>OZ005648.1:7034304-11985438 GCA_963930645.1 Salticus scenicus | reverse complement strand
GTTATTTTAAAAGATTTGTTGTTTCCATTAAAATTACTTTTGTTTTGTCTAATAAAGTATATTTACACATTTAAACAGTGCTTTTAATTTTCAAATATACTGTCAAATAATTATACTTTCACTGAGTTAGCATTATAAAGTAAAACTATTTATTTCAATAAATTGATTTATCTTTTGCATCATGCTATCCAAAACATCACTTAGTGTCCAACTAGTGTCCATTTCACTTAGTGTCCAACTAAGTGAAAATTTGCTCAAAGAGGTAGTGTGACGTAAAGAAAACATTTACACAAATTTTACTTTCAGTTTTGGATAGCGTGACGCAAAAGATAAATCAATTTATTGAAATAAATAATTTTACTTTATAATGCTAACTCAGTGAAAGTATAATTATTTGACAGTATATTTGAAAATTAAAAGCACTGTTTAAATGTGTAAATATACTTTATTAGACAAAACAAAAGTAATTTTAATGGAATCTAACAACAAATCTTTTAAAATAACACCGAGGCGCCACTGGAATTTTTATATCATTCCTTTTAAAACTGTTATTTTGAATTTGAAATGCGAATGAAAAAGCATCAGTGAGTGTTATATATCTGTCTGATCTTCAAGTTAAAAATATTACGTTTGCATTATAAATATAAATAAAGGATAAAAGTGAATGATCAAATAAGAAAATCAATGTATATTTTAACTAATTGCAAAGCGTCACTTAAAATTTAATATCATTATTTTTAAGACTCATATTTCAAATTCTTATAGCCACAAAGTAGCAGCATCACAAACTTTTAAGCCGCTAAGGGTTTTTTGTACTGATATCATTACTTTTTAGTGGTTTTTAATCAAAAAATTAAAACAAGTCCTTCTGGCTTCTAGGAAGGGTAAACTAATTTAATTTTTCTTATGAAGTTGTCACCATTTTTTTTCAAAATGGCAGCTACAATTTATTAATGGACTTAGTGGATTTATAAATGAAGGCTATGTATATATGGAGTTTTAAGCAAATCGGTTCATAAAACCTTTCTAATGTAAATTTGAAATTTTCAGTGTGCTGGCACAGGGAAACAAGAGGGTGGATTAAGTTGGCAAATAAACATATCAAACACATTTCTGAGATAAATCTACACTATAAATTTAGTGTGAATTAATTCAGTATTTCAAACGTTATCATACTGACAAATTTTCAAGTAGCTTGCCACTTGGAAACAAAATGGAGAAGCTTCGCACTAGAAAAATTTATTGACTGGGATTCTCAAACTCTTAAAAGAAAAAGAAAAAGAAAGGAAGAAAGAAAAATAAGTGAAAATTTTCAAATTTAAGTTAGAATTACGTAATTTACATTTTGTAAATTTCTTTTTAGAGAATTACAAATTAAACAATTAAAAAGAAAAAAAATCAAGTAAATGTTAAAAATAGAATTTTATATATTTTCTTTCCCCTTTTGAGGCTAAGTATACTGCTCCAATATTAACAAATTAAATTTTCATCAAAAGTGCAGGTAAAAATTACTTCCTATATATTTTCATATAAAACGTTTGGGGGAAAAAATAGACAAAATATAAATTAAGCTTTACATTTCTATAATTTTAAAAATAAGATAAAATCACCTGGAGAAAAATTTCATGGAAAATATAAGTTAAGCTTTTAAAAAAATGAAATTTCTGCATAAAAATACTATTTTATAAATATATTTACAACTACAATAAACAAAAAACCCTCCTTTAATTTTAAATATTTATTTCTACTTGCTTCGAAGCTATTAAAAGTTTTTTTCTTTCTTTCTTTCTTTTTTTTTTTTTTTTTTTTTAGGAAAAATAAATTAAATGTAGTGGTGCCATCTAGTAGTTTATATTCAAATCATATACATACATATTTAACTTTTTTTTTTTTTTTTCCCGTTTAAAAAAAAAAAAAAAAAAAAAAAAAAACTTGTTTAGAAACAGGTAGAAATAGTTATTTAAAATTAAAGGCGGATTTTTTGTTTACTGTAATTGTAAATATATTTATGAAATAGAATTTTTCATGCACAAATTAATTAATTAAAAAAAGAAAAGAAAGAATAATTTTTTAAAATAAATTATTATGGGTTTCAAAGTAAAGATTTTATTTATTTATTGTGACGTGTTTTTAATAATTGCTATTTGACACATTTTTCATGAATTTTAATAAATTTCATGAAAAATGAATTTTATTAAAACACTGTTTATTAAAACTGTTTTTTCTAATAAACAGTGTTTCATCCCCTAGTCATTATTGCTTTCAATAATAATAAGAAAAAATTGATTATGTTAATATTTAAAATATGTATCATTTTAAAGTCTGAAAAATAAATAAATGAATAAACTCTAACTGTATTTTCAAAAGAGATTTTTAATTTTTAAAAAGAAATATATATATATGTATTTACGAAAGAGTATGTTTTAAATAAAAACGATAGATGGCACCAAAACTCTATTTGCTGTTTTTTTTTTTTTTTTTTTCATTCCCGGCGCGTAAGGATACATGAATAGGAATCGCAAATCATTCATCAAAATCGATGTTCATGAATGATTAAAAATATTTTCAATTAAAAAAATTGTATTAATATGATAAAATGGAATATCTAAAATTACAAAATACTTCCTTATTTAAAATATTATCTAAATATTTTTTTGACTAAATATGAAATTTTGAAATCAAATGGGTTCGGAATCTTAAAAACAGTGTGTACGCGAAGGAGGAAAGTTGGAAAAACCTGGAAAAAATGAATGTATAAGGAAAAGAAACAAAAAGGCGGTATTGGTTTAAATGGCTTTTTAGACAGTTTTCTGAGTCAGATGGGTTCGAAATCTTAAAAACAGTGTGTACGCGAAGGAGGAAACTTGTTTTGAGTGCAAAAACGTGGAAAAAATGAATGTATAAGAAAAAGAAACAAAAGGGCGTTATTGGTTTAAATGGCCTTTTAGACGGTTTTGTGAGTCAGGTGGGTTCGGAATCATAAAAAAAGTGTGTACGAGAAGGAGGCCATTTCTTGAAGGAGGTCCGGTTCTTTTGAGTGCAAAAACGTGGAAAAAATGAATGTATAAGGAAAAGAAACAAAAAGGAGGTATTGGTTTAATTGGTCTTGTGAGTCAGATGGGTTCGGAATCTTAAAAACAGTGTGTACGTGAAGGAGGAAAGTTGTTTTGAGTGCAAAAACGTGCAAAAAATGAATGTATAAGGAAAAAAAACAAAAGGGCGGTATTGGTGTAAATGGCCTTTTTAACGATTTTGTGATTCCGGTGGGTTCGGAATCATAAAAACAGTGTGTAATCGAAGGAGGAGTGCCAGAACGTGGAAAAAATGAATGTATAAGGAAAAGAACCAAAAGGGCGTTATTGGTTTAAATGGCGTTTTAGACGGTTTTGTGAGTCACATGGGATCGGAATCACAAAAAAAGTGTGTACGAGAAGGAGGAATGTTGTTTTGTATGCAAAAACGTGAGAAAAATGAAGGTATAAACGAAAGGGCGGTATTGGTTTAATTGATTTTTAACGATTTTGTAAGTCACATGGGTTCGGAATCATAAAAACAGTGTGTACGCGAAGGAGGAAAGTTGTTTTGAGTGCAAAAACGTAAGAAAAATGAAGGTATAAGGAAAAGAAACGAAAGGGCGGTATTGGTTTAAATGGCCTTTTAGACGGTTTTGTGAGTCAGATGGATACGGAATCTTAAAAACAGTGTGTACGAGAAGGAGGAAAGTTGTTTTGAGTGCCAAAACGTGGAAAAAATGAATGTATAAAGAAAAGAAACAAAAGGGCGGAATTGGTTTAAATGGCCTTTTAGACGGTTTTGTGAGTCAGGTGGGTTCGGAATCATAAAAAAAATGTGTACGAGAAGGAGGAAAGTTGGAAAAACCTGGAAAAAATGAATGTATAAAGAAAAGAAACAAAAGGGCGGTATTGGTTTAAATGGCTTTTTAGACAATTTCGTGAGTCAGATGGGTTCGGAATCATAAAAACAGTGTGTACGCGAAGGAGAAAACTTGTTTTGAGTGCAAAAACGTCAGATAAATGAATGTTTAAGGAAAAGAAACAAAAGGGCGGTATTAATGTAAATGGCCTTTTAGACGATTTTGTGAATCACATGGGTTCGGAATCACAAAAACAGTGTGTACGCGAAGGAGGAACGTTTTGAGTGCCAAAACGTGGAAAAAATGAATGTATAAGGAAAACAGACAAAAGGGCGGTATTGGTTTAAATGGCTTTTTAGACAGTTTTGTGAGTCAGATGGGTTTGGACTCTTAAAAACAGTGTGTACGCGAAGGAGGAAAGTTGTCTTGAGTGCAAAAACGTAAGCAAAATGAATGTATAAGGAAAAGAAACAAAAGGGCGGTATTGGTTTAAATGGCCTTTTAGACGGTTTTGTGAGTCAGGTGGGTTCGGAATCATAAAAACAGTGTGTACGCGAAGGAGGAACGTTTTGAGTGCCAAAACGTGGAAAAAATGAATGTATAAGGAAAACAAACAAATGGGCGGTATTGGTTTAAATGGCGTTTTAGACGGTTTTGTGAGTCACGTGGGATCGGAATCACAAAAAAAGTGTGTACGAGAAGGAGGAATGTTGTTTTGAGTGCAAAAACGTAAGAAAAATGAAGGTATAAGGAAAAGAAACGGAAGGGCGGTATTGGTTTAAATGGCCTTTTAGACGGTTTTGTGAGTTATATGGATACGGAATCTTAAAAACAGTGTGTACGAGAAGGAGGAAAGTTGTTTTGAGTGCCAAAACGTGGAAAAAATGAATGTATAAGGAAAAGAAACAAAAGGGCGGAATTGGTTTAAATGGCCTTTTAGACGGTTTTGTGAGTCAGGTGGGTTCGGAATCATAAAAAAAATGTGTACGAGAAGGAGGAAAGTTGGAAAAACCTGGAAAAAAAGAATGTATAAGGAAAAGAAACAAAAGGGCGGTATTGGTTTAAATGGCTTTTTAGACAATTCCGTGAGTCAGATGGGTTCGGAATCATAAAAACAGTGTGTACGCGAAGGAGAAAAGTTGTTTTGAGTGCAAAAACGTCAGAAAAATGAATGTTTAAGGAAAAGAAACAAAAGGACGGTATTGGTTTAAATGGCCTTTTAGACGGTTTTGTGAGTAGGTGGGTTCGGAATCATAAAAAAAGTGTGTACGAGAAGGAGGAATGTTGTTTTGAGTGCAAAAACGTGGAAAAAATGAATGTATAAGGAAAAGAAACAAAAGGGAGGTATTAGTTTAAATGGTCTTTTAGACGATTTTGTGAGTCAGATGGGTTCGGAATCTTAAAAACAGTGTGTACGCGAAGGAGGAAAGTTGTTTTGAGTGCAAAAACGTGGAAAAAATGAATGTATAAGAAAAAGAAACAAAAGGGCGGAATTGGTTTAAATGGCCTTTTAGACAGTTTTGTGAGTCAGATGGGTTCGAAAGTTTAAAAACAGTGTGTACGCGAAGGAGGAAACTTGTTTTGAGTGCAAAAACGTGGAAAAAATGGATGTATAATAAAAAGAAACAAAAGGGAGGTATTGGTTTAAATGCTCTTTTAGACAATTTTGTGAATCAGATGGGTTCGGAATCTTGTGAAACAGTGTGTACGCGAAGGAGGAAAGTTGTCTTGAGTGCAAAAACGTAAGAAAAATGAATATATAAGGAAAAGAAACAAAAGGGAGGTATTGGTTTAAATGGCCTTTTACACAGTTTGGTGAGTCAGATGGGTTCGGAATCTTAAAAACAGTGTGTACGCGAAGGAGGAAAGTTGTTTTGAGTGCAAAAACGTCAGATAAATGAATGTTTAAGGAAAAGAAACAAAAGGGCGGAATTGGTTTAAATGGCCTTTTAGACGGTTTTGTGAGTCAGGTGGGTTCGGAAACATAAAAAAAGTGTGTACGAGAAGGAGGAAAGTTGGAAAAAATGAATGTATAAGGAAAAGAAAAGGGCGGTATTAATGTAAATGGCAATTTAGACGATTTTGTGAATCACATGGGTTCGGAATCACAAAAACAGTGTGTACGCGAAGGAGGAACGTTTTGAGTGCCAAAACGTGGAAAAAATGAATGTATAAGGAAAACAAACAAAAGGGCGGTATTGGTTTAAATGGCTTTTTAGACAGTTTTGTGAGTCAGATGGGTTCGGAATCTTAAAAACAGTGTGTACGCGAAGGAGGAAAGTTGTCTTGAGTGCAAAAACGTAAGCAAAATGAATGTATAAGGAAAAGAAACAAAAGGGCGGTATTGGTTTAAATGGCCTTTTAGATGGTTTTGTGAGTCAGGTGGGTTCGGAATCATAAAAACAGTGTGTACGCGAAGGAGGAAAGTTGTTTTGAGTGCAAAAACGTGGAAAAAATGAATGTATAAGGAAAAGAAACAAAAGGGCGGAATTGGTTTAAATGGGCTTTTAGACAGTTTTGTGAGTCAGATGGGTTCGAAATCTTAAAAACAGTGTGTACGCGAAGGAGGAAACTTGTTTTGAGTGCAAAAACGTGGAAAAAATGGATGTATAAGAAAAAGAAACAAAAGGGAGGTATTGGTTTAAATGCTCTTTTAGACAATTTTGTGAATCAGATGGGTTCGGAATCTTGTGAAACAGTGTGTACGCGAAGGAGGAAAGTTGTTTTGAGTGCCAAAACGTGGAAAAAATGAATGTATAAGGAAAAGAAACAAAAGGGCGGAATTGGTTTAAATGGCCTTTTAGACGGTTTTGTGAGTCAGGTGGGTTCGGAAACATAAAAAAAGTGTGTACGAGAAGGAGGAAAGTTGGAAAAAATGAATGTATAAGGAAAAGAAAAGGGCGGTATTAATGGCCTTTTAGACGATTTTGTGAATCACATGGGTTCGGAATCACAAAAACAGTGTGTACGCGAAGGAGGAACGTTTTGAGTGCCAAAACGTGGAAAAAATGACTGTATAAGGAAAACAAACAAAAGGGAGGTATTGGTTTAAATGGCCTTTTAGACGATTTTGTGAGTCAGATGGGTTCGGAATCTTAAAAACAGTGTGTACGCGAAGGAGGAAAGTTGTAAAAACCTGGAAAAAATGAATGTATAAGGAAAAGAAACAAAAGGGCGGTATTGGTTTAAATGGCTTTTTAGACAGTTTTGTGAATCGGATGGGTTCGGAATCTTGTGAAACAGTGTGTACGCGAAGGAGGAAAGTTGTCTTGAGTGCAAAAACGTAAACAAAATGAATGTATAAGGAAAAGAAACAAAAGGGCGTTATTGGTTTAAATGGCCTTTTAGACGGTTTTGTGTGTCAGGTGGGTTCGGAATCATAAAAAAAGTGTGTACGAGAAGGAGGAAAGTTGTTTTGAGTGCAAAAACGTAAGAAAAATGAATGTATAAGGAAAAGAAACAAAAGGGCGTTATTGGTTTCAATGGTCTTTTAGACAGTTTTGTGAGTCAGATGGGTTCGGAATCTTAAAAGCAGTGTGTACGCGAAAGAGGAAAATTGTTTTGAGTGCAAAAACGTCGAAAAAATAATTGTATAAGGAAAAGAAACAAAAGGTTTAAATGGCCTTTTAGACGGTTTTGTGAGTCAGGTGGGTTCGGAAACATAAAAACAGTGTGTACGCGAAGGAGGAACGTTTTGAGTGCCAAAACGTGGAAAAAATGAATGTATAAGGAAAACAAACAAATGGGCGGTATTGGTTTAAATGGCGTTTTAGACGGTTTTGTGAGTCACGTGGGATCGGAATCACAAAAAAAGTGTGTACGAGAAGGAGGAATGTTGTTTTGAGTGCAAAAACGTAAGAAAAATGAAGGTATAAGGAAAAGAAACGGAAGGGCGGTATTGGTTTAAATGGCCTTTTAGACGGTTTTGTGAGTTATATGGATACGGAATCTTAAAAACAGTGTGTACGAGAAGGAGGAAAGTTGTTTTGAGTGCCAAAACGTGGAAAAAATGAATGTATAAGGAAAAGAAACAAAAGGGCGGAATTGGTTTAAATGGCCTTTTAGACGGTTTTGTGAGTCAGGTGGGTTCGGAATCATAAAAAAAATGTGTACGAGAAGGAGGAAAGTTGGAAAAACCTGGAAAAAATGAATGTATAAGGAAAAGAAACAAAAGGGCGGTATTGGTTTAAATGGCTTTTTAGACAATTCCGTGAGTCAGATGGGTTCGGAATCATAAAAACAGTGTGTACGCGAAGGAGAAAAGTTGTTTTGAGTGCAAAAACGTCAGAAAAATGAATGTTTAAGGAAAAGAAACAAAAGGACGGTATTGGTTTAAATGGCCTTTTAGACGGTTTTGTGAGTAGGTGGGTTCGGAATCATAAAAAAAGTGTGTACGAGAAGGAGGAATGTTGTTTTGAGTGCAAAAACGTGGAAAAAATGAATGTATAAGGAAAAGAAACAAAAGGGAGGTATTAGTTTAAATGGTCTTTTAGACGATTTTGTGAGTCAGATGGGTTCGGAATCTTAAAAACAGTGTGTACGCCAAGGAGGAAAGTTGTTTTGAGTGCAAAAACGTAAGAAAAATGAATGTATAAGGAAAAGAAACAAAAGGGCGTTATTGGTTTAAATGGTCTTTTAGACAGTTTTGTGAGTCAGATGGGTTCGGAATCTTAAAAGCAGTGTGTACGCGAAAGAGGAAAATTGTTTTGAGTGCAAAAACGTCGAAAAAATAATTGTATAAGGAAAAGAAACAAAAGGTTTAAATGGCCTTTTAGACGGTTTTGTGAGTCAGGTGGGTTCGGAAACATAAAAACAGTGTGTACGCGAAGGAGGAACGTTTTGAGTGCCAAAACGTGGAAAAAATGAATGTATAAGGAAAACAAACAAATGGGCGGTATTGGTTTAAATGGCGTTTTAGACGGTTTTGTGAGTCACGTGGGATCGGAATCACAAAAAAAGTGTGTACGAGAAGGAGGAATGTTGTTTTGAGTGCAAAAACGTAAGAAAAATGAAGGTATAAGGAAAAGAAACGGAAGGGCGGTATTGGTTTAAATGGCCTTTTAGACGGTTTTGTGAGTTATATGGATACGGAATCTTAAAAACAGTGTGTACGAGAAGGAGGAAAGTTGTTTTGAGTGCCAAAACGTGGAAAAAATGAATGTATAAGGAAAAGAAACAAAAGGGCGGAATTGGTTTAAATGGCCTTTTAGACGGTTTTGTGAGTCAGGTGGGTTCGGAATCATAAAAAAAATGTGTACGAGAAGGAGGAAAGTTGGAAAAACCTGGAAAAAATGAATGTATAAGGAAAAGAAACAAAAGGGCGGTATTGGTTTAAATGGCTTTTTAGACAATTCCGTGAGTCAGATGGGTTCGGAATCATAAAAACAGTGTGTACGCGAAGGAGAAAAGTTGTTTTGAGTGCAAAAACGTAAGCAAAATGAATGTATAAGGAAAAGAAACAAAAGGGCGTTATTGGTTTAAATGGCCTTTTAGACGGTTTTGTGTGTCAGTTGGGTTCGGAATCATAAAAAAAGTGTGTACGAGAAGGAGGCCATTTCTTGAAGGAGGTCCGGTTCTTTTGAGTGCAAAAACGTGGAAAAAATGAATGTATAAGGAAAAGAAACAAAAGGGAAGTATTGGTTTAAATGGTCTTTTAGACGATTTTGTGAGTCAGATGGGTTCGGAATCTTAAAAGCAGTGTGTACGCGAAGGAGGAAAGTTGTTTTGAGTGCAAAAACATGAGAAAAATGAATGCATAAGGAAAAGAAACAAAAGGGCGGTATTGATGTAAATGGCCTTTTTAACGATTTTGTGATTCCGGTGGGTTCGGAATTATAAAAACAGTGTGTAATCGAAGGAGGAGTGCCAGAACGTGGAAAAAATGAATGTATAAGGAAAAGAACCAAAAGGGCGTTATTGGTTTAAATGGCGTTTTAGACGGTCTTGTGAGTCACATGGGATCGGAATCACAAAAAAAGTGTGTACGAGAAGGAGAAAAGTTGTTTTGAGTGCAAAAACGTCAGAAAAATGAATGTTTAAGGAAAAGAAACGGAAGGGCGGTATTGGTTTAAATGGCCTTTTAGACGGTTTTTGTGAGTCAGATGGATACGGAATCTTAAAAACAGTGTGTACGAGAAGGAGGAAAGTTGTTTTGAGTGCGAAAACGTGGAAAAAATGAATGTATAAGGAAAAGAAACAAAAGGGCGGAATTGGTTTAAATGGCCTTTTAGACGGTTTTGTGAGTCAGGTGGGTTCGGAATCATAAAAAAAATGTGTACCAGAAGGAGGAAAGTTGGAAAAACCTGGAAAAAATGAATGTATAAGAAAAGAAACAAAAGGGCGGTATTGGTTTAAATGGCTTTTTAGACAATTTCGTGAGTCAGATGGGTTCGGAATCATAAAAACAGTGTGTACGCGAAGGAGAAAAGTTGTTTTGAGTGCAAAAACGTCAGAAAAATGAATGTTTAAGGAAAAGAAACAAAAGGGCGGAATTGGTTTAAATGGCCTTTTAGATGGTTTTGTGAGTCAGATGGGTTCGGAATCATAAAAACAGTGTGTACGCGAAGGAGGAAAGTTGTTTTGAGTGCCAAAACGTGGAAAAAATGAATGTATAAGGAAAAGAAACAAAAGGGCGGAATTGGTTTAAATGGCCTTTTAGACAGTTTTGTGAGTCAGATGGGTTCGGAATCTTAAAAGCAGTGTGTACGCGAAGGAGGAAATTTGTTTTGAGTGCAAAAACATGAGAAAAATGAATGCATAAGGAAAAGAATCAAAAGGGCGGTATTGATGTAAATGGCCTTTTTAACGATTTTGTGAGTCCGGTAAGTTCGGAATCATAAAAACATTGTGTACGCGAAGGAGGAAAGTTGTCTTGAGTGCCAAAACGTGGAAAAAATGAAAGTATAAGGAAAAGAAACAAAAGGGCGGTATTGGTTTAAATGGCGTTTTAGACGGTTTTGTGAGTCACGTGGGATCGGAATCACAAAAAAAGTGTGTACGAGAAGGAGGAATGTTGTTTTGAGTGCAAAAACGTAAGAAAAATGAAGGTATAAGGAAAAGAAACGGAAGGGCGGTATTGGTTTAAATGGCCTTTTAGACGGTTTTGTGAGTTATATGGATACGGAATCTTAAAAACAGTGTGTACGAGAAGGAGGAAAGTTGTTTTGAGTGCCAAAACGTGGAAAAAATGAATGTATAAGGAAAAGAAACAAAAGGGCGGAATTGGTTTAAATGGCCTTTTAGACGGTTTTGTGAGTCAGGTGGGTTCGGAATCATAAAAAAATGTGTACGAGAAGGAGGAAAGTTGGAAAAACCTGGAAAAAATGAATGTATAAGGAAAAGAAACAAAAGGGCGGTATTGGTTTAAATGGCTTTTTAGACAATTTCGTGAGTCAGATGGGTTCGGAATCATAAAAACAGTCTGTACGCGAAGGAGAAAAGTTGTTTTGAGTGCAAAAACGTCAGAAAAATGAATGTTTAAGGAAAAGAAACAAAAGGGCGGTATTGGTTTAAATGGCCTTTTAGACGGTTTTGTGAGTAGGTGGGTTCGGAATCATAAAAAAAGTGTGTACGAGAAGGAGGAATGTTGTTTTGAGTGCAAAAACGTGGAAAAAATGAATGTATAAGGAAAAGAAACAAAAGGGAGGTATTAGTTTAAATGGTCTTTTAGACGATTTTGTGAATCAGGTGGGTTCGGAAACATAAAAAAAGTGTGTACGCGAAGGAGGAAAGTTGTTTTGAGTGCAAAAACGTAAGAAAAATGAATATATAAGGAAAACAAACAAAAGGGAGGTTATTGGTTTAAATGGCCTTTTACACAGTTTGGTGAGTCAGATGGGTTCGGAATCTTAAAAAAAGTGTGTACGAGAAGGAGGAAAGTTGGAAAAAATGAATGTATAAGGAAAAGAAAAGGGCGGTATTAATGTAAATGGCCTTTTAGACGATTTTGTGAATCACATGGGTTCGGAATCACAAAAACAGTGTGTACGCGAAGGAGGAACGTTTTGAGTGCCAAAACGTGGAAAAAATGAATGTATAAGGAAAACAAACGAAAGGGCGGTATTGGTTTAAATGGCTTTTTAGACAGTTTTGTGAGTCAGATGGGTTCGGAATCTTAAAAACAGTGTCTACGCGAAGGAGGAAAGTTGTCTTGAGTGCAAAAACGTAAGCAAAATGAATGTATAAGGAAAAGAAACAAAAGGGCGGTATTGGTTTAAATGGCCTTTTAGACGGTTTTGTGAGTCAGGTGGGTTCGGAATCATAAAAAAAGTGTGTACGAGAAGGAGGAATGTTGTTTTGAGTGATAAAACGTGGAAAAAAATGAATGTATAAGGAAAAGAAACAAAAGGGAGGTATTGGTTTAAATGGCCTTTTAGACGATTTTGTGAGTCAGATGGGTTCGGAATCTTAAAAGCAGTGTGTACGCGAAGGAGGAAATTTGTTTTGAGTGCAAAAACATGAGAAAAATGAATGCATAAGGAAAAGAAACAAAAGGGCGGTATTGATGTAAATGGCCTTTTTAACGATTTTGTGAGTCCGGTAAGTTCGGAATCATAAAAACATTGTGTACGCGAAGGAGGAAAGTTGGAAAAAATGAATGTATAAGGAAAAGAAAAGGGCGGTATTAATGTAAATGGCCTTTTAGACGATTTTGTGAGTCAGATGGGTTCGGAATCTTAAAAACAGTGTGTACGCGAAGGAGGAAAGTTGTAAAAACCTGGAAAAAATGAATGTATAAGGAAAAGAAACAAAAGGGCGGTATTGGTTTAAATGGCTTTTTAGACAGTTTTGTGAGTCAGATGGGTTCGGAATCTTAAAAACAGTGTCTACGCGAAGGAGTATACTTATGAGTCTTGTCATGAGTATGTCTTGAGTGCAAAAACGTAAGCAAAATGAATGTATAAGGAAAAGAAACAAAAGGGCGGTATTGGTTTAAATGGCCTTTTAGACGGTTTTGTGAGTCAGGTGGGTTCGGAATCATAAAAAAAGTGTGTACGAGAAGGAGGAATGTTGTTTTGAGTGATAAAACGTGGAAAAAAATGAATGTATAAGGAAAAGAAACAAAAGGGAGGTATTGGTTTAAATGCTCTTTTAGACGATTTTGTGAATCGGATGGGTACGAAATCTTGTGAAACAGTGTGTACGCGAAGGAGGAAAGTTGTTTTGAGTGCAAAAACGTAAGAAAAATGAATGTATAAGGAAAAGAAACAAAAGGGAGGTATTGGTTTAAATGGTCTTTTAGACGATTTTGTAAGTCAGATGGGTTCGGAATCTTAAAAACAGTGTGTACGCGAAGGAGGAAAGTTGTTTTGAGTGCAAAAACGTAAGAAAAATTAATGTATAAGGAAAAGAAACAAAAGGGCGTTATTGGTTTAAATGGTCTTTTAGACAGTTTTGTGAGTCAGATGGGTTCGGAATCACAAAAGCAGTGTGTACGCGAATTGTTTTGAGTGCAAAAACGTCGAAAAAATAATTGTATAAGGAAAAGAAACAAAAGGTTTAAATGGCCTTTTAGACGGTTTTGTGAGTCAGGTGGGTTCGGAAACATAAAAACAGTGTGTACGCGAAGGAGGAACGTTTTGAGTGCCAAAACGTGGAAAAAATGAATGTATAAGGAAAACAAACAAAACGGCGGTATTGGTTTAAATGGCTTTTTAGACAGTTTTGTGAGTCAGATGGGTTCGGAATCTTAATAACAGTGTCTACGCGAAGGAGGAAAGTTGTCTTGAGTGCAAAAACGTAAGCAAAATGAATGTATAAGGAAAAGAAACAAAAGGGCGGTATTGGTTTAAATGGCTTTTTAGACAGTTTTCTGAGTCAGATGGGTTCGAAATCTTAAAAACAGTGTGTACGCGAAGGAGGAAACTTGTTTTGAGTGCAAAAACGTGGAAAAAATGAATGTATAAGGAAAGAAACAAAAGGGAGGTATTGGTTTAAATGCTCTTTTAGACGATTTTGTGAATCGGATGGGTTCGAAATCTTGTGAAACAGTGTGTACGCGAAGGAGGAAAGTTGTTTTGAGTGCAAAAACGTAAGAAAAATGAATGTATAAGGAAAAGAAACAAAAGGGCGTTATTGGTTTAAATGGTCTTTTAGACAGTTTTGTGAGTCAGATGGGTTCGGAATCATAAAAGCAGTGTGTACGCGAAAGAGGAAAATTGTTTTGAGTGCAAAAACGTCGAAAAAATAATTGTATAAGGAAAAGAAACAAAAGGTTTAAATGGCCTTTTAGACGGTTTTGTGAGTCAGGTGGGTTCGGAAACATAAAAACAGTGTGTACGCGAAGGAGGAACGTTTTGAGTGCCAAAACGTGGAAAAAATGAATGTATAAGGAAAACAAACAAAAGGGCGGTATTGGTTTAAATGGCGTTTTAGACGGTTTTGTGAGTCACGTGGGATCGGAATCACAAAAAAAGTGTGTACGAGAAGGAGGAATGTTGTTTTGAGTGCAAAAACGTAAGAAAAATGAAGGTATAAGGAAAAGAAACGGAAGGGCGGTATTGGTTTAAATGGCCTTTTAGACGGTTTTGTGAGTTATATGGATACGGAATCTTAAAAACAGTGTGTACGAGAAGGAGGAAAGTTGTTTTGAGTGCCAAAACGTGGAAAAAATGAATGTATAAGGAAAAGAAACAAAAGGGCGGAATTGGTTTAAATGGCCTTTTAGACGGTTTTGTGAGTCAGGTGGGTTCGGAATCATAAAAAAAATGTGTACGAGAAGGAGGAAAGTTGGAAAAACCTGGAAAAAATGAATGTATAAGGAAAAGAAACAAAAGGGCGGTACTGGTTTAAATGGCTTTTTAGACAATTTCGTGAGTCAGATGGGCGGAATCATAAAAACAGTCTGTACGCGAAGGAGAAAAGTTGTTTTGAGTGCAAAAACGTCAGAAAAATGAATGTTTAAGGAAAAGAAACAAAAGGGCGGTATTGGTTTAAATGGCCTTTTAGACGGTTTTGTGAGTAGGTGGGTTCGGAATCATAAAAAAAGTGTGTACGAGAAGGAGGAATGTTGTTTTGAGTGCAAAAACGTGGAAAAAATGAATGTATAAGGAAAAGAAACAAAAGGGCGGTATTGGTTTAAATGGCTTTTTAGACAGATGGGTTCGGAATCTTAAAAACAGTGTCTACGCGAAGGAGGAAAGTTGTCTTGAGTGCAAAAACGTAAGCAAAATGAATGTATAAGGAAAAGAAACAAAAGGGCGGTATTGGTTTAAATGGCCTTTTAGACGGTTTTGTGAGTCAGGTGGTTTCGGAATCATAAAAAAAGTGTGTACGAGACGGAGGAATGTTGTTTTGAGTGATAAAACGTGGAAAAAAATAAATGTATAAGGAAAAGAAACAAAAGGGAGGTATTGGTTTAAATGGCCTTTTAGACGATTTTGTGAGTCAGATGGGTTCGGAATCTTAAAAACAGTGTGTACGCGAAGGAGGAAAGTTGTAAAAACCTGGAAAAAATGAATGTATAAGGAAAAGAAACAAAAGGGCGGTATTGGTTTAAATGGCTTTTTAGACAGTTTTCTGAGTCAGATGGGTTCGAAATCTTAAAAACAGTGTGTACGCGAAGGAGGAAACTTGTTTTGAGTGCAAAAACGTGGAAAAAATGAATGTATAAGAAAAGAAACAAAAGGGAGGTATTGGTTTAAATGCTCTTTTAGACGATTTTGTGAATCGGATGGGTTCGAAATCTTGTGAAACAGTGTGTACGCGAAGGAGGAAAGTTGTTTTGAGTGCAAAAACGTAAGAAAAATGAATGTATAAGGAAAAGAAACAAAAGGGCGTTATTGGTTTAAATGGTCTTTTAGACAGTTTTGTGAGTCAGATGGGTTCGGAATCATAAAAGCAGTGTGTACGCGAAAGAGGAAAATTGTTTTGAGTGCAAAAACGTCGAAAAAATAATTGTATAAGGAAAAGAAACAAAAGGTTTAAATGGCCTTTTAGACGGTTTTGTGAGTCAGGTGGGTTCGGAAACATAAAAACAGTGTGTACGCGAAGGAGGAACGTTTTGAGTGCCAAAACGTGGAAAAAATGAATGTATAAGGAAAACAAACAAAAGGGCGGTATTGGTTTAAATGGCGTTTTAGACGGTTTTGTGAGTCACGTGGGATTGGAATCACAAAAAAAGTGTGTACGAGAAGGAGGAATGTTGTTTTGAGTGCAAAAACGTAAGAAAAATGAAGGTATAAGGAAAAGAAACGGAAGGGCGGTATTGGTTTAAATGGCCTTTTAGACGGTTTTGTGAGTTATATGGATACGGAATCTTAAAAACAGTGTGGAGGAAAGTTGTTTTGAGTGCCAAAACGTGGAAAAAATGAATGTATAAGGAAAAGAAACAAAAGGGCGGAATTGGTTTAAATGGCCTTTTAGACGGTTTTGTGAGTCAGGTGGGTTCGGAATCATAAAAAAAATGTGTACGAGAAGGAGGAAAGTTGGAAAAACCTGGAAAAAATGAATGTATAAGGAAAAGAAACAAAAGGGCGGTATTGGTTTAAATGGCTTTTTAGACAATTTCGTGAGTCAGATGGGTTCGGAATCATAAAAACAGTCTGTACGCGAAGGAGAAAAGTTGTTTTGAGTGCAAAAACGTAAGAAAAATGAATATATAAGGAAAACAAACAAAAGGGAGGTTATTGGTTTAAATGGCCTTTTACACAGTTTGGTGAGTCAGATGGGTTCGGAATCTTAAAAACAGTGTGTACGCGAAGGAGGAAAGTTGTTTTGAGTGCAAAAACGTCAGATAAATGAATGTATAAGGAAAAGAAACAAAAGGGCAGAATTGGTTTAAATGGCCTTTTAGACGGTTTTGTGAGTCAGGTGGGTTCGGAAACATAAAAAAAGTGTGTACGAGAAGGAGGAAAGTTGGAAAAAATGAATGTATAAGGAAAAGAAAAGGGCGGTAAATGGCCTTTAGACGATTTTGTGAATCACATGGGTTCGGAATCACAAAAACAGTGTGTACGCGAAGGAGGAACGTTTTGAGTGCCAAAACGTGGAAAAAATGAATGTATAAGGAAAACAAACAAAAGGGCGGTATTGGTTTAAATGGCTTTTTAGACAGTTTTGTGAGTCAGATGGGTTCGGAATCTTAAAAACAGTGTCTACGCGAAGGAGGAAAGTTGTCTTGAGTGCAAAAACGTAAGCAAAATGAATGTATAAGGAAAAGAAACAAAAGGGCGGTATTGGTTTAAATGGCCTTTTAGACGGTTTTGTGAGTCAGGTGGGTTCGGAATCATAAAAAAAGTGTGTACGAGAAGGAGGAATGTTGTTTTGAGTGATAAAACGTGGAAAAAAATGAATGTATAAGGAAAAGAAACAAAAGGGAGTTAATTGGTTTAAAGGCCCTTTAATTGGTTTAAAGGGCCTTTTAGACGATTTTGTGAGTCAGATGGGTTCGGAATCTTAAAAACAGTGTGTACGCGAAGGAGGAAAGTTGTAAAAACCTGGAAAAAATGAATGTATAAGGAAAAGAAACAAAAGGGCGGTATTGGTTTAAATGGCTTTTTAGACAGTTTTCTGAGTCAGATGGGTTCGAAATCTTAAAAACAGTGTGTACGCGAAGGAGGAAACTTGTTTTGAGTGCAAAAACGTGGAAAAAAGGAATGTATAAGAAAAAGAAACAAAAGGGCAGAATTGGTTTAAATGGCCTTTTAGACGGTCAGGTGGGTTCGGAAACATAAAAAAAGTGTGTACGAGAAGGAGGAAAGTTGGAAAAAATGAATGTATAAGGAAAAGAAACAAAAGGGCGGTATTGGTTTAAATGGCTTTTTAGACAGTTTTCTGAGTCAGATGGGTTCGAAATCTTAAAAACAGTGTGTACGCGAAGGAGGAAACTTGTTTTGAGTGCAAAAACGTGGAAAAAATGAATGTATAAGAAAAGAAACAAAAGGGAGGTATTGGTTTAAATGCTCTTTTAGACGATTTTGTGAATCGGATGGGTTCGAAATCTTGTGAAACAGTGTGTACGCGAAGGAGGAAAGTTGTTTTGAGTGCAAAAACGTAAGAAAAATGAATGTATAAGGAAAAGAAACAAAAGGGAGGTATTGGTTTAAATGGTCTTTTAGACGATTTTGTAAGTCAGATGGGTTCGGAATCTTAAAAACAGTGTGTACGCGAAGGAGGAAAGTTGTTTTGAGTGCAAAAACGTACGAAAAATGAATGTATAAGGAAAAGAAACAAAAGGGCATCTAAAAGGCCATTTAAACCAATAACGCCCTTTTGGTTCTTTTCCTTATACATTCATTTTTTCCACGTTCTGGCACTCCTCCTTCGATTACACACTGTTTTTATGATTCCGAACCCACCGGAATCACAAAATCGTTAAAAAGGCCATTTACATCAATACCGCCCTTTTGTTTCTTTTCCTTATGCATTCATTTTTCTCATGTTTTTGCACTCAAAACAACTTTCCTCCTTCGCGTACACACTGTTTTTAAGATTCCGAACCCATCTGACTCACCAAACTGTGTAAAAGGCCATTTAAACCAATACCTCCCTTTTGTTTCTTTTCCTTATATATTCATTTTTCTTACGTTTTTGCACTCAAAACAACTTTCCTCCTTCGCGTACACACTGTTTTTAAGATTCCGAACCCATCTGACTTACAAAATCGTCTAAAAGACCATTTAAACCAATACCTCCCTTTTGTTTCTTTTCCTTATACATTCATTTTTCTTACGTTTTTGCACTCAAAACAACTTTCCTCCTACGCGTACACACTGTTTCACAAGATTTCGAACCCATCCGATTCACAAAATCGTCTAAAAGAGCATTTAAACCAATACCTCCCTTTTGTTTCTTTTCCTTATACATTCATTTTTTTCCACGTTTTATCACTCAAAACAACATTCCTCCTTCTCGTACACACTTTTTTTATGATTCCGAACCCACCTGACTCACAAAACCGTCTAAAAGGCCATTTAAACCAATACCGCCGTTTTGTTTGTTTTCCTTATACATTCATTTTTTCCACGTTTTTGCACTCAAAACAATTTTCCTCTTTCGCGTACACACTGCTTTTATGATTCCGAACCCATCTGACTCACAAAACTGTCTAAAAGACCATTTAAACCAATAACGCCCTTTTGTTTCTTTTCCTTATACATTCATTTTTCTTACGTTTTTGCACTCAAAACAACTTTCCTCCTTCGCGTACACACTGTTTCACAAGATTTCGAACCCATCCGATTCACAAAATCGTCTAAAAGAGCATTTAAACCAATACCTCCCTTTTGTTTCTTTTCTTATACATTCATTTTTTCCACGTTTTTGCACTCAAAACAAGTTTCCTCCTTCGCGTACACACTGTTTTTAAGATTTCGAACCCATCTGACTCAGAAAACTGTCTAAAAAGCCATTTAAACCAATACCGCCCTTTTGTTTCTTTTCCTTATACATTCATTTTGCTTACGTTTTTGCACTCAAGACAACTTTCCTCCTTCGCGTAGACACTGTTATTAAGATTCCGAACCCATCTGACTCACAAAACTGTCTAAAAAGCCATTTAAACCAATACCGCCGTTTTGTTTCTTTTCCTTATACATTCATTTTTCTTACGTTTTTGCACTCAAAACAACTTTCCTCCTTCTCGTACACACTTTTTTTATGATTCCGAACCCACCTACTCACAAAACCGTCTAAAAGGCCATTTAAACCAATACCGCCCTTTTGTTTCTTTTCCTTAAACATTCATTTTTCTGACGTTTTTGCACTCAAAACAACTTTTCTCCTTCGCGTACACACTGTTTTTATGATTCCGAACCCATCTGACTCACGAAATTGTCTAAAAAGCCATTTAAACCAATACCGCCCTTTTGTTTCTTTTCCTTATACATTCATTTTTTCCAGGTTTTTCCAACTTTCCTCCTTCTCGTACACATTTTTTTTATGATTCCGAACCCACCTGACTCACAAAACCGTCTAAAAGGCCATTTAAACCAATTCCGCCCTTTTGTTTCTTTTCCTTATACATTCATTTTTTCCACGTTTTGGCACTCAAAACAACTTTCCTCCTTCTCGTACACACTGTTTTTAAGATTCCGTATCCATATAACTCACAAAACCGTCTAAAAGGCCATTTAAACCAATACCGCCCTTCCGTTTCTTTTCCTTATACCTTCATTTTTCTTACGTTTTTGCACTCAAAACAACATTCCTCCTTCTCGTACACACTGTTTTTATGTTTCCGAACCCACCTGACTCACAAAACCGTCTAAAAGGCCATTTAAACCTTTTGTTTCTTTTCCTTATACAATTATTTTTTCGACGTTTTTGCACTAAAAACAATTTTCCTCTTTCGCGTACACACTGTTTTTAAGATTCCGAACCCATCTGACTCACAAAATCGTCTAAAAGGCCATTTAAACCAATACCTCCCTTTTGTTTCTTTTCCTTATACATTCATTTTTTTCCACGTTTTATCACTCAAAACAACATTCCTCCTTCTCGTACACACTTTTTTTATGATTCCGAACCCACCTGACTCACAAAACCGTCTAAAAGGCCATTTAAACCAATACCGCCCTTTTGTTTCTTTTCCTTATACATTCATTTTGCTTACGTTTTTGCACTCAAGACAACTTTCCTCCTTCGCGTAGACACTGTTTTTAAGATTCCGAACCCATCTGACTCACAAAACTGCCTAAAAAGCCAATACAATTTAAACCAATACCGCCCTTTTGTTTGTTTTCCTTATACATTCATTTTTTCCACGTGGAGCACTCAAAACGTTCCTCCTTCTCGTACACACTTTTTTTATGTTTCCGAACCCACCTGACTCACAAAACCGTCTAAAAGGCCATTTAAACCAATTCTGCCCTTTTGTTTCTTTTCCTTAAACATTCATTTATCTGACGTTTTTGCACTCAAAACAACTTTCCTCCTTCGCGTACACACTGTTTTTAAGATTCCGAACCCATCTGACTCACCAAACTGTGTAAAAGGCCATTTAAACCAATAACCTCCCTTTTGTTTGTTTTCCTTATATATTCATTTTTCTTACGTTTTTGCACTCAAAACAACTTTCCTCCTTCGCGTACACACTGTTTTTAAGATTCCGAACCCATCTGACTTACAAAATCGTCCAAAAGACCATTTAAACCAATACCTCCCTTTTGTTTTTTTCCTTATACATTCATTTTTCTTACGTTTTTGCACTCAAAACAATTTTCCTCCTTCGCGTACAGACTGTTTTTAAGATTCCGAACCCATCTGACTCACAAAATCGTCTAAAAGACCATTTAATACCTCCCTTTTGTTTTTTTTCCTTATACATTCATTTTTTCCACGTTTTTGCATACAAAACAACATTCCTCCTTCTCGTACACACTTTTTTTGTGATTCCGATCCCATGTGACTCACAAAACCGTCTAAAACGCCATTTAAACCAATAACGCCCTTTTGGTTCTTTTCCTTATACATTCATTTTTTCCACGTTCTGGCACTCCTCCTTCGATTACACACTGTTTTTATGATTCCGAACCCACCGGAATCACAAAATCGTTAAAAAGGCCATTTACATCAATACCGCCCTTTTGTTTCTTTTCCTTATGCATTCATTTTTCTCATGTTTTTGCACTCAAAACAACTTTCCTCCTTCGCGTACACACTGCTTTTAAGATTCCGAACCCATCTGACTCCCAAAATCGTCTAAAAGACCATTTAATACCTCCCTTTTGTTTTTTTTCCTTATACATTCATTTTTTCCACGTTTTTGCACTTAAAAGAACCGGACCTCCTTCAAGAAATGGCCTCCTTCTCGTACACACTTTTTTTATGATTCCGAACCCACCTGACACACAAAACCGTCTAAAAGGCCATTTAAACCAATACCGCCCTTTTGTTTCTTTTCCTTAAACATTCATTTTTCTGACGTTTTTGCACTCAAAACAACTTTTCTCCTTCGCGTACACACTGTTTTTATGATTCCGAACCCATCTGACTCACGAAATTGTCTAAAAAGCCATTTAAACCAATACCGCCCTTTTGTTTCTTTTCCTTATACATTCATTTTTTCCAGGTTTTTCCAACTTTCCTCCTTCTCGTACACATTTTTTTTATGATTCCGAACCCACCTGACTCACAAAACCGTCTAAAAGACCATTTAAACCAATTCCGCCCTTTTGTTTCTTTTCCTTATACATTCATTTTTTCCACGTTTTGGCACTCAAAACAACTTTCCTTCTCGTACACACTGTTTTTAAGATTCCGTATCCATATAACTCACAAAACCGTCTAAAAGGCCATTTAAACCAATACCGCCCTTCCGTTTCTTTTCCTTATACCTTCATTTTTCTTACGTTTTTGCACTCAAAACAACATTCCTCCTTCTCGTACACACTTTTTTTGTGATTCCGATCCCACGTGACTCACAAAACCGTCTAAAACGCCATTTAAACCAATACCGCCCTTTTGTTTGTTTTCCTTATACATTCATTTTTTCCACGTTTTGGCACTCAAAACGTTCCTCCTTCGCGTACACACTGTTTTTATGTTTCCGAACCCACCTGACTCACAAAACCGTCTAAAAGGCCATTTAAACCTTTTGTTTCTTTTCCTTATACAATTATTTTTTCGACGTTTTTGCACTCAAAACAATTTTCCTCTTTCGCGTACACACTGTTTTTAAGATTCCGAACCCATCTGACTCACAAAATCGTCTAAAAGGCCCTTTAAACCAATACCTCCCTTTTGTTTCTTTTCCTTATACATTCATTTTTTTCCACGTTTTATCACTCAAAACAACATTCCTCCTTCTCGTACACACTTTTTTTATGATTCCGAACCCACCTGACTCACAAAACCGTCTAAAAGGCCATTTAAACCAATACCGCCCTTTTGTTTCTTTTCCTTATACATTCATTTTGCTTACGTTTTTGCACTCAAGACAACTTTCCTCCTTCGCGTAGACACTGTTTTTAAGATTCCGAATCCATCTGACTCACAAAACTGTCTAAAAAGCCATTTAAACCAATACCGCCCTTTTGTTTGTTTTCCTTATACATTCATTTTTTCCACGTTTTGGCACTCAAAACGTTCCTCCTTCGCGTACACACTGTTTTTGTGATTCCGAACCCATGTGATTCACAAAATCGTCTAAAAGGCCATTTACATTAATACCGCCCTTTTCTTTTCCTTATACATTCATTTTTTCCAACTTTCCTCCTTCTCGTACACACTTTTTTTATGTTTCCGAACCCACCTGACTCACAAAACCGTCTAAAAGGCCATTTAAACCAATTCTGCCCTTTTGTTTCTTTTCCTTAAACATTCATTTATCTGACGTTTTTGCACTCAAAACAACTTTCCTCCTTCGCGTACACACTGTTTTTAAGATTCCGAACCCATCTGACTCACCAAACTGTGTAAAAGGCCATTTAAACCAATAACCTCCCTTTTGTTTGTTTTCCTTATATATTCATTTTTCTTACGTTTTTGCACTCAAAACAACTTTCCTCCTTCGCGTACACACTGTTTTTAAGATTCCGAACCCATCTGACTTACAAAATCGTCCAAAAGGCCATTTAAACCAATACCTCCCTTTTGTTTTTTTCCTTATACATTCATTTTTCTTACGTTTTTGCACTCAAAACAATTTTCCTCCTTCGCGTACACACTGTTTTTAAGATTCCGAACCCATCTGACTCACAAAATCGTCTAAAAGACCATTTAAACTAATACCTCCCTTTTGTTTCTTTTCCTTATACATTCATTTTTTCCACGTTTTTGCACTCAAAACAACATTCCTCCTTCTCGTACACACTTTTTTTATGATTCCGAACCCACCTACTCACAAAACCGTCTAAAAGGCCATTTAAACCAATACCGCCCTTCCGTTTCTTTTCCTTATACCTTCATTTTTCTTACGTTTTTGCACTCAAAACAACATTCCTCCTTCTCGTACACACTTTTTTTATGATTCCGAACCCACCTGACTCACAAAACCGTCTAAAAGGCCATTTAAACCAATACCGCCCTTTTGTTTCTTTTCCTTATACATTCATTTTGCTTACGTTTTTGCACTCAAGACAACTTTCCTCCTTCGCGTAGACACTGTTTTTAAGATTCCGAACCCATCTGACTCACAAAACTGTCTAAAAAGCCATTTAAACCAATACCGCCCTTTTGTTTGTTTTCCTTATACATTCATTTTTTCCACGTTTTGGCACTCAAAACGTTCCTCCTTCGCGTACACACTGTTCTTATGTTTCCGAACCCACCTGACTCACAAAACCGTCTAAAAGGCCATTTAAACCTTTTGTTTCTTTTCCTTATACAATTATTTTTTCGACGTTTTTGCACTCAAAACAATTTTCCTCTTTCGCGTACACACTGCTTTTATGATTCCGAACCCATCTGACTCACAAAACTGTCTAAAAGACCATTTAAACCAATATTTGAGAGTCAGATGGTTTTGTGAGTCAGATGGGTTCGAGATCATAAAAACAGTGTGTACGCGAAGGAGGAAAGTTGTTTTGAGTGCCAAAACGTGGAAAAAATGAATGTATAAGGAAAAGAAACAAAAGGGCGGAATTGGTTTAAATGGCCTTTTAGACAGTTTTGTGAGTCAGATGGGTTCGGAATCTTAAAAGCAGTGTGTACGCGAAGGAGGAAATTTGTTTTGAGTGCAAAAACATGAGAAAAATGAATGCATAAGGAAAAGAAACAAAAGGGCGGTATTGATGTAAATGGCTTTTTTAACGATTTTGTGAGTCCGGTAGGTTCGGAATCATAAAAACATTGTGTACGCGAAGGAGGAAAGTTGTCTTGAGTGCCAAAACGTGGAAAAAATGAAAGTATAAGGAAAAGAAACAAAAGGGCGTTATTGGTTTAAATGGTCTTTTAGACAGTTTTGTGAGGCAGATGGGTTCGGAATCATAAAAACAGTGTGTACGCGAAGGAGAAAAGTTGTTTTGAGTGCAAAAACGTCAGAAAAATGAATGTTTAAGTAAAATAAACAAAAGGGCGGAATTGGTTTAAATGGCCTTTTAGACGGTTTTGTGAGTCAGATGGGTTCGGAATCATAAAAACAGTGTGTACGCGAAGGAGAAAAGTTGTTTTGAGTGCAAAAACGTCAGAAAAATGAATGTTTAAGTAAAATAAACAAAAGGGCGGAATTGGTTTAAATGGCCTTTTAGACGGTTTTGTGAGTCAGATGGGTTCGGAATCATAAAAACAGTGTGTACGCGAAGGAGGAAAGTTGTTTTGAGTGCAAAAACGTGGAAAAAATGAATGTATAAGGAAAAGAAACAAAAGGGCGGAATTGGTTTAAATGGCCTTTTAGACAGTTTTGTGAGTCAGATGGGTTCGAAATCTTAAAAACAGTGTGTACGCGAAGGAGGAAACTTGTTTTGAGTGCAAAAACGTGGAAATAATGGATGTATAAGAAAAAGAAACAAAAGGGAGGTATTGGTTTAAATGCTCTTTTAGACAATTTTGTGAATCAGATGGGTTCGGAATCTTGTGAAACAGTGTGTACGCGAAGGAGGAAAGTTGTTTTGAGTGCCAAAACGTGGAAAAAATGAATGTATAAGGAAAAGAAACAAAAGGGCGGAATTGGTTTAAATGGCCTTTTAGACGGTTTTGTGAGTCAGGTGGGTTCGGAAACATAAAAAAAGTGTGTACGAGAAGGAGGAAAGTTGGAAAAAATGTATGTATAAGGAAAAGAAAAGGGCGGTATTAATGTAAATGGCCTTTTAGACGATTTTGTGAATCACATGGGTTCGGAATCACAAAAACAGTGTGTACGCGAAGGAGGAACGTTTTGAGTGCAAAAACGTGGAAAAAATGACTGTATAAGGAAAACAAACAAAAGGGAGGTATTGGTTTAAATGGCCTTTTAGACGATTTTGTGAGTCAGATGAGTTCGGAATCTTAAAAACAGTGTGTACGCGAAGGAGGAAAGTTGTAAAAACCTGGAAAAAATGAATGTATAAGGAAAAGAAACAAAAGGGCGGTATTGGTTTAAATGGCTTTTTAGACAGTTTTGTGAATCGGATGGGTTCGGAATCTTGTGAAACAGTGTGTACGCGAAGGAGGAAAGTTGTCTTGAGTGCAAAAACGTAAACAAAATGAATGTATAAGGAAAAGAAACAAAAGGGCGTTCTTGGTTTAAATGGCCTTTTAGACGGTTTTGTGTGTCAGGTGGGTTCGGAATCATAAAAAAAGTGTGTACGAGAAGGAGGAAAGTTGTTTTGAGTGCAAAAACGTAAGAAAAATGAATGTATAAGGAAAAGAAACAAAAGGGCGTTATTGGTTTAAATGGTCTTTTAGACAGTTTTGTGAGTCAGATGGGTTCGGAATCTTAAAAGCAGTGTGTACGCGAAAGAGGAAAATTGTTTTGAGTGCAAAAACGTCGAAAAAATAATTGTATAAGGAAAAGAAACAAAAGGTTTAAATGGCCTTTTAGACGGTTTTGTGAGTCAGGTGGGTTCGGAAACATAAAAACAGTGTGTACGCGAAGGAGGAACGTTTTGAGTGCCAAAACGTGGAAAAAATGAATGTATAAGGAAAACAAACAAATGGGCGGTATTGGTTTAAATGGCGTTTTAGACGGTTTTGTGAGTCACGTGGGATCGGAATCACAAAAAAAGTGTGTACGAGAAGGAGGAATGTTGTTTTGAGTGCAAAAACGTAAGAAAAATGAAGGTATAAGGAAAAGAAACGGAAGGGCGGTATTGGTTTAAATGGCCTTTTAGACGGTTTTGTGAGTTATATGGATACGGAATCTTAAAAACAGTGTGTACGAGAAGGAGGAAAGTTGTTTTGAGTGCCAAAACGTGGAAAAAATGAATGTATAAGGAAAAGAAACAAAAGGGCGGAATTGGTTTAAATGGCCTTTTAGACGGTTTTGTGAGTCAGGTGGGTTCGGAATCATAAAAAAATGTGTACGAGAAGGAGGAAAGTTGGAAAAACCTGGAAAAAAAGAATGTATAAGGAAAAGAAACAAAAGGGCGGTATTGGTTTAAATGGCTTTTTAGACAATTCCGTGAGTCAGATGGGTTCGGAATCATAAAAACAGTGTGTACGCGAAGGAGAAAAGTTGTTTTGAGTGCAAAAACGTCAGAAAAATGAATGTATAAGGAAAAGAAACAAAAGGGCGTTATTGGTTTAAATGGTCTTTTAGACAGTTTTGTGAGTCAGATGGGTTCGGAATCATAAAAGCAGTGTGTACGCGAAAGAGGAAAATTGTTTTGAGTGCAAAAACGTCGAAAAAATAATTGTATAAGGAAAAGAAACAAAAGGTTTAAATGGCCTTTTAGACGGTTTTGTGAGTCAGGTGGGTTCGGAAACATAAAAACAGTGTGTACGCGAAGGAGGAACGTTTTGAGTGCCAAAACGTGGAAAAAATGAATGTATAAGGAAAACAAACAAAAGGGCGGTATTGGTTTAAATGGCGTTTTAGACGGTTTTGTGAGTCACGTGGGATTGGAATCACAAAAAAAGTGTGTACGAGAAGGAGGAATGTTGTTTTGAGTGCCAAAACGTAAGAAAAATGAAGGTATAAGGAAAAGAAACGGAAGGGCGGTATTGGTTTAAATGGCCTTTTAGACGGTTTTGTGAGTTATATGGATACGGAATCTTAAAAACAGTGTGTACGAGAAGGAGGAAAGTTGTTTTGAGTGCCAAAACGTGGAAAAAATGAATGTATAAGGAAAAGAAACAAAAGGGCGGAATTGGTTTAAATGGCCTTTTAGACGGTTTTGTGAGTCAGGTGGGTTCGGAATCATAAAAAAAATGTGTACGAGAAGGAGGAAAGTTGGAAAAACCTGGAAAAAATGAATGTATAAGGAAAAGAAACAAAAGGGCGGTATTGGTTTAAATGGCTTTTTAGACAATTTCGTGAGTCAGATGGGTTCGGAATCATAAAAACAGTCTGTACGCGAAGGAGAAAAGTTGTTTTGAGTGCAAAAACGTAAGAAAAATGAATATATAAGGAAAACAAACAAAAGGGAGGTTATTGGTTTAAATGGCCTTTTACACAGTTTGGTGAGTCAGATGGGTTCGGAATCTTAAAAACAGTGTGTACGCGAAGGAGGAAAGTTGTTTTGAGTGCAAAAACGTCAGATAAATGTTTAAGGAAAAGAAACAAAAGGGCAGAATTGGTTTAAATGGCCTTTTAGACGGTTTTGTGAGTCAGGTGGGTTCGGAAACATAAAAAAAGTGTGTACGAGAAGGAGGAAAGTTGGAAAAAATGAATGTATAAGGAAAAGAAAAGGGCGGTAAATGGCCTTTAGACGATTTTGTGAATCACATGGGTTCGGAATCACAAAAACAGTGTGTACGCGAAGGAGGAACGTTTTGAGTGCCAAAACGTGGAAAAAATGAATGTATAAGGAAAACAAACAAAAGGGCGGTATTGGTTTAAATGGCTTTTTAGACAGTTTTGTGAGTCAGATGGGTTCGGAATCTTAAAAACAGTGTCTACGCGAAGGAGGAAAGTTGTCTTGAGTGCAAAAACGTAAGCAAAATGAATGTATAAGGAAAAGAAACAAAAGGGCGGTATTGGTTTAAATGGCCTTTTAGACGGTTTTGTGAGTCAGGTGGGTTCGGAATCATAAAAAAAGTGTGTACGAGAAGGAGGAATGTTGTTTTGAGTGATAAAACGTGGAAAAAAATGAATGTATAAGGAAAAGAAACAAAAGGGAGTTAATTGGTTTAAAGGCCCTTTAATTGGTTTAAAGGGCCTTTTAGACGATTTTGTGAGTCAGATGGGTTCGGAATCTTAAAAACAGTGTGTACGCGAAGGAGGAAAGTTGTAAAAACCTGGAAAAAATGAATGTATAAGGAAAAGAAACAAAAGGGCGGTATTGGTTTAAATGGCTTTTTAGACAGTTTTCTGAGTCAGATGGGTTCGAAATCTTAAAAACAGTGTGTACGCGAAGGAGGAAACTTGTTTTGAGTGCAAAAACGTGGAAAAAAGGAATGTATAAGAAAAAGAAACAAAAGGGCAGAATTGGTTTAAATGGCCTTTTAGACGGTCAGGTGGGTTCGGAAACATAAAAAAAGTGTGTACGAGAAGGAGGAAAGTTGGAAAAAATGAATGTATAAGGAAAAGAAACAAAAGGGCGGTATTGGTTTAAATGGCTTTTTAGACAGTTTTCTGAGTCAGATGGGTTCGGAATCTTAAAAACAGTGTGTACGCGAAGGAGGAAAGTTGTTTTGAGTGCAAAAACGTACGAAAAATGAATGTATAAGGAAAAGAAACAAAAGGGCATCTAAAAGGCCATTTAAACCAATAACGCCCTTTTGGTTCTTTTCCTTATACATTCATTTTTTCCACGTTCTGGCACTCCTCCTTCGATTACACAGGTTCGGAAACATAAAAAAAGTGTGTACGAGAAGGAGGAAAGTTGGAAAAAATGAATGTATAAGGAAAAGAAACAAAAGGGCGGTATTGGTTTAAATGGCTTTTTAGACAGTTTTGTGAATCGGATGGGTTCGGAATCTTGTGAAACAGTGTGTACGCGAAGGAGGAAAGTTGTCTTGAGTGCAAAAACGTAAACAAAATGAATGTATAAGGAAAAGAAACAAAAGGGCGTTATTGGTTTAAATGGCCTTTTAGACGGTTTTGTGTGTCAGGTGGGTTCGGAATCATAAAAAAAGTGTGTACGAGAAGGAGGAAAGTTGTTTTGAGTGCAAAAACGTAAGAAAAATGAATGTATAAGGAAAAGAAACAAAAGGGCGTTATTGGTTTAAATGGTCTTTTAGACAGTTTTGTGAGTCAGATGGGTTCGGAATCTTAAAAGCAGTGTGTACGCGAAAGAGGAAAATTGTTTTGAGTGCAAAAACGTCGAAAAAATAATTGTATAAGGAAAAGAAACAAAAGGTTTAAATGGCCTTTTAGACGGTTTTGTGAGTCAGGTGGGTTCGGAAACATAAAAACAGTGTGTACGCGAAGGAGGAACGTTTTGAGTGCCAAAACGTGGAAAAAATGAATGTATAAGGAAAACAAACAAATGGGCGGTATTGGTTTAAATGGCGTTTTAGACGGTTTTGTGAGTCACGTGGGATCGGAATCACAAAAAAAGTGTGTACGAGAAGGAGGAATGTTGTTTTGAGTGCAAAAACGTAAGAAAAATGAAGGTATAAGGAAAAGAAACGGAAGGGCGGTATTGGTTTAAATGGCCTTTTAGACGGTTTTGTGAGTTATATGGATACGGAATCTTAAAAACAGTGTGTACGAGAAGGAGGAAAGTTGTTTTGAGTGCCAAAACGTGGAAAAAATGAATGTATAAGGAAAAGAAACAAAAGGGCGGAATTGGTTTAAATGGCCTTTTAGACGGTTTTGTGAGTCAGGTGGGTTCGGAATCATAAAAAAAATGTGTACGAGAAGGAGGAAAGTTGGAAAAACCTGGAAAAAATGAATGTATAAGGAAAAGAAACAAAAGGGCGGTATTGGTTTAAATGGCTTTTTAGACAATTCCGTGAGTCAGATGGGTTCGGAATCATAAAAACAGTGTGTACGCGAAGGAGAAAAGTTGTTTTGAGTGCAAAAACGTCAGAAAAATGAATGTTTAAGGAAAAGAAACAAAAGGACGGTATTGGTTTAAATGGCCTTTTAGACGGTTTTGTGAGTAGGTGGGTTCGGAATCATAAAAAAAGTGTGTACGAGAAGGAGGAATGTTGTTTTGAGTGCAAAAACGTGGAAAAAATGAATGTATAAGGAAAAGAAACAAAAGGGAGGTATTAGTTTAAATGGTCTTTTAGACGATTTTGTGAGTCAGATGGGTTCGGAATCTTAAAAACAGTGTGTACGCCAAGGAGGAAAGTTGTTTTGAGTGCAAAAACGTAAGAAAAATGAATGTATAAGGAAAAGAAACAAAAGGGCGTTATTGGTTTAAATGGTCTTTTAGACAGTTTTGTGAGTCAGATGGGTTCGGAATCTTAAAAGCAGTGTGTACGCGAAAGAGGAAAATTGTTTTGAGTGCAAAAACGTCGAAAAAATAATTGTATAAGGAAAAGAAACAAAAGGTTTAAATGGCCTTTTAGACGGTTTTGTGAGTCAGGTGGGTTCGGAAACATAAAAACAGTGTGTACGCGAAGGAGGAACGTTTTGAGTGCCAAAACGTGGAAAAAATGAATGTATAAGGAAAACAAACAAATGGGCGGTATTGGTTTAAATGGCGTTTTAGACGGTTTTGTGAGTCACGTGGGATCGGAATCACAAAAAAAGTGTGTACGAGAAGGAGGAATGTTGTTTTGAGTGCAAAAACGTAAGAAAAATGAAGGTATAAGGAAAAGAAACGGAAGGGCGGTATTGGTTTAAATGGCCTTTTAGACGGTTTTGTGAGTTATATGGATACGGAATCTTAAAAACAGTGTGTACGAGAAGGAGGAAAGTTGTTTTGAGTGCCAAAACGTGGAAAAAATGAATGTATAAGGAAAAGAAACAAAAGGGCGGAATTGGTTTAAATGGCCTTTTAGACGGTTTTGTGAGTCAGGTGGGTTCGGAATCATAAAAAAAATGTGTACGAGAAGGAGGAAAGTTGGAAAAACCTGGAAAAAATGAATGTATAAGGAAAAGAAACAAAAGGGCGGTATTGGTTTAAATGGCTTTTTAGACAATTCCGTGAGTCAGATGGGTTCGGAATCATAAAAACAGTGTGTACGCGAAGGAGAAAAGTTGTTTTGAGTGCAAAAACGTAAGCAAAATGAATGTATAAGGAAAAGAAACAAAAGGGCGTTATTGGTTTAAATGGCCTTTTAGACGGTTTTGTGTGTCAGTTGGGTTCGGAATCATAAAAAAAGTGTGTACGAGAAGGAGGCCATTTCTTGAAGGAGGTCCGGTTCTTTTGAGTGCAAAAACGTGGAAAAAATGAATGTATAAGGAAAAGAAACAAAAGGGAAGTATTGGTTTAAATGGTCTTTTAGACGATTTTGTGAGTCAGATGGGTTCGGAATCTTAAAAGCAGTGTGTACGCGAAGGAGGAAAGTTGTTTTGAGTGCAAAAACATGAGAAAAATGAATGCATAAGGAAAAGAAACAAAAGGGCGGTATTGGTGTAAATGGCCTTTTTAACGATTTTGTGATTCCGGTGGGTTCGGAATTATAAAAACAGTGTGTAATCGAAGGAGGAGTGCCAGAACGTGGAAAAAATGAATGTATAAGGAAAAGAACCAAAAGGGCGTTATTGGTTTAAATGGCGTTTTAGACGGTTTTGTGAGTCACATGGGATCGGAATCACAAAAAAAGTGTGTACGAGAAGGAGAAAAGTTGTTTTGAGTGCAAAAACGTCAGAAAAATGAATGTTTAAGGAAAAGAAACGGAAGGGCGGTATTGGTTTAAATGGCCTTTTAGACGGTTTTTGTGAGTCAGATGGATACGGAATCTTAAAAACAGTGTGTACGAGAAGGAGGAAAGTTGTTTTGAGTGCGAAAACGTGGAAAAAATGAATGTATAAGGAAAAGAAACAAAAGGGCGGAATTGGTTTAAATGGCCTTTTAGACGGTTTTGTGAGTCAGGTGGGTTCGGAATCATAAAAAAAATGTGTACCAGAAGGAGGAAAGTTGGAAAAACCTGGAAAAAATGAATGTATAAGAAAAGAAACAAAAGGGCGGTATTGGTTTAAATGGCTTTTTAGACAATTTCGTGAGTCAGATGGGTTCGGAATCATAAAAACAGTGTGTACGCGAAGGAGAAAAGTTGTTTTGAGTGCAAAAACGTCAGAAAAATGAATGTTTAAGGAAAAGAAACAAAAGGGCGGAATTGGTTTAAATGGCCTTTTAGATGGTTTTGTGAGTCAGATGGGTTCGGAATCATAAAAACAGTGTGTACGCGAAGGAGGAAAGTTGTTTTGAGTGCCAAAACGTGGAAAAAATGAATGTATAAGGAAAAGAAACAAAAGGGCGGAATTGGTTTAAATGGCCTTTTAGACAGTTTTGTGAGTCAGATGGGTTCGGAATCTTAAAAGCAGTGTGTACGCGAAGGAGGAAATTTGTTTTGAGTGCAAAAACATGAGAAAAATGAATGCATAAGGAAAAGAATCAAAAGGGCGGTATTGATGTAAATGGCCTTTTTAACGATTTTGTGAGTCCGGTAAGTTCGGAATCATAAAAACATTGTGTACGCGAAGGAGGAAAGTTGTCTTGAGTGCCAAAACGTGGAAAAAATGAAAGTATAAGGAAAAGAAACAAAAGGGCGGTATTGGTTTAAATGGCGTTTTAGACGGTTTTGTGAGTCACGTGGGATCGGAATCACAAAAAAAGTGTGTACGAGAAGGAGGAATGTTGTTTTGAGTGCAAAAACGTAAGAAAAATGAAGGTATAAGGAAAAGAAACGGAAGGGCGGTATTGGTTTAAATGGCCTTTTAGACGGTTTTGTGAGTTATATGGATACGGAATCTTAAAAACAGTGTGTACGAGAAGGAGGAAAGTTGTTTTGAGTGCCAAAACGTGGAAAAAATGAATGTATAAGGAAAAGAAACAAAAGGGCGGAATTGGTTTAAATGGCCTTTTAGACGGTTTTGTGAGTCAGGTGGGTTCGGAATCATAAAAAAATGTGTACGAGAAGGAGGAAAGTTGGAAAAACCTGGAAAAAATGAATGTATAAGGAAAAGAAACAAAAGGGCGGTATTGGTTTAAATGGCTTTTTAGACAATTTCGTGAGTCAGATGGGTTCGGAATCATAAAAACAGTCTGTACGCGAAGGAGAAAAGTTGTTTTGAGTGCAAAAACGTCAGAAAAATGAATGTTTAAGGAAAAGAAACAAAAGGGCGGTATTGGTTTAAATGGCCTTTTAGACGGTTTTGTGAGTAGGTGGGTTCGGAATCATAAAAAAAGTGTGTACGAGAAGGAGGAATGTTGTTTTGAGTGCAAAAACGTGGAAAAAATGAATGTATAAGGAAAAGAAACAAAAGGGAGGTATTAGTTTAAATGGTCTTTTAGACGATTTTGTGAATCAGGTGGGTTCGGAAACATAAAAAAAGTGTGTACGCGAAGGAGGAAAGTTGTTTTGAGTGCAAAAACGTAAGAAAAATGAATATATAAGGAAAACAAACAAAAGGGAGGTTATTGGTTTAAATGGCCTTTTACACAGTTTGGTGAGTCAGATGGGTTCGGAATCTTAAAAAAAGTGTGTACGAGAAGGAGGAAAGTTGGAAAAAATGAATGTATAAGGAAAAGAAAAGGGCGGTATTAATGTAAATGGCCTTTTAGACGATTTTGTGAATCACATGGGTTCGGAATCACAAAAACAGTGTGTACGCGAAGGAGGAACGTTTTGAGTGCCAAAACGTGGAAAAAATGAATGTATAAGGAAAACAAACGAAAGGGCGGTATTGGTTTAAATGGCTTTTTAGACAGTTTTGTGAGTCAGATGGGTTCGGAATCTTAAAAACAGTGTCTACGCGAAGGAGGAAAGTTGTCTTGAGTGCAAAAACGTAAGCAAAATGAATGTATAAGGAAAAGAAACAAAAGGGCGGTATTGGTTTAAATGGCCTTTTAGACGGTTTTGTGAGTCAGGTGGGTTCGGAATCATAAAAAAAGTGTGTACGAGAAGGAGGAATGTTGTTTTGAGTGATAAAACGTGGAAAAAAATGAATGTATAAGGAAAAGAAACAAAAGGGAGGTATTGGTTTGAGTGGCCTTTTAGACGATTTTGTGAGTCAGATGGGTTCGGAATCTTAAAAGCAGTGTGTACGCGAAGGAGGAAATTTGTTTTGAGTGCAAAAACATGAGAAAAATGAATGCATAAGGAAAAGAAACAAAAGGGCGGTATTGATGTAAATGGCCTTTTTAACGATTTTGTGAGTCCGGTAAGTTCGGAATCATAAAAACATTGTGTACGCGAAGGAGGAAAGTTGGAAAAAATGAATGTATAAGGAAAAGAAAAGGGCGGTATTAATGTAAATGGCCTTTTAGACGATTTTGTGAGTCAGATGGGTTCGGAATCTTAAAAACAGTGTGTACGCGAAGGAGGAAAGTTGTAAAAACCTGGAAAAAATGAATGTATAAGGAAAAGAAACAAAAGGGCGGTATTGGTTTAAATGGCTTTTTAGACAGTTTTGTGAGTCAGATGGGTTCGGAATCTTAAAAACAGTGTCTACGCGAAGGAGTATACTTATGAGTCTTGTCATGAGTATGTCTTGAGTGCAAAAACGTAAGCAAAATGAATGTATAAGGAAAAGAAACAAAAGGGCGGTATTGGTTTAAATGGCCTTTTAGACGGTTTTGTGAGTCAGGTGGGTTCGGAATCATAAAAAAAGTGTGTACGAGAAGGAGGAATGTTGTTTTGAGTGATAAAACGTGGAAAAAAATGAATGTATAAGGAAAAGAAACAAAAGGGAGGTATTGGTTTAAATGCTCTTTTAGACGATTTTGTGAATCGGATGGGTACGAAATCTTGTGAAACAGTGTGTACGCGAAGGAGGAAAGTTGTTTTGAGTGCAAAAACGTAAGAAAAATGAATGTATAAGGAAAAGAAACAAAAGGGAGGCGTTATTGGTTTAAATGGTCTTTTAGACGATTTTGTAAGTCAGATGGGTTCGGAATCTTAAAAACAGTGTGTACGCGAAGGAGGAAAGTTGTTTTGAGTGCAAAAGCGTAAGAAAAATTAATGTATAAGGAAAAGAAACAAAAGGGCGTTATTGGTTTAAATGGTCTTTTAGACAGTTTTGTGAGTCAGATGGGTTCGGAATCACAAAAGCAGTGTGTACGCGAATTGTTTTGAGTGCAAAAACGTCGAAAAAATAATTGTATAAGGAAAAGAAACAAAAGGTTTAAATGGCCTTTTAGACGGTTTTGTGAGTCAGGTGGGTTCGGAAACATAAAAACAGTGTGTACGCGAAGGAGGAACGTTTTGAGTGCCAAAACGTGGAAAAAATGAATGTATAAGGAAAACAAACAAAACGGCGGTATTGGTTTAAATGGCTTTTTAGACAGTTTTGTGAGTCAGATGGGTTCGGAATCTTAATAACAGTGTCTACGCGAAGGAGGAAAGTTGTCTTGAGTGCAAAAACGTAAGCAAAATGAATGTATAAGGAAAAGAAACAAAAGGGCGGTATTGGTTTAAATGGCTTTTTAGACAGTTTTCTTAGTCAGATGGGTTCGAAATCTTAAAAACAGTGTGTACGCGAAGGAGGAAACTTGTTTTGAGTGCAAAAACGTGGAAAAAATGAATGTATAAGAAAAGAAACAAAAGGGAGGTATTGGTTTAAATGCTCTTTTAGACGATTTTGTGAATCGGATGGGTTCGAAATCTTGTGAAACAGTGTGTACGCGAAGGAGGAAAGTTGTTTTGAGTGCAAAAACGTAAGAAAAATGAATGTATAAGGAAAAGAAACAAAAGGGCGTTATTGGTTTAAATGGTCTTTTAGACAGTTTTGTGAGTCAGATGGGTTCGGAATCATAAAAGCAGTGTGTACGCGAAAGAGGAAAATTGTTTTGAGTGCAAAAACGTCGAAAAAATAATTGTATAAGGAAAAGAAACAAAAGGTTTAAATGGCCTTTTAGACGGTTTTGTGAGTCAGGTGGGTTCGGAAACATAAAAACAGTGTGTACGCGAAGGAGGAACGTTTTGAGTGCCAAAACGTGGAAAAAATGAATGTATAAGGAAAACAAACAAAAGGGCGGTATTGGTTTAAATGGCGTTTTAGACGGTTTTGTGAGTCACGTGGGATCGGAATCACAAAAAAAGTGTGTACGAGAAGGAGGAATGTTGTTTTGAGTGCAAAAACGTAAGAAAAATGAAGGTATAAGGAAAAGAAACGGAAGGGCGGTATTGGTTTAAATGGCCTTTTAGACGGTTTTGTGAGTTATATGGATACGGAATCTTAAAAACAGTGTGTACGAGAAGGAGGAAAGTTGTTTTGAGTGCCAAAACGTGGAAAAAATGAATGTATAAGGAAAAGAAACAAAAGGGAGGTATTGGTTTAAATGCTCTTTTAGACGATTTTGTGAATCGGATGGGTACGAAATCTTGTGAAACAGTGTGTACGCGAAGGAGGAAAGTTGTTTTGAGTGCAAAAACGTAAGAAAAATGAATGTATAAGGAAAAGAAACAAAAGGGAGGCGTTATTGGTTTAAATGGTCTTTTAGACGATTTTGTAAGTCAGATGGGTTCGGAATCTTAAAAACAGTGTGTACGCGAAGGAGGAAAGTTGTTTTGAGTGCAAAAGCGTAAGAAAAATTAATGTATAAGGAAAAGAAACAAAAGGGCGTTATTGGTTTAAATGGTCTTTTAGACAGTTTTGTGAGTCAGATGGGTTCGGAATCACAAAAGCAGTGTGTACGCGAATTGTTTTGAGTGCAAAAACGTCGAAAAAATAATTGTATAAGGAAAAGAAACAAAAGGTTTAAATGGCCTTTTAGACGGTTTTGTGAGTCAGGTGGGTTCGGAAACATAAAAACAGTGTGTACGCGAAGGAGGAACGTTTTGAGTGCCAAAACGTGGAAAAAATGAATGTATAAGGAAAACAAACAAAACGGCGGTATTGGTTTAAATGGCTTTTTAGACAGTTTTGTGAGTCAGATGGGTTCGGAATCTTAATAACAGTGTCTACGCGAAGGAGGAAAGTTGTCTTGAGTGCAAAAACGTAAGCAAAATGAATGTATAAGGAAAAGAAACAAAAGGGCGGTATTGGTTTAAATGGCTTTTTAGACAGTTTTCTTAGTCAGATGGGTTCGAAATCTTAAAAACAGTGTGTACGCGAAGGAGGAAACTTGTTTTGAGTGCAAAAACGTGGAAAAAATGAATGTATAAGAAAAGAAACAAAAGGGAGGTATTGGTTTAAATGCTCTTTTAGACGATTTTGTGAATCGGATGGGTTCGAAATCTTGTGAAACAGTGTGTACGCGAAGGAGGAAAGTTGTTTTGAGTGCAAAAACGTAAGAAAAATGAATGTATAAGGAAAAGAAACAAAAGGGCGTTATTGGTTTAAATGGTCTTTTAGACAGTTTTGTGAGTCAGATGGGTTCGGAATCATAAAAGCAGTGTGTACGCGAAAGAGGAAAATTGTTTTGAGTGCAAAAACGTCGAAAAAATAATTGTATAAGGAAAAGAAACAAAAGGTTTAAATGGCCTTTTAGACGGTTTTGTGAGTCAGGTGGGTTCGGAAACATAAAAACAGTGTGTACGCGAAGGAGGAACGTTTTGAGTGCCAAAACGTGGAAAAAATGAATGTATAAGGAAAACAAACAAAAGGGCGGTATTGGTTTAAATGGCGTTTTAGACGGTTTTGTGAGTCACGTGGGATCGGAATCACAAAAAAAGTGTGTACGAGAAGGAGGAATGTTGTTTTGAGTGCAAAAACGTAAGAAAAATGAAGGTATAAGGAAAAGAAACGGAAGGGCGGTATTGGTTTAAATGGCCTTTTAGACGGTTTTGTGAGTTATATGGATACGGAATCTTAAAAACAGTGTGTACGAGAAGGAGGAAAGTTGTTTTGAGTGCCAAAACGTGGAAAAAATGAATGTATAAGGAAAAGAAACAAAAGGGCGGAATTGGTTTAAATGGCCTTTTAGACGGTTTTGTGAGTCAGGTGGGTTCGGAATCATAAAAAAAATGTGTACGAGAAGGAGGAAAGTTGGAAAAACCTGGAAAAAATGAATGTATAAGGAAAAGAAACAAAAGGGCGGTACTGGTTTAAATGGCTTTTTAGACAATTTCGTGAGTCAGATGGGTTCGGAATCATAAAAACAGTCTGTACGCGAAGGAGAAAAGTTGTTTTGAGTGCAAAAACGTAAGAAAAATGAATATATAAGGAAAACAAACAAAAGGGAGGTTATTGGTTTAAATGGCCTTTTACACAGTTTGGTGAGTCAGATGGGTTCGGAATCTTAAAAACAGTGTGTACGCGAAGGAGGAAAGTTGTTTTGAGTGCAAAAACGTCAGATAAATGAATGTTTAAGGAAAAGAAACAAAAGGGCAGAATTGGTTTAAATGGCCTTTTAGACGGTTTTGTGAGTCAGGTGGGTTCGGAAACATAAAAAAAGTGTGTACGAGAAGGAGGAAAGTTGGAAAAAATGAATGTATAAGGAAAAGAAAAGGGCGGTAAATGGCCTTTAGACGATTTTGTGAATCACATGGGTTCGGAATCACAAAAACAGTGTGTACGCGAAGGAGGAACGTTTTGAGTGCCAAAACGTGGAAAAAATGAATGTATAAGGAAAACAAACAAAAGGGCGGTATTGGTTTAAATGGCTTTTTAGACAGTTTTGTGAGTCAGATGGGTTCGGAATCTTAAAAACAGTGTCTACGCGAAGGAGGAAAGTTGTCTTGAGTGCAAAAACGTAAGCAAAATGAATGTATAAGGAAAAGAAACAAAAGGGCGGTATTGGTTTAAATGGCCTTTTAGACGGTTTTGTGAGTCAGGTGGGTTCGGAATCATAAAAAAAGTGTGTACGAGAAGGAGGAATGTTGTTTTGAGTGATAAAACGTGGAAAAAAATGAATGTATAAGGAAAAGAAACATAAGGGAGTTAATTGGTTTAAAGGCCCTTTAATTGGTTTAAAGGGCCTTTTAGACGATTTTGTGAGTCAGATGGGTTCGGAATCTTAAAAACAGTGTGTACGCGAAGGAGGAAAGTTGTAAAAACCTGGAAAAAATGAATGTATAAGGAAAAGAAACAAAAGGGCGGTATTGGTTTAAATGGCTTTTTAGACAGTTTTCTGAGTCAGATGGGTTCGAAATCTTAAAAACAGTGTGTACGCGAAGGAGGAAACTTGTTTTGAGTGCAAAAACGTGGAAAAAAGGAATGTATAAGAAAAAGAAACAAAAGGGCAGAATTGGTTTAAATGGCCTTTTAGACGGTCAGGTGGGTTCGGAAACATAAAAAAAGTGTGTACGAGAAGGAGGAAAGTTGGAAAAAATGAATGTATAAGGAAAAGAAACAAAAGGGCGGTATTGGTTTAAATGGCTTTTTAGACAGTTTTCTGAGTCAGATGGGTTCGAAATCTTAAAAACAGTGTGTACGCGAAGGAGGAAACTTGTTTTGAGTGCAAAAACGTGGAAAAAATGAATGTATAAGAAAAGAAACAAAAGGGAGGTATTGGTTTAAATGCTCTTTTAGACGATTTTGTGAATCGGATGGGTTCGAAATCTTGTGAAACAGTGTGTACGCGAAGGAGGAAAGTTGTTTTGAGTGCAAAAACGTAAGAAAAATGAATGTATAAGGAAAAGAAACAAAAGGGAGGTATTGGTTTAAATGGTCTTTTAGACGATTTTGTAAGTCAGATGGGTTCGGAATCTTAAAAACAGTGTGTACGCGAAGGAGGAAAGTTGTTTTGAGTGCAAAAACGTAAGAAAAATGAATGTATAAGGAAAAGAAACAAAAGGGCATCTAAAAGGCCATTTAAACCAATAACGCCCTTTTGGTTCTTTTCCTTATACATTCATTTTTTCCACGTTCTGGCACTCCTCCTTCGATTACACACTGTTTTTATGATTCCGAACCCACCGGAATCACAAAATCGTTAAAAAGGCCATTTACATCAATACCGCCCTTTTGTTTCTTTTCCTTATGCATTCATTTTTCTCATGTTTTTGCACTCAAAACAACTTTCCTCCTTCGCGTACACACTGTTTTTAAGATTCCGAACCCATCTGACTCACCAAACTGTGTAAAAGGCCATTTAAACCAATACCTCCCTTTTGTTTCTTTTCCTTATATATTCATTTTTCTTACGTTTTTGCACTCAAAACAACTTTCCTCCTTCGCGTACACACTGTTTTTAAGATTCCGAACCCATCTGACTTACAAAATCGTCTAAAAGACCATTTAAACCAATACCTCCCTTTTGTTTCTTTTCCTTATACATTCATTTTTCTTACGTTTTTGCACTCAAAACAACTTTCCTCCTTCTCGTACACACTTTTTTTATGATTCCGAACCCACCTACTCACAAAACCGTCTAAAAGGCCATTTAAACCAATACCGCCCTTTTGTTTCTTTTCCTTAAACATTCATTTTTCTGACGTTTTTGCACTCAAAACAACCTTTCTCCTTCGCGTACACACTGTTTTTATGATTCCGAACCCATCTGACTCACGAAATTGTCTAAAAAGCCATTTAAACCAATACCGCCCTTTTGTTTCTTTTCCTTATACATTCATTTTTTCCAGGTTTTTCCAACTTTCCTCCTTCTCGTACACATTTTTTTTATGATTCCGAACCCACCTGACTCACAAAACCGTCTAAAAGGCCATTTAAACCAATTCCGCCCTTTTGTTTCTTTTCCTTATACATTCATTTTTTCCACGTTTTGGCACTCAAAACAACTTTCCTCCTTCTCGTACACACTGTTTTTAAGATTCCGTATCCATATAACTCACAAAACCGTCTAAAAGGCCATTTAAACCAATACCGCCCTTCCGTTTCTTTTCCTTATACCTTCATTTTTCTTACGTTTTTGCACTCAAAACAACATTCCTCCTTCTCGTACACACTGTTTTTATGTTTCCGAACCCACCTGACTCACAAAACCGTCTAAAAGGCCATTTAAACCTTTTGTTTCTTTTCCTTATACAATTATTTTTTCGACGTTTTTGCACTAAAAACAATTTTCCTCTTTCGCGTACACACTGTTTTTAAGATTCCGAACCCATCTGACTCACAAAATCGTCTAAAAGGCCATTTAAACCAATACCTCCCTTTTGTTTCTTTTCCTTATACATTCATTTTTTTCCACGTTTTATCACTCAAAACAACATTCCTCCTTCTCGTACACACTTTTTTTATGATTCCGAACCCACCTGACTCACAAAACCGTCTAAAAGGCCATTTAAACCAATACCGCCCTTTTGTTTCTTTTCCTTATACATTCATTTTGCTTACGTTTTTGCACTCAAGACAACTTTCCTCCTTCGCGTAGACACTGTTTTTAAGATTCCGAACCCATCTGACTCACAAAACTGCCTAAAAAGCCAATACAATTTAAACCAATACCGCCCTTTTGTTTGTTTTCCTTATACATTCATTTTTTCCACGTGGAGCACTCAAAACGTTCCTCCTTCTCGTACACACTTTTTTTATGTTTCCGAACCCACCTGACTCACAAAACCGTCTAAAAGGCCATTTAAACCAATTCTGCCCTTTTGTTTCTTTTCCTTAAACATTCATTTATCTGACGTTTTTGCACTCAAAACAACTTTCCTCCTTCGCGTACACACTGTTTTTAAGATTCCGAACCCATCTGACTCACCAAACTGTGTAAAAGGCCATTTAAACCAATAACCTCCCTTTTGTTTGTTTTCCTTATATATTCATTTTTCTTACGTTTTTGCACTCAAAACAACTTTCCTCCTTCGCGTACACACTGTTTTTAAGATTCCGAACCCATCTGACTTACAAAATCGTCCAAAAGACCATTTAAACCAATACCTCCCTTTTGTTTTTTTCCTTATACATTCATTTTTCTTACGTTTTTGCACTCAAAACAATTTTCCTCCTTCGCGTACAGACTGTTTTTAAGATTCCGAACCCATCTGACTCACAAAATCGTCTAAAAGACCATTTAAACTAATACCTCCCTTTTGATTCTTTTCCTTATACATTCATTTTTTCCACGTTTTTGCATACAAAACAACATTCCTCCTTTTCGTACACACTTTTTTTGTGATTCCGATCCCATGTGACTCACAAAACCGTCTAAAACGCCATTTAAACCAATAACGCCCTTTTGGTTCTTTTCCTTATACATTCATTTTTTCCACGTTCTGGCACTCCTCCTTCGATTACACACTGTTTTTATGATTCCGAACCCACCGGAATCACAAAATCGTTAAAAAGGCCATTTACATCAATACCGCCCTTTTGTTTCTTTTCCTTATGCATTCATTTTTCTCATGTTTTTGCACTCAAAACAACTTTCCTCCTTCGCGTACACACTGCTTTTAAGATTCCGAACCCATCTGACTCCCAAAATCGTCTAAAAGACCATTTAATACCTCCCTTTTGTTTTTTTTCCTTATACATTCATTTTTTCCACGTTTTTGCACTCAAAAGAACCGGACCTCCTTCAAGAAATGGCCTCCTTCTCGTACACACTTTTTTTATGATTCCGAACCCACCTGACACACAAAACCGTCTAAAAGGCCATTTATACCAATACCGCCCTTTTGTTTCTTTTCCTTAAACATTCATTTTTCTGACGTTTTTGCACTCAAAACAACTTTTCTCCTTCGCGTACACACTGTTTTTATGATTCCGAACCCATCTGACTCACGAAATTGTCTAAAAAGCCATTTAAACCAATACCGCCCTTTGTTTCTTTTCCTTATACATTCATTTTTTCCAGGTTTTTCCAACTTTCCTCCTTCTCGTACACATTTTTTTTATGATTCCGAACCCACCTGACTCACAAAACCGTCTAAAAGACCATTTAAACCAATTCCGCCCTTTTGTTTCTTTTCCTTATACATTCATTTTTTCCACGTTTTGGCACTCAAAACAACTTTCCTTCTCGTACACACTGTTTTTAAGATTCCGTATCCATATAACTCACAAAACCGTCTAAAAGGCCATTTAAACCAATACCGCCCTTCCGTTTCTTTTCCTTATACCTTCATTTTTCTTACGTTTTTGCACTCAAAACAACATTCCTCCTTCTCGTACACACTTTTTTTGTGATTCCGATCCCACGTGACTCACAAAACCGTCTAAAACGCCATTTAAACCAATACCGCCCTTTTGTTTGTTTTCCTTATACATTCATTTTTTCCACGTTTTGGCACTCAAAACGTTCCTCCTTCGCGTACACACTGTTTTTATGTTTCCGAACCCACCTGACTCACAAAACCGTCTAAAAGGCCATTTAAACCTTTTGTTTCTTTTCCTTATACAATTATTTTTTCGACGTTTTTGCACTCAAAACAATTTTCCTCTTTCGCGTACACACTGTTTTTAAGATTCCGAACCCATCTGACTCACAAAATCGTCTAAAAGGCCCTTTAAACCAATACCTCCCTTTTGTTTCTTTTCCTTATACATTCATTTTTTTCCACGTTTTATCACTCAAAACAACATTCCTCCTTCTCGTACACACTTTTTTTATGATTCCGAACCCACCTGACTCACAAAACCGTCTAAAAGGCCATTTAAACCAATACCGCCCTTTTGTTTCTTTTCCTTATACATTCATTTTGCTTACGTTTTTGCACTCAAGACAACTTTCCTCCTTCGCGTAGACTCTATTTTTAAGATTCCGAACCCATCTGACTCACAAAACTGTCTAAAAAGCCATTTAAACCAATACCGCCCTTTTGTTTGTTTTCCTTATACATTCTTTTTTTCCACGTTTTGGCACTCAAAACGTTCCTCCTTCGCGTACACACTGTTTTTGTGATTCCGAACCCATGTGATTCACAAAATCGTCTAAAAGGCCATTTACATTAATACCGCCCTTTTCTTTTCCTTATACATTCATTTTTTCCAACTTTCCTCCTTCTCGTACACACTTTTTTTATGTTTCCGAACCCACCTGACTCACAAAACCGTCTAAAAGGCCATTTAAACCAATTCTGCCCTTTTGTTTCTTTTCCTTAAACATTCATTTATCTGACGTTTTTGCACTCAAAACAACTTTCCTCCTTCGCGTACACACTGTTTTTAAGATTCCGAACCCATCTGACTCACCAAACTGTGTAAAAGGCCATTTAAACCAATAACCTCCCTTTTGTTTGTTTTCCTTATATATTCATTTTTCTTACGTTTTTGCACTCAAAACAACTTTCCTCCTTCGCGTACACACTGTTTTTAAGATTCCGAACCCATCTGACTTACAAAATCGTCCAAAAGACCATTTAAACCAATACCTCCCTTTTGTTTTTTTCCTTATACATTCATTTTTCTTACGTTTTTGCACTCAAAACAATTTTCCTCCTTCGCGTACACACTGTTTTTAAGATTCCGAACCCATCTGACTCACAAAATCGTCTAAAAGACCATTTAAACTAATACCTCCCTTTTGTTTCTTTTCCTTATACATTCATTTTTTCCACGTTTTTGCACTCAAAACAACATTCCTCCTTCTCGTACACACTTTTTTTATGATTCCGAACCCACCTACTCACAAAACCGTCTAAAAGGCCATTTAAACCAATACCGCCCTTCCGTTTCTTTTCCTTATACCTTCATTTTTCTTACGTTTTTGCACTCAAAACAACATTCCTCCTTCTCGTACACACTTTTTTTATGATTCCGAAACCACCTGACTCACAAAACCGTCTAAAAGGCCATTTAAACCAATACCGCCCTTTTGTTTCTTTTCCTTATACATTCATTTTGCTTACGTTTTTGCACTCAAGACAACTTTCCTCCTTCGCGTAGACACTGTTTTTAAGATTCCGAACCCATCTGACTCACAAAACTGTCTAAAAAGCCATTTAAACCAATACCGCCCTTTTGTTTGTTTTCCTTATACATTCATTTTTTCCACGTTTTGGCACTCAAAACGTTCCTCCTTCGCGTACACACTGTTCTTATGTTTCCGAACCCACCTGACTCACAAAACCGTCTAAAAGGCCATTTAAACCTTTTGTTTCTTTTCCTTATACAATTATTTTTTCGACGTTTTTGCACTCAAAACAATTTTCCTCTTTCGCGTACACACTGCTTTTATGATTCCGAACCCATCTGACTCACAAAACTGTCTAAAAGACCATTTAAACCAATATTTGAGAGTCAGATGGTTTTGTGAGTCAGATGGGTTCGAGATCATAAAAACAGTGTGTACGCGAAGGAGGAAAGTTGTTTTGAGTGCCAAAACGTGGAAAAAATGAATGTATAAAGAAAAGAAACAAAAGGGCGGAATTGGTTTAAATGGCCTTTTAGACAGTTTTGTGAGTCAGATGGGTTCGGAATCTTAAAAGCAGTGTGTACGCGAAGGAGGAAATTTGTTTTGAGTGCAAAAACATGAGAAAAATGAATGCATAAGGAAAAGAAACAAAAGGGCGGTATTGATGTAAATGGCCTTTTTAACGATTTTGTGAGTCCGGTAGGTTCGGAATCATAAAAACATTGTGTACGCGAAGGAGGAAAGTTGTCTTGAGTGCCAAAACGTGGAAAAAATGAAAGTATAAGGAAAAGAAACAAAAGGGCGTTATTGGTTTAAATGGTCTTTTAGACAGTTTTGTGAGGCAGATGGGTTCGGAATCATAAAAACAGTGTGTACGCGAAGGAGAAAAGTTGTTTTGAGTGCAAAAACGTCAGAAAAATGAATGTTTAAGTAAAATAAACAAAAGGGCGGAATTGGTTTAAATGGCCTTTTAGACGGTTTTGTGAGTCAGATGGGTTCGGAATCATAAAAACAGTGTGTACGCGAAGGAGGAAAGTTGTTTTGAGTGCAAAAACGTGGAAAAAATGAATGTATAAGGAAAAGAAACAAAAGGGCGGAATTGGTTTAAATGGCCTTTTAGACAGTTTTGTGAGTCAGATGGGTTCGAAATCTTAAAAACAGTGTGTACGCGAAGGAGGAAACTTGTTTTGAGTGCAAAAACGTGGAAATAATGGATGTATAAGAAAAAGAAACAAAAGGGAGGTATTGGTTTAAATGCTCTTTTAGACAATTTTGTGAATCAGATGGGTTCGGAATCTTGTGAAACAGTGTGTACGCGAAGGAGGAAAGTTGTTTTGAGTGCCAAAACGTGGAAAAAATGAATGTATAAGGAAAAGAAACAAAAGGGCGGAATTGGTTTAAATGGCCTTTTAGACGGTTTTGTGAGTCAGGTGGGTTCGGAAACATAAAAAAAGTGTGTACGAGAAGGAGGAAAGTTGGAAAAAATGAATGTATAAGGAAAAGAAAAGGGCGGTATTAATGTAAATGGCCTTTTAGACGATTTTGTGAATCACATGGGTTCGGAATCACAAAAACAGTGTGTACGCGAAGGAGGAACGTTTTGAGTGCAAAAACGTGGAAAAAATGACTGTATAAGGAAAACAAACAAAAGGGAGGTATTGGTTTAAATGGCCTTTTAGACGATTTTGTGAGTCAGATGAGTTCGGAATCTTAAAAACAGTGTGTACGCGAAGGAGGAAAGTTGTAAAAACCTGGAAAAAATGAATGTATAAGGAAAAGAAACAAAAGGGCGGTATTGGTTTAAATGGCTTTTTAGACAGTTTTGTGAATCGGATGGGTTCGGAATCTTGTGAAACAGTGTGTACGCGAAGGAGGAAAGTTGTCTTGAGTGCAAAAACGTAAACAAAATGAATGTATAAGGAAAAGAAACAAAAGGGCGTTATTGGTTTAAATGGCCTTTTAGACGGTTTTGTGTGTCAGGTGGGTTCGGAATCATAAAAAAAGTGTGTACGAGAAGGAGGAAAGTTGTTTTGAGTGCAAAAACGTAAGAAAAATGAATGTATAAGGAAAAGAAACAAAAGGGCGTTATTGGTTTAAATGGTCTTTTAGACAGTTTTGTGAGTCAGATGGGTTCGGAATCTTAAAAGCAGTGTGTACGCGAAAGAGGAAAATTGTTTTGAGTGCAAAAACGTCGAAAAAATAATTGTATAAGGAAAAGAAACAAAAGGTTTAAATGGCCTTTTAGACGGTTTTGTGAGTCAGGTGGGTTCGGAAACATAAAAACAGTGTGTACGCGAAGGAGGAACGTTTTGAGTGCCAAAACGTGGAAAAAATGAATGTATAAGGAAAACAAACAAATGGGCGGTATTGGTTTAAATGGCGTTTTAGACGGTTTTGTGAGTCACGTGGGATCGGAATCACAAAAAAAGTGTGTACGAGAAGGAGGAATGTTGTTTTGAGTGCAAAAACGTAAGAAAAATGAAGGTATAAGGAAAAGAAACGGAAGGGCGGTATTGGTTTAAATGGCCTTTTAGACGGTTTTGTGAGTTATATGGATACGGAATCTTAAAAACAGTGTGTACGAGAAGGAGGAAAGTTGTTTTGAGTGCCAAAACGTGGAAAAAATGAATGTATAAGGAAAAGAAACAAAAGGGCGGAATTGGTTTAAATGGCCTTTTAGACGGTTTTGTGAGTCAGGTGGGTTCGGAATCATAAAAAAAATGTGTACGAGAAGGAGGAAAGTTGGAAAAACCTGGAAAAAAAGAATGTATAAGGAAAAGAAACAAAAGGGCGGTATTGGTTTAAATGGCTTTTTAGACAATTCCGTGAGTCAGATGGGTTCGGAATCATAAAAACAGTGTGTACGCGAAGGAGAAAAGTTGTTTTGAGTGCAAAAACGTCAGAAAAATGAATGTTTAAGGAAAAGAAACAAAAGGACGGTATTGGTTTAAATGGCCTTTTAGACGGTTTTGTGAGTAGGTGGGTTCGGAATCATAAAAAAAGTGTGTACGAGAAGGAGGAATGTTGTTTTGAGTGCAAAAACGTGGAAAAAATGAATGTATAAGGAAAAGAAACAAAAGGGAGGTATTAGTTTAAATGGTCTTTTAGACGATTTTGTGAGTCAGATGGGTTCGGAATCTTAAAAACAGTGTGTACGCCAAGGAGGAAAGTTGTTTTGAGTGCAAAAACGTGGAAAAAATGAATGTATAAGAAAAAGAAACAAAAGGGCGGAATTGGTTTAAATGGCCTTTTAGACAGTTTTGTGAGTCAGATGGGTTCGAAAGTTTAAAAACAGTGTGTACGCGAAGGAGGAAACTTGTTTTGAGTGCAAAAACGTGGAAAAAATGGATGTATAATAAAAAGAAACAAAAGGGAGGTATTGGTTTAAATGCTCTTTTAGACAATTTTGTGAATCAGATGGGTTCGGAATCTTGTGAAACAGTGTGTACGCGAAGGAGGAAAGTTGTCTTGAGTGCAAAAACGTAAGAAAAATGAATATATAAGGAAAAGAAACAAAAGGGAGGTATTGGTTTAAATGGCCTTTTACACAGTTTGGTGAGTCAGATGGGTTCGGAATCTTAAAAACAGTGTGTACGCGAAGGAGGAAAGTTGTTTTGAGTGCAAAAACGTCAGATAAATGAATGTTTAAGGAAAAAAAACAAAAGGGCGGAATTGGTTTAAATGGCCTTTTAGACGGTTTTGTGAGTCAGGTGGGTTCGGAAACATAAAAAAAGTGTGTACGAGAAGGAGGAAAGTTGGAAAAAATGAATGTATAAGGAAAAGAAAAGGGCGGTATTAATGTAAATGGCCATTTAGACGATTTTGTGAATCACATGGGTTCGGAATCACAAAAACAGTGTGTACGCGAAGGAGGAACGTTTTGAGTGCCAAAACGTGGAAAAAATGAATGCATAAGGAAAACAAACAAAAGGGCGGTATTGGTTTAAATGGCTTTTTAGACAGTTTTGTGAGTCAGATGGGTTCGGAATCTTAAAAACAGTGTGTACGCGAAGGAGGAAAGTTGTCTTGAGTGCAAAAACGTAAGCAAAATGAATGTATAAGGAAAAGAAACAAAAGGGCGGTATTGGTTTAAATGGCCTTTTAGATGGTTTTGTGAGTCAGGTGGGTTCGGAATCATAAAAACAGTGTGTACGCGAAGGAGGAAAGTTGGAAAAAATGAATGTATAAGGAAAAGAAAAGGGCGGTATTAATGTAAATGGCCTTTTAGACGATTTTGTGAATCACATGGGTTCGGAATCACAAAAACAGTGTGTACGCGAAGGAGGAACGTTTTGAGTGCCAAAACGTGGAAAAAATGACTGTATAAGGAAAACAAACAAAAGGGAGGTATTGGTTTAAATGGCCTTTTAGACGATTTTGTGAGTCAGATGGGTTCGGAATCTTAAAAACAGTGTGTACGCGAAGGAGGAAAGTTGTAAAAACCTGGAAAAAATGAATGTATAAGGAAAAGAAACAAAAGGGCGGTATTGGTTTAAATGGCTTTTTAGACAGTTTTGTGAATCGGATGGGTTCGGAATCTTGTGAAACAGTGTGTACGCGAAGGAGGAAAGTTGTCTTGAGTGCAAAAACGTAAACAAAATGAATGTATAAGGAAAAGAAACAAAAGGGCGTTATTGGTTTAAATGGCCTTTTAGACGGTTTTGTGTGTCAGGTGGGTTCGGAATCATAAAAAAAGTGTGTACGAGAAGGAGGAAAGTTGTTTTGAGTGCAAAAACGTAAGAAAAATGAATGTATAAGGAAAAGAAACAAAAGGGCGTTATTGGTTTAAATGGTCTTTTAGACAGTTTTGTGAGTCAGATGGGTTCGGAATCTTAAAAGCAGTGTGTACGCGAAAGAGGAAAATTGTTTTGAGTGCAAAAACGTCGAAAAAATAATTGTATAAGGAAAAGAAACAAAAGGTTTAAATGGCCTTTTAGACGGTTTTGTGAGTCAGGTGGGTTCGGAAACATAAAAACAGTGTGTACGCGAAGGAGGAACGTTTTGAGTGCCAAAACGTGGAAAAAATGAATGTATAAGGAAAACAAACAGATGGGCGGTATTGGTTTAAATGGCGTTTTAGACGGTTTTGTGAGTCACGTGGGATCGGAATCACAAAAAAAGTGTGTACGAGAAGGAGGAATGTTGTTTTGAGTGCAAAAACGTAAGAAAAATGAAGGTATAAGGAAAAGAAACGGAAGGGCGGTATTGGTTTAAATGGCCTTTTAGACGGTTTTGTGAGTTATATGGATACGTGAGTTATATGGATCTTAAAAACAGTGTGTACGAGAAGGAGGAAAGTTGTTTTGAGTGCCAAAACGTGGAAAAAATGAATGTATAAGGAAAAGAAACAAAAGGGCGGAATTGGTTTAAATGGCCTTTTAGACGGTTTTGTGAGTCAGGTGGGTTCGGAATCATAAAAAAAATGTGTACGAGAAGGAGGAAAGTTGGAAAAACCTGGAAAAAAAGAATGTATAAGGAAAAGAAACAAAAGGGCGGTATTGGTTTAAATGGCTTTTTAGACAATTCCGTGAGTCAGATGGGTTCGGAATCATAAAAACAGTGTGTACGCGAAGGAGGAAAGTTGTTTTGAGTGCAAAAACGTCAGAAAAATGAATGTTTAAGGAAAAGAAACAAAAGGACGGTATTGGTTTAAATGGCCTTTTAGACGGTTTTGTGAGTAGGTGGGTTCGGAATCATAAAAAAAGTGTGTACGAGAAGGAGGAATGTTGTTTTGAGTGCAAAAACGTGGAAAAAATGAATGTATAAGGAAAAGAAACAAAAGGGAGGTATTAGTTTAAATGGTCTTTTAGACGATTTTGTGAGTCAGATGGGTTCGGAATCTTAAAAACAGTGTGTACGCCAAGGAGGAAAGTTGTTTTGAGTGCAAAAACGTGGAAAAAATGAATGTATAAGAAAAAGAAACAAAAGGGCGGAATTGGTTTAAATGGCCTTTTAGACAGTTTTGTGAGTCAGATGGGTTCGAAAGTTTAAAAACAGTGTGTACGCGAAGGAGGAAACTTGTTTTGAGTGCAAAAACGTGGAAAAAATGGATGTATAATAAAAAGAAACAAAAGGGAGTTGGTTTAAATGCTCTTTTAGACAATTTTGTGAATCAGATGGGTTCGGAATCTTGTGAAACAGTGTGTACGCGAAGGAGGAAAGTTGTCTTGAGTGCAAAAACGTAAGAAAAATGAATATATAAGGAAAAGAAACAAAAGGGAGGTATTGGTTTAAATGGCCTTTTACACAGTTTGGTGAGTCAGATGGGTTCGGAATCTTAAAAACAGTGTGTACGCGAAGGAGGAAAGTTGTTTTGAGTGCAAAAACGTCAGATAAATGAATGTTTAAGGAAAAGAAACAAAAGGGCGGAATTGGTTTAAATGGCCTTTTAGACGGTTTTGTGAGTCAGGTGGGTTCGGAAACATAAAAAAAGTGTGTACGAGAAGGAGGAAAGTTGGAAAAAATGAATGTATAAGGAAAAGAAAAGGGCGGTATTAATGTAAATGGCCATTTAGACGATTTTGTGAATCACATGGGTTCGGAATCACAAAAACAGTGTGTACGCGAAGGAGGAACGTTTTGAGTGCCAAAACGTGGAAAAAATGAATGTATAAGGAAAACAAACAAAAGGGCGGTATTGGTTTAAATGGCTTTTTAGACAGTTTTGTGAGTCAGATGGGTTCGGAATCTTAAAAACAGTGTGTACGCGAAGGAGGAAAGTTGTCTTGAGTGCAAAAACGTAAGCAAAATGAATGTATAAGGAAAAGAAACAAAAGGGCGGTATTGGTTTAAATGGCCTTTTAGATGGTTTTGTGAGTCAGGTGGGTTCGGAATCATAAAAACAGTGTGTACGCGAAGGAGGAAAGTTGTTTTGAGTGCAAAAACGTGGAAAAAATGAATGTATAAGGAAAAGAAACAAAAGGGCGGAATTGGTTTAAATGGCCTTTTAGACAGTTTTGTGAGTCAGATGGGTTCGAAATCTTAAAAACAGTGTGTACGCGAAGGAGGAAACTTGTTTTGAGTGCAAAAACGTGGAAAAAATGGATGTATAAGAAAAAGAAACAAAAGGGAGGTATTGGTTTAAATGCTCTTTTAGACAATTTTGTGAATCAGATGGGTTCGGAATCTTGTGAAACAGTGTGTACGCGAAGGAGGAAAGTTGTTTTGAGTGCCAAAACGTGGAAAAAATGAATGTATAAGGAAAAGAAACAAAAGGGCGGAATTGGTTTAAATGGCCTTTTAGACGGTTTTCTGAGTCAGGTGGGTTCGGAAACATAAAAAAAGTGTGTACGAGAAGGAGGAAAGTTGGAAAAAATGAATGTATAAGGAAAAGAAAAGGGCGGTATTAATGTAAATGGCCTTTTAGACGATTTTGTGAATCACATGGGTTCGGAATCACAAAAACAGTGTGTACGCGAAGGAGGAACGTTTTGAGTGCCAAAACGTGGAAAAAATGACTGTATAAGGAAAACAAACAAAAGGGAGGTATTGGTTTAAATGGCCTTTTAGACGATTTTGTGAGTCAGATGGGTTCGGAATCTTAAAAACAGTGTGTACGCGAAGGAGGAAAGTTGTAAAAACCTGGAAAAAATGAATGTATAAGGAAAAGAAACAAAAGGGCGGTATTGGTTTAAATGGCTTTTTAGACAGTTTTGTGAATCGGATGGGTTCGGAATCTTGTGAAACAGTGTGTACGCGAAGGAGGAAAGTTGTCTTGAGTGCAAAAACGTAAACAAAATGAATGTATAAGGAAAAGAAACAAAAGGGCGTTATTGGTTTAAATGGCCTTTTAGACGGTTTTGTGTGTCAGGTGGGTTCGGAATCATAAAAAAAGTGTGTACGAGAAGGAGGAAAGTTGTTTTGAGTGCAAAAACGTAAGAAAAATGAATGTATAAGGAAAAGAAACAAAAGGGCGTTATTGGTTTAAATGGTCTTTTAGACAGTTTTGTGAGTCAGATGGGTTCGGAATCTTAAAAGCAGTGTGTACGCGAAAGAGGAAAATTGTTTTGAGTGCAAAAACGTCGAAAAAAAAATCTGGAGTGACTCCACTCGACTTTCCGAACATTGAGTAATTAACAGTTTTGTAGATAAAGTAAAGAAAGAGGAGTTGTTAAACAAACAAAAGAGAGAAAACCATAATAGAGTGTTTGAGTATTTTTCTCCATCTATTACACGATGTTTTATTTAACGCTACTGAACTTTGAGCCCATAGATCATAATGATAAAGAATTTTTCGTTGCGTCCCTGTAAAAACCTATAAATGCTAGATTCACCAAAATGCTTATAGTTAGTGCAACAGTGATTTATAATACTCATATAAAGTTTCACCTCAATTCAATAAGGCGTTTAGATGCTATCGTACTTTTAAAAATTTAGTCCCATAGGCCATAATGATAAAGAATTTTTCCTTGTGTCCCTGTAAAAAAACTAAGTGCTAGATTCACCAAAATCTATACAGTTAGTTCAATTGTGATCTATAACATGTGTAAAAATTTTTTGCTCAGATTAATAAGGTGTTTAGACGCTATCACACTTTTAAAAATTTGGCCCCATAGGCATAATGATAAAGAATTTTTCTTTGTGTCCCTGTAAAAACACTATAAGTGCTAGATTCTCCAAAATCTATACAGATTGAGTATTTGTGACCTATAATATATGTATAAATTTTTTGCTCAATTGAATAAGGCGTTTAGATGCTATCGCACTTTTAAGATTTTGCTCCCATAGGCCATAATGATAAAGAATTTTTCTTTGTGTCCCTGTAAAAAAACTATAAGTGCTAGATTCACCAAAATCTATAGGGTTCGTACTATGGTGACTTACAATATACGTACCAAATTTCAGGTTATTCGAACAAAGCGTTTAGACGCTAGCGTGTTCACCCACAGACATACACACATACACACATACACACATACACACATACACACATACACACACACATACATACATCATCGTAAAAATAGTGAAAACGGACTCAGGGGACCTCAAAACGTATAGAAACATCAAAATCTCGAATTCGGATTTTTGACATGATTACAATACTTTCCTCACTATCCACCGCCACTTTAGAACGTAGAAAAAGAGGGGGGAAAAAAGGCTAAAAACCCCATAGGAATAGCATGGGAAGAAAAGCGAAAAAACTCACAATGTCAAGTGTGTTAAAAAAAAAAAAAAAAAAAAAAAAATTCACACCGGAAGTAATAAGGGGACAAAGTTGACTAGAAAAATACATTGAACAGCGGGAACCGGGCGGGCTGGGGCATGGGTCCTATCGTCCGGGATTAACACGACTCGCCTAGTATAACTCTTGGCGGTGGTGGGGGTGGGTGGGCGGGAACCACCGCCACTTTAGAACGTAGAAAAAGAGGGGGAAAAAAGGCTAAAAACCCCATAGGAATAGCATGGGAAGAAAAGCGAAAAAACTCACAATGTCAAGTGTGTTAAAAAAAAAAAAAAAAACTCACGTATATTGTATCATCTGACTCACAAAATCGTCTAAAAGACCATTTAAACTAATACCTCCCTTTTGTTTCTTTTCCTTATACATTCATTTTTTCCACGTTTTTGCACTCAAAACAACATTCCTCCTTCTCGTACACACTTTTTTTATGATTCCGAACCCACCTACTCACAAAACCGTCTAAAAGGCCATTTAAACCAATACCGCCCTTCCGTTTCTTTTCCTTATACCTTCATTTTTCTTACGTTTTTGCACTCAAAACAACATTCCTCCTTCTCGTACACACTTTTTTTATGATTCCGAAACCACCTGACTCACAAAACCGTCTAAAAGGCCATTTAAACCAATACCGCCCTTTTGTTTCTTTTCCTTATACATTCATTTTGCTTACGTTTTTGCACTCAAGACAACTTTCCTCCTTCGCGTAGACACTGTTTTTAAGATTCCGAACCCATCTGACTCACAAAACTGTCTAAAAGACCATTTAAACCAATATTTGAGAGTCAGATGGTTTTGTGAGTCAGATGGGTTCGAGATCATAAAAACAGTGTGTACGCGAAGGAGGAAAGTTGTTTTGAGTGCCAAAACGTGGAAAAAATGAATGTATAAGGAAAAGAAACAAAAGGGCGGAATTGGTTTAAATGGCCTTTTAGACAGTTTTGTGAGTCAGATGGGTTCGGAATCTTAAAAGCAGTGTGTACGCGAAGGAGGAAATTTGTTTTGAGTGCAAAAACATGAGAAAAATGAATGCATAAGGAAAAGAAACAAAAGGGCGGTATTGATGTAAATGGCCTTTTTAACGATTTTGTGAGTCCGGTAGGTTCGGAATCATAAAAACATTGTGTACGCGAAGGAGGAAAGTTGTCTTGAGTGCCAAAACGTGGAAAAAATGAAAGTATAAGGAAAAGAAACAAAAGGGCGTTATTGGTTTAAATGGTCTTTTAGACAGTTTTGTGAGGCAGATGGGTTCGGAATCATAAAAACAGTGTGTACGCGAAGGAGAAAAGTTGTTTTGAGTGCAAAAACGTCAGAAAAATGAATGTTTAAGTAAAATAAACAAAAGGGCGGAATTGGTTTAAATGGCCTTTTAGACGGTTTTGTGAGTCAGATGGGTTCGGAATCATAAAAACAGTGTGTACGCGAAGGAGGAAAGTTGTTTTGAGTGCAAAAACGTGGAAAAAATGAATGTATAAGGAAAAGAAACAAAAGGGCGGAATTGGTTTAAATGGCCTTTTAGACAGTTTTGTGAGTCAGATGGGTTCGAAATCTTAAAAACAGTGTGTACGCGAAGGAGGAAACTTGTTTTGAGTGCAAAAACGTGGAAATAATGGATGTATAAGAAAAAGAAACAAAAGGGAGGTATTGGTTTAAATGCTCTTTTAGACAATTTTGTGAATCAGATGGGTTCGGAATCTTGTGAAACAGTGTGTACGCGAAGGAGGAAAGTTGTTTTGAGTGCCAAAACGTGGAAAAAATGAATGTATAAGGAAAAGAAACAAAAGGGCGGAATTGGTTTAAATGGCCTTTTAGACGGTTTTGTGAGTCAGGTGGGTTCGGAAACATAAAAAAAGTGTGTACGAGAAGGAGGAAAGTTGGAAAAAATGAATGTATAAGGAAAAGAAAAGGGCGGTATTAATGTAAATGGCCTTTTAGACGATTTTGTGAATCACATGGGTTCGGAATCACAAAAACAGTGTGTACGCGAAGGAGGACCGTTTTGAGTGCAAAAACGTGGAAAAAATGACTGTATAAGGAAAACAAACAAAAGGGAGGTATTGGTTTAAATGGCCTTTTAGACGATTTTGTGAGTCAGATGAGTTCGGAATCTTAAAAACAGTGTGTACGCGAAGGAGGAAAGTTGTAAAAACCTGGAAAAAATGAATGTATAAGGAAAAGAAACAAAAGGGCGGTATTGGTTTAAATGGCTTTTTAGACAGTTTTGTGAATCGGATGGGTTCGGAATCTTGTGAAACAGTGTGTACGCGAAGGAGGAAAGTTGTCTTGAGTGCAAAAACGTAAACAAAATGAATGTATAAGGAAAAGAAACAAAAGGGCGTTATTGGTTTAAATGGCCTTTTAGACGGTTTTGTGTGTCAGGTGGGTTCGGAATCATAAAAAAAGTGTGTACGAGAAGGAGGAAAGTTGTTTTGAGTGCAAAAACGTAAGAAAAATGAATGTATAAGGAAAAGAAACAAAAGGGCGTTATTGGTTTAAATGGTCTTTTAGACAGTTTTGTGAGTCAGATGGGTTCGGAATCTTAAAAGCAGTGTGTACGCGAAAGAGGAAAATTGTTTTGAGTGCAAAAACGTCGAAAAAATAATTGTATAAGGAAAAGAAACAAAAGGTTTAAATGGCCTTTTAGACGGTTTTGTGAGTCAGGTGGGTTCGGAAACATAAAAACAGTGTGTACGCGAAGGAGGAACGTTTTGAGTGCCAAAACGTGGAAAAAATGAATGTATAAGGAAAACAAACAAATGGGCGGTATTGGTTTAAATGGCGTTTTAGACGGTTTTGTGAGTCACGTGGGATCGGAATCACAAAAAAAGTGTGTACGAGAAGGAGGAATGTTGTTTTGAGTGCAAAAACGTAAGAAAAATGAAGGTATAAGGAAAAGAAACGGAAGGGCGGTATTGGTTTAAATGGCCTTTTAGACGGTTTTGTGAGTTATATGGATACGGAATCTTAAAAACAGTGTGTACGAGAAGGAGGAAAGTTGTTTTGAGTGCCAAAACGTGGAAAAAATGAATGTATAAGGAAAAGAAACAAAAGGGCGGAATTGGTTTAAATGGCCTTTTAGACGGTTTTGTGAGTCAGGTGGGTTCGGAATCATAAAAAAAATGTGTACGAGAAGGAGGAAAGTTGGAAAAACCTGGAAAAAAAGAATGTATAAGGAAAAGAAACAAAAGGGCGGTATTGGTTTAAATGGCTTTTTAGACAATTCCGTGAGTCAGATGGGTTCGGAATCATAAAAACAGTGTGTACGCGAAGGAGAAAAGTTGTTTTGAGTGCAAAAACGTCAGAAAAATGAATGTTTAAAGAAAAGAAACAAAAGGACGGTATTGGTTTAAATGGCCTTTTAGACGGTTTTGTGAGTAGGTGGGTTCGGAATCATAAAAAAAGTGTGTACGAGAAGGAGGAATGTTGTTTTGAGTGCAAAAACGTGGAAAAAATGAATGTATAAGGAAAAGAAACAAAAGGGAGGTATTAGTTTAAATGGTCTTTTAGACGATTTTGTGAGTCAGATGGGTTCGGAATCTTAAAAACAGTGTGTACGCCAAGGAGGAAAGTTGTTTTGAGTGCAAAAACGTGGAAAAAATGAATGTATAAGAAAAAGAAACAAAAGGGCGGAATTGGTTTAAATGGCCTTTTAGACAGTTTTGTGAGTCAGATGGGTTCGAAAGTTTAAAAACAGTGTGTACGCGAAGGAGGAAACTTGTTTTGAGTGCAAAAACGTGGAAAAAATGGATGTATAATAAAAAGAAACAAAAGGGAGGTATTGGTTTAAATGCTCTTTTAGACAATTTTGTGAATCAGATGGGTTCGGAATCTTGTGAAACAGTGTGTACGCGAAGGAGGAAAGTTGTCTTGAGTGCAAAAACGTAAGAAAAATGAATATATAAGGAAAAGAAACAAAAGGGAGGTATTGGTTTAAATGGCCTTTTACACAGTTTGGTGAGTCAGATGGGTTCGGAATCTTAAAAACAGTGTGTACGCGAAGGAGGAAAGTTGTTTTGAGTGCAAAAACGTCAGATAAATGAATGTTTAAGGAAAAGAAACAAAAGGGCGGAATTGGTTTAAATGGCCTTTTAGACGGTTTTGTGAGTCAGGTGGGTTCGGAAACATAAAAAAAGTGTGTACGAGAAGGAGGAAAGTTGGAAAAAATGAATGTATAAGGAAAAGAAAAGGGCGGTATTAATGTAAATGGCCATTTAGACGATTTTGTGAATCACATGGGTTCGGAATCACAAAAACAGTGTGTACGCGAAGGAGGAACGTTTTGAGTGCCAAAACGTGGAAAAAATGAATGTATAAGGAAAACAAACAAAAGGGCGGTATTGGTTTAAATGGCTTTTTAGACAGTTTTGTGAGTCAGATGGGTTCGGAATCTTAAAAACAGTGTGTACGCGAAGGAGGAAAGTTGTCTTGAGTGCAAAAACGTAAGCAAAATGAATGTATAAGGAAAAGAAACAAAAGGGCGGTATTGGTTTAAATGGCCTTTTAGATGGTTTTGTGAGTCAGGTGGGTTCGGAATCATAAAAACAGTGTGTACGCGAAGGAGGAAAGTTGTTTTGAGTGCAAAAACGTGGAAAAAATGAATGTATAAGGAAAAGAAACAAAAGGGCGGAATTGGTTTAAATGGCCTTTTAGACAGTTTTGTGAGTCAGATGGGTTCGAAATCTTAAAAACAGTGTGTACGCGAAGGAGGAAACTTGTTTTGAGTGCAAAAACGTGGAAAAAATGGATGTATAAGAAAAAGAAACAAAAGGGAGGTATTGGTTTAAATGCTCTTTTAGACAATTTTGTGAATCAGATGGGTTCGGAATCTTGTGAAACAGTGTGTACGCGAAGGAGGAAAGTTGTTTTGAGTGCCAAAACGTGGAAAAAATGAATGTATAAGGAAAAGAAACAAAAGGGCGGAATTGGTTTAAATGGCCTTTTAGACGGTTTTCTGAGTCAGGTGGGTTCGGAAACATAAAAAAAGTGTGTACGAGAAGGAGGAAAGTTGGAAAAAATGAATGTATAAGGAAAAGAAAAGGGCGGTATTAATGTAAATGGCCTTTTAGACGATTTTGTGAATCACATGGGTTCGGAATCACAAAAACAGTGTGTACGCGAAGGAGGAACGTTTTGAGTGCCAAAACGTGGAAAAAATGACTGTATAAGGAAAACAAACAAAAGGGAGGTATTGGTTTAAATGGCCTTTTAGACGATTTTGTGAGTCAGATGGGTTCGGAATCTTAAAAACAGTGTGTACGCGAAGGAGGAAAGTTGTAAAAACCTGGAAAAAATGAATGTATAAGGAAAAGAAACAAAAGGGCGGTATTGGTTTAAATGGCTTTTTAGACAGTTTTGTGAATCGGATGGGTTCGGAATCTTGTGAAACAGTGTGTACGCGAAGGAGGAAAGTTGTCTTGAGTGCAAAAACGTAAACAAAATGAATGTATAAGGAAAAGAAACAAAAGGGCGTTATTGGTTTAAATGGCCTTTTAGACGGTTTTGTGTGTCAGGTGGGTTCGGAATCATAAAAAAAGTGTGTACGAGAAGGAGGAAAGTTGTTTTGAGTGCAAAAACGTAAGAAAAATGAATGTATAAGGAAAAGAAACAAAAGGGCGTTATTGGTTTAAATGGTCTTTTAGACAGTTTTGTGAGTCAGATGGGTTCGGAATCTTAAAAGCAGTGTGTACGCGAAAGAGGAAAATTGTTTTGAGTGCAAAAACGTCGAAAAAATAATTGTATAAGGAAAAGAAACAAAAGGTTTAAATGGCCTTTTAGACGGTTTTGTGAGTCAGGTGGGTTCGGAAACATAAAAACAGTGTGTACGCGAAGGAGGAACGTTTTGAGTGCCAAAACGTGGAAAAAATGAATGTATAAGGAAAACAAACAGATGGGCGGTATTGGTTTAAATGGCGTTTTAGACGGTTTTGTGAGTCACGTGGGATCGGAATCACAAAAAAAGTGTGTACGAGAAGGAGGAATGTTGTTTTGAGTGCAAAAACGTAAGAAAAATGAAGGTATAAGGAAAAGAAACGGAAGGGCGGTATTGGTTTAAATGGCCTTTTAGACGGTTTTGTGAGTTATATGGATACGGAATCTTAAAAACAGTGTGTACGAGAAGGAGGAAAGTTGTTTTGAGTGCCAAAACGTGGAAAAAATGAATGTATAAGGAAAAGAAACAAAAGGGCGGAATTGGTTTAAATGGCCTTTTAGACGGTTTTGTGAGTCAGGTGGGTTCGGAATCATAAAAAAAATGTGTACGAGAAGGAGGAAAGTTGGAAAAACCTGGAAAAAAAGAATGTATAAGGAAAAGAAACAAAAGGGCGGTATTGGTTTAAATGGCTTTTTAGACAATTCCGTGAGTCAGATGGGTTCGGAATCATAAAAACAGTGTGTACGCGAAGGAGAAAAGTTGTTTTGAGTGCAAAAACGTCAGAAAAATGAATGTTTAAGGAAAAGAAACAAAAGGACGGTATTGGTTTAAATGGCCTTTTAGACGGTTTTGTGAGTAGGTGGGTTCGGAATCATAAAAAAAGTGTGTACGAGAAGGAGGAATGTTGTTTTGAGTGCAAAAACGTGGAAAAAATGAATGTATAAGGAAAAGAAACAAAAGGGAGGTATTAGTTTAAATGGTCTTTTAGACGATTTTGTGAGTCAGATGGGTTCGGAATCTTAAAAACAGTGTGTACGCCAAGGAGGAAAGTTGTTTTGAGTGCAAAAACGTGGAAAAAATGAATGTATAAGAAAAAGAAACAAAAGGGCGGAATTGGTTTAAATGGCCTTTTAGACAGTTTTGTGAGTCAGATGGGTTCGAAAGTTTAAAAACAGTGTGTACGCGAAGGAGGAAACTTGTTTTGAGTGCAAAAACGTGGAAAAAATGGATGTATAATAAAAAGAAACAAAAGGGAGTTGGTTTAAATGCTCTTTTAGACAATTTTGTGAATCAGATGGGTTCGGAATCTTGTGAAACAGTGTGTACGCGAAGGAGGAAAGTTGTCTTGAGTGCAAAAACGTAAGAAAAATGAATATATAAGGAAAAGAAACAAAAGGGAGGTATTGGTTTAAATGGCCTTTTACACAGTTTGGTGAGTCAGATGGGTTCGGAATCTTAAAAACAGTGTGTACGCGAAGGAGGAAAGTTGTTTTGAGTGCAAAAACGTCAGATAAATGAATGTTTAAGGAAAAGAAACAAAAGGGCGGAATTGGTTTAAATGGCCTTTTAGACGGTTTTGTGAGTCAGGTGGGTTCGGAAACATAAAAAAAGTGTGTACGAGAAGGAGGAAAGTTGGAAAAAATGAATGTATAAGGAAAAGAAAAGGGCGGTATTAATGTAAATGGCCATTTAGACGATTTTGTGAATCACATGGGTTCGGAATCACAAAAACAGTGTGTACGCGAAGGAGGAACGTTTTGAGTGCCAAAACGTGGAAAAAATGAATGTATAAGGAAAACAAACAAAAGGGCGGTATTGGTTTAAATGGCTTTTTAGACAGTTTTGTGAGTCAGATGGGTTCGGAATCTTAAAAACAGTGTGTACGCGAAGGAGGAAAGTTGTCTTGAGTGCAAAAACGTAAGCAAAATGAATGTATAAGGAAAAGAAACAAAAGGGCGGTATTGGTTTAAATGGCCTTTTAGATGGTTTTGTGAGTCAGGTGGGTTCGGAATCATAAAAACAGTGTGTACGCGAAGGAGGAAAGTTGTTTTGAGTGCAAAAACGTGGAAAAAATGAATGTATAAGGAAAAGAAACAAAAGGGCGGAATTGGTTTAAATGGCCTTTTAGACAGTTTTGTGAGTCAGATGGGTTCGAAATCTTAAAAACAGTGTGTACGCGAAGGAGGAAACTTGTTTTGAGTGCAAACACGTGGAAAAAATGGATGTATAAGAAAAAGAAACAAAAGGGAGGTATTGGTTTAAATGCTCTTTTAGACAATTTTGTGAATCAGATGGGTTCGGAATCTTGTGAAACAGTGTGTACGCGAAGGAGGAAAGTTGTTTTGAGTGCCAAAACGTGGAAAAAATGAATGTATAAGGAAAAGAAACAAAAGGGCGGAATTGGTTTAAATGGCCTTTTAGACGGTTTTCTGAGTCAGGTGGGTTCGGAAACATAAAAAAAGTGTGTACGAGAAGGAGGAAAGTTGGAAAAAATGAATGTATAAGGAAAAGAAAAGGGCGGTATTAATGTAAATGGCCTTTTAGACGATTTTGTGAATCACATGGGTTCGGAATCACAAAAACAGTGTGTACGCGAAGGAGGAACGTTTTGAGTGCCAAAACGTGGAAAAAATGACTGTATAAGGAAAACAAACAAAAGGGAGGTATTGGTTTAAATGGCCTTTTAGACGATTTTGTGAGTCAGATGGGTTCGGAATCTTAAAAACAGTGTGTACGCGAAGGAGGAAAGTTGTAAAAACCTGGAAAAAATGAATGTATAAGGAAAAGAAACAAAAGGGCGGTATTGGTTTAAATGGCTTTTTAGACAGTTTTGTGAATCGGATGGGTTCGGAATCTTGTGAAACAGTGTGTACGCGAAGGAGGAAAGTTGTCTTGAGTGCAAAAACGTAAACAAAATGAATGTATAAGGAAAAGAAACAAAAGGGCGTTATTGGTTTAAATGGCCTTTTAGACGGTTTTGTGTGTCAGGTGGGTTCGGAATCATAAAAAAAGTGTGTACGAGAAGGAGGAAAGTTGTTTTGAGTGCAAAAACGTAAGAAAAATGAATGTATAAGGAAAAGAAACAAAAGGGCGTTATTGGTTTAAATGGTCTTTTAGACAGTTTTGTGAGTCAGATGGGTTCGGAATCTTAAAAGCAGTGTGTACGCGAAAGAGGAAAATTGTTTTGAGTGCAAAAACGTCGAAAAAAAAATCTGGAGTGACTCCACTCGACTTTCCGAACATTGAGTAATTAACAGTTTTGTAGATAAAGTAAAGAAAGAGGAGTTGTTAAACAAACAAAAGAGAGAAAACCATAATAGAGTGTTTGAGTATTTTTCTCCATCTATTACACGATGTTTTATTTAACGCTACTGAACTTTGAGCCCATAGATCATAATGATAAAGAATTTTTCGTTGCGTCCCTGTAAAAACCTATAAATGCTAGATTCACCAAAATGCTTATAGTTAGTGCAACAGTGATTTATAATACTCATATAAAGTTTCACCTCAATTCAATAAGGCGTTTAGATGCTATCGTACTTTTAAAAATTTAGTCCCATAGGCCATAATGATAAAGAATTTTTCCTTGTGTCCCTGTAAAAAAACTAAGTGCTAGATTCACCAAAATCTATACAGTTAGTTCAATTGTGATCTATAACATGTGTAAAAATTTTTTGCTCAGATTAATAAGGTGTTTAGACGCTATCACACTTTTAAAAATTTGGCCCCATAGGCATAATGATAAAGAATTTTTCTTTGTGTCCCTGTAAAAACACTATAAGTGCTAGATTCTCCAAAATCTATACAGATTGAGTATTTGTGACCTATAATATATGTATAAATTTTTTGCTCAATTGAATAAGGCGTTTAGATGCTATCGCACTTTTAAGATTTTGCTCCCATAGGCCATAATGATAAAGAATTTTTCTTTGTGTCCCTGTAAAAAAACTATAAGTGCTAGATTCACCAAAATCTATAGGGTTCGTACTATGGTGACTTACAATATACGTACCAAATTTCAGGTTATTCGAACAAAGCGTTTAGACGCTAGCGTGTTCACCCACAGACATACACACATACACACATACACACATACACACATACACACATACACACACACATACATACATCATCGTAAAAATAGTGAAAACGGACTCAGGGGACCTCAAAACGTATAGAAACATCAAAATCTCGAATTCGGATTTTTGACATGATTACAATACTTTCCTCACTATAGTGTTCGGAAAGTAATAATTGTATAAGGAAAAGAAACAAAAGGTTTAAATGGCCTTTTAGACGGTTTTGTGAGTCAGGTGGGTTCGGAAACATAAAAACAGTGTGTACGCGAAGGAGGAACGTTTTGAGTGCCAAAACGTGGAAAAAATGAATGTATAAGGAAAACAAACAAATGGGCGGTATTGGTTTAAATGGCGTTTTAGACGGTTTTGTGAGTCACGTGGGATCGGAATCACAAAAAAAGTGTGTACGAGAAGGAGGAATGTTGTTTTGAGTGCAAAAACGTAAGAAAAATGAAGGTATAAGGAAAAGAAACGGAAGGGCGGTATTGGTTTAAATGGCCTTTTAGACGGTTTTGTGAGTTATATGGATACGGAATCTTAAAAACAGTGTGTACGAGAAGGAGGAAAGTTGTTTTGAGTGCCAAAACGTGGAAAAAATGAATGTATAAGGAAAAGAAACAAAAGGGCGGAATTGGTTTAAATGGCCTTTTAGACGGTTTTGTGAGTCAGGTGGGTTCGGAATCATAAAAAAAATGTGTACGAGAAGGAGGAAAGTTGGAAAAACCTGGAAAAAATGAATGTATAAGGAAAAGAAACAAAAGGGCGGTATTGGTTTAAATGGCTTTTTAGACAATTCCGTGAGTCAGATGGGTTCGGAATCATAAAAACAGTGTGTACGCGAAGGAGAAAAGTTGTTTTGAGTGCAAAAACGTCAGAAAAATGAATGTTTAAGGAAAAGAAACAAAAGGACGGTATTGGTTTAAATGGCCTTTTAGACGGTTTTGTGAGTAGGTGGGTTCGGAATCATAAAAAAAGTGTGTACGAGAAGGAGGAATGTTGTTTTGAGTGCAAAAACGTGGAAAAAATGAATGTATAAGGAAAAGAAACAAAAGGGAGGTATTAGTTTAAATGGTCTTTTAGACGATTTTGTGAGTCAGATGGGTTCGGAATCTTAAAAACAGTGTGTACGCCAAGGAGGAAAGTTGTTTTGAGTGCAAAAACGTAAGAAAAATGAATGTATAAGGAAAAGAAACAAAAGGGCGTTATTGGTTTAAATGGTCTTTTAGACAGTTTTGTGAGTCAGATGGGTTCGGAATCTTAAAAGCAGTGTGTACGCGAAAGAGGAAAATTGTTTTGAGTGCAAAAACGTCGAAAAAATAATTGTATAAGGAAAAGAAACAAAAGGTTTAAATGGCCTTTTAGACGGTTTTGTGAGTCAGGTGGGTTCGGAAACATAAAAACAGTGTGTACGCGAAGGAGGAACGTTTTGAGTGCCAAAACGTGGAAAAAATGAATGTATAAGGAAAACAAACAAATGGGCGGTATTGGTTTAAATGGCGTTTTAGACGGTTTTGTGAGTCACGTGGGATCGGAATCACAAAAAAAGTGTGTACGAGAAGGAGGAATGTTGTTTTGAGTGCAAAAACGTAAGAAAAATGAAGGTATAAGGAAAAGAAACGGAAGGGCGGTATTGGTTTAAATGGCCTTTTAGACGGTTTTGTGAGTTATATGGATACGGAATCTTAAAAACAGTGTGTACGACAAGGAGGAAAGTTGTTTTGAGTGCCAAAACGTGGAAAAAATGAATGTATAAGGAAAAGAAACAAAAGGGCGGAATTGGTTTAAATGGCCTTTTAGACGGTTTTGTGAGTCAGGTGGGTTCGGAATCATAAAAAAAATGTGTACGAGAAGGAGGAAAGTTGGAAAAACCTGGAAAAAATGAATGTATAAGGAAAAGAAACAAAAGGGCGGTATTGGTTTAAATGGCTTTTTAGACAATTCCGTGAGTCAGATGGGTTCGGAATCATAAAAACAGTGTGTACGCGAAGGAGAAAAGTTGTTTTGAGTGCAAAAACGTCAGAAAAATGAATGTTTAAGGAAAAGAAACAAAAGGACGGTATTGGTTTAAATGGCCTTTTAGACGGTTTTGTGAGTAGGTGGGTTCGGAATCATAAAAAAAGTGTGTACGAGAAGGAGGAATGTTGTTTTGAGTGCAAAAACGTGGAAAAAATGAATGTATAAGGAAAAGAAACAAAAGGGAGGTATTAGTTTAAATGGTCTTTTAGACGATTTTGTGAGTCAGATGGGTTCGGAATCTTAAAAACAGTGTGTACGCCAAGGAGGAAAGTTGTTTTGAGTGCAAAAACGTAAGAAAAATGAATGTATAAGAAAAAGAAACAAAAGGGAGGTATTGGTTTAAATGCTCTTTTAGACAATTTTGTGAATCAGATGGGTTCGGAATCTTGTGAAACAGTGTGTACGCGAAGGAGGAAAGTTGTCTTGAGTGCAAAAACGTAAGAAAAATGAATATATAAGGAAAAGAAACAAAAGGGAGGTATTGGTTTAAATGGCCTTTTACACAGTTTGGTGAGTCAGATGGGTTCGGAATCTTAAAAACAGTGTGTACGCGAAGGAGGAAAGTTGTTTTGAGTGCGAAAACGTCAGATAAATGAATGTTTAAGGAAAAGAAACAAAAGGGCGGAATTGGTTTAAATGGCCTTTTAGACGGTTTTGTGAGTCAGGTGGGTTCGGAAACATAAAAAGTGTACGAGAAGGAGGAAAGTTGGAAAAAATGAATGTATAAGGAAAAGAAAAGGGCGGTATTAATGTAAATGGCCATTTAGACGATTTTGTGAATCACATGGGTTCGGAATCACAAAAACAGTGTGTACGCGAAGGAGGAACGTTTTGAGTGCCAAAACGTGGAAAAAATGAATGTATAAGGAAAACAAACAAAAGGGCGGTATTGGTTTAAATGGCTTTTTAGACAGTTTTGTGAGTCAGATGGGTTCGGAATCTTAAAAACAGTGTGTACGCGAAGGAGGAAAGTTGTCTTGAGTGCAAAAACGTAAGCAAAATGAATGTATAAGGAAAAGAAAAAAAAGGGCGGTATTGGTTTAAATGGCCTTTTAGATGGTTTTGTGAGTCAGGTGGGTTCGGAATCATAAAAACAGTGTGTACGCGAAGGAGGAAAGTTGTTTTGAGTGCAAAAACGTGGAAAAAATGAATGTATAAGGAAAAGAAACAAAAGGGCGGAATTTGTTTAAATGGCCTTTTAGACAGTTTTGTGAGTCAGATGGGTTCGAAATCTTAAAAACAGTGTGTACGCGAAGGAGGAAACTTGTTTTGAGTGCAAAAACGTGGAAAAAATGGATGTATAAGAAAAAGAAACAAAAGGGAGGTATTTGTAAGAGGTTTAAATGGCCTTTTAGACGATTTTGTGAGTCAGATGGGTTCGGAATCTTAAAAACAGTGTGTACGCGAAGGAGGAAAGTTGTAAAAACCTGGAAAAAATGAATGTATAAGGAAAAGAAACAAAAGGGCGGTATTGGTTTAAATGGCTTTTTAGACAGTTTTGTGAATCGGATGGGTTCGGAATCTTGTGAAACAGTGTGTACGCGAAGGAGGAAAGTTGTCTTGAGTGCAAAAACGTAAACAAAATGAATGTATAAGGAAAAGAAACAAAAGGGCGTTATTGGTTTAAATGGCCTTTTAGACGGTTTTGTGTGTCAGGTGGGTTCGGAATCATAAAAAAAGTGTGTACGAGAAGGAGGAAAGTTGTTTTGAGTGCAAAAACGTAAGAAAAATGAATGTATAAGGAAAAGAAACAAAAGGGCGTTATTGGTATAAATGGTCTTTTAGACAGTTTTGTGAGTCAGATGGGTTCGGAATCTTAAAAGCAGTGTGTACGCGAAAGAGGAAAATTGTTTTGAGTGCAAAAACGTCGAAAAAATAATTGTATAAGGAAAAGAAACAAAAGGTTTAAATGGCCTTTTAGACGGTTTTGTGAGTCAGGTGGGTTCGGAAACATAAAAACAGTGTGTACGCGAAGGAGGAACGTTTTGAGTGCCAAAACGTGGAAAAAATGAATGTATAAGGAAAACAAACAAATGGGCGGTATTGGTTTAAATGGCGTTTTAGACGGTTTTGTGAGTCACGTGGGATCGGAATCACAAAAAAAGTGTGTACGAGAAGGAGGAATGTTGTTTTGAGTGCAAAAACGTAAGAAAAATGAAGGTATAAGGAAAAGAAACGGAAGGGCGGTATTGGTTTAAATGGCCTTTTAGACGGTTTTGTGAGTTATATGGATACGGAATCTTAAAAACAGTGTGTACGAGAAGGAGGAAAGTTGTTTTGAGTGCCAAAACGTGGAAAAAATGAATGTATAAGGAAAAGAAACAAAAGGGCGGAATTGGTTTAAATGGCCTTTTAGACGGTTTTGTGAGTCAGGTGGGTTCGGAATCATAAAAAAAATGTGTACGAGAAGGAGGAAAGTTGGAAAAACCTGGAAAAAATGAATGTATAAGGAAAAGAAACAAAAGGGCGGTATTGGTTTAAATGGCTTTTTAGACAATTCCGTGAGTCAGATGGGTTCGGAATCATAAAAACAGTGTGTACGCGAAGGAGAAAAGTTGTTTTGAGTGCAAAAACGTCAGAAAAATGAATGTTTAAGGAAAAGAAACAAAAGGACGGTATTGGTTTAAATGGCCTTTTAGACGGTTTTGTGAGTAGGTGGGTTCGGAATCATAAAAAAAGTGTGTACGAGAAGGAGGAATGTTGTTTTGAGTGCAAAAACGTGGAAAAAATGAATGTATAAGGAAAAGAAACAAAAGGGAGGTATTAGTTTAAATGGTCTTTTAGACGATTTTGTGAGTCAGATGGGTTCGGAATCTTAAAAACAGTGTGTACGCCAAGGAGGAAAGTTGTTTTGAGTGCAAAAACGTAAGAAAAATGAATGTATAAGGAAAAGAAACAAAAGGGCGTTATTGGTTTAAATGGTCTTTTAGACAGTTTTGTGAGTCAGATGGGTTCGGAATCTTAAAAGCAGTGTGTACGCGAAAGAGGAAAATTGTTTTGAGTGCAAAAACGTCGAAAAAATAATTGTATAAGGAAAAGAAACAAAAGGTTTAAATGGCCTTTTAGACGGTTTTGTGAGTCAGGTGGGTTCGGAAACATAAAAACAGTGTGTACGCGAAGGAGGAACGTTTTGAGTGCCAAAACGTGGAAAAAATGAATGTATAAGGAAAACAAACAAATGGGCGGTATTGGTTTAAATGGCGTTTTAGACGGTTTTGTGAGTCACGTGGGATCGGAATCACAAAAAAAGTGTGTACGAGAAGGAGGAATGTTGTTTTGAGTGCAAAAACGTAAGAAAAATGAAGGTATAAGGAAAAGAAACGGAAGGGCGGTATTGGTTTAAATGGCCTTTTAGACGGTTTTGTGAGTTATATGGATACGGAATCTTAAAAACAGTGTGTACGAGAAGGAGGAAAGTTGTTTTGAGTGCCAAAACGTGGAAAAAATGAATGTATACGGAAAAGAAACAAAAGGGCGGAATTGGTTTAAATGGCCTTTTAGACGGTTTTGTGAGTCAGGTGGGTTCGGAATCATAAAAAAAATGTGTACGAGAAGGAGGAAAGTTGGAAAAACCTGGAAAAAATGAATGTATAAGGAAAAGAAACAAAAGGGCGGTATTGGTTTAAATGGCTTTTTAGACAATTCCGTGAGTCAGATGGGTTCGGAATCATAAAAACAGTGTGTACGCGAAGGAGAAAAGTTGTTTTGAGTGCAAAAACGTCAGAAAAATGAATGTTTAAGGAAAAGAAACAAAAGGACGGTATTGGTTTAAATGGCCTTTTAGACGGTTTTGTGAGTAGGTGGGTTCGGAATCATAAAAAAAGTGTGTACGAGAAGGAGGAATGTTGTTTTGAGTGCAAAAACGTGGAAAAAATGAATGTATAAGGAAAAGAAACAAAAGGGAGGTATTAGTTTAAATGGTCTTTTAGACGATTTTGTGAGTCAGATGGGTTCGGAATCTTAAAAACAGTGTGTACGCCAAGGAGGAAAGTTGTTTTGAGTGCAAAAACGTAAGAAAAATGAATGTATAAGAAAAAGAAACAAAAGGGAGGTATTGGTTTAAATGCTCTTTTAGACAATTTTGTGAATCAGATGGGTTCGGAATCTTGTGAAACAGTGTGTACGCGAAGGAGGAAAGTTGTCTTGAGTGCAAAAACGTAAGAAAAATGAATATATAAGGAAAAGAAACAAAAGGGAGGTATTGGTTTAAATGGCCTTTTACACAGTTTGGTGAGTCAGATGGGTTCGGAATCTTAAAAACAGTGTGTACGCGAAGGAGGAAAGTTGTTTTGAGTGCAAAAACGTCAGATAAATGAATGTTTAAGGAAAAGAAACAAAAGGGCGGAATTGGTTTAAATGGCCTTTTAGACGGTTTTGTGAGTCAGGTGGGTTCGGAAACATAAAAAGTGTACGAGAAGGAGGAAAGTTGGAAAAAATGAATGTATAAGGAAAAGAAAAGGGCGGTATTAATGTAAATGGCCATTTAGACGATTTTGTGAATCACATGGGTTCGGAATCACAAAAACAGTGTGTACGCGAAGGAGGAACGTTTTGAGTGCCAAAACGTGGAAAAAATGAATGTATAAGGAAAACAAACAAAAGGGCGGTATTGGTTTAAATGGCTTTTTAGACAGTTTTGTGAGTCAGATGGGTTCGGAAACTTAAAAACAGTGTGTACGCGAAGGAGGAAAGTTGTCTTGAGTGCAAAAACGTAAGCAAAATGAATGTATAAGGAAAAGAAAAAAAAGGGCGGTATTGGTTTAAATGGCCTTTTAGATGGTTTTGTGAGTCAGGTGGGTTCGGAATCATAAAAACAGTGTGTACGCGAAGGAGGAAAGTTGTTTTGAGTGCAAAAACGTGGAAAAAATGAATGTATAAGGAAAAGAAACAAAAGGGCGGAATTGGTTTAAATGGCCTTTTAGACAGTTTTGTGAGTCAGATGGGTTCGAAATCTTAAAAACAGTGTGTACGCGAAGGAGGAAACTTGTTTTGAGTGCAAAAACGTGGAAAAAATGGATGTATAAGAAAAAGAAACAAAAGGGAGGTATTTGTAAGAGGTTTAAATGCTCTTTTAGACAATTTTGTGAATCAGATGGGTTCGGAATCTTGTGAAACAGTGTGTACGCGAAGGAGGAAAGTTGTTTTGAGTGCCAAAACGTGGAAAAAATGAATGTATAAGGAAAAGAAACAAAAGGGCGGAATTGGTTTAAATGGCCTTTTAGACGGTTTTGTGAGTCAGGTGGGTTCGGAAACATAAAAAAGTGTGTACGAGAAGGAGGAAAGTTGGAAAAAATGAATGTATAAGGAAAAGAAAAGGGCGGTATTAATGTAAATGGCCTTTTAGACGATTTTGTGAATCACATGGGTTCGGAATCACAAAAACAGTGTGTACGCGAAGGAGGAACGTTTTGAGTGCCAAAACGTGGAAAAAATGACTGTATAAGGAAAACAAACAAAAGGGAGGTATTGGTTTAAATGGCCTTTTAGACGATTTTGTGAGTCAGATGGGTTCGGAATCTTAAAAACAGTGTGTACGCGAAGGAGGAAAGTTGTAAAAACCTGGAAAAAATGAATGTATAAGGAAAAGAAACAAAAGGGCGGTATTGGTTTAAATGGCTTTTTAGACAGTTTTGTGAATCGGATGGGTTCGGAATCTTGTGAAACAGTGTGTACGCGAAGGAGGAAAGTTGTCTTGAGTGCAAAAACGTAAACAAAATGAATGTATAAGGAAAAGAAACAAAAGGGCATTATTGGTTTAAATGGCCTTTTAGACGGTTTTGTGTGTCAGATGGGTTCGGAATCTTAAAAGCAGTGTGTACGCGAAAGAGGAAAATTGTTTTGAGTGCAAAAACGTCGAAAAAATAATTGTATAAGGAAAAGAAACAAAAGGTTTAAATGGCCTTTTAGACGGTTTTGTGAGTCAGGTGGGTTCGGAAACATAAAAACAGTGTGTACGCGAAGGAGGAACGTTTTGAGTGCCAAAACGTGGAAAAAATGAATGTATAAGGAAAACAAACAAATGGGCGGTATTGGTTTAAATGGCGTTTTAGACGGTTTTGTGAGTCACGTGGGATCGGAATCACAAAAAAAGTGTGTACGAGAAGGAGGAATGTTGTTTTGAGTGCAAAAACGTAAGAAAAATGAAGGTATAAGGAAAAGAAACGGAAGGGCGGTATTGGTTTAAATGGCCTTTTAGACGGTTTTGTGAGTTATATGGATACGGAATCTTAAAAACAGTGTGTACGAGAAGGAGGAAAGTTGTTTTGAGTGCCAAAACGTGGAAAAAATGAATGTATAAGGAAAAGAAACAAAAGGGCGGAATTGGTTTAAATGGCCTTTTAGACGGTTTTGTGAGTCAGGTGGGTTCGGAATCATAAAAAAAATGTGTACGAGAAGGAGGAAAGTTGGAAAAACCTGGAAAAAATGAATGTATAAGGAAAAGAAACAAAAGGGCGGTATTGGTTTAAATGGCTTTTTAGACAATTCCGTGAGTCAGATGGGTTCGGAATCATAAAAACAGTGTGTACGCGAAGGAGAAAAGTTGTTTTGAGTGCAAAAACGTCAGAAAAATGAATGTTTAAGGAAAAGAAACAAAAGGACGGTATTGGTTTAAATGGCCTTTTAGACGGTTTTGTGAGTAGGTGGGTTCGGAATCATAAAAAAAGTGTGTACGAGAAGGAGGAATGTTGTTTTGAGTGCAAAAACGTGGAAAAAATGAATGTATAAGGAAAAGAAACAAAAGGGAGGTATTAGTTTAAATGGTCTTTTAGACGATTTTGTGAGTCAGATGGGTTCGGAATCTTAAAAACAGTGTGTACGCCAAGGAGGAAAGTTGTTTTGAGTGCAAAAACGTAAGAAAAATGAATGTATAAGGAAAAGAAACAAAAGGGCGTTATTGGTTTAAATGGTCTTTTAGACAGTTTTGTGAGTCAGATGGGTTCGGAATCTTAAAAGCAGTGTGTACGCGAAAGAGGAAAATTGTTTTGAGTGCAAAAACGTCGAAAAAATAATTGTATAAGGAAAAGAAACAAAAGGTTTAAATGGCCTTTTAGACGGTTTTGTGAGTCAGGTGGGTTCGGAAACATAAAAACAGTGTGTACGCGAAGGAGGAACGTTTTGAGTGCCAAAACGTGGAAAAAATGAATGTATAAGGAAAACAAACAAATGGGCGGTATTGGTTTAAATGGCGTTTTAGACGGTTTTGTGAGTCACGTGGGATCGGAATCACAAAAAAAGTGTGTACGAGAAGGAGGAATGTTGTTTTGAGTGCAAAAACGTAAGAAAAATGAAGGTATAAGGAAAAGAAACGGAAGGGCGGTATTGGTTTAAATGGCCTTTTAGACGGTTTTGTGAGTTATATGGATACGGAATCTTAAAAACAGTGTGTACGAGAAGGAGGAAAGTTGTTTTGAGTGCCAAAACGTGGAAAAAATGAATGTATAAGGAAAAGAAACAAAAGGGCGGAATTGGTTTAAATGGCCTTTTAGACGGTTTTGTGAGTCAGGTGGGTTCGGAATCATAAAAAAAATGTGTACGAGAAGGAGGAAAGTTGGAAAAACCTGGAAAAAATGAATGTATAAGGAAAAGAAACAAAAGGGCGGTATTGCTTTTTAGACAATTCCGTGAGTCAGATGGGTTCGGAATCATAAAAACAGTGTGTACGCGAAGGAGAAAAGTTGTTTTGAGTGCAAAAACGTCAGAAAAATGAATGTTTAAGGAAAAGAAACAAAAGGACGGTATTGGTTTAAATGGCCTTTTAGACGGTTTTGTGAGTAGGTGGGTTCGGAATCATAAAAAAAGTGTGTACGAGAAGGAGGAATGTTGTTTTGAGTGCAAAAACGTGGAAAAAATGAATGTATAAGGAAAAGAAACAAAAGGGAGGTATTAGTTTAAATGCTCTTTTAGACAATTTTGTGAATCAGATGGGTTCGGAATCTTAAAAACAGTGTGTACGCCAAGGAGGAAAGTTGTCTTGAGTGCAAAAACGTAAGAAAAATGAATATATAAGGAAAAGAAACAAAAGGGAGGTATTGGTTTAAATGGCCTTTTACACAGTTTGGTGAGTCAGATGGGTTCGGAATCTTAAAAACAGTGTGTACGCGAAGGAGGAAAGTTGTTTTGAGTGCAAAAACGTCAGATAAATGAATGTTTAAGGAAAAGAAACAAAAGGGCGGAATTGGTTTAAATGGCCTTTTAGACGGTTTTGTGAGTCAGGTGGGTTCGGAAACATAAAAAAAGTGTGTACGAGAAGGAGGAAAGTTGGAAAAAATGAATGTATAAGGAAAAGAAAAGGGCGGTATTAATGTAAATGGCCATTTAGACGATTTTGTGAATCACATGGGTTCGGAATCACAAAAACAGTGTGTACGCGAAGGAGGAACGTTTTGAGTGCCAAAACGTGGAAAAAATGAATGTATAAGGAAAACAAACAAAAGGGCGGTATTGGTTTAAATGGCTTTTTAGACAGTTTTGTGAGTCAGATGGGTTCGGAATCTTAAAAACAGTGTGTACGCGAAGGAGGAAAGTTGTCTTGAGTGCAAAAACGTAAGCAAAATGAATGTATAAGGAAAAGAAACAAAAGGGCGGTATTGGTTTAAATGGCCTTTTAGATGGTTTTGTGAGTCAGGTGGGTTCGGAATCATAAAAACAGTGTGTACGCGAAGGAGGAAAGTTGTTTTGAGTGCAAAAACGTGGAAAAAATGAATGTATAAGGAAAAGAAACAAAAGGGCGGAATTGGTTTAAATGGCCTTTTAGACAGTTTTGTGTGTCAGATGGGTTCGAAATCTTAAAAACAGTGTGTACGCGAAGGAGGAAACTTCTTTTGAGTGCAAAAACGTGGAAAAAATGGATGTATAAGAAAAAGAAACAAAAGGGAGGTATTTGTAAGAGGTTTAAATGCTCTTTTAGACAATTTTGTGAATCAGATGGGTTCGGAATCTTGTGAAACAGTGTGTACGCGAAGGAGGAAAGTTGTTTTGAGTGCCAAAACGTGGAAAAAATGAATGTATAAGGAAAAGAAACAAAAGGGCGGAATTGGTTTAAATGGCCTTTTAGACGGTTTTGTGAGTCAGGTGGGTTCGGAAACATAAAAAAAGTGTGTACGAGAAGGAGGAAAGTTGGAAAAAATGAATGTATAAGGAAAAGAAAAGGGCGGTATTAATGTAAATGGCCTTTTAGACGATTTTGTGAATCACATGGGTTCGGAATCACAAAAACAGTGTGTACGCGAAGGAGGAACGTTTTGAGTGCCAAAACGTGGAAAAAATGACTGTATAAGGAAAACAAACAAAAGGGAGGTATTGGTTTAAATGGCCTTTTAGACGATTTTGTGAGTCAGATGGGTTCGGAATCTTAAAAACAGTGTGTACGCGAAGGAGGAAAGTTGTAAAAACCTGGAAAAAATGAATGTATAAGGAAAAGAAACAAAAGGGCGGTATTGGTTTAAATGGCTTTTTAGACAGTTTTGTGAATCGGATGGGTTCGGAATCTTGTGAAACAGTGTGTACGCGAAGGAGGAAAGTTGTTTTGAGTGCAAAAACGTGGAAAAAATGAATGTATAAGGAAAAGAAACAAAAGGGAGGTATTGGTTTAAATGGCCTTTTAGACGATTTTGTGAGTCAGATGGGTTCGGAATCTTAAAAACAGTGTGTACGCGAAGGAGGAAAGTTGTAAAAACCTGGAAAAAATGAATGTATAAGGAAAAGAAACAAAAGGGCGGTATTGGTTTAAATGCTCTTTTAGACAATTTTGTGAATCAGATGGGTTCGGAATCTTGTGAAACAGTGTGTACGCGAAGGAGGAAAGTTGTTTTGAGTGCCAAAACGTGGAAAAAATGAATGTATAAGGAAAAGAAACAAAAGGGCGGAATTGGTTTAAATGGCCTTTTAGACGGTTTTGTGAGTCAGGTGGGTTCGGAAACATAAAAAAAGTGTGTACGAGAAGGAGGAAAGTTGGAAAAAATGAATGTATAAGGAAAAGAAAAGGGCGGTATTAATGTAAATGGCCTTTTAGACGATTTTGTGAATCACATGGGTTCGGAATCACAAAAACAGTGTGTACGCGAAGGAGGAACGTTTTGAGTGCCAAAACGTGGAAAAAATGACTGTATAAGGAAAACAAACAAAAGGGAGGTATTGGTTTAAATGGCCTTTTAGACGATTTTGTGAGTCAGATGGGTTCGGAATCTTAAAAACAGTGTGTACGCGAAGGAGGAAAGTTGTAAAAACCTGGAAAAAATGAATGTATAAGGAAAAGAAACAAAAGGGCGGTATTGGTTTAAATGGCTTTTTAGACAGTTTTGTGAATCGGATGGGTTCGGAATCTTGTGAAACAGTGTGTACGCGAAGGAGGAAAGTTGTCTTGAGTGCAAAAACGTAAACAAAATGAATGTATAAGGAAAAGAAACAAAAGGGCATTATTGGTTTAAATGGCCTTTTAGACGGTTTTGTGTGTCAGGTGGGTTCGGAATCATAAAAAAAGTGTGTACGAGAAGGAGGAAAGTTGTTTTTAGTGCAAAAACGTAAGAAAAATGAATGTATAAGGAAAAGAAACAAAAGGGCGTTATTGGTTTAAATGGTCTTTTAGACAGTTTTGTGAGTCAGATGGGTTCGGAATCTTAAAAGCAGTGTGTACGCGAAAGAGGAAAATTGTTTTGAGTGCAAAAACGTCGAAAAAATAATTGTATAAGGAAAAGAAACAAAAGGTTTAAATGGCCTTTTAGACGGTTTTGTGAGTCAGGTGGGTTCGGAAACATAAAAACAGTGTGTACGCGAAGGAGGAACGTTTTGAGTGCCAAAACGTGGAAAAAATGAATGTATAAGGAAAACAAACAAAAGGGCGGTATTGGTTTAAATGGCGTTTTAGACGGTTTTGTGAGTCACGTGGGATCGGAATCACAAAAAAAGTGTGTACGAGAAGGAGGAATGTTGTTTTGAGTGCAAAAACGTAAGAAAAATGAAGGTATAAGGAAAAGAAACGGAAGGGCGGTATTGGTTTAAATGGCCTTTTAGACGGTTTTGTGAGTTATATGGATACGGAATCTTAAAAACAGTGTGTACGAGAAGGAGGAAAGTTGTTTTGAGTGCCAAAACGTGGAAAAAATGAATGTATAAGGAAAAGAAACAAAAGGGCGGAATTGGTTTAAATGGCCTTTTAGACGGTTTTGTGAGTCAGGTGGGTTCGGAATCATAAAAAAAATGTGTACGAGAAGGAGGAAAGTTGGAAAAACCTGGAAAAAATGAATGTATAAGGAAAAGAAACAAAAGGGCGGTACTGGTTTAAATGGCTTTTTAGACAATTTCGTGAGTCAGATGGGTTCGGAATCATAAAAACAGTCTGTACGCGAAGGAGAAAAGTTGTTTTGAGTGCAAAAACGTCAGAAAAATGAATGTTTAAGGAAAAGAAACAAAAGGGCGGTATTGGTTTAAATGGCCTTTTAGACGGTTTTGTGAGTAGGTGGGTTCGGAATCATAAAAAAAGTGTGTACGAGAAGGAGGAATGTTGTTTTGAGTGCAAAAACGTGGAAAAAATGAATGTATAAGGAAAAGAAACAAAAGGGCGGTATTGGTTTAAATGGCTTTTTAGACAGATGGGTTCGGAATCTTAAAAACAGTGTCTACGCGAAGGAGGAAAGTTGTCTTGAGTGCAAAAACGTAAGCAAAATGAATGTATAAGGAAAAGAAACAAAAGGGCGGTATTGGTTTAAATGGCCTTTTAGACGGTTTTGTGAGTCAGGTGGGTTCGGAATCATAAAAAAAGTGTGTACGAGACGGAGGAATGTTGTTTTGAGTGATAAAACGTGGAAAAAAATGAATGTATAAGGAAAAGAAACAAAAGGGAGGTATTGGTTTAAATGGCCTTTTAGACGATTTTGTGAGTCAGATGGGTTCGGAATCTTAAAAGCAGTGTGTACGCGAAGGAGGAAATTTGTTTTGAGTGCAAAAACATGAGAAAAATGAATGCATAAGGAAAAGAAACAAAACGGCGGTATTGATGTAAATGGCCTTTTTAACGATTTTGTGAGTCCGGTAAGTTCGGAATCATAAAAACATTGTGTACGCGAAGGAGGAAAGTTGGAAAAAATGAATGTATAAGGAAAAGAAAAGGGCGGTATTAATGTAAATGGCCTTTTAGACGATTTTGTGAGTCAGATGGGTTCGGAATCTTAAAAACAGTGTGTACGCGAAGGAGGAAAGTTGTAAAAACCTGGAAAAAATGAATGTATAAGGAAAAGAAACAAAAGGGCGGTATTGGTTTAAATGGCTTTTTAGACAGTTTTGTGAGTCAGATGGGTTCGGAATCTTAAAAACAGTGTCTACGCGAAGGAGTATACTTATGAGTCTTGTCATGAGTATGTCTTGAGTGCAAAAACGTAAGCAAAATGAATGTATAAGGAAAAGAAACAAAAGGGCGGTATTGGTTTAAATGGCCTTTTAGACGGTTTTGTGAGTCAGGTGGGTTCGGAATCATAAAAAAAGTGTGTACGAGAAGGAGGAATGTTGTTTTGAGTGATAAAACGTGGAAAAAAATGAATGTATAAGGAAAAGAAACAAAAGGGAGGTATTGGTTTAAATGCTCTTTTAGACGATTTTGTGAATCGGATGGGTTCGAAATCTTGTGAAACAGTGTGTACGCGTAGGAGGAAAGTTGTTTTGAGTGCAAAAACGTAAGAAAAATGAATGTATAAGGAAAAGAAACAAAAGGGAGGTATTGGTTTAAATGGTCTTTTAGACGATTTTGTAAGTCAGATGGGTTCGGAATCTTAAAAACAGTGTGTACGCGAAGGAGGAAAGTTGTTTTGAGTGCAAAAACGTAAGAAAAATGAATGTATAAGGAAAAGAAACAAAAGGGCGTTATTGGTTTAAATGGTCTTTTAGACAGTTTTGTGAGTCAGATGGGTTCGGAATCACAAAAGCAGTGTGTACGCGAATTGTTTTGAGTGCAAAAACGTCGAAAAAATAATTGTATAAGGAAAAGAAACAAAAGGTTTAAATGGCCTTTTAGACGGTTTTGTGAGTCAGGTGGGTTCGGAAACATAAAAACAGTGTGTACGCGAAGGAGGAACGTTTTGAGTGCCAAAACGTGGAAAAAATGAATGTATAAGGAAAACAAACAAAACGGCGGTATTGGTTTAAATGGCTTTTTAGACAGTTTTGTGAGTCAGATGGGTTCGGAATCTTAATAACAGTGTCTACGCGAAGGAGGAAAGTTGTCTTGAGTGCAAAAACGTAAGCAAAATGAATGTATAAGGAAAAGAAACAAAAGGGCGGTATTGGTTTAAATGGCTTTTTAGACAGTTTTCTGAGTCAGATGGGTTCGAAATCTTAAAAACAGTGTGTACGCGAAGGAGGAAACTTGTTTTGAGTGCAAAAACGTGGAAAAAATGAATGTATAAGAAAAGAAACAAAAGGGAGGTATTGGTTTAAATGCTCTTTTAGACGATTTTGTGAATCGGATGGGTTCGAAATCTTGTGAAACAGTGTGTACGCGAAGGAGGAAAGTTGTTTTGAGTGCAAAAACGTAAGAAAAATGAATGTATAAGGAAAAGAAACAAAAGGGCGTTATTGGTTTAAATGGTCTTTTAGACAGTTTTGTGAGTCAGATGGGTTCGGAATCATAAAAGCAGTGTGTACGCGAAAGAGGAAAATTGTTTTGAGTGCAAAAACGTGGAAAAAATGAATGTATAAGGAAAACAAACAAAACGGCGGTATTGGTTTAAATGGCCTTTTAGACGGTTTTGTGAGTCAGGTGGGTTCGGAATCATAAAAAAAGTGTGTACGAGAAGGAGGAATGTTGTTTTGAGTGATAAAACGTGGAAAAAAATGAATGTATAAGGAAAAGAAACAAAAGGGAGGTATTGGTTTAAATGCTCTTTTAGACGATTTTGTGAATCGGATGGGTTCGAAATCTTATGAAACAGTGTGTACGCGTAGGAGGAAAGTTGTTTTGAGTGCAAAAACGTAAGAAAAATGAATGTATAAGGAAAAGAAACAAAAGGGAGGTATTGGTTTAAATGGTCTTTTAGACGATTTTGTAAGTCAGATGGGTTCGGAATCTTAAAAACAGTGTGTACGCGAAGGAGGAAAGTTGTTTTGAGTGCAAAAACGTAAGAAAAATGAATGTATAAGGAAAAGAAACAAAAGGGCGTTATTGGTTTAAATGGTCTTTTAGACAGTTTTGTGAGTCAGATGGGTTCGGAATCACAAAAGCAGTGTGTACGCGAATTGTTTTGAGTGCAAAAACGTCGAAAAAATAATTGTATAAGGAAAAGAAACAAAAGGTTTAAATGGCCTTTTAGACGGTTTTGTGAGTCAGGTGGGTTCGGAAACATAAAAACAGTGTGTACGCGAAGGAGGAACGTTTTGAGTGCCAAAACGTGGAAAAAATGAATGTATAAGGAAAACAAACAAAACGGCGGTATTGGTTTAAATGGCTTTTTAGACAGTTTTGTGAGTCAGATGGGTTCGGAATCTTAATAACAGTGTCTACGCGAAGGAGGAAAGTTGTCTTGAGTGCAAAAACGTAAGCAAAATGAATGTATAAGGAAAAGAAACAAAAGGGCGGTATTGGTTTAAATGGCTTTTTAGACAGTTTTCTGAGTCAGATGGGTTCGAAATCTTAAAAACAGTGTGTACGCGAAGGAGGAAACTTGTTTTGAGTGCAAAAACGTGGAAAAAATGAATGTATAAGAAAAGAAACAAAAGGGAGGTATTGGTTTAAATGCTCTTTTAGACGATTTTGTGAATCGGATGGGTTCGAAATCTTGTGAAACAGTGTGTACGCGAAGGAGGAAAGTTGTTTTGAGTGCAAAAACGTAAGAAAAATGAATGTATAAGGAAAAGAAACAAAAGGGCGTTATTGGTTTAAATGGTCTTTTAGACAGTTTTGTGAGTCAGATGGGTTCGGAATCATAAAAGCAGTGTGTACGCGAAAGAGGAAAATTGTTTTGAGTGCAAAAACGTCGAAAAAATAATTGTATAAGGAAAAGAAACAAAAGGTTTAAATGGCCTTTTAGACGGTTTTGTGAGTCAGGTGGGTTCGGAAACATAAAAACAGTGTGTACGCGAAGGAGGAACGTTTTGAGTGCCAAAACGTGGAAAAAATGAATGTATAAGGAAAACAAACAAAAGGGCGGTATTGGTTTAAATGGCGTTTTAGACGGTTTTGTGAGTCACGTGGGATCGGAATCACAAAAAAAGTGTGTACGAGAAGGAGGAATGTTGTTTTGAGTGCAAAAACGTAAGAAAAATGAAGGTATAAGGAAAAGGAACGGAAGGGCGGTATTGGTTTAAATGGCCTTTTAGACGGTTTTGTGAGTTATATGGATACGGAATCTTAAAAACAGTGTGTACGAGAAGGAGGAAAGTTGTTTTGAGTGCCAAAACGTGGAAAAAATGAATGTATAAGGAAAAGAAACAAAAGGGCGGAATTGGTTTAAATGGCCTTTTAGACGGTTTTGTGAGTCAGGTGGGTTCGGAATCATAAAAAAAATGTGTACGAGAAGGAGGAAAGTTGGAAAAACCTGGAAAAAATGAATGTATAAGGAAAAGAAACAAAAGGGCGGTACTGGTTTAAATGGCTTTTTAGACAATTTCGTGAGTCAGATGGGTTCGGAATCATAAAAACAGTCTGTACGCGAAGGAGAAAAGTTGTTTTGAGTGCAAAAACGTCAGAAAAATGAATGTTTAAGGAAAAGAAACAAAAGGGCGGTATTGGTTTAAATGGCCTTTTAGACGGTTTTGTGAGTAGGTGGGTTCGGAATCATAAAAAAAGTGTGTACGAGAAGGAGGAATGTTGTTTTGAGTGCAAAAACGTGGAAAAAATGAATGTATAAGGAAAAGAAACAAAAGGGCGGTATTGGTTTAAATGGCTTTTTAGACAGATGGGTTCGGAATCTTAAAAACAGTGTCTACGCGAAGGAGGAAAGTTGTCTTGAGTGCAAAAACGTAAGCAAAATGAATGTATAAGGAAAAGAAACAAAAAGGCGGTATTGGTTTAAATGGCCTTTTAGACGGTTTTGTGAGTCAGGTGGGTTCGGAATCATAAAAAAAGTGTGTACGAGACGGAGGAATGTTGTTTTGAGTGATAAAACGTGGAAAAAAATGAATGTATAAGGAAAAGAAACAAAAGGGAGGTATTGGTTTAAATGGCCTTTTAGACGATTTTGTGAGTCAGATGGGTTCGGAATCTTAAAAACAGTGTGTACGCGAAGGAGGAAAGTTGGAAAAACCTGGAAAAAATGAATGTATAAGGAAAAGAAACAAAAAGGCGGTATTGGTTTAAATGGCTTTTTAGACAGTTTTCTGAGTCAGATGGGTTCGAAATCTTAAAAACAGTGTGTACGCGAAGGAGGAAACTTGTTTTGAGTGCAAAAACGTGGAAAAAATGAATGTATAAGAAAAAGAAACAAAAGGGCGTTATTGGTTTAAATGGCCTTTTAGACGGTTTTGTGAGTCAGGTGGGTTCGGAATCATAAAAAAAGTGTGTACGAGAAGGAGGCCATTTCTTGAAGGAGGTCCGGTTCTTTTGAGTGCAAAAACGTGGAAAAAATGAATGTATAAGGAAAAGAAACAAAAAGGAGGTATTGGTTTAATTGGTCTTGTGAGTCAGATGGGTTCGGAATCTTAAAAACAGTGTGTACGTGAAGGAGGAAAGTTGTTTTGAGTGCAAAAACGTGCAAAAAATGAATGTATAAGGAAAAAAAACAAAAGGGCGGTATTGGTGTAAATGGCCTTTTTAACGATTTTGTGATTCCGGTGGGTTCGGAATCATAAAAACAGTGTGTAATCGAAGGAGGAGTGCCAGAACGTGGAAAAAATGAATGTATAAGGAAAAGAACCAAAAGGGCGTTATTGGTTTAAATGGCGTTTTAGACGGTTTTGTGAGTCACATGGGATCGGAATCACAAAAAAAGTGTGTACGAGAAGGAGGAATGTTGTTTTGTATGCAAAAACGTGAGAAAAATGAAGGTATAAACGAAAGGGCGGTATTGGTTTAATTGATTTTTAACGATTTTGTAAGTCACATGGGTTCGGAATCATAAAAACAGTGTGTACGCGAAGGAGGAAAGTTGTTTTGAGTGCAAAAACGTAAGAAAAATGAAGGTATAAGGAAAAGAAACGAAAGGGCGGTATTGGTTTAAATGGCCTTTTAGACGGTTTTGTGAGTCAGATGGATACGGAATCTTAAAAACAGTGTGTACGAGAAGGAGGAAAGTTGTTTTGAGTGCCAAAACGTGGAAAAAATGAATGTATAAAGAAAAGAAACAAAAGGGAGTTAATTGGTTTAAAGGCCCTTTAATTGGTTTAAAGGGCCTTTTAGACGATTTTGTGAGTCAGATGGGTTCGGAATCTTAAAAACAGTGTGTACGCGAAGGAGGAAAGTTGTAAAAACCTGGAAAAAATGAATGTATAAGGAAAAGAAACAAAAGGGCGGTATTGGTTTAAATGGCTTTTTAGACAGTTTTCTGAGTCAGATGGGTTCGAAATCTTAAAAACAGTGTGTACGCGAAGGAGGAAACTTGTTTTGAGTGCAAAAACGTGGAAAAAAGGAATGTATAAGAAAAAGAAACAAAAGGGCAGAATTGGTTTAAATGGCCTTTTAGACGGTCAGGTGGGTTCGGAAACATAAAAAAAGTGTGTACGAGAAGGAGGAAAGTTGGAAAAAATGAATGTATAAGGAAAAGAAACAAAAGGGCGGTATTGGTTTAAATGGCTTTTTAGACAGTTTTCTGAGTCAGATGGGTTCGAAATCTTAAAAACAGTGTGTACGCGAAGGAGGAAACTTGTTTTGAGTGCAAAAACGTGGAAAAAATGAATGTATAAGAAAAGAAACAAAAGGGAGGTATTGGTTTAAATGCTCTTTTAGACGATTTTGTGAATCGGATGGGTTCGAAATCTTGTGAAACAGTGTGTACGCGAAGGAGGAAAGTTGTTTTGAGTGCAAAAACGTAAGAAAAATGAATGTATAAGGAAAAGAAACAAAAGGGAGGTATTGGTTTAAATGGTCTTTTAGACGATTTTGTAAGTCAGATGGGTTCGGAATCTTAAAAACAGTGTGTACGCGAAGGAGGAAAGTTGTTTTGAGTGCAAAAACGTACGAAAAATGAATGTATAAGGAAAAGAAACAAAAGGGCATCTAAAAGGCCATTTAAACCAATAACGCCCTTTTGGTTCTTTTCCTTATACATTCATTTTTTCCACGTTCTGGCACTCCTCCTTCGATTACACACTGTTTTTATGATTCCGAACCCACCGGAATCACAAAATCGTTAAAAAGGCCATTTACATCAATACCGCCCTTTTGTTTCTTTTCCTTATGCATTCATTTTTCTCATGTTTTTGCACTCAAAACAACTTTCCTCCTTCGCGTACACACTGTTTTTAAGATTCCGAACCCATCTGACTCACCAAACTGTGTAAAAGGCCATTTAAACCAATACCTCCCTTTTGTTTCTTTTCCTTATATATTCATTTTTCTTACGTTTTTGCACTCAAAACAACTTTCCTCCTTCGCGTACACACTGTTTTTAAGATTCCGAACCCATCTGACTTACAAAATCGTCTAAAAGACCATTTAAACCAATACCTCCCTTTTGTTTCTTTTCCTTATACATTCATTTTTCTTACGTTTTTGCACTCAAAACAACTTTCCTCCTTCTCGTACACACTTTTTTTATGATTCCGAACCCACCTACTCACAAAACCGTCTAAAAGGCCATTTAAACCAATACCGCCCTTTTGTTTCTTTTCCTTAAACATTCATTTTTCTGACGTTTTTGCACTCAAAACAACTTTTCTCCTTCGCGTACACACTGTTTTTATGATTCCGAACCCATCTGACTCACGAAATTGTCTAAAAAGCCATTTAAACCAATACCGCCCTTTTGTTTCTTTTCCTTATACATTCATTTTTTCCAGGTTTTTCCAACTTTCCTCCTTCTCGTACACATTTTTTTTATGATTCCGAACCCACCTGACTCACAAAACCGTCTAAAAGGCCATTTAAACCAATTCCGCCCTTTTGTTTCTTTTCCTTATACATTCATTTTTTCCACGTTTTGGCACTCAAAACAACTTTCCTCCTTCTCGTACACACTGTTTTTAAGATTCCGTATCCATATAACTCACAAAACCGTCTAAAAGGCCATTTAAACCAATACCGCCCTTCCGTTTCTTTTCCTTATACCTTCATTTTTCTTACGTTTTTGCACTCAAAACAACATTCCTCCTTCTCGTACACACTGTTTTTATGTTTCCGAACCCACCTGACTCACAAAACCGTCTAAAAGGCCATTTAAACCTTTTGTTTCTTTTCCTTATACAATTATTTTTTCGACGTTTTTGCACTAAAAACAATTTTCCTCTTTCGCGTACACACTGTTTTTAAGATTCCGAACCCATCTGACTCACAAAATCGTCTAAAAGGCCATTTAAACCAATACCTCCCTTTTGTTTCTTTTCCTTATACATTCATTTTTTTCCACGTTTTATCACTCAAAACAACATTCCTCCTTCTCGTACACACTTTTTTTATGATTCCGAACCCACCTGACTCACAAAACCGTCTAAAAGGCCATTTAAACCAATACCGCCCTTTTGTTTCTTTTCCTTATACATTCATTTTGCTTACGTTTTTGCACTCAAGACAACTTTCCTCCTTCGCGTAGACACTGTTTTTAAGATTCCGAACCCATCTGACTCACAAAACTGCCTAAAAAGCCAATACAATTTAAACCAATACCGCCCTTTTGTTTGTTTTCCTTATACATTCATTTTTTCCACGTGGAGCACTCAAAACGTTCCTCCTTCTCGTACACACTTTTTTTATGTTTCCGAACCCACCTGACTCACAAAACCGTCTAAAAGGCCATTTAAACCAATTCTGCCCTTTTGTTTCTTTTCCTTAAACATTCATTTATCTGACGTTTTTGCACTCAAAACAACTTTCCTCCTTCGCGTACACACTGTTTGTAAGATTCCGAACCCATCTGACTCACCAAACTGTGTAAAAGGCCATTTAAACCAATAACCTCCCTTTTGTTTGTTTTCCTTATATATTCATTTTTCTTACGTTTTTGCACTCAAAACAACTTTCCTCCTTCGCGTACACACTGTTTTTAAGATTCCGAACCCATCTGACTTACAAAATCGTCCAAAAGACCATTTAAACCAATACCTCCCTTTTGTTTTTTTCCTTATACATTCATTTTTCTTACGTTTTTGCACTCAAAACAATTTTCCTCCTTCGCGTACAGACTGTTTTTAAGATTCCGAACCCATCTGACTCACAAAATCGTCTAAAAGACCATTTAATACCTCCCTTTTGTTTTTTTTCCTTATACATTCATTTTTTCCACGTTTTTGCATACAAAACAACATTCCTCCTTCTCGTACACACTTTTTTTGTGATTCCGATCCCATGTGACTCACAAAACCGTCTAAAACGCCATTTAAACCAATAACGCCCTTTTGGTTCTTTTCCTTATACATTCATTTTTTCCACGTTCTGGCACTCCTCCTTCGATTACACACTGTTTTTATGATTCCGAACCCACCGGAATCACAAAATCGTTAAAAAGGCCATTTACATCAATACCGCCCTTTTGTTTCTTTTCCTTATGCATTCATTTTTCTCATGTTTTTGCACTCAAAACAACTTTCCTCCTTCGCGTACACACTGCTTTTAAGATTCCGAACCCATCTGACTCCCAAAATCGTCTAAAAGACCATTTAATACCTCCCTTTTGTTTTTTTTCCTTATACATTCATTTTTTCCACGTTTTTGCACTCAAAAGAACCGGACCTCCTTCAAGAAATGGCCTCCTTCTCGTACACACTTTTTTTATGATTCCGAACCCACCTGACACACAAAACCGTCTAAAAGGCCATTTAAACCAATACCGCCCTTTTGTTTCTTTTCCTTAAACATTCATTTTTCTGACGTTTTTGCACTCAAAACAACTTTTCTCCTTCGCGTACACACTGTTTTTATGATTCCGAACCCATCTGACTCACGAAATTGTCTAAAAAGCCATTTAAACCAATACCGCCCTTTTGTTTCTTTTCCTTATACATTCATTTTTTCCAGGTTTTTCCAACTTTCCTCCTTCTCGTACACATTTTTTTTATGATTCCGAACCCACCTGACTCACAAAACCGTCTAAAAGACCATTTAAACCAATTCCGCCCTTTTGTTTCTTTTCCTTATACATTCATTTTTTCCACGTTTTGGCACTCAAAACAACTTTCCTTCTCGTACACACTGTTTTTAAGATTCCGTATCCATATAACTCACAAAACCGTCTAAAAGGCCATTTAAACCAATACCGCCCTTCCGTTTCTTTTCCTTATACCTTCATTTTTCTTACGTTTTTGCACTCAAAACAACATTCCTCCTTCTCGTACACACTTTTTTTGTGATTCCGATCCCACGTGACTCACAAAACCGTCTAAAACGCCATTTAAACCAATACCGCCCTTTTGTTTGTTTTCCTTATACATTCATTTTTTCCACGTTTTGGCACTCAAAACGTTCCTCCTTCGCGTACACACTGTTTTTATGTTTCCGAACCCACCTGACTCACAAAACCGTCTAAAAGGCCATTTAAACCTTTTGTTTCTTTTCCTTATACAATTATTTTTTCGACGTTTTTGCACTCAAAACAATTTTCCTCTTTCGCGTACACACTGTTTTTAAGATTCCGAACCCATCTGACTCACAAAATCGTCTAAAAGGCCCTTTAAACCAATACCTCCCTTTTGTTTCTTTTCCTTATACATTCATTTTTTTCCACGTTTTATCACTCAAAACAACATTCCTCCTTCTCGTACACACTTTTTTTATGATTCCGAACCCACCTGACTCACAAAACCGTCTAAAAGGCCATTTAAACCAATACCGCCCTTTTGTTTCTTTTCCTTATACATTCATTTTGCTTACGTTTTTGCACTCAAGACAACTTTCCTCCTTCGCGTAGACACTGTTTTTAAGATTCCGAACCCATCTGACTCACAAAACTGTCTAAAAAGCCATTTAAACCAATACCGCCCTTTTGTTTGTTTTCCTTATACATTCATTTTTTCCACGTTTTGGCACTCAAAACGTTCCTCCTTCGCGTACACACTGTTTTTGTGATTCCGAACCCATGTGATTCACAAAATCGTCTAAAAGGCCATTTACATTAATACCGCCCTTTTCTTTTCCTTATACATTCATTTTTTCCAACTTTCCTCCTTCTCGTACACACTTTTTTTATGTTTCCGAACCCACCTGACTCACAAAACCGTCTAAAAGGCCATTTAAACCAATTCTGCCCTTTTGTTTCTTTTCCTTAAACATTCATTTATCTGACGTTTTTGCACTCAAAACAACTTTCCTCCTTCGCGTACACACTGTTTTTAAGATTCCGAACCCATCTGACTCACCAAACTGTGTAAAAGGCCATTTAAACCAATAACCTCCCTTTTGTTTGTTTTCCTTATATATTCATTTTTCTTACGTTTTTGCACTCAAAACAACTTTCCTCCTTCGCGTACACACTGTTTTTAAGATTCCGAACCCATCTGACTTACAAAATCGTCCAAAAGACCATTTAAACCAATACCTCCCTTTTGTTTTTTTCCTTATACATTCATTTTTCTTACGTTTTTGCACTCAAAACAATTTTCCTCCTTCGCGTACACACTGTTTTTAAGATTCCGAACCCATCTGACTCACAAAATCGTCTAAAAGACCATTTAAACTAATACCTCCCTTTTGTTTCTTTTCCTTATACATTCATTTTTTCCACGTTTTTGCACTCAAAACAACATTCCTCCTTCTCGTACACACTTTTTTTATGATTCCGAACCCACCTACTCACAAAACCGTCTAAAAGGCCATTTAAACCAATACCGCCCTTCCGTTTCTTTTCCTTATACCTTCATTTTTCTTACGTTTTTGCACTCAAAACAACATTCCTCCTTCTCGTACACACTTTTTTTATGATTCCGAACCCACCTGACTCACAAAACCGTCTAAAAGGCCATTTAAACCAATACCGCCCTTTTGTTTCTTTTCCTTATACATTCATTTTGCTTACGTTTTTGCACTCAAGACAACTTTCCTCCTTCGCGTAGACACTGTTTTTAAGATTCCGAACCCATCTGACTCACAAAACTGTCTAAAAAGCCATTTAAACCAATACCGCCCTTTTGTTTGTTTTCCTTATACATTCATTTTTTCCACGTTTTGGCACTCAAAACGTTCCTCCTTCGCGTACACACTGTTCTTATGTTTCCGAACCCACCTGACTCACAAAACCGTCTAAAAGGCCATTTAAACCTTTTGTTTCTTTTCCTTATACAATTATTTTTTCGACGTTTTTGCACTCAAAACAATTTTCCTCTTTCGCGTACACACTGCTTTTATGATTCCGAACCCATCTGACTCACAAAACTGTCTAAAAGACCATTTAAACCAATATTTGAGAGTCAGATGGTTTTGTGAGTCAGATGGGTTCGAGATCATAAAAACAGTGTGTACGCGAAGGAGGAAAGTTGTTTTGAGTGCAAAAACATGAGAAAAATGAATGCATAAGGAAAAGAAACAAAAGGGCGGTATTGATGTAAATGGCCTTTTTAACGATTTTGTGAGTCCGGTAGGTTCGGAATCATAAAAACATTGTGTACGCGAAGGAGGAAAGTTGTCTTGAGTGCCAAAACGTGGAAAAAATGAAAGTATAAGGAAAAGAAACAAAAGGGCGTTATTGGTTTAAATGGTCTTTTAGACAGTTTTGTGAGGCAGATGGGTTCGGAATCATAAAAACAGTGTGTACGCGAAGGAGAAAAGTTGTTTTGAGTGCAAAAACGTCAGAAAAATGAATGTTTAAGTAAAATAAACAAAAGGGCGGAATTGGTTTAAATGGCCTTTTAGACGGTTTTGTGAGTCAGATGGGTTCGGAATCATAAAAACAGTGTGTACGCGAAGGAGAAAAGTTGTTTTGAGTGCAAAAACGTCAGAAAAATGAATGTTTAAGTAAAATAAACAAAAGGGCGGAATTGGTTTAAATGGCCTTTTAGACGGTTTTGTGAGTCAGATGGGTTCGGAATCATAAAAACAGTGTGTACGCGAAGGAGGAAAGTTGTTTTGAGTGCAAAAACGTGGAAAAAATGAATGTATAAGGAAAAGAAACAAAAGGGCGGAATTGGTTTAAATGGACTTTTAGACAGTTTTGTGAGTCAGATGGGTTCGAAATCTTAAAAACAGTGTGTACGCGAAGGAGGAAACTTGTTTTGAGTGCAAAAACGTGGAAATAATGGATGTATAAGAAAAAGAAACAAAAGGGAGGTATTGGTTTAAATGCTCTTTTAGACAATTTTGTGAATCAGATGGGTTCGGAATCTTGTGAAACAGTGTGTACGCGAAGGAGGAAAGTTGTTTTGAGTGCCAAAACGTGGAAAAAATGAATGTATAAGGAAAAGAAACAAAAGGGCGGAATTGGTTTAAATGGCCTTTTAGACGGTTTTGTGAGTCAGGTGGGTTCGGAAACATAAAAAAAGTGTGTACGAGAAGGAGGAAAGTTGGAAAAAATGTATGTATAAGGAAAAGAAAAGGGCGGTATTAATGTAAATGGCCTTTTAGACGATTTTGTGAATCACATGGGTTCGGAATCACAAAAACAGTGTGTACGCGAAGGAGGAACGTTTTGAGTGCAAAAACGTGGAAAAAATGACTGTATAAGGAAAACAAACAAAAGGGAGGTATTGGTTTAAATGGCCTTTTAGACGATTTTGTGAGTTAGATGAGTTCGGAATCTTAAAAACAGTGTGTACGCGAAGGAGGAAAGTTGTAAAAACCTGGAAAAAATGAATGTATAAGGAAAAGAAACAAAAGGGCGGTATTGGTTTAAATGGCTTTTTAGACAGTTTTGTGAATCGGATGGGTTCGGAATCTTGTGAAACAGTGTGTACGCGAAGGAGGAAAGTTGTCTTGAGTGCAAAAACGTAAACAAAATGAATGTATAAGGAAAAGAAACAAAAGGGCGTTATTGGTTTAAATGGCCTTTTAGACGGTTTTGTGTGTCAGGTGGGTTCGGAATCATAAAAAAAGTGTGTACGAGAAGGAGGAAAGTTGTTTTGAGTGCAAAAACGTAAGAAAAATGAATGTATAAGGAAAAGAAACAAAAGGGCGTTATTGGTTTAAATGGTCTTTTAGACAGTTTTGTGAGTCAGATGGGTTCGGAATCTTAAAAGCAGTGTGTACGCGAAAGAGGAAAATTGTTTTGAGTGCAAAAACGTCGAAAAAATAATTGTATAAGGAAAAGAAACAAAAGGTTTAAATGGCCTTTTAGACGGTTTTGTGAGTCAGGTGGGTTCGGAAACATAAAAACAGTGTGTACGCGAAGGAGGAACGTTTTGAGTGCCAAAACGTGGAAAAAATGAATGTATAAGGAAAACAAACAAATGGGCGGTATTGGTTTAAATGGCGTTTTAGACGGTTTTGTGAGTCACGTGGGATCGGAATCACAAAAAAAGTGTGTACGAGAAGGAGGAATGTTGTTTTGAGTGCAAAAACGTAAGAAAAATGAAGGTATAAGGAAAAGAAACGGAAGGGCGGTATTGGTTTAAATGGCCTTTTAGACGGTTTTGTGAGTTATATGGATACGGAATCTTAAAAACAGTGTGTACGAGAAGGAGGAAAGTTGTTTTGAGTGCCAAAACGTGGAAAAAATGAATGTATAAGGAAAAGAAACAAAAGGGCGGAATTGGTTTAAATGGCCTTTTAGACGGTTTTGTGAGTCAGGTGGGTTCGGAATCATAAAAAAAATGTGTACGAGAAGGAGGAAAGTTGGAAAAACCTGGAAAAAAAGAATGTATAAGGAAAAGAAACAAAAGGGCGGTATTGGTTTAAATGGCTTTTTAGACAATTCCGTGAGTCAGATGGGTTCGGAATCATAAAAACAGTGTGTACGCGAAGGAGAAAAGTTGTTTTGAGTGCAAAAACGTCAGAAAAATGAATGTTTAAGGAAAAGAAACAAAAGGACGGTATTGGTTTAAATGGCCTTTTAGACGGTTTTGTGAGTAGGTGGGTTCGGAATCATAAAAAAAGTGTGTACGAGAAGGAGGAATGTTGTTTTGAGTGCAAAAACGTGGAAAAAATGAATGTATAAGGAAAAGAAACAAAAGGGAGGTATTAGTTTAAATGGTCTTTTAGACGATTTTGTGAGTCAGATGGGTTCGGAATCTTAAAAACAGTGTGTACGCGAAGGAGGAAAGTTGTTTTGAGTGCAAAAACGTGGAAAAAATGAATGTATAAGAAAAAGAAACAAAAGGGCGGAATTGGTTTAAATGGCCTTTTAGACAGTTTTGTGAGTCAGATGGGTTCGAAAGTTTAAAAACAGTGTGTACGCGAAGGAGGAAACTTGTTTTGAGTGCAAAAACGTGGAAAAAATGGATGTATAATAAAAAGAAACAAAAGGGAGGTATTGGTTTAAATGCTCTTTTAGACAATTTTGTGAATCAGATGGGTTCGGAATCTTGTGAAACAGTGTGTACGCGAAGGAGGAAAGTTGTCTTGAGTGCAAAAACGTAAGAAAAATGAATATATAAGGAAAAGAAACAAAAGGGAGGTATTGGTTTAAATGGCCTTTTACACAGTTTGGTGAGTCAGATGGGTTCGGAATCTTAAAAACAGTGTGTACGCGAAGGAGGAAAGTTGTTTTGAGTGCAAAAACGTCAGATAAATGAATGTTTAAGGAAAAGAAACAAAAGGGCGGAATTGGTTTAAATGGCCTTTTAGACGGTTTTGTGAGTCAGGTGGGTTCGGAAACATAAAAAAAGTGTGTACGAGAAGGAGGAAAGTTGGAAAAAATGAATGTATAAGGAAAAGAAAAGGGCGGTATTAATGTAAATGGCAATTTAGACGATTTTGTGAATCACATGGGTTCGGAATCACAAAAACAGTGTGTACGCGAAGGAGGAACGTTTTGAGTGCCAAAACGTGGAAAAAATGAATGTATAAGGAAAACAAACAAAAGGGCGGTATTGGTTTAAATGGCTTTTTAGACAGTTTTGTGAGTCAGATGGGTTCGGAATCTTAAAAACAGTGTGTACGCGAAGGAGGAAAGTTGTCTTGAGTGCAAAAACGTAAGCAAAATGAATGTATAAGGAAAAGAAACAAAAGGGCGGTATTGGTTTAAATGGCCTTTTAGATGGTTTTGTGAGTCAGGTGGGTTCGGAATCATAAAAACAGTGTGTACGCGAAGGAGGAAAGTTGTTTTGAGTGCAAAAACGTGGAAAAAATGAATGTATAAGGAAAAGAAACAAAAGGGCGGAATTGGTTTAAATGGGCTTTTAGACAGTTTTGTGAGTCAGATGGGTTCGAAATCTTAAAAACAGTGTGTACGCGAAGGAGGAAACTTGTTTTGAGTGCAAAAACGTGGAAAAAATGGATGTATAAGAAAAAGAAACAAAAGGGAGGTATTGGTTTAAATGCTCTTTTAGACAATTTTGTGAATCAGATGGGTTCGGAATCTTGTGAAACAGTGTGTACGCGAAGGAGGAAAGTTGTTTTGAGTGCCAAAACGTGGAAAAAATGAATGTATAAGGAAAAGAAACAAAAGGGCGGAATTGGTTTAAATGGCCTTTTAGACGGTTTTGTGAGTCAGGTGGGTTCGGAAACATAAAAAAAGTGTGTACGAGAAGGAGGAAAGTTGGAAAAAATGAATGTATAAGGAAAAGAAAAGGGCGGTATTAATGGCCTTTTAGACGATTTTGTGAATCACATGGGTTCGGAATCACAAAAACAGTGTGTACGCGAAGGAGGAACGTTTTGAGTGCCAAAACGTGGAAAAAATGAATGTATAAGGAAAACAAACAAATGGGCGGTATTGGTTTAAATGGCGTTTTAGACGGTTTTGTGAGTCACGTGGGATCGGAATCACAAAAAAAGTGTGTACGAGAAGGAGGAATGTTGTTTTGAGTGCAAAAACGTAAGAAAAATGAAGGTATAAAGAAAAGAAACGGAAGGGCGGTATTGGTTTAAATGGCCTTTTAGACGGTTTTGTGAGTTATATGGATACGGAATCTTAAAAACAGTGTGTACGAGAAGGAGGAAAGTTGTTTTGAGTGCCAAAACGTGGAAAAAATGAATGTATAAGGAAAAGAAACAAAAGGGCGGAATTGGTTTAAATGGCCTTTTAGACGGTTTTGTGAGTCAGGTGGGTTCGGAATCATAAAAAAAATGTGTACGAGAAGGAGGAAAGTTGGAAAAACCTGGAAAAAATGAATGTATAAGGAAAAGAAACAAAAGGGCGGTATTGGTTTAAATGGCTTTTTAGACAATTCCGTGAGTCAGATGGGTTCGGAATCATAAAAACAGTGTGTACGCGAAGGAGAAAAGTTGTTTTGAGTGCAAAAACGTCAGAAAAATGAATGTTTAAGGAAAAGAAACAAAAGGACGGTATTGGTTTAAATGGCCTTTTAGACGGTTTTGTGAGTAGGTGGGTTCGGAATCATAAAAAAAGTGTGTACGAGAAGGAGGAATGTTGTTTTGAGTGCAAAAACGTGGAAAAAATGAATGTATAAGGAAAAGAAACAAAAGGGAGGTATTAGTTTAAATGGTCTTTTAGACGATTTTGTGAGTCAGATGGGTTCGGAATCTTAAAAACAGTGTGTACGCCAAGGAGGAAAGTTGTTTTGAGTGCAAAAACGTAAGAAAAATGAATGTATAAGGAAAAGAAACAAAAGGGCGTTATTGGTTTAAATGGTCTTTTAGACAGTTTTGTGAGTCAGATGGGTTCGGAATCTTAAAAGCACTGTGTACGCGAAAGAGGAAAATTGTTTTGAGTGCAAAAACGTCGAAAAAATAATTGTATAAGGAAAAGAAACAAAAGGTTTAAATGGCCTTTTAGACGGTTTTGTGAGTCAGGTGGGTTCGGAAACATAAAAACAGTGTGTACGCGAAGGAGGAACGTTTTGAGTGCCAAAACGTGGAAAAAATGAATGTATAAGGAAAACAAACAAATGGGCGGTATTGGTTTAAATGGCGTTTTAGACGGTTTTGTGAGTCACGTGGGATCGGAATCACAAAAAAAGTGTGTACGAGAAGGAGGAATGTTGTTTTGAGTGCAAAAACGTAAGAAAAATGAAGGTATAAGGAAAAGAAACGGAAGGGCGGTATTGGTTTAAATGGCCTTTTAGACGGTTTTGTGAGTTATATGGATACGGAATCTTAAAAACAGTGTGTACGAGAAGGAGGAAAGTTGTTTTGAGTGCCAAAACGTGGAAAAAATGAATGTATAAGGAAAAGAAACAAAAGGGCGGAATTGGTTTAAATGGCCTTTTAGACGGTTTTGTGAGTCAGGTGGGTTCGGAATCATAAAAAAAATGTGTACGAGAAGGAGGAAAGTTGGAAAAACCTGGAAAAAATGAATGTATAAGGAAAAGAAACAAAAGGGCGGTATTGGTTTAAATGGCTTTTTAGACAATTCCGTGAGTCAGATGGGTTCGGAATCATAAAAACAGTGTGTACGCGAAGGAGAAAAGTTGTTTTGAGTGCAAAAACGTAAGCAAAATGAATGTATAAGGAAAAGAAACAAAAGGGCGTTATTGGTTTAAATGGCCTTTTAGACGGTTTTGTGTGTCAGTTGGGTTCGGAATCATAAAAAAAGTGTGTACGAGAAGGAGGCCATTTCTTGAAGGAGGTCCGGTTCTTTTGAGTGCAAAAACGTGGAAAAAATGAATGTATAAGGAAAAGAAACAAAAGGGAAGTATTGGTTTAAATGGTCTTTTAGACGATTTTGTGAGTCAGATGGGTTCGGAATCTTAAAAGCAGTGTGTACGCGAAGGAGGAAAGTTGTTTTGAGTGCAAAAACATGAGAAAAATGAATGCATAAGGAAAAGAAACAAAAGGGCGGTATTGATGTAAATGGCCTTTTTAACGATTTTGTGATTCCGGTGGGTTCGGAATTATAAAAACAGTGTGTAATCGAAGGAGGAGTGCCAGAACGTGGAAAAAATGAATGTATAAGGAAAAGAACCAAAAGGGCGTTATTGGTTTAAATGGCGTTTTAGACGGTCTTGTGAGTCACATGGGATCGGAATCACAAAAAAAGTGTGTACGAGAAGGAGAAAAGTTGTTTTGAGTGCAAAAACGTCAGAAAAATGAATGTTTAAGGAAAAGAAACGGAAGGGCGGTATTGGTTTAAATGGCCTTTTAGACGGTTTTTGTGAGTCAGATGGATACGGAATCTTAAAAACAGTGTGTACGAGAAGGAGGAAAGTTGTTTTGAGTGCGAAAACGTGGAAAAAATGAATGTATAAGGAAAAGAAACAAAAGGGCGGAATTGGTTTAAATGGCCTTTTAGACGGTTTTGTGAGTCAGGTGGGTTCGGAATCATAAAAAAAATGTGTACCAGAAGGAGGAAAGTTGGAAAAACCTGGAAAAAATGAATGTATAAGAAAAGAAACAAAAGGGCGGTATTGGTTTAAATGGCTTTTTAGACAATTTCGTGAGTCAGATGGGTTCGGAATCATAAAAACAGTGTGTACGCGAAGGAGAAAAGTTGTTTTGAGTGCAAAAACGTCAGAAAAATGAATGTTTAAGGAAAAGAAACAAAAGGGCGGAATTGGTTTAAATGGCCTTTTAGATGGTTTTGTGAGTCAGATGGGTTCGGAATCATAAAAACAGTGTGTACGCGAAGGAGGAAAGTTGTTTTGAGTGCCAAAACGTGGAAAAAATGAATGTATAAGGAAAAGAAACAAAAGGGCGGAATTGGTTTAAATGGCCTTTTAGACAGTTTTGTGAGTCAGATGGGTTCGGAATCTTAAAAGCAGTGTGTACGCGAAGGAGGAAATTTGTTTTGAGTGCAAAAACATGAGAAAAATGAATGCATAAGGAAAAGAATCAAAAGGGCGGTATTGATGTAAATGGCCTTTTTAACGATTTTGTGAGTCCGGTAAGTTCGGAATCATAAAAACATTGTGTACGCGAAGGAGGAAAGTTGTCTTGAGTGCCAAAACGTGGAAAAAATGAAAGTATAAGGAAAAGAAACAAAAGGGCGGTATTGGTTTAAATGGCGTTTTAGACGGTTTTGTGAGTCACGTGGGATCGGAATCACAAAAAAAGTGTGTACGAGAAGGAGGAATGTTGTTTTGAGTGCAAAAACGTAAGAAAAATGAAGGTATAAGGAAAAGAAACGGAAGGGCGGTATTGGTTTAAATGGCCTTTTAGACGGTTTTGTGAGTTATATGGATACGGAATCTTAAAAACAGTGTGTACGAGAAGGAGGAAAGTTGTTTTGAGTGCCAAAACGTGGAAAAAATGAATGTATAAGGAAAAGAAACAAAAGGGCGGAATTGGTTTAAATGGCCTTTTAGACGGTTTTGTGAGTCAGGTGGGTTCGGAATCATAAAAAAATGTGTACGAGAAGGAGGAAAGTTGGAAAAACCTGGAAAAAATGAATGTATAAGGAAAAGAAACAAAAGGGCGGTATTGGTTTAAATGGCTTTTTAGACAATTTCGTGAGTCAGATGGGTTCGGAATCATAAAAACAGTCTGTACGCGAAGGAGAAAAGTTGTTTTGAGTGCAAAAACGTCAGAAAAATGAATGTTTAAGGAAAAGAAACAAAAGGGCGGTATTGGTTTAAATGGCCTTTTAGACGGTTTTGTGAGTAGGTGGGTTCGGAATCATAAAAAAAGTGTGTACGAGAAGGAGGAATGTTGTTTTGAGTGCAAAAACGTGGAAAAAATGAATGTATAAGGAAAAGAAACAAAAGGGAGGTATTAGTTTAAATGGTCTTTTAGACGATTTTGTGAATCAGGTGGGTTCGGAAACATAAAAAAAGTGTGTACGCGAAGGAGGAAAGTTGTTTTGAGTGCAAAAACGTAAGAAAAATGAATATATAAGGAAAACAAACAAAAGGGAGGTTATTGGTTTAAATGGCCTTTTACACAGTTTGGTGAGTCAGATGGGTTCGGAATCTTAAAAAAAGTGTGTACGAGAAGGAGGAAAGTTGGAAAAAATGAATGTATAAGGAAAAGAAAAGGGCGGTATTAATGTAAATGGCCTTTTAGACGATTTTGTGAATCACATGGGTTCGGAATCACAAAAACAGTGTGTACGCGAAGGAGGAACGTTTTGAGTGCCAAAACGTGGAAAAAATGAATGTATAAGGAAAACAAACGAAAGGGCGGTATTGGTTTAAATGGCTTTTTAGACAGTTTTGTGAGTCAGATGGGTTCGGAATCTTAAAAACAGTGTCTACGCGAAGGAGGAAAGTTGTCTTGAGTGCAAAAACGTAAGCAAAATGAATGTATAAGGAAAAGAAACAAAAGGGCGGTATTGGTTTAAATGGCCTTTTAGACGGTTTTGTGAGTCAGGTGGGTTCGGAATCATAAAAAAAGTGTGTACGAGAAGGAGGAATGTTGTTTTGAGTGATAAAACGTGGAAAAAAATGAATGTATAAGGAAAAGAAACAAAAGGGAGGTATTGGTTTAAATGGCCTTTTAGACGATTTTGTGAGTCAGATGGGTTCGGAATCTTAAAAGCAGTGTGTACGCGAAGGAGGAAATTTGTTTTGAGTGCAAAAACATGAGAAAAATGAATGCATAAGGAAAAGAAACAAAAGGGCGGTATTGATGTAAATGGCCTTTTTAACGATTTTGTGAGTCCGGTAAGTTCGGAATCATAAAAACATTGTGTACGCGAAGGAGGAAAGTTGGAAAAAATGAATGTATAAGGAAAAGAAAAGGGCGGTATTAATGTAAATGGCCTTTTAGACGATTTTGTGAGTCAGATGGGTTCGGAATCTTAAAAACAGTGTGTAAGCGAAGGAGGAAAGTTGTAAAAACCTGGAAAAAATGAATGTATAAGGAAAAGAAACAAAAGGGCGGTATTGGTTTAAATGGCTTTTTAGACAGTTTTGTGAGTCAGATGGGTTCGGAATCTTAAAAACAGTGTCTACGCGAAGGAGTATACTTATGAGTCTTGTCATGAGTATGTCTTGAGTGCAAAAACGTAAGCAAAATGAATGTATAAGGAAAAGAAACAAAAGGGCGGTATTGGTTTAAATGGCCTTTTAGACGGTTTTGTGAGTCAGGTGGGTTCGGAATCATAAAAAAAGTGTGTACGAGAAGGAGGAATGTTGTTTTGAGTGATAAAACGTGGAAAAAAATGAATGTATAAGGAAAAGAAACAAAAGGGAGGTATTGGTTTAAATGCTCTTTTAGACGATTTTGTGAATCGGATGGGTACGAAATCTTGTGAAACAGTGTGTACGCGAAGGAGGAAAGTTGTTTTGAGTGCAAAAACGTAAGAAAAATGAATGTATAAGGAAAAGAAACAAAAGGGAGGTATTGGTTTAAATGGTCTTTTAGACGATTTTGTAAGTCAGATGGGTTCGGAATCTTAAAAACAGTGTGTACGCGAAGGAGGAAAGTTGTTTTGAGTGCAAAAACGTAAGAAAAATTAATGTATAAGGAAAAGAAACAAAAGGGCGTTATTGGTTTAAATGGTCTTTTAGACAGTTTTGTGAGTCAGATGGGTTCGGAATCACAAAAGCAGTGTGTACGCGAATTGTTTTGAGTGCAAAAACGTCGAAAAAATAATTGTATAAGGAAAAGAAACAAAAGGTTTAAATGGCCTTTTAGACGGTTTTGTGAGTCAGGTGGGTTCGGAAACATAAAAACAGTGTGTACGCGAAGGAGGAACGTTTTGAGTGCCAAAACGTGGAAAAAATGAATGTATAAGGAAAACAAACAAAACGGCGGTATTGGTTTAAATGGCTTTTTAGACAGTTTTGTGAGTCAGATGGGTTCGGAATCTTAATAACAGTGTCTACGCGAAGGAGGAAAGTTGTCTTGAGTGCAAAAACGTAAGCAAAATGAATGTATAAGGAAAAGAAACAAAAGGGCGGTATTGGTTTAAATGGCTTTTTAGACAGTTTTCTGAGTCAGATGGGTTCGAAATCTTAAAAACAGTGTGTACGCGAAGGAGGAAACTTGTTTTGAGTGCAAAAACGTGGAAAAAATGAATGTATAAGGAAAGAAACAAAAGGGAGGTATTGGTTTAAATGCTCTTTTAGACGATTTTGTGAATCGGATGGGTTCGAAATCTTGTGAAACAGTGTGTACGCGAAGGAGGAAAGTTGTTTTGAGTGCAAAAACGTAAGAAAAATGAATGTATAAGGAAAAGAAACAAAAGGGCGTTATTGGTTTAAATGGTCTTTTAGACAGTTTTGTGAGTCAGATGGGTTCGGAATCATAAAAGCAGTGTGTACGCGAAAGAGGAAAATTGTTTTGAGTGCAAAAACGTCGAAAAAATAATTGTATAATGAAAAGAAACAATAGGTTTAAATGGCCTTTTAGACGGTTTTGTGAGTCAGGTGGGTTCGGAAACATAAAAACAGTGTGTACGCGAAGGAGGAACGTTTTGAGTGCCAAAACGTGGAAAAAATGAATGTATAAGGAAAACAAACAAAAGGGCGGTATTGGTTTAAATGGCGTTTTAGACGGTTTTGTGAGTCACGTGGGATCGGAATCACAAAAAAAGTGTGTACGAGAAGGAGGAATGTTGTTTTGAGTGCAAAAACGTAAGAAAAATGAAGGTATAAGGAAAAGAAACGGAAGGGCGGTATTGGTTTAAATGGCCTTTTAGACGGTTTTGTGAGTTATATGGATACGGAATCTTAAAAACAGTGTGTACGAGAAGGAGGAAAGTTGTTTTGAGTGCCAAAACGTGGAAAAAATGAATGTATAAGGAAAAGAAACAAAAGGGCGGAATTGGTTTAAATGGCCTTTTAGACGGTTTTGTGAGTCAGGTGGGTTCGGAATCATAAAAAAAATGTGTACGAGAAGGAGGAAAGTTGGAAAAACCTGGAAAAAATGAATGTATAAGGAAAAGAAACAAAAGGGCGGTACTGGTTTAAATGGCTTTTTAGACAATTTCGTGAGTCAGATGGGCGGAATCATAAAAACAGTCTGTACGCGAAGGAGAAAAGTTGTTTTGAGTGCAAAAACGTCAGAAAAATGAATGTTTAAGGAAAAGAAACAAAAGGGCGGTATTGGTTTAAATGGCCTTTTAGACGGTTTTGTGAGTAGGTGGGTTCGGAATCATAAAAAAAGTGTGTACGAGAAGGAGGAATGTTGTTTTGAGTGCAAAAACGTGGAAAAAATGAATGTATAAGGAAAAGAAACAAAAGGGCGGTATTGGTTTAAATGGCTTTTTAGACAGATGGGTTCGGAATCTTAAAAACAGTGTCTACGCGAAGGAGGAAAGTTGTCTTGAGTGCAAAAACGTAAGCAAAATGAATGTATAAGGAAAAGAAACAAAAGGGCGGTATTGGTTTAAATGGCCTTTTAGACGGTTTTGTGAGTCAGGTGGTTTCGGAATCATAAAAAAAGTGTGTACGAGACGGAGGAATGTTGTTTTGAGTGATAAAACGTGGAAAAAAATAAATGTATAAGGAAAAGAAACAAAAGGGAGGTATTGGTTTAAATGGCCTTTTAGACGATTTTGTGAGTCAGATGGGTTCGGAATCTTAAAAACAGTGTGTACGCGAAGGAGGAAAGTTGTAAAAACCTGGAAAAAATGAATGTATAAGGAAAAGAAACAAAAGGGCGGTATTGGTTTAAATGGCTTTTTAGACAGTTTTCTGAGTCAGATGGGTTCGAAATCTTAAAAACAGTGTGTACGCGAAGGAGGAAACTTGTTTTGAGTGCAAAAACGTGGAAAAAATGAATGTATAAGAAAAGAAACAAAAGGGAGGTATTGGTTTAAATGCTCTTTTAGACGATTTTGTGAATCGGATGGGTTCGAAATCTTGTGAAACAGTGTGTACGCGAAGGAGGAAAGTTGTTTTGAGTGCAAAAACGTAAGAAAAATGAATGTATAAGGAAAAGAAACAAAAGGGCGTTATTGGTTTAAATGGTCTTTTAGACAGTTTTGTGAGTCAGATGGGTTCGGAATCATAAAAGCAGTGTGTACGCGAAAGAGGAAAATTGTTTTTAGTGCAAAAACGTCGAAAAAATAATTGTATAAGGAAAAGAAACAAAAGGTTTAAATGGCCTTTTAGACGGTTTTGTGAGTCAGGTGGGTTCGGAAACATAAAAACAGTGTGTACGCGAAGGAGGAACGTTTTGAGTGCCAAAACGTGGAAAAAATGAATGTATAAGGAAAACAAACAAAAGGGCGGTATTGGTTTAAATGGCGTTTTAGACGGTTTTGTGAGTCACGTGGGATTGGAATCACAAAAAAAGTGTGTACGAGAAGGAGGAATGTTGTTTTGAGTGCAAAAACGTAAGAAAAATGAAGGTATAAGGAAAAGAAACGGAAGGGCGGTATTGGTTTAAATGGCCTTTTAGACGGTTTTGTGAGTTATATGGATACGGAATCTTAAAAACAGTGTGGAGGAAAGTTGTTTTGAGTGCCAAAACGTGGAAAAAATGAATGTATAAGGAAAAGAAACAAAAGGGCGGAATTGGTTTAAATGGCCTTTTAGACGGTTTTGTGAGTCAGGTGGGTTCGGAATCATAAAAAAAATGTGTACGAGAAGGAGGAAAGTTGGAAAAACCTGGAAAAAATGAATGTATAAGGAAAAGAAACAAAAGGGCGGTATTGGTTTAAATGGCTTTTTAGACAATTTCGTGAGTCAGATGGGTTCGGAATCATAAAAACAGTCTGTACGCGAAGGAGAAAAGTTGTTTTGAGTGCAAAAACGTAAGAAAAATGAATATATAAGGAAAACAAACAAAAGGGAGGTTATTGGTTTAAATGGCCTTTTACACAGTTTGGTGAGTCAGATGGGTTCGGAATCTTAAAAACAGTGTGTACGCGAAGGAGGAAAGTTGTTTTGAGTGCAAAAACGTCAGATAAATGAATGTTTAAGGAAAAGAAACAAAAGGGCAGAATTGGTTTAAATGGCCTTTTAGACGGTTTTGTGAGTCAGGTGGGTTCGGAAACATAAAAAAAGTGTGTACGAGAAGGAGGAAAGTTGGAAAAAATGAATGTATAAGGAAAAGAAAAGGGCGGTAAATGGCCTTTAGACGATTTTGTGAATCACATGGGTTCGGAATCACAAAAACAGTGTGTACGCGAAGGAGGAACGTTTTGAGTGCCAAAACGTGGAAAAAATGAATGTATAAGGAAAACAAACAAAAGGGCGGTATTGGTTTAAATGGCTTTTTAGACAGTTTTGTGAGTCAGATGGGTTCGGAATCTTAAAAACAGTGTCTACGCGAAGGAGGAAAGTTGTCTTGAGTGCAAAAACGTAAGCAAAATGAATGTATAAGGAAAAGAAACAAAAGGGCGGTATTGGTTTAAATGGCCTTTTAGACGGTTTTGTGAGTCAGGTGGGTTCGGAATCATAAAAAAAGTGTGTACGAGAAGGAGGAATGTTGTTTTGAGTGATAAAACGTGGAAAAAAATGAATGTATAAGGAAAAGAAACAAAAGGGAGTTAATTGGTTTAAAGGCCCTTTAATTGGTTTAAAGGGCCTTTTAGACGATTTTGTGAGTCAGATGGGTTCGGAATCTTAAAAACAGTGTGTACGCGAAGGAGGAAAGTTGTAAAAACCTGGAAAAAATGAATGTATAAGGAAAAGAAACAAAAGGGCGGTATTGGTTTAAATGGCTTTTTAGACAGTTTTCTGAGTCAGATGGGTTCGAAATCTTAAAAACAGTGTGTACGCGAAGGAGGAAACTTGTTTTGAGTGCAAAAACGTGGAAAAAAGGAATGTATAAGAAAAAGAAACAAAAGGGCAGAATTGGTTTAAATGGCCTTTTAGACGGTCAGGTGGGTTCGGAAACATAAAAAAAGTGTGTACGAGAAGGAGGAAAGTTGGAAAAAATGAATGTATAAGGAAAAGAAACAAAAGGGCGGTATTGGTTTAAATGGCTTTTTAGACAGTTTTCTGAGTCAGATGGGTTCGAAATCTTAAAAACAGTGTGTACGCGAAGGAGGAAACTTGTTTTGAGTGCAAAAACGTGGAAAAAATGAATGTATAAGAAAAGAAACAAAAGGGAGGTATTGGTTTAAATGCTCTTTTAGACGATTTTGTGAATCGGATGGGTTCGAAATCTTGTGAAACAGTGTGTACGCGAAGGAGGAAAGTTGTTTTGAGTGCAAAAACGTAAGAAAAATGAATGTATAAGGAAAAGAAACAAAAGGGAGGTATTGGTTTAAATGGTCTTTTAGACGATTTTGTAAGTCAGATGGGTTCGGAATCTTAAAAACAGTGTGTACGCGAAGGAGGAAAGTTGTTTTGAGTGCAAAAACGTACGAAAAATGAATGTATAAGGAAAAGAAACAAAAGGGCATCTAAAAGGCCATTTAAACCAATAACGCCCTTTTGGTTCTTTTCCTTATACATTCATTTTTTCCACGTTCTGGCACTCCTCCTTATATTACACACTGTTTTTATGATTCCGAACCCACCGGAATCACAAAATCGTTAAAAAGGCCATTTACATCAATACCGCCCTTTTGTTTCTTTTCCTTATGCATTCATTTTTCTCATGTTTTTGCACTCAAAACAACTTTCCTCCTTCGCGTACACACTGTTTTTAAGATTCCGAACCCATCTGACTCACCAAACTGTGTAAAAGGCCATTTAAACCAATACCTCCCTTTTGTTTCTTTTCCTTATATATTCATTTTTCTTACGTTTTTGCACTCAAAACAACTTTCCTCCTTCGCGTACACACTGTTTTTAAGATTCCGAACCCATCTGACTTACAAAATCGTCTAAAAGACCATTTAAACCAATACCTCCCTTTTGTTTCTTTTCCTTATACATTCATTTTTCTTACGTTTTTGCACTCAAAACAACTTTCCTCCTTCTCGTACACACTTTTTTTATGATTCCGAACCCACCTACTCACAAAACCGTCTAAAAGGCCATTTAAACCAATACCGCCCTTTTGTTTCTTTTCCTTAAACATTCATTTTTCTGACGTTTTTGCACTCAAAACAACTTTTCTCCTTCGCGTACACACTGTTTTTATGATTCCGAACCCATCTGACTCACGAAATTGTCTAAAAAGCCATTTAAACCAATACCGCCCTTTTGTTTCTTTTCCTTATACATTCATTTTTTCCAGGTTTTTCCAACTTTCCTCCTTCTCGTACACATTTTTTTTATGATTCCGAACCCACCTGACTCACAAAACCGTCTAAAAGGCCATTTAAACCAATTCCGCCCTTTTGTTTCTTTTCCTTATACATTCATTTTTTCCACGTTTTGGCACTCAAAACAACTTTCCTCCTTCTCGTACACACTGTTTTTAAGATTCCGTATCCATATAACTCACAAAACCGTCTAAAAGGCCATTTAAACCAATACCGCCCTTCCGTTTCTTTTCCTTATACCTTCATTTTTCTTACGTTTTTGCACTCAAAACAACATTCCTCCTTCTCGTACACACTGTTTTTATGTTTCCGAACCCACCTGACTCACAAAACCGTCTAAAAGGCCATTTAAACCTTTTGTTTCTTTTCCTTATACAATTATTTTTTCGACGTTTTTGCACTAAAAACAATTTTCCTCTTTCGCGTACACACTGTTTTTAAGATTCCGAACCCATCTGACTCACAAAATCGTCTAAAAGGCCATTTAAACCAATACCTCCCTTTTGTTTCTTTTCCTTATACATTCATTTTTTTCCACGTTTTATCACTCAAAACAACATTCCTCCTTCTCGTACACACTTTTTTTATGATTCCGAACCCACCTGACTCACAAAACCGTCTAAAAGGCCATTTAAACCAATACCGCCCTTTTGTTTCTTTTCCTTATACATTCATTTTGCTTACGTTTTTGCACTCAAGACAACTTTCCTCCTTCGCGTAGACACTGTTTTTAAGATTCCGAACCCATCTGACTCACAAAACTGCCTAAAAAGCCAATACAATTTAAACCAATACCGCCCTTTTGTTTGTTTTCCTTATACATTCATTTTTTCCACGTGGAGCACTCAAAACGTTCCTCCTTCTCGTACACACTTTTTTTATGTTTCCGAACCCACCTGACTCACAAAACCGTCTAAAAGGCCATTTAAACCAATTCTGCCCTTTTGTTTCTTTTCCTTAAACATTCATTTATCTGACGTTTTTGCACTCAAAACAACTTTCCTCCTTCGCGTACACACTGTTTTTAAGATTCCGAACCCATCTGACTCACCAAACTGTGTAAAAGGCCATTTAAACCAATAACCTCCCTTTTGTTTGTTTTCCTTATATATTCATTTTTCTTACGTTTTTGCACTCAAAACAACTTTCCTCCTTCGCGTACACACTGTTTTTAAGATTCCGAACCCATCTGACTTACAAAATCGTCCAAAAGACCATTTAAACCAATACCTCCCTTTTGTTTTTTTCCTTATACATTCATTTTTCTTACGTTTTTGCACTCAAAACAATTTTCCTCCTTCGCGTACAGACTGTTTTTAAGATTCCGAACCCATCTGACTCACAAAATCGTCTAAAAGACCATTTAATACCTCCCTTTTGTTTTTTTTCCTTATACATTCATTTTTTCCACGTTTTTGCATACAAAACAACATTCCTCCTTCTCGTACACACTTTTTTTGTGATTCCGATCCCATGTGACTCACAAAACCGTCTAAAACGCCATTTAAACCAATAACGCCCTTTTGGTTCTTTTCCTTATACATTCATTTTTTCCACGTTCTGGCACTCCTCCTTCGATTACACACTGTTTTTATGATTCCGAACCCACCGGAATCACAAAATCGTTAAAAAGGCCATTTACATCAATACCGCCCTTTTGTTTCTTTTCCTTATGCATTCATTTTTCTCATGTTTTTGCACTCAAAACAACTTTCCTCCTTCGCGTACACACTGCTTTTAAGATTCCGAACCCATCTGACTCCCAAAATCGTCTAAAAGACCATTTAATACCTCCCTTTTGTTTTTTTTCCTTATACATTCATTTTTTCCACGTTTTTGCACTTAAAAGAACCGGACCTCCTTCAAGAAATGGCCTCCTTCTCGTACACACTTTTTTTATGATTCCGAACCCACCTGACACACAAAACCGTCTAAAAGGCCATTTAAACCAATACCGCCCTTTTGTTTCTTTTCCTTAAACATTCATTTTTCTGACGTTTTTGCACTCAAAACAACTTTTCTCCTTCGCGTACACACTGTTTTTATGATTCCGAACCCATCTGACTCACGAAATTGTCTAAAAAGCCATTTAAACCAATACCGCCCTTTTGTTTCTTTTCCTTATACATTCATTTTTTCCAGGTTTTTCCAACTTTCCTCCTTCTCGTACACATTTTTTTTATGATTCCGAACCCACCTGACTCACAAAACCGTCTAAAAGACCATTTAAACCAATTCCGCCCTTTTGTTTCTTTTCCTTATACATTCATTTTTTCCACGTTTTGGCACTCAAAACAACTTTCCTTCTCGTACACACTGTTTTTAAGATTCCGTATCCATATAACTCACAAAACCGTCTAAAAGGCCATTTAAACCAATACCGCCCTTCCGTTTCTTTTCCTTATACCTTCATTTTTCTTACGTTTTTGCACTCAAAACAACATTCCTCCTTCTCGTACACACTTTTTTTGTGATTCCGATCCCACGTGACTCACAAAACCGTCTAAAACGCCATTTAAACCAATACCGCCCTTTTGTTTGTTTTCCTTATACATTCATTTTTTCCACGTTTTGGCACTCAAAACGTTCCTCCTTCGCGTACACACTGTTTTTATGTTTCCGAACCCACCTGACTCACAAAACCGTCTAAAAGGCCATTTAAACCTTTTGTTTCTTTTCCTTATACAATTATTTTTTCGACGTTTTTGCACTCAAAACAATTTTCCTCTTTCGCGTACACACTGTTTTTAAGATTCCGAACCCATCTGACTCACAAAATCGTCTAAAAGGCCCTTTAAACCAATACCTCCCTTTTGTTTCTTTTCCTTATACATTCATTTTTTTCCACGTTTTATCACTCAAAACAACATTCCTCCTTCTCGTACACACTTTTTTTATGATTCCGAACCCACCTGACTCACAAAACCGTCTAAAAGGCCATTTAAACCAATACCGCCCTTTTGTTTCTTTTCCTTATACATTCATTTTGCTTACGTTTTTGCACTCAAGACAACTTTCCTCCTTCGCGTAGACACTGTTTTTAAGATTCCGAACCCATCTGACTCACAAAACTGTCTAAAAAGCCATTTAAACCAATACCGCCCTTTTGTTTGTTTTCCTTATACATTCATTTTTTCCACGTTTTGGCACTCAAAACGTTCCTCCTTCGCGTACACACTGTTTTTGTGATTCCGAACCCATGTGATTCACAAAATCGTCTAAAAGGCCATTTACATTAATACCGCCCTTTTCTTTTCCTTATACATTCATTTTTTCCAACTTTCCTCCTTCTCGTACACACTTTTTTTATGTTTCCGAACCCACCTGACTCACAAAACCGTCTAAAAGGCCATTTAAACCAATTCTGCCCTTTTGTTTCTTTTCCTTAAACATTCATTTATCTGACGTTTTTGCACTCAAAACAACTTTCCTCCTTCGCGTACACACTGTTTTTAAGATTCCGAACCCATCTGACTCACCAAACTGTGTAAAAGGCCATTTAAACCAATAACCTCCCTTTTGTTTGTTTTCCTTATATATTCATTTTTCTTACGTTTTTGCACTCAAAACAACTTTCCTCCTTCGCGTACACACTGTTTTTAAGATTCCGAACCCATCTGACTTACAAAATCGTCCAAAAGGCCATTTAAACCAATACCTCCCTTTTGTTTTTTTCCTTATACATTCATTTTTCTTACGTTTTTGCACTCAAAACAATTTTCCTCCTTCGCGTACACACTGTTTTTAAGATTCCGAACCCATCTGACTCACAAAATCGTCTAAAAGACCATTTAAACTAATACCTCCCTTTTGTTTCTTTTCCTTATACATTCATTTTTTCCACGTTTTTGCACTCAAAACAACATTCCTCCTTCTCGTACACACTTTTTTTATGATTCCGAACCCACCTACTCACAAAACCGTCTAAAAGGCCATTTAAACCAATACCGCCCTTCCGTTTCTTTTCCTTATACCTTCATTTTTCTTACGTTTTTGCACTCAAAACAACATTCCTCCTTCTCGTACACACTTTTTTTATGATTCCGAACCCACCTGACTCACAAAACCGTCTAAAAGGCCATTTAAACCAATACCGCCCTTTTGTTTCTTTTCCTTATACATTCATTTTGCTTACGTTTTTGCACTCAAGACAACTTTCCTCCTTCGCGTAGACACTGTTTTTAAGATTCCGAACCCATCTGACTCACAAAACTGTCTAAAAAGCCATTTAAACCAATACCGCCCTTTTGTTTGTTTTCCTTATACATTCATTTTTTCCACGTTTTGGCACTCAAAACGTTCCTCCTTCGCGTACACACTGTTCTTATGTTTCCGAACCCACCTGACTCACAAAACCGTCTAAAAGGCCATTTAAACCTTTTGTTTCTTTTCCTTATACAATTATTTTTTCGACGTTTTTGCACTCAAAACAATTTTCCTCTTTCGCGTACACACTGCTTTTATGATTCCGAACCCATCTGACTCACAAAACTGTCTAAAAGACCATTTAAACCAATATTTGAGAGTCAGATGGTTTTGTGAGTCAGATGGGTTCGAGATCATAAAAACAGTGTGTACGCGAAGGAGGAAAGTTGTTTTGAGTGCCAAAACGTGGAAAAAATGAATGTATAAGGAAAAGAAACAAAAGGGCGGAATTGGTTTAAATGGCCTTTTAGACAGTTTTGTGAGTCAGATGGGTTCGGAATCTTAAAAGCAGTGTGTACGCGAAGGAGGAAATTTGTTTTGAGTGCAAAAACATGAGAAAAATGAATGCATAAGGAAAAGAAACAAAAGGGCGGTATTGATGTAAATGGCCTTTTTAACGATTTTGTGAGTCCGGTAGGTTCGGAATCATAAAAACATTGTGTACGCGAAGGAGGAAAGTTGTCTTGAGTGCCAAAACGTGGAAAAAATGAAAGTATAAGGAAAAGAAACAAAAGGGCGTTATTGGTTTAAATGGTCTTTTAGACAGTTTTGTGAGGCAGATGGGTTCGGAATCATAAAAACAGTGTGTACGCGAAGGAGAAAAGTTGTTTTGAGTGCAAAAACGTCAGAAAAATGAATGTTTAAGTAAAATAAACAAAAGGGCGGAATTGGTTTAAATGGCCTTTTAGACGGTTTTGTGAGTCAGATGGGTTCGGAATCATAAAAACAGTGTGTACGCGAAGGAGAAAAGTTGTTTTGAGTGCAAAAACGTCAGAAAAATGAATGTTTAAGTAAAATAAACAAAAGGGCGGAATTGGTTTAAATGGCCTTTTAGACGGTTTTGTGAGTCAGATGGGTTCGGAATCATAAAAACAGTGTGTACGCGAAGGAGGAAAGTTGTTTTGAGTGCAAAAACGTGGAAAAAATGAATGTATAAGGAAAAGAAACAAAAGGGCGGAATTGGTTTAAATGGCCTTTTAGACAGTTTTGTGAGTCAGATGGGTTCGAAATCTTAAAAACAGTGTGTACGCGAAGGAGGAAACTTGTTTTGAGTGCAAAAACGTGGAAATAATGGATGTATAAGAAAAAGAAACAAAAGGGAGGTATTGGTTTAAATGCTCTTTTAGACAATTTTGTGAATCAGATGGGTTCGGAATCTTGTGAAACAGTGTGTACGCGAAGGAGGAAAGTTGTTTTGAGTGCCAAAACGTGGAAAAAATGAATGTATAAGGAAAAGAAACAAAAGGGCGGAATTGGTTTAAATGGCCTTTTAGACGGTTTTGTGAGTCAGGTGGGTTCGGAAACATAAAAAAAGTGTGTACGAGAAGGAGGAAAGTTGGAAAAAATGTATGTATAAGGAAAAGAAAAGGGCGGTATTAATGTAAATGGCCTTTTAGACGATTTTGTGAATCACATGGGTTCGGAATCACAAAAACAGTGTGTACGCGAAGGAGGAACGTTTTGAGTGCAAAAACGTGGAAAAAATGACTGTATAAGGAAAACAAACAAAAGGGAGGTATTGGTTTAAATGGCCTTTTAGACGATTTTGTGAGTCAGATGAGTTCGGAATCTTAAAAACAGTGTGTACGCGAAGGAGGAAAGTTGTAAAAACCTGGAAAAAATGAATGTATAAGGAAAAGAAACAAAAGGGCGGTATTGGTTTAAATGGCTTTTTAGACAGTTTTGTGAATCGGATGGGTTCGGAATCTTGTGAAACAGTGTGTACGCGAAGGAGGAAAGTTGTCTTGAGTGCAAAAACGTAAACAAAATGAATGTATAAGGAAAAGAAACAAAAGGGCGTTATTGGTTTAAATGGCCTTTTAGACGGTTTTGTGTGTCAGGTGGGTTCGGAATCATAAAAAAAGTGTGTACGAGAAGGAGGAAAGTTGTTTTGAGTGCAAAAACGTAAGAAAAATGAATGTATAAGGAAAAGAAACAAAAGGGCGTTATTGGTTTAAATGGTCTTTTAGACAGTTTTGTGAGTCAGATGGGTTCGGAATCTTAAAAGCAGTGTGTACGCGAAAGAGGAAAATTGTTTTGAGTGCAAAAACGTCGAAAAAATAATTGTATAAGGAAAAGAAACAAAAGGTTTAAATGGCCTTTTAGACGGTTTTGTGAGTCAGGTGGGTTCGGAAACATAAAAACAGTGTGTACGCGAAGGAGGAACGTTTTGAGTGCCAAAACGTGGAAAAAATGAATGTATAAGGAAAACAAACAAATGGGCGGTATTGGTTTAAATGGCGTTTTAGACGGTTTTGTGAGTCACGTGGGATCGGAATCACAAAAAAAGTGTGTACGAGAAGGAGGAATGTTGTTTTGAGTGCAAAAACGTAAGAAAAATGAAGGTATAAGGAAAAGAAACGGAAGGGCGGTATTGGTTTAAATGGCCTTTTAGACGGTTTTGTGAGTTATATGGATACGGAATCTTAAAAACAGTGTGTACGAGAAGGAGGAAAGTTGTTTTGAGTGCCAAAACGTGGAAAAAATGAATGTATAAGGAAAAGAAACAAAAGGGCGGAATTGGTTTAAATGGCCTTTTAGACGGTTTTGTGAGTCAGGTGGGTTCGGAATCATAAAAAAAATGTGTACGAGAAGGAGGAAAGTTGGAAAAACCTGGAAAAAAAGAATGTATAAGGAAAAGAAACAAAAGGGCGGTATTGGTTTAAATGGCTTTTTAGACAATTCCGTGAGTCAGATGGGTTCGGAATCATAAAAACAGTGTGTACGCGAAGGAGAAAAGTTGTTTTGAGTGCAAAAACGTCAGAAAAATGAATGTATAAGGAAAAGAAACAAAAGGGCGTTATTGGTTTAAATGGTCTTTTAGACAGTTTTGTGAGTCAGATGGGTTCGGAATCATAAAAGCAGTGTGTACGCGAAAGAGGAAAATTGTTTTGAGTGCAAAAACGTCGAAAAAATAATTGTATAAGGAAAAGAAACAAAAGGTTTAAATGGCCTTTTAGACGGTTTTGTGAGTCAGGTGGGTTCGGAAACATAAAAACAGTGTGTACGCGAAGGAGGAACGTTTTGAGTGCCAAAACGTGGAAAAAATGAATGTATAAGGAAAACAAACAAAAGGGCGGTATTGGTTTAAATGGCGTTTTAGACGGTTTTGTGAGTCACGTGGGATTGGAATCACAAAAAAAGTGTGTACGAGAAGGAGGAATGTTGTTTTGAGTGCAAAAACGTAAGAAAAATGAAGGTATAAGGAAAAGAAACGGAAGGGCGGTATTGGTTTAAATGGCCTTTTAGACGGTTTTGTGAGTTATATGGATACGGAATCTTAAAAACAGTGTGTACGAGAAGGAGGAAAGTTGTTTTGAGTGCCAAAACGTGGAAAAAATGAATGTATAAGGAAAAGAAACAAAAGGGCGGAATTGGTTTAAATGGCCTTTTAGACGGTTTTGTGAGTCAGGTGGGTTCGGAATCATAAAAAAAATGTGTACGAGAAGGAGGAAAGTTGGAAAAACCTGGAAAAAATGAATGTATAAGGAAAAGAAACAAAAGGGCGGTATTGGTTTAAATGGCTTTTTAGACAATTTCGTGAGTCAGATGGGTTCGGAATCATAAAAACAGTCTGTACGCGAAGGAGAAAAGTTGTTTTGAGTGCAAAAACGTAAGAAAAATGAATATATAAGGAAAACAAACAAAAGGGAGGTTATTGGTTTAAATGGCCTTTTACACAGTTTGGTGAGTCAGATGGGTTCGGAATCTTAAAAACAGTGTGTACGCGAAGGAGGAAAGTTGTTTTGAGTGCAAAAACGTCAGATAAATGAATGTTTAAGGAAAAGAAACAAAAGGGCAGAATTGGTTTAAATGGCCTTTTAGACGGTTTTGTGAGTCAGGTGGGTTCGGAAACATAAAAAAAGTGTGTACGAGAAGGAGGAAAGTTGGAAAAAATGAATGTATAAGGAAAAGAAAAGGGCGGTAAATGGCCTTTAGACGATTTTGTGAATCACATGGGTTCGGAATCACAAAAACAGTGTGTACGCGAAGGAGGAACGTTTTGAGTGCCAAAACGTGGAAAAAATGAATGTATAAGGAAAACAAACAAAAGGGCGGTATTGGTTTAAATGGCTTTTTAGACAGTTTTGTGAGTCAGATGGGTTCGGAATCTTAAAAACAGTGTCTACGCGAAGGAGGAAAGTTGTCTTGAGTGCAAAAACGTAAGCAAAATGAATGTATAAGGAAAAGAAACAAAAGGGCGGTATTGGTTTAAATGGCCTTTTAGACGGTTTTGTGAGTCAGGTGGGTTCGGAATCATAAAAAAAGTGTGTACGAGAAGGAGGAATGTTGTTTTGAGTGATAAAACGTGGAAAAAAATGAATGTATAAGGAAAAGAAACAAAAGGGAGTTAATTGGTTTAAAGGCCCTTTAATTGGTTTAAAGGGCCTTTTAGACGATTTTGTGAGTCAGATGGGTTCGGAATCTTAAAAACAGTGTGTACGCGAAGGAGGAAAGTTGTAAAAACCTGGAAAAAATGAATGTATAAGGAAAAGAAACAAAAGGGCGGTATTGGTTTAAATGGCTTTTTAGACAGTTTTCTGAGTCAGATGGGTTCGAAATCTTAAAAACAGTGTGTACGCGAAGGAGGAAACTTGTTTTGAGTGCAAAAACGTGGAAAAAAGGAATGTATAAGAAAAAGAAACAAAAGGGCAGAATTGGTTTAAATGGCCTTTTAGACGGTCAGGTGGGTTCGGAAACATAAAAAAAGTGTGTACGAGAAGGAGGAAAGTTGGAAAAAATGAATGTATAAGGAAAAGAAACAAAAGGGCGGTATTGGTTTAAATGGCTTTTTAGACAGTTTTCTGAGTCAGATGGGTTCGGAATCTTAAAAACAGTGTGTACGCGAAGGAGGAAAGTTGTTTTGAGTGCAAAAACATACGAAAAATGAATGTATAAGGAAAAGAAACAAAAGGGCATCTAAAAGGCCATTTAAACCAATAACGCCCTTTTGGTTCTTTTCCTTATACATTCATTTTTTCCACGTTCTGGCACTCCTCCTTCGATTACACAGGTTCGGAAACATAAAAAAAGTGTGTACGAGAAGGAGGAAAGTTGGAAAAAATGAATGTATAAGGAAAAGAAACAAAAGGGCGGTATTGGTTTAAATGGCTTTTTAGACAGTTTTGTGAATCGGATGGGTTCGGAATCTTGTGAAACAGTGTGTACGCGAAGGAGGAAAGTTGTCTTGAGTGCAAAAACGTAAACAAAATGAATGTATAAGGAAAAGAAACAAAAGGGCGTTATTGGTTTAAATGGCCTTTTAGACGGTTTAGTGTGTCAGGTGGGTTCGGAATCATAAAAAAAGTGTGTACGAGAAGGAGGAAAGTTGTTTTGAGTGCAAAAACGTAAGAAAAATGAATGTATAAGGAAAAGAAACAAAAGGGCGTTATTGGTTTAAATGGTCTTTTAGACAGTTTTGTGAGTCAGATGGGTTCGGAATCTTAAAAGCAGTGTGTACGCGAAAGAGGAAAATTGTTTTGAGTGCAAAAACGTCGAAAAAATAATTGTATAAGGAAAAGAAACAAAAGGTTTAAATGGCCTTTTAGACGGTTTTGTGAGTCAGGTGGGTTCGGAAACATAAAAACAGTGTGTACGCGAAGGAGGAACGTTTTGAGTGCCAAAACGTGGAAAAAATGAATGTATAAGGAAAACAAACAAATGGGCGGTATTGGTTTAAATGGCGTTTTAGACGGTTTTGTGAGTCACGTGGGATCGGAATCACAAAAAAAGTGTGTACGAGAAGGAGGAATGTTGTTTTGAGTGCAAAAACGTAAGAAAAATGAAGGTATAAGGAAAAGAAACGGAAGGGCGGTATTGGTTTAAATGGCCTTTTAGACGGTTTTGTGAGTTATATGGATACGGAATCTTAAAAACAGTGTGTACGAGAAGGAGGAAAGTTGTTTTGAGTGCCAAAACGTGGAAAAAATGAATGTATAAGGAAAAGAAACAAAAGGGCGGAATTGGTTTAAATGGCCTTTTAGACGGTTTTGTGAGTCAGGTGGGTTCGGAATCATAAAAAAAATGTGTACGAGAAGGAGGAAAGTTGGAAAAACCTGGAAAAAATGAATGTATAAGGAAAAGAAACAAAAGGGCGGTATTGGTTTAAATGGCTTTTTAGACAATTCCGTGAGTCAGATGGGTTCGGAATCATAAAAACAGTGTGTACGCGAAGGAGAAAAGTTGTTTTGAGTGCAAAAACGTCAGAAAAATGAATGTTTAAGGAAAAGAAACAAAAGGACGGTATTGGTTTAAATGGCCTTTTAGACGGTTTTGTGAGTAGGTGGGTTCGGAATCATAAAAAAAGTGTGTACGAGAAGGAGGAATGTTGTTTTGAGTGCAAAAACGTGGAAAAAATGAATGTATAAGGAAAAGAAACAAAAGGGAGGTATTAGTTTAAATGGTCTTTTAGACGATTTTGTGAGTCAGATGGGTTCGGAATCTTAAAAACAGTGTGTACGCCAAGGGGGAAAGTTGTTTTGAGTGCAAAAACGTAAGAAAAATGAATGTATAAGGAAAAGAAACAAAAGGGCGTTATTGGTTTAAATGGTCTTTTAGACAGTTTTGTGAGTCAGATGGGTTCGGAATCTTAAAAGCAGTGTGTACGCGAAAGAGGAAAATTGTTTTGAGTGCAAAAACGTCGAAAAAATAATTGTATAAGGAAAAGAAACAAAAGGTTTAAATGGCCTTTTAGACGGTTTTGTGAGTCAGGTGGGTTCGGAAACATAAAAACAGTGTGTACGCGAAGGAGGAACGTTTTGAGTGCCAAAACGTGGAAAAAATGAATGTATAAGGAAAACAAACAAATGGGCGGTATTGGTTTAAATGGCGTTTTAGACGGTTTTGTGAGTCACGTGGGATCGGAATCACAAAAAAAGTGTGTACGAGAAGGAGGAATGTTGTTTTGAGTGCAAAAACGTAAGAAAAATGAAGGTATAAGGAAAAGAAACGGAAGGGCGGTATTGGTTTAAATGGCCTTTTAGACGGTTTTGTGAGTTATATGGATACGGAATCTTAAAAACAGTGTGTACGAGAAGGAGGAAAGTTGTTTTGAGTGCCAAAACGTGGAAAAAATGAATGTATAAGGAAAAGAAACAAAAGGGCGGAATTGGTTTAAATGGCCTTTTAGACGGTTTTGTGAGTCAGGTGGGTTCGGAATCATAAAAAAAATGTGTACGAGAAGGAGGAAAGTTGGAAAAACCTGGAAAAAATGAATGTATAAGGAAAAGAAACAAAAGGGCGGTATTGGTTTAAATGGCTTTTTAGACAATTCCGTGAGTCAGATGGGTTCGGAATCATAAAAACAGTGTGTACGCGAAGGAGAAAAGTTGTTTTGAGTGCAAAAACGTAAGCAAAATGAATGTATAAGGAAAAGAAACAAAAGGGCGTTATTGGTTTAAATGGCCTTTTAGACGGTTTTGTGTGTCAGTTGGGTTCGGAATCATAAAAAAAGTGTGTACGAGAAGGAGGCCATTTCTTGAAGGAGGTCCGGTTCTTTTGAGTGCAAAAACGTGGAAAAAATGAATGTATAAGGAAAAGAAACAAAAGGGAAGTATTGGTTTAAATGGTCTTTTAGACGATTTTGTGAGTCAGATGGGTTCGGAATCTTAAAAGCAGTGTGTACGCGAAGGAGGAAAGTTGTTTTGAGTGCAAAAACATGAGAAAAATGAATGCATAAGGAAAAGAAACAAAAGGGCGGTATTGATGTAAATGGCCTTTTTAACGATTTTGTGATTCCGGTGGGTTCGGAATTATAAAAACAGTGTGTAATCGAAGGAGGAGTGCCAGAACGTGGAAAAAATGAATGTATAAGGAAAAGAACCAAAAGGGCGTTATTGGTTTAAATGGCGTTTTAGACGGTTTTGTGAGTCACATGGGATCGGAATCACAAAAAAAGTGTGTACGAGAAGGAGAAAAGTTGTTTTGAGTGCAAAAACGTCAGAAAAATGAATGTTTAAGGAAAAGAAACGGAAGGGCGGTATTGGTTTAAATGGCCTTTTAGACGGTTTTTGTGAGTCAGATGGATACGGAATCTTAAAAACAGTGTGTACGAGAAGGAGGAAAGTTGTTTTGAGTGCGAAAACGTGGAAAAAATGAATGTATAAGGAAAAGAAACAAAAGGGCGGAATTGGTTTAAATGGCCTTTTAGACGGTTTTGTGAGTCAGGTGGGTTCGGAATCATAAAAAAAATGTGTACCAGAAGGAGGAAAGTTGGAAAAACCTGGAAAAAATGAATGTATAAGAAAAGAAACAAAAGGGCGGTATTGGTTTAAATGGCTTTTTAGACAATTTCGTGAGTCAGATGGGTTCGGAATCATAAAAACAGTGTGTACGCGAAGGAGAAAAGTTGTTTTGAGTGCAAAAACGTCAGAAAAATGAATGTTTAAGGAAAAGAAACAAAAGGGCGGAATTGGTTTAAATGGCCTTTTAGATGGTTTTGTGAGTCAGATGGGTTCGGAATCATAAAAACAGTGTGTACGCGAAGGAGGAAAGTTGTTTTGAGTGCCAAAACGTGGAAAAAATGAATGTATAAGGAAAAGAAACAAAAGGGCGGAATTGGTTTAAATGGCCTTTTAGACAGTTTTGTGAGTCAGATGGGTTCGGAATCTTAAAAGCAGTGTGTACGCGAAGGAGGAAATTTGTTTTGAGTGCAAAAACATGAGAAAAATGAATGCATAAGGAAAAGAATCAAAAGGGCGGTATTGATGTAAATGGCCTTTTTAACGATTTTGTGAGTCCGGTAAGTTCGGAATCATAAAAACATTGTGTACGCGAAGGAGGAAAGTTGTCTTGAGTGCCAAAACGTGGAAAAAATGAAAGTATAAGGAAAAGAAACAAAAGGGCGGTATTGGTTTAAATGGCGTTTTAGACGGTTTTGTGAGTCACGTGGGATCGGAATCACAAAAAAAGTGTGTACGAGAAGGAGGAATGTTGTTTTGAGTGCAAAAACGTAAGAAAAATGAAGGTATAAGGAAAAGAAACGGAAGGGCGGTATTGGTTTAAATGGCCTTTTAGACGGTTTTGTGAGTTATATGGATACGGAATCTTAAAAACAGTGTGTACGAGAAGGAGGAAAGTTGTTTTGAGTGCCAAAACGTGGAAAAAATGAATGTATAAGGAAAAGAAACAAAAGGGCGGAATTGGTTTAAATGGCCTTTTAGACGGTTTTGTGAGTCAGGTGGGTTCGGAATCATAAAAAAATGTGTACGAGAAGGAGGAAAGTTGGAAAAACCTGGAAAAAATGAATGTATAAGGAAAAGAAACAAAAGGGCGGTATTGGTTTAAATGGCTTTTTAGACAATTTCGTGAGTCAGATGGGTTCGGAATCATAAAAACAGTCTGTACGCGAAGGAGAAAAGTTGTTTTGAGTGCAAAAACGTCAGAAAAATGAATGTTTAAGGAAAAGAAACAAAAGGGCGGTATTGGTTTAAATGGCCTTTTAGACGGTTTTGTGAGTAGGTGGGTTCGGAATCATAAAAAAAGTGTGTACGAGAAGGAGGAATGTTGTTTTGAGTGCAAAAACGTGGAAAAAATGAATGTATAAGGAAAAGAAACAAAAGGGAGGTATTAGTTTAAATGGTCTTTTAGACGATTTTGTGAATCAGGTGGGTTCGGAAACATAAAAAAAGTGTGTACGCGAAGGAGGAAAGTTGTTTTGAGTGCAAAAACGTAAGAAAAATGAATATATAAGGAAAACAAACAAAAGGGAGGTTATTGGTTTAAATGGCCTTTTACACAGTTTGGTGAGTCAGATGGGTTCGGAATCTTAAAAAAAGTGTGTACGAGAAGGAGGAAAGTTGGAAAAAATGAATGTATAAGGAAAAGAAAAGGGCGGTATTAATGTAAATGGCCTTTTAGACGATTTTGTGAATCACATGGGTTCGGAATCACAAAAACAGTGTGTACGCGAAGGAGGAACGTTTTGAGTGCCAAAACGTGGAAAAAATGAATGTATAAGGAAAACAAACGAAAGGGCGGTATTGGTTTAAATGGCTTTTTAGACAGTTTTGTGAGTCAGATGGGTTCGGAATCTTAAAAACAGTGTCTACGCGAAGGAGGAAAGTTGTCTTGAGTGCAAAAACGTAAGCAAAATGAATGTATAAGGAAAAGAAACAAAAGGGCGGTATTGGTTTAAATGGCCTTTTAGACGGTTTTGTGAGTCAGGTGGGTTCGGAATCATAAAAAAAGTGTGTACGAGAAGGAGGAATGTTGTTTTGAGTGATAAAACGTGGAAAAAAATGAATGTATAAGGAAAAGAAACAAAAGGGAGGTATTGGTTTAAATGGCCTTTTAGACGATTTTGTGAGTCAGATGGGTTCGGAATCTTAAAAGCAGTGTGTACGCGAAGGAGGAAATTTGTTTTGAGTGCAAAAACATGAGAAAAATGAATGCATAAGGAAAAGAAACAAAAGGGCGGTATTGATGTAAATGGCCTTTTTAACGATTTTGTGAGTCCGGTAAGTTCGGAATCATAAAAACATTGTGTACGCGAAGGAGGAAAGTTGGAAAAAATGAATGTATAAGGAAAAGAAAAGGGCGGTATTAATGTAAATGGCCTTTTAGACGATTTTGTGAGTCAGATGGGTTCGGAATCTTAAAAACAGTGTGTACGCGAAGGAGGAAAGTTGTAAAAACCTGGAAAAAATGAATGTATAAGGAAAAGAAACAAAAGGGCGGTATTGGTTTAAATGGCTTTTTAGACAGTTTTGTGAGTCAGATGGGTTCGGAATCTTAAAAACAGTGTCTACGCGAAGGAGTATACTTATGAGTCTTGTCATGAGTATGTCTTGAGTGCAAAAACGTAAGCAAAATGAATGTATAAGGAAAAGAAACAAAAGGGCGGTATTGGTTTAAATGGCCTTTTAGACGGTTTTGTGAGTCAGGTGGGTTCGGAATCATAAAAAAAGTGTGTACGAGAAGGAGGAATGTTGTTTTGAGTGATAAAACGTGGAAAAAAATGAATGTATAAGGAAAAGAAACAAAAGGGAGGTATTGGTTTAAATGCTCTTTTAGACGATTTTGTGAATCGGATGGGTACGAAATCTTGTGAAACAGTGTGTACGCGAAGGAGGAAAGTTGTTTTGAGTGCAAAAACGTAAGAAAAATGAATGTATAAGGAAAAGAAACAAAAGGGAGGCGTTATTGGTTTAAATGGTCTTTTAGACGATTTTGTAAGTCAGATGGGTTCGGAATCTTAAAAACAGTGTGTACGCGAAGGAGGAAAGTTGTTTTGAGTGCAAAAGCGTAAGAAAAATTAATGTATAAGGAAAAGAAACAAAAGGGCGTTATTGGTTTAAATGGTCTTTTAGACAGTTTTGTGAGTCAGATGGGTTCGGAATCACAAAAGCAGTGTGTACGCGAATTGTTTTGAGTGCAAAAACGTCGAAAAAATAACTGTATAAGGAAAAGAAACAAAAGGTTTAAATGGCCTTTTAGACGGTTTTGTGAGTCAGGTGGGTTCGGAAACATAAAAACAGTGTGTACGCGAAGGAGGAACGTTTTGAGTGCCAAAACGTGGAAAAAATGAATGTATAAGGAAAACAAACAAAACGGCGGTATTGGTTTAAATGGCTTTTTAGACAGTTTTGTGAGTCAGATGGGTTCGGAATCTTAATAACAGTGTCTACGCGAAGGAGGAAAGTTGTCTTGAGTGCAAAAACGTAAGCAAAATGAATGTATAAGGAAAAGAAACAAAAGGGCGGTATTGGTTTAAATGGCTTTTTAGACAGTTTTCTGAGTCAGATGGGTTCGAAATCTTAAAAACAGTGTGTACGCGAAGGAGGAAACTTGTTTTGAGTGCAAAAACGTGGAAAAAATGAATGTATAAGAAAAGAAACAAAAGGGAGGTATTGGTTTAAATGCTCTTTTAGACGATTTTGTGAATCGGATGGGTTCGAAATCTTGTGAAACAGTGTGTACGCGAAGGAGGAAAGTTGTTTTGAGTGCAAAAACGTAAGAAAAATGAATGTATAAGGAAAAGAAACAAAAGGGCGTTATTGGTTTAAATGGTCTTTTAGACAGTTTTGTGAGTCAGATGGGTTCGGAATCATAAAAGCAGTGTGTACGCGAAAGAGGAAAATTGTTTTGAGTGCAAAAACGTCGAAAAAATAATTGTATAAGGAAAAGAAACAAAAGGTTTAAATGGCCTTTTAGACGGTTTTGTGAGTCAGGTGGGTTCGGAAACATAAAAACAGTGTGTACGCGAAGGAGGAACGTTTTGAGTGCCAAAACGTGGAAAAAATGAATGTATAAGGAAAACAAACAAAAGGGCGGTATTGGTTTAAATGGCGTTTTAGACGGTTTTGTGAGTCACGTGGGATCGGAATCACAAAAAAAGTGTGTACGAGAAGGAGGAATGTTGTTTTGAGTGCAAAAACGTAAGAAAAATGAAGGTATAAGGAAAAGAAACGGAAGGGCGGTATTGGTTTAAATGGCCTTTTAGACGGTTTTGTGAGTTATATGGATACGGAATCTTAAAAACAGTGTGTACGAGAAGGAGGAAAGTTGTTTTGAGTGCCAAAACGTGGAAAAAATGAATGTATAAGGAAAAGAAACAAAAGGGCGGAATTGGTTTAAATGGCCTTTTAGACGGTTTTGTGAGTCAGGTGGGTTCGGAATCATAAAAAAAATGTGTACGAGAAGGAGGAAAGTTGGAAAAACCTGGAAAAAATGAATGTATAAGGAAAAGAAACAAAAGGGCGGTACTGGTTTAAATGGCTTTTTAGACAATTTCGTGAGTCAGATGGGTTCGGAATCATAAAAACAGTCTGTACGCGAAGGAGAAAAGTTGTTTTGAGTGCAAAAACGTAAGAAAAATGAATATATAAGGAAAACAAACAAAAGGGAGGTTATTGGTTTAAATGGCCTTTTACACAGTTTGGTGAGTCAGATGGGTTCGGAATCTTAAAAACAGTGTGTACGCGAAGGAGGAAAGTTGTTTTGAGTGCAAAAACGTCAGATAAATGAATGTTTAAGGAAAAGAAACAAAAGGGCAGAATTGGTTTAAATGGCCTTTTAGACGGTTTTGTGAGTCAGGTGGGTTCGGAATCATAAAAAAAGTGTGTACGAGAAGGAGGAATGTTGTTTTGAGTGATAAAACGTGGAAAAAAATGAATGTATAAGGAAAAGAAACATAAGGGAGTTAATTGGTTTAAAGGCCCTTTAATTGGTTTAAAGGGCCTTTTAGACGATTTTGTGAGTCAGATGGGTTCGGAATCTTAAAAACAGTGTGTACGCGAAGGAGGAAAGTTGTAAAAACCTGGAAAAAATGAATGTATAAGGAAAAGAAACAAAAGGGCGGTATTGGTTTAAATGGCTTTTTAGACAGTTTTCTGAGTCAGATGGGTTCGAAATCTTAAAAACAGTGTGTACGCGAAGGAGGAAACTTGTTTTGAGTGCAAAAACGTGGAAAAAAGGAATGTATAAGAAAAAGAAACAAAAGGGCAGAATTGGTTTAAATGGCCTTTTAGACGGTCAGGTGGGTTCGGAAACATAAAAAAAGTGTGTACGAGAAGGAGGAAAGTTGGAAAAAATGAATGTATAAGGAAAAGAAACAAAAGGGCGGTATTGGTTTAAATGGCTTTTTAGACAGTTTTCTGAGTCAGATGGGTTCGAAATCTTAAAAACAGTGTGTACGCGAAGGAGGAAACTTGTTTTGAGTGCAAAAACGTGGAAAAAATGAATGTATAAGAAAAGAAACAAAAGGGAGGTATTGGTTTAAATGCTCTTTTAGACGATTTTGTGAATCGGATGGGTTCGAAATCTTGTGAAACAGTGTGTACGCGAAGGAGGAAAGTTGTTTTGAGTGCAAAAACGTAAGAAAAATGAATGTATAAGGAAAAGAAACAAAAGGGAGGTATTGGTTTAAATGGTCTTTTAGACGATTTTGTAAGTCAGATGGGTTCGGAATCTTAAAAACAGTGTGTACGCGAAGGAGGAAAGTTGTTTTGAGTGCAAAAACGTAAGAAAAATGAATGTATAAGGAAAAGAAACAAAAGGGCATCTAAAAGGCCATTTAAACCAATAACGCCCTTTTGGTTCTTTTCCTTATACATTCATTTTTTCCACGTTCTGGCACTCCTCCTTCGATTACACACTGTTTTTATGATTCCGAACCCACCGGAATCACAAAATCGTTAAAAAGGCCATTTACATCAATACCGCCCTTTTGTTTCTTTTCCTTATGCATTCATTTTTCTCATGTTTTTGCACTCAAAACAACTTTCCTCCTTCGCGTACACACTGTTTTTAAGATTCCGAACCCATCTGACTCACCAAACTGTGTAAAAGGCCATTTAAACCAATACCTCCCTTTTGTTTCTTTTCCTTATATATTCATTTTTCTTACGTTTTTGCACTCAAAACAACTTTCCTCCTTCGCGTACACACTGTTTTTAAGATTCCGAACCCATCTGACTTACAAAATCGTCTAAAAGACCATTTAAACCAATACCTCCCTTTTGTTTCTTTTCCTTATACATTCATTTTTCTTACGTTTTTGCACTCAAAACAACTTTCCTCCTTCTCGTACACACTTTTTTTATGATTCCGAACCCACCTACTCACAAAACCGTCTAAAAGGCCATTTAAACCAATACCGCCCTTTTGTTTCTTTTCCTTAAACATTCATTTTTCTGACGTTTTTGCACTCAAAACAACCTTTCTCCTTCGCGTACACACTGTTTTTATGATTCCGAACCCATCTGACTCACGAAATTGTCTAAAAAGCCATTTAAACCAATACCGCCCTTTTGTTTCTTTTCCTTATACATTCATTTTTTCCAGGTTTTTCCAACTTTCCTCCTTCTCGTACACATTTTTTTTATGATTCCGAACCCACCTGACTCACAAAACCGTCTAAAAGGCCATTTAAACCAATTCCGCCCTTTTGTTTCTTTTCCTTATACATTCATTTTTTCCACGTTTTGGCACTCAAAACAACTTTCCTCCTTCTCGTACACACTGTTTTTAAGATTCCGTATCCATATAACTCACAAAACCGTCTAAAAGGCCATTTAAACCAATACCGCCCTTCCGTTTCTTTTCCTTATACCTTCATTTTTCTTACGTTTTTGCACTCAAAACAACATTCCTCCTTCTCGTACACACTGTTTTTATGTTTCCGAACCCACCTGACTCACAAAACCGTCTAAAAGGCCATTTAAACCTTTTGTTTCTTTTCCTTATACAATTATTTTTTCGACGTTTTTGCACTAAAAACAATTTTCCTCTTTCGCGTACACACTGTTTTTAAGATTCCGAACCCATCTGACTCACAAAATCGTCTAAAAGGCCATTTAAACCAATACCTCCCTTTTGTTTCTTTTCCTTATACATTCATTTTTTTCCACGTTTTATCACTCAAAACAACATTCCTCCTTCTCGTACACACTTTTTTTATGATTCCGAACCCACCTGACTCACAAAACCGTCTAAAAGGCCATTTAAACCAATACCGCCCTTTTGTTTCTTTTCCTTATACATTCATTTTGCTTACGTTTTTGCACTCAAGACAACTTTCCTCCTTCGCGTAGACACTGTTTTTAAGATTCCGAACCCATCTGACTCACAAAACTGCCTAAAAAGCCAATACAATTTAAACCAATACCGCCCTTTTGTTTGTTTTCCTTATACATTCATTTTTTCCACGTGGAGCACTCAAAACGTTCCTCCTTCTCGTACACACTTTTTTTATGTTTCCGAACCCACCTGACTCACAAAACCGTCTAAAAGGCCATTTAAACCAATTCTGCCCTTTTGTTTCTTTTCCTTAAACATTCATTTATCTGACGTTTTTGCACTCAAAACAACTTTCCTCCTTCGCGTACACACTGTTTTTAAGATTCCGAACCCATCTGACTCACCAAACTGTGTAAAAGGCCATTTAAACCAATAACCTCCCTTTTGTTTGTTTTCCTTATATATTCATTTTTCTTACGTTTTTGCACTCAAAACAACTTTCCTCCTTCGCGTACACACTGTTTTTAAGATTCCGAACCCATCTGACTTACAAAATCGTCCAAAAGACCATTTAAACCAATACCTCCCTTTTGTTTTTTTCCTTATACATTCATTTTTCTTACTTTTTTGCACTCAAAACAATTTTCCTCCTTCGCGTACAGACTGTTTTTAAGATTCCGAACCCATCTGACTCACAAAATCGTCTAAAAGACCATTTAAACTAATACCTCCCTTTTGATTCTTTTCCTTATACATTCATTTTTTCCACGTTTTTGCATACAAAACAACATTCCTCCTTCTCGTACACACTTTTTTTGTGATTCCGATCCCATGTGACTCACAAAACCGTCTAAAACGCCATTTAAACCAATAACGCCCTTTTGGTTCTTTTCCTTATACATTCATTTTTTCCACGTTCTGGCACTCCTCCTTCGATTACACACTGTTTTTATGATTCCGAACCCACCGGAATCACAAAATCGTTAAAAAGGCCATTTACATCAATACCGCCCTTTTGTTTCTTTTCCTTATGCATTCATTTTTCTCATGTTTTTGCACTCAAAACAACTTTCCTCCTTCGCGTACACACTGCTTTTAAGATTCCGAACCCATCTGACTCCCAAAATCGTCTAAAAGACCATTTAATACCTCCCTTTTGTTTTTTTTCCTTATACATTCATTTTTTCCACGTTTTTGCACTCAAAAGAACCGGACCTCCTTCAAGAAATGGCCTCCTTCTCGTACACACTTTTTTTATGATTCCGAACCCACCTGACACACAAAACCGTCTAAAAGGCCATTTAAACCAATACCGCCCTTTTGTTTCTTTTCCTTAAACATTCATTTTTCTGACGTTTTTGCACTCAAAACAACTTTTCTCCTTCGCGTACACACTGTTTTTATGATTCCGAACCCATCTGACTCACGAAATTGTCTAAAAAGCCATTTAAACCAATACCGCCCTTTTGTTTCTTTTCCTTATACATTCATTTTTTCCAGGTTTTTCCAACTTTCCTCCTTCTCGTACACATTTTTTTTATGATTCCGAACCCACCTGACTCACAAAACCGTCTAAAAGACCATTTAAACCAATTCCGCCCTTTTGTTTCTTTTCCTTATACATTCATTTTTTCCACGTTTTGGCACTCAAAACAACTTTCCTTCTCGTACACACTGTTTTTAAGATTCCGTATCCATATAACTCACAAAACCGTCTAAAAGGCCATTTAAACCAATACCGCCCTTCCGTTTCTTTTCCTTATACCTTCATTTTTCTTACGTTTTTGCACTCAAAACAACATTCCTCCTTCTCGTACACACTTTTTTTGTGATTCCGATCCCACGTGACTCACAAAACCGTCTAAAACGCCATTTAAACCAATACCGCCCTTTTGTTTGTTTTCCTTATACATTCATTTTTTCCACGTTTTGGCACTCAAAACGTTCCTCCTTCGCGTACACACTGTTTTTATGTTTCCGAACCCACCTGACTCACAAAACCGTCTAAAAGGCCATTTAAACCTTTTGTTTCTTTTCCTTATACAATTATTTTTTCGACGTTTTTGCACTCAAAACAATTTTCCTCTTTCGCGTACACACTGTTTTTAAGATTCCGAACCCATCTGACTCACAAAATCGTCTAAAAGGCCCTTTAAACCAATACCTCCCTTTTGTTTCTTTTCCTTATACATTCATTTTTTTCCACGTTTTATCACTCAAAACAACATTCCTCCTTCTCGTACACACTTTTTTTATGATTCCGAACCCACCTGACTCACAAAACCGTCTAAAAGGCCATTTAAACCAATACCGCCCTTTTGTTTCTTTTCCTTATACATTCATTTTGCTTACGTTTTTGCACTCAAGACAACTTTCCTCCTTCGCGTAGACTCTGTTTTTAAGATTCCGAACCCATCTGACTCACAAAACTGTCTAAAAAGCCATTTAAACCAATACCGCCCTTTTGTTTGTTTTCCTTATACATTCATTTTTTCCACGTTTTGGCACTCAAAACGTTCCTCCTTCGCGTACACACTGTTTTTGTGATTCCGAACCCATGTGATTCACAAAATCGTCTAAAAGGCCATTTACATTAATACCGCCCTTTTCTTTTCCTTATACATTCATTTTTTCCAACTTTCCTCCTTCTCGTACACACTTTTTTTATGTTTCCGAACCCACCTGACTCACAAAACCGTCTAAAAGGCCATTTAAACCAATTCTGCCCTTTTGTTTCTTTTCCTTAAACATTCATTTATCTGACGTTTTTGCACTCAAAACAACTTTCCTCCTTCGCGTACACACTGTTTTTAAGATTCCGAACCCATCTGACTCACCAAACTGTGTAAAAGGCCATTTAAACCAATAACCTCCCTTTTGTTTGTTTTCCTTATATATTCATTTTTCTTACGTTTTTGCACTCAAAACAACTTTCCTCCTTCGCGTACACACTGTTTTTAAGATTCCGAACCCATCTGACTTACAAAATCGTCCAAAAGACCATTTAAACCAATACCTCCCTTTTGTTTTTTTCCTTATACATTCATTTTTCTTACGTTTTTGCACTCAAAACAATTTTCCTCCTTCGCGTACACACTGTTTTTAAGATTCCGAACCCATCTGACTCACAAAATCGTCTAAAAGACCATTTAAACTAATACCTCCCTTTTGTTTCTTTTCCTTATACATTCATTTTTTCCACGTTTTTGCACTCAAAACAACATTCCTCCTTCTCGTACACACTTTTTTTATGATTCCGAACCCACCTACTCACAAAACCGTCTAAAAGGCCATTTAAACCAATACCGCCCTTCCGTTTCTTTTCCTTATACCTTCATTTTTCTTACGTTTTTGCACTCAAAACAACATTCCTCCTTCTCGTACACACTTTTTTTATGATTCCGAAACCACCTGACTCACAAAACCGTCTAAAAGGCCATTTAAACCAATACCGCCCTTTTGTTTCTTTTCCTTATACATTCATTTTGCTTACGTTTTTGCACTCAAGACAACTTTCCTCCTTCGCGTAGACACTGTTTTTAAGATTCCGAACCCATCTGACTCACAAAACTGTCTAAAAAGCCATTTAAACCAATACCGCCCTTTTGTTTGTTTTCCTTATACATTCATTTTTTCCACGTTTTGGCACTCAAAACGTTCCTCCTTCGCGTACACACTGTTCTTATGTTTCCGAACCCACCTGACTCACAAAACCGTCTAAAAGGCCATTTAAACCTTTTGTTTCTTTTCCTTATACAATTATTTTTTCGACGTTTTTGCACTCAAAACAATTTTCCTCTTTCGCGTACACACTGCTTTTATGATTCCGAACCCATCTGACTCACAAAACTGTCTAAAAGACCATTTAAACCAATATTTGAGAGTCAGATGGTTTTGTGAGTCAGATGGGTTCGAGATCATAAAAACAGTGTGTACGCGAAGGAGGAAAGTTGTTTTGAGTGCCAAAACGTGGAAAAAATGAATGTATAAGGAAAAGAAACAAAAGGGCGGAATTGGTTTAAATGGCCTTTTAGACAGTGAGTCAGATGGGTTCGGAATCTTAAAAGCAGTGTGTACGCGAAGGAGGAAATTTGTTTTGAGTGCAAAAACATGAGAAAAATGAATGCATAAGGAAAAGAAACAAAAGGGCGGTATTGATGTAAATGGCCTTTTTAACGATTTTGTGAGTCCGGTAGGTTCGGAATCATAAAAACATTGTGTACGCGAAGGAGGAAAGTTGTCTTGAGTGCCAAAACGTGGAAAAAATGAAAGTATAAGGAAAAGAAACAAAAGGGCGTTATTGGTTTAAATGGTCTTTTAGACAGTTTTGTGAGGCAGATGGGTTCGGAATCATAAAAACAGTGTGTACGCGAAGGAGAAAAGTTGTTTTGAGTGCAAAAACGTCAGAAAAATGAATGTTTAAGTAAAATAAACAAAAGGGCGGAATTGGTTTAAATGGCCTTTTAGACGGTTTTGTGAGTCAGATGGGTTCGGAATCATAAAAACAGTGTGTACGCGAAGGAGGAAAGTTGTTTTGAGTGCAAAAACGTGGAAAAAATGAATGTATAAGGAAAAGAAACAAAAGGGCGGAATTGGTTTAAATGGCCTTTTAGACAGTTTTGTGAGTCAGATGGGTTCGAAATCTTAAAAACAGTGTGTACGCGAAGGAGGAAACTTGTTTTGAGTGCAAAAACGTGGAAATAATGGATGTATAAGAAAAAGAAACAAAAGGGAGGTATTGGTTTAAATGCTCTTTTAGACAATTTTGTGAATCAGATGGGTTCGGAATCTTGTGAAACAGTGTGTACGCGAAGGAGGAAAGTTGTTTTGAGTGCCAAAACGTGGAAAAAATGAATGTATAAGGAAAAGAAACAAAAGGGCGGAATTGGTTTAAATGGCCTTTTAGACGGTTTTGTGAGTCAGGTGGGTTCGGAAACATAAAAAAAGTGTGTACGAGAAGGAGGAAAGTTGGAAAAAATGAATGTATAAGGAAAAGAAAAGGGCGGTATTAATGTAAATGGCCTTTTAGACGATTTTGTGAATCACATGGGTTCGGAATCACAAAAACAGTGTGTACGCGAAGGAGGAACGTTTTGAGTGCAAAAACGTGGAAAAAATGACTGTATAAGGAAAACAAACAAAAGGGAGGTATTGGTTTAAATGGCCTTTTAGACGATTTTGTGAGTCAGATGAGTTCGGAATCTTAAAAACAGTGTGTACGCGAAGGAGGAAAGTTGTAAAAACCTGGAAAAAATGAATGTATAAGGAAAAGAAACAAAAGGGCGGTATTGGTTTAAATGGCTTTTTAGACAGTTTTGTGAATCGGATGGGTTCGGAATCTTGTGAAACAGTGTGTACGCGAAGGAGGAAAGTTGTCTTGAGTGCAAAAACGTAAACAAAATGAATGTATAAGGAAAAGAAACAAAAGGGCGTTATTGGTTTAAATGGCCTTTTAGACGGTTTTGTGTGTCAGGTGGGTTCGGAATCATAAAAAAAGTGTGTACGAGAAGGAGGAAAGTTGTTTTGAGTGCAAAAACGTAAGAAAAATGAATGTATAAGGAAAAGAAACAAAAGGGCGTTATTGGTTTAAATGGTCTTTTAGACAGTTTTGTGAGTCAGATGGGTTCGGAATCTTAAAAGCAGTGTGTACGCGAAAGAGGAAAATTGTTTTGAGTGCAAAAACGTCGAAAAAATAATTGTATAAGGAAAAGAAACAAAAGGTTTAAATGGCCTTTTAGACGGTTTTGTGAGTCAGGTGGGTTCGGAAACATAAAAACAGTGTGTACGCGAAGGAGGAACGTTTTGAGTGCCAAAACGTGGAAAAAATGAATGTATAAGGAAAACAAACAAATGGGCGGTATTGGTTTAAATGGCGTTTTAGACGGTTTTGTGAGTCACGTGGGATCGGAATCACAAAAAAAGTGTGTACGAGAAGGAGGAATGTTGTTTTGAGTGCAAAAACGTAAGAAAAATGAAGGTATAAGGAAAAGAAACGGAAGGGCGGTATTGGTTTAAATGGCCTTTTAGACGGTTTTGTGAGTTATATGGATACGGAATCTTAAAAACAGTGTGTACGAGAAGGAGGAAAGTTGTTTTGAGTGCCAAAACGTGGAAAAAATGAATGTATAAGGAAAAGAAACAAAAGGGCGGAATTGGTTTAAATGGCCTTTTAGACGGTTTTGTGAGTCAGGTGGGTTCGGAATCATAAAAAAAATGTGTACGAGAAGGAGGAAAGTTGGAAAAACCTGGAAAAAAAGAATGTATAAGGAAAAGAAACAAAAGGGCGGTATTGGTTTAAATGGCTTTTTAGACAATTCCGTGAGTCAGATGGGTTCGGAATCATAAAAACAGTGTGTACGCGAAGGAGAAAAGTTGTTTTGAGTGCAAAAACGTCAGAAAAATGAATGTTTAAGGAAAAGAAACAAAAGGACGGTATTGGTTTAAATGGCCTTTTAGACGGTTTTGTGAGTAGGTGGGTTCGGAATCATAAAAAAAGTGTGTACGAGAAGGAGGAATGTTGTTTTGAGTGCAAAAACGTGGAAAAAATGAATGTATAAGGAAAAGAAACAAAAGGGAGGTATTAGTTTAAATGGTCTTTTAGACGATTTTGTGAGTCAGATGGGTTCGGAATCTTAAAAACAGTGTGTACGCCAAGGAGGAAAGTTGTTTTGAGTGCAAAAACGTGGAAAAAATGAATGTATAAGAAAAAGAAACAAAAGGGCGGAATTGGTTTAAATGGCCTTTTAGACAGTTTTGTGAGTCAGATGGGTTCGAAAGTTTAAAAACAGTGTGTACGCGAAGGAGGAAACTTGTTTTGAGTGCAAAAACGTGGAAAAAATGGATGTATAATAAAAAGAAACAAAAGGGAGGTATTGGTTTAAATGCTCTTTTAGACAATTTTGTGAATCAGATGGGTTCGGAATCTTGTGAAACAGTGTGTACGCGAAGGAGGAAAGTTGTCTTGAGTGCAAAAACGTAAGAAAAATGAATATATAAGGAAAAGAAACAAAAGGGAGGTATTGGTTTAAATGGCCTTTTACACAGTTTGGTGAGTCAGATGGGTTCGGAATCTTAAAAACAGTGTGTACGCGAAGGAGGAAAGTTGTTTTGAGTGCAAAAACGTCAGATAAATGAATGTTTAAGGAAAAAAAACAAAAGGGCGGAATTGGTTTAAATGGCCTTTTAGACGGTTTTGTGAGTCAGGTGGGTTCGGAAACATAAAAAAAGTGTGTACGAGAAGGAGGAAAGTTGGAAAAAATGAATGTATAAGGAAAAGAAAAGGGCGGTATTAATGTAAATGGCCATTTAGACGATTTTGTGAATCACATGGGTTCGGAATCACAAAAACAGTGTGTACGCGAAGGAGGAACGTTTTGAGTGCCAAAACGTGGAAAAAATGAATGTATAAGGAAAACAAACAAAAGGGCGGTATTGGTTTAAATGGCTTTTTAGACAGTTTTGTGAGTCAGATGGGTTCGGAATCTTAAAAACAGTGTGTACGCGAAGGAGGAAAGTTGTCTTGAGTGCAAAAACGTAAGCAAAATGAATGTATAAGGAAAAGAAACAAAAGGGCGGTATTGGTTTAAATGGCCTTTTAGATGGTTTTGTGAGTCAGGTGGGTTCGGAATCATAAAAACAGTGTGTACGCGAAGGAGGAAAGTTGTTTTGAGTGCAAAAACGTGGAAAAAATGAATGTATAAGGAAAAGAAACAAAAGGGCGGAATTGGTTTAAATGGCCTTTTAGACAGTTTTGTGAGTCAGATGGGTTCGAAATCTTAAAAACAGTGTGTACGCGAAGGAGGAAACTTGTTTTGAGTGCAAAAACGTGGAAAAAATGGATGTATAAGAAAAAGAAACAAAAGGGAGGTATTGGTTTAAATGCTCTTTTAGACAATTTTGTGAATCAGATGGGTTCGGAATCTTGTGAAACAGTGTGTACGCGAAGGAGGAAAGTTGTTTTGAGTGCCAAAACGTGGAAAAAATGAATGTATAAGGAAAAGAAACAAAAGGGCGGAATTGGTTTAAATGGCCTTTTAGACGGTTTTCTGAGTCAGGTGGGTTCGGAAACATAAAAAAAGTGTGTACGAGAAGGAGGAAAGTTGGAAAAAATGAATGTATAAGGAAAAGAAAAGGGCGGTATTAATGTAAATGGCCTTTTAGACGATTTTGTGAATCACATGGGTTCGGAATCACAAAAACAGTGTGTACGCGAAGGAGGAACGTTTTGAGTGCCAAAACGTGGAAAAAATGACTGTATAAGGAAAACAAACCAAAGGGAGGTATTGGTTTAAATGGCCTTTTAGACGATTTTGTGAGTCAGATGGGTTCGGAATCTTAAAAACAGTGTGTACGCGAAGGAGGAAAGTTGTAAAAACCTGGAAAAAATGAATGTATAAGGAAAAGAAACAAAAGGGCGGTATTGGTTTAAATGGCTTTTTAGACAGTTTTGTGAATCGGATGGGTTCGGAATCTTGTGAAACAGTGTGTACGCGAAGGAGGAAAGTTGTCTTGAGTGCAAAAACGTAAACAAAATGAATGTATAAGGAAAAGAAACAAAAGGGCGTTATTGGTTTAAATGGCCTTTTAGACGGTTTTGTGTGTCAGGTGGGTTCGGAATCATAAAAAAAGTGTGTACGAGAAGGAGGAAAGTTGTTTTGAGTGCAAAAACGTAAGAAAAATGAATGTATAAGGAAAAGAAACAAAAGGGCGTTATTGGTTTAAATGGTCTTTTAGACAGTTTTGTGAATCAGATGGGTTCGGAATCTTAAAAGCAGTGTGTACGCGAAAGAGGAAAATTGTTTTGAGTGCAAAAACGTCGAAAAAATAATTGTATAAGGAAAAGAAACAAAAGGTTTAAATGGCCTTTTAGACGGTTTTGTGAGTCAGGTGGGTTCGGAAACATAAAAACAGTGTGTACGCGAAGGAGGAACGTTTTGAGTGCCAAAACGTGGAAAAAATGAATGTATAAGGAAAACAAACAGATGGGCGGTATTGGTTTAAATGGCGTTTTAGACGGTTTTGTGAGTCACGTGGGATCGGAATCACAAAAAAAGTGTGTACGAGAAGGAGGAATGTTGTTTTGAGTGCAAAAACGTAAGAAAAATGAAGGTATAAGGAAAAGAAACGGAAGGGCGGTATTGGTTTAAATGGCCTTTTAGACGGTTTTGTGAGTTATATGGATACGTGAGTTATATGGATCTTAAAAACAGTGTGTACGAGAAGGAGGAAAGTTGTTTTGAGTGCCAAAACGTGGAAAAAATGAATGTATAAGGAAAAGAAACAAAAGGGCGGAATTGGTTTAAATGGCCTTTTAGACGGTTTTGTGAGTCAGGTGGGTTCGGAATCATAAAAAAAATGTGTACGAGAAGGAGGAAAGTTGGAAAAACCTGGAAAAAAAGAATGTATAAGGAAAAGAAACAAAAGGGCGGTATTGGTTTAAATGGCTTTTTAGACAATTCCGTGAGTCAGATGGGTTCGGAATCATAAAAACAGTGTGTACGCGAAGGAGAAAAGTTGTTTTGAGTGCAAAAACGTCAGAAAAATGAATGTTTAAGGAAAAGAAACAAAAGGACGGTATTGGTTTAAATGGCCTTTTAGACGGTTTTGTGAGTAGGTGGGTTCGGAATCATAAAAAAAGTGTGTACGAGAAGGAGGAATGTTGTTTTGAGTGCAAAAACGTGGAAAAAATGAATGTATAAGGAAAAGAAACAAAAGGGAGGTATTAGTTTAAATGGTCTTTTAGACGATTTTGTGAGTCAGATGGGTTCGGAATCTTAAAAACAGTGTGTACGCCAAGGAGGAAAGTTGTTTTGAGTGCAAAAACGTGGAAAAAATGAATGTATAAGAAAAAGAAACAAAAGGGCGGAATTGGTTTAAATGGCCTTTTAGACAGTTTTGTGAGTCAGATGGGTTCGAAAGTTTAAAAACAGTGTGTACGCGAAGGAGGAAACTTGTTTTGAGTGCAAAAACGTGGAAAAAATGGATGTATAATAAAAAGAAACAAAAGGGAGTTGGTTTAAATGCTCTTTTAGACAATTTTGTGAATCAGATGGGTTCGGAATCTTGTGAAACAGTGTGTACGCGAAGGAGGAAAGTTGTCTTGAGTGCAAAAACGTAAGAAAAATGAATATATAAGGAAAAAAAACAAAAGGGAGGTATTGGTTTAAATGGCCTTTTACACAGTTTGGTGAGTCAGATGGGTTCGGAATCTTAAAAACAGTGTGTACGCGAAGGAGGAAAGTTGTTTTGAGTGCAAAAACGTCAGATAAATGAATGTTTAAGGAAAAGAAACAAAAGGGCGGAATTGGTTTAAATGGCCTTTTAGACGGTTTTGTGAGTCAGGTGGGTTCGGAAACATAAAAAAAGTGTGTACGAGAAGGAGGAAAGTTGGAAAAAATGAATGTATAAGGAAAAGAAAAGGGCGGTATTAATGTAAATGGCCATTTAGACGATTTTGTGAATCACATGGGTTCGGAATCACAAAAACAGTGTGTACGCGAAGGAGGAACGTTTTGAGTGCCAAAACGTGGAAAAAATGAATGTATAAGGAAAACAAACAAAAGGGCGGTATTGGTTTAAATGGCTTTTTAGACAGTTTTGTGAGTCAGATGGGTTCGGAATCTTAAAAACAGTGTGTACGCGAAGGAGGAAAGTTGTCTTGAGTGCAAAAACGTAAGCAAAATGAATGTATAAGGAAAAGAAACAAAAGGGCGGTATTGGTTTAAATGGCCTTTTAGATGGTTTTGTGAGTCAGGTGGGTTCGGAATCATAAAAACAGTGTGTACGCGAAGGAGGAAAGTTGTTTTGAGTGCAAAAACGTGGAAAAAATGAATGTATAAGGAAAAGAAACAAAAGGGCGGAATTGGTTTAAATGGCCTTTTAGACAGTTTTGTGAGTCAGATGGGTTCGAAATCTTAAAAACAGTGTGTACGCGAAGGAGGAAACTTGTTTTGAGTGCAAAAACGTGGAAAAAATGGATGTATAAGAAAAAGAAACAAAAGGGAGGTATTGGTTTAAATGCTCTTTTATACAATTTTGTGAATCAGATGGGTTCGGAATCTTGTGAAACAGTGTGTACGCGAAGGAGGAAAGTTGTTTTGAGTGCCAAAACGTGGAAAAAATGAATGTATAAGGAAAAGAAACAAAAGGGCGGAATTGGTTTAAATGGCCTTTTAGACGGTTTTCTGAGTCAGGTGGGTTCGGAAACATAAAAAAAGTGTGTACGAGAAGGAGGAAAGTTGGAAAAAATGAATGTATAAGGAAAAGAAAAGGGCGGTATTAATGTAAATGGCCTTTTAGACGATTTTGTGAATCACATGGGTTCGGAATCACAAAAACAGTGTGTACGCGAAGGAGGAACGTTTTGAGTGCCAAAACGTGGAAAAAATGACTGTATAAGGAAAACAAACAAAAGGGAGGTATTGGTTTAAATGGCCTTTTAGACGATTTTGTGAGTCAGATGGGTTCGGAATCTTAAAAACAGTGTGTACGCGAAGGAGGAAAGTTGTAAAAACCTGGAAAAAATGAATGTATAAGGAAAAGAAACAAAAGGGCGGTATTGGTTTAAATGGCTTTTTAGACAGTTTTGTGAATCGGATGGGTTCGGAATCTTGTGAAACAGTGTGTACGCGAAGGAGGAAAGTTGTCTTGAGTGCAAAAACGTAAACAAAATGAATGTATAAGGAAAAGAAACAAAAGGGCGTTATTGGTTTAAATGGCCTTTTAGACGGTTTTGTGTGTCAGGTGGGTTCGGAATCATAAAAAAAGTGTGTACGAGAAGGAGGAAAGTTGTTTTGAGTGCAAAAACGTAAGAAAAATGAATGTATAAGGAAAAGAAACAAAAGGGCGTTATTGGTTTAAATGGTCTTTTAGACAGTTTTGTGAGTCAGATGGGTTCGGAATCTTAAAAGCAGTGTGTACGCGAAAGAGGAAAATTGTTTTGAGTGCAAAAACGTCGAAAAAAAAATCTGGAGTCACTCCACTCGACTTTCCGAACATTGAGTAATTAACAGTTTTGTAGATAAAGTAAAGAAAGAGGAGTTGTTAAACAAACAAAAGAGAGAAAACCATAATAGAGTGTTTGAGTATTTTTCTCCATCTATTACACGATGTTTTATTTAACGCTACTGAACTTTGAGCCCATAGATCATAATGATAAAGAATTTTTCGTTGCGTCCCTGTAAAAACCTATAAATGCTAGATTCACCAAAATGCTTATAGTTAGTGCAACAGTGATTTATAATACTCATATAAAGTTTCACCTCAATTCAATAAGGCGTTTAGATGCTATCGTACTTTTAAAAATTTAGTCCCATAGGCCATAATGATAAAGAATTTTTCCTTGTGTCCCTGTAAAAAAACTAAGTGCTAGATTCACCAAAATCTATACAGTTAGTTCAATTGTGATCTATAACATGTGTAAAAATTTTTTGCTCAGATTAATAAGGTGTTTAGACGCTATCACACTTTTAAAAATTTGGCCCCATAGGCATAATGATAAAGAATTTTTCTTTGTGTCCCTGTAAAAACACTATAAGTGCTAGATTCTCCAAAATCTATACAGATTGAGTATTTGTGACCTATAATATATGTATAAATTTTTTGCTCAATTGAATAAGGCGTTTAGATGCTATCGCACTTTTAAGATTTTGCTCCCATAGGCCATAATGATAAAGAATTTTTCTTTGTGTCCCTGTAAAAAAACTATAAGTGCTAGATTCACCAAAATCTATAGGGTTCGTACTATGGTGACTTACAATATACGTACCAAATTTCAGGTTATTCGAACAAAGCGTTTAGACGCTAGCGTGTTCACCCACAGACATACACACATACACACATACACACATACACACATACACACATACACACACACATACATACATCATCGTAAAAATAGTGAAAACGGACTCAGGGGACCTCAAAACGTATAGAAACATCAAAATCTCGAATTCGGATTTTTGACATGATTACAATACTTTCCTCACTGTAGTGTTCGGAAAGTAATAATTGTATAAGGAAAAGAAACAAAAGGTTTAAATGGCCTTTTAGACGGTTTTGTGAGTCAGGTGGGTTCGGAAACATAAAAACAGTGTGTACGCGAAGGAGGAACGTTTTGAGTGCCAAAACGTGGAAAAAATGAATGTATAAGGAAAACAAACAAATGGGCGGTATTGGTTTAAATGGCGTTTTAGACGGTTTTGTGAGTCACGTGGGATCGGAATCACAAAAAAAGTGTGTACGAGAAGGAGGAATGTTGTTTTGAGTGCAAAAACGTAAGAAAAATGAAGGTATAAGGAAAAGAAACGGAAGGGCGGTATTGGTTTAAATGGCCTTTTAGACGGTTTTGTGAGTTATATGGATACGGAATCTTAAAAACAGTGTGTACGAGAAGGAGGAAAGTTGTTTTGAGTGCCAAAACGTGGAAAAAATGAATGTATAAGGAAAAGAAACAAAAGGGCGGAATTGGTTTAAATGGCCTTTTAGACGGTTTTGTGAGTCAGGTGGGTTCGGAATCATAAAAAAAATGTGTACGAGAAGGAGGAAAGTTGGAAAAACCTGGAAAAAATGAATGTATAAGGAAAAGAAACAAAAGGGCGGTATTGGTTTAAATGGCTTTTTAGACAATTCCGTGAGTCAGATGGGTTCGGAATCATAAAAACAGTGTGTACGCGAAGGAGAAAAGTTGTTTTGAGTGCAAAAACGTCAGAAAAATGAATGTTTAAGGAAAAGAAACAAAAGGACGGTATTGGTTTAAATGGCCTTTTAGACGGTTTTGTGAGTAGGTGGGTTCGGAATCATAAAAAAAGTGTGTACGAGAAGGAGGAATGTTGTTTTGAGTGCATAACCGTGGAAAAAATGAATGTATAAGGAAAAGAAACAAAAGGGAGGTATTAGTTTAAATGGTCTTTTAGACGATTTTGTGAGTCAGATGGGTTCGGAATCTTAAAAACAGTGTGTACGCCAAGGAGGAAAGTTGTTTTGAGTGCAAAAACGTAAGAAAAATGAATGTATAAGGAAAAGAAACAAAAGGGCGTTATTGGTTTAAATGGTCTTTTAGACAGTTTTGTGAGTCAGATGGGTTCGGAATCTTAAAAGCAGTGTGTACGCGAAAGAGGAAAATTGTTTTGAGTGCAAAAACGTCGAAAAAATAATTGTATAAGGAAAAGAAACAAAAGGTTTAAATGGCCTTTTAGACGGTTTTGTGAGTCAGGTGGGTTCGGAAACATAAAAACAGTGTGTACGCGAAGGAGGAACGTTTTGAGTGCCAAAACGTGGAAAAAATGAATGTATAAGGAAAACAAACAAATGGGCGGTATTGGTTTAAATGGCGTTTTAGACGGTTTTGTGAGTCACGTGGGATCGGAATCACAAAAAAAGTGTGTACGAGAAGGAGGAATGTTGTTTTGAGTGCAAAAACGTAAGAAAAATGAAGGTATAAGGAAAAGAAACGGAAGGGCGGTATTGGTTTAAATGGCCTTTTAGACGGTTTTGTGAGTTATATGGATACGGAATCTTAAAAACAGTGTGTACGACAAGGAGGAAAGTTGTTTTGAGTGCCAAAACGTGGAAAAAATGAATGTATAAGGAAAAGAAACAAAAGGGCGGAATTGGTTTAAATGGCCTTTTAGACGGTTTTGTGAGTCAGGTGGGTTCGGAATCATAAAAAAAATGTGTACGAGAAGGAGGAAAGTTGGAAAAACCTGGAAAAAATGAATGTATAAGGAAAAGAAACAAAAGGGCGGTATTGGTTTAAATGGCTTTTTAGACAATTCCGTGAGTCAGATGGGTTCGGAATCATAAAAACAGTGTGTACGCCAAGGAGGAAAGTTGTTTTGAGTGCAAAAACGTGGAAAAAATGAATGTATAAGAAAAAGAAACAAAAGGGCGGAATTGGTTTAAATGGCCTTTTAGACAGTTTTGTGAGTCAGATGGGTTCGAAAGTTTAAAAACAGTGTGTACGCGAAGGAGGAAACTTGTTTTGAGTGCAAAAACGTGGAAAAAATGGATGTATAATAAAAAGAAACAAAAGGGAGTTGGTTTAAATGCTCTTTTAGACAATTTTGTGAATCAGATGGGTTCGGAATCTTGTGAAACAGTGTGTACGCGAAGGAGGAAAGTTGTCTTGAGTGCAAAAACGTAAGAAAAATGAATATATAAGGAAAAGAAACAAAAGGGAGGTATTGGTTTAAATGGCCTTTTACACAGTTTGGTGAGTCAGATGGGTTCGGAATCTTAAAAACAGTGTGTACGCGAAGGAGGAAAGTTGTTTTGAGTGCAAAAACGTCAGATAAATGAATGTTTAAGGAAAAGAAACAAAAGGGCGGAATTGGTTTAAATGGCCTTTTAGACGGTTTTGTGAGTCAGGTGGGTTCGGAAACATAAAAAAAGTGTGTACGAGAAGGAGGAAAGTTGGAAAAAATGAATGTATAAGGAAAAGAAAAGGGCGGTATTAATGTAAATGGCCATTTAGACGATTTTGTGAATCACATGGGTTCGGAATCACAAAAACAGTGTGTACGCGAAGGAGGAACGTTTTGAGTGCCAAAACGTGGAAAAAATGAATGTATAAGGAAAACAAACAAAAGGGCGGTATTGGTTTAAATGGCTTTTTAGACAGTTTTGTGAGTCAGATGGGTTCGGAATCTTAAAAACAGTGTGTACGCGAAGGAGGAAAGTTGTCTTGGGTGCAAAAACGTAAGCAAAATGAATGTATAAGGAAAAGAAACAAAAGGGCGGTATTGGTTTAAATGGCCTTTTAGATGGTTTTGTGAGTCAGGTGGGTTCGGAATCATAAAAACAGTGTGTACGCGAAGGAGGAAAGTTGTTTTGAGTGCAAAAACGTGGAAAAAATGAATGTATAAGGAAAAGAAACAAAAGGGCGGAATTGGTTTAAATGGCCTTTTAGACAGTTTTGTGAGTCAGATGGGTTCGAAATCTTAAAAACAGTGTGTACGCGAAGGAGGAAACTTGTTTTGAGTGCAAAAACGTGGAAAAAATGGATGTATAAGAAAAAGAAACAAAAGGGAGGTATTGGTTTAAATGCTCTTTTAGACAATTTTGTGAATCAGATGGGTTCGGAATCTTGTGAAACAGTGTGTACGCGAAGGAGGAAAGTTGTTTTGAGTGCCAAAACGTGGAAAAAATGAATGTATAAGGAAAAGAAACAAAAGGGCGGAATTGGTTTAAATGGCCTTTTAGACGGTTTTCTGAGTCAGGTGGGTTCGGAAACATAAAAAAAGTGTGTACGAGAAGGAGGAAAGTTGGAAAAAATGAATGTATAAGGAAAAGAAAAGGGCGGTATTAATGTAAATGGCCTTTTAGACGATTTTGTGAATCACATGGGTTCGGAATCACAAAAACAGTGTGTACGCGAAGGAGGAACGTTTTGAGTGCCAAAACGTGGAAAAAATGACTGTATAAGGAAAACAAACAAAAGGGAGGTATTGGTTTAAATGGCCTTTTAGACGATTTTGTGAGTCAGATGGGTTCGGAATCTTAAAAACAGTGTGTACGCGAAGGAGGAAAGTTGTAAAAACCTGGAAAAAATGAATGTATAAGGAAAAGAAACAAAAGGGCGGTATTGGTTTAAATGGCTTTTTAGACAGTTTTGTGAATCGGATGGGTTCGGAATCTTGTGAAACAGTGTGTACGCGAAGGAGGAAAGTTGTCTTGAGTGCAAAAACGTAAACAAAATGAATGTATAAGGAAAAGAAACAAAAGGGCGTTATTGGTTTAAATGGCCTTTTAGACGGTTTTGTGTGTCAGGTGGGTTCGGAATCATAAAAAAAGTGTGTACGAGAAGGAGGAAAGTTGTTTTGAGTGCAAAAACGTAAGAAAAATGAATGTATAAGGAAAAGAAACAAAAGGGCGTTATTGGTTTAAATGGTCTTTTAGACAGTTTTGTGAGTCAGATGGGTTCGGAATCTTAAAAGCAGTGTGTACGCGAAAGAGGAAAATTGTTTTGAGTGCAAAAACGTCGAAAAAAAAATCTGGAGTGACTCCACTCGACTTTCCGAACATTGAGTAATTAACAGTTTTGTAGATAAAGTAAAGAAAGAGGAGTTGTTAAACAAACAAAAGAGAGAAAACCATAATAGAGTGTTTGAGTATTTTTCTCCATCTATTACACGATGTTTTATTTAACGCTACTGAACTTTGAGCCCATAGATCATAATGATAAAGAATTTTTCGTTGCGTCCCTGTAAAAACCTATAAATGCTAGATTCACCAAAATGCTTATAGTTAGTGCAACAGTGATTTATAATACTCATATAAAGTTTCACCTCAATTCAATAAGGCGTTTAGATGCTATCGTACTTTTAAAAATTTAGTCCCATAGGCCATAATGATAAAGAATTTTTCCTTGTGTCCCTGTAAAAAAACTAAGTGCTAGATTCACCAAAATCTATACAGTTAGTTCAATTGTGATCTATAACATGTGTAAAAATTTTTTGCTCAGATTAATAAGGTGTTTAGACGCTATCACACTTTTAAAAATTTGGCCCCATAGGCATAATGATAAAGAATTTTTCTTTGTGTCCCTGTAAAAACACTATAAGTGCTAGATTCTCCAAAATCTATACAGATTGAGTATTTGTGACCTATAATATATGTATAAATTTTTTGCTCAATTGAATAAGGCGTTTAGATGCTATCGCACTTTTAAGATTTTGCTCCCATAGGCCATAATGATAAAGAATTTTTCTTTGTGTCCCTGTAAAAAAACTATAAGTGCTAGATTCACCAAAATCTATAGGGTTCGTACTATGGTGACTTACAATATACGTACCAAATTTCAGGTTATTCGAACAAAGCGTTTAGACGCTAGCGTGTTCACCCACAGACATACACACATACACACATACACACATACACACATACACACATACACACACACATACATACATCATCGTAAAAATAGTGAAAACGGACTCAGGGGACCTCAAAACGTATAGAAACATCAAAATCTCGAATTCGGATTTTTGACATGATTACAATACTTTCCTCACTATAGTGTTCGGAAAGTAATAATTGTATAAGGAAAAGAAACAAAAGGTTTAAATGGCCTTTTAGACGGTTTTGTGAGTCAGGTGGGTTCGGAAACATAAAAACAGTGTGTACGCGAAGGAGGAACGTTTTGAGTGCCAAAACGTGGAAAAAATGAATGTATAAGGAAAACAAACAAATGGGCGGTATTGGTTTAAATGGCGTTTTAGACGGTTTTGTGAGTCACGTGGGATCGGAATCACAAAAAAAGTGTGTACGAGAAGGAGGAATGTTGTTTTGAGTGCAAAAACGTAAGAAAAATGAAGGTATAAGGAAAAGAAACGGAAGGGCGGTATTGGTTTAAATGGCCTTTTAGACGGTTTTGTGAGTTATATGGATACGGAATCTTAAAAACAGTGTGTACGAGAAGGAGGAAAGTTGTTTTGAGTGCCAAAACGTGGAAAAAATGAATGTATAAGGAAAAGAAACAAAAGGGCGGAATTGGTTTAAATGGCCTTTTAGACGGTTTTGTGAGTCAGGTGGGTTCGGAATCATAAAAAAAATGTGTACGAGAAGGAGGAAAGTTGGAAAAACCTGGAAAAAATGAATGTATAAGGAAAAGAAACAAAAGGGCGGTATTGGTTTAAATGGCTTTTTAGACAATTCCGTGAGTCAGATGGGTTCGGAATCATAAAAACAGTGTGTACGCGAAGGAGAAAAGTTGTTTTGAGTGCAAAAACGTCAGAAAAATGAATGTTTAAGGAAAAGAAACAAAAGGACGGTATTGGTTTAAATGGCCTTTTAGACGGTTTTGTGAGTAGGTGGGTTCGGAATCATAAAAAAAGTGTGTACGAGAAGGAGGAATGTTGTTTTGAGTGCAAAAACGTGGAAAAAATGAATGTATAAGGAAAAGAAACAAAAGGGAGGTATTAGTTTAAATGGTCTTTTAGACGATTTTGTGAGTCAGATGGGTTCGGAATCTTAAAAACAGTGTGTACGCCAAGGAGGAAAGTTGTTTTGAGTGCAAAAACGTAAGAAAAATGAATGTATAAGGAAAAGAAACAAAAGGGCGTTATTGGTTTAAATGGTCTTTTAGACAGTTTTGTGAGTCAGATGGGTTCGGAATCTTAAAAGCAGTGTGTACGCGAAAGAGGAAAATTGTTTTGAGTGCAAAAACGTCGAAAAAATAATTGTATAAGGAAAAGAAACAAAAGGTTTAAATGGCCTTTTAGACGGTTTTGTGAGTCAGGTGGGTTCGGAAACATAAAAACAGTGTGTACGCGAAGGAGGAACGTTTTGAGTGCCAAAACGTGGAAAAAATGAATGTATAAGGAAAACAAACAAATGGGCGGTATTGGTTTAAATGGCGTTTTAGACGGTTTTGTGAGTCACGTGGGATCGGAATCACAAAAAAAGTGTGTACGAGAAGGAGGAATGTTGTTTTGAGTGCAAAAACGTAAGAAAAATGAAGGTATAAGGAAAAGAAACGGAAGGGCGGTATTGGTTTAAATGGCCTTTTAGACGGTTTTGTGAGTTATATGGATACGGAATCTTAAAAACAGTGTGTACGACAAGGAGGAAAGTTGTTTTGAGTGCCAAAACGTGGAAAAAATGAATGTATAAGGAAAAGAAACAAAAGGGCGGAATTGGTTTAAATGGCCTTTTAGACGGTTTTGTGAGTCAGGTGGGTTCGGAATCATAAAAAAAATGTGTACGAGAAGGAGGAAAGTTGGAAAAACCTGGAAAAAATGAATGTATAAGGAAAAGAAACAAAAGGGCGGTATTGGTTTAAATGGCTTTTTAGACAATTCCGTGAGTCAGATGGGTTCGGAATCATAAAAACAGTGTGTACGCGAAGGAGAAAAGTTGTTTTGAGTGCAAAAACGTCAGAAAAATGAATGTTTAAGGAAAAGAAACAAAAGGACGGTATTGGTTTAAATGGCCTTTTAGACGGTTTTGTGAGTAGGTGGGTTCGGAATCATAAAAAAAGTGTGTACGAGAAGGAGGAATGTTGTTTTGAGTGCAAAAACGTGGAAAAAATGAATGTATAAGGAAAAGAAACAAAAGGGAGGTATTAGTTTAAATGGTCTTTTAGACGATTTTGTGAGTCAGATGGGTTCGGAATCTTAAAAACAGTGTGTACGCCAAGGAGGAAAGTTGTTTTGAGTGCAAAAACGTAAGAAAAATGAATGTATAAGAAAAAGAAACAAAAGGGAGGTATTGGTTTAAATGCTCTTTTAGACAATTTTGTGAATCAGATGGGTTCGGAATCTTGTGAAACAGTGTGTACGCGAAGGAGGAAAGTTGTCTTGAGTGCAAAAACGTAAGAAAAATGAATATATAAGGAAAAGAAACAAAAGGGAGGTATTGGTTTAAATGGCCTTTTACACAGTTTGGTGAGTCAGATGGGTTCGGAATCTTAAAAACAGTGTGTACGCGAAGGAGGAAAGTTGTTTTGAGTGCAAAAACGTCAGATAAATGAATGTTTAAGGAAAAGAAACAAAAGGGCGGAATTGGTTTAAATGGCCTTTTAGACGGTTTTGTGAGTCAGGTGGGTTCGGAAACATAAAAAGTGTACGAGAAGGAGGAAAGTTGGAAAAAATGAATGTATAAGGAAAAGAAAAGGGCGGTATTAATGTAAATGGCCATTTAGACGATTTTGTGAATCACATGGGTTCGGAATCACAAAAACAGTGTGTACGCGAAGGAGGAACGTTTTGAGTGCCAAAACGTGGAAAAAATGAATGTATAAGGAAAACAAACAAAAGGGCGGTATTGGTTTAAATGGCTTTTTAGACAGTTTTGTGAGTCAGATGGGTTCGGAATCTTAAAAACAGTGTGTACGCGAAGGAGGAAAGTTGTCTTGAGTGCAAAAACGTAAGCAAAATGAATGTATAAGGAAAAGAAAAAAAAGGGCGGTATTGGTTTAAATGGCCTTTTAGATGGTTTTGTGAGTCAGGTGGGTTCGGAATCATAAAAACAGTGTGTACGCGAAGGAGGAAAGTTGTTTTGAGTGCAAAAACGTGGAAAAAATGAATGTATAAGGAAAAGAAACAAAAGGGCGGAATTGGTTTAAATGGCCTTTTAGACAGTTTTGTGAGTCAGATGGGTTCGAAATCTTAAAAACAGTGTGTACGCGAAGGAGGAAACTTGTTTTGAGTGCAAAAACGTGGAAAAAATGGATGTATAAGAAAAAGAAACAAAAGGGAGGTATTTGTAAGAGGTTTAAATGGCCTTTTAGACGATTTTGTGAGTCAGATGGGTTCGGAATCTTAAAAACAGTGTGTACGCGAAGGAGGAAAGTTGTAAAAACCTGGAAAAAATGAATGTATAAGGAAAAGAAACAAAAGGGCGGTATTGGTTTAAATGGCTTTTTAGACAGTTTTGTGAATCGGATGGGTTCGGAATCTTGTGAAACAGTGTGTACGCGAAGGAGGAAAGTTGTCTTGAGTGCAAAAACGTAAACAAAATGAATGTATAAGGAAAAGAAACAAAAGGGCGTTATTGGTTTAAATGGCCTTTTAGACGGTTTTGTGTGTCAGGTGGGTTCGGAATCATAAAAAAAGTGTGTACGAGAAGGAGGAAAGTTGTTTTGAGTGCAAAAACGTAAGAAAAATGAATGTATAAGGAAAAGAAACAAAAGGGCGTTATTGGTTTAAATGGTCTTTTAGACAGTTTTGTGAGTCAGATGGGTTCGGAATCTTAAAAGCAGTGTGTACGCGAAAGAGGAAAATTGTTTTGAGTGCAAAAACGTCGAAAAAATAATTGTATAAGGAAAAGAAACAAAAGGTTTAAATGGCCTTTTAGACGGTTTTGTGAGTCAGGTGGGTTCGGAAACATAAAAACAGTGTGTACGCGAAGGAGGAACGTTTTGAGTGCCAAAACGTGGAAAAAATGAATGTATAAGGAAAACAAACAAATGGGCGGTATTGGTTTAAATGGCGTTTTAGACGGTTTTGTGAGTCACGTGGGATCGGAATCACAAAAAAAGTGTGTACGAGAAGGAGGAATGTTGTTTTGAGTGCAAAAACGTAAGAAAAATGAAGGTATAAGGAAAAGAAACGGAAGGGCGGTATTGGTTTAAATGGCCTTTTAGACGGTTTTGTGAGTTATATGGATACGGAATCTTAAAAACAGTGTGTACGAGAAGGAGGAAAGTTGTTTTGAGTGCCAAAACGTGGAAAAAATGAATGTATAAGGAAAAGAAACAAAAGGGCGGAATTGGTTTAAATGGCCTTTTAGACGGTTTTGTGAGTCAGGTGGGTTCGGAATCATAAAAAAAATGTGTACGAGAAGGAGGAAAGTTGGAAAAACCTGGAAAAAATGAATGTATAAGGAAAAGAAACAAAAGGGCGGTATTGGTTTAAATGGCTTTTTAGACAATTCCGTGAGTCAGATGGGTTCGGAATCATAAAAACAGTGTGTACGCGAAGGAGAAAAGTTGTTTTGAGTGCAAAAACGTCAGAAAAATGAATGTTTAAGGAAAAGAAACAAAAGGACGGTATTGGTTTAAATGGCCTTTTAGACGGTTTTGTGAGTAGGTGGGTTCGGAATCATAAAAAAAGTGTGTACGAGAAGGAGGAATGTTGTTTTGAGTGCAAAAACGTGGAAAAAATGAATGTATAAGGAAAAGAAACAAAAGGGAGGTATTAGTTTAAATGGTCTTTTAGACGATTTTGTGAGTCAGATGGGTTCGGAATCTTAAAAACAGTGTGTACGCCAAGGAGGAAAGTTGTTTTGAGTGCAAAAACGTAAGAAAAATGAATGTATAAGGAAAAGAAACAAAAGGGCGTTATTGGTTTAAATGGTCTTTTAGACAGTTTTGTGAGTCAGATGGGTTCGGAATCTTAAAAGCAGTGTGTACGCGAAAGAGGAAAATTGTTTTGAGTGCAAAAACGTCGAAAAAATAATTGTATAAGGAAAAGAAACAAAAGGTTTAAATGGCCTTTTAGACGGTTTTGTGAGTCAGGTGGGTTCGGAAACATAAAAACAGTGTGTACGCGAAGGAGGAACGTTTTGAGTGCCAAAACGTGGAAAAAATGAATGTATAAGGAAAACAAACAAATGGGCGGTATTGGTTTAAATGGCGTTTTAGACGGTTTTGTGAGTCACGTGGGATCGGAATCACAAAAAAAGTGTGTACGAGAAGGAGGAATGTTGTTTTGAGTGCAAAAACGTAAGAAAAATGAAGGTATAAGGAAAAGAAACGGAAGGGCGGTATTGGTTTAAATGGCCTTTTAGACGGTTTTGTGAGTTATATGGATACGGAATCTTAAAAACAGTGTGTACGAGAAGGAGGAAAGTTGTTTTGAGTGCCAAAACGTGGAAAAAATGAATGTATACGGAAAAGAAACAAAAGGGCGGAATTGGTTTAAATGGCCTTTTAGACGGTTTTGTGAGTCAGGTGGGTTCGGAATCATAAAAAAAATGTGTACGAGAAGGAGGAAAGTTGGAAAAACCTGGAAAAAATGAATGTATAAGGAAAAGAAACAAAAGGGCGGTATTGGTTTAAATGGCTTTTTAGACAATTCCGTGAGTCAGATGGGTTCGGAATCATAAAAACAGTGTGTACGCGAAGGAGAAAAGTTGTTTTGAGTGCAAAAACGTCAGAAAAATGAATGTTTAAGGAAAAGAAACAAAAGGACGGTATTGGTTTAAATGGCCTTTTAGACGGTTTTGTGAGTAGGTGGGTTCGGAATCATAAAAAAAGTGTGTACGAGAAGGAGGAATGTTGTTTTGAGTGCAAAAACGTGGAAAAAATGAATGTATAAGGAAAAGAAACAAAAGGGAGGTATTAGTTTAAATGGTCTTTTAGACGATTTTGTGAGTCAGATGGGTTCGGAATCTTAAAAACAGTGTGTACGCCAAGGAGGAAAGTTGTTTTGAGTGCAAAAACGTAAGAAAAATGAATGTATAAGAAAAAGAAACAAAAGGGAGGTATTGGTTTAAATGCTCTTTTAGACAATTTTGTGAATCAGATGGGTTCGGAATCTTGTGAAACAGTGTGTACGCGAAGGAGGAAAGTTGTCTTGAGTGCAAAAACGTAAGAAAAATGAATATATAAGGAAAAGAAACAAAAGGGAGGTATTGGTTTAAATGGCCTTTTACACAGTTTGGTGAGTCAGATGGGTTCGGAATCTTAAAAACAGTGTGTACGCGAAGGAGGAAAGTTGTTTTGAGTGCAAAAACGTCAGATAAATGAATGTTTAAGGAAAAGAAACAAAAGGGCGGAATTGGTTTAAATGGCCTTTTAGACGGTTTTGTGAGTCAGGTGGGTTCGGAAACATAAAAAGTGTACGAGAAGGAGGAAAGTTGGAAAAAATGAATGTATAAGGAAAAGAAAAGGGCGGTATTAATGTAAATGGCCATTTAGACGATTTTGTGAATCACATGGGTTCGGAATCACAAAAACAGTGTGTACGCGAAGGAGGAACGTTTTGAGTGCCAAAACGTGGAAAAAATGAATGTATAAGGAAAACAAACAAAAGGGCGGTATTGGTTTAAATGGCTTTTTAGACAGTTTTGTGAGTCAGATGGGTTCGGAAACTTAAAAACAGTGTGTACGCGAAGGAGGAAAGTTGTCTTGAGTGCAAAAACGTAAGCAAAATGAATGTATAAGGAAAAGAAAAAAAAGGGCGGTATTGGTTTAAATGGCCTTTTAGATGGTTTTGTGAGTCAGGTGGGTTCGGAATCATAAAAACAGTGTGTACGCGAAGGAGGAAAGTTGTTTTGAGTGCAAAAACGTGGAAAAAATGAATGTATAAGGAAAAGAAACAAAAGGGCGGAATTGGTTTAAATGGCCTTTTAGACAGTTTTGTGAGTCAGATGGGTTCGAAATCTTAAAAACAGTGTGTACGCGAAGGAGGAAACTTGTTTTGAGTGCAAAAACGTGGAAAAAATGGATGTATAAGAAAAAGAAACAAAAGGGAGGTATTTGTAAGAGGTTTAAATGCTCTTTTAGACAATTTTGTGAATCAGATGGGTTCGGAATCTTGTGAAACAGTGTGTACGCGAAGGAGGAAAGTTGTTTTGAGTGCCAAAACGTGGAAAAAATGAATGTATAAGGAAAAGAAACAAAAGGGCGGAATTGGTTTAAATGGCCTTTTAGACGGTTTTGTGAGTCAGGTGGGTTCGGAAACATAAAAAAAGTGTGTACGAGAAGGAGGAAAGTTGGAAAAAATGAATGTATAAGGAAAAGAAAAGGGCGGTATTAATGTAAATGGCCTTTTAGACGATTTTGTGAATCACATGGGTTCGGAATCACAAAAACAGTGTGTACGCGAAGGAGGAACGTTTTGAGTGCCAAAACGTGGAAAAAATGACTGTATAAGGAAAACAAACAAAAGGGAGGTATTGGTTTAAATGGCCTTTTAGACGATTTTGTGAGTCAGATGGGTTCGGAATCTTAAAAACAGTGTGTACGCGAAGGAGGAAAGTTGTAAAAACCTGGAAAAAATGAATGTATAAGGAAAAGAAACAAAAGGGCGGTATTGGTTTAAATGGCTTTTTAGACAGTTTTGTGAATCGGATGGGTTCGGAATCTTGTGAAACAGTGTGTACGCGAAGGAGGAAAGTTGTCTTGAGTGCAAAAACGTAAACAAAATGAATGTATAAGGAAAAGAAACAAAAGGGCATTATTGGTTTAAATGGCCTTTTAGACGGTTTTGTGTGTCAGGTGGGTTCGGAATCATAAAAAAAGTGTGTACGAGAAGGAGGAAAGTTGTTTTGAGTGCAAAAACGTAAGAAAAATGAATGTATAAGGAAAAGAAACAAAAGGGCGTTATTGGTTTAAATGGTCTTTTAGACAGTCTTGTGAGTCAGATGGGTTCGGAATCTTAAAAGCAGTGTGTACGCGAAAGAGGAAAATTGTTTTGAGTGCAAAAACGTCGAAAAAATAATTGTATAAGGAAAAGAAACAAAAGGTTTAAATGGCCTTTTAGACGGTTTTGTGAGTCAGGTGGGTTCGGAAACATAAAAACAGTGTGTACGCGAAGGAGGAACGTTTTGAGTGCCAAAACGTGGAAAAAATGAATGTATAAGGAAAACAAACAAATGGGCGGTATTGGTTTAAATGGCGTTTTAGACGGTTTTGTGAGTCACGTGGGATCGGAATCACAAAAAAAGTGTGTACGAGAAGGAGGAATGTTGTTTTGAGTGCAAAAACGTAAGAAAAATGAAGGTATAAGGAAAAGAAACGGAAGGGCGGTATTGGTTTAAATGGCCTTTTAGACGGTTTTGTGAGTTATATGGATACGGAATCTTAAAAACAGTGTGTACGAGAAGGAGGAAAGTTGTTTTGAGTGCCAAAACGTGGAAAAAATGAATGTATAAGGAAAAGAAACAAAAGGGCGGAATTGGTTTAAATGGCCTTTTAGACGGTTTTGTGAGTCAGGTGGGTTCGGAATCATAAAAAAAATGTGTACGAGAAGGAGGAAAGTTGGAAAAACCTGGAAAAAATGAATGTATAAGGAAAAGAAACAAAAGGGCGGTATTGGTTTAAATGGCTTTTTAGACAATTCCGTGAGTCAGATGGGTTCGGAATCATAAAAACAGTGTGTACGCGAAGGAGAAAAGTTGTTTTGAGTGCAAAAACGTCAGAAAAATGAATGTTTAAGGAAAAGAAACAAAAGGACGGTATTGGTTTAAATGGCCTTTTAGACGGTTTTGTGAGTAGGTGGGTTCGGAATCATAAAAAAAGTGTGTACGAGAAGGAGGAATGTTGTTTTGAGTGCAAAAACGTGGAAAAAATGAATGTATAAGGAAAAGAAACAAAAGGGAGGTATTAGTTTAAATGGTCTTTTAGACGATTTTGTGAGTCAGATGGGTTCGGAATCTTAAAAACAGTGTGTACGCCAAGGAGGAAAGTTGTTTTGAGTGCAAAAACGTAAGAAAAATGAATGTATAAGGAAAAGAAACAAAAGGGCGTTATTGGTTTAAATGGTCTTTTAGACAGTTTTGTGAGTCAGATGGGTTCGGAATCTTAAAAGCAGTGTGTACGCGAAAGAGGAAAATTGTTTTGAGTGCAAAAACGTCGAAAAAATAATTGTATAAGGAAAAGAAACAAAAGGTTTAAATGGCCTTTTAGACGGTTTTGTGAGTCAGGTGGGTTCGGAAACATAAAAACAGTGTGTACGCGAAGGAGGAACGTTTTGAGTGCCAAAACGTGGAAAAAATGAATGTATAAGGAAAACAAACAAATGGGCGGTATTGGTTTAAATGGCGTTTTAGACGGTTTTGTGAGTCACGTGGGATCGGAATCACAAAAAAAGTGTGTACGAGAAGGAGGAATGTTGTTTTGAGTGCAAAAACGTAAGAAAAATGAAGGTATAAGGAAAAGAAACGGAAGGGCGGTATTGGTTTAAATGGCCTTTTAGACGGTTTTGTGAGTTATATGGATACGGAATCTTAAAAACAGTGTGTACGACAAGGAGGAAAGTTGTTTTGAGTGCCAAAACGTGGAAAAAATGAATGTATAAGGAAAAGAAACAAAAGGGCGGAATTGGTTTAAATGGCCTTTTAGACGGTTTTGTGAGTCAGGTGGGTTCGGAATCATAAAAAAAATGTGTACGAGAAGGAGGAAAGTTGGAAAAACCTGGAAAAAATGAATGTATAAGGAAAAGAAACAAAAGGGCGGTATTGGTTTAAATGGCTTTTTAGACAATTCCGTGAGTCAGATGGGTTCGGAATCATAAAAACAGTGTGTACGCGAAGGAGAAAAGTTGTTTTGAGTGCAAAAACGTCAGAAAAATGAATGTTTAAGGAAAAGAAACAAAAGGACGGTATTGGTTTAAATGGCCTTTTAGACGGTTTTGTGAGTAGGTGGGTTCGGAATCATAAAAAAAGTGTGTACGAGAAGGAGGAATGTTGTTTTGAGTGCAAAAACGTGGAAAAAATGAATGTATAAGGAAAAGAAACAAAAGGGAGGTATTAGTTTAAATGGTCTTTTAGACGATTTTGTGAGTCAGATGGGTTCGGAATCTTAAAAACAGTGTGTACGCCAAGGAGGAAAGTTGTTTTGAGTGCAAAAACGTAAGAAAAATGAATGTATAAGAAAAAGAAACAAAAGGGAGGTATTGGTTTAAATGCTCTTTTAGACAATTTTGTGAATCAGATGGGTTCGGAATCTTGTGAAACAGTGTGTACGCGAAGGAGGAAAGTTGTCTTGAGTGCAAAAACGTAAGAAAAATGAATATATAAGGAAAAGAAACAAAAGGGAGGTATTGGTTTAAATGGCCTTTTACACAGTTTGGTGAGTCAGATGGGTTCGGAATCTTAAAAACAGTGTGTACGCGAAGGAGGAAAGTTGTTTTGAGTGCAAAAACGTCAGATAAATGAATGTTTAAGGAAAAGAAACAAAAGGGCGGAATTGGTTTAAATGGCCTTTTAGACGGTTTTGTGAGTCAGGTGGGTTCGGAAACATAAAAAGTGTACGAGAAGGAGGAAAGTTGGAAAAAATGAATGTATAAGGAAAAGAAAAGGGCGGTATTAATGTAAATGGCCATTTAGACGATTTTGTGAATCACATGGGTTCGGAATCACAAAAACAGTGTGTACGCGAAGGAGGAACGTTTTGAGTGCCAAAACGTGGAAAAAATGAATGTATAAGGAAAACAAACAAAAGGGCGGTATTGGTTTAAATGGCTTTTTAGACAGTTTTGTGAGTCAGATGGGTTCGGAATCTTAAAAACAGTGTGTACGCGAAGGAGGAAAGTTGTCTTGAGTGCAAAAACGTAAGCAAAATGAATGTATAAGGAAAAGAAAAAAAAGGGCGGTATTGTTTTAAATGGCCTTTTAGATGGTTTTGTGAGTCAGGTGGGTTCGGAATCATAAAAACAGTGTGTACGCGAAGGAGGAAAGTTGTTTTGAGTGCAAAAACGTGGAAAAAATGAATGTATAAGGAAAAGAAACAAAAGGGCGGAATTGGTTTAAATGGCCTTTTAGACAGTTTTGTGAGTCAGATGGGTTCGAAATCTTAAAAACAGTGTGTACGCGAAGGAGGAAACTTGTTTTGAGTGCAAAAACGTGGAAAAAATGGATGTATAAGAAAAAGAAACAAAAGGGAGGTATTTGTAAGAGGTTTAAATGGCCTTTTAGACGATTTTGTGAGTCAGATGGGTTCGGAATCTTAAAAACAGTGTGTACGCGAAGGAGGAAAGTTGTAAAAACCTGGAAAAAATGAATGTATAAGGAAAAGAAACAAAAGGGCGGTATTGGTTTAAATGGCTTTTTAGACAGTTTTGTGAATCGGATGGGTTCGGAATCTTGTGAAACAGTGTGTACGCGAAGGAGGAAAGTTGTCTTGAGTGCAAAAACGTAAACAAAATGAATGTATAAGGAAAAGAAACAAAAGGGCGTTATTGGTTTAAATGGCCTTTTAGACGGTTTTGTGTGTCAGGTGGGTTCGGAATCATAAAAAAAGTGTGTACGAGAAGGAGGAAAGTTGTTTTGAGTGCAAAAACGTAAGAAAAATGAATGTATAAGGAAAAGAAACAAAAGGGCGTTATTGGTTTAAATGGTCTTTTAGACAGTTTTGTGAGTCAGATGGGTTCGGAATCTTAAAAGCAGTGTGTACGCGAAAGAGGAAAATTGTTTTGAGTGCAAAAACGTCGAAAAAATAATTGTATAAGGAAAAGAAACAAAAGGTTTAAATGGCCTTTTAGACGGTTTTGTGAGTCAGGTGGGTTCGGAAACATAAAAACAGTGTGTACGCGAAGGAGGAACGTTTTGAGTGCCAAAACGTGGAAAAAATGAATGTATAAGGAAAACAAACAAATGGGCGGTATTGGTTTAAATGGCGTTTTAGACGGTTTTGTGAGTCACGTGGGATCGGAATCACAAAAAAAGTGTGTACGAGAAGGAGGAATGTTGTTTTGAGTGCAAAAACGTAAGAAAAATGAAGGTATAAGGAAAAGAAACGGAAGGGCGGTATTGGTTTAAATGGCCTTTTAGACGGTTTTGTGAGTTATATGGATACGGAATCTTAAAAACAGTGTGTACGAGAAGGAGGAAAGTTGTTTTGAGTGCCAAAACGTGGAAAAAATGAATGTATAAGGAAAAGAAACAAAAGGGCGGAATTGGTTTAAATGGCCTTTTAGACGGTTTTGTGAGTCAGGTGGGTTCGGAATCATAAAAAAAATGTGTACGAGAAGGAGGAAAGTTGGAAAAACCTGGAAAAAATGAATGTATAAGGAAAAGAAACAAAAGGGCGGTATTGGTTTAAATGGCTTTTTAGACAATTCCGTGAGTCAGATGGGTTCGGAATCATAAAAACAGTGTGTACGCGAAGGAGAAAAGTTGTTTTGAGTGCAAAAACGTCAGAAAAATGAATGTTTAAGGAAAAGAAACAAAAGGACGGTATTGGTTTAAATGGCCTTTTAGACGGTTTTGTGAGTAGGTGGGTTCGGAATCATAAAAAAAGTGTGTACGAGAAGGAGGAATGTTGTTTTGAGTGCAAAAACGTGGAAAAAATGAATGTATAAGGAAAAGAAACAAAAGGGAGGTATTAGTTTAAATGGTCTTTTAGACGATTTTGTGAGTCAGATGGGTTCGGAATCTTAAAAACAGTGTGTACGCCAAGGAGGAAAGTTGTTTTGAGTGCAAAAACGTAAGAAAAATGAATGTATAAGGAAAAGAAACAAAAGGGCGTTATTGGTTTAAATGGTCTTTTAGACAGTTTTGTGAGTCAGATGGGTTCGGAATCTTAAAAGCAGTGTGTACGCGAAAGAGGAAAATTGTTTTGAGTGCAAAAACGTCGAAAAAATAATTGTATAAGGAAAAGAAACAAAAGGTTTAAATGGCCTTTTAGACGGTTTTGTGAGTCAGGTGGGTTCGGAAACATAAAAACAGTGTGTACGCGAAGGAGGAACGTTTTGAGTGCCAAAACGTGGAAAAAATGAATGTATAAGGAAAACAAACAAATGGGCGGTATTGGTTTAAATGGCGTTTTAGACGGTTTTGTGAGTCACGTGGGATCGGAATCACAAAAAAAGTGTGTACGAGAAGGAGGAATGTTGTTTTGAGTGCAAAAACGTAAGAAAAATGAAGGTATAAGGAAAAGAAACGGAAGGGCGGTATTGGTTTAAATGGCCTTTTAGACGGTTTTGTGAGTTATATGGATACGGAATCTTAAAAACAGTGTGTACGAGAAGGAGGAAAGTTGTTTTGAGTGCCAAAACGTGGAAAAAATGAATGTATACGGAAAAGAAACAAAAGGGCGGAATTGGTTTAAATGGCCTTTTAGACGGTTTTGTGAGTCAGGTGGGTTCGGAATCATAAAAAAAATGTGTACGAGAAGGAGGAAAGTTGGAAAAACCTGGAAAAAATGAATGTATAAGGAAAAGAAACAAAAGGGCGGTATTGGTTTAAATGGCTTTTTAGACAATTCCGTGAGTCAGATGGGTTCGGAATCATAAAAACAGTGTGTACGCGAAGGAGAAAAGTTGTTTTGAGTGCAAAAACGTCAGAAAAATGAATGTTTAAGGAAAAGAAACAAAAGGACGGTATTGGTTTAAATGGCCTTTTAGACGGTTTTGTGAGTAGGTGGGTTCGGAATCATAAAAAAAGTGTGTACGAGAAGGAGGAATGTTGTTTTGAGTGCAAAAACGTGGAAAAAATGAATGTATAAGGAAAAGAAACAAAAGGGAGGTATTAGTTTAAATGGTCTTTTAGACGATTTTGTGAGTCAGATGGGTTCGGAATCTTAAAAACAGTGTGTACGCCAAGGAGGAAAGTTGTTTTGAGTGCAAAAACGTAAGAAAAATGAATGTATAAGAAAAAGAAACAAAAGGGAGGTATTGGTTTAAATGCTCTTTTAGACAATTTTGTGAATCAGATGGGTTCGGAATCTTGTGAAACAGTGTGTACGCGAAGGAGGAAAGTTGTCTTGAGTGCAAAAACGTAAGAAAAATGAATATATAAGGAAAAGAAACAAAAGGGAGGTATTGGTTTAAATGGCCTTTTACACAGTTTGGTGAGTCAGATGGGTTCGGAATCTTAAAAACAGTGTGTACGCGAAGGAGGAAAGTTGTTTTGAGTGCAAAAACGTCAGATAAATGAATGTTTAAGGAAAAGAAACAAAAGGGCGGAATTGGTTTAAATGGCCTTTTAGACGGTTTTGTGAGTCAGGTGGGTTCGGAAACATAAAAAGTGTACGAGAAGGAGGAAAGTTGGAAAAAATGAATGTATAAGGAAAAGAAAAGGGCGGTATTAATGTAAATGGCCATTTAGACGATTTTGTGAATCACATGGGTTCGGAATCACAAAAACAGTGTGTACGCGAAGGAGGAACGTTTTGAGTGCCAAAACGTGGAAAAAATGAATGTATAAGGAAAACAAACAAAAGGGAGGTATTGGTTTAAATGGCTTTTTAGACAGTTTTGTGAGTCAGATGGGTTCGGAAACTTAAAAACAGTGTGTACGCGAAGGAGGAAAGTTGTCTTGAGTGCAAAAACGTAAGCAAAATGAATGTATAAGGAAAAGAAAAAAAAGGGCGGTATTGGTTTAAATGGCCTTTTAGATGGTTTTGTGAGTCAGGTGGGTTCGGAATCATAAAAACAGTGTGTACGCGAAGGAGGAAAGTTGTTTTGAGTGCAAAAACGTGGAAAAAATGAATGTATAAGGAAAAGAAACAAAAGGGCGGAATTGGTTTAAATGGCCTTTTAGACAGTTTTGTGAGTCAGATGGGTTCGAAATCTTAAAAACAGTGTGTACGCGAAGGAGGAAACTTGTTTTGAGTGCAAAAACGTGGAAAAAATGGATGTATAAGAAAAAGAAACAAAAGGGAGGTATTTGTAAGAGGTTTAAATGCTCTTTTAGACAATTTTGTGAATCAGATGGGTTCGGAATCTTGTGAAACAGTGTGTACGCGAAGGAGGAAAGTTGTTTTGAGTGCCAAAACGTGGAAAAAATGAATGTATAAGGAAAAGAAACAAAAGGGCGGAATTGGTTTAAATGGCCTTTTAGACGGTTTTGTGAGTCAGGTGGGTTCGGAAACATAAAAAAAGTGTGTACGAGAAGGAGGAAAGTTGGAAAAAATGAATGTATAAGGAAAAGAAAAGGGCGGTATTAATGTAAATGGCCTTTTAGACGATTTTGTGAATCACATGGGTTCGGAATCACAAAAACAGTGTGTACGCGAAGGAGGAACGTTTTGAGTGCCAAAACGTGGAAAAAATGACTGTATAAGGAAAACAAACAAAAGGGAGGTATTGGTTTAAATGGCCTTTTAGACGATTTTGTGAGTCAGATGGGTTCGGAATCTTAAAAACAGTGTGTACGCGAAGGAGGAAAGTTGTAAAAACCTGGAAAAAATGAATGTATAAGGAAAAGAAACAAAAGGGCGGTATTGGTTTAAATGGCTTTTTAGACAGTTTTGTGAATCGGATGGGTTCGGAATCTTGTGAAACAGTGTGTACGCGAAGGAGGAAAGTTGTCTTGAGTGCAAAAACGTAAACAAAATGAATGTATAAGGAAAAGAAACAAAAGGGCATTATTGGTTTAAATGGCCTTTTAGACGGTTTTGTGTGTCAGGTGGGTTCGGAATCATAAAAAAAGTGTGTACGAGAAGGAGGAAAGTTGTTTTGAGTGCAAAAACGTAAGAAAAATGAATGTATAAGGAAAAGAAACAAAAGGGCGTTATTGGTTTAAATGGTCTTTTAGACAGTCTTGTGAGTCAGATGGGTTCGGAATCTTAAAAGCAGTGTGTACGCGAAAGAGGAAAATTGTTTTGAGTGCAAAAACGTCGAAAAAATAATTGTATAAGGAAAAGAAACAAAAGGTTTAAATGGCCTTTTAGACGGTTTTGTGAGTCAGGTGGGTTCGGAAACATAAAAACAGTGTGTACGCGAAGGAGGAACGTTTTGAGTGCCAAAACGTGGAAAAAATGAATGTATAAGGAAAACAAACAAATGGGCGGTATTGGTTTAAATGGCGTTTTAGACGGTTTTGTGAGTCACGTGGGATCGGAATCACAAAAAAAGTGTGTACGAGAAGGAGGAATGTTGTTTTGAGTGCAAAAACGTAAGAAAAATGAAGGTATAAGGAAAAGAAACGGAAGGGCGGTATTGGTTTAAATGGCCTTTTAGACGGTTTTGTGAGTTATATGGATACGGAATCTTAAAAACAGTGTGTACGAGAAGGAGGAAAGTTGTTTTGAGTGCCAAAACGTGGAAAAAATGAATGTATAAGGAAAAGAAACAAAAGGGCGGAATTGGTTTAAATGGCCTTTTAGACGGTTTTGTGAGTCAGGTGGGTTCGGAATCATAAAAAAAATGTGTACGAGAAGGAGGAAAGTTGGAAAAACCTGGAAAAAATGAATGTATAAGGAAAAGAAACAAAAGGGCGGTATTGGTTTAAATGGCTTTTTAGACAATTCCGTGAGTCAGATGGGTTCGGAATCATAAAAACAGTGTGTACGCGAAGGAGAAAAGTTGTTTTGAGTGCAAAAACGTCAGAAAAATGAATGTTTAAGGAAAAGAAACAAAAGGACGGTATTGGTTTAAATGGCCTTTTAGACGGTTTTGTGAGTAGGTGGGTTCGGAATCATAAAAAAAGTGTGTACGAGAAGGAGGAATGTTGTTTTGAGTGCAAAAACGTGGAAAAAATGAATGTATAAGGAAAAGAAACAAAAGGGAGGTATTAGTTTAAATGGTCTTTTAGACGATTTTGTGAGTCAGATGGGTTCGGAATCTTAAAAACAGTGTGTACGCCAAGGAGGAAAGTTGTTTTGAGTGCAAAAACGTAAGAAAAATGAATGTATAAGGAAAAGAAACAAAAGGGCGTTATTGGTTTAAATGGTCTTTTACACAGTTTTGTGAGTCAGATGGGTTCGGAATCTTAAAAGCAGTGTGTACGCGAAAGAGGAAAATTGTTTTGAGTGCAAAAACGTCGAAAAAATAATTGTATAAGGAAAAGAAACAAAAGGTTTAAATGGCCTTTTAGACGGTTTTGTGAGTCAGGTGGGTTCGGAAACATAAAAACAGTGTGTACGCGAAGGAGGAACGTTTTGAGTGCCAAAACGTGGAAAAAATGAATGTATAAGGAAAACAAACAAATGGGCGGTATTGGTTTAAATGGCGTTTTAGACGGTTTTGTGAGTCACGTGGGATCGGAATCACAAAAAAAGTGTGTACGAGAAGGAGGAATGTTGTTTTGAGTGCAAAAACGTAAGAAAAATGAAGGTATAAGGAAAAGAGACGGAAGGGCGGTATTGGTTTAAATGGCCTTTTAGACGGTTTTGTGAGTTATATGGATACGGAATCTTAAAAACAGTGTGTACGAGAAGGAGGAAAGTTGTTTTGAGTGCCAAAACGTGGAAAAAATGAATGTATAAGGAAAAGAAACAAAAGGGCGGAATTGGTTTAAATGGCCTTTTAGACGGTTTTGTGAGTCAGGTGGGTTCGGAATCATAAAAAAAATGTGTACGAGAAGGAGGAAAGTTGGAAAAACCTGGAAAAAATGAATGTATAAGGAAAAGAAACAAAAGGGCGGTATTGGTTTAAATGGCTTTTTAGACAATTCCGTGAGTCAGATGGGTTCGGAATCATAAAAACAGTGTGTACGCGAAGGAGAAAAGTTGTTTTGAGTGCAAAAACGTCAGAAAAATGAATGTTTAAGGAAAAGAAACAAAAGGACGGTATTGGTTTAAATGGCCTTTTAGACGGTTTTGTGAGTAGGTGGGTTCGGAATCATAAAAAAAGTGTGTACGAGAAGGAGGAATGTTGTTTTGAGTGCAAAAACGTGGAAAAAATGAATGTATAAGGAAAAGAAACAAAAGGGAGGTATTAGTTTAAATGCTCTTTTAGACAATTTTGTGAATCAGATGGGTTCGGAATCTTAAAAACAGTGTGTACGCCAAGGAGGAAAGTTGTCTTGAGTGCAAAAACGTAAGAAAAATGAATATATAAGGAAAAGAAACAAAAGGGAGGTATTGGTTTAAATGGCCTTTTACACAGTTTGGTGAGTCAGATGGGTTCGGAATCTTAAAAACAGTGTGTACGCGAAGGAGGAAAGTTGTTTTGAGTGCAAAAACGTCAGATAAATGAATGTTTAAGGAAAAGAAACAAAAGGGCGGAATTGGTTTAAATGGCCTTTTAGACGGTTTTGTGAGTCAGGTGGGTTCGGAAACATAAAAAAAGTGTGTACGAGAAGGAGGAAAGTTGGAAAAAATGAATGTATAAGGAAAAGAAAAGGGCGGTATTAATGTAAATGGCCATTTAGACGATTTTGTGAATCACATGGGTTCGGAATCACAAAAACAGTGTGTACGCGAAGGAGGAACGTTTTGAGTGCCAAAACGTGGAAAAAATGAATGTATAAGGAAAACAAACAAAAGGGCGGTATTGGTTTAAATGGCTTTTTAGACAGTTTTGTGAGTCAGATGGGTTCGGAATCTTAAAAACAGTGTGTACGCGAAGGAGGAAAGTTGTCTTGAGTGCAAAAACGTAAGCAAAATGAATGTATAAGGAAAAGAAACAAAAGGGCGGTATTGGTTTAAATGGCCTTTTAGATGGTTTTGTGAGTCAGGTGGGTTCGGAATCATAAAAACAGTGTGTACGCGAAGGAGGAAAGTTGTTTTGAGTGCAAAAACGTGGAAAAAATGAATGTATAAGGAAAAGAAACAAAAGGGCGGAATTGGTTTAAATGGCCTTTTAGACAGTTTTGTGAGTCAGATGGGTTCGAAATCTTAAAAACAGTGTGTACGCGAAGGAGGAAACTTCTTTTGAGTGCAAAAACGTGGAAAAAATGGATGTATAAGAAAAAGAAACAAAAGGGAGGTATTTGTAAGAGGTTTAAATGCTCTTTTAGACAATTTTGTGAATCAGATGGGTTCGGAATCTTGTGAAACAGTGTGTACGCGAAGGAGGAAAGTTGTTTTGAGTGCCAAAACGTGGAAAAAATGAATGTATAAGGAAAAGAAACAAAAGGGCGGAATTGGTTTAAATGGCCTTTTAGACGGTTTTGTGAGTCAGGTGGGTTCGGAAACATAAAAAAAGTGTGTACGAGAAGGAGGAAAGTTGGAAAAAATGAATGTATAAGGAAAAGAAAAGGGCGGTATTAATGTAAATGGCCTTTTAGACGATTTTGTGAATCACATGGGTTCGGAATCACAAAAACAGTGTGTACGCGAAGGAGGAACGTTTTGAGTGCCAAAACGTGGAAAAAATGACTGTATAAGGAAAACAAACAAAAGGGAGGTATTGGTTTAAATGGCCTTTTAGACGATTTTGTGAGTCAGATGGGTTCGGAATCTTAAAAACAGTGTGTACGCGAAGGAGGAAAGTTGTAAAAACCTGGAAAAAATGAATGTATAAGGAAAAGAAACAAAAGGGCGGTATTGGTTTAAATGGCTTTTTAGACAGTTTTGTGAATCGGATGGGTTCGGAATCTTGTGAAACAGTGTGTACGCGAAGGAGGAAAGTTGTTTTGAGTGCAAAAACGTGGAAAAAATGAATGTATAAGGAAAAGAAACAAAAGGGAGGTATTGGTTTAAATGGCCTTTTAGACGATTTTGTGAGTCAGATGGGTTCGGAATCTTAAAAACAGTGTGTACGCGAAGGAGGAAAGTTGTAAAAACCTGGAAAAAATGAATGTATAAGGAAAAGAAACAAAAGGGCGGTATTGGTTTAAATGCTCTTTTAGACAATTTTGTGAATCAGATGGGTTCGGAATCTTGTGAAACAGTGTGTACGCGAAGGAGGAAAGTTGTTTTGAGTGCCAAAACGTGGAAAAAATGAATGTATAAGGAAAAGAAACAAAAGGGCGGAATTGGTTTAAATGGCCTTTTAGACGGTTTTGTGAGTCAGGTGGGTTCGGAAACATAAAAAAAGTGTGTACGAGAAGGAGGAAAGTTGGAAAAAATGAATGTATAAGGAAAAGAAAAGGGCGGTATTAATGTAAATGGCCTTTTAGACGATTTTGTGAATCACATGGGTTCGGAATCACAAAAACAGTGTGTACGCGAAGGAGGAACGTTTTGAGTGCCAAAACGTGGAAAAAATGACTGTATAAGGAAAACAAACAAAAGGGAGGTATTGGTTTAAATGGCCTTTTAGACGATTTTGTGAGTCAGATGGGTTCGGAATCTTAAAAACAGTGTGTACGCGAAGGAGGAAAGTTGTAAAAACCTGGAAAAAATGAATGTATAAGGAAAAGAAACAAAAGGGCGGTATTGGTTTAAATGGCTTTTTAGACAGTTTTGTGAATCGGATGGGTTCGGAATCTTGTGAAACAGTGTGTACGCGAAGGAGGAAAGTTGTCTTGAGTGCAAAAACGTAAACAAAATGAATGTATAAGGAAAAGAAACAAAAGGGCATTATTGGTTTAAATGGCCTTTTAGACGGTTTTGTGTGTCAGGTGGGTTCGGAATCATAAAAAAAGTGTGTACGAGAAGGAGGAAAGTTGTTTTTAGTGCAAAAACGTAAGAAAAATGAATGTATAAGGAAAAGAAACAAAAGGGCGTTATTGGTTTAAATGGTCTTTTAGACAGTTTTGTGAGTCAGATGGGTTCGGAATCTTAAAAGCAGTGTGTACGCGAAAGAGGAAAATTGTTTTGAGTGCAAAAACGTCGAAAAAATAATTGTATAAGGAAAAGAAACAAAAGGTTTAAATGGCCTTTTAGACGGTTTTGTGAGTCAGGTGGGTTCGGAAACATAAAAACAGTGTGTACGCGAAGGAGGAACGTTTTGAGTGCCAAAACGTGGAAAAAATGAATGTATAAGGAAAACAAACAAATGGGCGGTATTGGTTTAAATGGCGTTTTAGACGGTTTTGTGAGTCACGTGGGATCGGAATCACAAAAAAAGTGTGTACGAGAAGGAGGAATGTTGTTTTGAGTGCAAAAACGTAAGAAAAATGAAGGTATAAGGAAAAGAAACGGAAGGGCGGTATTGGTTTAAATGGCCTTTTAGACGGTTTTGTGAGTTATATGGATACGGAATCTTAAAAACAGTGTGTACGAGAAGGAGGAAAGTTGTTTTGAGTGCCAAAACGTGGAAAAAATGAATGTATAAGGAAAAGAAACAAAAGGGCGGAATTGGTTTAAATGGCCTTTTAGACGGTTTTGTGAGTCAGGTGGGTTCGGAATCATAAAAAAAATGTGTACGAGAAGGAGGAAAGTTGGAAAAACCTGGAAAGAATGAATGTATAAGGAAAAGAAACAAAAGGGCGGTATTGGTTTAAATGGCTTTTTAGACAATTCCGTGAGTCAGATGGGTTCGGAATCATAAAAACAGTGTGTACGCGAAGGAGAAAAGTTGTTTTGAGTGCAAAAACGTCAGAAAAATGAATGTTTAAGGAAAAGAAACAAAAGGACGGTATTGGTTTAAATGGCCTTTTAGACGGTTTTGTGAGTAGGTGGGTTCGGAATCATAAAAAAAGTGTGTACGAGAAGGAGGAATGTTGTTTTGAGTGCAAAAACGTGGAAAAAATGAATGTATAAGGAAAAGAAACAAAAGGGAGGTATTAGTTTAAATGGTCTTTTAGACGATTTTGTGAGTCAGATGGGTTCGGAATCTTAAAAACAGTGTGTACGCCAAGGAGGAAAGTTGTTTTGAGTGCAAAAACGTCGAAAAAATAATTGTATAAGGAAAAGAAACAAAAGGTTTAAATGGCCTTTTAGACGGTTTTGTGAGTCAGGTGGGTTCGGAAACATAAAAACAGTGTGTACGCGAAGGAGGAACGTTTTGAGTGCCGAAACGTGGAAAAAATGAATGTATAAGGAAAACAAACAAATGGGCGGTATTGGTTTAAATGGCGTTTTAGACGGTTTTGTGAGTCACGTGGGATCGGAATCACAAAAAAAGTGTGTACGAGAAGGAGGAATGTTGTTTTGAGTGCAAAAACGTAAGAAAAATGAAGGTATAAGGAAAAGAAACGGAAGGGCGGTATTGGTTTAAATGGCCTTTTAGACGGTTTTGTGAGTTATATGGATACGGAATCTTAAAAACAGTGTGTACGAGAAGGAGGAAAGTTGTTTTGATTGCCAAAACGTGGAAAAAATGAATGTAAAAGGAAAAGAAACAAAAGGGCGGAATTGGTTTAAATGGCCTTTTAGACGGTTTTGTGAGTCAGGTGGGTTCGGAATCATAAAAAAAATGTGTACGAGAAGGAGGAAAGTTGGAAAAACCTGGAAAAAATGAATGTATAAGGAAAAGAAACAAAAGGGCGGTATTGGTTTAAATGGCTTTTTAGACAATTCCGTGAGTCAGATGGGTTCGGAATCATAAAAACAGTGTGTACGCGAAGGAGGAAAGTTGTTTTGAGTGCAAAAACGTGGAAAAAATGAATGTATAAGGAAAAGAAACAAAAGGGAGGTATTGGTTTAAATGGTCTTTTAGACGATTTTGTAAGTCAGATGGGTTCGGAATCTTAAAAACAGTGTGTACGCGAAGGAGGAAAGTTGTTTTGAGTGCAAAAACGTGGAAAAAATGAATGTATAAGAAAAAGAAACAAAAGGGCGGAATTGGTTTAAATGGCCTTTTAGACAGTTTTGTGAGTCAGATGGGTTCGGAAACATAAAAAAAGTGTGTACGAGAAGGAGGAAAGTTGGAAAAAATGAATGTATAAGGAAAAGAAAAGGGCGGTATTAATGTAAATGGCCTTTTAGACGATTTTGTGAATCACATGGGTTCGGAATCACAAAAACAGTGTGTACGCGAAGGAGGAACGTTTTGAGTGCCAAAACGTGGAAAAAATGACTGTATAAGGAAAACAAACAAAAGGGAGGTATTGGTTTAAATGGCCTTTTAGACGATTTTGTGAGTCAGATGGGTTCGGAATCTTAAAAACAGTGTGTACGCGAAGGAGGAAAGTTGTAAAAACCTGGAAAAAATGAATGTATAAGGAAAAGAAACAAAAGGGCGGTATTGGTTTAAATGGCTTTTTAGACAGTTTTGTGAATCGGATGGGTTCGGAATCTTGTGAAACAGTGTGTACGCGAAGGAGGAAAGTTGTCTTGAGTGCAAAAACGTAAACAAAATGAATGTATAAGGAAAAGAAACAAAAGGGCATTATTGGTTTAAATGGCCTTTTAGACGGTTTTGTGTGTCAGGTGGGTTCGGAATCATAAAAAAAGTGTGTACGAGAAGGAGGAAAGTTGTTTTTAGTGCAAAAACGTAAGAAAAATGAATGTATAAGGAAAAGAAACAAAAGGGCGTTATTGGTTTAAATGGTCTTTTAGACAGTTTTGTGAGTCAGATGGGTTCGGAATCTTAAAAGCAGTGTGTACGCGAAAGAGGAAAATTGTTTTGAGTGCAAAAACGTCGAAAAAATAATTGTATAAGGAAAAGAAACAAAAGGTTTAAATGGCCTTTTAGACGGTTTTGTGAGTCAGGTGGGTTCGGAAACATAAAAACAGTGTGTACGCGAAGGAGGAACGTTTTGAGTGCCAAAACGTGGAAAAAATGAATGTATAAGGAAAACAAACAAATGGGCGGTATTGGTTTAAATGGCGTTTTAGACGGTTTTGTGAGTCACGTGGGATCGGAATCACAAAAAAAGTGTGTACGAGAAGGAGGAATGTTGTTTTGAGTGCAAAAACGTAAGAAAAATGAAGGTATAAGGAAAAGAAACGGAAGGGCGGTATTGGTTTAAATGGCCTTTTAGACGGTTTTGTGAGTTATATGGATACGGAATCTTAAAAACAGTGTGTACGAGAAGGAGGAAAGTTGTTTTGAGTGCCAAAACGTGGAAAAAATGAATGTATAAGGAAAAGGGGAATTGGAAAGGGCGGAATTGGTTTAAATGGCCTTTTAGACGGTTTTGTGAGTCAGGTGGGTTCGGAATCATAAAAAAAATGTGTACGAGAAGGAGGAAAGTTGGAAAAACCTGGAAAGAATGAATGTATAAGGAAAAGAAACAAAAGGGCGGTATTGGTTTAAATGGCTTTTTAGACAATTCCGTGAGTCAGATGGGTTCGGAATCATAAAAACAGTGTGTACGCGAAGGAGAAAAGTTGTTTTGAGTGCAAAAACGTCAGAAAAATGAATGTTTAAGGAAAAGAAACAAAAGGACGGTATTGGTTTAAATGGCCTTTTAGACGGTTTTGTGAGTAGGTGGGTTCGGAATCATAAAAAAAGTGTGTACGAGAAGGAGGAATGTTGTTTTGAGTGCAAAAACGTGGAAAAAATGAATGTATAAGGAAAAGAAACAAAAGGGAGGTATTAGTTTAAATGGTCTTTTAGACGATTTTGTGAGTCAGATGGGTTCGGAATCTTAAAAACAGTGTGTACGCCAAGGAGGAAAGTTGTTTTGAGTGCAAAAACGTCGAAAAAATAATTGTATAAGGAAAAGAAACAAAAGGTTTAAATGGCCTTTTAGACGGTTTTGTGAGTCAGGTGGGTTCGGAAACATAAAAACAGTGTGTACGCGAAGGAGGAACGTTTTGAGTGCCAAAACGTGGAAAAAATGAATGTATAAGGAAAACAAACAAATGGGCGGTATTGGTTTAAATGGCGTTTTAGACGGTTTTGTGAGTCACGTGGGATCGGAATCACAAAAAAAGTGTGTACGAGAAGGAGGAATGTTGTTTTGAGTGCAAAAACGTAAGAAAAATGAAGGTATAAGGAAAAGAAACGGAAGGGCGGTATTGGTTTAAATGGCCTTTTAGACGGTTTTGTGAGTTATATGGATACGGAATCTTAAAAACAGTGTGTACGAGAAGGAGGAAAGTTGTTTTGAGTGCCAAAACGTGGAAAAAATGAATGTAAAAGGAAAAGAAACAAAAGGGCGGAATTGGTTTAAATGGCCTTTTAGACGGTTTTGTGAGTCAGGTGGGTTCGGAATCATAAAAAAAATGTGTACGAGAAGGAGGAAAGTTGGAAAAACCTGGAAAAAATGAATGTATAAGGAAAAGAAACAAAAGGGCGGTATTGGTTTAAATGGCTTTTTAGACAATTCCGTGAGTCAGATGGGTTCGGAATCATAAAAACAGTGTGTACGCGAAGGAGGAAAGTTGTTTTGAGTGCAAAAACGTGGAAAAAATGAATGTATAAGGAAAAGAAACAAAAGGGAGGTATTGGTTTAAATGGTCTTTTAGACGATTTTGTAAGTCAGATGGGTTCGGAATCTTAAAAACAGTGTGTACGCGAAGGAGGAAAGTTGTTTTGAGTGCAAAAACGTGGAAAAAATGAATGTATAAGAAAAAGAAACAAAAGGGCGGAATTGGTTTAAATGGCCTTTTAGACAGTTTTGTGAGTCAGATGGGTTCGAAAGTTTAAAAACAGTGTGTACGCGAAGGAGGAAACTTGTTTTGAGTGCAAAAACGTGGAAAAAATGGATGTATAAGAAAAAGAAACAAAGGGGAAGTATTGGTTTAAATGCTCTTTTAGACAATTTTGTGAATCAGATGGGTTCGGAATCTTGTGAAACAGTGTGTACGCGAAGGAGGAAAGTTGTTTTGAGTGCAAAAACGTCAGATAAATGAATGTTTAAGGAAAAGAAACAAAAGGGCGGAATTGGTTTACATGGCCTTTTAGACGGTTTTGTGAGTCAGGTGGGTTCGGAAACATAAAAAAAGTGTGTACGAGAAGGAGGAAAGTTGGAAAAAATGAATGTATAAGGAAAAGAAAAGGGCGGTATTAATGTAAATGGCCATTTAGACGATTTTGTGAATCACATGGGTTCGGAATCACAAAAACAGTGTGTACGCGAAGGAGGAACGTTTTGAGTGCCAAAACGTGGAAAAAATGAATGTATAAGGAAAACAAACAAAAGGGCGGTATTGGTTTAAATGGCTTTTTAGACAGTTTTGTGAGTCAGATGGGTTCGGAATCTTAAAAACAGTGTGTACGCGAAGGAGGAAAGTTGTCTTGAGTGCAAAAACGTAAGCAAAATGAATGTATAAGGAAAAGAAAAGGGCGGTATTAATGTAAATGGCCATTTAGACGATTTTGTGAATCACATGGGTTCGGAATCACAAAAACAGTGTGTACGCGAAGGAGGAACGTTTTGAGTGCCAAAACGTGGAAAAAATGAATGTATAAGGAAAACAAACAAAAGGGCGGTATTGGTTTAAATGGCCTTTTAGATGGTTTTGTGAGTCAGGTGGGTTCGGAATCATAAAAACAGTGTGTACGCGAAGGAGGAAAGTTGTTTTGAGTGCAAAAACGTGGAAAAAATGAATGTATAAGGAAAAGAAACAAAAGGGCGGAATTGGTTTAAATGGCCTTTTAGACAGTTTTGTGAGTCAGATGGGTTCGAAATCTTAAAAACAGTGTGTACGCGAAGGAGGAAACTTGTTTTGAGTGCAAAAACGTGGAAAAAATGGATGTATAAGAAAAAGAAACAAAAGGGAGGTATTGGTTTAAATGCTCTTTTAGACAATTTTGTGAATCAGATGGGTTCGGAATCTTGTGAAACAGTGTGTACGCGAAGGAGGAAAGTTGTTTTGAGTGCCAAAACGTGGAAAAAATGAATGTATAAGGAAAAGAAACAAAAGGGCGGAATTGGTTTAAATGGCCTTTTAGACGGTTTTGTGAGTCAGGTGGGTTCGGAAACATAAAAAAAGTGTGTACGAGAAGGAGGAAAGTTGGAAAAAATGAATGTATAAGGAAAAGAAAAGGGCGGTATTAATGTAAATGGCCTTTTAGACGATTTTGTGAATGACATGGGTTCGGAATCACAAAAACAGTGTGTACGCGAAGGAGGAACGTTTTGAGTGCCAAAACGTGGAAAAAATGACTGTATAAGGAAAACAAACAAAAGGGAGGTATTGGTTTAAATGGCCTTTTAGACGATTTTGTGAGTCAGATGGGTTCGGAATCTTAAAAACAGTGTGTACGCGAAGGAGGAAAGTTGTAAAAACCTGGAAAAAATGAATGTATAAGGAAAAGAAACAAAAGGGCGGTATTGGTTTAAATGGCTTTTTAGACAGTTTTGTGAATCGGATGGGTTCGGAATCTTGTGAAACAGTGTGTACGCGAAGGAGGAAAGTTGTCTTGAGTGCAAAAACGTAAACAAAATGAATGTATAAGGAAAAGAAACAAAAGGGCGTTATTGGTTTAAATGGCCTTTTAGACGGTTTTGTGTGTCAGGTGGGTTCGGAATCATAAAAAAAGTGTGTACGAGAAGGAGGAAAGTTGTTTTGAGTGCAAAAACGTAAGAAAAATGAATGTATAAGGAAAAGAAACAAAAGGGCGTTATTGGTTTAAATGGTCTTTTAGACAGTTTTGTGAGTCAGATGGGTTCGGAATCTTAAAAGCAGTGTGTACGCGAAAGAGGAAAATTGTTTTGAGTGCAAAAACGTCGAAAAAATAATTGTATAAGGAAAAGAAACAAAAGGTTTAAATGGCCTTTTAGACGGTTTTGTGAGTCAGGTGGGTTCGGAAACATAAAAACAGTGTGTACGCGAAGGAGGAACGTTTTGAGTGCCAAAACGTGGAAAAAATGAATGTATAAGGAAAACAAACAAATGGGCGGTATTGGTTTAAATGGCGTTTTAGACGGTTTTGTGAGTCACGTGGGATCGGAATCACAAAAAAAGTGTGTACGAGAAGGAGGAATGTTGTTTTGAGTGCAAAAACGTAAGAAAAATGAAGGTATAAGGAAAAGAAACGGAAGGGCGGTATTGGTTTAAATGGCCTTTTAGACGGTTTTGTGAGTTATATGGATACGGAATCTTAAAAACAGTGTGTACGAGAAGGAGGAAAGTTGTTTTGAGTGCCAAAACGTGGAAAAAATGAATGTATAAGGAAAAGAAACAAAAGGGCGGAATTGGTTTAAATGGCCTTTTAGACGGTTTTGTGAGTCAGGTGGGTTCGGAATCATAAAAAAAATGTGTACGAGAAGGAGGAAAGTTGGAAAAACCTGGAAAAAATGAATGTATAAGGAAAAGAAACAAAAGGGCGGTATTGGTTTAAATGGCTTTTTAGACAATTCCGTGAGTCAGATGGGTTCGGAATCATAAAAACAGTGTGTACGCGAAGGAGAAAAGTTGTTTTGAGTGCAAAAACGTCAGAAAAATGAATGTTTAAGGAAAAGAAACAAAAGGACGGTATTGGTTTAAATGGCCTTTTAGACGGTTTTGTGAGTAGGTGGGTTCGGAATCATAAAAAAAGTGTGTACGAGAAGGAGGAATGTTGTTTTGAGTGCAAAAACGTGGAAAAAATGAATGTATAAGGAAAAGAAACAAAAGGGAGGTATTAGTTTAAATGGTCTTTTAGACGATTTTGTGAGTCAGATGGGTTCGGAATCTTAAAAACAGTGTGTACGCCAAGGAGGAAAGTTGTTTTGAGTGCAAAAACGTAAGAAAAATGAATGTATAAGGAAAAGAAACAAAAGGGAGGTATTGGTTTAAATGGTCTTTTAGACGATTTTGTAAGTCAGATGGGTTCGGAATCTTAAAAACAGTGTGTAAGGAAAGGAGGAAGAAGGAGGAAAGTTGTTTTGAGTGCAAAAACGTGGAAAAAATGAATGTATAAGAAAAAGAAACAAAAGGGCGGAATTGGTTTAAATGGCCTTTTAGACAGTTTTGTGAGTCAGATGGGTTCGAAAGTTTAAAAACAGTGTGTACGCGAAGGAGGAAACTTGTTTTGAGTGCAAAAACGTGGAAAAAATGGATGTATAAGAAAAAGAAACAAAAGGGAGGTATTGGTTTAAATGCTCTTTTAGACAATTTTGTGAATCAGATGGGTTCGGAATCTTGTGAAACAGTGTGTACGCGAAGGAGGAAAGTTGTCTTGAGTGCAAAAACGTAAGAAAAGAAACAAATAAGGAAAAGGAACAAAAGGGAGGTATTGGTTTAAATGGCCTTTTACACAGTTTGGTGAGTCAGATGGGTTCGGAATCTTAAAAACAGTGTGTACGCGAAGGAGGAAAGTTGTTTTGAGTGCAAAAACGTCAGATAAATGAATGTTTAAGGAAAAGAAACAAAAGGGCGGAATTGGTTTAAATGGCCTTTTAGACGGTTTTGTGAGTCAGGTGGGTTCGGAAACATAAAAAAAGTGTGTACGAGAAGGAGGAAAGTTGGAAAAAATGAATGTATAAGGAAAAGAAAAGGGCGGTATTAATGTAAATGGCCATTTAGACGATTTTGTGAATCACATGGGTTCGGAATCACAAAAACAGTGTGTACGCGAAGGAGGAACGTTTTGAGTGCCAAAACGTGGAAAAAATGAATGTATAAGGAAAACAAACAAAAGGGCGGTATTGGTTTAAATGGCTTTTTAGACAGTTTTGTGAGTCAGATGGGTTCGGAATCTTAAAAACAGTGTGTACGCGAAGGAGGAAAGTTGTCTTGAGTGCAAAAACGTAAGCAAAATGAATGTATAAGGAAAAGAAACAAAAGGGCGGTATTGGTTTAAATGGCCTTTTAGATGGTTTTGTGAGTCAGGTGGGTTCGGAATCTTAAAAACAGTGTGTACGCGAAGGAGGAAACTTGTTTTGAGTGCAAAAACGTGGAAAAAATGAATGTATAAGAAAAAGAAACAAAAGGGAGGTATTGGTTTAAATGCTCTTTTAGACGATTTTGTGAATCGGATGGGTTCGGAATCTTGTGAAACAGTGTGTACGCGAAGGAGGAAAGTTTTCTTGAGTGCGAAAACGTAAGCAAAATGAATGTATAAGGAAAAGAAACAAAAGGGAGGTATTGGTTTAAATGGTCTTTTAGACGATTTTGTGAGTCAGATGGGTTCGGAATCTTAAAAGCAGTGTGTACGCGAAGGAGGAAAGTTGTTTTGAGTGCAAAAACATGAGAAAAATGAATGCATAAGGAAAAGAAACAAAAGGGCGGTATTGATGTAAATGGCCTTTTTAACGATTTTGTGATTCCGGTGGGTTCGGAATCATAAAAACAGTGTGTAATCGAAGGAGGAGTGCCAGAACGTGGAAAAAATGAATGTATAAGGAAAAGAACCAAAAGGGCGTTATTGGTTTAAATAGGGTTTTAGACGGTTTTGTGAGTCACATGGGATCGGAATCACAAAAAAAGTGTGTACGAGAAGGAGGAATGTTGTTTTGTATGCAAAAACGTGAGAAAAATGAAGGTATAAGGAAAAGAAACAAAAGGGCGGTATTGGTTTAAATGGCCTTTTAGATGGTTTTGTGAGTCAGATGGGTTCGGAATCATAAAAACAGTGTGTACGCGAAGGAGGAAAGTTGTTTTGAGTGCCAAAACGTGGAAAAAATGAATGTATAAGGAAAAGAAACAAAAGGGCGGAATTGGTTTAAATGGCCTTTTAGACAGTTTTGTGAGTCAGATGGGTTCGGAATTTTAAAAGCAGTGTGTACGCGAAGGAGGAAATCTGTTTTGAGTGCAAAAACATGAGAAAAATGAATGCATAAGGAAAAGAAACAAAAGGGCGGTATTGATGTAAATGGCCTTTTTAACGATTTTGTGAGTCCGGTAGGTTCGGAATCATAAAAACATTGTGTACGCGAAGGAGGAAAGTTGTCTTGAGTGCCAAAACGTGGAAAAAATGAATGTTTAAGGAAAATAAACAAAAGGGCGGAATTGGTTTAAATTGCCTTTTAGACGGTTTTGTGAGTCAGATGGGTTCGGAATCATAAAAACAGTGTGTACGCGAAGGAGGAAAGTTGTTTTGAGTGCAAAAACGTGGAAAAAATGAATGTATAAGGAAAAGAAACAAAAGGGCGGAATTGGTTTAAATGGCCTTTTAGACAGTTTTGTGAGTCAGATGGGTTCGAAATCTTAAAAACAGTGTGTACGCGAAGGAGGAAACTTGTTTTCAGTGCAAAAACGTGGAAAAAATGGATGTATAAGAAAAAGAAACAAAAGGGAGGTATTGGTTTAAATGCTCTTTTAGACAATTTTGTGAATCAGATGGGTTCGGAATCTTGTGAAACAGTGTGTACGCGAAAGAGGAAAGTTGTCTTGAGTGCAAAAACGTAAGAAAAATGAATATATAAGGAAAAGAAACAAAAGGGAGGTATTGGTTTAAATGGCCTTTTACACAGTTTGGTGAGTCAGATGGGTTCGGAATCTTAAAAACAGTGTGTACGCGAAGGAGGAAAGTTGTTTTGAGTGCAAAAACGTAAGAAAAATGAATATATAAGGAAAAGAAACAAAAGGGAGGTATTGGTTTAAATGGCCTTTTACACAGTTTGGTGAGTCAGATGGGTTCGGAATCTTAAAAACAGTGTGTACGCGAAGGAGGAAAGTTGTTTTGAGTGCCAAAACGTGGAAAAAATGAATGTATAAGGAAAAGAAACAAAAGGGCGGAATTGGTTTAAATGGCCTTTTAGACAGTTTTGTTAGTCAGATGGGTTCGGAATCTTAAAAGCAGTGTGTACGCGAAGGAGGAAATTTGTTTTGAGTGCAAAAACATGAGAAAAATGAATGCATAAGGAAAAGAAACAAACGAGCGGTATTGATGTAAATGGCCTTTTTAACGATTTTGTGAGTCCGGTGGGTTCGGAATCATAAAAACATTGTGTACGCGAAGGAGGAAAGTTGTCTTGAGTGCCAAAACGTGGAAAAAATGAAAGTATAAGGAAAAGAAACAAAAGGGCGTTATTGGTTTAAATGGTCTTTTAGACAGTTTTGTGAGTCAGATGGGTTCGGAATCTTAAAAGCAGTGTGTACGCGATAGAGGAAAATTGTTTTGAGTGCAAAAACGTCGAAAAAATAATTGTATAAGGAAAAGAAACAAAAGGTTTAAATTGCCTTTTAGACGGTTTTGTGAGTCAGGTGGGTTCGGAAACATAAAAACAGTGTGTACGCGAAGGAGGAACGTTTTGAGTGCCAAAACGTGGAAAAAATGAATGTATAAGGAAAAGAAACAAAAGGGCGGTATTGGTTGAAATGGCGTTTTAGACGGTTTTGTGAGTCACATGGGATCGGAATCACAAAAAAAGTGTGTACGAGAAGGAGGAATGCTGTTTTGAGTGCAACATTCATCATATCAGGAATCATAAGGAAAAGAAACGGAAGGGCGGTATTGGTTTAAATGGCCTTTTAGACGGTTTTGTGAGTCAGATGGATACGGAATCTTAAAAACAGTGTGTACGAGAAGGAGGAAAGTTGTTTTGAGTGCCAAAACGTGGAAAAAATGAATGTATAAGGAAAAGAAACAAAAGGGCGGAATTGGTTTAAATGGCCTTTTAGACGGTTTTGTGAGTCAGGTGGGTTCGGAATCATAAAAAAAATGTGTACGAGAAGGAGGAAAGTTGGAAAAACCTGGAAAAAATGAATGTATAAGGAAAAGAAACAAAAGGGCGGTATTGGTTTAAATGGCTTTTTAGACAATTCCGTGAGTCAGATGGGTTCGGAATCATAAAAACAGTGTGTACGCAAAGGAGAAAAATTGTTTTGAGTGCAAAAACGTCAGAAAAATGAATGTTTAAGGAGAATAAACAAAAGGGCGGAATTGGTTTAAATGGCCTTTTAGACAGTTTTGTGAGTCAGATGGGTTCGAAATCTTAAAAACAGTGTGTACGCGAAGGAGGAAACTTGTTTTGAGTGCAAAAACGTGGAAAAAATGGATGTATAAGAAAAAGAAACAAAAGGGCGGAATTGGTTTAAATGGCCTTTTAGACAGTTTTGTGAGTCAGATGGGTTCGAAAGTTTAAAAACAGTGTGTACGCGAAGGAGGAAACTTGTTTTGAGTGCAAAAACGTGGAAAAAATGGATGTATAAGAAAAAGAAACAAAAGGGAGGTATTGGTTTAAATGCTCTTTTAGACAATTTTGTGAATCAGATGGGTTCGGAATCTTGTGAAACAGTGTGTACGCGAAGGAGGAAAGTTGTCTTGAGTGCAAAAACGTAAGAAAAGAAACAAATAAGGAAAAGGAACAAAAGGGAGGTATTGGTTTAAATGGCCTTTTACACAGTTTGGTGAGTCAGATGGGTTCGGAATCTTAAAAACAGTGTGTACGCGAAGGAGGAAAGTTGTTTTGAGTGCAAAAACGTCAGATAAATGAATGTTTAAGGAAAAGAAACAAAAGGGCGGAATTGGTTTAAATGGCCTTTTAGACGGTTTTGTGAGTCAGGTGGGTTCGGAAACATAAAAAAAGTGTGTACGAGAAGGAGGAAAGTTGGAAAAAATGAATGTATAAGGAAAAGAAAAGGGCGGTATTAATGTAAATGGCCATTTAGACGATTTTGTGAATCACATGGGTTCGGAATCACAAAAACAGTGTGTACGCGAAGGAGGAACGTTTTGAGTGCCAAAACGTGGAAAAAATGAATGTATAAGGAAAACAAACAAAAGGGCGGTATTGGTTTAAATGGCTTTTTAGACAGTTTTGTGAGTCAGATGGGTTCGGAATCTTAAAAACAGTGTGTACGCGAAGAAGGAAAGTTGTCTTGAGTGCAAAAACGTAAGCAAAATGAATGTATAAGGAAAAGAAACAAAAGGGCGGTATTGGTTTAAATGGCCTTTTAGATGGTTTTGTGAGTCAGGTGGGTTCGGAATCATAAAAAAAGTGTGTACGAGAAGGAGGAATGTTGTTTTGAGTGATAAAACGTGGAAAAAAATGAATGTATAAGGAAAAGAAACAAAAGGGAGGTATTAGTTTAAATGGTCTTTTAGACGATTTTGTGAGTCAGATGGGTTCGGAATCTTAAAAACAGTGTGTACGCGAAGGAGGAAAGTTGGAAAAACCTGGAAAAAATGAATGTATAAGGAAAAGAAACAAAAGGGCGGTATTGGTTTAAATGGCTTTTTAGACAGTCTTCTGAGTCAGATGGGTTCGAAATCTTAAAAACAGTGTGTACGCGAAGGAGGAAACTTGTTTTGAGTGCAAAAACGTGGAAAAAATGAATGTATAAGAAAAAGAAACAAAAGGGAGGTATTGGTTTAAATGCTCTTTTAGACGATTTTGTGAATCGGATGGGTTCGGAATCTTGTGAAACAGTGTGTACGCGAAGGAGGAAAGTTTTCTTGAGTGCGAAAACGTAAGCAAAATGAATGTATAAGGAAAAGAAACAAAAGGGAGGTATTGGTTTAAATGGTCTTTTAGACGATTTTGTGAGTCAGATGGGTTCGGAATCTTAAAAGCAGTGTGTACGCGAAGGAGGAAAGTTGTTTTGAGTGCAAAAACATGAGAAAAATGAATGCATAAGGAAAAGAAACAAAAGGGCGGTATTGATGTAAATGGCCTTTTTAACGATTTTGTGATTCCGGTGGGTTCGGAATCATAAAAACAGTGTGTAATCGAAGGAGGAGTGCCAGAACGTGGAAAAAATGAATGTATAAGGAAAAGAACCAAAAGGGCGTTATTGGTTTAAATAGGGTTTTAGACGGTTTTGTGAGTCAGATGGGTTCGGAATCATAAAAACAGTGTGTACGCGAAGGAGGAAAGTTGTTTTGAGTGCAAAAACGTGGAAAAAATGAATGTATAAGGAAAAGAAACAAAAGGGCGGAATTGGTTTAAATGGCCTTTTAGACAGTTTTGTGAGTCAGATGGGTTCGAAATCTTAAAAACAGTGTGTACGCGAAGGAGGAAACTTGTTTTCAGTGCAAAAACGTGGAAAAAATGGATGTATAAGAAAAAGAAACAAAAGGGAGGTATTGGTTTAAATGCTCTTTTAGACAATTTTGTGAATCAGATGGGTTCGGAATCTTGTGAAACAGTGTGTACGCGAAGGAGGAAAGTTGTCTTGAGTGCAAAAACGTAAGAAAAATGAATATATAAGGAAAAGAAACAAAAGGGAGGTATTGGTTTAAATGGCCTTTTACACAGTTTGGTGAGTCAGATGGGTTCGGAATCTTAAAAACAGTGTGTACGCGAAGGAGGAAAGTTGTTTTGAGTGCAAAAACGTAAGAAAAATGAAGGTATAAGGAAAAGGAACAAAAGGGCGGTATTGGTTTAAATGGCCTTTTAGATGGTTTTGTGAGTCAGATGGGTTCGGAATCATAAAAACAGTGTGTACGCGAAGGAGGAAAGTTGTTTTGAGTGCCAAAACGTGGAAAAAATGAATGTATAAGGAAAAGAAACAAAAGGGCGGAATTGGTTTAAATGGCCTTTTAGACAGTTTTGTGAGTCAGATGGGTTCGGAATTTTAAAAGCAGTGTGTACGCGAAGGAGGAAATCTGTTTTGAGTGCAAAAACATGAGAAAAATGAATGCATAAGGAAAAGAAACAAAAGGGCGGTATTGATGTAAATGGCCTTTTTAACGATTTTGTGAGTCCGGTAGGTTCGGAATCATAAAAACATTGTGTACGCGAAGGAGGAAAGTTGTCTTGAGTGCCAAAACGTGGAAAAAATGAATGTTTAAGGAAAATAAACAAAAGGGCGGAATTGGTTTAAATTGCCTTTTAGACGGTTTTGTGAGTCAGATGGGTTCGGAATCATAAAAACAGTGTGTACGCGAAGGAGGAAAGTTGTTTTGAGTGCAAAAACGTGGAAAAAATGAATGTATAAGGAAAAGAAACAAAAGGGCGGAATTGGTTTAAATGGCCTTTTAGACAGTTTTGTGAGTCAGATGGGTTCGAAATCTTAAAAACAGTGTGTACGCGAAGGAGGAAACTTGTTTTCAGTGCAAAAACGTGGAAAAAATGGATGTATAAGAAAAAGAAACAAAAGGGAGGTATTGGTTTAAATGCTCTTTTAGACAATTTTGTGAATCAGATGGGTTCGGAATCTTGTGAAACAGTGTGTACGCGAAGGAGGAAAGTTGTCTTGAGTGCAAAAACGTAAGAAAAATGAATATATAAGGAAAAGAAACAAAAGGGAGGTATTGGTTTAAATGGCCTTTTACACAGTTTGGTGAGTCAGATGGGTTCGGAATCTTAAAAACAGTGTGTACGCGAAGGAGGAAAGTTGTTTTGAGTGCAAAAACGTAAGAAAAATGAATATATAAGGAAAAGAAACAAAAGGGAGGTATTGGTTTAAATGGCCTTTTACACAGTTTGGTGAGTCAGATGGGTTCGGAATCTTAAAAACAGTGTGTACGCGAAGGAGGAAAGTTGTTTTGAGTGCCAAAACGTGGAAAAAATGAATGTATAAGGAAAAGAAACAAAAGGGCGGAATTGGTTTAAATGGCCTTTTAGACAGTTTTGTTAGTCAGATGGGTTCGGAATCTTAAAAGCAGTGTGTACGCGAAGGAGGAAATTTGTTTTGAGTGCAAAAACATGAGAAAAATGAATGCATAAGGAAAAGAAACAAACGAGCGGTATTGATGTAAATGGCCTTTTTAACGATTTTGTGAGTCCGGTGGGTTCGGAATCATAAAAACATTGTGTACGCGAAGGAGGAAAGTTGTCTTGAGTGCCAAAACGTGGAAAAAATGAAAGTATAAGGAAAAGAAACAAAAGGGCGTTATTGGTTTAAATGGTCTTTTAGACAGTTTTGTGAGTCAGATGGGTTCGGAATCTTAAAAGCAGTGTGTACGCGATAGAGGAAAATTGTTTTGAGTGCAAAAACGTCGAAAAAATAATTGTATAAGGAAAAGAAACAAAAGGTTTAAATTGCCTTTTAGACGGTTTTGTGAGTCAGGTGGGTTCAGAAACATAAAAACAGTGTGTACGCGAAGGAGGAACGTTTTGAGTGCCAAAACGTGGAAAAAATGAATGTATAAGGAAAAGAAACAAAAGGGCGGTATTGGTTGAAATGGCGTTTTAGACGGTTTTGTGAGTCACATGGGATCGGAATCACAAAAAAAGTGTGTACGAGAAGGAGGAATGCTGTTTTGAGTGCAACATTCATCATATCAGGAATCATAAGGAAAAGAAACGGAAGGGCGGTATTGGTTTAAATGGCCTTTTAGACGGTTTTGTGAGTCAGATGGATACGGAATCTTAAAAACAGTGTGTACGAGAAGGAGGAAAGTTGTTTTGAGTGCCAAAACGTGGAAAAAATGAATGTATAAGGAAAAGAAACAAAAGGGCGGAATTGGTTTAAATGGCCTTTTAGACGGTTTTGTGAGTCAGGTGGGTTCGGAATCATAAAAAAAATGTGTACGAGAAGGAGGAAAGTTGGAAAAACCTGGAAAAAATGAATGTATAAGGAAAAGAAACAAAAGGGCGGTATTGGTTTAAATGGCTTTTTAGACAGTTTTGTGAATCGGATGGGTTCGGAATCTTGTGAAACAGTGTGTACGCGAAGGAGGAAAGTTGTCTTGAGTGCAAAAACGTAAACAAAATGAATGTATAAGGAAAAGAAACAAAAGGGCGTTATTGGTTTAAATGGCCTTTTAGACGGTTTTGTGTGTCAGGTGGGTTCGGAATCATAAAAAAAGTGTGTACGAGAAGGAGGAAAGTTGTTTTGAGTGCAAAAACGTAAGAAAAATGAATGTATAAGGAAAAGAAACAAAAGGGCGTTATTGGTTTAAATGGTCTTTTAGACAGTTTTGTGAGTCAGATGGGTTCGGAATCTTAAAAGCAGTGTGTACGCGAAAGAGGAAAATTGTTTTGAGTGCAAAAACGTCGAAAAAATAATTGTATAAGGAAAAGAAACAAAAGGTTTAAATGGCCTTTTAGACGGTTTTGTGAGTCAGGTGGGTTCGGAAACATAAAAACAGTGTGTACGCGAAGGAGGAACGTTTTGAGTGCCAAAACGTGGAAAAAATGAATGTATAAGGAAAACAAACAAATGGGCGGTATTGGTTTAAATGGCGTTTTAGACGGTTTTGTGAGTCACGTGGGATCGGAATCACAAAAAAAGTGTGTACGAGAAGGAGGAATGTTGTTTTGAGTGCAAAAACGTAAGAAAAATGAAGGTATAAGGAAAAGAAACGGAAGGGCGGTATTGGTTTAAATGGCCTTTTAGACGGTTTTGTGAGTTATATGGATACGGAATCTTAAAAACAGTGTGTACGAGAAGGAGGAAAGTTGTTTTGAGTGCCAAAACGTGGAAAAAATGAATGTATAAGGAAAAGAAACAAAAGGGCGGAATTGGTTTAAATGGCCTTTTAGACGGTTTTGTGAGTCAGGTGGGTTCGGAATCATAAAAAAAATGTGTACGAGAAGGAGGAAAGTTGGAAAAACCTGGAAAAAATGAATGTATAAGGAAAAGAAACAAAAGGGCGGTATTGGTTTAAATGGCTTTTTAGACAATTCCGTGAGTCAGATGGGTTCGGAATCATAAAAACAGTGTGTACGCGAAGGAGAAAAGTTGTTTTGAGTGCAAAAACGTCAGAAAAATGAATGTTTAAGGAAAAGAAACAAAAGGACGGTATTGGTTTAAATGGCCTTTTAGACGGTTTTGTGAGTAGGTGGGTTCGGAATCATAAAAAAAGTGTGTACGAGAAGGAGGAATGTTGTTTTGAGTGCAAAAACGTGGAAAAAATGAATGTATAAGGAAAAGAAACAAAAGGGAGGTATTAGTTTAAATGGTCTTTTAGACGATTTTGTGAGTCAGATGGGTTCGGAATCTTAAAAACAGTGTGTACGCCAAGGAGGAAAGTTGTTTTGAGTGCAAAAACGTAAGAAAAATGAATGTATAAGGAAAAGAAACAAAAGGGAGGTATTGGTTTAAATGGTCTTTTAGACGATTTTGTAAGTCAGATGGGTTCGGAATCTTAAAAACAGTGTGTAAGGAAAGGAGGAAGAAGGAGGAAAGTTGTTTTGAGTGCAAAAACGTGGAAAAAATGAATGTATAAGAAAAAGAAACAAAAGGGCGGAATTGGTTTAAATGGCCTTTTAGACAGTTTTGTGAGTCAGATGGGTTCGAAAGTTTAAAAACAGTGTGTACGCGAAGGAGGAAACTTGTTTTGAGTGCAAAAACGTGGAAAAAATGGATGTATAAGAAAAAGAAACAAAAGGGAGGTATTGGTTTAAATGCTCTTTTAGACAATTTTGTGAATCAGATGGGTTCGGAATCTTGTGAAACAGTGTGTACGCGAAGGAGGAAAGTTGTCTTGAGTGCAAAAACGTAAGAAAAGAAACAAATAAGGAAAAGGAACAAAAGGGAGGTATTGGTTTAAATGGCCTTTTACACAGTTTGGTGAGTCAGATGGGTTCGGAATCTTAAAAACAGTGTGTACGCGAAGGAGGAAAGTTGTTTTGAGTGCAAAAACGTCAGATAAATGAATGTTTAAGGAAAAGAAACAAAAGGGCGGAATTGGTTTAAATGGCCTTTTAGACGGTTTTGTGAGTCAGGTGGGTTCGGAAACATAAAAAAAGTGTGTACGAGAAGGAGGAAAGTTGGAAAAAATGAATGTATAAGGAAAAGAAAAGGGCGGTATTAATGTAAATGGCCATTTAGACGATTTTGTGAATCACATGGGTTCGGAATCACAAAAACAGTGTGTACGCGAAGGAGGAACGTTTTGAGTGCCAAAACGTGGAAAAAATGAATGTATAAGGAAAACAAACAAAAGGGCGGTATTGGTTTAAATGGCTTTTTAGACAGTTTTGTGAGTCAGATGGGTTCGGAATCTTAAAAACAGTGTGTACGCGAAGGAGGAAAGTTGTCTTGAGTGCAAAAACGTAAGCAAAATGAATGTATAAGGAAAAGAAACAAAAGGGCGGTATTGGTTTAAATGGCCTTTTAGATGGTTTTGTGAGTCAGGTGGGTTCGGAATCTTAAAAACAGTGTGTACGCGAAGGAGGAAACTTGTTTTGAGTGCAAAAACGTGGAAAAAATGAATGTATAAGAAAAAGAAACAAAAGGGAGGTATTGGTTTAAATGCTCTTTTAGACGATTTTGTGAATCGGATGGGTTCGGAATCTTGTGAAACAGTGTGTACGCGAAGGAGGAAAGTTTTCTTGAGTGCGAAAACGTAAGCAAAATGAATGTATAAGGAAAAGAAACAAAAGGGAGGTATTGGTTTAAATGGTCTTTTAGACGATTTTGTGAGTCAGATGGGTTCGGAATCTTAAAAGCAGTGTGTACGCGAAGGAGGAAAGTTGTTTTGAGTGCAAAAACATGAGAAAAATGAATGCATAAGGAAAAGAAACAAAAGGGCGGTATTGATGTAAATGGCCTTTTTAACGATTTTGTGATTCCGGTGGGTTCGGAATCATAAAAACAGTGTGTAATCGAAGGAGGAGTGCCAGAACGTGGAAAAAATGAATGTATAAGGAAAAGAACCAAAAGGGCGTTATTGGTTTAAATAGGGTTTTAGACGGTTTTGTGAGTCACATGGGATCGGAATCACAAAAAAAGTGTGTACGAGAAGGAGGAATGTTGTTTTGTATGCAAAAACGTGAGAAAAATGAAGGTATAAGGAAAAGAAACAAAAGGGCGGTATTGGTTTAAATGGCCTTTTAGATGGTTTTGTGAGTCAGATGGGTTCGGAATCATAAAAACAGTGTGTACGCGAAGGAGGAAAGTTGTTTTGAGTGCCAAAACGTGGAAAAAATGAATGTATAAGGAAAAGAAACAAAAGGGCGGAATTGGTTTAAATGGCCTTTTAGACAGTTTTGTGAGTCAGATGGGTTCGGAATTTTAAAAGCAGTGTGTACGCGAAGGAGGAAATCTGTTTTGAGTGCAAAAACATGAGAAAAATGAATGCATAAGGAAAAGAAACAAAAGGGCGGTATTGATGTAAATGGCCTTTTTAACGATTTTGTGAGTCCGGTAGGTTCGGAATCATAAAAACATTGTGTACGCGAAGGAGGAAAGTTGTCTTGAGTGCCAAAACGTGGAAAAAATGAATGTTTAAGGAAAATAAACAAAAGGGCGGAATTGGTTTAAATTGCCTTTTAGACGGTTTTGTGAGTCAGATGGGTTCGGAATCATAAAAACAGTGTGTACGCGAAGGAGGAAAGTTGTTTTGAGTGCAAAAACGTGGAAAAAATGAATGTATAAGGAAAAGAAACAAAAGGGCGGAATTGGTTTAAATGGCCTTTTAGACAGTTTTGTGAGTCAGATGGGTTCGAAATCTTAAAAACAGTGTGTACGCGAAGGAGGAAACTTGTTTTCAGTGCAAAAACGTGGAAAAAATGGATGTATAAGAAAAAGAAACAAAAGGGAGGTATTGGTTTAAATGCTCTTTTAGACAATTTTGTGAATCAGATGGGTTCGGAATCTTGTGAAACAGTGTGTACGCGAAAGAGGAAAGTTGTCTTGAGTGCAAAAACGTAAGAAAAATGAATATATAAGGAAAAGAAACAAAAGGGAGGTATTGGTTTAAATGGCCTTTTACACAGTTTGGTGAGTCAGATGGGTTCGGAATCTTAAAAACAGTGTGTACGCGAAGGAGGAAAGTTGTTTTGAGTGCAAAAACGTAAGAAAAATGAATATATAAGGAAAAGAAACAAAAGGGAGGTATTGGTTTAAATGGCCTTTTACACAGTTTGGTGAGTCAGATGGGTTCGGAATCTTAAAAACAGTGTGTACGCGAAGGAGGAAAGTTGTTTTGAGTGCCAAAACGTGGAAAAAATGAATGTATAAGGAAAAGAAACAAAAGGGCGGAATTGGTTTAAATGGCCTTTTAGACAGTTTTGTTAGTCAGATGGGTTCGGAATCTTAAAAGCAGTGTGTACGCGAAGGAGGAAATTTGTTTTGAGTGCAAAAACATGAGAAAAATGAATGCATAAGGAAAAGAAACAAACGAGCGGTATTGATGTAAATGGCCTTTTTAACGATTTTGTGAGTCCGGTGGGTTCGGAATCATAAAAACATTGTGTACGCGAAGGAGGAAAGTTGTCTTGAGTGCCAAAACGTGGAAAAAATGAAAGTATAAGGAAAAGAAACAAAAGGGCGTTATTGGTTTAAATGGTCTTTTAGACAGTTTTGTGAGTCAGATGGGTTCGGAATCTTAAAAGCAGTGTGTACGCGATAGAGGAAAATTGTTTTGAGTGCAAAAACGTCGAAAAAATAATTGTATAAGGAAAAGAAACAAAAGGTTTAAATTGCCTTTTAGACGGTTTTGTGAGTCAGGTGGGTTCGGAAACATAAAAACAGTGTGTACGCGAAGGAGGAACGTTTTGAGTGCCAAAACGTGGAAAAAATGAATGTATAAGGAAAAGAAACAAAAGGGCGGTATTGGTTGAAATGGCGTTTTAGACGGTTTTGTGAGTCACATGGGATCGGAATCACAAAAAAAGTGTGTACGAGAAGGAGGAATGCTGTTTTGAGTGCAACATTCATCATATCAGGAATCATAAGGAAAAGAAACGGAAGGGCGGTATTGGTTTAAATGGCCTTTTAGACGGTTTTGTGAGTCAGATGGATACGGAATCTTAAAAACAGTGTGTACGAGAAGGAGGAAAGTTGTTTTGAGTGCCAAAACGTGGAAAAAATGAATGTATAAGGAAAAGAAACAAAAGGGCGGAATTGGTTTAAATGGCCTTTTAGACGGTTTTGTGAGTCAGGTGGGTTCGGAATCATAAAAAAAATGTGTACGAGAAGGAGGAAAGTTGGAAAAACCTGGAAAAAATGAATGTATAAGGAAAAGAAACAAAAGGGCGGTATTGGTTTAAATGGCTTTTTAGACAATTCCGTGAGTCAGATGGGTTCGGAATCATAAAAACAGTGTGTACGCAAAGGAGAAAAATTGTTTTGAGTGCAAAAACGTCAGAAAAATGAATGTTTAAGGAGAATAAACAAAAGGGCGGAATTGGTTTAAATGGCCTTTTAGACAGTTTTGTGAGTCAGATGGGTTCGAAATCTTAAAAACAGTGTGTACGCGAAGGAGGAAACTTGTTTTGAGTGCAAAAACGTGGAAAAAATGGATGTATAAGAAAAAGAAACAAAAGGGCGGAATTGGTTTAAATGGCCTTTTAGACAGTTTTGTGAGTCAGATGGGTTCGAAAGTTTAAAAACAGTGTGTACGCGAAGGAGGAAACTTGTTTTGAGTGCAAAAACGTGGAAAAAATGGATGTATAAGAAAAAGAAACAAAAGGGAGGTATTGGTTTAAATGCTCTTTTAGACAATTTTGTGAATCAGATGGGTTCGGAATCTTGTGAAACAGTGTGTACGCGAAGGAGGAAAGTTGTCTTGAGTGCAAAAACGTAAGAAAAGAAACAAATAAGGAAAAGGAACAAAAGGGAGGTATTGGTTTAAATGGCCTTTTACACAGTTTGGTGAGTCAGATGGGTTCGGAATCTTAAAAACAGTGTGTACGCGAAGGAGGAAAGTTGTTTTGAGTGCAAAAACGTCAGATAAATGAATGTTTAAGGAAAAGAAACAAAAGGGCGGAATTGGTTTAAATGGCCTTTTAGACGGTTTTGTGAGTCAGGTGGGTTCGGAAACATAAAAAAAGTGTGTACGAGAAGGAGGAAAGTTGGAAAAAATGAATGTATAAGGAAAAGAAAAGGGCGGTATTAATGTAAATGGCCATTTAGACGATTTTGTGAATCACATGGGTTCGGAATCACAAAAACAGTGTGTACGCGAAGGAGGAACGTTTTGAGTGCCAAAACGTGGAAAAAATGAATGTATAAGGAAAACAAACAAAAGGGCGGTATTGGTTTAAATGGCTTTTTAGACAGTTTTGTGAGTCAGATGGGTTCGGAATCTTAAAAACAGTGTGTACGCGAAGAAGGAAAGTTGTCTTGAGTGCAAAAACGTAAGCAAAATGAATGTATAAGGAAAAGAAACAAAAGGGCGGTATTGGTTTAAATGGCCTTTTAGATGGTTTTGTGAGTCAGGTGGGTTCGGAATCATAAAAAAAGTGTGTACGAGAAGGAGGAATGTTGTTTTGAGTGATAAAACGTGGAAAAAAATGAATGTATAAGGAAAAGAAACAAAAGGGAGGTATTAGTTTAAATGGTCTTTTAGACGATTTTGTGAGTCAGATGGGTTCGGAATCTTAAAAACAGTGTGTACGCGAAGGAGGAAAGTTGGAAAAACCTGGAAAAAATGAATGTATAAGGAAAAGAAACAAAAGGGCGGTATTGGTTTAAATGGCTTTTTAGACAGTCTTCTGAGTCAGATGGGTTCGAAATCTTAAAAACAGTGTGTACGCGAAGGAGGAAACTTGTTTTGAGTGCAAAAACGTGGAAAAAATGAATGTATAAGAAAAAGAAACAAAAGGGAGGTATTGGTTTAAATGCTCTTTTAGACGATTTTGTGAATCGGATGGGTTCGGAATCTTGTGAAACAGTGTGTACGCGAAGGAGGAAAGTTTTCTTGAGTGCGAAAACGTAAGCAAAATGAATGTATAAGGAAAAGAAACAAAAGGGAGGTATTGGTTTAAATGGTCTTTTAGACGATTTTGTGAGTCAGATGGGTTCGGAATCTTAAAAGCAGTGTGTACGCGAAGGAGGAAAGTTGTTTTGAGTGCAAAAACATGAGAAAAATGAATGCATAAGGAAAAGAAACAAAAGGGCGGTATTGATGTAAATGGCCTTTTTAACGATTTTGTGATTCCGGTGGGTTCGGAATCATAAAAACAGTGTGTAATCGAAGGAGGAGTGCCAGAACGTGGAAAAAATGAATGTATAAGGAAAAGAACCAAAAGGGCGTTATTGGTTTAAATAGGGTTTTAGACGGTTTTGTGAGTCAGATGGGTTCGGAATCATAAAAACAGTGTGTACGCGAAGGAGGAAAGTTGTTTTGAGTGCAAAAACGTGGAAAAAATGAATGTATAAGGAAAAGAAACAAAAGGGCGGAATTGGTTTAAATGGCCTTTTAGACAGTTTTGTGAGTCAGATGGGTTCGAAATCTTAAAAACAGTGTGTACGCGAAGGAGGAAACTTGTTTTCAGTGCAAAAACGTGGAAAAAATGGATGTATAAGAAAAAGAAACAAAAGGGAGGTATTGGTTTAAATGCTCTTTTAGACAATTTTGTGAATCAGATGGGTTCGGAATCTTGTGAAACAGTGTGTACGCGAAGGAGGAAAGTTGTCTTGAGTGCAAAAACGTAAGAAAAATGAATATATAAGGAAAAGAAACAAAAGGGAGGTATTGGTTTAAATGGCCTTTTACACAGTTTGGTGAGTCAGATGGGTTCGGAATCTTAAAAACAGTGTGTACGCGAAGGAGGAAAGTTGTTTTGAGTGCAAAAACGTAAGAAAAATGAAGGTATAAGGAAAAGGAACAAAAGGGCGGTATTGGTTTAAATGGCCTTTTAGATGGTTTTGTGAGTCAGATGGGTTCGGAATCATAAAAACAGTGTGTACGCGAAGGAGGAAAGTTGTTTTGAGTGCCAAAACGTGGAAAAAATGAATGTATAAGGAAAAGAAACAAAAGGGCGGAATTGGTTTAAATGGCCTTTTAGACAGTTTTGTGAGTCAGATGGGTTCGGAATTTTAAAAGCAGTGTGTACGCGAAGGAGGAAATCTGTTTTGAGTGCAAAAACATGAGAAAAATGAATGCATAAGGAAAAGAAACAAAAGGGCGGTATTGATGTAAATGGCCTTTTTAACGATTTTGTGAGTCCGGTAGGTTCGGAATCATAAAAACATTGTGTACGCGAAGGAGGAAAGTTGTCTTGAGTGCCAAAACGTGGAAAAAATGAATGTTTAAGGAAAATAAACAAAAGGGCGGAATTGGTTTAAATTGCCTTTTAGACGGTTTTGTGAGTCAGATGGGTTCGGAATCATAAAAACAGTGTGTACGCGAAGGAGGAAAGTTGTTTTGAGTGCAAAAACGTGGAAAAAATGAATGTATAAGGAAAAGAAACAAAAGGGCGGAATTGGTTTAAATGGCCTTTTAGACAGTTTTGTGAGTCAGATGGGTTCGAAATCTTAAAAACAGTGTGTACGCGAAGGAGGAAACTTGTTTTCAGTGCAAAAACGTGGAAAAAATGGATGTATAAGAAAAAGAAACAAAAGGGAGGTATTGGTTTAAATGCTCTTTTAGACAATTTTGTGAATCAGATGGGTTCGGAATCTTGTGAAACAGTGTGTACGCGAAGGAGGAAAGTTGTCTTGAGTGCAAAAACGTAAGAAAAATGAATATATAAGGAAAAGAAACAAAAGGGAGGTATTGGTTTAAATGGCCTTTTACACAGTTTGGTGAGTCAGATGGGTTCGGAATCTTAAAAACAGTGTGTACGCGAAGGAGGAAAGTTGTTTTGAGTGCAAAAACGTAAGAAAAATGAATATATAAGGAAAAGAAACAAAAGGGAGGTATTGGTTTAAATGGCCTTTTACACAGTTTGGTGAGTCAGATGGGTTCGGAATCTTAAAAACAGTGTGTACGCGAAGGAGGAAAGTTGTTTTGAGTGCCAAAACGTGGAAAAAATGAATGTATAAGGAAAAGAAACAAAAGGGCGGAATTGGTTTAAATGGCCTTTTAGACAGTTTTGTTAGTCAGATGGGTTCGGAATCTTAAAAGCAGTGTGTACGCGAAGGAGGAAATTTGTTTTGAGTGCAAAAACATGAGAAAAATGAATGCATAAGGAAAAGAAACAAACGAGCGGTATTGATGTAAATGGCCTTTTTAACGATTTTGTGAGTCCGGTGGGTTCGGAATCATAAAAACATTGTGTACGCGAAGGAGGAAAGTTGTCTTGAGTGCCAAAACGTGGAAAAAATGAAAGTATAAGGAAAAGAAACAAAAGGGCGTTATTGGTTTAAATGGTCTTTTAGACAGTTTTGTGAGTCAGATGGGTTCGGAATCTTAAAAGCAGTGTGTACGCGATAGAGGAAAATTGTTTTGAGTGCAAAAACGTCGAAAAAATAATTGTATAAGGAAAAGAAACAAAAGGTTTAAATTGCCTTTTAGACGGTTTTGTGAGTCAGGTGGGTTCAGAAACATAAAAACAGTGTGTACGCGAAGGAGGAACGTTTTGAGTGCCAAAACGTGGAAAAAATGAATGTATAAGGAAAAGAAACAAAAGGGCGGTATTGGTTGAAATGGCGTTTTAGACGGTTTTGTGAGTCACATGGGATCGGAATCACAAAAAAAGTGTGTACGAGAAGGAGGAATGCTGTTTTGAGTGCAACATTCATCATATCAGGAATCATAAGGAAAAGAAACGGAAGGGCGGTATTGGTTTAAATGGCCTTTTAGACGGTTTTGTGAGTCAGATGGATACGGAATCTTAAAAACAGTGTGTACGAGAAGGAGGAAAGTTGTTTTGAGTGCCAAAACGTGGAAAAAATGAATGTATAAGGAAAAGAAACAAAAGGGCGGAATTGGTTTAAATGGCCTTTTAGACGGTTTTGTGAGTCAGGTGGGTTCGGAATCATAAAAAAAATGTGTACGAGAAGGAGGAAAGTTGGAAAAACCTGGAAAAAATGAATGTATAAGGAAAAGAAACAAAAGGGCGGTATTGGTTTAAATGGCTTTTTAGACAATTCCGTGAGTCAGATGGGTTCGGAATCATAAAAACAGTGTGTACGCGAAGGAGAAAAATTGTTTTGAGTGCAAAAACGTCAGAAAAATGAATGTGTAAGGAGAATAAACAAAAGGGCGGAATTGGTTTAAATGGCCTTTTAGACGGTTTTGTGAGTCAGATGGGTTCGGAATCATAAAAACAGTGTGTACGCGAAAGAGGAAAGTTGTTTTGAGTGCAAAAACGTGGAAAAAATGGATGTATAAGAAAAAGAAACAAAAGGGAGGTATTGGTTTAAATGCTATTTTAGACAATTTTGTGAATCAGATGGGTTCGGAATCTTGTGAAACAGTGTGTACGCGAAGGAGGAAAGTTGTCTTGAGTGCAAAAACGTAAGAAAAATGAATATATAAGGAAAAGAAACAAAAGGGAGGTATTGGTTTAAATGGCCTTTTACACAGTTTGGTGAGTCAGATGGGTTCGGAATCTTAAAAACAGTGTGTACGCGAAGGAGGAAAGTTGTTTTGAGTGCAAAAACGTCAGATAAATGAATGTTTAAGGAAAACAAACAAAAGGGCGGAATTGGTTTAAATGGCCTTTTAGACAGTTTTGTGAGTCAGGTGGGTTCGGAAACATAAAATAATAATAATCTGGTGTGAAACAACCACACGACTTCCATTACCCACTATTACACATATTATATGCATTTTTGAGAGATAATGCGATCAGAAAACATAAAAGGGAACTAAAGAGAAAATCGTTAGAGCCGTTTTTGAGATACAAACTTTTACAAAAAATCAATTATTGACCGGAAAACAATAATTACATACAAAAGGATCTTTAAAAGTGAGTTAATATGGCGCGTTTTAAAAAAATCCGTACAGCTGTTTTTAAAGGAACGCCCTTGGGAGACCTGAAATTGAGCTATTTATACAGGACGCCTATCAATTTTCCTAAACTAACCAACTATATCATTCGCAAGGACATCTAATAGAGTGTTTATACAGCAAATTTGAAGAAAATCGTTAGAGCCGTTTTTGAGATACGGACTTACGGTCCCACTTCCGGTTTCCGATGTCCCACTTCCGGTTAAACTTAATTATTGACAGGAAAAAAATACTTACATACAAAAGCATATTTAAAAGGAGTTAAAATGGCGAGTTTGAAAAAAAATCGTACAACCGTTTTTAAAGGAACGCCTTTGCGAGGCCTGAAATTGAGCTATTTATACAGGACGCCTATCAATTTTCCTGAACTAACCAACTATATCATTCGAAAAGACATCTAATAGAGCGTTTATATAGCGAGTTTGAAGAAAATCGTTAGAGCCGTTTTTGAGATACGGACTTACGGTCACTTCCTGTTTCCGATATCCCACTTCCGGTTTTTCAATTTTCACCAAAATTTGGAAATTTCATCTGTACACCAGACGTATTTCAATTCTAAAGTTTCGTAGCTCTATCTTTATTAGTTTCTGAGCTATAATAGCCAGAACACATACATACATACATACATACATACACACACACATACATACACACTGACCAATTGCCAAAAACCACTTTTTTGGACTCAGGAGACCTTAAAACGTGTAAATCAGGTGAAAACCCGATATCGAATTTTCAGACCGAAAACAATACTTCCATTACCTACGGTAGTAGGGTAATGGAAGTAAAAAGTGTGTACGAGAAGGAGGAAAGTTGGAAAAAATGAATGTATAAGGAAAAGAAAAGGGCGGTATTAATGTAAATGGCCTTTTAGACAATTTTGTGAATCACATGGGTTCGGAATCACAAAAACAGTGTGTACGCAAAGGAGGAACGTTTTGAGTGGCAAAACGTGGAAAAAATGAATGTATAAGGAAAACAAACAAAAGGGCGGTATTGGTTTAAATGGCTTTTTAGACAGTTTTGTGCTTCAGATGGGTTCGGAATCTTAAAAACAGTGTGTACGCGAAGGAGGAAAGTTGTCTTGAGTGCAAAAACGTAAGCAAAATGAATGTATAAGGAAAAGAAACAAAAGGGCGGTATTGGTTTAAATGGCCTTTTAGACGGTTTTGTGAGTCAGGTGGGTTCGGAATCATAAAAAAAGTGTGTACGAGAAGGAGGAAAGTTGTTTTGAGTGCAAAAACGTAAGAAAAATGAAGGTATAAGGAAAAGAAACGAAAGGGCGGTATTGGTTTAAATGGCCTTTTAGACGGTTTTGTGAGTCAAATGGATACGGAATCTTAAAAACAGTGTGTACGAGAAGGAGGAAAGTTGTTTTGAGTGCCAAAACGTGGAAAAAATGAATGTATAAAGAAAAGAAACAAAAGGGCGGAATTGGTTTAAATGGCCTTTTAGACGGTTTTGTGAGTCAGGTGGGTTCGGAATCATAAAAAAAATGTGTACGAGAAGGAGGAAAGTTGGAAAAACCTGGAAAAAATGAATGTATAAAGAAAAGAAACAAAAGGGCAGTATTGGTTTAAATGGCTTTTTAGACAATTTCGTGAGTCAGATGGGTTTGGAATCATAAAAACAGTGTGTACGCGAAGGAGAAAAGTTGTTTTGAGTGCAAAAACGTCAGATAAATGAATGTTTAAGGAAAAGAAACAAAAGGGCGGAATTGGTTTAAATGGCCTTTTAGACGGTTTTGTGAGTCAGATGGGTTCGGAATCATAAAAACAGTGTGTACGCGAAGGAGGAAAGTTGTTTTGAGTGCAAAAACGTGGAAAAAATGAATGTATAAGGAAAAGAAACAAAAGGGCGGAATTGGTTTAAATGGCCTTTTAGACAGTTTTGTGAGTCAGATGGGTTCGAAATCTTAAAAACAGTGTGTACGCGAAGGAGGAAACTTGTTTTGAGTGCAAAAATGTGGAAAAAATGGATGTATAAGAAAAAGAAACAAAAGGGAGGTATTGGTTTAAATGGCCTCTTAGACGGTTTTGTGAGTCAGGTGGGTTCGGAAACATAAAAAAAGTGTGTACGAGAAGGCGGAAAGTTGGAAAAAATGAATGTATAAGGAAAAGAAAAGGGCGGTATTAATGTAAATGGCCTTTTAGACGATTTTGTGAATCACATGGGTTCGGAATCACAAAAACAGTGTGTACGCGAAGGAGGAACGTTTTGAGTGCCAAAACGTGGAAAAAATGAATGTATAAGGAAAACAAACAAAAGGGCGGTATTGGTTTAAATGGCTTTTTAGACAGTTTTGTGAGTCAGATGGGTTCGGAATCTTAAAAACAGTGTGTACGCGAAGGAGGAAAGTTGTCTTGAGTGCAAAAACGTAAGCAAAATGAATGTATAAGGAAAAGAAACAAAAGGGCGGTATTGGTTTAAATGGCCTTTTAGACGGTTTTGTGAGTCAGGTGGGTTCGGAATCATAAAAAAAGTGTGTACGAGAAGGAGGAATGTTGTTTTGAGTGATAAAACGTGGAAAAAATGAATGTATAAGAAAAAGAAACAAAAGGGAGGTATTGGTTTAAATGCTCTTTTAGACGATTTTGTGAATCGGATGGGTTCGGAATCTTGTGAAACAGTGTGTACGCGAAGGAGGAAAGTTGGAAAAACCTGTAAAAACTGAATGTATAAGGAAAAGAAACAAAAGGGCTGTATTGGTTTAAATGGCTTTTTAGACAGTTTTCTGAGTCAGATGGGTTCGAAATCTTAAAAACAGTGTGTACGCGAAGGAGGAAACTTGTTTTGAGTGCAAAAACGTGGAAAAAATGAATGTATAAGAAAAAGAAACAAAAGGGAGGTATTGGTTTAAATGCTCTTTTAGAGGATTTTGTGAATCGGATGGGTTCGGAATCTTGTGAAACAGTGTGTACGAGAAGGAGGAAAGTTGGAAAAAATGAATGTATAAGGAAAAGAAAAGGGCGGTATTAATGTAAATGGCCTTTTAGACGATTTTGTGAATCACATGGGTTCGGAATCACAAAAACAGTGTGTACGCGAAGGAGGAAAGTTGTCTTGAGTGCAAAAACGTAAGCAAAATGAATGTATAAGGAAATGAAACAAAAGGGCGTTATTGGTTTAAATGGCCTTTTAGACGGTTTTGTGTGTCAGGTGGGTTCGGAATCATAAAAAAAGTGTGTACGAGAAGGAGGCCATTTCTTGAAGGAGGTCCGGTTCTTTTGAGTGCAAAAACGTGGAAAAAATGAATGTATAAGGAAAAGAAACAAAAAGGAGGTATTGGTTTAAATGGTCTTTTAGACGATTTTGTGAGTCAGATGGGTTCGGAATCTTAAAAGCAGTGTGTACGCGAAGGAGGAAAGTTGTTTTGAGTGCAAAAACATGAGAAAAATGAATGCATAAGGAAAAGAAACAAAAGGGCGGTATTGATGTAAATGGCCTTTTAGACGGTTTTGTGAGTCAGGTGGGTTCGGAATCATAAAAAAAATGTGTACGAGAAGGAGGAAAGTTGGAAAAACCTGGAAAGAATGAATGTATAAGGAAAAGAAACAAAAGGGCGGTATTGGTTTAAATGGCTTTTTAGACAATTCCGTGAGTCAGATGGGTTCGGAATCATAAAAACAGTGTGTACGCGAAGGAGAAAAGTTGTTTTGAGTGCAAAAACGTCAGAAAAATGAATGTTTAAGGAAAAGAAACAAAAGGACGGTATTGGTTTAAATGGCCTTTTAGACGGTTTTGTGAGTAGGTGGGTTCGGAATCATAAAAAAAGTGTGTACGAGAAGGAGGAATGTTGTTTTGAGTGCAAAAACGTGGAAAAAATGAATGTATAAGGAAAAGAAACAAAAGGGAGGTATTAGTTTAAATGGTCTTTTAGACGATTTTGTGAGTCAGATGGGTTCGGAATCTTAAAAACAGTGTGTACGCCAAGGAGGAAAGTTGTTTTGAGTGCAAAAACGTCGAAAAAATAATTGTATAAGGAAAAGAAACAAAAGGTTTAAATGGCCTTTTAGACGGTTTTGTGAGTCAGGTGGGTTCGGAAACATAAAAACAGTGTGTACGCGAAGGAGGAACGTTTTGAGTGCCAAAACGTGGAAAAAATGAATGTATAAGGAAAACAAACAAATGGGCGGTATTGGTTTAAATGGCGTTTTAGACGGTTTTGTGAGTCACGTGGGATCGGAATCACAAAAAAAGTGTGTACGAGAAGGAGGAATGTTGTTTTGAGTGCAAAAACGTAAGAAAAATGAAGGTATAAGGAAAAGAAACGGAAGGGCGGTATTGGTTTAAATGGCCTTTTAGACGGTTTTGTGAGTTATATGGATACGGAATCTTAAAAACAGTGTGTACGAGAAGGAGGAAAGTTGTTTTGAGTGCCAAAACGTGGAAAAAATGAATGTAAAAGGAAAAGAAACAAAAGGGCGGAATTGGTTTAAATGGCCTTTTAGACGGTTTTGTGAGTCAGGTGGGTTCGGAATCATAAAAAAAATGTGTACGAGAAGGAGGAAAGTTGGAAAAACCTGGAAAAAATGAATGTATAAGGAAAAGAAACAAAAGGGCGGTATTGGTTTAAATGGCTTTTTAGACAATTCCGTGAGTCAGATGGGTTCGGAATCATAAAAACAGTGTGTACGCGAAGGAGGAAAGTTGTTTTGAGTGCAAAAACGTGGAAAAAATGAATGTATAAGGAAAAGAAACAAAAGGGAGGTATTGGTTTAAATGGTCTTTTAGACGATTTTGTAAGTCAGATGGGTTCGGAATCTTAAAAACAGTGTGTACGCGAAGGAGGAAAGTTGTTTTGAGTGCAAAAACGTGGAAAAAATGAATGTATAAGAAAAAGAAACAAAAGGGCGGAATTGGTTTAAATGGCCTTTTAGACAGTTTTGTGAGTCAGATGGGTTCGGAAACATAAAAAAAGTGTGTACGAGAAGGAGGAAAGTTGGAAAAAATGAATGTATAAGGAAAAGAAAAGGGCGGTATTAATGTAAATGGCCTTTTAGACGATTTTGTGAATCACATGGGTTCGGAATCACAAAAACAGTGTGTACGCGAAGGAGGAACGTTTTGAGTGCCAAAACGTGGAAAAAATGACTGTATAAGGAAAACAAACAAAAGGGAGGTATTGGTTTAAATGGCCTTTTAGACGATTTTGTGAGTCAGATGGGTTCGGAATCTTAAAAACAGTGTGTACGCGAAGGAGGAAAGTTGTAAAAACCTGGAAAAAATGAATGTATAAGGAAAAGAAACAAAAGGGCGGTATTGGTTTAAATGGCTTTTTAGACAGTTTTGTGAATCGGATGGGTTCGGAATCTTGTGAAACAGTGTGTACGCGAAGGAGGAAAGTTGTCTTGAGTGCAAAAACGTAAACAAAATGAATGTATAAGGAAAAGAAACAAAAGGGCATTATTGGTTTAAATGGCCTTTTAGACGGTTTTGTGTGTCAGGTGGGTTCGGAATCATAAAAAAAGTGTGTACGAGAAGGAGGAAAGTTGTTTTTAGTGCAAAAACGTAAGAAAAATGAATGTATAAGGAAAAGAAACAAAAGGGCGTTATTGGTTTAAATGGTCTTTTAGACAGTTTTGTGAGTCAGATGGGTTCGGAATCTTAAAAGCAGTGTGTACGCGAAAGAGGAAAATTGTTTTGAGTGCAAAAACGTCGAAAAAATAATTGTATAAGGAAAAGAAACAAAAGGTTTAAATGGCCTTTTAGACGGTTTTGTGAGTCAGGTGGGTTCGGAAACATAAAAACAGTGTGTACGCGAAGGAGGAACGTTTTGAGTGCCAAAACGTGGAAAAAATGAATGTATAAGGAAAACAAACAAATGGGCGGTATTGGTTTAAATGGCGTTTTAGACGGTTTTGTGAGTCACGTGGGATCGGAATCACAAAAAAAGTGTGTACGAGAAGGAGGAATGTTGTTTTGAGTGCAAAAACGTAAGAAAAATGAAGGTATAAGGAAAAGAAACGGAAGGGCGGTATTGGTTTAAATGGCCTTTTAGACGGTTTTGTGAGTTATATGGATACGGAATCTTAAAAACAGTGTGTACGAGAAGGAGGAAAGTTGTTTTGAGTGCCAAAACGTGGAAAAAATGAAAGTATAAGGAAAAGAAACAAAAGGGCGGAATTGGTTTAAATGGCCTTTTAGACGGTTTTGTGAGTCAGGTGGGTTCGGAATCATAAAAAAAATGTGTACGAGAAGGAGGAAAGTTGGAAAAACCTGGAAAGAATGAATGTATAAGGAAAAGAAACAAAAGGGCGGTATTGGTTTAAATGGCTTTTTAGACAATTCCGTGAGTCAGATGGGTTCGGAATCATAAAAACAGTGTGTACGCGAAGGAGAAAAGTTGTTTTGAGTGCAAAAACGTCAGAAAAATGAATGTTTAAGGAAAAGAAACAAAAGGACGGTATTGGTTTAAATGGCCTTTTAGACGGTTTTGTGAGTAGGTGGGTTCGGAATCATAAAAAAAGTGTGTACGAGAAGGAGGAATGTTGTTTTGAGTGCAAAAACGTGGAAAAAATGAATGTATAAGGAAAAGAAACAAAAGGGAGGTATTAGTTTAAATGGTCTTTTAGACGATTTTGTGAGTCAGATGGGTTCGGAATCTTAAAAACAGTGTGTACGCCAAGGAGGAAAGTTGTTTTGAGTGCAAAAACGTCGAAAAAATAATTGTATAAGGAAAAGAAACAAAAGGTTTAAATGGCCTTTTAGACGGTTTTGTGAGTCAGGTGGGTTCGGAAACATAAAAACAGTGTGTACGCGAAGGAGGAACGTTTTGAGTGCCAAAACGTGGAAAAAATGAATGTATAAGGAAAACAAACAAATGGGCGGTATTGGTTTAAATGGCGTTTTAGACGGTTTTGTGAGTCACGTGGGATCGGAATCACAAAAAAAGTGTGTACGAGAAGGAGGAATGCTGTTTTGAGTGCAAAAACGTAAGAAAAATGAAGGTATAAAGAAAAGAAACGGAAGGGCGGTATTGGTTTAAATGGCCTTTTAGACGGTTTTGTGAGTTATATGGATACGGAATCTTAAAAACAGTGTGTACGAGAAGGAGGAAAGTTGTTTTGAGTGCCAAAACGTGGAAAAAATGAATGTAAAAGGAAAAGAAACAAAAGGGCGGAATTGGTTTAAATGGCCTTTTAGACGGTTTTGTGAGTCAGGTGGGTTCGGAATCATAAAAAAAATGTGTACGAGAAGGAGGAAAGTTGGAAAAACCTGGAAAAAATGAATGTATAAGGAAAAGAAACAAAAGGGCGGTATTGGTTTAAATGGCTTTTTAGACAATTCCGTGAGTCAGATGGGTTCGGAATCATAAAAACAGTGTGTACGCGAAGGAGGAAAGTTGTTTTGAGTGCAAAAACGTGGAAAAAATGAATGTATAAGGAAAAGAAACAAAAGGGAGGTATTGGTTTAAATGGTCTTTTAGACGATTTTGTAAGTCAGATGGGTTCGGAATCTTAAAAACAGTGTGTACGCGAAGGAGGAAAGTTGTTTTGAGTGCAAAAACGTGGAAAAAATGAATGTATAAGAAAAAGAAACAAAAGGGCGGAATTGGTTTAAATGGCCTTTTAGACAGTTTTGTGAGTCAGATGGGTTCGAAAGTTTAAAAACAGTGTGTACGCGAAGGAGGAAACTTGTTTTGAGTGCAAAAACGTGGAAAAAATGGATGTATAAGAAAAAGAAACAAAGGGGAAGTATTGGTTTAAATGCTCTTTTAGACAATTTTGTGAATCAGATGGGTTCGGAATCTTGTGAAACAGTGTGTACGCGAAGGAGGAAAGTTGTTTTGAGTGCAAAAACGTCAGATAAATGAATGTTTAAGGAAAAGAAACAAAAGGGCGGAATTGGTTTAAATGGCCTTTTAGACGGTTTTGTGAGTCAGGTGGGTTCGGAAACATAAAAAAAGTGTGTACGAGAAGGAGGAAAGTTGGAAAAAATGAATGTATAAGGAAAAGAAAAGGGCGGTATTAATGTAAATGGCCATTTAGACGATTTTGTGAATCACATGGGTTCGGAATCACAAAAACAGTGTGTACGCGAAGGAGGAACGTTTTGAGTGCCAAAACGTGGAAAAAATGAATGTATAAGGAAAACAAACAAAAGGGCGGTATTGGTTTAAATGGCTTTTTAGACAGTTTTGTGAGTCAGATGGGTTCGGAATCTTAAAAACAGTGTGTACGCGAAGGAGGAAAGTTGTCTTGAGTGCAAAAACGTAAGCAAAATGAATGTATAAGGAAAAGAAACAAAAGGGCGGTATTGGTTTAAATGGCCTTTTAGATGGTTTTGTGAGTCAGGTGGGTTCGGAATCATAAAAACAGTGTGTACGCGAAGGAGGAAAGTTGTTTTGAGTGCAAAAACGTGGAAAAAATGAATGTATAAGGAAAAGAAACAAAAGGGCGGAATTGGTTTAAATGGCCTTTTAGACAGTTTTGTGAGTCAGATGGGTTCGAAATCTTAAAAACAGTGTGTACGCGAAGGAGGAAACTTGTTTTGAGTGCAAAAACGTGGAAAAAATGGATGTATAAGAAAAAGAAACAAAAGGGAGGTATTGGTTTAAATGCTCTTTTAGACAATTTTGTGAATCAGATGGGTTCGGAATCTTGTGAAACAGTGTGTACGCGAAGGAGGAAAGTTGTTTTGAGTGCCAAAACGTGGAAAAAATGAATGTATAAGGAAAAGAAACAAAAGGGCGGAATTGGTTTAAATGGCCTTTTAGACGGTTTTGTGAGTCAGGAGGGTTCGGAAACATAAAAAAAGTGTGTACGAGAAGGAGGAAAGTTGGAAAAAATGAATGTATAAGGAAAAGAAAAGGGCGGTATTAATGTAAATGGCCTTTTAGACGATTTTGTGAATGACATGGGTTCGGAATCACAAAAACAGTGTGTACGCGAAGGAGGAACGTTTTGAGTGCCAAAACGTGGAAAAAATGACTGTATAAGGAAAACAAACAAAAGGGAGGTATTGGTTTAAATGGCCTTTTAGACGATTTTGTGAGTCAGATGGGTTCGGAATCTTAAAAACAGTGTGTACGCGAAGGAGGAAAGTTGTAAAAACCTGGAAAAAATGAATGTATAAGGAAAAGAAACAAAAGGGCGGTATTGGTTTAAATGGCTTTTTAGACAGTTTTGTGAATCGGATGGGTTCGGAATCTTGTGAAACAGTGTGTACGCGAAGGAGGAAAGTTGTCTTGAGTGCAAAAACGTAAACAAAATGAATGTATAAGGAAAAGAAACAAAAGGGCGTTATTGGTTTAAATGGCCTTTTAGACGGTTTTGTGTGTCAGGTGGGTTCGGAATCATAAAAAAAGTGTGTACGAGAAGGAGGAAAGTTGTTTTGAGTGCAAAAACGTAAGAAAAATGAATGTATAAGGAAAAGAAACAAAAGGGCGTTATTGGTTTAAATGGTCTTTTAGACAGTTTTGTGAGTCAGATGGGTTCGGAATCTTAAAAGCAGTGTGTACGCGAAAGAGGAAAATTGTTTTGAGTGCAAAAACGTCGAAAAAATAATTGTATAAGGAAAAGAAACAAAAGGTTTAAATGGCCTTTTAGACGGTTTTGTGAGTCAGGTGGGTTCGGAAACATAAAAACAGTGTGTACGCGAAGGAGGAATGTTGTTTTGAGTGCAAAAACGTAAGAAAAATGAAGGTATAAGGAAAAGAAACGGAAGGGCGGTATTGGTTTAAATGGCCTTTTAGACGGTTTTGTGAGTTATATGGATACGGAATCTTAAAAACAGTGTGTACGAGAAGGAGGAAAGTTGTTTTGAGTGCCAAAACGTGGAAAAAATGAATGTATAAGGAAAACAAACAAATGTGCGGTATTGGTTTAAATGGCGTTTTAGACGGTTTTGTGAGTCACGTGGGATCGGAATCACAAAAAAAGTGTGTACGAGAAGGAGGAATGTTGTTTTGAGTGCAAAAACGTAAGAAAAATGAAGGTATAAGGAAAAGAAACGGAAGGGCGGTATTGGTTTAAATGGCCTTTTAGACGGTTTTGTGAGTTATATGGATACGGAATCTTAAAAACAGTGTGTACGAGAAGGAGGAAAGTTGTTTTGAGTGCCAAAACGTGGAAAAAATGAATGTATAAGGAAAAGAAACAAAAGGGCGGAATTGGTTTAAATGGCCTTTTAGACGGTTTTGTGAGTCAGGTGGGTTCGGAATCATAAAAAAAATGTGTACGAGAAGGAGGAAAGTTGGAAAAACCTGGAAAAAATGAATGTATAAGGAAAAGAAACAAAAGGGCGGTATTGGTTTAAATGGCTTTTTAGACAATTCCGTGAGTCAGATGGGTTCGGAATCATAAAAACAGTGTGTACGCGAAGGAGAAAAGTTGTTTTGAGTGCAAAAACGTCAGAAAAATGAATGTTTAAGGAAAAGAAACAAAAGGACGGTATTGGTTTAAATGGCCTTTTAGACGGTTTTGTGAGTAGGTGGGTTCGGAATCATAAAAAAAGTGTGTACGAGAAGGAGGAATGTTGTTTTGAGTGCAAAAACGTGGAAAAAATGAATGTATAAGGAAAAGAAACAAAAGGGAGGTATTAGTTTAAATGGTCTTTTAGACGATTTTGTGAGTCAGATGGGTTCGGAATCTTAAAAACAGTGTGTACGCCAAGGAGGAAAGTTGTTTTGAGTGCAAAAACGTAAGAAAAATGAATGTATAAGGAAAAGAAACAAAAGGGAGGTATTGGTTTAAATGGTCTTTTAGACGATTTTGTAAGTCAGATGGGTTCGGAATCTTAAAAACAGTGTGTACGCGAAGGAGGAAAGTTGTTTTGAGTGCAAAAACGTGGAAAAAATGAATGTATAAGAAAAAGAAACAAAAGGGCGGAATTGGTTTAAATGGCCTTTTAGACAGTTTTGTGAGTCAGATGGGTTCGAAAGTTTAAAAACAGTGTGTACGCGAAGGAGGAAACTTGTTTTGAGTGCAAAAACGTGGAAAAAATGGATGTATAAGAAAAAGAAACAAAAGGGAGGTATTGGTTTAAATGCTCTTTTAGACAATTTTGTGAATCAGATGGGTTCGGAATCTTGTGAAACAGTGTGTACGCGAAGGAGGAAAGTTGTCTTGAGTGCAAAAACGTAAGAAAAGAAACAAATAAGGAAAAGGAACAAAAGGGAGGTATTGGTTTAAATGGCCTTTTACACAGTTTGGTGAGTCAGATGGGTTCGGAATCTTAAAAACAGTGTGTACGCGAAGGAGGAAACTTGTTTTGAGTGCAAAAACGTCAGATAAATGAATGTTTAAGGAAAAGAAACAAAAGGGCGGAATTGGTTTAAATGGCCTTTTAGACGGTTTTGTGAGTCAGGTGGGTTCGGAAACATAAAAAAAGGTGTACGAGAAGGAGGAAAGTTGGAAAAAATGAATGTATAAGGAAAAGAAAAGGGCGGTATTAATGTAAATGGCCATTTAGACGATTTTGTGAATCACATGGGTTCGGAATCACAAAAACAGTGTGTACGCGAAGGAGGAACGTTTTGAGTGCCAAAACGTGGAAAAAATGAATGTATAAGGAAAACAAACAAAAGGGCGGTATTGGTTTAAATGGCTTTTTAGACAGTTTTGTGAGTCAGATGGGTTCGGAATCTTAAAAACAGTGTGTACGCGAAGGAGGAAAGTTGTCTTGAGTGCAAAAACGTAAGCAAAATGAATGTATAAGGAAAAGAAACAAAAGGGCGGTATTGGTTTAAATGGCCTTTTAGATGGTTTTGTGAGTCAGGTGGGTTCGGAATCTTAAAAACAGTGTGTACGCGAAGGAGGAAACTTGTTTTGAGTGCAAAAACGTGGAAAAAATGAATGTATAAGAAAAAGAAACAAAAGGGAGGTATTGGTTTAAATGCTCTTTTAGACGATTTTGTGAATCGGATGGGTTCGGAATCTTGTGAAACAGTGTGTACGCGAAGGAGGAAAGTTTTCTTGAGTGCGAAAACGTAAGCAAAATTAATGTATAAGGAAAAGAAACAAAAGGGAGGTATTGGTTTAAATGGTCTTTTAGACGATTTTGTGAGTCAGATGGGTTCGGAATCTTAAAAGCAGTGTGTACGCGAAGGAGGAAAGTTGTTTTGAGTGCAAAAACATGAGAAAAATGAATGCATAAGGAAAAGAAACAAAAGGGCGGTATTGATGTAAATGGCCTTTTTAACGATTTTGTGATTCCGGTGGGTTCGGAATCATAAAAACAGTGTGTAATCGAAGGAGGAGTGCCAGAACGTGGAAAAAATGAATGTATAAGGAAAAGAACCAAAAGGGCGTTATTGGTTTAAATAGGGTTTTAGACGGTTTTGTGAGTCACATGGGATCGGAATCACAAAAAAAGTGTGTACGAGAAGGAGGAATGTTGTTTTGTATGCAAAAACGTGAGAAAAATGAAGGTATAAGGAAAAGAAACAAAAGGGCGGTATTGGTTTAAATGGCCTTTTAGATGGTTTTGTGAGTCAGATGGGTTCGGAATCATAAAAACAGTGTGTACGCGAAGGAGGAAAGTTGTTTTGAGTGCCAAAACGTGGAAAAAATGAATGTATAAGGAAAAGAAACAAAAGGGCGGAATTGGTTTAAATGGCCTTTTAGACAGTTTTGTGAGTCAGATGGGTTCGGAATTTTAAAAGCAGTGTGTACGCGAAGGAGGAAATCTGTTTTGAGTGCAAAAACATGAGAAAAATGAATGCATAAGGAAAAGAAACAAAAGGGCGGTATTGATGTAAATGGCCTTTTTAACGATTTTGTGAGTCCGGTAGGTTCGGAATCATAAAAACATTGTGTACGCGAAGGAGGAAAGTTGTCTTGAGTGCCAAAACGTGGAAAAAATGAATGTTTAAGGAAAATAAACAAAAGGGCGGAATTGGTTTAAATTGCCTTTTAGACGGTTTTGTGAGTCAGATGGGTTCGGAATCATAAAAACAGTGTGTACGCGAAGGAGGAAAGTTGTTTTGAGTGCAAAAACGTGGAAAAAATGAATGTATAAGGAAAAGAAACAAAAGGGCGGAATTGGTTTAAATGGCCTTTTAGACAGTTTTGTGAGTCAGATGGGTTCGAAATCTTAAAAACAGTGTGTACGCGAAGGAGGAAACTTGTTTTCAGTGCAAAAACGTGGAAAAAATGGATGTATAAGAAAAAGAAACAAAAGGGAGGTATTGGTTTAAATGCTCTTTTAGACAATTTTGTGAATCAGATGGGTTCGGAATCTTGTGAAACAGTGTGTACGCGAAAGAGGAAAGTTGTCTTGAGTGCAAAAACGTAAGAAAAATGAATATATAAGGAAAAGAAACAAAAGGGAGGTATTGGTTTAAATGGCCTTTTACACAGTTTGGTGAGTCAGATGGGTTCGGAATCTTAAAAACAGTGTGTACGCGAAGGAGGAAAGTTGTTTTGAGTGCAAAAACGTAAGAAAAATGAATATATAAGGAAAAGAAACAAAAGGGAGGTATTGGTTTAAATGGCCTTTTACACAGTTTGGTGAGTCAGATGGGTTCGGAATCTTAAAAACAGTGTGTACGCGAAGGAGGAAAGTTGTTTTGAGTGCCAAAACGTGGAAAAAATGAATGTATAAGGAAAAGAAACAAAAGGTCGGAATTGGTTTAAATGGCCTTTTAGACAGTTTTGTTAGTCAGATGGGTTCGGAATCTTAAAAGCAGTGTGTACGCGAAGGAGGAAATTTGTTTTGAGTGCAAAAACATGAGAAAAATGAATGCATAAGGAAAAGAAACAAACGAGCGGTATTGATGTAAATGGCCTTTTTAACGATTTTGTGAGTCCGGTGGGTTCGGAATCATAAAAACATTGTGTACGCGAAGGAGGAAAGTTGTCTTGAGTGCCAAAACGTGGAAAAAATGAAAGTATAAGGAAAAGAAACAAAAGGGCGTTATTGGTTTAAATGGTCTTTTAGACAGTTTTGTGAATCGGATGGGTTCGGAATCTTGTGAAACAGTGTGTACGCGAAGGAGGAAAGTTGTAAAAACCTGGAAAAAATGAATGTATAAGGAAAAGAAACAAAAGGGCGGTATTGGTTTAAATGGCTTTTTAGACAGTTTTGTGAATCGGATGGGTTCGGAATCTTGTGAAACAGTGTGTACGCGAAGGAGGAAAGTTGTCTTGAGTGCAAAAACGTAAACAAAATGAATGTATAAGGAAAAGAAACAAAAGGGCATTATTGGTTTAAATGGCCTTTTAGACGGTTTTGTGTGTCAGGTGGGTTCGGAATCATAAAAAAAGTGTGTACGAGAAGGAGGAAAGTTGTTTTTAGTGCAAAAACGTAAGAAAAATGAATGTATAAGGAAAAGAAACAAAAGGGCGTTATTGGTTTAAATGGTCTTTTAGACAGTTTTGTGAGTCAGATGGGTTCGGAATCTTAAAAGCAGTGTGTACGCGAAAGAGGAAAATTGTTTTGAGTGCAAAAACGTCGAAAAAATAATTGTATAAGGAAAAGAAACAAAAGGTTTAAATGGCCTTTTAGACGGTTTTGTGAGTCAGGTGGGTTCGGAAACATAAAAACAGTGTGTACGCGAAGGAGGAACGTTTTGAGTGCCAAAACGTGGAAAAAATGAATGTATAAGGAAAACAAACAAATGGGCGGTATTGGTTTAAATGGCGTTTTAGACGGTTTTGTGAGTCACGTGGGATCGGAATCACAAAAAAATTTTCTTATTTGATCATTCGCTTTTTTCTTTTATTTATATTTACAATGCAAACATAATATTTTTAACTTCAAGATAAGACAAATATATAAAATATACTCACTGATGCTTTTTCATTTTCATTTCAATTTCAAAATAACAGTTTTAAAAGGAATGATATAAAAATTCCAGTCACGCCTCGGTGTCATTTTAAAAGATTTGTTTTTAGATTCCATTAAAATTACCTTTGTTTTGTCTGATAAAGTATATTTACACATTCAAACAGTGCTTTTAATTTTTAAATATGCTGTCAAATAATCACACTTTCACTGAGTTTGCATTATAAATAAAAATTATTTATTTCAATAAATCGATTTGTCTTTTGCGTCACGCTATCCAAAACTGTGAGTAAAATATATGTAAATGTTATTTTGTATCATAGTATCCAACTAAGTGAGAATTTCTGCAAAGAGACAGTGTGATGCAAAGAAAACATTTGCACAAATTTTACTTGCAGTTTTGGATAGCGTGACGCAAAAGACAAATCGATTTATTGAAATAAATAATTTTTATTTATAATGCAAACTCAGTGAAAGTGTGATTATTTGACAGCATATTTAAAAATTAAAAGCACTGTTTGAATGTGTAAATATACTTTATCAGACAAAACAAAGGTAATTTTAATGGAATCTAAAAACAAATCTTTTAAAATGACACCGAGGCGTGACTGGAATTTTTATATCATTCCTTTTAAAACTGTTATTTTGAAATTGAAATGAAAATGAAAAAGCATCAGTGAGTATATTTTATATATTTGTCTTATCTTGAAGTTAAAAATATTATGTTTGCATTGTAAATATAAATAAAAGAAAAAAGCGAATGATCAAATAAGAAAATCTATGTATATTTTAACTAATAGAAGAGCGTCACTTAAAACTTGATATCATTATTTTTAAGACCCATATTTCAAATTCTTATAGTGATAAAGTAGCTGCGTCACAAACTTTTAACCCGTTAAGGGTTTTTGTTCTGATATCATTACTTTTTAGAGGTTATTGATCAAAAAATTAAAACGAGTCGTTCCGGCTCATAGGAAGGTTAGGTTGATTTATCTTTTCTTATGAAGATGCCACCATCTTTTTTCAAAATGACAGCTACAATTTATTAATGAACTTGGTAGATTTATTAAAGAGGTCTATTTACATATGGAGTTTTAAGCAAATCGGTTCAAAAGTTATTGTGATAATTTTCAAGTGGCCACCATTTAGAAACAAAGGACAGAGTGACTGAGATGCCCAGTGAACTTATCAAAGATATTTGAATATGTCAACTGTGCAAATGCGATTCAAACTGATTCCATATTACAAAAGTTATTGTAATAAAAAATTTTTAAGTGGCCGCCACTTGGAAACAAAATGGTGGAGCAAGTTGCCTAGCAAACTTTTCCAAGATATTTAAACTGTATTAAATTCACTCCCCAACTTTGATCTGAACCCAGTGGCGCCGATTATGTGGGGGCTTGAGCCCCCCCAGAAAATTTTCTGTAAGGGATCAGCCCCCCCAGAAATTTTGAATACTGATTCTCTATTAAACAAGAAATTCTTTCCTCTATTTCTTATTTAGTTTCTTACCAAAATCATAGCTGTAAAATAAGGTTGTTGCAATTGAAAATGGACATAAATCGACTAAGAAAAAAAGAAAGAAAAACAAGAGAGGCTGAAAGTCTCTGTATGGGGCGCGGGGTGAGTTCAGAGGAAGATGATTCCCTTTACTGTGCTACACTTATAGTTTGTGCATGAGGAGCAAAAGTTTTCAGAAACATCGATGCAAAGTAATATAACTATTTTTACAAAAGTTACTGCCATATAAATTCGATTTACATAAACTAAATGGCAAAGATTATGATGGCATTTTCAGGTCCAGTTTTGGGGCCCTTTGCTACTCAGAGCCCCTGGCACGTGCCCCTGTGTTAATCAGGCCGTTGTTTGTGTGTGCATATGTTCTTTTCCTTGGGTAAGCGTGTGTACATTATTACACCATATTTGATGACCTTGTATTAGAAATGTGATGCCCCCCACCCTCAAAAAATAATCTTGGCTACGGCCTTGGTTCGAGCCCCCCCAGAAATTTTTCAAAGTCGGCGCTGCTGTCTGAACCAGTTTAGTATTCTAAAAGTTATCGTTGTGGCATATTTTCAAGTAGCAGCCTGATTTCAAGTGGTTGCAACTTGGAAACTAGATAAATGTTGGAACAAAATTCATCCAAGATATTTGTGTGATAAGTTCAATGTCCAACTTAAATTGATTCAGTATTTCAAAAGATGAGAAAATTGCATATATTTCGGTAATCAGATGCAAAAATTATGTAATCAGAAAACATACGCCAAAAAAAGGCATAAATCTCGCTGATTTTTGACTCAATATATGTATTTAACATCTGTGATATCACTTTTCAGAAATAGCACGAATTTCGTCCATTATAGCAGCGAAAATATTTGCCTATCTTTATTTAGTGAAAAAGAGAAACAATCGCTATTTGAGCAATTAGCCATGATAAAGGTAAATTTTGTTAATAAGACATGAAACGATGGATTTCGACCCAGTGGCAGAAACACCGCGACATAGTTACGGACACAGAAAAGCGGCTTGCAGACAGTTTTTGTCTGCAACTTTCGAATAACAATTCACTTAAAAAAAACTTCTGTATAAAAACTAAAACTAATACTTTTATTATTTATAATTATCTATATTGTGTTGTGTCAAACATTGCTATAAAATATTTAATTGAATGAGATGAATTGAATGAGTACACACAATTGTTTATACTATATTGTCCTGCAGTAAAATTGTATTCGTGTATTGTTGCACGATATCACCTGATGTTACCCCCCCCCCCCAATCACCTTTCAGGCTTTTTGAGTGTAAGCCATTTTCACCACTGATTAACACAAATTTTGCAGACAGATTATGAAATTTTAAAAGCCTGTCACAGACAGCTACGAAACTTTCTGCCACTGGGGATTTCGATAATTCACTGCAAAAATATTATGTTGTTTTGTAATGAATTAACAGCTTATTTCGTACTTTGAAAGATTAAAAGTAAATGTTATCGGTTAAACGATCCCGTATTGTAGATAGACTTTTGTGTTGCGTATTTCTGCAATGTATAAATAATCAGTTCAAAAAACCCTTAACGGCTTAAAAGTTTGTGACGCCGCTACTTTATGGCTATAAGAATTTGAAATATGAGTCTTAAAAATAATGATATCAAATTTTAAGTGACGCTTTGCAATTAGTTAAAGTATACATAGATTTTCATATTTGATCATTTACTTTTATCTTTTATTTATATTTATAATGCAAACGTAATATTTTTAACTTCAAGATCAGACAGATATATAAAATACACTCACTAGATGCTTTTTCATTCGTATTTAAAATTCAAAATAACAGTTTTAAAAGGAATTATATAAAAATTCCAGTGGCGCCTCGGTGTTATTTTAAAAGATATGTTTTTAGATTCCATTAAAATTACTTTTGTTTTGTCTAATAAAGTATATTTACACATTTAAACAGTGCTTTTAATTTTCAAATATACTTTCAAATAATTATACTTTCACCGAGTTTGCATTATAAAGTAAAATTATTTATTTCAATAAATAGGTTTATCTTTTGCATCACGCTATCCAAAACATAGTATCATAGTATCCAACTAAGTGAAAATTTGCTCAAAGAGGTAGTGTGACGTAAAGAAAACATTTACACAAATTTTACTTGCAGTTTTGGATAGCGTGACGCAAAAGATAAATCAATTTATTGAAATAAATAATTTTACTTTATAATGCAAACTCGGTGAAAGTATAATTATTTGACAGTATATTTGAAAATTAAAAGCACTGTTTAAATGTGTAAATATACTTTATTAGACAAAACAAAAGTAATTTTAATGGAATCTAAAAACATATCTTTTAAAATAACACCGAGGCGCCACTGGAATTTTTATATAATTCCTTTTAAAACTGTTATTTTGAATTTTAAATACGAATGAAAAAGCATCTAGTGAGTGTATTTTATATATCTGTCTGATCTTGAAGTTAAAAATATTACGTTTGCATTATAAATATAAATAAAAGATAAAAGTAAATGATCAAATATGAAAATCTATGTATACTTTAACTAATTGCAAAGCGTCACTTAAAATTTGATATCATTATTTTTAAGACTCATATTTCAAATTCTTATAGCCATAAAGTAGCGGCGTCACAAACTTTTAAGCCGTTAAGGGTTTTTTGAACTGATATCATTACTTTTTAGTGGTTTTTGATCAAGAAATTAAAATAAGTCCTTCTGGCTCCTAGGAAGGGTAAACTAATTTATCTTTTCTTATGAAGTTGCCACCATTTTTTTTCCAAAATGGCAGCTACAATTTATTAATGGACTTAGAGGATTTATTAATGAAGGTTTGTATATGTGGAGTTTTAAGCAAATCGGTTCATAAAACCTTTCTAATGTAAATTTGAAATTTTCAGTGTGCTAGCACAGGGAAACAAGAGGGTAGATTAAGTTGGCAAATGAACATATCAAATGCATTTCTAAGATAAATCTACACTACAAATTTAGTGTGAATTAATTCAGTATTTCAAACGTTATCATACTGACAAATTTTCAAGTAGCCTGCCACTTGGAAACAAAATGGAGAAGCTTCGCACTAGAAAAATTTATTGACTGGGATTCTCAAACTTTAAAAATAAATAAATAAAAAATAAAAAAATAAGAAAAAAGAAAGAAAGAAAAATAAGTGGATAATTTCAAATTTAAGTTAGAATTACAAATTAAACAATTACAAAAAAAAAAAAAAAAAAAAAAAAAAAAAAAAGTAAATATTAAAAATGGAAATTTGTATATTTTGTTTCCCCTTTTGAGGCTAACTATGCTCCAATATTCACAGTTTAAATTTTCATCAAAATTGCAGGTAAAAATTACTTTATATATATTTTCATATAAAACGTTTGGAGGAAAAAATAGCCAAAATATAAATTAAGCTTTACATTTCTATAATTTTAAAAATAAGATAAAATCACCTGGAGAAAAATTTTATGGAAAATATAAGTTAAGCTTTAAAAAAAAAAAAAAATGAAATTTCTGCGTAAAAAATCTATTTCATAAATATAATTACAACTACAATATACAAAAAACCCTCCTTTAATTTTAAATAATTATTTCTACATGTTTCGAAGCAATTAAAAGTTTTTTCTTTCTTTCTTTTTTATTTAAGAAAATTAAATAAATGTAGTGGCGCCATCTAGTAATTTAAAGTCATATACATATATATTTAGCTTTTTATTATTATTTTTTTTTCCCCTTAAAAAAAAAAAAAAAAAAAAAAAAAAAAAAAAAACTTGTTTAGAAACAGGTAGAAATAGTTATTTAAAATTAAAGGAGGATTTTTTGTTTATTGTAATTGTAAATATATTTATGAAATAGAATTTTTCATGCAGAAATTAATTAATTAAAAAAATAAAAGAAAGAATAATATTTTTTAAATACATTAGGGTTTCAAAGTAAAGATGTTATTTATTTATTTTGACGTGTTTTTTAATAATTGCTATTTGACATATTTTTCATGAATTTTAATAAAATTCATGAAATAGTGTTATTTCTAATAAACACTGTTTCATCCCCTAGTCATTATTGCTTTAAATAATAATAATAATAATAAATTGATTATGTTAATATTTAAAATATGTATCATTTTAAAGTCTGAAAAATAAATAAATGAATAAACTCTAACTGTATTTTCAAAAGAGATTTTTAATTTTTAAAAAGAAAATACATATATACATGTATTTACGGAAGTGTATATTTTAAATAAAAAAAGATAGATGGCGCCAAAACTCTATTTGCTGTTTTTTTCCATTCCCGACGCGGAATGATACATGAATATAAATCGCAAATCATTGAGCTATTATAAAATCGATGTTCATGAATGATTAAAAATTTTCTCGCTTTAAAAAATTGTAAATTCATCATTATTATGATAAAATGGAATATCTAAAATTACAAAATACTTCCTTATTTAAAATATTATCTAAATATTTTCTTGACTAAATATGAAATTTTGAAATCAAAAATATTTTTTTCATAACAGAAGAGAAAATATATTTAAGTGAATTTGACTTTGTATATATACAATAAATATTTTAAACATGTAATAAAGTACTTTTGCGTTAAAAAAAAAAATCTAAATAATTCATTGGCTGCATTGAAGTCGGACAATCAACCAGCCCACATACCTCACAAGAAAGAACCGCATAACAGCGTTTTCACCCGGAGAAACACATGTAATTGGCGGAGTAATATAGTTCCATATTTACAGCGATTTATATAAAAAACAAGAGTTTTCCTGAAAAAAACGAAAACGTTACTAGATTCAGAAAGATCCTATTAACAAAATATATTAATTATATGAAAATCCTTCGAGCCGTTTTAGAGATATTTTTTCAGAATTTGAGTCCATTACAACCTTACACCTTACATTTTTCCTTTTTGGCTTTAAATTGAGATTCAGATCTCAAAACATATTACATGTAGAAATGTAAAATTTTCAGGATAGATTAAGACCGAAGATAAAAGATTATTTTGAAAAGATCAGAACAAAATATGGCATATTTGCTGAGATATTAAGTGTCGGCTTTTACAAATCTCTTTGATGTCAAACTAGCCGTATATATGAGTTCGCAGCGTCCCGTTTGTCCCTCCGCTTGCGTCACTCAAAAAACTGTCGTTTTTCATGATAAAAAAAGTAATTTCATTATTGTTTTGTGAAATAATCTCATATCTCAGCAATCATTTTTTAAAAACATACAAAATTTAATAATTAGCAGTGAAATTCCAGTGGCAGAAAGTTTTGTAGCTGTGTGCGACAGGCTTTTAAAATTTCAAAATCTGTCTGCGAAATTTGCCTGTAATCAGGGATGAGAACGGCTTACACTCAAAAAGCCTGAAGCTGATAGCAGCAATCTTTGGGGGAGAGAGCTTAACAATAGTGGTGATCTCGTGCAACAATACACAAATACAATTTTACTACAGAACTATAGTAATAAACAATTATAAAATAATAAGTTGAACTCATTCAATTAAATATTTATAGCAATGTTTGACACAACACAGTATAAATAACAAAAGTATTAGTTTTGATACAGAAATTTTTATAAGTGAATTATGAAGTGGAGGAGAAGTTTTGGAGCAGTTTTAAAAGAAATTAGCACTTTTCTATGTCCCCGTAGAATCTTAGTAACAGGGGAAAAGAATACGCATATGCTGTCTATCAAGGGAGATATAGGCTGCTTAGGTCGCCGTTGTTAAGTACTGTTTTGTGTGTTCCTACCAAGGCACCTATATGGGGGCTCTAGAGTTCCTACCAAAGAGCATCTAAGACGTCATACATGGGTAGCGCATTGTCGCAGGCGAAAAATGTCCGTAAATTGCAGACAAAGACTGTCTGAAAGTTGTGGGCAATTTTTTTTATTAGTACAGAGACAGACAAAGAGTGTTCGAAAGTTACGGACTAATTGTTTTATTAGTGCAGACAAAAACTGTCTGCAAGCATTTATTCTGTGTCCGCGACTATGTCACCGTGTCACGGTGTTTCTGCCACTGGGGTGAAATAATAGTCTATATTAGCAATTAGTTGCTCTTGCATAATTTTAAAAAATAAGCGGTAAAATGATTGATTCCATATTTCAGCAAATTTATTGCATACATCGGATATTGTCTTTGCAAAAAAGGGCGAATTTCATTGATTAACATAGAGATAAAGCCTATTTCAGCAAACAATTAGGATTAAAATAACCTTATTAAGCAACGGCGAAATGATTGCGTGTTTCAATAATCAGCCACAAAACATCGTGAATTTCAGAAATCACCTTTGAAAAGATTTCAAATTTTATCGATTAACGCCGAATTAATATCGTATTTTAGCAATTAGTTGCACTTAAGCATAAATTTTTGACAGTTAATAGTAAAATGATCCCGTATTTCCGAATTAGGCTGCAAAATTATTGCATATTTCGGGATTCAGCTTTGAGAAAAGCATAAATTTCATAGATTAGCGGCGAAATAATTGAGTATTTGGAGATTAAACTTTATAAAGAATACGAATTTCATCAATTAGGCGCAAAATAATACAGTGAATTTTATTAGTTAGCAGAGATATAATAGCGGTATTTGGGAATTAAATGTAAATTTTAACTATAAAAATTGACACCATAGTTAGCGGTGAAAATAATCCCGTATTTTCGAAATCAGCTGCAAAATTATTGTGTATTTCAGCATTCAGCTTTGAGAACAAAGTGCAAATTACGTCTATTATCGACGAAATAATTGAGTATTTGGGACATTTAACTTAAAAAACGCAGAAACTTTATTAATTAGCGATGAAAAAAATTATGCATTTTAGCAATCAATTGTAAAATTATCGCGAATTTTGGAAATCAGTCTTGAAATATGTGAATTTTATCGATAACTGGTGAAATTATAGCATATTTTAACAAGTGGTTGTGACTATATGTATAAATATTGTTAATTTCACATTTATTTTTGCACATGCTGTGCAGTTTTTTTTTTTTTTTTTTTTAATAATAATGTATAGACCTTAAAAAAAAAAAAAAAAAAAAAAAAAAAAAAAGATATTACCTATATGTACCAGATTGAACAAATATCGAGAGAGAAAAATAGATACCTACCATTCCTTATAGAATGTGTAATTTAATTATTTATGGGGGAAAATTCTTAGGGAATCTACATATTTAAAGCCTGCAACAACTTAAAAATATTATTGTAGATTACAATTTAAAAATTTTTAAATAAAATTATCTAAAAAATAAATATTTAGAAATTATTTAAGTAAAAATTCTTAAATTGCAAATTAGAAGTATTTTGCAACAAATATTTCACTGGCTCCTAATTATTTTAATTATACTTTTATGAAATTTCAGTTCTTTTGGTCAGTAGATTTTGAGCTACACTAAAAAACTAATATCACCAAGAGATTTAAGATTGAAAAAAAAAAAAAACATTAAAAAACTCAAAAGTCCCAATAAGTATAATTGCTAAGCATATTGACTAAATTACTTCAAATTTAGTATCCAGTTGTAAAATTTTCTCCAGGATCTAAAAGTCAAAATTGTGTATTCGTTGGAAATATAAATTTTAACATCGTTGCACACTATTCGAAAATCTGACTTCCAAACAGGGTTGTTGATTTTTTTTATTTTTTTCAAAAAAATCGATTTTTTTTATTTAAATCAAGATTTAATTGATTTTTATTATGTATTCATACATTATTGTACAACATTTGTTTTTTATTATGTGTATATATATGCACAATATCCACACTATCAATCATTTTACTTAAATTATAAAAATATAAATAATATTCTATTTCTATAGAAAAAATCCATGTAGGCATTTATTACCAACATTTTTATTCAACATAATATCTTCATAATAAGAAGTAATTGTATAACAATCATAAATGCGGTAGTATGAGCCACTCAACTTCAGACTTTGACTTTGTAGCTACAATAATGTATTGAAATAAAGCAAAATTTTACTCACACTATTGAACACATAAAATAATTTTGGAAAAGGATAATTTAGTAGGAAATATGACATATAACTGAAGCAATGTATTAAGAGAAAAAAATCTTTACTCATAGTTTCTAATCAAAATTTTAAAAAAAATAAGGAATTAGGGAAGATAAAAAAAAAAAAAAAAAAGATATCCTAAAAAATTTTTACTTAGGTTTAACAAATATCATTTGAATCAAGAAAATTTTTTCACACTTTACCCATTAACAATATTCATATTTTCATTACCATTTTAATACTTTCACTTTTTTTTTTTAATCTTTTTTTTTACATTTAGTGGGTACAATTCATTAAAACAAGCAGTGACAGCAGCCTCGAATTGTATTTAATTGATTATATGTAGTTAAATTAAAATGTTATTATTTTTTAAAAACTTTTTGGAGCCTGCAGGGCTTTTTAAACAGTACAATGTAAACAATGCTATTATTTTTTAAATATCATATGAGCCAATGCTAAATGACATAAACTGGTATAAGAGCTAAATAAATAAGGAAATATTTTCTTTTTTAAATGTTTTTAGAAATTGCAGAAGTAGGAATTTCATAGTAAATATTAAATAATACATTGGGAAATTGAGAACTAAAAACTTTAAAATATATCCTTAAAGTGTTTGAGATAAATGAAGGCGGTAAAAACTGATAAAACCCGTTACACCATTGCACAGTAAGTATTATGCCAACCCTGTGGCAACTTGTACCGCTAAAACGCTCTAGAGTGATCCCTGGTAGCAGGAGTTGTTTATATTTAATGTCTACGGATATTCCACCTCCTTCCATGACTTAGCGGTAAGGTATATCTATATAGTTTTATTTTCTTAAAACTTACAATTAGTTTTTCATAAAATGTAATTACATGTTTCGTCTGTTATGAAGAACAAAAATGTTGTCAAATATAAACAAACCAGTGTTTCCACTACAGTCGCTTTTTATGCAAAATGCTATACAGTTATCCAATATGATCACACATTTATACTAAAAAATTACATTAAATTCTATAATAATAATAATAAAAAAAATCTTTCACAAAAAAGTCACAATAGACAATTTGCACGTTTTCGGATTTTATTCTAATAGAAAATGAAAAGGTAAGAAAATAAATACATACATATTCATTACATGAATAATAATAAATACACAATAAATACATACATTTTCTTTATTTGAAATCTAATGTCTGATTTATAACAATTTTAACATCGCACTATTTACTGTACAGAGAAAACGCAGTATAATATATCGTGACGTCACTCTTTATGACAACAAACTAAAGTAATCGTTGTTTACATTTGATTTCATGCTTTGCTTTGCTTCTTGAATCAGTGAAATAGGTTTTCTATGATATAATAATGACTGATATTAAAAAATTGTAGTATAAATATTGTATTATTTGTATTGTACCATTTTGCACTAATACAACACACAACAGCTAACGCTTCTCAAAAGTTATTTTTTAGCGTTCCACAGGATCCTATGAAACGAAAACATTGGACAACCGCCATGAAAAGAAAACATTTGAAAATGATGATAATGATATTGAATGATTCTAAGATGAAAAAGAAATGCTCAGAAATCACATAAACGATTAATAATCACGAAAGTTAAAACAAATTGCTGCTTACTAACCAGGCTAACAGAATGTAAACATTGAAGCATCATAAACTGTGACGTCAGGCAGCCTTTTGAAGTCACGTGATTTTTGGTTAATTTTAAAATTATTTTTTAAATTAATGAGAACTTTTTTTGCATTTTTAATAAACTTTTTGAAATTTATGGGCCTAAAACTACCATAAGAATAGGATTTTGTTCAAATCCCCCATGTGTGCAAATTCCTCATTCAGGATGAACTTTTTTCATTGTGATTTCGGACAAATTGTGAAAATAGTTTTCAGTTGCATAAATTTGGTAAGAAATGAAATTATAAACAAACTGTCACTAAACAGTGTGAGCAATCTATTAATGATAAATAATGCAGGCCTTGAAAGTGGGTTTAATTTTTAAGATGCATTTGTACAATTAACTGCTATGGGGGAAAAAAAGAAGAAGAAAAAGAAAACTAAGTAAGAAAGCTTTTGATAAGTTTTATTTAGCTTATTTTTGGAATAGCTTTACTATAAGGTGCCCATCGCTGTTGCTGATGTACATCTCACTGAATGAGTCGATTACTGCAAATCGATATTCTGAATCATTACAAAACATCAAAAATACATTTCAAGAAAATAAATTACTGTTTCACTCTGGTGCTTGTTTTGAAATTCACTGAAATAAATTAAGCATATTTTAAAGATTAATAAAATATTTAAAACAGTAATAGAAATTTGAGCTATTTCACCACAAAAAAAAAAAAAAAAAATTCAGAGAGCTTTCAAGCTTTAACACATAAAATTCAGCATTATAAATGATGTATAATCTAAAATAACTTGAAGATTTGCCCCAAAATTTCAAAATTACAGCCTTGCATGAATCTGAAAATGCATGAAAATCTGTACAGAAGCAATCACAAAACAAACAAAAAATAAATAAAATCACTGGATGCAGCTAATTTGTCATGCACGAATCTGAAAATTCATGCTACAGCGGTCAGTATCCCAATATTAAGACTAAAACAATATCACTGGATACCCCTAAGTCATAGCACATGAATCAGAAAATGCATAAAAAATCTGTACTACAGTGGTCACTATCCCGATATTAAAACAAAAAAAAACATCACTGGATACTCCTAATTCATGGCACATGAATAAGAAAATGCATGAAAATCTATACTGCATCAATTACTAGAATACACTTTTTTCCCCTAAATAATTCCATTTATTAAAAAGTAAAATAAAATAATAAAATACACTCAAAAAATTAATTTTTATACCTCAAAAACGCATTAAAAAGAAAAATCATTCAGCTGGGCCGCATTACAATAAACACACGCGCGCGGCTGGCACAAAAAGAAAAACAAAGTTCCAAGACAGTTAAATGAAGTACCAATACAAAAAAGTTACTATTAAAAAGTGTCGATACACTGAATCTCATCACAGCATCATGAATCGCCAACAGGTACCCTATAGTAAAGCTTAGCCTTATTTTCTTTATACTGCTTGTGCTGCATTATTATATTTAGAGTAGAGTACAGTATAAGCTTGATACAGGGTTGCCACTCAAACAGGAGAATGAAATTCCCTGACTTTTAAAAGGTTTTCCAGGTATATTCTAAAAAAATTTCAGTCTAACCGTATATTGAGCATTGACTGTGTTGAGGGCAAAATAATTAACGTCCCACTTGTAAACACAAAATTTACATATGACAAAAGTTGCATATAATGATAGCATTTGTCGCTTATAAGCGAGATAAGAAATTCCTTACATGAGCAAAAGAGAAGGGTGGGGGTGTTTAAAAAAAATAGCAGAAGCTAATGGAGAAAAAAAAAAGGGGGGGGGGGAGGGGAAATGACCGTGCATTGGCAGATTTTTCTTTTCACTGACTTTTATAGTCAATTTTCAAATTCCCTGACTATTCCAGGTTCTCCAGGTAGCGTGGCAACCCTGTTGATATAAAGTAGTTTTCATACTACCTTAGCTATATCCGTCAAAAGCATTATAAATGATTATTATGATACACAACTAAGACATTCAAATTCATTTAAAATTTAACAATATTGTATTAATACAGTATATATTGTATCAATACAGTATTAATACAATAATGTATTAATACAGTACATACAACATTTCCCAATTACCCATTACACTAGACTTGTGATGTATCTAATTAAGGCTGTAAATCAGTCAGATAGCTCCCTTTCTCCCTTCCCATGTTATCATATATATATAGGATTTTTGTTGTTTCGTTTTACAAGGCTGTATCATTCAAAAATAAAGTTTTTCGTAATCTGTTTTTTGAAAAGAATAATACAGCTATTTTATTCCAATAAATAAATTTTGGACTGTAATCGAAGTATCTCTTAGTATCTCGATTAGTTAGGATCTCTAATCAAAACATTTAAATTTATTTTTCCAAAAATTGCTAAGCTAAAATGTGACATATTACGAATAATAACAACATAATTAAAGTAATAATAAACATAATAAAGAATTCGAAAACTTGTTTAATTATCATATTACAGAAAACTGAGTAACATTTTGCGAAAAAAGCGACTATAAAAAATGTAAACAATGGTTTGTTTACAAATAACAATACTTCCGTGCAATCAGACGAAGCCTATAATTACATATACGTAAAATTATAAGCAAGTTTTAAGAATATAAAATTATAAAACACTTACCACTAAATCATGCAAGTAGGTGGAATTTTTGAATAAATATTTTAATTCCCCATTGAAAATAATAATGTAAAAATCACTGCTCACACTCTCGCTCTCATATCTCAGTGTTATTTTAATTTAATAAAAATTATGATTAACACGTTCACGCCGGCGTGGTACACCGGTGGGTCACAGCAAAAGTATCCGAGCACTACCAATATTTGTCTAAATCATGCAAAATTTCGTATTAATTCCAATTTCCAATCAACAAATTAAACAAAAACACCGCGGCGCGGACGAATACAGGGAAAGCAATTAGCTTAGCGTCTACAGGATGTACGCATCCGTATGATGTACGCATGCGCTCCAAAGACCATGGACCATGGTATAAATTTGTGTGCATGAGGGATTTATTAAACGTTTTCGCTTTAAAAATATTTTTAATTCATTATGAATAATGATGACATAGAATATCTATAATTAAAAAATTCTTCATTTATTTTAAATATTATCTAAATATTTTTTTGACGAAATGGGAAATCTTAAAATTAAAATTATATTCTTCATAACAAAAATTTATTGACTGCATTCACGTTGGTCAGCCAACCAACGTGTCTTGAAAGTAAGAACCGAATTACGACATTTTTGCCGAATAAAAGCATGCATTTTGGCGGAGTAATATAGTTCTATTTTCAAAGCAACTTTTACAAAAAACAAGAGTTTTCCTGAAAAAAACAAAAACGTTACTCGATTCAGAAAGATCCCATTAACAACATATATTAATTAAATTAAAATCGTTCGTGCGGTTTTAGAGATATTTTTTCATGAATTTAGTTCATTACATCCTTACACCTCACGTTTTTCCTTTTTGGCTTTAAATTGAGATTCAGATCTTAAAACATACTGCATGTAGGAACGTAAAATTTTCAGGATAGATTAAGACCGACGATAAAAGATTATTTTGAAAATATCAGAACAAAATAAGGCATATTTGCTGAGATATTAAGTGTCGGCTTTTACAAATCTCTTTGATGTCAGACTAGGCGTATATATGAGTTCGCAGCTTTCCGTCCGTTTGTCCTTCCGCTTGCGTCACTCGAAAAACTGCCGTTTTTCATGATACGGAATCTTAAAAACAGTGTGTACGAGAAGGAGGAAAGTTGTTTTGAGTGCCAAAACGTGGAAAAAATGAATGTATAAGGAAAAGAAACAAAAGGGCGGAATTGGTTTAAATGGCCTTTTAGACGGTTTTGTGAGTCAGGTGGGTTCGGAATCATAAAAAAAATGTGTACGAGAAGGAGGAAAGTTGGAAAAACCTGGAAAGAATGAATGTATAAGGAAAAGAAACAAAAGGGCGGTATTGGTTTAAATGGCTTTTTAGACAATTCCGTGAGTCAGATGGGTTCGGAATCATAAAAACAGTGTGTACGCGAAGGAGAAAAGTTGTTTTGAGTGCAAAAACGTCAGAAAAATGAATGTTTAAGGAAAAGAAACAAAAGGACGGTATTGGTTTAAATGGCCTTTTAGACGGTTTTGTGAGTAGGTGGGTTCGGAATCATAAAAAAAGTGTGTACGAGAAGGAGGAATGTTGTTTTGAGTGCAAAAACGTGGAAAAAATGAATGTATAAGGAAAAGAAACAAAAGGGAGGTATTAGTTTAAATGGTCTTTTAGACGATTTTGTGAGTCAGATGGGTTCGGAATCTTAAAAACAGTGTGTACGCCAAGGAGGAAAGTTGTTTTGAGTGCAAAAACGTCGAAAAAATAATTGTATAAGGAAAAGAAACAAAAGGTTTAAATGGCCTTTTAGACGGTTTTGTGAGTCAGGTGGGTTCGGAAACATAAAAACAGTGTGTACGCGAAGGAGGAACGTTTTGAGTGCCAAAACGTGGAAAAAATGAATGTATAAGGAAAACAAACAAATGGGCGGTATTGGTTTAAATGGCGTTTTAGACGGTTTTGTGAGTCACGTGGGATCGGAATCACAAAAAAAGTGTGTACGAGAAGGAGGAATGCTGTTTTGAGTGCAAAAACGTAAGAAAAATGAAGGTATAAAGAAAAGAAACGGAAGGGCGGTATTGGTTTAAATGGCCTTTTAGACGGTTTTGTGAGTTATATGGATACGGAATCTTAAAAACAGTGTGTACGAGAAGGAGGAAAGTTGTTTTGAGTGCCAAAACGTGGAAAAAATGAATGTAAAAGGAAAAGAAACAAAAGGGCGGAATTGGTTTAAATGGCCTTTTAGACGGTTTTGTGAGTCAGGTGGGTTCGGAATCATAAAAAAAATGTGTACGAGAAGGAGGAAAGTTGGAAAAACCTGGAAAAAATGAATGTATAAGGAAAAGAAACAAAAGGGCGGTATTGGTTTAAATGGCTTTTTAGACAATTCCGTGAGTCAGATGGGTTCGGAATCATAAAAACAGTGTGTACGCGAAGGAGGAAAGTTGTTTTGAGTGCAAAAACGTGGAAAAAATGAATGTATAAGGAAAAGAAACAAAAGGGAGGTATTGGTTTAAATGGTCTTTTAGACGATTTTGTAAGTCAGATGGGTTCGGAATCTTAAAAACAGTGTGTACGCGAAGGAGGAAAGTTGTTTTGAGTGCAAAAACGTGGAAAAAATGAATGTATAAGAAAAAGAAACAAAAGGGCGGAATTGGTTTAAATGGCCTTTTAGACAGTTTTGTGAGTCAGATGGGTTCGAAAGTTTAAAAACAGTGTGTACGCGAAGGAGGAAACTTGTTTTGAGTGCAAAAACGTGGAAAAAATGGATGTATAAGAAAAAGAAACAAAGGGGAAGTATTGGTTTAAATGCTCTTTTAGACAATTTTGTGAATCAGATGGGTTCGGAATCTTGTGAAACAGTGTGTACGCGAAGGAGGAAAGTTGTTTTGAGTGCAAAAACGTCAGATAAATGAATGTTTAAGGAAAAGAAACAAAAGGGCGGAATTGGTTTAAATGGCCTTTTAGACGGTTTTGTGAGTCAGGTGGGTTCGGAAACATAAAAAAAGTGTGTACGAGAAGGAGGAAAGTTGGAAAAAATGAATGTATAAGGAAAAGAAAAGGGCGGTATTAATGTAAATGGCCATTTAGACGATTTTGTGAATCACATGGGTTCGGAATCACAAAAACAGTGTGTACGCGAAGGAGGAACGTTTTGAGTGCCAAAACGTGGAAAAAATGAATGTATAAGGAAAACAAACAAAAGGGCGGTATTGGTTTAAATGGCTTTTTAGACAGTTTTGTGAGTCAGATGGGTTCGGAATCTTAAAAACAGTGTGTACGCGAAGGAGGAAAGTTGTCTTGAGTGCAAAAACGTAAGCAAAATGAATGTATAAGGAAAAGAAACAAAAGGGCGGTATTGGTTTAAATGGCCTTTTAGATGGTTTTGTGAGTCAGGTGGGTTCGGAATCATAAAAACAGTGTGTACGCGAAGGAGGAAAGTTGTTTTGAGTGCAAAAACGTGGAAAAAATGAATGTATAAGGAAAAGAAACAAAAGGGCGGAATTGGTTTAAATGGCCTTTTAGACAGTTTTGTGAGTCAGATGGGTTCGAAATCTTAAAAACAGTGTGTACGCGAAGGAGGAAACTTGTTTTGAGTGCAAAAACGTGGAAAAAATGGATGTATAAGAAAAAGAAACAAAAGGGAGGTATTGGTTTAAATGCTCTTTTAGACAATTTTGTGAATCAGATGGGTTCGGAATCTTGTGAAACAGTGTGTACGCGAAGGAGGAAAGTTGTTTTGAGTGCCAAAACGTGGAAAAAATGAATGTATAAGGAAAAGAAACAAAAGGGCGGAATTGGTTTAAATGGCCTTTTAGACGGTTTTGTGAGTCAGGTGGGTTCGGAAACATAAAAAAAGTGTGTACGAGAAGGAGGAAAGTTGGAAAAAATGAATGTATAAGGAAAAGAAAAGGGCGGTATTAATGTAAATGGCCTTTTAGACGATTTTGTGAATGACATGGGTTCGGAATCACAAAAACAGTGTGTACGCGAAGGAGGAACGTTTTGAGTGCCAAAACGTGGAAAAAATGACTGTATAAGGAAAACAAACAAAAGGGAGGTATTGGTTTAAATGGCCTTTTAGACGATTTTGTGAGTCAGATGGGTTCGGAATCTTAAAAACAGTGTGTACGCGAAGGAGGAAAGTTGTAAAAACCTGGAAAAAATGAATGTATAAGGAAAAGAAACAAAAGGGCGGTATTGGTTTAAATGGCTTTTTAGACAGTTTTGTGAATCGGATGGGTTCGGAATCTTGTGAAACAGTGTGTACGCGAAGGAGGAAAGTTGTCTTGAGTGCAAAAACGTAAACAAAATGAATGTATAAGGAAAAGAAACAAAAGGGCGTTATTGGTTTAAATGGCCTTTTAGACGGTTTTGTGTGTCAGGTGGGTTCGGAATCATAAAAAAAGTGTGTACGAGAAGGAGGAAAGTTGTTTTGAGTGCAAAAACGTAAGAAAAATGAATGTATAAGGAAAAGAAACAAAAGGGCGTTATTGGTTTAAATGGTCTTTTAGACAGTTTTGTGAGTCAGATGGGTTCGGAATCTTAAAAGCAGTGTGTACGCGAAAGAGGAAAATTGTTTTGAGTGCAAAAACGTCGAAAAAATAATTGTATAAGGAAAAGAAACAAAAGGTTTAAATGGCCTTTTAGACGGTTTTGTGAGTCAGGTGGGTTCGGAAACATAAAAACAGTGTGTACGCGAAGGAGGAATGTTGTTTTGAGTGCAAAAACGTAAGAAAAATGAAGGTATAAGGAAAAGAAACGGAAGGGCGGTATTGGTTTAAATGGCCTTTTAGACGGTTTTGTGAGTTATATGGATACGGAATCTTAAAAACAGTGTGTACGAGAAGGAGGAAAGTTGTTTTGAGTGCCAAAACGTGGAAAAAATGAATGTATAAGGAAAACAAACAAATGTGCGGTATTGGTTTAAATGGCGTTTTAGACGGTTTTGTGAGTCACGTGGGATCGGAATCACAAAAAAAGTGTGTACGAGAAGGAGGAATGTTGTTTTGAGTGCAAAAACGTAAGAAAAATGAAGGTATAAGGAAAAGAAACGGAAGGGCGGTATTGGTTTAAATGGCCTTTTAGACGGTTTTGTGAGTTATATGGATACGGAATCTTAAAAACAGTGTGTACGAGAAGGAGGAAAGTTGTTTTGAGTGCCAAAACGTGGAAAAAATGAATGTATAAGGAAAAGAAACAAAAGGGCGGAATTGGTTTAAATGGCCTTTTAGACGGTTTTGTGAGTCAGGTGGGTTCGGAATCATAAAAAAAATGTGTACGAGAAGGAGGAAAGTTGGAAAAACCTGGAAAAAATGAATGTATAAGGAAAAGAAACAAAAGGGCGGTATTGGTTTAAATGGCTTTTTAGACAATTCCGTGAGTCAGATGGGTTCGGAATCATAAAAACAGTGTGTACGCGAAGGAGAAAAGTTGTTTTGAGTGCAAAAACGTCAGAAAAATGAATGTTTAAGGAAAAGAAACAAAAGGACGGTATTGGTTTAAATGGCCTTATAGACGGTTTTGTGAGTAGGTGGGTTCGGAATCATAAAAAAAGTGTGTACGAGAAGGAGGAATGTTGTTTTGAGTGCAAAAACGTGGAAAAAATGAATGTATAAGGAAAAGAAACAAAAGGGAGGTATTAGTTTAAATGGTCTTTTAGACGATTTTGTGAGTCAGATGGGTTCGGAATCTTAAAAACAGTGTGTACGCCAAGGAGGAAAGTTGTTTTGAGTGCAAAAACGTAAGAAAAATGAATGTATAAGGAAAAGAAACAAAAGGGAGGTATTGGTTTAAATGGTCTTTTAGACGATTTTGTAAGTCAGATGGGTTCGGAATCTTAAAAACAGTGTGTACGCGAAGGAGGAAAGTTGTTTTGAGTGCAAAAACGTGGAAAAAATGAATGTATAAGAAAAAGAAACAAAAGGGCGGAATTGGTTTAAATGGCCTTTTAGACAGTTTTGTGAGTCAGATGGGTTCGAAAGTTTAAAAACAGTGTGTACGCGAAGGAGGAAACTTGTTTTGAGTGCAAAAACGTGGAAAAAATGGATGTATAAGAAAAAGAAACAAAAGGGAGGTATTGGTTTAAATGCTCTTTTAGACAATTTTGTGAATCAGATGGGTTCGGAATCTTGTGAAACAGTGTGTACGCGAAGGAGGAAAGTTGTCTTGAGTGCAAAAACGTAAGAAAAGAAACAAATAAGGAAAAGGAACAAAAGGGAGGTATTGGTTTAAATGGCCTTTTACACAGTTTGGTGAGTCAGATGGGTTCGGAATCTTAAAAACAGTGTGTACGCGAAGGAGGAAACTTGTTTTGAGTGCAAAAACGTCAGATAAATGAATGTTTAAGGAAAAGAAACAAAAGGGCGGAATTGGTTTAAATGGCCTTTTAGACGGTTTTGTGAGTCAGGTGGGTTCGGAAACATAAAAAAAGGTGTACGAGAAGGAGGAAAGTTGGAAAAAATGAATGTATAAGGAAAAGAAAAGGGCGGTATTAATGTAAATGGCCATTTAGACGATTTTGTGAATCACATGGGTTCGGAATCACAAAAACAGTGTGTACGCGAAGGAGGAACGTTTTGAGTGCCAAAACGTGGAAAAAATGAATGTATAAGGAAAACAAACAAAAGGGCGGTATTGGTTTAAATGGCTTTTTAGACAGTTTTGTGAGTCAGATGGGTTCGGAATCTTAAAAACAGTGTGTACGCGAAGGAGGAAAGTTGTCTTGAGTGCAAAAACGTAAGCAAAATGAATGTATAAGGAAAAGAAACAAAAGGGCGGTATTGGTTTAAATGGCCTTTTAGATGGTTTTGTGAGTCAGGTGGGTTCGGAATCTTAAAAACAGTGTGTACGCGAAGGAGGAAACTTGTTTTGAGTGCAAAAACGTGGAAAAAATGAATGTATAAGAAAAAGAAACAAAAGGGAGGTATTGGTTTAAATGCTCTTTTAGACGATTTTGTGAATCGGATGGGTTCGGAATCTTGTGAAACAGTGTGTACGCGAAGGAGGAAAGTTTTCTTGAGTGCGAAAACGTAAGCAAAATTAATGTATAAGGAAAAGAAACAAAAGGGAGGTATTGGTTTAAATGGTCTTTTAGACGATTTTGTGAGTCAGATGGGTTCGGAATCTTAAAAGCAGTGTGTACGCGAAGGAGGAAAGTTGTTTTGAGTGCAAAAACATGAGAAAAATGAATGCATAAGGAAAAGAAACAAAAGGGCGGTATTGATGTAAATGGCCTTTTTAACGATTTTGTGATTCCGGTGGGTTCGGAATCATAAAAACAGTGTGTAATCGAAGGAGGAGTGCCAGAACGTGGAAAAAATGAATGTATAAGGAAAAGAACCAAAAGGGCGTTATTGGTTTAAATAGGGTTTTAGACGGTTTTGTGAGTCACATGGGATCGGAATCACAAAAAAAGTGTGTACGAGAAGGAGGAATGTTGTTTTGTATGCAAAAACGTGAGAAAAATGAAGGTATAAGGAAAAGAAACAAAAGGGCGGTATTGGTTTAAATGGCCTTTTAGATGGTTTTGTGAGTCAGATGGGTTCGGAATCATAAAAACAGTGTGTACGCGAAGGAGGAAAGTTGTTTTGAGTGCCAAAACGTGGAAAAAATGAATGTATAAGGAAAAGAAACAAAAGGGCGGAATTGGTTTAAATGGCCTTTTAGACAGTTTTGTGAGTCAGATGGGTTCGGAATTTTAAAAGCAGTGTGTACGCGAAGGAGGAAATCTGTTTTGAGTGCAAAAACATGAGAAAAATGAATGCATAAGGAAAAGAAACAAAAGGGCGGTATTGATGTAAATGGCCTTTTTAACGATTTTGTGAGTCCGGTAGGTTCGGAATCATAAAAACATTGTGTACGCGAAGGAGGAAAGTTGTCTTGAGTGCCAAAACGTGGAAAAAATGAATGTTTAAGGAAAATAAACAAAAGGGCGGAATTGGTTTAAATTGCCTTTTAGACGGTTTTGTGAGTCAGATGGGTTCGGAATCATAAAAACAGTGTGTACGCGAAGGAGGAAAGTTGTTTTGAGTGCAAAAACGTGGAAAAAATGAATGTATAAGGAAAAGAAACAAAAGGGCGGAATTGGTTTAAATGGCCTTTTAGACAGTTTTGTGAGTCAGATGGGTTCGAAATCTTAAAAACAGTGTGTACGCGAAGGAGGAAACTTGTTTTCAGTGCAAAAACGTGGAAAAAATGGATGTATAAGAAAAAGAAACAAAAGGGAGGTATTGGTTTAAATGCTCTTTTAGACAATTTTGTGAATCAGATGGGTTCGGAATCTTGTGAAACAGTGTGTACGCGAAAGAGGAAAGTTGTCTTGAGTGCAAAAACGTAAGAAAAATGAATATATAAGGAAAAGAAACAAAAGGGAGGTATTGGTTTAAATGGCCTTTTACACAGTTTGGTGAGTCAGATGGGTTCGGAATCTTAAAAACAGTGTGTACGCGAAGGAGGAAAGTTGTTTTGAGTGCAAAAACGTAAGAAAAATGAATATATAAGGAAAAGAAACAAAAGGGAGGTATTGGTTTAAATGGCCTTTTACACAGTTTGGTGAGTCAGATGGGTTCGGAATCTTAAAAACAGTGTGTACGCGAAGGAGGAAAGTTGTTTTGAGTGCCAAAACGTGGAAAAAATGAATGTATAAGGAAAAGAAACAAAAGGTCGGAATTGGTTTAAATGGCCTTTTAGACAGTTTTGTTAGTCAGATGGGTTCGGAATCTTAAAAGCAGTGTGTACGCGAAGGAGGAAATTTGTTTTGAGTGCAAAAACATGAGAAAAATGAATGCATAAGGAAAAGAAACAAACGAGCGGTATTGATGTAAATGGCCTTTTTAACGATTTTGTGAGTCCGGTGGGTTCGGAATCATAAAAACATTGTGTACGCGAAGGAGGAAAGTTGTCTTGAGTGCCAAAACGTGGAAAAAATGAAAGTATAAGGAAAAGAAACAAAAGGGCGTTATTGGTTTAAATGGTCTTTTAGACAGTTTTGTGAGTCAGATGGGTTCGGAATCTTAAAAGCAGTGTGTACGCGATAGAGGAAAATTGTTTTGAGTGCAAAAACGTCGAAAAAATAATTGTATAAGGAAAAGAAACAAAAGGTTTAAATTGCCTTTTAGACGGTTTTGTGAGTCAGGTGGGTTCGGAAACATAAAAACAGTGTGTACGCGAAGGAGGAACGTTTTGAGTGCCAAAACGTGGAAAAAATGAATGTATAAGGAAAAGAAACAAAAGGGCGGTATTGGTTGAAATGGCGTTTTAGACGGTTTTGTGAGTCACATGGGATCGGAATCACAAAAAAAGTGTGTACGAGAAGGAGGAATGCTGTTTTGAGTGCAACATTCATCATATCAGGAATCATAAGGAAAAGAAACGGAAGGGCGGTATTGGTTTAAATGGCCTTTTAGACGGTTTTGTGAGTCAGATGGATACGGAATCTTAAAAACAGTGTGTACGAGAAGGAGGAAAGTTGTTTTGAGTGCCAAAACGTGGAAAAAATGAATGTATAAGGAAAAGAAACAAAAGGGCGGAATTGGTTTAAATGGCCTTTTAGACGGTTTTGTGAGTCAGGTGGGTTCGGAATCATAAAAAAAATGTGTACGAGAAGGAGGAAAGTTGGAAAAACCTGGAAAAAATGAATGTATAAGGAAAAGAAACAAAAGGGCGGTATTGGTTTAAATGGCTTTTTAGACAATTCCGTGAGTCAGATGGGTTCGGAATCATAAAAACAGTGTGTACGCAAAGGAGAAAAATTGTTTTGAGTGCAAAAACGTCAGAAAAATGAATGTTTAAGGAGAATAAACAAAAGGGCGGAATTGGTTTAAATGGCCTTTTAGACAGTTTTGTGAGTCAGATGGGTTCGAAATCTTAAAAACAGTGTGTACGCGAAGGAGGAAACTTGTTTTGAGTGCAAAAACGTGGAAAAAATGGATGTATAAGAAAAAGAAACAAAAGGGCGGAATTGGTTTAAATGGCCTTTTAGACAGTTTTGTGAGTCAGATGGGTTCGAAAGTTTAAAAACAGTGTGTACGCGAAGGAGGAAACTTGTTTTGAGTGCAAAAACGTGGAAAAAATGGATGTATAAGAAAAAGAAACAAAAGGGAGGTATTGGTTTAAATGCTCTTTTAGACAATTTTGTGAATCAGATGGGTTCGGAATCTTGTGAAACAGTGTGTACGCGAAGGAGGAAAGTTGTCTTGAGTGCAAAAACGTAAGAAAAGAAACAAATAAGGAAAAGGAACAAAAGGGAGGTATTGGTTTAAATGGCCTTTTACACAGTTTGGTGAGTCAGATGGGTTCGGAATCTTAAAAACAGTGTGTACGCGAAGGAGGAAAGTTGTTTTGAGTGCAAAAACGTCAGATAAATGAATGTTTAAGGAAAAGAAACAAAAGGGCGGAATTGGTTTAAATGGCCTTTTAGACGGTTTTGTGAGTCAGGTGGGTTCGGAAACATAAAAAAAGTGTGTACGAGAAGGAGGAAAGTTGGAAAAAATGAATGTATAAGGAAAAGAAAAGGGCGGTATTAATGTAAATGGCCATTTAGACGATTTTGTGAATCACATGGGTTCGGAATCACAAAAACAGTGTGTACGCGAAGGAGGAACGTTTTGAGTGCCAAAACGTGGAAAAAATGAATGTATAAGGAAAACAAACAAAAGGGCGGTATTGGTTTAAATGGCTTTTTAGACAGTTTTGTGAGTCAGATGGGTTCGGAATCTTAAAAACAGTGTGTACGCGAAGGAGGAAAGTTGTCTTGAGTGCAAAAACGTAAGCAAAATGAATGTATAAGGAAAAGAAACAAAAGGGCGGTATTGGTTTAAATGGCCTTTTAGATGGTTTTGTGAGTCAGGTGGGTTCGGAATCATAAAAAAAGTGTGTACGAGAAGGAGGAATGTTGTTTTGAGTGATAAAACGTGGAAAAAAATGAATGTATAAGGAAAAGAAACAAAAGGGAGGTATTAGTTTAAATGGTCTTTTAGACGATTTTGTGAGTCAGATGGGTTCGGAATCTTAAAAACAGTGTGTACGCGAAGGAGGAAAGTTGGAAAAACCTGGAAAAAATGAATGTATAAGGAAAAGAAACAAAAGGGCGGTATTGGTTTAAATGGCTTTTTAGACAGTCTTCTGAGTCAGATGGGTTCGAAATCTTAAAAACAGTGTGTACGCGAAGGAGGAAACTTGTTTTGAGTGCAAAAACGTGGAAAAAATGAATGTATAAGAAAAAGAAACAAAAGGGAGGTATTGGTTTAAATGCTCTTTTAGACGATTTTGTGAATCGGATGGGTTCGGAATCTTGTGAAACAGTGTGTACGCGAAGGAGGAAAGTTTTCTTGAGTGCGAAAACGTAAGCAAAATGAATGTATAAGGAAAAGAAACAAAAGGGAGGTATTGGTTTAAATGGTCTTTTAGACGATTTTGTGAGTCAGATGGGTTCGGAATCTTAAAAGCAGTGTGTACGCGAAGGAGGAAAGTTGTTTTGAGTGCAAAAACATGAGAAAAATGAATGCATAAGGAAAAGAAACAAAAGGGCGGTATTGATGTAAATGGCCTTTTTAACGATTTTGTGATTCCGGTGGGTTCGGAATCATAAAAACAGTGTGTAATCGAAGGAGGAGTGCCAGAACGTGGAAAAAATGAATGTATAAGGAAAAGAACCAAAAGGGCGTTATTGGTTTAAATAGGGTTTTAGACGGTTTTGTGAGTCAGATGGGTTCGGAATCATAAAAACAGTGTGTACGCGAAGGAGGAAAGTTGTTTTGAGTGCAAAAACGTGGAAAAAATGAATGTATAAGGAAAATAAACAAAAGGGCGGAATTGGTTTAAATGGCCTTTTAGACAGTTTTGTGAGTCAGATGGGTTCGAAATCTTAAAAACAGTGTGTACGCGAAGGAGGAAACTTGTTTTCAGTGCAAAAACGTGGAAAAAATGGATGTATAAGAAAAAGAAACAAAAGGGAGGTATTGGTTTAAATGCTCTTTTAGACAATTTTGTGAATCAGATGGGTTCGGAATCTTGTGAAACAGTGTGTACGCGAAGGAGGAAAGTTGTCTTGAGTGCAAAAACGTAAGAAAAATGAATATATAAGGAAAAGAAACAAAAGGGAGGTATTGGTTTAAATGGCCTTTTACACAGTTTGGTGAGTCAGATGGGTTCGGAATCTTAAAAACAGTGTGTACGCGAAGGAGGAAAGTTGTTTTGAGTGCAAAAACGTAAGAAAAATGAAGGTATAAGGAAAAGGAACAAAAGGGCGGTATTGGTTTAAATGGCCTTTTAGATGGTTTTGTGAGTCAGATGGGTTCGGAATCATAAAAACAGTGTGTACGCGAAGGAGGAAAGTTGTTTTGAGTGCCAAAACGTGGAAAAAATGAATGTATAAGGAAAAGAAACAAAAGGGCGGAATTGGTTTAAATGGCCTTTTAGACAGTTTTGTGAGTCAGATGGGTTCGGAATTTTAAAAGCAGTGTGTACGCGAAGGAGGAAATCTGTTTTGAGTGCAAAAACATGAGAAAAATGAATGCATAAGGAAAAGAAACAAAAGGGCGGTATTGATGTAAATGGCCTTTTTAACGATTTTGTGAGTCCGGTAGGTTCGGAATCATAAAAACATTGTGTACGCGAAGGAGGAAAGTTGTCTTGAGTGCCAAAACGTGGAAAAAATGAATGTTTAAGGAAAATAAACAAAAGGGCGGAATTGGTTTAAATTGCCTTTTAGACGGTTTTGTGAGTCAGATGGGTTCGGAATCATAAAAACAGTGTGTACGCGAAGGAGGAAAGTTGTTTTGAGTGCAAAAACGTGGAAAAAATGAATGTATAAGGAAAAGAAACAAAAGGGCGGAATTGGTTTAAATGGCCTTTTAGACAGTTTTGTGAGTCAGATGGGTTCGAAATCTTAAAAACAGTGTGTACGCGAAGGAGGAAACTTGTTTTCAGTGCAAAAACGTGGAAAAAATGGATGTATAAGAAAAAGAAACAAAAGGGAGGTATTGGTTTAAATGCTCTTTTAGACAATTTTGTGAATCAGATGGGTTCGGAATCTTGTGAAACAGTGTGTACGCGAAGGAGGAAAGTTGTCTTGAGTGCAAAAACGTAAGAAAAATGAATATATAAGGAAAAGAAACAAAAGGGAGGTATTGGTTTAAATGGCCTTTTACACAGTTTGGTGAGTCAGATGGGTTCGGAATCTTAAAAACAGTGTGTACGCGAAGGAGGAAAGTTGTTTTGAGTGCAAAAACGTAAGAAAAATGAATATATAAGGAAAAGAAACAAAAGGGAGGTATTGGTTTAAATGGCCTTTTACACAGTTTGGTGAGTCAGATGGGTTCGGAATCTTAAAAACAGTGTGTACGCGAAGGAGGAAAGTTGTTTTGAGTGCCAAAACGTGGAAAAAATGAATGTATAAGGAAAAGAAACAAAAGGGCGGAATTGGTTTAAATGGCCTTTTAGACAGTTTTGTTAGTCAGATGGGTTCGGAATCTTAAAAGCAGTGTGTACGCGAAGGAGGAAATTTGTTTTGAGTGCAAAAACATGAGAAAAATGAATGCATAAGGAAAAGAAACAAACGAGCGGTATTGATGTAAATGGCCTTTTTAACGATTTTGTGAGTCCGGTGGGTTCGGAATCATAAAAACATTGTGTACGCGAAGGAGGAAAGTTGTCTTGAGTGCCAAAACGTGGAAAAAATGAAAGTATAAGGAAAAGAAACAAAAGGGCGTTATTGGTTTAAATGGTCTTTTAGACAGTTTTGTGAGTCAGATGGGTTCGGAATCTTAAAAGCAGTGTGTACGCGATAGAGGAAAATTGTTTTGAGTGCAAAAACGTCGAAAAAATAATTGTATAAGGAAAAGAAACAAAAGGTTTAAATTGCCTTTTAGACGGTTTTGTGAGTCAGGTGGGTTCAGAAACATAAAAACAGTGTGTACGCGAAGGAGGAACGTTTTGAGTGCCAAAACGTGGAAAAAATGAATGTATAAGGAAAAGAAACAAAAGGGCGGTATTGGTTGAAATGGCGTTTTAGACGGTTTTGTGAGTCACATGGGATCGGAATCACAAAAAAAGTGTGTACGAGAAGGAGGAATGCTGTTTTGAGTGCAACATTCATCATATCAGAAATCATAAGGAAAAGAAACGGAAGGGCGGTATTGGTTTAAATGGCCTTTTAGACGGTTTTGTGAGTCAGATGGATACGGAATCTTAAAAACAGTGTGTACGAGAAGGAGGAAAGTTGTTTTGAGTGCCAAAACGTGGAAAAAATGAATGTATAAGGAAAAGAAACAAAAGGGCGGAATTGGTTTAAATGGCCTTTTAGACGGTTTTGTGAGTCAGGTGGGTTCGGAATCATAAAAAAATCTGGAGTGACTCCACTCGACTTTCCGAACATTGAGTAATTAACAGTTTTGTAGATAAAGTAAAGAAAGAGGAGTTGTTAAACAAACAAAAGAGAGAAAACCATAATAGAGTGTTTGAGTATTTTTCTCCATCTATTACACGTTGTTTTATTTAACGCTACTGAACGTTGAGCCCATAGATCATAATGACAAAGAAATTTTCGTTGTGTCCCTGTAAAAACCTATAAATGTTAGATTCACCAAAATGCTTATAGTTAGTGTAACAGTGATTTATAATACTCATATAAATTTTCAGCTGAATTCAATAAGGCGTTTAGATGCTATCGTACTTTTAAAAATTTAGTCCCATAGGCCATAATGATAAAGAATTTTTCTTTGTGTCCTTGTAAAAAAACTGTAAGTGCTAGATTCACCAAAATCTATACAGTAAATGTGTACGAGAAGGAGGAAAGTTGGAAAAACCTGGAAAAAATGAATGTATAAGGAAAAGAAACAAAAGGGCGGTATTGGTTTAAATGGCTTTTTAGACAATTCCGTGAGTCAGATGGGTTCGGAATCATAAAAACAGTGTGTACGCGAAGGAGAAAAATTGTTTTGAGTGCAAAAACGTCAGAAAAATGAATGTGTAAGGAGAATAAACAAAAGGGCGGAATTGGTTTAAATGGCCTTTTAGACGGTTTTGTGAGTCAGATGGGTTCGGAATCATAAAAACAGTGTGTACGCGAAAGAGGAAAGTTGTTTTGAGTGCAAAAACGTGGAAAAAATGGATGTATAAGAAAAAGAAACAAAAGGGAGGTATTGGTTTAAATGCTATTTTAGACAATTTTGTGAATCAGATGGGTTCGGAATCTTGTGAAACAGTGTGTACGCGAAGGAGGAAAGTTGTCTTGAGTGCAAAAACGTAAGAAAAATGAATATATAAGGAAAAGAAACAAAAGGGAGGTATTGGTTTAAATGGCCTTTTACACAGTTTGGTGAGTCAGATGGGTTCGGAATCTTAAAAACAGTGTGTACGCGAAGGAGGAAAGTTGTTTTGAGTGCAAAAACGTCAGATAAATGAATGTTTAAGGAAAACAAACAAAAGGGCGGAATTGGTTTAAATGGCCTTTTAGACAGTTTTGTGAGTCAGGTGGGTTCGGAAACATAAAATAATAATAATCTGGTGTGAAACAACCACACGACTTCCATTACCCACTATTACACATATTATATGCATTTTTGAGAGATAATGCGATCAGAAAACATAAAAGGGAACTAAAGAGAAAATCGTTAGAGCCGTTTTTGAGATACAAACTTTTACAAAAAATCAATTATTGACCGGAAAACAATAATTACATACAAAAGGATCTTTAAAAGTGAGTTAATATGGCGCGTTTTAAAAAAATCCGTACAGCTGTTTTTAAAGGAACGCCCTTGGGAGACCTGAAATTGAGCTATTTATACAGGACGCCTATCAATTTTCCTAAACTAACCAACTATATCATTCGCAAGGACATCTAATAGAGTGTTTATACAGCAAATTTGAAGAAAATCGTTAGAGCCGTTTTTGAGATACGGACTTACGGTCCCACTTCCGGTTTCCGATGTCCCACTTCCGGTTAAACTTAATTATTGACAGGAAAAAAATACTTACATACAAAAGCATATTTAAAAGGAGTTAAAATGGCGAGTTTGAAAAAAAATCGTACAACCGTTTTTAAAGGAACGCCTTTGCGAGGCCTGAAATTGAGCTATTTATACAGGACGCCTATCAATTTTCCTGAACTAACCAACTATATCATTCGAAAAGACATCTAATAGAGCGTTTATATAGCGAGTTTGAAGAAAATCGTTAGAGCCGTTTTTGAGATACGGACTTACGGTCACTTCCTGTTTCCGATATCCCACTTCCGGTTTTTCAATTTTCACCAAAATTTGGAAATTTCATCTGTACACCAGACGTATTTCAATTCTAAAGTTTCGTAGCTCTATCTTTATTAGTTTCTGAGCTATAATAGCCAGAACACATACATACATACATACATACATACACACACACATACATACACACTGACCAATTGCCAAAAACCACTTTTTTGGACTCAGGAGACCTTAAAACGTGTAAATCAGGTGAAAACCCGATATCGAATTTTCAGACCGAAAACAATACTTCCATTACCTACGGTAGTAGGGTAATGGAAGTAAAAAGTGTGTACGAGAAGGAGGAAAGTTGGAAAAAATGAATGTATAAGGAAAAGAAAAGGGCGGTATTAATGTAAATGGCCTTTTAGACAATTTTGTGAATCACATGGGTTCGGAATCACAAAAACAGTGTGTACGCAAAGGAGGAACGTTTTGAGTGGCAAAACGTGGAAAAAATGAATGTATAAGGAAAACAAACAAAAGGGCGGTATTGGTTTAAATGGCTTTTTAGACAGTTTTGTGCTTCAGATGGGTTCGGAATCTTAAAAACAGTGTGTACGCGAAGGAGGAAAGTTGTCTTGAGTGCAAAAACGTAAGCAAAATGAATGTATAAGGAAAAGAAACAAAAGGGCGGTATTGGTTTAAATGGCCTTTTAGACGGTTTTGTGAGTCAGGTGGGTTCGGAATCATAAAAAAAGTGTGTACGAGAAGGAGGAAAGTTGTTTTGAGTGCAAAAACGTAAGAAAAATGAAGGTATAAGGAAAAGAAACGAAAGGGCGGTATTGGTTTAAATGGCCTTTTAGACGGTTTTGTGAGTCAAATGGATACGGAATCTTAAAAACAGTGTGTACGAGAAGGAGGAAAGTTGTTTTGAGTGCCAAAACGTGGAAAAAATGAATGTATAAAGAAAAGAAACAAAAGGGCGGAATTGGTTTAAATGGCCTTTTAGACGGTTTTGTGAGTCAGGTGGGTTCGGAATCATAAAAAAAATGTGTACGAGAAGGAGGAAAGTTGGAAAAACCTGGAAAAAATGAATGTATAAAGAAAAGAAACAAAAGGGCAGTATTGGTTTAAATGGCTTTTTAGACAATTTCGTGAGTCAGATGGGTTCGGAATCATAAAAACAGTGTGTACGCGAAGGAGAAAAGTTGTTTTGAGTGCAAAAACGTCAGATAAATGAATGTTTAAGGAAAAGAAACAAAAGGGCGGAATTGGTTTAAATGGCCTTTTAGACGGTTTTGTGAGTCAGATGGGTTCGGAATCATAAAAACAGTGTGTACGCGAAGGAGGAAAGTTGTTTTGAGTGCAAAAACGTGGAAAAAATGAATGTATAAGGAAAAGAAACAAAAGGGCGGAATTGGTTTAAATGGCCTTTTAGACAGTTTTGTGAGTCAGATGGGTTCGAAATCTTAAAAACAGTGTGTACGCGAAGGAGGAAACTTGTTTTGAGTGCAAAAATGTGGAAAAAATGGATGTATAAGAAAAAGAAACAAAAGGGAGGTATTGGTTTAAATGGCCTCTTAGACGGTTTTGTGAGTCAGGTGGGTTCGGAAACATAAAAAAAGTGTGTACGAGAAGGCGGAAAGTTGGAAAAAATGAATGTATAAGGAAAAGAAAAGGGCGGTATTAATGTAAATGGCCTTTTAGACGATTTTGTGAATCACATGGGTTCGGAATCACAAAAACAGTGTGTACGCGAAGGAGGAACGTTTTGAGTGCCAAAACGTGGAAAAAATGAATGTATAAGGAAAACAAACAAAAGGGCGGTATTGGTTTAAATGGCTTTTTAGACAGTTTTGTGAGTCAGATGGGTTCGGAATCTTAAAAAGAGTGTGTACGCGAAGGAGGAAAGTTGTCTTGAGTGCAAAAACGTAAGCAAAATGAATGTATAAGGAAAAGAAACAAAAGGGCGGTATTGGTTTAAATGGCCTTTTAGACGGTTTTGTGAGTCAGGTGGGTTCGGAATCATAAAAAAAGTGTGTACGAGAAGGAGGAATGTTGTTTTGAGTGATAAAACGTGGAAAAAATGAATGTATAAGAAAAAGAAACAAAAGGGAGGTATTGGTTTAAATGCTCTTTTAGACGATTTTGTGAATCGGATGGGTTCGGAATCTTGTGAAACAGTGTGTACGCGAAGGAGGAAAGTTGGAAAAACCTGTAAAAACTGAATGTATAAGGAAAAGAAACAAAAGGGCTGTATTGGTTTAAATGGCTTTTTAGACAGTTTTCTGAGTCAGATGGGTTCGAAATCTTAAAAACAGTGTGTACGCGAAGGAGGAAACTTGTTTTGAGTGCAAAAACGTGGAAAAAATGAATGTATAAGAAAAAGAAACAAAAGGGAGGTATTGGTTTAAATGCTCTTTTAGAGGATTTTGTGAATCGGATGGGTTCGGAATCTTGTGAAACAGTGTGTACGAGAAGGAGAAAAGTTGGAAAAAATGAATGTATAAGGAAAAGAAAAGGGCGGTATTAATGTAAATGGCCTTTTAGACGATTTTGTGAATCACATGGGTTCGGAATCACAAAAACAGTGTGTACGCGAAGGAGGAAAGTTGTCTTGAGTGCAAAAACGTAAGCAAAATGAATGTATAAGGAAATGAAACAAAAGGGCGTTATTGGTTTAAATGGCCTTTTAGACGGTTTTGTGTGTCAGGTGGGTTCGGAATCATAAAAAAAGTGTGTACGAGAAGGAGGCCATTTCTTGAAGGAGGTCCGGTTCTTTTGAGTGCAAAAACGTGGAAAAAATGAATGTATAAGGAAAAGAAACAAAAAGGAGGTATTGGTTTAAATGGTCTTTTAGACGATTTTGTGAGTCAGATGGGTTCGGAATCTTAAAAGCAGTGTGTACGCGAAGGAGGAAAGTTGTTTTGAGTGCAAAAACATGAGAAAAATGAATGCATAAGGAAAAGAAACAAAAGGGCGGTATTGATGTAAATGGCCTTTTTAACGATTTTGTGATTCCGGTGGGTTCGGAATCATAAAAACAGTGTGTAATCGAAAGAGGAGTGCCAGAACGTGAAAAAAATGAATGTATAAGGAAAAGAACCAAAAGGGCGTTATTGGTTTAAATGGCGTTTTAGACGGTTTTGTGAGTCAGATGGGTTCGGAATCATAAAAACAGTGTGTACGCGAAGGAGGAAAGTTGTTTTGAGTGCCAAAACGTGGAAAAAATGAATGTATAAGGAAAAGAAACAAAAGGGCGGAATTGGTTTAAATGGCCTTTTAGACAGTTTTGTGAGTCAGATGGGTTCGGAATCTTAAAAGCAGTGTGTACGCGAAGGAGGAAATTTGTTTTGAGAGCAAAAACATGAGAAAAATGAATGCATAAGGAAAAGAAACAAAAGGGCGGTATTGATGTAAATGGCCTTTTTAACGATTTTGTGAGTCCGGTAGGTTCGGAATCATAAAAACATTGTGTACGCGAAGGAGGAAAGTTGTCTTGAGTGCCAAAACGTGGAAAAAATGAAAGTATAAGGAAAAGAAACAAAAGGGCGTTATTGGTTTAAATGCTCTTTTAGACAATTTTGTGAATCAGATGGGTTCGGAATCTTGTGAAACAGTGTGTACGCGAAGGAGGAAAGTTGTCTTGAGTGCAAAAACGTAAAAAAAATGAATATATAAGGAAAAGAAACAAAAGGGAGGTATTGGTTTAAATGGCCTTTTACACAGTTTGGTGAGTCAGATGGGTTCGGAATCTTAAAAACAGTGTGTACGCGAAGGAGAAAAGTTGTTTTGAGTGCCAAAACGTGGAAAAAATGAATGTATAAGGAAAAGAAACAAAAGGGCGGAATTGGTTTAAATGGCCTTTTAGACGGTTTTGTGAGTCAGGTGGGTTCGGAAACATAAAAAAAGTGTGTACGAGAAGGAGGCCATTTCTTGAAGGAGGTCCGGTTCTTTTGAGTGCAAAAACGTGGAAAAAATGAATGTATAAGGAAAAGAAACAAAAAGGAGGTATTGGTTTAAATGGTCTTTTAGACGATTTTGTGAGTCAGATGGGTTCGGAATCTTAAAAGCAGTGTGTACGCGAAGGAGGAAAGTTGTTTTGAGTGCAAAAACATGAGAAAAATGAATGCATAAGGAAAAGAAACAAAAGGGCGGTATTGATGTAAATGGCCTTTTTAACGATTTTGTGATTCCGGTGGGTTCGGAATCATAAAAACAGTGTGTAATCGAAAGAGGAGTGCCAGAACGTGAAAAAAATGAATGTATAAGGAAAAGAACCAAAAGGGCGTTATTGGTTTAAATGGCGTTTTAGACGGTTTTGTGAGTCAGATGGGTTCGGAATCATAAAAACATTGTGTACGCGAAGGAGGAAAGTTGTTTTGAGTGCCAAAACGTGGAAAAAATGAATGTATAAGGAAAAGAAACAAAAGGGCGGAATTGGTTTAAATGGCCTTTTAGACAGTTTTGTGAGTCAGATGGGTTCGGAATCTTAAAAGCAGTGTGTACGCGAAGGAGGAAATTTGTTTTGAGAGCAAAAACATGAGAAAAATGAATGCATAAGGAAAAGAAACAAAAGGGCGGTATTGATGTAAATGGCCTTTTTAACGATTTTGTGAGTCCGGTAGGTTCGGAATCATAAAAACATTGTGTACGCGAAGGAGGAAAGTTGTCTTGAGTGCCAAAACTTGGAAAAAATGAAAGTATAAGGAAAAGAAACAAAAGTTTAAATGCTCTTTTAGACAATTTTGTGAATCAGAAGGGTTCGGAATCTTGTGAAACAGTGTGTACGCGAAGGAGGAAAGTTGTCTTGAGTGCAAAAACGTAAAAAAAATGAATATATAAGGAAAAGAAACAAAAGGGAGGTATTGGTTTAAATGGCCTTTTACACAGTTTGGTGAGTCAGATGGGTTCGGAATCTTAAAAACAGTGTGTACGCGAAGGAGAAAAGTTGTTTTGAGTGCCAAAACGTGGAAAAAATGAATGTATAAGGAAAAGAAACAAAAGGGCGGAATTGGTTTAAATGGCCTTTTAGACGGTTTTGTGAGTCAGGTGGGTTCGGAAACATAAAAAAAGTGTGTACGAGAAGGAGGAAAGTTGGAAAAAATGAATGTATAAGGAAAAGAAAAGGGCGGTATTAATGTAAATGGCCTTTTAGACGATTTTGTGAATCACATGGGTTCGGAATCACAAAAACAGTGTGTACGCGAAGGAAGAACGTTTTGAGTGCCAAAACGTGGAAAAAATGAATGTATAAGGAAAACAAACAAAAGGGCGGTATTGGTTTAAATGGCTTTTTAGACAGTTTTGTGAGTCAGATGGGTTCGGAATCTTAAAAACAGTGTCTACGCGAAGGAGGAAAGTTGTCTTGAGTGCAAAAACGTAAGCAAAATGAATGTATAAGGAAAAGAAACAAAAGGGCGGTATTGGTTTAAATAGCCTTTTAGACGGTTTTGTGAGTCAGGTGGGTTCGGAATCATAAAAAAAGTGTGTACGAGAAGGAGGAATGTTGTTTTGAGTGATAAAACGTGGAAAAAAATGAATGTATAAGGAAAAGAAACAAAAGGGAGGTATTGGTTTAAATGGTCTTTTAGACGATTTTGTGAGTCAGATGGGTTCGGAATCTTAAAAACAGTGTGTACGCGAAGGAGGAAAGTTGTAAAAACCTGGAAAAAATGAATGTATAAGGAAAAGAAACAAAAGGGCGGTATTGGTTTAAATGGCTTTTTAGACAGTTTTGTGAATCGGATGGGTTCGGAATCTTGTGAAACAGTGTGTACGCGAAGGAGGAAAGTTGTCTTGAGTGCAAAAACGTAAGCAAAATGAATGTATAAGGAAAAGAAACAAAAGGGCGGTATTGATGTAAATGGCCTTTTTAACGATTTTGTGAGTCCGGTAGGTTCGGAATCATAAAAACATTGTGTACGCGAAGGAGGAAAGTTGTCTTGAGTGCCAAAACGTGGAAAAAATGAAAGTATAAGGAAAAGAAACAAAAGGGCGTTATTGGTTTAAATGCTCTTTTAGACAATTTTGTGAATCAGATGGGTTCGGAATCTTGTGAAACAGTGTGTACGCGAAGGAGGAAAGTTGTCTTGAGTGCAAAAACGTAAAAAAAATGAATATATAAGGAAAAGAAACAAAAGGGAGGTATTGGTTTAAATGGCCTTTTACACAGTTTGGTGAGTCAGATGGGTTCGGAATCGTAAAAACAGTGTGTACGCGAAGGAGAAAAGTTGTTTTGAGTGCCAAAACGTGGAAAAAATGAATGTATAAGGAAAAGAAACAAAAGGGCGGAATTGGTTTAAATGGCCTTTTAGACGGTTTTGTGAGTCAGGTGGGTTCGGAAACATAAAAAAAGTGTGTACGAGAAGGAGGAAAGTTGGAAAAAATGAATGTATAAGGAAAAGAAAAGGGCGGTATTAATGTAAATGGCCTTTTAGACGATTTTGTGAATCACATGGGTTCGGAATCACAAAAACAGTGTGTACGCGAAGGAGGAACGTTTTGAGTGCCAAAACGTGGAAAAAATGAATGTATAAGGAAAACAAAGAAAAGGGCGGTATTGGTTTAAATGGCTTTTTAGACAGTTTTGTGAGTCAGATGGGTTCGGAATCTTAAAAACAGTGTCTACGCGAAGGAGGAAAGTTGTCTTGAGTGCAAAAACGTAAGCAAAATGAATGTATAAGGAAATGAAACAAAAGGGCGGTATTGGTTTAAATGGCCTTTTAGACGGTTTTGTGAGTCAGGTGGGTTCGGAATCATAAAAAAAGTGTGTACGAGAAGGAGGAATGTTGTTTTGAGTGATAAAACGTGGAAAAAAATGAATGTATAAGGAAAAGAAACAAAAGGGAGGTATTGGTTTAAATGGCCTTTTAGACGATTTTGTGAGTCAGATGGGTTCGGAATCTTAAAAACAGTGTGTACGCGAAGGAGGATAGTTGTAAAAACCTGGAAAAAATGAATGTATAAGGAAAAGAAACAAAAGGGCGGTATAGGTTTAAATGGCTTTTTAGACAGTTTTGTGAATCGGATGGGTTCGGAATCTTGTGAAACAGTGTGTACGCGAAGGAGGAAAGTTGTCTTGAGTGCAAAAACGTAAGCAAAATGAATGTATAAGGAAAAGAAACAAAAGGGCGGTATTGGTTTAAATAGCCTTTTAGACGGTTTTGTGAGTCAGGTGGGTTCGGAATCATAAAAAAAGTGTGTACGAGAAGGAGGAATGTTGTTTTGAGTGATAAAACGTGGAAAAAAATGAATGTATAAGGAAAAGAAACAAAAGGGAGGTATTGGTTTAAATGGTCTTTTAGACGATTTTGTGAGTCAGATGGGTTCGGAATCTTAAAAACAGTGTGTACGCGAAGGAGGAAAGTTGTAAAAACCTGGAAAAAATGAATGTATAAGGAAAAGAAACAAAAGGGCGGTATTGGTTTAAATGGCTTTTTAGACAGTTTTGTGAATCGGATGGGTTCGGAATCTTGTGAAACAGTGTGTACGCGAAGGAGGAAAGTTGTCTTGAGTGCAAAAACGTAAGCAAAATGAATGTATAAGGAAAAGAAACAAAAGGGCGGTATTGATGTAAATGGCCTTTTTAACGATTTTGTGAGTCCGGTAGGTTCGGAATCATAAAAACATTGTGTACGCGAAGGAGGAAAGTTGTCTTGAGTGCCAAAACGTGGAAAAAATGAAAGTATAAGAAACAAAGAAAAGGGCGGTATTGGTTTAAATGGCTTTTTAGACAGTTTTGTGAGTCAGATGGGTTCGGAATCTTAAAAACAGTGTCTACGCGAAGGAGGAAAGTTGTCTTGAGTGCAAAAACGTAAGCAAAATGAATGTATAAGGAAATGAAACAAAAGGGCGGTATTGGTTTAAATGGCCTTTTAGACGGTTTTGTGAGTCAGGTGGGTTCGGAATCATAAAAAAAGTGTGTACGAGAAGGAGGAATGTTGTTTTGAGTGATAAAACGTGGAAAAAAATGAATGTATAAGGAAAAGAAACAAAAGGGAGGTATTGGTTTAAATGGCCTTTTAGACGATTTTGTGAGTCAGATGGGTTCGGAATCTTAAAAACAGTGTGTACGCGAAGGAGGAAAGTTGTAAAAACCTGGAAAAAATGAATGTATAAGGAAAAGAAACAAAAGGGCGGTATAGGTTTAAATGGCTTTTTAGACAGTTTTGTGAATCGGATGGGTTCGGAATCTTGTGAAACAGTGTGTACGCGAAGGAGGAAAGTTGTCTTGAGTGCAAAAACGTAAGCAAAATGAATGTATAAGGAAAAGAAACAAAAGGGCGGTATTGGTTTAAATGGCTTTTTAGACAGTTTTGTGAATCGGATGGGTTCGGAATCTTGTGAAACAGTGTGTACGCGAAGGAGGAAAGTTGTCTTGAGTGCAAAAACGTAAGCAAAATGAATGTATAAGGAAAAGAAACAAAAGGGCGTTATTGGTTTAAATGGCCTTTTAGACGGTTTTGTGTGTCAGGTGGGTTCGGAATCATAAAAAAAGTGTGTACGAGAAGGAGGAAAGTTGTTTTGAGTGCAAAAACGTAAGAAAAATGAATGTATAATGAAAAGGAACAAAAGGGCGTTATTGGTTTAAATGGTCTTTTAGACAGTTTTGTGAGTCAGATGGGTTCGGAATCTTAAAAGCAGTGTGTACGCGAAAGAGGAAAATTGTTTTGAGTGCAAAAACGTCGAAAAAATAATTGTATAAGGAAAAGAAACAAAAGGTTTAAATGGCCTTTTAGACGGTTTTGTGAGTCAGGTGGGTTCGGAAACATAAAAACAGTGTGTACGCGAAGGAGGAACGTTTTGAGTGCCAAAACGTGGAAAAAATGAATGTATAAGGAAAACAAACAAATGGGCGGTATTGGTTTAAATGGCGTTTTAGACAATTTCGTGAGTCAGATGGGTTCGGAATCATAAAAACAGTGTGTACGCGAAGGAGAAAAGTTGTTTTGAGTGCAAAAACGAAAGAAAAATGAATATATAAGGAAAAGAAACAAAAGGAAGGTATTGGTTTAAATGGCCTTTTACACAGTTTGGTGAGTCAGATGGGTTCGGAATCTTAAAAACAGTGTGTACGCGAAGGAGGAAAGTTGTTTTGAGTGCAAAAACATGAGAAAAATGAATGCATAAGGAAAAGAAACAAAAGGGCGGTATTGATGTAAATGGCCTTTTTAACGATTTTGTGATTCCGGTGGGTTCGGAATCATAAAAACAGTGTGTAATCGAAGGAGGAGTGCCAGAACGTGGAAAAAATGAATGTATAAGGAAAAGAACCAAAAGGGCGTTATTGGTTTAAATGGCCTTTTAGATGGTTTTGTGAGTCAGATGGGTTCGAGATCATAAAAACAGTGTGTACGCGAAGGAGGAAAGTTGTTTTGAGTGCCAAAACGTGGAAAAAATGAAGGTATAAGGAAAAGAAACAAAAGGGCGGTATTGATGTAAATGGCCTTTTTAACGATTTTGTGATTCCGGTGGGTTCGGAATCATAAAAACAGTGTGTAATCGAAGGAGGAGTGCCAGAACGTGGAAAAAATGAATGTATAAGGAAAAGAACCAAAAGGGCGTTATTGGTTTAAATGGGGTTTTAGACGGTTTTGTGAGTCACATGGGATCGGAATCACAAAAAAAGTGTGTACGAGAAGGAGGAATGTTGTTTTATATGCAAAAACGTGAGAAAAATGAAGGTATAAGGAAAAGAAACAAAAGGGCGGTATTGGTTTAAATGGCCTTTTAGATGGTTTTGTGAGTCAGATGGGTTCGGAATCATAAAAACAGTGTGTACGCGAAGGAGGAAAGTTGTTTTGAGTGCCAAAACGTGGAAAAAATGAATGTATAAGGAAAAGAAACAAAAGGGCGGAATTGGTTTAAATGGCCTTTTAGACAGTTTTGTGAGTCAGATGGGTTCGGAATCTTAAAAGCAGTGTGTACGCGAAGGAGGAAATTTGTTTTGAGTGCAAAAACATGAGAAAAATGAATGCATAAGGAAAAGAAACAAAAGGGGAGTATTGATGTAATTGGCCTTTTTAACGATTTTGTGAGTCCGGTAGGTTCGGAATCATAAAAACATTGTGTACGCGAAGGAGGAAAGTTGTCTTGAGTGCCAAAACGTGGAAAAAATGAATGTTTAAGGAAAATAAACAAAAGGGCGGAATTGGTTTAAATTGCCTTTTAGACGGTTTTGTGAGTCAGATGGGTTCGGAATCATAAAAACAGTGTGTACGCGAAGGAGGAAAGTTGTTTTGAGTGCAAAAACGTGGAAAAAATGAATGTATAAGGAAAAGAAACAAAAGGGCGGAATTGGTTTAAATGGCCTTTTAGACAGTTTTGTGAGTCAGATGGGTTCGAAATCTTAAAAACAGTGTGTACGCGAAGGAGGAAACTTGTTTTCAGTGCAAAAACGTGGAAAAAATGGATGTATAAGAAAAAGAAACAAAAGGGAGGTATTGGTTTAAATGCTCTTTTAGACAATTTTGTGAATCAGATGGGTTCGGAATCTTGTGAAACAGTGTGTACGCGAAGGAGGAAAGTTGTCTTGAGTGCAAAAACGTAAGAAAAATGAATATATAAGGGAAAGAAACAAAAGGGAGGTATTGGTTTAAATGGCCTTTTACACAGTTTGGTGAGTCAGATGGGTTCGGAATCTTAAAAACAGTGTGTACGCGAAGGAGGAAAGTTGTTTTGAGTGCAAAAACGTAAGAAAAATGAATATATAAAGAAAAGAAACAAAAGGGAGGTATTGGTTTAAATGGCCTTTTACACAGTTTGGTGAGTCAGATGGGTTCGGAATCTTAAAAACAGTGTGTACGCGAAGGAGGAAAATTGTTTTGAGTGCCAAAACGTGGAAAAAATGAATGTATAAGGAAAAGAAACAAAAGGGCGGAATTGGTTTAAATGGCCTTTTAGACAGTTTTTTAGTCAGATGGGTTCGGAATCTTAAAAGCAGTGTGTACGCGAAGGAGGAAATTTGTTTTGAGTGCAAAAACATGAGAAAAATGAATGCATAAGGAAAAGAAACAAACGAGCGGTATTGATGTAAATGGCCTTTTTAACGATTTTGTGAGTCCGGTGGGTTCGGAATCATAAAAACATTGTGTACGCGAAGGAGGAAAGTTGTCTTGAGTGCCAAAACGTGGAAAAAATGAAAGTATAAGGAAAAGAAACAAAAGGGCGTTATTGGTTTAAATGGTCTTTTAGACAGTTTTGTGAGTCAGATGGGTTCGGAATCTTAAAAGCAGTGTGTACGCGATAGAGGAAAATTGTTTTGAGTGCAAAAACGTCGAAAAAATAATTGTATAAGGAAAAGAAACAAAAGGTTTAAATTGCCTTTTAGACGGTTTTTTGAGTCAGGTGGGTTCGGAAACATAAAAACAGTGTGTACGCGAAAGAGGAACGTTTTGAGTGCCAAAACGTGGAAAAAATGAATGTATAAGGAAAACAAAAAAAGGGCGGTATTGGTTGAAATGGCGTTTTAGACGGTTTTGTGAGTCACATGGGATCGGAATCACAAAAAAAGTGTGTACGAGAAGGAGGAATGCTGTTTTGAGTGCAACATTCATCATATCAGGAATCATATAAGGAAAAGAAACGGAAGGGCGGTATTGGTTTAAATGGCCTTTTAGACGGTTTTGTGAGTCAGATGGATACGGAATCTTAAAAACAGTGTGTACGAGAAGGAGGAAAGTTGTTTTGAGTGCCAAAACGTGGAAAAAATGAATGTATAAGGAAAAGAAACAAAAGGGCGGAATTGGTTTAAATGGCCTTTTAGACGGTTTTGTGAGTCAGGTGGGTTCGGAATCATAAAAAAAATGTGTACGAGAAGGAGGAAAGTTGGAAAAACCTGGAAAAAGTGAATGTATAAGGAAAAGAAACAAAAGGGCGGTATTGGTTTAAATGGCTTTTTAGACAATTCCGTGAGTCAGATGGGTTCGGAATCATAAAAACAGTGTGTACGCGAAGGAGAAAAATTGTTTTGAGTGCAAAAACGTCAGAAAAATGAATGTTTAAGGAAAATAAACAAGAGGGCGGAATTGGTTTAAATGGCCTTTTAGACGGTTTTGTGAGTCAGATGGGTTCGGAATCATAAAAACAGTGTGTACGCGAAGGAGGAAAGTTGTCTTGAGTGCCAAAACGTGGAAAAAATGAAAGTATAAGGAAAAGAAACAAAAGGGCGTTATTGGTTTAAATGGTCTTTTAGACAGTTTTGTGAGTCAGATGGGTTCGGAATCTTAAAAGCAGTGTGTACGCGATAGAGGAAAATTGTTTTGAGTGCAAAAACGTCGAAAAAATAATTGTATAAGGAAAAGAAACAAAAGGTTTAAATTGCCTTTTAGACGGTTTTTTGAGTCAGGTGGGTTCGGAAACATAAAAACAGTGTGTACGCGAAGGAGGAACGTTTTGAGTGCCAAAACGTGGAAAAAATGAATGTATAAGGAAAAGAAACAAAAGGGCGGTATTGGTTGAAATGGCGTTTTAGACGGTTTTGTGAGTCACATGGGATCGGAATCACAAAAAAAGTGTGTACGAGAAGGAGGAATGCTGTTTTGAGTGCAACATTCATCATATCAGGAATCATAAGGAAAAGAAACGGAAGGGCGGTATTGGTTTAAATGGCCTTTTAGACGGTTTTGTGAGTCAGATGGATACGGAATCTTAAAAACAGTGTGTACGAGAAGGAGGAAAGTTGTTTTGAGTGCCAAAACGTGGAAAAAATGAATGTATAAGGAAAAGAAACAAAAGGGCGGAATTGGTTTAAATGGCCTTTTAGACGGTTTTGTGAGTCAGGTGGGTTCGGAATCATAAAAAAAATGTGTACGAGAAGGAGGAAAGTTGGAAAAACCTGGAAAAAATGAATGTATAAGGAAAAGAAACAAAAGGGCGGTATTGGTTTAAATGGCTTTTTAGACAATTCCGTGAGTCAGATGGGTTCGGAATCATAAAAACAGTGTGTACGCGAAGGAGAAAAATTGTTTTGAGTGCAAAAACGTCAGAAAAATGAATGTTTAAGGAGAATAAACAAAAGGGCGGAATTGGTTTAAATGGCCTTTTAGACGGTTTTGTGAGTCAGATGGGTTCGGAATCATAAAAACAGTGTGTACGCGAAAGAGGAAAGTTGTTTTGAGTGCAAAAACGTGGAAAAAATGAATGTATAAGGAAAAGAAACAAAAGGGTGGAATTGGTTTAAATGGCCTTTTAGACAGTTTTGTGAGTCAGATGGGTTCGAAATCTTAAAAACAGTGTGTACGCGAAGGAGGAAACTTGTTTTGAGTGCAAAAACGTGGAAAAAATGGATGTATAAGAAAAAGAAACAAAAGGGAGGTATTGGTTTAAATGCTATTTTAGACAATTTTGTGAATCAGATTGGTTCGGAATCTTGTGAAACAGTGTGTACGCGAAGGAGGAAAGTTGTCTTGAGTGCAAAAACGTAAGAAAAATGAATATATAAGGAAAAGAAACAAAAGGGAGGTATTGGTTTAAATGGCCTTTTACACAGTTTGGTGAGTCAGATGGGTTCGGAATCTTAAAAACAGTGTGTACGCGAAGGAGGAAAGTTGTTTTGAGTGCAAAAACGTCAGATAAATGAATGTTTAAGGAAAACAAACAAAAGAGCGGAATTGGTTTAAATGGCCTTTTAGACAGTTTTGTGAGTCAGGTGGGTTCGGAAACATAAAATAATAATAATCTGGTGTGAAACAACCACACGACTTCCATTACCCACTATTACACATATTATATGCATTTTTGAGAGATAATGCGATCAGAAAACATAAAAGGGAACTAAAGAGAAAATCGTTAGAGCCGTTTTTGAGATACAAACTTTTACAAAAAATCAATTATTGACCGGAAAACAATAATTACATACAAAAGGATCTTTAAAAGTGAGTTAATATGGCGCGTTTTAAAAAAATCCGTACAGCTGTTTTTAAAGGAACGCCCTTGGGAGACCTGAAATTGAGCTATTTATACAGGACGCCTATCAATTTTCCTAAACTAACCAACTATATCATTCGCAAGGACATCTAATAGAGTGTTTATACAGCAAATTTGAAGAAAATCGTTAGAGCCGTTTTTGAGATACGGACTTACGGTCCCACTTCCGGTTTCCGATGTCCCACTTCCGGTTAAACTTAATTATTGACAGGAAAAAAATACTTACATACAAAAGCATATTTAAAAGGAGTTAAAATGGCGAGTTTGAAAAAAAATCGTACAACCGTTTTTAAAGGAACGCCTTTGCGAGGCCTGAAATTGAGCTATTTATACAGGACGCCTATCAATTTTCCTGAACTAACCAACTATATCATTCGAAAAGACATCTAATAGAGCGTTTATATAGCGAGTTTGAAGAAAATCGTTAGAGCCGTTTTTGAGATACGGACTTACGGTCACTTCCTGTTTCCGATATCCCACTTCCGGTTTTTCAATTTTCACCAAAATTTGGAAATTTCATCTGTACACCAGACGTATTTCAATTCTAAAGTTTCGTAGCTCTATCTTTATTAGTTTCTGAGCTATAATAGCCAGAACACATACATACATACATACATACATACACACACACATACATACACACTGACCAATTGCCAAAAACCACTTTTTTGGACTCAGGAGACCTTAAAACGTGTAAATCAGGTGAAAACCCGATATCGAATTTTCAGACCGAAAACAATACTTCCATTACCTACGGTAGTAGGGTAATGGAAGTAAAAAGTGTGTACGAGAAGGAGGAAAGTTGGAAAAAATGAATGTATAAGGAAAAGAAAAGGGCGGTATTAATGTAAATGGCCTTTTAGACAATTTTGTGAATCACATGGGTTCGGAATCACAAAAACAGTGTGTACGCAAAGGAGGAACGTTTTGAGTGGCAAAACGTGGAAAAAATGAATGTATAAGGAAAACAAACAAAAGGGCGGTATTGGTTTAAATGGCTTTTTAGACAGTTTTGTGCTTCAGATGGGTTCGGAATCTTAAAAACAGTGCGTAGCGAAGGAGGAAAGTTGTCTTGAGTGCAAAAACGTAAGCAAAATGAATGTATAAGGAAATGAAACAAAAGGGCGGTATTGGTTTAAATGGCCTTTTAGACGGTTTTGTGAGTCAGGTGGGTTCGGAATCATAAAAAAAGTGTGTACGAGAAGGAGGAATGTTGTTTTGAGTGATAAAACGTGGAAAAAAATGAATGTATAAGGAAAAGAAACAAAAGGGAGGTATTGGTTTAAATGGCCTTTTAGACGATTTTGTGAGTCAGATGGGTTCGGAATCTTAAAAACAGTGTGTACGCGAAGGAGGAAAGTTGTAAAAACCTGGAAAAAATGAATGTATAAGGAAAAGAAACAAAAGGGCGGTATAGGTTTAAATGGCTTTTTAGACAGTTTTGTGAATCGGATGGGTTCGGAATCTTGTGAAACAGTGTGTACGCGAAGGAGGAAAGTTGTCTTGAGTGCAAAAACGTAAAAAAAATGAATATATAAGGAAAAGAAACAAAAGGGAGGTATTGGTTTAAATGGCCTTTTACACAGTTTGGTGAGTCAGATGGGTTCGGAATCGTAAAAACAGTGTGTACGCGAAGGAGAAAAGTTGTTTTGAGTGCCAAAACGTGGAAAAAATGAATGTATAAGGAAAAGAAACAAAAGGGCGGAATTGGTTTAAATGGCCTTTTAGACGGTTTTGTGAGTCAGGTGGGTTCGGAAACATAAAAAAAGTGTGTACGAGAAGGAGGAAAGTTGGAAAAAATGAATGTATAAGGAAAAGAAAAGGGCGGTATTAATGTAAATGGCCTTTTAGACGATTTTGTGAATCACATGGGTTCGGAATCACAAAAACAGTGTGTACGCGAAGGAGGAACGTTTTGAGTGCCAAAACGTGGAAAAAATGAATGTATAAGGAAAACAAAGAAAAGGGCGGTATTGGTTTAAATGGCTTTTTAGACAGTTTTGTGAGTCAGATGGGTTCGGAATCTTAAAAACAGTGTCTACGCGAAGGAGGAAAGTTGTCTTGAGTGCAAAAACGTAAGCAAAATGAATGTATAAGGAAATGAAACAAAAGGGCGGTATTGGTTTAAATGGCCTTTTAGACGGTTTTGTGAGTCAGGTGGGTTCGGAATCATAAAAAAAGTGTGTACGAGAAGGAGGAATGTTGTTTTGAGTGATAAAACGTGGAAAAAAATGAATGTATAAGGAAAAGAAACAAAAGGGAGGTATTGGTTTAAATGGCCTTTTAGACGATTTTGTGAGTCAGATGGGTTCGGAATCTTAAAAACAGTGTGTACGCGAAGGAGGATAGTTGTAAAAACCTGGAAAAAATGAATGTATAAGGAAAAGAAACAAAAGGGCGGTATAGGTTTAAATGGCTTTTTAGACAGTTTTGTGAATCGGATGGGTTCGGAATCTTGTGAAACAGTGTGTACGCGAAGGAGGAAAGTTGTCTTGAGTGCAAAAACGTAAGCAAAATGAATGTATAAGGAAAAGAAACAAAAGGGCGGTATTGGTTTAAATAGCCTTTTAGACGGTTTTGTGAGTCAGGTGGGTTCGGAATCATAAAAAAAGTGTGTACGAGAAGGAGGAATGTTGTTTTGAGTGATAAAACGTGGAAAAAAATGAATGTATAAGGAAAAGAAACAAAAGGGAGGTATTGGTTTAAATGGTCTTTTAGACGATTTTGTGAGTCAGATGGGTTCGGAATCTTAAAAACAGTGTGTACGCGAAGGAGGAAAGTTGTAAAAACCTGGAAAAAATGAATGTATAAGGAAAAGAAACAAAAGGGCGGTATTGGTTTAAATGGCTTTTTAGACAGTTTTGTGAATCGGATGGGTTCGGAATCTTGTGAAACAGTGTGTACGCGAAGGAGGAAAGTTGTCTTGAGTGCAAAAACGTAAGCAAAATGAATGTATAAGGAAAAGAAACAAAAGGGCGGTATTGATGTAAATGGCCTTTTTAACGATTTTGTGAGTCCGGTAGGTTCGGAATCATAAAAACATTGTGTACGCGAAGGAGGAAAGTTGTCTTGAGTGCCAAAACGTGGAAAAAATGAAAGTATAAGAAACAAAGAAAAGGGCGGTATTGGTTTAAATGGCTTTTTAGACAGTTTTGTGAGTCAGATGGGTTCGGAATCTTAAAAACAGTGTCTACGCGAAGGAGGAAAGTTGTCTTGAGTGCAAAAACGTAAGCAAAATGAATGTATAAGGAAATGAAACAAAAGGGCGGTATTGGTTTAAATGGCCTTTTAGACGGTTTTGTGAGTCAGGTGGGTTCGGAATCATAAAAAAAGTGTGTACGAGAAGGAGGAATGTTGTTTTGAGTGATAAAACGTGGAAAAAAATGAATGTATAAGGAAAAGAAACAAAAGGGAGGTATTGGTTTAAATGGCCTTTTAGACGATTTTGTGAGTCAGATGGGTTCGGAATCTTAAAAACAGTGTGTACGCGAAGGAGGAAAGTTGTAAAAACCTGGAAAAAATGAATGTATAAGGAAAAGAAACAAAAGGGCGGTATAGGTTTAAATGGCTTTTTAGACAGTTTTGTGAATCGGATGGGTTCGGAATCTTGTGAAACAGTGTGTACGCGAAGGAGGAAAGTTGTCTTGAGTGCAAAAACGTAAGCAAAATGAATGTATAAGGAAAAGAAACAAAAGGGCGGTATTGGTTTAAATGGCTTTTTAGACAGTTTTGTGAATCGGATGGGTTCGGAATCTTGTGAAACAGTGTGTACGCGAAGGAGGAAAGTTGTCTTGAGTGCAAAAACGTAAGCAAAATGAATGTATAAGGAAAAGAAACAAAAGGGCGTTATTGGTTTAAATGGCCTTTTAGACGGTTTTGTGTGTCAGGTGGGTTCGGAATCATAAAAAAAGTGTGTACGAGAAGGAGGAAAGTTGTTTTGAGTGCAAAAACGTAAGAAAAATGAATGTATAATGAAAAGGAACAAAAGGGCGTTATTGGTTTAAATGGTCTTTTAGACAGTTTTGTGAGTCAGATGGGTTCGGAATCTTAAAAGCAGTGTGTACGCGAAAGAGGAAAATTGTTTTGAGTGCAAAAACGTCGAAAAAATAATTGTATAAGGAAAAGAAACAAAAGGTTTAAATGGCCTTTTAGACGGTTTTGTGAGTCAGGTGGGTTCGGAAACATAAAAACAGTGTGTACGCGAAGGAGGAACGTTTTGAGTGCCAAAACGTGGAAAAAATGAATGTATAAGGAAAAGAAACAAAAGGGCGGTATTGGTTGAAATGGCGTTTTAGACGGTTTTGTGAGTCACATGGGATCGGAATCACAAAAAAAGTGTGTACGAGAAGGAGGAATGCTGTTTTGAGTGCAACATTCATCATATCAGGAATCATAAGGAAAAGAAACGGAAGGGCGGTATTGGTTTAAATGGCCTTTTAGACGGTTTTGTGAGTCAGATGGATACGGAATCTTAAAAACAGTGTGTACGAGAAGGAGGAAAGTTGTTTTGAGTGCCAAAACGTGGAAAAAATGAATGTATAAGGAAAAGAAACAAAAGGGCGGAATTGGTTTAAATGGCCTTTTAGACGGTTTTGTGAGTCAGGTGGGTTCGGAATCATAAAAAAAATGTGTACGAGAAGGAGGAAAGTTGGAAAAACCTGGAAAAAATGAATGTATAAGGAAAAGAAACAAAAGGGCGGTATTGGTTTAAATGGCTTTTTAGACAATTCCGTGAGTCAGATGGGTTCGGAATCATAAAAACAGTGTGTACGCGAAGGAGAAAAATTGTTTTGAGTGCAAAAACGTCAGAAAAATGAATGTTTAAGGAGAATAAACAAAAGGGCGGAATTGGTTTAAATGGCCTTTTAGACGGTTTTGTGAGTCAGATGGGTTCGGAATCATAAAAACAGTGTGTACGCGAAAGAGGAAAGTTGTTTTGAGTGCAAAAACGTGGAAAAAATGAATGTATAAGGAAAAGAAACAAAAGGGTGGAATTGGTTTAAATGGCCTTTTAGACAGTTTTGTGAGTCAGATGGGTTCGAAATCTTAAAAACAGTGTGTACGCGAAGGAGGAAACTTGTTTTGAGTGCAAAAACGTGGAAAAAATGGATGTATAAGAAAAAGAAACAAAAGGGAGGTATTGGTTTAAATGCTATTTTAGACAATTTTGTGAATCAGATTGGTTCGGAATCTTGTGAAACAGTGTGTACGCGAAGGAGGAAAGTTGTCTTGAGTGCAAAAACGTAAGAAAAATGAATATATAAGGAAAAGAAACAAAAGGGAGGTATTGGTTTAAATGGCCTTTTACACAGTTTGGTGAGTCAGATGGGTTCGGAATCTTAAAAACAGTGTGTACGCGAAGGAGGAAAGTTGTTTTGAGTGCAAAAACGTCAGATAAATGAATGTTTAAGGAAAACAAACAAAAGAGCGGAATTGGTTTAAATGGCCTTTTAGACAGTTTTGTGAGTCAGGTGGGTTCGGAAACATAAAATAATAATAATCTGGTGTGAAACAACCACACGACTTCCATTACCCACTATTACACATATTATATGCATTTTTGAGAGATAATGCGATCAGAAAACATAAAAGGGAACTAAAGAGAAAATCGTTAGAGCCGTTTTTGAGATACAAACTTTTACAAAAAATCAATTATTGACCGGAAAACAATAATTACATACAAAAGGATCTTTAAAAGTGAGTTAATATGGCGCGTTTTAAAAAAATCCGTACAGCTGTTTTTAAAGGAACGCCCTTGGGAGACCTGAAATTGAGCTATTTATACAGGACGCCTATCAATTTTCCTAAACTAACCAACTATATCATTCGCAAGGACATCTAATAGAGTGTTTATACAGCAAATTTGAAGAAAATCGTTAGAGCCGTTTTTGAGATACGGACTTACGGTCCCACTTCCGGTTTCCGATGTCCCACTTCCGGTTAAACTTAATTATTGACAGGAAAAAAATACTTACATACAAAAGCATATTTAAAAGGAGTTAAAATGGCGAGTTTGAAAAAAAATCGTACAACCGTTTTTAAAGGAACGCCTTTGCGAGGCCTGAAATTGAGCTATTTATACAGGACGCCTATCAATTTTCCTGAACTAACCAACTATATCATTCGAAAAGACATCTAATAGAGCGTTTATATAGCGAGTTTGAAGAAAATCGTTAGAGCCGTTTTTGAGATACGGACTTACGGTCACTTCCTGTTTCCGATATCCCACTTCCGGTTTTTCAATTTTCACCAAAATTTGGAAATTTCATCTGTACACCAGACGTATTTCAATTCTAAAGTTTCGTAGCTCTATCTTTATTAGTTTCTGAGCTATAATAGCCAGAACACATACATACATACATACATACATACACACACACATACATACACACTGACCAATTGCCAAAAACCACTTTTTTGGACTCAGGAGACCTTAAAACGTGTAAATCAGGTGAAAACCCGATATCGAATTTTCAGACCGAAAACAATACTTCCATTACCTACGGTAGTAGGGTAATGGAAGTAAAAAGTGTGTACGAGAAGGAGGAAAGTTGGAAAAAATGAATGTATAAGGAAAAGAAAAGGGCGGTATTAATGTAAATGGCCTTTTAGACAATTTTGTGAATCACATGGGTTCGGAATCACAAAAACAGTGTGTACGCAAAGGAGGAACGTTTTGAGTGGCAAAACGTGGAAAAAATGAATGTATAAGGAAAACAAACAAAAGGGCGGTATTGGTTTAAATGGCTTTTTAGACAGTTTTGTGCTTCAGATGGGTTCGGAATCTTAAAAACAGTGCGTAGCGAAGGAGGAAAGTTGTCTTGAGTGCAAAAACGTAAGCAAAATGAATGTATAAGGAAATGAAACAAAAGGGCGGTATTGGTTTAAATGGCCTTTTAGACGGTTTTGTGAGTCAGGTGGGTTCGGAATCATAAAAAAAGTGTGTACGAGAAGGAGGAATGTTGTTTTGAGTGATAAAACGTGGAAAAAAATGAATGTATAAGGAAAAGAAACAAAAGGGAGGTATTGGTTTAAATGGCCTTTTAGACGATTTTGTGAGTCAGATGGGTTCGGAATCTTAAAAACAGTGTGTACGCGAAGGAGGAAAGTTGTAAAAACCTGGAAAAAATGAATGTATAAGGAAAAGAAACAAAAGGGCGGTATAGGTTTAAATGGCTTTTTAGACAGTTTTGTGAATCGGATGGGTTCGGAATCTTGTGAAACAGTGTGTACGCGAAGGAGGAAAGTTGTCTTGAGTGCAAAAACGTAAAAAAAATGAATATATAAGGAAAAGAAACAAAAGGGAGGTATTGGTTTAAATGGCCTTTTACACAGTTTGGTGAGTCAGATGGGTTCGGAATCGTAAAAACAGTGTGTACGCGAAGGAGAAAAGTTGTTTTGAGTGCCAAAACGTGGAAAAAATGAATGTATAAGGAAAAGAAACAAAAGGGCGGAATTGGTTTAAATGGCCTTTTAGACGGTTTTGTGAGTCAGGTGGGTTCGGAAACATAAAAAAAGTGTGTACGAGAAGGAGGAAAGTTGGAAAAAATGAATGTATAAGGAAAAGAAAAGGGCGGTATTAATGTAAATGGCCTTTTAGACGATTTTGTGAATCACATGGGTTCGGAATCACAAAAACAGTGTGTACGCGAAGGAGGAACGTTTTGAGTGCCAAAACGTGGAAAAAATGAATGTATAAGGAAAACAAAGAAAAGGGCGGTATTGGTTTAAATGGCTTTTTAGACAGTTTTGTGAGTCAGATGGGTTCGGAATCTTAAAAACAGTGTCTACGCGAAGGAGGAAAGTTGTCTTGAGTGCAAAAACGTAAGCAAAATGAATGTATAAGGAAATGAAACAAAAGGGCGGTATTGGTTTAAATGGCCTTTTAGACGGTTTTGTGAGTCAGGTGGGTTCGGAATCATAAAAAAAGTGTGTACGAGAAGGAGGAATGTTGTTTTGAGTGATAAAACGTGGAAAAAAATGAATGTATAAGGAAAAGAAACAAAAGGGAGGTATTGGTTTAAATGGCCTTTTAGACGATTTTGTGAGTCAGATGGGTTCGGAATCTTAAAAACAGTGTGTACGCGAAGGAGGATAGTTGTAAAAACCTGGAAAAAATGAATGTATAAGGAAAAGAAACAAAAGGGCGGTATAGGTTTAAATGGCTTTTTAGACAGTTTTGTGAATCGGATGGGTTCGGAATCTTGTGAAACAGTGTGTACGCGAAGGAGGAAAGTTGTCTTGAGTGCAAAAACGTAAGCAAAATGAATGTATAAGGAAAAGAAACAAAAGGGCGGTATTGGTTTAAATAGCCTTTTAGACGGTTTTGTGAGTCAGGTGGGTTCGGAATCATAAAAAAAGTGTGTACGAGAAGGAGGAATGTTGTTTTGAGTGATAAAACGTGGAAAAAAATGAATGTATAAGGAAAAGAAACAAAAGGGAGGTATTGGTTTAAATGGTCTTTTAGACGATTTTGTGAGTCAGATGGGTTCGGAATCTTAAAAACAGTGTGTACGCGAAGGAGGAAAGTTGTAAAAACCTGGAAAAAATGAATGTATAAGGAAAAGAAACAAAAGGGCGGTATTGGTTTAAATGGCTTTTTAGACAGTTTTGTGAATCGGATGGGTTCGGAATCTTGTGAAACAGTGTGTACGCGAAGGAGGAAAGTTGTCTTGAGTGCAAAAACGTAAGCAAAATGAATGTATAAGGAAAAGAAACAAAAGGGCGGTATTGATGTAAATGGCCTTTTTAACGATTTTGTGAGTCCGGTAGGTTCGGAATCATAAAAACATTGTGTACGCGAAGGAGGAAAGTTGTCTTGAGTGCCAAAACGTGGAAAAAATGAAAGTATAAGAAACAAAGAAAAGGGCGGTATTGGTTTAAATGGCTTTTTAGACAGTTTTGTGAGTCAGATGGGTTCGGAATCTTAAAAACAGTGTCTACGCGAAGGAGGAAAGTTGTCTTGAGTGCAAAAACGTAAGCAAAATGAATGTATAAGGAAATGAAACAAAAGGGCGGTATTGGTTTAAATGGCCTTTTAGACGGTTTTGTGAGTCAGGTGGGTTCGGAATCATAAAAAAAGTGTGTACGAGAAGGAGGAATGTTGTTTTGAGTGATAAAACGTGGAAAAAAATGAATGTATAAGGAAAAGAAACAAAAGGGAGGTATTGGTTTAAATGGCCTTTTAGACGATTTTGTGAGTCAGATGGGTTCGGAATCTTAAAAACAGTGTGTACGCGAAGGAGGAAAGTTGTAAAAACCTGGAAAAAATGAATGTATAAGGAAAAGAAACAAAAGGGCGGTATAGGTTTAAATGGCTTTTTAGACAGTTTTGTGAATCGGATGGGTTCGGAATCTTGTGAAACAGTGTGTACGCGAAGGAGGAAAGTTGTCTTGAGTGCAAAAACGTAAGCAAAATGAATGTATAAGGAAAAGAAACAAAAGGGCGGTATTGGTTTAAATGGCTTTTTAGACAGTTTTGTGAATCGGATGGGTTCGGAATCTTGTGAAACAGTGTGTACGCGAAGGAGGAAAGTTGTCTTGAGTGCAAAAACGTAAGCAAAATGAATGTATAAGGAAAAGAAACAAAAGGGCGTTATTGGTTTAAATGGCCTTTTAGACGGTTTTGTGTGTCAGGTGGGTTCGGAATCATAAAAAAAGTGTGTACGAGAAGGAGGAAAGTTGTTTTGAGTGCAAAAACGTAAGAAAAATGAATGTATAATGAAAAGGAACAAAAGGGCGTTATTGGTTTAAATGGTCTTTTAGACAGTTTTGTGAGTCAGATGGGTTCGGAATCTTAAAAGCAGTGTGTACGCGAAAGAGGAAAATTGTTTTGAGTGCAAAAACGTCGAAAAAATAATTGTATAAGGAAAAGAAACAAAAGGTTTAAATGGCCTTTTAGACGGTTTTGTGAGTCAGGTGGGTTCGGAAACATAAAAACAGTGTGTACGCGAAGGAGGAACGTTTTGAGTGCCAAAACGTGGAAAAAATGAATGTATAAGGAAAACAAACAAATGGGCGGTATTGGTTTAAATGGCGTTTTAGACAATTTCGTGAGTCAGATGGGTTCGGAATCATAAAAACAGTGTGTACGCGAAGGAGAAAAGTTGTTTTGAGTGCAAAAACGAAAGAAAAATGAATATATAAGGAAAAGAAACAAAAGGAAGGTATTGGTTTAAATGGCCTTTTACACAGTTTGGTGAGTCAGATGGGTTCGGAATCTTAAAAACAGTGTGTACGCGAAGGAGGAAAGTTGTTTTGAGTGCAAAAACATGAGAAAAATGAATGCATAAGGAAAAGAAACAAAAGGGCGGTATTGATGTAAATGGCCTTTTTAACGATTTTGTGATTCCGGTGGGTTCGGAATCATAAAAACAGTGTGTAATCGAAGGAGGAGTGCCAGAACGTGGAAAAAATGAATGTATAAGGAAAAGAACCAAAAGGGCGTTATTGGTTTAAATGGCCTTTTAGATGGTTTTGTGAGTCAGATGGGTTCGAGATCATAAAAACAGTGTGTACGCGAAGGAGGAAAGTTGTTTTGAGTGCCAAAACGTGGAAAAAATGAAGGTATAAGGAAAAGAAACAAAAGGGCGGTATTGATGTAAATGGCCTTTTTAACGATTTTGTGATTCCGGTGGGTTCGGAATCATAAAAACAGTGTGTAATCGAAGGAGGAGTGCCAGAACGTGGAAAAAATGAATGTATAAGGAAAAGAACCAAAAGGGCGTTATTGGTTTAAATGGGGTTTTAGACGGTTTTGTGAGTCACATGGGATCGGAATCACAAAAAAAGTGTGTACGAGAAGGAGGAATGTTGTTTTATATGCAAAAACGTGAGAAAAATGAAGGTATAAGGAAAAGAAACAAAAGGGCGGTATTGGTTTAAATGGCCTTTTAGATGGTTTTGTGAGTCAGATGGGTTCGGAATCATAAAAACAGTGTGTACGCGAAGGAGGAAAGTTGTTTTGAGTGCCAAAACGTGGAAAAAATGAATGTATAAGGAAAAGAAACAAAAGGGCGGAATTGGTTTAAATGGCCTTTTAGACAGTTTTGTGAGTCAGATGGGTTCGGAATCTTAAAAGCAGTGTGTACGCGAAGGAGGAAATTTGTTTTGAGTGCAAAAACATGAGAAAAATGAATGCATAAGGAAAAGAAACAAAAGGGGAGTATTGATGTAATTGGCCTTTTTAACGATTTTGTGAGTCCGGTAGGTTCGGAATCATAAAAACATTGTGTACGCGAAGGAGGAAAGTTGTCTTGAGTGCCAAAACGTGGAAAAAATGAATGTTTAAGGAAAATAAACAAAAGGGCGGAATTGGTTTAAATTGCCTTTTAGACGGTTTTGTGAGTCAGATGGGTTCGGAATCATAAAAACAGTGTGTACGCGAAGGAGGAAAGTTGTTTTGAGTGCAAAAACGTGGAAAAAATGAATGTATAAGGAAAAGAAACAAAAGGGCGGAATTGGTTTAAATGGCCTTTTAGACAGTTTTGTGAGTCAGATGGGTTCGAAATCTTAAAAACAGTGTGTACGCGAAGGAGGAAACTTGTTTTCAGTGCAAAAACGTGGAAAAAATGGATGTATAAGAAAAAGAAACAAAAGGGAGGTATTGGTTTAAATGCTCTTTTAGACAATTTTGTGAATCAGATGGGTTCGGAATCTTGTGAAACAGTGTGTACGCGAAGGAGGAAAGTTGTCTTGAGTGCAAAAACGTAAGAAAAATGAATATATAAGGGAAAGAAACAAAAGGGAGGTATTGGTTTAAATGGCCTTTTACACAGTTTGGTGAGTCAGATGGGTTCGGAATCTTAAAAACAGTGTGTACGCGAAGGAGGAAAGTTGTTTTGAGTGCAAAAACGTAAGAAAAATGAATATATAAAGAAAAGAAACAAAAGGGAGGTATTGGTTTAAATGGCCTTTTACACAGTTTGGTGAGTCAGATGGGTTCGGAATCTTAAAAACAGTGTGTACGCGAAGGAGGAAAATTGTTTTGAGTGCCAAAACGTGGAAAAAATGAATGTATAAGGAAAAGAAACAAAAGGGCGGAATTGGTTTAAATGGCCTTTTAGACAGTTTTTTAGTCAGATGGGTTCGGAATCTTAAAAGCAGTGTGTACGCGAAGGAGGAAATTTGTTTTGAGTGCAAAAACATGAGAAAAATGAATGCATAAGGAAAAGAAACAAACGAGCGGTATTGATGTAAATGGCCTTTTTAACGATTTTGTGAGTCCGGTGGGTTCGGAATCATAAAAACATTGTGTACGCGAAGGAGGAAAGTTGTCTTGAGTGCCAAAACGTGGAAAAAATGAAAGTATAAGGAAAAGAAACAAAAGGGCGTTATTGGTTTAAATGGTCTTTTAGACAGTTTTGTGAGTCAGATGGGTTCGGAATCTTAAAAGCAGTGTGTACGCGATAGAGGAAAATTGTTTTGAGTGCAAAAACGTCGAAAAAATAATTGTATAAGGAAAAGAAACAAAAGGTTTAAATTGCCTTTTAGACGGTTTTTTGAGTCAGGTGGGTTCGGAAACATAAAAACAGTGTGTACGCGAAAGAGGAACGTTTTGAGTGCCAAAACGTGGAAAAAATGAATGTATAAGGAAAACAAAAAAAGGGCGGTATTGGTTGAAATGGCGTTTTAGACGGTTTTGTGAGTCACATGGGATCGGAATCACAAAAAAAGTGTGTACGAGAAGGAGGAATGCTGTTTTGAGTGCAACATTCATCATATCAGGAATCATATAAGGAAAAGAAACGGAAGGGCGGTATTGGTTTAAATGGCCTTTTAGACGGTTTTGTGAGTCAGATGGATACGGAATCTTAAAAACAGTGTGTACGAGAAGGAGGAAAGTTGTTTTGAGTGCCAAAACGTGGAAAAAATGAATGTATAAGGAAAAGAAACAAAAGGGCGGAATTGGTTTAAATGGCCTTTTAGACGGTTTTGTGAGTCAGGTGGGTTCGGAATCATAAAAAAAATGTGTACGAGAAGGAGGAAAGTTGGAAAAACCTGGAAAAAGTGAATGTATAAGGAAAAGAAACAAAAGGGCGGTATTGGTTTAAATGGCTTTTTAGACAATTCCGTGAGTCAGATGGGTTCGGAATCATAAAAACAGTGTGTACGCGAAGGAGAAAAATTGTTTTGAGTGCAAAAACGTCAGAAAAATGAATGTTTAAGGAAAATAAACAAGAGGGCGGAATTGGTTTAAATGGCCTTTTAGACGGTTTTGTGAGTCAGATGGGTTCGGAATCATAAAAACAGTGTGTACGCGAAGGAGGAAAGTTGTCTTGAGTGCCAAAACGTGGAAAAAATGAAAGTATAAGGAAAAGAAACAAAAGGGCGTTATTGGTTTAAATGGTCTTTTAGACAGTTTTGTGAGTCAGATGGGTTCGGAATCTTAAAAGCAGTGTGTACGCGATAGAGGAAAATTGTTTTGAGTGCAAAAACGTCGAAAAAATAATTGTATAAGGAAAAGAAACAAAAGGTTTAAATTGCCTTTTAGACGGTTTTTTGAGTCAGGTGGGTTCGGAAACATAAAAACAGTGTGTACGCGAAGGAGGAACGTTTTGAGTGCCAAAACGTGGAAAAAATGAATGTATAAGGAAAAGAAACAAAAGGGCGGTATTGGTTGAAATGGCGTTTTAGACGGTTTTGTGAGTCACATGGGATCGGAATCACAAAAAAAGTGTGTACGAGAAGGAGGAATGCTGTTTTGAGTGCAACATTCATCATATCAGGAATCATAAGGAAAAGAAACGGAAGGGCGGTATTGGTTTAAATGGCCTTTTAGACGGTTTTGTGAGTCAGATGGATACGGAATCTTAAAAACAGTGTGTACGAGAAGGAGGAAAGTTGTTTTGAGTGCCAAAACGTGGAAAAAATGAATGTATAAGGAAAAGAAACAAAAGGGCGGAATTGGTTTAAATGGCCTTTTAGACGGTTTTGTGAGTCAGGTGGGTTCGGAATCATAAAAAAAATGTGTACGAGAAGGAGGAAAGTTGGAAAAACCTGGAAAAAATGAATGTATAAGGAAAAGAAACAAAAGGGCGGTATTGGTTTAAATGGCTTTTTAGACAATTCCGTGAGTCAGATGGGTTCGGAATCATAAAAACAGTGTGTACGCGAAGGAGAAAAATTGTTTTGAGTGCAAAAACGTCAGAAAAATGAATGTTTAAGGAGAATAAACAAAAGGGCGGAATTGGTTTAAATGGCCTTTTAGACGGTTTTGTGAGTCAGATGGGTTCGGAATCATAAAAACAGTGTGTACGCGAAAGAGGAAAGTTGTTTTGAGTGCAAAAACGTGGAAAAAATGAATGTATAAGGAAAAGAAACAAAAGGGTGGAATTGGTTTAAATGGCCTTTTAGACAGTTTTGTGAGTCAGATGGGTTCGAAATCTTAAAAACAGTGTGTACGCGAAGGAGGAAACTTGTTTTGAGTGCAAAAACGTGGAAAAAATGGATGTATAAGAAAAAGAAACAAAAGGGAGGTATTGGTTTAAATGCTATTTTAGACAATTTTGTGAATCAGATTGGTTCGGAATCTTGTGAAACAGTGTGTACGCGAAGGAGGAAAGTTGTCTTGAGTGCAAAAACGTAAGAAAAATGAATATATAAGGAAAAGAAACAAAAGGGAGGTATTGGTTTAAATGGCCTTTTACACAGTTTGGTGAGTCAGATGGGTTCGGAATCTTAAAAACAGTGTGTACGCGAAGGAGGAAAGTTGTTTTGAGTGCAAAAACGTCAGATAAATGAATGTTTAAGGAAAACAAACAAAAGAGCGGAATTGGTTTAAATGGCCTTTTAGACAGTTTTGTGAGTCAGGTGGGTTCGGAAACATAAAATAATAATAATCTGGTGTGAAACAACCACACGACTTCCATTACCCACTATTACACATATTATATGCATTTTTGAGAGATAATGCGATCAGAAAACATAAAAGGGAACTAAAGAGAAAATCGTTAGAGCCGTTTTTGAGATACAAACTTTTACAAAAAATCAATTATTGACCGGAAAACAATAATTACATACAAAAGGATCTTTAAAAGTGAGTTAATATGGCGCGTTTTAAAAAAATCCGTACAGCTGTTTTTAAAGGAACGCCCTTGGGAGACCTGAAATTGAGCTATTTATACAGGACGCCTATCAATTTTCCTAAACTAACCAACTATATCATTCGCAAGGACATCTAATAGAGTGTTTATACAGCAAATTTGAAGAAAATCGTTAGAGCCGTTTTTGAGATACGGACTTACGGTCCCACTTCCGGTTTCCGATGTCCCACTTCCGGTTAAACTTAATTATTGACAGGAAAAAAATACTTACATACAAAAGCATATTTAAAAGGAGTTAAAATGGCGAGTTTGAAAAAAAATCGTACAACCGTTTTTAAAGGAACGCCTTTGCGAGGCCTGAAATTGAGCTATTTATACAGGACGCCTATCAATTTTCCTGAACTAACCAACTATATCATTCGAAAAGACATCTAATAGAGCGTTTATATAGCGAGTTTGAAGAAAATCGTTAGAGCCGTTTTTGAGATACGGACTTACGGTCACTTCCTGTTTCCGATATCCCACTTCCGGTTTTTCAATTTTCACCAAAATTTGGAAATTTCATCTGTACACCAGACGTATTTCAATTCTAAAGTTTCGTAGCTCTATCTTTATTAGTTTCTGAGCTATAATAGCCAGAACACATACATACATACATACATACATACACACACACATACATACACACTGACCAATTGCCAAAAACCACTTTTTTGGACTCAGGAGACCTTAAAACGTGTAAATCAGGTGAAAACCCGATATCGAATTTTCAGACCGAAAACAATACTTCCATTACCTACGGTAGTAGGGTAATGGAAGTAAAAAGTGTGTACGAGAAGGAGGAAAGTTGGAAAAAATGAATGTATAAGGAAAAGAAAAGGGCGGTATTAATGTAAATGGCCTTTTAGACAATTTTGTGAATCACATGGGTTCGGAATCACAAAAACAGTGTGTACGCAAAGGAGGAACGTTTTGAGTGGCAAAACGTGGAAAAAATGAATGTATAAGGAAAACAAACAAAAGGGCGGTATTGGTTTAAATGGCTTTTTAGACAGTTTTGTGCTTCAGATGGGTTCGGAATCTTAAAAACAGTGCGTAGCGAAGGAGGAAAGTTGTCTTGAGTGCAAAAACGTAAGCAAAATGAATGTATAAGGAAATGAAACAAAAGGGCGGTATTGGTTTAAATGGCCTTTTAGACGGTTTTGTGAGTCAGGTGGGTTCGGAATCATAAAAAAAGTGTGTACGAGAAGGAGGAATGTTGTTTTGAGTGATAAAACGTGGAAAAAAATGAATGTATAAGGAAAAGAAACAAAAGGGAGGTATTGGTTTAAATGGCCTTTTAGACGATTTTGTGAGTCAGATGGGTTCGGAATCTTAAAAACAGTGTGTACGCGAAGGAGGAAAGTTGTAAAAACCTGGAAAAAATGAATGTATAAGGAAAAGAAACAAAAGGGCGGTATAGGTTTAAATGGCTTTTTAGACAGTTTTGTGAATCGGATGGGTTCGGAATCTTGTGAAACAGTGTGTACGCGAAGGAGGAAAGTTGTCTTGAGTGCAAAAACGTAAGCAAAATGAATGTATAAGGAAAAGAAACAAAAGGGCGGTATTGGTTTAAATGGCTTTTTAGACAGTTTTGTGAATCGGATGGGTTCGGAATCTTGTGAAACAGTGTGTACGCGAAGGAGGAAAGTTGTCTTGAGTGCAAAAACGTAAGCAAAATGAATGTATAAGGAAAAGAAACAAAAGGGCGTTATTGGTTTAAATGGCCTTTTAGACGGTTTTGTGTGTCAGGTGGGTTCGGAATCATAAAAAAAGTGTGTACGAGAAGGAGGAAAGTTGTTTTGAGTGCAAAAACGTAAGAAAAATGAATGTATAAGGAAAAGGAACAAAAGTGCGTTATTGGTTTAAATGGTCTTTTAGACAGTTTTGTGAGTCAGATGGGTTCGGAATCTTAAAAGCAGTGTGTACGCGAAAGAGGAAAATTGTTTTGAGTGCAAAAACGTCGAAAAAATAATTGTATAAGGAAAAGAAACAAAAGGTTTAAATGGCCTTTTAGACGGTTTTGTGAGTCAGGTGGGTTCGGAAACATAAAAACAGTGTGTACGCGAAGGAGGAACGTTTTGAGTGCCAAAACGTGGAAAAAATGAATGTATAAGGAAAACAAACAAATGGGCGGTATTGGTTTAAATGGCGTTTTAGACAATTTCGTGAGTCAGATGGGTTCGGAATCATAAAAACAGTGTGTACGCGAAGGAGAAAAGTTGTTTTGAGTGCAAAAACGAAAGAAAAATGAATATATAAGGAAAAGAAACAAAAGGAAGGTATTGGTTTAAATGGCCTTTTACACAGTTTGGTGAGTCAGATGGGTTCGGAATCTTAAAAACAGTGTGTACGCGAAGGAGGAAAGTTGTTTTGAGTGCAAAAACATGAGAAAAATGAATGCATAAGGAAAAGAAACAAAAGGGCGGTATTGATGTAAATGGCCTTTTTAACGATTTTGTGATTCCGGTGGGTTCGGAATCATAAAAACAGTGTGTAATCGAAGGAGGAGTGCCAGAACGTGGAAAAAATGAATGTATAAGGAAAAGAACCAAAAGGGCGTTATTGGTTTAAATGGCCTTTTAGATGGTTTTGTGAATCACATGGGTTCGAGATCATAAAAACAGTGTGTACGCGAAGGAGGAAAGTTGTTTTGAGTGCCAAAACGTGGAAAAAATGAATGTATAAGGAAAAGAAACAAAAGGGCGGAATTGGTTTAAATGGCCTTTTAGACAGTTTTGTGAGTCAGATGGGTTCGGAATCTTAAAAGCAGTGTGTACGCGAAGGAGGAAATTTGTTTTGAGTGCAAAAACATGAGAAAAATGAATGCATAAGGAAAAGAAACAAAAGGGCGGTATTGATGTAAATGGCCTTTTTAACGATTTTGTGATTCCGGTGGGTTCGGAATCATAAAAACAGTGTGTAATCGAAGGAGGAGTGCCAGAACGTGGAAAAAATGAATGTATAAGGAAAAGAACCAAAAGGGCGTTATTGGTTTAAATGGGGTTTTAGACGGTTTTGTGAGTCACATGGGATCGGAATCACAAAAAAAGTGTGTACGAGAAGGAGGAATGTTGTTTTATATGCAAAAACGTGAGAAAAATGAAGGTATAAGGAAAAGAAACAAAAGGGCGGTATTGGTTTAAATGGCCTTTTAGACAATTTTGTGAATCACATGGGTTCGGAATCACAAAAACAGTGTGTACGCTAAGGAGGAACGTTTTGAGTGGCAAAACGTGGAAAAAATGAATGTATAAGGAAAACAAACAAAAGGGCGGTATTGGTTTAAATGGCTTTTTAGACAGTTTTGTGCTTCAGATGGGTTCGGAATCTTAAAAACAGTGTGTAGCGAAGGAGGAAAGTTGTCTTGAGTGCAAAAACGTAAGCAAAATGAATGTATAAGGAAATGAAACAAAAGGGCGGTATTGGTTTAAATGGCCTTTTAGACGGTTTTGTGAGTCATGTGGGTTCGGAATCATAAAAAAAGTGTGTACGAGAAGGAGGAATGTTGTTTTGAGTGATAAAACGTGGAAAAAAATGAATGTATAAGGAAAAGAAACAAAAGGGAGGTATTGGTTTAAATGGCCTTTTAGACGATTTTGTGAGTCAGATGGGTTCGGAATCTTAAAAACAGTGTGTACGCGAAGGAGGAAAGTTGTAAAAACCTGGAAAAAATGAATGTATAAGGAAAAGAAACAAAAGGGCGGTATAGGTTTAAATGGCTTTTTAGACAGTTTTGTGAATCGGATGGGTTCGGAATCTTGTGAAACAGTGTGTACGCGAAGGAGGAAAGTTGTCTTGAGTGCAAAAACGTAAGCAAAATGAATGTATAAGGAAAAGAAACAAAAGGGCGGTATTGGTTTAAATGGCTTTTTAGACAGTTTTGTGAATCGGATGGGTTCGGAATCTTGTGAAACAGTGTGTACGCGAAGGAGGAAAGTTGTCTTGAGTGCAAAAACGTAAGCAAAATGAATGTATAAGGAAAAGAAACAAAAGGGCGTTATTGGTTTAAATGGCCTTTTAGACGGTTTTGTGTGTCAGGTGGGTTCGGAATCATAAAAAAAGTGTGTACGAGAAGGAGGAAAGTTGTTTTGAGTGCAAAAACGTAAGAAAAATGAATGTATAAGGAAAAGGAACAAAAGGGCGTTATTGGTTTAAATGGTCTTTTAGACAGTTTTGTGAGTCAGATGGGTTCGGAATCTTAAAAGCAGTGTGTACGCGAAAGAGGAAAATTGTTTTGAGTGCAAAAACGTCGAAAAAATAATTGTATAAGGAAAAGAAACAAAAGGTTTAAATGGCCTTTTAGACAGTTTTGTGAGTCAGATGGGTTCGGAATCTTAAAAGCAGTGTGTACGCGAAGGAGGAAATTTGTTTTGAGTGCAAAAACATGAGAAAAATGAATGCATAAGGAAAAGAAACAAAAGGGCGGTATTGATGTAAATGGCCTTTTTAACGATTTTGTGATTCCGGTGGGTTCGGAATCATAAAAACAGTGTGTAATCGAAGGAGGAGTGCCAGAACGTGGAAAAAATGAATGTATAAGGAAAAGAACCAAAAGGGCGTTATTGGTTTAAATGGGGTTTTAGACGGTTTTGTGAGTCACATGGGATCGGAATCACAAAAAAAGTGTGTACGAGAAGGAGGAATGTTGTTTTATATGCAAAAACGTGAGAAAAATGAAGGTATAAGGAAAAGAAACAAAAGGGCGGTATTGGTTTAAATGGCCTTTTAGACAATTTTGTGAATCACATGGGTTCGGAATCACAAAAACAGTGTGTACGCAAAGGAGGAACGTTTTGAGTGGCAAAACGTGGAAAAAATGAATGTATAAGGAAAACAAACAAAAGGGCGGTATTGGTTTAAATGGCTTTTTAGACAGTTTTGTGCTTCAGATGGGTTCGGAATCTTAAAAACAGTGTGTAGCGAAGGAGGAAAGTTGTCTTGAGTGCAAAAACGTAAGCAAAATGAATGTATAAGGAAATGAAACAAAAGGGCGGTATTGGTTTAAATGGCCTTTTAGACGGTTTTGTGAGTCAGGTGGGTTCGGAATCATAAAAAAAGTGTGTACGAGAAGGAGGAATGTTGTTTTGAGTGATAAAACGTGGAAAAAAATGAATGTATAAGGAAAAGAAACAAAAGGGAGGTATTGGTTTAAATGGCCTTTTAGACGATTTTGTGAGTCAGATGGGTTCGGAATCTTAAAAACAGTGTGTACGCGAAGGAGGAAAGTTGTAAAAACCTGGAAAAAATGAATGTATAAGGAAAAGAAACAAAAGGGCGGTATAGGTTTAAATGGCTTTTTAGACAGTTTTGTGAATCGGATGGGTTCGGAATCTTGTGAAACAGTGTGTACGCGAAGGAGGAAAGTTGTCTTGAGTGCAAAAACGTAAGCAAAATGAATGTATAAGGAAAAGAAACAAAAGGGCGGTATTGGTTTAAATGGCTTTTTAGACAGTTTTGTGAATCGGATGGGTTCGGAATCTTGTGAAACAGTGTGTACGCGAAGGAGGAAAGTTGTCTTGAGTGCCAGAACGTGGAAAAAATGAATGTATAAGGAAAAGAAACAAAAGGGCGTTATTGGTTTAAATGGTCTTTTAGACAGTTTTGTGAGGCAGATGGGTTCGGAATCATAAAAACAGTGTGTACGCGAAGGAGAAAAGTTGTTTTGAGTGCAAAAACGTCAGAAAAATGAACGTTTAAGGAAAATAAACAAAAGGGCGGAATTGGTTTAAATGGCCTTTTAGACGGTTTTGTGAGTCAGATGGGTTCGGAATCATAAAAACAGTGTGTACGCGAAGGAGGAAAGTTGTTTTGAGTGCAAAAACATGAGAAAAATGAATGCATAAGGAAAAGAAACAAAAGGGCGGTATTGATGTAAATGGCCTTTTTAACGATTTTGTGATTCCGGTGGGTTCGGAATCATAAAAACAGTGTGTAATCGAAGGAGGAGTGCCAGAACGTGGAAAAAATGAATGTATAAGGAAAAGAACCAAAAGGGCGTTATTGGTTTAAATGGGGTTTTAGACGGTTTTGTGAGTCACATGGGATCGGAATCACAAAAAAAGTGTGTACGAGAAGGAGGAATGTTGTTTTATATGCAAAAACGTGAGAAAAATGAAGGTATAAGGAAAAGAAACAAAAGGGCGGTATTGGTTTAAATGGCCTTTTAGACAATTTTGTGAATCACATGGGTTCGGAATCACAAAAACAGTGTGTACGCAAAGGAGGAACGTTTTGAGTGGCAAAACGTGGAAAAAATGAATGTATAAGGAAAACAAACAAAAGGGCGGTATTGGTTTAAATGGCTTTTTAGACAGTTTTGTGCTTCAGATGGGTTCGGAATCTTAAAAACAGTGTGTAGCGAAGGAGGAAAGTTGTCTTGAGTGCAAAAACGTAAGCAAAATGAATGTATAAGGAAATGAAACAAAAGGGCGGTATTGGTTTAAATGGCCTTTTAGACGGTTTTGTGAGTCAGGTGGGTTCGGAATCATAAAAAAAGTGTGTACGAGAAGGAGGAATGTTGTTTTGAGTGATAAAACGTGGAAAAAAATGAATGTATAAGGAAAAGAAACAAAAGGGAGGTATTGGTTTAAATGGCCTTTTAGACGATTTTGTGAGTCAGATGGGTTCGGAATCTTAAAAACAGTGTGTACGCGAAGGAGGAAAGTTGTAAAAACCTGGAAAAAATGAATGTATAAAGAAAAGAAACAAAAGGGCGGAATAGGTTTAAATGGCTTTTTAGACAGTTTTGTGAATCGGATGGGTTCGGAATCTTGTGAAACAGTGTGTACGCGAAGGAGGAAAGTTGTCTTGAGTGCAAAAACGTAAGCAAAATGAATGTATAAGGAAAAGAAACAAAAGGGCGGTATTGGTTTAAATGGCTTTTTAGACAGTTTTGTGAATCGGATGGGTTCGGAATCTTGTGAAACAGTGTGTACGCGAAGGAGGAAAGTTGTCTTGAGTGCAAAAACGTAAGCAAAATGAATGTATAAGGAAAAGAAACAAAAGGGCGTTATTGGTTTAAATGGCCTTTTAGACGGTTTTGTGTGTCAGGTGGGTTCGGAATCATAAAAAAAGTGTGTACGAGAAGGAGGAAAGTTGTTTTGAGTGCAAAAACGTAAGAAAAATGAATGTATAAGGAAAAGGAACAAAAGGGCGTTATTGGTTTAAATGGTCTTTTAGACAGTTTTGTGAGTCAGATGGGTTCGGAATCTTAAAAGCAGTGTGTACGCGAAAGAGGAAAATTGTTTTGAGTGCAAAAACGTCGAAAAAATAATTGTATAAGGAAAAGAAACAAAAGGTTTAAATGGCCTTTTAGACGGTTTTGTGAGTCAGGTGGGTTCGGAAACATAAAAACAGTGTGTACGCGAAGGAGGAACGTTTTGAGTGCCAAAACGTGGAAAAAATGAATGTATAAGGAAAACAAACAAATGGGCGGTATTGGTTTAAATGGCGTTTTAGACAATTTCGTGAGTCAGATGGGTTCGGAATCATAAAAACAGTGTGTACGCGAAGGAGAAAAGTTGTTTTGAGTGCAAAAACGAAAGAAAAATGAATATATAAGGAAAAGAAACAAAAGGAAGGTATTGGTTTAAATGGCCTTTTACACAGTTTGGTGAGTCAGATGGGTTCGGAATCTTAAAAACAGTGTGTACGCGAAGGAGGAAAGTTGTTTTGAGTGCAAAAACATGAGAAAAATGAATGCATAAGGAAAAGAAACAAAAGGGCGGTATTGATGTAAATGGCCTTTTTAACGATTTTGTGATTCCGGTGGGTTCGGAATCATAAAAACAGTGTGTAATCGAAGGAGGAGTGCCAGAACGTGGAAAAAATGAATGTATAAGGAAAAGAACCAAAAGGGCGTTATTGGTTTAAATGGCCTTTTAGATGGTTTTGTGAGTCAGATGGGTTCGAGATCATAAAAACAGTGTGTACGCGAAGGAGGAAAGTTGTTTTGAGTGCCAAAACGTGGAAAAAATGAATGTATAAGGAAAAGAAACAAAAGGGCGGAATTGGTTTAAATGGCCTTTTAGACAGTTTTGTGAGTCAGATGGGTTCGGAATCTTAAAAGCAGTGTGTACGCGAAGGAGGAAATTTGTTTTGAGTGCAAAAACATGAGAAAAATGAATGCATAAGGAAAAGAAACAAAAGGGCGGTATTGATGTAAATGGCCTTTTTAACGATTTTGTGAGTCCGGTAGGTTCGGAATCATAAAAACATTGTGTACGCGAAGGAGGAAAGTTGTCTTGAGTGCCAAAACGTGGAAAAAATGAAAGTATAAGGAAAAGAAACAAAAGGGCGTTATTGGTTTAAATGGTCTTTTAGACAGTTTTGTGAGGCAGATGGGTTCGGAATCATAAAAACAGTGTGTACGCGAAGGAGAAAAGTTGTTTTGAGTGCAAAAACGTCAGAAAAATGAACGTTTAAGGAAAATAAACAAAAGGGCGGAATTGGTTTAAATGGCCTTTTAGACGGTTTTGTGAGTCAGATGGGTTCGGAATCATAAAAACAGTGTGTACGCGAAGGAGGAAAGTTGTTTTGAGTGCAAAAACATGAGAAAAATGAATGCATAAGGAAAAGAAACAAAAGGGCGGTATTGATGTAAATGGCCTTTTTAACGATTTTGTGATTCCGGTGGGTTCGGAATCATAAAAACAGTGTGTAATCGAAGGAGGAGTGCCAGAACGTGGAAAAAATGAATGTATAAGGAAAAGAACCAAAAGGGCGTTATTGGTTTAAATGGGGTTTTAGACGGTTTTGTGAGTCACATGGGATCGGAATCACAAAAAAAGTGTGTACGAGAAGGAGGAATGTTGTTTTATATGCAAAAACGTGAGAAAAATGAAGGTATAAGGAAAAGAAACAAAAGGGCGGTATTGGTTTAAATGGCCTTTTAGATGGTTTTGTGAGTCAGATGGGTTCGGAATCATAAAAACAGTGTGTACGCGAAGGAGGAAAGTTGTTTTGAGTGCCAAAACGTGGAAAAAATGAATGTATAAGGAAAAGAAACAAAAGGGCGGAATTGGTTTAAATTGCCTTTTAGACGGTTTTGTGAGTCAGATGGGTTCGGAATCATAAAAACAGTGTGTACGCGAAGGAGGAAAGTTGTTTTGAGTGCAAAAACGTGGAAAAAATGAATGTATAAGGAAAAGAAACAAAAGGGCGGAATTGGTTTAAATGGCCTTTTAGACAGTTTTGTGAGTCAGATGGGTTCGAAATCTTAAAAACAGTGTGTACGCGAAGGAGGAAACTTGTTTTCAGTGCAAAAACGTGGAAAAAATGGATGTATAAGAAAAAGAAACAAAAGGGAGGTATTGGTTTAAATGCTCTTTTAGACAATTTTGTGAATCAGATGGGTTCGGAATCTTGTGAAACAGTGTGTACGCGAAGGAGGAAAGTTGTCTTGAGTGCAAAAACGTAAGAAAAATGAATATATAAGGAAAAGAAACAAAAGGGAGGTATTGGTTTAAATGGCCTTTTACACAGTTTGGTGAGTCAGATGGGTTCGGAATCTTAAAAACAGTGTGTACGCGAAGGAGGAAAATTGTTTTGAGTGCCAAAACGTGGAAAAAATGAAAGTATAAGGAAAAGAAACAAACGAGCGGTATTGATGTAAATGGCTTTTTTAACGATTTTGTGAGTCCGGTGGGTTCGGAATCATAAAAACATTGTGTACGCGAAGGAGGAAAGTTGTCTTGAGTGCCAAAACGTGGAAAAAATGAAAGTATAAGGAAAAGAAACAAAAGGGCGTTATTGGTTTAAATGGTCTTTTAGACAGTTTTGTGAGTCAGATGGGTTCGGAATCTTAAAAGCAGTGTGTACGCGATAGAGGAAAATTGTTTTGAGTGCAAAAACGTCGAAAAAATAATTGTATAAGGAAAAGAAACAAAAGGTTTAAATTGCCTTTTAGACGGTTTTTTGAGTCAGGTGGGTTCGGAAACATAAAAACAGTGTGTACGCGAAGGAGGAACGTTTTGAGTGCCAAAACGTGGAAAAAATGAATGTATAAGGAAAAGAAACAAAAGGGCGGTATTGGTTGAAATGGCGTTTTAGACGGTTTTGTGAGTCACATGGGATCGGAATCACAAAAAAAGTGTGTACGAGAAGGAGGAATGCTGTTTTGAGTGCAACATTCATCATATCAGGAATCATAAGGAAAAGAAACGGAAGGGCGGTATTGGTTTAAATGGCCTTTTAGACGGTTTTGTGAGTCAGATGGATACGGAATCTTAAAAACAGTGTGTACGAGAAGGAGGAAAGTTGTTTTGAGTGCCAAAACGTGGAAAAAATGAATGTATAAGGAAAAGAAACAAAAGGGCGGAATTGGTTTAAATGGCCTTTTAGACGGTTTTGTGAGTCAGGTGGGTTCGGAATCATAAAAAAAATGTGTACGAGAAGGAGGAAAGTTGGAAAAACCTGGAAAAAATGAATGTATAAGGAAAAGAAACAAAAGGGCGGTATTGGTTTAAATGGCTTTTTAGACAATTCCGTGAGTCAGATGGGTTCGGAATCATAAAAACAGTGTGTACGCGAAGGAGAAAAATTGTTTTGAGTGCAAAAACGTCAGAAAAATGAATGTTTAAGGAGAATAAACAAAAGGGCGGAATTGGTTTAAATGGCCTTTTAGACGGTTTTGTGAGTCAGATGGGTTCGGAATCATAAAAACAGTGTGTACGCGAAAGAGGAAAGTTGTTTTGAGTGCAAAAACGTGGAAAAAATGAATGTATAAGGAAAAGAAACAAAAGGGTGGAATTGGTTTAAATGGCCTTTTAGACAGTTTTGTGAGTCAGATGGGTTCGAAATCTTAAAAACAGTGTGTACGCGAAGGAGGAAACTTGTTTTGAGTGCAAAAACGTGGAAAAAATGGATGTATAAGAAAAAGAAACAAAAGGGAGGTATTGGTTTAAATGCTATTTTAGACAATTTTGTGAATCAGATGGGTTCGGAATCTTGTGAAACAGTGTGTACGCGAAGGAGGAAAGTTGTCTTGAGTGCAAAAACGTAAGAAAAATGAATATATAAGGAAAAGAAACAAAAGGGAGGTATTGGTTTAAATGGCCTTTTACACAGTTTGGTGAGTCAGATGGGTTCGGAATCTTAAAAACAGTGTGTACGCGAAGGAGGAAAGTTGTTTTGAGTGCAAAAACGTAAGAAAAATGAATATATAAGGAAAAGAAACAAAAGGGAGGTATTGGTTTAAATGGCCTTTTAGACAGTTTGGTGAGTCAGATGGGTTCGGAATCTTAAAAGCAGTGTGTACGCGAAGGAGGAAATTTGTTTTGAGTGCAAAAACATGAGAAAAATGAATGCATAAGGAAAAGAAACAAACGAGCGGTATTGATGTAAATGGCCTTTTTAACGATTTTGTGAGTCCGGTGGGTTCGGAATCATAAAAACATTGTGTACGCGAAGGAGGAAAGTTGTCTTGAGTGCCAAAACGTGGAAAAAATGAAAGTATAAGGAAAAGAAACAAAAGGGCGTTATTGGTTTAAATGGTCTTTTAGACAGTTTTGTGAGTCAGATGGGTTCGGAATCTTAAAAGCAGTGTGTACGCGATAGAGGAAAATTGTTTTGAGTGCAAAAACGTCGAAAAAATAATTGTATAAGGAAAAGAAACAAAAGGTTTAAATTGCCTTTTAGACGGTTTTTTGAGTCAGGTGGGTTCGGAAACATAAAAACAGTGTGTACGCGAAGGAGGAACGTTTTGAGTGCCAAAACGTGGAAAAAATGAATGTATAAGGAAAACAAAAAAAGGGCGGTATTGGTTGAAATGGCGTTTTAGACGGTTTTGTGAGTCACATGGGATCGGAATCACAAAAAAAGTGTGTACGAGAAGGAGGAATGCTGTTTTGAGTGCAACATTCATCATATCAGGAATCATATAAGGAAAAGAAACGGAAGGGCGGTATTGGTTTAAATGGCCTTTTAGACGGTTTTGTGAGTCAGATGGATACGGAATCTTAAAAACAGTGTGTACGAGAAGGAGGAAAGTTGTTTTGAGTGCCAAAACGTGGAAAAAATGAATGTATAAGGAAAAGAAACAAAAGGGCGGAATTGGTTTAAATGGCCTTTTAGACGGTTTTGTGAGTCAGGTGGGTTCGGAATCATAAAAAAAATGTGTACGAGAAGGAGGAAAGTTGGAAAAACCTGGAAAAAATGAATGTATAAGGAAAAGAAACAAAAGGGCGGTATTGGTTTAAATGGCTTTTTAGACAATTCCGTGAGTCAGATGGGTTCGGAATCATAAAAACAGTGTGTACGCGAAGGAGAAAAATTGTTTTGAGTGCAAAAACGTCAGAAAAATGAATGTTTAAGGAAAATAAACAAGAGGGCGGAATTGGTTTAAATGGCCTTTTAGACGGTTTTGTGAGTCAGATGGGTTCGGAATCATAAAAACAGTGTGTACGCGAAGGAGGAAAGTTGTCTTGAGTGCCAAAACGTGGAAAAAATGAAAGTATAAGGAAAAGAAACAAAAGGGCGTTATTGGTTTAAATGGTCTTTTAGACAGTTTTGTGAGTCAGATGGGTTCGGAATCTTAAAAGCAGTGTGTACGCGATAGAGGAAAATTGTTTTGAGTGCAAAAACGTCGAAAAAATAATTGTATAAGGAAAAGAAACAAAAGGTTTAAATTGCCTTTTAGACGGTTTTTTGAGTCAGGTGGGTTCGGAAACATAAAAACAGTGTGTACGCGAAGGAGGAACGTTTTGAGTGCCAAAACGTGGAAAAAATGAATGTATAAGGAAAAGAAACAAAAGGGCGGTATTGGTTGAAATGGCGTTTTAGACGGTTTTGTGAGTCACATGGGATCGGAATCACAAAAAAAGTGTGTACGAGAAGGAGGAATGCTGTTTTGAGTGCAACATTCATCATATCAGGAATCATAAGGAAAAGAAACGGAAGGGCGGTATTGGTTTAAATGGCCTTTTAGACGGTTTTGTGAGTCAGATGGATACGGAATCTTAAAAACAGTGTGTACGAGAAGGAGGAAAGTTGTTTTGAGTGCCAAAACGTGGAAAAAATGAATGTATAAGGAAAAGAAACAAAAGGGCGGAATTGGTTTAAATGGCCTTTTAGACGGTTTTGTGAGTCAGGTGGGTTCGGAATCATAAAAAAAATGTGTACGAGAAGGAGGAAAGTTGGAAAAACCTGGAAAAAATGAATGTATAAGGAAAAGAAACAAAAGGGCGGTATTGGTTTAAATGGCTTTTTAGACAATTCCGTGAGTCGGATGGGTTCGGAATCATAAAAACAGTGTGTACGCGAAGGAGAAAAATTGTTTTGAGTGCAAAAACGTCAGAAAAATGAATGTTTAAGGAGAATAAACAAAAGGGCGGAATTGGTTTAAATGGCCTTTTAGACGGTTTTGTGAGTCAGATGGGTTCGGAATCATAAAAACAGTGTGTACGCGAAAGAGGAAAGTTGTTTTGAGTGCAAAAACGTGGAAAAAATGAATGTATAAGGAAAAGAAACAAAAGGGTGGAATTGGTTTAAATGGCCTTTTAGGGTTCGAAATCTTAAAAACAGTGTGTACGCGAAGGAGGAAACTTGTTTTGAGTGCAAAAACGTGGAAAAAATGGATGTATAAGAAAAAGAAACAAAAGGGAGGTATTGGTTTAAATGCTATTTTAGACAATTTTGTGAATCAGATGGGTTCGGAATCTTGTGAAACAGTGTGTACGCGAAGGAGGAAAGTTGTCTTGAGTGCAAAAACGTAAGAAAAATGAATATATAAGGAAAAGAAACAAAAGGGAGGTATTGGTTTAAATGGCCTTTTACACAGTTTGGTGAGTCAGATGGGTTCGGAATCTTAAAAACAGTGTGTACGCGAAGGAGGAAAGTTGTTTTGAGTGCAAAAACGTCAGATAAATGAATGTTTAAGGAAAACAAACAAAAGGGCGGAATTGGTTTAAATGGCCTTTTAGACAGTTTTGTGAGTCAGGTGGGTTCGGAAACATAAAATAATAATAATCTGGTGTGAAACAACCACACGACTTCCATTACCCACTATTACACATATTATATGCATTTTTGAGAGATAATGCGATCAGAAAACATAAAAGGGAACTAAAGAGAAAATCGTTAGAGCCGTTTTTGAGATACAAACTTTTACAAAAAATCAATTATTGACCGGAAAACAATAATTACACACAAAAGGATCTTTAAAAGTGAGTTAATATGGCGCGTTTTAAAAAAATCCGTACAGCTGTTTTTAAAGGAACGCCCTTGGGAGACCTGAAATTGAGCTATTTATACAGGACGCCTATCAATTTTCCTAAACTAACCAACTATATCATTCGCAAGGACATCTAATAGAGTGTTTATACAGCAAATTTGAAGAAAATCGTTAGAGCCGTTTTTGAGATACGGACTTACGGTCCCACTTCCGGTTTCCGATGTCCCACTTCCGGTTAAACTTAATTATTGACAGGAAAAAAATACTTACATACAAAAGCATATTTAAAAGGAGTTAAAATGGCGAGTTTGAAAAAAAATCGTACAACCGTTTTTAAAGGAACGCCTTTGCGAGGCCTGAAATTGAGCTATTTATACAGGACGCCTATCAATTTTCCTGAACTAACCAACTATATCATTCGAAAAGACATCTAATAGAGCGTTTATATAGCGAGTTTGAAGAAAATCGTTAGAGCCGTTTTTGAGATACGGACTTACGGTCACTTCCTGTTTCCGATATCCCACTTCCGGTTTTTCAATTTTCACCAAAATTTGGAAATTTCATCTGTACACCAGACGTATTTCAATTCTAAAGTTTCGTAGCTCTATCTTTATTAGTTTCTGAGCTATAATAGCCAGAACACATACATACATACATACATACATACACACTGACCAATTGCCAAAAACCACTTTTTTGGACTCAGGAGACCTTAAAACGTGTAAATCAGGTGAAAACCCGATATCGAATTTTCAGACCGAAAACAATACTTCCATTACCTACGGTAGTAGGGTAATGGAAGTAAAAAGTGTGTACGAGAAGGAGGAAAGTTGGAAAAAATGAATGTATAAGGAAAAGAAAAGGGCGGTATTAATGTAAATGGCCTTTTAGACAATTTTGTGAATCACATGGGTTCGGAATCACAAAAACAGTGTGTACGCAAAGGAGGAACGTTTTGAGTGGCAAAACGTGGAAAAAATGAATGTATAAGGAAAACAAACAAAAGGGCGGTATTGGTTTAAATGGCTTTTTAGACAGTTTTGTGCTTCAGATGGGTTCGGAATCTTAAAAACAGTGTGTAGCGAAGGAGGAAAGTTGTCTTGAGTGCAAAAACGTAAGCAAAATGAATGTATAAGGAAAAGAAACAAAAGGGCGGTATTGGTTTAAATGGCCTTTTAGACGGTTTTGTGAGTCAGGTGGGTTCGGAATCATAAAAAAAGTGTGTACGAGAAGGAGGAAAGTTGTTTTGAGTGCAAAAACGTAAGAAAAATGAAGGTATAAGGAAAAGAAACGAAAGGGCGGTATTGGTTTAAATGGCCTTTTAGACGGTTTTGTGAGTCAGATGGATACGGAATCTTAAAAACAGTGTGTACGAGAAGGAGGAAAGTTGTTTTGAGTGCCAAAACGTGGAAAAAATGAATGTATAAAGAAAAGAAACAAAAGGGCGGAATTAGTTTAAATGGCCTTTTAGACGGTTTTGTGAGTCAGGTGGGTTCGGAATCATAAAAAAAATGTGTACGAGAAGGAGGAAAGTTGGAAAAACCTGGAAAAAATGAATGTATAAAGAAAAGAAACAAAAGGGCAGTATTGGTTTAAATGGCTTTTTAGACAATTTCGTGAGTCAGATGGGTTCGGAATCATAAAAACAGTGTGTACGCGAAGGAGAAAAGTTGTTTTGAGTGCAAAAACGTCAGATAAATGAATGTTTAAGGAAAAGAAACAAAAGGGCGGAATTGGTTTAAATGGCCTTTTAGACGGTTTTGTGAGTCAGATGGGTTCGGAATCATAAAAACAGTGTGTACGCGAAGGAGGAAAGTTGTTTTGAGTGCAAAAACGTGGAAAAAATGAATGTATAAGGAAAAGAAACAAAAGGGCGGAATTGGTTTAAATGGCCTTTTAGACAGTTTTGTGAGTCAGATGGGTTCGAAATCTTAAAAACAGTGTGTACGCGAAGGAGGAAACTTGTTTTGAGTGCAAAAATGTGGAAAAAATGGATGTATAAGAAAAAGAAACAAAAGGGAGGTATTGGTTTAAATGCTCTTTTAGACGATTTTGTGAATCGGATGGGTTCGGAATCTTGTGAAACAGTGTGTACGCGAAGGAGGAAAGTTGGAAAAACCTGTAAAAAATGAATGTATAAGGAAAAGAAACAAAAGGGCTGTATTGGTTTAAATGGCTTTTTAGACAGTTTTTTGAGTCAGATGGGTTCGAAATCTTAAAAACAGTGTGTACGCGAAGGAGGAAAGTTGTCTTGAGTGCAAAAATGTGGAAAAAATGGATGTATAAGAAAAAGAAACAAAAGGGAGGTATTGGTTTAAATGCTCTTTTAGACGATTTTGTGAATCGGATGGGTTCGGAATCTTGTGAAACAGTGTGTACGCGAAGGAGGAAAGTTGGAAAAACCTGTAAAAAATGAATGTATAAGGAAAAGAAACAAAAGGGCTGTATTGGTTTAAATGGCCTCTTAGACGGTTTTGTGAGTCAGGTGGGTTCGGAAACATAAAAAAAGTGTGTACGAGAAGGCGGAAAGTTGGAAAAAATGAATGTATAAGGAAAAGAAAAGGGCGGTATTAATGTAAATGGCCTTTTAGACGATTTTGTGAATCACATGGGTTCGGAATCACAAAAACAGTGTGTACGCGAAGGAGGAACGTTTTGAGTGCCAAAACGTGGAAAAAATGAATGTATAAGGAAAACAAACAAAAGGGCGGTATTGGTTTAAATGGCTTTTTAGACAGTTTTGTGAGTCAGATGGGTTCGGAATCTTAAAAACAGTGTGTACGCGAAGGAGGAAAGTTGTCTTGAGTGCAAAAACGTAAGCAAAATGAATGTATAAGGAAAAGAAACAAAAGGGCGGTATTGGTTTAAATGGCCTTTTAGACGGTTTTGTGAGTCAGGTGGGTTCGGAATCATAAAAAAAGTGTGTACGAGAAGGAGGAATGTTGTTTTGAGTGATAAAACGTGGAAAAAATGAATGTATAAGAAAAAGAAACAAAAGGGAGGTATTGGTTTAAATGCTCTTTTAGACGATTTTGTGAATCGGATGGGTTCGGAATCTTGTGAAACAGTGTGTACGCGAAGGAGGAAAGTTGGAAAAACCTGTAAAAAATGAATGTATAAGGAAAAGAAACAAAAGGGCTGTATTGGTTTAAATGGCTTTTTAGACAGTTTTCTGAGTGAGATGGGTTCGAAATCTTAAAAACAGTGTGTACGCGAAGGAGGAAACTTGTTTTGAGTGCAAAAACGTGGAAAAAATGAATGTATAAGAAAAAGAAACAAAAGGGAGGTATTGGTTTAAATGCTCTTTTAGAGGATTTTGTGAATCGGATGGGTTCGGAATCTTGTGAAACAGTGTGTACGCGAAGGAGGAAAGTTGTCTTGAGTGCAAAAACGTAAGCAAAATGAATGTATAAGGAAAAGAAACAAAAGGGCGTTATTGGTTTAAATGGCCTTTTAGACGGTTTTGTGTGTCAGGTGGGTTCGGAATCATAAAAAAAGTGTGTACGAGAAGGAGGCCATTTCTTGAAGGAGGTCCGGTTCTTTTGAGTGCAAAAACGTGGAAAAAATGAATGTATAAGGAAAAGAAACAAAAAGGAGGTATTGGTTTAAATGGTCTTTTAGACGATTTTGTGAGTCAGATGGGTTCGGAATCTTAAAAGCAGTGTGTACGCGAAGGAGGAAAGTTGTTTTGAGTGCAAAAACATGAGAAAAATGAATGCATAAGGAAAAGAAACAAAAGGGCGGTATTGATGTAAATGGCCTTTTTAACGATTTTGTGATTCCGGTGGGTTCGGAATCATAAAAACAGTGTGTAATCGAAAGAGGAGTGCCAGAACGTGAAAAAAATGAATGTATAAGGAAAAGAACCAAAAGGGCGTTATTGGTTTAAATGGCGTTTTAGACGGTTTTGTGAGTCAGATGGGTTCGGAATCATAAAAACAGTGTGTACGCGAAGGAGGAAAGTTGTTTTGAGTGCCAAAACGTGGAAAAAATGAATGTATAAGGAAAAGAAACAAAAGGGCGGAATTGGTTTAAATGGCCTTTTAGACAGTTTTGTGAGTCAGATGGGTTCGGAATCTTAAAAGCAGTGTGTACGCGAAGGAGGAAATTTGTTTTGAGAGCAAAAACATGAGAAAAATGAATGCATAAGGAAAAGAAACAAAAGGGCGGTATTGATGTAAATGGCCTTTTTAACGATTTTGTGAGTCCGGTAGGTTCGGAATCATAAAAACATTGTGTACGCGAAGGAGGAAAGTTGTCTTGAGTGCCAAAACGTGGAAAAAATGAAAGTATAAGGAAAAGAAACAAAAGGGCGTTATTGGTTTAAATGGTCTTTTAGACAGTTTTGTGAGTCAGATGGGTTCGGAATCTTAAAAGCAGTGTGTACGCGAAAGAGGAAAATTGTTTTGAGTGCAAAAACGTCGAAAAAATAATTGTATAAGGAAAAGAAACAAAAGGTTTAAATGGCCTTTTAGACGGTTTTGTGAGTCAGGTGGGTTCGGAAACATAAAAACAGTGTGTACGCGAAGGAGGAACGTTTTGAGTGCCAAAACGTGGAAAAAATGAATGTATAAGGAAAACAAACAAAAGGGCGGTATTGGTTTAAATGGCGTTTTAGACGGTTTTGTGAGTCACGTGGGATCGGAATCACAAAAAAAGTGTGTACGAGAAGGAGGAATGTTGTTTTGTATGCAAAAACGTGAGAAAAATGAAGGTATAAGGAAAAGAAACGAAAGGGCGGTATTGGTTTAAATGGCTTTTTAGACAATTTCGTGAGTCAGATGGGTTCGGAATCATAAAAACAGTGTGTACGCGAAGGAGAAAAGTTGTTTTGAGTGCAAAAACGTCAGAAAAATGAATGTTTAAGGAAAAGAAACAAAAGGGCGTTATTGGTTTAAATGCTCTTTTAGACAATTTTGTGAATCAGATGGGTTCGGAATCTTGTGAAACAGTGTGTACGCGAAGGAGGAATGTTGTTTTGAGTGCAAAAACGTGGAAAAAATGAATGTATAAGGAAAAGAAACAAAAGGGAGGTATTAGTTTAAATGGTCTTTTAGACGATTTTGTGAGTCAGATGGGTTCGGAATCTTAAAAACAGTGTGTACGCGAAGGAGGAGCATTTTAAGTGCAAAAACGTTTTGAGTGCAAAAACGTAAGAAAAATGAATGTATAAGGAAAAGAAACAAAAGGGAGGTATTGGTTTAAATGGTCTTTTAGACGATTTTGTAAGTCAGATGGGTTCGGAATCTTAAAAACAGTGTGTACGCGAAGGAGGAAAGTTGTTTTGAGTGCAAAAACGTAAGAAAAATGAATGTTTAAGGAAAAGAAACAAAAGGGCGGAATTGGTTTAAATGGCGTTTTAGACGGTTTTGTGAGTCACATGGGATCGGAATCACAAAAAAAGTGTGTACGAGAAGGAGGAATGTTGTTTTGTATGCAAAAACGTGAGAAAAATGAAGGTATAAGGAAAAGAAACGAAAGGGCGGTATTGGTTTAATTGATTTTTAACGATTTTGTAAGTCACATGGGTTCGGAATCATAAAAACAGTGTGTACGCGAAGGAGGAAAGTTGTTTTGAGTGCAAAAACGTAAGAAAAATGAAGGTATAAGGAAAAGAAACGAAAGGGCGGTATTGGTTTAAATGGCCTTTTAGACGGTTTTGTGAGTCAGATGGATACGGAATCTTAAAAACAGTGTGTACGAGAAGGAGGAAAGTTGTTTTGAGTGCCAAAACGTGGAAAAAATGAATGTATAAAGAAAAGAAACAAAAGGGCGGAATTGGTTTAAATGGCTTTTTAGACAATTTCGTGAGTCAGATGGGTTCGGAATCATAAAAACAGTGTGTACGCGAAGGAGAAAAGTTGTTTTGAGTGCAAAAACGTCAGATAAATGAATGTTTAAGGAAAAGAAACAAAAGGGCGGAATTGGTTTAAATGGCCTTTTAGACGGTTTTGTGAGTCAGGTGGGTTCGGAAACATAAAAAAAGTGTGTACGCGAAGGAGAAAAGTTGTTTTGAGTGCAAAAACGTCAGATAAATGAATGTTTAAGGAAAAGAAACAAAAGGGCGGAATTGGTTTAAATGGCCTTTTAGACGGTTTTGTGAGTCAGATGGGTTCGGAATCATAAAAACAGTGTGTACGCGAAGGAGGAAAGTTGTTTTGAGTGCAAAAACGTGGAAAAAATGAATGTATAAGGAAAAGAAACAAAAGGGCGAAATTGGTTTAAATGGCCTTTTAGACAGTTTTGTGAGTCAGATGGGTTCGAAATCTTAAAAACAGTGTGTACGCGAAGGAGGAAACTTGTTTTGAGTGCAAAAATGTGGAAAAAATGGATGTATAAGAAAAAGAAACAAAAGGGAGGTATTGGTTTAAATGGCCTCTTAGACGGTTTTGTGAGTCAGGTGGGTTCGGAAACATAAAAAAAGTGTGTACGAGAAGGCGGAAAGTTGGAAAAAATGAATGTATAAGGAAAAGAAAAGGGCGGTATTAATGTAAATGGCCTTTTAGACGATTTTGTGAATCACATGGGTTCGGAATCACAAAAACAGTGTGTACGCGAAGGAGGAACGTTTTGAGTGCCAAAACGTGGAAAAAATGAATGTATAAGGAAAACAAACAAAAGGGCGGTATTGGTTTAAATGGCTTTTTAGACAGTTTTGTGAGTCAGATGGGTTCGGAATCTTAAAAACAGTGTGTACGCGAAGGAGGAAAGTTGTCTTGAGTGCAAAAACGTAAGCAAAATGAATGTATAAGGAAAAGAAACAAAAGGGCGGTATTGGTTTAAATGGCCTTTTAGACGGTTTTGTGAGTCAGGTGGGTTCGGAATCATAAAAAAAAAGTGTACGAGAAGGAGGAATGTTGTTTTGAGTGATAAAACGTGGAAAAAATGAATGTATAAGAAAAAGAAACAAAAGGGAGGTATTGGTTTAAATGCTCTTTTAGACGATTTTGTGAATCGGATGGGTTCGGAATCTTGTGAAACAGTGTGTACGCGAAGGAGGAAAGTTGGAAAAACCTGTAAAAAATGAATGTATAAGGAAAAGAAACAAAAGGGCTGTATTGGTTTAAATGGCTTTTTAGACAGTTTTCTGAGTCAGATGGGTTCGAAATCTTAAAAACAGTGTGTACGCGAAGGAGGAAACTTGTTTTGAGTGCAAAAACGTGGAAAAAATGAATGTATAAGAAAAAGAAACAAAAGGGAGGTATTGGTTTAAATGCTCTTTTAGAGGATTTTGTGAATCGGATGGGTTCGGAATCTTGTGAAACAGTGTGTACGCGAAGGAGGAAAGTTGTCTTGAGTGCAAAAACGTAAGCAAAATGAATGTATAAGGAAAAGAAACAAAAGGGCGTTATTGGTTTAAATGGCCTTTTAGACGGTTTTGTGTGTCAGGTGGGTTCGGAATCATAAAAAAAGTGTGTACGAGAAGGAGGCCATTTCTTGAAGGAGGTCCGGTTCTTTTGAGTGCAAAAACGTGGAAAAAATGAATGTATAAGGAAAAGAAACAAAAAGGAGGTATTGGTTTAAATGGTCTTTTAGACGATTTTGTGAGTCAGATGGGTTCGGAATCTTAAAAGCAGTGTGTACGCGGAGGAAAGTTGTTTTGAGTGCAAAAACATGAGAAAAATGAATGCATAAGGAAAAGAAACAAAAGGGCGGTATTGATGTAAATGGCCTTTTTAACGATTTTGTGATTCCGGTGGGTTCGGAATCATAAAAACAGTGTGTAATCGAGTGCCAGAACGTGAAAAAAATGAATGTATAAGGAAAAGAAAAGGGCGTTATTGGTTTAAATGGCGTTTTAGACGGTTTTGTGAGTCAGATGGGTTCGGAATCATAAAAACAGTGTGTACGCGAAGGAGGAAAGTTGTTTTGAGTGCCAAAACGTGGAAAAAATGAATGTATAAGGAAAAGAAACAAAAGGGCGGAATTGGTTTAAATGGCCTTTTAGACAGTTTTGTGAGTCAGATGGGTTCGGAATCTTAAAAGCAGTGTGTACGCGAAGGAGGAAGTTTGTTTTGAGAGCAAAAACATGAGAAAAATGAATGCATAAGGAAAAGAAACAAAAGGGCGGTATTGATGTAAATGGCCTTTTTAACGATTTTGTGAGTCCGGTAGGTTCGGAATCATAAAAACATTGTGTACGCGAAGGAAGAAAGTTGTCTTGAGTGCCAAAACGTGGAAAAAATGAAAGTATAAGGAAAAGAAACAAAAGGGCGTTATTGGTTTAAATGGTCTTTTAGACAGTTTTGTGAGTCAGATGGGTTCGGAATCTTAAAAGCGGTGTGTACGCGAAAGAGGAAAATTGTTTTGAGTGCAAAAACGTCGAAAAAATAATTGTATAAGGAAAAGAAACAAAAGGTTTAAATGGCCTTTTAGACGGTTTTGTGAGTCAGGTGGGTTCGGAAACATAAAAACAGTGTGTACGCGAAGGAGGAACGTTTTGAGTGCCAAAACGTGGAAAAAATGAATGTATAAGGAAAACAAACAAAAGGGCGGTATTGGTTTAAATGGCGTTTTAGACGGTTTTGTGAGTCACGTGGGATCGGAATCACAAAAAAAGTGTGTACGAGAAGGAGGAAAGTTGGAAAAACCTGGAAAAAATGAATGTATAAGGAAAAGAAACAAAAGGGCGGTATTGATTTAAATGGCTTTTTAGACAATTTCGTGAGTCAGATGGGTTCGGAATCATAAAAACAGTGTGTACGCGAAGGAGAAAAGTTGTTTTGAGTGCAAAAACGTCAGAAAAATGAATGTTTAAGGAAAAGAAACAAAAGGGCGGTATTGGTTTAAATGGCCTTTTAGACGGTTTTGTGAGTAGGTGGGTTCGGAATCATAAAAAAAGTGTGTACGAGAAGGAGGAATGTTGTTTTGAGTGCAAAAACGTGGAAAAAATGAATGTATAAGGAAAAGAAACAAAAGGGAGGTATTAGTTTAAATGGTCTTTTAGACGATTTTGTGAGTCAGATGGGTTCGGAATCTTAAAAACAGTGTGTACGCGAAGGAGGAGCATTTTAAGTGCAAAAACGTTTTGAGTGCAAAAACGTAAGAAAAATGAATGTATAAGGAAAAGAAACAAAAGGGAGGTATTGGTTTAAATGGTCTTTTAGACGATTTTGTAAGTCAGATGGGTTCGGAATCTTAACCCATTCATGGTCACGCCATTTTTAATTTTTTCGTTTCAAAGCCATTTTAGTGGGATGTGTTTTATATATTTTTAAGTCATTAAGTACTGATAATATTACAAATTTATCAGGAATACTGAGAAACTGAATGTTTTCTATTTAGCAAATTCGTAGCAATGAATAAATGATTTAGAAGTAAAAAACTCTGACCGTGTATACACGTTCATGACCACGAAAGGGTTAAAAAACAGTGTGTACGCGAAGGAGGAAAGTTGTTTTGAGTGCAAAAACGTAAGAAAAATGAATATATAAGGAAAAGAAACAAAAGGGAGGTATTGGTTTAAATGGCGTTTTACACAGTTTGGTGAGTCAGATGGGTTCGGTATCTTAAAAACAGTGTGTACCGAAGGAGGAAAGTTGTTTTGAGTGCAAAAACGTCAGATAAATGAATGTTTAAGGAAAAGAAACAAAAGGGCGGAATTGGTTTAAATGGCGTTTTAGACGGTTTTGTGAGTCACATGGGATCGGAATCACAAAAAAAGTGTGTACGAGAAGGAGGAATGTTGTTTTGTATGCAAAAACGTGAGAAAAATGAAGGTATAAGGAAAAGAAACGAAAGGGCGGTATTGGTTTAATTGATTTTTAACGATTTTGTAAGTCACATGGGTTCGGAATCATAAAAACAGTGTGTACGCGAAGGAGGAAAGTTGTTTTGAGTGCAAAAACGTAAGAAAAATGAAGGTATAAGGAAAAGAAACGAAAGGGCGGTATTGGTTTAAATGGCCTTTTAGACGGTTTTGTGAGTCAGATGGATACGGAATCTTAAAAACAGTGTGTACGAGAAGGAGGAAAGTTGTTTTGAGTGCCAAAACGTGGAAAAAATGAATGTATAAAGAAAAGAAACAAAAGGGCGGAATTGGTTTAAATGGCTTTTTAGACAATTTCGTGAGTCAGATGGGTTCGGAATCATAAAAACAGTGTGTACGCGAAGGAGAAAAGTTGTTTTGAGTGCAAAAACGTCAGATAAATGAATGTTTAAGGAAAAGAAACAAAAGGGCGGAATTGGTTTAAATGGCCTTTTAGACGGTTTTGTGAGTCAGGTGGGTTCGGAAACATAAAAAAACGAGAAGGAGGAAAGTTGGAAAAAATGAATGTATAAGGAAAAGAAAAGGGCGGTATTAATGTAAATGGCCTTTTAGACGATTTTGTGAATCACATGGGTTCGGAATCACAAAAACAGTGTGTACGCGAAGGAGGAACGTTTTGAATGCCAAAACGTGGAAAAAAGGAATGTATAAGGAAAACAAACAAAAGGGCGGTATTGGTTTAAATGGCTTTTTAGACAGTTTTGTGAGTCAGATGGGTTCGGAATCATAAAAACAGTGTGTACGCGAAGGAGGAAAGTTGTCTTGAGTGCAAAAACGTAAGCAAAATGAATGTATAAGGAAAAGATACAAAAGGGCGGTATTGGTTTAAATGGCTTTTTAGACAATTTCGTGAGTCAGATGGGTTCGGAATCATAAAAACAGTGTGTACGCGAAGGAGAAAAGTTGTTTTGAGTGCAAAAACGAAAGAAAAATGAATATATAAGGAAAAGAAACAAAAGGGAGGTATTGGTTTAAATGGCCTTTTACACAGTTTGGTGAGTCAGATGGGTTCGGAATCTTAAAAACAGTGTGTACGCGAAGGAGGAAAGTTGTTTTGAGTGCAAAAACATGAGAAAAATGAATGCATAAGGAAAAGAAACAAAAGGGCGGTATTGATGTAAATGGCCTTTTTAACGATTTTGTGATTCCGGTGGGTTCGGAATCATAAAAACAGTGTGTAATCGAAGGAGGAGTGCCAGAACGTGGAAAAAATGAATGTATAAGGAAAAGAACCAAAAGGGCGTTATTGGTTTAAATGGCCTTTTAGATGGTTTTGTGAGTCAGATGGGTTCGAGATCATAAAAACAGTGTGTACGCGAAGGAGGAAAGTTGTTTTGAGTGCCAAAACGTGGAAAAAATGAATGTATAAGGAAAAGAAACAAAAGGGCGGAATTGGTTTAAATGGCCTTTTAGACGGTTTTGTGAGTCAGGTGGGTTCGGAAACATAAAAAAAGTGTGTACGAGAAGGAGGAAAGTTGGAAAAAATGAATGTATAAGGAAAAGAAAAGGGCGGTATTAATGTAAATGGCCTTTTAGACGATTTTGTGAATCACATGGGTTCGGAATCACAAAAACAGTGTGTACGCGAAGGAAGAACGTTTTGAGTGCCAAAACGTGGAAAAAATGAATGTATAAGGAAAACAAACAAAAGGGCGGTATTGGTTTAAATGGCTTTTTAGACAGTTTTGTGAGTCAGATGGGTTCGAAATCTTAAAAACAGTGTGTACGCGAAGGAGGAAAGTTGTCTTGAGTGCAAAAACGTAAGCAAAATGAATGTATAAGGAAAAGAAACAAAAGGGCGGTATTGATGTAAATGGCCTTTTTAACGATTTTGTGAGTCCGGTAGGTTCGGAATCATAAAAACATTGTGTACGCGAAGGAGGAAAGTTGTCTTGAGTGCCAAAACGTGGAAAAAATGAAAGTATAAGGAAAAGAAACAAAAGGGCGTTATTGGTTTAAATGCTCTTTTAGACAATTTTGTGAATCAGATGGGTTCGGAATCTTGTGAAACAGTGTGTACGCGAAGGAGGAAAGTTGTCTTGAGTGCAAAAACGTAAAAAAAATGAATATATAAGGAAAAGAAACAAAAGGGAGGTATTGGTTTAAATGGCCTTTTACACAGTTTGGTGAGTCAGATGGGTTCGGAATCTTAAAAACAGTGTGTACGCGAAGGAGAAAAGTTGTTTTGAGTGCCAAAACGTGGAAAAAATGAATGTATAAGGAAAAGAAACAAAAGGGCGGAATTGGTTTAAATGGCCTTTTAGACGGTTTTGTGAGTCAGGTGGGTTCGGAAACATAAAAAAAGTGTGTACGAGAAGGAGGAAAGTTGGAAAAAATGAATGTATAAGGAAAAGAAAAGGGCGGTATTAATGTAAATGGCCTTTTAGACGATTTTGTGAATCACATGGGTTCGGAATCACAAAAACAGTGTGTACGCGAAGGAAGAACGTTTTGAGTGCCAAAACGTGGAAAAAATGAATGTATAAGGAAAACAAACAAAAGGGCGGTATTGGTTTAAATGGCTTTTTAGACAGTTTTGTGAATCGGATGGGTTCGGAATCTTGTGAAACAGTGTGTACGCGAAGGAGGAAAGTTGTCTTGAGTGCAAAAACGTAAGCAAAATGAATGTATAAGGAAAAGAAACAAAAGGGCGGTATTGATGTAAATGGCCTTTTTAACGATTTTGTGAGTCCGGTAGGTTCGGAATCATAAAAACATTGTGTACGCGAAGGAGGAAAGTTGTCTTGAGTGCCAAAACGTGGAAAAAATGAAAGTATAAGGAAAAGAAACAAAAGGGCGTTATTGGTTTAAATGCTCTTTTAGACAATTTTGTGAATCAGATGGGTTCGGAATCTTGTGAAACAGTGTGTACGCGAAGGAGGAAAGTTGTCTTGAGTGCAAAAACGTAAAAAAAATGATATATAAGGAAAAGAAACAAAAGGGAGGTATTGGTTTAAATGGCCTTTTACACAGTTTGGTGAGTCAGATGGGTTCGGAATCTTAAAAACAGTGTGTACGCGAAGGAGAAAAGTTGTTTTGAGTGCCAAAACGTGGAAAAAATGAATGTATAAGGAAAAGAAACAAAAGGGCGGAATTGGTTTAAATGGCCTTTTAGACGGTTTTGTGAGTCAGGTGGGTTCGGAAACATAAAAAAAGTGTGTACGAGAAGGAGGAAAGTTGGAAAAAATGAATGTATAAGGAAAAGAAAAGGGCGGTATTAATGTAAATGGCCTTTTAGACGATTTTGTGAATCACATGGGTTCGGAATCACAAAAACAGTGTGTACGCGAAGGAGGAACGTTTTGAGTGCCAAAACGTGGAAAAAATGAATGTATAAGGAAAACAAAGAAAAGGGCGGTATTGGTTTAAATGGCTTTTTAGACAGTTTTGTGAGTCAGATGGGTTCGGAATCTTAAAAACAGTGTCTACGCGAAGGAGGAAAGTTGTCTTGAGTGCAAAAACGTAAGCAAAATGAATGTATAAGGAAATGAAACAAAAGGGCGGTATTGGTTTAAATGGCCTTTTAGACGGTTTTGTGAGTCAGGTGGGTTCGGAATCATAAAAAAAGTGTGTACGAGAAGGAGGAATGTTGTTTTGAGTGATAAAACGTGGAAAAAAATGAATGTATAAGGAAAAGAAACAAAAGGGAGGTATTGGTTTAAATGGCCTTTTAGACGATTTTGTGAGTCAGATGGGTTCGGAATCTTAAAAACAGTGTGTACTCGAAGGAGGAAAGTTGTAAAAACCTGGAAAAAATGAATGTATAAGGAAAAGAAACAAAAGGGCGGTATTGGTTTAAATGGCTTTTTAGACAGTTTTGTGAATCGGATGGGTTCGGAATCTTGTGAAACAGTGTGTACGCGAAGGAGGAAAGTTGTCTTGAGTGCAAAAACGTAAGCAAAATGAATGTATAAGGAAAAGAAACAAAAGGGCGGTATTGATGTAAATGGCCTTTTTAACGATTTTGTGAGTCCGGTAGGTTCGGAATCATAAAAACATTGTGTACGCGAAGGAGGAAAGTTGTCTTGAGTGCCAAAACGTGGAAAAAATGAAAGTATAAGGAAAAGAAACAAAAGGGCGTTATTGGTTTAAATGCTCTTTTAGACAATTTTGTGAATCAGATGGGTTCGGAATCTTGTGAAACAGTGTGTACGCGAAGGAGGAAAGTTGTCTTGAGTGCAAAAACGTAAAAAAAATGAATATATAAGGAAAAGAAACAAAAGGGAGGTATTGGTTTAAATGGCCTTTTACACAGTTTGGTGAGTCAGATGGGTTCGGAATCTTAAAAACAGTGTGTACGCGAAGGAGAAAAGTTGTTTTGAGTGCCAAAACGTGGAAAAAATGAATGTATAAGGAAAAGAAACAAAAGGGCGGAATTGGTTTAAATGGCCTTTTAGACGGTTTTGTGAGTCAGGTGGGTTCGGAAACATAAAAAAAGTGTGTACGAGAAGGAGGAAAGTTGGAAAAAATGAATGTATAAGGAAAAGAAAAGGGCGGTATTAATGTAAATGGCCTTTTAGACGATTTTGTGAATCACATGGGTTCGGAATCACAAAAACAGTGTGTACGCGAAGGAGGAACGTTTTGAGTGCCAAAACGTGGAAAAAATGAATGTATAAGGAAAACAAAGAAAAGGGCGGTATTGGTTTAAATGGCTTTTTAGACAGTTTTGTGAGTCAGATGGGTTCGGAATCTTAAAAACAGTGTCTACGCGAAGGAGGAAAGTTGTCTTGAGTGCAAAAACGTAAGCAAAATGAATGTATAAGGAAATGAAACAAAAGGGCGGTATTGGTTTAAATGGCTTTTTAGACAATTTCGTGAGTCAGATGGGTTCGGAATCATAAAAACAGTGTGTACGCGAAGGAGAAAAGTTGTTTTGAGTGCAAAAACGTCAGATAAATGAATGTTTAAGGAAAAGAAACAAAAGGGCGGAATTGGTTTAAATGGCCTTTTAGACGGTTTTGTGAGTCAGGTGGGTTCGGAAACATAAAAAAAGTGTGTACGCGAAGGAGAAAAGTTGTTTTGAGTGCAAAAACGTCAGATAAATGAATGTTTAAGGAAAAGAAACAAAAGGGCGGAATTGGTTTAAATGGCCTTTTAGACGGTTTTGTGAGTCAGATGGGTTCGGAATCATAAAAACAGTGTGTACGCGAAGGAGGAAAGTTGTTTTGAGTGCAAAAACGTGGAAAAAATGAATGTATAAGGAAAAGAAACAAAAGGGCGGAATTGGTTTAAATGGCCTTTTAGACAGTTTTGTGAGTCAGATGGGTTCGAAATCTTAAAAACAGTGTGTACGCGAAGGAGGAAACTTGTTTTGAGTGCAAAAATGTGGAAAAAATGGATGTATAAGAAAAAGAAACAAAAGGGAGGTATTGGTTTAAATGGCCTCTTAGACGGTTTTGTGAGTCAGGTGGGTTCGGAAACATAAAAAAAGTGTGTACGAGAAGGCGGAAAGTTGGAAAAAATGAATGTATAAGGAAAAGAAAAGGGCGGTATTAATGTAAATGGCCTTTTAGACGATTTTGTGAATCACATGGGTTCGGAATCACAAAAACAGTGTGTACGCGAAGGAGGAACGTTTTGAGTGCCAAAACGTGGAAAAAATGAATGTATAAGGAAAACAAACAAAAGGGCGGTATTGGTTTAAATGGCTTTTTAGACAGTTTTGTGAGTCAGATGGGTTCGGAATCTTAAAAACAGTGTGTACGCGAAGGAGGAAAGTTGTCTTGAGTGCAAAAACGTAAGCAAAATGAATGTATAAGGAAAAGAAACAAAAGGGCGGTATTGGTTTAAATGGCCTTTTAGACGGTTTTGTGAGTCAGGTGGGTTCGGAATCATAAAAAAAGTGTGTACGAGAAGGAGGAATGTTGTTTTGAGTGATAAAACGTGGAAAAAATGAATGTATAAGAAAAAGAAACAAAAGGGAGGTATTGGTTTAAATGCTCTTTTAGACGATTTTGTGAATCGGATGGGTTCGGAATCTTGTGAAACAGTGTGTACGCGAAGGAGGAAAGTTGGAAAAACCTGTAAAAAATGAATGTATAAGGAAAAGAAACAAAAGGGCTGTATTGGTTTAAATGGCTTTTTAGACAGTTTTCTGAGTCAGATGGGTTCGAAATCTTAAAAACAGTGTGTACGCGAAGGAGGAAACTTGTTTTGAGTGCAAAAACGTGGAAAAAATGAATGTATAAGAAAAAGAAACAAAAGGGAGGTATTGGTTTAAATGCTCTTTTAGAGGATTTTGTGAATCGGATGGGTTCGGAATCTTTTGAAACAGTGTGTACGCGAAGGAGGAAAGTTGTCTTGAGTGCAAAAACGTAAGCAAAATGAATGTATAAGGAAAAGAAACAAAAGGGCGTTATTGGTTTAAATGGCCTTTTAGACGGTTTTGTGTGTCAGGTGGGTTCGGAATCATAAAAGCAGTGTGTACGCGAAAGAGGAAAATTGTTTTGAGTGCAAAAACGTCGAAAAAATAATTGTATAAGGAAAAGAAACAAAAGGTTTAAATGGCCTTTTAGACGGTTTTGTGAGTCAGGTGGGTTCGGAAACATAAAAACAGTGTGTACGCGAAGGAGGAACGTTTTGAGTGCCAAAACGTGGAAAAAATGAATGTATAAGGAAAACAAACAAAAGGGCGGTATTGGTTTAAATGGCGTTTTAGACGGTTTTGTGAGTCACGTGGGATCGGAATCACAAAAAAAGTGTGTACGAGAAGGAGGAAAGTTGGAAAAACCTGGAAAAAATGAATGTATAAGGAAAAGAAACAAAAGGGCGGTATTGATTTAAATGGCTTTTTAGACAATTTCGTGAGTCAGATGGGTTCGGAATCATAAAAACAGTGTGTACGCGAAGGAGAAAAGTTGTTTTGAGTGCAAAAACGTCAGAAAAATGAATGTTTAAGGAAAAGAAACAAAAGGGCGGTATTGGTTTAAATGGCCTTTTAGACGGTTTTGTGAGTAGGTGGGTTCGGAATATAAAAAAAGTGTGTACGAGAAGGAGGAATGTTGTTTTGAGTGCAAAAACGTGGAAAAAATGAATGTATAAGGAAAAGAAACAAAAGGGAGGTATTAGTTTAAATGGTCTTTTAGACGATTTTGTGAGTCAGATGGGTTCGGAATCTTAAAAACAGTGTGTACGCGAAGGAGGAGCATTTTAAGTGCAAAAACGTTTTGAGTGCAAAAACGTAAGAAAAATGAATGTATAAGGAAAAGAAACAAAAGGGAGGTATTGGTTTAAATGGTCTTTTAGACGATTTTGTAAGTCAGATGGGTTCGGAATCTTAAAAACAGTGTGTACGCGAAGGAGGAAAGTTGTTTTGAGTGCAAAAACGTAAGAAAAATGAATATATAAGGAAAAGAAACAAAAGGGAGGTATTGGTTTAAATGGCGTTTTACACAGTTTGGTGAGTCAGATGGGTTCGGAATCTTAAAAACAGTGTGTACCGAAGGAGGAAAGTTGTTTTGAGTGCAAAAACGTCAGATAAATGAATGTTTAAGGAAAAGAAACAAAAGGGCGGAATTGGTTTAAATGGCGTTTTAGACGGTTTTGTGAGTCACATGGGATCGGAATCACAAAAAAAGTGTGTACGAGAAGGAGGAATGTTGTTTTGTATGCAAAAACGTGAGAAAAATGAAGGTATAAGGAAAAGAAACGAAAGGGCGGTATTGGTTTAATTGATTTTTAACGATTTTGTAAGTCACATGGGTTCGGAATCATAAAAACAGTGTGTACGCGAAGGAGGAAAGTTGTTTTGAGTGCAAAAACGTAAGGAAAATGAAGGTATAAGGAAAAGAAACGAAAGGGCGGTATTGGTTTAAATGGCCTTTTAGACGGTTTTGTGAGTCAGATGGATACGGAATCTTAAAAACAGTGTGTACGAGAAGGAGGAAAGTTGTTTTGAGTGCCAAAACGTGGAAAAAATGAATGTATAAAGAAAAGAAACAAAAGGGCGGAATTGGTTTAAATGGCTTTTTAGACAATTTCGTGAGTCAGATGGGTTCGGAATCATAAAAACAGTGTGTACGCGAAGGAGAAAAGTTGTTTTGAGTGCAAAAACGTCAGATAAATGAATGTTTAAGGAAAAGAAACAAAAGGGCGGAATTGGTTTAAATGGCCTTTTAGACGGTTTTGTGAGTCAGGTGGGTTCGGAAACATAAAAAAACGAGAAGGAGGAAAGTTGGAAAAAATGAATGTATAAGGAAAAGAAAAGGGCGGTATTAATGTAAATGGCCTTTTAGACGATTTTGTGAATCACATGGGTTCGGAATCACAAAAACAGTGTGTACGCGAAGGAGGAACGTTTTGAATGCCAAAACGTGGAAAAAATGAATGTATAAGGAAAACAAACAAAAGGGCGGTATTGGTTTAAATGGCTTTTTAGACAGTTTTGTGAGTCAGATGGGTTCGGAATCTTAAAAACAGTGTGTACGCGAAGGAGGAAAGTTGTCTTGAGTGCAAAAACGTAAGCAAAATGAATGTATAAGGAAAAGATACAAAAGGGCGGTATTGGTTTAAATGGCTTTTTAGACAATTTCGTGAGTCAGATGGGTTCGGAATCATAAAAACAGTGTGTACGCGAAGGAGAAAAGTTGTTTTGAGTGCAAAAACGAAAGAAAAATGAATATATAAGGAAAAGAAACAAAAGGGAGGTATTGGTTTAAATGGCCTTTTACACAGTTTGGTGAGTCAGATGGGTTCGGAATCTTAAAAACAGTGTGTACGCGAAGGAGGAAAGTTGTTTTGAGTGCAAAAACATGAGAAAAATGAATGCATAAGGAAAAGAAACAAAAGGGCGGTATTGATGTAAATGGCCTTTTTAACGATTTTGTGATTCCGGTGGGTTCGGAATCATAAAAACAGTGTGTAATCGAAGGAGGAGTGCCAGAACGTGGAAAAAATGAATGTATAAGGAAAAGAACCAAAAGGGCGTTATTGGTTTAAATGGCCTTTTAGATGGTTTTGTGAGTCAGATGGGTTCGAGATCATAAAAACAGTGTGTACGCGAAGGAGGAAAGTTGTTTTGAGTGCCAAAACGTGGAAAAAATGAATGTATAAGGAAAAGAAACAAAAGGGCGGAATTGGTTTAAATGGCCTTTTAGACGGTTTTGTGAGTCAGGTGGGTTCGGAAACATAAAAAAAGTGTGTACGAGAAGGAGGAAAGTTGGAAAAAATGAATGTATAAGGAAAAGAAAAGGGCGGTATTAATGTAAATGGCCTTTTAGACGATTTTGTGAATCACATGGGTTCGGAATCACAAAAACAGTGTGTACGCGAAGGAAGAACGTTTTGAGTGCCAAAACGTGGAAAAAATGAATGTATAAGGAAAACAAACAAAAGGGCGGTATTGGTTTAAATGGCTTTTTAGACAGTTTTGTGAGTCAGATGGGTTCGGAATCTTAAAAACAGTGTGTACGCGAAGGAGGAAAGTTGTCTTGAGTGCAAAAACGTAAGCAAAATGAATGTATAAGGAAAAGAAACAAAAGGGCGGTATTGATGTAAATGGCCTTTTTAACGATTTTGTGAGTCCGGTAGGTTCGGAATCATAAAAACATTGTGTACGCGAAGGAGGAAAGTTGTCTTGAGTGCCAAAACGTGGAAAAAATGAAAGTATAAGGAAAAGAAACAAAAGGGCGTTATTGGTTTAAATGCTCTTTTAGACAATTTTGTGAATCAGATGGGTTCGGAATCTTGTGAAACAGTGTGTACGCGAAGGAGGAAAGTTGTCTTGAGTGCAAAAACGTAAAAAAAATGAATATATAAGGAAAAGAAACAAAAGGGAGGTATTGGTTTAAATGGCCTTTTACACAGTTTGGTGAGTCAGATGGGTTCGGAATCTTAAAAACAGTGTGTACGCGAAGGAGAAAAGTTGTTTTGAGTGCCAAAACGTGGAAAAAATGAATGTATAAGGAAAAGAAACAAAAGGGCGGAATTGGTTTAAATGGCCTTTTAGACGGTTTTGTGAGTCAGGTGGGTTCGGAAACATAAAAAAAGTGTGTACGAGAAGGAGGAAAGTTGGAAAAAATGAATGTATAAGGAAAAGAAAAGGGCGGTATTAATGTAAATGGCCTTTTAGACGATTTTGTGAATCACATGGGTTCGGAATCACAAAAACAGTGTGTACGCGAAGGAAGAACGTTTTGAGTGCCAAAACGTGGAAAAAATGAATGTATAAGGAAAACAAACAAAAGGGCGGTATTGGTTTAAATGGCTTTTTAGACAGTTTTGTGAGTCAGATGGGTTCGGAATCTTAAAAACAGTGTCTACGCGAAGGAGGAAAGTTGTCTTGAGTGCAAAAACGTAAGCAAAATGAATGTATAAGGAAAAGAAACAAAAGGGCGGTATTGGTTTAAATAGCCTTTTAGACGGTTTTGTGAGTCAGGTGGGTTCGGAATCATAAAAAAAGTGTGTACGAGAAGGAGGAATGTTGTTTTGAGTGATAAAACGTGGAAAAAAATGAATGTATAAGGAAAAGAAACAAAAGGGAGGTATTGGTTTAAATGGTCTTTTAGACGATTTTGTGAGTCAGATGGGTTCGGAATCTTAAAAACAGTGTGTACGCGAAGGAGGAAAGTTGTAAAAACCTGGAAAAAATGAATGTATAAGGAAAAGAAACAAAAGGGCGGTATTGGTTTAAATGGCTTTTTAGACAGTTTTGTGAATCGGATGGGTTCGGAATCTTGTGAAACAGTGTGTACGCGAAGGAGGAAAGTTGTCTTGAGTGCAAAAACGTAAGCAAAATGAATGTATAAGGAAAAGAAACAAAAGGGCGGTATTGATGTAAATGGCCTTTTTAACGATTTTGTGAGTCCGGTAGGTTCGGAATCATAAAAACATTGTGTACGCGAAGGAGGAAAGTTGTCTTGAGTGCCAAAACGTGGAAAAAATGAAAGTATAAGGAAAAGAAACAAAAGGGCGTTATTGGTTTAAATGCTCTTTTAGACAATTTTGTGAATCAGATGGGTTCGGAATCTTGTGAAACAGTGTGTACGCGAAGGAGGAAAGTTGTCTTGAGTGCAAAAACGTAAAAAAAATGATATATAAGGAAAAGAAACAAAAGGGAGGTATTGGTTTAAATGGCCTTTTACACAGTTTGGTGAGTCAGATGGGTTCGGAATCTTAAAAACAGTGTGTACGCGAAGGAGAAAAGTTGTTTTGAGTGCAAAAACGTCAGATAAATGAATGTTTAAGGAAAAGAAACAAAAGGGCGGAATTGGTTTAAATGGCCTTTTAGACGGTTTTGTGAGTCAGATGGGTTCGGAATCATAAAAACAGTGTGTACGCGAAGGAGGAAAGTTGTTTTGAGTGCAAAAACGTGGAAAAAATGAATGTATAAGGAAAAGAAACAAAAGGGCGGAATTGGTTTAAATGGCCTTTTAAACAGTTTTGTGAGTCAGATGGGTTCGAAATCTTAAAAACAGTGTGTACGCGAAGGAGGAAACTTGTTTTGAGTGCAAAAATGTGGAAAAAATGAATGTATAAGGAAAAGAAACAAAAGGGCGGAATTGGTTTAAATGGCCTCTTAGACGGTTTTGTGAGTCAGGTGGGTTCGGAAACATAAAAAAAGTGTGTACGAGAAGGCGGAAAGTTGGAAAAAATGAATGTATAAGGAAAAGAAAAGGGCGGTATTAATGTAAATGGCCTTTTAGACGATTTTGTGAATCACATGGGTTCGGAATCAGAAAAACAGTGTGTACGCGAAGGAGGAACGTTTTGAGTGCCAAAACGTGGAAAAAATGAATGTATAAGGAAAACAAACAAAAGGGCGGTATTGGTTTAAATGGCTTTTTAGACGATTTTGTGAGTCAGATGGGTTCGGAATCTTAAAAGCAGTGTGTACGCGAAGGAGGAAAGTTGTTTTGAGTGCAAAAACATGAGAAAAATGAATGCATAAGGAAAAGAAACAAAAGGGCGGTATTGATGTAAATGGCCTTTTTAACGATTTTGTGATTCCGGTGGGTTCGGAATCATAAAAACAGTGTGTAATCGAAAGAGGAGTGCCAGAACGTGAAAAAAATGAATGTATAAGGAAAAGAACCAAAAGGGCGTTATTGGTTTAAATGGCGTTTTAGACGGTTTTGTGAGTCAGATGGGTTCGGAATCATAAAAACAGTGTGTACGCGAAGGAGGAAAGTTGTTTTGAGTGCCAAAACGTGGAAAAAATGAATGTATAAGGAAAAGAAACAAAAGGGCGGAATTGGTTTAAATGGCCTTTTAGACAGTTTTGTGAGTCAGATGGGTTCGGAATCTTAAAAGCAGTGTGTACGCGAAGGAGGAAATTTGTTTTGAGAGCAAAAACATGAGAAAAATGAATGCATAAGGAAAAGAAACAAAAGGGCGGTATTGATGTAAATGGCCTTTTTAACGATTTTGTGAGTCCGGTAGGTTCGGAATCATAAAAACATTGTGTACGCGAAGGAAGAAAGTTGTCTTGAGTGCCAAAACGTGGAAAAAATGAAAGTATAAGGAAAAGAAACAAAAGGGCGTTATTGGTTTAAATGGTCTTTTAGACAGTTTTGTGAGTCAGATGGGTTCGGAATCTTAAAAGCGGTGTGTACGCGAAAGAGGAAAATTGTTTTGAGTGCAAAAACGTCGAAAAAATAATTGTATAAGGAAAAGAAACAAAAGGTTTAAATGGCCTTTTAGACGGTTTTGTGAGTCAGGTGGGTTCGGAAACATAAAAACAGTGTGTACGCGAAGGAGGAACGTTTTGAGTGCCAAAACGTGGAAAAAATGAATGTATAAGGAAAACAAACAAAAGGGCGGTATTGGTTTAAATGGCGTTTTAGACGGTTTTGTGAGTCACGTGGGATCGGAATCACAAAAAAAGTGTGTACGAGAAGGAGGAAAGTTGGAAAAACCTGGAAAAAATGAATGTATAAGGAAAAGAAACAAAAGGGCGGTATTGATTTAAATGGCTTTTTAGACAATTTCGTGAGTCAGATGGGTTCGGAATCATAAAAACAGTGTGTACGCGAAGGAGAAAAGTTGTTTTGAGTGCAAAAACGTCAGAAAAATGAATGTTTAAGGAAAAGAAACAAAAGGGCGGTATTGGTTTAAATGGCCTTTTAGACGGTTTTGTGAGTAGGTGGGTTCGGAATCATAAAAAAAGTGTGTACGAGAAGGAGGAATGTTGTTTTGAGTGCAAAAACGTGGAAAAAATGAATGTATAAGGAAAAGAAACAAAAGGGAGGTATTAGTTTAAATGGTCTTTTAGACGATTTTGTGAGTCAGATGGGTTCGGAATCTTAAAAACAGTGTGTACGCGAAGGAGGAGCATTTTAAGTGCAAAAACGTTTTGAGTGCAAAAACGTAAGAAAAATGAATGTATAAGGAAAAGAAACAAAAGGGAGGTATTGGTTTAAATGGTCTTTTAGACGATTTTGTAAGTCAGATGGGTTCGGAATCTTAAAAACAGTGTGTACGCGAAGGAGGAAAGTTGTTTTGAGTGCAAAAACGTAAGAAAAATGAATATATAAGGAAAAGAAACAAAAGGGAGGTATTGGTTTAAATGGCGTTTTACACAGTTTGGTGAGTCAGATGGGTTCGGTATCTTAAAAACAGTGTGTACCGAAGGAGGAAAGTTGTTTTGAGTGCAAAAACGTCAGATAAATGAATGTTTAAGGAAAAGAAACAAAAGGGCGGAATTGGTTTAAATGGCGTTTTAGACGGTTTTGTGAGTCACATGGGATCGGAATCACAAAAAAAGTGTGTACGAGAAGGAGGAATGTTGTTTTGTATGCAAAAACGTGAGAAAAATGAAGGTATAAGGAAAAGAAACGAAAGGGCGGTATTGGTTTAATTGATTTTTAACGATTTTGTAAGTCACATGGGTTCGGAATCATAAAAACAGTGTGTACGCGAAGGAGGAAAGTTGTTTTGAGTGCAAAAACGTAAGAAAAATGAAGGTATAAGGAAAAGAAACGAAAGGGCGGTATTGGTTTAAATGGCCTTTTAGACGGTTTTGTGAGTCAGATGGATACGGAATCTTAAAAACAGTGTGTACGAGAAGGAGGAAAGTTGTTTTGAGTGCCAAAACGTGGAAAAAATGAATGTATAAAGAAAAGAAACAAAAGGGCGGAATTGGTTTAAATGGCTTTTTAGACAATTTCGTGAGTCAGATGGGTTCGGAATCATAAAAACAGTGTGTACGCGAAGGAGAAAAGTTGTTTTGAGTGCAAAAACGTCAGATAAATGAATGTTTAAGGAAAAGAAACAAAAGGGCGGAATTGGTTTAAATGGCCTTTTAGACGGTTTTGTGAGTCAGGTGGGTTCGGAAACATAAAAAAACGAGAAGGAGGAAAGTTGAAAAAAATGAATGTATAAGGAAAAGAAAAGGGCGGTATTAATGTAAATGGCCTTTTAGACGATTTTGTGAATCACATGGGTTCGGAATCACAAAAACAGTGTGTACGCGAAGGAGGAACGTTTTGAGTGCCAAAACGTGGAAAAAATGAATGTATAAGGAAAACAAACAAAAGGGCGGTATTGGTTTAAATGGCTTTTTAGACAGTTTTGTGAGTCAGATGGGTTCGGAATCTTAAAAACAGTGTGTACGCGAAGGAGGAAAGTTGTCTTGAGTGCAAAAACGTAAGCAAAATGAATGTATAAGGAAAAGAAACAAAAGGGCGGTATTGGTTTAAATGGCCTTTTAGACGGTTTTGTGAGTCAGGTGGGTTCGGAATCATAAAAAAAAAGTGTACGAGAAGGAGGAATGTTGTTTTGAGTGATAAAACGTGGAAAAAATGAATGTATAAGAAAAAGAAACAAAAGGGAGGTATTGGTTTAAATGCTCTTTTAGACGATTTTGTGAATCGGATGGGTTCGGAATCTTGTGAAACAGTGTGTACGCGAAGGAGGAAAGTTGGAAAAACCTGTAAAAAATGAATGTATAAGGAAAAGAAACAAAAGGGCTGTATTGGTTTAAATGGCTTTTTAGACAGTTTTCTGAGTCAGATGGGTTCGAAATCTTAAAAACAGTGTGTACGCGAAGGAGGAAACTTGTTTTGAGTGCAAAAACGTGGAAAAAATGAATGTATAAGAAAAAGAAACAAAAGGGAGGTATTGGTTTAAATGCTCTTTTAGAGGATTTTGTGAATCGGATGGGTTCGGAATCTTGTGAAACAGTGTGTACGCGAAGGAGGAAAGTTGTCTTGAGTGCAAAAACGTAAGCAAAATGAATGTATAAGGAAAAGAAACAAAAGGGCGTTATTGGTTTAAATGGCCTTTTAGACGGTTTTGTGTGTCAGGTGGGTTCGGAATCATAAAAAAAGTGTGTACGAGAAGGAGGCCATTTCTTGAAGGAGGTCCGGTTCTTTTGAGTGCAAAAACGTGGAAAAAATGAATGTATAAGGAAAAGAAACAAAAAGGAGGTATTGGTTTAAATGGTCTTTTAGACGATTTTGTGAGTCAGATGGGTTCGGAATCTTAAAAGCAGTGTGTACGCGAAGGAGGAAAGTTGTTTTGAGTGCAAAAACATGAGAAAAATGAATGCATAAGGAAAAGAAACAAAAGGGCGGTATTGATGTAAATGGCCTTTTTAACGATTTTGTGATTCCGGTGGGTTCGGAATCATAAAAACAGTGTGTAATCGAAAGAGGAGTGCCAGAACGTGAAAAAAATGAATGTATAAGGAAAAGAACCAAAAGGGCGTTATTGGTTTAAATGGCGTTTTAGACGGTTTTGTGAGTCAGATGGGTTCGGAATCATAAAAACAGTGTGTACGCGAAGGAGGAAAGTTGTTTTGAGTGCCAAAACGTGGAAAAAATGAATGTATAAGGAAAAGAAACAAAAGGGCGGAATTGGTTTAAATGGCCTTTTAGACAGTTTTGTGAGTCAGATGGGTTCGGAATCTTAAAAGCAGTGTGTACGCGAAGGAGGAAATTTGTTTTGAGAGCAAAAACATGAGAAAAATGAATGCATAAGGAAAAGAAACAAAAGGGCGGTATTGATGTAAATGGCCTTTTTAACGATTTTGTGAGTCCGGTAGGTTCGGAATCATAAAAACATTGTGTACGCGAAGGAAGAAAGTTGTCTTGAGTGCCAAAACGTGGAAAAAATGAAAGTATAAGGAAAAGAAACAAAAGGGCGTTATTGGTTTAAATGGTCTTTTAGACAGTTTTGTGAGTCAGATGGGTTCGGAATCTTAAAAGCGGTGTGTACGCGAAAGAGGAAAATTGTTTTGAGTGCAAAAACGTCGAAAAAATAATTGTATAAGGAAAAGAAACAAAAGGTTTAAATGGCCTTTTAGACGGTTTTGTGAGTCAGGTGGGTTCGGAAACATAAAAACAGTGTGTACGCGAAGGAGGAACGTTTTGAGTGCCAAAACGTGGAAAAAATGAATGTATAAGGAAAACAAACAAAAGGGCGGTATTGGTTTAAATGGCGTTTTAGACGGTTTTGTGAGTCACGTGGGATCGGAATCACAAAAAAAGTGTGTACGAGAAGGAGGAAAGTTGGAAAAACCTGAAAAAAATGAATGTATAAGGAAAAGAAACAAAAGGGCGGTATTGATTTAAATGGCTTTTTAGACAATTTCGTGAGTCAGATGGGTTCGGAATCATAAAAACAGTGTGTACGCGAAGGAGAAAAGTTGTTTTGAGTGCAAAAACGTCAGAAAAATGAATGTTTAAGGAAAAGAAACAAAAGGGCGGTATTGGTTTAAATGGCCTTTTAGACGGTTTTGTGAGTAGGTGGGTTCGGAATCATAAAAAAAGTGTGTACGAGAAGGAGGAATGTTGTTTTGAGTGCAAAAACGTGGAAAAAATGAATGTATAAGGAAAAGAAACAAAAGGGAGGTATTAGTTTAAATGGTCTTTTAGACGATTTTGTGAGTCAGATGGGTTCGGAATCTTAAAAACAGTGTGTACGCGAAGGAGGAGCATTTTAAGTGCAAAAACGTTTTGAGTGCAAAAACGTAAGAAAAATGAATGTATAAGGAAAAGAAACAAAAGGGAGGTATTGGTTTAAATGGTCTTTTAGACGATTTTGTAAGTCAGATGGGTTCGGAATCTTAAAAACAGTGTGTACGCGAAGGAGGAAAGTTGTTTTGAGTGCAAAAACGTAAGAAAAATGAATATATAAGGAAAAGAAACAAAAGGGAGGTATTGGTTTAAATGGCGTTTTACACAGTTTGGTGAGTCAGATGGGTTCGGTATCTTAAAAACAGTGTGTACCGAAGGAGGAAAGTTGTTTTGAGTGCAAAAACGTCAGATAAATGAATGTTTAAGGAAAAGAAACAAAAGGGCGGAATTGGTTTAAATGGCGTTTTAGACGGTTTTGTGAGTCACATGGGATCGGAATCACAAAAAAAGTGTGTACGAGAAGGAGGAATGTTGTTTTGTATGCAAAAACGTGAGAAAAATGAAGGTATAAGGAAAAGAAACGAAAGGGCGGTATTGGTTTAATTGATTTTTAACGATTTTGTAAGTCACATGGGTTCGGAATCATAAAAACAGTGTGTACGCGAAGGAGGAAAGTTGTTTTGAGTGCAAAAACGTAAGAAAAATGAAGGTATAAGGAAAAGAAACGAAAGGGCGGTATTGGTTTAAATGGCCTTTTAGACGGTTTTGTGAGTCAGATGGATACGGAATCTTAAAAACAGTGTGTACGAGAAGGAGGAAAGTTGTTTTGAGTGCCAAAACGTGGAAAAAATGAATGTATAAAGAAAAGAAACAAAAGGGCGGAATTGGTTTAAATGGCTTTTTAGACAATTTCGTGAGTCAGATGGGTTCGGAATCATAAAAACAGTGTGTACGCGAAGGAGAAAAGTTGTTTTGAGTGCAAAAACGTCAGATAAATGAATGTTTAAGGAAAAGAAACAAAAGGGCGGAATTGGTTTAAATGGCCTTTTAGACGGTTTTGTGAGTCAGGTGGGTTCGGAAACATAAAAAAACGAGAAGGAGGAAAGTTGGAAAAAATGAATGTATAAGGAAAAGAAAAGGGCGGTATTAATGTAAATGGCCTTTTAGACGATTTTGTGAATCACATGGGTTCGGAATCACAAAAACAGTGTGTACGCGAAGGAGGAACGTTTTGAATGCCAAAACGTGGAAAAAATGAATGTATAAGGAAAACAAACAAAAGGGCGGTATTGGTTTAAATGGCTTTTTAGACAGTTTTGTGAGTCAGATGGGTTCGGAATCTTAAAAACAGTGTGTACGCGAAGGAGGAAAGTTGTCTTAAGTGCAAAAACGTAAGCAAAATGAATGTATAAGGAAAAGATACAAAAGGGCGGTATTGGTTTAAATGGCTTTTTAGACAATTTCGTGAGTCAGATGGGTTCGGAATCATAAAAACAGTGTGTACGCGAAGGAGAAAAGTTGTTTTGAGTGCAAAAACGAAAGAAAAATGAATATATAAGGAAAAGAAACAAAAGGGAGGTATTGGTTTAAATGGCCTTTTACACAGTTTGGTGAGTCAGATGGGTTCGGAATCTTAAAAACAGTGTGTACGCGAAGGAGGAAAGTTGTTTTGAGTGCAAAAACATGAGAAAAATGAATGCATAAGGAAAAGAAACAAAAGGGCGGTATTGATGTAAATGGCCTTTTTAACGATTTTGTGATTCCGGTGGGTTCGGAATCATAAAAACAGTGTGTAATCGAAGGAGGAGTGCCAGAACGTGGAAAAAATGAATGTATAAGGAAAAGAACCAAAAGGGCGTTATTGGTTTAAATGGCCTTTTAGATGGTTTTGTGAGTCAGATGGGTTCGAGATCATAAAAACAGTGTGTACGCGAAGGAGGAAAGTTGTTTTGAGTGCCAAAACGTGGAAAAAATGAATGTATAAGGAAAAGAAACAAAAGGGCGGAATTGGTTTAAATGGCCTTTTAGACGGTTTTGTGAGTCAGGTGGGTTCGGAAACATAAAAAAAGTGTGTACGAGAAGGAGGAAAGTTGGAAAAAATGAATGTATAAGGAAAAGAAAAGGGCGGTATTAATGTAAATGGCCTTTTAGACGATTTTGTGAATCACATGGGTTCGGAATCACAAAAACAGTGCGTACGCGAAGGAAGAACGTTTTGAGTGCCAAAACGTGGAAAAAATGAATGTATAAGGAAAACAAACAAAAGGGCGGTATTGGTTTAAATGGCTTTTTAGACAGTTTTGTGAGTCAGATGGGTTCGGAATCTTAAAAACAGTGTGTACGCGAAGGAGGAAAGTTGTCTTGAGTGCAAAAACGTAAGCAAAATGAATGTATAAGGAAAAGAAACAAAAGGGCGGTATTGATGTAAATGGCCTTTTTAACGATTTTGTGAGTCCGGTAGGTTCGGAATCATAAAAACATTGTGTACGCGAAGGAGGAAAGTTGTCTTGAGTGCCAAAACGTGGAAAAAATGAAAGTATAAGGAAAAGAAACAAAAGGGCGTTATTGGTTTAAATGCTCTTTTAGACAATTTTGTGAATCAGATGGGTTCGGAATCTTGTGAAACAGTGTGTACGCGAAGGAGGAAAGTTGTCTTGAGTGCAAAAACGTAAAAAAAATGAATATATAAGGAAAAGAAACAAAAGGGAGGTATTGGTTTAAATGGCCTTTTACACAGTTTGGTGAGTCAGATGGGTTCGGAATCTTAAAAACAGTGTGTACGCGAAGGAGAAAAGTTGTTTTGAGTGCCAAAACGTGGAAAAAATGAATGTATAAGGAAAAGAAACAAAAGGGCGGAATTGGTTTAAATGGCCTTTTAGACGGTTTTGTGAGTCAGGTGGGTTCGGAAACATAAAAAAAGTGTGTACGAGAAGGAGGAAAGTTGGAAAAAATGAATGTATAAGGAAAAGAAAAGGGCGGTATTAATGTAAATGGCCTTTTAGACGATTTTGTGAATCACATGGGTTCGGAATCACAAAAACAGTGTGTACGCGAAGGAAGAACGTTTTGAGTGCCAAAACGTGGAAAAAATGAATGTATAAGGAAAACAAACAAAAGGGCGGTATTGGTTTAAATGGCTTTTTAGACAGTTTTGTGAGTCAGATGGGTTCGGAATCTTAAAAACAGTGTCTAAGCGAAGGAGGAAAGTTGTCTTGAGTGCAAAAACGTAAGCAAAATGAATGTATAAGGAAAAGAAACAAAAGGGCGGTATTGGTTTAAATAGCCTTTTAGACGGTTTTGTGAGTCAGGTGGGTTCGGAATCATAAAAAAAGTGTGTACGAGAAGGAGGAATGTTGTTTTGAGTGATAAAACGTGGAAAAAAATGAATGTATAAGGAAAAGAAACAAAAGGGAGGTATTGGTTTAAATGGTCTTTTAGACGATTTTGTGAGTCAGATGGGTTCGGAATCTTAAAAACAGTGTGTACGCGAAGGAGGAAAGTTGTAAAAACCTGGAAAAAATGAATGTATAAGGAAAAGAAACAAAAGGGCGGTATTGGTTTAAATGGCTTTTTAGACAGTTTTGTGAATCGGATGGGTTCGGAATCTTGTGAAACAGTGTGTACGCGAAGGAGGAAAGTTGTCTTGAGTGCAAAAACGTAAGCAAAATGAATGTATAAGGAAAAGAAACAAAAGGGCGGTATTGATGTAAATGGCCTTTTTAACGATTTTGTGAGTCCGGTAGGTTCGGAATCATAAAAACATTGTGTACGCGAAGGAGGAAAGTTGTCTTGAGTGCCAAAACGTGGAAAAAATGAAAGTATAAGGAAAAGAAACAAAAGGGCGTTATTGGTTTAAATGCTCTTTTAGACAATTTTGTGAATCAGATGGGTTCGGAATCTTGTGAAACAGTGTGTACGCGAAGGAGGAAAGTTGTCTTGAGTGCAAAAACGTAAAAAAAATGATATATAAGGAAAAGAAACAAAAGGGAGGTATTGGTTTAAATGGCCTTTTACACAGTTTGGTGAGTCAGATGGGTTCGGAATCTTAAAAACAGTGTGTACGCGAAGGAGAAAAGTTGTTTTGAGTGCCAAAACGTGGAAAAAATGAATGTATAAGGAAAAGAAACAAAAGGGCGGAATTGGTTTAAATGGCCTTTTAGACGGTTTTGTGAGTCAGGTGGGTTCGGAAACATAAAAAAAGTGTGTACGAGAAGGAGGAAAGTTGGAAAAAATGAATGTATAAGGAAAAGAAAAGGGCGGTATTAATGTAAATGGCCTTTTAGACGATTTTGTGAATCACATGGGTTCGGAATCACAAAAACAGTGTGTACGCGAAGGAGGAACGTTTTGAGTGCCAAAACGTGGAAAAAATGAATGTATAAGGAAAACAAAGAAAAGGGCGGTATTGGTTTAAATGGCTTTTTAGACAGTTTTGTGAGTCAGATGGGTTCGGAATCTTAAAAACAGTGTCTACGCGAAGGAGGAAAGTTGTCTTGAGTGCAAAAACGTAAGCAAAATGAATGTATAAGGAAATGAAACAAAAGGGCGGTATTGGTTTAAATGGCCTTTTAGACGGTTTTGTGAGTCAGGTGGGTTCGGAATCATAAAAAAAGTGTGTACGAGAAGGAGGAATGTTGTTTTGAGTGATAAAACGTGGAAAAAAATGAATGTATAAGGAAAAGAAACAAAAGGGAGGTATTGGTTTAAATGGCCTTTTAGACGATTTTGTGAGTCAGATGGGTTCGGAATCTTAAAAACAGTGTGTACGCGAAGGAGGAAAGTTGTAAAAACCTGGAAAAAATGAATGTATAAGGAAAAGAAACAAAAGGGCGGTATTGGTTTAAATGGCTTTTTAGACAGTTTTGTGAATCGGATGGGTTCGGAATCTTGTGAAACAGTGTGTACGCGAAGGAGGAAAGTTGTCTTGAGTGCAAAAACGTAAGCAAAATGAATGTATAAGGAAAAGAAACAAAAGGGCGGTATTGATGTAAATGGCCTTTTTAACGATTTTGTGAGTCCGGTAGGTTCGGAATCATAAAAACATTGTGTACGCGAAGGAGGAAAGTTGTCTTGAGTGCCAAAACGTGGAAAAAATGAAAGTATAAGGAAAAGAAACAAAAGGGCGTTATTGGTTTAAATGCTCTTTTAGACAATTTTGTGAATCAGATGGGTTCGGAATCTTGTGAAACAGTGTGTACGCGAAGGAGGAAAGTTGTCTTGAGTGCAAAAACGTAAAAAAAATGAATATATAAGGAAAAGAAACAAAAGGGAGGTATTGGTTTAAATGGCCTTTTACACAGTTTGGTGAGTCAGATGGGTTCGGAATCTTAAAAACAGTGTGTACGCGAAGGAGAAAAGTTGTTTTGAGTGCCAAAACGTGGAAAAAATGAATGTATAAGGAAAAGAAACAAAAGGGCGGAATTGGTTTAAATGGCCTTTTAGACGGTTTTGTGAGTCAGGTGGGTTCGGAAACATAAAAAAAGTGTGTACGAGAAGGAGGAAAGTTGGAAAAAATGAATGTATAAGGAAAAGAAAAGGGCGGTATTAATGTAAATGGCCTTTTAGACGATTTTGTGAATCACATGGGTTCGGAATCACAAAAACAGTGTGTACGCGAAGGAGGAACGTTTTGAGTGCCAAAACGTGGAAAAAATGAATGTATAAGGAAAACAAAGAAAAGGGCGGTATTGGTTTAAATGGCTTTTTAGACAGTTTTGTGAGTCAGATGGGTTCGGAATCTTAAAAACAGTGTCTACGCGAAGGAGGAAAGTTGTCTTGAGTGCAAAAACGTAAGCAAAATGAATGTATAAGGAAATGAAACAAAAGGGCGGTATTGGTTTAAATGGCCTTTTAGACGGTTTTGTGAGTCAGGTGGGTTCGGAATCATAAAAAAAGTGTGTACGAGAAGGAGGAATGTTGTTTTGAGTGATAAAACGTGGAAAAAAATGAATGTATAAGGAAAAGAAACAAAAGGGAGGTATTGGTTTAAATGGCCTTTTAGACGATTTTGTGAGTCAGATGGGTTCGGAATCTTAAAAACAGTGTGTACGCGAAGGAGGAAAGTTGTAAAAACCTGGAAAAAATGAATGTATAAGGAAAAGAAACAAAAGGGCGGTATAGGTTTAAATGGCTTTTTAGACAGTTTTGTGAATCGGATGGGTTCGGAATCTTGTGAAACAGTGTGTACGCGAAGGAGGAAAGTTGTCTTGAGTGCAAAAACGTAAGCAAAATGAATGTATAAGGAAAAGAAACAAAAGGGCGGTATTGGTTTAAATGGCTTTTTAGACAGTTTTGTGAATCGGATGGGTTCGGAATCTTGTGAAACAGTGTGTACGCGAAGGAGGAAAGTTGTCTTGAGTGCAAAAACGTAAGCAAAATGAATGTATAAGGAAAAGAAACAAAAGGGCGTTATTGGTTTAAATGGCCTTTTAGACGGTTTTGTGTGTCAGGTGGGTTCGGAATCATAAAAAAAGTGTGTACGAGAAGGAGGAAAGTTGTTTTGAGTGCAAAAACGTAAGAAAAATGAATGTATAAGGAAAAGGAACAAAAGGGCGTTATTGGTTTAAATGGTCTTTTAGACAGTTTTGTGAGTCAGATGGGTTCGGAATCTTAAAAGCAGTGTGTACGCGAAAGAGGAAAATTGTTTTGAGTGCAAAAACGTCGAAAAAATAATTGTATAAGGAAAAGAAACAAAAGGTTTAAATGGCCTTTTAGACGGTTTTGTGAGTCAGGTGGGTTCGGAAACATAAAAACAGTGTGTACGCGAAGGAGGAACGTTTTGAGTGCCAAAACGTGGAAAAAATGAATGTATAAGGAAAACAAACAAATGGGCGGTATTGGTTTAAATGGCGTTTTAGACAATTTCGTGAGTCAGATGGGTTCGGAATCATAAAAACAGTGTGTACGCGAAGGAGAAAAGTTGTTTTGAGTGCAAAAACGAAAGAAAAATGAATATATAAGGAAAAGAAACAAAAGGAAGGTATTGGTTTAAATGGCCTTTTACACAGTTTGGTGAGTCAGATGGGTTCGGAATCTTAAAAACAGTGTGTACGCGAAGGAGGAAAGTTGTTTTGAGTGCAAAAACATGAGAAAAATGAATGCATAAGGAAAAGAAACAAAAGGGCGGTATTGATGTAAATGGCCTTTTTAACGATTTTGTGATTCCGGTGGGTTCGGAATCATAAAAACAGTGTGTAATCGAAGGAGGAGTGCCAGAACGTGGAAAAAATGAATGTATAAGGAAAAGAACCAAAAGGGCTTTATTGGTTTAAATGGCCTTTTAGATGGTTTTGTGAGTCAGATGGGTTCGAGATCATAAAAACAGTGTGTACGCGAAGGAGGAAAGTTGTTTTGAGTGCCAAAACGTGGAAAAAATGAATGTATAAGGAAAAGAAACAAAAGGGCGGAATTGGTTTAAATGGCCTTTTAGACAGTTTTGTGAGTCAGATGGGTTCGGAATCTTAAAAGCAGTGTGTACGCGAAGGAGGAAATTTGTTTTGAGTGCAAAAACATGAGAAAAATGAATGCATAAGGAAAAGAAACAAAAGGGCGGTATTGATGTAAATGGCCTTTTTAACGATTTTGTGAGTCCGGTAGGTTCCGGAATCATAAAAACATTGTGTACGCGAAGGAGGAAAGTTGTCTTGAGTGCCAAAACGTGGAAAAAATGAAAGTATAAGGAAAAGAAACAAAAGGGCGTTATTGGTTTAAATGGTCTTTTAGACAGTTTTGTGAGGCAGATGGGTTCGGAATCATAAAAACAGTGTGTACGCGAAGGAGAAAAGTTGTTTTGAGTGCAAAAACGTCAGAAAAATGAACGTTTAAGGAAAATAAACAAAAGGGCGGAATTGGTTTAAATGGCCTTTTAGACGGTTTTGTGAGTCAGATGGGTTCGGAATCATAAAAACAGTGTGTACGCGAAGGCGGAAAGTTGTTTTGAGTGCAAAAACATGAGAAAAATGAATGCATAAGGAAAAGAAACAAAAGGGCGGTATTGATGTAAATGGCCTTTTTAACGATTTTGTGATTCCGGTGGGTTCGGAATCATAAAAACAGTGTGTAATCGAAGGAGGAGTGCCAGAACGTGGAAAAAATGAATGTATAAGGAAAAGAACCAAAAGGGCGTTATTGGTTTAAATGGGGTTTTAGACGGTTTTGTGAGTCACATGGGATCGGAATCACAAAAAAAGTGTGTACGAGAAGGAGGAATGTTGTTTTATATGCAAAAACGTGAGAAAAATGAAGGTATAAGGAAAAGAAACAAAAGGGCGGTATTGGTTTAAATGGCCTTTTAGATGGTTTTGTGAGTCAGATGGGTTCGGAATCATAAAAACAGTGTGTACGCGAAGGAGGAAAGTTGTTTTGAGTGCCAAAACGTGGAAAAAATGAATGTATAAGGAAAAGAAACAAAAGGGCGGAATTGGTTTAAATGGCCTTTTAGACAGTTTTGTGAGTCAGATGGGTTCGGAATCTTAAAAGCAGTGTGTACGCGAAGGAGGAAATTTGTTTTGAGTGCAAAAACATGAGAAAAATGAATGCATAAGGAAAAGAAACAAAAGGGGAGTATTGATGTAATTGGCCTTTTTAACGATTTTGTGAGTCCGGTAGGTTCGGAATCATAAAAACATTGTGTACGCGAAGGAGGAAAGTTGTCTTGAGTGCCAAAACGTGGAAAAAATGAATGTTTAAGGAAAATAAACAAAAGGGCGGAATTGGTTTAAATTGCCTTTTAGACGGTTTTGTGAGTCAGATGGGTTCGGAATCATAAAAACAGTGTGTACGCGAAGGAGGAAAGTTGTTTTGAGTGCAAAAACGTGGAAAAAATGAATGTATAAGGAAAAGAAACAAAAGGGCGGAATTGGTTTAAATGGCCTTTTAGGCAGTTTTGTGAGTCAGATGGGTTCGAAATCTTAAAAACAGTGTGTACGCGAAGGAGGAAACTTGTTTTCAGTGCAAAAACGTGGAAAAAATGGATGTATAAGAAAAAGAAACAAAAGGGAGGTATTGGTTTAAATGCTCTTTTAGACAATTTTGTGAATCAGATGGGTTCGGAATCTTGTGAAACAGTGTGTACGCGAAGGAGGAAAGTTGTCTTGAGTGCAAAAACGTAAGAAAAATGAATATATAAGGAAAAGAAACAAAAGGGAGGTATTGGTTTAAATGGCCTTTTACACAGTTTGGTGAGTCAGATGGGTTCGGAATCTTAAAAACAGTGTGTACGCGAAGGAGGAAAGTTGTTTTGAGTGCAAAAACGTCGAAAAAATAATTGTATAAGGAAAAGAAACAAAAGGTTTAAATTGCCTTTTAGACGGTTTTTTGAGTCAGGTGGGTTCGGAAACATAAAAACAGTGTGTACGCGAAGGAGGAACGTTTTGAGTGCCAAAACGTGGAAAAAATGAATGTATAAGGAAAACAAAAAAAGGGCGGTATTGGTTGAAATGGCGTTTTAGACGGTTTTGTGAGTCACATGGGATCGGAATCACAAAAAAAGTGTGTACGAGAAGGAGGAATGCTGTTTTGAGTGCAACATTCATCATATCAGGAATCATATAAGGAAAAGAAACGGAAGGGCGGTATTGGTTTAAATGGCCTTTTAGACGGTTTTGTGAGTCAGATGGATACGGAATCTTAAAAACAGTGTGTACGAGAAGGAGGAAAGTTGTTTTGAGTGCCAAAACGTGGAAAAAATGAATGTATAAGGAAAAGAAACAAAAGGGCGGAATTGGTTTAAATGGCCTTTTAGACGGTTTTGTGAGTCAGGTGGGTTCGGAATCATAAAAAAAATGTGTACGAGAAGGAGGAAAGTTGGAAAAACCTGGAAAAAATGAATGTATAAGGAAAAGAAACAAAAGGGCGGTATTGGTTTAAATGGCTTTTTAGACAATTCCGTGAGTCAGATGGGTTCGGAATCATAAAAACAGTGTGTACGCGAAGGAGAAAAATTGTTTTGAGTGCAAAAACGTCAGAAAAATGAATGTTTAAGGAAAATAAACAAGAGGGCGGAATTGGTTTAAATGGCCTTTTAGACGGTTTTGTGAGTCAGATGGGTTCGGAATCATAAAAACAGTGTGTACGCGAAAGAGGAAAGTTGTTTTGAGTGCAAAAACGTGGAAAAAATGAATGTATAAGGAAAAGAAACAAAAGGGCGGAATTGGTTTAAATGGCCTTTTAGACAGTTTTGTGAATCAGATGGGTTCGAAATCTTAAAAACAGTGTGTACGCGAAGGAGGAAACTTGTTTTGAGTGCAAAAACGTGGAAAAAATGGATGTATAAGAAAAAGAAACAAAAGGGAGGTATTGGTTTAAATGCTCTTTTAGACAATTTTGTGAATCAGATGGGTTCGGAATCTTGTGAAACAGTGTGTACGCGAAGGAGGAAAGTTGTCTTGAGTGCAAAAACGTAAGAAAAATGAATATATAAGGAAAAGAAACAAAAGGGAGGTATTGGTTTAAATGGCCTTTTACACAGTTTGGTGAGTCAGATGGGTTCGGAATCTTAAAAACAGTGTGTACGCGAAGGAGGAAAGTTGTTTTGAGTGCAAAAACGTCAGATAAATGAATGTTTAAGGAAAACAAACAAAAGGGCGGAATTGGTTTAAATGGCCTTTTAGACGGTTTTGTGAGTCAGGTGGGTTCGGAAACATAAAATAATAATAATCTGGTGTGAAAAAACCACACGACTTCCATTACCCACTATTACACATATTATATGCATTTTTGAGAGATAATGCGATCAGAAAACATAAAAGGGAACTAAAGAGAAAATCGTTAGAGCCGTTTTTGAGATACCAACTTTTACAAAAAATCAATTATTGACCGGAAAACAATAATTACATACAAAAGGATCTTTAAAAGTGAGTTAATATGGCGAGTTTTAAAAAAATCCGTACAGCTGTTTTTAAAGGAACGCCCTTGGGAGACCTGAAATTGAGCTATTTATACAGGACGCCTATCAATTTTCCTGAACTAACCAACTATATCATTCGCAAGGACATCTAATAGAGTGTTTATACAGCAAATTTGAAGAAAATCGATAGAGCCGTTTTTGAGATACGGACTTACGGTCCCACTTCCGGTTTCCGATGTCCCACTTCCGGTTAAACTTAATTATTGACAGGAAAAAAATACTTACATACAAAAGCATATTTAAAAGGAGTTAAAATGGCGAGTTTGAAAAAAAATCGTACAACCGTTTTTAAAGGAACGCCTTTGCGAGGCCTGAAATTGAGCTATTTATACAGGACGCCTATCAATTTTCCTGAACTAACCAACTATATCATTCGAAAAGACATCTAATAGAGCGTTTATATAGCGAGTTTGAAGAAAATCGTTAGAGCCGTTTTTGAGATACGGACTTAGGTCCCACTTCCTGTTTCCGATATCCCACTTCCGGTTTTTCAATTTTCACCAAAATTTGGAAATTTCATCTGTACACCAGACGTATTTCAATTCTAAAGTTTCGTAGCTCTATCTTTATTAGTTTCTGACCTATAATAGCCAGAACACATACATACATACATACATACATACACACACACATACATACACACTGACCAATTGCCAAAAACCACTTTTTTGGACTCAGGAGACCTTAAAACGTGTAAATCAGATGAAAACCCGATATCGAATTTTCAGACCGAAAACAATACTTCCATTACCTACGGTAGTAGGGTAATGGAAGTAAAAAGTGTGTACGAGAAGGAGGAAAGTTGGAAAAAATGAATGTATAAGGAAAAGAAAAGGGCGGTATTAATGTAAATGGCCTTTTAGACAATTTTGTGAATCACATGGGTTCGGAATCACAAAAACAGTGTGTACGCAAAGGAGGAACGTTTTGAGTGCCAAAACGTGGAAAAAATGAATGTATAAGGAAAACAAACAAAAGGGCGGTATTGGTTTAAATGGCTTTTTAGACAGTTTTGTGCTTCAGATGGGTTCGGAATCTTAAAAACAGTGTGTACGCGAAGGAGGAAAGTTGTCTTGAGTGCAAAAACGTAAGCAAAATGAATGTATAAGGAAAAGAAACAAAAGGGCGGTATTGGTTTAAATGGCCTTTTAGACGGTTTTGTGAGTCAGGTGGGTTCGGAATCATAAAAAAAGTGTGTACGAGAAGGAGGAAAGTTGTTTTGAGTGCAAAAACGTAAGAAAAATGAAGGTATAAGGAAAAGAAACGAAAGGGCGGTATTGGTTTAAATGGCCTTTTAGACGGTTTTGTGAGTCAGATGGATACGGAATCTTAAAAACAGTGTGTACGAGAAGGAGGAAAGTTGTTTTGAGTGCCAAAACGTGGAAAAAATGAATGTATAAAAAAAAGAAACAAAAGGGCGGAATTGGTTTAAATGGCCTTTTAGACGGTTTTGTGAGTCAGGTGGGTTCGGAATCATTAAAAAAATGTGTACGAGAAGGAGGAAAGTTGGAAAAACCTGGAAAAAATGAATGTATAAAGAAAAGAAACAAAAGGGCAGTATTGGTTTAAATGGCTTTTTAGACAATTTCGTGAGTCAGATGGGTTCGGAATCATAAAAACAGTGTGTACGCGAAGGAGAAAAGTTGTTTTGAGTGCAAAAACTTCAGATAAATGAATGTTTAAGGAAAAGAAACAAAAGGGCGGAATTGATTTAAATGGCCTTTTAGACGGTTTTGTGAGTCAGATGGGTTCGGAATCATAAAAACAGTGTGTACGCGAAGGAGGAAAGTTGTTTTGAGTGCAAAAACGTGGAAAAAATGAATGTATAAGGAAAAGAAACAAAAGGGCGGAATTAAATGGCCTTTTAGACAGTTTTGTGAGTCAGATGGGTTCGAAATCTTAAAAACAGTGTGTACGCGAAGGAGGAAACTTGTTTTGAGTGCAAAAATGTGGAAAAAATGGATGTATAAGAAAAAGAAACAAAAGGGAGGTATTGGTTTAAATGGCCTCTTAGACGGTTTTGTGAGTCAGGTGGGTTCGGAAACATAAAAAAAGTGTGTACGAGAAGGAGGAAAGTTGGAAAAAATGAATGTATAAGGAAAAGAAAAGGGCGGTATTAATGTAAATGGCCTTTTAGACGATTTTGTGAATCACATGGGTTCGGAATCACAAGAACAGTGTGTACGCGAAGGAGGAAAGTTGGAAAAACCTGGAAAAAATGAATGTATAAAGAAAAGAAACAAAAGGGCAGTATTGGTTTAAATGGCTTTTTAGACAATTTCGTAGGTCAGATGGGTTCGGAATCATAAAAACAGTGTGTACGCGAAGGAGAAAAGTTGTTTTGAGTGCAAAAACGTCAGATAAATAAATGTTTAAGGAAAAGAAACAAAAGGGCGGAATTGGTTTAAATGGCCTTTTAGACGGTTTTGTGAGTCAGATGGGTTCGGAATCATAAAAACAGTGTGTACGCGAAGGAGGAAAGTTGTTTTGAGTGCAAAAACGTGGAAAAAATGAATGTATAAGGAAAACAAACAAAAGGGCGGTATTGGTTTAAATGGCTTTTTAGACAGTTTTGTGAGTCAGATGGGTTCGGAATCTTAAAAACAGTGTGTACGCGAAGGAGGAAAGTTGTCTTGAGTGCAAAAACGTAAGCAAAATGAATGTATAAGGAAAAGAAACAAAAGGGCGGTATTGGTTTAAATGGCCATTTAGACGGTTTTGTGAGTCAGGTGGGTTCGGAATCATAAAAAAAAGTGTGTACGAGAAGGAGGAATGTTGTTTTGAATGATAAAACGTGGAAAAAATGAATGTATAAGAAAAAGAAACAAAAGGGAGGTATTGGTTTAAATGCTCTTTTAGACGATTTTGTGAATCGGATGGGTTCGGAATCTTGTGAAACAGTGTGTACGCGAAGGAGGAAAGTTGGAAAAACCTGGAAAAAATTAATGTATAAGGAAAAGAAACAAAAGGGCTGTATTGGTTTAAATGGCTTTTTAGACAGTTTTCTGAGTCAGATGGGTTCGAAATCTTAAAAACAGTGTGTACGCGAAGGAGGAAACTTGTTTTGAGTGCAAAAACGTGGAAAAAATGAATGTATAAGAAAAAGAAACAAAAGGGAGGTATTGGTTTAAATGCTCTTTTAGAGGATTTTGTGAATCGGATGGGTTCGGAATCTTGTGAAACAGTGTGTACGCGAAGGAGGAAAGTTGTCTTGAGTGCAAAAACGTAAGCAAAATGAATGTATAAGGAAAAGAAACAAAAGGGCGTTATTGGTTTAAATGGCCTTTTAGACGGTTTTGTGTGTCAGGTGGGTTCGGAATCATAAAAAAAGTATGTACGAGAAGGAGGCCATTTCTTGAAGGAGGTCCGGTTCTTTTGAGTGCAAAAACGTGGAAAAAATGAATGTATAAGGAAAAGAAACAAAAAGGAGGTATTGGTTTAAATGGTCTTTTAGACGATTTTGTGAGTCAGATGGGTTCGGAATCTTAAAAGCAGTGTCTACGCGAAGGAGGAAAGTTGTTTTGAGTGCAAAAACATGAGAAAAATGAATGCATAAGGAAAAGAAACAAAAGGGCGGTATTGATCTAAATGGCCTTTTTAACGATTTTATGATTCCGGTGGGTTCGGAATCATAAAAACAGTGTGTAATCGAAAGAGGAGTGCCAGAACGTGGAAAAAATGAATGTATAAGGAAAAGAACCAAAAGGGCGTTATTGGTTTAAATGGCGTTTTAGACGGTTTTGTGAGTCAGATGGGTTCGGAATCATAAAAACAGTGTGTACGCGAAGGAGGAAAGTTGTTTTGAGTGCCAAAACGTGGAAAAAATGAATGTATAAGGAAAAGAAACAAAAGGGCGGAATTGGTTTAAATGGCCTTTTAGACAGTTTTGTGAGTCAGATGGGTTCGGAATCTTAAAAGCAGTGTGTACGCGAAGGAGGAAATTTGTTTTGAGTGCAAAAACATGAGAAAAATGAATGCATAAGGAAAAGAAACAAAAGGGCGGTATTGATGTAAATGGCCTTTTTAACGATTTTGTGAGTCCGGTAGGTTCGGAATCATAAAAACATTGTGTACGCGAAGGAGGAAAGTTGTCTTGAGTGCCAAAACGTGGAAAAAATGAAAGTATAAGGAAAAGAAACAAAAGGGCGTTATTGGTTTAAATGGTCTTTTAGACAGTTTTGTGAGTCAGATGGGTTCGGAATCTTAAAAGCAGTGTGTACGCGAAAGAGGAAAATGGTTTTGAGTGCAAAAACGTCGAAAAAATAATTGTATAAGGAAAAGAAACAAAAGGTTTAAATGGCCTTTTAGACGGTTTTGTGAGTCAGGTGGGTACGGAAACATAAAAACAGTGTGTACGCGAAGGAGGAACGTTTTGAGTGCCAAAACGTGGAAAAAATGAATGTATAAGGAAAACAAACAAAAGGGCGGTATTGGTTTAAATGGCGTTTTAGACGGTTTTGTGAGTCACGTGGGATCGGAATCATAAAAAAAGTGTGTACGAGAAGGAGGAAAGTTGGAAAAACCTGGAATAAATGAATGTATAAGGAAAAGAAACAAAAGGGCGGTATTGGTTTAAATGGCTTTTTAGACAATTTCGTGAGTCAGATGGGTTCGGAATCATAAAAACAGTGTGTACGCGAAGGAGAAAAGTTGTTTTGAGTGCAAAAACGTCAGAAAAATGAATGTTTAAGGAAAAGAAACAAAAGGGCGGTATTGGTTTAAATGGCCTTTTAGACGGTTTTGTGAGTAGGTGGGTTCGGAATCATAAAAAAAGTGTGTACGAGAAGGAGGAATGTTGTTTTGAGTGCAAAAACGTGGAAAAAATGAATGTATAAGGAAAAGAAACAAAAGGGAGGTATTAGTTTAAATGGTCTTTTAGACGATTTTGTGAATCAGATGGGTTCGGAATCTTGTGAAACAGTGTGTACGCGAAGGAGGAAAGTTGTCTTGAGTGCAAAAACGTAAGAAAAATGAATATATAAGGAAAAGAAACAAAAGGGAGGTATTGGTTTAAATGGCCTTTTACACAGTTTGGTGAGTCAGATGGGTTCGGAATCTTAAAAACAGTGTGTACGCGAAGGAGGAAAGTTGTTTTGAGTGCAAAAACGTCGAAAAAATAATTGTATAAGGAAAAGAAACAAAAGGTTTAAATTGCCTTTTAGACGGTTTTTTGAGTCAGGTGGGTTCGGAAACATAAAAACAGTGTGTACGCGAAGGAGGAACGTTTTGAGTGCCAAAACGTGGAAAAAATGAATGTATAAGGAAAACAAAAAAAGGGCGGTATTGGTTGAAATGGCGTTTTAGACGGTTTTGTGAGTCACATGGGATCGGAATCACAAAAAAAGTGTGTACGAGAAGGAGGAATGCTGTTTTGAGTGCAACATTCATCATATCAGGAATCATATAAGGAAAAGAAACGGAAGGGCGGTATTGGTTTAAATGGCCTTTTAGACGGTTTTGTGAGTCAGATGGATACGGAATCTTAAAAACAGTGTGTACGAGAAGGAGGAAAGTTGTTTTGAGTGCAAAAACGTAAGAAAAATGAATATATAAGGAAAAGAAACAAAAGGGAGGTATTGGTTTAAATGGCGTTTTACACAGTTTGGTGAGTCAGATGGGTTCGGAATCTTAAAAACAGTGTGTACCGAAGGAGGAAAGTTGTTTTGAGTGCAAAAACGTCAGATAAATGAATGTTTAAGGAAAAGAAACAAAAGGGCGGAATTGGTTTAAATGGCGTTTTAGACGGTTTGTGAGTCACATGGGATCGGAATCACAAAAAAAGTGTGTACGAGAAGGAGGAATGTTGTTTTGTATGCAAAAACGTGAGAAAAATGAAGGTATAAGGAAAAGAAACAAAAGGGCGGAATTGGTTTAAATGGCGTTTTAGACGGTTTGTGAGTCACATGGGATCGGAATCATAAAAACAGTGTGTACGCGAAGGAGGAAAGTTGTTTTGAGTGCAAAAACGTAAGAAAAATGAAGGTATAAGGAAAAGAAACGAAAGGGCGGTATTGGTTCAAATGGCCTTTTAGACGGTTTTGTGAGTCAGATGGATACGGAATCTTAAAAACAGTGTGTACGAGAAGGAGGAAAGTTGTTTTGAGTGCCAAACCGTGGAAAAAATGAATGTATAAAGAAAAGAAACAAAAGGGCGGAATTGGTTTAAATGGCTTTTTAGACAATTTCGTGAGTCAGATGGGTTCGGAATCATAAAAACAGTGTGTACGCGAAGGAGAAAAGTTGTTTTGAGTGCAAAAACGTCAGATAAATGAATGTTTAAGGAAAAGAAACAAAAGGGCGGAATTGGTTTAAATGGCCTTTTAGACGGTTTTGTGAGTCAGGTGGGTTCGGAAACATAAAAAAAGTGTGTACGAGAAGGAGGAAAGTTGGAAAAAATGAATGTATAAGGAAAAGAAAAGGGCGGTATTAATGTAAATGGCCTTTTTGACGATTTTGTGAATCACATGGGTTCGGAATCACAAAAACAGTGTGTACGCGAAGGAGGAACGTTTTGAATGCCAAAACGTGGAAAAAATGAATGTATAAGGAAAACAAACAAAAGGGCGGTATTGGTTTAAATGGCTTTTTATACAGTTTTGTGAGTCAGATGGGTTCGGAATCTTAAAAACAGTGTGTACGCGAACGAGGAAAGTTGTCTTGAGTGCAAAAACGTAAGCAAAATGAATGTATAAGGAAAAGAAACAAAAGTGCGGTATTGGTTTAAATGGCCTTTTAGACGGTTTTGTGAGTCAGGTGGGTTCGGAATCATAAAAAAAGTGTGTACGAGAAGGAGGAATGTTGTTTTGAGTGATAAAACGTGGAAAAAAATGAATGTATAAGGAAAAGAAACAAAAGGGAGGTATTGGTTTAAATGGTCTTTTAGACGATTTTGTGAGTCAGATGGGTTCGGAATCTTAAAAACAGTGTGTACGCGAAGGAGGAAAGTTGTCTTGAGTGCAAAAACGTAAGCAAAATGAATGTATAAGGAAAAGAAACAAAAGGGCGGTATTGGTTTAAATGGCTTTTTAGACAGTTTTCTGAGTCAGATGGGTTCGAAATCTTAAAAACAGTGTGTACGCGAAGGAGGAAACTTGTTTTGAGTGCAAAAACGTGGAAAAAATGAATGTATAAGAAAAAGAAACAAAAGGGAGGTATTGGTTTAAATGCTCTTTTAGACGATTTTGTGAATCGGATGGGTTCGGAATCTTGTAAAACAGTGTGTACGCGAAGGAGGAAAGTTGTCTTGAGTGCAAAAACGTAAGCAAAATGAATGTACAAGGAAAAGAAACAAAAGGGCGTTATTGGTTTAAATGGCCTTTTAGACGGTTTTGTGAGTCAGGTGGGTTCGGAATCATAAAAAAAGTGTGTACGAGAAGGAGGCCATTTCTTGAAGGAGGTCCGGTTCTTTTGAGTGCAAAAACGTGGAAAAAATGAATGTATAAGGAAAAGAAACAAAAGGGAGGTATTGGTTTATATGGTCTTTTAGACGATTTTGTGAGTCAGATGGGTTCGGAATCTTAAAAGCAGTGTGTACGCGAAGGAGGAAAGTTGTTTTGAGTGCAAAAACATGAGAAAAATGAATGCATAAGGAAAATAAACAAAAGGGCGGTATTGATGTAAATGGCCTTTTTAAAGATTTTGTGATTCCGGTGGGTTCGGAATCATAAAAACAGTGTGTAATCGAAGGAGGAGTGCCAGAACGTGGAAAAAATGAATGTATAAGGAAAAGAACCAAAAGGGCGTTATTGGTTTAAATGGCGTTTTAGACGGTTTTGTGAGTCACATGGGATCGGAATCACAAAAAAAGTGTGTACGAGAAGGAGGAATGTTGTTTTGTATGCAAAAACGAGAGAAAAATGAAGGTATAAGGAAAAGAAACGGAAGGGCGGTATTGGTCTTTTAGACGGTTTTGTGAGTCAGATGGATACGGAATCTTAAAAACAGTGTGTACGAGAAGGAGGAAAGTTGTTTTGAGTGCCAAAACGTGGAAAAAATGAATGTATAAAGAAAAGAAACAAAAGGGCGGAATTGGTTTAAATGGCTTTTTAGACAATTTCGTGAGTCAGATGGGTTCGGAATCATAAAAACAGTGTGTACGCGAAGGAGAAAAGTTGTTTTGAGTGCAAAAACGTCAGATAAATGAATGTTTAAGGAAAAGAAACAAAAGGGCGGAATTGGTTTAAATGGCCTTTTAGACGGTTTTGTGAGTCAGGTGGGTTCGGAAACATAAAAAAACGAGAAGGAGGAAAGTTGGAAAAAATGAATGTATAAGGAAAAGAAAAGGGCGGTATTAATGTAAATGGCCTTTTAGACGATTTTGTGAATCACATGGGTTCGGAATCACAAAAACAGTGTGTACGCGAAGGAGGAACGTTTTGAATGCCAAAACGTGGAAAAAATGAATGTATAAGGAAAACAAACAAAAGGGCGGTATTGGTTTAAATGGCTTTTTAGACAGTTTTGTGAGTCAGATGGGTTCGGAATCTTAAAAACAGTGTGTACGCGAAGGAGGAAAGTTGTCTTGAGTGCAAAAACGTAAGCAAAATGAATGTATAAGGAAAAGATACAAAAGGGCGGTATTGGTTTAAATGGCTTTTTAGACAATTTCGTGAGTCAGATGGGTTCGGAATCATAAAAACAGTGTGTACGCGAAGGAGAAAAGTTGTTTTGAGTGCAAAAACGAAAGAAAAATGAATATATAAGGAAAAGAAACAAAAGGGAGGTATTGGTTTAAATGGCCTTTTACACAGTTTGGTGAGTCAGATGGGTTCGGAATCTTAAAAACAGTGTGTACGCGAAGGAGGAAAGTTGTTTTGAGTGCAAAAACATGAGAAAAATGAATGCATAAGGAAAAGAAACAAAAGGGCGGTATTGATGTAAATGGCCTTTTTAACGATTTTGTGATTCCGGTGGGTTCGGAATCATAAAAACAGTGTGTAATCGAAGGAGGAGTGCCAGAACGTGGAAAAAATGAATGTATAAGGAAAAGAACCAAAAGGGCGTTATTGGTTTAAATGGCCTTTTAGATGGTTTTGTGAGTCAGATGGGTTCGAGATCATAAAAACAGTGTGTACGCGAAGGAGGAAAGTTGTTTTGAGTGCCAAAACGTGGAAAAAATGAATGTATAAGGAAAAGAAACAAAAGGGCGGAATTGGTTTAAATGGCCTTTTAGACGGTTTTGTGAGTCAGGTGGGTTCGGAAACATAAAAAAAGTGTGTACGAGAAGGAGGAAAGTTGGAAAAAATGAATGTATAAGGAAAAGAAAAGGGCGGTATTAATGTAAATGGCCTTTTAGACGATTTTGTGAATCACATGGGTTCGGAATCACAAAAACAGTGTGTACGCGAAGGAAGAACGTTTTGAGTGCCAAAACGTGGAAAAAATGAATGTATAAGGAAAACAAACAAAAGGGCGGTATTGGTTTAAATGGCTTTTTAGACAGTTTTGTGAGTCAGATGGGTTCGGAATCTTAAAAACAGTGTGTACGCGAAGGAGGAAAGTTGTCTTGAGTGCAAAAACGTAAGCAAAATGAATGTATAAGGAAAAGAAACAAAAGGGCGGTATTGATGTAAATGGCCTTTTTAACGATTTTGTGAGTCCGGTAGGTTCGGAATCATAAAAACATTGTGTACGCGAAGGAGGAAAGTTGTCTTGAGTGCCAAAACGTGGAAAAAATGAAAGTATAAGGAAAAGAAACAAAAGGGCGTTATTGGTTTAAATGCTCTTTTAGACAATTTTGTGAATCAGATGGGTTCGGAATCTTGTGAAACAGTGTGTACGCGAAGGAGGAAAGTTGTCTTGAGTGCAAAAACGTAAAAAAAATGAATATATAAGGAAAAGAAACAAAAGGGAGGTATTGGTTTAAATGGCCTTTTACACAGTTTGGTGAGTCAGATGGGTTCGGAATCTTAAAAACAGTGTGTACGCGAAGGAGAAAAGTTGTTTTGAGTGCCAAAACGTGGAAAAAATGAATGTATAAGGAAAAGAAACAAAAGGGCGGAATTGGTTTAAATGGCCTTTTAGACGGTTTTGTGAGTCAGGTGGGTTCGGAAACATAAAAAAAGTGTGTACGAGAAGGAGGAAAGTTGGAAAAAATGAATGTATAAGGAAAAGAAAAGGGCGGTATTAATGTAAATGGCCTTTTAGACGATTTTGTGAATCACATGGGTTCGGAATCACAAAAACAGTGTGTACGCGAAGGAAGAACGTTTTGAGTGCCAAAACGTGGAAAAAATGAATGTATAAGGAAAACAAACAAAAGGGCGGTATTGGTTTAAATGGCTTTTTAGACAGTTTTGTGAGTCAGATGGGTTCGGAATCTTAAAAACAGTGTCTACGCGAAGGAGGAAAGTTGTCTTGAGTGCAAAAACGTAAGCAAAATGAATGTATAAGGAAAAGAAACAAAAGGGCGGTATTGGTTTAAATAGCCTTTTAGACGGTTTTGTGAGTCAGGTGGGTTCGGAATCATAAAAAAAGTGTGTACGAGAAGGAGGAATGTTGTTTTGAGTGATAAAACGTGGAAAAAAATGAATGTATAAGGAAAAGAAACAAAAGGGAGGTATTGGTTTAAATGGTCTTTTAGACGATTTTGTGAGTCAGATGGGTTCGGAATCTTAAAAACAGTGTGTACGCGAAGGAGGAAAGTTGTAAAAACCTGGAAAAAATGAATGTATAAGGAAAAGAAACAAAAGGGCGGTATTGGTTTAAATGGCTTTTTAGACAGTTTTGTGAATCGGATGGGTTCGGAATCTTGTGAAACAGTGTGTACGCGAAGGAGGAAAGTTGTCTTGAGTGCAAAAACGTAAGCAAAATGAATGTATAAGGAAAAGAAACAAAAGGGCGGTATTGATGTAAATGGCCTTTTTAACGATTTTGTGAGTCCGGTAGGTTCGGAATCATAAAAACATTGTGTACGCGAAGGAGGAAAGTTGTCTTGAGTGCCAAAACGTGGAAAAAATGAAAGTATAAGGAAAAGAAACAAAAGGGCGTTATTGGTTTAAATGCTCTTTTAGACAATTTTGTGAATCAGATGGGTTCGGAATCTTGTGAAACAGTGTGTACGCGAAGGAGGAAAGTTGTCTTGAGTGCAAAAACGTAAAAAAAATGATATATAAGGAAAAGAAACAAAAGGGAGGTATTGGTTTAAATGGCCTTTTACACAGTTTGGTGAGTCAGATGGGTTCGGAATCTTAAAAACAGTGTGTACGCGAAGGAGAAAAGTTGTTTTGAGTGCAAAAACGTCAGATAAATGAATGTTTAAGGAAAAGAAACAAAAGGGCGGAATTGGTTTAAATGGCCTTTTAGACGGTTTTGTGAGTCAGATGGGTTCGGAATCATAAAAACAGTGTGTACGCGAAGGAGGAAAGTTGTTTTGAGTGCAAAAACGTGGAAAAAATGAATGTATAAGGAAAAGAAACAAAAGGGCGGAATTGGTTTAAATGGCCTTTTAGACAGTTTTGTGAGTCAGATGGGTTCGAAATCTTAAAAACAGTGTGTACGCGAAGGAGGAAACTTGTTTTGAGTGCAAAAATGTGGAAAAAATGGATGTATAAGAAAAAGAAACAAAAGGGAGGTATTGGTTTAAATGGCCTCTTAGACGGTTTTGTGAGTCAGGTGGGTTCGGAAACATAAAAAAAGTGTGTACGAGAAGGCGGAAAGTTGGAAAAAATGAATGTATAAGGAAAAGAAAAGGGCGGTATTAATGTAAATGGCCTTTTAGACGATTTTGTGAATCACATGGGTTCGGAATCACAAAAACAGTGTGTACGCGAAGGAGGAACGTTTTGAGTGCCAAAACGTGGAAAAAATGAATGTATAAGGAAAACAAACAAAAGGGCGGTATTGGTTTAAATGGCTTTTTAGACGATTTTGTGAGTCAGATGGGTTCGGAATCTTAAAAGCAGTGTGTACGCGAAGGAGGAAAGTTGTTTTGAGTGCAAAAACATGAGAAAAATGAATGCATAAGGAAAAGAAACAAAAGGGCGGTATTGATGTAAATGGCCTTTTTAACGATTTTGTGATTCCGGTGGGTTCGGAATCATAAAAACAGTGTGTAATCGAAAGAGGAGTGCCAGAACGTGAAAAAAATGAATGTATAAGGAAAAGAACCAAAAGGGCGTTATTGGTTTAAATGGCGTTTTAGACGGTTTTGTGAGTCAGATGGGTTCGGAATCATAAAAACAGTGTGTACGCGAAGGAGGAAAGTTGTTTTGAGTGCCAAAACGTGGAAAAAATGAATGTATAAGGAAAAGAAACAAAAGGGCGGAATTGGTTTAAATGGCCTTTTAGACAGTTTTGTGAGTCAGATGGGTTCGGAATCTTAAAAGCAGTGTGTACGCGAAGGAGGAAATTTGTTTTGAGAGCAAAAACATGAGAAAAATGAATGCATAAGGAAAAGAAACAAAAGGGCGGTATTGATGTAAATGGCCTTTTTAACGATTTTGTGAGTCCGGTAGGTTCGGAATCATAAAAACATTGTGTACGCGAAGGAAGAAAGTTGTCTTGAGTGCCAAAACGTGGAAAAAATGAAAGTATAAGGAAAAGAAACAAAAGGGCGTTATTGGTTTAAATGGTCTTTTAGACAGTTTTGTGAGTCAGATGGGTTCGGAATCTTAAAAGCGGTGTGTACGCGAAAGAGGAAAATTGTTTTGAGTGCAAAAACGTCGAAAAAATAATTGTATAAGGAAAAGAAACAAAAGGTTTAAATGGCCTTTTAGACGGTTTTGTGAGTCAGGTGGGTTCGGAAACATAAAAACAGTGTGTACGCGAAGGAGGAACGTTTTGAGTGCCAAAACGTGGAAAAAATGAATGTATAAGGAAAACAAACAAAAGGGCGGTATTGGTTTAAATGGCGTTTTAGACGGTTTTGTGAGTCACGTGGGATCGGAATCACAAAAAAAGTGTGTACGAGAAGGAGGAAAGTTGGAAAAACCTGGAAAAAATGAATGTATAAGGAAAAGAAACAAAAGGGCGGTATTGATTTAAATGGCTTTTTAGACAATTTCGTGAGTCAGATGGGTTCGGAATCATAAAAACAGTGTGTACGCGAAGGAGAAAAGTTGTTTTGAGTGCAAAAACGTCAGAAAAATGAATGTTTAAGGAAAAGAAACAAAAGGGCGGTATTGTTTTAAATGGCCTTTTAGACGGTTTTGTGAGTAGGTGGGTTCGGAATCATAAAAAAAGTGTGTACGAGAAGGAGGAATGTTGTTTTGAGTGCAAAAACGTGGAAAAAATGAATGTATAAGGAAAAGAAACAAAAGGGAGGTATTAGTTTAAATGGTCTTTTAGACGATTTTGTGAGTCAGATGGGTTCGGAATCTTAAAAACAGTGTGTACGCGAAGGAGGAGCATTTTAAGTGCAAAAACGTTTTGAGTGCAAAAACGTAAGAAAAATGAATGTATAAGGAAAAGAAACAAAAGGGAGGTATTGGTTTAAATGGTCTTTTAGACGATTTTGTAAGTCAGATGGGTTCGGAATCTTAAAAACAGTGTGTACGCGAAGGAGGAAAGTTGTTTTGAGTGCAAAAACGTAAGAAAAATGAATATATAAGGAAAAGAAACAAAAGGGAGGTATTGGTTTAAATGGCGTTTTACACAGTTTGGTGAGTCAGATGGGTTCGGTATCTTAAAAACAGTGTGTACCGAAGGAGGAAAGTTGTTTTGAGTGCAAAAACGTCAGATAAATGAATGTTTAAGGAAAAGAAACAAAAGGGCGGAATTGGTTTAAATGGCGTTTTAGACGGTTTTGTGAGTCACATGGGATCGGAATCACAAAAAAAGTGTGTACGAGAAGGAGGAATGTTGTTTTGTATGCAAAAACGTGAGAAAAATGAAGGTATAAGGAAAAGAAACGAAAGGGCGGTATTGGTTTAATTGATTTTTAACGATTTTGTAAGTCACATGGGTTCGGAATCATAAAAACAGTGTGTACGCGAAGGAGGAAAGTTGTTTTGAGTGCAAAAACGTAAGAAGAATGAAGGTATAAGGAAAAGAAACGAAAGGGCGGTATTGGTTTAAATGGCCTTTTAGACGGTTTTGTGAGTCAGATGGATACGGAATCTTAAAAACAGTGTGTACGAGAAGGAGGAAAGTTGTTTTGAGTGCCAAAACGTGGAAAAAATGAATGTATAAAGAAAAGAAACAAAAGGGCGGAATTGGTTTAAATGGCTTTTTAGACAATTTCGTGAGTCAGATGGGTTCGGAATCATAAAAACAGTGTGTACGCGAAGGAGAAAAGTTGTTTTGAGTGCAAAAACGTCAGATAAATGAATGTTTAAGGAAAAGAAACAAAAGGGCGGAATTGGTTTAAATGGCCTTTTAGACGGTTTTGTGAGTCAGGTGGGTTCGGAAACATAAAAAAACGAGAAGGAGGAAAGTTGGAAAAAATGAATGTATAAGGAAAAGAAAAGGGCGGTATTAATGTAAATGGCCTTTTAGACGATTTTGTGAATCACATGGGTTCGGAATCACAAAAACAGTGTGTACGCGAAGGAGGAACGTTTTGAGTGCCAAAACGTGGAAAAAATGAATGTATAAGGAAAACAAACAAAAGGGCGGTATTGGTTTAAATGGCTTTTTAGACAGTTTTGTGAGTCAGATGGGTTCGGAATCTTAAAAACAGTGTGTACGCGAAGGAGGAAAGTTGTCTTGAGTGCAAAAACGTAAGCAAAATGAATGTATAAGGAAAAGAAACAAAAGGGCGGTATTGGTTTAAATGGCCTTTTAGACGGTTTTGTGAGTCAGGTGGGTTCGGAATCATAAAAAAAAAGTGTACGAGAAGGAGGAATGTTGTTTTGAGTGATAAAACGTGGAAAAAATGAATGTATAAGAAAAAGAAACAAAAGGGAGGTATTGGTTTAAATGCTCTTTTAGACGATTTTGTGAATCGGATGGGTTCGGAATCTTGTGAAACAGTGTGTACGCGAAGGAGGAAAGTTGGAAAAACCTGTAAAAAATGAATGTATAAGGAAAAGAAACAAAAGGGCTGTATTGGTTTAAATGGCTTTTTAGACAGTTTTCTGAGTCAGATGGGTTCGAAATCTTAAAAACAGTGTGTACGCGAAGGAGGAAACTTGTTTTGAGTGCAAAAACGTGGAAAAAATGAATGTATAAGAAAAAGAAACAAAAGGGAGGTATTGGTTTAAATGCTCTTTTAGAGGATTTTGTGAATCGGATGGGTTCGGAATCTTGTGAAACAGTGTGTACGCGAAGGAGGAAAGTTGTCTTGAGTGCAAAAACGTAAGCAAAATGAATGTATAAGGAAAAGAAACAAAAGGGCGTTATTGGTTTAAATGGCCTTTTAGACGGTTTTGTGTGTCAGGTGGGTTCGGAATCATAAAAAAAGTGTGTACGAGAAGGAGGCCATTTCTTGAAGGAGGTCCGGTTCTTTTGAGTGCAAAAACGTGGAAAAAATGAATGTATAAGGAAAAGAAACAAAAAGGAGGTATTGGTTTAAATGGTCTTTTAGACGATTTTGTGAGTCAGATGGGTTCGGAATCTTAAAAGCAGTGTGTACGCGAAGGAGGAAAGTTGTTTTGAGTGCAAAAACATGAGAAAAATGAATGCATAAGGAAAAGAAACAAAAGGGCGGTATTGATGTAAATGGCCTTTTTAACGATTTTGTGATTCCGGTGGGTTCGGAATCATAAAAACAGTGTGTAATCGAAAGAGGAGTGCCAGAACGTGAAAAAAATGAATGTATAAGGAAAAGAACCAAAAGGGCGTTATTGGTTTAAATGGCGTTTTAGACGGTTTTGTGAGTCAGATGGGTTCGGAATCATAAAAACAGTGTGTACGCGAAGGAGGAAAGTTGTTTTGAGTGCCAAAACGTGGAAAAAATGAATGTATAAGGAAAAGAAACAAAAGGGCGGAATTGGTTTAAATGGCCTTTTAGACAGTTTTGTGAGTCAGATGGGTTCGGAATCTTAAAAGCAGTGTGTACGCGAAGGAGGAAATTTGTTTTGAGAGCAAAAACATGAGAAAAATGAATGCATAAGGAAAAGAAACAAAAGGGCGGTATTGATGTAAATGGCCTTTTTAACGATTTTGTGAGTCCGGTAGGTTCGGAATCATAAAAACATTGTGTACGCGAAGGAAGAAAGTTGTCTTGAGTGCCAAAACGTGGAAAAAATGAAAGTATAAGGAAAAGAAACAAAAGGGCGTTATTGGTTTAAATGGTCTTTTAGACAGTTTTGTGAGTCAGATGGGTTCGGAATCTTAAAAGCGGTGTGTACGCGAAAGAGGAAAATTGTTTTGAGTGCAAAAACGTCGAAAAAATAATTGTATAAGGAAAAGAAACAAAAGGTTTAAATGGCCTTTTAGACGGTTTTGTGAGTCAGGTGGGTTCGGAAACATAAAAACAGTGTGTACGCGAAGGAGGAACGTTTTGAGTGCCAAAACGTGGAAAAAATGAATGTATAAGGAAAACAAACAAAAGGGCGGTATTGGTTTAAATGGCGTTTTAGACGGTTTTGTGAGTCACGTGGGATCGGAATCACAAAAAAAGTGTGTACGAGAAGGAGGAAAGTTGGAAAAACCTGAAAAAAATGAATGTATAAGGAAAAGAAACAAAAGGGCGGTATTGATTTAAATGGCTTTTTAGACAATTTCGTGAGTCAGATGGGTTCGGAATCATAAAAACAGTGTGTACGCGAAGGAGAAAAGTTGTTTTGAGTGCAAAAACGTCAGAAAAATGAATGTTTAAGGAAAAGAAACAAAAGGGCGGTATTGGTTTAAATGGCCTTTTAGACGGTTTTGTGAGTAGGTGGGTTCGGAATCATAAAAAAAGTGTGTACGAGAAGGAGGAATGTTGTTTTGAGTGCAAAAACGTGGAAAAAATGAATGTATAAGGAAAAGAAACAAAAGGGAGGTATTAGTTTAAATGGTCTTTTAGACGATTTTGTGAGTCAGATGGGTTCGGAATCTTAAAAACAGTGTGTACGCGAAGGAGGAGCATTTTAAGTGCAAAAACGTTTTGAGTGCAAAAACGTAAGAAAAATGAATGTATAAGGAAAAGAAACAAAAGGGAGGTATTGGTTTAAATGGTCTTTTAGACGATTTTGTAAGTCAGATGGGTTCGGAATCTTAAAAACAGTGTGTACGCGAAGGAGGAAAGTTGTTTTGAGTGCAAAAACGTAAGAAAAATGAATATATAAGGAAAAGAAACAAAAGGGAGGTATTGGTTTAAATGGCGTTTTACACAGTTTGGTGAGTCAGATGGGTTCGGTATCTTAAAAACAGTGTGTACCGAAGGAGGAAAGTTGTTTTGAGTGCAAAAACGTCAGATAAATGAATGTTTAAGGAAAAGAAACAAAAGGGCGGAATTGGTTTAAATGGCGTTTTAGACGGTTTTGTGAGTCACATGGGATCGGAATCACAAAAAAAGTGTGTACGAGAAGGAGGAATGTTGTTTTGTATGCAAAAACGTGAGAAAAATGAAGGTATAAGGAAAAGAAACGAAAGGGCGGTATTGGTTTAATTGATTTTTAACGATTTTGTAAGTCACATGGGTTCGGAATCATAAAAACAGTGTGTACGCGAAGGAGGAAAGTTGTTTTGAGTGCAAAAACGTAAGAAAAATGAAGGTATAAGGAAAAGAAACGAAAGGGCGGTATTGGTTTAAATGGCCTTTTAGACGGTTTTGTGAGTCAGATGGATACGGAATCTTAAAAACAGTGTGTACGAGAAGGAGGAAAGTTGTTTTGAGTGCCAAAACGTGGAAAAAATGAATGTATAAAGAAAAGAAACAAAAGGGCGGAATTGGTTTAAATGGCTTTTTAGACAATTTCGTGAGTCAGATGGGTTCGGAATCATAAAAACAGTGTGTACGCGAAGGAGAAAAGTTGTTTTGAGTGCAAAAACGTCAGATAAATGAATGTTTAAGGAAAAGAAACAAAAGGGCGGAATTGGTTTAAATGGCCTTTTAGACGGTTTTGTGAGTCAGGTGGGTTCGGAAACATAAAAAAACGAGAAGGAGGAAAGTTGGAAAAAATGAATGTATAAGGAAAAGAAAAGGGCGGTATTAATGTAAATGGCCTTTTAGACGATTTTGTGAATCACATGGGTTCGGAATCACAAAAACAGTGTGTACGCGAAGGAGGAACGTTTTGAATGCCAAAACGTGGAAAAAATGAATGTATAAGGAAAACAAACAAAAGGGCGGTATTGGTTTAAATGGCTTTTTAGACAGTTTTGTGAGTCAGATGGGTTCGGAATCTTAAAAACAGTGTGTACGCGAAGGAGGAAAGTTGTCTTGAGTGCAAAAACGTAAGCAAAATGAATGTATAAGGAAAAGATACAAAAGGGCGGTATTGGTTTAAATGGCTTTTTAGACAATTTCGTGAGTCAGATGGGTTCGGAATCATAAAAACAGTGTGTACGCGAAGGAGAAAAGTTGTTTTGAGTGCAAAAACGAAAGAAAAATGAATATATAAGGAAAAGAAACAAAAGGGAGGTATTGGTTTAAATGGCCTTTTACACAGTTTGGTGAGTCAGATGGGTTCGGAATCTTAAAAACAGTGTGTACGCGAAGGAGGAAAGTTGTTTTGAGTGCAAAAACATGAGAAAAATGAATGCATAAGGAAAAGAAACAAAAGGGCGGTATTGATGTAAATGGCCTTTTTAACGATTTTGTGATTCCGGTGGGTTCGGAATCATAAAAACAGTGTGTAATCGAAGGAGGAGTGCCAGAACGTGGAAAAAATGAATGTATAAGGAAAAGAACCAAAAGGGCGTTATTGGTTTAAATGGCCTTTTAGATGGTTTTGTGAGTCAGATGGGTTCGAGATCATAAAAACAGTGTGTACGCGAAGGAGGAAAGTTGTTTTGAGTGCCAAAACGTGGAAAAAATGAATGTATAAGGAAAAGAAACAAAAGGGCGGAATTGGTTTAAATGGCCTTTTAGACGGTTTTGTGAGTCAGGTGGGTTCGGAAACATAAAAAAAGTGTGTACGAGAAGGAGGAAAGTTGGAAAAAATGAATGTATAAGGAAAAGAAAAGGGCGGTATTAATGTAAATGGCCTTTTAGACGATTTTGTGAATCACATGGGTTCGGAATCACAAAAACAGTGTGTACGCGAAGGAAGAACGTTTTGAGTGCCAAAACGTGGAAAAAATGAATGTATAAGGAAAACAAACAAAAGGGCGGTATTGGTTTAAATGGCTTTTTAGACAGTTTTGTGAGTCAGATGGGTTCGGAATCTTAAAAACAGTGTGTACGCGAAGGAGGAAAGTTGTCTTGAGTGCAAAAACGTAAGCAAAATGAATGTATAAGGAAAAGAAACAAAAGGGCGGTATTGATGTAAATGGCCTTTTTAACGATTTTGTGAGTCCGGTAGGTTCGGAATCATAAAAACATTGTGTACGCGAAGGAGGAAAGTTGTCTTGAGTGCCAAAACGTGGAAAAAATGAAAGTATAAGGAAAAGAAACAAAAGGGCGTTATTGGTTTAAATGCTCTTTTAGACAATTTTGTGAATCAGATGGGTTCGGAATCTTGTGAAACAGTGTGTACGCGAAGGAGGAAAGTTGTCTTGAGTGCAAAAACGTAAAAAAAATGAATATATAAGGAAAAGAAACAAAAGGGAGGTATTGGTTTAAATGGCCTTTTACACAGTTTGGTGAGTCAGATGGGTTCGGAATCTTAAAAACAGTGTGTACGCGAAGGAGAAAAGTTGTTTTGAGTGCCAAAACGTGGAAAAAATGAATGTATAAGGAAAAGAAACAAAAGGGCGGAATTGGTTTAAATGGCCTTTTAGACGGTTTTGTGAGTCAGGTGGGTTCGGAAACATAAAAAAAGTGTGTACGAGAAGGAGGAAAGTTGGAAAAAATGAATGTATAAGGAAAAGAAAAGGGCGGTATTAATGTAAATGGCCTTTTAGACGATTTTGTGAATCACATGGGTTCGGAATCACAAAAACAGTGTGTACGCGAAGGAAGAACGTTTTGAGTGCCAAAACGTGGAAAAAATGAATGTATAAGGAAAACAAACAAAAGGGCGGTATTGGTTTAAATGGCTTTTTAGACAGTTTTGTGAGTCAGATGGGTTCGGAATCTTAAAAACAGTGTCTAAGCGAAGGAGGAAAGTTGTCTTGAGTGCAAAAACGTAAGCAAAATGAATGTATAAGGAAAAGAAACAAAAGGGCGGTATTGGTTTAAATAGCCTTTTAGACGGTTTTGTGAGTCAGGTGGGTTCGGAATCATAAAAAAAGTGTGTACGAGAAGGAGGAATGTTGTTTTGAGTGATAAAACGTGGAAAAAAATGAATGTATAAGGAAAAGAAACAAAAGGGAGGTATTGGTTTAAATGGTCTTTTAGACGATTTTGTGAGTCAGATGGGTTCGGAATCTTAAAAACAGTGTGTACGCGAAGGAGGAAAGTTGTAAAAACCTGGAAAAAATGAATGTATAAGGAAAAGAAACAAAAGGGCGGTATTGGTTTAAATGGCTTTTTAGACAGTTTTGTGAATCGGATGGGTTCGGAATCTTGTGAAACAGTGTGTACGCGAAGGAGGAAAGTTGTCTTGAGTGCAAAAACGTAAGCAAAATGAATGTATAAGGAAAAGAAACAAAAGGGCGGTATTGATGTAAATGGCCTTTTTAACGATTTTGTGAGTCCGGTAGGTTCGGAATCATAAAAACATTGTGTACGCGAAGGAGGAAAGTTGTCTTGAGTGCCAAAACGTGGAAAAAATGAAAGTATAAGGAAAAGAAACAAAAGGGCGTTATTGGTTTAAATGCTCTTTTAGACAATTTTGTGAATCAGATGGGTTCGGAATCTTGTGAAACAGTGTGTACGCGAAGGAGGAAAGTTGTCTTGAGTGCAAAAACGTAAAAAAAATGATATATAAGGAAAAGAAACAAAAGGGAGGTATTGGTTTAAATGGCCTTTTACACAGTTTGGTGAGTCAGATGGGTTCGGAATCTTAAAAACAGTGTGTACGCGAAGGAGAAAAGTTGTTTTGAGTGCCAAAACGTGGAAAAAATGAATGTATAAGGAAAAGAAACAAAAGGGCGGAATTGGTTTAAATGGCCTTTTAGACGGTTTTGTGAGTCAGGTGGGTTCGGAAACATAAAAAAAGTGTGTACGAGAAGGAGGAAAGTTGGAAAAAATGAATGTATAAGGAAAAGAAAAGGGCGGTATTAATGTAAATGGCCTTTTAGACGATTTTGTGAATCACATGGGTTCGGAATCACAAAAACAGTGTGTACGCGAAGGAGGAACGTTTTGAGTGCCAAAACGTGGAAAAAATGAATGTATAAGGAAAACAAAGAAAAGGGCGGTATTGGTTTAAATGGCTTTTTAGACAGTTTTGTGAGTCAGATGGGTTCGGAATCTTAAAAACAGTGTCTACGCGAAGGAGGAAAGTTGTCTTGAGTGCAAAAACGTAAGCAAAATGAATGTATAAGGAAATGAAACAAAAGGGCGGTATTGGTTTAAATGGCCTTTTAGACGGTTTTGTGAGTCAGGTGGGTTCGGAATCATAAAAAAAGTGTGTACGAGAAGGAGGAATGTTGTTTTGAGTGATAAAACGTGGAAAAAAATGAATGTATAAGGAAAAGAAACAAAAGGGAGGTATTGGTTTAAATGGCCTTTTAGACGATTTTGTGAGTCAGATGGGTTCGGAATCTTAAAAACAGTGTGTACGCGAAGGAGGAAAGTTGTAAAAACCTGGAAAAAATGAATGTATAAGGAAAAGAAACAAAAGGGCGGTATTGGTTTAAATGGCTTTTTAGACAGTTTTGTGAATCGGATGGGTTCGGAATCTTGTGAAACAGTGTGTACGCGAAGGAGGAAAGTTGTCTTGAGTGCAAAAACGTAAGCAAAATGAATGTATAAGGAAAAGAAACAAAAGGGCGGTATTGATGTAAATGGCCTTTTTAACGATTTTGTGAGTCCGGTAGGTTCGGAATCATAAAAACATTGTGTACGCGAAGGAGGAAAGTTGTCTTGAGTGCCAAAACGTGGAAAAAATGAAAGTATAAGGAAAAGAAACAAAAGGGCGTTATTGGTTTAAATGCTCTTTTAGACAATTTTGTGAATCAGATGGGTTCGGAATCTTGTGAAACAGTGTGTACGCGAAGGAGGAAAGTTGTCTTGAGTGCAAAAACGTAAAAAAAATGAATATATAAGGAAAAGAAACAAAAGGGAGGTATTGGTTTAAATGGCCTTTTACACAGTTTGGTGAGTCAGATGGGTTCGGAATCTTAAAAACAGTGTGTACGCGAAGGAGAAAAGTTGTTTTGAGTGCCAAAACGTGGAAAAAATGAATGTATAAGGAAAAGAAACAAAAGGGCGGAATTGGTTTAAATGGCCTTTTAGACGGTTTTGTGAGTCAGGTGGGTTCGGAAACATAAAAAAAGTGTGTACGAGAAGGAGGAAAGTTGGAAAAAATGAATGTATAAGGAAAAGAAAAGGGCGGTATTAATGTAAATGGCCTTTTAGACGATTTTGTGAATCACATGGGTTCGGAATCACAAAAACAGTGTGTACGCGAAGGAGGAACGTTTTGAGTGCCAAAACGTGGAAAAAATGAATGTATAAGGAAAACAAAGAAAAGGGCGGTATTGGTTTAAATGGCTTTTTAGACAGTTTTGTGAGTCAGATGGGTTCGGAATCTTAAAAACAGTGTCTACGCGAAGGAGGAAAGTTGTCTTGAGTGCAAAAACGTAAGCAAAATGAATGTATAAGGAAATGAAACAAAAGGGCGGTATTGGTTTAAATGGCCTTTTAGACGGTTTTGTGAGTCAGGTGGGTTCGGAATCATAAAAAAAGTGTGTACGAGAAGGAGGAATGTTGTTTTGAGTGATAAAACGTGGAAAAAAATGAATGTATAAGGAAAAGAAACAAAAGGGAGGTATTGGTTTAAATGGCCTTTTAGACGATTTTGTGAGTCAGATGGGTTCGGAATCTTAAAAACAGTGTGTACGCGAAGGAGGAAAGTTGTAAAAACCTGGAAAAAATGAATGTATAAGGAAAAGAAACAAAAGGGCGGTATAGGTTTAAATGGCTTTTTAGACAGTTTTGTGAATCGGATGGGTTCGGAATCTTGTGAAACAGTGTGTACGCGAAGGAGGAAAGTTGTCTTGAGTGCAAAAACGTAAGCAAAATGAATGTATAAGGAAAAGAAACAAAAGGGCGGTATTGGTTTAAATGGCTTTTTAGACAGTTTTGTGAATCGGATGGGTTCGGAATCTTGTGAAACAGTGTGTACGCGAAGGAGGAAAGTTGTCTTGAGTGCAAAAACGTAAGCAAAATGAATGTATAAGGAAAAGAAACAAAAGGGCGTTATTGGTTTAAATGGCCTTTTAGACGGTTTTGTGTGTCAGGTGGGTTCGGAATCATAAAAAAAGTGTGTACGAGAAGGAGGAAAGTTGTTTTGAGTGCAAAAACGTAAGAAAAATGAATGTATAAGGAAAAGAAACAAAAGGGAGGTATTGGTTTAAATGGCCTTTTACACAGTTTGGTGAGTCAGATGGGTTCGGAATCTTAAAAGCAGTGTGTACGCGAAAGAGGAAAATTGTTTTGAGTGCAAAAACGTCGAAAAAATAATTGTATAAGGAAAAGAAACAAAAGGTTTAAATGGCCTTTTAGACGGTTTTGTGAGTCAGGTGGGTTCGGAAACATAAAAACAGTGTGTACGCGAAGGAGGAACGTTTTGAGTGCCAAAACGTGGAAAAAATGAATGTATAAGGAAAACAAACAAATGGGCGGTATTGGTTTAAATGGCGTTTTAGACAATTTCGTGAGTCAGATGGGTTCGGAATCATAAAAACAGTGTGTACGCGAAGGAGAAAAGTTGTTTTGAGTGCAAAAACGAAAGAAAAATGAATATATAAGGAAAAGAAACAAAAGGAAGGTATTGGTTTAAATGGCCTTTTACACAGTTTGGTGAGTCAGATGGGTTCGGAATCTTAAAAACAGTGTGTACGCGAAGGAGGAAAGTTGTTTTGAGTGCAAAAACATGAGAAAAATGAATGCATAAGGAAAAGAAACAAAAGGGCGGTATTGATGTAAATGGCCTTTTTAACGATTTTGTGATTCCGGTGGGTTCGGAATCATAAAAACAGTGTGTAATCGAAGGAGGAGTGCCAGAACGTGGAAAAAATGAATGTATAAGGAAAAGAACCAAAAGGGCTTTATTGGTTTAAATGGCCTTTTAGATGGTTTTGTGAGTCAGATGGGTTCGAGATCATAAAAACAGTGTGTACGCGAAGGAGGAAAGTTGTTTTGAGTGCCAAAACGTGGAAAAAATGAATGTATAAGGAAAAGAAACAAAAGGGCGGAATTGGTTTAAATGGCCTTTTAGACAGTTTTGTGAGTCAGATGGGTTCGGAATCTTAAAAGCAGTGTGTACGCGAAGGAGGAAATTTGTTTTGAGTGCAAAAACATGAGAAAAATGAATGCATAAGGAAAAGAAACAAAAGGGCGGTATTGATGTAAATGGCCTTTTTAACGATTTTGTGAGTCCGGTAGGTTCCGGAATCATAAAAACATTGTGTACGCGAAGGAGGAAAGTTGTCTTGAGTGCCAAAACGTGGAAAAAATGAAAGTATAAGGAAAAGAAACAAAAGGGCGTTATTGGTTTAAATGGTCTTTTAGACAGTTTTGTGAGGCAGATGGGTTCGGAATCATAAAAACAGTGTGTACGCGAAGGAGAAAAGTTGTTTTGAGTGCAAAAACGTCAGAAAAATGAACGTTTAAGGAAAATAAACAAAAGGGCGGAATTGGTTTAAATGGCCTTTTAGACGGTTTTGTGAGTCAGATGGGTTCGGAATCATAAAAACAGTGTGTACGCGAAGGCGGAAAGTTGTTTTGAGTGCAAAAACATGAGAAAAATGAATGCATAAGGAAAAGAAACAAAAGGGCGGTATTGATGTAAATGGCCTTTTTAACGATTTTGTGATTCCGGTGGGTTCGGAATCATAAAAACAGTGTGTAATCGAAGGAGGAGTGCCAGAACGTGGAAAAAATGAATGTATAAGGAAAAGAACCAAAAGGGCGTTATTGGTTTAAATGGGGTTTTAGACGGTTTTGTGAGTCACATGGGATCGGAATCACAAAAAAAGTGTGTACGAGAAGGAGGAATGTTGTTTTATATGCAAAAACGTGAGAAAAATGAAGGTATAAGGAAAAGAAACAAAAGGGCGGTATTGGTTTAAATGGCCTTTTAGATGGTTTTGTGAGTCAGATGGGTTCGGAATCATAAAAACAGTGTGTACGCGAAGGAGGAAAGTTGTTTTGAGTGCCAAAACGTGGAAAAAATGAATGTATAAGGAAAAGAAACAAAAGGGCGGAATTGGTTTAAATGGCCTTTTAGACAGTTTTGTGAGTCAGATGGGTTCGGAATCTTAAAAGCAGTGTGTACGCGAAGGAGGAAATTTGTTTTGAGTGCAAAAACATGAGAAAAATGAATGCATAAGGAAAAGAAACAAAAGGGGAGTATTGATGTAATTGGCCTTTTTAACGATTTTGTGAGTCCGGTAGGTTCGGAATCATAAAAACATTGTGTACGCGAAGGAGGAAAGTTGTCTTGAGTGCCAAAACGTGGAAAAAATGAATGTTTAAGGAAAATAAACAAAAGGGCGGAATTGGTTTAAATTGCCTTTTAGACGGTTTTGTGAGTCAGATGGGTTCGGAATCATAAAAACAGTGTGTACGCGAAGGAGGAAAGTTGTTTTGAGTGCAAAAACGTGGAAAAAATGAATGTATAAGGAAAAGAAACAAAAGGGCGGAATTGGTTTAAATGGCCTTTTAGACAGTTTTGTGAGTCAGATGGGTTCGAAATCTTAAAAACAGTGTGTACGCGAAGGAGGAAACTTGTTTTCAGTGCAAAAACGTGGAAAAAATGGATGTATAAGAAAAAGAAACAAAAGGGAGGTATTGGTTTAAATGCTCTTTTAGACAATTTTGTGAATCAGATGGGTTCGGAATCTTGTGAAACAGTGTGTACGCGAAGGAGGAAAGTTGTCTTGAGTGCAAAAACGTAAGAAAAATGAATATATAAGGAAAAGAAACAAAAGGGAGGTATTGGTTTAAATGGCCTTTTACACAGTTTGGTGAGTCAGATGGGTTCGGAATCTTAAAAACAGTGTGTACGCGAAGGAGGAAAGTTGTTTTGAGTGCAAAAACGTCGAAAAAATAATTGTATAAGGAAAAGAAACAAAAGGTTTAAATTGCCTTTTAGACGGTTTTTTGAGTCAGGTGGGTTCGGAAACATAAAAACAGTGTGTACGCGAAGGAGGAACGTTTTGAGTGCCAAAACGTGGAAAAAATGAATGTATAAGGAAAACAAACAAATGGGCGGTATTGGTTTAAATGGCGTTTTAGACAATTTCGTGAGTCAGATGGGTTCGGAATCATAAAAACAGTGTGTACGCGAAGGAGAAAAGTTGTTTTGAGTGCAAAAACGAAAGAAAAATGAATATATAAGGAAAAGAAACAAAAGGAAGGTATTGGTTTAAATGGCCTTTTACACAGTTTGGTGAGTCAGATGGGTTCGGAATCTTAAAAACAGTGTGTACGCGAAGGAGGAAAGTTGTTTTGAGTGCAAAAACATGAGAAAAATGAATGCATAAGGAAAAGAAACAAAAGGGCGGTATTGATGTAAATGGCCTTTTTAACGATTTTGTGATTCCGGTGGGTTCGGAATCATAAAAACAGTGTGTAATCGAAGGAGGAGTGCCAGAACGTGGAAAAAATGAATGTATAAGGAAAAGAACCAAAAGGGCTTTATTGGTTTAAATGGCCTTTTAGATGGTTTTGTGAGTCAGATGGGTTCGAGATCATAAAAACAGTGTGTACGCGAAGGAGGAAAGTTGTTTTGAGTGCCAAAACGTGGAAAAAATGAATGTATAAGGAAAAGAAACAAAAGGGCGGAATTGGTTTAAATGGCCTTTTAGACAGTTTTGTGAGTCAGATGGGTTCGGAATCTTAAAAGCAGTGTGTACGCGAAGGAGGAAATTTGTTTTGAGTGCAAAAACATGAGAAAAATGAATGCATAAGGAAAAGAAACAAAAGGGCGGTATTGATGTAAATGGCCTTTTTAACGATTTTGTGAGTCCGGTAGGTTCCGGAATCATAAAAACATTGTGTACGCGAAGGAGGAAAGTTGTCTTGAGTGCCAAAACGTGGAAAAAATGAAAGTATAAGGAAAAGAAACAAAAGGGCGTTATTGGTTTAAATGGTCTTTTAGACAGTTTTGTGAGGCAGATGGGTTCGGAATCATAAAAACAGTGTGTACGCGAAGGAGAAAAGTTGTTTTGAGTGCAAAAACGTCAGAAAAATGAACGTTTAAGGAAAATAAACAAAAGGGCGGAATTGGTTTAAATGGCCTTTTAGACGGTTTTGTGAGTCAGATGGGTTCGGAATCATAAAAACAGTGTGTACGCGAAGGCGGAAAGTTGTTTTGAGTGCAAAAACATGAGAAAAATGAATGCATAAGGAAAAGAAACAAAAGGGCGGTATTGATGTAAATGGCCTTTTTAACGATTTTGTGATTCCGGTGGGTTCGGAATCATAAAAACAGTGTGTAATCGAAGGAGGAGTGCCAGAACGTGGAAAAAATGAATGTATAAGGAAAAGAACCAAAAGGGCGTTATTGGTTTAAATGGGGTTTTAGACGGTTTTGTGAGTCACATGGGATCGGAATCACAAAAAAAGTGTGTACGAGAAGGAGGAATGTTGTTTTATATGCAAAAACGTGAGAAAAATGAAGGTATAAGGAAAAGAAACAAAAGGGCGGTATTGGTTTAAATGGCCTTTTAGATGGTTTTGTGAGTCAGATGGGTTCGGAATCATAAAAACAGTGTGTACGCGAAGGAGGAAAGTTGTTTTGAGTGCCAAAACGTGGAAAAAATGAATGTATAAGGAAAAGAAACAAAAGGGCGGAATTGGTTTAAATGGCCTTTTAGACAGTTTTGTGAGTCAGATGGGTTCGGAATCTTAAAAGCAGTGTGTACGCGAAGGAGGAAATTTGTTTTGAGTGCAAAAACATGAGAAAAATGAATGCATAAGGAAAAGAAACAAAAGGGGAGTATTGATGTAATTGGCCTTTTTAACGATTTTGTGAGTCCGGTAGGTTCGGAATCATAAAAACATTGTGTACGCGAAGGAGGAAAGTTGTCTTGAGTGCCAAAACGTGGAAAAAATGAATGTTTAAGGAAAATAAACAAAAGGGCGGAATTGGTTTAAATTGCCTTTTAGACGGTTTTGTGAGTCAGATGGGTTCGGAATCATAAAAACAGTGTGTACGCGAAGGAGGAAAGTTGTTTTGAGTGCAAAAACGTGGAAAAAATGAATGTATAAGGAAAAGAAACAAAAGGGCGGAATTGGTTTAAATGGCCTTTTAGACAGTTTTGTGAGTCAGATGGGTTCGAAATCTTAAAAACAGTGTGTACGCGAAGGAGGAAACTTGTTTTCAGTGCAAAAACGTGGAAAAAATGGATGTATAAGAAAAAGAAACAAAAGGGAGGTATTGGTTTAAATGCTCTTTTAGACAATTTTGTGAATCAGATGGGTTCGGAATCTTGTGAAACAGTGTGTACGCGAAGGAGGAAAGTTGTCTTGAGTGCAAAAACGTAAGAAAAATGAATATATAAGGAAAAGAAACAAAAGGGAGGTATTGGTTTAAATGGCCTTTTACACAGTTTGGTGAGTCAGATGGGTTCGGAATCTTAAAAACAGTGTGTACGCGAAGGAGGAAAGTTGTTTTGAGTGCAAAAACGTCGAAAAAATAATTGTATAAGGAAAAGAAACAAAAGGTTTAAATTGCCTTTTAGACGGTTTTTTGAGTCAGGTGGGTTCGGAAACATAAAAACAGTGTGTACGCGAAGGAGGAACGTTTTGAGTGCCAAAACGTGGAAAAAATGAATGTATAAGGAAAACAAAAAAAGGGCGGTATTGGTTGAAATGGCGTTTTAGACGGTTTTGTGAGTCACATGGGATCGGAATCACAAAAAAAGTGTGTACGAGAAGGAGGAATGCTGTTTTGAGTGCAACATTCATCATATCAGGAATCATATAAGGAAAAGAAACGGAAGGGCGGTATTGGTTTAAATGGCCTTTTAGACGGTTTTGTGAGTCAGATGGATACGGAATCTTAAAAACAGTGTGTACGAGAAGGAGGAAAGTTGTTTTGAGTGCCAAAACGTGGAAAAAATGAATGTATAAGGAAAAGAAACAAAAGGGCGGAATTGGTTTAAATGGCCTTTTAGACGGTTTTGTGAGTCAGGTGGGTTCGGAATCATAAAAAAAATGTGTACGAGAAGGAGGAAAGTTGGAAAAACCTGGAAAAAATGAATGTATAAGGAAAAGAAACAAAAGGGCGGTATTGGTTTAAATGGCTTTTTAGACAATTCCGTGAGTCAGATGGGTTCGGAATCATAAAAACAGTGTGTACGCGAAGGAGAAAAATTGTTTTGAGTGCAAAAACGTCAGAAAAATGAATGTTTAAGGAAAATAAACAAGAGGGCGGAATTGGTTTAAATGGCCTTTTAGACGGTTTTGTGAGTCAGATGGGTTCGGAATCATAAAAACAGTGTGTACGCGAAAGAGGAAAGTTGTTTTGAGTGCAAAAACGTGGAAAAAATGAATGTATAAGGAAAAGAAACAAAAGGGCGGAATTGGTTTAAATGGCCTTTTAGACAGTTTTGTGAATCAGATGGGTTCGAAATCTTAAAAACAGTGTGTACGCGAAGGAGGAAACTTGTTTTGAGTGCAAAAACGTGGAAAAAATGGATGTATAAGAAAAAGAAACAAAAGGGAGGTATTGGTTTAAATGCTCTTTTAGACAATTTTGTGAATCAGATGGGTTCGGAATCTTGTGAAACAGTGTGTACGCGAAGGAGGAAAGTTGTCTTGAGTGCAAAAACGTAAGAAAAATGAATATATAAGGAAAAGAAACAAAAGGGAGGTATTGGTTTAAATGGCCTTTTACACAGTTTGGTGAGTCAGATGGGTTCGGAATCTTAAAAACAGTGTGTACGCGAAGGAGGAAAGTTGTTTTGAGTGCAAAAACGTCAGATAAATGAATGTTTAAGGAAAACAAACAAAAGGGCGGAATTGGTTTAAATGGCCTTTTAGACGGTTTTGTGAGTCAGGTGGGTTCGGAAACATAAAATAATAATAATCTGGTGTGAAAAAACCACACGACTTCCATTACCCACTATTACACATATTATATGCATTTTTGAGAGATAATGCGATCAGAAACATAAAAGGGAACTAAAGAGAAAATCGTTAGAGCCGTTTTTGAGATACCAACTTTTACAAAAAATCAATTATTGACCGGAAAACAATAATTACATACAAAAGGATCTTTAAAAGTGAGTTAATATGGCGAGTTTTAAAAAAATCCGTACAGCTGTTTTTAAAGGAACGCCCTTGGGAGACCTGAAATTGAGCTATTTATACAGGACGCCTATCAATTTTCCTGAACTAACCAACTATATCATTCGCAAGGACATCTAATAGAGTGTTTATACAGCAAATTTGAAGAAAATCGATAGAGCCGTTTTTGAGATACGGACTTACGGTCCCACTTCCGGTTTCCGATGTCCCACTTCCGGTTAAACTTAATTATTGACAGGAAAAAAATACTTACATACAAAAGCATATTTAAAAGGAGTTAAAATGGCGAGTTTGAAAAAAAATCGTACAACCGTTTTTAAAGGAACGCCTTTGCGAGGCCTGAAATTGAGCTATTTATACAGGACGCCTATCAATTTTCCTGAACTAACCAACTATATCATTCGAAAAGACATCTAATAGAGCGTTTATATAGCGAGTTTGAAGAAAATCGTTAGAGCCGTTTTTGAGATACGGACTTAGGTCCCACTTCCTGTTTCCGATATCCCACTTCCGGTTTTTCAATTTTCACCAAAATTTGGAAATTTCATCTGTACACCAGACGTATTTCAATTCTAAAGTTTCGTAGCTCTATCTTTATTAGTTTCTGACCTATAATAGCCAGAACACATACATACATACATACATACATACACACACACATACATACACACTGACCAATTGCCAAAAACCACTTTTTTGGACTCAGGAGACCTTAAAACGTGTAAATCAGATGAAAACCCGATATCGAATTTTCAGACCGAAAACAATACTTCCATTACCTACGGTAGTAGGGTAATGGAAGTAAAAAGTGTGTACGAGAAGGAGGAAAGTTGGAAAAAATGAATGTATAAGGAAAAGAAAAGGGCGGTATTAATGTAAATGGCCTTTTAGACAATTTTGTGAATCACATGGGTTCGGAATCACAAAAACAGTGTGTACGCAAAGGAGGAACGTTTTGAGTGCCAAAACGTGGAAAAAATGAATGTATAAGGAAAACAAACAAAAGGGCGGTATTGGTTTAAATGGCTTTTTAGACAGTTTTGTGCTTCAGATGGGTTCGGAATCTTAAAAACAGTGTGTACGCGAAGGAGGAAAGTTGTCTTGAGTGCAAAAACGTAAGCAAAATGAATGTATAAGGAAAAGAAACAAAAGGGCGGTATTGGTTTAAATGGCCTTTTAGACGGTTTTGTGAGTCAGGTGGGTTCGGAATCATAAAAAAAGTGTGTACGAGAAGGAGGAAAGTTGTTTTGAGTGCAAAAACGTAAGAAAAATGAAGGTATAAGGAAAAGAAACGAAAGGGCGGTATTGGTTTAAATGGCCTTTTAGACGGTTTTGTGAGTCAGATGGATACGGAATCTTAAAAACAGTGTGTACGAGAAGGAGGAAAGTTGTTTTGAGTGCCAAAACGTGGAAAAAATGAATGTATAAAGAAAAGAAACAAAAGGGCGGAATTGGTTTAAATGGCCTTTTAGACGGTTTTGTGAGTCAGGTGGGTTCGGAATCATTAAAAAAATGTGTACGAGAAGGAGGAAAGTTGGAAAAACCTGGAAAAAATGAATGTATAAAGAAAAGAAACAAAAGGGCAGTATTGGTTTAAATGGCTTTTTAGACAATTTCGTGAGTCAGATGGGTTCGGAATCATAAAAACAGTGTGTACGCGAAGGAGAAAAGTTGTTTTGAGTGCAAAAACTTCAGATAAATGAATGTTTAAGGAAAAGAAACAAAAGGGCGGAATTGATTTAAATGGCCTTTTAGACGGTTTTGTGAGTCAGATGGGTTCGGAATCATAAAAACAGTGTGTACGCGAAGGAGGAAAGTTGTTTTGAGTGCAAAAACGTGGAAAAAATGAATGTATAAGGAAAAGAAACAAAAGGGCGGAATTAAATGGCCTTTTAGACAGTTTTGTGAGTCAGATGGGTTCGAAATCTTAAAAACAGTGTGTACGCGAAGGAGGAAACTTGTTTTGAGTGCAAAAATGTGGAAAAAATGGATGTATAAGAAAAAGAAACAAAAGGGAGGTATTGGTTTAAATGGCCTCTTAGACGGTTTTGTGAGTCAGGTGGGTTCGGAAACATAAAAAAAGTGTGTACGAGAAGGAGGAAAGTTGGAAAAAATGAATGTATAAGGAAAAGAAAAGGGCGGTATTAATGTAAATGGCCTTTTAGACGATTTTGTGAATCACATGGGTTCGGAATCACAAGAACAGTGTGTACGCGAAGGAGGAAAGTTGGAAAAACCTGGAAAAAATGAATGTATAAAGAAAAGAAACAAAAGGGCAGTATTGGTTTAAATGGCTTTTTAGACAATTTCGTAGGTCAGATGGGTTCGGAATCATAAAAACAGTGTGTACGCGAAGGAGAAAAGTTGTTTTGAGTGCAAAAACGTCAGATAAATAAATGTTTAAGGAAAAGAAACAAAAGGGCGGAATTGGTTTAAATGGCCTTTTAGACGGTTTTGTGAGTCAGATGGGTTCGGAATCATAAAAACAGTGTGTACGCGAAGGAGGAAAGTTGTTTTGAGTGCAAAAACGTGGAAAAAATGAATGTATAAGGAAAACAAACAAAAGGGCGGTATTGGTTTAAATGGCTTTTTAGACAGTTTTGTGAGTCAGATGGGTTCGGAATCTTAAAAACAGTGTGTACGCGAAGGAGGAAAGTTGTCTTGAGTGCAAAAACGTAAGCAAAATGAATGTATAAGGAAAAGAAACAAAAGGGCGGTATTGGTTTAAATGGCCATTTAGACGGTTTTGTGAGTCAGGTGGGTTCGGAATCATAAAAAAAAGTGTGTACGAGAAGGAGGAATGTTGTTTTGAATGATAAAACGTGGAAAAAATGAATGTATAAGAAAAAGAAACAAAAGGGAGGTATTGGTTTAAATGCTCTTTTAGACGATTTTGTGAATCGGATGGGTTCGGAATCTTGTGAAACAGTGTGTACGCGAAGGAGGAAAGTTGGAAAAACCTGGAAAAAATTAATGTATAAGGAAAAGAAACAAAAGGGCTGTATTGGTTTAAATGGCTTTTTAGACAGTTTTCTGAGTCAGATGGGTTCGAAATCTTAAAAACAGTGTGTACGCGAAGGAGGAAACTTGTTTTGAGTGCAAAAACGTGGAAAAAATGAATGTATAAGAAAAAGAAAAAAAAGGGAGGTATTGGTTTAAATGCTCTTTTAGAGGATTTTGTGAATCGGATGGGTTCGGAATCTTGTGAAACAGTGTGTACGCGAAGGAGGAAAGTTGTCTTGAGTGCAAAAACGTAAGCAAAATGAATGTATAAGGAAAAGAAACAAAAGGGCGTTATTGGTTTAAATGGCCTTTTAGACGGTTTTGTGTGTCAGGTGGGTTCGGAATCATAAAAAAAGTATGTACGAGAAGGAGGCCATTTCTTGAAGGAGGTCCGGTTCTTTTGAGTGCAAAAACATGGAAAAAATGAATGTATAAGGAAAAGAAACAAAAAGGAGGTATTGGTTTAAATGGTCTTTTAGACGATTTTGTGAGTCAGATGGGTTCGGAATCTTAAAAGCAGTGTCTACGCGAAGGAGGAAAGTTGTTTTGAGTGCAAAAACATGAGAAAAATGAATGCATAAGGAAAAGAAACAAAAGGGCGGTATTGATCTAAATGGCCTTTTTAACGATTTTATGATTCCGGTGGGTTCGGAATCATAAAAACAGTGTGTAATCGAAAGAGGAGTGCCAGAACGTGGAAAAAATGAATGTATAAGGAAAAGAACCAAAAGGGCGTTATTGGTTTAAATGGCGTTTTAGACGGTTTTGTGAGTCAGATGGGTTCGGAATCATAAAAACAGTGTGTACGCGAAGGAGGAAAGTTGTTTTGAGTGCCAAAACGTGGAAAAAATGAATGTATAAGGAAAAGAAACAAAAGGGCGGAATTGGTTTAAATGGCCTTTTAGACAGTTTTGTGAGTCAGATGGGTTCGGAATCTTAAAAGCAGTGTGTACGCGAAGGAGGAAATTTGTTTTGAGTGCAAAAACATGAGAAAAATGAATGCATAAGGAAAAGAAACAAAAGGGCGGTATTGATGTAAATGGCCTTTTTAACGATTTTGTGAGTCCGGTAGGTTCGGAATCATAAAAACATTGTGTACGCGAAGGAGGAAAGTTGTCTTGAGTGCCAAAACGTGGAAAAAATGAAAGTATAAGGAAAAGAAACAAAAGGGCGTTATTGGTTTAAATGGTCTTTTAGACAGTTTTGTGAGTCAGATGGGTTCGGAATCTTAAAAGCAGTGTGTACGCGAAAGAGGAAAATGGTTTTGAGTGCAAAAACGTCGAAAAAATAATTGTATAAGGAAAAGAAACAAAAGGTTTAAATGGCCTTTTAGACGGTTTTGTGAGTCAGGTGGGTTCGGAAACATAAAAACAGTGTGTACGCGAAGGAGGAACGTTTTGAGTGCCAAAACGTGGAAAAAATGAATGTATAAGGAAAACAAACAAAAGGGCGGTATTGGTTTAAATGGCGTTTTAGACGGTTTTGTGAGTCACGTGGGATCGGAATCATAAAAAAAGTGTGTACGAGAAGGAGGAAAGTTGGAAAAACCTGGAATAAATGAATGTATAAGGAAAAGAAACAAAAGGGCGGTATTGGTTTAAATGGCTTTTTAGACAATTTCGTGAGTCAGATGGGTTCGGAATCATAAAAACAGTGTGTACGCGAAGGAGAAAAGTTGTTTTGAGTGCAAAAACGTCAGAAAAATGAATGTTTAAGGAAAAGAAACAAAAGGGCGGTATTGGTTTAAATGGCCTTTTAGACGGTTTTGTGAGTAGGTGGGTTCGGAATCATAAAAAAAGTGTGTACGAGAAGGAGGAATGTTGTTTTGAGTGCAAAAACGTGGAAAAAATGAATGTATAAGGAAAAGAAACAAAAGGGAGGTATTAGTTTAAATGGTCTTTTAGACGATTTTGTGAATCAGATGGGTTCGGAATCTTGTGAAACAGTGTGTACGCGAAGGAGGAAAGTTGTCTTGAGTGCAAAAACGTAAGAAAAATGAATATATAAGGAAAAGAAACAAAAGGGAGGTATTGGTTTAAATGGCCTTTTACACAGTTTGGTGAGTCAGATGGGTTCGGAATCTTAAAAACAGTGTGTACGCGAAGGAGGAAAGTTGTTTTGAGTGCAAAAACGTCGAAAAAATAATTGTATAAGGAAAAGAAACAAAAGGTTTAAATTGCCTTTTAGACGGTTTTTTGAGTCAGGTGGGTTCGGAAACATAAAAACAGTGTGTACGCGAAGGAGGAACGTTTTGAGTGCCAAAACGTGGAAAAAATGAATGTATAAGGAAAACAAAAAAAGGGCGGTATTGGTTGAAATGGCGTTTTAGACGGTTTTGTGAGTCACATGGGATCGGAATCACAAAAAAAGTGTGTACGAGAAGGAGGAATGCTGTTTTGAGTGCAACATTCATCATATCAGGAATCATATAAGGAAAAGAAACGGAAGGGCGGTATTGGTTTAAATGGCCTTTTAGACGGTTTTGTGAGTCAGATGGATACGGAATCTTAAAAACAGTGTGTACGAGAAGGAGGAAAGTTGTTTTGAGTGCAAAAACGTAAGAAAAATGAATATATAAGGAAAAGAAACAAAAGGGAGGTATTGGTTTAAATGGCGTTTTACACAGTTTGGTGAGTCAGATGGGTTCGGAATCTTAAAAACAGTGTGTACCGAAGGAGGAAAGTTGTTTTGAGTGCAAAAACGTCAGATAAATGAATGTTTAAGGAAAAGAAACAAAAGGGCGGAATTGGTTTAAATGGCGTTTTAGACGGTTTGTGAGTCACATGGGATCGGAATCACAAAAAAAGTGTGTACGAGAAGGAGGAATGTTGTTTTGTATGCAAAAACGTGAGAAAAATGAAGGTATAAGGAAAAGAAACAAAAGGGCGGAATTGGTTTAAATGGCGTTTTAGACGGTTTGTGAGTCACATGGGATCGGAATCATAAAAACAGTGTGTACGCGAAGGAGGAAAGTTGTTTTGAGTGCAAAAACGTAAGAAAAATGAAGGTATAAGGAAAAGAAACGAAAGGGCGGTATTGGTTCAAATGGCCTTTTAGACGGTTTTGTGAGTCAGATGGATACGGAATCTTAAAAACAGTGTGTACGAGAAGGAGGAAAGTTGTTTTGAGTGCCAAACCGTGGAAAAAATGAATGTATAAAGAAAAGAAACAAAAGGGCGGAATTGGTTTAAATGGCTTTTTAGACAATTTCGTGAGTCAGATGGGTTCGGAATCATAAAAACAGTGTGTACGCGAAGGAGAAAAGTTGTTTTGAGTGCAAAAACGTCAGATAAATGAATGTTTAAGGAAAAGAAACAAAAGGGCGGAATTGGTTTAAATGGCCTTTTAGACGGTTTTGTGAGTCAGGTGGGTTCGGAAACATAAAAAAAGTGTGTACGAGAAGGAGGAAAGTTGGAAAAAATGAATGTATAAGGAAAAGAAAAGGGCGGTATTAATGTAAATGGCCTTTTTGACGATTTTGTGAATCACATGGGTTCGGAATCACAAAAACAGTGTGTACGCGAAGGAGGAACGTTTTGAATGCCAAAACGTGGAAAAAATGAATGTATAAGGAAAACAAACAAAAGGGCGGTATTGGTTTAAATGGCTTTTTATACAGTTTTGTGAGTCAGATGGGTTCGGAATCTTAAAAACAGTGTGTACGCGAACGAGGAAAGTTGTCTTGAGTGCAAAAACGTAAGCAAAATGAATGTATAAGGAAAAGAAACAAAAGTGCGGTATTGGTTTAAATGGCCTTTTAGACGGTTTTGTGAGTCAGGTGGGTTCGGAATCATAAAAAAAGTGTGTACGAGAAGGAGGAATGTTGTTTTGAGTGATAAAACGTGGAAAAAAATGAATGTATAAGGAAAAGAAACAAAAGGGAGGTATTGGTTTAAATGGTCTTTTAGACGATTTTGTGAGTCAGATGGGTTCGGAATCTTAAAAACAGTGTGTACGCGAAGGAGGAAAGTTGTCTTGAGTGCAAAAACGTAAGCAAAATGAATGTATAAGGAAAAGAAACAAAAGGGCGGTATTGGTTTAAATGGCTTTTTAGACAGTTTTCTGAGTCAGATGGGTTCGAAATCTTAAAAACAGTGTGTACGCGAAGGAGGAAACTTGTTTTGAGTGCAAAAACGTGGAAAAAATGAATGTATAAGAAAAAGAAACAAAAGGGAGGTATTGGTTTAAATGCTCTTTTAGACGATTTTGTGAATCGGATGGGTTCGGAATCTTGTAAAACAGTGTGTACGCGAAGGAGGAAAGTTGTCTTGAGTGCAAAAACGTAAGCAAAATGAATGTACAAGGAAAAGAAACAAAAGGGCGTTATTGGTTTAAATGGCCTTTTAGACGGTTTTGTGAGTCAGGTGGGTTCGGAATCATAAAAAAAGTGTGTACGAGAAGGAGGCCATTTCTTGAAGGAGGTCCGGTTCTTTTGAGTGCAAAAACGTGGAAAAAATGAATGTATAAGGAAAAGAAACAAAAGGGAGGTATTGGTTTATATGGTCTTTTAGACGATTTTGTGAGTCAGATGGGTTCGGAATCTTAAAAGCAGTGTGTACGCGAAGGAGGAAAGTTGTTTTGAGTGCAAAAACATGAGAAAAATGAATGCATAAGGAAAATAAACAAAAGGGCGGTATTGATGTAAATGGCCTTTTTAAAGATTTTGTGATTCCGGTGGGTTCGGAATCATAAAAACAGTGTGTAATCGAAGGAGGAGTGCCAGAACGTGGAAAAAATGAATGTATAAGGAAAAGAACCAAAAGGGCGTTATTGGTTTAAATGGCGTTTTAGACGGTTTTGTGAGTCACATGGGATCGGAATCACAAAAAAAGTGTGTACGAGAAGGAGGAATGTTGTTTTGTATGCAAAAACGAGAGAAAAATGAAGGTATAAGGAAAAGAAACGGAAGGGCGGTATTGGTCTTTTAGACGGTTTTGTGAGTCAGATGGATACGGAATCTTAAAAACAGTGTGTACGAGAAGGAGGAAAGTTGTTTTGAGTGCGAAAACGTGGAAAAAAAATGTATAAGGAAAAGAAACAAAAGGGCGGTATTGGTTTAAATGGCTTTTTAGACAATTTCGTGAGACAGATGGGTTCGGAATCTTAAAAGCAGTGTGTACGCGAAGGAGGAAAATTGTTTTGAGTGCAAAAACGTCGGAAAAATAATTGTATAAGGAAAAGAAACAAAAGGGAGGTATTAGTTTAAATGGTCTTTTAGACGATTTTGTGAGTCAGATGGGTTCGGAATCTTAAAAACAGTGTGTACGCGAAGGAGGAAAGTTGGAAAAACCTGGAAAAAATGAATGTATAAGGAAAAGAAACAAAAGGGTGGTATTGGTTTAAATGGCCTTTTAGACGGTTTTGTGAGTCAGGTGGGTTCGGAATCATAAAAAAAATGTGTACGAGAAGGAGGAAAGTTGTTTTGAGTGCCAAAACGTGGAAAAAATGAATGTATAAGGAAAAGAAACAAAAGGGCGGAATTGGTTTAAATGGCCTTTTAGACGGTTTTGTGAGTCAGGTGGGTTCGGAATCATAAAAAAAATGTGTACGAGAAGGAGGAAAGTTGGAAAAACCTGGAAAATATGAATGTATAAGGAAAAGAAACAAAAGGGCGGTATTGGTTTAAATGGCTTTTTAGACAATTTCGTGAGTCAGATGGGTTCGGAATCATAAAAACAGTGTGTACGCGAAGGAGAAAAGTTGTTTTGAGTGCAAAAACGTCAGAAAAATGAATGTATAAGGAAAAGAAACAAAAGGGCGGTATTGGTTTAAATGGCCTTTTAGACGGTTTTGTGAGTCAGGTGGGTTCGGAATCATAAAAAAAGTGTTTACGAGAAGGAGGAATGTTATTTTGAGTGATAAAACGTGGAAAAAAATGAATGTATAAGGAAAAGAAACAAAAGGGAGGTATTAGTTTAAATGGTCTTTTAGACGATTTTGTGAGTCAGATGGGTTCGGAATCTTAAAAACAGTGTGTACGCGAAGGAGGAAAGTTGGAAAAACCTGGAAAAAATGAATGTATAAGGAAAAGAAACAAAAGGGTGGTATTGGTTTAAATGGCTTTTTAGACAGTTTTCTGAGTCAGATGGGTTCGAAATCTTAAAAACAGTGTGTACGCGAAGGAGGAAACTTGTTTTGAGTGCAAAAACGTGGAAAAAATGAAAGTATAAGGAAAAGAAACAAAAGGGCGTTATTGGTTTAAATTGTCTTTTAGACGGTTTTGTGAGTCAGGTGGGTTCGGAATCATAAAAAAAATGTGTACGAGAAGGAGGAAAGTTGGAAAAACCTGGAAAAAATGAATGTATAAGGAAAAGAAACAAAAGGGCGGTATTGGTTTAAATGGCTTTTTAGACAATTTCGTGAGTCAGATGGGTTCGGAATCATAAAAACAGTGTGTACGCGAAGGAGAAAAGTTGTTTTGAGTGCAAAAACGTCAGAAAAATGAATGTTTAAGGAAAATAAACAAAAGGGCGGAATTGGTTTAAATGGCCTTTTAGACGGTTTTGTGAGTCAGATGGGTTCGGAATCATAAAAACAGTGTGTACGCGAAGGAGGAAAGTTGTTTTGAGTGCCAAAACGTGGAAAAAATGAATGTATAAGGAAAAGAAACAAAAGGGCGGTATTGGTTTAAATGGCTTTTTAGACAATTTCGTGAGTCCGGTGGGTTCGGAATCATAAAAACATTGTGTACGCGAAGGAGGAAAGTTGTCTTGAGTGCCAAAACGTGGAAAAAATGAAAGTATAAGGAAAAGAAACAAAAGGGCGTTATTGGTTTAAATGGCCTTTTAGACAGTTTTGTGAGTCAGATGGGTTCGGAATCTTAAAAGCAGTGTGTACGCGATAGAGGAAAATTGTTTTGAGTGCCAAAACGTGGAAAAAATAATTGTATAAGGAAAAGAAACAAAAGGTTAAATTGCCTTTTAGACGGTTTTGTGAGTCAGGTGGGTTCGGAAACATAAAAACAGTGTGTACGCGAAAGAGGAAAATTGTTTTGAGTGCAAAAACGTCGAAAAAATAATTGTATAAGGAAAAGAAACAAAAGGTTTAAATGGCCTTTTAGACGGTTTTGTGAGTCAGGTGGGTTCGGAATCATAAAAAAAGTGTGTACGAGAAGGAGGAATGTTGTTTTGAGTGCAAAAACATAAGAAAAATGAAGGTATAAGGAAAAGAAACAGAAGGGCGGTATTGGTTTAAATGGCCTTTTAGACGGTTTTGTGAGTTATATGGATACGGAATCTTAAAAACAGTGTGTACGCGAAGGAGGAAACTTGTTTTGAGTGCAAAAACGTGGAAAAAATCTTATATCTATAATAATAAAAGGAAAGGTTTGTCTGTCTGTCTGTCTGTCTGTCTGTCTGTCTGTCTATCTGTCTGTCTGTCTGTCTGTCTGTCTGTCTGTTCTTTTATACGTTCAGCCCCTATTGAACGCAGAAGTACAAAAATTGACATACGGATGCTCTGGAGCCTTTCCGATGTTTTCCTCGAAACAGAATTTAAAAATTTTAATTAGTTGTGGAGATATTAATTAAAATGTCCACTCATGTCTAATCTAAAAGCGATCTCAAAGCAGAAAAAGTGGAAAATAAATTAGAAATATTTGTCCGATCGTTACAATTTCGATACCAAATGAAAGGGGCATTTTTTCTGAATCTAAGTGTGCAAGTGGTTTATCGGTACAACAATTAGATTTTTTAAAATTAACTAAAGTATGAATTTTCTGTGGCAACATCATTTCAAATGCCAGTAATGAAGACCCATCGTCTGTCATGTCATCAAAAAGGAAATGATTGCAACCGATCAAGATGTCACGTGTTTTGTAGTAGGGAAAAATATTGCAATTTTCAATTTTTTTCAAATTTTAATTCACGTTACATTTGAATTCATATTCGGCCTAGACAGCATATTATAAAGCTACTGTTCAATTTTCATGAAAATATGTGGATAAACAAAAAAATGAGATTAAATTTTGTATTATATTTTAAACTATTTTAAACTGAGATATGCCGTTGAAATTTCGTAATATTCGTGTTTTTAACGCCCGATATTTCGATTCTGAATATTTTTGAAAGTGTAGAATTATTAGGAAGGGCTTGAAGGGGAGGGGGGGGGGCAAGCAAACGGCCAGAAAAAATAAATAAATAAAAATCTATAATAATAAAAGGAAAGGTTTGTCTGTCTGTCTGTCTGTCTGTCTGTCTGTCTGTCTGTTCTTTTATACGTTCAGCCCCTATTGAACGCAGAAGTACAAAAATTGACATACGGATGCTCTGGAGCCTTTCCGATGTTTTCCTCGAAACAGAATTTAAAAATTTTAATTAGTTGTGGAGATATTAATTAAAATGTCCACTCATGTCTAATCTAAAAGCGATCTCAAAGCAGAAAAAGTGGAAAATAAATTAGAAATATTTGTCCGATCGTTACAATTTCGATACCAAATGAAAGGGGCATTTTTTCTGAATCTAAGTGTGCAAGTGGTTTATCGGTACAACAATTAGATTTTTTAAAATTAACTAAAGTATGAATTTTCTGTGGCAACATCATTTCAAATGCCAGACATGAAGACCCATCGTCTGCCTCGAAAAAGGAAATGATTGCAACCGATCAAGATGTCACGTGTTTTGTAGTGGGGAAAAATATTGCAATTTTCAATTTTTTTCAAATTTTAATTCACGTTACATTTGAATTCATATTCGGCCTAGACAGCATATTATAAAGCTACTGTTAAATTTTCATGAAAGTATGTGGATAAACAAAAAAATTAGATTAAATTTTGTATTATTTTTTTTAATTGAGATATGCCGTTGAAATTTCGTAATATTTCTTTTTAACGCCCGATATTTCGATTCTGACTATTTTTGAAAGTGTAGAATTATTAGGAAGGGATTGAGGGGGAGGGGGGGGGGGGAAGCAAACGGCCAGAAAAAAAAAAATAAATAAAATAAAAAAATAAAAAGAGTTACAGCGTTTGAAATTGTTATTATTAGGTTTCAAGGAAAGATAAATCGATTGCGGATATTTTCAAGTGTAAAATTATTAGAAGGGACGGAAAGGGGGGGAGGGGCAAAAACGTAGAAAAGGAACGGTTGTTTCGGAGAAAACAACGGAAAACCCAGAACGCCTTTATTCTTTTATATTTTGCAGAATTTCGAATTCTGATACTCCTTTCATATTTCATACTATGGATTTTTAACAGTATTCAGCCCGGAATTACGCAAGTTTCGGAGAAAACCACGAAAAAGTCAGACGTAAATCGTTTTATAATAGTGTTTATATCATTTTTGTATCTCAGCTTCTAATTAGCATAATTTCAAAAGTAATATGTCATTTTGAAAATTTTTTGAATTGAATTTTAAGAGCAGACGCCAAAAATTTCTGTCACATTCCAGTAACCGACCATCATAAGTAATGGAATTCGAGATTTCACGTGATTTACACGTTTTAAGGTTTCCTGATTAGGTTTTCTTTTGTATCTCAGCTACTAATTGAAATAATTTTATAAGTAATACATTATTTGATAGCTTTGTTGATTTAGAATTGAACAGTAGATTACAGAATTTTCTACCGCCAGATGGCGCTGTAATATTTTTAAATTTCAATATTTCGAATTCTGAATATGATTAAATTATTTTTAATACATCATTCGAAAGATATTTTAAATTACTTTTATACTATCGAAAGTGGGATTCGAGATTTCACCTAATTTACACGTTTTGAGGTCTCCTGAATCGGTTTTCTTTTGTATCTCAGCTACTAATTAAAATAATTTCATAAGTAATACATCATTTGAAAGATTTGTTGATTTGGAATCGAACAGAAGATTACACAAATTTCTACCGCCAGATGGCGTTGTAATATTTTAAAATTTCAATATTTCAAATTCTAATTATTATTAAATTGATGTTAATACATCATTCGAAAAATATTTTAAAGTACTTTTATATTATCGAAAGTGAAATTCGAGATTTCACCCAATTTACACGTTTTGAGGTGTCCTGATTAGGTTTTCTTTTGTATCTCAACTAATAATTAAAATAATTTCATAAGTAATACATCATTTGAAAGCTTTGTTGATTTGGAATTGAACAGTAGATTACAGGAATTTCTAACGCCAGATATTTTAAAATTTCCATATTTCAATTTCTAATTAAATTATTTTTAATACGTCATTCGAAAGATATTTTAAAGTTCTTTTAAATTATCGAAAGTTTTCACCAGATTTACACGTTTTGAGGTCTCCTGAGTCAGTTTTCTTTTGTATCTCAACTAATAATTAAAATAATTTCATAAGTAATACATCATTAGAAAGCTTTGTTGATTTGGAATTGAACAGCAGATTACAGAAATTTCTACCGTCAGATGGCGCTGTAATATTTTAAGATTTCAATATTTCAAATTCTAATTATGATTAAATTATTTTTAATGCATCATTCGAAAGATATTTTAGAGTACTTTTATATTATCGAAAGTGGGATTCGAGATTTCACCTGATTGACACGTTTTGAGGTTTCCTGAATCGGTTATCTTTGGTATCTCAGCTACTAATTAAAATAATTTCTAGGTTTACTTTTGCATCTCAGCTAATCGAGTTAGACCGATAAAAATTGGTATATGTAGGTTAATTAGTAGGGGCTGAAAGAGTGGGGAAGGGATAGTCGCGCGCAGCGAGTACGAGAGTGCGCTGCCGAAGGCAGTGGGGACCCGGTGCGACTTTTTACCTGATGAGAAATGATTTTTAAAATTTTCTTCTCTTAAGAATAAAAGTTTCATTTCAGAATATGTGCGTGCAGCGCACGTTATCTTAACACGTGCGCGCGCATCGCGCATGCGTTTGGGATCCGGTGCGAGTTTTCACCTGATGATAATTTTTTTTTTAATTTTATTTTCTTAATAATAAAAGTTTGAGTTGAGAAGGAATATACGTGCACATTGCACGTATATCCTCACAAGCGCGCATGGATATGCGCTGCCTAAGGCAGCGGGGTCCAGGTGTGAGTTTTTACACGATGATAAATGATATATTTTTTAAATTCCTTTTTTTAAGAATGAAAGTTTATGAGTAATAACATGGAATTTTGAGAAGTCATAAGGATGGTGAAGGGATACGGGTGCGCAGCGTACGGGTCTACGCTGCCGAAGGCAGTGGGGTCCCGGTGCGACATTTTTCCCGATCAGAATTTTTTTTTCTCTTTTTAACAACATGATAAAAAATTAATACAATTTTGAGAATTCATTAATTATTGTGATTCCTTTAAAAATAGTGACCAGCAAAGCGGGCGTAGCCTGCTAGTAAATAAATAAATAAAAAGAGTTACAGCGTTTGAAACTGTTATTATTAGGTTTCAAGGAAAGATAAATCGATTGCGGATATTTTCAAGTGTAAAATTATTAGAAGGGACGGAAAGGGGGGGGAGGGGCAAAAACGTAGAAAAGGAACGGTTGTTTCGGAGAAAACAACGGAAAACCCAGAACGCCTTTATTCTTTTATATTTTGCAGAATTTCGAATTCTGATACTCCTTTCACATTTCATACTATGGATTTTGAACAGTATTTAGCCCGGAATTACCCAAGTTTCGGAGAAAACCACGAAAACGTCAGACATAAATCGTTTTATAATAGTGTTTATATCATTTTTGTATCTCAGCTTCTAATTAGCATAATTTCAAAAGTAATATGTCATTTTGAAACTTATTTGAATGGAATTTCAAGAGTAGACGCCACAAATTTCTGTCACCTTCCATTAACCGACTATCATAAGTAATGGAATTTGAGATTTCACGTGATTTACACGTTTTAAGGTTTCCTGATTAGGTTTTCTTTTGTATCTCAGCTACTTATTAAAATAATTTGATAAGTAATACATTATTTGAAAGCTTTATTGATTTAGAATTGAACAGTAGATTACAGAATTTTCTACCGCCAGATGGCGCTGTAGTATTTTTAAATTTCAATATTTCGAATTCTGAATATGATTAAATTATTTTTAATACATCATTCGAAAGATATTTTAAAGTACTTTTATACTATCGAAAGTGGGATTCGAGATTTCACCTAATTTACACGTTTTGAGGTCTCCTGAATCGGTTTTCTTTTGTATCTCAGGTACTAATTAAAATAATTTCATAAGTAATGCATCATTTGAAAGATTTGTTGATTTGGAATCGAACAGTGGAATACAGAAATTTGTACCGCCAGATGGCGCTGTAATTTTTTTAACTTTCAATATTTCAATTTCTAATTATGATTAAATTATTTTTAATATATCAATTGAAAGATATTTTAAAGTTCTTTTAAATTATCGAAAGTTTTCACCAGATTTACATGTTTTGAGGTGTCCTGAATCAGTTTTTTTTTTTTTTTTTTTTGTATCTCAGTTATTAATTAAAAAAAGTTCATAAGTAATACATCATTTGAAAGCTTATTTTAGTTGATACACATTTTAAAGTACTTTTACATTATCGAAAATGAAATTCGAGATTTCACCCGATTTACACGTTTTGAGGTGTCCTGATTAGGTTTTCTTTTGCATCTCATCTACTAATTAAAATAATTTCATGAGTGATGCATCATTTGAAAGCTTTGTTTATCTGGAATGGAACAATAGATTACAGAAATTTCTACCGCCAGATGGCGCTGTAATTTTTTTAACTTTCAATATTTCAATTTCTAATTATGATTAAATTATTTTTAATGCATCATTCGAAAGATATTTTAAAGTTCTTTTATATTATCGACAGTTTTCACCAGATTTACACGTTTTGAGGTCTCCTGAATTAGTTTTCTTTTGTATCTCAGCTACTAATTAAAATAATTTCATAAGTAATACATCATTCGAAAGCTTTTTTGATTTGGAATCGAACAGTGGAATACTGAAATTTGTACCGCCAGATGGCGCTGTAATATTTTCAAATTTCAATATTTCAATTTCTAATTATGATAAAATTATTTTTAATACATCATTCGAAAGATATTTTAAAGTTCTTTTAAATTATCGAAAGTTTTCACCAGATTTACACGTTTTGAGCTGTCCTGAATCAGTTTTCTTTTATATCTCAGCTATTAATTAAAAAAATTTCATAAGTAATACATCATTTGAAAGCTTTGTTGACTTGATACACATTTTAAAGTACTTTTACATTATCGAAAATGGAATTCGAGATTTCACCCGATTTACACGTTTTGAGGTCTCCTAATTAGGTTTTCTTTTGTATCTCAGCTACTAATTAAAATAATTTCATAAGTAATACATCATTAGAAAGCATTTTTGATTTGGAATCGTACAGTGGATTACAGAAATTTCTACCGCCAGATGGCGCTGTAATATTTTCAAATTTCAATATTTGAATTTCTAATTATGATTAAATTATTTTTAATGCATCATTCGAAAGATATTTTAAAGTTCTTTTATATTATCGACAGTTTTCACCAGATTTACACGTTTTGAGGTCTCCTGAATTAGTTTTCTTTTGTATCTCAGCTACTAATTAAAATAATTTCGTAATACATCATTAGAAAGCTTTTTTGATTTGGAATCAAACAGTGGAATACAGAAATTTGTACCACCAGATGGCGCTGTAACATTTTAAAATTTCAATATTTCAATTTCTAATTATGATTAAATTATTTGTAATACATCATTCGAAAGATATTTTAAAGTTTTTTAAATTATCGAAAGTTTTCACCAGATTTACACGTTTTGAGGTGTCCTGAATCAGTTTTTTTTTTTTTTTTTTGTGTATCTCAGTTATTAATTAAAAAAAGTTCATAAGTAAAACATCATTTGAAAGCTTATTTTAGTTGATACACATTTTAAAGTACATTTACATTATAGAAAATGGAATTGGAGATTTCACCCGATTTACACGTTTTGAGGTCTCCAGATTAGGTTTTCTTTTGTATCTCATCTACTAATTAAAATAATTTCATGAGTAATACATCATTTGAAAGCTTTGTTGATCTGGAATGGAACAATAGATTACAAAAATTTCTACAGCCAGATGGCGCTGTAATATTTTTAAATTTCATCATTTCATATTCTAATTATGATTAAATTATTTCTAATACATCATTCGAAAGATATTTTAAAGTTCTTTTACATTATCGAAAGTGGAATTCGAGATTTCACCTGATTTACAATTTAAAGTGTCCTGATCAGGTTTTCTTTTGCATCTCAGCTAATTGAGTAAGACCGTTCAAAATTGGTATATGCAAGTTAATTAGGAGGGGCTGGAACGGTGGGGAAGGAATAGGCGCGCATGGGTTTGGGACCCGGTGCGAGTTTTTACCCGTTGATAAAAGATTTTTTTTTAAATTTTATTTTCTTATTAATAAAAGTTTGAGTTGAGAAGGAATATGCGTGTACAGCGCACGTATACCCTCAAACGTGCGCGCACAGCGCGCATTGGTCTGCGCTGCCGACGGCAGTGGCGTCCCGGTGTGAGTTTTTACCCGATGCTAAATGATATATTTTTTAATTCCTTTTCTTAAGAATGAAAGTTTATGAGTAATAACATGGAATTTTGAGAAGTCATATGGATGGTGAAGGACTACGTGCGCGCAGCGCACGGGTCTACGCTGCCGAAGGCAGTGGGGACCCGGTGCGAAATTTTTCCTGATCAGAATTTTTTTTTCTCTTTTTTTATCACATGATAAAAATTAATGCAATTTTGAGAATTCATTAGTTTTTGTGATTCATTTAAAAATAGTGACCAGCGAAGCGGGCGTAGCCTGCTAGTCTATAATAATAAAAGGAAAGGTTTGTCTGTCTGTCTGTCTGTCTGTCTGTCTATCTGTCTGTCTGTCTGTCTGTCTGTCTGTCTGTTCTTTTATACGTTCAGCCCCTACTGAACGCAGAAGTACAAAAATTCACATACGGATGCTCTGGAGCCTTTCCGATGTTTTCCTCGAAACAGAATTTAAAAATTTTAATTAGTTGTGGAGATATTAATTAAAATGTCCACTCATGTCTAATCTAAAAGCGATCTCAAAGCAGAAAAAGTGGAAAATAAATTAGAAATATTTGTCCGATCGTTACAATTTCGATACCAAATGAAAGGGGCATTTTTTCTGAATCTAAGTGTGCAAGTGGTTTATCGGTACAACAATTAGATTTTTTAAAATTAACTAAAGTATGAATTTTCTGTGGCAACATCATTTCAAATGCCAGTAATGAAGACCCATCGTCTGTCATCAAAAAGGAAATGATTGCAACCGATCAAGATGTCACGTGTTTTGTAGTAGGGAAAAATATTGCAATTTTCAATTTTTTTCAAATTTTAATTCACGTTACATTTGAATTCATATTCGACCTAGACAGCATATTATAAAGCTACTGTTCAATTTTCATGAAAATATGTGGATAAACAAAAAAATGAGATTAAATTTTGTATTATATTTTCAACTATTTTAAATTGAGATATGCCGTTGAAATTTCGTAATATTGGTGTTTTTAACGCCCGATATTTCGATTCTGAATATTTTTGAAAGTGTAGAATTATTAGGAAGGGCTTGAAGGGGAGGGGGGGGGGCAAGCAAACGGCCAGAAAAAAAATAAAATAAAAATAAATAAAAATAAATAAATAAAAAGAGTTACAGCGTTTGAAATTGTTATTATTAGGTTTCAAGGAAAGATAAATCGATTGCGGATATTTTCAAGTGTAAAATTATTAGAAGGGACGGAAAGGGGGGGAGGGGCAAAAACGTAGAAAAGGAACGGTTGTTTCGGAGAAAACAACGGAAAACCCAGAACGCCTTTATTCTTTTATATTTTGCAGAATTTCGAATTCTGATACTCCTTTCACATTTCATACTATGGATTTTGAACAGTATTTAGCCCGGAATTACCCAAGTTTCGGAGAAAACTACGAAAAAGTCAGACATAAATCGTTTTATAATAGTGTTTATATCATTTTTGTATCTCAGCTTCTAATTAGCATAATTTCAAAAGTAATATGTCATTTTGAAACTTATTTGAATGGAATTTCAAGGGTAGACGCCACAAATTTCTGTCACCTTCCATTAACCGACTATCATAAGTAATGGAATTTGAGATTTCACGTGATTTACACGTTTTAAGGTTTCCTGATTAGGTTTTCTTTTGTATCTCAGCTACTAATTAAAATAATTTTATAAGTAATACACTATTTGAAAGCTTTATTGATTTAGAATTGAACAGTAGATTACAGAATTTTCTACCGCCAGATGGCGCTGTAATATTTTTAAATTTCAATATTTCGAATTCTGAATATGATTAAATTATTTTTAATACATCTTTCGAAAGATATTTTAAAGTACTTTTATACTATCGAAAGTGGGATTCGAGATTTCACCTAATTTACACGTTTTGAGGTCTCCTGAATCGGTTTTCTTTTGTATCTCAGGTACTAATTAAAATAATTTCATAAGTAATACATCATTTGAAAGATTTGTTGATTTGGAATCGAACAGTGGAATACAGAAATTTGTACCGCCAGATGGCGCTATAATATTTTAAAATTTCAATATTTCAATTTCTAATTATGATTAAATTATTTTTAATATATCAATTGAAAGATATTTTAAAGTTCTTTTAAATTATCGAAAGTTTTCAACAGATTTACATGTTTTGAGGTGTCCTGAATCAGTTTTTTTTTTTGTATCTCAGTTATTAATTAAAAAAAGTTCATAAGTAATACATCATTTGAAAGCTTATTTTAGTTGATACACATTTTAAAGTACTTTTACATTATCGAAAATGAAATTCGAGATTTCACCCGATTTACACGTTTTGAGGTCTCCTGATTAGGTTTTCTTTTGCATCTCATCTACTAATTAAAATAATTTCATGAGTGATGCATCATTTGAAAGCTTTGTTTATCTGGAATGGAACAATAGATTACAGAAATTTCTACCGCCAGATGGCGCTGTAATTTTTTTAACTTTCAATATTTCAATTTCTAATTATGATTAAATTATTTTTAATGCATCATTCGAAAGATATTTTAAAGTTCTTTTATATTATCGACAGTTTTCACCAGATTTACACGTTTTGAGGTCTCCTGAATTAGTTTTCTTTTGTATCTCAGCTACTAATTAAAATAATTTCATAAGTAATACATCATTCGAAAGCTTTTTTGATTTGGAATCGAACAGTGGAATACTGAAATTTGTACCGCCAGATGGCGCTGTAATATTTTCAAATTTCAATATTTGAATTTCTAATTATGATTAAATTATTTTTAATGCATCATTCGAAAGATATTTTAAAGTTCTTTTATATTATCGACAGTTTTCACCAGATTTACACGTTTTGAGGTCTCCTGAATTAGTTTTCTTTTGTATCTCAGCTACTAATTAAAATAATTTCGTAATACATCATTATAAAGCTTTTTTGATTTGGAATCGAACAGTGGAATACTGAAATTTGTACCGCCAGATGGCGCTGTAATATTTTCAAATTTCAATATTTCAATTTCTAATTATGATAAAATTATTTTTAATACATCATTTGAAAGATATTTTAAAGTTCTTTTAAATTATCGAAAGTTTTCACCAGATTTACACGTTTTGAGCTGTCCTGAATCAGTTTTCTTTTATATCTCAGTTATTAATTAAAAAAATTTCATAAGTAATACATCATTTGAAAGCTTTGTTGACTTGATACACATTTTAAAGTACTTTTACATTATCGAAAATGGAATTCGAGATTTCACCCGATTTACACGTTTTGAGGTCTCCTAATTAGGTTTTCTTTTGTATCTCAGCTACTAATTAAAATAATTTCATAAGTAATACATCATTAGAAAGCTTTTTTGATTTGGAATCGAACAGTGGATTACAGAAATTTCTACCGCCAGATGGCGCTGTAATATTTTCAAATTTCAATATTTGAATTTCTAATTATGATTAAATTATTTTTAATGCATCATTCGAAAAATATTTTAAGGTTCTTTTATATTATCGACAGTTTTCACCAGATTTACACGTTTTGAGGTCTCCTGAATTAGTTTTCTTTTGTATCTCAGCTACTAATTAAAATAATTTCGTAATACATCATTAGAAAGCTTTTTTGATTTGGAATCGAACAGTGGAATACTGAAATTTGTACCGCCAGATGGCGCTGTAACATTTTAAAATTTCAATATTTCAATTTCTAATTATGATTAAATTATTTGTAATACATCATTCGAAAGATATTTTAAAGTTTTTTAAATTATCGAAAGTTTTCACCAGATTTACACGTTTTGAGGTGTCCTGAATCAGTTTTTTTTTTTTTTTTTTTTTTTTTTTTTTTTTTTTTTTAATCTCAGTTATTAATTAAAAAAATTTCATAAGTAAAACATCATTTGAAAGCTTATTTTAGTTGATACACATTTTAAAGTACATTTACATTATCGAAAATGGAATTGGAGATTTCACCCGATTTACACGTTTTGAGGTCTCCTGATTAGGTTTTCTTTTGTATCTCATCTACTAATCAAAATAATTTCATGAGTGATACATCATTTGAAAGCTTTGTTGATCTGGAATGGAACAATAGATTACAGAAATTTCTACAGCCAGATGGCGCTGTAATATTTTTAAATTTCAATATTTCATATTCTAATTATGATTAAATTATTTCTAATACATCATTCGAAAGATATTTTAAAGTTCTTTTACATTATCGAAAGTGGAATTCGAGATTTCACCTGATTTACAATTTAAAGTGTCCTGATCAGGTTTTCTTTTGCATCTCAGCTAATTGAGTAAGACCGTTGAAAATTGGTACATGCAAGTTAATTAGGAGGGGCTGGAACGGTGGGGAAGGAATAGGCGCGCATGGGTTTGGGACCCGGTGCGAGTTTTTACCCGTTAATAAAAGATTTTTTTTTAAATTTTATTTTCTTAATAATAAAAGTTTGAGTTGAGAAGGAATATGCGTGTACAGCGCACGTATATCCTCAAACGTGCGCGCACAGCGCGCATTGGTCTGCGCTGCCGACGGCAGTGGCGTCCTGGTGTGAGTTTTTACCCGATGCTAAATGATATATTTTTTAATCCCTTTTCTTAAGAATGAAAGTTTATGAGTAATAACATGGAATTTTGAGAAGTCATAAGGATGGTGAAGGAATACGTGCGCGCAGCGCACGGGTCTACGCTGCCGAAGGCAGTGGGGACCCGGTGCGACATTTTTCCTGATCAGAATTTTTTTTTCTCTTTTTTTATCACATGATAAAAATTAATGCAATTTTGAGAATTCATTAATTTTTGTGATTCATTTAAAAATAGTGACCAGCGAAGCGGGCGTAGCCTGCTAGTATATTATAAATGTGAATGTCCGTTTATTTGACTGAGTTTCACGCTAAAACTGCTCGATGGATTTCGATGAAATTTGTTATGGAGATAGCTTATACCCTAACTTAAAAAGTTGGCTACCTTTTATTCCGAAAAAAAATTTGTTTTTGCGATTTTTATGCATAAAATAGCAATTTTGTAAGCTAATAATAGCAAAGAATTAGCCATTTAAATTTATACATAATTTAATCGTTGCAAAAAAAAAAAAAAAAAAAAAAGAACCTATTTATTTTTTTCAACAGGAAAATAAATACATTTATCTAAACGTGAACGATAAAAATTATAAAAAAAAAAATTACGCATCTCACAAAAATTGACGTCATTTTTAATTAAAAATTTCTTTTACACATTGATAAAGTGCTAATACACAAGCGAAGTGATGACGTCACTGACCGTTCGTGGATGCAAGAAAAATATTTCCTATGTTAAACGTCCATTGGATTTTTTGTAAAAAATTATTAAAAATCGAGGAAAATTATTTCCCGATTTTAATCCCCATATTTAGGTACAGGTATGTATTAATTATCATGTCCATGCGTTACATTAAGTTATTTTCGTTGTAAAATTGACAAAATTTGAATTTTTGATTTCAAAACTCTAGGGGAAAAAAAATGGCAAATTTCCATATTCGATTGAAAACACAAACATTTCATTTCAAAAGATGATATTTACACAATAAATATCCAACTAATATACTAATTAAAGGAAAATGATAAATATTCTATCATAATTTGAAGTCAAATGTCTAAATAAAGTATCTGATATAAGATACTAATATGTTGCAGCGGAATAGATTTGATATCGGTCATCCTTAGCAGAAAAAAAAAAATATATATATATATATCGACAAATTATTTGGCGAACATAATTTAATTCCTTTCAAAAATCATGGTTATTTTAACAACTTATATAAAGAGAGTAATGAATAATATTAAACAATATTTCGTACAATGCATATTACGAAAATATACATCTGGCATGCATATTTTCATATTACGTTTTTGATCACCAAATACAATAAGCTCCAAGAACGACAGAGTTTTGAAATTTAAAATTAAAATTTTGTCAAATTGACAGCAAAATAACTCAATCTGACACATGCACATGATAACTAATCTATACTAATATTATAAATGTGAAAGTTTGGATGGATGTTTGTTACTCAATCACGCCACAACGGCTAAACGGATCTGGATGAAATTTTGTACAGAGATAGATAATAGTCTGGAATAAGACATAGGCTACTATTTATACCGGAAAAAGTGTAAATTTTTAATTAATCTCCTATATAATATAAATATTTCTTCTATAATAAAACTTTAAAATAATTTATTTTAATTTTTAATTGTTGCCAAAGAATATTTTACGCGAATAATAATAAAAAATAATAATAAATATTAAATTTGCTTAGGCACATGACAACATGATGTCATTACCAAAATTAAATAATAAGAAAATGAAAGCTAATTCAGATCTGTATTAAAGAGCTTTATTTGTTGATAATCCTTTGTATATTTTTAATTTTAATACTGAAGTAGGTAGGACATTTTTCGCCAAGGACTCTATTTTTGTGACAGCAACCTTAAGCCAAGTAGTCCATAAAAAATATAAACAAATCTGTACATATAAAAGAGTAAACTCAATGATTCACCGACTCAACACTGCCATGACGATTCTGTGGGAAAGAGGGTCACAAATTTTAGTGATCAGGTTGGTTTTCGGAGCCTGACCCCCAACTAAGACGGAATTTTGCAAAATCCCCCCCCCCCCTCCTGTCTCCTTTGGGGAGCAGAAGGCTTAACTCGGCTCCAAATTATATAACGGTGAAGAAATTGCAGATGGAAAGACCAGAGTTGAGTACAAAAATATTATTTTCTGCGATTTTGGAATTTTGGATTTTTAAGGGGGGAGGGAAGGGAAAAGGTTTTGGAAGAAGGGTACTCAACACACGAGGAAATCGAACTGAACACACACTACAAAGGGATTTTATGAAATTCCACCCTACCGCCCTTTGGAGAATGGGGGGCAAAAACATGTATTCATGCGTAACGCTGCACTAAATTATCTAAGGTTGGACATTTTTTATGTAAGGGAAGGTTATATGTATCTAACTCATACTATGAAGAGATTTTGCGAAATTCCCTCCTCCTTCCCTCCTTTAAGAACGGGGGAAGAGATTAAAAAAAAAAAAAGTTTTAACTCAGCTTTAAATAATTTCATGATCTCAATTTTTTTATGTGTCGGTTAGGTATGTGTATGCAACATGCAATATAAAGTAATTTTGGAAATTTACCCCCCTCCCCTTCCTCTCGGGGCGGGCGGGTCAAAAACCACATTTTGAAGCTTAAATCCGTCCAAATTACCTAAGAATGGCGAATTTTGGTGTGTGGGTGTTAAGTGTGCGAAATATGCACTTTGATGAGATTTTGTAAAACTTTCAACTGTAACCGCGAGGGAGGGGGAGTAAAAAGCAGGTAAGGGACTGCCGAAGGCATTGGGCAACTTAAAATTAGATTTTGACGGATTTCAATGATTTTTTTTTTTTTTTTAGGATATTTTATTATTATTAATGATAAGCTGTTTTGGGGATTCATTTAAATATAATGTCCAGCGAAGCGGGCAAAGCCTGCTAGTGAATGTATAAGAAAAGAAACAAAAGGAAGGTATTGGTTTAAATGCTCTTTTAGACGATTTTGTGAATCGGATGGGTTCGAAATCTTGTGAAACAGTGTGTACGCGAAGGAGGAAAGTTGCAAAAACGTAAGAAAAATGAATGTATAAGGAAAAGAAACAAAAGGGAGGTATTGGTTTAAATGGTCTTTTAGACGATTTTGTAAGTCAGATGGGTTCGGAATCTTAAAAACAGTGTGTACGCGAAGGAGGAAAGTTGTTTTGAGTGCAAAAACGTAAGAAAAATGAATGTATAAGGAAAAGAAACAAAAGGGCGTTATTGGTTTAAATGGCCTTTGAGACAGTTTTGTGAGTCAGATGGGTTCGGAATCTTAAAAGCAGTGTGTACGCGATAGAGGAAAATTGTTTTGAGTGCCAAAACGTGGAAAAAAATAATTGTATAAGGAAAAGAAACAAAAGGTTTAAATTGCCTTTTAGACGGTTTTGTGAGTCAGGTGGGTTCGGAAACATAAAAACAGTGTGTACGCGAAAGAGGAAAATTGTTTTGAGTGCAAAAACGTCGAAAAAATAATTGTATAAGGAAAAGAAACAAAAGGTTTAAATGGCCTTTTAGACGGTTTTGTGAGTCAGGTGGGTTCGGAATCATAAAAAAAGTGTGTACGAGAAGGAGGAATGTTGTTTTGAGTGCAAAAACGTAAGAAAAATGAAGGTATAAGGAAAAGAAACAGAAGGGCGGTATTGGTTTAAATGGCCTTTTAGACGGTTTTGTGAGTTATATGGATACGGAATCTTAAAAACAGTGTGTACGAGAAGGAGGAAAGTTGTTTTGAGTGCCAAAACGTGGAAAAAATGAATGTATAAGGAAAAGAAACAAAAGGGCGGAATTGGTTTAAATGGCTTTTTAGACAGTTTTCTGAGTCAGATGGGTTCGAAATCTTAAAAACAGTGTGTACGCGAAGGAGGAAACTTGTTTTGAGTGCAAAAACGTGGAAAAAATGAATGTATAAGAAAAGAAACAAAAGGGAGGTATTGGTTTAAATGCTCTTTTAGACGATTTTGTGAATCGGATGGGTTCGAAATCTTGTGAAACAGTGTGTACGCGAAGGAGGAAAGTTGTTTTGAGTGCAAAAACGTAAGAAAAATGAATGTATAAGGAAAAGAAACAAAAGGGAGGTATTGGTTTAAATGGTCTTTTAGACGATTTTGTAAGTCAGATGGGTTCGGAATCTTAAAAACAGTGTGTACGCGAAGGAGGAAAGTTGATTTGAGTGCAAAAACGTAAGAAAAATGAATGTATAAGGAAAAGAAACAAAAGGGCGTTATTGGTTTAAATGGTCTTTTAGACAGTTTTGTGAGTCAGATGGGTTCGGAATCTTAAAAGCAGTGTGTACGCGAAAGAGGAAAATTGTTTTGAGTGCAAAAACGTCGAAAAAATAATTGTATAAGGAAAAGAAACAAAAGGTTTAAATGGCCTTTTAGACGGTTTTGTGAGTCAGGTGGGTTCGGAAACATAAAAACAGTGTGTACGCGAAGGAGGAACGTTTTGAGTGCCAAAACGTGGAAAAAATGAATGTATAAGGAAAACAAACAAAAGGGCGGAATTGGTTTAAATGGCCTTTTAGACGGTTTTGTGAGTCAGGTGGGTTCGGAATCATAAAAAAAATGTGTACGAGAAGGAGGAAAGTTGGAAAAACCTGGAAAAAATGAATGTATAAGGAAAAGAAACAAAAGGGCGGTATTGTTTTAAATGGCTTTTTAGACAATTTCGTGAGTCAGATGGGTTCGGAATCATAAAAACAGTCTGTACGCGAAGGAGAAAAGTTGTTTTGAGTGCAAAAACGTCAGAAAAATGAATGTTTAAGGAAAAGAAACAAAAGGGCGGTATTGGTTTAAATGGCCTTTTAGACGGTTTTGTGAGTAGGTGGGTTCGGAATCATAAAAAAAGTGTGTACGAGAAGGAGGAATGTTGTTTTGAGTGCAAAAACGTGGAAAAAATGAATGTATAAGGAAAAGAAACAAAAGGGAGGTATTAGTTTAAATGGTCTTTTAGACGATTTTGTGAGTCAGATGGGTTCGGAATCTTAAAAACAGTGTGTACGCGAAGGAGGAAAATTGTTTTGAGTGCAAAAACGTAAGAAAAATGAATGTATAAGGAAAAAAACAAAAGGGAGGTATTGGTTTAAATGGTCTTTTGGACGATTTTGTAAGTCAGATGGGTTCGGAATCTTAAAAACAGTGTGTACGCGAAGGAGGAAAGTTGTTTTGAGTGCAAAAACGTAAGAAAAATGAATATATAAGGAAAACAAACAAAAGGGAGGTTATTGGTTTAAATGGCCTTTTACACAGTTTGGTGAGTCAGATGGGTTCGGAATCTTAAAAACAGTGTGTACGCGAAGGAGGAAAGTTGTTTTGAGTGCAAAAACGTCAGATAAATGAATGTTTAAGGAAAAGAAACAAAAGGGCAGAATTGGTTTAAATGGCCTTTTAGACGGTTTTGTGAGTCAGGTGGGTTCGGAAACATAAAAAAAGTGTGTACGAGAAGGAGGAAAGTTGGAAAAAATGAATGTATAAGGAAAAGAAAAGGGCGGTATTAATGTAAATGGCCTTTTAGACGATTTTGTGAATCACATGGGTTCGGAATCACAAAAACAGTGTGTACGCGAAGGAGGAACGTTTTGAGTGCCAAAACGTGGAAAAAATGAATGTATAAGGAAAACAAACAAAAGGGCGGTATTGGTTTAAATTGTATTGGCTTTTTAGACAGTTTTGTGAGTCAGATGGGTTCGGAATCTTAAAAACAGTGTCTACGCGAAGGAGGAAAGTTGTCTTGAGTGCAAAAACGTAAGCAAAATGAATGTATAAGGAAAAGAAACAAAAGGGCGGTATTGGTTTAAATGGCCTTTTAGACGGTTTTGTGAGTCAGGTGGGTTCGGAATCATAAAAAATCTGGAGTAACTCCACTCGACTTTCCGAACATTGAGTAACTAACAGTTTTGTAGATAAAATAAAGAAAGAGGAATTGCTAAACAAACAAAAGAGAGAAAACCATAATAGAGTGTTTTTTTCTCCATATATCACACGAGGTTTTATTTAACGCTACTGAACTTTGAGCCCTTAGATCATAATGATAAAGAATTTTTCGTTTTGTCCCTGTAAAAATCTATAGATGCTAGATTCACCAAAATGCTTATAGTTAGTGCAACAGTGATTTATAATATTCATACAAATTTTCAGCTCAATTGAATAAGGCGTTTAGATGCTATCGCACTTTTAAAAATTTGGTCTCATAGGCCATAATGATAAAGAATTTTTCTTTGTGTCCCTGTAAAAAAACTGTAGTGCTAGATTCACCAAAATCTATACATTTGGTGCAAATGCGACCTATAACATGTGTACAATTTTTTTGCTCAGATTAATAAGGCGTTTAGACGCTATCACACTTTTAAAAATTTGGCCCCATTGGCCTTAATGATAAAGAATTTTTCTTTGTGTCCCTGTAAAAAAACTATAAGTGCTAGATTCTCCAAAATCTATACAGATTGAGTATCTGTGACCTATAATATGGGTATAAAATTTTTGCTCAATTGAATAAGGCGTTTAGATGCTATCGCACTTTTAAGATTTTGGTCCCATAGGCCATAATGATAAAGAATTTTTCTTTGTGTCCCTGTAAAAAAACTATGAGTGCTAGATTCACCAAAATCTATAGGGTTCGTACTATGGTGACTTACAATATACGTACCAACTTTCAGGTTAATCGAACAAAGCCTTTAGACGCTAGCGTGTTCACAAACATACACACATACACACATACACACATACACACACACATACATACATCATCGTAAAAATAGTGAAAACGGACTCAGGGGACCTCAAAACGTATAGAAACATCAAAATCTCGAATTCGGATTTTTGACATGATTACAATACTTTCCTCACTATAGTGTTCGGAAAGTAAAAAAGTGTGTACGAGAAGGAGGAATGTTGTTTTGAGTGATAAAACGTGGAAAAAAATGAATGTATAAGGAAAAGAAACAAAAGGGAGGTATTGGTTTAAATGGCCTTTTAGACGATTTTGTGAGTCAGATGGGTTCGGAATCTTAAAAACAGTGTGTACGCGAAAGAGGAAAATTGTTTTGAGTGCAAAAACGTCGAAAAAATAATTGTATAAGGAAAAGAAACAAAAGGTTTAAATGGCCTTTTAGACGGTTTTGTGAGTCAGGTGAGTTCGGAAACATAAAAACAGTGTGTACGCGAAGGAGGAACGTTTTGAGTGCCAAAACGTGGAAAAAATGAATGTATAAGGAAAACAAACAAAAGGGCGGTATTGGTTTAAATGGCGTTTTAGACGGTTTTGTGAGTCACGTGGGATCGGAATCACAAAAAAAGTGTGTACGAGAAGGAGGAATGTTGTTTTGAGTGCAAAAACGTAAGAAAAATGAAGGTATAAGGAAAAGAAACGGAAGGGCGGTATTGGTTTAAATGGCCTTTTAGACGGTTTTGTGAGTCAGGTGGGTTCGGAATCATTAAAAAAGTGTGTACGAGAAGGAGGAATGTTGTTTTGCGTGATAAAACGTGGAAAAAAATGAATGTATAAGGAAAAGAAACAAAAGGGAGGTATTAGTTTAAATGGTCTTTTAGACGATTTTGTGAGTCAGATGGGTTCGGAATCTTAAAAACAGTGTGTACGCGAAGGAGGAAAGTTGGAATAACCTGCAAAAAATGAATGTATAAGGAAAAGAAACAAAAGGGCGGTATTGGTTTAAATGGTTTTTTAGACAGTTTTCTGAGTCAGATGGGTTCGAAATCTTAAAAACAGTGTGTACGCGAAGGAGGAAACTTGTTTTGAGTGCAAAAACGTGGAAAAAATGAATGTATAAGAAAAAGAAACAAAAGGGAGGTATTGGTTTAAATGCTCTTTTAGACGATTTTGTGAATCGGATGGGTTCGGAATCTTGTGAAACAGTGTGTACGCGAAGGAGGAAAGTTGTCTTGAGTGCAAAAACGTAAGCAAAATGAATGTATAAGGAAAAGAAACAAAAGGGCGTTATTGGTTTAAATGGCCTTTTAGACGGTTTTGTGTGTCAGGTGGGTTCGGAATCATAAAAAAAGTGTGTACGAGAAGGAGGCCATTTCTTGAAGGAGGTCCGGTTCTTTTGAGTGCAAAAACGTGGAAAAAATGAATGTATAAGGAAAAGAAACAAAAGGGAGGTATTGGTTTAAATGGTCTTTTAGACGATTTTGTGAGTCAGATGGGTTCGGAATCTTAAAAGCAGTGTGTACGCGAAGGAGGAAAGTTGTTTTGAGTGCAAAAACATGAGAAAAATGAATGCATAAGGAAAAGAAACAAAAGGGCGGTATTGATGTAAATGGCCTTTTTAACGATTTTGTGATTCCGGTGGGTTCGGAATCATTAAAAAAGTGTGTACGAGAAGGAGGAATGTTGTTTTGCGTGATAAAACGTGGAAAAAAATGAATGTATAAGGAAAAGAAACAAAAGGGAGGTATTAGTTTAAATGGTCTTTTAGACGATTTTGTGAGTCAGATGGGTTCGGAATCTTAAAAACAGTGTGTACGCGAAGGAGGAAAGTTGGAATAACCTGCAAAAAATGAATGTATAAGGAAAAGAAACAAAAGGGCGGTATTGGTTTAAATGGTTTTTTAGACAGTTTTCTGAGTCAGATGGGTTCGAAATCTTAAAAACAGTGTGTACGCGAAGGAGGAAACTTGTTTTGAGTGCAAAAACGTGGAAAAAATGAATGTATAAGAAAAAGAAACAAAAGGGAGGTATTGGTTTAAATGCTCTTTTAGACGATTTTGTGAATCGGATGGGTTCGGAATCTTGTGAAACAGTGTGTACGCGAAGGAGGAAAGTTGTCTTGAGTGCAAAAACGTAAGCAAAATGAATGTATAAGGAAAAGAAACAAAAGGGCGTTATTGGTTTAAATGGCCTTTTAGACGGTTTTGTGTGTCAGGTGGGTTCGGAATCATAAAAAAAGTGTGTACGAGAAGGAGGCCATTTCTTGAAGGAGGTCCGGTTCTTTTGAGTGCAAAAACGTGGAAAAAATGAATGTATAAGGAAAAGAAACAAAAGGGAGGTATTGGTTTAAATGGTCTTTTAGACGATTTTGTGAGTCAGATGGGTTCGGAATCTTAAAAGCAGTGTGTACGCGAAGGAGGAAAGTTGTTTTGAGTGCAAAAACATGAGAAAAATGAATGCATAAGGAAAAGAAACAAAAGGGCGGTATTGATGTAAATGGCCTTTTTAACGATTTTGTGATTCCGGTGGGTTCGGAATCATAAAAACAGTGTGTAATCGAAGGAGGAGTGCCAGAACGTGGAAAAAATGAATGTATAAAGAAAAGAACCAAAAGGGCGTTATTGGTTTAAATGGCCTTTTAGATGGTTTTGTGAGTCAGATAGGTTCGGAATCTTAAAAGCAGTGTGTACGCGAAGGAGGAAATTTGTTTTGAGTGCAAAAACATGAGAAAAATGAATGCATAAGGAAAAGAAACAAAAGGGCGGTATTGATGTAAATGGCCTTTTTAACGATTTTGTGAGTCCGGTAGGTTCGGAATCATAAAAACATTGTGTACGCGAAGGAGGAAAGTTGTCTTGAGTGCCAAAACGTGGAAAAAATGAAAGTATAAGGAAAAGAAACAAAAGGGCGTTATTGGTTTAAATGGTCTTTTAGACAGTTTTGTGAGTCAGATGGGTTCGGAATCATAAAAACAGTGTGTACGCGAAGGAGAAAAGTTGTTTTGAGTGCAAAAACGTCAGAAAAATGAATGTTTAAGGAAAATAAACAAAAGGGCGGAATTGGTTTAAATGGCCTTTTAGACGGTTTTGTGAGTCAGATGGGTTCGGAATCATAAAAACAGTGTGTACGCGAAGGAGGAAAGTTGTTTTGAGTGCAAAAACGTGGAAAAAATGAATGTATAAGGAAAAGAAACAAAAGGGCGGAATTGGTTTAAATGGCCTTTTAGACAGTTTTGTGAGTCAGATGGGTTCGAAATCTTAAAAACAGTGTGTACGCGAAGGAGGAAACTTGTTTTGAGTGCAAAAACGTCGAAAAAATAATTGTATAAGGAAAAGAAACAAAAGGTTTAAATGGCCTTTTAGACGGTTTTGTGAGTCAGGTGGGTTCGGAATCTTAAAAACAGTGTGTACGCGAAGGAGGAAAGTTGTAAAAACTTGGAAAAAATGAATGTATAAGGAAAAGAAACAAAAGGGCGGTATTGGTTTAAATGGCTTTTTAGACAGTTTTGTGAATCGGATGGGTTCGGAATCTTGTGAAACAGTGTGTACGCGAAGGAGGAAAGTTGTCTTGAGTGCAAAAACGTGGAAAAAATGAATGTATAAGGAAAAGAAACAAAAGGGCGTTATTGGTTTAAATGGCGTTTTAGACGGTTTTGTGAGTCAGATGGGTTCGGAATCATAAAAACAGTGTGTACGCGAAGGAGGAAAGTTGTTTTGAGTGCCAAAACGTGGAAAAAATGAATGTATAAGGAAAAAAAACAAAAGGGCGGAATTGGTTTAAATGGTCTTTTAGACAGTTTTGTGAGTCAGATGGGTTCGGAATCTTAAAAGCAGTGTGTACGCGAAAGAGGAAAATTGTTTTGAGTGCAAAAACGTCGAAAAAATAATTGTATAAGGAAAAGAAACAAAAGGTTTAAATGGCCTTTTAGACGGTTTTGTGAGTCAGGTGGGTTCGGAAACATAAAAACAGTGTGTACGCGAAGGAGGAACGTTTTGAGTGCCAAAACGTGGAAAAAATGAATGTATAAGGAAAACAAACAAAAGGGCGGTATTGGTTTAAATGGCGTTTTAGACGGTTTTGTGAGTCACATGGGATCGGAATCACAAAAAAAGTGTGTACGAGAAGGAGGAATGTTGTTTTGTATGCAAAAACGTGAGAAAAATGAAGGTATAAGGAAAAGAAACGGAAGGGCGGTATTGGTTTAAATGGTCTTTTAGACGGTTTTGTGAGTCAGATGGATACGGAATCTTAAAAACAGTGTGTACGAGAAGGAGGAAAGTTGTTTTGAGTGCGAAAACGTGGAAAAAATGAATGTATAAGAAAAAGAAACAAAAGGGCGGTATTGGTTTAAATGGCTTTTTAGACAATTTCGTGAGTCAGATGGGTTCGGAATCATAAAAACAGTGTGTACGCGAAGGAGGAAAGTGTTTTTGAGTGCCAAAACGTTGAAAAAATGAATGCATAAGGAAAAGAAACAAAAGGGCGGTATTGATGTTTAAATGGCCTTTTTAACGATTTTGTGAGTCCGGTAGGTTCGGAATCATAAAAACATTGTGTACGCGAAGGAGGAACGTTTTGAGTGCCAAAACGTGGAAAAAATGAATTTATAAGGAAAACAAACAAATGGGCGGTATTGGTTTAAATGGCGTTTTAGACGGTTTTGTGAGTCACGTGGGATCGGAATCACAAAAAAAGTGTGTACGAGAAGGAGGAATGTTGTTTTGAGTGCAAAAACGTAAGAAAAATGAAGGTATAAGGAAAAGAAACGGAAGGGCGGTATTGGTTTAAATGGCCTTTTAGACGGTTTTGTGAGTTATATGGATACGGAATCTTAAAAACAGTGTGTACGAGAAGGAGGAAAGTTGTTTTGATTGCCAAAACGTGGAAAAAATGAATGTATAAGGAAAAGAAACAAAAGGGCGGAATTGGTTTAAATGGCCTTTTAGACGGTTTTGTGAGTCAGGTGGGTTCGGAATCATAAAAAAAATGTGTACGAGAAGGAGGAAAGTTGTTTTGAGTGCAAAAACGTCAGAAAAATGAATGTATAAGGAAAAGAAACAAAAGGGAGGTAATAGTTTAAATGGTCTTTTAGACGATTTTGTGAGTCAGATGGGTTCGGAATCTTAAAAGCAGTGTGTACGCCAAGGAGGAAAGTTGTTTTGAGTGCAAAAACGTCAGAAAAATGAATGTATAAGGAAAAGAAACAAAAGGGCGGTAATAGTTTAAATGGTCTTTTAGACGATTTTGTGAGTCAGATGGGTTCGGAATCTTAAAAACAGTGTGTACGCCAAGGAGGAAAGTTGTTTTGAGTGCAAAAACGTAAGAAAAATGAATGTATAAGGAAAAGAAACGAAAGGGAGGTACTGGTTTAAATGGTCTTTTAGACGATTTTGTGAATCAGATGGGTTCGGAATCTTGTGAAACAGTGTGTACGCGAAGGAGGAAAGTTGTCTTGAGTGCAAAAACGTAAGAATAATGAATATATAAGGAAAAGAAACAAAAGGGAGGTATTGGTTTAAATGGCCTTTTACACAGTTTGGTGAGTCAGATGGGTTCGAAAGTTTAAAAACAGTGTGTACGCGAAGGAGGAAACTTGTTTTGAGTGCAAAAACGTGGAAAAAATGGATGTATAAGAAAAAGAAACAAAAGGGAGGTATTGGTTTAAATGCTCTTTTAGACAATTTTGTGAATTAGATGGGTTCGGAATCTTGTGAAACAGTGTGTACGCGAAGGAGGAAAGTTGTCTTGAGTGCAAAAACGTAAGAAAAATGAATATATAAGGAAAAGAAACAAAAGGGAGGTATTGGTTTAAATGGCCTTTTACACAGTTTGGTGAGTCAGATGGGTTCGGAATCTTAAAAACAGTGTGTACGCGAAGGAGGAAAGTTGTTTTGAGTGCAAAAACGTCAGATAAATGAATGTTTAAGGAAAAGAAACAAAAGGGCGGAATTGGTTTAAATGGCCTTTTAGACGGTTTTGTGAGTCAGGTGGGTTCGGAAACATAAAAAAAGTGTGTACGAGAAGGAGGAAAGTTGGAAAAAATGAATGTATAAGGAAAAGAAAAGGGCGGTATTAATGTAAATGGCCATTTAGACGATTTTGTGAATCACATGGGTTCGGAATCACAAAAGCAGTGTGTACGCGAAGGAGGAACGTTTTGAGTGCCAAAACGTGGAAAAAATGAATGTATAAGGAAAACAAACAAATGGGCGGTATTGGTTTAAATGGCCTTTTAGACGGTTTTGTGAGTCAGGTGGGTTCGGAATCATAAAAAAAGTGTGTACGAGAAGGAGGAAAGTTGTTTTGAGTGCAAAAACGTGGAAAAAATGAATGTATAAAGAAAAGAAACAAAAGGGCGGAATTGGTTTAAATGGCCTTTTAGACGGTTTTGTAAGTCAGGTGGGTTCGGAATCATAAAAAAAATGCGTACGAGAAGGAGGAAAGTTGGAAAAACCTGGAAAAAATGAATGTATAAAGAAAAGAAACAAAAGGGCAGTATTGGTTTAAATGGCTTTTTAGACAATTTCGTGAGTCAGATGGGTTCGGAATCATAAAAACAGTGTGTACGCGAAGGAGAAAAGTTGTTTTGAGTGCAAAAACGTCAGATAAATGAATGTTTAAGGAAAAGAAACAAAAGGGCGGAATTGGTTTAAATGGCCTTTTAGACGGTTTTGTGAGTCAGATGGGTTCGGAATCATAAAAACAGTGTGTACGCGAAGGAGGAAAGTTGTTTTGAGTGCAAAAATGTGGAAAAAATGGATGTATAAGAAAAAGAAACAAAAGGGAGGTATTGGTTTAAATGGCCTCTTAGACGGTTTTGTGAGTCAGGTGGGTTCGGAAACATAAAAAAAGTGTGTACGAGAAGGAGGAAAGTTGGAAAAAATGAATGTATAAGGAAAAGAAAAGGGCGGTATTAATGTAAATGGCCTTTTAGACGATTTTGTGAATCACATGGGTTCGGAATCACAAAAACAGTGTGTACGCGAAGGAGGAACGTTTTGAGTGCCAAAACGTGGAAAAAATGAATGTATAAGGAAAACAAACAAAAGGGCGGTATTGGTTTAAATGGCTTTTTAGACGGTTTTGTGAGTCAGATGGGTTCGGAATCATAAAAACAGTGTGTACGCGAAGGAGGAAAGTTGTTTTGAGTGCAAAAACGTGGAAAAAATGAATGTATAAGGAAAAGAAACAAAAGGGCGGAATTGGTTTAAATGGCCTTTTAGACAGTTTTGTGAGTCAGATGGGTTCGAAATCTTAAAAACAGTGTGTACGCGAAGGAGGAAACTTGTTTTGAGTGCAAAAATGTGGAAAAAATGGATGTATAAGAAAAAGAAACAAAAGGGAGGTATTGGTTTAAATGGCCTCTTAGACGGTTTTGTGAGTCAGGTGGGTTCGGAAACATAAAAAAAGTGTGTACGAGAAGGAGGAAAGTTGGAAAAAATGAATGTATAAGGAAAAGAAAAGGGCGGTATTAATGTAAATGGCCTTTTAGACGATTTTGTGAATCACATGGGTTCGGAATCACAAAAACAGTGTGTACGCGAAGGAGGAACGTTTTGAGTGCCAAAACGTGGAAAAAATGAATGTATCAGGAAAACAAACAAAAGGGCGGTATTGGTTTAAATGGTCTTTTAGACGATTTTGTGAGTCAGATGGGTTCGGAATCTTAAAAGCAGTGTGTACGCGAAGGAGGAAAGTTGTTTTGAGTGCAAAAACATGAGAAAAATGAATGCATAAGGAAAAGAAACAAAAGGGCGGTATTGATGTAAATGGCCTTTTTAACGATTTTGTGATTTCGGTGGGTTCGGAATCATAAAAACAGTGTGTAATCGAAGGAGGAGTGCCAGAACGTGGAAAAAATGAATGTATAAGGAAAAGAACCAAAAGGGCGTTATTGGTTTAAATGGCGTTTTAGACGGTTTTGTGAGTCAGATGGGTTCGGAATCATAAAAACAGTGTGTACGCGAAGGAGGAAAGTTGTTTTGAGTGCCAAAACGTGGAAAAAATGAATGTATAAGGAAAAAAAACAAAAGGGCGGAATTGGTTTAAATGGCCTTTTAGACAGTTTTGTGAGTCAGATGGGTTCGGAATCTTAAAAGCAGTGTGTACGCGAAGGAGGAAATTTGTTTTGAGTGCAAAAACATGAGAAAAATGAATGCATAAGGAAAAGAAACAAAAGGGCGGTATTGATGTAAATGGCCTTTTTAACGATTTTGTGAGTCCGGTAGGTTCGGAATCATAAAAACATTGTGTACGCGAAGGAGGAAAGTTGTCTTGAGTGCCAAAACGTGGAAAAAATGAAAGTATAAGGAAAAGAAACAAAAGGGCGTTATTGGTTTAAATGGTCTTTTAGACAGTTTTGTGAGTCAGATGGGTTCGGAATCTTAAAAGCAGTGTGTACGCGAAAGAGGAAAATTGTTTTGAGTGCAAAAACGTCGAAAAAATAATTGTATAAGGAAAAGAAACAAAAGGTTTAAATGGCCTTTTAGACGGTTTTGTGAGTCAGGTGGGTTCGGAAACATAAAAACAGTGTGTACGCGAAGGAGGAACGTTTTGAGTGCCAAAACGTGGAAAAAATGAATGTATAAGGAAAACAAACAAAAGGGCGGTATTGGTTTAAATGGCGTTTTAGACGGTTTTGTGAGTCACATGGGATCGGAATCACAAAAAAAGTGTGTACGAGAAGGAGGAATGTTGTTTTGTATGCAAAAACGTGAGAAAAATGAAGGTATAAGGAAAAGAAACAAAAGGGCGGTATTGGTTTAAATGGCCTTTTTAACGATTTTGTGAGTCCGGTAGGTTCGGAATCATAAAAACATTGTGTACGCGAAGGAGGAAAGTTGTCTTGAGTGCCAAAACGTGGAAAAAATGAAAGTATAGGGAAAAGAAACAAAAGGGCGTTATTGGTTTAAATGGTCTTTTAGACAGTTTTGTGAGTCAGATGGGTTCGGAATCTTAAAAGCAGTGTGTACGCGAAAGAGGAAAATTGTTTTGAGTGCAAAAACGTCGAAAAAATAATTGTATAAGGAAAAGAAACAAAAGGGAGGTATTAGTTTAAATGGTCTTTTAGACGATTTTGTGAGTCAGATGGGTTCGGAATCTTAAAAACAGTGTGTACGCGAAGGAGGAAAGTTGGAAAAACCTGGAAAAAATGAATGTATAAGGAAAAGAAACAAAAGGGTGGTAAATTGCTTTTTAAACGGTTTTGTGAGTTATATGGATACGGAATCTTAAAAACAGTGTGTACGAGAAGGAGGAAAGTTGTTTTGAGTGCCAAAACGTGGAAAAAATGAATGTATAAGGAAAAGAAACAAAAGGGCGGAATTGGTTTAAATGGCCTTTTAGACGGTTTTGTGAGTCAGATGGGTTCGGAATCATAAAAACAGTGTGTACGCGAAGGAGGAAAGTTGTTTTGAGTGCAAAAACGTGGAAAAAATGAATGTATAAGGAAAAGAAACAGAAGGGCGAAATTGGTTTCAATGGCCTTTTAGACAGTTTTGTGAGTCAGATGGGTTCGAAATCTTAAAAACAGTGTGTACGCGAAGGAGGAAACTTGTTTTGAGTGCAAAAATGTGGAAAAAATGGATGTATAAGAAAAAGAAACAAAAGGGAGGTATTGGTTTAAATGGCCTCTTAGACGGTTTTGTGAGTCAGGTGGGTTCGGAAACATAAAAAATGTGTGTACGAGAAGGAGGAAAGTTGGAAAAACCTGGAAAAAATGAATGTATAAGGAAAAGAAACAAAAGGGTGGTATTGGTTTAAATTGCTTTTTAAACGGTTTTGTGAGTTATATGGATACGGAATCTTAAAAACAGTGTGTACGAGAAGGAGGAAAGTTGTTTTGAGTGCCAAAACGTGGAAAAAATGAATGTATAAGGAAAAGAAAAGGGCGGTATTAATGTAAATGGCCTTTTAGACGATTTTGTGAATCACATGGGTTCGGAATCACAAAAACAGTGTGTACGCGAAGGAGGAACGTTTTGAGTGCCAAAACGTGGAAAAAATGAATGTATAAGGAAAACAAACAAAAGGGCGGTATTGGTTTAAATGGTCTTTTAGACGATTTTGTGAGTCAGATGGGTTCGGAATCTTAAAAGCAGTGTGTACGCGAAGGAGGAAAGTTGTTTTGAGTGCAAAAACATGAGAAAAATGAATGCATAAGGAAAAGAAACAAAAGGGCGGTATTGATGTAAATGGCCTTTTTAACGATTTTGTGATTCCGGTGGGTTCGGAATCATAAAAACAGTGTGTAATCGAAGGAGGAGTGCCAGAACGTGGAAAAAATGAATGTATAAGGAAAAGAACCAAAAGGGCGTTATTGGTTTAAATGGCGTTTTAGACGGTTTTGTGAGTCAGATGGGTTCGGAATCATAAAAACAGTGTGTACGCGAAGGAGGAAAGTTGTTTTGAGTGCCAAAACGTGGAAAAAATGAATGTATAAGGAAAAAAAACAAAAGGGCGGAATTGGTTTAAATGGCCTTTTAGACAGTTTTGTGAGTCAGATGGGTTCGGAATCTTAAAAGCAGTGTGTACGCGAAAGAGGAAAATTGTTTTGAGTGCAAAAACGTCGAAAAAATAATTGTATAAGGAAAAGAAACAAAAGGTTTAAATGGCCTTTTAGACGGTTTTGTGAGTCAGATGGATACGGAATCTTAAAAACAGTGTGTACGAGAAGGAGGAAAGTTGTTTTGAGTGCGAAAACGTGGAAAAAATGAATGTATAAGAAAAAGAAACAAAAGGGCGGTATTGGTTTAAATGGCTTTTTAGACAATTTCGTGAGTCAGATGGGTTCGGAATCTTAAAAGCAGTGTGTACGCGATAGAGGAAAATTGTTTTGAGTGCAAAAACGTCGAAAAAATAATTGTATAGGAAAAGAAACAAAAGGTTTAAATTGCCTTTTAGACGGTTTTGTGAGTCAGGTGGGTTCGGAAACATAAAAACAGTGTGTACGCGAAGGAGGAACGTTTTGAGTGCCAAAACGTGGAAAAAATGAATGTATAAGGAAAACAAACAAAAGGGCGGTATTGGTTTAAATGGCTTTTTAGACGGTTTTGTGAGTCACATGGGATCGGAATCACAAAAAAAGTGTGTACGAGAAGGAGGAATGCTGTTTTGAGTGCAACATTCATCATATCAGGAATCATATAAGGAAAAGAAACGGAAGGGCGGTATTGGTTTAAATGGCCTTTTAGACGGTTTTGTGAGTCAGATGGATACGGAATCTTAAAAACAGTGTGTACGAGAAGAAGGAAAGTTGTTTTGAGTGCCAAAACGTGGAAAAAATGAATGTATAAGGAAAAGAAACAAAAGGGCGGAATTGGTTTAAATGGCTTTTTAACGATTTTGTGAGTCCGGTAGGTTCGGAATCATAAAAACATTGTGTACGCGAAGGAGGAACGTTTTGAGTGCCAAAACGTGGAAAAAATGAATGTATAAGGAAAACAAACAAAAGGGCGGTATTGGTTTAAATGGCGTTTTAGACGGTTTTGTGAGTCACATGGGATCGGAATCACAAAAAAAGTGTGTACGAGAAGGAGGAATGCTGTTTTGAGTGCAACATTCATCATATCAGGAATCATATAAGGAAAAGAAACGGAAGGGCGGTATTGGTTTAAATGGCCTTTTAGTCGGTTTTGTGAGTCAGATGGATACGGAATCTTAAAAACAGTGTGTACGAGAAGAAGGAAAGTTGTTTTGAGTGCCAAAACGTGGAAAAAATGAATGTATAAGGAAAAGAAACAAAAGGGCGGAATTGGTTTAAATGGCTTTTTAGACAATTTCGTGAGTCAGATGGGTTCGGAATCATAAAAACAGTGTGTACGCGAAGGAGAAAAGTTGTTTTGAGTGCAAAAACGTCAGAAAAATAAATGTTTAAGGAAAATAAACAAAAGGGCGGAATTGGTTTAAATGGCTTTTTAGACGGTTTTGTGAGTCAGATGGGTTCGGAATCATAAAAACAGTGTGTACACGAAGGAGGAAAGTTGTTTTGAGTGCAAAAACGTGGAAAAAATGAATGTATCAGGAAAAGAAACAAAAGGGCGGAATTGGTTTAAATGGCCTTTTAGACAGTTTTGTGAGTCAGATGGGTTCGAAATCTTAAAAACAGTGTGTACGCAAAGGAGGAAACTTGTTTTGAGTGCAAAAACGAGGAAAAAATGAATGTATAAGGAAAAGAAACAAAAAGGAGGTATTGGTTTAAATGGCCTTTTAGACGGTTTTGTGAGTCAGGTGGGTTCGGAATCATAAAAAAAGTGTGTACGAGAAGGAGGCCATTTCTTGAAGGAGGTTCGGTTCTTTTGAGTGCAAAAACGTGGAAAAAATGAATGTATAAGGAAAACAAACAAAAAGGAGGTATTGGTTTAAATGGTCTTTTAGACGATATTGTGAGTCAGATGGGTTCGGAATCTTAAGAACAGTGTGTACGTGAAGGAGGAAAGTTGTTTTGAGTGCAAAAACGTGCAAAAAATGAATGTATAAGGAAAAAAAATAAAAGGGCGGTATTGTTGTAAATGGCCTTTTTAACGATTTTGTGATTCCGGTGGATTCGGAATCATAAAAACAGTGTGTAATCGAAGGAGGAGTGCCAGAACGTGGTAAAAATGAATGTATAAGGAAAAGAACCAAAAGGGCGTTATTGGTTTAAATGGCGTTTTAGACGGTTTTGTGAGTCACATGGGATCGGAATCACAAAAAAAGTGTGTACGAGAAGGAGGAATGTTGTTTTGTATGCAAAAACGTGAGAAAAATGAAGGTATAAGGAAAAGAAACGAAAGGGCGGTATTGGTTTAAATGGCCTTTTAGACGGTTTTGTGAGTCAGATGGATACGGAATCTTAAAAACAGTGTGTACGAGAAGGAGGAAAGTTGTTTTGAGTGCCAAAACGTGGAAAAAATGAATGTATAAGGAAAAGAAACAAAAAGGAGGTATTGGTTTAAATGGTCTTTTAGACGATTTTGTGAGTCAGATGGGTTCGGAATCTTAAAAACAGTGTGTACGCGAAGGAGGAAAGTTGGAAAAAATGAATGTATAAGGAAAAGAAAAGGGCGGTATTAATGTAAATGGCCTTTTAGACGATTTTGTGAATCACATGGGTTCGGAATCACAAAAACAGTGTGTACGCGAAGGAGGAACGTTTTGAGTGCCAAAACGTGGAAAAAATGAATGTATAAGGAAAACAAACAAAAGGGCGGTATTGGTTTAAATGGCTTTTTAGACAGTTTTGTGAGTCAGATGGGTTCGGAATCTTAAAAACAGTGTGTACGCGAAGGAGGAAAGTTGTCTTGAGTGCAAAAAAGTAAGCAAAATGAATGTATAAGGAAAAGAAACAAAAGGGCGGTATTGGTTTAAATGGCCTTTTAGACGGTTTTGTGAGTCAGGTGGGTTCGGAATCATAAAAAAAGTGTGTACGAGAAGGAGGAATGTTGTTTTGAGTGATAAAACGTGGAAAAAAATGAATGTATAAGGAAAAGAAACAAAAAGGAGGTATTGGTTTAAATGGTCTTTTAGACGATTTTGTGAGTCAGATGGGTTCGGAATCTTAAAAACAGTGTGTACGCGAAGGAGGAAAGTTGGAAAAACCTGGAAAAAATGAATGTATAAGGAAAAGAAACAAAAGGGCGGTATTGGTTTAAATGGCTTTTTAGACAGTTTTCTGAGTCAGATGGGTTCGAAATCTTAAAAACAGTGTGTACGCGAAGGAGGAAACTTGTTTTGAGTGCAAAAACGTGGAAAAAATGAATGTATAAGAAAAAGAAACAAAAGGGAGGTATTGGTTTAAATGGTCTTTTAGACGATTTTGTGAGTCAGATGGGTTCGGAATCTTAAAAGCAGTGTGTACGCGAAGGAGGAAACTTGTTTTGAGTGCAAAAACGTGGAAAAAATGAATGTATAAGAAAAAGAAACAAAAGGGCGGTATTGATGTAAATGGCCTTTTTAACGATTTTGTGATTCCGGTGGGTTCGGAATCATAAAAACAGTGTGTAATCGAAGGAGGAGTGCCAGAACGTGGAAAAAATGAATGTATAAGGAAAAGAACCAAAAGGGCGTTATTGGTTTAAATGGCGTTTTAGACGGTTTTGTGAGTCACATGGGATCGGAATCACAAAAAAAGTGTGTACGAGAAGGAGGAATGTTGTTTTGTATGCAAAAACGTGAGAAAAATGAAGGTATAAGGAAAAGAAACGGAAGGGCGGTATTGTTTTAAATGGTCTTTTAGACGGTTTTGTGAGTCAGATGGATACGGAATCTTAAAAACAGTGTGTACGAGAAGGAGGAAAGTTGTTTTGAGTGCGAAAACGTGGAAAAAATGAATGTATAAGGAAAAGAAACAAAAGGGCGGTATTGATGTAAATGGCCTTTTTAACGATTTTGTGAGTCCGGTAGGTTCGAAATCTTAAAAACAGTGTGTACGCGAAGGAGGAAACTTGTCTTGAGTGCCAAAACGTGGAAAAAATGAAAGTATAAGGAAAAGAAACAAAAGGGCGTTATTGGTTTAAATGGTCTTTTAGACAGTTTTGTGAGTCAGATGGGTTCGGAATCTTAAAAGCAGTGTGTACGCGAAAGAGGAAAATTGTTTTGAGTGCAAAAACGTCGCAAAAATAATTGTATAAGGAAAAGAAACAAAAGGTTTAAATGGCCTTTTAGACGGTTTTGTGAGTCAGGTGGGTTCGGAATCATAAAAAAAGTGTGTACGAGAAGGAGGAATGTTGTTTTGAGTGCAAAAACGTAAGAAAAATGAAGGTATAAGGAAAAGAAACAGAAGGGCGGTATTGGTTTAAATGGCCTTTTAGACGGTTTTTTGAGTCACGTGGGATCGGAATCACAAAAAAAGTGTGTACGAGAAGGAGGAATGTTGTTTTGAGTGCAAAAACGTAAGAAAAATGAAGGTATAAGGAAAAGAAACAGAAGGGCGGTATTGGTTTAAATGGCCTTTTAGACGGTTTTGTGAGTTATATGGATACGGAATCTTAAAAACAGTCTGTACGAGAAGGAGGAAATTTGTTTTGAGTGCCAAAACATGGAAAAAATGAATGTATAAGGAAAAGAAACAAAAGGGCGGAATTGGTTTAAATGGCCTTTTAGACGGTTTTGTGAGTCAGGTGGGTTCGGAATCATAAAAAAAATGTGTACGAGAAGGAGGAAAGTTGGAAAAACCTGGAAAAAATGAATGTATAAGGAAAAGAAACAAAAGGGCGGTATTGGTTTAAATGGCTTTTTAGACAATTTCGTGAGTCAGATGAGTTCGGAATCATAAAAACAGTGTGTACGCGAAGGAGAAAAGTTGTTTTGAGTGCAAAAACGTCAGAAAAATGAATGTTTAAGGAAAATAAACAAAAGGGCGGAATTGGTTTAAATGGCCTTTTAGACGGTTTTGTGAGTCAGATGGGTTCGGAATCATAAAAACAGTGTGTACGCGAAGGAGAAAAGTTGTTTTGAGTGCAAAAACGTCAGATAAATGAATGTTTAAGGAAAAGAAACAAAAGGGCGGAATTGGTTTAAATGGCCTTTTAGACGGTTTTGTGAGTCAGGTGGGTTCGGAAACATAAAAAAAGTGTGTACGAGAAGGAGGAAAGTTGGAAAAAATGAATGTATAAGGAAAAGAAAAGGGCGGTATTAATATTAGTAAATGGCAATGAGTAAATGGTATTATTAAATGGCTTTTTAGACAGTTTTGTGAGTCAGATGGGTTCGGAATCTTAAAAACAGTGTGTACGCGAAGGAGGAAAGTTGTCTTGAGTGCAAAAACGTAAGCAAAATGAATGTATAAGGAAAAGAAACAAAAGGGCGGTATTGGTTTAAATGGCCTTTTAGACGGTTTTGTGAGTCAGATGGGTTCGGATTCTTAAAAGCACTGTGTACGCGAAGGAGGAAAGTTGTTTTGAGTGCAAAAACATGAGAAAAATGAATGCATAAGGAAAAGAAACAAAAGGGCGGTATTGATGTAAATGGCCTTTTTAACGATTTTGTGATTCCGGTGGGTTCGGAATCATAAAAAGAGTGTGTAATCGAAGAAGGAGTGCCAGAACGTGGAAAAAATGAACGTATAAGGAAAAGAACCAAAAGGGCGTTATTGGTTTAAATGGCGTTTTAGACGGTTTTGTGAGTCACATGGGATCGGAATCACAAAAAAAGTGTGTAGGAGAAGGAGGAATGTTGTTTTGTTTGCAAAAACGTGAGAAAAATGAAGGTATAAGGAAAAGAAACGGAAGGGCGGTATTGGTTTAAATGGTCTTTTTAACGATTTTGTGAGTCCGGTAGGTTCGGAATCATAAAAACATTGTGTACGCGAAGGAGGAAAGTTGTCTTGAGTGCCAAAACGTGGAAAAAATGAAAGTATAAGGAAAAGAAACAAAAGGGCGTTATTGGTTTAAATGGTCTTTTAGACAGTTTTGTGAGTCAGATGGGTTCGGAATCTTAAAAACAGTGTGTACGAGAAGGAGGAAAGTTGTTTTGAGTGCGAAAACGTGGAAAAAATGAATGTATAAGGAAAAGAAACAAAAGGGCGGTATTGATGTAAATGGCCTTTTTAACGATTTTGTGAGTCCGGTAGGTTCGGAATCATAAAAACATTGTGTACGCGAAGGAGGAAAGTTGTCTTGAGTGCCAAAACGTGGAAAAAATGAAAGTATAAGGAAAAGAAACAAAAGGGCGTTATTGGTTTAAATGGTCTTTTAGACAGTTTTGTGAGTCAGATGGGTTCGGAATCTTAAAAGCAGTGTGTACGCGAAAGAGGAAAATTGTTTTGAGTGCAAAAACGTCGAAAAAATAATTGTATAAGGAAAAGAAACAAAAGGTTTAAATGGCCTTTTAGACGGTTTTGTGAGTCAGGTGGGTTCGGAATCATAAAAAAAGTGTGTACGAGAAGGAGGAATGTTGTTTTGAGTGCAAAAACGTAAGAAAAATGAAGGTATAAGGAAAAGAAACAGAAGGGCGGTATTGATCTAAATGGCCTTTTAGACGGTTTTGTGAGTCACGTGGGATCGGAATCATAAAAACAGTGTGTACGCGAAGGAGAAAAGTTATTTTGAGTGCAAAAACGTCAGAAAAATGAATGTATAATGAAAAGAAACAAAAGGGCGGTATTGGTTTAAATTGCGTTTTAGACGGTTTTGTGAGTCACATGGGATCGGAATCACAAAAAAAGTGTGTACGAGAAGGAGGAATGCTGTGTTGAGTGCAACATTCATCATATCAGGAATCATATAAGGAAAAGAAATGGAAGGGCGGTATTGGTTTAAATGGCCTTTTAGACGGTTTTGTGAGTCAGATGGATACGGATTAAAAACAGTGTGTACGAGAAGAAGGAAAGTTCTTCTGAGTGCCAAAACGTGGAAAAAATGAATGTATAAGGAAAAGAAACAAAAGGGCGGAATTGGTTTAAATGGCCTTTTAGACGGTTTTGTGAGTCAGGTGGGTTCGGAATCATAAAAAAAGTGTGTACGAGAAGGAGGAATGTTGTTTTGAGTGCCAAAACGTGGAAAAAATGAATGTATAAGGAAAAGAAAGAAAAGGGCGGTATTGGTTTAAATGGCTTTTTAGACAATTTCGTGAGTCCGGTGGGTTCGGAATCATAAAAACATTGTGTACGCGAAGGAGGAAAGTTGTCTTGAGTGCCAAAACGTGGAAAAAATGAAAGTATAAGGAAAAGAAACAAAAGGGCGTTATTGGTTTAAATGGTCTTTTAGACAGTTTTGTGAGGAATCGAAAAATGAAAGTATAAGGAAAAGAAACAAAAGGGCGTTATTGGTTTAAATGGTCTTTTAGACAGTTTTGTGTGGAATCTTAAAAGCAGTGTGTACGCGATAGAGGAAAATTGTTTTGAGTGCAAAAACGTCGAAAAAATAATTGTATAAGGAAAAGAAACAAAAGGTTTAAATTGCCTTTTAGACGGTTTTGTGAGTCAGGTGGGTTCGGAAACATAAAAACAGTGTGTACGCGAAGGAGGAACGTTTTGAGTGCCAAAACGTGGAAAAAATGAATGTATAAGGAAAACAAACAAAAGGGCGGTATTGGTTTAAATGGCGTTTTAGACGGTTTTGTGAGTCACATGGGATCGGAATCACAAAAAAAGTGTGTACGAGAAGGAGGAATGCTGTTTTGAGTGCAACATTCATCATATCAGGAATCATATAAGGAAAAGAAACGGAAGGGCGGTATTGGTTTAAATGGCCTTTTAGACGGTTTTTTGAGTCAGATGGATACGGAATCTTAAAAACAGTGTGTACGAGAAGAAGGAAAGTTGTTTTGAGTGCCAAAACGTGGAAAAAATGAATGTATAAGGAAAAGAAACAAAAGGGCGGAATTGGTTTAAATGGCCTTTTAGACGGTTTTGTGAGTCAGGTGGGTTCGGAATCATAAAAAAAATGTGTACGAGAAGGAGGAAAGTTGGAAAAACCTGGAAAAAATGAATGTATAAGGAAAAGAAACAAAAGGGCGGTATTGGTTTAAATGGCTTTTTAGACAATTTCGTGAGTCAGATGGGTTCGGAATCATAAAAACAGTGTGTACGTGAAGGAGAAAAGTTGTTTTGAGTGCAAAAACGTCAGAAAAATGAATGTTTAAGGAAAATAAACAAAAGGGCGGAATTGGTTTAAATGGCCTTTTAGACGGTTTTGTGAATCAGATGGGTTCGGAATCTTGTGAAACAGTGTGTACGCGAAGGAGGAAAGTTATCTTGAGTGCAAAAACGTAAGCAAAATAATGTATAAGGAAAACAAACAAAAGGGCGTTATTGGTTTAAATGGCCTTTTAGACGGTTTTGTGAGTCAGGTGGGTTCGGAATCATAAAAAAAGTGTGTACGAGAAGGAGGAATGTTGTTTTGTATGCAAAAACGTGAGAAAAATGAAGGTATAAGGAAAAGAAACGAAAGGGCGGTATTGGTTTAATTGATTTTTAACGATTTTGTAAGTCACATGGGTTCGGAATCATAAAAACAGTGTGTACGCGAAGGAGGAAAGTTGTTTTGAGTGCAAAAACGTAAGAAAAATGAAGGTATAAGGAAAAGAAACGAAAGGGCGGTATTGGTTTAAATGGCCTTTTAGACGGTTTTGTGAGTCAGATGGATACGGAATCTTAAAAACAGTGTGTACGAGAAGGAGAAAAGTTGTTTTGAGTGCCAAAACGTGGAAAAAATGAATGTATAAAGAAAAGAAACAAAAGGGCGGAATTGGTTTAAATGGCCTTTTAGACGGTTTTGTGAGTCAGGTGGGTTCGGAATCATAAAAAAAATGTGTACGAGAAGGAGGAAAGTTGGAAAAACCTGGAAAAAATGAATGTATAAGGAAAAGAAACAAAAGGGCGGTATTGGTTTAAATGGCTTTTTAGACAATTTCGTGAGTCAGATGGGTTCGGAATCATAAAAACAGTGTGTACGTGAAGGAGAAAAGTTGTTTTGAGTGCAAAAACGTCAGAAAAATGAATGTTTAAGGAAAATAAACAAAAGGGCGGAATTGGTTTAAATGGCCTTTTAGACGGTTTTGTGAATCAGATGGGTTCGGAATCTTGTGAAACAGTGTGTACGCGAAGGAGGAAAGTTATCTTGAGTGCAAAAACGTAAGCAAAATAATGTATAAGGAAAACAAACAAAAGGGCGTTATTGGTTTAAATGGCCTTTTAGACGGTTTTGTGAGTCAGGTGGGTTCGGAATCATAAAAAAAGTGTGTACGAGAAGGAGGAATGTTGTTTTGTATGCAAAAACGTGAGAAAAATGAAGGTATAAGGAAAAGAAACGAAAGGGCGGTATTGGTTTAATTGATTTTTAACGATTTTGTAAGTCACATGGGTTCGGAATCATAAAAACAGTGTGTACGCGAAGGAGGAAAGTTGTTTTGAGTGCAAAAACGTAAGAAAAATGAAGGTATAAGGAAAAGAAACGAAAGGGCGGTATTGGTTTAAATGGCCTTTTAGACGGTTTTGTGAGTCAGATGGATACGGAATCTTAAAAACAGTGTGTACGAGAAGGAGAAAAGTTGTTTTGAGTGCCAAAACGTGGAAAAAATGAATGTATAAAGAAAAGAAACAAAAGGGCGGAATTGGTTTAAATGGCCTTTTAGACGGTTTTGTGAGTCAGGTGGGTTCGGAATCATAAAAAAAATGTGTACGAGAAGGAGGAAAGTTGGAAAAACCTGGAAAAAATCTTATATATATTATAAATGTGAATGTCCGTTTATTTGACTGAGTTTCACGCTAAAACTGCTCGATGGATTTCGATGAAATTTGTTATGGAGATAGCTTATACCCTAACTTAAAAAGTTGTCTACCTTTTATTCCGAAAAAAATTTTGTTTTTGCGATTTTTATGCATAAAATAGTAATTTTGTAAGCTAATAATAGCAAAAATTAGCCATTTTAATTTATCCATAATTTAATTGTTGCCAAAAAAAAAAAAAAAAAAAAAAAAAAAAAACGAATTTATTTATTTTTTTCAACAGGAAAATAAATACATTTATCTAAACGTGAACAAAAATAAATAAATAAAAAAAATACGTGTGGCACTCGAGGACTGCCGCGGTAAAGCTATTGCATAGCATTTTTTATCAACTTATGCAATTATAATTATTTATTTATTTTATTTATGCAGTATTTTTTTTCTTTGATATTAATTCAAGTTACACTTTTTGAGCGTGGTGACCGATAAGAAAACATTTTTTTTTCTTTTATTGAATAAATGAGAATATATCCGCAATGGGAATATATCAAAAATATCCGCAATCGATTTGTAGGTATCGAAAACCTCGATGTACCAAATTTGAATGATCTAACTCTATTTTTTGAGAAAAGGTATTTTAATAGGTTTTTAAAGGCCTGCAAGTCGAATGGGGATATTCAAGTTTTTTCTTTGATATAATTTCAAGTTACACTTTTTGAGCGTGGTGACCGATAAGAAAACAAATTTTAATAGAGAAAAGGTATTTAATAGGTTTTAAAGGCCTGCAAGTCGAATGGGGATATTCAAGTTTTTTCTTTGATATTAATTCAAGTTACACTTTTTGAGCGTGGTGACCGATAAGAAAACAAATTTTAATAGAGAAAAGGTATTTAATAGGTTTTAAAGGCCTGCAAGTCGAATGGGGATATTCAAGTTTTTTCTTTGATATTAATTCAAGTTACACTTTTTGAACGTGGTGACCGATAAGAAAACAAATTTTAATAGAGAAAAGGTATTTAATAGGTTTTAAAGGCCTGCAAGTCGAATGGGGATATACAAGATTTTTCTTTGATATTAATGAATAAGATAACAATAATAAGAAAACAAATTTTAATAGAGAAAAGGTATTTTAATAGGTTTTAAAGGCCTGCAAGTCGAATGGGGATATTCAAGTTTTTTCTTTGATATTAATTCAAGTTACAATTTTTGAGCGTGGTGACCGATAAGAAAACAAATTTTAATAGAGAAAAGGTATTTAATAGGTTTTAAAGGTCTGCAAGTCGAATGGGGATATTCAAGTTTTTTCTTTGATATTAATTCAAGTTACACTTTTTGAGCGTGGTGACCGATATAAAACAGATTTTAATAGAGAAAAGGTATTTAATAGGTTTTAAAGGCCTGCAAGTCGAATGTGGATATTCAAGGTTTTTCTTTGATATTAATGAATAAGATAACAATAATGATAAGATAACAATAATGATAAGAAAACAAATTTTAATAGAGAAAAGGTATTTTAATAGGTTTTAAAGGCCTGCAAGTCGAATGGGGATATTCAATTTTTTTCTTTAATATGAATTCAAGTTACACTTTTTGAGCGTGGTGACCGATAAGAAAACAAATTTTAATAGAGAAAAGGTATTTAATAGGTTTTAAAGGCCTGCAAGTCGAATGGGGATATTCAAGTTTTTTCTTTGATATTAATTCAAGTTACACTTTTTGAGCGTGGTGACCGATAAGAAAACAAATTTTAATAGAGAAAAGGTATTTAATAGGTTTTAAAGGTCTGCAAGTCGAATGGGGATATTCAAGTTTTTTCTTTGATATTAATTCAAGTTACACTTTTTGAGCGTGGTGACCGATAAGAAAACAAATTTTAATAGAGAAAAGGTATTTAATAGGTTTTAAAGGTCTGCAAGTCGAATGGGGATATTCAAGTTTTTTCTTTGATATCAATTCAAGTTACACTTTTTGAGCGTGGTGACCGATATAAAACAAATTTTAATAGAGAAAAGGTATTTAATAGGTTTTAAAGGCCTGCAAGTCGAATGTGGATATTCAAGGTTTTTCTTTGATATTAATGATAAGATAACAATAATGATAAGAAAACAAATTTTAATAGAGAAAAGGTATTTTAATAGGTTTTAAAGGCCTGCAAGTCGAATGGGGATATTCAATTTTTTTTCTTTGATATGAAATCAAGTTACACTTTTTGAGCGTGGTGACCGATAAGAAAACAAAATTTAATAGAGAAAAGGTATTTAATAGGTTTTAAAGGCCTGCAAATCGAATGGGGATATTAAAGTTTTTTCTTTGATACTAATTCAAGTTACACTTTTTGAGCGTGGTGACCGATAAGAAAACGAATTTTAATAGAGAAAACGTATTTAATAGGTTTTAAAGGCCTGCAACTCGAATGGGGATATTCAAGTATTTTCTTTGATATTAATGAATAAGATAACAATAATGATAAGATAACAATAATGATAAGAAAACAAATTTTAATAGAGAAAAGGTATTTTAATAGGTTTTAAAGGCCTGCAAGTCGAATCGGGATATTCAAGTTACACTTTTTGAGCGTGGTGACCGATAAGAAAACGAATTTTAATAGAGAAAAGATATTTAATAGGTTTTAAAGGCCTGCAAGTCGAATGGGGATATTCAAGTTTTTTCTTTGATATTAATTCAAGTTACACTTTTTGAGCGTGGTGACCGATAAGAAAACAAATTTTAATAGAGAGAAGGTATTTAATAGGTTTTAAAGGCCTGCAAGTCGAATGGGGATTTTCAAGTTTTTTCTTTGATATTAATGAATAAGATAACAATAATGATAAGAAAAGAAATTTTAATAGAGAAAAGGTATTTTAATAGGTTTTAAAGGCCTGCAAGTCGAATGGGGATATTCAAGTTTTTTCTTTGATATTAATTTTCAAGTTACACTTTTTGAGCGTGGTGACCGATAAGAAAACAAATTTTAATAGAGAAAAGGTATTTAATAGGTTTCAAAGGCCTGCAAGTCGAATGGGGATATTCAAGTTTTTTCTTTGATATTAATTCAAGTTACACTTTTTGAGCGTGGTGACCGATATAAAATAAATTTTAATAGAGAAAAGGTATTTAATAGGTTTTAAATGCCTGCAAGTCGAATGGGGATATTCAAGGTTTTTCTTTGATATCTATAATAATAAAAGGAAAGGTTTGTCTGTCTGTCTGTCTGTCTGTCTGTCTGTCTGTCTGTCTGTTCTTTTATACGTTCAGCCCCTATTGAACGCAGAAGTACAAAAATTGACATACGGATGCTCTGGAGCCTTTCCGATGTTTTCCTCGAAACAGAATTTAAAAATTTTAATTAGTTGTGGAGATATTAATTAAAATGTCCACTCATGTCTAATCTAAAAGCGATCTCAAAGCAGAAAAAGTGGAAAATAAATTAGAAATATTTGTCCGATCGTTACAATTTCGATACCAAATGAAAGGGGCATTTTTTCTGAATCTAAGTGTGCAAGTGGTTTATCGGTACAACAATTAGATTTTTTAAAATTAACTAAAGTATGAATTTTCTGTGGCAACATCATTTCAAATGCCAGACATGAAGACCCATCGTCTGCCTCGAAAAAGGAAATGATTGCAACCGATCAAGATGTCACGTGTTTTGTAGTGGGGAAAAATATTGCAATTTTCAATTTTTTTCAAATTTTAATTCACGTTACATTTGAATTCATATTCGGCCTAGACAGCATATTATAAAGCTACTGTTAAATTTTCATGAAAGTATGTGGATAAACAAAAAAATTAGATTAAATTTTGTATTATTTTTTTTAATTGAGATATGCCGTTGAAATTTCGTAATATTTCTTTTTAACGCCCGATATTTCGATTCTGACTATTTTTGAAAGTGTAGAATTATTAGGAAGGGATTGAGGGGGAGGGGGGGGGGGGAAGCAAACGGCCAGAAAAAAAAAAATAAATAAAATAAAAAAATAAAAAGAGTTACAGCGTTTGAAATTGTTATTATTAGGTTTCAAGGAAAGATAAATCGATTGCGGATATTTTCAAGTGTAAAATTATTAGAAGGGACGGAAAGGGGGGGAGGGGCAAAAACGTAGAAAAGGAACGGTTGTTTCGGAGAAAACAACGGAAAACCCAGAACGCCTTTATTCTTTTATATTTTGCAGAATTTCGAATTCTGATACTCCTTTCATATTTCATACTATGGATTTTTAACAGTATTCAGCCCGGAATTACGCAAGTTTCGGAGAAAACCACGAAAAAGTCAGACGTAAATCGTTTTATAATAGTGTTTATATCATTTTTGTATCTCAGCTTCTAATTAGCATAATTTCAAAAGTAATATGTCATTTTGAAAATTTTTTGAATTGAATTTTAAGAGCAGACGCCAAAAATTTCTGTCACATTCCAGTAACCGACCATCATAAGTAATGGAATTCGAGATTTCACGTGATTTACACGTTTTAAGGTTTCCTGATTAGGTTTTCTTTTGTATCTCAGCTACTAATTGAAATAATTTTATAAGTAATACATTATTTGATAGCTTTGTTGATTTAGAATTGAACAGTAGATTACAGAATTTTCTACCGCCAGATGGCGCTGTAATATTTTTAAATTTCAATATTTCGAATTCTGAATATGATTAAATTATTTTTAATACATCATTCGAAAGATATTTTAAATTACTTTTATACTATCGAAAGTGGGATTCGAGATTTCACCTAATTTACACGTTTTGAGGTCTCCTGAATCGGTTTTCTTTTGTATCTCAGCTACTAATTAAAATAATTTCATAAGTAATACATCATTTGAAAGATTTGTTGATTTGGAATCGAACAGAAGATTACACAAATTTCTACCGCCAGATGGCGTTGTAATATTTTAAAATTTCAATATTTCAAATTCTAATTATTATTAAATTGATGTTAATACATCATTCGAAAAATATTTTAAAGTACTTTTATATTATCGAAAGTGAAATTCGAGATTTCACCCAATTTACACGTTTTGAGGTGTCCTGATTAGGTTTTCTTTTGTATCTCAACTAATAATTAAAATAATTTCATAAGTAATACATCATTTGAAAGCTTTGTTGATTTGGAATTGAACAGTAGATTACAGGAATTTCTAACGCCAGATATTTTAAAATTTCCATATTTCAATTTCTAATTAAATTATTTTTAATACGTCATTCGAAAGATATTTTAAAGTTCTTTTAAATTATCGAAAGTTTTCACCAGATTTACACGTTTTGAGGTCTCCTGAGTCAGTTTTCTTTTGTATCTCAACTAATAATTAAAATAATTTCATAAGTAATACATCATTAGAAAGCTTTGTTGATTTGGAATTGAACAGCAGATTACAGAAATTTCTACCGTCAGATGGCGCTGTAATATTTTAAGATTTCAATATTTCAAATTCTAATTATGATTAAATTATTTTTAATGCATCATTCGAAAGATATTTTAGAGTACTTTTATATTATCGAAAGTGGGATTCGAGATTTCACCTGATTGACACGTTTTGAGGTTTCCTGAATCGGTTATCTTTGGTATCTCAGCTACTAATTAAAATAATTTCTAGGTTTACTTTTGCATCTCAGCTAATCGAGTTAGACCGATAAAAATTGGTATATGTAGGTTAATTAGTAGGGGCTGAAAGAGTGGGGAAGGGATAGTCGCGCGCAGCGAGTACGAGAGTGCGCTGCCGAAGGCAGTGGGGACCCGGTGCGACTTTTTACCTGATGAGAAATGATTTTTAAAATTTTCTTCTCTTAAGAATAAAAGTTTCATTTCAGAATATGTGCGTGCAGCGCACGTTATCTTAACACGTGCGCGCGCATCGCGCATGCGTTTGGGATCCGGTGCGAGTTTTCACCTGATGATAATTTTTTTTTTAATTTTATTTTCTTAATAATAAAAGTTTGAGTTGAGAAGGAATATACGTGCACATTGCACGTATATCCTCACAAGCGCGCATGGATATGCGCTGCCTAAGGCAGCGGGGTCCAGGTGTGAGTTTTTACACGATGATAAATGATATATTTTTTAAATTCCTTTTTTTAAGAATGAAAGTTTATGAGTAATAACATGGAATTTTGAGAAGTCATAAGGATGGTGAAGGGATACGGGTGCGCAGCGTACGGGTCTACGCTGCCGAAGGCAGTGGGGTCCCGGTGCGACATTTTTCCCGATCAGAATTTTTTTTTCTCTTTTTAACAACATGATAAAAAATTAATACAATTTTGAGAATTCATTAATTATTGTGATTCCTTTAAAAATAGTGACCAGCAAAGCGGGCGTAGCCTGCTAGTTAATGAATAAGATAACAATAATGATAAGATAACAATAATGATAAGAAAACAAATTTTAATAGAGAAAAGGTATTTAATAGGTTTTAAAGGCCTGCAAGTCGAATGGAGATATTCAAGTTTTATCTGATCTACTTTATACACAAATTTTACGCGTACAGCTATTCACTGTTGTACATAGATGATAGATACCTATACACCTATATACTTTCTCACAAACAGCTGCTTATGTATTCGTCCGATTTCGGGGAAACTCGTCTCGATCTGTGCGAGCTTCGTACAGCCGAAGTCTACCGAAGTTTGCCGAACTGTGTTAGGTTTTTTTTTCGTTACGGAATTTTTCGATTCGGTCGCCGCGCTCAAAGCCCGCGATAAAAGCTATACAATAGCTTAATAAATAAAAAAATAATAATAATAATAAAAAAAAAAAAATTATGCATCTCAAAAAATTGACGTCATTTTTAATTTAAAAATTCTTTTACAAAGTGCTAATATAGTTTACGATGCTAATGTGTGTTCTACTAAAATCAGTTTTATTTATAGTAGATCCTCCTGGGTGATTTTTTAAATTGTTGCGTTGAAGTACACCGAACATTTTTCGCCAAGAGGCTTAATTTAGCATTTTTTAATCTAGGTAGTTCAAGAAAAATATAAAAGTGGTTTAATTTAGCAACAGCAATTTTAATCTAGGTAGTTCAAGAAAAATGTAAAATTTATAAAATACTACAAAACGAAAAAAAAATAAACTGAAATAGTAGTCACATAAATGATCTATTTTTATCTGAGTAGATAATTTTATAGAAAAAAAAGTGAAGTTTTAAAAATAGAAAATTTATTTCATTAAGCACTATTTTAAACCTAAAAACCATTAATAAAATAAACAGAATATGAAGGGTTCTTATATGTTAACGAAAAGGTGTCCGATAAAACGATTTCTATTTTTATGCAAGAAATTATATTAAAAAAAAAAAAAAAAAAAAAAAAAAAAAATCGCTAATATGGCGACAAAAATTCAAAAGCCGCCAAGGGAGAGATTCAATAAAGTTGTGTAGCACGATAATGTTTAGTTATTTATTTATTTTTTTATATACCAATCACTACGCTAATTGAACATACAAGTAAATGAGTGACTGCACTTGCACGCTGTCGGGCAGAAATATTTGATTAATTCAAATTAATATTTAAATAACTAAACAAAGATATGTTTAATAGAAAGCATAGTCTTGGAGACAAACTTGGCGAGTGGGTTATTTGCTTTACTCCTGTGGAACAAGTGACTATTTTTTAGACTGTCCCAGAACATTCATCGAATAATGACTTATACTGCACGAGTAACAGCTTCAACTGTTTCCAGAATATTCGAAGAATTAACACCAGCTATTGGACTATTTTCGAAAATATTTGTTTTAATAATAGTTTTGTTGTACAGAGAAGTTCAAAAAATGTTTGATATTGCCAAGGAGGTCCCATACTAAAGCTGTGACGAAAATAGTCGCCAATCGAAATATATTCAGTTACAAAGAAATCATTTAAATATAGCGTCCAGCGAAGCGGGCAGAGCCTGCTAGTGAATGTATAAAGAAAAGAAACAAAAGGGCGGTATTGGTTTAAATGGCTTTTTAGACAATTTCGTGAGTCAGATGGGTTCGGAATCATAAAAACAGTGTGTACGCGAAGGAGAAAAGTTGTTTTGAGTGCAAAAACGTCAGATAAATGAATGTTTAAGGAAAAGAAACAAAAGGGCGGAATTGGTTTAAATGGCCTTTTAGACGGTTTTGTGAGTCAGGTGGGTTCGGAAACATAAAAAAAGTGTGTACGAGAAGGAGGAAAGTTGGAAAAAATGAATGTATAAGGAAAAGAAAAGGGCGGTATTAATGTAAATGGCCTTTTAGACGATTTTGTGGTTCGGAATCACAAAAACAGTGTGTACGCGAAGGAGGAACGTTTTGAGTGCCAAAACGTGGAAAAAATGAATGTATAAGGAAAACAAACAGAAGGGCGGTATTGGTTTAAATGGCTTTTTAGACAGTTTTGTGAGTCAGATGGGTTCGGAATCTTAAAAACAGTGTTTACGCGAAGGAGGAAAGTTGTTTTGAGTGCAAAAACGTGGTAAAAATGAATGTATAAGGAAAAGAAACAAAAGGGAGGTATTGGTTTAAATGGTCTTTTAGATGATTTTGTGAGTCAGATGGGTTCGGAATCATCAAAACAGTGTGTACGCGAAGGAGGAAAGTTGTCTTGAGTGCAAAAATGTAAGAAAAATAAATGTGTAAGGAAAAGAAACGAAAGGGCGGTATTGGTTTAAATGGCCTTTTTAACGATTTTGTGAGTCATATGGGTTCGGAATCATAAAAAAAGTGTGTACGCGAAGGAGGAAAGTTGTTTTGAATGCAAAAACGTGGGAAAAATGAATGCATAAGGAAAAGAAACAAAAGGGCGGTATTGGTTTAAATGGCTTTTTAGACAGTTTTCTGAGTCAGATGGGTTCGGAATCTTAAAAACAGTGTATACGCGAAGGAGGAAAGTTGTTTTGAGTGCAAAAACGTGGTAAAAATGAATGTATAAGGAAAAGAAACAAAAGGGAGGTATTGGTTTAAATGCTCTTTTAGATGATTTTGTGAGTCAGATGGGTTCGGAATCATAAAAACAGTGTGTACGCGAAGAAGGAAAGTTGTCTTGAGTGCAAAAACGTTAGAAAAATGAATGCATAAGGAAAAGAAACAAAAGGGCGGAATTCGTTTAAATGGTCTTTTGGACGGTTTTGTTATTCAGATAGGTTTGGAATTATAAAAACAGTGTGTACGAGAAGGAGGAAAGTTCGAAAAACGTGGAAAAAGTGAATGTATAAGGAAAAGAAACAAAAGAGTGGTATTGGTTTAAATGGCCTTTTTAACTATTTTGTGAGTCAGATGGGTTCGGAATCATAAAAAAAGTGTGTACGCGAAGGAGGGAAGTTGTTTTGAGTGCAAAAACGTGAAAAAAATGAATGCATAAGGAAAAGAAACAAAAGGGCGGTATTGGTTTAAATGGCTTTTTAGACAGTTTTGTGAGTCAGATGGGTTCGGAATCTTAAAAACAGTGTGTACGCGAAGGAGGAAAGTTGTTTTGAGTGCAAAAACGTGGAAAAAATGAATGGATAAGGAAAAGAAACAAAAGGGCGGTATCGGTTTAAATAGCTTTTTAGACAGTTTTGTGAGTCAGATGGGTTCGGAATCTTAAAAACAGTGTGTACGAGAAGGAGGAAAGTTGTTTTGAGTGCAAAAACGTGAAAAAAATGAATGCATAAGGAAAAGAAACAAAAGGGCGGTATTGGTTTAAATGGCTTTTTAGACAGTTTTGTGAGTCAGATGGGCTCGGAATCTTAAAAACAGTGTGTACGCGAAGGAGGAAAGTTGTTTTGAGTACAAAAACGTGGAAAAAATGAATGTATAAGGAAAAGAAACAAAAGGGCGGTATTGGTTTAAATGGCCTTTTAGACGGTTTTGTGAGTCAGGTGGGTTCGGAATCTTAAAAACAGTGTGTACGAGAAGGAGGAAAGTTGGAAAAACGTGGAAAAGGGGAAAGTATAAAGAAAAGAAACAAAAGGGCGGTATTGGTTTAAATGGCCTTTTTAACGATTTCGTGAGTCATATGGGTTCGGAATCATAAAAAAAGTGTGTACGCGAAGGAGGAAAGTTGTCTTGAGTGCAAAAATGTAAGAAAAATGAATATGTAAGGAAAAGAAACGAAAGGGCGGTATTGGTTTAAATGGCCTTTTTAACGATTTTGTGAGTCATATGGGTTCGGAATCATAAAAAAAGTGGAACGCGAAGGAGGAAAGTTGTTTTGAATGCAAAAACGTGGGAAAAATGAATGCATAAGGAAAAGAAACAAAAAGGCGGTATTGGTTTAAATGGCTTTTTAGACAGTTTTCTGAGTCAGATGCGTTCGGAATCTTTAAAACAGTGTGTACGCAAAGGAGGAAAGTTGTTTTGAGTGCAAAAACGTGGAAAAAATGAATGTATAAGGAAAAGAAACAAAAGGGAGGTATTGGTTTAAATGCTCTTTTAGATGATTTTGTGAGTCAGATGGGTTCGGAATCATAAAAACAGTGTGTACGCGAAGAAGGAAAGTTGTCTTAAGTGCAAAAACGTAAGAAAAATGAATGCATAAGGAAAAGAAACGAAAGGGCGGAATTCGTTTAAATGGTCTTTTGGACGGTTTTGTTATTCAGATGGGTTTGGATTTATAAAAACAGTGTGTACGAGGAGGAAAGTTCGAAAAACGTGGAAAAAGTGAATGTATAAGGAAAAGAAACAAAAGGGCGATATTGGTTTAAATGGCTTTTTAGACAGTTTTGTGAGTCAGATGGGTTCGGAATCTTAAAAACAGTGTTTACGCGAAGGAGGAAAGTTGTTTTGAGTACAAAAACGTGGGAAAAATGAATGCATAAGAAAAAGAAACAAAAGGGCGGTATTGGTTTAAATGGCTTTTTAGACAGTTTTCTGAGTCAGATGGGTTCGGAATCTTAAAAACAGTGTATACGCGAAGGAGGAAAGTTGTTTTGAGTGCAAAAACGTGGTAAAAATGAATGTATAAGGAAAAGAAACAAAAGGGAGGTATTGGTTTAAATGGTCTTTTAGATGATTTTGTGAGTCAGATGGGTTCGGAATCATGAAAACAGTGTGTACGCGAAGGAGGAAAGTTGTCTTGAGTGCAAAAATGTAAGAAAAATGAATGTGTAAGGAAAAGAAACGAAAGGGCGGTATTGGTTTAAATGGCCTTTTTAACGATTTTGTGAGTCATATGGTTTCGGAATCATAAAAAAAGTGTGTACGCGAAGGAGGAAAGTTGTTTTGAATGCAAAAACGTGGGAAAAATGAATGCATAAGGAAAAGAAACAAAAGGGCGGTATTGATTTAAATGGCTTTTTAGACAGTTTTCTGATTCAGATGGGTACGGAATCTTAAAAACAGTGTATACGCGAAGGAGGAAAGTTGTTTGAGTGCAAAAACGTGGTAAAAATGAATGTATAAGGAAAAGAAACAAAAGGGAGGTATTGGTTTAAATGCTCTTTTAGATGATTTTGTGAGTCAGATGGGTTCGGAATCATAAAAACAGTGTCTACGCGAAGAAGGAAAGTTGTCTTGAGTGCAAAAACGTAAGAAAAATGAATGCATAAGGAAAAGAAACAAAAGGGAGGTATTGGTTTAAATGGTCTTTTAGATGATTTTGTGAGTCAGATGGGTTCGGAATCATGAAAACAGTGTGTACGCGAAGGAGGAAAGTTGTCTTGAGTGCAAAAATGTAAGAAAAATGAATGTGTAAGGAAAAGAAACGAAAGGGCGGTATTGGTTTAAATGGCCTTTTTAACGATTTTGTGAGTCATATGGTTTCGGAATCATAAAAAAAGTGTGTACGCGAAGGAGGAAAGTTGTTTTGAATGCAAAAACGTGGGAAAAATGAATGCATAAGGAAAAGAAACAAAAGGGCGGTATTGGTTTAAATGGCTTTTTAGACAGTTTTCTGATTCAGATGGGTTCGGAATCTTAAAAACAGTGTATACGCGAAGGAGGAAAGTTGTTTGAGTGCAAAAACGTGGTAAAAATGAATGTATAAGGAAAAGAAACAAAAGGGAGGTATTGGTTTAAATGCTCTTTTAGATGATTTTGTGAGTCAGATGGGTTCGGAATCATAAAAACAGTGTCTACGCGAAGAAGGAAAGTTGTCTTGAGTGCAAAAACGTAAGAAAAATGAATGAATAAGGAAAAGAAACAAAAGGGAGGTATTGGTTTAAATGCTGTTTTAGATGATTTTGTGAGTCAGATGGGTTCGGAATCTTAAAAACAGTGTGTACGCGAAGGAGGAAAGTTGTTTTGAGTGCAAAAACGTGGAAAAAATGAATGGATAAGGAAAAGAAACAAAAGGGCGGTATCGGTTTAAATAGCTTTTTAGACAGTTTTGTGAGTCAGATGGGTTCGGAATCTTAAAAACAGTGTGTACGAGAAGGAGGAAAGTTGTTTTGAGTGCAAAAACGTGAAAAAAATGAATGCATAAGGAAAAGAAACAAAAGGGCGGTATTGGTTTAAATGGCTTTTTAGACAGTTTTGTGAGTCAGATGGGCTCGGAATCTTAAAAACAGTGTGTACGCGAAGGAGGAAAGTTGTTTTGAGTACAAAAACGTGGAAAAAATGAATGTATACGGAAAAGAAACAAAAGGGCGGTATTGGTTTAAATGGCCTTTTAGACGGTTTTGTGAGTCAGGTGGGTTCGGAATCTTAAAAACAGTGTGTACGAGAAGGAGGAAAGTTGGAAAAACGTGGAAAAGGGGAAAGTATAAAGAAAAGAAACAAAAGGGCGGTATTGGTTTAAATGGCCTTTTTAACGATTTCGTGAGTCATATGGGTTCGGAATCATAAAAAAAGTGTGTACGCGAAGGAGGAAAGTTGTCTTGAGTGCAAAAATGTAAGAAAAATGAATATGTAAGGAAAAGAAACGAAAGGGCGGTATTGGTTTAAATGGCCTTTTTAACGATTTTGTGAGTCATATGGGTTCGGAAACATAAAAAAAGTGGAACGCGAAGGAGGAAAGTTGTTTTGAATGCAAAAACGTGGGAAAAATGAATGCATAAGGAAAAGAAACAAAAAGGCGGTATTGGTTTAAATGGCTTTTTAGACAATTTTCTGAGTCAGATGGGTTCGGAATCTTTAAAACAGTGTGTACGCAAAGGAGGAAAGTTGTTTTGAGTGCAAAAACGTGGAAAAAATGAATGTATAAGGAAAAGAAACAAAAGAGAGGTATTGGTTTAAATGCTCTTGTGAGTCAGATGGGTTCGGAATCATAAAAACAGTGTGTACGCGAAGAAGGAAAGTTGTCTTAAGTGCAAAAACGTAAGAAAAATGAATGCATAAGGAAAAGAAACGAAAGGGCGGAATTCGTTTAAATGGTCTTTTGGACGGTTTTGTTATTCAGATGGGTTTGGATTTATAAAAACAGTGTGTACGAGGAGGAAAGTTCGAAAAACGTGGAAAAAGTGAATGTATAAAGAAAAGAAACAAAAGGGCGATATTGGTTTAAAGGGCTTTTTAGACAGTTTTGTGAGTCAGATGGGTTCGGAATCTTAAAAACAGTGTTTACGCGAAGGAGGAAAGTTGTTTTGAGTACAAAAACGTGGGAAAAATGAATGCATAAGAAAAAGAAACAAAAGGGCGGTATTGGTTTAAATGGCTTTTTAGACAGTTTTGTGAGTTAGATGGGTTCGGAATCTTAAAAACAGTGTATACGCGGAGGAAAGTTGTTTTGAGTGCAAAAACGTGGTAAAAATGAATGTATAAGGAAAAGAAACAAAAGGGAGGTATTGGCTTAAATGGTCTTTTAGATGATTTTGTGAGTCAGATGGGTTCGGAATCATGAAAACAGTGTGTACGCGAAGGAGGAAAGTTGTCTTGAGTGCAAAAATGTAAGAAAAATGAATGTGTAAGGAAAAGAAACGAAAGGGCGGTATTGGTTTAAATGGCCTTTTTAACGATTTTGTGAGTCATATGGTTTCGGAATCATAAAAAAAGTGTGTACGCGAAGGAGGAAAGTTGTTTTGAATGCAAAAACGTGGGAAAAATGAATGCATAAGGAAAAGAAACAAAAGGGCGGTATTGATTTAAATGGCTTTTTAGACAGTTTTCTGATTCAGATGGGTACGGAATCTTAAAAACAGTGTATACGCGAAGGAGGAAAGTTGTTTGAGTGCAAAAACGTGGTAAAAATGAATGTATAAGGAAAAGAAACAAAAGGGAGGTATTGGTTTAAATGCTCTTTTAGATGATTTTGTGAGTCAGATGGGTTCGGAATCATAAAAACAGTGTCTACGCGAAGAAGGAAAGTTGTCTTGAGTGCAAAAACGTAAGAAAAATGAATGCATAAGGAAAAGAAACAAAAGGGAGGTATTGGTTTAAATGCTCTTTTAGATGATTTTGTGAGTCAGATGGGTTCGGAATCTTAAAAACAGTGTGTACGCGAAGGAGGAAAGTTGTTTTGAGTGCAAAAACGTGGAAAAAATGAACGGATAAGGAAAAGAAACAAAAGGGCGGTATCGGTTTAAATAGCTTTTTAGACAGTTTTCTGAGTCAGATGGGTTCGGAATCTTAAAAACAGTGTATACGCGAAGGAGGAAAGTTGTTTTGAGTGCAAAAACGTGGTAAAAATGAATGTATAAAGAAAAGAAACAAAAGGGAGGTATTGGTTTAAATGGTCTTTTAGATGATTTTGTGAGTCAGATGGGTTCGGAATCATGAAAACAGTGTGTACGCGAAGGAGGAAAGTTGTCTTGAGTGCAAAAATGTAAGAAAAATGAATGTGTAAGGAAAAGAAACGAAAGGGCGGTATTGGTTTAAATGGCCTTTTTAACGATTTTGTGAGTCATATGGTTTCGGAATCATAAAAAAAGTGTGTACGCGAAGGAGGAAAGTTGTTTTGAATGCAAAAACGTGGGAAAAATGAATGCATAAGGAAAAGAAACAAAAGGGCGGTATTGGTTTAAATGGCTTTTTAGACAGTTTTCTGATTCAGATGGGTTCGGAATCTTAAAAACAGTGTATACGCGAAGGAGGAAAGTTGTTTGAGTGCAAAAACGTGGTAAAAATGAATGTATAAGGAAAAGAAACAAAAGGGAGGTATTGGTTTAAATGGCCTTTTAGACGGTTTTGTGAGTCAGGTGGGTTCGGAATCTTAAAAACAGTGTGTACGAGAAGGAGGAAAGTTGGAAAAACGTGGAAAAGGGGAAAGTATAAAGAAAAGAAACAAAAGGGCGGTATTAGTTTAAATGGCCTTTTTAACGATTTCGTGAGTCATATGGGTTCGGAATCACAAAAAAAGTGTGTACGCGAAGGAGGAAAGTTGTCTTGAGTGCAAAAATGTAAGAAAAATGAATATGTAAGGAAAAGAAACAAAAAGGCGGTATTGGTTTAAATGGCTTTTTAGACAGTTTTCTGAGTCAGATGGGTTCGGAATCTTTAAAACAGTGTGTACGCAAAGGAGGAAAGTTGTTTTGAGTGCAAAAACGTGGAAAAAATGAATGTATAAGGAAAAGAAACAAAAGGGCGGAATTCGTTTAAATGGTCTTTTGGACGGTTTTGTTATTCAGATGGGTTTGGATTTATAAAAACAGTGTGTACGAGGAGGAAAGTTCGAAAAACGTGGAAAAAGTGAATGTATAAGGAAAAGAAACAAAAGGGCGATATTGGTTTAAATGGCTTTTTAGACAGTTTTGTGAGTCAGATGGGTTCGGAATCTTAAAAACAGTGTTTACGCGAAGGAGGAAAGTTGTTTTGAGTACAAAAACGTGGGAAAAATGAATGCATAAGAAAAAGAAACAAAAGGGCGGTATTGGTTTAAATGGCTTTTTAGACAGTTTTGTGAGTTAGATGGGTTCGGAATCTTAAAAACAGTGTATACGCGGAGGAAAGTTGTTTTGAGTGCAAAAACGTGGTAAAAATGAATGTATAAGGAAAAGAAACAAAAGGGAGGTATTGGCTTAAATGGTCTTTTAGATGATTTTGTGAGTCAGATGGGTTCGGAATCATGAAAACAGTGTGTACGCGAAGGAGGAAAGTTGTCTTGAGTGCAAAAATGTAAGAAAAATGAATGTGTAAGGAAAAGAAACGAAAGGGCGGTATTGGTTTAAATGGCCTTTTTAACGATTTTGTGAGTCATATGGTTTCGGAATCATAAAAAAAGTGTGTACGCGAAGGAGGAAAGTTGTTTTGAATGCAAAAACGTGGGAAAAATGAATGCATAAGGAAAAGAAACAAAAGTGCGGTATTGGTTTAAATGGCTTTTTAGACAGTTTTCTGATTCAGATGGGTTCGGAATCTTAAAAACAGTGTATACGCGAAGGAGGAAAGTTGTTTGAGTGCAAAAACGTGGTAAAAATGAATGTATAAGGAAAAGAAACAAAAGGGAGGTATTGGTTTAAATGCTCTTTTAGATGATTTTGTGAGTCAGATGGGTTCGGAATCATAAAAACAGTGTCATAAAAACAGTGTCTACGCGAAGAAGGAAAGTTGTCTTGAGTGCAAAAACGTAAGAAAAATGAATGCATAAGGAAAAGAAACAAAAGGGAGGTATTGGTTTAAATGCTCTTTTAGATGATTTTGTGAGTCAGATGGGTTCGGAATCTTAAAAACAGTGTGTACGCGAAGGAGGAAAGTTGTTTTGAGTGAAAAAACGTGGAAAAAATGAATGGATAAGGAAAAGAAACAAAAGGCCGGTATCGTTTTAAATAGCTTTTTAAACAGTTTTGTGAGTCAGATGGGTTCGGAATCTTAAAAACAGTGTGTACGAGAAGGAGGAAAGTTGTTTTGAGTGCAAAAACGTGAAAAAAATGAATGCATAAGGAAAAGAAACAAAAGGGCGGTATTGGTTTAAATGGCTTTTTAGACAGTTTTGTGAGTCAGATGGGCTCGGAATCTTAAAAACAGTGTGTACGCGAAGGAGGAAAGTTGTTTTGAGTACAAAAACGTGGAAAAAATGAATGTATAAGGAAAAGAAACAAAAGGGCGGAATTGGTTTAAATGGCCTTTTAGACGGTTTTGTGAGTCAGGTGGGTTCGGAAACATAAAAAAAGTGTGTACGAGAAGGAGGAAAGTTGGAAAAAATGAATGTATAAGGAAAAGAAAAGGGCGGTATTAATGTAAATGGCCTTTTAGACGATTTTGTGAATCACATGGGTTCGGAATCACAAAAACAGTGTGTACGCGAAGGAGGAACGTTTTGAGTGCCAAAACGTGGAAAAAATGAATGTATAAGGAAAACAAACAAAAGGGCGGTATTGGTTTAAATGGCTTTTTAGACAGTTTTGTGAGTCAGATGGGTTCGGAATCTTAAAAACAGTGTTTACGCGAAGGAGGAAAGTTGTTTTGAGTGCAAAAACGTGGTAAAAATGAATGTATAAGGAAAAGAAACAAAAGGGAGGTATTGGTTTAAATGGTCTTTTAGATGATTTTGTGAGTCAGATGGGTTCGGAATCATCAAAACAGTGTGTACGCGAAGGAGGAAAGTTGTCTTGAGTGCAAAAATGTAAGAAAAATAAATGTGTAAGGAAAAGAAACGAAAGGGCGGTATTGGTTTAAATGGCCTTTTTAACGATTTTGTGAGTCATATGGGTTCGGAATCATAAAAAAAGTGTGTACGCGAAGGAGGAAAGTTGTTTTGAATGCAAAAACGTGGGAAAAATGAATGCATAAGGAAAAGAAACAAAAGGGCGGTATTGGTTTAAATGGCTTTTTAGACAGTTTTCTGAGTCAGATGGGTTCGGAATCTTAAAAACAGTGTATACGCGAAGGAGGAAAGTTGTTTTGAGTGCAAAAACGTGGTAAAAATGAATGTATAAGGAAAAGAAACAAAAGGGAGGTATTGGTTTAAATGCTCTTTTAGATGATTTTGTGAGTCAGATGGGTTCGGAATCATAAAAACAGTGTGTACGCGAAGAAGGAAAGTTGTCTTGAGTGCAAAAACGTTAGAAAAATGAATGCATAAGGAAAAGAAACAAAAGGGCGGAATTCGTTTAAATGGTCTTTTGGACGGTTTTGTTATTCAGATAGGTTTGGAATTATAAAAACAGTGTGTACGAGAAGGAGGAAAGTTCGAAAAACGTGGAAAAAGTGAATGTATAAGGAAAAGAAACAAAAGAGTGGTATTGGTTTAAATGGCCTTTTTAACTATTTTGTGAGTCAGATGGGTTCGGAATCATAAAAAAAGTGTGTACGCGAAGGAGGGAAGTTGTTTTGAGTGCAAAAACGTGAAAAAAATGAATGCATAAGGAAAAGAAACAAAAGGGCGGTATTGGTTTAAATGGCTTTTTAGACAGTTTTGTGAGTCAGATGGGTTCGGAATCTTAAAAACAGTGTGTACGCGAAGGAGGAAAGTTGTTTTGAGTGCAAAAACGTGGAAAAAATGAATGGATAAGGAAAAGAAACAAAAGGGCGGTATCGGTTTAAATAGCTTTTTAGACAGTTTTGTGAGTCAGATGGGTTCGGAATCTTAAAAACAGTGTGTACGAGAAGGTGGAAAGTTGTTTTGAGTGCAAAAACGTGAAAAAAATGAATGCATAAGGAAAAGAAACAAAAGGGCGGTATTGGTTTAAATGGCTTTTTAGACAGTTTTGTGAGTCAGATGGGCTCGGAATCTTAAAAACAGTGTGTACGCGAAGGAGGAAAGTTGTTTTGAGTACAAAAACGTGGAAAAAATGAATGTATAAGGAAAAGAAACAAAAGGGCGGTATTGGTTTAAATGGCCTTTTAGACGGTTTTGTGAGTCAGGTGGGTTCGGAATCTTAAAAACAGTGTGTACGAGAAGGAGGAAAGTTGGAAAAACGTGGAAAAGGGGAAAGTATAAAGAAAAGAAACAAAAGGGCGGTATTGGTTTAAATGGCCTTTTTAACGATTTCGTGAGTCATATGGGTTCGGAATCATAAAAAAAGTTTGTACGCGAAGGAGGAAAGTTGTCTTGAGTGCAAAAATGTAAGAAAAATGAATATGTAAGGAAAAGAAACGAAAGGGCGGTATTGGTTTAAATGGCCTTTTTAACGATTTTGTGAGTCATATGGGTTCGGAATCATAAAAAAAGTGGAACGCGAAGGAGGAAAGTTGTTTTGAATGCAAAAACGTGGGAAAAATGAATGCATAAGGAAAAGAAACAAAAAGGCGGTATTGGTTTAAATGGCTTTTTAGACAGTTTTCTGAGTCAGATGGGTTCGGAATCTTTAAAACAGTGTGTACGCAAAGGAGGAAAGTTGTTTTGAGTGCAAAAACGTGGAAAAAATGAATGTATAAGGAAAAGAAACAAAAGGGAGGTATTGGTTTAAATGCTCTTTTAGATGATTTTGTGAGTCAGATGGGTTCGGAATCATAAAAACAGTGTGTACGCGAAGAAGGAAAGTTGTCTTAAGTGCAAAAACGTAAGAAAAATGAATGCATAAGGAAAAGAAACGAAAGGGCGGAATTCGTTTAAATGGTCTTTTGGACGGTTTTGTTATTCAGATGGGTTTGGATTTATAAAAACAGTGTGTACGAGGAGGAAAGTTCGAAAAACGTGGAAAAAGTGAATGTATAAGGAAAAGAAACAAAAGGGCGATATTGGTTTAAATGGCCTTTTTAACGATTTTGTGAGTCAGATGGGTTCGGAATCTTAAAAACAGTGTGTACGCGAAGGAGGAAAGTTGTTTTGAGTGCAAAAACGTGGAAAAAATGAATGGATAAGGAAAAGAAACAAAAGGGCGGTATCGGTTTAAATAGCTTTTTAGACAGTTTTGTGAGTCAGATGGGTTCGGAATCTTAAAAACAGTGTGTACGAGAAGGTGGAAAGTTGTTTTGAGTGCAAAAACGTGAAAAAAATGAATGCATAAGGAAAAGAAACAAAAGGGCGGTATTGGTTTAAATGGCTTTTTAGACAGTTTTGTGAGTCAGATGGGCTCGGAATCTTAAAAACAGTGTGTACGCGAAGGAGGAAAGTTGTTTTGAGTGCAAAAACGTGGAAAAAATTAACGGATAAGGAAAAGAAACAAAAGGGCGGTATCGGTTTAAATAGCTTTTTAGACAGTTTTCTGAGTCAGATGGGTTCGGAATCTTAAAAACAGTGTATACGCGAAGGAGGAAAGTTGTTTTGAGTGCAAAAACGTGGTAAAAATGAATGTATAAGGAAAAGAAACAAAAGGGAGGTATTGGTTTAAATGGTCTTTTAGATGATTTTGTGAGTCAGATGGGTTCGGAATCATGAAAACAGTGTGTACGCGAAGGAGGAAAGTTGTCTTGAGTGCAAAAATGTAAGAAAAATGAATGTGTAAGGAAAAGAAACGAAAGGGCGGTATTGGTTTAAATGGCCTTTTTAACGATTTTGTGAGTCATATGGTTTCGGAATCATAAAAAAATTGTGTACGCGAAGGAGGAAAGTTGTTTTGAATGCAAAAACGTGGGAAAAATGAATGCATAAGGAAAAGAAACAAAAGGGCGGTATTGGTTTAAATGGCTTTTTAGACAGTTTTCTGATTCAGATGGGTTCGGAATCTTAAAAACAGTGTATACGCGAAGGAGGAAAGTTGTTTGAGTGCAAAAACGTGGTAAAAATGAATGTATAAGGAAAAGAAACAAAAGGGAGGTATTGGTTTAAATGCTCTTTTAGATGATTTTGTGAGTCAGATGGGTTCGGAATCATAAAAACAGTGTCTACGCGAAGAAGGAAAGTTGTCTTGAGTGCAAAAACGTAAGAAAAATGAATGAATAAGGAAAAGAAACAAAAGGGAGGTATTGGTTTAAATGCTCTTTTAGATGATTTTGTGAGTCAGATGGGTTCGGAATCTTAAAAACAGTGTGTACGCGAAGGAGGAAAGTTGTTTTGAGTGCAAAAACGTGGAAAAAATGAATGGATAAGGAAAAGAAACAAAAGGGAGGTATTGGTTTAAATGGTCTTTTAGATGATTTTGTGAGTCAGATGGGTTCGGAATCATCAAAACAGTGTGTACGCGAAGGAGGAAAGTTGTCTTGAGTGCAAAAATGTAAGAAAAATAAATGTGTAAGGAAAAGAAACGAAAGGGCGGTATTGGTTTAAATGGCCTTTTTAACGATTTTGTGAGTCATATGGGTTCGGAATCATAAAAAAAGTGTGTACGCGAAGGAGGAAAGTTGTTTTGAATGCAAAAACGTGGGAAAAATGAATGCATAAGGAAAAGAAACAAAAGGGCGGTATTGGTTTAAATGGCTTTTTAGACAGTTTTCTGAGTCAGATGGGTTCGGAATCTTAAAAACAGTGTATACGCGAAGGAGGAAAGTTGTTTTGAGTGCAAAAACGTGGTAAAAATGAATGTATAAGGAAAAGAAACAAAAGGGAGGTATTGGTTTAAATGCTCTTTTAGATGATTTTGTGAGTCAGATGGGTTCGGAATCATAAAAACAGTGTGTACGCGAAGAAGGAAAGTTGTCTTGAGTGCAAAAACGTTAGAAAAATGAATGCATAAGGAAAAGAAACAAAAGGGCGGAATTCGTTTAAATGGTCTTTTGGACGGTTTTGTTATTCAGATAGGTTTGGAATTATAAAAACAGTGTGTACGAGAAGGAGGAAAGTTCGAAAAACGTGGAAAAAGTGAATGTATAAGGAAAAGAAACAAAAGAGTGGTATTGGTTTAAATGGCCTTTTTAACTATTTTGTGAGTCAGATGGGTTCGGAATCATAAAAAAAGTGTGTACGCGAAGGAGGGAAGTTGTTTTGAGTGCAAAAACGTGAAAAAAATGAATGCATAAGGAAAAGAAACAAAAGGGCGGTATTGGTTTAAATGGCTTTTTAGACAGTTTTGTGAGTCAGATGGGTTCGGAATCTTAAAAACAGTGTGTACGCGAAGGAGGAAAGTTGTTTTGAGTGCAAAAACGTGGAAAAAATGAATGGATAAGGAAAAGAAACAAAAGGGCGGTATCGGTTTAAATAGCTTTTTAGACAGTTTTGTGAGTCAGATGGGTTCGGAATCTTAAAAACAGTGTGTACGAGAAGGAGGAAAGTTGTTTTGAGTGCAAAAACGTGAAAAAAATGAATGCATAAGGAAAAGAAACAAAAGGGCGGTATTGGTTTAAATGGCTTTTTAGACAGTTTTGTGAGTCAGATGGGCTCGGAATCTTAAAAACAGTGTGTACGCGAAGGAGGAAAGTTGTTTTGAGTACAAAAACGTGGAAAAAATGAATGTATAAGGAAAAGAAACAAAAGGGCGGTATTGGTTTAAATGGCCTTTTAGACGGTTTTGTGAGTCAGGTGGGTTCGGAATCTTAAAAACAGTGTGTACGAGAAGGAGGAAAGTTGGAAAAACGTGGAAAAGGGGAAAGTATAAAGAAAAGAAACAAAAGGGCGGTATTGGTTTAAATGGCCTTTTTAACGATTTCGTGAGTCATATGGGTTCGGAATCATAAAAAAAGTTTGTACGCGAAGGAGGAAAGTTGTCTTGAGTGCAAAAATGTAAGAAAAATGAATATGTAAGGAAAAGAAACGAAAGGGCGGTATTGGTTTAAATGGCCTTTTTAACGATTTTGTGAGTCATATGGGTTCGGAATCATAAAAAAAGTGGAACGCGAAGGAGGAAAGTTGTTTTGAATGCAAAAACGTGGGAAAAATGAATGCATAAGGAAAAGAAACAAAAAGGCGGTATTGGTTTAAATGGCTTTTTAGACAGTTTTCTGAGTCAGATGGGTTCGGAATCTTTAAAACAGTGTGTACGCAAAGGAGGAAAGTTGTTTTGAGTGCAAAAACGTGGAAAAAATGAATGTATAAGGAAAAGAAACAAAAGGGAGGTATTGGTTTAAATGCTCTTTTAGATGATTTTGTGAGTCAGATGGGTTCGGAATCATAAAAACAGTGTGTACGCGAAGAAGGAAAGTTGTCTTAAGTGCAAAAACGTAAGAAAAATGAATGCATAAGGAAAAGAAACAAAAGGGAGGTATTGGTTTAAATGCTCTTTTAGATGATTTTGTGAGTCAGATGGGTTCGGAATCTTAAAAACAGTGTGTACGCGAAGGAGGAAAGTTGTTTTGAGTGCAAAAACGTGGAAAAAATGAATGGATAAGGAAAAGAAACAAAAGGGCGGTATCGGTTTAAATAGCTTTTTAGACAGTTTTGTGAGTCAGATGGGTTCGGAATCTTAAAAACAGTGTGTACGAGAAGGAGGAAAGTTGTTTTGAGTGCAAAAACGTGAAAAAAATGAATGCATAAGGAAAAGAAACAAAAGGGCGGTATTGGTTTAAATGGCTTTTTAGACAGTTTTGTGAGTCAGATGGGCTCGGAATCTTAAAAACAGTGTGTACGCGAAGGAGGAAAGTTGTTTTGAGTACAAAAACGTGGAAAAAATGAATGTATACGGAAAAGAAACAAAAGGGCGGTATTGGTTTAAATGGCCTTTTAGACGGTTTTGTGAGTCAGGTGGGTTCGGAATCTTAAAAACAGTGTGTACGAGAAGGAGGAAAGTTGGAAAAACGTGGAAAAGGGGAAAGTATAAAGAAAAGAAACAAAAGGGCGGTATTGGTTTAAATGGCCTTTTTAACGATTTCGTGAGTCATATGGGTTCGGAATCATAGAAAAAGTGTGTACGCGAAGGAGGAAAGTTGTCTTGAGTGCAAAAATGTAAGAAAAATGAATATGTAAGGAAAAGAAACGAAAGGGCGGTATTGGTTTAAATGGCCTTTTTAACGATTTTGTGAGTCATATGGGTTCGGAAACATAAAAAAAGTGGAACGCGAAGGAGGAAAGGGTTTTTGAATGCAAAAACGTGGGAAAAATGAATGCATAAGAAAAAGAAACAAAAGGGCGGTATTGGTTTAAATGGCTTTTTAGACAGTTTTGTCTAAAAAGCCTAAAGTCAGATGGGTTCGGAATCTTAAAAACAGTGTATACGCGGAGGAAAGTTGTTTTGAGTGCAAAAACGTGGTAAAAATGAATGTATAAGGAAAAGAAACAAAAGGGAGGTATTGGCTTAAATGGTCTTTTAGATGATTTTGTGAGTCAGATGGGTTCGGAATCATGAAAACAGTGTGTACGCGAAGGAGGAAAGTTGTCTTGAGTGCAAAAATGTAAGAAAAATGAATGTGTAAGGAAAAGAAACGAAAGGGCGGTATTGGTTTAAATGGCCTTTTTAACGATTTTGTGAGTCATATGGTTTCGGAATCATAAAAAAATTGTGTACGCGAAGGAGGAAAGTTGTTTTGAATGCAAAAACGTGGGAAAAATGAATGCATAAGGAAAAGAAACAAAAGGGCGGTATTGATTTAAATGGCTTTTTAGACAGTTTTCTGATTCAGATGGGTACGGAATCTTAAAAACAGTGTATACGCGAAGGAGGAAAGTTGTTTGAGTGCAAAAACGTGGTAAATATGAATGTATAAGGAAAAGAAACAAAAGGGAGGTATTGGTTTAAATGCTCTTTTAGATGATTTTGTGAGTCAGATGGGTTCGGAATCATAAAAACAGTGTCTACGCGAAGAAGGAAAGTTGTCTTGAGTGCAAAAACGTAAGAAAAATGAATGCATAAGGAAAAGAAACAAAAGGGAGGTATTGGTTTAAATGCTCTTTTAGATGATTTTGTGAGTCAGATGGGTTCGGAATCTTAAAAACAGTGTGTACGCGAAGGAGGAAAGTTGTTTTGAGTGCAAAAACGTGGAAAAAATGAACGGATAAGGAAAAGAAACAAAAGGGCGGTATCGGTTTAAATAGCTTTTTAGACAGTTTTCTGAGTCAGATGGGTTCGGAATCTTAAAAACAGTGTATACGCGAAGGAGGAAAGTTGTTTTGAGTGCAAAAACGTGGTAAAAATGAATGTATAAGGAAAAGAAACAAAAGGGAGGTATTGGTTTAAATGGTCTTTTAGATGATTTTGTGAGTCAGATGGGTTCGGAATCATGAAAACAGTGTGTACGCGAAGGAGGAAAGTTGTCTTGAGTGCAAAAATGTAAGAAAAATGAATGTGTAAGGAAAAGAAACAAAAGGGCGGTATTGGTTTAAATGGCTTTTTAGACAGTTTTCTGATTCAGATGGGTTCGGAATCTTAAAAACAGTGTATACGCGAAGGAGGAAAGTTGTTTGAGTGCAAAAACGTGGTAAAAACGAATGTATAAGGAAAAGAAACAAAAGGGAGGTATTGGTTTAAATGGCCTTTTAGACGGTTTTGTGAGTCAGGTGGGTTCGGAATCTTAAAAACAGTGTGTACGAGAAGGAGGAAAGTTGGAAAAACGTGGAAAAGGGGAAAGTATAAAGAAAAGAAACAAAAGGGCGGTATTGGTTTAAATGGCCTTTTTAACGATTTCGTGAGTCATATGGGTTCGGAATCATAAAAAAAGTGTGTACGCGAAGGAGGAAAGTTGTCTTGAGTGCAAAAATGTAAGAAAAATGAATATGTAAGGAAAATAAACGAAAGGGCGGTATTGGTTTAAATGGCCTTTTTAACGATTTTGTGAGTCATATGGGTTCGGAAACATAAAAAAAGTGGAACGCGAAGGAGGAAAGTTGTTTTGAATGCAAAAACGTGGGAAAAATGAATGTATAAGGAAAAGAAACAAAAGAGAGGTATTGGTTTAAATGCTCTTTTAGATGATTTTGTGAGTCAGATGGGTTCGGAATCATAAAAACAGTGTGTACGCGAAGAAGGAAAGTTGTCTTAAGTGCAAAAACGTAAGAAAAATGAATGCATAAGGAAAAGAAACGAAAGGGCGGAATTCGTTTAAATGGTCTTTTGGACGGTTTTGTTATTCAGATGGGTTTGGATTTATAAAAACAGTGTGTACGAGGAGGAAAGTTCGAAAAACGTGGAAAAAGTGAATGTATAAGGAAAAGAAACAAAAGGGCGATATTGGTTTAAATGGCTTTTTAGACAGTTTTGTGAGTCAGATGGGTTCGGAATCTTAAAAACAGTGTTTACGCGAAGGAGGAAAGTTGTTTTGAGTACAAAAACGTGGGAAAAATGAATGCATAAGAAAAAGAAACAAAAGGGCGGTATTGGTTTAAATGGCTTTTTAGACAGTTTTCTGAGTCAGATGGGTTCGGAATCTTAAAAACAGTGTATACGCGAAGGAGGAAAGTTGTTTTGAGTGCAAAAACGTGGTAAAAATGAATGTATAAGGAAAAGAAACAAAAGGGAGGTATTGGTTTAAATGGTCTTTTAGATGATTTTGTGAGTCAGATGGGTTCGGAATCATGAAAACAGTGTGTACGCGAAGGAGGAAAGTTGTCTTGAGTGCAAAAATGTAAGAAAAATGAATGTGTAAGGAAAAGAAACGAAAGGGCGGTATTGGTTTAAATGGCCTTTTTAACGATTTTGTGAGTCATATGGTTTCGGAATCATAAAAAAAGTGTGTACGCGAAGGAGGAAAGTTGTTTTGAATGCAAAAACGTGGGAAAAATGAATGCATAAGGAAAAGAAACAAAAGGGCGGTATTGATTTAAATGGCTTTTTAGACAGTTTTCTGATTCAGATGGGTACGGAATCTTAAAAACAGTGTATACGCGAAGGAGGAAAGTTGTTTGAGTGCAAAAACGTGGTAAAAATGAATGTATAAGGAAAAGAAACAAAAGGGAGGTATTGGTTTAAATGCTCTTTTAGATGATTTTGTGAGTCAGATGGGTTCGGAATCATAAAAACAGTGTCTACGCGAAGAAGGAAAGTTGTCTTGAGTGCAAAAACGTAAGAAAAATGAATGCATAAGGAAAAGAAACAAAAGGGAGGTATTGGTTTAAATGGTCTTTTAGATGATTTTGTGAGTCAGATGGGTTCGGAATCATGAAAACAGTGTGTACGCGAAGGAGGAAAGTTGTCTTGAGTGCAAAAATGTAAGAAAAATGAATGTGTAAGGAAAAGAAACGAAAGGGCGGTATTGGTTTAAATGGCCTTTTTAACGATTTTGTGAGTCATATGGTTTCGGAATCATAAAAAAAGTGTGTACGCGAAGGAGGAAAGTTGTTTTGAATGCAAAAACGTGGGAAAAATGAATGCATAAGGAAAAGAAACAAAAGGGCGGTATTGGTTTAAATGGCTTTTTAGACAGTTTTGTGAGTCAGATGGGCTCGGAATCTTAAAAACAGTGTGTACGCGAAGGAGGAAAGTTGTTTTGAGTACAAAAACGTGGAAAAAATGAATGTATAAGGAAAAGAAACAAAAGGGCGGAATTGGTTTAAATGGCCTTTTAGACGGTTTTGTGAGTCAGGTGGGTTCGGAAACATAAAAAAAGTGTGTACGAGAAGGAGGAAAGTTGGAAAAAATGAATGTATAAGGAAAAGAAAAGGGCGGTATTAATGTAAATGGCCTTTTAGACGATTTTGTGAATCACATGGGTTCGGAATCACAAAAACAGTGTGTACGCGAAGGAGGAACGTTTTGAGTGCCAAAACGTGGAAAAAATGAATGTATAAGGAAAACAAACAAAAGGGCGGTATTGGTTTAAATGGCTTTTTAGACAGTTTTGTGAGTCAGATGGGTTCGGAATCTTAAAAACAGTGTTTACGCGAAGGAGGAAAGTTGTTTTGAGTGCAAAAACGTGGTAAAAATGAATGTATAAGGAAAAGAAACAAAAGGGAGGTATTGGTTTAAATGGTCTTTTAGATGATTTTGTGAGTCAGATGGGTTCGGAATCATCAAAACAGTGTGTACGCGAAGGAGGAAAGTTGTCTTGAGTGCAAAAATGTAAGAAAAATAAATGTGTAAGGAAAAGAAACGAAAGGGCGGTATTGGTTTAAATGGCCTTTTTAACGATTTTGTGAGTCATATGGGTTCGGAATCATAAAAAAAGTGTGTACGCGAAGGAGGAAAGTTGTTTTGAATGCAAAAACGTGGGAAAAATGAATGCATAAGGAAAAGAAACAAAAGGGCGGTATTGGTTTAAATGGCTTTTTAGACAGTTTTCTGAGTCAGATGGGTTCGGAATCTTAAAAACAGTGTATACGCGAAGGAGGAAAGTTGTTTTGAGTGCAAAAACGTGGTAAAAATGAATGTATAAGGAAAAGAAACAAAAGGGAGGTATTGGTTTAAATGCTCTTTTAGATGATTTTGTGAGTCAGATGGGTTCGGAATCATAAAAACAGTGTGTACGCGAAGAAGGAAAGTTGTCTTGAGTGCAAAAACGTTAGAAAAATGAATGCATAAGGAAAAGAAACAAAAGGGCGGAATTCGTTTAAATGGTCTTTTGGACGGTTTTGTTATTCAGATAGGTTTGGAATTATAAAAACAGTGTGTACGAGAAGGAGGAAAGTTCGAAAAACGTGGAAAAAGTGAATGTATAAGGAAAAGAAACAAAAGAGTGGTATTGGTTTAAATGGCCTTTTTAACTATTTTGTGAGTCAGATGGGTTCGGAATCATAAAAAAAGTGTGTACGCGAAGGAGGGAAGTTGTTTTGAGTGCAAAAACGTGAAAAAAATGAATGCATAAGGAAAAGAAACAAAAGGGCGGTATTGGTTTAAATGGCTTTTTAGACAGTTTTGTGAGTCAGATGGGTTCGGAATCTTAAAAACAGTGTGTACGCGAAGGAGGAAAGTTGTTTTGAGTGCAAAAACGTGGAAAAAATGAATGGATAAGGAAAAGAAACAAAAGGGCGGTATCGGTTTAAATAGCTTTTTAGACAGTTTTGTGAGTCAGATGGGTTCGGAATCTTAAAAACAGTGTGTACGAGAAGGTGGAAAGTTGTTTTGAGTGCAAAAACGTGAAAAAAATGAATGCATAAGGAAAGGAAACAAAAGGGCGGTATTGGTTTAAATGGCTTTTTAGACAGTTTTGTGAGTCAGATGGGCTCGGAATCTTAAAAACAGTGTGTACGCGAAGGAGGAAAGTTGTTTTGAGTACAAAAACGTGGAAAAAATGAATGTATAAGGAAAAGAAACAAAAGGGCGGTATTGGTTTAAATGGCCTTTTAGACGGTTTTGTGAGTCAGGTGGGTTCGGAATCTTAAAAACAGTGTGTACGAGAAGGAGGAAAGTTGGAAAAACGTGGAAAAGGGGAAAGTATAAAGAAAAGAAACAAAAGGGCGGTATTGGTTTAAATGGCCTTTTTAACGATTTCGTGAGTCATATGGGTTCGGAATCATAAAAAAAGTTTGTACGCGAAGGAGGAAAGTTGTCTTGAGTGCAAAAATGTAAGAAAAATGAATATGTAAGGAAAAGAAACGAAAGGGCGGTATTGGTTTAAATGGCCTTTTTAACGATTTTGTGAGTCATATGGGTTCGGAATCATAAAAAAAGTGGAACGCGAAGGAGGAAAGTTGTTTTGAATGCAAAAACGTGGGAAAAATGAATGCATAAGGAAAAGAAACAAAAAGGCGGTATTGGTTTAAATGGCTTTTTAGACAGTTTTCTGAGTCAGATGGGTTCGGAATCTTTAAAACAGTGTGTACGCAAAGGAGGAAAGTTGTTTTGAGTGCAAAAACGTGGAAAAAATGAATGTATAAGGAAAAGAAACAAAAGGGAGGTATTGGTTTAAATGCTCTTTTAGATGATTTTGTGAGTCAGATGGGTTCGGAATCATAAAAACAGTGTGTACGCGAAGAAGGAAAGTTGTCTTAAGTGCAAAAACGTAAGAAAAATGAATGCATAAGGAAAAGAAACGAAAGGGCGGAATTCGTTTAAATGGTCTTTTGGACGGTTTTGTTATTCAGATGGGTTTGGATTTATAAAAACAGTGTGTACGAGGAGGAAAGTTCGAAAAACGTGGAAAAAGTGAATGTATAAGGAAAAGAAACAAAAGGGCGATATTGGTTTAAATGGCCTTTTTAACGATTTTGTGAGTCATATGGTTTCGGAATCATAAAAAAAGTGTGTACGCGAAGGAGGAAAGTTGTTTTGAATGCAAAAACGTGGGAAAAATGAATGCATAAGGAAAAGAAACAAAAGGGCGGTATTGATTTAAATGGCTTTTTAGACAGTTTTCTGATTCAGATGGGTACGGAATCTTAAAAACAGTGTATACGCGAAGGAGGAAAGTTGTTTGAGTGCAAAAACGTGGTAAAAATGAATGTATAAGGAAAAGAAACAAAAGGGAGGTATTGGTTTAAATGCTCTTTTAGATGATTTTGTGAGTCAGATGGGTTCGGAATCATAAAAACAGTGTCTACGCGAAGAAGGAAAGTTGTCTTGAGTGCAAAAACGTAAGAAAAATGAATGCATAAGGAAAAGAAACAAAAGGGAGGTATTGGTTTAAATGCTCTTTTAGATGATTTTGTGAGTCAGATGGGTTCGGAATCTTAAAAACAGTGTGTACGCGAAGGAGGAAAGTTGTTTTGAGTGCAAAAACGTGGAAAAAATTAACGGATAAGGAAAAGAAACAAAAGGGCGGTATCGGTTTAAATAGCTTTTTAGACAGTTTTCTGAGTCAGATGGGTTCGGAATCTTAAAAACAGTGTATACGCGAAGGAGGAAAGTTGTTTTGAGTGCAAAAACGTGGTAAAAATGAATGTATAAGGAAAAGAAACAAAAGGGAGGTATTGGTTTAAATGGTCTTTTAGATGATTTTGTGAGTCAGATGGGTTCGGAATCATGAAAACAGTGTGTACGCGAAGGAGGAAAGTTGTCTTGAGTGCAAAAATGTAAGAAAAATGAATGTGTAAGGAAAAGAAACGAAAGGGCGGTATTGGTTTAAATGGCCTTTTTAACGATTTTGTGAGTCATATGGTTTCGGAATCATAAAAAAATTGTGTACGCGAAGGAGGAAAGTTGTTTTGAATGCAAAAACGTGGGAAAAATGAATGCATAAGGAAAAGAAACAAAAGGGCGGTATTGGTTTAAATGGCTTTTTAGACAGTTTTCTGATTCAGATGGGTTCGGAATCTTAAAAACAGTGTATACGCGAAGGAGGAAAGTTGTTTGAGTGCAAAAACGTGGTAAAAATGAATGTATAAGGAAAAGAAACAAAAGGGAGGTATTGGTTTAAATGCTCTTTTAGATGATTTTGTGAGTCAGATGGGTTCGGAATCATAAAAACAGTGTCTACGCGAAGAAGGAAAGTTGTCTTGAGTGCAAAAACGTAAGAAAAATGAATGAATAAGGAAAAGAAACAAAAGGGAGGTATTGGTTTAAATGCTCTTTTAGATGATTTTGTGAGTCAGATGGGTTCGGAATCTTAAAAACAGTGTGTACGCGAAGGAGGAAAGTTGTTTTGAGTGCAAAAACGTGGAAAAAATGAATGGATAAGGAAAAGAAACAAAAGGGAGGTATTGGTTTAAATGGTCTTTTAGATGATTTTGTGAGTCAGATGGGTTCGGAATCATCAAAACAGTGTGTACGCGAAGGAGGAAAGTTGTCTTGAGTGCAAAAATGTAAGAAAAATAAATGTGTAAGGAAAAGAAACGAAAGGGCGGTATTGGTTTAAATGGCCTTTTTAACGATTTTGTGAGTCATATGGGTTCGGAATCATAAAAAAAGTGTGTACGCGAAGGAGGAAAGTTGTTTTGAATGCAAAAACGTGGGAAAAATGAATGCATAAGGAAAAGAAACAAAAGGGCGGTATTGGTTTAAATGGCTTTTTAGACAGTTTTCTGAGTCAGATGGGTTCGGAATCTTAAAAACAGTGTATACGCGAAGGAGGAAAGTTGTTTTGAGTGCAAAAACGTGGTAAAAATGAATGTATAAGGAAAAGAAACAAAAGGGAGGTATTGGTTTAAATGCTCTTTTAGATGATTTTGTGAGTCAGATGGGTTCGGAATCATAAAAACAGTGTGTACGCGAAGAAGGAAAGTTGTCTTGAGTGCAAAAACGTTAGAAAAATGAATGCATAAGGAAAAGAAACAAAAGGGCGGAATTCGTTTAAATGGTCTTTTGGACGGTTTTGTTATTCAGATAGGTTTGGAATTATAAAAACAGTGTGTACGAGAAGGAGGAAAGTTCGAAAAACGTGGAAAAAGTGAATGTATAAGGAAAAGAAACAAAAGAGTGGTATTGGTTTAAATGGCCTTTTTAACTATTTTGTGAGTCAGATGGGTTCGGAATCATAAAAAAAGTGTGTACGCGAAGGAGGGAAGTTGTTTTGAGTGCAAAAACGTGAAAAAAATGAATGCATAAGGAAAAGAAACAAAAGGGCGGTATTGGTTTAAATGGCTTTTTAGACAGTTTTGTGAGTCAGATGGGTTCGGAATCTTAAAAACAGTGTGTACGCGAAGGAGGAAAGTTGTTTTGAGTGCAAAAACGTGGAAAAAATGAATGGATAAGGAAAAGAAACAAAAGGGCGGTATCGGTTTAAATAGCTTTTTAGACAGTTTTGTGAGTCAGATGGGTTCGGAATCTTAAAAACAGTGTGTACGAGAAGGAGGAAAGTTGTTTTGAGTGCAAAAACGTGAAAAAAATGAATGCATAAGGAAAAGAAACAAAAGGGCGGTATTGGTTTAAATGGCTTTTTAGACAGTTTTGTGAGTCAGATGGGCTCGGAATCTTAAAAACAGTGTGTACGCGAAGGAGGAAAGTTGTTTTGAGTACAAAAACGTGGAAAAAATGAATGTATAAGGAAAAGAAACAAAAGGGCGGTATTGGTTTAAATGGCCTTTTAGACGGTTTTGTGAGTCAGGTGGGTTCGGAATCTTAAAAACAGTGTGTACGAGAAGGAGGAAAGTTGGAAAAACGTGGAAAAGGGGAAAGTATAAAGAAAAGAAACAAAAGGGCGGTATTGGTTTAAATGGCCTTTTTAACGATTTCGTGAGTCATATGGGTTCGGAATCATAAAAAAAGTTTGTACGCGAAGGAGGAAAGTTGTCTTGAGTGCAAAAATGTAAGAAAAATGAATATGTAAGGAAAAGAAACGAAAGGGCGGTATTGGTTTAAATGGCCTTTTTAACGATTTTGTGAGTCATATGGGTTCGGAATCATAAAAAAAGTGGAACGCGAAGGAGGAAAGTTGTTTTGAATGCAAAAACGTGGGAAAAATGAATGCATAAGGAAAAGAAACAAAAAGGCGGTATTGGTTTAAATGGCTTTTTAGACAGTTTTCTGAGTCAGATGGGTTCGGAATCTTTAAAACAGTGTGTACGCAAAGGAGGAAAGTTGTTTTGAGTGCAAAAACGTGGAAAAAATGAATGTATAAGGAAAAGAAACAAAAGGGAGGTATTGGTTTAAATGCTCTTTTAGATGATTTTGTGAGTCAGATGGGTTCGGAATCATAAAAACAGTGTGTACGCGAAGAAGGAAAGTTGTCTTAAGTGCAAAAACGTAAGAAAAATGAATGCATAAGGAAAAGAAACAAAAGGGAGGTATTGGTTTAAATGCTCTTTTAGATGATTTTGTGAGTCAGATGGGTTCGGAATCTTAAAAACAGTGTGTACGCGAAGGAGGAAAGTTGTTTTGAGTGCAAAAACGTGGAAAAAATGAATGGATAAGGAAAAGAAACAAAAGGGCGGTATCGGTTTAAATAGCTTTTTAGACAGTTTTGTGAGTCAGATGGGTTCGGAATCTTAAAAACAGTGTGTACGAGAAGGAGGAAAGTTGTTTTGAGTGCAAAAACGTGAAAAAAATGAATGCATAAGGAAAAGAAACAAAAGGGCGGTATTGGTTTAAATGGCTTTTTAGACAGTTTTGTGAGTCAGATGGGCTCGGAATCTTAAAAACAGTGTGTACGCGAAGGAGGAAAGTTGTTTTGAGTACAAAAACGTGGAAAAAATGAATGTATACGGAAAAGAAACAAAAGGGCGGTATTGGTTTAAATGGCCTTTTAGACGGTTTTGTGAGTCAGGTGGGTTCGGAATCTTAAAAACAGTGTGTACGAGAAGGAGGAAAGTTGGAAAAACGTGGAAAAGGGGAAAGTATAAAGAAAAGAAACAAAAGGGCGGTATTGGTTTAAATGGCCTTTTTAACGATTTCGTGAGTCATATGGGTTCGGAATCATAGAAAAAGTGTGTACGCGAAGGAGGAAAGTTGTCTTGAGTGCAAAAATGTAAGAAAAATGAATATGTAAGGAAAAGAAACGAAAGGGCGGTATTGGTTTAAATGGCCTTTTTAACGATTTTGTGAGTCATATGGGTTCGGAAACATAAAAAAAGTGGAACGCGAAGGAGGAAAGGGTTTTTGAATGCAAAAACGTGGGAAAAATGAATGCATAAGAAAAAGAAACAAAAGGGCGGTATTGGTTTAAATGGCTTTTTAGACAGTTTTGTCTAAAAAGCCTAAAGTCAGATGGGTTCGGAATCTTAAAAACAGTGTATACGCGGAGGAAAGTTGTTTTGAGTGCAAAAACGTGGTAAAAATGAATGTATAAGGAAAAGAAACAAAAGGGAGGTATTGGCTTAAATGGTCTTTTAGATGATTTTGTGAGTCAGATGGGTTCGGAATCATGAAAACAGTGTGTACGCGAAGGAGGAAAGTTGTCTTGAGTGCAAAAATGTAAGAAAAATGAATGTGTAAGGAAAAGAAACGAAAGGGCGGTATTGGTTTAAATGGCCTTTTTAACGATTTTGTGAGTCATATGGTTTCGGAATCATAAAAAAATTGTGTACGCGAAGGAGGAAAGTTGTTTTGAATGCAAAAACGTGGGAAAAATGAATGCATAAGGAAAAGAAACAAAAGGGCGGTATTGATTTAAATGGCTTTTTAGACAGTTTTCTGATTCAGATGGGTACGGAATCTTAAAAACAGTGTATACGCGAAGGAGGAAAGTTGTTTGAGTGCAAAAACGTGGTAAATATGAATGTATAAGGAAAAGAAACAAAAGGGAGGTATTGGTTTAAATGCTCTTTTAGATGATTTTGTGAGTCAGATGGGTTCGGAATCATAAAAACAGTGTCTACGCGAAGAAGGAAAGTTGTCTTGAGTGCAAAAACGTAAGAAAAATGAATGCATAAGGAAAAGAAACAAAAGGGAGGTATTGGTTTAAATGCTCTTTTAGATGATTTTGTGAGTCAGATGGGTTCGGAATCTTAAAAACAGTGTGTACGCGAAGGAGGAAAGTTGTTTTGAGTGCAAAAACGTGGAAAAAATGAACGGATAAGGAAAAGAAACAAAAGGGCGGTATCGGTTTAAATAGCTTTTTAGACAGTTTTCTGAGTCAGATGGGTTCGGAATCTTAAAAACAGTGTATACGCGAAGGAGGAAAGTTGTTTTGAGTGCAAAAACGTGGTAAAAATGAATGTATAAGGAAAAGAAACAAAAGGGAGGTATTGGTTTAAATGGTCTTTTAGATGATTTTGTGAGTCAGATGGGTTCGGAATCATGAAAACAGTGTGTACGCGAAGGAGGAAAGTTGTCTTGAGTGCAAAAATGTAAGAAAAATGAATGTGTAAGGAAAAGAAACAAAAGGGCGGTATTGGTTTAAATGGCTTTTTAGACAGTTTTCTGATTCAGATGGGTTCGGAATCTTAAAAACAGTGTATACGCGAAGGAGGAAAGTTGTTTGAGTGCAAAAACGTGGTAAAAACGAATGTATAAGGAAAAGAAACAAAAGGGAGGTATTGGTTTAAATGGCCTTTTAGACGGTTTTGTGAGTCAGGTGGGTTCGGAATCTTAAAAACAGTGTGTACGAGAAGGAGGAAAGTTGGAAAAACGTGGAAAAGGGGAAAGTATAAAGAAAAGAAACAAAAGGGCGGTATTGGTTTAAATGGCCTTTTTAACGATTTCGTGAGTCATATGGGTTCGGAATCATAAAAAAAGTGTGTACGCGAAGGAGGAAAGTTGTCTTGAGTGCAAAAATGTAAGAAAAATGAATATGTAAGGAAAATAAACGAAAGGGCGGTATTGGTTTAAATGGCCTTTTTAACGATTTTGTGAGTCATATGGGTTCGGAAACATAAAAAAAGTGGAACGCGAAGGAGGAAAGTTGTTTTGAATGCAAAAACGTGGGAAAAATGAATGTATAAGGAAAAGAAACAAAAGAGAGGTATTGGTTTAAATGCTCTTTTAGATGATTTTGTGAGTCAGATGGGTTCGGAATCATAAAAACAGTGTGTACGCGAAGAAGGAAAGTTGTCTTAAGTGCAAAAACGTAAGAAAAATGAATGCATAAGGAAAAGAAACGAAAGGGCGGAATTCGTTTAAATGGTCTTTTGGACGGTTTTGTTATTCAGATGGGTTTGGATTTATAAAAACAGTGTGTACGAGGAGGAAAGTTCGAAAAACGTGGAAAAAGTGAATGTATAAGGAAAAGAAACAAAAGGGCGATATTGGTTTAAATGGCTTTTTAGACAGTTTTGTGAGTCAGATTGGTTCGGAATCTTAAAAACAGTGTTTACGCGAAGGAGGAAAGTTGTTTTGAGTACAAAAACGTGGGAAAAATGAATGCATAAGAAAAAGAAACAAAAGGGCGGTATTGGTTTAAATGGCTTTTTAGACAGTTTTGTGAGTTAGATGGGTTCGGAATCTTAAAAACAGTGTATACGCGGAGGAAAGTTGTTTTGAGTGCAAAAACGTGGTAAAAATGAATGTATAAGGAAAAGAAACAAAAGGGAGGTATTGGCTTAAATGGTCTTTTAGATGATTTTGTGAGTCAGATGGGTTCGGAATCATGAAAACAGTGTGTACGCGAAGGAGGAAAGTTGTCTTGAGTGCAAAAATGTAAGAAAAATGAATGTGTAAGGAAAAGAAACGAAAGGGCGGTATTGGTTTAAATGGCCTTTTTAACGATTTTGTGAGTCATATGGTTTCGGAATCATAAAAAAAGTGTGTACGCGAAGGAGGAAAGTTGTTTTGAATGCAAAAACGTGGGAAAAATGAATGCATAAGGAAAAGAAACAAAAGGGCGGTATTGGTTTAAATGGCTTTTTAGACAGTTTTCTGATTCAGATGGGTTCAGAATCTTAAAAACAGTGTATACGCGAAGGAGGAAAGTTGTTTGAGTGCAAAAACGTGGTAAAAATGAATGTATAAGGAAAAGAAACAAAAGGGAGGTATTGGTTTAAATGCTCTTTTAGATGATTTTGTGAGTCAGATGGGTTCGGAATCATAAAAACAGTGTCTACGCGAAGAAGGAAAGTTGTCTTGAGTGCAAAAACGTAAGAAAAATGAATGCATAAGGAAAAGAAACAAAAGGGAGGTATTGGTTTAAATGCTCTTTTAGATGATTTTGTGAGTCAGATGGGTTCGGAATCTTAAAAACAGTGTGTACGCGAAGGAGGAAAGTTGTTTTGAGTGAAAAAACGTGGAAAAAATGAATGGATAAGGAAAAGAAACAAAAGGGCGGTATCGGTTTAAATAGCTTTTTAGACAGTTTTGTGAGTCAGATGGGTTCGGAATCTTAAAAACAGTGTGTACGAGAAGGAGGAAAGTTGTTTTGAGTGATAAAACGTGGAAAAAAATGAATGTGTAAGGAAAAGAAACAAAAGGGAGGTATTGGTTTAAATGGTCTTTTAGACGATTTTGTGAGTCAGATGGGTTCGGAATCTTAAAAACAGTGTGTACGCGAAGGAGGAAAGTTGGAAAAACCTGGAAAAAATGAATGTATAAGGAAAAAAAACAAAAGGGCGGTATTGGTTTAAATGGCCTTTTAGACGGTTTTGTGAGTCAGGTGGGTTCGGAAACATAAAAAAAGTGTGTACGAGAAGGAGGAAAGTTGGAAAAAATGAATGTATAAGGAAAAGAAAAGGGCGGTATTAATGTAAATGGCTTTTTAGACAGTTTTCTGAGTCAGATGGGTTCGAAATCTTAAAAACAGTGTGTACGCGAAGGAGGAAACTTGTTTTGAGTGCAAAAACGTGGAAAAAATGAATGTATAAGAAAAAGAAACAAAAGGGAGGTATTGGTTTAAATGCTCTTTTAGACGATTTTGTGAATCGGATGGGTTCGGAATCTTGTGAAACAGTATGTACGCGAAGGAGGAAAGTTGTCTTGAGTGCAAAAACGTAAGCAAAATGAATGTATAAGGAAAAGAAACAAAAGGGCGTTATTGGTTTAAATGGCCTTTTAGACGGTTTTGTGTGTCAGGTGGGTTCGGAATTATAAAAAAAGTGTGTACGAGAAGGAGGCCATTTCTTGAAGGAGGTCCGGTTCTTTTGAGTGCAAAAACGTGGAAAAAATGAATGTATAAGGAAAAGAAACAAAAGGGAGGTATTGGTTTAAATGGTCTTTTAGACGATTTTGTGATTCCGGTGGGTTCGGAATCATAAAAAGTGTGTAATCGAAGGAGGAGTGCCAGAACGTGGAAAAAATGAACGTATAAGGAAAAGAACCAAAAGGGCGTTATTGGTTTAAATGGCGTTTTAGACGGTTTTGTGAGTCACATGGGATCGGAATCACAAAAAAAGTGTGTAGGAGAAGGAGGAATGTTGTTTTGTTTGCAAAAACGTGAGAAAAATGAAGGTATAAGAAAAAGAAACGGAAGGGCGGTATTGGTTTAAATGGTCTTTTTAACGATTTTGTGAGTCCGGTAGGTTCGGAATCATAAAAACATTGTGTACGCGAAGGAGGAAAGTTGTCTTGAGTGCCAAAACGTGGAAAAAATGAAAGTATAAGGAAAAGGAACAAAAGGGCGTTATTGGTTTAAATGGTCTTTTAGACAGTTTTGTGAGTCAGATGGGTTCGGAATCTTAAAAACAGTGTGTACGAGAAGGAGGAAAGTTGTTTTGAGTGCGAAAACGTGGAAAAAATGAATGTATAAGGAAAAGAAACAAAAGGGCGGTATTGATGTAAATGGCCTTTTTAACGATTTTGTGAGTCCGGTAGGTTCGGAATCATAAAAACATTGTGTACGCGAAGGAGGAAAGTTGTCTTGAGTGCCAAAACGTGGAAAAAATGAAAGTATAAGGAAAAGAAACAAAAGGGCGTTATTGGTTTAAATGGTCTTTTAGACAGTTTTGTGAGTCAGATGGGTTCGGAATCTTAAAAGCAGTGTGTACGCGAAAGAGGAAAATTGTTTTGAGTGCAAAAACGTCGAAAAAATAATTGTATAAGGAAAAGAAACAAAAGGTTTAAATGGCCTTTTAGACGGTTTTGTGAGTCAGGTGGGTTCGGAATCATAAAAAAAGTGTGTACGAGAAGGAGGAATGTTGTTTTGAGTGCAAAAACGTAAGAAAAATGAAGGTATAAGGAAAAGAAACAGAAGGGCGGTATTGATCTAAATGGCCTTTTAGACGGTTTTGTGAGTCACGTGGGATCGGAATCATAAAAACAGTGTGTACGCGAAGGAGAAAAGTTATTTTGAGTGCAAAAACGTCAGAAAAATGAATGTATAATGAAAAGAAACAAAAGGGCGGTATTGGTTTAAATGGCGTTTTAGACGGTTTTGTGAGTCACATGGGATCGGAATCACAAAAAAAGTGTGTACGAGAAGGAGGAATGCTGTGTTGAGTGCAACATTCATCATATCAGGAATCATATAAGGAAAAGAAATGGAAGGGCGGTATTGGTTTAAATGGCCTTTTAGACGGTTTTGTGAGTCAGATGGATACGGATTAAAAACAGTGTGTACGAGAAGAAGGAAAGTTCTTTTGAGTGCCAAAACGTGGAAAAAATGAATGTATAAGGAAAAGAAACAAAAGGGCGGAATTGGTTTAAATGGCCTTTTAGACGGTTTTGTGAGTCAGGTGGGTTCGGAATCATAAAAAAAGTGTGTACGAGAAGGAGGAATGTTGTTTTGAGTGCCAAAACGTGGAAAAAATTAATGTATAAGGAAAAGAAAGAAAAGGGCGGTATTGGTTTAAATGGCTTTTTAGACAATTTCGTGAGTCCGGTGGGTTCGGAATCATAAAAACATTGTGTACGCGAAGGAGGAAAGTTGTCTTGAGTGCCAAAACGTGGAAAAAATGAAAGTATAAGGAAAAGAAACAAAAGGGCGTTATTGGTTTAAATGGTCTTTTAGACAGTTTTGTGAGGAATCGAAAAATGAAAGTATAAGGAAAAGAAACAAAAGGGCGTTATTGGTTTAAATGGTCTTTTAGACAGTTTTGTGTGGAATCTTAAAAGCAGTGTGTACGCGATAGAGGAAAATTGTTTTGAGTGCAAAAACGTCGAAAAAATAATTGTATAAGGAAAAGAAACAAAAGGTTTAAATTGCCTTTTAGACGGTTTTGTGAGTCAGGTGGGTTCGGAAACATAAAAACAGTGTGTACGCGAAGGAGGAACGTTTTGAGTGCCAAAACGTGGAAAAAATGAATGTATAAGGAAAACAAACAAAAGGGCGGTATTGGTTTAAATGGCGTTTTAGACGGTTTTGTGAGTCACATGGGATCGGAATCACAAAAAAAGTGTGTACGAGAAGGAGGAATGCTGTTTTGAGTGCAACATTCATCATATCAGGAATCATATAAGGAAAAGAAACGGAAGGGCGGTATTGGTTTAAATGGCCTTTTAGACGGTTTTGTGAGTCAGATGGATACGGAATCTTAAAAACAGTGTGTACGAGAAAAAGGAAAGTTGTTTTGAGTGCCAAAACGTGGAAAAAATGAATGTATAAGGAAAAGAAACAAAAGGGCGGAATTGGTTTAAATGGCCTTTTAGACGGTTTTGTGAGTCAGGTGGGTTCGGAATCATAAAAAAAATGTGTACGAGAAGGAGGAAAGTTGGAAAAACCTGGAAAAAATGAATGTATAAGGAAAAGAAACAAAAGGGCGGTATTGGTTTAAATGGCTTTTTAGACAATTTCGTGAGTCAGATGGGTTCGGAATCATAAAAACAGTGTGTACGTGAAGGAGAAAAGTTGTTTTGAGTGCAAAAACGTCAGAAAAATGAATGTTTAAGGAAAATAAACAAAAGGGCGGAATTGGTTTAAATGGCCTTTTAGACGGTTTTGTGAATCAGATGGGTTCGGAATCTTGTGAAACAGTGTGTACGCGAAGGAGGAAAGTTATCTTGAGTGCAAAAACGTAAGCAAAATAATGTATAAGGAAAACAAACAAAAGGGCGTTATTGGTTTAAATGGCCTTTTAGACGGTTTTGTGAGTCAGGTGGGTTCGGAATCATAAAAAAAGTGTGTACGAGAAGGAGGAATGTTGTTTTGTATGCAAAAACGTGAGAAAAATGAAGGTATAAGGAAAAGAAACGAAAGGGCGGTATTGGTTTAATTGATTTTTAACGATTTTGTAAGTCACATGGGTTCGGAATCATAAAAACAGTGTGTACGCGAAGGAGGAAAGTTGTTTTGAGTGCAAAAACGTAAGAAAAATGAAGGTATAAGGAAAAGAAACGAAAGGGCGGTATTGGTTTAAATGGCCTTTTAGACGGTTTTGTGAGTCAGATGGATACGGAATCTTAAAAACAGTGTGTACGAGAAGGAGAAAAGTTGTTTTGAGTGCCAAAACGTGGAAAAAATGAATGTATAAAGAAAAGAAACAAAAGGGCGGAATTGGTTTAAATGGCCTTTTAGACGGTTTTGTGAGTCAGGTGGGTTCGGAATCATAAAAAAAATGTGTACGAGAAGGAGGAAAGTTGGAAAAACCTGGAAAAAATGAATGTATAAAGAAAAGAAACAAAAGGGCGGTATTGGTTTAAATGGCTTTTTAGACAATTTCGTGAGTCAGATGGGTTCGGAATCATAAAAACAGTGTGTACGCGAAGGAGAAAAGTTGTTTTGAGTGCAAAAACGTCAGATAAATGAATGTTTAAGGAAAAGAAACAAAAGGGCGGAATTGGTTTAAATGGCCTTTTAGACGGTTTTGTGAGTCAGGTGGGTTCGGAAACATAAAAAAAGTGTGTACGAGAAGGAGGAAAGTTGGAAAAAATGAATGTATAAGGAAAAGAAAAGGGCGGTATTAATGTAAATGGCCTTTTAGACGATTTTGTGAATCACATGGGTTCGGAATCACAAAAACAGTGTGTACGCGAAGGAGGAACGTTTTGAGTGCCAAAACGTGGAAAAAATGAATGTATAAGGAAAACAAACAGAAGGGCGGTATTGGTTTAAATGGCTTTTTAGACAGTTTTGTGAGTCAGATGGGTTCGGAATCTTAAAAACAGTGTTTACGCGAAGGAGGAAAGTTGTTTTGAGTGCAAAAACGTGGTAAAAATGAATGTATAAGGAAAAGAAACAAAAGGGAGGTATTGGTTTAAATGGTCTTTTAGATGATTTTGTGAGTAGGATGGGTTCGGAATCATCAAAACAGTGTGTACGCGAAGGAGGAAAGTTGTCTTGAGTGCAAAAATGTAAGAAAAATAAATGTGTAAGGAAAAGAAACGAAAGGGCGGTATTGGTTTAAATGGTCTTTTTAACGATTTTGTGAGTCATATGGGTTCGGAATCATAAAAAAAGTGTGTACGCGAAGGAGGAAAGTTGTTTTGAATGCAAAAACGTGGGAAAAATGAATGCATAAGGAAAAGAAACAAAAGGGCGGTATTGGTTTAAATGGCTTTTTAGACAGTTTTCTGAGTCAGATGGGTTCGGAATCTTAAAAACAGTGTATACGCGAAGGAGGAAAGTTGTTTTGAGTGCAAAAACGTGGTAAAAATGAATGTATAAGGAAAAGAAACAAAAGGGAGGTATTGGTTTAAATGCTCTTTTAGATGATTTTGTGAGTCAGATGGGTTCGGAATCATAAAAACAGTGTGTACGCGAAGAAGGAAAGTTGTCTTGAGTGCAAAAACGTTAGAAAAATGAATGCATAAGGAAAAGAAACAAAAGGGCGGAATTCGTTTAAATGGTCTTTTGGACGGTTTTGTTATTCAGATAGGTTTGGAATTATAAAAACAGTGTGTACGAGAAGGAGGAAAGTTCGAAAAACGTGGAAAAAGTGAATGTATAAGGAAAAGAAACAAAAGAGTGGTATTGGTTTAAATGGCCTTTTTAACTATTTTGTGAGTCAGATGGGTTCGGAATCATAAAAAAAGTGTGTACGCGAAGGAGGGAAGTTGTTTTGAGTGCAAAAACGTGAAAAAAATGAATGCATAAGGAAAAGAAACAAAAGGGCGGTATTGGTTTAAATGGCTTTTTAGACAGTTTTGTGAGTCAGATGGGTTCGGAATCTTAAAAACAGTGTGTACGCGAAGGAGGAAAGTTGTTTTGAGTGCAAAAACGTGGAAAAAATGAATGGATAAGGAAAAGAAACAAAAGGGCGGTATCGGTTTAAATAGCTTTTTAGACAGTTTTGTGAGTCAGATGGGTTCGGAATCTTAAAAACAGTGTGTACGAGAAGGAGGAAAGTTGTTTTGAGTGCAAAAACGTGAAAAAAATGAATGCATAAGGAAAAGAAACAAAAGGGCGGTATTGGTTTAAATGGCTTTTTAGACAGTTTTGTGAGTCAGATGGGCTCGGAATCTTAAAAACAGTGTGTACGCGAAGGAGGAAAGTTGTTTTGAGTACAAAAACGTGGAAAAAATGAATGTATAAGGAAAAGAAACAAAAGGGCGGTATTGGTTTAAATGGCCTTTTAGACGGTTTTGTGAGTCAGGTGGGTTCGGAATCTTAAAAACAGTGTGTACGAGAAGGAGGAAAGTTGGAAAAACGTGGAAAAGGGGAAAGTATAAAGAAAAGAAACAAAAGGGCGGTATTGGTTTAAATGGCCTTTTTAACGATTTCGTGAGTCATATGGGTTCGGAATCATAAAAAAAGTGTGTACGCGAAGGAGGAAAGTTGTCTTGAGTGCAAAAATGTAAGAAAAATGAATATGTAAGGAAAAGAAACGAAAGGGCGGTATTGGTTTAAATGGCCTTTTTAACGATTTTGTGAGTCATATGGGTTCGGAATCATAAAAAAAGTGGAACGCGAAGGAGGAAAGTTGTTTTGAATGCAAAAACGTGGGAAAAATGAATGCATAAGGAAAAGAAACAAAAAGGCGGTATTGGTTTAAATGGCTTTTTAGACAGTTTTCTGAGTCAGATGCGTTCGGAATCTTTAAAACAGTGTGTACGCAAAGGAGGAAAGTTGTTTTGAGTGCAAAAACGTGGAAAAAATGAATGTATAAGGAAAAGAAACAAAAGGGAGGTATTGGTTTAAATGCTCTTTTAGATGATTTTGTGAGTCAGATGGGTTCGGAATCATAAAAACAGTGTGTACGCGAAGAAGGAAAGTTGTCTTAAGTGCAAAAAACGTAAGAAAAATGAATGCATAAGGAAAAGAATCGAAAGGGCGGAATTCGTTTAAATGGTCTTTTGGACGGTTTTGTTATTCAGATGGGTTTGGATTTATAAAAACAGTGTGTACGAGGAGGAAAGTTCGAAAAACGTGGAAAAAGTGAATGTATAAGGAAAAGAAACAAAAGGGCGATATTGGTTTAAATGGCTTTTTAGACAGTTTTGTGAGTCAGATGGGTTCGGAATCTTAAAAACAGTGTTTACGCGAAGGAGGAAAGTTGTTTTGAGTACAAAAACGTGGGAAAAATGAATGCATAAGAAAAAGAAACAAAAGGGCGGTATTGGTTTAAATGGCTTTTTAGACAGTTTTCTGAGTCAGATGGGTTCGGAATCTTAAAAACAGTGTATACGCGAAGGAGGAAAGTTGTTTTGAGTGCAAAAACGTGGTAAAAATGAATGTATAAGGAAAAGAAACAAAAGGGAGGTATTGGTTTAAATGGTCTTTTAGATGATTTTGTGAGTCAGATGGGTTCGGAATCATGAAAACAGTGTGTACGCGAAGGAGGAAAGTTGTCTTGAGTGCAAAAATGTAAGAAAAATGAATGCGTAAGGAAAAGAAACGAAAGGGCGGTATTGGTTTAAATGGCCTTTTTAACGATTTTGTGAGTCATATGGTTTCGGAATCATAAAAAAAGTGTGTACGCGAAGGAGGAAAGTTGTTTTGAGTGCAAAAACGTGGAAAAAATGAACGGATAAGGAAAAGAAACAAAAGGGCGGTATCGGGTTAAATAGCTTTTTAGACAGTTTTCTGAGTCAGATGGGTTCTGAATCTTAAAAACAGTGTATACGCGAAGGAGGAAAGTTGTTTTGAGTGCAAAAACGTGGTAAAAATGAATGTATAAGGAAAAGAAACAAAAGGGAGGTATTGGTTTAAATGGTCTTTTAGATGATTTTGTGAGTCAGATGGGTTCGGAATCATGAAAACAGTGTGTACGCGAAGGAGGAAAGTTGTCTTGAGTGCAAAAATGTAAGAAAAATGAATGTGTAAGGAAAAGAAACGAAAGGGCGGTATTGGTTTAAATGGCCTTTTTAACGATTTTGTGAGTCATATGGTTTCGGAATCATAAAAAAAGTGTGTACGCGAAGGAGGAAAGTTGTTTTGAATGCAAAAACGTGGGAAAAATGAATGCATAAAGAAAAGAAACAAAAGGGCGGTATTGGTTTAAATGGCTTTTTAGACAGTTTTCTGATTCAGATGGGTTCGGAATCTTAAAAACAGTGTATACGCGAAGGAGGAAAGTTGTTTGAGTGCAAAAACGTGGTAAAAATGAATGTATAAGGAAAAGAAACAAAAGGGAGGTATTGGTTTAAATGCTCTTTTAGATGATTTTGTGAGTCAGATGGGTTCGGAATCATAAAAACAGTGTCTACGCGAAGAAGGAAAGTTGTCTTGAGTGCAAAAACGTAAGAAAAATGAATGAATAAGGAAAAGAAACAAAAGGGAGGTATTGGTTTAAATGCTCTTTTAGATGATTTTGTGAGTCAGATGGGTTCGGAATCTTAAAAACAGTGTGTACGCGAAGGAGGAAAGTTGTTTTGAGTGCAAAAACGTGGAAAAAATGAATGGATAAGGAAAAGAAACAAAAGGGCGGTATTGGTTTAAATGGCCTTTTAGACGGTTTTGTGAGTCAGGTGGGTTCGGAATCTTAAAAACAGTGTGTACGCGAAGGAGGAAAGTTGTTTTGAGTGCAAAAATGTAAGAAAAATGAATATGTAAGGAAAAGAAACGAAAGGGCGGTATTGGTTTAAATGGCCTTTTTAACGATTTTGTGAGTCATATGGGTTCGGAAACATAAAAAAAGTGTGTACGCGAAGGAGGAAAGTTGTCTTGAGTGCAAAAATGTAAGAAAAATGAATATGTAAGGAAAAGAAACGAAAGGGCGGTATTGGTTTAAATGGCCTTTTTAACGATTTTGTGAGTCATATGGGTTCGGAAACATAAAAAAAGTGGAACGCGAAGGAGGAAAGTTGTTTTGAATGCAAAAACGTGGGAAAAATGAATGCATAAGGAAAAGAAACAAAAAGGCGGTATTGGTTTAAATGGCTTTTTAGACAATTTTCTGAGTCAGATGGGTTCGGAATCTTTAAAACAGTGTGTACGCAAAGGAGGAAAGTTGTTTTGAGTGCAAAAACGTGGAAAAAATGAATGTATAAGGAAAAGAAACAAAAGAGAGGTATTGGTTTAAATGCTCTTTTAGATGATTTTGTGAGTCAGATGGGTTCGGAATCATAAAAACAGTGTGTACGCGAAGAAGGAAAGTTGTCTTAAGTGCAAAAACGTAAGAAAAATGAATGCATAAGGAAAAGAAACGAAAGGGCGGAATTCGTTTAAATGGTCTTTTGGACGGTTTTGTTATTCAGATGGGTTTGGATTTATAAAAACAGTGTGTACGAGGAGGAAAGTTCGAAAAACGTGGAAAAAGTGAATGTATAAGGAAAAGAAACAAAAGGGCGATATTGGTTTAAATGGCTTTTTAGACAGTTTTGTGAGTCAGATGGGTTCGGAATCTTAAAAACAGTGTTTACGCGAAGGAGGAAAGTTGTTTTGAGTACAAAAACGTGGGAAAAATGAATGCATAAGAAAAAGAAACAAAAGGGCGGTATTGGTTTAAATGGCTTTTTAGACAGTTTTGTGAGTTAGATGGGTTCGGAATCTTAAAAACAGTGTATACGCGGAGGAAAGTTGTTTTGAGTGCAAAAACGTGGTAAAAATGAATGTATAAGGAAAAGAAACAAAAGGGAGGTATTGGCTTAAATGGTCTTTTAGATGATTTTGTGAGTCAGATGGGTTCGGAATCATGAAAAGAGTGTGTACGCGAAGGAGGAAAGTTGTCTTGAGTGCAAAAATGTAAGAAAAATGAATGTGTAAGGAAAAGAAACGAAAGGGCGGTATTGGTTTAAATGGCCTTTTTAACGATTTTGTGAGTCATATGGTTTCGGAATCATAAAAAAAGTGTGTACGCGAAGGAGGAAAGTTGTTTTGAATTCAAAAACGTGGGAAAAATGAATGCATAAGGAAAAGAAACAAAAGGGCGGTATTGATTTAAATGGCTTTTTAGACAGTTTTCTGATTCAGATGGGTACGGAATCTTAAAAACAGTGTATACGCGAAGGAGGAAAGTTGTTTGAGTGCAAAAACGTGGTAAAAATGAATGTATAAGGAAAAGAAACAAAAGGGAGGTATTGGTTTAAATGCTCTTTTAGATGATTTTGTGAGTCAGATGGGTTCGGAATCATAAAAACAGTGTCTACGCGAAGAAGGAAAGTTGTCTTGAGTGCAAAAACGTAAGAAAAATGAATGCATAAGGAAAAGAAACAAAAGGGAGGTATTGGTTTAAATGCTCTTTTAGATGATTTTGTGAGTCAGATGGGTTCGGAATCTTAAAAACAGTGTGTACGCGAAGGAGGAAAGTTGTTTTGAGTGCAAAAACGTGGAAAAAATGAACGGATAAGGAAAAGAAACAAAAGGGCGGTATCGGTTTAAATAGCTTTTTAGACAGTTTTCTGAGTCAGATGGGTTCGGAATCTTAAAAACAGTGTATACGCGAAGGAGGAAAGTTGTTTTGAGTGCAAAAACGTGGTAAAAATGAATGTATAAGGAAAAGAAACAAAAGGGAGGTATTGGTTTAAATGGTCTTTTAGATGATTTTGTGAGTCAGATGGGTTCGGAATCATAAAAAAAGTGTGTACGCGAAGGAGGAAAGTTGTCTTGAGTGCAAAAATGTAAGAAAAATGAATATGTAAGGAAAAGAAACGAAAGGGCGGTATTGGTTTAAATGGCCTTTTTAACGATTTCGTGAGTCATATGGGTTCGGAATCATAAAAAAAGTGTGTACGCGAAGGAGGAAAGTTGTCTTGAGTGCAAAAATGTAAGAAAAATGAATATGTAAGGAAAAGAAACAAAAAGGCGGTATTGGTTTAAATGGCTTTTTAGACAGTTTTCTGAGTCAGATGGGTTCGGAATCTTTAAAACAGTGTGTACGCAAAGGAGGAAAGTTGTTTTGAGTGCAAAAACGTGGAAAAAATGAATGTATAAGGAAAAGAAACAAAAGAGAGGTATTGGTTTAAATGCTCTTTTAGATGATTTTGTGAGTCAGATGGGTTCCGAATCATAAAAACAGTGTGTACGCGAAGAAGGAAAGTTGTCTTAAGTGCAAAAACGTAAGAAAAATGAATGCATAAGGAAAAGAAACGAAAGGGCGGAATTCGTTTAAATGGTCTTTTGGACGGTTTTGTTATTCAGATGGGTTTGGATTTATAAAAACAGTGTGTACGAGGAGGAAAGTTCGAAAAACGTGGAAAAAGTGAATGTATAAGGAAAAGAAACAAAAGGGCGATATTGGTTTAAATGGCTTTTTAGACAGTTTTGTGAGTCAGATGGGTTCGGAATCTTAAAAACAGTGTTTACGCGAAGGAGGAAAGTTGTTTTGAGTACAAAAACGTGGGAAAAATGAATGCATAAGAAAAAGAAACAAAAGGGCGGTATTGGTTTAAATGGCTTTTTAGACAGTTTTGTGAGTTAGATGGGTTCGGAATCTTAAAAACAGTGTATACGCGGAGGAAAGTTGTTTTGAGTGCAAAAACGTGGTAAAAATGAATGTATAAGGAAAAGAAACAAAAGGGAGGTATTGGCTTAAATGGTCTTTTAGATGATTTTGTGAGTCAGATGGGTTCGGAATCATGAAAACAGTGTGTACGCGAAGGAGGAAAGTTGTCTTGAGTGCAAAAATGTAAGAAAAATGAATGTGTAAGGAAAAGAAACGAAAGGGCGGTATTGGTTTAAATGGCCTTTTTAACGATTTTGTGAGTCATATGGTTTCGGAATCATAAAAAAAGTGTGTACGCGAAGGAGGAAAGTTGTTTTGAATGCAAAAACGTGGGAAAAATGAATGCATAAGGAAAAGAAACAAAAGGGCGGTATTGGTTTAAATGGCTTTTTAGACAGTTTTCTGATTCAGATGGGTTCGGAATCTTAAAAACAGTGTATACGCGAAGGAGGAAAGTTGTTTGAGTGCAAAAACGTGGTAAAAATGAATGTATAAGGAAAAGAAACAAAAGGGAGGTATTGGTTTAAATGCTCTTTTAGATGATTTTGTGAGTCAGATGGGTTCGGAATCATAAAAACAGTGTCTACGCGAAGAAGGAAAGTTGTCTTGAGTGCAAAAACGTAAGAAAAATGAATGCATAAGGAAAAGAAACAAAAGGGAGGTATTGGTTTAAATGCTCTTTTAGATGATTTTGTGAGTCAGATGGGTTCGGAATCTTAAAAACAGTGTGTACGCGAAGGAGGAAAGTTGTTTTGAGTGAAAAAACGTGGAAAAAATGAATGGATAAGGAAAAGAAACAAAAGGGCGGTATCGTTTTAAATAGCTTTTTAGACAGTTTTGTGAGTCAGATGGGTTCGGAATCTTAAAAACAGTGTGTACGAGAAGGAGGAAAGTTGTTTTGAGTGCAAAAACGTGAAAAAAATGAATGCATAAGGAAAAGAAACAAAAGGGCGGTATTGGTTTAAATGGCTTTTTAGACAGTTTTGTGAGTCAGATGGGCTCGGAATCTTAAAAACAGTGTGTACGCGAAGGAGGAAAGTTGTTTTGAGTACAAAAACGTGGAAAAAATGAATGTATAAGGAAAAGAAACAAAAGGGCGGAATTGGTTTAAATGGCCTTTTAGACGGTTTTGTGAGTCAGGTGGGTTCGGAAACATAAAAAAAGTGTGTACGAGAAGGAGGAAAGTTGGAAAAAATGAATGTATAAGGAAAAGAAAAGGGCGGTATTAATGTAAATGGCCTTTTAGACGATTTTGTGAATCACATGGGTTCGGAATCACAAAAACAGTGTGTACGCGAAGGAGGAACGTTTTGAGTGCCAAAACGTGGAAAAAATGAATGTATAAGGAAAAGAAACAAAAGGGAGGTATTGGTTTAAATGGTCTTTTAGATGATTTTGTGAGTCAGATGGGTTCGGAATCATCAAAACAGTGTGTACGCGAAGGAGGAAAGTTGTCTTGAGTGCAAAAACGTGGTAAAAATGAATGTATAAGGAAAAGAAACAAAAGGGAGGTATTGGTTTAAATGGTCTTTTAGATGATTTTGTGAGTCAGATGGGTTCGGAATCATCAAAACAGTGTGTACGCGAAGGAGGAAAGTTGTCTTGAGTGCAAAAATGTAAGAAAAATAAATGTGTAAGGAAAAGAAACGAAAGGGCGGTATTGGTTTAAATGGCCTTTTTAACGATTTTGTGAGTCATATGGGTTCGGAATCATAAAAAAAGTGTGTACGCGAAGGAGGAAAGTTGTTTTGAATGCAAAAACGTGGGAAAAATGAATGCATAAGGAAAAGAAACAAAAGGGCGGTATTGGTTTAAATGGCTTTTTAGACAGTTTTCTGAGTCAGATGGGTTCGGAATCTTAAAAACAGTGTATACGCGAAGGAGGAAAGTTGTTTTGAGTGCAAAAACGTGGTAAAAATGAATGTATAAGGAAAAGAAACAAAAGGGAGGTATTGGTTTAAATGCTCTTTTAGATGATTTTGTGAGTCAGATGGGTTCGGAATCATAAAAACAGTGTGTACGCGAAGAAGGAAAGTTGTCTTGAGTGCAAAAACGTTAGAAAAATGAATGCATAAGGAAAAGAAACAAAAGGGCGGAATTCGTTTAAATGGTCTTTTGGACGGTTTTGTTATTCAGATAGGTTTGGAATTATAAAAACAGTGTGTACGAGAAGGAGGAAAGTTCGAAAAACGTGGAAAAAGTGAATGTATAAGGAAAAGAAACAAAAGAGTGGTATTGGTTTAAATGGCCTTTTTAACTATTTTGTGAGTCAGATGGGTTCGGAATCATAAAAAAAGTGTGTACGCGAAGGAGGGAAGTTGTTTTGAGTGCAAAAACGTGAAAAAAATGAATGCATAAGGAAAAGAAACAAAAGGGCGGTATTGGTTTAAATGGCTTTTTAGACAGTTTTGTGAGTCAGATGGGTTCGGAATCTTAAAAACAGTGTGTACGCGAAGGAGGAAAGTTGTTTTGAGTGCAAAAACGTGGAAAAAATGAATGGATAAGGAAAAGAAACAAAAGGGCGGTATCGGTTTAAATAGCTTTTTAGACAGTTTTGTGTGTCAGATGGGTTCGGAATCTTAAAAACAGTGTGTACGAGAAGGAGGAAAGTTGTTTCGAGTGCAAAAACGTGAAAAAAATGAATGCATAAGGAAAAGAAACAAAAGGGCGGTATTGGTTTAAATGGCTTTTTAGACAGTTTTGTGAGTCAGATGGGCTCGGAATCTTAAAAACAGTGTGTACGCGAAGGAGGAAAGTTGTTTTGAGTACAAAAACGTGGAAAAAATGAATGTATAAGGAAAAGAAACAAAAGGGCGGTATTGGTTTAAATGGCCTTTTAGACGGTTTTGTGAGTCAGGTGGGTTCGGAATCTTAAAAACAGTGTGTACGAGAAGGAGGAAAGTTGGAAAAACGTGGAAAAGGGGAAAGTATAAAGAAAAGAAACAAAAGGGCGGTATTGGTTTAAATGGCCTTTTTAACGATTTCGTGAGTCATATGGGTTCGGAATCATAAAAAAAGTTTGTACGCGAAGGAGGAAAGTTGTCTTGAGTGCAAAAATGTAAGAAAAATGAATATGTAAGGAAAAGAAACGAAAGGGCGGTATTGGTTTAAATGGCCTTTTTAACGATTTTGTGAGTCATATGGGTTCGGAATCATAAAAAAAGTGGAACGCGAAGGAGGAAAGTTGTTTTGAATGCAAAAACGTGGGAAAAATGAATGCATAAGGAAAAGAAACAAAAAGGCGGTATTGGTTTAAATGGCTTTTTAGACAGTTTTCTGAGTCAGATGGGTTCGGAATCTTTAAAACAGTGTGTACGCAAAGGAGGAAAGTTGTTTTGAGTGCAAAAACGTGGAAAAAATGAATGTATAAGGAAAAGAAACAAAAGGGAGGTATTGGTTTAAATGCTCTTTTAGATGATTTTGTGAGTCAGATGGGTTCGGAATCATAAAAACAGTGTGTACGCGAAGAAGGAAAGTTGTCTTAAGTGCAAAAACGTAAGAAAAATGAATGCATAAGGAAAAGAAACGAAAGGGCGGAATTCGTTTAAATGGTCTTTTGGACGGTTTTGTTATTCAGATGGGTTTGGATTTATAAAAACAGTGTGTACGAGGAGGAAAGTTCGAAAAACGTGGAAAAAGTGAATGTATAAGGAAAAGAAACAAAAGGGCGATATTGGTTTAAATGGCTTTTTAGACAGTTTTGTGAGTCAGATGGGTTCGGAATCTTAAAAACAGTGTTTACGCGAAGGAGGAAAGTTGTTTTGAGTGCAAAAACGTGGAAAAAATGAATGGATAAGGAAAAGAAACAAAAGGGCGGTATCGGTTTAAATAGCTTTTTAGACAGTTTTGTGTGTCAGATGGGTTCGGAATCTTAAAAACAGTGTGTACGAGAAGGAGGAAAGTTGTTTCGAGTGCAAAAACGTGAAAAAAATGAATGCATAAGGAAAAGAAACAAAAGGGCGGTATTGGTTTAAATGGCTTTTTAGACAGTTTTGTGAGTCAGATGGGCTCGGAATCTTAAAAACAGTGTGTACGCGAAGGAGGAAAGTTGTTTTGAGTACAAAAACGTGGAAAAAATGAATGTATAAGGAAAAGAAACAAAAGGGCGGTATTGGTTTAAATGGCCTTTTAGACGGTTTTGTGAGTCAGGTGGGTTCGGAATCTTAAAAACAGTGTGTACGAGAAGGAGGAAAGTTGGAAAAACGTGGAAAAGGGGAAAGTATAAAGAAAAGAAACAAAAGGGCGGTATTGGTTTAAATGGCCTTTTTAACGATTTCGTGAGTCATATGGGTTCGGAATCATAAAAAAAGTTTGTACGCGAAGGAGGAAAGTTGTCTTGAGTGCAAAAATGTAAGAAAAATGAATATGTAAGGAAAAGAAACGAAAGGGCGGTATTGGTTTAAATGGCCTTTTTAACGATTTTGTGAGTCATATGGGTTCGGAATCATAAAAAAAGTGGAACGCGAAGGAGGAAAGTTGTTTTGAATGCAAAAACGTGGGAAAAATGAATGCATAAGGAAAAGAAACAAAAAGGCGGTATTGGTTTAAATGGCTTTTTAGACAGTTTTCTGAGTCAGATGGGTTCGGAATCTTTAAAACAGTGTGTACGCAAAGGAGGAAAGTTGTTTTGAGTGCAAAAACGTGGAAAAAATGAATGTATAAGGAAAAGAAACAAAAGGGAGGTATTGGTTTAAATGCTCTTTTAGATGATTTTGTGAGTCAGATGGGTTCGGAATCATAAAAACAGTGTGTACGCGAAGAAGGAAAGTTGTCTTAAGTGCAAAAACGTAAGAAAAATGAATGCATAAGGAAAAGAAACGAAAGGGCGGAATTCGTTTAAATGGTCTTTTGGACGGTTTTGTTATTCAGATGGGTTTGGATTTATAAAAACAGTGTGTACGAGGAGGAAAGTTCGAAAAACGTGGAAAAAGTGAATGTATAAGGAAAAGAAACAAAAGGGCGATATTGGTTTAAATGGCTTTTTAGACAGTTTTGTGAGTCAGATGGGTTCGGAATCTTAAAAACAGTGTTTACGCGAAGGAGGAAAGTTGTTTTGAGTACAAAAACGTGGAAAAAATTAACGGATAAGGAAAAGAAACAAAAGGGCGGTATCGGTTTAAATAGCTTTTTAGACAGTTTTCTGATTCAGATGGGTTCGGAATCTTAAAAACAGTGTATACGCGAAGGAGGAAAGTTGTTTGAGTGCAAAAACGTGGTAAAAATGAATGTATAAGGAAAAGAAACAAAAGGGAGGTATTGGTTTAAATGCTCTTTTAGATGATTTTGTGAGTCAGATGGGTTCGGAATCATAAAAACAGTGTCTACGCGAAGAAGGAAAGTTGTCTTAAGTGCAAAAACGTAAGAAAAATGAATGAATAAGGAAAAGAAACAAAAGGGAGGTATTGGTTTAAATGCTCTTTTAGATGATTTTGTGAGTCAGATGGGTTCGGAATCTTAAAAACAGTGTGTACGCGAAGGAGGAAAGTTGTTTTGAGTGCAAAAACGTGGAAAAAATGAATGGATAAGGAAAAGAAACAAAAGGGCGGTATTGGTTTAAATGGCTTTTTAGACAGTTTTCTGATTCAGATGGGTTCGGAATCTTAAAAACAGTGTATACGCGAAGGAGGAAAGTTGTTTGAGTGCAAAAACGTGGTAAAAATGAATGTATAAGGAAAAGAAACAAAAGGGAGGTATTGGTTTAAATGCTCTTTTAGATGATTTTGTGAGTCAGATGGGTTCGGAATCATAAAAACAGTGTCTACGCGAAGAAGGAAAGTTGTCTTGAGTGCAAAAACGTAAGAAAAATGAATGAATAAGGAAAAGAAACAAAAGGGAGGTATTGGTTTAAATGCTCTTTTAGATGATTTTGTGAGTCAGATGGGTTCGGAATCTTAAAAACAGTGTGTACGCGAAGGAGGAAAGTTGTTTTGAGTGCAAAAACGTGGAAAAAATGAATGGATAAGGAAAAGAAACAAAAGGGCGGTATCGGTTTAAATAGCTTTTTAGACAGTTTTGTGAGTCAGATGGGTTCGGAATCTTAAAAACAGTGTGTACGAGAAGGAGGAAAGTTGTTTTGAGTGCAAAAACGTGAAAAAAATGAATGCATAAGGAAAAGAAACAAAAGGGCGGCATTGGTTTAAATGGCTTTTTAGACAGTTTTGTGAGTCAGATGGGCTCGGAATCTTAAAAACAGTGTGTACGCGAAGGAGGAAAGTTGTTTTGAGTACAAAAACGTGGAAAAAATGAATGTATACGGAAAAGAAACAAAAGGGCGGTATTGGTTTAAATGGCCTTTTAGACGGTTTTGTGAGTCAGGTGGGTTCGGAATCTTAAAAACAGTGTGTACGAGAAGGAGGAAAGTTGGAAAAACGTGGAAAAGGGGAAAGTATAAAGAAAAGAAACAAAAGGGCGGTATTGGTTTAAATGGCCTTTTTAACGATTTCGTGAGTCATATGGGTTCGGAATCATAAAAAAAGTGTGTACGCGAAGGAGGAAAGTTGTCTTGAGTGCAAAAATGTAAGAAAAATGAATATGTAAGGAAAAGAAACGAAAGGGCGGTATTGGTTTAAATGGCCTTTTTAACGATTTTGTGAGTCATATGGGTTCGGAAACATAAAAAAAGTGGAACGCGAAGGAGGAAAGTTGTTTTGAATGCAAAAACGTGGGAAAAATGAATGCATAAGGAAAAGAAACAAAAAGGCGGTATTGGTTTAAATGGCTTTTTAGACAGTTTTCTGAGTCAGATGGGTTCGGAATCTTTAAAACAGTGTGTACGCAAAGGAGGAAAGTTGTTTTGAGTGCAAAAACGTGGAAAAAATGAATGTATAAGGAAAAGAAACAAAAGAGAGGTATTGGTTTAAATGCTCTTTTAGATGAATTTGTGAGTCAGATGGGTTCGGAATCATAAAAACAGTGTGTACGCGAAGGAGGAAAGTTGTCTTGAGTGCAAAAATGTAAGAAAAATGAATGCATAAGGAAAAGAAACAAAAGGGAGGTATTGGTTTAAATGCTCTTTTAGATGATTTTGTGAGTCAGATGGGTTCGGAATCTTAAAAACAGTGTGTACGCGAAGGAGGAAAGTTGTTTTGAGTGAAAAAACGTGGAAAAAATGAATGGATAAGGAAAAGAAACAAAAGGGCGGTATCGTTTTAAATAGCTTTTTAGACAGTTTTGTGAGTCAGATGGGTTCGGAATCTTAAAAACAGTGTGTACGAGAAGGAGGAAAGTTGTTTTGAGTGCAAAAACGTGAAAAAAATGAATGCATAAGGAAAAGAAACAAAAGGGCGGTATTGGTTTAAATGGCTTTTTAGACAGTTTTGTGAGTCAGATGGGCTCGGAATCTTAAAAACAGTGTGTACGCGAAGGAGGAAAGTTGTTTTGAGTACAAAAACGTGGAAAAAATGAATGTATAAGGAAAAGAAACAAAAGGGCGGAATTGGTTTAAATGGCCTTTTAGACGGTTTTGTGAGTCAGGTGGGTTCGGAAACATAAAAAAAGTGTGTACGAGAAGGAGGAAAGTTGGAAAAAATGAATGTATAAGGAAAAGAAAAGGGCGGTATTAATGTAAATGGCCTTTTAGACGATTTTGTGAATCACATGGGTTCGGAATCACAAAAACAGTGTGTACGCGAAGGAGGAACGTTTTGAGTGCCAAAACGTGGAAAAAATGAATGTATAAGGAAAACAAACAAAAGGGCGGTATTGGTTTAAATGGCTTTTTAGACAGTTTTGTGAGTCAGATGGGTTCGGAATCATAAAAACAGTGTTTACGCGAAGGAGGAAAGTTGTTTTGAGTGCAAAAACGTGGTAAAAATGAATGTATAAGGAAAAGAAAAAAAAGGGAGGTATTGGTTTAAATGGTCTTTTAGATGATTTTGTGAGTCAGATGGGTTCGGAATCATCAAAACAGTGTGTACGCGAAGGAGGAAAGTTGTCTTGAGTGCAAAAATGTAAGAAAAATAAATGTGTAAGGAAAAGAAACGAAAGGGCGGTATTGGTTTAAATGGCCTTTTTAACGATTTTGTGAGTCATATGGGTTCGGAATCATAAAAAAAGTGTGTACGCGAAGGAGGAAAGTTGTTTTGAATGCAAAAACGTGGGAAAAATGAATGCATAAGGAAAAGAAACAAAAGGGCGGTATTGGTTTAAATGGCTTTTTAGACAGTTTTCTGAGTCAGATGGGTTCGGAATCTTAAAAACAGTGTATACGCGAAGGAGGAAAGTTGTTTTGAGTGCAAAAACGTGGTAAAAATGAATGTATAAGGAAAAGAAACAAAAGGGAGGTATTGGTTTAAATGCTCTTTTAGATGATTTTGTGAGTCAGATGGGTTCGGAATCATAAAAACAGTGTGTACGCGAAGAAGGAAAGTTGTCTTGTGTGCAAAAACGTTAGAAAAATGAATGCATAAGGAAAAGAAACAAAAGGGCGGAATTCGTTTAAATGGTCTTTTGGACGGTTTTGTTATTCAGATAGGTTTGGAATTATAAAAACAGTGTGTACGAGAAGGAGGAAAGTTCGAAAAACGTGGAAAAAGTGAATGTATAAGGAAAAGAAACAAAAGAGTGGTATTGGTTTAAATGGCCTTTTTAACTATTTTGTGAGTCAGATGGGTTCGGAATCATAAAAAAAGTGTGTACGCGAAGGAGGGAAGTTGTTTTGAGTGCAAAAACGTGAAAAAAATGAATGTATAAGGAAAAGAAACAAAAGGGCGGTATTGGTTTAAATGGCTTTTTAGACAGTTTTGTGAGTCAGATGGGTTCGGAATCTTAAAAACAGTGTGTACGCGAAGGAGGAAAGTTGTTTTGAGTGCAAAAACGTGGAAAAAATTAACGGATAAGGAAAAGAAACAAAAGGGCGGTATCGGTTTAAATAGCTTTTTAGACAGTTTTCTGATTCAGATGGGTTCGGAATCTTAAAAACAGTGTATACGCGAAGGAGGAAAGTTGTTTGAGTGCAAAAACGTGGTAAAAATGAATGTATAAGGAAAAGAAACAAAAGGGAGGTATTGGTTTAAATGCTCTTTTAGATGATTTTGTGAGTCAGATGGGTTCGGAATCATAAAAACAGTGTCTACGCGAAGAAGGAAAGTTGTCTTAAGTGCAAAAACGTAAGAAAAATGAATGAATAAGGAAAAGAAACAAAAGGGAGGTATTGGTTTAAATGCTCTTTTAGATGATTTTGTGAGTCAGATGGGTTCGGAATCTTAAAAACAGTGTGTACGCGAAGGAGGAAAGTTGTTTTGAGTGCAAAAACGTGGAAAAAATGAATGGATAAGGAAAAGAAACAAAAGGGCGGTATTGGTTTAAATGGCTTTTTAGACAGTTTTCTGATTCAGATGGGTTCGGAATCTTAAAAACAGTGTATACGCGAAGGAGGAAAGTTGTTTGAGTGCAAAAACGTGGTAAAAATGAATGTATAAGGAAAACAAACAAAAGGGAGGTATTGGTTTAAATGCTCTTTTAGATGATTTTGTGAGTCAGATGGGTTCGGAATCATAAAAACAGTGTCTACGCGAAGAAGGAAAGTTGTCTTGAGTGCAAAAACGTAAGAAAAATGAATGAATAAGGAAAAGAAACAAAAGGGAGGTATTGGTTTAAATGCTCTTTTAGATGATTTTGTGAGTCAGATGGGTTCGGAATCTTAAAAACAGTGTGTACGCGAAGGAGGAAAGTTGTTTTGAGTGCAAAAACGTGGAAAAAATGAATGGATAAGGAAAAGAAACAAAAGGGCGGTATCGGTTTAAATAGCTTTTTAGACAGTTTTGTGAGTCAGATGGGTTCGGAATCTTAAAAACAGTGTGTACGAGAAGGAGGAAAGTTGTTTTGAGTGCAAAAACGTGAAAAAAATGAATGCATAAGGAAAAGAAACAAAAGGGCGGTATTGGTTTAAATGGCTTTTTAGACAGTTTTGTGAGTCAGATGGGCTCGGAATCTTAAAAACAGTGTGTACGCGAAGGAGGAAAGTTGTTTTGAGTACAAAAACGTGGAAAAAATGAATGTATACGGAAAAGAAACAAAAGGGCGGTATTGGTTTAAATGGCCTTTTAGACGGTTTTGTGAGTCAGGTGGGTTCGGAATCTTAAAAACAGTGTGTACGAGAAGGAGGAAAGTTGGAAAAACGTGGAAAAGGGGAAAGTATAAAGAAAAGAAACAAAAGGGCGGTATTGGTTTAAATGGCCTTTTTAACGATTTCGTGAGTCATATGGGTTCGGAATCATAAAAAAAGTGTGTACGCGAAGGAGGAAAGTTGTCTTGAGTGCAAAAATGTAAGAAAAATGAATATGTAAGGAAAAGAAACGAAAGGGCGGTATTGGTTTAAATGGCCTTTTTAACGATTTTGTGAGTCATATGGGTTCGGAAACATAAAAAAAGTGGAACGCGAAGGAGGAAAGTTGTTTTGAATGCAAAAACGTGGGAAAAATGAATGCATAAGGAAAAGAAACAAAAAGGCGGTATTGGTTTAAATGGCTTTTTAGACAGTTTTCTGAGTCAGATGGGTTCGGAATCTTTAAAACAGTGTGTACGCAAAGGAGGAAAGTTGTTTTGAGTGCAAAAACGTGGAAAAAATGAATGTATAAGGAAAAGAAACAAAAGAGAGGTATTGGTTTAAATGCTCTTTTAGATGATTTTGTGAGTCAGATGGGTTCGGAATCATAAAAACAGTGTGTACGCGAAGGAGGAAAGTTGTCTTGAGTGCAAAAATGTAAGAAAAATGAATGCATAAGGAAAAGAAACAAAAGGGAGGTATTGGTTTAAATGGTCTTTTAGATGATTTTGTGAGTCAGATGGGTTCGGAATCATCAAAACAGTGTGTACGCGAAGGAGGAAAGTTGTCTTGAGTGCAAAAATGTAAGAAAAATAAATGTGTAAGGAAAAGAAACGAAAGGGCGGTATTGGTTTAAATGGCCTTTTTAACGATTTTGTGAGTCATATGGGTTCGGAATCATAAAAAAAGTGTGTACGCGAAGGAGGAAAGTTGTTTTGAATGCAAAAACGTGGGAAAAATGAATGCATAAGGAAAAGAAACAAAAGGGCGGTATTGGTTTAAATGGCTTTTTAGACAGTTTTCTGAGTCAGATGGGTTCGGAATCTTAAAAACAGTGTATACGCGAAGGAGGAAAGTTGTTTTGAGTGCAAAAACGTGGTAAAAATGAATGTATAAGGAAAAGAAACAAAAGGGAGGTATTGGTTTAAATGCTCTTTTAGATGATTTTGTGAGTCAGATGGGTTCGGAATCATAAAAACAGTGTGTACGCGAAGAAGGAAAGTTGTCTTGAGTGCAAAAACGTTAGAAAAATGAATGCATAAGGAAAAGAAACAAAAGGGCGGAATTCGTTTAAATGGTCTTTTGGACGGTTTTGTTATTCAGATAGGTTTGGAATTATAAAAACAGTGTGTACGAGAAGGAGGAAAGTTCGAAAAACGTGGAAAAAGTGAATGTATAAGGAAAAGAAACAAAAGAGTGGTATTGGTTTAAATGGCCTTTTTAACTATTTTGTGAGTCAGATGGGTTCGGAATCATAAAAAAAGTGTGTACGCGAAGGAGGGAAGTTGTTTTGAGTGCAAAAACGTGAAAAAAATGAATGTATAAGGAAAAGAAACAAAAGGGCGGTATTGGTTTAAATGGCTTTTTAGACAGTTTTGTGAGTCAGATGGGTTCGGAATCTTAAAAACAGTGTGTACGCGAAGGAGGAAAGTTGTTTTGAGTGCAAAAACGTGGAAAAAATTAACGGATAAGGAAAAGAAACAAAAGGGCGGTATCGGTTTAAATAGCTTTTTAGACAGTTTTCTGATTCAGATGGGTTCGGAATCTTAAAAACAGTGTATACGCGAAGGAGGAAAGTTGTTTGAGTGCAAAAACGTGGTAAAAATGAATGTATAAGGAAAAGAAACAAAAGGGAGGTATTGGTTTAAATGCTCTTTTAGATGATTTTGTGAGTCAGATGGGTTCGGAATCATAAAAACAGTGTCTACGCGAAGAAGGAAAGTTGTCTTAAGTGCAAAAACGTAAGAAAAATGAATGAATAAGGAAAAGAAACAAAAGGGAGGTATTGGTTTAAATGCTCTTTTAGATGATTTTGTGAGTCAGATGGGTTCGGAATCTTAAAAACAGTGTGTACGCGAAGGAGGAAAGTTGTTTTGAGTGCAAAAACGTGGAAAAAATGAATGGATAAGGAAAAGAAACAAAAGGGCGGTATTGGTTTAAATGGCTTTTTAGACAGTTTTCTGATTCAGATGGGTTCGGAATCTTAAAAACAGTGTATACGCGAAGGAGGAAAGTTGTTTGAGTGCAAAAACGTGGTAAAAATGAATGTATAAGGAAAAGAAACAAAAGGGAGGTATTGGTTTAAATGCTCTTTTAGATGATTTTGTGAGTCAGATGGGTTCGGAATCATAAAAACAGTGTCTACGCGAAGAAGGAAAGTTGTCTTGAGTGCAAAAACGTAAGAAAAATGAATGAATAAGGAAAAGAAACAAAAGGGAGGTATTGGTTTAAATGCTCTTTTAGACAGTTTTGTGAGTCAGATGGGTTCGGAATCTTAAAAACAGTGTGTACGAGAAGGAGGAAAGTTGTTTTGAGTGCAAAAACGTGAAAAAAATGAATGCATAAGGAAAAGAAACAAAAGGGCGGTATTGGTTTAAATGGCTTTTTAGACAGTTTTGTGAGTCAGATGGGCTCGGAATCTTAAAAACAGTGTGTACGCGAAGGAGGAAAGTTGTTTTGAGTACAAAAACGTGGAAAAAATGAATGTATACGGAAAAGAAACAAAAGGGCGGTATTGGTTTAAATGGCCTTTTAGACGGTTTTGTGAGTCAGGTGGGTTCGGAATCTTAAAAACAGTGTGTACGAGAAGGAGGAAAGTTGGAAAAACGTGGAAAAGGGGAAAGTATAAAGAAAAGAAACAAAAGGGCGGTATTGGTTTAAATGGCCTTTTTAACGATTTCGTGAGTCATATGGGTTCGGAATCATAAAAAAAGTGTGTACGCGAAGGAGGAAAGTTGTCTTGAGTGCAAAAATGTAAGAAAAATGAATATGTAAGGAAAAGAAACGAAAGGGCGGTATTGGTTTAAATGGCCTTTTTAACGATTTTGTGAGTCATATGGGTTCGGAAACATAAAAAAAGTGGAACGCGAAGGAGGAAAGTTGTTTTGAATGCAAAAACGTGGGAAAAATGAATGCATAAGGAAAAGAAACAAAAAGGCGGTATTGGTTTAAATGGCTTTTTAGACAGTTTTCTGAGTCAGATGGGTTCGGAATCTTTAAAACAGTGTGTACGCAAAGGAGGAAAGTTGTTTTGAGTGCAAAAACGTGGAAAAAATGAATGTATAAGGAAAAGAAACAAAAGAGAGGTATTGGTTTAAATGCTCTTTTAGATGATTTTGTGAGTCAGATGGGTTCGGAATCATAAAAACAGTGTGTACGCGAAGGAGGAAAGTTGTCTTGAGTGCAAAAATGTAAGAAAAATGAATGCATAAGGAAAAGAAACAAAAGGGAGGTATTGGTTTAAATGCTCTTTTAGATGATTTTGTGAGTCAGATGGGTTCGGAATCTTAAAAACAGTGTGTACGCGAAGGAGGAAAGTTGTTTTGAGTGAAAAAACGTGGAAAAAATGAATGGATAAGGAAAAGAAACAAAAGGGCGGTATCGTTTTAAATAGCTTTTTAGACAGTTTTGTGAGTCAGATGGGTTCGGAATCTTAAAAACAGTGTGTACGAGAAGGAGGAAAGTTGTTTTGAGTGCAAAAACGTGAAAAAAATGAATGCATAAGGAAAAGAAACAAAAGGGCGGTATTGGTTTAAATGGCTTTTTAGACAGTTTTGTGAGTCAGATGGGCTCGGAATCTTAAAAACAGTGTGTACGCGAAGGAGGAAAGTTGTTTTGAGTACAAAAACGTGGAAAAAATGAATGTATAAGGAAAAGAAACAAAAGGGCGGAATTGGTTTAAATGGCCTTTTAGACGGTTTTGTGAGTCAGGTGGGTTCGGAAACATAAAAAAAGTGTGTACGAGAAGGAGGAAAGTTGGAAAAAATGAATGTATAAGGAAAAGAAAAGGGCGGTATTAATGTAAATGGCCTTTTAGACGATTTTGTGAATCACATGGGTTCGGAATCACAAAAACAGTGTGTACGCGAAGGAGGAACGTTTTGAGTGCCAAAACGTGGAAAAAATGAATGTATAAGGAAAACAAACAAAAGGGCGGTATTGGTTTAAATGGCTTTTTAGACAGTTTTGTGAGTCAGATGGGTTCGGAATCTTAAAAACAGTGTTTACGCGAAGGAGGAAAGTTGTTTTGAGTGCAAAAACGTGGTAAAAATGAATGTATAAGGAAAAGAAACAAAAGGGAGGTATTGGTTTAAATGGTCTTTTAGATGATTTTGTGAGTCAGATGGGTTCGGAATCATCAAAACAGTGTGTACGCGAAGGAGGAAAGTTGTCTTGAGTGCAAAAATGTAAGAAAAATAAATGTGTAAGGAAAAGAAACGAAAGGGCGGTATTGGTTTAAATGGCCTTTTTAACGATTTTGTGAGTCATATGGGTTCGGAATCATAAAAAAAGTGTGTACGCGAAGGAGGAAAGTTGTTTTGAATGCAAAAACGTGGGAAAAATGAATGCATAAGGAAAAGAAACAAAAGGGCGGTATTGGTTTAAATGGCTTTTTAGACAGTTTTCTGAGTCAGATGGGTTCGGAATCTTAAAAACAGTGTATACGCGAAGGAGGAAAGTTGTTTTGAGTGCAAAAACGTGGTAAAAATGAATGTATAAGGAAAAGAAACAAAAGGGAGGTATTGGTTTAAATGCTCTTTTAGATGATTTTGTGAGTCAGATGGGTTCGGAATCATAAAAACAGTGTGTACGCGAAGAAGGAAAGTTGTCTTGAGTGCAAAAACGTTAGAAAAATGAATGCATAAGGAAAAGAAACAAAAGGGCGGAATTCGTTTAAATGGTCTTTTGGACGGTTTTGTTATTCAGATAGGTTTGGAATTATAAAAACAGTGTGTACGAGAAGGAGGAAAGTTCGAAAAACGTGGAAAAAGTGAATGTATAAGGAAAAGAAACAAAAGAGTGGTATTGGTTTAAATGGCCTTTTTAACTATTTTGTGAGTCAGATGGGTTCGGAATCATAAAAAAAGTGTGTACGCGAAGGAGGGAAGTTGTTTTGAGTGCAAAAACGTGAAAAAAATGAATGCATAAGGAAAAGAAACAAAAGGGCGGTATTGGTTTAAATGGCTTTTTAGACAGTTTTGTGAGTCAGATGGGTTCGGAATCTTAAAAACAGTGTGTACGCGAAGGAGGAAAGTTGTTTTGAGTGCAAAAACGTGGAAAAAATGAATGGATAAGGAAAAGAAACAAAAGGGCGGTATCGGTTTAAATAGCTTTTTAGACAGTTTTGTGTGTCAGATGGGTTCGGAATCTTAAAAACAGTGTGTACGAGAAGGAGGAAAGTTGTTTCGAGTGCAAAAACGTGAAAAAAATGAATGCATAAGGAAAAGAAACAAAAGGGCGGTATTGGTTTAAATGGCTTTTTAGACAGTTTTGTGAGTCAGATGGGCTCGGAATCTTAAAAACAGTGTGTACGCGAAGGAGGAAAGTTGTTTTGAGTACAAAAACGTGGAAAAAATGAATGTATAAGGAAAAGAAACAAAAGGGCGGTATTGGTTTAAATGGCCTTTTAGACGGTTTTGTGAGTCAGGTGGGTTCGGAATCTTAAAAACAGTGTGTACGAGAAGGAGGAAAGTTGGAAAAACGTGGAAAAGGGGAAAGTATAAAGAAAAGAAACAAAAGGGCGGTATTGGTTTAAATGGCCTTTTTAACGATTTCGTGAGTCATATGGGTTCGGAATCATAAAAAAAGTTTGTACGCGAAGGAGGAAAGTTGTCTTGAGTGCAAAAATGTAAGAAAAATGAATATGTAAGGAAAAGAAACGAAAGGGCGGTATTGGTTTAAATGGCCTTTTTAACGATTTTGTGAGTCATATGGGTTCGGAATCATAAAAAAAGTGGAACGCGAAGGAGGAAAGTTGTTTTGAATGCAAAAACGTGGGAAAAATGAATGCATAAGGAAAAGAAACAAAAAGGCGGTATTGGTTTAAATGGCTTTTTAGACAGTTTTCTGAGTCAGATGGGTTCGGAATCTTTAAAACAGTGTGTACGCAAAGGAGGAAAGTTGTTTTGAGTGCAAAAACGTGGAAAAAATGAATGTATAAGGAAAAGAAACAAAAGGGAGGTATTGGTTTAAATGCTCTTTTAGATGATTTTGTGAGTCAGATGGGTTCGGAATCATAAAAACAGTGTGTACGCGAAGAAGGAAAGTTGTCTTAAGTGCAAAAACGTAAGAAAAATGAATGCATAAGGAAAAGAAACGAAAGGGCGGAATTCGTTTAAATGGTCTTTTGGACGGTTTTGTTATTCAGATGGGTTTGGATTTATAAAAACAGTGTGTACGAGGAGGAAAGTTCGAAAAACGTGGAAAAGGTGAATGTATAAGGAAAAGAAACAAAAGGGCGATATTGGTTTAAATGGCTTTTTAGACAGTTTTGTGAGTCAGATGGGTTCGGAATCTTAAAAACAGTGTTTACGCGAAGGAGGAAAGTTGTTTTGAGTACAAAAACGTGGGAAAAATGAATGCATAAGGAAAAGAAACAAAAGGGCGGTATTGATTTAAATGGCTTTTTAGACAGTTTTCTGATTCAGATGGGTACGGAATCTTAAAAACAGTGTATACGCGAAGGAGGAAAGTTGTTTGAGTGCAAAAACGTGGTAAAAATGAATGTATAAGGAAAAGAAACAAAAGGGAGGTATTGGTTTAAATGCTCTTTTAGATGATTTTGTGAGTCAGATGGGTTCGGAATCATAAAAACAGTGTCTACGCGAAGAAGGAAAGTTGTCTTGAGTGCAAAAACGTAAGAAAAATGAATGCATAAGGAAAAGAAACAAAAGGGAGGTATTGGTTTAAATGCTCTTTTAGATGATTTTGTGAGTCAGATGGGTTCGGAATCTTAAAAACAGTGTGTACGCGAAGGAGGAAAGTTGTTTTGAGTGAAAAAACGTGGAAAAAATTAACGGATAAGGAAAAGAAACAAAAGGGCGGTATCGGTTTAAATAGCTTTTTAGACAGTTTTCTGATTCAGATGGGTTCGGAATCTTAAAAACAGTGTATACGCGAAGGAGGAAAGTTGTTTGAGTGCAAAAACGTGGTAAAAATGAATGTATAAGGAAAAGAAACAAAAGGGAGGTATTGGTTTAAATGCTCTTTTAGATGATTTTGTGAGTCAGATGGGTTCGGAATCATAAAAACAGTGTCTACGCGAAGAAGGAAAGTTGTCTTAAGTGCAAAAACGTAAGAAAAATGAATGAATAAGGAAAAGAAACAAAAGGGAGGTATTGGTTTAAATGCTCTTTTAGATGATTTTGTGAGTCAGATGGTTCGGAATCTTAAAAACAGTGTGTACGCGAAGGAGGAAAGTTGTTTTGAGTGCAAAAACGTGGAAAAAATGAATGGATAAGGAAAAGAAACAAAAGGGCGGTATTGGTTTAAATGGCTTTTTAGACAGTTTTCTGATTCAGATGGGTTCGGAATCTTAAAAACAGTGTATACGCGAAGGAGGAAAGTTGTTTGAGTGCAAAAACGTGGTAAAAATGAATGTATAAGGAAAAGAAACAAAAGGGAGGTATTGGTTTAAATGCTCTTTTAGATGATTTTGTGAGTCAGATGGGTTCGGAATCATAAAAACAGTGTCTACGCGAAGAAGGAAAGTTGTCTTGAGTGCAAAAACGTAAGAAAAATGAATGAATAAGGAAAAGAAACAAAAGGGAGGTATTGGTTTAAATGCTCTTTTAGATGATTTTGTGAGTCAGATGGGTTCGGAATCTTAAAAACAGTGTGTACGCGAAGGAGGAAAGTTGTTTTGAGTGCAAAAACGTGGAAAAAATGAATGGATAAGGAAAAGAAACAAAAGGGCGGTATCGGTTTAAATAGCTTTTTAGACAGTTTTGTGAGTCAGATGGGTTCGGAATCTTAAAAACAGTGTGTACGAGAAGGAGGAAAGTTGTTTTGAGTGCAAAAACGTGAAAAAAATGAATGCATAAGGAAAAGAAACAAAAGGGCGGTATTGGTTTAAATGGCTTTTTAGACAGTTTTGTGAGTCAGATGGGCTCGGAATCTTAAAAACAGTGTGTACGCGAAGGAGGAAAGTTGTTTTGAGTACAAAAACGTGGAAAAAATGAATGTATACGGAAAAGAAACAAAAGGGCGGTATTGGTTTAAATGGCCTTTTAGACGGTTTTGTGAGTCAGGTGGGTTCGGAATCTTAAAAACAGTGTGTACGAGAAGGAGGAAAGTTGGAAAAACGTGGAAAAGGGGAAAGTATAAAGAAAAGAAACAAAAGGGCGGTATTGGTTTAAATGGCCTTTTTAACGATTTCGTGAGTCATATGGGTTCGGAATCATAAAAAAAGTGTGTACGCGAAGGAGGAAAGTTGTCTTGAGTGCAAAAATGTAAGAAAAATGAATGCATAAGGAAAAGAAACGAAAGGGCGGAATTCGTTTAAATGGTCTTTTGGACGGTTTTGTTATTCAGATGGGTTTGGATTTATAAAAACAGTGTGTACGAGGAGGAAAGTTCGAAAAACGTGGAAAAAGTGAATGTATAAGGAAAAGAAACAAAAGGGCGATATTGGTTTAAATGGCTTTTTAGACAGTTTTGTGAGTCAGATGGGTTCGGAATCTTAAAAACAGTGTTTACGCGAAGGAGGAAAGTTGTTTTGAGTACAAAAACGTGGGAAAAATGAATGCATAAGAAAAAGAAACAAAAGGGCGGTATTGGTTTAAATGGCTTTTTAGACAGTTTTCTGAGTCAGATGGGTTCGGAATCTTAAAAACAGTGTATACGCGAAGGAGGAAAGTTGTTTTGAGTGCAAAAACGTGGTAAAAATGAATGTATAAGGAAAAGAAACAAAAGGGAGGTATTGGTTTAAATGGTCTTTTAGATGATTTTGTGAGTCAGATGGGTTCGGAATCATGAAAACAGTGTGTATGCGAAGGAGGAAAGTTGTCTTGAGTGCAAAAATGTAAGAAAAATGAATGCGTAAGGAAAAGAAACGAAAGGGCGGTATTGGTTTAAATGGCCTTTTTAACGATTTTGTGAGTCATATGGTTTCGGAATCATAAAAAAAGTGTGTACGCGAAGGAGGAAAGTTGTTTTGAGTGCAAAAACGTGGAAAAAATGAACGGATAAGGAAAAGAAACAAAAGGGCGGTATCGGTTTAAATAGCTTTTTAGACAGTTTTCTGAGTCAGATGGGTTCGGAATCTTAAAAACAGTGTATACGCGAAGGAGGAAAGTTGTTTTGAGTGCAAAAACGTGGTAAAAATGAATGTATAAGGAAAAGAAACAAAAGGGAGGTATTGGTTTAAATGGTCTTTTAGATGATTTTGTGAGTCAGATGGGTTCGGAATCATGAAAACAGTGTGTACGCGAAGGAGGAAAGTTGTCTTGAGTGCAAAAATGTAAGAAAAATGAATGTGTAAGGAAAAGAAACGAAAGGGCGGTATTGGTTTAAATGGCCTTTTTAACGATTTTGTGAGTCATATGGTTTCGGAATCATAAAAAAAGTGTGTACGCGAAGGAGGAAAGTTGTTTTGAATGCAAAAACGTGGGAAAAATGAATGCATAAGGAAAAGAAACAAAAGGGCGGTATTGGTTTAAATGGCTTTTTAGACAGTTTTCTGATTCAGATGGGTTCGGAATCTTAAAAACAGTGTATACGCGAAGGAGGAAAGTTGTTTGAGTGCAAAAACGTGGTAAAAATGAATGTATAAGGAAAAGAAACAAAAGGGAGGTATTGGTTTAAATGCTCTTTTAGATGATTTTGTGAGTCAGATGGGTTCGGAATCATAAAAACAGTGTCTACGCGAAGAAGGAAAGTTGTCTTGAGTGCAAAAACGTAAGAAAAATGAATGAATAAGGAAAAGAAACAAAAGGGAGGTATTGGTTTAAATGCTCTTTTAGATGATTTTGTGAGTCAGATGGGTTCGGAATCTTAAAAACAGTGTGTACGCGAAGGAGGAAAGTTGTTTTGAGTGCAAAAACGTGGAAAAAATGAATGGATAAGGAAAAGAAACAAAAGGGCGGTATCGGTTTAAATAGCTTTTTAGACAGTTTTGTGAGTCAGATGGGTTCGGAATCTTAAAAACAGTGTGTACGAGAAGGAGGAAAGTTGTTTTGAGTGCAAAAACGTGAAAAAAATGAATGCATAAGGAAAAGAAACAAAAGGGCGGTATTGGTTTAAATGGCTTTTTAGACAGTTTTGTGAGTCAGATGGGCTCGGAATCTTAAAAACAGTGTGTACGCGAAGGAGGAAAGTTGTTTTGAGTACAAAAACGTGGAAAAAATGAATGTATACGGAAAAGAAACAAAAGGGCGGTATTGGTTTAAATGGCCTTTTAGACGGTTTTGTGAGTCAGGTGGGTTCGGAATCTTAAAAACAGTGTGTACGCGAAGGAGGAAAGTTGTTTTGAGTGCAAAAATGTAAGAAAAATGAATATGTAAGGAAAAGAAACGAAAGGGCGGTATTGGTTTAAATGGCCTTTTTAACGATTTTGTGAGTCATATGGGTTCGGAAACATAAAAAAAGTGTGTACGCGAAGGAGGAAAGTTGTCTTGAGTGCAAAAATGTAAGAAAAATGAATATGTAAGGAAAAGAAACGAAAGGGCGGTATTGGTTTAAATGGCCTTTTTAACGATTTTGTGAGTCATATGGGTTCGGAAACATAAAAAAAGTGGAACGCGAAGGAGGAAAGTTGTTTTGAATGCAAAAACGTGGGAAAAATGAATGCATAAGGAAAAGAAACAAAAAGGCGGTATTGGTTTAAATGGCTTTTTAGACAATTTTCTGAGTCAGATGGGTTCGGAATCTTTAAAACAGTGTGTACGCAAAGGAGGAAAGTTGTTTTGAGTGCAAAAACGTGGAAAAAATGAATGTATAAGGAAAAGAAACAAAAGAGAGGTATTGGTTTAAATGCTCTTTTAGATGATTTTGTGAGTCAGATGGGTTCGGAATCATAAAAACAGTGTGTACGCGAAGAAGGAAAGTTGTCTTAAGTGCAAAAACGTAAGAAAAATGAATGCATAAGGAAAAGAAACGAAAGGGCGGAATTCGTTTAAATGGTCTTTTGGACGGTTTTGTTATTCAGATGGGTTTGGATTTATAAAAACAGTGTGTACGAGGAGGAAAGTTCGAAAAACGTGGAAAAAGTGAATGTATAAGGAAAAGAAACAAAAGGGCGATATTGGTTTAAATGGCTTTTTAGACAGTTTTGTGAGTCAGATGGGTTCGGAATCTTAAAAACAGTGTTTACGCGAAGGAGGAAAGTTGTTTTGAGTACAAAAACTTGGGAAAAATGAATGCATAAGAAAAAGAAACAAAAGGGCGGTATTGGTTTAAATGGCTTTTTAGACAGTTTTGTGAGTTAGATGGGTTCGGAATCTTAAAAACAGTGTATACGCGGAGGAAAGTTGTTTTGAGTGCAAAAACGTGGTAAAAATGAATGTATAAGGAAAAGAAACAAAAGGGAGGTATTGGCTTAAATGGTCTTTTAGATGATTTTGTGAGTCAGATGGGTTCGGAATCATGAAAACAGTGTGTACGCGAAGGAGGAAAGTTGTCTTGAGTGCAAAAATGTAAGAAAAATGAATGTGTAAGGAAAAGAAACGAAAGGGCGGTATTGGTTTAAATGGCCTTTTTAACGATTTTGTGAGTCATATGGTTTCGGAATCATAAAAAAAGTGTGTACGCGAAGGAGGAAAGTTGTTTTGAATTCAAAAACGTGGGAAAAATGAATGCATAAGGAAAAGAAACAAAAGGGCGGTATTGATTTAAATGGCTTTTTAGACAGTTTTCTGATTCAGATGGGTACGGAATCTTAAAAACAGTGTATACGCGAAGGAGGAAAGTTGTTTGAGTGCAAAAACGTGGTAAAAATGAATGTATAAGGAAAAGAAACAAAAGGGAGGTATTGGTTTAAATGCTCTTTTAGATGATTTTGTGAGTCAGATGGGTTCGGAATCATAAAAACAGTGTCTACGCGAAGAAGGAAAGTTGTCTTGAGTGCAAAAACGTAAGAAAAATGAATGCATAAGGAAAAGAAACAAAAGGGAGGTATTGGTTTAAATGCTCTTTTAGATGATTTTGTGAGTCAGATGGGTTCGGAATCTTAAAAACAGTGTGTACGCGAAGGAGGAAAGTTGTTTTGAGTGCAAAAACGTGGAAAAAATGAACGGATAAGGAAAAGAAACAAAAGGGCGGTATCGGTTTAAATAGCTTTTTAGACAGTTTTCTGAGTCAGATGGGTTCGGAATCTTAAAAACAGTGTATACGCGAAGGAGGAAAGTTGTTTTGAGTGCAAAAACGTGGTAAAAATGAATGTATAAGGAAAAGAAACAAAAGGGAGGTATTGGTTTAAATGGTCTTTTAGATGATTTTGTGAGTCAGATGGGTTCGGAATCATAAAAAAAGTGTGTACGCGAAGGAGGAAAGTTGTCTTGAGTGCAAAAATGTAAGAAAAATGAATATGTAAGGAAAAGAAACGAAAGGGCGGTATTGGTTTAAATGGCCTTTTTAACGATTTCGTGAGTCATATGGGTTCGGAATCATAAAAAAAGTGTGTACGCGAAGGAGGAAAGTTGTCTTGAGTGCAAAAATGTAAGAAAAATGAATATGTAAGGAAAAGAAACAAAAAGGCGGTATTGGTTTAAATGGCTTTTTAGACAGTTTTCTGAGTCAGATGGGTTCGGAATCTTTAAAACAGTGTGTACGCAAAGGAGGAAAGTTGTTTTGAGTGCAAAAACGTGGAAAAAATGAATGTATAAGGAAAAGAAACAAAAGAGAGGTATTGGTTTAAATGCTCTTTTAGATGATTTTGTGAGTCAGATGGGTTCGGAATCATAAAAACAGTGTGTACGCGAAGAAGGAAAGTTGTCTTAAGTGCAAAAACGTAAGAAAAATGAATGCATAAGGAAAAGAAACGAAAGGGCGGAATTCGTTTAAATGGTCTTTTGGACGGTTTTGTTATTCAGATGGGTTTGGATTTATAAAAACAGTGTGTACGAGGAGGAAAGTTCGAAAAACGTGGAAAAAGTGAATGTATAAGGAAAAGAAACAAAAGGGCGATATTGGTTTAAATGGCTTTTTAGACAGTTTTGTGAGTCAGATGGGTTCGGAATCTTAAAAACAGTGTTTACGCGAAGGAGGAAAGTTGTTTTGAGTACAAAAACGTGGGAAAAATGAATGCATAAGAAAAAGAAACAAAAGGGCGGTATTGGTTTAAATGGCTTTTTAGACAGTTTTGTGAGTTAGATGGGTTCGGAATCTTAAAAACAGTGTATACGCGGAGGAAAGTTGTTTTGAGTGCAAAAACGTGGTAAAAATGAATGTATAAGGAAAAGAAACAAAAGGGAGGTATTGGTTTAAATGCTCTTTTAGATGATTTTGTGAGTCAGATGGGTTCGGAATCATAAAAACAGTGTCTACGCGAAGAAGGAAAGTTGTCTTGAGTGCAAAAACGTAAGAAAAATGAATGCATAAGGAAAAGAAACAAAAGGGAGGTATTGGTTTAAATGCTCTTTTAGATGATTTTGTGAGTCAGATGGGTTCGGAATCTTAAAAACAGTGTGTACGCGAAGGAGGAAAGTTGTTTTGAGTGAAAAAACGTGGAAAAAATGAATGGATAAGGAAAAGAAACAAAAGGGCGGTATCGTTTTAAATAGCTTTTTAGACAGTTTTGTGAGTCAGATGGGTTCGGAATCTTAAAAACAGTGTGTACGAGAAGGAGGAAAGTTGTTTTGAGTGCAAAAACGTGAAAAAAATGAATGCATAAGGAAAAGAAACAAAAGGGCGGTATTGGTTTAAATGGCTTTTTAGACAGTTTTGTGAGTCAGATGGGCTCGGAATCTTAAAAACAGTGTGTACGCGAAGGAGGAAAGTTGTTTTGAGTACAAAAACGTGGAAAAAATGAATGTATAAGGAAAAGAAACAAAAGGGCGGAATTGGTTTAAATGGCCTTTTAGACGGTTTTGTGAGTCAGGTGGGTTCGGAAACATAAAAAAAGTGTGTACGAGAAGGAGGAAAGTTGGAAAAAATGAATGTATAAGGAAAAGAAAAGGGCGGTATTAATGTAAATGGCCTTTTAGACGATTTTGTGAATCACATGGGTTCGGAATCACGAAAACAGTGTGTACGCGAAGGAGGAACGTTTTGAGTGCCAAAACGTGGAAAAAATGAATGTATAAGGAAAACAAACAAAAGGGCGGTATTGGTTTAAATGGCTTTTTAGACAGTTTTGTGAGTCAGATGGGTTCGGAATCTTAAAAACAGTGTTTACGCGAAGGAGGAAAGTTGTTTTGAGTGCAAAAACGTGGTAAAAATGAATGTATAAGGAAAAGAAACAAAAGGGAGGTATTGGTTTAAATGGTCTTTTAGATGATTTTGTGAGTCAGATGGGTTCGGAATCATCAAAACAGTGTGTACGCGAAGGAGGAAAGTTGTCTTGAGTGCAAAAATGTAAGAAAAATAAATGTGTAAGGAAAAGAAACGAAAGGGCGGTATTGGTTTAAATGGCCTTTTTAACGATTTTGTGAGTCATATGGGTTCGGAATCATAAAAAAAGTGTGTACGCGAAGGAGGAAAGTTGTTTTGAATGCAAAAACGTGGGAAAAATGAATGCATAAGGAAAAGAAACAAAAGGGCGGTATTGGTTTAAATGGCTTTTTAGACAGTTTTCTGAGTCAGATGGGTTCGGAATCTTAAAAACAGTGTATACGCGAAGGAGGAAAGTTGTTTTGAGTGCAAAAACGTGGTAAAAATGAATGTATAAGGAAAAGAAACAAAAGGGAGGTATTGGTTTAAATGCTCTTTTAGATGATTTTGTGAGTCAGATGGGTTCGGAATCATAAAAACAGTGTGTACGCGAAGAAGGAAAGTTGTCTTGAGTGCAAAAACGTTAGAAAAATGAATGCATAAGGAAAAGAAACAAAAGGGCGGAATTCGTTTAAATGGTCTTTTGGACGGTTTTGTTATTCAGATAGGTTTGGAATTATAAAAACAGTGTGTACGAGAAGGAGGAAAGTTCGAAAAACGTGGAAAAAGTGAATGTATAAGGAAAAGAAACAAAAGGGCGATATTGGTTTAAATGGCTTTTTAGACAGTTTTGTGAGTCAGATGGGTTCGGAATCTTAAAAACAGTGTTTACGCGAAGGAGGAAAGTTGTTTTGAGTACAAAAACGTGGGAAAAATGAACGGATAAGGAAAAGAAACAAAAGGGCGGTATCGGTTTAAATAGCTTTTTAGACAGTTTTCTGAGTCAGATGGGTTCGGAATCTTAAAAACAGTGTATACGCGAAGGAGGAAAGTTGTTTTGAGTGCAAAAACGTGGTAAAAATGAATGTATAAGGAAAAGAAACAAAAGGGAGGTATTGGTTTAAATGGTCTTTTAGATGATTTTGTGAGTCAGATGGGTTCGGAATCATGAAAACAGTGTGTACGCGAAGGAGGAAAGTTGTCTTGAGTGCAAAAATGTAAGAAAAATGAATGTGTAAGGAAAAGAAACGAAAGGGCGGTATTGGTTTAAATGGCCTTTTTAACGATTTTGTGAGTCATATGGTTTCGGAATCATAAAAAAAGTGTGTACGCGAAGGAGGAAAGTTGTTTTGAATGCAAAAACGTGGGAAAAATGAATGCATAAGGAAAAGAAACAAAAGGGCGGTATTGGTTTAAATGGCTTTTTAGACAGTTTTCTGATTCAGATGGGTTCGGAATCTTAAAAACAGTGTATACGCGAAGGAGGAAAGTTGTTTGAGTGCAAAAACGTGGTAAAAATGAATGTATAAGGAAAAGAAACAAAAGGGAGGTATTGGTTTAAATGCTCTTTTAGATGATTTTGTGAGTCAGATGGGTTCGGAATCATAAAAACAGTGTCTACGCGAAGAAGGAAAGTTGTCTTGAGTGCAAAAACGTAAGAAAAATGAATGAATAAGGAAAAGAAACAAAAGGGAGGTATTGGTTTAAATGCTCTTTTAGATGATTTTGTGAGTCAGATGGGTTCGGAATCTTAAAAACAGTGTGTACGCGAAGGAGGAAAGTTGTTTTGAGTGCAAAAACGTGGAAAAAATGAATGGATAAGGAAAAGAAACAAAAGGGCGGTATCGGTTTAAATAGCTTTTTAGACAGTTTTGTGAGTCAGATGGGTTCGGAATCTTAAAAACAGTGTGTACGAGAAGGAGGAAAGTTGTTTTGAGTGCAAAAACGTGAAAAAAATGAATGCATAAGGAAAAGAAACAAAAGGGCGGTATTGGTTTAAATGGCTTTTTAGACAGTTTTGTGAGTCAGATGGGCTCGGAATCTTAAAAACAGTGTGTACGCGAAGGAGGAAAGTTGTTTTGAGTACAAAAACGTGGAAAAAATGAATGTATACGGAAAAGAAACAAAAGGGCGGTATTGGTTTAAATGGCCTTTTAGACGGTTTTGTGAGTCAGGTGGGTTCGGAATCTTAAAAACAGTGTGTACGCGAAGGAGGAAAGTTGTTTTGAGTGCAAAAATGTAAGAAAAATGAATATGTAAGGAAAAGAAACGAAAGGGCGGTATTGGTTTAAATGGCCTTTTTAACGATTTTGTGAGTCATATGGGTTCGGAAACATAAAAAAAGTGTGTACGCGAAGGAGGAAAGTTGTCTTGAGTGCAAAAATGTAAGAAAAATGAATATGTAAGGAAAAGAAACGAAAGGGCGGTATTGGTTTAAATGGCCTTTTTAACGATTTTGTGAGTCATATGGGTTCGGAAACATAAAAAAAGTGGAACGCGAAGGAGGAAAGTTGTTTTGAATGCAAAAACGTGGGAAAAATGAATGCATAAGGAAAAGAAACAAAAAGGCGGTATTGGTTTAAATGGCTTTTTAGACAATTTTCTGAGTCAGATGGGTTCGGAATCTTTAAAACAGTGTGTACGCAAAGGAGGAAAGTTGTTTTGAGTGCAAAAACGTGGAAAAAATGAATGTATAAGGAAAAGAAACAAAAGAGAGGTATTGGTTTAAATGCTCTTTTAGATGATTTTGTGAGTCAGATGGGTTCGGAATCATAAAAACAGTGTGTACGCGAAGAAGGAAAGTTGTCTTAAGTGCAAAAACGTAAGAAAAATGAATGCATAAGGAAAAGAAACGAAAGGGCGGAATTCGTTTAAATGGTCTTTTGGACGGTTTTGTTATTCAGATGGGTTTGGATTTATAAAAACAGTGTGTACGAGGATAAAAGTTCGAAAAACGTGGAAAAAGTGAATGTATAAGGAAAAGAAACAAAAGGGCGATATTGGTTTAAATGGCTTTTTAGACAGTTTTGTGAGTCAGATGGGTTCGGAATCTTAAAAACAGTGTTTACGCGAAGGAGGAAAGTTGTTTTGAGTACAAAAACTTGGGAAAAATGAATGCATAAGAAAAAGAAACAAAAGGGCGGTATTGGTTTAAATGGCTTTTTAGACAGTTTTGTGAGTTAGATGGGTTCGGAATCTTAAAAACAGTGTATACGCGGAGGAAAGTTGTTTTGAGTGCAAAAACGTGGTAAAAATGAATGTATAAGGAAAAGAAACAAAAGGGAGGTATTGGCTTAAATGGTCTTTTAGATGATTTTGTGAGTCAGATGGGTTCGGAATCATGAAAACAGTGTGTACGCGAAGGAGGAAAGTTGTCTTGAGTGCAAAAATGTAAGAAAAATGAATGTGTAAGGAAAAGAAACGAAAGGGCGGTATTGGTTTAAATGGCCTTTTTAACGATTTTGTGAGTCATATGGTTTCGGAATCATAAAAAAAGTGTGTACGCGAAGGAGGAAAGTTGTTTTGAATTCAAAAACGTGGGAAAAATGAATGCATAAGGAAAAGAAACAAAAGGGCGGTATTGATTTAAATGGCTTTTTAGACAGTTTTCTGATTCAGATGGGTACGGAATCTTAAAAACAGTGTATACGCGAAGGAGGAAAGTTGTTTGAGTGCAAAAACGTGGTAAAAATGAATGTATAAGGAAAAGAAACAAAAGGGAGGTATTGGTTTAAATGCTCTTTTAGATGATTTTGTGAGTCAGATGGGTTCGGAATCATAAAAACAGTGTCTACGCGAAGAAGGAAAGTTGTCTTGAGTGCAAAAACGTAAGAAAAATGAATGCATAAGGAAAAGAAACAAAAGGGAGGTATTGGTTTAAATGCTCTTTTAGATGATTTTGTGAGTCAGATGGGTTCGGAATCTTAAAAACAGTGTGTACGCGAAGGAGGAAAGTTGTTTTGAGTGCAAAAACGTGGAAAAAATGAACGGATAAGGAAAAGAAACAAAAGGGCGGTATCGGTTTAAATAGCTTTTTAGACAGTTTTCTGAGTCAGATGGGTTCGGAATCTTAAAAACAGTGTATACGCGAAGGAGGAAAGTTGTTTTGAGTGCAAAAACGTGGTAAAAATGAATGTATAAGGAAAAGAAACAAAAGGGAGGTATTGGTTTAAATGGTCTTTTAGATGATTTTGTGAGTCAGATGGGTTCGGAATCATAAAAAAAGTGTGTACGCGAAGGAGGAAAGTTGTCTTGAGTGCAAAAATGTAAGAAAAATGAATATGTAAGGAAAAGAAACGAAAGGGCGGTATTGGTTTAAATGGCCTTTTTAACGATTTCGTGAGTCATATGGGTTCGGAATCATAAAAAAAGTGTGTACGCGAAGGAGGAAAGTTGTCTTGAGTGCAAAAATGTAAGAAAAATGAATATGTAAGGAAAAGAAACAAAAAGGCGGTATTGGTTTAAATGGCTTTTTAGACAGTTTTCTGAGTCAGATGGGTTCGGAATCTTTAAAACAGTGTGTACGCAAAGGAGGAAAGTTGTTTTGAGTGCAAAAACGTGGAAAAAATGAATGTATAAGGAAAAGAAACAAAAGAGAGGTATTGGTTTAAATGCTCTTTTAGATGATTTTGTGAGTCAGATGGGTTCGGAATCATAAAAACAGTGTGTACGCGAAGAAGGAAAGTGGTCTTAAGTGCAAAAACGTAAGAAAAATGAATGCATAAGGAAAAGAAACGAAAGGGCGGAATTCGTTTAAATGGTCTTTTGGACGGTTTTGTTATTCAGATGGGTTTGGATTTATAAAAACAGTGTGTACGAGGAGGAAAGTTCGAAAAACGTGGAAAAAGTGAATGTATAAGGAAAAGAAACAAAAGGGCGATATTGGTTTAAATGGCTTTTTAGACAGTTTTGTGAGTCAGATGGGTTCGGAATCTTAAAAACAGTGTTTACGCGAAGGAGGAAAGTTGTTTTGAGTACAAAAACGTGGGAAAAATGAATGCATAAGAAAAAGAAACAAAAGGGCGGTATTGGTTTAAATGGCTTTTTAGACAGTTTTGTGAGTTAGATGGGTTCGGAATCTTAAAAACAGTGTATACGCGGAGGAAAGTTGTTTTGAGTGCAAAAACGTGGTAAAAATGAATGTATAAGGAAAAGAAACAAAAGGGAGGTATTGGTTTAAATGCTCTTTTAGATGATTTTGTGAGTCAGATGGGTTCGGAATCATAAAAACAGTGTCTACGCGAAGAAGGAAAGTTGTCTTGAGTGCAAAAACGTAAGAAAAATGAATGCATAAGGAAAAGAAACAAAAGGGAGGTATTGGTTTAAATGCTCTTTTAGATGATTTTGTGAGTCAGATGGGTTCGGAATCTTAAAAACAGTGTGTACGCGAAGGAGGAAAGTTGTTTTGAGTGAAAAAACGTGGAAAAAATGAATGGATAAGGAAAAGAAACAAAAGGGCGGTATCGTTTTAAATAGCTTTTTAGACAGTTTTGTGAGTCAGATGGGTTCGGAATCTTAAAAACAGTGTGTACGAGAAGGAGGAAAGTTGTTTTGAGTGCAAAAACGTGAAAAAAATGAATGCATAAGGAAAAGAAACAAAAGGGCGGTATTGGTTTAAATGGCTTTTTAGACAGTTTTGTGAGTCAGATGGGCTCGGAATCTTAAAAACAGTGTGTACGCGAAGGAGGAAAGTTGTTTTGAGTACAAAAACGTGGAAAAAATGAATGTATAAGGAAAAGAAACAAAAGGGCGGAATTGGTTTAAATGGCCTTTTAGACGGTTTTGTGAGTCAGGTGGGTTCGGAAACATAAAAAAAGTGTGTACGAGAAGGAGGAAAGTTGGAAAAAATGAATGTATAAGGAAAAGAAAAGGGCGGTATTAATGTAAATGGCCTTTTAGACGATTTTGTGAATCACATGGGTTCGGAATCACGAAAACAGTGTGTACGCGAAGGAGGAACGTTTTGAGTGCCAAAACGTGGAAAAAATGAATGTATAAGGAAAACAAACAAAAGGGCGGTATTGGTTTAAATGGCTTTTTAGACAGTTTTGTGAGTCAGATGGGTTCGGAATCTTAAAAACAGTGTTTACGCGAAGGAGGAAAGTTGTTTTGAGTGCAAAAACGTGGTAAAAATGAATGTATAAGGAAAAGAAACAAAAGGGAGGTATTGGTTTAAATGGTCTTTTAGATGATTTTGTGAGTCAGATGGGTTCGGAATCATCAAAACAGTGTGTACGCGAAGGAGGAAAGTTGTCTTGAGTGCAAAAATGTAAGAAAAATAAATGTGTAAGGAAAAGAAACGAAAGGGCGGTATTGGTTTAAATGGCCTTTTTAACGATTTTGTGAGTCATATGGGTTCGGAATCATAAAAAAAGTGTGTACGCGAAGGAGGAAAGTTGTTTTGAATGCAAAAACGTGGGAAAAATGAATGCATAAGGAAAAGAAACAAAAGGGCGGTATTGGTTTAAATGGCTTTTTAGACAGTTTTCTGAGTCAGATGGGTTCGGAATCTTAAAAACAGTGTATACGCGAAGGAGGAAAGTTGTTTTGAGTGCAAAAACGTGGTAAAAATGAATGTATAAGGAAAAGAAACAAAAGGGAGGTATTGGTTTAAATGCTCTTTTAGATGATTTTGTGAGTCAGATGGGTTCGGAATCATAAAAACAGTGTGTACGCGAAGAAGGAAAGTTGTCTTGAGTGCAAAAACGTTAGAAAAATGAATGCATAAGGAAAAGAAACAAAAGGGCGGAATTCGTTTAAATGGTCTTTTGGACGGTTTTGTTATTCAGATAGGTTTGGAATTATAAAAACAGTGTGTACGAGAAGGAGGAAAGTTCGAAAAACGTGGAAAAAGTGAATGTATAAGGAAAAGAAACAAAAGGGCGATATTGGTTTAAATGGCTTTTTAGACAGTTTTGTGAGTCAGATGGGTTCGGAATCTTAAAAACAGTGTTTACGCGAAGGAGGAAAGTTGTTTTGAGTACAAAAACGTGGGAAAAATGAATGCATAAGGAAAAGAAACAAAAGGGCGGTATTGATTTAAATGGCTTTTTAGACAGTTTTCTGATTCAGATGGGTACGGAATCTTAAAAACAGTGTATACGCGAAGGAGGAAAGTTGTTTGAGTGCAAAAACGTGGTAAAAATGAATGTATAAGGAAAAGAAACAAAAGGGAGGTATTGGTTTAAATGCTCTTTTAGATGATTTTGTGAGTCAGATGGGTTCGGAATCATAAAAACAGTGTCTACGCGAAGAAGGAAAGTTGTCTTGAGTGCAAAAACGTAAGAAAAATGAATGCATAAGGAAAAGAAACAAAAGGGAGGTATTGGTTTAAATGCTCTTTTAGATGATTTTGTGAGTCAGATGGGTTCGGAATCTTAAAAACAGTGTGTACGCGAAGGAGGAAAGTTGTTTTGAGTGAAAAAACGTGGAAAAAATTAACGGATAAGGAAAAGAAACAAAAGGGCGGTATCGGTTTAAATAGCTTTTTAGACAGTTTTCTGATTCAGATGGGTTCGGAATCTTAAAAACAGTGTATACGCGAAGGAGGAAAGTTGTTTGAGTGCAAAAACGTGGTAAAAATGAATGTATAAGGAAAAGAAACAAAAGGGAGGTATTGGTTTAAATGCTCTTTTAGATGATTTTGTGAGTCAGATGGGTTCGGAATCATAAAAACAGTGTCTACGCGAAGAAGGAAAGTTGTCTTGAGTGCAAAAACGTAAGAAAAATGAATGAATAAGGAAAAGAAACAAAAGGGAGGTATTGGTTTAAATGCTCTTTTAGATGATTTTGTGAGTCAGATGGGTTCGGAATCTTAAAAACAGTGTGTACGCGAAGGAGGAAAGTTGTTTTGAGTGCAAAAACGTGGAAAAAATGAATGGATAAGGAAAAGAAACAAAAGGGCGGTATTGGTTTAAATGGCTTTTTAGACAGTTTTCTGATTCAGATGGGTTCGGAATCTTAAAAACAGTGTATACGCGAAGGAGGAAAGTTGTTTGAGTGCAAAAACGTGGTAAAAATGAATGTATAAGGAAAAGAAACAAAAGGGAGGTATTGGTTTAAATGCTCTTTTAGATGATTTTGTGAGTCAGATGGGTTCGGAATCATAAAAACAGTGTCTACGCGAAGAAGGAAAGTTGTCTTGAGTGCAAAAACGTAAGAAAAATGAATGAATAAGGAAAAGAAACAAAAGGGAGGTATTGGTTTAAATGCTCTTTTAGATGATTTTGTGAGTCAGATGGGTTCGGAATCTTAAAAACAGTGTGTACGCGAAGGAGGAAAGTTGTTTTGAGTGCAAAAACGTGGAAAAAATGAATGGATAAGGAAAAGAAACAAAAGGGCGGTATCGGTTTAAATAGCTTTTTAGACAGTTTTGTGAGTCAGATGGGTTCGGAATCTTAAAAACAGTGTGTACGAGAAGGAGGAAAGTTGTTTTGAGTGCAAAAACGTGAAAAAAAATGAATGCATAAGGAAAAGAAACAAAAGGGCGGTATTGGTTTAAATGGCTTTTTAGACAGTTTTGTGAGTCAGATGGGCTCGGAATCTTAAAAACAGTGTGTACGCGAAGGAGGAAAGTTGTTTTGAGTACAAAAACGTGGAAAAAATGAATGTATAAGGAAAAGAAACAAAAGGGCGGAATTGGTTTAAATGGCCTTTTAGACGGTTTTGTGAGTCAGGTGGGTTCGGAAACATAAAAAAAGTGTGTACGAGAAGGAGGAAAGTTGGAAAAAATGAATGTATAAGGAAAAGAAAAGGGCGGTATTAATGTAAATGGCCTTTTAGACGATTTTGTGAATCACATGGGTTCGGAATCACGAAAACAGTGTGTACGCGAAGGAGGAACGTTTTGAGTGCCAAAACGTGGAAAAAATGAATGTATAAGGAAAACAAACAAAAGGGCGGTATTGGTTTAAATGGCTTTTTAGACAGTTTTGTGAGTCAGATGGGTTCGGAATCTTAAAAACAGTGTTTACGCGAAGGAGGAAAGTTGTTTTGAGTGCAAAAACGTGGTAAAAATGAATGTATAAGGAAAAGAAACAAAAGGGAGGTATTGGTTTAAATGGTCTTTTAGATGATTTTGTGAGTCAGATGGGTTCGGAATCATCAAAACAGTGTGTACGCGAAGGAGGAAAGTTGTCTTGAGTGCAAAAATGTAAGAAAAATAAATGTGTAAGGAAAAGAAACGAAAGGGCGGTATTGGTTTAAATGGCCTTTTTAACGATTTTGTGAGTCATATGGGTTCGGAATCATAAAAAAAGTGTGTACGCGAAGGAGGAAAGTTGTTTTGAATGCAAAAACGTGGGAAAAATGAATGCATAAGGAAAAGAAACAAAAGGGCGGTATTGGTTTAAATGGCTTTTTAGACAGTTTTCTGAGTCAGATGGGTTCGGAATCTTAAAAACAGTGTATACGCGAAGGAGGAAAGTTGTTTTGAGTGCAAAAACGTGGTAAAAATGAATGTATAAGGAAAAGAAACAAAAGGGAGGTATTGGTTTAAATGCTCTTTTAGATGATTTTGTGAGTCAGATGGGTTCGGAATCATAAAAACAGTGTGTACGCGAAGAAGGAAAGTTGTCTTGAGTGCAAAAACGTTAGAAAAATGAATGCATAAGGAAAAGAAACAAAAGGGCGGAATTCGTTTAAATGGTCTTTTGGACGGTTTTGTTATTCAGATAGGTTTGGAATTATAAAAACAGTGTGTACGAGAAGGAGGAAAGTTCGAAAAACGTGGAAAAAGTGAATGTATAAGGAAAAGAAACAAAAGGGCGATATTGGTTTAAATGGCTTTTTAGACAGTTTTGTGAGTCAGATGGGTTCGGAATCTTAAAAACAGTGTTTACGCGAAGGAGGAAAGTTGTTTTGAGTACAAAAACGTGGGAAAAATGAATGCATAAGGAAAAGAAACAAAAGGGCGGTATTGATTTAAATGGCTTTTTAGACAGTTTTCTGATTCAGATGGGTACGGAATCTTAAAAACAGTGTATACGCGAAGGAGGAAAGTTGTTTGAGTGCAAAAACGTGGTAAAAATGAATGTATAAGGAAAAGAAACAAAAGGGAGGTATTGGTTTAAATGCTCTTTTAGATGATTTTGTGAGTCAGATGGGTTCGGAATCATAAAAACAGTGTCTACGCGAAGAAGGAAAGTTGTCTTGAGTGCAAAAACGTAAGAAAAATGAATGCATAAGGAAAAGAAACAAAAGGGAGGTATTGGTTTAAATGCTCTTTTAGATGATTTTGTGAGTCAGATGGGTTCGGAATCTTAAAAACAGTGTGTACGCGAAGGAGGAAAGTTGTTTTGAGTGAAAAAACGTGGAAAAAATTAACGGATAAGGAAAAGAAACAAAAGGGCGGTATCGGTTTAAATAGCTTTTTAGACAGTTTTCTGATTCAGATGGGTTCGGAATCTTAAAAACAGTGTATACGCGAAGGAGGAAAGTTGTTTGAGTGCAAAAACGTGGTAAAAATGAATGTATAAGGAAAAGAAACAAAAGGGAGGTATTGGTTTAAATGCTCTTTTAGATGATTTTGTGAGTCAGATGGGTTCGGAATCATAAAAAACGTGTCTACGCGAAGAAGGAAAGTTGTCTTGAGTGCAAAAACGTAAGAAAAATGAATGAATAAGGAAAAGAAACAAAAGGGAGGTATTGGTTTAAATGCTCTTTTAGATGATTTTGTGAGTCAGATGGGTTCGGAATCTTAAAAACAGTGTGTACGCGAAGGAGGAAAGTTGTTTTGAGTGCAAAAACGTGGAAAAAATGAATGGATAAGGAAAAGAAACAAAAGGGCGGTATTGGTTTAAATGGCTTTTTAGACAGTTTTCTGATTCAGATGGGTTCGGAATCTTAAAAACAGTGTATACGCGAAGGAGGAAAGTTGTTTGAGTGCAAAAACGTGGTAAAAATGAATGTATAAGGAAAAGAAACAAAAGGGAGGTATTGGTTTAAATGCTCTTTTAGATGATTTTGTGAGTCAGATGGGTTCGGAATCATAAAAACAGTGTCTACGCGAAGAAGGAAAGTTGTCTTGAGTGCAAAAACGTAAGAAAAATGAATGAATAAGGAAAAGAAACAAAAGGGAGGTATTGGTTTAAATGCTCTTTTAGATGATTTTGTGAGTCAGATGGGTTCGGAATCTTAAAAACAGTGTGTACGCGAAGGAGGAAAGTTGTTTTGAGTGCAAAAACGTGGAAAAAATGAATGGATAAGGAAAAGAAACAAAAGGGCGGTATCGGTTTAAATAGCTTTTTAGACAGTTTTGTGAGTCAGATGGGTTCGGAATCTTAAAAACAGTGTGTACGAGAAGGAGGAAAGTTGTTTTGAGTGCAAAAACGTGAAAAAAAATGAATGCATAAGGAAAAGAAACAAAAGGGCGGTATTGGTTTAAATGGCTTTTTAGACAGTTTTGTGAGTCAGATGGGCTCGGAATCTTAAAAACAGTGTGTACGCGAAGGAGGAAAGTTGTTTTGAGTACAAAAACGTGGAAAAAATGAATGTATACGGAAAAGAAACAAAAGGGCGGTATTGGTTTAAATGGCCTTTTAGACGGTTTTGTGAGTCAGGTGGGTTCGGAATCTTAAAAACAGTGTGTACGAGAAGGAGGAAAGTTGGAAAAACGTGGAAAAGGGGAAAGTATAAAGAAAAGAAACAAAAGGGCGGTATTGGTTTAAATGGCCTTTTTAACGATTTCGTGAGTCATATGGGTTCGGAATCATAAAAAAAGTGTGTACGCGAAGGAGGAAAGTTGTCTTGAGTGCAAAAATGTAAGAAAAATGAATATGTAAGGAAAAGAAACGAAAGGGCGGTATTGGTTTAAATGGCCTTTTTAACGATTTTGTGAGTCATATGGGTTCGGAAACATAAAAAAAGTGGAACGCGAAGGAGGAAAGTTGTTTTTAATGCAAAAACGTGGGAAAAATGAATGCATAAGGAAAAGAAACAAAAAGGCGGTATTGGTTTAAATGGCTTTTTAGACAGTTTTCTGAGTCAGATGGGTTCGGAATCTTTAAAACAGTGTGTACGCAAAGGAGGAAAGTTGTTTTGAGTGCAAAAACGTGGAAAAAATGAATGTATAAGGAAAAGAAACAAAAGAGAGGTATTGGTTTAAATGCTCTTTTAGATGATTTTGTGAGTCAGATGGGTTCGGAATCATAAAAACAGTGTGTACGCGAAGAAGGAAAGTTGTCTTAAGTGCAAAAACGTAAGAAAAATGAATGCATAAGGAAAAGAAACGAAAGGGCGGAATTCGTTTAAATGGTCTTTTGGACGGTTTTGTTATTCAGATGGGTTTGGATTTATAAAAACAGTGTGTACGAGGAGGAAAGTTCGAAAAACGTGGAAAAAGTGAATGTATAAGGAAAAGAAACAAAAGGGCGATATTGGTTTAAATGGCTTTTTAGACAGTTTTGTGAGTCAGATGGGTTCGGAATCTTAAAAACAGTGTTTACGCGAAGGAGGAAAGTTGTTTTGAGTACAAAAACGTGGGAAAAATGAATGCATAAGAAAAAGAAACAAAAGGGCGGTATTGGTTTAAATGGCTTTTTAGACAGTTTTGTGAGTTAGATGGGTTCGGAATCTTAAAAACAGTGTATACGCGGAGGAAAGTTGTTTTGAGTGCAAAAACGTGGTAAAAATGAATGTATAAGGAAAAGAAACAAAAGGGAGGTATTGGCTTAAATGGTCTTTTAGATGATTTTGTGAGTCAGATGGGTTCGGAATCATGAAAACAGTGTGTACGCGAAGGAGGAAAGTTGTCTTGAGTGCAAAAATGTAAGAAAAATGAATGTGTAAGGAAAAGAAACGAAAGGGCGGTATTGGTTTAAATGGCCTTTTTAACGATTTTGTGAGTCATATGGTTTCGGAATCATAAAAAAAGTGTGTACGCGAAGGAGGAAAGTTGTTTTGAATGCAAAAACGTGGGAAAAATGAATGCATAAGGAAAAGAAACAAAAGGGCGGTATTGATTTAAATGGCTTTTTAGACAGTTTTCTGATTCAGATGGGTACGGAATCTTAAAAACAGTGTATACGCGAAGGAGGAAAGTTGTTTGAGTGCAAAAACGTGGTAAATATGAATGTATAAGGAAAAGAAACAAAAGGGAGGTATTGGTTTAAATGCTCTTTTAGATGATTTTGTGAGTCAGATGGGTTCGGAATCATAAAAACAGTGTCTACGCGAAGAAGGAAAGTTGTCTTGAGTGCAAAAACGTAAGAAAAATGAATGCATAAGGAAAAGAAACAAAAGGGAGGTATTGGTTTAAATGCTCTTTTAGATGATTTTGTGAGTCAGATGGGTTCGGAATCTTAAAAACAGTGTGTACGCGAAGGAGGAAAGTTGTTTTGAGTGCAAAAACGTGGAAAAAATGAACGGATAAGGAAAAGAAACAAAAGGGCGGTATCGGTTTAAATAGCTTTTTAGACAGTTTTCTGATTCAGATGGGTTCGGAATCTTAAAAACAGTGTATACGCGAAGGAGGAAAGTTGTTTGAGTGCAAAAACGTGGTAAAAATGAATGTATAAGGAAAAGAAACAAAAGGGAGGTATTGGTTTAAATGCTCTTTTAGATGATTTTGTGAGTCAGATGGGTTCGGAATCATAAAAACAGTGTCTACGCGAAGAAGGAAAGTTGTCTTGAGTGCAAAAACGTAAGAAAAATGAATGAATAAGGAAAAGAAACAAAAGGGAGGTATTGGTTTAAATGCTCTTTTAGATGATTTTGTGAGTCAGATGGGTTCGGAATCTTAAAAACAGTGTGTACGCGAAGGAGGAAAGTTGTTTTGAGTGCAAAAACGTGGAAAAAATGAATGGATAAGGAAAAGAAACAAAAGGGCGGTATTGGTTTAAATGGCTTTTTAGACAGTTTTCTGATTCAGATGGGTTCGGAATCTTAAAAACAGTGTATACGCGAAGGAGGAAAGTTGTTTGAGTGCAAAAACGTGGTAAAAATGAATGTATAAGGAAAAGAAACAAAAGGGAGGTATTGGTTTAAATGCTCTTTTAGATGATTTTGTGAGTCAGATGGGTTCGGAATCATAAAAACAGTGTCTACGCGAAGAAGGAAAGTTGTCTTGAGTGCAAAAACGTAAGAAAAATGAATGAATAAGGAAAAGAAACAAAAGGGAGGTATTGGTTTAAATGCTCTTTTAGATGATTTTGTGAGTCAGATGGGTTCGGAATCTTAAAAACAGTGTGTACGCGAAGGAGGAAAGTTGTTTTGAGTGCAAAAACGTGGAAAAAATGAATGGATAAGGAAAAGAAACAAAAGGGCGGTATCGGTTTAAATAGCTTTTTAGACAGTTTTGTGAGTCAGATGGGTTCGGAATCTTAAAAACAGTGTGTACGAGAAGGAGGAAAGTTGTTTTGAGTGCAAAAACGTGAAAAAAAATGAATGCATAAGGAAAAGAAACAAAAGGGCGGTATTGGTTTAAATGGCTTTTTAGACAGTTTTGTGAGTCAGATGGGCTCGGAATCTTAAAAACAGTGTGTACGCGAAGGAGGAAAGTTGTTTTGAGTACAAAAACGTGGAAAAAATGAATGTATAAGGAAAAGAAACAAAAGGGCGGAATTGGTTTAAATGGCCTTTTAGACGGTTTTGTGAGTCAGGTGGGTTCGGAAACATAAAAAAAGTGTGTACGAGAAGGAGGAAAGTTGGAAAAAATGAATGTATAAGGAAAAGAAAAGGGCGGTATTAATGTAAATGGCCTTTTAGACGATTTTGTGAATCACATGGGTTCGGAATCACGAAAACAGTGTGTACGCGAAGGAGGAACGTTTTGAGTGCCAAAACGTGGAAAAAATGAATGTATAAGGAAAACAAACAAAAGGGCGGTATTGGTTTAAATGGCTTTTTAGACAGTTTTGTGAGTCAGATGGGTTCGGAATCTTAAAAACAGTGTTTACGCGAAGGAGGAAAGTTGTTTTGAGTGCAAAAACGTGGTAAAAATGAATGTATAAGGAAAAGAAACAAAAGGGAGGTATTGGTTTAAATGGTCTTTTAGATGATTTTGTGAGTCAGATGGGTTCGGAATCATCAAAACAGTGTGTACGCGAAGGAGGAAAGTTGTCTTGAGTGCAAAAATGTAAGAAAAATAAATGTGTAAGGAAAAGAAACGAAAGGGCGGTATTGGTTTAAATGGCCTTTTTAACGATTTTGTGAGTCATATGGGTTCGGAATCATAAAAAAAGTGTGTACGCGAAGGAGGAAAGTTGTTTTGAATGCAAAAACGTGGGAAAAATGAATGCATAAGGAAAAGAAACAAAAGGGCGGTATTGGTTTAAATGGCTTTTTAGACAGTTTTCTGAGTCAGATGGGTTCGGAATCTTAAAAACAGTGTATACGCGAAGGAGGAAAGTTGTTTTGAGTGCAAAAACGTGGTAAAAATGAATGTATAAGGAAAAGAAACAAAAGGGAGGTATTGGTTTAAATGCTCTTTTAGATGATTTTGTGAGTCAGATGGGTTCGGAATCATAAAAACAGTGTGTACGCGAAGAAGGAAAGTTGTCTTGAGTGCAAAAACGTTAGAAAAATGAATGCATAAGGAAAAGAAACAAAAGGGCGGAATTCGTTTAAATGGTCTTTTGGACGGTTTTGTTATTCAGATAGGTTTGGAATTATAAAAACAGTGTGTACGAGAAGGAGGAAAGTTCGAAAAACGTGGAAAAAGTGAATGTATAAGGAAAAGAAACAAAAGGGCGATATTGGTTTAAATGGCTTTTTAGACAGTTTTGTGAGTCAGATGGGTTCGGAATCTTAAAAACAGTGTTTACGCGAAGGAGGAAAGTTGTTTTGAGTACAAAAACGTGGGAAAAATGAATGCATAAGGAAAAGAAACAAAAGGGCGGTATTGATTTAAATGGCTTTTTAGACAGTTTTCTGATTCAGATGGGTACGGAATCTTAAAAACAGTGTATACGCGAAGGAGGAAAGTTGTTTGAGTGCAAAAACGTGGTAAAAATGAATGTATAAGGAAAAGAAACAAAAGGGAGGTATTGGTTTAAATGCTCTTTTAGATGATTTTGTGAGTCAGATGGGTTCGGAATCATAAAAACAGTGTCTACGCGAAGAAGGAAAGTTGTCTTGAGTGCAAAAACGTAAGAAAAATGAATGCATAAGGAAAAGAAACAAAAGGGAGGTATTGGTTTAAATGCTCTTTTAGATGATTTTGTGAGTCAGATGGGTTCGGAATCTTAAAAACAGTGTGTACGCGAAGGAGGAAAGTTGTTTTGAGTGAAAAAACGTGGAAAAAATTAACGGATAAGGAAAAGAAACAAAAGGGCGGTATCGGTTTAAATAGCTTTTTAGACAGTTTTCTGATTCAGATGGGTTCGGAATCTTAAAAACAGTGTATACGCGAAGGAGGAAAGTTGTTTGAGTGCAAAAACGTGGTAAAAATGAATGTATAAGGAAAAGAAACAAAAGGGAGGTATTGGTTTAAATGCTCTTTTAGATGATTTTGTGAGTCAGATGGGTTCGGAATCATAAAAAACGTGTCTACGCGAAGAAGGAAAGTTGTCTTGAGTGCAAAAACGTAAGAAAAATGAATGAATAAGGAAAAGAAACAAAAGGGAGGTATTGGTTTAAATGCTCTTTTAGATGATTTTGTGAGTCAGATGGGTTCGGAATCTTAAAAACAGTGTGTACGCGAAGGAGGAAAGTTGTTTTGAGTGCAAAAACGTGGAAAAAATGAATGGATAAGGAAAAGAAACAAAAGGGCGGTATTGGTTTAAATGGCTTTTTAGACAGTTTTCTGATTCAGATGGGTTCGGAATCTTAAAAACAGTGTATACGCGAAGGAGGAAAGTTGTTTGAGTGCAAAAACGTGGTAAAAATGAATGTATAAGGAAAAGAAACAAAAGGGAGGTATTGGTTTAAATGCTCTTTTAGATGATTTTGTGAGTCAGATGGGTTCGGAATCATAAAAACAGTGTCTACGCGAAGAAGGAAAGTTGTCTTGAGTGCAAAAACGTAAGAAAAATGAATGAATAAGGAAAAGAAACAAAAGGGAGGTATTGGTTTAAATGCTCTTTTAGATGATTTTGTGAGTCAGATGGGTTCGGAATCTTAAAAACAGTGTGTACGCGAAGGAGGAAAGTTGTTTTGAGTGCAAAAACGTGGAAAAAATGAATGGATAAGGAAAAGAAACAAAAGGGCGGTATCGGTTTAAATAGCTTTTTAGACAGTTTTGTGAGTCAGATGGGTTCGGAATCTTAAAAACAGTGTGTACGAGAAGGAGGAAAGTTGTTTTGAGTGCAAAAACGTGAAAAAAAATGAATGCATAAGGAAAAGAAACAAAAGGGCGGTATTGGTTTAAATGGCTTTTTAGACAGTTTTGTGAGTCAGATGGGCTCGGAATCTTAAAAACAGTGTGTACGCGAAGGAGGAAAGTTGTTTTGAGTACAAAAACGTGGAAAAAATGAATGTATACGGAAAAGAAACAAAAGGGCGGTATTGGTTTAAATGGCCTTTTAGACGGTTTTGTGAGTCAGGTGGGTTCGGAATCTTAAAAACAGTGTGTACGAGAAGGAGGAAAGTTGGAAAAACGTGGAAAAGGGGAAAGTATAAAGAAAAGAAACAAAAGGGCGGTATTGGTTTAAATGGCCTTTTTAACGATTTCGTGAGTCATATGGGTTCGGAATCATAAAAAAAGTGTGTACGCGAAGGAGGAAAGTTGTCTTGAGTGCAAAAATGTAAGAAAAATGAATATGTAAGGAAAAGAAACGAAAGGGCGGTATTGGTTTAAATGGCCTTTTTAACGATTTTGTGAGTCATATGGGTTCGGAAACATAAAAAAAGTGGAACGCGAAGGAGGAAAGTTGTTTTTAATGCAAAAACGTGGGAAAAATGAATGCATAAGGAAAAGAAACAAAAAGGCGGTATTGGTTTAAATGGCTTTTTAGACAGTTTTCTGAGTCAGATGGGTTCGGAATCTTTAAAACAGTGTGTACGCAAAGGAGGAAAGTTGTTTTGAGTGCAAAAACGTGGAAAAAATGAATGTATAAGGAAAAGAAACAAAAGAGAGGTATTGGTTTAAATGCTCTTTTAGATGATTTTGTGAGTCAGATGGGTTCGGAATCATAAAAACAGTGTGTACGCGAAGAAGGAAAGTTGTCTTAAGTGCAAAAACGTAAGAAAAATGAATGCATAAGGAAAAGAAACGAAAGGGCGGAATTCGTTTAAATGGTCTTTTGGACGGTTTTGTTATTCAGATGGGTTTGGATTTATAAAAACAGTGTGTACGAGGAGGAAAGTTCGAAAAACGTGGAAAAAGTGAATGTATAAGGAAAAGAAACAAAAGGGCGATATTGGTTTAAATGGCTTTTTAGACAGTTTTGTGAGTCAGATGGGTTCGGAATCTTAAAAACAGTGTTTACGCGAAGGAGGAAAGTTGTTTTGAGTACAAAAACGTGGGAAAAATGAATGCATAAGAAAAAGAAACAAAAGGGCGGTATTGGTTTAAATGGCTTTTTAGACAGTTTTGTGAGTTAGATGGGTTCGGAATCTTAAAAACAGTGTATACGCGGAGGAAAGTTGTTTTGAGTGCAAAAACGTGGTAAAAATGAATGTATAAGGAAAAGAAACAAAAGGGAGGTATTGGCTTAAATGGTCTTTTAGATGATTTTGTGAGTCAGATGGGTTCGGAATCATGAAAACAGTGTGTACGCGAAGGAGGAAAGTTGTCTTGAGTGCAAAAATGTAAGAAAAATGAATGTGTAAGGAAAAGAAACGAAAGGGCGGTATTGGTTTAAATGGCCTTTTTAACGATTTTGTGAGTCATATGGTTTCGGAATCATAAAAAAAGTGTGTACGCGAAGGAGGAAAGTTGTTTTGAATGCAAAAACGTGGGAAAAATGAATGCATAAGGAAAAGAAACAAAAGGGCGGTATTGATTTAAATGGCTTTTTAGACAGTTTTCTGATTCAGATGGGTACGGAATCTTAAAAACAGTGTATACGCGAAGGAGGAAAGTTGTTTGAGTGCAAAAACGTGGTAAATATGAATGTATAAGGAAAAGAAACAAAAGGGAGGTATTGGTTTAAATGCTCTTTTAGATGATTTTGTGAGTCAGATGGGTTCGGAATCATAAAAACAGTGTCTACGCGAAGAAGGAAAGTTGTCTTGAGTGCAAAAACGTAAGAAAAATGAATGCATAAGGAAAAGAAACAAAAGGGAGGTATTGGTTTAAATGCTCTTTTAGATGATTTTGTGAGTCAGATGGGTTCGGAATCTTAAAAACAGTGTGTACGCGAAGGAGGAAAGTTGTTTTGAGTGCAAAAACGTGGAAAAAATGAACGGATAAGGAAAAGAAACAAAAAGGCGGTATCGGTTTAAATAGCTTTTTAGACAGTTTTCTGAGTCAGATGGGTTCGGAATCTTAAAAACAGTGTATACGCGAAGGAGGAAAGTTGTTTTGAGTGCAAAAACGTGGTAAAAATGAATGTATAAGGAAAAGAAACAAAAGGGAGGTATTGGTTTAAATGGTCTTTTAGATGATTTTGTGAGTCAGATGGGTTCGGAATCATGAAAACAGTGTGTACGCGAAGGAGGAAAGTTGTCTTGAGTGCAAAAATGTAAGAAAAATGAATGTGTAAGGAAAAGAAACAAAAGGGCGGTATTGGTTTAAATGGCTTTTTAGACAGTTTTCTGATTCAGATGGGTTCGGAATCTTAAAAACAGTGTATACGCGAAGGAGGAAAGTTGTTTGAGTGCAAAAACGTGGTAAAAATGAATGTATAAGGAAAAGAAACAAAAGGGAGGTATTGGTTTAAATGGCCTTTTAGACGGTTTTGTGAGTCAGGTGGGTTCGGAATCTTAAAAACAGTGTATACGCGAAGGAGGAAAGTTGTTTGAGTGCAAAAACGTGGTAAAAATGAATGTATAAGGAAAAGAAACAAAAGGGAGGTATTGGTTTAAATGGCCTTTTAGACGGTTTTGTGAGTCAGGTGGGTTCGGAATCTTAAAAACAGTGTTTACGAGAAGGAGGAAAGTTGGAAAAACGTGGAAAAGGGGAAAGTATAAAGAAAAGAAACAAAAGGGCGGTATTGGTTTAAATGGCCTTTTTAACGATTTCGTGAGTCATATGGGTTCGGAATCATAAAAAAAGTGTGTACGCGAAGGAGGAAAGTTGTCTTGAGTGCAAAAATGTAAGAAAAATGAATATGTAAGGAAAATAAACGAAAGGGCGGTATTGGTTTAAATGGCCTTTTTAACGATTTTGTGAGTCATATGGGTTCGGAAACATAAAAAAAGTGGAACGCGAAGGAGGAAAGTTGTTTTGAATGCAAAAACGTGGGAAAAATGAATGTATAAGGAAAAGAAACAAAAGAGAGGTATTGGTTTAAATGCTCTTTTAGATGATTTTGTGAGTCAGATGGGTTCGGAATCATAAAAACAGTGTGTACGCGAAGAAGGAAAGTTGTCTTAAGTGCAAAAACGTAAGAAAAATGAATGCATAAGGAAAAGAAACGAAAGGGCGGAATTCGTTTAAATGGTCTTTTGGACGGTTTTGTTATTCAGATGGGTTTGGATTTATAAAAACAGTGTGTACGAGGAGGAAAGTTCGAAAAACGTGGAAAAAGTGAATGTATAAGGAAAAGAAACAAAAGGGCGATATTGGTTTAAATGGCTTTTTAGACAGTTTTGTGAGTCAGATGGGTTCGGAATCTTAAAAACAGTGTTTACGCGAAGGAGGAAAGTTGTTTTGAGTACAAAAACGTGGGAAAAATGAATGCATAAGAAAAAGAAACAAAAGGGCGGTATTGGTTTAAATGGCTTTTTAGACAGCTTTGTGAGTTAGATGGGTTCGGAATCTTAAAAACAGTGTATACGCGGAGGAAAGTTGTTTTGAGTGCAAAAACGTGGAAAAAATGAATGGATAAGGAAAAGAAACAAAAGGGCGGTATTGGTTTAAATGGCTTTTTAGACAGTTTTCTGATTCAGATGGGTTCGGAATCTTAAAAACAGTGTATACGCGAAGGAGGAAAGTTGTTTGAGTGCAAAAACGTGGTAAAAATGAATGTATAAGGAAAAGAAACAAAAGGGAGGTATTGGTTTAAATGCTCTTTTAGATGATTTTGTGAGTCAGATGGGTTCGGAATCATAAAAACAGTGTCTACGCGAAGAAGGAAAGTTGTCTTGAGTGCAAAAACGTAAGAAAAATGAATGAATAAGGAAAAGAAACAAAAGGGAGGTATTGGTTTAAATGCTCTTTTAGATGATTTTGTGAGTCAGATGGGTTCGGAATCTTAAAAACAGTGTGTACGCGAAGGAGGAAAGTTGTTTTGAGTGCAAAAACGTGGAAAAAATGAATGGATAAGGAAAAGAAACAAAAGGGCGGTATCGGTTTAAATAGCTTTTTAGACAGTTTTGTGAGTCAGATGGGTTCGGAATCTTAAAAACAGTGTGTACGAGAAGGAGGAAAGTTGTTTTGAGTGCAAAAACGTGAAAAAAAATGAATGCATAAGGAAAAGAAACAAAAGGGCGGTATTGGTTTAAATGGCTTTTTAGACAGTTTTGTGAGTCAGATGGGCTCGGAATCTTAAAAACAGTGTGTACGCGAAGGAGGAAAGTTGTTTTGAGTACAAAAACGTGGAAAAAATGAATGCATAAGGAAAAGAAACGAAAGGGCGGAATTCGTTTAAATGGTCTTTTGGACGGTTTTGTTATTCAGATGGGTTTGGATTTATAAAAACAGTGTGTACGAGGAGGAAAGTTCGAAAAACGTGGAAAAAGTGAATGTATAAGGAAAAGAAACAAAAGGGCGATATTGGTTTAAATGGCTTTTTAGACAGTTTTGTGAGTCAGATGGGTTCGGAATCTTAAAAACAGTGTTTACGCGAAGGAGGAAAGTTGTTTTGAGTACAAAAACGTGGGAAAAATGAATGCATAAGAAAAAGAAACAAAAGGGCGGTATTGGTTTAAATGGCTTTTTAGACAGTTTTGTGAGTTAGATGGGTTCGGAATCTTAAAAACAGTGTATACGCGGAGGAAAGTTGTTTTGAGTGCAAAAACGTGGTAAAAATGAATGTATAAGGAAAAGAAACAAAAGGGAGGTATTGGCTTAAATGGTCTTTTAGATGATTTTGTGAGTCAGATGGGTTCGGAATCATGAAAACAGTGTGTACGCGAAGGAGGAAAGTTGTCTTGAGTGCAAAAATGTAAGAAAAATGAATGTGTAAGGAAAAGAAACGAAAGGGCGGTATTGGTTTAAATGGCCTTTTTAACGATTTTGTGAGTCATATGGTTTCGGAATCATAAAAAAAGTGTGTACGCGAAGGAGGAAAGTTGTTTTGAATGCAAAAACGTGGGAAAAATGAATGCATAAGGAAAAGAAACAAAAGGGCGGTATTGATTTAAATGGCTTTTTAGACAGTTTTCTGATTCAGATGGGTACGGAATCTTAAAAACAGTGTATACGCGAAGGAGGAAAGTTGTTTGAGTGCAAAAACGTGGTAAATATGAATGTATAAGGAAAAGAAACAAAAGGGAGGTATTGGTTTAAATGCTCTTTTAGATGATTTTGTGAGTCAGATGGGTTCGGAATCATAAAAACAGTGTCTACGCGAAGAAGGAAAGTTGTCTTGAGTGCAAAAACGTAAGAAAAATGAATGCATAAGGAAAAGAAACAAAAGGGAGGTATTGGTTTAAATGCTCTTTTAGATGATTTTGTGAGTCAGATGGGTTCGGAATCTTAAAAACAGTGTGTACGCGAAGGAGGAAAGTTGTTTTGAGTGCAAAAACGTGGAAAAAATGAACGGATAAGGAAAAGAAACAAAAGGGCGGTATCGGTTTAAATAGCTTTTTAGACAGTTTTCTGATTCAGATGGGTTCGGAATCTTAAAAACAGTGTATACGCGAAGGAGGAAAGTTGTTTGAGTGCAAAAACGTGGTAAAAATGAATGTATAAGGAAAAGAAACAAAAGGGAGGTATTGGTTTAAATGCTCTTTTAGATGATTTTGTGAGTCAGATGGGTTCGGAATCATAAAAACAGTGTCTACGCGAAGAAGGAAAGTTGTCTTGAGTGCAAAAACGTAAGAAAAATGAATGAATAAGGAAAAGAAACAAAAGGGAGGTATTGGTTTAAATGCTCTTTTAGATGATTTTGTGAGTCAGATGGGTTCGGAATCTTAAAAACAGTGTGTACGCGAAGGAGGAAAGTTGTTTTGAGTGCAAAAACGTGGAAAAAATGAATGGATAAGGAAAAGAAACAAAAGGGCGGTATTGGTTTAAATGGCTTTTTAGACAGTTTTCTGATTCAGATGGGTTCGGAATCTTAAAAACAGTGTATACGCGAAGGAGGAAAGTTGTTTGAGTGCAAAAACGTGGTAAAAATGAATGTATAAGGAAAAGAAACAAAAGGGAGGTATTGGTTTAAATGCTCTTTTAGATGATTTTGTGAGTCAGATGGGTTCGGAATCATAAAAACAGTGTCTACGCGAAGAAGGAAAGTTGTCTTGAGTGCAAAAACGTAAGAAAAATGAATGAATAAGGAAAAGAAACAAAAGGGAGGTATTGGTTTAAATGCTCTTTTAGATGATTTTGTGAGTCAGATGGGTTCGGAATCTTAAAAACAGTGTGTACGCGAAGGAGGAAAGTTGTTTTGAGTGCAAAAACGTGGAAAAAATGAATGGATAAGGAAAAGAAACAAAAGGGCGGTATCGGTTTAAATAGCTTTTTAGACAGTTTTGTGAGTCAGATGGGTTCGGAATCTTAAAAACAGTGTGTACGAGAAGGAGGAAAGTTGTTTTGAGTGCAAAAACGTGAAAAAAAATGAATGCATAAGGAAAAGAAACAAAAGGGCGGTATTGGTTTAAATGGCTTTTTAGACAGTTTTGTGAGTCAGATGGGCTCGGAATCTTAAAAACAGTGTGTACGCGAAGGAGGAAAGTTGTTTTGAGTACAAAAACGTGGAAAAAATGAATGTATAAGGAAAAGAAACAAAAGGGCGGAATTGGTTTAAATGGCCTTTTAGACGGTTTTGTGAGTCAGGTGGGTTCGGAAACATAAAAAAAGTGTGTACGAGAAGGAGGAAAGTTGGAAAAAATGAATGTATAAGGAAAAGAAAAGGGCGGTATTAATGTAAATGGCCTTTTAGACGATTTTGTGAATCACATGGGTTCGGAATCACGAAAACAGTGTGTACGCGAAGGAGGAACGTTTTGAGTGCCAAAACGTGGAAAAAATGAATGTATAAGGAAAACAAACAAAAGGGCGGTATTGGTTTAAATGGCTTTTTAGACAGTTTTGTGAGTCAGATGGGTTCGGAATCTTAAAAACAGTGTTTACGCGAAGGAGGAAAGTTGTTTTGAGTGCAAAAACGTGGTAAAAATGAATGTATAAGGAAAAGAAACAAAAGGGAGGTATTGGTTTAAATGGTCTTTTAGATGATTTTGTGAGTCAGATGGGTTCGGAATCATCAAAACAGTGTGTACGCGAAGGAGGAAAGTTGTCTTGAGTGCAAAAATGTAAGAAAAATAAATGTGTAAGGAAAAGAAACGAAAGGGCGGTATTGGTTTAAATGGCCTTTTTAACGATTTTGTGAGTCATATGGGTTCGGAATCATAAAAAAAGTGTGTACGCGAAGGAGGAAAGTTGTTTTGAATGCAAAAACGTGGGAAAAATGAATGCATAAGGAAAAGAAACAAAAGGGCGGTATTGGTTTAAATGGCTTTTTAGACAGTTTTCTGAGTCAGATGGGTTCGGAATCTTAAAAACAGTGTATACGCGAAGGAGGAAAGTTGTTTTGAGTGCAAAAACGTGGTAAAAATGAATGTATAAGGAAAAGAAACAAAAGGGAGGTATTGGTTTAAATGCTCTTTTAGATGATTTTGTGAGTCAGATGGGTTCGGAATCATAAAAACAGTGTGTACGCGAAGAAGGAAAGTTGTCTTGAGTGCAAAAACGTTAGAAAAATGAATGCATAAGGAAAAGAAACAAAAGGGCGGAATTCGTTTAAATGGTCTTTTGGACGGTTTTGTTATTCAGATAGGTTTGGAATTATAAAAACAGTGTGTACGAGAAGGAGGAAAGTTCGAAAAACGTGGAAAAAGTGAATGTATAAGGAAAAGAAACAAAAGGGCGATATTGGTTTAAATGGCTTTTTAGACAGTTTTGTGAGTCAGATGGGTTCGGAATCTTAAAAACAGTGTTTACGCGAAGGAGGAAAGTTGTTTTGAGTACAAAAACGTGGGAAAAATGAATGCATAAGGAAAAGAAACAAAAGGGCGGTATTGATTTAAATGGCTTTTTAGACAGTTTTCTGATTCAGATGGGTACGGAATCTTAAAAACAGTGTATACGCGAAGGAGGAAAGTTGTTTGAGTGCAAAAACGTGGTAAAAATGAATGTATAAGGAAAAGAAACAAAAGGGAGGTATTGGTTTAAATGCTCTTTTAGATGATTTTGTGAGTCAGATGGGTTCGGAATCATAAAAACAGTGTCTACGCGAAGAAGGAAAGTTGTCTTGAGTGCAAAAACGTAAGAAAAATGAATGCATAAGGAAAAGAAACAAAAGGGAGGTATTGGTTTAAATGCTCTTTTAGATGATTTTGTGAGTCAGATGGGTTCGGAATCTTAAAAACAGTGTGTACGCGAAGGAGGAAAGTTGTTTTGAGTGAAAAAACGTGGAAAAAATTAACGGATAAGGAAAAGAAACAAAAGGGCGGTATCGGTTTAAATAGCTTTTTAGACAGTTTTCTGATTCAGATGGGTTCGGAATCTTAAAAACAGTGTATACGCGAAGGAGGAAAGTTGTTTGAGTGCAAAAACGTGGTAAAAATGAATGTATAAGGAAAAGAAACAAAAGGGAGGTATTGGTTTAAATGCTCTTTTAGATGATTTTGTGAGTCAGATGGGTTCGGAATCATAAAAAACGTGTCTACGCGAAGAAGGAAAGTTGTCTTGAGTGCAAAAACGTAAGAAAAATGAATGAATAAGGAAAAGAAACAAAAGGGAGGTATTGGTTTAAATGCTCTTTTAGATGATTTTGTGAGTCAGATGGGTTCGGAATCTTAAAAACAGTGTGTACGCGAAGGAGGAAAGTTGTTTTGAGTGCAAAAACGTGGAAAAAATGAATGGATAAGGAAAAGAAACAAAAGGGCGGTATTGGTTTAAATGGCTTTTTAGACAGTTTTCTGATTCAGATGGGTTCGGAATCTTAAAAACAGTGTATACGCGAAGGAGGAAAGTTGTTTGAGTGCAAAAACGTGGTAAAAATGAATGTATAAGGAAAAGAAACAAAAGGGAGGTATTGGTTTAAATGCTCTTTTAGATGATTTTGTGAGTCAGATGGGTTCGGAATCATAAAAACAGTGTCTACGCGAAGAAGGAAAGTTGTCTTGAGTGCAAAAACGTAAGAAAAATGAATGAATAAGGAAAAGAAACAAAAGGGAGGTATTGGTTTAAATGCTCTTTTAGATGATTTTGTGAGTCAGATGGGTTCGGAATCTTAAAAACAGTGTGTACGCGAAGGAGGAAAGTTGTTTTGAGTGCAAAAACGTGGAAAAAATGAATGGATAAGGAAAAGAAACAAAAGGGCGGTATCGGTTTAAATAGCTTTTTAGACAGTTTTGTGAGTCAGATGGGTTCGGAATCTTAAAAACAGTGTGTACGAGAAGGAGGAAAGTTGTTTTGAGTGCAAAAACGTGAAAAAAAATGAATGCATAAGGAAAAGAAACAAAAGGGCGGTATTGGTTTAAATGGCTTTTTAGACAGTTTTGTGAGTCAGATGGGCTCGGAATCTTAAAAACAGTGTGTACGCGAAGGAGGAAAGTTGTTTTGAGTACAAAAACGTGGAAAAAATGAATGTATACGGAAAAGAAACAAAAGGGCGGTATTGGTTTAAATGGCCTTTTAGACGGTTTTGTGAGTCAGGTGGGTTCGGAATCTTAAAAACAGTGTGTACGAGAAGGAGGAAAGTTGGAAAAACGTGGAAAAGGGGAAAGTATAAAGAAAAGAAACAAAAGGGCGGTATTGGTTTAAATGGCCTTTTTAACGATTTCGTGAGTCATATGGGTTCGGAATCATAAAAAAAGTGTGTACGCGAAGGAGGAAAGTTGTCTTGAGTGCAAAAATGTAAGAAAAATGAATATGTAAGGAAAAGAAACGAAAGGGCGGTATTGGTTTAAATGGCCTTTTTAACGATTTTGTGAGTCATATGGGTTCGGAAACATAAAAAAAGTGGAACGCGAAGGAGGAAAGTTGTTTTTAATGCAAAAACGTGGGAAAAATGAATGCATAAGGAAAAGAAACAAAAAGGCGGTATTGGTTTAAATGGCTTTTTAGACAGTTTTCTGAGTCAGATGGGTTCGGAATCTTTAAAACAGTGTGTACGCAAAGGAGGAAAGTTGTTTTGAGTGCAAAAACGTGGAAAAAATGAATGTATAAGGAAAAGAAACAAAAGAGAGGTATTGGTTTAAATGCTCTTTTAGATGATTTTGTGAGTCAGATGGGTTCGGAATCATAAAAACAGTGTGTACGCGAAGAAGGAAAGTTGTCTTAAGTGCAAAAACGTAAGAAAAATGAATGCATAAGGAAAAGAAACGAAAGGGCGGAATTCGTTTAAATGGTCTTTTGGACGGTTTTGTTATTCAGATGGGTTTGGATTTATAAAAACAGTGTGTACGAGGAGGAAAGTTCGAAAAACGTGGAAAAAGTGAATGTATAAGGAAAAGAAACAAAAGGGCGATATTGGTTTAAATGGCTTTTTAGACAGTTTTGTGAGTCAGATGGGTTCGGAATCTTAAAAACAGTGTTTACGCGAAGGAGGAAAGTTGTTTTGAGTACAAAAACGTGGGAAAAATGAATGCATAAGAAAAAGAAACAAAAGGGCGGTATTGGTTTAAATGGCTTTTTAGACAGTTTTGTGAGTTAGATGGGTTCGGAATCTTAAAAACAGTGTATACGCGGAGGAAAGTTGTTTTGAGTGCAAAAACGTGGTAAAAATGAATGTATAAGGAAAAGAAACAAAAGGGAGGTATTGGCTTAAATGGTCTTTTAGATGATTTTGTGAGTCAGATGGGTTCGGAATCATGAAAACAGTGTGTACGCGAAGGAGGAAAGTTGTCTTGAGTGCAAAAATGTAAGAAAAATGAATGTGTAAGGAAAAGAAACGAAAGGGCGGTATTGGTTTAAATGGCCTTTTTAACGATTTTGTGAGTCATATGGTTTCGGAATCATAAAAAAAGTGTGTACGCGAAGGAGGAAAGTTGTTTTGAATGCAAAAACGTGGGAAAAATGAATGCATAAGGAAAAGAAACAAAAGGGCGGTATTGATTTAAATGGCTTTTTAGACAGTTTTCTGATTCAGATGGGTACGGAATCTTAAAAACAGTGTATACGCGAAGGAGGAAAGTTGTTTGAGTGCAAAAACGTGGTAAATATGAATGTATAAGGAAAAGAAACAAAAGGGAGGTATTGGTTTAAATGCTCTTTTAGATGATTTTGTGAGTCAGATGGGTTCGGAATCATAAAAACAGTGTCTACGCGAAGAAGGAAAGTTGTCTTGAGTGCAAAAACGTAAGAAAAATGAATGCATAAGGAAAAGAAACAAAAGGGAGGTATTGGTTTAAATGCTCTTTTAGATGATTTTGTGAGTCAGATGGGTTCGGAATCTTAAAAACAGTGTGTACGCGAAGGAGGAAAGTTGTTTTGAGTGCAAAAACGTGGAAAAAATGAACGGATAAGGAAAAGAAACAAAAAGGCGGTATCGGTTTAAATAGCTTTTTAGACAGTTTTCTGAGTCAGATGGGTTCGGAATCTTAAAAACAGTGTATACGCGAAGGAGGAAAGTTGTTTTGAGTGCAAAAACGTGGTAAAAATGAATGTATAAGGAAAAGAAACAAAAGGGAGGTATTGGTTTAAATGGTCTTTTAGATGATTTTGTGAGTCAGATGGGTTCGGAATCATGAAAACAGTGTGTACGCGAAGGAGGAAAGTTGTCTTGAGTGCAAAAATGTAAGAAAAATGAATGTGTAAGGAAAAGAAACAAAAGGGCGGTATTGGTTTAAATGGCTTTTTAGACAGTTTTCTGATTCAGATGGGTTCGGAATCTTAAAAACAGTGTATACGCGAAGGAGGAAAGTTGTTTGAGTGCAAAAACGTGGTAAAAATGAATGTATAAGGAAAAGAAACAAAAGGGAGGTATTGGTTTAAATGGCCTTTTAGACGGTTTTGTGAGTCAGGTGGGTTCGGAATCTTAAAAACAGTGTATACGCGAAGGAGGAAAGTTGTTTGAGTGCAAAAACGTGGTAAAAATGAATGTATAAGGAAAAGAAACAAAAGGGAGGTATTGGTTTAAATGGCCTTTTAGACGGTTTTGTGAGTCAGGTGGGTTCGGAATCTTAAAAACAGTGTTTACGAGAAGGAGGAAAGTTGGAAAAACGTGGAAAAGGGGAAAGTATAAAGAAAAGAAACAAAAGGGCGGTATTGGTTTAAATGGCCTTTTTAACGATTTCGTGAGTCATATGGGTTCGGAATCATAAAAAAAGTGTGTACGCGAAGGAGGAAAGTTGTCTTGAGTGCAAAAATGTAAGAAAAATGAATATGTAAGGAAAATAAACGAAAGGGCGGTATTGGTTTAAATGGCCTTTTTAACGATTTTGTGAGTCATATGGGTTCGGAAACATAAAAAAAGTGGAACGCGAAGGAGGAAAGTTGTTTTGAATGCAAAAACGTGGGAAAAATGAATGTATAAGGAAAAGAAACAAAAGAGAGGTATTGGTTTAAATGCTCTTTTAGATGATTTTGTGAGTCAGATGGGTTCGGAATCATAAAAACAGTGTGTACGCGAAGAAGGAAAGTTGTCTTAAGTGCAAAAACGTAAGAAAAATGAATGCATAAGGAAAAGAAACGAAAGGGCGGAATTCGTTTAAATGGTCTTTTGGACGGTTTTGTTATTCAGATGGGTTTGGATTTATAAAAACAGTGTGTACGAGGAGGAAAGTTCGAAAAACGTGGAAAAAGTGAATGTATAAGGAAAAGAAACAAAAGGGCGATATTGGTTTAAATGGCTTTTTAGACAGTTTTGTGAGTCAGATGGGTTCGGAATCTTAAAAACAGTGTTTACGCGAAGGAGGAAAGTTGTTTTGAGTACAAAAACGTGGGAAAAATGAATGCATAAGAAAAAGAAACAAAAGGGCGGTATTGGTTTAAATGGCTTTTTAGACAGCTTTGTGAGTTAGATGGGTTCGGAATCTTAAAAACAGTGTATACGCGGAGGAAAGTTGTTTTGAGTGCAAAAACGTGGAAAAAATGAATGGATAAGGAAAAGAAACAAAAGGGCGGTATTGGTTTAAATGGCTTTTTAGACAGTTTTCTGATTCAGATGGGTTCGGAATCTTAAAAACAGTGTATACGCGAAGGAGGAAAGTTGTTTGAGTGCAAAAACGTGGTAAAAATGAATGTATAAGGAAAAGAAACAAAAGGGAGGTATTGGTTTAAATGCTCTTTTAGATGATTTTGTGAGTCAGATGGGTTCGGAATCATAAAAACAGTGTCTACGCGAAGAAGGAAAGTTGTCTTGAGTGCAAAAACGTAAGAAAAATGAATGAATAAGGAAAAGAAACAAAAGGGAGGTATTGGTTTAAATGCTCTTTTAGATGATTTTGTGAGTCAGATGGGTTCGGAATCTTAAAAACAGTGTGTACGCGAAGGAGGAAAGTTGTTTTGAGTGCAAAAACGTGGAAAAAATGAATGGATAAGGAAAAGAAACAAAAGGGCGGTATCGGTTTAAATAGCTTTTTAGACAGTTTTGTGAGTCAGATGGGTTCGGAATCTTAAAAACAGTGTGTACGAGAAGGAGGAAAGTTGTTTTGAGTGCAAAAACGTGAAAAAAAATGAATGCATAAGGAAAAGAAACAAAAGGGCGGTATTGGTTTAAATGGCTTTTTAGACAGTTTTGTGAGTCAGATGGGCTCGGAATCTTAAAAACAGTGTGTACGCGAAGGAGGAAAGTTGTTTTGAGTACAAAAACGTGGAAAAAATGAATGTATAAGGAAAAGAAACAAAAGGGCGGAATTGGTTTAAATGGCCTTTTAGACGGTTTTGTGAGTCAGGTGGGTTCGGAAACATAAAAAAAGTGTGTACGAGAAGGAGGAAAGTTGGAAAAAATGAATGTATAAGGAAAAGAAAAGGGCGGTATTAATGTAAATGGCCTTTTAGACGATTTTGTGAATCACATGGGTTCGGAATCACGAAAACAGTGTGTACGCGAAGGAGGAACGTTTTGAGTGCCAAAACGTGGAAAAAATGAATGTATAAGGAAAACAAACAAAAGGGCGGTATTGGTTTAAATGGCTTTTTAGACAGTTTTGTGAGTCAGATGGGTTCGGAATCTTAAAAACAGTGTTTACGCGAAGGAGGAAAGTTGTTTTGAGTGCAAAAACGTGGTAAAAATGAATGTATAAGGAAAAGAAACAAAAGGGAGGTATTGGTTTAAATGGTCTTTTAGATGATTTTGTGAGTCAGATGGGTTCGGAATCTTAAAAACAGTGTTTACGCGAAGGAGGAAAGTTGTTTTGAGTACAAAAACGTGGGAAAAATGAATGCATAAGGAAAAGAAACAAAAGGGCGGTATTGATTTAAATGGCTTTTTAGACAGTTTTCTGATTCAGATGGGTACGGAATCTTAAAAACAGTGTATACGCGAAGGAGGAAAGTTGTTTGAGTGCAAAAACGTGGTAAAAATGAATGTATAAGGAAAAGAAACAAAAGGGAGGTATTGGTTTAAATGCTCTTTTAGATGATTTTGTGAGTCAGATGGGTTCGGAATCATAAAAACAGTGTCTACGCGAAGAAGGAAAGTTGTCTTGAGTGCAAAAACGTAAGAAAAATGAATGCATAAGGAAAAGAAACAAAAGGGAGGTATTGGTTTAAATGCTCTTTTAGATGATTTTGTGAGTCAGATGGGTTCGGAATCTTAAAAACAGTGTGTACGCGAAGGAGGAAAGTTGTTTTGAGTGAAAAAACGTGGAAAAAATTAACGGATAAGGAAAAGAAACAAAAGGGCGGTATCGGTTTAAATAGCTTTTTAGACAGTTTTCTGATTCAGATGGGTTCGGAATCTTAAAAACAGTGTATACGCGAAGGAGGAAAGTTGTTTGAGTGCAAAAACGTGGTAAAAATGAATGTATAAGGAAAAGAAACAAAAGGGAGGTATTGGTTTAAATGCTCTTTTAGATGATTTTGTGAGTCAGATGGGTTCGGAATCATAAAAAACGTGTCTACGCGAAGAAGGAAAGTTGTCTTGAGTGCAAAAACGTAAGAAAAATGAATGAATAAGGAAAAGAAACAAAAGGGAGGTATTGGTTTAAATGCTCTTTTAGATGATTTTGTGAGTCAGATGGGTTCGGAATCTTAAAAACAGTGTGTACGCGAAGGAGGAAAGTTGTTTTGAGTGCAAAAACGTGGAAAAAATGAATGGATAAGGAAAAGAAACAAAAGGGCGGTATTGGTTTAAATGGCTTTTTAGACAGTTTTCTGATTCAGATGGGTTCGGAATCTTAAAAACAGTGTATACGCGAAGGAGGAAAGTTGTTTGAGTGCAAAAACGTGGTAAAAATGAATGTATAAGGAAAAGAAACAAAAGGGAGGTATTGGTTTAAATGCTCTTTTAGATGATTTTGTGAGTCAGATGGGTTCGGAATCATAAAAACAGTGTCTACGCGAAGAAGGAAAGTTGTCTTGAGTGCAAAAACGTAAGAAAAATGAATGAATAAGGAAAAGAAACAAAAGGGAGGTATTGGTTTAAATGCTCTTTTAGATGATTTTGTGAGTCAGATGGGTTCGGAATCTTAAAAACAGTGTGTACGCGAAGGAGGAAAGTTGTTTTGAGTGCAAAAACGTGGAAAAAATGAATGGATAAGGAAAAGAAACAAAAGGGCGGTATCGGTTTAAATAGCTTTTTAGACAGTTTTGTGAGTCAGATGGGTTCGGAATCTTAAAAACAGTGTGTACGAGAAGGAGGAAAGTTGTTTTGAGTGCAAAAACGTGAAAAAAAATGAATGCATAAGGAAAAGAAACAAAAGGGCGGTATTGGTTTAAATGGCTTTTTAGACAGTTTTGTGAGTCAGATGGGCTCGGAATCTTAAAAACAGTGTGTACGCGAAGGAGGAAAGTTGTTTTGAGTACAAAAACGTGGAAAAAATGAATGTATACGGAAAAGAAACAAAAGGGCGGTATTGGTTTAAATGGCCTTTTAGACGGTTTTGTGAGTCAGGTGGGTTCGGAATCTTAAAAACAGTGTGTACGAGAAGGAGGAAAGTTGGAAAAACGTGGAAAAGGGGAAAGTATAAAGAAAAGAAACAAAAGGGCGGTATTGGTTTAAATGGCCTTTTTAACGATTTCGTGAGTCATATGGGTTCGGAATCATAAAAAAAGTGTGTACGCGAAGGAGGAAAGTTGTCTTGAGTGCAAAAATGTAAGAAAAATGAATATGTAAGGAAAAGAAACGAAAGGGCGGTATTGGTTTAAATGGCCTTTTTAACGATTTTGTGAGTCATATGGGTTCGGAAACATAAAAAAAGTGGAACGCGAAGGAGGAAAGTTGTTTTTAATGCAAAAACGTGGGAAAAATGAATGCATAAGGAAAAGAAACAAAAAGGCGGTATTGGTTTAAATGGCTTTTTAGACAGTTTTCTGAGTCAGATGGGTTCGGAATCTTTAAAACAGTGTGTACGCAAAGGAGGAAAGTTGTTTTGAGTGCAAAAACGTGGAAAAAATGAATGTATAAGGAAAAGAAACAAAAGAGAGGTATTGGTTTAAATGCTCTTTTAGATGATTTTGTGAGTCAGATGGGTTCGGAATCATAAAAACAGTGTGTACGCGAAGAAGGAAAGTTGTCTTAAGTGCAAAAACGTAAGAAAAATGAATGCATAAGGAAAAGAAACGAAAGGGCGGAATTCGTTTAAATGGTCTTTTGGACGGTTTTGTTATTCAGATGGGTTTGGATTTATAAAAACAGTGTGTACGAGGAGGAAAGTTCGAAAAACGTGGAAAAAGTGAATGTATAAGGAAAAGAAACAAAAGGGCGATATTGGTTTAAATGGCTTTTTAGACAGTTTTGTGAGTCAGATGGGTTCGGAATCTTAAAAACAGTGTTTACGCGAAGGAGGAAAGTTGTTTTGAGTACAAAAACGTGGGAAAAATGAATGCATAAGAAAAAGAAACAAAAGGGCGGTATTGGTTTAAATGGCTTTTTAGACAGTTTTGTGAGTTAGATGGGTTCGGAATCTTAAAAACAGTGTATACGCGGAGGAAAGTTGTTTTGAGTGCAAAAACGTGGTAAAAATGAATGTATAAGGAAAAGAAACAAAAGGGAGGTATTGGCTTAAATGGTCTTTTAGATGATTTTGTGAGTCAGATGGGTTCGGAATCATGAAAACAGTGTGTACGCGAAGGAGGAAAGTTGTCTTGAGTGCAAAAATGTAAGAAAAATGAATGTGTAAGGAAAAGAAACGAAAGGGCGGTATTGGTTTAAATGGCCTTTTTAACGATTTTGTGAGTCATATGGTTTCGGAATCATAAAAAAAGTGTGTACGCGAAGGAGGAAAGTTGTTTTGAATGCAAAAACGTGGGAAAAATGAATGCATAAGGAAAAGAAACAAAAGGGCGGTATTGATTTAAATGGCTTTTTAGACAGTTTTCTGATTCAGATGGGTACGGAATCTTAAAAACAGTGTATACGCGAAGGAGGAAAGTTGTTTGAGTGCAAAAACGTGGTAAATATGAATGTATAAGGAAAAGAAACAAAAGGGAGGTATTGGTTTAAATGCTCTTTTAGATGATTTTGTGAGTCAGATGGGTTCGGAATCATAAAAACAGTGTCTACGCGAAGAAGGAAAGTTGTCTTGAGTGCAAAAACGTAAGAAAAATGAATGCATAAGGAAAAGAAACAAAAGGGAGGTATTGGTTTAAATGCTCTTTTAGATGATTTTGTGAGTCAGATGGGTTCGGAATCTTAAAAACAGTGTGTACGCGAAGGAGGAAAGTTGTTTTGAGTGCAAAAACGTGGAAAAAATGAACGGATAAGGAAAAGAAACAAAAGGGCGGTATCGGTTTAAATAGCTTTTTAGACAGTTTTCTGAGTCAGATGGGTTCGGAATCTTAAAAACAGTGTATACGCGAAGGAGGAAAGTTGTTTTGAGTGCAAAAACGTGGTAAAAATGAATGTATAAGGAAAAGAAACAAAAGGGAGGTATTGGTTTAAATGGTCTTTTAGATGATTTTGTGAGTCAGATGGGTTCGGAATCATGAAAACAGTGTGTACGCGAAGGAGGAAAGTTGTCTTGAGTGCAAAAATGTAAGAAAAATGAATGTGTAAGGAAAAGAAACAAAAGGGCGGTATTGGTTTAAATGGCTTTTTAGACAGTTTTCTGATTCAGATGGGTTCGGAATCTTAAAAACAGTGTATACGCGAAGGAGGAAAGTTGTTTGAGTGCAAAAACGTGGTAAAAATGAATGTATAAGGAAAAGAAACAAAAGGGAGGTATTGGTTTAAATGGCCTTTTAGACGGTTTTGTGAGTCAGGTGGGTTCGGAATCTTAAAAACAGTGTATACGCGAAGGAGGAAAGTTGTTTGAGTGCAAAAACGTGGTAAAAATGAATGTATAAGGAAAAGAAACAAAAGGGAGGTATTGGTTTAAATGGCCTTTTAGACGGTTTTGTGAGTCAGGTGGGTTCGGAATCTTAAAAACAGTGTTTACGAGAAGGAGGAAAGTTGGAAAAACGTGGAAAAGGGGAAAGTATAAAGAAAAGAAACAAAAGGGCGGTATTGGTTTAAATGGCCTTTTTAACGATTTCGTGAGTCATATGGGTTCGGAATCATAAAAAAAGTGTGTACGCGAAGGAGGAAAGTTGTCTTGAGTGCAAAAATGTAAGAAAAATGAATATGTAAGGAAAATAAACGAAAGGGCGGTATTGGTTTAAATGGCCTTTTTAACGATTTTGTGAGTCATATGGGTTCGGAAACATAAAAAAAGTGGAACGCGAAGGAGGAAAGTTGTTTTGAATGCAAAAACGTGGGAAAAATGAATGTATAAGGAAAAGAAACAAAAGAGAGGTATTGGTTTAAATGCTCTTTTAGATGATTTTGTGAGTCAGATGGGTTCGGAATCATAAAAACAGTGTGTACGCGAAGAAGGAAAGTTGTCTTAAGTGCAAAAACGTAAGAAAAATGAATGCATAAGGAAAAGAAACGAAAGGGCGGAATTCGTTTAAATGGTCTTTTGGACGGTTTTGTTATTCAGATGGGTTTGGATTTATAAAAACAGTGTGTACGAGGAGGAAAGTTCGAAAAACGTGGAAAAAGTGAATGTATAAGGAAAAGAAACAAAAGGGCGATATTGGTTTAAATGGCTTTTTAGACAGTTTTGTGAGTCAGATGGGTTCGGAATCTTAAAAACAGTGTTTACGCGAAGGAGGAAAGTTGTTTTGAGTACAAAAACGTGGGAAAAATGAATGCATAAGAAAAAGAAACAAAAGGGCGGTATTGGTTTAAATGGCTTTTTAGACAGCTTTGTGAGTTAGATGGGTTCGGAATCTTAAAAACAGTGTATACGCGGAGGAAAGTTGTTTTGAGTGCAAAAACGTGGAAAAAATGAATGGATAAGGAAAAGAAACAAAAGGGCGGTATTGGTTTAAATGGCTTTTTAGACAGTTTTCTGATTCAGATGGGTTCGGAATCTTAAAAACAGTGTATACGCGAAGGAGGAAAGTTGTTTGAGTGCAAAAACGTGGTAAAAATGAATGTATAAGGAAAAGAAACAAAAGGGAGGTATTGGTTTAAATGCTCTTTTAGATGATTTTGTGAGTCAGATGGGTTCGGAATCATAAAAACAGTGTCTACGCGAAGAAGGAAAGTTGTCTTGAGTGCAAAAACGTAAGAAAAATGAATGAATAAGGAAAAGAAACAAAAGGGAGGTATTGGTTTAAATGCTCTTTTAGATGATTTTGTGAGTCAGATGGGTTCGGAATCTTAAAAACAGTGTGTACGCGAAGGAGGAAAGTTGTTTTGAGTGCAAAAACGTGGAAAAAATGAATGGATAAGGAAAAGAAACAAAAGGGCGGTATCGGTTTAAATAGCTTTTTAGACAGTTTTGTGAGTCAGATGGGTTCGGAATCTTAAAAACAGTGTGTACGAGAAGGAGGAAAGTTGTTTTGAGTGCAAAAACGTGAAAAAAAATGAATGCATAAGGAAAAGAAACAAAAGGGCGGTATTGGTTTAAATGGCTTTTTAGACAGTTTTGTGAGTCAGATGGGCTCGGAATCTTAAAAACAGTGTGTACGCGAAGGAGGAAAGTTGTTTTGAGTACAAAAACGTGGAAAAAATGAATGTATAAGGAAAAGAAACAAAAGGGCGGAATTGGTTTAAATGGCCTTTTAGACGGTTTTGTGAGTCAGGTGGGTTCGGAAACATAAAAAAAGTGTGTACGAGAAGGAGGAAAGTTGGAAAAAATGAATGTATAAGGAAAAGAAAAGGGCGGTATTAATGTAAATGGCCTTTTAGACGATTTTGTGAATCACATGGGTTCGGAATCACGAAAACAGTGTGTACGCGAAGGAGGAACGTTTTGAGTGCCAAAACGTGGAAAAAATGAATGTATAAGGAAAACAAACAAAAGGGCGGTATTGGTTTAAATGGCTTTTTAGACAGTTTTGTGAGTCAGATGGGTTCGGAATCTTAAAAACAGTGTTTACGCGAAGGAGGAAAGTTGTTTTGAGTGCAAAAACGTGGTAAAAATGAATGTATAAGGAAAAGAAACAAAAGGGAGGTATTGGTTTAAATGGTCTTTTAGATGATTTTGTGAGTCAGATGGGTTCGGAATCATCAAAACAGTGTGTACGCGAAGGAGGAAAGTTGTCTTGAGTGCAAAAATGTAAGAAAAATAAATGTGTAAGGAAAAGAAACGAAAGGGCGGTATTGGTTTAAATGGCCTTTTTAACGATTTTGTGAGTCATATGGGTTCGGAATCATAAAAAAAGTGTGTACGCGAAGGAGGAAAGTTGTTTTGAATGCAAAAACGTGGGAAAAATGAATGCATAAGGAAAAGAAACAAAAGGGCGGTATTGGTTTAAATGGCTTTTTAGACAGTTTTCTGAGTCAGATGGGTTCGGAATCTTAAAAACAGTGTATACGCGAAGGAGGAAAGTTGTTTTGAGTGCAAAAACGTGGTAAAAATGAATGTATAAGGAAAAGAAACAAAAGGGAGGTATTGGTTTAAATGCTCTTTTAGATGATTTTGTGAGTCAGATGGGTTCGGAATCATAAAAACAGTGTGTACGCGAAGAAGGAAAGTTGTCTTGAGTGCAAAAACGTTAGAAAAATGAATGCATAAGGAAAAGAAACAAAAGGGCGGAATTCGTTTAAATGGTCTTTTGGACGGTTTTGTTATTCAGATAGGTTTGGAATTATAAAAACAGTGTGTACGAGAAGGAGGAAAGTTCGAAAAACGTGGAAAAAGTGAATGTATAAGGAAAAGAAACAAAAGGGCGATATTGGTTTAAATGGCTTTTTAGACAGTTTTGTGAGTCAGATGGGTTCGGAATCTTAAAAACAGTGTTTACGCGAAGGAGGAAAGTTGTTTTGAGTACAAAAACGTGGGAAAAATGAATGCATAAGGAAAAGAAACAAAAGGGCGGTATTGATTTAAATGGCTTTTTAGACAGTTTTCTGATTCAGATGGGTACGGAATCTTAAAAACAGTGTATACGCGAAGGAGGAAAGTTGTTTGAGTGCAAAAACGTGGTAAAAATGAATGTATAAGGAAAAGAAACAAAAGGGAGGTATTGGTTTAAATGCTCTTTTAGATGATTTTGTGAGTCAGATGGGTTCGGAATCATAAAAACAGTGTCTACGCGAAGAAGGAAAGTTGTCTTGAGTGCAAAAACGTAAGAAAAATGAATGCATAAGGAAAAGAAACAAAAGGGAGGTATTGGTTTAAATGCTCTTTTAGATGATTTTGTGAGTCAGATGGGTTCGGAATCTTAAAAACAGTGTGTACGCGAAGGAGGAAAGTTGTTTTGAGTGAAAAAACGTGGAAAAAATTAACGGATAAGGAAAAGAAACAAAAGGGCGGTATCGGTTTAAATAGCTTTTTAGACAGTTTTCTGATTCAGATGGGTTCGGAATCTTAAAAACAGTGTATACGCGAAGGAGGAAAGTTGTTTGAGTGCAAAAACGTGGTAAAAATGAATGTATAAGGAAAAGAAACAAAAGGGAGGTATTGGTTTAAATGCTCTTTTAGATGATTTTGTGAGTCAGATGGGTTCGGAATCATAAAAACAGTGTCTACGCGAAGAAGGAAAGTTGTCTTGAGTGCAAAAACGTAAGAAAAATGAATGAATAAGGAAAAGAAACAAAAGGGAGGTATTGGTTTAAATGCTCTTTTAGATGATTTTGTGAGTCAGATGGGTTCGGAATCTTAAAAACAGTGTGTACGCGAAGGAGGAAAGTTGTTTTGAGTGCAAAAACGTGGAAAAAATGAATGGATAAGGAAAAGAAACAAAAGGGCGGTATTGGTTTAAATGGCTTTTTAGACAGTTTTCTGATTCAGATGGGTTCGGAATCTTAAAAACAGTGTATACGCGAAGGAGGAAAGTTGTTTGAGTGCAAAAACGTGGTAAAAATGAATGTATAAGGAAAAGAAACAAAAGGGAGGTATTGGTTTAAATGCTCTTTTAGATGATTTTGTGAGTCAGATGGGTTCGGAATCATAAAAACAGTGTCTACGCGAAGAAGGAAAGTTGTCTTGAGTGCAAAAACGTAAGAAAAATGAATGAATAAGGAAAAGAAACAAAAGGAAGGTATTGGTTTAAATGCTCTTTTAGATGATTTTGTGAGTCAGATGGGTTCGGAATCTTAAAAACAGTGTGTACGCGAAGGAGGAAAGTTGTTTTGAGTGCAAAAACGTGGAAAAAATGAATGGATAAGGAAAAGAAACAAAAGGGCGGTATCGGTTTAAATAGCTTTTTAGACAGTTTTGTGAGTCAGATGGGTTCGGAATCTTAAAAACAGTGTGTACGAGAAGGAGGAAAGTTGTTTTGAGTGCAAAAACGTGAAAAAAAATGAATGCATAAGGAAAAGAAACAAAAGGGCGGTATTGGTTTAAATGGCTTTTTAGACAGTTTTGTGAGTCAGATGGGCTCGGAATCTTAAAAACAGTGTGTACGCGAAGGAGGAAAGTTGTTTTGAGTACAAAAACGTGGAAAAAATGAATGTATACGGAAAAGAAACAAAAGGGCGGTATTGGTTTAAATGGCCTTTTAGACGGTTTTGTGAGTCAGGTGGGTTCGGAATCTTAAAAACAGTGTGTACGAGAAGGAGGAAAGTTGGAAAAACGTGGAAAAGGGGAAAGTATAAAGAAAAGAAACAAAAGGGCGGTATTGGTTTAAATGGCCTTTTTAACGATTTCGTGAGTCATATGGGTTCGGAATCATAAAAAAAGTGTGTACGCGAAGGAGGAAAGTTGTCTTGAGTGCAAAAATGTAAGAAAAATGAATATGTAAGGAAAAGAAACGAAAGGGCGGTATTGGTTTAAATGGCCTTTTTAACGATTTTGTGAGTCATATGGGTTCGGAAACATAAAAAAAGTGGAACGCGAAGGAGGAAAGTTGTTTTTAATGCAAAAACGTGGGAAAAATGAATGCATAAGGAAAAGAAACAAAAAGGCGGTATTGGTTTAAATGGCTTTTTAGACAGTTTTCTGAGTCAGATGGGTTCGGAATCTTTAAAACAGTGTGTACGCAAAGGAGGAAAGTTGTTTTGAGTGCAAAAACGTGGAAAAAATGAATGTATAAGGAAAAGAAACAAAAGAGAGGTATTGGTTTAAATGGCTTTTTAGACAGTTTTGTGAGTCAGATGGGTTCGGAATCTTAAAAACAGTGTTTACGCGAAGGAGGAAAGTTGTTTTGAGTACAAAAACGTGGGAAAAATGAATGCATAAGAAAAAGAAACAAAAGGGCGGTATTGGTTTAAATGGCTTTTTAGACAGTTTTGTGAGTTAGATGGGTTCGGAATCTTAAAAACAGTGTATACGCGGAGGAAAGTTGTTTTGAGTGCAAAAACGTGGTAAAAATGAATGTATAAGGAAAAGAAACAAAAGGGAGGTATTGGCTTAAATGGTCTTTTAGATGATTTTGTGAGTCAGATGGGTTCGGAATCATGAAAACAGTGTGTACGCGAAGGAGGAAAGTTGTCTTGAGTGCAAAAATGTAAGAAAAATGAATGTGTAAGGAAAAGAAACGAAAGGGCGGTATTGGTTTAAATGGCCTTTTTAACGATTTTGTGAGTCATATGGTTTCGGAATCATAAAAAAAGTGTGTACGCGAAGGAGGAAAGTTGTTTTGAATGCAAAAACGTGGGAAAAATGAATGCATAAGGAAAAGAAACAAAAGGGCGGTATTGATTTAAATGGCTTTTTAGACAGTTTTCTGATTCAGATGGGTACGGAATCTTAAAAACAGTGTATACGCGAAGGAGGAAAGTTGTTTGAGTGCAAAAACGTGGTAAATATGAATGTATAAGGAAAAGAAACAAAAGGGAGGTATTGGTTTAAATGCTCTTTTAGATGATTTTGTGAGTCAGATGGGTTCGGAATCATAAAAACAGTGTCTACGCGAAGAAGGAAAGTTGTCTTGAGTGCAAAAACGTAAGAAAAATGAATGCATAAGGAAAAGAAACAAAAGGGAGGTATTGGTTTAAATGCTCTTTTAGATGATTTTGTGAGTCAGATGGGTTCGGAATCTTAAAAACAGTGTGTACGCGAAGGAGGAAAGTTGTTTTGAGTGCAAAAACGTGGAAAAAATGAACGGATAAGGAAAAGAAACAAAAGGGCGGTATCGGTTTAAATAGCTTTTTAGACAGTTTTCTGAGTCAGATGGGTTCGGAATCTTAAAAACAGTGTATACGCGAAGGAGGAAAGTTGTTTTGAGTGCAAAAACGTGGTAAAAATGAATGTATAAGGAAAAGAAACAAAAGGGAGGTATTGGTTTAAATGGTCTTTTAGATGATTTTGTGAGTCAGATGGGTTCGGAATCATGAAAACAGTGTGTACGCGAAGGAGGAAAGTTGTCTTGAGTGCAAAAATGTAAGAAAAATGAATGTGTAAGGAAAAGAAACAAAAGGGCGGTATTGGTTTAAATGGCTTTTTAGACAGTTTTCTGATTCAGATGGGTTCGGAATCTTAAAAACAGTGTATACGCGAAGGAGGAAAGTTGTTTGAGTGCAAAAACGTGGTAAAAATGAATGTATAAGGAAAAGAAACAAAAGGGAGGTATTGGTTTAAATGGCCTTTTAGACGGTTTTGTGAGTCAGGTGGGTTCGGAATCTTAAAAACAGTGTTTACGAGAAGGAGGAAAGTTGGAAAAACGTGGAAAAGGGGAAAGTATAAAGAAAAGAAACAAAAGGGCGGTATTGGTTTAAATGGCCTTTTTAACGATTTCGTGAGTCATATGGGTTCGGAATCATAAAAAAAGTGTGTACGCGAAGGAGGAAAGTTGTCTTGAGTGCAAAAATGTAAGAAAAATGAATATGTAAGGAAAATAAACGAAAGGGCGGTATTGGTTTAAATGGCCTTTTTAACGATTTTGTGAGTCATATGGGTTCGGAAACATAAAAAAAGTGGAACGCGAAGGAGGAAAGTTGTTTTGAATGCAAAAACGTGGGAAAAATGAATGTATAAGGAAAAGAAACAAAAGAGAGGTATTGGTTTAAATGCTCTTTTAGATGATTTTGTGAGTCAGATGGGTTCGGAATCATAAAAACAGTGTGTACGCGAAGAAGGAAAGTTGTCTTAAGTGCAAAAACGTAAGAAAAATGAATGCATAAGGAAAAGAAACGAAAGGGCGGAATTCGTTTAAATGGTCTTTTGGACGGTTTTGTTATTCAGATGGGTTTGGATTTATAAAAACAGTGTGTACGAGGAGGAAAGTTCGAAAAACGTGGAAAAAGTGAATGTATAAGGAAAAGAAACAAAAGGGCGATATTGGTTTAAATGGCTTTTTAGACAGTTTTGTGAGTCAGATGGGTTCGGAATCTTAAAAACAGTGTTTACGCGAAGGAGGAAAGTTGTTTTGAGTACAAAAACGTGGGAAAAATGAATGCATAAGAAAAAGAAACAAAAGGGCGGTATTGGTTTAAATGGCTTTTTAGACAGCTTTGTGAGTTAGATGGGTTCGGAATCTTAAAAACAGTGTATACGCGGAGGAAAGTTGTTTTGAGTGCAAAAACGTGGTAAAAATGAATGTATAAGGAAAAGAAACAAAAGGGAGGTATTGGCTTAAATGGTCTTTTAGATGATTTTGTGAGTCAGATGGGTTCGGAATCATGAAAACAGTGTGTACGCGAAGGAGGAAAGTTGTCTTGAGTGCAAAAATGTAAGAAAAATGAATGTGTAAGGAAAAGAAACGAAAGGGGTTCAATGGTTCAATGGAATTGGTTTAAATGGCCTTTTTAACGATTTTGTGAGTCATATGGTTTCGGAATCATAAAAAAAGTGTGTACGCGAAGGAGGAAAGTTGTTTTGAATGCAAAAACGTGGGAAAAATGAATGCATAAGGAAAAGAAACAAAAGGGCGGTATTGGTTTAAATGGCTTTTTAGACAGTTTTCTGATTCAGATGGGTTCGGAATCTTAAAAACAGTGTATACGCGAAGGAGGAAAGTTGTTTGAGTGCAAAAACGTGGTAAAAATGAATGTATAAGGAAAAGAAACAAAAGGGAGGTATTGGTTTAAATGCTCTTTTAGATGATTTTGTGAGTCAGATGGGTTCGGAATCATAAAAACAGTGTCTACGCGAAGAAGGAAAGTTGTCTTGAGTGCAAAAACGTGGAAAAAATGAATGGATAAGGAAAAGAAACAAAAGGGCGGTATCGGTTTAAATAGCTTTTTAGACAGTTTTGTGAGTCAGATGGGTTCGGAATCTTAAAAACAGTGTGTACGAGAAGGAGGAAAGTTGTTTTGAGTGCAAAAACGTGAAAAAAATGAATGCATAAGGAAAAGAAACAAAAGGGCGGTATTGGTTTAAATGGCTTTTTAGACAGTTTTGTGAGTCAGATGGGCTCGGAATCTTAAAAACAGTGTGTACGCGAAGGAGGAAAGTTGTTTTGAGTACAAAAACGTGGAAAAAATGAATGTATAAGGAAAAGAAACAAAAGGGCGGTATTGGTTTAAAGGGCCTTTTAGACGGTTTTGTGAGTCAGGTGGGTTCGGAATCTTAAAAACAGTGTGTACGAGAAGGAGGAAAGTTGGAAAAACGTGGAAAAGGGGAAAGTATAAAGAAAAGAAACAAAAGGGCGGTATTGGTTTAAATGGCCTTTTTAACGATTTCGTGAGTCATATGGGTTCGGAATCATAAAAAAAGTGTGTACGCGAAGGAGGAAAGTTGTCTTGAGTGCAAAAATGTAAGAAAAATGAATATGTAAGGAAAAGAAACGAAAGGGCGGTATTGGTTTAAATGGCCTTTTTAACGATTTTGTAAGTCATATGGGTTCGGAAACATAAAAAAAGTGGAACGCGAAGGAGGAAAGTTGTTTTGAATGCAAAAACGTGGGAAAAATGAATGCATAAGGAAAAGAAACAAAAAGGCGGTATTGGTTTAAATGGCTTTTTAGACAGTTTTCTGAGTCAGATGGGTTCGGAATCTTTAAAACAGTGTGTACGCAAAGGAGGAAAGTTGTTTTGAGTGCAAAAACGTGGAAAAAATGAATGTATAAGGAAAAGAAACAAAAGAGAGGTATTGGTTTAAATGCTCTTTTAGATGATTTTGTGAGTCAGATGGGTTCGGAATCATAAAAAAAGTGTGTACGCGAAGGAGGAAAGTTGTTTTGAATGCAAAAACGTGGGAAAAATGAATGCATAAGGAAAAGAAACAAAAGGGCGGTATTGGTTTAAATGGCTTTTTAGACAGTTTTCTGATTCAGATGGGTTCGGAATCTTAAAAACAGTGTATACGCGAAGGAGGAAAGTTGTTTGAGTGCAAAAACGTGGTAAAAATGAATGTATAAGGAAAAGAAACAAAAGGGAGGTATTGGTTTAAATGCTCTTTTAGATGATTTTGTGAGTCAGATGGGTTCGGAATCATAAAAACAGTGTCTACGCGAAGAAGGAAAGTTGTCTTGAGTGCAAAAACGTAAGAAAAATGAATGCATAAGGAAAAGAAACAAAAGGGAGGTATTGGTTTAAATGCTCTTTTAGATGATTTTGTGAGTCAGATGGGTTCGGAATCTTAAAAACAGTGTGTACGCGAAGGAGGAAAGTTGTTTTGAGTGAAAAAACGTGGAAAAAATGAATGGATAAGAAAAAGAAACAAAAGGGCGGTATCGGTTTAAATAGCTTTTTAGACAGTTTTGTGAGTCAGATGGGTTCGGAATCTTAAAAACAGTGTGTACGAGAAGGAGGAAAGTTGTTTTGAGTGCAAAAACGTGAAAAAAATGAATGCATAAGGAAAAGAAACAAAAGGGCGGTATTGGTTTAAATGGCTTTTTAGACAGTTTTGTGAGTCAGATGGGCTCGGAATCTTAAAAACAGTGTGTACGCGAAGGAGGAAAGTTGTTTTGAGTACAAAAACGTGGAAAAAATGAATGTATAAGGAAAAGAAACAAAAGGGCGGTATTGGTTTAAATGGCCTTTTAGACGGTTTTGTGAGTCAGGTGGGTTCGGAATCTTAAAAACAGTGTGTACGAGAAGGAGGAAAGTTGGAAAAACGTGGAAAAGGGGAAAGTATAAAGAAAAGAAACAAAAGGGCGGTATTGGTTTAAATGGTCTTTTTAACGATTTCGTGAGTCATATGGGTTCGGAATCATAAAAAAAGTGTGTACGCGAAGGAGGAAAGTTGTCTTGAGTGCAAAAATGTAAGAAAAATGAATATGTAAGGAAAAGAAACGAAAGGGCGGTATTGGTTTAAATGGCCTTTTTAACGATTTTGTGAGTCGGAATGGGTTCGGAATCATGAAAACAGTGTGTACGCGAAGGAGGAAAGTTGTCTTGAGTGCAAAAATGTAAGAAAAATGAATGTGTAAGGAAAAGAAACGAAAGGGCGGTATTGGTTTAAATGGCCTTTTTAACGATTTTGTGAGTCATATGGTTTCGGAATCATAAAAAAAGTGTGTACGCGAAGGAGGAAAGTTGTTTTGAATGCAAAAACGTGGGAAAAATAAATGCATAAGGAAAAGAAACAAAAGGGCGGTATTGATTTAAATGGCTTTTTAGACAGTTTTCTGATTCAGATGGGTACGGAATCTTAAAAACAGTGTATACGCGAAGGAGGAAAGTTGTTTGAGTGCAAAAACGTGGTAAAAATGAATGTATAAGGAAAAGAAACAAAAGGGAGGTATTGGTTTAAATGCTCTTTTAGATGATTTTGTGAGTCAGATGGGTTCGGAATCATAAAAACAGTGTCTACGCGAAGAAGGAAAGTTGTCTTGAGTGCAAAAACGTAAGAAAAATGAATGAATAAGGAAAAGAAACAAAAGGGAGGTATCGGTTTAAATGCTCTTTTAGACGATTTTGTGAGTCAGATGGGTTCGGAATCTTAAAAACAGTGTGTACGAGAAGGAGGAAAGTTGTTTTGAGTGCAAAAACGTGAAAAAAATGAATGCATAAGGAAAAGAAACAAAAGGGCGGTATTGGTTTAAATGGCTTTTTAGACAGTTTTGTGAGTCAGATGGGCTCGGAATCTTAAAAACAGTGTGTACGCGAAGGAGGAAAGTTGTTTTGAGTACAAAAACGTGGAAAAAATGAATGTATACGGAAAAGAAACAAAAGGGCGGTATTGGTTTAAATGGCCTTTTAGACGGTTTTGTGAGTCAGGTGGGTTCGGAATCTTAAAAACAGTGTGTACGAGAAGGAGGAAAGTTGGAAAAACGTGGAAAAGGGGAAAGTATAAAGAAAAGAAACAAAAGGGCGGTATTGGTTTAAATGGCCTTTTTAACGATTTCGTGAGTCATATGGGTTCGGAATCATAAAAAAAGTGTGTACGCGAAGGAGGAAAGTTGTCTTGAGTGCAAAAATGTAAGAAAAATGAATATGTAAGGAAAAGAAACGAAAGGGCGGTATTGGTTTAAATGGCCTTTTTAACGATTTTGTGAGTCATATGGGTTCGGAAACATAAAAAAAGTGGAACGCGAAGGAGGAAAGCAAAACGTGGGAATGCACACGTGGGAAACGTTTTGAATGCAAAAACGTGGGAAAAATGAATGCATAAGGAAAAGAAACAAAAAGACGGTATTGGTTTAAATGGCTTTTTAGACAGTTTTCTGAGTCAGATGGGTTCGGAATCTTTAAAACAGTGTGTACGCAAAGGAGGAAAGTTGTTTTGAGTGCAAAAACGTGGAAAAAATGAATGTATAAGGAAAAGAAACAAAAGAGAGGTATTGGTTTAAATGCTCTTTTAGATGATTTTGTGAGTCAGATGGGTTCGGAATCATAAAAACAGTGTGTACGCGAAGGAGGAAAGTTGTTTTGAGTGCAAAAACGTGGAAAAAATGAATGGATAAGGAAAAGAAACAAAAGGGCGGTATCGGTTTAAATAGCTTTTTAGACAGTTTTGTGAGTCAGATGGGTTCGGAATCTTAAAAACAGTGTGTACGAGAAGGAGGAAAGTTGTTTTGAGTGCAAAAACGTGAAAAAAATGAATGCATAAGGAAAAGAAACAAAAGGGCGGTATTGGTTTAAATGGCTTTTTAGACAGTTTTGTGAGTCAGATTGGCTCGGAATCTTAAAAACAGTGTGTACGCGAAGGAGGAAAGTTGTTTTGAGTACAAAAACGTGGAAAAAATGAATGTATAAGGAAAAGAAACAAAAGGGCGGTATTGGTTTAAATGGCCTTTTAGACGGTTTTGTGAGTCAGGTGGGTTCGGAATCTTAAAAACAGTGTGTACGAGAAGGAGGAAAGTTGGAAAAACGTGGAAAAGGGGAAAGTATAAAGAAAAGAAACAAAAGGGCGGTATTGGTTTAAATGGCCTTTTTAACGATTTCGTGAGTCATATGGGTTCGGAATCATAAAAAAAGTGTGTACGCGAAGGAGGAAAGTTGTCTTGAGTGCAAAAATGTAAGAAAAATGAATATGTAAGGAAAAGAAACGAAAGGGCGGTATTGGTTTAAATGGCCTTTTTAACGATTTTGTGAGTCATATGGGTTCGGAATTATAAAAAAAGTGGAACGCGAAGGAGGAAAGTTGTTTTGAATGCAAAAACGTGGGAAAAATGAATGCATAAGGAAAAGAAACAAAAAGGCGGTATTGGTTTAAATGGCTTTTTAGACAGTTTTCTGAGTCAGATGGGTTCGGAATCTTTAAAACAGTGTGTACGCAAAGGAGGAAAGTTGTTTTGAGTGCAAAAACGTGGAAAAAATGAATGTATAAGGAAAAGAAACAAAAGGGAGGTATTGGTTTAAATGCTCTTTTAGATGATTTTGTGAGTCAGATGGGTTCGGAATCATAAAAACAGTGTGTACGCGAAGAAGGAAAGTTGTCTTAAGTGCAAAAACGTAAGAAAAATGAATGCATAAGGAAAAGAAACGAAAGGGCGGAATTCGTTTAAATGGTCTTTTGGACGGTTTTGTTATTCAGATGGGTTTGGATTTATAAAAACAGTGTGTACGAGGAGGAAAGTTCGAAAAACGTGGAAAAAGTGAATGTATAAGGAAAAGAAACAAAAGGGCGATATTGGTTTAAATGGCTTTTTAGACAGTTTTGTGAGTCAGATGGGTTCGGAATCTTAAAAACAGTGTTTACGCGAAGGAGGAAAGTTGTTTTGAGTACAAAAACGTGGGAAAAATGAATGCATAAGAAAAAGAAACAAAAGGGCGGTATTGGTTTAAATGGCTTTTTAGACAGTTTTCTGAGTCAGATGGGTTCGGAATCTTAAAAACAGTGTATACGCGAAGGAGGAAAGTTGTTTTGAGTGCAAAAACGTGGTAAAAATGAATGTATAAGGAAAAGAAACAAAAGGGAGGTATTGGTTTAAATGGTCTTTTAGATGATTTTGTGAGTCAGATGGGTTCGGAATCATGAAAACAGTGTGTACGCGAAGGAGGAAAGTTGTCTTGAGTGCAAAAATGTAAGAAAAATGAATGTGTAAGGAAAAGAAACGAAAGGGCGGTATTGGTTTAAATGGCCTTTTTAACGATTTTGTGAGTCATATGGTTTCGGAATCATAAAAAAAGTGTGTACGCGAAGGAGGAAAGTTGTTTTGAATGCAAAAACGTGGGAAAAATGAATGCAAAAGGAAAAGAAACAAAAGGGCGGTATTGATTTAAATGGCTTTTTAGACAGTTTTCTGATTCAGATGGGTACGGAATCTTAAAAACAGTGTATACGCGAAGGAGCAAAGTTGTTTGAGTGCAAAAACGTGGTAAAAATGAATGTATAAGGAAAAGAAACAAAAGGGAGGTATTGGTTTAAATGCTCTTTTAGATGATTTTGTGAGTCAGATGGGTTCGGAATCATAAAAACAGTGTCTACGCGAAGAAGGAAAGTTGTCTTGAGTGCAAAAACGTAAGAAAAATGAATGGATAAGGAAAAGAAACAAAAGGGCGGTATCGGTTTAAATAGCTTTTTAGACAGTTTTGTGAGTCAGATGGGTTCGGAATCTTAAAAACAGTGTGTACGAGAAGGAGGAAAGTTGTTTTGAGTGCAAAAACGTGAAAAAAATGAATGCATAAGGAAAAGAAACAAAAGGGCGGTATTGGTTTAAATGGCTTTTTAGACAGTTTTGTGAGTCAGATGGGCTCGGAATCTTAAAAACAGTGTGTACGCGAAGGAGGAAAGTTGTTTTGAGTACAAAAACGTGGAAAAAATGAATGTATACGGAAAAGAAACAAAAGGGCGGTATTGGTTTAAATGGCCTTTTAGACGGTTTTGTGAGTCAGGTGGGTTCGGAATCTTAAAAACAGTGTGTACGAGAAGGAGGAAAGTTGGAAAAACGTGGAAAAGGGGAAAGTATAAAGAAAAGAAACAAAAGGGCGGTATTGGTTTAAATGGCCTTTTTAACTATTTCGTGAGTCATATGGGTTCGGAATCATAAAAAAAGTGTGTACGCGAAGGAGGAAAGTTGTCTTGAGTGCAAAAATGTAAGAAAAATGAATATGTAAGGAAAAGAAACGAAAGGGCGGTATTGGTTTAAATGGCCTTTTTAACGATTTTGTGAGTCATATGGGTTCGGAAACATAAAAAAAGTGGAACGCGAAGGAGGAAAGTTGTTTTGAATGCAAAAACGTGGGAAAAATGAATGCATAAGGAAAAGAAACAAAAAGGCGGTATTGGTTTAAATGGCTTTTTAGACAGTTTTCTGAGTCAGATGGGTTCGGAATCTTTAAAACAGTGTGTACGCAAAGGAGGAAAGTTGTTTTGAGTGCAAAAACGTGGAAAAAATGAATGTATAAGGAAAAGAAACAAAAGAGAGGTATTGGTTTAAATGCTCTTTTAGATGATTTTGTGAGTCAGATGGGTTCGGAATCATAAAAACAGTGTGTACGCGAAGAAGGAAAGTTGTCTTAAGTGCAAAAACGTAAGAAAAATGAATGCATAAGGAAAAGAAACGAAAGGGCGGAATTCGTTTAAATGGTCTTTTGGACGGTTTTGTTATTCAGATGGGTTTGGATTTATAAAAACAGTGTGTACGAGGAGGAAAGTTCGAAAAACGTGGAAAAAGTGAATGTATAAGGAAAAGAAACAAAAGGGCGATATTGGTTTAAATGGCTTTTTAGACAGTTTTGTGAGTCAGATGGGTTCGGAATCTTAAAAACAGTGTTTACGCGAAGGAGGAAAGTTGTTTTGAGTACAAAAACGTGGGAAAAATGAATGCATAAGAAAAAGAAACAAAAGGGCGGTATTGGTTTAAATGGCTTTTTAGACAGTTTTGTGAGTTAGATGGGTTCGGAATCTTAAAAACAGTGTATACGCGGAGGAAAGTTGTTTTGAGTGCAAAAACGTGGTAAAAATGAATGTATAAGGAAAAGAAACAAAAGGGAGGTATTGGCTTAAATGGTCTTTTAGATGATTTTGTGAGTCAGATGGGTTCGGAATCATGAAAACAGTGTGTACGCGAAGGAGGAAAGTTGTCTTGAGTGCAAAAATGTAAGAAAAATGAATGTGTAAGGTGAAGAAACGAAAGGGCGGTATTGGTTTAAATGGCCTTTTTAACGATTTTGTGAGTCATATGGTTTCGGAATCATAAAAAAAGTGTGTACGCGAAGGAGGAAAGTTGTTTTGAATGCAAAAACGTGGGAAAAATGAATGCATAAGGAAAAGAAACAAAAGGGCGGTATTGATTTAAATGGCTTTTTAGACAGTTTTCTGATTCAGATGGGTACGGAATCTTAAAAACAGTGTATACGCGAAGGAGGAAAGTTGTTTGAGTGCAAAAACGTGGTAAAAATGAATGTATAAGGAAAAGAAACAAAAGGGAGGTATTGGTTTAAATGCTCTTTTAGATGATTTTGTGAGTCAGATGGGTTCGGAATCATAAAAACAGTGTCTACGCGAAGAAGGAAAGTTGTCTTGAGTGCAAAAACGTAAGAAAAATGAATGCATAAGGAAAAGAAACAAAAGGGAGGTATTGGTTTAAATGCTCTTTTAGATGATTTTGTGAGTCAGATGGGTTCGGAATCTTAAAAACAGTGTGTACGCGAAGGAGGAAAGTTGTTTTGAGTGCAAAAACGTGGAAAAAATGAACGGATAAGGAAAAGAAACAAAAGGGCGGTATCGGTTTAAATAGCTTTTTAGACAGTTTTCTGAGTCAGATGGGTTCGGAATCTTAAAAACAGTGTATACGCGAAGGAGGAAAGTTGTTTTGAGTGCAAAAACGTGGTAAAAATGAATGTATAAGGAAAAGAAACAAAAGGGAGGTATTGGTTTAAATGCTCTTTTAGATGATTTTGTGAGTCAGATGGGTTCGGAATCATAAAAACAGTGTCTACGCGAAGAAGGAAAGTTGTCTTGAGTGCAAAAACGTAAGAAAAATGAATGAATAAGGAAAAGAAACAAAAGGGAGGTATTGGTTTAAATGCTCTTTTAGATGATTTTGTGAGTCAGATGGGTTCGGAATCTTAAAAACAGTGTGTACGCGAAGGAGGAAAGTTGTTTTGAGTGCAAAAACGTGGAAAAAATGAATGGATAAGGAAAAGAAACAAAAGGGCGGTATCGGTTTAAATAGCTTTTTAGACAGTTTTGTGAGTCAGATGGGTTCGGAATCTTAAAAACAGTGTGTACGAGAAGGAGGAAAGTTGTTTTGAGTGCAAAAACGTAAAAAAAATGAATGCATAAGGAAAAAAAACAAAAGGGCGGTATTGGTTTAAATGGCTTTTTAGACAGTTTTGTGAGTCAGATGGGCTCGGAATCTTAAAAACAGTGTGTACGCGAAGGAGGAAAGTTGTTTTGAGTACAAAAACGTGCTAAAAATGAATGTATAAGGAAAAGAAACAAAAGGGAGGTATTGGTTTAAATGGTCTTTTAGATGATTTTGTGAGTCAGATGGGTTCGGAATCATGAAAACAGTGTGTACGCGAAGGAGGAAAGTTGTCTTGAGTGCAAAAATGTAAGAAAAATGAATGTGTAAGGAAAAGAAACGAAAGGGCGGTATTGGTTTAAATGGCCTTTTTAACGATTTTGTGAGTCATATGGTTTCGGAATCATAAAAAAAGTGTGTACGCGAAGGAGGAAAGTTGTTTTGAATGCAAAAACGTGGGAAAAATGAATGCATAAGGAAAAGAAACAAAAGGGCGGTATTGGTTTAAATGGCTTTTTAGACAGTTTTCTGATTCAGATGGGTTCGGAATCTTAAAAACAGTGTATACGCGAAGGAGGAAAGTTGTTTGAGTGCAAAAACGTGGTAAAAATGAATGTATAAGGAAAAGAAACAAAAGGGAGGTATTGGTTTAAATGCTCTTTTAGATGATTTTGTGAGTCAGATGGGTTCGGAATCATAAAAACAGTGTCTACGCGAAGAAGGAAAGTTGTCTTGAGTGCAAAAACGTAAGAAAAATGAATGAATAAGGAAAAGAAACAAAAGGGCGGTATTGGTTTAAATGGCTTTTTAGACAGTTTTGTGAGTCAGATGGGCTCGGAATCTTAAAAACAGTGTGTACGCGAAGGAGGAAAGTTGTTTTGAGTACAAAAACGTGGAAAAAATGAATGTATACGGAAAAGAAACAAAAGGGCGGTATTGGTTTAAATGGCCTTTTAGACGGTTTTGTGAGTCAGGTGGGTTCGGAATCTTAAAAACAGTGTGTACGAGAAGGAGGAAAGTTGGAAAAACGTGGAAAAGGGGAAAGTATAAAGAAAAGAAACAAAAGGGCGGTATTGGTTTAAATGGCCTTTTTAACGATTTCGTGAGTCATATGGGTTCGGAATCATAAAAAAAGTGTGTACGCGAAGGAGGAAAGTTGTCTTGAGTGCAAAAATGTAAGAAAAATGAATATGTAAGGAAAAGAAACGAAAGGGCGGTATTGGTTTAAATGGCCTTTTTAACGATTTTGTGAGTCATATGGGTTCGGAAACATAAAAAAAGTGGAACGCGAAGGAGGAAAGTTGTTTTGAATGCAAAAACGTGGGAAAAATGAATGCATAAGGAAAAGAAACAAAAAGGCGGTATTGGTTTAAATGGCTTTTTAGACAGTTTTCTGAGTCAGATGGGTTCGGAATCTTTAAAACAGTGTGTACGCAAAGGAGGAAAGTTGTTTTGAGTGCAAAAACGTGGAAAAAATGAATGTATAAGGAAAAGAAACAAAAGAGAGGTATTGGTTTAAATGCTCTTTTAGATGATTTTGTGAGTCAGATGGGTTCGGAATCATAAAAACAGTGTGTACGCGAAGAAGGAAAGTTGTCTTAAGTGCAAAAACGTAAGAAAAATGAATGCATAAGGAAAAGAAACGAAAGGGCGGAATTCGTTTAAATGGTCTTTTGGACGGTTTTGTTATTCAGATGGGTTTGGATTTATAAAAACAGTGTGTACGAGGAGGAAAGTTCGAAAAACGTGGAAAAAGTGAATGTATAAGGAAAAGAAACAAAAGGGCGATATTGGTTTAAATGGCTTTTTAGACAGTTTTGTGAGTCAGATGGGTTCGGAATCTTAAAAACAGTGTTTACGCGAAGGAGGAAAGTTGTTTTGAGTACAAAAACGTGGGAAAAATGAATGCATAAGAAAAAGAAACAAAAGGGCGGTATTGGTTTAAATGGCTTTTTAGACAGTTTTGTGAGTTAGATGGGTTCGGAATCTTAAAAACAGTGTATACGCGGAGGAAAGTTGTTTTGAGTGCAAAAACGTGGTAAAAATGAATGTATAAGGAAAAGAAACAAAAGGGAGGTATTGGCTTAAATGGTCTTTTAGATGATTTTGTGAGTCAGATGGGTTCGGAATCATGAAAACAGTGTGTACGCGAAGGAGGAAAGTTGTCTTGAGTGCAAAAATGTAAGAAAAATGAATGTGTAAGGTGAAGAAACGAAAGGGCGGTATTGGTTTAAATGGCCTTTTTAACGATTTTGTGAGTCATATGGTTTCGGAATCATAAAAAAAGTGTGTACGCGAAGGAGGAAAGTTGTTTTGAATGCAAAAACGTGGGAAAAATGAATGCATAAGGAAAAGAAACAAAAGGGCGGTATTGATTTAAATGGCTTTTTAGACAGTTTTCTGATTCAGATGGGTACGGAATCTTAAAAACAGTGTATACGCTAAGGAGGAAAGTTGTTTGAGTGCAAAAACGTGGTAAAAATGAATGTATAAGGAAAAGAAACAAAAGGGAGGTATTGGTTTAAATGCTCTTTTAGATGATTTTGTGAGTCAGATGGGTTCGGAATCATAAAAACAGTGTCTACGCGAAGAAGGAAAGTTGTCTTGAGTGCAAAAACGTAAGAAAAATGAATGCATAAGGAAAAGAAACAAAAGGGAGGTATTGGTTTAAATGCTCTTTTAGATGATTTTGTGAGTCAGATGGGTTCGGAATCTTAAAAACAGTGTGTACGCGAAGGAGGAAAGTTGTTTTGAGTGCAAAAACGTGGAAAAAATGAACGGATAAGGAAAAGAAACAAAAGGGCGGTATCGGTTTAAATAGCTTTTTAGACAGTTTTCTGAGTCAGATGGGTTCGGAATCTTAAAAACAGTGTATACGCGAAGGAGGAAAGTTGTTTTGAGTGCAAAAACGTGGTAAAAATGAATGTATAAGGAAAAGAAACAAAAGGGAGGTATTGGTTTAAATGCTCTTTTAGATGATTTTGTGAGTCAGATGGGTTCGGAATCATAAAAACAGTGTCTACGCGAAGAAGGAAAGTTGTCTTGAGTGCAAAAACGTAAGAAAAGTGAATGAATAAGGAAAAGAAACAAAAGGGAGGTATTGGTTTAAATGCTCTTTTAGATGATTTTGTGAGTCAGATGGGTTCGGAACCTTAAAAACAGTGTGTACGCGAAGGAGGAAAGTTGTTTTGAGTGCAAAAACGTGGAAAAAATGAATGGATAAGGAAAAGAAACAAAAGGGCGGTATCGGTTTAAATAGCTTTTTAGACAGTTTTGTGAGTCAGATGGGTTCGGAATCTTAAAAACAGTGTGTACGAGAAGGAGGAAAGTTGTTTTGAGTGCAAAAACGTGAAAAAAATGAATGCATAAGGAAAAAAAACAAAAGGGCGGTATTGGTTTAAATGGCTTTTTAGACAGTTTTGTGAGTCAGATGGGCTCGGAATCTTAAAAACAGTGTGTACGCGAAGGAGGAAAGTTGTTTTGAGTACAAAAACGTGGTAAAAATGAATGTATAAGGAAAAGAAACAAAAGGGAGGTATTGGTTTAAATGGTCTTTTAGATGATTTTGTGAGTCAGATGGGTTCGGAATCATGAAAACAGTGTGTACGCGAAGGAGGAAAGTTGTCTTGAGTGCAAAAATGTAAGAAAAATGAATGTGTAAGGAAAAGAAACGAAAGGGCGGTATTGGTTTAAATGGCCTTTTTAACGATTTTGTGAGTCATATGGTTTCGGAATCATAAAAAAAGTGTGTACGCGAAGGAGGAAAGTTGTTTTGAATGCAAAAACGTGGGAAAAATGAATGCATAAGGAAAAGAAACAAAAGGGCGGTATTGGTTTAAATGGCTTTTTAGACAGTTTTCTGATTCAGATGGGTTCGGAATCTTAAAAACAGTGTATACGCGAAGGAGGAAAGTTGTTTGAGTGCAAAAACGTGGTAAAAATGAATGTATAAGAAAAAGAAACAAAAGGGAGGTATTGGTTTAAATGCTCTTTTAGATGATTTTGTGAGTCAGATGGGTTCGGAATCATAAAAACAGTGTCTACGCGAAGAAGGAAAGTTGTCTTGAGTGCAAAAACGTAAGAAAAATGAATGAATAAGGAAAAGAAACAAAAGGGAGGTATTGGTTTAAATGCTCTTTTAGATGATTTTGTGAGTCAGATGGGTTCGGAATCTTAAAAACAGTGTGTACGCGAAGGAGGAAAGTTGTTTTGAGTGCAAAAACGTGGAAAAAATGAATGGATAAGGAAAAGAAACAAAAGGGCGGTATCGGTTTAAATAGCTTTTTAGACAGTTTTGTGAGTCAGATGGGTTCGGAATCTTAAAAACAGTGTGTACGAGAAGGAGGAAAGTTGTTTTGAGTGCAAAAACGTGAAAAAAATGAATGCATAAGGAAAAAAAACAAAAGGGCGGTATTGGTTTAAATGGCTTTTTAGACAGTTTTGTGAGTCAGATGGGCTCGGAATCTTAAAAACAGTGTGTACGCGAAGGAGGAAAGTTGTTTTGAGTACAAAAACGTGGAAAAAATGAATGTATACGGAAAAGAAACAAAAGGGCGGTATTGGTTTAAATGGCCTTTTAGACGGTTTTGTGAGTCAGGTGGGTTCGGAATCTTAAAAACAGTGTGTACGCGAAGGAGGAAAGTTGTTTTGAGTGCAAAAACGTGGAAAAAATGAATGGATAAGGAAAAGAAACAAAAGGGCGGTATCGGTTTAAATAGCTTTTTAGACAGTTTTCTGATTCAGATGGGTACGGAATCTTAAAAACAGTGTATACGCGAAGGAGGAAAGTTGTTTGAGTGCAAAAACGTGGTAAAAATGAATGTATAAGGAAAAGAAACAAAAGGGAGGTATTGGTTTAAATGCTCTTTTAGATGATTTTGTGAGTCAGATGGGTTCGGAATCATAAAAACAGTGTCTACGCGAAGAAGGAAAGTTGTCTTGAGTGCAAAAACGTAAGAAAAATGAATGAATAAGGAAAAGAAACAAAAGGGAGGTATCGGTTTAAATGCTCTTTTAGACGATTTTGTGAGTCAGATGGGTTCGGAATCTTAAAAACAGTGTGTACGAGAAGGAGGAAAGTTGTTTTGAGTGCAAAAACGTGAAAAAAATGAATGCATAAGGAAAAGAAACAAAAGGGCGGTATTGGTTTAAATGGCTTTTTAGACAGTTTTGTGAGTCAGATGGGCTCGGAATCTTAAAAACAGTGTGTACGCGAAGGAGGAAAGTTGTTTTGAGTACAAAAACGTGGAAAAAATGAATGTATACGGAAAAGAAACAAAAGGGCGGTATTGGTTTAAATGGCCTTTTAGACGGTTTTGTGAGTCAGGTGGGTTCGGAATCTTAAAAACAGTGTGTACGAGAAGGAGGAAAGTTGGAAAAACGTGGAAAAGGGGAAAGTATAAAGAAAAGAAACAAAAGGGCGGTATTGGTTTAAATGGCCTTTTTAACGATTTCGTGAGTCATATGGGTTCGGAATCATAAAAAAAGTGTGTACGCGAAGGAGGAAAGTTGTCTTGAGTGCAAAAATGTAAGAAAAATGAATATGTAAGGAAAAGAAACGAAAGGGCGGTATTGGTTTAAATGGCCTTTTTAACGATTTTGTGAGTCATATGGGTTCGGAAACATAAAAAAAGTGGAACGCGAAGGAGGAAAGCAAAACGTGGGAATGCACACGTGGGAAACGTTTTGAATGCAAAAACGTGGGAAAAATGAATGCATAAGGAAAAGAAACAAAAAGACGGTATTGGTTTAAATGGCTTTTTAGACAGTTTTCTGAGTCAGATGGGTTCGGAATCTTTAAAACAGTGTGTACGCAAAGGAGGAAAGTTGTTTTGAGTGCAAAAACGTGGAAAAAATGAATGTATAAGGAAAAGAAACAAAAGAGAGGTATTGGTTTAAATGCTCTTTTAGATGATTTTGTGAGTCAGATGGGTTCGGAATCATAAAAACAGTGTGTACGCGAAGGAGGAAAGTTGTTTTGAGTGCAAAAACGTGGAAAAAATGAATGGATAAGGAAAAGAAACAAAAGGGCGGTATCGGTTTAAATAGCTTTTTAGACAGTTTTGTGAGTCAGATGGGTTCGGAATCTTAAAAACAGTGTGTACGAGAAGGAGGAAAGTTGTTTTGAGTGCAAAAACGTGAAAAAAATGAATGCATAAGGAAAAGAAACAAAAGGGCGGTATTGGTTTAAATGGCTTTTTAGACAGTTTTGTGAGTCAGATTGGCTCGGAATCTTAAAAACAGTGTGTACGCGAAGGAGGAAAGTTGTTTTGAGTACAAAAACGTGGAAAAAATGAATGTATAAGGAAAAGAAACAAAAGGGCGGTATTGGTTTAAATGGCCTTTTAGACGGTTTTGTGAGTCAGGTGGGTTCGGAATCTTAAAAACAGTGTGTACGAGAAGGAGGAAAGTTGGAAAAACGTGGAAAAGGGGAAAGTATAAAGAAAAGAAACAAAAGGGCGGTATTGGTTTAAATGGCCTTTTTAACGATTTCGTGAGTCATATGGGTTCGGAATCATAAAAAAAGTGTGTACGCGAAGGAGGAAAGTTGTCTTGAGTGCAAAAATGTAAGAAAAATGAATATGTAAGGAAAAGATACGAAAGGGCGGTATTGGTTTAAATGGCCTTTTTAACGATTTTGTGAGTCATATGGGTTCGGAATTATAAAAAAAGTGGAACGCGAAGGAGGAAAGTTGTTTTGAATGCAAAAACGTGGGAAAAATGAATGCATAAGGAAAAGAAACAAAAAGGCGGTATTGGTTTAAATGGCTTTTTAGACAGTTTTCTGAGTCAGATGGGTTCGGAATCTTTAAAACAGTGTGTACGCAAAGGAGGAAAGTTGTTTTGAGTGCAAAAACGTGGAAAAAATGAATGTATAAGGAAAAGAAACAAAAGGGAGGTATTGGTTTAAATGCTCTTTTAGATGATTTTGTGAGTCAGATGGGTTCGGAATCATAAAAACAGTGTGTACGCGAAGAAGGAAAGTTGTCTTAAGTGCAAAAACGTAAGAAAAATGAATGCATAAGGAAAAGAAACGAAAGGGCGGAATTCGTTTAAATGGTCTTTTGGACGGTTTTGTTATTCAGATGGGTTTGGATTTATAAAAACAGTGTGTACGAGGAGGAAAGTTCGAAAAACGTGGAAAAAGTGAATGTATAAGGAAAAGAAACAAAAGGGCGATATTGGTTTAAATGGCTTTTTAGACAGTTTTGTGAGTCAGATGGGTTCGGAATCTTAAAAACAGTGTTTACGCGAAGGAGGAAAGTTGTTTTGAGTACAAAAACGTGGGAAAAATGAATGCATAAGAAAAAGAAACAAAAGGGCGGTATTGGTTTAAATGGCTTTTTAGACAGTTTTCTGAGTCAGATGGGTTCGGAATCTTAAAAACAGTGTATACGCGAAGGAGGAAAGTTGTTTTGAGTGCAAAAACGTGGTAAAAATGAATGTATAAGGAAAAGAAACAAAAGGGAGGTATTGGTTTAAATGGTCTTTTAGATGATTTTGTGAGTCAGATGGGTTCGGAATCATGAAAACAGTGTGTACGCGAAGGAGGAAAGTTGTCTTGAGTGCAAAAATGTAAGAAAAATGAATGTGTAAGGAAAAGAAACGAAAGGGCGGTATTGGTTTAAATGGCCTTTTTAACGATTTTGTGAGTCATATGGTTTCGGAATCATAAAAAAAGTGTGTACGCGAAGGAGGAAAGTTGTTTTGAATGCAAAAACGTGGGAAAAATGAATGCAAAAGGAAAAGAAACAAAAGGGCGGTATTGATTTAAATGGCTTTTTAGACAGTTTTCTGATTCAGATGGGTACGGAATCTTAAAAACAGTGTATACGCGAAGGAGCAAAGTTGTTTGAGTGCAAAAACGTGGTAAAAATGAATGTATAAGGAAAAGAAACAAAAGGGAGGTATTGGTTTAAATGCTCTTTTAGATGATTTTGTGAGTCAGATGGGTTCGGAATCATAAAAACAGTGTCTACGCGAAGAAGGAAAGTTGTCTTGAGTGCAAAAACGTAAGAAAAATGAATGGATAAGGAAAAGAAACAAAAGGGCGGTATCGGTTTAAATAGCTTTTTAGACAGTTTTGTGAGTCAGATGGGTTCGGAATCTTAAAAACAGTGTGTACGAGAAGGAGGAAAGTTGTTTTGAGTGCAAAAACGTGAAAAAAATGAATGCATAAGGAAAAGAAACAAAAGGGCGGTATTGGTTTAAATGGCTTTTTAGACAGTTTTGTGAGTCAGATGGGCTCGGAATCTTAAAAACAGTGTGTACGCGAAGGAGGAAAGTTGTTTTGAGTACAAAAACGTGGAAAAAATGAATGTATACGGAAAAGAAACAAAAGGGCGGTATTGGTTTAAATGGCCTTTTAGACGGTTTTGTGAGTCAGGTGGGTTCGGAATCTTAAAAACAGTGTGTACGAGAAGGAGGAAAGTTGGAAAAACGTGGAAAAGGGGAAAGTATAAAGAAAAGAAACAAAAGGGCGGTATTGGTTTAAATGGCCTTTTTAACTATTTCGTGAGTCATATGGGTTCGGAATCATAAAAAAAGTGTGTACGCGAAGGAGGAAAGTTGTCTTGAGTGCAAAAATGTAAGAAAAATGAATATGTAAGGAAAAGAAACGAAAGGGCGGTATTGGTTTAAATGGCCTTTTTAACGATTTTGTGAGTCATATGGGTTCGGAAACATAAAAAAAGTGGAACGCGAAGGAGGAAAGTTGTTTTGAATGCAAAAACGTGGGAAAAATGAATGCATAAGGAAAAGAAACAAAAAGGCGGTATTGGTTTAAATGGCTTTTTAGACAGTTTTCTGAGTCAGATGGGTTCGGAATCTTTAAAACAGTGTGTACGCAAAGGAGGAAAGTTGTTTTGAGTGCAAAAACGTGGAAAAAATGAATGTATAAGGAAAAGAAACAAAAGAGAGGTATTGGTTTAAATGCTCTTTTAGATGATTTTGTGAGTCAGATGGGTTCGGAATCATAAAAACAGTGTGTACGCGAAGAAGGAAAGTTGTCTTAAGTGCAAAAACGTAAGAAAAATGAATGCATAAGGAAAAGAAACGAAAGGGCGGAATTCGTTTAAATGGTCTTTTGGACGGTTTTGTTATTCAGATGGGTTTGGATTTATAAAAACAGTGTGTACGAGGAGGAAAGTTCGAAAAACGTGGAAAAAGTGAATGTATAAGGAAAAGAAACAAAAGGGCGATATTGGTTTAAATGGCTTTTTAGACAGTTTTGTGAGTCAGATGGGTTCGGAATCTTAAAAACAGTGTTTACGCGAAGGAGGAAAGTTGTTTTGAGTACAAAAACGTGGGAAAAATGAATGCATAAGAAAAAGAAACAAAAGGGCGGTATTGGTTTAAATGGCTTTTTAGACAGTTTTGTGAGTTAGATGGGTTCGGAATCTTAAAAACAGTGTATACGCGGAGGAAAGTTGTTTTGAGTGCAAAAACGTGGTAAAAATGAATGTATAAGGAAAAGAAACAAAAGGGAGGTATTGGCTTAAATGGTCTTTTAGATGATTTTGTGAGTCAGATGGGTTCGGAATCATGAAAACAGTGTGTACGCGAAGGAGGAAAGTTGTCTTGAGTGCAAAAATGTAAGAAAAATGAATGTGTAAGGTGAAGAAACGAAAGGGCGGTATTGGTTTAAATGGCCTTTTTAACGATTTTGTGAGTCATATGGTTTCGGAATCATAAAAAAAGTGTGTACGCGAAGGAGGAAAGTTGTTTTGAATGCAAAAACGTGGGAAAAATGAATGCATAAGGAAAAGAAACAAAAGGGCGGTATTGATTTAAATGGCTTTTTAGACAGTTTTCTGATTCAGATGGGTACGGAATCTTAAAAACAGTGTATACGCGAAGGAGGAAAGTTGTTTGAGTGCAAAAACGTGGTAAAAATGAATGTATAAGGAAAAGAAACAAAAGGGAGGTATTGGTTTAAATGCTCTTTTAGATGATTTTGTGAGTCAGATGGGTTCGGAATCATAAAAACAGTGTCTACGCGAAGAAGGAAAGTTGTCTTGAGTGCAAAAACGTAAGAAAAATGAATGCATAAGGAAAAGAAACAAAAGGGAGGTATTGGTTTAAATGCTCTTTTAGATGATTTTGTGAGTCAGATGGGTTCGGAATCTTAAAAACAGTGTGTACGCGAAGGAGGAAAGTTGTTTTGAGTGCAAAAACGTGGAAAAAATGAACGGATAAGGAAAAGAAACAAAAGGGCGGTATCGGTTTAAATAGCTTTTTAGACAGTTTTCTGAGTCAGATGGGTTCGGAATCTTAAAAACAGTGTATACGCGAAGGAGGAAAGTTGTTTTGAGTGCAAAAACGTGGTAAAAATGAATGTATAAGGAAAAGAAACAAAAGGGAGGTATTGGTTTAAATGCTCTTTTAGATGATTTTGTGAGTCAGATGGGTTCGGAATCATAAAAACAGTGTCTACGCGAAGAAGGAAAGTTGTCTTGAGTGCAAAAACGTAAGAAAAATGAATGAATAAGGAAAAGAAACAAAAGGGAGGTATTGGTTTAAATGCTCTTTTAGATGATTTTGTGAGTCAGATGGGTTCGGAATCTTAAAAACAGTGTGTACGCGAAGGAGGAAAGTTGTTTTGAGTGCAAAAACGTGGAAAAAATGAATGGATAAGGAAAAGAAACAAAAGGGCGGTATCGGTTTAAATAGCTTTTTAGACAGTTTTGTGAGTCAGATGGGTTCGGAATCTTAAAAACAGTGTGTACGAGAAGGAGGAAAGTTGTTTTGAGTGCAAAAACGTAAAAAAAATGAATGCATAAGGAAAAAAAACAAAAGGGCGGTATTGGTTTAAATGGCTTTTTAGACAGTTTTGTGAGTCAGATGGGCTCGGAATCTTAAAAACAGTGTGTACGCGAAGGAGGAAAGTTGTTTTGAGTACAAAAACGTGCTAAAAATGAATGTATAAGGAAAAGAAACAAAAGGGAGGTATTGGTTTAAATGGTCTTTTAGATGATTTTGTGAGTCAGATGGGTTCGGAATCATGAAAACAGTGTGTACGCGAAGGAGGAAAGTTGTCTTGAGTGCAAAAATGTAAGAAAAATGAATGTGTAAGGAAAAGAAACGAAAGGGCGGTATTGGTTTAAATGGCCTTTTTAACGATTTTGTGAGTCATATGGTTTCGGAATCATAAAAAAAGTGTGTACGCGAAGGAGGAAAGTTGTTTTGAATGCAAAAACGTGGGAAAAATGAATGCATAAGGAAAAGAAACAAAAGGGCGGTATTGGTTTAAATGGCTTTTTAGACAGTTTTCTGATTCAGATGGGTTCGGAATCTTAAAAACAGTGTATACGCGAAGGAGGAAAGTTGTTTGAGTGCAAAAACGTGGTAAAAATGAATGTATAAGGAAAAGAAACAAAAGGGAGGTATTGGTTTAAATGCTCTTTTAGATGATTTTGTGAGTCAGATGGGTTCGGAATCATAAAAACAGTGTCTACGCGAAGAAGGAAAGTTGTCTTGAGTGCAAAAACGTAAGAAAAATGAATGAATAAGGAAAAGAAACAAAAGGGCGGTATTGGTTTAAATGGCTTTTTAGACAGTTTTGTGAGTCAGATGGGCTCGGAATCTTAAAAACAGTGTGTACGCGAAGGAGGAAAGTTGTTTTGAGTACAAAAACGTGGAAAAAATGAATGTATACGGAAAAGAAACAAAAGGGCGGTATTGGTTTAAATGGCCTTTTAGACGGTTTTGTGAGTCAGGTGGGTTCGGAATCTTAAAAACAGTGTGTACGAGAAGGAGGAAAGTTGGAAAAACGTGGAAAAGGGGAAAGTATAAAGAAAAGAAACAAAAGGGCGGTATTGGTTTAAATGGCCTTTTTAACGATTTCGTGAGTCATATGGGTTCGGAATCATAAAAAAAGTGTGTACGCGAAGGAGGAAAGTTGTCTTGAGTGCAAAAATGTAAGAAAAATGAATATGTAAGGAAAAGAAACGAAAGGGCGGTATTGGTTTAAATGGCCTTTTTAACGATTTTGTGAGTCATATGGGTTCGGAAACATAAAAAAAGTGGAACGCGAAGGAGGAAAGTTGTTTTGAATGCAAAAACGTGGGAAAAATGAATGCATAAGGAAAAGAAACAAAAAGGCGGTATTGGTTTAAATGGCTTTTTAGACAGTTTTCTGAGTCAGATGGGTTCGGAATCTTTAAAACAGTGTGTACGCAAAGGAGGAAAGTTGTTTTGAGTGCAAAAACGTGGAAAAAATGAATGTATAAGGAAAAGAAACAAAAGAGAGGTATTGGTTTAAATGCTCTTTTAGATGATTTTGTGAGTCAGATGGGTTCGGAATCATAAAAACAGTGTGTACGCGAAGAAGGAAAGTTGTCTTAAGTGCAAAAACGTAAGAAAAATGAATGCATAAGGAAAAGAAACGAAAGGGCGGAATTCGTTTAAATGGTCTTTTGGACGGTTTTGTTATTCAGATGGGTTTGGATTTATAAAAACAGTGTGTACGAGGAGGAAAGTTCGAAAAACGTGGAAAAAGTGAATGTATAAGGAAAAGAAACAAAAGGGCGATATTGGTTTAAATGGCTTTTTAGACAGTTTTGTGAGTCAGATGGGTTCGGAATCTTAAAAACAGTGTTTACGCGAAGGAGGAAAGTTGTTTTGAGTACAAAAACGTGGGAAAAATGAATGCATAAGAAAAAGAAACAAAAGGGCGGTATTGGTTTAAATGGCTTTTTAGACAGTTTTGTGAGTTAGATGGGTTCGGAATCTTAAAAACAGTGTATACGCGGAGGAAAGTTGTTTTGAGTGCAAAAACGTGGTAAAAATGAATGTATAAGGAAAAGAAACAAAAGGGAGGTATTGGCTTAAATGGTCTTTTAGATGATTTTGTGAGTCAGATGGGTTCGGAATCATGAAAACAGTGTGTACGCGAAGGAGGAAAGTTGTCTTGAGTGCAAAAATGTAAGAAAAATGAATGTGTAAGGTGAAGAAACGAAAGGGCGGTATTGGTTTAAATGGCCTTTTTAACGATTTTGTGAGTCATATGGTTTCGGAATCATAAAAAAAGTGTGTACGCGAAGGAGGAAAGTTGTTTTGAATGCAAAAACGTGGGAAAAATGAATGCATAAGGAAAAGAAACAAAAGGGCGGTATTGATTTAAATGGCTTTTTAGACAGTTTTCTGATTCAGATGGGTACGGAATCTTAAAAACAGTGTATACGCTAAGGAGGAAAGTTGTTTGAGTGCAAAAACGTGGTAAAAATGAATGTATAAGGAAAAGAAACAAAAGGGAGGTATTGGTTTAAATGCTCTTTTAGATGATTTTGTGAGTCAGATGGGTTCGGAATCATAAAAACAGTGTCTACGCGAAGAAGGAAAGTTGTCTTGAGTGCAAAAACGTAAGAAAAATGAATGCATAAGGAAAAGAAACAAAAGGGAGGTATTGGTTTAAATGCTCTTTTAGATGATTTTGTGAGTCAGATGGGTTCGGAATCTTAAAAACAGTGTGTACGCGAAGGAGGAAAGTTGTTTTGAGTGCAAAAACGTGGAAAAAATGAACGGATAAGGAAAAGAAACAAAAGGGCGGTATCGGTTTAAATAGCTTTTTAGACAGTTTTCTGAGTCAGATGGGTTCGGAATCTTAAAAACAGTGTATACGCGAAGGAGGAAAGTTGTTTTGAGTGCAAAAACGTGGTAAAAATGAATGTATAAGGAAAAGAAACAAAAGGGAGGTATTGGTTTAAATGCTCTTTTAGATGATTTTGTGAGTCAGATGGGTTCGGAATCATAAAAACAGTGTCTACGCGAAGAAGGAAAGTTGTCTTGAGTGCAAAAACGTAAGAAAAGTGAATGAATAAGGAAAAGAAACAAAAGGGAGGTATTGGTTTAAATGCTCTTTTAGATGATTTTGTGAGTCAGATGGGTTCGGAATCTTAAAAACAGTGTGTACGCGAAGGAGGAAAGTTGTTTTGAGTGCAAAAACGTGGAAAAAATGAATGGATAAGGAAAAGAAACAAAAGGGCGGTATCGGTTTAAATAGCTTTTTAGACAGTTTTGTGAGTCAGATGGGTTCGGAATCTTAAAAACAGTGTGTACGAGAAGGAGGAAAGTTGTTTTGAGTGCAAAAACGTGAAAAAAATGAATGCATAAGGAAAAAAAACAAAAGGGCGGTATTGGTTTAAATGGCTTTTTAGACAGTTTTGTGAGTCAGATGGGCTCGGAATCTTAAAAACAGTGTGTACGCGAAGGAGGAAAGTTGTTTTGAGTACAAAAACGTGGTAAAAATGAATGTATAAGGAAAAGAAACAAAAGGGAGGTATTGGTTTAAATGGTCTTTTAGATGATTTTGTGAGTCAGATGGGTTCGGAATCATGAAAACAGTGTGTACGCGAAGGAGGAAAGTTGTCTTGAGTGCAAAAATGTAAGAAAAATGAATGTGTAAGGAAAAGAAACGAAAGGGCGGTATTGGTTTAAATGGCCTTTTTAACGATTTTGTGAGTCATATGGTTTCGGAATCATAAAAAAAGTGTGTACGCGAAGGAGGAAAGTTGTTTTGAATGCAAAAACGTGGGAAAAATGAATGCATAAGGAAAAGAAACAAAAGGGCGGTATTGGTTTAAATGGCTTTTTAGACAGTTTTCTGATTCAGATGGGTTCGGAATCTTAAAAACAGTGTATACGCGAAGGAGGAAAGTTGTTTGAGTGCAAAAACGTGGTAAAAATGAATGTATAAGGAAAAGAAACAAAAGGGAGGTATTGGTTTAAATGCTCTTTTAGATGATTTTGTGAGTCAGATGGGTTCGGAATCATAAAAACAGTGTCTACGCGAAGAAGGAAAGTTGTCTTGAGTGCAAAAACGTAAGAAAAATGAATGAATAAGGAAAAGAAACAAAAGGGAGGTATTGGTTTAAATGCTCTTTTAGATGATTTTGTGAGTCAGATGGGTTCGGAATCTTAAAAACAGTGTGTACGCGAAGGAGGAAAGTTGTTTTGAGTGCAAAAACGTGGAAAAAATGAATGGATAAGGAAAAGAAACAAAAGGGCGGTATCGGTTTAAATAGCTTTTTAGACAGTTTTGTGAGTCAGATGGGTTCGGAATCTTAAAAACAGTGTGTACGAGAAGGAGGAAAGTTGTTTTGAGTGCAAAAACGTGAAAAAAATGAATGCATAAGGAAAAAAAACAAAAGGGCGGTATTGGTTTAAATGGCTTTTTAGACAGTTTTGTGAGTCAGATGGGCTCGGAATCTTAAAAACAGTGTGTACGCGAAGGAGGAAAGTTGTTTTGAGTACAAAAACGTGGAAAAAATGAATGTATACGGAAAAGAAACAAAAGGGCGGTATTGGTTTAAATGGCCTTTTAGACGGTTTTGTGAGTCAGGTGGGTTCGGAATCTTAAAAACAGTGTGTACGAGAAGGAGGAAAGTTGGAAAAACGTGGAAAAGGGGAAAGTATAAAGAAAAGAAACAAAAGGGCGGTATTGGTTTAAATGGCCTTTTTAACGATTTCGTGAGTCATATGGGTTCGGAATCATAAAAAAAGTGTGTACGCGAAGGAGGAAAGTTGTCTTGAGTGCAAAAATGTAAGAAAAATGAATATGTAAGGAAAAGAAACGAAAGGGCGGTATTGGTTTAAATGGCCTTTTTAACGATTTTGTGAGTCATATGGGTTCGGAAACATAAAAAAAGTGGAACGCGAAGGAGGAAAGTTGTTTTGAATGCAAAAACGTGGGAAAAATGAATGCATAAGGAAAAGAAACAAAAAGGCGGTATTGGTTTAAATGGCTTTTTAGACAGTTTTCTGAGTCAGATGGGTTCTGAATCTTTAAAACAGTGTGTACGCAAAGGAGGAAAGTTGTTTTGAGTGCAAAAACGTGGAAAAAATGAATGTATAAGGAAAAGAAACAAAAGAGAGGTATTGGTTTAAATGCTCTTTTAGATGATTTTGTGAGTCAGATGGGTTCGGAATCATAAAAACAGTGTGTACGCGAAGAAGGAAAGTTGTCTTAAGTGCAAAAACGTAAGAAAAATGAATGCATAAGGAAAAGAAACGAAAGGGCGGAATTCGTTCAAATGGTCTTTTGGACGGTTTTGTTATTCAGATGGGTTTGGATTTATAAAAACAGTGTGTACGAGGAGGAAAGTTCGAAAAACGTGGAAAAAGTGAATGTATAAGGAAAAGAAACAAAAGGGCGATATTGGTTTAAATGGCTTTTTAGACAGTTTTGTGAGTCAGATGGGTTCGGAATCTTAAAAACAGTGTTTACGCGAAGGAGGAAAGTTGTTTTGAGTACAAAAACGTGGGAAAAATGAATGCATAAGAAAAAGAAACAAAAGGGCGGTATTGGTTTAAATGGCTTTTTAGACAGTTTTGTGAGTTAGATGGGTTCGGAATCTTAAAAACAGTGTGTACGCGAAGGAGGAAAGTTGTCTTGAGTGCAAAAATGTAAGAAAAATGAATGTGTAAGGAAAAGAAACGAAAGGGCGGTATTGGTTTAAATGGCCTTTTTAACGATTTTGTGAGCCTTTTGTTTTCGGAATCATAAAAAAAGTGTGTACGCGAAGGAGGAAAGTTGTTTTGAATGCAAAAACGTGGGAAAAATGAATGCATAAGGAAAGGTTAGATGGGAGGAAAGTTGTTTTGAGTGCAAAAACGTGGTAAAAATGAATGTATAAGGAAAAGAAACAAAAGGGAGGTATTGGTTTAAATGGTCTTTTAGATGATTTTGTGAGTCAGATGGGTTCGGAATCATGAAAACAGTGTGTACGCGAAGGAGGAAAGTTGTCTTGAGTGCAAAAATGTAAGAAAAATGAATGTGTAAGGAAAAGAACGAAAGGGCGGTATTGGTTTAAATGGCCTTTTTAACGATTTTGTGAGTCATATGGTTTCGGAATCATAAAAAAAGTGTGTACGCGAAGGAGGAAAGTTGTTTTGAATGCAAAAACGTGGGAAAAATGAATGCATAAGGAAAAGAAACAAAAGGGCGGTATTGGTTTAAATGGCTTTTTAGACAGTTTTCTGATTCAGATGGGTTCGGAATCTTAAAAACAGTGTATACGCGAAGGAGGAAAGTTGTTTGAGTGCAAAAACGTGGTAAAAATGAATGTATAAGGAAAAGAAACAAAAGGGAGGTATTGGTTTAAATGCTCTTTTAGATGATTTTGTGAGTCAGATGGGTTCGGAATCATAAAAACAGTGTCTACGCGAAGAAGGAAAGTTGTCTTGAGTGCAAAAACGTAAGAAAAATGAATGAATAAGGAAAAGAAACAAAAGGGAGGTATTGGTTTAAATGCTCTTTTAGATGATTTTGTGAGTCAGATGGGTTCGGAATCTTAAAAACAGTGTGTACGCGAAGGAGGAAAGTTGTTTTGAGTGCAAAAACGTGGAAAAAATGAATGGATAAGGAAAAGAAACAAAAGGGCGGTATCGGTTTAAATAGCTTTTTAGACAGTTTTGTGAGTCAGATGGGTTCGGAATCTTAAAAACAGTGTGTACGAGAAGGAGGAAAGTTGTTTTGAGTGCAAAAACGTGAAAAAAATGAATGCATAAGGAAAAAAAACAAAAGGGCGGTATTGGTTTAAATGGCTTTTTAGACAGTTTTGTGAGTCAGATGGGCTCGGAATCTTAAAAACAGTGTGTACGCGAAGGAGGAAAGTTGTTTTGAGTACAAAAACGTGGAAAAAATGAATGTATACGGAAAAGAAACAAAAGGGCGGTATTGGTTTAAATGGCCTTTTAGACGGTTTTGTGAGTCAGGTGGGTTCGGAATCTTAAAAACAGTGTGTACGAGAAGGAGGAAAGTTGGAAAAACGTGGAAAAGGGGAAAGTATAAAGAAAAGAAACAAAAGGGCGGTATTGGTTTAAATGGCCTTTTTAACGATTTCGTGAGTCATATGGGTTCGGAATCATAAAAAAAGTGTGTACGCGAAGGAGGAAAGTTGTCTTGAGTGCAAAAATGTAAGAAAAATGAATATGTAAGGAAAAGAAACGAAAGGGCGGTATTGGTTTAAATGGCCTTTTTAACGATTTTGTGAGTCATATGGGTTCGGAAACATAAAAAAAGTGGAACGCGAAGGAGGAAAGTTGTTTTGAATGCAAAAACGTGGGAAAAATGAATGCATAAGGAAAAGAAACAAAAAGGCGGTATTGGTTTAAATGGCTTTTTAGACAGTTTTCTGAATCAGATGGGTTCGGAATCTTTAAAACAGTGTGTACGCAAAGGAGGAAAGTTGTTTTGAGTGCAAAAACGTGGAAAAAATGAATGTATAAGGAAAAGAAACAAAAGAGAGGTATTGGTTTAAATGCTCTTTTAGATGATTTTGTGAGTCAGATGGGTTCGGAATCATAAAAACAGTGTGTACGCGAAGAAGGAAAGTTGTCTTAAGTGCAAAAACGTAAGAAAAATGAATGCATAAGGAAAAGAAACGAAAGGGCGGAATTCGTTTAAATGGTCTTTTGGACGGTTTTGTTATTCAGATGGGTTTGGATTTATAAAAACAGTGTGTACGAGGAGGAAAGTTCGAAAAACGTGGAAAAAGTGAATGTATAAGGAAAAGAAACAAAAGGGCGATATTGGTTTAAATGGCTTTTTAGACAGTTTTGTGAGTCAGATGGGTTCGGAATCTTAAAAACAGTGTTTACGCGAAGGAGGAAAGTTGTTTTGAGTACAAAAACGTGGGAAAAATGAATGCATAAGAAAAAGAAACAAAAGGGCGGTATTGGTTTAAATGGCTTTTTAGACAGTTTTGTGAGTTAGATGGGTTCGGAATCTTAAAAACAGTGTATACGCGGAGGAAAGTTGTTTTGAGTGCAAAAACGTGGTAAAAATGAATGTATAAGGAAAAGAAACAAAAGGGAGGTATTGGCTTAAATGGTCTTTTAGATGATTTTGTGAGTCAGATGGGTTCGGAATCATGAAAACAGTGTGTACGCGAAGGAGGAAAGTTGTATTGAGTGCAAAAATGTAAGAAAATTGAATGTGTAAGGAAAAGAAACGAAAGGGCGGTATTGGTTTAAATGGCCTTTTTAACGATTTTGTGAGTCATATGGTTTCGGAATCATAAAAAAAGTGTGTACGCGAAGGAGGAAAGTTGTTTTGAATGCAAAAACGTGGGAAAAATGAATGCATAAGGAAAAGAAACAAAAGGGCGGTATTGGTTTAAATGGCTTTTTAGACAGTTTTCTGAGTCAGATGGGTTCGGAATCTTAAAAACAGTGTATACGCGAAGGAGGAAAGTTGTTTTGAGTGCAAAAACGTGGTAAAAATGAATGTATAAGGAAAAGAAACAAAAGGGAGGTATTGGTTTAAATGGTCTTTTAGATGATTTTGTGAGTCAGATGGGTTCGGAATCATGAAAACAGTGTGTACGCGAAGGAGGAAAGTTGTCTTGAGTGCAAAAATGTAAGAAAAATGAATGTGTAAGGTAAAGAAACGAAAGGGCGGTATTGGTTTAAATGGCCTTTTTAACGATTTTGTGAGTCATATGGTTTCGGAATCATAAAAAAAGTGTGTACGCGAACGAGGAAAGTTGTTTTGAATGCAAAAACGTGGGAAAAATGAATGCATAAGGAAAAGAAACAAAAGGGCGGTATTGGTTTAAATGGCTTTTTAGACAGTTTTCTGATTCAGATGGGTTCGGAATCTTAGAAACAGTGTGTACGCGAAGGAGGAAAGTTGTTTTGAGTGCAAAAACGTGGAAAAAATGAATGGATAAGGAAAATAAACGAAAGGGCGGTATCGGTTTAAATAGCTTTTTAGACAGTTTTGTGAGTCAGATGGGTTCGGAATCTTAAAAACAGTGTGTACGAGAAGGAGGAAAGTTGTTTTGAGTGCAAAAACGTGAAAAAAATGAATGCATAAGGAAAAGAAACAAAAGGGCGGTATTGGTTTAAATGGCTTTTTAGACAGTTTTGTGAGTCAGATGGGCTCGGAATCTTAAAAACAGTGTGTACGCGAAGGAGGAAAGTTGTTTTGAGTACAAAAACGTGGAAAAAATGAATGTATACGGAAAAGAAACAAAAGGGCGGTATTGGTTTAAATGGCCTTTTAGACGGTTTTGTGAGTCAGGTGGGTTCGGAATCTTAAAAACAGTGTGTACGAGAAGGAGGAAAGTTGGAAAAACGTGGAAAAGGGGAAAGTATAAAGAAAAGAAACAAAAGGGCGGTATTGGTTTAAATGGCCTTTTTAACGATTTCGTGAGTCATATGGGTTCGGAATCATAAAAAAAGTGTGTACGCGAAGGAGGAAAGTTGTCTTGAGTGCAAAAATGTAAGAAAAATGAATATGTAAGGAAAAGAAACGAAAGGGCGGTATTGGTTTAAATGGCCTTTTTAACGATTTTGTGAGTCATATGGGTTCGGAAACATAAAAAAAGTGGAACGCGAAGGAGGAAAGTTGTTTTGAATGCAAAAACGTGGGAAAAATGAATGCATAAGGAAAAGAAACAAAAAGGCGGTATTGGTTTAAATGGCTTTTTAGACAGTTTTCTGAGTCAGATGGGTTCGGAATCTTTAAAACAGTGTGTACGCGAAGGAGGAAAGTTGTTTTGAGTGCAAAAACGTGGAAAAAATGAAAGGATAAGGAAAAGAAACAAAAGGGCGGTATCGGTTTAAATAGCTTTTTAGACAGTTTTCTGAGTCAGATGGGTTCGGAATCTTTAAAACAGTGTGTACGCGAAGGAGGAAAGTTGTTTTGAGTGCAAAAACGTGAAAAAAATGAATGCATAAGGAAAAAAAACAAAAGGGCGGTATTGGTTTAAATGGCTTTTTAGACAGTTTTGTGAGTCATATGGGCTCGGAATCTTAAAAACAGTGTGTACGCGAAGGAGGAAAGTTGTTTTGAGTACAAAAACGTGGAAAAAATGAATGTATACGGAAAAGAAACAAAAGGGCGGTATTGGTTTAAATGGCCTTTTAGACGGTTTTGTGAGTCAGGTGGGTTCGGAATCTTAAAAACAGTGTGTACGAGAAGGAGGAAAGTTGGAAAAACGTGGAAAAGGGGAAAGTATAAAGAAAAGAAACAAAAGGGCGGTATTGGTTTAAATGGCCTTTTTAACGATTTCGTGAGTCATATGGGTTCGGAATCATAAAAAAAGTGTGTACGCGAAGGAGGAAAGTTGTCTTGAGTGCAAAAATGTAAGAAAAATGAATATGTAAGGAAAAGAAACGAAAGGGCGGTATTGGTTTAAATGGCCTTTTTAACGATTTTGTGAGTCATATGGGTTCGGAAACATAAAAAAAGTGGAACGCGAAGGAGGAAAGTTGTTTTGAATGCAAAAACGTGGGAAAAATGAATGCATAAGGAAAAGAAACAAAAAGGCGGTATTGGTTTAAATGGCTTTTTAGACAGTTTTCTGAGTCAGATGGGTTCGGAATCTTTAAAACAGTGTGTACGCAAAGGAGGAAAGTTGTTTTGAGTGCAAAAACGTGGAAAAAATGAATGTATAAGGAAAAGAAACAAAAGAGAGGTATTGGTTTAAATGCTCTTTTAGATGATTTTGTGAGTCAGATGGGTTCGGAATCTTAAAAACAGTGTTTACGCGAAGGAGGAAAGTTGTTTTGAGTACAAAAACGTGGGAAAAATGAATGCATAAGAAAAAGAAACAAAAGGGCGGTATTGGTTTAAATGGCTTTTTAGACAGTTTTGTGAGTTAGATGGGTTCGGAATCTTAAAAACAGTGTATACGCGGAGGAAAGTTGTTTTGAGTGCAAAAACGTGGTAAAAATGAATGTATAAGGAAAAGAAACAAAAGGGAGGTATTGGCTTAAATGGTCTTTTAGATGATTTTGTGAGTCAGATGGGTTCGGAATCATGAAAACAGTGTGTACGCGAAGGAGGAAAGTTGTCTTGAGTGCAAAAATGTAAGAAAAATGAATGTGTAAGGTGAAGAAACGAAAGGGCGGTATTGGTTTAAATGGCCTTTTTAACGATTTTGTGAGTCATATGGTTTCGGAATCATAAAAAAAGTGTGTACGCGAAGGAGGAAAGTTGTTTTGAATGCAAAAACGTGGGAAAAATGAATGCATAAGGAAAAGAAACAAAAGGGCGGTATTGATTTAAATGGCTTTTTAGACAGTTTTCTGATTCAGATGGGTACGGAATCTTAAAAACAGTGTATACGCGAAGGAGGAAAGTTGTTTGAGTGCAAAAACGTGGTAAAAATGAATGTATAAGGAAAAGAAACAAAAGGGAGGTATTGGTTTAAATGCTCTTTTAGATGATTTTGTGAGTCAGATGGGTTCGGAATCATAAAAACAGTGTCTACGCGAAGAAGGAAAGTTGTCTTGAGTGCAAAAACGTAAGAAAAATGAATGCATAAGGAAAAGAAACAAAAGGGAGGTATTGGTTTAAATGCTCTTTTAGATGATTTTGTGAGTCAGATGGGTTCGGAATCTTAAAAACAGTGTGTACGCGAAGGAGGAAAGTTGTTTTGAGTGCAAAAACGTGGAAAAAATGAACGGATAAGGAAAAGAAACAAAAGGGCGGTATCGGTTTAAATAGCTTTTTAGACAGTTTTCTGAGTCAGATGGGTTCGGAATCTTAAAAACAGTGTATACGCGAAGGAGGAAAGTTGTTTTGAGTGCAAAAACGTGGTAAAAATGAATGTATAAGGAAAAGAAACAAAAGGGAGGTATTGGTTTAAATGCTCTTTTAGATGATTTTGTGAGTCAGATGGGTTCGGAATCATAAAAACAGTGTCTACGCGAAGAAGGAAAGTTGTCTTGAGTGCAAAAACGTAAGAAAAATGAATGAATAAGGAAAAGAAACAAAAGGGAGGTATTGGTTTAAATGCTCTTTTAGATGATTTTGTGAGTCAGATGGGTTCGGAATCTTAAAAACAGTGTGTACGCGAAGGAGGAAAGTTGTTTTGAGTGCAAAAACGTGGAAAAAATGAATGGATAAGGAAAAGAAACAAAAGGGCGGTATCGGTTTAAATAGCTTTTTAGACAGTTTTCTGAGTCAGATGGGTTCGGAATCTTTAAAACAGTGTGTACGCGAAGGAGGAAAGTTGTTTTGAGTGCAAAAACGTGGAAAAAATGAAAGGATAAGGAAAAGAAACAAAAGGGCGGTATCGGTTTAAATAGCTTTTTAGACAGTTTTGTGAGTCAGATGGGTTCGGAATCTTAAAAACAGTGTGTACGAGAAGGAGGAAAGTTGTTTTGAGTGCAAAAACGTGAAAAAAATGAATGCATAAGGAAAAAAAACAAAAGGGCGGTATTGGTTTAAATGGCTTTTTAGACAGTTTTGTGAGTCAGATGGGCTCGGAATCTTAAAAACAGTGTGTACGCGAAGGAGGAAAGTTGTTTTGAGTACAAAAAGGTGGTAAAAATGAATGTATAAGGAAAAGAAACAAAAGGGAGGTATTGGTTTAAATGGTCTTTTAGATGATTTTGTGAGTCAGATGGGTTCGGAATCATGAAAACAGTGTGTACGCGAAGGAGGAAAGTTGTCTTGAGTGCAAAAATGTAAGAAAAATGAATGTGTAAGGAAAAGAAACGAAAGGGCGGTATTGGTTTAAATGGCCTTTTTAACGATTTTGTGAGTCATATGGTTTCGGAATCATAAAAAAAGTGTGTACGCGAAGGAGGAAAGTTGTTTTGAATGCAAAAACGTGGGAAAAATGAATGCATAAGGAAAAGAAACAAAAGGGCGGTATTGGTTTAAATGGCTTTTTAGACAGTTTTCTGATTCAGATGGGTTCGGAATCTTAAAAACAGTGTATACGCGAAGGAGGAAAGTTGTTTGAGTGCAAAAACGTGGTAAAAATGAATGTATAAGGAAAAGAAACAAAAGGGAGGTATTGGTTTAAATGCTCTTTTAGATGATTTTGTGAGTCAGATGGGTTCGGAATCATAAAAACAGTGTCTACGCGAAGAAGGAAAGTTGTCTTGAGTGCAAAAACGTAAGAAAAATGAATGAATAAGGAAAAGAAACAAGAGGGAGGTATTGGTTTAAATGCTCTTTTAGATGATTTTGTGAGTCAGATGGGTTCGGAATCTTAAAAACAGTGTGTACGCGAAGGAGGAAAGTTGTTTTGAGTGCAAAAACGTGGAAAAAATGAATGGATAAGGAAAAGAAACAAAAGGGCGGTATCGGTTTAAATAGCTTTTTAGACAGTTTTGTGAGTCAGATGGGTTCGGAATCTTAAAAACAGTGTGTACGAGAAGGAGGAAAGTTGTTTTGAGTGCAAAAACGTGAAAAAAATGAATGCATAAGGAAAAAAAACAAAAGGGCGGTATTGGTTTAAATGGCTTTTTAGACAGTTTTGTGAGTCAGATGGGCTCGGAATCTTAAAAACAGTGTGTACGCGAAGGAGGAAAGTTGTTTTGAGTACAAAAACGTGGAAAAAATGAATGTATACGGAAAAGAAACAAAAGGGCGGTATTGGTTTAAATGGCCTTTTAGACGGTTTTGTGAGTCAGGTGGGTTCGGAATCTTAAAAACAGTGTGTACGAGAAGGAGGAAAGTTGGAAAAACGTGGAAAAGGGGAAAGTATAAAGAAAAGAAACAAAAGGGCGGTATTGGTTTAAATGGCCTTTTTAACGATTTCGTGAGTCATATGGGTTCGGAATCATAAAAAAAGTGCGTACGCGAAGGAGGAAAGTTGTCTTGAGTGCAAAAATGTAAGAAAAATGAATATGTAAGGAAAAGAAACGAAAGGGCGGTATTGGTTTAAATGGCCTTTTTAACGATTTTGTGAGTCATATGGGTTCGGAAACATAAAAAAAGTGGAACGCGAAGGAGGAAAGTTGTTTTGAATGCAAAAACGTGGGAAAAATGAATGCATAAGGAAAAGAAACAAAAAGGCGGTATTGGTTTAAATGGCTTTTTAGACAGTTTTCTGAGTCAGATGGGTTCTGAATCTTTAAAACAGTGTGTACGCAAAGGAGGAAAGTTGTTTTGAGTGCAAAAACGTGGAAAAAATGAATGTATAAGGAAAAGAAACAAAAGAGAGGTATTGGTTTAAATGCTCTTTTAGATGATTTTGTGAGTCAGATGGGTTCGGAATCATAAAAACAGTGTGTACGCGAAGAAGGAAAGTTGTCTTAAGTGCAAAAACGTAAGAAAAATGAATGCATAAGGAAAAGAAACGAAAGGGCGGAATTCGTTCAAATGGTCTTTTGGACGGTTTTGTTATTCAGATGGGTTTGGATTTATAAAAACAGTGTGTACGAGGAGGCAAGTTCGAAAAACGTGGAAAAAGTGAATGTATAAGGAAAAGAAACAAAAGGGCGATATTGGTTTAAATGGCTTTTTAGACAGTTTTGTGAGTCAGATGGGTTCGGAATCTTAAAAACAGTGTTTACGCGAAGGAGGAAAGTTGTTTTGAGTACAAAAACGTGGGAAAAATGAATGCATAAGAAAAAGAAACAAAAGGGCGGTATTGGTTTAAATGGCTTTTTAAACAGTTTTGTGAGTTAGATGGGTTCGGAATCTTAAAAACAGTGTGTACGCGAAGGAGGAAAGTTGTCTTGAGTGCAAAAATGTAAGAAAAATGAATGTGTAAGGAAAAGAAACGAAAGGGCGGTATTGGTTTAAATGGCCTTTTTAACGATTTTGTGAGCCTTTTGTTTTCGGAATCATAAAAAAAGTGTGTACGCGAAGGAGGAAAGTTGTTTTGAATGCAAAAACGTGGGAAAAATGAATGCATAAGGAAAAGAAACAAAAGGGCGGTATTGGTTTAAATGGCTTTTTAGACAGTTTTGTGAGTTAGATGGGTTCGGAATCTTAAAAACAGTGTATACGCGGAGGAAAGTTGTTTTGAGTGCAAAAACGTGGTAAAAATGAATGTATAAGGAAAAGAAACAAAAGGGAGGTATTGGCTTAAATGGTCTTTTAGATGATTTTGTGAGTCAGATGGGTTCGGAATCATGAAAACAGTGTGTACGCGAAGGAGGAAAGTTGTCTTGAGTGCAAAAATGTAAGAAAAATGAATGTGTAAGGTGAAGAAACGAAAGGGCGGTATTGGTTTAAATGGCCTTTTTAACGATTTTGTGAGTCATATGGTTTCGGAATCATAAAAACAGTGTTTACGCGAAGGAGGAAAGTTGTTTTGAGTACAAAAACGTGGGAAAAATGAATGCATAAGAAAAAGAAACAAAAGGGCGGTATTGGTTTAAATGGCTTTTTAGACAGTTTTCTGATTCAGATGGGTACGGAATCTTAAAAACAGTGTATACGCGAAGGAGGAAAGTTGTTTGAGTGCAAAAACGTGGTAAAAATGAATGTATAAGGAAAAGAAACAAAAGGGAGGTATTGGTTTAAATGCTCTTTTAGATGATTTTGTGAGTCAGATGGGTTCGGAATCTTAAAAACAGTGTGTACGCGAAGGAGGAAAGTTGTTTTGAGTGCAAAAACGTGGAAAAAATGAACGGATAAGGAAAAGAAACAAAAGGGCGGTATCGGTTTAAATAGCTTTTTAGACAGTTTTCTGAGTCAGATGGGTTCGGAATCTTAAAAACAGTGTATACGCGAAGGAGGAAAGTTGTTTTGAGTGCAAAAACGTGGTAAAAATGAATGTATAAGGAAAAGAAACAAAAGGGAGGTATTGGTTTAAATGGTCTTTTAGATGATTTTGTGAGTCAGATGGGTTCGGAATCATGAAAACAGTGTGTACGCGAAGGAGGAAAGTTGTCTTGAGTGCAAAAATGTAAGAAAAATGAATGTGTAAGGAAAAGAACGAAAGGGCGGTATTGGTTTAAATGGCCTTTTTAACGATTTTGTGAGTCATATGGTTTCGGAATCATAAAAAAAGTGTGTACGCGAAGGAGGAAAGTTGTTTTGAATGCAAAAACGTGGGAAAAATGAATGCATAAGGAAAAGAAACAAAAGGGCGGTATTGGTTTAAATGGCTTTTTAGACAGTTTTCTGATTCAGATGGGTTCGAAATCTTAAAAACAGTGTATACGCGAAGGAGGAAAGTTGTTTGAGTGCAAAAACGTGGTAAAAATGAATGTATAAGGAAAAGAAACAAAAGGGAGGTATTGGTTTAAATGCTCTTTTAGATGATTTTGTGAGTCAGATGGGTTCGGAATCATAAAAACAGTGTCTACGCGAAGAAGGAAAGTTGTCTTGAGTGCAAAAACATAAGAAAAATGAATGAATAAGGAAAAGAAACAAAAGGGAGGTATTGGTTTAAATGCTCTTTTAGATGATTTTGTGAGTCAGATGGGTTCGGAATCTTAAAAACAGTGTGTACGCGAAGGAGGAAAGTTGTTTTGAGTGCAAAAACGTGGAAAAAATGAATGGATAAGGAAAAGAAACAAAAGGGCGGTATCGGTTTAAATAGCTTTTTAGACAGTTTTGTGAGTCAGATGGGTTCGGAATCTTAAAAACAGTGTGTACGAGAAGGAGGAAAGTTGTTTTGAGTGCAAAAACGTGAAAAAAATGAATGCATAAGGAAAAAAAACAAAAGGGCGGTATTGGTTTAAATGGCTTTTTAGACAGTTTTGTGAGTCAGATGGGCTCGGAATCTTAAAAACAGTGTGTACGCGAAGGAGGAAAGTTGTTTTGAGTACAAAAACGTGGAAAAAATGAATGTATACGGAAAAGAAACAAAAGGGCGGTATTGGTTTAAATGGCCTTTTAGACGGTTTTGTGAGTCAGGTGGGTTCGGAATCTTAAAAACAGTGTGTACGAGAAGGAGGAAAGTTGGAAAAACGTGGAAAAGGGGAAAGTATAAAGAAAAGAAACAAAAGGGCGGTATTGGTTTAAATGGCCTTTTTAACGATTTCGTGAGTCATATGGGTTCGGAATCATAAAAAAAGTGTGTACGCGAAGGAGGAAAGTTGTCTTGAGTGCAAAAATGTAAGAAAAATGAATATGTAAGGAAAAGAAACGAAAGGGCGGTATTGGTTTAAATGGCCTTTTTAACGATTTTGTGAGTCATATGGGTTCGGAAACATAAAAAAAGTGGAACGCGAAGGAGGAAAGTTGTTTTGAATGCAAAAACGTGGGAAAAATGAATGCATAAGGAAAAGAAACAAAAAGGCGGTATTGGTTTAAATGGCTTTTTAGACAGTTTTCTGAATCAGATGGGTTCGGAATCTTTAAAACAGTGTGTACGCAAAGGAGGAAAGTTGTTTTGAGTGCAAAAACGTGGAAAAAATGAATGTATAAGGAAAAGAAACAAAAGAGAGGTATTGGTTTAAATGCTCTTTTAGATGATTTTGTGAGTCAGATGGGTTCGGAATCATAAAAACAGTGTGTACGCGAAGAAGGAAAGTTGTCTTAAGTGCAAAAACGTAAGAAAAATGAATGCATAAGGAAAAGAAACGAAAGGGCGGAATTCGTTTAAATGGTCTTTTGGACGGTTTTGTTATTCAGATGGGTTTGGATTTATAAAAACAGTGTGTACGAGGAGGAAAGTTCGAAAAACGTGGAAAAAGTGAATGTATAAGGAAAAGAAACAAAAGGGCGATATTGGTTTAAATGGCTTTTTAGACAGTTTTGTGAGTCAGATGGGTTCGGAATCTTAAAAACAGTGTTTACGCGAAGGAGGAAAGTTGTTTTGAGTACAAAAACGTGGGAAAAATGAATGCATAAGAAAAAGAAACAAAAGGGCGGTATTGGTTTAAATGGCTTTTTAGACAGTTTTGTGAGTTAGATGGGTTCGGAATCTTAAAAACAGTGTATACGCGGAGGAAAGTTGTTTTGAGTGCAAAAACGTGGTAAAAATGAATGTATAAGGAAAAGAAACAAAAGGGAGGTATTGGCTTAAATGGTCTTTTAGATGATTTTGTGAGTCAGATGGGTTCGGAATCATGAAAACAGTGTGTACGCGAAGGAGGAAAGTTGTATTGAGTGCAAAAATGTAAGAAAAATGAATGTGTAAGGAAAAGAAACGAAAGGGCGGTATTGGTTTAAATGGCCTTTTTAACGATTTTGTGAGTCATATGGTTTCGGAATCATAAAAAAAGTGTGTACGCGAAGGAGGAAAGTTGTTTTGAATGCAAAAACGTGGGAAAAATGAATGCATAAGGAAAAGAAACAAAAGGGCGGTATTGGTTTAAATGGCTTTTTAGACAGTTTTCTGAGTCAGATGGGTTCGGAATCTTAAAAACAGTGTATACGCGAAGGAGGAAAGTTGTTTTGAGTGCAAAAACGTGGTAAAAATGAATGTATAAGGAAAAGAAACAAAAGGGAGGTATTGGTTTAAATGGTCTTTTAGATGATTTTGTGAGTCAGATGGGTTCGGAATCATGAAAACAGTGTGTACGCGAAGGAGGAAAGTTGTCTTGAGTGCAAAAATGTAAGAAAAATGAATGTGTAAGGTAAAGAAACGAAAGGGCGGTATTGGTTTAAATGGCCTTTTTAACGATTTTGTGAGTCATATGGTTTCGGAATCATAAAAAAAGTGTGTACGCGAAGGAGGAAAGTTGTTTTGAATGCAAAAACGTGGGAAAAATGAATGCATAAGGAAAAGAAACAAAAGGGCGGTATTGGTTTAAATGGCTTTTTAGACAGTTTTCTGATTCAGATGGGTTCGGAATCTTAGAAACAGTGTGTACGCGAAGGAGGAAAGTTGTTTTGAGTGCAAAAACGTGGAAAAAATGAATGGATAAGGAAAAGAAACGAAAGGGCGGTATCGGTTTAAATAGCTTTTTAGACAGTTTTGTGAGTCAGATGGGTTCGGAATCTTAAAAACAGTGTGTACGAGAAGGAGGAAAGTTGTTTTGAGTGCAAAAACGTGAAAAAAATGAATGCATAAGGAAAAGAAACAAAAGGGCGGTATTGGTTTAAATGGCTTTTTAGACAGTTTTGTGAGTCAGATGGGCTCGGAATCTTAAAAACAGTGTGTACGCGAAGGAGGAAAGTTGTTTGAGTGCAAAAACGTGGTAAAAATGAATGTATAAGGAAAAGAAACAAAAGGGAGGTATTGGTTTAAATGCTCTTTTAGATGATTTTGTGAGTCAGATGGGTTCGGAATCATAAAAACAGTGTCTACGCGAAGAAGGAAAGTTGTCTTGAGTGCAAAAACGTAAGAAAAATGAATGAATAAGGAAAAGAAACAAAAGGGCGGTATTGGTTTAAATGGCTTTTTAGACAGTTTTGTGAGTCAGATGGGCTCGGAATCTTAAAAACAGTGTGTACGCGAAGGAGGAAAGTTGTTTTGAGTACAAAAACGTGGAAAAAATGAATGTATACGGAAAAGAAACAAAAGGGCGGTATTGGTTTAAATGGCCTTTTAGACGGTTTTGTGAGTCAGGTGGGTTCGGAATCTTAAAAACAGTGTGTACGAGAAGGAGGAAAGTTGGAAAAACGTGGAAAAGGGGAAAGTATAAAGAAAAGAAACAAAAGGGCGGTATTGGTTTAAATGGCCTTTTTAACGATTTCGTGAGTCATATGGGTTCGGAATCATAAAAAAAGTGTGTACGCGAAGGAGGAAAGTTGTCTTGAGTGCAAAAATGTAAGAAAAATGAATATGTAAGGAAAAGAAACGAAAGGGCGGTATTGGTTTAAATGGCCTTTTTAACGATTTTGTGAGTCATATGGGTTCGGAAACATAAAAAAAGTGGAACGCGAAGGAGGAAAGTTGTTTTGAATGCAAAAACGTGGGAAAAATGAATGCATAAGGAAAAGAAACAAAAAGGCGGTATTGGTTTAAATGGCTTTTTAGACAGTTTTCTGAGTCAGATGGGTTCGGAATCTTTAAAACAGTGTGTACGCAAAGGAGGAAAGTTGTTTTGAGTGCAAAAACGTGGAAAAAATGAATGTATAAGGAAAAGAAACAAAAGAGAGGTATTGGTTTAAATGCTCTTTTAGATGATTTTGTGAGTCAGATGGGTTCGGAATCATAAAAACAGTGTGTACGCGAAGAAGGAAAGTTGTCTTAAGTGCAAAAACGTAAGAAAAATGAATGCATAAGGAAAAGAAACGAAAGGGCGGAATTCGTTTAAATGGTCTTTTGGACGGTTTTGTTATTCAGATGGGTTTGGATTTATAAAAACAGTGTGTACGAGGAGGAAAGTTCGAAAAACGTGGAAAAAGTGAATGTATAAGGAAAAGAAACAAAAGGGCGATATTGGTTTAAATGGCTTTTTAGACAGTTTTGTGAGTCAGATGGGTTCGGAATCTTAAAAACAGTGTTTACGCGAAGGAGGAAAGTTGTTTTGAGTACAAAAACGTGGGAAAAATGAATGCATAAGAAAAAGAAACAAAAGGGCGGTATTGGTTTAAATGGCTTTTTAGACAGTTTTGTGAGTTAGATGGGTTCGGAATCTTAAAAACAGTGTATACGCGGAGGAAAGTTGTTTTGAGTGCAAAAACGTGGTAAAAATGAATGTATAAGGAAAAGAAACAAAAGGGAGGTATTGGCTTAAATGGTCTTTTAGATGATTTTGTGAGTCAGATGGGTTCGGAATCATGAAAACAGTGTGTACGCGAAGGAGGAAAGTTGTCTTGAGTGCAAAAATGTAAGAAAAATGAATGTGTAAGGTGAAGAAACGAAAGGGCGGTATTGGTTTAAATGGCCTTTTTAACGATTTTGTGAGTCATATGGTTTCGGAATCATAAAAAAAGTGTGTACGCGAAGGAGGAAAGTTGTTTTGAGTGCAAAAACGTGGAAAAAATGAACGGATAAGGAAAAGAAACAAAAGGGCGGTATCGGTTTAAATAGCTTTTTAGACAGTTTTCTGAGTCAGATGGGTTCGGAATCTTAAAAACAGTGTATACGCGAAGGAGGAAAGTTGTTTTGAGTGCAAAAACGTGGTAAAAATGAATGTATAAGGAAAAGAAACAAAAGGGAGGTATTGGTTTAAATGCTCTTTTAGATGATTTTGTGAGTCAGATGGGTTCGGAATCATAAAAACAGTGTCTACGCGAAGAAGGAAAGTTGTCTTGAGTGCAAAAACGTAAGAAAAATGAATGAATAAGGAAAAGAAACAAAAGGGAGGTATTGGTTTAAATGCTCTTTTAGATGATTTTGTGAGTCAGATGGGTTCGGAATCTTAAAAACAGTGTGTACGCGAAGGAGGAAAGTTGTTTTGAGTGCAAAAACGTGGAAAAAATGAATGGATAAGGAAAAGAAACAAAAGGGCGGTATCGGTTTAAATAGCTTTTTAGACAGTTTTGTGAGTCAGATGGGTTCGGAATCTTAAAAACAGTGTGTACGAGAAGGAGGAAAGTTGTTTTGAGTGCAAAAACGTGAAAAAAATGAATGCATAAGGAAAAAAAACAAAAGGGCGGTATTGGTTTAAATGGCTTTTTAGACAGTTTTGTGAGTCAGATGGGCTCGGAATCTTAAAAACAGTGTGTACGCGAAGGAGGAAAGTTGTTTTGAGTACAAAAACGTGGTAAAAATGAATGTATAAGGAAAAGAAACAAAAGGGAGGTATTGGTTTAAATGGTCTTTTCGATGATTTTGTGAGTCAGATGGGTTCGGAATCATGAAAACAGTGTGTACGCGAAGGAGGAAAGTTGTCTTGAGTGCAAAAATGTAAGAAAAATGAATGTGTAAGGAAAAGAAACGAAAGGGCGGTATTGGTTTAAATGGCCTTTTTAACGATTTTGTGAGTCATATGGTTTCGGAATCATAAAAAAAGTGTGTACGCGAAGGAGGAAAGTTGTTTTGAATGCAAAAACGTGGGAAAAATGAATGCATAAGGAAAAGAAACAAAAGGGCGGTATTGGTTTAAATGGCTTTTTAGACAGTTTTCTGATTCAGATGGGTTCGGAATCTTAAAAACAGTGTATACGCGAAGGAGGAAAGTTGTTTGAGTGCAAAAACGTGGTAAAAATGAATGTATAAGGAAAAGAAACAAAAGGGAGGTATTGGTTTAAATGCTCTTTTAGATGATTTTGTGAGTCAGATGGGTTCGGAATCATAAAAACAGTGTCTACGCGAAGAAGGAAAGTTGTCTTGAGTGCAAAAACGTAAGAAAAATGAATGAATAAGGAAAAGAAACAAAAGGGAGGTATTGGTTTAAATGCTCTTTTAGATGATTTTGTGAGTCAGATGGGTTCGGAATCTTAAAAACAGTGTGTACGCGAAGGAGGAAAGTTGTTTTGAGTGCAAAAACGTGGAAAAAATGAATGGATAAGGAAAAGAAACAAAAGGGCGGTATCGGTTTAAATAGCTTTTTAGACAGTTTTGTGAGTCAGATGGGTTCGGAATCTTAAAAACAGTGTGTACGAGAAGGAGGAAAGTTGTTTTGAGTGCAAAAACGTGAAAAAAATGAATGCATAAGGAAAAAAAACAAAAGGGCGGTATTGGTTTAAATGGCTTTTTAGACAGTTTTGTGAGTCAGATGGGCTCGGAATCTTAAAAACAGTGTGTACGCGAAGGAGGAAAGTTGTTTTGACTACAAAAACGTGGAAAAAATGAATGTATACGGAAAAGAAACAAAAGGGCGGTATTGGTTTAAATGGCCTTTTAGACGGTTTTGTGAGTCAGGTGGGTTCGGAATCTTAAAAACAGTGTGTACGAGAAGGAGGAAAGTTGGAAAAACGTGGAAAAGGGGAAAGTATAAAGAAAAGAAACAAAAGGGCGGTATTGGTTTAAATGGCCTTTTTAACGATTTCGTGAGTCATATGGGTTCGGAATCATAAAAAAAGTGTGTACGCGAAGGAGGAAAGTTGTCTTGAGTGCAAAAATGTAAGAAAAATGAATATGTAAGGAAAAGAAACGAAAGGGCGGTATTGGTTTAAATGGCCTTTTTAACGATTTTGTGAGTCATATGGGTTCGGAAACATAAAAAAAGTGGAACGCGAAGGAGGAAAGTTGTTTTGAATGCAAAAACGTGGGAAAAATGAATGCATAAGGAAAAGAAACAAAAAGGCGGTATTGGTTTAAATGGCTTTTTAGACAGTTTTCTGAGTCAGATGGGTTCTGAATCTTTAAAACAGTGTGTACGCAAAGGAGGAAAGTTGTTTTGAGTGCAAAAACGTGGAAAAAATGAATGTATAAGGAAAAGAAACAAAAGAGAGGTATTGGTTTAAATGCTCTTTTAGATGATTTTGTGAGTCAGATGGGTTCGGAATCATAAAAACAGTGTGTACGCGAAGAAGGAAAGTTGTCTTAAGTGCAAAAACGTAAGAAAAATGAATGCATAAGGAAAAGAAACGAAAGGGCGGAATTCGTTCAAATGGTCTTTTGGACGGTTTTGTTATTCAGATGGGTTTGGATTTATAAAAACAGTGTGTACGAGGAGGAAAGTTCGAAAAACGTGGAAAAAGTGAATGTATAAGGAAAAGAAACAAAAGGGCGATATTGGTTTAAATGGCTTTTTAGACAGTTTTGTGAGTCAGATGGGTTCGGAATCTTAAAAACAGTGTTTACGCGAAGGAGGAAAGTTGTTTTGAGTACAAAAACGTGGGAAAAATGAATGCATAAGAAAAAGAAACAAAAGGGCGGTATTGGTTTAAATGGCTTTTTAGACAGTTTTGTGAGTTAGATGGGTTCGGAATCTTAAAAACAGTGTGTACGCGAAGGAGGAAAGTTGTCTTGAGTGCAAAAATGTAAGAAAAATGAATGTGTAAGGAAAAGAAACGAAAGGGCGGTATTGGTTTAAATGGCCTTTTTAACGATTTTGTGAGCCTTTTGTTTTCGGAATCATAAAAAAAGTGTGTACGCGAAGGAGGAAAGTTGTTTTGAATGCAAAAACGTGGGAAAAATGAATGCATAAGGAAAAGAAACAAAAGGGCGGTATTGGTTTAAATGGCTTTTTAGACAGTTTTGTGAGTTAGATGGGTTCGGAATCTTAAAAACAGTGTATACGCGGAGGAAAGTTGTTTTGAGTGCAAAAACGTGGTAAAAATGAATGTATAAGGAAAAGAAACAAAAGGGAGGTATTGGCTTAAATGGTCTTTTAGATGATTTTGTGAGTCAGATGGGTTCGGAATCATGAAAACAGTGTGTACGCGAAGGAGGAAAGTTGTCTTGAGTGCAAAAATGTAAGAAAAATGAATGTGTAAGGTGAAGAAACGAAAGGGCGGTATTGGTTTAAATGGCCTTTTTAACGATTTTGTGAGTCATATGGTTTCGGAATCATAAAAACAGTGTTTACGCGAAGGAGGAAAGTTGTTTTGAGTACAAAAACGTGGGAAAAATGAATGCATAAGAAAAAGAAACAAAAGGGCGGTATTGGTTTAAATGGCTTTTTAGACAGTTTTCTGATTCAGATGGGTACGGAATCTTAAAAACAGTGTATACGCGAAGGAGGAAAGTTGTTTGAGTGCAAAAACGTGGTAAAAATGAATGTATAAGGAAAAGAAACAAAAGGGAGGTATTGGTTTAAATGCTCTTTTAGATGATTTTGTGAGTCAGATGGGTTCGGAATCTTAAAAACAGTGTGTACGCGAAGGAGGAAAGTTGTTTTGAGTGCAAAAACGTGGAAAAAATGAACGGATAAGGAAAAGAAACAAAAGGGCGGTATCGGTTTAAATAGCTTTTTAGACAGTTTTCTGAGTCAGATGGGTTCGGAATCTTAAAAACAGTGTATACGCGAAGGAGGAAAGTTGTTTTGAGTGCAAAAACGTGGTAAAAATGAATGTATAAGGAAAAGAAACAAAAGGGAGGTATTGGTTTAAATGGTCTTTTAGATGATTTTGTGAGTCAGATGGGTTCGGAATCATGAAAACAGTGTGTACGCGAAGGAGGAAAGTTGTCTTGAGTGCAAAAATGTAAGAAAAATGAATGTGTAAGGAAAAGAACGAAAGGGCGGTATTGGTTTAAATGGCCTTTTTAACGATTTTGTGAGTCATATGGTTTCGGAATCATAAAAAAAGTGTGTACGCGAAGGAGGAAAGTTGTTTTGAATGCAAAAACGTGGGAAAAATGAATGCATAAGGAAAAGAAACAAAAGGGCGGTATTGGTTTAAATGGCTTTTTAGACAGTTTTCTGATTCAGATGGGTTCGGAATCTTAAAAACAGTGTATACGCGAAGGAGGAAAGTTGTTTGAGTGCAAAAACGTGGTAAAAATGAATGTATAAGGAAAAGAAACAAAAGGGAGGTATTGGTTTAAATGCTCTTTTAGATGATTTTGTGAGTCAGATGGGTTCGGAATCATAAAAACAGTGTCTACGCGAAGAAGGAAAGTTGTCTTGAGTGCAAAAACGTAAGAAAAATGAATGAATAAGGAAAAGAAACAAAAGGGAGGTATTGGTTTAAATGCTCTTTTAGATGATTTTGTGAGTCAGATGGGTTCGGAATCTTAAAAACAGTGTGTACGCGAAGGAGGAAAGTTGTTTTGAGTGCAAAAACGTGGAAAAAATGAATGGATAAGGAAAAGAAACAAAAGGGCGGTATCGGTTTAAATAGCTTTTTAGACAGTTTTGTGAGTCAGATGGGTTCGGAATCTTAAAAACAGTGTGTACGAGAAGGAGGAAAGTTGTTTTGAGTGCAAAAACGTGAAAAAAATGAATGCATAAGGAAAAAAAACAAAAGGGCGGTATTGGTTTAAATGGCTTTTTAGACAGTTTTGTGAGTCAGATGGGCTCGGAATCTTAAAAACAGTGTGTACGCGAAGGAGGAAAGTTGTTTTGAGTACAAAAACGTGGAAAAAATGAATGTATACGGAAAAGAAACAAAAGGGCGGTATTGGTTTAAATGGCCTTTTAGACGGTTTTGTGAGTCAGGTGGGTTCGGAATCTTAAAAACAGTGTGTACGAGAAGGAGGAAAGTTGGAAAAACGTGGAAAAGGGGAAAGTATAAAGAAAAGAAACAAAAGGGCGGTATTGGTTTAAATGGCCTTTTTAACGATTTCGTGAGTCATATGGGTTCGGAATCATAAAAAAAGTGTGTACGCGAAGGAGGAAAGTTGTCTTGAGTGCAAAAATGTAAGAAAAATGAATATGTAAGGAAAAGAAACGAAAGGGCGGTATTGGTTTAAATGGCCTTTTTAACGATTTTGTGAGTCATATGGGTTCGGAAACATAAAAAAAGTGGAACGCGAAGGAGGAAAGTTGTTTTGAATGCAAAAACGTGGGAAAAATGAATGCATAAGGAAAAGAAACAAAAAGGCGGTATTGGTTTAAATGGCTTTTTAGACAGTTTTCTGAATCAGATGGGTTCGGAATCTTTAAAACAGTGTGTACGCAAAGGAGGAAAGTTGTTTTGAGTGCAAAAACGTGGAAAAAATGAATGTATAAGGAAAAGAAACAAAAGAGAGGTATTGGTTTAAATGCTCTTTTAGATGATTTTGTGAGTCAGATGGGTTCGGAATCATAAAAACAGTGTGTACGCGAAGAAGGAAAGTTGTCTTAAGTGCAAAAACGTAAGAAAAATGAATGCATAAGGAAAAGAAACGAAAGGGCGGAATTCGTTTAAATGGTCTTTTGGACGGTTTTGTTATTCAGATGGGTTTGGATTTATAAAAACAGTGTGTACGAGGAGGAAAGTTCGAAAAACGTGGAAAAAGTGAATGTATAAGGAAAAGAAACAAAAGGGCGATATTGGTTTAAATGGCTTTTTAGACAGTTTTGTGAGTCAGATGGGTTCGGAATCTTAAAAACAGTGTTTACGCGAAGGAGGAAAGTTGTTTTGAGTACAAAAACGTGGGAAAAATGAATGCATAAGAAAAAGAAACAAAAGGGCGGTATTGGTTTAAATGGCTTTTTAGACAGTTTTGTGAGTTAGATGGGTTCGGAATCTTAAAAACAGTGTATACGCGGAGGAAAGTTGTTTTGAGTGCAAAAACGTGGTAAAAATGAATGTATAAGGAAAAGAAACAAAAGGGAGGTATTGGTTTAAATGGTCTTTTAGATGATTTTGTGAGTCAGATGGGTTCGGAATCATGAAAACAGTGTGTACGCGAAGGAGGAAAGTTGTCTTGAGTGCAAAAATGTAAGAAAAATGAATGTGTAAGGTAAAGAAACGAAAGGGCGGTATTGGTTTAAATGGCCTTTTTAACGATTTTGTGAGTCATATGGTTTCGGAATCATAAAAAAAGTGTGTACGCGAACGAGGAAAGTTGTTTTGAATGCAAAAACGTGGGAAAAATGAATGCATAAGGAAAAGAAACAAAAGGGCGGTATTGGATTAAATGGCTTTTTAGACAGTTTTCTGATTCAGATGGGTTCGGAATCTTAGAAACAGTGTGTACGCGAAGGAGGAAAGTTGTTTTGAGTGCAAAAACGTGGAAAAAATGAATGGATAAGGAAAAGAAACGAAAGGGCGGTATCGGTTTAAATAGCTTTTTAGACAGTTTTGTGAGTCAGATGGGTTCGGAATCTTAAAAACAGTGTGTACGAGAAGGAGGAAAGTTGTTTTGAGTGCAAAAACGTGAAAAAAATGAATGCATAAGGAAAAGAAACAAAAGGGCGGTATTGGTTTAAATGGCTTTTTAGACAGTTTTGTGAGTCAGATGGGCTCGGAATCTTAAAAACAGTGTGTACGCGAAGGAGGAAAGTTGTTTTGAGTACAAAAACGTGGAAAAAATGAATGTATACGGAAAAGAAACAAAAGGGCGGTATTGGTTTAAATGGCCTTTTAGACGGTTTTGTGAGTCAGGTGGGTTCGGAATCTTAAAAACAGTGTGTACGAGAAGGAGGAAAGTTGGAAAAACGTGGAAAAGGGGAAAGTATAAAGAAAAGAAACAAAAGGGCGGTATTGGTTTAAATGGCCTTTTTAACGATTTCGTGAGTCATATGGGTTCGGAATCATAAAAAAAGTGTGTACGCGAAGGAGGAAAGTTGTCTTGAGTGCAAAAATGTAAGAAAAATGAATATGTAAGGAAAAGAAACGAAAGGGCGGTATTGGTTTAAATGGCCTTTTTAACGATTTTGTGAGTCATATGGGTTCGGAAACATAAAAAAAGTGGAACGCGAAGGAGGAAAGTTGTTTTGAATGCAAAAACGTGGGAAAAATGAATGCATAAGGAAAAGAAACAAAAAGGCGGTATTGGTTTAAATGGCTTTTTAGACAGTTTTCTGAGTCAGATGGGTTCGGAATCTTTAAAACAGTGTGTACGCGAAGGAGGAAAGTTGTTTTGAGTGCAAAAACGTGGAAAAAATGAAAGGATAAGGAAAAGAAACAAAAGGGCGGTATCGGTTTAAATAGCTTTTTAGACAGTTTTCTGAGTCAGATGGGTTCGGAATCTTTAAAACAGTGTGTACGCGAAGGAGGAAAGTTGTTTTGAGTGCAAAAACGTGAAAAAAATGAATGCATAAGGAAAAAAAACAAAAGGGCGGTATTGGTTTAAATGGCTTTTTAGACAGTTTTGTGAGTCATATGGGCTCGGAATCTTAAAAACAGTGTGTACGCGAAGGAGGAAAGTTGTTTTGAGTACAAAAACGTGGAAAAAATGAATGTATACGGAAAAGAAACAAAAGGGCGGTATTGGTTTAAATGGCCTTTTAGACGGTTTTGTGAGTCAGGTGGGTTCGGAATCTTAAAAACAGTGTGTACGAGAAGGAGGAAAGTTGGAAAAACGTGGAAAAGGGGAAAGTATAAAGAAAAGAAACAAAAGGGCGGTATTGGTTTAAATGGCCTTTTTAACGATTTCGTGAGTCATATGGGTTCGGAATCATAAAAAAAGTGTGTACGCGAAGGAGGAAAGTTGTCTTGAGTGCAAAAATGTAAGAAAAATGAATATGTAAGGAAAAGAAACGAAAGGGCGGTATTGGTTTAAATGGCCTTTTTAACGATTTTGTGAGTCATATGGGTTCGGAAACATAAAAAAAGTGGAACGCGAAGGAGGAAAGTTGTTTTGAATGCAAAAACGTGGGAAAAATGAATGCATAAGGAAAAGAAACAAAAGGGCGGTATTGATTTAAATGGCTTTTTAGACAGTTTTCTGATTCAGATGGGTACGGAATCTTAAAAACAGTGTATACGCGAAGGAGGAAAGTTGTTTGAGTGCAAAAACGTGGTAAAAATGAATGTATAAGGAAAAGAAACAAAAGGGAGGTATTGGTTTAAATGCTCTTTTAGATGATTTTGTGAGTCAGATGGGTTCGGAATCATAAAAACAGTGTCTACGCGAAGAAGGAAAGTTGTCTTGAGTGCAAAAACGTAAGAAAAATGAATGCATAAGGAAAAGAAACAAAAGGGAGGTATTGGTTTAAATGCTCTTTTAGATGATTTTGTGAGTCAGATGGGTTCGGAATCTTAAAAACAGTGTGTACGCGAAGGAGGAAAGTTGTTTTGAGTGCAAAAACGTGGAAAAAATGAACGGATAAGGAAAAGAAACAAAAGGGCGGTATCGGTTTAAATAGCTTTTTAGACAGTTTTCTGAGTCAGATGGGTTCGGAATCTTAAAAACAGTGTATACGCGAAGGAGGAAAGTTGTTTTGAGTGCAAAAACGTGGTAAAAATGAATGTATAAGGAAAAGAAACAAAAGGGAGGTATTGGTTTAAATGCTCTTTTAGATGATTTTGTGAGTCAGATGGGTTCGGAATCATAAAAACAGTGTCTACGCGAAGAAGGAAAGTTGTCTTGAGTGCAAAAACGTAAGAAAAATGAATGAATAAGGAAAAGAAACAAAAGGGAGGTATTGGTTTAAATGCTCTTTTAGATGATTTTGTGAGTCAGATGGGTTCGGAATCTTAAAAACAGTGTGTACGCGAAGGAGGAAAGTTGTTTTGAGTGCAAAAACGTGGAAAAAATGAATGGATAAGGAAAAGAAACAAAAGGGCGGTATCGGTTTAAATAGCTTTTTAGACAGTTTTGTGAGTCAGATGGGTTCGGAATCTTAAAAACAGTGTGTACGAGAAGGAGGAAAGTTGTTTTGAGTGCAAAAACGTGAAAAAAATGAATGCATAAGGAAAAAAAACAAAAGGGCGGTATTGGTTTAAATGGCTTTTTAGACAGTTTTGTGAGTCAGATGGGCTCGGAATCTTAAAAACAGTGTGTACGCGAAGGAGGAAAGTTGTTTTGAGTACAAAAACGTGGTAAAAATGAATGTATAAGGAAAAGAAACAAAAGGGAGGTATTGGTTTAAATGGTCTTTTAGATGATTTTGTGAGTCAGATGGGTTCGGAATCATGAAAACAGTGTGTACGCGAAGGAGGAAAGTTGTCTTGAGTGCAAAAATGTAAGAAAAATGAATGTGTAAGGAAAAGAAACGAAAGGGCGGTATTGGTTTAAATGGCCTTTTTAACGATTTTGTGAGTCATATGGTTTCGGAATCATAAAAAAAGTGTGTACGCGAAGGAGGAAAGTTGTTTTGAATGCAAAAACGTGGGAAAAATGAATGCATAAGGAAAAGAAACAAAAGGGCGGTATTGGTTTAAATGGCTTTTTAGACAGTTTTCTGATTCAGATGGGTTCGGAATCTTAAAAACAGTGTATACGCGAAGGAGGAAAGTTGTTTGAGTGCAAAAACGTGGTAAAAATGAATGTATAAGGAAAAGAAACAAAAGGGAGGTATTGGTTTAAATGCTCTTTTAGATGATTTTGTGAGTCAGATGGGTTCGGAATCATAAAAACAGTGTCTACGCGAAGAAGGAAAGTTGTCTTGAGTGCAAAAACGTAAGAAAAATGAATGAATAAGGAAAAGAAACAAAAGGGCGGTATTGGTTTAAATGGCTTTTTAGACAGTTTTGTGAGTCAGATGGGCTCGGAATCTTAAAAACAGTGTGTACGCGAAGGAGGAAAGTTGTTTTGAGTACAAAAACGTGGAAAAAATGAATGTATACGGAAAAGAAACAAAAGGGCGGTATTGGTTTAAATGGCCTTTTAGACGGTTTTGTGAGTCAGGTGGGTTCGGAATCTTAAAAACAGTGTGTACGAGAAGGAGGAAAGTTGGAAAAACGTGGAAAAGGGGAAAGTATAAAGAAAAGAAACAAAAGGGCGGTATTGGTTTAAATGGCCTTTTTAACGATTTCGTGAGTCATATGGGTTCGGAATCATAAAAAAAGTGTGTACGCGAAGGAGGAAAGTTGTCTTGAGTGCAAAAATGTAAGAAAAATGAATATGTAAGGAAAAGAAACGAAAGGGCGGTATTGGTTTAAATGGCCTTTTTAACGATTTTGTGAGTCATATGGGTTCGGAAACATAAAAAAAGTGGAACGCGAAGGAGGAAAGTTGTTTTGAATGCAAAAACGTGGGAAAAATGAATGCATAAGGAAAAGAAACAAAAAGGCGGTATTGGTTTAAATGGCTTTTTAGACAGTTTTCTGAGTCAGATGGGTTCGGAATCTTTAAAACAGTGTGTACGCAAAGGAGGAAAGTTGTTTTGAGTGCAAAAACGTGGAAAAAATGAATGTATAAGGAAAAGAAACAAAAGAGAGGTATTGGTTTAAATGCTCTTTTAGATGATTTTGTGAGTCAGATGGGTTCGGAATCATAAAAACAGTGTGTACGCGAAGAAGGAAAGTTGTCTTAAGTGCAAAAACGTAAGAAAAATGAATGCATAAGGAAAAGAAACGAAAGGGCGGAATTCGTTTAAATGGTCTTTTGGACGGTTTTGTTATTCAGATGGGTTTGGATTTATAAAAACAGTGTGTACGAGGAGGAAAGTTCGAAAAACGTGGAAAAAGTGAATGTATAAGGAAAAGAAACAAAAGGGCGATATTGGTTTAAATGGCTTTTTAGACAGTTTTGTGAGTCAGATGGGTTCGGAATCTTAAAAACAGTGTTTACGCGAAGGAGGAAAGTTGTTTTGAGTACAAAAACGTGGGAAAAATGAATGCATAAGAAAAAGAAACAAAAGGGCGGTATTGGTTTAAATGGCTTTTTAGACAGTTTTGTGAGTTAGATGGGTTCGGAATCTTAAAAACAGTGTATACGCGGAGGAAAGTTGTTTTGAGTGCAAAAACGTGGTAAAAATGAATGTATAAGGAAAAGAAACAAAAGGGAGGTATTGGCTTAAATGGTCTTTTAGATGATTTTGTGAGTCAGATGGGTTCGGAATCATGAAAACAGTGTGTACGCGAAGGAGGAAAGTTGTCTTGAGTGCAAAAATGTAAGAAAAATGAATGTGTAAGGTGAAGAAACGAAAGGGCGGTATTGGTTTAAATGGCCTTTTTAACGATTTTGTGAGTCATATGGTTTCGGAATCATAAAAAAAGTGTGTACGCGAAGGAGGAAAGTTGTTTTGAATGCAAAAACGTGGGAAAAATGAATGCATAAGGAAAAGAAACAAAAGAGCGGTATTGATTTAAATGGCTTTTTAGACAGTTTTCTGATTCAGATGGGTACGGAATCTTAAAAACAGTGTATACGCGAAGGAGGAAAGTTGTTTGAGTGCAAAAACGTGGTAAAAATGAATGTATAAGGAAAAGAAACAAAAGGGAGGTATTGGTTTAAATGCTCTTTTAGATGATTTTGTGAGTCAGATGGGTTCGGAATCATAAAAACAGTGTCTACGCGAAGAAGGAAAGTTGTCTTGAGTGCAAAAACGTAAGAAAAATGAATGCATAAGGAAAAGAAACAAAAGGGAGGTATTGGTTTAAATGCTCTTTTAGTTGATTTTGTGAGTCAGATGGGTTCGGAATCTTAAAAACAGTGTGTACGCGAAGGAGGAAAGTTGTTTTGAGTGCAAAAACGTGGAAAAAATGAACGGATAAGGAAAAGAAACAAAAGGGCGGTATCGGTTTAAATAGCTTTTTAGACAGTTTTCTGAGTCAGATGGGTTCGGAATCTTAAAAACAGTGTATACGCGAAGGAGGAAAGTTGTTTTGAGTGCAAAAACGTGGTAAAAATGAATGTATAAGGAAAAGAAACAAAAGGGAGGTATTGGTTTAAATGCTCTTTTAGATGATTTTGTGAGTCAGATGGGTTCGGAATCATAAAAACAGTGTCTACGCGAAGAAGGAAAGTTGTCTTGAGTGCAAAAACGTAAGAAAAATGAATGAATAAGGAAAAGAAACAAAAGGGAGGTATTGGTTTAAATGCTCTTTTAGATGATTTTGTGAGTCAGATGGGTTCGGAATCTTAAAAACAGTGTGTACGCGAAGGAGGAAAGTTGTTTTGAGTGCAAAAACGTGGAAAAAATGAATGGATAAGGAAAAGAAACAAAAGGGCGGTATCGGTTTAAATAGCTTTTTAGACAGTTTTGTGAGTCAGATGGGTTCGGAATCTTAAAAACAGTGTGTACGAGAAGGAGGAAAGTTGTTTTGAGTGCAAAAACGTGAAAAAAATGAATGCATAAGGAAAAAAAACAAAAGGGCGGTATTGGTTTAAATGGCTTTTTAGACAGTTTTGTGAGTCAGATGGGCTCGGAATCTTAAAAACAGTGTGTACGCGAAGGAGGAAAGTTGTTTTGAGTACAAAAACGTGGTAAAAATGAATGTATAAGGAAAAGAAACAAAAGGGAGGTATTGGTTTAAATGGTCTTTTCGATGATTTTGTGAGTCAGATGGGTTCGGAATCATGAAAACAGTGTGTACGCGAAGGAGGAAAGTTGTCTTGAGTGCAAAAATGTAAGAAAAATGAATGTGTAAGGAAAAGAAACGAAAGGGCGGTATTGGTTTAAATGGCCTTTTTAACGATTTTGTGAGTCATATGGTTTCGGAATCATAAAAAAAGTGTGTACGCGAAGGAGGAAAGTTGTTTTGAATGCAAAAACGTGGGAAAAATGAATGCATAAGGAAAAGAAACAAAAGGGCGGTATTGGTTTAAATGGCTTTTTAGACAGTTTTCTGATTCAGATGGGTTCGGAATCTTAAAAACAGTGTATACGCGAAGGAGGAAAGTTGTTTGAGTGCAAAAACGTGGTAAAAATGAATGTATAAGGAAAAGAAACAAAAGGGAGGTATTGGTTTAAATGCTCTTTTAGATGATTTTGTGAGTCAGATGGGTTCGGAATCATAAAAACAGTGTCTACGCGAAGAAGGAAAGTTGTCTTGAGTGCAAAAACGTAAGAAAAATGAATGAATAAGGAAAAGAAACAAAAGGGAGGTATTGGTTTAAATGCTCTTTTAGATGATTTTGTGAGTCAGATGGGTTCGGAATCTTAAAAACAGTGTGTACGCGAAGGAGGAAAGTTGTTTTGAGTGCAAAAACGTGGAAAAAATGAATGGATAAGGAAAAGAAACAAAAGGGCGGTATCGGTTTAAATAGCTTTTTAGACAGTTTTGTGAGTCAGATGGGTTCGGAATCTTAAAAACAGTGTGTACGAGAAGGAGGAAAGTTGTTTTGAGTGCAAAAACGTGAAAAAAATGAATGCATAAGGAAAAAAAACAAAAGGGCGGTATTGGTTTAAATGGCTTTTTAGACAGTTTTGTGAGTCAGATGGGCTCGGAATCTTAAAAACAGTGTGTACGCGAAGGAGGAAAGTTGTTTTGAGTACAAAAACGTGGAAAAAATGAATGTATACGGAAAAGAAACAAAAGGGCGGTATTGGTTTAAATGGCCTTTTAGACGGTTTTGTGAGTCAGGTGGGTTCGGAATCTTAAAAACAGTGTGTACGAGAAGGAGGAAAGTTGGAAAAACGTGGAAAAGGGGAAAGTATAAAGAAAAGAAACAAAAGGGCGGTATTGGTTTAAATGGCCTTTTTAACGATTTCGTGAGTCATATGGGTTCGGAATCATAAAAAAAGTGTGTACGCGAAGGAGGAAAGTTGTCTTGAGTGCAAAAATGTAAGAAAAATGAATATGTAAGGAAAAGAAACGAAAGGGCGGTATTGGTTTAAATGGCCTTTTTAACGATTTTGTGAGTCATATGGGTTCGGAAACATAAAAAAAGTGGAACGCGAAGGAGGAAAGTTGTTTTGAATGCAAAAACGTGGGAAAAATGAATGCATAAGGAAAAGAAACAAAAAGGCGGTATTGGTTTAAATGGCTTTTTAGACAGTTTTCTGAGTCAGATGGGTTCTGAATCTTTAAAACAGTGTGTACGCAAAGGAGGAAAGTTGTTTTGAGTGCAAAAACGTGGAAAAAATGAATGTATAAGGAAAAGAAACAAAAGAGAGGTATTGGTTTAAATGCTCTTTTAGATGATTTTGTGAGTCAGATGGGTTCGGAATCATAAAAACAGTGTGTACGCGAAGAAGGAAAGTTGTCTTAAGTGCAAAAACGTAAGAAAAATGAATGCATAAGGAAAAGAAACGAAAGGGCGGAATTCGTTCAAATGGTCTTTTGGACGGTTTTGTTATTCAGATGGGTTTGGATTTATAAAAACAGTGTGTACGAGGAGGAAAGTTCGAAAAACGTGGAAAAAGTGAATGTATAAGGAAAAGAAACAAAAGGGCGATATTGGTTTAAATGGCTTTTTAGACAGTTTTGTGAGTCAGATGGGTTCGGAATCTTAAAAACAGTGTTTACGCGAAGGAGGAAAGTTGTTTTGAGTACAAAAACGTGGGAAAAATGAATGCATAAGAAAAAGAAACAAAAGGGCGGTATTGGTTTAAATGGCTTTTTAGACAGTTTTGTGAGTTAGATGGGTTCGGAATCTTAAAAACAGTGTGTACGCGAAGGAGGAAAGTTGTCTTGAGTGCAAAAATGTAAGAAAAATGAATGTGTAAGGAAAAGAAACGAAAGGGCGGTATTGGTTTAAATGGCCTTTTTAACGATTTTGTGAGCCTTTTGTTTTCGGAATCATAAAAAAAGTGTGTACGCGAAGGAGGAAAGTTGTTTTGAATGCAAAAACGTGGGAAAAATGAATGCATAAGGAAAAGAAACAAAAGGGCGGTATTGGTTTAAATGGCTTTTTAGACAGTTTTGTGAGTTAGATGGGTTCGGAATCTTAAAAACAGTGTATACGCGGAGGAAAGTTGTTTTGAGTGCAAAAACGTGGTAAAAATGAATGTATAAGGAAAAGAAACAAAAGGGAGGTATTGGCTTAAATGGTCTTTTAGATGATTTTGTGAGTCAGATGGGTTCGGAATCATGAAAACAGTGTGTACGCGAAGGAGGAAAGTTGTCTTGAGTGCAAAAATGTAAGAAAAATGAATGTGTAAGGTGAAGAAACGAAAGGGCGGTATTGGTTTAAATGGCCTTTTTAACGATTTTGTGAGTCATATGGTTTCGGAATCATAAAAACAGTGTTTACGCGAAGGAGGAAAGTTGTTTTGAGTACAAAAACGTGGGAAAAATGAATGCATAAGAAAAAGAAACAAAAGGGCGGTATTGGTTTAAATGGCTTTTTAGACAGTTTTCTGATTCAGATGGGTACGGAATCTTAAAAACAGTGTATACGCGAAGGAGGAAAGTTGTTTGAGTGCAAAAACGTGGTAAAAATGAATGTATAAGGAAAAGAAACAAAAGGGAGGTATTGGTTTAAATGCTCTTTTAGATGATTTTGTGAGTCAGATGGGTTCGGAATCTTAAAAACAGTGTGTACGCGAAGGAGGAAAGTTGTTTTGAGTGCAAAAACGTGGAAAAAATGAACGGATAAGGAAAAGAAACAAAAGGGCGGTATCGGTTTAAATAGCTTTTTAGACAGTTTTCTGAGTCAGATGGGTTCGGAATCTTAAAAACAGTGTATACGCGAAGGAGGAAAGTTGTTTTGAGTGCAAAAACGTGGTAAAAATGAATGTATAAGGAAAAGAAACAAAAGGGAGGTATTGGTTTAAATGGTCTTTTAGATGATTTTGTGAGTCAGATGGGTTCGGAATCATGAAAACAGTGTGTACGCGAAGGAGGAAAGTTGTCTTGAGTGCAAAAATGTAAGAAAAATGAATGTGTAAGGAAAAGAACGAAAGGGCGGTATTGGTTTAAATGGCCTTTTTAACGATTTTGTGAGTCATATGGTTTCGGAATCATAAAAAAAGTGTGTACGCGAAGGAGGAAAGTTGTTTTGAATGCAAAAACGTGGGAAAAATGAATGCATAAGGAAAAGAAACAAAAGGGCGGTATTGGTTTAAATGGCTTTTTAGACAGTTTTCTGATTCAGATGGGTTCGGAATCTTAAAAACAGTGTATACGCGAAGGAGGAAAGTTGTTTGAGTGCAAAAACGTGGTAAAAATGAATGTATAAGGAAAAGAAACAAAAGGGAGGTATTGGTTTAAATGCTCTTTTAGATGATTTTGTGAGTCAGATGGGTTCGGAATCATAAAAACAGTGTCTACGCGAAGAAGGAAAGTTGTCTTGAGTGCAAAAACGTAAGAAAAATGAATGAATAAGGAAAAGAAACAAAAGGGAGGTATTGGTTTAAATGCTCTTTTAGATGATTTTGTGAGTCAGATGGGTTCGGAATCTTAAAAACAGTGTGTACGCGAAGGAGGAAAGTTGTTTTGAGTGCAAAAACGTGGAAAAAATGAATGGATAAGGAAAAGAAACAAAAGGGCGGTATCGGTTTAAATAGCTTTTTAGACAGTTTTGTGAGTCAGATGGGTTCGGAATCTTAAAAACAGTGTGTACGAGAAGGAGGAAAGTTGTTTTGAGTGCAAAAACGTGAAAAAAATGAATGCATAAGGAAAAAAAACAAAAGGGCGGTATTGGTTTAAATGGCTTTTTAGACAGTTTTGTGAGTCAGATGGGCTCGGAATCTTAAAAACAGTGTGTACGCGAAGGAGGAAAGTTGTTTTGAGTACAAAAACGTGGAAAAAATGAATGTATACGGAAAAGAAACAAAAGGGCGGTATTGGTTTAAATGGCCTTTTAGACGGTTTTGTGAGTCAGGTGGGTTCGGAATCTTAAAAACAGTGTGTACGAGAAGGAGGAAAGTTGGAAAAACGTGGAAAAGGGGAAAGTATAAAGAAAAGAAACAAAAGGGCGGTATTGGTTTAAATGGCCTTTTTAACGATTTCGTGAGTCATATGGGTTCGGAATCATAAAAAAAGTGTGTACGCGAAGGAGGAAAGTTGTCTTGAGTGCAAAAATGTAAGAAAAATGAATATGTAAGGAAAAGAAACGAAAGGGCGGTATTGGTTTAAATGGCCTTTTTAACGATTTTGTGAGTCATATGGGTTCGGAAACATAAAAAAAGTGGAACGCGAAGGAGGAAAGTTGTTTTGAATGCAAAAACGTGGGAAAAATGAATGCATAAGGAAAAGAAACAAAAAGGCGGTATTGGTTTAAATGGCTTTTTAGACAGTTTTCTGAATCAGATGGGTTCGGAATCTTTAAAACAGTGTGTACGCAAAGGAGGAAAGTTGTTTTGAGTGCAAAAACGTGGAAAAAATGAATGTATAAGGAAAAGAAACAAAAGAGAGGTATTGGTTTAAATGCTCTTTTAGATGATTTTGTGAGTCAGATGGGTTCGGAATCATAAAAACAGTGTGTACGCGAAGAAGGAAAGTTGTCTTAAGTGCAAAAACGTAAGAAAAATGAATGCATAAGGAAAAGAAACGAAAGGGCGGAATTCGTTTAAATGGTCTTTTGGACGGTTTTGTTATTCAGATGGGTTTGGATTTATAAAAACAGTGTGTACGAGGAGGAAAGTTCGAAAAACGTGGAAAAAGTGAATGTATAAGGAAAAGAAACAAAAGGGCGATATTGGTTTAAATGGCTTTTTAGACAGTTTTGTGAGTCAGATGGGTTCGGAATCTTAAAAACAGTGTTTACGCGAAGGAGGAAAGTTGTTTTGAGTACAAAAACGTGGGAAAAATGAATGCATAAGAAAAAGAAACAAAAGGGCGGTATTGGTTTAAATGGCTTTTTAGACAGTTTTGTGAGTTAGATGGGTTCGGAATCTTAAAAACAGTGTATACGCGGAGGAAAGTTGTTTTGAGTGCAAAAACGTGGTAAAAATGAATGTATAAGGAAAAGAAACAAAAGGGAGGTATTGGTTTAAATGGTCTTTTAGATGATTTTGTGAGTCAGATGGGTTCGGAATCATGAAAACAGTGTGTACGCGAAGGAGGAAAGTTGTCTTGAGTGCAAAAATGTAAGAAAAATGAATGTGTAAGGTAAAGAAACGAAAGGGCGGTATTGGTTTAAATGGCCTTTTTAACGATTTTGTGAGTCATATGGTTTCGGAATCATAAAAAAAGTGTGTACGCGAACGAGGAAAGTTGTTTTGAATGCAAAAACGTGGGAAAAATGAATGCATAAGGAAAAGAAACAAAAGGGCGGTATTGGTTTAAATGGCTTTTTAGACAGTTTTCTGATTCAGATGGGTTCGGAATCTTAGAAACAGTGTGTACGCGAAGGAGGAAAGTTGTTTTGAGTGCAAAAACGTGGAAAAAATGAATGGATAAGGAAAAGAAACGAAAGGGCGGTATCGGTTTAAATAGCTTTTTAGACAGTTTTGTGAGTCAGATGGGTTCGGAATCTTAAAAACAGTGTGTACGAGAAGGAGGAAAGTTGTTTTGAGTGCAAAAACGTGAAAAAAATGAATGCATAAGGAAAAGAAACAAAAGGGCGGTATTGGTTTAAATGGCTTTTTAGACAGTTTTGTGAGTCAGATGGGCTCGGAATCTTAAAAACAGTGTGTACGCGAAGGAGGAAAGTTGTTTTGAGTACAAAAACGTGGAAAAAATGAATGTATACGGAAAAGAAACAAAAGGGCGGTATTGGTTTAAATGGCCTTTTAGACGGTTTTGTGAGTCAGGTGGGTTCGGAATCTTAAAAACAGTGTGTACGAGAAGGAGGAAAGTTGGAAAAACGTGGAAAAGGGGAAAGTATAAAGAAAAGAAACAAAAGGGCGGTATTGGTTTAAATGGCCTTTTTAACGATTTCGTGAGTCATATGGGTTCGGAATCATAAAAAAAGTGTGTACGCGAAGGAGGAAAGTTGTCTTGAGTGCAAAAATGTAAGAAAAATGAATATGTAAGGAAAAGAAACGAAAGGGCGGTATTGGTTTAAATGGCCTTTTTAACGATTTTGTGAGTCATATGGGTTCGGAAACATAAAAAAAGTGGAACGCGAAGGAGGAAAGTTGTTTTGAATGCAAAAACGTGGGAAAAATGAATGCATAAGGAAAAGAAACAAAAAGGCGGTATTGGTTTAAATGGCTTTTTAGACAGTTTTCTGAGTCAGATGGGTTCGGAATCTTTAAAACAGTGTGTACGCGAAGGAGGAAAGTTGTTTTGAGTGCAAAAACGTGGAAAAAATGAAAGGATAAGGAAAAGAAACAAAAGGGCGGTATCGGTTTAAATAGCTTTTTAGACAGTTTTCTGAGTCAGATGGGTTCGGAATCTTTAAAACAGTGTGTACGCGAAGGAGGAAAGTTGTTTTGAGTGCAAAAACGTGAAAAAAATGAATGCATAAGGAAAAAAAACAAAAGGGCGGTATTGGTTTAAATGGCTTTTTAGACAGTTTTGTGAGTCATATGGGCTCGGAATCTTAAAAACAGTGTGTACGCGAAGGAGGAAAGTTGTTTTGAGTACAAAAACGTGGAAAAAATGAATGTATACGGAAAAGAAACAAAAGGGCGGTATTGGTTTAAATGGCCTTTTAGACGGTTTTGTGAGTCAGGTGGGTTCGGAATCTTAAAAACAGTGTGTACGAGAAGGAGGAAAGTTGGAAAAACGTGGAAAAGGGGAAAGTATAAAGAAAAGAAACAAAAGGGCGGTATTGGTTTAAATGGCCTTTTTAACGATTTCGTGAGTCATATGGGTTCGGAATCATAAAAAAAGTGTGTACGCGAAGGAGGAAAGTTGTCTTGAGTGCAAAAATGTAAGAAAAATGAATATGTAAGGAAAAGAAACGAAAGGGCGGTATTGGTTTAAATGGCCTTTTTAACGATTTTGTGAGTCATATGGGTTCGGAAACATAAAAAAAGTGGAACGCGAAGGAGGAAAGTTGTTTTGAATGCAAAAACGTGGGAAAAATGAATGCATAAGGAAAAGAAACAAAAAGGCGGTATTGGTTTAAATGGCTTTTTAGACAGTTTTCTGAGTCAGATGGGTTCGGAATCTTTAAAACAGTGTGTACGCAAAGGAGGAAAGTTGTTTTGAGTGCAAAAACGTGGAAAAAATGAATGTATAAGGAAAAGAAACAAAAGAGAGGTATTGGTTTAAATGCTCTTTTAGATGATTTTGTGAGTCAGATGGGTTCGGAATCATAAAAACAGTGTGTACGCGAAGAAGGAAAGTTGTCTTAAGTGCAAAAACGTAAGAAAAATGAATGCATAAGGAAAAGAAACGAAAGGGCGGAATTCGTTTAAATGGTCTTTTGGACGGTTTTGTTATTCAGATGGGTTTGGATTTATAAAAACAGTGTGTACGAGGAGGAAAGTTCGAAAAACGTGGAAAAAGTGAATGTATAAGGAAAAGAAACAAAAGGGCGATATTGGTTTAAATGGCTTTTTAGACAGTTTTGTGAGTCAGATGGGTTCGGAATCTTAAAAACAGTGTTTACGCGAAGGAGGAAAGTTGTTTTGAGTACAAAAACGTGGGAAAAATGAATGCATAAGAAAAAGAAACAAAAGGGCGGTATTGGTTTAAATGGCTTTTTAGACAGTTTTGTGAGTTAGATGGGTTCGGAATCTTAAAAACAGTGTATACGCGGAGGAAAGTTGTTTTGAGTGCAAAAACGTGGTAAAAATGAATGTATAAGGAAAAGAAACAAAAGGGAGGTATTGGCTTAAATGGTCTTTTAGATGATTTTGTGAGTCAGATGGGTTCGGAATCATGAAAACAGTGTGTACGCGAAGGAGGAAAGTTGTCTTGAGTGCAAAAATGTAAGAAAAATGAATGTGTAAGGTGAAGAAACGAAAGGGCGGTATTGGTTTAAATGGCCTTTTTAACGATTTTGTGAGTCATATGGTTTCGGAATCATAAAAAAAGTGTGTACGCGAAGGAGGAAAGTTGTTTTGAATGCAAAAACGTGGGAAAAATGAATGCATAAGGAAAAGAAACAAAAGGGCGGTATTGATTTAAATGGCTTTTTAGACAGTTTTCTGATTCAGATGGGTACGGAATCTTAAAAACAGTGTATACGCGAAGGAGGAAAGTTGTTTGAGTGCAAAAACGTGGTAAAAATGAATGTATAAGGAAAAGAAACAAAAGGGAGGTATTGGTTTAAATGCTCTTTTAGATGATTTTGTGAGTCAGATGGGTTCGGAATCATAAAAACAGTGTCTACGCGAAGAAGGAAAGTTGTCTTGAGTGCAAAAACGTAAGAAAAATGAATGCATAAGGAAAAGAAACAAAAGGGAGGTATTGGTTTAAATGCTCTTTTAGATGATTTTGTGAGTCAGATGGGTTCGGAATCTTAAAAACAGTGTGTACGCGAAGGAGGAAAGTTGTTTTGAGTGCAAAAACGTGGAAAAAATGAACGGATAAGGAAAAGAAACAAAAGGGCGGTATCGGTTTAAATAGCTTTTTAGACAGTTTTCTGAGTCAGATGGGTTCGGAATCTTAAAAACAGTGTATACGCGAAGGAGGAAAGTTGTTTTGAGTGCAAAAACGTGGTAAAAATGAATGTATAAGGAAAAGAAACAAAAGGGAGGTATTGGTTTAAATGCTCTTTTAGATGATTTTGTGAGTCAGATGGGTTCGGAATCATAAAAACAGTGTCTACGCGAAGAAGGAAAGTTGTCTTGAGTGCAAAAACGTAAGAAAAATGAATGAATAAGGAAAAGAAACAAAAGGGAGGTATTGGTTTAAATGCTCTTTTAGATGATTTTGTGAGTCAGATGGGTTCGGAATCTTAAAAACAGTGTGTACGCGAAGGAGGAAAGTTGTTTTGAGTGCAAAAACGTGGAAAAAATGAATGGATAAGGAAAAGAAACAAAAGGGCGGTATCGGTTTAAATAGCTTTTTAGACAGTTTTGTGAGTCAGATGGGTTCGGAATCTTAAAAACAGTGTGTACGAGAAGGAGGAAAGTTGTTTTGAGTGCAAAAACGTGAAAAAAATGAATGCATAAGGAAAAAAAACAAAAGGGCGGTATTGGTTTAAATGGCTTTTTAGACAGTTTTGTGAGTCAGATGGGCTCGGAATCTTAAAAACAGTGTGTACGCGAAGGAGGAAAGTTGTTTTGAGTACAAAAACGTGGTAAAAATGAATGTATAAGGAAAAGAAACAAAAGGGAGGTATTGGTTGAAATGGTCTTTTAGATGATTTTGTGAGTCAGATGGGTTCGGAATCATGAAAACAGTGTGTACGCGAAGGAGGAAAGTTGTCTTGAGTGCAAAAATGTAAGAAAAATGAATGTGTAAGGAAAAGAAACGAAAGGGCGGTATTGGTTTAAATGGCCTTTTTAACGATTTTGTGAGTCATATGGTTTCGGAATCATAAAAAAAGTGTGTACGCGAAGGAGGAAAGTTGTTTTGAATGCAAAAACGTGGGAAAAATGAATGCATAAGGAAAAGAAACAAAAGGGCGGTATTGGTTTAAATGGCTTTTTAGACAGTTTTCTGATTCAGATGGGTTCGGAATCTTAAAAACAGTGTATACGCGAAGGAGGAAAGTTGTTTGAGTGCAAAAACGTGGTAAAAATGAATGTATAAGGAAAAGAAACAAAAGGGAGGTATTGGTTTAAATGCTCTTTTAGATGATTTTGTGAGTCAGATGGGTTCGGAATCATAAAAACAGTGTCTACGCGAAGAAGGAAAGTTGTCTTGAGTGCAAAAACGTAAGAAAAATGAATGAATAAGGAAAAGAAACAAAAGGGAGGTATTGGTTTAAATGCTCTTTTAGATGATTTTGTGAGTCAGATGGGTTCGGAATCTTAAAAACAGTGTGTACGCGAAGGAGGAAAGTTGTTTTGAGTGCAAAAACGTGGAAAAAATGAATGGATAAGGAAAAGAAACAAAAGGGCGGTATCGGTTTAAATAGCTTTTTAGACAGTTTTGTGAGTCAGATGGGTTCGGAATCTTAAAAACAGTGTGTACGAGAAGGAGGAAAGTTGTTTTGAGTGCAAAAACGTGAAAAAAATGAATGCATAAGGAAAAAAAACAAAAGGGCGGTATTGGTTTAAATGGCTTTTTAGACAGTTTTGTGAGTCAGATGGGCTCGGAATCTTAAAAACAGTGTGTACGCGAAGGAGGAAAGTTGTTTTGAGTACAAAAACGTGGAAAAAATGAATGTATACGGAAAAGAAACAAAAGGGCGGTATTGGTTTAAATGGCCTTTTAGACGGTTTTGTGAGTCAGGTGGGTTCGGAATCTTAAAAACAGTGTGTACGAGAAGGAGGAAAGTTGGAAAAACGTGGAAAAGGGGAAAGTATAAAGAAAAGAAACAAAAGGGCGGTATTGGTTTAAATGGCCTTTTTAACGATTTCGTGAGTCATATGGGTTCGGAATCATAAAAAAAGTGTGTACGCGAAGGAGGAAAGTTGTCTTGAGTGCAAAAATGTAAGAAAAATGAATATGTAAGGAAAAGAAACGAAAGGGCGGTATTGGTTTAAATGGCCTTTTTAACGATTTTGTGAGTCATATGGGTTCGGAAACATAAAAAAAGTGGAACGCGAAGGAGGAAAGTTGTTTTGAATGCAAAAACGTGGGAAAAATGAATGCATAAGGAAAAGAAACAAAAAGGCGGTATTGGTTTAAATGGCTTTTTAGACAGTTTTCTGAGTCAGATGGGTTCTGAATCTTTAAAACAGTGTGTACGCAAAGGAGGAAAGTTGTTTTGAGTGCAAAAACGTGGAAAAAATGAATGTATAAGGAAAAGAAACAAAAGAGAGGTATTGGTTTAAATGCTCTTTTAGATGATTTTGTGAGTCAGATGGGTTCGGAATCATAAAAACAGTGTGTACGCGAAGAAGGAAAGTTGTCTTAAGTGCAAAAACGTAAGAAAAATGAATGCATAAGGAAAAGAAACGAAAGGGCGGAATTCGTTCAAATGGTCTTTTGGACGGTTTTGTTATTCAGATGGGTTTGGATTTATAAAAACAGTGTGTACGAGGAGGAAAGTTCGAAAAACGTGGAAAAAGTGAATGTATAAGGAAAAGAAACAAAAGGGCGATATTGGTTTAAATGGCTTTTTAGACAGTTTTGTGAGTCAGATGGGTTCGGAATCTTAAAAACAGTGTTTACGCGAAGGAGGAAAGTTGTTTTGAGTACAAAAACGTGGGAAAAATGAATGCATAAGAAAAAGAAACAAAAGGGCGGTATTGGTTTAAATGGCTTTTTAAACAGTTTTGTGAGTTAGATGGGTTCGGAATCTTAAAAACAGTGTGTACGCGAAGGAGGAAAGTTGTCTTGAGTGCAAAAATGTAAGAAAAATGAATGTGTAAGGAAAAGAAACGAAAGGGCGGTATTGGTTTAAATGGCCTTTTTAACGATTTTGTGAGCCTTTTGTTTTCGGAATCATAAAAAAAGTGTGTACGCGAAGGAGGAAAGTTGTTTTGAATGCAAAAACGTGGGAAAAATGAATGCATAAGGAAAAGAAACAAAAGGGCGGTATTGGTTTAAATGGCTTTTTAGACAGTTTTGTGAGTTAGATGGGTTCGGAATCTTAAAAACAGTGTATACGCGGAGGAAAGTTGTTTTGAGTGCAAAAACGTGGTAAAAATGAATGTATAAGGAAAAGAAACAAAAGGGAGGTATTGGCTTAAATGGTCTTTTAGATGATTTTGTGAGTCAGATGGGTTCGGAATCATGAAAACAGTGTGTACGCGAAGGAGGAAAGTTGTCTTGAGTGCAAAAATGTAAGAAAAATGAATGTGTAAGGTGAAGAAACGAAAGGGCGGTATTGGTTTAAATGGCCTTTTTAACGATTTTGTGAGTCATATGGTTTCGGAATCATAAAAACAGTGTTTACGCGAAGGAGGAAAGTTGTTTTGAGTACAAAAACGTGGGAAAAATGAATGCATAAGAAAAAGAAACAAAAGGGCGGTATTGGTTTAAATGGCTTTTTAGACAGTTTTCTGATTCAGATGGGTACGGAATCTTAAAAACAGTGTATACGCGAAGGAGGAAAGTTGTTTGAGTGCAAAAACGTGGTAAAAATGAATGTATAAGGAAAAGAAACAAAAGGGAGGTATTGGTTTAAATGCTCTTTTAGATGATTTTGTGAGTCAGATGGGTTCGGAATCTTAAAAACAGTGTGTACGCGAAGGAGGAAAGTTGTTTTGAGTGCAAAAACGTGGAAAAAATGAACGGATAAGGAAAAGAAACAAAAGGGCGGTATCGGTTTAAATAGCTTTTTAGACAGTTTTCTGAGTCAGATGGGTTCGGAATCTTAAAAACAGTGTATACGCGAAGGAGGAAAGTTGTTTTGAGTGCAAAAACGTGGTAAAAATGAATGTATAAGGAAAAGAAACAAAAGGGAGGTATTGGTTTAAATGGTCTTTTAGATGATTTTGTGAGTCAGATGGGTTCGGAATCATGAAAACAGTGTGTACGCGAAGGAGGAAAGTTGTCTTGAGTGCAAAAATGTAAGAAAAATGAATGTGTAAGGAAAAGAACGAAAGGGCGGTATTGGTTTAAATGGCCTTTTTAACGATTTTGTGAGTCATATGGTTTCGGAATCATAAAAAAAGTGTGTACGCGAAGGAGGAAAGTTGTTTTGAATGCAAAAACGTGGGAAAAATGAATGCATAAGGAAAAGAAACAAAAGGGCGGTATTGGTTTAAATGGCTTTTTAGACAGTTTTCTGATTCAGATGGGTTCGGAATCTTAAAAACAGTGTATACGCGAAGGAGGAAAGTTGTTTGAGTGCAAAAACGTGGTAAAAATGAATGTATAAGGAAAAGAAACAAAAGGGAGGTATTGGTTTAAATGCTCTTTTAGATGATTTTGTGAGTCAGATGGGTTCGGAATCATAAAAACAGTGTCTACGCGAAGAAGGAAAGTTGTCTTGAGTGCAAAAACGTAAGAAAAATGAATGAATAAGGAAAAGAAACAAAAGGGAGGTATTGGTTTAAATGCTCTTTTAGATGATTTTGTGAGTCAGATGGGTTCGGAATCTTAAAAACAGTGTGTACGCGAAGGAGGAAAGTTGTTTTGAGTGCAAAAACGTGGAAAAAATGAATGGATAAGGAAAAGAAACAAAAGGGCGGTATCGGTTTAAATAGCTTTTTAGACAGTTTTGTGAGTCAGATGGGTTCGGAATCTTAAAAACAGTGTGTACGCGAAGGAGGAAAGTTGTTTTGAGTACAAAAACGTGGAAAAAATGAATGTATACGGAAAAGAAACAAAAGGGCGGTATTGGTTTAAATGGCCTTTTAGACGGTTTTGTGAGTCAGGTGGGTTCGGAATCTTAAAAACAGTGTGTACGAGAAGGAGGAAAGTTGGAAAAACGTGGAAAAGGGGAAAGTATAAAGAAAAGAAACAAAAGGGCGGTATTGGTTTAAATGGCCTTTTTAACGATTTCGTGAGTCATATGGGTTCGGAATCATAAAAAAAGTGTGTACGCGAAGGAGGAAAGTTGTCTTGAGTGCAAAAATGTAAGAAAAATGAATATGTAAGGAAAAGAAACGAAAGGGCGGTATTGGTTTAAATGGCCTTTTTAACGATTTTGTGAGTCATATGGGTTCGGAAACATAAAAAAAGTGGAACGCGAAGGAGGAAAGTTGTTTTGAATGCAAAAACGTGGGAAAAATGAATGCATAAGGAAAAGAAACAAAAAGGCGGTATTGGTTTAAATGGCTTTTTAGACAGTTTTCTGAATCAGATGGGTTCGGAATCTTTAAAACAGTGTGTACGCAAAGGAGGAAAGTTGTTTTGAGTGCAAAAACGTGGAAAAAATGAATGTATAAGGAAAAGAAACAAAAGAGAGGTATTGGTTTAAATGCTCTTTTAGATGATTTTGTGAGTCAGATGGGTTCGGAATCATAAAAACAGTGTGTACGCGAAGAAGGAAAGTTGTCTTAAGTGCAAAAACGTAAGAAAAATGAATGCATAAGGAAAAGAAACGAAAGGGCGGAATTCGTTTAAATGGTCTTTTGGACGGTTTTGTTATTCAGATGGGTTTGGATTTATAAAAACAGTGTGTACGAGGAGGAAAGTTCGAAAAACGTGGAAAAAGTGAATGTATAAGGAAAAGAAACAAAAGGGCGATATTGGTTTAAATGGCTTTTTAGACAGTTTTGTGAGTCAGATGGGTTCGGAATCTTAAAAACAGTGTTTACGCGAAGGAGGAAAGTTGTTTTGAGTACAAAAACGTGGGAAAAATGAATGCATAAGAAAAAGAAACAAAAGGGCGGTATTGGTTTAAATGGCTTTTTAGACAGTTTTGTGAGTTAGATGGGTTCGGAATCTTAAAAACAGTGTATACGCGGAGGAAAGTTGTTTTGAGTGCAAAAACGTGGTAAAAATGAATGTATAAGGAAAAGAAACAAAAGGGAGGTATTGGCTTAAATGGTCTTTTAGATGATTTTGTGAGTCAGATGGGTTCGGAATCATGAAAACAGTGTGTACGCGAAGGAGGAAAGTTGTATTGAGTGCAAAAATGTAAGAAAAATGAATGTGTAAGGAAAAGAAACGAAAGGGCGGTATTGGTTTAAATGGCCTTTTTAACGATTTTGTGAGTCATATGGTTTCGGAATCATAAAAAAAGTGTGTACGCGAAGGAGGAAAGTTGTTTTGAATGCAAAAACGTGGGAAAAATGAATGCATAAGGAAAAGAAACAAAAGGGCGGTATTGGTTTAAATGGCTTTTTAGACAGTTTTCTGAGTCAGATGGGTTCGGAATCTTAAAAACAGTGTATACGCGAAGGAGGAAAGTTGTTTTGAGTGCAAAAACGTGGTAAAAATGAATGTATAAGGAAAAGAAACAAAAGGGAGGTATTGGTTTAAATGGTCTTTTAGATGATTTTGTGAGTCAGATGGGTTCGGAATCATGAAAACAGTGTGTACGCGAAGGAGGAAAGTTGTCTTGAGTGCAAAAATGTAAGAAAAATGAATGTGTAAGGTAAAGAAACGAAAGGGCGGTATTGGTTTAAATGGCCTTTTTAACGATTTTGTGAGTCATATGGTTTCGGAATCATAAAAAAAGTGTGTACGCGAAGGAGGAAAGTTGTTTTGAATGCAAAAACGTGGGAAAAATGAATGCATAAGGAAAAGAAACAAAAGGGCGGTATTGGTTTAAATGGCTTTTTAGACAGTTTTCTGATTCAGATGGGTTCGGAATCTTAGAAACAGTGTGTACGCGAAGGAGGAAAGTTGTTTTGAGTGCAAAAACGTGGAAAAAATGAATGGATAAGGAAAAGAAACGATAGGGCGGTATCGGTTTAAATAGCTTTTTAGACAGTTTTGTGAGTCAGATGGGTTCGGAATCTTAAAAACAGTGTGTACGAGAAGGAGGAAAGTTGTTTTGAGTGCAAAAACGTGAAAAAAATGAATGCATAAGGAAAAGAAACAAAAGGGCGGTATTGGTTTAAATGGCTTTTTAGACAGTTTTGTGAGTCAGATGGGCTCGGAATCTTAAAAACAGTGTGTACGCGAAGGAGGAAAGTTGTTTTGAGTACAAAAACGTGGAAAAAATGAATGTATACGGAAAAGAAACAAAAGGGCGGTATTGGTTTAAATGGCCTTTTAGACGGTTTTGTGAGTCAGGTGGGTTCGGAATCTTAAAAACAGTGTGTACGAGAAGGAGGAAAGTTGGAAAAACGTGGAAAAGGGGAAAGTATAAAGAAAAGAAACAAAAGGGCGGTATTGGTTTAAATGGCCTTTTTAACGATTTCGTGAGTCATATGGGTTCGGAATCATAAAAAAAGTGTGTACGCGAAGGAGGAAAGTTGTCTTGAGTGCAAAAATGTAAGAAAAATGAATATGTAAGGAAAAGAAACGAAAGGGCGGTATTGGTTTAAATGGCCTTTTTAACGATTTTGTGAGTCATATGGGTTCGGAAACATAAAAAAAGTGGAACGCGAAGGAGGAAAGTTGTTTTGAATGCAAAAACGTGGGAAAAATGAATGCATAAGGAAAAGAAACAAAAAGGCGGTATTGGTTTAAATGGCTTTTTAGACAGTTTTCTGAGTCAGATGGGTTCGGAATCTTTAAAACAGTGTGTACGCGAAGGAGGAAAGTTGTTTTGAGTGCAAAAACGTGGAAAAAATGAAAGGATAAGGAAAAGAAACAAAAGGGCGGTATCGGTTTAAATAGCTTTTTAGACAGTTTTGTGAGTCAGATGGGTTCGGAATCTTAAAAACAGTGTGTACGAGAAGGAGGAAAGTTGTTTTGAGTGCAAAAACGTGAAAAAAATGAATGCATAAGGAAAAAAAACAAAAGGGCGGTATTGGTTTAAATGGCTTTTTAGACAGTTTTGTGAGTCATATGGGCTCGGAATCTTAAAAACAGTGTGTACGCGAAGGAGGAAAGTTGTTTTGAGTACAAAAACGTGGAAAAAATGAATGTATACGGAAAAGAAACAAAAGGGCGGTATTGGTTTAAATGGCCTTTTAGACGGTTTTGTGAGTCAGGTGGGTTCGGAATCTTAAAAACAGTGTGTACGAGAAGGAGGAAAGTTGGAAAAACGTGGAAAAGGGGAAAGTATAAAGAAAAGAAACAAAAGGGCGGTATTGGTTTAAATGGCCTTTTTAACGATTTCGTGAGTCATATGGGTTCGGAATCATAAAAAAAGTGTGTACGCGAAGGAGGAAAGTTGTCTTGAGTGCAAAAATGTAAGAAAAATGAATATGTAAGGAAAAGAAACGAAAGGGCGGTATTGGTTTAAATGGCCTTTTTAACGATTTTGTGAGTCATATGGGTTCGGAAACATAAAAAAAGTGGAACGCGAAGGAGGAAAGTTGTTTTGAATGCAAAAACGTGGGAAAAATGAATGCATAAGGAAAAGAAACAAAAAGGCGGTATTGGTTTAAATGGCTTTTTAGACAGTTTTCTGAGTCAGATGGGTTCGGAATCTTTAAAACAGTGTGTACGCAAAGGAGGAAAGTTGTTTTGAGTGCAAAAACGTGGAAAAAATGAATGTATAAGGAAAAGAAACAAAAGAGAGGTATTGGTTTAAATGCTCTTTTAGATGATTTTGTGAGTCAGATGGGTTCGGAATCATAAAAACAGTGTGTACGCGAAGAAGGAAAGTTGTCTTAAGTGCAAAAACGTAAGAAAAATGAATGCATAAGGAAAAGAAACGAAAGGGCGGAATTCGTTTAAATGGTCTTTTGGACGGTTTTGTTATTCAGATGGGTTTGGATTTATAAAAACAGTGTGTACGAGGAGGAAAGTTCGAAAAACGTGGAAAAAGTGAATGTATAAGGAAAAGAAACAAAAGGGCGATATTGGTTTAAATGGCTTTTTAGACAGTTTTGTGAGTCAGATGGGTTCGGAATCTTAAAAACAGTGTTTACGCGAAGGAGGAAAGTTGTTTTGAGTACAAAAACGTGGGAAAAATGAATGCATAAGAAAAAGAAACAAAAGGGCGGTATTGGTTTAAATGGCTTTTTAGACAGTTTTGTGAGTTAGATGGGTTCGGAATCTTAAAAACAGTGTATACGCGGAGGAAAGTTGTTTTGAGTGCAAAAACGTGGTAAAAATGAATGTATAAGGAAAAGAAACAAAAGGGAGGTATTGGCTTAAATGGTCTTTTAGATGATTTTGTGAGTCAGATGGGTTCGGAATCATGAAAACAGTGTGTACGCGAAGGAGGAAAGTTGTATTGAGTGCAAAAATGTAAGAAAAATGAATGTGTAAGGAAAAGAAACGAAAGGGCGGTATTGGTTTAAATGGCCTTTTTAACGATTTTGTGAGTCATATGGTTTCGGAATCATAAAAAAAGTGTGTACGCGAAGGAGGAAAGTTGTTTTGAATGCAAAAACGTGGGAAAAATGAATGCATAAGGAAAAGAAACAAAAGGGCGGTATTGGTTTAAATGGCTTTTTAGACAGTTTTCTGAGTCAGATGGGTTCGGAATCTTAAAAACAGTGTATACGCGAAGGAGGAAAGTTGTTTTGAGTGCAAAAACGTGGTAAAAATGAATGTATAAGGAAAAGAAACAAAAGGGAGGTATTGGTTTAAATGGTCTTTTAGATGATTTTGTGAGTCAGATGGGTTCGGAATCATGAAAACAGTGTGTACGCGAAGGAGGAAAGTTGTCTTGAGTGCAAAAATGTAAGAAAAATGAATGTGTAAGGTAAAGAAACGAAAGGGCGGTATTGGTTTAAATGGCCTTTTTAACGATTTTGTGAGTCATATGGTTTCGGAATCATAAAAAAAGTGTGTACGCGAAGGAGGAAAGTTGTTTTGAATGCAAAAACGTGGGAAAAATGAATGCATAAGGAAAAGAAACAAAAGGGCGGTATTGGTTTAAATGGCTTTTTAGACAGTTTTCTGATTCAGATGGGTTCGGAATCTTAAAAACAGTGTGTACGCGAAGGAGGAAAGTTGTTTTGAGTGCAAAAACGTGGAAAAAATGAATGGATAAGGAAAAGAAACGAAAGGGCGGTATCGGTTTAAATAGCTTTTTAGACAGTTTTGTGAGTTAGATGGGTTCGGAATCTTAAAAACAGTGTGTACGAGAAGGAGGAAAGTTGTTTTGAGTGCAAAAACGTGAAAAAAATGAATGCATAAGGAAAAGAAACAAAAGGGCGGTATTGGTTTAAATGGCTTTTTAGACAGTTTTGTGAGTCAGATGGGCTCGGAATCTTAAAAACAGTGTGTACGCGAAGGAGGAAAGTTGTTTTGAGTACAAAAACGTGGAAAAAATGAATGTATACGGAAAAGAAACAAAAGGGCGGTATTGGTTTAAATGGCCTTTTAGACGGTTTTGTGAGTCAGGTGGGTTCGGAATCTTAAAAACAGTGTGTACGAGAAGGAGGAAAGTTGGAAAAACGTGGAAAAGGGGAAAGTATAAAGAAAAGAAACAAAAGGGCGGTATTGGTTTAAATGGCCTTTTTAACGATTTCGTGAGTCATATGGGTTCGGAATCATAAAAAAAGTGTGTACGCGAAGGAGGAAAGTTGTCTTGAGTGCAAAAATGTAAGAAAAATGAATATGTAAGGAAAAGAAACGAAAGGGCGGTATTGGTTTAAATGGCCTTTTTAACGATTTTGTGAGTCATATGGGTTCGGAAGCATAAAAAAAGTGGAACGCGAAGGAGGAAAGTTGTTTTGAATGCAAAAACGTGGGAAAAATGAATGCATAAGGAAAAGAAACAAAAAGGCGGTATTGGTTTAAATGGCTTTTTAGACAGTTTTCTGAGTCAGATGGGTTCGGAATCTTTAAAACAGTGTGTACGCGAAGGAGGAAAGTTGTTTTGAGTGCAAAAACGTGGAAAAAATGAAAGGATAAGGAAAAGAAACAAAAGGGCGGTATCGGTTTAAATAGCTTTTTAGACAGTTTTGTGAGTCAGATGGGTTCGGAATCTTAAAAACAGTGTGTACGAGAAGGAGGAAAGTTGTTTTGAGTGCAAAAACGTGAAAAAAATGAATGCATAAGGAAAAAAAACAAAAGGGCGGTATTGGTTTAAATGGCTTTTTAGACAGTTTTTTGAGTCAGATGGGCTCGGAATCTTAAAAACAGTGTGTACGCGAAGGAGGAAAGTTGTTTTGAGTACAAAAACGTGGAAAAAATGAATGTATACGGAAAAGAAACAAAAGGACGGTATTGGTTTAAATGGCCTTTTAGACGGTTTTGTGAGTCAGGTGGGTTCGGAATCTTAAAAACAGTGTGTACGAGAAGGAGGAAAATTGGAAAAACGTGGAAAAGGGGAAAGTATAAAGAAAAGAAACAAAAGGGCGGTATTGGTTTAAATGGCCTTTTTAACGATTTCGTGAGTCATATGGGTTCGGAATCATAAAAAAAGTGTGTACGCGAAGGAGGAAAGTTGTCTTGAGTGCAAAAATGTAAGAAAAATGAATATGTAAGGAAAAGAAACGAAAGGGCGGTATTGGTTTAAATGGCCTTTTTAACGATTTTGTGAGTCATATGGGTTCGGAAACATAAAAAAAGTGGAACGCGAAGGAGGAAAGTTGTTTTGAATGCAAAAACGTGGGAAAAATGAATGCATAAGGAAAAGAAACAAAAAGGCGGTATTGGTTTAAATGGCTTTTTAGACAGTTTTCTGAGTCAGATGGGTTCGGAATCTTTAAAACAGTGTGTACGCAAAGGAGGAAAGTTGTTTTGAGTGCAAAAACGTGGAAAAAATGAATGTATAAGGAAAAGAAACAAAAGAGAGGTATTGGTTTAAATGCTCTTTTAGATGATTTTGTGAGTCAGATGGGTTCGGAATCATAAAAACAGTGTGTACGCGAAGAAGGAAAGTTGTCTTAAGTGCAAAAACGTAAGAAAAATGAATGCATAAGGAAAAGAAACGAAAGGGCGGAATTCGTTTAAATGGTCTTTTGGACGGTTTTGTTATTCAGATGGGTTTGGATTTATAAAAACAGTGTGTACGAGGAGGAAAGTTCGAAAAACGTGGAAAAAGTGAATGTATAAGGAAAAGAAACAAAAGGGCGATATTGGTTTAAATGGCTTTTTAGACAGTTTTGTGAGTCAGATGGGTTCGGAATCTTAAAAACAGTGTTTACGCGAAGGAGGAAAGTTGTTTTGAGTACAAAAACGTGGGAAAAATGAATGCATAAGTAAAAGAAACAAAAGGGCGGTATTGGTTTAAATGGCTTTTTAGACAGTTTTGTGAGTTAGATGGGTTCGGAATCTTAAAAACAGTGTATACGCGGAGGAAAGTTGTTTTGAGTGCAAAAACGTGGTAAAAATGAATGTATAAGGAAAAGAAACAAAAGGGAGGTATTGGCTTAAATGGTCTTTTAGATGATTTTGTGAGTCAGATGGGTTCGGAATCATGAAAACAGTGTGTACGCGAAGGAGAAAAGTTGTCTTGAGTGCAAAAATGTAAGAAAAATGAATGTGTAAGGAAAAGAAACGAAAGGGCGGTATTGGTTTAAATGGCCTTTTTAACGATTTTGTGAGTCATATGGTTTCGGAATCATAAAAAAAGTGTGTACGCGAAGGAGGAAAGTTGTTTTGAATGCAAAAACGTGGGAAAAATGAATGCATAAGGAAAAGAAACAAAAGGGCGGTATTGGTTTAAATGGCTTTTTAGACAGTTTTCTGAGTCAGATGGGTTCGGAATCTTAAAAACAGTGTATACGCGAAGGAGGAAAGTTGTTTTGAGTGCAAAAACGTGGTAAAAATGAATGTATAAGGAAAAGAAACAAAAGGGAGGTATTGGTTTAAATGGTCTTTTAGATGATTTTGTGAGTCAGATGGGTTCGGAATCATGAAAACAGTGTGTACGCGAAGGAGGAAAGTTGTCTTGAGTGCAAAAATGTAAGAAAAATGAATGTGTAAGGTAAAGAAACGAAAGGGCGGTATTGGTTTAAATGGCCTTTTTAACGATTTTGTGAGTCATATGGTTTCGGAATCATAAAAAAAGTGTGTACGCGAAGGAGGAAAGTTGTTTTGAATGCAAAAACGTGGGAAAAATGAATGCATAAGGAAAAGAAACAAAAGGGCGGTATTGGTTTAAATGGCTTTTTAGACAGTTTTCTGATTCAGATGGGTTCGGAATCTTAAAAACAGTGTGTACGCGAAGGAGGAAAGTTGTTTTGAGTGCAAAAACGTGGAAAAAATGAATGGATAAGGAAAAGAAACGAAAGGGCGGTATCGGTTTAAATAGCTTTTTAGACAGTTTTGTGAGTCAGATGGGTTCGGAATCTTAAAAACAGTGTGTACGAGAAGGAGGAAAGTTGTTTTGAGTGCAAAAACGTGGGAAAAATGAATGCATAAGGAAAAGAAACAAAAGGGCGGTATTGGTTTAAATGGCTTTTTAGACAGTTTTCTGATTCAGATGGGTTCGGAATCTTAAAAACAGTGTATACGCGAAGGAGGAAAGTTGTTTGAGTGCAAAAACGTGGTAAAAATGAATGTATAAGGAAAAGAAACAAAAGGGAGGTATTGGTTTAAATGCTCTTTTAGATGATTTTGTGAGTCAGATGGGTTCGGAATCATAAAAACAGTGTCTACGCGAAGAAGGAAAGTTGTCTTGAGTGCAAAAACGTAAGAAAAATGAATGAATAAGGAAAAGAAACAAAAGGGAGGTATTGGTTTAAATGCTCTTTTAGATGATTTTGTGAGTCAGATGGGTTCGGAATCTTAAAAACAGTGTGTACGCGAAGGAGGAAAGTTGTTTTGAGTGCAAAAACGTGGAAAAAATGAATGGATAAGGAAAAGAAACAAAAGGGCGGTATCGGTTTAAATAGCTTTTTAGACAGTTTTGTGAGTCAGATGGGTTCGGAATCTTAAAAACAGTGTGTACGAGAAGGAGGAAAGTTGTTTTGAGTGCAAAAACGTGAAAAAAATGAATGCATAAGGAAAAGAAACAAAAGGGCGGTATTGGTTTAAATGGCTTTTTAGACAGTTTTGTGAGTCAGATGGGCTCGGAATCTTAAAAACAGTGTGTACGCGAAGGAGGAAAGTTGTTTTGAGTACAAAAACGTGGAAAAAATGAATGTATAAGGAAAAGAAACAAAAGGGCGGTATTGGTTTAAAGGGCCTTTTAGACGGTTTTGTGAGTCAGGTGGGTTCGGAATCTTAAAAACAGTGTGTACGAGAAGGAGGAAAGTTGGAAAAACGTGGAAAAGGGGAAAGTATAAAGAAAAGAAACAAAAGGGCGGTATTGGTTTAAATGGCCTTTTTAACGATTTCGTGAGTCATATGGGTTCGGAATCATAAAAAAAGTGTGTACGCGAAGGAGGAAAGTTGTCTTGAGTGCAAAAATGTAAGAAAAATGAATATGTAAGGAAAAGAAACGAAAGGGCGGTATTGGTTTAAATGGCCTTTTTAACGATTTTGTGAGTCATATGGGTTCGGAAACATAAAAAAAGTGGAACGCGAAGGAGGAAAGTTGTTTTGAATGCAAAAACGTGGGAAAAATGAATGCATAAGGAAAAGAAACAAAAAGGCGGTATTGGTTTAAATGGCTTTTTAGACAGTTTTCTGAGTCAGATGGGTTCGGAATCTTTAAAACAGTGTGTACGCGAAGAAGGAAAGTTGTCTTAAGTGCAAAAACGTAAGAAAAATGAATGCATAAGGAAAAGAAACGAAAGGGCGGAATTCGTTTAAATGGTCTTTTGGACGGTTTTGTTATTCAGATGGGTTTGGATTTATAAAAACAGTGTGTACGAGGAGGAAAGTTCGAAAAACGTGGAAAAAGTGAATGTATAAGGAAAAGAAACAAAAGGGCGATATTGGTTTAAATGGCTTTTTAGACAGTTTTGTGAGTCAGATGGGTTCGGAATCTTAAAAACAGTGTTTACGCGAAGGAGGAAAGTTGTTTTGAGTACAAAAACGTGGGAAAAATGAATGCATAAGAAAAAGAAACAAAAGGGCGGTATTGGTTTAAATGGCTTTTTAGACAGTTTTGTGAGTTAGATGGGTTCGGAATCTTAAAAACAGTGTATACGCGGAGGAAAGTTGTTTTGAGTGCAAAAACGTGGTAAAAATGAATGTATAAGGAAAAGAAACAAAAGGGAGGTATTGGCTTAAATGGTCTTTTAGATGATTTTGTGAGTCAGATGGGTTCGGAATCATGAAAACAGTGTGTACGCGAAGGAGGAAAGTTGTCTTGAGTGCAAAAATGTAAGAAAAATGAATATGTAAGGAAAAGAAACGAAAGGGCGGTATTGGTTTAAATGGCCTTTTTAACGATTTTGTGAGTCATATGGGTTCGGAAACATAAAAAAAGTGGAACGCGAAGGAGGAAAGTTGTTTTGAATGCAAAAACGTGGGAAAAATGAATGCATAAGGAAAAGAAACAAAAAGGCGGTATTGGTTTAAATGGCTTTTTAGACAGTTTTCTGAGTCAGATGGGTTCGGAATCTTTAAAACAGTGTGTACGCGAAGGAGGAAAGTTGTTTTGAGTGCAAAAACGTGGAAAAAATGAAAGGATAAGGAAAAGAAACAAAAGGGCGGTATCGGTTTAAATAGCTTTTTAGACAGTTTTGTGAGTCAGATGGGTTCGGAATCTTAAAAACAGTGTGTACGAGAAGGAGGAAAGTTGTTTTGAGTGCAAAAACGTGAAAAAAATGAATGCATAAGGAAAAAAAACAAAAGGGCGGTATTGGTTTAAATGGCTTTTTAGACGGTTTTGTGAGTCAGGTGGGTTCGGAATCTTAAAAACAGTGTGTACGAGAAGGAGGAAAGTTGGAAAAACGTGGAAAAGGGGAAAGTATAAAGAAAAGAAACAAAAGGGCGGTATTGGTTTAAATGGCCTTTTTAACGATTTCGTGAGTCATATGGGTTCGGAATCATAAAAAAAGTGTGTACGCGAAGGAGGAAAGTTGTCTTGAGTGCAAAAATGTAAGAAAAATGAATATGTAAGGAAAAGAAACGAAAGGGCGGTATTGGTTTAAATGGCCTTTTTAACGATTTTGTGAGCCATATGGGTTCGGAAACATAAAAAAAGTGGAACGCGAAGGAGGAAAGTTGTTTTGAATGCAAAAACGTGGGAAAAATGAATGCATAAGGAAAAGAAACAAAAAGGCGGTATTGGTTTAAATGGCTTTTTAGACAGTTTTCTGAGTCAGATGGGTTCGGAATCTTTAAAACAGTGTGTACGCAAAGGAGGAAAGTTGTTTTGAGTGCAAAAACGTGGAAAAAATGAATGTATAAGGAAAAGAAACAAAAGAGAGGTATTGGTTTAAATGCTCTTTTAGATGATTTTGTGAGTCAGATGGGTTCGGAATCATAAAAACAGTGTGTACGCGAAGAAGGAAAGTTGTCTTAAGTGCAAAAACGTAAGAAAAATGAATGCATAAGGAAAAGAAACGAAAGGGCGGAATTCGTTTAAATGGTCTTTTGGACGGTTTTGTTATTCAGATGGGTTTGGATTTATAAAAACAGTGTGTACGAGGAGGAAAGTTCGAAAAACGTGGAAAAAGTGAATGTATAAGGAAAAGAAACAAAAGGGCGATATTGGTTTAAATGGCTTTTTAGACAGTTTTGTGAGTCAGATGGGTTCGGAATCTTAAAAACAGTGTTTACGCGAAGGAGGAAAGTTGTTTTGAGTACAAAAACGTGGGAAAAATGAATGCATAAGAAAAAGAAACAAAAGGGCGGTATTGGTTTAAATGGCTTTTTAGACAGTTTTGTGAGTTAGATGGGTTCGGAATCTTAAAAACAGTGTATACGCGGAGGAAAGTTGTTTTGAGTGCAAAAACGTGGTAAAAATGAATGTATAAGGAAAAGAAACAAAAGGGAGGTATTGGCTTAAATGGTCTTTTAGATGATTTTGTGAGTCAGATGGGTTCGGAATCATGAAAACAGTGTGTACGCGAAGGAGGAAAGTTGTCTTGAGTGCAAAAATGTAAGAAAAATGAATGTGTAAGGTGAAGAAACGAAAGGGCGGTATTGGTTTAAATGGCCTTTTTAACGATTTTGTGAGTCATATGGTTTCGGAATCATAAAAAAAGTGTGTACGCGAAGGAGGAAAGTTGTTTTGAATGCAAAAACGTGGGACAAATGAATGCATAAGGAAAAGAAACAAAAGGGCGGTATTGATTTAAATGGCTTTTTAGACAGTTTTCTGATTCAGATGGGTACGGAATCTTAAAAACAGTGTATACGCGAAGGAGGAAAGTTGTTTGAGTGCAAAAACGTGGTAAAAATGAATGTATAAGGAAAAGAAACAAAAGGGAGGTATTGGTTTAAATGCTCTTTTAGATGATTTTGTGAGTCAGATGGGTTCGGAATCATAAAAACAGTGTCTACGCGAAGAAGGAAAGTTGTTTTGAGTGCAAAAACGTAAGAAAAATGAATGCATAAGGAAAAGAAACAAAAGGGAGGTATTGGTTTAAATGCTCTTTTAGATGATTTTGTGAGTCAGATGGGTTCGGAATCTTAAAAACAGTGTGTACGCGAAGGAGGAAAGTTGTTTTGAGTGCAAAAACGTGGAAAAAATGAACGGATAAGGAAAAGAAACAAAAGGGCGGTATCGGTTTAAATAGCTTTTTAGACAGTTTTCTGAGTCAGATGGGTTCGGAATCTTAAAAACAGTGTATACGCGAAGGAGGAAAGTTGTTTTGAGTGCAAAAACGTGGTAAAAATGAATGTATAAGGAAAAGAAACAAAAGGGAGGTATTGGTTTAAATGCTCTTTTAGATGATTTTGTGAGTCAGATGGGTTCGGAATCATAAAAACAGTGTCTACGCGAAGAAGGAAAGTTGTCTTGAGTGCAAAAACGTAAGAAAAATGAATGAATAAGGAAAAGAAACAAAAGGGAGGTATTGGTTTAAATGCTCTTTTAGATGATTTTGTGAGTCAGATGGGTTCGGAATCTTAAAAACAGTGTGTACGCGAAGGAGGAAAGTTGTTTTGAGTGCAAAAACGTGGAAAAAATGAATGGATAAGGAAAAGAAACAAAAGGGCGGTATCGGTTTAAATAGCTTTTTAGACAGTTTTGTGAGTCAGATGGGTTCGGAATCTTAAAAACAGTGTGTACGAGAAGGAGGAAAGTTGTTTTGAGTGCAAAAACGTGAAAAAAATGAATGCATAAGGAAAAAAAACAAAAGGGCGGTATTGGTTTAAATGGCTTTTTAGACAGTTTTGTGAGTCAGATGGGCTCGGAATCTTAAAAACAGTGTGTACGCGAAGGAGGAAAGTTGTTTTGAGTACAAAAACGTGGTAAAAATGAATGTATAAGGAAAAGAAACAAAAGGGAGGTATTGGTTTAAATGGTCTTTTAGATGATTTTGTGAGTCAGATGGGTTCGGAATCATGAAAACAGTGTGTACGCGAAGGAGGAAAGTTGTCTTGAGTGCAAAAATGTAAGAAAAATGAATGTGTAAGGAAAAGAAACGAAAGGGCGGTATTGGTTTAAATGGCCTTTTTAACGATTTTGTGAGTCATATGGTTTCGGAATCATAAAAAAAGTGTGTACGCGAAGGAGGAAAGTTGTTTTGAATGCAAAAACGTGGGAAAAATGAATGCATAAGGAAAAGAAACAAAAGGGCGGTATTGGTTTAAATGGCTTTTTAGACAGTTTTCTGATTCAGATGGGTTCGGAATCTTAAAAACAGTGTATACGCGAAGGAGGAAAGTTGTTTGAGTGCAAAAACGTGGTAAAAATGAATGTATAAGGAAAAGAAACAAAAGGGAGGTATTGGTTTAAATGCTCTTTTAGATGATTTTGTGAGTCAGATGGGTTCGGAATCATAAAAACAGTGTCTACGCGAAGAAGGAAAGTTGTCTTGAGTGCAAAAACGTAAGAAAAATGAATGAATAAGGAAAAGAAACAAAAGGGAGGTATTGGTTTAAATGCTCTTTTAGATGATTTTGTGAGTCAGATGGGTTCGGAATCTTAAAAACAGTGTGTACGCGAAGGAGGAAAGTTGTTTTGAGTGCAAAAACGTGGAAAAAATGAATGGATAAGGAAAAGAAACAAAAGGGCGGTATCGGTTTAAATAGCTTTTTAGACAGTTTTGTGAGTCAGATGGGTTCGGAATCTTAAAAACAGTGTGTACGAGAAGGAGGAAAGTTGTTTTGAGTGCAAAAACGTGAAAAAAATGAATGCATAAGGAAAAAAAACAAAAGGGCGGTATTGGTTTAAATGGCTTTTTAGACAGTTTTGTGAGTCAGATGGGCTCGGAATCTTAAAAACAGTGTGTACGCGAAGGAGGAAAGTTGTTTTGAGTACAAAAACGTGGAAAAAATGAATGTATACGGAAAAGAAACAAAAGGGCGGTATTGGTTTAAATGGCCTTTTAGACGGTTTTGTGAGTCAGGTGGGTTCGGAATCTTAAAAACAGTGTGTACGAGAAGGAGGAAAGTTGGAAAAACGTGGAAAAGGGGAAAGTATAAAGAAAAGAAACAAAAGGGCGGTATTGGTTTAAATGGCCTTTTTAACGATTTCCTGAGTCATATGGGTTCGGAATCATAAAAAAAGTGTGTACGCGAAGGAGGAAAGTTGTCTTGAGTGCAAAAATGTAAGAAAAATGAATATGTAAGGAAAAGAAACGAAAGGGCGGTATTGGTTTAAATGGCCTTTTTAACGATTTTGTGAGTCATATGGGTTCGGAAACATAAAAAAAGTGGAACGCGAAGGAGGAAAGTTGTTTTGAATGCAAAAACGTGGGAAAAATGAATGCATAAGGAAAAGAAACAAAAAGGCGGTATTGGTTTAAATGGCTTTTTAGACAGTTTTCTGAGTCAGATGGGTTCTGAATCTTTAAAACAGTGTGTACGCAAAGGAGGAAAGTTGTTTTGAGTGCAAAAACGTGGAAAAAATGAATGTATAAGGAAAAGAAACAAAAGAGAGGTATTGGTTTAAATGCTCTTTTAGATGATTTTGTGAGTCAGATGGGTTCGGAATCATAAAAACAGTGTGTACGCGAAGAAGGAAAGTTGTCTTAAGTGCAAAAACGTAAGAAAAATGAATGCATAAGGAAAAGAAACGAAAGGGCGGAATTCGTTCAAATGGTCTTTTGGACGGTTTTGTTATTCAGATGGGTTTGGATTTATAAAAACAGTGTGTACGAGGAGGAAAGTTCGAAAAACGTGGAAAAAGTGAATGTATAAGGAAAAGAAACAAAAGGGCGATATTGGTTTAAATGGCTTTTTAGACAGTTTTGTGAGTCAGATGGGTTCGGAATCTTAAAAACAGTGTTTACGCGAAGGAGGAAAGTTGTTTTGAGTACAAAAACGTGGGAAAAATGAATGCATAAGAAAAAGAAACAAAAGGGCGGTATTGGTTTAAATGGCTTTTTAAACAGTTTTGTGAGTTAGATGGGTTCGGAATCTTAAAAACAGTGTGTACGCGAAGGAGGAAAGTTGTCTTGAGTGCAAAAATGTAAGAAAAATGAATGTGTAAGGAAAAGAAACGAAAGGGCGGTATTGGTTTAAATGGCCTTTTTAACGATTTTGTGAGCCTTTTGTTTTCGGAATCATAAAAAAAGTGTGTACGCGAAGGAGGAAAGTTGTTTTGAATGCAAAAACGTGGGAAAAATGAATGCATAAGGAAAAGAAACAAAAGGGCGGTATTGGTTTAAATGGCTTTTTAGACAGTTTTGTGAGTTAGATGGGTTCGGAATCTTAAAAACAGTGTATACGCGGAGGAAAGTTGTTTTGAGTGCAAAAACGTGGTAAAAATGAATGTATAAGGAAAAGAAACAAAAGGGAGGTATTGGCTTAAATGGTCTTTTAGATGATTTTGTGAGTCAGATGGGTTCGGAATCATGAAAACAGTGTGTACGCGAAGGAGGAAAGTTGTCTTGAGTGCAAAAATGTAAGAAAAATGAATGTGTAAGGTGAAGAAACGAAAGGGCGGTATTGGTTTAAATGGCCTTTTTAACGATTTTGTGAGTCATATGGTTTCGGAATCATAAAAACAGTGTTTACGCGAAGGAGGAAAGTTGTTTTGAGTACAAAAACGTGGGAAAAATGAATGCATAAGAAAAAGAAACAAAAGGGCGGTATTGGTTTAAATGGCTTTTTAGACAGTTTTCTGATTCAGATGGGTACGGAATCTTAAAAACAGTGTATACGCGAAGGAGGAAAGTTGTTTGAGTGCAAAAACGTGGTAAAAATGAATGTATAAGGAAAAGAAACAAAAGGGAGGTATTGGTTTAAATGCTCTTTTAGATGATTTTGTGAGTCAGATGGGTTCGGAATCTTAAAAACAGTGTGTACGCGAAGGAGGAAAGTTGTTTTGAGTGCAAAAACGTGGAAAAAATGAACGGATAAGGAAAAGAAACAAAAGGGCGGTATCGGTTTAAATAGCTTTTTAGACAGTTTTCTGAGTCAGATGGGTTCGGAATCTTAAAAACAGTGTATACGCGAAGGAGGAAAGTTGTTTTGAGTGCAAAAACGTGGTAAAAATGAATGTATAAGGAAAAGAAACAAAAGGGAGGTATTGGTTTAGATGGTCTTTTAGATGATTTTGTGAGTCAGATGGGTTCGGAATCATGAAAACAGTGTGTACGCGAAGGAGGAAAGTTGTCTTGAGTGCAAAAATGTAAGAAAAATGAATGTGTAAGGAAAAGAACGAAAGGGCGGTATTGGTTTAAATGGCCTTTTTAACGATTTTGTGAGTCATATGGTTTCGGAATCATAAAAAAAGTGTGTACGCGAAGGAGGAAAGTTGTTTTGAATGCAAAAACGTGGGAAAAATGAATGCATAAGGAAAAGAAACAAAAGGGCGGTATTGGTTTAAATGGCTTTTTAGACAGTTTTCTGATTCAGATGGGTTCGGAATCTTAAAAACAGTGTATACGCGAAGGAGGAAAGTTGTTTGAGTGCAAAAACGTGGTAAAAATGAATGTATAAGGAAAAGAAACAAAAGGGAGGTATTGGTTTAAATGCTCTTTTAGATGATTTTGTGAGTCAGATGGGTTCGGAATCATAAAAACAGTGTCTACGCGAAGAAGGAAAGTTGTCTTGAGTGCAAAAACGTAAGAAAAATGAATGAATAAGGAAAAGAAACAAAAGGGAGGTATTGGTTTAAATGCTCTTTTAGATGATTTTGTGAGTCAGATGGGTTCGGAATCTTAAAAACAGTGTGTACGCGAAGGAGGAAAGTTGTTTTGAGTGCAAAAACGTGGAAAAAATGAATGGATAAGGAAAAGAAACAAAAGGGCGGTATCGGTTTAAATAGCTTTTTAGACAGTTTTGTGAGTCAGATGGGTTCGGAATCTTAAAAACAGTGTGTACGAGAAGGAGGAAAGTTGTTTTGAGTGCAAAAACGTGAAAAAAATGAATGCATAAGGAAAAAAAACAAAAGGGCGGTATTGGTTTAAATGGCTTTTTAGACAGTTTTGTGAGTCAGATGGGCTCGGAATCTTAAAAACAGTGTGTACGCGAAGGAGGAAAGTTGTTTTGAGTACAAAAACGTGGAAAAAATGAATGTATACGGAAAAGAAACAAAAGGGCGGTATTGGTTTAAATGGCCTTTTAGACGGTTTTGTGAGTCAGGTGGGTTCGGAATCTTAAAAACAGTGTGTACGAGAAGGAGGAAAGTTGGAAAAACGTGGAAAAGGGGAAAGTATAAAGAAAAGAAACAAAAGGGCGGTATTGGTTTAAATGGCCTTTTTAACGATTTCGTGAGTCATATGGGTTCGGAATCATAAAAAAAGTGTGTACGCGAAGGAGGAAAGTTGTCTTGAGTGCAAAAATGTAAGAAAAATGAATATGTAAGGAAAAGAAACGAAAGGGCGGTATTGGTTTAAATGGCCTTTTTAACGATTTTGTGAGTCATATGGGTTCGGAAACATAAAAAAAGTGGAACGCGAAGGAGGAAAGTTGTTTTGAATGCAAAAACGTGGGAAAAATGAATGCATAAGGAAAAGAAACAAAAAGGCGGTATTGGTTTAAATGGCTTTTTAGACAGTTTTCTGAATCAGATGGGTTCGGAATCTTTAAAACAGTGTGTACGCAAAGGAGGAAAGTTGTTTTGAGTGCAAAAACGTGGAAAAAATGAATGTATAAGGAAAAGAAACAAAAGAGAGGTATTGGTTTAAATGCTCTTTTAGATGATTTTGTGAGTCAGATGGGTTCGGAATCATAAAAACAGTGTGTACGCGAAGAAGGAAAGTTGTCTTAAGTGCAAAAACGTAAGAAAAATGAATGCATAAGGAAAAGAAACGAAAGGGCGGAATTCGTTTAAATGGTCTTTTGGACGGTTTTGTTATTCAGATGGGTTTGGATTTATAAAAACAGTGTGTACGAGGAGGAAAGTTCGAAAAACGTGGAAAAAGTGAATGTATAAGGAAAAGAAACAAAAGGGCGATATTGGTTTAAATGGCTTTTTAGACAGTTTTGTGAGTCAGATGGGTTCGGAATCTTAAAAACAGTGTTTACGCGAAGGAGGAAAGTTGTTTTGAGTACAAAAACGTGGGAAAAATGAATGCATAAGAAAAAGAAACAAAAGGGCGGTATTGGTTTAAATGGCTTTTTAGACAGTTTTGTGAGTTAGATGGGTTCGGAATCTTAAAAACAGTGTATACGCGGAGGAAAGTTGTTTTGAGTGCAAAAACGTGGTAAAAATGAATGTATAAGGAAAAGAAACAAAAGGGAGGTATTGGCTTAAATGGTCTTTTAGATGATTTTGTGAGTCAGATGGGTTCGGAATCATGAAAACAGTGTGTACGCGAAGGAGGAAAGTTGTATTGAGTGCAAAAATGTAAGAAAAATGAATGTGTAAGGAAAAGAAACGAAAGGGCGGTATTGGTTTAAATGGCCTTTTTAACGATTTTGTGAGTCATATGGTTTCGGAATCATAAAAAAAGTGTGTACGCGAAGGAGGAAAGTTGTTTTGAATGCAAAAACGTGGGAAAAATGAATGCATAAGGAAAAGAAACAAAAGGGCGGTATTGGTTTAAATGGCTTTTTAGACAGTTTTCTGAGTCAGATGGGTTCGGAATCTTAAAAACAGTGTATACGCGAAGGAGGAAAGTTGTTTTGAGTGCAAAAACGTGGTAAAAATGAATGTATAAGGAAAAGAAACAAAAGGGAGGTATTGGTTTAAATGGTCTTTTAGATGATTTTGTGAGTCAGATGGGTTCGGAATCATGAAAACAGTGTGTACGCGAAGGAGGAAAGTTGTCTTGAGTGCAAAAATGTAAGAAAAATGAATGTGTAAGGTAAAGAAACGAAAGGGCGGTATTGGTTTAAATGGCCTTTTTAACGATTTTGTGAGTCATATGGTTTCGGAATCATAAAAAAAGTGTGTACGCGAAGGAGGAAAGTTGTTTTGAATGCAAAAACGTGGGAAAAATGAATGCATAAGGAAAAGAAACAAAAGGGCGGTATTGGTTTAAATGGCTTTTTAGACAGTTTTCTGATTCAGATGGGTTCGGAATCTTAGAAACAGTGTGTACGCGAAGGAGGAAAGTTGTTTTGAGTGCAAAAACGTGGAAAAAATGAATGGATAAGGAAAAGAAACGAAAGGGCGGTATCGGTTTAAATAGCTTTTTAGACAGTTTTGTGAGTCAGATGGGTTCGGAATCTTAAAAACAGTGTGTACGAGAAGGAGGAAAGTTGTTTTGAGTGCAAAAACGTGAAAAAAATGAATGCATAAGGAAAAGAAACAAAAGGGCGGTATTGGTTTAAATGGCTTTTTAGACAGTTTTGTGAGTCAGATGGGCTCGGAATCTTAAAAACAGTGTGTACTCGAAGGAGGAAAGTTGTTTTGAGTACAAAAACGTGGAAAAAATGAATGTATACGGAAAAGAAACAAAAGGGCGGTATTGGTTTAAATGGCCTTTTAGACGGTTTTGTGAGTCAGGTGGGTTCGGAATCTTAAAAACAGTGTGTACGAGAAGGAGGAAAGTTGGAAAAACGTGGAAAAGGGGAAAGTATAAAGAAAAGAAACAAAAGGGCGGTATTGGTTTAAATGGCCTTTTTAACGATTTCGTGAGTCATATGGGTTCGGAATCATAAAAAAAGTGTGTACGCGAAGGAGGAAAGTTGTCTTGAGTGCAAAAATGTAAGAAAAATGAATATGTAAGGAAAAGAAACGAAAGGGCGGTATTGGTTTAAATGGCCTTTTTAACGATTTTGTGAGTCATATGGGTTCGGAAACATAAAAAAAGTGGAACGCGAAGGAGGAAAGTTGTTTTGAATGCAAAAACGTGGGAAAAATGAATGCATAAGGAAAAGAAACAAAAAGGCGGTATTGGTTTAAATGGCTTTTTAGACAGTTTTCTGAGTCAGATGGGTTCGGAATCTTTAAAACAGTGTGTACGCGAAGGAGGAAAGTTGTTTTGAGTGCAAAAACGTGGAAAAAATGAAAGGATAAGGAAAAGAAACAAAAGGGCGGTATCGGTTTAAATAGCTTTTTAGACAGTTTTGTGAGTCAGATGGGTTCGGAATCTTAAAAACAGTGTGTACGAGAAGGAGGAAAGTTGTTTTGAGTGCAAAAACGTGAAAAAAATGAATGCATAAGGAAAAAAAACAAAAGGGCGGTATTGGTTTAAATGGCTTTTTAGACAGTTTTGTGAGTCATATGGGCTCGGAATCTTAAAAACAGTGTGTACGCGAAGGAGGAAAGTTGTTTTGAGTACAAAAACGTGGAAAAAATGAATGTATACGGAAAAGAAACAAAAGGGCGGTATTGGTTTAAATGGCCTTTTAGACGGTTTTGTGAGTCAGGTGGGTTCGGAATCTTAAAAACAGTGTGTACGAGAAGGAGGAAAGTTGGAGAAACGTGGAAAAGGGGAAAGTATAAAGAAAAGAAACAAAAGGGCGGTATTGGTTTAAATGGCCTTTTTAACGATTTCGTGAGTCATATGGGTTCGGAATCATAAAAAAAGTGTGTACGCGAAGGAGGAAAGTTGTCTTGAGTGCAAAAATGTAAGAAAAATGAATATGTAAGGAAAAGAAACGAAAGGGCGGTATTGGTTTAAATGGCCTTTTTAACGATTTTGTGAGTCATATGGGTTCGGAAACATAAAAAAAGTGGAACGCGAAGGAGGAAAGTTGTTTTGAATGCAAAAACGTGGGAAAAATGAATGCATAAGGAAAAGAAACAAAAAGGCGGTATTGGTTTAAATGGCTTTTTAGACAGTTTTCTGAGTCAGATGGGTTCGGAATCTTTAAAACAGTGTGTACGCAAAGGAGGAAAGTTGTTTTGAGTGCAAAAACGTGGAAAAAATGAATGGATAAGGAAAAGAAACGAAAGGGCGGTATCGGTTTAAATAGCTTTTTAGACAGTTTTGTGAGTCAGATGGGTTCGGAATCTTAAAAACAGTGTGTACGAGAAGGAGGAAAGTTGTTTTGAGTGCAAAAACGTGAAAAAAATGAATGCATAAGGAAAAGAAACAAAAGGGCGGTATTGGTTTAAATGGCTTTTTAGACAGTTTTGTGAGTCAGATGGGCTCGGAATCTTAAAAACAGTGTGTACGCGAAGGAGGAAAGTTGTTTTGAGTACAAAAACGTGGAAAAAATGAATGTATACGGAAAAGAAACAAAAGGGCGGTATTGGTTTAAATGGCCTTTTAGACGGTTTTGTGAGTCAGGTGGGTTCGGAATCTTAAAAACAGTGTGTACGAGAAGGAGGAAAGTTGGAAAAACGTGGAAAAGGGGAAAGTATAAAGAAAAGAAACAAAAGGGCGGTATTGGTTTAAATGGCCTTTTTAACGATTTCGTGAGTCATATGGGTTCGGAATCATAAAAAAAGTGTGTACGCGAAGGAGGAAAGTTGTCTTGAGTGCAAAAATGTAAGAAAAATGAATATGTAAGGAAAAGAAACGAAAGGGCGGTATTGGTTTAAATGGCCTTTTTAACGATTTTGTGAGTCATATGGGTTCGGAAACATAAAAAAAGTGGAACGCGAAGGAGGAAAGTTGTTTTGAATGCAAAAACGTGGGAAAAATGAATGCATAAGGAAAAGAAACAAAAAGGCGGTATTGGTTTAAATGGCTTTTTAGACAGTTTTCTGAGTCAGATGGGTTCGGAATCTTTAAAACAGTGTGTACGCGAAGGAGGAAAGTTGTTTTGAGTGCAAAAACGTGGAAAAAATGAAAGGATAAGGAAAAGAAACAAAAGGGCGGTATCGGTTTAAATAGCTTTTTAGACAGTTTTGTGAGTCAGATGGGTTCGGAATCTTAAAAACAGTGTGTACGAGAAGGAGGAAAGTTGTTTTGAGTGCAAAAACGTGAAAAAAATGAATGCATAAGGAAAAAAAACAAAAGGGCGGTATTGGTTTAAATGGCTTTTTAGACAGTTTTGTGAGTCATATGGGCTCGGAATCTTAAAAACAGTGTGTACGCGAAGGAGGAAAGTTGTTTTGAGTACAAAAACGTGGAAAAAATGAATGTATACGGAAAAGAAACAAAAGGGCGGTATTGGTTTAAATGGCCTTTTAGACGGTTTTGTGAGTCAGGTGGGTTCGGAATCTTAAAAACAGTGTGTACGAGAAGGAGGAAAGTTGGAAAAACGTGGAAAAGGGGAAAGTATAAAGAAAAGAAACAAAAGGGCGGTATTGGTTTAAATGGCCTTTTTAACGATTTCGTGAGTCATATGGGTTCGGAATCATAAAAAAAGTGTGTACGCGAAGGAGGAAAGTTGTCTTGAGTGCAAAAATGTAAGAAAAATGAATATGTAAGGAAAAGAAACGAAAGGGCGGTATTGGTTTAAATGGCCTTTTTAACGATTTTGTGAGTCATATGGGTTCGGAAACATAAAAAAAGTGGAACGCGAAGGAGGAAAGTTGTTTTGAATGCAAAAACGTGGGAAAAATGAATGCATAAGGAAAAGAAACAAAAAGGCGGTATTGGTTTAAATGGCTTTTTAGACAGTTTTCTGAGTCAGATGGGTTCGGAATCTTTAAAACAGTGTGTACGCAAAGGAGGAAAGTTGTTTTGAGTGCAAAAACGTGGAAAAAATGAATGTGTAAGGAAAAGAAACAAAAGAGAGGTATTGGTTTAAATGCTCTTTTAGATGATTTTGTGAGTCAGATGGGTTCGGAATCATAAAAAGAGTGTGTACGCGAAGAAGGAAAGTTGTCTTAAGTGCAAAAACGTAAGAAAAATGAATGCATAAGGAAAAGAAACGAAAGGGCGGAATTCGTTTAAATGGTCTTTTGGACGGTTTTGTTATTCAGATGGGTTTGGATTTATAAAAACAGTGTGTACGAGGAGGAAAGTTCGAAAAACGTGGAAAAAGTGAATGTATAAGGAAAAGAAACAAAAGGGCGATATTGGTTTAAATGGCTTTTTAGACAGTTTTGTGAGTCAGATGGGTTCGGAATCTTAAAAACAGTGTTTACGCGAAGGAGGAAAGTTGTTTTGAGTACAAAAACGTGGGAAAAATGAATGCATAAGAAAAAGAAACAAAAGGGCGGTATTGGTTTAAATGGCTTTTTAGACAGTTTTGTGAGTTAGATGGGTTCGGAATCTTAAAAACAGTGTATACGCGGAGGAAAGTTGTTTTGAGTGCAAAAACGTGGTAAAAATGAATGTATAAGGAAAAGAAACAAAAGGGAGGTATTGGCTTAAATGGTCTTTTAGATGATTTTGTGAGTCAGATGGGTTCGGAATCATGAAAACAGTGTGTACGCGAAGGAGGAAAGTTGTATTGAGTGCAAAAATGTAAGAAAAATGAATGTGTAAGGAAAAGAAACGAAAGGGCGGTATTGGTTTAAATGGCCTTTTTAACGATTTTGTGAGTCATATGGTTTCGGAATCATAAAAAAAGTGTGTACGCGAAGGAGGAAAGTTGTTTTGAATGCAAAAACGTGGGAAAAATGAATGCATAAGGAAAAGAAACAAAAGGGCGGTATTGGTTTAAATGGCTTTTTAGACAGTTTTCTGAGTCAGATGGGTTCGGAATCTTAAAAACAGTGTATACGCGAAGGAGGAAAGTTGTTTTGAGTGCAAAAACGTGGTAAAAATGAATGTATAAGGAAAAGAAACAAAAGGGAGGTATTGGTTTAAATGGTCTTTTAGATGATTTTGTGAGTCAGATGGGTTCGGAATCATGAAAACAGTGTGTACGCGAAGGAGGAAAGTTGTCTTGAGTGCAAAAATGTAAGAAAAATGAATGTGTAAGGTAAAGAAACGAAAGGGCGGTATTGGTTTAAATGGCCTTTTTAACGATTTTGTGAGTCATATGGTTTCGGAATCATAAAAAAAGTGTGTACGCGAAGGAGGAAAGTTGTTTTGAATGCAAAAACGTGGGAAAAATGAATGCATAAGGAAAAGAAACAAAAGGGCGGTATTGGTTTAAATGGCTTTTTAGACAGTTTTCTGATTCAGATGGGTTCGGAATCTTAGAAACAGTGTGTACGCGAAGGAGGAAAGTTGTTTTGAGTGCAAAAACGTGGAAAAAATGAATGGATAAGGAAAAGAAACGAAAGGGCGGTATCGGTTTAAATAGCTTTTTAGACAGTTTTGTGAGTCAGATGGGTTCGGAATCTTAAAAACAGTGTGTACGAGAAGGAGGAAAGTTGTTTTGAGTGCAAAAACGTGAAAAAAATGAATGCATAAGGAAAAGAAACAAAAGGGCGGTATTGGTTTAAATGGCTTTTTAGACAGTTTTGTGAGTCAGATGGGCTCGGAATCTTAAAAACAGTGTGTACGCGAAGGAGGAAAGTTGTTTTGAGTACAAAAACGTGGAAAAAATGAATGTATACGGAAAAGAAACAAAAGGGCGGTATTGGTTTAAATGGCCTTTTAGACGGTTTTGTGAGTCAGGTGGGTTCGGAATCTTAAAAACAGTGTGTACGAGAAGGAGGAAAGTTGGAAAAACGTGGAAAAGGGGAAAGTATAAAGAAAAGAAACAAAAGGGCGGTATTGGTTTAAATGGCTTTTTAACGATTTCGTGAGTCATATGGGTTCGGAATCATAAAAAAAGTGTGTACGCGAAGGAGGAAAGTTGTCTTGAGTGCAAAAATGTAAGAAAAATGAATATGTAAGGAAAAGAAACGAAAGGGCGGTATTGGTTTAAATGGCCTTTTTAACGATTTTGTGAGTCATATGGGTTCGGAAACATAAAAAAAGTGGAACGCGAAGGAGGAAAGTTGTTTTGAATGCAAAAACGTGGGAAAAATGAATGCATAAGGAAAAGAAACAAAAAGGCGGTATTGGTTTAAATGGCTTTTTAGACAGTTTTCTGAGTCAGATGGGTTCGGAATCTTTAAAACAGTGTGTACGCGAAGGAGGAAAGTTGTTTTGAGTGCAAAAACGTGGAAAAAATGAAAGGATAAGGAAAAGAAACAAAAGGGCGGTATCGGTTTAAATAGCTTTTTAGACAGTTTTGTGAGTCAGATGGGTTCGGAATCTTAAAAACAGTGTGTACGAGAAGGAGGAAAGTTGTTTTGAGTGCAAAAACGTGAAAAAAATGAATGCATAAGGAAAAAAAACAAAAGGGCGGTATTGGTTTAAATGGCTTTTTAGACAGTTTTGTGAGTCATATGGGCTCGGAATCTTAAGAACAGTGTGTACGCGAAGGAGGAAAGTTGTTTTGAGTACAAAAACGTGGAAAAAATGAATGTATACGGAAAAGAAACAAAAGGGCGGTATTGGTTTAAATGGCCTTTTAGACGGTTTTGTGAGTCAGGTGGGTTCGGAATCTTAAAAACAGTGTGTACGAGAAGGAGGAAAGTTGGAAAAACGTGGAAAAGGGGAAAGTATAAAGAAAAGAAACAAAAGGGCGGTATTGGTTTAAATGGCCTTTTTAACGATTTCGTGAGTCATATGGGTTCGGAATCATAAAAAAAGTGTGTACGCGAAGGAGGAAAGTTGTCTTGAGTGCAAAAATGTAAGAAAAATGAATATGTAAGGAAAAGAAACGAAAGGGCGGTATTGGTTTAAATGGCCTTTTTAACGATTTTGTGAGTCATATGGGTTCGGAAACATAAAAAAAGTGGAACGCGAAGGAGGAAAGTTGTTTTGAATGCAAAAACGTGGGAAAAATGAATGCATAAGGAAAAGAAACAAAAAGGCGGTATTGGTTTAAATGGCTTTTTAGACAGTTTTCTGAGTCAGATGGGTTCGGAATCTTTAAAACAGTGTGTACGCAAAGGAGGAAAGTTGTTTTGAGTGCAAAAACGTGGAAAAAATGAATGTATAAGGAAAAGAAACAAAAGAGAGGTATTGGTTTAAATGCTCTTTTAGATGATTTTGTGAGTCAGATGGGTTCGGAATCATAAAAACAGTGTGTACGCGAAGAAGGAAAGTTGTCTTAAGTGCAAAAACGTAAGAAAAATGAATGCATAAGGAAAAGAAACGAAAGGGCGGAATTCGTTTAAATGGTCTTTTGGACGGTTTTGTTATTCAGATGGGTTTGGATTTATAAAAACAGTGTGTACGAGGAGGAAAGTTCGAAAAACGTGGAAAAAGTGAATGTATAAGGAAAAGAAACAAAAGGGCGATATTGGTTTAAATGGCTTTTTAGACAGTTTTGTGAGTCAGATGGGTTCGGAATCTTAAAAACAGTGTTTACGCGAAGGAGGAAAGTTGTTTTGAGTACAAAAACGTGGGAAAAATGAATGCATAAGAAAAAGAAACAAAAGGGCGGTATTGGTTTAAATGGCTTTTTAGACAGTTTTGTGAGTTAGATGGGTTCGGAATCTTAAAAACAGTGTATACGCGGAGGAAAGTTGTTTTGAGTGCAAAAACGTGGTAAAAATGAATGTATAAGGAAAAGAAACAAAAGGGAGGTATTGGCTTAAATGGTCTTTTAGATGATTTTGTGAGTCAGATGGGTTCGGAATCATGAAAACAGTGTGTACGCGAAGGAGGAAAGTTGTATTGAGTGCAAAAATGTAAGAAAAATGAATGTGTAAGGAAAAGAAACGAAAGGGCGGTATTGGTTTAAATGGCCTTTTTAACGATTTTGTGAGTCATATGGTTTCGGAATCATAAAAAAAGTGTGTACGCGAAGGAGGAAAGTTGTTTTGAATGCAAAAACGTGGGAAAAATGAATGCATAAGGAAAAGAAACAAAAGGGCGGTATTGGTTTAAATGGCTTTTTAGACAGTTTTCTGAGTCAGATGGGTTCGGAATCTTAAAAACAGTGTATACGCGAAGGAGGAAAGTTGTTTTGAGTGCAAAAACGTGGTAAAAATGAATGTATAAGGAAAAGAAACAAAAGGGAGGTATTGGTTTAAATGGTCTTTTAGATGATTTTGTGAGTCAGATGGGTTCGGAATCATGAAAACAGTGTGTACGCGAAGGAGGAAAGTTGTCTTGAGTGCAAAAATGTAAGAAAAATGAATGTGTAAGGTAAAGAAACGAAAGGGCGGTATTGGTTTAAATGGCCTTTTTAACGATTTTGTGAGTCATATGGTTTCGGAATCATAAAAAAAGTGTGTACGCGAAGGAGGAAAGTTGTTTTGAATGCAAAAACGTGGGAAAAATGAATGCATAAGGAAAAGAAACAAAAGGGCGGTATTGGTTTAAATGGCTTTTTAGACAGTTTTCTGATTCAGATGGGTTCGGAATCTTAAAAACAGTGTGTACGCGAAGGAGGAAAGTTGTTTTGAGTGCAAAAACGTGGAAAAAATGAATGGATAAGGAAAAGAAACGAAAGGGCGGTATCGGTTTAAATAGCTTTTTAGACAGTTTTGTGAGTTAGATGGGTTCGGAATCTTAAAAACAGTGTGTACGAGAAGGAGGAAAGTTGTTTTGAGTGCAAAAACGTGAAAAAAATGAATGCATAAGGAAAAGAAACAAAAGGGCGGTATTGGTTTAAATGGCTTTTTAGACAGTTTTGTGAGTCAGATGGGCTCGGAATCTTAAAAACAGTGTGTACGCGAAGGAGGAAAGTTGTTTTGAGTACAAAAACGTGGAAAAAATGAATGTATACGGAAAAGAAACAAAAGGGCGGTATTGGTTTAAATGGCCTTTTAGACGGTTTTGTGAGTCAGGTGGGTTCGGAATCTTAAAAACAGTGTGTACGAGAAGGAGGAAAGTTGGAAAAACGTGGAAAAGGGGAAAGTATAAAGAAAAGAAACAAAAGGGCGGTATTGGTTTAAATGGCCTTTTTAACGATTTCGTGAGTCATATGGGTTCGGAATCATAAAAAAAGTGTGTACGCGAAGGAGGAAAGTTGTCTTGAGTGCAAAAATGTAAGAAAAATGAATATGTAAGGAAAAGAAACGAAAGGGCGGTATTGGTTTAAATGGCCTTTTTAACGATTTTGTGAGTCATATGGGTTCGGAAGCATAAAAAAAGTGGAACGCGAAGGAGGAAAGTTGTTTTGAATGCAAAAACGTGGGAAAAATGAATGCATAAGGAAAAGAAACAAAAAGGCGGTATTGGTTTAAATGGCTTTTTAGACAGTTTTCTGAGTCAGATGGGTTCGGAATCTTTAAAACAGTGTGTACGCGAAGGAGGAAAGTTGTTTTGAGTGCAAAAACGTGGAAAAAATGAAAGGATAAGGAAAAGAAACAAAAGGGCGGTATCGGTTTAAATAGCTTTTTAGACAGTTTTGTGAGTCAGATGGGTTCGGAATCTTAAAAACAGTGTGTACGAGAAGGAGGAAAGTTGTTTTGAGTGCAAAAACGTGAAAAAAATGAATGCATAAGGAAAAAAACCAAAAGGGCGGTATTGGTTTAAATGGCTTTTTAGACAGTTTTGTGAGTCAGATGGGCTCGGAATCTTAAAAACAGTGTGTACGCGAAGGAGGAAAGTTGTTTTGAGTACAAAAACGTGGAAAAAATGAATGTATACGGAAAAGAAACAAAAGGGCGGTATTGGTTTAAATGGCCTTTTAGACGGTTTTGTGAGTCAGGTGGGTTCGGAATCTTAAAAACAGTGTGTACGAGAAGGAGGAAAGTTGGAAAAACGTGGAAAAGGGGAAAGTATAAAGAAAAGAAACAAAAGGGCGGTATTGGTTTAAATGGCCTTTTTAACGATTTCGTGAGTCATATGGGTTCGGAATCATAAAAAAAGTGTGTACGCGAAGGAGGAAAGTTGTCTTGAGTGCAAAAATGTAAGAAAAATGAATATGTAAGGAAAAGAAACGAAAGGGCGGTATTGGTTTAAATGGCCTTTTTAACGATTTTGTGAGTCATATGGGTTCGGAAACATAAAAAAAGTGGAACGCGAAGGAGGAAAGTTGTTTTGAATGCAAAAACGTGGGAAAAATGAATGCATAAGGAAAAGAAACAAAAAGGCGGTATTGGTTTAAATGGCTTTTTAGACAGTTTTCTGAATCAGATGGGTTCGGAATCTTTAAAACAGTGTGTACGCAAAGGAGGAAAGTTGTTTTGAGTGCAAAAACGTGGAAAAAATGAATGTATAAGGAAAAGAAACAAAAGAGAGGTATTGGTTTAAATGCTCTTTTAGATGATTTTGTGAGTCAGATGGGTTCGGAATCATAAAAACAGTGTGTACGCGAAGAAGGAAAGTTGTCTTAAGTGCAAAAACGTAAGAAAAATGAATGCATAAGGAAAAGAAACGAAAGGGCGGAATTCGTTTAAATGGTCTTTTGGACGGTTTTGTTATTCAGATGGGTTTGGATTTATAAAAACAGTGTGTACGAGGAGGAAAGTTCGAAAAACGTGGAAAAAGTGAATGTATAAGGAAAAGAAACAAAAGGGCGATATTGGTTTAAATGGCTTTTTAGACAGTTTTGTGAGTCAGATGGGTTCGGAATCTTAAAAACAGTGTTTACGCGAAGGAGGAAAGTTGTTTTGAGTACAAAAACGTGGGAAAAATGAATGCATAAGAAAAAGAAACAAAAGGGCGGTATTGGTTTAAATGGCTTTTTAGACAGTTTTGTGAGTTAGATGGGTTCGGAATCTTAAAAACAGTGTATACGCGGAGGAAAGTTGTTTTGAGTGCAAAAACGTGGTAAAAATGAATGTATAAGGAAAAGAAACAAAAGGGAGGTATTGGCTTAAATGGTCTTTTAGATGATTTTGTGAGTCAGATGGGTTCGGAATCATGAAAACAGTGTGTACGCGAAGGAGGAAAGTTGTATTGAGTGCAAAAATGTAAGAAAAATGAATGTGTAAGGAAAAGAAACGAAAGTGCGGTATTGGTTTAAATGGCCTTTTTAACGATTTTGTGAGTCATATGGTTTCGGAATCATAAAAAAAGTGTGTACGCGAAGGAGGAAAGTTGTTTTGAATGCAAAAACGTGGGAAAAATGAATGCATAAGGAAAAGAAACAAAAGGGCGGTATTGGTTTAAATGGCTTTTTAGACAGTTTTCTGAGTCAGATGGGTTCGGAATCTTAAAAACAGTGTATACGCGAAGGAGGAAAGTTGTTTTGAGTGCAAAAACGTGGTAAAAATGAATGTATAAGGAAAAGAAACAAAAGGGAGGTATTGGTTTAAATGGTCTTTTAGATGATTTTGTGAGTCAGATGGGTTCGGAATCATGAAAACAGTGTGTACGCGAAGGAGGAAAGTTGTCTTGAGTGCAAAAATGTAAGAAAAATGAATGTGTAAGGTAAAGAAACGAAAGGGCGGTATTGGTTTAAATGGCCTTTTTAACGATTTTGTGAGTCATATGGTTTCGGAATCATAAAAAAAGTGTGTACGCGAAGGAGGAAAGTTGTTTTGAATGCAAAAACGTGGGAAAAATGAATGCATAAGGAAAAGAAACAAAAGGGCGGTATTGGTTTAAATGGCTTTTTAGACAGTTTTCTGATTCAGATGGGTTCGGAATCTTAGAAACAGTGTGTACGCGAAGGAGGAAAGTTGTTTTGAGTGCAAAAACGTGGAAAAAATGAATGGATAAGGAAAAGAAACGAAAGGGCGGTATCGGTTTAAATAGCTTTTTAGACAGTTTTGTGAGTCAGATGGGTTCGGAATCTTAAAAACAGTGTGTACGAGAAGGAGGAAAGTTGTTTTGAGTGCAAAAACGTGAAAAAAATGAATGCATAAGGAAAAGAAACAAAAGGGCGGTATTGGTTTAAATGGCTTTTTAGACAGTTTTGTGAGTCAGATGGGCTCGGAATCTTAAAAACAGTGTGTACGCGAAGGAGGAAAGTTGTTTTGAGTACAAAAACGTGGAAAAAATGAATGTATACGGAAAAGAAACAAAAGGGCGGTATTGGTTTAAATGGCCTTTTAGACGGTTTTGTGAGTCAGGTGGGTTCGGAATCTTAAAAACAGTGTGTACGAGAAGGAGGAAAGTTGGAAAAACGTGGAAAAGGGGAAAGTATAAAGAAAAGAAACAAAAGGGCGGTATTGGTTTAAATGGCCTTTTTAACGATTTCGTGAGTCATATGGGTTCGGAATCATAAAAAAAGTGTGTACGCGAAGGAGGAAAGTTGTCTTGAGTGCAAAAATGTAAGAAAAATGAATATGTAAGGAAAAGAAACGAAAGGGCGGTATTGGTTTAAATGGCCTTTTTAACGATTTTGTGAGTCATATGGGTTCGGAAACATAAAAAAAGTGGAACGCGAAGGAGGAAAGTTGTTTTGAATGCAAAAACGTGGGAAAAATGAATGCATAAGGAAAAGAAACAAAAAGGCGGTATTGGTTTAAATGGCTTTTTAGACAGTTTTCTGAGTCAGATGGGTTCGGAATCTTTAAAACAGTGTGTACGCGAAGGAGGAAAGTTGTTTTGAGTGCAAAAACGTGGAAAAAATGAAAGGATAAGGAAAAGAAACAAAAGGGCGGTATCGGTTTAAATAGCTTTTTAGACAGTTTTGTGAGTCAGATGGGTTCGGAATCTTAAAAACAGTGTGTACGAGAAGGAGGAAAGTTGTTTTGAGTGCAAAAACGTGAAAAAAATGAATGCATAAGGAAAAAAAACAAAAGGGCGGTATTGGTTTAAATGGCTTTTTAGACAGTTTTGTGAGTCATATGGGCTCGGAATCTTAAAAACAGTGTGTACGCGAAGGAGGAAAGTTGTTTTGAGTACAAAAACGTGGAAAAAATGAATGTATACGGAAAAGAAACAAAAGGGCGGTATTGGTTTAAATGGCCTTTTAGACGGTTTTGTGAGTCAGGTGGGTTCGGAATCTTAAAAACAGTGTGTACGAGAAGGAGGAAAGTTGGAAAAACGTGGAAAAGGGGAAAGTATAAAGAAAAGAAACAAAAGGGCGGTATTGGTTTAAATGGCCTTTTTAACGATTTCGTGAGTCATATGGGTTCGGAATCATAAAAAAAGTGTGTACGCGAAGGAGGAAAGTTGTCTTGAGTGCAAAAATGTAAGAAAAATGAATATGTAAGGAAAAGAAACGAAAGGGCGGTATTGGTTTAAATGGCCTTTTTAACGATTTTGTGAGTCATATGGGTTCGGAAACATAAAAAAAGTGGAACGCGAAGGAGGAAAGTTGTTTTGAATGCAAAAACGTGGGAAAAATGAATGCATAAGGAAAAGAAACAAAAAGGCGGTATTGGTTTAAATGGCTTTTTAGACAGTTTTCTGAGTCAGATGGGTTCGGAATCTTTAAAACAGTGTGTACGCAAAGGAGGAAAGTTGTTTTGAGTGCAAAAACGTGGAAAAAATGAATGTATAAGGAAAAGAAACAAAAGAGAGGTATTGGTTTAAATGCTCTTTTAGATGATTTTGTGAGTCAGATGGGTTCGGAATCATAAAAACAGTGTGTACGCGAAGAAGGAAAGTTGTCTTAAGTGCAAAAACGTAAGAAAAATGAATGCATAAGGAAAAGAAACGAAAGGGCGGAATTCGTTTAAATGGTCTTTTGGACGGTTTTGTTATTCAGATGGGTTTGGATTTATAAAAACAGTGTGTACGAGGAGGAAAGTTCGAAAAACGTGGAAAAAGTGACTGTATAAGGAAAAGAAACAAAAGGGCGATATTGGTTTAAATGGCTTTTTAGACAGTTTTGTGAGTCAGATGGGTTCGGAATCTTAAAAACAGTGTTTACGCGAAGGAGGAAAGTTGTTTTGAGTACAAAAACGTGGGAAAAATGAATGCATAAGAAAAAGAAACGAAAGGGCGGTATTGGTTTAAATGGCTTTTTAGACAGTTTTCTGAGTCAGATGGGTTCGGAATCTTAAAAACAGTGTATACGCGAAGGAGGAAAGTTGTTTTGAGTGCAAAAACGTGGTAAAAATGAATGTATAAGGAAAAGAAACAAAAGGGAGGTATTGGTTTAAATGGTCTTTTAGATGATTTTGTGAGTGAGATGGGTTCGGAATCATGAAAACAGTGTGTACGCGAAGGAGGAAAGTTGTCTTGAGTGCAAAAATGTAAGAAAAATGAATGTGTAAGGTAAAGAAACGAAAGGGCGGTATTGGTTTAAATGGCCTTTTTAACGATTTTGTGAGTCATATGGTTTCGGAATCATAAAAAAAGTGTGTACGCGAAGGAGGAAAGTTGTTTTGAATGCAAAAACGTGGGAAAAATGAATGCATAAGGAAAAGAAACAAAAGGGCGGTATTGGTTTAAATGGCTTTTTAGACAGTTTTCTGATTCAGATGGGTTCGGAATCTTAAAAACAGTGTGTACGCGAAGGAGGAAAGTTGTTTTGAGTGCAAAAACGTGGAAAAAATGAATGGATAAGGAAAAGAAACGAAAGGGCGGTATCGGTTTAAATAGCTTTTTAGACAGTTTTGTGAGTTAGATGGGTTCGGAATCTTAAAAACAGTGTGTACGAGAAGGAGGAAAGTTGTCTTGAGTGCAAAAACGTGAAAAAAATGAATGCATAAGGAAAAGAAACAAAAGGGCGGTATTGGTTTAAATGGCTTTTTAGACAGTTTTGTGAGTCAGATGGGCTCGGAATCTTAAAAACAGTGTGTACGCGAAGGAGGAAAGTTGTTTTGAGTACAAAAACGTGGAAAAAATGAATGTATACGGAAAAGAAACAAAAGGGCGGTATTGGTTTAAATGGCCTTTTAGACGGTTTTGTGAGTCAGGTGGGTTCGGAATCTTAAAAACAGTGTGTACGAGAAGGAGGAAAGTTGGAAAAACGTGGAAAAGGGGAAAGTATAAAGAAAAGAAACAAAAGGGCGGTATTGGTTTAAATGGCCTTTTTAACGATTTCGTGAGTCATATGGGTTCGGAATCATAAAAAAAGTGTGTACGCGAAGGAGGAAAGTTGTCTTGAGTGCAAAAATGTAAGAAAAATGAATATGTAAGGAAAAGAAACGAAAGGGCGGTATTGGTTTAAATGGCCTTTTTAACGATTTTGTGAGTCATATGGGTTCGGAAGCATAAAAAAAGTGGAACGCGAAGGAGGAAAGTTGTTTTGAATGCAAAAACGTGGGAAAAATGAATGCATAAGGAAAAGAAACAAAAAGGCGGTATTGGTTTAAATGGCTTTTTAGACAGTTTTCTGAGTCAGATGGGTTCGGAATCTTTAAAAGAAGGAGGAAAGTTGTTTTGAGTGCAAAAACGTGGAAAAAATGAAAGGATAAGGAAAAGAAACAAAAGGGCGGTATCGGTTTAAATAGCTTTTTAGACAGTTTTGTGAGTCAGATGGGTTCGGAATCTTAAAAACAGTGTGTACGAGAAGGAGGAAAGTTGTTTTGAGTGCAAAAACGTGAAAAAAATGAATGCATAAGGAAAAAAACCAAAAGGGCGGTATTGGTTTAAATGGCTTTTTAGACAGTTTTGTGAGTCAGATGGGCTCGGAATCTTAAAAACAGTGTGTACGCGAAGGAGGAAAGTTGTTTTGAGTACAAAAACGTGGAAAAAATGAATGTATACGGAAAAGAAACAAAAGGGCGGTATTGGTTTAAATGGCCTTTTAGACGGTTTTGTGAGTCAGGTGGGTTCGGAATCTTAAAAACAGTGTGTACGAGAAGGAGGAAAGTTGGAAAAACGTGGAAAAGGGGAAAGTATAAAGAAAAGAAACAAAAGGGCGGTATTGGTTTAAATGGCCTTTTTAACGATTTCGTGAGTCATATGGGTTCGGAATCATAAAAAAAGTGTGTACGCGAAGGAGGAAAGTTGTCTTGAGTGCAAAAATGTAAGAAAAATGAATATGTAAGGAAAAGAAACGAAAGGGCGGTATTGGTTTAAATGGCCTTTTTAACGATTTTGTGAGTCATATGGGTTCGGAAACATAAAAAAAGTGGAACGCGAAGGAGGAAAGTTGTTTTGAATGCAAAAACGTGGGAAAAATGAATGCATAAGGAAAAGAAACAAAAAGGCGGTATTGGTTTAAATGGCTTTTTAGACAGTTTTCTGAATCAGATGGGTTCGGAATCTTTAAAACAGTGTGTACGCAAAGGAGGAAAGTTGTTTTGAGTGCAAAAACGTGGAAAAAATGAATGTATAAGGAAAAGAAACAAAAGAGAGGTATTGGTTTAAATGCTCTTTTAGATGATTTTGTGAGTCAGATGGGTTCGGAATCATAAAAAAAGTGGAACGCGAAGGAGGAAAGTTGTTTTGAATGCAAAAACGTGGGAAAAATGAATGCATAAGGAAAAGAAACAAAAAGGCGGTATTGGTTTAAATGGCTTTTTAGACAGTTTTCTGAGTCAGATGGGTTCGGAATCTTTAAAACAGTGTGTACGCGAAGGAGGAAAGTTGTTTTGAGTGCAAAAACGTGGAAAAAATGAAAGGATAAGGAAAAGAAACAAAAGGGCGGTATCGGTTTAAATAGCTTTTTAGACAGTTTTGTGAGTCAGATGGGTTCGGAATCTTAAAAACAGTGTGTACGAGAAGGAGGAAAGTTGTTTTGAGTGCAAAAACGTGAAAAAAATGAATGCATAAGGAAAAAAACCAAAAGGGCGGTATTGGTTTAAATGGCTTTTTAGACAGTTTTGTGAGTCAGATGGGCTCGGAATCTTAAAAACAGTGTGTACGCGAAGGAGGAAAGTTGTTTTGAGTACAAAAACGTGGAAAAAATGAATGTATACGGAAAAGAAACAAAAGGGCGGTATTGGTTTAAATGGCCTTTTAGACGGTTTTGTGAGTCAGGTGGGTTCGGAATCTTAAAAACAGTGTGTACGAGAAGGAGGAAAGTTGGAAAAACGTGGAAAAGGGGAAAGTATAAAGAAAAGAAACAAAAGGGCGGTATTGGTTTAAATGGCCTTTTTAACGATTTCGTGAGTCATATGGGTTCGGAATCATAAAAAAAGTGTGTACGCGAAGGAGGAAAGTTGTCTTGAGTGCAAAAATGTAAGAAAAATGAATATGTAAGGAAAAGAAACGAAAGGGCGGTATTGGTTTAAATGGCCTTTTTAACGATTTTGTGAGTCATATGGGTTCGGAAACATAAAAAAAGTGGAACGCGAAGGAGGAAAGTTGTTTTGAATGCAAAAACGTGGGAAAAATGAATGCATAAGGAAAAGAAACAAAAAGGCGGTATTGGTTTAAATGGCTTTTTAGACAGTTTTCTGAATCAGATGGGTTCGGAATCTTTAAAACAGTGTGTACGCAAAGGAGGAAAGTTGTTTTGAGTGCAAAAACGTGGAAAAAATGAATGTATAAGGAAAAGAAACAAAAGAGAGGTATTGGTTTAAATGCTCTTTTAGATGATTTTGTGAGTCAGATGGGTTCGGAATCATAAAAAAAGTGGAACGCGAAGGAGGAAAGTTGTTTTGAATGCAAAAACGTGGGAAAAATGAATGCATAAGGAAAAGAAACAAAAAGGCGGTATTGGTTTAAATGGCTTTTTAGACAGTTTTCTGAGTCAGATGGGTTCGGAATCTTTAAAACAGTGTGTACGCGAAGGAGGAAAGTTGTTTTGAGTGCAAAAACGTGGAAAAAATGAAAGGATAAGGAAAAGAAACAAAAGGGCGGTATCGGTTTAAATAGCTTTTTAGACAGTTTTGTGAGTCAGATGGGTTCGGAATCTTAAAAACAGTGTGTACGAGAAGGAGGAAAGTTGTTTTGAGTGCAAAAACGTGAAAAAAATGAATGCATAAGGAAAAAAAACAAAAGGGCGGTATTGGTTTAAATGGCTTTTTAGACAGTTTTGTGAGTCATATGGGCTCGGAATCTTAAAAACAGTGTGTACGCGAAGGAGGAAAGTTGTTTTGAGTACAAAAACGTGGAAAAAATGAATGTATACGGAAAAGAAACAAAAGGGCGGTATTGGTTTAAATGGCCTTTTAGACGGTTTTGTGAGTCAGGTGGGTTCGGAATCTTAAAAACAGTGTGTACGAGAAGGAGGAAAGTTGGAAAAACGTGGAAAAGGGGAAAGTATAAAGAAAAGAAACAAAAGGGCGGTATTGGTTTAAATGGCCTTTTTAACGATTTCGTGAGTCATATGGGTTCGGAATCATAAAAAAAGTGTGTACGCGAAGGAGGAAAGTTGTCTTGAGTGCAAAAATGTAAGAAAAATGAATATGTAAGGAAAAGAAACGAAAGGGCGGTATTGGTTTAAATGGCCTTTTTAACGATTTTGTGAGTCATATGGGTTCGGAAACATAAAAAAAGTGGAACGCGAAGGAGGAAAGTTGTTTTGAATGCAAAAACGTGGGAAAAATGAATGCATAAGGAAAAGAAACAAAAAGGCGGTATTGGTTTAAATGGCTTTTTAGACAGTTTTCTGAGTCAGATGGGTTCGGAATCTTTAAAACAGTGTGTACGCAAAGGAGGAAAGTTGTTTTGAGTGCAAAAACGTGGAAAAAATGAATGTATAAGGAAAAGAAACAAAAGAGAGGTATTGGTTTAAATGCTCTTTTAGATGATTTTGTGAGTCAGATGGGTTCGGAATCATAAAAACAGTGTGTACGCGAAGAAGGAAAGTTGTCTTAAGTGCAAAAACGTAAGAAAAATGAATGCATAAGGAAAAGAAACGAAAGGGCGGAATTCGTTTAAATGGTCTTTTGGACGGTTTTGTTATTCAGATGGGTTTGGATTTATAAAAACAGTGTGTACGAGGAGGAAAGTTCGAAAAACGTGGAAAAAGTGACTGTATAAGGAAAAGAAACAAAAGGGCGATATTGGTTTAAATGGCTTTTTAGACAGTTTTGTGAGTCAGATGGGTTCGGAATCTTAAAAACAGTGTTTACGCGAAGGAGGAAAGTTGTTTTGAGTACAAAAACGTGGGAAAAATGAATGCATAAGAAAAAGAAACGAAAGGGCGGTATTGGTTTAAATGGCTTTTTAGACAGTTTTCTGAGTCAGATGGGTTCGGAATCTTAAAAACAGTGTATACGCGAAGGAGGAAAGTTGTTTTGAGTGCAAAAACGTGGTAAAAATGAATGTATAAGGAAAAGAAACAAAAGGGAGGTATTGGTTTAAATGCTCTTTTAGATGATTTTGTGAGTCAGATGGGTTCGGAATCATAAAAACAGTGTGTACGCGAAGAAGGAAAGTTGTCTTAAGTGCAAAAACGTAAGAAAAATGAATGCATAAGGAAAAGAAACGAAAGGGCGGAATTCGTTTAAATGGTCTTTTGGACGGTTTTGTTATTCAGATGGGTTTGGATTTATAAAAACAGTGTGTACGAGGAGGAAAGTTCGAAAAACGTGGAAAAAGTGAATGTATAAGGAAAAGAAACAAAAGGGCGATATTGGTTTAAATGGCTTTTTAGACAGTTTTGTGAGTCAGATGGGTTCGGAATCTTAAAAACAGTGTTTACGCGAAGGAGGAAAGTTGTTTTGAGTACAAAAACGTGGGAAAAATGAATGCATAAGAAAAAGAAACAAAAGGGCGGTATTGGTTTAAATGGCTTTTTAGACAGTTTTGTGAGTTAGATGGGTTCGGAATCTTAAAAACAGTGTATACGCGGAGGAAAGTTGTTTTGAGTGCAAAAACGTGGTAAAAATGAATGTATAAGGAAAAGAAACAAAAGGGAGGTATTGGCTTAAATGGTCTTTTAGATGATTTTGTGAGTCAGATGGGTTCGGAATCATGAAAACAGTGTGTACGCGAAGGAGGAAAGTTGTATTGAGTGCAAAAATGTAAGAAAAATGAATGTGTAAGGAAAAGAAACGAAAGTGCGGTATTGGTTTAAATGGCCTTTTTAACGATTTTGTGAGTCATATGGTTTCGGAATCATAAAAAAAGTGTGTACGCGAAGGAGGAAAGTTGTTTTGAATGCAAAAACGTGGGAAAAATGAATGCATAAGGAAAAGAAACAAAAGGGCGGTATTGGTTTAAATGGCTTTTTAGACAGTTTTCTGAGTCAGATGGGTTCGGAATCTTAAAAACAGTGTATACGCGAAGGAGGAAAGTTGTTTTGAGTGCAAAAACGTGGTAAAAATGAATGTATAAGGAAAAGAAACAAAAGGGAGGTATTGGTTTAAATGGTCTTTTAGATGATTTTGTGAGTCAGATGGGTTCGGAATCATGAAAACAGTGTGTACGCGAAGGAGGAAAGTTGTCTTGAGTGCAAAAATGTAAGAAAAATGAATGTGTAAGGTAAAGAAACGAAAGGGCGGTATTGGTTTAAATGGCCTTTTTAACGATTTTGTGAGTCATATGGTTTCGGAATCATAAAAAAAGTGTGTACGCGAAGGAGGAAAGTTGTTTTGAATGCAAAAACGTGGGAAAAATGAATGCATAAGGAAAAGAAACAAAAGGGCGGTATTGGTTTAAATGGCTTTTTAGACAGTTTTCTGATTCAGATGGGTTCGGAATCTTAGAAACAGTGTGTACGCGAAGGAGGAAAGTTGTTTTGAGTGCAAAAACGTGGAAAAAATGAATGGATAAGGAAAAGAAACGAAAGGGCGGTATCGGTTTAAATAGCTTTTTAGACAGTTTTGTGAGTCAGATGGGTTCGGAATCTTAAAAACAGTGTGTACGAGAAGGAGGAAAGTTGTTTTGAGTGCAAAAACGTGAAAAAAATGAATGCATAAGGAAAAGAAACAAAAGGGCGGTATTGGTTTAAATGGCTTTTTAGACAGTTTTGTGAGTCAGATGGGCTCGGAATCTTAAAAACAGTGTGTACGCGAAGGAGGAAAGTTGTTTTGAGTACAAAAACGTGGAAAAAATGAATGTATACGGAAAAGAAACAAAAGGGCGGTATTGGTTTAAATGGCCTTTTAGACGGTTTTGTGAGTCAGGTGGGTTCGGAATCTTAAAAACAGTGTGTACGAGAAGGAGGAAAGTTGGAAAAACGTGGAAAAGGGGAAAGTATAAAGAAAAGAAACAAAAGGGCGGTATTGGTTTAAATGGCCTTTTTAACGATTTCGTGAGTCATATGGGTTCGGAATCATAAAAAAAGTGTGTACGCGAAGGAGGAAAGTTGTCTTGAGTGCAAAAATGTAAGAAAAATGAATATGTAAGGAAAAGAAACGAAAGGGCGGTATTGGTTTAAATGGCCTTTTTAACGATTTTGTGAGTCATATGGGTTCGGAAACATAAAAAAAGTGGAACGCGAAGGAGGAAAGTTGTTTTGAATGCAAAAACGTGGGAAAAATGAATGCATAAGGAAAAGAAACAAAAAGGCGGTATTGGTTTAAATGGCTTTTTAGACAGTTTTCTGAGTCAGATGGGTTCGGAATCTTTAAAACAGTGTGTACGCGAAGGAGGAAAGTTGTTTTGAGTGCAAAAACGTGGAAAAAATGAAAGGATAAGGAAAAGAAACAAAAGGGCGGTATCGGTTTAAATAGCTTTTTAGACAGTTTTGTGAGTCAGATGGGTTCGGAATCTTAAAAACAGTGTGTACGAGAAGGAGGAAAGTTGTTTTGAGTGCAAAAACGTGAAAAAAATGAATGCATAAGGAAAAAAAACAAAAGGGCGGTATTGGTTTAAATGGCTTTTTAGACAGTTTTGTGAGTCATATGGGCTCGGAATCTTAAAAACAGTGTGTACGCGAAGGAGGAAAGTTGTTTTGAGTACAAAAACGTGGAAAAAATGAATGTATACGGAAAAGAAACAAAAGGGCGGTATTGGTTTAAATGGCCTTTTAGACGGTTTTGTGAGTCAGGTGGGTTCGGAATCTTAAAAACAGTGTGTACGAGAAGGAGGAAAGTTGGAAAAACGTGGAAAAGGGGAAAGTATAAAGAAAAGAAACAAAAGGGCGGTATTGGTTTAAATGGCCTTTTTAACGATTTCGTGAGTCATATGGGTTCGGAATCATAAAAAAAGTGTGTACGCGAAGGAGGAAAGTTGTCTTGAGTGCAAAAATGTAAGAAAAATGAATATGTAAGGAAAAGAAACGAAAGGGCGGTATTGGTTTAAATGGCCTTTTTAACGATTTTGTGAGTCATATGGGTTCGGAAACATAAAAAAAGTGGAACGCGAAGGAGGAAAGTTGTTTTGAATGCAAAAACGTGGGAAAAATGAATGCATAAGGAAAAGAAACAAAAAGGCGGTATTGGTTTAAATGGCTTTTTAGACAGTTTTCTGAGTCAGATGGGTTCGGAATCTTTAAAACAGTGTGTACGCAAAGGAGGAAAGTTGTTTTGAGTGCAAAAACGTGGAAAAAATGAATGTATAAGGAAAAGAAACAAAAGAGAGGTATTGGTTTAAATGCTCTTTTAGATGATTTTGTGAGTCAGATGGGTTCGGAATCATAAAAACAGTGTGTACGCGAAGAAGGAAAGTTGTCTTAAGTGCAAAAACGTAAGAAAAATGAATGCATAAGGAAAAGAAACGAAAGGGCGGAATTCGTTTAAATGGTCTTTTGGACGGTTTTGTTATTCAGATGGGTTTGGATTTATAAAAACAGTGTGTACGAGGAGGAAAGTTCGAAAAACGTGGAAAAAGTGACTGTATAAGGAAAAGAAACAAAAGGGCGATATTGGTTTAAATGGCTTTTTAGACAGTTTTGTGAGTCAGATGGGTTCGGAATCTTAAAAACAGTGTTTACGCGAAGGAGGAAAGTTGTTTTGAGTACAAAAACGTGGGAAAAATGAATGCATAAGAAAAAGAAACGAAAGGGCGGTATTGGTTTAAATGGCTTTTTAGACAGTTTTCTGAGTCAGATGGGTTCGGAATCTTAAAAACAGTGTATACGCGAAGGAGGAAAGTTGTTTTGAGTGCAAAAACGTGGTAAAAATGAATGTATAAGGAAAAGAAACAAAAGGGAGGTATTGGTTTAAATGGTCTTTTAGATGATTTTGTGAGTCAGATGGGTTCGGAATCATGAAAACAGTGTGTACGCGAAGGAGGAAAGTTGTCTTGAGTGCAAAAATGTAAGAAAAATGAATGTGTAAGGTAAAGAAACGAAAGGGCGGTATTGGTTTAAATGGCCTTTTTAACGATTTTGTGAGTCATATGGTTTCGGAATCATAAAAAAAGTGTGTACGCGAAGGAGGAAAGTTGTTTTGAATGCAAAAACGTGGGAAAAATGAATGCATAAGGAAAAGAAACAAAAGGGCGGTATTGGTTTAAATGGCTTTTTAGACAGTTTTCTGATTCAGATGGGTTCGGAATCTTAAAAACAGTGTGTACGCGAAGGAGGAAAGTTGTTTTGAGTGCAAAAACGTGGAAAAAATGAATGGATAAGGAAAAGAAACGAAAGGGCGGTATCGGTTTAAATAGCTTTTTAGACAGTTTTGTGAGTTAGATGGGTTCGGAATCTTAAAAACAGTGTGTACGAGAAGGAGGAAAGTTGTCTTGAGTGCAAAAACGTGAAAAAAATGAATGCATAAGGAAAAGAAACAAAAGGGCGGTATTGGTTTAAATGGCTTTTTAGACAGTTTTGTGAGTCAGATGGGCTCGGAATCTTAAAAACAGTGTGTACGCGAAGGAGGAAAGTTGTTTTGAGTACAAAAACGTGGAAAAAATGAATGTATACGGAAAAGAAACAAAAGGGCGGTATTGGTTTAAATGGCCTTTTAGACGGTTTTGTGAGTCAGGTGGGTTCGGAATCTTAAAAACAGTGTGTACGAGAAGGAGGAAAGTTGGAAAAACGTGGAAAAGGGGAAAGTATAAAGAAAAGAAACAAAAGGGCGGTATTGGTTTAAATGGCCTTTTTAACGATTTCGTGAGTCATATGGGTTCGGAATCATAAAAAAAGTGTGTACGCGAAGGAGGAAAGTTGTCTTGAGTGCAAAAATGTAAGAAAAATGAATATGTAAGGAAAAGAAACGAAAGGGCGGTATTGGTTTAAATGGCCTTTTTAACGATTTTGTGAGTCATATGGGTTCGGAAGCATAAAAAAAGTGGAACGCGAAGGAGGAAAGTTGTTTTGAATGCAAAAACGTGGGAAAAATGAATGCATAAGGAAAAGAAACAAAAAGGCGGTATTGGTTTAAATGGCTTTTTAGACAGTTTTCTGAGTCAGATGGGTTCGGAATCTTTAAAACAGTGTGTACGCGAAGGAGGAAAGTTGTTTTGAGTGCAAAAACGTGGAAAAAATGAAAGGATAAGGAAAAGAAACAAAAGGGCGGTATCGGTTTAAATAGCTTTTTAGACAGTTTTGTGAGTCAGATGGGTTCGGAATCTTAAAAACAGTGTGTACGAGAAGGAGGAAAGTTGTTTTGAGTGCAAAAACGTGAAAAAAATGAATGCATAAGGAAAAAAACCAAAAGGGCGGTATTGGTTTAAATGGCTTTTTAGACAGTTTTGTGAGTCAGATGGGCTCGGAATCTTAAAAACAGTGTGTACGCGAAGGAGGAAAGTTGTTTTGAGTACAAAAACGTGGAAAAAATGAATGTATACGGAAAAGAAACAAAAGGGCGGTATTGGTTTAAATGGCCTTTTAGACGGTTTTGTGAGTCAGGTGGGTTCGGAATCTTAAAAACAGTGTGTACGAGAAGGAGGAAAGTTGGAAAAACGTGGAAAAGGGGAAAGTATAAAGAAAAGAAACAAAAGGGCGGTATTGGTTTAAATGGCCTTTTTAACGATTTCGTGAGTCATATGGGTTCGGAATCATAAAAAAAGTGTGTACGCGAAGGAGGAAAGTTGTCTTGAGTGCAAAAATGTAAGAAAAATGAATATGTAAGGAAAAGAAACGAAAGGGCGGTATTGGTTTAAATGGCCTTTTAGACGGTTTTGTGAGTCAGGTGGGTTCGGAATCTTAAAAACAGTGTGTACGAGAAGGAGGAAAGTTGGAAAAACGTGGAAAAGGGGAAAGTATAAAGAAAAGAAACAAAAGGGCGGTATTGGTTTAAATGGCCTTTTTAACGATTTCGTGAGTCATATGGGTTCGGAATCATAAAAAAAGTGTGTACGCGAAGGAGGAAAGTTGTCTTGAGTGCAAAAATGTAAGAAAAATGAATATGTAAGGAAAAGAAACGAAAGGGCGGTATTGGTTTAAATGGCTTTTTAGACAGTTTTGTGAGTCATATGGGCTCGGAATCTTAAAAACAGTGTGTACGCGAAGGAGGAAAGTTGTTTTGAGTACAAAAACGTGGAAAAAATGAATGTATACGGAAAAGAAACAAAAGGGCGGTATTGGTTTAAATGGCCTTTTAGACGGTTTTGTGAGTCAGGTGGGTTCGGAATCTTAAAAACAGTGTGTACGAGAAGGAGGAAAGTTGGAAAAACGTGGAAAAGGGGAAAGTATAAAGAAAAGAAACAAAAGGGCGGTATTGGTTTAAATGGCCTTTTTAACGATTTCGTGAGTCATATGGGTTCGGAATCATAAAAAAAGTGTGTACGCGAAGGAGGAAAGTTGTCTTGAGTGCAAAAATGTAAGAAAAATGAATATGTAAGGAAAAGAAACGAAAGGGCGGTATTGGTTTAAATGGCCTTTTTAACGATTTTGTGAGTCATATGGGTTCGGAAACATAAAAAAAGTGGAACGCGAAGGAGGAAAGTTGTTTTGAATGCAAAAACGTGGGAAAAATGAATGCATAAGGAAAAGAAACAAAAAGGCGGTATTGGTTTAAATGGCTTTTTAGACAGTTTTCTGAGTCAGATGGGTTCGGAATCTTTAAAACAGTGTGTACGCAAAGGAGGAAAGTTGTTTTGAGTGCAAAAACGTGGAAAAAATGAATGTATAAGGAAAAGAAACAAAAGAGAGGTATTGGTTTAAATGCTCTTTTAGATGATTTTGTGAGTCAGATGGGTTCGGAATCATAAAAACAGTGTGTACGCGAAGAAGGAAAGTTGTCTTAAGTGCAAAAACGTAAGAAAAATGAATGCATAAGGAAAAGAAACGAAAGGGCGGAATTCGTTTAAATGGTCTTTTGGACGGTTTTGTTATTCAGATGGGTTTGGATTTATAAAAACAGTGTGTACGAGGAGGAAAGTTCGAAAAACGTGGAAAAAGTGACTGTATAAGGAAAAGAAACAAAAGGGCGATATTGGTTTAAATGGCTTTTTAGACAGTTTTGTGAGTCAGATGGGTTCGGAATCTTAAAAACAGTGTTTACGCGAAGGAGGAAAGTTGTTTTGAGTACAAAAACGTGGGAAAAATGAATGCATAAGAAAAAGAAACGAAAGGGCGGTATTGGTTTAAATGGCTTTTTAGACAGTTTTCTGAGTCAGATGGGTTCGGAATCTTAAAAACAGTGTATACGCGAAGGAGGAAAGTTGTTTTGAGTGCAAAAACGTGGTAAAAATGAATGTATAAGGAAAAGAAACAAAAGGGAGGTATTGGTTTAAATGGTCTTTTAGATGATTTTGTGAGTCAGATGGGTTCGGAATCATGAAAACAGTGTGTACGCGAAGGAGGAAAGTTGTCTTGAGTGCAAAAATGTAAGAAAAATGAATGTGTAAGGTAAAGAAACGAAAGGGCGGTATTGGTTTAAATGGCCTTTTTAACGATTTTGTGAGTCATATGGTTTCGGAATCATAAAAAAAGTGTGTACGCGAAGGAGGAAAGTTGTTTTGAATGCAAAAACGTGGGAAAAATGAATGCATAAGGAAAAGAAACAAAAGGGCGGTATTGGTTTAAATGGCTTTTTAGACAGTTTTCTGATTCAGATGGGTTCGGAATCTTAAAAACAGTGTGTACGCGAAGGAGGAAAGTTGTTTTGAGTGCAAAAACGTGGAAAAAATGAATGGATAAGGAAAAGAAACGAAAGGGCGGTATCGGTTTAAATAGCTTTTTAGACAGTTTTGTGAGTTAGATGGGTTCGGAATCTTAAAAACAGTGTGTACGAGAAGGAGGAAAGTTGTCTTGAGTGCAAAAACGTGAAAAAAATGAATGCATAAGGAAAAGAAACAAAAGGGCGGTATTGGTTTAAATGGCTTTTTAGACAGTTTTGTGAGTCAGATGGGCTCGGAATCTTAAAAACAGTGTGTACGCGAAGGAGGAAAGTTGTTTTGAGTACAAAAACGTGGAAAAAATGAATGTATACGGAAAAGAAACAAAAGGGCGGTATTGGTTTAAATGGCCTTTTAGACGGTTTTGTGAGTCAGGTGGGTTCGGAATCTTAAAAACAGTGTGTACGAGAAGGAGGAAAGTTGGAAAAACGTGGAAAAGGGGAAAGTATAAAGAAAAGAAACAAAAGGGCGGTATTGGTTTAAATGGCCTTTTTAACGATTTCGTGAGTCATATGGGTTCGGAATCATAAAAAAAGTGTGTACGCGAAGGAGGAAAGTTGTCTTGAGTGCAAAAATGTAAGAAAAATGAATATGTAAGGAAAAGAAACGAAAGGGCGGTATTGGTTTAAATGGCCTTTTTAACGATTTTGTGAGTCATATGGGTTCGGAAGCATAAAAAAAGTGGAACGCGAAGGAGGAAAGTTGTTTTGAATGCAAAAACGTGGGAAAAATGAATGCATAAGGAAAAGAAACAAAAAGGCGGTATTGGTTTAAATGGCTTTTTAGACAGTTTTCTGAGTCAGATGGGTTCGGAATCTTTAAAACAGTGTGTACGCGAAGGAGGAAAGTTGTTTTGAGTGCAAAAACGTGGAAAAAATGAAAGGATAAGGAAAAGAAACAAAAGGGCGGTATCGGTTTAAATAGCTTTTTAAACAGTTTTGTGAGTCAGATGGGTTCGGAATCTTAAAAACAGTGTGTACGAGAAGGAGGAAAGTTGTTTTGAGTGCAAAAACGTGAAAAAAATGAATGCATAAGGAAAAAAACCAAAAGGGCGGTATTGGTTTAAATGGCTTTTTAGACAGTTTTGTGAGTCAGATGGGCTCGGAATCTTAAAAACAGTGTGTACGCGAAGGAGGAAAGTTGTTTTGAGTACAAAAACGTGGAAAAAATGAATGTATACGGAAAAGAAACAAAAGGGCGGTATTGGTTTAAATGGCCTTTTAGACGGTTTTGTGAGTCAGGTGGGTTCGGAATCTTAAAAACAGTGTGTACGAGAAGGAGGAAAGTTGGAAAAACGTGGAAAAGGGGAAAGTATAAAGAAAAGAAACAAAAGGGCGGTATTGGTTTAAATGGCCTTTTTAACGATTTCGTGAGTCATATGGGTTCGGAATCATAAAAAAAGTGTGTACGCGAAGGAGGAAAGTTGTCTTGAGTGCAAAAATGTAAGAAAAATGAATATGTAAGGAAAAGAAACGAAAGGGCGGTATTGGTTTAAATGGCCTTTTTAACGATTTTGTGAGTCATATGGGTTCGGAAACATAAAAAAAGTGGAACGCGAAGGAGGAAAGTTGTTTTGAATGCAAAAACGTGGGAAAAATGAATGCATAAGGAAAAGAAACAAAAAGGCGGTATTGGTTTAAATGGCTTTTTAGACAGTTTTCTGAATCAGATGGGTTCGGAATCTTTAAAACAGTGTGTACGCAAAGGAGGAAAGTTGTTTTGAGTGCAAAAACGTGGAAAAAATGAATGTATAAGGAAAAGAAACAAAAGAGAGGTATTGGTTTAAATGCTCTTTTAGATGATTTTGTGAGTCAGATGGGTTCGGAATCATAAAAACAGTGTGTACGCGAAGAAGGAAAGTTGTCTTAAGTGCAAAAACGTAAGAAAAATGAATGCATAAGGAAAAGAAACGAAAGGGCGGAATTCGTTTAAATGGTCTTTTGGACGGTTTTGTTATTCAGATGGGTTTGGATTTATAAAAACAGTGTGTACGAGGAGGAAAGTTCGAAAAACGTGGAAAAAGTGAATGTATAAGGAAAAGAAACAAAAGGGCGATATTGGTTTAAATGGCTTTTTAGACAGTTTTGTGAGTCAGATGGGTTCGGAATCTTAAAAACAGTGTTTACGCGAAGGAGGAAAGTTGTTTTGAGTACAAAAACGTGGGAAAAATGAATGCATAAGAAAAAGAAACAAAAGGGCGGTATTGGTTTAAATGGCTTTTTAGACAGTTTTGTGAGTTAGATGGGTTCGGAATCTTAAAAACAGTGTATACGCGGAGGAAAGTTGTTTTGAGTGCAAAAACGTGGTAAAAATGAATGTATAAGGAAAAGAAACAAAAGGGAGGTATTGGCTTAAATGGTCTTTTAGATGATTTTGTGAGTCAGATGGGTTCGGAATCATGAAAACAGTGTGTACGCGAAGGAGGAAAGTTGTATTGAGTGCAAAAATGTAAGAAAAATGAATGTGTAAGGAAAAGAAACGAAAGTGCGGTATTGGTTTAAATGGCCTTTTTAACGATTTTGTGAGTCATATGGTTTCGGAATCATAAAAAAAGTGTGTACGCGAAGGAGGAAAGTTGTTTTGAATGCAAAAACGTGGGAAAAATGAATGCATAAGGAAAAGAAACAAAAGGGCGGTATTGGTTTAAATGGCTTTTTAGACAGTTTTCTGAGTCCGATGGGTTCGGAATCTTAAAAACAGTGTATACGCGAAGGAGGAAAGTTGTTTTGAGTGCAAAAACGTGGTAAAAATGAATGTATAAGGAAAAGAAACAAAAGGGAGGTATTGGTTTAAATGGTCTTTTAGATGATTTTGTGAGTCAGATGGGTTCGGAATCATGAAAACAGTGTGTACGCGAAGGAGGAAAGTTGTCTTGAGTGCAAAAATGTAAGAAAAATGAATGTGTAAGGTAAAGAAACGAAAGGGCGGTATTGGTTTAAATGGCCTTTTTAACGATTTTGTGAGTCATATGGTTTCGGAATCATAAAAAAAGTGTGTACGCGAAGGAGGAAAGTTGTTTTGAATGCAAAAACGTGGGAAAAATGAATGCATAAGGAAAAGAAACAAAAGGGCGGTATTGGTTTAAATGGCTTTTTAGACAGTTTTCTGATTCAGATGGGTTCGGAATCTTAGAAACAGTGTGTACGCGAAGGAGGAAAGTTGTTTTGAGTGCAAAAACGTGGAAAAAATGAATGGATAAGGAAAAGAAACGAAAGGGCGGTATCGGTTTAAATAGCTTTTTAGACAGTTTTGTGAGTCAGATGGGTTCGGAATCTTAAAAACAGTGTGTACGAGAAGGAGGAAAGTTGTTTTGAGTGCAAAAACGTGAAAAAAATGAATGCATAAGGAAAAGAAACAAAAGGGCGGTATTGGTTTAAATGGCTTTTTAGACAGTTTTGTGAGTCAGATGGGCTCGGAATCTTAAAAACAGTGTGTACGCGAAGGAGGAAAGTTGTTTTGAGTACAAAAACGTGGAAAAAATGAATGTATACGGAAAAGAAACAAAAGGGCGGTATTGGTTTAAATGGCCTTTTAGACGGTTTTGTGAGTCAGGTGGGTTCGGAATCTTAAAAACAGTGTGTACGAGAAGGAGGAAAGTTGGAAAAACGTGGAAAAGGGGAAAGTATAAAGAAAAGAAACAAAAGGGCGGTATTGGTTTAAATGGCCTTTTTAACGATTTCGTGAGTCATATGGGTTCGGAATCATAAAAAAAGTGTGTACGCGAAGGAGGAAAGTTGTCTTGAGTGCAAAAATGTAAGAAAAATGAATATGTAAGGAAAAGAAACGAAAGGGCGGTATTGGTTTAAATGGCCTTTTTAACGATTTTGTGAGTCATATGGGTTCGGAAACATAAAAAAAGTGGAACGCGAAGGAGGAAAGTTGTTTTGAATGCAAAAACGTGGGAAAAATGAATGCATAAGGAAAAGAAACAAAAAGGCGGTATTGGTTTAAATGGCTTTTTAGACAGTTTTCTGAGTCAGATGGGTTCGGAATCTTTAAAACAGTGTGTACGCGAAGGAGGAAAGTTGTTTTGAGTGCAAAAACGTGGAAAAAATGAAAGGATAAGGAAAAGAAACAAAAGGGCGGTATCGGTTTAAATAGCTTTTTAGACAGTTTTGTGAGTCAGATGGGTTCGGAATCTTAAAAACAGTGTGTACGAGAAGGAGGAAAGTTGTTTTGAGTGCAAAAACGTGAAAAAAATGAATGCATAAGGAAAAAAAACAAAAGGGCGGTATTGGTTTAAATGGCTTTTTAGACAGTTTTGTGAGTCATATGGGCTCGGAATCTTAAAAACAGTGTGTACGCGAAGGAGGAAAGTTGTTTTGAGTACAAAAACGTGGAAAAAATGAATGTATACGGAAAAGAAACAAAAGGGCGGTATTGGTTTAAATGGCCTTTTAGACGGTTTTGTGAGTCAGGTGGGTTCGGAATCTTAAAAACAGTGTGTACGAGAAGGAGGAAAGTTGGAAAAACGTGGAAAAGGGGAAAGTATAAAGAAAAGAAACAAAAGGGCGGTATTGGTTTAAATGGCCTTTTTAACGATTTCGTGAGTCATATGGGTTCGGAATCATAAAAAAAGTGTGTACGCGAAGGAGGAAAGTTGTCTTGAGTGCAAAAATGTAAGAAAAATGAATATGTAAGGAAAAGAAACGAAAGGGCGGTATTGGTTTAAATGGCCTTTTTAACGATTTTGTGAGTCATATGGGTTCGGAAACATAAAAAAAGTGGAACGCGAAGGAGGAAAGTTGTTTTGAATGCAAAAACGTGGGAAAAATGAATGCATAAGGAAAAGAAACAAAAAGGCGGTATTGGTTTAAATGGCTTTTTAGACAGTTTTCTGAGTCAGATGGGTTCGGAATCTTTAAAACAGTGTGTACGCAAAGGAGGAAAGTTGTTTTGAGTGCAAAAACGTGGAAAAAATGAATGTATAAGGAAAAGAAACAAAAGAGAGGTATTGGTTTAAATGCTCTTTTAGATGATTTTGTGAGTCAGATGGGTTCGGAATCATAAAAACAGTGTGTACGCGAAGAAGGAAAGTTGTCTTAAGTGCAAAAACGTAAGAAAAATGAATGCATAAGGAAAAGAAACGAAAGGGCGGAATTCGTTTAAATGGTCTTTTGGACGGTTTTGTTATTCAGATGGGTTTGGATTTATAAAAACAGTGTGTACGAGGAGGAAAGTTCGAAAAACGTGGAAAAAGTGACTGTATAAGGAAAAGAAACAAAAGGGCGATATTGGTTTAAATGGCTTTTTAGACAGTTTTGTGAGTCAGATGGGTTCGGAATCTTAAAAACAGTGTTTACGCGAAGGAGGAAAGTTGTTTTGAGTACAAAAACGTGGGAAAAATGAATGCATAAGAAAAAGAAACGAAAGGGCGGTATTGGTTTAAATGGCTTTTTAGACAGTTTTCTGAGTCAGATGGGTTCGGAATCTTAAAAACAGTGTATACGCGAAGGAGGAAAGTTGTTTTGAGTGCAAAAACGTGGTAAAAATGAATGTATAAGGAAAAGAAACAAAAGGGAGGTATTGGTTTAAATGGTCTTTTAGATGATTTTGTGAGTCAGATGGGTTCGGAATCATGAAAACAGTGTGTACGCGAAGGAGGAAAGTTGTCTTGAGTGCAAAAATGTAAGAAAAATGAATGTGTAAGGTAAAGAAACGAAAGGGCGGTATTGGTTTAAATGGCCTTTTTAACGATTTTGTGAGTCATATGGTTTCGGAATCATAAAAAAAGTGTGTACGCGAAGGAGGAAAGTTGTTTTGAATGCAAAAACGTGGGAAAAATGAATGCATAAGGAAAAGAAACAAAAGGGCGGTATTGGTTTAAATGGCTTTTTAGACAGTTTTCTGATTCAGATGGGTTCGGAATCTTAAAAACAGTGTGTACGCGAAGGAGGAAAGTTGTTTTGAGTGCAAAAACGTGGAAAAAATGAATGGATAAGGAAAAGAAACGAAAGGGCGGTATCGGTTTAAATAGCTTTTTAGACAGTTTTGTGAGTTAGATGGGTTCGGAATCTTAAAAACAGTGTGTACGAGAAGGAGGAAAGTTGTCTTGAGTGCAAAAACGTGAAAAAAATGAATGCATAAGGAAAAGAAACAAAAGGGCGGTATTGGTTTAAATGGCTTTTTAGACAGTTTTGTGAGTCAGATGGGCTCGGAATCTTAAAAACAGTGTGTACGCGAAGGAGGAAAGTTGTTTTGAGTACAAAAACGTGGAAAAAATGAATGTATACGGAAAAGAAACAAAAGGGCGGTATTGGTTTAAATGGCCTTTTAGACGGTTTTGTGAGTCAGGTGGGTTCGGAATCTTAAAAACAGTGTGTACGAGAAGGAGGAAAGTTGGAAAAACGTGGAAAAGGGGAAAGTATAAAGAAAAGAAACAAAAGGGCGGTATTGGTTTAAATGGCCTTTTTAACGATTTCGTGAGTCATATGGGTTCGGAATCATAAAAAAAGTGTGTACGCGAAGGAGGAAAGTTGTCTTGAGTGCAAAAATGTAAGAAAAATGAATATGTAAGGAAAAGAAACGAAAGGGCGGTATTGGTTTAAATGGCCTTTTTAACGATTTTGTGAGTCATATGGGTTCGGAAGCATAAAAAAAGTGGAACGCGAAGGAGGAAAGTTGTTTTGAATGCAAAAACGTGGGAAAAATGAATGCATAAGGAAAAGAAACAAAAAGGCGGTATTGGTTTAAATGGCTTTTTAGACAGTTTTCTGAGTCAGATGGGTTCGGAATCTTTAAAACAGTGTGTACGCGAAGGAGGAAAGTTGTTTTGAGTGCAAAAACGTGGAAAAAATGAAAGGATAAGGAAAAGAAACAAAAGGGCGGTATCGGTTTAAATAGCTTTTTAGACAGTTTTGTGAGTCAGATGGGTTCGGAATCTTAAAAACAGTGTGTACGAGAAGGAGGAAAGTTGTTTTGAGTGCAAAAACGTGAAAAAAATGAATGCATAAGGAAAAAAACCAAAAGGGCGGTATTGGTTTAAATGGCTTTTTAGACAGTTTTGTGAGTCAGATGGGCTCGGAATCTTAAAAACAGTGTGTACGCGAAGGAGGAAAGTTGTTTTGAGTACAAAAACGTGGAAAAAATGAATGTATACGGAAAAGAAACAAAAGGGCGGTATTGGTTTAAATGGCCTTTTAGACGGTTTTGTGAGTCAGGTGGGTTCGGAATCTTAAAAACAGTGTGTACGAGAAGGAGGAAAGTTGGAAAAACGTGGAAAAGGGGAAAGTATAAAGAAAAGAAACAAAAGGGCGGTATTGGTTTAAATGGCCTTTTTAACGATTTCGTGAGTCATATGGGTTCGGAATCATAAAAAAAGTGTGTACGCGAAGGAGGAAAGTTGTCTTGAGTGCAAAAATGTAAGAAAAATGAATATGTAAGGAAAAGAAACGAAAGGGCGGTATTGGTTTAAATGGCCTTTTTAACGATTTTGTGAGTCATATGGGTTCGGAAACATAAAAAAAGTGGAACGCGAAGGAGGAAAGTTGTTTTGAATGCAAAAACGTGGGAAAAATGAATGCATAAGGAAAAGAAACAAAAAGGCGGTATTGGTTTAAATGGCTTTTTAGACAGTTTTCTGAATCAGATGGGTTCGGAATCTTTAAAACAGTGTGTACGCAAAGGAGGAAAGTTGTTTTGAGTGCAAAAACGTGGAAAAAATGAATGTATAAGGAAAAGAAACAAAAGAGAGGTATTGGTTTAAATGCTCTTTTAGATGATTTTGTGAGTCAGATGGGTTCGGAATCATAAAAAAAGTGGAACGCGAAGGAGGAAAGTTGTTTTGAATGCAAAAACGTGGGAAAAATGAATGCATAAGGAAAAGAAACAAAAAGGCGGTATTGGTTTAAATGGCTTTTTAGACAGTTTTCTGAGTCAGATGGGTTCGGAATCTTTAAAACAGTGTGTACGCGAAGGAGGAAAGTTGTTTTGAGTGCAAAAACGTGGAAAAAATGAAAGGATAAGGAAAAGAAACAAAAGGGCGGTATCGGTTTAAATAGCTTTTTAGACAGTTTTGTGAGTCAGATGGGTTCGGAATCTTAAAAACAGTGTGTACGAGAAGGAGGAAAGTTGTTTTGAGTGCAAAAACGTGAAAAAAATGAATGCATAAGGAAAAAAACCAAAAGGGCGGTATTGGTTTAAATGGCTTTTTAGACAGTTTTGTGAGTCAGATGGGCTCGGAATCTTAAAAACAGTGTGTACGCGAAGGAGGAAAGTTGTTTTGAGTACAAAAACGTGGAAAAAATGAATGTATACGGAAAAGAAACAAAAGGGCGGTATTGGTTTAAATGGCCTTTTAGACGGTTTTGTGAGTCAGGTGGGTTCGGAATCTTAAAAACAGTGTGTACGAGAAGGAGGAAAGTTGGAAAAACGTGGAAAAGGGGAAAGTATAAAGAAAAGAAACAAAAGGGCGGTATTGGTTTAAATGGCCTTTTTAACGATTTCGTGAGTCATATGGGTTCGGAATCATAAAAAAAGTGTGTACGCGAAGGAGGAAAGTTGTCTTGAGTGCAAAAATGTAAGAAAAATGAATATGTAAGGAAAAGAAACGAAAGGGCGGTATTGGTTTAAATGGCCTTTTTAACGATTTTGTGAGTCATATGGGTTCGGAAACATAAAAAAAGTGGAACGCGAAGGAGGAAAGTTGTTTTGAATGCAAAAACGTGGGAAAAATGAATGCATAAGGAAAAGAAACAAAAAGGCGGTATTGGTTTAAATGGCTTTTTAGACAGTTTTCTGAATCAGATGGGTTCGGAATCTTTAAAACAGTGTGTACGCAAAGGAGGAAAGTTGTTTTGAGTGCAAAAACGTGGAAAAAATGAATGTATAAGGAAAAGAAACAAAAGAGAGGTATTGGTTTAAATGCTCTTTTAGATGATTTTGTGAGTCAGATGGGTTCGGAATCATAAAAAAAGTGGAACGCGAAGGAGGAAAGTTGTTTTGAATGCAAAAACGTGGGAAAAATGAATGCATAAGGAAAAGAAACAAAAAGGCGGTATTGGTTTAAATGGCTTTTTAGACAGTTTTCTGAGTCAGATGGGTTCGGAATCTTTAAAACAGTGTGTACGCGAAGGAGGAAAGTTGTTTTGAGTGCAAAAACGTGGAAAAAATGAAAGGATAAGGAAAAGAAACAAAAGGGCGGTATCGGTTTAAATAGCTTTTTAGACAGTTTTGTGAGTCAGATGGGTTCGGAATCTTAAAAACAGTGTGTACGAGAAGGAGGAAAGTTGTTTTGAGTGCAAAAACGTGAAAAAAATGAATGCATAAGGAAAAAAAACAAAAGGGCGGTATTGGTTTAAATGGCTTTTTAGACAGTTTTGTGAGTCATATGGGCTCGGAATCTTAAAAACAGTGTGTACGCGAAGGAGGAAAGTTGTTTTGAGTACAAAAACGTGGAAAAAATGAATGTATACGGAAAAGAAACAAAAGGGCGGTATTGGTTTAAATGGCCTTTTAGACGGTTTTGTGAGTCAGGTGGGTTCGGAATCTTAAAAACAGTGTGTACGAGAAGGAGGAAAGTTGGAAAAACGTGGAAAAGGGGAAAGTATAAAGAAAAGAAACAAAAGGGCGGTATTGGTTTAAATGGCCTTTTTAACGATTTCGTGAGTCATATGGGTTCGGAATCATAAAAAAAGTGTGTACGCGAAGGAGGAAAGTTGTCTTGAGTGCAAAAATGTAAGAAAAATGAATATGTAAGGAAAAGAAACGAAAGGGCGGTATTGGTTTAAATGGCCTTTTTAACGATTTTGTGAGTCATATGGGTTCGGAAACATAAAAAAAGTGGAACGCGAAGGAGGAAAGTTGTTTTGAATGCAAAAACGTGGGAAAAATGAATGCATAAGGAAAAGAAACAAAAAGGCGGTATTGGTTTAAATGGCTTTTTAGACAGTTTTCTGAGTCAGATGGGTTCGGAATCTTTAAAACAGTGTGTACGCAAAGGAGGAAAGTTGTTTTGAGTGCAAAAACGTGGAAAAAATGAATGTATAAGGAAAAGAAACAAAAGAGAGGTATTGGTTTAAATGCTCTTTTAGATGATTTTGTGAGTCAGATGGGTTCGGAATCATAAAAACAGTGTGTACGCGAAGAAGGAAAGTTGTCTTAAGTGCAAAAACGTAAGAAAAATGAATGCATAAGGAAAAGAAACGAAAGGGCGGAATTCGTTTAAATGGTCTTTTGGACGGTTTTGTTATTCAGATGGGTTTGGATTTATAAAAACAGTGTGTACGAGGAGGAAAGTTCGAAAAACGTGGAAAAAGTGACTGTATAAGGAAAAGAAACAAAAGGGCGATATTGGTTTAAATGGCTTTTTAGACAGTTTTGTGAGTCAGATGGGTTCGGAATCTTAAAAACAGTGTTTACGCGAAGGAGGAAAGTTGTTTTGAGTACAAAAACGTGGGAAAAATGAATGCATAAGAAAAAGAAACGAAAGGGCGGTATTGGTTTAAATGGCTTTTTAGACAGTTTTCTGAGTCAGATGGGTTCGGAATCTTAAAAACAGTGTATACGCGAAGGAGGAAAGTTGTTTTGAGTGCAAAAACGTGGTAAAAATGAATGTATAAGGAAAAGAAACAAAAGGGAGGTATTGGTTTAAATGCTCTTTTAGATGATTTTGTGAGTCAGATGGGTTCGGAATCATAAAAACAGTGTGTACGCGAAGAAGGAAAGTTGTCTTAAGTGCAAAAACGTAAGAAAAATGAATGCATAAGGAAAAGAAACGAAAGGGCGGAATTCGTTTAAATGGTCTTTTGGACGGTTTTGTTATTCAGATGGGTTTGGATTTATAAAAACAGTGTGTACGAGGAGGAAAGTTCGAAAAACGTGGAAAAAGTGAATGTATAAGGAAAAGAAACAAAAGGGCGATATTGGTTTAAATGGCTTTTTAGACAGTTTTGTGAGTCAGATGGGTTCGGAATCTTAAAAACAGTGTTTACGCGAAGGAGGAAAGTTGTTTTGAGTACAAAAACGTGGGAAAAATGAATGCATAAGAAAAAGAAACAAAAGGGCGGTATTGGTTTAAATGGCTTTTTAGACAGTTTTGTGAGTTAGATGGGTTCGGAATCTTAAAAACAGTGTATACGCGGAGGAAAGTTGTTTTGAGTGCAAAAACGTGGTAAAAATGAATGTATAAGGAAAAGAAACAAAAGGGAGGTATTGGCTTAAATGGTCTTTTAGATGATTTTGTGAGTCAGATGGGTTCGGAATCATGAAAACAGTGTGTACGCGAAGGAGGAAAGTTGTATTGAGTGCAAAAATGTAAGAAAAATGAATGTGTAAGGAAAAGAAACGAAAGTGCGGTATTGGTTTAAATGGCCTTTTTAACGATTTTGTGAGTCATATGGTTTCGGAATCATAAAAAAAGTGTGTACGCGAAGGAGGAAAGTTGTTTTGAATGCAAAAACGTGGGAAAAATGAATGCATAAGGAAAAGAAACAAAAGGGCGGTATTGGTTTAAATGGCTTTTTAGACAGTTTTCTGAGTCAGATGGGTTCGGAATCTTAAAAACAGTGTATACGCGAAGGAGGAAAGTTGTTTTGAGTGCAAAAACGTGGTAAAAATGAATGTATAAGGAAAAGAAACAAAAGGGAGGTATTGGTTTAAATGGTCTTTTAGATGATTTTGTGAGTCAGATGGGTTCGGAATCATGAAAACAGTGTGTACGCGAAGGAGGAAAGTTGTCTTGAGTGCAAAAATGTAAGAAAAATGAATGTGTAAGGTAAAGAAACGAAAGGGCGGTATTGGTTTAAATGGCCTTTTTAACGATTTTGTGAGTCATATGGTTTCGGAATCATAAAAAAAGTGTGTACGCGAAGGAGGAAAGTTGTTTTGAATGCAAAAACGTGGGAAAAATGAATGCATAAGGAAAAGAAACAAAAGGGCGGTATTGGTTTAAATGGCTTTTTAGACAGTTTTCTGATTCAGATGGGTTCGGAATCTTAGAAACAGTGTGTACGCGAAGGAGGAAAGTTGTTTTGAGTGCAAAAACGTGGAAAAAATGAATGGATAAGGAAAAGAAACGAAAGGGCGGTATCGGTTTAAATAGCTTTTTAGACAGTTTTGTGAGTCAGATGGGTTCGGAATCTTAAAAACAGTGTGTACGAGAAGGAGGAAAGTTGTTTTGAGTGCAAAAACGTGAAAAAAATGAATGCATAAGGAAAAGAAACAAAAGGGCGGTATTGGTTTAAATGGCTTTTTAGACAGTTTTGTGAGTCAGATGGGCTCGGAATCTTAAAAACAGTGTGTACGCGAAGGAGGAAAGTTGTTTTGAGTACAAAAACGTGGAAAAAATGAATGTATACGGAAAAGAAACAAAAGGGCGGTATTGGTTTAAATGGCCTTTTAGACGGTTTTGTGAGTCAGGTGGGTTCGGAATCTTAAAAACAGTGTGTACGAGAAGGAGGAAAGTTGGAAAAACGTGGAAAAGGGGAAAGTATAAAGAAAAGAAACAAAAGGGCGGTATTGGTTTAAATGGCCTTTTTAACGATTTCGTGAGTCATATGGGTTCGGAATCATAAAAAAAGTGTGTACGCGAAGGAGGAAAGTTGTCTTGAGTGCAAAAATGTAAGAAAAATGAATATGTAAGGAAAAGAAACGAAAGGGCGGTATTGGTTTAAATGGCCTTTTTAACGATTTTGTGAGTCATATGGGTTCGGAAACATAAAAAAAGTGGAACGCGAAGGAGGAAAGTTGTTTTGAATGCAAAAACGTGGGAAAAATGAATGCATAAGGAAAAGAAACAAAAAGGCGGTATTGGTTTAAATGGCTTTTTAGACAGTTTTCTGAGTCAGATGGGTTCGGAATCTTTAAAACAGTGTGTACGCGAAGGAGGAAAGTTGTTTTGAGTGCAAAAACGTGGAAAAAATGAAAGGATAAGGAAAAGAAACAAAAGGGCGGTATCGGTTTAAATAGCTTTTTAGACAGTTTTGTGAGTCAGATGGGTTCGGAATCTTAAAAACAGTGTGTACGAGAAGGAGGAAAGTTGTTTTGAGTGCAAAAACGTGAAAAAAATGAATGCATAAGGAAAAAAAACAAAAGGGCGGTATTGGTTTAAATGGCTTTTTAGACAGTTTTGTGAGTCATATGGGCTCGGAATCTTAAAAACAGTGTGTACGCGAAGGAGGAAAGTTGTTTTGAGTACAAAAACGTGGAAAAAATGAATGTATACGGAAAAGAAACAAAAGGGCGGTATTGGTTTAAATGGCCTTTTAGACGGTTTTGTGAGTCAGGTGGGTTCGGAATCTTAAAAACAGTGTGTACGAGAAGGAGGAAAGTTGGAAAAACGTGGAAAAGGGGAAAGTATAAAGAAAAGAAACAAAAGGGCGGTATTGGTTTAAATGGCCTTTTTAACGATTTCGTGAGTCATATGGGTTCGGAATCATAAAAAAAGTGTGTACGCGAAGGAGGAAAGTTGTCTTGAGTGCAAAAATGTAAGAAAAATGAATATGTAAGGAAAAGAAACGAAAGGGCGGTATTGGTTTAAATGGCCTTTTTAACGATTTTGTGAGTCATATGGGTTCGGAAACATAAAAAAAGTGGAACGCGAAGGAGGAAAGTTGTTTTGAATGCAAAAACGTGGGAAAAATGAATGCATAAGGAAAAGAAACAAAAAGGCGGTATTGGTTTAAATGGCTTTTTAGACAGTTTTCTGAGTCAGATGGGTTCGGAATCTTTAAAACAGTGTGTACGCAAAGGAGGAAAGTTGTTTTGAGTGCAAAAACGTGGAAAAAATGAATGTATAAGGAAAAGAAACAAAAGAGAGGTATTGGTTTAAATGCTCTTTTAGATGATTTTGTGAGTCAGATGGGTTCGGAATCATAAAAACAGTGTGTACGCGAAGAAGGAAAGTTGTCTTAAGTGCAAAAACGTAAGAAAAATGAATGCATAAGGAAAAGAAACGAAAGGGCGGAATTCGTTTAAATGGTCTTTTGGACGGTTTTGTTATTCAGATGGGTTTGGATTTATAAAAACAGTGTGTACGAGGAGGAAAGTTCGAAAAACGTGGAAAAAGTGACTGTATAAGGAAAAGAAACAAAAGGGCGATATTGGTTTAAATGGCTTTTTAGACAGTTTTGTGAGTCAGATGGGTTCGGAATCTTAAAAACAGTGTTTACGCGAAGGAGGAAAGTTGTTTTGAGTACAAAAACGTGGGAAAAATGAATGCATAAGAAAAAGAAACGAAAGGGCGGTATTGGTTTAAATGGCTTTTTAGACAGTTTTCTGAGTCAGATGGGTTCGGAATCTTAAAAACAGTGTATACGCGAAGGAGGAAAGTTGTTTTGAGTGCAAAAACGTGGTAAAAATGAATGTATAAGGAAAAGAAACAAAAGGGAGGTATTGGTTTAAATGGTCTTTTAGATGATTTTGTGAGTCAGATGGGTTCGGAATCATGAAAACAGTGTGTACGCGAAGGAGGAAAGTTGTCTTGAGTGCAAAAATGTAAGAAAAATGAATGTGTAAGGTAAAGAAACGAAAGGGCGGTATTGGTTTAAATGGCCTTTTTAACGATTTTGTGAGTCATATGGTTTCGGAATCATAAAAAAAGTGTGTACGCGAAGGAGGAAAGTTGTTTTGAATGCAAAAACGTGGGAAAAATGAATGCATAAGGAAAAGAAACAAAAGGGCGGTATTGGTTTAAATGGCTTTTTAGACAGTTTTCTGATTCAGATGGGTTCGGAATCTTAAAAACAGTGTGTACGCGAAGGAGGAAAGTTGTTTTGAGTGCAAAAACGTGGAAAAAATGAATGGATAAGGAAAAGAAACGAAAGGGCGGTATCGGTTTAAATAGCTTTTTAGACAGTTTTGTGAGTTAGATGGGTTCGGAATCTTAAAAACAGTGTGTACGAGAAGGAGGAAAGTTGTCTTGAGTGCAAAAACGTGAAAAAAATGAATGCATAAGGAAAAGAAACAAAAGGGCGGTATTGGTTTAAATGGCTTTTTAGACAGTTTTGTGAGTCAGATGGGCTCGGAATCTTAAAAACAGTGTGTACGCGAAGGAGGAAAGTTGTTTTGAGTACAAAAACGTGGAAAAAATGAATGTATACGGAAAAGAAACAAAAGGGCGGTATTGGTTTAAATGGCCTTTTAGACGGTTTTGTGAGTCAGGTGGGTTCGGAATCTTAAAAACAGTGTGTACGAGAAGGAGGAAAGTTGGAAAAACGTGGAAAAGGGGAAAGTATAAAGAAAAGAAACAAAAGGGTGGTATTGGTTTAAATGGCCTTTTTAACGATTTCGTGAGTCATATGGGTTCGGAATCATAAAAAAAGTGTGTACGCGAAGGAGGAAAGTTGTCTTGAGTGCAAAAATGTAAGAAAAATGAATATGTAAGGAAAAGAAACGAAAGGGCGGTATTGGTTTAAATGGCCTTTTTAACGATTTTGTGAGTCATATGGGTTCGGAAGCATAAAAAAAGTGGAACGCGAAGGAGGAAAGTTGTTTTGAATGCAAAAACGTGGGAAAAATGAATGCATAAGGAAAAGAAACAAAAAGGCGGTATTGGTTTAAATGGCTTTTTAGACAGTTTTCTGAGTCAGATGGGTTCGGAATCTTTAAAACAGTGTGTACGCGAAGGAGGAAAGTTGTTTTGAGTGCAAAAACGTGGAAAAAATGAAAGGATAAGGAAAAGAAACAAAAGGGCGGTATCGGTTTAAATAGCTTTTTAGACAGTTTTGTGAGTCAGATGGGTTCGGAATCTTAAAAACAGTGTGTACGAGAAGGAGGAAAGTTGTTTTGAGTGCAAAAACGTGAAAAAAATGAATGCATAAGGAAAAAAACCAAAAGGGCGGTATTGGTTTAAATGGCTTTTTAGACAGTTTTGTGAGTCAGATGGGCTCGGAATCTTAAAAACAGTGTGTACGCGAAGGAGGAAAGTTGTTTTGAGTACAAAAACGTGGAAAAAATGAATGTATACGGAAAAGAAACAAAAGGGCGGTATTGGTTTAAATGGCCTTTTAGACGGTTTTGTGAGTCAGGTGGGTTCGGAATCTTAAAAACAGTGTGTACGAGAAGGAGGAAAGTTGGAAAAACGTGGAAAAGGGGAAAGTATAAAGAAAAGAAACAAAAGGGCGGTATTGGTTTAAATGGCCTTTTTAACGATTTCGTGAGTCATATGGGTTCGGAATCATAAAAAAAGTGTGTACGCGAAGGAGGAAAGTTGTCTTGAGTGCAAAAATGTAAGAAAAATGAATATGTAAGGAAAAGAAACGAAAGGGCGGTATTGGTTTAAATGGCCTTTTTAACGATTTTGTGAGTCATATGGGTTCGGAAACATAAAAAAAGTGGAACGCGAAGGAGGAAAGTTGTTTTGAATGCAAAAACGTGGGAAAAATGAATGCATAAGGAAAAGAAACAAAAAGGCGGTATTGGTTTAAATGGCTTTTTAGACAGTTTTCTGAATCAGATGGGTTCGGAATCTTTAAAACAGTGTGTACGCAAAGGAGGAAAGTTGTTTTGAGTGCAAAAACGTGGAAAAAATGAATGTATAAGGAAAAGAAACAAAAGAGAGGTATTGGTTTAAATGCTCTTTTAGATGATTTTGTGAGTCAGATGGGTTCGGAATCATAAAAACAGTGTGTACGCGAAGAAGGAAAGTTGTCTTAAGTGCAAAAACGTAAGAAAAATGAATGCATAAGGAAAAGAAACGAAAGGGCGGAATTCGTTTAAATGGTCTTTTGGACGGTTTTGTTATTCAGATGGGTTTGGATTTATAAAAACAGTGTGTACGAGGAGGAAAGTTCGAAAAACGTGGAAAAAGTGAATGTATAAGGAAAAGAAACAAAAGGGCGATATTGGTTTAAATGGCTTTTTAGACAGTTTTGTGAGTCAGATGGGTTCGGAATCTTAAAAACAGTGTTTACGCGAAGGAGGAAAGTTGTTTTGAGTACAAAAACGTGGGAAAAATGAATGCATAAGAAAAAGAAACAAAAGGGCGGTATTGGTTTAAATGGCTTTTTAGACAGTTTTGTGAGTTAGATGGGTTCGGAATCTTAAAAACAGTGTATACGCGGAGGAAAGTTGTTTTGAGTGCAAAAACGTGGTAAAAATGAATGTATAAGGAAAAGAAACAAAAGGGAGGTATTGGCTTAAATGGTCTTTTAGATGATTTTGTGAGTCAGATGGGTTCGGAATCATGAAAACAGTGTGTACGCGAAGGAGGAAAGTTGTATTGAGTGCAAAAATGTAAGAAAAATGAATGTGTAAGGAAAAGAAACGAAAGGGCGGTATTGGTTTAAATGGCCTTTTTAACGATTTTGTGAGTCATATGGTTTCGGAATCATAAAAAAAGTGTGTACGCGAAGGAGGAAAGTTGTTTTGAATGCAAAAACGTGGGAAAAATGAATGCATAAGGAAAAGAAACAAAAGGGCGGTATTGGTTTAAATGGCTTTTTAGACAGTTTTCTGAGTCAGATGGGTTCGGAATCTTAAAAACAGTGTATACGCGAAGGAGGAAAGTTGTTTTGAGTGCAAAAACGTGGTAAAAATGAATGTATAAGGAAAAGAAACAAAAGGGAGGTATTGGTTTAAATGGTCTTTTAGATGATTTTGTGAGTCAGATGGGTTCGGAATCATGAAAACAGTGTGTACGCGAAGGAGGAAAGTTGTCTTGAGTGCAAAAATGTAAGAAAAATGAATGTGTAAGGTAAAGAAACGAAAGGGCGGTATTGGTTTAAATGGCCTTTTTAACGATTTTGTGAGTCATATGGTTTCGGAATCATAAAAAAAGTGTGTACGCGAAGGAGGAAAGTTGTTTTGAATGCAAAAACGTGGGAAAAATGAATGCATAAGGAAAAGAAACAAAAGGGCGGTATTGGTTTAAATGGCTTTTTAGACAGTTTTCTGATTCAGATGGGTTCGGAATCTTAGAAACAGTGTGTACGCGAAGGAGGAAAGTTGTTTTGAGTGCAAAAACGTGGAAAAAATGAATGGATAAGGAAAAGAAACGAAAGGGCGGTATCGGTTTAAATAGCTTTTTAGACAGTTTTGTGAGTCAGATGGGTTCGGAATCTTAAAAACAGTGTGTACGAGAAGGAGGAAAGTTGTTTTGAGTGCAAAAACGTGAAAAAAATGAATGCATAAGGAAAAGAAACAAAAGGGCGGTATTGGTTTAAATGGCTTTTTAGACAGTTTTGTGAGTCAGATGGGCTCGGAATCTTAAAAACAGTGTGTACGCGAAGGAGGAAAGTTGTTTTGAGTACAAAAACGTGGAAAAAATGAATGTATACGGAAAAGAAACAAAAGGGCGGTATTGGTTTAAATGGCCTTTTAGACGGTTTTGTGAGTCAGGTGGGTTCGGAATCTTAAAAACAGTGTGTACGAGAAGGAGGAAAGTTGGAAAAACGTGGAAAAGGGGAAAGTATAAAGAAAAGAAACAAAAGGGCGGTATTGGTTTAAATGGCCTTTTTAACGATTTCGTGAGTCATATGGGTTCGGAATCATAAAAAAAGTGTGTACGCGAAGGAGGAAAGTTGTCTTGAGTGCAAAAATGTAAGAAAAATGAATATGTAAGGAAAAGAAACGAAAGGGCGGTATTGGTTTAAATGGCCTTTTTAACGATTTTGTGAGTCATATGGGTTCGGAAACATAAAAAAAGTGGAACGCGAAGGAGGAAAGTTGTTTTGAATGCAAAAACGTGGGAAAAATGAATGCATAAGGAAAAGAAACAAAAAGGCGGTATTGGTTTAAATGGCTTTTTAGACAGTTTTCTGAGTCAGATGGGTTCGGAATCTTTAAAACAGTGTGTACGCGAAGGAGGAAAGTTGTTTTGAGTGCAAAAACGTGGAAAAAATGAAAGGATAAGGAAAAGAAACAAAAGGGCGGTATCGGTTTAAATAGCTTTTTAGACAGTTTTGTGAGTCAGATGGGTTCGGAATCTTAAAAACAGTGTGTACGAGAAGGAGGAAAGTTGTTTTGAGTGCAAAAACGTGAAAAAAATGAATGCATAAGGAAAAAAAACAAAAGGGCGGTATTGGTTTAAATGGCTTTTTAGACAGTTTTGTGAGTCATATGGGCTCGGAATCTTAAAAACAGTGTGTACGCGAAGGAGGAAAGTTGTTTTGAGTGCAAAAACGTGGTAAAAATGAATGTATAAGGAAAAGAAACAAAAGGGAGGTATTGGCTTAAATGGTCTTTTAGATGATTTTGTGAGTCAGATGGGTTCGGAATCATGAAAACAGTGTGTACGCGAAGGAGGAAAGTTGTATTGAGTGCAAAAATGTAAGAAAAATGAATGTGTAAGGAAAAGAAACGAAAGGGCGGTATTGGTTTAAATGGCCTTTTTAACGATTTTGTGAGTCATATGGTTTCGGAATCATAAAAAAAGTGTGTACGCGAAGGAGGAAAGTTGTTTTGAATGCAAAAACGTGGGAAAAATGAATGCATAAGGAAAAGAAACAAAAGGGCGGTATTGGTTTAAATGGCTTTTTAGACAGTTTTCTGAGTCAGATGGGTTCGGAATCTTAAAAACAGTGTATACGCGAAGGAGGAAAGTTGTTTTGAGTGCAAAAACGTGGTAAAAATGAATGTATAAGGAAAAGAAACAAAAGGGAGGTATTGGTTTAAATGGTCTTTTAGATGATTTTGTGAGTCAGATGGGTTCGGAATCATGAAAACAGTGTGTACGCGAAGGAGGAAAGTTGTCTTGAGTGCAAAAATGTAAGAAAAATGAATGTGTAAGGTAAAGAAACGAAAGGGCGGTATTGGTTTAAATGGCCTTTTTAACGATTTTGTGAGTCATATGGTTTCGGAATCATAAAAAAAGTGTGTACGCGAAGGAGGAAAGTTGTTTTGAATGCAAAAACGTGGGAAAAATGAATGCATAAGGAAAAGAAACAAAAGGGCGGTATTGGTTTAAATGGCTTTTTAGACAGTTTTCTGATTCAGATGGGTTCGGAATCTTAGAAACAGTGTGTACGCGAAGGAGGAAAGTTGTTTTGAGTGCAAAAACGTGGAAAAAATGAATGGATAAGGAAAAGAAACGAAAGGGCGGTATCGGTTTAAATAGCTTTTTAGACAGTTTTGTGAGTCAGATGGGTTCGGAATCTTAAAAACAGTGTGTACGAGAAGGAGGAAAGTTGTTTTGAGTGCAAAAACGTGAAAAAAATGAATGCATAAGGAAAAGAAACAAAAGGGCGGTATTGGTTTAAATGGCTTTTTAGACAGTTTTGTGAGTCAGATGGGCTCGGAATCTTAAAAACAGTGTGTACGCGAAGGAGGAAAGTTGTTTTGAGTACAAAAACGTGGAAAAAATGAATGTATACGGAAAAGAAACAAAAGGGCGGTATTGGTTTAAATGGCCTTTTAGACGGTTTTGTGAGTCAGGTGGGTTCGGAATCTTAAAAACAGTGTGTACGAGAAGGAGGAAAGTTGGAAAAACGTGGAAAAGGGGAAAGTATAAAGAAAAGAAACAAAAGGGCGGTATTGGTTTAAATGGCCTTTTTAACGATTTCGTGAGTCATATGGGTTCGGAATCATAAAAAAAGTGTGTACGCGAAGGAGGAAAGTTGTCTTGAGTGCAAAAATGTAAGAAAAATGAATATGTAAGGAAAAGAAACGAAAGGGCGGTATTGGTTTAAATGGCCTTTTTAACGATTTTGTGAGTCATATGGGTTCGGAAACATAAAAAAAGTGGAACGCGAAGGAGGAAAGTTGTTTTGAATGCAAAAACGTGGGAAAAATGAATGCATAAGGAAAAGAAACAAAAAGGCGGTATTGGTTTAAATGGCTTTTTATACAGTTTTCTGAGTCAGATGGGTTCGGAATCTTTAAAACAGTGTGTACGCGAAGGAGGAAAGTTGTTTTGAGTGCAAAAACGTGGAAAAAATGAAAGGATAAGGAAAAGAAACAAAAGGGCGGTATCGGTTTAAATAGCTTTTTAGACAGTTTTGTGAGTCAGATGGGTTCGGAATCTTAAAAACAGTGTGTACGAGAAGGAGGAAAGTTGTTTTGAGTGCAAAAACGTGAAAAAAATGAATGCATAAGGAAAAAAAACAAAAGGGCGGTATTGGTTTAAATGGCTTTTTAGACAGTTTTGTGAGTCATATGGGCTCGGAATCTTAAAAACAGTGTGTACGCGAAGGAGGAAAGTTGTTTTGAGTACAAAAACGTGGAAAAAATGAATGTATACGGAAAAGAAACAAAAGGGCGGTATTGGTTTAAATGGCCTTTTAGACGGTTTTGTGAGTCAGGTGGGTTCGGAATCTTAAAAACAGTGTGTACGAGAAGGAGGAAAGTTGGAAAAACGTGGAAAAGGGGAAAGTATAAAGAAAAGAAACAAAAGGGCGGTATTGGTTTAAATGGCCTTTTTAACGATTTCGTGAGTCATATGGGTTCGGAATCATAAAAAAAGTGTGTACGCGAAGGAGGAAAGTTGTCTTGAGTGCAAAAATGTAAGAAAAATGAATATGTAAGGAAAAGAAACGAAAGGGCGGTATTGGTTTAAATGGCCTTTTTAACGATTTTGTGAGTCATATGGGTTCGGAAACATAAAAAAAGTGGAACGCGAAGGAGGAAAGTTGTTTTGAATGCAAAAACGTGGGAAAAATGAATGCATAAGGAAAAGAAACAAAAAGGCGGTATTGGTTTAAATGGCTTTTTAGACAGTTTTCTGAGTCAGATGGGTTCGGAATCTTTAAAACAGTGTGTACGCAAAGGAGGAAAGTTGTTTTGAGTGCAAAAACGTGGAAAAAATGAATGTATAAGGAAAAGAAACAAAAGAGAGGTATTGGTTTAAATGCTCTTTTAGATGATTTTGTGAGTCAGATGGGTTCGGAATCATAAAAACAGTGTGTACGCGAAGAAGGAAAGTTGTCTTAAGTGCAAAAACGTAAGAAAAATGAATGCATAAGGAAAAGAAACGAAAGGGCGGAATTCGTTTAAATGGTCTTTTGGACGGTTTTGTTATTCAGATGGGTTTGGATTTATAAAAACAGTGTGTACGAGGAGGAAAGTTCGAAAAACGTGGAAAAAGTGAATGTATAAGGAAAAGAAACAAAAGGGCGATATTGGTTTAAATGGCTTTTTAGACAGTTTTGTGAGTCAGATGGGTTCGGAATCTTAAAAACAGTGTTTACGCGAAGGAGGAAAGTTGTTTTGAGTACAAAAACGTGGGAAAAATGAATGCATAAGAAAAAGAAACAAAAGGGCGGTATTGGTTTAAATGGCTTTTTAGACAGTTTTGTGAGTTAGATGGGTTCGGAATCTTAAAAACAGTGTATACGCGGAGGAAAGTTGTTTTGAGTGCAAAAACGTGGTAAAAATGAATGTATAAGGAAAAGAAACAAAAGGGAGGTATTGGCTTAAATGGTCTTTTAGATGATTTTGTGAGTCAGATGGGTTCGGAATCATGAAAACAGTGTGTACGCGAAGGAGGAAAGTTGTATTGAGTGCAAAAATGTAAGAAAAATGAATGTGTAAGGAAAAGAAACGAAAGGGCGGTATTGGTTTAAATGGCCTTTTTAACGATTTTGTGAGTCATATGGTTTCGGAATCATAAAAAAAGTGTGTACGCGAAGGAGGAAAGTTGTTTTGAATGCAAAAACGTGGGAAAAATGAATGCATAAGGAAAAGAAACAAAAGGGCGGTATTGGTTTAAATGGCTTTTTAGACAGTTTTCTGAGTCAGATGGGTTCGGAATCTTAAAAACAGTGTATACGCGAAGGAGGAAAGTTGTTTTGAGTGCAAAAACGTGGTAAAAATGAATGTATAAGGAAAAGAAACAAAAGGGAGGTATTGGTTTAAATGGTCTTTTAGATGATTTTGTGAGTCAGATGGGTTCGGAATCATGAAAACAGTGTGTACGCGAAGGAGGAAAGTTGTCTTGAGTGCAAAAATGTAAGAAAAATGAATGTGTAAGGTAAAGAAACGAAAGGGCGGTATTGGTTTAAATGGCCTTTTTAATGATTTTGTGAGTCAGATGGGTTCGGAATCATGAAAACAGTGTGTACGCGAAGGAGGAAAGTTGTCTTGAATGCAAAAACGTGGGAAAAATGAATGCATAAGGAAAAGAAACAAAAGGGCGGTATTGGTTTAAATGGCTTTTTAGACAGTTTTCTGATTCAGATGGGTTCGGAATCTTAAAAACAGTGTGTACGCGAAGGAGGAAAGTTGTTTTGAGTGCAAAAACGTGGAAAAAATGAATGGATAAGGAAAAGAAACGAAAGGGCGGTATCGGTTTAAATAGCTTTTTAGACAGTTTTGTGAGTTAGATGGGTTCGGAATCTTAAAAACAGTGTGTACGAGAAGGAGGAAAGTTGTTTTGAGTGCAAAAACGTGAAAAAAATGAATGCATAAGGAAAAGAAACAAAAGGGCGGTATTGGTTTAAATGGCTTTTTAGACAGTTTTGTGAGTCAGATGGGCTCGGAATCTTAAAAACAGTGTGTACGCGAAGGAGGAAAGTTGTTTTGAGTACAAAAACGTGGAAAAAATGAATGTATACGGAAAAGAAACAAAAGGGCGGTATTGGTTTAAATGGCCTTTTAGACGGTTTTGTGAGTCAGGTGGGTTCGGAATCTTAAAAACAGTGTGTACGAGAAGGAGGAAAGTTGGAAAAACGTGGAAAAGGGGAAAGTATAAAGAAAAGAAACAAAAGGGCGGTATTGGTTTAAATGGCCTTTTTAACGATTTCGTGAGTCATATGGGTTCGGAATCATAAAAAAAGTGTGTACGCGAAGGAGGAAAGTTGTATTGAGTGCAAAAATGTAAGAAAAATGAATGTGTAAGGAAAAGAAACGAAAGGGCGGTATTGGTTTAAATGGCCTTTTTAACGATTTTGTGAGTCATATGGTTTCGGAATCATAAAAAAAGTGTGTACGCGAAGGAGGAAAGTTGTTTTGAATGCAAAAACGTGGGAAAAATGAATGCATAAGGAAAAGAAACAAAAGGGCGGTATTGGTTTAAATGGCTTTTTAGACAGTTTTCTGAGTCAGATGGGTTCGGAATCTTAAAAACAGTGTATACGCGAAGGAGGAAAGTTGTTTTGAGTGCAAAAACGTGGTAAAAATGAATGTATAAGGAAAAGAAACAAAAGGGAGGTATTGGTTTAAATGGTCTTTTAGATGATTTTGTGAGTCAGATGGGTTCGGAATCATGAAAACAGTGTGTACGCGAAGGAGGAAAGTTGTCTTGAGTGCAAAAATGTAAGAAAAATGAATGTGTAAGGTAAAGAAACGAAAGGGCGGTATTGGTTTAAATGGCCTTTTTAACGATTTTGTGAGTCATATGGTTTCGGAATCATAAAAAAAGTGTGTACGCGAAGGAGGAAAGTTGTTTTGAATGCAAAAACGTGGGAAAAATGAATGCATAAGGAAAAGAAACAAAAGGGCGGTATTGGTTTAAATGGCTTTTTAGACAGTTTTCTGATTCAGATGGGTTCGGAATCTTAGAAACAGTGTGTACGCGAAGGAGGAAAGTTGTTTTGAGTGCAAAAACGTGGAAAAAATGAATGGATAAGGAAAAGAAACGAAAGGGCGGTATCGGTTTAAATAGCTTTTTAGACAGTTTTGTGAGTCAGATGGGTTCGGAATCTTAAAAACAGTGTGTACGAGAAGGAGGAAAGTTGTTTTGAGTGCAAAAACGTGAAAAAAATGAATGCATAAGGAAAAGAAACAAAAGGGCGGTATTGGTTTAAATGGCTTTTTAGACAGTTTTGTGAGTCAGATGGGCTCGGAATCTTAAAAACAGTGTGTACGCGAAGGAGGAAAGTTGTTTTGAGTACAAAAACGTGGAAAAAATGAATGTATACGGAAAAGAAACAAAAGGGCGGTATTGGTTTAAATGGCCTTTTAGACGGTTTTGTGAGTCAGGTGGGTTCGGAATCTTAAAAACAGTGTGTACGAGAAGGAGGAAAGTTGGAAAAACGTGGAAAAGGGGAAAGTATAAAGAAAAGAAACAAAAGGGCGGTATTGGTTTAAATGGCCTTTTTAACGATTTCGTGAGTCATATGGGTTCGGAATCATAAAAAAAGTGTGTACGCGAAGGAGGAAAGTTGTCTTGAGTGCAAAAATGTAAGAAAAATGAATATGTAAGGAAAAGAAACGAAAGGGCGGTATTGGTTTAAATGGCCTTTTTAACGATTTTGTGAGTCATATGGGTTCGGAAACATAAAAAAAGTGGAACGCGAAGGAGGAAAGTTGTTTTGAATGCAAAAACGTGGGAAAAATGAATGCATAAGGAAAAGAAACAAAAAGGCGGTATTGGTTTAAATGGCTTTTTATACAGTTTTCTGAGTCAGATGGGTTCGGAATCTTTAAAACAGTGTGTACGCGAAGGAGGAAAGTTGTTTTGAGTGCAAAAACGTGGAAAAAATGAAAGGATAAGGAAAAGAAACAAAAGGGCGGTATCGGTTTAAATAGCTTTTTAGACAGTTTTGTGAGTCAGATGGGTTCGGAATCTTAAAAACAGTGTGTACGAGAAGGAGGAAAGTTGTTTTGAGTGCAAAAACGTGAAAAAAATGAATGCATAAGGAAAAAAAACAAAAGGGCGGTATTGGTTTAAATGGCTTTTTAGACAGTTTTGTGAGTCATATGGGCTCGGAATCTTAAAAACAGTGTGTACGCGAAGGAGGAAAGTTGTTTTGAGTACAAAAACGTGGAAAAAATGAATGTATACGGAAAAGAAACAAAAGGGCGGTATTGGTTTAAATGGCCTTTTAGACGGTTTTGTGAGTCAGGTGGGTTCGGAATCTTAAAAACAGTGTGTACGAGAAGGAGGAAAGTTGGAAAAACGTGGAAAAGGGGAAAGTATAAAGAAAAGAAACAAAAGGGCGGTATTGGTTTAAATGGCCTTTTTAACGATTTCGTGAGTCATATGGGTTCGGAATCATAAAAAAAGTGTGTACGCGAAGGAGGAAAGTTGTCTTGAGTGCAAAAATGTAAGAAAAATGAATATGTAAGGAAAAGAAACGAAAGGGCGGTATTGGTTTAAATGGCCTTTTTAACGATTTTGTGAGTCATATGGGTTCGGAAACATAAAAAAAGTGGAACGCGAAGGAGGAAAGTTGTTTTGAATGCAAAAACGTGGGAAAAATGAATGCATAAGGAAAAGAAACAAAAAGGCGGTATTGGTTTAAATGGCTTTTTAGACAGTTTTCTGAGTCAGATGGGTTCGGAATCTTTAAAACAGTGTGTACGCAAAGGAGGAAAGTTGTTTTGAGTGCAAAAACGTGGAAAAAATGAATGTATAAGGAAAAGAAACAAAAGAGAGGTATTGGTTTAAATGCTCTTTTAGATGATTTTGTGAGTCAGATGGGTTCGGAATCATAAAAACAGTGTGTACGCGAAGAAGGAAAGTTGTCTTAAGTGCAAAAACGTAAGAAAAATGAATGCATAAGGAAAAGAAACGAAAGGGCGGAATTCGTTTAAATGGTCTTTTGGACGGTTTTGTTATTCAGATGGGTTTGGATTTATAAAAACAGTGTGTACGAGGAGGAAAGTTCGAAAAACGTGGAAAAAGTGAATGTATAAGGAAAAGAAACAAAAGGGCGATATTGGTTTAAATGGCTTTTTAGACAGTTTTGTGAGTCAGATGGGTTCGGAATCTTAAAAACAGTGTTTACGCGAAGGAGGAAAGTTGTTTTGAGTACAAAAACGTGGGAAAAATGAATGCATAAGAAAAAGAAACAAAAGGGCGGTATTGGTTTAAATGGCTTTTTAGACAGTTTTGTGAGTTAGATGGGTTCGGAATCTTAAAAACAGTGTATACGCGGAGGAAAGTTGTTTTGAGTGCAAAAACGTGGTAAAAATGAATGTATAAGGAAAAGAAACAAAAGGGAGGTATTGGCTTAAATGGTCTTTTAGATGATTTTGTGAGTCAGATGGGTTCGGAATCATGAAAACAGTGTGTACGCGAAGGAGGAAAGTTGTATTGAGTGCAAAAATGTAAGAAAAATGAATGTGTAAGGAAAAGAAACGAAAGGGCGGTATTGGTTTAAATGGCCTTTTTAACGATTTTGTGAGTCATATGGTTTCGGAATCATAAAAAAAGTGTGTACGCGAAGGAGGAAAGTTGTTTTGAATGCAAAAACGTGGGAAAAATGAATGCATAAGGAAAAGAAACAAAAGGGCGGTATTGGTTTAAATGGCTTTTTAGACAGTTTTCTGAGTCAGATGGGTTCGGAATCTTAAAAACAGTGTATACGCGAAGGAGGAAAGTTGTTTTGAGTGCAAAAACGTGGTAAAAATGAATGTATAAGGAAAAGAAACAAAAGGGAGGTATTGGTTTAAATGGTCTTTTAGATGATTTTGTGAGTCAGATGGGTTCGGAATCATGAAAACAGTGTGTACGCGAAGGAGGAAAGTTGTCTTGAGTGCAAAAATGTAAGAAAAATGAATGTGTAAGGTAAAGAAACGAAAGGGCGGTATTGGTTTAAATGGCCTTTTTAATGATTTTGTGAGTCAGATGGGTTCGGAATCATGAAAACAGTGTGTACGCGAAGGAGGAAAGTTGTCTTGAATGCAAAAACGTGGGAAAAATGAATGCATAAGGAAAAGAAACAAAAGGGCGGTATTGGTTTAAATGGCTTTTTAGACAGTTTTCTGATTCAGATGGGTTCGGAATCTTAAAAACAGTGTGTACGCGAAGGAGGAAAGTTGTTTTGAGTGCAAAAACGTGGAAAAAATGAATGGATAAGGAAAAGAAACGAAAGGGCGGTATCGGTTTAAATAGCTTTTTAGACAGTTTTGTGAGTTAGATGGGTTCGGAATCTTAAAAACAGTGTGTACGAGAAGGAGGAAAGTTGTTTTGAGTGCAAAAACGTGAAAAAAATGAATGCATAAGGAAAAGAAACAAAAGGGCGGTATTGGTTTAAATGGCTTTTTAGACAGTTTTGTGAGTCAGATGGGCTCGGAATCTTAAAAACAGTGTGTACGCGAAGGAGGAAAGTTGTTTTGAGTACAAAAACGTGGAAAAAATGAATGTATACGGAAAAGAAACAAAAGGGCGGTATTGGTTTAAATGGCCTTTTAGACGGTTTTGTGAGTCAGGTGGGTTCGGAATCTTAAAAACAGTGTGTACGAGAAGGAGGAAAGTTGGAAAAACGTGGAAAAGGGGAAAGTATAAAGAAAAGAAACAAAAGGGCGGTATTGGTTTAAATGGCCTTTTTAACGATTTCGTGAGTCATATGGGTTCGGAATCATAAAAAAAGTGTGTACGCGAAGGAGGAAAGTTGTCTTGAGTGCAAAAATGTAAGAAAAATGAATATGTAAGGAAAAGAAACGAAAGGGCGGTATTGGTTTAAATGGCCTTTTTAACGATTTTGTGAGTCATATGGGTTCGGAAGCATAAAAAAAGTGGAACGCGAAGGAGGAAAGTTGTTTTGAATGCAAAAACGTGGGAAAAATGAATGCATAAGGAAAAGAAACAAAAAGGCGGTATTGGTTTAAATGGCTTTTTAGACAGTTTTCTGAGTCAGATGGGTTCGGAATCTTTAAAACAGTGTGTACGCGAAGGAGGAAAGTTGTTTTGAGTGCAAAAACGTGGAAAAAATGAAAGGATAAGGAAAAGAAACAAAAGGGCGGTATCGGTTTAAATAGCTTTTTAGACAGTTTTGTGAGTCAGATGGGTTCGGAATCTTAAAAACAGTGTGTACGAGAAGGAGGAAAGTTGTTTTGAGTGCAAAAACGTGAAAAAAATGAATGCATAAGGAAAAAAAACAAAAGGGCGGTATTGGTTTAAATGGCTTTTTAGACAGTTTTTTGAGTCAGATGGGCTCGGAATCTTAAAAACAGTGTGTACGCGAAGGAGGAAAGTTGTTTTGAGTACAAAAACGTAGAAAAAATGAATGTATACGGAAAAGAAACAAAAGGGCGGTATTGGTTTAAATGGCCTTTTAGACGGTTTTGTGAGTCAGGTGGGTTCGGAATCTTAAAAACAGTGTGTACGAGAAGGAGGAAAATTGGAAAAACGTGGAAAAGGGGAAAGTATAAAGAAAAGAAACAAAAGGGCGGTATTGGTTTAAATGGCCTTTTTAACGATTTCGTGAGTCATATGGGTTCGGAATCATAAAAAAAGTGTGTACGCGAAGGAGGAAAGTTGTCTTGAGTGCAAAAATGTAAGAAAAATGAATATGTAAGGAAAAGAAACGAAAGGGCGGTATTGGTTTAAATGGCCTTTTTAACGATTTTGTGAGTCATATGGGTTCGGAAACATAAAAAAAGTGGAACGCGAAGGAGGAAAGTTGTTTTGAATGCAAAAACGTGGGAAAAATGAATGCATAAGGAAAAGAAACAAAAAGGCGGTATTGGTTTAAATGGCTTTTTAGACAGTTTTCTGAGTCAGATGGGTTCGGAATCTTTAAAACAGTGTGTACGCAAAGGAGGAAAGTTGTTTTGAGTGCAAAAACGTGGAAAAAATGAATGTATAAGGAAAAGAAACAAAAGAGAGGTATTGGTTTAAATGCTCTTTTAGATGATTTTGTGAGTCAGATGGGTTCGGAATCATAAAAACAGTGTGTACGCGAAGAAGGAAAGTTGTCTTAAGTGCAAAAACGTAAGAAAAATGAATGCATAAGGAAAAGAAACGAAAGGGCGGAATTCGTTTAAATGGTCTTTTGGACGGTTTTGTTATTCAGATGGGTTTGGATTTATAAAAACAGTGTGTACGAGGAGGAAAGTTCGAAAAACGTGGAAAAAGTGAATGTATAAGGAAAAGAAACAAAAGGGCGATATTGGTTTAAATGGCTTTTTAGACAGTTTTGTGAGTCAGATGGGTTCGGAATCTTAAAAACAGTGTTTACGCGAAGGAGGAAAGTTGTTTTGAGTACAAAAACGTGGGAAAAATGAATGCATAAGAAAAAGAAACAAAAGGGCGGTATTGGTTTAAATGGCTTTTTAGACAGTTTTGTGAGTTAGATGGGTTCGGAATCTTAAAAACAGTGTATACGCGAAGGAGGAAAGTTGTCTTGAGTGCAAAAATGTAAGAAAAATGAATGTGTAAGGTAAAGAAACGAAAGGGCGGTATTGGTTTAAATGGCCTTTTTAACGATTTTGTGAGTCATATGGTTTCGGAATCATAAAAAAAGTGTGTACGCGAAGGAGGAAAGTTGTTTTGAATGCAAAAACGTGGGAAAAATGAATGGGCGGTATTGGTTTAAATGGCTTTTTAGACAGTTTTCTGATTCAGATGGGTTCGGAATCTTAAAAACAGTGTGTACGCGAAGGAGGAAAGTTGTTTTGAGTGCAAAAACGTGGAAAAAATGAATGGATAAGGAAAAGAAACGAAAGGGCGGTATCGGTTTAAATAGCTTTTTAGACAGTTTTGTGAGTCAGATGGGTTCGGAATCTTAAAAACAGTGTGTACGAGAAGGAGGAAAGTTGTTTTGAGTGCAAAAACGTGGGAAAAATGAATGCATAAGGAAAAGAAACAAAAGGGCGGTATTGGTTTAAATGGCTTTTTAGACAGTTTTCTGATTCAGATGGGTTCGGAATCTTAAAAACAGTGTATACGCGAAGGAGGAAAGTTGTTTGAGTGCAAAAACGTGGTAAAAATGAATGTATAAGGAAAAGAAACAAAAGGGAGGTATTGGTTTAAATGCTCTTTTAGATGATTTTGTGAGTCAGATGGGTTCGGAATCATAAAAACAGTGTCTACGCGAAGAAGGAAAGTTGTCTTGAGTGCAAAAACGTAAGAAAAATGAATGAATAAGGAAAAGAAACAAAAGGGAGGTATTGGTTTAAATGCTCTTTTAGATGATTTTGTGAGTCAGATGGGTTCGGAATCTTAAAAACAGTGTGTACGCGAAGGAGGAAAGTTGTTTTGAGTGCAAAAACGTGGAAAAAATGAATGGATAAGGAAAAGAAACAAAAGGGCGGTATCGGTTTAAATAGCTTTTTAGACAGTTTTGTGAGTCAGATGGGTTCGGAATCTTAAAAACAGTGTGTACGAGAAGGAGGAAAGTTGTTTTGAGTGCAAAAACGTGAAAAAAATGAATGCATAAGGAAAAGAAACAAAAGGGCGGTATTGGTTTAAATGGCTTTTTAGACAGTTTTGTGAGTCAGATGGGCTCGGAATCTTAAAAACAGTGTGTACGCGAAGGAGGAAAGTTGTTTTGAGTACAAAAACGTGGAAAAAATGAATGTATAAGGAAAAGAAACAAAAGGGCGGTATTGGTTTAAAGGGCCTTTTAGACGGTTTTGTGAGTCAGGTGGGTTCGGAATCTTAAAAACAGTGTGTACGAGAAGGAGGAAAGTTGGAAAAACGTGGAAAAGGGGAAAGTATAAAGAAAAGAAACAAAAGGGCGGTATTGGTTTAAATGGCCTTTTTAACGATTTCGTGAGTCATATGGGTTCGGAATCATAAAAAAAGTGTGTACGCGAAGGAGGAAAGTTGTCTTGAGTGCAGAAATGTAAGAAAAATGAATATGTAAGGAAAAGAAACGAAAGGGCGGTATTGGTTTAAATGGCCTTTTTAACGATTTTGTGAGTCATATGGGTTCGGAAACATAAAAAAAGTGGAACGCGAAGGAGGAAAGTTGTTTTGAATGCAAAAACGTGGGAAAAATGAATGCATAAGGAAAAGAAACAAAAAGGCGGTATTGGTTTAAATGGCTTTTTAGACAGTTTTCTGAGTCAGATGGGTTCGGAATCTTTAAAACAGTGTGTACGCAAAGGAGGAAAGTTGTTTTGAGTGCAAAAACGTGGAAAAAATGAATGTATAAGGAAAAGAAACAAAAGAGAGGTATTGGTTTAAATGCTCTTTTAGATGATTTTGTGAGTCAGATGGGTTCGGAATCATAAAAACAGTGTGTACGCGAAGAAGGAAAGTTGTCTTAAGTGCAAAAACGTAAGAAAAATGAATGCATAAGGAAAAGAAACGAAAGGGCGGAATTCGTTTAAATGGTCTTTTGGACGGTTTTGTTATTCAGATGGGTTTGGATTTATAAAAACAGTGTGTACGAGGAGGAAAGTTCGAAAAACGTGGAAAAAGTGAATGTATAAGGAAAAGAAACAAAAGGGCGATATTGGTTTAAATGGCTTTTTAGACAGTTTTGTGAGTCAGATGGGTTCGGAATCTTAAAAACAGTGTTTACGCGAAGGAGGAAAGTTGTTTTGAGTACAAAAACGTGGGAAAAATGAATGCATAAGAAAAAGAAACAAAAGGGCGGTATTGGTTTAAATGGCTTTTTAGACAGTTTTGTGAGTTAGATGGGTTCGGAATCTTAAAAACAGTGTATACGCGGAGGAAAGTTGTTTTGAGTGCAAAAACGTGGTAAAAATGAATGTATAAGGAAAAGAAACAAAAGGGAGGTATTGGCTTAAATGGTCTTTTAGATGATTTTGTGAGTCAGATGGGTTCGGAATCATGAAAACAGTGTGTACGCGAAGGAGGAAAGTTGTCTTGAGTGCAAAAATGTAAGAAAAATGAATGTGTAAGGAAAAGAAACGAAAGGGCGGTATTGGTTTAAATGGCCTTTTTAACGATTTTGTGAGTCATATGGTTTCGGAATCATAAAAAAAGTGTGTACGCGAAGGAGGAAAGTTGTTTTGAATGCAAAAACGTGGGAAAAATGAATGCATAAGGAAAAGAAACAAAAGGGCGGTATTGGTTTAAATGGCTTTTTAGACAGTTTTCTGATTCAGATGGGTTCGGAATCTTAAAAACAGTGTATACGCGAAGGAGGAAAGTTGTTTGAGTGCAAAAACGTGGTAAAAATGAATGTATAAGGAAAAGAAACAAAAGGGAGGTATTGGTTTAAATGCTCTTTTAGATGATTTTGTGAGTCAGATGGGTTCGGAATCATAAAAACAGTGTCTACGCGAAGAAGGAAAGTTGTCTTGAGTGCAAAAACGTAAGAAAAATGAATGCATAAGGAAAAGAAACAAAAGGGAGGTATTGGTTTAAATGCTCTTTTAGATGATTTTGTGAGTCAGATGGGTTCGGAATCTTAAAAACAGTGTGTACGCGAAGGAGGAAAGTTGTTTTGAGTGAAAAAACGTGGAAAAAATGAATGGATAAGGAAAAGAAACAAAAGGGCGGTATCGGTTTAAATAGCTTTTTAGACAGTTTTGTGAGTCAGATGGGTTCGGAATCTTAAAAAAAGTGTGTACGAGAAGGAGGAAAGTTGTTTTGAGTGCAAAAACGTGAAAAAAATGAATGCATAAGGAAAAGAAACAAAAGGGCGGTATTGGTTTAAATGGCTTTTTAGACAGTTTTGTGAGTCAGATGGGCTCGGAATCTTAAAAACAGTGTGTACGCGAAGGAGGAAAGTTGTTTTGAGTACAAAAACGTGGAAAAAATGAATGTATAAGGAAAAGAAACAAAAGGGCGGTATTGGTTTAAATGGCCTTTTAGACGGTTTTGTGAGTCAGGTGGGTTCGGAATCTTAAAAACAGTGTGTACGAGAAGGAGGAAAGTTGGAAAAACGTGGAAAAGGGGAAAGTATAAAGAAAAGAAACAAAAGGGCGGTATTGGTTTAAATGGTCTTTTTAACGATTTCGTGAGTCATATGGGTTCGGAATCATAAAAAAAGTGTGTACGCGAAGGAGGAAAGTTGTCTTGAGTGCAAAAATGTAAGAAAAATGAATATGTAAGGAAAAGAAACGAAAGGGCGGTATTGGTTTAAATGGCCTTTTTAACGATTTTGTGAGTCGGAATGGGTTCGGAATCATGAAAACAGTGTGTACGCGAAGGAGGAAAGTTGTCTTGAGTGCAAAAATGTAAGAAAAATGAATGTGTAAGGAAAAGAAACGAAAGGGCGGTATTGGTTTAAATGGCCTTTTTAACGATTTTGTGAGTCATATGGTTTCGGAATCATAAAAAAAGTGTGTACGCGAAGGAGGAAAGTTGTTTTGAATGCAAAAACGTGGGAAAAATGAATGCATAAGGAAAAGAAACAAAAGGGCGGTATTGATTTAAATGGCTTTTTAGACAGTTTTCTGATTCAGATGGGTACGGAATCTTAAAAACAGTGTATACGCGAAGGAGGAAAGTTGTTTGAGTGCAAAAACGTGGTAAAAATGAATGTATAAGGAAAAGAAACAAAAGGGCGGTATTGGTTTAAATGGCTTTTTAGACAGTTTTGTGAGTCAGATGGGTTCGGAATCTTAAAAACAGTGTGTACGCGAAGGAGGAAAGTTGTTTTGAGTGCAAAAACGTGGAAAAAATGAATGGATAAGGAAAAGAAACAAAAGGGCGGTATCGGTTTAAATAGCTTTTTAGACAGTTTTGTGAGTCAGATGGGTTCGGAATCTTAAAAACAGTGTGTACGAGAAGGAGGAAAGTTGTTTTGAGTGAAAAACGTGAAAAAAATGAATGCATAAGGAAAAGAAACAAAAGGGCGGTATTGGTTTAAATGGCTTTTTAGACAGTTTTGTGAGTCAGATGGGCTCGGAATCTTAAAAACAGTGTGTACGCGAAGGAGGAAAGTTGTTTTGAGTACAAAAACGTGGAAAAAATGAATGTATAAGGAAAAGAAACAAAAGGGCGGTATTGGTTTAAATGGCCTTTTAGACGGTTTTGTGAGTCAGGTGGGTTCGGAATCTTAAAAACAGTGTGTACGAGAAGGAGGAAAGTTGGAAAAACGTGGAAAAGGGGAAAGTATAAAGAAAAGAAACAAAAGGGCGGTATTGGTTTAAATGGCCTTTTTAACGATTTCGTGAGTCATATGGGTTCGGAATCATAAAAAAAGTGTGTACGCGAAGGAGGAAAGTTGTTTTGAATGCAAAAACGTGGGAAAAATGAATGCATAAGGAAAAGAAACAAAAAGGCGGTATTGGTTTAAATGGCTTTTTAGACAGTTTTCTGAGTCAGATGGGTTCGGAATCTTTAAAACAGTGTGTACGCAAAGGAGGAAAGTTGTTTTGAGTGCAAAAACGTGGAAAAAATGAATGTATAAGGAAAAGAAACAAAAGGGAGGTATTGGTTTAAATGCTCTTTTAGATGATTTTGTGAGTCAGATGGGTTCGGAATCATAAAAACAGTGTGTACGCGAAGAAGGAAAGTCGTCTTAAGTGCAAAAACGTAAGAAAAATGAATGCATAAGGAAAAGAAACGAAAGGGCGGAATTCGTTTAAATGGTCTTTTGGTCGGTTTTGTTATTCAGATGGGTTTGGATTTATAAAAACAGTGTGTACGAGGAGGAAAGTTCGAAAAACGTGGAAAAAGTGAATGTATAAGGAAAAGAAACAAAAGGGCGATATTGGTTTAAATGGCTTTTTAGACAGTTTTGTGAGTCAGATGGGTTCGGAATCTTAAAAACAGTGTTTACGCGAAGGAGGAAAGTTGTTTTGAGTACAAAAACGTGGGAAAAATGAATGCATAAGAAAAAGAAACAAAAGGGCGGTATTGGTTTAAATGGCTTTTTAGACAGTTTTGTGAGTCAGATGGGTTCGGAATCTTAAAAACAGTGTATACGCGAAGGAGGAAAGTTGTTTTGAGTGCAAAAACGTGGAAAAAATGAATGTATAAGGAAAAGAAACAAAAGGGAGGTATTGGTTTAAATGGTCTTTTAGATGATTTTGTGAGTCAGATGGGTTCGGAATCATCAAAACAGTGTGTACGCGAAGGAGGAAAGTTGTCTAGAGTGCAAAAATGTAAGAAAAATGAATATGTAAGGAAAAGAAACGAAAGGGCGGTATTGGTTTAAATGGCCTTTTTAACGATTTTGTGAGTCATATGGGTTCGGAATCATAAAAAAAGTGTGTACGCGAAGGAGGAAAGTTGTTTTGAATGCAAAAACGTGGGAAAAATGAATGCATAAGGAAAAGAAACAAAAAGGCGGTATTGGTTTAAATGGCTTTTTAGACAGTTTTCTGAGTCAGATGGGTTCGGAATCTTTAAAACAGTGTGTACGCAAAGGAGGAAAGTTGTTTTGAGTGCAAAAACGTGGAAAAAATGAATGTATAAGGAAAAGAAACAAAAGGGAGGTATTGGTTTAAATGCTCTTTTAGATGATTTTGTGAGTCAGATGGGTTCCGAATCATAAAAACAGTGTGTACGCGAAGAAGGAAAGTCGTCTTAAGTGCAAAAATGTAAGAAAAATGAATATGTAAGGAAAAGAAACGAAAGGGCGGTATTGGTTTAAATGGCCTTTTTAACGATTTTGTGAGTCATATGGGTTCGGAATCATAAAAAAAGTGTGTACGCGAAGAAGGAAAGTTGTCTTAAGTGCAAAAACTTAAGAAAAATGAATGCATAAGGAAAAGAAACGAAAGGGCGGAATTCGTTTAAATGGTCTTTTGGACGGTTTTGTTATTCAGATGGGTTTGGATTTATAAAAACAGTGTGTACGAGGTGGAAAGTTCGAAAAACGTGGAAAAAGTGAATGTATAAGGAAAAGAAACAAAACGGCGGTATTGGTTTAAATGGCTTTTTAGACAGTTTTGTGAGTCAGATGGGTTCGGAATCTTAAAAACAGTGTTTACGCGAAGGAGGAAAGTTGTTTTGAGTACAAAAACGTGGGAAAAATGAAGGCATAAGAAAAAGAAACAAAAGGGCGGTATTGGTTTAAATGGCTTTTTAGACAGTTTTGTGAGTCAGATGGGTTCGGAATCTTAAAAACAGTGTATACGCGGAGGAAAGTTATTTTGAGTGCAAAAACGTGAAAAAAAATGAATGCATAAGGAAAAGAAACAAAAGGGCGGTATTGGTTTAAATGGCTTTTTAGACAGTTTTGTGAGTCAGATGGGTTCGGAATCTTAAAAACAGTGTGTACGCGAAGGAGGAAAGTTGTTTTGAGTGCAAAAACGTGGAAAAAATGAATGGATAAGGAAAAGAAACAAAAGGGCGGTATCGGTTTAAATAGCTTTTTAGACAGTTTTGTGAGTCAGATGGGTTCGGAATCTTAAAAACAGTGTGTACGAGAAGGAGGAAAGTTGTTTTGAGTGAAAAACGTGAAAAAAATGAATGCATAAGGAAAAGAAACAAAAGGGCGGTATTGGTTTAAATGGCTTTTTAGACAGTTTTGTGAGTCAGATGGGCTCGGAATCTTAAAAACAGTGTGTACGCGAAGGAGGAAAGTTGTTTTGAGTACAAAAACGTGGAAAAAATGAATGTATAAGGAAAAGAAACAAAAGGGCGGTATTGGTTTAAATGGCCTTTTAGACGGTTTTGTGAGTCAGGTGGGTTCGGAATCTTAAAAACAGTGTGTACGAGAAGGAGGAAAGTTGGAAAAACGTGGAAAAGGGGAAAGTATAAAGAAAAGAAACAAAAGGGCGGTATTGGTTTAAATGGCCTTTTTAACGATTTCGTGAGTCATATGGGTTCGGAATCATAAAAAAAGTGTGTACGCGAAGGAGGAAAGTTGTCTTGAGTGCAAAAATGTAAGAAAAATGAATATGTAAGGAAAAGAAACGAAAGGGCGGTATTGGTTTAAATGGCCTTTTTAACGATTTTGTGAGTCATATGGGTTCGGAATCATAAAAAAAGTGGAACGCGAAGGAGGAAAGTTGTTTTGAATGCAAAAACGTGGGAAAAATGAATGCATAAGGAAAAGAAACAAAAAGGCGGTATTGGTTTAAATGGCTTTTTAGACAGTTTTCTGAGTCAGATGGGTTCGGAATCTTTAAAACAGTGTGTACGCAAAGGAGGAAAGTTGTTTTGAGTGCAAAAACGTGGAAAAAATGAATGTATAAGGAAAAGAAACAAAAGGGAGGTATTGGTTTAAATGGTCTTTTAGATGATTTTGTGAGTCAGATGGGTTCGGAATCATCAAAACAGTGTGTACGCGAAGGAGGAAAGTTGTCTTGAGTGCAAAAATGTAAGAAAAATGAATATGTAAGGAAAAGAAACGAAAGGGCGGTATTGGTTTAAATGGCCTTTTTAACGATTTTGTGAGTCATATGGGTTCGGAATCATAAAAAAAGTGTGTACGCGAAGAAGGAAAGTTGTCTTAAGTGCAAAAACGTAAGAAAAATGAATGCATAAGGAAAAGAAACGAAAGGGCGGAATTCGTTTAAATGGTCTTTTGGACGGTTTTGTTATTCAGATGGGTTTGGATTTATAAAAACAGTGTGTACGAGGTGGAAAGTTCGAAAAACGTGGAAAAAGTGAATGTATAAGGAAAAGAAACAAAACGGCGGTATTGGTTTAAATGGCTTTTTAGACAGTTTTGTGAGTCAGATGGGTTCGGAATCTTAAAAACAGTGTTTACGCGAAGGAGGAAAGTTGTTTTGAGTACAAAAACGTGGGAAAAATGAATGCATAAGAAAAAGAAACAAAAGGGCGGTATTGGTTTAAATGGCTTTTTAGACAGTTTTGTGAGTCAGATGGGTTCGGAATCTTAAAAACAGTGTATACGCGGAGGAAAGTTGTTTTGAGTGCAAAAACGTGAAAAAAAATGAATGCATAAAGAAAAGAAACAAAAGGGCGGTATTGGTTTAAATGGCTTTTTAGACAGTTTTGTGAGTCAGATGGGTTCGGAATCTTAAAAACAGTGTGTACGCGAAGGAGGAAAGTTGTTTTGAGTGCAAAAACGTGGAAAAAATGAATGGATAAGGAAAAGAAACAAAAGGGCGGTATCGGTTTAAATAGCTTTTTAGACAGTTTTGTGAGTCAGATGGGTTCGGAATCTTAAAAACAGTGTGTACGAGAAGGAGGAAAGTTGTTTTGAGTGAAAAACGTGAAAAAAATGAATGCATAAGGAAAAGAAACAAAAGGGCGGTATTGGTTTAAATGGCTTTTTAGACAGTTTTGTGAGTCAGATGGGCTCGGAATCTTAAAAACAGTGTGTACGCGAAGGAGGAAAGTTGTTTTGAGTACAAAAACGTGGAAAAAATGAATGTATAAGGAAAAGAAACAAAAGGGCGGTATTGGTTTAAATGGCCTTTTAGACGGTTTTGTGAGTCAGGTGGGTTCGGAATCTTAAAAACAGTGTGTACGAGAAGGAGGAAAGTTGGAAAAACGTGGAAAAGGGGAAAGTATAAAGAAAAGAAACAAAAGGGCGGTATTGGTTTAAATGGCCTTTTTAACGATTTCGTGAGTCATATGGGTTCGGAATCATAAAAAAAGTGTGTACGCGAAGGAGGAAAGTTGTCTTGAGTGCAAAAATGTAAGAAAAATGAATATGTAAGGAAAAGAAACGAAAGGGCGGTATTGGTTTAAATGGCCTTTTTAACGATTTTGTGAGTCATATGGGTTCGGAATCATAAAAACAGTGTGTACGCGAAGAAGGAAAGTCGTCTTAAGTGCAAAAACGTAAGAAAAATGAATGCATAAGGAAAAGAAACGAAAGGGCGGAATTCGTTTAAATGGTCTTTTGGACGGTTTTGTTATTCAGATGGGTTTGGATTTATAAAAACAGTGTGTACGAGGAGGAAAGTTCGAAAAACGTGGAAAAAGTGAATGTATAAGGAAAAGAAACAAAAGGGCGATATTGGTTTAAATGGCTTTTTAGACAGTTTTGTGAGTCAGATGGGTTCGGAATCTTAAAAACAGTGTTTACGCGAAGGAGGAAAGTTGTTTTGAGTACAAAAACGTGGGAAAAATGAATGCATAAGAAAAAGAAACAAAAGGGCGGTATTGGTTTAAATGGCTTTTTAGACAGTTTTGTGAGTCAGATGGGTTCGGAATCTTAAAAACAGTGTATACGCGGAGGAAAGTTGTTTTGAGTGCAAAAACGTGGTAAAAATGAATGTATAAGGAAAAGAAACAAAAGGGAGGTATTGGTTTAAATGTTCTTTTTAACGATTTTGTGAGTCATATGGTTTCGGAATCATAAAAAAAGTGTGTACGCGAAGGAGGAAAGTTGTTTTGAATGCAAAAACGTTTGAAAAATGAATGCATAAGGAAAAGAAACAAAAGGGCGGTATTGGTTTAAATGGCTTTTTAGACAGTTTTCTGATTCAGATGGGTTCGGAATCTTAAAAACAGTGTGTACGCGAAGGAGGAAAGTTGTTTTGAGTGCAAAAACGTGGAAAAAATGAATGTATAAGGAAAAGAAACAAAAAGGAGGTATTGGTTTAAAATGTCTTTTAGATGATTTTGTGAGTCAGATGGGTTCGGAATCATCAAAACAGTGTGTACGCGAAGGAGGAAAGTTGTCTTGAGTGCAAAAATGTAAGAAAAATGAATATGTAAGGAAAAGAAACGAAAGGGCGGTATTGGTTTAAATGGCCTTTTTAACGATTTTGTGAGTCATATGGGTTCGGAATCATAAAAAAAGTGTGTACGCGAAGAAGGAAAGTTGTCTTAAGTGCAAAAACGTAAGAAAAATGAATGCATAAGGAAAAGAAACGAAAGGGCGGAATTCGTTTAAATGGTCTTTTGGACGGTTTTGTTATTCAGATGGGTTTGGATTTATAAAAACAGTGTGTACGAGGTGGAAAGTTCGAAAAACGTGGAAAAAGTGAATGTATAAGGAAAAGAAACAAAACGGCGGTATTGGTTTAAATGGCTTTTTAGACAGTTTTGTGAGTCAGATGGGTTCGGAATCTTAAAAACAGTGTTTACGCGAAGGAGGAAAGTTGTTTTGAGTACAAAAACGTGGGAAAAATGAATGCATAAGAAAAAGAAACAAAAGGGCGGTATTGGTTTAAATGGCTTTTTAGACAGTTTTGTGAGTCAGATGGGTTCGGAATCTTAAAAACAGTGTATACGCGGAGGAAAGTTATTTTGAGTGCAAAAACGTGAAAAAAAATGAATGCATAAGGAAAAGAAACAAAAGGGCGGTATTGGTTTAAATGGCTTTTTAGACAGTTTTGTGAGTCAGATGGGTTCGGAATCTTAAAAACAGTGTGTACGCGAAGGAGGAAAGTTGTTTTGAGTGCAAAAACGTGGAAAAAATGAATGGATAAGGAAAAGAAACAAAAGGGCGGTATCGGTTTAAATAGCTTTTTAGACAGTTTTGTGAGTCAGATGGGTTCGGAATCTTAAAAACAGTGTGTACGAGAAGGAGGAAAGTTGTTTTGAGTGAAAAACGTGAAAAAAATGAATGCATAAGGAAAAGAAACAAAAGGGCGGTATTGGTTTAAATGGCTTTTTAGACAGTTTTGTGAGTCAGATGGGCTCGGAATCTTAAAAACAGTGTGTACGCGAAGGAGGAAAGTTGTTTTGAGTACAAAAACGTGGAAAAAATGAATGTATAAGGAAAAGAAACAAAAGGGCGGTATTGGTTTAAATGGCCTTTTAGACGGTTTTGTGAGTCAGGTGGGTTCGGAATCTTAAAAACAGTGTGTACGAGAAGGAGGAAAGTTGGAAAAACGTGGAAAAGGGGAAAGTATAAAGAAAAGAAACAAAAGGGCGGTATTGGTTTAAATGGCCTTTTTAACGATTTCGTGAGTCATATGGGTTCGGAATCATAAAAAAAGTGTGTACGCGAAGGAGGAAAGTTGTCTTGAGTGCAAAAATGTAAGAAAAATGAATATGTAAGGAAAAGAAACGAAAGGGCGGTATTGGTTTAAATGGCCTTTTTAACGATTTTGTGAGTCATATGGGTTCGGAATCATAAAAAAAGTGGAACGCGAAGGAGGAAAGTTGTTTTGAATGCAAAAACGTGGGAAAAATGAATGCATAAGGAAAAGAAACAAAAAGGCGGTATTGGTTTAAATGGCTTTTTAGACAGTTTTCTGAGTCAGATGGGTTCGGAATCTTTAAAACAGTGTGTACGCAAAGGAGGAAAGTTGTTTTGAGTGCAAAAACGTGGAAAAAATGAATGTATAAGGAAAAGAAACAAAAGGGAGGTATTGGTTTAAATGCTCTTTTAGATGATTTTGTGAGTCAGATGGGTTCGGAATCATAAAAACAGTGTGTACGCGAAGAAGGAAAGTCGTCTTAAGTGCAAAAACGTAAGAAAAATGAATGCATAAGGAAAAGAAACGAAAGGGCGGAATTCGTTTAAATGGTCTTTTGGACGGTTTTGTTATTCAGATGGGTTTGGATTTATAAAAACAGTGTGTACGAGGAGGAAAGTTCGAAAAACGTGGAAAAAGTGAATGTATAAGGAAAAGAAACAAAAGGGCGATATTGGTTTAAATGGCTTTTTAGACAGTTTTGTGAGTCAGATGGGTTCGGAATCTTAAAAACAGTGTTTACGCGAAGGAGGAAAGTTGTTTTGAGTACAAAAACGTGGGAAAAATGAATGCATAAGAAAAAGAAACAAAAATGCGGTATTGGTTTAAATGGCTTTTTAGACAGTTTTGTGAGTCAGATGGGTTCGGAATCTTAAAAACAGTGTATACGCGGAGGAAAGTTGTTTTGAGTGCAAAAACGTGGTAAAAATGAATGTATAAGGAAAAGAAACAAAAGGGAGGTATTGGTTTAAATGTTCTTTTTAACGATTTTGTGAGTCATATGGTTTCGGAATCATAAAAAAAGTGTGTACGCGAAGGAAAAAAGTTGTTTTGAATGCAAAAACGTTTGAAAAATGAATGCATAAGGAAAAGAAACAAAAGGGCGGTATTGGTTTAAATGGCTTTTTAGACAGTTTTCTGATTCAGATGGGTTCGGAATCTTAAAAACAGTGTGTACGCGAAGGAGGAAAGTTGTTTTGAGTGCAAAAACGTGGAAAAAATGAATGTATAAGGAAAAGAAACAAAAAGGAGGTATTGGTTTAAAATGTCTTTTAGATGATTTTGTGAGTCAGATGGGTTCGGAATCATCAAAACAGTGTGTACGCGAAGGAGGAAAGTTGTCTTGAGTGCAAAAATGTAAGAAAAATGAATATGTAAGGAAAAGAAACGAAAGGGCGGTATTGGTTTAAATGGCCTTTTTAACGATTTTGTGAGTCAGATGGGTTCGGAATCATAAAAACAGTGTGTACGCGAAGAAGGAAAGTTGTCTTAAGTGCAAAAACGTAAGAAAAATGAATGCATAAGGAAAAGAAACGAAAGGGCGGAATTCGTTTAAATGGTCTTTTGGACGGTTTTGTTATTCAGATGGGTTTGGATTTATAAAAACAGTGTGTACGAGGAGGAAAGTTCGAAAAACGTGGAAAAAGTGAATGTATAAGGAAAAGAAACAAAAGGGCGATATTGGTTTAAATGGCTTTTTAGACAGTTTTGTGAGTCAGATGGGTTCGGAATCTTAAAAACAGTGTTTACGCGAAGGAGGAAAGTTGTTTTGAGTACAAAAACGTGGGAAAAATGAATGTATAAGGAAAAGAAACAAAAGGGAGGTATTGGCTTAAATGGTCTTTTAGATGATTTTGTGAGTCAGATGGGTTCGGAATCATGAAAACAGTGTGTACGCGAAGGAGGAAAGTTGTCTTGAGTGCAAAAATGTAAGAAAAATGAATGTGTAAGGAAAAGAAACGAAAGGGCGGTATTGGTTTAAATGGCCTTTTTAACGATTTTGTGAGTCATATGGTTTCGGAATCATAAAAAAAGTGTGTACGCGAAGGAGGAAAGTTGTTTTGAATGCAAAAACGTGGGAAAAATGAATGCATAAGGAAAAGAAACAAAAGGGCGGTATTGGTTTAAATGGCTTTTTAGACAGTTTTCTGAGTCAGATGGGTTCGGAATCTTAAAAACAGTGTATACGCGAAGGAGGAAAGTTGTTTTGAGTGCAAAAACGTGGTAAATATGAATGTATAAGGAAAAGAAACAAAAGGGAGGTATTGGTTTAAATGGTCTTTTAGATGATTTTGTGAGTCAGATGGGTTCGGAATCATGAAAACAGTGTGTACGCGAAGGAGGAAAGTTGTCTTGAGTGCAAAAATGTAAGAAAAATGAATGTGTAAGGTAAAGAAACGAAAGGGCGGTATTGGTTTAAATGGCCTTTTTAACGATTTTGTGAGTCATATGGTTTCGGAATCATAAAAAAAGTGTGTACGCGAAGGAGGAAAGTTGTTTTGAATGCAAAAACGTGGGAAAAATGAATGCATAAGGAAAAGAAACAAAAGGGCGGTATTGGTTTAAATGGCTTTTTAGACAGTTTTCTGATTCAGATGGGTTCGGAATCTTAAAAACAGTGTGTACGCGAAGGAGGAAAGTTGTTTTGAGTGCAAAAACGTGGAAAAAATGAATGGATATGGAAAAGAAACAAAAGGGCGGTATCGGTTTAAATAGCTTTTTAGACAGTTTTGTGAGTCAGATGGGTTCGGAATCTTAAAAACAGTGTGTACGAGAAGGAGGAAAGTTGTTTTGAGTGCAAAAACGTGAAAAAAATGAATGCATAAGGAAAAGAAACAAAAGGGCGGTATTGGTTTAAATGGCTTTTTAGACAGTTTTGTGAGTCAGATGGGCTCGGAATCTTAAAAACAGTGTGTACGCGAAGGAGGAAAGTTGTTTTGAGTACAAAAACGTGGAAAAAATGAATGTATACGGAAAAGAAACAAAAGGGCGGTATTGGTTTAAATGGCCTTTTAGACGGTTTTGTGAGTCAGGTGGGTTCGGAATCTTAAAAACAGTGTGTACGAGAAGGAGGAAAGTTGGAAAAACGTGGAAAAGGGGAAAGTATAAAGAAAAGAAACAAAAGGGCGGTATTGGTTTAAATGGCCTTTTTAACGATTTCGTGAGTCATATGGGTTCGGAATCATAAAAAAAGTGTGTACGCGAAGGAGGAAAGTTGTCTTGAGTGCAAAAATGTAAGAAAAATGAATATGTAAGGAAAAGAAACGAAAGGGCGGTATTGGTTTAAATGGCCTTTTTAACGATTTTGTGAGTCATATGGGTTCGGAAACATAAAAAAAGTGGAACGCGAAGGAGGAAAGTTGTTTTGAATGCAAAAACGTGGGAAAAATGAATGCATAAGGAAAAGAAACAAAAAGGCGGTATTGGTTTAAATGGCTTTTTAGACAGTTTTCTGAGTCAGATGGGTTCGGAATCTTTAAAACAGTGTGTACGCAAAGGAGGAAAGTTGTTTTGAGTGCAAAAACGTGGAAAAAATGAATGTATAAGGAAAAGAAACAAAAGAGAGGTATTGGTTTAAATGCTCTTTTAGATGATTTTGTGAGTCAGATGGGTTCGGAATCATAAAAACAGTGTGTACACGAAGAAGGAAAGTTGTCTTAAGTGCAAAAACGTAAGAAAAATGAATGCATAAGGAAAAGAAACGAAAGGGCGGAATTCGTTTAAATGGTCTTTTGGACGGTTTTGTTATACAGATGGGTTTGGATTTATAAAAACAGTGTGTACGAGGAGGAAAGTTCGAAAAACGTGGAAAAAGTGAATGTATAAGGAAAAGAAACAAAAGGGCGATATTGGTTTAAATGGCTTTTTAGACAGTTTTGTGAGTCAGATGGGTTCGGAATCTTAAAAACAGTGTTTACGCGAAGGAGGAAAGTTGTTTTGAGTACAAAAACGTGGGAAAAATGAATGCATAAGAAAAAGAAACAAAAGGGCGGTATTGGTTTAAATGGCTTTTTAGACAGTTTTGTGAGTTAGATGGGTTCGGAATCTTAAAAACAGTGTATACGCGGAGGAAAGTTGTTTTGAGTGCAAAAACGTGGTAAAAATGAATGTATAAGGAAAAGAAACAAAAGGGAGGTATTGGCTTAAATGGTCTTTTAGATGATTTTGTGAGTCAGATGGGTTCGGAATCATGAAAACAGTGTGTACGCGAAGGAGGAAAGTTGTCTTGAGTGCAAAAATGTAAGAAAAATGAATGTGTAAGGAAAAGAAACGAAAGGGCGGTATTGGTTTAAATGGCCTTTTTAACGATTTTGTGAGTCATATGGTTTCGGAATCATAAAAAAAGTGTGTACGCGAAGGAGGAAAGTTGTTTTGAATGCAAAAACGTGGGAAAAATGAATGCATAAGGAAAAGAAACAAAAGGGCGGTATTGGTTTAAATGGCTTTTTAGACAGTTTTCTGAGTCAGATGGGTTCGGAATCTTAAAAACAGTGTATACGCGAAGGAGGAAAGTTGTTTTGAGTGCAAAAACGTGGTAAAAATGAATGTATAAGGAAAAGAAACAAAAGGGAGGTATTGGTTTAAATGGTCTTTTAGATGATTTTGTGAGTCAGATGGGTTCGGAATCATGAAAACAGTGTGTACGCGAAGGAGGAAAGTTGTCTTGAGTGCAAAAATGTAAGAAAAATGAATGTGTAAGGTAAAGAAACGAAAGGGCGGTATTGGTTTAAATGGCCTTTTTAACGATTTTGTGAGTCATATGGTTTCGGAATCATAAAAAAAGTGTGTACGCGAAGGAGGAAAGTTGTTTTGAATGCAAAAACGTGGGAAAAATGAATGCATAAGAAAAAGAAACAAAAGGGCGGTATTGGTTTAAATGGCTTTTTAGACAGTTTTGTGAGTTAGATGGGTTCGGAATCTTAAAAACAGTGTATACGCGGAGGAAAGTTGTTTTGAGTGCAAAAACGTGGTAAAAATGAATGTATAAGGAAAAGAAACAAAAGGGAGGTATTGGCTTAAATGGTCTTTTAGATGATTTTGTGAGTCAGATGGGTTCGGAATCATGAAAACAGTGTGTACGCGAAGGAGGAAAGTTGTCTTGAGTGCAAAAATGTAAGAAAAATGAATGTGTAAGGAAAAGAAACGAAAGGGCGGTATTGGTTTAAATGGCCTTTTTAACGATTTTGTGAGTCATATGGTTTCGGAATCATAAAAAAAGTGTGTACGCGAAGGAGGAAAGTTGTTTTGAATGCAAAAACGTGGGAAAAATGAATGCATAAGGAAAAGAAACAAAAGGGCGGTATTGGTTTAAATGGCTTTTTAGACAGTTTTCTGAGTCAGATGGGTTCGGAATCTTAAAAACAGTGTATACGCGGAGGAAAGTTGTTTTGAGTGCAAAAACGTGGTAAAAATGAATGTATAAGGAAAAGAAACAAAAGGGAGGTATTGGTTTAAATGGTCTTTTAGATGATTTTGTGAGTCAGATGGGTTCGGAATCATGAAAACAGTGTGTACGCGAAGGAGGAAAGTTGTCTTGAGTGCAAAAATGTAAGAAAAATGAATGTGTAAGGTAAAGAAACGAAAGGGCGGTATTGGTTTAAATGGCCTTTTTAACGATTTTGTGAGTCATATGGTTTCGGAATCATAAAAAAAGTGTGTACGCGAAGGAGGAAAGTTGTTTTGAATGCAAAAACGTGGGAAAAATGAATGCATAAGGAAAAGAAACAAAAGGGCGGTATTGGTTTAAATGGCTTTTTAGACAGTTTTCTGATTCAGATGGGTTCGGAATCTTAAAAACAGTGTGTACGCGAAGGAGGAAAGTTGTTTTGAGTGCAAAAACGTGGAAAAAATGAATGGATAAGGAAAAGAAACAAAAGGGCGGTATCGGTTTAAATAGCTTTTTAGACAGTTTTGTGAGTCAGATGGGTTCGGAATCTTAAAAACAGTGTGTACGAGAAGGAGGAAAGTTGTTTTGAGTGCAAAAACGTGAAAAAAATGAATGCATAAGGAAAAGAAACAAAAGGGCGGTATTGGTTTAAATGGCTTTTTAGACAGTTTTGTGAGTCAGATGGGCTCGGAATCTTAAAAACAGTGTGTACGCGAAGGAGGAAAGTTGTTTTGAGTACAAAAACGTGGAAAAAATGAATGTATACGGAAAAGAAACAAAAGGGCGGTATTGGTTTAAATGGCCTTTTAGACGGTTTTGTGAGTCAGGTGGGTTCGGAATCTTAAAAACAGTGTGTACGAGAAGGAGGAAAGTTGGAAAAACGTGGAAAAGGGGAAAGTATAAAGAAAAGAAACAAAAGGGCGGTATTGGTTTAAATGGCCTTTTTAACGATTTCGTGAGTCATATGGGTTCGGAATCATAAAAAAAGTGTGTACGCGAAGGAGGAAAGTTGTCTTGAGTGCAAAAATGTAAGAAAAATGAATATGTAAGGAAAAGAAACGAAAGGGCGGTATTGGTTTAAATGGCCTTTTTAACGATTTTGTGAGTCATATGGGTTCGGAAACATAAAAAAAGTGGAACGCGAAGGAGGAAAGTTGTTTTGAATGCAAAAACGTGGGAAAAATGAATGCATAAGGAAAAGAAACAAAAAGGCGGTATTGGTTTAAATGGCTTTTTAGACAGTTTTCTGAGTCAGATGGGTTCGGAATCTTTAAAACAGTGTGTACGCAAAGGAGGAAAGTTGTTTTGAGTGCAAAAACGTGGAAAAAATGAATGTATAAGGAAAAGAAACAAAAGAGAGGTATTGGTTTAAATGCTCTTTTAGATGATTTTGTGAGTCAGATGGGTTCGGAATCATAAAAACAGTGTGTACGCGAAGAAGGAAAGTTGTCTTAAGTGCAAAAACGTAAGAAAAATGAATGCATAAGGAAAAGAAACGAAAGGGCGGAATTCGTTTAAATGGTCTTTTGGACGGTTTTGTTATTCAGATGGGTTTGGATTTATAAAAACAGTGTGTACGAGGAGGAAAGTTCGAAAAACGTGGAAAAAGTGAATGTATAAGGAAAAGAAACAAAAGGGCGATATTGGTTTAAATGGCTTTTTAGACAGTTTTGTGAGTCAGATGGGTTCGGAATCTTAAAAACAGTGTTTACGCGAAGGAGGAAAGTTGTTTTGAGTACAAAAACGTGGGAAAAATGAATGCATAAGAAAAAGAAACAAAAGGGCGGTATTGGTTTAAATGGCTTTTTAGACAGTTTTGTGAGTTAGATGGGTTCGGAATCTTAAAAACAGTGTATACGCGGAGGAAAGTTGTTTTGAGTGCAAAAACGTGGTAAAAATGAATGTATAAGGAAAAGAAACAAAAGGGAGGTATTGGCTTAAATGGTCTTTTAGATGATTTTGTGAGTCAGATGGGTTCGGAATCATGAAAACAGTGTGTACGCGAAGGAGGAAAGTTGTCTTGAGTGCAAAAATGTAAGAAAAATGAATGTGTAAGGTGAAGAAACGAAAGGGCGGTATTGGTTTAAATGGCCTTTTTAACGATTTTGTGAGTCATATGGTTTCGGAATCATAAAAAAAGTGTGTACGCGAAGGAGGAAAGTTGTTTTGAATGCAAAAACGTGGGAAAAATGAATGCATAAGGAAAAGAAACAAAAGGGCGGTATTGATTTAAATGGCTTTTTAGACAGTTTTCTGATTCAGATGGGTACGGAATCTTAAAAACAGTGTATACGCGAAGGAGGAAAGTTGTTTGAGTGCAAAAACGTGGTAAAAATGAATGTATAAGGAAAAGAAACAAAAGGGAGGTATTGGTTTAAATGCTCTTTTAGATGATTTTGTGAGTCAGATGGGTTCGGAATCATAAAAACAGTGTCTACGCGAAGAAGGAAAGTTGTCTTGAGTGCAAAAACGTAAGAAAAATGAATGCATAAGGAAAAGAAACAAAAGGGAGGTATTGGTTTAAATGCTCTTTTAGATGATTTTGTGAGTCAGATGGGTTCGGAATCTTAAAAACAGTGTGTACGCGAAGGAGGAAAGTTGTTTTGAGTGCAAAAACGTGGAAAAAATGAACGGATAAGGAAAAGAAACAAAAGGGCGGTATCGGTTTAAATAGCTTTTTAGACAGTTTTCTGAGTCAGATGGGTTCGGAATCTTAAAAACAGTGTATACGCGAAGGAGGAAAGTTGTTTTGAGTGCAAAAACGTGGTAAAAATGAATGTATAAGGAAAAGAAACAAAAGGGAGGTATTGGTTTAAATGGTCTTTTAGATGATTTTGTGAGTCAGATGGGTTCGGAATCATGAAAACAGTGTGTACGCGAAGGAGGAAAGTTGTCTTGAGTGCAAAAATGTAAGAAAAATGAATGTGTAAGGAAAAGAAACGAAAGGGCGGTATTGGTTTAAATGGCCTTTTTAACGATTTTGTGAGTCATATGGTTTCGGAATCATAAAAAAAGTGTGTACGCGAAGGAGGAAAGTTGTTTTGAATGCAAAAACGTGGGAAAAATGAATGCATAAGGAAAAGAAACAAAAGGGCGGTATTGGTTTAAATGGCTTTTTAGACAGTTTTCTGATTCAGATGGGTTCGGAATCTTAAAAACAGTGTATACGCGAAGGAGGAAAGTTGTTTGAGTGCAAAAACGTGGTAAAAATGAATGTATAAGGAAAAGAAACAAAAGGGAGGTATTGGTTTAAATGGTCTTTTAGATGATTTTGTGAGTCAGATGGGTTCGGAATCATGAAAACAGTGTGTACGCGAAGGAGGAAAGTTGTCTTGAGTGCAAAAATGTAAGAAAAATGAATGTGTAAGGTAAAGAAACGAAAGGGCGGTATTGGTTTAAATGGCCTTTTTAACGATTTTGTGAGTCATATGGTTTCGGAATCATAAAAAAAGTGTGTACGCGAAGGAGGAAAGTTGTTTTGAATGCAAAAACGTGGGAAAAATGAATGCATAAGGAAAAGAAACAAAAGGGCGGTATTGGTTTAAATGGCTTTTTAGACAGTTTTCTGATTCAGATGGGTTCGGAATCTTAAAAACAGTGTGTACGCGCAGGAGGAAAGTTGTTTTGAGTGCAAAAACGTGGAAAAAATGAATGGATAAGGAAAAGAAACAAAAGGGCGGTATCGGTTTAAATAGCTTTTTAGACAGTTTTGTGAGTCAGATGGGTTCGGAATCTTAAAAACAGTGTGTACGAGAAGGAGGAAAGTTGTTTTGAGTGCAAAAACGTGAAAAAAATGAATGCATAAGGAAAAGAAACAAAAGGGCGGTATTGGTTTAAATGGCTTTTTAGACAGTTTTGTGAGTCAGATGGGCTCGGAATCTTAAAAACAGTGTGTACGCGAAGGAGGAAAGTTGTTTTGAGTACAAAAACGTGGAAAAAATGAATGTATACGGAAAAGAAACAAAAGGGCGGTATTGGTTTAAATGGCCTTTTAGACGGTTTTGTGAGTCAGGTGGGTTCGGAATCTTAAAAACAGTGTGTACGAGAAGGAGGAAAGTTGGAAAAACGTGGAAAAGGGGAAAGTATAAAGAAAAGAAACAAAAGGGCGGTATTGGTTTAAATGGCCTTTTTAACGATTTCGTGAGTCATATGGGTTCGGAATCATAAAAAAAGTGTGTACGCGAAGGAGGAAAGTTGTCTTGAGTGCAAAAATGTAAGAAAAATGAATATGTAAGGAAAAGAAACGAAAGGGCGGTATTGGTTTAAATGGCCTTTTTAACGATTTTGTGAGTCATATGGGTTCGGAAACATAAAAAAAGTGGAACGCGAAGGAGGAAAGTTGTTTTGAATGCAAAAACGTGGGAAAAATGAATGCATAAGGAAAAGAAACAAAAAGGCGGTATTGGTTTAAATGGCTTTTTAGACAGTTTTCTGAGTCAGATGGGTTCGGAATCTTTAAAACAGTGTGTACGCAAAGGAGGAAAGTTGTTTTGAGTGCAAAAACGTGGAAAAAATGAATGTATAAGGAAAAGAAACAAAAGAGAGGTATTGGTTTAAATGCTCTTTTAGATGATTTTGTGAGTCAGATGGGTTCGGAATCATAAAAACAGTGTGTACGCGAAGAAGGAAAGTTGTCTTAAGTGCAAAAACGTAAGAAAAATGAATGCATAAGGAAAAGAAACGAAAGGGCGGAATTCGTTTAAATGGTCTTTTGGACGGTTTTGTTATTCAGATGGGTTTGGATTTATAAAAACAGTGTGTACGAGGAGGAAAGTTCGAAAAACGTGGAAAAAGTGAATGTATAAGGAAAAGAAACAAAAGGGCGATATTGGTTTAAATGGCTTTTTAGACAGTTTTGTGAGTCAGATGGGTTCGGAATCTTAAAAACAGTGTTTACGCGAAGGAGGAAAGTTGTTTTGAGTACAAAAACGTGGGAAAAATGAATGCATAAGAAAAAGAAACAAAAGGGCGGTATTGGTTTAAATGGCTTTTTAGACAGTTTTGTGAGTTAGATGGGTTCGGAATCTTAAAAACAGTGTATACGCGGAGGAAAGTTGTTTTGAGTGCAAAAACGTGGTAAAAATGAATGTATAAGGAAAAGAAACAAAAGGGAGGTATTGGCTTAAATGGTCTTTTAGATGATTTTGTGAGTCAGATGGGTTCGGAATCATGAAAACAGTGTGTACGCGAAGGAGGAAAGTTGTCTTGAGTGCAAAAATGTAAGAAAAATGAATGTGTAAGGTGAAGAAACGAAAGGGCGGTATTGGTTTAAATGGCCTTTTTAACGATTTTGTGAGTCATATGGTTTCGGAATCATAAAAAAAGTGTGTACGCGAAGGAGGAAAGTTGTTTTGAATGCAAAAACGTGGGAAAAATGAATGCATAAGGAAAAGAAACAAAAGGGCGGTATTGATTTAAATGGCTTTTTAGACAGTTTTCTGATTCAGATGGGTACGGAATCTTAAAAACAGTGTATACGCGAAGGAGGAAAGTTGTTTGAGTGCAAAAACGTGGTAAAAATGAATGTATAAGGAAAAGAAACAAAAGGGAGGTATTGGTTTAAATGCTCTTTTAGATGATTTTGTGAGTCAGATGGGTTCGGAATCATAAAAACAGTGTCTACGCGAAGAAGGAAAGTTGTCTTGAGTGCAAAAACGTAAGAAAAATGAATGCATAAGGAAAAGAAACAAAAGGGAGGTATTGGTTTAAATGCTCTTTTAGATGATTTTGTGAGTCAGATGGGTTCGGAATCTTAAAAACAGTGTGTACGCGAAGGAGGAAAGTTGTTTTGAGTGCAAAAACGTGGAAAAAATGAACGGATAAGGAAAAGAAACAAAAGGGCGGTATCGGTTTAAATAGCTTTTTAGACAGTTTTCTGAGTCAGATGGGTTCGGAATCTTAAAAACAGTGTATACGCGAAGGAGGAAAGTTGTTTTGAGTGCAAAAACGTGGTAAAAATGAATGTATAAGGAAAAGAAACAAAAGGGAGGTATTGGTTTAAATGGTCTTTTAGATGATTTTGTGAGTCAGATGGGTTCGGAATCATGAAAACAGTGTGTACGCGAAGGAGGAAAGTTGTCTTGAGTGCAAAAATGTAAGAAAAATGAATGCATAAGGAAAAGAAACGAAAGGGCGGAATTCGTTTAAATGGTCTTTTGGACGGTTTTGTTATTCAGATGGGTTTGGATTTATAAAAACAGTGTGTACGAGGAGGAAAGTTCGAAAAACGTGGAAAAAGTGAATGTATAAGGAAAAGAAACAAAAGGGCGATATTGGTTTAAATGGCTTTTTAGACAGTTTTGTGAGTCAGATGGGTTCGGAATCTTAAAAACAGTGTTTACGCGAAGGAGGAAAGTTGTTTTGAGTACAAAAACGTGGGAAAAATGAATGCATAAGAAAAAGAAACAAAAGGGCGGTATTGGTTTAAATGGCTTTTTAGACAGTTTTGTGAGTTAGATGGGTTCGGAATCTTAAAAACAGTGTATACGCGGAGGAAAGTTGTTTTGAGTGCAAAAACGTGGTAAAAATGAATGTATAAGGAAAAGAAACAAAAGGGAGGTATTGGCTTAAATGGTCTTTTAGATGATTTTGTGAGTCAGATGGGTTCGGAATCATGAAAACAGTGTGTACGCGAAGGAGGAAAGTTGTCTTGAGTGCAAAAATGTAAGAAAAATGAATGTGTAAGGTGAAGAAACGAAAGGGCGGTATTGGTTTAAATGGCCTTTTTAACGATTTTGTGAGTCATATGGTTTCGGAATCATAAAAAAAGTGTGTACGCGAAGGAGGAAAGTTGTTTTGAATGCAAAAACGTGGGAAAAATGAATGCATAAGGAAAAGAAACAAAAGGGCGGTATTGATTTAAATGGCTTTTTAGACAGTTTTCTGATTCAGATGGGTACGGAATCTTAAAAACAGTGTATACGCGAAGGAGGAAAGTTGTTTGAGTGCAAAAACGTGGTAAAAATGAATGTATAAGGAAAAGAAACAAAAGGGAGGTATTGGTTTAAATGCTCTTTTAGATGATTTTGTGAGTCAGATGGGTTCGGAATCATAAAAACAGTGTCTACGCGAAGAAGGAAAGTTGTCTTGAGTGCAAAAACGTAAGAAAAATGAATGCATAAGGAAAAGAAACAAAAGGGAGGTATTGGTTTAAATGCTCTTTTAGATGATTTTGTGAGTCAGATGGGTTCGGAATCTTAAAAACAGTGTGTACGCGAAGGAGGAAAGTTGTTTTGAGTGCAAAAACGTGGAAAAAATGAACGGATAAGAAAAAGAAACAAAAGGGCGGTATCGGTTTAAATAGCTTTTTAGACAGTTTTCTGAGTCAGATGGGTTCGGAATCTTAAAAACAGTGTATACGCGAAGGAGGAAAGTTGTTTTGAGTGCAAAAACGTGGTAAAAATGAATGTATAAGGAAAAGAAACAAAAGGGAGGTATTGGTTTAAATGGTCTTTTAGATGATTTTGTGAGTCAGATGGGTTCGGAATCATGAAAACAGTGTGTACGCGAAGGAGGAAAGTTGTCTTGAGTGCAAAAATGTAAGAAAAATGAATGTGTAAGGAAAAGAAACGAAAGGGCGGTATTGGTTTAAATGGCCTTTTTAACGATTTTGTGAGTCATATGGTTTCGGAATCATAAAAAAAGTGTGTACGCGAAGGAGGAAAGTTGTTTTGAATGCAAAAACGTGGGAAAAATGAATGCATAAGGAAAAGAAACAAAAGGGCGGTATTGGTTTAAATGGCTTTTTAGACAGTTTTCTGATTCAGATGGGTTCGGAATCTTAAAAACAGTGTATACGCGAAGGAGGAAAGTTGTTTGAGTGCAAAAACGTGGTAAAAATGAATGTATAAGGAAAAGAAACAAAAGGGAGGTATTGGTTTAAATGCTCTTTTAGATGATTTTGTGAGTCAGATGGGTTCGGAATCATAAAAACAGTGTCTACGCGAAGAAGGAAAGTTGTCTTGAGTGCAAAAACGTAAGAAAAATGAATGAATAAGGAAAAGAAACAAAAGGGAGGTATTGGTTTAAATGCTCTTTTAGATGATTTTGTGAGTCAGATGGGTTCGGAATCTTAAAAACAGTGTGTACGCGAAGGAGGAAAGTTGTTTTGAGTGCAAAAACGTGGAAAAAATGAATGGATAAGGAAAAGAAACAAAAGGGCGGTATCGGTTTAAATAGCTTTTTAGACAGTTTTGTGAGTCAGATGGGTTCGGAATCTTAAAAACAGTGTGTACGAGAAGGAGGAAAGTTGTTTTGAGTGCAAAAACGTGAAAAAAATGAATGCATAAGGAAAAGAAACAAAAGGGCGGTATTGGTTTAAATGGCTTTTTAGACAGTTTTGTGAGTCCGATGGGCTCGGAATCTTAAAAACAGTGTGTACGCGAAGGAGGAAAGTTGTTTTGAGTGCAAAAACGTGAAAAAAATGAATGCATAAGGAAAAGAAACAAAAGGGCGGTATTGGTTTAAATGGCCTTTTAGACGGTTTTGTGAGTCAGGTGGGTTCGGAATCTTAAAAACAGTGTGTACGAGAAGGAGGAAAGTTGGAAAAACGTGGAAAAGGGGAAAGTATAAAGAAAAGAAACAAAAGGGCGGTATTGGTTTAAATGGCCTTTTTAACGATTTCGTGAGTCATATGGGTTCGGAATCATAAAAAAAGTGTGTACGCGAAGGAGGAAAGTTGTCTTGAGTGCAAAAATGTAAGAAAAATGAATATGTAAGGAAAAGAAACGAAAGGGCGGTATTGGTTTAAATGGCCTTTTTAACGATTTTGTGAGTCATATGGGTTCGGAAACATAAAAAAAGTGGAACGCGAAGGAGGAAAGTTGTTTTGAATGCAAAAACGTGGGAAAAATGAATGCATAAGGAAAAGAAACAAAAAGGCGGTATTGGTTTAAATGGCTTTTTAGACAGTTTTCTGAGTCAGATGGGTTCGGAATCTTTAAAACAGTGTGTACGCAAAGGAGGAAAGTTGTTTTGAGTGCAAAAACGTGGAAAAAATGAATGTATAAGGAAAAGAAACAAAAGAGAAGTATTGGTTTAAATGCTCTTTTAGATGATTTTGTGAGTCAGATGGGTTCGGAATCATAAAAACAGTGTGTACGCGAAGAAGGAAAGTTGTCTTAAGTGCAAAAACGTAAGAAAAATGAATGCATAAGGAAAAGAAACGAAAGGGCGGAATTCGTTTAAATGGTCTTTTGGACGGTTTTGTTATTCAGATGGGTTTGGATTTATAAAAACAGTGTGTACGAGGAGGAAAGTTCGAAAAACGTGGAAAAAGTGAATGTATAAGGAAAAGAAACAAAAGGGCGATATTGGTTTAAATGGCTTTTTAGACAGTTTTGTGAGTCAGATGGGTTCGGAATCTTAAAAACAGTGTTTACGCGAAGGAGGAAAGTTGTTTTGAGTACAAAAACGTGGGAAAAATGAATGCATAAGAAAAAGAAACAAAAGGGCGGTATTGGTTTAAATGGCTTTTTAGACAGTTTTGTGAGTTAGATGGGTTCGGAATCTTAAAAACAGTGTATACGCGGAGGAAAGTTGTTTTGAGTGCAAAAACGTGGTAAAAATGAATGTATAAGGAAAAGAAACAAAAGGGAGGTATTGGCTTAAATGGTCTTTTAGATGATTTTGTGAGTCAGATGGGTTCGGAATCATGAAAACAGTGTGTACGCGAAGGAGGAAAGTTGTCTTGAGTGCAAAAATGTAAGAAAAATGAATGTGTAAGGAAAAGAAACGAAAGGGCGGTATTGGTTTAAATGGCCTTTTTAACGATTTTGTGAGTCATATGGTTTCGGAATCATAAAAAAAGTGTGTACGCGAAGGAGGAAAGTTGTTTTGAATGCAAAAACGTGGGAAAAATGAATGCATAAGGAAAAGAAACAAAAGGGCGGTATTGGTTTAAATGGCTTTTTAGACAGTTTTCTGAGTCAGATGGGTTCGGAATCTTAAAAACAGTGTATACGCGAAGGAGGAAAGTTGTTTTGAGTGCAAAAACGTGGTAAAAATGAATGTATAAGGAAAAGAAACAAAAGGGAGGTATTGGTTTAAATGGTCTTTTAGATGATTTTGTGAGTCAGATGGGTTCGGAATCATGAAAAAAGTGTGTACGCGAAGGAGGAAAGTTGTCTTGAGTGCAAAAATGTAAGAAAAATGAATGTGTAAGGTAAAGAAACGAAAGGGCGGTATTGGTTTAAATGGCCTTTTTAACGATTTTGTGAGTCATATGGTTTCGGAATCATAAAAAAAGTGTGTACGCGAAGGAGGAAAGTTGTTTTGAATGCAAAAACGTGGGAAAAATGAATGCATAAGGAAAAGAAACAAAAGGGCGGTATTGGTTTAAATGGCTTTTTAGACAGTTTTCTGATTCAGATGGGTTCGGAATCTTAAAAACAGTGTATACGCGAAGGAGGAAAGTTGTTTGAGTGCAAAAACGTGGTAAAAATGAATGTATAAGGAAAAGAAACAAAAGGGAGGTATTGGTTTAAATGCTCTTTTAGATGATTTTGTGAGTCAGATGGGTTCGGAATCATAAAAACAGTGTCTACGCGAAGAAGGAAAGTTGTCTTGAGTGCAAAAACGTAAGAAAAATGAATGAATAAGGAAAATAAACAAAAGGGAGGTATTGGTTTAAATGCTCTTTTAGATGATTTTGTGAGTCAGATGGGTTCGGAATCTTAAAAACAGTGTGTACGCGAAGGAGAAAAGTTGTTTTGAGTGCAAAAACGTGGAAAAAATGAATGGATAAGGAAAAGAAACAAAAGGGCGGTATCGGTTTAAATAGCTTTTTAGACAGTTTTGTGAGTCAGATGGGTTCGGAATCTTAAAAACAGTGTGTACGAGAAGGAGGAAAGTTGTTTTGAGTGCAAAAACGTGAAAAAAATGAATGCATAAGGAAAAGAAACAAAAGGGCGGTATTGGTTTAAATGGCTTTTTAGACAGTTTTGTTAGTCAGATGGGCTCGGAATCTTAAAAACAGTGTGTACGCGAAGGAGGAAAGTTGTTTTGAGTACAAAAACGTGGAAAAAATGAATGTATAAGGAAAAGAAACAAAAGGGCGGTATTGGTTTAAATGGCCTTTTAGACGGTTTTGTGAGTCAGGTGGGTTCGGAATCTTAAAAACAGTGTGTACGAGAAGGAGGAAAGTTGGAAAAACGTGGAAAAGGGGAAAGTATAAAGAAAAGAAACAAAAGGGCGGTATTGGTTTAAATGGCCTTTTTAACGATTTCGTGAGTCATATGGGTTCGGAATCATAAAAAAAGTGTGTACGCGAAGGAGGAAAGTTGTCTTGAGTGCAAAAATGTAAGAAAAATGAATATGTAAGGAAAAGAAACGAAAGGGCGGTATTGGTTTAAATGGCCTTTTTAACGATTTTGTGAGTCGGAATCATAAAAAAAGTGGAACGCGAAGGAGGAAAGTTGTTTTGAATGCAAAAACGTGGGAAAAATGAATGCATAAGGAAAAGAAACAAAAAGGCGGTATTGGTTTAAATGGCTTTTTAGACAGTTTTCTGAGTCAGATGGGTTCGGAATCTTTAAAACAGTGTGTACGCAAAGGAGGAAAGTTGTTTTGAGTGCAAAAACGTGGAAAAAATGAATGTATAAGGAAAAGAAACAAAAGGGAGGTATTGGTTTAAATGCTCTTTTAGATGATTTTGTGAGTCAGATGGGTTCGGAATCATAAAAACAGTGTGTACGCGAAGAAGGAATGTTGTCTTAAGTGCAAAAACGTAAGAAAAATGAATGCATAAGGAAAAGAAACGAAAGGGCGGAATTCGTTTAAATGGTCTTTTGGACGATTTTGTTATTCAGATGGGTTTGGATTTATAAAAACAGTGTGTACGAGGAGGAAAGTTCGAAAAACGTGGAAAAAGTGAATGTATAAGGAAAAGAAACAAAAGGGCGGTATTGGTTTAAATGGCTTTTTAGACAGTTTTGTGAGTCAGATGGGTTCGGAATCTTAAGAACAGTGTATACGCGGAGGAAAGTTGTTTTGAGTGCAAAAACGAAGGAAAGAAGGAAGGAAAAGAAACAAAAGGGAGGTATTGGCTTAAATGGTCTTTTAGATGATTTTGTGATTCAGATGGGTTCGGAATCATGAAAACAGTGTGTACGCGAAGAAGGAAAGTTGTCTTGAGTGCAAAAATGTAAGAAAAATGAATGTGTAAGGAAAAGAAACGAAAGGGCGGTATTGGTTTAAATGGCCTTTTTAACGATTTTGTGAGTCATATGGTTTCGGAATCATAAAAAAGTGTGTACGCGAAGGAGGAAAGTTGTTTTGAATGCAAAAACGTGGGAAAAATGAATGCATAAGGAAAAGAAACAAACGGGCGGTATTGGTTTAAATGGCTTTTTAGACAGTTTTCTGATTCAGATGGGTTCGGAATCTTAAAAACAGTGTATACGCGAAGGAGGAAAGTTGTTTTGAGTGCAAAAACGTGGTAAAAATGAATGTATAAGGAAAAGAAACAAAAGGGAGGTATTGGTTTAAATGCTCTTTTAGATGATTTTGTGAGTCAGATGGGTTCGGAATCATAAAAACAGTGTCTACGCGAAGAAGGAAACTTGTCTTGAGTGCAAAAACGTAAGAAAAATGAATGCATAAGGAAAAGAAACAAAAGGGAGGTATTGGTTTAAATGCTCTTTTAGATGATTTTGTGAGTCAGATGGGTTCGGAATCATAAAAACAGTGTGTACGCGAAGAAGGAAAGTTGTCTTGAGTGCAAAAACGTAAGAAAAATGAATGCATAAGGAAAAGAAACAAAAGGGCGGAATTCGTTTAAATGGTCTTTTGGACGGTTTTGTTATTCAGATAGGTTTGGAATTATAAAAACAGTGTGTACGCGAAGGAGGAAAGTTGTTTTGAGTGCAAAAACGTGGAAAAAATGAATGGATAAGGAAAAGAAACAAAAGGGCGGTATCGGTTTAAATAGCTTTTTAGACAGTTTTGTGAGTCAGATGGGTTCGGAATCTTAAAAACAGTGTGTACGAGAAGGAGGAAAGTTGTTTTGAGTGCAAAAACGTGAAAAAAATGAATGCATAAGGAAAAGAAACAAAAGGGCGGTATTGGTTTAAATGGCTTTTTAGACAGTTTTGTGAGTCAGATGGGCTCGGAATCTTAAAAACAGTGTGTACGCGAAGGAGGAAAGTTGTTTTGAGTACAAAAACGTGGAAAAAATGAATGTATAAGGAAAAGAAACAAAAGGGCGGTATTGGTTTAAATGGCCTTTTAGACGGTTTTGTGAGTCAGGTGGGTTCGGAATCTTAAAAACAGTGTGTACGAGAAGGAGGAAAGTTGGAAAAACGTGGAAAAGGGGAAAGTATAAAGAAAAGAAACAAAAGGGCGGTATTGGTTTAAATGGCCTTTTTAACGATTTCGTGAGTCATATGGGTTCGGAATCATAAAAAAAGTGTTTACGCGAAGGAGGAAAGTTGTTTTGAGTGCAAAAACGTGGGAAAAATGAATGCATAAGGAAAAGAAACAAAAGGGCGGTATTGGTTTAAATGGCTTTTTAGACAGTTTTGTGAGTCAGATGGGTTCGGAATCTTAAAAACAGTGTATACGCGAAGGAGGAAAGTTGTTTTGAGTGCAAAAACGTGGTAAAAATGAATGTATAAGGAAAAGAAACAAAAGGGAGGTATTGGTTTAAATGCTCTTTTAGATGATTTTGTGAGTCAGATGGGTTCGGAATCATAAAAACAGTGTCTACGCGAAGAAGGAAACTTGTCTTGAGTGCAAAAACGTAAGAAAAATGAATGCATAAGGAAAAGAAACAAAAGGGAGGTATTGGTTTAAATGCTCTTTTAGATGATTTTGTGAGTCAGATGGGTTCGGAATCATAAAAACAGTGTGTACGCGAAGAAGGAAAGTTGTCTTGAGTGCAAAAACGTAAGAAAAATGAATGCATAAGGAAAAGAAACAAAAGGGCGGAATTCGTTTAAATGGTCTTTTGGACGGTTTTGTTATTCAGATAGGTTTGGAATTATAAAAACAGTGTGTACGCGAAGGAGGAAAGTTGTTTTGAGTGCAAAAACGTGGAAAAAATGAATGGATAAGGAAAAGAAACAAAAGGGCGGTATCGGTTTAAATAGCTTTTTAGACAGTTTTGTGAGTCAGATGGGTTCGGAATCTTAAAAACAGTGTGTACGAGAAGGAGGAAAGTTGTTTTGAGTGCAAAAACGTGAAAAAAATGAATGCATAAGGAAAAGAAACAAAAGGGCGGTATTGGTTTAAATGGCTTTTTAGACAGTTTTGTGAGTCAGATGGGCTCGGTATCTTAAAAAAAGTGTGTACGCGAAGGAGGAAAGTTGTTTTGAGTACAAAAACGTGGAAAAAATGAATGTATAAGGAAAAGAAACAAAAGGGCGGTATTGGTTTAAATGGCCTTTTAGACGGTTTTGTGAGTCAGGTGGGTTCGGAATCTTAAAAACAGTGTGTACGAGAAGGAGGAAAGTTGGAAAAACGTGGAAAAGGGGAAAGTATAAAGAAAAGAAACAAAAGGGCGGTATTGGTTTAAATGGCCTTTTTAACGATTTCGTGAGTCATATGGGTTCGGAATCATAAAAAAAGTGTTTACGCGAAGGAGGAAAGTTGTTTTGAGTGCAAAAACGTGGGAAAAATGAATGCATAAGGAAAAGAAACAAAAGGGCGGTATTGGTTTAAATGGCTTTTTAGACAGTTTTGTGAGTCAGATGGGTTCGGAATCTTAAAAACAGTGTATACGCGAAGGAGGAAAGTTGTTTTGAGTGCAAAAACGTGGAAAAAATGAATGTATAAGGAAAAGAAACAAAAGGGAGGTATTGGTTTAAATGCTCTTTTAGATGATTTTGTGAGTCAGATGGGTTCGGAATCATAAAAACAGTGTGTACGCGAAGGAGGAAAGTTGTCTTAAGTGCAAAAACGTAAGAAAAATGAATGCATAAGGAAAAGCAACAAAAGGGCGGAATTCGTTTAAATGGTCTTTTGGACGGTTTTGTTATTCAGATGGGTTTGGAATTATAAAAACAGTGTGTACGAGGAGGAAAGTTCGAAAAACGTGGAAAAAGTGAATGTATAAGGAAAAGAAACAAAAGGGCGGTATTGGTTTAAATGGCTTTTTAGACAGTTTTGTGAGTCAGATGGGTTCGGAATCTTAAAAACAGTGTTTACGCGAAGGAGGAAAGTTGTTTTGAGTGCAAAAACGTGGTAAAAATGAATGTATAAGGAAAAGAAACAAAAGGGCGGTATTGGTTTAAATGGCTTTTTAGACAGTTTTGTGAGTCAGATGGGTTCGGAATCTTAAGAACAGTGTATACGCGGAGGAAAGTTGTTTTGAGTGCAAAAACGAAGGAAAGAAGGAAGGAAAAGAAACAAAAGGGAGGTATTGGCTTAAATGGTCTTTTAGATGATTTTGTGAGTCAGATGGGTTCGGAATCATGAAAACAGTGTGTACGCGAAGGAGGAAAGTTGTCTTGAGTGCAAAAATGTAAGAAAAATGAATGTGTAAGGAAAAGAAACGAAAGGGCGGTATTGGTTTAAATGGCCTTTTTAACGATTTTGTGAGTCATATGGTTTCGGAATCATAAAAAAAGTGTGTACGCGAAGGAGGAAAGTTGTTTTGAATGCAAAAACGTGGGAAAAATGAATGCATAAGGAAAAGAAACAAAAGGGCGGTATTGGTTTAAATGGCTTTTTAGACAGTTTTCTGATTCAGATGGGTTCGGAATCTTAAAAACAGTGTATACGCGAAGGAGGAAAGTTGTTTTGAGTGCAAAAACGTGGTAAAAATGAATGTATAAGGAAAAGAAACAAAAGGGAGGTATTGGTTTAAATGCTCTTTTAGATGATTTTGTGAGTCAGATGGGTTCGGAATCTTAAAAACAGTGTATACGCGAAGGAGGAAAGTTGTTTTGAGTGCAAAAACGTGGAAAAAATGAATGGATAAGGAAAAGAAACAAAAGGGCGGTATCGGTTTAAATAGCTTTTTAGACAGTTTTGTGAGTCAGATGGGTTCGGAATCTTAAAAACAGTGTGTACGAGAAGGAGGAAAGTTGTTTTGAGTGCAAAAACGTGAAAAAAATGAATGCATAAGGAAAAGAAACAAAAGGGCGGTATTGGTTTAAATGGCTTTTTAGACAGTTTTGTGAGTCAGATGGGCTCGGAATCTTAAAAACAGTGTGTACGCGAAGGAGGAAAGTTGTTTTGAGTACAAAAACGTGGAAAAAATGAATGTATAAGGAAAAGAAACAAAAGGGCGGTATTGGTTTAAATGGCCTTTTAGACGGTTTTGTGAGTCAGGTGGGTTCGGAATCTTAAAAACAGTGTGTACGAGAAGGAGGAAAGTTGGAAAAACGTGGAAAAGGGGAAAGTATAAAGAAAAGAAACAAAAGGGCGGTATTGGTTTAAATGGCCTTTTTCACGATTTCGTGAGTCATATGGGTTCGGAATCATAAAAAAAGTGTTTACGCGAAGGAGGAAAGTTGTTTTGAGTGCAAAAACGTGGGAAAAATGAATGCATAAGGAAAAGAAACAAAAGGGCGGTATTGGTTTAAATGGCTTTTTAGACAGTTTTGTGAGTCAGATGGGTTCGGAATCTTAAAAACAGTGTATACGCGAAGGAGGAAAGTTGTTTTGAGTGCAAAAACGTGGAAAAAATGAATGTATAAGGAAAAGAAACAAAAGGGAGGTATTGGTTTAAATGCTCTTTTAGATGATTTTGTGAGTCAGATGGGTTCGGAATCATAAAAACAGTGTGTACGCGAAGGAGGAAATTTGTCTTAAGTGCAAAAACGTAAGAAAAATGAATGCATAAGGAAAAGCAACAAAAGGGCGGAATTCGTTTAAATGGTCTTTTGGACGGTTTTGTTACTCAGATGGGTTTGGAATTATAAAAACAGTGTGTACGAGGAGGAAAGTTCGAAAAACGTGGAAAAAGTGAATGTATAAGGAAAAGAAACAAAAGGGCGGTATTGGTTTAAATGGCTTTTTAGACAGTTTTGTGAGTCAGATGGGTTCGGAATCTTAAAAACAGTGTTTACTCGAAGGAGGAAAGTTGTTTTGAGTGCAAAAACGTGGTAAAAATGAATGTATAAGGAAAAGAAACAAAAGGGAGGTATTGGTTTAAATGGTCTTTTAGATGATTTTGTGAGTCAGATGGGTTCGGAATCATCAAAACAGTGTGTACGCGAAGGAGGAAAGTTGTCTTGAGTGCAAAAATGTAAGAAAAATAAATGTGTAATGAAAAGAAACGAAAGGGCGGTATTGGTTTAAATGGCCTTTTTAACGATTTTGTGAGTCATGGTTTCGGAATCATAAAAAAAGTGTGTACGCGAAGGAGAAAAGTTCAGATGGGTTCGGAATCTTAAAAACAGTGTGTACGAGAAGGAGGAAAGTTGTTTTGAGTGCAAAAACGTGGAAAAAATGAATGTATAAGGAAAAGAAACAAAAGGGCGGTATTGGTTTAAATGGCCTTTTTAACGATTTTGTGAGTCATGGTTTCGGAATCATAAAAAAAGTGTGTACGCGAAGGAGAAAAGTTCAGATGGATTCGGAATCATAAAAAAAGTGTGTACGCGAAGAAGGAAAGTTGTCTTAAGTGCAAAAACGTAAGAAAAATGAATGCATAAGGAAAAGAAACGAAAGGGCGGAATTCGTTTAAATGGTCTTTTGGACGGTTTTGTTATTCAGATAGGTTTGGAATTATAAAAACAGTGTGTACGCGAAGGAGGAAAGTTGTTTTGAGTGCAAAAACGTGGAAAAAATGAATGGATAAGGAAAAGAAACAAAAGGGCGGTATCGGTTTAAATAGCTTTTTAGACAGTTTTGTGAGTCAGATGGGTTCGGAATCTTAAAAACAGTGTGTACGAGAAGGAGGAAAGTTGTTTTGAGTGCAAAAACGTGAAAAAAATGAATGCATAAGGAAAAGAAACAAAAGGGCGGTATTGATTTAAATGGCTTTTTAGACAGTTTTCTGATTCAGATGGGTACGGAATCTTAAAAACAGTGTATACGCGAAGGAGGAAAGTTGTTTGAGTGCAAAAACGTGGTAAAAATGAATGTATAAGGAAAAGAAACAAAAGGGAGGTATTGGTTTAAATGCTCTTTTAGATGATTTTGTGAGTCAGATGGGTTCGGAATCATAAAAACAGTGTGTACGCGAAGGAGGAAAGTTGTCTTGAGTGCAAAAATGTAAGAAAAATGAATATGTAAGGAAAAGAAACGAAAGGGCGGTATTGGTTTAAATGGCCTTTTTAACGATTTTGTGAGTCATATGGGTTCGGAAACATAAAAAAAGTGGAACGCGAAGGAGGAAAGTTGTTTTGAATGCAAAAACGTGGGAAAAATGAATGCATAAGGAAAAGAAACAAAAAGGCGGTATTGGTTTAAATGGCTTTTTAGACAGTTTTCTGAGTCAGATGGGTTCGGAATCTTTAAAACAGTGTGTACGCAAAGGAGGAAAGTTGTTTTGAGTGCAAAAACGTGGAAAAAATGAATGTATAAGGAAAAGAAACAAAAGAGAGGTATTGGTTTAAATGCTCTTTTAGATGATTTTGTGAGTCAGATGGGTTCGGAATCATAAAAACAGTGTGTACGCGAAGAAGGAAAGTTGTCTTAAGTGCAAAAACGTAAGAAAAATGAATGCATAAGGAAAAGAAACGAAAGGGCGGAATTCGTTTAAATGGTCTTTTGGACGGTTTTGTTATTCAGATGGGTTTGGATTTATAAAAACAGTGTGTACGAGGAGGAAAGTTCGAAAAACGTGGAAAAAGTGAATGTATAAGGAAAAGAAACAAAAGGGCGATATTGGTTTAAATGGCTTTTTAGACAGTTTTGTGAGTCAGATGGGTTCGGAATCTTAAAAACAGTGTTTACGCGAAGGAGGAAAGTTGTTTTGAGTACAAAAACGTGGGAAAAATGAATGCATAAGAAAAAGAAACAAAAGGGCGGTATTGGTTTAAATGGCTTTTTAGACAGTTTTGTGAGTTAGATGGGTTCGGAATCTTAAAAACAGTGTATACGCGGAGGAAAGTTGTTTTGAGTGCAAAAACGTGGTAAAAATGAATGTATAAGGAAAAGAAACAAAAGGGAGGTATTGGCTTAAATGGTCTTTTAGATGATTTTGTGAGTCAGATGGGTTCGGAATCATGAAAACAGTGTGTACGCGAAGGAGGAAAGTTGTCTTGAGTGCAAAAATGTAAGAAAAATGAATGTGTAAGGTGAAGAAACGAAAGGGCGGTATTGGTTTAAATGGCCTTTTTAACGATTTTGTGAGTCATATGGTTTCGGAATCATAAAAAAAGTGTGTACGCGAAGGAGGAAAGTTGTTTTGAATGCAAAAACGTGGGAAAAATGAATGCATAAGGAAAAGAAACAAAAGGGCGGTATTGATTTAAATGGCTTTTTAGACAGTTTTCTGATTCAGATGGGTACGGAATCTTAAAAACAGTGTATACGCGAAGGAGGAAAGTTGTTTGAGTGCAAAAACGTGGTAAAAATGAATGTATAAGGAAAAGAAACAAAAGGGAGGTATTGGTTTAAATGCTCTTTTAGATGATTTTGTGAGTCAGATGGGTTCGGAATCATAAAAACAGTGTCTACGCGAAGAAGGAAAGTTGTCTTGAGTGCAAAAACGTAAGAAAAATGAATGCATAAGGAAAAGAAACAAAAGGGAGGTATTGGTTTAAATGCTCTTTTAGATGATTTTGTGAGTCAGATGGGTTCGGAATCTTAAAAACAGTGTGTACGCGAAGGAGGAAAGTTGTTTTGAGTGCAAAAACGTGGAAAAAATGAACGGATAAGGAAAAGAAACAAAAGGGCGGTATCGGTTTAAATAGCTTTTTAGACAGTTTTCTGAGTCAGATGGGTTCGGAATCTTAAAAACAGTGTATACGCGAAGGAGGAAAGTTGTTTTGAGTGCAAAAACGTGGTAAAAATGAATGTATAAGGAAAAGAAACAAAAGGGAGGTATTGGTTTAAATGGTCTTTTAGATGATTTTGTGAGTCAGATGGGTTCGGAATCATGAAAACAGTGTGTACGCGAAGGAGGAAAGTTGTCTTGAGTGCAAAAATGTAAGAAAAATGAATGCATAAGGAAAAGAAACGAAAGGGCGGAATTCGTTTAAATGGTCTTTTGGACGGTTTTGTTATTCAGATGGGTTTGGATTTATAAAAACAGTGTGTACGAGGAGGAAAGTTCGAAAAACGTGGAAAAAGTGAATGTATAAGGAAAAGAAACAAAAGGGCGATATTGGTTTAAATGGCTTTTTAGACAGTTTTGTGAGTCAGATGGGTTCGGAATCTTAAAAACAGTGTTTACGCGAAGGAGGAAAGTTGTTTTGAGTACAAAAACGTGGGAAAAATGAATGCATAAGAAAAAGAAACAAAAGGGCGGTATTGGTTTAAATGGCTTTTTAGACAGTTTTGTGAGTTAGATGGGTTCGGAATCTTAAAAACAGTGTATACGCGGAGGAAAGTTGTTTTGAGTGCAAAAACGTGGTAAAAATGAATGTATAAGGAAAAGAAACAAAAGGGAGGTATTGGCTTAAATGGTCTTTTAGATGATTTTGTGAGTCAGATGGGTTCGGAATCATGAAAACAGTGTGTACGCGAAGGAGGAAAGTTGTCTTGAGTGCAAAAATGTAAGAAAAATGAATGTGTAAGGTGAAGAAACGAAAGGGCGGTATTGGTTTAAATGGCCTTTTTAACGATTTTGTGAGTCATATGGTTTCGGAATCATAAAAAAAGTGTGTACGCGAAGGAGGAAAGTTGTTTTGAATGCAAAAACGTGGGAAAAATGAATGCATAAGGAAAAGAAACAAAAGGGCGGTATTGATTTAAATGGCTTTTTAGACAGTTTTCTGATTCAGATGGGTACGGAATCTTAAAAACAGTGTATACGCGAAGGAGGAAAGTTGTTTGAGTGCAAAAACGTGGTAAAAATGAATGTATAAGGAAAAGAAACAAAAGGGAGGTATTGGTTTAAATGCTCTTTTAGATGATTTTGTGAGTCAGATGGGTTCGGAATCATAAAAACAGTGTCTACGCGAAGAAGGAAAGTTGTCTTGAGTGCAAAAACGTAAGAAAAATGAATGCATAAGGAAAAGAAACAAAAGGGAGGTATTGGTTTAAATGCTCTTTTAGATGATTTTGTGAGTCAGATGGGTTCGGAATCTTAAAAACAGTGTGTACGCGAAGGAGGAAAGTTGTTTTGAGTGCAAAAACGTGGAAAAAATGAACGGATAAGAAAAAGAAACAAAAGGGCGGTATCGGTTTAAATAGCTTTTTAGACAGTTTTCTGAGTCAGATGGGTTCGGAATCTTAAAAACAGTGTATACGCGAAGGAGGAAAGTTGTTTTGAGTGCAAAAACGTGGTAAAAATGAATGTATAAGGAAAAGAAACAAAAGGGAGGTATTGGTTTAAATGGTCTTTTAGATGATTTTGTGAGTCAGATGGGTTCGGAATCATGAAAACAGTGTGTACGCGAAGGAGGAAAGTTGTCTTGAGTGCAAAAATGTAAGAAAAATGAATGTGTAAGGAAAAGAAACGAAAGGGCGGTATTGGTTTAAATGGCCTTTTTAACGATTTTGTGAGTCATATGGTTTCGGAATCATAAAAAAAGTGTGTACGCGAAGGAGGAAAGTTGTTTTGAATGCAAAAACGTGGGAAAAATGAATGCATAAGGAAAAGAAACAAAAGGGCGGTATTGGTTTAAATGGCTTTTTAGACAGTTTTCTGATTCAGATGGGTTCGGAATCTTAAAAACAGTGTATACGCGAAGGAGGAAAGTTGTTTGAGTGCAAAAACGTGGTAAAAATGAATGTATAAGGAAAAGAAACAAAAGGGAGGTATTGGTTTAAATGCTCTTTTAGATGATTTTGTGAGTCAGATGGGTTCGGAATCATAAAAACAGTGTCTACGCGAAGAAGGAAAGTTGTCTTGAGTGCAAAAACGTAAGAAAAATAAATGAATAAGGAAAAGAAACAAAAGGGAGGTATTGGTTTAAATGCTCTTTTAGATGATTTTGTGAGTCAGATGGGTTCGGAATCTTAAAAACAGTGTGTACGCGAAGGAGGAAAGTTGTTTTGAGTGCAAAAACGTGGAAAAAATGAATGGATAAGGAAAAGAAACAAAAGGGCGGTATCGGTTTAAATAGCTTTTTAGACAGTTTTGTGAGTCAGATGGGTTCGGAATCTTAAAAACAGTGTGTACGAGAAGGAGGAAAGTTGTTTTGAGTGCAAAAACGTGAAAAAAATGAATGCATAAGGAAAAGAAACAAAAGGGCGGTATTGGTTTAAATGGCTTTTTAGACAGTTTTGTGAGTCCGATGGGCTCGGAATCTTAAAAACAGTGTGTACGCGAAGGAGGAAAGTTGTTTTGAGTGCAAAAACGTGAAAAAAATGAATGCATAAGGAAAAGAAACAAAAGGGCGGTATTGGTTTAAATGGCCTTTTAGACGGTTTTGTGAGTCAGGTGGGTTCGGAATCTTAAAAACAGTGTGTACGAGAAGGAGGAAAGTTGGAAAAACGTGGAAAAGGGGAAAGTATAAAGAAAAGAAACAAAAGGGCGGTATTGGTTTAAATGGCCTTTTTAACGATTTCGTGAGTCATATGGGTTCGGAATCATAAAAAAAGTGTGTACGCGAAGGAGGAAAGTTGTCTTGAGTGCAAAAATGTAAGAAAAATGAATATGTAAGGAAAAGAAACGAAAGGGCGGTATTGGTTTAAATGGCCTTTTTAACGATTTTGTGAGTCATATGGGTTCGGAAACATAAAAAAAGTGGAACGCGAAGGAGGAAAGTTGTTTTGAATGCAAAAACGTGGGAAAAATGAATGCATAAGGAAAAGAAACAAAAAGGCGGTATTGGTTTAAATGGCTTTTTAGACAGTTTTCTGAGTCAGATGGGTTCGGAATCTTTAAAACAGTGTGTACGCAAAGGAGGAAAGTTGTTTTGAGTGCAAAAACGTGGAAAAAATGAATGTATAAGGAAAAGAAACAAAAGAGAAGTATTGGTTTAAATGCTCTTTTAGATGATTTTGTGAGTCAGATGGGTTCGGAATCATAAAAACAGTGTGTACGCGAAGAAGGAAAGTTGTCTTAAGTGCAAAAACGTAAGAAAAATGAATGCATAAGGAAAAGAAACGAAAGGGCGGAATTCGTTTAAATGGTCTTTTGGACGGTTTTGTTATTCAGATGGGTTTGGATTTATAAAAACAGTGTGTACGAGGAGGAAAGTTCGAAAAACGTGGAAAAAGTGAATGTATAAGGAAAAGAAACAAAAGGGCGATATTGGTTTAAATGGCTTTTTAGACAGTTTTGTGAGTCAGATGGGTTCGGAATCTTAAAAACAGTGTTTACGCGAAGGAGGAAAGTTGTTTTGAGTACAAAAACGTGGGAAAAATGAATGCATAAGAAAAAGAAACAAAAGGGCGGTATTGGTTTAAATGGCTTTTTAGACAGTTTTGTGAGTTAGATGGGTTCGGAATCTTAAAAACAGTGTATACGCGGAGGAAAGTTGTTTTGAGTGCAAAAACGTGGTAAAAATGAATGTATAAGGAAAAGAAACAAAAGGGAGGTATTGGCTTAAATGGTCTTTTAGATGATTTTGTGAGTCAGATGGGTTCGGAATCATGAAAACAGTGTGTACGCGAAGGAGGAAAGTTGTCTTGAGTGCAAAAATGTAAGAAAAATGAATGTGTAAGGAAAAGAAACGAAAGGGCGGTATTGGTTTAAATGGCCTTTTTAACGATTTTGTGAGTCATATGGTTTCGGAATCATAAAAAAAGTGTGTACGCGAAGGAGGAAAGTTGTTTTGAATGCAAAAACGTGGGAAAAATGAATGCATAAGGAAAAGAAACAAAAGGGCGGTATTGGTTTAAATGGCTTTTTAGACAGTTTTCTGAGTCAGATGGGTTCGGAATCTTAAAAACAGTGTATACGCGAAGGAGGAAAGTTGTTTTGAGTGCAAAAACGTGGTAAAAATGAATGTATAAGGAAAAGAAACAAAAGGGAGGTATTGGTTTAAATGGTCTTTTAGATGATTTTGTGAGTCAGATGGGTTCGGAATCATGAAAAAAGTGTGTACGCGAAGGAGGAAAGTTGTCTTGAGTGCAAAAATGTAAGAAAAATGAATGTGTAAGGTAAAGAAACGAAAGGGCGGTATTGGTTTAAATGGCCTTTTTAACGATTTTGTGAGTCATATGGTTTCGGAATCATAAAAAAAGTGTGTACGCGAAGGAGGAAAGTTGTTTTGAATGCAAAAACGTGGGAAAAATGAATGCATAAGGAAAAGAAACAAAAGGGCGGTATTGGTTTAAATGGCTTTTTAGACAGTTTTCTGAGTCAGATGGGTTCGGAATCTTAAAAACAGTGTATACGCGAAGGAGGAAAGTTGTTTTGAGTGCAAAAACGTGGTAAAAATGAATGTATAAGGAAAAGAAACAAAAGGGAGGTATTGGTTTAAATGCTCTTTTAGATGATTTTGTGAGTCAGATGGGTTCGGAATCATAAAAACAGTGTCTACGCGAAGAAGGAAAGTTGTCTTGAGTGCAAAAACGTAAGAAAAATGAATGAATAAGGAAAATAAACAAAAGGGAGGTATTGGTTTAAATGCTCTTTTAGATGATTTTGTGAGTCAGATGGGTTCGGAATCTTAAAAACAGTGTGTACGCGAAGGAGAAAAGTTGTTTTGAGTGCAAAAACGTGGAAAAAATGAATGGATAAGGAAAAGAAACAAAAGGGCGGTATCGGTTTAAATAGCTTTTTAGACAGTTTTGTGAGTCAGATGGGTTCGGAATCTTAAAAACAGTGTGTACGAGAAGGAGGAAAGTTGTTTTGAGTGCAAAAACGTGAAAAAAATGAATGCATAAGGAAAAGAAACAAAAGGGCGGTATTGGTTTAAATGGCTTTTTAGACAGTTTTGTTAGTCAGATGGGCTCGGAATCTTAAAAACAGTGTGTACGCGAAGGAGGAAAGTTGTTTTGAGTACAAAAACGTGGAAAAAATGAATGTATAAGGAAAAGAAACAAAAGGGCGGTATTGGTTTAAATGGCCTTTTAGACGGTTTTGTGAGTCAGGTGGGTTCGGAATCTTAAAAACAGTGTGTACGAGAAGGAGGAAAGTTGGAAAAACGTGGAAAAGGGGAAAGTATAAAGAAAAGAAACAAAAGGGCGGTATTGGTTTAAATGGCCTTTTTAACGATTTCGTGAGTCATATGGGTTCGGAATCATAAAAAAAGTGTGTACGCGAAGGAGGAAAGTTGTCTTGAGTGCAAAAATGTAAGAAAAATGAATATGTAAGGAAAAGAAACGAAAGGGCGGTATTGGTTTAAATGGCCTTTTTAACGATTTTGTGAGTCGGAATCATAAAAAAAGTGGAACGCGAAGGAGGAAAGTTGTTTTGAATGCAAAAACGTGGGAAAAATGAATGCATAAGGAAAAGAAACAAAAAGGCGGTATTGGTTTAAATGGCTTTTTAGACAGTTTTCTGAGTCAGATGGGTTCGGAATCTTTAAAACAGTGTGTACGCAAAGGAGGAAAGTTGTTTTGAGTGCAAAAACGTGGAAAAAATGAATGTATAAGGAAAAGAAACAAAAGGGAGGTATTGGTTTAAATGCTCTTTTAGATGATTTTGTGAGTCAGATGGGTTCGGAATCATAAAAACAGTGTGTACGCGAAGAAGGAATGTTGTCTTAAGTGCAAAAACGTAAGAAAAATGAATGCATAAGGAAAAGAAACGAAAGGGCGGAATTCGTTTAAATGGTCTTTTGGACGATTTTGTTATTCAGATGGGTTTGGATTTATAAAAACAGTGTGTACGAGGAGGAAAGTTCGAAAAACGTGGAAAAAGTGAATGTATAAGGAAAAGAAACAAAAGGGCGGTATTGGTTTAAATGGCTTTTTAGACAGTTTTGTGAGTCAGATGGGTTCGGAATCTTAAGAACAGTGTATACGCGGAGGAAAGTTGTTTTGAGTGCAAAAACGAAGGAAAGAAGGAAGGAAAAGAAACAAAAGGGAGGTATTGGCTTAAATGGTCTTTTAGATGATTTTGTGATTCAGATGGGTTCGGAATCATGAAAACAGTGTGTACGCGAAGAAGGAAAGTTGTCTTGAGTGCAAAAATGTAAGAAAAATGAATGTGTAAGGAAAAGAAACGAAAGGGCGGTATTGGTTTAAATGGCCTTTTTAACGATTTTGTGAGTCATATGGTTTCGGAATCATAAAAAAGTGTGTACGCGAAGGAGGAAAGTTGTTTTGAATGCAAAAACGTGGGAAAAATGAATGCATAAGGAAAAGAAACAAACGGGCGGTATTGGTTTAAATGGCTTTTTAGACAGTTTTCTGATTCAGATGGGTTCGGAATCTTAAAAACAGTGTATACGCGAAGGAGGAAAGTTGTTTTGAGTGCAAAAACGTGGTAAAAATGAATGTATAAGGAAAAGAAACAAAAGGGAGGTATTGGTTTAAATGCTCTTTTAGATGATTTTGTGAGTCAGATGGGTTCGGAATCATAAAAACAGTGTCTACGCGAAGAAGGAAACTTGTCTTGAGTGCAAAAACGTAAGAAAAATGAATGCATAAGGAAAAGAAACAAAAGGGAGGTATTGGTTTAAATGCTCTTTTAGATGATTTTGTGAGTCAGATGGGTTCGGAATCATAAAAACAGTGTGTACGCGAAGAAGGAAAGTTGTCTTGAGTGCAAAAACGTAAGAAAAATGAATGCATAAGGAAAAGAAACAAAAGGGCGGAATTCGTTTAAATGGTCTTTTGGACGGTTTTGTTATTCAGATAGGTTTGGAATTATAAAAACAGTGTGTACGCGAAGGAGGAAAGTTGTTTTGAGTGCAAAAACGTGGAAAAAATGAATGGATAAGGAAAAGAAACAAAAGGGCGGTATCGGTTTAAATAGCTTTTTAGACAGTTTTGTGAGTCAGATGGGTTCGGAATCTTAAAAACAGTGTGTACGAGAAGGAGGAAAGTTGTTTTGAGTGCAAAAACGTGAAAAAAATGAATGCATAAGGAAAAGAAACAAAAGGGCGGTATTGGTTTAAATGGCTTTTTAGACAGTTTTGTGAGTCAGATGGGCTCGGAATCTTAAAAACAGTGTGTACGCGAAGGAGGAAAGTTGTTTTGAGTACAAAAACGTGGAAAAAATGAATGTATAAGGAAAAGAAACAAAAGGGCGGTATTGGTTTAAATGGCCTTTTAGACGGTTTTGTGAGTCAGGTGGGTTCGGAATCTTAAAAACAGTGTGTACGAGAAGGAGGAAAGTTGGAAAAACGTGGAAAAGGGGAAAGTATAAAGAAAAGAAACAAAAGGGCGGTATTGGTTTAAATGGCCTTTTTAACGATTTCGTGAGTCATATGGGTTCGGAATCATAAAAAAAGTGTTTACGCGAAGGAGGAAAGTTGTTTTGAGTGCAAAAACGTGGGAAAAATGAATGCATAAGGAAAAGAAACAAAAGGGCGGTATTGGTTTAAATGGCTTTTTAGACAGTTTTGTGAGTCAGATGGGTTCGGAATCTTAAAAACAGTGTATACGCGAAGGAGGAAAGTTGTTTTGAGTGCAAAAACGTGGTAAAAATGAATGTATAAGGAAAAGAAACAAAAGGGAGGTATTGGTTTAAATGCTCTTTTAGATGATTTTGTGAGTCAGATGGGTTCGGAATCATAAAAACAGTGTCTACGCGAAGAAGGAAACTTGTCTTGAGTGCAAAAACGTAAGAAAAATGAATGCATAAGGAAAAGAAACAAAAGGGAGGTATTGGTTTAAATGCTCTTTTAGATGATTTTGTGAGTCAGATGGGTTCGGAATCATAAAAACAGTGTGTACGCGAAGAAGGAAAGTTGTCTTGAGTGCAAAAACGTAAGAAAAATGAATGCATAAGGAAAAGAAACAAAAGGGCGGAATTCGTTTAAATGGTCTTTTGGACGGTTTTGTTATTCAGATAGGTTTGGAATTATAAAAACAGTGTGTACGCGAAGGAGGAAAGTTGTTTTGAGTGCAAAAACGTGGAAAAAATGAATGGATAAGGAAAAGAAACAAAAGGGCGGTATCGGTTTAAATAGCTTTTTAGACAGTTTTGTGAGTCAGATGGGTTCGGAATCTTAAAAACAGTGTGTACGAGAAGGAGGAAAGTTGTTTTGAGTGCAAAAACGTGAAAAAAATGAATGCATAAGGAAAAGAAACAAAAGGGCGGTATTGGTTTAAATGGCTTTTTAGACAGTTTTGTGAGTCAGATGGGCTCGGTATCTTAAAAAAAGTGTGTACGCGAAGGAGGAAAGTTGTTTTGAGTACAAAAACGTGGAAAAAATGAATGTATAAGGAAAAGAAACAAAAGGGCGGTATTGGTTTAAATGGCCTTTTAGACGGTTTTGTGAGTCAGGTGGGTTCGGAATCTTAAAAACAGTGTGTACGAGAAGGAGGAAAGTTGGAAAAACGTGGAAAAGGGGAAAGTATAAAGAAAAGAAACAAAAGGGCGGTATTGGTTTAAATGGCCTTTTTAACGATTTCGTGAGTCATATGGGTTCGGAATCATAAAAAAAGTGTTTACGCGAAGGAGGAAAGTTGTTTTGAGTGCAAAAACGTGGGAAAAATGAATGCATAAGGAAAAGAAACAAAAGGGCGGTATTGGTTTAAATGGCTTTTTAGACAGTTTTGTGAGTCAGATGGGTTCGGAATCTTAAAAACAGTGTATACGCGAAGGAGGAAAGTTGTTTTGAGTGCAAAAACGTGGAAAAAATGAATGTATAAGGAAAAGAAACAAAAGGGAGGTATTGGTTTAAATGCTCTTTTAGATGATTTTGTGAGTCAGATGGGTTCGGAATCATAAAAACAGTGTGTACGCGAAGGAGGAAAGTTGTCTTAAGTGCAAAAACGTAAGAAAAATGAATGCATAAGGAAAAGCAACAAAAGGGCGGAATTCGTTTAAATGGTCTTTTGGACGGTTTTGTTATTCAGATGGGTTTGGAATTATAAAAACAGTGTGTACGAGGAGGAAAGTTCGAAAAACGTGGAAAAAGTGAATGTATAAGGAAAAGAAACAAAAGGGCGGTATTGGTTTAAATGGCTTTTTAGACAGTTTTGTGAGTCAGATGGGTTCGGAATCTTAAAAACAGTGTTTACGCGAAGGAGGAAAGTTGTTTTGAGTGCAAAAACGTGGTAAAAATGAATGTATAAGGAAAAGAAACAAAAGGGCGGTATTGGTTTAAATGGCTTTTTAGACAGTTTTGTGAGTCAGATGGGTTCGGAATCTTAAGAACAGTGTATACGCGGAGGAAAGTTGTTTTGAGTGCAAAAACGAAGGAAAGAAGGAAGGAAAAGAAACAAAAGGGAGGTATTGGCTTAAATGGTCTTTTAGATGATTTTGTGAGTCAGATGGGTTCGGAATCATGAAAACAGTGTGTACGCGAAGGAGGAAAGTTGTCTTGAGTGCAAAAATGTAAGAAAAATGAATGTGTAAGGAAAAGAAACGAAAGGGCGGTATTGGTTTAAATGGCCTTTTTAACGATTTTGTGAGTCATATGGTTTCGGAATCATAAAAAAAGTGTGTACGCGAAGGAGGAAAGTTGTTTTGAATGCAAAAACGTGGGAAAAATGAATGCATAAGGAAAAGAAACAAAAGGGCGGTATTGGTTTAAATGGCTTTTTAGACAGTTTTCTGATTCAGATGGGTTCGGAATCTTAAAAACAGTGTATACGCGAAGGAGGAAAGTTGTTTTGAGTGCAAAAACGTGGTAAAAATGAATGTATAAGGAAAAGAAACAAAAGGGAGGTATTGGTTTAAATGCTCTTTTAGATGATTTTGTGAGTCAGATGGGTTCGGAATCTTAAAAACAGTGTATACGCGAAGGAGGAAAGTTGTTTTGAGTGCAAAAACGTGGAAAAAATGAATGGATAAGGAAAAGAAACAAAAGGGCGGTATCGGTTTAAATAGCTTTTTAGACAGTTTTGTGAGTCAGATGGGTTCGGAATCTTAAAAACAGTGTGTACGAGAAGGAGGAAAGTTGTTTTGAGTGCAAAAACGTGAAAAAAATGAATGCATAAGGAAAAGAAACAAAAGGGCGGTATTGGTTTAAATGGCTTTTTAGACAGTTTTGTGAGTCAGATGGGCTCGGAATCTTAAAAACAGTGTGTACGCGAAGGAGGAAAGTTGTTTTGAGTACAAAAACGTGGAAAAAATGAATGTATAAGGAAAAGAAACAAAAGGGCGGTATTGGTTTAAATGGCCTTTTAGACGGTTTTGTGAGTCAGGTGGGTTCGGAATCTTAAAAACAGTGTGTACGAGAAGGAGGAAAGTTGGAAAAACGTGGAAAAGGGGAAAGTATAAAGAAAAGAAACAAAAGGGCGGTATTGGTTTAAATGGCCTTTTTCACGATTTCGTGAGTCATATGGGTTCGGAATCATAAAAAAAGTGTTTACGCGAAGGAGGAAAGTTGTTTTGAGTGCAAAAACGTGGGAAAAATGAATGCATAAGGAAAAGAAACAAAAGGGCGGTATTGGTTTAAATGGCTTTTTAGACAGTTTTGTGAGTCAGATGGGTTCGGAATCTTAAAAACAGTGTATACGCGAAGGAGGAAAGTTGTTTTGAGTGCAAAAACGTGGAAAAAATGAATGTATAAGGAAAAGAAACAAAAGGGAGGTATTGGTTTAAATGCTCTTTTAGATGATTTTGTGAGTCAGATGGGTTCGGAATCATAAAAACAGTGTGTACGCGAAGGAGGAAATTTGTCTTAAGTGCAAAAACGTAAGAAAAATGAATGCATAAGGAAAAGCAACAAAAGGGCGGAATTCGTTTAAATGGTCTTTTGGACGGTTTTGTTACTCAGATGGGTTTGGAATTATAAAAACAGTGTGTACGAGGAGGAAAGTTCGAAAAACGTGGAAAAAGTGAATGTATAAGGAAAAGAAACAAAAGGGCGGTATTGGTTTAAATGGCTTTTTAGACAGTTTTGTGAGTCAGATGGGTTCGGAATCTTAAAAACAGTGTTTACTCGAAGGAGGAAAGTTGTTTTGAGTGCAAAAACGTGGTAAAAATGAATGTATAAGGAAAAGAAACAAAAGGGAGGTATTGGTTTAAATGGTCTTTTAGATGATTTTGTGAGTCAGATGGGTTCGGAATCATCAAAACAGTGTGTACGCGAAGGAGGAAAGTTGTCTTGAGTGCAAAAATGTAAGAAAAATAAATGTGTAATGAAAAGAAACGAAAGGGCGGTATTGGTTTAAATGGCCTTTTTAACGATTTTGTGAGTCATGGTTTCGGAATCATAAAAAAAGTGTGTACGCGAAGGAGAAAAGTTCAGATGGGTTCGGAATCTTAAAAACAGTGTGTACGAGAAGGAGGAAAGTTGTTTTGAGTGCAAAAACGTGGAAAAAATGAATGTATAAGGAAAAGAAACAAAAGGGCGGTATTGGTTTAAATGGCCTTTTTAACGATTTTGTGAGTCATGGTTTCGGAATCATAAAAAAAGTGTGTACGCGAAGGAGAAAAGTTCAGATGGATTCGGAATCATAAAAAAAGTGTGTACGCGAAGAAGGAAAGTTGTCTTAAGTGCAAAAACGTAAGAAAAATGAATGCATAAGGAAAAGAAACGAAAGGGCGGAATTCGTTTAAATGGTCTTTTGGACGGTTTTGTTATTCAGATAGGTTTGGAATTATAAAAACAGTGTGTACGCGAAGGAGGAAAGTTGTTTTGAGTGCAAAAACGTGGAAAAAATGAATGGATAAGGAAAAGAAACAAAAGGGCGGTATCGGTTTAAATAGCTTTTTAGACAGTTTTGTGAGTCAGATGGGTTCGGAATCTTAAAAACAGTGTGTACGAGAAGGAGGAAAGTTGTTTTGAGTGCAAAAACGTGAAAAAAATGAATGCATAAGGAAAAGAAACAAAAGGGCGGTATTGGTTTAAATGGCTTTTTAGACAGTTTTGTGAGTCAGATGGGCTCGGAATCTTAAAAACAGTGTGTACGCGAAGGAGGAAAGTTGTTTTGAGAACAAAAACGTGGAAAAAATGAATGTATAAGGAAAAGAAACAAAAGGGCGGTATTGGTTTAAATGGCCTTTTAGACGGTTTTGTGAGTCAGGTGGGTTCGGAATCTTAAAAACAGTGTGTACGAGAAGGAGGAAAGTTGGGAAAACGTGGAAAAGGGGAAAGTATAAAGAAAAGAAACAAAAGGGCGGTATTGGTTTAAATGGCCTTTTTAACGATTTTGTGAGTCATGGTTTCGGAATCAAAAAAAAAGTGTGTACGCGAAGGAGAAAAGTTCAGATGGATTCGGAATCATAAAAAAAGTGTGTACGCGAAGGAGGAAAGTTGTTTTGAGTGCAAAAACGTGGAAAAAATGAATGTATAAGGAAAAGCAACAAAAGGGAGGTATTGGTTTAAATGGTCTTTTAGATTATTTTGTGAGTCAGATGGGTTCGGAATCATCAAAACAGTGTGTACGCGAAGGAGGAAAGTTGTCTTGAGTGCAAAAATGTAAGAAAAATGAATGTGTAAGGAAAAGAAACGAAAGGGCGGTATTGGTTTAAATGGCCTTTTTAACGATTTTGTGAGTCATATGGGTTCGGAATCATAAAAAAAGTGTGTACGCGAGGAAGGAAAGTTGTCTTAAGTGCAAAAACGTAAGAAAAATGAATGCATAAGTAAAAGAAACGAAAGGGCGGAATTCGTTTAAATGGTCTTTTGGACGGTTTTGTTATTCAGATGGGTTTGGATTTATAAAAACAGTGTGTACGAGGTGGAAATTTCGAAAAACGTGGAAAAAGTGAATGTATAAGGAAAAGAAACAAAACGGCGGTATTGGTTTAAATGGCTTTTTAGACAGTTTTCTGAGTCAGATGGGTTCGGAATCTTAAAAACAGTGTATACGCGTAGGAGGAAAGTTGTTTTGAGTGCAAAAACGTGGTAAAAATGAATGTATAAGGAAAAGAAACAAAAGGGAGGTATTGGTTTAAATGGTCTTTTAGATGATTTTGTGAGTTAGATGGGTTCGGAATCATCAAAACAGTGTGTACGCGAAGGAGGAAAGTTGTCTTGAGTGCAAAAATGTAAGATAAATGAATGTGTAAGGAAAAGAAACGAAAGGGCGGTATTGGTTTAAATGGCCTTTTTAACGATTTTGTGAGTCATATGGGTTCGGAATCATAAAAACAGTGTGTACGCAAAGGAAGAAAACTGTTTTGAGTGCAAAATCGTGGAAAAAATGAATGTATAAGGAAAAGAAACAAAAGGGCGTTATTCGTTTAAATGGTCTTTTAGACGATTTTGTGAGTTAGATGGGTTCGGAATCATCAAAACAGTGTGTACGCGAAGGAGGAAAGTTGTCTTGAGTGCAGAAATGTAAGAAAAATGAATGTGTAAGGAAAAGAAACGAAAGGGCGGTATTGGTTTAAATGCTCTTTTAGATGATTTTGTGAGTCAGATGGGTTCGGAATCTTAAAAACAGTGTATACGCGGAGGAAAGTTGTTTTGAGTGCAAAAACGTGGTAAAAATGAATGTATAAGGAAAAGAAACAAATGGGAGGTATTGGTTTAAATGGTCTTTTAGATGATTTTGTGAGTCAGATGGGTTCGGAATCATGAAAACAGTGTGTACGCGAAGGAGGAAAGTTGTCTTGAGTGCAAAAATGTAAGAAAAATGAATGTGCAAGGAAAAGAAACGAAAGGGCGGTATTGGTTTAAATGGCCTTTTTAACGATTTTGTGAGTCATGGTTTCGGAATCATAAAAAAAGTGTGTACGCGAAGGAGAAAAGTTCAGATGGGTTCGGAATCTTAAAAACAGTGTGTACGAGAAGGAGGAAAGTTGTTTTGAGTGCAAAAACGTGGAAAAAATGAATGTATAAGGAAAAGAAACAAAAGGGCGGTATTGGTTTAAATAGCCTTTTTAACGATTTTGTGAGTCATGGTTTCGGAATCATAAAAAAAGTGTGTACGCGAAGGAGAAAAGTTCAGATGGATTCGGAATCATAAAAAAAGTGTGTACGCGAAGAAGGAAAGTTGTCTTAAGTGCAAAAACGTAAGAAAAATGAATGCATAAGGAAAAGAAACGAAAGGGCGGAATTCGTTTAAATGGTCTTTTGGACGGTTTTGTTATTCAGATAGGTTTGGAATTATAAAAACAGTGTGTACGCGAAGGAGGAAAGTTTTTTTGAGTGCAAAAACGTGGAAAAAATGAATGGATAAGGAAAAGAAACAAAAGGGCGGTATCGGTTTAAATAGCTTTTTAGACAGTTTTGTGAGTCAGATGGGTTCGGAATCTTAAAAACAGTGTGTACGAGAAGGAGGAAAGTTGTTTTGAGTGCAAAAACGTGAAAAAAATGAATGCATAAGGAAAAGAAACAAAAGGGCGGTATTGGTTTAAATGGCTTTTTAGACAGTTTTGTGAGTCAGATGGGCTCGGAATCTTAAAAACAGTGTGTACGCGAAGGAGGAAAGTTGTTTTGAGAACAAAAACGTGGAAAAAATGAATGTATAAGGAAAAGAAACAAAAGGGCGGTATTGGTTTAAATGGCCTTTTAGACGGTTTTGTGAGTCAGGTGGGTTCGGAATCTTAAAAACAGTGTGTACGAGAAGGAGGAAAGTTGGAAAAACGTGGAAAAGGGGAAAGTATAAAGAAAAGAAACAAAAGGGCGGTATTGGTTTAAATGGCCTTTTTAACGATTTCGTGAGTCATATGGGTTCGGAATCATAAAAAAAGTGTTTACGCGAAGGAGGAAAGTTGTTTTGAGTGCAAAAACGTGGGAAAAATGAATGCATAAGGAAAAGAAACAAAAGGGCGGTATTGGTTTAAATGGCTTTTTAGACAGTTTTGTGAGTCAGATGGGTTCGGAATCTTAAAAACAGTGTGTACGAGAAGGAGGAAAGTTGGAAAAACGTGGAAAAGGGGAAAGTATAAAGAAAAGAAACAAAAGGGCGGTATTGGTTTAAATGGCCTTTTTAACGATTTCGTGAGTCATATGGGTTCGGAATCATAAAAAAAGTGTTTACGCGAAGGAGGAAAGTTGTTTTGAGTGCAAAAACGTGGAAAAAATGAATGTATAAGGAAAAGAAACAAAAGGGAGGTATTGGTTTAAATGCTCTTTTAGATGATTTTGTGAGTCAGATGGGTTCGGAATCATAAAAACAGTGTGTACGCGAAGGAGGAAATTTGTCTTAAGTGCAAAAACGTAAGAAAAATGAATGCATAAGGAAAAGCAACAAAAGGGCGGAATTCGTTTAAATGGTCTTTTGGACGGTTTTGTTATTCAGATGGGTTTGGAATTATAAAAACAGTGTGTACGAGGAGGAAAGTTCGAAAAACGTGGAAAAAGTGAATGTATAAGGAAAAGAAACAAAAGGGCGGTATTGGTTTAAATGGCTTTTTAGACAGTTTTGTGAGTCAGATGGGTTCGGAATCTTAAAAACAGTGTTTACGCGAAGGAGGAAAGTTGTTTTGAGTGCAAAAACGTGGTAAAAATGAATGTATAAGGAAAAGAAACAAAAGGGAGGTATTGGTTTAAATGGTCTTTTAGATGATTTTGTGAGTCAGATGGGTTCGGAATCATCAAAACAGTGTGTACGCGAAGGAGGAAAGTTGTCTTGAGTGCAAAAATGTAAGAAAAATAAATGTGTAATGAAAATAAAAGAAAGGGCGGTATTGGTTTAAATGGCCTTTTTAACGATTTTGTGAGTCATATGGGTTCGGAATCATAAAAAAAGTGTTTACGCGAAGGAGGAAAGTTGTTTTGAATGCAAAAACGTGGGAAAAATGAATGCATAAGGAAAAGAAACAAAAGGGCGGTATTGGTTTAAATGGCTTTTTAGACAGTTTTCTGAGTCAGATGGGTTCGGAATCTTAAAAACAGTGTGTACGCGTAGGAGGAAAGTTGTTTTGAGTGCAAAAACGTGGAAAAAATGAATGTATAAGGAAAAGAAACAAAAGGGAGGTATTGGTTTAAATGCTCTTTTAGATGATTTTGTGAGTCAGATGGGTTCGGAATCATAAAAACAGTGTCTACGCGAAGAAGGAAAGTTGTCTTGAGTGCAAAAACGTAAGAAAAATGAATGCATAAGGAAAAGAAACAAAAGGGAGGTATTGGTTTAAATGGCTTCTTAGATGATTTTGTGAGTCAGATGGGTTCGGAATCATAAAAACAGTGTGTACGCGAAGAAGGAAAGTTGTCTTGAGTGCAAAAACGTGGTAAAAATGAATGTATAAGGAAAAGAAACAAAAGGGAGGTATTGGTTTAAATGGTCTTTTAGATGATTTTGTGAGTCAGATGGGTTCGGAATCATCAAAACAGTGTGTACGCGAAGGAGGAAAGTTGTTTTGAGTGCAAAAACGTGGAAAAAATGAATGGATAAGGAAAAGAAACAAAAGGGCGGTATCGGTTTAAATGGCTTTTTAGACAGTTTTCTGAGTCAGATGGGTTCGGAATCTTAAAAACAGTGTGTACGCGAAGGAGGAAAGTTGTTTTGAGTGCAAAAACGTGGAAAAAATGAATGGATAAGGAAAAGAAACAAAAGGGCGGTATCGGTTTAAATAGCTTTTTAGACAGTTTTGTGAGTCAGATGGGTTCGGAATCTTAAAAACAGTGTGTACGAGAAGGAGGAAAGTTGTTTTCAGTGCAAAAACGTGAAAAAAATGAATGCATAAGGAAAAGAAACAAAAGGGCGGTATTGGTTTAAATGGCCTTTTAGACGGTTTTGTGAGTCAGGTGGGTTCGGAATCTTAAAAACAGTGTGTACGAGAAGGAGGAAAGTTGGAAAAACGTGGAAAAGGGGAAAGTATAAAGAAAAGAAACAAAAGGGCGGTATTGGCTTAAAATGGCCTTTTTAACGATTTCGTGAGTCATATGGGTTCGGAATCATAAAAAAAGTGTGTACGCGGAGGAAAGTTGTTTTGAGTGCAAAAACGTGGTAAAAATGAATGTATAAGGAAAAGAAACAAATGGGAGGTATTGGTTTAAATGGTCTTTTAGATGATTTTGTGAGTCAGATGGGTTCGGAATCATGAAAACAGTGTGTACGCGAAGGAGGAAAGTTGTCTTGAGTGCAAAAATGTAAGAAAAATGAATGTGTAAGGAAAAGAAACGAAAGGGCGGTATTGGTTTAAATGGCCTTTTTAACGATTTTGTGAGTCATGGTTTCGGAATCATAAAAAAAGTGTGTACGCGAAGGAGAAAAGTTCAGATGGGTTCGGAATCTTAAAAACAGTGTGTACGAGAAGGAGGAAAGTTGTTTTGAGTGCAAAAACGTGGAAAAAATGAATGTATAAGGAAAAGAAACAAAAGGGCGGTATTGGTTTAAATGGCCTTTTTAACGATTTTGTGAGTCATGGTTTCGGAATCATAAAAAAAGTGTGTACGCGAAGGAGAAAAGTTCAGATGGATTCGGAATCATAAAAAAAGTGTGTACGCGAAGAAGGAAAGTTGTCTTAAGTGCAAAAACGTAAGAAAAATGAATGCATAAGGAAAAGAAACGAAAGGGCGGAATTCGTTTAAATGGTCTTTTGGACGGTTTTGTTATTCAGATAGGTTTGGAATTATAAAAACAGTGTGTACGCGAAGGAGGAAAGTTGTTTTGAGTGCAAAAACGTGGAAAAAATGAATGGATAAGGAAAAGAAACAAAAGGGCGGTATCGGTTTAAATAGCTTTTTAGACAGTTTTGTGAGTCAGATGGGTTCGGAATCTTAAAAACAGTGTGTACGAGAAGGAGGAAAGTTGTTTTGAGTGCAAAAACGTGAAAAAAATGAATGCATAAGGAAAAGAAACAAAAGGGCGGTATTGGTTTAAATGGCTTTTTAGACAGTTTTGTGAGTCAGATGGGCTCGGAATCTTAAAAACAGTGTGTACGCGAAGGAGGAAAGTTGTTTTGAGAACAAAAACGTGGAAAAAATGAATGTATAAGGAAAAGAAACAAAAGGGCGGTATTGGTTTAAATGGCCTTTTAGACGGTTTTGTGAGTCAGGTGGGTTCGGAATCTTAAAAACAGTGTGTACGAGAAGGAGGAAAGTTGGAAAAACGTGGAAAAGGGGAAAGTATAAAGAAAAGAAACAAAAGGGCGGTATTGGTTTAAATGGCCTTTTTAACGATTTCGTGAGTCATATGGGTTCGGAATCATAAAAAAAGTGTTTACGCGAAGGAGGAAAGTTGTTTTGAGTGCAAAAACGTGGGAAAAATGAATGCATAAGGAAAAGAAACAAAAGGGCGGTATTGGTTTAAATGGCTTTTTAGACAGTTTTGTGAGTCAGATGGGTTCGGAATCTTAAAAACAGTGTGTACGAGAAGGAGGAAAGTTGGAAAAACGTGGAAAAGGGGAAAGTATAAAGAAAAGAAACAAAAGGGCGGTATTGGCTTAAAATGGCCTTTTTAACGATTTCGTGAGTCATATGGGTTCGGAATCATAAAAAAAGTGTGTACGCGGAGGAAAGTTGTTTTGAGTGCAAAAACGTGGTAAAAATGAATGTATAAGGAAAAGAAACAAATGGGAGGTATTGGTTTAAATGGTCTTTTAGATGATTTTGTGAGTCAGATGGGTTCGGAATCATGAAAACAGTGTGTACGCGAAGGAGGAAAGTTGTCTTGAGTGCAAAAATGTAAGAAAAATGAATGTGTAAGGAAAAGAAACGAAAGGGCGGTATTGGTTTAAATGGCCTTTTTAACGATTTTGTGAGTCATGGTTTCGGAATCATAAAAAAAGTGTGTACGCGAAGGAGAAAAGTTCAGATGGGTTCGGAATCTTAAAAACAGTGTGTACGAGAAGGAGGAAAGTTGTTTTGAGAACAAAAACGTGGAAAAAATGAATGTATAAGGAAAAGAAACAAAAGGGCGGTATTGGTTTAAATGGCCTTTTAGACGGTTTTGTGAGTCAGGTGGGTTCGGAATCTTAAAAACAGTGTGTACGAGAAGGAGGAAAGTTGGAAAAACGTGGAAAAGGGGAAAGTATAAAGAAAAGAAACAAAAGGGCGGTATTGGTTTAAATGGCCTTTTTAACGATTTCGTGAGTCATATGGGTTCGGAATCATAAAAAAAGTGTTTACGCGAAGGAGGAAAGTTGTTTTGAGTGCAAAAACGTGGGAAAAATGAATGCATAAGGAAAAGAAACAAAAGGGCGGTATTGGTTTAAATGGCCTTTTTAACGATTTCGTGAGTCATATGGGTTCGGAATCATAAAAAAAGTGTTTACGCGAAGGAGGAAAGTTGTTTTGAGTGCAAAAACGTGGGAAAAATGAATGCATAAGGAAAAGAAACAAAAGGGCGGTATTGGTTTAAATGGCTTTTTAGACAGTTTTGTGAGTCAGATGGGTTCGGAATCTTAAAAACAGTGTGTACGAGAAGGAGGAAAGTTGGAAAAACGTGGAAAAGGGGAAAGTATAAAGAAAAGAAACAAAAGGGCGGTATTGGCTTAAAATGGCCTTTTTAACGATTTCGTGAGTCATATGGGTTCGGAATCATAAAAAAAGTGTGTACGCGGAGGAAAGTTGTTTTGAGTGCAAAAACGTGGTAAAAATGAATGTATAAGGAAAAGAAACAAATGGGAGGTATTGGTTTAAATGGTCTTTTAGATGATTTTGTGAGTCAGATGGGTTCGGAATCATGAAAACAGTGTGTACGCGAAGGAGGAAAGTTGTCTTGAGTGCAAAAATGTAAGAAAAATGAATGTGTAAGGAAAAGAAACGAAAGGGCGGTATTGGTTTAAATGGCCTTTTTAACGATTTTGTGAGTCATGGTTTCGGAATCATAAAAAAAGTGTGTACGCGAAGGAGAAAAGTTCAGATGGGTTCGGAATCTTAAAAACAGTGTGTACGAGAAGGAGGAAAGTTGTTTTGAGAACAAAAACGTGGAAAAAATGAATGTATAAGGAAAAGAAACAAAAGGGCGGTATTGGTTTAAATGGCCTTTTAGACGGTTTTGTGAGTCAGGTGGGTTCGGAATCTTAAAAACAGTGTGTACGAGAAGGAGGAAAGTTGGAAAAACGTGGAAAAGGGGAAAGTATAAAGAAAAGAAACAAAAGGGCGGTATTGGTTTAAATGGCCTTTTTAACGATTTCGTGAGTCATATGGGTTCGGAATCATAAAAAAAGTGTTTACGCGAAGGAGGAAAGTTGTTTTGAGTGCAAAAACGTGGGAAAAATGAATGCATAAGGAAAAGAAACAAAAGGGCGGTATTGGCTTAAAATGGCCTTTTTAACGATTTCGTGAGTCATATGGGTTCGGAATCATAAAAAAAGTGTGTACGCGGAGGAAAGTTGTTTTGAGTGCAAAAACGTGGTAAAAATGAATGTATAAGGAAAAGAAACAAAAGGGCGGTATTGGTTTAAATGGCCTTTTAGACGGTTTTGTGAGTCAGGTGGGTTCGGAATCTTAAAAACAGTGTGTACGAGAAGGAGGAAAGTTGGAAAAACGTGGAAAAGGGGAAAGTATAAAGAAAAGAAACAAAAGGGCGGTATTGGTTTAAATGGCCTTTTTAACGATTTCGTGAGTCATATGGGTTCGGAATCATAAAAAAAGTGTTTACGCGAAGGAGGAAAGTTGTTTTGAGTGCAAAAACGTGGGAAAAATGAATGCATAAGGAAAAGAAACAAAAGGGCGGTATTGGTTTAAATGGCTTTTTAGACAGTTTTGTGAGTCAGATGGGTTCGGAATCTTAAAAACAGTGTGTACGAGAAGGAGGAAAGTTGGAAAAACGTGGAAAAGGGGAAAGTATAAAGAAAAGAAACAAAAGGGCGGTATTGGTTTAAATGGCCTTTTTAACGATTTCGTGAGTCATATGGGTTCGGAATCATAAAAAAAGTGTTTACGCGAAGGAGGAAAGTTGTTTTGAGTGCAAAAACGTGGAAAAAATGAATGTATAAGGAAAAGAAACAAAAGGGAGGTATTGGTTTAAATGGCTTTTTAGACAGTTTTGTGAGTCAGATGGGTTCGGAATCTTAAAAACAGTGTTTACGCGAAGGAGGAAAGTTGTTTTGAGTGCAAAAACGTGGTAAAAATGAATGTATAAGGAAAAGAAACAAAAGGGAGGTATTGGTTTAAATGGTCTTTTAGATGATTTTGTGAGTCAGATGGGTTCGGAATCATCAAAACAGTGTGTACGCGAAGGAGGAAAGTTGTCTTGAGTGCAAAAATGTAAGAAAAATAAATGTGTAATGAAAAGAAACGAAAGGGCGGTATTGGTTTAAATGGCCTTTTTAACGATTTTGTGAGTCATATGGGTTCGGAATCATAAAAAAAGTGTTTACGCGAAGGAGGAAAGTTGTTTTGAATGCAAAAACGTGGGAAAAATGAATGCATAAGGAAAAGAAACAAAAGGGCGGTATTGGTTTAAATGGCTTTTTAGACAGTTTTCTGAGTCAGATGGGTTCGGAATCTTAAAAACAGTGTGTACGCGTAGGAGGAAAGTTGTTTTGAGTGCAAAAACGTGGAAAAAATGAATGTATAAGGAAAAGAAACAAAAGGGAGGTATTGGTTTAAATGCTCTTTTAGATGATTTTGTGAGTCAGATGGGTTCGGAATCATAAAAACAGTGTCTACGCGAAGAAGGAAAGTTGTCTTGAGTGCAAAAACGTAAGAAAAATGAATGCATAAGGAAAAGAAACAAAAGGGAGGTATTGGTTTAAATGGCTTTTTAGATGATTTTGTGAGTCAGATGGGTTCGGAATCATAAAAACAGTGTGTACGCGAAGAAGGAAAGTTGTCTTGAGTGCAAAAACGTGGTAAAAATGAATGTATAAGGAAAAGAAACAAAAGGGAGGTATTGGTTTAAATGGTCTTTTAGATGATTTTGTGAGTCAGATGGGTTCGGAATCATCAAAACAGTGTGTACGCGAAGGAGGAAAGTTGTCTTGAGTGCAAAAATGTAAGAAAAATGAATGTGTAAGGAAAAGAAACGAAAGGGCGGTATTGGTTTAAATGGCCTTTTTAACGATTTTGTGAGTCATATGGGTTCGGAATCATAAAAAAAGTGTTTACGCGAAGAAGGAAAGTTGTTTTGAATGCAAAAACGTGGGAAAAATGAATGCATAAGGAAAAGAAACAAAAGGGCGGTATTGGTTTAAATGGCTTTTTAGACAGTTTTCTGAGTCAGATGGGTTCGGAATCTTAAAAACAGTGTGTACGCGAAGGAGGAAAGTTGTTTTGAGTGCAAAAACGTGGAAAAAATGAATGGATAAGGAAAAGAAACAAAAGGGCGGTATCGGTTTAAATAGCTTTTTAGACAGTTTTGTGAGTCAGATGGGTTCGGAATCTTAAAAACAGTGTGTACGAGAAGGAGGAAAGTTGGAAAAACGTGGAAAAGGGGAAAGTATAAAGAAAAGAAACAAAAGGGCGGTATTGGCTTAAAATGGCCTTTTTAACGATTTCGTGAGTCATATGGGTTCGGAATCATAAAAAAAGTGTGTACGCGGAGGAAAGTTGTTTTGAGTGCAAAAACGTGGTAAAAATGAATGTATAAGGAAAAGAAACAAATGGGAGGTATTGGTTTAAATGGTCTTTTAGATGATTTTGTGAGTCAGATGGGTTCGGAATCATGAAAACAGTGTGTACGCGAAGGAGGAAAGTTGTCTTGAGTGCAAAAATGTAAGAAAAATGAATGTGTAAGGAAAAGAAACGAAAGGGCGGTATTGGTTTAAATGGCCTTTTTAACGATTTTGTGAGTCATGGTTTCGGAATCATAAAAAAAGTGTGTACGCGAAGGAGAAAAGTTCAGATGGGTTCGGAATCTTAAAAACAGTGTGTACGAGAAGGAGGAAAGTTGTTTTGAGTGCAAAAACGTGGAAAAAATGAATGTATAAGGAAAAGAAACAAAAGGGCGGTATTGGTTTAAATGGCCTTTTTAACGATTTTGTGAGTCATGGTTTCGGAATCATAAAAAAAGTGTGTACGCGAAGGAGAAAAGTTCAGATGGATTCGGAATCATAAAAAAAGTGTGTACGCGAAGAAGGAAAGTTGTCTTAAGTGCAAAAACGTAAGAAAAATGAATGCATAAGGAAAAGAAACGAAAGGGCGGAATTCGTTTAAATGGTCTTTTGGACGGTTTTGTTATTCAGATAGGTTTGGAATTATAAAAACAGTGTGTACGCGAAGGAGGAAAGTTGTTTTGAGTGCAAAAACGTGGAAAAAATGAATGGATAAGGAAAAGAAACAAAAGGGCGGTATCGGTTTAAATAGCTTTTTAGACAGTTTTGTGAGTCAGATGGGTTCGGAATCTTAAAAACAGTGTGTACGAGAAGGAGGAAAGTTGTTTTGAGTGCAAAAACGTGAAAAAAATGAATGCATAAGGAAAAGAAACAAAAGGGCGGTATTGGTTTAAATGGCTTTTTAGACAGTTTTGTGAGTCAGATGGGCTCGGAATCTTAAAAACAGTGTGTACGCGAAGGAGGAAAGTTGTTTTGAGAACAAAAACGTGGAAAAAATGAATGTATAAGGAAAAGAAACAAAAGGGCGGTATTGGTTTAAATGGCCTTTTAGACGGTTTTGTGAGTCAGGTGGGTTCGGAATCTTAAAAACAGTGTGTACGAGAAGGAGGAAAGTTGGGAAAACGTGGAAAAGGGGAAAGTATAAAGAAAAGAAACAAAAGGGCGGTATTGGTTTAAATGGCCTTTTTAACGATTTTGTGAGTCATGGTTTCGGAATCATAAAAAAAGTGTGTACGCGAAGGAGAAAAGTTCAGATGGATTCGGAATCATAAAAAAAGTGTGTACGCGAAGGAGGAAAGTTGTTTTGAGTGCAAAAACGTGGGAAAAATGAATGCATAAGGAAAAGAAACAAAAGGGCGGTATTGGTTTAAATGGCTTTTTAGACAGTTTTGTGAGTCAGATGGGTTCGGAATCTTAAAAACAGTGTATACGCGTAGGAGGAAAGTTGTTTTGAGTGCAAAAACGTGGTAAAAATGAATGTATAAGGAAAAGAAACAAAAGGGAGGTATTGGTTTAAATGGTCTTTTAGATGATTTTGTGAGTTAGATGGGTTCGGAATCATCAAAACAGTGTGTACGCGAAGGAGGAAAGTTGTCTTGAGTGCAAAAATGTAAGATAAATGAATGTGTAAGGAAAAGAAACGAAAGGGCGGTATTGGTTTAAATGGCCTTTTTTACGATTTTGTGAGTCATATGGGTTCGGAATCATAAAAACAGTGTGTACGCAAAGGAAGAAAACTGTTTTGAGTGCAAAATCGTGGAAAAAATGAATGTATAAGGAAAAGAAACAAAAGGGCGTTATTCGTTTAAATGGTCTTTTAGACGATTTTGTGAGTTAGATGGGTTCGGAATCATCAAAACAGTGTGTACGCGAAGGAGGAAAGTTGTCTTGAGTGCAGAAATGTAAGAAAAATGAATGTGTAAGGAAAAGAAACGAAAGGGCGGTATTGGTTTAAATGCTCTTTTAGATGATTTTGTGAGTCAGATGGGTTCGGAATCTTAAAAACAGTGTATACGCGGAGGAAAGTTGTTTTGAGTGCAAAAACGTGGTAAAAATGAATGTATAAGGAAAAGAAACAAATGGGAGGTATTGGTTTAAATGGTCTTTTAGATGATTTTGTGAGTCAGATGGGTTCGGAATCATGAAAACAGTGTGTACGCGAAGGAGGAAAGTTGTCTTGAGTGCAAAAATGTAAGAAAAATGAATGTGCAAGGAAAAGAAACGAAAGGGCGGTATTGGTTTAAATGGCCTTTTTAACGATTTTGTGAGTCATGGTTTCGGAATCATAAAAAAAGTGTGTACGCGAAGGAGAAAAGTTCAGATGGGTTCGGAATCTTAAAAACAGTGTGTACGAGAAGGAGGAAAGTTGTTTTGAGTGCAAAAACGTGGAAAAAATGAATGTATAAGGAAAAGAAACAAAAGGGCGGTATTGGTTTAAATGGCCTTTTTAACGATTTTGTGAGTCATGGTTTCGGAATCATAAAAAAAGTGTGTACGCGAAGGAGAAAAGTTCAGATGGATTCGGAATCATAAAAAAGTGTGTACGCGAAGAAGGAAAGTTGTCTTAAGTGCAAAAACGTAAGAAAAATGAATGCATAAGGAAAAGAAACGAAAGGGCGGAATTCGTTTAAATGGTCTTTTGGACGGTTTTGTTATTCAGATAGGTTTGGAATTATAAAAACAGTGTGTACGCGAAGGAGGAAAGTTGTTTTGAGTGCAAAAACGTGGAAAAAATGAATGGATAAGGAAAAGAAACAAAAGGGCGGTATCGGTTTAAATAGCTTTTTAGACAGTTTTGTGAGTCAGATGGGTTCGGAATCTTAAAAACAGTGTGTACGAGAAGGAGGAAAGTTGTTTTGAGTGCAAAAACGTGAAAAAAATGAATGCATAAGGAAAAGAAACAAAAGGGCGGTATTGGTTTAAATGGCTTTTTAGACAGTTTTGTGAGTCAGATGGGCTCGGAATCTTAAAAACAGTGTGTACGCGAAGGAGGAAAGTTGTTTTGAGAACAAAAACGTGGAAAAAATGAATGTATAAGGAAAAGAAACAAAAGGGCGGTATTGGTTTAAATGGCCTTTTAGACGGATTTGTGAGTCAGGTGGGTTCGGAATCTTAAAAACAGTGTGTACGAGAAGGAGGAAAGTTGGAAAAACGTGGAAAAGGGGAAAGTATAAAGAAAAGAAACAAAAGGGCGGTATTGGTTTAAATGGCCTTTTTAACGATTTCGTGAGTCATATGGGTTCGGAATCATAAACAAAGTGTTTACGCGAAGGAGGAAAGTTGTTTTGAGTGCAAAAACGTGGGAAAAATGAATGCATAAGGAAAAGAAACAAAAGGGCGGTATTGGTTTAAATGGCTTTTTAGACAGTTTTGTGAGTCAGATGGGTTCGGAATCTTAAAAACAGTGTATACGCGAAGGAGGAAAGTTGTTTTGAGTGCAAAAACGTGGAAAAAATGAATGTATAAGGAAAAGCAACAAAAGGGAGGTATTGGTTTAAATGGTCTTTTAGATTATTTTGTGAGTCAGATGGGTTCGGAATCATCAAAACAGTGTGTACGCGAAGGAGGAAAGTTGTCTTGAGTGCAAAAATGTAAGAAAAATGAATGTGTAAGGAAAAGAAACGAAAGGGCGGTATTGGTTTAAATGGCCTTTTTAACGATTTTGTGAGTCATATGGGTTCGGAATCATAAAAAAAGTGTGTACGCGAGGAAGGAAAGTTGTCTTAAGTGCAAAAACGTAAGAAAAATGAATGCATAAGTAAAAGAAACGAAAGGGCGGAATTCGTTTAAATGGTCTTTTGGACGGTTTTGTTATTTAGATGGGTTTGGATTTATAAAAACAGTGTGTACGAGGTGGAAATTTCGAAAAACGTGGAAAAAGTGAATGTATAAGGAAAAGAAACAAAACGGCGGTATTGGTTTAAATGGCTTTTTAGACAGTTTTGTGAGTCAGATGGGTTCGGAATCTTAAAAACAGTGTTTACGCGAAGGAGGAAAGTTGTTTTGAGTACAAAAACGTGGGAAAAATGAATGCATAAGAAAAAGAAACAAAAGGGCGGTATTGGTTTAAATGGCTTTTTAGACAGTTTTGTGAGACAGATGGGTTCGGAATCTTAAAAACAGTGTATACGCGAAGGAGGAAAGTTGTCTTGAGTGCAAAAATGTAAGAAAAATGAATGTGTAAGGAAAAGAAACGAAAGGGCGGTATTGGTTTAAATGGCCTTTTTAACAATTTTGTGAGTCATATGGTTTCGGAATCATAAAAAAAGTGTGTACGCGAAGGAGGAAAGTTGTTTTGAATGCAAAAACGTGGGAAAAATGAATGCATAAGGAAAAGAAACAAAAGGGCGGCATTGGTTTAAATGGCTTTTTAGACAGTTTTCTGAGTCAGATGGGTTCGGAATCTTAAAAACAGTGTATACGCGTAGGAGGAAAGTTGTTTTGAGTGCAAAAACGTGGTAAAAATGAATGTATAAGGAAAAGAAACAAAAGGGAGGTATTGGTTTAAATGGTCTTTTAGATGATTTTGTGAGTTAGATGGGTTCGGAATCATCAAAACAGTGTGTACGCGAAGGAGGAAAGTTGTCTTGAGTGCAAAAATGTAAGATAAATGAATGTGTAAGGAAAAGAAACGAAAGGGCGGTATTGGTTTAAATGGCCTTTTTAACGATTTTGTGAGTCATATGGGTTCGGAATCATAAAAACAGTGTGTACGCAAAGGAAGAAAACTGTTTTGAGTGCAAAATCGTGGAAAAAATGAATGTATAAGGAAAAGAAACAAAAGGGCGTTATTCGTTTAAATGGTCTTTTAGACGATTTTGTGAGTTAGATGGGTTCGGAATCATCAAAACAGTGTGTACGCGAAGGAGGAAAGTTGTCTTGAGTGCAGAAATGTAAGAAAAATGAATGTGTAAGGAAAAGAAACGAAAGGGCGGTATTGGTTTAAATGCTCTTTTAGATGATTTTGTGAGTCAGATGGGTTCGGAATCTTAAAAACAGTGTATACGCGGAGGAAAGTTGTTTTGAGTGCAAAAACGTGGTAAAAATGAATGTATAAGGAAAAGAAACAAATGGGAGGTATTGGTTTAAATGGTCTTTTAGATGATTTTGTGAGTCAGATGGGTTCGGAATCATGAAAACAGTGTGTACGCGAAGGAGGAAAGTTGTCTTGAGTGCAAAAATGTAAGAAAAATGAATGTGTAAGGAAAAGAAACGAAAGGGCGGTATTGGTTTAAATGGCCTTTTTAACGATTTTGTGAGTCATGGTTTCGGAATCATAAAAAAAGTGTGTACGCGAAGAAGGAAAGTTGTCTTAAGTGCAAAAACGTAAGAAAAATGAATGCATAAGGAAAAGAAACGAAAGGGCGGAATTCGTTTAAATGGTCTTTTGGACGGTTTTGTTATTCAGATAGGTTTGGAATTATAAAAACAGTGTGTACGCGAAGGAGAAAAGTTCAGATGGGTTCGGAATCTTAAAAACAGTGTGTACGAGAAGGAGGAAAGTTGTTTTGAGTGCAAAAACGTGGAAAAAATGAATGTATAAGGAAAAGAAACAAAAGGGCGGTATTGGTTTAAATGGCCTTTTTAACGATTTTGTGAGTCATATGGATTCGGAATCATAAAAAAAGTGTGTACGCGAAGAAGGAAAGTTGTCTTAAGTGCAAAAACGTAAGAAAAATGAATGCATAAGGAAAAGAAACGAAAGGGCGGAATTCGTTTAAATGGTCTTTTGGACGGTTTTGTTATTCAGATAGGTTTGGAATTATAAAAACAGTGTGTACGCGAAGGAGGAAAGTTGTTTTGAGTGCAAAAACGTGGAAAAAATGAATGGATAAGGAAAAGAAACAAAAGGGCGGTATCGGTTTAAATAGCTTTTTAGACAGTTTTGTGAGTCAGATGGGTTCGGAATCTTAAAAACAGTGTGTACGAGAAGGAGGAAAGTTGTTTTGAGTGCAAAAACGTGAAAAAAATGAATGCATAAGGAAAAGAAACAAAAGGGCGGTATTGGTTTAAATGGCTTTTTAGACAGTTTTGTGAGTCAGATGGGCTCGGAATCTTAAAAACAGTGTGTACGCGAAGGAGGAAAGTTGTTTTGAGAACAAAAACGTGGAAAAAATGAATGTATAAGGAAAAGAAACAAAAGGGCGGTATTGGTTTAAATGGCCTTTTAGACGGTTTTGTGAGTCAGGTGGGTTCGGAATCTTAAAAACAGTGTGTACGAGAAGGAGGAAAGTTGGAAAAACGTGGAAAAGGGGAAAGTATAAAGAAAAGAAACAAAAGGGCGGTATTGGTTTAAATGGCCTTTTTAACGATTTCGTGAGTCATATGGGTTCGGAATCATAAAAAAAGTGTTTACGCGAAGGAGGAAAGTTGTTTTGAGTGCAAAAACGTGGGAAAAATGAATGCATAAGGAAAAGAAACAAAAGGGCGGTATTGGTTTAAATGGCTTTTTAGACAGTTTTGTGAGTCAGATGGGTTCGGAATCTTAAAAACAGTGTATACGCGAAGGAGGAAAGTTGTTTTGAGTGCAAAAACGTGGAAAAAATGAATGTATAAGGAAAAGCAACAAAAGGGAGGTATTGGTTTAAATGGTCTTTTAGATTATTTTGTGAGTCAGATGGGTTCGGAATCATCAAAACAGTGTGTACGCGAAGGAGGAAAGTTGTCTTGAGTGCAAAAACGTGGGAAAAATGAATGCATAAGGAAATAAAACAAAAGGGCGGTATTGGTTTAAATGGCTTTTTAGACAGTTTTGTGAGTCAGATGGGTTCGGAATCTTAAAAACAGTGTATACGCGAAGGAGGAAAGTTGTTTTGAGTGCAAAAACGTGGAAAAAATGAATGTATAAGGAAAAGCAACAAAAGGGAGGTATTGGTTTAAATGGTCTTTTAGATTATTTTGTGAGTTAGATGGGTTCGGAATCATCAAAACAGTGTGTACGCGAAGGAGGAAAGTTGTCTTGAGTGCAAAAATGTAAGATAAATGAATGTGTAAGGAAAAGAAACGAAAGGGCGGTATTGGTTTAAATGGCCTTTTTAACGATTTTGTGAGTCATATGGATTCGGAATCATAAAAAAAGTGTGTACGCGAAGAAGGAAAGTTGTCTTAAGTGCAAAAACGTAAGAAAAATGAATGCATAAGGAAAAGAAACGAAAGGGCGGAATTCGTTTAAATGGTCTTTTGGACGGTTTTGTTATTCAGATAGGTTTGGAATTATAAAAACAGTGTGTACGCGAAGGAGGAAAGTTGTTTTGAGTGCAAAAACGTGGAAAAAATGAATGGATAAGGAAAAGAAACAAAAGGGCGGTATCGGTTTAAATAGCTTTTTAGACAGTTTTGTGAGTCAGATGGGTTCGGAATCTTAAAAACAGTGTGTACGAGAAGGAGGAAAGTTGTTTTGAGTGCAAAAACGTGAAAAAAATGAATGCATAAGGAAAAGAAACAAAAGGGCGGTATTGGTTTAAATGGCTTTTTAGACAGTTTTGTGAGTCAGATGGGCTCGGAATCTTAAAAACAGTGTGTACGCGAAGGAGGAAAGTTGTTTTGAGAACAAAAACGTGGAAAAAATGAATGTATAAGGAAAAGAAACAAAAGGGCGGTATTGGTTTAAATGGCCTTTTAGACGGTTTTGTGAGTCAGGTGGGTTCGGAATCTTAAAAACAGTGTGTACGAGAAGGAGGAAAGTTGGAAAAACGTGGAAAAGGGGAAAGTATAAAGAAAAGAAACAAAAGGGCGGTATTGGTTTAAATGGCCTTTTTAACGATTTCGTGAGTCAGATGGGTTCGGAATCATAAAAAAAGTGTTTACGCGAAGGAGGAAAGTTGTTTTGAGTGCAAAAACGTGGGAAAAATGAATGCATAAGGAAAAGAAACAAAAGGGCGGTATTGGTTTAAATGGCTTTTTAGACAGTTTTGTGAGTCAGATGGGTTCGGAATCTTAAAAACAGTGTATACGCGAAGGAGGAAAGTTGTTTTGAGTGCAAAAACGTGGAAAAAATGAATGTATAAGGAAAAGCAACAAAAGGGAGGTATTGGTTTAAATGGTCTTTTAGATTATTTTGTGAGTCAGATGGGTTCGGAATCATCAAAACAGTGTGTACGCGAAGGAGGAAAGTTGTCTTGAGTGCAAAAATGTAAGAAAAATGAATGTGTAAGGAAAAGAAACGAAAGGGCGGTATTGGTTTAAATGGCCTTTTTAACGATTTTGTGAGTCATATGGGTTCGGAATCATAAAAAAAGTGTGTACGCGAGGAAGGAAAGTTGTCTTAAGTGCAAAAACGTAAGAAAAATGAATGCATAAGTAAAAGAAACGAAAGGGCGGAATTCGTTTAAATGGTCTTTTGGACGGTTTTGTTATTTAGATGGGTTTGGATTTATAAAAACAGTGTGTACGAGGTGGAAATTTCGAAAAACGTGGAAAAAGTGAATGTATAAGGAAAAGAAACAAAACGGCGGTATTGGTTTAAATGGCTTTTTAGACAGTTTTGTGAGTCAGATGGGTTCGGAATCTTAAAAACAGTGTTTACGCGAAGGAGGAAAGTTGTTTTGAGTACAAAAACGTGGGAAAAATGAATGCATAAGAAAAAGAAACAAAAGGGCGGTATTGGTTTAAATGGCTTTTTAGACAGTTTTGTGAGACAGATGGGTTCGGAATCTTAAAAACAGTGTATACGCGAAGGAGGAAAGTTGTCTTGAGTGCAAAAATGTAAGAAAAATGAATGTGTAAGGAAAAGAAACGAAAGGGCGGTATTGGTTTAAATGGCCTTTTTAACAATTTTGTGAGTCATATGGTTTCGGAATCATAAAAAAAGTGTGTACGCGAAGGAGGAAAGTTGTTTTGAATGCAAAAACGTGGGAAAAATGAATGCATAAGGAAAAGAAACAAAAGGGCGGCATTGGTTTAAATGGCTTTTTAGACAGTTTTCTGAGTCAGATGGGTTCGGAATCTTAAAAACAGTGTATACGCGTAGGAGGAAAGTTGTTTTGAGTGCAAAAACGTGGTAAAAATGAATGTATAAGGAAAAGAAACAAAAGGGAGGTATTGGTTTAAATGGTCTTTTAGATGATTTTGTGAGTTAGATGGGTTCGGAATCATAAAAACAGTGTGTACGCAAAGGAAGAAAACTGTTTTGAGTGCAAAATCGTGGAAAAAATGAATGTATAAGGAAAAGAAACAAAAGAACGTTATTCGTTTAAATGGTCTTTTAGACGATTTTGTGAGTTAGATGGGTTCGGAATCATCAAAACAGTGTGTACGCGAAGGAGGAAAGTTGTCTTGAGTGCAGAAATGTAAGAAAAATGAATGTGTAAGGAAAAGAAACGAAAGGGCGGTATTGGTTTAAATGCTCTTTTAGATGATTTTGTGAGTCAGATGGGTTCGGAATCATCAAAACAGTGTGTACGCGAAGGTGGAAAGTTGTCTTGAGTGCAAAAACGTGAAAAAAATGAATGCATAAGGAAAAGAAACAAAAGGGCGGTATTAGTTTAAATGGCTTTTTAGACAGTTTTGTGAGTCAGATGGGTTCGGAATCTTAAAAACAGTGTATACGCGAAGGAGGAAAGTTGTTTTGAGTGCAAAAACGTGAAAAAAATGAATGCATAAGGAAAAGAAACAAAAGGGCGGTATTAGTTTAAATGGCTTTTTAGACAGTTTTGTGAGTCAGATGGGTTCGGAATCTTAAAAACAGTGTATACGCGAAGGAGGAAAGTTGTTTTGAGTGCAAAAACGTGGAAAAAATGAATGTATAAGGAAAAGAAACAAAAGGGAGGTATTGGTTTAAATGGTCTTTTAGATGATTTTGTGAGTCAGATGGGTTCGGAATCATCAAAACAGTGTGTACGCGAAGGAGGAAAGTTGTCTTGAGTGCAAAAATGTAAGAAAAATGAATATGTAAGGAAAAGAAACGAAAGGGCGGTATTGGTTTAAATGGCCTTTTTAACGATTTTGTGAGTCATATGGGTTCGGAATCATAAAAAAAGTGTGTACGCGAAGAAGGAAAGTTGTCTTAAGTGCAAAAACGTAAGAAAAATGAATGCATAAGGAAAAGAAACGAAAGGGCGGAATTCGTTTAAATGGTCTTTTGGACGGTTTTGTTATTGAGATGGGTTTGAATTTATAAAAATAGTGTGTACGAGGTGGAAAGTTCGAAAAACGTGGAAAAAGTGAATGTATAAGGAAAAGAAACAAAACGGCGGTATTGGATTAAATGGCTTTTTAGACAGTTTTGTGAGTCAGATGGGTTCGGAATCTTAAAAACAGTGTTTACGCGAAGGAGGAAAGTTTTTTTGAGTACAAAAACGTGGGAAAAATGAATGCATAAGAAAAAGAAACAAAAGGGCGGTATTGGTTTAAATGGCTTTTTAGACAGTTTTGTGAGTCAGATGGGTTCGGAATCTTAAAAACAGTGTATACGCGGAGGAAAGTTGTTTTGAGTGCAAAAACGTGGTAAAAATGAATGTATAAGGAAAAGAAACAAAAGGGAGGTATTGGTTTAAATGGTCTTTTAGATGATTTTGTGAGTCAGATGGGTTCGGAATCATGAAAACAGTGTGTACGCGAAGGAGGAAAGTTGTCTTGAGTGCAAAAATGTAAGAAAAATGAATGTGTAAGGAAAATAAACGAAAGGGCGGTATTGGTTTAAATGGCCTTTTTAACGATTTTGTGAGTCATATGGTTTTGGAATCATAAAAAAAGTGTGTACGCGAAGGAGGAAAGTTGTTTTGAATGCAAAAACGTGGGAAAAATGAATGCATAAGGAAAAGAAACAAAAGGGCGGTATTGGTTTAAATGGCTTTTTAGACAGTTTTCTGATTCAGATGGGTTCGGAATCTTAAAAACAGTGTATACGCGAAGGAGGAAGGAGGTTTTGAGTGCAAAAACGTGGTAAAAATGAATGTATAAGGAAAAGAAACAAAAGGGAGGTATTGGTTTAAATGCTCTTTTAGATGATTTTGTGAGTCAGATGGGTTCGGAATCATAAAAACAGTGTGTACGCGAAGAAGGAAAGTTGTGTTGAGTGCAAAAACGTAAGAAAAATGAATGCATAAGGAAAAGAAACAAAAGGGCGGAATTCGTTTAAATGGTCTTTTGGACTGTTTTGTTATTCAGATAGGTTTGGAATTATAAAAACAGTGTGTACGCGAAGGAGGAAAGTTGTTTTGAGTGCAAAAACGTTGAAAAAATGAATGGATAAGGAAAAGAAACAAACGGGCGGTATTGGTTTAAATGGCCTTTTAGACGGTTTTGTGAGTCAGAAGGGTTCGGAATCATCAAAACAGTGTGTACGCGAAGGAGGAAAGTTGTCTTGAGTGCAAAAATGTAAGAAAAATGAATATGTAAGGAAAAGAAACGAAAGGGCGGTATTGGTTTAAATGGCCTTTTTAACGATTTTGTGAGTCATATGGGTTCGGAATCATAAAAAAAGTGTGTACGCGAAGAAGGAAAGTTGTCTTAAGTGCAAAAACGTAAGAAAAATGAATGCATAAGGAAAAGAAACGAAAGGGCGGAATTCGTTTAAATGGTCTTTTGGACGGTTTTGTTATTGAGATGGGTTTGAATTTATAAAAACAGTGTGTACGAGGTGGAAAGTTCGAAAAACGTGGAAAAAGTGAATGTATAAGGAAAAGAAACAAAACGGCGGTATTGGATTAAATGGCTTTTTAGACAGTTTTGTGAGTCAGATGGGTTCGGAATCTTAAAAACAGTGTTTACGCGAAGGAGGAAAGTTTTTTTGAGTACAAAAACGTGGGAAAAATGAATGCATAAGAAAAAGAAACAAAAGGGCGGTATTGGTTTAAATGGCTTTTTAGACAGTTTTGTGAGTCAGATGGGTTCGGAATCTTAAAAACAGTGTATACGCGGAGGAAAGTTGTTTTGAGTGCAAAAACGTGGTAAAAATGAATGTATAAGGAAAAGAAACAAAAGGGAGGTATTGGTTTAAATGGTCTTTTAGATGATTTTGTGAGTCAGATGGGTTCGGAATCATAAAAACAGTGTGTACGCGAAGGAGGAAAGTTGTCTTGAGTGCAAAAATGTAAGAAAAATGAATGTGTAAGGAAAATAAACGAAAGGGCGGTATTGGTTTAAATGGCCTTTTTAACGATTTTGTGAGTCATATGGTTTTGGAATCATAAAAAAAGTGTGTACGCGAAGGAGGAAAGTTGTTTTGAATGCAAAAACGTGGGAAAAATGAATGCATAAGGAAAAGAAACAAAAGGGCGGTATTGGTTTAAATGGCTTTTTAGACAGTTTTCTGATTCAGATGGGTTCGGAATCTTAAAAACAGTGTATACGCGAAGGAGGAAGGAGGTTTTGAGTGCAAAAACGTGGTAAAAATGAATGTATAAGGAAAAGAAACAAAAGGGAGGTATTGGTTTAAATGCTCTTTTAGATGATTTTGTGAGTCAGATGGGTTCGGAATCATAAAAACAGTGTGTACGCGAAGAAGGAAAGTTGTGTTGAGTGCAAAAACGTAAGAAAAATGAATGCATAAGGAAAAGAAACAAAAGGGCGGAATTCGTTTAAATGGTCTTTTGGACTGTTTTGTTATTCAGATAGGTTTGGAATTATAAAAACAGTGTGTACGCGAAGGAGGAAAGTTGTTTTGAGTGCAAAAACGTTGAAAAAATGAATGGATAAGGAAAAGAAACAAACGGGCGGTATCGGTTTAAATAGCTTTTTAGACAGTTTTGTGAGTCAGATGGGTTCGGAATCTTAAAAACAGTGTGTACGAGAAGCAGGAAAGTTGTTTTGAGTGAAAAACGTGAAAAAAATGAATGCATAAGGAAAAGAAACAAAAGGGCGGTATTGGTTTAAATGGCTTTTTAGACAGTTTTGTGAGTCAGATGGGCTCGGAATCTTAAAAACAGTGTGTACGCGAAGGAGGAAAGTTGTTTTGAGAACAAAAACGTGGAAAAAATGAATGTATAAGGAAAAGAAACAAAAGGGCGGTATTGGTTTAAATGGCCTTTTAGACGGTTTTGTGAGTCAGAAGGGTTCGGAATCTTAAAAACAGTGTGTACGAGAAGGAGGAAAGTTGGAAAAACGTGGAAAAGGGGAAAGTATAAAGAAAAGAAACAAAAGGGCAGTATTGGTTTAAATGGCCTTTTTAACGATTTCGTGAGTCATATGGGTTCGGAATCATAAAAAAAGTGTTTACGCGAAGGAGGAAAGTTGTTTTGAGTGCAAAAACGTGGGAAAAATGAATGCATAAGGAAAAGAAACAAAAGGGCGGTATTGGTTTAAATGGCTTTTTAGACAGTTTTCTGAGTCAGATGGGTTCGGAATCTTAAAAACAGTGTATACGCGAAGGAGGAAAGTTGTTTTGAGTGCAAAAACGTGGAAAAAATGAATGTATAAGGAAAAGAAACAAAAGGGAGGTATTGGTTTAAATGGTCTTTTAGATGATTTTGTGAGTCAGATGGGTTCGGAATCATCAAAACAGTGTGTACGCGAAGGAGGAAAGTTGTTTTGAGTGCAAAAACGTGGGAAAAATGAATGCATAAGGAAAAGAAACAAAAGGGCGGTATTGGTTTAAATGGCTTTTTAGACAGTTTTGTGAGTCAGATGGGTTCGGAATCTTAAAAACAGTGTTTACGCGAAGGAGGAAAGTTGTTTTGAATGCAAAAACGTGGGAAAAATGAATGCATAAGGAAAAGAAACAAAAGGGAGGTATTGGTTTAAATGCTCTTTTAGATGATTTTGTGAGTCAGATGGGTTCGGAATCATAAAAACAGTGTGTACGCGAAGAAGGAAAGTTGTCTTGAGTGCAAAAACGTAAGAAAAATGAATGCATAAGGAAAAGAAACAAAAGGGCGGAATTCGTTTAACTGGTCTTTTGGACTGTTTTGTTATTCAGATAGGTTTGGAATTATAAAAACAGTGTGTACGCGAAGGAGGAAAGTTGTTTTGAGTGCAAAAACGTGGAAAAAATGAATGTATAAGGAAAAAAACAAAAGGGAGGTATTGGTTTAAATGGTCTTTTAGATGATTTTGTGAGTCAGATGGGTTCGGAATCATCAAAACAGTGTGTACGCGAAGGAGGAAAGTTGTCTTGAGTGCAAAAATGTAAGAAAAATGAATATGTAAGGAAAAGAAACGAAAGGGCGGTATTGGTTTAAATGGCCTTTTTAACGATTTTGTGAGTCATATGGGTTCGGAATCATAAAAAAAGTGTGTACGCGAAGAAGGAAAGTTGTCTTAAGTGCAAAAACGTAAGAAAAATGAATGCATAAGGAAAAGAAACGAAAGGGCGGAATTCGTTTAAATGGTCTTTTGGACGGTTTTGTTATTGAGATGGGTTTGAATTTATAAAAACAGTGTGTACGAGGTGGAAAGTTCGAAAAACGTGGAAAAAGTGAATGTATAAGGAAAAGAAACAAAACGGCGGTATTGGATTAAATGGCTTTTTAGACAGTTTTGTGAGTCAGATGGGTTCGGAATCTTAAAAACAGTGTTTACGCGAAGGAGGAAAGTTTTTTTGAGTACAAAAACGTGGGAAAAATGAATGCATAAGAAAAAGAAACAAAAGGGCGGTATTGGTTTAAATGGCTTTTTAGACAGTTTTGTGAGTCAGATGGGTTCGGAATCTTAAAAACAGTGTATACGCGGAGGAAAGTTGTTTTGAGTGCAAAAACGTGGTAAAAATGAATGTATAAGGAAAAGAAACAAAAGGGAGGTATTGGTTTAAATGGTCTTTTAGATGATTTTGTGAGTCAGATGGGTTCGGAATCATGAAAACAGTGTGTACGCGAAGGAGGAAAGTTGTCTTGAGTGCAAAAATGTAAGAAAAATGAATGTGTAAGGAAAATAAACGAAAGGGCGGTATTGGTTTAAATGGCCTTTTTAACGATTTTGTGAGTCATATGGTTTTGGAATCATAAAAAAAGTGTGTACGCGAAGGAGGAAAGTTGTTTTGAATGCAAAAACGTGGGAAAAATGAATGCATAAGGAAAAGAAACAAAAGGGCGGTATTGGTTTAAATGGCTTTTTAGACAGTTTTCTGATTCAGATGGGTTCGGAATCTTAAAAACAGTGTATACGCGAAGGAGGAAGGAGGTTTTGAGTGCAAAAACGTGGTAAAAATGAATGTATAAGGAAAAGAAACAAAAGGGAGGTATTGGTTTAAATGCTCTTTTAGATGATTTTGTGAGTCAGATGGGTTCGGAATCATAAAAACAGTGTGTACGCGAAGAAGGAAAGTTGTGTTGAGTGCAAAAACGTAAGAAAAATGAATGCATAAGGAAAAGAAACAAAAGGGCGGAATTCGTTTAAATGGTCTTTTGGACTGTTTTGTTATTCAGATAGGTTTGGAATTATAAAAACAGTGTGTACGCGAAGGAGGAAAGTTGTTTTGAGTGCAAAAACGTTGAAAAAATGAATGGATAAGGAAAAGAAACAAACGGGCGGTATCGGTTTAAATAGCTTTTTAGACAGTTTTGTGAGTCAGATGGGTTCGGAATCTTCAAAACAGTGTGTACGAGAAGCAGGAAAGTTGTTTTGAGTGAAAAACGTGAAAAAAATGAATGCATAAGGAAAAGAAACAAAAGGGCGGTATTGGTTTAAATGGCTTTTTAGACAGTTTTGTGAGTCAGATGGGCTCGGAATCTTAAAAACAGTGTGTACGCGAAGGAGGAAAGTTGTTTTGAGAACAAAAACGTGGAAAAAATGAATGTATAAGGAAAAGAAACAAAAGGGCGGTATTGGTTTAAATGGCCTTTTAGACGGTTTTGTGAGTCAGAAGGGTTCGGAATCTTAAAAACAGTGTGTACGAGAAGGAGGAAAGTTGGAAAAACGTGGAAAAGGGGAAAGTATAAAGAAAAGAAACAAAAGGGCAGTATTGGTTTAAATGGCCTTTTTAACGATTTCGTGAGTCATATGGGTTCGGAATCATATAAAAAGTGTTTACGCGAAGGAGGAAAGTTGTTTTGAGTGCAAAAACGTGGGAAAAATGAATGCATAAGGAAAAGAAACAAAAGGGCGGTATTGGTTTAAATGGCTTTTTAGACAGTTTTCTGAGTCAGATGGGTTCGGAATCTTAAAAACAGTGTATACGCGAAGGAGGAAAGTTGTTTTGAGTGCAAAAACGTGGAAAAAATGAATGTATAAGGAAAAGAAACAAAAGGGAGGTATTGGTTTAAATGGTCTTTTAGATGATTTTGTGAGTCAGATGGGTTCGGAATCATCAAAACAGTGTGTACGCGAAGGAGGAAAGTTGTTTTGAGTGCAAAAACGTGGGAAAAATGAATGCATAAGGAAAAGAAACAAAAGGGCGGTATTGGTTTAAATGGCTTTTTAGACAGTTTTGTGAGTCAGATGGGTTCGGAATCTTAAAAACAGTGTTTACGCGAAGGAGGAAAGTTGTTTTGAATGCAAAAACGTGGGAAAAATGAATGCATAAGGAAAAGAAACAAAAGGGAGGTATTGGTTTAAATGCTCTTTTAGATGATTTTGTGAGTCAGATGGGTTCGGAATCATAAAAACAGTGTGTACGCGAAGAAGGAAAGTTGTCTTGAGTGCAAAAACGTAAGAAAAATGAATGCATAAGGAAAAGAAACAAAAGGGCGGAATTCGTTTAACTGGTCTTTTGGACTGTTTTGTTATTCAGATAGGTTTGGAATTATAAAAACAGTGTGTACGCGAAGGAGGAAAGTTGTTTTGAGTGCAAAAACGTGGAAAAAATGAATGGATAAGGAAAAGAAACAAAAGGGCGGTATTGGTTTAAATGGCCTTTTAGACGGTTTTGTGAGTCAGATGGGCTCGGAATCTTAAAAACAGTGTGTACGCGAAGGAGGAAAGTTGTTTTGAGAACAAAAACGTGGAAAAAATGAATGTATAAGGAAAAGAAACAAAAGGGCGGTATTGGTTTAAATGGCTTTTTAGACGGTTTTGTGAGTCAGGTGGGTTCGGAATCTTAAAAACAGTGTGTACGAGAAGGAGGAAAGTTGGAAAAACGTGGAAAAGGGGAAAGTATAAAGAAAAGAAACAAAAGGGCAGTATTGGTTTAAATGGCCTTTTTAACGATTTCGTGAGTCATATGGGTTCGGAATCATAAAAAAAGTGTTTACGCGAAGGAGGAAAGTTGTTTTGAGTGCAAAAACGTGGAAAAAATGAATGCATAAGGAAAAGAAACAAAAGGGCGGTATTGGTTTAAATGGCTTTTTAGACAGTTTTGTGAGTCAGATGGGTTCGGAATCTTAAAAACAGTGTATACGCGAAGGAGGAAAGTTGTTTTGAGTGCAAAAACGTGGAAAAAATGAATGTATAAGGAAAAGAAACAAAAGGGAGGTATTGGTTTAAATGGTCTTTTAGATGATTTTGTGAGTCAGATGGGTTCGGAATCATCAAAACAGTGTGTACGCGAAGGAGGAAAGTTGTTTTGAGTGCAAAAACGTGGGAAAAATGAATGCATAAGGAAAAGAAACAAAAGGGCGGTATTGGTTTAAATGGCTTTTTAGACAGTTTTGTGAGTCAGATGGGTTCGGAATCTTAAAAACAGTGCTTACGCGAAGGAGGAAAGTTGTTTTGAATGCAAAAACGAGGGAAAAATGAATGCATAAGGAAAAGAAACAAAAGGGCGGTATTGGTTTAAATGGCTTTTTAGACAGTTTTCTGAGTCAGATGGGTTCGGAATCTTAAAAACAGTGTATACGCGTAGGAGGATAGTTGTTTTGAGTGCAAAAACGTGGTAAAAATGAATGTATAAGTAAAAGAAACAAAAGGGAGGTATTGGTTTAAATGCTCTTTTAGATGATTTTGTGAGTCAGATGGGTTCGGAATCATAAAAACAGTGTCTACGCGAAGAAGGAAAGTTGTCTTGAGTGCAAAAACGTAAGAAAAATGAATGCATAAGGAAAAGAAACAAAAGGGAGGTATTGGTTTAAATGCTCTTTTAGATGATTTTGTGAGTCAGATGGGTTCGGAATCATAAAAACAGTGTGTACGCGAAGAAGGAAAGTTGTCTTGAGTGCAAAAACGTAAGAAAAATGAATGCATAAGGAAAAGAAACAAAAGGGCGGAATTCGTTTAACTGGTCTTTTGGACTGTTTTGTTATTCAGATAGGTTTGGAATTATAAAAACAGTGTGTACGCGAAGGAGGAAAGTTGTTTTGAGTGCAAAAACGTGGAAAAAATGAATGGATAAGGAAAAGAAACAAAAGGGCGGTATCGGTTTAAATAGCTTTTTAGACAGTTTTGTGAGTCAGATGGGTTCGGAATCTTAAAAACAGTGTGTACGAGAAGGAGGAAAGTTGTTTTGAGTGCAAAAACGTGAAAAAAATGAATGCATAAGGAAAAGAAACAAAAGGGCGGTATTGATTTAAATGGCTTTTTAGACAGTTTTGTGAGTCAGATGGGCTCGGAATCTTAAAAACAGTGTGTACGCGAAGGAGGAAAGTTGTTTTGAGAACAAAAACGTGGAAAAAATGAATGTATAAGGAAAAGAAACAAAAGGGCGGTATTGGTTTAAATGGCTTTTTAGACAGTTTTGTGAGTCAGATGGGTTCGGAATCTTAAAAACAGTGTATACGCGAAGGAGGAAAGTTGTTTTGAGTGCAAAAACGTGGAAAAAATGAATGTATAAGGAAAAGAAACAAAAGGGAGGTATTGGTTTAAATGGTCTTTTAGATGATTTTGTGAGTCAGATGGGTTCGGAATCATCAAAACAGTGTGTATGCGAAGGAGGAAAGTTGTTTTGAGTGCAAAAACGTGGGAAAAATGAATGCATAAGGAAAAGAAACAAAAGGCCGGTATTGGTTTAAATGGCTTTTTAGACAGTTTTGTGAGTCAGATGGGTTCGGAATCTTAAAAACAGTGTTTACGCGAAGGAGGAAAGTTGTTTTGAATGCAAAAACGTGGGAAAAATGAATGCATAAGGAAAAGAAACAAAAGGGAGGTATTGGTTTAAATGCTCTTTTAGATGATTTTGTGAGTCAGATGGGTTCGGAATCATAAAAACAGTGTGTACGCGAAGAAGGAAAGTTGTCTTGAGTGCAAAAACGTAAGAAAAATGAATGCATAAGGAAAAGAAACAAAAGGGCGGAATTCGTTTAACTGGTCTTTTGGACTGTTTTGTTATTCAGATAGGTTTGGAATTATAAAAACAGTGTGTACGCGAAGGAGGAGAGTTGTTTTGAGTGCAAAAACGTGGAAAAAATGAATGGATAAGGAAAAGAAACAAAAGGGCGGTATTGGTTTAAATGGCCTTTTAGACGGTTTTGTGAGTCAGATGGGCTCGGAATCTTAAAAACAGTGTGTACGCGAAGGAGGAAAGTTGTTTTGAGAACAAAAACGTGGAAAAAATGAATGTATAAGGAAAAGAAACAAAAGGGCGGTATTGGTTTAAATGGCCTTTTAGACGGTTTTGTGAGTCAGGTGGGTTCGGAATCTTAAAAACAGTGTGTACGAGAAGGAGGAAAGTTGGAAAAACGTGGAAAAGGGGAAAGTATAAAGAAAAGAAACAAAAGGGCAGTATTGGTTTAAATGGCCTTTTTAACGATTTCGTGAGTCATATGGGTTCGGAATCATAAAAAAAGTGTTTACGCGAAGGAGGAAAGTTGTTTTGAGTGCAAAAACGTGGAAAAAATGAATGCATAAGGAAAAGAAACAAAAGGGCGGTATTGGTTTAAATGGCTTTTTAGACAGTTTTGTGAGTCAGATGGGTTCGGAATCTTAAAAACAGTGTATACGCGAAGGAGGAAAGTTGTTTTGAGTGCAAAAACGTGGAAAAAATGAATGTATAAGGAAAAGAAACAAAAGGGAGGTAATTGTTTAAATGGTCTTTTAGATGATTTTGTGAGTCAGATGGGTTCGGAATCATCAAAACAGTGTGTACGCGAAGGAGGAAAGTTGTTTTGAGTGCAAAAACGTGGGAAAAATGAATGCATAAGGAAAAGAAACAAAAGGGCGGTATTGGTTTAAATGGCTTTTTAGACAGTTTTGTGAGTCAGATGGGTTCGGAATCTTAAAAACAGTGTTTACGCGAAGGAGGAAAGTTGTTTTGAATGCAAAAACGTGGGAAAAATGAATGCATAAGGAAAAGAAACAAAAGGGCGGTATTGGTTTAAATGGCTTTTTAGACAGTTTTCTGAGTCAGATGGGTTCGGAATCTTAAAAACAGTGTATACGCGTAGGAGGATAGTTGTTTTGAGTGCAAAAACGTGGTAAAAATGAATGTATAAGGAAAAGAAACAAAAGGGAGGTATTGGTTTAAATGCTCTTTTAGATGATTTTGTGAGTCAGATGGGTTCGGAATCATAAAAACAGTGTCTACGCGAAGAAGGAAAGTTGTCTTGAGTGCAAAAACGTAAGAAAAATGAATGCATAAGGAAAAGAAACAAAAGGGAGGTATTGGTTTAAATGCTCTTTTAGATGATTTTGTGAGTCAGATGGGTTCGGAATCATAAAAACAGTGTGTACGCGAAGAAGGAAAGTTGTCTTGAGTGCAAAAACGTAAGAAAAATGAATGCATAAGGAAAAGAAACAAAAGGGCGGAATTCGTTTAACTGGTCTTTTGGACTGTTTTGTTATTCAGATAGGTTTGGAATTATAAAAACAGTGTGTACGCGAAGGAGGAAAGTTGTTTTGAGTGCAAAAACGTGGAAAAAATGAATGGATAAGGAAAAGAAACAAAAGGGCGGTATCGGTTTAAATAGCTTTTTAGACAGTTTTGTGAGTCAGATGGGTTCGGAATCTTAAAAACAGTGTGTACGAGAAGGAGGAAAGTTGTTTTGAGTGCAAAAACGTGAAAAAAATGAATGCATAAGGAAAAGAAACAAAAGGGCGGTATTGATTTAAATGGCCTTTTAGACAGTTTTGTGAGTCAGATGGGCTCGGAATCTTAAAAACAGTGTGTACGCGAAGGAGGAAAGTTGTTTTGAGAACAAAAACGTGGAAAAAATGAATGTATAAGGAAAAGCAACAAAAGGGAGGTATTGGTTTAAATGGTCTTTTAGATTATTTTGTGAGTCAGATGGGTTCGGAATCATCAAAACAGTGTTTACGCGAAGGAGGAAAGTTGTTTTGAGTGCAAAAACGTGGGAAAAATGAATACATAAGGAAAAGAAACAAAAAGGCGGTATTGGTTTAAATGGCTTTTTAGACAGTTTTGTGAGTCAGATGGGTTCGGAATCTTAAAAACAGTGTATACGCGAAGGAGGAAAGTTGTTTTGAGTTGTTTTGAGTGCAAAAACGTGGAAAAAATGAATGTATAAGGAAAAGAAACAAAAGGGAGGTATTGGTTTAAATGGTCTTTTAGATTATTTTGTGAGTCAGATGGGTTCGGAATCATCAAAACAGTGTGTACGCGAAGGAGGAAAGTTGTCTTGAGTGCAAAAATGTAAGAAAAATGAATGTGTAAGGAAAAGAAACGAAAGGGCGGTATTGGTTTAAATGGCCTTTTTAACGATTTTGTGAGTCATATGGGTTCGGAATCATAAAAAAAGTGTGTACGCGAAGAAGGAAAGTTGTCTTAAGTGCAAAAACGTAAGAAAAATGAATGCATAAGGAAAAGAAACGAAAGGGCGGAATTCGTTTAAATGGTCTTTTGGACGGTTTTGTTATTCAGATGGATTTATAAAAACAGTGTGTACGAGGTGGAAATTTCGAAAAACGTGGAAAAAGTGAATGTATAAGGAAAAGAAACAAAACGGCGGTATTGGTTTAAATGGCTTTTTAGACAGTTTTGTGAGTCAGATGGGTTCGGAATCTTAAAAACAGTGTTTACGCGAAGGAGGAAAGTTGTTTTGAGTACAAAAACGTGGGAAAAATGAATGCATAAGAAAAAGAAACAAAAGGGCGGTATTGGTTTAAATGGCTTTTTAGACAGTTTTGTGAGTCAGATGGGTTCGGAATCTTAAAAACAGTGTATACGCGGAGGAAAGTTGTTTTGAGTGCAAAAACGTGGTAAAAATGAATGTATAAGGAAAAGAAACAAAAGGGAGGTATTGGTTTAAATGGTCTTTTAGATGATTTTGTGAGTCAGATGGGTTCGGAATCATGAAAACAGTGTGTACGCGAAGGAGGAAAGTTGTCTTGAGTGCAAAAATGTAAGAAAAATGAATGTGTAAGGAAAAGAAACGAAAGGGCGGTATTGTTTTAAATGGCCTTTTTAACAATTTTGTGAGTCATATGGTTTCGGAATCATAAAAAAAGTGTGTACGCGAAGGAGGAAAGTTGTTTTGAATGCAAAAACGTGGGAAAAATGAATGCATAAGGAAAAGAAACAAAAGGGCGGCATTGGTTTAAATGGCTTTTTAGACAGTTTTCTGAGTCAGATGGGTTCGGAATCTTAAAAACAGTGTATACGCGTAGGAGGAAAGTTGTTTTGAGTGCAAAAACGTGGTAAAAATGAATGTATAAGGAAAAGAAACAAAAGGGAGGTATTGGTTTAAATGGTCTTTTAGATGATTTTGTGAGTTAGATGGGTTCGGAATCATCAAAACAGTGTGTACGCGAAGGAGGAAAGTTGTCTTGAGTGCAAAAATGTAAGAAAAATGAATGTGTAAGGAAAAGAAACGAAAGGGCGGTATTGGTTTAAATGGCCTTTTTAACGATTTTGTGAGTCATATGGGTTCGGAATCATAAAAACAGTGTGTACGCAAAGGAAGAAAACTGTTTTGAGTGCAAAATCGTGGAAAAAATGAATGTATAAGGAAAAGAAACAAAAGGGCGTTATTCGTTTAAATGGTCTTTTAGACGATTTTGTGAGTTAGATGGGTTCGGAATCATCAAAACAGTGTGTACGCGAAGGAGGAAAGTTGTCTTGAGTGCAAAAATGTAAGAAAAATGAATGTGTAAGGAAAAGAAACGAAAGGGCGGTATTGGTTTAAATGCTCTTTTAGATGATTTTGTGAGTCAGATGGGTTCGGAATCATCAAAACAGTGTGTACGCGAAGGTGGAAAGTTGTCTTGAGTGCAAAAATGTAAGAAAAATGAATGTGTAAGGAAAAGAAACGAAAGGGCGGTATTGGTTTAAATGGCCTTTTTAACGATTTTGTGAGTCATATGGGTTCGGAATCATAAACAAAGTGTGTACGCAAAAGAGGAAAGTTGCTTTGAGTGCAAAAACGTGGGGAAAATGAATGCATAAGGAAAAGAAAAAAAAGGGCGGTATTGGTTTAAATAGCTTTTTAGACAGTTTTGTGAGTCAGATGGGTTCGGAATCTTAAAAACAGTGTGTACGAGAAGGAGGAAAGTTATTTTGAGTGCAAAAACGTGAAAAAAATGAATGCATAAGGAAAAGAAACAAAAGGGCGGTATTGGTTTAAATGGCTTTTTAGACAGTTTTGTGAGTCAGATGGGTTCGGAATCTTAAAAACAGTGAATACGCGAAGGAGGAAAGTTGTTTTGAGTGCAAAAATGTAAGAAAAATGAATATGTAAGGAAAAGAAACGAAAGGGCGGTATTGGTTTAAATGGCCTTTTTAACGATTTTGTGAGTCATATGGGTTCGGAATCATAAAAAAAGTGTGTACGCGAAGAAGGAAAGTTGTCTTAAGTGCAAAAACGTAAAAATGAATGCATAAGGAAAAGAAACGAAAGGGCGGAATTCGTTTAAATGGTCTTTTGGACGGTTTTGTTATTCAGATGGGTTTGGATTTATAAAAACAGTGTGTACGAGGTGGAAAGTTCGAAAAACGTGGAAAAAGTGAATGTATAAGGAAAAGAAACAAAACGGCGGTATTGGATTAAATGGCTTTTTAGACAGTTTTGTGAGTCAGATGGGTTCGGAATCTTAAAAACAGTGTTTACGCGAAGGAGGAAAGTTGTTTTGAGTGCAAAAACGTGGTAAAAATGAATGTATAAGGAAAAGAAACAAAAGGGAGGTATTGGTTTAAATGGCCTTTTTAACGATTTTGTGAGTCATGGTTTCGGAATCATAAAAAAAGTGTGTACGCGAAGGAGAAAAGTTCAGATGGGTTCGGAATCTTAAAAACAGTGTGTACGAGAAGGAGGAAAGTTGTTTTGAGTGCAAAAACGTGGTAAAAATGAATGTATAAGGAAAAGAAACAAAAGGGAGGTATTGGTTTAAATGGTCTTTTAGATGATTTTGTGAGTCAGATGGGTTCGGAATCATGAAAACAGTGTGTTCGCGAAGGAGAAAAGTTGTTTTGAGTGCAAAAATGTAAGAAAAATGAATGTGTAAGGAAAAGAAACAAAAGGGCGGTATTGGTTTAAATGGCCTTTTTAACGATTTTGTGAGTCATGGTTTCGGAATCATAAAAAAAGTGTGTACGCGAAGGAGGAAAGTTGTTTTGAGAACAAAAACGTGGAAAAAATGAATGTATAAGGAAAAGAAACAAAAGGGCGGTATTGGTTTAAATGGCCTTTTAGACGGTTTTGTGAGTCAGGTGGGTTCGGAATCTTAAAAACAGTGTGTACGAGAAGGAGGAAAGTTGGAAAAACGTGGAAAAGGGGAAAGTATAAAGAAAAGAAACAAAAGGGCGGTATTGGTTTAAATGGCCTTTTTAACGATTTCGTGAGTCATATGGGTTCGGAATCATAAAAAAAGTGTTTACGCGAAGGAGGAAAGTTGTTTTGAGTGCAAAAACGTGGGAAAAATGAATGCATAAGGAAAAGAAACAAAAGGGCGGTATTGGTTTAAATGGCTTTTTAGACAGTTTTGTGAGTCAGATGGGTTCGGAATCTTAAAAACAGTGTTTACGCGAAGGAGGAAAGTTGTTTTGAGTACAAAAACGTGGGAAAAATGAATGCATAAGAAAAAGAAACAAAAGGGCGGTATTGGTTTAAATGGCTTTTTAGACAGTTTTGTGAGTCAGATGGGTTCGGAATCTTAAAAACAGTGTATACGCGGAGGAAAGTTGTTTTGAGTGCAAAAACGTGGTAAAAATGAATGCATAAGAAAAAGAAACAAAAGGGCGGTATTGGTTTAAATGGCTTTTTAGACAGTTTTGTGAGTCAGATGGGTTCGGAATCTTAAAAACAGTGTATACGCGGAGGAAAGTTGTTTTGAGTGCAAAAACGTGGTAAAAATGAATGTATAAGGAAAAGAAACAAAAGGGCGGTATTGGTTTAAATGGCCTTTTTAACGATTTTGTGAGTCATATGGGTTCGGAATCATAAAAAAAGTGTGTACGCGAAGAAGGAAAGTTGTCTTAAGTGCAAAAACGTAAGAAAAATGAATGCATAAGGAAAAGAAACGAAAGGGCGGAATTCGTTTAAATGGTCTTTTGGACGGTTTTGTTATTCAGATAGGTTTGGAATTATAAAAACAGTGTGTACGCGAAGGAGGAAAGTTGTTTTGAGTGCAAAAACGTGGTAAAAATGAATGCATAAGAAAAAGAAACAAAAGGGCGGTATTGGTTTAAATGGCTTTTTAGACAGTTTTGTGAGTCAGATTGGTTCGGAATCTTAAAAACAGTGTATACGCGGAGGAAAGTTGTTTTGAGTGCAAAAACGTGGTAAAAATGAATGTATAAGGAAAAGAAACAAAAGGGCGGTATTGGTTTAAATGGCCTTTTTAACGATTTTGTGAGTCATATGGGTTCGGAATCATAAAAAAAGTGTGTACGCGAAGAAGGAAAGTTGTCTTAAGTGCAAAAACGTAAGAAAAATGAATGCATAAGGAAAAGAAACGAAAGGGCGGAATTCGTTTAAATGGTCTTTTGGACGGTTTTGTTATTCAGATAGGTTTGGAATTATAAAAACAGTGTGTACGCGAAGGAGGAAAGTTGTTTTGAGTGCAAAAACGTGGAAAAAATGAATGGATAAGGAAAAGAAACAAAAGGGCGGTATCGGTTTAAATAGCTTTTTAGACAGTTTTGTGAGTCAGATGGGTTCGGAATCTTAAAAACAGTGTGTACGAGAAGGAGGAAAGTTGTTTTGAGTACAAAAACGTGGGAAAAATGAATGCATAAGAAAAAGAAACAAAAGGGCGGTATTGGTTTAAATGGCTTTTTAGACAGTTTTGTGAGTCAGATGGGTTCGGAATCTTAAAAACAGTGTATACGCGGAGGAAAGTTGTTTTGAGTGCAAAAACGTGGTAAAAATGAATGTATAAGGAAAAGAAACAAAAGGGAGGTATTGGTTTAAATGGTCTTTTAGATGATTTTGTGAGTCAGATGGGTTCGGAATCATGAAAACAGTGTGTACGCGAAGGAGGAAAGTTGTCTTGAGTGCAAAAATGTAAGAAAAATGAATGTGTAAGGAAAAGAAACGAAAGGGCGGTATTGGTTTAAATGGCCTTTTTAACAATTTTGTGAGTCATATGGTTTCGGAATCATAAAAAAAGTGTGTACGCGAAGGAGGAAAGTTGTTTTGAATGCAAAAACGTGGGAAAAATGAATGCATAAGGAAAAGAAACAAAAGGGCGGCATTGGTTTAAATGGCTTTTTAGACAGTTTTCTGAGTCAGATGGGTTCGGAATCTTAAAAACAGTGTATACGCGTAGGAGGAAAGTTGTTTTGAGTGCAAAAACGTGGTAAAAATGAATGTATAAGGAAAAGAAACAAAAGGGAGGTATTGGTTTAAATGGTCTTTTAGATGATTTTGTGAGTTAGATGGGTTCGGAATCATCAAAACAGTGTGTACGCGAAGGAGGAAAGTTGTCTTGAGTGCAAAAATGTAAGATAAATGAATGTGTAAGGAAAAGAAACGAAAGGGCGGTATTGGTTTAAATGGCCTTTTTAACGATTTTGTGAGTCGTATGGGTTCGGAATCATAAAAACAGTGTGTACGCAAAGGAAGAAAACTGTTTTGAGTGCAAAATCGTGGAAAAAATGAATGTATAAGGAAAAGAAACAAAAGGGCGTTATTCGTTTAAATGGTCTTTTAGACGATTTTGTGAGTTAGATGGGTTCGGAATCATCAAAACAGTGTGTACGCGAAGGAGGAAAGTTGTCTTGAGTGCAGAAATGTAAGAAAAATGAATGTGTAAGGAAAAGAAACGAAAGGGCGGTATTGGTTTAAATGCTCTTTTAGATGATTTTGTGAGTCAGATGGGTTCGGAATCTTAAAAACAGTGTATACGCGGAGGAAAGTTGTTTTGAGTGCAAAAACGTGGTAAAAATGAATGTATAAGGAAAAGAAACAAATGGGAGGTATTGGTTTAAATGGTCTTTTAGATGATTTTGTGAGTCAGATGGGTTCGGAATCATGAAAACAGTGTGTACGCGAAGGAGGAAAGTTGTCTTGAGTGCAAAAATGTAAGAAAAATGAATGTGTAAGGAAAAGAAACAAAAGGGCGGTATTGGTTTAAATGGCCTTTTTAACGATTTTGTGAGTCATGGTTTCGGAATCATAAAAAAAGTGTGTACGCGAAGGAGAAAAGTTCAGATGGATTCGGAATCATAAAAAAAGTGTGTACGCGAAGAAGGAAAGTTGTCTTAAGTGCAAAAACGTAAGAAAAATGAATGCATAAGGAAAAGAAACGAAAGGGCGGAATTCGTTTAAATGGTCTTTTGGACGGTATTGTTATTCAGATAGGTTTGGAATTATAAAAACAGTGTGTACGCGAAGGAGGAAAGTTGTTTTGAGTGCAAAAACGTGGAAAAAATGAATGGATAAGGAAAAGAAACAAAAGGGCGGTATCGGTTTAAATAGCTTTTTAGACAGTTTTGTGAGTCAGATGGGTTCGGAATCTTAAAAACAGTGTGTACGAGAAGGAGGAAAGTTGTTTTGAGTGCAAAAACGTGAAAAAAATGAATGCATAAGGAAAAGAAACAAAAGGGCGGTATTGGTTTAAATGGCTTTTTAGACAGTTTTGTGAGTCAGATGGGCTCGGAATCTTAAAAACAGTGTGTACGCGAAGGAGGAAAGTTGTTTTGAGAACAAAAACGTGGAAAAAATGAATGTATAAGGAAAAAAAACAAAAGGGCGGTATTGGTTTAAATGGCCTTTTAGACGGTTTTGTGAGTCAGGTGGGTTCGGAATCTTAAAAACAGTGTGTACGAGAAGGAGGAAAGTTGGAAAAACGTGGAAAAGGGGAAAGTATAAAGAAAAGAAACAAAAGGGCGGTATTGGTTTAAATGGCCTTTTTAACGATTTCGTGAGTCATATGGGTTCGGAATCATAAAAAAAGTGTTTACGCGAAGGAGGAAAGTTGTTTTGAGTGCAAAAACGTGGGAAAAATGAATGCATAAGGAAAAGAAACAAAAGGGCGGTATTGGTTTAAATGGCTTTTTAGACAGTTTTGTGAGTCAGATGGGTTCGGAATCTTAAAAACAGTGTATACGCGAAGGAGGAAAGTTGTTTTGAGTGCAAAAACGTGGAAAAAATGAATGTATAAGGAAAAGCAACAAAAGGGAGGTATTGGTTTAAATGGTCTTTTAGATTATTTTGTGAGTCAGATGGGTTCGGAATCATCAAAACAGTGTGTACGCGAAGGAGGAAAGTTGTCTTGAGTGCAAAAATGTAAGAAAAATGAATGTGTAAGGAAAAGAAACGAAAGGGCGGTATTGGTTTAAATGGCCTTTTTAACGATTTTGTGAGTCATATGGGTTCGGAATCATAAAAAAAGTGTGTACGCGAGGAAGGAAAGTTGTCTTAAGTGCAAAAACGTAAGAAAAATGAATGCATAAGTAAAAGAAACGAAAGGGCGGAATTCGTTTAAATGGTCTTTTGGACGGTTTTGTTATTCAGATGGGTTTGGATTTATAAAAACAGTGTGTACGAGGTGGAAATTTCGAAAAACGTGGAAAAAGTGAATGTATAAGGAAAAGAAACAAAACGGCGGTATTGGTTTAAATGGCTTTTTAGACAGTTTTGTGAGTCAGATGGGTTCGGAATCTTAAAAACAGTGTTTACGCGAAGGAGGAAAGTTGTTTTGAGTACAAAAACGTGGGAAAAATGAATGTATAAGAAAAAGAAACAAAAGGGCGGTATTGGTTTAAATGGCTTTTTAGACAGTTTTGTGAGTCAGATGGGTTCGGAATCTTAAAAACAGTGTATACGCGAAGGAGGAAAGTTGTCTTGAGTGCAAAAATGTAAGAAAAATGAATGTGTAAGGAAAAGAAACGAAAGGGCGGTATTGGTTTAAATGGCCTTTTTAACGATTTTGTGAGTCATATGGGTTCGGAATCATAAAAACAGTGTGTACGCAAAGGAAGAAAACTGTTTTGAGTGCAAAATCGTGGAAAAAATGAATGTATAAGGAAAAGAAACAAAAGGGCGTTATTCGTTTAAATGGTCTTTTAGACGATTTTGTGAGTTAGATGGGTTCGGAATCATCAAAACAGTGTGTACGCGAAGGAGGAAAGTTGTCTTGAGTGCAGAAATGTAAGAAAAATGAATGTGTAAGGAAAAGAAACGAAAGGGCGGTATTGGTTTAAATGCTCTTTTAGATGATTTTGTGAGTCAGATGGGTTCGGAATCTTAAAAACAGTGTATACGCGGAGGAAAGTTGTTTTGAGTGCAAAAACGTGGTAAAAATGAATGTATAAGGAAAAGAAACAAATGGGAGGTATTGGTTTAAATGGTCTTTTAGATGATTTTGTGAGTCAGATGGGTTCGGAATCATGAAAACAGTGTGTACGCGAAGGAGGAAAGTTGTCTTGAGTGCAAAAATGTAAGAAAAATGAATGTGTAAGGAAAAGAAACAAAAGGGCGGTATTGGTTTAAATGGCCTTTTTAACGATTTTGTGAGTCATGGTTTCGGAATCATAAAAAAAGTGTGTACGCGAAGGAGAAAAGTTCAGATGGATTCGGAATCATAAAAAAAGTGTGTACGCGAAGAAGGAAAGTTGTCTTAAGTGCAAAAACGTAAGAAAAATGAATGCATAAGGAAAAGAAACGAAAGGGCGGAATTCGTTTAAATGGTCTTTTGGACGGTTTTGTTATTCAGATAGGTTTGGAATTATAAAAACAGTGTGTACGCGAAGGAGGAAAGTTGTTTTGAGTGCAAAAACGTGGAAAAAATGAATGGATAAGGAAAAGAAACAAAAGGGCGGTATCGGTTTAAATAGCTTTTTAGACAGTTTTGTGAGTCAGATGGGTTCGGAATCTTAAAAACAGTGTGTACGAGAAGGAGGAAAGTTGTTTTGAGTGCAAAAACGTGAAAAAAATGAATGCATAAGGAAAAGAAACAAAAGGGCGGTATTGGTTTAAATGGCCTTTTTAACGATTTCGTGAGTCATATGGGTTCGGAATCATAAAAAAAGTGTTTACGCGAAGGAGGAAAGTTGTTTTGAGTGCAAAAACGTGGGAAAAATGAATGCATAAGGAAAAGAAACAAAAGGGCGGTATTGGTTTAAATGGCTTTTTAGACAGTTTTGTGAGTCAGATGGGTTCGGAATCTTAAAAACAGTGTATACGCGAAGGAGGAAAGTTGTTTTGAGTGCAAAAACGTGGAAAAAATGAATGTATAAGGAAAAGCAACAAAAGGGAGGTATTGGTTTAAATGGTCTTTTAGATTATTTTGTGAGTCAGATGGGTTCGGAATCATCAAAACAGTGTGTACGCGAAGGAGGAAAGTTGTCTTGAGTGCAAAAATGTAAGAAAAATGAATGTGTAAGGAAAAGAAACGAAAGGGCGGTATTGGTTTAAATGGCCTTTTTAACGATTTTGTGAGTCATATGGGTTCGGAATCATAAAAAAAGTGTGTACGCGAGGAAGGAAAGTTGTCTTAAGTGCAAAAACGTAAGAAAAATGAATGCATAAGTAAAAGAAACGAAAGGGCGGAATTCGTTTAAATGGTCTTTTGGACGGTTTTGTTATTCAGATGGGTTTGGATTTATAAAAACAGTGTGTACGAGGTGGAAATTTCGAAAAACGTGGAAAAAGTGAATGTATAAGGAAAAGAAACAAAACGGCGGTATTGGTTTAAATGGCTTTTTAGACAGTTTTGTGAGTCAGATGGGTTCGGAATCTTAAAAACAGTGTTTACGCGAAGGAGGAAAGTTGTTTTGAGTACAAAAACGTGGGAAAAATGAATGCATAAGAAAAAGAAACAAAAGGGCGGTATTGGTTTAAATGGCTTTTTAGACAGTTTTGTGAGTCAGATGGGTTCGGAATCTTAAAAACAGTGTATACGCGAAGGAGGAAAGTTGTCTTGAGTGCAAAAATGTAAGAAAAATGAATGTGTAAGGAAAAGAAACGAAAGGGCGGTATTGGTTTAAATGGCCTTTTTAACAATTTTGTGAGTCATATGGTTTCGGAATCATAAAAAAAGTGTGTACGCGAAGGAGGAAAGTTGTTTTGAATGCAAAAACGTGGGAAAAATGAATGCATAAGGAAAAGAAACAAAAGGGCGGCATTGGTTTAAATGGCTTTTTAGACAGTTTTCTGAGTCAGATGGGTTCGGAATCTTAAAAACAGTGTATACGCGTAGGAGGAAAGTTGTTTTGAGTGCAAAAACGTGGTAAAAATGAATGTATAAGGAAAAGAAACAAAAGGGAGGTATTGGTTTAAATGGTCTTTTAGATGATTTTGTGAGTTAGATGGGTTCGGAATCATCAAAACAGTGTGTACGCGAAGGAGGAAAGTTGTCTTGAGTGCAAAAATGTAAGATAAATGAATGTGTAAGGAAAAGAAACGAAAGGGCGGTATTGGTTTAAATGGCCTTTTTAACGATTTTGTGAGTCATATGGGTTCGGAATCATAAAAACAGTGTGTACGCAAAGGAAGAAAACTGTTTTGAGTGCAAAATCGTGGAAAAAATGAATGTATAAGGAAAAGAAACAAAAGGGCGGTATCGGTTTAAATAGCTTTTTAGACAGTTTTGTGAGTCAGATGGGTTCGGAATCTTAAAAACAGTGTGTACGAGAAGGAGGAAAGTTGTTTTGAGTACAAAAACGTGGGAAAAATGAATGCATAAGAAAAAGAAACAAAAGGGCGGTATTGGTTTAAATGGCTTTTTAGACAGTTTTGTGAGTCAGATGGGTTCGGAATCTTAAAAACAGTGTATACGCGGAGGAAAGTTGTTTTGAGTGCAAAAACGTGGTAAAAATGAATGTATAAGGAAAAGAAACAAAAGGGAGGTATTGGTTTAAATGGTCTTTTAGATGATTTTGTGAGTCAGATGGGTTCGGAATCATGAAAACAGTGTGTACGCGAAGGAGGAAAGTTGTCTTGAGTGCAAAAATGTAAGAAAAATGAATGTGTAAGGAAAAGAAACGAAAGGGCGGTATTGGTTTAAATGGCCTTTTTAACAATTTTGTGAGTCATATGGTTTCGGAATCATAAAAAAAGTGTGTACGCGAAGGAGGAAAGTTGTTTTGAATGCAAAAACGTGGGAAAAATGAATGCATAAGGAAAAGAAACAAAAGGGCGGCATTGGTTTAAATGGCTTTTTAGACAGTTTTCTGAGTCAGATGGGTTCGGAATCTTAAAAACAGTGTATACGCGTAGGAGGAAAGTTGTTTTGAGTGCAAAAACGTGGTAAAAATGAATGTATAAGGAAAAGAAACAAAAGGGAGGTATTGGTTTAAATGGTCTTTTAGATGATTTTGTGAGTTAGATGGGTTCGGAATCATCAAAACAGTGTGTACGCGAAGGAGGAAAGTTGTCTTGAGTGCAAAAATGTAAGATAAATGAATGTGTAAGGAAAAGAAACGAAAGGGCGGTATTGGTTTAAATGGCCTTTTTAACGATTTTGTGAGTCATATGGGTTCGGAATCATAAAAACAGTGTGTACGCAAAGGAAGAAAACTGTTTTGAGTGCAAAATCGTGGAAAAAATGAATGTATAAGGAAAAGAAACAAAAGGGCGTTATTCGTTTAAATGGTCTTTTAGACGATTTTGTGAGTTAGATGGGTTCGGAATCATCAAAACAGTGTGTACGCGAAGGAGGAAAGTTGTCTTGAGTGCAGAAATGTAAGAAAAATGAATGTGTAAGGAAAAGAAACGAAAGGGCGGTATTGGTTTAAATGCTCTTTTAGATGATTTTGTGAGTCAGATGGGTTCGGAATCTTAAAAACAGTGTATACGCGGAGGAAAGTTGTTTTGAGTGCAAAAACGTGGTAAAAATGAATGTATAAGGAAAAGAAACAAATGGGAGGTATTGGTTTAAATGGTCTTTTAGATGATTTTGTGAGTCAGATGGGTTCGGAATCATGAAAACAGTGTGTACGCGAAGGAGGAAAGTTGTCTTGAGTGCAAAAATGTAAGAAAAATGAATGTGTAAGGAAAAGAAACAAAAGGGCGGTATTGGTTTAAATGGCCTTTTTAACGATTTTGTGAGTCATGGTTTCGGAATCATAAAAAAAGTGTGTACGCGAAGGAGAAAAGTTCAGATGGATTCGGAATCATAAAAAAAGTGTGTACGCGAAGAAGGAAAGTTGTCTTAAGTGCAAAAACGTAAGAAAAATGAATGCATAAGGAAAAGAAACGAAAGGGCGGAATTCGTTTAAATGGTCTTTTGGACGGTTTTGTTATTCAGATAGGTTTGGAATTATAAAAACAGTGTGTACGCGAAGGAGGAAAGTTGTTTTGAGTGCAAAAACGTGGAAAAAATGAATGGATAAGGAAAAGAAACAAAAGGGCGGTATCGGTTTAAATAGCTTTTTAGACAGTTTTGTGAGTCAGATGGGTTCGGAATCTTAAAAACAGTGTGTACGAGAAGGAGGAAAGTTGTTTTGAGTGCAAAAACGTGAAAAAAATGAATGCATAAGGAAAAGAAACAAAAGGGCGGTATTGGTTTAAATGGCTTTTTAGACAGTTTTGTGAGTCAGATGGGCTCGGAATCTTAAAAACAGTGTGTACGCGAAGGAGGAAAGTTGTTTTGAGAACAAAAACGTGGAAAAAATGAATGTATAAGGAAAAAAAACAAAAGGGCGGTATTGGTTTAAATGGCCTTTTAGACGGTTTTGTGAGTCAGGTGGGTTCGGAATCTTAAAAACAGTGTGTACGAGAAGGAGGAAAGTTGGAAAAACGTGGAAAAGGGGAAAGTATAAAGAAAAGAAACAAAAGGGCGGTATTGGTTTAAATGGCCTTTTTAACGATTTCGTGAGTCATATGGGTTCGGAATCATAAAAAAAGTGTTTACGCGAAGGAGGAAAGTTGTTTTGAGTGCAAAAACGTGGGAAAAATGAATGCATAAGGAAAAGAAACAAAAGGGCGGTATTGGTTTAAATGGCTTTTTAGACAGTTTTGTGAGTCAGATGGGTTCGGAATCTTAAAAACAGTGTATACGCGAAGGAGGAAAGTTGTTTTGAGTGCAAAAACGTGGAAAAAATGAATGTATGAGGAAAAGCAACAAAAGGGAGGTATTGGTTTAAATGGTCTTTTAGATTATTTTGTGAGTCAGATGGGTTCGGAATCATCAAAACAGTGTGTACGCGAAGGAGGAAAGTTGTCTTGAGTGCAAAAATGTAAGAAAAATGAATGTGTAAGGAAAAGAAACGAAAGGGCGGTATTGGTTTAAATGGCCTTTTTAACGATTTTGTGAGTCATATGGGTTCGGAATCATAAAAAAAGTGTGTACGCGAGGAAGGAAAGTTGTCTTAAGTGCAAAAACGTAAGAAAAATGAATGCATAAGTAAAAGAAACGAAAGGGCGGAATTCGTTTAAATGGTCTTTTGGACGGTTTTGTTATTCAGATGGGTTTGGATTTATAAAAACAGTGTGTACGAGGTGGAAATTTCGAAAAACGTGGAAAAAGTGAATGTATAAGGAAAAGAAACAAAACGGCGGTATTGGTTTAAATGGCTTTTTAGACAGTTTTGTGAGTCAGATGGGTTCGGAATCTTAAAAACAGTGTTTACGCGAAGGAGGAAAGTTGTTTTGAGTACAAAAACGTGGGAAAAATGAATGCATAAGAAAAAGAAACAAAAGGGCGGTATTGGTTTAAATGGCTTTTTAGACAGTTTTGTGAGTCAGATGGGTTCGGAATCTTAAAAACAGTGTATACGCGAAGGAGGAAAGTTGTCTTGAGTGCAAAAATGTAAGAAAAATGAATGTGTAAGGAAAAGAAACGAAAGGGCGGTATTGGTTTAAATGGCCTTTTTAACAATTTTGTGAGTCATATGGTTTCGGAATCATAAAAAAAGTGTGTACGCGAAGGAGGAAAGTTGTTTTGAATGCAAAAACGTGGGAAAAATGAATGCATAAGGAAAAGAAACAAAAGGGCGGCATTGGTTTAAATGGCTTTTTAGACAGTTTTCTGAGTCAGATGGGTTCGGAATCTTAAAAACAGTGTATACGCGTAGGAGGAAAGTTGTTTTGAGTGCAAAAACGTGGTAAAAATGAATGTATAAGGAAAAGAAACAAAAGGGAGGTATTGGTTTAAATGGTCTTTTAGATGATTTTGTGAGTTAGATGGGTTCGGAATCATCGAAACAGTGTGTACGCGAAGGAGGAAAGTTGTCTTGAGTGCAAAAATGTAAGATAAATGAATGTGTAAGGAAAAGAAACGAAAGGGCGGTATTGGTTTAAATGGCCTTTTTAACGATTTTGTGAGTCATATGGGTTCGGAATCATAAAAACAGTGTGTACGCAAAGGAAGAAAACTGTTTTGAGTGCAAAATCGTGGAAAAAATGAATGTATAAGGAAAAGAAACAAAAGGGCGTTATTCGTTTAAATGGTCTTTTAGACGATTTTGTGAGTTAGATGGGTTCGGAATCATCAAAACAGTGTGTACGCGAAGGAGGAAAGTTGTCTTGAGTGCAGAAATGTAAGAAAAATGAATGTGTAAGGAAAAGAAACGAAAGGGCGGTATTGGTTTAAATGCTCTTTTAGATGATTTTGTGAGTCAGATGGGTTCGGAATCTTAAAAACAGTGTATACGCGGAGGAAAGTTGTTTTGAGTGCAAAAACGTGGTAAAAATGAATGTATAAGGAAAAGAAACAAATGGGAGGTATTGGTTTAAATGGTCTTTTAGATGATTTTGTGAGTCAGATGGGTTCGGAATCATGAAAACAGTGTGTACGCGAAGGAGGAAAGTTGTCTTGAGTGCAAAAATGTAAGAAAAATGAATGTGTAAGGAAAAGAAACGAAAGGGCGGTATTGGTTTAAATGGCCTTTTTAACGATTTTGTGAGTCATGGTTTCGGAATCATAAAAAAAGTGTGTACGCGAAGGAGAAAAGTTCAGATGGGTTCGGAATCTTAAAAACAGTGTGTACGAGAAGGAGGAAAGTTGTTTTGAGTGCAAAAACGTGGAAAAAATGAATGTATAAGGAAAAGAAACAAAAGGGCGGTATTGGTTTAAATGGCCTTTTTAACGATTTTGTGAGTCATATGGATTCGGAATCATAAAAAAAGTGTGTACGCGAAGAAGGAAAGTTGTCTTAAGTGCAAAAACGTAAGAAAAATGAATGCATAAGGAAAAGAAACGAAAGGGCGGAATTCGTTTAAATGGTCTTTTGGACGGTTTTGTTATTCAGATAGGTTTGGAATTATAAAAACAGTGTGTACGCGAAGGAGGAAAGTTGTTTTGAGTGCAAAAACGTGGAAAAAATGAATGGATAAGGAAAAGAAACAAAAGGGCGGTATCGGTTTAAATAGCTTTTTAGACAGTTTTGTGAGTCAGATGGGTTCGGAATCTTAAAAACAGTGTGTACGAGAAGGAGGAAAGTTGTTTTGAGTGCAAAAACGTGAAAAAAATGAATGCATAAGGAAAAGAAACAAAAGGGCGGTATTGGTTTAAATGGCTTTTTAGACAGTTTTGTGAGTCAGATGGGTTCGGAATCTTAAAAACAGTGTATACGCGGAGGAAAGTTGTTTTGAGTGCAAAAACGTGGTAAAAATGAATGTATAAGGAAAAGAAACAAAAGGGCGGTATTGGTTTAAATGGCCTTTTTAACGATTTTGTGAGTCATATGGGTTCGGAATCATAAAAAAAGTGTGTACGCGAAGAAGGAAAGTTGTCTTAAGTGCAAAAACGTAAGAAAAATGAATGCATAAGGAAAAGAAACGAAAGGGCGGAATTCGTTTAAATGGTCTTTTGGACGGTTTTGTTATTCAGATAGGTTTGGAATTATAAAAACAGTGTGTACGCGAAGGAGGAAAGTTGTTTTGAGTGCAAAAACGTGGTAAAAATGAATGCATAAGAAAAAGAAACAAAAGGGCGGTATTGGTTTAAATGGCTTTTTAGACAGTTTTGTGAGTCAGATTGGTTCGGAATCTTAAAAACAGTGTATACGCGGAGGAAAGTTGTTTTGAGTGCAAAAACGTGGTAAAAATGAATGTATAAGGAAAAGAAACAAAAGGGCGGTATTGGTTTAAATGGCCTTTTTAACGATTTTGTGAGTCATATGGGTTCGGAATCATAAAAAAAGTGTGTACGCGAAGAAGGAAAGTTGTCTTAAGTGCAAAAACGTAAGAAAAATGAATGCATAAGGAAAAGAAACGAAAGGGCGGAATTCGTTTAAATGGTCTTTTGGACGGTTTTGTTATTCAGATAGGTTTGGAATTATAAAAACAGTGTGTACGCGAAGGAGGAAAGTTGTTTTGAGTGCAAAAACGTGGAAAAAATGAATGGATAAGGAAAAGAAACAAAAGGGCGGTATCGGTTTAAATAGCTTTTTAGACAGTTTTGTGAGTCAGATGGGTTCGGAATCTTAAAAACAGTGTGTACGAGAAGGAGGAAAGTTGTTTTGAGTACAAAAACGTGGGAAAAATGAATGCATAAGAAAAAGAAACAAAAGGGCGGTATTGGTTTAAATGGCTTTTTAGACAGTTTTGTGAGTCAGATGGGTTCGGAATCTTAAAAACAGTGTATACGCGGAGGAAAGTTGTTTTGAGTGCAAAAACGTGGTAAAAATGAATGTATAAGGAAAAGAAACAAAAGGGAGGTATTGGTTTAAATGGTCTTTTAGATGATTTTGTGAGTCAGATGGGTTCGGAATCATGAAAACAGTGTGTACGCGAAGGAGGAAAGTTGTCTTGAGTGCAAAAATGTAAGAAAAATGAATGTGTAAGGAAAAGAAACGAAAGGGCGGTATTGGTTTAAATGGCCTTTTTAACAATTTTGTGAGTCATATGGTTTCGGAATCATAAAAAAAGTGTGTACGCGAAGGAGGAAAGTTGTTTTGAATGCAAAAACGTGGGAAAAATGAATGCATAAGGAAAAGAAACAAAAGGGCGGCATTGGTTTAAATGGCTTTTTAGACAGTTTTGTGAGTCAGATGGGTTCGGAATCTTAAAAACAGTGTATACGCGTAGGAGGAAAGTTGTTTTGAGTGCAAAAACGTGGTAAAAATGAATGTATAAGGAAAAGAAACAAAAGGGAGGTATTGGTTTAAATGGTCTTTTAGATGATTTTGTGAGTTAGATGGGTTCGGAATCATCAAAACAGTGTGTACGCGAAGGAGGAAAGTTGTCTTGAGTGCAAAAATGTAAGATAAATGAATGTGTAAGGAAAAGAAACGAAAGGGCGGTATTGGTTTAAATGGCCTTTTTAACGATTTTGTGAGTCATATGGGTTCGGAATCATAAAAACAGTGTGTACGCAAAGGAAGAAAACTGTTTTGAGTGCAAAATCGTGGAAAAAATGAATGTATAAGGAAAAGAAACAAAAGGGCGTTATTCGTTTAAATGGTCTTTTAGACGATTTTGTGAGTTAGATGGGTTCGGAATCATCAAAACAGTGTGTACGCGAAGGAGGAAAGTTGTCTTGAGTGCAGAAATGTAAGAAAAATGAATGTGTAAGGAAAAGAAACGAAAGGGCGGTATTGGTTTAAATGCTCTTTTAGATGATTTTGTGAGTCAGATGGGTTCGGAATCTTAAAAACAGTGTATACGCGGAGGAAAGTTGTTTTGAGTGCAAAAACGTGGTAAAAATGAATGTATAAGGAAAAGAAACAAATGGGAGGTATTGGTTTAAATGGTCTTTTAGATGATTTTGTGAGTCAGATGGGTTCGGAATCATGAAAACAGTGTGTACGCGAAGGAGGAAAGTTGTCTTGAGTGCAAAAATGTAAGAAAAATGAATGTGTAAGGAAAAGAAACAAAAGGGCGGTATTGGTTTAAATGGCCTTTTTAACGATTTTGTGAGTCATGGTTTCGGAATCATAAAAAAAGTGTGTACGCGAAGGAGAAAAGTTCAGATGGATTCGGAATCATAAAAAAAGTGTGTACGCGAAGAAGGAAAGTTGTCTTAAGTGCAAAAACGTAAGAAAAATGAATGCATAAGGAAAAGAAACGAAAGAAAGGAATTCGTTTAAATGGTCTTTTGGACGGTTTTGTTATTCAGATAGGTTTGGAATTATAAAAACAGTGTGTACGCGAAGGAGGAAAGTTGTTTTGAGTGCAAAAACGTGGAAAAAATGAATGGATAAGGAAAAGAAACAAAAGGGCGGTATCGGTTTAAATAGCTTTTTAGACAGTTTTGTGAGTCAGATGGGTTCGGAATCTTAAAAACAGTGTGTACGAGAAGGAGGAAAGTTGTTTTGAGTGCAAAAACGTGAAAAAAATGAATGCATAAGGAAAAGAAACAAAAGGGCGGTATTGGTTTAAATGGCTTTTTAGACAGTTTTGTGAGTCAGATGGGCTCGGAATCTTAAAAACAGTGTGTACGCGAAGGAGGAAAGTTGTTTTGAGAACAAAAACGTGGAAAAAATGAATGTATAAGGAAAAAAAACAAAAGGGCGGTATTGGTTTAAATGGCCTTTTAGACGGTTTTGTGAGTCAGGTGGGTTCGGAATCTTAAAAACAGTGTGTACGAGAAGGAGGAAAGTTGGAAAAACGTGGAAAAGGGGAAAGTATAAAGAAAAGAAACAAAAGGGCGGTATTGGTTTAAATGGCCTTTTTAACGATTTCGTGAGTCATATGGGTTCGGAATCATAAAAAAAGTGTTTACGCGAAGGAGGAAAGTTGTTTTGAGTGCAAAAACGTGGGAAAAATGAATGCATAAGGAAAAGAAACAAAAGGGCGGTATTGGTTTAAATGGCTTTTTAGACAGTTTTGTGAGTCAGATGGGTTCGGAATCTTAAAAACAGTGTATACGCGAAGGAGGAAAGTTGTTTTGAGTGCAAAAACGTGGAAAAAATGAATGTATAAGGAAAAGCAACAAAAGGGAGGTATTGGTTTAAATGGTCTTTTAGATTATTTTGTGAGTCAGATGGGTTCGGAATCATCAAAACAGTGTGTACGCGAAGGAGGAAAGTTGTCTTGAGTGCAAAAATGTAAGAAAAATGAATGTGTAAGGAAAAGAAACGAAAGGGCGGTATTGGTTTAAATGGCCTTTTTAACGATTTTGTGAGTCATATGGGTTCGGAATCATAAAAAAAGTGTGTACGCGAGGAAGGAAAGTTGTCTTAAGTGCAAAAACGTAAGAAAAATGAATGCATAAGTAAAAGAAACGAAAGGGCGGAATTCGTTTAAATGGTCTTTTGGACGGTTTTGTTATTCAGATGGGTTTGGATTTATAAAAACAGTGTGTACGAGGTGGAAATTTCGAAAAACGTGGAAAAAGTGAATGTATAAGGAAAAGAAACAAAACGGCGGTATTGGTTTAAATGGCTTTTTAGACAGTTTTGTGAGTCAGATGGGTTCGGAATCTTAAAAACAGTGTTTACGCGAAGGAGGAAAGTTGTTTTGAGTACAAAAACGTGGGAAAAATGAATGTATAAGAAAAAGAAACAAAAGGGCGGTATTGGTTTAAATGGCTTTTTAGACAGTTTTGTGAGTCAGATGGGTTCGGAATCTTAAAAACAGTGTATACGCGAAGGAGGAAAGTTGTCTTGAGTGCAAAAATGTAAGAAAAATGAATGTGTAAGGAAAAGAAACGAAAGGGCGGTATTGGTTTAAATGGCCTTTTTAACGATTTTGTGAGTCATATGGGTTCGGAATCATAAAAACAGTGTGTACGCAAAGGAAGAAAACTGTTTTGAGTGCAAAATCGTGGAAAAAATGAATGTATAAGGAAAAGAAACAAAAGGGCGTTATTCGTTTAAATGGTCTTTTAGACGATTTTGTGAGTTAGATGGGTTCGGAATCATCAAAACAGTGTGTACGCGAAGGAGGAAAGTTGTCTTGAGTGCAGAAATGTAAGAAAAATGAATGTGTAAGGAAAAGAAACGAAAGGGCGGTATTGGTTTAAATGCTCTTTTAGATGATTTTGTGAGTCAGATGGGTTCGGAATCTTAAAAACAGTGTATACGCGGAGGAAAGTTGTTTTGAGTGCAAAAACGTGGTAAAAATGAATGTATAAGGAAAAGAAACAAATGGGAGGTATTGGTTTAAATGGTCTTTTAGATGATTTTGTGAGTCAGATGGGTTCGGAATCATGAAAACAGTGTGTACGCGAAGGAGGAAAGTTGTCTTGAGTGCAAAAATGTAAGAAAAATGAATGTGTAAGGAAAAGAAACAAAAGGGCGGTATTGGTTTAAATGGCCTTTTTAACGATTTTGTGAGTCATGGTTTCGGAATCATAAAAAAAGTGTGTACGCGAAGGAGAAAAGTTCAGATGGATTCGGAATCATAAAAAAAGTGTGTACGCGAAGAAGGAAAGTTGTCTTAAGTGCAAAAACGTAAGAAAAATGAATGCATAAGGAAAAGAAACGAAAGGGCGGAATTCGTTTAAATGGTCTTTTGGACGGTTTTGTTATTCAGATAGGTTTGGAATTATAAAAACAGTGTGTACGCGAAGGAGGAAAGTTGTTTTGAGTGCAAAAACGTGGAAAAAATGAATGGATAAGGAAAAGAAACAAAAGGGCGGTATCGGTTTAAATAGCTTTTTAGACAGTTTTGTGAGTCAGATGGGTTCGGAATCTTAAAAACAGTGTGTACGAGAAGGAGGAAAGTTGTTTTGAGTGCAAAAACGTGAAAAAAATGAATGCATAAGGAAAAGAAACAAAAGGGCGGTATTGGTTTAAATGGCTTTTTAGACAGTTTTGTGAGTCAGATGGGCTCGGAATCTTAAAAACAGTGTGTACGCGAAGGAGGAAAGTTGTTTTGAGAACAAAAACGTGGAAAAAATGAATGTATAAGGAAAAAAAACAAAAGGGCGGTATTGGTTTAAATGGCCTTTTAGACGGTTTTGTGAGTCAGGTGGGTTCGGAATCTTAAAAACAGTGTGTACGAGAAGGAGGAAAGTTGGAAAAACGTGGAAAAGGGGAAAGTATAAAGAAAAGAAACAAAAGGGCGGTATTGGTTTAAATGGCCTTTTTAACGATTTCGTGAGTCATATGGGTTCGGAATCATAAAAAAAGTGTTTACGCGAAGGAGGAAAGTTGTTTTGAGTGCAAAAACGTGGAAAAAATGAATGTATAAGGAAAAGCAACAAAAGGGAGGTATTGGTTTAAATGGTCTTTTAGATTATTTTGTGAGTCAGATGGGTTCGGAATCATCAAAACAGTGTGTACGCGAAGGAGGAAAGTTGTCTTGAGTGCAAAAATGTAAGAAAAATGAATGTGTAAGGAAAAGAAACGAAAGGGCGGTATTGGTTTAAATGGCCTTTTTAACGATTTTGTGAGTCATATGGGTTCGGAATCATAAAAAAAGTGTGTACGCGAGGAAGGAAAGTTGTCTTAAGTGCAAAAACGTAAGAAAAATGAATGCATAAGTAAAAGAAACGAAAGGGCGGAATTCGTTTAAATGGTCTTTTGGACGGTTTTGTTATTCAGATGGGTTTGGATTTATAAAAACAGTGTGTACGAGGTGGAAATTTCGAAAAACGTGGAAAAAGTGAATGTATAAGGAAAAGAAACAAAACGGCGGTATTGGTTTAAATGGCTTTTTAGACAGTTTTGTGAGTCAGATGGGTTCGGAATCTTAAAAACAGTGTTTACGCGAAGGAGGAAAGTTGTTTTGAGTACAAAAACGTGGGAAAAATGAATGCATAAGAAAAAGAAACAAAAGGGCGGTATTGGTTTAAATGGCTTTTTAGACAGTTTTGTGAGTCAGATGGGTTCGGAATCTTAAAAACAGTGTATACGCGAAGGAGGAAAGTTGTCTTGAGTGCAAAAATGTAAGAAAAATGAATGTGTAAGGAAAAGAAACGAAAGGGCGGTATTGGTTTAAATGGCCTTTTTAACAATTTTGTGAGTCATATGGTTTCGGAATCATAAAAAAAGTGTGTACGCGAAGGAGGAAAGTTGTTTTGAATGCAAAAACGTGGGAAAAATGAATGCATAAGGAAAAGAAACAAAAGGGCGGCATTGGTTTAAATGGCTTTTTAGACAGTTTTCTGAGTCAGATGGGTTCGGAATCTTAAAAACAGTGTATACGCGTAGGAGGAAAGTTGTTTTGAGTGCAAAAACGTGGTAAAAATGAATGTATAAGGAAAAGAAACAAAAGGGAGGTATTGGTTTAAATGGTCTTTTAGATGATTTTGTGAGTTAGATGGGTTCGGAATCATCAAAACAGTGTGTACGCGAAGGAGGAAAGTTGTCTTGAGTGCAAAAATGTAAGATAAATGAATGTGTAAGGAAAAGAAACGAAAGGGCGGTATTGGTTTAAATGGCCTTTTTAACGATTTTGTGAGTCATATGGGTTCGGAATCATAAAAACAGTGTGTACGCAAAGGAAGAAAACTGTTTTGAGTGCAAAATCGTGGAAAAAATGAATGTATAAGGAAAAGAAACAAAAGGGCGGTATCGGTTTAAATAGCTTTTTAGACAGTTTTGTGAGTCAGATGGGTTCGGAATCTTAAAAACAGTGTGTACGAGAAGGAGGAAAGTTGTTTTGAGTACAAAAACGTGGGAAAAATGAATGCATAAGAAAAAGAAACAAAAGGGCGGTATTGGTTTAAATGGCTTTTTAGACAGTTTTGTGAGTCAGATGGGTTCGGAATCTTAAAAACAGTGTATACGCGGAGGAAAGTTGTTTTGAGTGCAAAAACGTGGTAAAAATGAATGTATAAGGAAAAGAAACAAAAGGGAGGTATTGGTTTAAATGGTCTTTTAGATGATTTTGTGAGTCAGATGGGTTCGGAATCATGAAAACAGTGTGTACGCGAAGGAGGAAAGTTGTCTTGAGTGCAAAAATGTAAGAAAAATGAATGTGTAAGGAAAAGAAACGAAAGGGCGGTATTGGTTTAAATGGCCTTTTTAACAATTTTGTGAGTCATATGGTTTCGGAATCATAAAAAAAGTGTGTACGCGAAGGAGAAAAGTTCAGATGGATTCGGAATCATAAAAAAAGTGTGTACGCGAAGAAGGAAAGTTGTCTTAAGTGCAAAAACGTAAGAAAAATGAATGCATAAGGAAAAGAAACGAAAGGGCGGAATTCGTTTAAATGGTCTTTTGGACGGTTTTGTTATTCAGATAGGTTTGGAATTATAAAAACAGTGTGTACGCGAAGGAGGAAAGTTGTTTTGAGTGCAAAAACGTGGAAAAAATGAATGGATAAGGAAAAGAAACAAAAGGGCGGTATCGGTTTAAATAGCTTTTTAGACAGTTTTGTGAGTCAGATGGGTTCGGAATCTTAAAAACAGTGTGTACGAGAAGGAGGAAAGTTGTTTTGAGTGCAAAAACGTGAAAAAAATGAATGCATAAGGAAAAGAAACAAAAGGGCGGTATTGGTTTAAATGGCTTTTTAGACAGTTTTGTGAGTCAGATGGGCTCGGAATCTTAAAAACAGTGTGTACGCGAAGGAGGAAAGTTGTTTTGAGAACAAAAACGTGGAAAAAATGAATGTATAAGGAAAAAAAACAAAAGGACGGTATTGGTTTAAATGGCCTTTTAGACGGTTTTGTGAGTCAGGTGGGTTCGGAATCTTAAAAACAGTGTGTACGAGAAGGAGGAAAGTTGGAAAAACGTGGAAAAGGGGAAAGTATAAAGAAAAGAAACAAAAGGGCGGTATTGGTTTAAATGGCCTTTTTAACGATTTCGTGAGTCATATGGGTTCGGAATCATAAAAAAAGTGTTTACGCGAAGGAGGAAAGTTGTTTTGAGTGCAAAAACGTGGGAAAAATGAATGCATAAGGAAAAGAAACAAAAGGGCGGTATTGGTTTAAATGGCTTTTTAGACAGTTTTGTGAGTCAGATGGGTTCGGAATCTTAAAAACAGTGTATACGCGAAGGAGGAAAGTTGTTTTGAGTGCAAAAACGTGGAAAAAATGAATGTATGAGGAAAAGCAACAAAAGGGAGGTATTGGTTTAAATGGTCTTTTAGATTATTTTGTGAGTCAGATGGGTTCGGAATCATCAAAACAGTGTGTACGCGAAGGAGGAAAGTTGTCTTGAGTGCAAAAATGTAAGAAAAATGAATGTGTAAGGAAAAGAAACGAAAGGGCGGTATTGGTTTAAATGGCCTTTTTAACGATTTTGTGAGTCATATGGGTTCGGAATCATAAAAAAAGTGTGTACGCGAGGAAGGAAAGTTGTCTTAAGTGCAAAAACGTAAGAAAAATGAATGCATAAGTAAAAGAAACGAAAGGGCGGAATTCGTTTAAATGGTCTTTTGGACGGTTTTGTTATTCAGATGGGTTTGGATTTATAAAAACAGTGTGTACGAGGTGGAAATTTCGAAAAACGTGGAAAAAGTGAATGTATAAGGAAAAGAAACAAAACGGCGGTATTGGTTTAAATGGCTTTTTAGACAGTTTTGTGAGTCAGATGGGTTCGGAATCTTAAAAACAGTGTTTACGCGAAGGAGGAAAGTTGTTTTGAGTACAAAAACGTGGGAAAAATGAATGCATAAGAAAAAGAAACAAAAGGGCGGTATTGGTTTAAATGGCTTTTTAGACAGTTTTGTGAGTCAGATGGGTTCGGAATCTTAAAAACAGTGTATACGCGAAGGAGGAAAGTTGTCTTGAGTGCAAAAATGTAAGAAAAATGAATGTGTAAGGAAAAGAAACGAAAGGGCGGTATTGGTTTAAATGGCCTTTTTAACAATTTTGTGAGTCATATGGTTTCGGAATCATAAAAAAAGTGTGTACGCGAAGGAGGAAAGTTGTTTTGAATGCAAAAACGTGGGAAAAATGAATGCATAAGGAAAAGAAACAAAAGGGCGGCATTGGTTTAAATGGCTTTTTAGACAGTTTTCTGAGTCAGATGGGTTCGGAATCTTAAAAACAGTGTATACGCGTAGGAGGAAAGTTGTTTTGAGTGCAAAAACGTGGTAAAAATGAATGTATAAGGAAAAGAAACAAAAGGGAGGTATTGGTTTAAATGGTCTTTTAGATGATTTTGTGAGTTAGATGGGTTCGGAATCATCAAAACAGTGTGTACGCGAAGGAGGAAAGTTGTCTTGAGTGCAAAAATGTAAGATAAATGAATGTGTAAGGAAAAGAAACGAAAGGGCGGTATTGGTTTAAATGGCCTTTTTAACGATTTTGTGAGTCATATGGGTTCGGAATCATAAAAACAGTGTGTACGCAAAGGAAGAAAACTGTTTTGAGTGCAAAATCGTGGAAAAAATGAATGTATAAGGAAAAGAAACAAAAGGGCGTTATTCGTTTAAATGGTCTTTTAGACGATTTTGTGAGTTAGATGGGTTCGGAATCATCAAAACAGTGTGTACGCGAAGGAGGAAAGTTGTCTTGAGTGCAGAAATGTAAGAAAAATGAATGTGTAAGGAAAAGAAACGAAAGGGCGGTATTGGTTTAAATGCTCTTTTAGATGATTTTGTGAGTCAGATGGGTTCGGAATCTTAAAAACAGTGTATACGCGGAGGAAAGTTGTTTTGAGTGCAAAAACGTGGTAAAAATGAATGTATAAGGAAAAGAAACAAATGGGAGGTATTGGTTTAAATGGTCTTTTAGATGATTTTGTGAGTCAGATGGGTTCGGAATCATGAAAACAGTGTGTACGCGAAGGAGGAAAGTTGTCTTGAGTGCAAAAATGTAAGAAAAATGAATGTGTAAGGAAAAGAAACGAAAGGGCGGTATTGGTTTAAATGGCCTTTTTAACGATTTTGTGAGTCATGGTTTCGGAATCATAAAAAAAGTGTGTACGCGAAGGAGAAAAGTTCAGATGGGTTCGGAATCTTAAAAACAGTGTGTACGAGAAGGAGGAAAGTTGTTTTGAGTGCAAAAACGTGGAAAAAATGAATGTATAAGGAAAAGAAACAAAAGGGCGGTATTGGTTTAAATGGCCTTTTTAACGATTTTGTGAGTCATATGGATTCGGAATCATAAAAAAAGTGTGTACGCGAAGAAGGAAAGTTGTCTTAAGTGCAAAAACGTAAGAAAAATGAATGCATAAGGAAAAGAAACGAAAGGGCGGAATTCGTTTAAATGGTCTTTTGGACGGTTTTGTTATTCAGATAGGTTTGGAATTATAAAAACAGTGTGTACGCGAAGGAGGAAAGTTGTTTTGAGTGCAAAAACGTGGAAAAAATGAATGGATAAGGAAAAGAAACAAAAGGGCGGTATCGGTTTAAATAGCTTTTTAGACAGTTTTGTGAGTCAGATGGGTTCGGAATCTTAAAAACAGTGTGTACGAGAAGGAGGAAAGTTGTTTTGAGTGCAAAAACGTGAAAAAAATGAATGCATAAGGAAAAGAAACAAAAGGGCGGTATTGGTTTAAATGGCTTTTTAGACAGTTTTGTGAGTCAGATGGGCTCGGAATCTTAAAAACAGTGTGTACGCGAAGGAGGAAAGTTGTTTTGAGAACAAAAACGTGGAAAAAATGAATGTATAAGGAAAAGAAACAAAAGGGCGGTATTGGTTTAAATGGCCTTTTAGACGGTTTTGTGAGTCAGGTGGGTTCGGAATCTTAAAAACAGTGTGTACGAGAAGGAGGAAAGTTGGAAAAACGTGGAAAAGGGGAAAGTATAAAGAAAAGAAACAAAAGGGCGGTATTGGTTTAAATGGCCTTTTTAACGATTTCGTGAGTCATATGGGTTCGGAATCATAAAAAAAGTGTTTACGCGAAGGAGGAAAGTTGTTTTGAGTGCAAAAACGTGGGAAAAATGAATGCATAAGGAAAAGAAACAAAAGGGCGGTATTGGTTTAAATGGCTTTTTAGACAGTTTTGTGAGTCAGATGGGTTCGGAATCTTAAAAACAGTGTATACGCGAAGGAGGAAAGTTGTTTTGAGTGCAAAAACGTGGAAAAAATGAATGTATAAGGAAAAGCAACAAAAGGGAGGTATTGGTTTAAATGGTCTTTTAGATTATTTTGTGAGTCAGATGGGTTCGGAATCATCAAAACAGTGTGTACGCGAAGGAGGAAAGTTGTCTTGAGTGCAAAAATGTAAGAAAAATGAATGTGTAAGGAAAAGAAACGAAAGGGCGGTATTGGTTTAAATGGCCTTTTTAACGATTTTGTGAGTCATATGGGTTCGGAATCATAAAAAAAGTGTGTACGCGAAGAAGGAAAGTTGTCTTAAGTGCAAAAACGTAAGAAAAATGAATGCATAAGGAAAAGAAACGAAAGGGCGGAATTCGTTTAAATGGTCTTTTGGACGGTTTTGTTATTCAGATGGGTTTGGATTTATAAAAACAGTGTGTACGAGGTGGAAATTTCGAAAAACGTGGAAAAAGTGAATGTATAAGGAAAAGAAACAAAACGGCGGTATTGGTTTAAATGGCTTTTTAGACAGTTTTGTGAGTCAGATGGGTTCGGAATCTTAAAAACAGTGTTTACGCGAAGGAGGAAAGTTGTTTTGAGTACAAAAACGTGGGAAAAATGAATGCATAAGAAAAAGAAACAAAAGGGCGGTATTGGTTTAAATGGCTTTTTAGACAGTTTTGTGAGTCAGATGGGTTCGGAATCTTAAAAACAGTGTATACGCGGAGGAAAGTTGTTTTGAGTGCAAAAACGTGGTAAAAATGAATGTATAAGGAAAAGAAACAAAAGGGAGGTATTGGTTTAAATGGTCTTTTAGATGATTTTGTGAGTCAGATGGGTTCGGAATCATGAAAACAGTGTGTACGCGAAGGTGGAAAGTTGTCTTGAGTGCAAAAATGTAAGAAAAATGAATGTGTAAGGAAAAGAAACGAAAGGGCGGTATTGGTTTAAATGGCCTTTTTAACAATTTTGTGAGTCATATGGTTTCGGAATCATAAAAAAAGTGTGTACGCGAAGGAGGAAAGTTGTTTTGAATGCAAAAACGTGGGAAAAATGAATGCATAAGGAAAAGAAACAAAAGGGCGGCATTGGTTTAAATGGCTTTTTAGACAGTTTTCTGAGTCAGATGGGTTCGGAATCTTAAAAACAGTGTATACGCGTAGGAGGAAAGTTGTTTTGAGTGCAAAAACGTGGTAAAAATGAATGTATAAGGAAAAGAAACAAAAGGGAGGTATTGGTTTAAATGGTCTTTTAGATGATTTTGTGAGTTAGATGGGTTCGGAATCATCAAAACAGTGTGTACGCGAAGGAGGAAAGTTGTCTTGAGTGCAAAAATGTAAGATAAATGAATGTGTAAGGAAAAGAAACGAAAGGGCGGTATTGGTTTAAATGGCCTTTTTAACGATTTTGTGAGTCATATGGGTTCGGAATCATAAAAACAGTGTGTACGCAAAGGAAGAAAACTGTTTTGAGTGCAAAATCGTGGAAAAAATGAATGTATAAGGAAAAGAAACAAAAGGGCGTTATTCGTTTAAATGGTCTTTTAGACGATTTTGTGAGTTAGATGGGTTCGGAATCATCAAAACAGTGTGTACGCGAAGGAGGAAAGTTGTCTTGAGTGCAGAAATGTAAGAAAAATGAATGTGTAAGGAAAAGAAACGAAAGGGCGGTATTGGTTTAAATGGCCTTTTTAACGATTTTGTGAGTCATATGGGTTCGGAATCATAAACAAAGTATGTACGCAAAGGAGGAAAGTTGCTTTGAGTGCAAAAACGTGGGAAAAATGAATGCATAAGGAAAAGAAACAAAAGGGCGGTATTGGTTTAAATAGCTTTTTAGACAGTTTTGTGAGTCAGATGGGTTCGGAATCTTAAAAACAGTGTGTACGAGAAGGAGGAAAGTTGTTTTGAGTGCAAAAACGTGAAAAAAATGAATGCATAAGGAAAAGAAACAAAAGGGCGGTATTGGTTTAAATAGCTTTTTAGACAGTTTTGTGAGTCAGATGGGTTCGGAATCTTAAAAACAGTGTATACGCGAAGGAGGAAAGTTGTTTTGAGTGCAAAAACGTGGAAAAAATGAATGTATAAGGAAAAGAAACAAAAGGGAGGTATTGGTTTAAATGGTCTTTTAGATGATTTTGTGAGTCAGATGGGTTCGGAATCATCAAAACAGTGTGTACGCGAAGGAGGAAAGTTGTCTTGAGTGCAAAAATGTAAGAAAAATGAATATGTAAGGAAAAGAAACAAAAGGGCGGTATTGGTTTAAATGGCCTTTTTAACGATTTTGTGAGTCATATGGGTTCGGAATCATAAAAAAAGTGTGTACGCGAAGAAGGAAAGTTGTCTTAAGTGCAAAAACGTAAGAAATATGAATGCATAAGGAAAAGAAACAAAAGGGCGGTATTGGTTTAAATGGCTTTTTAGACAGTTTTCTGATTCAGATGGGTTCGGAATCTTAAAAACAGTGTATACGCGAAGGAGGAAGGAGGTTTTGAGTGCAAAAACGTGGTAAAAATGAATGTATAAGGAAAAGAAACAAAAGGGAGGTATTGGTTTAAATGCTCTTTTAGATGATTTTGTGAGTCAGATGGGTTCGGAATCATCAAAACAGTGTGTACGCGAAGGAGGAAAGTTGTCTTGAGTGCAAAAATGTAAGAAAAATGAATATGTAAGGAAAAGAAACAAAAGGGCGGTATTGGTTTAAATGGCCTTTTTAACGATTTTGTGAGTCATATGGTTTCGGAATCATAAAAAAAGTGTGTACGCGAAGGAGGAAAGTTGTTTTGAATGCAAAAACGTGGGAAAAATGAATGCATAAGGAAAAGAAACAAAAGGGCGGTATTGGTTTAAATGGCTTTTTAGACAGTTTTCTGATTCAGATGGGTTCGGAATCTTAAAAACAGTGTATACGCGAAGGAGGAAGGAGGTTTTGAGTGCAAAAACGTGGTAAAAATGAATGTATAAGGAAAAGAAACAAAAGGGAGGTATTGGTTTAAATGCTCTTTTAGATGATTTTGTGAGTCAGATGGGTTCGGAATCATAAAAACAGTGTGTACGCGAAGAAGGAAAGTTGTGTTGAGTGCAAAAACGTAAGAAAAATGAATGCATAAGGAAAAGAAACAAAAGGGCGGAATTCGTTTAAATGGTCTTTTGGACTGTTTTGTTATTCAGATAGGTTTGGAATTATAAAAACAGTGTGTACGCGAAGGAGGAAAGTTGTTTTGAGTGCAAAAACGTTGAAAAAATGAATGGATAAGGAAAAGAAACAAACGGGCGGTATCGGTTTAAATAGCTTTTTAGACAGTTTTGTGAGTCAGATGGGTTCGGAATCTTAAAAACAGTGTGTACGAGAAGCAGGAAAGTTGTTTTGAGTGAAAAACGTGAAAAAAATGAATGCATAAGGAAAAGAAACAAAAGGGCGGTATTGGTTTAAATGGCTTTTTAGACAGTTTTGTGAGTCAGATGGGCTCGGAATCTTAAAAACAGTGTGTACGCGAAGGAGGAAAGTTGTTTTGAGAACAAAAACGTGGAAAAAATGAATGTATAAGGAAAAGAAACAAAAGGGCGGTATTGGTTTAAATGGCCTTTTAGACGGTTTTGTGAGTCAGAAGGGTTCGGAATCTTAAAAACAGTGTGTACGAGAAGGAGGAAAGTTGGAAAAACGTGGAAAAGGGGAAAGTATAAAGAAAAGAAACAAAAGGGCAGTATTGGTTTAAATGGCCTTTTTAACGATTTCGTGAGTCATATGGGTTCGGAATCATAAAAAAAGTGTTTACGCGAAGGAGGAAAGTTGTTTTGAGTGCAAAAACGTGGGAAAAATGAATGCATAAGGAAAAGAAACAAAAGGGCGGTATTGGTTTAAATGGCTTTTTAGACAGTTTTGTGAGTCAGATGGGTTCGGAATCTTAAAAACAGTGTATACGCGAAGGAGGAAAGTTCTTTTGAGTGCAAAAACGTGGAAAAAATGAATGTATAAGGAAAAGAAACAAAAGGGAGGTATTGGTTTAAATGGTCTTTTAGATGATTTTGTGAGTCAGATGGGTTCGGAATCATCAAAACAGTGTGTACGCGAAGGAGGAAAGTTGTTTTGAGTGCAAAAACGTGGGAAAAATGAATGCATAAGGAAAAGAAACAAAAGGGCGGTATTGGTTTAAATGGCTTTTTAGACAGTTTTGTGAGTCAGATGGGTTCGGAATCTTAAAAACAGTGTTTACGCGAAGGAGGAAAGTTGTTTTGAATGCAAAAACGTGGGAAAAATGAATGCATAAGGAAAAGAAACAAAAGGGAGGTATTGGTTTAAATGCTCTTTTAGATGATTTTGTGAGTCAGATGGGTTCGGAATCATAAAAACAGTGTGTACGCGAAGAAGGAAAGTTGTCTTGAGTGAAAAAACGTAAGAAAAATGAATGCATAAGGAAAAGAAACAAAAGGGCGGAATTCGTTTAACTGGTCTTTTGGACTGTTTTGTTATTCAGATAGGTTTGGAATTATAAAAACAGTGTGTACGCGAAGGAGGAAAGTTGTTTTGAGTGCAAAAACGTGGAAAAAATGAATGGATAAGGAAAAGAAACAAAAGGGCGGTATTGGTTTAAATGGCCTTTTAGACGGTTTTGTGAGTCAGATGGGCTCGGAATCTTAAAAACAGTGTGTACGCGAAGGAGGAAAGTTGTTTTGAGAACAAAAACGTGGAAAAAATGAATGTATAAGGAAAAGAAACAAAAGGGCGGTATTGGTTTAAATGGCCTTTTAGACGGTTTTGTGAGTCAGGTGGGTTCGGAATCTTAAAAACAGTGTGTACGAGAAGGAGGAAAGTTGGAAAAACGTGGAAAAGGGGAAAGTATAAAGAAAAGAAACAAAAGGGCAGTATTGGTTTAAATGGCCTTTTTAACGATTTCGTGAGTCATATGGGTTCGGAATCATAAAAAAAGTGTTTACGCGAAGGAGGAAAGTTGTTTTGAGTGCAAAAACGTGGGAAAAATGAATGCATAAGGAAAAGAAACAAAAGGGCGGTATTGGTTTAAATGGCTTTTTAGACAGTTTTGTGAGTCAGATGGGTTCGGAATCTTAAAAACAGTGTATACGCGAAGGAGGAAAGTTGTTTTGAGTGCAAAAACGTGGAAAAAATGAATGTATAAGGAAAAGAAACAAAAGGGAGGTATTGGTTTAAATGGTCTTTTAGATGATTTTGTGATTCAGATGGGTTCGGAATCATCAAAACAGTGTGTACGCGAAGGAGGAAAGTTGTTTTGAGTGCAAAAACGTGGGAAAAATGAATGCATAAGGAAAAGAAACAAAAGGGCGGTATTGGTTTAAATGGCTTTTTAGACAGTTTTGTGAGTCAGATGGGTTCGGAATCTTAAAAACAGTGTTTACGCGAAGGAGGAAAGTTGTTTTGAATGCAAAAACGTGGGAAAAATGAATGCATAAGGAAAAGAAACAAAAGGGCGGTATTGGTTTAAATGGCTTTTTAGACAGTTTTCTGAGTCAGATGGGTTCGGAATCTTAAAAACAGTGTATACGCGTAGGAGGATAGTTGTTTTGAGTGCAAAAACGTGGTAAAAATGAATGTATAAGGAAAAGAAACAAAAGGGAGGTATTGGTTTAAATGCTCTTTTAGATGATTTTGTGAGTCAGATGGGTTCGGAATCATAAAAACAGTGTGTACGCGAAGAAGGAAAGTTGTCTTGAGTGCAAAAACGTAAGAAAAATGAATGCATAAGGAAAAGAAACAAAAGGGAGGTATTGGTTTAAATGCTCTTTTAGATGATTTTGTGAGTCAGATGGGTTCGGAATCATAAAAACAGTGTGTACGCGAAGAAGGAAAGTTGTCTTGAGTGCAAAAACGTAAGAAAAATGAATGCATAAGGAAAAGAAACAAAAGGGCGGAATTCGTTTAACTGGTCTTTTGGACTGTTTTGTTATTCAGATAGGTTTGGAATTATAAAAACAGTGTGTACGCGAAGGAGGAAAGTTGTTTTGAGTGCAAAAACGTGGAAAAAATGAATGGATAAGGAAAAGAAACAAAAGGGCGGTATCGGTTTAAATAGCTTTTTAGACAGTTTTGTGAGTCAGATGGGTTCGGAATCTTAAAAACAGTGTGTACGAGAAGGAGGAAAGTTGTTTTGAGTGCAAAAACGTGAAAAAAATGAATGCATAAGGAAAAGAAACAAAAGGGCGGTATTGATTTAAATGGCTTTTTAGACAGTTTTGTGAGTCAGATGGGCTCGGAATCTTAAAAACAGTGTGTACGCGAAGGAGGAAAGTTGTTTTGAGAACAAAAACGTGGAAAAAATGAATGTATAAGGAAAAGAAACAAAAGGGCGGTATTGGTTTAAATGGCCTTTTAGACGGTTTTGTGAGTCAGGTGGGTTCGGAATCTTAAAAACAGTGTATACGCGGAGGAAAGTTGTTTTGAGTGCAAAAACGTGGTAAAAATGAATGTATAAGGAAAAGAAACAAAAGGGAGGTATTGGTTTAAATGGTCTTTTAGATGATTTTGTGAGTCAGATGGGTTCGGAATCATGAAAACAGTGTGTACGCGAAGGAGGAAAGTTGTCTTGAGTGCAAAAATGTAAGAAAAATGAATGTGTAAGGAAAAGAAACGAAAGGGCGGTATTGGTTTAAATGGCCTTTTTAACAATTTTGTGAGTCATATGGTTTCGGAATCATAAAAAAAGTGTGTACGCGAAGGAGGAAAGTTGTTTTGAATGCAAAAACGTGGGAAAAATGAATGCATAAGGAAAAGAAACAAAAGGGCGGCATTGGTTTAAATGGCTTTTTAGACAGTTTTCTGAGTCAGATGGGTTCGGAATCTTAAAAACAGTGTATACGCGTAGGAGGAAAGTTGTTTTGAGTGCAAAAACGTGGTAAAAATGAATGTATAAGGAAAAGAAACAAAAGGGAGGTATTGGTTTAAATGGTCTTTTAGATGATTTTGTGAGTTAGATGGGTTCGGAATCATCAAAACAGTGTGTACGCGAAGGAGGAAAGTTGTCTTGAGTGCAAAAATGTAAGATAAATGAATGTGTAAGGAAAAGAAACGAAAGGGCGGTATTGGTTTAAATGGCCTTTTTAACGATTTTGTGAGTCATATGGGTTCGGAATCATAAAAACAGTGTGTACGCAAAGGAAGAAAACTGTTTTGAGTGCAAAATCGTGGAAAAAATGAATGTATAAGGAAAAGAAACAAAAGGGCGTTATTCGTTTAAATGGTCTTTTAGACGATTTTGTGAGTTAGATGGGTTCGGAATCATCAAAACAGTGTGTACGCGAAGGAGGAAAGTTGTCTTGAGTGCAGAAATGTAAGAAAAATGAATGTGTAAGGAAAAGAAACGAAAGGGCGGTATTGGTTTAAATGCTCTTTTAGATGATTTTGTGAGTCAGATGGGTTCGGAATCTTAAAAACAGTGTATACGCGGAGGAAAGTTGTTTTGAGTGCAAAAACGTGGTAAAAATGAATGTATAAGGAAAAGAAACAAATGGGAGGTATTGGTTTAAATGGTCTTTTAGATGATTTTGTGAGTCAGATGGGTTCGGAATCATGAAAACAGTGTGTACGCGAAGGAGGAAAGTTGTCTTGAGTGCAAAAATGTAAGAAAAATGAATGTGTAAGGAAAAGAAACAAAAGGGCGGTATTGGTTTAAATGGCCTTTTTAACGATTTTGTGAGTCATGGTTTCGGAATCATAAAAAAAGTGTGTACGCGAAGGAGAAAAGTTCAGATGGATTCGGAATCATAAAAAAAGTGTGTACGCGAAGAAGGAAAGTTGTCTTAAGTGCAAAAACGTAAGAAAAATGAATGCATAAGGAAAAGAAACGAAAGGGCGGAATTCGTTTAAATGGTCTTTTGGACGGTTTTGTTATTCAGATAGGTTTGGAATTATAAAAACAGTGTGTACGCGAAGGAGGAAAGTTGTTTTGAGTGCAAAAACGTGGAAAAAATGAATGGATAAGGAAAAGAAACAAAAGGGCGGTATCGGTTTAAATAGCTTTTTAGACAGTTTTGTGAGTCAGATGGGTTCGGAATCTTAAAAACAGTGTGTACGAGAAGGAGGAAAGTTGTTTTGAGTGCAAAAACGTGAAAAAAATGAATGCATAAGGAAAAGAAACAAAAGGGCGGTATTGGTTTAAATGGCTTTTTAGACAGTTTTGTGAGTCAGATGGGCTCGGAATCTTAAAAACAGTGTGTACGCGAAGGAGGAAAGTTGTTTTGAGAACAAAAACGTGGAAAAAATGAATGTATAAGGAAAAAAAACAAAAGGGCGGTATTGGTTTAAATGGCCTTTTAGACGGTTTTGTGAGTCAGGTGGGTTCGGAATCTTAAAAACAGTGTGTACGAGAAGGAGGAAAGTTGGAAAAACGTGGAAAAGGGGAAAGTATAAAGAAAAGAAACAAAAGGGCGGTATTGGTTTAAATGGCCTTTTTAACGATTTCGTGAGTCATATGGGTTCGGAATCATAAAAAAAGTGTTTACGCGAAGGAGGAAAGTTGTTTTGAGTGCAAAAACGTGGGAAAAATGAATGCATAAGGAAAAGAAACAAAAGGGCGGTATTGGTTTAAATGGCTTTTTAGACAGTTTTGTGAGTCAGATGGGTTCGGAATCTTAAAAACAGTGTATACGCGAAGGAGGAAAGTTGTTTTGAGTGCAAAAACGTGGAAAAAATGAATGTATAAGGAAAAGCAACAAAACGGAGGTATTGGTTTAAATGGTCTTTTAGATTATTTTGTGAGTCAGATGGGTTCGGAATCATCAAAACAGTGTGTACGCGAAGGAGGAAAGTTGTCTTGAGTGCAAAAATGTAAGAAAAATGAATGTGTAAGGAAAAGAAACGAAAGGGCGGTATTGGTTTAAATGGCCTTTTTAACGATTTTGTGAGTCATAAGGGTTCGGAATCATAAAAAAAGTGTGTACGCGAGGAAGGAAAGTTGTCTTAAGTGCAAAAACGTAAGAAAAATGAATGCATAAGTAAAAGAAACGAAAGGGCGGAATTCGTTTAAATGGTCTTTTGGACGGTTTTGTTATTCAGATGGGTTTGGATTTATAAAAACAGTGTGTACGAGGTGGAAATTTCGAAAAACGTGGAAAAAGTGAATGTATAAGGAAAAGAAACAAAACGGCGGTATTGGTTTAAATGGCTTTTTAGACAGTTTTGTGAGTCAGATGGGTTCGGAATCTTAAAAACAGTGTTTACGCGAAGGAGGAAAGTTGTTTTGAGTACAAAAACGTGGGAAAAATGAATGCATAAGAAAAAGAAACAAAAGGGCGGTATTGGTTTAAATGGCTTTTTAGACAGTTTTGTGAGTCAGATGGGTTCGGAATCTTAAAAACAGTGTATACGCGAAGGAGGAAAGTTGTCTTGAGTGCAAAAATGTAAGAAAAATGAATGTGTAAGGAAAAGAAACGAAAGGGCGGTATTGGTTTAAATGGCCTTTTTAACAATTTTGTGAGTCATATGGTTTCGGAATCATAAAAAAAGTGTGTACGCGAAGGAGGAAAGTTGTTTTGAATGCAAAAACGTGGGAAAAATGAATGCATAAGGAAAAGAAACAAAAGGGCGGCATTGGTTTAAATGGCTTTTTAGACAGTTTTCTGAGTCAGATGGGTTCGGAATCTTAAAAACAGTGTATACGCGTAGGAGGAAAGTTGTTTTGAGTGCAAAAACGTGGTAAAAATGAATGTATAAGGAAAAGAAACAAAAGGGAGGTATTGGTTTAAATGGTCTTTTAGATGATTTTGTGAGTTAGATGGGTTCGGAATCATCAAAACAGTGTGTACGCGAAGGAGGAAAGTTGTCTTGAGTGCAAAAATGTAAGATAAATGAATGTGTAAGGAAAAGAAACGAAAGGGCGGTATTGGTTTAAATGGCCTTTTTAACGATTTTGTGAGTCATATGGGTTCGGAATCATAAAAACAGTGTGTACGCAAAGGAAGAAAACTGTTTTGAGTGCAAAATCGTGGAAAAAATGAATGTATAAGGAAAAGAAACAAAAGGGCGTTATTCGTTTAAATGGTCTTTTAGACGATTTTGTGAGTTAGATGGGTTCGGAATCATCAAAACAGTGTGTACGCGAAGGAGGAAAGTTGTCTTGAGTGCAGAAATGTAAGAAAAATGAATGTGTAAGGAAAAGAAACGAAAGGGCGGTATTGGTTTAAATGCTCTTTTAGATGATTTTGTGAGTCAGATGGGTTCGGAATCTTAAAAACAGTGTATACGCGGAGGAAAGTTGTTTTGAGCGCAAAAACGTGGTAAAAATGAATGTATAAGGAAAAGAAACAAATGGGAGGTATTGGTTTAAATGGTCTTTTAGATGATTTTGTGAGTCAGATGGGTTCGGAATCATGAAAACAGTGTGTACGCGAAGGAGGAAAGTTGTCTTGAGTGCAAAAATGTAAGAAAAATGAATGTGTAAGGAAAAGAAACGAAAGGGCGGTATTGGTTTAAATGGCCTTTTTAACGATTTTGTGAGTCATGGTTTCGGAATCATAAAAAAAGTGTGTACGCGAAGGAGAAAAGTTCAGATGGGTTCGGAATCTTAAAAACAGTGTGTACGAGAAGGAGGAAAGTTGTTTTGAGTGCAAAAACGTGGAAAAAATGAATGTATAAGGAAAAGAAACAAAAGGGCGGTATTGGTTTAAATGGCCTTTTTAACGATTTTGTGAGTCATATGGATTCGGAATCATAAAAAAAGTGTGTACGCGAAGAAGGAAAGTTGTCTTAAGTGCAAAAACGTAAGAAAAATGAATGCATAAGGAAAAGAAACGAAAGGGCGGAATTCGTTTAAATGGTCTTTTGGACGGTTTTGTTATTCAGATAGGTTTGGAATTATAAAAACAGTGTGTACGCGAAGGAGGAAAGTTGTTTTGAGTGCAAAAACGTGGAAAAAATGAATGGATAAGGAAAAGAAACAAAAGGGCGGTATCGGTTTAAATAGCTTTTTAGACAGTTTTGTGAGTCAGATGGGTTCGGAATCTTAAAAACAGTGTGTACGAGAAGGAGGAAAGTTGTTTTGAGTGCAAAAACGTGAAAAAAATGAATGCATAAGGAAAAGAAACAAAAGGGCGGTATTGGTTTAAATGGCTTTTTAGACAGTTTTGTGAGTCAGATGGGCTCGGAATCTTAAAAACAGTGTGTACGCGAAGGAGGAAAGTTGTTTTGAGAACAAAAACGTGGAAAAAATGAATGTATAAGGAAAAGAAACAAAAGGGCGGTATTGGTTTAAATGGCCTTTTAGACGGTTTTGTGAGTCAGGTGGGTTCGGAATCTTAAAAACAGTGTGTACGAGAAGGAGGAAAGTTGGAAAAACGTGGAAAAGGGGAAAGTATAAAGAAAAGAAACAAAAGGGCGGTATTGGTTTAAATGGCCTTTTTAACGATTTCGTGAGTCATATGGGTTCGGAATCATAAAAAAAGTGTTTACGCGAAGGAGGAAAGTTGTTTTGAGTGCAAAAACGTGGGAAAAATGAATGCATAAGGAAAAGAAACAAAAGGGCGGTATTGGTTTAAATGGCTTTTTAGACAGTTTTGTGAGTCAGATGGGTTCGGAATCTTAAAAACAGTGTATACGCGAAGGAGGAAAGTTGTTTTGAGTGCAAAAACGTGGAAAAAATGAATGTATAAGGAAAAGCAACAAAAGGGAGGTATTGGTTTAAATGGTCTTTTAGATTATTTTGTGAGTCAGATGGGTTCGGAATCATCAAAACAGTGTGTACGCGAAGGAGGAAAGTTGTCTTGAGTGCAAAAATGTAAGAAAAATGAATGTGTAAGGAAAAGAAACGAAAGGGCGGTATTGGTTTAAATGGCCTTTTTAACGATTTTGTGAGTCATATGGGTTCGGAATCATAAAAAAAGTGTGTACGCGAAGAAGGAAAGTTGTCTTAAGTGCAAAAACGTAAGAAAAATGAATGCATAAGGAAAAGAAACGAAAGGGCGGAATTCGTTTAAATGGTCTTTTGGACGGTTTTGTTATTCAGATGGGTTTGGATTTATAAAAACAGTGTGTACGAGGTGGAAATTTCGAAAAACGTGGAAAAAGTGAATGTATAAGGAAAAGAAACAAAACGGCGGTATTGGTTTAAATGGCTTTTTAGACAGTTTTGTGAGTCAGATGGGTTCGGAATCTTAAAAACAGTGTTTACGCGAAGGAGGAAAGTTGTTTTGAGTACAAAAACGTGGGAAAAATGAATGCATAAGAAAAAGAAACAAAAGGGCGGTATTGGTTTAAATGGCTTTTTAGACAGTTTTGTGAGTCAGATGGGTTCGGAATCTTAAAAACAGTGTATACGCGGAGGAAAGTTGTTTTGAGTGCAAAAACGTGGTAAAAATGAATGTATAAGGAAAAGAAACAAAAGGGACGTATTGGTTTAAATGGTCTTTTAGATGATTTTGTGAGTCAGATGGGTTCGGAATCATGAAAACAGTGTGTACGCGAAGGAGGAAAGTTGTCTTGAGTGCAAAAATGTAAGAAAAATGAATGTGTAAGGAAAAGAAACGAAAGGGCGGTATTGGTTTAAATGGCCTTTTTAACAATTTTGTGAGTCATATGGTTTCGGAATCATAAAAAAAGTGTGTACGCGAAGGAGGAAAGTTGTTTTGAATGCAAAAACGTGGGAAAAATGAATGCATAAGGAAAAGAAACAAAAGGGCGGCATTGGTTTAAATGGCTTTTTAGACAGTTTTCTGAGTCAGATGGGTTCGGAATCTTAAAAACAGTGTATACGCGTAGGAGGAAAGTTGTTTTGAGTGCAAAAACGTGGTAAAAATGAATGTATAAGGAAAAGAAACAAAAGGGAGGTATTGGTTTAAATGGTCTTTTAGATGATTTTGTGAGTTAGATGGGTTCGGAATCATCAAAACAGTGTGTACGCGAAGGAGGAAAGTTGTCTTGAGTGCAAAAATGTAAGCTAAATGAATGTGTAAGGAAAAGAAACGAAAGGGCGGTATTGGTTTAAATGGCCTTTTTAACGATTTTGTGAGTCATATGGGTTCGGAATCATAAAAACAGTGTGTACGCAAAGGAAGAAAACTGTTTTGAGTGCAAAATCGTGGAAAAAATGAATGTATAAGGAAAAGAAACAAAAGGGCGTTATTCGTTTAAATGGTCTTTTAGACGATTTTGTGAGTTAGATGGGTTCGGAATCATCAAAACAGTGTGTACGCGAAGGAGGAAAGTTGTCTTGAGTGCAGAAATGTAAGAAAAATGAATGTGTAAGGAAAAGAAACGAAAGGGCGGTATTGGTTTAAATGCTCTTTTAGATGATTTTGTGAGTCAGATGGGTTCGGAATCATCAAAACAGTGTGTACGCGAAGGTGGAAAGTTGTCTTGAGTGCAAAAATGTAAGAAAAATGAATGTGTAAGGAAAAGAAACGAAAGGGCGGTATTGGTTTAAATGGCCTTTTTAACGATTTTGTGAGTCATATGGGTTCGGAATCATAAACAAAGTATGTACGCAAAGGAGGAAAGTTGCTTTGAGTGCAAAAACGTGGGAAAAATGAATGCATAAGGAAAAGAAACAAAAGGGCGGTATTGGTTTAAATAGCTTTTTAGACAGTTTTGTGAGTCAGATGGGTTCGGAATCTTAAAAACAGTGTGTACGAGAAGGAGGAAAGTTGTTTTGAGTGCAAAAACGTGGAAAAAATGAATGTATAAGGAAAAGAAACAAAAGGGCGGTATTGGTTTAAATGGCCTTTTTAACGATTTTGTGAGTCATATGGATTCGGAATCATAAAAAAAGTGTGTACGCGAAGAAGGAAAGTTGTCTTAAGTGCAAAAACGTAAGAAAAATGAATGCATAAGGAAAAGAAACGAAAGGGCGGAATTCGTTTAAATGGTCTTTTGGACGGTTTTGTTATTCAGATAGGTTTGGAATTATAAAAACAGTGTGTACGCGAAGGAGGAAAGTTGTTTTGAGTGCAAAAACGTGGAAAAAATGAATGGATAAGGAAAAGAAACAAAAGGGCGGTATCGGTTTAAATAGCTTTTTAGACAGTTTTGTGAGTCAGATGGGTTCGGAATCTTAAAAACAGTGTGTACGAGAAGGAGGAAAGTTGTTTTGAGTGCAAAAACGTGAAAAAAATGAATGCATAAGGAAAAGAAACAAAAGGGCGGTATTGGTTTAAATGGCTTTTTAGACAGTTTTGTGAGTCAGATGGGCTCGGAATCTTAAAAACAGTGTGTACGCGAAGGAGGAAAGTTGTTTTGAGAACAAAAACGTGGAAAAAATGAATGTATAAGGAAAAGAAACAAAAGGGCGGTATTGGTTTAAATGGCCTTTTAGACGGTTTTGTGAGTCAGGTGGGTTCGGAATCTTAAAAACAGTGTGTACGAGAAGGAGGAAAGTTGGAAAAACGTGGAAAAGGGGAAAGTATAAAGAAAAGAAACAAAAGGGCGGTATTGGTTTAAATGGCCTTTTTAACGATTTCGTGAGTCATATGGGTTCGGAATCATAAAAAAAGTGTTTACGCGAAGGAGGAAAGTTGTTTTGAGTGCAAAAACGTGGGAAAAATGAATGCATAAGGAAAAGAAACAAAAGGGCGGTATTGGTTTAAATGGCTTTTTAGACAGTTTTGTGAGTCAGATGGGTTCGGAATCTTAAAAACAGTGTATACGCGAAGGAGGAAAGTTGTTTTGAGTGCAAAAACGTGGAAAAAATGAATGTATAAGGAAAAGCAACAAAAGGGAGGTATTGGTTTAAATGGTCTTTTAGATTATTTTGTGAGTCAGATGGGTTCGGAATCATCAAAACAGTGTGTACGCGAAGGAGGAAAGTTGTCTTGAGTGCAAAAATGTAAGAAAAATGAATGTGTAAGGAAAAGAAACGAAAGGGCGGTATTGGTTTAAATGGCCTTTTTAACGATTTTGTGAGTCATATGGGTTCGGAATCATAAAAAAAGTGTGTACGCGAAGAAGGAAAGTTGTCTTAAGTGCAAAAACGTAAGAAAAATGAATGCATAAGGAAAAGAAACGAAAGGGCGGAATTCGTTTAAATGGTCTTTTGGACGGTTTTGTTATTCAGATGGGTTTGGATTTATAAAAACAGTGTGTACGAGGTGGAAATTTCGAAAAACGTGGAAAAAGTGAATGTATAAGGAAAAGAAACAAAACGGCGGTATTGGTTTAAATGGCTTTTTAGACAGTTTTGTGAGTCAGATGGGTTCGGAATCTTAAAAACAGTGTTTACGCGAAGGAGGAAAGTTGTTTTGAGTACAAAAACGTGGGAAAAATGAATGCATAAGAAAAAGAAACAAAAGGGCGGTATTGGTTTAAATGGCTTTTTAGACAGTTTTGTGAGTCAGATGGGTTCGGAATCTTAAAAACAGTGTATACGCGGAGGAAAGTTGTTTTGAGTGCAAAAACGTGGTAAAAATGAATGTATAAGGAAAAGAAACAAAAGGGACGTATTGGTTTAAATGGTCTTTTAGATGATTTTGTGAGTCAGATGGGTTCGGAATCATGAAAACAGTGTGTACGCGAAGGAGGAAAGTTGTCTTGAGTGCAAAAATGTAAGAAAAATGAATGTGTAAGGAAAAGAAACGAAAGGGCGGTATTGGTTTAAATGGCCTTTTTAACAATTTTGTGAGTCATATGGTTTCGGAATCATAAAAAAAGTGTGTACGCGAAGGAGGAAAGTTGTTTTGAATGCAAAAACGTGGGAAAAATGAATGCATAAGGAAAAGAAACAAAAGGGCGGCATTGGTTTAAATGGCTTTTTAGACAGTTTTCTGAGTCAGATGGGTTCGGAATCTTAAAAACAGTGTATACGCGTAGGAGGAAATTTGTTTTGAGTGCAAAAACGTGGTAAAAATGAATGTATAAGGAAAAGAAACAAAAGGGAGGTATTGGTTTAAATGGTCTTTTAGATGATTTTGTGAGTTAGATGGGTTCGGAATCATCAAAACAGTGTGTACGCGAAGGAGGAAAGTTGTCTTGAGTGCAAAAATGTAAGCTAAATGAATGTGTAAGGAAAAGAAACGAAAGGGCGGTATTGGTTTAAATGGCCTTTTTAACGATTTTGTGAGTCATATGGGTTCGGAATCATAAAAACAGTGTGTACGCAAAGGAAGAAAACTGTTTTGAGTGCAAAATCGTGGAAAAAATGAATGTATAAGGAAAAGAAACAAAAGGGCGTTATTCGTTTAAATGGTCTTTTAGACGATTTTGTGAGTTAGATGGGTTCGGAATCATCAAAACAGTGTGTACGCGAAGGAGGAAAGTTGTCTTGAGTGCAGAAATGTAAGAAAAATGAATGTGTAAGGAAAAGAAACGAAAGGGCGGTATTGGTTTAAATGCTCTTTTAGATGATTTTGTGAGTCAGATGGGTTCGGAATCATCAAAACAGTGTGTACGCGAAGGTGGAAAGTTGTCTTGAGTGCAAAAATGTAAGAAAAATGAATGTGTAAGGAAAAGAAACGAAAGGGCGGTATTGGTTTAAATGGCCTTTTTAACGATTTTGTGAGTCATATGGGTTCGGAATCATAAACAAAGTATGTACGCAAAGGAGGAAAGTTGCTTTGAGTGCAAAAACGTGGGAAAAATGAATGCATAAGGAAAAGAAACAAAAGGGCGGTATTGGTTTAAATAGCTTTTTAGACAGTTTTGTGAGTCAGATGGGTTCGGAATCTTAAAAACAGTGTGTACGAGAAGGAGGAAAGTTGTTTTGAGTGCAAAAACGTGAAAAAAATGAATGCATAAGGAAAAGAAACAAAAGGGCGGTATTGGTTTAAATAGCTTTTTAGACAGTTTTGTGAGTCAGATGGGTTCGGAATCTTAAAAACAGTGTATACGCGAAGGAGGAAAGTTGTTTTGAGTGCAAAAACGTGGAAAAAATGAATGTATAAGGAAAAGAAACAAAAGGGAGGTATTGGTTTAAATGGTCTTTTAGATGATTTTGTGAGTCAGATGGGTTCGGAATCATCAAAACAGTGTGTACGCGAAGGAGGAAAGTTGTCTTGAGTGCAAAAATGTAAGAAAAATGAATATGTAAGGAAAAGAAACGAAAGGGCGGTATTGGTTTAAATGGCCTTTTTAACGATTTTGTGAGTCATATGGGTTCGGAATCATAAAAAAAGTGTGTACGCGAAGAAGGAAAGTTGTCTTAAGTGCAAAAACGTAAGAAAAATGAATGCATAAGGAAAAGAAACGAAAGGGCGGAATTCGTTTAAATGGTCTTTTGGACGGTTTTGTTATTGAGATGGGTTTGGATTTATAAAAACAGTGTGTACGAGGTGGAAAGTTCGAAAAACGTGGAAAAAGTGAATGTATAAGGAAAAGAAACAAAACGGCGGTATTGGATTAAATGGCTTTTTAGACAGTTTTGTGAGTCAGATGGGTTCGGAATCTTAAAAACAGTGTTTACGCGAAGGAGGAAAGTTTTTTTGAGTACAAAAACGTGGGAAAAATGAATGCATAAGAAAAAGAAACAAAAGGGCGGTATTGGTTTAAATGGCTTTTTAGACAGTTTTGTGAGTCAGATGGGTTCGGAATCTTAAAAACAGTGTATACGCGGAGGAAAGTTGTTTTGAGTGCAAAAACGTGGTAAAAATGAATGTATAAGGAAAAGAAACAAAAGGGCGGAATTCGTTTAAATGGTCTTTTGGACGGTTTTGTTATTCAGATGGGTTTGGATTTATAAAAACAGTGTGTACGAGGAGGAAAGTTCGAAAAACGTGGAAAAAGTGAATGTATAAGGAAAAGAAACAAAAGGGCGATATTGGTTTAAATGGCTTTTTAGACAGTTTTGTGAGTCAGATGGGTTCGGAATCTTAAAAACAGTGTTTACGCGAAGGAGGAAAGTTGTTTTGAGTACAAAAACGTGGGAAAAATGAATGCATAAGAAAAAGAAACAAAAGGGCGGTATTGGTTTAAATGGCTTTTTAGACAGTTTTGTGAGTTAGATGGGTTCGGAATCTTAAAAACAGTGTATACGCGGAGGAAAGTTGTTTTGAGTGCAAAAACGTGGTAAAAATGAATGTATAAGGAAAAGAAACAAAAGGGAGGTATTGGTTTAAATGGTCTTTTAGATGATTTTGTGAGTCAGATGGGTTCGGAATCATGAAAACAGTGTGTACGCGAAGGAGGAAAGTTGTCTTGAGTGCAAAAATGTAAGAAAAATGAATGTGTAAGGTAAAGAAACGAAAGGGCGGTATTGGTTTAAATGGCCTTTTTAACGATTTTGTGAGTCATATGGTTTCGGAATCATAAAAAAAGTGTGTACGCGAACGAGGAAAGTTGTTTTGAATGCAAAAACGTGGGAAAAATGAATGCATAAGGAAAAGAAACAAACGGGCGGTATCGGTTTAAATAGCTTTTTAGACAGTTTTGTGAGTCAGATGGGTTCGGAATCTTAAAAACAGTGTGTACGAGAAGCAGGAAAGTTGTTTTGAGTGAAAAACGTGAAAAAAATGAATGCATAAGGAAAAGAAACAAAAGGGCGGTATTGGTTTAAATGGCTTTTTAGACAGTTTTGTGAGTCAGATGGGCTCGGAATCTTAAAAACAGTGTGTACGCGAAGGAGGAAAGTTGTTTTGAGAACAAAAACGTGGAAAAAATGAATGTATAAGGAAAAGAAACAAAAGGGCGGTATTGGTTTAAATGGCCTTTTAGACGGTTTTGTGAGTCAGAAGGGTTCGGAATCTTAAAAACAGTGTGTACGAGAAGGAGGAAAGTTGGAAAAACGTGGAAAAGGGGAAAGTATAAAGAAAAGAAACAAAAGGGCAGTATTGGTTTAAATGGCCTTTTTAACGATTTCGTGAGTCATATGGGTTCGGAATCATAAAAAAAGTGTTTACGCGAAGGAGGAAAGTTGTTTTGAGTGCAAAAACGTGGGAAAAATGAATGCATAAGGAAAAGAAACAAAAGGGCGGTATTGGTTTAAATGGCTTTTTAGACAGTTTTGTGAGTCAGATGGGTTCGGAATCTTAAAAACAGTGTATACGCGAAGGAGGAAAGTTCTTTTGAGTGCAAAAACGTGGAAAAAATGAATGTATAAGGAAAAGAAACAAAAGGGAGGTATTGGTTTAAATGGTCTTTTAGATGATTTTGTGAGTCAGATGGGTTCGGAATCATCAAAACAGTGTGTACGCGAAGGAGGAAAGTTGTTTTGAGTGCAAAAACGTGGGAAAAATGAATGCATAAGGAAAAGAAACAAAAGGGCGGTATTGGTTTAAATGGCTTTTTAGACAGTTTTGTGAGTCAGATGGGTTCGGAATCTTAAAAACAGTGTTTACGCGAAGGAGGAAAGTTGTTTTGAATGCAAAAACGTGGGAAAAATGAATGCATAAGGAAAAGAAACAAAAGGGAGGTATTGGTTTAAATGCTCTTTTAGATGATTTTGTGAGTCAGATGGGTTCGGAATCATAAAAACAGTGTGTACGCGAAGAAGGAAAGTTGTCTTGAGTGCAAAAACGTAAGAAAAATGAATGCATAAGGAAAAGAAACAAAAGGGCGGAATTCGTTTAACTGGTCTTTTGGACTGTTTTGTTATTCAGATAGGTTTGGAATTATAAAAACAGTGTGTACGCGAAGGAGGAAAGTTGTTTTGAGTGCAAAAACGTGGAAAAAATGAATGGATAAGGAAAAGAAACAAAAGGGCGGTATTGGTTTAAATGGCCTTTTAGACGGTTTTGTGAGTCAGATGGGCTCGGAATCTTAAAAACAGTGTGTACGCGAAGGAGGAAAGTTGTTTTGAGAACAAAAACGTGGAAAAAATGAATGTATAAGGAAAAGAAACAAAAGGGCGGTATTGGTTTAAATGGCCTTTTAGACGGTTTTGTGAGTCAGGTGGGTTCGGAATCTTAAAAACAGTGTGTACGAGAAGGAGGAAAGTTGGAAAAACGTGGAAAAGGGGAAAGTATAAAGAAAAGAAACAAAAGGGCAGTATTGGTTTAAATGGCCTTTTTAACGATTTCGTGAGTCATATGGGTTCGGAATCATAAAAAAAGTGTTTACGCGAAGGAGGAAAGTTGTTTTGAGTGCAAAAACGTGGGAAAAATGAATGCATAAGGAAAAGAAACAAAAGGGCGGTATTGGTTTAAATGGCTTTTTAGACAGTTTTGTGAGTCAGATGGGTTCGGAATCTTAAAAACAGTGTATACGCGAAGGAGGAAAGTTGTTTTGAGTGCAAAAACGTGGAAAAAATGAATGTATAAGGAAAAGAAACAAAAGGGAGGTATTGGTTTAAATGGTCTTTTAGATGATTTTGTGAGTCAGATGGGTTCGGAATCATCAAAACAGTGTGTACGCGAAGGAGGAAAGTTGTTTTGAGTGCAAAAACGTGGGAAAAATGAATGCATAAGGAAAAGAAACAAAAGGGCGGTATTGGTTTAAATGGCTTTTTAGACAGTTTTGTGAGTCAGATGGGTTCGGAATCTTAAAAACAGTGTTTACGCGAAGGAGGAAAGTTGTTTTGAATGCAAAAACGTGGGAAAAATGAATGCATAAGGAAAAGAAACAAAAGGGCGGTATTGGTTTAAATGGCTTTTTAGACAGTTTTCTGAGTCAGATGGGTTCGGAATCTTAAAAACAGTGTATACGCGTAGGAGGATAGTTGTTTTGAGTGCAAAAACGTGGTAAAAATGAATGTATAAGGAAAAGAAACAAAAGGGAGGTATTGGTTTAAATGCTCTTTTAGATGATTTTGTGAGTCAGATGGGTTCGGAATCATAAAAACAGTGTCTACGCGAAGAAGGAAAGTTGTCTTGAGTGCAAAAACGTAAGAAAAATGAATGCATAAGGAAAAGAAACAAAAGGGAGGTATTGGTTTAAATGCTCTTTTAGATGATTTTGTGAGTCAGATGGGTTCGGAATCATAAAAACAGTGTGTACGCGAAGAAGGAAAGTTGTCTTGAGTGCAAAAACGTAAGAAAAATGAATGCATAAGGAAAAGAAACAAAAGGGCGGAATTCGTTTAACTGGTCTTTTGGACTGTTTTGTTATTCAGATAGGTTTGGAATTATAAAAACAGTGTGTACGCGAAGGAGGAAAGTTGTTTTGAGTGCAAAAACGTGGAAAAAATGAATGGATAAGGAAAAGAAACAAAAGGGCGGTATCGGTTTAAATAGCTTTTTAGACAGTTTTGTGAGTCAGATGGGTTCGGAATCTTAAAAACAGTGTGTACGAGAAGGAGGAAAGTTGTTTTGAGTGCAAAAACGTGAAAAAAATGAATGCATAAGGAAAAGAAACAAAAGGGCGGTATTGATTTAAATGGCTTTTTAGACAGTTTTGTGAGTCAGATGGGCTCGGAATCTTAAAAACAGTGTGTACGCGAAGGAGGAAAGTTGTTTTGAGAACAAAAACGTGGAAAAAATGAATGTATAAGGAAAAGAAACAAAAGGGCGGTATTGGTTTAAATGGCCTTTTAGACGGTTTTGTGAGTCAGGTGGGTTCGGAATCTTAAAAACAGTGTGTACGAGAAGGAGGAAAGTTGGAAAAACGTGGAAAAGGGGAAAGTATAAAGAAAAGAAACAAAAGGGCGGTATTGGTTTAAATGGCCTTTTTAACGATTTCGTGAGTCATATGGGTTCCGAATCATAAAAAAAGTGTTTACGCGAAGGAGGAAAGTTGTTTTGAGTGCAAAAACGTGGGAAAAATGAATGCATAAGGAAAAGAAACAAAAAGGCGGTATTGGTTTAAATGGCTTTTTAGACAGTTTTGTGAGTCAGATGGGTTCGGAATCTTAAAAACAGTGTATACGCGAAGGAGGAAAGTTGTTTTGAGTTGTTTTGAGTGCAAAAACGTGGAAAAAATGAATGTATAAGGAAAAGAAACAAAAGGGAGGTATTGGTTTAAATGGTCTTTTAGATTATTTTGTGAGTCAGATGGGTTCGGAATCATCAAAACAGTGTGTACGCGAAGGAGGAAAGTTGTCTAAGAAAAATGAATGTGTAAGGAAAAGAAACGAAAGGGCGGTATTGGTTTAAATGGCCTTTTTAACGATTTTGTGAGTCATATGGGTTCGGAATCATAAAAAAAGTGTGTACGCGAAGAAGGAAAGTTGTCTTAAGTGCAAAAACGTAAGAAAAATGAATGCATAAGGAAAAGAAACGAAAGGGCGGAATTCGTTTAAATGGTCTTTTGGACGGTTTTGTTATTCAGATGGGTTTGGATTTATAAAAACAGTGTGTACGAGGTGGAAATTTCGAAAAACGTGGAAAAAGTGAATGTATAAGGAAAAGAAACAAAACGGCGGTATTGGTTTAAATGGCTTTTTAGACAGTTTTGTGAGTCAGATGGGTTCGGAATCTTAAAAACAGTGTTTACGCGAAGGAGGAAAGTTGTTTTGAGTACAAAAACGTGGGAAAAATGAATGCATAAGAAAAAGTAACAAAAGGGCGGTATTGGTTTAAATGGCTTTTTAGACAGTTTTGTGAGTCAGATGGGTTCGGAATCTTAAAAACAGTGTATACGCGGAGGAAAGTTGTTTTGAGTGCAAAAACGTGGTAAAAATGAATGTATAAGGAAAAGAAACAAAAGGGAGGTCTTTTAAATGGTCTTTTAGATGATTTTGTGAGTCAGATGGGTTCGGAATCATGAAAACAGTGTGTACGCGAAGGAGGAAAGTTGTCTTGAGTGCAAAAATGTAAGAAAAATGAATGTGTAAGGAAAAGAAACGAAAGGGCGGTATTGTTTTAAATGGCCTTTTTAACAATTTTGTGAGTCATATGGTTTCGGAATCATAAAAAAAGTGTGTACGCGAAGGAGGAAAGTTGTTTTGAATGCAAAAACGTGGGAAAAATGAATGCATAAGAAAAAGTAACAAAAGGGCGGTATTGGTTTAAATGGCTTTTTAGACAGTTTTGTGAGTCAGATGGGTTCGGAATCTTAAAAACAGTGTATACGCGGAGGAAAGTTGTTTTGAGTGCAAAAACGTGGTAAAAATGAATGCATAAGGAAAAGAAACAAAAGGGCGGCATTGGTTTAAATGGCTTTTTAGACAGTTTTCTGAGTCAGATGGGTTCGGAATCTTAAAAACAGTGTATACGCGTAGGAGGAAAGTTGTTTTGAGTGCAAAAACGTGGTAAAAATGAATGTATAAGGAAAAGAAACAAAAGGGAGGTATTGGTTTAAATGGTCTTTTAGATGATTTTGTGAGTTAGATGGGTTCGGAATCATCAAAACAGTGTGTACGCGAAGGAGGAAAGTTGTCTTGAGTGCAAAAATGTAAGAAAAATGAATGTGTAAGGAAAAGAAACGAAAGGGCGGTATTGGTTTAAATGGCCTTTTTAACGATTTTGTGAGTCATATGGGTTCGGAATCATAAAAACAGTGTGTACGCAAAGGAAGAAAACTGTTTTGAGTGCAAAATCGTGGAAAAAATGAATGTATAAGGAAAAGAAACAAAAGGGCGTTATTCGTTTAAATGGTCTTTTAGACGATTTTGTGAGTTAGATGGGTTCGGAATCATCAAAACAGTGTGTACGCGAAGGAGGAAAGTTGTCTTGAGTGCAAAAATGTAAGAAAAATGAATGTGTAAGGAAAAGAAACGAAAGGGCGGTATTGGTTTAAATGCTCTTTTAGATGATTTTGTGAGTCAGATGGGTTCGGAATCATCAAAACAGTGTGTACGCGAAGGTGGAAAGTTGTCTTGAGTGCAAAAATGTAAGAAAAATGAATGTGTAAGGAAAAGAAACGAAAGGGCGGTATTGGTTTAAATGGCCTTTTTAACGATTTTGTGAGTCATATGGGTTCGGAATCATAAACAAAGTGTGTACGCAAAAGAGGAAAGTTGCTTTGAGTGCAAAAACGTGGGAAAAATGAATGCATAAGGAAAAGAAAAAAAAGGGCGGTATTGGTTTAAATAGCTTTTTAGACAGTTTTGTGAGTCAGATGGGTTCGGAATCTTAAAAACAGTGTGTACGAGAAGGAGGAAAGTTGTTTTGAGTGCAAAAACGTGAAAAAAATGAATGCATAAGGAAAAGAAACAAAAGGGCGGTATTGGTTTAAATGGCTTTTTAGACAGTTTTGTGAGTCAGATGGGTTCGGAATCTTAAAAACAGTGTATACGCGAAGGAGGAAAGTTGTTTTGAGTGCAAAAATGTAAGAAAAATGAATATGTAAGGAAAAGAAACGAAAGGGCGGTATTGGTTTAAATGGCCTTTTTAACGATTTTGTGAGTCATATGGGTTCGGAATCATAAAAAAAGTGTGTACGCGAAGAAGGAAAGTTGTCTTAAGTGCAAAAACGTAAGAAAAATGAATGCATAAGGAAAAGAAACGAAAGGGCGGAATTCGTTTAAATGGTCTTTTGGACGGTTTTGTTATTCAGATGGGTTTGGATTTATAAAAACAGTGTGTACGAGGTGGAAAGTTCGAAAAACGTGGAAAAAGTGAATGTATAAGGAAAAGAAACAAAACGGCGGTATTGGATTAAATGGCTTTTTAGACAGTTTTGTGAGTCAGATGGGTTCGGAATCTTAAAAACAGTGTTTACGCGAAGGAGGAAAGTTGTTTTGAGTACAAAAACGTGGGAAAAATGAATGCATAAGAAAAAGAAACAAAAGGGCGGTATTGGTTTAAATGGCTTTTTAGACAGTTTTGTGAGTCAGATGGGTTCGGAATCTTAAAAACAGTGTATACGCGGAGGAAAGTTGTTTTGAGTGCAAAAACGTGGTAAAAATGACGGTTGAAAGAAAGGTTGTAAGGAAAAGAAACAAAAGGGAGGTATTGGTTTAAATGGTCTTTTAGATGATTTTGTGAGTCAGATGGGTTCGGAATTATGAAAACAGTGTGTACGCGAAGGAGGAAAGTTGTCTTGAGTGCAAAAATGTAAGAAAAATGAATGTGTAAGGAAAAGAAACGAAAGGGCGGTATTGGTTTAAATGGCCTTTTTAACGATTTTGTGAGTCATATGGTTTCGGAATCATAAAAAAAGTGTGTACGCAAATGAGGAAAGTTGTTTTGAATGCAAAAACGTGGGAAAAATGAATGCATAAGGAAAAGAAACAAAAGGGCGGTATTGGTTTAAATGGCTTTTTAGACAGTTTTCTGATTCAGATGGGTTCGGAATCTTAAAAACAGTGTATACGCGAAGGAGGAAAGTTGTTTTGAGTGCAAAAACGTGGTAAAAATGAATGTATAAGGAAAAGAAACAAAAGGTAGGTATTGGTTTAAATGCTCTTTTAGATGATTTTGTGAGTCAGATGGGTTCGGAATCATAAAAACAGTGTGTACGCGAAGAAGGAAAGTTGTCTTGAGTGCAAAAACGTAAGAAAAATGAATGCATAAGGAAAAGAAACAAAAGGGCGGAATTCGTTTAAATGGTCTTTTGGACTGTTTTGTTATTCAGATAGGTTTGGATTTATAAAAACAGTGTGTACGAGGTGGAAATTTCGAAAAACGTGGAAAAAGTGAATGTATAAGGAAAAGAAACAAAACGGCGGTATTGGTTTAAATGGCTTTTTAGACAGTTTTGTGAGTCAGATGGGTTCGGAATCTTAAAAACAGTGTTTACGCGAAGGAGGAAAGTTGTTTTGAGTACAAAAACGTGGGAAAAATGAATGCATAAGAAAAAGTAACAAAAGGGCGGTATTGGTTTAAATGGCTTTTTAGACAGTTTTGTGAGTCAGATGGGTTCGGAATCTTAAAAACAGTGTATACGCGGAGGAAAGTTGTTTTGAGTGCAAAAACGTGGTAAAAATGAATGTAGAAGGAAAAGAAACAAAAGGGAGGTATTGGTTTAAATGGTCTTTTAGATGATTTTGTGAGTCAGATGGGTTCGGAATCATGAAAACAGTGTGTACGCGAAGGAGGAAAGTTGTCTTGAGTGCAAAAATGTAAGAAAAATGAATGTGTAAGGAAAAGAAACGAAAGGGCGGTATTGTTTTAAATGGCCTTTTTAACAATTTTGTGAGTCATATGGTTTCGGAATCATAAAAAAAGTGTGTACGCGAAGGAGGAAAGTTGTTTTGAATGCAAAAACGTGGGAAAAATGAATGCATAAGGAAAAGAAACAAAAGGGCGGCATTGGTTTAAATGGCTTTTTAGACAGTTTTCTGAGTCAGATGGGTTCGGAATCTTAAAAACAGTGTATACGCGTAGGAGGAAAGTTGTTTTGAGTGCAAAAACGTGGTAAAAATGAATGTATAAGGAAAAGAAACAAAAGGGAGGTATTGGTTTAAATGGTCTTTTAGATGATTTTGTGAGTTAGATGGGTTCGGAATCATCAAAACAGTGTGTACGCGAAGGAGGAAAGTTGTCTTGAGTGCAAAAATGTAAGAAAAATGAATGTGTAAGGAAAAGAAACGAAAGGGCGGTATTGGTTTAAATGGCCTTTTTAACGATTTTGTGAGTCATATGGGTTCGGAATCATAAAAACAGTGTGTACGCAAAGGAAGAAAACTGTTTTGAGTGCAAAATCGTGGAAAAAATGAATGTATAAGGAAAAGAAACAAAAGGGCGTTATTCGTTTAAATGGTCTTTTAGACGATTTTGTGAGTTAGATGGGTTCGGAATCATCAAAACAGTGTGTACGCGAAGGAGGAAAGTTGTCTTGAGTGCAAAAATGTAAGAAAAATGAATGTGTAAGGAAAAGAAACGAAAGGGCGGTATTGGTTTAAATGCTCTTTTAGATGATTTTGTGAGTCAGATGGGTTCGGAATCATCAAAACAGTGTGTACGCGAAGAAGGAAAGTTGTCTTGAGTGCAAAAACGTAAGAAAAATGAATGCATAAGGAAAAGAAACAAAAGGGCGGAATTCGTTTAAATGGTCTTTTGGACTGTTTTGTTATTCAGATAGGTTTGGATTTATAAAAACAGTGTGTACGAGGTGGAAATTTCGAAAAACGTGGAAAAAGTGAATGTATAAGGAAAAGAAACAAAACGGCGGTATTGGTTTAAATGGCTTTTTAGACAGTTTTGTGAGTCAGATGGGTTCGGAATCTTAAAAACAGTGTTTACGCGAAGGAGGAAAGTTGTTTTGAGTACAAAAACGTGGGAAAAATGAATGCATAAGAAAAAGTAACAAAAGGGCGGTATTGGTTTAAATGGCTTTTTAGACAGTTTTGTGAGTCAGATGGGTTCGGAATCTTAAAAACAGTGTATACGCGGAGGAAAGTTGTTTTGAGTGCAAAAACGTGGTAAAAATGAATGTATAAGGAAAAGAAACAAAAGGGAGGTATTGGTTTAAATGGTCTTTTAGATGATTTTGTGAGTCAGATGGGTTCGGAATCATGAAAACAGTGTGTACGCGAAGGAGGAAAGTTGTCTTGAGTGCAAAAATGTAAGAAAAATGAATGTGTAAGGAAAAGAAACGAAAGGGCGGTATTGTTTTAAATGGCCTTTTTAACAATTTTGTGAGTCATATGGTTTCGGAATCATAAAAAAAGTGTGTACGCGAAGGAGGAAAGTTGTTTTGAATGCAAAATCGTGGAAAAAATGAATGTATAAGGAAAAGAAACAAAAGGGCGTTATTCGTTTAAATGGTCTTTTAGACGATTTTGTGAGTTAGATGGGTTCGGAATCATCAAAACAGTGTGTACGCGAAGGAGGAAAGTTGTCTTGAGTGCAAAAATGTAAGAAAAATGAATGTGTAAGGAAAAGAAACGAAAGGGCGGTATTGGTTTAAATGCTCTTTTAGATGATTTTGTGAGTCAGATGGGTTCGGAATCATCAAAACAGTGTGTACGCGAAGGTGGAAAGTTGTCTTGAGTGCAAAAATGTAAGAAAAATGAATGTGTAAGGAAAAGAAACGAAAGGGCGGTATTGGTTTAAATGGCCTTTTTCACGATTTTGTGAGTCATATGGGTTCGGAATCATAAACAAAGTGTGTACGCAAAAGAGGAAAGTTGCTTTGAGTGCAAAAACGTGGGAAAAATGAATGCATAAGGAAAAGAAAAAAAAGGGCGGTATTGGTTTAAATAGCTTTTTAGACAGTTTTGTGAGTCAGATGGGTTCGGAATCTTAAAAACAGTGTGTACGAGAAGGAGGAAAGTTGTTTTGAGTGCAAAAACGTGAAAAAAATGAATGCATAAGGAAAAGAAACAAAAGGGCGGTATTGGTTTAAATGGCTTTTTAGACAGTTTTGTGAGTCAGATGGGTTCGGAATCTTAAAAACAGTGTATACGCGAAGGAGGAAAGTTGTTTTGAGTGCAAAAATGTAAGAAAAATGAATATGTAAGGAAAAGAAACGAAAGGGCGGTATTGGTTTAAATGGCCTTTTTAACGATTTTGTGAGTCATATGGGTTCGGAATCATAAAAAAAGTGTGTACGCGAAGAAGGAAAGTTGTCTTAAGTGCAAAAACGTAAGAAAAATGAATGCATAAGGAAAAGAAACGAAAGGGCGGAATTCGTTTAAATGGTCTTTTGGACGGTTTTGTTATTCAGATGGGTTTGGATTTATAAAAACAGTGTGTACGAGGTGGAAAGTTCGAAAAACGTGGAAAAAGTGAATGTATAAGGAAAAGAAACAAAACGGCGGTATTGGATTAAATAGCTTTTTAGACAGTTTTGTGAGTCAGATGGGTTCGGAATCTTAAAAACAGTGTTTACGCGAAGGAGGAAAGTTGTTTTGAGTACAAAAACGTGGGAAAAATGAATGCATAAGAAAAAGAAACAAAAGGGCGGTATTGGTTTAAATGGCTTTTTAGACAGTTTTGTGAGTCAGATGGGTTCGGAATCTTAAAAACAGTGTATACGCGGAGGAAAGTTGTTTTGAGTGCAAAAACGTGGTAAAAATGAATGTATAAGGAAAAGAAACAAAAGGGAGGTATTGGTTTAAATGGTCTTTTAGATGATTTTGTGAGTCAGATGGGTTCGGAATTATGAAAACAGTGTGTACGCGAAGGAGGAAAGTTGTCTTGAGTGCAAAAATGTAAGAAAAATGAATGTGTAAGGAAAAGAAACGAAAGGGCGGTATTGGTTTAAATGGCCTTTTTAACGATTTTGTGAGTCATATGGTTTCGGAATCATAAAAAAAGTGTGTACGCAAATGAGGAAAGTTGTTTTGAATGCAAAAACGTGGGAAAAATGAATGCATAAGGAAAAGAAACAAAAGGGCGGTATTGGTTTAAATGGCTTTTTAGACAGTTTTCTGATTCAGATGGGTTCGGAATCTTAAAAACAGTGTATACGCGAAGGAGGAAAGTTGTTTTGAGTGCAAAAACGTGGTAAAAATGAATGTATAAGGAAAAGAAACAAAAGGTAGGTATTGGTTTAAATGCTCTTTTAGATGATTTTGTGAGTCAGATGGGTTCGGAATCATAAAAACAGTGTGTACGCGAAGAAGGAAAGTTGTCTTGAGTGCAAAAACGTAAGAAAAATGAATGCATAAGGAAAAGAAACAAAAGGGCGGAATTCGTTTAAATGGTCTTTTGGACTGTTTTGTTATTCAGATAGGTTTGGAATTATAAAAACAGTGTGTACGCGAAGGAGGAAAGTTGTTTTGAGTGCAAAAACGTGGAAAAAATGAATGGATAAGGAAAAGAAACAAAAGGGCGGTATCGGTTTAAATAGCTTTTTAGACAGTTTTGTGAGTCAGATGGGTTCGGAATCTTAAAAACAGTGTGTACCAGAAGGAGGAAAGTTGTTTTGAGTGCAAAAACGTGAAAAAAATGAATGCATAAGGAAAAGAAACAAAAGGGCGGTATTGGTTTAAATGGCTTTTTAGACAGTTTTGTGAGTCAGATGGGCTCGGAATCTTAAAAACAGTGTGTACGCGAAGGAGGAAAGTTGTTTTGAGAACAAAAACGTGGAAAAAATGAATGTATAAGGAAAATAAACAAAAGGGCGGTATTGGTTTAAATGGCCTTTTAGACGGTTTTGTGAGTCAGGTGGGTTCGGAATCTTAAAAACAGTGTGTACGAGAAGGAGGAAAGTTGGAAAAACGTGGAAAAGGGGAAAGTATAAAGAAAAGAAACAAAAGGGCAGTATTGGTTTAAATGGCCTTTTTAACGATTTCGTGAGTCATATGGGTTCGGAATCATAAAAAAAGTGTTTACGCGAAGGAGGAAAGTTGTTTTGAGTGCAAAAACGTGGGAAAAATGAATGCATAAGGAAAAGAAACAAAAGGGCGGTATTGGTTTAAATGGCTTTTTAGACAGTTTTGTGAGTCAGATGGGTTCGGAATCTTAAAAACAGTGTATACGCGAAGGAGGAAAGTTGTTTTGAGTGCAAAAACGTGGAAAAAATGAATGTATAAGGAAAAGAAACAAAAGGGAGGTATTGGTTTAAATGGTCTTTTAGATGATTTTGTGAGTCAGATGGGTTCGGAATCATGAAAACAGTGTGTACGCGAAGGAGGAAAGTTGTCTTGAGTGCAAAAATGTAAGAAAAATGAATGTGTAAGGAAAAGAAACGAAAGGGCGGTATTGTTTTAAATGGCCTTTTTAACGATTTTGTGAGTCATGGTTTCGGAATCATAAAAAAAGTGTGTACGCGAAGGAGAAAAGTTCAGATGGGTTCGGAATCTTAAAAACAGTGTGTACGAGAAGGAGGAAAGTTGTTTTGAGTGCAAAAACGTGGAAAAAATGAATGTATAAGGAAAAGAAACAAAAGGGCGGTATTGGTTTAAATGGCCTTTTTAACGATTTTGTGAGTCATATGGGTTCGGAATCATAAAAAAAGTGTGTACGCGAAGAAGGAAAGTTGTCTTAAGTGCAAAAACGTAAGAAAAATGAATGCATAAGGAAAAGAAACGAAAGGGCGGAATTCGTTTAAATGGTCTTTTGGACGGTTTTGTTATTCAGATGGGTTTGGATTTATAAAAACAGTGTGTACGAGGTGGAAAGTTCGAAAAACGTGGAAAAAGTGAATGTATAAGGAAAAGAAACAAAAGGGAGGTATTGGTTTAAATGGTCTTTTAGATGATTTTGTGAGTCAGATGGGTTCGGAATCATGAAAACAGTGTGTACGCGAAGGAGAAAAGTTGTCTTGAGTGCAAAAATGTAAGAAAAATGAATGTGTAAGGAAAAGAAACGAAAGGGCGGTATTGGTTTAAATGGCCTTTTTAACGATTTTGTGAGTCATATGGGCTCGGAATCTTAAAAACAGTGTGTACGCGAAGGAGGAAAGTTGTTTTGAGAACAAAAACGTGGAAAAAATGAATGTATAAGGAAAAGAAACAAAAGGGCGGTATTGGTTTAAATGGCCTTTTAGACGGTTTTGTGAGTCAGGTGGGTTCGGAATCTTAAAAACAGTGTGTACGAGAAGGAGGAAAGTTGGAAAAACGTGGAAAAGGGGAAAGTATATAGAAAAGAAACAAAAGGGCGGTATTGGTTTAAATGGCCTTTTTAACGATTTCGTGAGTCATATGGGTTCGGAATCATAAAAAAAGTGTTTACGCGAAGGAGGAAAGTTGTTTTGAGTGCAAAAACGTGGGAAAAATGAATGCATAAGGAAAAGAAACAAAAGGGCGGTATTGGTTTAAATGGCTTTTTAGACAGTTTTGTGAGTCAGATGGGTTCGGAATCTTAAAAACAGTGTTTACGCGAAGGAGGAAAGTTGTTTTGAGTACAAAAACGTGGGAAAAATGAATGCATAAGAAAAAGAAACAAAAGGGCGGTATTGGTTTAAATGGCTTTTTAGACAGTTTTGTGAGTCAGATGGGTTCGGAATATTAAAAACAGTGTATACGCGGAGGAAAGTTGTTTTGAGTGCAAAAACGTGGTAAAAATGAATGTATAAGGAAAAGAAACAAATGGGAGGTATTGGTTTAAATGGTCTTTTAGATGATTTTGTGAGTCAGATGGGTTCGGAATCATGAAAACAGTGTGTACGCGAAGGAGGAAAGTTGTCTTGAGTGCAAAAATGTAAGAAAAATGAATGTGTAAGGAAAAGAAACGAAAGGGCGGTATTGGTTTAAATGGCCTTTTTAACGATTTTGTGAGTCATGGTTTCGGAATCATAAAAAAAGTGTGTACGCGAAGGAGAAAAGTTCAGATGGGTTCGGAATCTTAAAAACAGTGTGTACGAGAAGGAGGAAAGTTGTTTTGAGTGCAAAAACGTGGTAAAAATGAATGTATAAGGAAAAGAAACAAAAGGGAGGTATTGGTTTAAATGGCCTTTTAGACGGTTTTGTGAGTCAGGTGGGTTCGGAATCTTAAAAACAGTGTGTACGAGAAGGAGGAAAGTTGGAAAAACGTGGAAAAGGGGAAAGTATAAAGAAAAGAAACAAAAGGGCGGTATTGGTTTAAATGGCCTTTTTAACGATTTCGTGAGTCATATGGGTTCGGAATCATAAAAAAAGTGTTTACGCGAAGGAGGAAAGTTGTTTTGAGTGCAAAAACGTGGGAAAAATGAATGCATAAGGAAAAGAAACAAAAGGGCGGTATTGGTTTAAATGGCTTTTTAGACAGTTTTGTGAGTCAGATGGGTTCGGAATCTTAAAAACAGTGTTTACGCGAAGGAGGAAAGTTGTTTTGAGTACAAAAACGTGGGAAAAATGAATGCATAAGAAAAAGAAACAAAAGGGCGGTATTGGTTTAAATGGCTTTTTAGACAGTTTTGTGAGTCAGATGGGTTCGGAATATTAAAAACAGTGTATACGCGGAGGAAAGTTGTTTTGAGTGCAAAAACGTGGTAAAAATGAATGTATAAGGAAAAGAAACAAATGGGAGGTATTGGTTTAAATGGTCTTTTAGATGATTTTGTGAGTCAGATGGGTTCGGAATCATGAAAACAGTGTGTACGCGAAGGAGGAAAGTTGTCTTGAGTGCAAAAATGTAAGAAAAATGAATGTGTAAGGAAAAGAAACGAAAGGGCGGTATTGGTTTGAATGCCTTTTTTAACGATTTTGTGAGTCATGGTTTCGGAATCATAAAAAAAGTGTGTACGCGAAGGAGAAAAGTTCAGATGGGTTCGGAATCTTAAAAACAGTGTGTACGAGAAGGAGGAAAGTTGTTTTGAGTGCAAAAACGTGGTAAAAATGAATGTATAAGGAAAAGAAACAAAAGGGAGGTATTGGTTTAAATGGTCTTTTAGATGATTTTGTGAGTCAGATGGGTTCGGAATCATGAAAACAGTGTGTACGCGAAGGAGAAAAGTTGTCTTGAGTGCAAAAATGTAAGAAAAATGAATGTGTAAGGAAAAGAAACGAAAGGGCGGTATTGGTTTAAATGGCCTTTTTAACGATTTTGTGAGTCATATGGTTTCGGAATCATAAAAAAAGTGTGTACGCGAAGGAGGAAAGTTGTTTTGAGAACAAAAACGTGGAAAAAATGAATGTATAAGGAAAAGAAACAAAAGGGCGGTATTGGTTTAAATGGCCTTTTAGACGGTTTTGTGAGTCAGGTGGGTTCGGAATCTTAAAAACAGTGTGTACGAGAAGGAGGAAAGTTGGAAAAACGTGGAAAAGGGGAAAGTATAAAGAAAAGAAACAAAAGGGCGGTATTGGTTTAAATGGCCTTTTTAACGATTTCGTGAGTCATATGGGTTCGGAATCATAAAAAAAGTGTTTACGCGAAGGAGGAAAGTTGTTTTGAGTGCAAAAACGTGGGAAAAATGAATGCATAAGGAAAAGAAACAAAAGGGCGGTATTGGTTTAAATGGCTTTTTAGACAGTATTGTGAGTCAGATGGGTTCGGAATCTTAAAAACAGTGTTTACGCGAAGGAGGAAAGTTGTTTTGAGTACAAAAACGTGGGAAAAATGAATGCATAAGAAAAAGAAACAAAAGGGCGGTATTGGTTTAAATGGCTTTTTAGACAGTTTTGTGAGTCAGATGGGTTCGGAATCTTAAAAACAGTGTATACGCGGAGGAAAGTTGTTTTGAGTGCAAAAACGTGGTAAAAATGAATGCATAAGAAAAAGAAACAAAAGGGCGGTATTGGTTTAAATGGCTTTTTAGACAGTTTTGTGAGTCAGATGGGTTCGGAATCTTAAAAACAGTGTATACGCGGAGGAAAGTTGTTTTGAGTGCAAAAACGTGGTAAAAATGAATGTATAAGGAAAAGAAACAAATGGGAGGTATTGGTTTAAATGGTCTTTTAGATGATTTTGTGAGTCAGATGGGTTCGGAATCATGAAAACAGTGTGTACGCGAAGGAGGAAAGTTGTCTTGAGTGCAAAAATGTAAGAAAAATGAATGTGTAAGGAAAAGAAACGAAAGGGCGGTATTGGTTTAAATGGCCTTTTTAACGATTTTGTGAGTCATGGTTTCGGAATCATAAAAAAAGTGTGTACGCGAAGGAGAAAAGTTCAGATGGGTTCGGAATCTTAAAAACAGTGTGTACGAGAAGGAGGAAAGTTGTTTTGAGTGCAAAAACGTGGAAAAAATGAATGTATAAGGAAAAGAAACAAAAGGGCGGTATTGGTTTAAATGGCCTTTTTAACGATTTTGTGAGTCATATGGGTTCGGAATCATAAAAAAAGTGTGTACGCGAAGAAGGAAAGTTGTCTTAAGTGCAAAAACGTAAGAAAAATGAATGCATAAGGAAAAGAAACGAAAGGGCGGAATTCGTTTAAATGGTCTTTTGGACGGTTTTGTTATTCAGATAGGTTTGGAATTATAAAAACAGTGTGTACGCGAAGGAGGAAAGTTGTTTTGAGTGCAAAAACGTGGAAAAAATGAATGGATAAGGAAAAGAAACAAAAGGGCGGTATCGGTTTAAATAGCTTTTTAGACAGTTTTGTGAGTCAGATGGGTTCGGAATCTTAAAAACAGTGTGTACGAGAAGGAGGAAAGTTGTTTTGAGTGCAAAAACGTGAAAAAAATGAATGCATAAGGAAAAGAAACAAAAGGGCGGTATTGGTTTAAATGGCTTTTTAGACAGCTTTGTGAGTCAGATGGGCTCGGAATCTTAAAAACAGTGTGTACGCGAAGGAGGAAAGTTGTTTTGAGAACAAAAACGTGGAAAAAATGAATGTATAAGGAAAAGAAACAAAAGGGCGGTATTGGTTTAAATGGCCTTTTAGACGGTTTTGTGAGTCAGGTGGGTTCGGAATCTTAAAAACAGTGTGTACGAGAAGGAGGAAAGTTGGAAAAACGTGGAAAAGGGGAAAGTATAAAGAAAAGAAACAAAAGGGCGGTATTGGTTTAAATGGCCTTTTTAACGATTTCGTGAGTCATATGGGTTCGGAATCATAAAAAAAGTGTTTACGCGAAGGAGGAAAGTTGTTTTGAGTGCAAAAACGTGGGAAAAATGAATGCATAAGGAAAAGAAACAAAAGGGCGGTATTGGTTTAAATGGCTTTTTAGACAGTTTTGTGAGTCAGATGGGTTCGGAATCTTAAAAACAGTGTATACGCGAAGGAGGAAAGTTGTTTTGAGTGCAAAAACGTGGAAAAAATGAATGTATAAGGAAAAGAAACAAAAAAGAGGTATTGGTTTAAATGGTCTTTTAGATTATTTTGTGAGTCAGATGGGTTCGGAATCATCAAAACAGTGTGTACGCGAAGGAGGAAAGTTGTCTTGAGTGCAAAAATGTAAGAAAAATGAATGTGTAAGGAAAAGAAACGAAAGGGCGGTATTGGTTTAAATGGCCTTTTTAACGATTTTGTGAGTCATATGGGTTCGGAATCATAAAAAAAGTGTGTACGCGAAGAAGGAAAGTTGTCTTAAGTGCAAAAACGTAAGAAAAATGAATGCATAAGGAAAAGAAACGAAAGGGCGGAATTCGTTTAAATGGTCTTTTGGACGGTTTTGTTATTCAGATGGGTTTGGATTTATAAAAACAGTGTGTACGAGGTGGAAATTTCGAAAAACGTGGAAAAAGTGAATGTATAAGGAAAAGAAACAAAACGGCGGTATTGGTTTAAATGGCTTTTTAGACAGTTTTGTGAGTCAGATGGGTTCGGAATCTTAAAAACAGTGTTTACGCGAAGGAGGAAAGTTGTTTTGAGTACAAAAACGTGGGAAAAATGAATGCATAAGAAAAAGAAACAAAAGGGCGGTATTGGTTTAAATGGCTTTTTAGACAGTTTTGTGAGTCAGATGGGTTCGGAATCTTAAAAACAGTGTATACGCGGAGGAAAGTTGTTTTGAGTGCAAAAACGTGGTAAAAATGAATGTATAAGGAAAAGAAACAAAAGGGAGGTATTGGTTTAAATGGTCTTTTAGATGATTTTGTGAGTCAGATGGGTTCGGAATCATGAAAACAGTGTGTACGCGAAGGAGGAAAGTTGTCTTGAGTGCAAAAATGTAAGAAAAATGAATGTGTAAGGAAAAGAAACGAAAGGGCGGTATTGGTTTAAATGGCCTTTTTAACAATTTTGTGAGTCATATGGTTTCGGAATCATAAAAAAAGTGTGTACGCGAAGGAGGAAAGTTGTTTTGAATGCAAAAACGTGGGAAAAATGAATGCATAAGGAAAAGAAACAAAAGGGCGGCATTGGTTTAAATGGCTTTTTAGACAGTTTTCTGAGTCAGATGGGTTCGGAATCTTAAAAACAGTGTATACGCGTAGGAGGAAAGTTGTTTTGAGTGCAAAAACGTGGTAAAAATGAATGTATAAGGAAAAGAAACAAAAGGGAGGTATTGGTTTAAATGGTCTTTTAGATGATTTTGTGAGTTAGATGGGTTCGGAATCATCAAAACAGTGTGTACGCGAAGGAGGAAAGTTGTCTTGAGTGCAAAAATGTAAGATAAATGAATGTGTAAGGAAAAGAAACGAAAGGGCGGTATTGGTTTAAATGGCCTTTTTAACGATTTTGTGAGTCATATGGGTTCGGAATCATAAAAACAGTGTGTACGCAAAGGAAGAAAACTGTTTTGAGTGCAAAATCGTGGAAAAAATGAATGTATAAGGAAAAGAAACAAAAGGGCGTTATTCGTTTAAATGGTCTTTTAGACGATTTTGTGAGTTAGATGGGTTCGGAATCATCAAAACAGTGTGTACGCGAAGGAGGAAAGTTGTCTTGAGTGCAGAAATGTAAGAAAAATGAATGTGTAAGGAAAAGAAACGAAAGGGCGGTATTGGTTTAAATGCTCTTTTAGATGATTTTGTGAGTCAGATGGGTTCGGAATCATCAAAACAGTGTGTACGCGAAGGTGGAAAGTTGTCTTGAGTGCAAAAATGTAAGAAAAATGAATGTGTAAGGAAAAGAAACGAAAGGGCGGTATTGGTTTAAATGGCCTTTTTAACGATTTTGTGAGTCATATGGGTTCGGAATCATAAACAAAGTATGTACGCAAAGGAGGAAAGTTGCTTTGAGTGCAAAAACGTGGGAAAAATGAATGCATAAGGAAAAGAAACAAAAGGGCGGTATTGGTTTAAATAGCTTTTTAGACAGTTTTGTGAGTCAGATGGGTTCGGAATCTTAAAAACAGTGTGTACGAGAAGGAGGAAAGTTGTTTTGAGTGCAAAAACGTGAAAAAAATGAATGCATAAGGAAAAGAAACAAAAGGGCGGTATTGGTTTAAATGGCTTTTTAGACAGTTTTGTGAGTCAGATGGGTTCGGAATCTTAAAAACAGTGTATACGCGAAGGAGGAAAGTTGTTTTGAGTGCAAAAACGTGGAAAAAATGAATGTATAAGGAAAAGAAACAAAAGGGAGGTATTGGTTTAAATGGTCTTTTAGATGATTTTGTGAGTCAGATGGGTTCGGAATCATCAAAACAGTGTGTACGCGAAGGAGGAAAGTTGTCTTGAGTGCAAAAATGTAAGAAAAATGAATATGTAAGGAAAAGAAACGAAAGGGCGGTATTGGTTTAAATGGCCTTTTTAACGATTTTGTGAGTCATATGGGTTCGGAATCATAAAAAAAGTGTGTACGCGAAGAAGGAAAGTTGTCTTAAGTGCAAAAACGTAAGAAAAATGAATGCATAAGGAAAAGAAACGAAAGGGCGGAATTCGTTTAAATGGTCTTTTGGACGGTTTTCTGATTCAGATGGGTTCGGAATCTTAAAAACAGTGTATACGCGAAGGAGGAAGGAGGTTTTGAGTGCAAAAACGTGGTAAAAATGAATGTATAAGGAAAAGAAACAAAAGGGAGGTATTGGTTTAAATGCTCTTTTAGATGATTTTGTGAGTCAGATGGGTTCGGAATCATAAAAACAGTGTGTACGCGAAGAAGGAAAGTTGTTTTGAGTGCAAAAACGTTGAAAAAATGAATGGATAAGGAAAAGAAACAAACGGGCGGTATCGGTTTAAATAGCTTTTTAGACAGTTTTGTGAGTCAGATGGGTTCGGAATCTTAAAAACAGTGTGTACGAGAAGCAGGAAAGTTGTTTTGAGTGAAAAACGTGAAAAAAATGAATGCATAAGGAAAAGAAACAAAAGGGCGGTATTGGTTTAAATGGCTTTTTAGACAGTTTTGTGAGTCAGATGGGCTCGGAATCTTAAAAACAGTGTGTACGCGAAGGAGGAAAGTTGTTTTGAGAACAAAAACGTGGAAAAAATGAATGTATAAGGAAAAGAAACAAAAGGGCGGTATTGGTTTAAATGGCCTTTTAGACGGTTTTGTGAGTCAGAAGGGTTCGGAATCTTAAAAACAGTGTGTACGAGAAGGAGGAAAGTTGGAAAAACGTGGAAAAGGGGAAAGTATAAAGAAAAGAAACAAAAGGGCAGTATTGGTTTAAATGGCCTTTTTAACGATTTCGTGAGTCATATGGGTTCGGAATCATAAAAAAAGTGTTTACGCGAAGGAGGAAAGTTGTTTTGAGTGCAAAAACGTGGGAAAAATGAATGCATAAGGAAAAGAAACAAAAGGGCGGTATTGGTTTAAATGGCTTTTTAGACAGTTTTGTGAGTCAGATGGGTTCGGAATCTTAAAAACAGTGTATACGCGAAGGAGGAAAGTTCTTTTGAGTGCAAAAACGTGGAAAAAATGAATGTATAAGGAAAAGAAACAAAAGGGAGGTATTGGTTTAAATGGTCTTTTAGATGATTTTGTGAGTCAGATGGGTTCGGAATCATCAAAACAGTGTGTACGCGAAGGAGGAAAGTTGTTTTGAGTGCAAAAACGTGGGAAAAATGAATGCATAAGGAAAAGAAACAAAAGGGCGGTATTGGTTTAAATGGCTTTTTAGACAGTTTTGTGAGTCAGATGGGTTCGGAATCTTAAAAACAGTGTTTACGCGAAGGAGGAAAGTTGTTTTGAATGCAAAAACGTGGGAAAAATGAATGCATAAGGAAAAGAAACAAAAGGGAGGTATTGGTTTAAATGCTCTTTTAGATGATTTTGTGAGTCAGATGGGTTCGGAATCATAAAAACAGTGTGTACGCGAAGAAGGAAAGTTGTCTTGAGTGCAAAAACGTAAGAAAAATGAATGCATAAGGAAAAGAAACAAAAGGGCGGAATTCGTTTAACTGGTCTTTTGGACTGTTTTGTTATTCAGATAGGTTTGGAATTATAAAAACAGTGTGTACGCGAAGGAGGAAAGTTGTTTTGAGTGCAAAAACGTGGAAAAAATGAATGGATAAGGAAAAGAAACAAAAGGGCGGTATTGGTTTAAATGGCCTTTTAGACGGTTTTGTGAGTCAGATGGGCTCGGAATCTTAAAAACAGTGTGTACGCGAAGGAGGAAAGTTGTTTTGAGAACAAAAACGTGGAAAAAATGAATGTATAAGGAAAAGAAACAAAAGGGCGGTATTGGTTTAAATGGCCTTTTAGACGGTTTTGTGAGTCAGGTGGGTTCGGAATCTTAAAAACAGTGTGTACGAGAAGGAGGAAAGTTGGAAAAACGTGGAAAAGGGGAAAGTATAAAGAAAAGAAACAAAAGGGCAGTATTGGTTTAAATGGCCTTTTTAACGATTTCGTGAGTCATATGGGTTCGGAATCATAAAAAAAGTGTTTACGCGAAGGAGGAAAGTTGTTTTGAGTGCAAAAACGTGGGAAAAATGAATGCATAAGGAAAAGAAACAAAAGGGCGGTATTGGTTTAAATGGCTTTTTAGACAGTTTTGTTAGTCAGATAGGTTCGGAATCTTAAAAACAGTGTATACGCGAAGGAGGAAAGTTGTTTTGAGTGCAAAAACGTGGAAAAAATGAATGTATAAGGAAAAGAAACAAAAGGGAGGTATTGGTTTAAATGGTCTTTTAGATGATTTTGTGAGTCAGATGGGTTCGGAATCATCAAAACAGTGTGTACGCGAAGGAGGAAAGTTGTTTTGAGTGCAAAAACGTGGGAAAAATGAATGCATAAGGAAAAGAAACAAAAGGGCGGTATTGGTTTAAATGGCTTTTTAGACAGTTTTGTGAGTCAGATGGGTTCGGAATCTTAAAAACAGTGTTTACGCGAAGGAGGAAAGTTGTTTTGAATGCAAAAACGTGGGAAAAATGAATGCATAAGGAAAAGAAACAAAAGGGCGGTATTGGTTTAAATGGCTTTTTAGACAGTTTTCTGAGTCAGATGGGTTCGGAATATTAAAAACAGTGTATACGCGTAGGAGGATAGTTGTTTTGAGTGCAAAAACGTGGGAAAAATGAATGTATAAGGAAAAGAAACAAAAGGGAGGTATTGGTTTAAATGCTCTTTTAGATGATTTTGTGAGTCAGATGGGTTCGGAATCATAAAAACAGTGTCTACGCGAAGAAGGAAAGTTGTCTTGAGTGCAAAAACGTAAGAAAAATGAATGCATAAGGAAAAGAAACAAAAGGGAGGTATTGGTTTAAATGCTCTTTTAGATGATTTTGTGAGTCAGATGGGTTCGGAATCATAAAAACAGTGTGTACGCGAAGAAGGAAAGTTGTCTTGAGTGCAAAAACGTAAGAAAAATGAATGCATAAGGAAAAGAAACAAAAGGGCGGAATTCGTTTAACTGGTCTTTTGGGCTGTTTTGTTATTCAGATAGGTTTGGAATTATAAAAACAGTGTGTACGCGAAGGAGGAAAGTTGTTTTGAGTGCAAAAACGTGGAAAAAATGAATGGATAAGGAAAAGAAACAAAAGGGCGGTATCGGTTTAAATAGCTTTTTAGACAGTTTTGTGAGTCAGATGGGTTCGGAATCTTAAAAACAGTGTGTACGAGAAGGAGGAAAGTTGTTTTGAGTGCAAAAACGTGAAAAAAATGAATGCATAAGGAAAAGAAACAAAAGGGCGGTATTGATTTAAATGGCTTTTTAGACAGTTTTGTGAGTCAGATGGGCTCGGAATCTTAAAAACAGTGTGTACGCGAAGGAGGAAAGTTGTTTTGAGAACAAAAACGTGGAAAAAATGAATGTATAAGGAAAAGAAACAAAAGGGCGGTATTGGTTTAAATGGCCTTTTAGACGGTTTTGTGAGTCAGGTGGGTTCGGAATCTTAAAAACAGTGTGTACGAGAAGGAGGAAAGTTGGAAAAACGTGGAAAAGGGGAAAGTATAAAGAAAAGAAACAAAAGGGCGGTATTGGTTTAAATGGCCTTTTTAACGATTTCGTGAGTCATATGGGTTCCGAATCATAAAAAAAGTGTTTACGCGAAGGAGGAAAGTTGTTTTGAGTGCAAAAACGTGGGAAAAATGAATGCATAAGGAAAAGAAACAAAAAGGCGGTATTGGTTTAAATGGCTTTTTAGACAGTTTTGTGAGTCAGATGGGTTCGGAATCTTAAAAACAGTGTATACGCGAAGGAGGAAAGTTGTTTTGAGTTGTTTTGAGTGCAAAAACGTGGAAAAAATGAATGTATAAGGAAAAGAAACAAAAGGGAGGTATTGGTTTAAATGGTCTTTTAGATTATTTTGTGAGTCAGATGGGTTCGGAATCATCAAAACAGTGTGTACGCGAAGGAGGAAAGTTGTCTAAGAAAAATGAATGTGTAAGGAAAAGAAACGAAAGGGCGGTATTGGTTTAAATGGCCTTTTTAACGATTTTGTGAGTCATATGGTTTCGGAATCATAAAAAAAGTGTGTACGCGAAGAAGGAAAGTTGTCTTAAGTGCAAAAACGTAAGAAAAATGAATGCATAAGGAAAAGAAACGAAAGGGCGGAATTCGTTTAAATGGTCTTTTGGACGGTTTTGTTATTCAGATGGGTTTGGATTTATAAAAACAGTGTGTACGAGGTGGAAATTTCGAAAAACGTGGAAAAAGTGAATGTATAAGGAAAAGAAACAAAACGGCGGTATTGGTTTAAATGGCTTTTTAGACAGTTTTGTGAGTCAGATGGGTTCGGAATCTTAAAAACAGTGTTTACGCGAAGGAGGAAAGTTGTTTTGAGTACAAAAACGTGGGAAAAATGAATGCATAAGAAAAAGTAACAAAAGGGCGGTATTGGTTTAAATGGCTTTTTAGACAGTTTTGTGAGTCAGATGGGTTCGGAATCTTAAAAACAGTGTATACGCGGAGGAAAGTTGTTTTGAGTGCAAAAACGTGGTAAAAATGAATGTATAAGGAAAAGAAACAAAAGGGAGGTATTGGTTTAAATGGTCTTTTAGATGATTTTGTGAGTCAGATGGGTTCGGAATCATGAAAACAGTGTGTACGCGAAGGAGGAAAGGAAAAGAAACGAAAGGGCGGTATTGGTTTAAATGGCCTTTTTAACGATTTTGTGAGTCATATGGGTTCGGAATCATAAAAAAAGTGTGTACGCGAAGAAGGAAAGTTGTCTTAAGTGCAAAAACGTAAGAAAAATGAATGCATAAGGAAAAGAAACGAAAGGGCGGAATTCGTTTAAATGGTCTTTTGGACGGTTTTGTTATTGAGATGGGTTTGAATTTATAAAAACAGTGTGTACGAGGTGGAAAGTTCGAAAAACGTGGAAAAAGTGAATGTATAAGGAAAAGAAACAAAACGGCGGTATTGGATTAAATGGCTTTTTAGACAGTTTTGTGAGTCAGATGGGTTCGGAATCTTAAAAACAGTGTTTACGCGAAGGAGGAAAGTTTTTTTGAGTACAAAAACGTGGGAAAAATGAATGCATAAGAAAAAGAAACAAAAGGGCGGTATTGGTTTAAATGGCTTTTTAGACAGTTTTGTGAGTCAGATGGGTTCGGAATCTTAAAAACAGTGTATACGCGGAGGAAAGTTGTTTTGAGTGCAAAAACGTGGTAAAAATGAATGTATAAGGAAAAGAAACAAAAGGGAGGTATTGGTTTAAATGGTCTTTTAGATGATTTTGTGAGTCAGATGGGTTCGGAATCATGAAAACAGTGTGTACGCGAAGGAGGAAAGTTGTCTTGAGTGCAAAAATGTAAGAAAAATGAATGTGTAAGGAAAATAAACGAAAGGGCGGTATTGGTTTAAATGGCCTTTTTAACGATTTTGTGAGTCATATGGTTTTGGAATCATAAAAAAAGTGTGTACGCGAAGGAGGAAAGTTGTTTTGAATGCAAAAACGTGGGAAAAATGAATGCATAAGGAAAAGAAACAAAAGGGCGGTATTGGTTTAAATGGCTTTTTAGACAGTTTTCTGATTCAGATGGGTTCGGAATCTTAAAAACAGTGTATACGCGAAGGAGGAAGGAGGTTTTGAGTGCAAAAACGTGGTAAAAATGAATGTATAAGGAAAAGAAACAAAAGGGAGGTATTGGTTTAAATGCTCTTTTAGATGATTTTGTGAGTCAGATGGGTTCGGAATCATAAAAACAGTGTGTACGCGAAGAAGGAAAGTTGTGTTGAGTGCAAAAACGTAAGAAAAATGAATGCATAAGGAAAAGAAACAAAAGGGCGGAATTCGTTTAAATGGTCTTTTGGACTGTTTTGTTATTCAGATAGGTTTGGAATTATAAAAACAGTGTGTACGCGAAGGAGGAAAGTTGTTTTGAGTGCAAAAACGTTGAAAAAATGAATGGATAAGGAAAAGAAACAAACGGGCGGTATTGGTTTAAATGGCCTTTTAGACGGTTTTGTGAGTCAGAAGGGTTCGGAATCATCAAAACAGTGTGTACGAGAAGCAGGAAAGTTGTTTTGAGTGAAAAACGTGAAAAAAATGAATGCATAAGGAAAAGAAACAAAAGGGCGGTATTGGTTTAAATGGCTTTTTAACGATTTTGTGAGTCATATGGTTTTGGAATCATAAAAAAAGTGTGTACGCGAAGGAGGAAAGTTGTTTTGAATGCAAAAACGTGGGAAAAATGAATGCATAAGGAAAAGAAACAAAAGGGCGGTATTGGTTTAAATGGCTTTTTAGACAGTTTTCTGATTCAGATGGGTTCGGAATCTTAAAAACAGTGTATACGCGAAGGAGGAAGGAGGTTTTGAGTGCAAAAACGTGGTAAAAATGAATGTATAAGGAAAAGAAACAAAAGGGAGGTATTGGTTTAAATGCTCTTTTAGATGATTTTGTGAGTCAGATGGGTTCGGAATCATAAAAACAGTGTGTACGCGAAGAAGGAAAGTTGTGTTGAGTGCAAAAACGTAAGAAAAATGAATGCATAAGGAAAAGAAACAAAAGGGCGGAATTCGTTTAAATGGTCTTTTGGACTGTTTTGTTATTCAGATAGGTTTGGAATTATAAAAACAGTGTGTACGCGAAGGAGGAAAGTTGTTTTGAGTGCAAAAACGTTGAAAAAATGAATGGATAAGGAAAAGAAACAAACGGGCGGTATCGGTTTAAATAGCTTTTTAGACAGTTTTGTGAGTCAGATGGGTTCGGAATCTTAAAAACAGTGTGTACGAGAAGCAGGAAAGTTGTTTTGAGTGAAAAACGTGAAAAAAATGAATGCATAAGGAAAAGAAACAAAAGGGCGGTATTGGTTTAAATGGCTTTTTAGACAGTTTTGTGAGTCAGATGGGCTCGGAATCTTAAAAACAGTGTGTACGCGAAGGAGGAAAGTTGTTTTGAGAACAAAAACGTGGAAAAAATGAATGTATAAGGAAAAGAAACAAAAGGGCGGTATTGGTTTAAATGGCCTTTTAGACGGTTTTGTGAGTCAGAAGGGTTCGGAATCTTAAAAACAGTGTGTACGAGAAGGAGGAAAGTTGGAAAAACGTGGAAAAGGGGAAAGTATAAAGAAAAGAAACAAAAGGGCAGTATTGGTTTAAATGGCCTTTTTAACGATTTCGTGAGTCATATGGGTTCGGAATCATAAAAATGTGTTTACGCGAAGGAGGAAAGTTGTTTTGAGTGCAAAAACGTGGGAAAAATGAATGCATAAGGAAAAGAAACAAAAGGGCGGTATTGGTTTAAATGGCTTTTTAGACAGTTTTCTGAGTCAGATGGGTTCGGAATCTTAAAAACAGTGTATACGCGAAGGAGGAAAGTTGTTTTGAGTGCAAAAACGTGGAAAAAATGAATAAGGAAAAGAAACAAAAGGGAGGTATTGGTTTAAATGGTCTTTTAGATGATTTTGTGAGTCAGATGGGTTCGGAATCATCAAAACAGTGTGTACGCGAAGGAGGAAAGTTGTTTTGAGTGCAAAAACGTGGGAAAAATGAATGCATAAGGAAAAGAAACAAAAGGGCGGTATTGGTTTAAATGGCTTTTTAGACAGTTTTGTGAGTCAGATGGGTTCGGAATCTTAAAAACAGTGTTTACGCGAAGGAGGAAAGTTGTTTTGAATGCAAAAACGTGGGAAAAATGAATGCATAAGGAAAAGAAACAAAAGGGAGGTATTGGTTTAAATGCTCTTTTAGATGATTTTGTGAGTCAGATGGGTTCGGAATCATAAAAACAGTGTGTACGCGAAGAAGGAAAGTTGTCTTGAGTGCAAAAACGTAAGAAAAATGAATGCATAAGGAAAAGAAACAAAAGGGCGGAATTCGTTTAACTGGTCTTTTGGACTGTTTTGTTATTCAGATAGGTTTGGAATTATAAAAACAGTGTGTACGCGAAGGAGGAAAGTTGTTTTGAGTGCAAAAACGTGGAAAAAATGAATGTATAAGGAAAAGAAACAAAAGGGAGGTATTGGTTTAAATGGTCTTTTAGATGATTTTGTGAGTCAGATGGGTTCGGAATCATCAAAACAGTGTGTACGCGAAGGAGGAAAGTTGTCTTGAGTGCAAAAATGTAAGAAAAATGAATATGTAAGGAAAAGAAACGAAAGGGCGGTATTGGTTTAAATGGCCTTTTTAACGATTTTGTGAGTCATATGGGTTCGGAATCATAAAAAAAGTGTGTACGCGAAGAAGGAAAGTTGTCTTAAGTGCAAAAACGTAAGAAAAATGAATGCATAAGGAAAAGAAACGAAAGGGCGGAATTCGTTTAAATGGTCTTTTGGACGGTTTTGTTATTGAGATGGGTTTGAATTTATAAAAACAGTGTGTACGAGGTGGAAAGTTCGAAAAACGTGGAAAAAGTGAATGTATAAGGAAAAGAAACAAAACGGCGGTATTGGATTAAATGGCTTTTTAGACAGTTTTGTGAGTCAGATGGGTTCGGAATCTTAAAAACAGTGTTTACGCGAAGGAGGAAAGTTTTTTTGAGTACAAAAACGTGGGAAAAATGAATGCATAAGAAAAAGAAACAAAAGGGCGGTATTGGTTTAAATGGCTTTTTAGACAGTTTTGTGAGTCAGATGGGTTCGGAATCTTAAAAACAGTGTATACGCGGAGGAAAGTTGTTTTGAGTGCAAAAACGTGGTAAAAATGAATGTATAAGGAAAAGAAACAAAAGGGAGGTATTGGTTTAAATGGTCTTTTAGATGATTTTGTGAGTCAGATGGGTTCGGAATCATGAAAACAGTGTGTACGCGAAGGAGGAAAGTTGTCTTGAGTGCAAAAATGTAAGAAAAATGAATGTGTAAGGAAAATAAACGAAAGGGCGGTATTGGTTTAAATGGCCTTTTTAACGATTTTGTGAGTCATATGGTTTTGGAATCATAAAAAAAGTGTGTACGCGAAGGAGGAAAGTTGTTTTGAATGCAAAAACGTGGGAAAAATGAATGCATAAGGAAAAGAAACAAAAGGGCGGTATTGGTTTAAATGGCTTTTTAGACAGTTTTCTGATTCAGATGGGTTCGGAATCTTAAAAACAGTGTATACGCGAAGGAGGAAGGAGGTTTTGAGTGCAAAAACGTGGTAAAAATGAATGTATAAGGAAAAGAAACAAAAGGGAGGTATTGGTTTAAATGCTCTTTTAGATGATTTTGTGAGTCAGATGGGTTCGGAATCATAAAAACAGTGTCTACGCGAAGAAGGAAAGTTGTCTTGAGTGCAAAAACGTAAGAAAAATGAATGCATAAGGAAAAGAAACAAAAGGGAGGTATTGGTTTAAATGCTCTTTTAGATGATTTTGTGAGTCAGATGGGTTCGGAATCATAAAAACAGTGTGTACGCGAAGAAGGAAAGTTGTCTTGAGTGCAAAAACGTAAGAAAAATGAATGCATAAGGAAAAGAAACAAAAGGGCGGAATTCGTTTAACTGGTCTTTTGGGCTGTTTTGTTATTCAGATAGGTTTGGAATTATAAAAACAGTGTGTACGCGAAGGAGGAAAGTTGTTTTGAGTGCAAAAACGTGGAAAAAATGAATGGATAAGGAAAAGAAACAAAAGGGCGGTATCGGTTTAAATAGCTTTTTAGACAGTTTTGTGAGTCAGATGGGTTCGGAATCTTAAAAACAGTGTGTACGAGAAGGAGGAAAGTTGTTTTGAGTGCAAAAACGTGAAAAAAATGAATGCATAAGGAAAAGAAACAAAAGGGCGGTATTGATTTAAATGGCTTTTTAGACAGTTTTGTGAGTCAGATGGGCTCGGAATCTTAAAAACAGTGTGTACGCGAAGGAGGAAAGTTGTTTTGAGAACAAAAACGTGGAAAAAATGAATGTATAAGGAAAAGAAACAAAAGGGCGGTATTGGTTTAAATGGCCTTTTAGACGGTTTTGTGAGTCAGGTGGGTTCGGAATCTTAAAAACAGTGTGTACGAGAAGGAGGAAAGTTGGAAAAACGTGGAAAAGGGGAAAGTATAAAGAAAAGAAACAAAAGGGCGGTATTGGTTTAAATGGCCTTTTTAACGATTTCGTGAGTCATATGGGTTCCGAATCATAAAAAAAGTGTTTACGCGAAGGAGGAAAGTTGTTTTGAGTGCAAAAACGTGGGAAAAATGAATGCATAAGGAAAAGAAACAAAAAGGCGGTATTGGTTTAAATGGCTTTTTAGACAGTTTTGTGAGTCAGATGGGTTCGGAATCTTAAAAACAGTGTATACGCGAAGGAGGAAAGTTGTTTTGAGTTGTTTTGAGTGCAAAAACGTGGAAAAAATGAATGTATAAGGAAAAGAAACAAAAGGGAGGTATTGGTTTAAATGGTCTTTTAGATTATTTTGTGAGTCAGATGGGTTCGGAATCATCAAAACAGTGTGTACGCGAAGGAGGAAAGTTGTCTAAGAAAAATGAATGTGTAAGGAAAAGAAACGAAAGGGCGGTATTGGTTTAAATGGCCTTTTTAACGATTTTGTGAGTCATATGGTTTCGGAATCATAAAAAAAGTGTGTACGCGAAGAAGGAAAGTTGTCTTAAGTGCAAAAACGTAAGAAAAATGAATGCATAAGGAAAAGAAACGAAAGGGCGGAATTCGTTTAAATGGTCTTTTGGACGGTTTTGTTATTCAGATGGGTTTGGATTTATAAAAACAGTGTGTACGAGGTGGAAATTTCGAAAAACGTGGAAAAAGTGAATGTATAAGGAAAAGAAACAAAACGGCGGTATTGGTTTAAATGGCTTTTTAGACAGTTTTGTGAGTCAGATGGGTTCGGAATCTTAAAAACAGTGTTTACGCGAAGGAGGAAAGTTGTTTTGAGTACAAAAACGTGGGAAAAATGAATGCATAAGAAAAAGTAACAAAAGGGCGGTATTGGTTTAAATGGCTTTTTAGACAGTTTTGTGAGTCAGATGGGTTCGGAATCTTAAAAACAGTGTATACGCGGAGGAAAGTTGTTTTGAGTGCAAAAACGTGGTAAAAATGAATGTATAAGGAAAAGAAACAAAAGGGAGGTATTGGTTTAAATGGTCTTTTAGATGATTTTGTGAGTCAGATGGGTTCGGAATCATGAAAACAGTGTGTACGCGAAGGAGGAAAGGAAAAGAAACGAAAGGGCGGTATTGGTTTAAATGGCCTTTTTAACGATTTTGTGAGTCATATGGGTTCGGAATCATAAAAAAAGTGTGTACGCGAAGAAGGAAAGTTGTCTTAAGTGCAAAAACGTAAGAAAAATGAATGCATAAGGAAAAGAAACGAAAGGGCGGAATTCGTTTAAATGGTCTTTTGGACGGTTTTGTTATTGAGATGGGTTTGAATTTATAAAAACAGTGTGTACGAGGTGGAAAGTTCGAAAAACGTGGAAAAAGTGAATGTATAAGGAAAAGAAACAAAACGGCGGTATTGGATTAAATGGCTTTTTAGACAGTTTTGTGAGTCAGATGGGTTCGGAATCTTAAAAACAGTGTTTACGCGAAGGAGGAAAGTTTTTTTGAGTACAAAAACGTGGGAAAAATGAATGCATAAGAAAAAGAAACAAAAGGGCGGTATTGGTTTAAATGGCTTTTTAGACAGTTTTGTGAGTCAGATGGGTTCGGAATCTTAAAAACAGTGTATACGCGGAGGAAAGTTGTTTTGAGTGCAAAAACGTGGTAAAAATGAATGTATAAGGAAAAGAAACAAAAGGGAGGTATTGGTTTAAATGGTCTTTTAGATGATTTTGTGAGTCAGATGGGTTCGGAATCATGAAAACAGTGTGTACGCGAAGGAGGAAAGTTGTCTTGAGTGCAAAAATGTAAGAAAAATGAATGTGTAAGGAAAATAAACGAAAGGGCGGTATTGGTTTAAATGGCCTTTTTAACGATTTTGTGAGTCATATGGTTTTGGAATCATAAAAAAAGTGTGTACGCGAAGGAGGAAAGTTGTTTTGAATGCAAAAACGTGGGAAAAATGAATGCATAAGGAAAAGAAACAAAAGGGCGGTATTGGTTTAAATGGCTTTTTAGACAGTTTTCTGATTCAGATGGGTTCGGAATCTTAAAAACAGTGTATACGCGAAGGAGGAAGGAGGTTTTGAGTGCAAAAACGTGGTAAAAATGAATGTATAAGGAAAAGAAACAAAAGGGAGGTATTGGTTTAAATGCTCTTTTAGATGATTTTGTGAGTCAGATGGGTTCGGAATCATAAAAACAGTGTGTACGCGAAGAAGGAAAGTTGTGTTGAGTGCAAAAACGTAAGAAAAATGAATGCATAAGGAAAAGAAACAAAAGGGCGGAATTCGTTTAAATGGTCTTTTGGACTGTTTTGTTATTCAGATAGGTTTGGAATTATAAAAACAGTGTGTACGCGAAGGAGGAAAGTTGTTTTGAGTGCAAAAACGTTGAAAAAATGAATGGATAAGGAAAAGAAACAAACGGGCGGTATTGGTTTAAATGGCCTTTTAGACGGTTTTGTGAGTCAGAAGGGTTCGGAATCATCAAAACAGTGTGTACGAGAAGCAGGAAAGTTGTTTTGAGTGAAAAACGTGAAAAAAATGAATGCATAAGGAAAAGAAACAAAAGGGCGGTATTGGTTTAAATGGCTTTTTAACGATTTTGTGAGTCATATGGTTTTGGAATCATAAAAAAAGTGTGTACGCGAAGGAGGAAAGTTGTTTTGAATGCAAAAACGTGGGAAAAATGAATGCATAAGGAAAAGAAACAAAAGGGCGGTATTGGTTTAAATGGCTTTTTAGACAGTTTTCTGATTCAGATGGGTTCGGAATCTTAAAAACAGTGTATACGCGAAGGAGGAAGGAGGTTTTGAGTGCAAAAACGTGGTAAAAATGAATGTATAAGGAAAAGAAACAAAAGGGAGGTATTGGTTTAAATGCTCTTTTAGATGATTTTGTGAGTCAGATGGGTTCGGAATCATAAAAACAGTGTGTACGCGAAGAAGGAAAGTTGTGTTGAGTGCAAAAACGTAAGAAAAATGAATGCATAAGGAAAAGAAACAAAAGGGCGGAATTCGTTTAAATGGTCTTTTGGACTGTTTTGTTATTCAGATAGGTTTGGAATTATAAAAACAGTGTGTACGCGAAGGAGGAAAGTTGTTTTGAGTGCAAAAACGTTGAAAAAATGAATGGATAAGGAAAAGAAACAAACGGGCGGTATCGGTTTAAATAGCTTTTTAGACAGTTTTGTGAGTCAGATGGGTTCGGAATCTTAAAAACAGTGTGTACGAGAAGCAGGAAAGTTGTTTTGAGTGAAAAACGTGAAAAAAATGAATGCATAAGGAAAAGAAACAAAAGGGCGGTATTGGTTTAAATGGCTTTTTAGACAGTTTTGTGAGTCAGATGGGCTCGGAATCTTAAAAACAGTGTGTACGCGAAGGAGGAAAGTTGTTTTGAGAACAAAAACGTGGAAAAAATGAATGTATAAGGAAAAGAAACAAAAGGGCGGTATTGGTTTAAATGGCCTTTTAGACGGTTTTGTGAGTCAGAAGGGTTCGGAATCTTAAAAACAGTGTGTACGAGAAGGAGGAAAGTTGGAAAAACGTGGAAAAGGGGAAAGTATAAAGAAAAGAAACAAAAGGGCAGTATTGGTTTAAATGGCCTTTTTAACGATTTCGTGAGTCATATGGGTTCGGAATCATAAAAATGTGTTTACGCGAAGGAGGAAAGTTGTTTTGAGTGCAAAAACGTGGGAAAAATGAATGCATAAGGAAAAGAAACAAAAGGGCGGTATTGGTTTAAATGGCTTTTTAGACAGTTTTCTGAGTCAGATGGGTTCGGAATCTTAAAAACAGTGTATACGCGAAGGAGGAAAGTTGTTTTGAGTGCAAAAACGTGGAAAAAATGAATAAGGAAAAGAAACAAAAGGGAGGTATTGGTTTAAATGGTCTTTTAGATGATTTTGTGAGTCAGATGGGTTCGGAATCATCAAAACAGTGTGTACGCGAAGGAGGAAAGTTGTTTTGAGTGCAAAAACGTGGGAAAAATGAATGCATAAGGAAAAGAAACAAAAGGGCGGTATTGGTTTAAATGGCTTTTTAGACAGTTTTGTGAGTCAGATGGGTTCGGAATCTTAAAAACAGTGTTTACGCGAAGGAGGAAAGTTGTTTTGAATGCAAAAACGTGGGAAAAATGAATGCATAAGGAAAAGAAACAAAAGGGAGGTATTGGTTTAAATGCTCTTTTAGATGATTTTGTGAGTCAGATGGGTTCGGAATCATAAAAACAGTGTGTACGCGAAGAAGGAAAGTTGTCTTGAGTGCAAAAACGTAAGAAAAATGAATGCATAAGGAAAAGAAACAAAAGGGCGGAATTCGTTTAACTGGTCTTTTGGACTGTTTTGTTATTCAGATAGGTTTGGAATTATAAAAACAGTGTGTACGCGAAGGAGGAAAGTTGTTTTGAGTGCAAAAACGTGGAAAAAATGAATGTATAAGGAAAAGAAACAAAAGGGAGGTATTGGTTTAAATGGTCTTTTAGATGATTTTGTGAGTCAGATGGGTTCGGAATCATCAAAACAGTGTGTACGCGAAGGAGGAAAGTTGTCTTGAGTGCAAAAATGTAAGAAAAATGAATATGTAAGGAAAAGAAACGAAAGGGCGGTATTGGTTTAAATGGCCTTTTTAACGATTTTGTGAGTCATATGGGTTCGGAATCATAAAAAAAGTGTGTACGCGAAGAAGGAAAGTTGTCTTAAGTGCAAAAACGTAAGAAAAATGAATGCATAAGGAAAAGAAACGAAAGGGCGGAATTCGTTTAAATGGTCTTTTGGACGGTTTTGTTATTGAGATGGGTTTGAATTTATAAAAACAGTGTGTACGAGGTGGAAAGTTCGAAAAACGTGGAAAAAGTGAATGTATAAGGAAAAGAAACAAAACGGCGGTATTGGATTAAATGGCTTTTTAGACAGTTTTGTGAGTCAGATGGGTTCGGAATCTTAAAAACAGTGTTTACGCGAAGGAGGAAAGTTTTTTTGAGTACAAAAACGTGGGAAAAATGAATGCATAAGAAAAAGAAACAAAAGGGCGGTATTGGTTTAAATGGCTTTTTAGACAGTTTTGTGAGTCAGATGGGTTCGGAATCTTAAAAACAGTGTATACGCGGAGGAAAGTTGTTTTGAGTGCAAAAACGTGGTAAAAATGAATGTATAAGGAAAAGAAACAAAAGGGAGGTATTGGTTTAAATGGTCTTTTAGATGATTTTGTGAGTCAGATGGGTTCGGAATCATGAAAACAGTGTGTACGCGAAGGAGGAAAGTTGTCTTGAGTGCAAAAATGTAAGAAAAATGAATGTGTAAGGAAAATAAACGAAAGGGCGGTATTGGTTTAAATGGCCTTTTTAACGATTTTGTGAGTCATATGGTTTTGGAATCATAAAAAAAGTGTGTACGCGAAGGAGGAAAGTTGTTTTGAATGCAAAAACGTGGGAAAAATGAATGCATAAGGAAAAGAAACAAAAGGGCGGTATTGGTTTAAATGGCTTTTTAGACAGTTTTCTGATTCAGATGGGTTCGGAATCTTAAAAACAGTGTATACGCGAAGGAGGAAGGAGGTTTTGAGTGCAAAAACGTGGTAAAAATGAATGTATAAGGAAAAGAAACAAAAGGGAGGTATTGGTTTAAATGCTCTTTTAGATGATTTTGTGAGTCAGATGGGTTCGGAATCATAAAAACAGTGTGTACGCGAAGAAGGAAAGTTGTGTTGAGTGCAAAAACGTAAGAAAAATGAATGCATAAGGAAAAGAAACAAAAGGGCGGAATTCGTTTAAATGGTCTTTTGGACTGTTTTGTTATTCAGATAGGTTTGGAATTATAAAAACAGTGTGTACGCGAAGCAGGAAAGTTGTTTTGAGTGAAAAACGTGAAAAAAATGAATGCATAAGGAAAAGAAACAAAAGGGCGGTATTGGTTTAAATGGCTTTTTAGACAGTTTTGTGAGTCAGATGGGCTCGGAATCTTAAAAACAGTGTGTACGCGAAGGAGGAAAGTTGTTTTGAGAACAAAAACGTGGAAAAAATGAATGTATAAGGAAAAGAAACAAAAGGGCGGTATTGGTTTAAATGGCCTTTTAGACGGTTTTGTGAGTCAGAAGGGTTCGGAATCTTAAAAACAGTGTGTACGAGAAGGAGGAAAGTTGGAAAAACGTGGAAAAGGGGAAAGTATAAAGAAAAGAAACAAAAGGGCAGTATTGGTTTAAATGGCCTTTTTAACGATTTCGTGAGTCATATGGGTTCGGAATCATAAAAAAAGTGTTTACGCGAAGGAGGAAAGTTGTTTTGAGTGCAAAAACGTGGGAAAAATGAATGCATAAGGAAAAGAAACAAAAGGGCGGTATTGGTTTAAATGGCTTTTTAGACAGTTTTCTGAGTCAGATGGGTTCGGAATCTTAAAAACAGTGTATACGCGAAGGAGGAAAGTTGTTTTGAGTGCAAAAACGTGGAAAAAATGAATGTATAAGGAAAAGAAACAAAAGGGAGGTATTGGTTTAAATGGTCTTTTAGATGATTTTGTGAGTCAGATGGGTTCGGAATCATCAAAACAGTGTGTACGCGAAGGAGGAAAGTTGTTTTGAGTGCAAAAACGTGGGAAAAATGAATGCATAAGGAAAAGAAACAAAAGGGCGGTATTGGTTTAAATGGCTTTTTAGACAGTTTTGTGAGTCAGATGGGTTCGGAATCTTAAAAACAGTGTTTACGCGAAGGAGGAAAGTTGTTTTGAATGCAAAAACGTGGGAAAAATGAATGCATAAGGAAAAGAAACAAAAGGGAGGTATTGGTTTAAATGCTCTTTTAGATGATTTTGTGAGTCAGATGGGTTCGGAATCATAAAAACAGTGTGTACGCGAAGAAGGAAAGTTGTCTTGAGTGCAAAAACGTAAGAAAAATGAATGCATAAGGAAAAGAAACAAAAGGGCGGAATTCGTTTAACTGGTCTTTTGGACTGTTTTGTTATTCAGATAGGTTTGGAATTATAAAAACAGTGTGTACGCGAAGGAGGAAAGTTGTTTTGAGTGCAAAAACGTGGAAAAAATGAATGGATAAGGAAAAGAAACAAAAGGGCGGTATTGGTTTAAATGGCCTTTTAGACGGTTTTGTGAGTCAGATGGGCTCGGAATCTTAAAAACAGTGTGTACGCGAAGGAGGAAAGTTGTTTTGAGAACAAAAACGTGGAAAAAATGAATGTATAAGGAAAAGAAACAAAAGGGCGGTATTGGTTTAAATGGCTTTTTAGACGGTTTTGTGAGTCAGGTGGGTTCGGAATCTTAAAAACAGTGTGTACGAGAAGGAGGAAAGTTGGAAAAACGTGGAAAAGGGGAAAGTATAAAGAAAAGAAACAAAAGGGCAGTATTGGTTTAAATGGCCTTTTTAACGATTTCGTGAGTCATATGGGTTCGGAATCATAAAAAAAGTGTTTACGCGAAGGAGGAAAGTTGTTTTGAGTGCAAAAACGTGGAAAAAATGAATGCATAAGGAAAAGAAACAAAAGGGCGGTATTGGTTTAAATGGCTTTTTAGACAGTTTTGTGAGTCAGATGGGTTCGGAATCTTAAAAACAGTGTATACGCGAAGGAGGAAAGTTGTTTTGAGTGCAAAAATGTGGAAAAAATGAATGTATAAGGAAAAGAAACAAAAGGGAGGTATTGGTTTAAATGGTCTTTTAGATGATTTTGTGAGTCAGATGGGTTCGGAATCATCAAAACAGTGTGTACGCGAAGGAGGAAAGTTGTTTTGAGTGCAAAAACGTGGGAAAAATGAATGCATAAGGAAAAGAAACAAAAGGGCGGTATTGGTTTAAATGGCTTTTTAGACAGTTTTGTGAGTCAGATGGGTTCGGAATCTTAAAAACAGTGTTTACGCGAAGGAGGAAAGTTGTTTTGAATGCAAAAACGAGGGAAAAATGAATGCATAAGGAAAAGAAACAAAAGGGCGGTATTGGTTTAAATGGCTTTTTAGACAGTTTTCTGAGTCAGATGGGTTCGGAATCTTAAAAACAGTGTATACGCGTAGGAGGATAGTTGTTTTGAGTGCAAAAACGTGGTAAAAATAAATGTATAAGGAAAAGAAACAAAAGGGAGGTATTGGTTTAAATGCTCTTTTAGATGATTTTGTGAGTCAGATGGGTTCGGAATCATAAAAACAGTGTCTACGCGAAGAAGGAAAGTTGTCTTGAGTGCAAAAACGTAAGAAAAATGAATGCATAAGGAAAAGAAACAAAAGGGCGGAATTCGTTTAACTGGTCTTTTGGACTGTTTTGTTATTCAGATAGGTTTGGAATTATAAAAACAGTGTGTACGCGAAGGAGGAAAGTTGTTTTGAGTGCAAAAACGTGGAAAAAATGAATGGATAAGGAAAAGAAACAAAAGGGCGGTATCGGTTTAAATAGCTTTTTAGACAGTTTTGTGAGTCAGATGGGTTCGGAATCTTAAAAACAGTGTGTACGAGAAGGAGGAAAGTTGTTTTGAGTGCAAAAACGTGAAAAAAATGAATGCATAAGGAAAAGAAACAAAAGGGCGGTATTGATTTAAATGGCTTTTTAGACAGTTTTGTGAGTCAGATGGGCTCGGAATCTTAAAAACAGTGTGTACGCGAAGGAGGAAAGTTGTTTTGAGAACAAAAACGTGGAAAAAATGAATGTATAAGGAAAAGAAACAAAAGGGCGGTATTGGTTTAAATGGCTTTTTAGACAGTTTTGTGAGTCAGATGGGTTCGGAATCTTAAAAACAGTGTATACGCGAAGGAGGAAAGTTGTTTTGAGTGCAAAAACGTGGAAAAAATGAATGTATAAGGAAAAGAAACAAAAGGGAGGTATTGGTTTAAATGGTCTTTTAGATGATTTTGTGAGTCAGATGGGTTCGGAATCATCAAAACAGTGTGTATGCGAAGGAGGAAAGTTGTTTTGAGTGCAAAAACGTGGGAAAAATGAATGCATAAGGAAAAGAAACAAAAGGGCGGTATTGGTTTAAATGGCTTTTTAGACAGTTTTGTGAGTCAGATGGGTTCGGAATCTTAAAAACAGTGTTTACGCGAAGGAGGAAAGTTGTTTTGAATGCAAAAACGTGGGAAAAATGAATGCATAAGGAAAAGAAACAAAAGGGAGGTATTGGTTTAAATGCTCTTTTAGATGATTTTGTGAGTCAGATGGGTTCGGAATCATAAAAACAGTGTGTACGCGAAGAAGGAAAGTTGTCTTGAGTGCAAAAACGTAAGAAAAATGAATGCATAAGGAAAAGAAACAAAAGGGCGGAATTCGTTTAACTGGTCTTTTGGACTGTTTTGTTATTCAGATAGGTTTGGAATTATAAAAACAGTGTGTACGCGAAGGAGGAGAGTTGTTTTGAGTGCAAAAACGTGGAAAAAATGAATGGATAAGGAAAAGAAACAAAAGGGCGGTATTGGTTTAAATGGCCTTTTAGACGGTTTTGTGAGTCAGATGGGCTCGGAATCTTAAAAACAGTGTGTACGCGAAGGAGGAAAGTTGTTTTGAGAACAAAAACGTGGAAAAAATGAATGTATAAGGAAAAGAAACAAAAGGGCGGTATTGGTTTAAATGGCCTTTTAGACGGTTTTGTGAGTCAGGTGGGTTCGGAATCTTAAAAACAGTGTGTACGAGAAGGAGGAAAGTTGGAAAAACGTGGAAAAGGGGAAAGTATAAAGAAAAGAAACAAAAGGGCAGTATTGGTTTAAATGGCCTTTTTAACGATTTCGTGAGTCATATGGGTTCGGAATCATAAAAAAAGTGTTTACGCGAAGGAGGAAAGTTGTTTTGAGTGCAAAAACGTGGAAAAAATGAATGCATAAGGAAAAGAAACAAAAGGGCGGTATTGGTTTAAATGGCTTTTTAGACAGTTTTGTGAGTCAGATGGGTTCGGAATCTTAAAAACAGTGTATACGCGAAGGAGGAAAGTTGTTTTGAGTGCAAAAACGTGGAAAAAATGAATGTATAAGGAAAAGAAACAAAAGGGAGGTAATTGTTTAAATGGTCTTTTAGATGATTTTGTGAATCAGATGGGTTCGGAATCATCAAAACAGTGTGTACGCGAAGGAGGAAAGTTGTTTTGAGTGCAAAAACGTGGGAAAAATGAATGCATAAGGAAAAGAAACAAAAGGGCGGTATTGGTTTAAATGGCTTTTTAGACAGTTTTCTGAGTCAGATGGGTTCGGAATCTTAAAAACAGTGTATACGCGTAGGAGGATAGTTGTTTTGAGTGCAAAAACGTGGTAAAAATGAATGTATAAGGAAAAGAAACAAAAGGGAGGTATTGGTTTAAATGCTCTTTTAGATGATTTTGTGAGTCAGATGGGTTCGGAATCATAAAAACAGTGTCTACGCGAAGAAGGAAAGTTGTCTTGAGTGCAAAAACGTAAGAAAAATGAATGCATAAGGAAAAGAAACAAAAGGGAGGTATTGGTTTAAATGCTCTTTTAGATGATTTTGTGAGTCAGATGGGTTCGGAATCATAAAAACAGTGTGTACGCGAAGAAGGAAAGTTGTCTTGAGTGCAAAAACGTAAGAAAAATGAATGCATAAGGAAAAGAAACAAAAGGGCGGAATTCGTTTAACTGGTCTTTTGGACTGTTTTGTTATTCAGATAGGTTTGGAATTATAAAAACAGTGTGTACGCGAAGGAGGAAAGTTGTTTTGAGTGCAAAAACGTGGAAAAAGTGAATGGATAAGGAAAAGAAACAAAAGGGCGGTATCGGTTTAAATAGCTTTTTAGACAGTTTTGTGAGTCAGATGGGTTCGGAATCTTAAAAACAGTGTGTACGAGAAGGAGGAAAGTTGTTTTGAGTGCAAAAACGTGAAAAAAATGAATGCATAAGGAAAAGAAACAAAAGGGCGGTATTGATTTAAATGGCCTTTTAGACAGTTTTGTGAGTCAGATGGGCTCGGAATCTTAAAAACAGTGTGTACGCGAAGGAGGAAAGTTGTTTTGAGAACAAAAACGTGGAAAAAATGAATGTATAAGGAAAAGCAACAAAAGGGAGGTATTGGTTTAAATGGTCTTTTAGATTATTTTGTGAGTCAGATGGGTTCGGAATCATCAAAACAGTGTTTACGCGAAGGAGGAAAGTTGTTTTGAGTGCAAAAACGTGGGAAAAATGAATACATAAGGAAAAGAAACAAAAAGGCGGTATTGGTTTAAATGGCTTTTTAGACAGTTTTGTGAGTCAGATGGGTTCGGAATCTTAAAAACAGTGTATACGCGAAGGAGGAAAGTTGTTTTGAGTTGTTTTGAGTGCAAAAACGTGGAAAAAATGAATGTATAAGGAAAAGAAACAAAAGGGAGGTATTGGTTTAAATGGTCTTTTAGATTATTTTGTGAGTCAGATGGGTTCGGAATCATCAAAACAGTGTGTACGCGAAGGAGGAAAGTTGTCTTGAGTGCAAAAATGTAAGAAAAATGAATGTGTAAGGAAAAGAAACGAAAGGGCGGTATTGGTTTAAATGGCCTTTTTAACGATTTTGTGAGTCATATGGGTTCGGAATCATAAAAAAAGTGTGTACGCGAAGAAGGAAAGTTGTCTTAAGTGCAAAAACGTAAGAAAAATGAATGCATAAGGAAAAGAAACGAAAGGGCGGAATTCGTTTAAATGGTCTTTTGGACGGTTTTGTTATTCAGATGGATTTATAAAAACAGTGTGTACGAGGTGGAAATTTCGAAAAACGTGGAAAAAGTGAATGTATAAGGAAAAGAAACAAAACGGCGGTATTGGTTGTTTTGAGTACAAAAACGTGGGAAAAATGAATGCATAAGAAAAAGAAACAAAAGGGCGGTATTGGTTTAAATGGCTTTTTAGACAGTTTTGTGAGTCAGATGGGTTCGGAATCTTAAAAACAGTGTATACGCGGAGGAAAGTTGTTTTGAGTGCAAAAACGTGGTAAAAATGAATGCATAAGAAAAAGAAACAAAAGGGCGGTATTGGTTTAAATGGCTTTTTAGACAGTTTTGTGAGTCAGATGGGTTCGGAATCTTAAAAACAGTGTATACGCGGAGGAAAGTTGTTTTGAGTGCAAAAACGTGGTAAAAATGAATGTATAAGGAAAAGAAACAAAAGGGAGGTATTGGTTTAAATGGTCTTTTAGATGATTTTGTGAGTCAGATGGGTTCGGAATCATGAAAACAGTGTGTACGCGAAGGAGGAAAGTTGTCTTGAGTGCAAAAATGTAAGAAAAATGAATGTGTAAGGAAAAGAAACGAAAGGGCGGTATTGTTTTAAATGGCCTTTTTAACAATTTTGTGAGTCATATGGTTTCGGAATCATAAAAAAAGTGTGTACGCGAAGGAGGAAAGTTGTTTTGAATGCAAAAACGTGGGAAAAATGAATGCATAAGGAAAAGAAACAAAAGGGCGGCATTGGTTTAAATGGCTTTTTAGACAGTTTTCTGAGTCAGATGGGTTCGGAATCTTAAAAACAGTGTATACGCGTAGGAGGAAAGTTGTTTTGAGTGCAAAAACGTGGTAAAAATGAATGTATAAGGAAAAGAAACAAAAGGGAGGTATTGGTTTAAATGGTCTTTTAGATGATTTTGTGAGTTAGATGGGTTCGGAATCATCAAAACAGTGTGTACGCGAAGGAGGAAAGTTGTCTTGAGTGCAAAAATGTAAGAAAAATGAATGTGTAAGGAAAAGAAACGAAAGGGCGGTATTGGTTTAAATGGCCTTTTTAACGATTTTGTGAGTCATATGGGTTCGGAATCATAAAAACAGTGTGTACGCAAAGGAAGAAAACTGTTTTGAGTGCAAAATCGTGGAAAAAATGAATGTATAAGGAAAAGAAACAAAAGGGCGTTATTCGTTTAAATGGTCTTTTAGACGATTTTGTGAGTTAGATGGGTTCGGAATCATCACAACAGTGTGTACGCGAAGGAGGAAAGTTGTCTTGAGTGCAAAAATGTAAGAAAAATGAATGTGTAAGGAAAAGAAACGAAAGGGCGGTATTGGTTTAAATGCTCTTTTAGATGATTTTGTGAGTCAGATGGGTTCGGAATCATCAAAACAGTGTGTACGCGAAGGTGGAAAGTTGTCTTGAGTGCAAAAATGTAAGAAAAATGAATGTGTAAGGAAAAGAAACGAAAGGGCGGTATTGGTTTAAATGGCCTTTTTAACGATTTTGTGAGTCATATGGGTTCGGAATCATAAACAAAGTGTGTACGCAAAAGAGGAAATTTGCTTTGAGTGCAAAAACGTGGGAAAAATGAATGCATAAGGAAAAGAAAAAAAAGGGCGGTATTGGTTTAAATAGCTTTTTAGACAGTTTTGTGAGTCAGATGGGTTCGGAATCTTAAAAACAGTGTGTACGAGAAGGAGGAAAGTTGTTTTGAGTGCAAAAACGTGAAAAAAATGAATGCATAAGGAAAAGAAACAAAAGGGCGGTATTGGTTTAAATGGCTTTTTAGACAGTTTTGTGAGTCAGATGGGTTCGGAATCTTAAAAACAGTGTATACGCGAAGGAGGAAAGTTGTTTTGACTGCAAAAATGTAAGAAAAATGAATATGTAAGGAAAAGAAACGAAAGAGCGGTATTGGTTTAAATGGCCTTTTTAACGATTTTGTGAGTCATATGGGTTCGGAATCATAAAAAAAGTGTGTACGCGAAGAAGGAAAGTTGTCTTAAGTGCAAAAACGTAAGAAAAATGAATGCATAAGGAAAAGAAACGAAAGGGCGGAATTCGTTTAAATGGTCTTTTGGACGGTTTTGTTATTCAGATGGGTTTGGATTTATAAAAACAGTGTGTACGAGGTGGAAAGTTCGAAAAACGTGGAAAAAGTGAATGTATAAGGAAAAGAAACAAAACGGCGGTATTGGATTAAATGGCTTTTTAGACAGTTTTGTGAGTCAGATGGGTTCGGAATCTTAAAAACAGTGTTTACGCGAAGGAGGAAAGTTGTTTTGAGTGCAAAAACGTGGTAAAAATGAATGTATAAGGAAAAGAAACAAAAGGGAGGTATTGGTTTAAATGGTCTTTTAGATGATTTTGTGAGTCAGATGGGTTCGGAATCATGAAAACAGTGTGTTCGCGAAGGAGAAAAGTTGTCTTGAGTGCAAAAATGTAAGAAAAATGAATGTGTAAGGAAAAGAAACAAAAGGGCGGTATTGGTTTAAATGGCCTTTTTAACGATTTTGTGAGTCATGGTTTCGGAATCATAAAAAAAGTGTGTACGCGAAGGAGGAAAGTTCAGATGGGTTCGGAATCTTAAAAACAGTGTGTACGAGAAGGAGGAAAGTTGTTTTGAGTGCAAAAACGTGGTAAAAATGAATGTATAAGGAAAAGAAAAAAAAGGGAGGTATTGGTTTAAATGGTCTTTTAGATGATTTTGTGAGTCAGATGGGTTCGGAATCATGAAAACAGTGTGTTCGCGAAGGAGAAAAGTTGTCTTGAGTGCAAAAATGTAAGAAAAATGAATGTGTAAGGAAAAGAAACAAAAGGGCGGTATTGGTTTAAATGGCCTTTTTAACGATTTTGTGAGTCATGGTTTCGGAATCATAAAAAAAGTGTGTACGCGAAGGAGGAAAGTTGTTTTGAGAACAAAAACGTGGAAAAAATGAATGTATAAGGAAAAGAAACAAAAGGGCGGTATTGGTTTAAATGGCCTTTTAGACGGTTTTGTGAGTCAGGTGGGTTCGGAATCTTAAAAACAGTGTGTACGAGAAGGAGGAAAGTTGGAAAAACGTGGAAAAGGGGAAAGTATAAAGAAAAGAAACAAAAGGGCGGTATTGGTTTAAATGGCCTTTTTAACGATTTCGTGAGTCATATGGGTTCGGAATCATAAAAAAAGTGTTTACGCGAAGGAGGAAAGTTGTTTTGAGTGCAAAAACGTGGGAAAAATGAATGCATAAGGAAAAGAAACAAAAGGGCGGTATTGGTTTAAATGGCTTTTTAGACAGTTTTGTGAGTCAGATGGGTTCGGAATCTTAAAAACAGTGTTTACGCGAAGGAGGAAAGTTGTTTTGAGTACAAAAACGTGGGAAAAATGAATGCATAAGAAAAAGAAACAAAAGGGCGGTATTGGTTTAAATGGCTTTTTAGACAGTTTTGTGAGTCAGATGGGTTCGGAATCTTAAAAACAGTGTATACGCGGAGGAAAGTTGTTTTGAGTGCAAAAACGTGGTAAAAATGAATGCATAAGAAAAAGAAACAAAAGGGCGGTATTGGTTTAAATGGCTTTTTAGACAGTTTTGTGAGTCAGATGGGTTCGGAATCTTAAAAACAGTGTATACGCGGAGGAAAGTTGTTTTGAGTGCAAAAACGTGGTAAAAATGAATGTATAAGGAAAAGAAACAAAAGGGCGGTATTGGTTTAAATGGCCTTTTTAACGATTTTGTGAGTCATATGGGTTCGGAATCATAAAAAAAGTGTGTACGCGAAGAAGGAAAGTTGTCTTAAGTGCAAAAACGTAAGAAAAATGAATGCATAAGGAAAAGAAACGAAAGGGCGGAATTCGTTTAAATGGTCTTTTGGACGGTTTTGTTATTCAGATAGGTTTGGAATTATAAAAACAGTGTGTACGCGAAGGAGGAAAGTTGTTTTGAGTGCAAAAACGTGGTAAAAATGAATGCATAAGAAAAAGAAACAAAAGGGCGGTATTGGTTTAAATGGCTTTTTAGACAGTTTTGTGAGTCAGATTGGTTCGGAATCTTAAAAACAGTGTATACGCGGAGGAAAGTTGTTTTGAGTGCAAAAACGTGGTAAAAATGAATGTATAAGGAAAAGAAACAAAAGGGCGGTATTGGTTTAAATGGCCTTTTTAACGATTTTGTGAGTCATATGGGTTCGGAATCATAAAAAAAGTGTGTACGCGAAGAAGGAAAGTTGTCTTAAGTGCAAAAACGTAAGAAAAATGAATGCATAAGGAAAAGAAACGAAAGGGCGGAATTCGTTTAAATGGTCTTTTGGACGGTTTTGTTATTCAGATAGGTTTGGAATTATAAAAACAGTGTGTACGCGAAGGAGGAAAGTTGTTTTGAGTGCAAAAACGTGGAAAAAATGAATGGATAAGGAAAAGAAACAAAAGGGCGGTATCGGTTTAAATAGCTTTTTAGACAGTTTTGTGAGTCAGATGGGTTCGGAATCTTAAAAACAGTGTGTACGAGAAGGAGGAAAGTTGTTTTGAGTACAAAAACGTGGGAAAAATGAATGCATAAGAAAAAGAAACAAAAGGGCGGTATTGGTTTAAATGGCTTTTTAGACAGTTTTGTGAGTCAGATGGGTTCGGAATCTTAAAAACAGTGTATACGCGGAGGAAAGTTGTTTTGAGTGCAAAAACGTGGTAAAAATGAATGTATAAGGAAAAGAAACAAAAGGGAGGTATTGGTTTAAATGGTCTTTTAGATGATTTTGTGAGTCAGATGGGTTCGGAATCATGAAAACAGTGTGTACGCGAAGGAGGAAAGTTGTCTTGAGTGCAAAAATGTAAGAAAAATGAATGTGTAAGGAAAAGAAACGAAAGGGCGGTATTGGTTTAAATGGCCTTTTTAACAATTTTGTGAGTCATATGGTTTCGGAATCATAAAAAAAGTGTGTACGCGAAGGAGGAAAGTTGTTTTGAATGCAAAAACGTGGGAAAAATGAATGCATAAGGAAAAGAAACAAAAGGGCGGCATTGGTTTAAATGGCTTTTTAGACAGTTTTCTGAGTCAGATGGGTTCGGAATCTTAAAAACAGTGTATACGCGTAGGAGGAAAGTTGTTTTGAGTGCAAAAACGTGGTAAAAATGAATGTATAAGGAAAAGAAACAAAAGGGAGGTATTGGTTTAAATGGTCTTTTAGATGATTTTGTGAGTTAGATGGGTTCGGAATCATCAAAACAGTGTGTACGCGAAGGAGGAAAGTTGTCTTGAGTGCAAAAATGTAAGATAAATGAATGTGTAAGGAAAAGAAACGAAAGGGCGGTATTGGTTTAAATGGCCTTTTTAACGATTTTGTGAGTCATATGGGTTCGGAATCATAAAAACAGTGTGTACGCAAAGGAAGAAAACTGTTTTGAGTGCAAAATCGTGGAAAAAATGAATGTATAAGGAAAAGAAACAAAAGGGCGTTATTCGTTTAAATGGTCTTTTAGACGATTTTGTGAGTTAGATGGGTTCGGAATCATCAAAACAGTGTGTACGCGAAGGAGGAAAGTTGTCTTGAGTGCAGAAATGTAAGAAAAATGAATGTGTAAGGAAAAGAAACGAAAGGGCGGTATTGGTTTAAATGCTCTTTTAGATGATTTTGTGAGTCAGATGGGTTCGGAATCTTAAAAACAGTGTATACGCGGAGGAAAGTTGTTTTGAGTGCAAAAACGTGGTAAAAATGAATGTATAAGGAAAAGAAACAAATGGGAGGTATTGGTTTAAATGGTCTTTTAGATGATTTTGTGAGTCAGATGGGTTCGGAATCATGAAAACAGTGTGTACGCGAAGGAGGAAAGTTGTCTTGAGTGCAAAAATGTAAGAAAAATGAATGTGTAAGGAAAAGAAACAAAAGGGCGGTATTGGTTTAAATGGCCTTTTTAACGATTTTGTGAGTCATGGTTTCGGAATCATAAAAAAAGTGTGTACGCGAAGGAGAAAAGTTCAGATGGATTCGGAATCATAAAAAAAGTGTGTACGCGAAGAAGGAAAGTTGTCTTAAGTGCAAAAACGTAAGAAAAATGAATGCATAAGGAAAAGAAACGAAAGGGCGGAATTCGTTTAAATGGTCTTTTGGACGGTTTTGTTATTCAGATAGGTTTGGAATTATAAAAACAGTGTGTACGCGAAGGAGGAAAGTTGTTTTGAGTGCAAAAACGTGGAAAAAATGAATGGATAAGGAAAAGAAACAAAAGGGCGGTATCGGTTTAAATAGCTTTTTAGACAGTTTTGTGAGTCAGATGGGTTCGGAATCTTAAAAACAGTGTGTACGAGAAGGAGGAAAGTTGTTTTGAGTGCAAAAACGTGAAAAAAATGAATGCATAAGGAAAAGAAACAAAAGGGCGGTATTGGTTTAAATGGCTTTTTAGACAGTTTTGTGAGTCAGATGGGCTCGGAATCTTAAAAACAGTGTGTACGCGAAGGAGGAAAGTTGTTTTGAGAACAAAAACGTGGAAAAAATGAATGTATAAGGAAAAAAAACAAAAGGGCGGTATTGGTTTAAATGGCCTTTTAGACGGTTTTGTGAGTCAGGTGGGTTCGGAATCTTAAAAACAGTGTGTACGAGAAGGAGGAAAGTTGGAAAAACGTGGAAAAGGGGAAAGTATAAAGAAAAGAAACAAAAGGGCGGTATTGGTTTAAATGGCCTTTTTAACGATTTCGTGAGTCATATGGGTTCGGAATCATAAAAAAAGTGTTTACGCGAAGGAGGAAAGTTGTTTTGAGTGCAAAAACGTGGGAAAAATGAATGCATAAGGAAAAGAAACAAAAGGGCGGTATTGGTTTAAATGGCTTTTTAGACAGTTTTGTGAGTCAGATGGGTTCGGAATCTTAAAAACAGTGTATACGCGAAGGAGGAAAGTTGTTTTGAGTGCAAAAACGTGGAAAAAATGAATGTATAAGGAAAAGCAACAAAAGGGAGGTATTGGTTTAAATGGTCTTTTAGATTATTTTGTGAGTCAGATGGGTTCGGAATCATCAAAACAGTGCGTACGCGAAGGAGGAAAGTTGTCTTGAGTGCAAAAATGTAAGAAAAATGAATGTGTAAGGAAAAGAAACGAAAGGGCGGTATTGGTTTAAATGGCCTTTTTAACGATTTTGTGAGTCATATGGGTTCGGAATCATAAAAAAAGTGTGTACGCGAGGAAGGAAAGTTGTCTTAAGTGCAAAAACGTAAGAAAAATGAATGCATAAGTAAAAGAAACGAAAGGGCGGAATTCGTTTAAATGGTCTTTTGGACGGTTTTGTTATTCAGATGGGTTTGGATTTATAAAAACAGTGTGTACGAGGTGGAAATTTCGAAAAACGTGGAAAAAGTGAATGTATAAGGAAAAGAAACAAAACGGCGGTATTGGTTTAAATGGCTTTTTAGACAGTTTTGTGAGTCAGATGGGTTCGGAATCTTAAAAACAGTGTTTACGCGAAGGAGGAAAGTTGTTTTGAGTACAAAAACGCGGGAAAAATGAATGTATAAGAAAAAGAAACAAAAGGGCGGTATTGGTTTAAATGGCTTTTTAGACAGTTTTGTGAGTCAGATGGGTTCGGAATCTTAAAAACAGTGTATACGCGAAGGAGGAAAGTTGTCTTGAGTGCAAAAATGTAAGAAAAATGAATGTGTAAGGAAAAGAAACGAAAGGGCGGTATTGGTTTAAATGGCCTTTTTAACGATTTTGTGAGTCATATGGGTTCGGAATCATAAAAACAGTGTGTACGCAAAGGAAGAAAACTGTTTTGAGTGCAAAATCGTGGAAAAAATGAATGTATAAGGAAAAGAAACAAAAGGGCGTTATTCGTTTAAATGGTCTTTTAGACGATTTTGTGAGTTAGATGGGTTCGGAATCATCAAAACAGTGTGTACGCGAAGGAGGAAAGTTGTCTTGAGTGCAGAAATGTAAGAAAAATGAATGTGTAAGGAAAAGAAACGAAAGGGCGGTATTGGTTTAAATGCTCTTTTAGATGATTTTGTGAGTCAGATGGGTTCGGAATCTTAAAAACAGTGTATACGCGGAGGAAAGTTGTTTTGAGTGCAAAAACGTGGTAAAAATGAATGTATAAGGAAAAGAAACAAATGGGAGGTATTGGTTTAAATGGTCTTTTAGATGATTTTGTGAGTCAGATGGGTTCGGAATCATGAAAACAGTGTGTACGCGAAGGAGGAAAGTTGTCTTGAGTGCAAAAATGTAAGAAAAATGAATGTGTAAGGAAAAGAAACAAAAGGGCGGTATTGGTTTAAATGGCCTTTTTAACGATTTTGTGAGTCATGGTTTCGGAATCATAAAAAAAGTGTGTACGCGAAGGAGAAAAGTTCAGATGGATTCGGAATCATAAAAAAAGTGTGTACGCGAAGAAGGAAAGTTGTCTTAAGTGCAAAAACGTAAGAAAAATGAATGCATAAGGAAAAGAAACGAAAGGGCGGAATTCGTTTAAATGGTCTTTTGGACGGTTTTGTTATTCAGATAGGTTTGGAATTATAAAAACAGTGTGTACGCGAAGGAGGAAAGTTGTTTTGAGTGCAAAAACGTGGAAAAAATGAATGGATAAGGAAAAGAAACAAAAGGGCGGTATCGGTTTAAATAGCTTTTTAGACAGTTTTGTGAGTCAGATGGGTTCGGAATCTTAAAAACAGTGTGTACGAGAAGGAGGAAAGTTGTTTTGAGTGCAAAAACGTGAAAAAAATGAATGCATAAGGAAAAGAAACAAAAGGGCGGTATTGGTTTAAATGGCTTTTTAGACAGTTTTGTGAGTCAGATGGGCTCGGAATCTTAAAAACAGTGTGTACGCGAAGGAGGAAAGTTGTTTTGAGAACAAAAACGTGGAAAAAATGAATGTATAAGGAAAAAAAACAAAAGGGCGGTATTGGTTTAAATGGCCTTTTAGACGGTTTTGTGAGTCAGGTGGGTTCGGAATCTTAAAAACAGTGTGTACGAGAAGGAGGAAAGTTGGAAAAACGTGGAAAAGGGGAAAGTATAAAGAAAAGAAACAAAAGGGCGGTATTGGTTTAAATGGCCTTTTTAACGATTTCGTGAGTCATATGGGTTCGGAATCATAAAAAAAGTGTTTACGCGAAGGAGGAAAGTTGTTTTGAGTGCAAAAACGTGGGAAAAATGAATGCATAAGGAAAAGAAACAAAAGGGCGGTATTGGTTTAAATGGCTTTTTAGACAGTTTTGTGAGTCAGATGGGTTCGGAATCTTAAAAACAGTGTATACGCGAAGGAGGAAAGTTGTTTTGAGTGCAAAAACGTGGAAAAAATGAATGTATAAGGAAAAGCAACAAAAGGGAGGTATTGGTTTAAATGGTCTTTTAGATTATTTTGTGAGTCAGATGGGTTCGGAATCATCAAAACAGTGTGTACGCGAAGGAGGAAAGTTGTCTTGAGTGCAAAAATGTAAGAAAAATGAATGTGTAAGGAAAAGAAACGAAAGGGCGGTATTGGTTTAAATGGCCTTTTTAACGATTTTGTGAGTCATATGGGTTCGGAATCATAAAAAAAGTGTGTACGCGAGGAAGGAAAGTTGTCTTAAGTGCAAAAACGTAAGAAAAATGAATGCATAAGTAAAAGAAACGAAAGGGCGGAATTCGTTTAAATGGTCTTTTGGACGGTTTTGTTATTCAGATGGGTTTGGATTTATAAAAACAGTGTGTACGAGGTGGAAATTTCGAAAAACGTGGAAAAAGTGAATGTATAAGGAAAAGAAACAAAACGGCGGTATTGGTTTAAATGGCTTTTTAGACAGTTTTGTGAGTCAGATGGGTTCGGAATCTTAAAAACAGTGTTTACGCGAAGGAGGAAAGTTGTTTTGAGTACAAAAACGTGGGAAAAATGAATGCATAAGAAAAAGAAACAAAAGGGCGGTATTGGTTTAAATGGCTTTTTAGACAGTTTTGTGAGTCAGATGGGTTCGGAATCTTAAAAACAGTGTATACGCGAAGGAGGAAAGTTGTCTTGAGTGCAAAAATGTAAGAAAAATGAATGTGTAAGGAAAAGAAACGAAAGGGCGGTATTGGTTTAAATGGCCTTTTTAACAATTTTGTGAGTCATATGGTTTCGGAATCATAAAAAAAGTGTGTACGCGAAGGAGGAAAGTTGTTTTGAATGCAAAAACGTGGGAAAAATGAATGCATAAGGAAAAGAAACAAAAGGGCGGCATTGGTTTAAATGGCTTTTTAGACAGTTTTCTGAGTCAGATGGGTTCGGAATCTTAAAAACAGTGTATACGCGTAGGAGGAAAGTTGTTTTGAGTGCAAAAACGTGGTAAAAATGAATGTATAAGGAAAAGAAACAAAAGGGAGGTATTGGTTTAAATGGTCTTTTAGATGATTTTGTGAGTTAGATGGGTTCGGAATCATCAAAACAGTGTGTACGCGAAGGAGGAAAGTTGTCTTGAGTGCAAAAATGTAAGATAAATGAATGTGTAAGGAAAAGAAACGAAAGGGCGGTATTGGTTTAAATGGCCTTTTTAACGATTTTGTGAGTCATATGGGTTCGGAATCATAAAAACAGTGTGTACGCAAAGGAAGAAAACTGTTTTGAGTGCAAAATCGTGGAAAAAATGAATGTATAAGGAAAAGAAACAAAAGGGCGGTATCGGTTTAAATAGCTTTTTAGACAGTTTTGTGAGTCAGATGGGTTCGGAATCTTAAAAACAGTGTGTACGAGAAGGAGGAAAGTTGTTTTGAGTACAAAAACGTGGGAAAAATGAATGCATAAGAAAAAGAAACAAAAGGGCGGTATTGGTTTAAATGGCTTTTTAGACAGTTTTGTGAGTCAGATGGGTTCGGAATCTTAAAAACAGTGTATACGCGGAGGAAAGTTGTTTTGAGTGCAAAAACGTGGTAAAAATGAATGTATAAGGAAAAGAAACAAAAGGGAGGTATTGGTTTAAATGGTCTTTTAGATGATTTTGTGAGTCAGATGGGTTCGGAATCATGAAAACAGTGTGTACGCGAAGGAGGAAAGTTGTCTTGAGTGCAAAAATGTAAGAAAAATGAATGTGTAAGGAAAAGAAACGAAAGGGCGGTATTGGTTTAAATGGCCTTTTTAACAATTTTGTGAGTCATATGGTTTCGGAATCATAAAAAAAGTGTGTACGCGAAGGAGGAAAGTTGTTTTGAATGCAAAAACGTGGGAAAAATGAATGCATAAGGAAAAGAAACAAAAGGGCGGCATTGGTTTAAATGGCTTTTTAGACAGTTTTCTTTGAGGAAAGTTGTTTTGAGTGCAAAAACGTGGTAAAAATGAATGTATAAGGAAAAGAAACAAAAGGGAGGTATTGGTTTAAATGGTCTTTTAGATGATTTTGTGAGTTAGATGGGTTCGGAATCATCAAAACAGTGTGTACGCGAAGGAGGAAAGTTGTCTTGAGTGCAAAAATGTAAGATAAATGAATGTGTAAGGAAAAGAAACGAAAGGGCGGTATTGGTTTAAATGGCCTTTTTAACGATTTTGTGAGTCATATGGGTTCGGAATCATAAAAACAGTGTGTACGCAAAGGAAGAAAACTGTTTTGAGTGCAAAATCGTGGAAAAAATGAATGTATAAGGAAAAGAAACAAAAGGGCGTTATTCGTTTAAATGGTCTTTTAGACGATTTTGTGAGTTAGATGGGTTCGGAATCATCAAAACAGTGTGTACGCGAAGGAGGAAAGTTGTCTTGAGTGCAGAAATGTAAGAAAAATGAATGTGTAAGGAAAAGAAACGAAAGGGCGGTATTGGTTTAAATGCTCTTTTAGATGATTTTGTGAGTCAGATGGGTTCGGAATCTTAAAAACAGTGTATACGCGGAGGAAAGTTGTTTTGAGTGCAAAAACGTGGTAAAAATGAATGTATAAGGAAAAGAAACAAATGGGAGGTATTGGTTTAAATGGTCTTTTAGATGATTTTGTGAGTCAGATGGGTTCGGAATCATGAAAACAGTGTGTACGCGAAGGAGGAAAGTTGTCTTGAGTGCAAAAATGTAAGAAAAATGAATGTGTAAGGAAAAGAAACAAAAGGGCGGTATTGGTTTAAATGGCCTTTTTAACGATTTTGTGAGTCATGGTTTCGGAATCATAAAAAAAGTGTGTACGCGAAGGAGAAAAGTTCAGATGGATTCGGAATCATAAAAAAAGTGTGTACGCGAAGAAGGAAAGTTGTCTTAAGTGCAAAAACGTAAGAAAAATGAATGCATAAGGAAAAGAAACGAAAGGGCGGAATTCGTTTAAATGGTCTTTTGGACGGTTTTGTTATTCAGATAGGTTTGGAATTATAAAAACAGTGTGTACGCGAAGGAGGAAAGTTGTTTTGAGTGCAAAAACGTGGAAAAAATGAATGGATAAGGAAAAGAAACAAAAGGGCGGTATCGGTTTAAATAGCTTTTTAGACAGTTTTGTGAGTCAGATGGGTTCGGAATCTTAAAAACAGTGTGTACGAGAAGGAGGAAAGTTGTTTTGAGTGCAAAAACGTGAAAAAAATGAATGCATAAGGAAAAGAAACAAAAGGGCGGTATTGGTTTAAATGGCTTTTTAGACAGTTTTGTGAGTCAGATAAGCTCGGAATCTTAAAAACAGTGTGTACGCGAAGGAGGAAAGTTGTTTTGAGAACAAAAACGTGGAAAAAATGAATGTATAAGGAAAAAAAACAAAAGGGCGGTATTGGTTTAAATGGCCTTTTAGACGGTTTTGTGAGTCAGGTGGGTTCGGAATCTTAAAAACAGTGTGTACGAGAAGGAGGAAAGTTGGAAAAACGTGGAAAAGGGGAAAGTATAAAGAAAAGAAACAAAAGGGCGGTATTGGTTTAAATGGCCTTTTTAACGATTTCGTGAGTCATATGGGTTCGGAATCATAAAAAAAGTGTTTACGCGAAGGAGGAAAGTTGTTTTGAGTGCAAAAACGTGGAAAAAATGAATGTATGAGGAAAAGCAACAAAAGGGAGGTATTGGTTTAAATGGTCTTTTAGATTATTTTGTGAGTCAGATGGGTTCGGAATCATCAAAACAGTGTGTACGCGAAGGAGGAAAGTTGTCTTGAGTGCAAAAATGTAAGAAAAATGAATGTGTAAGGAAAAGAAACGAAAGGGCGGTATTGGTTTAAATGGCCTTTTTAACGATTTTGTGAGTCATATGGGTTCGGAATCATAAAAAAAGTGTGTACGCGAGGAAGGAAAGTTGTCTTAAGTGCAAAAACGTAAGAAAAATGAATGCATAAGTAAAAGAAACGAAAGGGCGGAATTCGTTTAAATGGTCTTTTGGACGGTTTTGTTATTCAGATGGGTTTGGATTTATAAAAACAGTGTGTACGAGGTGGAAATTTCGAAAAACGTGGAAAAAGTGAATGTATAAGGAAAAGAAACAAAACGGCGGTATTGGTTTAAATGGCTTTTTAGACAGTTTTGTGAGTCAGATGGGTTCGGAATCTTAAAAACAGTGTTTACGCGAAGGAGGAAAGTTGTTTTGAGTACAAAAACGTGGGAAAAATGAATGCATAAGAAAAAGAAACAAAAGGGCGGTATTGGTTTAAATGGCTTTTTAGACAGTTTTGTGAGTCAGATGGGTTCGGAATCTTAAAAACAGTGTATACGCGAAGGAGGAAAGTTGTCTTGAGTGCAAAAATGTAAGAAAAATGAATGTGTAAGGAAAAGAAACGAAAGGGCGGTATTGGTTTAAATGGCCTTTTTAACGATTTTGTGAGTCATATGGGTTCGGAATCATAAAAACAGTGTGTACGCAAAGGAAGAAAACTGTTTTGAGTGCAAAATCGTGGAAAAAATGAATGTATAAGGAAAAGAAACAAAAGGGCGTTATTCGTTTAAATGGTCTTTTAGACGATTTTGTGAGTTAGATGGGTTCGGAATCATCAAAACAGTGTGTACGCGAAGGAGGAAAGTTGTCTTGAGTGCAGAAATGTAAGAAAAATGAATGTGTAAGGAAAAGAAACGAAAGGGCGGTATTGGTTTAAATGCTCTTTTAGATGATTTTGTGAGTCAGATGGGTTCGGAATCTTAAAAACAGTGTATACGCGGAGGAAAGTTGTTTTGAGTGCAAAAACGTGGTAAAAATGAATGTATAAGGAAAAGAAACAAATGGGAGGTATTGGTTTAAATGGTCTTTTAGATGATTTTGTGAGTCAGATGGGTTCGGAATCATGAAAACAGTGTGTACGCGAAGGAGGAAAGTTGTCTTGAGTGCAAAAATGTAAGAAAAATGAATGTGTAAGGAAAAGAAACGAAAGGGCGGTATTGGTTTAAATGGCCTTTTTAACGATTTTGTGAGTCATGGTTTCGGAATCATAAAAAAAGTGTGTACGCGAAGGAGAAAAGTTCAGATGGGTTCGGAATCTTAAAAACAGTGTGTACGAGAAGGAGGAAAGTTGTTTTGAGTGCAAAAACGTGGAAAAAATGAATGTATAAGGAAAAGAAACAAAAGGGCGGTATTGGTTTAAATGGCCTTTTTAACGATTTTGTGAGTCATATGGATTCGGAATCATAAAAAAAGTGTGTACGCGAAGAAGGAAAGTTGTCTTAAGTGCAAAAACGTAAGAAAAATGAATGCATAAGGAAAAGAAACAAAAGGGCGGAATTCGTTTAAATGGTCTTTTGGACGGTTTTGTTATTCAGATAGGTTTGGAATTATAAAAACAGTGTGTACGCGAAGAAGGAAAGTTGTTTTGAGTGCAAAAACGTGGAAAAAATGAATGGATAAGGAAAAGGAACAAAAGGGCGGTATCGGTTTAAATAGCTTTTTAGACAGTTTTGTGAGTCAGATGGGTTCGGAATCTTAAAAACAGTGTGTACGAGAAGGAGGAAAGTTGTTTTGAGTGCAAAAACGTGAAAAAAATGAATGCATAAGGAAAAGAAACAAAAGGGCGGTATTGGTTTAAATGGCTTTTTAGACAGTTTTGTGAGTCAGATGGGTTCGGAATCTTAAAAACAGTGTATACGCGGAGGAAAGTTGTTTTGAGTGCAAAAACGTGGTAAAAATGAATGTATAAGGAAAAGAAACAAAAGGGCGGTATTGGTTTGTATTGGCGGTATTTGGCGGTATTGGCGGTATTGGGGCCTTTTTAACGATTTTGTGAGTCATATGGGTTCGGAATCATAAAAAAAGTGTGTACGCGAAGAAGGAAAGTTGTCTTAAGTGCAAAAACGTAAGAAAAATGAATGCATAAGGAAAAGAAACGAAAGGGCGGAATTCGTTTAAATGGTCTTTTGGACGGTTTTGTTATTCAGATAGGTTTGGAATTATAAAAACAGTGTGTACGCGAAGGAGGAAAGTTGTTTTGAGTGCAAAAACGTGGTAAAAATGAATGCATAAGAAAAAGAAACAAAAGGGCGGTATTGGTTTAAATGGCTTTTTAGACAGTTTTGTGAGTCAGATTGGTTCGGAATCTTAAAAACAGTGTATACGCGGAGGAAAGTTGTTTTGAGTGCAAAAACGTGGTAAAAATGAATGTATAAGGAAAAGAAACAAAAGGGCGGTATTGGTTTAAATGGCCTTTTTAACGATTTTGTGAGTCATATGGGTTCGGAATCATAAAAAAAGTGTGTACGCGAAGAAGGAAAGTTGTCTTAAGTGCAAAAACGTAAGAAAAATGAATGCATAAGGAAAAGAAACGAAAGGGCGGAATTCGTTTAAATGGTCTTTTGGACGGTTTTGTTATTCAGATAGGTTTGGAATTATAAAAACAGTGTGTACGCGAAGGAGGAAAGTTGTTTTGAGTGCAAAAACGTGGAAAAAATGAATGGATAAGGAAAAGAAACAAAAGGGCGGTATCGGTTTAAATAGCTTTTTAGACAGTTTTGTGAGTCAGATGGGTTCGGAATCTTAAAAACAGTGTGTACGAGAAGGAGGAAAGTTGTTTTGAGTACAAAAACGTGGGAAAAATGAATGCATAAGAAAAAGAAACAAAAGGGCGGTATTGGTTTAAATGGCTTTTTAGACAGTTTTGTGAGTCAGATGGGTTCGGAATCTTAAAAACAGTGTATACGCGGAGGAAAGTTGTTTTGAGTGCAAAAACGTGGTAAAAATGAATGTATAAGGAAAAGAAACAAAAGGGAGGTATTGGTTTAAATGGTCTTTTAGATGATTTTGTGAGTCAGATGGGTTCGGAATCATGAAAACAGTGTGTACGCGAAGGAGGAAAGTTGTCTTGAGTGCAAAAATGTAAGAAAAATGAATGTGTAAGGAAAAGAAACGAAAGGGCGGTATTGGTTTAAATGGCCTTTTTAACAATTTTGTGAGTCATATGGTTTCGGAATCATAAAAAAAGTGTGTACGCGAAGGAGGAAAGTTGTTTTGAATGCAAAAACGTGGGAAAAATGAATGCATAAGGAAAAGAAACAAAAGGGCGGCATTGGTTTAAATGGCTTTTTAGACAGTTTTCTGAGTCAGATGGGTTCGGAATCTTAAAAACAGTGTATACGCGTAGGAGGAAAGTTGTTTTGAGTGCAAAAACGTGGTAAAAATGAATGTATAAGGAAAAGAAACAAAAGGGAGGTATTGGTTTAAATGGTCTTTTAGATGATTTTGTGAGTTAGATGGGTTCGGAATCATCAAAACAGTGTGTACGCGAAGGAGGAAAGTTGTCTTGAGTGCAAAAATGTAAGATAAATGAATGTGTAAGGAAAAGAAACGAAAGGGCGGTATTGGTTTAAATGGCCTTTTTAACGATTTTGTGAGTCATATGGGTTCGGAATCATAAAAACAGTGTGTACGCAAAGGAAGAAAACTGTTTTGAGTGCAAAATCGTGGAAAAAATGAATGTATAAGGAAAAGAAACAAAAGGGCGTTATTCGTTTAAATGGTCTTTTAGACGATTTTGTGAGTTAGATGGGTTCGGAATCATCAAAACAGTGTGTACGCGAAGGAGGAAAGTTGTCTTGAGTGCAGAAATGTAAGAAAAATGAATGTGTAAGGAAAAGAAACGAAAGGGCGGTATTGGTTTAAATGCTCTTTTAGATGATTTTGTGAGTCAGATGGGTTCGGAATCTTAAAAACAGTGTATACGCGGAGGAAAGTTGTTTTGAGTGCAAAAACGTGGTAAAAATGAATGTATAAGGAAAAGAAACAAATGGGAGGTATTGGTTTAAATGGTCTTTTAGATGATTTTGTGAGTCAGATGGGTTCGGAATCATGAAAACAGTGTGTACGCGAAGGAGGAAAGTTGTCTTGAGTGCAAAAATGTAAGAAAAATGAATGTGTAAGGAAAAGAAACAAAAGGGCGGTATTGGTTTAAATGGCCTTTTTAACGATTTTGTGAGTCATGGTTTCGGAATCATAAAAAAAGTGTGTACGCGAAGGAGAAAAGTTCAGATGGATTCGGAATCATAAAAAAAGTGTGTACGCGAAGAAGGAAAGTTGTCTTAAGTGCAAAAACGTAAGAAAAATGAATGCATAAGGAAAAGAAACGAAAGGGCGGAATTCGTTTAAATGGTCTTTTGGACGGTTTTGTTATTCAGATAGGTTTGGAATTATAAAAACAGTGTGTACGCGAAGGAGGAAAGTTGTTTTGAGTGCAAAAACGTGGAAAAAATGAATGGATAAGGAAAAGAAACAAAAGGGCGGTATCGGTTTAAATAGCTTTTTAGACAGTTTTGTGAGTCAGATGGGTTCGGAATCTTAAAAACAGTGTGTACGAGAAGGAGGAAAGTTGTTTTGAGTGCAAAAACGTGAAAAAAATGAATGCATAAGGAAAAGAAACAAAAGGGCGGTATTGGTTTAAATGGCTTTTTAGACAGTTTTGTGAGTCAGATGGGCTCGGAATCTTAAAAACAGTGTGTACGCGAAGGAGGAAAGTTGTTTTGAGAACAAAAACGTGGAAAAAATGAATGTATAAGGAAAAAAAACAAAAGGGCGGTATTGGTTTAAATGGCCTTTTAGACGGTTTTGTGAGTCAGGTGGGTTCGGAATCTTAAAAACAGTGTGTACGAGAAGGAGGAAAGTTGGAAAAACGTGGAAAAGGGGAAAGTATAAAGAAAAGAAACAAAAGGGCGGTATTGGTTTAAATGGCCTTTTTAACGATTTCGTGAGTCATATGGGTTCGGAATCATAAAAAAAGTGTTTACGCGAAGGAGGAAAGTTGTTTTGAGTGCAAAAACGTGGGAAAAATGAATGCATAAGGAAAAGAAACAAAAGGGCGGTATTGGTTTAAATGGCTTTTTAGACAGTTTTGTGAGTCAGATGGGTTCGGAATCTTAAAAACAGTGTATACGCGAAGGAGGAAAGTTGTTTTGAGTGCAAAAACGTGGAAAAAATGAATGTATAAGGAAAAGCAACAAAAGGGAGGTATTGGTTTAAATGGTCTTTTAGATTATTTTGTGAGTCAGATGGGTTCGGAATCATCAAAACAGTGTGTACGCGAAGGAGGAAAGTTGTCTTGAGTGCAAAAATGTAAGAAAAATGAATGTGTAAGGAAAAGAAACGAAAGGGCGGTATTGGTTTAAATGGCCTTTTTAACGATTTTGTGAGTCATATGGGTTCGGAATCATAAAAAAAGTGTGTACGCGAGGAAGGAAAGTTGTCTTAAGTGCAAAAACGTAAGAAAAATGAATGCATAAGTAAAAGAAACGAAAGGGCGGAATTCGTTTAAATGGTCTTTTGGACGGTTTTGTTATTCAGATGGGTTTGGATTTATAAAAACAGTGTGTACGAGGTGGAAATTTCGAAAAACGTGGAAAAAGTGAATGTATAAGGAAAAGAAACAAAACGGCGGTATTGGTTTAAATGGCTTTTTAGACAGTTTTGTGAGTCAGATGGGTTCGGAATCTTAAAAACAGTGTTTACGCGAAGGAGGAAAGTTGTTTTGAGTACAAAAACGTGGGAAAAATGAATGTATAAGAAAAAGAAACAAAAGGGCGGTATTGGTTTAAATGGCTTTTTAGACAGTTTTGTGAGTCAGATGGGTTCGGAATCTTAAAAACAGTGTATACGCGAAGGAGGAAAGTTGTCTTGAGTGCAAAAATGTAAGAAAAATGAATGTGTAAGGAAAAGAAACGAAAGGGCGGTATTGGTTTAAATGGCCTTTTTAACGATTTTGTGAGTCATATGGGTTCGGAATCATAAAAACAGTGTGTACGCAAAGGAAGAAAACTGTTTTGAGTGCAAAATCGTGGAAAAAATGAATGTATAAGGAAAAGAAACAAAAGGGCGTTATTCGTTTAAATGGTCTTTTAGACGATTTTGTGAGTTAGATGGGTTCGGAATCATCAAAACAGTGTGTACGCGAAGGAGGAAAGTTGTCTTGAGTGCAGAAATGTAAGAAAAATGAATGTGTAAGGAAAAGAAACGAAAGGGCGGTATTGGTTTAAATGCTCTTTTAGATGATTTTGTGAGTCAGATGGGTTCGGAATCTTAAAAACAGTGTATACGCGGAGGAAAGTTGTTTTGAGTGCAAAAACGTGGTAAAAATGAATGTATAAGGAAAAGAAACAAATGGGAGGTATTGGTTTAAATGGTCTTTTAGATGATTTTGTGAGTCAGATGGGTTCGGAATCATGAAAACAGTGTGTACGCGAAGGAGGAAAGTTGTCTTGAGTGCAAAAATGTAAGAAAAATGAATGTGTAAGGAAAAGAAACAAAAGGGCGGTATTGGTTTAAATGGCCTTTTTAACGATTTTGTGAGTCATGGTTTCGGAATCATAAAAAAAGTGTGTACGCGAAGGAGAAAAGTTCAGATGGATTCGGAATCATAAAAAAAGTGTGTACGCGAAGAAGGAAAGTTGTCTTAAGTGCAAAAACGTAAGAAAAATGAATGCATAAGGAAAAGAAACGAAAGGGCGGAATTCGTTTAAATGGTCTTTTGGACGGTTTTGTTATTCAGATAGGTTTGGAATTATAAAAACAGTGTGTACGCGAAGGAGGAAAGTTGTTTTGAGTGCAAAAACGTGCAAAAAATGAATGGATAAGGAAAAGAAACAAAAGGGCGGTATCGGTTTAAATAGCTTTTTAGACAGTTTTGTGAGTCAGATGGGTTCGGAATCTTAAAAACAGTGTGTACGAGAAGGAGGAAAGTTGTTTTGAGTGCAAAAACGTGAAAAAAATGAATGCATAAGGAAAAGAAACAAAAGGGCGGTATTGGTTTAAATGGCTTTTTAGACAGTTTTGTGAGTCAGATGGGCTCGGAATCTTAAAAACAGTGTGTACGCGAAGGAGGAAAGTTGTTTTGAGAACAAAAACGTGGAAAAAATGAATGTATAAGGAAAAAAAACAAAAGGGCGGTATTGGTTTAAATGGCCTTTTAGACGGTTTTGTGAGTCAGGTGGGTTCGGAATCTTAAAAACAGTGTGTACGAGAAGGAGGAAAGTTGGAAAAACGTGGAAAAGGGGAAAGTATAAAGAAAAGAAACAAAAGGGCGGTATTGGTTTAAATGGCCTTTTTAACGATTTCGTGAGTCATATGGGTTCGGAATCATAAAAAAAGTGTTTACGCGAAGGAGGAAAGTTGTTTTGAGTGCAAAAACGTGGGAAAAATGAATGCATAAGGAAAAGAAACAAAAGGGCGGTATTGGTTTAAATGGCTTTTTAGACAGTTTTGTGAGTCAGATGGGTTCGGAATCTTAAAAACAGTGTATACGCGAAGGAGGAAAGTTGTTTTGAGTGCAAAAACGTGGAAAAAATGAATGTATAAGGAAAAGCAACAAAAGGGAGGTATTGGTTTAAATGGTCTTTTAGATTATTTTGTGAGTCAGATGGGTTCGGAATCATCAAAACAGTGTGTACGCGAAGGAGGAAAGTTGTCTTGAGTGCAAAAATGTAAGAAAAATGAATGTGTAAGGAAAAGAAACGAAAGGGCGGTATTGGTTTAAATGGCCTTTTTAACGATTTTGTGAGTCATATGGGTTCGGAATCATAAAAAAAGTGTGTACGCGAGGAAGGAAAGTTGTCTTAAGTGCAAAAACGTAAGAAAAATGAATGCATAAGTAAAAGAAACGAAAGGGCGGAATTCGTTTAAATGGTCTTTTGGACGGTTTTGTTATTCAGATGGGTTTGGATTTATAAAAACAGTGTGTACGAGGTGGAAATTTCGAAAAACGTGGAAAAAGTGAATGTATAAGGAAAAGAAACAAAACGGCGGTATTGGTTTAAATGGCTTTTTAGACAGTTTTGTGAGTCAGATGGGTTCGGAATCTTAAAAACAGTGTATACGCGAAGGAGGAAAGTTGTCTTGAGTGCAAAAATGTAAGAAAAATGAATGTGTAAGGAAAAGAAACGAAAGGGCGGTATTGGTTTAAATGGCCTTTTTAACAATTTTGTGAGTCATATGGTTTCGGAATCATAAAAAAAGTGTGTACGCGAAGGAGGAAAGTTGTTTTGAATGCAAAAACGTGGGAAAAATGAATGCATAAGGAAAAGAAACAAAAGGGCGGCATTGGTTTAAATGGCTTTTTAGACAGTTTTCTGAGTCAGATGGGTTCGGAATCTTAAAAACAGTGTATACGCGTAGGAGGAAAGTTGTTTTGAGTGCAAAAACGTGGTAAAAATGAATGTATAAGGAAAAGAAACAAAAGGGAGGTATTGGTTTAAATGGTCTTTTAGATGATTTTGTGAGTTAGATGGGTTCGGAATCATCAAAACAGTGTGTACGCGAAGGAGGAAAGTTGTCTTGAGTGCAAAAATGTAAGATAAATGAATGTGTAAGGAAAAGAAACGAAAGGGCGGTATTGGTTTAAATGGCCTTTTTAACGATTTTGTGAGTCATATGGGTTCGGAATCATAAAAACAGTGTGTACGCAAAGGAAGAAAACTGTTTTGAGTGCAAAATCGTGGAAAAAATGAATGTATAAGGAAAAGAAACAAAAGGGCGGTATCGGTTTAAATAGCTTTTTAGACAGTTTTGTGAGTCAGATGGGTTCGGAATCTTAAAAACAGTGTGTACGAGAAGGAGGAAAGTTGTTTTGAGTACAAAAACGTGGGAAAAATGAATGCATAAGAAAAAGAAACAAAAGGGCGGTATTGGTTTAAATGGCTTTTTAGACAGTTTTGTGAGTCAGATGGGTTCGGAATCTTAAAAACAGTGTATACGCGGAGGAAAGTTGTTTTGAGTGCAAAAACGTGGTAAAAATGAATGTATAAGGAAAAGAAACAAAAGGGAGGTATTGGTTTAAATGGTCTTTTAGATGATTTTGTGAGTCAGATGGGTTCGGAATCATGAAAACAGTGTGTACGCGAAGGAGGAAAGTTGTCTTGAGTGCAAAAATGTAAGAAAAATGAATGTGTAAGGAAAAGAAACGAAAGGGCGGTATTGGTTTAAATGGCCTTTTTAACAATTTTGTGAGTCATATGGTTTCGGAATCATAAAAAAAGTGTGTACGCGAAGGAGGAAAGTTGTTTTGAATGCAAAAACGTGGGAAAAATGAATGCATAAGGAAAAGAAACAAAAGGGCGGCATTGGTTTAAATGGCTTTTTAGACAGTTTTCTGAGTCAGATGGGTTCGGAATCTTAAAAACAGTGTATACGCGTAGGAGGAAAGTTGTTTTGAGTGCAAAAACGTGGTAAAAATGAATGTATAAGGAAAAGAAACAAAAGGGAGGTATTGGTTTAAATGGTCTTTTAGATGATTTTGTGAGTTAGATGGGTTCGGAATCATCAAAACAGTGTGTACGCGAAGGAGGAAAGTTGTCTTGAGTGCAAAAATGTAAGATAAATGAATGTGTAAGGAAAAGAAACGAAAGGGCGGTATTGGTTTAAATGGCCTTTTTAACGATTTTGTGAGTCATATGGGTTCGGAATCATAAAAACAGTGTGTACGCAAAGGAAGAAAACTGTTTTGAGTGCAAAATCGTGGAAAAAATGAATGTATAAGGAAAAGAAACAAAAGGGCGTTATTCGTTTAAATGGTCTTTTAGACGATTTTGTGAGTTAGATGGGTTCGGAATCATCAAAACAGTGTGTACGCGAAGGAGGAAAGTTGTCTTGAGTGCAGAAATGTAAGAAAAATGAATGTGTAAGGAAAAGAAACGAAAGGGCGGTATTGGTTTAAATGCTCTTTTAGATGATTTTGTGAGTCAGATGGGTTCGGAATCTTAAAAACAGTGTATACGCGGAGGAAAGTTGTTTTGAGTGCAAAAACGTGGTAAAAATGAATGTATAAGGAAAAGAAACAAATGGGAGGTATTGGTTTAAATGGTCTTTTAGATGATTTTGTGAGTCAGATGGGTTCGGAATCATGAAAACAGTGTGTACGCGAAGGAGGAAAGTTGTCTTGAGTGCAAAAATGTAAGAAAAATGAATGTGTAAGGAAAAGAAACAAAAGGGCGGTATTGGTTTAAATGGCCTTTTTAACGATTTTGTGAGTCATGGTTTCGGAATCATAAAAAAAGTGTGTACGCGAAGGAGAAAAGTTCAGATGGATTCGGAATCATAAAAAAAGTGTGTACGCGAAGAAGGAAAGTTGTCTTAAGTGCAAAAACGTAAGAAAAATGAATGCATAAGGAAAAGAAACGAAAGGGCGGAATTCGTTTAAATGGTCTTTTGGACGGTTTTGTTATTCAGATAGGTTTGGAATTATAAAAACAGTGTGTACGCGAAGGAGGAAAGTTGTTTTGAGTGCAAAAACGTGGAAAAAATGAATGGATAAGGAAAAGAAACAAAAGGGCGGTATCGGTTTAAATAGCTTTTTAGACAGTTTTGTGAGTCAGATGGGTTCGGAATCTTAAAAACAGTGTGTACGAGAAGGAGGAAAGTTGTTTTGAGTGCAAAAACGTGAAAAAAATGAATGCATAAGGAAAAGAAACAAAAGGGCGGTATTGGTTTAAATGGCTTTTTAGACAGTTTTGTGAGTCAGATGGGCTCGGAATCTTAAAAACAGTGTGTACGCGAAGGAGGAAAGTTGTTTTGAGAACAAAAACGTGGAAAAAATGAATGTATAAGGAAAAAAAACAAAAGGGCGGTATTGGTTTAAATGGCCTTTTAGACGGTTTTGTGAGTCAGGTGGGTTCGGAATCTTAAAAACAGTGTGTACGAGAAGGAGGAAAGTTGGAAAAACGTGGAAAAGGGGAAAGTATAAAGAAAAGAAACAAAAGGGCGGTATTGGTTTAAATGGCCTTTTTAACGATTTCGTGAGTCATATGGGTTCGGAATCATAAAAAAAGTGTTTACGCGAAGGAGGAAAGTTGTTTTGAGTGCAAAAACGTGGGAAAAATGAATGCATAAGGAAAAGAAACAAAAGGGCGGTATTGGTTTAAATGGCTTTTTAGACAGTTTTGTGAGTCAGATGGGTTCGGAATCTTAAAAACAGTGTATACGCGAAGGAGGAAAGTTGTTTTGAGTGCAAAAACGTGGAAAAAATGAATGTATAAGGAAAAGCAACAAAAGGGAGGTATTGGTTTAAATGGTCTTTTAGATTATTTTGTGAGTCAGATGGGTTCGGAATCATCAAAACAGTGCGTACGCGAAGGAGGAAAGTTGTCTTGAGTGCAAAAATGTAAGAAAAATGAATGTGTAAGGAAAAGAAACGAAAGGGCGGTATTGGTTTAAATGGCCTTTTTAACGATTTTGTGAGTCATATGGGTTCGGAATCATAAAAAAAGTGTGTACGCGAGGAAGGAAAGTTGTCTTAAGTGCAAAAACGTAAGAAAAATGAATGCATAAGTAAAAGAAACGAAAGGGCGGAATTCGTTTAAATGGTCTTTTGGACGGTTTTGTTATTCAGATGGGTTTGGATTTATAAAAACAGTGTGTACGAGGTGGAAATTTCGAAAAACGTGGAAAAAGTGAATGTATAAGGAAAAGAAACAAAACGGCGGTATTGGTTTAAATGGCTTTTTAGACAGTTTTGTGAGTCAGATGGGTTCGGAATCTTAAAAACAGTGTTTACGCGAAGGAGGAAAGTTGTTTTGAGTACAAAAACGCGGGAAAAATGAATGTATAAGAAAAAGAAACAAAAGGGCGGTATTGGTTTAAATGGCTTTTTAGACAGTTTTGTGAGTCAGATGGGTTCGGAATCTTAAAAACAGTGTATACGCGAAGGAGGAAAGTTGTCTTGAGTGCAAAAATGTAAGAAAAATGAATGTGTAAGGAAAAGAAACGAAAGGGCGGTATTGGTTTAAATGGCCTTTTTAACGATTTTGTGAGTCATATGGGTTCGGAATCATAAAAACAGTGTGTACGCAAAGGAAGAAAACTGTTTTGAGTGCAAAATCGTGGAAAAAATGAATGTATAAGGAAAAGAAACAAAAGGGCGTTATTCGTTTAAATGGTCTTTTAGACGATTTTGTGAGTTAGATGGGTTCGGAATCATCAAAACAGTGTGTACGCGAAGGAGGAAAGTTGTCTTGAGTGCAGAAATGTAAGAAAAATGAATGTGTAAGGAAAAGAAACGAAAGGGCGGTATTGGTTTAAATGCTCTTTTAGATGATTTTGTGAGTCAGATGGGTTCGGAATCTTAAAAACAGTGTATACGCGGAGGAAAGTTGTTTTGAGTGCAAAAACGTGGTAAAAATGAATGTATAAGGAAAAGAAACAAATGGGAGGTATTGGTTTAAATGGTCTTTTAGATGATTTTGTGAGTCAGATGGGTTCGGAATCATGAAAACAGTGTGTACGCGAAGGAGGAAAGTTGTCTTGAGTGCAAAAATGTAAGAAAAATGAATGTGTAAGGAAAAGAAACAAAAGGGCGGTATTGGTTTAAATGGCCTTTTTAACGATTTTGTGAGTCATGGTTTCGGAATCATAAAAAAAGTGTGTACGCGAAGGAGAAAAGTTCAGATGGATTCGGAATCATAAAAAAAGTGTGTACGCGAAGAAGGAAAGTTGTCTTAAGTGCAAAAACGTAAGAAAAATGAATGCATAAGGAAAAGAAACGAAAGGGCGGAATTCGTTTAAATGGTCTTTTGGACGGTTTTGTTATTCAGATAGGTTTGGAATTATAAAAACAGTGTGTACGCGAAGGAGGAAAGTTGTTTTGAGTGCAAAAACGTGGAAAAAATGAATGGATAAGGAAAAGAAACAAAAGGGCGGTATCGGTTTAAATAGCTTTTTAGACAGTTTTGTGAGTCAGATGGGTTCGGAATCTTAAAAACAGTGTGTACGAGAAGGAGGAAAGTTGTTTTGAGTGCAAAAACGTGAAAAAAATGAATGCATAAGGAAAAGAAACAAAAGGGCGGTATTGGTTTAAATGGCTTTTTAGACAGTTTTGTGAGTCAGATGGGCTCGGAATCTTAAAAACAGTGTGTACGCGAAGGAGGAAAGTTGTTTTGAGAACAAAAACGTGGAAAAAATGAATGTATAAGGAAAAAAAACAAAAGGGCGGTATTGGTTTAAATGGCCTTTTAGACGGTTTTGTGAGTCAGGTGGGTTCGGAATCTTAAAAACAGTGTGTACGAGAAGGAGGAAAGTTGGAAAAACGTGGAAAAGGGGAAAGTATAAAGAAAAGAAACAAAAGGGCGGTATTGGTTTAAATGGCCTTTTTAACGATTTCGTGAGTCATATGGGTTCGGAATCATAAAAAAAGTGTTTACGCGAAGGAGGAAAGTTGTTTTGAGTGCAAAAACGTGGGAAAAATGAATGCATAAGGAAAAGAAACAAAAGGGCGGTATTGGTTTAAATGGCTTTTTAGACAGTTTTGTGAGTCAGATGGGTTCGGAATCTTAAAAACAGTGTATACGCGAAGGAGGAAAGTTGTTTTGAGTGCAAAAACGTGGAAAAAATGAATGTATAAGGAAAAGCAACAAAAGGGAGGTATTGGTTTAAATGGTCTTTTAGATTATTTTGTGAGTCAGATGGGTTCGGAATCATCAAAACAGTGTGTACGCGAAGGAGGAAAGTTGTCTTGAGTGCAAAAATGTAAGAAAAATGAATGTGTAAGGAAAAGAAACGAAAGGGCGGTATTGGTTTAAATGGCCTTTTTAACGATTTTGTGAGTCATATGGGTTCGGAATCATAAAAAAAGTGTGTACGCGAGGAAGGAAAGTTGTCTTAAGTGCAAAAACGTAAGAAAAATGAATGCATAAGTAAAAGAAACGAAAGGGCGGAATTCGTTTAAATGGTCTTTTGGACGGTTTTGTTATTCAGATGGGTTTGGATTTATAAAAACAGTGTGTACGAGGTGGAAATTTCGAAAAACGTGGAAAAAGTGAATGTATAAGGAAAAGAAACAAAACGGCGGTATTGGTTTAAATGGCTTTTTAGACAGTTTTGTGAGTCAGATGGGTTCGGAATCTTAAAAACAGTGTTTACGCGAAGGAGGAAAGTTGTTTTGAGTACAAAAACGTGGGAAAAATGAATGCATAAGAAAAAGAAACAAAAGGGCGGTATTGGTTTAAATGGCTTTTTAGACAGTTTTGTGAGTCAGATGGGTTCGGAATCTTAAAAACAGTGTATACGCGAAGGAGGAAAGTTGTCTTGAGTGCAAAAATGTAAGAAAAATGAATGTGTAAGGAAAAGAAACGAAAGGGCGGTATTGGTTTAAATGGCCTTTTTAACAATTTTGTGAGTCATATGGTTTCGGAATCATAAAAAAAGTGTGTACGCGAAGGAGGAAAGTTGTTTTGAATGCAAAAACGTGGGAAAAATGAATGCATAAGGAAAAGAAACAAAAGGGCGGCATTGGTTTAAATGGCTTTTTAGACAGTTTTCTGAGTCAGATGGGTTCGGAATCTTAAAAACAGTGTATACGCGTAGGAGGAAAGTTGTTTTGAGTGCAAAAACGTGGTAAAAATGAATGTATAAGGAAAAGAAACAAAAGGGAGGTATTGGTTTAAATGGTCTTTTAGATGATTTTGTGAGTTAGATGGGTTCGGAATCATCAAAACAGTGTGTACGCGAAGGAGGAAAGTTGTCTTGAGTGCAAAAATGTAAGATAAATGAATGTGTAAGGAAAAGAAACGAAAGGGCGGTATTGGTTTAAATGGCCTTTTTAACGATTTTGTGAGTCATATGGGTTCGGAATCATAAAAACAGTGTGTACGCAAAGGAAGAAAACTGTTTTGAGTGCAAAATCGTGGAAAAAATGAATGTATAAGGAAAAGAAACAAAAGGGCGGTATCGGTTTAAATAGCTTTTTAGACAGTTTTGTGAGTCAGATGGGTTCGGAATCTTAAAAACAGTGTGTACGAGAAGGAGGAAAGTTGTTTTGAGTACAAAAACGTGGGAAAAATGAATGCATAAGAAAAAGAAACAAAAGGGCGGTATTGGTTTAAATGGCTTTTTAGACAGTTTTGTGAGTCAGATGGGTTCGGAATCTTAAAAACAGTGTATACGCGGAGGAAAGTTGTTTTGAGTGCAAAAACGTGGTAAAAATGAATGTATAAGGAAAAGAAACAAAAGGGAGGTATTGGTTTAAATGGTCTTTTAGATGATTTTGTGAGTCAGATGGGTTCGGAATCATGAAAACAGTGTGTACGCGAAGGAGGAAAGTTGTCTTGAGTGCAAAAATGTAAGAAAAATGAATGTGTAAGGAAAAGAAACGAAAGGGCGGTATTGGTTTAAATGGCCTTTTTAACAATTTTGTGAGTCATATGGTTTCGGAATCATAAAAAAAGTGTGTACGCGAAGGAGGAAAGTTGTTTTGAATGCAAAAACGTGGGAAAAATGAATGCATAAGGAAAAGAAACAAAAGGGCGGCATTGGTTTAAATGGCTTTTTAGACAGTTTTCTTTGAGGAAAGTTGTTTTGAGTGCAAAAACGTGGTAAAAATGAATGTATAAGGAAAAGAAACAAAAGGGAGGTATTGGTTTAAATGGTCTTTTAGATGATTTTGTGAGTTAGATGGGTTCGGAATCATCAAAACAGTGTGTACGCGAAGGAGGAAAGTTGTCTTGAGTGCAAAAATGTAAGATAAATGAATGTGTAAGGAAAAGAAACGAAAGGGCGGTATTGGTTTAAATGGCCTTTTTAACGATTTTGTGAGTCATATGGGTTCGGAATCATAAAAACAGTGTGTACGCAAAGGAAGAAAACTGTTTTGAGTGCAAAATCGTGGAAAAAATGAATGTATAAGGAAAAGAAACAAAAGGGCGTTATTCGTTTAAATGGTCTTTTAGACGATTTTGTGAGTTAGATGGGTTCGGAATCATCAAAACAGTGTGTACGCGAAGGAGGAAAGTTGTCTTGAGTGCAGAAATGTAAGAAAAATGAATGTGTAAGGAAAAGAAACGAAAGGGCGGTATTGGTTTAAATGCTCTTTTAGATGATTTTGTGAGTCAGATGGGTTCGGAATCTTAAAAACAGTGTATACGCGGAGGAAAGTTGTTTTGAGTGCAAAAACGTGGTAAAAATGAATGTATAAGGAAAAGAAACAAATGGGAGGTATTGGTTTAAATGGTCTTTTAGATGATTTTGTGAGTCAGATGGGTTCGGAATCATGAAAACAGTGTGTACGCGAAGGAGGAAAGTTGTCTTGAGTGCAAAAATGTAAGAAAAATGAATGTGTAAGGAAAAGAAACAAAAGGGCGGTATTGGTTTAAATGGCCTTTTTAACGATTTTGTGAGTCATGGTTTCGGAATCATAAAAAAAGTGTGTACGCGAAGGAGAAAAGTTCAGATGGATTCGGAATCATAAAAAAAGTGTGTACGCGAAGAAGGAAAGTTGTCTTAAGTGCAAAAACGTAAGAAAAATGAATGCATAAGGAAAAGAAACGAAAGGGCGGAATTCGTTTAAATGGTCTTTTGGACGGTTTTGTTATTCAGATAGGTTTGGAATTATAAAAACAGTGTGTACGCGAAGGAGGAAAGTTGTTTTGAGTGCAAAAACGTGGAAAAAATGAATGGATAAGGAAAAGAAACAAAAGGGCGGTATCGGTTTAAATAGCTTTTTAGACAGTTTTGTGAGTCAGATGGGTTCGGAATCTTAAAAACAGTGTGTACGAGAAGGAGGAAAGTTGTTTTGAGTGCAAAAACGTGAAAAAAATGAATGCATAAGGAAAAGAAACAAAAGGGCGGTATTGGTTTAAATGGCTTTTTAGACAGTTTTGTGAGTCAGATAAGCTCGGAATCTTAAAAACAGTGTGTACGCGAAGGAGGAAAGTTGTTTTGAGAACAAAAACGTGGAAAAAATGAATGTATAAGGAAAAAAAACAAAAGGGCGGTATTGGTTTAAATGGCCTTTTAGACGGTTTTGTGAGTCAGGTGGGTTCGGAATCTTAAAAACAGTGTGTACGAGAAGGAGGAAAGTTGGAAAAACGTGGAAAAGGGGAAAGTATAAAGAAAAGAAACAAAAGGGCGGTATTGGTTTAAATGGCCTTTTTAACGATTTCGTGAGTCATATGGGTTCGGAATCATAAAAAAAGTGTTTACGCGAAGGAGGAAAGTTGTTTTGAGTGCAAAAACGTGGAAAAAATGAATGTATGAGGAAAAGCAACAAAAGGGAGGTATTGGTTTAAATGGTCTTTTAGATTATTTTGTGAGTCAGATGGGTTCGGAATCATCAAAACAGTGTGTACGCGAAGGAGGAAAGTTGTCTTGAGTGCAAAAATGTAAGAAAAATGAATGTGTAAGGAAAAGAAACGAAAGGGCGGTATTGGTTTAAATGGCCTTTTTAACGATTTTGTGAGTCATATGGGTTCGGAATCATAAAAAAAGTGTGTACGCGAGGAAGGAAAGTTGTCTTAAGTGCAAAAACGTAAGAAAAATGAATGCATAAGTAAAAGAAACGAAAGGGCGGAATTCGTTTAAATGGTCTTTTGGACGGTTTTGTTATTCAGATGGGTTTGGATTTATAAAAACAGTGTGTACGAGGTGGAAATTTCGAAAAACGTGGAAAAAGTGAATGTATAAGGAAAAGAAACAAAACGGCGGTATTGGTTTAAATGGCTTTTTAGACAGTTTTGTGAGTCAGATGGGTTCGGAATCTTAAAAACAGTGTTTACGCGAAGGAGGAAAGTTGTTTTGAGTACAAAAACGTGGGAAAAATGAATGCATAAGAAAAAGAAACAAAAGGGCGGTATTGGTTTAAATGGCTTTTTAGACAGTTTTGTGAGTCAGATGGGTTCGGAATCTTAAAAACAGTGTATACGCGAAGGAGGAAAGTTGTCTTGAGTGCAAAAATGTAAGAAAAATGAATGTGTAAGGAAAAGAAACGAAAGGGCGGTATTGGTTTAAATGGCCTTTTTAACGATTTTGTGAGTCATATGGGTTCGGAATCATAAAAACAGTGTGTACGCAAAGGAAGAAAACTGTTTTGAGTGCAAAATCGTGGAAAAAATGAATGTATAAGGAAAAGAAACAAAAGGGCGTTATTCGTTTAAATGGTCTTTTAGACGATTTTGTGAGTTAGATGGGTTCGGAATCATCAAAACAGTGTGTACGCGAAGGAGGAAAGTTGTCTTGAGTGCAGAAATGTAAGAAAAATGAATGTGTAAGGAAAAGAAACGAAAGGGCGGTATTGGTTTAAATGCTCTTTTAGATGATTTTGTGAGTCAGATGGGTTCGGAATCTTAAAAACAGTGTATACGCGGAGGAAAGTTGTTTTGAGTGCAAAAACGTGGTAAAAATGAATGTATAAGGAAAAGAAACAAATGGGAGGTATTGGTTTAAATGGTCTTTTAGATGATTTTGTGAGTCAGATGGGTTCGGAATCATGAAAACAGTGTGTACGCGAAGGAGGAAAGTTGTCTTGAGTGCAAAAATGTAAGAAAAATGAATGTGTAAGGAAAAGAAACGAAAGGGCGGTATTGGTTTAAATGGCCTTTTTAACGATTTTGTGAGTCATGGTTTCGGAATCATAAAAAAAGTGTGTACGCGAAGGAGAAAAGTTCAGATGGGTTCGGAATCTTAAAAACAGTGTGTACGAGAAGGAGGAAAGTTGTTTTGAGTGCAAAAACGTGGAAAAAATGAATGTATAAGGAAAAGAAACAAAAGGGCGGTATTGGTTTAAATGGCCTTTTTAACGATTTTGTGAGTCATATGGATTCGGAATCATAAAAAAAGTGTGTACGCGAAGAAGGAAAGTTGTCTTAAGTGCAAAAACGTAAGAAAAATGAATGCATAAGGAAAAGAAACAAAAGGGCGGAATTCGTTTAAATGGTCTTTTGGACGGTTTTGTTATTCAGATAGGTTTGGAATTATAAAAACAGTGTGTACGCGAAGAAGGAAAGTTGTTTTGAGTGCAAAAACGTGGAAAAAATGAATGGATAAGGAAAAGGAACAAAAGGGCGGTATCGGTTTAAATAGCTTTTTAGACAGTTTTGTGAGTCAGATGGGTTCGGAATCTTAAAAACAGTGTGTACGAGAAGGAGGAAAGTTGTTTTGAGTGCAAAAACGTGAAAAAAATGAATGCATAAGGAAAAGAAACAAAAGGGCGGTATTGGTTTAAATGGCTTTTTAGACAGTTTTGTGAGTCAGATGGGTTCGGAATCTTAAAAACAGTGTATACGCGGAGGAAAGTTGTTTTGAGTGCAAAAACGTGGTAAAAATGAATGTATAAGGAAAAGAAACAAAAGGGCGGTATTGGTTTGTATTGGCGGTATTTGGCGGTATTGGCGGTATTGGGGCCTTTTTAACGATTTTGTGAGTCATATGGGTTCGGAATCATAAAAAAAGTGTGTACGCGAAGAAGGAAAGTTGTCTTAAGTGCAAAAACGTAAGAAAAATGAATGCATAAGGAAAAGAAACGAAAGGGCGGAATTCGTTTAAATGGTCTTTTGGACGGTTTTGTTATTCAGATAGGTTTGGAATTATAAAAACAGTGTGTACGCGAAGGAGGAAAGTTGTTTTGAGTGCAAAAACGTGGTAAAAATGAATGCATAAGAAAAAGAAACAAAAGGGCGGTATTGGTTTAAATGGCTTTTTAGACAGTTTTGTGAGTCAGATTGGTTCGGAATCTTAAAAACAGTGTATACGCGGAGGAAAGTTGTTTTGAGTGCAAAAACGTGGTAAAAATGAATGTATAAGGAAAAGAAACAAAAGGGCGGTATTGGTTTAAATGGCCTTTTTAACGATTTTGTGAGTCATATGGGTTCGGAATCATAAAAAAAGTGTGTACGCGAAGAAGGAAAGTTGTCTTAAGTGCAAAAACGTAAGAAAAATGAATGCATAAGGAAAAGAAACGAAAGGGCGGAATTCGTTTAAATGGTCTTTTGGACGGTTTTGTTATTCAGATAGGTTTGGAATTATAAAAACAGTGTGTACGCGAAGGAGGAAAGTTGTTTTGAGTGCAAAAACGTGGAAAAAATGAATGGATAAGGAAAAGAAACAAAAGGGCGGTATCGGTTTAAATAGCTTTTTAGACAGTTTTGTGAGTCAGATGGGTTCGGAATCTTAAAAACAGTGTGTACGAGAAGGAGGAAAGTTGTTTTGAGTACAAAAACGTGGGAAAAATGAATGCATAAGAAAAAGAAACAAAAGGGCGGTATTGGTTTAAATGGCTTTTTAGACAGTTTTGTGAGTCAGATGGGTTCGGAATCTTAAAAACAGTGTATACGCGGAGGAAAGTTGTTTTGAGTGCAAAAACGTGGTAAAAATGAATGTATAAGGAAAAGAAACAAAAGGGAGGTATTGGTTTAAATGGTCTTTTAGATGATTTTGTGAGTCAGATGGGTTCGGAATCATGAAAACAGTGTGTACGCGAAGGAGGAAAGTTGTCTTGAGTGCAAAAATGTAAGAAAAATGAATGTGTAAGGAAAAGAAACGAAAGGGCGGTATTGGTTTAAATGGCCTTTTTAACAATTTTGTGAGTCATATGGTTTCGGAATCATAAAAAAAGTGTGTACGCGAAGGAGGAAAGTTGTTTTGAATGCAAAAACGTGGGAAAAATGAATGCATAAGGAAAAGAAACAAAAGGGCGGCATTGGTTTAAATGGCTTTTTAGACAGTTTTCTGAGTCAGATGGGTTCGGAATCTTAAAAACAGTGTATACGCGTAGGAGGAAAGTTGTTTTGAGTGCAAAAACGTGGTAAAAATGAATGTATAAGGAAAAGAAACAAAAGGGAGGTATTGGTTTAAATGGTCTTTTAGATGATTTTGTGAGTTAGATGGGTTCGGAATCATCAAAACAGTGTGTACGCGAAGGAGGAAAGTTGTCTTGAGTGCAAAAATGTAAGATAAATGAATGTGTAAGGAAAAGAAACGAAAGGGCGGTATTGGTTTAAATGGCCTTTTTAACGATTTTGTGAGTCATATGGGTTCGGAATCATAAAAACAGTGTGTACGCAAAGGAAGAAAACTGTTTTGAGTGCAAAATCGTGGAAAAAATGAATGTATAAGGAAAAGAAACAAAAGGGCGTTATTCGTTTAAATGGTCTTTTAGACGATTTTGTGAGTTAGATGGGTTCGGAATCATCAAAACAGTGTGTACGCGAAGGAGGAAAGTTGTCTTGAGTGCAGAAATGTAAGAAAAATGAATGTGTAAGGAAAAGAAACGAAAGGGCGGTATTGGTTTAAATGCTCTTTTAGATGATTTTGTGAGTCAGATGGGTTCGGAATCTTAAAAACAGTGTATACGCGGAGGAAAGTTGTTTTGAGTGCAAAAACGTGGTAAAAATGAATGTATAAGGAAAAGAAACAAATGGGAGGTATTGGTTTAAATGGTCTTTTAGATGATTTTGTGAGTCAGATGGGTTCGGAATCATGAAAACAGTGTGTACGCGAAGGAGGAAAGTTGTCTTGAGTGCAAAAATGTAAGAAAAATGAATGTGTAAGGAAAAGAAACAAAAGGGCGGTATTGGTTTAAATGGCCTTTTTAACGATTTTGTGAGTCATGGTTTCGGAATCATAAAAAAAGTGTGTACGCGAAGGAGAAAAGTTCAGATGGATTCGGAATCATAAAAAAAGTGTGTACGCGAAGAAGGAAAGTTGTCTTAAGTGCAAAAACGTAAGAAAAATGAATGCATAAGGAAAAGAAACGAAAGGGCGGAATTCGTTTAAATGGTCTTTTGGACGGTTTTGTTATTCAGATAGGTTTGGAATTATAAAAACAGTGTGTACGCGAAGGAGGAAAGTTGTTTTGAGTGCAAAAACGTGGAAAAAATGAATGGATAAGGAAAAGAAACAAAAGGGCGGTATCGGTTTAAATAGCTTTTTAGACAGTTTTGTGAGTCAGATGGGTTCGGAATCTTAAAAACAGTGTGTACGAGAAGGAGGAAAGTTGTTTTGAGTGCAAAAACGTGAAAAAAATGAATGCATAAGGAAAAGAAACAAAAGGGCGGTATTGGTTTAAATGGCTTTTTAGACAGTTTTGTGAGTCAGATGGGCTCGGAATCTTAAAAACAGTGTGTACGCGAAGGAGGAAAGTTGTTTTGAGAACAAAAACGTGGAAAAAATGAATGTATAAGGAAAAAAAACAAAAGGGCGGTATTGGTTTAAATGGCCTTTTAGACGGTTTTGTGAGTCAGGTGGGTTCGGAATCTTAAAAACAGTGTGTACGAGAAGGAGGAAAGTTGGAAAAACGTGGAAAAGGGGAAAGTATAAAGAAAAGAAACAAAAGGGCGGTATTGGTTTAAATGGCCTTTTTAACGATTTCGTGAGTCATATGGGTTCGGAATCATAAAAAAAGTGTTTACGCGAAGGAGGAAAGTTGTTTTGAGTGCAAAAACGTGGGAAAAATGAATGCATAAGGAAAAGAAACAAAAGGGCGGTATTGGTTTAAATGGCTTTTTAGACAGTTTTGTGAGTCAGATGGGTTCGGAATCTTAAAAACAGTGTATACGCGAAGGAGGAAAGTTGTTTTGAGTGCAAAAACGTGGAAAAAATGAATGTATAAGGAAAAGCAACAAAAGGGAGGTATTGGTTTAAATGGTCTTTTAGATTATTTTGTGAGTCAGATGGGTTCGGAATCATCAAAACAGTGTGTACGCGAAGGAGGAAAGTTGTCTTGAGTGCAAAAATGTAAGAAAAATGAATGTGTAAGGAAAAGAAACGAAAGGGCGGTATTGGTTTAAATGGCCTTTTTAACGATTTTGTGAGTCATATGGGTTCGGAATCATAAAAAAAGTGTGTACGCGAGGAAGGAAAGTTGTCTTAAGTGCAAAAACGTAAGAAAAATGAATGCATAAGTAAAAGAAACGAAAGGGCGGAATTCGTTTAAATGGTCTTTTGGACGGTTTTGTTATTCAGATGGGTTTGGATTTATAAAAACAGTGTGTACGAGGTGGAAATTTCGAAAAACGTGGAAAAAGTGAATGTATAAGGAAAAGAAACAAAACGGCGGTATTGGTTTAAATGGCTTTTTAGACAGTTTTGTGAGTCAGATGGGTTCGGAATCTTAAAAACAGTGTTTACGCGAAGGAGGAAAGTTGTTTTGAGTACAAAAACGTGGGAAAAATGAATGTATAAGAAAAAGAAACAAAAGGGCGGTATTGGTTTAAATGGCTTTTTAGACAGTTTTGTGAGTCAGATGGGTTCGGAATCTTAAAAACAGTGTATACGCGAAGGAGGAAAGTTGTCTTGAGTGCAAAAATGTAAGAAAAATGAATGTGTAAGGAAAAGAAACGAAAGGGCGGTATTGGTTTAAATGGCCTTTTTAACGATTTTGTGAGTCATATGGGTTCGGAATCATAAAAACAGTGTGTACGCAAAGGAAGAAAACTGTTTTGAGTGCAAAATCGTGGAAAAAATGAATGTATAAGGAAAAGAAACAAAAGGGCGTTATTCGTTTAAATGGTCTTTTAGACGATTTTGTGAGTTAGATGGGTTCGGAATCATCAAAACAGTGTGTACGCGAAGGAGGAAAGTTGTCTTGAGTGCAGAAATGTAAGAAAAATGAATGTGTAAGGAAAAGAAACGAAAGGGCGGTATTGGTTTAAATGCTCTTTTAGATGATTTTGTGAGTCAGATGGGTTCGGAATCTTAAAAACAGTGTATACGCGGAGGAAAGTTGTTTTGAGTGCAAAAACGTGGTAAAAATGAATGTATAAGGAAAAGAAACAAATGGGAGGTATTGGTTTAAATGGTCTTTTAGATGATTTTGTGAGTCAGATGGGTTCGGAATCATGAAAACAGTGTGTACGCGAAGGAGGAAAGTTGTCTTGAGTGCAAAAATGTAAGAAAAATGAATGTGTAAGGAAAAGAAACAAAAGGGCGGTATTGGTTTAAATGGCCTTTTTAACGATTTTGTGAGTCATGGTTTCGGAATCATAAAAAAAGTGTGTACGCGAAGGAGAAAAGTTCAGATGGATTCGGAATCATAAAAAAAGTGTGTACGCGAAGAAGGAAAGTTGTCTTAAGTGCAAAAACGTAAGAAAAATGAATGCATAAGGAAAAGAAACGAAAGGGCGGAATTCGTTTAAATGGTCTTTTGGACGGTTTTGTTATTCAGATAGGTTTGGAATTATAAAAACAGTGTGTACGCGAAGGAGGAAAGTTGTTTTGAGTGCAAAAACGTGCAAAAAATGAATGGATAAGGAAAAGAAACAAAAGGGCGGTATCGGTTTAAATAGCTTTTTAGACAGTTTTGTGAGTCAGATGGGTTCGGAATCTTAAAAACAGTGTGTACGAGAAGGAGGAAAGTTGTTTTGAGTGCAAAAACGTGAAAAAAATGAATGCATAAGGAAAAGAAACAAAAGGGCGGTATTGGTTTAAATGGCTTTTTAGACAGTTTTGTGAGTCAGATGGGCTCGGAATCTTAAAAACAGTGTGTACGCGAAGGAGGAAAGTTGTTTTGAGAACAAAAACGTGGAAAAAATGAATGTATAAGGAAAAAAAACAAAAGGGCGGTATTGGTTTAAATGGCCTTTTAGACGGTTTTGTGAGTCAGGTGGGTTCGGAATCTTAAAAACAGTGTGTACGAGAAGGAGGAAAGTTGGAAAAACGTGGAAAAGGGGAAAGTATAAAGAAAAGAAACAAAAGGGCGGTATTGGTTTAAATGGCCTTTTTAACGATTTCGTGAGTCATATGGGTTCGGAATCATAAAAAAAGTGTTTACGCGAAGGAGGAAAGTTGTTTTGAGTGCAAAAACGTGGGAAAAATGAATGCATAAGGAAAAGAAACAAAAGGGCGGTATTGGTTTAAATGGCTTTTTAGACAGTTTTGTGAGTCAGATGGGTTCGGAATCTTAAAAACAGTGTATACGCGAAGGAGGAAAGTTGTTTTGAGTGCAAAAACGTGGAAAAAATGAATGTATAAGGAAAAGCAACAAAAGGGAGGTATTGGTTTAAATGGTCTTTTAGATTATTTTGTGAGTCAGATGGGTTCGGAATCATCAAAACAGTGTGTACGCGAAGGAGGAAAGTTGTCTTGAGTGCAAAAATGTAAGAAAAATGAATGTGTAAGGAAAAGAAACGAAAGGGCGGTATTGGTTTAAATGGCCTTTTTAACGATTTTGTGAGTCATATGGGTTCGGAATCATAAAAAAAGTGTGTACGCGAGGAAGGAAAGTTGTCTTAAGTGCAAAAACGTAAGAAAAATGAATGCATAAGTAAAAGAAACGAAAGGGCGGAATTCGTTTAAATGGTCTTTTGGACGGTTTTGTTATTCAGATGGGTTTGGATTTATAAAAACAGTGTGTACGAGGTGGAAATTTCGAAAAACGTGGAAAAAGTGAATGTATAAGGAAAAGAAACAAAACGGCGGTATTGGTTTAAATGGCTTTTTAGACAGTTTTGTGAGTCAGATGGGTTCGGAATCTTAAAAACAGTGTATACGCGAAGGAGGAAAGTTGTCTTGAGTGCAAAAATGTAAGAAAAATGAATGTGTAAGGAAAAGAAACGAAAGGGCGGTATTGGTTTAAATGGCCTTTTTAACAATTTTGTGAGTCATATGGTTTCGGAATCATAAAAAAAGTGTGTACGCGAAGGAGGAAAGTTGTTTTGAATGCAAAAACGTGGGAAAAATGAATGCATAAGGAAAAGAAACAAAAGGGCGGCATTGGTTTAAATGGCTTTTTAGACAGTTTTCTGAGTCAGATGGGTTCGGAATCTTAAAAACAGTGTATACGCGTAGGAGGAAAGTTGTTTTGAGTGCAAAAACGTGGTAAAAATGAATGTATAAGGAAAAGAAACAAAAGGGAGGTATTGGTTTAAATGGTCTTTTAGATGATTTTGTGAGTTAGATGGGTTCGGAATCATCAAAACAGTGTGTACGCGAAGGAGGAAAGTTGTCTTGAGTGCAAAAATGTAAGATAAATGAATGTGTAAGGAAAAGAAACGAAAGGGCGGTATTGGTTTAAATGGCCTTTTTAACGATTTTGTGAGTCATATGGGTTCGGAATCATAAAAACAGTGTGTACGCAAAGGAAGAAAACTGTTTTGAGTGCAAAATCGTGGAAAAAATGAATGTATAAGGAAAAGAAACAAAAGGGCGGTATCGGTTTAAATAGCTTTTTAGACAGTTTTGTGAGTCAGATGGGTTCGGAATCTTAAAAACAGTGTGTACGAGAAGGAGGAAAGTTGTTTTGAGTACAAAAACGTGGGAAAAATGAATGCATAAGAAAAAGAAACAAAAGGGCGGTATTGGTTTAAATGGCTTTTTAGACAGTTTTGTGAGTCAGATGGGTTCGGAATCTTAAAAACAGTGTATACGCGGAGGAAAGTTGTTTTGAGTGCAAAAACGTGGTAAAAATGAATGTATAAGGAAAAGAAACAAAAGGGAGGTATTGGTTTAAATGGTCTTTTAGATGATTTTGTGAGTCAGATGGGTTCGGAATCATGAAAACAGTGTGTACGCGAAGGAGGAAAGTTGTCTTGAGTGCAAAAATGTAAGAAAAATGAATGTGTAAGGAAAAGAAACGAAAGGGCGGTATTGGTTTAAATGGCCTTTTTAACAATTTTGTGAGTCATATGGTTTCGGAATCATAAAAAAAGTGTGTACGCGAAGGAGGAAAGTTGTTTTGAATGCAAAAACGTGGGAAAAATGAATGCATAAGGAAAAGAAACAAAAGGGCGGCATTGGTTTAAATGGCTTTTTAGACAGTTTTCTGAGTCAGATGGGTTCGGAATCTTAAAAACAGTGTATACGCGTAGGAGGAAAGTTGTTTTGAGTGCAAAAACGTGGTAAAAATGAATGTATAAGGAAAAGAAACAAAAGGGAGGTATTGGTTTAAATGGTCTTTTAGATGATTTTGTGAGTTAGATGGGTTCGGAATCATCAAAACAGTGTGTACGCGAAGGAGGAAAGTTGTCTTGAGTGCAAAAATGTAAGATAAATGAATGTGTAAGGAAAAGAAACGAAAGGGCGGTATTGGTTTAAATGGCCTTTTTAACGATTTTGTGAGTCATATGGGTTCGGAATCATAAAAACAGTGTGTACGCAAAGGAAGAAAACTGTTTTGAGTGCAAAATCGTGGAAAAAATGAATGTATAAGGAAAAGAAACAAAAGGGCGTTATTCGTTTAAATGGTCTTTTAGACGATTTTGTGAGTTAGATGGGTTCGGAATCATCAAAACAGTGTGTACGCGAAGGAGGAAAGTTGTCTTGAGTGCAGAAATGTAAGAAAAATGAATGTGTAAGGAAAAGAAACGAAAGGGCGGTATTGGTTTAAATGCTCTTTTAGATGATTTTGTGAGTCAGATGGGTTCGGAATCTTAAAAACAGTGTATACGCGGAGGAAAGTTGTTTTGAGTGCAAAAACGTGGTAAAAATGAATGTATAAGGAAAAGAAACAAATGGGAGGTATTGGTTTAAATGGTCTTTTAGATGATTTTGTGAGTCAGATGGGTTCGGAATCATGAAAACAGTGTGTACGCGAAGGAGGAAAGTTGTCTTGAGTGCAAAAATGTAAGAAAAATGAATGTGTAAGGAAAAGAAACAAAAGGGCGGTATTGGTTTAAATGGCCTTTTTAACGATTTTGTGAGTCATGGTTTCGGAATCATAAAAAAAGTGTGTACGCGAAGGAGAAAAGTTCAGATGGATTCGGAATCATAAAAAAAGTGTGTACGCGAAGAAGGAAAGTTGTCTTAAGTGCAAAAACGTAAGAAAAATGAATGCATAAGGAAAAGAAACGAAAGGGCGGAATTCGTTTAAATGGTCTTTTGGACGGTTTTGTTATTCAGATAGGTTTGGAATTATAAAAACAGTGTGTACGCGAAGGAGGAAAGTTGTTTTGAGTGCAAAAACGTGGAAAAAATGAATGGATAAGGAAAAGAAACAAAAGGGCGGTATCGGTTTAAATAGCTTTTTAGACAGTTTTGTGAGTCAGATGGGTTCGGAATCTTAAAAACAGTGTGTACGAGAAGGAGGAAAGTTGTTTTGAGTGCAAAAACGTGAAAAAAATGAATGCATAAGGAAAAGAAACAAAAGGGCGGTATTGGTTTAAATGGCTTTTTAGACAGTTTTGTGAGTCAGATGGGCTCGGAATCTTAAAAACAGTGTGTACGCGAAGGAGGAAAGTTGTTTTGAGAACAAAAACGTGGAAAAAATGAATGTATAAGGAAAAAAAACAAAAGGGCGGTATTGGTTTAAATGGCCTTTTAGACGGTTTTGTGAGTCAGGTGGGTTCGGAATCTTAAAAACAGTGTGTACGAGAAGGAGGAAAGTTGGAAAAACGTGGAAAAGGGGAAAGTATAAAGAAAAGAAACAAAAGGGCGGTATTGGTTTAAATGGCCTTTTTAACGATTTCGTGAGTCATATGGGTTCGGAATCATAAAAAAAGTGTTTACGCGAAGGAGGAAAGTTGTTTTGAGTGCAAAAACGTGGGAAAAATGAATGCATAAGGAAAAGAAACAAAAGGGCGGTATTGGTTTAAATGGCTTTTTAGACAGTTTTGTGAGTCAGATGGGTTCGGAATCTTAAAAACAGTGTATACGCGAAGGAGGAAAGTTGTTTTGAGTGCAAAAACGTGGAAAAAATGAATGTATGAGGAAAAGCAACAAAAGGGAGGTATTGGTTTAAATGGTCTTTTAGATTATTTTGTGAGTCAGATGGGTTCGGAATCATCAAAACAGTGTGTACGCGAAGGAGGAAAGTTGTCTTGAGTGCAAAAATGTAAGAAAAATGAATGTGTAAGGAAAAGAAACGAAAGGGCGGTATTGGTTTAAATGGCCTTTTTAACGATTTTGTGAGTCATATGGGTTCGGAATCATAAAAAAAGTGTGTACGCGAGGAAGGAAAGTTGTCTTAAGTGCAAAAACGTAAGAAAAATGAATGCATAAGTAAAAGAAACGAAAGGGCGGAATTCGTTTAAATGGTCTTTTGGACGGTTTTGTTATTCAGATGGGTTTGGATTTATAAAAACAGTGTGTACGAGGTGGAAATTTCGAAAAACGTGGAAAAAGTGAATGTATAAGGAAAAGAAACAAAACGGCGGTATTGGTTTAAATGGCTTTTTAGAGAGTTTTGTGAGTCAGATGGGTTCGGAATCTTAAAAACAGTGTTTACGCGAAGGAGGAAAGTTGTTTTGAGTACAAAAACGTGGGAAAAATGAATGCATAAGAAAAAGAAACAAAAGGGCGGTATTGGTTTAAATGGCTTTTTAGACAGTTTTGTGAGTCAGATGGGTTCGGAATCTTAAAAACAGTGTATACGCGAAGGAGGAAAGTTGTCTTGAGTGCAAAAATGTAAGAAAAATGAATGTGTAAGGAAAAGAAACGAAAGGGCGGTATTGGTTTAAATGGCTTTTTAGACAGTTTTGTGAGTCAGATGGGTTCGGAATCTTAAAAACAGTGTTTACGCGAAGGAGGAAAGTTGTTTTGAGTACAAAAACATGGGAAAAATGAATGCATAAGAAAAAGAAACAAAAGGGCGGTATTGGTTTAAATGGCTTTTTAGACAGTTTTGTGAGTCAGATGGGTTCGGAATCTTAAAAACAGTGTATACGCGTAGGAGGAAAGTTGTTTTGAGTGCAAAAACGTGGTAAAAATGAATGTATAAGGAAAAGAAACAAAAGGGAGGTATTGGTTTAAATGGTCTTTTAGATGATTTTGTGAGTTAGATGGGTTCGGAATCATCAAAACAGTGTGTACGCGAAGGAGGAAAGTTGTCTTGAGTGCAAAAATGTAAGATAAATGAATGTGTAAGGAAAAGAAACGAAAGGGCGGTATTGGTTTAAATGGCCTTTTTAACGATTTTGTGAGTCATGGTTTCGGAATCATAAAAAAAGTGTGTACGCGAAGGAGAAAAGTTCAGATGGATTCGGAATCATAAAAAAAGTGTGTACGCGAAGAAGGAAAGTTGTCTTAAGTGCAAAAACGTAAGAAAAATGAATGCATAAGGAAAAGAAACGAAAGGGCGGAATTCGTTTAAATGGTCTTTTGGACGGTTTTGTTATTCAGATAGGTTTGGAATTATAAAAACAGTGTGTACGCGAAGGAGGAAAGTTGTTTTGAGTGCAAAAACGTGGAAAAAATGAATGGATAAGGAAAAGAAACAAAAGGGCGGTATCGGTTTAAATAGCTTTTTAGACAGTTTTGTGAGTCAGATGGGTTCGGAATCTTAAAAACAGTGTGTACGAGAAGGAGGAAAGTTGTTTTGAGTGCAAAAACGTGAAAAAAATGAATGCATAAGGAAAAGAAACAAAAGGGCGGTATTGGTTTAAATGGCTTTTTAGACAGTTTTGTGAGTCAGATGGGCTCGGAATCTTAAAAACAGTGTGTACGCGAAGGAGGAAAGTTGTTTTGAGAACAAAAACGTGGAAAAAATGAATGTATAAGGAAAAAAAACAAAAGGGCGGTATTGGTTTAAATGGCCTTTTAGACGGTTTTGTGAGTCAGGTGGGTTCGGAATCTTAAAAACAGTGTGTACGAGAAGGAGGAAAGTTGGAAAAACGTGGAAAAGGGGAAAGTATAAAGAAAAGAAACAAAAGGGCGGTATTGGTTTAAATGGCCTTTTTAACGATTTCGTGAGTCATATGGGTTCGGAATCATAAAAAAAGTGTTTACGCGAAGGAGGAAAGTTGTTTTGAGTGCAAAAACGTGGGAAAAATGAATGCATAAGGAAAAGAAACAAAAGGGCGGTATTGGTTTAAATGGCTTTTTAGACAGTTTTGTGAGTCAGATGGGTTCGGAATCTTAAAAACAGTGTATACGCGAAGGAGGAAAGTTGTTTTGAGTGCAAAAACGTGGAAAAAATGAATGTATGAGGAAAAGCAACAAAAGGGAGGTATTGGTTTAAATGGTCTTTTAGATTATTTTGTGAGTCAGATGGGTTCGGAATCATCAAAACAGTGTGTACGCGAAGGAGGAAAGTTGTCTTGAGTGCAAAAATGTAAGAAAAATGAATGTGTAAGGAAAAGAAACGAAAGGGCGGTATTGGTTTAAATGGCCTTTTTAACGATTTTGTGAGTCATATGGGTTCGGAATCATAAAAAAAGTGTGTACGCGAGGAAGGAAAGTTGTCTTAAGTGCAAAAACGTAAGAAAAATGAATGCATAAGTAAAAGAAACGAAAGGGCGGAATTCGTTTAAATGGTCTTTTGGACGGTTTTGTTATTCAGATGGGTTTGGATTTATAAAAACAGTGTGTACGAGGTGGAAATTTCGAAAAACGTGGAAAAAGTGAATGTATAAGGAAAAGAAACAAAACGGCGGTATTGGTTTAAATGGCTTTTTAGAGAGTTTTGTGAGTCAGATGGGTTCGGAATCTTAAAAACAGTGTTTACGCGAAGGAGGAAAGTTGTTTTGAGTACAAAAACGTGGGAAAAATGAATGCATAAGAAAAAGAAACAAAAGGGCGGTATTGGTTTAAATGGCTTTTTAGACAGTTTTGTGAGTCAGATGGGTTCGGAATCTTAAAAACAGTGTATACGCGAAGGAGGAAAGTTGTCTTGAGTGCAAAAATGTAAGAAAAATGAATGTGTAAGGAAAAGAAACGAAAGGGCGGTATTGGTTTAAATGGCCTTTTTAACAATTTTGTGAGTCATATGGTTTCGGAATCATAAAAAAAGTGTGTACGCGAAGGAGGAAAGTTGTTTTGAATGCAAAAACGTGGGAAAAATGAATGCATAAGGAAAAGAAACAAAAGGGCGGCATTGGTTTAAATGGCTTTTTAGACAGTTTTCTGAGTCAGATGGGTTCGGAATCTTAAAAACAGTGTATACGCGTAGGAGGAAAGTTGTTTTGAGTGCAAAAACGTGGTAAAAATGAATGTATAAGGAAAAGAAACAAAAGGGAGGTATTGGTTTAAATGGTCTTTTAGATGATTTTGTGAGTTAGATGGGTTCGGAATCATCAAAACAGTGTGTACGCGAAGGAGGAAAGTTGTCTTGAGTGCAAAAATGTAAGATAAATGAATGTGTAAGGAAAAGAAACGAAAGGGCGGTATTGGTTTAAATGGCCTTTTTAACGATTTTGTGAGTCATATGGGTTCGGAATCATAAAAACAGTGTGTACGCAAAGGAAGAAAACTGTTTTGAGTGCAAAATCGTGGAAAAAATGAATGTATAAGGAAAAGAAACAAAAGGGCGTTATTCGTTTAAATGGTCTTTTAGACGATTTTGTGAGTTAGATGGGTTCGGAATCATCAAAACAGTGTGTACGCGAAGGAGGAAAGTTGTCTTGAGTGCAGAAATGTAAGAAAAATGAATGTGTAAGGAAAAGAAACGAAAGGGCGGTATTGGTTTAAATGCTCTTTTAGATGATTTTGTGAGTCAGATGGGTTCGGAATCTTAAAAACAGTGTATACGCGGAGGAAAGTTGTTTTGAGTGCAAAAACGTGGTAAAAATGAATGTATAAGGAAAAGAAACAAATGGGAGGTATTGGTTTAAATGGTCTTTTAGATGATTTTGTGAGTCAGATGGGTTCGGAATCATGAAAACAGTGTGTACGCGAAGGAGGAAAGTTGTCTTGAGTGCAAAAATGTAAGAAAAATGAATGTGTAAGGAAAAGAAACGAAAGGGCGGTATTGGTTTAAATGGCCTTTTTAACGATTTTGTGAGTCATGGTTTCGGAATCATAAAAAAAGTGTGTACGCGAAGGAGAAAAGTTCAGATGGGTTCGGAATCTTAAAAACAGTGTGTACGAGAAGGAGGAAAGTTGTTTTGAGTGCAAAAACGTGGAAAAAATGAATGTATAAGGAAAAGAAACAAAAGGGCGGTATTGGTTTAAATGGCCTTTTTAACGATTTTGTGAGTCATATGGATTCGGAATCATAAAAAAAGTGTGTACGCGAAGAAGGAAAGTTGTCTTAAGTGCAAAAACGTAAGAAAAATGAATGCATAAGGAAAAGAAATGAAAGGGCGGAATTCGTTTAAATGGTCTTTTGGACGGTTTTGTTATTCAGATAGGTTTGGAATTATAAAAACAGTGTGTACGCGAAGGAGGAAAGTTGTTTTGAGTGCAAAAACGTGGAAAAAATGAATGGATAAGGAAAAGAAACAAAAGGGCGGTATCGGTTTAAATAGCTTTTTAGACAGTTTTGTGAGTCAGATGGGTTCGGAATCTTAAAAACAGTGTGTACGAGAAGGAGGAAAGTTGTTTTGAGTGCAAAAACGTGAAAAAAATGAATGCATAAGGAAAAGAAACAAAAGGGCGGTATTGGTTTAAATGGCTTTTTAGACAGTTTTGTGAGTCAGATGGGCTCGGAATCTTAAAAACAGTGTGTACGCGAAGGAGGAAAGTTGTTTTGAGAACAAAAACGTGGAAAAAATGAATGTATAAGGAAAAGAAACAAAAGGGCGGTATTGGTTTAAATGGCCTTTTAGACGGTTTTGTGAGTCAGGTGGGTTCGGAATCTTAAAAACAGTGTGTACGAGAAGGAGGAAAGTTGGAAAAACGTGGAAAAGGGGAAAGTATAAAGAAAAGAAACAAAAGGGCGGTATTGGTTTAAATGGCCTTTTTAACGATTTCGTGAGTCATATGGGTTCGGAATCATAAAAAAAGTGTTTACGCGAAGGAGGAAAGTTGTTTTGAGTGCAAAAACGTGGGAAAAATGAATGCATAAGGAAAAGAAACAAAAGGGCGGTATTGGTTTAAATGGCTTTTTAGACAGTTTTGTGAGTCAGATGGGTTCGGAATCTTAAAAACAGTGTATACGCGAAGGAGGAAAGTTGTTTTGAGTGCAAAAACGTGGAAAAAATGAATGTATAAGGAAAAGCAACAAAAGGGAGGTATTGGTTTAAATGGTCTTTTAGATTATTTTGTGAGTCAGATGGGTTCGGAATCATCAAAACAGTGTGTACGCGAAGGAGGAAAGTTGTCTTGAGTGCAAAAATGTAAGAAAAATGAATGTGTAAGGAAAAGAAACGAAAGGGCGGTATTGGTTTAAATGGCCTTTTTAACGATTTTGTGAGTCATATGGGTTCGGAATCATAAAAAAAGTGTGTACGCGAAGAAGGAAAGTTGTCTTAAGTGCAAAAACGTAAGAAAAATGAATGCATAAGGAAAAGAAACGAAAGGGCGGAATTCGTTTAAATGGTCTTTTGGACGGTTTTGTTATTCAGATGGGTTTGGATTTATAAAAACAGTGTGTACGAGGTGGAAATTTCGAAAAACGTGGAAAAAGTGAATGTATAAGGAAAAGAAACAAAACGGCGGTATTGGTTTAAATGGCTTTTTAGACAGTTTTGTGAGTCAGATGGGTTCGGAATCTTAAAAACAGTGTTTACGCGAAGGAGGAAAGTTGTTTTGAGTACAAAAACGTGGGAAAAATGAATGCATAAGAAAAAGAAACAAAAGGGCGGTATTGGTTTAAATGGCTTTTTAGACAGTTTTGTGAGTCAGATGGGTTCGGAATCTTAAAAACAGTGTATACGCGGAGGAAAGTTGGTAAAACGTGGTAAAAATGAATGTATAAGGAAAAGAAACAAAAGGGAGGTATTGGTTTAAATGGTCTTTTAGATGATTTTGTGAGTCAGATGGGTTCGGAATCATGAAAACAGTGTGTACGCGAAGGAGGAAAGTTGTCTTGAGTGCAAAAATGTAAGATAAATGAATGTGTAAGGAAAAGAAACGAAAGGGCGGTATTGGTTTAAATGGCCTTTTTAACAATTTTGTGAGTCATATGGTTTCGGAATCATAAAAAAAGTGTGTACGCGAAGGAGGAAAGTTGTTTTGAATGCAAAAACGTGGTAAAAATGAATGTATAAGGAAAAGAAACAAAAGGGAGGTATTGGTTTAAATGGCCTTTTTAACGATTTTGTGAGTCATATGGGTTCGGAATCATAAAAACAGTGTGTACGCAAAGGAAGAAAACTGTTTTGAGTGCAAAATCGTGGAAAAAATGAATGTATAAGGAAAAGAAACAAAAGGGCGTTATTCGTTTAAATGGTCTTTTAGATGATTTTGTGAGTTAGATGGGTTCGGAATCATCAAAACAGTGTGTACGCGAAGGAGGAAAGTTGTCTTGAGTGCAAAAATGTAAGATAAATGAATGTGTAAGGAAAAGAAACGAAAGGGCGGTATTGGTTTAAATGGCCTTTTTAACGATTTTGTGAGTCATATGGGTTCGGAATCATAAAAACAGTGTGTACGCAAAGGAAGAAAACTGTTTTGAGTGCAAAATCGTGGAAAAAATGAATGTATAAGGAAAAGAAACAAAAGGGCGTTATTCGTTTAAATGGTCTTTTAGACGATTTTGTGAGTTAGATGGGTTCGGAATCATCAAAACAGTGTGTACGCGAAGGAGGAAAGTTGTCTTGAGTGCAGAAATGTAAGAAAAATGAATGTGTAAGGAAAAGAAACGAAAGGGCGGTATTGGTTTAAATGCTCTTTTAGATGATTTTGTGAGTCAGATGGGTTCGGAATCATCAAAACAGTGTGTACGCGAAGGTGGAAAGTTGTCTTGAGTGCAAAAATGTAAGAAAAATGAATGTGTAAGGAAAAGAAACGAAAGGGCGGTATTGGTTTAAATGGCCTTTTTAACGATTTTGTGAGTCATATGGGTTCGGAATCATAAACAAAGTATGTACGCAAAGGAGGAAAGTTGCTTTGAGTGCAAAAACGTGGGAAAAATGAATGCATAAGGAAAAGAAACAAAAGGGCGGTATTGGTTTAAATAGCTTTTTAGACAGTTTTGTGAGTCAGATGGGTTCGGAATCATCAAAACAGTGTGTACGCGAAGAAGGAAAGTTGTCTTAAGTGCAAAAACGTAAGAAAAATGAATGCATAAGGAAAAGAAACGAAAGGGCGGAATTCGTTTAAATGGTCTTTTGGACGGTTTTGTTATTGAGATGGGTTTGGATTTATAAAAACAGTGTGTACGAGGTGGAAAGTTCGAAAAACGTGGAAAAAGTGAATGTATAAGGAAAAGAAACAAAACGGCGGTATTGGATTAAATGGCTTTTTAGACAGTTTTGTGAGTCAGATGGGTTCGGAATCTTAAAAACAGTGTTTACGCGAAGGAGGAAAGTTTTTTTGAGTACAAAAACGTGGGAAAAATGAATGCATAAGAAAAAGAAACAAAAGGGCGGTATTGGTTTAAATGGCTTTTTAGACAGTTTTGTGAGTCAGATGGGTTCGGAATCTTAAAAACAGAGTATACGCGGAGGAAAGTTGTTTTGAGTGCAAAAACGTGGTAAAAATGAATGTATAAGGAAAAGAAACAAAAGGGAGGTATTGGTTTAAATGGTCTTTTAGATGATTTTGTGAGTCAGATGGGTTCGGAATCATGAAAACAGTGTGTACGCGAAGGAGGAAAGTTGTCTTGAGTGCAAAAATGTAAGAAAAATGAATGTGTAAGGAAAATAAACGAAAGGGCGGTATTGGTTTAAATGGCCTTTTTAACGATTTTGTGAGTCATATGGTTTCGGAATCATAAAAAAAGTGTGTACGCGAAGGAGGAAAGTTGTTTTGAATGCAAAAACGTGGGAAAAATGAATGCATAAGGAAAAGAAACAAAAGGGCGGTATTGGTTTAAATGGCTTTTTAGACAGTTTTCTGATTCAGATGGGTTCGGAATCTTAAAAACAGTGTATACGCGAAGGAGGAAGGAGGTTTTGAGTGCAAAAACGTGGTAAAAATGAATGTATAAGGAAAAGAAACAAAAGGGAGGTATTGGTTTAAATGCTCTTTTAGATGATTTTGTGAGTCAGATGGGTTCGGAATCATAAAAACAGTGTGTACGCGAAGAAGGAAAGTTGTGTTGAGTGCAAAAACGTAAGAAAAATGAATGCATAAGGAAAAGAAACAAAAGGGCGGAATTCGTTTAAATGGTCTTTTGGACTGTTTTGTTATTCAGATAGGTTTGGAATTATAAAAACAGTGTGTACGCGAAGGAGGAAAGTTGTTTTGAGTGCAAAAACGTTGAAAAAATGAATGGATAAGGAAAAGAAACAAACGGGCGGTATCGGTTTAAATAGCTTTTTAGACAGTTTTGTGAGTCAGATGGGTTCGGAATCTTAAAAACAGTGTGTACGAGAAGCAGGAAAGTTGTTTTGAGTGAAAAACGTGAAAAAAATGAATGCATAAGGAAAAGAAACAAAAGGGCGGTATTGGTTTAAACGGCTTTTTAGACAGTTTTGTGAGTCAGATGGGGTCGGAATCTTAAAAACAGTGTGTACGCGAAGGAGGAAAGTTGTTTTGAGAACAAAAACGTGGAAAAAATGAATGTATAAGGAAAAGAAACAAAAGGGCGGTATTGGTTTAAATGGCCTTTTAGACGGTTTTGTGAGTCAGAAGGGTTCGGAATCTTAAAAACAGTGTGTACGAGAAGGAGGAAAGTTGGAAAAACGTGGAAAAGGGGAAAGTATAAAGAAAAGAAACAAAAGGGCAGTATTGGTTTAAATGGCCTTTTTAACGATTTCGTGAGTCATATGGGTTCGGAATCATAAAAAAAGTGTTTACGCGAAGGAGGAAAGTTGTTTTGAGTGCAAAAACGTGGGAAAAATGAATGCATAAGGAAAAGAAACAAAAGGGCGGTATTGGTTTAAATGGCTTTTTAGACAGTTTTGTGAGTCAGATGGGTTCGGAATCTTAAAAACAGTGTATACGCGAAGGAGGAAGGAGGTTTTGAGTGCAAAAACGTGGTAAAAATGAATGTATAAGGAAAAGAAACAAAAGGGAGGTATTGGTTTAAATGGTCTTTTAGATGATTTTGTGAGTCAGATGGGTTCGGAATCATGAAAACAGTGTGTACGCGAAGGAGGAAAGTTGTCTTGAGTGCAAAAATGTAAGAAAAATGAATGTGTAAGGAAAATAAACGAAAGGGCGGTATTGGTTTAAATGGCCTTTTTAACGATTTTGTGAGTCATATGGTTTCGGAATCATAAAAAAAGTGTGTACGCGAAGGAGGAAAGTTGTTTTGAATGCAAAAACGTGGGAAAAATGAATGCATAAGGAAAAGAAACAAAAGGGCGGTATTGGTTTAAATGGCTTTTTAGACAGTTTTCTGATTCAGATGGGTTCGGAATCTTAAAAACAGTGTATACGCGAAGGAGGAAGGAGGTTTTGAGTGCAAAAACGTGGTAAAAATGAATGTATAAGGAAAAGAAACAAAAGGGAGGTATTGGTTTAAATGCTCTTTTAGATGATTTTGTGAGTCAGATGGGTTCGGAATCATAAAAACAGTGTGTACGCGAAGAAGGAAAGTTGTGTTGAGTGCAAAAACGTAAGAAAAATGAATGCATAAGGAAAAGAAACAAAAGGGCGGAATTCGTTTAAATGGTCTTTTGGACTGTTTTGTTATTCAGATAGGTTTGGAATTATAAAAACAGTGTGTACGCGAAGGAGGAAAGTTGTTTTGAGTGCAAAAACGTGGAAAAAATGAATGGATAAGGAAAAGAAACAAAAGGGCGGTATTGGTTTAAATGGCTTTTTAGACAGTTTTGTGAGTCAGATGGGTTCGGAATCTTAAAAACAGTGTATACGCGAAGGAGGAAAGTTCTTTTGAGTGCAAAAACGTGGAAAAAATGAATGTATAAGGAAAAGAAACAAAAGGGAGGTATTGGTTTAAATGGTCTTTTAGATGATTTTGTGAGTCAGATGGGTTCGGAATCATCAAAACAGTGTGTACGCGAAGGAGGAAAGTTGTTTTGAGTGCAAAAACGTGGGAAAAATGAATGCATAAGGAAAAGAAACAAAAGGGCGGTATTGGTTTAAATGGCTTTTTAGACAGTTTTGTGAGTCAGATGGGTTCGGAATCTTAAAAACAGTGTTTACGCGAAGGAGGAAAGTTGTTTTGAATGCAAAAACGTGGGAAAAATGAATGCATAAGGAAAAGAAACAAAAGGGAGGTATTGGTTTAAATGCTCTTTTAGATGATTTTGTGAGTCAGATGGGTTCGGAATCTTAAAAACAGTGTATACGCGAAGGAGGAAAGTTCTTTTGAGTGCAAAAACGTGGAAAAAATGAATGCATAAGGAAAAGAAACAAAAGGGCGGTATTGGTTTAAATGGCTTTTTAGACAGTTTTGTGAGTCAGATGGGTTCGGAATCTTAAAAACAGTGTATACGCGAAGGAGGAAAGTTCTTTTGAGTGCAAAAACGTGGAAAAAATGAATGTATAAGGAAAAGAAACAAAAGGGAGGTATTGGTTTAAATGGTCTTTTAGATGATTTTGTGAGTCAGATGGGTTCGGAATCATCAAAACAGTGTGTACGCGAAGGAGGAAAGTTGTTTTGAGTGCAAAAACGTGGGAAAAATGAATGCATAAGGAAAAGAAACAAAAGGGCGGTATTGGTTTAAATGGCTTTTTAGACAGTTTTGTGAGTCAGATGGGTTCGGAATCTTAAAAACAGTGTTTACGCGAAGGAGGAAAGTTGTTTTGAATGCAAAAACGTGGGAAAAATGAATGCATAAGGAAAAGAAACAAAAGGGAGGTATTGGTTTAAATGCTCTTTTAGATGATTTTGTGAGTCAGATGGGTTCGGAATCATAAAAACAGTGTGTACGCGAAGAAGGAAAGTTGTCTTGAGTGAAAAAACGTAAGAAAAATGAATGCATAAGGAAAAGAAACAAAAGGGCGGAATTCGTTTAACTGGTCTTTTGGACTGTTTTGTTATTCAGATAGGTTTGGAATTATAAAAACAGTGTGTACGCGAAGGAGGAAAGTTGTTTTGAGTGCAAAAACGTGGAAAAAATGAATGGATAAGGAAAAGAAACAAAAGGGCGGTATTGGTTTAAATGGCCTTTTAGACGGTTTTGTGAGTCAGATGGGCTCGGAATCTTAAAAACAGTGTGTACGCGAAGGAGGAAAGTTGTTTTGAGAACAAAAACGTGGAAAAAATGAATGTATAAGGAAAAGAAACAAAAGGGCGGTATTGGTTTAAATGGCCTTTTAGACGGTTTTGTGAGTCAGGTGGGTTCGGAATCTTAAAAACAGTGTGTACGAGAAGGAGGAAAGTTGGAAAAACGTGGAAAAGGGGAAAGTATAAAGAAAAGAAACAAAAGGGCAGTATTGGTTTAAATGGCCTTTTTAACGATTTCGTGAGTCATATGGGTTCGGAATCATAAAAAAAGTGTTTACGCGAAGGAGGAAAGTTGTTTTGAGTGCAAAAACGTGGGAAAAATGAATGCATAAGGAAAAGAAACAAAAGGGCGGTATTGGTTTAAATGGCTTTTTAGACAGTTTTGTGAGTCAGATGGGTTCGGAATCTTAAAAACAGTGTTTACGCGAAGGAGGAAAGTTGTTTTGAATGCAAAAACGTGGGAAAAATGAATGCATAAGGAAAAGAAACAAAAGGGCGGTATTGGTTTAAATGGCTTTTTAGACAGTTTTCTGAGTCAGATGGGTTCGGAATCTTAAAAACAGTGTATACGCGTAGGAGGATAGTTGTTTTGAGTGCAAAAACGTGGTAAAAATGAATGTATAAGGAAAAGAAACAAAAGGGAGGTATTGGTTTAAATGCTCTTTTAGATGATTTTGTGAGTCAGATGGGTTCGGAATCATAAAAACAGTGTGTACGCGAAGAAGGAAAGTTGTCTTGAGTGCAAAAACGTAAGAAAAATGAATGCATAAGGAAAAGAAACAAAAGGGAGGTATTGGTTTAAATGCTCTTTTAGATGATTTTGTGAGTCAGATGGGTTCGGAATCATAAAAACAGTGTGTACGCGAAGAAGGAAAGTTGTCTTGAGTGCAAAAACGTAAGAAAAATGAATGCATAAGGAAAAGAAACAAAAGGGCGGAATTCGTTTAACTGGTCTTTTGGACTGTTTTGTTATTCAGATAGGTTTGGAATTATAAAAACAGTGTGTACGCGAAGGAGGAAAGTTGTTTTGAGTGCAAAAACGTGGAAAAAATGAATGGATAAGGAAAAGAAACAAAAGGGCGGTATCGGTTTAAATAGCTTTTTAGACAGTTTTGTGAGTCAGATGGGTTCGGAATCTTAAAAACAGTGTGTACGAGAAGGAGGAAAGTTGTTTTGAGTGCAAAAACGTGAAAAAAATGAATGCATAAGGAAAAGAAACAAAAGGGCGGTATTGATTTAAATGGCTTTTTAGACAGTTTTGTGAGTCAGATGGGCTCGGAATCTTAAAAACAGTGTGTACGCGAAGGAGGAAAGTTGTTTTGAGAACAAAAACGTGGAAAAAATGAATGTATAAGGAAAAGAAACAAAAGGGCGGTATTGGTTTAAATGGCCTTTTAGACGGTTTTGTGAGTCAGGTGGGTTCGGAATCTTAAAAACAGTGTATACGCGGAGGAAAGTTGTTTTGAGTGCAAAAACGTGGTAAAAATGAATGTATAAGGAAAAGAAACAAAAGGGAGGTATTGGTTTAAATGGTCTTTTAGATGATTTTGTGAGTCAGATGGGTTCGGAATCATGAAAACAGTGTGTACGCGAAGGAGGAAAGTTGTCTTGAGTGCAAAAATGTAAGAAAAATGAATGTGTAAGGAAAAGAAACGAAAGGGCGGTATTGGTTTAAATGGCCTTTTTAACAATTTTGTGAGTCATATGGTTTCGGAATCATAAAAAAAGTGTGTACGCGAAGGAGGAAAGTTGTTTTGAATGCAAAAACGTGGGAAAAATGAATGCATAAGGAAAAGAAACAAAAGGGCGGCATTGGTTTAAATGGCTTTTTAGACAGTTTTCTGAGTCAGATGGGTTCGGAATCTTAAAAACAGTGTATACGCGTAGGAGGAAAGTTGTTTTGAGTGCAAAAACGTGGTAAAAATGAATGTATAAGGAAAAGAAACAAAAGGGAGGTATTGGTTTAAATGGTCTTTTAGATGATTTTGTGAGTTAGATGGGTTCGGAATCATCAAAACAGTGTGTACGCGAAGGAGGAAAGTTGTCTTGAGTGCAAAAATGTAAGATAAATGAATGTGTAAGGAAAAGAAACGAAAGGGCGGTATTGGTTTAAATGGCCTTTTTAACGATTTTGTGAGTCATATGGGTTCGGAATCATAAAAACAGTGTGTACGCAAAGGAAGAAAACTGTTTTGAGTGCAAAATCGTGGAAAAAATGAATGTATAAGGAAAAGAAACAAAAGGGCGTTATTCGTTTAAATGGTCTTTTAGACGATTTTGTGAGTTAGATGGGTTCGGAATCATCAAAACAGTGTGTACGCGAAGGAGGAAAGTTGTCTTGAGTGCAGAAATGTAAGAAAAATGAATGTGTAAGGAAAAGAAACGAAAGGGCGGTATTGGTTTAAATGCTCTTTTAGATGATTTTGTGAGTCAGATGGGTTCGGAATCTTAAAAACAGTGTATACGCGGAGGAAAGTTGTTTTGAGTGCAAAAACGTGGTAAAAATGAATGTATAAGGAAAAGAAACAAATGGGAGGTATTGGTTTAAATGGTCTTTTAGATGATTTTGTGAGTCAGATGGGTTCGGAATCATGAAAACAGTGTGTACGCGAAGGAGGAAAGTTGTCTTGAGTGCAAAAATGTAAGAAAAATGAATGTGTAAGGAAAAGAAACAAAAGGGCGGTATTGGTTTAAATGGCCTTTTTAACGATTTTGTGAGTCATGGTTTCGGAATCATAAAAAAAGTGTGTACGCGAAGGAGAAAAGTTCAGATGGATTCGGAATCATAAAAAAAGTGTGTACGCGAAGAAGGAAAGTTGTCTTAAGTGCAAAAACGTAAGAAAAATGAATGCATAAGGAAAAGAAACGAAAGGGCGGAATTCGTTTAAATGGTCTTTTGGACGGTTTTGTTATTCAGATAGGTTTGGAATTATAAAAACAGTGTGTACGCGAAGGAGGAAAGTTGTTTTGAGTGCAAAAACGTGGAAAAAATGAATGGATAAGGAAGAGAAACAAAAGGGCGGTATCGGTTTAAATAGCTTTTTAGACAGTTTTGTGAGTCAGATGGGTTCGGAATCTTAAAAACAGTGTGTACGAGAAGGAGGAAAGTTGTTTTGAGTGCAAAAACGTGAAAAAAATGAATGCATAAGGAAAAGAAACAAAAGGGCGGTATTGGTTTAAATGGCTTTTTAGACAGTTTTGTGAGTCAGATGGGCTCGGAATCTTAAAAACAGTGTGTACGCGAAGGAGGAAAGTTGTTTTGAGAACAAAAACGTGGAAAAAATGAATGTATAAGGAAAAAAAACAAAAGGGCGGTATTGGTTTAAATGGCCTTTTAGACGGTTTTGTGAGTCAGGTGGGTTCGGAATCTTAAAAACAGTGTGTACGAGAAGGAGGAAAGTTGGAAAAACGTGGAAAAGGTGAAAGTATAAAGAAAAGAAACAAAAGGGCGGTATTGGTTTAAATGGCCTTTTTAACGATTTCGTGAGTCATATGGGTTCGGAATCATAAAAAAAGTGTTTACGCGAAGGAGGAAAGTTGTTTTGAGTGCAAAAACGTGGGAAAAATGAATGCATAAGGAAAAGAAACAAAAGGGCGGTATTGGTTTAAATGGCTTTTTAGACAGTTTTGTGAGTCAGATGGGTTCGGAATCTTAAAAACAGTGTATACGCGAAGGAGGAAAGTTGTTTTGAGTGCAAAAACGTGGAAAAAATGAATGTATAAGGAAAAGCAACAAAAGGGAGGTATTGGTTTAAATGGTCTTTTAGATTATTTTGTGAGTTAGATGGGTTCGGAATCATCAAAACAGTGTGTACGCGAAGGAGGAAAGTTGTCTTGAGTGCAAAAATGTAAGAAAAATGAATGTGTAAGGAAAAGAAACGAAAGGGCGGTATTGGTTTAAATGGCCTTTTTAACGATTTTGTGAGTCATATGGGTTCGGAATCATAAAAAAAGTGTGTACGCGAGGAAGGAAAGTTGTCTTAAGTGCAAAAACGTAAGAAAAATGAATGCATAAGTAAAAGAAACGAAAGGGCGGAATTCGTTTAAATGGTCTTTTGGACGGTTTTGTTATTCAGATGGGTTTGGATTTATAAAAACAGTGTGTACGAGGTGGAAATTTCGAAAAACGTGGAAAAAGTGAATGTATAAGGAAAAGAAACAAAACGGCGGTATTGGTTTAAATGGCTTTTTAGACAGTTTTGTGAGTCAGATGGGTTCGGAATCTTAAAAACAGTGTTTACGCGAAGGAGGAAAGTTGTTTTGAGTACAAAAACGTGGGAAAAATGAATGCATAAGAAAAAGAAACAAAAGGGCGGTATTGGTTTAAATGGCTTTTTAGACAGTTTTGTGAGTCAGATGGGTTCGGAATCTTAAAAACAGTGTATACGCGAAGGAGGAAAGTTGTCTTGAGTGCAAAAATGTAAGAAAAATGAATGTGTAAGGAAAAGAAACGAAAGGGCGGTATTGGTTTAAATGGCCTTTTTAACAATTTTGTGAGTCATATGGTTTCGGAATCATAAAAAAAGTGTGTACGCGAAGGAGGAAAGTTGTTTTGAATGCAAAAACGTGGGAAAAATGAATGCATAAGGAAAAGAAACAAAAGGGCGGCATTGGTTTAAATGGCTTTTTAGACAGTTTTCTGAGTCAGATGGGTTCGGAATCTTAAAAACAGTGTATACGCGTAGGAGGAAAGTTGTTTTGAGTGCAAAAACGTGGTAAAAATGAATGTATAAGGAAAAGAAACAAAAGGGAGGTATTGGTTTAAATGGTCTTTTAGATGATTTTGTGAGTTAGATGGGTTCGGAATCATCAAAACAGTGTGTACGCGAAGGAGGAAAGTTGTCTTGAGTGCAAAAATGTAAGATAAATGAATGTGTAAGGAAAAGAAACGAAAGGGCGGTATTGGTTTAAATGGCCTTTTTAACGATTTTGTGAGTCATATGGGTTCGGAATCATAAAAACAGTGTGTACGCAAAGGAAGAAAACTGTTTTGAGTGCAAAATCGTGGAAAAAATGAATGTATAAGGAAAAGAAACAAAAGGGCGTTATTCGTTTAAATGGTCTTTTAGACGATTTTGTGAGTTAGATGGGTTCGGAATCATCAAAACAGTGTGTACGCGAAGGAGGAAAGTTGTCTTGAGTGCAGAAATGTAAGAAAAATGAATGTGTAAGGAAAAGAAACGAAAGGGCGGTATTGGTTTAAATGCTCTTTTAGATGATTTTGTGAGTCAGATGGGTTCGGAATCTTAAAAACAGTGTATACGCGGAGGAAAGTTGTTTTGAGTGCAAAAACGTGGTAAAAATGAATGTATAAGGAAAAGAAACAAATGGGAGGTATTGGTTTAAATGGTCTTTTAGATGATTTTGTGAGTCAGATGGGTTCGGAATCATGAAAACAGTGTGTACGCGAAGGAGGAAAGTTGTCTTGAGTGCAAAAATGTAAGAAAAATGAATGTGTAAGGAAAAGAAACGAAAGGGCGGTATTGGTTTAAATGGCCTTTTTAACGATTTTGTGAGTCATGGTTTCGGAATCATAAAAAAAGTGTGTACGCGAAGGAGAAAAGTTCAGATGGGTTCGGAATCTCAAAAACAGTGTGTACGAGAAGGAGGAAAGTTGTTTTGAGTGCAAAAACGTGGAAAAAATGAATGTATAAGGAAAAGAAACAAAAGGGCGGTATTGGTTTAAATGGCCTTTTTAACGATTTTGTGAGTCATATGGATTCGGAATCATAAAAAAAGTGTGTACGCGAAGAAGGAAAGTTGTCTTAAGTGCAAAAACGTAAGAAAAATGAATGCATAAGGAAAAGAAACGAAAGGGCGGAATTCGTTTAAATGGTCTTTTGGACGGTTTTGTTATTCAGATAGGTTTGGAATTATAAAAACAGTGTGTACGCGAAGGAGGAAAGTTGTTTTGAGTGCAAAAACGTGGAAAAAATGAATGGATAAGGAAAAGAAACAAAAGGGCGGTATCGGTTTAAATAGCTTTTTAGACAGTTTTGTGAGTCAGATGGGTTCGGAATCTTAAAAACAGTGTGTACGAGAAGGAGGAAAGTTGTTTTGAGTGCAAAAACGTGAAAAAAATGAATGCATAAGGAAAAGAAACAAAAGGGCGGTATTGGTTTAAATGGCTTTTTAGACAGTTTTGTGAGTCAGATGGGCTCGGAATCTTAAAAACAGTGTGTACGCGAAGGAGGAAAGTTGTTTTGAGAACAAAAACGTGGAAAAAATGAATGTATAAGGAAAAGAAACAAAAGGGCGGTATTGGTTTAAATGGCCTTTTAGACGGTTTTGTGAGTCAGGTGGGTTCGGAATCTTAAAAACAGTGTGTACGAGAAGGAGGAAAGTTGGAAAAACGTGGAAAAGGGGAAAGTATAAAGAAAAGAAACAAAAGGGCGGTATTGGTTTAAATGGCCTTTTTAACGATTTCGTGAGTCATATGGGTTCGGAATCATAAAAAAAGTGTTTACGCGAAGGAGGAAAGTTGTTTTGAGTGCAAAAACGTGGGAAAAATGAATGCATAAGGAAAAGAAACAAAAGGGCGGTATTGGTTTAAATGGCTTTTTAGACAGTTTTGTGAGTCAGATGGGTTCGGAATCTTAAAAACAGTGTATACGCGAAGGAGGAAAGTTGTTTTGAGTGCAAAAACGTGGAAAAAATGAATGTATAAGGAAAAGCAACAAAAGGGAGGTATTGGTTTAAATGGTCTTTTAGATTATTTTGTGAGTCAGATGGGTTCGGAATCATCAAAACAGTGTGTACGCGAAGGAGGAAAGTTGTCTTGAGTGCAAAAATGTAAGAAAAATGAATGTGTAAGGAAAAGAAACGAAAGGGCGGTATTGGTTTAAATGGCCTTTTTAACGATTTTGTGAGTCATATGGGTTCGGAATCATAAAAAAAGTGTGTACGCGAAGAAGGAAAGTTGTCTTAAGTGCAAAAACGTAAGAAAAATGAATGCATAAGGAAAAGAAACGAAAGGGCGGAATTCGTTTAAATGGTCTTTTGGACGGTTTTGTTATTCAGATGGGTTTGGATTTATAAAAACAGTGTGTACGAGGTGGAAATTTCGAAAAACGTGGAAAAAGTGAATGTATAAGGAAAAGAAACAAAACGGCGGTATTGGTTTAAATGGCTTTTTAGACAGTTTTGTGAGTCAGATGGGTTCGGAATCTTAAAAACAGTGTTTACGCGAAGGAGGAAAGTTGTTTTGAGTACAAAAACGTGGGAAAAATGAATGCATAAGAAAAAGAAACAAAAGGGCGGTATTGGTTTAAATGGCTTTTTAGACAGTTTTGTGAGTCAGATGGGTTCGGAATCTTAAAAACAGTGTATACGCGGAGGAAAGTTGTTTTGAGTGCAAAAACGTGGTAAAAATGAATGTATAAGGAAAAGAAACAAAAGGGAGGTATTGGTTTAAATGGTCTTTTAGATGATTTTGTGAGTCAGATGGGTTCGGAATCATGAAAACAGTGTGTACGCGAAGGAGGAAAGTTGTCTTGAGTGCAAAAATGTAAGAAAAATGAATGTGTAAGGAAAAGAAACGAAAGGGCGGTATTGGTTTAAATGGCCTTTTTAACAATTTTGTGAGTCATATGGTTTCGGAATCATAAAAAAAGTGTGTACGCGAAGGAGGAAAGTTGTTTTGAATGCAAAAACGTGGGAAAAATGAATGCATAAGGAAAAGAAACAAAAGGGCGGCATTGGTTTAAATGGCTTTTTAGACAGTTTTCTGAGTCAGATGGGTTCGGAATCTTAAAAACAGTGTATACGCGTAGGAGGAAAGTTGTTTTGAGTGCAAAAACGTGGTAAAAATGAATGTATAAGGAAAAGAAACAAAAGGGAGGTATTGGTTTAAATGGTCTTTTAGATGATTTTGTGAGTTAGATGGGTTCGGAATCATCAAAACAGTGTGTACGCGAAGGAGGAAAGTTGTCTTGAGTGCAAAAATGTAAGAAAAATGAATGTGTAAGGAAAAGAAACGAAAGGGCGGTATTGGTTTAAATTGCCTTTTTAACGATTTTGTGAGTCATATGGGTTCGGAATCATAAACAAAGTGTGTACGCAAAGGAGGAAAGTTGCTTTGAGTGCAAAAACGTGGGAAAAATGAATGCATAAGGAAAAGAAACAAAAGGGCGGTATTGGTTTAAATAGCTTTTTAGACAGTTTTGTGAGTCAGATGGGTTCGGAATCTTAAAAACAGTGTGTACGAGAAGGAGGAAAGTTGTTTTGAGTGCAAAAACGTGAAAAAAATGAATGCATAAGGAAAAGAAACAAAAGGGCGGTATTGGTTTAAATGGCTTTTTAGACAGTTTTGTGAGTCAGATGGGTTCGGAATCTTAAAAACAGTGTATACGCGAAGGAGGAAAGTTGTTTTGAGTGCAAAAACGTGGAAAAAATGAATGTATAAGGAAAAGAAACAAAAGGGAGGTATTGGTTTAAATGGTCTTTTAGATGATTTTGTGAGTCAGATGGGTTCGGAATCATCAAAACAGTGTGTACGCGAAGGCGGAAAGTTGGCTTGAGTGCAAAAATGTAAGAAAAATGAATATGTAAGGAAAAGAAACGAAAGGGCGGTATTGGTTTAAATGGCCTTTTTAACGATTTTGTGAGTCATATGGGTTCGGAATCATAAAAAAAGTGTGTACGCGAAGAAGGAAAGTTGTCTTAAGTGCAAAAACGTAAGAAAAATGAATGCATAAGGAAAAGAAACGAAAGGGCGGAATTCGTTTAAATGGTCTTTTGGACGGTTTTGTTATTCAGATGGGTTTGGATTTATAAAAACAGTGTGTACGAGGTGGAAAGTTCGAAAAACGTGGAAAAAGTGAATGTAAAAGGAAAAGAAACAAAACGGCGGTATTGGATTAAATGGCTTTTTAGACAGTTTTGTGAGTCAGATGGGTTCGGAATCTTAAAAACAGTGTTTACGCGAAGGAGGAAAGTTGATTTGAGTACAAAAACGTGGGAAAAATGAATGCATAAGAAAAAGAAACAAAAGGGCGGTATTGGTTTAAATGGCTTTTTAGACAGTTTTGTGAGTCAGATGGGTTCGGAATATTAAAAACAGTGTATACGCGGAGGAAAGTTGTTTTGAGTGCAAAAACGTGGTAAAAATGAATGTATAAGGAAAAGAAACAAAAGGGAGGTATTGGTTTAAATGGTCTTTTAGATGATTTTGTGAGTCAGATGGGTTCGGAATCATGAAAACAGTGTGTACGCGAAGGAGGAAAGTTGTCTTGAGTGCAAAAATGTAAGAAAAATGAATGTGTAAGGAAAATAAACGAAAGGGCGGTATTGGTTTAAATGGCCTTTTTAACGATTTTGTGAGTCATATGGTTTCGGAATCATAAAAAAAGTGTGTACGCGAAGGAGGAAAGTTGTTTTGAATGCAAAAACGTGGGAAAAATGAATGCATAAGGAAAAGAAACAAAAGGGCGGTATTGGTTTAAATGGCTTTTTAGACAGTTTTCTGATTCAGATGGGTTCGGAATCTTAAAAACAGTGTATACGCGAAGGAGGAAGGAGGTTTTGAGTGCAAAAACGTGGTAAAAATGAATGTATAAGGAAAAGAAACAAAAGGGAGGTATTGGTTTAAATGCTCTTTTAGATGATTTTGTGAGTCAGATGGGTTCGGAATCATAAAAACAGTGTGTACGCGAAGAAGGAAAGTTGTGTTTAGTGCAAAAACGTAAGAAAAATGAATGTGTAAGGAAAAGAAACGAAAGGGCGGTATTGGTTTAAATGCTCTTTTAGATGATTTTGTGAGTCAGATGGGTTCGGAATCATCAAAACAGTGTGTACGCGAAGGAGGAAAGTTGTTTTGAGTGCAAAAACGTGGAAAAAATGAATGGATAAGGAAAAGAAACAAAAGGGCGGTATCGGTTTAAATAGCTTTTTAGACAGTTTTGTGAGTCAGATGGGTTCGGAATCTTAAAAACAGTGTGTACGAGAAGGAGGAAAGTTGTTTTGAGTGCAAAAACGTGAAAAAAATGAATGCATAAGGAAAAGAAACAAAAGGGCGGTATTGGTTTAAATGGCTTTTTAGACAGTTTTGTGAGTCAGATGGGCTCGGAATCTTAAAAACAGTGTGTACGCGAAGGAGGAAAGTTGTTTTGAGAACAAAAACGTGGAAAAAATGAATGTATAAGGAAAAGAAACAAAAGGGCGGTATTGGTTTAAATGGCCTTTTAGACGGTTTTGTGAGTCAGGTGGGTTCGGAATCTTAAAAACAGTGTGTACGAGAAGGAGGAAAGTTGGAAAAACGTGGAAAAGGGGAAAGTATAAAGAAAAGAAACAAAAGGGCAGTATTGGTTTAAATGGCCTTTTTAACGATTTCGTGAGTCATATGGGTTCGGAATCATAAAAAAAGTGTTTACGCGAAGGAGGAAAGTTGTTTTGAGTGCAAAAACGTGGGAAAAATGAATGCATAAGGAAAAGAAACAAAAGGGCGGTATTGGTTTAAATGGCTTTTTAGACAGTTTTGTGAGTCAGATGGGTTCGGAATCTTAAAAACAGTGTATACGCGAAGGAGGAAAGTTGTTTTGAGTGCAAAAACGTGGAAAAAATGAATGTATAAGGAAAAGAAACAAAAGGGAGGTATTGGTTTAAATGGTCTTTTAGATGATTTTGTGAGTCAGATGGGTTCGGAATCATGAAAACAGTGTGTACGCGAAGGAGGAAAGTTGTCTTGAGTGCAAAAATGTAAGAAAAATGAATGTGTAAGGAAAAGAAACGAAAGGGCGGTATTGGTTTAAATGGCCTTTTTAACGATTTTGTGAGTCATGGTTTCGGAATCATAAAAAAAGTGTGTACGCGAAGGAGAAAAGTTCAGATGGGTTCGGAATCTTAAAAACAGTGTGTACGAGAAGGAGGAAAGTTGTTTTGAGTGCAAAAACGTGGAAAAAATGAATGTATAAGGAAAAGAAACAAAAGGGCGGTATTGGTTTAAATGGCCTTTTTAACGATTTTGTGAGTCATATGGGTTCGGAATCATAAAAAAAGTGTGTGCGCGAAGAAGGAAAGTTGTCTTAAGTGCAAAAACGTAAGAAAAATGAATGCATAAGGAAAAGAAACGAAAGGGCGGAATTCGTTTAAATGGTCTTTTGGACGGTTTTGTTATTCAGATGGGTTTGGATTTATAAAAACAGTGTGTACGAGGTGGAAAGTTCGAAAAACGTGGAAAAAGTGAATGTATAAGGAAAAGAAACAAAACGGCGGTATTGGATTAAATGGCTTTTTAGACAGTTTTGTGAGTCAGATGGGTTCGGAATCTTAAAAACAGTGTTTACGCGAAGGAGGAAAGTTTTTTTGAGTACAAAAACGTGGGAAAAATGAATGCATAAGAAAAAGAAACAAAAGGGCGGTATTGGTTTAAATGGCTTTTTAGACAGTTTTGTGAGTCAGATGGGTTCGGAATCTTAAAAACAGAGTATACGCGGAGGAAAGTTGTTTTGAGTGCAAAAACGTGGTAAAAATGAATGTATAAGGAAAAGAAACAAAAGGGAGGTATTGGTTTAAATGGTCTTTTAGATGATTTTGTGAGTCAGATGGGTTCGGAATCATGAAAACAGTGTGTACGCGAAGGAGGAAAGTTGTCTTGAGTGCAAAAATGTAAGAAAAATGAATGTGTAAGGAAAATAAACGAAAGGGCGGTATTGGTTTAAATGGCCTTTTTAACGATTTTGTGAGTCATATGGTTTCGGAATCATAAAAAAAGTGTGTACGCGAAGGAGGAAAGTTGTTTTGAATGCAAAAACGTGGGAAAAATGAATGCATAAGGAAAAGAAACAAAAGGGCGGTATTGGTTTAAATGGCTTTTTAGACAGTTTTCTGATTCAGATGGGTTCGGAATCTTAAAAACAGTGTATACGCGAAGGAGGAAGGAGGTTTTGAGTGCAAAAACGTGGTAAAAATGAATGTATAAGGAAAAGAAACAAAAGGGAGGTATTGGTTTAAATGCTCTTTTAGATGATTTTGTGAGTCAGATGGGTTCGGAATCATAAAAACAGTGTGTACGCGAAGAAGGAAAGTTGTGTTGAGTGCAAAAACGTAAGAAAAATGAATGCATAAGGAAAAGAAACAAAAGGGCGGAATTCGTTTAAATGGTCTTTTGGACTGTTTTGTTATTCAGATAGGTTTGGAATTATAAAAACAGTGTGTACGCGAAGGAGGAAAGTTGTTTTGAGTGCAAAAACGTTGAAAAAATGAATGGATAAGGAAAAGAAACAAACGGGCGGTATCGGTTTAAATAGCTTTTTAGACAGTTTTGTGAGTCAGATGGGTTCGGAATCTTAAAAACAGTGTGTACGAGAAGCAGGAAAGTTGTTTTGAGTGAAAAACGTGAAAAAAATGAATGCATAAGGAAAAGAAACAAAAGGGCGGTATTGGTTTAAACGGCTTTTTAGACAGTTTTGTGAGTCAGATGGGGTCGGAATCTTAAAAACAGTGTGTACGCGAAGGAGGAAAGTTGTTTTGAGAACAAAAACGTGGAAAAAATGAATGTATAAGGAAAAGAAACAAAAGGGCGGTATTGGTTTAAATGGCCTTTTAGACGGTTTTGTGAGTCAGAAGGGTTCGGAATCTTAAAAACAGTGTGTACGAGAAGGAGGAAAGTTGGAAAAACGTGGAAAAGGGGAAAGTATAAAGAAAAGAAACAAAAGGGCAGTATTGGTTTAAATGGCCTTTTTAACGATTTCGTGAGTCATATGGGTTCGGAATCATAAAAAAAGTGTTTACGCGAAGGAGGAAAGTTGTTTTGAGTGCAAAAACGTGGGAAAAATGAATGCATAAGGAAAAGAAACAAAAGGGCGGTATTGGTTTAAATGGCTTTTTAGACAGTTTTGTGAGTCAGATGGGTTCGGAATCTTAAAAACAGTGTATACGCGAAGGAGGAAGGAGGTTTTGAGTGCAAAAACGTGGTAAAAATGAATGTATAAGGAAAAGAAACAAAAGGGAGGTATTGGTTTAAATGGTCTTTTAGATGATTTTGTGAGTCAGATGGGTTCGGAATCATGAAAACAGTGTGTACGCGAAGGAGGAAAGTTGTCTTGAGTGCAAAAATGTAAGAAAAATGAATGTGTAAGGAAAATAAACGAAAGGGCGGTATTGGTTTAAATGGCCTTTTTAACGATTTTGTGAGTCATATGGTTTCGGAATCATAAAAAAAGTGTGTACGCGAAGGAGGAAAGTTGTTTTGAATGCAAAAACGTGGGAAAAATGAATGCATAAGGAAAAGAAACAAAAGGGCGGTATTGGTTTAAATGGCTTTTTAGACAGTTTTCTGATTCAGATGGGTTCGGAATCTTAAAAACAGTGTATACGCGAAGGAGGAAGGAGGTTTTGAGTGCAAAAACGTGGTAAAAATGAATGTATAAGGAAAAGAAACAAAAGGGAGGTATTGGTTTAAATGCTCTTTTAGATGATTTTGTGAGTCAGATGGGTTCGGAATCATAAAAACAGTGTGTACGCGAAGAAGGAAAGTTGTGTTGAGTGCAAAAACGTAAGAAAAATGAATGCATAAGGAAAAGAAACAAAAGGGCGGAATTCGTTTAAATGGTCTTTTGGACTGTTTTGTTATTCAGATAGGTTTGGAATTATAAAAACAGTGTGTACGCGAAGGAGGAAAGTTGTTTTGAGTGCAAAAACGTTGAAAAAATGAATGGATAAGGAAAAGAAACAAACGGGCGGTATCGGTTTAAATAGCTTTTTAGACAGTTTTGTGAGTCAGATGGGTTCGGAATCTTAAAAACAGTGTGTACGAGAAGCAGGAAAGTTGTTTTGAGTGAAAAACGTGAAAAAAATGAATGCATAAGGAAAAGAAACAAAAGGGCGGTATTGGTTTAAACGGCTTTTTAGACAGTTTTGTGAGTCAGATGGGGTCGGAATCTTAAAAACAGTGTGTACGCGAAGGAGGAAAGTTGTTTTGAGAACAAAAACGTGGAAAAAATGAATGTATAAGGAAAAGAAACAAAAGGGCGGTATTGGTTTAAATGGCCTTTTAGACGGTTTTGTGAGTCAGAAGGGTTCGGAATCTTAAAAACAGTGTGTACGAGAAGGAGGAAAGTTGGAAAAACGTGGAAAAGGGGAAAGTATAAAGAAAAGAAACAAAAGGGCAGTATTGGTTTAAATGGCCTTTTTAACGATTTCGTGAGTCATATGGGTTCGGAATCATAAAAAAAGTGTTTACGCGAAGGAGGAAAGTTGTTTTGAGTGCAAAAACGTGGGAAAAATGAATGCATAAGGAAAAGAAACAAAAGGGCGGTATTGGTTTAAATGGCTTTTTAGACAGTTTTGTGAGTCAGATGGGTTCGGAATCTTAAAAACAGTGTATACGCGAAGGAGGAAAGTTCTTTTGAGTGCAAAAACGTGGAAAAAATGAATGTATAAGGAAAAGAAACAAAAGGGAGGTATTGGTTTAAATGGTCTTTTAGATGATTTTGTGAGTCAGATGGGTTCGGAATCATCAAAACAGTGTGTACGCGAAGGAGGAAAGTTGTTTTGAGTGCAAAAACGTGGGAAAAATGAATGCATAAGGAAAAGAAACAAAAGGGCGGTATTGGTTTAAATGGCTTTTTAGACAGTTTTGTGAGTCAGATGGGTTCGGAATCTTAAAAACAGTGTTTACGCGAAGGAGGAAAGTTGTTTTGAATGCAAAAACGTGGGAAAAATGAATGCATAAGGAAAAGAAACAAAAGGGAGGTATTGGTTTAAATGCTCTTTTAGATGATTTTGTGAGTCAGATGGGTTCGGAATCATAAAAACAGTGTGTACGCGAAGAAGGAAAGTTGTCTTGAGTGAAAAAACGTAAGAAAAATGAATGCATAAGGAAAAGAAACAAAAGGGCGGAATTCGTTTAACTGGTCTTTTGGACTGTTTTGTTATTCAGATAGGTTTGGAATTATAAAAACAGTGTGTACGCGAAGGAGGAAAGTTGTTTTGAGTGCAAAAACGTGGAAAAAATGAATGGATAAGGAAAAGAAACAAAAGGGCGGTATTGGTTTAAATGGCCTTTTAGACGGTTTTGTGAGTCAGATGGGCTCGGAATCTTAAAAACAGTGTGTACGCGAAGGAGGAAAGTTGTTTTGAGAACAAAAACGTGGAAAAAATGAATGTATAAGGAAAAGAAACAAAAGGGCGGTATTGGTTTAAATGGCCTTTTAGACGGTTTTGTGAGTCAGGTGGGTTCGGAATCTTAAAAACAGTGTGTACGAGAAGGAGGAAAGTTGGAAAAACGTGGAAAAGGGGAAAGTATAAAGAAAAGAAACAAAAGGGCAGTATTGGTTTAAATGGCCTTTTTAACGATTTCGTGAGTCATATGGGTTCGGAATCATAAAAAAAGTGTTTACGCGAAGGAGGAAAGTTGTTTTGAGTGCAAAAACGTGGGAAAAATGAATGCATAAGGAAAAGAAACAAAAGGGCGGTATTGGTTTAAATGGCTTTTTAGACAGTTTTGTGAGTCAGATGGGTTCGGAATCTTAAAAACAGTGTTTACGCGAAGGAGGAAAGTTGTTTTGAATGCAAAAACGTGGGAAAAATGAATGCATAAGGAAAAGAAACAAAAGGGCGGTATTGGTTTAAATGGCTTTTTAGACAGTTTTCTGAGTCAGATGGGTTCGGAATCTTAAAAACAGTGTATACGCGTAGGAGGATAGTTGTTTTGAGTGCAAAAACGTGGTAAAAATGAATGTATAAGGAAAAGAAACAAAAGGGAGGTATTGGTTTAAATGCTCTTTTAGATGATTTTGTGAGTCAGATGGGTTCGGAATCATAAAAACAGTGTGTACGCGAAGAAGGAAAGTTGTCTTGAGTGCAAAAACGTAAGAAAAATGAATGCATAAGGAAAAGAAACAAAAGGGAGGTATTGGTTTAAATGCTCTTTTAGATGATTTTGTGAGTCAGATGGGTTCGGAATCATAAAAACAGTGTGTACGCGAAGAAGGAAAGTTGTCTTGAGTGCAAAAACGTAAGAAAAATGAATGCATAAGGAAAAGAAACAAAAGGGCGGAATTCGTTTAACTGGTCTTTTGGACTGTTTTGTTATTCAGATAGGTTTGGAATTATAAAAACAGTGTGTACGCGAAGGAGGAAAGTTGTTTTGAGTGCAAAAACGTGGAAAAAATGAATGGATAAGGAAAAGAAACAAAAGGGCGGTATCGGTTTAAATAGCTTTTTAGACAGTTTTGTGAGTCAGATGGGTTCGGAATCTTAAAAACAGTGTGTACGAGAAGGAGGAAAGTTGTTTTGAGTGCAAAAACGTGAAAAAAATGAATGCATAAGGAAAAGAAACAAAAGGGCGGTATTGATTTAAATGGCTTTTTAGACAGTTTTGTGAGTCAGATGGGCTCGGAATCTTAAAAACAGTGTGTACGCGAAGGAGGAAAGTTGTTTTGAGAACAAAAACGTGGAAAAAATGAATGTATAAGGAAAAGAAACAAAAGGGCGGTATTGGTTTAAATGGCCTTTTAGACGGTTTTGTGAGTCAGGTGGGTTCGGAATCTTAAAAACAGTGTATACGCGGAGGAAAGTTGTTTTGAGTGCAAAAACGTGGTAAAAATGAATGTATAAGGAAAAGAAACAAAAGGGAGGTATTGGTTTAAATGGTCTTTTAGATGATTTTGTGAGTCAGATGGGTTCGGAATCATGAAAACAGTGTGTACGCGAAGGAGGAAAGTTGTCTTGAGTGCAAAAATGTAAGAAAAATGAATGTGTAAGGAAAAGAAACGAAAGGGCGGTATTGGTTTAAATGGCCTTTTTAACAATTTTGTGAGTCATATGGTTTCGGAATCATAAAAAAAGTGTGTACGCGAAGGAGGAAAGTTGTTTTGAATGCAAAAACGTGGGAAAAATGAATGCATAAGGAAAAGAAACAAAAGGGCGGCATTGGTTTAAATGGCTTTTTAGACAGTTTTCTGAGTCAGATGGGTTCGGAATCTTAAAAACAGTGTATACGCGTAGGAGGAAAGTTGTTTTGAGTGCAAAAACGTGGTAAAAATGAATGTATAAGGAAAAGAAACAAAAGGGAGGTATTGGTTTAAATGGTCTTTTAGATGATTTTGTGAGTTAGATGGGTTCGGAATCATCAAAACAGTGTGTACGCGAAGGAGGAAAGTTGTCTTGAGTGCAAAAATGTAAGATAAATGAATGTGTAAGGAAAAGAAACGAAAGGGCGGTATTGGTTTAAATGGCCTTTTTAACGATTTTGTGAGTCATATGGGTTCGGAATCATAAAAACAGTGTGTACGCAAAGGAAGAAAACTGTTTTGAGTGCAAAATCGTGGAAAAAATGAATGTATAAGGAAAAGAAACAAAAGGGCGTTATTCGTTTAAATGGTCTTTTAGACGATTTTGTGAGTTAGATGGGTTCGGAATCATCAAAACAGTGTGTACGCGAAGGAGGAAAGTTGTCTTGAGTGCAGAAATGTAAGAAAAATGAATGTGTAAGGAAAAGAAACGAAAGGGCGGTATTGGTTTAAATGCTCTTTTAGATGATTTTGTGAGTCAGATGGGTTCGGAATCTTAAAAACAGTGTATACGCGGAGGAAAGTTGTTTTGAGTGCAAAAACGTGGTAAAAATGAATGTATAAGGAAAAGAAACAAATGGGAGGTATTGGTTTAAATGGTCTTTTAGATGATTTTGTGAGTCAGATGGGTTCGGAATCATGAAAACAGTGTGTACGCGAAGGAGGAAAGTTGTCTTGAGTGCAAAAATGTAAGAAAAATGAATGTGTAAGGAAAAGAAACAAAAGGGCGGTATTGGTTTAAATGGCCTTTTTAACGATTTTGTGAGTCATGGTTTCGGAATCATAAAAAAAGTGTGTACGCGAAGGAGAAAAGTTCAGATGGATTCGGAATCATAAAAAAAGTGTGTACGCGAAGAAGGAAAGTTGTCTTAAGTGCAAAAACGTAAGAAAAATGAATGCATAAGGAAAAGAAACGAAAGGGCGGAATTCGTTTAAATGGTCTTTTGGACGGTTTTGTTATTCAGATAGGTTTGGAATTATAAAAACAGTGTGTACGCGAAGGAGGAAAGTTGTTTTGAGTGCAAAAACGTGGAAAAAATGAATGGATAAGGAAAAGAAACAAAAGGGCGGTATCGGTTTAAATAGCTTTTTAGACAGTTTTGTGAGTCAGATGGGTTCGGAATCTTAAAAACAGTGTGTACGAGAAGGAGGAAAGTTGTTTTGAGTGCAAAAACGTGAAAAAAATGAATGCATAAGGAAAAGAAACAAAAGGGCGGTATTGGTTTAAATGGCTTTTTAGACAGTTTTGTGAGTCAGATGGGCTCGGAATCTTAAAAACAGTGTGTACGCGAAGGAGGAAAGTTGTTTTGAGAACAAAAACGTGGAAAAAATGAATGTATAAGGAAAAAAAACAAAAGGGCGGTATTGGTTTAAATGGCCTTTTAGACGGTTTTGTGAGTCAGGTGGGTTCGGAATCTTAAAAACAGTGTGTACGAGAAGGAGGAAAGTTGGAAAAACGTGGAAAAGGTGAAAGTATAAAGAAAAGAAACAAAAGGGCGGTATTGGTTTAAATGGCCTTTTTAACGATTTCGTGAGTCATATGGGTTCGGAATCATAAAAAAAGTGTTTACGCGAAGGAGGAAAGTTGTTTTGAGTGCAAAAACGTGGGAAAAATGAATGCATAAGGAAAAGAAACAAAAGGGCGGTATTGGTTTAAATGGCTTTTTAGACAGTTTTGTGAGTCAGATGGGTTCGGAATCTTAAAAACAGTGTATACGCGAAGGAGGAAAGTTGTTTTGAGTGCAAAAACGTGGAAAAAATGAATGTATAAGGAAAAGCAACAAAAGGGAGGTATTGGTTTAAATGGTCTTTTAGATTATTTTGTGAGTTAGATGGGTTCGGAATCATCAAAACAGTGTGTACGCGAAGGAGGAAAGTTGTCTTGAGTGCAAAAATGTAAGAAAAATGAATGTGTAAGGAAAAGAAACGAAAGGGCGGTATTGGTTTAAATGGCCTTTTTAACGATTTTGTGAGTCATATGGGTTCGGAATCATAAAAAAAGTGTGTACGCGAGGAAGGAAAGTTGTCTTAAGTGCAAAAACGTAAGAAAAATGAATGCATAAGTAAAAGAAACGAAAGGGCGGAATTCGTTTAAATGGTCTTTTGGACGGTTTTGTTATTCAGATGGGTTTGGATTTATAAAAACAGTGTGTACGAGGTGGAAATTTCGAAAAACGTGGAAAAAGTGAATGTATAAGGAAAAGAAACAAAACGGCGGTATTGGTTTAAATGGCTTTTTAGACAGTTTTGTGAGTCAGATGGGTTCGGAATCTTAAAAACAGTGTTTACGCGAAGGAGGAAAGTTGTTTTGAGTACAAAAACGTGGGAAAAATGAATGCATAAGAAAAAGAAACAAAAGGGCGGTATTGGTTTAAATGGCTTTTTAGACAGTTTTGTGAGTCAGATGGGTTCGGAATCTTAAAAACAGTGTATACGCGAAGGAGGAAAGTTGTCTTGAGTGCAAAAATGTAAGAAAAATGAATGTGTAAGGAAAAGAAACGAAAGGGCGGTATTGGTTTAAATGGCCTTTTTAACAATTTTGTGAGTCATATGGTTTCGGAATCATAAAAAAAGTGTGTACGCGAAGGAGGAAAGTTGTTTTGAATGCAAAAACGTGGGAAAAATGAATGCATAAGGAAAAGAAACAAAAGGGCGGCATTGGTTTAAATGGCTTTTTAGACAGTTTTCTGAGTCAGATGGGTTCGGAATCTTAAAAACAGTGTATACGCGTAGGAGGAAAGTTGTTTTGAGTGCAAAAACGTGGTAAAAATGAATGTATAAGGAAAAGAAACAAGAGGGAGGTATTGGTTTAAATGGTCTTTTAGATGATTTTGTGAGTTAGATGGGTTCGGAATCATCAAAACAGTGTGTACGCGAAGGAGGAAAGTTGTCTTGAGTGCAAAAATGTAAGATAAATGAATGTGTAAGGAAAAGAAACGAAAGGGCGGTATTGGTTTAAATGGCCTTTTTAACGATTTTGTGAGTCATATGGGTTCGGAATCATAAAAACAGTGTGTACGCAAAGGAAGAAAACTGTTTTGAGTGCAAAATCGTGGAAAAAATGAATGTATAAGGAAAAGAAACAAAAGGGCGTTATTCGTTTAAATGGTCTTTTAGACGATTTTGTGAGTTAGATGGGTTCGGAATCATCAAAACAGTGTGTACGCGAAGGAGGAAAGTTGTCTTGAGTGCAGAAATGTAAGAAAAATGAATGTGTAAGGAAAAGAAACGAAAGGGCGGTATTGGTTTAAATGCTCTTTTAGATGATTTTGTGAGTCAGATGGGTTCGGAATCTTAAAAACAGTGTATACGCGGAGGAAAGTTGTTTTGAGTGCAAAAACGTGGTAAAAATGAATGTATAAGGAAAAGAAACAAATGGGAGGTATTGGTTTAAATGGTCTTTTAGATGATTTTGTGAGTCAGATGGGTTCGGAATCATGAAAACAGTGTGTACGCGAAGGAGGAAAGTTGTCTTGAGTGCAAAAATGTAAGAAAAATGAATGTGTAAGGAAAAGAAACGAAAGGGCGGTATTGGTTTAAATGGCCTTTTTAACGATTTTGTGAGTCATGGTTTCGGAATCATAAAAAAAGTGTGTACGCGAAGGAGAAAAGTTCAGATGGGTTCGGAATCTCAAAAACAGTGTGTACGAGAAGGAGGAAAGTTGTTTTGAGTGCAAAAACGTGGAAAAAATGAATGTATAAGGAAAAGAAACAAAAGGGCGGTATTGGTTTAAATGGCCTTTTTAACGATTTTGTGAGTCATATGGATTCGGAATCATAAAAAAAGTGTGTACGCGAAGAAGGAAAGTTGTCTTAAGTGCAAAAACGTAAGAAAAATGAATGCATAAGGAAAAGAAACGAAAGGGCGGAATTCGTTTAAATGGTCTTTTGGACGGTTTTGTTATTCAGATAGGTTTGGAATTATAAAAACAGTGTGTACGCGAAGGAGGAAAGTTGTTTTGAGTGCAAAAACGTGGAAAAAATGAATGGATAAGGAAAAGAAACAAAAGGGCGGTATCGGTTTAAATAGCTTTTTAGACAGTTTTGTGAGTCAGATGGGTTCGGAATCTTAAAAACAGTGTGTACGAGAAGGAGGAAAGTTGTTTTGAGTGCAAAAACGTGAAAAAAATGAATGCATAAGGAAAAGAAACAAAAGGGCGGTATTGGTTTAAATGGCTTTTTAGACAGTTTTGTGAGTCAGATGGGCTCGGAATCTTAAAAACAGTGTGTACGCGAAGGAGGAAAGTTGTTTTGAGAACAAAAACGTGGAAAAAATGAATGTATAAGGAAAAGAAACAAAAGGGCGGTATTGGTTTAAATGGCCTTTTAGACGGTTTTGTGAGTCAGGTGGGTTCGGAATCTTAAAAACAGTGTGTACGAGAAGGAGGAAAGTTGGAAAAACGTGGAAAAGGGGAAAGTATAAAGAAAAGAAACAAAAGGGCGGTATTGGTTTAAATGGCCTTTTTAACGATTTCGTGAGTCATATGGGTTCGGAATCATAAAAAAAGTGTTTACGCGAAGGAGGAAAGTTGTTTTGAGTGCAAAAACGTGGGAAAAATGAATGCATAAGGAAAAGAAACAAAAGGGCGGTATTGGTTTAAATGGCTTTTTAGACAGTTTTGTGAGTCAGATGGGTTCGGAATCTTAAAAACAGTGTATACGCGAAGGAGGAAAGTTGTTTTGAGTGCAAAAACGTGGAAAAAATGAATGTATAAGGAAAAGCAACAAAAGGGAGGTATTGGTTTAAATGGTCTTTTAGATTATTTTGTGAGTCAGATGGGTTCGGAATCATCAAAACAGTGTGTACGCGAAGGAGGAAAGTTGTCTTGAGTGCAAAAATGTAAGAAAAATGAATGTGTAAGGAAAAGAAACGAAAGGGCGGTATTGGTTTAAATGGCCTTTTTAACGATTTTGTGAGTCATATGGGTTCGGAATCATAAAAAAAGTGTGTACGCGAAGAAGGAAAGTTGTCTTAAGTGCAAAAACGTAAGAAAAATGAATGCATAAGGAAAAGAAACGAAAGGGCGGAATTCGTTTAAATGGTCTTTTGGACGGTTTTGTTATTCAGATGGGTTTGGATTTATAAAAACAGTGTGTACGAGGTGGAAATTTCGAAAAACGTGGAAAAAGTGAATGTATAAGGAAAAGAAACAAAACGGCGGTATTGGTTTAAATGGCTTTTTAGACAGTTTTGTGAGTCAGATGGGTTCGGAATCTTAAAAACAGTGTTTACGCGAAGGAGGAAAGTTGTTTTGAGTACAAAAACGTGGGAAAAATGAATGCATAAGAAAAAGAAACAAAAGGGCGGTATTGGTTTAAATGGCTTTTTAGACAGTTTTGTGAGTCAGATGGGTTCGGAATCTTAAAAACAGTGTATACGCGGAGGAAAGTTGTTTTGAGTGCAAAAACGTGGTAAAAATGAATGTATAAGGAAAAGAAACAAAAGGGAGGTATTGGTTTAAATGGTCTTTTAGATGATTTTGTGAGTCAGATGGGTTCGGAATCATGAAAACAGTGTGTACGCGAAGGAGGAAAGTTGTCTTGAGTGCAAAAATGTAAGAAAAATGAATGTGTAAGGAAAAGAAACGAAAGGGCGGTATTGGTTTAAATGGCCTTTTTAACAATTTTGTGAGTCATATGGTTTCGGAATCATAAAAAAAGTGTGTACGCGAAGGAGGAAAGTTGTTTTGAATGCAAAAACGTGGGAAAAATGAATGCATAAGGAAAAGAAACAAAAGGGCGGCATTGGTTTAAATGGCTTTTTAGACAGTTTTCTGAGTCAGATGGGTTCGGAATCTTAAAAACAGTGTATACGCGTAGGAGGAAAGTTGTTTTGAGTGCAAAAACGTGGTAAAAATGAATGTATAAGGAAAAGAAACAAAAGGGAGGTATTGGTTTAAATGGTCTTTTAGATGATTTTGTGAGTTAGATGGGTTCGGAATCATCAAAACAGTGTGTACGCGAAGGAGGAAAGTTGTCTTGAGTGCAAAAATGTAAGAAAAATGAATGTGTAAGGAAAAGAAACGAAAGGGCGGTATTGGTTTAAATTGCCTTTTTAACGATTTTGTGAGTCATATGGGTTCGGAATCATAAACAAAGTGTGTACGCAAAGGAGGAAAGTTGCTTTGAGTGCAAAAACGTGGGAAAAATGAATGCATAAGGAAAAGAAACAAAAGGGCGGTATTGGTTTAAATAGCTTTTTAGACAGTTTTGTGAGTCAGATGGGTTCGGAATCTTAAAAACAGTGTGTACGAGAAGGAGGAAAGTTGTTTTGAGTGCAAAAACGTGAAAAAAATGAATGCATAAGGAAAAGAAACAAAAGGGCGGTATTGGTTTAAATGGCTTTTTAGACAGTTTTGTGAGTCAGATGGGTTCGGAATCTTAAAAACAGTGTATACGCGAAGGAGGAAAGTTGTTTTGAGTGCAAAAACGTGGAAAAAATGAATGTATAAGGAAAAGAAACAAAAGGGAGGTATTGGTTTAAATGGTCTTTTAGATGATTTTGTGAGTCAGATGGGTTCGGAATCATCAAAACAGTGTGTACGCGAAGGCGGAAAGTTGGCTTGAGTGCAAAAATGTAAGAAAAATGAATATGTAAGGAAAAGAAACGAAAGGGCGGTATTGGTTTAAATGGCCTTTTTAACGATTTTGTGAGTCATATGGGTTCGGAATCATAAAAAAAGTGTGTACGCGAAGAAGGAAAGTTGTCTTAAGTGCAAAAACGTAAGAAAAATGAATGCATAAGGAAAAGAAACGAAAGGGCGGAATTCGTTTAAATGGTCTTTTGGACGGTTTTGTTATTCAGATGGGTTTGGATTTATAAAAACAGTGTGTACGAGGTGGAAAGTTCGAAAAACGTGGAAAAAGTGAATGTAAAAGGAAAAGAAACAAAACGGCGGTATTGGATTAAATGGCTTTTTAGACAGTTTTGTGAGTCAGATGGGTTCGGAATCTTAAAAACAGTGTTTACGCGAAGGAGGAAAGTTGATTTGAGTACAAAAACGTGGGAAAAATGAATGCATAAGAAAAAGAAACAAAAGGGCGGTATTGGTTTAAATGGCTTTTTAGACAGTTTTGTGAGTCAGATGGGTTCGGAATATTAAAAACAGTGTATACGCGGAGGAAAGTTGTTTTGAGTGCAAAAACGTGGTAAAAATGAATGTATAAGGAAAAGAAACAAAAGGGAGGTATTGGTTTAAATGGTCTTTTAGATGATTTTGTGAGTCAGATGGGTTCGGAATCATGAAAACAGTGTGTACGCGAAGGAGGAAAGTTGTCTTGAGTGCAAAAATGTAAGAAAAATGAATGTGTAAGGAAAATAAACGAAAGGGCGGTATTGGTTTAAATGGCCTTTTTAACGATTTTGTGAGTCATATGGTTTCGGAATCATAAAAAAAGTGTGTACGCGAAGGAGGAAAGTTGTTTTGAATGCAAAAACGTGGGAAAAATGAATGCATAAGGAAAAGAAACAAAAGGGCGGTATTGGTTTAAATGGCTTTTTAGACAGTTTTCTGATTCAGATGGGTTCGGAATCTTAAAAACAGTGTATACGCGAAGGAGGAAGGAGGTTTTGAGTGCAAAAACGTGGTAAAAATGAATGTATAAGGAAAAGAAACAAAAGGGAGGTATTGGTTTAAATGCTCTTTTAGATGATTTTGTGAGTCAGATGGGTTCGGAATCATAAAAACAGTGTGTACGCGAAGAAGGAAAGTTGTGTTTAGTGCAAAAACGTAAGAAAAATGAATGTGTAAGGAAAAGAAACGAAAGGGCGGTATTGGTTTAAATGCTCTTTTAGATGATTTTGTGAGTCAGATGGGTTCGGAATCATCAAAACAGTGTGTACGCGAAGGAGGAAAGTTGTTTTGAGTGCAAAAACGTGGAAAAAATGAATGGATAAGGAAAAGAAACAAAAGGGCGGTATCGGTTTAAATAGCTTTTTAGACAGTTTTGTGAGTCAGATGGGTTCGGAATCTTAAAAACAGTGTGTACGAGAAGGAGGAAAGTTGTTTTGAGTGCAAAAACGTGAAAAAAATGAATGCATAAGGAAAAGAAACAAAAGGGCGGTATTGGTTTAAATGGCTTTTTAGACAGTTTTGTGAGTCAGATGGGCTCGGAATCTTAAAAACAGTGTGTACGCGAAGGAGGAAAGTTGTTTTGAGAACAAAAACGTGGAAAAAATGAATGTATAAGGAAAAGAAACAAAAGGGCGGTATTGGTTTAAATGGCCTTTTAGACGGTTTTGTGAGTCAGGTGGGTTCGGAATCTTAAAAACAGTGTGTACGAGAAGGAGGAAAGTTGGAAAAACGTGGAAAAGGGGAAAGTATAAAGAAAAGAAACAAAAGGGCAGTATTGGTTTAAATGGCCTTTTTAACGATTTCGTGAGTCATATGGGTTCGGAATCATAAAAAAAGTGTTTACGCGAAGGAGGAAAGTTGTTTTGAGTGCAAAAACGTGGGAAAAATGAATGCATAAGGAAAAGAAACAAAAGGGCGGTATTGGTTTAAATGGCTTTTTAGACAGTTTTGTGAGTCAGATGGGTTCGGAATCTTAAAAACAGTGTATACGCGAAGGAGGAAAGTTGTTTTGAGTGCAAAAACGTGGAAAAAATGAATGTATAAGGAAAAGAAACAAAAGGGAGGTATTGGTTTAAATGGTCTTTTAGATGATTTTGTGAGTCAGATGGGTTCGGAATCATGAAAACAGTGTGTACGCGAAGGAGGAAAGTTGTCTTGAGTGCAAAAATGTAAGAAAAATGAATGTGTAAGGAAAAGAAACGAAAGGGCGGTATTGGTTTAAATGGCCTTTTTAACGATTTTGTGAGTCATGGTTTCGGAATCATAAAAAAAGTGTGTACGCGAAGGAGAAAAGTTCAGATGGGTTCGGAATCTTAAAAACAGTGTGTACGAGAAGGAGGAAAGTTGTTTTGAGTGCAAAAACGTGGAAAAAATGAATGTATAAGGAAAAGAAACAAAAGGGCGGTATTGGTTTAAATGGCCTTTTTAACGATTTTGTGAGTCATATGGGTTCGGAATCATAAAAAAAGTGTGTGCGCGAAGAAGGAAAGTTGTCTTAAGTGCAAAAACGTAAGAAAAATGAATGCATAAGGAAAAGAAACGAAAGGGCGGAATTCGTTTAAATGGTCTTTTGGACGGTTTTGTTATTCAGATGGGTTTGGATTTATAAAAACAGTGTGTACGAGGTGGAAAGTTCGAAAAACGTGGAAAAAGTGAATGTATAAGGAAAAGAAACAAAAGGGAGGTATTGGTTTAAATGGTCTTTTAGATGATTTTGTGAGTCAGATGGGTTCGGAATCATGAAAACAGTGTGTACGCGAAGGAGAAAAGTTGTCTTGAGTGCAAAAATGTAAGAAAAATGAATGTGTAAGGAAAAGAAACGAAAGGGCGGTATTGGTTTAAATGGCCTTTTTAACGATTTTGTGAGTCATATGGGCTCGGAATCTTAAAAACAGTGTGTACGCGAAGGAGGAAAGTTGTTTTGAGAACAAAAACGTGGAAAAAATGAATGTATAAGGAAAAGAAACAAAAGGGCGGTATTGGTTTAAATGGCCTTTTAGACGGTTTTGTGAGTCAGGTGGGTTCGGAATCTTAAAAACAGTGTGTACGAGAAGGAGGAAAGTTGGAAAAACGTGGAAAAGGGGAAAGTATATAGAAAAGAAACAAAAGGGCGGTATTGGTTTAAATGGCCTTTTTAACGATTTCGTGAGTCATATGGGTTCGGAATCATAAAAAAAGTGTTTACGCGAAGGAGGAAAGTTGTTTTGAGTGCAAAAACGTGGGAAAAATGAATGCATAAGGAAAAGAAACAAAAGGGCGGTATTGGTTTAAATGGCTTTTTAGACAGTTTTGTGAGTCAGATGGGTTCGGAATCTTAAAAACAGTGTTTACGCGAAGGAGGAAAGTTGTTTTGAGTACAAAAACGTGGGAAAAATGAATGCATAAGAAAAAGAAACAAAAGGGCGGTATTGGTTTAAATGGCTTTTTAGACAGTTTTGTGAGTCAGATGGGTTCGGAATATTAAAAACAGTGTATACGCGGAGGAAAGTTGTTTTGAGTGCAAAAACGTGGTAAAAATGAATGTATAAGGAAAAGAAACAAATGGGAGGTATTGGTTTAAATGGTCTTTTAGATGATTTTGTGAGTCAGATGGGTTCGGAATCATGAAAACAGTGTGTACGCGAAGGAGGAAAGTTGTCTTGAGTGCAAAAATGTAAGAAAAATGAATGTGTAAGGAAAAGAAACGAAAGGGCGGTATTGGTTTAAATGGCCTTTTTAACGATTTTGTGAGTCATGGTTTCGGAATCATAAAAAAAGTGTGTACGCGAAGGAGAAAAGTTCAGATGGGTTCGGAATCTTAAAAACAGTGTGTACGAGAAGGAGGAAAGTTGTTTTGAGTGCAAAAACGTGGTAAAAATGAATGTATAAGGAAAAGAAACAAAAGGGAGGTATTGGTTTAAATGGTCTTTTAGATGATTTTGTGAGTCAGATGGGTTCGGAATCATGAAAACAGTGTGTACGCGAAGGAGAAAAGTTGTCTTGAGTGCAAAAATGTAAGAAAAATGAATGTGTAAGGAAAAGAAACGAAAGGGCGGTATTGGTTTAAATGGCCTTTTTAACGATTTTGTGAGTCATATGGTTTCGGAATCATAAAAAAAGTGTGTACGCGAAGGAGGAAAGTTGTTTTGAGAACAAAAACGTGGAAAAAATGAATGTATAAGGAAAAGAAACAAAAGGGCGGTATTGGTTTAAATGGCCTTTTAGACGGTTTTGTGAGTCAGGTGGGTTCGGAATCTTAAAAACAGTGTGTACGAGAAGGAGGAAAGTTGGAAAAACGTGGAAAAGGGGAAAGTATAAAGAAAAGAAACAAAAGGGCGGTATTGGTTTAAATGGCCTTTTTAACGATTTCGTGAGTCATATGGGTTCGGAATCATAAAAAAAGTGTTTACGCGAAGGAGGAAAGTTGTTTTGAGTGCAAAAACGTGGGAAAAATGAATGCATAAGGAAAAGAAACAAAAGGGCGGTATTGGTTTAAATGGCTTTTTAGACAGTTTTGTGAGTCAGATGGGTTCGGAATCTTAAAAACAGTGTTTACGCGAAGGAGGAAAGTTGTTTTGAGTACAAAAACGTGGGAAAAATGAATGCATAAGAAAAAGAAACAAAAGGGCGGTATTGGTTTAAATGGCTTTTTAGACAGTTTTGTGAGTCAGATGGGTTCGGAATATTAAAAACAGTGTATACGCGGAGGAAAGTTGTTTTGAGTGCAAAAACGTGGTAAAAATGAATGTATAAGGAAAAGAAACAAATGGGAGGTATTGGTTTAAATGGTCTTTTAGATGATTTTGTGAGTCAGATGGGTTCGGAATCATGAAAACAGTGTGTACGCGAAGGAGGAAAGTTGTCTTGAGTGCAAAAATGTAAGAAAAATGAATGTGTAAGGAAAAGAAACGAAAGGGCGGTATTGGTTTAAATGGCCTTTTTAACGATTTTGTGAGTCATGGTTTCGGAATCATAAAAAAAGTGTGTACGCGAAGGAGAAAAGTTCAGATGGGTTCGGAATCTTAAAAACAGTGTGTACGAGAAGGAGGAAAGTTGTTTTGAGTGCAAAAACGTGGTAAAAATGAATGTATAAGGAAAAGAAACAAAAGGGAGGTATTGGTTTAAATGGTCTTTTAGATGATTTTGTGAGTCAGATGGGTTCGGAATCATGAAAACAGTGTGTACGCGAAGGAGAAAAGTTGTCTTGAGTGCAAAAATGTAAGAAAAATGAATGTGTAAGGAAAAGAAACGAAAGGGCGGTATTGGTTTAAATGGCCTTTTTAACGATTTTGTGAGTCATATGGTTTCGGAATCATAAAAAAAGTGTGTACGCGAAGGAGGAAAGTTGTTTTGAGAACAAAAACGTGGAAAAAATGAATGTATAAGGAAAAGAAACAAAAGGGCGGTATTGGTTTAAATGGCCTTTTAGACGGTTTTGTGAGTCAGGTGGGTTCGGAATCTTAAAAAAAGTGTGTGCGCGAAGAAGGAAAGTTGTCTTAAGTGCAAAAACGTAAGAAAAATGAATGCATAAGGAAAAGAAACGAAAGGGCGGAATTCGTTTAAATGGTCTTTTGGACGGTTTTGTTATTCAGATGGGTTTGGATTTATAAAAACAGTGTGTACGAGGTGGAAAGTTCGAAAAACGTGGAAAAAGTGAATGTATAAGGAAAAGAAACAAAAGGGAGGTATTGGTTTAAATGGTCTTTTAGATGATTTTGTGAGTCAGATGGGTTCGGAATCATGAAAACAGTGTGTACGCGAAGGAGAAAAGTTGTCTTGAGTGCAAAAATGTAAGAAAAATGAATGTGTAAGGAAAAGAAACGAAAGGGCGGTATTGGTTTAAATGGCCTTTTTAACGATTTTGTGAGTCATATGGGCTCGGAATCTTAAAAACAGTGTGTACGCGAAGGAGGAAAGTTGTTTTGAGAACAAAAACGTGGAAAAAATGAATGTATAAGGAAAAGAAACAAAAGGGCGGTATTGGTTTAAATGGCCTTTTAGACGGTTTTGTGAGTCAGGTGGGTTCGGAATCTTAAAAACAGTGTGTACGAGAAGGAGGAAAGTTGGAAAAACGTGGAAAAGGGGAAAGTATATAGAAAAGAAACAAAAGGGCGGTATTGGTTTAAATGGCCTTTTTAACGATTTCGTGAGTCATATGGGTTCGGAATCATAAAAAAAGTGTTTACGCGAAGGAGGAAAGTTGTTTTGAGTGCAAAAACGTGGGAAAAATGAATGCATAAGGAAAAGAAACAAAAGGGCGGTATTGGTTTAAATGGCTTTTTAGACAGTTTTGTGAGTCAGATGGGTTCGGAATCTTAAAAACAGTGTTTACGCGAAGGAGGAAAGTTGTTTTGAGTACAAAAACGTGGGAAAAATGAATGCATAAGAAAAAGAAACAAAAGGGCGGTATTGGTTTAAATGGCTTTTTAGACAGTTTTGTGAGTCAGATGGGTTCGGAATATTAAAAACAGTGTATACGCGGAGGAAAGTTGTTTTGAGTGCAAAAACGTGGTAAAAATGAATGTATAAGGAAAAGAAACAAATGGGAGGTATTGGTTTAAATGGTCTTTTAGATGATTTTGTGAGTCAGATGGGTTCGGAATCATGAAAACAGTGTGTACGCGAAGGAGGAAAGTTGTCTTGAGTGCAAAAATGTAAGAAAAATGAATGCGTAAGGAAAAGAAACGAAAGGGCGGTATTGGTTTAAATGGCCTTTTTAACGATTTTGTGAGTCATGGTTTCGGAATCATAAAAAAAGTGTGTACGCGAAGGAGAAAAGTTCAGATGGGTTCGGAATCTTAAAAACAGTGTGTACGAGAAGGAGGAAAGTTGTTTTGAGTGCAAAAACGTGGTAAAAATGAATGTATAAGGAAAAGAAACAAAAGGGAGGTATTGGTTTAAATGGTCTTTTAGATGATTTTGTGAGTCAGATGGGTTCGGAATCATGAAAACAGTGTGTACGCGAAGGAGAAAAGTTGTCTTGAGTGCAAAAATGTAAGAAAAATGAATGTGTAAGGAAAAGAAACGAAAGGGCGGTATTGGTTTAAATGGCCTTTTTAACGATTTTGTGAGTCATATGGTTTCGGAATCATAAAAAAAGTGTGTACGCGAAGGAGGAAAGTTGTTTTGAGAACAAAAACGTGGAAAAAATGAATGTATAAGGAAAAGAAACAAAAGGGCGGTATTGGTTTAAATGGCCTTTTAGACGGTTTTGTGAGTCAGGTGGGTTCGGAATCTTAAAAACAGTGTGTACGAGAAGGAGGAAAGTTGGAAAAACGTGGAAAAGGGGAAAGTATAAAGAAAAGAAACAAAAGGGCGGTATTGGTTTAAATGGCCTTTTTAACGATTTCGTGAGTCATATGGGTTCGGAATCATAAAAAAAGTGTTTACGCGAAGGAGGAAAGTTGTTTTGAGTGCAAAAACGTGGGAAAAATGAATGCATAAGGAAAAGAAACAAAAGGGCGGTATTGGTTTAAATGGCTTTTTAGACAGTTTTGTGAGTCAGATGGGTTCGGAATCTTAAAAACAGTGTTTACGCGAAGGAGGAAAGTTGTTTTGAGTACAAAAACGTGGGAAAAATGAATGCATAAGAAAAAGAAACAAAAGGGCGGTATTGGTTTAAATGGCTTTTTAGACAGTTTTGTGAGTCAGATGGGTTCGGAATATTAAAAACAGTGTATACGCGGAGGAAAGTTGTTTTGAGTGCAAAAACGTGGTAAAAATGAATGTATAAGGAAAAGAAACAAATGGGAGGTATTGGTTTAAATGGTCTTTTAGATGATTTTGTGAGTCAGATGGGTTCGGAATCATGAAAACAGTGTGTACGCGAAGGAGGAAAGTTGTCTTGAGTGCAAAAATGTAAGAAAAATGAATGTGTAAGGAAAAGAAACGAAAGGGCGGTATTGGTTTAAATGGCCTTTTTAACGATTTTGTGAGTCATGGTTTCGGAATCATAAAAAAAGTGTGTACGCGAAGGAGAAAAGTTCAGATGGGTTCGGAATCTTAAAAACAGTGTGTACGAGAAGGAGGAAAGTTGTTTTGAGTGCAAAAACGTGGTAAAAATGAATGTATAAGGAAAAGAAACAAAAGGGAGGTATTGGTTTAAATGGTCTTTTAGATGATTTTGTGAGTCAGATGGGTTCGGAATCATGAAAACAGTGTGTACGCGAAGGAGAAAAGTTGTCTTGAGTGCAAAAATGTAAGAAAAATGAATGTGTAAGGAAAAGAAACGAAAGGGCGGTATTGGTTTAAATGGCCTTTTTAACGATTTTGTGAGTCATATGGTTTCGGAATCATAAAAAAAGTGTGTACGCGAAGGAGGAAAGTTGTTTTGAGAACAAAAACGTGGAAAAAATGAATGTATAAGGAAAAGAAACAAAAGGGCGGTATTGGTTTAAATGGCCTTTTAGACGGTTTTGTGAGTCAGGTGGGTTCGGAATCTTAAAAACAGTGTGTACGAGAAGGAGGAAAGTTGGAAAAACGTGGAAAAGGGGAAAGTATAAAGAAAAGAAACAAAAGGGCGGTATTGGTTTAAATGGCCTTTTTAACGATTTCGTGAGTCATATGGGTTCGGAATCATAAAAAAAGTGTTTACGCGAAGGAGGAAAGTTGTTTTGAGTGCAAAAACGTGGGAAAAATGAATGCATAAGGAAAAGAAACAAAAGGGCGGTATTGGTTTAAATGGCTTTTTAGACAGTTTTGTGAGTCAGATGGGTTCGGAATCTTAAAAACAGTGTTTACGCGAAGGAGGAAAGTTGTTTTGAGTACAAAAACGTGGGAAAAATGAATGCATAAGAAAAAGAAACAAAAGGGCGGTATTGGTTTAAATGGCTTTTTAGACAGTTTTGTGAGTCAGATGGGTTCGGAATCTTAAAAACAGTGTATACGCGGAGGAAAGTTGTTTTGAGTGCAAAAACGTGGTAAAAATGAATGCATAAGAAAAAGAAACAAAAGGGCGGTATTGGTTTAAATGGCTTTTTAGACAGTTTTGTGAGTCAGATGGGTTCGGAATCTTAAAAACAGTGTATACGCGGAGGAAAGTTGTTTTGAGTGCAAAAACGTGGTAAAAATGAATGTATAAGGAAAAGAAACAAATAGGAGGTATTGGTTTAAATGGTCTTTTAGATGATTTTGTGAGTCAGATGGGTTCGGAATCATGAAAACAGTGTGTACGCGAAGGAGGAAAGTTGTCTTGAGTGCAAAAATGTAAGAAAAATGAATGTGTAAGGAAAAGAAACGAAAGGGCGGTATTGGTTTAAATGGCCTTTTTAACGATTTTGTGAGTCATGGTTTCGGAATCATAAAAAAAGTGTGTACGCGAAGGAGAAAAGTTCAGATGGGTTCGGAATCTTAAAAACAGTGTGTACGAGAAGGAGGAAAGTTGTTTTGAGTGCAAAAACGTGGAAAAAATGAATGTATAAGGAAAAGAAACAAAAGGGCGGTATTGGTTTAAATGGCCTTTTTAACGATTTTGTGGGTTCGGAATCATAAAAAAAGTGTGTACGCGAAGAAGGAAAGTTGTCTTAAGTGCAAAAACGTAAGAAAAATGAATGCATAAGGAAAAGAAACGAAAGGGCGGAATTCGTTTAAATGGTCTTTTGGACGGTTTTGTTATTGAGATAGGTTTGGAATTATAAAAACAGTGTGTACGCGAAGGAGGAAAGTTGTTTTGAGTGCAAAAACGTGGAAAAAATGAATGGATAAGGAAAAGAAACAAAAGGGCGGTATCGGTTTAAATAGCTTTTTAGACAGTTTTGTGAGTCAGATGGGTTCGGAATCTTAAAAACAGTGTGTACGAGAAGGAGGAAAGTTGTTTTGAGTGCAAAAACGTGAAAAAAATGAATGCATAAGGAAAAGAAACAAAAGGGCGGTATTGGTTTAAATGGCTTTTTAGACAGTTTTGTGAGTCAGATGGGCTCGGAATCTTAAAAGCAGTGTGTACGCGAAGGAGGAAAGTTGTTTTGAGAACAAAAACGTGTAAAAAATGAATGTATAAGGAAAAGAAACAAAAGGGCGGTATTGGTTTAAATGGCCTTTTAGACGGTTTTGTGAGTCAGGTGGGTTCGGAATCTTAAAAACAGTGTGTACGAGAAGGAGGAAAGTTGGAAAAACGTGGAAAAGGGGAAAGTATAAAGAAAAGAAACAAAAGGGCGGTATTGGTTTAAATGGCCTTTTTAACGATTTCGTGAGTCATATGGGTTCGGAATCATAAAAAAAGTGTTTACGCGAAGGAGGAAAGTTGTTTTGAGTGCAAAAACGTGGGAAAAATGAATGCATAAGGAAAAGAAACAAAAGGGCGGTATTGGTTTAAATGGCTTTTTAGACAGTTTTGTGAGTCAGATGGGTTCGGAATCTTAAAAACAGTGTATACGCGAAGGAGGAAAGTTGTTTTGAGTGCAAAAACGTGGAAAAAATGAATGTATAAGGAAAAGAAACAAAAGGGAGGTATTGGTTTAAATGGTCTTTTAGATTATTTTGTGAGTCAGATGGGTTCGGAATCATCAAAACAGTGTGTACGCGAAGGAGGAAAGTTGTCTTGAGTGCAAAAATGTAAGAAAAATGAATGTGTAAGGAAAAGAAACGAAAGGGCGGTATTGGTTTAAATGGCCTTTTTAACGATTTTGTGAGTCATATGGGTTCGGAATCATAAAAAAAGTGTGTACGCGAAGAAGGAAAGTTGTCTTAAGTGCAAAAACGTAAGAAAAATGAATGCATAAGGAAAAGAAACGAAAGGGCGGAATTCGTTTAAATGGTCTTTTGGACGGTTTTGTTATTCAGATGGGTTTGGATTTATAAAAACAGTGTGTACGAGGTGGAAATTTCGAAAAACGTGGAAAAAGTGAATGTATAAGGAAAAGAAACAAAACGGCGGTATTGGTTTAAATGGCTTTTTAGACAGTTTTGTGAGTCAGATGGGTTCGGAATCTTAAAAACAGTGTTTACGCGAAGGAGGAAAGTTGTTTTGAGTACAAAAACGTGGGAAAAATGAATGCATAAGAAAAAGAAACAAAAGGGCGGTATTGGTTTAAATGGCTTTTTAGACAGTTTTGTGAGTCAGATGGGTTCGGAATATTAAAAACAGTGTATACGCGGAGGAAAGTTGTTTTGAGTGCAAAAACGTGGTAAAAATGAATGTATAAGGAAAAGAAACAAATGGGAGGTATTGGTTTAAATGGTCTTTTAGATGATTTTGTGAGTCAGATGGGTTCGGAATCATGAAAACAGTGTGTACGCGAAGGAGGAAAGTTGTCTTGAGTGCAAAAATGTAAGAAAAATGAATGTGTAAGGAAAAGAAACGAAAGGGCGGTATTGGTTTAAATGGCCTTTTTAACGATTTTGTGAGTCATGGTTTCGGAATCATAAAAAAAGTGTGTACGCGAAGGAGAAAAGTTCAGATGGGTTCGGAATCTCAAAAACAGTGTGTACGAGAAGGAGGAAAGTTGTTTTGAGTGCAAAAACGTGGAAAAAATGAATGTATAAGGAAAAGAAACAAAAGGGCGGTATTGGTTTAAATGGCCTTTTTAACGATTTTGTGAGTCATATGGATTCGGAATCATAAAAAAAGTGTGTACGCGAAGAAGGAAAGTTGTCTTAAGTGCAAAAACGTAAGAAAAATGAATGCATAAGGAAAAGAAACGAAAGGGCGGAATTCGTTTAAATGGTCTTTTGGACGGTTTTGTTATTCAGATAGGTTTGGAATTATAAAAACAGTGTGTACGAGAAGGAGGAAAGTTGTTTTGAGTGCAAAAACGTGAAAAAAATGAATGCATAAGGAAAAGAAACAAAAGGGCGGTATTGGTTTAAATGGCTTTTTAGACAGTTTTGTGAGTCAGATGGGCTCGGAATCTTAAAAACAGTGTGTACGCGAAGGAGGAAAGTTGTTTTGAGAACAAAAACGTGGAAAAAATGAATGTATAAGGAAAAGAAACAAAAGGGCGGTATTGGTTTAAATGGCCTTTTAGACGGTTTTGTGAGTCAGGTGGGTTCGGAATCTTAAAAACAGTGTGTACGAGAAGGAGGAAAGTTGGAAAAACGTGGAAAAGGGGAAAGTATAAAGAAAAGAAACAAAAGGGCGGTATTGGTTTAAATGGCCTTTTTAACGATTTCGTGAGTCATATGGGTTCGGAATCATAAAAAAAGTGTTTACGCGAAGGAGGAAAGTTGTTTTGAGTGCAAAAACGTGGGAAAAATGAATGCATAAGGAAAAGAAACAAAAGGGCGGTATTGGTTTAAATGGCTTTTTAGACAGTTTTGTGAGTCAGATGGGTTCGGAATCTTAAAAACAGTGTTTACGCGAAGGAGGAAAGTTGTTTTGAGTACAAAAACGTGGGAAAAATGAATGCATAAGAAAAAGAAACAAAAGGGCGGTATTGGTTTAAATGGCTTTTTAGACAGTTTTGTGAGTCAGATGGGTTCGGAATCTTAAAAACAGTGTATACGCGGAGGAAAGTTGTTTTGAGTGCAAAAACGTGGTAAAAATGAATGCATAAGAAAAAGAAACAAAAGGGCGGTATTGGTTTAAATGGCTTTTTAGACAGTTTTGTGAGTCAGATGGGTTCGGAATCTTAAAAACAGTGTATACGCGGAGGAAAGTTGTTTTGAGTGCAAAAACGTGGTAAAAATGAATGTATAAGGAAAAGAAACAAATAGGAGGTATTGGTTTAAATGGTCTTTTAGATGATTTTGTGAGTCAGATGGGTTCGGAATCATGAAAACAGTGTGTACGCGAAGGAGGAAAGTTGTCTTGAGTGCAAAAATGTAAGAAAAATGAATGTGTAAGGAAAAGAAACGAAAGGGCGGTATTGGTTTAAATGGCCTTTTTAACGATTTTGTGAGTCATGGTTTCGGAATCATAAAAAAAGTGTGTACGCGAAGGAGAAAAGTTCAGATGGGTTCGGAATCTTAAAAACAGTGTGTACGAGAAGGAGGAAAGTTGTTTTGAGTGCAAAAACGTGGAAAAAATGAATGTATAAGGAAAAGAAACAAAAGGGAGGTATTGGTTTAAATGGTCTTTTAGATGATTTTGTGAGTCAGATGGGTTCGGAATCATGAAAACAGTGTGTACGCGAAGGAGAAAAGTTGTCTTGAGTGCAAAAATGTAAGAAAAATGAATGTGTAAGGAAAAGAAACGAAAGGGCGGTATTGGTTTAAATGGCCTTTTTAACGATTTTGTGAGTCATATGGTTTCGGAATCATAAAAAAAGTGTGTACGCGAAGGAGGAAAGTTGTTTTGAGAACAAAAACGTGGAAAAAATGAATGTATAAGGAAAAGAAACAAAAGGGCGGTATTGGTTTAAATGGCCTTTTAGACGGTTTTGTGAGTCAGGTGGGTTCGGAATCTTAAAAACAGTGTGTACGAGAAGGAGGAAAGTTGGAAAAACGTGGAAAAGGGGAAAGTATAAAGAAAAGAAACAAAAGGGCGGTATTGGTTTAAATGGCCTTTTTAACGATTTCGTGAGTCATATGGGTTCGGAATCATAAAAAAAGTGTTTACGCGAAGGAGGAAAGTTGTTTTGAGTGCAAAAACGTGGGAAAAATGAATGCATAAGGAAAAGAAACAAAAGGGCGGTATTGGTTTAAATGGCTTTTTAGACAGTTTTGTGAGTCAGATGGGTTCGGAATCTTAAAAACAGTGTTTACGCGAAGGAGGAAAGTTGTTTTGAGTACAAAAACGTGGGAAAAATGAATGCATAAGAAAAAGAAACAAAAGGGCGGTATTGGTTTAAATGGCTTTTTAGACAGTTTTGTGAGTCAGATGGGTTCGGAATCTTAAAAACAGTGTATACGCGGAGGAAAGTTGTTTTGAGTGCAAAAACGTGGTAAAAATGAATGCATAAGAAAAAGAAACAAAAGGGCGGTATTGGTTTAAATGGCTTTTTAGACAGTTTTGTGAGTCAGATGGGTTCGGAATCTTAAAAACAGTGTATACGCGGAGGAAAGTTGTTTTGAGTGCAAAAACGTGGTAAAAATGAATGTATAAGGAAAAGAAACAAATAGGAGGTATTGGTTTAAATGGTCTTTTAGATGATTTTGTGAGTCAGATGGGTTCGGAATCATGAAAACAGTGTGTACGCGAAGGAGGAAAGTTGTCTTGAGTGCAAAAATGTAAGAAAAATGAATGTGTAAGGAAAAGAAACGAAAGGGCGGTATTGGTTTAAATGGCCTTTTTAACGATTTTGTGAGTCATGGTTTCGGAATCATAAAAAAAGTGTGTACGCGAAGGAGAAAAGTTCAGATGGGTTCGGAATCTTAAAAACAGTGTGTACGAGAAGGAGGAAAGTTGTTTTGAGTGCAAAAACGTGGAAAAAATGAATGTATAAGGAAAAGAAACAAAAGGGCGGTATTGGTTTAAATGGCCTTTTTAACGATTTTGTGGGTTCGGAATCATAAAAAAAGTGTGTACGCGAAGAAGGAAAGTTGTCTTAAGTGCAAAAACGTAAGAAAAATGAATGCATAAGGAAAAGAAACGAAAGGGCGGAATTCGTTTAAATGGTCTTTTGGACGGTTTTGTTATTGAGATAGGTTTGGAATTATAAAAACAGTGTGTACGCGAAGGAGGAAAGTTGTTTTGAGTGCAAAAACGTGGAAAAAATGAATGGATAAGGAAAAGAAACAAAAGGGCGGTATCGGTTTAAATAGCTTTTTAGACAGTTTTGTGAGTCAGATGGGTTCGGAATCTTAAAAACAGTGTGTACGAGAAGGAGGAAAGTTGTTTTGAGTGCAAAAACGTGAAAAAAATGAATGCATAAGGAAAAGAAACAAAAGGGCGGTATTGGTTTAAATGGCTTTTTAGACAGTTTTGTGAGTCAGATGGGCTCGGAATCTTAAAAGCAGTGTGTACGCGAAGGAGGAAAGTTGTTTTGAGAACAAAAACGTGTAAAAAATGAATGTATAAGGAAAAGAAACAAAAGGGCGGTATTGGTTTAAATGGCCTTTTAGACGGTTTTGTGAGTCAGGTGGGTTCGGAATCTTAAAAACAGTGTGTACGAGAAGGAGGAAAGTTGGAAAAACGTGGAAAAGGGGAAAGTATAAAGAAAAGAAACAAAAGGGCGGTATTGGTTTAAATGGCCTTTTTAACGATTTCGTGAGTCATATGGGTTCGGAATCATAAAAAAAGTGTTTACGCGAAGGAGGAAAGTTGTTTTGAGTGCAAAAACGTGGGAAAAATGAATGCATAAGGAAAAGAAACAAAAGGGCGGTATTGGTTTAAATGGCTTTTTAGACAGTTTTGTGAGTCAGATGGGTTCGGAATCTTAAAAACAGTGTATACGCGAAGGAGGAAAGTTGTTTTGAGTGCAAAAACGTGGAAAAAATGAATGTATAAGGAAAAGAAACAAAAGGGAGGTATTGGTTTAAATGGTCTTTTAGATTATTTTGTGAGTCAGATGGGTTCGGAATCATCAAAACAGTGTGTACGCGAAGGAGGAAAGTTGTCTTGAGTGCAAAAATGTAAGAAAAATGAATGTGTAAGGAAAAGAAACGAAAGGGCGGTATTGGTTTAAATGGCCTTTTTAACGATTTTGTGAGTCATATGGGTTCGGAATCATAAAAAAAGTGTGTACGCGAAGAAGGAAAGTTGTCTTAAGTGCAAAAACGTAAGAAAAATGAATGCATAAGGAAAAGAAACGAAAGGGCGGAATTCGTTTAAATGGTCTTTTGGACGGTTTTGTTATTCAGATGGGTTTGGATTTATAAAAACAGTGTGTACGAGGTGGAAATTTCGAAAAACGTGGAAAAAGTGAATGTATAAGGAAAAGAAACAAAAGGGCGGTATTGGTTTAAATGGCTTTTTAGACAGTTTTGTGAGTCAGATGGGTTCGGAATCTTAAAAACAGTGTTTACGCGAAGGAGGAAAGTTGTTTTGAGTACAAAAACGTGGGAAAAATGAATGCATAAGAAAAAGAAACAAAAGGGCGGTATTGGTTTAAATGGCTTTTTAGACAGTTTTGTGAGTCAGATGGGTTCGGAATATTAAAAACAGTGTATACGCGGAGGAAAGTTGTTTTGAGTGCAAAAACGTGGTAAAAATGAATGTATAAGGAAAAGAAACAAATGGGAGGTATTGGTTTAAATGGTCTTTTAGATGATTTTGTGAGTCAGATGGGTTCGGAATCATGAAAACAGTGTGTACGCGAAGGAGGAAAGTTGTCTTGAGTGCAAAAATGTAAGAAAAATGAATGTGTAAGGAAAAGAAACGAAAGGGCGGTATTGGTTTAAATGGCCTTTTTAACGATTTTGTGAGTCATGGTTTCGGAATCATAAAAAAAGTGTGTACGCGAAGGAGAAAAGTTCAGATGGGTTCGGAATCTCAAAAACAGTGTGTACGAGAAGGAGGAAAGTTGTTTTGAGTGCAAAAACGTGGAAAAAATGAATGTATAAGGAAAAGAAACAAAAGGGCGGTATTGGTTTAAATGGCCTTTTTAACGATTTTGTGAGTCATATGGATTCGGAATCATAAAAAAAGTGTGTACGCGAAGAAGGAAAGTTGTCTTAAGTGCAAAAACGTAAGAAAAATGAATGCATAAGGAAAAGAAACGAAAGGGCGGAATTCGTTTAAATGGTCTTTTGGACGGTTTTGTTATTCAGATAGGTTTGGAATTATAAAAACAGTGTGTACGCGAAGGAGGAAAGTTGTTTTGAGTGCAAAAACGTGGAAAAAATGAATGGATAAGGAAAAGAAACAAAAGGGCGGTATCGGTTTAAATAGCTTTTTAGACAGTTTTGTGAGTCAGATGGGTTCGGAATCTTAAAAACAGTGTGTACGAGAAGGAGGAAAGTTGTTTTGAGTGCAAAAACGTGAAAAAAATGAATGCATAAGGAAAAGAAACAAAAGGGCGGTATTGGTTTAAATGGCTTTTTAGACAGTTTTGTGAGTCAGATGGGCTCGGAATCTTAAAAACAGTGTGTACGCGAAGGAGGAAAGTTGTTTTGAGAACAAAAACGTGGAAAAAATGAATGTATAAGGAAAAGAAACAAAAGGGCGGTATTGGTTTAAATGGCCTTTTAGACGGTTTTGTGAGTCAGGTGGGTTCGGAATCTTAAAAACAGTGTGTACGAGAAGGAGGAAAGTTGGAAAAACGTGGAAAAGGGGAAAGTATAAAGAAAAGAAACAAAAGGGCGGTATTGGTTTAAATGGCCTTTTTAACGATTTCGTGAGTCATATGGGTTCGGAATCATAAAAAAAGTGTTTACGCGAAGGAGGAAAGTTGTTTTGAGTGCAAAAACGTGGGAAAAATGAATGCATAAGGAAAAGAAACAAAAGGGCGGTATTGGTTTAAATGGCTTTTTAGACAGTTTTGTGAGTCAGATGGGTTCGGAATCTTAAAAACAGTGTATACGCGAAGGAGGAAAGTTGTTTTGAGTGCAAAAACGTGGAAAAAATGAATGTATAAGGAAAAGCAACAAAAGGGAGGTATTGGTTTAAATGGTCTTTTAGATTATTTTGTGAGTCAGATGGGTTCGGAATCATCAAAACAGTGTGTACGCGAAGGAGGAAAGTTGTCTTGAGTGCAAAAATGTAAGAAAAATGAATGTGTAAGGAAAAGAAACGAAAGGGCGGTATTGGTTTAAATGGCCTTTTTAACGATTTTGTGAGTCATATGGGTTCGGAATCATAAAAAAAGTGTGTACGCGAAGAAGGAAAGTTGTCTTAAGTGCAAAAACGTAAGAAAAATGAATGCATAAGGAAAAGAAACGAAAGGGCGGAATTCGTTTAAATGGTCTTTTGGACGGTTTTGTTATTCAGATGGGTTTGGATTTATAAAAACAGTGTGTACGAGGTGGAAATTTCGAAAAACGTGGAAAAAGTGAATGTATAAGGAAAAGAAACAAAACGGCGGTATTGGTTTAAATGGCTTTTTAGACAGTTTTGTGAGTCAGATGGGTTCGGAATCTTAAAAACAGTGTTTACGCGAAGGAGGAAAGTTGTTTTGAGTACAAAAACGTGGGAAAAATGAATGCATAAGAAAAAGAAACAAAAGGGCGGTATTGGTTTAAATGGCTTTTTAGACAGTTTTGTGAGTCAGATGGGTTCGGAATCTTAAAAACAGTGTATACGCGGAGGAAAGTTGTTTTGAGTGCAAAAACGTGGTAAAAATGAATGTATAAGGAAAAGAAACAAAAGGGAGGTATTGGTTTAAATGGTCTTTTAGATGATTTTGTGAGTCAGATGGGTTCGGAATCATGAAAACAGTGTGTACGCGAAGGAGGAAAGTTGTCTTGAGTGCAAAAATGTAAGAAAAATGAATGTGTAAGGAAAAGAAACGAAAGGGCGGTATTGGTTTAAATGGCCTTTTTAACAATTTTGTGAGTCATATGGTTTCGGAATCATAAAAAAAGTGTGTACGCGAAGGAGGAAAGTTGTTTTGAATGCAAAAACGTGGGAAAAATGAATGCATAAGGAAAAGAAACAAAAGGGCGGCATTGGTTTAAATGGCTTTTTAGACAGTTTTCTGAGTCAGATGGGTTCGGAATCTTAAAAACAGTGTATACGCGTAGGAGGAAAGTTGTTTTGAGTGCAAAAACGTGGTAAAAATGAATGTATAAGGAAAAGAAACAAAAGGGAGGTATTGGTTTAAATGGTCTTTTAGATGATTTTGTGAGTTAGATGGGTTCGGAATCATCAAAACAGTGTGTACGCGAAGGAGGAAAGTTGTCTTGAGTGCAAAAATGTAAGAAAAATGAATGTGTAAGGAAAAGAAACGAAAGGGCGGTATTGGTTTAAATTGCCTTTTTAACGATTTTGTGAGTCATATGGGTTCGGAATCATAAACAAAGTGTGTACGCAAAGGAGGAAAGTTGCTTTGAGTGCAAAAACGTGGGAAAAATGAATGCATAAGGAAAAGAAACAAAAGGGCGGTATTGGTTTAAATAGCTTTTTAGACAGTTTTGTGAGTCAGATGGGTTCGGAATCTTAAAAACAGTGTGTACGAGAAGGAGGAAAGTTGTTTTGAGTGCAAAAACGTGAAAAAAATGAATGCATAAGGAAAAGAAACAAAAGGGCGGTATTGGTTTAAATGGCTTTTTAGACAGTTTTGTGAGTCAGATGGGTTCGGAATCTTAAAAACAGTGTATACGCGAAGGAGGAAAGTTGTTTTGAGTGCAAAAACGTGGAAAAAATGAATGTATAAGGAAAAGAAACAAAAGGGAGGTATTGGTTTAAATGGTCTTTTAGATGATTTTGTGAGTCAGATGGGTTCGGAATCATCAAAACAGTGTGTACGCGAAGGCGGAAAGTTGGCTTGAGTGCAAAAATGTAAGAAAAATGAATATGTAAGGAAAAGAAACGAAAGGGCGGTATTGGTTTAAATGGCCTTTTTAACGATTTTGTGAGTCATATGGGTTCGGAATCATAAAAAAAGTGTGTACGCGAAGAAGGAAAGTTGTCTTAAGTGCAAAAACGTAAGAAAAATGAATGCATAAGGAAAAGAAACGAAAGGGCGGAATTCGTTTAAATGGTCTTTTGGACGGTTTTGTTATTCAGATGGGTTTGGATTTATAAAAACAGTGTGTACGAGGTGGAAAGTTCGAAAAACGTGGAAAAAGTGAATGTAAAAGGAAAAGAAACAAAACGGCGGTATTGGATTAAATGGCTTTTTAGACAGTTTTGTGAGTCAGATGGGTTCGGAATCTTAAAAACAGTGTTTACGCGAAGGAGGAAAGTTGATTTGAGTACAAAAACGTGGGAAAAATGAATGCATAAGAAAAAGAAACAAAAGGGCGGTATTGGTTTAAATGGCTTTTTAGACAGTTTTGTGAGTCAGATGGGTTCGGAATATTAAAAACAGTGTATACGCGGAGGAAAGTTGTTTTGAGTGCAAAAACGTGGTAAAAATGAATGTATAAGGAAAAGAAACAAAAGGGAGGTATTGGTTTAAATGGTCTTTTAGATGATTTTGTGAGTCAGATGGGTTCGGAATCATGAAAACAGTGTGTACGCGAAGGAGGAAAGTTGTCTTGAGTGCAAAAATGTAAGAAAAATGAATGTGTAAGGAAAATAAACGAAAGGGCGGTATTGGTTTAAATGGCCTTTTTAACGATTTTGTGAGTCATATGGTTTCGGAATCATAAAAAAAGTGTGTACGCGAAGGAGGAAAGTTGTTTTGAATGCAAAAACGTGGGAAAAATGAATGCATAAGGAAAAGAAACAAAAGGGCGGTATTGGTTTAAATGGCTTTTTAGACAGTTTTCTGATTCAGATGGGTTCGGAATCTTAAAAACAGTGTATACGCGAAGGAGGAAGGAGGTTTTGAGTGCAAAAACGTGGTAAAAATGAATGTATAAGGAAAAGAAACAAAAGGGAGGTATTGGTTTAAATGCTCTTTTAGATGATTTTGTGAGTCAGATGGGTTCGGAATCATAAAAACAGTGTGTACGCGAAGAAGGAAAGTTGTGTTTAGTGCAAAAACGTAAGAAAAATGAATGTGTAAGGAAAAGAAACGAAAGGGCGGTATTGGTTTAAATGCTCTTTTAGATGATTTTGTGAGTCAGATGGGTTCGGAATCATCAAAACAGTGTGTACGCGAAGGAGGAAAGTTGTTTTGAGTGCAAAAACGTGGAAAAAATGAATGGATAAGGAAAAGAAACAAAAGGGCGGTATCGGTTTAAATAGCTTTTTAGACAGTTTTGTGAGTCAGATGGGTTCGGAATCTTAAAAACAGTGTGTACGAGAAGGAGGAAAGTTGTTTTGAGTGCAAAAACGTGAAAAAAATGAATGCATAAGGAAAAGAAACAAAAGGGCGGTATTGGTTTAAATGGCTTTTTAGACAGTTTTGTGAGTCAGATGGGCTCGGAATCTTAAAAACAGTGTGTACGCGAAGGAGGAAAGTTGTTTTGAGAACAAAAACGTGGAAAAAATGAATGTATAAGGAAAAGAAACAAAAGGGCGGTATTGGTTTAAATGGCCTTTTAGACGGTTTTGTGAGTCAGGTGGGTTCGGAATCTTAAAAACAGTGTGTACGAGAAGGAGGAAAGTTGGAAAAACGTGGAAAAGGGGAAAGTATAAAGAAAAGAAACAAAAGGGCAGTATTGGTTTAAATGGCCTTTTTAACGATTTCGTGAGTCATATGGGTTCGGAATCATAAAAAAAGTGTTTACGCGAAGGAGGAAAGTTGTTTTGAGTGCAAAAACGTGGGAAAAATGAATGCATAAGGAAAAGAAACAAAAGGGCGGTATTGGTTTAAATGGCTTTTTAGACAGTTTTGTGAGTCAGATGGGTTCGGAATCTTAAAAACAGTGTATACGCGAAGGAGGAAAGTTGTTTTGAGTGCAAAAACGTGGAAAAAATGAATGTATAAGGAAAAGAAACAAAAGGGAGGTATTGGTTTAAATGGTCTTTTAGATGATTTTGTGAGTCAGATGGGTTCGGAATCATGAAAACAGTGTGTACGCGAAGGAGGAAAGTTGTCTTGAGTGCAAAAATGTAAGAAAAATGAATGTGTAAGGAAAAGAAACGAAAGGGCGGTATTGGTTTAAATGGCCTTTTTAACGATTTTGTGAGTCATGGTTTCGGAATCATAAAAAAAGTGTGTACGCGAAGGAGAAAAGTTCAGATGGGTTCGGAATCTTAAAAACAGTGTGTACGAGAAGGAGGAAAGTTGTTTTGAGTGCAAAAACGTGGAAAAAATGAATGTATAAGGAAAAGAAACAAAAGGGCGGTATTGGTTTAAATGGCCTTTTTAACGATTTTGTGAGTCATATGGGTTCGGAATCATAAAAAAAGTGTGTGCGCGAAGAAGGAAAGTTGTCTTAAGTGCAAAAACGTAAGAAAAATGAATGCATAAGGAAAAGAAACGAAAGGGCGGAATTCGTTTAAATGGTCTTTTGGACGGTTTTGTTATTCAGATGGGTTTGGATTTATAAAAACAGTGTGTACGAGGTGGAAAGTTCGAAAAACGTGGAAAAAGTGAATGTATAAGGAAAAGAAACAAAAGGGAGGTATTGGTTTAAATGGTCTTTTAGATGATTTTGTGAGTCAGATGGGTTCGGAATCATGAAAACAGTGTGTACGCGAAGGAGAAAAGTTGTCTTGAGTGCAAAAATGTAAGAAAAATGAATGTGTAAGGAAAAGAAACGAAAGGGCGGTATTGGTTTAAATGGCCTTTTTAACGATTTTGTGAGTCATATGGGCTCGGAATCTTAAAAACAGTGTGTACGCGAAGGAGGAAAGTTGTTTTGAGAACAAAAACGTGGAAAAAATGAATGTATAAGGAAAAGAAACAAAAGGGCGGTATTGGTTTAAATGGCCTTTTAGACGGTTTTGTGAGTCAGGTGGGTTCGGAATCTTAAAAACAGTGTGTACGAGAAGGAGGAAAGTTGGAAAAACGTGGAAAAGGGGAAAGTATATAGAAAAGAAACAAAAGGGCGGTATTGGTTTAAATGGCCTTTTTAACGATTTCGTGAGTCATATGGGTTCGGAATCATAAAAAAAGTGTTTACGCGAAGGAGGAAAGTTGTTTTGAGTGCAAAAACGTGGGAAAAATGAATGCATAAGGAAAAGAAACAAAAGGGCGGTATTGGTTTAAATGGCTTTTTAGACAGTTTTGTGAGTCAGATGGGTTCGGAATCTTAAAAACAGTGTTTACGCGAAGGAGGAAAGTTGTTTTGAGTACAAAAACGTGGGAAAAATGAATGCATAAGAAAAAGAAACAAAAGGGCGGTATTGGTTTAAATGGCTTTTTAGACAGTTTTGTGAGTCAGATGGGTTCGGAATATTAAAAACAGTGTATACGCGGAGGAAAGTTGTTTTGAGTGCAAAAACGTGGTAAAAATGAATGTATAAGGAAAAGAAACAAATGGGAGGTATTGGTTTAAATGGTCTTTTAGATGATTTTGTGAGTCAGATGGGTTCGGAATCATGAAAACAGTGTGTACGCGAAGGAGGAAAGTTGTCTTGAGTGCAAAAATGTAAGAAAAATGAATGTGTAAGGAAAAGAAACGAAAGGGCGGTATTGGTTTAAATGGCCTTTTTAACGATTTTGTGAGTCATGGTTTCGGAATCATAAAAAAAGTGTGTACGCGAAGGAGAAAAGTTCAGATGGGTTCGGAATCTTAAAAACAGTGTGTACGAGAAGGAGGAAAGTTGTTTTGAGTGCAAAAACGTGGTAAAAATGAATGTATAAGGAAAAGAAACAAAAGGGAGGTATTGGTTTAAATGGTCTTTTAGATGATTTTGTGAGTCAGATGGGTTCGGAATCATGAAAACAGTGTGTACGCGAAGGAGAAAAGTTGTCTTGAGTGCAAAAATGTAAGAAAAATGAATGTGTAAGGAAAAGAAACGAAAGGGCGGTATTGGTTTAAATGGCCTTTTTAACGATTTTGTGAGTCATATGGTTTCGGAATCATAAAAAAAGTGTGTACGCGAAGGAGGAAAGTTGTTTTGAGAACAAAAACGTGGAAAAAATGAATGTATAAGGAAAAGAAACAAAAGGGCGGTATTGGTTTAAATGGCCTTTTAGACGGTTTTGTGAGTCAGGTGGGTTCGGAATCTTAAAAACAGTGTGTACGAGAAGGAGGAAAGTTGGAAAAACGTGGAAAAGGGGAAAGTATAAAGAAAAGAAACAAAAGGGCGGTATTGGTTTAAATGGCCTTTTTAACGATTTCGTGAGTCATATGGGTTCGGAATCATAAAAAAAGTGTTTACGCGAAGGAGGAAAGTTGTTTTGAGTGCAAAAACGTGGGAAAAATGAATGCATAAGGAAAAGAAACAAAAGGGCGGTATTGGTTTAAATGGCTTTTTAGACAGTTTTGTGAGTCAGATGGGTTCGGAATCTTAAAAACAGTGTTTACGCGAAGGAGGAAAGTTGTTTTGAGTACAAAAACGTGGGAAAAATGAATGCATAAGAAAAAGAAACAAAAGGGCGGTATTGGTTTAAATGGCTTTTTAGACAGTTTTGTGAGTCAGATGGGTTCGGAATATTAAAAACAGTGTATACGCGGAGGAAAGTTGTTTTGAGTGCAAAAACGTGGTAAAAATGAATGTATAAGGAAAAGAAACAAATGGGAGGTATTGGTTTAAATGGTCTTTTAGATGATTTTGTGAGTCAGATGGGTTCGGAATCATGAAAACAGTGTGTACGCGAAGGAGGAAAGTTGTCTTGAGTGCAAAAATGTAAGAAAAATGAATGTGTAAGGAAAAGAAACGAAAGGGCGGTATTGGTTTAAATGGCCTTTTTAACGATTTTGTGAGTCATGGTTTCGGAATCATAAAAAAAGTGTGTACGCGAAGGAGAAAAGTTCAGATGGGTTCGGAATCTTAAAAACAGTGTGTACGAGAAGGAGGAAAGTTGTTTTGAGTGCAAAAACGTGGTAAAAATGAATGTATAAGGAAAAGAAACAAAAGGGAGGTATTGGTTTAAATGGTCTTTTAGATGATTTTGTGAGTCAGATGGGTTCGGAATCATGAAAACAGTGTGTACGCGAAGGAGAAAAGTTGTCTTGAGTGCAAAAATGTAAGAAAAATGAATGTGTAAGGAAAAGAAACGAAAGGGCGGTATTGGTTTAAATGGCCTTTTTAACGATTTTGTGAGTCATATGGTTTCGGAATCATAAAAAAAGTGTGTACGCGAAGGAGGAAAGTTGTTTTGAGAACAAAAACGTGGAAAAAATGAATGTATAAGGAAAAGAAACAAAAGGGCGGTATTGGTTTAAATGGCCTTTTAGACGGTTTTGTGAGTCAGGTGGGTTCGGAATCTTAAAAAAAGTGTGTGCGCGAAGAAGGAAAGTTGTCTTAAGTGCAAAAACGTAAGAAAAATGAATGCATAAGGAAAAGAAACGAAAGGGCGGAATTCGTTTAAATGGTCTTTTGGACGGTTTTGTTATTCAGATGGGTTTGGATTTATAAAAACAGTGTGTACGAGGTGGAAAGTTCGAAAAACGTGGAAAAAGTGAATGTATAAGGAAAAGAAACAAAAGGGAGGTATTGGTTTAAATGGTCTTTTAGATGATTTTGTGAGTCAGATGGGTTCGGAATCATGAAAACAGTGTGTACGCGAAGGAGAAAAGTTGTCTTGAGTGCAAAAATGTAAGAAAAATGAATGTGTAAGGAAAAGAAACGAAAGGGCGGTATTGGTTTAAATGGCCTTTTTAACGATTTTGTGAGTCATATGGGCTCGGAATCTTAAAAACAGTGTGTACGCGAAGGAGGAAAGTTGTTTTGAGAACAAAAACGTGGAAAAAATGAATGTATAAGGAAAAGAAACAAAAGGGCGGTATTGGTTTAAATGGCCTTTTAGACGGTTTTGTGAGTCAGGTGGGTTCGGAATCTTAAAAACAGTGTGTACGAGAAGGAGGAAAGTTGGAAAAACGTGGAAAAGGGGAAAGTATATAGAAAAGAAACAAAAGGGCGGTATTGGTTTAAATGGCCTTTTTAACGATTTCGTGAGTCATATGGGTTCGGAATCATAAAAAAAGTGTTTACGCGAAGGAGGAAAGTTGTTTTGAGTGCAAAAACGTGGGAAAAATGAATGCATAAGGAAAAGAAACAAAAGGGCGGTATTGGTTTAAATGGCTTTTTAGACAGTTTTGTGAGTCAGATGGGTTCGGAATCTTAAAAACAGTGTTTACGCGAAGGAGGAAAGTTGTTTTGAGTACAAAAACGTGGGAAAAATGAATGCATAAGAAAAAGAAACAAAAGGGCGGTATTGGTTTAAATGGCTTTTTAGACAGTTTTGTGAGTCAGATGGGTTCGGAATATTAAAAACAGTGTATACGCGGAGGAAAGTTGTTTTGAGTGCAAAAACGTGGTAAAAATGAATGTATAAGGAAAAGAAACAAATGGGAGGTATTGGTTTAAATGGTCTTTTAGATGATTTTGTGAGTCAGATGGGTTCGGAATCATGAAAACAGTGTGTACGCGAAGGAGGAAAGTTGTCTTGAGTGCAAAAATGTAAGAAAAATGAATGTGTAAGGAAAAGAAACGAAAGGGCGGTATTGGTTTAAATGGCCTTTTTAACGATTTTGTGAGTCATGGTTTCGGAATCATAAAAAAAGTGTGTACGCGAAGGAGAAAAGTTCAGATGGGTTCGGAATCTTAAAAACAGTGTGTACGAGAAGGAGGAAAGTTGTTTTGAGTGCAAAAACGTGGTAAAAATGAATGTATAAGGAAAAGAAACAAAAGGGAGGTATTGGTTTAAATGGTCTTTTAGATGATTTTGTGAGTCAGATGGGTTCGGAATCATGAAAACAGTGTGTACGCGAAGGAGAAAAGTTGTCTTGAGTGCAAAAATGTAAGAAAAATGAATGTGTAAGGAAAAGAAACGAAAGGGCGGTATTGGTTTAAATGGCCTTTTTAACGATTTTGTGAGTCATATGGTTTCGGAATCATAAAAAAAGTGTGTACGCGAAGGAGGAAAGTTGTTTTGAGAACAAAAACGTGGAAAAAATGAATGTATAAGGAAAAGAAACAAAAGGGCGGTATTGGTTTAAATGGCCTTTTAGACGGTTTTGTGAGTCAGGTGGGTTCGGAATCTTAAAAACAGTGTGTACGAGAAGGAGGAAAGTTGGAAAAACGTGGAAAAGGGGAAAGTATAAAGAAAAGAAACAAAAGGGCGGTATTGGTTTAAATGGCCTTTTTAACGATTTCGTGAGTCATATGGGTTCGGAATCATAAAAAAAGTGTTTACGCGAAGGAGGAAAGTTGTTTTGAGTGCAAAAACGTGGGAAAAATGAATGCATAAGGAAAAGAAACAAAAGGGCGGTATTGGTTTAAATGGCTTTTTAGACAGTTTTGTGAGTCAGATGGGTTCGGAATCTTAAAAACAGTGTTTACGCGAAGGAGGAAAGTTGTTTTGAGTACAAAAACGTGGGAAAAATGAATGCATAAGAAAAAGAAACAAAAGGGCGGTATTGGTTTAAATGGCTTTTTAGACAGTTTTGTGAGTCAGATGGGTTCGGAATATTAAAAACAGTGTATACGCGGAGGAAAGTTGTTTTGAGTGCAAAAACGTGGTAAAAATGAATGTATAAGGAAAAGAAACAAATGGGAGGTATTGGTTTAAATGGTCTTTTAGATGATTTTGTGAGTCAGATGGGTTCGGAATCATGAAAACAGTGTGTACGCGAAGGAGGAAAGTTGTCTTGAGTGCAAAAATGTAAGAAAAATGAATGTGTAAGGAAAAGAAACGAAAGGGCGGTATTGGTTTAAATGGCCTTTTTAACGATTTTGTGAGTCATGGTTTCGGAATCATAAAAAAAGTGTGTACGCGAAGGAGAAAAGTTCAGATGGGTTCGGAATCTTAAAAACAGTGTGTACGAGAAGGAGGAAAGTTGTTTTGAGTGCAAAAACGTGGTAAAAATGAATGTATAAGGAAAAGAAACAAAAGGGAGGTATTGGTTTAAATGGTCTTTTAGATGATTTTGTGAGTCAGATGGGTTCGGAATCATGAAAACAGTGTGTACGCGAAGGAGAAAAGTTGTCTTGAGTGCAAAAATGTAAGAAAAATGAATGTGTAAGGAAAAGAAACGAAAGGGCGGTATTGGTTTAAATGGCCTTTTTAACGATTTTGTGAGTCATATGGTTTCGGAATCATAAAAAAAGTGTGTACGCGAAGGAGGAAAGTTGTTTTGAGAACAAAAACGTGGAAAAAATGAATGTATAAGGAAAAGAAACAAAAGGGCGGTATTGGTTTAAATGGCCTTTTAGACGGTTTTGTGAGTCAGGTGGGTTCGGAATCTTAAAAACAGTGTGTACGAGAAGGAGGAAAGTTGGAAAAACGTGGAAAAGGGGAAAGTATAAAGAAAAGAAACAAAAGGGCGGTATTGGTTTAAATGGCCTTTTTAACGATTTCGTGAGTCATATGGGTTCGGAATCATAAAAAAAGTGTTTACGCGAAGGAGGAAAGTTGTTTTGAGTGCAAAAACGTGGGAAAAATGAATGCATAAGGAAAAGAAACAAAAGGGCGGTATTGGTTTAAATGGCTTTTTAGACAGTTTTGTGAGTCAGATGGGTTCGGAATCTTAAAAACAGTGTTTACGCGAAGGAGGAAAGTTGTTTTGAGTACAAAAACGTGGGAAAAATGAATGCATAAGAAAAAGAAACAAAAGGGCGGTATTGGTTTAAATGGCTTTTTAGACAGTTTTGTGAGTCAGATGGGTTCGGAATCTTAAAAACAGTGTATACGCGGAGGAAAGTTGTTTTGAGTGCAAAAACGTGGTAAAAATGAATGCATAAGAAAAAGAAACAAAAGGGCGGTATTGGTTTAAATGGCTTTTTAGACAGTTTTGTGAGTCAGATGGGTTCGGAATCTTAAAAACAGTGTATACGCGGAGGAAAGTTGTTTTGAGTGCAAAAACGTGGTAAAAATGAATGTATAAGGAAAAGAAACAAATAGGAGGTATTGGTTTAAATGGTCTTTTAGATGATTTTGTGAGTCAGATGGGTTCGGAATCATGAAAACAGTGTGTACGCGAAGGAGGAAAGTTGTCTTGAGTGCAAAAATGTAAGAAAAATGAATGTGTAAGGAAAAGAAACGAAAGGGCGGTATTGGTTTAAATGGCCTTTTTAACGATTTTGTGAGTCATGGTTTCGGAATCATAAAAAAAGTGTGTACGCGAAGGAGAAAAGTTCAGATGGGTTCGGAATCTTAAAAACAGTGTGTACGAGAAGGAGGAAAGTTGTTTTGAGTGCAAAAACGTGGAAAAAATGAATGTATAAGGAAAAGAAACAAAAGGGCGGTATTGGTTTAAATGGCCTTTTTAACGATTTTGTGGGTTCGGAATCATAAAAAAAGTGTGTACGCGAAGAAGGAAAGTTGTCTTAAGTGCAAAAACGTAAGAAAAATGAATGCATAAGGAAAAGAAACGAAAGGGCGGAATTCGTTTAAATGGTCTTTTGGACGGTTTTGTTATTGAGATAGGTTTGGAATTATAAAAACAGTGTGTACGCGAAGGAGGAAAGTTGTTTTGAGTGCAAAAACGTGGAAAAAATGAATGGATAAGGAAAAGAAACAAAAGGGCGGTATCGGTTTAAATAGCTTTTTAGACAGTTTTGTGAGTCAGATGGGTTCGGAATCTTAAAAACAGTGTGTACGAGAAGGAGGAAAGTTGTTTTGAGTGCAAAAACGTGAAAAAAATGAATGCATAAGGAAAAGAAACAAAAGGGCGGTATTGGTTTAAATGGCTTTTTAGACAGTTTTGTGAGTCAGATGGGCTCGGAATCTTAAAAGCAGTGTGTACGCGAAGGAGGAAAGTTGTTTTGAGAACAAAAACGTGTAAAAAATGAATGTATAAGGAAAAGAAACAAAAGGGCGGTATTGGTTTAAATGGCCTTTTAGACGGTTTTGTGAGTCAGGTGGGTTCGGAATCTTAAAAACAGTGTGTACGAGAAGGAGGAAAGTTGGAAAAACGTGGAAAAGGGGAAAGTATAAAGAAAAGAAACAAAAGGGCGGTATTGGTTTAAATGGCCTTTTTAACGATTTCGTGAGTCATATGGGTTCGGAATCATAAAAAAAGTGTTTACGCGAAGGAGGAAAGTTGTTTTGAGTGCAAAAACGTGGGAAAAATGAATGCATAAGGAAAAGAAACAAAAGGGCGGTATTGGTTTAAATGGCTTTTTAGACAGTTTTGTGAGTCAGATGGGTTCGGAATCTTAAAAACAGTGTATACGCGAAGGAGGAAAGTTGTTTTGAGTGCAAAAACGTGGAAAAAATGAATGTATAAGGAAAAGAAACAAAAGGGAGGTATTGGTTTAAATGGTCTTTTAGATTATTTTGTGAGTCAGATGGGTTCGGAATCATCAAAACAGTGTGTACGCGAAGGAGGAAAGTTGTCTTGAGTGCAAAAATGTAAGAAAAATGAATGTGTAAGGAAAAGAAACGAAAGGGCGGTATTGGTTTAAATGGCCTTTTTAACGATTTTGTGAGTCATATGGGTTCGGAATCATAAAAAAAGTGTGTACGCGAAGAAGGAAAGTTGTCTTAAGTGCAAAAACGTAAGAAAAATGAATGCATAAGGAAAAGAAACGAAAGGGCGGAATTCGTTTAAATGGTCTTTTGGACGGTTTTGTTATTCAGATGGGTTTGGATTTATAAAAACAGTGTGTACGAGGTGGAAATTTCGAAAAACGTGGAAAAAGTGAATGTATAAGGAAAAGAAACAAAACGGCGGTATTGGTTTAAATGGCTTTTTAGACAGTTTTGTGAGTCAGATGGGTTCGGAATCTTAAAAACAGTGTTTACGCGAAGGAGGAAAGTTGTTTTGAGTACAAAAACGTGGGAAAAATGAATGCATAAGAAAAAGAAACAAAAGGGCGGTATTGGTTTAAATGGCTTTTTAGACAGTTTTGTGAGTCAGATGGGTTCGGAATCTTAAAAACAGTGTATACGCGGAGGAAAGTTGTTTTGAGTGCAAAAACGTGGTAAAAATGAATGTATAAGGAAAAGAAACAAAAGGGAGGTATTGGTTTAAATGGTCTTTTAGATGATTTTGTGAGTCAGATGGGTTCGGAATCATGAAAACAGTGTGTACGCGAAGGAGGAAAGTTGTCTTGAGTGCAAAAATGTAAGAAAAATGAATGTGTAAGGAAAAGAAACGAAAGGGCGGTATTGGTTTAAATGGCCTTTTTAACAATTTTGTGAGTCATATGGTTTCGGAATCATAAAAAAAGTGTGTACGCGAAGGAGGAAAGTTGTTTTGAATGCAAAAACGTGGGAAAAATGAATGCATAAGGAAAAGAAACAAAAGGGCGGCATTGGTTTAAATGGCTTTTTAGACAGTTTTCTGAGTCAGATGGGTTCGGAATCTTAAAAACAGTGTATACGCGTAGGAGGAAAGTTGTTTTGAGTGCAAAAACGTGGTAAAAATGAATGTATAAGGAAAAGAAACAAAAGGGAGGTATTGGTTTAAATGGTCTTTTAGATGATTTTGTGAGTTAGATGGGTTCGGAATCATCAAAACAGTGTGTACGCGAAGGAGGAAAGTTGTCTTGAGTGCAAAAATGTAAGAAAAATGAATGTGTAAGGAAAAGAAACGAAAGGGCGGAATTGGTTTAAATGGCCTTTTTAACGATTTTGTGAGTCATATGGGTTCGGAATCATAAACAAAGTGTGTACGCAAAGGAGGAAAGTTGCTTTGAGTGCAAAAACGTGGGAAAAATGAATGCATAAGGAAAAGAAACAAAAGGGCGGTATTGGTTTAAATAGCTTTTTAGACAGTTTTGTGAGTCAGATGGGTTCGGAATCTTAAAAACAGTGTGTACGAGAAGGAGGAAAGTTGTTTTGAGTGCAAAAACGTGAAAAAAATGAATGCATAAGGAAAAGAAACAAAAGGGCGGTATTGGTTTAAATGGCTTTTTAGACAGTTTTGTGAGTCAGATGGGTTCGGAATCTTAAAAACAGTGTATACGCGAAGGAGGAAAGTTGTTTTGAGTGCAAAAACGTGGAAAAAATGAATGTATAAGGAAAAGAAACAAAAGGGAGGTATTGGTTTAAATGGTCTTTTAGATGATTTTGTGAGTCAGATGGGTTCGGAATCATCAAAACAGTGTGTACGCGAAGGCGGAAAGTTGGCTTGAGTGCAAAAATGTAAGAAAAATGAATATGTAAGGAAAAGAAACGAAAGGGCGGTATTGGTTTAAATGGCCTTTTTAACGATTTTGTGAGTCATATGGGTTCGGAATCATAAAAAAAGTGTGTACGCGAAGAAGGAAAGTTGTCTTAAGTGCAAAAACGTAAGAAAAATGAATGCATAAGGAAAAGAAACGAAAGGGCGGAATTCGTTTAAATGGTCTTTTGGACGGTTTTGTTATTCAGATGGGTTTGGATTTATAAAAACAGTGTGTACGAGGTGGAAAGTTCGAAAAACGTGGAAAAAGTGAATGTATAAGGAAAAGAAACAAAACGGCGGTATTGGATTAAATGGCTTTTTAGACAGTTTTGTGAGTCAGATGGGTTCGGAATCTTAAAAACAGTGTTTACGCGAAGGAGGAAAGTTGATTTGAGTACAAAAACGTGGGAAAAATGAATGCATAAGAAAAAGAAACAAAAGGGCGGTATTGGTTTAAATGGCTTTTTAGGCAGTTTTGTGAGTCAGATGGGTTCGGAATCTTAAAAACAGTGTATACGCGGAGGAAAGTTGTTTTGAGTGCAAAAACGTGGTAAAAATGAATGTATAAGGAAAAGAAACAAAAGGGAGGTATTGGTTTAAATGGTCTTTTAGATGATTTTGTGAGTCAGATGGGTTCGGAATCATGAAAACAGTGTGTACGCGAAGGAGGAAAGTTGTCTTGAGTGCAAAAATGTAAGAAAAATGAATGTGTAAGGAAAATAAACGAAAGGGCGGTATTGGTTTAAATGGCCTTTTTAACGATTTTGTGAGTCATATGGTTTCGGAATCATAAAAAAAGTGTGTACGCGAAGGAGGAAAGTTGTTTTGAATGCAAAAACGTGGGAAAAATGAATGCATAAGGAAAAGAAACAAAAGGGCGGTATTGGTTTAAATGGCTTTTTAGACAGTTTTCTGATTCAGATGGGTTCGGAATCTTAAAAACAGTGTATACGCGAAGGAGGAAGGAGGTTTTGAGTGCAAAAACGTGGTAAAAATGAATGTATAAGGAAAAGAAACAAAAGGGAGGTATTGGTTTAAATGCTCTTTTAGATGATTTTGTGAGTCAGATGGGTTCGGAATCATAAAAACAGTGTGTACGCGAAGAAGGAAAGTTGTGTTTAGTGCAAAAACGTAAGAAAAATGAATGCATAAGGAAAAGAAACAAAAGGGCGGAATTCGTTTAAATGGTCTTTTGGACTGTTTTGTTATTCAGATAGGTTTGGAATTATAAAAACAGTGTGTACGCGAAGGAGGAAAGTTGTTTTGAGTGCAAAAACGTGGAAAAAATGAATGCATAAGGAAAAGAAACAAAAGGGCGGTATCGGTTTAAATAGCTTTTTAGACAGTTTTGTGAGTCAGATGGGTTCGGAATCTTAAAAACAGTGTGTACGAGAAGGAGGAAAGTTGTTTTGAGTGCAAAAACGTGAAAAAAATGAATGCATAAGGAAAAGAAACAAAAGGGCGGTATTGGTTTAAATGGCTTTTTAGACAGTTTTGTGAGTCAGATGGGCTCGGAATCTTAAAAACAGTGTGTACGCGAAGGAGGAAAGTTGTTTTGAGAACAAAAACGTGGAAAAAATGAATGTATAAGGAAAAGAAACAAAAGGGCGGTATTGGTTTAAATGGCCTTTTAGACGGTTTTGTGAGTCAGGTGGGTTCGGAATCTTAAAAACAGTGTGTACGAGAAGGAGGAAAGTTGGAAAAACGTGGAAAAGGGGAAAGTATAAAGAAAAGAAACAAAAGGGCGGTATTGGTTTAAATGGCCTTTTTAACGATTTCGTGAGTCATATGGGTTCCGAATCATAAAAAAAGTGTTTACGCGAAGGAGGAAAGTTGTTTTGAGTGCAAAAACGTGGGAAAAATGAATGCATAAGGAAAAGAAACAAAAAGGCGGTATTGGTTTAAATGGCTTTTTAGACAGTTTTGTGAGTCAGATGGGTTCGGAATCTTAAAAACAGTGTATACGCGAAGGAGGAAAGTTGTTTTGAGTGCAAAAACGTGGAAAAAATGAATGTATAAGGAAAAGAAACAAAAGGGAGGTATTGGTTTAAATGGTCTTTTAGATTATTTTGTGAGTCAGATGGGTTCGGAATCATCAAAACAGTGTGTACGCGAAGGAGGAAAGTTGTCTTGAGTGCAAAAATGTAAGAAAAATGAATGTGTAAGGAAAAGAAACGAAAGGGCGGTATTGGTTTAAATGGCCTTTTTAACGATTTTGTGAGTCATATGGGTTCGGAATCATAAAAAAAGTGTGTACGCGAAGAAGGAAAGTTGTCTTAAGTGCAAAAACGTAAGAAAAATGAATGCATAAGGAAAAGAAACGAAAGGGCGGAATTCGTTTAAATGGTCTTTTGGACGGTTTCGTTATTCAGATGGGTTTGGATTTATAAAAACAGTGTGTACGAGGTGGAAATTTCGAAAAACGTGGAAAAAGTGAATGTATAAGGAAAAGAAACAAAACGGCGGTATTGGTTTAAATGGCTTTTTAGACAGTTTTGTGAGTCAGATGGGTTCGGAATCTTAAAAACAGTGTTTACGCGAAGGAGGAAAGTTGTTTTGAGTACAAAAACGTGGGAAAAATGAATGCATAAGAAAAAGAAACAAAAGGGCGGTATTGGTTTAAATGGCTTTTTAGACAGTTTTGTGAGTCAGATGGGTTCGGAATCTTAAAAACAGTGTATACGCGGAGGAAAGTTGTTTTGAGTGCAAAAACGTGGTAAAAATGAATGTATAAGGAAAAGAAACAAAAGGGAGGTATTGGTTTAAATGGTCTTTTAGATGATTTTGTGAGTCAGATGGGTTCGGAATCATGAAAACAGTGTGTACGCGAAGGAGGAAAGTTGTCTTGAGTGCAAAAATGTAAGAAAAATGAATGTGTAAGGAAAAGAAACGAAAGGGCGGTATTGTTTTAAATGGCCTTTTTAACAATTTTGTGAGTCATATGGTTTCGGAATCATAAAAAAAGTGTGTACGCGAAGGAGGAAAGTTGTTTTGAATGCAAAAACGTGGGAAAAATGAATGCATAAGGAAAAGAAACAAAAGGGCGGCATTGGTTTAAATGGCTTTTTATACAGTTTTCTGAGTCAGATGGGTTCGGAATCTTAAAAACAGTGTATACGCGTAGGAGGAAAGTTGTTTTGAGTGCAAAATCGTGGAAAAAATGAATGTATAAGGAAAAGAAACAAAAGGGCGTTATTCGTTTAAATGGTCTTTTAGACGATTTTGTGAGTTAGATGGGTTCGGAATCATCAAAACAGTGTGTACGCGAAGGAGGAAAGTTGTCTTGAGTGCAAAAATGTAAGAAAAATGAATGTGTAAGGAAAAGAAACGAAAGGGCGGTATTGGTTTAAATGCTCTTTTAGATGATTTTGTGAGTCAGATGGGTTCGGAATCATCAAAACAGTGTGTACGCGAAGGTGGAAAGTTGTCTTGAGTGCAAAAATGTAAGAAAAATGAATGTGTAAGGAAAAGAAACGAAAGGGCGGTATTGGTTTAAATGGCCTTTTTAACGATTTTGTGAGTCATATGGGTTCGGAATCATAAACAAAGTGTGTACGCAAAAGAGGAAAGTTGCTTTGAGTGCAAAAACGTGGGAAAAATGAATGCATAAGGAAAAGAAACAAAAGGGCGGTATTGGTTTAAATGGCTTTTTAGACAGTTTTCTGATTCAGATGGGTTCGGAATCTTAAAAACAGTGTATACGCGAAGGAGGAAGGAGGTTTTGAGTGCAAAAACGTGGTAAAAATGAATGTATAAGGAAAAGAAACAAAAGGGAGGTATTGGTTTAAATGCTCTTTTAGATGATTTTGTGAGTCAGATGGGTTCGGAATCATAAAAACAGTGTGTACGCGAAGAAGGAAAGTTGTGTTGAGTGCAAAAACGTAAGAAAAATGAATGCATAAGGAAAAGAAACAAAAGGGCGGAATTCGTTTAAATGGTCTTTTGGACTGTTTTGTTATTCAGATAGGTTTGGAATTATAAAAACAGTGTGTACGCGAAGGAGGAAAGTTGTTTTGAGTGCAAAAACGTTGAAAAAATGAATGGATAAGGAAAAGAAACAAACGGGCGGTATCGGTTTAAATAGCTTTTTAGACAGTTTTGTGAGTCAGATGGGTTCGGAATCTTAAAAACAGTGTGTACGAGAAGCAGGAAAGTTGTTTTGAGTGAAAAACGTGAAAAAAATGAATGCATAAGGAAAAGAAACAAAAGGGCGGTATTGGTTTAAATGGCTTTTTAGACAGTTTTGTGAGTCAGATGGGCTCGGAATCTTAAAAACAGTGTGTACGCGAAGGAGGAAAGTTGTTTTGAGAACAAAAACGTGGAAAAAATGAATGTATAAGGAAAAGAAACAAAAGGGCGGTATTGGTTTAAATGGCCTTTTAGACGGTTTTGTGAGTCAGAAGGGTTCGGAATCTTAAAAACAGTGTGTACGAGAAGGGGGAAAGTTGGAAAAACGTGGAAAAGGGGAAAGTATAAAGAAAAGAAACAAAAGGGCAGTATTGGTTTAAATGGCCTTTTTAACGATTTCGTGAGTCATATGGGTTCGGAATCATAAAAAAAGTGTTTACGCGAAGGAGGAAAGTTGTTTTGAGTGCAAAAACGTGGGAAAAATGAATGCATAAGGAAAAGAAACAAAAGGGCGGTATTGGTTTAAATGGCTTTTTAGACAGTTTTGTGAGTCAGATGGGTTCGGAATCTTAAAAACAGTGTATACGCGAAGGAGGAAAGTTGTTTTGAGTGCAAAAACGTGGAAAAAATGAATGTATAAGGAAAAGAAACAAAAGGGAGGTATTGGTTTAAATGGTCTTTTAGATGATTTTGTGAGTCAGATGGGTTCGGAATCATCAAAACAGTGTGTACGCGAAGGAGGAAAGTTGTTTTGAGTGCAAAAACGTGGGAAAAATGAATGCATAAGGAAAAGAAACAAAAGGGCGGTATTGGTTTAAATGGCTTTTTAGACAGTTTTGTGAGTCAGATGGGTTCGGAATCTTAAAAACAGTGTTTACGCGAAGGAGGAAAGTTGTTTTGAATGCAAAAACGTAAGAAAAATGAATGCATAAGGAAAAGAAACAAAAGGGCGGAATTCGTTTAACTGGTCTTTTGGACTGTTTTGTTATTCAGATAGGTTTGGAATTATAAAAACAGTGTGTACGCGAAGGAGGAAAGTTGTTTTGAGTGCAAAAACGTGGAAAAAATGAATGGATAAGGAAAAGAAACAAAAGGGCGGTATTGGTTTAAATGGCCTTTTAGACGGTTTTGTGAGTCAGATGGGCTCGGAATCTTAAAAACAGTGTGTACGCGAAGGAGGAAAGTTGTTTTGAGAACAAAAACGTGGAAAAAATGAATGTATAAGGAAAAGAAACAAAAGGGCGGTATTGGTTTAAATGGCCTTTTAGACGGTTTTGTGAGTCAGGTGGGTTCGGAATCTTAAAAACAGTGTGTACGAGAAGGAGGAAAGTTGGAAAAACGTGGAAAAGGGGAAAGTATAAAGAAAAGAAACAAAAGGGCAGTATTGGTTTAAATGGCCTTTTTAACGATTTCGTGAGTCATATGGGTTCGGAATCATAAAAAAAGTGTTTACGCGAAGGAGGAAAGTTGTTTTGAGTGCAAAAACGTGGGAAAAATGAATGCATAAGGAAAAGAAACAAAAGGGCGGTATTGGTTTAAATGGCTTTTTAGACAGTTTTGTGAGTCAGATGGGTTCGGAATCTTAAAAACAGTGTATACGCGAAGGAGGAAAGTTGTTTTGAGTGCAAAAACGTGGAAAAAATGAATGTATAAGGAAAAGAAACAAAAGGGAGGTATTGGTTTAAATGGTCTTTTAGATGATTTTGTGAGTCAGATGGGTTCGGAATCATCAAAACAGTGTGTACGCGAAGGAGGAAAGTTGTTTTGAGTGCAAAAACGTGGGAAAAATGAATGCATAAGGAAAAGAAACAAAAGGGCGGTATTGGTTTAAATGGCTTTTTAGACAGTTTTGTGAGTCAGATGGGTTCGGAATCTTAAAAACAGTGTTTACGCGAAGGAGGAAAGTTGTTTTGAATGCAAAAACGTGGGAAAAATGAATGCATAAGGAAAAGAAACAAAAGGGCGGTATTGGTTTAAATGGCTTTTTAGACAGTTTTCTGAGTCAGATGGGTTCGGAATCTTAAAAACAGTGTATACGCGTAGGAGGATAGTTGTTTTGAGTGCAAAAACGTGGTAAAAATGAATGTATAAGGAAAAGAAACAAAAGGGAGGTATTGGTTTAAATGCTCTTTTAGATGATTTTGTGAGTCAGATGGGTTCGGAATCATAAAAACAGTGTCTACGCGAAGAAGGAAAGTTGTCTTGAGTGCAAAAACGTAAGAAAAATGAATGCATAAGGAAAAGAAACAAAAGGGAGGTATTGGTTTAAATGCTCTTTTAGATGATTTTGTGAGTCAGATGGGTTCGGAATCATAAAAACAGTGTGTACGCGAAGAAGGAAAGTTGTCTTGAGTGCAAAAACGTAAGAAAAATGAATGCATAAGGAAAAGAAACAAAAGGGCGGAATTCGTTTAACTGGTCTTTTGGACTGTTTTGTTATTCAGATAGGTTTGGAATTATAAAAACAGTGTGTACGCGAAGGAGGAAAGTTGTTTTGAGTGCAAAAACGTGGAAAAAATGAATGGATAAGGAAAAGAAACAAAAGGGCGGTATCGGTTTAAATAGCTTTTTAGACAGTTTTGTGAGTCAGATGGGTTCGGAATCTTAAAAACAGTGTGTACGAGAAGGAGGAAAGTTGTTTTGAGTGCAAAAACGTGAAAAAAATGAATGCATAAGGAAAAGAAACAAAAGGGCGGTATTGATTTAAATGGCTTTTTAGACAGTTTTGTGAGTCAGATGCGCTCGGAATCTTAAAAACAGTGTGTACGCGAAGGAGGAAAGTTGTTTTGAGAACAAAAACGTGGAAAAAATGAATGTATAAGGAAAAGAAACAAAAGGGCGGTATTGGTTTAAATGGCCTTTTAGACGGTTTTGTGAGTCAGGTGGGTTCGGAATCTTAAAAACAGTGTGTACGAGAAGGAGGAAAGTTGGAAAAACGTGGAAAAGGGGAAAGTATAAAGAAAAGAAACAAAAGGGCGGTATTGGTTTAAATGGCCTTTTTAACGATTTCGTGAGTCATATGGGTTCCGAATCATAAAAAAAGTGTTTACGCGAAGGAGGAAAGTTGTTTTGAGTGCAAAAACGTGGGAAAAATGAATGCATAAGGAAAAGAAACAAAAAGGCGGTATTGGTTTAAATGGCTTTTTAGACAGTTTTGTGAGTCAGATGGGTTCGGAATCTTAAAAACAGTGTATACGCGAAGGAGGAAAGTTGTTTTGAGTTGTTTTGAGTGCAAAAACGTGGAAAAAATGAATGTATAAGGAAAAGAAACAAAAGGGAGGTATTGGTTTAAATGGTCTTTTAGATTATTTTGTGAGTCAGATGGGTTCGGAATCATCAAAACAGTGTGTACGCGAAGGAGGAAAGTTGTCTAAGAAAAATGAATGTGTAAGGAAAAGAAACGAAAGGGCGGTATTGGTTTAAATGGCCTTTTTAACGATTTTGTGAGTCATATGGGTTCGGAATCATAAAAAAAGTGTGTACGCGAAGAAGGAAAGTTGTCTTAAGTGCAAAAACGTAAGAAAAATGAATGCATAAGGAAAAGAAACGAAAGGGCGGAATTCGTTTAAATGGTCTTTTGGACGGTTTTGTTATTCAGATGGGTTTGGATTTATAAAAACAGTGTGTACGAGGTGGAAATTTCGAAAAACGTGGAAAAAGTGAATGTATAAGGAAAAGAAACAAAACGGCGGTATTGGTTTAAATGGCTTTTTAGACAGTTTTGTGAGTCAGATGGGTTCGGAATCTTAAAAACAGTGTTTACGCGAAGGAGGAAAGTTGTTTTGAGTACAAAAACGTGGGAAAAATGAATGCATAAGAAAAAGTAACAAAAGGGCGGTATTGGTTTAAATGGCTTTTTAGACAGTTTTGTGAGTCAGATGGGTTCGGAATCTTAAAAACAGTGTATACGCGGAGGAAAGTTGTTTTGAGTGCAAAAACGTGGTAAAAATGAATGTATAAGGAAAAGAAACAAAAGGGAGGTATTGGTTTAAATGGTCTTTTAGATTATTTTGTGAGTCAGATGGGTTCGGAATCATCAAAACAGTGTGTACGCGAAGGAGGAAAGTTGTCTAAGAAAAATGAATGTGTAAGGAAAAGAAACGAAAGGGCGGTATTGGTTTAAATGGCCTTTTTAACGATTTTGTGAGTCATATGGGTTCGGAATCATAAAAAAAGTGTGTACGCGAAGAAGGAAAGTTGTCTTAAGTGCAAAAACGTAAGAAAAATGAATGCATAAGGAAAAGAAACGAAAGGGCGGAATTCGTTTAAATGGTCTTTTGGACGGTTTTGTTATTCAGATGGGTTTGGATTTATAAAAACAGTGTGTACGAGGTGGAAATTTCGAAAAACGTGGAAAAAGTGAATGTATAAGGAAAAGAAACAAAACGGCGGTATTGGTTTAAATGGCTTTTTAGACAGTTTTGTGAGTCAGATGGGTTCGGAATCTTAAAAACAGTGTTTACGCGAAGGAGGAAAGTTGTTTTGAGTACAAAAACGTGGGAAAAATGAATGCATAAGAAAAAGTAACAAAAGGGCGGTATTGGTTTAAATGGCTTTTTAGACAGTTTTGTGAGTCAGATGGGTTCGGAATCTTAAAAACAGTGTATACGCGGAGGAAAGTTGTTTTGAGTGCAAAAACGTGGTAAAAATGAATGTATAAGGAAAAGAAACAAAAGGGAGGTATTAGTTTAAATGGTCTTTTAGATGATTTTGTGAGTCAGATGGGTTCGGAATCATGAAAACAGTGTGTACGCGAAGGAGGAAAGTTGTCTTGAGTGCAAAAATGTAAGAAAAATGAATGTGTAAGGAAAAGAAACGAAAGGGCGGTATTGTTTTAAATGGCCTTTTTAACAATTTTGTGAGTCATATGGTTTCGGAATCATAAAAAAAGTGTGTACGCGAAGGAGGAAAGTTGTTTTGAATGCAAAAACGTGGGAAAAATGAATGCATAAGGAAAAGAAACAAAAGGGCGGCATTGGTTTAAATGGCTTTTTAGACAGTTTTCTGAGTCAGATGGGTTCGGAATCTTAAAAACAGTGTATACGCGTAGGAGGAAAGTTGTTTTGAGTGCAAAAACGTGGTAAAAATGAATGTATAAGGAAAAGAAACAAAAGGGAGGTATTGGTTTAAATGGTCTTTTAGATGATTTTGTGAGTTAGATGGGTTCGGAATCATCAAAACAGTGTGTACGCGAAGGAGGAAAGTTGTCTTGAGTGCAAAAATGTAAGAAAAATGAATGTGTAAGGAAAAGAAACGAAAGGGCGGTATTGGTTTAAATGGCCTTTTTAACGATTTTGTGAGTCATATGGGTTCGGAATCATAAAAACAGTGTGTACGCAAAGGAAGAAAACTGTTTTGAGTGCAAAATCGTGGAAAAAATGAATGTATAAGGAAAAGAAACAAAAGGGCGTTATTCGTTTAAATGGTCTTTTAGACGATTTTGTGAGTTAGATGGGTTCGGAATCATCAAAACAGTGTGTACGCGAAGGAGGAAAGTTGTCTTGAGTGCAAAAATGTAAGAAAAATGAATGTGTAAGGAAAAGAAACGAAAGGGCGGTATTGGTTTAAATGCTCTTTTAGATGATTTTGTGAGTCAGATGGGTTCGGAATCATCAAAACAGTGTGTACGCGAAGGTGGAAAGTTGTCTTGAGTGCAAAAATGTAAGAAAAATGAATGTGTAAGGAAAAGAAACGAAAGGGCGGTATTGGTTTAAATGGCCTTTTTAACGATTTTGTGAGTCATATGGGTTCGGAATCATAAACAAAGTGTGTACGAGAAGGAGGAAAGTTGCTTTGAGTGCAAAAACGTGAAAAAAATGAATGCATAAGGAAAAGAAACAAAAGGGCGGTATTGGTTTAAATGGCTTTTTAGACAGTTTTGTGAGTCAGATGGGTTCGGAATCTTAAAAACAGTGTATACGCGAAGGAGGAAAGTTGTTTTGAGTGCAAAAATGTAAGAAAAATGAATATGTAAGGAAAAGAAACGAAAGGGCGGTATTGGTTTAAATGGCCTTTTTAACGATTTTGTGAGTCATATGGGTTCGAAATCATAAAAAAAGTGTGTACGCGAAGAAGGAAAGTTGTCTTAAGTGCAAAAACGTAAGAAAAATGAATGCATAAGGAAAAGAAACGAAAGGGCGGAATTCGTTTAAATGGTCTTTTGGACGGTTTTGTTATTCAGATGGGTTTGGATTTATAAAAACAGTGTGTACGAGGTGGAAAGTTCGAAAAACGTGGAAAAAGTGAATGTATAAGGAAAAGAAACAAAAGGGTGGTATTGGATTAAATGGCTTTTTAGACAGTTTTGTGATTCAGATGGGTTCGGAATCATAAAAACAGTGTGTACGCGAAGGAGGAAAGTTGTTTTAAGTGCAAAAACGTGGAAAAAATGAATGTATAAGGAAAAGAAACAAAAGGGAGGTATTGGTTTAAATGGTCTTTTAGACGATTTCGTGAGACAGATGGGTTCGAAATCATAAAAGCAGTGTGTACACGAATGTGGAAAGATGTTTTGAGTGCCGAAACGTGGAAAAAATAAATGTATAATGAAAAGAAACAAAAGGGCGGTATTGGTTTAAATGGCTTTTTAGACAGTTTTGTGATTCAGATGGGTTCGGAATCATAAAAACAGTGTGTACGCGAAGGAGGAAAGTTGTTTTGAGTGCAAAAACGTGGAAAAAATGAATGTATAAGGAAAAAAAACAAAAGGGAGGTATTGGTTTAAATGGTCTTTTAGACGGTTTTGTGAGTCAGGTGGGTTCGGAATCATAAAAAGTGTACGAGAAGGAGGAAAGTTGGAAAAAAGTGGAAAAAATTAATGTATAACAAAAAAAGACATAAGGGCGGTATTGGTTTAAATGGCTTTTTAGACAGTTTTGTGATTCAGATGGGTTTGGAATCTTAAAAACAGTGTGTACGCGAAGGAGGAAAGTTGTTTTGAGTGCAAAAACGTGGAAAAAATGAATGTATAAAGAAAAGAAAAAAAAGGGAGGTATTGGTTTAAATGGTCTTTTAGGCGATTTTGTGAGTCAGATGGGTTCGGAATCATAAAAACAGTGTCTACGCGAAGGAGGAAAGTTGTTTTGAGTGCAAAAACGTGGAAAAAATGAATGTATAAGGAAAAGAAACAAAACAGAGGTATTGGTTTAAATGGTCTTTTAGACGATTTTGTGAGACAGATGGGTTCAAAATCATAAAAGCAGTGTGTACGCGAATGTGGAAAGATGTTTTGAGTGCCGAAACGTGGAAAAAATAAATGTATAATGAAAAGAAACAAAAGGGTGGTATTGGTTTAAATGGCTTTTTAGACAGTTTTGTGATTCAGATGGGTTCGGAATCATAAAAACAGTGTGTACGCGAAGGAGGAAAGTTGTTTTGAGAGCAAAAACGTGGAAAAAATGAATGTATAAGGAAAAGAAACAATAGGGAGGTATTGGTTTAAATGGTGTTTTAGACGTTTTTGTGAGTCAGATGGGTTCGGAATCATAAAAACTGTGTGTACGCGAAGGAGGAAAGTTGTTTTGAGTGCAAAAACGTGGAAAAAATGAATGTATAAGGAAAAGAAACAAAAGGGAGGTATTGGTTTAAATGGTCTTTTAGACGGTTTTGTGAGTCAGGTGGGTTCGGAATCATAAAAAGTGTACGAGAAGGAGGAAAGTTGGAAAAAAGTGGAAAAAATTAATGTATAACAAAAAAAAAACATAAGGGCGGTATTGGTTTAAATGGCTTTTTAGACAGTTTTGCGATTCAGATGGGTTTGGAATCTTAAAAACAGTGTGTACGCGAAGGAAGAGAGTTGTTTTGAGTGCAAAAACGTGGAAAAAATGAATGTATAAAGAAAAGAAAAAAAAGGGAGGTATTGGTTTAAATGATCTTTTAGGCGATTTTGTGAGTCAGATGGGTTCGGAATCATAAAAACTGTGTCTACGCGAAGGAGGAAACTTGTTCTGAGTGCAAAAACGTGGAAAAAATGAATGTATAAGGAATAAAACAAAACAGAGGTATTGGTTTAAATGGTCTTTTAGACGTTTTTGTGAGTCAGATGGGTTCGGAATCATAAAAACTGTGTGTACGCGAAGGAGGAAAGTTGTCTTGAGTGCAAAAACGTGGAAAAAATGAATGTATAAGGAAAAGAAACAAAAGGGAGGTATTGGTTTAAATGGTCTTTTACACGATTTTGTGAGACAGATGGGTTCGAAATCATAAAAGCAGTGTGTACGCGAATGTGGAAAGATGTTTTGAGTGCCGAAACGTGGAAAAAATAAATGTATAATGAAAAGAAACAAAAAGGTGGTATTGGTTTAAATGGCTTTTTAGACAGTTTTGTGATTCAGATGGGTTCGGAATCATAAAAACAGTGTGTACGCGAAGGAGGAAAGTTGTTTTGAGTGCAAAAACGTGGAAAAAATGAATGTATAAGGAAAAGAAAAAAAAGGGAGGTATTGGTTTAAATGGTCTTTTAGGCGATTTTGTGAGTCAGATGGGTTCGGAATCATAAAAACAGTGTGTACGCGAAGGAGGAAAGTTGTTTTGAGTGCAAAAACGTGGAAAAAATGAATGTATAAGGAAAAGAAACAAAACAGAGGTATTGGTTTAAATGGTCTTTCAGACGTTTTTGTGAGTCAGATGGGTTCGGAATCATAAAAACTGTGTGTACGCGAAGGAGGAAAGTTGTTTTGAGTGCAAAAACGTGGAAAAAATGAATGTATAAGGAAAAGAAACAAAAGGGAGGTATTGGTTTAAATGGTCTTTTAGACGATTTTGTGAGACAGATGGGTTCGGAATCATAAAAACAGTGTCTACTCGAAGGAGGAAAGTTGTTTTGAGTGCAAAAACGTGGAAAAAATGAATGTATAAGGAAAAGAAAAAAAAGGGAGGTATTGGTCTAAATGGTCTTTTAGGCGATTTTGTGAGTCAGATGGGTTCGGAATCATACAAACAGTGTCTACTTAAGGAGGAAAGTTGTTTTGAGTGCAAAAACGTGGAAAAAATGAATGTATAAGGAAAAGAAACAAAAGGGAGGTATTGGTTTAAATGGTCTTTTAGACGATTTTGTGAGACAGATGGGTTCGAAATCATAAAAGCAGTGTGTACGCGAATGTGGAAAGATGTTTTGAGTGCCGAAACGTGGAAAAAATAAATGTATAATGAAAAGAAACAAAAGGGTGGTATTGGTTTAAATGGCTTTTTAGACAGTTTTGTGATTCAGATGGGTTCGGAATCATAAAAACAGTGTGTACGCGAAGGAGGAAAGTTGTTTTGAGTGCAAAAACGTGGAAAAAATGAATGTATAAGGAAAAGAAACAAAAGAGAGGTATTGGTTTAAATGGTCTTTTAGACGATTTCGTGAGACAGATGGGTTCGAAATCATAAAAGCAGTGTGTACACGAATGTGGAAAGATGTTTTGAGTGCCGAAACGTGGAAAAAATAAATGTATAATGAAAAGAAACAAAAGGGCGGTATTGGTTTAAATGGCTTTTTAGACAGTTTTGTGATTCAGATGGGTTCGGAATCATAAAAACAGTGTGTACGCGAAGGAGGAAAGTTGTTTTGAGTGCAAAAACGTGGAAAAAATGAATGTATAAGGAAAAAAAACATAAGGGAGGTATTGGTTTAAATGGTCTTTTAGATGATTTTGTGAGTCAGATGGGTTCGGAATCATGAAAACAGTGTGTACGCGAAGGAGGAAAGTTGTCTTGAGTGCAAAAATGTAAGAAAAATGAATGTGTAAGGAAAAGAAACAAAAGGGCGGTATTGGTTTAAATGGCCTTTTTAACGATTTTGTGAGTCATGGTTTCGGAATCATAAAAAAAGTGTGTACGCGAAGGAGAAAAGTTCAGATGGATTCGGAATCATAAAAAAAGTGTGTACGCGAAGAAGGAAAGTTGTCTTAAGTGCAAAAACGTAAGAAAAATGAATGCATAAGGAAAAGAAACGAAAGGGCGGAATTCGTTTAAATGGTCTTTTGGACGGTTTTGTTATTCAGATAGGTTTGGAATTATAAAAACAGTGTGTACGCGAAGGAGGAAAGTTGTTTTGAGTGCAAAAACGTGGAAAAAATGAATGGATAAGGAAAAGAAACAAAAGGGCGGTATCGGTTTAAATAGCTTTTTAGACAGTTTTGTGAGTCAGATGGGTTCGGAATCTTAAAAACAGTGTGTACGAGAAGGAGGAAAGTTGTTTTGAGTGCAAAAACGTGAAAAAAATGAATGCATAAGGAAAAGAAACAAAAGGGCGGTATTGGTTTAAATGGCTTTTTAGACAGTTTTGTGAGTCAGATGGGCTCGGAATCTTAAAAACAGTGTGTACGCGAAGGAGGAAAGTTGTTTTGAGAACAAAAACGTGGAAAAAATGAATGTATAAGGAAAAAAAACAAAAGGGCGGTATTGGTTTAAATGGCCTTTTAGACGGTTTTGTGAGTCAGGTGGGTTCGGAATCTTAAAAACAGTGTGTACGAGAAGGAGGAAAGTTGGAAAAACGTGGAAAAGGGGAAAGTATAAAGAAAAGAAACAAAAGGGCGGTATTGGTTTAAATGGCCTTTTTAACGATTTCGTGAGTCATATGGGTTCGGAATCATAAAAAAAGTGTTTACGCGAAGGAGGAAAGTTGTTTTGAGTGCAAAAACGTGGGAAAAATGAATGCATAAGGAAAAGAAACAAAAGGGCGGTATTGGTTTAAATGGCTTTTTAGACAGTTTTGTGAGTCAGATGGGTTCGGAATCTTAAAAACAGTGTATACGCGAAGGAGGAAAGTTGTTTTGAGTGCAAAAACGTGGAAAAAATGAATGTATGAGGAAAAGCAACAAAAGGGAGGTATTGGTTTAAATGGTCTTTTAGATTATTTTGTGAGTCAGATGGGTTCGGAATCATCAAAACAGTGTGTACGCGAAGGAGGAAAGTTGTCTTGAGTGCAAAAATGTAAGAAAAATGAATGTGTAAGGAAAAGAAACGAAAGGGCGGTATTGGTTTAAATGGCCTTTTTAACGATTTTGTGAGTCATATGGGTTCGGAATCATAAAAAAAGTGTGTACGCGAGGAAGGAAAGTTGTCTTAAGTGCAAAAACGTAAGAAAAATGAATGCATAAGTAAAAGAAACGAAAGGGCGGAATTCGTTTAAATGGTCTTTTGGACGGTTTTGTTATTCAGATGGGTTTGGATTTATAAAAACAGTGTGTACGAGGTGGAAATTTCGAAAAACGTGGAAAAAGTGAATGTATAAGGAAAAGAAACAAAACGGCGGTATTGGTTTAAATGGCTTTTTAGAGAGTTTTGTGAGTCAGATGGGTTCGGAATCTTAAAAACAGTGTTTACGCGAAGGAGGAAAGTTGTTTTGAGTACAAAAACGTGGGAAAAATGAATGCATAAGAAAAAGAAACAAAAGGGCGGTATTGGTTTAAATGGCTTTTTAGACAGTTTTGTGAGTCAGATGGGTTCGGAATCTTAAAAACAGTGTATACGCGAAGGAGGAAAGTTGTCTTGAGTGCAAAAATGTAAGAAAAATGAATGTGTAAGGAAAAGAAACGAAAGGGCGGTATTGGTTTAAATGGCCTTTTTAACAATTTTGTGAGTCATATGGTTTCGGAATCATAAAAAAAGTGTGTACGCGAAGGAGGAAAGTTGTTTTGAATGCAAAAACGTGGGAAAAATGAATGCATAAGGAAAAGAAACAAAAGGGCGGCATTGGTTTAAATGGCTTTTTAGACAGTTTTCTGAGTCAGATGGGTTCGGAATCTTAAAAACAGTGTATACGCGTAGGAGGAAAGTTGTTTTGAGTGCAAAAACGTGGTAAAAATGAATGTATAAGGAAAAGAAACAAAAGGGAGGTATTGGTTTAAATGGTCTTTTAGATGATTTTGTGAGTTAGATGGGTTCGGAATCATCAAAACAGTGTGTACGCGAAGGAGGAAAGTTGTCTTGAGTGCAAAAATGTAAGATAAATGAATGTGTAAGGAAAAGAAACGAAAGGGCGGTATTGGTTTAAATGGCCTTTTTAACGATTTTGTGAGTCATATGGGTTCGGAATCATAAAAACAGTGTGTACGCAAAGGAAGAAAACTGTTTTGAGTGCAAAATCGTGGAAAAAATGAATGTATAAGGAAAAGAAACAAAAGGGCGTTATTCGTTTAAATGGTCTTTTAGACGATTTTGTGAGTTAGATGGGTTCGGAATCATCAAAACAGTGTGTACGCGAAGGAGGAAAGTTGTCTTGAGTGCAGAAATGTAAGAAAAATGAATGTGTAAGGAAAAGAAACGAAAGGGCGGTATTGGTTTAAATGCTCTTTTAGATGATTTTGTGAGTCAGATGGGTTCGGAATCTTAAAAACAGTGTATACGCGGAGGAAAGTTGTTTTGAGTGCAAAAACGTGGTAAAAATGAATGTATAAGGAAAAGAAACAAATGGGAGGTATTGGTTTAAATGGTCTTTTAGATGATTTTGTGAGTCAGATGGGTTCGGAATCATGAAAACAGTGTGTACGCGAAGGAGGAAAGTTGTCTTGAGTGCAAAAATGTAAGAAAAATGAATGTGTAAGGAAAAGAAACGAAAGGGCGGTATTGGTTTAAATGGCCTTTTTAACGATTTTGTGAGTCATGGTTTCGGAATCATAAAAAAAGTGTGTACGCGAAGGAGAAAAGTTCAGATGGGTTCGGAATCTTAAAAACAGTGTGTACGAGAAGGAGGAAAGTTGTTTTGAGTGCAAAAACGTGGAAAAAATGAATGTATAAGGAAAAGAAACAAAAGGGCGGTATTGGTTTAAATGGCCTTTTTAACGATTTTGTGAGTCATATGGATTCGGAATCATAAAAAAAGTGTGTACGCGAAGAAGGAAAGTTGTCTTAAGTGCAAAAACGTAAGAAAAATGAATGCATAAGGAAAAGAAACGAAAGGGCGGAATTCGTTTAAATGGTCTTTTGGACGGTTTTGTTATTCAGATAGGTTTGGAATTATAAAAACAGTGTGTACGCGAAGGAGGAAAGTTGTTTTGAGTGCAAAAACGTGGAAAAAATGAATGGATAAGGAAAAGAAACAAAAGGGCGGTATCGGTTTAAATAGCTTTTTAGACAGTTTTGTGAGTCAGATGGGTTCGGAATCTTAAAAACAGTGTGTACGAGAAGGAGGAAAGTTGTTTTGAGTGCAAAAACGTGAAAAAAATGAATGCATAAGGAAAAGAAACAAAAGGGCGGTATTGGTTTAAATGGCTTTTTAGACAGTTTTGTGAGTCAGATGGGCTCGGAATCTTAAAAACAGTGTGTACGCGAAGGAGGAAAGTTGTTTTGAGAACAAAAACGTGGAAAAAATGAATGTATAAGGAAAAGAAACAAAAGGGCGGTATTGGTTTAAATGGCCTTTTAGACGGTTTTGTGAGTCAGGTGGGTTCGGAATCTTAAAAACAGTGTGTACGAGAAGGAGGAAAGTTGGAAAAACGTGGAAAAGGGGAAAGTATAAAGAAAAGAAACAAAAGGGCGGTATTGGTTTAAATGGCCTTTTTAACGATTTCGTGAGTCATATGGGTTCGGAATCATAAAAAAAGTGTTTACGCGAAGGAGGAAAGTTGTTTTGAGTGCAAAAACGTGGGAAAAATGAATGCATAAGGAAAAGAAACAAAAGGGCGGTATTGGTTTAAATGGCTTTTTAGACAGTTTTGTGAGTCAGATGGGTTCGGAATCTTAAAAACAGTGTATACGCGAAGGAGGAAAGTTGTTTTGAGTGCAAAAACGTGGAAAAAATGAATGTATAAGGAAAAGCAACAAAAGGGAGGTATTGGTTTAAATGGTCTTTTAGATTATTTTGTGAGTCAGATGGGTTCGGAATCATCAAAACAGTGTGTACGCGAAGGAGGAAAGTTGTCTTGAGTGCAAAAATGTAAGAAAAATGAATGTGTAAGGAAAAGAAACGAAAGGGCGGTATTGGTTTAAATGGCCTTTTTAACGATTTTGTGAGTCATATGGGTTCGGAATCATAAAAAAAGTGTGTACGCGAAGAAGGAAAGTTGTCTTAAGTGCAAAAACGTAAGAAAAATGAATGCATAAGGAAAAGAAACGAAAGGGCGGAATTCGTTTAAATGGTCTTTTGGACGGTTTTGTTATTCAGATGGGTTTGGATTTATAAAAACAGTGTGTACGAGGTGGAAATTTCGAAAAACGTGGAAAAAGTGAATGTATAAGGAAAAGAAACAAAACGGCGGTATTGGTTTAAATGGCTTTTTAGACAGTTTTGTGAGTCAGATGGGTTCGGAATCTTAAAAACAGTGTTTACGCGAAGGAGGAAAGTTGTTTTGAGTACAAAAACGTGGGAAAAATGAATGCATAAGAAAAAGAAACAAAAGGGCGGTATTGGTTTAAATGGCTTTTTAGACAGTTTTGTGAGTCAGATGGGTTCGGAATCTTAAAAACAGTGTATACGCGGAGGAAAGTTGTTTTGAGTGCAAAAACGTGGTAAAAATGAATGTATAAGGAAAAGAAACAAAAGGGAGGTATTGGTTTAAATGGTCTTTTAGATGATTTTGTGAGTCAGATGGGTTCGGAATCATGAAAACAGTGTGTACGCGAAGGAGGAAAGTTGTCTTGAGTGCAAAAATGTAAGAAAAATGAATGTGTAAGGAAAAGAAACGAAAGGGCGGTATTGGTTTAAATGGCCTTTTTAACAATTTTGTGAGTCATATGGTTTCGGAATCATAAAAAAAGTGTGTACGCGAAGGAGGAAAGTTGTTTTGAATGCAAAAACGTGGGAAAAATGAATGCATAAGGAAAAGAAACAAAAGGGCGGCATTGGTTTAAATGGCTTTTTAGACAGTTTTCTGAGTCAGATGGGTTCGGAATCTTAAAAACAGTGTATACGCGTAGGAGGAAAGTTGTTTTGAGTGCAAAAACGTGGTAAAAATGAATGTATAAGGAAAAGAAACAAAAGGGAGGTATTGGTTTAAATGGTCTTTTAGATGATTTTGTGAGTTAGATGGGTTCGGAATCATCAAAACAGTGTGTACGCGAAGGAGGAAAGTTGTCTTGAGTGCAAAAATGTAAGATAAATGAATGTGTAAGGAAAAGAAACGAAAGGGCGGTATTGGTTTAAATGGCCTTTTTAACGATTTTGTGAGTCATATGGGTTCGGAATCATAAAAACAGTGTGTACGCAAAGGAAGAAAACTGTTTTGAGTGCAAAATCGTGGAAAAAATGAATGTATAAGGAAAAGAAACAAAAGGGCGTTATTCGTTTAAATGGTCTTTTAGACGATTTTGTGAGTTAGATGGGTTCGGAATCATCAAAACAGTGTGTACGCGAAGGAGGAAAGTTGTCTTGAGTGCAGAAATGTAAGAAAAATGAATGTGTAAGGAAAAGAAACGAAAGGGCGGTATTGGTTTAAATGCTCTTTTAGATGATTTTGTGAGTCAGATGGGTTCGGAATCATCAAAACAGTGTGTACGCGAAGGTGGAAAGTTGTCTTGAGTGCAAAAATGTAAGAAAAATGAATATGTAAGGAAAAGAAACGAAAGGGCGGTATTGGTTTAAATGGCCTTTTTAACGATTTTGTGAGTCATATGGGTTCGGAATCATAAACAAAGTATGTACGCAAAGGAGGAAAGTTGCTTTGAGTGCAAAAACGTGGGAAAAATGAATGCATAAGGAAAAGAAACAAAAGGGCGGTATTGGTTTAAATAGCTTTTTAGACAGTTTTGTGAGTCAGATGGGTTCGGAATCATCAAAACAGTGTGTACGCGAAGAAGGAAAGTTGTCTTAAGTGCAAAAACGTAAGAAAAATGAATGCATAAGGAAAAGAAACGAAAGGGCGGAATTCGTTTAAATGGTCTTTTGGACGGTTTTGTTATTGAGATGGGTTTGGATTTATAAAAACAGTGTGTACGAGGTGGAAAGTTCGAAAAACGTGGAAAAAGTGAATGTATAAGGAAAAGAAACAAAACGGCGGTATTGGATTAAATGGCTTTTTAGACAGTTTTGTGAGTCAGATGGGTTCGGAATCTTAAAAACAGTGTTTACGCGAAGGAGGAAAGTTTTTTTGAGTACAAAAACGTGGGAAAAATGAATGCATAAGAAAAAGAAACAAAAGGGCGGTATTGGTTTAAATGGCTTTTTAGACAGTTTTGTGAGTCAGATGGGTTCGGAATCTTAAAAACAGTGTATACGCGGAGGAAAGTTGTTTTGAGTGCAAAAACGTGGTAAAAATGAATGTATAAGGAAAAGAAACAAAAGGGAGGTATTGGTTTAAATGGTCTTTTAGATGATTTTGTGAGTCAGATGGGTTCGGAATCATGAAAACAGTGTGTACGCGAAGGAGGAAAGTTGTCTTGAGTGCAAAAATGTAAGAAAAATGAATGTGTAAGGAAAATAAACGAAAGGGCGGTATTGGTTTAAATGGCCTTTTTAACGATTTTGTGAGTCATATGGTTTCGGAATCATAAAAAAAGTGTGTACGCGAAGGAGGAAAGTTGTTTTGAATGCAAAAACGTGGGAAAAATGAATGCATAAGGAAAAGAAACAAAAGGGCGGTATTGGTTTAAATGGCTTTTTAGACAGTTTTCTGATTCAGATGGGTTCGGAATCTTAAAAACAGTGTATACGCGAAGGAGGAAGGAGGTTTTGAGTGCAAAAACGTGGTAAAAATGAATGTATAAGGAAAAGAAACAAAAGGGAGGTATTGGTTTAAATGCTCTTTTAGATGATTTTGTGAGTCAGATGGGTTCGGAATCATAAAAACAGTGTGTACGCGAAGAAGGAAAGTTGTGTTGAGTGCAAAAACGTAAGAAAAATGAATGCATAAGGAAAAGAAACAAAAGGGCGGAATTCGTTTAAATGGTCTTTTGGACTGTTTTGTTATTCAGATAGGTTTGGAATTATAAAAACAGTGTGTACGCGAAGGAGGAAAGTTGTTTTGAGTGCAAAAACGTTGAAAAAATGAATGGATAAGGAAAAGAAACAAACGGGCGGTATCGGTTTAAATAGCTTTTTAGACAGTTTTGTGAGTCAGATGGGTTCGGAATCTTAAAAACAGTGTGTACGAGAAGCAGGAAAGTTGTTTTGAGTGAAAAACGTGAAAAAAATGAATGCATAAGGAAAAGAAACAAAAGGGCGGTATTGCTTTAAATGGCTTTTTAGACAGTTTTGTGAGTCAGATGGGCTCGGAATCTTAAAAACAGTGTGTACGCGAAGGAGGAAAGTTGTTTTGAGAACAAAAACGTGGAAAAAATGAATGTATAAGGAAAAGAAACAAAAGGGCGGTATTGGTTTAAATGGCCTTTTAGACGGTTTTGTGAGTCAGAAGGGTTCGGAATCTTAAAAACAGTGTGTACGAGAAGGAGGAAAGTTGGAAAAACGTGGAAAAGGGGAAAGTATAAAGAAAAGAAACAAAAGGGCAGTATTGGTTTAAATGGCCTTTTTAACGATTTCGTGAGTCATATGGGTTCGGAATCATAAAAAAAGTGTTTACGCGAAGGAGGAAAGTTGTTTTGAGTGCAAAAACGTGGGAAAAATGAATGCATAAGGAAAAGAAACAAAAGGGCGGTATTGGTTTAAATGGCTTTTTAGACAGTTTTGTGAGTCAGATGGGTTCGGAATCTTAAAAACAGTGTATACGCGAAGGAGGAAAGTTCTTTTGAGTGCAAAAACGTGGAAAAAATGAATGTATAAGGAAAAGAAACAAAAGGGAGGTATTGGTTTAAATGGTCTTTTAGATGATTTTGTGAGTCAGATGGGTTCGGAATCATCAAAACAGTGTGTACGCGAAGGAGGAAAGTTGTTTTGAGTGCAAAAACGTGGGAAAAATGAATGCATAAGGAAAAGAAACAAAAGGGCGGTATTGGTTTAAATGGCTTTTTAGACAGTTTTGTGAGTCAGATGGGTTCGGAATCTTAAAAACAGTGTTTACGCGAAGGAGGAAAGTTGTTTTGAATGCAAAAACGTGGGAAAAATGAATGCATAAGGAAAAGAAACAAAAGGGAGGTATTGGTTTAAATGCTCTTTTAGATGATTTTGTGAGTCAGATGGGTTCGGAATCATAAAAACAGTGTGTACGCGAAGAAGGAAAGTTGTCTTGAGTGAAAAAACGTAAGAAAAATGAATGCATAAGGAAAAGAAACAAAAGGGCGGAATTCGTTTAACTGGTCTTTTGGACTGTTTTGTTATTCAGATAGGTTTGGAATTATAAAAACAGTGTGTACGCGAAGGAGGAAAGTTGTTTTGAGTGCAAAAACGTGGAAAAAATGAATGGATAAGGAAAAGAAACAAAAGGGCGGTATTGGTTTAAATGGCCTTTTAGACGGTTTTGTGAGTCAGATGGGCTCGGAATCTTAAAAACAGTGTGTACGCGAAGGAGGAAAGTTGTTTTGAGAACAAAAACGTGGAAAAAATGAATGTATAAGGAAAAGAAACAAAAGGGCGGTATTGGTTTAAATGGCCTTTTAGACGGTTTTGTGAGTCAGGTGGGTTCGGAATCTTAAAAACAGTGTGTACGAGAAGGAGGAAAGTTGGAAAAACGTGGAAAAGGGGAAAGTATAAAGAAAAGAAACAAAAGGGCAGTATTGGTTTAAATGGCCTTTTTAACGATTTCGTGAGTCATATGGGTTCGGAATCATAAAAAAAGTGTTTACGCGAAGGAGGAAAGTTGTTTTGAGTGCAAAAACGTGGGAAAAATGAATGCATAAGGAAAAGAAACAAAAGGGCGGTATTGGTTTAAATGGCTTTTTAGACAGTTTTGTGAGTCAGATGGGTTCGGAATCTTAAAAACAGTGTTTACGCGAAGGAGGAAAGTTGTTTTGAGTGAAAAAACGTAAGAAAAATGAATGCATAAGGAAAAGAAACAAAAGGGCGGAATTCGTTTAACTGGTCTTTTGGACTGTTTTGTTATTCAGATAGGTTTGGAATTATAAAAACAGTGTGTACGCGAAGGAGGAAAGTTGTTTTGAGTGCAAAAACGTGGAAAAAATGAATGTATAAGGAAAAGAAACAAAAGGGAGGTATTGGTTTAAATGCTCTTTTAGATGATTTTGTGAGTCAGATGGGTTCGGAATCATAAAAACAGTGTGTACGCGAAGAAGGAAAGTTGTCTTGAGTGCAAAAACGTAAGAAAAATGAATGCATAAGGAAAAGAAACAAAAGGGAGGTATTGGTTTAAATGCTCTTTTAGATGATTTTGTGAGTCAGATGGGTTCGGAATCATAAAAACAGTGTGTACGCGAAGAAGGAAAGTTGTCTTGAGTGCAAAAACGTAAGAAAAATGAATGCATAAGGAAAAGAAACAAAAGGGCGGAATTCGTTTAACTGGTCTTTTGGACTGTTTTGTTATTCAGATAGGTTTGGAATTATAAAAACAGTGTGTACGCGAAGGAGGAAAGTTGTTTTGAGTGCAAAAACGTGGAAAAAATGAATGGATAAGGAAAAGAAACAAAAGGGCGGTATCGGTTTAAATAGCTTTTTAGACAGTTTTGTGAGTCAGATGGGTTCGGAATCTTAAAAACAGTGTGTACGAGAAGGAGGAAAGTTGTTTTGAGTGCAAAAACGTGAAAAAAATGAATGCATAAGGAAAAGAAACAAAAGGGCGGTATTGATTTAAATGGCTTTTTAGACAGTTTTGTGAGTCAGATGGGCTCGGAATCTTAAAAACAGTGTGTACGCGAAGGAGGAAAGTTGTTTTGAGAACAAAAACGTGGAAAAAATGAATGTATAAGGAAAAGAAACAAAAGGGCGGTATTGGTTTAAATGGCCTTTTAGACGGTTTTGTGAGTCAGGTGGGTTCGGAATCTTAAAAACAGTGTATACGCGGAGGAAAGTTGTTTTGAGTGCAAAAACGTGGTAAAAATGAATGTATAAGGAAAAGAAACAAAAGGGAGGTATTGGTTTAAATGGTCTTTTAGATGATTTTGTGAGTCAGATGGGTTCGGAATCATGAAAACAGTGTGTACGCGAAGGAGGAAAGTTGTCTTGAGTGCAAAAATGTAAGAAAAATGAATGTGTAAGGAAAAGAAACGAAAGGGCGGTATTGGTTTAAATGGCCTTTTTAACAATTTTGTGAGTCATATGGTTTCGGAATCATAAAAAAAGTGTGTACGCGAAGGAGGAAAGTTGTTTTGAATGCAAAAACGTGGGAAAAATGAATGCATAAGGAAAAGAAACAAAAGGGCGGCATTGGTTTAAATGGCTTTTTAGACAGTTTTCTGAGTCAGATGGGTTCGGAATCTTAAAAACAGTGTATACGCGTAGGAGGAAAGTTGTTTTGAGTGCAAAAACGTGGTAAAAATGAATGTATAAGGAAAAGAAACAAAAGGGAGGTATTGGTTTAAATGGTCTTTTAGATGATTTTGTGAGTTAGATGGGTTCGGAATCATCAAAACAGTGTGTACGCGAAGGAGGAAAGTTGTCTTGAGTGCAAAAATGTAAGATAAATGAATGTGTAAGGAAAAGAAACGAAAGGGCGGTATTGGTTTAAATGGCCTTTTTAACGATTTTGTGAGTCATATGGGTTCGGAATCATAAAAACAGTGTGTACGCAAAGGAAGAAAACTGTTTTGAGTGCAAAATCGTGGAAAAAATGAATGTATAAGGAAAAGAAACAAAAGGGCGTTATTCGTTTAAATGGTCTTTTAGACGATTTTGTGAGTTAGATGGGTTCGGAATCATCAAAACAGTGTGTACGCGAAGGAGGAAAGTTGTCTTGAGTGCAGAAATGTAAGAAAAATGAATGTGTAAGGAAAAGAAACGAAAGGGCGGTATTGGTTTAAATGCTCTTTTAGATGATTTTGTGAGTCAGATGGGTTCGGAATCTTAAAAACAGTGTATACGCGGAGGAAAGTTGTTTTGAGTGCAAAAACGTGGTAAAAATGAATGTATAAGGAAAAGAAACAAATGGGAGGTATTGGTTTAAATGGTCTTTTAGATGATTTTGTGAGTCAGATGGGTTCGGAATCATGAAAACAGTGTGTACGCGAAGGAGGAAAGTTGTCTTGAGTGCAAAAATGTAAGAAAAATGAATGTGTAAGGAAAAGAAACAAAAGGGCGGTATTGGTTTAAATGGCCTTTTTAACGATTTTGTGAGTCATGGTTTCGGAATCATAAAAAAAGTGTGTACGCGAAGGAGAAAAGTTCAGATGGATTCGGAATCATAAAAAAAGTGTGTACGCGAAGAAGGAAAGTTGTCTTAAGTGCAAAAACGTAAGAAAAATGAATGCATAAGGAAAAGAAACGAAAGGGCGGAATTCGTTTAAATGGTCTTTTGGACGGTTTTGTTATTCAGATAGGTTTGGAATTATAAAAACAGTGTGTACGCGAAGGAGGAAAGTTGTTTTGAGTGCAAAAACGTGGAAAAAATGAATGGATAAGGAAAAGAAACAAAAGGGCGGTATCGGTTTAAATAGCTTTTTAGACAGTTTTGTGAGTCAGATGGGTTCGGAATCTTAAAAACAGTGTGTACGAGAAGGAGGAAAGTTGTTTTGAGTGCAAAAACGTGAAAAAAATGAATGCATAAGGAAAAGAAACAAAAGGGCGGTATTGGTTTAAATGGCTTTTTAGACAGTTTTGTGAGTCAGATGGGCTCGGAATCTTAAAAACAGTGTGTACGCGAAGGAGGAAAGTTGTTTTGAGAACAAAAACGTGGAAAAAATGAATGTATAAGGAAAAAAAACAAAAGGGCGGTATTGGTTTAAATGGCCTTTTAGACGGTTTTGTGAGTCAGGTGGGTTCGGAATCTTAAAAACAGTGTGTACGAGAAGGAGGAAAGTTGGAAAAACGTGGAAAAGGGGAAAGTATAAAGAAAAGAAACAAAAGGGCGGTATTGGTTTAAATGGCCTTTTTAACGATTTCGTGAGTCATATGGGTTCGGAATCATAAAAAAAGTGTTTACGCGAAGGAGGAAAGTTGTTTTGAGTGCAAAAACGTGGGAAAAATGAATGCATAAGGAAAAGAAACAAAAGGGCGGTATTGGTTTAAATGGCTTTTTAGACAGTTTTGTGAGTCAGATGGGTTCGGAATCTTAAAAACAGTGTATACGCGAAGGAGGAAAGTTGTTTTGAGTGCAAAAACGTGGAAAAAATGAATGTATAAGGAAAAGCAACAAAAGGGAGGTATTGGTTTAAATGGTCTTTTAGATTATTTTGTGAGTCAGATGGGTTCGGAATCATCAAAACAGTGTGTACGCGAAGGAGGAAAGTTGTCTTGAGTGCAAAAATGTAAGAAAAATGAATGTGTAAGGAAAAGAAACGAAAGGGCGGTATTGGTTTAAATGGCCTTTTTAACGATTTTGTGAGTCATATGGGTTCGGAATCATAAAAAAAGTGTGTACGCGAGGAAGGAAAGTTGTCTTAAGTGCAAAAACGTAAGAAAAATGAATGCATAAGTAAAAGAAACGAAAGGGCGGAATTCGTTTAAATGGTCTTTTGGACGGTTTTGTTATTCAGATGGGTTTGGATTTATAAAAACAGTGTGTACGAGGTGGAAATTTCGAAAAACGTGGAAAAAGTGAATGTATAAGGAAAAGAAACAAAACGGCGGTATTGGTTTAAATGGCTTTTTAGACAGTTTTGTGAGTCAGATGGGTTCGGAATCTTAAAAACAGTGTTTACGCGAAGGAGGAAAGTTGTTTTGAGTACAAAAACGTGGGAAAAATGAATGCATAAGAAAAAGAAACAAAAGGGCGGTATTGGTTTAAATGGCTTTTTAGACAGTTTTGTGAGTCAGATGGGTTCGGAATCTTAAAAACAGTGTATACGCGAAGGAGGAAAGTTGTCTTGAGTGCAAAAATGTAAGAAAAATGAATGTGTAAGGAAAAGAAACGAAAGGGCGGTATTGGTTTAAATGGCCTTTTTAACAATTTTGTGAGTCATATGGTTTCGGAATCATAAAAAAAGTGTGTACGCGAAGGAGGAAAGTTGTTTTGAATGCAAAAACGTGGGAAAAATGAATGCATAAGGAAAAGAAACAAAAGGGCGGCATTGGTTTAAATGGCTTTTTAGACAGTTTTCTGAGTCAGATGGGTTCGGAATCTTAAAAACAGTGTATACGCGTAGGAGGAAAGTTGTTTTGAGTGCAAAAACGTGGTAAAAATGAATGTATAAGGAAAAGAAACAAAAGGGAGGTATTGGTTTAAATGGTCTTTTAGATGATTTTGTGAGTTAGATGGGTTCGGAATCATCAAAACAGTGTGTACGCGAAGGAGGAAAGTTGTCTTGAGTGCAAAAATGTAAGATAAATGAATGTGTAAGGAAAAGAAACGAAAGGGCGGTATTGGTTTAAATGGCCTTTTTAACGATTTTGTGAGTCATATGGGTTCGGAATCATAAAAACAGTGTGTACGCAAAGGAAGAAAACTGTTTTGAGTGCAAAATCGTGGAAAAAATGAATGTATAAGGAAAAGAAACAAAAGGGCGTTATTCGTTTAAATGGTCTTTTAGACGATTTTGTGAGTTAGATGGGTTCGGAATCATCAAAACAGTGTGTACGCGAAGGAGGAAAGTTGTCTTGAGTGCAGAAATGTAAGAAAAATGAATGTGTAAGGAAAAGAAACGAAAGGGCGGTATTGGTTTAAATGCTCTTTTAGATGATTTTGTGAGTCAGATGGGTTCGGAATCTTAAAAACAGTGTATACGCGGAGGAAAGTTGTTTTGAGTGCAAAAACGTGGTAAAAATGAATGTATAAGGAAAAGAAACAAATGGGAGGTATTGGTTTAAATGGTCTTTTAGATGATTTTGTGAGTCAGATGGGTTCGGAATCATGAAAACAGTGTGTACGCGAAGGAGGAAAGTTGTCTTGAGTGCAAAAATGTAAGAAAAATGAATGTGTAAGGAAAAGAAACGAAAGGGCGGTATTGGTTTAAATGGCCTTTTTAACGATTTTGTGAGTCATGGTTTCGGAATCATAAAAAAAGTGTGTACGCGAAGGAGAAAAGTTCAGATGGGTTCGGAATCTTAAAAACAGTGTGTACGAGAAGGAGGAAAGTTGTTTTGAGTGCAAAAACGTGGAAAAAATGAATGTATAAGGAAAAGAAACAAAAGGGCGGTATTGGTTTAAATGGCCTTTTTAACGATTTTGTGAGTCATATGGATTCGGAATCATAAAAAAAGTGTGTACGCGAAGAAGGAAAGTTGTCTTAAGTGCAAAAACGTAAGAAAAATGAATGCATAAGGAAAAGAAACGAAAGGGCGGAATTCGTTTAAATGGTCTTTTGGACGGTTTTGTTATTCAGATAGGTTTGGAATTATAAAAACAGTGTGTACGCGAAGGAGGAAAGTTGTTTTGAGTGCAAAAACGTGGAAAAAATGAATGGATAAGGAAAAGAAACAAAAGGGCGGTATCGGTTTAAATAGCTTTTTAGACAGTTTTGTGAGTCAGATGGGTTCGGAATCTTAAAAACAGTGTGTACGAGAAGGAGGAAAGTTGTTTTGAGTGCAAAAACGTGAAAAAAATGAATGCATAAGGAAAAGAAACAAAAGGGCGGTATTGGTTTAAATGGCTTTTTAGACAGTTTTGTGAGTCAGATGGGCTCGGAATCTTAAAAACAGTGTGTACGCGAAGGAGGAAAGTTGTTTTGAGAACAAAAACGTGGAAAAAATGAATGTATAAGGAAAAGAAACAAAAGGGCGGTATTGGTTTAAATGGCCTTTTAGACGGTTTTGTGAGTCAGGTGGGTTCGGAATCTTAAAAACAGTGTGTACGAGAAGGAGGAAAGTTGGAAAAACGTGGAAAAGGGGAAAGTATAAAGAAAAGAAACAAAAGGGCGGTATTGGTTTAAATGGCCTTTTTAACGATTTCGTGAGTCATATGGGTTCGGAATCATAAAAAAAGTGTTTACGCGAAGGAGGAAAGTTGTTTTGAGTGCAAAAACGTGGGAAAAATGAATGCATAAGGAAAAGAAACAAAAGGGCGGTATTGGTTTAAATGGCTTTTTAGACAGTTTTGTGAGTCAGATGGGTTCGGAATCTTAAAAACAGTGTATACGCGAAGGAGGAAAGTTGTTTTGAGTGCAAAAACGTGGAAAAAATGAATGTATAAGGAAAAGCAACAAAAGGGAGGTATTGGTTTAAATGGTCTTTTAGATTATTTTGTGAGTCAGATGGGTTCGGAATCATCAAAACAGTGTGTACGCGAAGGAGGAAAGTTGTCTTGAGTGCAAAAATGTAAGAAAAATGAATGTGTAAGGAAAAGAAACGAAAGGGCGGTATTGGTTTAAATGGCCTTTTTAACGATTTTGTGAGTCATATGGGTTCGGAATCATAAAAAAAGTGTGTACGCGAAGAAGGAAAGTTGTCTTAAGTGCAAAAACGTAAGAAAAATGAATGCATAAGGAAAAGAAACGAAAGGGCGGAATTCGTTTAAATGGTCTTTTGGACGGTTTTGTTATTCAGATGGGTTTGGATTTATAAAAACAGTGTGTACGAGGTGGAAATTTCGAAAAACGTGGAAAAAGTGAATGTATAAGGAAAAGAAACAAAACGGCGGTATTGGTTTAAATGGCTTTTTAGACAGTTTTGTGAGTCAGATGGGTTCGGAATCTTAAAAACAGTGTTTACGCGAAGGAGGAAAGTTGTTTTGAGTACAAAAACGTGGGAAAAATGAATGCATAAGAAAAAGAAACAAAAGGGCGGTATTGGTTTAAATGGCTTTTTAGACAGTTTTGTGAGTCAGATGGGTTCGGAATCTTAAAAACAGTGTATACGCGGAGGAAAGTTGTTTTGAGTGCAAAAACGTGGTAAAAATGAATGTATAAGGAAAAGAAACAAAAGGGAGGTATTGGTTTAAATGGTCTTTTAGATGATTTTGTGAGTCAGATGGGTTCGGAATCATGAAAACAGTGTGTACGCGAAGGAGGAAAGTTGTCTTGAGTGCAAAAATGTAAGAAAAATGAATGTGTAAGGAAAAGAAACGAAAGGGCGGTATTGGTTTAAATGGCCTTTTTAACAATTTTGTGAGTCATATGGTTTCGGAATCATAAAAAAAGTGTGTACGCGAAGGAGGAAAGTTGTTTTGAATGCAAAAACGTGGGAAAAATGAATGCATAAGGAAAAGAAACAAAAGGGCGGCATTGGTTTAAATGGCTTTTTAGACAGTTTTCTGAGTCAGATGGGTTCGGAATCTTAAAAACAGTGTATACGCGTAGGAGGAAAGTTGTTTTGAGTGCAAAAACGTGGTAAAAATGAATGTATAAGGAAAAGAAACAAAAGGGAGGTATTGGTTTAAATGGTCTTTTAGATGATTTTGTGAGTTAGATGGGTTCGGAATCATCAAAACAGTGTGTACGCGAAGGAGGAAAGTTGTCTTGAGTGCAAAAATGTAAGAAAAATGAATGTGTAAGGAAAAGAAACGAAAGGGCGGTATTGGTTTAAATGGCCTTTTTAACGATTTTGTGAGTCATATGGGTTCGGAATCATAAACAAAGTGTGTACGCAAAGGAGGAAAGTTGCTTTGAGTGCAAAAACGTGGGAAAAATGAATGCATAAGGAAAAGAAACAAAAGGGCGGTATTGGTTTAAATAGCTTTTTAGACAGTTTTGTGAGTCAGATGGGTTCGGAATCTTAAAAACAGTGTGTACGAGAAGGAGGAAAGTTGTTTTGAGTGCAAAAACGTGAAAAAAATGAATGCATAAGGAAAAGAAACAAAAGGGCGGTATTGGTTTAAATGGCTTTTTAGACAGTTTTGTGAGTCAGATGGGTTCGGAATCTTAAAAACAGTGTATACGCGAAGGAGGAAAGTTGTTTTGAGTGCAAAAACGTGGAAAAAATGAATGTATAAGGAAAAGAAACAAAAGGGAGGTATTGGTTTAAATGGTCTTTTAGATGATTTTGTGAGTCAGATGGGTTCGGAATCATCAAAACAGTGTGTACGCGAAGGCGGAAAGTTGGCTTGAGTGCAAAAATGTAAGAAAAATGAATATGTAAGGAAAAGAAACGAAAGGGCGGTATTGGTTTAAATGGCCTTTTTAACGATTTTGTGAGTCATATGGGTTCGGAATCATAAAAAAAGTGTGTACGCGAAGAAGGAAAGTTGTCTTAAGTGCAAAAACGTAAGAAAAATGAATGCATAAGGAAAAGAAACGAAAGGGCGGAATTCGTTTAAATGGTCTTTTGGACGGTTTTGTTATTCAGATGGGTTTGGATTTATAAAAACAGTGTGTACGAGGTGGAAAGTTCGAAAAACGTGGAAAAAGTGAATGTAAAAGGAAAAGAAACAAAACGGCGGTATTGGATTAAATGGCTTTTTAGACAGTTTTGTGAGTCAGATGGGTTCGGAATCTTAAAAACAGTGTTTACGCGAAGGAGGAAAGTTGATTTGAGTACAAAAACGTGGGAAAAATGAATGCATAAGAAAAAGAAACAAAAGGGCGGTATTGGTTTAAATGGCTTTTTAGACAGTTTTGTGAGTCAGATGGGTTCGGAATATTAAAAACAGTGTATACGCGGAGGAAAGTTGTTTTGAGTGCAAAAACGTGGTAAAAATGAATGTATAAGGAAAAGAAACAAAAGGGAGGTATTGGTTTAAATGGTCTTTTAGATGATTTTGTGAGTCAGATGGGTTCGGAATCATGAAAACAGTGTGTACGCGAAGGAGGAAAGTTGTCTTGAGTGCAAAAATGTAAGAAAAATGAATGTGTAAGGAAAATAAACGAAAGGGCGGTATTGGTTTAAATGGCCTTTTTAACGATTTTGTGAGTCATATGGTTTCGGAATCATAAAAAAAGTGTGTACGCGAAGGAGGAAAGTTGTTTTGAATGCAAAAACGTGGGAAAAATGAATGCATAAGGAAAAGAAACAAAAGGGCGGTATTGGTTTAAATGGCTTTTTAGACAGTTTTCTGATTCAGATGGGTTCGGAATCTTAAAAACAGTGTATACGCGAAGGAGGAAGGAGGTTTTGAGTGCAAAAACGTGGTAAAAATGAATGTATAAGGAAAAGAAACAAAAGGGAGGTATTGGTTTAAATGCTCTTTTAGATGATTTTGTGAGTCAGATGGGTTCGGAATCATAAAAACAGTGTGTACGCGAAGAAGGAAAGTTGTGTTTAGTGCAAAAACGTAAGAAAAATGAATGTGTAAGGAAAAGAAACGAAAGGGCGGTATTGGTTTAAATGCTCTTTTAGATGATTTTGTGAGTCAGATGGGTTCGGAATCATCAAAACAGTGTGTACGCGAAGGAGGAAAGTTGTTTTGAGTGCAAAAACGTGGAAAAAATGAATGGATAAGGAAAAGAAACAAAAGGGCGGTATCGGTTTAAATAGCTTTTTAGACAGTTTTGTGAGTCAGATGGGTTCGGAATCTTAAAAACAGTGTGTACGAGAAGGAGGAAAGTTGTTTTGAGTGCAAAAACGTGAAAAAAATGAATGCATAAGGAAAAGAAACAAAAGGGCGGTATTGGTTTAAATGGCTTTTTAGACAGTTTTGTGAGTCAGATGGGCTCGGAATCTTAAAAACAGTGTGTACGCGAAGGAGGAAAGTTGTTTTGAGAACAAAAACGTGGAAAAAATGAATGTATAAGGAAAAGAAACAAAAGGGCGGTATTGGTTTAAATGGCCTTTTAGACGGTTTTGTGAGTCAGGTGGGTTCGGAATCTTAAAAACAGTGTGTACGAGAAGGAGGAAAGTTGGAAAAACGTGGAAAAGGGGAAAGTATAAAGAAAAGAAACAAAAGGGCAGTATTGGTTTAAATGGCCTTTTTAACGATTTCGTGAGTCATATGGGTTCGGAATCATAAAAAAAGTGTTTACGCGAAGGAGGAAAGTTGTTTTGAGTGCAAAAACGTGGGAAAAATGAATGCATAAGGAAAAGAAACAAAAGGGCGGTATTGGTTTAAATGGCTTTTTAGACAGTTTTGTGAGTCAGATGGGTTCGGAATCTTAAAAACAGTGTATACGCGAAGGAGGAAAGTTGTTTTGAGTGCAAAAACGTGGAAAAAATGAATGTATAAGGAAAAGAAACAAAAGGGAGGTATTGGTTTAAATGGTCTTTTAGATGATTTTGTGAGTCAGATGGGTTCGGAATCATGAAAACAGTGTGTACGCGAAGGAGGAAAGTTGTCTTGAGTGCAAAAATGTAAGAAAAATGAATGTGTAAGGAAAAGAAACGAAAGGGCGGTATTGGTTTAAATGGCCTTTTTAACGATTTTGTGAGTCATGGTTTCGGAATCATAAAAAAAGTGTGTACGCGAAGGAGAAAAGTTCAGATGGGTTCGGAATCTTAAAAACAGTGTGTACGAGAAGGAGGAAAGTTGTTTTGAGTGCAAAAACGTGGAAAAAATGAATGTATAAGGAAAAGAAACAAAAGGGCGGTATTGGTTTAAATGGCCTTTTTAACGATTTTGTGAGTCATATGGGTTCGGAATCATAAAAAAAGTGTGTGCGCGAAGAAGGAAAGTTGTCTTAAGTGCAAAAACGTAAGAAAAATGAATGCATAAGGAAAAGAAACGAAAGGGCGGAATTCGTTTAAATGGTCTTTTGGACGGTTTTGTTATTCAGATGGGTTTGGATTTATAAAAACAGTGTGTACGAGGTGGAAAGTTCGAAAAACGTGGAAAAAGTGAATGTATAAGGAAAAGAAACAAAAGGGAGGTATTGGTTTAAATGGTCTTTTAGATGATTTTGTGAGTCAGATGGGTTCGGAATCATGAAAACAGTGTGTACGCGAAGGAGAAAAGTTGTCTTGAGTGCAAAAATGTAAGAAAAATGAATGTGTAAGGAAAAGAAACGAAAGGGCGGTATTGGTTTAAATGGCCTTTTTAACGATTTTGTGAGTCATATGGGCTCGGAATCTTAAAAACAGTGTGTACGCGAAGGAGGAAAGTTGTTTTGAGAACAAAAACGTGGAAAAAATGAATGTATAAGGAAAAGAAACAAAAGGGCGGTATTGGTTTAAATGGCCTTTTAGACGGTTTTGTGAGTCAGGTGGGTTCGGAATCTTAAAAACAGTGTGTACGAGAAGGAGGAAAGTTGGAAAAACGTGGAAAAGGGGAAAGTATATAGAAAAGAAACAAAAGGGCGGTATTGGTTTAAATGGCCTTTTTAACGATTTCGTGAGTCATATGGGTTCGGAATCATAAAAAAAGTGTTTACGCGAAGGAGGAAAGTTGTTTTGAGTGCAAAAACGTGGGAAAAATGAATGCATAAGGAAAAGAAACAAAAGGGCGGTATTGGTTTAAATGGCTTTTTAGACAGTTTTGTGAGTCAGATGGGTTCGGAATCTTAAAAACAGTGTTTACGCGAATGAGGAAAGTTGTTTTGAGTACAAAAACGTGGGAAAAATGAATGCATAAGAAAAAGAAACAAAAGGGCGGTATTGGTTTAAATGGCTTTTTAGACAGTTTTGTGAGTCAGATGGGTTCGGAATATTAAAAACAGTGTATACGCGGAGGAAAGTTGTTTTGAGTGCAAAAACGTGGTAAAAATGAATGTATAAGGAAAAGAAACAAATGGGAGGTATTGGTTTAAATGGTCTTTTAGATGATTTTGTGAGTCAGATGGGTTCGGAATCATGAAAACAGTGTGTACGCGAAGGAGGAAAGTTGTCTTGAGTGCAAAAATGTAAGAAAAATGAATGTGTAAGGAAAAGAAACGAAAGGGCGGTATTGGTTTAAATGGCCTTTTTAACGATTTTGTGAGTCATGGTTTCGGAATCATAAAAAAAGTGTGTACGCGAAGGAGAAAAGTTCAGATGGGTTCGGAATCTTAAAAACAGTGTGTACGAGAAGGAGGAAAGTTGTTTTGAGTGCAAAAACGTGGTAAAAATGAATGTATAAGGAAAAGAAACAAAAGGGAGGTATTGGTTTAAATGGTCTTTTAGATGATTTTGTGAGTCAGATGGGTTCGGAATCATGAAAACAGTGTGTACGCGAAGGAGAAAAGTTGTCTTGAGTGCAAAAATGTAAGAAAAATGAATGTGTAAGGAAAAGAAACGAAAGGGCGGTATTGGTTTAAATGGCCTTTTTAACGATTTTGTGAGTCATATGGTTTCGGAATCATAAAAAAAGTGTGTACGCGAAGGAGGAAAGTTGTTTTGAGAACAAAAACGTGGAAAAAATGAATGTATAAGGAAAAGAAACAAAAGGGCGGTATTGGTTTAAATGGCCTTTTAGACGGTTTTGTGAGTCAGGTGGGTTCGGAATCTTAAAAACAGTGTGTACGAGAAGGAGGAAAGTTGGAAAAACGTGGAAAAGGGGAAAGTATAAAGAAAAGAAACAAAAGGGCGGTATTGGTTTAAATGGCCTTTTTAACGATTTCGTGAGTCATATGGGTTCGGAATCATAAAAAAAGTGTTTACGCGAAGGAGGAAAGTTGTTTTGAGTGCAAAAACGTGGGAAAAATGAATGCATAAGGAAAAGAAACAAAAGGGCGGTATTGGTTTAAATGGCTTTTTAGACAGTTTTGTGAGTCAGATGGGTTCGGAATCTTAAAAACAGTGTTTACGCGAAGGAGGAAAGTTGTTTTGAGTACAAAAACGTGGGAAAAATGAATGCATAAGAAAAAGAAACAAAAGGGCGGTATTGGTTTAAATGGCTTTTTAGACAGTTTTGTGAGTCAGATGGGTTCGGAATATTAAAAACAGTGTATACGCGGAGGAAAGTTGTTTTGAGTGCAAAAACGTGGTAAAAATGAATGTATAAGGAAAAGAAACAAATGGGAGGTATTGGTTTAAATGGTCTTTTAGATGATTTTGTGAGTCAGATGGGTTCGGAATCATGAAAACAGTGTGTACGCGAAGGAGGAAAGTTGTCTTGAGTGCAAAAATGTAAGAAAAATGAATGTGTAAGGAAAAGAAACGAAAGGGCGGTATTGGTTTAAATGGCCTTTTTAACGATTTTGTGAGTCATGGTTTCGGAATCATAAAAAAAGTGTGTACGCGAAGGAGAAAAGTTCAGATGGGTTCGGAATCTTAAAAACAGTGTGTACGAGAAGGAGGAAAGTTGTTTTGAGTGCAAAAACGTGGTAAAAATGAATGTATAAGGAAAAGAAACAAAAGGGAGGTATTGGTTTAAATGGTCTTTTAGATGATTTTGTGAGTCAGATGGGTTCGGAATCATGAAAACAGTGTGTACGCGAAGGAGAAAAGTTGTCTTGAGTGCAAAAATGTAAGAAAAATGAATGTGTAAGGAAAAGAAACGAAAGGGCGGTATTGGTTTAAATGGCCTTTTTAACGATTTTGTGAGTCATATGGTTTCGGAATCATAAAAAAAGTGTGTACGCGAAGGAGGAAAGTTGTTTTGAGAACAAAAACGTGGAAAAAATGAATGTATAAGGAAAAGAAACAAAAGGGCGGTATTGGTTTAAATGGCCTTTTAGACGGTTTTGTGAGTCAGGTGGGTTCGGAATCTTAAAAACAGTGTGTACGAGAAGGAGGAAAGTTGGAAAAACGTGGAAAAGGGGAAAGTATAAAGAAAAGAAACAAAAGGGCGGTATTGGTTTAAATGGCCTTTTTAACGATTTCGTGAGTTATATGGGTTCGGAATCATAAAAAAAGTGTTTACGCGAAGGAGGAAAGTTGTTTTGAGTGCAAAAACGTGGGAAAAATGAATGCATAAGGAAAAGAAACAAAAGGGCGGTATTGGTTTAAATGGCTTTTTAGACAGTTTTGTGAGTCAGATGGGTTCGGAATCTTAAAAACAGTGTTTACGCGAAGGAGGAAAGTTGTTTTGAGTACAAAAACGTGGGAAAAATGAATGCATAAGAAAAAGAAACAAAAGGGCGGTATTGGTTTAAATGGCTTTTTAGACAGTTTTGTGAGTCAGATGGGTTCGGAATCTTAAAAACAGTGTATACGCGGAGGAAAGTTGTTTTGAGTGCAAAAACGTGGTAAAAATGAATGCATAAGAAAAAGAAACAAAAGGGCGGTATTGGTTTAAATGGCTTTTTAGACAGTTTTGTGAGTCAGATGGGTTCGGAATCTTAAAAACAGTGTATACGCGGAGGAAAGTTGTTTTGAGTGCAAAAACGTGGTAAAAATGAATGTATAAGGAAAAGAAACAAATAGGAGGTATTGGTTTAAATGGTCTTTTAGATGATTTTGTGAGTCAGATGGGTTCGGAATCATGAAAACAGTGTGTACGCGAAGGAGGAAAGTTGTCTTGAGTGCAAAAATGTAAGAAAAATGAATGTGTAAGGAAAAGAAACGAAAGGGCGGTATTGGTTTAAATGGCCTTTTTAACGATTTTGTGAGTCATGGTTTCGGAATCATAAAAAAAGTGTGTACGCGAAGGAGAAAAGTTCAGATGGGTTCGGAATCTTAAAAACAGTGTGTACGAGAAGGAGGAAAGTTGTTTTGAGTGCAAAAACGTGGAAAAAATGAATGTATAAGGAAAAGAAACAAAAGGGCGGTATTGGTTTAAATGGCCTTTTTAACGATTTTGTGAGTCATATGGGTTCGGAATCATAAAAAAAGTGTGTACGCGAAGAAGGAAAGTTGTCTTAAGTGCAAAAACGTAAGAAAAATGAATGCATAAGGAAAAGAAACGAAAGGGCGGAATTCGTTTAAATGGTCTTTTGGACGGTTTTGTTATTCAGATAGGTTTGGAATTATAAAAACAGTGTGTACGCGAAGGAGGAAAGTTGTTTTGAGTGCAAAAACGTGGAAAAAATGAATGGATAAGGAAAAGAAACAAAAGGGCGGTATCGGTTTAAATAGCTTTTTAGACAGTTTTGTGAGTCAGATGGGTTCGGAATCTTAAAAACAGTGTGTACGAGAAGGAGGAAAGTTGTTTTGAGTGCAAAAACGTGAAAAAAATGAATGCATAAGGAAAAGAAACAAAAGGGCGGTATTGGTTTAAATGGCTTTTTAGACAGTTTTGTGAGTCAGATGGGCTCGGAATCTTAAAAACAGTGTGTACGCGAAGGAGGAAAGTTGTTTTGAGAACAAAAACGTGGAAAAAATGAATGTATAAGGAAAAGAAACAAAAGGGCGGTATTGGTTTAAATGGCCTTTTAGACGGTTTTGTGAGTCAGGTGGGTTCGGAATCTTAAAAACAGTGTGTACGAGAAGGAGGAAAGTTGGAAAAACGTGGAAAAGGGGAAAGTATAAAGAAAAGAAACAAAAGGGCGGTATTGGTTTAAATGGCCTTTTTAACGATTTCGTGAGTCATATGGGTTCGGAATCATAAAAAAAGTGTTTACGCGAAGGTGGAAAGTTGTTTTGAGTGCAAAAACGTGGGAAAAATGAATGCATAAGGAAAAGAAACAAAAGGGCGGTATTGGTTTAAATGGCTTTTTAGACAGTTTTGTGAGTCAGATGGGTTCGGAATCTTAAAAACAGTGTATACGCGAAGGAGGAAAGTTGTTTTGAGTGCAAAAACGTGGAAAAAATGAATGTATAAGGAAAAGAAACAAAAGGGAGGTATTGGTTTAAATGGTCTTTTAGATTATTTTGTGAGTCAGATGGGTTCGGAATCATCAAAACAGTGTGTACGCGAAGGAGGAAAGTTGTCTTGAGTGCAAAAATGTAAGAAAAATGAATGTGTAAGGAAAAGAAACGAAAGGGCGGTATTGGTTTAAATGGCCTTTTTAACGATTTTGTGAGTCATATGGGTTCGGAATCATAAAAAAAGTGTGTACGCGAAGAAGGAAAGTTGTCTTAAGTGCAAAAACGTAAGAAAAATGAATGCATAAGGAAAAGAAACGAAAGGGCGGAATTCGTTTAAATGGTCTTTTGGACGGTTTTGTTATTCAGATGGGTTTGGATTTATAAAAACAGTGTGTACGAGGTGGAAATTTCGAAAAACGTGGAAAAAGTGAATGTATAAGGAAAAGAAACAAAACGGCGGTATTGGTTTAAATGGCTTTTTAGACAGTTTTGTGAGTCAGATGGGTTCGGAATCTTAAAAACAGTGTTTACGCGAAGGAGGAAAGTTGTTTTGAGTACAAAAACGTGGGAAAAATGAATGCATAAGAAAAAGAAACAAAAGGGCGGTATTGGTTTAAATGGCTTTTTAGACAGTTTTGTGAGTCAGATGGGTTCGGAATCTTAAAAACAGTGTATACGCGGAGGAAAGTTGTTTTGAGTGCAAAAACGTGGTAAAAATGAATGTATAAGGAAAAGAAACAAAAGGGAGGTATTGGTTTAAATGGTCTTTTAGATGATTTTGTGAGTCAGATGGGTTCGGAATCATGAAAACAGTGTGTACGCGAAGGAGGAAAGTTGTCTTGAGTGCAAAAATGTAAGAAAAATGAATGTGTAAGGAAAAGAAACGAAAGGGCGGTATTGGTTTAAATGGCCTTTTTAACAATTTTGTGAGTCATATGGTTTCGGAATCATAAAAAAAGTGTGTACGCGAAGGAGGAAAGTTGTTTTGAATGCAAAAACGTGGGAAAAATGAATGCATAAGGAAAAGAAACAAAAGGGCGGCATTGGTTTAAATGGCTTTTTAGACAGTTTTCTGAGTCAGATGGGTTCGGAATCTTAAAAACAGTGTATACGCGTAGGAGGAAAGTTGTTTTGAGTGCAAAAACGTGGTAAAAATGAATGTATAAGGAAAAGAAACAAAAGGGAGGTATTGGTTTAAATGGTCTTTTAGATGATTTTGTGAGTTAGATGGGTTCGGAATCATCAAAACAGTGTGTACGCGAAGGAGGAAAGTTGTCTTGAGTGCAAAAATGTAAGAAAAATGAATGTGTAAGGAAAAGAAACGAAAGGGCGGAATTGGTTTAAATGGCCTTTTTAACGATTTTGTGAGTCATATGGGTTCGGAATCATAAACAAAGTGTGTACGCAAAGGAGGAAAGTTGCTTTGAGTGCAAAAACGTGGGAAAAATGAATGCATAAGGAAAAGAAACAAAAGGGCGGTATTGGTTTAAATAGCTTTTTAGACAGTTTTGTGAGTCAGATGGGTTCGGAATCTTAAAAACAGTGTGTACGAGAAGGAGGAAAGTTGTTTTGAGTGCAAAAACGTGAAAAAAATGAATGCATAAGGAAAAGAAACAAAAGGGCGGTATTGGTTTAAATGGCTTTTTAGACAGTTTTGTGAGTCAGATGGGTTCGGAATCTTAAAAACAGTGTATACGCGAAGGAGGAAAGTTGTTTTGAGTGCAAAAACGTGGAAAAAATGAATGTATAAGGAAAAGAAACAAAAGGGAGGTATTGGTTTAAATGGTCTTTTAGATGATTTTGTGAGTCAGATGGGTTCGGAATCATCAAAACAGTGTGTACGCGAAGGCGGAAAGTTGGCTTGAGTGCAAAAATGTAAGAAAAATGAATATGTAAGGAAAAGAAACGAAAGGGCGGTATTGGTTTAAATGGCCTTTTTAACGATTTTGTGAGTCATATGGGTTCGGAATCATAAAAAAAGTGTGTACGCGAAGAAGGAAAGTTGTCTTAAGTGCAAAAACGTAAGAAAAATGAATGCATAAGGAAAAGAAACGAAAGGGCGGAATTCGTTTAAATGGTCTTTTGGACGGTTTTGTTATTCAGATGGGTTTGGATTTATAAAAACAGTGTGTACGAGGTGGAAAGTTCGAAAAACGTGGAAAAAGTGAATGTATAAGGAAAAGAAACAAAACGGCGGTATTGGATTAAATGGCTTTTTAGACAGTTTTGTGAGTCAGATGGGTTCGGAATCTTAAAAACAGTGTTTACGCGAAGGAGGAAAGTTGATTTGAGTACAAAAACGTGGGAAAAATGAATGCATAAGAAAAAGAAACAAAAGGGCGGTATTGGTTTAAATGGCTTTTTAGACAGTTTTGTGAGTCAGATGGGTTCGGAATCTTAAAAACAGTGTATACGCGGAGGAAAGTTGTTTTGAGTGCAAAAACGTTTTAAAAATGAATGTATAAGGAAAAGAAACAAAAGGGAGGTATTGGTTTAAATGGTCTTTTAGATGATTTTGTGAGTCAGATGGGTTCGGAATCATGAAAACAGTGTGTACGCGAAGGAGGAAAGTTGTCTTGAGTGCAAAAATGTAAGAAAAATGAATGTGTAAGGAAAATAAACGAAAGGGCGGTATTGGTTTAAATGGCCTTTTTAACGATTTTGTGAGTCATATGGTTTCGGAATCATAAAAAAAGTGTGTACGCGAAGGAGGAAAGTTGTTTTGAATGCAAAAACGTGGGAAAAATGAATGCATAAGGAAAAGAAACAAAAGGGCGGTATTGGTTTAAATGGCTTTTTAGACAGTTTTCTGATTCAGATGGGTTCGGAATCTTAAAAACAGTGTATACGCGAAGGAGGAAGGAGGTTTTGAGTGCAAAAACGTGGTAAAAATGAATGTATAAGGAAAAGAAACAAAAGGGAGGTATTGGTTTAAATGCTCTTTTAGATGATTTTGTGAGTCAGATGGGTTCGGAATCATAAAAACAGTGTGTACGCGAAGAAGGAAAGTTGTGTTTAGTGCAAAAACGTAAGAAAAATGAATGCATAAGGAAAAGAAACAAAAGGGCGGAATTCGTTTAAATGGTCTTTTGGACTGTTTTGTTATTCAGATAGGTTTGGAATTATAAAAACAGTGTGTACGCGAAGGAGGAAAGTTGTTTTGAGTGCAAAAACGTGGAAAAAATGAATGGATAAGGAAAAGAAACAAAAGGGCGGTATCGGTTTAAATAGCTTTTTAGACAGTTTTGTGAGTCAGATGGGTTCGGAATCTTAAAAACAGTGTGTACGAGAAGGAGGAAAGTTGTTTTGAGTGCAAAAACGTGAAAAAAATGAATGCATAAGGAAAAGAAACAAAAGGGCGGTATTGGTTTAAATGGCTTTTTAGACAGTTTTGTGAGTCAGATGGGCTCGGAATCTTAAAAACAGTGTGTACGCGAAGGAGGAAAGTTGTTTTGAGAACAAAAACGTGGAAAAAATGAATGTATAAGGAAAAGAAACAAAAGGGCGGTATTGGTTTAAATGGCCTTTTAGACGGTTTTGTGAGTCAGGTGGGTTCGGAATCTTAAAAACAGTGTGTACGAGAAGGAGGAAAGTTGGAAAAACGTGGAAAAGGGGAAAGTATAAAGAAAAGAAACAAAAGGGCGGTATTGGTTTAAATGGCCTTTTTAACGATTTCGTGAGTCATATGGGTTCCGAATCATAAAAAAAGTGTTTACGCGAAGGAGGAAAGTTGTTTTGAGTGCAAAAACGTGGGAAAAATGAATGCATAAGGAAAAGAAACAAAAAGGCGGTATTGGTTTAAATGGCTTTTTAGACAGTTTTGTGAGTCAGATGGGTTCGGAATCTTAAAAACAGTGTATACGCGAAGGAGGAAAGTTGTTTTGAGTGCAAAAACGTGGAAAAAATGAATGTATAAGGAAAAGAAACAAAAGGGAGGTATTGGTTTAAATGGTCTTTTAGATTATTTTGTGAGTCAGATGGGTTCGGAATCATCAAAACAGTGTGTACGCGAAGGAGGAAAGTTGTCTTGAGTGCAAAAATGTAAGAAAAATGAATGTGTAAGGAAAAGAAACGAAAGGGCGGTATTGGTTTAAATGGCCTTTTTAACGATTTTGTGAGTCATATGGGTTCGGAATCATAAAAAAAGTGTGTACGCGAAGAAGGAAAGTTGTCTTAAGTGCAAAAACGTAAGAAAAATGAATGCATAAGGAAAAGAAACGAAAGGGCGGAATTCGTTTAAATGGTCTTTTGGACGGTTTCGTTATTCAGATGGGTTTGGATTTATAAAAACAGTGTGTACGAGGTGGAAATTTCGAAAAACGTGGAAAAAGTGAATGTATAAGGAAAAGAAACAAAACGGCGGTATTGGTTTAAATGGCTTTTTAGACAGTTTTGTGAGTCAGATGGGTTCGGAATCTTAAAAACAGTGTTTACGCGAAGGAGGAAAGTTGTTTTGAGTACAAAAACGTGGGAAAAATGAATGCATAAGAAAAAGAAACAAAAGGGCGGTATTGGTTTAAATGGCTTTTTAGACAGTTTTGTGAGTCAGATGGGTTCGGAATCTTAAAAACAGTGTATACGCGGAGGAAAGTTGTTTTGAGTGCAAAAACGTGGTAAAAATGAATGTATAAGGAAAAGAAACAAAAGGGAGGTATTGGTTTAAATGGTCTTTTAGATGATTTTGTGAGTCAGATGGGTTCGGAATCATGAAAACAGTGTGTACGCGAAGGAGGAAAGTTGTCTTGAGTGCAAAAATGTAAGAAAAATGAATGTGTAAGGAAAAGAAACGAAAGGGCGGTATTGTTTTAAATGGCCTTTTTAACAATTTTGTGAGTCATATGGTTTCGGAATCATAAAAAAAGTGTGTACGCGAAGGAGGAAAGTTGTTTTGAATGCAAAAACGTGGGAAAAATGAATGCATAAGGAAAAGAAACAAAAGGGCGGCATTGGTTTAAATGGCTTTTTATACAGTTTTCTGAGTCAGATGGGTTCGGAATCTTAAAAACAGTGTATACGCGTAGGAGGAAAGTTGTTTTGAGTGCAAAATCGTGGAAAAAATGAATGTATAAGGAAAAGAAACAAAAGGGCGTTATTCGTTTAAATGGTCTTTTAGACGATTTTGTGAGTTAGATGGGTTCGGAATCATCAAAACAGTGTGTACGCGAAGGAGGAAAGTTGTCTTGAGTGCAAAAATGTAAGAAAAATGAATGTGTAAGGAAAAGAAACGAAAGGGCGGTATTGGTTTAAATGCTCTTTTAGATGATTTTGTGAGTCAGATGGGTTCGGAATCATCAAAACAGTGTGTACGCGAAGGTGGAAAGTTGTCTTGAGTGCAAAAATGTAAGAAAAATGAATGTGTAAGGAAAAGAAACGAAAGGGCGGTATTGGTTTAAATGGCCTTTTTAACGATTTTGTGAGTCATATGGGTTCGGAATCATAAACAAAGTGTGTACGCAAAAGAGGAAAGTTGCTTTGAGTGCAAAAACGTGGGAAAAATGAATGCATAAGGAAAAGAAACAAAAGGGCGGTATTGGTTTAAATGGCTTTTTAGACAGTTTTCTGATTCAGATGGGTTCGGAATCTTAAAAACAGTGTATACGCGAAGGAGGAAGGAGGTTTTGAGTGCAAAAACGTGGTAAAAATGAATGTATAAGGAAAAGAAACAAAAGGGAGGTATTGGTTTAAATGCTCTTTTAGATGATTTTGTGAGTCAGATGGGTTCGGAATCATAAAAACAGTGTGTACGCGAAGAAGGAAAGTTGTGTTGAGTGCAAAAACGTAAGAAAAATGAATGCATAAGGAAAAGAAACAAAAGGGCGGAATTCGTTTAAATGGTCTTTTGGACTGTTTTGTTATTCAGATAGGTTTGGAATCATCAAAACAGTGTGTACGCGAAGGAGGAAAGTTGTCTTGAGTGCAAAAATGTAAGAAAAATGAATGTGTAAGGAAAAGAAACGAAAGGGCGGTATTGGTTTAAATGGCCTTTTTAACGATTTTGTGAGTCATATGGGTTCGGAATCATAAAAAAAGTGTGTACGCGAAGAAGGAAAGTTGTCTTAAGTGCAAAAACGTAAGAAAAATGAATGCATAAGGAAAAGAAACGAAAGGGCGGAATTCGTTTAAATGGTCTTTTGGACGGTTTCGTTATTCAGATGGGTTTGGATTTATAAAAACAGTGTGTACGAGGTGGAAATTTCGAAAAACGTGGAAAAAGTGAATGTATAAGGAAAAGAAACAAAACGGCGGTATTGGTTTAAATGGCTTTTTAGACAGTTTTGTGAGTCAGATGGGTTCGGAATCTTAAAAACAGTGTTTACGCGAAGGAGGAAAGTTGTTTTGAGTACAAAAACGTGGGAAAAATGAATGCATAAGAAAAAGAAACAAAAGGGCGGTATTGGTTTAAATGGCTTTTTAGACAGTTTTGTGAGTCAGATGGGTTCGGAATCTTAAAAACAGTGTATACGCGGAGGAAAGTTGTTTTGAGTGCAAAAACGTGGTAAAAATGAATGTATAAGGAAAAGAAACAAAAGGGAGGTATTGGTTTAAATGGTCTTTTAGATGATTTTGTGAGTCAGATGGGTTCGGAATCATGAAAACAGTGTGTACGCGAAGGAGGAAAGTTGTCTTGAGTGCAAAAATGTAAGAAAAATGAATGTGTAAGGAAAAGAAACGAAAGGGCGGTATTGTTTTAAATGGCCTTTTTAACAATTTTGTGAGTCATATGGTTTCGGAATCATAAAAAAAGTGTGTACGCGAAGGAGGAAAGTTGTTTTGAATGCAAAAACGTGGGAAAAATGAATGCATAAGGAAAAGAAACAAAAGGGCGGCATTGGTTTAAATGGCTTTTTATACAGTTTTCTGAGTCAGATGGGTTCGGAATCTTAAAAACAGTGTATACGCGTAGGAGGAAAGTTGTTTTGAGTGCAAAATCGTGGAAAAAATGAATGTATAAGGAAAAGAAACAAAAGGGCGTTATTCGTTTAAATGGTCTTTTAGACGATTTTGTGAGTTAGATGGGTTCGGAATCATCAAAACAGTGTGTACGCGAAGGAGGAAAGTTGTCTTGAGTGCAAAAATGTAAGAAAAATGAATGTGTAAGGAAAAGAAACGAAAGGGCGGTATTGGTTTAAATGCTCTTTTAGATGATTTTGTGAGTCAGATGGGTTCGGAATCATCAAAACAGTGTGTACGCGAAGGTGGAAAGTTGTCTTGAGTGCAAAAATGTAAGAAAAATGAATGTGTAAGGAAAAGAAACGAAAGGGCGGTATTGGTTTAAATGGCCTTTTTAACGATTTTGTGAGTCATATGGGTTCGGAATCATAAACAAAGTGTGTACGCAAAAGAGGAAAGTTGCTTTGAGTGCAAAAACGTGGGAAAAATGAATGCATAAGGAAAAGAAACAAAAGGGCGGTATTGGTTTAAATGGCTTTTTAGACAGTTTTCTGATTCAGATGGGTTCGGAATCTTAAAAACAGTGTATACGCGAAGGAGGAAGGAGGTTTTGAGTGCAAAAACGTGGTAAAAATGAATGTATAAGGAAAAGAAACAAAAGGGAGGTATTGGTTTAAATGCTCTTTTAGATGATTTTGTGAGTCAGATGGGTTCGGAATCATAAAAACAGTGTGTACGCGAAGAAGGAAAGTTGTGTTGAGTGCAAAAACGTAAGAAAAATGAATGCATAAGGAAAAGAAACAAAAGGGCGGAATTCGTTTAAATGGTCTTTTGGACTGTTTTGTTATTCAGATAGGTTTGGAATTATAAAAACAGTGTGTACGCGAAGGAGGAAAGTTGTTTTGAGTGCAAAAACGTTGAAAAAATGAATGGATAAGGAAAAGAAACAAACGGGCGGTATCGGTTTAAATAGCTTTTTAGACAGTTTTGTGAGTCAGATGGGTTCGGAATCTTAAAAACAGTGTGTACGAGAAGCAGGAAAGTTGTTTTGAGTGAAAAACGTGAAAAAAATGAATGCATAAGGAAAAGAAACAAAAGGGCGGTATTGGTTTAAATGGCTTTTTAGACAGTTTTGTGAGTCAGATGGGCTCGGAATCTTAAAAACAGTGTGTACGCGAAGGAGGAAAGTTGTTTTGAGAACAAAAACGTGGAAAAAATGAATGTATAAGGAAAAGAAACAAAAGGGCGGTATTGGTTTAAATGGCCTTTTAGACGGTTTTGTGAGTCAGAAGGGTTCGGAATCTTAAAAACAGTGTGTACGAGAAGGGGGAAAGTTGGAAAAACGTGGAAAAGGGGAAAGTATAAAGAAAAGAAACAAAAGGGCAGTATTGGTTTAAATGGCCTTTTTAACGATTTCGTGAGTCATATGGGTTCGGAATCATAAAAAAAGTGTTTACGCGAAGGAGGAAAGTTGTTTTGAGTGCAAAAACGTGGGAAAAATGAATGCATAAGGAAAAGAAACAAAAGGGCGGTATTGGTTTAAATGGCTTTTTAGACAGTTTTGTGAGTCAGATGGGTTCGGAATCTTAAAAACAGTGTATACGCGAAGGAGGAAAGTTGTTTTGAGTGCAAAAACGTGGAAAAAATGAATGTATAAGGAAAAGAAACAAAAGGGAGGTATTGGTTTAAATGGTCTTTTAGATGATTTTGTGAGTCAGATGGGTTCGGAATCATCAAAACAGTGTGTACGCGAAGGAGGAAAGTTGTTTTGAGTGCAAAAACGTGGGAAAAATGAATGCATAAGGAAAAGAAACAAAAGGGCGGTATTGGTTTAAATGGCTTTTTAGACAGTTTTGTGAGTCAGATGGGTTCGGAATCTTAAAAACAGTGTTTACGCGAAGGAGGAAAGTTGTTTTGAATGCAAAAACGTGGGAAAAATGAATGCATAAGGAAAAGAAACAAAAGGGAGGTATTGGTTTAAATGCTCTTTTAGATGATTTTGTGAGTCAGATGGGTTCGGAATCATAAAAACAGTGTGTACGCGAAGAAGGAAAGTTGTCTTGAGTGCAAAAACGTAAGAAAAATGAATGCATAAGGAAAAGAAACAAAAGGGCGGAATTCGTTTAACTGGTCTTTTGGACTGTTTTGTTATTCAGATAGGTTTGGAATTATAAAAACAGTGTGTACGCGAAGGAGGAAAGTTGTTTTGAGTGCAAAAACGTGGAAAAAATGAATGGATAAGGAAAAGAAACAAAAGGGCGGTATTGGTTTAAATGGCCTTTTAGACGGTTTTGTGAGTCAGATGGGCTCGGAATCTTAAAAACAGTGTGTACGCGAAGGAGGAAAGTTGTTTTGAGAACAAAAACGTGGAAAAAATGAATGTATAAGGAAAAGAAACAAAAGGGCGGTATTGGTTTAAATGGCCTTTTAGACGGTTTTGTGAGTCAGGTGGGTTCGGAATCTTAAAAACAGTGTGTACGAGAAGGAGGAAAGTTGGAAAAACGTGGAAAAGGGGAAAGTATAAAGAAAAGAAACAAAAGGGCAGTATTGGTTTAAATGGCCTTTTTAACGATTTCGTGAGTCATATGGGTTCGGAATCATAAAAAAAGTGTTTACGCGAAGGAGGAAAGTTGTTTTGAGTGCAAAAACGTGGGAAAAATGAATGCATAAGGAAAAGAAACAAAAGGGCGGTATTGGTTTAAATGGCTTTTTAGACAGTTTTGTGAGTCAGATGGGTTCGGAATCTTAAAAACAGTGTATACGCGAAGGAGGAAAGTTGTTTTGAGTGCAAAAACGTGGAAAAAATGAATGTATAAGGAAAAGAAACAAAAGGGAGGTATTGGTTTAAATGGTCTTTTAGATGATTTTGTGAGTCAGATGGGTTCGGAATCATCAAAACAGTGTGTACGCGAAGGAGGAAAGTTGTTTTGAGTGCAAAAACGTGGGAAAAATGAATGCATAAGGAAAAGAAACAAAAGGGCGGTATTGGTTTAAATGGCTTTTTAGACAGTTTTGTGAGTCAGATGGGTTCGGAATCTTAAAAACAGTGTTTACGCGAAGGAGGAAAGTTGTTTTGAATGCAAAAACGTGGGAAAAATGAATGCATAAGGAAAAGAAACAAAAGGGCGGTATTGGTTTAAATGGCTTTTTAGACAGTTTTCTGAGTCAGATGGGTTCGGAATCTTAAAAACAGTGTATACGCGTAGGAGGATAGTTGTTTTGAGTGCAAAAACGTGGTAAAAATGAATGTATAAGGAAAAGAAACAAAAGGGAGGTATTGGTTTAAATGCTCTTTTAGATGATTTTGTGAGTCAGATGGGTTCGGAATCATAAAAACAGTGTCTACGCGAAGAAGGAAAGTTGTCTTGAGTGCAAAAACGTAAGAAAAATGAATGCATAAGGAAAAGAAACAAAAGGGAGGTATTGGTTTAAATGCTCTTTTAGATGATTTTGTGAGTCAGATGGGTTCGGAATCATAAAAACAGTGTGTACGCGAAGAAGGAAAGTTGTCTTGAGTGCAAAAACGTAAGAAAAATGAATGCATAAGGAAAAGAAACAAAAGGGCGGAATTCGTTTAACTGGTCTTTTGGACTGTTTTGTTATTCAGATAGGTTTGGAATTATAAAAACAGTGTGTACGCGAAGGAGGAAAGTTGTTTTGAGTGCAAAAACGTGGAAAAAATGAATGGATAAGGAAAAGAAACAAAAGGGCGGTATCGGTTTAAATAGCTTTTTAGACAGTTTTGTGAGTCAGATGGGTTCGGAATCTTAAAAACAGTGTGTACGAGAAGGAGGAAAGTTGTTTTGAGTGCAAAAACGTGAAAAAAATGAATGCATAAGGAAAAGAAACAAAAGGGCGGTATTGATTTAAATGGCTTTTTAGACAGTTTTGTGAGTCAGATGGGCTCGGAATCTTAAAAACAGTGTGTACGCGAAGGAGGAAAGTTGTTTTGAGAACAAAAACGTGGAAAAAATGAATGTATAAGGAAAAGAAACAAAAGGGCGGTATTGGTTTAAATGGCCTTTTAGACGGTTTTGTGAGTCAGGTGGGTTCGGAATCTTAAAAACAGTGTGTACGAGAAGGAGGAAAGTTGGAAAAACGTGGAAAAGGGGAAAGTATAAAGAAAAGAAACAAAAGGGCGGTATTGGTTTAAATGGCCTTTTTAACGATTTCGTGAGTCATATGGGTTCCGAATCATAAAAAAAGTGTTTACGCGAAGGAGGAAAGTTGTTTTGAGTGCAAAAACGTGGGAAAAATGAATGCATAAGGAAAAGAAACAAAAAGGCGGTATTGGTTTAAATGGCTTTTTAGACAGTTTTGTGAGTCAGATGGGTTCGGAATCTTAAAAACAGTGTATACGCGAAGGAGGAAAGTTGTTTTGAGTTGTTTTGAGTGCAAAAACGTGGAAAAAATGAATGTATAAGGAAAAGAAACAAAAGGGAGGTATTGGTTTAAATGGTCTTTTAGATTATTTTGTGAGTCAGATGGGTTCGGAATCATCAAAACAGTGTGTACGCGAAGGAGGAAAGTTGTCTAAGAAAAATGAATGTGTAAGGAAAAGAAACGAAAGGGCGGTATTGGTTTAAATGGCCTTTTTAACGATTTTGTGAGTCATATGGGTTCGGAATCATAAAAAAAGTGTGTACGCGAAGAAGGAAAGTTGTCTTAAGTGCAAAAACGTAAGAAAAATGAATGCATAAGGAAAAGAAACGAAAGGGCGGAATTCGTTTAAATGGTCTTTTGGACGGTTTTGTTATTCAGATGGGTTTGGATTTATAAAAACAGTGTGTACGAGGTGGAAATTTCGAAAAACGTGGAAAAAGTGAATGTATAAGGAAAAGAAACAAAACGGCGGTATTGGTTTAAATGGCTTTTTAGACAGTTTTGTGAGTCAGATGGGTTCGGAATCTTAAAAACAGTGTTTACGCGAAGGAGGAAAGTTGTTTTGAGTACAAAAACGTGGGAAAAATGAATGCATAAGAAAAAGTAACAAAAGGGCGGTATTGGTTTAAATGGCTTTTTAGACAGTTTTGTGAGTCAGATGGGTTCGGAATCTTAAAAACAGTGTATACGCGGAGGAAAGTTGTTTTGAGTGCAAAAACGTGGTAAAAATGAATGTATAAGGAAAAGAAACAAAAGGGAGGTATTGGTTTAAATGGTCTTTTAGATTATTTTGTGAGTCAGATGGGTTCGGAATCATCAAAACAGTGTGTACGCGAAGGAGGAAAGTTGTCTAAGAAAAATGAATGTGTAAGGAAAAGAAACGAAAGGGCGGTATTGGTTTAAATGGCCTTTTTAACGATTTTGTGAGTCATATGGGTTCGGAATCATAAAAAAAGTGTGTACGCGAAGAAGGAAAGTTGTCTTAAGTGCAAAAACGTAAGAAAAATGAATGCATAAGGAAAAGAAACGAAAGGGCGGAATTCGTTTAAATGGTCTTTTGGACGGTTTTGTTATTCAGATGGGTTTGGATTTATAAAAACAGTGTGTACGAGGTGGAAATTTCGAAAAACGTGGAAAAAGTGAATGTATAAGGAAAAGAAACAAAACGGCGGTATTGGTTTAAATGGCTTTTTAGACAGTTTTGTGAGTCAGATGGGTTCGGAATCTTAAAAACAGTGTTTACGCGAAGGAGGAAAGTTGTTTTGAGTACAAAAACGTGGGAAAAATGAATGCATAAGAAAAAGTAACAAAAGGGCGGTATTGGTTTAAATGGCTTTTTAGACAGTTTTGTGAGTCAGATGGGTTCGGAATCTTAAAAACAGTGTATACGCGGAGGAAAGTTGTTTTGAGTGCAAAAACGTGGTAAAAATGAATGTATAAGGAAAAGAAACAAAAGGGAGGTATTGGTTTAAATGGTCTTTTAGATGATTTTGTGAGTCAGATGGGTTCGGAATCATGAAAACAGTGTGTACGCGAAGGAGGAAAGTTGTCTTGAGTGCAAAAATGTAAGAAAAATGAATGTGTAAGGAAAAGAAACGAAAGGGCGGTATTGTTTTAAATGGCCTTTTTAACAATTTTGTGAGTCATATGGTTTCGGAATCATAAAAAAAGTGTGTACGCGAAGGAGGAAAGTTGTTTTGAATGCAAAAACGTGGGAAAAATGAATGCATAAGGAAAAGAAACAAAAGGGCGGCATTGGTTTAAATGGCTTTTTAGACAGTTTTCTGAGTCAGATGGGTTCGGAATCTTAAAAACAGTGTATACGCGTAGGAGGAAAGTTGTTTTGAGTGCAAAAACGTGGTAAAAATGAATGTATAAGGAAAAGAAACAAAAGGGAGGTATTGGTTTAAATGGTCTTTTAGATGATTTTGTGAGTTAGATGGGTTCGGAATCATCAAAACAGTGTGTACGCGAAGGAGGAAAGTTGTCTTGAGTGCAAAAATGTAAGAAAAATGAATGTGTAAGGAAAAGAAACGAAAGGGCGGTATTGGTTTAAATGGCCTTTTTAACGATTTTGTGAGTCATATGGGTTCGGAATCATAAAAACAGTGTGTACGCAAAGGAAGAAAACTGTTTTGAATGCAAAAACGTGGGAAAAATGAATGCATAAGGAAAAGAAACAAAAGGGCGGTATTGGTTTAAATGGCTTTTTAGACAGTTTTCTGAGTCAGATGGGTTCGGAATCTTAAAAACAGTGTATACGCGTAGGAGGATAGTTGTTTTGAGTGCAAAAACGTGGTAAAAATGAATGTATAAGGAAAAGAAACAAAAGGGAGGTATTGGTTTAAATGCTCTTTTAGATGATTTTGTGAGTCAGATGGGTTCGGAATCATAAAAACAGTGTCTACGCGAAGAAGGAAAGTTGTCTTGAGTGCAAAAACGTAAGAAAAATGAATGCATAAGGAAAAGAAACAAAAGGGAGGTATTGGTTTAAATGCTCTTTTAGATGATTTTGTGAGTCAGATGGGTTCGGAATCATAAAAACAGTGTGTACGCGAAGAAGGAAAGTTGTCTTGAGTGCAAAAACGTAAGAAAAATGAATGCATAAGGAAAAGAAACAAAAGGGCGGAATTCGTTTAACTGGTCTTTTGGACTGTTTTGTTATTCAGATAGGTTTGGAATTATAAAAACAGTGTGTACGCGAAGGAGGAAAGTTGTTTTGAGTGCAAAAACGTGGAAAAAATGAATGGATAAGGAAAAGAAACAAAAGGGCGGTATCGGTTTAAATAGCTTTTTAGACAGTTTTGTGAGTCAGATGGGTTCGGAATCTTAAAAACAGTGTGTACGAGAAGGAGGAAAGTTGTTTTGAGTGCAAAAACGTGAAAAAAATGAATGCATAAGGAAAAGAAACAAAAGGGCGGTATTGATTTAAATGGCTTTTTAGACAGTTTTGTGAGTCAGATGGGCTCGGAATCTTAAAAACAGTGTGTACGCGAAGGAGGAAAGTTGTTTTGAGAACAAAAACGTGGAAAAAATGAATGTATAAGGAAAAGAAACAAAAGGGCGGTATTGGTTTAAATGGCCTTTTAGACGGTTTTGTGAGTCAGGTGGGTTCGGAATCTTAAAAACAGTGTGTACGAGAAGGAGGAAAGTTGGAAAAACGTGGAAAAGGGGAAAGTATAAAGAAAAGAAACAAAAGGGCGGTATTGGTTTAAATGGCCTTTTTAACGATTTCGTGAGTCATATGGGTTCCGAATCATAAAAAAAGTGTTTACGCGAAGGAGGAAAGTTGTTTTGAGTGCAAAAACGTGGGAAAAATGAATGCATAAGGAAAAGAAACAAAAAGGCGGTATTGGTTTAAATGGCTTTTTAGACAGTTTTGTGAGTCAGATGGGTTCGGAATCTTAAAAACAGTGTATACGCGAAGGAGGAAAGTTGTTTTGAGTTGTTTTGAGTGCAAAAACGTGGAAAAAATGAATGTATAAGGAAAAGAAACAAAAGGGAGGTATTGGTTTAAATGGTCTTTTAGATTATTTTGTGAGTCAGATGGGTTCGGAATCATCAAAACAGTGTGTACGCGAAGGAGGAAAGTTGTCTAAGAAAAATGAATGTGTAAGGAAAAGAAACGAAAGGGCGGTATTGGTTTAAATGGCCTTTTTAACGATTTTGTGAGTCATATGGGTTCGGAATCATAAAAAAAGTGTGTACGCGAAGAAGGAAAGTTGTCTTAAGTGCAAAAACGTAAGAAAAATGAATGCATAAGGAAAAGAAACGAAAGGGCGGAATTCGTTTAAATGGTCTTTTGGACGGTTTTGTTATTCAGATGGGTTTGGATTTATAAAAACAGTGTGTACGAGGTGGAAATTTCGAAAAACGTGGAAAAAGTGAATGTATAAGGAAAAGAAACAAAACGGCGGTATTGGTTTAAATGGCTTTTTAGACAGTTTTGTGAGTCAGATGGGTTCGGAATCTTAAAAACAGTGTTTACGCGAAGGAGGAAAGTTGTTTTGAGTACAAAAACGTGGGAAAAATGAATGCATAAGAAAAAGTAACAAAAGGGCGGTATTGGTTTAAATGGCTTTTTAGACAGTTTTGTGAGTCAGATGGGTTCGGAATCTTAAAAACAGTGTATACGCGGAGGAAAGTTGTTTTGAGTGCAAAAACGTGGTAAAAATGAATGTATAAGGAAAAGAAACAAAAGGGAGGTATTGGTTTAAATGGTCTTTTAGATTATTTTGTGAGTCAGATGGGTTCGGAATCATCAAAACAGTGTGTACGCGAAGGAGGAAAGTTGTCTAAGAAAAATGAATGTGTAAGGAAAAGAAACGAAAGGGCGGTATTGGTTTAAATGGCCTTTTTAACGATTTTGTGAGTCATATGGGTTCGGAATCATAAAAAAAGTGTGTACGCGAAGAAGGAAAGTTGTCTTAAGTGCAAAAACGTAAGAAAAATGAATGCATAAGGAAAAGAAACGAAAGGGCGGAATTCGTTTAAATGGTCTTTTGGACGGTTTTGTTATTCAGATGGGTTTGGATTTATAAAAACAGTGTGTACGAGGTGGAAATTTCGAAAAACGTGGAAAAAGTGAATGTATAAGGAAAAGAAACAAAACGGCGGTATTGGTTTAAATGGCTTTTTAGACAGTTTTGTGAGTCAGATGGGTTCGGAATCTTAAAAACAGTGTTTACGCGAAGGAGGAAAGTTGTTTTGAGTACAAAAACGTGGGAAAAATGAATGCATAAGAAAAAGTAACAAAAGGGCGGTATTGGTTTAAATGGCTTTTTAGACAGTTTTGTGAGTCAGATGGGTTCGGAATCTTAAAAACAGTGTATACGCGGAGGAAAGTTGTTTTGAGTGCAAAAACGTGGTAAAAATGAATGTATAAGGAAAAGAAACAAAAGGGAGGTATTGGTTTAAATGGTCTTTTAGATGATTTTGTGAGTCAGATGGGTTCGGAATCATGAAAACAGTGTGTACGCGAAGGAGGAAAGTTGTCTTGAGTGCAAAAATGTAAGAAAAATGAATGTGTAAGGAAAAGAAACGAAAGGGCGGTATTGTTTTAAATGGCCTTTTTAACAATTTTGTGAGTCATATGGTTTCGGAATCATAAAAAAAGTGTGTACGCGAAGGAGGAAAGTTGTTTTGAATGCAAAAACGTGGGAAAAATGAATGCATAAGGAAAAGAAACAAAAGGGCGGCATTGGTTTAAATGGCTTTTTAGACAGTTTTCTGAGTCAGATGGGTTCGGAATCTTAAAAACAGTGTATACGCGTAGGAGGAAAGTTGTTTTGAGTGCAAAAACGTGGTAAAAATGAATGTATAAGGAAAAGAAACAAAAGGGAGGTATTGGTTTAAATGGTCTTTTAGATGATTTTGTGAGTTAGATGGGTTCGGAATCATCAAAACAGTGTGTACGCGAAGGAGGAAAGTTGTCTTGAGTGCAAAAATGTAAGAAAAATGAATGTGTAAGGAAAAGAAACGAAAGGGCGGTATTGGTTTAAATGGCCTTTTTAACGATTTTGTGAGTCATATGGGTTCGGAATCATAAAAACAGTGTGTACGCAAAGGAAGAAAACTGTTTTGAGTGCAAAATCGTGGAAAAAATGAATGTATAAGGAAAAGAAACAAAAGGGCGTTATTCGTTTAAATGGTCTTTTAGACGATTTTGTGAGTTAGATGGGTTCGGAATCATCAAAACAGTGTGTACGCGAAGGAGGAAAGTTGTCTTGAGTGCAAAAATGTAAGAAAAATGAATGTGTAAGGAAAAGAAACGAAAGGGCGGTATTGGTTTAAATGCTCTTTTAGATGATTTTGTGAGTCAGATGGGTTCGGAATCATCAAAACAGTGTGTACGCGAAGGTGGAAAGTTGTCTTGAGTGCAAAAATGTAAGAAAAATGAATGTGTAAGGAAAAGAAACGAAAGGGCGGTATTGGTTTAAATGGCCTTTTTAACGATTTTGTGAGTCATATGGTTTCGGAATCATAAAAAAAGTGTGTACGCAAATGAGGAAAGTTGTTTTGAATGCAAAAACGTGGGAAAAATGAATGCATAAGGAAAAGAAACAAAAGGGCGGTATTGGTTTAAATGGCTTTTTAGACAGTTTTCTGATTCAGATGGGTTCGGAATCTTAAAAACAGTGTATACGCGAAGGAGGAAAGTTGTTTTGAGTGCAAAAACGTGGTAAAAATGAATGTATAAGGAAAAGAAACAAAAGGTAGGTATTGGTTTAAATGCTCTTTTAGATGATTTTGTGAGTCAGATGGGTTCGGAATCATAAAAACAGTGTCTACGCGAAGAAGGAAAGTTGTCTTGAGTGCAAAAAAGTAAGAAAAATGAATGCATAAGGAAAAGAAACAAAAGGGAGGTATTGGTTTAAATGCTCTTTTAGATGATTTTGTGAGTCAGATGGGTTCGGAATCATAAAAACAGTGTGTACGCGAAGAAGGAAAGTTGTCTTGAGTGCAAAAACGTAAGAAAAATGAATGCATAAGGAAAAGAAACAAAAGGGCGGAATTCGTTTAACTGGTCTTTTGGACTGTTTTGTTATTCAGATAGGTTTGGAATTATAAAAACAGTGTGTACGCGAAGGAGGAAAGTTGTTTTGAGTGCAAAAACGTGGAAAAAATGAATGGATAAGGAAAAGAAACAAAAGGGCGGTATCGGTTTAAATAGCTTTTTAGACAGTTTTGTGAGTCAGATGGGTTCGGAATCTTAAAAACAGTGTGTACGAGAAGGAGGAAAGTTGTTTTGAGTGCAAAAACGTGAAAAAAATGAATGCATAAGGAAAAGAAACAAAAGGGCGGTATTGATTTAAATGGCTTTTTAGACAGTTTTGTGAGTCAGATGGGCTCGGAATCTTAAAAACAGTGTGTACGCGAAGGAGGAAAGTTGTTTTGAGAACAAAAACGTGGAAAAAATGAATGTATAAGGAAAAGAAACAAAAGGGCGGTATTGGTTTAAATGGCCTTTTAGACGGTTTTGTGAGTCAGGTGGGTTCGGAATCTTAAAAACAGTGTGTACGAGAAGGAGGAAAGTTGGAAAAACGTGGAAAAGGGGAAAGTATAAAGAAAAGAAACAAAAGGGCGGTATTGGTTTAAATGGCCTTTTTAACGATTTCGTGAGTCATATGGGTTCCGAATCATAAAAAAAGTGTTTACGCGAAGGAGGAAAGTTGTTTTGAGTGCAAAAACGTGGGAAAAATGAATGCATAAGGAAAAGAAACAAAAAGGCGGTATTGGTTTAAATGGCTTTTTAGACAGTTTTGTGAGTCAGATGGGTTCGGAATCTTAAAAACAGTGTATACGCGAAGGAGGAAAGTTGTTTTGAGTTGTTTTGAGTGCAAAAACGTGGAAAAAATGAATGTATAAGGAAAAGAAACAAAAGGGAGGTATTGGTTTAAATGGTCTTTTAGATTATTTTGTGAGTCAGATGGGTTCGGAATCATCAAAACAGTGTGTACGCGAAGGAGGAAAGTTGTCTAAGAAAAATGAATGTGTAAGGAAAAGAAACGAAAGGGCGGTATTGGTTTAAATGGCCTTTTTAACGATTTTGTGAGTCATATGGGTTCGGAATCATAAAAAAAGTGTGTACGCGAAGAAGGAAAGTTGTCTTAAGTGCAAAAACGTAAGAAAAATGAATGCATAAGGAAAAGAAACGAAAGGGCGGAATTCGTTTAAATGGTCTTTTGGACGGTTTTGTTATTCAGATGGGTTTGGATTTATAAAAACAGTGTGTACGAGGTGGAAATTTCGAAAAACGTGGAAAAAGTGAATGTATAAGGAAAAGAAACAAAACGGCGGTATTGGTTTAAATGGCTTTTTAGACAGTTTTGTGAGTCAGATGGGTTCGGAATCTTAAAAACAGTGTTTACGCGAAGGAGGAAAGTTGTTTTGAGTACAAAAACGTGGGAAAAATGAATGCATAAGAAAAAGTAACAAAAGGGCGGTATTGGTTTAAATGGCTTTTTAGACAGTTTTGTGAGTCAGATGGGTTCGGAATCTTAAAAACAGTGTATACGCGGAGGAAAGTTGTTTTGAGTGCAAAAACGTGGTAAAAATGAATGTATAAGGAAAAGAAACAAAAGGAAGGTATTGGTTTAAATGGTCTTTTAGATGATTTTGTGAGTCAGATGGGTTCGGAATCATGAAAACAGTGTGTACGCGAAGGAGGAAAGTTGTCTTGAGTGCAAAAATGTAAGAAAAATGAATGTGTAAGGAAAAGAAACGAAAGGGCGGTATTGTTTTAAATGGCCTTTTTAACAATTTTGTGAGTCATATGGTTTCGGAATCATAAAAAAAGTGTGTACGCGAAGGAGGAAAGTTGTTTTGAATGCAAAAACGTGGGAAAAATGAATGCATAAGGAAAAGAAACAAAAGGGCGGCATTGGTTTAAATGGCTTTTTAGACAGTTTTCTGAGTCAGATGGGTTCGGAATCTTAAAAACAGTGTATACGCGTAGGAGGAAAGTTGTTTTGAGTGCAAAAACGTGGTAAAAATGAATGTATAAGGAAAAGAAACAAAAGGGAGGTATTGGTTTAAATGGTCTTTTAGATGATTTTGTGAGTTAGATGGGTTCGGAATCATCAAAACAGTGTGTACGCGAAGGAGGAAAGTTGTCTTGAGTGCAAAAATGTAAGAAAAATGAATGTGTAAGGAAAAGAAACGAAAGGGCGGTATTGGTTTAAATGGCCTTTTTAACGATTTTGTGAGTCATATGGGTTCGGAATCATAAAAACAGTGTGTACGCAAAGGAAGAAAACTGTTTTGAGTGCAAAATCGTGGAAAAAATGAATGTATAAGGAAAAGAAACAAAAGGGCGTTATTCGTTTAAATGGTCTTTTAGACGATTTTGTGAGTTAGATGGGTTCGGAATCATCAAAACAGTGTGTACGCGAAGGAGGAAAGTTGTCTTGAGTGCAAAAATGTAAGAAAAATGAATGTGTAAGGAAAAGAAACGAAAGGGCGGTATTGGTTTAAATGCTCTTTTAGATGATTTTGTGAGTCAGATGGGTTCGGAATCATCAAAACAGTGTGTACGCGAAGGTGGAAAGTTGTCTTGAGTGCAAAAATGTAAGAAAAATGAATGTGTAAGGAAAAGAAACGAAAGGGCGGTATTGGTTTAAATGGCCTTTTTAACGATTTTGTGAGTCATATGGGTTCGGAATCATAAACAAAGTGTGTACGCAAAAGAGGAAAGTTGCTTTGAGTGCAAAAACGTGGGAAAAATGAATGCATAAGGAAAAGAAAAAAAAGGGCGGTATTGGTTTAAATAGCTTTTTAGACAGTTTTGTGAGTCAGATGGGTTCGGAATCTTAAAAACAGTGTGTACGAGAAGGAGGAAAGTTGTTTTGAGTGCAAAAACGTGAAAAAAATGAATGCATAAGGAAAAGAAACAAAAGGGCGGTATTGGTTTAAATGGCTTTTTAGACAGTTTTGTGAGTCAGATGGGTTCGGAATCTTAAAAACAGTGTATACGCGAAGGAGGAAAGTTGTTTTGAGTGCAAAAATGTAAGAAAAATGAATATGTAAGGAAAAGAAACGAAAGGGCGGTATTGGTTTAAATGGCCTTTTTAACGATTTTGTGAGTCATATGGGTTCGGAATCATAAAAAAAGTGTGTACGCGAAGAAGGAAAGTTGTCTTAAGTGCAAAAACGTAAGAAAAATGAATGCATAAGGAAAAGAAACGAAAGGGCGGAATTCGTTTAAATGGTCTTTTGGACGGTTTTGTTATTCAGATGGGTTTGGATTTATAAAAACAGTGTGTACGAGGTGGAAAGTTCGAAAAACGTGGAAAAAGTGAATGTATAAGGAAAAGAAACAAAACGGCGGTATTGGATTAAATGGCTTTTTAGACAGTTTTGTGAGTCAGATGGGTTCGGAATCTTAAAAACAGTGTTTACGCGAAGGAGGAAAGTTGTTTTGAGTACAAAAACGTGGGAAAAATGAATGCATAAGGAAAAGAAACAAAAGGGAGGTATTGGTTTAAATGGTCTTTTAGATGATTTTGTGAGTCAGATGGGTTCGGAATTATGAAAACAGTGTGTACGCGAAGGAGGAAAGTTGTCTTGAGTGCAAAAATGTAAGAAAAATGAATGTGTAAGGAAAAGAAACGAAAGGGCGGTATTGGTTTAAATGGCCTTTTTAACGATTTTGTGAGTCATATGGTTTCGGAATCATAAAAAAAGTGTGTACGCAAATGAGGAAAGTTGTTTTGAATGCAAAAACGTGGGAAAAATGAATGCATAAGGAAAAGAAACAAAAGGGCGGTATTGGTTTAAATGGCTTTTTAGACAGTTTTCTGATTCAGATGGGTTCGGAATCTTAAAAACAGTGTATACGCGAAGGAGGAAAGTTGTTTTGAGTGCAAAAACGTGGTAAAAATGAATGTATAAGGAAAAGAAACAAAAGGTAGGTATTGGTTTAAATGCTCTTTTAGATGATTTTGTGAGTCAGATGGGTTCGGAATCATAAAAACAGTGTGTACGCGAAGAAGGAAAGTTGTCTTGAGTGCAAAAACGTAAGAAAAATGAATGCATAAGGAAAAGAAACAAAAGGGCGGAATTCGTTTAAATGGTCTTTTGGACTGTTTTGTTATTCAGATAGGTTTGGAATTATAAAAACAGTGTGTACGCGAAGGAGGAAAGTTGTTTTGAGTGCAAAAACGTGGAAAAAATGAAAGGATAAGGAAAAGAAACAAAAGGGCGGTATCGGTTTAAATAGCTTTTTAGACAGTTTTGTGAGTCAGATGGGTTCGGAATCTTAAAAACAGTGTGTACGAGAAGGAGGAAAGTTGTTTTGAGTGCAAAAACGTGAAAAAAATGAATGCATAAGGAAAAGAAACAAAAGGGCGGTATTGGTTTAAATGGCTTTTTAGACAGTTTTGTGAGTCAGATGGGCTCGGAATCTTAAAAACAGTGTGTACGCGAAGGAGGAAAGTTGTTTTGAGAACAAAAACGTGGAAAAAATGAATGTATAAGGAAAAGAAACAAAAGGGCGGTATTGGTTTAAATGGCCTTTTAGACGGTTTTGTGAGTCAGGTGGGTTCGGAATCTTAAAAACAGTGTGTACGAGAAGGAGGAAAGTTGGAAAAACGTGGAAAAGGGGAAAGTATAAAGAAAAGAAACAAAAGGGCAGTATTGGTTTAAATGGCCTTTTTAACGATTTCGTGAGTCATATGGGTTCGGAATCATAAAAAAAGTGTTTACGCGAAGGAGGAAAGTTGTTTTGAGTGCAAAAACGTGGGAAAAATGAATGCATAAGGAAAAGAAACAAAAGGGCGGTATTGGTTTAAATGGCTTTTTAGACAGTTTTGTGAGTCAGATGGGTTCGGAATCTTAAAAACAGTGTATACGCGAAGGAGGAAAGTTGTTTTGAGTGCAAAAACGTGGAAAAAATGAATGTATAAGGAAAAGAAACAAAAGGGAGGTATTGGTTTAAATGGTCTTTTAGATGATTTTGTGAGTCAGATGGGTTCGGAATCATGAAAACAGTGTGTACGCGAAGGAGGAAAGTTGTCTTGAGTGCAAAAATGTAAGAAAAATGAATGTGTAAGGAAAAGAAACGAAAGGGCGGTATTGGTTTAAATGGCCTTTTTAACGATTTTGTGAGTCATGGTTTCGGAATCATAAAAAAAGTGTGTACGCGAAGGAGAAAAGTTCAGATGGGTTCGGAATCTTAAAAACAGTGTGTACGAGAAGGAGGAAAGTTGTTTTGAGTGCAAAAACGTGGAAAAAATGAATGTATAAGGAAAAGAAACAAAAGGGCGGTATTGGTTTAAATGGCCTTTTTAACGATTTTGTGAGTCATATGGGTTCGGAATCATAAAAAAAGTGTGTACGCGAAGAAGGAAAGTTGTCTTAAGTGCAAAAACGTAAGAAAAATGAATGCATAAGGAAAAGAAACGAAAGGGCGGAATTCGTTTAAATGGTCTTTTGGACGGTTTTGTTATTCAGATGGGTTTGGATTTATAAAAACAGTGTGTACGAGGTGGAAAGTTCGAAAAACGTGGAAAAAGTGAATGTATAAGGAAAAGAAACAAAAGGGAGGTATTGGTTTAAATGGTCTTTTAGATGATTTTGTGAGTCAGATGGGTTCGGAATCATGAAAACAGTGTGTACGCGAAGGAGAAAAGTTGTCTTGAGTGCAAAAATGTAAGAAAAATGAATGTGTAAGGAAAAGAAACGAAAGGGCGGTATTGGTTTAAATGGCCTTTTTAACGATTTTGTGAGTCATATGGGCTCGGAATCTTAAAAACAGTGTGTACGCGAAGGAGGAAAGTTGTTTTGAGAACAAAAACGTGGAAAAAATGAATGTATAAGGAAAAGAAACAAAAGGGCGGTATTGGTTTAAATGGCCTTTTAGACGGTTTTGTGAGTCAGGTGGGTTCGGAATCTTAAAAACAGTGTGTACGAGAAGGAGGAAAGTTGTCTTGAGTGCAAAAATGTAAGAAAAATGAATGTGTAAGGAAAAGAAACGAAAGGGCGGTATTGGTTTAAATGGCCTTTTTAACGATTTTGTGAGTCATATGGGTTCGGAATCATAAAAAAAGTGTGTACGCGAGGAAGGAAAGTTGTCTTAAGTGCAAAAACGTAAGAAAAATGAATGCATAAGTAAAAGAAACGAAAGGGCGGAATTCGTTTAAATGGTCTTTTGGACGGTTTTGTTATTCAGATGGGTTTGGATTTATAAAAACAGTGTGTACGAGGTGGAAATTTCGAAAAACGTGGAAAAAGTGAATGTATAAGGAAAAGAAACAAAACGGCGGTATTGGTTTAAATGGCTTTTTAGACAGTTTTGTGAGTCAGATGGGTTCGGAATCTTAAAAACAGTGTTTACGCGAAGGAGGAAAGTTGTTTTGAGTACAAAAACGTGGGAAAAATGAATGTATAAGAAAAAGAAACAAAAGGGCGGTATTGGTTTAAATGGCTTTTTAGACAGTTTTGTGAGTCAGATGGGTTCGGAATCTTAAAAACAGTGTATACGCGAAGGAGGAAAGTTGTCTTGAGTGCAAAAATGTAAGAAAAATGAATGTGTAAGGAAAAGAAACGAAAGGGCGGTATTGGTTTAAATGGCCTTTTTAACGATTTTGTGAGTCATATGGGTTCGGAATCATAAAAACAGTGTGTACGCAAAGGAAGAAAACTGTTTTGAGTGCAAAATCGTGGAAAAAATGAATGTATAAGGAAAAGAAACAAAAGGGCGTTATTCGTTTAAATGGTCTTTTAGACGATTTTGTGAGTTAGATGGGTTCGGAATCATCAAAACAGTGTGTACGCGAAGGAGGAAAGTTGTCTTGAGTGCAGAAATGTAAGAAAAATGAATGTGTAAGGAAAAGAAACGAAAGGGCGGTATTGGTTTAAATGCTCTTTTAGATGATTTTGTGAGTCAGATGGGTTCGGAATCTTAAAAACAGTGTATACGCGGAGGAAAGTTGTTTTGAGTGCAAAAACGTGGTAAAAATGAATGTATAAGGAAAAGAAACAAATGGGAGGTATTGGTTTAAATGGTCTTTTAGATGATTTTGTGAGTCAGATGGGTTCGGAATCATGAAAACAGTGTGTACGCGAAGGAGGAAAGTTGTCTTGAGTGCAAAAATGTAAGAAAAATGAATGTGTAAGGAAAAGAAACAAAAGGGCGGTATTGGTTTAAATGGCTTTTTTAACGATTTTGTGAGTCATGGTTTCGGAATCATAAAAAAAGTGTGTACGCGAAGGAGAAAAGTTCAGATGGATTCGGAATCATAAAAAAAGTGTGTACGCGAAGAAGGAAAGTTGTCTTAAGTGCAAAAACGTAAGAAAAATGAATGCATAAGGAAAAGAAACGAAAGGGCGGAATTCGTTTAAATGGTCTTTTGGACGGTTTTGTTATTCAGATAGGTTTGGAATTATAAAAACAGTGTGTACGCGAAGGAGGAAAGTTGTTTTGAGTGCAAAAACGTGGAAAAAATGAATGGATAAGGAAAAGAAACAAAAGGGCGGTATCGGTTTAAATAGCTTTTTAGACAGTTTTGTGAGTCAGATGGGTTCGGAATCTTAAAAACAGTGTGTACGAGAAGGAGGAAAGTTGTTTTGAGTGCAAAAACGTGAAAAAAATGAATGCATAAGGAAAAGAAACAAAAGGGCGGTATTGGTTTAAATGGCTTTTTAGACAGTTTTGTGAGTCAGATGGGCTCGGAATCTTAAAAACAGTGTGTACGCGAAGGAGGAAAGTTGTTTTGAGAACAAAAACGTGGAAAAAATGAATGTATAAGGAAAAAAAACAAAAGGGCGGTATTGGTTTAAATGGCCTTTTAGACGGTTTTGTGAGTCAGGTGGGTTCGGAATCTTAAAAACAGTGTGTACGAGAAGGAGGAAAGTTGGAAAAACGTGGAAAAGGGGAAAGTATAAAGAAAAGAAACAAAAGGGCGGTATTGGTTTAAATGGCCTTTTTAACGATTTCGTGAGTCATATGGGTTCGGAATCATAAAAAAAGTGTTTACGCGAAGGAGGAAAGTTGTTTTGAGTGCAAAAACGTGGGAAAAATGAATGCATAAGGAAAAGAAACAAAAGGGCGGTATTGGTTTAAATGGCTTTTTAGACAGTTTTGTGAGTCAGATGGGTTCGGAATCTTAAAAACAGTGTATACGCGAAGGAGGAAAGTTGTTTTGAGTGCAAAAACGTGGAAAAAATGAATGTATAAGGAAAAGCAACAAAAGGGAGGTATTGGTTTAAATGGTCTTTTAGATTATTTTGTGAGTCAGATGGGTTCGGAATCATCAAAACAGTGTGTACGCGAAGGAGGAAAGTTGTCTTGAGTGCAAAAATGTAAGAAAAATGAATGTGTAAGGAAAAGAAACGAAAGGGCGGTATTGGTTTAAATGGCCTTTTTAACGATTTTGTGAGTCATATGGGTTCGGAATCATAAAAAAAGTGTGTACGCGAGGAAGGAAAGTTGTCTTAAGTGCAAAAACGTAAGAAAAATGAATGCATAAGTAAAAGAAACGAAAGGGCGGAATTCGTTTAAATGGTCTTTTGGACGGTTTTGTTATTCAGATGGGTTTGGATTTATAAAAACAGTGTGTACGAGGTGGAAATTTCGAAAAACGTGGAAAAAGTGAATGTATAAGGAAAAGAAACAAAACGGCGGTATTGGTTTAAATGGCTTTTTAGACAGTTTTGTGAGTCAGATGGGTTCGGAATCTTAAAAACAGTGTTTACGCGAAGGAGGAAAGTTGTTTTGAGTACAAAAACGTGGGAAAAATGAATGCATAAGAAAAAGAAACAAAAGGGCGGTATTGGTTTAAATGGCTTTTTAGACAGTTTTGTGAGTCAGATGGGTTCGGAATCTTAAAAACAGTGTATACGCGAAGGAGGAAAGTTGTCTTGAGTGCAAAAATGTAAGAAAAATGAATGTGTAAGGAAAAGAAACGAAAGGGCGGTATTGGTTTAAATGGCCTTTTTAACAATTTTGTGAGTCATATGGTTTCGGAATCATAAAAAAAGTGTGTACGCGAAGGAGGAAAGTTGTTTTGAATGCAAAAACGTGGGAAAAATGAATGCATAAGGAAAAGAAACAAAAGGGCGGCATTGGTTTAAATGGCTTTTTAGACAGTTTTCTGAGTCAGATGGGTTCGGAATCTTAAAAACAGTGTATACGCGTAGGAGGAAAGTTGTTTTGAGTGCAAAAACGTGGTAAAAATGAATGTATAAGGAAAAGAAACAAAAGGGAGGTATTGGTTTAAATGGTCTTTTAGATGATTTTGTGAGTTAGATGGGTTCGGAATCATCAAAACAGTGTGTACGCGAAGGAGGAAAGTTGTCTTGAGTGCAAAAATGCAAGATAAATGAATGTGTAAGGAAAAGAAACGAAAGGGCGGTATTGGTTTAAATGGCCTTTTTAACGATTTTGTGAGTCATATGGGTTCGGAATCATAAAAACAGTGTGTACGCAAAGGAAGAAAACTGTTTTGAGTGCAAAATCGTGGAAAAAATGAATGTATAAGGAAAAGAAACAAAAGGGCGGTATCGGTTTAAATAGCTTTTTAGACAGTTTTGTGAGTCAGATGGGTTCGGAATCTTAAAAACAGTGTGTACGAGAAGGAGGAAAGTTGTTTTGAGTACAAAAACGTGGGAAAAATGAATGCATAAGAAAAAGAAACAAAAGGGCGGTATTGGTTTAAATGGCTTTTTAGACAGTTTTGTGAGTCAGATGGGTTCGGAATCTTAAAAACAGTGTATACGCGGAGGAAAGTTGTTTTGAGTGCAAAAACGTGGTAAAAATGAATGTATAAGGAAAAGAAACAAAAGGGAGGTATTGGTTTAAATGGTCTTTTAGATGATTTTGTGAGTCAGATGGGTTCGGAATCATGAAAACAGTGTGTACGCGAAGGAGGAAAGTTGTCTTGAGTGCAAAAATGTAAGAAAAATGAATGTGTAAGGAAAAGAAACGAAAGGGCGGTATTGGTTTAAATGGCATTTTTAACAATTTTGTGAGTCATATGGTTTCGGAATCATAAAAAAAGTGTGTACGCGAAGGAGGAAAGTTGTTTTGAATGCAAAAACGTGGGAAAAATGAATGCATAAGGAAAAGAAACAAAAGGGCGGCATTGGTTTAAATGGCTTTTTAGACAGTTTTCTGAGTCAGATGGGTTCGGAATCTTAAAAACAGTGTATACGCGTAGGAGGAAAGTTGTTTTGAGTGCAAAAACGTGGTAAAAATGAATGTATAAGGAAAAGAAACAAAAGGGAGGTATTGGTTTAAATGGTCTTTTAGATGATTTTGTGAGTTAGATGGGTTCGGAATCATCAAAACAGTGTGTACGCGAAGGAGGAAAGTTGTCTTGAGTGCAAAAATGTAAGATAAATGAATGTGTAAGGAAAAGAAACGAAAGGGCGGTATTGGTTTAAATGGCCTTTTTAACGATTTTGTGAGTCATATGGGTTCGGAATCATAAAAACAGTGTGTACGCAAAGGAAGAAAACTGTTTTGAGTGCAAAATCGTGGAAAAAATGAATGTATAAGGAAAAGAAACAAAAGGGCGTTATTCGTTTAAATGGTCTTTTAGACGATTTTGTGAGTTAGATGGGTTCGGAATCATCAAAACAGTGTGTACGCGAAGGAGGAAAGTTGTCTTGAGTGCAGAAATGTAAGAAAAATGAATGTGTAAGGAAAAGAAACGAAAGGGCGGTATTGGTTTAAATGCTCTTTTAGATGATTTTGTGAGTCAGATGGGTTCGGAATCTTAAAAACAGTGTATACGCGGAGGAAAGTTGTTTTGAGTGCAAAAACGTGGTAAAAATGAATGTATAAGGAAAAGAAACAAATGGGAGGTATTGGTTTAAATGGTCTTTTAGATGATTTTGTGAGTCAGATGGGTTCGGAATCATGAAAACAGTGTGTACGCGAAGGAGGAAAGTTGTCTTGAGTGCAAAAATGTAAGAAAAATGAATGTGTAAGGAAAAGAAACAAAAGGGCGGTATTGGTTTAAATGGCCTTTTTAACGATTTTGTGAGTCATGGTTTCGGAATCATAAAAAAAGTGTGTACGCGAAGGAGAAAAGTTCAGATGGATTCGGAATCATAAAAAAAGTGTGTACGCGAAGAAGGAAAGTTGTCTTAAGTGCAAAAACGTAAGAAAAATGAATGCATAAGGAAAAGAAACGAAAGGGCGGAATTCGTTTAAATGGTCTTTTGGACGGTTTTGTTATTCAGATAGGTTTGGAATTATAAAAACAGTGTGTACGCGAAGGAGGAAAGTTGTTTTGAGTGCAAAAACGTGGAAAAAATGAATGGATAAGGAAAAGAAACAAAAGGGCGGTATCGGTTTAAATAGCTTTTTAGACAGTTTTGTGAGTCAGATGGGTTCGGAATCTTAAAAACAGTGTGTACGAGAAGGAGGAAAGTTGTTTTGAGTGCAAAAACGTGAAAAAAATGAATGCATAAGGAAAAGAAACAAAAGGGCGGTATTGGTTTAAATGGCTTTTTAGACAGTTTTGTGAGTCAGATGGGCTCGGAATCTTAAAAACAGTGTGTACGCGAAGGAGGAAAGTTGTTTTGAGAACAAAAACGTGGAAAAAATGAATGTATAAGGAAAAAAAACAAAAGGGCGGTATTGGTTTAAATGGCCTTTTAGACGGTTTTGTGAGTCAGGTGGGTTCGGAATCTTAAAAACAGTGTGTACGAGAAGGAGGAAAGTTGGAAAAACGTGGAAAAGGGGAAAGTATAAAGAAAAGAAACAAAAGGGCGGTATTGGTTTAAATGGCCTTTTTAACGATTTCGTGAGTCATATGGGTTCGGAATCATAAAAAAAGTGTTTACGCGAAGGAGGAAAGTTGTTTTGAGTGCAAAAACGTGAAAAAAATGAATGCATAAGGAAAAGAAACAAAAGGGCGGTATTGGTTTAAATGGCTTTTTAGACAGTTTTGTGAGTCAGATGGGTTCGGAATCTTAAAAACAGTGTATACGCGAAGGAGGAAAGTTGTTTTGAGTGCAAAAACGTGGAAAAAATGAATGTATGAGGAAAAGCAACAAAAGGGAGGTATTGGTTTAAATGGTCTTTTAGATTATTTTGTGAGTCAGATGGGTTCGGAATCATCAAAACAGTGTGTACGCGAAGGAGGAAAGTTGTCTTGAGTGCAAAAATGTAAGAAAAATGAATGTGTAAGGAAAAGAAACGAAAGGGCGGTATTGGTTTAAATGGCCTTTTTAACGATTTTGTGAGTCATATGGGTTCGGAATCATAAAAAAAGTGTGTACGCGAGGAAGGAAAGTTGTCTTAAGTGCAAAAACGTAAGAAAAATGAATGCATAAGTAAAAGAAACGAAAGGGCGGAATTCGTTTAAATGGTCTTTTGGACGGTTTTGTTATTCAGATGGGTTTGGATTTATAAAAACAGTGTGTACGAGGTGGAAATTTCGAAAAACGTGGAAAAAGTGAATGTATAAGGAAAAGAAACAAAACGGCGGTATTGGTTTAAATGGCTTTTTAGACAGTTTTGTGAGTCAGATGGGTTCGGAATCTTAAAAACAGTGTTTACGCGAAGGAGGAAAGTTGTTTTGAGTACAAAAACGTGGGAAAAATGAATGCATAAGAAAAAGAAACAAAAGGGCGGTATTGGTTTAAATGGCTTTTTAGACAGTTTTGTGAGTCAGATGGGTTCGGAATCTTAAAAACAGTGTATACGCGAAGGAGGAAAGTTGTCTTGAGTGCAAAAATGTAAGAAAAATGAATGTGTAAGGAAAAGAAACGAAAGGGCGGTATTGGTTTAAATGGCCTTTTTAACGATTTTGTGAGTCATATGGGTTCGGAATCATAAAAACAGTGTGTACGCAAAGGAAGAAAACTGTTTTGAGTGCAAAATCGTGGAAAAAATGAATGTATAAGGAAAAGAAACAAAAGGGCGTTATTCGTTTAAATGGTCTTTTAGACGATTTTGTGAGTTAGATGGGTTCGGAATCATCAAAACAGTGTGTACGCGAAGGAGGAAAGTTGTCTTGAGTGCAGAAATGTAAGAAAAATGAATGTGTAAGGAAAAGAAACGAAAGGGCGGTATTGGTTTAAATGCTCTTTTAGATGATTTTGTGAGTCAGATGGGTTCGGAATCTTAAAAACAGTGTATACGCGGAGGAAAGTTGTTTTGAGTGCAAAAACGTGGTAAAAATGAATGTATAAGGAAAAGAAACAAATGGGAGGTATTGGTTTAAATGGTCTTTTAGATGATTTTGTGAGTCAGATGGGTTCGGAATCATGAAAACAGTGTGTACGCGAAGGAGGAAAGTTGTCTTGAGTGCAAAAATGTAAGAAAAATGAATGTGTAAGGAAAAGAAACGAAAGGGCGGTATTGGTTTAAATGGCCTTTTTAACGATTTTGTGAGTCATGGTTTCGGAATCATAAAAAAAGTGTGTACGCGAAGGAGAAAAGTTCAGATGGGTTCGGAATCTTAAAAACAGTGTGTACGAGAAGGAGGAAAGTTGTTTTGAGTGCAAAAACGTGGAAAAAATGAATGTATAAGGAAAAGAAACAAAAGGGCGGTATTGGTTTAAATGGCCTTTTTAACGATTTTGTGAGTCATATGGATTCGGAATCATAAAAAAAGTGTGTACGCGAAGAAGGAAAGTTGTCTTAAGTGCAAAAACGTAAGAAAAATGAATGCATAAGGAAAAGAAACGAAAGGGCGGAATTCGTTTAAATGGTCTTTTGGACGGTTTTGTTATTCAGATAGGTTTGGAATTATAAAAACAGTGTGTACGCGAAGGAGGAAAGTTGTTTTGAGTGCAAAAACGTGGAAAAAATGAATGGATAAGGAAAAGAAACAAAAGGGCGGTATCGGTTTAAATAGCTTTTTAGACAGTTTTGTGAGTCAGATGGGTTCGGAATCTTAAAAACAGTGTGTACGAGAAGGAGGAAAGTTGTTTTGAGTGCAAAAACGTGAAAAAAATGAATGCATAAGGAAAAGAAACAAAAGGGCGGTATTGGTTTAAATGGCTTTTTAGACAGTTTTGTGAGTCAGATGGGTTCGGAATCTTAAAAACAGTGTATACGCGGAGGAAAGTTGTTTTGAGTGCAAAAACGTGGTAAAAATGAATGTATAAGGAAAAGAAACAAAAGGGCGGTATTGGTTTAAATGGCCTTTTTAACGATTTTGTGAGTCATATGGGTTCGGAATCATAAAAAAAGTGTGTACGCGAAGAAGGAAAGTTGTCTTAAGTGCAAAAACGTAAGAAAAATGAATGCATAAGGAAAAGAAACGAAAGGGCGGAATTCGTTTAAATGGTCTTTTGGACGGTTTTGTTATTCAGATAGGTTTGGAATTATAAAAACAGTGTGTACGCGAAGGAGGAAAGTTGTTTTGAGTGCAAAAACGTGGTAAAAATGAATGCATAAGAAAAAGAAACAAAAGGGCGGTATTGGTTTAAATGGCTTTTTAGACAGTTTTGTGAGTCAGATTGGTTCGGAATCTTAAAAACAGTGTATACGCGGAGGAAAGTTGTTTTGAGTGCAAAAACGTGGTAAAAATGAATGTATAAGGAAAAGAAACAAAAGGGCGGTATTGGTTTAAATGGCCTTTTTAACGATTTTGTGAGTCATATGGGTTCGGAATCATAAAAAAAGTGTGTACGCGAAGAAGGAAAGTTGTCTTAAGTGCAAAAACGTAAGAAAAATGAATGCATAAGGAAAAGAAACGAAAGGGCGGAATTCGTTTAAATGGTCTTTTGGACGGTTTTGTTATTCAGATAGGTTTGGAATTATAAAAACAGTGTGTACGCGAAGGAGGAAAGTTGTTTTGAGTGCAAAAACGTGGAAAAAATGAATGGATAAGGAAAAGAAACAAAAGGGCGGTATCGGTTTAAATAGCTTTTTAGACAGTTTTGTGAGTCAGATGGGTTCGGAATCTTAAAAACAGTGTGTACGAGAAGGAGGAAAGTTGTTTTGAGTACAAAAACGTGGGAAAAATGAATGCATAAGAAAAAGAAACAAAAGGGCGGTATTGGTTTAAATGGCTTTTTAGACAGTTTTGTGAGTCAGATGGGTTCGGAATCTTAAAAACAGTGTATACGCGGAGGAAAGTTGTTTTGAGTGCAAAAACGTGGTAAAAATGAATGTATAAGGAAAAGAAACAAAAGGGAGGTATTGGTTTAAATGGTCTTTTAGATGATTTTGTGAGTCAGATGGGTTCGGAATCATGAAAACAGTGTGTACGCGAAGGAGGAAAGTTGTCTTGAGTGCAAAAATGTAAGAAAAATGAATGTGTAAGGAAAAGAAACGAAAGGGCGGTATTGGTTTAAATGGCCTTTTTAACAATTTTGTGAGTCATATGGTTTCGGAATCATAAAAACAGTGTGTACGCGAAGGAGGAAAGTTGTTTTGAATGCAAAAACGTGGGAAAAATGAATGCATAAGGAAAAGAAACAAAAGGGCGGCATTGGTTTAAATGGCTTTTTAGACAGTTTTCTGAGTCAGATGGGTTCGGAATCTTAAAAACAGTGTATACGCGTAGGAGGAAAGTTGTTTTGAGTGCAAAAACGTGGTAAAAATGAATGTATAAGGAAAAGAAACAAAAGGGAGGTATTGGTTTAAATGGTCTTTTAGATGATTTTGTGAGTTAGATGGGTTCGGAATCATCAAAACAGTGTGTACGCGAAGGAGGAAAGTTGTCTTGAGTGCAAAAATGTAAGATAAATGAATGTGTAAGGAAAAGAAACGAAAGGGCGGTATTGGTTTAAATGGCCTTTTTAACGATTTTGTGAGTCATATGGGTTCGGAATCATAAAAACAGTGTGTACGCAAAGGAAGAAAACTGTTTTGAGTGCAAAATCGTGGAAAAAATGAATGTATAAGGAAAAGAAACAAAAGGGCGTTATTCGTTTAAATGGTCTTTTAGACGATTTTGTGAGTTAGATGGGTTCGGAATCATCAAAACAGTGTGTACGCGAAGGAGGAAAGTTGTCTTGAGTGCAGAAATGTAAGAAAAATGAATGTGTAAGGAAAAGAAACGAAAGGGCGGTATTGGTTTAAATGCTCTTTTAGATGATTTTGTGAGTCAGATGGGTTCGGAATCTTAAAAACAGTGTATACGCGGAGGAAAGTTGTTTTGAGTGCAAAAACGTGGTAAAAATGAATGTATAAGGAAAAGAAACAAATGGGAGGTATTGGTTTAAATGGTCTTTTAGATGATTTTGTGAGTCAGATGGGTTCGGAATCATGAAAACAGTGTGTACGCGAAGGAGGAAAGTTGTCTTGAGTGCAAAAATGTAAGAAAAATGAATGTGTAAGAAAAAGAAACAAAAGGGCGGTATTGGTTTAAATGGCCTTTTTAACGATTTTGTGAGTCATGGTTTCGGAATCATAAAAAAAGTGTGTACGCGAAGGAGAAAAGTTCAGATGGATTCGGAATCATAAAAAAAGTGTGTACGCGAAGAAGGAAAGTTGTCTTAAGTGCAAAAACGTAAGAAAAATGAATGCATAAGGAAAAGAAACGAAAGGGCGGAATTCGTTTAAATGGTCTTTTGGACGGTTTTGTTATTCAGATAGGTTTGGAATTATAAAAACAGTGTGTACGCGAAGGAGGAAAGTTGTTTTGAGTGCAAAAACGTGGAAAAAATGAATGGATAAGGAAAAGAAACAAAAGGGCGGTATCGGTTTAAATAGCTTTTTAGACAGTTTTGTGAGTCAGATGGGTTCGGAATCTTAAAAACAGTGTGTACGAGAAGGAGGAAAGTTGTTTTGAGTGCAAAAACGTGAAAAAAATGAATGCATAAGGAAAAGAAACAAAAGGGCGGTATTGGTTTAAATGGCTTTTTAGACAGTTTTGTGAGTCAGATGGGCTCGGAATCTTAAAAACAGTGTGTACGCGAAGGAGGAAAGTTGTTTTGAGAACAAAAACGTGGAAAAAATGAATGTATAAGGAAAAAAAACAAAAGGGCGGTATTGGTTTAAATGGCCTTTTAGACGGTTTTGTGAGTCAGGTGGGTTCGGAATCTTAAAAACAGTGTGTACGAGAAGGAGGAAAGTTGGAAAAACGTGGAAAAGGGGAAAGTATAAAGAAAAGAAACAAAAGGGCGGTATTGGTTTAAATGGCCTTTTTAACGATTTCGTGAGTCATATGGGTTCGGAATCATAAAAAAAGTGTTTACGCGAAGGAGGAAAGTTGTTTTGAGTGCAAAAACGTGGGAAAAATGAATGCATAAGGAAAAGAAACAAAAGGGCGGTATTGGTTTAAATGGCTTTTTAGACAGTTTTGTGAGTCAGATGGGTTCGGAATCTTAAAAACAGTGTATACGCGAAGGAGGAAAGTTGTTTTGAGTGCAAAAACGTGGAAAAAATGAATGTATAAGGAAAAGCAACAAAAGGGAGGTATTGGTTTAAATGGTCTTTTAGATTATTTTGTGAGTCAGATGGGTTCGGAATCATCAAAACAGTGTGTACGCGAAGGAGGAAAGTTGTCTTGAGTGCAAAAATGTAAGAAAAATGAATGTGTAAGGAAAAGAAACGAAAGGGCGGTATTGGTTTAAATGGCCTTTTTAACGATTTTGTGAGTCATATGGGTTCGGAATCATAAAAAAAGTGTGTACGCGAGGAAGGAAAGTTGTCTTAAGTGCAAAAACGTAAGAAAAATGAATGCATAAGTAAAAGAAACGAAAGGGCGGAATTCGTTTAAATGGTCTTTTGGACGGTTTTGTTATTCAGATGGGTTTGGATTTATAAAAACAGTGTGTACGAGGTGGAAATTTCGAAAAACGTGGAAAAAGTGAATGTATAAGGAAAAGAAACAAAACGGCGGTATTGGTTTAAATGGCTTTTTAGACAGTTTTGTGAGTCAGATGGGTTCGGAATCTTAAAAACAGTGTTTACGCGAAGGAGGAAAGTTGTTTTGAGTACAAAAACGTGGGAAAAATGAATGTATAAGAAAAAGAAACAAAAGGGCGGTATTGGTTTAAATGGCTTTTTAGACAGTTTTGTGAGTCAGATGGGTTCGGAATCTTAAAAACAGTGTATACGCGAAGGAGGAAAGTTGTCTTGAGTGCAAAAATGTAAGAAAAATGAATGTGTAAGGAAAAGAAACGAAAGGGCGGAATTCGTTTAAATGGTCTTTTGGACGGTTTTGTTATTCAGATAGGTTTGGAATTATAAAAACAGTGTGTACGCGAAGGAGGAAAGTTCAGATGGATTCGGAATCATAAAAAAAGTGTGTACGCGAAGAAGGAAAGTTGTCTTAAGTGCAAAAACGTAAGAAAAATGAATGCATAAGGAAAAGAAACGAAAGGGCGGAATTCGTTTAAATGGTCTTTTGGACGGTTTTGTTATTCAGATAGGTTTGGAATTATAAAAACAGTGTGTACGCGAAGGAGGAAAGTTGTTTTGAGTGCAAAAACGTGGAAAAAATGAATGGATAAGGAAAAGAAACAAAAGGGCGGTATCGGTTTAAATAGCTTTTTAGACAGTTTTGTGAGTCAGATGGGTTCGGAATCTTAAAAACAGTGTGTACGAGAAGGAGGAAAGTTGTTTTGAGTGCAAAAACGTGAAAAAAATGAATGCATAAGGAAAAGAAACAAAAGGGCGGTATTGGTTTAAATGGCTTTTTAGACAGTTTTGTGAGTCAGATGGGCTCGGAATCTTAAAAACAGTGTGTACGCGAAGGAGGAAAGTTGTTTTGAGAACAAAAACGTGGAAAAAATGAATGTATAAGGAAAAAAAACAAAAGGCGGTATTGGTTTAAATGGCCTTTTAGACGGTTTTGTGAGTCAGGTGGGTTCGGAATCTTAAAAACAGTGTGTACGAGAAGGAGGAAAGTTGGAAAAACGTGGAAAAGGGGAAAGTATAAAGAAAAGAAACAAAAGGGCGGTATTGGTTTAAATGGCCTTTTTAACGATTTCGTGAGTCATATGGGTTCGGAATCATAAAAAAAGTGTTTACGCGAAGGAGGAAAGTTGTTTTGAGTGCAAAAACGTGGGAAAAATGAATGCATAAGGAAAAGAAACAAAAGGGCGGTATTGGTTTAAATGGCTTTTTAGACAGTTTTGTGAGTCAGATGGGTTCGGAATCTTAAAAACAGTGTATACGCGAAGGAGGAAAGTTGTTTTGAGTGCAAAAACGTGGAAAAAATGAATGTATAAGGAAAAGCAACAAAAGGGAGGTATTGGTTTAAATGGTCTTTTAGATTATTTTGTGAGTCAGATGGGTTCGGAATCATCAAAACAGTGTGTACGCGAAGGAGGAAAGTTGTCTTGAGTGCAAAAATGTAAGAAAAATGAATGTGTAAGGAAAAGAAACGAAAGGGCGGTATTGGTTTAAATGGCCTTTTTAACGATTTTGTGAGTCATATGGGTTCGGAATCATAAAAAAAGTGTGTACGCGAGGAAGGAAAGTTGTCTTAAGTGCAAAAACGTAAGAAAAATGAATGCATAAGTAAAAGAAACGAAAGGGCGGAATTCGTTTAAATGGTCTTTTGGACGGTTTTGTTATTCAGATGGGTTTGGATTTATAAAAACAGTGTGTACGAGGTGGAAATTTCGAAAAACGTGGAAAAAGTGAATGTATAAGGAAAAGAAACAAAACGGCGGTATTGGTTTAAATGGCTTTTTAGACAGTTTTGTGAGTCAGATGGGTTCGGAATCTTAAAAACAGTGTTTACGCGAAGGAGGAAAGTTGTTTTGAGTACAAAAACGTGGGAAAAATGAATGCATAAGAAAAAGAAACAAAAGGGCGGTATTGGTTTAAATGGCTTTTTAGACAGTTTTGTGAGTCAGATGGGTTCGGAATCTTAAAAACAGTGTATACGCGAAGGAGGAAAGTTGTCTTGAGTGCAAAAATGTAAGAAAAATGAATGTGTAAGGAAAAGAAACGAAAGGGCGGTATTGGTTTAAATGGCCTTTTTAACAATTTTGTGAGTCATATGGTTTCGGAATCATAAAAAAAGTGTGTACGCGAAGGAGGAAAGTTGTTTTGAATGCAAAAACGTGGGAAAAATGAATGCATAAGGAAAAGAAACAAAAGGGCGGCATTGGTTTAAATGGCTTTTTAGACAGTTTTCTGAGTCAGATGGGTTCGGAATCTTAAAAACAGTGTATACGCGTAGGAGGAAAGTTGTTTTGAGTGCAAAAACGTGGTAAAAATGAATGTATAAGGAAAAGAAACAAAAGGGAGGTATTGGTTTAAATGGTCTTTTAGATGATTTTGTGAGTTAGATGGGTTCGGAATCATCAAAACAGTGTGTACGCGAAGGAGGAAAGTTGTCTTGAGTGCAAAAATGTAAGATAAATGAATGTGTAAGGAAAAGAAACGAAAGGGCGGTATTGGTTTAAATGGCCTTTTTAACGATTTTGTGAGTCATATGGGTTCGGAATCATAAAAACAGTGTGTACGCAAAGGAAGAAAACTGTTTTGAGTGCAAAATCGTGGAAAAAATGAATGTATAAGGAAAAGAAACAAAAGGGCGGTATCGGTTTAAATAGCTTTTTAGACAGTTTTGTGAGTCAGATGGGTTCGGAATCTTAAAAACAGTGTGTACGAGAAGGAGGAAAGTTGTTTTGAGTACAAAAACGTGGGAAAAATGAATGCATAAGAAAAAGAAACAAAAGGGCGGTATTGGTTTAAATGGCTTTTTAGACAGTTTTGTGAGTCAGATGGGTTCGGAATCTTAAAAACAGTGTATACGCGGAGGAAAGTTGTTTTGAGTGCAAAAACGTGGTAAAAATGAATGTATAAGGAAAAGAAACAAAAGGGAGGTATTGGTTTAAATGGTCTTTTAGATGATTTTGTGAGTCAGATGGGTTCGGAATCATGAAAACAGTGTGTACGCGAAGGAGGAAAGTTGTCTTGAGTGCAAAAATGTAAGAAAAATGAATGTGTAAGGAAAAGAAACGAAAGGGCGGTATTGGTTTAAATGGCCTTTTTAACAATTTTGTGAGTCATATGGTTTCGGAATCATAAAAAAAGTGTGTACGCGAAGGAGGAAAGTTGTTTTGAATGCAAAAACGTGGGAAAAATGAATGCATAAGGAAAAGAAACAAAAGGGCGGCATTGGTTTAAATGGCTTTTTAGACAGTTTTCTGAGTCAGATGGGTTCGGAATCTTAAAAACAGTGTATACGCGTAGGAGGAAAGTTGTTTTGAGTGCAAAAACGTGGTAAAAATGAATGTATAAGGAAAAGAAACAAAAGGGAGGTATTGGTTTAAATGGTCTTTTAGATGATTTTGTGAGTTAGATGGGTTCGGAATCATCAAAACAGTGTGTACGCGAAGGAGGAAAGTTGTCTTGAGTGCAAAAATGTAAGATAAATGAATGTGTAAGGAAAAGAAACGAAAGGGCGGTATTGGTTTAAATGGCCTTTTTAACGATTTTGTGAGTCATATGGGTTCGGAATCATAAAAACAGTGTGTACGCAAAGGAAGAAAACTGTTTTGAGTGCAAAATCGTGGAAAAAATGAATGTATAAGGAAAAGAAACAAAAGGGCGTTATTCGTTTAAATGGTCTTTTAGACGATTTTGTGAGTTAGATGGGTTCGGAATCATCAAAACAGTGTGTACGCGAAGGAGGAAAGTTGTCTTGAGTGCAGAAATGTAAGAAAAATGAATGTGTAAGGAAAAGAAACGAAAGGGCGGTATTGGTTTAAATGCTCTTTTAGATGATTTTGTGAGTCAGATGGGTTCGGAATCTTAAAAACAGTGTATACGCGGAGGAAAGTTGTTTTGAGTGCAAAAACGTGGTAAAAATGAATGTATAAGGAAAAGAAACAAATGGGAGGTATTGGTTTAAATGGTCTTTTAGATGATTTTGTGAGTCAGATGGGTTCGGAATCATGAAAACAGTGTGTACGCGAAGGAGGAAAGTTGTCTTGAGTGCAAAAATGTAAGAAAAATGAATGTGTAAGGAAAAGAAACAAAAGGGCGGTATTGGTTTAAATGGCCTTTTTAACGATTTTGTGAGTCATGGTTTCGGAATCATAAAAAAAGTGTGTACGCGAAGGAGAAAAGTTCAGATGGATTCGGAATCATAAAAAAAGTGTGTACGCGAAGAAGGAAAGTTGTCTTAAGTGCAAAAACGTAAGAAAAATGAATGCATAAGGAAAAGAAACGAAAGGGCGGAATTCGTTTAAATGGTCTTTTGGACGGTTTTGTTATTCAGATAGGTTTGGAATTATAAAAACAGTGTGTACGCGAAGGAGGAAAGTTGTTTTGAGTGCAAAAACGTGGAAAAAATGAATGGATAAGGAAAAGAAACAAAAGGGCGGTATCGGTTTAAATAGCTTTTTAGACAGTTTTGTGAGTCAGATGGGTTCGGAATCTTAAAAACAGTGTGTACGAGAAGGAGGAAAGTTGTTTTGAGTGCAAAAACGTGAAAAAAATGAATGCATAAGGAAAAGAAACAAAAGGGCGGTATTGGTTTAAATGGCTTTTTAGACAGTTTTGTGAGTCAGATGGGCTCGAAATCTTAAAAACAGTGTGTACGCGAAGGAGGAAAGTTGTTTTGAGAACAAAAACGTGGAAAAAATGAATGTATAAGGAAAAAAAACAAAAGGGCGGTATTGGTTTAAATGGCCTTTTAGACGGTTTTGTGAGTCAGGTGGGTTCGGAATCTTAAAAACAGTGTGTACGAGAAGGAGGAAAGTTGGAAAAACGTGGAAAAGGGGAAAGTATAAAGAAAAGAAACAAAAGGGCGGTATTGGTTTAAATGGCCTTTTTAACGATTTCGTGAGTCATATGGGTTCGGAATCATAAAAAAAGTGTTTACGCGAAGGAGGAAAGTTGTTTTGAGTGCAAAAACGTGGGAAAAATGAATGCATAAGGAAAAGAAACAAAAGGGCGGTATTGGTTTAAATGGCTTTTTAGACAGTTTTGTGAGTCAGATGGGTTCGGAATCTTAAAAACAGTGTATACGCGAAGGAGGAAAGTTGTTTTGAGTGCAAAAACGTGGAAAAAATGAATGTATGAGGAAAAGCAACAAAAGGGAGGTATTGGTTTAAATGGTCTTTTAGATTATTTTGTGAGTCAGATGGGTTCGGAATCATCAAAACAGTGTGTACGCGAAGGAGGAAAGTTGTCTTGAGTGCAAAAATGTAAGAAAAATGAATGTGTAAGGAAAAGAAACGAAAGGGCGGTATTGGTTTAAATGGCCTTTTTAACGATTTTGTGAGTCATATGGGTTCGGAATCATAAAAAAAGTGTGTACGCGAGGAAGGAAAGTTGTCTTAAGTGCAAAAACGTAAGAAAAATGAATGCATAAGTAAAAGAAACGAAAGGGCGGAATTCGTTTAAATGGTCTTTTGGACGGTTTTGTTATTCAGATGGGTTTGGATTTATAAAAACAGTGTGTACGAGGTGGAAATTTCGAAAAACGTGGAAAAAGTGAATGTATAAGGAAAAGAAACAAAACGGCGGTATTGGTTTAAATGGCTTTTTAGACAGTTTTGTGAGTCAGATGGGTTCGGAATCTTAAAAACAGTGTTTACGCGAAGGAGGAAAGTTGTTTTGAGTACAAAAACGTGGGAAAAATGAATGCATAAGAAAAAGAAACAAAAGGGCGGTATTGGTTTAAATGGCTTTTTAGACAGTTTTGTGAGTCAGATGGGTTCAGAATCTTAAAAACAGTGTATACGCGAAGGAGGAAAGTTGTCTTGAGTGCAAAAATGTAAGAAAAATGAATGTGTAAGGAAAAGAAACGAAAGGGCGGTATTGGTTTAAATGGCCTTTTTAACAATTTTGTGAGTCATATGGTTTCGGAATCATAAAAAAAGTGTGTACGCGAAGGAGGAAAGTTGTTTTGAATGCAAAAACGTGGGAAAAATGAATGCATAAGGAAAAGAAACAAAAGGGCGGCATTGGTTTAAATGGCTTTTTAGACAGTTTTCTGAGTCAGATGGGTTCGGAATCTTAAAAACAGTGTATACGCGTAGGAGGAAAGTTGTTTTGAGTGCAAAAACGTGGTAAAAATGAATGTATAAGGAAAAGAAACAAAAGGGAGGTATTGGTTTAAATGGTCTTTTAGATGATTTTGTGAGTTAGATGGGTTCGGAATCATCAAAACAGTGTGTACGCGAAGGAGGAAAGTTGTCTTGAGTGCAAAAATGTAAGATAAATGAATGTGTAAGGAAAAGAAACGAAAGGGCGGTATTGGTTTAAATGGCCTTTTTAACGATTTTGTGAGTCATATGGGTTCGGAATCATAAAAACAGTGTGTACGCAAAGGAAGAAAACTGTTTTGAGTGCAAAATCGTGGAAAAAATGAATGTATAAGGAAAAGAAACAAAAGGGCGTTATTCGTTTAAATGGTCTTTTAGACGATTTTGTGAGTTAGATGGGTTCGGAATCATCAAAACAGTGTGTACGCGAAGGAGGAAAGTTGTCTTGAGTGCAGAAATGTAAGAAAAATGAATGTGTAAGGAAAAGAAACGAAAGGGCGGTATTGGTTTAAATGCTCTTTTAGATGATTTTGTGAGTCAGATGGGTTCGGAATCTTAAAAACAGTGTATACGCGGAGGAAAGTTGTTTTGAGTGCAAAAACGTGGTAAAAATGAATGTATAAGGAAAAGAAACAAATGGGAGGTATTGGTTTAAATGGTCTTTTAGATGATTTTGTGAGTCAGATGGGTTCGGAATCATGAAAACAGTGTGTACGCGAAGGAGGAAAGTTGTCTTGAGTGCAAAAATGTAAGAAAAATGAATGTGTAAGGAAAAGAAACGAAAGGGCGGTATTGGTTTAAATGGCCTTTTTAACGATTTTGTGAGTCATGGTTTCGGAATCATAAAAAAAGTGTGTACGCGAAGGAGAAAAGTTCAGATGGGTTCGGAATCTTAAAAACAGTGTGTACGAGAAGGAGGAAAGTTGTTTTGAGTGCAAAAACGTGGAAAAAATGAATGTATAAGGAAAAGAAACAAAAGGGCGGTATTGGTTTAAATGGCCTTTTTAACGATTTTGTGAGTCATATGGATTCGGAATCATAAAAAAAGTGTGTACGCGAAGAAGGAAAGTTGTCTTAAGTGCAAAAACGTAAGAAAAATGAATGCATAAGGAAAAGAAACGAAAGGGCGGAATTCGTTTAAATGGTCTTTTGGACGGTTTTGTTATTCAGATAGGTTTGGAATTATAAAAACAGTGTGTACGCGAAGGAGGAAAGTTGTTTTGAGTGCAAAAACGTGGAAAAAATGAATGGATAAGGAAAAGAAACAAAAGGGCGGTATCGGTTTAAATAGCTTTTTAGACAGTTTTGTGAGTCAGATGGGTTCGGAATCTTAAAAACAGTGTGTACGAGAAGGAGGAAAGTTGTTTTGAGTGCAAAAACGTGAAAAAAATGAATGCATAAGGAAAAGAAACAAAAGGGCGGTATTGGTTTAAATGGCTTTTTAGACAGTTTTGTGAGTCAGATGGGCTCGGAATCTTAAAAACAGTGTGTACGCGAAGGAGGAAAGTTGTTTTGAGAACAAAAACGTGGAAAAAATGAATGTATAAGGAAAAGAAACAAAAGGGCGGTATTGGTTTAAATGGCCTTTTAGACGGTTTTGTGAGTCAGGTGGGTTCGGAATCTTAAAAACAGTGTGTACGAGAAGGAGGAAAGTTGGAAAAACGTGAAAAAGGGGAAAGTATAAAGAAAAGAAACAAAAGGGCGGTATTGGTTTAAATGGCCTTTTTAACGATTTCGTGAGTCATATGGGTTCGGAATCATAAAAAAAGTGTTTACGCGAAGGAGGAAAGTTGTTTTGAGTGCAAAAACGTGGGAAAAATGAATGCATAAGGAAAAGAAACAAAAGGGCGGTATTGGTTTAAATGGCTTTTTAGACAGTTTTGTGAGTCAGATGGGTTCGGAATCTTAAAAACAGTGTATACGCGAAGGAGGAAAGTTGTTTTGAGTGCAAAAACGTGGAAAAAATGAATGTATAAGGAAAAGCAACAAAAGGGAGGTATTGGTTTAAATGGTCTTTTAGATTATTTTGTGAGTCAGATGGGTTCGGAATCATCAAAACAGTGTGTACGCGAAGGAGGAAAGTTGTCTTGAGTGCAAAAATGTAAGAAAAATGAATGTGTAAGGAAAAGAAACGAAAGGGCGGTATTGGTTTAAATGGCCTTTTTAACGATTTTGTGAGTCATATGGGTTCGGAATCATAAAAAAAGTGTGTACGCGAAGAAGGAAAGTTGTCTTAAGTGCAAAAACGTAAGAAAAATGAATGCATAAGGAAAAGAAACGAAAGGGCGGAATTCGTTTAAATGGTCTTTTGGACGGTTTTGTTATTCAGATGGGTTTGGATTTATAAAAACAGTGTGTACGAGGTGGAAATTTCGAAAAACGTGGAAAAAGTGAATGTATAAGGAAAAGAAACAAAACGGCGGTATTGGTTTAAATGGCTTTTTAGACAGTTTTGTGAGTCAGATGGGTTCGGAATCTTAAAAACAGTGTTTACGCGAAGGAGGAAAGTTGTTTTGAGTACAAAAACGTGGGAAAAATGAATGCATAAGAAAAAGAAACAAAAGGGCGGTATTGGTTTAAATGGCTTTTTAGACAGTTTTGTGAGTCAGATGGGTTCGGAATCTTAAAAACAGTGTATACGCGGAGGAAAGTTGTTTTGAGTGCAAAAACGTGGTAAAAATGAATGTATAAGGAAAAGAAACAAAAGGGAGGTATTGGTTTAAATGGTCTTTTAGATGATTTTGTGAGTCAGATGGGTTCGGAATCATGAAAACAGTGTGTACGCGAAGGAGGAAAGTTGTCTTGAGTGCAAAAATGTAAGAAAAATGAATGTGTAAGGAAAAGAAACGAAAGGGCGGTATTGGTTTAAATGGCCTTTTTAACAATTTTGTGAGTCATATGGTTTCGGAATCATAAAAAAAGTGTGTACGCGAAGGAGGAAAGTTGTTTTGAATGCAAAAACGTGGGAAAAATGAATGCATAAGGAAAAGAAACAAAAGGGCGGCATTGGTTTAAATGGCTTTTTAGACAGTTTTCTGAGTCAGATGGGTTCGGAATCTTAAAAACAGTGTATACGCGTAGGAGGAAAGTTGTTTTGAGTGCAAAAACGTGGTAAAAATGAATGTATAAGGAAAAGAAACAAAAGGGAGGTATTGGTTTAAATGGTCTTTTACATGATTTTGTGAGTTAGATGGGTTCGGAATCATCAAAACAGTGTGTACGCGAAGGAGGAAAGTTGTCTTGAGTGCAAAAATGTAAGATAAATGAATGTGTAAGGAAAAGAAACGAAAGGGCGGTATTGGTTTAAATGGCCTTTTTAACGATTTTGTGAGTCATATGGGTTCGGAATCATAAAAACAGTGTGTACGCAAAGGAAGAAAACTGTTTTGAGTGCAAAATCGTGGAAAAAATGAATGTATAAGGAAAAGAAACAAAAGGGCGTTATTCGTTTAAATAGTCTTTTAGACGATTTTGTGAGTTAGATGGGTTCGGAATCATCAAAACAGTGTGTACGCGAAGGAGGAAAGTTGTCTTGAGTGCAGAAATGTAAGAAAAATGAATGTGTAAGGAAAAGAAACGAAAGGGCGGTATTGGTTTAAATGCTCTTTTAGATGATTTTGTGAGTCAGATGGGTTCGGAATCATCAAAACAGTGTGTACGCGAAGGTGGAAAGTTGTCTTGAGTGCAAAAATGTAAGAAAAATGAATGTGTAAGGAAAAGAAACGAAAGGGCGGTATTGGTTTAAATGGCCTTTTTAACGATTTTGTGAGTCATATGGGTTCGGAATCATAAACAAAGTATGTACGCAAAGGAGGAAAGTTGCTTTGAGTGCAAAAACGTGGGAAAAATGAATGCATAAGGAAAAGAAACAAAAGGGCGGTATTGGTTTAAATAGCTTTTTAGACAGTTTTGTGAGTCAGATGGGTTCGGAATCATCAAAACAGTGTGTACGCGAAGAAGGAAAGTTGTCTTAAGTGCAAAAACGTAAGAAAAATGAATGCATAAGGAAAAGAAACGAAAGGGCGGAATTCGTTTAAATGGTCTTTTGGACGGTTTTGTTATTGAGATGGGTTTGGATTTATAAAAACAGTGTGTACGAGGTGGAAAGTTCGAAAAACGTGGAAAAAGTGAATGTATAAGGAAAAGAAACAAAACGGCGGTATTGGATTAAATGGCTTTTTAGACAGTTTTGTGAGTCAGATGGGTTCGGAATCTTAAAAACAGTGTTTACGCGAAGGAGGAAAGTTTTTTTGAGTACAAAAACGTGGGAAAAATGAATGCATAAGAAAAAGAAACAAAAGGGCGGTATTGGTTTAAATGGCTTTTTAGACAGTTTTGTGAGTCAGATGGGTTCGGAATCTTAAAAACAGTGTATACGCGGAGGAAAGTTGTTTTGAGTGCAAAAACGTGGTAAAAATGAATGTATAAGGAAAAGAAACAAAAGGGAGGTATTGGTTTAAATGGTCTTTTAGATGATTTTGTGAGTCAGATGGGTTCGGAATCATGAAAACAGTGTGTACGCGAAGGAGGAAAGTTGTCTTGAGTGCAAAAATGTAAGAAAAATGAATGTGTAAGGAAAATAAACGAAAGGGCGGTATTGGTTTAAATGGCCTTTTTAACGATTTTGTGAGTCATATGGTTTCGGAATCATAAAAAAAGTGTGTACGCGAAGGAGGAAAGTTGTTTTGAATGCAAAAACGTGGGAAAAATGAATGCATAAGGAAAAGAAACAAAAGGGCGGTATTGGTTTAAATGGCTTTTTAGACAGTTTTCTGATTCAGATGGGTTCGGAATCTTAAAAACAGTGTATACGCGAAGGAGGAAGGAGGTTTTGAGTGCAAAAACGTGGTAAAAATGAATGTATAAGGAAAAGAAACAAAAGGGAGGTATTGGTTTAAATGCTCTTTTAGATGATTTTGTGAGTCAGATGGGTTCGGAATCATAAAAACAGTGTGTACGCGAAGAAGGAAAGTTGTGTTGAGTGCAAAAACGTAAGAAAAATGAATGCATAAGGAAAAGAAACAAAAGGGCGGAATTCGTTTAAATGGTCTTTTGGACTGTTTTGTTATTCAGATAGGTTTGGAATTATAAAAACAGTGTGTACGCGAAGGAGGAAAGTTGTTTTGAGTGCAAAAACGTTGAAAAAATGAATGGATAAGGAAAAGAAACAAACGGGCGGTATCGGTTTAAATAGCTTTTTAGACAGTTTTGTGAGTCAGATGGGTTCGGAATCTTAAAAACAGTGTGTACGAGAAGCAGGAAAGTTGTTTTGAGTGAAAAACGTGAAAAAAATGAATGCATAAGGAAAAGAAACAAAAGGGCGGTATTGGTTTAAATGGCTTTTTAGACAGTTTTGTGAGTCAGATGGGCTCGGAATCTTAAAAACAGTGTGTACGCGAAGGAGGAAAGTTGTTTTGAGAACAAAAACGTGGAAAAAATGAATGTATAAGGAAAAGAAACAAAAGGGCGGTATTGGTTTAAATGGCCTTTTAGACGGTTTTGTGAGTCAGAAGGGTTCGGAATCTTAAAAACAGTGTGTACGAGAAGGAGGAAAGTTGGAAAAACGTGGAAAAGGGGAAAGTATAAAGAAAAGAAACAAAAGGGCAGTATTGGTTTAAATGGCCTTTTTAACGATTTCGTGAGTCATATGGGTTCGGAATCATAAAAAAAGTGTTTACGCGAAGGAGGAAAGTTGTTTTGAGTGCAAAAACGTGGGAAAAATGAATGCATAAGGAAAAGAAACAAAAGGGCGGTATTGGTTTAAATGGCTTTTTAGACAGTTTTGTGAGTCAGATGGGTTCGGAATCTTAAAAACAGTGTATACGCGAAGGAGGAAAGTTCTTTTGAGTGCAAAAACGTGGAAAAAATGAATGTATAAGGAAAAGAAACAAAAGGGAGGTATTGGTTTAAATGGTCTTTTAGATGATTTTGTGAGTCAGATGGGTTCGGAATCATCAAAACAGTGTGTACGCGAAGGAGGAAAGTTGTTTTGAGTGCAAAAACGTGGGAAAAATGAATGCATAAGGAAAAGAAACAAAAGGGCGGTATTGGTTTAAATGGCTTTTTAGACAGTTTTGTGAGTCAGATGGGTTCGGAATCTTAAAAACAGTGTTTACGCGAAGGAGGAAAGTTGTTTTGAATGCAAAAACGTGGGAAAAATGAATGTATAAGGAAAAGAAACAAAAGGGAGGTATTGGTTTAAATGGTCTTTTAGATGATTTTGTGAGTCAGATGGGTTCGGAATCATGAAAACAGTGTGTACGCGAAGGAGGAAAGTTGTCTTGAGTGCAAAAATGTAAGAAAAATGAATGTGTAAGGAAAAGAAACGAAAGGGCGGTATTGTTTTAAATGGCCTTTTTAACAATTTTGTGAGTCATATGGTTTCGGAATCATAAAAAAAGTGTGTACGCGAAGGAGGAAAGTTGTTTTGAATGCAAAAACGTGGGAAAAATGAATGCATAAGGAAAAGAAACAAAAGGGCGGCATTGGTTTAAATGGCTTTTTAGACAGTTTTCTGAGTCAGATGGGTTCGGAATCTTAAAAACAGTGTATACGCGTAGGAGGAAAGTTGTTTTGAGTGCAAAAACGTGGTAAAAATGAATGTATAAGGAAAAGAAACAAAAGGGAGGTATTGGTTTAAATGGTCTTTTAGATGATTTTGTGAGTTAGATGGGTTCGGAATCATCAAAACAGTGTGTACGCGAAGGAGGAAAGTTGTCTTGAGTGCAAAAATGTAAGAAAAATGAATGTGTAAGGAAAAGAAACGAAAGGGCGGTATTGGTTTAAATGGCCTTTTTAACGATTTTGTGAGTCATATGGGTTCGGAATCATAAAAACAGTGTGTACGCAAAGGAAGAAAACTGTTTTGAGTGCAAAATCGTGGAAAAAATGAATGTATAAGGAAAAGAAACAAAAGGGCGTTATTCGTTTAAATGGTCTTTTAGACGATTTTGTGAGTTAGATGGGTTCGGAATCATCAAAACAGTGTGTACGCGAAGGAGGAAAGTTGTCTTGAGTGCAAAAATGTAAGAAAAATGAATGTGTAAGGAAAAGAAACGAAAGGGCGGTATTGGTTTAAATGCTCTTTTAGATGATTTTGTGAGTCAGATGGGTTCGGAATCATCAAAACAGTGTGTACGCGAAGGTGGAAAGTTGTCTTGAGTGCAAAAATGTAAGAAAAATGAATGTGTAAGGAAAAGAAACGAAAGGGCGGTATTGGTTTAAATGGCCTTTTTAACGATTTTGTGAGTCATATGGGTTCGAAATCATAAAAAAAGTGTGTACGCGAAGAAGGAAAGTTGTCTTAAGTGCAAAAACGTAAGAAAAATGAATGCATAAGGAAAAGAAACGAAAGGGCGGAATTCGTTTAAATGGTCTTTTGGACGGTTTTGTTATTCAGATGGGTTTGGATTTATAAAAACAGTGTGTACGAGGTGGAAAGTTCGAAAAACGTGGAAAAAGTGAATGTATAAGGAAAAGAAACAAAACGGCGGTATTGGATTAAATGGCTTTTTAGACAGTTTTGTGAGTCAGATGGGTTCGGAATCTTAAAAACAGTGTTTACGCGAAGGAGGAAAGTTGTTTTGAGTACAAAAACGTGGGAAAAATGAATGCATAAGAAAAAGAAACAAAAGGGCGGTATTGGTTTAAATGGCTTTTTAGACAGTTTTGTGAGTCAGATGGGTTCGGAATCTTAAAAACAGTGTATACGCGGAGGAAAGTTGTTTTGAGTGCAAAAACGTGGTAAAAATGAATGTATAAGGAAAAGAAACAAAAGGGAGGTATTGGTTTAAATGGTCTTTTAGATGATTTTGTGAGTCAGATGGGTTCGGAATTATGAAAACAGTGTGTACGCGAAGGAGGAAAGTTGTCTTGAGTGCAAAAATGTAAGAAAAATGAATGTGTAAGGAAAAGAAACGAAAGGGCGGTATTGGTTTAAATGGCCTTTTTAACGATTTTGTGAGTCATATGGTTTCGGAATCATAAAAAAAGTGTGTACGCAAATGAGGAAAGTTGTTTTGAATGCAAAAACGTGGGAAAAATGAATGCATAAGGAAAAGAAACAAAAGGGCGGTATTGGTTTAAATGGCTTTTTAGACAGTTTTCTGATTCAGATGGGTTCGGAATCTTAAAAACAGTGTATACGCGAAGGAGGAAAGTTGTTTTGAGTGCAAAAACGTGGTAAAAATGAATGTATAAGGAAAAGAAACAAAAGGTAGGTATTGGTTTAAATGCTCTTTTAGATGATTTTGTGAGTCAGATGGGTTCGGAATCATAAAAACAGTGTCTACGCGAAGAAGGAAAGTTGTCTTGAGTGCAAAAAAGTAAGAAAAATGAATGCATAAGGAAAAGAAACAAAAGGGAGGTATTGGTTTAAATGCTCTTTTAGATGATTTTGTGAGTCAGATGGGTTCGGAATCATAAAAACAGTGTGTACGCGAAGAAGGAAAGTTGTCTTGAGTGCAAAAACGTAAGAAAAATGAATGCATAAGGAAAAGAAACAAAAGGGCGGAATTCGTTTAACTGGTCTTTTGGACTGTTTTGTTATTCAGATAGGTTTGGAATTATAAAAACAGTGTGTACGCGAAGGAGGAAAGTTGTTTTGAGTGCAAAAACGTGGAAAAAATGAATGGATAAGGAAAAGAAACAAAAGGGCGGTATCGGTTTAAATAGCTTTTTAGACAGTTTTGTGAGTCAGATGGGTTCGGAATCTTAAAAACAGTGTGTACGAGAAGGAGGAAAGTTGTTTTGAGTGCAAAAACGTGAAAAAAATGAATGCATAAGGAAAAGAAACAAAAGGGCGGTATTGATTTAAATGGCTTTTTAGACAGTTTTGTGAGTCAGATGGGCTCGGAATCTTAAAAACAGTGTGTACGCGAAGGAGGAAAGTTGTTTTGAGAACAAAAACGTGGAAAAAATGAATGTATAAGGAAAAGAAACAAAAGGGCGGTATTGGTTTAAATGGCCTTTTAGACGGTTTTGTGAGTCAGGTGGGTTCGGAATCTTAAAAACAGTGTGTACGAGAAGGAGGAAAGTTGGAAAAACGTGGAAAAGGGGAAAGTATAAAGAAAAGAAACAAAAGGGCGGTATTGGTTTAAATGGCCTTTTTAACGATTTCGTGAGTCATATGGGTTCCGAATCATAAAAAAAGTGTTTACGCGAAGGAGGAAAGTTGTTTTGAGTGCAAAAACGTGGGAAAAATGAATGCATAAGGAAAAGAAACAAAAAGGCGGTATTGGTTTAAATGGCTTTTTAGACAGTTTTGTGAGTCAGATGGGTTCGGAATCTTAAAAACAGTGTATACGCGAAGGAGGAAAGTTGTTTTGAGTTGTTTTGAGTGCAAAAACGTGGAAAAAATGAATGTATAAGGAAAAGAAACAAAAGGGAGGTATTGGTTTAAATGGTCTTTTAGATTATTTTGTGAGTCAGATGGGTTCGGAATCATCAAAACAGTGTGTACGCGAAGGAGGAAAGTTGTCTAAGAAAAATGAATGTGTAAGGAAAAGAAACGAAAGGGCGGTATTGGTTTAAATGGCCTTTTTAACGATTTTGTGAGTCATATGGGTTCGGAATCATAAAAAAAGTGTGTACGCGAAGAAGGAAAGTTGTCTTAAGTGCAAAAACGTAAGAAAAATGAATGCATAAGGAAAAGAAACGAAAGGGCGGAATTCGTTTAAATGGTCTTTTGGACGGTTTTGTTATTCAGATGGGTTTGGATTTATAAAAACAGTGTGTACGAGGTGGAAATTTCGAAAAACGTGGAAAAAGTGAATGTATAAGGAAAAGAAACAAAACGGCGGTATTGGTTTAAATGGCTTTTTAGACAGTTTTGTGAGTCAGATGGGTTCGGAATCTTAAAAACAGTGTTTACGCGAAGGAGGAAAGTTGTTTTGAGTACAAAAACGTGGGAAAAATGAATGCATAAGAAAAAGTAACAAAAGGGCGGTATTGGTTTAAATGGCTTTTTAGACAGTTTTGTGAGTCAGATGGGTTCGGAATCTTAAAAACAGTGTATACGCGGAGGAAAGTTGTTTTGAGTGCAAAAACGTGGTAAAAATGAATGTATAAGGAAAAGAAACAAAAGGAAGGTATTGGTTTAAATGGTCTTTTAGATGATTTTGTGAGTCAGATGGGTTCGGAATCATGAAAACAGTGTGTACGCGAAGGAGGAAAGTTGTCTTGAGTGCAAAAATGTAAGAAAAATGAATGTGTAAGGAAAAGAAACGAAAGGGCGGTATTGTTTTAAATGGCCTTTTTAACAATTTTGTGAGTCATATGGTTTCGGAATCATAAAAAAAGTGTGTACGCGAAGGAGGAAAGTTGTTTTGAATGCAAAAACGTGGGAAAAATGAATGCATAAGGAAAAGAAACAAAAGGGCGGCATTGGTTTAAATGGCTTTTTAGACAGTTTTCTGAGTCAGATGGGTTCGGAATCTTAAAAACAGTGTATACGCGTAGGAGGAAAGTTGTTTTGAGTGCAAAAACGTGGTAAAAATGAATGTATAAGGAAAAGAAACAAAAGGGAGGTATTGGTTTAAATGGTCTTTTAGATGATTTTGTGAGTTAGATGGGTTCGGAATCATCAAAACAGTGTGTACGCGAAGGAGGAAAGTTGTCTTGAGTGCAAAAATGTAAGAAAAATGAATGTGTAAGGAAAAGAAACGAAAGGGCGGTATTGGTTTAAATGGCCTTTTTAACGATTTTGTGAGTCATATGGGTTCGGAATCATAAAAACAGTGTGTACGCAAAGGAAGAAAACTGTTTTGAGTGCAAAATCGTGGAAAAAATGAATGTATAAGGAAAAGAAACAAAAGGGCGTTATTCGTTTAAATGGTCTTTTAGACGATTTTGTGAGTTAGATGGGTTCGGAATCATCAAAACAGTGTGTACGCGAAGGAGGAAAGTTGTCTTGAGTGCAAAAATGTAAGAAAAATGAATGTGTAAGGAAAAGAAACGAAAGGGCGGTATTGGTTTAAATGCTCTTTTAGATGATTTTGTGAGTCAGATGGGTTCGGAATCATCAAAACAGTGTGTACGCGAAGGTGGAAAGTTGTCTTGAGTGCAAAAATGTAAGAAAAATGAATGTGTAAGGAAAAGAAACGAAAGGGCGGTATTGGTTTAAATGGCCTTTTTAACGATTTTGTGAGTCATATGGGTTCGGAATCATAAACAAAGTGTGTACGCAAAAGAGGAAAGTTGCTTTGAGTGCAAAAACGTGGGAAAAATGAATGCATAAGGAAAAGAAAAAAAAGGGCGGTATTGGTTTAAATAGCTTTTTAGACAGTTTTGTGAGTCAGATGGGTTCGGAATCTTAAAAACAGTGTGTACGAGAAGGAGGAAAGTTGTTTTGAGTGCAAAAACGTGAAAAAAATGAATGCATAAGGAAAAGAAACAAAAGGGCGGTATTGGTTTAAATGGCTTTTTAGACAGTTTTGTGAGTCAGATGGGTTCGGAATCTTAAAAACAGTGTATACGCGAAGGAGGAAAGTTGTTTTGAGTGCAAAAATGTAAGAAAAATGAATATGTAAGGAAAAGAAACGAAAGGGCGGTATTGGTTTAAATGGCCTTTTTAACGATTTTGTGAGTCATATGGGTTCGGAATCATAAAAAAAGTGTGTACGCGAAGAAGGAAAGTTGTCTTAAGTGCAAAAACGTAAGAAAAATGAATGCATAAGGAAAAGAAACGAAAGGGCGGAATTCGTTTAAATGGTCTTTTGGACGGTTTTGTTATTCAGATGGGTTTGGATTTATAAAAACAGTGTGTACGAGGTGGAAAGTTCGAAAAACGTGGAAAAAGTGAATGTATAAGGAAAAGAAACAAAACGGCGGTATTGGATTAAATGGCTTTTTAGACAGTTTTGTGAGTCAGATGGGTTCGGAATCTTAAAAACAGTGTTTACGCGAAGGAGGAAAGTTGTTTTGAGTACAAAAACGTGGGAAAAATGAATGCATAAGGAAAAGAAACAAAAGGGAGGTATTGGTTTAAATGGTCTTTTAGATGATTTTGTGAGTCAGATGGGTTCGGAATTATGAAAACAGTGTGTACGCGAAGGAGGAAAGTTGTCTTGAGTGCAAAAATGTAAGAAAAATGAATGTGTAAGGAAAAGAAACGAAAGGGCGGTATTGGTTTAAATGGCCTTTTTAACGATTTTGTGAGTCATATGGTTTCGGAATCATAAAAAAAGTGTGTACGCAAATGAGGAAAGTTGTTTTGAATGCAAAAACGTGGGAAAAATGAATGCATAAGGAAAAGAAACAAAAGGGCGGTATTGGTTTAAATGGCTTTTTAGACAGTTTTCTGATTCAGATGGGTTCGGAATCTTAAAAACAGTGTATACGCGAAGGAGGAAAGTTGTTTTGAGTGCAAAAACGTGGTAAAAATGAATGTATAAGGAAAAGAAACAAAAGGTAGGTATTGGTTTAAATGCTCTTTTAGATGATTTTGTGAGTCAGATGGGTTCGGAATCATAAAAACAGTGTGTACGCGAAGAAGGAAAGTTGTCTTGAGTGCAAAAACGTAAGAAAAATGAATGCATAAGGAAAAGAAACAAAAGGGCGGAATTCGTTTAAATGGTCTTTTGGACTGTTTTGTTATTCAGATAGGTTTGGAATTATAAAAACAGTGTGTACGCGAAGGAGGAAAGTTGTTTTGAGTGCAAAAACGTGGAAAAAATGAAAGGATAAGGAAAAGAAACAAAAGGGCGGTATCGGTTTAAATAGCTTTTTAGACAGTTTTGTGAGTCAGATGGGTTCGGAATCTTAAAAACAGTGTGTACGAGAAGGAGGAAAGTTGTTTTGAGTGCAAAAACGTGAAAAAAATGAATGCATAAGGAAAAGAAACAAAAGGGCGGTATTGGTTTAAATGGCTTTTTAGACAGTTTTGTGAGTCAGATGGGCTCGGAATCTTAAAAACAGTGTGTACGCGAAGGAGGAAAGTTGTTTTGAGAACAAAAACGTGGAAAAAATGAATGTATAAGGAAAAGAAACAAAAGGGCGGTATTGGTTTAAATGGCCTTTTAGACGGTTTTGTGAGTCAGGTGGGTTCGGAATCTTAAAAACAGTGTGTACGAGAAGGAGGAAAGTTGGAAAAACGTGGAAAAGGGGAAAGTATAAAGAAAAGAAACAAAAGGGCAGTATTGGTTTAAATGGCCTTTTTAACGATTTCGTGAGTCATATGGGTTCGGAATCATAAAAAAAGTGTTTACGCGAAGGAGGAAAGTTGTTTTGAGTGCAAAAACGTGGGAAAAATGAATGCATAAGGAAAAGAAACAAAAGGGCGGTATTGGTTTAAATGGCTTTTTAGACAGTTTTGTGAGTCAGATGGGTTCGGAATCTTAAAAACAGTGTATACGCGAAGGAGGAAAGTTGTTTTGAGTGCAAAAACGTGGAAAAAATGAATGTATAAGGAAAAGAAACAAAAGGGAGGTATTGGTTTAAATGGTCTTTTAGATGATTTTGTGAGTCAGATGGGTTCGGAATCATGAAAACAGTGTGTACGCGAAGGAGGAAAGTTGTCTTGAGTGCAAAAATGTAAGAAAAATGAATGTGTAAGGAAAAGAAACGAAAGGGCGGTATTGGTTTAAATGGCCTTTTTAACGATTTTGTGAGTCATGGTTTCGGAATCATAAAAAAAGTGTGTACGCGAAGGAGAAAAGTTCAGATGGGTTCGGAATCTTAAAAACAGTGTGTACGAGAAGGAGGAAAGTTGTTTTGAGTGCAAAAACGTGGAAAAAATGAATGTATAAGGAAAAGAAACAAAAGGGCGGTATTGGTTTAAATGGCCTTTTTAACGATTTTGTGAGTCATATGGGTTCGGAATCATAAAAAAAGTGTGTACGCGAAGAAGGAAAGTTGTCTTAAGTGCAAAAACGTAAGAAAAATGAATGCATAAGGAAAAGAAACGAAAGGGCGGAATTCGTTTAAATGGTCTTTTGGACGGTTTTGTTATTCAGATGGGTTTGGATTTATAAAAACAGTGTGTACGAGGTGGAAAGTTCGAAAAACGTGGAAAAAGTGAATGTATAAGGAAAAGAAACAAAAGGGAGGTATTGGTTTAAATGGTCTTTTAGATGATTTTGTGAGTCAGATGGGTTCGGAATCATGAAAACAGTGTGTACGCGAAGGAGAAAAGTTGTCTTGAGTGCAAAAATGTAAGAAAAATGAATGTGTAAGGAAAAGAAACGAAAGGGCGGTATTGGTTTAAATGGCCTTTTTAACGATTTTGTGAGTCATATGGGCTCGGAATCTTAAAAACAGTGTGTACGCGAAGGAGGAAAGTTGTTTTGAGAACAAAAACGTGGAAAAAATGAATGTATAAGGAAAAGAAACAAAAGGGCGGTATTGGTTTAAATGGCCTTTTAGACGGTTTTGTGAGTCAGGTGGGTTCGGAATCTTAAAAACAGTGTGTACGAGAAGGAGGAAAGTTGTCTTGAGTGCAAAAATGTAAGAAAAATGAATGTGTAAGGAAAAGAAACGAAAGGGCGGTATTGGTTTAAATGGCCTTTTTAACGATTTTGTGAGTCATATGGGTTCGGAATCATAAAAAAAGTGTGTACGCGAGGAAGGAAAGTTGTCTTAAGTGCAAAAACGTAAGAAAAATGAATGCATAAGTAAAAGAAACGAAAGGGCGGAATTCGTTTAAATGGTCTTTTGGACGGTTTTGTTATTCAGATGGGTTTGGATTTATAAAAACAGTGTGTACGAGGTGGAAATTTCGAAAAACGTGGAAAAAGTGAATGTATAAGGAAAAGAAACAAAACGGCGGTATTGGTTTAAATGGCTTTTTAGACAGTTTTGTGAGTCAGATGGGTTCGGAATCTTAAAAACAGTGTTTACGCGAAGGAGGAAAGTTGTTTTGAGTACAAAAACGTGGGAAAAATGAATGTATAAGAAAAAGAAACAAAAGGGCGGTATTGGTTTAAATGGCTTTTTAGACAGTTTTGTGAGTCAGATGGGTTCGGAATCTTAAAAACAGTGTATACGCGAAGGAGGAAAGTTGTCTTGAGTGCAAAAATGTAAGAAAAATGAATGTGTAAGGAAAAGAAACGAAAGGGCGGTATTGGTTTAAATGGCCTTTTTAACGATTTTGTGAGTCATATGGGTTCGGAATCATAAAAACAGTGTGTACGCAAAGGAAGAAAACTGTTTTGAGTGCAAAATCGTGGAAAAAATGAATGTATAAGGAAAAGAAACAAAAGGGAGGTATTGGTTTAAATGGTCTTTTAGATGATTTTGTGAGTCAGATGGGTTCGGAATCATGAAAACAGTGTGTACGCGAAGGAGGAAAGTTGTCTTGAGTGCAAAAATGTAAGAAAAATGAATGTGTAAGGAAAAGAAACGAAAGGGCGGTATTGGTTTAAATGGCCTTTTTAACGATTTTGTGAGTCATGGTTTCGGAATCATAAAAAAAGTGTGTACGCGAAGGAGAAAAGTTCAGATGGGTTCGGAATCTTAAAAACAGTGTGTACGAGAAGGAGGAAAGTTGTTTTGAGTGCAAAAACGTGGAAAAAATGAATGTATAAGGAAAAGAAACAAAAGGGAGGTATTGGTTTAAATGGTCTTTTAGATGATTTTGTGAGTCAGATGGGTTCGGAATCATGAAAACAGTGTGTACGCGAAGGAGGAAAGTTGTCTTGAGTGCAAAAATGTAAGAAAAATGAATGTGTAAGGAAAAGAAACGAAAGGGCGGTATTGGTTTAAATGGCCTTTTTAACGATTTTGTGAGTCATGGTTTCGGAATCATAAAAAAAGTGTGTACGCGAAGGAGAAAAGTTCAGATGGGTTCGGAATCTTAAAAACAGTGTGTACGAGAAGGAGGAAAGTTGTTTTGAGTGCAAAAACGTGGAAAAAATGAATGTATAAGGAAAAGAAACAAAAGGGCGGTTTTGGTTTAAATGGCCTTTTTAACGATTTTGTGAGTCATATGGGTTCGGAATCATAAAAAAAGTGTGTACGCGAAGAAGGAAAGTTGTCTTAAGTGCAAAAACGTAAGAAAAATGAATGCATAAGGAAAAGAAACGAAAGGGCGGAATTCGTTTAAATGGTCTTTTGGACGGTTTTGTTATTCAGATGGGTTTGGATTTATAAAAACAGTGTGTACGAGGTGGAAAGTTCGAAAAACGTGGAAAAAGTGAATGTATAAGGAAAAGAAACAAAAGGGAGGTATTGGTTTAAATGGTCTTTTAGATGATTTTGTGAGTCAGATGGGTTCGGAATCATGAAAACAGTGTGTACGCGAAGGAGAAAAGTTGTCTTGAGTGCAAAAATGTAAGAAAAATGAATGTGTAAGGAAAAGAAACGAAAGGGCGGTATTGGTTTAAATGGCCTTTTTAACGATTTTGTGAGTCATATGGGCTCGGAATCTTAAAAACAGTGTGTACGCGAAGGAGGAAAGTTGTTTTGAGAACAAAAACGTGGAAAAAATGAATGTATAAGGAAAAGAAACAAAAGGGCGGTATTGGTTTAAATGGTCTTTTAGATGATTTTGTGAGTCAGATGGGTTCGGAATCTTAAAAACAGTGTATACGCGAAGGAGGAAAGTTGTTTTGAGTGCAAAAACGTGGAAAAAATGAATGTATAAGGAAAAGAAACAAAAGGGAGGTATTGGTTTAAATGGTCTTTTAGATGATTTTGTGAGTCAGATGGGTTCGGAATCATGAAAACAGTGTGTACGCGAAGGAGGAAAGTTGTCTTGAGTGCAAAAATGTAAGAAAAATGAATGTGTAAGGAAAAGAAACGAAAGGGCGGTATTGGTTTAAATGGCCTTTTTAACGATTTTGTGAGTCATGGTTTCGGAATCATAAAAAAAGTGTGTACGCGAAGGAGAAAAGTTCAGATGGGTTCGGAATCTTAAAAACAGTGTGTACGAGAAGGAGGAAAGTTGTTTTGAGTGCAAAAACGTGGAAAAAATGAATGTATAAGGAAAAGAAACAAAAGGGCGGTATTGGTTTAAATGGCCTTTTTAACGATTTTGTGAGTCATATGGGTTCGGAATCATAAAAAAAGTGTGTACGCGAAGAAGGAAAGTTGTCTTAAGTGCAAAAACGTAAGAAAAATGAATGCATAAGGAAAAGAAACGAAAGGGCGGAATTCGTTTAAATGGTCTTTTGGACGGTTTTGTTATTCAGATGGGTTTGGATTTATAAAAACAGTGTGTACGAGGTGGAAAGTTCGAAAAACGTGGAAAAAGTGAATGTATAAGGAAAAGAAACAAAAGGGAGGTATTGGTTTAAATGGTCTTTTAGATGATTTTGTGAGTCAGATGGGTTCGGAATCATGAAAACAGTGTGTACGCGAAGGAGAAAAGTTGTCTTGAGTGCAAAAATGTAAGAAAAATGAATGTGTAAGGAAAAGAAACGAAAGGGCGGTATTGGTTTAAATGGCCTTTTTAACGATTTTGTGAGTCATATGGGCTCGGAATCTTAAAAACAGTGTGTACGCGAAGGAGGAAAGTTGTTTTGAGAACAAAAACGTGGAAAAAATGAATGTATAAGGAAAAGAAACAAAAGGGCGGTATTGGTTTAAATGGCCTTTTAGACGGTTTTGTGAGTCAGGTGGGTTCGGAATCTTAAAAACAGTGTGTACGAGAAGGAGGAAAGTTGTCTTGAGTGCAAAAATGTAAGAAAAATGAATGTGTAAGGAAAAGAAACGAAAGGGCGGTATTGGTTTAAATGGCCTTTTTAACGATTTTGTGAGTCATATGGGTTCGGAATCATAAAAAAAGTGTGTACGCGAGGAAGGAAAGTTGTCTTAAGTGCAAAAACGTAAGAAAAATGAATGCATAAGTAAAAGAAACGAAAGGGCGGAATTCGTTTAAATGGTCTTTTGGACGGTTTTGTTATTCAGATGGGTTTGGATTTATAAAAACAGTGTGTACGAGGTGGAAATTTCGAAAAACGTGGAAAAAGTGAATGTATAAGGAAAAGAAACAAAACGGCGGTATTGGTTTAAATGGCTTTTTAGACAGTTTTGTGAGTCAGATGGGTTCGGAATCTTAAAAACAGTGTTTACGCGAAGGAGGAAAGTTGTTTTGAGTACAAAAACGTGGGAAAAATGAATGTATAAGAAAAAGAAACAAAAGGGCGGTATTGGTTTAAATGGCTTTTTAGACAGTTTTGTGAGTCAGATGGGTTCGGAATCTTAAAAACAGTGTATACGCGAAGGAGGAAAGTTGTCTTGAGTGCAAAAATGTAAGAAAAATGAATGTGTAAGGAAAAGAAACAAAACGGCGGTATTGGTTTAAATGGCTTTTTAGACAGTTTTGTGAGTCAGATGGGTTCGGAATCTTAAAAACAGTGTTTACGCGAAGGAGGAAAGTTGTTTTGAGTACAAAAACGTGGGAAAAATGAATGCATAAGGAAAAGAAACAAAAGGGAGGTATTGGTTTAAATGGTCTTTTAGATGATTTTGTGAGTCAGATGGGTTCGGAATTATGAAAACAGTGTGTACGCGAAGGAGGAAAGTTGTCTTGAGTGCAAAAATGTAAGAAAAATGAATGTGTAAGGAAAAGAAACGAAAGGGCGGTATTGGTTTAAATGGCCTTTTTAACGATTTTGTGAGTCATATGGTTTCGGAATCATAAAAAAAGTGTGTACGCAAATGAGGAAAGTTGTTTTGAATGCAAAAACGTGGGAAAAATGAATGCATAAGGAAAAGAAACAAAAGGGCGGTATTGGTTTAAATGGCTTTTTAGACAGTTTTCTGATTCAGATGGGTTCGGAATCTTAAAAACAGTGTATACGCGAAGGAGGAAAGTTGTTTTGAGTGCAAAAACGTGGTAAAAATGAATGTATAAGGAAAAGAAACAAAAGGTAGGTATTGGTTTAAATGCTCTTTTAGATGATTTTGTGAGTCAGATGGGTTCGGAATCATAAAAACAGTGTGTACGCGAAGAAGGAAAGTTGTCTTGAGTGCAAAAACGTAAGAAAAATGAATGCATAAGGAAAAGAAACAAAAGGGCGGAATTCGTTTAAATGGTCTTTTGGACTGTTTTGTTATTCAGATAGGTTTGGAATTATAAAAACAGTGTGTACGCGAAGGAGGAAAGTTGTTTTGAGTGCAAAAACGTGGAAAAAATGAAAGGATAAGGAAAAGAAACAAAAGGGCGGTATCGGTTTAAATAGCTTTTTAGACAGTTTTGTGAGTCAGATGGGTTCGGAATCTTAAAAACAGTGTGTACGAGAAGGAGGAAAGTTGTTTTGAGTGCAAAAACGTGAAAAAAATGAATGCATAAGGAAAAGAAACAAAAGGGCGGTATTGGTTTAAATGGCTTTTTAGACAGTTTTGTGAGTCAGATGGGCTCGGAATCTTAAAAACAGTGTGTACGCGAAGGAGGAAAGTTGTTTTGAGAACAAAAACGTGGAAAAAATGAATGTATAAGGAAAAGAAACAAAAGGGCGGTATTGGTTTAAATGGCCTTTTAGACGGTTTTGTGAGTCAGGTGGGTTCGGAATCTTAAAAACAGTGTGTACGAGAAGGAGGAAAGTTGGAAAAACGTGGAAAAGGGGAAAGTATAAAGAAAAGAAACAAAAGGGCAGTATTGGTTTAAATGGCCTTTTTAACGATTTCGTGAGTCATATGGGTTCGGAATCATAAAAAAAGTGTTTACGCGAAGGAGGAAAGTTGTTTTGAGTGCAAAAACGTGGGAAAAATGAATGCATAAGGAAAAGAAACAAAAGGGCGGTATTGGTTTAAATGGCTTTTTAGACAGTTTTGTGAGTCAGATGGGTTCGGAATCTTAAAAACAGTGTATACGCGAAGGAGGAAAGTTGTTTTGAGTGCAAAAACGTGGAAAAAATGAATGTATAAGGAAAAGAAACAAAAGGGAGGTATTGGTTTAAATGGTCTTTTAGATGATTTTGTGAGTCAGATGGGTTCGGAATCATGAAAACAGTGTGTACGCGAAGGAGGAAAGTTGTCTTGAGTGCAAAAATGTAAGAAAAATGAATGTGTAAGGAAAAGAAACGAAAGGGCGGTATTGGTTTAAATGGCCTTTTTAACGATTTTGTGAGTCATGGTTTCGGAATCATAAAAAAAGTGTGTACGCGAAGGAGAAAAGTTCAGATGGGTTCGGAATCTTAAAAACAGTGTGTACGAGAAGGAGGAAAGTTGTTTTGAGTGCAAAAACGTGGAAAAAATGAATGTATAAGGAAAAGAAACAAAAGGGCGGTATTGGTTTAAATGGCCTTTTTAACGATTTTGTGAGTCATATGGGTTCGGAATCATAAAAAAAGTGTGTACGCGAAGAAGGAAAGTTGTCTTAAGTGCAAAAACGTAAGAAAAATGAATGCATAAGGAAAAGAAACGAAAGGGCGGAATTCGTTTAAATGGTCTTTTGGACGGTTTTGTTATTCAGATGGGTTTGGATTTATAAAAACAGTGTGTACGAGGTGGAAAGTTCGAAAAACGTGGAAAAAGTGAATGTATAAGGAAAAGAAACAAAAGGGAGGTATTGGTTTAAATGGTCTTTTAGATGATTTTGTGAGTCAGATGGGTTCGGAATCATGAAAACAGTGTGTACGCGAAGGAGAAAAGTTGTCTTGAGTGCAAAAATGTAAGAAAAATGAATGTGTAAGGAAAAGAAACGAAAGGGCGGTATTGGTTTAAATGGCCTTTTTAACGATTTTGTGAGTCATATGGGCTCGGAATCTTAAAAACAGTGTGTACGCGAAGGAGGAAAGTTGTTTTGAGAACAAAAACGTGGAAAAAATGAATGTATAAGGAAAAGAAACAAAAGGGCGGTATTGGTTTAAATGGCCTTTTAGACGGTTTTGTGAGTCAGGTGGGTTCGGAATCTTAAAAACAGTGTGTACGAGAAGGAGGAAAGTTGTCTTGAGTGCAAAAATGTAAGAAAAATGAATGTGTAAGGAAAAGAAACGAAAGGGCGGTATTGGTTTAAATGGCCTTTTTAACGATTTTGTGAGTCATATGGGTTCGGAATCATAAAAAAAGTGTGTACGCGAGGAAGGAAAGTTGTCTTAAGTGCAAAAACGTAAGAAAAATGAATGCATAAGTAAAAGAAACGAAAGGGCGGAATTCGTTTAAATGGTCTTTTGGACGGTTTTGTTATTCAGATGGGTTTGGATTTATAAAAACAGTGTGTACGAGGTGGAAATTTCGAAAAACGTGGAAAAAGTGAATGTATAAGGAAAAGAAACAAAACGGCGGTATTGGTTTAAATGGCTTTTTAGACAGTTTTGTGAGTCAGATGGGTTCGGAATCTTAAAAACAGTGTTTACGCGAAGGAGGAAAGTTGTTTTGAGTACAAAAACGTGGGAAAAATGAATGTATAAGAAAAAGAAACAAAAGGGCGGTATTGGTTTAAATGGCTTTTTAGACAGTTTTGTGAGTCAGATGGGTTCGGAATCTTAAAAACAGTGTATACGCGAAGGAGGAAAGTTGTCTTGAGTGCAAAAATGTAAGAAAAATGAATGTGTAAGGAAAAGAAACGAAAGGGCGGTATTGGTTTAAATGGCCTTTTTAACGATTTTGTGAGTCATATGGGTTCGGAATCATAAAAACAGTGTGTACGCAAAGGAAGAAAACTGTTTTGAGTGCAAAATCGTGGAAAAAATGAATGTATAAGGAAAAGAAACAAAAGGGAGGTATTGGTTTAAATGGTCTTTTAGATGATTTTGTGAGTCAGATGGGTTCGGAATCATGAAAACAGTGTGTACGCGAAGGAGGAAAGTTGTCTTGAGTGCAAAAATGTAAGAAAAATGAATGTGTAAGGAAAAGAAACGAAAGGGCGGTATTGGTTTAAATGGCCTTTTTAACGATTTTGTGAGTCATGGTTTCGGAATCATAAAAAAAGTGTGTACGCGAAGGAGAAAAGTTCAGATGGGTTCGGAATCTTAAAAACAGTGTGTACGAGAAGGAGGAAAGTTGTTTTGAGTGCAAAAACGTGGAAAAAATGAATGTATAAGGAAAAGAAACAAAAGGGAGGTATTGGTTTAAATGGTCTTTTAGATGATTTTGTGAGTCAGATGGGTTCGGAATCATGAAAACAGTGTGTACGCGAAGGAGGAAAGTTGTCTTGAGTGCAAAAATGTAAGAAAAATGAATGTGTAAGGAAAAGAAACGAAAGGGCGGTATTGGTTTAAATGGCCTTTTTAACGATTTTGTGAGTCATATGGGTTCGGAATCATAAAAACAGTGTGTACGCAAAGGAAGAAAACTGTTTTGAGTGCAAAATCGTGGAAAAAATGAATGTATAAGGAAAAGAAACAAAAGGGCGTTATTCGTTTAAATGGTCTTTTAGACGATTTTGTGAGTTAGATGGGTTCGGAATCATCAAAACAGTGTGTACGCGAAGGAGGAAAGTTGTCTTGAGTGCAGAAATGTAAGAAAAATGAATGTGTAAGGAAAAGAAACGAAAGGGCGGTATTGGTTTAAATGCTCTTTTAGATGATTTTGTGAGTCAGATGGGTTCGGAATCTTAAAAACAGTGTATACGCGGAGGAAAGTTGTTTTGAGTGCAAAAACGTGGTAAAAATGAATGTATAAGGAAAAGAAACAAATGGGAGGTATTGGTTTAAATGGTCTTTTAGATGATTTTGTGAGTCAGATGGGTTCGGAATCATGAAAACAGTGTGTACGCGAAGGAGGAAAGTTGTCTTGAGTGCAAAAATGTAAGAAAAATGAATGTGTAAGGAAAAGAAACAAAAGGGCGGTATTGGTTTAAATGGCCTTTTTAACGATTTTGTGAGTCATGGTTTCGGAATCATAAAAAAAGTGTGTACGCGAAGGAGAAAAGTTCAGATGGATTCGGAATCATAAAAAAAGTGTGTACGCGAAGAAGGAAAGTTGTCTTAAGTGCAAAAACGTAAGAAAAATGAATGCATAAGGAAAAGAAACGAAAGGGCGGAATTCGTTTAAATGGTCTTTTGGACGGTTTTGTTATTCAGATAGGTTTGGAATTATAAAAACAGTGTGTACGCGAAGGAGGAAAGTTGTTTTGAGTGCAAAAACGTGGAAAAAATGAATGGATAAGGAAAAGAAACAAAAGGGCGGTATCGGTTTAAATAGCTTTTTAGACAGTTTTGTGAGTCAGATGGGCTCGGAATCTTAAAAACAGTGTGTACGCGAAGGAGGAAAGTTGTTTTGAGAACAAAAACGTGGAAAAAATGAATGTATAAGGAAAAAAAACAAAAGGGCGGTATTGGTTTAAATGGCCTTTTAGACGGTTTTGTGAGTCAGGTGGGTTCGGAATCTTAAAAACAGTGTGTACGAGAAGGAGGAAAGTTGGAAAAACGTGGAAAAGGGGAAAGTATAAAGAAAAGAAACAAAAGGGCGGTATTGGTTTAAATGGCCTTTTTAACGATTTCGTGAGTCATATGGGTTCGGAATCATAAAAAAAGTGTTTACGCGAAGGAGGAAAGTTGTTTTGAGTGCAAAAACGTGGGAAAAATGAATGCATAAGGAAAAGAAACAAAAGGGCGGTATTGGTTTAAATGGCTTTTTAGACAGTTTTGTGAGTCAGATGGGTTCGGAATCTTAAAAACAGTGTATACGCGAAGGAGGAAAGTTGTTTTGAGTGCAAAAACGTGGAAAAAATGAATGTATAAGGAAAAGCAACAAAAGGGAGGTATTGGTTTAAATGGTCTTTTAGATTATTTTGTGAGTCAGATGGGTTCGGAATCATCAAAACAGTGTGTACGCGAAGGAGGAAAGTTGTCTTGAGTGCAAAAATGTAAGAAAAATGAATGTGTAAGGAAAAGAAACGAAAGGGCGGTATTGGTTTAAATGGCCTTTTTAACGATTTTGTGAGTCATATGGGTTCGGAATCATAAAAAAAGTGTGTACGCGAGGAAGGAAAGTTGTCTTAAGTGCAAAAACGTAAGAAAAATGAATGCATAAGTAAAAGAAACGAAAGGGCGGAATTCGTTTAAATGGTCTTTTGGACGGTTTTGTTATTCAGATGGGTTTGGATTTATAAAAACAGTGTGTACGAGGTGGAAATTTCGAAAAACGTGGAAAAAGTGAATGTATAAGGAAAAGAAACAAAACGGCGGTATTGGTTTAAATGGCTTTTTAGACAGTTTTGTGAGTCAGATGGGTTCGGAATCTTAAAAACAGTGTTTACGCGAAGGAGGAAAGTTGTTTTGAGTACAAAAACGTGGGAAAAATGAATGCATAAGAAAAAGAAACAAAAGGGCGGTATTGGTTTAAATGGCTTTTTAGACAGTTTTGTGAGTCAGATGGGTTCGGAATCTTAAAAACAGTGTATACGCGAAGGAGGAAAGTTGTCTTGAGTGCAAAAATGTAAGAAAAATGAATGTGTAAGGAAAAGAAACGAAAGGGCGGTATTGGTTTAAATGGCCTTTTTAACAATTTTGTGAGTCATATGGTTTCGGAATCATAAAAAAAGTGTGTACGCGAAGGAGGAAAGTTGTTTTGAATGCAAAAACGTGGGAAAAATGAATGCATAAGGAAAAGAAACAAAAGGGCGGCATTGGTTTAAATGGCTTTTTAGACAGTTTTCTGAGTCAGATGGGTTCGGAATCTTAAAAACAGTGTATACGCGTAGGAGGAAAGTTGTTTTGAGTGCAAAAACGTGGTAAAAATGAATGTATAAGGAAAAGAAACAAAAGGGAGGTATTGGTTTAAATGGTCTTTTAGATGATTTTGTGAGTTAGATGGGTTCGGAATCATCAAAACAGTGTGTACGCGAAGGAGGAAAGTTGTCTTGAGTGCAAAAATGTAAGATAAATGAATGTGTAAGGAAAAGAAACGAAAGGGCGGTATTGGTTTAAATGGCCTTTTTAACGATTTTGTGAGTCATATGGGTTCGGAATCATAAAAACAGTGTGTACGCAAAGGAAGAAAACTGTTTTGAGTGCAAAATCGTGGAAAAAATGAATGTATAAGGAAAAGAAACAAAAGGGCGGTATCGGTTTAAATAGCTTTTTAGACAGTTTTGTGAGTCAGATGGGTTCGGAATCTTAAAAACAGTGTGTACGAGAAGGAGGAAAGTTGTTTTGAGTACAAAAACGTGGGAAAAATGAATGCATAAGAAAAAGAAACAAAAGGGCGGTATTGGTTTAAATGGCTTTTTAGACAGTTTTGTGAGTCAGATGGGTTCGGAATCTTAAAAACAGTGTATACGCGGAGGAAAGTTGTTTTGAGTGCAAAAATGTAAGAAAAATGAATGTGTAAGGAAAAGAAACAAAAGGGAGGTATTGGTTTAAATGGTCTTTTAGATGATTTTGTGAGTCAGATGGGTTCGGAATCATGAAAACAGTGTGTACGCGAAGGAGGAAAGTTGTCTTGAGTGCAAAAATGTAAGAAAAATGAATGTGTAAGGAAAAGAAACGAAAGGGCGGTATTGGTTTAAATGGCATTTTTAACAATTTTGTGAGTCATATGGTTTCGGAATCATAAAAAAAGTGTGTACGCGAAGGAGGAAAGTTGTTTTGAATGCAAAAACGTGGGAAAAATGAATGCATAAGGAAAAGAAACAAAAGGGCGGCATTGGTTTAAATGGCTTTTTAGACAGTTTTCTGAGTCAGATGGGTTCGGAATCTTAAAAACAGTGTATACGCGTAGGAGGAAAGTTGTTTTGAGTGCAAAAACGTGGTAAAAATGAATGTATAAGGAAAAGAAACAAAAGGGAGGTATTGGTTTAAATGGTCTTTTAGATGATTTTGTGAGTTAGATGGGTTCGGAATCATCAAAACAGTGTGTACGCGAAGGAGGAAAGTTGTCTTGAGTGCAAAAATGTAAGATAAATGAATGTGTAAGGAAAAGAAACGAAAGGGCGGTATTGGTTTAAATGGCCTTTTTAACGATTTTGTGAGTCATATGGGTTCGGAATCATAAAAACAGTGTGTACGCAAAGGAAGAAAACTGTTTTGAGTGCAAAATCGTGGAAAAAATGAATGTATATGGAAAAGAAACAAAAGGGCGTTATTCGTTTAAATGGTCTTTTAGACGATTTTGTGAGTTAGATGGGTTCGGAATCATCAAAACAGTGTGTACGCGAAGGAGGAAAGTTGTCTTGAGTGCAGAAATGTAAGAAAAATGAATGTGTAAGGAAAAGAAACGAAAGGGCGGTATTGGTTTAAATGCTCTTTTAGATGATTTTGTGAGTCAGATGGGTTCGGAATCTTAAAAACAGTGTATACGCGGAGGAAAGTTGTTTTGAGTGCAAAAACGTGGTAAAAATGAATGTATAAGGAAAAGAAACAAATGGGAGGTATTGGTTTAAATGGTCTTTTAGATGATTTTGTGAGTCAGATGGGTTCGGAATCATGAAAACAGTGTGTACGCGAAGGAGGAAAGTTGTCTTGAGTGCAAAAATGTAAGAAAAATGAATGTGTAAGGAAAAGAAACAAAAGGGCGGTATTGGTTTAAATGGCCTTTTTAACGATTTTGTGAGTCATGGTTTCGGAATCATAAAAAAAGTGTGTACGCGAAGGAGAAAAGTTCAGATGGATTCGGAATCATAAAAAAAGTGTGTACGCGAAGAAGGAAAGTTGTCTTAAGTGCAAAAACGTAAGAAAAATGAATGCATAAGGAAAAGAAACGAAAGGGCGGAATTCGTTTAAATGGTCTTTTGGACGGTTTTAATATTCAGATAGGTTTGGAATTATAAAAACAGTGTGTACGCGAAGGAGGAAAGTTGTTTTGAGTGCAAAAACGTGGAAAAAATGAATGGATAAGGAAAAGAAACAAAAGGGCGGTATCGGTTTAAATAGCTTTTTAGACAGTTTTGTGAGTCAGATGGGTTCGGAATCTTAAAAACAGTGTGTACGAGAAGGAGGAAAGTTGTTTTGAGTGCAAAAACGTGAAAAAAATGAATGCATAAGGAAAAGAAACAAAAGGGCGGTATTGGTTTAAATGGCTTTTTAGACAGTTTTGTGAGTCAGATGGGCTCGGAATCTTAAAAACAGTGTGTACGCGAAGGAGGAAAGTTGTTTTGAGAACAAAAACGTGGAAAAAATGAATGTATAAGGAAAAAAAACAAAAGGGCGGTATTGGTTTAAATGGCCTTTTAGACGGTTTTGTGAGTCAGGTGGGTTCGGAATCTTAAAAACAGTGTGTACGAGAAGGAGGAAAGTTGGAAAAACGTGGAAAAGGGGAAAGTATAAAGAAAAGAAACAAAAGGGCGGTATTGGTTTAAATGGCCTTTTTAACGATTTCGTGAGTCATATGGGTTCGGAATCATAAAAAAAGTGTTTACGCGAAGGAGGAAAGTTGTTTTGAGTGCAAAAACGTGGGAAAAATGAATGCATAAGGAAAAGAAACAAAAGGGCGGTATTGGTTTAAATGGCTTTTTAGACAGTTTTGTGAGTCAGATGGGTTCGGAATCTTAAAAACAGTGTATACGCGAAGGAGGAAAGTTGTTTTGAGTGCAAAAACGTGGAAAAAATGAATGTATGAGGAAAAGCAACAAAAGGGAGGTATTGGTTTAAATGGTCTTTTAGATTATTTTGTGAGTCAGATGGGTTCGGAATCATCAAAACAGTGTGTACGCGAAGGAGGAAAGTTGTCTTGAGTGCAAAAATGTAAGAAAAATGAATGTGTAAGGAAAAGAAACGAAAGGGCGGTATTGGTTTAAATGGCCTTTTTAACGATTTTGTGAGTCATATGGGTTCGGAATCATAAAAAAAGTGTGTACGCGAGGAAGGAAAGTTGTCTTAAGTGCAAAAACGTAAGAAAAATGAATGCATAAGTAAAAGAAACGAAAGGGCGGAATTCGTTTAAATGGTCTTTTGGACGGTTTTGTTATTCAGATGGGTTTGGATTTATAAAAACAGTGTGTACGAGGTGGAAATTTCGAAAAACGTGGAAAAAGTGAATGTATAAGGAAAAGAAACAAAACGGCGGTATTGGTTTAAATGGCTTTTTAGACAGTTTTGTGAGTCAGATGGGTTCGGAATCTTAAAAACAGTGTTTACGCGAAGGAGGAAAGTTGTTTTGAGTACAAAAACGTGGGAAAAATGAATGCATAAGAAAAAGAAACAAAAGGGCGGTATTGGTTTAAATGGCTTTTTAGACAGTTTTGTGAGTCAGATGGGTTCGGAATCTTAAAAACAGTGTATACGCGAAGGAGGAAAGTTGTCTTGAGTGCAAAAATGTAAGAAAAATGAATGTGTAAGGAAAAGAAACGAAAGGGCGGTATTGGTTTAAATGGCCTTTTTAACGATTTTGTGAGTCATATGGGTTCGGAATCATAAAAACAGTGTGTACGCAAAGGAAGAAAACTGTTTTGAGTGCAAAATCGTGGAAAAAATGAATGTATAAGGAAAAGAAACAAAAGGGCGTTATTCGTTTAAATGGTCTTTTAGACGATTTTGTGAGTTAGATGGGTTCGGAATCATCAAAACAGTGTGTACGCGAAGGAGGAAAGTTGTCTTGAGTGCAGAAATGTAAGAAAAATGAATGTGTAAGGAAAAGAAACGAAAGGGCGGTATTGGTTTAAATGCTCTTTTAGATGATTTTGTGAGTCAGATGGGTTCGGAATCTTAAAAACAGTGTATACGCGGAGGAAAGTTGTTTTGAGTGCAAAAACGTGGTAAAAATGAATGTATAAGGAAAAGAAACAAATGGGAGGTATTGGTTTAAATGGTCTTTTAGATGATTTTGTGAGTCAGATGGGTTCGGAATCATGAAAACAGTGTGTACGCGAAGGAGGAAAGTTGTCTTGAGTGCAAAAATGTAAGAAAAATGAATGTGTAAGGAAAAGAAACGAAAGGGCGGTATTGGTTTAAATGGCCTTTTTAACGATTTTGTGAGTCATGGTTTCGGAATCATAAAAAAAGTGTGTACGCGAAGGAGAAAAGTTCAGATGGGTTCGGAATCTTAAAAACAGTGTGTACGAGAAGGAGGAAAGTTGTTTTGAGTGCAAAAACGTGGAAAAAATGAATGTATAAGGAAAAGAAACAAAAGGGCGGTATTGGTTTAAATGGCCTTTTTAACGATTTTGTGAGTCATATGGATTCGGAATCATAAAAAAAGTGTGTACGCGAAGAAGGAAAGTTGTCTTAAGTGCAAAAACGTAAGAAAAATGAATGCATAAGGAAAAGAAACGAAAGGGCGGAATTCGTTTAAATGGTCTTTTGGACGGTTTTGTTATTCAGATAGGTTTGGAATTATAAAAACAGTGTGTACGCGAAGGAGGAAAGTTGTTTTGAGTGCAAAAACGTGGAAAAAATGAATGGATAAGGAAAAGAAACAAAAGGGCGGTATCGGTTTAAATAGCTTTTTAGACAGTTTTGTGAGTCAGATGGGTTCGGAATCTTAAAAACAGTGTGTACGAGAAGGAGGAAAGTTGTTTTGAGTGCAAAAACGTGAAAAAAATGAATGCATAAGGAAAAGAAACAAAAGGGCGGTATTGGTTTAAATGGCTTTTTAGACAGTTTTGTGAGTCAGATGGGTTCGGAATCTTAAAAACAGTGTATACGCGGAGGAAAGTTGTTTTGAGTGCAAAAACGTGGTAAAAATGAATGTATAAGGAAAAGAAACAAAAGGGCGGTATTGGTTTAAATGGCCTTTTTAACGATTTTGTGAGTCATATGGGTTCGGAATCATAAAAAAAGTGTGTACGCGAAGAAGGAAAGTTGTCTTAAGTGCAAAAACGTAAGAAAAATGAATGCATAAGGAAAAGAAACGAAAGGGCGGAATTCGTTTAAATGGTCTTTTGGACGGTTTTGTTATTCAGATAGGTTTGGAATTATAAAAACAGTGTGTACGCGAAGGAGGAAAGTTGTTTTGAGTGCAAAAACGTGGTAAAAATGAATGCATAAGAAAAAGAAACAAAAGGGCGGTATTGGTTTAAATGGCTTTTTAGACAGTTTTGTGAGTCAGATTGGTTCGGAATCTTAAAAACAGTGTATACGCGGAGGAAAGTTGTTTTGAGTGCAAAAACGTGGTAAAAATGAATGTATAAGGAAAAGAAACAAAAGGGCGGTATTGGTTTAAATGGCCTTTTTAACGATTTTGTGAGTCATATGGGTTCGGAATCATAAAAAAAGTGTGTACGCGAAGAAGGAAAGTTGTCTTAAGTGCAAAAACGTAAGAAAAATGAATGCATAAGGAAAAGAAACGAAAGGGCGGAATTCGTTTAAATGGTCTTTTGGACGGTTTTGTTATTCAGATAGGTTTGGAATTATAAAAACAGTGTGTACGCGAAGGAGGAAAGTTGTTTTGAGTGCAAAAACGTGGAAAAAATGAATGGATAAGGAAAAGAAACAAAAGGGCGGTATCGGTTTAAATAGCTTTTTAGACAGTTTTGTGAGTCAGATGGGTTCGGAATCTTAAAAACAGTGTGTACGAGAAGGAGGAAAGTTGTTTTGAGTACAAAAACGTGGGAAAAATGAATGCATAAGAAAAAGAAACAAAAGGGCGGTATTGGTTTAAATGGCTTTTTAGACAGTTTTGTGAGTCAGATGGGTTCGGAATCTTAAAAACAGTGTATACGCGGAGGAAAGTTGTTTTGAGTGCAAAAACGTGGTAAAAATGAATGTATAAGGAAAAGAAACAAAAGGGAGGTATTGGTTTAAATGGTCTTTTAGATGATTTTGTGAGTCAGATGGGTTCGGAATCATGAAAACAGTGTGTACGCGAAGGAGGAAAGTTGTCTTGAGTGCAAAAATGTAAGAAAAATGAATGTGTAAGGAAAAGAAACGAAAGGGCGGTATTGGTTTAAATGGCCTTTTTAACAATTTTGTGAGTCATATGGTTTCGGAATCATAAAAAGAGTGTGTACGCGAAGGAGGAAAGTTGTTTTGAATGCAAAAACGTGGGAAAAATGAATGCATAAGGAAAAGAAACAAAAGGGCGGCATTGGTTTAAATGGCTTTTTAGACAGTTTTCTGAGTCAGATGGGTTCGGAATCTTAAAAACAGTGTATACGCGTAGGAGGAAAGTTGTTTTGAGTGCAAAAACGTGGTAAAAATGAATGTATAAGGAAAAGAAACAAAAGGGAGGTATTGGTTTAAATGGTCTTTTAGATGATTTTGTGAGTTAGATGGGTTCGGAATCATCAAAACAGTGTGTACGCGAAGGAGGAAAGTTGTCTTGAGTGCAAAAATGTAAGATAAATGAATGTGTAAGGAAAAGAAACGAAAGGGCGGTATTGGTTTAAATGGCCTTTTTAACGATTTTGTGAGTCATATGGGTTCGGAATCATAAAAACAGTGTGTACGCAAAGGAAGAAAACTGTTTTGAGTGCAAAATCGTGGAAAAAATGAATGTATAAGGAAAAGAAACAAAAGGGCGTTATTCGTTTAAATGGTCTTTTAGACGATTTTGTGAGTTAGATGGGTTCGGAATCATCAAAACAGTGTGTACGCGAAGGAGGAAAGTTGTCTTGAGTGCAGAAATGTAAGAAAAATGAATGTGTAAGGAAAAGAAACGAAAGGGCGGTATTGGTTTAAATGCTCTTTTAGATGATTTTGTGAGTCAGATGGGTTCGGAATCTTAAAAACAGTGTATACGCGGAGGAAAGTTGTTTTGAGTGCAAAAACGTGGTAAAAATGAATGTATAAGGAAAAGAAACAAATGGGAGGTATTGGTTTAAATGGTCTTTTAGATGATTTTGTGAGTCAGATGGGTTCGGAATCATGAAAACAGTGTGTACGCGAAGGAGGAAAGTTGTCTTGAGTGCAAAAATGTAAGAAAAATGAATGTGTAAGAAAAAGAAACAAAAGGGCGGTATTGGTTTAAATGGCCTTTTTAACGATTTTGTGAGTCATGGTTTCGGAATCATAAAAAAAGTGTGTACGCGAAGGAGAAAAGTTCAGATGGATTCGGAATCATAAAAAAAGTGTGTACGCGAAGAAGGAAAGTTGTCTTAAGTGCAAAAACGTAAGAAAAATGAATGCATAAGGAAAAGAAACGAAAGGGCGGAATTCGTTTAAATGGTCTTTTGGACGGTTTTGTTATTCAGATAGGTTTGGAATTATAAAAACAGTGTGTACGCGAAGGAGGAAAGTTGTTTTGAGTGCAAAAACGTGGAAAAAATGAATGGATAAGGAAAAGAAACAAAAGGGCGGTATCGGTTTAAATAGCTTTTTAGACAGTTTTGTGAGTCAGATGGGTTCGGAATCTTAAAAACAGTGTGTACGAGAAGGAGGAAAGTTGTTTTGAGTGCAAAAACGTGAAAAAAATGAATGCATAAGGAAAAGAAACAAAAGGGCGGTATTGGTTTAAATGGCTTTTTAGACAGTTTTGTGAGTCAGATGGGCTCGGAATCTTAAAAACAGTGTGTACGCGAAGGAGGAAAGTTGTTTTGAGAACAAAAACGTGGAAAAAATGAATGTATAAGGAAAAAAAACAAAAGGGCGGTATTGGTTTAAATGGCCTTTTAGACGGTTTTGTGAGTCAGGTGGGTTCGGAATCTTAAAAACAGTGTGTACGAGAAGGAGGAAAGTTGGAAAAACGTGGAAAAGGGGAAAGTATAAAGAAAAGAAACAAAAGGGCGGTATTGGTTTAAATGGCCTTTTTAACGATTTCGTGAGTCATATGGGTTCGGAATCATAAAAAAAGTGTTTACGCGAAGGAGGAAAGTTGTTTTGAGTGCAAAAACGTGGGAAAAATGAATGCATAAGGAAAAGAAACAAAAGGGCGGTATTGGTTTAAATGGCTTTTTAGACAGTTTTGTGAGTCAGATGGGTTCGGAATCTTAAAAACAGTGTATACGCGAAGGAGGAAAGTTGTTTTGAGTGCAAAAACGTGGAAAAAATGAATGTATAAGGAAAAGCAACAAAAGGGAGGTATTGGTTTAAATGGTCTTTTAGATTATTTTGTGAGTCAGATGGGTTCGGAATCATCAAAACAGTGTGTACGCGAAGGAGGAAAGTTGTCTTGAGTGCAAAAATGTAAGAAAAATGAATGTGTAAGGAAAAGAAACGAAAGGGCGGTATTGGTTTAAATGGCCTTTTTAACGATTTTGTGAGTCATATGGGTTCGGAATCATAAAAAAAGTGTGTACGCGAGGAAGGAAAGTTGTCTTAAGTGCAAAAACGTAAGAAAAATGAATGCATAAGTAAAAGAAACGAAAGGGCGGAATTCGTTTAAATGGTCTTTTGGACGGTTTTGTTATTCAGATGGGTTTGGATTTATAAAAACAGTGTGTACGAGGTGGAAATTTCGAAAAACGTGGAAAAAGTGAATGTATAAGGAAAAGAAACAAAACGGCGGTATTGGTTTAAATGGCTTTTTAGACAGTTTTGTGAGTCAGATGGGTTCGGAATCTTAAAAACAGTGTTTACGCGAAGGAGGAAAGTTGTTTTGAGTACAAAAACGTGGGAAAAATGAATGTATAAGAAAAAGAAACAAAAGGGCGGTATTGGTTTAAATGGCTTTTTAGACAGTTTTGTGAGTCAGATGGGTTCGGAATCTTAAAAACAGTGTATACGCGAAGGAGGAAAGTTGTCTTGAGTGCAAAAATGTAAGAAAAATGAATGTGTAAGGAAAAGAAACGAAAGGGCGGTATTGGTTTAAATGGCCTTTTTAACGATTTTGTGAGTCATATGGGTTCGGAATCATAAAAACAGTGTGTACGCAAAGGAAGAAAACTGTTTTGAGTGCAAAATCGTGGAAAAAATGAATGTATAAGGAAAAGAAACAAAAGGGCGTTATTCGTTTAAATGGTCTTTTAGACGATTTTGTGAGTTAGATGGGTTCGGAATCATCAAAACAGTGTGTACGCGAAGGAGGAAAGTTGTCTTGAGTGCAGAAATGTAAGAAAAATGAATGTGTAAGGAAAAGAAACGAAAGGGCGGTATTGGTTTAAATGCTCTTTTAGATGATTTTGTGAGTCAGATGGGTTCGGAATCTTAAAAACAGTGTATACGCGGAGGAAAGTTGTTTTGAGTGCAAAAACGTGGTAAAAATGAATGTATAAGGAAAAGAAACAAATGGGAGGTATTGGTTTAAATGGTCTTTTAGATGATTTTGTGAGTCAGATGGGTTCGGAATCATGAAAACAGTGTGTACGCGAAGGAGGAAAGTTGTCTTGAGTGCAAAAATGTAAGAAAAATGAATGTGTAAGGAAAAGAAACAAAAGGGCGGTATTGGTTTAAATGGCCTTTTTAACGATTTTGTGAGTCATGGTTTCGGAATCATAAAAAAAGTGTGTACGCGAAGGAGAAAAGTTCAGATGGATTCGGAATCATAAAAAAAGTGTGTACGCGAAGAAGGAAAGTTGTCTTAAGTGCAAAAACGTAAGAAAAATGAATGCATAAGGAAAAGAAACGAAAGGGCGGAATTCGTTTAAATGGTCTTTTGGACGGTTTTGTTATTCAGATAGGTTTGGAATTATAAAAACAGTGTGTACGCGAAGGAGGAAAGTTGTTTTGAGTGCAAAAACGTGGAAAAAATGAATGGATAAGGAAAAGAAACAAAAGGGCGGTATCGGTTTAAATAGCTTTTTAGACAGTTTTGTGAGTCAGATGGGTTCGGAATCTTAAAAACAGTGTGTACGAGAAGGAGGAAAGTTGTTTTGAGTGCAAAAACGTGAAAAAAATGAATGCATAAGGAAAAGAAACAAAAGGGCGGTATTGGTTTAAATGGCTTTTTAGACAGTTTTGTGAGTCAGATGGGCTCGGAATCTTAAAAACAGTGTGTACGCGAAGGAGGAAAGTTGTTTTGAGAACAAAAACGTGGAAAAAATGAATGTATAAGGAAAAAAAACAAAAGGGCGGTATTGGTTTAAATGGCCTTTTAGACGGTTTTGTGAGTCAGGTGGGTTCGGAATCTTAAAAACAGTGTGTACGAGAAGGAGGAAAGTTGGAAAAACGTGGAAAAGGGGAAAGTATAAAGAAAAGAAACAAAAGGGCGGTATTGGTTTAAATGGCCTTTTTAACGATTTCGTGAGTCATATGGGTTCGGAATCATAAAAAAAGTGTTTACGCGAAGGAGGAAAGTTGTTTTGAGTGCAAAAACGTGGGAAAAATGAATGCATAAGGAAAAGAAACAAAAGGGCGGTATTGGTTTAAATGGCTTTTTAGACAGTTTTGTGAGTCAGATGGGTTCGGAATCTTAAAAACAGTGTATACGCGAAGGAGGAAAGTTGTTTTGAGTGCAAAAACGTGGAAAAAATGAATGTATAAGGAAAAGCAACAAAAGGGAGGTATTGGTTTAAATGGTCTTTTAGATTATTTTGTGAGTCAGATGGGTTCGGAATCATCAAAACAGTGTGTACGCGAAGGAGGAAAGTTGTCTTGAGTGCAAAAATGTAAGAAAAATGAATGTGTAAGGAAAAGAAACGAAAGGGCGGTATTGGTTTAAATGGCCTTTTTAACGATTTTGTGAGTCATATGGGTTCGGAATCATAAAAAAAGTGTGTACGCGAGGAAGGAAAGTTGTCTTAAGTGCAAAAACGTAAGAAAAATGAATGCATAAGTAAAAGAAACGAAAGGGCGGAATTCGTTTAAATGGTCTTTTGGACGGTTTTGTTATTCAGATGGGTTTGGATTTATAAAAACAGTGTGTACGAGGTGGAAATTTCGAAAAACGTGGAAAAAGTGAATGTATAAGGAAAAGAAACAAAACGGCGGTATTGGTTTAAATGGCTTTTTAGACAGTTTTGTGAGTCAGATGGGTTCGGAATCTTAAAAACAGTGTTTACGCGAAGGAGGAAAGTTGTTTTGAGTACAAAAACGTGGGAAAAATGAATGCATAAGAAAAAGAAACAAAAGGGCGGTATTGGTTTAAATGGCTTTTTAGACAGTTTTGTGAGTCAGATGGGTTCGGAATCTTAAAAACAGTGTATACGCGAAGGAGGAAAGTTGTCTTGAGTGCAAAAATGTAAGAAAAATGAATGTGTAAGGAAAAGAAACGAAAGGGCGGTATTGGTTTAAATGGCCTTTTTAACAATTTTGTGAGTCATATGGTTTCGGAATCATAAAAAAAGTGTGTACGCGAAGGAGGAAAGTTGTTTTGAATGCAAAAACGTGGGAAAAATGAATGCATAAGGAAAAGAAACAAAAGGGCGGCATTGGTTTAAATGGCTTTTTAGACAGTTTTCTGAGTCAGATGGGTTCGGAATCTTAAAAACAGTGTATACGCGTAGGAGGAAAGTTGTTTTGAGTGCAAAAACGTGGTAAAAATGAATGTATAAGGAAAAGAAACAAAAGGGAGGTATTGGTTTAAATGGTCTTTTAGATGATTTTGTGAGTTAGATGGGTTCGGAATCATCAAAACAGTGTGTACGCGAAGGAGGAAAGTTGTCTTGAGTGCAAAAATGTAAGATAAATGAATGTGTAAGGAAAAGAAACGAAAGGGCGGTATTGGTTTAAATGGCCTTTTTAACGATTTTGTGAGTCATATGGGTTCGGAATCATAAAAACAGTGTGTACGCAAAGGAAGAAAACTGTTTTGAGTGCAAAATCGTGGAAAAAATGAATGTATAAGGAAAAGAAACAAAAGGGCGGTATCGGTTTAAATAGCTTTTTAGACAGTTTTGTGAGTCAGATGGGTTCGGAATCTTAAAAACAGTGTGTACGAGAAGGAGGAAAGTTGTTTTGAGTACAAAAACGTGGGAAAAATGAATGCATAAGAAAAAGAAACAAAAGGGCGGTATTGGTTTAAATGGCTTTTTAGACAGTTTTGTGAGTCAGATGGGTTCGGAATCTTAAAAACAGTGTATACGCGGAGGAAAGTTGTTTTGAGTGCAAAAACGTGGTAAAAATGAATGTATAAGGAAAAGAAACAAAAGGGAGGTATTGGTTTAAATGGTCTTTTAGATGATTTTGTGAGTCAGATGGGTTCGGAATCATGAAAACAGTGTGTACGCGAAGGAGGAAAGTTGTCTTGAGTGCAAAAATGTAAGAAAAATGAATGTGTAAGGAAAAGAAACGAAAGGGCGGTATTGGTTTAAATGGCCTTTTTAACAATTTTGTGAGTCATATGGTTTCGGAATCATAAAAAAAGTGTGTACGCGAAGGAGGAAAGTTGTTTTGAATGCAAAAACGTGGGAAAAATGAATGCATAAGGAAAAGAAACAAAAGGGCGGCATTGGTTTAAATGGCTTTTTAGACAGTTTTCTGAGTCAGATGGGTTCGGAATCTTAAAAACAGTGTATACGCGTAGGAGGAAAGTTGTTTTGAGTGCAAAAACGTGGTAAAAATGAATGTATAAGGAAAAGAAACAAAAGGGAGGTATTGGTTTAAATGGTCTTTTAGATGATTTTGTGAGTTAGATGGGTTCGGAATCATCAAAACAGTGTGTACGCGAAGGAGGAAAGTTGTCTTGAGTGCAAAAATGTAAGATAAATGAATGTGTAAGGAAAAGAAACGAAAGGGCGGTATTGGTTTAAATGGCCTTTTTAACGATTTTGTGAGTCATATGGGTTCGGAATCATAAAAACAGTGTGTACGCAAAGGAAGAAAACTGTTTTGAGTGCAAAATCGTGGAAAAAATGAATGTATAAGGAAAAGAAACAAAAGGGCGTTATTCGTTTAAATGGTCTTTTAGACGATTTTGTGAGTTAGATGGGTTCGGAATCATCAAAACAGTGTGTACGCGAAGGAGGAAAGTTGTCTTGAGTGCAGAAATGTAAGAAAAATGAATGTGTAAGGAAAAGAAACGAAAGGGCGGTATTGGTTTAAATGCTCTTTTAGATGATTTTGTGAGTCAGATGGGTTCGGAATCTTAAAAACAGTGTATACGCGGAGGAAAGTTGTTTTGAGTGCAAAAACGTGGTAAAAATGAATGTATAAGGAAAAGAAACAAATGGGAGGTATTGGTTTAAATGGTCTTTTAGATGATTTTGTGAGTCAGATGGGTTCGGAATCATGAAAACAGTGTGTACGCGAAGGAGGAAAGTTGTCTTGAGTGCAAAAATGTAAGAAAAATGAATGTGTAAGGAAAAGAAACAAAAGGGCGGTATTGGTTTAAATGGCCTTTTTAACGATTTTGTGAGTCATGGTTTCGGAATCATAAAAAAAGTGTGTACGCGAAGGAGAAAAGTTCAGATGGATTCGGAATCATAAAAAAAGTGTGTACGCGAAGAAGGAAAGTTGTCTTAAGTGCAAAAACGTAAGAAAAATGAATGCATAAGGAAAAGAAACGAAAGGGCGGAATTCGTTTAAATGGTCTTTTGGACGGTTTTGTTATTCAGATAGGTTTGGAATTATAAAAACAGTGTGTACGCGAAGGAGGAAAGTTGTTTTGAGTGCAAAAACGTGGAAAAAATGAATGGATAAGGAAAAGAAACAAAAGGGCGGTATCGGTTTAAATAGCTTTTTAGACAGTTTTGTGAGTCAGATGGGTTCGGAATCTTAAAAACAGTGTGTACGAGAAGGAGGAAAGTTGTTTTGAGTGCAAAAACGTGAAAAAAATGAATGCATAAGGAAAAGAAACAAAAGGGCGGTATTGGTTTAAATGGCTTTTTAGACAGTTTTGTGAGTCAGATGGGCTCGAAATCTTAAAAACAGTGTGTACGCGAAGGAGGAAAGTTGTTTTGAGAACAAAAACGTGGAAAAAATGAATGTATAAGGAAAAAAAACAAAAGGGCGGTATTGGTTTAAATGGCCTTTTAGACGGTTTTGTGAGTCAGGTGGGTTCGGAATCTTAAAAACAGTGTGTACGAGAAGGAGGAAAGTTGGAAAAACGTGGAAAAGGGGAAAGTATAAAGAAAAGAAACAAAAGGGCGGTATTGGTTTAAATGGCCTTTTTAACGATTTCGTGAGTCATATGGGTTCGGAATCATAAAAAAAGTGTTTACGCGAAGGAGGAAAGTTGTTTTGAGTGCAAAAACGTGGGAAAAATGAATGCATAAGGAAAAGAAACAAAAGGGCGGTATTGGTTTAAATGGCTTTTTAGACAGTTTTGTGAGTCAGATGGGTTCGGAATCTTAAAAACAGTGTATACGCGAAGGAGGAAAGTTGTTTTGAGTGCAAAAACGTGGAAAAAATGAATGTATGAGGAAAAGCAACAAAAGGGAGGTATTGGTTTAAATGGTCTTTTAGATTATTTTGTGAGTCAGATGGGTTCGGAATCATCAAAACAGTGTGTACGCGAAGGAGGAAAGTTGTCTTGAGTGCAAAAATGTAAGAAAAATGAATGTGTAAGGAAAAGAAACGAAAGGGCGGTATTGGTTTAAATGGCCTTTTTAACGATTTTGTGAGTCATATGGGTTCGGAATCATAAAAAAAGTGTGTACGCGAGGAAGGAAAGTTGTCTTAAGTGCAAAAACGTAAGAAAAATGAATGCATAAGTAAAAGAAACGAAAGGGCGGAATTCGTTTAAATGGTCTTTTGGACGGTTTTGTTATTCAGATGGGTTTGGATTTATAAAAACAGTGTGTACGAGGTGGAAATTTCGAAAAACGTGGAAAAAGTGAATGTATAAGGAAAAGAAACAAAACGGCGGTATTGGTTTAAATGGCTTTTTAGACAGTTTTGTGAGTCAGATGGGTTCGGAATCTTAAAAACAGTGTTTACGCGAAGGAGGAAAGTTGTTTTGAGTACAAAAACGTGGGAAAAATGAATGCATAAGAAAAAGAAACAAAAGGGCGGTATTGGTTTAAATGGCTTTTTAGACAGTTTTGTGAGTCAGATGGGTTCGGAATCTTAAAAACAGTGTATACGCGAAGGAGGAAAGTTGTCTTGAGTGCAAAAATGTAAGAAAAATGAATGTGTAAGGAAAAGAAACGAAAGGGCGGTATTGGTTTAAATGGCCTTTTTAACAATTTTGTGAGTCATATGGTTTCGGAATCATAAAAAAAGTGTGTACGCGAAGGAGGAAAGTTGTTTTGAATGCAAAAACGTGGGAAAAATGAATGCATAAGGAAAAGAAACAAAAGGGCGGCATTGGTTTAAATGGCTTTTTAGACAGTTTTCTGAGTCAGATGGGTTCGGAATCTTAAAAACAGTGTATACGCGTAGGAGGAAAGTTGTTTTGAGTGCAAAAACGTGGTAAAAATGAATGTATAAGGAAAAGAAACAAAAGGGAGGTATTGGTTTAAATGGTCTTTTAGATGATTTTGTGAGTTAGATGGGTTCGGAATCATCAAAACAGTGTGTACGCGAAGGAGGAAAGTTGTCTTGAGTGCAAAAATGTAAGATAAATGAATGTGTAAGGAAAAGAAACGAAAGGGCGGTATTGGTTTAAATGGCCTTTTTAACGATTTTGTGAGTCATATGGGTTCGGAATCATAAAAACAGTGTGTACGCAAAGGAAGAAAACTGTTTTGAGTGCAAAATCGTGGAAAAAATGAATGTATAAGGAAAAGAAACAAAAGGGCGTTATTCGTTTAAATGGTCTTTTAGACGATTTTGTGAGTTAGATGGGTTCGGAATCATCAAAACAGTGTGTACGCGAAGGAGGAAAGTTGTCTTGAGTGCAGAAATGTAAGAAAAATGAATGTGTAAGGAAAAGAAACGAAAGGGCGGTATTGGTTTAAATGCTCTTTTAGATGATTTTGTGAGTCAGATGGGTTCGGAATCTTAAAAACAGTGTATACGCGGAGGAAAGTTGTTTTGAGTGCAAAAACGTGGTAAAAATGAATGTATAAGGAAAAGAAACAAATGGGAGGTATTGGTTTAAATGGTCTTTTAGATGATTTTGTGAGTCAGATGGGTTCGGAATCATGAAAACAGTGTGTACGCGAAGGAGGAAAGTTGTCTTGAGTGCAAAAATGTAAGAAAAATGAATGTGTAAGGAAAAGAAACGAAAGGGCGGTATTGGTTTAAATGGCCTTTTTAACGATTTTGTGAGTCATGGTTTCGGAATCATAAAAAAAGTGTGTACGCGAAGGAGAAAAGTTCAGATGGGTTCGGAATCTTAAAAACAGTGTGTACGAGAAGGAGGAAAGTTGTTTTGAGTGCAAAAACGTGGAAAAAATGAATGTATAAGGAAAAGAAACAAAAGGGCGGTATTGGTTTAAATGGCCTTTTTAACGATTTTGTGAGTCATATGGATTCGGAATCATAAAAAAAGTGTGTACGCGAAGAAGGAAAGTTGTCTTAAGTGCAAAAACGTAAGAAAAATGAATGCATAAGGAAAAGAAACGAAAGGGCGGAATTCGTTTAAATGGTCTTTTGGACGGTTTTGTTATTCAGATAGGTTTGGAATTATAAAAACAGTGTGTACGCGAAGGAGGAAAGTTGTTTTGAGTGCAAAAACGTGGAAAAAATGAATGGATAAGGAAAAGAAACAAAAGGGCGGTATCGGTTTAAATAGCTTTTTAGACAGTTTTGTGAGTCAGATGGGTTCGGAATCTTAAAAACAGTGTGTACGAGAAGGAGGAAAGTTGTTTTGAGTGCAAAAACGTGAAAAAAATGAATGCATAAGGAAAAGAAACAAAAGGGCGGTATTGGTTTAAATGGCTTTTTAGACAGTTTTGTGAGTCAGATGGGCTCGGAATCTTAAAAACAGTGTGTACGCGAAGGAGGAAAGTTGTTTTGAGAACAAAAACGTGGAAAAAATGAATGTATAAGGAAAAGAAACAAAAGGGCGGTATTGGTTTAAATGGCCTTTTAGACGGTTTTGTGAGTCAGGTGGGTTCGGAATCTTAAAAACAGTGTGTACGAGAAGGAGGAAAGTTGGAAAAACGTGAAAAAGGGGAAAGTATAAAGAAAAGAAACAAAAGGGCGGTATTGGTTTAAATGGCCTTTTTAACGATTTCGTGAGTCATATGGGTTCGGAATCATAAAAAAAGTGTTTACGCGAAGGAGGAAAGTTGTTTTGAGTGCAAAAACGTGGGAAAAATGAATGCATAAGGAAAAGAAACAAAAGGGCGGTATTGGTTTAAATGGCTTTTTAGACAGTTTTGTGAGTCAGATGGGTTCGGAATCTTAAAAACAGTGTATACGCGAAGGAGGAAAGTTGTTTTGAGTGCAAAAACGTGGAAAAAATGAATGTATAAGGAAAAGCAACAAAAGGGAGGTATTGGTTTAAATGGTCTTTTAGATTATTTTGTGAGTCAGATGGGTTCGGAATCATCAAAACAGTGTGTACGCGAAGGAGGAAAGTTGTCTTGAGTGCAAAAATGTAAGAAAAATGAATGTGTAAGGAAAAGAAACGAAAGGGCGGTATTGGTTTAAATGGCCTTTTTAACGATTTTGTGAGTCATATGGGTTCGGAATCATAAAAAAAGTGTGTACGCGAAGAAGGAAAGTTGTCTTAAGTGCAAAAACGTAAGAAAAATGAATGCATAAGGAAAAGAAACGAAAGGGCGGAATTCGTTTAAATGGTCTTTTGGACGGTTTTGTTATTCAGATGGGTTTGGATTTATAAAAACAGTGTGTACGAGGTGGAAATTTCGAAAAACGTGGAAAAAGTGAATGTATAAGGAAAAGAAACAAAACGGCGGTATTGGTTTAAATGGCTTTTTAGACAGTTTTGTGAGTCAGATGGGTTCGGAATCTTAAAAACAGTGTTTACGCGAAGGAGGAAAGTTGTTTTGAGTACAAAAACGTGGGAAAAATGAATGCATAAGAAAAAGAAACAAAAGGGCGGTATTGGTTTAAATGGCTTTTTAGACAGTTTTGTGAGTCAGATGGGTTCGGAATCTTAAAAACAGTGTATACGCGGAGGAAAGTTGTTTTGAGTGCAAAAACGTGGTAAAAATGAATGTATAAGGAAAAGAAACAAATGGGAGGTATTGGTTTAAATGGTCTTTTAGATGATTTTGTGAGTCAGATGGGTTCGGAATCATGAAAACAGTGTGTACGCGAAGGAGGAAAGTTGTCTTGAGTGCAAAAATGTAAGAAAAATGAATGTGTAAGGAAAAGAAACAAAAGGGCGGTATTGGTTTAAATGGCCTTTTTAACGATTTTGTGAGTCATGGTTTCGGAATCATAAAAAAAGTGTGTACGCGAAGGAGAAAAGTTCAGATGGATTCGGAATCATAAAAAAAGTGTGTACGCGAAGAAGGAAAGTTGTCTTAAGTGCAAAAACGTAAGAAAAATGAATGCATAAGGAAAAGAAACGAAAGGGCGGAATTCGTTTAAATGGTCTTTTGGACGGTTTTAATATTCAGATAGGTTTGGAATTATAAAAACAGTGTGTACGCGAAGGAGGAAAGTTGTTTTGAGTGCAAAAACGTGGAAAAAATGAATGGATAAGGAAAAGAAACAAAAGGGCGGTATCGGTTTAAATAGCTTTTTAGACAGTTTTGTGAGTCAGATGGGTTCGGAATCTTAAAAACAGTGTGTACGAGAAGGAGGAAAGTTGTTTTGAGTGCAAAAACGTGAAAAAAATGAATGCATAAGGAAAAGAAACAAAAGGGCGGTATTGGTTTAAATGGCTTTTTAGACAGTTTTGTGAGTCAGATGGGCTCGGAATCTTAAAAACAGTGTGTACGCGAAGGAGGAAAGTTGTTTTGAGAACAAAAACGTGGAAAAAATGAATGTATAAGGAAAAAAAACAAAAGGGCGGTATTGGTTTAAATGGCCTTTTAGACGGTTTTGTGAGTCAGGTGGGTTCGGAATCTTAAAAACAGTGTGTACGAGAAGGAGGAAAGTTGGAAAAACGTGGAAAAGGGGAAAGTATAAAGAAAAGAAACAAAAGGGCGGTATTGGTTTAAATGGCCTTTTTAACGATTTCGTGAGTCATATGGGTTCGGAATCATAAAAAAAGTGTTTACGCGAAGGAGGAAAGTTGTTTTGAGTGCAAAAACGTGGGAAAAATGAATGCATAAGGAAAAGAAACAAAAGGGCGGTATTGGTTTAAATGGCTTTTTAGACAGTTTTGTGAGTCAGATGGGTTCGGAATCTTAAAAACAGTGTATACGCGAAGGAGGAAAGTTGTTTTGAGTGCAAAAACGTGGAAAAAATGAATGTATGAGGAAAAGCAACAAAAGGGAGGTATTGGTTTAAATGGTCTTTTAGATTATTTTGTGAGTCAGATGGGTTCGGAATCATCAAAACAGTGTGTACGCGAAGGAGGAAAGTTGTCTTGAGTGCAAAAATGTAAGAAAAATGAATGTGTAAGGAAAAGAAACGAAAGGGCGGTATTGGTTTAAATGGCCTTTTTAACGATTTTGTGAGTCATATGGGTTCGGAATCATAAAAAAAGTGTGTACGCGAGGAAGGAAAGTTGTCTTAAGTGCAAAAACGTAAGAAAAATGAATGCATAAGTAAAAGAAACGAAAGGGCGGAATTCGTTTAAATGGTCTTTTGGACGGTTTTGTTATTCAGATGGGTTTGGATTTATAAAAACAGTGTGTACGAGGTGGAAATTTCGAAAAACGTGGAAAAAGTGAATGTATAAGGAAAAGAAACAAAACGGCGGTATTGGTTTAAATGGCTTTTTAGACAGTTTTGTGAGTCAGATGGGTTCGGAATCTTAAAAACAGTGTTTACGCGAAGGAGGAAAGTTGTTTTGAGTACAAAAACGTGGGAAAAATGAATGCATAAGAAAAAGAAACAAAAGGGCGGTATTGGTTTAAATGGCTTTTTAGACAGTTTTGTGAGTCAGATGGGTTCGGAATCTTAAAAACAGTGTATACGCGAAGGAGGAAAGTTGTCTTGAGTGCAAAAATGTAAGAAAAATGAATGTGTAAGGAAAAGAAACGAAAGGGCGGTATTGGTTTAAATGGCCTTTTTAACGATTTTGTGAGTCATATGGGTTCGGAATCATAAAAACAGTGTGTACGCAAAGGAAGAAAACTGTTTTGAGTGCAAAATCGTGGAAAAAATGAATGTATAAGGAAAAGAAACAAAAGGGCGTTATTCGTTTAAATGGTCTTTTAGACGATTTTGTGAGTTAGATGGGTTCGGAATCATCAAAACAGTGTGTACGCGAAGGAGGAAAGTTGTCTTGAGTGCAGAAATGTAAGAAAAATGAATGTGTAAGGAAAAGAAACGAAAGGGCGGTATTGGTTTAAATGCTCTTTTAGATGATTTTGTGAGTCAGATGGGTTCGGAATCTTAAAAACAGTGTATACGCGGAGGAAAGTTGTTTTGAGTGCAAAAACGTGGTAAAAATGAATGTATAAGGAAAAGAAACAAATGGGAGGTATTGGTTTAAATGGTCTTTTAGATGATTTTGTGAGTCAGATGGGTTCGGAATCATGAAAACAGTGTGTACGCGAAGGAGGAAAGTTGTCTTGAGTGCAAAAATGTAAGAAAAATGAATGTGTAAGGAAAAGAAACGAAAGGGCGGTATTGGTTTAAATGGCCTTTTTAACGATTTTGTGAGTCATGGTTTCGGAATCATAAAAAAAGTGTGTACGCGAAGGAGAAAAGTTCAGATGGGTTCGGAATCTTAAAAACAGTGTGTACGAGAAGGAGGAAAGTTGTTTTGAGTGCAAAAACGTGGAAAAAATGAATGTATAAGGAAAAGAAACAAAAGGGCGGTATTGGTTTAAATGGCCTTTTTAACGATTTTGTGAGTCATATGGATTCGGAATCATAAAAAAAGTGTGTACGCGAAGAAGGAAAGTTGTCTTAAGTGCAAAAACGTAAGAAAAATGAATGCATAAGGAAAAGAAACGAAAGGGCGGAATTCGTTTAAATGGTCTTTTGGACGGTTTTGTTATTCAGATAGGTTTGGAATTATAAAAACAGTGTGTACGCGAAGGAGGAAAGTTGTTTTGAGTGCAAAAACGTGGAAAAAATGAATGGATAAGGAAAAGAAACAAAAGGGCGGTATCGGTTTAAATAGCTTTTTAGACAGTTTTGTGAGTCAGATGGGTTCGGAATCTTAAAAACAGTGTGTACGAGAAGGAGGAAAGTTGTTTTGAGTGCAAAAACGTGAAAAAAATGAATGCATAAGGAAAAGAAACAAAAGGGCGGTATTGGTTTAAATGGCTTTTTAGACAGTTTTGTGAGTCAGATGGGTTCGGAATCTTAAAAACAGTGTATACGCGGAGGAAAGTTGTTTTGAGTGCAAAAACGTGGTAAAAATGAATGTATAAGGAAAAGAAACAAAAGGGCGGTATTGGTTTAAATGGCCTTTTTAACGATTTTGTGAGTCATATGGGTTCGGAATCATAAAAAAAGTGTGTACGCGAAGAAGGAAAGTTGTCTTAAGTGCAAAAACGTAAGAAAAATGAATGCATAAGGAAAAGAAACGAAAGGGCGGAATTCGTTTAAATGGTCTTTTGGACGGTTTTGTTATTCAGATAGGTTTGGAATTATAAAAACAGTGTGTACGCGAAGGAGGAAAGTTGTTTTGAGTGCAAAAACGTGGTAAAAATGAATGCATAAGAAAAAGAAACAAAAGGGCGGTATTGGTTTAAATGGCTTTTTAGACAGTTTTGTGAGTCAGATTGGTTCGGAATCTTAAAAACAGTGTATACGCGGAGGAAAGTTGTTTTGAGTGCAAAAACGTGGTAAAAATGAATGTATAAGGAAAAGAAACAAAAGGGCGGTATTGGTTTAAATGGCCTTTTTAACGATTTTGTGAGTCATATGGGTTCGGAATCATAAAAAAAGTGTGTACGCGAAGAAGGAAAGTTGTCTTAAGTGCAAAAACGTAAGAAAAATGAATGCATAAGGAAAAGAAACGAAAGGGCGGAATTCGTTTAAATGGTCTTTTGGACGGTTTTGTTATTCAGATAGGTTTGGAATTATAAAAACAGTGTGTACGCGAAGGAGGAAAGTTGTTTTGAGTGCAAAAACGTGGAAAAAATGAATGGATAAGGAAAAGAAACAAAAGGGCGGTATCGGTTTAAATAGCTTTTTAGACAGTTTTGTGAGTCAGATGGGTTCGGAATCTTAAAAACAGTGTGTACGAGAAGGAGGAAAGTTGTTTTGAGTACAAAAACGTGGGAAAAATGAATGCATAAGAAAAAGAAACAAAAGGGCGGTATTGGTTTAAATGGCTTTTTAGACAGTTTTGTGAGTCAGATGGGTTCGGAATCTTAAAAACAGTGTATACGCGGAGGAAAGTTGTTTTGAGTGCAAAAACGTGGTAAAAATGAATGTATAAGGAAAAGAAACAAAAGGGAGGTATTGGTTTAAATGGTCTTTTAGATGATTTTGTGAGTCAGATGGGTTCGGAATCATGAAAACAGTGTGTACGCGAAGGAGGAAAGTTGTCTTGAGTGCAAAAATGTAAGAAAAATGAATGTGTAAGGAAAAGAAACGAAAGGGCGGTATTGGTTTAAATGGCCTTTTTAACAATTTTGTGAGTCATATGGTTTCGGAATCATAAAAACAGTGTGTACGCGAAGGAGGAAAGTTGTTTTGAATGCAAAAACGTGGGAAAAATGAATGCATAAGGAAAAGAAACAAAAGGGCGGCATTGGTTTAAATGGCTTTTTAGACAGTTTTCTGAGTCAGATGGGTTCGGAATCTTAAAAACAGTGTATACGCGTAGGAGGAAAGTTGTTTTGAGTGCAAAAACGTGGTAAAAATGAATGTATAAGGAAAAGAAACAAAAGGGAGGTATTGGTTTAAATGGTCTTTTAGATGATTTTGTGAGTTAGATGGGTTCGGAATCATCAAAACAGTGTGTACGCGAAGGAGGAAAGTTGTCTTGAGTGCAAAAATGTAAGATAAATGAATGTGTAAGGAAAAGAAACGAAAGGGCGGTATTGGTTTAAATGGCCTTTTTAACGATTTTGTGAGTCATATGGGTTCGGAATCATAAAAACAGTGTGTACGCAAAGGAAGAAAACTGTTTTGAGTGCAAAATCGTGGAAAAAATGAATGTATAAGGAAAAGAAACAAAAGGGCGTTATTCGTTTAAATGGTCTTTTAGACGATTTTGTGAGTTAGATGGGTTCGGAATCATCAAAACAGTGTGTACGCGAAGGAGGAAAGTTGTCTTGAGTGCAGAAATGTAAGAAAAATGAATGTGTAAGGAAAAGAAACGAAAGGGCGGTATTGGTTTAAATGCTCTTTTAGATGATTTTGTGAGTCAGATGGGTTCGGAATCTTAAAAACAGTGTATACGCGGAGGAAAGTTGTTTTGAGTGCAAAAACGTGGTAAAAATGAATGTATAAGGAAAAGAAACAAATGGGAGGTATTGGTTTAAATGGTCTTTTAGATGATTTTGTGAGTCAGATGGGTTCGGAATCATGAAAACAGTGTGTACGCGAAGGAGGAAAGTTGTCTTGAGTGCAAAAATGTAAGAAAAATGAATGTGTAAGAAAAAGAAACAAAAGGGCGGTATTGGTTTAAATGGCCTTTTTAACGATTTTGTGAGTCATGGTTTCGGAATCATAAAAAAAGTGTGTACGCGAAGGAGAAAAGTTCAGATGGATTCGGAATCATAAAAAAAGTGTGTACGCGAAGAAGGAAAGTTGTCTTAAGTGCAAAAACGTAAGAAAAATGAATGCATAAGGAAAAGAAACGAAAGGGCGGAATTCGTTTAAATGGTCTTTTGGACGGTTTTGTTATTCAGATAGGTTTGGAATTATAAAAACAGTGTGTACGCGAAGGAGGAAAGTTGTTTTGAGTGCAAAAACGTGGAAAAAATGAATGGATAAGGAAAAGAAACAAAAGGGCGGTATCGGTTTAAATAGCTTTTTAGACAGTTTTGTGAGTCAGATGGGTTCGGAATCTTAAAAACAGTGTGTACGAGAAGGAGGAAAGTTGTTTTGAGTGCAAAAACGTGAAAAAAATGAATGCATAAGGAAAAGAAACAAAAGGGCGGTATTGGTTTAAATGGCTTTTTAGACAGTTTTGTGAGTCAGATGGGCTCGGAATCTTAAAAACAGTGTGTACGCGAAGGAGGAAAGTTGTTTTGAGAACAAAAACGTGGAAAAAATGAATGTATAAGGAAAAAAAACAAAAGGGCGGTATTGGTTTAAATGGCCTTTTAGACGGTTTTGTGAGTCAGGTGGGTTCGGAATCTTAAAAACAGTGTGTACGAGAAGGAGGAAAGTTGGAAAAACGTGGAAAAGGGGAAAGTATAAAGAAAAGAAACAAAAGGGCGGTATTGGTTTAAATGGCCTTTTTAACGATTTCGTGAGTCATATGGGTTCGGAATCATAAAAAAAGTGTTTACGCGAAGGAGGAAAGTTGTTTTGAGTGCAAAAACGTGGGAAAAATGAATGCATAAGGAAAAGAAACAAAAGGGCGGTATTGGTTTAAATGGCTTTTTAGACAGTTTTGTGAGTCAGATGGGTTCGGAATCTTAAAAACAGTGTATACGCGAAGGAGGAAAGTTGTTTTGAGTGCAAAAACGTGGAAAAAATGAATGTATAAGGAAAAGCAACAAAAGGGAGGTATTGGTTTAAATGGTCTTTTAGATTATTTTGTGAGTCAGATGGGTTCGGAATCATCAAAACAGTGTGTACGCGAAGGAGGAAAGTTGTCTTGAGTGCAAAAATGTAAGAAAAATGAATGTGTAAGGAAAAGAAACGAAAGGGCGGTATTGGTTTAAATGGCCTTTTTAACGATTTTGTGAGTCATATGGGTTCGGAATCATAAAAAAAGTGTGTACGCGAGGAAGGAAAGTTGTCTTAAGTGCAAAAACGTAAGAAAAATGAATGCATAAGTAAAAGAAACGAAAGGGCGGAATTCGTTTAAATGGTCTTTTGGACGGTTTTGTTATTCAGATGGGTTTGGATTTATAAAAACAGTGTGTACGAGGTGGAAATTTCGAAAAACGTGGAAAAAGTGAATGTATAAGGAAAAGAAACAAAACGGCGGTATTGGTTTAAATGGCTTTTTAGACAGTTTTGTGAGTCAGATGGGTTCGGAATCTTAAAAACAGTGTTTACGCGAAGGAGGAAAGTTGTTTTGAGTACAAAAACGTGGGAAAAATGAATGTATAAGAAAAAGAAACAAAAGGGCGGTATTGGTTTAAATGGCTTTTTAGACAGTTTTGTGAGTCAGATGGGTTCGGAATCTTAAAAACAGTGTATACGCGAAGGAGGAAAGTTGTCTTGAGTGCAAAAATGTAAGAAAAATGAATGTGTAAGGAAAAGAAACGAAAGGGCGGTATTGGTTTAAATGGCCTTTTTAACGATTTTGTGAGTCATATGGGTTCGGAATCATAAAAACAGTGTGTACGCAAAGGAAGAAAACTGTTTTGAGTGCAAAATCGTGGAAAAAATGAATGTATAAGGAAAAGAAACAAAAGGGCGTTATTCGTTTAAATGGTCTTTTAGACGATTTTGTGAGTTAGATGGGTTCGGAATCATCAAAACAGTGTGTACGCGAAGGAGGAAAGTTGTCTTGAGTGCAGAAATGTAAGAAAAATGAATGTGTAAGGAAAAGAAACGAAAGGGCGGTATTGGTTTAAATGCTCTTTTAGATGATTTTGTGAGTCAGATGGGTTCGGAATCTTAAAAACAGAGTATACGCGGAGGAAAGTTGTTTTGAGTGCAAAAACGTGGTAAAAATGAATGTATAAGGAAAAGAAACAAATGGGAGGTATTGGTTTAAATGGTCTTTTAGATGATTTTGTGAGTCAGATGGGTTCGGAATCATGAAAACAGTGTGTACGCGAAGGAGGAAAGTTGTCTTGAGTGCAAAAATGTAAGAAAAATGAATGTGTAAGGAAAAGAAACAAAAGGGCGGTATTGGTTTAAATGGCCTTTTTAACGATTTTGTGAGTCATGGTTTCGGAATCATAAAAAAAGTGTGTACGCGAAGGAGAAAAGTTCAGATGGATTCGGAATCATAAAAAAAGTGTGTACGCGAAGAAGGAAAGTTGTCTTAAGTGCAAAAACGTAAGAAAAATGAATGCATAAGGAAAAGAAACGAAAGGGCGGAATTCGTTTAAATGGTCTTTTGGACGGTTTTGTTATTCAGATAGGTTTGGAATTATAAAAACAGTGTGTACGCGAAGGAGGAAAGTTGTTTTGAGTGCAAAAACGTGGAAAAAATGAATGGATAAGGAAAAGAAACAAAAGGGCGGTATCGGTTTAAATAGCTTTTTAGACAGTTTTGTGAGTCAGATGGGTTCGGAATCTTAAAAACAGTGTGTACGAGAAGGAGGAAAGTTGTTTTGAGTGCAAAAACGTGAAAAAAATGAATGCATAAGGAAAAGAAACAAAAGGGCGGTATTGGTTTAAATGGCTTTTTAGACAGTTTTGTGAGTCAGATGGGCTCGGAATCTTAAAAACAGTGTGTACGCGAAGGAGGAAAGTTGTTTTGAGAACAAAAACGTGGAAAAAATGAATGTATAAGGAAAAAAAACAAAAGGGCGGTATTGGTTTAAATGGCCTTTTAGACGGTTTTGTGAGTCAGGTGGGTTCGGAATCTTAAAAACAGTGTGTACGAGAAGGAGGAAAGTTGGAAAAACGTGGAAAAGGGGAAAGTATAAAGAAAAGAAACAAAAGGGCGGTATTGGTTTAAATGGCCTTTTTAACGATTTCGTGAGTCATATGGGTTCGGAATCATAAAAAAAGTGTTTACGCGAAGGAGGAAAGTTGTTTTGAGTGCAAAAACGTGGGAAAAATGAATGCATAAGGAAAAGAAACAAAAGGGCGGTATTGGTTTAAATGGCTTTTTAGACAGTTTTGTGAGTCAGATGGGTTCGGAATCTTAAAAACAGTGTATACGCGAAGGAGGAAAGTTGTTTTGAGTGCAAAAACGTGGAAAAAATGAATGTATAAGGAAAAGCAACAAAAGGGAGGTATTGGTTTAAATGGTCTTTTAGATTATTTTGTGAGTCAGATGGGTTCGGAATCATCAAAACAGTGTGTACGCGAAGGAGGAAAGTTGTCTTGAGTGCAAAAATGTAAGAAAAATGAATGTGTAAGGAAAAGAAACGAAAGGGCGGTATTGGTTTAAATGGCCTTTTTAACGATTTTGTGAGTCATATGGGTTCGGAATCATAAAAAAAGTGTGTACGCGAGGAAGGAAAGTTGTCTTAAGTGCAAAAACGTAAGAAAAATGAATGCATAAGTAAAAGAAACGAAAGGGCGGAATTCGTTTAAATGGTCTTTTGGACGGTTTTGTTATTCAGATGGGTTTGGATTTATAAAAACAGTGTGTACGAGGTGGAAATTTCGAAAAACGTGGAAAAAGTGAATGTATAAGGAAAAGAAACAAAACGGCGGTATTGGTTTAAATGGCTTTTTAGACAGTTTTGTGAGTCAGATGGGTTCGGAATCTTAAAAACAGTGTTTACGCGAAGGAGGAAAGTTGTTTTGAGTACAAAAACGTGGGAAAAATGAATGCATAAGAAAAAGAAACAAAAGGGCGGTATTGGTTTAAATGGCTTTTTAGACAGTTTTGTGAGTCAGATGGGTTCGGAATCTTAAAAACAGTGTATACGCGAAGGAGGAAAGTTGTCTTGAGTGCAAAAATGTAAGAAAAATGAATGTGTAAGGAAAAGAAACGAAAGGGCGGTATTGGTTTAAATGGCCTTTTTAACAATTTTGTGAGTCATATGGTTTCGGAATCATAAAAAAAGTGTGTACGCGAAGGAGGAAAGTTGTTTTGAATGCAAAAACGTGGGAAAAATGAATGCATAAGGAAAAGAAACAAAAGGGCGGCATTGGTTTAAATGGCTTTTTAGACAGTTTTCTGAGTCAGATGGGTTCGGAATCTTAAAAACAGTGTATACGCGTAGGAGGAAAGTTGTTTTGAGTGCAAAAACGTGGTAAAAATGAATGTATAAGGAAAAGAAACAAAAGGGAGGTATTGGTTTAAATGGTCTTTTAGATGATTTTGTGAGTTAGATGGGTTCGGAATCATCAAAACAGTGTGTACGCGAAGGAGGAAAGTTGTCTTGAGTGCAAAAATGTAAGATAAATGAATGTGTAAGGAAAAGAAACGAAAGGGCGGTATTGGTTTAAATGGCCTTTTTAACGATTTTGTGAGTCATATGGGTTCGGAATCATAAAAACAGTGTGTACGCAAAGGAAGAAAACTGTTTTGAGTGCAAAATCGTGGAAAAAATGAATGTATAAGGAAAAGAAACAAAAGGGCGGTATCGGTTTAAATAGCTTTTTAGACAGTTTTGTGAGTCAGATGGGTTCGGAATCTTAAAAACAGTGTGTACGAGAAGGAGGAAAGTTGTTTTGAGTACAAAAACGTGGGAAAAATGAATGCATAAGAAAAAGAAACAAAAGGGCGGTATTGGTTTAAATGGCTTTTTAGACAGTTTTGTGAGTCAGATGGGTTCGGAATCTTAAAAACAGTGTATACGCGGAGGAAAGTTGTTTTGAGTGCAAAAACGTGGTAAAAATGAATGTATAAGGAAAAGAAACAAAAGGGAGGTATTGGTTTAAATGGTCTTTTAGATGATTTTGTGAGTCAGATGGGTTCGGAATCATGAAAACAGTGTGTACGCGAAGGAGGAAAGTTGTCTTGAGTGCAAAAATGTAAGAAAAATGAATGTGTAAGGAAAAGAAACGAAAGGGCGGTATTGGTTTAAATGGCCTTTTTAACAATTTTGTGAGTCATATGGTTTCGGAATCATAAAAAAAGTGTGTACGCGAAGGAGGAAAGTTGTTTTGAATGCAAAAACGTGGGAAAAATGAATGCATAAGGAAAAGAAACAAAAGGGCGGCATTGGTTTAAATGGCTTTTTAGACAGTTTTCTGAGTCAGATGGGTTCGGAATCTTAAAAACAGTGTATACGCGTAGGAGGAAAGTTGTTTTGAGTGCAAAAACGTGGTAAAAATGAATGTATAAGGAAAAGAAACAAAAGGGAGGTATTGGTTTAAATGGTCTTTTAGATGATTTTGTGAGTTAGATGGGTTCGGAATCATCAAAACAGTGTGTACGCGAAGGAGGAAAGTTGTCTTGAGTGCAAAAATGTAAGATAAATGAATGTGTAAGGAAAAGAAACGAAAGGGCGGTATTGGTTTAAATGGCCTTTTTAACGATTTTGTGAGTCATATGGGTTCGGAATCATAAAAACAGTGTGTACGCAAAGGAAGAAAACTGTTTTGAGTGCAAAATCGTGGAAAAAATGAATGTATAAGGAAAAGAAACAAAAGGGCGTTATTCGTTTAAATGGTCTTTTAGACGATTTTGTGAGTTAGATGGGTTCGGAATCATCAAAACAGTGTGTACGCGAAGGAGGAAAGTTGTCTTGAGTGCAGAAATGTAAGAAAAATGAATGTGTAAGGAAAAGAAACGAAAGGGCGGTATTGGTTTAAATGCTCTTTTAGATGATTTTGTGAGTCAGATGGGTTCGGAATCTTAAAAACAGTGTATACGCGGAGGAAAGTTGTTTTGAGTGCAAAAACGTGGTAAAAATGAATGTATAAGGAAAAGAAACAAATGGGAGGTATTGGTTTAAATGGTCTTTTAGATGATTTTGTGAGTCAGATGGGTTCGGAATCATGAAAACAGTGTGTACGCGAAGGAGGAAAGTTGTCTTGAGTGCAAAAATGTAAGAAAAATGAATGTGTAAGGAAAAGAAACAAAAGGGCGGTATTGGTTTAAATGGCCTTTTTAACGATTTTGTGAGTCATGGTTTCGGAATCATAAAAAAAGTGTGTACGCGAAGGAGAAAAGTTCAGATGGATTCGGAATCATAAAAAAAGTGTGTACGCGAAGAAGGAAAGTTGTCTTAAGTGCAAAAACGTAAGAAAAATGAATGCATAAGGAAAAGAAACGAAAGGGCGGAATTCGTTTAAATGGTCTTTTGGACGGTTTTGTTATTCAGATAGGTTTGGAATTATAAAAACAGTGTGTACGCGAAGGAGGAAAGTTGTTTTGAGTGCAAAAACGTGGAAAAAATGAATGGATAAGGAAAAGAAACAAAAGGGCGGTATCGGTTTAAATAGCTTTTTAGACAGTTTTGTGAGTCAGATGGGTTCGGAATCTTAAAAACAGTGTGTACGAGAAGGAGGAAAGTTGTTTTGAGTGCAAAAACGTGAAAAAAATGAATGCATAAGGAAAAGAAACAAAAGGGCGGTATTGGTTTAAATGGCTTTTTAGACAGTTTTGTGAGTCAGATGGGCTCGAAATCTTAAAAACAGTGTGTACGCGAAGGAGGAAAGTTGTTTTGAGAACAAAAACGTGGAAAAAATGAATGTATAAGGAAAAAAAACAAAAGGGCGGTATTGGTTTAAATGGCCTTTTAGACGGTTTTGTGAGTCAGGTGGGTTCGGAATCTTAAAAACAGTGTGTACGAGAAGGAGGAAAGTTGGAAAAACGTGGAAAAGGGGAAAGTATAAAGAAAAGAAACAAAAGGGCGGTATTGGTTTAAATGGCCTTTTTAACGATTTCGTGAGTCATATGGGTTCGGAATCATAAAAAAAGTGTTTACGCGAAGGAGGAAAGTTGTTTTGAGTGCAAAAACGTGGGAAAAATGAATGCATAAGGAAAAGAAACAAAAGGGCGGTATTGGTTTAAATGGCTTTTTAGACAGTTTTGTGAGTCAGATGGGTTCGGAATCTTAAAAACAGTGTATACGCGAAGGAGGAAAGTTGTTTTGAGTGCAAAAACGTGGAAAAAATGAATGTATGAGGAAAAGCAACAAAAGGGAGGTATTGGTTTAAATGGTCTTTTAGATTATTTTGTGAGTCAGATGGGTTCGGAATCATCAAAACAGTGTGTACGCGAAGGAGGAAAGTTGTCTTGAGTGCAAAAATGTAAGAAAAATGAATGTGTAAGGAAAAGAAACGAAAGGGCGGTATTGGTTTAAATGGCCTTTTTAACGATTTTGTGAGTCATATGGGTTCGGAATCATAAAAAAAGTGTGTACGCGAGGAAGGAAAGTTGTCTTAAGTGCAAAAACGTAAGAAAAATGAATGCATAAGTAAAAGAAACGAAAGGGCGGAATTCGTTTAAATGGTCTTTTGGACGGTTTTGTTATTCAGATGGGTTTGGATTTATAAAAACAGTGTGTACGAGGTGGAAATTTCGAAAAACGTGGAAAAAGTGAATGTATAAGGAAAAGAAACAAAACGGCGGTATTGGTTTAAATGGCTTTTTAGACAGTTTTGTGAGTCAGATGGGTTCGGAATCTTAAAAACAGTGTTTACGCGAAGGAGGAAAGTTGTTTTGAGTACAAAAACGTGGGAAAAATGAATGCATAAGAAAAAGAAACAAAAGGGCGGTATTGGTTTAAATGGCTTTTTAGACAGTTTTGTGAGTCAGATGGGTTCGGAATCTTAAAAACAGTGTATACGCGAAGGAGGAAAGTTGTCTTGAGTGCAAAAATGTAAGAAAAATGAATGTGTAAGGAAAAGAAACGAAAGGGCGGTATTGGTTTAAATGGCCTTTTTAACAATTTTGTGAGTCATATGGTTTCGGAATCATAAAAAAAGTGTGTACGCGAAGGAGGAAAGTTGTTTTGAATGCAAAAACGTGGGAAAAATGAATGCATAAGGAAAAGAAACAAAAGGGCGGCATTGGTTTAAATGGCTTTTTAGACAGTTTTCTGAGTCAGATGGGTTCGGAATCTTAAAAACAGTGTATACGCGTAGGAGGAAAGTTGTTTTGAGTGCAAAAACGTGGTAAAAATGAATGTATAAGGAAAAGAAACAAAAGGGAGGTATTGGTTTAAATGGTCTTTTAGATGATTTTGTGAGTTAGATGGGTTCGGAATCATCAAAACAGTGTGTACGCGAAGGAGGAAAGTTGTCTTGAGTGCAAAAATGTAAGATAAATGAATGTGTAAGGAAAAGAAACGAAAGGGCGGTATTGGTTTAAATGGCCTTTTTAACGATTTTGTGAGTCATATGGGTTCGGAATCATAAAAACAGTGTGTACGCAAAGGAAGAAAACTGTTTTGAGTGCAAAATCGTGGAAAAAATGAATGTATAAGGAAAAGAAACAAAAGGGCGTTATTCGTTTAAATGGTCTTTTAGACGATTTTGTGAGTTAGATGGGTTCGGAATCATCAAAACAGTGTGTACGCGAAGGAGGAAAGTTGTCTTGAGTGCAGAAATGTAAGAAAAATGAATGTGTAAGGAAAAGAAACGAAAGGGCGGTATTGGTTTAAATGCTCTTTTAGATGATTTTGTGAGTCAGATGGGTTCGGAATCTTAAAAACAGTGTATACGCGGAGGAAAGTTGTTTTGAGTGCAAAAACGTGGTAAAAATGAATGTATAAGGAAAAGAAACAAATGGGAGGTATTGGTTTAAATGGTCTTTTAGATGATTTTGTGAGTCAGATGGGTTCGGAATCATGAAAACAGTGTGTACGCGAAGGAGGAAAGTTGTCTTGAGTGCAAAAATGTAAGAAAAATGAATGTGTAAGGAAAAGAAACGAAAGGGCGGTATTGGTTTAAATGGCCTTTTTAACGATTTTGTGAGTCATGGTTTCGGAATCATAAAAAAAGTGTGTACGCGAAGGAGAAAAGTTCAGATGGGTTCGGAATCTTAAAAACAGTGTGTACGAGAAGGAGGAAAGTTGTTTTGAGTGCAAAAACGTGGAAAAAATGAATGTATAAGGAAAAGAAACAAAAGGGCGGTATTGGTTTAAATGGCCTTTTTAACGATTTTGTGAGTCATATGGATTCGGAATCATAAAAAAAGTGTGTACGCGAAGAAGGAAAGTTGTCTTAAGTGCAAAAACGTAAGAAAAATGAATGCATAAGGAAAAGAAACGAAAGGGCGGAATTCGTTTAAATGGTCTTTTGGACGGTTTTGTTATTCAGATAGGTTTGGAATTATAAAAACAGTGTGTACGCGAAGGAGGAAAGTTGTTTTGAGTGCAAAAACGTGGAAAAAATGAATGGATAAGGAAAAGAAACAAAAGGGCGGTATCGGTTTAAATAGCTTTTTAGACAGTTTTGTGAGTCAGATGGGTTCGGAATCTTAAAAACAGTGTGTACGAGAAGGAGGAAAGTTGTTTTGAGTGCAAAAACGTGAAAAAAATGAATGCATAAGGAAAAGAAACAAAAGGGCGGTATTGGTTTAAATGGCTTTTTAGACAGTTTTGTGAGTCAGATGGGCTCGGAATCTTAAAAACAGTGTGTACGCGAAGGAGGAAAGTTGTTTTGAGAACAAAAACGTGGAAAAAATGAATGTATAAGGAAAAGAAACAAAAGGGCGGTATTGGTTTAAATGGCCTTTTAGACGGTTTTGTGAGTCAGGTGGGTTCGGAATCTTAAAAACAGTGTGTACGAGAAGGAGGAAAGTTGGAAAAACGTGAAAAAGGGGAAAGTATAAAGAAAAGAAACAAAAGGGCGGTATTGGTTTAAATGGCCTTTTTAACGATTTCGTGAGTCATATGGGTTCGGAATCATAAAAAAAGTGTTTACGCGAAGGAGGAAAGTTGTTTTGAGTGCAAAAACGTGGGAAAAATGAATGCATAAGGAAAAGAAACAAAAGGGCGGTATTGGTTTAAATGGCTTTTTAGACAGTTTTGTGAGTCAGATGGGTTCGGAATCTTAAAAACAGTGTATACGCGAAGGAGGAAAGTTGTTTTGAGTGCAAAAACGTGGAAAAAATGAATGTATAAGGAAAAGCAACAAAAGGGAGGTATTGGTTTAAATGGTCTTTTAGATTATTTTGTGAGTCAGATGGGTTCGGAATCATCAAAACAGTGTGTACGCGAAGGAGGAAAGTTGTCTTGAGTGCAAAAATGTAAGAAAAATGAATGTGTAAGGAAAAGAAACGAAAGGGCGGTATTGGTTTAAATGGCCTTTTTAACGATTTTGTGAGTCATATGGGTTCGGAATCATAAAAAAAGTGTGTACGCGAAGAAGGAAAGTTGTCTTAAGTGCAAAAACGTAAGAAAAATGAATGCATAAGGAAAAGAAACGAAAGGGCGGAATTCGTTTAAATGGTCTTTTGGACGGTTTTGTTATTCAGATGGGTTTGGATTTATAAAAACAGTGTGTACGAGGTGGAAATTTCGAAAAACGTGGAAAAAGTGAATGTATAAGGAAAAGAAACAAAACGGCGGTATTGGTTTAAATGGCTTTTTAGACAGTTTTGTGAGTCAGATGGGTTCGGAATCTTAAAAACAGTGTTTACGCGAAGGAGGAAAGTTGTTTTGAGTACAAAAACGTGGGAAAAATGAATGCATAAGAAAAAGAAACAAAAGGGCGGTATTGGTTTAAATGGCTTTTTAGACAGTTTTGTGAGTCAGATGGGTTCGGAATCTTAAAAACAGTGTATACGCGGAGGAAAGTTGTTTTGAGTGCAAAAACGTGGTAAAAATGAATGTATAAGGAAAAGAAACAAAAGGGAGGTATTGGTTTAAATGGTCTTTTAGATGATTTTGTGAGTCAGATGGGTTCGGAATCATGAAAACAGTGTGTACGCGAAGGAGGAAAGTTGTCTTGAGTGCAAAAATGTAAGAAAAATGAATGTGTAAGGAAAAGAAACGAAAGGGCGGTATTGGTTTAAATGGCCTTTTTAACAATTTTGTGAGTCATATGGTTTCGGAATCATAAAAAAAGTGTGTACGCGAAGGAGGAAAGTTGTTTTGAATGCAAAAACGTGGGAAAAATGAATGCATAAGGAAAAGAAACAAAAGGGCGGCATTGGTTTAAATGGCTTTTTAGACAGTTTTCTGAGTCAGATGGGTTCGGAATCTTAAAAACAGTGTATACGCGTAGGAGGAAAGTTGTTTTGAGTGCAAAAACGTGGTAAAAATGAATGTATAAGGAAAAGAAACAAAAGGGAGGTATTGGTTTAAATGGTCTTTTACATGATTTTGTGAGTTAGATGGGTTCGGAATCATCAAAACAGTGTGTACGCGAAGGAGGAAAGTTGTCTTGAGTGCAAAAATGTAAGATAAATGAATGTGTAAGGAAAAGAAACGAAAGGGCGGTATTGGTTTAAATGGCCTTTTTAACGATTTTGTGAGTCATATGGGTTCGGAATCATAAAAACAGTGTGTACGCAAAGGAAGAAAACTGTTTTGAGTGCAAAATCGTGGAAAAAATGAATGTATAAGGAAAAGAAACAAAAGGGCGTTATTCGTTTAAATGGTCTTTTAGACGATTTTGTGAGTTAGATGGGTTCGGAATCATCAAAACAGTGTGTACGCGAAGGAGGAAAGTTGTCTTGAGTGCAGAAATGTAAGAAAAATGAATGTGTAAGGAAAAGAAACGAAAGGGCGGTATTGGTTTAAATGCTCTTTTAGATGATTTTGTGAGTCAGATGGGTTCGGAATCATCAAAACAGTGTGTACGCGAAGGTGGAAAGTTGTCTTGAGTGCAAAAATGTAAGAAAAATGAATGTGTAAGGAAAAGAAACGAAAGGGCGGTATTGGTTTAAATGGCCTTTTTAACGATTTTGTGAGTCATATGGGTTCGGAATCATAAACAAAGTATGTACGCAAAGGAGGAAAGTTGCTTTGAGTGCAAAAACGTGGGAAAAATGAATGCATAAGGAAAAGAAACAAAAGGGCGGTATTGGTTTAAATAGCTTTTTAGACAGTTTTGTGAGTCAGATGGGTTCGGAATCATCAAAACAGTGTGTACGCGAAGAAGGAAAGTTGTCTTAAGTGCAAAAACGTAAGAAAAATGAATGCATAAGGAAAAGAAACGAAAGGGCGGAATTCGTTTAAATGGTCTTTTGGACGGTTTTGTTATTGAGATGGGTTTGGATTTATAAAAACAGTGTGTACGAGGTGGAAAGTTCGAAAAACGTGGAAAAAGTGAATGTATAAGGAAAAGAAACAAAACGGCGGTATTGGATTAAATGGCTTTTTAGACAGTTTTGTGAGTCAGATGGGTTCGGAATCTTAAAAACAGTGTTTACGCGAAGGAGGAAAGTTTTTTTGAGTACAAAAACGTGGGAAAAATGAATGCATAAGAAAAAGAAACAAAAGGGCGGTATTGGTTTAAATGGCTTTTTAGACAGTTTTGTGAGTCAGATGGGTTCGGAATCTTAAAAACAGTGTATACGCGGAGGAAAGTTGTTTTGAGTGCAAAAACGTGGTAAAAATGAATGTATAAGGAAAAGAAACAAAAGGGAGGTATTGGTTTAAATGGTCTTTTAGATGATTTTGTGAGTCAGATGGGTTCGGAATCATGAAAACAGTGTGTACGCGAAGGAGGAAAGTTGTCTTGAGTGCAAAAATGTAAGAAAAATGAATGTGTAAGGAAAATAAACGAAAGGGCGGTATTGGTTTAAATGGCCTTTTTAACGATTTTGTGAGTCATATGGTTTCGGAATCATAAAAAAAGTGTGTACGCGAAGGAGGAAAGTTGTTTTGAATGCAAAAACGTGGGAAAAATGAATGCATAAGGAAAAGAAACAAAAGGGCGGTATTGGTTTAAATGGCTTTTTAGACAGTTTTCTGATTCAGATGGGTTCGGAATCTTAAAAACAGTGTATACGCGAAGGAGGAAGGAGGTTTTGAGTGCAAAAACGTGGTAAAAATGAATGTATAAGGAAAAGAAACAAAAGGGAGGTATTGGTTTAAATGCTCTTTTAGATGATTTTGTGAGTCAGATGGGTTCGGAATCATAAAAACAGTGTGTACGCGAAGAAGGAAAGTTGTGTTGAGTGCAAAAACGTAAGAAAAATGAATGCATAAGGAAAAGAAACAAAAGGGCGGAATTCGTTTAAATGGTCTTTTGGACTGTTTTGTTATTCAGATAGGTTTGGAATTATAAAAACAGTGTGTACGCGAAGGAGGAAAGTTGTTTTGAGTGCAAAAACGTTGAAAAAATGAATGGATAAGGAAAAGAAACAAACGGGCGGTATCGGTTTAAATAGCTTTTTAGACAGTTTTGTGAGTCAGATGGGTTCGGAATCTTAAAAACAGTGTGTACGAGAAGCAGGAAAGTTGTTTTGAGTGAAAAACGTGAAAAAAATGAATGCATAAGGAAAAGAAACAAAAGGGCGGTATTGGTTTAAATGGCTTTTTAGACAGTTTTGTGAGTCAGATGGGCTCGGAATCTTAAAAACAGTGTGTACGCGAAGGAGGAAAGTTGTTTTGAGAACAAAAACGTGGAAAAAATGAATGTATAAGGAAAAGAAACAAAAGGGCGGTATTGGTTTAAATGGCCTTTTAGACGGTTTTGTGAGTCAGAAGGGTTCGGAATCTTAAAAACAGTGTGTACGAGAAGGAGGAAAGTTGGAAAAACGTGGAAAAGGGGAAAGTATAAAGAAAAGAAACAAAAGGGCAGTATTGGTTTAAATGGCCTTTTTAACGATTTCGTGAGTCATATGGGTTCGGAATCATAAAAAAAGTGTTTACGCGAAGGAGGAAAGTTGTTTTGAGTGCAAAAACGTGGGAAAAATGAATGCATAAGGAAAAGAAACAAAAGGGCGGTATTGGTTTAAATGGCTTTTTAGACAGTTTTGTGAGTCAGATGGGTTCGGAATCTTAAAAACAGTGTATACGCGAAGGAGGAAAGTTCTTTTGAGTGCAAAAACGTGGAAAAAATGAATGTATAAGGAAAAGAAACAAAAGGGAGGTATTGGTTTAAATGGTCTTTTAGATGATTTTGTGAGTCAGATGGGTTCGGAATCATCAAAACAGTGTGTACGCGAAGGAGGAAAGTTGTTTTGAGTGCAAAAACGTGGGAAAAATGAATGCATAAGGAAAAGAAACAAAAGGGCGGTATTGGTTTAAATGGCTTTTTAGACAGTTTTGTGAGTCAGATGGGTTCGGAATCTTAAAAACAGTGTTTACGCGAAGGAGGAAAGTTGTTTTGAATGCAAAAACGTGGGAAAAATGAATGCATAAGGAAAAGAAACAAAAGGGAGGTATTGGTTTAAATGCTCTTTTAGATGATTTTGTGAGTCAGATGGGTTCGGAATCATAAAAACAGTGTGTACGCGAAGAAGGAAAGTTGTCTTGAGTGAAAAAACGTAAGAAAAATGAATGCATAAGGAAAAGAAACAAAAGGGCGGAATTCGTTTAACTGGTCTTTTGGACTGTTTTGTTATTCAGATAGGTTTGGAATTATAAAAACAGTGTGTACGCGAAGGAGGAAAGTTGTTTTGAGTGCAAAAACGTGGAAAAAATGAATGGATAAGGAAAAGAAACAAAAGGGCGGTATTGGTTTAAATGGCCTTTTAGACGGTTTTGTGAGTCAGATGGGCTCGGAATCTTAAAAACAGTGTGTACGCGAAGGAGGAAAGTTGTTTTGAGAACAAAAACGTGGAAAAAATGAATGTATAAGGAAAAGAAACAAAAGGGCGGTATTGGTTTAAATGGCCTTTTAGACGGTTTTGTGAGTCAGGTGGGTTCGGAATCTTAAAAACAGTGTGTACGAGAAGGAGGAAAGTTGGAAAAACGTGGAAAAGGGGAAAGTATAAAGAAAAGAAACAAAAGGGCAGTATTGGTTTAAATGGCCTTTTTAACGATTTCGTGAGTCATATGGGTTCGGAATCATAAAAAAAGTGTTTACGCGAAGGAGGAAAGTTGTTTTGAGTGCAAAAACGTGGGAAAAATGAATGCATAAGGAAAAGAAACAAAAGGGCGGTATTGGTTTAAATGGCTTTTTAGACAGTTTTGTGAGTCAGATGGGTTCGGAATCTTAAAAACAGTGTTTACGCGAAGGAGGAAAGTTGTTTTGAATGCAAAAACGTGGGAAAAATGAATGCATAAGGAAAAGAAACAAAAGGGCGGTATTGGTTTAAATGGCTTTTTAGACAGTTTTCTGAGTCAGATGGGTTCGGAATCTTAAAAACAGTGTATACGCGTAGGAGGATAGTTGTTTTGAGTGCAAAAACGTGGTAAAAATGAATGTATAAGGAAAAGAAACAAAAGGGAGGTATTGGTTTAAATGCTCTTTTAGATGATTTTGTGAGTCAGATGGGTTCGGAATCATAAAAACAGTGTGTACGCGAAGAAGGAAAGTTGTCTTGAGTGCAAAAACGTAAGAAAAATGAATGCATAAGGAAAAGAAACAAAAGGGAGGTATTGGTTTAAATGCTCTTTTAGATGATTTTGTGAGTCAGATGGGTTCGGAATCATAAAAACAGTGTGTACGCGAAGAAGGAAAGTTGTCTTGAGTGCAAAAACGTAAGAAAAATGAATGCATAAGGAAAAGAAACAAAAGGGCGGAATTCGTTTAACTGGTCTTTTGGACTGTTTTGTTATTCAGATAGGTTTGGAATTATAAAAACAGTGTGTACGCGAAGGAGGAAAGTTGTTTTGAGTGCAAAAACGTGGAAAAAATGAATGGATAAGGAAAAGAAACAAAAGGGCGGTATCGGTTTAAATAGCTTTTTAGACAGTTTTGTGAGTCAGATGGGTTCGGAATCTTAAAAACAGTGTGTACGAGAAGGAGGAAAGTTGTTTTGAGTGCAAAAACGTGAAAAAAATGAATGCATAAGGAAAAGAAACAAAAGGGCGGTATTGATTTAAATGGCTTTTTAGACAGTTTTGTGAGTCAGATGGGCTCGGAATCTTAAAAACAGTGTGTACGCGAAGGAGGAAAGTTGTTTTGAGAACAAAAACGTGGAAAAAATGAATGTATAAGGAAAAGAAACAAAAGGGCGGTATTGGTTTAAATGGCCTTTTAGACGGTTTTGTGAGTCAGGTGGGTTCGGAATCTTAAAAACAGTGTATACGCGGAGGAAAATTGTTTTGAGTGCAAAAACGTGGTAAAAATGAATGTATAAGGAAAAGAAACAAAAGGGAGGTATTGGTTTAAATGGTCTTTTAGATGATTTTGTGAGTCAGATGGGTTCGGAATCATGAAAACAGTGTGTACGCGAAGGAGGAAAGTTGTCTTGAGTGCAAAAATGTAAGAAAAATGAATGTGTAAGGAAAAGAAACGAAAGGGCGGTATTGGTTTAAATGGCCTTTTTAACAATTTTGTGAGTCATATGGTTTCGGAATCATAAAAAAAGTGTGTACGCGAAGGAGGAAAGTTGTTTTGAATGCAAAAACGTGGGAAAAATGAATGCATAAGGAAAAGAAACAAAAGGGCGGCATTGGTTTAAATGGCTTTTTAGACAGTTTTCTGAGTCAGATGGGTTCGGAATCTTAAAAACAGTGTATACGCGTAGGAGGAAAGTTGTTTTGAGTGCAAAAACGTGGTAAAAATGAATGTATAAGGAAAAGAAACAAAAGGGAGGTATTGGTTTAAATGGTCTTTTAGATGATTTTGTGAGTTAGATGGGTTCGGAATCATCAAAACAGTGTGTACGCGAAGGAGGAAAGTTGTCTTGAGTGCAAAAATGTAAGATAAATGAATGTGTAAGGAAAAGAAACGAAAGGGCGGTATTGGTTTAAATGGCCTTTTTAACGATTTTGTGAGTCATATGGGTTCGGAATCATAAAAACAGTGTGTACGCAAAGGAAGAAAACTGTTTTGAGTGCAAAATCGTGGAAAAAATGAATGTATAAGGAAAAGAAACAAAAGGGCGTTATTCGTTTAAATGGTCTTTTAGACGATTTTGTGAGTTAGATGGGTTCGGAATCATCAAAACAGTGTGTACGCGAAGGAGGAAAGTTGTCTTGAGTGCAGAAATGTAAGAAAAATGAATGTGTAAGGAAAAGAAACGAAAGGGCGGTATTGGTTTAAATGCTCTTTTAGATGATTTTGTGAGTCAGATGGGTTCGGAATCTTAAAAACAGTGTATACGCGGAGGAAAGTTGTTTTGAGTGCAAAAACGTGGTAAAAATGAATGTATAAGGAAAAGAAACAAATGGGAGGTATTGGTTTAAATGGTCTTTTAGATGATTTTGTGAGTCAGATGGGTTCGGAATCATGAAAACAGTGTGTACGCGAAGGAGGAAAGTTGTCTTGAGTGCAAAAATGTAAGAAAAATGAATGTGTAAGGAAAAGAAACAAAAGGGCGGTATTGGTTTAAATGGCCTTTTTAACGATTTTGTGAGTCATGGTTTCGGAATCATAAAAAAAGTGTGTACGCGAAGGAGAAAAGTTCAGATGTATTCGGAATCATAAAAAAAGTGTGTACGCGAAGAAGGAAAGTTGTCTTAAGTGCAAAAACGTAAGAAAAATGAATGCATAAGGAAAAGAAACGAAAGGGCGGAATTCGTTTAAATGGTCTTTTGGACGGTTTTGTTATTCAGATAGGTTTGGAATTATAAAAACAGTGTGTACGCGAAGGAGGAAAGTTGTTTTGAGTGCAAAAACGTGGAAAAAATGAATGGATAAGGAAAAGAAACAAAAGGGCGGTATCGGTTTAAATAGCTTTTTAGACAGTTTTGTGAGTCAGATGGGTTCGGAATCTTAAAAACAGTGTGTACGAGAAGGAGGAAAGTTGTTTTGAGTGCAAAAACGTGAAAAAAATGAATGCATAAGGAAAAGAAACAAAAGGGCGGTATTGGTTTAAATGGCTTTTTAGACAGTTTTGTGAGTCAGATGGGCTCGGAATCTTAAAAACAGTGTGTACGCGAAGGAGGAAAGTTGTTTTGAGAACAAAAACGTGGAAAAAATGAATGTATAAGGAAAAAAAACAAAAGGGCGGTATTGGTTTAAATGGCCTTTTAGACGGTTTTGTGAGTCAGGTGGGTTCGGAATCTTAAAAACAGTGTGTACGAGAAGGAGGAAAGTTGGAAAAACGTGGAAAAGGGGAAAGTATAAAGAAAAGAAACAAAAGGGCGGTATTGGTTTAAATGGCCTTTTTAACGATTTCGTGAGTCATATGGGTTCGGAATCATAAAAAAAGTGTTTACGCGAAGGAGGAAAGTTGTTTTGAGTGCAAAAACGTGGGAAAAATGAATGCATAAGGAAAAGAAACAAAAGGGCGGTATTGGTTTAAATGGCTTTTTAGACAGTTTTGTGAGTCAGATGGGTTCGGAATCTTAAAAACAGTGTATACGCGAAGGAGGAAAGTTGTTTTGAGTGCAAAAACGTGGAAAAAATGAATGTATAAGGAAAAGCAACAAAAGGGAGGTATTGGTTTAAATGGTCTTTTAGATTATTTTGTGAGTCAGATGGGTTCGGAATCATCAAAACAGTGTGTACGCGAAGGAGGAAAGTTGTCTTGAGTGCAAAAATGTAAGAAAAATGAATGTGTAAGGAAAAGAAACGAAAGGGCGGTATTGGTTTAAATGGCCTTTTTAACGATTTTGTGAGTCATATGGGTTCGGAATCATAAAAAAAGTGTGTACGCGAAGGAGGAAAGTTGTTTTGAATGCAAAAACGTGGGAAAAATGAATGCATAAGGAAAAGAAACAAAAGGGCGGCATTGGTTTAAATGGCTTTTTAGACAGTTTTCTGAGTCAGATGGGTTCGGAATCTTAAAAACAGTGTATACGCGTAGGAGGAAAGTTGTTTTGAGTGCAAAAACGTGGTAAAAATGAATGTATAAGGAAAAGAAACAAAAGGGAGGTATTGGTTTAAATGGTCTTTTAGATGATTTTGTGAGTTAGATGGGTTCGGAATCATCAAAACAGTGTGTACGCGAAGGAGGAAAGTTGTCTTGAGTGCAAAAATGTAAGATAAATGAATGTGTAAGGAAAAGAAACGAAAGGGCGGTATTGGTTTAAATGGCCTTTTTAACGATTTTGTGAGTCATATGGGTTCGGAATCATAAAAACAGTGTGTACGCAAAGGAAGAAAACTGTTTTGAGTGCAAAATCGTGGAAAAAATGAATGTATAAGGAAAAGAAACAAAAGGGCGTTATTCGTTTAAATGGTCTTTTAGACGATTTTGTGAGTTAGATGGGTTCGGAATCATCAAAACAGTGTGTACGCGAAGGAGGAAAGTTGTCTTGAGTGCAGAAATGTAAGAAAAATGAATGTGTAAGGAAAAGAAACGAAAGGGCGGTATTGGTTTAAATGCTCTTTTAGATGATTTTGTGAGTCAGATGGGTTCGGAATCTTAAAAACAGTGTATACGCGGAGGAAAGTTGTTTTGAGTGCAAAAACGTGGTAAAAATGAATGTATAAGGAAAAGAAACAAATGGGAGGTATTGGTTTAAATGGTCTTTTAGATGATTTTGTGAGTCAGATGGGTTCGGAATCATGAAAACAGTGTGTACGCGAAGGAGGAAAGTTGTCTTGAGTGCAAAAATGTAAGAAAAATGAATGTGTAAGGAAAAGAAACGAAAGGGCGGTATTGGTTTAAATGGCCTTTTTAACGATTTTGTGAGTCATGGTTTCGGAATCATAAAAAAAGTGTGTACGCGAAGGAGAAAAGTTCAGATGGGTTCGGAATCTTAAAAACAGTGTGTACGAGAAGGAGGAAAGTTGTTTTGAGTGCAAAAACGTGGAAAAAATGAATGTATAAGGAAAAGAAACAAAAGGGCGGTATTGGTTTAAATGGCCTTTTTAACGATTTTGTGAGTCATATGGATTCGGAATCATAAAAAAAGTGTGTACGCGAAGAAGGAAAGTTGTCTTAAGTGCAAAAACGTAAGAAAAATGAATGCATAAGGAAAAGAAACGAAAGGGCGGAATTCGTTTAAATGGTCTTTTGGACGGTTTTGTTATTCAGATAGGTTTGGAATTATAAAAACAGTGTGTACGCGAAGGAGGAAAGTTGTTTTGAGTGCAAAAACGTGGAAAAAATGAATGGATAAGGAAAAGAAACAAAAGGGCGGTATCGGTTTAAATAGCTTTTTAGACAGTTTTGTGAGTCAGATGGGTTCGGAATCTTAAAAACAGTGTGTACGAGAAGGAGGAAAGTTGTTTTGAGTGCAAAAACGTGAAAAAAATGAATGCATAAGGAAAAGAAACAAAAGGGCGGTATTGGTTTAAATGGCTTTTTAGACAGTTTTGTGAGTCAGATGGGCTCGGAATCTTAAAAACAGTGTGTACGCGAAGGAGGAAAGTTGTTTTGAGAACAAAAACGTGGAAAAAATGAATGTATAAGGAAAAGAAACAAAAGGGCGGTATTGGTTTAAATGGCCTTTTAGACGGTTTTGTGAGTCAGGTGGGTTCGGAATCTTAAAAACAGTGTGTACGAGAAGGAGGAAAGTTGGAAAAACGTGGAAAAGGGGAAAGTATAAAGAAAAGAAACAAAAGGGCGGTATTGGTTTAAATGGCCTTTTTAACGATTTCGTGAGTCATATGGGTTCGGAATCATAAAAAAAGTGTTTACGCGAAGGAGGAAAGTTGTTTTGAGTGCAAAAACGTGGGAAAAATGAATGCATAAGGAAAAGAAACAAAAGGGCGGTATTGGTTTAAATGGCTTTTTAGACAGTTTTGTGAGTCAGATGGGTTCGGAATCTTAAAAACAGTGTATACGCGAAGGAGGAAAGTTGTTTTGAGTGCAAAAACGTGGAAAAAATGAATGTATAAGGAAAAGCAACAAAAGGGAGGTATTGGTTTAAATGGTCTTTTAGATTATTTTGTGAGTCAGATGGGTTCGGAATCATCAAAACAGTGTGTACGCGAAGGAGGAAAGTTGTCTTGAGTGCAAAAATGTAAGAAAAATGAATGTGTAAGGAAAAGAAACGAAAGGGCGGTATTGGTTTAAATGGCCTTTTTAACGATTTTGTGAGTCATATGGGTTCGGAATCATAAAAAAAGTGTGTACGCGAAGAAGGAAAGTTGTCTTAAGTGCAAAAACGTAAGAAAAATGAATGCATAAGGAAAAGAAACGAAAGGGCGGAATTCGTTTAAATGGTCTTTTGGACGGTTTTGTTATTCAGATGGGTTTGGATTTATAAAAACAGTGTGTACGAGGTGGAAATTTCGAAAAACGTGGAAAAAGTGAATGTATAAGGAAAAGAAACAAAACGGCGGTATTGGTTTAAATGGCTTTTTAGACAGTTTTGTGAGTCAGATGGGTTCGGAATCTTAAAAACAGTGTTTACGCGAAGGAGGAAAGTTGTTTTGAGTACAAAAACGTGGGAAAAATGAATGCATAAGAAAAAGAAACAAAAGGGCGGTATTGGTTTAAATGGCTTTTTAGACAGTTTTGTGAGTCAGATGGGTTCGGAATCTTAAAAACAGTGTATACGCGGAGGAAAGTTGTTTTGAGTGCAAAAACGTGGTAAAAATGAATGTATAAGGAAAAGAAACAAAAGGGAGGTATTGGTTTAAATGGTCTTTTAGATGATTTTGTGAGTCAGATGGGTTCGGAATCATGAAAACAGTGTGTACGCGAAGGAGGAAAGTTGTCTTGAGTGCAAAAATGTAAGAAAAATGAATGTGTAAGGAAAAGAAACGAAAGGGCGGTATTGGTTTAAATGGCCTTTTTAACAATTTTGTGAGTCATATGGTTTCGGAATCATAAAAAAAGTGTGTACGCGAAGGAGGAAAGTTGTTTTGAATGCAAAAACGTGGGAAAAATGAATGCATAAGGAAAAGAAACAAAAGGGCGGCATTGGTTTAAATGGCTTTTTAGACAGTTTTCTGAGTCAGATGGGTTCGGAATCTTAAAAACAGTGTATACGCGTAGGAGGAAAGTTGTTTTGAGTGCAAAAACGTGGTAAAAATGAATGTATAAGGAAAAGAAACAAAAGGGAGGTATTGGTTTAAATGGTCTTTTACATGATTTTGTGAGTTAGATGGGTTCGGAATCATCAAAACAGTGTGTACGCGAAGGAGGAAAGTTGTCTTGAGTGCAAAAATGTAAGATAAATGAATGTGTAAGGAAAAGAAACGAAAGGGCGGTATTGGTTTAAATGGCCTTTTTAACGATTTTGTGAGTCATATGGGTTCGGAATCATAAAAACAGTGTGTACGCAAAGGAAGAAAACTGTTTTGAGTGCAAAATCGTGGAAAAAATGAATGTATAAGGAAAAGAAACAAAAGGGCGTTATTCGTTTAAATGGTCTTTTAGACGATTTTGTGAGTTAGATGGGTTCGGAATCATCAAAACAGTGTGTACGCGAAGGAGGAAAGTTGTCTTGAGTGCAGAAATGTAAGAAAAATGAATGTGTAAGGAAAAGAAACGAAAGGGCGGTATTGGTTTAAATGCTCTTTTAGATGATTTTGTGAGTCAGATGGGTTCGGAATCATCAAAACAGTGTGTACGCGAAGGTGGAAAGTTGTCTTGAGTGCAAAAATGTAAGAAAAATGAATGTGTAAGGAAAAGAAACGAAAGGGCGGTATTGGTTTAAATGGCCTTTTTAACGATTTTGTGAGTCATATGGGTTCGGAATCATAAACAAAGTATGTACGCAAAGGAGGAAAGTTGCTTTGAGTGCAAAAACGTGGGAAAAATGAATGCATAAGGAAAAGAAACAAAAGGGCGGTATTGGTTTAAATAGCTTTTTAGACAGTTTTGTGAGTCAGATGGGTTCGGAATCATCAAAACAGTGTGTACGCGAAGAAGGAAAGTTGTCTTAAGTGCAAAAACGTAAGAAAAATGAATGCATAAGGAAAAGAAACGAAAGGGCGGAATTCGTTTAAATGGTCTTTTGGACGGTTTTGTTATTGAGATGGGTTTGGATTTATAAAAACAGTGTGTACGAGGTGGAAAGTTCGAAAAACGTGGAAAAAGTGAATGTATAAGGAAAAGAAACAAAACGGCGGTATTGGATTAAATGGCTTTTTAGACAGTTTTGTGAGTCAGATGGGTTCGGAATCTTAAAAACAGTGTTTACGCGAAGGAGGAAAGTTTTTTTGAGTACAAAAACGTGGGAAAAATGAATGCATAAGAAAAAGAAACAAAAGGGCGGTATTGGTTTAAATGGCTTTTTAGACAGTTTTGTGAGTCAGATGGGTTCGGAATCTTAAAAACAGTGTATACGCGGAGGAAAGTTGTTTTGAGTGCAAAAACGTGGTAAAAATGAATGTATAAGGAAAAGAAACAAAAGGGAGGTATTGGTTTAAATGGTCTTTTAGATGATTTTGTGAGTCAGATGGGTTCGGAATCATGAAAACAGTGTGTACGCGAAGGAGGAAAGTTGTCTTGAGTGCAAAAATGTAAGAAAAATGAATGTGTAAGGAAAATAAACGAAAGGGCGGTATTGGTTTAAATGGCCTTTTTAACGATTTTGTGAGTCATATGGTTTCGGAATCATAAAAAAAGTGTGTACGCGAAGGAGGAAAGTTGTTTTGAATGCAAAAACGTGGGAAAAATGAATGCATAAGGAAAAGAAACAAAAGGGCGGTATTGGTTTAAATGGCTTTTTAGACAGTTTTCTGATTCAGATGGGTTCGGAATCTTAAAAACAGTGTATACGCGAAGGAGGAAGGAGGTTTTGAGTGCAAAAACGTGGTAAAAATGAATGTATAAGGAAAAGAAACAAAAGGGAGGTATTGGTTTAAATGCTCTTTTAGATGATTTTGTGAGTCAGATGGGTTCGGAATCATAAAAACAGTGTGTACGCGAAGAAGGAAAGTTGTGCTGAGTGCAAAAACGTAAGAAAAATAAATGCATAAGGAAAAGAAACAAAAGGGCGGAATTCGTTTAAATGGTCTTTTGGACTGTTTTGTTATTCAGATAGGTTTGGAATTATAAAAACAGTGTGTACGCGAAGGAGGAAAGTTGTTTTGAGTGCAAAAACGTTGAAAAAATGAATGGATAAGGAAAAGAAACAAACGGGCGGTATCGGTTTAAATAGCTTTTTAGACAGTTTTGTGAGTCAGATGGGTTCGGAATCTTAAAAACAGTGTGTACGAGAAGCAGGAAAGTTGTTTTGAGTGAAAAACGTGAAAAAAATGAATGCATAAGGAAAAGAAACAAAAGGGCGGTATTGGTTTAAATGGCTTTTTAGACAGTTTTGTGAGTCAGATGGGCTCGGAATCTTAAAAACAGTGTGTACGCGAAGGAGGAAAGTTGTTTTGAGAACAAAAACGTGGAAAAAATGAATGTATAAGGAAAAGAAACAAAAGGGCGGTATTGGTTTAAATGGCCTTTTAGACGGTTTTGTGAGTCAGAAGGGTTCGGAATCTTAAAAACAGTGTGTACGAGAAGGAGGAAAGTTGGAAAAACGTGGAAAAGGGGAAAGTATAAAGAAAAGAAACAAAAGGGCAGTATTGGTTTAAATGGCCTTTTTAACGATTTCGTGAGTCATATGGGTTCGGAATCATAAAAAAAGTGTTTACGCGAAGGAGGAAAGTTGTTTTGAGTGCAAAAACGTGGGAAAAATGAATGCATAAGGAAAAGAAACAAAAGGGCGGTATTGGTTTAAATGGCTTTTTAGACAGTTTTGTGAGTCAGATGGGTTCGGAATCTTAAAAACAGTGTATACGCGAAGGAGGAAAGTTCTTTTGAGTGCAAAAACGTGGAAAAAATGAATGTATAAGGAAAAGAAACAAAAGGGAGGTATTGGTTTAAATGGTCTTTTAGATGATTTTGTGAGTCAGATGGGTTCGGAATCATCAAAACAGTGTGTACGCGAAGGAGGAAAGTTGTTTTGAGTGCAAAAACGTGGGAAAAATGAATGCATAAGGAAAAGAAACAAAAGGGCGGTATTGGTTTAAATGGCTTTTTAGACAGTTTTGTGAGTCAGATGGGTTCGGAATCTTAAAAACAGTGTTTACGCGAAGGAGGAAAGTTGTTTTGAATGCAAAAACGTGGGAAAAATGAATGCATAAGGAAAAGAAACAAAAGGGAGGTATTGGTTTAAATGCTCTTTTAGATGATTTTGTGAGTCAGATGGGTTCGGAATCATAAAAACAGTGTGTACGCGAAGAAGGAAAGTTGTCTTGAGTGAAAAAACGTAAGAAAAATGAATGCATAAGGAAAAGAAACAAAAGGGCGGAATTCGTTTAACTGGTCTTTTGGACTGTTTTGTTATTCAGATAGGTTTGGAATTATAAAAACAGTGTGTACGCGAAGGAGGAAAGTTGTTTTGAGTGCAAAAACGTGGAAAAAATGAATGGATAAGGAAAAGAAACAAAAGGGCGGTATTGGTTTAAATGGCCTTTTAGACGGTTTTGTGAGTCAGATGGGCTCGGAATCTTAAAAACAGTGTGTACGCGAAGGAGGAAAGTTGTTTTGAGAACAAAAACGTGGAAAAAATGAATGTATAAGGAAAAGAAACAAAAGGGCGGTATTGGTTTAAATGGCCTTTTAGACGGTTTTGTGAGTCAGGTGGGTTCGGAATCTTAAAAACAGTGTGTACGAGAAGGAGGAAAGTTGGAAAAACGTGGAAAAGGGGAAAGTATAAAGAAAAGAAACAAAAGGGCAGTATTGGTTTAAATGGCCTTTTTAACGATTTCGTGAGTCATATGGGTTCGGAATCATAAAAAAAGTGTTTACGCGAAGGAGGAAAGTTGTTTTGAGTGCAAAAACGTGGGAAAAATGAATGCATAAGGAAAAGAAACAAAAGGGCGGTATTGGTTTAAATGGCTTTTTAGACAGTTTTGTGAGTCAGATGGGTTCGGAATCTTAAAAACAGTGTTTACGCGAAGGAGGAAAGTTGTTTTGAATGCAAAAACGTGGGAAAAATGAATGCATAAGGAAAAGAAACAAAAGGGCGGTATTGGTTTAAATGGCTTTTTAGACAGTTTTCTGAGTCAGATGGGTTCGGAATCTTAAAAACAGTGTATACGCGTAGGAGGATAGTTGTTTTGAGTGCAAAAACGTGGTAAAAATGAATGTATAAGGAAAAGAAACAAAAGGGAGGTATTGGTTTAAATGCTCTTTTAGATGATTTTGTGAGTCAGATGGGTTCGGAATCATAAAAACAGTGTGTACGCGAAGAAGGAAAGTTGTCTTGAGTGCAAAAACGTAAGAAAAATGAATGCATAAGGAAAAGAAACAAAAGGGAGGTATTGGTTTAAATGCTCTTTTAGATGATTTTGTGAGTCAGATGGGTTCGGAATCATAAAAACAGTGTGTACGCGAAGAAGGAAAGTTGTCTTGAGTGCAAAAACGTAAGAAAAATGAATGCATAAGGAAAAGAAACAAAAGGGCGGAATTCGTTTAACTGGTCTTTTGGACTGTTTTGTTATTCAGATAGGTTTGGAATTATAAAAACAGTGTGTACGCGAAGGAGGAAAGTTGTTTTGAGTGCAAAAACGTGGAAAAAATGAATGGATAAGGAAAAGAAACAAAAGGGCGGTATCGGTTTAAATAGCTTTTTAGACAGTTTTGTGAGTCAGATGGGTTCGGAATCTTAAAAACAGTGTGTACGAGAAGGAGGAAAGTTGTTTTGAGTGCAAAAACGTGAAAAAAATGAATGCATAAGGAAAAGAAACAAAAGGGCGGTATTGATTTAAATGGCTTTTTAGACAGTTTTGTGAGTCAGATGGGCTCGGAATCTTAAAAACAGTGTGTACGCGAAGGAGGAAAGTTGTTTTGAGAACAAAAACGTGGAAAAAATGAATGTATAAGGAAAAGAAACAAAAGGGCGGTATTGGTTTAAATGGCCTTTTAGACGGTTTTGTGAGTCAGGTGGGTTCGGAATCTTAAAAACAGTGTATACGCGGAGGAAAGTTGTTTTGAGTGCAAAAACGTGGTAAAAATGAATGTATAAGGAAAAGAAACAAAAGGGAGGTATTGGTTTAAATGGTCTTTTAGATGATTTTGTGAGTTAGATGGGTTCGGAATCATCAAAACAGTGTGTACGCGAAGGAGGAAAGTTGTCTTGAGTGCAAAAATGTAAGATAAATGAATGTGTAAGGAAAAGAAACGAAAGGGCGGTATTGGTTTAAATGGCCTTTTTAACGATTTTGTGAGTCATATGGGTTCGGAATCATAAAAACAGTGTGTACGCAAAGGAAGAAAACTGTTTTGAGTGCAAAATCGTGGAAAAAATGAATGTATAAGGAAAAGAAACAAAAGGGCGTTATTCGTTTAAATGGTCTTTTAGACGATTTTGTGAGTTAGATGGGTTCGGAATCATCAAAACAGTGTGTACGCGAAGGAGGAAAGTTGTCTTGAGTGCAGAAATGTAAGAAAAATGAATGTGTAAGGAAAAGAAACGAAAGGGCGGTATTGGTTTAAATGCTCTTTTAGATGATTTTGTGAGTCAGATGGGTTCGGAATCTTAAAAACAGTGTATACGCGGAGGAAAGTTGTTTTGAGTGCAAAAACGTGGTAAAAATGAATGTATAAGGAAAAGAAACAAATGGGAGGTATTGGTTTAAATGGTCTTTTAGATGATTTTGTGAGTCAGATGGGTTCGGAATCATGAAAACAGTGTGTACGCGAAGGAGGAAAGTTGTCTTGAGTGCAAAAATGTAAGAAAAATGAATGTGTAAGGAAAAGAAACAAAAGGGCGGTATTGGTTTAAATGGCCTTTTTAACGATTTTGTGAGTCATGGTTTCGGAATCATAAAAAAAGTGTGTACGCGAAGGAGAAAAGTTCAGATGGATTCGGAATCATAAAAAAAGTGTGTACGCGAAGAAGGAAAGTTGTCTTAAGTGCAAAAACGTAAGAAAAATGAATGCATAAGGAAAAGAAACGAAAGGGCGGAATTCGTTTAAATGGTCTTTTGGACGGTTTTGTTATTCAGATAGGTTTGGAATTATAAAAACAGTGTGTACGCGAAGGAGGAAAGTTGTTTTGAGTGCAAAAACGTGGAAAAAATGAATGGATAAGGAAAAGAAACAAAAGGGCGGTATCGGTTTAAATAGCTTTTTAGACAGTTTTGTGAGTCAGATGGGTTCGGAATCTTAAAAACAGTGTGTACGAGAAGGAGGAAAGTTGTTTTGAGTGCAAAAACGTGAAAAAAATGAATGCATAAGGAAAAGAAACAAAAGGGCGGTATTGGTTTAAATGGCTTTTTAGACAGTTTTGTGAGTCAGATGGGCTCGGAATCTTAAAAACAGTGTGTACGCGAAGGAGGAAAGTTGTTTTGAGAACAAAAACGTGGAAAAAATGAATGTATAAGGAAAAAAAACAAAAGGGCGGTATTGGTTTAAATGGCCTTTTAGACGGTTTTGTGAGTCAGGTGGGTTCGGAATCTTAAAAACAGTGTGTACGAGAAGGAGGAAAGTTGGAAAAACGTGGAAAAGGGGAAAGTATAAAGAAAAGAAACAAAAGGGCGGTATTGGTTTAAATGGCCTTTTTAACGATTTCGTGAGTCATATGGGTTCGGAATCATAAAAAAAGTGTTTACGCGAAGGAGGAAAGTTGTTTTGAGTGCAAAAACGTGGGAAAAATGAATGCATAAGGAAAAGAAACAAAAGGGCGGTATTGGTTTAAATGGCTTTTTAGACAGTTTTGTGAGTCAGATGGGTTCGGAATCTTAAAAACAGTGTATACGCGAAGGAGGAAAGTTGTTTTGAGTGCAAAAACGTGGAAAAAATGAATGTATAAGGAAAAGCAACAAAAGGGAGGTATTGGTTTAAATGGTCTTTTAGATTATTTTGTGAGTCAGATGGGTTCGGAATCATCAAAACAGTGTGTACGCGAAGGAGGAAAGTTGTCTTGAGTGCAAAAATGTAAGAAAAATGAATGTGTAAGGAAAAGAAACGAAAGGGCGGTATTGGTTTAAATGGCCTTTTTAACGATTTTGTGAGTCATATGGGTTCGGAATCATAAAAAAAGTGTGTACGCGAGGAAGGAAAGTTGTCTTAAGTGCAAAAACGTAAGAAAAATGAATGCATAAGTAAAAGAAACGAAAGGGCGGAATTCGTTTAAATGGTCTTTTGGACGGTTTTGTTATTCAGATGGGTTTGGATTTATAAAAACAGTGTGTACGAGGTGGAAATTTCGAAAAACGTGGAAAAAGTGAATGTATAAGGAAAAGAAACAAAACGGCGGTATTGGTTTAAATGGCTTTTTAGACAGTTTTGTGAGTCAGATGGGTTCGGAATCTTAAAAACAGTGTTTACGCGAAGGAGGAAAGTTGTTTTGAGTACAAAAACGTGGGAAAAATGAATGCATAAGAAAAAGAAACAAAAGGGCGGTATTGGTTTAAATGGCTTTTTAGACAGTTTTGTGAGTCAGATGGGTTCGGAATCTTAAAAACAGTGTATACGCGAAGGAGGAAAGTTGTCTTGAGTGCAAAAATGTAAGAAAAATGAATGTGTAAGGAAAAGAAACGAAAGGGCGGTATTGGTTTAAATGGCCTTTTTAACAATTTTGTGAGTCATATGGTTTCGGAATCATAAAAAAAGTGTGTACGCGAAGGAGGAAAGTTGTTTTGAATGCAAAAACGTGGGAAAAATGAATGCATAAGGAAAAGAAACAAAAGGGCGGCATTGGTTTAAATGGCTTTTTAGACAGTTTTCTGAGTCAGATGGGTTCGGAATCTTAAAAACAGTGTATACGCGTAGGAGGAAAGTTGTTTTGAGTGCAAAAACGTGGTAAAAATGAATGCATAAGGAAAAGAAACAAAAGGGCGGTATTGGTTTAAATGGCTTTTTAGACAGTTTTGTGAGTCAGATGGGTTCGGAATCTTAAAAACAGTGTTTACGCGAAGGAGGAAAGTTGTTTTGAATGCAAAAACGTGGGAAAAATGAATGCATAAGGAAAAGAAACAAAAGGGCGGTATTGGTTTAAATGGCTTTTTAGACAGTTTTCTGAGTCAGATGGGTTCGGAATCTTAAAAACAGTGTATACGCGTAGGAGGATAGTTGTTTTGAGTGCAAAAACGTGGTAAAAATGAATGTATAAGGAAAAGAAACAAAAGGGAGGTATTGGTTTAAATGCTCTTTTAGATGATTTTGTGAGTCAGATGGGTTCGGAATCATAAAAACAGTGTCTACGCGAAGAAGGAAAGTTGTCTTGAGTGCAAAAACGTAAGAAAAATGAATGCATAAGGAAAAGAAACAAAAGGGAGGTATTGGTTTAAATGCTCTTTTAGATGATTTTGTGAGTCAGATGGGTTCGGAATCATAAAAACAGTGTGTACGCGAAGAAGGAAAGTTGTCTTGAGTGCAAAAACGTAAGAAAAATGAATGCATAAGGAAAAGAAACAAAAGGGCGGAATTCGTTTAACTGGTCTTTTGGACTGTTTTGTTATTCAGATAGGTTTGGAATTATAAAAACAGTGTGTACGCGAAGGAGGAAAGTTGTTTTGAGTGCAAAAACGTGGAAAAAATGAATGGATAAGGAAAAGAAACAAAAGGGCGGTATCGGTTTAAATAGCTTTTTAGACAGTTTTGTGAGTCAGATGGGTTCGGAATCTTAAAAACAGTGTGTACGAGAAGGAGGAAAGTTGTTTTGAGTGCAAAAACGTGAAAAAAATGAATGCATAAGGAAAAGAAACAAAAGGGCGGTATTGATTTAAATGGCTTTTTAGACAGTTTTGTGAGTCAGATGGGCTCGGAATCTTAAAAACAGTGTGTACGCGAAGGAGGAAAGTTGTTTTGAGAACAAAAACGTGGAAAAAATGAATGTATAAGGAAAAGAAACAAAAGGGCGGTATTGGTTTAAATGGCCTTTTAGACGGTTTTGTGAGTCAGGTGGGTTCGGAATCTTAAAAACAGTGTATACGCGGAGGAAAGTTGTTTTGAGTGCAAAAACGTGGTAAAAATGAATGTATAAGGAAAAGAAACAAAAGGGAGGTATTGGTTTAAATGGTCTTTTAGATGATTTTGTGAGTCAGATGGGTTCGGAATCATGAAAACAGTGTGTACGCGAAGGAGGAAAGTTGTCTTGAGTGCAAAAATGTAAGAAAAATGAATGTGTAAGGAAAAGAAACGAAAGGGCGGTATTGGTTTAAATGGCCTTTTTAACAATTTTGTGAGTCATATGGTTTCGGAATCATAAAAAAAGTGTGTACGCGAATTAGGAAAGTTGTTTTGAATGCAAAAACGTGGGAAAAATGAATGCATAAGGAAAAGAAACAAAAGGGCGGCATTGGTTTAAATGGCTTTTTAGACAGTTTTCTGAGTCAGATGGGTTCGGAATCTTAAAAACAGTGTATACGCGTAGGAGGAAAGTTGTTTTGAGTGCAAAAACGTGGTAAAAATGAATGTATAAGGAAAAGAAACAAAAGGGAGGTATTGGTTTAAATGGTCTTTTAGATGATTTTGTGAGTTAGATGGGTTCGGAATCATCAAAACAGTGTGTACGCGAAGGAGGAAAGTTGTCTTGAGTGCAAAAATGTAAGATAAATGAATGTGTAAGGAAAAGAAACGAAAGGGCGGTATTGGTTTAAATGGCCTTTTTAACGATTTTGTGAGTCATATGGGTTCGGAATCATAAAAACAGTGTGTACGCAAAGGAAGAAAACTGTTTTGAGTGCAAAATCGTGGAAAAAATGAATGTATAAGGAAAAGAAACAAAAGGGCGTTATTCGTTTAAATGGTCTTTTAGACGATTTTGTGAGTTAGATGGGTTCGGAATCATCAAAACAGTGTGTACGCGAAGGAGGAAAGTTGTCTTGAGTGCAGAAATGTAAGAAAAATGAATGTGTAAGGAAAAGAAACGAAAGGGCGGTATTGGTTTAAATGCTCTTTTAGATGATTTTGTGAGTCAGATGGGTTCGGAATCTTAAAAACAGTGTATACGCGGAGGAAAGTTGTTTTGAGTGCAAAAACGTGGTAAAAATGAATGTATAAGGAAAAGAAACAAATGGGAGGTATTGGTTTAAATGGTCTTTTAGATGATTTTGTGAGTCAGATGGGTTCGGAATCATGAAAACAGTGTGTACGCGAAGGAGGAAAGTTGTCTTGAGTGCAAAAATGTAAGAAAAATGAATGTGTAAGGAAAAGAAACAAAAGGGCGGTATTGGTTTAAATGGCCTTTTTAACGATTTTGTGAGTCATGGTTTCGGAATCATAAAAAAAGTGTGTACGCGAAGGAGAAAAGTTCAGATGGATTCGGAATCATAAAAAAAGTGTGTACGCGAAGAAGGAAAGTTGTCTTAAGTGCAAAAACGTAAGAAAAATGAATGCATAAGGAAAAGAAACGAAAGGGCGGAATTCGTTTAAATGGTCTTTTGGACGGTTTTGTTATTCAGATAGGTTTGGAATTATAAAAACAGTGTGTACGCGAAGGAGGAAAGTTGTTTTGAGTGCAAAAACGTGGAAAAAATGAATGGATAAGGAAAAGAAACAAAAGGGCGGTATCGGTTTAAATAGCTTTTTAGACAGTTTTGTGAGTCAGATGGGTTCGGAATCTTAAAAACAGTGTGTACGAGAAGGAGGAAAGTTGTTTTGAGTGCAAAAACGTGAAAAAAATGAATGCATAAGGAAAAGAAACAAAAGGGCGGTATTGGTTTAAATGGCTTTTTAGACAGTTTTGTGAGTCAGATGGGCTCGGAATCTTAAAAACAGTGTGTACGCGAAGGAGGAAAGTTGTTTTGAGAACAAAAACGTGGAAAAAATGAATGTATAAGGAAAAAAAACAAAAGGGCGGTATTGGTTTAAATGGCCTTTTAGACGGTTTTGTGAGTCAGGTGGGTTCGGAATCTTAAAAACAGTGTGTACGAGAAGGAGGAAAGTTGGAAAAACGTGGAAAAGGGGAAAGTATAAAGAAAAGAAACAAAAGGGCGGTATTGGTTTAAATGGCCTTTTTAACGATTTCGTGAGTCATATGGGTTCGGAATCATAAAAAAAGTGTTTACGCGAAGGAGGAAAGTTGTTTTGAGTGCAAAAACGTGGGAAAAATGAATGCATAAGGAAAAGAAACAAAAGGGCGGTATTGGTTTAAATGGCTTTTTAGACAGTTTTGTGAGTCAGATGGGTTCGGAATCTTAAAAACAGTGTATACGCGAAGGAGGAAAGTTGTTTTGAGTGCAAAAACGTGGAAAAAATGAATGTATAAGGAAAAGCAACAAAAGGGAGGTATTGGTTTAAATGGTCTTTTAGATTATTTTGTGAGTCAGATGGGTTCGGAATCATCAAAACAGTGTGTACGCGAAGGAGGAAAGTTGTCTTGAGTGCAAAAATGTAAGAAAAATGAATGTGTAAGGAAAAGAAACGAAAGGGCGGTATTGGTTTAAATGGCCTTTTTAACGATTTTGTGAGTCATATGGGTTCGGAATCATAAAAAAAGTGTGTACGCGAGGAAGGAAAGTTGTCTTAAGTGCAAAAACGTAAGAAAAATGAATGCATAAGTAAAAGAAACGAAAGGGCGGAATTCGTTTAAATGGTCTTTTGGACGGTTTTGTTATTCAGATGGGTTTGGATTTATAAAAACAGTGTGTACGAGGTGGAAATTTCGAAAAACGTGGAAAAAGTGAATGTATAAGGAAAAGAAACAAAACGGCGGTATTGGTTTAAATGGCTTTTTAGACAGTTTTGTGAGTCAGATGGGTTCGGAATCTTAAAAACAGTGTTTACGCGAAGGAGGAAAGTTGTTTTGAGTACAAAAACGTGGGAAAAATGAATGCATAAGAAAAAGAAACAAAAGGGCGGTATTGGTTTAAATGGCTTTTTAGACAGTTTTGTGAGTCAGATGGGTTCGGAATCTTAAAAACAGTGTATACGCGAAGGAGGAAAGTTGTCTTGAGTGCAAAAATGTAAGAAAAATGAATGTGTAAGGAAAAGAAACGAAAGGGCGGTATTGGTTTAAATGGCCTTTTTAACAATTTTGTGAGTCATATGGTTTCGGAATCATAAAAAAAGTGTGTACGCGAAGGAGGAAAGTTGTTTTGAATGCAAAAACGTGGGAAAAATGAATGCATAAGGAAAAGAAACAAAAGGGCGGCATTGGTTTAAATGGCTTTTTAGACAGTTTTCTGAGTCAGATGGGTTCGGAATCTTAAAAACAGTGTATACGCGTAGGAGGAAAGTTGTTTTGAGTGCAAAAACGTGGTAAAAATGAATGTATAAGGAAAAGAAACAAAAGGGAGGTATTGGTTTAAATGGTCTTTTAGATGATTTTGTGAGTTAGATGGGTTCGGAATCATCAAAACAGTGTGTACGCGAAGGAGGAAAGTTGTCTTGAGTGCAAAAATGTAAGATAAATGAATGTGTAAGGAAAAGAAACGAAAGGGCGGTATTGGTTTAAATGGCCTTTTTAACGATTTTGTGAGTCATATGGGTTCGGAATCATAAAAACAGTGTGTACGCAAAGGAAGAAAACTGTTTTGAGTGCAAAATCGTGGAAAAAATGAATGTATAAGGAAAAGAAACAAAAGGGCGTTATTCGTTTAAATGGTCTTTTAGACGATTTTGTGAGTTAGATGGGTTCGGAATCATCAAAACAGTGTGTACGCGAAGGAGGAAAGTTGTCTTGAGTGCAGAAATGTAAGAAAAATGAATGTGTAAGGAAAAGAAACGAAAGGGCGGTATTGGTTTAAATGCTCTTTTAGATGATTTTGTGAGTCAGATGGGTTCGGAATCTTAAAAACAGTGTATACGCGGAGGAAAGTTGTTTTGAGTGCAAAAACGTGGTAAAAATGAATGTATAAGGAAAAGAAACAAATGGGAGGTATTGGTTTAAATGGTCTTTTAGATGATTTTGTGAGTCAGATGGGTTCGGAATCATGAAAACAGTGTGTACGCGAAGGAGGAAAGTTGTCTTGAGTGCAAAAATGTAAGAAAAATGAATGTGTAAGGAAAAGAAACGAAAGGGCGGTATTGGTTTAAATGGCCTTTTTAACGATTTTGTGAGTCATGGTTTCGGAATCATAAAAAAAGTGTGTACGCGAAGGAGAAAAGTTCAGATGGGTTCGGAATCTTAAAAACAGTGTGTACGAGAAGGAGGAAAGTTGTTTTGAGTGCAAAAACGTGGAAAAAATGAATGTATAAGGAAAAGAAACAAAAGGGCGGTATTGGTTTAAATGGCCTTTTTAACGATTTTGTGAGTCATATGGATTCGGAATCATAAAAAAAGTGTGTACGCGAAGAAGGAAAGTTGTCTTAAGTGCAAAAACGTAAGAAAAATGAATGCATAAGGAAAAGAAACGAAAGGGCGGAATTCGTTTAAATGGTCTTTTGGACGGTTTTGTTATTCAGATAGGTTTGGAATTATAAAAACAGTGTGTACGCGAAGGAGGAAAGTTGTTTTGAGTGCAAAAACGTGGAAAAAATGAATGGATAAGGAAAAGAAACAAAAGGGCGGTATCGGTTTAAATAGCTTTTTAGACAGTTTTGTGAGTCAGATGGGTTCGGAATCTTAAAAACAGTGTGTACGAGAAGGAGGAAAGTTGTTTTGAGTGCAAAAACGTGAAAAAAATGAATGCATAAGGAAAAGAAACAAAAGGGCGGTATTGGTTTAAATGGCTTTTTAGACAGTTTTGTGAGTCAGATGGGTTCGGAATCATGAAAACAGTGTGTACGCGAAGGAGGAAAGTTGTCTTGAGTGCAAAAATGTAAGAAAAATGAATGTGTAAGGAAAATAAACGAAAGGGCGGTATTGGTTTAAATGGCCTTTTTAACGATTTTGTGAGTCATATGGTTTCGGAATCATAAAAAAAGTGTGTACGCGAAGGAGGAAAGTTGTTTTGAATGCAAAAACGTGGGAAAAATGAATGCATAAGGAAAAGAAACAAAAGGGCGGTATTGGTTTAAATGGCTTTTTAGACAGTTTTCTGATTCAGATGGGTTCGGAATCTTAAAAACAGTGTATACGCGAAGGAGGAAGGAGGTTTTGAGTGCAAAAACGTGGTAAAAATGAATGTATAAGGAAAAGAAACAAAAGGGAGGTATTGGTTTAAATGCTCTTTTAGATGATTTTGTGAGTCAGATGGGTTCGGAATCATAAAAACAGTGTGTACGCGAAGAAGGAAAGTTGTGCTGAGTGCAAAAACGTAAGAAAAATAAATGCATAAGGAAAAGAAACAAAAGGGCGGAATTCGTTTAAATGGTCTTTTGGACTGTTTTGTTATTCAGATAGGTTTGGAATTATAAAAACAGTGTGTACGCGAAGGAGGAAAGTTGTTTTGAGTGCAAAAACGTTGAAAAAATGAATGGATAAGGAAAAGAAACAAACGGGCGGTATCGGTTTAAATAGCTTTTTAGACAGTTTTGTGAGTCAGATGGGTTCGGAATCTTAAAAACAGTGTGTACGAGAAGCAGGAAAGTTGTTTTGAGTGAAAAACGTGAAAAAAATGAATGCATAAGGAAAAGAAACAAAAGGGCGGTATTGGTTTAAATGGCTTTTTAGACAGTTTTGTGAGTCAGATGGGCTCGGAATCTTAAAAACAGTGTGTACGCGAAGGAGGAAAGTTGTTTTGAGAACAAAAACGTGGAAAAAATGAATGTATAAGGAAAAGAAACAAAAGGGCGGTATTGGTTTAAATGGCCTTTTAGACGGTTTTGTGAGTCAGAAGGGTTCGGAATCTTAAAAACAGTGTGTACGAGAAGGAGGAAAGTTGGAAAAACGTGGAAAAGGGGAAAGTATAAAGAAAAGAAACAAAAGGGCAGTATTGGTTTAAATGGCCTTTTTAACGATTTCGTGAGTCATATGGGTTCGGAATCATAAAAAAAGTGTTTACGCGAAGGAGGAAAGTTGTTTTGAGTGCAAAAACGTGGGAAAAATGAATGCATAAGGAAAAGAAACAAAAGGGCGGTATTGGTTTAAATGGCTTTTTAGACAGTTTTGTGAGTCAGATGGGTTCGGAATCTTAAAAACAGTGTATACGCGAAGGAGGAAAGTTCTTTTGAGTGCAAAAACGTGGAAAAAATGAATGTATAAGGAAAAGAAACAAAAGGGAGGTATTGGTTTAAATGGTCTTTTAGATGATTTTGTGAGTCAGATGGGTTCGGAATCATCAAAACAGTGTGTACGCGAAGGAGGAAAGTTGTTTTGAGTGCAAAAACGTGGGAAAAATGAATGCATAAGGAAAAGAAACAAAAGGGCGGTATTGGTTTAAATGGCTTTTTAGACAGTTTTGTGAGTCAGATGGGTTCGGAATCTTAAAAACAGTGTTTACGCGAAGGAGGAAAGTTGTTTTGAATGCAAAAACGTGGGAAAAATGAATGCATAAGGAAAAGAAACAAAAGGGAGGTATTGGTTTAAATGCTCTTTTAGATGATTTTGTGAGTCAGATGGGTTCGGAATCATAAAAACAGTGTGTACGCGAAGAAGGAAAGTTGTCTTGAGTGAAAAAACGTAAGAAAAATGAATGCATAAGGAAAAGAAACAAAAGGGCGGAATTCGTTTAACTGGTCTTTTGGACTGTTTTGTTATTCAGATAGGTTTGGAATTATAAAAACAGTGTGTACGCGAAGGAGGAAAGTTGTTTTGAGTGCAAAAACGTGGAAAAAATGAATGGATAAGGAAAAGAAACAAAAGGGCGGTATTGGTTTAAATGGCCTTTTAGACGGTTTTGTGAGTCAGATGGGCTCGGAATCTTAAAAACAGTGTGTACGCGAAGGAGGAAAGTTGTTTTGAGAACAAAAACGTGGAAAAAATGAATGTATAAGGAAAAGAAACAAAAGGGCGGTATTGGTTTAAATGGCCTTTTAGACGGTTTTGTGAGTCAGGTGGGTTCGGAATCTTAAAAACAGTGTGTACGAGAAGGAGGAAAGTTGGAAAAACGTGGAAAAGGGGAAAGTATAAAGAAAAGAAACAAAAGGGCAGTATTGGTTTAAATGGCCTTTTTAACGATTTCGTGAGTCATATGGGTTCGGAATCATAAAAAAAGTGTTTACGCGAAGGAGGAAAGTTGTTTTGAGTGCAAAAACGTGGGAAAAATGAATGCATAAGGAAAAGAAACAAAAGGGCGGTATTGGTTTAAATGGCTTTTTAGACAGTTTTGTGAGTCAGATGGGTTCGGAATCTTAAAAACAGTGTTTACGCGAAGGAGGAAAGTTGTTTTGAATGCAAAAACGTGGGAAAAATGAATGCATAAGGAAAAGAAACAAAAGGGCGGTATTGGTTTAAATGGCTTTTTAGACAGTTTTCTGAGTCAGATGGGTTCGGAATCTTAAAAACAGTGTATACGCGTAGGAGGATAGTTGTTTTGAGTGCAAAAACGTGGTAAAAATGAATGTATAAGGAAAAGAAACAAAAGGGAGGTATTGGTTTAAATGCTCTTTTAGATGATTTTGTGAGTCAGATGGGTTCGGAATCATAAAAACAGTGTGTACGCGAAGAAGGAAAGTTGTCTTGAGTGCAAAAACGTAAGAAAAATGAATGCATAAGGAAAAGAAACAAAAGGGAGGTATTGGTTTAAATGCTCTTTTAGATGATTTTGTGAGTCAGATGGGTTCGGAATCATAAAAACAGTGTGTACGCGAAGAAGGAAAGTTGTCTTGAGTGCAAAAACGTAAGAAAAATGAATGCATAAGGAAAAGAAACAAAAGGGCGGAATTCGTTTAACTGGTCTTTTGGACTGTTTTGTTATTCAGATAGGTTTGGAATTATAAAAACAGTGTGTACGCGAAGGAGGAAAGTTGTTTTGAGTGCAAAAACGTGGAAAAAATGAATGGATAAGGAAAAGAAACAAAAGGGCGGTATCGGTTTAAATAGCTTTTTAGACAGTTTTGTGAGTCAGATGGGTTCGGAATCTTAAAAACAGTGTGTACGAGAAGGAGGAAAGTTGTTTTGAGTGCAAAAACGTGAAAAAAATGAATGCATAAGGAAAAGAAACAAAAGGGCGGTATTGATTTAAATGGCTTTTTAGACAGTTTTGTGAGTCAGATGGGCTCGGAATCTTAAAAACAGTGTGTACGCGAAGGAGGAAAGTTGTTTTGAGAACAAAAACGTGGAAAAAATGAATGTATAAGGAAAAGAAACAAAAGGGCGGTATTGGTTTAAATGGCCTTTTAGACGGTTTTGTGAGTCAGGTGGGTTCGGAATCTTAAAAACAGTGTATACGCGGAGGAAAGTTGTTTTGAGTGCAAAAACGTGGTAAAAATGAATGTATAAGGAAAAGAAACAAAAGGGAGGTATTGGTTTAAATGGTCTTTTAGATGATTTTGTGAGTCAGATGGGTTCGGAATCATGAAAACAGTGTGTACGCGAAGGAGGAAAGTTGTCTTGAGTGCAAAAATGTAAGAAAAATGAATGTGTAAGGAAAAGAAACGAAAGGGCGGTATTGGTTTAAATGGCCTTTTTAACAATTTTGTGAGTCATATGGTTTCGGAATCATAAAAAAAGTGTGTACGCGAAGGAGGAAAGTTGTTTTGAATGCAAAAACGTGGGAAAAATGAATGCATAAGGAAAAGAAACAAAAGGGCGGCATTGGTTTAAATGGCTTTTTAGACAGTTTTCTGAGTCAGATGGGTTCGGAATCTTAAAAACAGTGTATACGCGTAGGAGGAAAGTTGTTTTGAGTGCAAAAACGTGGTAAAAATGAATGTATAAGGAAAAGAAACAAAAGGGAGGTATTGGTTTAAATGGTCTTTTAGATGATTTTGTGAGTTAGATGGGTTCGGAATCATCAAAACAGTGTGTACGCGAAGGAGGAAAGTTGTCTTGAGTGCAAAAATGTAAGATAAATGAATGTGTAAGGAAAAGAAACGAAAGGGCGGTATTGGTTTAAATGGCCTTTTTAACGATTTTGTGAGTCATATGGGTTCGGAATCATAAAAACAGTGTGTACGCAAAGGAAGAAAACTGTTTTGAGTGCAAAATCGTGGAAAAAATGAATGTATAAGGAAAAGAAACAAAAGGGCGTTATTCGTTTAAATGGTCTTTTAGACGATTTTGTGAGTTAGATGGGTTCGGAATCATCAAAACAGTGTGTACGCGAAGGAGGAAAGTTGTCTTGAGTGCAGAAATGTAAGAAAAATGAATGTGTAAGGAAAAGAAACGAAAGGGCGGTATTGGTTTAAATGCTCTTTTAGATGATTTTGTGAGTCAGATGGGTTCGGAATCTTAAAAACAGTGTATACGCGGAGGAAAGTTGTTTTGAGTGCAAAAACGTGGTAAAAATGAATGTATAAGGAAAAGAAACAAATGGGAGGTATTGGTTTAAATGGTCTTTTAGATGATTTTGTGAGTCAGATGGGTTCGGAATCATGAAAACAGTGTGTACGCGAAGGAGGAAAGTTGTCTTGAGTGCAAAAATGTAAGAAAAATGAATGTGTAAGGAAAAGAAACAAAAGGGCGGTATTGGTTTAAATGGCCTTTTTAACGATTTTGTGAGTCATGGTTTCGGAATCATAAAAAAAGTGTGTACGCGAAGGAGAAAAGTTCAGATGGATTCGGAATCATAAAAAAAGTGTGTACGCGAAGAAGGAAAGTTGTCTTAAGTGCAAAAACGTAAGAAAAATGAATGCATAAGGAAAAGAAACGAAAGGGCGGAATTCGTTTAAATGGTCTTTTGGACGGTTTTGTTATTCAGATAGGTTTGGAATTATAAAAACAGTGTGTACGCGAAGGAGGAAAGTTGTTTTGAGTGCAAAAACGTGGAAAAAATGAATGGATAAGGAAAAGAAACAAAAGGGCGGTATCGGTTTAAATAGCTTTTTAGACAGTTTTGTGAGTCAGATGGGTTCGGAATCTTAAAAACAGTGTGTACGAGAAGGAGGAAAGTTGTTTTGAGTGCAAAAACGTGAAAAAAATGAATGCATAAGGAAAAGAAACAAAAGGGCGGTATTGGTTTAAATGGCTTTTTAGACAGTTTTGTGAGTCAGATGGGCTCGGAATCTTAAAAACAGTGTGTACGCGAAGGAGGAAAGTTGTTTTGAGAACAAAAACGTGGAAAAAATGAATGTATAAGGAAAAAAAACAAAAGGGCGGTATTGGTTTAAATGGCCTTTTAGACGGTTTTGTGAGTCAGGTGGGTTCGGAATCTTAAAAACAGTGTGTACGAGAAGGAGGAAAGTTGGAAAAACGTGGAAAAGGGGAAAGTATAAAGAAAAGAAACAAAAGGGCGGTATTGGTTTAAATGGCCTTTTTAACGATTTCGTGAGTCATATGGGTTCGGAATCATAAAAAAAGTGTTTACGCGAAGGAGGAAAGTTGTTTTGAGTGCAAAAACGTGGGAAAAATGAATGCATAAGGAAAAGAAACAAAAGGGCGGTATTGGTTTAAATGGCTTTTTAGACAGTTTTGTGAGTCAGATGGGTTCGGAATCTTAAAAACAGTGTATACGCGAAGGAGGAAAGTTGTTTTGAGTGCAAAAACGTGGAAAAAATGAATGTATAAGGAAAAGCAACAAAAGGGAGGTATTGGTTTAAATGGTCTTTTAGATTATTTTGTGAGTCAGATGGGTTCGGAATCATCAAAACAGTGTGTACGCGAAGGAGGAAAGTTGTCTTGAGTGCAAAAATGTAAGAAAAATGAATGTGTAAGGAAAAGAAACGAAAGGGCGGTATTGGTTTAAATGGCCTTTTTAACGATTTTGTGAGTCATATGGGTTCGGAATCATAAAAAAAGTGTGTACGCGAGGAAGGAAAGTTGTCTTAAGTGCAAAAACGTAAGAAAAATGAATGCATAAGTAAAAGAAACGAAAGGGCGGAATTCGTTTAAATGGTCTTTTGGACGGTTTTGTTATTCAGATGGGTTTGGATTTATAAAAACAGTGTGTACGAGGTGGAAATTTCGAAAAACGTGGAAAAAGTGAATGTATAAGGAAAAGAAACAAAACGGCGGTATTGGTTTAAATGGCTTTTTAGACAGTTTTGTGAGTCAGATGGGTTCGGAATCTTAAAAACAGTGTTTACGCGAAGGAGGAAAGTTGTTTTGAGTACAAAAACGTGGGAAAAATGAATGCATAAGAAAAAGAAACAAAAGGGCGGTATTGGTTTAAATGGCTTTTTAGACAGTTTTGTGAGTCAGATGGGTTCGGAATCTTAAAAACAGTGTATACGCGAAGGAGGAAAGTTGTCTTGAGTGCAAAAATGTAAGAAAAATGAATGTGTAAGGAAAAGAAACGAAAGGGCGGTATTGGTTTAAATGGCCTTTTTAACAATTTTGTGAGTCATATGGTTTCGGAATCATAAAAAAAGTGTGTACGCGAAGGAGGAAAGTTGTTTTGAATGCAAAAACGTGGGAAAAATGAATGCATAAGGAAAAGAAACAAAAGGGCGGCATTGGTTTAAATGGCTTTTTAGACAGTTTTCTGAGTCAGATGGGTTCGGAATCTTAAAAACAGTGTATACGCGTAGGAGGAAAGTTGTTTTGAGTGCAAAAACGTGGTAAAAATGAATGCATAAGGAAAAGAAACAAAAGGGCGGTATTGGTTTAAATGGCTTTTTAGACAGTTTTGTGAGTCAGATGGGTTCGGAATCTTAAAAACAGTGTTTACGCGAAGGAGGAAAGTTGTTTTGAATGCAAAAACGTGGGAAAAATGAATGCATAAGGAAAAGAAACAAAAGGGCGGTATTGGTTTAAATGGCTTTTTAGACAGTTTTCTGAGTCAGATGGGTTCGGAATCTTAAAAACAGTGTATACGCGTAGGAGGATAGTTGTTTTGAGTGCAAAAACGTGGTAAAAATGAATGTATAAGGAAAAGAAACAAAAGGGAGGTATTGGTTTAAATGCTCTTTTAGATGATTTTGTGAGTCAGATGGGTTCGGAATCATAAAAACAGTGTCTACGCGAAGAAGGAAAGTTGTCTTGAGTGCAAAAACGTAAGAAAAATGAATGCATAAGGAAAAGAAACAAAAGGGAGGTATTGGTTTAAATGCTCTTTTAGATGATTTTGTGAGTCAGATGGGTTCGGAATCATAAAAACAGTGTGTACGCGAAGAAGGAAAGTTGTCTTGAGTGCAAAAACGTAAGAAAAATGAATGCATAAGGAAAAGAAACAAAAGGGCGGAATTCGTTTAACTGGTCTTTTGGACTGTTTTGTTATTCAGATAGGTTTGGAATTATAAAAACAGTGTGTACGCGAAGGAGGAAAGTTGTTTTGAGTGCAAAAACGTGGAAAAAATGAATGGATAAGGAAAAGAAACAAAAGGGCGGTATCGGTTTAAATAGCTTTTTAGACAGTTTTGTGAGTCAGATGGGTTCGGAATCTTAAAAACAGTGTGTACGAGAAGGAGGAAAGTTGTTTTGAGTGCAAAAACGTGAAAAAAATGAATGCATAAGGAAAAGAAACAAAAGGGCGGTATTGATTTAAATGGCTTTTTAGACAGTTTTGTGAGTCAGATGGGCTCGGAATCTTAAAAACAGTGTGTACGCGAAGGAGGAAAGTTGTTTTGAGAACAAAAACGTGGAAAAAATGAATGTATAAGGAAAAGAAACAAAAGGGCGGTATTGGTTTAAATGGCCTTTTAGACGGTTTTGTGAGTCAGGTGGGTTCGGAATCTTAAAAACAGTGTATACGCGGAGGAAAGTTGTTTTGAGTGCAAAAACGTGGTAAAAATGAATGTATAAGGAAAAGAAACAAAAGGGAGGTATTGGTTTAAATGGTCTTTTAGATGATTTTGTGAGTCAGATGGGTTCGGAATCATGAAAACAGTGTGTACGCGAAGGAGGAAAGTTGTCTTGAGTGCAAAAATGTAAGAAAAATGAATGTGTAAGGAAAAGAAACGAAAGGGCGGTATTGGTTTAAATGGCCTTTTTAACAATTTTGTGAGTCATATGGTTTCGGAATCATAAAAAAAGTGTGTACGCGAATTAGGAAAGTTGTTTTGAATGCAAAAACGTGGGAAAAATGAATGCATAAGGAAAAGAAACAAAAGGGCGGCATTGGTTTAAATGGCTTTTTAGACAGTTTTCTGAGTCAGATGGGTTCGGAATCTTAAAAACAGTGTATACGCGTAGGAGGAAAGTTGTTTTGAGTGCAAAAACGTGGTAAAAATGAATGTATAAGGAAAAGAAACAAAAGGGAGGTATTGGTTTAAATGGTCTTTTAGATGATTTTGTGAGTTAGATGGGTTCGGAATCATCAAAACAGTGTGTACGCGAAGGAGGAAAGTTGTCTTGAGTGCAAAAATGTAAGATAAATGAATGTGTAAGGAAAAGAAACGAAAGGGCGGTATTGGTTTAAATGGCCTTTTTAACGATTTTGTGAGTCATATGGGTTCGGAATCATAAAAACAGTGTGTACGCAAAGGAAGAAAACTGTTTTGAGTGCAAAATCGTGGAAAAAATGAATGTATAAGGAAAAGAAACAAAAGGGCGTTATTCGTTTAAATGGTCTTTTAGACGATTTTGTGAGTTAGATGGGTTCGGAATCATCAAAACAGTGTGTACGCGAAGGAGGAAAGTTGTCTTGAGTGCAGAAATGTAAGAAAAATGAATGTGTAAGGAAAAGAAACGAAAGGGCGGTATTGGTTTAAATGCTCTTTTAGATGATTTTGTGAGTCAGATGGGTTCGGAATCTTAAAAACAGTGTATACGCGGAGGAAAGTTGTTTTGAGTGCAAAAACGTGGTAAAAATGAATGTATAAGGAAAAGAAACAAATGGGAGGTATTGGTTTAAATGGTCTTTTAGATGATTTTGTGAGTCAGATGGGTTCGGAATCATGAAAACAGTGTGTACGCGAAGGAGGAAAGTTGTCTTGAGTGCAAAAATGTAAGAAAAATGAATGTGTAAGGAAAAGAAACAAAAGGGCGGTATTGGTTTAAATGGCCTTTTTAACGATTTTGTGAGTCATGGTTTCGGAATCATAAAAAAAGTGTGTACGCGAAGGAGAAAAGTTCAGATGGATTCGGAATCATAAAAAAAGTGTGTACGCGAAGAAGGAAAGTTGTCTTAAGTGCAAAAACGTAAGAAAAATGAATGCATAAGGAAAAGAAACGAAAGGGCGGAATTCGTTTAAATGGTCTTTTGGACGGTTTTGTTATTCAGATAGGTTTGGAATTATAAAAACAGTGTGTACGCGAAGGAGGAAAGTTGTTTTGAGTGCAAAAACGTGGAAAAAATGAATGGATAAGGAAAAGAAACAAAAGGGCGGTATCGGTTTAAATAGCTTTTTAGACAGTTTTGTGAGTCAGATGGGTTCGGAATCTTAAAAACAGTGTGTACGAGAAGGAGGAAAGTTGTTTTGAGTGCAAAAACGTGAAAAAAATGAATGCATAAGGAAAAGAAACAAAAGGGCGGTATTGGTTTAAATGGCTTTTTAGACAGTTTTGTGAGTCAGATGGGCTCGGAATCTTAAAAACAGTGTGTACGCGAAGGAGGAAAGTTGTTTTGAGAACAAAAACGTGGAAAAAATGAATGTATAAGGAAAAAAAACAAAAGGGCGGTATTGGTTTAAATGGCCTTTTAGACGGTTTTGTGAGTCAGGTGGGTTCGGAATCTTAAAAACAGTGTGTACGAGAAGGAGGAAAGTTGGAAAAACGTGGAAAAGGGGAAAGTATAAAGAAAAGAAACAAAAGGGCGGTATTGGTTTAAATGGCCTTTTTAACGATTTCGTGAGTCATATGGGTTCGGAATCATAAAAAAAGTGTTTACGCGAAGGAGGAAAGTTGTTTTGAGTGCAAAAACGTGGGAAAAATGAATGCATAAGGAAAAGAAACAAAAGGGCGGTATTGGTTTAAATGGCTTTTTAGACAGTTTTGTGAGTCAGATGGGTTCGGAATCTTAAAAACAGTGTATACGCGAAGGAGGAAAGTTGTTTTGAGTGCAAAAACGTGGAAAAAATGAATGTATAAGGAAAAGCAACAAAAGGGAGGTATTGGTTTAAATGGTCTTTTAGATTATTTTGTGAGTCAGATGGGTTCGGAATCATCAAAACAGTGTGTACGCGAAGGAGGAAAGTTGTCTTGAGTGCAAAAATGTAAGAAAAATGAATGTGTAAGGAAAAGAAACGAAAGGGCGGTATTGGTTTAAATGGCCTTTTTAACGATTTTGTGAGTCATATGGGTTCGGAATCATAAAAAAAGTGTGTACGCGAGGAAGGAAAGTTGTCTTAAGTGCAAAAACGTAAGAAAAATGAATGCATAAGTAAAAGAAACGAAAGGGCGGAATTCGTTTAAATGGTCTTTTGGACGGTTTTGTTATTCAGATGGGTTTGGATTTATAAAAACAGTGTGTACGAGGTGGAAATTTCGAAAAACGTGGAAAAAGTGAATGTATAAGGAAAAGAAACAAAACGGCGGTATTGGTTTAAATGGCTTTTTAGACAGTTTTGTGAGTCAGATGGGTTCGGAATCTTAAAAACAGTGTTTACGCGAAGGAGGAAAGTTGTTTTGAGTACAAAAACGTGGGAAAAATGAATGCATAAGAAAAAGAAACAAAAGGGCGGTATTGGTTTAAATGGCTTTTTAGACAGTTTTGTGAGTCAGATGGGTTCGGAATCTTAAAAACAGTGTATACGCGAAGGAGGAAAGTTGTCTTGAGTGCAAAAATGTAAGAAAAATGAATGTGTAAGGAAAAGAAACGAAAGGGCGGTATTGGTTTAAATGGCCTTTTTAACAATTTTGTGAGTCATATGGTTTCGGAATCATAAAAAAAGTGTGTACGCGAAGGAGGAAAGTTGTTTTGAATGCAAAAACGTGGGAAAAATGAATGCATAAGGAAAAGAAACAAAAGGGCGGCATTGGTTTAAATGGCTTTTTAGACAGTTTTCTGAGTCAGATGGGTTCGGAATCTTAAAAACAGTGTATACGCGTAGGAGGAAAGTTGTTTTGAGTGCAAAAACGTGGTAAAAATGAATGTATAAGGAAAAGAAACAAAAGGGAGGTATTGGTTTAAATGGTCTTTTAGATGATTTTGTGAGTTAGATGGGTTCGGAATCATCAAAACAGTGTGTACGCGAAGGAGGAAAGTTGTCTTGAGTGCAAAAATGTAAGATAAATGAATGTGTAAGGAAAAGAAACGAAAGGGCGGTATTGGTTTAAATGGCCTTTTTAACGATTTTGTGAGTCATATGGGTTCGGAATCATAAAAACAGTGTGTACGCAAAGGAAGAAAACTGTTTTGAGTGCAAAATCGTGGAAAAAATGAATGTATAAGGAAAAGAAACAAAAGGGCGTTATTCGTTTAAATGGTCTTTTAGACGATTTTGTGAGTTAGATGGGTTCGGAATCATCAAAACAGTGTGTACGCGAAGGAGGAAAGTTGTCTTGAGTGCAGAAATGTAAGAAAAATGAATGTGTAAGGAAAAGAAACGAAAGGGCGGTATTGGTTTAAATGCTCTTTTAGATGATTTTGTGAGTCAGATGGGTTCGGAATCTTAAAAACAGTGTATACGCGGAGGAAAGTTGTTTTGAGTGCAAAAACGTGGTAAAAATGAATGTATAAGGAAAAGAAACAAATGGGAGGTATTGGTTTAAATGGTCTTTTAGATGATTTTGTGAGTCAGATGGGTTCGGAATCATGAAAACAGTGTGTACGCGAAGGAGGAAAGTTGTCTTGAGTGCAAAAATGTAAGAAAAATGAATGTGTAAGGAAAAGAAACGAAAGGGCGGTATTGGTTTAAATGGCCTTTTTAACGATTTTGTGAGTCATGGTTTCGGAATCATAAAAAAAGTGTGTACGCGAAGGAGAAAAGTTCAGATGGGTTCGGAATCTTAAAAACAGTGTGTACGAGAAGGAGGAAAGTTGTTTTGAGTGCAAAAACGTGGAAAAAATGAATGTATAAGGAAAAGAAACAAAAGGGCGGTATTGGTTTAAATGGCCTTTTTAACGATTTTGTGAGTCATATGGATTCGGAATCATAAAAAAAGTGTGTACGCGAAGAAGGAAAGTTGTCTTAAGTGCAAAAACGTAAGAAAAATGAATGCATAAGGAAAAGAAACGAAAGGGCGGAATTCGTTTAAATGGTCTTTTGGACGGTTTTGTTATTCAGATAGGTTTGGAATTATAAAAACAGTGTGTACGCGAAGGAGGAAAGTTGTTTTGAGTGCAAAAACGTGGAAAAAATGAATGGATAAGGAAAAGAAACAAAAGGGCGGTATCGGTTTAAATAGCTTTTTAGACAGTTTTGTGAGTCAGATGGGTTCGGAATCTTAAAAACAGTGTGTACGAGAAGGAGGAAAGTTGTTTTGAGTGCAAAAACGTGAAAAAAATGAATGCATAAGGAAAAGAAACAAAAGGGCGGTATTGGTTTAAATGGCTTTTTAGACAGTTTTGTGAGTCAGATGGGCTCGGAATCTTAAAAACAGTGTGTACGCGAAGGAGGAAAGTTGTTTTGAGAACAAAAACGTGGAAAAAATGAATGTATAAGGAAAAGAAACAAAAGGGCGGTATTGGTTTAAATGGCCTTTTAGACGGTTTTGTGAGTCAGGTGGGTTCGGAATCTTAAAAACAGTGTGTACGAGAAGGAGGAAAGTTGGAAAAACGTGGAAAAGGGGAAAGTATAAAGAAAAGAAACAAAAGGGCGGTATTGGTTTAAATGGCCTTTTTAACGATTTCGTGAGTCATATGGGTTCGGAATCATAAAAAAAGTGTTTACGCGAAGGAGGAAAGTTGTTTTGAGTGCAAAAACGTGGGAAAAATGAATGCATAAGGAAAAGAAACAAAAGGGCGGTATTGGTTTAAATGGCTTTTTAGACAGTTTTGTGAGTCAGATGGGTTCGGAATCTTAAAAACAGTGTATACGCGAAGGAGGAAAGTTGTTTTGAGTGCAAAAACGTGGAAAAAATGAATGTATAAGGAAAAGCAACAAAAGGGAGGTATTGGTTTAAATGGTCTTTTAGATTATTTTGTGAGTCAGATGGGTTCGGAATCATCAAAACAGTGTGTACGCGAAGGAGGAAAGTTGTCTTGAGTGCAAAAATGTAAGAAAAATGAATGTGTAAGGAAAAGAAACGAAAGGGCGGTATTGGTTTAAATGGCCTTTTTAACGATTTTGTGAGTCATATGGGTTCGGAATCATAAAAAAAGTGTGTACGCGAAGAAGGAAAGTTGTCTTAAGTGCAAAAACGTAAGAAAAATGAATGCATAAGGAAAAGAAACGAAAGGGCGGAATTCGTTTAAATGGTCTTTTGGACGGTTTTGTTATTCAGATGGGTTTGGATTTATAAAAACAGTGTGTACGAGGTGGAAATTTCGAAAAACGTGGAAAAAGTGAATGTATAAGGAAAAGAAACAAAACGGCGGTATTGGTTTAAATGGCTTTTTAGACAGTTTTGTGAGTCAGATGGGTTCGGAATCTTAAAAACAGTGTTTACGCGAAGGAGGAAAGTTGTTTTGAGTACAAAAACGTGGGAAAAATGAATGCATAAGAAAAAGAAACAAAAGGGCGGTATTGGTTTAAATGGCTTTTTAGACAGTTTTGTGAGTCAGATGGGTTCGGAATCTTAAAAACAGTGTATACGCGGAGGAAAGTTGTTTTGAGTGCAAAAACGTGGTAAAAATGAATGTATAAGGAAAAGAAACAAAAGGGAGGTATTGGTTTAAATGGTCTTTTAGATGATTTTGTGAGTCAGATGGGTTCGGAATCATGAAAACAGTGTGTACGCGAAGGAGGAAAGTTGTCTTGAGTGCAAAAATGTAAGAAAAATGAATGTGTAAGGAAAAGAAACGAAAGGGCGGTATTGGTTTAAATGGCCTTTTTAACAATTTTGTGAGTCATATGGTTTCGGAATCATAAAAAAAGTGTGTACGCGAAGGAGGAAAGTTGTTTTGAATGCAAAAACGTGGGAAAAATGAATGCATAAGGAAAAGAAACAAAAGGGCGGCATTGGTTTAAATGGCTTTTTAGACAGTTTTCTGAGTCAGATGGGTTCGGAATCTTAAAAACAGTGTATACGCGTAGGAGGAAAGTTGTTTTGAGTGCAAAAACGTGGTAAAAATGAATGTATAAGGAAAAGAAACAAAAGGGAGGTATTGGTTTAAATGGTCTTTTAGATGATTTTGTGAGTTAGATGGGTTCGGAATCATCAAAACAGTGTGTACGCGAAGGAGGAAAGTTGTCTTGAGTGCAAAAATGTAAGAAAAATGAATGTGTAAGGAAAAGAAACGAAAGGGCGGTATTGGTTTAAATGGCCTTTTTAACGATTTTGTGAGTCATATGGGTTCGGAATCATAAACAAAGTGTGTACGCAAAGGAGGAAAGTTGCTTTGAGTGCAAAAACGTGGGAAAAATGAATGCATAAGGAAAAGAAACAAAAGGGCGGTATTGGTTTAAATAGCTTTTTAGACAGTTTTGTGAGTCAGATGGGTTCGGAATCTTAAAAACAGTGTGTACGAGAAGGAGGAAAGTTGTTTTGAGTGCAAAAACGTGAAAAAAATGAATGCATAAGGAAAAGAAACAAAAGGGCGGTATTGGTTTAAATGGCTTTTTAGACAGTTTTGTGAGTCAGATGGGTTCGGAATCTTAAAAACAGTGTATACGCGAAGGAGGAAAGTTGTTTTGAGTGCAAAAACGTGGAAAAAATGAATGTATAAGGAAAAGAAACAAAAGGGAGGTATTGGTTTAAATGGTCTTTTAGATGATTTTGTGAGTCAGATGGGTTCGGAATCATCAAAACAGTGTGTACGCGAAGGCGGAAAGTTGGCTTGAGTGCAAAAATGTAAGAAAAATGAATATGTAAGGAAAAGAAACGAAAGGGCGGTATTGGTTTAAATGGCCTTTTTAACGATTTTGTGAGTCATATGGGTTCGGAATCATAAAAAAAGTGTGTACGCGAAGAAGGAAAGTTGTCTTAAGTGCAAAAACGTAAGAAAAATGAATGCATAAGGAAAAGAAACGAAAGGGCGGAATTCGTTTAAATGGTCTTTTGGACGGTTTTGTTATTCAGATGGGTTTGGATTTATAAAAACAGTGTGTACGAGGTGGAAAGTTCGAAAAACGTGGAAAAAGTGAATGTATAAGGAAAAGAAACAAAACGGCGGTATTGGATTAAATGGCTTTTTAGACAGTTTTGTGAGTCAGATGGGTTCGGAATCTTAAAAACAGTGTTTACGCGAAGGAGGAAAGTTGATTTGAGTACAAAAACGTGGGAAAAATGAATGCATAAGAAAAAGAAACAAAAGGGCGGTATTGGTTTAAATGGCTTTTTAGACAGTTTTGTGAGTCAGATGGGTTCGGAATATTAAAAACAGTGTATACGCGGAGGAAAGTTGTTTTGAGTGCAAAAACGTGGTAAAAATGAATGTATAAGGAAAAGAAACAAAAGGGAGGTATTGGTTTAAATGGTCTTTTAGATGATTTTGTGAGTCAGATGGGTTCGGAATCATGAAAACAGTGTGTACGCGAAGGAGGAAAGTTGTCTTGAGTGCAAAAATGTAAGAAAAATGAATGTGTAAGGAAAATAAACGAAAGGGCGGTATTGGTTTAAATGGCCTTTTTAACGATTTTGTGAGTCATATGGTTTCGGAATCATAAAAAAAGTGTGTACGCGAAGGAGGAAAGTTGTTTTGAATGCAAAAACGTGGGAAAAATGAATGCATAAGGAAAAGAAACAAAAGGGCGGTATTGGTTTAAATGGCTTTTTAGACAGTTTTCTGATTCAGATGGGTTCGGAATCTTAAAAACAGTGTATACGCGAAGGAAGAAGGAGGTTTTGAGTGCAAAAACGTGGTAAAAATGAATGTATAAGGAAAAGAAACAAAAGGGAGGTATTGGTTTAAATGCTCTTTTAGATGATTTTGTGAGTCAGATGGGTTCGGAATCATAAAAACAGTGTGTACGCGAAGAAGGAAAGTTGTGTTTAGTGCAAAAACGTAAGAAAAATGAATGTGTAAGGAAAAGAAACGAAAGGGCGGTATTGGTTTAAATAGCTTTTTAGACAGTTTTGTGAGTCAGATGGGTTCGGAATCTTAAAAACAGTGTGTACGAGAAGGAGGAAAGTTGTTTTGAGTGCAAAAACGTGAAAAAAATGAATGCATAAGGAAAAGAAACAAAAGGGCGGTATTGGTTTAAATGGCTTTTTAGACAGTTTTGTGAGTCAGATGGGCTCGGAATCTTAAAAACAGTGTGTACGCGAAGGAGGAAAGTTGTTTTGAGAACAAAAACGTGGAAAAAATGAATGTATAAGGAAAAGAAACAAAAGGGCGGTATTGGTTTAAATGGCCTTTTAGACGGTTTTGTGAGTCAGGTGGGTTCGGAATCTTAAAAACAGTGTGTACGAGAAGGAGGAAAGTTGGAAAAACGTGGAAAAGGGGAAAGTATAAAGAAAAGAAACAAAAGGGCAGTATTGGTTTAAATGGCCTTTTTAACGATTTCGTGAGTCATATGGGTTCGGAATCATAAAAAAAGTGTTTACGCGAAGGAGGAAAGTTGTTTTGAGTGCAAAAACGTGGGAAAAATGAATGCATAAGGAAAAGAAACAAAAGGGCGGTATTGGTTTAAATGGCTTTTTAGACAGTTTTGTGAGTCAGATGGGTTCGGAATCTTAAAAACAGTGTATACGCGAAGGAGGAAAGTTGTTTTGAGTGCAAAAACGTGGAAAAAATGAATGTATAAGGAAAAGAAACAAAAGGGAGGTATTGGTTTAAATGGTCTTTTAGATGATTTTGTGAGTCAGATGGGTTCGGAATCATGAAAACAGTGTGTACGCGAAGGAGGAAAGTTGTCTTGAGTGCAAAAATGTAAGAAAAATGAATGTGTAAGGAAAAGAAACGAAAGGGCGGTATTGGTTTAAATGGCCTTTTTAACGATTTTGTGAGTCATGGTTTCGGAATCATAAAAAAAGTGTGTACGCGAAGGAGAAAAGTTCAGATGGGTTCGGAATCTTAAAAACAGTGTGTACGAGAAGGAGGAAAGTTGTTTTGAGTGCAAAAACGTGGAAAAAATGAATGTATAAGGAAAAGAAACAAAAGGGCGGTATTGGTTTAAATGGCCTTTTTAACGATTTTGTGAGTCATATGGGTTCGGAATCATAAAAAAAGTGTGTGCGCGAAGAAGGAAAGTTGTCTTAAGTGCAAAAACGTAAGAAAAATGAATGCATAAGGAAAAGAAACGAAAGGGCGGAATTCGTTTAAATGGTCTTTTGGACGGTTATGTTATTCAGATGGGTTTGGATTTATAAAAACAGTGTGTACGAGGTGGAAAGTTCGAAAAACGTGGAAAAAGTGAATGTATAAGGAAAAGAAACAAAAGGGAGGTATTGGTTTAAATGGTCTTTTAGATGATTTTGTGAGTCAGATGGGTTCGGAATCATGAAAACAGTGTGTACGCGAAGGAGAAAAGTTGTCTTGAGTGCAAAAATGTAAGAAAAATGAATGTGTAAGGAAAAGAAACGAAAGGGCGGTATTGGTTTAAATGGCCTTTTTAACGATTTTGTGAGTCATATGGGCTCGGAATCTTAAAAACAGTGTGTACGCGAAGGAGGAAAGTTGTTTTGAGAACAAAAACGTGGAAAAAATGAATGTATAAGGAAAAGAAACAAAAGGGCGGTATTGGTTTAAATGGCCTTTTAGACGGTTTTGTGAGTCAGGTGGGTTCGGAATCTTAAAAACAGTGTGTACGAGAAGGAGGAAAGTTGGAAAAACGTGGAAAAGGGGAAAGTATATAGAAAAGAAACAAAAGGGCGGTATTGGTTTAAATGGCCTTTTTAACGATTTCGTGAGTCATATGGGTTCGGAATCATAAAAAAAGTGTTTACGCGAAGGAGGAAAGTTGTTTTGAGTGCAAAAACGTGGGAAAAATGAATGCATAAGGAAAAGAAACAAAAGGGCGGTATTGGTTTAAATGGCTTTTTAGACAGTTTTGTGAGTCAGATGGGTTCGGAATCTTAAAAACAGTGTTTACGCGAAGGAGGAAAGTTGTTTTGAGTACAAAAACGTGGGAAAAATGAATGCATAAGAAAAAGAAACAAAAGGGCGGTATTGGTTTAAATGGCTTTTTAGACAGTTTTGTGAGTCAGATGGGTTCGGAATATTAAAAACAGTGTATACGCGGAGGAAAGTTGTTTTGAGTGCAAAAACGTGGTAAAAATGAATGTATAAGGAAAAGAAACAAATGGGAGGTATTGGTTTAAATGGTCTTTTAGATGATTTTGTGAGTCAGATGGGTTCGGAATCATGAAAACAGTGTGTACGCGAAGGAGGAAAGTTGTCTTGAGTGCAAAAATGTAAGAAAAATGAATGTGTAAGGAAAAGAAACGAAAGGGCGGTATTGGTTTAAATGGCCTTTTTAACGATTTTGTGAGTCATGGTTTCGGAATCATAAAAAAAGTGTGTACGCGAAGGAGAAAAGTTCAGATGGGTTCGGAATCTTAAAAACAGTGTGTACGAGAAGGAGGAAAGTTGTTTTGAGTGCAAAAACGTGGTAAAAATGAATGTATAAGGAAAAGAAACAAAAGGGAGGTATTGGTTTAAATGGTCTTTTAGATGATTTTGTGAGTCAGATGGGTTCGGAATCATGAAAACAGTGTGTACGCGAAGGAGAAAAGTTGTCTTGAGTGCAAAAATGTAAGAAAAATGAATGTGTAAGGAAAAGAAACGAAAGGGCGGTATTGGTTTAAATGGCCTTTTTAACGATTTTGTGAGTCATATGGTTTCGGAATCATAAAAAAAGTGTGTACGCGAAGGAGGAAAGTTGTTTTGAGAACAAAAACGTGGAAAAAATGAATGTATAAGGAAAAGAAACAAAAGGGCGGTATTGGTTTAAATGGCCTTTTAGACGGTTTTGTGAGTCAGGTGGGTTCGGAATCTTAAAAACAGTGTGTACGAGAAGGAGGAAAGTTGGAAAAACGTGGAAAAGGGGAAAGTATAAAGAAAAGAAACAAAAGGGCGGTATTGGTTTAAATGGCCTTTTTAACGATTTCGTGAGTCATATGGGTTCGGAATCATAAAAAAAGTGTTTACGCGAAGGAGGAAAGTTGTTTTGAGTGCAAAAACGTGGGAAAAATGAATGCATAAGGAAAAGAAACAAAAGGGCGGTATTGGTTTAAATGGCTTTTTAGACAGTTTTGTGAGTCAGATGGGTTCGGAATCTTAAAAACAGTGTTTACGCGAAGGAGGAAAGTTGTTTTGAGTACAAAAACGTGGGAAAAATGAATGCATAAGAAAAAGAAACAAAAGGGCGGTATTGGTTTAAATGGCTTTTTAGACAGTTTTGTGAGTCAGATGGGTTCGGAATATTAAAAACAGTGTATACGCGGAGGAAAGTTGTTTTGAGTGCAAAAACGTGGTAAAAATGAATGTATAAGGAAAAGAAACAAATGGGAGGTATTGGTTTAAATGGTCTTTTAGATGATTTTGTGAGTCAGATGGGTTCGGAATCATGAAAACAGTGTGTACGCGAAGGAGGAAAGTTGTCTTGAGTGCAAAAATGTAAGAAAAATGAATGTGTAAGGAAAAGAAACGAAAGGGCGGTATTGGTTTAAATGGCCTTTTTAACGATTTTGTGAGTCATGGTTTCGGAATCATAAAAAAAGTGTGTACGCGAAGGAGAAAAGTTCAGATGGGTTCGGAATCTTAAAAACAGTGTGTACGAGAAGGAGGAAAGTTGTTTTGAGTGCAAAAACGTGGTAAAAATGAATGTATAAGGAAAAGAAACAAAAGGGAGGTATTGGTTTAAATGGTCTTTTAGATGATTTTGTGAGTCAGATGGGTTCGGAATCATGAAAACAGTGTGTACGCGAAGGAGAAAAGTTGTCTTGAGTGCAAAAATGTAAGAAAAATGAATGTGTAAGGAAAAGAAACGAAAGGGCGGTATTGGTTTAAATGGCCTTTTTAACGATTTTGTGAGTCATATGGTTTCGGAATCATAAAAAAAGTGTGTACGCGAAGGAGGAAAGTTGTTTTGAGAACAAAAACGTGGAAAAAATGAATGTATAAGGAAAAGAAACAAAAGGGCGGTATTGGTTTAAATGGCCTTTTAGACGGTTTTGTGAGTCAGGTGGGTTCGGAATCTTAAAAACAGTGTGTACGAGAAGGAGGAAAGTTGGAAAAACGTGGAAAAGGGGAAAGTATAAAGAAAAGAAACAAAAGGGCGGTATTGGTTTAAATGGCCTTTTTAACGATTTCGTGAGTCATATGGGTTCGGAATCATAAAAAAAGTGTTTACGCGAAGGAGGAAAGTTGTTTTGAGTGCAAAAACGTGGGAAAAATGAATGCATAAGGAAAAGAAACAAAAGGGCGGTATTCGTTTAAATGGCTTTTTAGACAGTTTTGTGAGTCAGATGGGTTCGGAATCTTAAAAACAGTGTTTACGCGAAGGAGGAAAGTTGTTTTGAGTACAAAAACGTGGGAAAAATGAATGCATAAGAAAAAGAAACAAAAGGGCGGTATTGGTTTAAATGGCTTTTTAGACAGTTTTGTGAGTCAGATGGGTTCGGAATCTTAAAAACAGTGTATACGCGGAGGAAAGTTGTTTTGAGTGCAAAAACGTGGTAAAAATGAATGCATAAGAAAAAGAAACAAAAGGGCGGTATTGGTTTAAATGGCTTTTTAGACAGTTTTGTGAGTCAGATGGGTTCGGAATCTTAAAAACAGTGTATACGCGGAGGAAAGTTGTTTTGAGTGCAAAAACGTGGTAAAAATGAATGTATAAGGAAAAGAAACAAATAGGAGGTATTGGTTTAAATGGTCTTTTAGATGATTTTGTGAGTCAGATGGGTTCGGAATCATGAAAACAGTGTGTACGCGAAGGAGGAAAGTTGTCTTGAGTGCAAAAATGTAAGAAAAATGAATGTGTAAGGAAAAGAAACGAAAGGGCGGTATTGGTTTAAATGTCCTTTTTAACGATTTTGTGAGTCATGGTTTCGGAATCATAAAAAAAGTGTGTACGCGAAGGAGAAAAGTTCAGATGGGTTCGGAATCTTAAAAACAGTGTGTACGAGAAGGAGGAAAGTTGTTTTGAGTGCAAAAACGTGGAAAAAATGAATGTATAAGGAAAAGAAACAAAAGGGCGGTATTGGTTTAAATGGCCTTTTTAACGATTTTGTGAGTCATATGGGTTCGGAATCATAAAAAAAGTGTGTACGCGAAGAAGGAAAGTTGTCTTAAGTGCAAAAACGTAAGAAAAATGAATGCATAAGGAAAAGAAACGAAAGGGCGGAATTCGTTTAAATGGTCTTTTGGACGGTTTTGTTATTCAGATAGGTTTGGAATTATAAAAACAGTGTGTACGCGAAGGAGGAAAGTTGTTTTGAGTGCAAAAACGTGGAAAAAATGAATGGATAAGGAAAAGAAACAAAAGGGCGGTATCGGTTTAAATAGCTTTTTAGACAGTTTTGTGAGTCAGATGGGTTCGGAATCTTAAAAACAGTGTGTACGAGAAGGAGGAAAGTTGTTTTGAGTGCAAAAACGTGAAAAAAATGAATGCATAAGGAAAAGAAACAAAAGGGCGGTATTGGTTTAAATGGCTTTTTAGACAGTTTTGTGAGTCAGATGGGCTCGGAATCTTAAAAACAGTGTGTACGCGAAGGAGGAAAGTTGTTTTGAGAACAAAAACGTGGAAAAAATGAATGTATAAGGAAAAGAAACAAAAGGGCGGTATTGGTTTAAATGGCCTTTTAGACGGTTTTGTGAGTCAGGTGGGTTCGGAATCTTAAAAACAGTGTGTACGAGAAGGAGGAAAGTTGTTTTGAGAACAAAAACGTGGAAAAAATGAATGTATAAGGAAAAGAAACAAAAGGGCGGTATTGGTTTAAATGGCCTTTTAGACGGTTTTGTGAGTCAGGTGGGTTCGGAATCTTAAAAACAGTGTGTACGCGAAGGAGGAAAGTTGTTTTGAGAACAAAAACGTGGAAAAAATGAATGTATAAGGAAAAGAAACAAAAGGGCGGTATTGGTTTAAATGGCCTTTTAGACGGTTTTGTGAGTCAGGTGGGTTCGGAATCTTAAAAACAGTGTGTACGAGAAGGAGGAAAGTTGGAAAAACGTGGAAAAGGGGAAAGTATAAAGAAAAGAAACAAAAGGGCAGTATTGGTTTAAATGGCCTTTTTAACGATTTCGTGAGTCATATGGGTTCGGAATCATAAAAAAAGTGTTTACGCGAAGGAGGAAAGTTGTTTTGAGTGCAAAAACGTGGGAAAAATGAATGCATAAGGAAAAGAAACAAAAGGGCGGTATTGGTTTAAATGGCTTTTTAGACAGTTTTGTGAGTCAGATGGGTTCGGAATCTTAAAAACAGTGTATACGCGAAGGAGGAAAGTTGTTTTGAGTGCAAAAACGTGGAAAAAATGAATGTATAAGGAAAAGAAACAAAAGGGAGGTATTGGTTTAAATGGTCTTTTAGATGATTTTGTGAGTCAGATGGGTTCGGAATCATGAAAACAGTGTGTACGCGAAGGAGGAAAGTTGTCTTGAGTGCAAAAATGTAAGAAAAATGAATGTGTAAGGAAAAGAAACGAAAGGGCGGTATTGGTTTAAATGGCCTTTTTAACGATTTTGTGAGTCATGGTTTCGGAATCATAAAAAAAGTGTGTACGCGAAGGAGAAAAGTTCAGATGGGTTCGGAATCTTAAAAACAGTGTGTACGAGAAGGAGGAAAGTTGTTTTGAGTGCAAAAACGTGGAAAAAATGAATGTATAAGGAAAAGAAACAAAAGGGCGGTATTGGTTTAAATGGCCTTTTTAACGATTTTGTGAGTCATATGGGTTCGGAATCATAAAAAAAGTGTGTGCGCGAAGAAGGAAAGTTGTCTTAAGTGCAAAAACGTAAGAAAAATGAATGCATAAGGAAAAGAAACGAAAGGGCGGAATTCGTTTAAATGGTCTTTTGGACGGTTTTGTTATTCAGATGGGTTTGGATTTATAAAAACAGTGTGTACGAGGTGGAAAGTTCGAAAAACGTGGAAAAAGTGAATGTATAAGGAAAAGAAACAAAAGGGAGGTATTGGTTTAAATGGTCTTTTAGATGATTTTGTGAGTCAGATGGGTTCGGAATCATGAAAACAGTGTGTACGCGAAGGAGAAAAGTTGTCTTGAGTGCAAAAATGTAAGAAAAATGAATGTGTAAGGAAAAGAAACGAAAGGGCGGTATTGGTTTAAATGGCCTTTTTAACGATTTTGTGAGTCATATGGGCTCGGAATCTTAAAAACAGTGTGTACGCGAAGGAGGAAAGTTGTTTTGAGAACAAAAACGTGGAAAAAATGAATGTATAAGGAAAAGAAACAAAAGGGCGGTATTGGTTTAAATGGCCTTTTAGACGGTTTTGTGAGTCAGGTGGGTTCGGAATCTTAAAAACAGTGTGTACGAGAAGGAGGAAAGTTGGAAAAACGTGGAAAAGGGGAAAGTATATAGAAAAGAAACAAAAGGGCGGTATTGGTTTAAATGGCCTTTTTAACGATTTCGTGAGTCATATGGGTTCGGAATCATAAAAAAAGTGTTTACGCGAAGGAGGAAAGTTGTTTTGAGTGCAAAAACGTGGGAAAAATGAATGCATAAGGAAAAGAAACAAAAGGGCGGTATTGGTTTAAATGGCTTTTTAGACAGTTTTGTGAGTCAGATGGGTTCGGAATCTTAAAAACAGTGTTTACGCGAAGGAGGAAAGTTGTTTTGAGTACAAAAACGTGGGAAAAATGAATGCATAAGAAAAAGAAACAAAAGGGCGGTATTGGTTTAAATGGCTTTTTAGACAGTTTTGTGAGTCAGATGGGTTCGGAATATTAAAAACAGTGTATACGCGGAGGAAAGTTGTTTTGAGTGCAAAAACGTGGTAAAAATGAATGTATAAGGAAAAGAAACAAATGGGAGGTATTGGTTTAAATGGTCTTTTAGATGATTTTGTGAGTCAGATGGGTTCGGAATCATGAAAACAGTGTGTACGCGAAGGAGGAAAGTTGTCTTGAGTGCAAAAATGTAAGAAAAATGAATGTGTAAGGAAAAGAAACGAAAGGGCGGTATTGGTTTAAATGGCCTTTTTAACGATTTTGTGAGTCATGGTTTCGGAATCATAAAAAAAGTGTGTACGCGAAGGAGAAAAGTTCAGATGGGTTCGGAATCTTAAAAACAGTGTGTACGAGAAGGAGGAAAGTTGTTTTGAGTGCAAAAACGTGGTAAAAATGAATGTATAAGGAAAAGAAACAAAAGGGAGGTATTGGTTTAAATGGTCTTTTAGATGATTTTGTGAGTCAGATGGGTTCGGAATCATGAAAACAGTGTGTACGCGAAGGAGAAAAGTTGTCTTGAGTGCAAAAATGTAAGAAAAATGAATGTGTAAGGAAAAGAAACGAAAGGGCGGTATTGGTTTAAATGGCCTTTTTAACGATTTTGTGAGTCATATGGTTTCGGAATCATAAAAAAAGTGTGTACGCGAAGGAGGAAAGTTGTTTTGAGAACAAAAACGTGGAAAAAATGAATGTATAAGGAAAAGAAACAAAAGGGCGGTATTGGTTTAAATGGCCTTTTAGACGGTTTTGTGAGTCAGGTGGGTTCGGAATCTTAAAAACAGTGTGTACGAGAAGGAGGAAAGTTGGAAAAACGTGGAAAAGGGGAAAGTATAAAGAAAAGAAACAAAAGGGCGGTATTGGTTTAAATGGCCTTTTTAACGATTTCGTGAGTCATATGGGTTCGGAATCATAAAAAAAGTGTTTACGCGAAGGAGGAAAGTTGTTTTGAGTGCAAAAACGTGGGAAAAATGAATGCATAAGGAAAAGAAACAAAAGGGCGGTATTGGTTTAAATGGCTTTTTAGACAGTTTTGTGAGTCAGATGGGTTCGGAATCTTAAAAACAGTGTTTACGCGAAGGAGGAAAGTTGTTTTGAGTACAAAAACGTGGGAAAAATGAATGCATAAGAAAAAGAAACAAAAGGGCGGTATTGGTTTAAATGGCTTTTTAGACAGTTTTGTGAGTCAGATGGGTTCGGAATATTAAAAACAGTGTATACGCGGAGGAAAGTTGTTTTGAGTGCAAAAACGTGGTAAAAATGAATGTATAAGGAAAAGAAACAAATGGGAGGTATTGGTTTAAATGGTCTTTTAGATGATTTTGTGAGTCAGATGGGTTCGGAATCATGAAAACAGTGTGTACGCGAAGGAGGAAAGTTGTCTTGAGTGCAAAAATGTAAGAAAAATGAATGTGTAAGGAAAAGAAACGAAAGGGCGGTATTGGTTTAAATGGCCTTTTTAACGATTTTGTGAGTCATGGTTTCGGAATCATAAAAAAAGTGTGTACGCGAAGGAGAAAAGTTCAGATGGGTTCGGAATCTTAAAAACAGTGTGTACGAGAAGGAGGAAAGTTGTTTTGAGTGCAAAAACGTGGTAAAAATGAATGTATAAGGAAAAGAAACAAAAGGGAGGTATTGGTTTAAATGGTCTTTTAGATGATTTTGTGAGTCAGATGGGTTCGGAATCATGAAAACAGTGTGTACGCGAAGGAGAAAAGTTGTCTTGAGTGCAAAAATGTAAGAAAAATGAATGTGTAAGGAAAAGAAACGAAAGGGCGGTATTGGTTTAAATGGCCTTTTTAACGATTTTGTGAGTCATATGGTTTCGGAATCATAAAAAAAGTGTGTACGCGAAGGAGGAAAGTTGTTTTGAGAACAAAAACGTGGAAAAAATGAATGTATAAGGAAAAGAAACAAAAGGGCGGTATTGGTTTAAATGGCCTTTTAGACGGTTTTGTGAGTCAGGTGGGTTCGGAATCTTAAAAACAGTGTGTACGAGAAGGAGGAAAGTTGGAAAAACGTGGAAAAGGGGAAAGTATAAAGAAAAGAAACAAAAGGGCGGTATTGGTTTAAATGGCCTTTTTAACGATTTCGTGAGTCATATGGGTTCGGAATCATAAAAAAAGTGTTTACGCGAAGGAGGAAAGTTGTTTTGAGTGCAAAAACGTGGGAAAAATGAATGCATAAGGAAAAGAAACAAAAGGGCGGTATTGGTTTAAATGGCTTTTTAGACAGTTTTGTGAGTCAGATGGGTTCGGAATCTTAAAAACAGTGTTTACGCGAAGGAGGAAAGTTGTTTTGAGTACAAAAACGTGGGAAAAATGAATGCATAAGAAAAAGAAACAAAAGGGCGGTATTGGTTTAAATGGCTTTTTAGACAGTTTTGTGAGTCAGATGGGTTCGGAATCTTAAAAACAGTGTATACGCGGAGGAAAGTTGTTTTGAGTGCAAAAACGTGGTAAAAATGAATGCATAAGAAAAAGAAACAAAAGGGCGGTATTGGTTTAAATGGCTTTTTAGACAGTTTTGTGAGTCAGATGGGTTCGGAATCTTAAAAACAGTGTATACGCGGAGGAAAGTTGTTTTGAGTGCAAAAACGTGGTAAAAATGAATGTATAAGGAAAAGAAACAAATAGGAGGTATTGGTTTAAATGGTCTTTTAGATGATTTTGTGAGTCAGATGGGTTCGGAATCATGAAAACAGTGTGTACGCGAAGGAGGAAAGTTGTCTTGAGTGCAAAAATGTAAGAAAAATGAATGTGTAAGGAAAAGAAACGAAAGGGCGGTATTGGTTTAAATGTCCTTTTTAACGATTTTGTGAGTCATGGTTTCGGAATCATAAAAAAAGTGTGTACGCGAAGGAGAAAAGTTCAGATGGGTTCGGAATCTTAAAAACAGTGTGTACGAGAAGGAGGAAAGTTGTTTTGAGTGCAAAAACGTGGAAAAAATGAATGTATAAGGAAAAGAAACAAAAGGGCGGTATTGGTTTAAATGGCCTTTTTAACGATTTTGTGAGTCATATGGGTTCGGAATCATAAAAAAAGTGTGTACGCGAAGAAGGAAAGTTGTCTTAAGTGCAAAAACGTAAGAAAAATGAATGCATAAGGAAAAGAAACGAAAGGGCGGAATTCGTTTAAATGGTCTTTTGGACGGTTTTGTTATTCAGATAGGTTTGGAATTATAAAAACAGTGTGTACGCGAAGGAGGAAAGTTGTTTTGAGTGCAAAAACGTGGAAAAAATGAATGGATAAGGAAAAGAAACAAAAGGGCGGTATCGGTTTAAATAGCTTTTTAGACAGTTTTGTGAGTCAGATGGGTTCGGAATCTTAAAAACAGTGTGTACGAGAAGGAGGAAAGTTGTTTTGAGTGCAAAAACGTGAAAAAAATGAATGCATAAGGAAAAGAAACAAAAGGGCGGTATTGGTTTAAATGGCTTTTTAGACAGTTTTGTGAGTCAGATGGGCTCGGAATCTTAAAAACAGTGTGTACGCGAAGGAGGAAAGTTGTTTTGAGAACAAAAACGTGGAAAAAATGAATGTATAAGGAAAAGAAACAAAAGGGCGGTATTGGTTTAAATGGCCTTTTAGACGGTTTTGTGAGTCAGGTGGGTTCGGAATCTTAAAAACAGTGTGTACGAGAAGGAGGAAAGTTGGAAAAACGTGGAAAAGGGGAAAGTATAAAGAAAAGAAACAAAAGGGCGGTATTGGTTTAAATGGCCTTTTTAACGATTTCGTGAGTCATATGGGTTCGGAATCATAAAAAAAGTGTTTACGCGAAGGAGGAAAGTTGTTTTGAGTGCAAAAACGTGGGAAAAATGAATGCATAAGGAAAAGAAACAAAAGGGCGGTATTGGTTTAAATGGCTTTTTAGACAGTTTTGTGAGTCAGATGGGTTCGGAATCTTAAAAACAGTGTATACGCGAAGGAGGAAAGTTGTTTTGAGTGCAAAAACGTGGAAAAAATGAATGTATAAGGAAAAGAAACAAAAGGGAGGTATTGGTTTAAATGGTCTTTTAGATTATTTTGTGAGTCAGATGGGTTCGGAATCATCAAAACAGTGTGTACGCGAAGGAGGAAAGTTGTCTTGAGTGCAAAAATGTAAGAAAAATGAATGTGTAAGGAAAAGAAACGAAAGGGCGGTATTGGTTTAAATGGCCTTTTTAACGATTTTGTGAGTCATATGGGTTCGGAATCATAAAAAAAGTGTGTACGCGAAGAAGGAAAGTTGTCTTAAGTGCAAAAACGTAAGAAAAATGAATGCATAAGGAAAAGAAACGAAAGGGCGGAATTCGTTTAAATGGTCTTTTGGACGGTTTTGTTATTCAGATGGGTTTGGATTTATAAAAACAGTGTGTACGAGGTGGAAATTTCGAAAAACGTGGAAAAAGTGAATGTATAAGGAAAAGAAACAAAACGGCGGTATTGGTTTAAATGGCTTTTTAGACAGTTTTGTGAGTCAGATGGGTTCGGAATCTTAAAAACAGTGTTTACGCGAAGGAGGAAAGTTGTTTTGAGTACAAAAACGTGGGAAAAATGAATGCATAAGAAAAAGAAACAAAAGGGCGGTATTGGTTTAAATGGCTTTTTAGACAGTTTTGTGAGTCAGATGGGTTCGGAATCTTAAAAACAGTGTATACGCGGAGGAAAGTTGTTTTGAGTGCAAAAACGTGGTAAAAATGAATGTATAAGGAAAAGAAACAAAAGGGAGGTATTGGTTTAAATGGTCTTTTAGATGATTTTGTGAGTCAGATGGGTTCGGAATCATGAAAACAGTGTGTACGCGAAGGAGGAAAGTTGTCTTGAGTGCAAAAATGTAAGAAAAATGAATGTGTAAGGAAAAGAAACGAAAGGGCGGTATTGGTTTAAATGGCCTTTTTAACAATTTTGTGAGTCATATGGTTTCGGAATCATAAAAAAAGTGTGTACGCGAAGGAGGAAAGTTGTTTTGAATGCAAAAACGTGGGAAAAATGAATGCATAAGGAAAAGAAACAAAAGGGCGGCATTGGTTTAAATGGCTTTTTAGACAGTTTTCTGAGTCAGATGGGTTCGGAATCTTAAAAACAGTGTATACGCGTAGGAGGAAAGTTGTTTTGAGTGCAAAAACGTGGTAAAAATGAATGTATAAGGAAAAGAAACAAAAGGGAGGTATTGGTTTAAATGGTCTTTTAGATGATTTTGTGAGTTAGATGGGTTCGGAATCATCAAAACAGTGTGTACGCGAAGGAGGAAAGTTGTCTTGAGTGCAAAAATGTAAGAAAAATGAATGTGTAAGGAAAAGAAACGAAAGGGCGGTATTGGTTTAAATGGCCTTTTTAACGATTTTGTGAGTCATATGGGTTCGGAATCATAAACAAAGTGTGTACGCAAAGGAGGAAAGTTGCTTTGAGTGCAAAAACGTGGGAAAAATGAATGCATAAGGAAAAGAAACAAAAGGGCGGTATTGGTTTAAATAGCTTTTTAGACAGTTTTGTGAGTCAGATGGGTTCGGAATCTTAAAAACAGTGTGTACGAGAAGGAGGAAAGTTGTTTTGAGTGCAAAAACGTGAAAAAAATGAATGCATAAGGAAAAGAAACAAAGGGGCGGTATTGGTTTAAATGGCTTTTTAGACAGTTTTGTGAGTCAGATGGGTTCGGAATCTTAAAAACAGTGTATACGCGAAGGAGGAAAGTTGTTTTGAGTGCAAAAACGTGGAAAAAATGAATGTATAAGGAAAAGAAACAAAAGGGCGGTATTGGTTTAAATGGCCTTTTAGACGGTTTTGTGAGTCAGGTGGGTTCGGAATCTTAAAAACAGTGTGTACGAGAAGGAGGAAAGTTGGAAAAACGTGGAAAAGGGGAAAGTATAAAGAAAAGAAACAAAAGGGCGGTATTGGTTTAAATGGCCTTTTTAACGATTTCGTGAGTCATATGGGTTCCGAATCATAAAAAAAGTGTTTACGCGAAGGAGGAAAGTTGTTTTGAGTGCAAAAACGTGGGAAAAATGAATGCATAAGGAAAAGAAACAAAAAGGCGGTATTGGTTTAAATGGCTTTTTAGACAGTTTTGTGAGTCAGATGGGTTCGGAATCTTAAAAACAGTGTATACGCGAAGGAGGAAAGTTGTTTTGAGTGCAAAAACGTGGAAAAAATGAATGTATAAGGAAAAGAAACAAAAGGGAGGTATTGGTTTAAATGGTCTTTTAGATTATTTTGTGAGTCAGATGGGTTCGGAATCATCAAAACAGTGTGTACGCGAAGGAGGAAAGTTGTCTTGAGTGCAAAAATGTAAGAAAAATGAATGTGTAAGGAAAAGAAACGAAAGGGCGGTATTGGTTTAAATGGCCTTTTTAACGATTTTGTGAGTCATATGGGTTCGGAATCATAAAAAAAGTGTGTACGCGAAGAAGGAAAGTTGTCTTAAGTGCAAAAACGTAAGAAAAATGAATGCATAAGGAAAAGAAACGAAAGGGCGGAATTCGTTTAAATGGTCTTTTGGACGGTTTCGTTATTCAGATGGGTTTGGATTTATAAAAACAGTGTGTACGAGGTGGAAATTTCGAAAAACGTGGAAAAAGTGAATGTATAAGGAAAAGAAACAAAACGGCGGTATTGGTTTAAATGGCTTTTTAGACAGTTTTGTGAGTCAGATGGGTTCGGAATCTTAAAAACAGTGTTTACGCGAAGGAGGAAAGTTGTTTTGAGTACAAAAACGTGGGAAAAATGAATGCATAAGAAAAAGAAACAAAAGGGCGGTATTGGTTTAAATGGCTTTTTAGACAGTTTTGTGAGTCAGATGGGTTCGGAATCTTAAAAACAGTGTATACGCGGAGGAAAGTTGTTTTGAGTGCAAAAACGTGGTAAAAATGAATGTATAAGGAAAAGAAACAAAAGGGAGGTATTGGTTTAAATGGTCTTTTAGATGATTTTGTGAGTCAGATGGGTTCGGAATCATGAAAACAGTGTGTACGCGAAGGAGGAAAGTTGTCTTGAGTGCAAAAATGTAAGAAAAATGAATGTGTAAGGAAAAGAAACGAAAGGGCGGTATTGTTTTAAATGGCCTTTTTAACAATTTTGTGAGTCATATGGTTTCGGAATCATAAAAAAAGTGTGTACGCGAAGGAGGAAAGTTGTTTTGAATGCAAAAACGTGGGAAAAATGAATGCATAAGGAAAAGAAACAAAAGGGCGGCATTGGTTTAAATGGCTTTTTATACAGTTTTCTGAGTCAGATGGGTTCGGAATCTTAAAAACAGTGTATACGCGTAGGAGGAAAGTTGTTTTGAGTGCAAAATCGTGGAAAAAATGAATGTATAAGGAAAAGAAACAAAAGGGCGTTATTCGTTTAAATGGTCTTTTAGACGATTTTGTGAGTTAGATGGGTTCGGAATCATCAAAACAGTGTGTACGCGAAGGAGGAAAGTTGTCTTGAGTGCAAAAATGTAAGAAAAATGAATGTGTAAGGAAAAGAAACGAAAGGGCGGTATTGGTTTAAATGCTCTTTTAGATGATTTTGTGAGTCAGATGGGTTCGGAATCATCAAAACAGTGTGTACGCGAAGGTGGAAAGTTGTCTTGAGTGCAAAAATGTAAGAAAAATGAATGTGTAAGGAAAAGAAACGAAAGGGCGGTATTGGTTTAAATGGCCTTTTTAACGATTTTGTGAGTCATATGGGTTCGGAATCTTAAAAACAGTGTGTACGAGAAGGAGGAAAGTTGTTTTGAGTGCAAAAACGTGAAAAAAATGAATGCATAAGGAAAAGAAACAAAAGGGCGGTATTGGTTTAAATGGCTTTTTAGACAGTTTTGTGAGTCAGATGGGTTCGGAATCTTAAAAACAGTGTATACGCGAAGGAGGAAAGTTGTTTTGAGTGCAAAAACGTGGAAAAAATGAATGTATAAGGAAAAGAAACAAAAGGGCGGTATTGGTTTAAATGGCCTTTTAGACGGTTTTGTGAGTCAGGTGGGTTCGGAATCTTAAAAACAGTGTGTACGAGAAGGAGGAAAGTTGGAAAAACGTGGAAAAGGGGAAAGTATAAAGAAAAGAAACAAAAGGGCGGTATTGGTTTAAATGGCCTTTTTAACGATTTCGTGAGTCATATGGGTTCCGAATCATAAAAAAAGTGTTTACGCGAAGGAGGAAAGTTGTTTTGAGTGCAAAAACGTGGGAAAAATGAATGCATAAGGAAAAGAAACAAAAAGGCGGTATTGGTTTAAATGGCTTTTTAGACAGTTTTGTGAGTCAGATGGGTTCGGAATCTTAAAAACAGTGTATACGCGAAGGAGGAAAGTTGTTTTGAGTGCAAAAACGTGGAAAAAATGAATGTATAAGGAAAAGAAACAAAAGGGAGGTATTGGTTTAAATGGTCTTTTAGATTATTTTGTGAGTCAGATGGGTTCGGAATCATCAAAACAGTGTGTACGCGAAGGAGGAAAGTTGTCTTGAGTGCAAAAATGTAAGAAAAATGAATGTGTAAGGAAAAGAAACGAAAGGGCGGTATTGGTTTAAATGGCCTTTTTAACGATTTTGTGAGTCATATGGGTTCGGAATCATAAAAAAAGTGTGTACGCGAAGAAGGAAAGTTGTCTTAAGTGCAAAAACGTAAGAAAAATGAATGCATAAGGAAAAGAAACGAAAGGGCGGAATTCGTTTAAATGGTCTTTTGGACGGTTTCGTTATTCAGATGGGTTTGGATTTATAAAAACAGTGTGTACGAGGTGGAAATTTCGAAAAACGTGGAAAAAGTGAATGTATAAGGAAAAGAAACAAAACGGCGGTATTGGTTTAAATGGCTTTTTAGACAGTTTTGTGAGTCAGATGGGTTCGGAATCTTAAAAACAGTGTTTACGCGAAGGAGGAAAGTTGTTTTGAGTACAAAAACGTGGGAAAAATGAATGCATAAGAAAAAGAAACAAAAGGGCGGTATTGGTTTAAATGGCTTTTTAGACAGTTTTGTGAGTCAGATGGGTTCGGAATCTTAAAAACAGTGTATACGCGGAGGAAAGTTGTTTTGAGTGCAAAAACGTGGTAAAAATGAATGTATAAGGAAAAGAAACAAAAGGGAGGTATTGGTTTAAATGGTCTTTTAGATGATTTTGTGAGTCAGATGGGTTCGGAATCATGAAAACAGTGTGTACGCGAAGGAGGAAAGTTGTCTTGAGTGCAAAAATGTAAGAAAAATGAATGTGTAAGGAAAAGAAACGAAAGGGCGGTATTGTTTTAAATGGCCTTTTTAACAATTTTGTGAGTCATATGGTTTCGGAATCATAAAAAAAGTGTGTACGCGAAGGAGGAAAGTTGTTTTGAATGCAAAAACGTGGGAAAAATGAATGCATAAGGAAAAGAAACAAAAGGGCGGCATTGGTTTAAATGGCTTTTTATACAGTTTTCTGAGTCAGATGGGTTCGGAATCTTAAAAACAGTGTATACGCGTAGGAGGAAAGTTGTTTTGAGTGCAAAATCGTGGAAAAAATGAATGTATAAGGAAAAGAAACAAAAGGGCGTTATTCGTTTAAATGGTCTTTTAGACGATTTTGTGAGTTAGATGGGTTCGGAATCATCAAAACAGTGTGTACGCGAAGGAGGAAAGTTGTCTTGAGTGCAAAAATGTAAGAAAAATGAATGTGTAAGGAAAAGAAACGAAAGGGCGGTATTGGTTTAAATGCTCTTTTAGATGATTTTGTGAGTCAGATGGGTTCGGAATCATCAAAACAGTGTGTACGCGAAGGTGGAAAGTTGTCTTGAGTGCAAAAATGTAAGAAAAATGAATGTGTAAGGAAAAGAAACGAAAGGGCGGTATTGGTTTAAATGGCCTTTTTAACGATTTTGTGAGTCATATGGGTTCGGAATCATAAACAAAGTGTGTACGCAAAAGAGGAAAGTTGCTTTGAGTGCAAAAACGTGGGAAAAATGAATGCATAAGGAAAAGAAACAAAAGGGCGGTATTGGTTTAAATGGCTTTTTAGACAGTTTTCTGATTCAGATGGGTTCGGAATCTTAAAAACAGTGTATACGCGAAGGAGGAAGGAGGTTTTGAGTGCAAAAACGTGGTAAAAATGAATGTATAAGGAAAAGAAACAAAAGGGAGGTATTGGTTTAAATGCTCTTTTAGATGATTTTGTGAGTCAGATGGGTTCGGAATCATAAAAACAGTGTGTACGCGAAGAAGGAAAGTTGTGTTGAGTGCAAAAACGTAAGAAAAATGAATGCATAAGGAAAAGAAACAAAAGGGCGGAATTCGTTTAAATGGTCTTTTGGACTGTTTTGTTATTCAGATAGGTTTGGAATTATAAAAACAGTGTGTACGCGAAGGAGGAAAGTTGTTTTGAGTGCAAAAACGTTGAAAAAATGAATGGATAAGGAAAAGAAACAAACGGGCGGTATCGGTTTAAATAGCTTTTTAGACAGTTTTGTGAGTCAGATGGGTTCGGAATCTTAAAAACAGTGTGTACGAGAAGCAGGAAAGTTGTTTTGAGTGAAAAACGTGAAAAAAATGAATGCATAAGGAAAAGAAACAAAAGGGCGGTATTGGTTTAAATGGCTTTTTAGACAGTTTTGTGAGTCAGATGGGCTCGGAATCTTAAAAACAGTGTGTACGCGAAGGAGGAAAGTTGTTTTGAGAACAAAAACGTGGAAAAAATGAATGTATAAGGAAAAGAAACAAAAGGGCGGTATTGGTTTAAATGGCCTTTTAGACGGTTTTGTGAGTCAGAAGGGTTCGGAATCTTAAAAACAGTGTGTACGAGAAGGGGGAAAGTTGGAAAAACGTGGAAAAGGGGAAAGTATAAAGAAAAGAAACAAAAGGGCAGTATTGGTTTAAATGGCCTTTTTAACGATTTCGTGAGTCATATGGGTTCGGAATCATAAAAAAAGTGTTTACGCGAAGGAGGAAAGTTGTTTTGAGTGCAAAAACGTGGGAAAAATGAATGCATAAGGAAAAGAAACAAAAGGGCGGTATTGGTTTAAATGGCTTTTTAGACAGTTTTGTGAGTCAGATGGGTTCGGAATCTTAAAAACAGTGTATACGCGAAGGAGGAAAGTTGTTTTGAGTGCAAAAACGTGGAAAAAATGAATGTATAAGGAAAAGAAACAAAAGGGAGGTATTGGTTTAAATGGTCTTTTAGATGATTTTGTGAGTCAGATGGGTTCGGAATCATCAAAACAGTGTGTACGCGAAGGAGGAAAGTTGTTTTGAGTGCAAAAACGTGGGAAAAATGAATGCATAAGGAAAAGAAACAAAAGGGCGGTATTGGTTTAAATGGCTTTTTAGACAGTTTTGTGAGTCAGATGGGTTCGGAATCTTAAAAACAGTGTTTACGCGAAGGAGGAAAGTTGTTTTGAATGCAAAAACGTGGGAAAAATGAATGCATAAGGAAAAGAAACAAAAGGGAGGTATTGGTTTAAATGCTCTTTTAGATGATTTTGTGAGTCAGATGGGTTCGGAATCATAAAAACAGTGTGTACGCGAAGAAGGAAAGTTGTCTTGAGTGCAAAAACGTAAGAAAAATGAATGCATAAGGAAAAGAAACAAAAGGGCGGAATTCGTTTAACTGGTCTTTTGGACTGTTTTGTTATTCAGATAGGTTTGGAATTATAAAAACAGTGTGTACGCGAAGGAGGAAAGTTGTTTTGAGTGCAAAAACGTGGAAAAAATGAATGGATAAGGAAAAGAAACAAAAGGGCGGTATTGGTTTAAATGGCCTTTTAGACGGTTTTGTGAGTCAGATGGGCTCGGAATCTTAAAAACAGTGTGTACGCGAAGGAGGAAAGTTGTTTTGAGAACAAAAACGTGGAAAAAATGAATGTATAAGGAAAAGAAACAAAAGGGCGGTATTGGTTTAAATGGCCTTTTAGACGGTTTTGTGAGTCAGGTGGGTTCGGAATCTTAAAAACAGTGTGTACGAGAAGGAGGAAAGTTGGAAAAACGTGGAAAAGGGGAAAGTATAAAGAAAAGAAACAAAAGGGCAGTATTGGTTTAAATGGCCTTTTTAACGATTTCGTGAGTCATATGGGTTCGGAATCATAAAAAAAGTGTTTACGCGAAGGAGGAAAGTTGTTTTGAGTGCAAAAACGTGGGAAAAATGAATGCATAAGGAAAAGAAACAAAAGGGCGGTATTGGTTTAAATGGCTTTTTAGACAGTTTTGTGAGTCAGATGGGTTCGGAATCTTAAAAACAGTGTATACGCGAAGGAGGAAAGTTGTTTTGAGTGCAAAAACGTGGAAAAAATGAATGTATAAGGAAAAGAAACAAAAGGGAGGTATTGGTTTAAATGGTCTTTTAGATGATTTTGTGAGTCAGATGGGTTCGGAATCATCAAAACAGTGTGTACGCGAAGGAGGAAAGTTGTTTTGAGTGCAAAAACGTGGGAAAAATGAATGCATAAGGAAAAGAAACAAAAGGGCGGTATTGGTTTAAATGGCTTTTTAGACAGTTTTGTGAGTCAGATGGGTTCGGAATCTTAAAAACAGTGTTTACGCGAAGGAGGAAAGTTGTTTTGAATGCAAAAACGTGGGAAAAATGAATGCATAAGGAAAAGAAACAAAAGGGCGGTATTGGTTTAAATGGCTTTTTAGACAGTTTTCTGAGTCAGATGGGTTCGGAATCTTAAAAACAGTGTATACGCGTAGGAGGATAGTTGTTTTGAGTGCAAAAACGTGGTAAAAATGAATGTATAAGGAAAAGAAACAAAAGGGAGGTATTGGTTTAAATGCTCTTTTAGATGATTTTGTGAGTCAGATGGGTTCGGAATCATAAAAACAGTGTCTACGCGAAGAAGGAAAGTTGTCTTGAGTGCAAAAACGTAAGAAAAATGAATGCATAAGGAAAAGAAACAAAAGGGAGGTATTGGTTTAAATGCTCTTTTAGATGATTTTGTGAGTCAGATGGGTTCGGAATCATAAAAACAGTGTGTACGCGAAGAAGGAAAGTTGTCTTGAGTGCAAAAACGTAAGAAAAATGAATGCATAAGGAAAAGAAACAAAAGGGCGGAATTCGTTTAACTGGTCTTTTGGACTGTTTTGTTATTCAGATAGGTTTGGAATTATAAAAACAGTGTGTACGCGAAGGAGGAAAGTTGTTTTGAGTGCAAAAACGTGGAAAAAATGAATGGATAAGGAAAAGAAACAAAAGGGCGGTATCGGTTTAAATAGCTTTTTAGACAGTTTTGTGAGTCAGATGGGTTCGGAATCTTAAAAACAGTGTGTACGAGAAGGAGGAAAGTTGTTTTGAGTGCAAAAACGTGAAAAAAATGAATGCATAAGGAAAAGAAACAAAAGGGCGGTATTGATTTAAATGGCTTTTTAGACAGTTTTGTGAGTCAGATGGGCTCGGAATCTTAAAAACAGTGTGTACGCGAAGGAGGAAAGTTGTTTTGAGAACAAAAACGTGGAAAAAATGAATGTATAAGGAAAAGAAACAAAAGGGCGGTATTGGTTTAAATGGCCTTTTAGACGGTTTTGTGAGTCAGGTGGGTTCGGAATCTTAAAAACAGTGTGTACGAGAAGGAGGAAAGTTGGAAAAACGTGGAAAAGGGGAAAGTATAAAGAAAAGAAACAAAAGGGCGGTATTGGTTTAAATGGCCTTTTTAACGATTTCGTGAGTCATATGGGTTCCGAATCATAAAAAAAGTGTTTACGCGAAGGAGGAAAGTTGTTTTGAGTGCAAAAACGTGGGAAAAATGAATGCATAAGGAAAAGAAACAAAAAGGCGGTATTGGTTTAAATGGCTTTTTAGACAGTTTTGTGAGTCAGATGGGTTCGGAATCTTAAAAACAGTGTATACGCGAAGGAGGAAAGTTGTTTTGAGTTGTTTTGAGTGCAAAAACGTGGAAAAAATGAATGTATAAGGAAAAGAAACAAAAGGGAGGTATTGGTTTAAATGGTCTTTTAGATTATTTTGTGAGTCAGATGGGTTCGGAATCATCAAAACAGTGTGTACGCGAAGGAGGAAAGTTGTCTAAGAAAAATGAATGTGTAAGGAAAAGAAACGAAAGGGCGGTATTGGTTTAAATGGCCTTTTTAACGATTTTGTGAGTCATATGGGTTCGGAATCATAAAAAAAGTGTGTACGCGAAGAAGGAAAGTTGTCTTAAGTGCAAAAACGTAAGAAAAATGAATGCATAAGGAAAAGAAACGAAAGGGCGGAATTCGTTTAAATGGTCTTTTGGACGGTTTTGTTATTCAGATGGGTTTGGATTTATAAAAACAGTGTGTACGAGGTGGAAATTTCGAAAAACGTGGAAAAAGTGAATGTATAAGGAAAAGAAACAAAACGGCGGTATTGGTTTAAATGGCTTTTTAGACAGTTTTGTGAGTCAGATGGGTTCGGAATCTTAAAAACAGTGTTTACGCGAAGGAGGAAAGTTGTTTTGAGTACAAAAACGTGGGAAAAATGAATGCATAAGAAAAAGTAACAAAAGGGCGGTATTGGTTTAAATGGCTTTTTAGACAGTTTTGTGAGTCAGATGGGTTCGGAATCTTAAAAACAGTGTATACGCGGAGGAAAGTTGTTTTGAGTGCAAAAACGTGGTAAAAATGAATGTATAAGGAAAAGAAACAAAAGGGAGGTATTGGTTTAAATGGTCTTTTAGATTATTTTGTGAGTCAGATGGGTTCGGAATCATCAAAACAGTGTGTACGCGAAGGAGGAAAGTTGTCTAAGAAAAATGAATGTGTAAGGAAAAGAAACGAAAGGGCGGTATTGGTTTAAATGGCCTTTTTAACGATTTTGTGAGTCATATGGGTTCGGAATCATAAAAAAAGTGTGTACGCGAAGAAGGAAAGTTGTCTTAAGTGCAAAAACGTAAGAAAAATGAATGCATAAGGAAAAGAAACGAAAGGGCGGAATTCGTTTAAATGGTCTTTTGGACGGTTTTGTTATTGAGATGGGTTTGGATTTATAAAAACAGTGTGTACGAGGTGGAAAGTTCGAAAAACGTGGAAAAAGTGAATGTATAAGGAAAAGAAACAAAACGGCGGTATTGGATTAAATGGCTTTTTAGACAGTTTTGTGAGTCAGATGGGTTCGGAATCTTAAAAACAGTGTTTACGCGAAGGAGGAAAGTTTTTTTGAGTACAAAAACGTGGGAAAAATGAATGCATAAGAAAAAGAAACAAAAGGGCGGTATTGGTTTAAATGGCTTTTTAGACAGTTTTGTGAGTCAGATGGGTTCGGAATCTTAAAAACAGTGTATACGCGGAGGAAAGTTGTTTTGAGTGCAAAAACGTGGTAAAAATGAATGTATAAGGAAAAGAAACAAAAGGGAGGTATTGGTTTAAATGGTCTTTTAGATGATTTTGTGAGTCAGATGGGTTCGGAATCATGAAAACAGTGTGTACGCGAAGGAGGAAAGTTGTCTTGAGTGCAAAAATGTAAGAAAAATGAATGTGTAAGGAAAATAAACGAAAGGGCGGTATTGGTTTAAGTGGCCTTTTTAACGATTTTGTGAGTCATATGGTTTCGGAATCATAAAAAAAGTGTGTACGCGAAGGAGGAAAGTTGTTTTGAATGCAAAAACGTGGGAAAAATGAATGCATAAGGAAAAGAAACAAAAGGGCGGTATTGGTTTAAATGGCTTTTTAGACAGTTTTCTGATTCAGATGGGTTCGGAATCTTAAAAACAGTGTATACGCGAAGGAGGAAGGAGGTTTTGAGTGCAAAAACGTGGTAAAAATGAATGTATAAGGAAAAGAAACAAAAGGGAGGTATTGGTTTAAATGCTCTTTTAGATGATTTTGTGAGTCAGATGGGTTCGGAATCATAAAAACAGTGTGTACGCGAAGAAGGAAAGTTGTGTTGAGTGCAAAAACGTAAGAAAAATGAATGCATAAGGAAAAGAAACAAAAGGGCGGAATTCGTTTAAATGGTCTTTTGGACTGTTTTGTTATTCAGATAGGTTTGGAATTATAAAAACAGTGTGTACGCGAAGGAGGAAAGTTGTTTTGAGTGCAAAAACGTTGAAAAAATGAATGGATAAGGAAAAGAAACAAACGGGCGGTATCGGTTTAAATAGCTTTTTAGACAGTTTTGTGAGTCAGATGGGTTCGGAATCTTAAAAACAGTGTGTACGAGAAGCAGGAAAGTTGTTTTGAGTGAAAAACGTGAAAAAAATGAATGCATAAGGAAAAGAAACAAAAGGGCGGTATTGGTTTAAATGGCTTTTTAGACAGTTTTGTGAGTCAGATGGGCTCGGAATCTTAAAAACAGTGTGTACGCGAAGGAGGAAAGTTGTTTTGAGAACAAAAACGTGGAAAAAATGAATGTATAAGGAAAAGAAACAAAAGGGCGGTATTGGTTTAAATGGCCTTTTAGACGGTTTTGTGAGTCAGAAGGGTTCGGAATCTTAAAAACAGTGTGTACGAGAAGGAGGAAAGTTGGAAAAACGTGGAAAAGGGGAAAGTATAAAGAAAAGAAACAAAAGGGCAGTATTGGTTTAAATGGCCTTTTTAACGATTTCGTGAGTCATATGGGTTCGGAATCATAAAAAAAGTGTTTACGCGAAGGAGGAAAGTTGTTTTGAGTGCAAAAACGTGGGAAAAATGAATGCATAAGGAAAAGAAACAAAAGGGCGGTATTGGTTTAAATGGCTTTTTAGACAGTTTTGTGAGTCAGATGGGTTCGGAATCTTAAAAACAGTGTATACGCGAAGGAGGAAAGTTCTTTTGAGTGCAAAAACGTGGAAAAAATGAATGTATAAGGAAAAGAAACAAAAGGGAGGTATTGGTTTAAATGGTCTTTTAGATGATTTTGTGAGTCAGATGGGTTCGGAATCATCAAAACAGTGTGTACGCGAAGGAGGAAAGTTGTTTTGAGTGCAAAAACGTGGGAAAAATGAATGCATAAGGAAAAGAAACAAAAGGGCGGTATTGGTTTAAATGGCTTTTTAGACAGTTTTGTGAGTCAGATGGGTTCGGAATCTTAAAAACAGTGTTTACGCGAAGGAGGAAAGTTGTTTTGAATGCAAAAACGTGGGAAAAATGAATGCATAAGGAAAAGAAACAAAAGGGAGGTATTGGTTTAAATGCTCTTTTAGATGATTTTGTGAGTCAGATGGGTTCGGAATCATAAAAACAGTGTGTACGCGAAGAAGGAAAGTTGTCTTGAGTGAAAAAACGTAAGAAAAATGAATGCATAAGGAAAAGAAACAAAAGGGCGGAATTCGTTTAACTGGTCTTTTGGACTGTTTTGTTATTCAGATAGGTTTGGAATTATAAAAACAGTGTGTACGCGAAGGAGGAAAGTTGTTTTGAGTGCAAAAACGTGGAAAAAATGAATGGATAAGGAAAAGAAACAAAAGGGCGGTATTGGTTTAAATGGCCTTTTAGACGGTTTTGTGAGTCAGATGGGCTCGGAATCTTAAAAACAGTGTGTACGCGAAGGAGGAAAGTTGTTTTGAGAACAAAAACGTGGAAAAAATGAATGTATAAGGAAAAGAAACAAAAGGGCGGTATTGGTTTAAATGGCCTTTTAGACGGTTTTGTGAGTCAGGTGGGTTCGGAATCTTAAAAACAGTGTGTACGAGAAGGAGGAAAGTTGTTTTGAGTGCAAAAACGTGGGAAAAATGAATGCATAAGGAAAAGAAACAAAAGGGCGGTATTGGTTTAAATGGCTTTTTAGACAGTTTTGTGAGTCAGATGGGTTCGGAATCTTAAAAACAGTGTTTACGCGAAGGAGGAAAGTTGTTTTGAATGCAAAAACGTGGGAAAAATGAATGCATAAGGAAAAGAAACAAAAGGGCGGTATTGGTTTAAATGGCTTTTTAGACAGTTTTCTGAGTCAGATGGGTTCGGAATCTTAAAAACAGTGTATACGCGTAGGAGGATAGTTGTTTTGAGTGCAAAAACGTGGTAAAAATGAATGTATAAGGAAAAGAAACAAAAGGGAGGTATTGGTTTAAATGCTCTTTTAGATGATTTTGTGAGTCAGATGGGTTCGGAATCATAAAAACAGTGTGTACGCGAAGAAGGAAAGTTGTCTTGAGTGCAAAAACGTAAGAAAAATGAATGCATAAGGAAAAGAAACAAAAGGGAGGTATTGGTTTAAATGCTCTTTTAGATGATTTTGTGAGTCAGATGGGTTCGGAATCATAAAAACAGTGTGTACGCGAAGAAGGAAAGTTGTCTTGAGTGCAAAAACGTAAGAAAAATGAATGCATAAGGAAAAGAAACAAAAGGGCGGAATTCGTTTAACTGGTCTTTTGGACTGTTTTGTTATTCAGATAGGTTTGGAATTATAAAAACAGTGTGTACGCGAAGGAGGAAAGTTGTTTTGAGTGCAAAAACGTGGAAAAAATGAATGGATAAGGAAAAGAAACAAAAGGGCGGTATCGGTTTAAATAGCTTTTTAGACAGTTTTGTGAGTCAGATGGGTTCGGAATCTTAAAAACAGTGTGTACGAGAAGGAGGAAAGTTGTTTTGAGTGCAAAAACGTGAAAAAAATGAATGCATAAGGAAAAGAAACAAAAGGGCGGTATTGATTTAAATGGCTTTTTAGACAGTTTTGTGAGTCAGATGGGCTCGGAATCTTAAAAACAGTGTGTACGCGAAGGAGGAAAGTTGTTTTGAGAACAAAAACGTGGAAAAAATGAATGTATAAGGAAAAGAAACAAAAGGGCGGTATTGGTTTAAATGGCCTTTTAGACGGTTTTGTGAGTCAGGTGGGTTCGGAATCTTAAAAACAGTGTATACGCGGAGGAAAGTTGTTTTGAGTGCAAAAACGTGGTAAAAATGAATGTATAAGGAAAAGAAACAAAAGGGAGGTATTGGTTTAAATGGTCTTTTAGATGATTTTGTGAGTCAGATGGGTTCGGAATCATGAAAACAGTGTGTACGCGAAGGAGGAAAGTTGTCTTGAGTGCAAAAATGTAAGAAAAATGAATGTGTAAGGAAAAGAAACGAAAGGGCGGTATTGGTTTAAATGGCCTTTTTAACAATTTTGTGAGTCATATGGTTTCGGAATCATAAAAAAAGTGTGTACGCGAAGGAGGAAAGTTGTTTTGAATGCAAAAACGTGGGAAAAATGAATGCATAAGGAAAAGAAACAAAAGGGCGGCATTGGTTTAAATGGCTTTTTAGACAGTTTTCTGAGTCAGATGGGTTCGGAATCTTAAAAACAGTGTATACGCGTAGGAGGAAAGTTGTTTTGAGTGCAAAAACGTGGTAAAAATGAATGTATAAGGAAAAGAAACAAAAGGGAGGTATTGGTTTAAATGGTCTTTTAGATGATTTTGTGAGTTAGATGGGTTCGGAATCATCAAAACAGTGTGTACGCGAAGGAGGAAAGTTGTCTTGAGTGCAAAAATGTAAGATAAATGAATGTGTAAGGAAAAGAAACGAAAGGGCGGTATTGGTTTAAATGGCCTTTTTAACGATTTTGTGAGTCATATGGGTTCGGAATCATAAAAACAGTGTGTACGCAAAGGAAGAAAACTGTTTTGAGTGCAAAATCGTGGAAAAAATGAATGTATAAGGAAAAGAAACAAAAGGGCGTTATTCGTTTAAATGGTCTTTTAGACGATTTTGTGAGTTAGATGGGTTCGGAATCATCAAAACAGTGTGTACGCGAAGGAGGAAAGTTGTCTTGAGTGCAGAAATGTAAGAAAAATGAATGTGTAAGGAAAAGAAACGAAAGGGCGGTATTGGTTTAAATGCTCTTTTAGATGATTTTGTGAGTCAGATGGGTTCGGAATCTTAAAAACAGTGTATACGCGGAGGAAAGTTGTTTTGAGTGCAAAAACGTGGTAAAAATGAATGTATAAGGAAAAGAAACAAATGGGAGGTATTGGTTTAAATGGTCTTTTAGATGATTTTGTGAGTCAGATGGGTTCGGAATCATGAAAACAGTGTGTACGCGAAGGAGGAAAGTTGTCTTGAGTGCAAAAATGTAAGAAAAATGAATGTGTAAGGAAAAGAAACAAAAGGGCGGTATTGGTTTAAATGGCCTTTTTAACGATTTTGTGAGTCATGGTTTCGGAATCATAAAAAAAGTGTGTACGCGAAGGAGAAAAGTTCAGATGGATTCGGAATCATAAAAAAAGTGTGTACGCGAAGAAGGAAAGTTGTCTTAAGTGCAAAAACGTAAGAAAAATGAATGCATAAGGAAAAGAAACGAAAAGGCGGAATTCGTTTAAATGGTCTTTTGGACGGTTTTGTTATTCAGATAGGTTTGGAATTATAAAAACAGTGTGTACGCGAAGGAGGAAAGTTGTTTTGAGTGCAAAAACGTGGAAAAAATGAATGGATAAGGAAAAGAAACAAAAGGGCGGTATCGGTTTAAATAGCTTTTTAGACAGTTTTGTGAGTCAGATGGGTTCGGAATCTTAAAAACAGTGTGTACGAGAAGGAGGAAAGTTGTTTTGAGTGCAAAAACGTGAAAAAAATGAATGCATAAGGAAAAGAAACAAAAGGGCGGTATTGGTTTAAATGGCTTTTTAGACAGTTTTGTGAGTCAGATGGGCTCGGAATCTTAAAAACAGTGTGTACGCGAAGGAGGAAAGTTGTTTTGAGAACAAAAACGTGGAAAAAATGAATGTATAAGGAAAAAAAACAAAAGGGCGGTATTGGTTTAAATGGCCTTTTAGACGGTTTTGTGAGTCAGGTGGGTTCGGAATCTTAAAAACAGTGTGTACGAGAAGGAGGAAAGTTGGAAAAACGTGGAAAAGGGGAAAGTATAAAGAAAAGAAACAAAAGGGCGGTATTGGTTTAAATGGCCTTTTTAACGATTTCGTGAGTCATATGGGTTCGGAATCATAAAAAAAGTGTTTACGCGAAGGAGGAAAGTTGTTTTGAGTGCAAAAACGTGGGAAAAATGAATGCATAAGGAAAAGAAACAAAAGGGCGGTATTGGTTTAAATGGCTTTTTAGACAGTTTTGTGAGTCAGATGGGTTCGGAATCTTAAAAACAGTGTATACGCGAAGGAGGAAAGTTGTTTTGAGTGCAAAAACGTGGAAAAAATGAATGTATAAGGAAAAGCAACAAAAGGGAGGTATTGGTTTAAATGGTCTTTTAGATTATTTTGTGAGTCAGATGGGTTCGGAATCATCAAAACAGTGTGTACGCGAAGGAGGAAAGTTGTCTTGAGTGCAAAAATGTAAGAAAAATGAATGTGTAAGGAAAAGAAACGAAAGGGCGGTATTGGTTTAAATGGCCTTTTTAACGATTTTGTGAGTCATATGGGTTCGGAATCATAAAAAAAGTGTGTACGCGAGGAAGGAAAGTTGTCTTAAGTGCAAAAACGTAAGAAAAATGAATGCATAAGTAAAAGAAACGAAAGGGCGGAATTCGTTTAAATGGTCTTTTGGACGGTTTTGTTATTCAGATGGGTTTGGATTTATAAAAACAGTGTGTACGAGGTGGAAATTTCGAAAAACGTGGAAAAAGTGAATGTATAAGGAAAAGAAACAAAACGGCGGTATTGGTTTAAATGGCTTTTTAGACAGTTTTGTGAGTCAGATGGGTTCGGAATCTTAAAAACAGTGTTTACGCGAAGGAGGAAAGTTGTTTTGAGTACAAAAACGTGGGAAAAATGAATGCATAAGAAAAAGAAACAAAAGGGCGGTATTGGTTTAAATGGCTTTTTAGACAGTTTTGTGAGTCAGATGGGTTCGGAATCTTAAAAACAGTGTATACGCGAAGGAGGAAAGTTGTCTTGAGTGCAAAAATGTAAGAAAAATGAATGTGTAAGGAAAAGAAACGAAAGGGCGGTATTGGTTTAAATGGCCTTTTTAACAATTTTGTGAGTCATATGGTTTCGGAATCATAAAAAAAGTGTGTACGCGAAGGAGGAAAGTTGTTTTGAATGCAAAAACGTGGGAAAAATGAATGCATAAGGAAAAGAAACAAAAGGGCGGCATTGGTTTAAATGGCTTTTTAGACAGTTTTCTGAGTCAGATGGGTTCGGAATCTTAAAAACAGTGTATACGCGTAGGAGGAAAGTTGTTTTGAGTGCAAAAACGTGGTAAAAATGAATGTATAAGGAAAAGAAACAAAAGGGAGGTATTGGTTTAAATGGTCTTTTAGATGATTTTGTGAGTTAGATGGGTTCGGAATCATCAAAACAGTGTGTACGCGAAGGAGGAAAGTTGTCTTGAGTGCAAAAATGTAAGAAAAATGAATGTGTAAGGAAAAGAAACGAAAGGGCGGTATTGGTTTAAATGGCCTTTTTAACGATTTTGTGAGTCATATGGGTTCGGAATCATAAAAACAGTGTGTACGCAAAGGAAGAAAACTGTTTTGAGTGCAAAATCGTGGAAAAAATGAATGTATAAGGAAAAGAAACAAAAGGGCGTTATTCGTTTAAATGGTCTTTTAGACGATTTTGTGAGTTAGATGGGTTCGGAATCATCAAAACAGTGTGTACGCGAAGGAGGAAAGTTGTCTTGAGTGCAGAAATGTAAGAAAAATGAATGTGTAAGGAAAAGAAACGAAAGGGCGGTATTGGTTTAAATGCTCTTTTAGATGATTTTGTGAGTCAGATGGGTTCGGAATCTTAAAAACAGTGTATACGCGGAGGAAAGTTGTTTTGAGTGCAAAAACGTGGTAAAAATGAATGTATAAGGAAAAGAAACAAATGGGAGGTATTGGTTTAAATGGTCTTTTAGATGATTTTGTGAGTCAGATGGGTTCGGAATCATGAAAACAGTGTGTACGCGAAGGAGGAAAGTTGTCTTGAGTGCAAAAATGTAAGAAAAATGAATGTGTAAGGAAAAGAAACGAAAGGGCGGTATTGGTTTAAATGGCCTTTTTAACGATTTTGTGAGTCATGGTTTCGGAATCATAAAAAAAGTGTGTACGCGAAGGAGAAAAGTTCAGATGGGTTCGGAATCTTAAAAACAGTGTGTACGAGAAGGAGGAAAGTTGTTTTGAGTGCAAAAACGTGGAAAAAATGAATGTATAAGGAAAAGAAACAAAAGGGCGGTATTGGTTTAAATGGCCTTTTTAACGATTTTGTGAGTCATATGAATTCGGAATCATAAAAAAAGTGTGTACGCGAAGAAGGAAAGTTGTCTTAAGTGCAAAAACGTAAGAAAAATGAATGCATAAGGAAAAGAAACGAAAGGGCGGAATTCGTTTAAATGGTCTTTTGGACGGTTTTGTTATTCAGATAGGTTTGGAATTATAAAAACAGTGTGTACGCGAAGGAGGAAAGTTGTTTTGAGTGCAAAAACGTGGAAAAAATGAATGGATAAGGAAAAGAAACAAAAGGGCGGTATCGGTTTAAATAGCTTTTTAGACAGTTTTGTGAGTCAGATGGGTTCGGAATCTTAAAAACAGTGTGTACGAGAAGGAGGAAAGTTGTTTTGAGTGCAAAAACGTGAAAAAAATGAATGCATAAGGAAAAGAAACAAAAGGGCGGTATTGGTTTAAATGGCTTTTTAGACAGTTTTGTGAGTCAGATGGGCTCGGAATCTTAAAAACAGTGTGTACGCGAAGGAGGAAAGTTGTTTTGAGAACAAAAACGTGGAAAAAATGAATGTATAAGGAAAAGAAACAAAAGGGCGGTATTGGTTTAAATGGCCTTTTAGACGGTTTTGTGAGTCAGGTGGGTTCGGAATCTTAAAAACAGTGTGTACGAGAAGGAGGAAAGTTGGAAAAACGTGGAAAAGGGGAAAGTATAAAGAAAAGAAACAAAAGGGCGGTATTGGTTTAAATGGCCTTTTTAACGATTTCGTGAGTCATATGGGTTCGGAATCATAAAAAAAGTGTTTACGCGAAGGAGGAAAGTTGTTTTGAGTGCAAAAACGTGGGAAAAATGAATGCATAAGGAAAAGAAACAAAAGGGCGGTATTGGTTTAAATGGCTTTTTAGACAGTTTTGTGAGTCAGATGGGTTCGGAATCTTAAAAACAGTGTATACGCGAAGGAGGAAAGTTGTTTTGAGTGCAAAAACGTGGAAAAAATGAATGTATAAGGAAAAGCAACAAAAGGGAGGTATTGGTTTAAATGGTCTTTTAGATTATTTTGTGAGTCAGATGGGTTCGGAATCATCAAAACAGTGTGTACGCGAAGGAGGAAAGTTGTCTTGAGTGCAAAAATGTAAGAAAAATGAATGTGTAAGGAAAAGAAACGAAAGGGCGGTATTGGTTTAAATGGCCTTTTTAACGATTTTGTGAGTCATATGGGTTCGGAATCATAAAAAAAGTGTGTACGCGAAGAAGGAAAGTTGTCTTAAGTGCAAAAACGTAAGAAAAATGAATGCATAAGGAAAAGAAACGAAAGGGCGGAATTCGTTTAAATGGTCTTTTGGACGGTTTTGTTATTCAGATGGGTTTGGATTTATAAAAACAGTGTGTACGAGGTGGAAATTTCGAAAAACGTGGAAAAAGTGAATGTATAAGGAAAAGAAACAAAACGGCGGTATTGGTTTAAATGGCTTTTTAGACAGTTTTGTGAGTCAGATGGGTTCGGAATCTTAAAAACAGTGTTTACGCGAAGGAGGAAAGTTGTTTTGAGTACAAAAACGTGGGAAAAATGAATGCATAAGAAAAAGAAACAAAAGGGCGGTATTGGTTTAAATGGCTTTTTAGACAGTTTTGTGAGTCAGATGGGTTCGGAATCTTAAAAACAGTGTATACGCGGAGGAAAGTTGTTTTGAGTGCAAAAACGTGGTAAAAATGAATGTATAAGGAAAAGAAACAAAAGGGAGGTATTGGTTTAAATGGTCTTTTAGATGATTTTGTGAGTCAGATGGGTTCGGAATCATGAAAACAGTGTGTACGCGAAGGAGGAAAGTTGTCTTGAGTGCAAAAATGTAAGAAAAATGAATGTGTAAGGAAAAGAAACGAAAGGGCGGTATTGGTTTAAATGGCCTTTTTAACAATTTTGTGAGTCATATGGTTTCGGAATCATAAAAAAAGTGTGTACGCGAAGGAGGAAAGTTGTTTTGAATGCAAAAACGTGGGAAAAATGAATGCATAAGGAAAAGAAACAAAAGGGCGGCATTGGTTTAAATGGCTTTTTAGACAGTTTTCTGAGTCAGATGGGTTCGGAATCTTAAAAACAGTGTATACGCGTAGGAGGAAAGTTGTTTTGAGTGCAAAAACGTGGTAAAAATGAATGTATAAGGAAAAGAAACAAAAGGGAGGTATTGGTTTAAATGGTCTTTTAGATGATTTTGTGAGTTAGATGGGTTCGGAATCATCAAAACAGTGTGTACGCGAAGGAGGAAAGTTGTCTTGAGTGCAAAAATGTAAGAAAAATGAATGTGTAAGGAAAAGAAACGAAAGGGCGGTATTGGTTTAAATGGCCTTTTTAACGATTTTGTGAGTCATATGGGTTCGGAATCATAAACAAAGTGTGTACGCAAAGGAGGAAAGTTGCTTTGAGTGCAAAAACGTGGGAAAAATGAATGCATAAGGAAAAGAAACAAAAGGGCGGTATTGGTTTAAATAGCTTTTTAGACAGTTTTGTGAGTCAGATGGGTTCGGAATCTTAAAAACAGTGTGTACGAGAAGGAGGAAAGTTGTTTTGAGTGCAAAAACGTGAAAAAAATGAATGCATAAGGAAAAGAAACAAAAGGGCGGTATTGGTTTAAATGGCTTTTTAGACAGTTTTGTGAGTCAGATGGGTTCGGAATCTTAAAAACAGTGTATACGCGAAGGAGGAAAGTTGTTTTGAGTGCAAAAACGTGGAAAAAATGAATGTATAAGGAAAAGAAACAAAAGGGAGGTATTGGTTTAAATGGTCTTTTAGATGATTTTGTGAGTCAGATGGGTTCGGAATCATCAAAACAGTGTGTACGCGAAGGCGGAAAGTTGGCTTGAGTGCAAAAATGTAAGAAAAATGAATATGTAAGGAAAAGAAACGAAAGGGCGGTATTGGTTTAAATGGCCTTTTTAACGATTTTGTGAGTCATATGGGTTCGGAATCATAAAAAAAGTGTGTACGCGAAGAAGGAAAGTTGTCTTAAGTGCAAAAACGTAAGAAAAATGAATGCATAAGGAAAAGAAACGAAAGGGCGGAATTCGTTTAAATGGTCTTTTGGACGGTTTTGTTATTCAGATGGGTTTGGATTTATAAAAACAGTGTGTACGAGGTGGAAAGTTCGAAAAACGTGGAAAAAGTGAATGTATAAGGAAAAGAAACAAAACGGCGGTATTGGATTAAATGGCTTTTTAGACAGTTTTGTGAGTCAGATGGGTTCGGAATCTTAAAAACAGTGTTTACGCGAAGGAGGAAAGTTGATTTGAGTACAAAAACGTGGGAAAAATGAATGCATAAGAAAAAGAAACAAAAGGGCGGTATTGGTTTAAATGGCTTTTTAGACAGTTTTGTGAGTCAGATGGGTTCGGAATATTAAAAACAGTGTATACGCGGAGGAAAGTTGTTTTGAGTGCAAAAACGTGGTAAAAATGAATGTATAAGGAAAAGAAACAAAAGGGAGGTATTGGTTTAAATGGTCTTTTAGATGATTTTGTGAGTCAGATGGGTTCGGAATCATGAAAACAGTGTGTACGCGAAGGAGGAAAGTTGTCTTGAGTGCAAAAATGTAAGAAAAATGAATGTGTAAGGAAAATAAACGAAAGGGCGGTATTGGTTTAAATGGCCTTTTTAACGATTTTGTGAGTCATATGGTTTCGGAATCATAAAAAAAGTGTGTACGCGAAGGAGGAAAGTTGTTTTGAATGCAAAAACGTGGGAAAAATGAATGCATAAGGAAAAGAAACAAAAGGGCGGTATTGGTTTAAATGGCTTTTTAGACAGTTTTCTGATTCAGATGGGTTCGGAATCTTAAAAACAGTGTATACGCGAAGGAGGAAGGAGGTTTTGAGTGCAAAAACGTGGTAAAAATGAATGTATAAGGAAAAGAAACAAAAGGGAGGTATTGGTTTAAATGCTCTTTTAGATGATTTTGTGAGTCAGATGGGTTCGGAATCATAAAAACAGTGTGTACGCGAAGAAGGAAAGTTGTGTTTAGTGCAAAAACGTAAGAAAAATGAATGTGTAAGGAAAAGAAACGAAAGGGCGGTATTGGTTTAAATGCTCTTTTAGATGATTTTGTGAGTCAGATGGGTTCGGAATCATCAAAACAGTGTGTACGCGAAGGAGGAAAGTTGTTTTGAGTGCAAAAACGTGGAAAAAATGAATGGATAAGGAAAAGAAACAAAAGGGCGGTATCGGTTTAAATAGCTTTTTAGACAGTTTTGTGAGTCAGATGGGTTCGGAATCTTAAAAACAGTGTGTACGAGAAGGAGGAAAGTTGTTTTGAGTGCAAAAACGTGAAAAAAATGAATGCATAAGGAAAAGAAACAAAAGGGCGGTATTGGTTTAAATGGCTTTTTAGACAGTTTTGTGAGTCAGATGGGCTCGGAATCTTAAAAACAGTGTGTACGCGAAGGAGGAAAGTTGTTTTGAGAACAAAAACGTGGAAAAAATGAATGTATAAGGAAAAGAAACAAAAGGGCGGTATTGGTTTAAATGGCCTTTTAGACGGTTTTGTGAGTCAGGTGGGTTCGGAATCTTAAAAACAGTGTGTACGAGAAGGAGGAAAGTTGGAAAAACGTGGAAAAGGGGAAAGTATAAAGAAAAGAAACAAAAGGGCAGTATTGGTTTAAATGGCCTTTTTAACGATTTCGTGAGTCATATGGGTTCGGAATCATAAAAAAAGTGTTTACGCGAAGGAGGAAAGTTGTTTTGAGTGCAAAAACGTGGGAAAAATGAATGCATAAGGAAAAGAAACAAAAGGGCGGTATTGGTTTAAATGGCTTTTTAGACAGTTTTGTGAGTCAGATGGGTTCGGAATCTTAAAAACAGTGTATACGCGAAGGAGGAAAGTTGTTTTGAGTGCAAAAACGTGGAAAAAATGAATGTATAAGGAAAAGAAACAAAAGGGAGGTATTGGTTTAAATGGTCTTTTAGATGATTTTGTGAGTCAGATGGGTTCGGAATCATGAAAACAGTGTGTACGCGAAGGAGGAAAGTTGTCTTGAGTGCAAAAATGTAAGAAAAATGAATGTGTAAGGAAAAGAAACGAAAGGGCGGTATTGGTTTAAATGGCCTTTTTAACGATTTTGTGAGTCATGGTTTCGGAATCATAAAAAAAGTGTGTACGCGAAGGAGAAAAGTTCAGATGGGTTCGGAATCTTAAAAACAGTGTGTACGAGAAGGAGGAAAGTTGTTTTGAGTGCAAAAACGTGGAAAAAATGAATGTATAAGGAAAAGAAACAAAAGGGCGGTATTGGTTTAAATGGCCTTTTTAACGATTTTGTGAGTCATATGGGTTCGGAATCATAAAAAAAGTGTGTGCGCGAAGAAGGAAAGTTGTCTTAAGTGCAAAAACGTAAGAAAAATGAATGCATAAGGAAAAGAAACGAAAGGGCGGAATTCGTTTAAATGGTCTTTTGGACGGTTTTGTTATTCAGATGGGTTTGGATTTATAAAAACAGTGTGTACGAGGTGGAAAGTTCGAAAAACGTGGAAAAAGTGAATGTATAAGGAAAAGAAACAAAAGGGAGGTATTGGTTTAAATGGTCTTTTAGATGATTTTGTGAGTCAGATGGGTTCGGAATCATGAAAACAGTGTGTACGCGAAGGAGAAAAGTTGTCTTGAGTGCAAAAATGTAAGAAAAATGAATGTGTAAGGAAAAGAAACGAAAGGGCGGTATTGGTTTAAATGGCCTTTTTAACGATTTTGTGAGTCATATGGGCTCGGAATCTTAAAAACAGTGTGTACGCGAAGGAGGAAAGTTGTTTTGAGAACAAAAACGTGGAAAAAATGAATGTATAAGGAAAAGAAACAAAAGGGCGGTATTGGTTTAAATGGCCTTTTAGACGGTTTTGTGAGTCAGGTGGGTTCGGAATCTTAAAAACAGTGTGTACGAGAAGGAGGAAAGTTGGAAAAACGTGGAAAAGGGGAAAGTATATAGAAAAGAAACAAAAGGGCGGTATTGGTTTAAATGGCCTTTTTAACGATTTCGTGAGTCATATGGGTTCGGAATCATAAAAAAAGTGTTTACGCGAAGGAGGAAAGTTGTTTTGAGTGCAAAAACGTGGGAAAAATGAATGCATAAGGAAAAGAAACAAAAGGGCGGTATTGGTTTAAATGGCTTTTTAGACAGTTTTGTGAGTCAGATGGGTTCGGAATCTTAAAAACAGTGTTTACGCGAAGGAGGAAAGTTGTTTTGAGTACAAAAACGTGGGAAAAATGAATGCATAAGAAAAAGAAACAAAAGGGCGGTATTGGTTTAAATGGCTTTTTAGACAGTTTTGTGAGTCAGATGGGTTCGGAATATTAAAAACAGTGTATACGCGGAGGAAAGTTGTTTTGAGTGCAAAAACGTGGTAAAAATGAATGTATAAGGAAAAGAAACAAATGGGAGGTATTGGTTTAAATGGTCTTTTAGATGATTTTGTGAGTCAGATGGGTTCGGAATCATGAAAACAGTGTGTACGCGAAGGAGGAAAGTTGTCTTGAGTGCAAAAATGTAAGAAAAATGAATGTGTAAGGAAAAGAAACGAAAGGGCGGTATTGGTTTAAATGGCCTTTTTAACGATTTTGTGAGTCATGGTTTCGGAATCATAAAAAAAGTGTGTACGCGAAGGAGAAAAGTTCAGATGGGTTCGGAATCTTAAAAACAGTGTGTACGAGAAGGAGGAAAGTTCTTTTGAGTGCAAAAACGTGGTAAAAATGAATGTATAAGGAAAAGAAACAAAAGGGAGGTATTGGTTTAAATGGTCTTTTAGATGATTTTGTGAGTCAGATGGGTTCGGAATCATGAAAACAGTGTGTACGCGAAGGAGAAAAGTTGTCTTGAGTGCAAAAATGTAAGAAAAATGAATGTGTAAGGAAAAGAAACGAAAGGGCGGTATTGGTTTAAATGGCCTTTTTAACGATTTTGTGAGTCATATGGTTTCGGAATCATAAAAAAAGTGTGTACGCGAAGGAGGAAAGTTGTTTTGAGAACAAAAACGTGGAAAAAATGAATGTATAAGGAAAAGAAACAAAAGGGCGGTATTGGTTTAAATGGCCTTTTAGACGGTTTTGTGAGTCAGGTGGGTTCGGAATCTTAAAAACAGTGTGTACGAGAAGGAGGAAAGTTGGAAAAACGTGGAAAAGGGGAAAGTATAAAGAAAAGAAACAAAAGGGCGGTATTGGTTTAAATGGCCTTTTTAACGATTTCGTGAGTCATATGGGTTCGGAATCATAAAAAAAGTGTTTACGCGAAGGAGGAAAGTTGTTTTGAGTGCAAAAACGTGGGAAAAATGAATGCATAAGGAAAAGAAACAAAAGGGCGGTATTGGTTTAAATGGCTTTTTAGACAGTTTTGTGAGTCAGATGGGTTCGGAATCTTAAAAACAGTGTTTACGCGAAGGAGGAAAGTTGTTTTGAGTACAAAAACGTGGGAAAAATGAATGCATAAGAAAAAGAAACAAAAGGGCGGTATTGGTTTAAATGGCTTTTTAGACAGTTTTGTGAGTCAGATGGGTTCGGAATATTAAAAACAGTGTATACGCGGAGGAAAGTTGTTTTGAGTGCAAAAACGTGGTAAAAATGAATGTATAAGGAAAAGAAACAAATGGGAGGTATTGGTTTAAATGGTCTTTTAGATGATTTTGTGAGTCAGATGGGTTCGGAATCATGAAAACAGTGTGTACGCGAAGGAGGAAAGTTGTCTTGAGTGCAAAAATGTAAGAAAAATGAATGTGTAAGGAAAAGAAACGAAAGGGCGGTATTGGTTTAAATGGCCTTTTTAACGATTTTGTGAGTCATGGTTTCGGAATCATAAAAAAAGTGTGTACGCGAAGGAGAAAAGTTCAGATGGGTTCGGAATCTTAAAAACAGTGTGTACGAGAAGGAGGAAAGTTGTTTTGAGTGCAAAAACGTGGTAAAAATGAATGTATAAGGAAAAGAAACAAAAGGGAGGTATTGGTTTAAATGGTCTTTTAGATGATTTTGTGAGTCAGATGGGTTCGGAATCATGAAAACAGTGTGTACGCGAAGGAGAAAAGTTGTCTTGAGTGCAAAAATGTAAGAAAAATGAATGTGTAAGGAAAAGAAACGAAAGGGCGGTATTGGTTTAAATGGCCTTTTTAACGATTTTGTGAGTCATATGGTTTCGGAATCATAAAAAAAGTGTGTACGCGAAGGAGGAAAGTTGTTTTGAGAACAAAAACGTGGAAAAAATGAATGTATAAGGAAAAGAAACAAAAGGGCGGTATTGGTTTAAATGGCCTTTTAGACGGTTTTGTGAGTCAGGTGGGTTCGGAATCTTAAAAACAGTGTGTACGAGAAGGAGGAAAGTTGGAAAAACGTGGAAAAGGGGAAAGTATAAAGAAAAGAAACAAAAGGGCGGTATTGGTTTAAATGGCCTTTTTAACGATTTCGTGAGTCATATGGGTTCGGAATCATAAAAAAAGTGTTTACGCGAAGGAGGAAAGTTGTTTTGAGTGCAAAAACGTGGGAAAAATGAATGCATAAGGAAAAGAAACAAAAGGGCGGTATTGGTTTAAATGGCTTTTTAGACAGTTTTGTGAGTCAGATGGGTTCGGAATCTTAAAAACAGTGTATACGCGGAGGAAAGTTGTTTTGAGTGCAAAAACGTGGTAAAAATGAATGTATAAGGAAAAGAAACAAATAGGAGGTATTGGTTTAAATGGTCTTTTAGATGATTTTGTGAGTCAGATGGGTTCGGAATCATGAAAACAGTGTGTACGCGAAGGAGGAAAGTTGTCTTGAGTGCAAAAATGTAAGAAAAATGAATGTGTAAGGAAAAGAAACGAAAGGGCGGTATTGGTTTAAATGGCCTTTTTAACGATTTTGTGAGTCATGGTTTCGGAATCATAAAAAAAGTGTGTACGCGAAGGAGAAAAGTTCAGATGGGTTCGGAATCTTAAAAACAGTGTGTACGAGAAGGAGGAAAGTTGTTTTGAGTGCAAAAACGTGGAAAAAATGAATGTATAAGGAAAAGAAACAAAAGGGCGGTATTGGTTTAAATGGCCTTTTTAACGATTTTGTGAGTCATATGGGTTCGGAATCATAAAAAAAGTGTGTACGCGAAGAAGGAAAGTTGTCTTAAGTGCAAAAACGTAAGAAAAATGAATGCATAAGGAAAAGAAACGAAAGGGCGGAATTCGTTTAAATGGTCTTTTGGACGGTTTTGTTATTCAGATAGGTTTGGAATTATAAAAACAGTGTGTACGCGAAGGAGGAAAGTTGTTTTGAGTGCAAAAACGTGGAAAAAATGAATGGATAAGGAAAAGAAACAAAAGGGCGGTATCGGTTTAAATAGCTTTTTAGACAGTTTTGTGAGTCAGATGGGTTCGGAATCTTAAAAACAGTGTGTACGAGAAGGAGGAAAGTTGTTTTGAGTGCAAAAACGTGAAAAAAAATGAATGCATAAGGAAAAGAAACAAAAGGGCGGTATTGGTTTAAATGGCTTTTTAGACAGTTTTGTGAGTCAGATGGGCTCGGAATCTTAAAAACAGTGTGTACGCGAAGGAGGAAAGTTGTTTTGAGAACAAAAACGTGGAAAAAATGAATGTATAAGGAAAAGAAACAAAAGGGCGGTATTGGTTTAAATGGCCTTTTAGACGGTTTTGTGAGTCAGGTGGGTTCGGAATCTTAAAAACAGTGTGTACGAGAAGGAGGAAAGTTGGAAAAACGTGGAAAAGGGGAAAGTATAAAGAAAAGAAACAAAAGGGCGGTATTGGTTTAAATGGCCTTTTTAACGATTTCGTGAGTCATATGGGTTCGGAATCATAAAAAAAGTGTTTACGCGAAGGAGGAAAGTTGTTTTGAGTGCAAAAACGTGGGAAAAATGAATGCATAAGGAAAAGAAACAAAAGGGCGGTATTGGTTTAAATGGCTTTTTAGACAGTTTTGTGAGTCAGATGGGTTCGGAATCTTAAAAACAGTGTATACGCGAAGGAGGAAAGTTGTTTTGAGTGCAAAAACGTGGAAAAAATGAATGTATAAGGAAAAGAAACAAAAGGGAGGTATTGGTTTAAATGGTCTTTTAGATTATTTTGTGAGTCAGATGGGTTCGGAATCATCAAAACAGTGTGTACGCGAAGGAGGAAAGTTGTCTTGAGTGCAAAAATGTAAGAAAAATGAATGTGTAAGGAAAAGAAACGAAAGGGCGGTATTGGTTTAAATGGCCTTTTTAACGATTTTGTGAGTCATATGGGTTCGGAATCATAAAAAAAGTGTGTACGCGAAGAAGGAAAGTTGTCTTAAGTGCAAAAACGTAAGAAAAATGAATGCATAAGGAAAAGAAACGAAAGGGCGGAATTCGTTTAAATGGTCTTTTGGACGGTTTTGTTATTCAGATGGGTTTGGATTTATAAAAACAGTGTGTACGAGGTGGAAATTTCGAAAAACGTGGAAAAAGTGAATGTATAAGGAAAAGAAACAAAACGGCGGTATTGGTTTAAATGGCTTTTTAGACAGTTTTGTGAGTCAGATGGGTTCGGAATCTTAAAAACAGTGTTTACGCGAAGGAGGAAAGTTGTTTTGAGTACAAAAACGTGGGAAAAATGAATGCATAAGAAAAAGAAACAAAAGGGCGGTATTGGTTTAAATGGCTTTTTAGACAGTTTTGTGAGTCAGATGGGTTCGGAATCTTAAAAACAGTGTATACGCGGAGGAAAGTTGTTTTGAGTGCAAAAACGTGGTAAAAATGAATGTATAAGGAAAAGAAACAAAAGGGAGGTATTGGTTTAAATGGTCTTTTAGATGATTTTGTGAGTCAGATGGGTTCGGAATCATGAAAACAGTGTGTACGCGAAGGAGGAAAGTTGTCTTGAGTGCAAAAATGTAAGAAAAATGAATGTGTAAGGAAAAGAAACGAAAGGGCGGTATTGGTTTAAATGGCCTTTTTAACAATTTTGTGAGTCATATGGTTTCGGAATCATAAAAAAAGTGTGTACGCGAAGGAGGAAAGTTGTTTTGAATGCAAAAACGTGGGAAAAATGAATGCATAAGGAAAAGAAACAAAAGGGCGGCATTGGTTTAAATGGCTTTTTAGACAGTTTTCTGAGTCAGATGGGTTCGGAATCTTAAAAACAGTGTATACGCGTAGGAGGAAAGTTGTTTTGAGTGCAAAAACGTGGTAAAAATGAATGTATAAGGAAAAGAAACAAAAGGGAGGTATTGGTTTAAATGGTCTTTTAGATGATTTTGTGAGTTAGATGGGTTCGGAATCATCAAAACAGTGTGTACGCGAAGGAGGAAAGTTGTCTTGAGTGCAAAAATGTAAGAAAAATGAATGTGTAAGGAAAAGAAACGAAAGGGCGGTATTGGTTTAAATGGCCTTTTTAACGATTTTGTGAGTCATATGGGTTCGGAATCATAAACAAAGTGTGTACGCAAAGGAGGAAAGTTGCTTTGAGTGCAAAAACGTGGGAAAAATGAATGCATAAGGAAAAGAAACAAAAGGGCGGTATTGGTTTAAATAGCTTTTTAGACAGTTTTGTGAGTCAGATGGGTTCGGAATCTTAAAAACAGTGTGTACGAGAAGGAGGAAAGTTGTTTTGAGTGCAAAAACGTGAAAAAAATGAATGCATAAGGAAAAGAAACAAAAGGGCGGTATTGGTTTAAATGGCTTTTTAGACAGTTTTGTGAGTCAGATGGGTTCGGAATCTTAAAAACAGTGTATACGCGAAGGAGGAAAGTTGTTTTGAGTGCAAAAACGTGGAAAAAATGAATGTATAAGGAAAAGAAACAAAAGGGAGGTATTGGTTTAAATGGTCTTTTAGATGATTTTGTGAGTCAGATGGGTTCGGAATCATCAAAACAGTGTGTACGCGAAGGCGGAAAGTTGGCTTGAGTGCAAAAATGTAAGAAAAATGAATATGTAAGGAAAAGAAACGAAAGGGCGGTATTGGTTTAAATGGCCTTTTTAACGATTTTGTGAGTCATATGGGTTCGGAATCATAAAAAAAGTGTGTACGCGAAGAACGAAAGTTGTCTTAAGTGCAAAAACGTAAGAAAAATGAATGCATAAGGAAAAGAAACGAAAGGGCGGAATTCGTTTAAATGGTCTTTTGGACGGTTTTGTTATTCAGATGGGTTTGGATTTATAAAAACAGTGTGTACGAGGTGGAAAGTTCGAAAAACGTGGAAAAAGTGAATGTATAAGGAAAAGAAACAAAACGGCGGTATTGGATTAAATGGCTTTTTAGACAGTTTTGTGAGTCAGATGGGTTCGGAATCTTAAAAACAGTGTTTACGCGAAGGAGGAAAGTTGATTTGAGTACAAAAACGTGGGAAAAATGAATGCATAAGAAAAAGAAACAAAAGGGCGGTATTGGTTTAAATGGCTTTTTAGACAGTTTTGTGAGTCAGATGGGTTCGGAATCTTAAAAACAGTGTATACGCGGAGGAAAGTTGTTTTGAGTGCAAAAACGTGGTAAAAATGAATGTATAAGGAAAAGAAACAAAAGGGAGGTATTGGTTTAAATGGTCTTTTAGATGATTTTGTGAGTCAGATGGGTTCGGAATCATGAAAACAGTGTGTACGCGAAGGAGGAAAGTTGTCTTGAGTGCAAAAATGTAAGAAAAATGAATGTGTAAGGAAAATAAACGAAAGGGCGGTATTGGTTTAAATGGCCTTTTTAACGATTTTGTGAGTCATATGGTTTCGGAATCATAAAAAAAGTGTGTACGCGAAGGAGGAAAGTTGTTTTGAATGCAAAAACGTGGGAAAAATGAATGCATAAGGAAAAGAAACAAAAGGGCGGTATTGGTTTAAATGGCTTTTTAGACAGTTTTCTGATTCAGATGGGTTCGGAATCTTAAAAACAGTGTATACGCGAAGGAGGAAGGAGGTTTTGAGTGCAAAAACGTGGTAAAAATGAATGTATAAGGAAAAGAAACAAAAGGGAGGTATTGGTTTAAATGCTCTTTTAGATGATTTTGTGAGTCAGATGGGTTCGGAATCATAAAAACAGTGTGTACGCGAAGAAGGAAAGTTGTGTTTAGTGCAAAAACGTAAGAAAAATGAATGCATAAGGAAAAGAAACAAAAGGGCGGAATTCGTTTAAATGGTCTTTTGGACTGTTTTGTTATTCAGATAGGTTTGGAATTATAAAAACAGTGTGTACGCGAAGGAGGAAAGTTGTTTTGAGTGCAAAAACGTGGAAAAAATGAATGGATAAGGAAAAGAAACAAAAGGGCGGTATCGGTTTAAATAGCTTTTTAGACAGTTTTGTGAGTCAGATGGGTTCGGAATCTTAAAAACAGTGTGTACGAGAAGGAGGAAAGTTGTTTTGAGTGCAAAAACGTGAAAAAAATGAATGCATAAGGAAAAGAAACAAAAGGGCGGTATTGGTTTAAATGGCTTTTTAGACAGTTTTGTGAGTCAGATGGGCTCGGAATCTTAAAAACAGTGTGTACGCGAAGGAGGAAAGTTGTTTTGAGAACAAAAACGTGGAAAAAATGAATGTATAAGGAAAAGAAACAAAAGGGCGGTATTGGTTTAAATGGCCTTTTAGACGGTTTTGTGAGTCAGGTGGGTTCGGAATCTTAAAAACAGTGTGTACGAGAAGGAGGAAAGTTGGAAAAACGTGGAAAAGGGGAAAGTATAAAGAAAAGAAACAAAAGGGCGGTATTGGTTTAAATGGCCTTTTTAACGATTTCGTGAGTCATATGGGTTCCGAATCATAAAAAAAGTGTTTACGCGAAGGAGGAAAGTTGTTTTGAGTGCAAAAACGTGGGAAAAATGAATGCATAAGGAAAAGAAACAAAAAGGCGGTATTGGTTTAAATGGCTTTTTAGACAGTTTTGTGAGTCAGATGGGTTCGGAATCTTAAAAACAGTGTATACGCGAAGGAGGAAAGTTGTTTTGAGTGCAAAAACGTGGAAAAAATGAATGTATAAGGAAAAGAAACAAAAGGGAGGTATTGGTTTAAATGGTCTTTTAGATTATTTTGTGAGTCAGATGGGTTCGGAATCATCAAAACAGTGTGTACGCGAAGGAGGAAAGTTGTCTTGAGTGCAAAAATGTAAGAAAAATGAATGTGTAAGGAAAAGAAACGAAAGGGCGGTATTGGTTTAAATGGCCTTTTTAACGATTTTGTGAGTCATATGGGTTCGGAATCATAAAAAAAGTGTGTACGCGAAGAAGGAAAGTTGTCTTAAGTGCAAAAACGTAAGAAAAATGAATGCATAAGGAAAAGAAACGAAAGGGCGGAATTCGTTTAAATGGTCTTTTGGACGGTTTCGTTATTCAGATGGGTTTGGATTTATAAAAACAGTGTGTACGAGGTGGAAATTTCGAAAAACGTGGAAAAAGTGAATGTATAAGGAAAAGAAACAAAACGGCGGTATTGGTTTAAATGGCTTTTTAGACAGTTTTGTGAGTCAGATGGGTTCGGAATCTTAAAAACAGTGTTTACGCGAAGGAGGAAAGTTGTTTTGAGTACAAAAACGTGGGAAAAATGAATGCATAAGAAAAAGAAACAAAAGGGCGGTATTGGTTTAAATGGCTTTTTAGACAGTTTTGTGAGTCAGATGGGTTCGGAATCTTAAAAACAGTGTATACGCGGAGGAAAGTTGTTTTGAGTGCAAAAACGTGGTAAAAATGAATGTATAAGGAAAAGAAACAAAAGGGAGGTATTGGTTTAAATGGTCTTTTAGATGATTTTGTGAGTCAGATGGGTTCGGAATCATGAAAACAGTGTGTACGCGAAGGAGGAAAGTTGTCTTGAGTGCAAAAATGTAAGAAAAATGAATGTGTAAGGAAAAGAAACGAAAGGGCGGTATTGTTTTAAATGGCCTTTTTAACAATTTTGTGAGTCATATGGTTTCGGAATCATAAAAAAAGTGTGTACGCGAAGGAGGAAAGTTGTTTTGAATGCAAAAACGTGGGAAAAATGAATGCATAAGGAAAAGAAACAAAAGGGCGGCATTGGTTTAAATGGCTTTTTATACAGTTTTCTGAGTCAGATGGGTTCGGAATCTTAAAAACAGTGTATACGCGTAGGAGGAAAGTTGTTTTGAGTGCAAAATCGTGGAAAAAATGAATGTATAAGGAAAAGAAACAAAAGGGCGTTATTCGTTTAAATGGTCTTTTAGACGATTTTGTGAGTTAGATGGGTTCGGAATCATCAAAACAGTGTGTACGCGAAGGAGGAAAGTTGTCTTGAGTGCAAAAATGTAAGAAAAATGAATGTGTAAGGAAAAGAAACGAAAGGGCGGTATTGGTTTAAATGCTCTTTTAGATGATTTTGTGAGTCAGATGGGTTCGGAATCATCAAAACAGTGTGTACGCGAAGGTGGAAAGTTGTCTTGAGTGCAAAAATTTAAGAAAAATGAATGTGTAAGGAAAAGAAACGAAAGGGCGGTATTGGTTTAAATGGCCTTTTTAACGATTTTGTGAGTCATATGGGTTCGGAATCATAAACAAAGTGTGTACGCAAAAGAGGAAAGTTGCTTTGAGTGCAAAAACGTGGGAAAAATGAATGCATAAGGAAAAGAAACAAAAGGGCGGTATTGGTTTAAATGGCTTTTTAGACAGTTTTCTGATTCAGATGGGTTCGGAATCTTAAAAACAGTGTATACGCGAAGGAGGAAGGAGGTTTTGAGTGCAAAAACGTGGTAAAAATGAATGTATAAGGAAAAGAAACAAAAGGGAGGTATTGGTTTAAATGCTCTTTTAGATGATTTTGTGAGTCAGATGGGTTCGGAATCATAAAAACAGTGTGTACGCGAAGAAGGAAAGTTGTGTTGAGTGCAAAAACGTAAGAAAAATGAATGCATAAGGAAAAGAAACAAAAGGGCGGAATTCGTTTAAATGGTCTTTTGGACTGTTTTGTTATTCAGATAGGTTTGGAATTATAAAAACAGTGTGTACGCGAAGGAGGAAAGTTGTTTTGAGTGCAAAAACGTTGAAAAAATGAATGGATAAGGAAAAGAAACAAACGGGCGGTATCGGTTTAAATAGCTTTTTAGACAGTTTTGTGAGTCAGATGGGTTCGGAATCTTAAAAACAGTGTGTACGAGAAGCAGGAAAGTTGTTTTGAGTGAAAAACGTGAAAAAAATGAATGCATAAGGAAAAGAAACAAAAGGGCGGTATTGGTTTAAATGGCTTTTTAGACAGTTTTGTGAGTCAGATGGGCTCGGAATCTTAAAAACAGTGTGTACGCGAAGGAGGAAAGTTGTTTTGAGAACAAAAACGTGGAAAAAATGAATGTATAAGGAAAAGAAACAAAAGGGCGGTATTGGTTTAAATGGCCTTTTAGACGGTTTTGTGAGTCAGAAGGGTTCGGAATCTTAAAAACAGTGTGTACGAGAAGGGGGAAAGTTGGAAAAACGTGGAAAAGGGGAAAGTATAAAGAAAAGAAACAAAAGGGCAGTATTGGTTTAAATGGCCTTTTTAACGATTTCGTGAGTCATATGGGTTCGGAATCATAAAAAAAGTGTTTACGCGAAGGAGGAAAGTTGTTTTGAGTGCAAAAACGTGGGAAAAATGAATGCATAAGGAAAAGAAACAAAAGGGCGGTATTGGTTTAAATGGCTTTTTAGACAGTTTTGTGAGTCAGATGGGTTCGGAATCTTAAAAACAGTGTATACGCGAAGGAGGAAAGTTGTTTTGAGTGCAAAAACGTGGAAAAAATGAATGTATAAGGAAAAGAAACAAAAGGGAGGTATTGGTTTAAATGGTCTTTTAGATGATTTTGTGAGTCAGATGGGTTCGGAATCATCAAAACAGTGTGTACGCGAAGGAGGAAAGTTGTTTTGAGTGCAAAAACGTGGGAAAAATGAATGCATAAGGAAAAGAAACAAAAGGGCGGTATTGGTTTAAATGGCTTTTTAGACAGTTTTGTGAGTCAGATGGGTTCGGAATCTTAAAAACAGTGTTTACGCGAAGGAGGAAAGTTGTTTTGAATGCAAAAACGTGGGAAAAATGAATGCATAAGGAAAAGAAACAAAAGGGAGGTATTGGTTTAAATGCTCTTTTAGATGATTTTGTGAGTCAGATGGGTTCGGAATCATAAAAACAGTGTGTACGCGAAGAAGGAAAGTTGTCTTGAGTGCAAAAACGTAAGAAAAATGAATGCATAAGGAAAAGAAACAAAAGGGCGGAATTCGTTTAACTGGTCTTTTGGACTGTTTTGTTATTCAGATAGGTTTGGAATTATAAAAACAGTGTGTACGCGAAGGAGGAAAGTTGTTTTGAGTGCAAAAACGTGGAAAAAATGAATGGATAAGGAAAAAAAACAAAAGGGCGGTATTGGTTTAAATGGCCTTTTAGACGGTTTTGTGAGTCAGATGGGCTCGGAATCTTAAAAACAGTGTGTACGCGAAGGAGGAAAGTTGTTTTGAGAACAAAAACGTGGAAAAAATGAATGTATAAGGAAAAGAAACAAAAGGGCGGTATTGGTTTAAATGGCCTTTTAGACGGTTTTGTGAGTCAGGTGGGTTCGGAATCTTAAAAACAGTGTGTACGAGAAGGAGGAAAGTTGGAAAAACGTGGAAAAGGGGAAAGTATAAAGAAAAGAAACAAAAGGGCAGTATTGGTTTAAATGGCCTTTTTAACGATTTCGTGAGTCATATGGGTTCGGAATCATAAAAAAAGTGTTTACGCGAAGGAGGAAAGTTGTTTTGAGTGCAAAAACGTGGGAAAAATGAATGCATAAGGAAAAGAAACAAAAGGGCGGTATTGGTTTAAATGGCTTTTTAGACAGTTTTGTGAGTCAGATGGGTTCGGAATCTTAAAAACAGTGTATACGCGAAGGAGGAAAGTTGTTTTGAGTGCAAAAACGTGGAAAAAATGAATGTATAAGGAAAAGAAACAAAAGGGAGGTATTGGTTTAAATGGTCTTTTAGATGATTTTGTGAGTCAGATGGGTTCGGAATCATCAAAACAGTGTGTACGCGAAGGAGGAAAGTTGTTTTGAGTGCAAAAACGTGGGAAAAATGAATGCATAAGGAAAAGAAACAAAAGGGCGGTATTGGTTTAAATGGCTTTTTAGACAGTTTTGTGAGTCAGATGGGTTCGGAATCTTAAAAACAGTGTTTACGCGAAGGAGGAAAGTTGTTTTGAATGCAAAAACGTGGGAAAAATGAATGCATAAGGAAAAGAAACAAAAGGGCGGTATTGGTTTAAATGGCTTTTTAGACAGTTTTCTGAGTCAGATGGGTTCGGAATCTTAAAAACAGTGTATACGCGTAGGAGGATAGTTGTTTTGAGTGCAAAAACGTGGTAAAAATGAATGTATAAGGAAAAGAAACAAAAGGGAGGTATTGGTTTAAATGCTCTTTTAGATGATTTTGTGAGTCAGATGGGTTCGGAATCATAAAAACAGTGTCTACGCGAAGAAGGAAAGTTGTCTTGAGTGCAAAAACGTAAGAAAAATGAATGCATAAGGAAAAGAAACAAAAGGGAGGTATTGGTTTAAATGCTCTTTTAGATGATTTTGTGAGTCAGATGGGTTCGGAATCATAAAAACAGTGTGTACGCGAAGAAGGAAAGTTGTCTTGAGTGCAAAAACGTAAGAAAAATGAATGCATAAGGAAAAGAAACAAAAGGGCGGAATTCGTTTAACTGGTCTTTTGGACTGTTTTGTTATTCAGATAGGTTTGGAATTATAAAAACAGTGTGTACGCGAAGGAGGAAAGTTGTTTTGAGTGCAAAAACGTGGAAAAAATGAATGGATAAGGAAAAGAAACAAAAGGGCGGTATCGGTTTAAATAGCTTTTTAGACAGTTTTGTGAGTCAGATGGGTTCGGAATCTTAAAAACAGTGTGTACGAGAAGGAGGAAAGTTGTTTTGAGTGCAAAAACGTGAAAAAAATGAATGCATAAGGAAAAGAAACAAAAGGGCGGTATTGATTTAAATGGCTTTTTAGACAGTTTTGTGAGTCAGATGGGCTCGGAATCTTAAAAACAGTGTGTACGCGAAGGAGGAAAGTTGTTTTGAGAACAAAAACGTGGAAAAAATGAATGTATAAGGAAAAGAAACAAAAGGGCGGTATTGGTTTAAATGGCCTTTTAGACGGTTTTGTGAGTCAGGTGGGTTCGGAATCTTAAAAACAGTGTGTACGAGAAGGAGGAAAGTTGGAAAAACGTGGAAAAGGGGAAAGTATAAAGAAAAGAAACAAAAGGGCGGTATTGGTTTAAATGGCCTTTTTAACGATTTCGTGAGTCATATGGGTTCCGAATCATAAAAAAAGTGTTTACGCGAAGGAGGAAAGTTGTTTTGAGTGCAAAAACGTGGGAAAAATGAATGCATAAGGAAAAGAAACAAAAAGGCGGTATTGGTTTAAATGGCTTTTTAGACAGTTTTGTGAGTCAGATGGGTTCGGAATCTTAAAAACAGTGTATACGCGAAGGAGGAAAGTTGTTTTGAGTTGTTTTGAGTGCAAAAACGTGGAAAAAATGAATGTATAAGGAAAAGAAACAAAAGGGAGGTATTGGTTTAAATGGTCTTTTAGATTATTTTGTGAGTCAGATGGGTTCGGAATCATCAAAACAGTGTGTACGCGAAGGAGGAAAGTTGTCTAAGAAAAATGAATGTGTAAGGAAAAGAAACGAAAGGGCGGTATTGGTTTAAATGGCCTTTTTAACGATTTTGTGAGTCATATGGGTTCGGAATCATAAAAAAAGTGTGTACGCGAAGAAGGAAAGTTGTCTTAAGTGCAAAAACGTAAGAAAAATGAATGCATAAGGAAAAGAAACGAAAGGGCGGAATTCGTTTAAATGGTCTTTTGGACGGTTTTGTTATTCAGATGGGTTTGGATTTATAAAAACAGTGTGTACGAGGTGGAAATTTCGAAAAACGTGGAAAAAGTGAATGTATAAGGAAAAGAAACAAAACGGCGGTATTGGTTTAAATGGCTTTTTAGACAGTTTTGTGAGTCAGATGGGTTCGGAATCTTAAAAACAGTGTTTACGCGAAGGAGGAAAGTTGTTTTGAGTACAAAAACGTGGGAAAAATGAATGCATAAGAAAAAGTAACAAAAGGGCGGTATTGGTTTAAATGGCTTTTTAGACAGTTTTGTGAGTCAGATGGGTTCGGAATCTTAAAAACAGTGTATACGCGGAGGAAAGTTGTTTTGAGTGCAAAAACGTGGTAAAAATGAATGTATAAGGAAAAGAAACAAAAGGGAGGTATTGGTTTAAATGGTCTTTTAGATTATTTTGTGAGTCAGATGGGTTCGGAATCATCAAAACAGTGTGTACGCGAAGGAGGAAAGTTGTCTAAGAAAAATGAATGTGTAAGGAAAAGAAACGAAAGGGCGGTATTGGTTTAAATGGCCTTTTTAACGATTTTGTGAGTCATATGGGTTCGGAATCATAAAAAAAGTGTGTACGCGAAGAAGGAAAGTTGTCTTAAGTGCAAAAACGTAAGAAAAATGAATGCATAAGGAAAAGAAACGAAAGGGCGGAATTCGTTTAAATGGTCTTTTGGACGGTTTTGTTATTCAGATGGGTTTGGATTTATAAAAACAGTGTGTACGAGGTGGAAATTTCGAAAAACGTGGAAAAAGTGAATGTATAAGGAAAAGAAACAAAACGGCGGTATTGGTTTAAATGGCTTTTTAGACAGTTTTGTGAGTCAGATGGGTTCGGAATCTTAAAAACAGTGTTTACGCGAAGGAGGAAAGTTGTTTTGAGTACAAAAACGTGGGAAAAATGAATGCATAAGAAAAAGTAACAAAAGGGCGGTATTGGTTTAAATGGCTTTTTAGACAGTTTTGTGAGTCAGATGGGTTCGGAATCTTAAAAACAGTGTATACGCGGAGGAAAGTTGTTTTGAGTGCAAAAACGTGGTAAAAATGAATGTATAAGGAAAAGAAACAAAAGGGAGGTATTGGTTTAAATGGTCTTTTAGATGATTTTGTGAGTCAGATGGGTTCGGAATCATGAAAACAGTGTGTACGCGAAGGAGGAAAGTTGTCTTGAGTGCAAAAATGTAAGAAAAATGAATGTGTAAGGAAAAGAAACGAAAGGGCGGTATTGTTTTAAATGGCCTTTTTAACAATTTTGTGAGTCATATGGTTTCGGAATCATAAAAAAATAGTGTACGCGAAGGAGGAAAGTTGTTTTGAATGCAAAAACGTGGGAAAAATGAATGCATAAGGAAAAGAAACAAAAGGGCGGCATTGGTTTAAATGTCTTTTTAGACAGTTTTCTGAGTCAGATGGGTTCGGAATCTTAAAAACAGTGTATACGCGTAGGAGGAAAGTTGTTTTGAGTGCAAAAACGTGGTAAAAATGAATGTATAAGGAAAAGAAACAAAAGGGAGGTATTGGTTTAAATGGTCTTTTAGATGATTTTGTGAGTTAGATGGGTTCGGAATCATCAAAACAGTGTGTACGCGAAGGAGGAAAGTTGTCTTGAGTGCAAAAATGTAAGAAAAATGAATGTGTAAGGAAAAGAAACGAAAGGGCGGTATTGGTTTAAATGGCCTTTTTAACGATTTTGTGAGTCATATGGGTTCGGAATCATAAAAAAAGTGTGTACGCAAAGGAAGAAAACTGTTTTGAGTGCAAAATCGTGGAAAAAATGAATGTATAAGGAAAAGAAACAAAAGGGCGTTATTCGTTTAAATGGTCTTTTAGACGATTTTGTGAGTTAGATGGGTTCGGAATCATCAAAACAGTGTGTACGCGAAGGAGGAAAGTTGTCTTGAGTGCAAAAATGTAAGAAAAATGAATGTGTAAGGAAAAGAAACGAAAGGGCGGTATTGGTTTAAATGCTCTTTTAGATGATTTTGTGAGTCAGATGGGTTCGGAATCATCAAAACAGTGTGTACGCGAAGGTGGAAAGTTGTCTTGAGTGCAAAAATGTAAGAAAAATGAATGTGTAAGGAAAAGAAACGAAAGGGCGGTATTGGTTTAAATGGCCTTTTTAACGATTTTGTGAGTCATATGGGTTCGGAATCATAAACAAAGTGTGTACGAGAAGGAGGAAAGTTGCTTTGAGTGCAAAAACGTGAAAAAAATGAATGCATAAGGAAAAGAAACAAAAGGGCGGTATTGGTTTAAATGGCTTTTTAGACAGTTTTGTGAGTCAGATGGGTTCGGAATCTTAAAAACAGTGTATACGCGAAGGAGGAAAGTTGTTTTGAGTGCAAAAATGTAAGAAAAATGAATATGTAAGGAAAAGAAACGAAAGGGCGGTATTGGTTTAAATGGCCTTTTTAACGATTTTGTGAGTCATATGGGTTCGAAATCATAAAAAAAGTGTGTACGCGAAGAAGGAAAGTTGTCTTAAGTGCAAAAACGTAAGAAAAATTAATGCATAAGGAAAAGAAACGAAAGGGCGGAATTCGTTTAAATGGTCTTTTGGACGGTTTTGTTATTCAGATGGGTTTGGATTTATAAAAACAGTGTGTACGAGGTGGAAAGTTCGAAAAACGTGGAAAAAGTGAATGTATAAGGAAAAGAAACAAAACGGCGGTATTGGATTAAATGGCTTTTTAGACAGTTTTGTGAGTCAGATGGGTTCGGAATCTTAAAAACAGTGTTTACGCGAAGGAGGAAAGTTGTTTTGAGTACAAAAACGTGGGAAAAATGAATGCATAAGAAAAAGAAACAAAAGGGCGGTATTGGTTTAAATGGCTTTTTAGACAGTTTTGTGAGTCAGATGGGTTCGGAATCTTAAAAACAGTGTATACGCGGAGGAAAGTTGTTTTGAGTGCAAAAACGTGGTAAAAATGAATGTATAAGGAAAAGAAACAAAAGGGAGGTATTGGTTTAAATGGTCTTTTAGATGATTTTGTGAGTCAGATGGGTTCGGAATTATGAAAACAGTGTGTACGCGAAGGAGGAAAGTTGTCTTGAGTGCAAAAATGTAAGAAAAATGAATGTGTAAGGAAAAGAAACGAAAGGGCGGTATTGGTTTAAATGGCCTTTTTAACGATTTTGTGAGTCATATGGTTTCGGAATCATAAAAAAAGTGTGTACGCAAATGAGGAAAGTTGTTTTGAATGCAAAAACGTGGGAAAAATGAATGCATAAGGAAAAGAAACAAAAGGGCGGTATTGGTTTAAATGGCTTTTTAGACAGTTTTCTGATTCAGATGGGTTCGGAATCTTAAAAACAGTGTATACGCGAAGGAGGAAAGTTGTTTTGAGTGCAAAAACGTGGTAAAAATGAATGTATAAGGAAAAGAAACAAAAGGTAGGTATTGGTTTAAATGCTCTTTTAGATGATTTTGTGAGTCAGATGGGTTCGGAATCATAAAAACAGTGTCTACGCGAAGAAGGAAAGTTGTCTTGAGTGCAAAAAAGTAAGAAAAATGAATGCATAAGGAAAAGAAACAAAAGGGAGGTATTGGTTTAAATGCTCTTTTAGATGATTTTGTGAGTCAGATGGGTTCGGAATCATAAAAACAGTGTGTACGCGAAGAAGGAAAGTTGTCTTGAGTGCAAAAACGTAAGAAAAATGAATGCATAAGGAAAAGAAACAAAAGGGCGGAATTCGTTTAACTGGTCTTTTGGACTGTTTTGTTATTCAGATAGGTTTGGAATTATAAAAACAGTGTGTACGCGAAGGAGGAAAGTTGTTTTGAGTGCAAAAACGTGGAAAAAATGAATGGATAAGGAAAAGAAACAAAAGGGCGGTATCGGTTTAAATAGCTTTTTAGACAGTTTTGTGAGTCAGATGGGTTCGGAATCTTAAAAACAGTGTGTACGAGAAGGAGGAAAGTTGTTTTGAGTGCAAAAACGTGAAAAAAATGAATGCATAAGGAAAAGAAACAAAAGGGCGGTATTGATTTAAATGGCTTTTTAGACAGTTTTGTGAGTCAGATGGGCTCGGAATCTTAAAAACAGTGTGTACGCGAAGGAGGAAAGTTGTTTTGAGAACAAAAACGTGGAAAAAATGAATGTATAAGGAAAAGAAACAAAAGGGCGGTATTGGTTTAAATGGCCTTTTAGACGGTTTTGTGAGTCAGGTGGGTTCGGAATCTTAAAAACAGTGTGTACGAGAAGGAGGAAAGTTGGAAAAACGTGGAAAAGGGGAAAGTATAAAGAAAAGAAACAAAAGGGCGGTATTGGTTTAAATGGCCTTTTTAACGATTTCGTGAGTCATATGGGTTCCGAATCATAAAAAAAGTGTTTACGCGAAGGAGGAAAGTTGTTTTGAGTGCAAAAACGTGGGAAAAATGAATGCATAAGGAAAAGAAACAAAAAGGCGGTATTGGTTTAAATGGCTTTTTAGACAGTTTTGTGAGTCAGATGGGTTCGGAATCTTAAAAACAGTGTATACGCGAAGGAGGAAAGTTGTTTTGAGTGCAAAAACGTGGTAAAAATGAATGTATAAGGAAAAGAAACAAAAGGGAGGTATTGGTTTAAATGCTCTTTTAGATGATTTTGTGAGTCAGATGGGTTCGGAATCATAAAAACAGTGTCTACGCGAAGAAGGAAAGTTGTCTTGAGTGCAAAAACGTAAGAAAAATGAATGCATAAGGAAAAGAAACAAAAGGGAGGTATTGGTTTAAATGCTCTTTTAGATGATTTTGTGAGTCAGATGGGTTCGGAATCATAAAAACAGTGTGTACGCGAAGAAGGAAAGTTGTCTTGAGTGCAAAAACGTAAGAAAAATGAATGCATAAGGAAAAGAAACAAAAGGGCGGAATTCGTTTAACTGGTCTTTTGGACTGTTTTGTTATTCAGATAGGTTTGGAATTATAAAAACAGTGTGTACGCGAAGGAGGAAAGTTGTTTTGAGTGCAAAAACGTGGAAAAAATGAATGGATAAGGAAAAGAAACAAAAGGGCGGTATCGGTTTAAATAGCTTTTTAGACAGTTTTGTGAGTCAGATGGGTTCGGAATCTTAAAAACAGTGTGTACGAGAAGGAGGAAAGTTGTTTTGAGTGCAAAAACGTGAAAAAAATGAATGCATAAGGAAAAGAAACAAAAGGGCGGTATTGATTTAAATGGCTTTTTAGACAGTTTTGTGAGTCAGATGGGCTCGGAATCTTAAAAACAGTGTGTACGCGAAGGAGGAAAGTTGTTTTGAGAACAAAAACGTGGAAAAAATGAATGTATAAGGAAAAGAAACAAAAGGGCGGTATTGGTTTAAATGGCCTTTTAGACGGTTTTGTGAGTCAGGTGGGTTCGGAATCTTAAAAACAGTGTGTACGAGAAGGAGGAAAGTTGGAAAAACGTGGAAAAGGGGAAAGTATAAAGAAAAGAAACAAAAGGGCGGTATTGGTTTAAATGGCCTTTTTAACGATTTCGTGAGTCATATGGGTTCCGAATCATAAAAAAAGTGTTTACGCGAAGGAGGAAAGTTGTTTTGAGTGCAAAAACGTGGGAAAAATGAATGCATAAGGAAAAGAAACAAAAAGGCGGTATTGGTTTAAATGGCTTTTTAGACAGTTTTGTGAGTCAGATGGGTTCGGAATCTTAAAAACAGTGTATACGCGAAGGAGGAAAGTTGTTTTGAGTTGTTTTGAGTGCAAAAACGTGGAAAAAATGAATGTATAAGGAAAAGAAACAAAAGGGAGGTATTGGTTTAAATGGTCTTTTAGATTATTTTGTGAGTCAGATGGGTTCGGAATCATCAAAACAGTGTGTACGCGAAGGAGGAAAGTTGTCTAAGAAAAATGAATGTGTAAGGAAAAGAAACGAAAGGGCGGTATTGGTTTAAATGGCCTTTTTAACGATTTTGTGAGTCATATGGGTTCGGAATCATAAAAAAAGTGTGTACGCGAAGAAGGAAAGTTGTCTTAAGTGCAAAAACGTAAGAAAAATGAATGCATAAGGAAAAGAAACGAAAGGGCGGAATTCGTTTAAATGGTCTTTTGGACGGTTTTGTTATTCAGATGGGTTTGGATTTATAAAAACAGTGTGTACGAGGTGGAAATTTCGAAAAACGTGGAAAAAGTGAATGTATAAGGAAAAGAAACAAAACGGCGGTATTGGTTTAAATGGCTTTTTAGACAGTTTTGTGAGTCAGATGGGTTCGGAATCTTAAAAACAGTGTTTACGCGAAGGAGGAAAGTTGTTTTGAGTACAAAAACGTGGGAAAAATGAATGCATAAGAAAAAGTAACAAAAGGGCGGTATTGGTTTAAATGGCTTTTTAGACAGTTTTGTGAGTCAGATGGGTTCGGAATCTTAAAAACAGTGTATACGCGGAGGAAAGTTGTTTTGAGTGCAAAAACGTGGTAAAAATGAATGTATAAGGAAAAGAAACAAAAGGGAGGTATTGGTTTAAATGGTCTTTTAGATTATTTTGTGAGTCAGATGGGTTCGGAATCATCAAAACAGTGTGTACGCGAAGGAGGAAAGTTGTCTAAGAAAAATGAATGTGTAAGGAAAAGAAACGAAAGGGCGGTATTGGTTTAAATGGCCTTTTTAACGATTTTGTGAGTCATATGGGTTCGGAATCATAAAAAAAGTGTGTACGCGAAGAAGGAAAGTTGTCTTAAGTGCAAAAACGTAAGAAAAATGAATGCATAAGGAAAAGAAACGAAAGGGCGGAATTCGTTTAAATGGTCTTTTGGACGGTTTTGTTATTCAGATGGGTTTGGATTTATAAAAACAGTGTGTACGAGGTGGAAATTTCGAAAAACGTGGAAAAAGTGAATGTATAAGGAAAAGAAACAAAACGGCGGTATTGGTTTAAATGGCTTTTTAGACAGTTTTGTGAGTCAGATGGGTTCGGAATCTTAAAAACAGTGTTTACGCGAAGGAGGAAAGTTGTTTTGAGTACAAAAACGTGGGAAAAATGAATGCATAAGAAAAAGTAACAAAAGGGCGGTATTGGTTTAAATGGCTTTTTAGACAGTTTTGTGAGTCAGATGGGTTCGGAATCTTAAAAACAGTGTATACGCGGAGGAAAGTTGTTTTGAGTGCAAAAACGTGGTAAAAATGAATGTATAAGGAAAAGAAACAAAAGGGAGGTATTGGTTTAAATGGTCTTTTAGATGATTTTGTGAGTCAGATGGGTTCGGAATCATGAAAACAGTGTGTACGCGAAGGAGGAAAGTTGTCTTGAGTGCAAAAATGTAAGAAAAATGAATGTGTAAGGAAAAGAAACGAAAGGGCGGTATTGTTTTAAATGGCCTTTTTAACAATTTTGTGAGTCATATGGTTTCGGAATCATAAAAAAAGTGTGTACGCGAAGGAGGAAAGTTGTTTTGAATGCAAAAACGTGGGAAAAATGAATGCATAAGGAAAAGAAACAAAAGGGCGGCATTGGTTTAAATGGCTTTTTAGACAGTTTTCTGAGTCAGATGGGTTCGGAATCTTAAAAACAGTGTATACGCGTAGGAGGAAAGTTGTTTTGAGTGCAAAAACGTGGTAAAAATGAATGTATAAGGAAAAGAAACAAAAGGGAGGTATTGGTTTAAATGGTCTTTTAGATGATTTTGTGAGTTAGATGGGTTCGGAATCATCAAAACAGTGTGTACGCGAAGGAGGAAAGTTGTCTTGAGTGCAAAAATGTAAGAAAAATGAATGTGTAAGGAAAAGAAACGAAAGGGCGGTATTGGTTTAAATGGCCTTTTTAACGATTTTGTGAGTCATATGGGTTCGGAATCATAAAAACAGTGTGTACGCAAAGGAAGAAAACTGTTTTGAGTGCAAAATCGTGGAAAAAATGAATGTATAAGGAAAAGAAACAAAAGGGCGTTATTCGTTTAAATGGTCTTTTAGACGATTTTGTGAGTTAGATGGGTTCGGAATCATCAAAACAGTGTGTACGCGAAGGAGGAAAGTTGTCTTGAGTGCAAAAATGTAAGAAAAATGAATGTGTAAGGAAAAGAAACGAAAGGGCGGTATTGGTTTAAATGCTCTTTTAGATGATTTTGTGAGTCAGATGGGTTCGGAATCATCAAAACAGTGTGTACGCGAAGGTGGAAAGTTGTCTTGAGTGCAAAAATGTAAGAAAAATGAATGTGTAAGGAAAAGAAACATAAGGGCGGTATTGGTTTAAATGGCCTTTTTAACGATTTTGTGAGTCATATGGGTTCGGAATCATAAACAAAGTGTGTACGAGAAGGAGGAAAGTTGCTTTGAGTGCAAAAACGTGAAAAAAATGAATGCATAAGGAAAAGAAACAAAAGGGCGGTATTGGTTTAAATGGCTTTTTAGACAGTTTTGTGAGTCAGATGGGTTCGGAATCTTAAAAACAGTGTATACGCGAAGGAGGAAAGTTGTTTTGAGTGCAAAAATGTAAGAAAAATGAATATGTAAGGAAAAGAAACGAAAGGGCGGTATTGGTTTAAATGGCCTTTTTAACGATTTTGTGAGTCATATGGGTTCGAAATCATAAAAAAAGTGTGTACGCGAAGAAGGAAAGTTGTCTTAAGTGCAAAAACGTAAGAAAAATGAATGCATAAGGAAAAGAAACGAAAGGGCGGAATTCGTTTAAATGGTCTTTTGGACGGTTTTGTTATTCAGATGGGTTTGGATTTATAAAAACAGTGTGTACGAGGTGGAAAGTTCGAAAAACGTGGAAAAAGTGAATGTATAAGGAAAAGAAACAAAACGGCGGTATTGGATTAAATGGCTTTTTAGACAGTTTTGTGAGTCAGATGGGTTCGGAATCTTAAAAACAGTGTTTACGCGAAGGAGGAAAGTTGTTTTGAGTACAAAAACGTGGGAAAAATGAATGCATAAGAAAAAGAAACAAAAGGGCGGTATTGGTTTAAATGGCTTTTTAGACAGTTTTGTGAGTCAGATGGGTTCGGAATCTTAAAAACAGTGTATACGCGGAGGAAAGTTGTTTTGAGTGCAAAAACGTGGTAAAAATGAATGTATAAGGAAAAGAAACAAAAGGGAGGTATTGGTTTAAATGGTCTTTTAGATGATTTTGTGAGTCAGATGGGTTCGGAATTATGAAAACAGTGTGTACGCGAAGGAGGAAAGTTGTCTTGAGTGCAAAAATGTAAGAAAAATGAATGTGTAAGGAAAAGAAACGAAAGGGCGGTATTGGTTTAAATGGCCTTTTTAACGATTTTGTGAGTCATATGGTTTCGGAATCATAAAAAAAGTGTGTACGCAAATGAGGAAAGTTGTTTTGAATGCAAAAACGTGGGAAAAATGAATGCATAAGGAAAAGAAACAAAAGGGCGGTATTGGTTTAAATGGCTTTTTAGACAGTTTTCTGATTCAGATGGGTTCGGAATCTTAAAAACAGTGTATACGCGAAGGAGGAAAGTTGTTTTGAGTGCAAAAACGTGGTAAAAATGAATGTATAAGGAAAAGAAACAAAAGGTAGGTATTGGTTTAAATGCTCTTTTAGATGATTTTGTGAGTCAGATGGGTTCGGAATCATAAAAACAGTGTCTACGCGAAGAAGGAAAGTTGTCTTGAGTGCAAAAAAGTAAGAAAAATGAATGCATAAGGAAAAGAAACAAAAGGGAGGTATTGGTTTAAATGCTCTTTTAGATGATTTTGTGAGTCAGATGGGTTCGGAATCATAAAAACAGTGTGTACGCGAAGAAGGAAAGTTGTCTTGAGTGCAAAAACGTAAGAAAAATGAATGCATAAGGAAAAGAAACAAAAGGGCGGAATTCGTTTAACTGGTCTTTTGGACTGTTTTGTTATTCAGATAGGTTTGGAATTATAAAAACAGTGTGTACGCGAAGGAGGAAAGTTGTTTTGAGTGCAAAAACGTGGAAAAAATGAATGGATAAGGAAAAGAAACAAAAGGGCGGTATCGGTTTAAATAGCTTTTTAGACAGTTTTGTGAGTCAGATGGGTTCGGAATCTTAAAAACAGTGTGTACGAGAAGGAGGAAAGTTGTTTTGAGTGCAAAAACGTGAAAAAAATGAATGCATAAGGAAAAGAAACAAAAGGGCGGTATTGATTTAAATGGCTTTTTAGACAGTTTTGTGAGTCAGATGGGCTCGGAATCTTAAAAACAGTGTGTACGCGAAGGAGGAAAGTTGTTTTGAGAACAAAAACGTGGAAAAAATGAATGTATAAGGAAAAGAAACAAAAGGGCGGTATTGGTTTAAATGGCCTTTTAGACGGTTTTGTGAGTCAGGTGGGTTCGGAATCTTAAAAACAGTGTGTACGAGAAGGAGGAAAGTTGGAAAAACGTGGAAAAGGGGAAAGTATAAAGAAAAGAAACAAAAGGGCGGTATTGGTTTAAATGGCCTTTTTAACGATTTCGTGAGTCATATGGGTTCCGAATCATAAAAAAAGTGTTTACGCGAAGGAGGAAAGTTGTTTTGAGTGCAAAAACGTGGGAAAAATGAATGCATAAGGAAAAGAAACAAAAAGGCGGTATTGGTTTAAATGGCTTTTTAGACAGTTTTGTGAGTCAGATGGGTTCGGAATCTTAAAAACAGTGTATACGCGAAGGAGGAAAGTTGTTTTGAGTTGTTTTGAGTGCAAAAACGTGGAAAAAATGAATGTATAAGGAAAAGAAACAAAAGGGAGGTATTGGTTTAAATGGTCTTTTAGATTATTTTGTGAGTCAGATGGGTTCGGAATCATCAAAACAGTGTGTACGCGAAGGAGGAAAGTTGTCTAAGAAAAATGAATGTGTAAGGAAAAGAAACGAAAGGGCGGTATTGGTTTAAATGGCCTTTTTAACGATTTTGTGAGTCATATGGGTTCGGAATCATAAAAAAAGTGTGTACGCGAAGAAGGAAAGTTGTCTTAAGTGCAAAAACGTAAGAAAAATGAATGCATAAGGAAAAGAAACGAAAGGGCGGAATTCGTTTAAATGGTCTTTTGGACGGTTTTGTTATTCAGATGGGTTTGGATTTATAAAAACAGTGTGTACGAGGTGGAAATTTCGAAAAACGTGGAAAAAGTGAATGTATAAGGAAAAGAAACAAAACGGCGGTATTGGTTTAAATGGCTTTTTAGACAGTTTTGTGAGTCAGATGGGTTCGGAATCTTAAAAACAGTGTTTACGCGAAGGAGGAAAGATGTCTTGAGTGCAAAAACGTAAGAAAATTGAATGCATAAGGAAAAGAAACAAAAGGGCGGTATTGGTTTAAATGGCTTTTTAGACAGTTTTGTGAGTCAGATGGGTTCGGAATCTTAAAAACAGTGTATACGCGGAGGAAAGTTGTTTTGAGTGCAAAAACGTGGTAAAAATGAATGTATAAGGAAAAGAAACAAAAGGAAGGTATTGGTTTAAATGGTCTTTTAGATGATTTTGTGAGTCAGATGGGTTCGGAATCATGAAAACAGTGTGTACGCGAAGGAGGAAAGTTGTCTTGAGTGCAAAAATGTAAGAAAAATGAATGTGTAAGGAAAAGAAACGAAAGGGCGGTATTGTTTTAAATGGCCTTTTTAACAATTTTGTGAGTCATATGGTTTCGGAATCATAAAAAAAGTGTGTACGCGAAGGAGGAAAGTTGTTTTGAATGCAAAAACGTGGGAAAAATGAATGCATAAGGAAAAGAAACAAAAGGGCGGCATTGGTTTAAATGGCTTTTTAGACAGTTTTCTGAGTCAGATGGGTTCGGAATCTTAAAAACAGTGTATACGCGTAGGAGGAAAGTTGTTTTGAGTGCAAAAACGTGGTAAAAATGAATGTATAAGGAAAAGAAACAAAAGGGAGGTATTGGTCTTTTAGATGATTTTGTGAGTTAGATGGGTTCGGAATCATCAAAACAGTGTGTACGCGAAGGAGGAAAGTTGTCTTGAGTGCAAAAATGTAAGAAAAATGAATGTGTAAGGAAAAGAAACGAAAGGGCGGTATTGGTTTAAATGGCCTTTTTAACGATTTTGTGAGTCATATGGGTTCGGAATCATAAAAACAGTGTGTACGCAAAGGAAGAAAACTGTTTTGAGTGCAAAATCGTGGAAAAAATGAATGTATAAGGAAAAGAAACAAAAGGGCGTTATTCGTTTAAATGGTCTTTTAGACGATTTTGTGAGTTAGATGGGTTCGGAATCATCAAAACAGTGTGTACGCGAAGGAGGAAAGTTGTCTTGAGTGCAAAAATGTAAGAAAAATGAATGTGTAAGGAAAAGAAACGAAAGGGCGGTATTGGTTTAAATGCTCTTTTAGATGATTTTGTGAGTCAGATGGGTTCGGAATCATCAAAACAGTGTGTACGCGAAGGTGGAAAGTTGTCTTGAGTGCAAAAATGTAAGAAAAATGAATGTGTAAGGAAAAGAAACGAAAGGGCGGTATTGGTTTAAATGGCCTTTTTAACGATTTTGTGAGTCATATGGGTTCGGAATCATAAACAAAGTGTGTACGCAAAAGAGGAAAGTTGCTTTGAGTGCAAAAACGTGGGAAAAATGAATGCATAAGGAAAAGAAAAAAAAGGGCGGTATTGGTTTAAATAGCTTTTTAGACAGTTTTGTGAGTCAGATGGGTTCGGAATCTTAAAAACAGTGTGTACGAGAAGGAGGAAAGTTGTTTTGAGTGCAAAAACGTGAAAAAAATGAATGCATAAGGAAAAGAAACAAAAGGGCGGTATTGGTTTAAATGGCTTTTTAGACAGTTTTGTGAGTCAGATGGGTTCGGAATCTTAAAAACAGTGTATACGCGAAGGAGGAAAGTTGTTTTGAGTGCAAAAATGTAAGAAAAATGAATATGTAAGGAAAAGAAACGAAAGGGCGGTATTGGTTTAAATGGCCTTTTTAACGATTTTGTGAGTCATATGGGTTCGGAATCATAAAAAAAGTGTGTACGCGAAGAAGGAAAGTTGTCTTAAGTGCAAAAACGTAAGAAAAATGAATGCATAAGGAAAAGAAACGAAAGGGCGGAATTCGTTTAAATGGTCTTTTGGACGGTTTTGTTATTCAGATGGGTTTGGATTTATAAAAACAGTGTGTACGAGGTGGAAAGTTCGAAAAACGTGGAAAAAGTGAATGTATAAGGAAAAGAAACAAAACGGCGGTATTGGATTAAATGGCTTTTTAGACAGTTTTGTGAGTCAGATGGGTTCGGAATCTTAAAAACAGTGTTTACGCGAAGGAGGAAAGTTGTTTTGAGTACAAAAACGTGGGAAAAATGAATGCATAAGAAAAAGAAACAAAAGGGCGGTATTGGTTTAAATGGCTTTTTAGACAGTTTTGTGAGTCAGATGGGTTCGGAATCTTAAAAACAGTGTATACGCGGAGGAAAGTTGTTTTGAGTGCAAAAACGTGGTAAAAATGAATGTATAAGGAAAAGAAACAAAAGGGAGGTATTGGTTTAAATGGTCTTTTAGATGATTTTGTGAGTCAGATGGGTTCGGAATTATGAAAACAGTGTGTACGCGAAGGAGGAAAGTTGTCTTGAGTGCAAAAATGTAAGAAAAATGAATGTGTAAGGAAAAGAAACGAAAGGGCGGTATTGGTTTAAATGGCCTTTTTAACGATTTTGTGAGTCATATGGTTTCGGAATCATAAAAAAAGTGTGTACGCAAATGAGGAAAGTTGTTTTGAATGCAAAAACGTGGGAAAAATGAATGCATAAGGAAAAGAAACAAAAGGGCGGTATTGGTTTAAATGGCTTTTTAGACAGTTTTCTGATTCAGATGGGTTCGGAATCTTTAAAACAGTGTATACGCGAAGGAGGAAAGTTGTTTTGAGTGCAAAAACGTGGTAAAAATGAATGTATAAGGAAAAGAAACAAAAGGTAGGTATTGGTTTAAATGCTCTTTTAGATGATTTTGTGAGTCAGATGGGTTCGGAATCATAAAAACAGTGTGTACGCGAAGAAGGAAAGTTGTCTTGAGTGCAAAAACGTAAGAAAAATGAATGCATAAGGAAAAGAAACAAAAGGGCGGAATTCGTTTAAATGGTCTTTTGGACTGTTTTGTTATTCAGATAGGTTTGGAATTATAAAAACAGTGTGTACGCGAAGGAGGAAAGTTGTTTTGAGTGCAAAAACGTGGAAAAAATGAAAGGATAAGGAAAAGAAACAAAAGGGCGGTATCGGTTTAAATAGCTTTTTAGACAGTTTTGTGAGTCAGATGGGTTCGGAATCTTAAAAACAGTGTGTACGAGAAGGAGGAAAGTTGTTTTGAGTGCAAAAACGTGAAAAAAATGAATGCATAAGGAAAAGAAACAAAAGGGCGGTATTGGTTTAAATGGCTTTTTAGACAGTTTTGTGAGTCAGATGGGCTCGGAATCTTAAAAACAGTGTGTACGCGAAGGAGGAAAGTTGTTTTGAGAACAAAAACGTGGAAAAAATGAATGTATAAGGAAAAGAAACAAAAGGGCGGTATTGGTTTAAATGGCCTTTTAGACGGTTTTGTGAGTCAGGTGGGTTCGGAATCTTAAAAACAGTGTGTACGAGAAGGAGGAAAGTTGGAAAAACGTGGAAAAGGGGAAAGTATAAAGAAAAGAAACAAAAGGGCAGTATTGGTTTAAATGGCCTTTTTAACGATTTCGTGAGTCATATGGGTTCGGAATCATAAAAAAAGTGTTTACGCGAAGGAGGAAAGTTGTTTTGAGTGCAAAAACGTGGGAAAAATGAATGCATAAGGAAAAGAAACAAAAGGGCGGTATTGGTTTAAATGGCTTTTTAGACAGTTTTGTGAGTCAGATGGGTTCGGAATCTTAAAAACAGTGTATACGCGAAGGAGGAAAGTTGTTTTGAGTGCAAAAACGTGGAAAAAATGAATGTATAAGGAAAAGAAACAAAAGGGAGGTATTGGTTTAAATGGTCTTTTAGATGATTTTGTGAGTCAGATGGGTTCGGAATCATGAAAACAGTGTGTACGCGAAGGAGGAAAGTTGTCTTGAGTGCAAAAATGTAAGAAAAATGAATGTGTAAGGAAAAGAAACGAAAGGGCGGTATTGGTTTAAATGGCCTTTTTAACGATTTTGTGAGTCATGGTTTCGGAATCATAAAAAAAGTGTGTACGCGAAGGAGAAAAGTTCAGATGGGTTCGGAATCTTAAAAACAGTGTGTACGAGAAGGAGGAAAGTTGTTTTGAGTGCAAAAACGTGGAAAAAATGAATGTATAAGGAAAAGAAACAAAAGGGCGGTATTGGTTTAAATGGCCTTTTTAACGATTTTGTGAGTCATATGGGTTCGGAATCATAAAAAAAGTGTGTACGCGAAGAAGGAAAGTTGTCTTAAGTGCAAAAACGTAAGAAAAATGAATGCATAAGGAAAAGAAACGAAAGGGCGGAATTCGTTTAAATGGTCTTTTGGACGGTTTTGTTATTCAGATGGGTTTGGATTTATAAAAACAGTGTGTACGAGGTGGAAAGTTCGAAAAACGTGGAAAAAGTGAATGTATAAGGAAAAGAAACAAAAGGGAGGTATTGGTTTAAATGGTCTTTTAGATGATTTTGTGAGTCAGATGGGTTCGGAATCATGAAAACAGTGTGTACGCGAAGGAGAAAAGTTGTCTTGAGTGCAAAAATGTAAGAAAAATGAATGTGTAAGGAAAAGAAACGAAAGGGCGGTATTGGTTTAAATGGCCTTTTTAACGATTTTGTGAGTCATATGGGCTCGGAATCTTAAAAACAGTGTGTACGCGAAGGAGGAAAGTTGTTTTGAGAACAAAAACGTGGAAAAAATGAATGTATAAGGAAAAGAAACAAAAGGGCGGTATTGGTTTAAATGGCCTTTTAGACGGTTTTGTGAGTCAGGTGGGTTCGGAATCTTAAAAACAGTGTGTACGAGAAGGAGGAAAGTTGGAAAAACGTGGAAAAGGGGAAAGTATATAGAAAAGAAACAAAAGGGCGGTATTGGTTTAAATGGCCTTTTTAACGATTTCGTGAGTCATATGGGTTCGGAATCATAAAAAAAGTGTTTACGCGAAGGAGGAAAGTTGTTTTGAGTGCAAAAACGTGGGAAAAATGAATGCATAAGGAAAAGAAACAAAAGGGCGGTATTGGTTTAAATGGCTTTTTAGACAGTTTTGTGAGTCAGATGGGTTCGGAATCTTAAAAACAGTGTTTACGCGAAGGAGGAAAGTTGTTTTGAGTACAAAAACGTGGGAAAAATGAATGCATAAGGAAAAGAAACAAAAGGGCGGTATTGGTTTAAATGGCTTTTTAGACAGTTTTGTGAGTCAGATGGGTTCGGAATATTAAAAACAGTGTATACGCGGAGGAAAGTTGTTTGGAGTGCAAAAACGTGGTAAAAATGAATGTATAAGGAAAAGAAACAAATGGGAGGTATTGGTTTAAATGGTCTTTTAGATGATTTTGTGAGTCAGATGGGTTCGGAATCATGAAAACAGTGTGTACGCGAAGGAGGAAAGTTGTCTTGAGTGCAAAAATGTAAGAAAAATGAATGTGTAAGGAAAAGAAACGAAAGGGCGGTATTGGTTTAAATGGCCTTTTTAACGATTTTGTGAGTCATGGTTTCGGAATCATAAAAAAAGTGTGTACGCGAAGGAGAAAAGTTCAGATGGGTTCGGAATCTTAAAAACAGTGTGTACGAGAAGGAGGAAAGTTGTTTTGAGTGCAAAAACGTGGTAAAAATGAATGTATAAGGAAAAGAAACAAAAGGGAGGTATTGGTTTAAATGGTCTTTTAGATGATTTTGTGAGTCAGATGGGTTCGGAATCATGAAAACAGTGTGTACGCGAAGGAGAAAAGTTGTCTTGAGTGCAAAAATGTAAGAAAAATGAATGTGTAAGGAAAAGAAACGAAAGGGCGGTATTGGTTTAAATGGCCTTTTTAACGATTTTGTGAGTCATATGGTTTCGGAATCATAAAAAAAGTGTGTACGCGAAGGAGGAAAGTTGTTTTGAGAACAAAAACGTGGAAAAAATGAATGTATAAGGAAAAGAAACAAAAGGGCGGTATTGGTTAAAATGGCCTTTTAGACGGTTTTGTGAGTCAGGTGGGTTCGGAATCTTAAAAACAGTGTGTACGAGAAGGAGGAAAGTTGGAAAAACGTGGAAAAGGGGAAAGTATAAAGAAAAGAAACAAAAGGGCGGTATTGGTTTAAATGGCCTTTTTAACGATTTCGTGAGTCATATGGGTTCGGAATCATAAAAAAAGTGTTTACGCGAAGGAGGAAAGTTGTTTTGAGTGCAAAAACGTGGGAAAAATGAATGCATAAGGAAAAGAAACAAAAGGGCGGTATTGGTTTAAATGGCTTTTTAGACAGTTTTGTGAGTCAGATGGGTTCGGAATCTTAAAAACAGTGTTTACGCGAAGGAGGAAAGTTGTTTTGAGTACAAAAACGTGGGAAAAATGAATGCATAAGAAAAAGAAACAAAAGGGCGGTATTGGTTTAAATGGCTTTTTAGACAGTTTTGTGAGTCAGATGGGTTCGGAATATTAAAAACAGTGTATACGCGGAGGAAAGTTGTTTTGAGTGCAAAAACGTGGTAAAAATGAATGTATAAGGAAAAGAAACAAATGGGAGGTATTGGTTTAAATGGTCTTTTAGATGATTTTGTGAGTCAGATGGGTTCGGAATCATGAAAACAGTGTGTACGCGAAGGAGGAAAGTTGTCTTGAGTGCAAAAATGTAAGAAAAATGAATGTGTAAGGAAAAGAAACGAAAGGGCGGTATTGGTTTAAATGGCCTTTTTAACGATTTTGTGAGTCATGGTTTCGGAATCATAAAAAAAGTGTGTACGCGAAGGAGAAAAGTTCAGATGGGTTCGGAATCTTAAAAACAGTGTGTACGAGAAGGAGGAAAGTTGTTTTGAGTGCAAAAACGTGGTAAAAATGAATATATAAGGAAAAGAAACAAAAGGGAGGTATTGGTTTAAATGGTCTTTTAGATGATTTTGTGAGTCAGATGGGTTCGGAATCATGAAAACAGTGTGTACGCGAAGGAGAAAAGTTGTCTTGAGTGCAAAAATGTAAGAAAAATGAATGTGTAAGGAAAAGAAACGAAAGGGCGGTATTGGTTTAAATGGCCTTTTTAACGATTTTGTGAGTCATATGGTTTCGGAATCATAAAAAAAGTGTGTACGCGAAGGAGGAAAGTTGTTTTGAGAACAAAAACGTGGAAAAAATGAATGTATAAGGAAAAGAAACAAAAGGGCGGTATTGGTTTAAATGGCCTTTTAGACGGTTTTGTGAGTCAGGTGGGTTCGGAATCTTAAAAACAGTGTGTACGAGAAGGAGGAAAGTTGGAAAAACGTGGAAAAGGGGAAAGTATAAAGAAAAGAAACAAAAGGGCGGTATTGGTTTAAATGGCCTTTTTAACGATTTCGTGAGTCATATGGGTTCGGAATCATAAAAAAAGTGTTTACGCGAAGGAGGAAAGTTGTTTTGAGTGCAAAAACGTGGGAAAAATGAATGCATAAGGAAAAGAAACAAAAGGGCGGTATTGGTTTAAATGGCTTTTTAGACAGTTTTGTGAGTCAGATGGGTTCGGAATCTTAAAAACAGTGTTTACGCGAAGGAGGAAAGTTGTTTTGAGTACAAAAACGTGGGAAAAATGAATGCATAAGAAAAAGAAACAAAAGGGCGGTATTGGTTTAAATGGCTTTTTAGACAGTTTTGTGAGTCAGATGGGTTCGGAATCTTAAAAACAGTGTATACGCGGAGGAAAGTTGTTTTGAGTGCAAAAACGTGGTAAAAATGAATGTATAAGGAAAAGAAACAAATGGGAGGTATTGGTTTAAATGGTCTTTTAGATGATTTTGTGAGTCAGATGGGTTCGGAATCATGAAAACAGTGTGTACGCGAAGGAGGAAAGTTGTCTTGAGTGCAAAAATGTAAGAAAAATGAATGTGTAAGGAAAAGAAACGAAAGGGCGGTATTGGTTTAAATGGCCTTTTTAACGATTTTGTGAGTCATGGTTTCGGAATCATAAAAAAAGTGTGTACGCGAAGGAGAAAAGTTCAGATGGGTTCGGAATCTTAAAAACAGTGTGTACGAGAAGGAGGAAAGTTGTTTTGAGTGCAAAAACGTGGAAAAAATGAATGTATAAGGAAAAGAAACAAAAGGGCGGTATTGGTTTAAATGGCCTTTTTAACGATTTTGTGAGTCATATGGGTTCGGAATCATAAAAAAAGTGTGTACGCGAAGAAGGAAAGTTGTCTTAAGTGCAAAAACGTAAGAAAAATGAATGCATAAGGAAAAGAAACGAAAGGGCGGAATTCGTTTAAATGGTCTTTTGGACGGTTTTGTTATTCAGATAGGTTTGGAATTATAAAAACAGTGTGTACGCGAAGGAGGAAAGTTGTTTTGAGTGCAAAAACGTGGAAAAAATGAATGGATAAGGAAAAGAAACAAAAGGGCGGTATCGGTTTAAATAGCTTTTTAGACAGTTTTGTGAGTCAGATGGGTTCGGAATCTTAAAAACAGTGTGTACGAGAAGGAGGAAAGTTGTTTTGAGTGCAAAAACGTGAAAAAAATGAATGCATAAGGAAAAGAAACAAAAGGGCGGTATTGGTTTAAATGGCTTTTTAGACAGTTTTGTGAGTCAGATGGGCTCGGAATCTTAAAAACAGTGTGTACGCGAAGGAGGAAAGTTGTTTTGAGAACAAAAACGTGGAAAAAATGAATGTATAAGGAAAAGAAACAAAAGGGCGGTATTGGTTTAAATGGCCTTTTAGACGGTTTTGTGAGTTAGGTGGGTTCGGAATCTTAAAAACAGTGTGTACGAGAAGGAGGAAAGTTGGAAAAACGTGGAAAAGGGGAAAGTATAAAGAAAAGAAACAAAAGGGCGGTATTGGTTTAAATGGCCTTTTTAACGATTTCGTGAGTCATATGGGTTCGGAATCATAAAAAAAGTGTTTACGCGAAGGAGGAAAGTTGTTTTGAGTGCAAAAACGTGGGAAAAATGAATGCATAAGGAAAAGAAACAAAAGGAAGGTATTGGTTTAAATGGCTTTTTAGACAGTTTTGTGAGTCAGATGGGTTCGGAATCTTAAAAACAGTGTATACGCGAAGGAGGAAAGTTGTTTTGAGTGCAAAAACGTGGAAAAAATGAATGTATAAGGAAAAGAAACAAAAGGGAGGTATTGGTTTAAATGGTCTTTTAGATTATTTTGTGAGTCAGATGGGTTCGGAATCATCAAAACAGTGTGTACGCGAAGGAGGAAAGTTGTCTTGAGTGCAAAAATGTAAGAAAAATGAATGTGTAAGGAAAAGAAACGGAAGGGCGGTATTGGTTTAAATGGCCTTTTTAACGATTTTGTGAGTCATATGGGTTCGGAATCATAAAAAAAGTGTGTACGCAAAGAAGGAAAGTTGTCTTAAGTGCAAAAACGTAAGAAAAATGAATGCATAAGGAAAAGAAACGAAAGGGCGGAATTCGTTTAAATGGTCTTTTGGACGGTTTTGTTATTCAGATGGGTTTGGATTTATAAAAACAGTGTGTACGAGGTGGAAATTTCGAAAAACGTGGAAAAAGTGAATGTATAAGGAAAAGAAACAAAACGGCGGTATTGGTTTAAATGGCTTTTTAGACAGTTTTGTGAGTCAGATGGGTTCGGAATCTTAAAAACAGTGTTTACGCGAAGGAGGAAAGTTGTTTTGAGTACAAAAACGTGGGAAAAATGAATGCATAAGAAAAAGAAACAAAAGGGCGGTATTGGTTTAAATGGCTTTTTAGACAGTTTTGTGAGTCAGATGGGTTCGGAATCTTAAAAACAGTGTATACGCGGAGGAAAGTTGTTTTGAGTGCAAAAACGTGGTAAAAATGAATGTATAAGGAAAAGAAACAAAAGGGAGGTATTGGTTTAAATGGTCTTTTAGATGATTTTGTGAGTCAGATGGGTTCGGAATCATGAAAACAGTGTGTACGCGAAGGAGGAAAGTTGTCTTGAGTGCAAAAATGTAAGAAAAATGAATGTGTAAGGAAAAGAAACGAAAGGGCGGTATTGGTTTAAATGGCCTTTTTAACAATTTTGTGAGTCATATGGTTTCGGAATCATAAAAAAAGTGTGTACGCGAAGGAGGAAAGTTGTTTTGAATGCAAAAACGTGGGAAAAATGAATGCATAAGGAAAAGAAACAAAAGGGCGGCATTGGTTTAAATGGCTTTTTAGACAGTTTTCTGAGTCAGATGGGTTCGGAATCTTAAAAACAGTGTGTACGCGAAGGAGGAAAGTTGTTTTGAGAACAAAAACGTGGAAAAAATGAATGTATAAGGAAAAGAAACAAAAGGGAGGTATTGGTTTAAATGGTCTTTTAGATGATTTTGTGAGTTAGATGGGTTCGGAATCATCAAAACAGTGTGTACGCGAAGGAGGAAAGTTGTCTTGAGTGCAAAAATGTAAGAAAAATGAATGTGTAAGGAAAAGAAACGAAAGGGCGGTATTGGTTTAAATGGCCTTTTTAACGATTTTGTGAGTCATATGGGTTCGGAATCATAAACAAAGTGTGTACGCAAAGGAGGAAAGTTGCTTTGAGTGCAAAAACGTGGGAAAAATGAATGCATAAGGAAAAGAAACAAAAGGGCGGTATTGGTTTAAATAGCTTTTTAGACAGTTTTGTGAGTCAGATGGGTTCGGAATCTTAAAAACAGTGTGTACGAGAAGGCGGAAAGTTGTTTTGAGTGCAAAAACGTGAAAAAAATGAATGCATAAGGAAAAGAAACAAAAGGGCGGTATTGGTTTAAATGGCTTTTTAGACAGTTTTGTGAGTCAGATGGGTTCGGAATCTTAAAAACAGTGTATACGCGAAGGAGGAAAGTTGTTTTGAGTGCAAAAACGTGGAAAAAATGAATGTATAAGGAAAAGAAACAAAAGGGAGGTATTGGTTTAAATGGTCTTTTAGATGATTTTGTGAGTCAGATGGGTTCGGAATCATCAAAACAGTGTGTACGCGAAGGCGGAAAGTTGGCTTGAGTGCAAAAATGTAAGAAAAATGAATATGTAAGGAAAAGAAACGAAAGGGCGGTATTGGTTTAAATGGCCTTTTTAACGATTTTGTGAGTCATATGGGTTCGGAATCATAAAAAAAGTGTGTACGCGAAGAAGGAAAGTTGTCTTAAGTGCAAAAACGTAAGAAAAATGAATGCATAAGGAAAAGAAACGAAAGGGCGGAATTCGTTTAAATGGTCTTTTGGACGGTTTTGTTATTCAGATGGGTTTGGATTTATAAAAACAGTGTGTACGAGGTGGAAAGTTCGAAAAACGTGGAAAAAGTGAATGTATAAGGAAAAGAAACAAAACGGCGGTATTGGATTAAATGGCTTTTTAGACAGTTTTGTGAGTCAGATGGGTTCGGAATCTTAAAAACAGTGTTTACGCGAAGGAGGAAAGTTGATTTGAGTACAAAAACGTGGGAAAAATGAATGCATAAGAAAAAGAAACAAAAGGGCGGTATTGGTTTAAATGGCTTTTTAGACAGTTTTGTGAGTCAGATGGGTTCGGAATCTTAAAAACAGTGTATACGCGGAGGAAAGTTGTTTTGAGTGCAAAAACGTGGTAAAAATGAATGTATAAGGAAAAGAAACAAAAGGGAGGTATTGGTTTAAATGGTCTTTTAGATGATTTTGTGAGTCAGATGGGTTCGGAATCATGAAAACAGTGTGTACGCGAAGGAGGAAAGTTGTCTTGAGTGCAAAAATGTAAGAAAAATGAATGTGTAAGGAAAATAAACGAAAGGGCGGTATTGGTTTAAATGGCCTTTTTAACGATTTTGTGAGTCATATGGTTTCGGAATCATAAAAAAAGTGTGTACGCGAAGGAGGAAAGTTGTTTTGAATGCAAAAACGTGGGAAAAATGAATGCATAAGGAAAAGAAACAAAAGGGCGGTATTGGTTTAAATGGCTTTTTAGACAGTTTTCTGATTCAGATGGGTTCGGAATCTTAAAAACAGTGTATACGCGAAGGAGGAAGGAGGTTTTGAGTGCAAAAACGTGGTAAAAATGAATGTATAAGGAAAAGAAACAAAAGGGAGGTATTGGTTTAAATGCTCTTTTAGATGATTTTGTGAGTCAGATGGGTTCGGAATCATAAAAACAGTGTGTACGCGAAGAAGGAAAGTTGTGTTTAGTGCAAAAACGTAAGAAAAATGAATGCATAAGGAAAAGAAACAAAAGGGCGGAATTCGTTTAAATGGTCTTTTGGACTGTTTTGTTATTCAGATAGGTTTGGAATTATAAAAACAGTGTGTACGCGAAGGAGGAAAGTTGTTTTGAGTGCAAAAACGTGGAAAAAATGAATGGATAAGGAAAAGAAACAAAAGGGCGGTATCGGTTTAAATAGCTTTTTAGACAGTTTTGTGAGTCAGATGGGTTCGGAATCTTAAAAACAGTGTGTACGAGAAGGAGGAAAGTTGTTTTGAGTGCAAAAACGTGAAAAAAATAAATGCATAAGGAAAAGAAACAAAAGGGCGGTATTGGTTTAAATGGCTTTTTAGACAGTTTTGTGAGTCAGATGGGCTCGGAATCTTAAAAACAGTGTGTACGCGAAGGAGGAAAGTTGTTTTGAGAACAAAAACGTGGAAAAAATGAATGTATAAGGAAAAGAAACAAAAGGGCGGTATTGGTTTAAATGGCCTTTTAGACGGTTTTGTGAGTCAGGTGGGTTCGGAATCTTAAAAACAGTGTGTACGAGAAGGAGGAAAGTTGGAAAAACGTGGAAAAGGGGAAAGTATAAAGAAAAGAAACAAAAGGGCGGTATTGGTTTAAATGGCCTTTTTAACGATTTCGTGAGTCATATGGGTTCCGAATCATAAAAAAAGTGTTTACGCGAAGGAGGAAAGTTGTTTTGAGTGCAAAAACGTGGGAAAAATGAATGCATAAGGAAAAGAAACAAAAAGGCGGTATTGGTTTAAATGGCTTTTTAGACAGTTTTGTGAGTCAGATGGGTTCGGAATCTTAAAAACAGTGTATACGCGAAGGAGGAAAGTTGTTTTGAGTGCAAAAACGTGGAAAAAATGAATGTATAAGGAAAAGAAACAAAAGGGAGGTATTGGTTTAAATGGTCTTTTAGATTATTTTGTGAGTCAGATGGGTTCGGAATCATCAAAACAGTGTGTACGCGAAGGAGGAAAGTTGTCTTGAGTGCAAAAATGTAAGAAAAATGAATGTGTAAGGAAAAGAAACGAAAGGGCGGTATTGGTTTAAATGGCCTTTTTAACGATTTTGTGAGTCATATGGGTTCGGAATCATAAAAAAAGTGTGTACGCGAAGAAGGAAAGTTGTCTTAAGTGCAAAAACGTAAGAAAAATGAATGCATAAGGAAAAGAAACGAAAGGGCGGAATTCGTTTAAATGGTCTTTTGGACGGTTTCGTTATTCAGATGGGTTTGGATTTATAAAAACAGTGTGTACGAGGTGGAAATTTCGAAAAACGTGGAAAAAGTGAATGTATAAGGAAAAGAAACAAAACGGCGGTATTGGTTTAAATGGCTTTTTAGACAGTTTTGTGAGTCAGATGGGTTCGGAATCTTAAAAACAGTGTTTACGCGAAGGAGGAAAGTTGTTTTGAGTACAAAAACGTGGGAAAAATGAATGCATAAGAAAAAGAAACAAAAGGGCGGTATTGGTTTAAATGGCTTTTTAGACAGTTTTGTGAGTCAGATGGGTTCGGAATCTTAAAAACAGTGTATACGCGGAGGAAAGTTGTTTTGAGTGCAAAAACGTGGTAAAAATGAATGTATAAGGAAAAGAAACAAAAGGGAGGTATTGGTTTAAATGGTCTTTTAGATGATTTTGTGAGTCAGATGGGTTCGGAATCATGAAAACAGTGTGTACGCGAAGGAGGAAAGTTGTCTTGAGTGCAAAAATGTAAGAAAAATGAATGTGTAAGGAAAAGAAACGAAAGGGCGGTATTGTTTTAAATGGCCTTTTTAACAATTTTGTGAGTCATATGGTTTCGGAATCATAAAAAAAGTGTGTACGCGAAGGAGGAAAGTTGTTTTGAATGCAAAAACGTGGGAAAAATGAATGCATAAGGAAAAGAAACAAAAGGGCGGCATTGGTTTAAATGGCTTTTTAGACAGTTTTCTGAGTCAGATGGGTTCGGAATCTTAAAAACAGTGTATACGCGTAGGAGGAAAGTTGTTTTGAGTGCAAAAACGTGGTAAAAATGAATGTATAAGGAAAAGAAACAAAAGGGAGGTATTGGTTTAAATGGTCTTTTAGATGATTTTTGTGAGTTAGATGGGTTCGGAATCATCAAAACAGTGTGTACGCGAAGGAGGAAAGTTGTCTTGAGTGCAAAAATGTAAGAAAAATGAATGTGTAAGGAAAAGAAACGAAAGGGCGGTATTGGTTTAAATGGCCTTTTTAACGATTTTGTGAGTCATATGGGTTCGGAATCATAAAAACAGTGTGTACGCAAAGGAAGAAAACTGTTTTGAGTGCAAAATCGTGGAAAAAATGAATGTATAAGGAAAAGAAACAAAAGGGCGTTATTCGTTTAAATGGTCTTTTAGACGATTTTGTGAGTTAGATGGGTTCGGAATCATCAAAACAGTGTGTACGCGAAGGAGGAAAGTTGTCTTGAGTGCAAAAATGTAAGAAAAATGAATGTGTAAGGAAAAGAAACGAAAGGGCGGTATTGGTTTAAATGCTCTTTTAGATGATTTTGTGAGTCAGATGGGTTCGGAATCATCAAAACAGTGTGTACGCGAAGGTGGAAAGTTGTCTTGAGTGCAAAAATGTAAGAAAAATGAATGTGTAAGGAAAAGAAACGAAAGGGCGGTATTGGTTTAAATGGCCTTTTTAACGATTTTGTGAGTCATATGGGTTCGGAATCATAAACAAAGTGTGTACGCAAAAGAGGAAAGTTGCTTTGAGTGCAAAAACGTGGGAAAAATGAATGCATAAGGAAAAGAAAAAAAAGGGCGGTATTGGTTTAAATAGCTTTTTAGACAGTTTTGTGAGTCAGATGGGTTCGGAATCTTAAAAACAGTGTGTACGAGAAGGAGGAAAGTTGTTTTGAGTGCAAAAACGTGAAAAAAATGAATGCATAAGGAAAAGAAACAAAAGGGCGGTATTGGTTTAAATGGCTTTTTAGACAGTTTTGTGAGTCAGATGGGTTCGGAATCTTAAAAACAGTGTATACGCGAAGGAGGAAAGTTGTTTTGAGTGCAAAAATGTAAGAAAAATGAATATGTAAGGAAAAGAAACGAAAGGGCGGTATTGGTTTAAATGGCCTTTTTAACGATTTTGTGAGTCATATGGGTTCGGAATCATAAAAAAAGTGTGTACGCGAAGAAGGAAAGTTGTCTTAAGTGCAAAAACGTAAGAAAAATGAATGCATAAGGAAAAGAAACGAAAGGGCGGAATTCGTTTAAATGGTCTTTTGGACGGTTTTGTTATTCAGATGGGTTTGGATTTATAAAAACAGTGTGTACGAGGTGGAAAGTTCGAAAAACGTGGAAAAAGTGAATGTATAAGGAAAAGAAACAAAACGGCGGTATTGGATTAAATGGCTTTTTAGACAGTTTTGTGAGTCAGATGGGTTCGGAATCTTAAAAACAGTGTTTACGCGAAGGAGGAAAGTTGTTTTGAGTACAAAAACGTGGGAAAAATGAATGCATAAGAAAAAGAAACAAAAGGGCGGTATTGGTTTAAATGGCTTTTTAGACAGTTTTGTGAGTCAGATGGGTTCGGAATCTTAAAAACAGTGTATACGCGGAGGAAAGTTGTTTTGAGTGCAAAAACGTGGTAAAAATGAATGTATAAGGAAAAGAAACAAAAGGGAGGTATTGGTTTAAATGGTCTTTTAGATGATTTTGTGAGTCAGATGGGTTCGGAATCATGAAAACAGTGTGTACGCGAAGGAGGAAAGTTGTCTTGAGTGCAAAAATGTAAGAAAAATGAATGTGTAAGGAAAAGAAACGAAAGGGCGGTATTGGTTTAAATGGCCTTTTTAACGATTTTGTGAGTCATATGGTTTCGGAATCATAAAAAAAGTGTGTACGCAAATGAGGAAAGTTGTTTTGAATGCAAAAACGTGGGAAAAATGAATGCATAAGGAAAAGAAACAAAAGGGCGGTATTGGTTTAAATGGCTTTTTAGACAGTTTTCTGATTCAGATGGGTTCGGAATCTTAAAAACAGTGTATACGCGAAGGAGGAAAGTTGTTTTGAGTGCAAAAACGTGGTAAAAATGAATGTATAAGGAAAAGAAACAAAAGGTAGGTATTGGTTTAAATGCTCTTTTAGATGATTTTGTGAGTCAGATGGGTTCGGAATCATAAAAACAGTGTGTACGCGAAGAAGGAAAGTTGTCTTGAGTGCAAAAACGTAAGAAAAATGAATGCATAAGGAAAAGAAACAAAAGGGCGGAATTCGTTTAAATGGTCTTTTGGACTGTTTTGTTATTCAGATAGGTTTGGAATTATAAAAACAGTGTGTACGCGAAGGAGGAAAGTTGTTTTGAGTGCAAAAACGTGGAAAAAATGAATGGATAAGGAAAAGAAACAAAAGGGCGGTATCGGTTTAAATAGCTTTTTAGACAGTTTTGTGAGTCAGATGGGTTCGGAATCTTAAAAACAGTGTGTACGAGAAGGAGGAAAGTTGTTTTGAGTGCAAAAACGTGAAAAAAATGAATGCATAAGGAAAAGAAACAAAAGGGCGGTATTGGTTTAAATGGCTTTTTAGACAGTTTTGTGAGTCAGATGGGCTCGGAATCTTAAAAACAGTGTGTACGCGAAGGAGGAAAGTTGTTTTGAGAACAAAAACGTGGAAAAAATGAATGTATAAGGAAAAGAAACAAAAGGGCGGTATTGGTTTAAATGGCCTTTTAGACGGTTTTGTGAGTAAGGTGGGTTCGGAATCTTAAAAACAGTGTGTACGAGAAGGAGGAAAGTTGGAAAAACGTGGAAAAGGGGAAAGTATAAAGAAAAGAAACAAAAGGGCAGTATTGGTTTAAATGGCCTTTTTAACGATTTCGTGAGTCATATGGGTTCGGAATCATAAAAAAAGTGTTTACGCGAAGGAGGAAAGTTGTTTTGAGTGCAAAAACGTGGGAAAAATGAATGCATAAGGAAAAGAAACAAAAGGGCGGTATTGGTTTAAATGGCTTTTTAGACAGTTTTGTGAGTCAGATGGGTTCGGAATCTTAAAAACAGTGTATACGCGAAGGAGGAAAGTTGTTTTGAGTGCAAAAACGTGGAAAAAATGAATGTATAAGGAAAAGAAACAAAAGGGAGGTATTGGTTTAAATGGTCTTTTAGATGATTTTGTGAGTCAGATGGGTTCGGAATCATGAAAACAGTGTGTACGCGAAGGAGGAAAGTTGTCTTGAGTGCAAAAATGTAAGAAAAATGAATGTGTAAGGAAAAGAAACGAAAGGGCGGTATTGGTTTAAATGGCCTTTTTAACGATTTTGTGAGTCATGGTTTCGGAATCATAAAAAAAGTGTGTACGCGAAGGAGAAAAGTTCAGATGGGTTCGGAATCTTAAAAACAGTGTGTACGAGAAGGAGGAAAGTTGTTTTGAGTGCAAAAACGTGGAAAAAATGAATGTATAAGGAAAAGAAACAAAAGGGCGGTATTGGTTTAAATGGCCTTTTTAACGATTTTGTGAGTCATATGGGTTCGGAATCATAAAAAAAGTGTGTACGCGAAGAAGGAAAGTTGTCTTAAGTGCAAAAACGTAAGAAAAATGAATGCATAAGGAAAAGAAACGAAAGGGCGGAATTCGTTTAAATGGTCTTTTGGACGGTTTTGTTATTCAGATGGGTTTGGATTTATAAAAACAGTGTGTACGAGGTGGAAAGTTCGAAAAACGTGGAAAAAGTGAATGTATAAGGAAAAGAAACAAAAGGGAGGTATTGGTTTAAATGGTCTTTTAGATGATTTTGTGAGTCAGATGGGTTCGGAATCATGAAAACAGTGTGTACGCGAAGGAGAAAAGTTGTCTTGAGTGCAAAAATGTAAGAAAAATGAATGTGTAAGGAAAAGAAACGAAAGGGCGGTATTGGTTTAAATGGCCTTTTTAACGATTTTGTGAGTCATATGGGCTCGGAATCTTAAAAACAGTGTGTACGCGAAGGAGGAAAGTTGTTTTGAGAACAAAAACGTGGAAAAAATGAATGTATAAGGAAAAGAAACAAAAGGGCGGTATTGGTTTAAATGGCCTTTTAGACGGTTTTGTGAGTCAGGTGGGTTCGGAATCTTAAAAACAGTGTGTACGAGAAGGAGGAAAGTTGGAAAAACGTGGAAAAGGGGAAAGTATATAGAAAAGAAACAAAAGGGCGGTATTGGTTTAAATGGCCTTTTTAACGATTTCGTGAGTCATATGGGTTCGGAATCATAAAAAAAGTGTTTACGCGAAGGAGGAAAGTTGTTTTGAGTGCAAAAACGTGGGAAAAATGAATGCATAAGGAAAAGAAACAAAAGGGCGGTATTGGTTTAAATGGCTTTTTAGACAGTTTTGTGAGTCAGATGGGTTCGGAATCTTAAAAACAGTGTTTACGCGAAGGAGGAAAGTTGTTTTGAGTACAAAAACGTGGGAAAAATGAATGCATAAGAAAAAGAAACAAAAGGGCGGTATTGGTTTGAATGGCTTTTTAGACAGTTTTGTGAGTCAGATGGGTTCGGAATATTAAAAACAGTGTATACGCGGAGGAAAGTTGTTTTGAGTGCAAAAACGTGGTAAAAATGAATGTATAAGGAAAAGAAACAAATGGGAGGTATTGGTTTAAATGGTCTTTTAGATGATTTTGTGAGTCAGATGGGTTCGGAATCATGAAAACAGTGTGTACGCGAAGGAGGAAAGTTGTCTTGAGTGCAAAAATGTAAGAAAAATGAATGTGTAAGGAAAAGAAACGAAAGGGCGGTATTGGTTTAAATAGCTTTTTAGACAGTTTTGTGAGTCAGATGGGTTCGGAATCTTAAAAACAGTGTGTACGAGAAGGAGGAAAGTTGTTTTGAGTGCAAAAACGTGAAAAAAATGAATGCATAAGGAAAAGAAACAAAAGGGCGGTATTGGTTTAAATGGCTTTTTAGACAGTTTTGTGAGTCAGATGGGTTCGGAATCTTAAAAACAGTGTATACGCGAAGGAGGAAAGTTGTTTTGAGTGCAAAAATGTAAGAAAAATGAATATGTAAGGAAAAGAAACGAAAGGGCGGTATTGGTTTAAATGGCCTTTTTAACGATTTTGTGAGTCATATGGGTTCGGAATCATAAAAAAAGTGTGTACGCGAAGAAGGAAAGTTGTCTTAAGTGCAAAAACGTAAGAAAAATGAATGCATAAGGAAAAGAAACGAAAGGGCGGAATTCGTTTAAATGGTCTTTTGGACGGTTTTGTTATTCAGATGGGTTTGGATTTATAAAAACAGTGTGTACGAGGTGGAAAGTTCGAAAAACGTGGAAAAAGTGAATGTATAAGGAAAAGAAACAAAACGGCGGTATTGGATTAAATGGCTTTTTAGACAGTTTTGTGAGTCAGATGGGTTCGGAATCTTAAAAACAGTGTTTACGCGAAGGAGGAAAGTTGTTTTGAGTACAAAAACGTGGGAAAAATGAATGCATAAGAAAAAGAAACAAAAGGGCGGTATTGGTTTAAATGGCTTTTTAGACAGTTTTGTGAGTCAGATGGGTTCGGAATCTTAAAAACAGTGTATACGCGGAGGAAAGTTGTTTTGAGTGCAAAAACGTGGTAAAAATGAATGTATAAGGAAAAGAAACAAAAGGGAGGTATTGGTTTAAATGGTCTTTTAGATGATTTTGTGAGTCAGATGGGTTCGGAATCATGAAAACAGTGTGTACGCGAAGGAGGAAAGTTGTCTTGAGTGCAAAAATGTAAGAAAAATGAATGTGTAAGGAAAAGAAACGAAAGGGCGGTATTGGTTTAAATGGCCTTTTTAACGATTTTGTGAGTCATATGGTTTCGGAATCATAAAAAAAGTGTGTACGCAAATGAGGAAAGTTGTTTTGAATGCAAAAACGTGGGAAAAATGAATGCATAAGGAAAAGAAACAAAAGGGCGGTATTGGTTTAAATGGCTTTTTAGACAGTTTTCTGATTCAGATGGGTTCGGAATCTTAAAAACAGTGTATACGCGAAGGAGGAAAGTTGTTTTGAGTGCAAAAACGTGGTAAAAATGAATGTATAAGGAAAAGAAACAAAAGGTAGGTATTGGTTTAAATGCTCTTTTAGATGATTTTGTGAGTCAGATGGGTTCGGAATCATAAAAACAGTGTGTACGCGAAGAAGGAAAGTTGTCTTGAGTGCAAAAACGTAAGAAAAATGAATGCATAAGGAAAAGAAACAAAAGGGCGGAATTCGTTTAAATGGTCTTTTGGACTGTTTTGTTATTCAGATAGGTTTGGAATTATAAAAACAGTGTGTACGCGAAGGAGGAAAGTTGTTTTGAGTGCAAAAACGTGGAAAAAATGAATGGATAAGGAAAAGAAACAAAAGGGCGGTATCGGTTTAAATAGCTTTTTAGACAGTTTTGTGAGTCAGATGGGTTCGGAATCTTAAAAACAGTGTGTACGAGAAGGAGGAAAGTTGTTTTGAGTGCAAAAACGTGAAAAAAATGAATGCATAAGGAAAAGAAACAAAAGGGCGGTATTGGTTTAAATGGCTTTTTAGACAGTTTTGTGAGTCAGATGGGCTCGGAATCTTAAAAACAGTGTGTACGCGAAGGAGGAAAGTTGTTTTGAGAACAAAAACGTGGAAAAAATGAATGTATAAGGAAAAGAAACAAAAGGGCGGTATTGGTTTAAATGGCCTTTTAGACGGTTTTGTGAGTCAGGTGGGTTCGGAATCTTAAAAACAGTGTGTACGAGAAGGAGGAAAGTTGGAAAAACGTGGAAAAGGGGAAAGTATAAAGAAAAGAAACAAAAGGGCAGTATTGGTTTAAATGGCCTTTTTAACGATTTCGTGAGTCATATGGGTTCGGAATCATAAAAAAAGTGTTTACGCGAAGGAGGAAAGTTGTTTTGAGTGCAAAAACGTGGGAAAAATGAATGCATAAGGAAAAGAAACAAAAGGGCGGTATTGGTTTAAATGGCTTTTTAGACAGTTTTGTGAGTCAGATGGGTTCGGAATCTTAAAAACAGTGTATACGCGAAGGAGGAAAGTTGTTTTGAGTGCAAAAACGTGGAAAAAATGAATGTATAAGGAAAAGAAACAAAAGGGAGGTATTGGTTTAAATGGTCTTTTAGATGATTTTGTGAGTCAGATGGGTTCGGAATCATGAAAACAGTGTGTACGCGAAGGAGGAAAGTTGTCTTGAGTGCAAAAATGTAAGAAAAATGAATGTGTAAGGAAAAGAAACGAAAGGGCGGTATTGGTTTAAATGGCCTTTTTAACGATTTTGTGAGTCATGGTTTCGGAATCATAAAAAAAGTGTGTACGCGAAGGAGAAAAGTTCAGATGGGTTCGGAATCTTAAAAACAGTGTGTACGAGAAGGAGGAAAGTTGTTTTGAGTGCAAAAACGTGGAAAAAATGAATGTATAAGGAAAAGAAACAAAAGGGCGGTATTGGTTTAAATGGCCTTTTTAACGATTTTGTGAGTCATATGGGTTCGGAATCATAAAAAAAGTGTGTACGCGAAGAAGGAAAGTTGTCTTAAGTGCAAAAACGTAAGAAAAATGAATGCATAAGGAAAAGAAACGAAAGGGCGGAATTCGTTTAAATGGTCTTTTGGACGGTTTTGTTATTCAGATGGGTTTGGATTTATAAAAACAGTGTGTACGAGGTGGAAAGTTCGAAAAACGTGGAAAAAGTGAATGTATAAGGAAAAGAAACAAAAGGGAGGTATTGGTTTAAATGGTCTTTTAGATGATTTTGTGAGTCAGATGGGTTCGGAATCATGAAAACAGTGTGTACGCGAAGGAGAAAAGTTGTCTTGAGTGCAAAAATGTAAGAAAAATGAATGTGTAAGGAAAAGAAACGAAAGGGCGGTATTGGTTTAAATGGCCTTTTTAACGATTTTGTGAGTCATATGGGCTCGGAATCTTAAAAACAGTGTGTACGCGAAGGAGGAAAGTTGTTTTGAGAACAAAAACGTGGAAAAAATGAATGTATAAGGAAAAGAAACAAAAGGGCGGTATTGGTTTAAATGGCCTTTTAGACGGTTTTGTGAGTCAGGTGGGTTCGGAATCTTAAAAACAGTGTGTACGAGAAGGAGGAAAGTTGGAAAAACGTGGAAAAGGGGAAAGTATATAGAAAAGAAACAAAAGGGCGGTATTGGTTTAAATGGCCTTTTTAACGATTTCGTGAGTCATATGGGTTCGGAATCATAAAAAAAGTGTTTACGCGAAGGAGGAAAGTTGTTTTGAGTGCAAAAACGTGGGAAAAATGAATGCATAAGGAAAAGAAACAAAAGGGCGGTATTGGTTTAAATGGCTTTTTAGACAGTTTTGTGAGTCAGATGGGTTCGGAATCTTAAAAACAGTGTTTACGCGAAGGAGGAAAGTTGTTTTGAGTACAAAAACGTGGGAAAAATGAATGCATAAGAAAAAGAAACAAAAGGGCGGTATTGGTTTGAATGGCTTTTTAGACAGTTTTGTGAGTCAGATGGGTTCGGAATATTAAAAACAGTGTATACGCGGAGGAAAGTTGTTTTGAGTGCAAAAACGTGGTAAAAATGAATGTATAAGGAAAAGAAACAAATGGGAGGTATTGGTTTAAATGGTCTTTTAGATGATTTTGTGAGTCAGATGGGTTCGGAATCATGAAAACAGTGTGTACGCGAAGGAGGAAAGTTGTCTTGAGTGCAAAAATGTAAGAAAAATGAATGTGTAAGGAAAAGAAACGAAAGGGCGGTATTGGTTTAAATGGCCTTTTTAACGATTTTGTGAGTCATGGTTTCGGAATCATAAAAAAAGTGTGTACGCGAAGGAGAAAAGTTCAGATGGGTTCGGAATCTTAAAAACAGTGTGTACGAGAAGGAGGAAAGTTGTTTCGAGTGCAAAAACGTGGTAAAAATGAATGTATAAGGAAAAGAAACAAAAGGGAGGTATTGGTTTAAATGGTCTTTTAGATGATTTTGTGAGTCAGATGGGTTCGGAATCATGAAAACAGTGTGTACGCGAAGGAGAAAAGTTGTCTTGAGTGCAAAAATGTAAGAAAAATGAATGTGTAAGGAAAAGAAACGAAAGGGCGGTATTGGTTCTAATGGCCTTTTTAACGATTTTGTGAGTCATATGGTTTCGGAATCATAAAAAAAGTGTGTACGCGAAGGAGGAAAGTTGTTTTGAGAACAAAAACGTGGAAAAAATGAATGTATAAGGAAAAGAAACAAAAGGGCGGTATTGGTTTAAATGGCCTTTTAGACGGTTTTGTGAGTCAGGTGGGTTCGGAATCTTAAAAACAGTGTGTACGAGAAGGAGGAAAGTTGGAAAAACGTGGAAAAGGGGAAAGTATAAAGAAAAGAAACAAAAGGGCGGTATTGGTTTAAATGGCCTTTTTAACGATTTCGTGAGTCATATGGGTTCGGAATCATAAAAAAAGTGTTTACGCGAAGGAGGAAAGTTGTTTTGAGTGCAAAAACGTGGGAAAAATGAATGCATAAGGAAAAGAAACAAAAGGGCGGTATTGGTTTAAATGGCTTTTTAGACAGTTTTGTGAGTCAGATGGGTTCGGAATCTTAAAAACAGTGTTTACGCGAAGGAGGAAAGTTGTTTTGAGTACAAAAACGTGGGAAAAATGAATGCATAAGAAAAAGAAACAAAAGGGCGGTATTGGTTTAAATGGCTTTTTAGACAGTTTTGTGAGTCAGATGGGTTCGGAATCTTAAAAACAGTGTATACGCGGAGGAAAGTTGTCTTGAGTGCAAAAACGTAAGAAAAATGAATGCATAAGGAAAAGAAACAAAAGGGCGGAATTCGTTTAAATGGTCTTTTGGACTGTTTTGTTATTCAGATAGGTTTGGAATTATAAAAACAGTGTGTACGCGAAGGAGGAAAGTTGTTTTGAGTGCAAAAACGTGGAAAAAATGAATGGATAAGGAAAAGAAACAAAAGGGCGGTATCGGTTTAAATAGCTTTTTAGACAGTTTTGTGAGTCAGATGGGTTCGGAATCTTAAAAACAGTGTGTACGAGAAGGAGGAAAGTTGTTTTGAGTGCAAAAACGTGAAAAAAATGAATGCATAAGGAAAAGAAACAAAAGGGCGGTATTGGTTTAAATGGCTTTTTAGACAGTTTTGTGAGTCAGATGGGCTCGGAATCTTAAAAACAGTGTGTACGCGAAGGAGGAAAGTTGTTTTGAGAACAAAAACGTGGAAAAAATGAATGTATAAGGAAAAGAAACAAAAGGGCGGTATTGGTTTAAATGGCCTTTTAGACGGTTTTGTGAGTCAGGTGGGTTCGGAATCTTAAAAACAGTGTGTACGAGAAGGAGGAAAGTTGGAAAAACGTGGAAAAGGGGAAAGTATAAAGAAAAGAAACAAAAGGGCAGTATTGGTTTAAATGGCCTTTTTAACGATTTCGTGAGTCATATGGGTTCGGAATCATAAAAAAAGTGTTTACGCGAAGGAGGAAAGTTGTTTTGAGTGCAAAAACGTGGGAAAAATGAATGCATAAGGAAAAGAAACAAAAGGGCGGTATTGGTTTAAATGGCTTTTTAGACAGTTTTGTGAGTCAGATGGGTTCGGAATCTTAAAAACAGTGTATACGCGAAGGAGGAAAGTTGTTTTGAGTGCAAAAACGTGGAAAAAATGAATGTATAAGGAAAAGAAACAAAAGGGAGGTATTGGTTTAAATGGTCTTTTAGATGATTTTGTGAGTCAGATGGGTTCGGAATCATGAAAACAGTGTGTACGCGAAGGAGGAAAGTTGTCTTGAGTGCAAAAATGTAAGAAAAATGAATGTGTAAGGAAAAGAAACGAAAGGGCGGTATTGGTTTAAATGGCCTTTTTAACGATTTTGTGAGTCATGGTTTCGGAATCATAAAAAAAGTGTGTACGCGAAGGAGAAAAGTTCAGATGGGTTCGGAATCTTAAAAACAGTGTGTACGAGAAGGAGGAAAGTTGTTTTGAGTGCAAAAACGTGGAAAAAATGAATGTATAAGGAAAAGAAACAAAAGGGCGGTATTGGTTTAAATGGCCTTTTTAACGATTTTGTGAGTCATATGGGTTCGGAATCATAAAAAAAGTGTGTACGCGAAGAAGGAAAGTTGTCTTAAGTGCAAAAACGTAAGAAAAATGAATGCATAAGGAAAAGAAACGAAAGGGCGGAATTCGTTTAAATGGTCTTTTGGACGGTTTTGTTATTCAGATGGGTTTGGATTTATAAAAACAGTGTGTACGAGGTGGAAAGTTCGAAAAACGTGGAAAAAGTGAATGTATAAGGAAAAGAAACAAAAGGGAGGTATTGGTTTAAATGGTCTTTTAGATGATTTTGTGAGTCAGATGGGTTCGGAATCATGAAAACAGTGTGTACGCGAAGGAGAAAAGTTGTCTTGAGTGCAAAAATGTAAGAAAAATGAATGTGTAAGGAAAAGAAACGAAAGGGCGGTATTGGTTTAAATGGCCTTTTTAACGATTTTGTGAGTCATATGGGCTCGGAATCTTAAAAACAGTGTGTACGCGAAGGAGGAAAGTTGTTTTGAGAACAAAAACGTGGAAAAAATGAATGTATAAGGAAAAGAAACAAAAGGGCGGTATTGGTTTAAATGGCCTTTTAGACGGTTTTGTGAGTCAGGTGGGTTCGGAATCTTAAAAACAGTGTGTACGAGAAGGAGGAAAGTTGGAAAAACGTGGAAAAGGGGAAAGTATATAGAAAAGAAACAAAAGGGCGGTATTGGTTTAAATGGCCTTTTTAACGATTTCGTGAGTCATATGGGTTCGGAATCATAAAAAAAGTGTTTACGCGAAGGAGGAAAGTTGTTTTGAGTGCAAAAACGTGGGAAAAATGAATGCATAAGGAAAAGAAACAAAAGGGCGGTATTGGTTTAAATGGCTTTTTAGACAGTTTTGTGAGTCAGATGGGTTCGGAATCTTAAAAACAGTGTTTACGCGAAGGAGGAAAGTTGTTTTGAGTACAAAAACGTGGGAAAAATGAATGCATAAGAAAAAGAAACAAAAGGGCGGTATTGGTTTGAATGGCTTTTTAGACAGTTTTGTGAGTCAGATGGGTTCGGAATATTAAAAACAGTGTATACGCGGAGGAAAGTTGTTTTGAGTGCAAAAACGTGGTAAAAATGAATGTATAAGGAAAAGAAACAAATGGGAGGTATTGGTTTAAATGGTCTTTTAGATGATTTTGTGAGTCAGATGGGTTCGGAATCATGAAAACAGTGTGTACGCGAAGGAGGAAAGTTGTCTTGAGTGCAAAAATGTAAGAAAAATGAATGTGTAAGGAAAAGAAACGAAAGGGCGGTATTGGTTTAAATAGCTTTTTAGACAGTTTTGTGAGTCAGATGGGTTCGGAATCTTAAAAACAGTGTGTACGAGAAGGAGGAAAGTTGTTTTGAGTGCAAAAACGTGAAAAAAATGAATGCATAAGGAAAAGAAACAAAAGGGCGGTATTGGTTTAAATGGCTTTTTAGACAGTTTTGTGAGTCAGATGGGTTCGGAATCTTAAAAACAGTGTATACGCGAAGGAGGAAAGTTGTTTTGAGTGCAAAAATGTAAGAAAAATGAATATGTAAGGAAAAGAAACGAAAGGGCGGTATTGGTTTAAATGGCCTTTTTAACGATTTTGTGAGTCATATGGGTTCGGAATCATAAAAAAAGTGTGTACGCGAAGAAGGAAAGTTGTCTTAAGTGCAAAAACGTAAGAAAAATGAATGCATAAGGAAAAGAAACGAAAGGGCGGAATTCGTTTAAATGGTCTTTTGGACGGTTTTGTTATTCAGATGGGTTTGGATTTATAAAAACAGTGTGTACGAGGTGGAAAGTTCGAAAAACGTGGAAAAAGTGAATGTATAAGGAAAAGAAACAAAACGGCGGTATTGGATTAAATGGCTTTTTAGACAGTTTTGTGAGTCAGATGGGTTCGGAATCTTAAAAACAGTGTTTACGCGAAGGAGGAAAGTTGTTTTGAGTACAAAAACGTGGGAAAAATGAATGCATAAGAAAAAGAAACAAAAGGGCGGTATTGGTTTAAATGGCTTTTTAGACAGTTTTGTGAGTCAGATGGGTTCGGAATCTTAAAAACAGTGTATACGCGGAGGAAAGTTGTTTTGAGTGCAAAAACGTGGTAAAAATGAATGTATAAGGAAAAGAAACAAAAGGGAGGTATTGGTTTAAATGGTCTTTTAGATGATTTTGTGAGTCAGATGGGTTCGGAATCATGAAAACAGTGTGTACGCGAAGGAGGAAAGTTGTCTTGAGTGCAAAAATGTAAGAAAAATGAATGTGTAAGGAAAAGAAACGAAAGGGCGGTATTGGTTTAAATGGCCTTTTTAACGATTTTGTGAGTCATATGGTTTCGGAATCATAAAAAAAGTGTGTACGCAAATGAGGAAAGTTGTTTTGAATGCAAAAACGTGGGAAAAATGAATGCATAAGGAAAAGAAACAAAAGGGCGGTATTGGTTTAAATGGCTTTTTAGACAGTTTTCTGATTCAGATGGGTTCGGAATCTTAAAAACAGTGTATACGCGAAGGAGGAAAGTTGTTTTGAGTGCAAAAACGTGGTAAAAATGAATGTATAAGGAAAAGAAACAAAAGGTAGGTATTGGTTTAAATGCTCTTTTAGATGATTTTGTGAGTCAGATGGGTTCGGAATCATAAAAACAGTGTGTACGCGAAGAAGGAAAGTTGTCTTGAGTGCAAAAACGTAAGAAAAATGAATGCATAAGGAAAAGAAACAAAAGGGCGGAATTCGTTTAAATGGTCTTTTGGACTGTTTTGTTATTCAGATAGGTTTGGAATTATAAAAACAGTGTGTACGCGAAGGAGGAAAGTTGTTTTGAGTGCAAAAACGTGGAAAAAATGAATGGATAAGGAAAAGAAACAAAAGGGCGGTATCGGTTTAAATAGCTTTTTAGACAGTTTTGTGAGTCAGATGGGTTCGGAATCTTAAAAACAGTGTGTACGAGAAGGAGGAAAGTTGTTTTGAGTGCAAAAACGTGAAAAAAATGAATGCATAAGGAAAAGAAACAAAAGGGCGGTATTGGTTTAAATGGCTTTTTAGACAGTTTTGTGAGTCAGATGGGCTCGGAATCTTAAAAACAGTGTGTACGCGAAGGAGGAAAGTTGTTTTGAGAACAAAAACGTGGAAAAAATGAATGTATAAGGAAAAGAAACAAAAGGGCGGTATTGGTTTAAATGGCCTTTTAGACGGTTTTGTGAGTCAGGTGGGTTCGGAATCTTAAAAACAGTGTGTACGAGAAGGAGGAAAGTTGGAAAAACGTGGAAAAGGGGAAAGTATAAAGAAAAGAAACAAAAGGGCAGTATTGGTTTAAATGGCCTTTTTAACGATTTCGTGAGTCATATGGGTTCGGAATCATAAAAAAAGTGTTTACGCGAAGGAGGAAAGTTGTTTTGAGTGCAAAAACGTGGGAAAAATGAATGCATAAGGAAAAGAAACAAAAGGGCGGTATTGGTTTAAATGGCTTTTTAGACAGTTTTGTGAGTCAGATGGGTTCGGAATCTTAAAAACAGTGTATACGCGAAGGAGGAAAGTTGTTTTGAGTGCAAAAACGTGGAAAAAATGAATGTATAAGGAAAAGAAACAAAAGGGAGGTATTGGTTTAAATGGTCTTTTAGATGATTTTGTGAGTCAGATGGGTTCGGAATCATGAAAACAGTGTGTACGCGAAGGAGGAAAGTTGTCTTGAGTGCAAAAATGTAAGAAAAATGAATGTGTAAGGAAAAGAAACGAAAGGGCGGTATTGGTTTAAATGGCCTTTTTAACGATTTTGTGAGTCATGGTTTCGGAATCATAAAAAAAGTGTGTACGCGAAGGAGAAAAGTTCAGATGGGTTCGGAATCTTAAAAACAGTGTGTACGAGAAGGAGGAAAGTTGTTTTGAGTGCAAAAACGTGGAAAAAATGAATGTATAAGGAAAAGAAACAAAAGGGCGGTATTGGTTTAAATGGCCTTTTTAACGATTTTGTGAGTCATATGGGTTCGGAATCATAAAAAAAGTGTGTACGCGAAGAAGGAAAGTTGTCTTAAGTGCAAAAACGTAAGAAAAATGAATGCATAAGGAAAAGAAACGAAAGGGCGGAATTCGTTTAAATGGTCTTTTGGACGGTTTTGTTATTCAGATGGGTTTGGATTTATAAAAACAGTGTGTACGAGGTGGAAAGTTCGAAAAACGTGGAAAAAGTGAATGTATAAGGAAAAGAAACAAAAGGGAGGTATTGGTTTAAATGGTCTTTTAGATGATTTTGTGAGTCAGATGGGTTCGGAATCATGAAAACAGTGTGTACGCGAAGGAGAAAAGTTGTCTTGAGTGCAAAAATGTAAGAAAAATGAATGTGTAAGGAAAAGAAACGAAAGGGCGGTATTGGTTTAAATGGCCTTTTTAACGATTTTGTGAGTCATATGGGCTCGGAATCTTAAAAACAGTGTGTACGCGAAGGAGGAAAGTTGTTTTGAGAACAAAAACGTGGAAAAAATGAATGTATAAGGAAAAGAAACAAAAGGGCGGTATTGGTTTAAATGGCCTTTTAGACGGTTTTGTGAGTCAGGTGGGTTCGGAATCTTAAAAACAGTGTGTACGAGAAGGAGGAAAGTTGGAAAAACGTGGAAAAGGGGAAAGTATATAGAAAAGAAACAAAAGGGCGGTATTGGTTTAAATGGCCTTTTTAACGATTTCGTGAGTCATATGGGTTCGGAATCATAAAAAAAGTGTTTACGCGAAGGAGGAAAGTTGTTTTGAGTGCAAAAACGTGGGAAAAATGAATGCATAAGGAAAAGAAACAAAAGGGCGGTATTGGTTTAAATGGCTTTTTAGACAGTTTTGTGAGTCAGATGGGTTCGGAATCTTAAAAACAGTGTTTACGCGAAGGAGGAAAGTTGTTTTGAGTACAAAAACGTGGGAAAAATGAATGCATAAGAAAAAGAAACAAAAGGGCGGTATTGGTTTGAATGGCTTTTTAGACAGTTTTGTGAGTCAGATGGGTTCGGAATCTTAAAAACAGTGTATACGCGGAGGAAAGTTGTTTTGAGTGCAAAAACGTGGTAAAAATGAATGTATAAGGAAAAGAAACAAATGGGAGGTATTGGTTTAAATGGTCTTTTAGATGATTTTGTGAGTCAGATGGGTTCGGAATCATGAAAACAGTGTGTACGCGAAGGAGGAAAGTTGTCTTGAGTGCAAAAATGTAAGAAAAATGAATGTGTAAGGAAAAGAAACGAAAGGGCGGTATTGGTTTAAATGGCCTTTTTAACGATTTTGTGAGTCATGGTTTCGGAATCATAAAAAAAGTGTGTACGCGAAGGAGAAAAGTTCAGATGGGTTCGGAATCTTAAAAACAGTGTGTACGAGAAGGAGGAAAGTTGTTTTGAGTGCAAAAACGTGGTAAAAATGAATGTATAAGGAAAAGAAACAAAAGGGAGGTATTGGTTTAAATGGTCTTTTAGATGATTTTGTGAGTCAGATGGGTTCGGAATCATGAAAACAGTGTGTACGCGAAGGAGAAAAGTTGTCTTGAGTGCAAAAATGTAAGAAAAATGAATGTGTAAGGAAAAGAAACGAAAGGGCGGTATTGGTTCTAATGGCCTTTTTAACGATTTTGTGAGTCATATGGTTTCGGAATCATAAAAAAAGTGTGTACGCGAAGGAGGAAAGTTGTTTTGAGAACAAAAACGTGGAAAAAATGAATGGATAAGGAAAAGAAACAAAAGGGCGGTATCGGTTTAAATAGCTTTTTAGACAGTTTTGTGAGTCAGATGGGTTCGGAATCTTAAAAACAGTGTGTACGAGAAGGAGGAAAGTTGTTTTGAGTGCAAAAACGTGAAAAAAATGAATGCATAAGGAAAAGAAACAAAAGGGCGGTATTGGTTTAAATGGCTTTTTAGACAGTTTTGTGAGTCAGATGGGCTCGGAATCTTAAAAACAGTGTGTACGCGAAGGAGGAAAGTTGTTTTGAGAACAAAAACGTGGAAAAAATGAATGTATAAGGAAAAGAAACAAAAGGGCGGTATTGGTTTAAATGGCCTTTTAGACGGTTTTGTGAGTCAGGTGGGTTCGGAATCTTAAAAACAGTGTGTACGAGAAGGAGGAAAGTTGGAAAAACGTGGAAAAGGGGAAAGTATAAAGAAAAGAAACAAAAGGGCGGTATTGGTTTAAATGGCCTTTTTAACGATTTCGTGAGTCATATGGGTTCGGAATCATAAAAAAAGTGTTTACGCGAAGGAGGAAAGTTGTTTTGAGTGCAAAAACGTGGGAAAAATGAATGCATAAGGAAAAGAAACAAAAGGGCGGTATTGGTTTAAATGGCTTTTTAGACAGTTTTGTGAGTCAGATGGGTTCGGAATCTTAAAAACAGTGTATACGCGAAGGAGGAAAGTTGTTTTGAGTGCAAAAACGTGGAAAAAATGAATGTATAAGGAAAAGAAACAAAAGGGAGGTATTGGTTTAAATGGTCTTTTAGATTATTTTGTGAGTCAGATGGGTTCGGAATCATCAAAACAGTGTGTACGCGAAGGAGGAAAGTTGTCTTGAGTGCAAAAATGTAAGAAAAATGAATGTGTAAGGAAAAGAAACGAAAGGGCGGTATTGGTTTAAATGGCCTTTTTAACGATTTTGTGAGTCATATGGGTTCGGAATCATAAAAAAAGTGTGTACGCGAAGAAGGAAAGTTGTCTTAAGTGCAAAAACGTAAGAAAAATGAATGCATAAGGAAAAGAAACGAAAGGGCGGAATTCGTTTAAATGGTCTTTTGGACGGTTTTGTTATTCAGATGGGTTTGGATTTATAAAAACAGTGTGTACGAGGTGGAAATTTCGAAAAACGTGGAAAAAGTGAATGTATAAGGAAAAGAAACAAAACGGCGGTATTGGTTTAAATGGCTTTTTAGACAGTTTTGTGAGTCAGATGGGTTCGGAATCTTAAAAACAGTGTTTACGCGAAGGAGGAAAGTTGTTTTGAGTACAAAAACGTGGGAAAAATGAATGCATAAGAAAAAGAAACAAAAGGGCGGTATTGGTTTAAATGGCTTTTTAGACAGTTTTGTGAGTCAGATGGGTTCGGAATCTTAAAAACAGTGTATACGCGGAGGAAAGTTGTTTTGAGTGCAAAAACGTGGTAAAAATGAATGTATAAGGAAAAGAAACAAAAGGGCGGTATTGGTTTAAATGGCTTTTTAGACAGTTTTGTGAGTCAGATGGGTTCGGAATCTTAAAAAAAGTGTTTACGCGAAGGAGGAAAGTTGTTTTGAGTGCAAAAACGTGGGAAAAATGAATGCATAAGGAAAAGAAACAAAAGGGCGGTATTGGTTTAAATGGCTTTTTAGACAGTTTTGTGAGTCAGATGGGTTCGGAATCTTAAAAACAGTGTATACGCGAAGGAGGAAAGTTGTTTTGAGTGCAAAAACGTGGAAAAAATGAATGTATAAGGAAAAGAAACAAAAGGGAGGTATTGGTTTAAATGGTCTTTTAGATTATTTTGTGAGTCAGATGGGTTCGGAATCATCAAAACAGTGTGTACGCGAAGGAGGAAAGTTGTCTTGAGTGCAAAAATGTAAGAAAAATGAATGTGTAAGGAAAAGAAACGAAAGGGCGGTATTGGTTTAAATGGCCTTTTTAACGATTTTGTGAGTCATATGGGTTCGGAATCATAAAAAAAGTGTGTACGCGAAGAAGGAAAGTTGTCTTAAGTGCAAAAACGTAAGAAAAATGAATGCATAAGGAAAAGAAACGAAAGGGCGGAATTCGTTTAAATGGTCTTTTGGACGGTTTTGTTATTCAGATGGGTTTGGATTTATAAAAACAGTGTGTACGAGGTGGAAATTTCGAAAAACGTGGAAAAAGTGAATGTATAAGGAAAAGAAACAAAACGGCGGTATTGGTTTAAATGGCTTTTTAGACAGTTTTGTGAGTCAGATGGGTTCGGAATCTTAAAAACAGTGTTTACGCGAAGGAGGAAAGTTGTTTTGAGTACAAAAACGTGGGAAAAATGAATGCATAAGAAAAAGAAACAAAAGGGCGGTATTGGTTTAAATGGCTTTTTAGACAGTTTTGTGAGTCAGATGGGTTCGGAATCTTAAAAACAGTGTATACGCGGAGGAAAGTTGTTTTGAGTGCAAAAACGTGGTAAAAATGAATGTATAAGGAAAAGAAACAAAAGGGAGGTATTGGTTTAAATGGTCTTTTAGATGATTTTGTGAGTCAGATGGGTTCGGAATCATGAAAACAGTGTGTACGCGAAGGAGGAAAGTTGTCTTGAGTGCAAAAATGTAAGAAAAATGAATGTGTAAGGAAAAGAAACGAAAGGGCGGTATTGGTTTAAATGGCCTTTTTAACAATTTTGTGAGTCATATGGTTTCGGAATCATAAAAAAAGTGTGTACGCGAAGGAGGAAAGTTGTTTTGAATGCAAAAACGTGGGAAAAATGAATGCATAAGGAAAAGAAACAAAAGGGCGGCATTGGTTTAAATGGCTTTTTAGACAGTTTTCTGAGTCAGATGGGTTCGGAATCTTAAAAACAGTGTATACGCGTAGGAGGAAAGTTGTTTTGAGTGCAAAAACGTGGTAAAAATGAATGTATAAGGAAAAGAAACAAAAGGGAGGTATTGGTTTAAATGGTCTTTTAGATGATTTTGTGAGTTAGATGGGTTCGGAATCATCAAAACAGTGTGTACGCGAAGGAGGAAAGTTGTCTTGAGTGCAAAAATGTAAGAAAAATGAATGTGTAAGGAAAAGAAACGAAAGGGCGGTATTGGTTTAAATGGCCTTTTTAACGATTTTGTGAGTCATATGGGTTCGGAATCATAAAAACAGTGTGTACGCAAAGGAAGAAAACTGTTTTGAGTGCAAAATCGTGGAAAAAATGAATGTATAAGGAAAAGAAACAAAAGGGCGTTATTCGTTTAAATGGTGTTTTAGACGATTTTGTGAGTTAGATGGGTTCGGAATCATCAAAACAGTGTGTACGCGAAGGAGGAAAGTTGTCTTGAGTGCAGAAATGTAAGAAAAATGAATGTGTAAGGAAAAGAAACGAAAGGGCGGTATTGGTTTAAATGCTCTTTTAGATGATTTTGTGAGTCAGATGGGTTCGGAATCATCAAAACAGTGTGTACGCGAAGGTGGAAAGTTGTCTTGAGTGCAAAAATGTAAGAAAAATGAATGTGTAAGGAAAAGAAACGAAAGGGCGGTATTGGTTTAAATGGCCTTTTTAACGATTTTGTGAGTCATATGGGTTCGGAATCATAAACAAAGTGTGTACGCAAAGGAGGAAAGTTGCTTTGAGTGCAAAAACGTGGGAAAAATGAATGCATAAGGAAAAGAAACAAAAGGGCGGTATTGGTTTAAATAGCTTTTTAGACAGTTTTGTGAGTCAGATGGGTTCGGAATCTTAAAAACAGTGTGTACGAGAAGGAGGAAAGTTGTTTTGAGTGCAAAAACGTGAAAAAAATGAATGCATAAGGAAAAGAAACAAAAGGGCGGTATTGGTTTAAATGGCTTTTTAGACAGTTTTGTGAGTCAGATGGGTTCGGAATCTTAAAAACAGTGTATACGCGAAGGAGGAAAGTTGTTTTGAGTGCAAAAACGTGGAAAAAATGAATGTATAAGGAAAAGAAACAAAAGGGAGGTATTGGTTTAAATGGTCTTTTAGATGATTTTGTGAGTCAGATGGGTTCGGAATCATCAAGACAGTGTGTACGCGAAGGCGGAAAGTTGGCTTGAGTGCAAAAATGTAAGAAAAATGAATATGTAAGGAAAAGAAACGAAAGGGCGGTATTGGTTTAAATGGCCTTTTTAACGATTTTGTGAGTCATATGGGTTCGGAATCATAAAAAAAGTGTGTACGCGAAGAAGGAAAGTTGTCTTAAGTGCAAAAACGTAAGAAAAATGAATGCATAAGGAAAAGAAACGAAAGGGCGGAATTCGTTTAAATGGTCTTTTGGACGGTTTTGTTATTCAGATGGGTTTGGATTTATAAAAACAGTGTGTACGAGGTGGAAAGTTCGAAAAACGTGGAAAAAGTGAATGTATAAGGAAAAGAAACAAAACGGCGGTATTGGATTAAATGGCTTTTTAGACAGTTTTGTGAGTCAGATGGGTTCGGAATCTTAAAAACAGTGTTTACGCGAAGGAGGAAAGTTGATTTGAGTACAAAAACGTGGGAAAAATGAATGCATAAGAAAAAGAAACAAAAGGGCGGTATTGGTTTAAATGGCTTTTTAGACAGTTTTGTGAGTCAGATGGGTTCGGAATCTTAAAAACAGTGTATACGCGGAGGAAAGTTGTTTTGAGTGCAAAAACGTGCTAAAAATGAATGTATAAGGAAAAGAAACAAAAGGGAGGTATTGGTTTAAATGGTCTTTTAGATGATTTTGTGAGTCAGATGGGTTCGGAATCATGAAAACAGTGTGACGCGAAGGAGGAAAGTTGTCTTGAGTGCAAAAATGTAAGAAAAATGAATGTGTAAGGAAAATAAACGAAAGGGCGGTATTGGTTTAAATGGCCTTTTTAACGATTTTGTGAGTCATATGGTTTCGGAATCATAAAAAAAGTGTGTACGCGAAGGAGGAAAGTTGTTTTGAATGCAAAAACGTGGGAAAAATGAATGCATAAGGAAAAGAAACAAAAGGGCGGTATTGGTTTAAATGGCTTTTTAGACAGTTTTCTGATTCAGATGGGTTCGGAATCTTAAAAACAGTGTATACGCGAAGGAGGAAGGAGGTTTTGAGTGCAAAAACGTGGTAAAAATGAATGTATAAGGAAAAGAAACAAAAGGGAGGTATTGGTTTAAATGCTCTTTTAGATGATTTTGTGAGTCAGATGGGTTCGGAATCATAAAAACAGTGTGTACGCGAAGAAGGAAAGTTGTGTTGAGTGCAAAAACGTAAGAAAAATGAATGCATAAGGAAAAGAAACAAAAGGGCGGAATTCGTTTAAATGGTCTTTTGGACTGTTTTGTTATTCAGATAGGTTTGGAATTATAAAAACAGTGTGTACGCGAAGGAGGAAAGTTGTTTTGAGTGCAAAAACGTGGAAAAAATGAATGGATAAGGAAAAGAAACAAAAGGGCGGTATCGGTTTAAATAGCTTTTTAGACAGTTTTGTGAGTCAGATGGGTTCGGAATCTTAAAAACAGTGTGTACGAGAAGGAGGAAAGTTGTTTTGAGTGCAAAAACGTGAAAAAAATGAATGCATAAGGAAAAGAAACAAAAGGGCGGTATTGGTTTAAATGGCTTTTTAGACAGTTTTGTGAGTCAGATGGGCTCGGAATCTTAAAAACAGTGTGTACGCGAAGGAGGAAAGTTGTTTTGAGAACAAAAACGTGGAAAAAATGAATGTATAAGGAAAAGAAACAAAAGGGCGGTATTGGTTTAAATGGCCTTTTAGACGGTTTTGTGAGTCAGGTGGGTTCGGAATCTTAAAAACAGTGTGTACGAGAAGGAGGAAAGTTGGAAAAACGTGGAAAAGGGGAAAGTATAAAGAAAAGAAACAAAAGGGCGGTATTGGTTTAAATGGCCTTTTTAACGATTTCGTGAGTCATATGGGTTCCGAATCATAAAAAAAGTGTTTACGCGAAGGAGGAAAGTTGTTTTGAGTGCAAAAACGTGGGAAAAATGAATGCATAAGGAAAAGAAACAAAAAGGCGGTATTGGTTTAAATGGCTTTTTAGACAGTTTTGTGAGTCAGATGGGTTCGGAATCTTAAAAACAGTGTTTACGCGAAGGAGGAAAGTTGTCTTGAGTGCAAAAATGTAAGAAAAATGAATATGTAAGGAAAAGAAACGAAAGGGCGGTATTGGTTTAAATGGCCTTTTTAACGATTTTGTGAGTCATATGGGTTCGGAATCATAAAAAAAGTGTGTACGCGAAGAAGGAAAGTTGTCTTAAGTGCAAAAACGTAAGAAAAATGAATGCATAAGGAAAAGAAACGAAAGGGCGGAATTCGTTTAAATGGTCTTTTGGACGGTTTCGTTATTCAGATGGGTTTGGATTTATAAAAACAGTGTGTACGAGGTGGAAATTTCGAAAAACGTGGAAAAAGTGAATGTATAAGGAAAAGAAACAAAACGGCGGTATTGGTTTAAATGGCTTTTTAGACAGTTTTGTGAGTCAGATGGGTTCGGAATCTTAAAAACAGTGTTTACGCGAAGGAGGAAAGTTGTTTTGAGTACAAAAACGTGGGAAAAATGAATGCATAAGAAAAAGAAACAAAAGGGCGGTATTGGTTTAAATGGCTTTTTAGACAGTTTTGTGAGTCAGATGGGTTCGGAATCTTAAAAACAGTGTATACGCGAAGGAGGAAAGTTGTCTTGAGTGCAAAAATGTAAGAAAAATGAATGTGTAAGGAAAAGAAACGAAAGGGCGGTATTGGTTTAAATGGCCTTTTTAACGATTTTGTGAGTCATGGTTTCGGAATCATAAAAAAAGTGTGTACGCGAAGGAGAAAAGTTCAGATGGGTTCGGAATCTTAAAAACAGTGTGTACGAGAAGGAGGAAAGTTGTTTTGAGTGCAAAAACGTGGAAAAAATGAATGTATAAGGAAAAGAAACAAAAGGGCGGTATTGGTTTAAATGGCCTTTTTAACGATTTTGTGAGTCATATGGGTTCGGAATCATAAAAAAAGTGTGTACGCGAAGAAGGAAAGTTGTCTTAAGTGCAAAAACGTAAGAAAAATGAATGCATAAGGAAAAGAAACGAAAGGGCGGAATTCGTTTAAATGGTCTTTTGGACGGTTTTGTTATTCAGATGGGTTTGGATTTATAAAAACAGTGTGTACGAGGTGGAAAGTTCGAAAAACGTGGAAAAAGTGAATGTATAAGGAAAAGAAACAAAAGGGAGGTATTGGTTTAAATGGTCTTTTAGATGATTTTGTGAGTCAGATGGGTTCGGAATCATGAAAACAGTGTGTACGCGAAGGAGAAAAGTTGTCTTGAGTGCAAAAATGTAAGAAAAATGAATGTGTAAGGAAAAGAAACGAAAGGGCGGTATTGGTTTAAATGGCCTTTTTAACGATTTTGTGAGTCATATGGGCTCGGAATCTTAAAAACAGTGTGTACGCGAAGGAGGAAAGTTGTTTTGAGAACAAAAACGTGGAAAAAATGAATGTATAAGGAAAAGAAACAAAAGGGCGGTATTGGTTTAAATGGCCTTTTAGACGGTTTTGTGAGTCAGGTGGGTTCGGAATCTTAAAAACAGTGTGTACGAGAAGGAGGAAAGTTGGAAAAACGTGGAAAAGGGGAAAGTATATAGAAAAGAAACAAAAGGGCGGTATTGGTTTAAATGGCCTTTTTAACGATTTCGTGAGTCATATGGGTTCGGAATCATAAAAAAAGTGTTTACGCGAAGGAGGAAAGTTGTTTTGAGTGCAAAAACGTGGGAAAAATGAATGCATAAGGAAAAGAAACAAAAGGGCGGTATTGGTTTAAATGGCTTTTTAGACAGTTTTGTGAGTCAGATGGGTTCGGAATCTTAAAAACAGTGTTTACGCGAAGGAGGAAAGTTGTTTTGAGTACAAAAACGTGGGAAAAATGAATGCATAAGAAAAAGAAACAAAAGGGCGGTATTGGTTTGAATGGCTTTTTAGACAGTTTTGTGAGTCAGATGGGTTCGGAATATTAAAAACAGTGTATACGCGGAGGAAAGTTGTTTTGAGTGCAAAAACGTGGTAAAAATGAATGTATAAGGAAAAGAAACAAATGGGAGGTATTGGTTTAAATGGTCTTTTAGATGATTTTGTGAGTCAGATGGGTTCGGAATCATGAAAACAGTGTGTACGCGAAGGAGGAAAGTTGTCTTGAGTGCAAAAATGTAAGAAAAATGAATGTGTAAGGAAAAGAAACGAAAGGGCGGTATTGGTTTAAATAGCTTTTTAGACAGTTTTGTGAGTCAGATGGGTTCGGAATCTTAAAAACAGTGTGTACGAGAAGGAGGAAAGTTGTTTTGAGTGCAAAAACGTGAAAAAAATGAATGCATAAGGAAAAGAAACAAAAGGGCGGTATTGGTTTAAATGGCTTTTTAGACAGTTTTGTGAGTCAGATGGGTTCGGAATCTTAAAAACAGTGTATACGCGAAGGAGGAAAGTTGTTTTGAGTGCAAAAATGTAAGAAAAATGAATATGTAAGGAAAAGAAACGAAAGGGCGGTATTGGTTTAAATGGCCTTTTTAACGATTTTGTGAGTCATATGGGTTCGGAATCATAAAAAAAGTGTGTACGCGAAGAAGGAAAGTTGTCTTAAGTGCAAAAACGTAAGAAAAATGAATGCATAAGGAAAAGAAACGAAAGGGCGGAATTCGTTTAAATGGTCTTTTGGACGGTTTTGTTATTCAGATGGGTTTGGATTTATAAAAACAGTGTGTACGAGGTGGAAAGTTCGAAAAACGTGGAAAAAGTGAATGTATAAGGAAAAGAAACAAAACGGCGGTATTGGATTAAATGGCTTTTTAGACAGTTTTGTGAGTCAGATGGGTTCGGAATCTTAAAAACAGTGTTTACGCGAAGGAGGAAAGTTGTTTTGAGTACAAAAACGTGGGAAAAATGAATGCATAAGAAAAAGAAACAAAAGGGCGGTATTGGTTTAAATGGCTTTTTAGACAGTTTTGTGAGTCAGATGGGTTCGGAATCTTAAAAACAGTGTATACGCGGAGGAAAGTTGTTTTGAGTGCAAAAACGTGGTAAAAATGAATGTATAAGGAAAAGAAACAAAAGGGAGGTATTGGTTTAAATGGTCTTTTAGATGATTTTGTGAGTCAGATGGGTTCGGAATCATGAAAACAGTGTGTACGCGAAGGAGGAAAGTTGTCTTGAGTGCAAAAATGTAAGAAAAATGAATGTGTAAGGAAAAGAAACGAAAGGGCGGTATTGGTTTAAATGGCCTTTTTAACGATTTTGTGAGTCATATGGTTTCGGAATCATAAAAAAAGTGTGTACGCAAATGAGGAAAGTTGTTTTGAATGCAAAAACGTGGGAAAAATGAATGCATAAGGAAAAGAAACAAAAGGGCGGTATTGGTTTAAATGGCTTTTTAGACAGTTTTCTGATTCAGATGGGTTCGGAATCTTAAAAACAGTGTATACGCGAAGGAGGAAAGTTGTTTTGAGTGCAAAAACGTGGTAAAAATGAATGTATAAGGAAAAGAAACAAAAGGTAGGTATTGGTTTAAATGCTCTTTTAGATGATTTTGTGAGTCAGATGGGTTCGGAATCATAAAAACAGTGTGTACGCGAAGAAGGAAAGTTGTCTTGAGTGCAAAAACGTAAGAAAAATGAATGCATAAGGAAAAGAAACAAAAGGGCGGAATTCGTTTAAATGGTCTTTTGGACTGTTTTGTTATTCAGATAGGTTTGGAATTATAAAAACAGTGTGTACGCGAAGGAGGAAAGTTGTTTTGAGTGCAAAAACGTGGAAAAAATGAATGGATAAGGAAAAGAAACAAAAGGGCGGTATCGGTTTAAATAGCTTTTTAGACAGTTTTGTGAGTCAGATGGGTTCGGAATCTTAAAAACAGTGTGTACGAGAAGGAGGAAAGTTGTTTTGAGTGCAAAAACGTGAAAAAAATGAATGCATAAGGAAAAGAAACAAAAGGGCGGTATTGGTTTAAATGGCTTTTTAGACAGTTTTGTGAGTCAGATGGGCTCGGAATCTTAAAAACAGTGTGTACGCGAAGGAGGAAAGTTGTTTTGAGAACAAAAACGTGGAAAAAATGAATGTATAAGGAAAAGAAACAAAAGGGCGGTATTGGTTTAAATGGCCTTTTAGACGGTTTTGTGAGTCAGGTGGGTTCGGAATCTTAAAAACAGTGTGTACGAGAAGGAGGAAAGTTGGAAAAACGTGGAAAAGGGGAAAGTATAAAGAAAAGAAACAAAAGGGCAGTATTGGTTTAAATGGCCTTTTTAACGATTTCGTGAGTCATATGGGTTCGGAATCATAAAAAAAGTGTTTACGCGAAGGAGGAAAGTTGTTTTGAGTGCAAAAACGTGGGAAAAATGAATGCATAAGGAAAAGAAACAAAAGGGCGGTATTGGTTTAAATGGCTTTTTAGACAGTTTTGTGAGTCAGATGGGTTCGGAATCTTAAAAACAGTGTATACGCGAAGGAGGAAAGTTGTTTTGAGTGCAAAAACGTGGAAAAAATGAATGTATAAGGAAAAGAAACAAAAGGGAGGTATTGGTTTAAATGGTCTTTTAGATGATTTTGTGAGTCAGATGGGTTCGGAATCATGAAAACAGTGTGTACGCGAAGGAGGAAAGTTGTCTTGAGTGCAAAAATGTAAGAAAAATGAATGTGTAAGGAAAAGAAACGAAAGGGCGGTATTGGTTTAAATGGCCTTTTTAACGATTTTGTGAGTCATGGTTTCGGAATCATAAAAAAAGTGTGTACGCGAAGGAGAAAAGTTCAGATGGGTTCGGAATCTTAAAAACAGTGTGTACGAGAAGGAGGAAAGTTGTTTTGAGTGCAAAAACGTGGAAAAAATGAATGTATAAGGAAAAGAAACAAAAGGGCGGTATTGGTTTAAATGGCCTTTTTAACGATTTTGTGAGTCATATGGGTTCGGAATCATAAAAAAAGTGTGTACGCGAAGAAGGAAAGTTGTCTTAAGTGCAAAAACGTAAGAAAAATGAATGCATAAGGAAAAGAAACGAAAGGGCGGAATTCGTTTAAATGGTCTTTTGGACGGTTTTGTTATTCAGATGGGTTTGGATTTATAAAAACAGTGTGTACGAGGTGGAAAGTTCGAAAAACGTGGAAAAAGTGAATGTATAAGGAAAAGAAACAAAAGGGAGGTATTGGTTTAAATGGTCTTTTAGATGATTTTGTGAGTCAGATGGGTTCGGAATCATGAAAACAGTGTGTACGCGAAGGAGAAAAGTTGTCTTGAGTGCAAAAATGTAAGAAAAATGAATGTGTAAGGAAAAGAAACGAAAGGGCGGTATTGGTTTAAATGGCCTTTTTAACGATTTTGTGAGTCATATGGGCTCGGAATCTTAAAAACAGTGTGTACGCGAAGGAGGAAAGTTGTTTTGAGAACAAAAACGTGGAAAAAATGAATGTATAAGGAAAAGAAACAAAAGGGCGGTATTGGTTTAAATGGCCTTTTAGACGGTTTTGTGAGTCAGGTGGGTTCGGAATCTTAAAAACAGTGTGTACGAGAAGGAGGAAAGTTGGAAAAACGTGGAAAAGGGGAAAGTATATAGAAAAGAAACAAAAGGGCGGTATTGGTTTAAATGGCCTTTTTAACGATTTCGTGAGTCATATGGGTTCGGAATCATAAAAAAAGTGTTTACGCGAAGGAGGAAAGTTGTTTTGAGTGCAAAAACGTGGGAAAAATGAATGCATAAGGAAAAGAAACAAAAGGGCGGTATTGGTTTAAATGGCTTTTTAGACAGTTTTGTGAGTCAGATGGGTTCGGAATCTTAAAAACAGTGTTTACGCGAAGGAGGAAAGTTGTTTTGAGTACAAAAACGTGGGAAAAATGAATGCATAAGAAAAAGAAACAAAAGGGCGGTATTGGTTTGAATGGCTTTTTAGACAGTTTTGTGAGTCAGATGGGTTCGGAATCTTAAAAACAGTGTATACGCGGAGGAAAGTTGTTTTGAGTGCAAAAACGTGGTAAAAATGAATGTATAAGGAAAAGAAACAAATGGGAGGTATTGGTTTAAATGGTCTTTTAGATGATTTTGTGAGTCAGATGGGTTCGGAATCATGAAAACAGTGTGTACGCGAAGGAGGAAAGTTGTCTTGAGTGCAAAAATGTAAGAAAAATGAATGTGTAAGGAAAAGAAACGAAAGGGCGGTATTGGTTTAAATGGCCTTTTTAACGATTTTGTGAGTCATGGTTTCGGAATCATAAAAAAAGTGTGTACGCGAAGGAGAAAAGTTCAGATGGGTTCGGAATCTTAAAAACAGTGTGTACGAGAAGGAGGAAAGTTGTTTTGAGTGCAAAAACGTGGTAAAAATGAATGTATAAGGAAAAGAAACAAAAGGGAGGTATTGGTTTAAATGGTCTTTTAGATGATTTTGTGAGTCAGATGGGTTCGGAATCATGAAAACAGTGTGTACGCGAAGGAGAAAAGTTGTCTTGAGTGCAAAAATGTAAGAAAAATGAATGTGTAAGGAAAAGAAACGAAAGGGCGGTATTGGTTCTAATGGCCTTTTTAACGATTTTGTGAGTCATATGGTTTCGGAATCATAAAAAAAGTGTGTACGCGAAGGAGGAAAGTTGTTTTGAGAACAAAAACGTGGAAAAAATGAATGGATAAGGAAAAGAAACAAAAGGGCGGTATCGGTTTAAATAGCTTTTTAGACAGTTTTGTGAGTCAGATGGGTTCGGAATCTTAAAAACAGTGTGTACGAGAAGGAGGAAAGTTGTTTTGAGTGCAAAAACGTGAAAAAAATGAATGCATAAGGAAAAGAAACAAAAGGGCGGTATTGGTTTAAATGGCTTTTTAGACAGTTTTGTGAGTCAGATGGGCTCGGAATCTTAAAAACAGTGTGTACGCGAAGGAGGAAAGTTGTTTTGAGAACAAAAACGTGGAAAAAATGAATGTATAAGGAAAAGAAACAAAAGGGCGGTATTGGTTTAAATGGCCTTTTAGACGGTTTTGTGAGTCAGGTGGGTTCGGAATCTTAAAAACAGTGTGTACGAGAAGGAGGAAAGTTGGAAAAACGTGGAAAAGGGGAAAGTATAAAGAAAAGAAACAAAAGGGCGGTATTGGTTTAAATGGCCTTTTTAACGATTTCGTGAGTCATATGGGTTCGGAATCATAAAAAAAGTGTTTACGCGAAGGAGGAAAGTTGTTTTGAGTGCAAAAACGTGGGAAAAATGAATGCATAAGGAAAAGAAACAAAAGGGCGGTATTGGTTTAAATGGCTTTTTAGACAGTTTTGTGAGTCAGATGGGTTCGGAATCTTAAAAACAGTGTATACGCGAAGGAGGAAAGTTGTTTTGAGTGCAAAAACGTGGAAAAAATGAATGTATAAGGAAAAGAAACAAAAGGGAGGTATTGGTTTAAATGGTCTTTTAGATTATTTTGTGAGTCAGATGGGTTCGGAATCATCAAAACAGTGTGTACGCGAAGGAGGAAAGTTGTCTTGAGTGCAAAAATGTAAGAAAAATGAATGTGTAAGGAAAAGAAACGAAAGGGCGGTATTGGTTTAAATGGCCTTTTTAACGATTTTGTGAGTCATATGGGTTCGGAATCATAAAAAAAGTGTGTACGCGAAGAAGGAAAGTTGTCTTAAGTGCAAAAACGTAAGAAAAATGAATGCATAAGGAAAAGAAACGAAAGGGCGGAATTCGTTTAAATGGTCTTTTGGACGGTTTTGTTATTCAGATGGGTTTGGATTTATAAAAACAGTGTGTACGAGGTGGAAATTTCGAAAAACGTGGAAAAAGTGAATGTATAAGGAAAAGAAACAAAACGGCGGTATTGGTTTAAATGGCTTTTTAGACAGTTTTGTGAGTCAGATGGGTTCGGAATCTTAAAAACAGTGTTTACGCGAAGGAGGAAAGTTGTTTTGAGTACAAAAACGTGGGAAAAATGAATGCATAAGAAAAAGAAACAAAAGGGCGGTATTGGTTTAAATGGCTTTTTAGACAGTTTTGTGAGTCAGATGGGTTCGGAATCTTAAAAACAGTGTATACGCGGAGGAAAGTTGTTTTGAGTGCAAAAACGTGGTAAAAATGAATGTATAAGGAAAAGAAACAAAAGGGCGGTATTGGTTTAAATGGCTTTTTAGACAGTTTTGTGAGTCAGATGGGTTCGGAATCTTAAAAAAAGTGTTTACGCGAAGGAGGAAAGTTGTTTTGAGTGCAAAAACGTGGGAAAAATGAATGCATAAGGAAAAGAAACAAAAGGGCGGTATTGGTTTAAATGGCTTTTTAGACAGTTTTGTGAGTCAGATGGGTTCGGAATCTTAAAAACAGTGTATACGCGAAGGAGGAAAGTTGTTTTGAGTGCAAAAACGTGGAAAAAATGAATGTATAAGGAAAAGAAACAAAAGGGAGGTATTGGTTTAAATGGTCTTTTAGATTATTTTGTGAGTCAGATGGGTTCGGAATCATCAAAACAGTGTGTACGCGAAGGAGGAAAGTTGTCTTGAGTGCAAAAATGTAAGAAAAATGAATGTGTAAGGAAAAGAAACGAAAGGGCGGTATTGGTTTAAATGGCCTTTTTAACGATTTTGTGAGTCATATGGGTTCGGAATCATAAAAAAAGTGTGTACGCGAAGAAGGAAAGTTGTCTTAAGTGCAAAAACGTAAGAAAAATGAATGCATAAGGAAAAGAAACGAAAGGGCGGAATTCGTTTAAATGGTCTTTTGGACGGTTTTGTTATTCAGATGGGTTTGGATTTATAAAAACAGTGTGTACGAGGTGGAAATTTCGAAAAACGTGGAAAAAGTGAATGTATAAGGAAAAGAAACAAAACGGCGGTATTGGTTTAAATGGCTTTTTAGACAGTTTTGTGAGTCAGATGGGTTCGGAATCTTAAAAACAGTGTTTACGCGAAGGAGGAAAGTTGTTTTGAGTACAAAAACGTGGGAAAAATGAATGCATAAGAAAAAGAAACAAAAGGGCGGTATTGGTTTAAATGGCTTTTTAGACAGTTTTGTGAGTCAGATGGGTTCGGAATCTTAAAAACAGTGTATACGCGGAGGAAAGTTGTTTTGAGTGCAAAAACGTGGTAAAAATGAATGTATAAGGAAAAGAAACAAAAGGGAGGTATTGGTTTAAATGGTCTTTTAGATGATTTTGTGAGTCAGATGGGTTCGGAATCATGAAAACAGTGTGTACGCGAAGGAGGAAAGTTGTCTTGAGTGCAAAAATGTAAGAAAAATGAATGTGTAAGGAAAAGAAACGAAAGGGCGGTATTGGTTTAAATGGCCTTTTTAACAATTTTGTGAGTCATATGGTTTCGGAATCATAAAAAAAGTGTGTACGCGAAGGAGGAAAGTTGTTTTGAATGCAAAAACGTGGGAAAAATGAATGCATAAGGAAAAGAAACAAAAGGGCGGCATTGGTTTAAATGGCTTTTTAGACAGTTTTCTGAGTCAGATGGGTTCGGAATCTTAAAAACAGTGTATACGCGTAGGAGGAAAGTTGTTTTGAGTGCAAAAACGTGGTAAAAATGAATGTATAAGGAAAAGAAACAAAAGGGAGGTATTGGTTTAAATGGTCTTTTAGATGATTTTGTGAGTTAGATGGGTTCGGAATCATCAAAACAGTGTGTACGCGAAGGAGGAAAGTTGTCTTGAGTGCAAAAATGTAAGAAAAATGAATGTGTAAGGAAAAGAAACGAAAGGGCGGTATTGGTTTAAATGGCCTTTTTAACGATTTTGTGAGTCATATGGGTTCGGAATCATAAAAACAGTGTGTACGCAAAGGAAGAAAACTGTTTTGAGTGCAAAATCGTGGAAAAAATGAATGTATAAGGAAAAGAAACAAAAGGGCGTTATTCGTTTAAATGGTGTTTTAGACGATTTTGTGAGTTAGATGGGTTCGGAATCATCAAAACAGTGTGTACGCGAAGGAGGAAAGTTGTCTTGAGTGCAGAAATGTAAGAAAAATGAATGTGTAAGGAAAAGAAACGAAAGGGCGGTATTGGTTTAAATGCTCTTTTAGATGATTTTGTGAGTCAGATGGGTTCGGAATCATCAAAACAGTGTGTACGCGAAGGTGGAAAGTTGTCTTGAGTGCAAAAATGTAAGAAAAATGAATGTGTAAGGAAAAGAAACGAAAGGGCGGTATTGGTTTAAATGGCCTTTTTAACGATTTTGTGAGTCATATGGGTTCGGAATCATAAACAAAGTGTGTACGCAAAGGAGGAAAGTTGCTTTGAGTGCAAAAACGTGGGAAAAATGAATGCATAAGGAAAAGAAACAAAAGGGCGGTATTGGTTTAAATAGCTTTTTAGACAGTTTTGTGAGTCAGATGGGTTCGGAATCTTAAAAACAGTGTGTACGAGAAGGAGGAAAGTTGTTTTGAGTGCAAAAACGTGAAAAAAATGAATGCATAAGGAAAAGAAACAAAAGGGCGGTATTGGTTTAAATGGCTTTTTAGACAGTTTTGTGAGTCAGATGGGTTCGGAATCTTAAAAACAGTGTATACGCGAAGGAGGAAAGTTGTTTTGAGTGCAAAAACGTGGAAAAAATGAATGTATAAGGAAAAGAAACAAAAGGGAGGTATTGGTTTAAATGGTCTTTTAGATGATTTTGTGAGTCAGATGGGTTCGGAATCATCAAGACAGTGTGTACGCGAAGGCGGAAAGTTGGCTTGAGTGCAAAAATGTAAGAAAAATGAATATGTAAGGAAAAGAAACGAAAGGGCGGTATTGGTTTAAATGGCCTTTTTAACGATTTTGTGAGTCATATGGGTTCGGAATCATAAAAAAAGTGTGTACGCGAAGAAGGAAAGTTGTCTTAAGTGCAAAAACGTAAGAAAAATGAATGCATAAGGAAAAGAAACGAAAGGGCGGAATTCGTTTAAATGGTCTTTTGGACGGTTTTGTTATTCAGATGGGTTTGGATTTATAAAAACAGTGTGTACGAGGTGGAAAGTTCGAAAAACGTGGAAAAAGTGAATGTATAAGGAAAAGAAACAAAACGGCGGTATTGGATTAAATGGCTTTTTAGACAGTTTTGTGAGTCAGATGGGTTCGGAATCTTAAAAACAGTGTTTACGCGAAGGAGGAAAGTTGATTTGAGTACAAAAACGTGGGAAAAATGAATGCATAAGAAAAAGAAACAAAAGGGCGGTATTGGTTTAAATGGCTTTTTAGACAGTTTTGTGAGTCAGATGGGTTCGGAATCTTAAAAACAGTGTATACGCGGAGGAAAGTTGTTTTGAGTGCAAAAACGTGCTAAAAATGAATGTATAAGGAAAAGAAACAAAAGGGAGGTATTGGTTTAAATGGTCTTTTAGATGATTTTGTGAGTCAGATGGGTTCGGAATCATGAAAACAGTGTGACGCGAAGGAGGAAAGTTGTCTTGAGTGCAAAAATGTAAGAAAAATGAATGTGTAAGGAAAATAAACGAAAGGGCGGTATTGGTTTAAATGGCCTTTTTAACGATTTTGTGAGTCATATGGTTTCGGAATCATAAAAAAAGTGTGTACGCGAAGGAGGAAAGTTGTTTTGAATGCAAAAACGTGGGAAAAATGAATGCATAAGGAAAAGAAACAAAAGGGCGGTATTGGTTTAAATGGCTTTTTAGACAGTTTTCTGATTCAGATGGGTTCGGAATCTTAAAAACAGTGTATACGCGAAGGAGGAAGGAGGTTTTGAGTGCAAAAACGTGGTAAAAATGAATGTATAAGGAAAAGAAACAAAAGGGAGGTATTGGTTTAAATGCTCTTTTAGATGATTTTGTGAGTCAGATGGGTTCGGAATCATAAAAACAGTGTGTACGCGAAGAAGGAAAGTTGTGTTGAGTGCAAAAACGTAAGAAAAATGAATGCATAAGGAAAAGAAACAAAAGGGCGGAATTCGTTTAAATGGTCTTTTGGACTGTTTTGTTATTCAGATAGGTTTGGAATTATAAAAACAGTGTGTACGCGAAGGAGGAAAGTTGTTTTGAGTGCAAAAACGTGGAAAAAATGAATGGATAAGGAAAAGAAACAAAAGGGCGGTATCGGTTTAAATAGCTTTTTAGACAGTTTTGTGAGTCAGATGGGTTCGGAATCTTAAAAACAGTGTGTACGAGAAGGAGGAAAGTTGTTTTGAGTGCAAAAACGTGAAAAAAATGAATGCATAAGGAAAAGAAACAAAAGGGCGGTATTGGTTTAAATGGCTTTTTAGACAGTTTTGTGAGTCAGATGGGCTCGGAATCTTAAAAACAGTGTGTACGCGAAGGAGGAAAGTTGTTTTGAGAACAAAAACGTGGAAAAAATGAATGTATAAGGAAAAGAAACAAAAGGGCGGTATTGGTTTAAATGGCCTTTTAGACGGTTTTGTGAGTCAGGTGGGTTCGGAATCTTAAAAACAGTGTGTACGAGAAGGAGGAAAGTTGGAAAAACGTGGAAAAGGGGAAAGTATAAAGAAAAGAAACAAAAGGGCGGTATTGGTTTAAATGGCCTTTTTAACGATTTCGTGAGTCATATGGGTTCCGAATCATAAAAAAAGTGTTTACGCGAAGGAGGAAAGTTGTTTTGAGTGCAAAAACGTGGGAAAAATGAATGCATAAGGAAAAGAAACAAAAAGGCGGTATTGGTTTAAATGGCTTTTTAGACAGTTTTGTGAGTCAGATGGGTTCGGAATCTTAAAAACAGTGTTTACGCGAAGGAGGAAAGTTGTCTTGAGTGCAAAAATGTAAGAAAAATGAATATGTAAGGAAAAGAAACGAAAGGGCGGTATTGGTTTAAATGGCCTTTTTAACGATTTTGTGAGTCATATGGGTTCGGAATCATAAAAAAAGTGTGTACGCGAAGAAGGAAAGTTGTCTTAAGTGCAAAAACGTAAGAAAAATGAATGCATAAGGAAAAGAAACGAAAGGGCGGAATTCGTTTAAATGGTCTTTTGGACGGTTTCGTTATTCAGATGGGTTTGGATTTATAAAAACAGTGTGTACGAGGTGGAAATTTCGAAAAACGTGGAAAAAGTGAATGTATAAGGAAAAGAAACAAAACGGCGGTATTGGTTTAAATGGCTTTTTAGACAGTTTTGTGAGTCAGATGGGTTCGGAATCTTAAAAACAGTGTTTACGCGAAGGAGGAAAGTTGTTTTGAGTACAAAAACGTGGGAAAAATGAATGCATAAGAAAAAGAAACAAAAGGGCGGTATTGGTTTAAATGGCTTTTTAGACAGTTTTGTGAGTCAGATGGGTTCGGAATCTTAAAAACAGTGTATACGCGGAGGAAAGTTGTTTTGAGTGCAAAAACGTGGTAAAAATGAATGTATAAGGAAAAGAAACAAAAGGGAGGTATTGGTTTAAATGGTCTTTTAGATGATTTTGTGAGTCAGATGGGTTCGGAATCATGAAAACAGTGTGTACGCGAAGGAGGAAAGTTGTCTTGAGTGCAAAAATGTAAGAAAAATGAATGTGTAAGGAAAAGAAACGAAAGGGCGGTATTGTTTTAAATGGCCTTTTTAACAATTTTGTGAGTCATATGGTTTCGGAATCATAAAAAAAGTGTGTACGCGAAGGAGGAAAGTTGTTTTGAATGCAAAAACGTGGGAAAAATGAATGCATAAGGAAAAGAAACAAAAGGGCGGCATTGGTTTAAATGGCTTTTTAGACAGTTTTCTGAGTCAGATGGGTTCGGAATCTTAAAAACAGTGTATACGCGTAGGAGGAAAGTTGTTTTGAGTGCAAAAACGTGGTAAAAATGAATGTATAAGGAAAAGAAACAAAAGGGAGGTATTGGTTTAAATGGTCTTTTAGATGATTTTGTGAGTTAGATGGGTTCGGAATCATCAAAACAGTGTGTACGCGAAGGAGGAAAGTTGTCTTGAGTGCAAAAATGTAAGAAAAATGAATGTGTAAGGAAAAGAAACGAAAGGGCGGTATTGGTTTAAATGGCCTTTTTAACGATTTTGTGAGTCATATGGGTTCGGAATCATAAAAACAGTGTGTACGCAAAGGAAGAAAACTGTTTTGAGTGCAAAATCGTGGAAAAAATGAATGTATAAGGAAAAGAAACAAAAGGGCGTTATTCGTTTAAATGGGATTTTGTGAGTTAGATGGGTTCGGAATCATCAAAACAGTGTGTACGCGAAGGAGGAAAGTTGTCTTGAGTGCAAAAATGTAAGAAAAATGAATGTGTAAGGAAAAGAAACGAAAGGGCGGTATTGGTTTAAATGCTCTTTTAGATGATTTTGTGAGTCAGATGGGTTCGGAATCATCAAAACAGTGTGTACGCGAAGGTGGAAAGTTGTCTTGAGTGCAAAAATGTAAGAAAAATGAATGTGTAAGGAAAAGAAACGAAAGGGCGGTATTGGTTTAAATAGCTTTTTAGACAGTTTTGTGAGTCAGATGGGTTCGGAATCTTAAAAACAGTGTTTACGCGAAGGAGGAAAGTTGTCTTGAGTGCAAAAATGTAAGAAAAATGAATATGTAAGGAAAAGAAACGAAAGGGCGGTATTGGTTTAAATGGCCTTTTTAACGATTTTGTGAGTCATATGGGTTCGGAATCATAAAAAAAGTGTGTACGCGAAGAAGGAAAGTTGCCTTAAGTGCAAAAACGTAAGAAAAATGAATGCATAAGGAAAAGAAACGAAAGGGCGGAATTCGTTTAAATGGTCTTTTGGACGGTTTTGTTATTCAGATGGGTTTGGATTTATAAAAACAGTGTGTACGAGGTGGAAAGTTCGAAAAACGTGGAAAAAGTGAATGTATAAGGAAAAGAAACAAAACGGCGGTATTGGATTAAATGGCTTTTTAGACAGTTTTGTGAGTCAGATGGGTTCGGAATCTTAAAAACAGTGTTTACGCGAAGGAGGAAAGTTGTTTTGAGTACAAAAACGTGGGAAAAATGAATGCATAAGAAAAAGAAACAAAAGGGCGGTATTGGTTTAAATGGCTTTTTAGACAGTTTTGTGAGTCAGATGGGTTCGGAATTTTAAAAACAGTGTATACGCGGAGGAAAGTTGTTTTGAGTGCAAAAACGTGGTAAAAATGAATGTATAAGGAAAAGAAACAAAAGGGAGGTATTGGTTTAAATGGTCTTTTAGATGATTTTGTGAGTCAGATGGGTTCGGAATCATGAAAACAGTGTGTACGCGAAGGAGGAAAGTTGTCTTGAGTGCAAAAATGTAAGAAAAATGAATGTGTAAGGAAAAGAAACGAAAGGGCGGTATTGGTTTAAATGGCCTTTTTAACGATTTTGTGAGTCATATGGTTTCGGAATCATAAAAAAAGTGTGTACGCAAAGGAGGAAAGTTGTTTTGAATGCAAAAACGTGGGAAAAATGAATGCATAAGGAAAAGAAACAAAAGGGCGGTATTGGTTTAAATGGCTTTTTAGACAGAATTCTGATTCAGATGGGTTCGGAATCTTAAAAACAGTGTGTACGAGAAGGAGGAAAGTTGTTTTGAGAACAAAAACGTGGAAAAAATGAATGTATAAGGAAAAGAAACAAAAGGGCGGTATTGGTTTAAATGGCCTTTTAGACGGTTTTGTGAGTCAGGTGGGTTCGGAATCTTAAAAACAGTGTGTACGAGAAGGAGGAAAGTTGGAAAAACGTGGAAAAGGGGAAAGTATAAAGAAAAGAAACAAAAGGGCAGTATTGGTTTAAATGGCCTTTTTAACGATTTCGTGAGTCATATGGGTTCGGAATCATAAAAAAAGTGTTTACGCGTAGGAGGAAAGTTGTTTTGAGTGCAAAAACGTGGGAAAAATGAATGCATAAGGAAAAGAAACAAAAGGGCGGTATTGGTTTAAATGGCTTTTTAGACAGTTTTGTGAGTCAGATGGGTTCGGAATCTTAAAAACAGTGTATACGCGAAGGAGGAAAGTTGTTTTGAGTGCAAAAACGTGGAAAAAATGAATGTATAAGGAAAAGAAACAAAAGGGAGGTATTGGTTTAAATGGCTTTTTAGACAGTTTTCTGATTCAGATGGGTTCGGAATCTTAAAAACAGTGTATACGCGAAGGAGGAAGGAGGTTTTGAGTGCAAAAACGTGGTAAAAATGAATGTATAAGGAAAAGAAACAAAAGGGAGGTATTGGTTTAAATGTTCTTTTAGATGATTTTGTGAGTCAGATGGGTTCGGAATCATAAAAACAGTGTGTACGCGAAGAAGGAAAGTTGTGTTGAGTGCAAAAACGTAAGAAAAATGAATGCATAAGGAAAAGAAACAAAAGGGCGGAATTCGTTTAAATGGTCTTTTGGACTGTTTTGTTATTCAGATAGGTTTGGAATTATAAAAACAGTGTGTACGCGAAGGAGGAAAGTTGTTTTGAGTGCAAAAACGTGGAAAAAATGAATGGATAAGGAAAAGAAACAAAAGGGCGGTATCGGTTTAAATAGCTTTTTAGACAGTTTTGTGAGTCAGATGGGTTCGGAATCTTAAAAACAGTGTGTACGAGAAGGAGGAAAGTTGTTTTGAGTGCAAAAACGTGAAAAAAATGAATGCATAAGGAAAAGAAACAAAAGGGCGGTATTGGTTTAAATGGCTTTTTAGACAGTTTTGTGAGTCAGATGGGCTCGGAATCTTAAAAACAGTGTGTACGCGAAGGAGGAAAGTTGTTTTGAGAACAAAAACGTGGAAAAAATGAATGTATAAGGAAAAGAAACAAAAGGGCGGTATTGGTTTAAATGGCCTTTTAGACGGTTTTGTGAGTCAGGTGGGTTCGGAATCTTAAAAACAGTGTGTACGAGAAGGAGGAAAGTTGGAAAAACGTGGAAAAGGGGAAAGTATAAAGAAAAGAAACAAAAGGGCGGTATTGGTTTAAATGGCCTTTTTAACGATTTCGTGAGTCATATGGGTTCCGAATCATAAAAAAAGTGTTTACGCGAAGGAGGAAAGTTGTTTTGAGTGCAAAAACGTGGGAAAAATGAATGCATAAGGAAAAGAAACAAAAAGGCGGTATTGGTTTAAATGGCTTTTTAGACAGTTTTGTGAGTCAGATGGGTTCGGAATCTTAAAAACAGTGTATACGCGAAGGAGGAAAGTTGTTTTGAGTGCAAAAACGTGGAAAAAATGAATGTATAAGGAAAAGAAACAAAAGGGAGGTATTGGTTTAAATGGTCTTTTAGATTATTTTGTGAGTCAGATGGGTTCGGAATCATCAAAACAGTGTGTACGCGAAGGAGGAAAGTTGTCTTGAGTGCAAAAATGTAAGAAAAATGAATGTGTAAGGAAAAGAAACGAAAGGGCGGTATTGGTTTAAATGGCCTTTTTAACGATTTTGTGAGTCATATGGGTTCGGAATCATAAAAAAAGTGTGTACGCGAAGAAGGAAAGTTGTCTTAAGTGCAAAAACGTAAGAAAAATGAATGCATAAGGAAAAGAAACGAAAGGGCGGAATTCGTTTAAATGGTCTTTTGGACGGTTTCGTTATTCAGATGGGTTTGGATTTATAAAAACATTGTGTACGAGGTGGAAATTTCGAAAAACGTGGAAAAAGTGAATGTATAAGGAAAAGAAACAAAACGGCGGTATTGGTTTAAATGGCTTTTTAGACAGTTTTGTGAGTCAGATGGGTTCGGAATCTTAAAAACAGTGTTTACGCGAAGGAGGAAAGTTGTTTTGAGTACAAAAACGTGGGAAAAATGAATGCATAAGAAAAAGAAACAAAAGGGCGGTATTGGTTTAAATGGCTTTTTAGACAGTTTTGTGAGTCAGATGGGTTCGGAATCTTAAAAACAGTGTATACGCGGAGGAAAGTTGTTTTGAGTGCAAAAACGTGGTAAAAATGAATGTATAAGGAACAGAAACAAAAGGGAGGTATTGGTTTAAATGGTCTTTTAGATGATTTTGTGAGTCAGATGGGTTCGGAATCATGAAAACAGTGTGTACGCGAAGGAGGAAAGTTGTTTTGAGTGCAAAAACGTGGTAAAAATGAATGTATAAGGAAAAGAAACAAAAGGGCGGCATTGGTTTAAATGGCTTTTTAGACAGTTTTCTGAGTCAGATGGGTTCGGAATCTTAAAAACAGTGTATACGCGTAGGAGGAAAGTTGTTTTGAGTGCAAAAACGTGGTAAAAATGAATGTATAAGGAAAAGAAACAAAAGGGAGGTATTGGTTTAAATGGTCTTTTAGATGATTTTGTGAGTTAGATGGGTTCGGAATCATCAAAACAGTGTGTACGCGAAGGAGGAAAGTTGTCTTGAGTGCAAAAATGTAAGAAAAATGAATGTGTAAGGAAAAGAAACGAAAGGGCGGTATTGGTTTAAATGGCCTTTTTAACGATTTTGTGAGTCATATGGGTTCGGAATCATAAAAACAGTGTGTACGCAAAGGAAGAAAACTGTTTTGAGTGCAAAATCGTGGAAAAAATGAATGTATAAGGAAAAGAAACAAAAGGGCGTTATTCGTTTAAATGGTCTTTTAGACGATTTTGTGAGTTAGATGGGTTCGGAATCATCAAAACAGTGTGTACGCGAAGGAGGAAAGTTGTCTTGAGTGCAAAAATGTAAGAAAAATGAATGTGTAAGGAAAAGAAACGAAAGGGCGGTATTGGTTTAAATGCTCTTTTAGATGATTTTGTGAGTCAGATGGGTTCGGAATCATCAAAACAGTGTGTACGCGAAGGTGGAAAGTTGTCTTGAGTGCAAAAATGTAAGAAAAATGAATGTGTAAGGAAAAGAAACGAAAGGGCGGTATTGGTTTAAATAGCTTTTTAGACAGTTTTGTGAGTCAGATGGGTTCGGAATCTTAAAAACAGTGTGTACGAGAAGGAGGAAAGTTGTTTTGAGTGCAAAAACGTGAAAAAAATGAATGCATAAGGAAAAGAAACAAAAGGGCGGTATTGGTTTAAATGGCTTTTTAGACAGTTTTGTGAGTCAGATGGGTTCGGAATCTTAAAAACAGTGTATACGCGAAGGAGGAAAGTTGTTTTGAGTGCAAAAACGTGGAAAAAATGAATGCATAAGGAAAAGAAACAAAAGGGAGGTATTGGTTTAAATGGTCTTTTAGATGATTTTGTGAGTCAGATGGGTTCGGAATCATCAAAACAGTGTGTACGCGAAGGAGGAAAGTTGTCTTGAGTGCAAAAATGTAAGAAAAATGAATATGTAAGGAAAAGAAACGAAAGGGCGGTATTGGTTTAAATGGCCTTTTTAACGATTTTGTGAGTCATATGGGTTCGGAATCATAAAAAAAGTGTTTACGCGAAGGAGGAAAGTTGTTTTGAGTGCAAAAACGTGGGAAAAATGAATGCATAAGGAAAAGAAACAAAAGGGCGGTATTGGTTTAAATGGCTTTTTAGACAGTTTTGTGAGTCAGATGGGTTCGGAATCTTAAAAACAGTGTATACGCGAAGGAGGAAAGTTGTTTTGAGTGCAAAAACGTGGAAAAAATGAATGTATAAGGAAAAGAAACAAAAGGGAGGTATTGGTTTAAATGGTCTTTTAGATTATTTTGTGAGTCAGATGGGTTCGGAATCATCAAAACAGTGTGTACGCGAAGGAGGAAAGTTGTCTTGAGTGCAAAAATGTAAGAAAAATGAATGTGTAAGGAAAAGAAACGAAAGGGCGGTATTGGTTTAAATGGCCTTTTTAACGATTTTGTGAGTCATATGGGTTCGGAATCATAAAAAAAGTGTGTACGCGAAGAAGGAAAGTTGTCTTAAGTGCAAAAACGTAAGAAAAATGAATGCATAAGGAAAAGAAACGAAAGGGCGGAATTCGTTTAAATGGTCTTTTGGACGGTTTTGTTATTCAGATGGGTTTGGATTTATAAAAACAGTGTGTACGAGGTGGAAATTTCGAAAAACGTGGAAAAAGTGAATGTATAAGGAAAAGAAACAAAACGGCGGTATTGGTTTAAATGGCTTTTTAGACAGTTTTGTGAGTCAGATGGGTTCGGAATCTTAAAAACAGTGTTTACGCGAAGGAGGAAAGTTGTTTTGAGTACAAAAACGTGGGAAAAATGAATGCATAAGAAAAAGAAACAAAAGGGCGGTATTGGTTTAAATGGCTTTTTAGACAGTTTTGTGAGTCAGATGGGTTCGGAATCTTAAAAACAGTGTATACGCGGAGGAAAGTTGTTTTGAGTGCAAAAACGTGGTAAAAATGAATGTATAAGGAAAAGAAACAAAAGGGCGGTATTGGTTTAAATGGCTTTTTAGACAGTTTTGTGAGTCAGATGGGTTCGGAATCTTAAAAAAAGTGTTTACGCGAAGGAGGAAAGTTGTTTTGAGTGCAAAAACGTGGGAAAAATGAATGCATAAGGAAAAGAAACAAAAGGGCGGTATTGGTTTAAATGGCTTTTTAGACAGTTTTGTGAGTCAGATGGGTTCGGAATCTTAAAAACAGTGTATACGCGAAGGAGGAAAGTTGTTTTGAGTGCAAAAACGTGGAAAAAATGAATGTATAAGGAAAAGAAACAAAAGGGAGGTATTGGTTTAAATGGTCTTTTAGATTATTTTGTGAGTCAGATGGGTTCGGAATCATCAAAACAGTGTGTACGCGAAGGAGGAAAGTTGTCTTGAGTGCAAAAATGTAAGAAAAATGAATGTGTAAGGAAAAGAAACGAAAGGGCGGTATTGGTTTAAATGGCCTTTTTAACGATTTTGTGAGTCATATGGGTTCGGAATCATAAAAAAAGTGTGTACGCGAAGAAGGAAAGTTGTCTTAAGTGCAAAAACGTAAGAAAAATGAATGCATAAGGAAAAGAAACGAAAGGGCGGAATTCGTTTAAATGGTCTTTTGGACGGTTTTGTTATTCAGATGGGTTTGGATTTATAAAAACAGTGTGTACGAGGTGGAAATTTCGAAAAACGTGGAAAAAGTGAATGTATAAGGAAAAGAAACAAAACGGCGGTATTGGTTTAAATGGCTTTTTAGACAGTTTTGTGAGTCAGATGGGTTCGGAATCTTAAAAACAGTGTTTACGCGAAGGAGGAAAGTTGTTTTGAGTACAAAAACGTGGGAAAAATGAATGCATAAGAAAAAGAAACAAAAGGGCGGTATTGGTTTAAATGGCTTTTTAGACAGTTTTGTGAGTCAGATGGGTTCGGAATCTTAAAAACAGTGTATACGCGGAGGAAAGTTGTTTTGAGTGCAAAAACGTGGTAAAAATGAATGTATAAGGAAAAGAAACAAAAGGGAGGTATTGGTTTAAATGGTCTTTTAGATGATTTTGTGAGTCAGATGGGTTCGGAATCATGAAAACAGTGTGTACGCGAAGGAGGAAAGTTGTCTTGAGTGCAAAAATGTAAGAAAAATGAATGTGTAAGGAAAAGAAACGAAAGGGCGGTATTGGTTTAAATGGCCTTTTTAACAATTTTGTGAGTCATATGGTTTCGGAATCATAAAAAAAGTGTGTACGCGAAGGAGGAAAGTTGTTTTGAATGCAAAAACGTGGGAAAAATGAATGCATAAGGAAAAGAAACAAAAGGGCGGCATTGGTTTAAATGGCTTTTTAGACAGTTTTCTGAGTCAGATGGGTTCGGAATCTTAAAAACAGTGTATACGCGTAGGAGGAAAGTTGTTTTGAGTGCAAAAACGTGGTAAAAATGAATGTATAAGGAAAAGAAACAAAAGGGAGGTATTGGTTTAAATGGTCTTTTAGATGATTTTGTGAGTTAGATGGGTTCGGAATCATCAAAACAGTGTGTACGCGAAGGAGGAAAGTTGTCTTGAGTGCAAAAATGTAAGAAAAATGAATGTGTAAGGAAAAGAAACGAAAGGGCGGTATTGGTTTAAATGGCCTTTTTAACGATTTTGTGAGTCATATGGGTTCGGAATCATAAAAACAGTGTGTACGCAAAGGAAGAAAACTGTTTTGAGTGCAAAATCGTGGAAAAAATGAATGTATAAGGAAAAGAAACAAAAGGGCGTTATTCGTTTAAATGGTGTTTTAGACGATTTTGTGAGTTAGATGGGTTCGGAATCATCAAAACAGTGTGTACGCGAAGGAGGAAAGTTGTCTTGAGTGCAGAAATGTAAGAAAAATGAATGTGTAAGGAAAAGAAACGAAAGGGCGGTATTGGTTTAAATGCTCTTTTAGATGATTTTGTGAGTCAGATGGGTTCGGAATCATCAAAACAGTGTGTACGCGAAGGTGGAAAGTTGTCTTGAGTGCAAAAATGTAAGAAAAATGAATGTGTAAGGAAAAGAAACGAAAGGGCGGTATTGGTTTAAATGGCCTTTTTAACGATTTTGTGAGTCATATGGGTTCGGAATCATAAACAAAGTGTGTACGCAAAGGAGGAAAGTTGCTTTGAGTGCAAAAACGTGGGAAAAATGAATGCATAAGGAAAAGAAACAAAAGGGCGGTATTGGTTTAAATAGCTTTTTAGACAGTTTTGTGAGTCAGATGGGTTCGGAATCTTAAAAACAGTGTGTACGAGAAGGAGGAAAGTTGTTTTGAGTGCAAAAACGTGAAAAAAATGAATGCATAAGGAAAAGAAACAAAAGGGCGGTATTGGTTTAAATGGCTTTTTAGACAGTTTTGTGAGTCAGATGGGTTCGGAATCTTAAAAACAGTGTATACGCGAAGGAGGAAAGTTGTTTTGAGTGCAAAAACGTGGAAAAAATGAATGTATAAGGAAAAGAAACAAAAGGGAGGTATTGGTTTAAATGGTCTTTTAGATGATTTTGTGAGTCAGATGGGTTCGGAATCATCAAGACAGTGTGTACGCGAAGGCGGAAAGTTGGCTTGAGTGCAAAAATGTAAGAAAAATGAATATGTAAGGAAAAGAAACGAAAGGGCGGTATTGGTTTAAATGGCCTTTTTAACGATTTTGTGAGTCATATGGGTTCGGAATCATAAAAAAAGTGTGTACGCGAAGAAGGAAAGTTGTCTTAAGTGCAAAAACGTAAGAAAAATGAATGCATAAGGAAAAGAAACGAAAGGGCGGAATTCGTTTAAATGGTCTTTTGGACGGTTTTGTTATTCAGATGGGTTTGGATTTATAAAAACAGTGTGTACGAGGTGGAAAGTTCGAAAAACGTGGAAAAAGTGAATGTATAAGGAAAAGAAACAAAACGGCGGTATTGGATTAAATGGCTTTTTAGACAGTTTTGTGAGTCAGATGGGTTCGGAATCTTAAAAACAGTGTTTACGCGAAGGAGGAAAGTTGATTTGAGTACAAAAACGTGGGAAAAATGAATGCATAAGAAAAAGAAACAAAAGGGCGGTATTGGTTTAAATGGCTTTTTAGACAGTTTTGTGAGTCAGATGGGTTCGGAATCTTAAAAACAGTGTATACGCGGAGGAAAGTTGTTTTGAGTGCAAAAACGTGCTAAAAATGAATGTATAAGGAAAAGAAACAAAAGGGAGGTATTGGTTTAAATGGTCTTTTAGATGATTTTGTGAGTCAGATGGGTTCGGAATCATGAAAACAGTGTGACGCGAAGGAGGAAAGTTGTCTTGAGTGCAAAAATGTAAGAAAAATGAATGTGTAAGGAAAATAAACGAAAGGGCGGTATTGGTTTAAATGGCCTTTTTAACGATTTTGTGAGTCATATGGTTTCGGAATCATAAAAAAAGTGTGTACGCGAAGGAGGAAAGTTGTTTTGAATGCAAAAACGTGGGAAAAATGAATGCATAAGGAAAAGAAACAAAAGGGCGGTATTGGTTTAAATGGCTTTTTAGACAGTTTTCTGATTCAGATGGGTTCGGAATCTTAAAAACAGTGTATACGCGAAGGAGGAAGGAGGTTTTGAGTGCAAAAACGTGGTAAAAATGAATGTATAAGGAAAAGAAACAAAAGGGAGGTATTGGTTTAAATGCTCTTTTAGATGATTTTGTGAGTCAGATGGGTTCGGAATCATAAAAACAGTGTGTACGCGAAGAAGGAAAGTTGTGTTGAGTGCAAAAACGTAAGAAAAATGAATGCATAAGGAAAAGAAACAAAAGGGCGGAATTCGTTTAAATGGTCTTTTGGACTGTTTTGTTATTCAGATAGGTTTGGAATTATAAAAACAGTGTGTACGCGAAGGAGGAAAGTTGTTTTGAGTGCAAAAACGTGGAAAAAATGAATGGATAAGGAAAAGAAACAAAAGGGCGGTATCGGTTTAAATAGCTTTTTAGACAGTTTTGTGAGTCAGATGGGTTCGGAATCTTAAAAACAGTGTGTACGAGAAGGAGGAAAGTTGTTTTGAGTGCAAAAACGTGAAAAAAATGAATGCATAAGGAAAAGAAACAAAAGGGCGGTATTGGTTTAAATGGCTTTTTAGACAGTTTTGTGAGTCAGATGGGCTCGGAATCTTAAAAACAGTGTGTACGCGAAGGAGGAAAGTTGTTTTGAGAACAAAAACGTGGAAAAAATGAATGTATAAGGAAAAGAAACAAAAGGGCGGTATTGGTTTAAATGGCCTTTTAGACGGTTTTGTGAGTCAGGTGGGTTCGGAATCTTAAAAACAGTGTGTACGAGAAGGAGGAAAGTTGGAAAAACGTGGAAAAGGGGAAAGTATAAAGAAAAGAAACAAAAGGGCGGTATTGGTTTAAATGGCCTTTTTAACGATTTCGTGAGTCATATGGGTTCCGAATCATAAAAAAAGTGTTTACGCGAAGGAGGAAAGTTGTTTTGAGTGCAAAAACGTGGGAAAAATGAATGCATAAGGAAAAGAAACAAAAAGGCGGTATTGGTTTAAATGGCTTTTTAGACAGTTTTGTGAGTCAGATGGGTTCGGAATCTTAAAAACAGTGTTTACGCGAAGGAGGAAAGTTGTCTTGAGTGCAAAAATGTAAGAAAAATGAATATGTAAGGAAAAGAAACGAAAGGGCGGTATTGGTTTAAATGGCCTTTTTAACGATTTTGTGAGTCATATGGGTTCGGAATCATAAAAAAAGTGTGTACGCGAAGAAGGAAAGTTGTCTTAAGTGCAAAAACGTAAGAAAAATGAATGCATAAGGAAAAGAAACGAAAGGGCGGAATTCGTTTAAATGGTCTTTTGGACGGTTTCGTTATTCAGATGGGTTTGGATTTATAAAAACAGTGTGTACGAGGTGGAAATTTCGAAAAACGTGGAAAAAGTGAATGTATAAGGAAAAGAAACAAAACGGCGGTATTGGTTTAAATGGCTTTTTAGACAGTTTTGTGAGTCAGATGGGTTCGGAATCTTAAAAACAGTGTTTACGCGAAGGAGGAAAGTTGTTTTGAGTACAAAAACGTGGGAAAAATGAATGCATAAGAAAAAGAAACAAAAGGGCGGTATTGGTTTAAATGGCTTTTTAGACAGTTTTGTGAGTCAGATGGGTTCGGAATCTTAAAAACAGTGTATACGCGGAGGAAAGTTGTTTTGAGTGCAAAAACGTGGTAAAAATGAATGTATAAGGAAAAGAAACAAAAGGGAGGTATTGGTTTAAATGGTCTTTTAGATGATTTTGTGAGTCAGATGGGTTCGGAATCATGAAAACAGTGTGTACGCGAAGGAGGAAAGTTGTCTTGAGTGCAAAAATGTAAGAAAAATGAATGTGTAAGGAAAAGAAACGAAAGGGCGGTATTGTTTTAAATGGCCTTTTTAACAATTTTGTGAGTCATATGGTTTCGGAATCATAAAAAAAGTGTGTACGCGAAGGAGGAAAGTTGTTTTGAATGCAAAAACGTGGGAAAAATGAATGCATAAGGAAAAGAAACAAAAGGGCGGCATTGGTTTAAATGGCTTTTTAGACAGTTTTCTGAGTCAGATGGGTTCGGAATCTTAAAAACAGTGTATACGCGTAGGAGGAAAGTTGTTTTGAGTGCAAAAACGTGGTAAAAATGAATGTATAAGGAAAAGAAACAAAAGGGAGGTATTGGTTTAAATGGTCTTTTAGATGATTTTGTGAGTTAGATGGGTTCGGAATCATCAAAACAGTGTGTACGCGAAGGAGGAAAGTTGTCTTGAGTGCAAAAATGTAAGAAAAATGAATGTGTAAGGAAAAGAAACGAAAGGGCGGTATTGGTTTAAATGGCCTTTTTAACGATTTTGTGAGTCATATGGGTTCGGAATCATAAAAACAGTGTGTACGCAAAGGAAGAAAACTGTTTTGAGTGCAAAATCGTGGAAAAAATGAATGTATAAGGAAAAGAAACAAAAGGGCGTTATTCGTTTAAATGGGATTTTGTGAGTTAGATGGGTTCGGAATCATCAAAACAGTGTGTACGCGAAGGAGGAAAGTTGTCTTGAGTGCAAAAATGTAAGAAAAATGAATGTGTAAGGAAAAGAAACGAAAGGGCGGTATTGGTTTAAATGCTCTTTTAGATGATTTTGTGAGTCAGATGGGTTCGGAATCATCAAAACAGTGTGTACGCGAAGGTGGAAAGTTGTCTTGAGTGCAAAAATGTAAGAAAAATGAATGTGTAAGGAAAAGAAACGAAAGGGCGGTATTGGTTTAAATAGCTTTTTAGACAGTTTTGTGAGTCAGATGGGTTCGGAATCTTAAAAACAGTGTTTACGCGAAGGAGGAAAGTTGTCTTGAGTGCAAAAATGTAAGAAAAATGAATATGTAAGGAAAAGAAACGAAAGGGCGGTATTGGTTTAAATGGCCTTTTTAACGATTTTGTGAGTCATATGGGTTCGGAATCATAAAAAAAGTGTGTACGCGAAGAAGGAAAGTTGCCTTAAGTGCAAAAACGTAAGAAAAATGAATGCATAAGGAAAAGAAACGAAAGGGCGGAATTCGTTTAAATGGTCTTTTGGACGGTTTTGTTATTCAGATGGGTTTGGATTTATAAAAACAGTGTGTACGAGGTGGAAAGTTCGAAAAACGTGGAAAAAGTGAATGTATAAGGAAAAGAAACAAAACGGCGGTATTGGATTAAATGGCTTTTTAGACAGTTTTGTGAGTCAGATGGGTTCGGAATCTTAAAAACAGTGTTTACGCGAAGGAGGAAAGTTGTTTTGAGTACAAAAACGTGGGAAAAATGAATGCATAAGAAAAAGAAACAAAAGGGCGGTATTGGTTTAAATGGCTTTTTAGACAGTTTTGTGAGTCAGATGGGTTCGGAATTTTAAAAACAGTGTATACGCGGAGGAAAGTTGTTTTGAGTGCAAAAACGTGGTAAAAATGAATGTATAAGGAAAAGAAACAAAAGGGAGGTATTGGTTTAAATGGTCTTTTAGATGATTTTGTGAGTCAGATGGGTTCGGAATCATGAAAACAGTGTGTACGCGAAGGAGGAAAGTTGTCTTGAGTGCAAAAATGTAAGAAAAATGAATGTGTAAGGAAAAGAAACGAAAGGGCGGTATTGGTTTAAATGGCCTTTTTAACGATTTTGTGAGTCATATGGTTTCGGAATCATAAAAAAAGTGTGTACGCAAAGGAGGAAAGTTGTTTTGAATGCAAAAACGTGGGAAAAATGAATGCATAAGGAAAAGAAACAAAAGGGCGGTATTGGTTTAAATGGCTTTTTAGACAGAATTCTGATTCAGATGGGTTCGGAATCTTAAAAACAGTGTGTACGAGAAGGAGGAAAGTTGTTTTGAGAACAAAAACGTGGAAAAAATGAATGTATAAGGAAAAGAAACAAAAGGGCGGTATTGGTTTAAATGGCCTTTTAGACGGTTTTGTGAGTCAGGTGGGTTCGGAATCTTAAAAACAGTGTGTACGAGAAGGAGGAAAGTTGGAAAAACGTGGAAAAGGGGAAAGTATAAAGAAAAGAAACAAAAGGGCAGTATTGGTTTAAATGGCCTTTTTAACGATTTCGTGAGTCATATGGGTTCGGAATCATAAAAAAAGTGTTTACGCGTAGGAGGAAAGTTGTTTTGAGTGCAAAAACGTGGGAAAAATGAATGCATAAGGAAAAGAAACAAAAGGGCGGTATTGGTTTAAATGGCTTTTTAGACAGTTTTGTGAGTCAGATGGGTTCGGAATCTTAAAAACAGTGTATACGCGAAGGAGGAAAGTTGTTTTGAGTGCAAAAACGTGGAAAAAATGAATGTATAAGGAAAAGAAACAAAAGGGAGGTATTGGTTTAAATGGCTTTTTAGACAGTTTTCTGATTCAGATGGGTTCGGAATCTTAAAAACAGTGTATACGCGAAGGAGGAAGGAGGTTTTGAGTGCAAAAACGTGGTAAAAATGAATGTATAAGGAAAAGAAACAAAAGGGAGGTATTGGTTTAAATGCTCTTTTAGATGATTTTGTGAGTCAGATGGGTTCGGAATCATAAAAACAGTGTGTACGCGAAGAAGGAAAGTTGTGTTGAGTGCAAAAACGTAAGAAAAATGAATGCATAAGGAAAAGAAACAAAAGGGCGGAATTCGTTTAAATGGTCTTTTGGACTGTTTTGTTATTCAGATAGGTTTGGAATTATAAAAACAGTGTGTACGCGAAGGAGGAAAGTTGTTTTGAGTGCAAAAACGTGGAAAAAATGAATGGATAAGGAAAAGAAACAAAAGGGCGGTATCGGTTTAAATAGCTTTTTAGACAGTTTTGTGAGTCAGATGGGTTCGGAATCTTAAAAACAGTGTGTACGAGAAGGAGGAAAGTTGTTTTGAGTGCAAAAACGTGAAAAAAATGAATGCATAAGGAAAAGAAACAAAAGGGCGGTATTGGTTTAAATGGCTTTTTAGACAGTTTTGTGAGTCAGATGGGCTCGGAATCTTAAAAACAGTGTGTACGCGAAGGAGGAAAGTTGTTTTGAGAACAAAAACGTGGAAAAAATGAATGTATAAGGAAAAGAAACAAAAGGGCGGTATTGGTTTAAATGGCCTTTTAGACGGTTTTGTGAGTCAGGTGGGTTCGGAATCTTAAAAACAGTGTGTACGAGAAGGAGGAAAGTTGGAAAAACGTGGAAAAGGGGAAAGTATAAAGAAAAGAAACAAAAGGGCGGTATTGGTTTAAATGGCCTTTTTAACGATTTCGTGAGTCATATGGGTTCCGAATCATAAAAAAAGTGTTTACGCGAAGGAGGAAAGTTGTTTTGAGTGCAAAAACGTGGGAAAAATGAATGCATAAGGAAAAGAAACAAAAAGGCGGTATTGGTTTAAATGGCTTTTTAGACAGTTTTGTGAGTCAGATGGGTTCGGAATCTTAAAAACAGTGTATACGCGAAGGAGGAAAGTTGTTTTGAGTGCAAAAACGTGGAAAAAATGAATGTATAAGGAAAAGAAACAAAAGGGAGGTATTGGTTTAAATGGTCTTTTAGATTATTTTGTGAGTCAGATGGGTTCGGAATCATCAAAACAGTGTGTACGCGAAGGAGGAAAGTTGTCTTGAGTGCAAAAATGTAAGAAAAATGAATGTGTAAGGAAAAGAAACGAAAGGGCGGTATTGGTTTAAATGGCCTTTTTAACGATTTTGTGAGTCATATGGGTTCGGAATCATAAAAAAAGTGTGTACGCGAAGAAGGAAAGTTGTCTTAAGTGCAAAAACGTAAGAAAAATGAATGCATAAGGAAAAGAAACGAAAGGGCGGAATTCGTTTAAATGGTCTTTTGGACGGTTTCGTTATTCAGATGGGTTTGGATTTATAAAAACATTGTGTACGAGGTGGAAATTTCGAAAAACGTGGAAAAAGTGAATGTATAAGGAAAAGAAACAAAACGGCGGTATTGGTTTAAATGGCTTTTTAGACAGTTTTGTGAGTCAGATGGGTTCGGAATCTTAAAAACAGTGTTTACGCGAAGGAGGAAAGTTGTTTTGAGTACAAAAACGTGGGAAAAATGAATGCATAAGAAAAAGAAACAAAAGGGCGGTATTGGTTTAAATGGCTTTTTAGACAGTTTTGTGAGTCAGATGGGTTCGGAATCTTAAAAACAGTGTATACGCGGAGGAAAGTTGTTTTGAGTGCAAAAACGTGGTAAAAATGAATGTATAAGGAACAGAAACAAAAGGGAGGTATTGGTTTAAATGGTCTTTTAGATGATTTTGTGAGTCAGATGGGTTCGGAATCATGAAAACAGTGTGTACGCGAAGGAGGAAAGTTGTTTTGAGTGCAAAAACGTGGTAAAAATGAATGTATAAGGAAAAGAAACAAAAGGGCGGCATTGGTTTAAATGGCTTTTTAGACAGTTTTCTGAGTCAGATGGGTTCGGAATCTTAAAAACAGTGTATACGCGTAGGAGGAAAGTTGTTTTGAGTGCAAAAACGTGGTAAAAATGAATGTATAAGGAAAAGAAACAAAAGGGAGGTATTGGTTTAAATGGTCTTTTAGATGATTTTGTGAGTTAGATGGGTTCGGAATCATCAAAACAGTGTGTACGCGAAGGAGGAAAGTTGTCTTGAGTGCAAAAATGTAAGAAAAATGAATGTGTAAGGAAAAGAAACGAAAGGGCGGTATTGGTTTAAATGGCCTTTTTAACGATTTTGTGAGTCATATGGGTTCGGAATCATAAAAACAGTGTGTACGCAAAGGAAGAAAACTGTTTTGAGTGCAAAATCGTGGAAAAAATGAATGTATAAGGAAAAGAAACAAAAGGGCGTTATTCGTTCAAATGGTCTTTTAGACGATTTTGTGAGTTAGATGGGTTCGGAATCATCAAAACAGTGTGTACGCGAAGGAGGAAAGTTGTCTTGAGTGCAAAAATGTAAGAAAAATGAATGTGTAAGGAAAAGAAACGAAAGGGCGGTATTGGTTTAAATGCTCTTTTAGATGATTTTGTGAGTCAGATGGGTTCGGAATCATCAAAACAGTGTGTACGCGAAGGTGGAAAGTTGTCTTGAGTGCAAAAATGTAAGAAAAATGAATGTGTAAGGAAAAGAAACGAAAGGGCGGTATTGGTTTAAATAGCTTTTTAGACAGTTTTGTGAGTCAGATGGGTTCGGAATCTTAAAAACAGTGTGTACGAGAAGGAGGAAAGTTGTTTTGAGTGCAAAAACGTGAAAAAAATGAATGCATAAGGAAAAGAAACAAAAGGGCGGTATTGGTTTAAATGGCTTTTTAGACAGTTTTGTGAGTCAGATGGGTTCGGAATCTTAAAAACAGTGTATACGCGAAGGAGGAAAGTTGTTTTGAGTGCAAAAACGTGGAAAAAATGAATGCATAAGGAAAAGAAACAAAAGGGAGGTATTGGTTTAAATGGTCTTTTAGATGATTTTGTGAGTCAGATGGGTTCGGAATCATCAAAACAGTGTGTACGCGAAGGAGGAAAGTTGTCTTGAGTGCAAAAATGTAAGAAAAATGAATATGTAAGGAAAAGAAACGAAAGGGCGGTATTGGTTTAAATGGCCTTTTTAACGATTTTGTGAGTCATATGGGTTCGGAATCATAAAAAAAGTGTGTACGCGAAGAAGGAAAGTTGTCTTAAGTGCAAAAACGTAAGAAAAATGAATGCATAAGGAAAAGAAACGAAAGGGCGGAATTCGTTTAAATGGTCTTTTGGACGGTTTTGTTATTCAGATGGGTTTGGATTTATAAAAACAGTGTGTACGAGGTGGAAAGTTCGAAAAACGTGGAAAAAGTGAATGTATAAGGAAAAGAAACAAAACGGCGGTATTGGATTAAATGGCTTTTTAGACAGTTTTGTGAGTCAGATGGGTTCGGAATCTTAAAAACAGTGTTTACGCGAAGGAGGAAAGTTGTTTTGAGTACAAAAACGTGGGAAAAATGAATGCATAAGAAAAAGAAACAAAAGGGCGGTATTGGTTTAAATGGCTTTTTAGACAGTTTTGTGAGTCAGATGGGTTCGGAATTTTAAAAACAGTGTATACGCGGAGGAAAGTTGTTTTGAGTGCAAAAACGTGGTAAAAATGAATGTATAAGGAAAAGAAACAAAAGGGAGGTATTGGTTTAAATGGTCTTTTAGATGATTTTGTGAGTCAGATGGGTTCGGAATCATGAAAACAGTGTGTACGCGAAGGAGGAAAGTTGTCTTAAGTGCAAAAATGTAAGAAAAATGAATGTGTAAGGAAAAGAAACGAAAGGGCGGTATTGGTTTAAATGGCCTTTTTAACGATTTTGTGAGTCATATGGTTTCGGAATCATAAAAAAAGTGTGTACGCAAAGGAGGAAAGTTGTTTTGAATGCAAAAACGTGGGAAAAATGAATGCATAAGGAAAAGAAACAAAAAGGCGGTATTGGTTTAAATGGCTTTTTAGACAGAATTCTGATTCAGATGGGTTCGGAATCTTAAAAACAGTGTGTACGAGAAGGAGGAAAGTTGTTTTGAGAACAAAAACGTGGAAAAAATGAATGTATAAGGAAAAGAAACAAAAGGGCGGTATTGGTTTAAATGGCCTTTTAGACGGTTTTGTGAGTCAGGTGGGTTCGGAATCTTAAAAACAGTGTGTACGAGAAGGAGGAAAGTTGGAAAAACGTGGAAAAGGGGAAAGTATAAAGAAAAGAAACAAAAGGGCAGTATTGGTTTAAATGGCCTTTTTAACGATTTCGTGAGTCATATGGGTTCGGAATCATAAAAAAAGTGTTTACGCGTAGGAGGAAAGTTGTTTTGAGTGCAAAAACGTGGGAAAAATGAATGCATAAGGAAAAGAAACAAAAGGGCGGTATTGGTTTAAATGGCTTTTTAGACAGTTTTGTGAGTCAGATGGGTTCGGAATCTTAAAAACAGTGTATACGCGAAGGAGGAAAGTTGTTTTGAGTGCAAAAACGTGGAAAAAATGAATGTATAAGGAAAAGAAACAAAAGGGAGGTATTGGTTTAAATGGTCTTTTAGATGATTTTGTGAGTCAGATGGGTTCGGAATCATCAAAACAGTGTGTACGCGAAGGAGGAAAGTTGTCTTGAGTGCAAAAATGTAAGAAAAATGAATGTGTAAGGAAAAGAAACGAAAGGGCGGTATTGGTTTAAATGGCCTTTTTAACGATTTTGTGAGTCATATGGGTTCGGAATCATAAAAAAAGTGTGTACGCGAAGAAGGAAAGTTGTCTTAAGTGCAAAAACGTAAGAAAAATGAATGCATAAGGAAAAGAAACGAAAGGGCGGAATTCGTTTAAATGGTCTTTTGGACGGTTTTAATATTCAGATGGGTTTGGATTTATAAAAACAGTGTGTACGAGGTGGAAAGTTCGAAAAACGTGGAAAAAGTGAATGTATAAGGAAAAGAAACAAAACGGCGGTATTGGTTTAAATGGCTTTTTAGACAGTTTTGTGAGTCAGATGGGTTCGGAATCTTAAAAACAGTGTTTACGCGAAGGAGGAAAGTTGTTTTGAGTACAAAAACGTGGGAAAAATGAATGCATAAGAAAAAGAAACAAAAGGGCGGTATTGGTTTAAATGGCTTTTTAGACAGTTTTGTGAGTCAGATGGGTTCGGAATCTTAAAAACAGTGTATACGCGGAGGAAAGTTGTTTTGAGTGCAAAAACGTGGTAAAAATGAATGTATAAGGAAAAGAAACAAAAGGGAGGTATTGGTTTAAATGGTCTTTTAGATGATTTTGTGAGTCAGATGGGTTCGGAATCATGAAAACAGTGTGTACGCGAAGGTGGAAAGTTGTCTTGAGTGCAAAAATGTAAGAAAAATGAATGTGTAAGGAAAAGAAACGAAAGGGCGGTATTGGTTTAAATGGCCTTTTTAACGATTTTGTGAGTCATATGGGTTCGGAATCATAAACAAAGTGTGTACGCAAAAGAGGAAAGTTGCTTTGAGTGCAAAAACGTGGGAAAAATGAATGCATAAGGAAAAGAAAAAAAAGGGCGGTATTGGTTTAAATAGCTTTTTAGACAGTTTTGTGAGTCAGATGGGTTCGGAATCTTAAAAACAGTGTGTACGAGAAGGAGGAAAGTTGTTTTGAGTGCAAAAACGTGAAAAAAATGAATGCATAAGGAAAAGAAACAAAAGGGCGGTATTGGTTTAAATGGCTTTTTAGACAGTTTTGTGAGTCAGATGGGTTCGGAATCTTAAAAACAGTGTATACGCGAAGGAGGAAAGTTGTTTTGAGTGCAAAAACGTGGAAAAAATGAATGCATAAGGAAAAGAAACAAAAGGGAGGTATTGGTTTAAATGGTCTTTTAGATGATTTTGTGAGTCAGATGGGTTCGGAATCATCAAAACAGTGTGTACGCGAAGGAGGAAAGTTGTCTTGAGTGCAAAAATGTAAGAAAAATGAATATGTAAGGAAAAGAAACGAAAGGGCGGTATTGGTTTAAATGGCCTTTTTAACGATTTTGTGAGTCATATGGGTTCGGAATCATAAAAAAAGTGTGTACGCGAAGAAGGAAAGTTGTCTTAAGTGCAAAAACGTAAGAAAAATGAATGCATAAGGAAAAGAAACGAAAGGGCGGAATTCGTTTAAATGGTCTTTTGGACGGTTTTGTTATTCAGATGGGTTTGGATTTATAAAAACAGTGTGTACGAGGTGGAAAGTTCGAAAAACGTGGAAAAAGTGAATGTATAAGGAAAAGAAACAAAACGGCGGTATTGGATTAAATGGCTTTTTAGACAGTTTTGTGAGTCAGATGGGTTCGGAATCTTAAAAACAGTGTTTACGCGAAGGGGGAAAGTTAAGTACAAAAGTTGAGTACAAAAACGTGGGAAAAATGAATGCATAAGAAAAAGAAACAAAAGGGCGGTATTGGTTTAAATGGCTTTTTAGACAGTTTTGTGATTCAGATGGGTTCGGAATCTTAAAAACAGTGTATACGCGGAGGAAAGTTGTTTTGAGTGCAAAAACGTGGTAAAAATGAATGTATAAGGAAAAGAAACAAAAGGGAGGTATTGGTTTAAATGGTCTTTTAGATGATTTTGTGAGTCAGATGGGTTCGGAATCATGAAAACAGTGTGTACGCGAAGGAGGAAAGTTGTCTTGAGTGCAAAAATGTAAGAAAAATGAATGTGTAAGGAAAAGAAACGAAAGGGCGGTATTGGTTTAAATGGCCTTTTTAACGATTTTGTGAGTCATATGGTTTCGGAATCATAAAAAAAGTGTGTACGCAAAGGAGGAAAGTTGTTTTGAATGCAAAAACGTGGGAAAAATGAATGCATAAGGAAAAGAAACAAAAGGGCGGTATTGGTTTAAATGGCTTTTTAGACAGTTTTCTGATTCAGATGGGTTCGGAATCTTAAAAACAGTGTATACGCGAAGGAGGAAAGTTGTTTTGAGTGCAAAAACGTGGTAAAAATGAATGTATAAGGAAAAGAAACAAAAGGGAGGTATTGGTTTAAATGCTCTTTTAGATGATTTTGTGAGTCAGATGGGTTCGGAATCATAAAAACAGTGTGTACGCGAAGAAGGAAAGTTGTCTTGAGTGCAAAAACGTAAGAAAAATGAATGCATAAGGAAAAGAAACAAAAGGGCGGAATTCGTTTAAATGGTCTTTTGGACTGTTTTGTTATTCAGATAGGTTTGGAATTATAAAAACAGTGTGTACGCGAAGGAGGAAAGTTGTTTTGAGTGCAAAAACGTGGAAAAAATGAATGGATAAGGAAAAGAAACAAAAGGGCGGTATCGGTTTAAATAGCTTTTTAGACAGTTTTGTGAGTCAGATGGGTTCGGAATCTTAAAAACAGTGTGTACGAGAAGGAGGAAAGTTGTTTTGAGTGCAAAAACGTGAAAAAAATGAATGCATAAGGAAAAGAAACAAAAGGGCGGTATTGGTTTAAATGGCTTTTTAGACAGTTTTGTGAGTCAGATGGGCTCGGAATCTTAAAAACAGTGTGTACGCGAAGGAGGAAAGTTGTTTTGAGAACAAAAACGTGGAAAAAATGAATGTATAAGGAAAAGAAACGAAAGGGCGGTATTGGTTTAAATGGCCTTTTAGACGGTTTTGTGAGTCAGGTGGGTTCGGAATCTTAAAAACAGTGTGTACGAGAAGGAGGAAAGTTGGAAAAACGTGGAAAAGGGGAAAGTATAAAGAAAAGAAACAAAAGGGCAGTATTGGTTTAAATGGCCTTTTTAACGATTTCGTGAGTCATATGGGTTCGGAATCATAAAAAAAGTGTGTACGCGAAGAAGGAAAGTTGTCTTAAGTGCAAAAACGTAAGAAAAATGAATGCATAAGGAAAAGAAACGAAAGGGCGGAATTCGTTTAAATGGTCTTTTGGACGGTTTTGTTATTCAGATGGGTTTGGATTTATAAAAACAGTGTGTACGAGGTGGAAAGTTCGAAAAACGTGGAAAAAGTGAATGTATAAGGAAAAGAAACAAAACGGCGGTATTGGTTTAAATGGCTTTTTAGACAGTTTTGTGAGTCAGATGGGTTCGGAATCTTAAAAACAGTGTTTACGCGAAGGAGGAAAGTTGTTTTGAGTACAAAAACGTGGGAAAAATGAATGCATAAGAAAAAGAAACAAAAGGGCGGTATTGGTTTAAATGGCTTTTTAGACAGTTTTGTGAGTCAGATGGGTTCGGAATCTTAAAAACAGTGTATACGCGGAGGAAAGTTGTTTTGAGTGCAAAAACGTGGTAAAAATGAATGTATAAGGAAAAGAAACAAAAGGGAGGTATTGGTTTAAATGGTCTTTTAGATGATTTTGTGAGTCAGATGGGTTCGGAATCATGAAAACAGTGTGTACGCGAAGGAGGAAAGTTGTCTTGAGTGCAAAAATGTAAGAAAAATGAATGTGTAAGGAAAAGAAACGAAAGGGCGGTATTGTTTTAAATGGCCTTTTTAACAATTTTGTGAGTCATATGGTTTCGGAATCATAAAAAAAGTGTGTACGCGAAGGAGGAAAGTTGTTTTGAATGCAAAAACGTGGGAAAAATGAATGCATAAGGAAAAGAAACAAAAGGGCGGCATTGGTTTAAATGGCTTTTTAGACAGTTTTCTGAGTCAGATGGGTTCGGAATCTTAAAAACAGTGTATACGCGTAGGAGGAAAGTTGTTTTGAGTGCAAAAACGTGGTAAAAATGAATGTATAAGGAAAAGAAACAAAAGGGAGGTATTGGTTTAAATGGTCTTTTAGATGATTTTGTGAGTTAGATGGGTTCGGAATCATCAAAACAGTGTGTACGCGAAGGAGGAAAGTTGTCTTGAGTGCAAAAATGTAAGAAAAATGAATGTGTAAGGAAAAGAAACGAAAGGGCGGTATTGGTTTAAATGGCCTTTTTAACGATTTTGTGAGTCATATGGGTTCGGAATCATAAAAACAGTGTGTACGCAAAGGAAGAAAACTGTTTTGAGTGCAAAATCGTGGAAAAAATGAATGTATAAGGAAAAGAAACAAAAGGGCGTTATTCGTTTAAATGGTCTTTTAGACGATTTTGTGAGTTAGATGGGTTCGGAATCATCAAAACAGTGTGTACGCGAAGGAGGAAAGTTGTCTTGAGTGCAAAAATGTAAGAAAAATGAATGTGTAAGGAAAAGAAACGAAAGGGCGGTATTGGTTTAAATGCTCTTTTAGATGATTTTGTGAGTCAGATGGGTTCGGAATCATCAAAACAGTGTGTACGCGAAGGTGGAAAGTTGTCTTGAGTGCAAAAATGTAAGAAAAATGAATGTGTAAGGAAAAGAAACGAAAGGGCGGTATTGGTTTAAATAGCTTTTTAGACAGTTTTGTGAGTCAGATGGGTTCGGAATCTTAAAAACAGTGTGTACGAGAAGGAGGAAAGTTGTTTTGAGTGCAAAAACGTGAAAAAAATGAATGCATAAGGAAAAGAAACAAAAGGGCGGTATTGGTTTAAATGGCTTTTTAGACAGTTTTGTGAGTCAGATGGGTTCGGAATCTTAAAAACAGTGTATACGCGAAGGAGGAAAGTTGTTTTGAGTGCAAAAACGTGGAAAAAATGAATGCATAAGGAAAAGAAACAAAAGGGAGGTATTGGTTTAAATGGTCTTTTAGATGATTTTGTGAGTCAGATGGGTTCGGAATCATCAAAACAGTGTGTACGCGAAGGAGGAAAGTTGTCTTGAGTGCAAAAATGTAAGAAAAATGAATATGTAAGGAAAAGAAACGAAAGGGCGGTATTGGTTTAAATGGCCTTTTTAACGATTTTGTGAGTCATATGGGTTCGGAATCATAAAAAAAGTGTGTACGCGAAGAAGGAAAGTTGTCTTAAGTGCAAAAACGTAAGAAAAATGAATGCATAAGGAAAAGAAACGAAAGGGCGGAATTCGTTTAAATGGTCTTTTGGACGGTTTTGTTATTCAGATGGGTTTGGATTTATAAAAACAGTGTGTACGAGGTGGAAAGTTCGAAAAACGTGGAAAAAGTGAATGTATAAGGAAAAGAAACAAAACGGCGGTATTGGATTAAATGGCTTTTTAGACAGTTTTGTGAGTCAGATGGGTTCGGAATCTTAAAAACAGTGTTTACGCGAAGGAGGAAAGTTGTTTTGAGTACAAAAACGTGGGAAAAATGAATGCATAAGAAAAAGAAACAAAAGGGCGGTATTGGTTTAAATGGCTTTTTAGACAGTTTTGTGAGTCAGATGGGTTCGGAATTTTAAAAACAGTGTATACGCGGAGGAAAGTTGTTTTGAGTGCAAAAACGTGGTAAAAATGAATGTATAAGGAAAAGAAACAAAAGGGAGGTATTGGTTTAAATGGTCTTTTAGATGATTTTGTGAGTCAGATGGGTTCGGAATCATGAAAACAGTGTGTACGCGAAGGAGGAAAGTTGTCTTGAGTGCAAAAATGTAAGAAAAATGAATGTGTAAGGAAAAGAAACGAAAGGGCGGTATTGGTTTAAATGGCCTTTTTAACGATTTTGTGAGTCATATGGTTTCGGAATCATAAAAAAAGTGTGTACGCAAAGGAGGAAAGTTGTTTTGAATGCAAAAACGTGGGAAAAATGAATGCATAAGGAAAAGAAACAAAAGGGCGGTATTGGTTTAAATGGCTTTTTAGACAGAATTCTGATTCAGATGGGTTCGGAATCTTAAAAACAGTGTGTACGAGAAGGAGGAAAGTTGTTTTGAGAACAAAAACGTGGAAAAAATGAATGTATAAGGAAAAGAAACAAAAGGGCGGTATTGGTTTAAATGGCCTTTTAGACGGTTTTGTGAGTCAGGTGGGTTCGGAATCTTAAAAACAGTGTGTACGAGAAGGAGGAAAGTTGGAAAAACGTGGAAAAGGGGAAAGTATAAAGAAAAGAAACAAAAGGGCAGTATTGGTTTAAATGGCCTTTTTAACGATTTCGTGAGTCATATGGGTTCGGAATCATAAAAAAAGTGTTTACGCGTAGGAGGAAAGTTGTTTTGAGTGCAAAAACGTGGGAAAAATGAATGCATAAGGAAAAGAAACAAAAGGGCGGTATTGGTTTAAATGGCTTTTTAGACAGTTTTGTGAGTCAGATGGGTTCGGAATCTTAAAAACAGTGTATACGCGAAGGAGGAAAGTTGTTTTGAGTGCAAAAACGTGGAAAAAATGAATGTATAAGGAAAAGAAACAAAAGGGAGGTATTGGTTTAAATGGTCTTTTAGATGATTTTGTGAGTCAGATGGGTTCGGAATCATCAAAACAGTGTGTACGCGAAGGAGGAAAGTTGTCTTGAGTGCAAAAATGTAAGAAAAATGAATGTGTAAGGAAAAGAAACGAAAGGGCGGTATTGGTTTAAATGGCCTTTTTAACGATTTTGTGAGTCATATGGGTTCGGAATCATAAAAAAAGTGTGTACGCGAAGAAGGAAAGTTGTCTTAAGTGCAAAAACGTAAGAAAAATGAATGCATAAGGAAAAGAAACGAAAGGGCGGAATTCGTTTAAATGGTCTTTTGGACGGTTTTGTTATTCAGATGGGTTTGGATTTATAAAAACAGTGTGTACGAGGTGGAAAGTTCGAAAAACGTGGAAAAAGTGAATGTATAAGGAAAAGAAACAAAACGGCGGTATTGGTTTAAATGGCTTTTTAGACAGTTTTGTGAGTCAGATGGGTTCGGAATCTTAAAAACAGTGTTTACGCGAAGGAGGAAAGTTGTTTTGAGTACAAAAACGTGGGAAAAATGAATGCATAAGAAAAAGAAACAAAAGGGCGGTATTGGTTTAAATGGCTTTTTAGACAGTTTTGTGAGCCAGATGGGTTCGGAATCTTAAAAACAGTGTATACGCGGAGGAAAGTTGTTTTGAGTGCAAAAACGTGGTAAAAATGAATGTATAAGGAAAAGAAACAAAAGGGAGGTATTGGTTTAAATGGTCTTTTAGATGATTTTGTGAGTCAGATGGGTTCGGAATCATGAAAACAGTGTGTACGCGAAGGTGGAAAGTTGTCTTGAGTGCAAAAATGTAAGAAAAATGAATGTGTAAGGAAAAGAAACGAAAGGGCGGTATTGGTTTAAATGGCCTTTTTAACGATTTTGTGAGTCATATGGGTTCGGAATCATAAACAAAGTGTGTACGCAAAAGAGGAAAGTTGCTTTGAGTGCAAAAACGTGGGAAAAATGAATGCATAAGGAAAAGAAAAAAAAGGGCGGTATTGGTTTAAATAGCTTTTTAGACAGTTTTGTGAGTCAGATGGGTTCGGAATCTTAAAAACAGTGTGTACGAGAAGGAGGAAAGTTGTTTTGAGTGCAAAAACGTGAAAAAAATGAATGCATAAGGAAAAGAAACAAAAGGGCGGTATTGGTTTAAATGGCTTTTTAGACAGTTTTGTGAGTCAGATGGGTTCGGAATCTTAAAAACAGTGTATACGCGAAGGAGGAAAGTTGTTTTGAGTGCAAAAACGTGGAAAAAATGAATGCATAAGGAAAAGAAACAAAAGGGAGGTATTGGTTTAAATGGTCTTTTAGATGATTTTGTGAGTCAGATGGGTTCGGAATCATCAAAACAGTGTGTACGCGAAGGAGGAAAGTTGTCTTGAGTGCAAAAATGTAAGAAAAATGAATATGTAAGGAAAAGAAACGAAAGGGCGGTATTGGTTTAAATGGCCTTTTTAACGATTTTGTGAGTCATATGGTTTCGGAATCATAAAAAAAGTGTGTACGCGAAGAAGGAAAGTTGTCTTAAGTGCAAAAACGTAAGAAAAATGAATGCATAAGGAAAAGAAACGAAAGGGCGGAATTCGTTTAAATGGTCTTTTGGACGGTTTTGTTATTCAGATGGGTTTGGATTTATAAAAACAGTGTGTACGAGGTGGAAAGTTCGAAAAACGTGGAAAAAGTGAATGTATAAGGAAAAGAAACAAAACGGCGGTATTGGATTAAATGGCTTTTTAGACAGTTTTGTGAGTCAGATGGGTTCGGAATCTTAAAAACAGTGTTTACGCGAAGGGGGAAAGATAAGTACAAAAGTTGAGTACAAAAACGTGGGAAAAATGAATGCATAAGAAAAAGAAACAAAAGGGCGGTATTGGTTTAAATGGCTTTTTAGACAGTTTTGTGATTCAGATGGGTTCGGAATCTTAAAAACAGTGTATACGCGGAGGAAAGTTGTTTTGAGTGCAAAAACGTGGTAAAAATGAATGTATAAGGAAAAGAAACAAAAGGGAGGTATTGGTTTAAATGGTCTTTTAGATGATTTTGTGAGTCAGATGGGTTCGGAATCATGAAAACAGTGTGTACGCGAAGGTGGAAAGTTGTCTTGAGTGCAAAAATGTAAGAAAAATGAATGTGTAAGGAAAAGAAACGAAAGGGCGGTATTGGTTTAAATGGCCTTTTTAACGATTTTGTGAGTCATATGGGTTCGGAATCATAAACAAAGTGTGTACGCAAAAGAGGAAAGTTGCTTTGAGTGCAAAAACGTGGGAAAAATGAATGCATAAGGAAAAGAAAAAAAAGGGCGGTATTGGTTTAAATAGCTTTTTAGACAGTTTTGTGAGTCAGATGGGTTCGGAATCTTAAAAACAGTGTGTACGAGAAGGAGGAAAGTTGTTTTGAGTGCAAAAACGTGAAAAAAATGAATGCATAAGGAAAAGAAACAAAAGGGCGGTATTGGTTTAAATGGCTTTTTAGACAGTTTTGTGAGTCAGATGGGTTCGGAATCTTAAAAACAGTGTATACGCGAAGGAGGAAAGTTGTTTTGAGTGCAAAAACGTGGAAAAAATGAATGCATAAGGAAAAGAAACAAAAGGGAGGTATTGGTTTAAATGGTCTTTTAGATGATTTTGTGAGTCAGATGGGTTCGGAATCATCAAAACAGTGTGTACGCGAAGGAGGAAAGTTGTCTTGAGTGCAAAAATGTAAGAAAAATGAATATGTAAGGAAAAGAAACGAAAGGGCGGTATTGGTTTAAATGGCCTTTTTAACGATTTTGTGAGTCATATGGTTTCGGAATCATAAAAAAAGTGTGTACGCGAAGAAGGAAAGTTGTCTTAAGTGCAAAAACGTAAGAAAAATGAATGCATAAGGAAAAGAAACGAAAGGGCGGAATTCGTTTAAATGGTCTTTTGGACGGTTTTGTTATTCAGATGGGTTTGGATTTATAAAAACAGTGTGTACGAGGTGGAAAGTTCGAAAAACGTGGAAAAAGTGAATGTATAAGGAAAAGAAACAAAACGGCGGTATTGGATTAAATGGCTTTTTAGACAGTTTTGTGAGTCAGATGGGTTCGGAATCTTAAAAACAGTGTTTACGCGAAGGGGGAAAGATAAGTACAAAAGTTGAGTACAAAAACGTGGGAAAAATGAATGCATAAGAAAAAGAAACAAAAGGGCGGTATTGGTTTAAATGGCTTTTTAGACAGTTTTGTGATTCAGATGGGTTCGGAATCTTAAAAACAGTGTATACGCGGAGGAAAGTTGTTTTGAGTGCAAAAACGTGGTAAAAATGAATGTATAAGGAAAAGAAACAAAAGGGAGGTATTGGTTTAAATGGTCTTTTAGATGATTTTGTGAGTCAGATGGGTTCGGAATCATGAAAACAGTGTGTACGCGAAGGAGGAAAGTTGTCTTGAGTGCAAAAATGTAAGAAAAATGAATGTGTAAGGAAAAGAAACGAAAGGGCGGTATTGGTTTAAATGGCCTTTTTAACGATTTTGTGAGTCATATGGTTTCGGAATCATAAAAAAAGTGTGTACGCAAAGGAGGAAAGTTGTTTTGAATGCAAAAACGTGGGAAAAATGAATGCATAAGGAAAAGAAACAAGAGGGCGGTATTGGTTTAAATGGCTTTTTAGACAGTTTTCTGATTCAGATGGGTTCGGAATCTTAAAAACAGTGTATACGCGAAGGAGGAAAGTTGTTTTGAGTGCAAAAACGTGGTAAAAATGAATGTATAAGGAAAAGAAACAAAAGGGAGGTATTGGTTTAAATGCTCTTTTAGATGATTTTGTGAGTCAGATGGGTTCGGAATCATAAAAACAGTGTGTACGCGAAGAAGGAAAGTTGTCTTGAGTGCAAAAACGTAAGAAAAATGAATGCATAAGGAAAAGAAACAAAAGGGCGGAATTCGTTTAAATGGTCTTTTGGACTGTTTTGTTATTCAGATAGGTTTGGAATTATAAAAACAGTGTGTACGCGAAGGAGGAAAGTTGTTTTGAGTGCAAAAACGTGGAAAAAATGAATGGATAAGGAAAAGAAACAAAAGGGCGGTATCGGTTTAAATAGCTTTTTAGACAGTTTTGTGAGTCAGATGGGTTCGGAATCTTAAAAACAGTGTGTACGAGAAGGAGGAAAGTTGTTTTGAGTGCAAAAACGTGAAAAAAATGAATGCATAAGGAAAAGAAACAAAAGGGCGGTATTGGTTTAAATGGCTTTTTAGACAGTTTTGTGAGTCAGATGGGCTCGGAATCTTAAAAACAGTGTGTACGCGAAGGAGGAAAGTTGTTTTGAGAACAAAAACGTGGAAAAAATGAATGTATAAGGAAAAGAAACGAAAGGGCGGTATTGGTTTAAATGGCCTTTTAGACGGTTTTGTGAGTCAGGTGGGTTCGGAATCTTAAAAACAGTGTGTACGAGAAGGAGGAAAGTTGGAAAAACGTGGAAAAGGGGAAAGTATAAAGAAAAGAAACAAAAGGGCAGTATTGGTTTAAATGGCCTTTTTAACGATTTCGTGAGTCATATGGGTTCGGAATCATAAAAAAAGTGTGTACGCGAAGAAGGAAAGTTGTCTTAAGTGCAAAAACGTAAGAAAAATGAAGGCATAAGGAAAAGAAACGAAAGGGCGGAATTCGTTTAAATGGTCTTTTGGACGGTTTTGTTATTCAGATGGGTTTGGATTTATAAAAACAGTGTGTACGAGGTGGAAAGTTCGAAAAACGTGGAAAAAGTGAATGTATAAGGAAAAGAAACAAAACGGCGGTATTGGTTTAAATGGCTTTTTAGACAGTTTTGTGAGTCAGATGGGTTCGGAATCTTAAAAACAGTGTTTACGCGAAGGAGGAAAGTTGTTTTGAGTACAAAAACGTGGGAAAAATGAATGCATAAGAAAAAGAAACAAAAGGGCGGTATTGGTTTAAATGGCTTTTTAGACAGTTTTGTGAGTCAGATGGGTTCGGAATCTTAAAAACAGTGTATACGCGGAGGAAAGTTGTTTTGAGTGCAAAAACGTGGTAAAAATGAATGTATAAGGAAAAGAAACAAAAGGGAGGTATTGGTTTAAATGGTCTTTTAGATGATTTTGTGAGTCAGATGGGTTCGGAATCATGAAAACAGTGTGTACGCGAAGGAGGAAAGTTGTCTTGAGTGCAAAAATGTAAGAAAAATGAATGTGTAAGGAAAAGAAACGAAAGGGCGGTATTGGTTTAAATGGCCTTTTTAACGATTTTGTGAGTCATATGGTTTCGGAATCATAAAAAAAGTGTGTACGCGAAGGAGGAAAGTTGTTTTGAATGCAAAAACGTGGGAAAAATGAATGCATAAGGAAAAGAAACAAAAGGGCGGTATTGGTTTAAATGGCTTTTTAGACAGTTTTCTGAGTCAGATGGGTTCGGAATCTTAAAAACAGTGTATACGCGTAGGAGGATAGTTGTTTTGAGTGCAAAAACGTGGTAAAAATGAATGTATAAGGAAAAGAAACAAAAGGGAGGTATTGGTTTAAATGCTCTTTTAGATGATTTTGTGAGTCAGATGGGTTCGGAATCATAAAAACAGTGTCTACGCGAAAAAGGAAAGTTGTCTTGAGTGCAAAAACGTAAGAAAAATGAATGCATAAGGAAAAGAAACAAAAGGGAGGTATTGGTTTAAATGCTCTTTTAGATGATTTTGTGAGTCAGATGGGTTCGGAATCATAAAAACAGTGTGTACGCGAAGAAGGAAAGTTGTCTTGAGTGCAAAAACGTAAGAAAAATGAATGGATAAGGAAAAGAAACAAAAGGGCGGTATCGGTTTAAATAGCTTTTTAGACAGTTTTGTGGGTCAGATGGGTTCGGAATCTTAAAAACAGTGTGTACGAGAAGGAGGAAAGTTGTTTTGAGTGCAAAAACGTGAAAAAAATGAATGCATAAGGAAAAGAAACAAAAGGGCGGTATTGGTTTAAATGGCTTTTTAGACAGTTTTGTGAGTCAGATGGGTTCGGAATCTTAAAAACAGTGTATACGCGAAGGAGGAAAGTTGTTTTGAGTGCAAAAACGTGGAAAAAATGAATGTATAAGGAAAAGAAACAAAAGGGAGGTATTGGTTTAAATGGTCTTTTAGATGATTTTGTGAGTCAGATGGGTTCGGAATCATCAAAACTGTGTGTACGCGAAGGAGGAAAGTTGTCTTGAGTGCAAAAATGTAAGAAAAATGAATATGTAAGGAAAAGAAACGAAAGGGCGGTATTGGTTTAAATGGCCTTTTTAACGATTTTGTGAGTCATATGGGTTCGGAATCATAAAAAAAAGTGTGTACGCGAAGAAGGAAAGTTGTCTTAAGTGCAAAAACGTAAGAAAAATGAATGCATAAGGAAAAGAAACGAAAGGGCGGAATTCGTTTAAATGGTCTTTTGGACGGTTTTGTTATTCAGATGGGTTTGGATTTATAAAAACAGTGTGTACGAGGTGGAAAGTTCGAAAAACGTGGAAAAAGTGAATGTATAAGGAAAAGAAACAAAACGGCGGTATTGGTTTAAATGGCTTTTTAGACAGTTTTGTGAGTCAGATGGGTTCGGAATCTTAAAAACAGTGTTTACGCGAAGGAGGAAAGTTGTTTTGAGTACAAAAACGTGGGAAAAATGAATGCATAAGAAAAAGAAACAAAAGGGCGGTATTGGTTTAAATGGCTTTTTAGACAGTTTTGTGAGTCAGATGGGTTCGGAATCTTAAAAACAGTGTATACGCGGAGGAAAGTTGTTTTGAGTGCAAAAACGTGGTAAAAATGAATGTATAAGGAAAAGAAACAAAAGGGAGGTATTGGTTTAAATGGTCTTTTAGATGATTTTGTGAGTCAGATGGGTTCGGAATCATGAAAACAGTGTGTACGCGAAGGTGGAAAGTTGTCTTGAGTGCAAAAATGTAAGAAAAATGAATGTGTAAGGAAAAGAAACGAAAGGGCGGTATTGGTTTAAATGGCCTTTTTAACGATTTTGTGAGTCATATGGGTTCGGAATCATAAACAAAGTGTGTACGCAAAAGAGGAAAGTTGCTTTGAGTGCAAAAACGTGGGAAAAATGAATGCATAAGGAAAAGAAAAAAAAGGGCGGTATTGGTTTAAATAGCTTTTTAGACAGTTTTGTGAGTCAGATGGGTTCGGAATCTTAAAAACAGTGTGTACGAGAAGGAGGAAAGTTGTTTTGAGTGCAAAAACGTGAAAAAAATGAATGCATAAGGAAAAGAAACAAAAGGGCGGTATTGGTTTAAATGGCTTTTTAGACAGTTTTGTGAGTCAGATGGGTTCGGAATCTTAAAAACAGTGTATACGCGAAGGAGGAAAGTTGTTTTGAGTGCAAAAACGTGGAAAAAATGAATGCATAAGGAAAAGAAACAAAAGGGAGGTATTGGTTTAAATGGTCTTTTAGATGATTTTGTGAGTCAGATGGGTTCGGAATCATCAAAACAGTGTGTACGCGAAGGAGGAAAGTTGTCTTGAGTGCAAAAATGTAAGAAAAATGAATATGTAAGGAAAAGAAACGAAAGGGCGGTATTGGTTTAAATGGCCTTTTTAACGATTTTGTGAGTCATATGGGTTCGGAATCATAAAAAAAGTGTGTACGCGAAGAAGGAAAGTTGTCTTAAGTGCAAAAACGTAAGAAAAATGAATGCATAAGGAAAAGAAACGAAAGGGCGGAATTCGTTTAAATGGTCTTTTGGACGGTTTTGTTATTCAGATGGGTTTGGATTTATAAAAACAGTGTGTACGAGGTGGAAAGTTCGAAAAACGTGGAAAAAGTGAATGTATAAGGAAAAGAAACAAAACGGCGGTATTGGATTAAATGGCTTTTTAGACAGTTTTGTGAGTCAGATGGGTTCGGAATCTTAAAAACAGTGTTTACGCGAAGGAGGAAAGTTAAGTACAAAAGTTGAGTACAAAAACGTGGGAAAAATGAATGCATAAGAAAAAGAAACAAAAGGGCGGTATTTGTTTAAATGGCTTTTTAGACAGTTTTGTGATTCAGATGGGTTCGGAATCTTAAAAACAGTGTATACGCAGAGGAAAGTTGTTTTGAGTGCAAAAACGTGGTAAAAATGAATGTATAAGGAAAAGAAACAAAAGGGAGGTATTGGTTTAAATGGTCTTTTAGATGATTTTGTGAGTCAGATGGGTTCGGAATCATGAAAACAGTGTGTACGCGAAGGAGGAAAGTTGTCTTGAGTGCAAAAATGTAAGAAAAATGAATGTGTAAGGAAAAGAAACGAAAGGGCGGTATTGGTTTAAATGGCCTTTTTAACGATTTTGTGAGTCATATGGTTTCGGAATCATAAAAAAAGTGTGTACGCAAAGGAGGAAAGTTGTTTTGAATGCAAAAACGTGGGAAAAATGAATGCATAAGGAAAAGAAACAAAAGGGCGGTATTGGTTTAAACGGCTTTTTAGACAGTTTTCTGATTCAGATGGGTTCGGAATCTTAAAAACAGTGTATACGCGAAGGAGGAAAGTTGTCTTGAGTGCAAAAATGTAAGAAAAATGAATATGTAAGGAAAAGAAACGAAAGGGCGGTATTGGTTTAAATGGCCTTTTTAACGATTTTGTGAGTCATATGGGTTCGGAATCATAAAAAAAGTGTGTACGCGAAGAAGGAAAGTTGTCTTAAGTGCAAAAACGTAAGAAAAATGAATGCATAAGGAAAAGAAACGAAAGGGCGGAATTCGTTTAAATGGTCTTTTGGACGGTTTTGTTATTCAGATGGGTTTGGATTTATAAAAACAGTGTGTACGAGGTGGAAAGTTCGAAAAACGTGGAAAAAGTGAATGTATAAGGAAAAGAAACAAAACGGCGGTATTGGATTAAATGGCTTTTTAGACAGTTTTGTGAGTCAGATGGGTTCGGAATCTTAAAAACAGTGTTTACGCGAAGGAGGAAAGTTAAGTACAAAAGTTGAGTGCAAAAACGTGGTAAAAATGAATGTATAAGGAAAAGAAACAAAAGGGAGGTATTGGTTTAAATGCTCTTTTAGATGATTTTGTGAGTCAGATGGGTTCGGAATCATAAAAACAGTGTGTACGCGAAGAAGGAAAGTTGTCTTGAGTGCAAAAACGTAAGAAAAATGAATGCATAAGGAAAAGAAACAAAAGGGCGGAATTCGTTTAAATGGTCTTTTGGACTGTTTTGTTATTCAGATAGGTTTGGAATTATAAAAACAGTGTGTACGCGAAGGAGGAAAGTTGTTTTGAGTGCAAAAACGTGGAAAAAATGAATGGATAAGGAAAAGAAACAAAAGGGCGGTATCGGTTTAAATAGCTTTTTAGACAGTTTTGTGAGTCAGATGGGTTCGGAATCTTAAAAACAGTGTGTACGAGAAGGAGGAAAGTTGTTTTGAGTGCAAAAACGTGAAAAAAATGAATGCATAAGGAAAAGAAACAAAAGGGCGGTATTGGTTTAAATGGCTTTTTAGACAGTTTTGTGAGTCAGATGGGCTCGGAATCTTAAAAACAGTGTGTACGCGAAGGAGGAAAGTTGTTTTGAGAACAAAAACGTGGAAAAAATGAATGTATAAGGAAAAGAAACGAAAGGGCGGTATTGGTTTAAATGGCCTTTTAGACGGTTTTGTGAGTCAGGTGGGTTCGGAATCTTAAAAACAGTGTGTACGAGAAGGAGGAAAGTTGGAAAAACGTGGAAAAGGGGAAAGTATAAAGAAAAGAAACAAAAGGGCAGTATTGGTTTAAATGGCCTTTTTAACGATTTCGTGAGTCATATGGGTTCGGAATCATAAAAAAAGTGTGTACGCGAAGAAGGAAAGTTGTCTTAAGTGCAAAAACGTAAGAAAAATGAATGCATAAGGAAAAGAAACGAAAGGGCGGAATTCGTTTAAATGGTCTTTTGGACGGTTTTGTTATTCAGATGGGTTTGGATTTATAAAAACAGTGTGTACGAGGTGGAAAGTTCGAAAAACGTGGAAAAAGTGAATGTATAAGGAAAAGAAACAAAACGGCGGTATTGGTTTAAATGGCTTTTTAGACAGTTTTGTGAGTCAGATGGGTTCGGAATCTTAAAAACAGTGTTTACGCGAAGGAGGAAAGTTGTTTTGAGTACAAAAACGTGGGAAAAATGAATGCATAAGAAAAAGAAACAAAAGGGCGGTATTGGTTTAAATGGCTTTTTAGACAGTTTTGTGAGTCAGATGGGTTCGGAATCTTAAAAACAGTGTATACGCGGAGGAAAGTTGTTTTGAGTGCAAAAACGTGGTAAAAATGAATGTATAAGGAAAAGAAACAAAAGGGAGGTATTGGTTTAAATGGTCTTTTAGATGATTTTGTGAGTCAGATGGGTTCGGAATCATGAAAACAGTGTGTACGCGAAGGAGGAAAGTTGTCTTGAGTGCAAAAATGTAAGAAAAATGAATGTGTAAGGAAAAGAAACGAAAGGGCGGTATTGTTTTAAATGGCCTTTTTAACAATTTTGTGAGTCATATGGTTTCGGAATCATAAAAAAAGTGTGTACGCGAAGGAGGAAAGTTGTTTTGAATGCAAAAACGTGGGAAAAATGAATGCATAAGGAAAAGAAACAAAAGGGCGGCATTGGTTTAAATGGCTTTTTAGACAGTTTTCTGAGTCAGATGGGTTCGGAATCTTAAAAACAGTGTATACGCGTAGGAGGAAAGTTGTTTTGAGTGCAAAAACGTGGTAAAAATGAATGTATAAGGAAAAGAAACAAAAGGGAGGTATTGGTTTAAATGGTCTTTTAGATGATTTTGTGAGTTAGATGGGTTCGGAATCATCAAAACAGTGTGTACGCGAAGGAGGAAAGTTGTCTTGAGTGCAAAAATGTAAGAAAAATGAATGTGTAAGGAAAAGAAACGAAAGGGCGGTATTGGTTTAAATGGCCTTTTTAACGATTTTGTGAGTCATATGGGTTCGGAATCATAAAAACAGTGTGTACGCAAAGGAAGAAAACTGTTTTGAGTGCAAAATCGTGGAAAAAATGAATGTATAAGGAAAAGAAACAAAAGGGCGTTATTCGTTTAAATGGTCTTTTAGACGATTTTGTGAGTTAGATGGGTTCGGAATCATCAAAACAGTGTGTACGCGAAGGAGGAAAGTTGTCTTGAGTGCAAAAATGTAAGAAAAATGAATGTGTAAGGAAAAGAAACGAAAGGGCGGTATTGGTTTAAATGCTCTTTTAGATGATTTTGTGAGTCAGATGGGTTCGGAATCATCAAAACAGTGTGTACGCGAAGGTGGAAAGTTGTCTTGAGTGCAAAAATGTAAGAAAAATGAATGTGTAAGGAAAAGAAACGAAAGGGCGGTATTGGTTTAAATAGCTTTTTAGACAGTTTTGTGAGTCAGATGGGTTCGGAATCTTAAAAACAGTGTGTACGAGAAGGAGGAAAGTTGTTTTGAGTGCAAAAACGTGAAAAAAATGAATGCATAAGGAAAAGAAACAAAAGGGCGGTATTGGTTTAAATGGCTTTTTAGACAGTTTTGTGAGTCAGATGGGTTCGGAATCTTAAAAACAGTGTATACGCGAAGGAGGAAAGTTGTTTTGAGTGCAAAAACGTGGAAAAAATGAATGCATAAGGAAAAGAAACAAAAGGGAGGTATTGGTTTAAATGGTCTTTTAGATGATTTTGTGAGTCAGATGGGTTCGGAATCATCAAAACAGTGTGTACGCGAAGGAGGAAAGTTGTCTTGAGTGCAAAAATGTAAGAAAAATGAATATGTAAGGAAAAGAAACGAAAGGGCGGTATTGGTTTAAATGGCCTTTTTAACGATTTTGTGAGTCATATGGGTTCGGAATCATAAAAAAAGTGTGTACGCGAAGAAGGAAAGTTGTCTTAAGTGCAAAAACGTAAGAAAAATGAATGCATAAGGAAAAGAAACGAAAGGGCGGAATTCGTTTAAATGGTCTTTTGGACGGTTTTGTTATTCAGATGGGTTTGGATTTATAAAAACAGTGTGTACGAGGTGGAAAGTTCGAAAAACGTGGAAAAAGTGAATGTATAAGGAAAAGAAACAAAACGGCGGTATTGGATTAAATGGCTTTTTAGACAGTTTTGTGAGTCAGATGGGTTCGGAATCTTAAAAACAGTGTTTACGCGAAGGAGGAAAGTTGTTTTGAGTACAAAAACGTGGGAAAAATGAATGCATAAGAAAAAGAAACAAAAGGGCGGTATTGGTTTAAATGGCTTTTTAGACAGTTTTGTGAGTCAGATGGGTTCGGAATTTTAAAAACAGTGTATACGCGGAGGAAAGTTGTTTTGAGTGCAAAAACGTGGTAAAAATGAATGTATAAGGAAAAGAAACAAAAGGGAGGTATTGGTTTAAATGGTCTTTTAGATGATTTTGTGAGTCAGATGGGTTCGGAATCATGAAAACAGTGTGTACGCGAAGGAGGAAAGTTGTCTTGAGTGCAAAAATGTAAGAAAAATGAATGTGTAAGGAAAAGAAACGAAAGGGCGGTATTGGTTTAAATGGCCTTTTTAACGATTTTGTGAGTCATATGGTTTCGGAATCATAAAAAAAGTGTGTACGCAAAGGAGGAAAGTTGTTTTGAATGCAAAAACGTGGGAAAAATGAATGCATAAGGAAAAGAAACAAAAGGGCGGTATTGGTTTAAATGGCTTTTTAGACAGAATTCTGATTCAGATGGGTTCGGAATCTTAAAAACAGTGTGTACGAGAAGGAGGAAAGTTGTTTTGAGAACAAAAACGTGGAAAAAATGAATGTATAAGGAAAAGAAACAAAAGGGCGGTATTGGTTTAAATGGCCTTTTAGACGGTTTTGTGAGTCAGGTGGGTTCGGAATCTTAAAAACAGTGTGTACGAGAAGGAGGAAAGTTGGAAAAACGTGGAAAAGGGGAAAGTATAAAGAAAAGAAACAAAAGGGCAGTATTGGTTTAAATGGCCTTTTTAACGATTTCGTGAGTCATATGGGTTCGGAATCATAAAAAAAGTGTTTACGCGTAGGAGGAAAGTTGTTTTGAGTGCAAAAACGTGGGAAAAATGAATGCATAAGGAAAAGAAACAAAAGGGCGGTATTGGTTTAAATGGCTTTTTAGACAGTTTTGTGAGTCAGATGGGTTCGGAATCTTAAAAACAGTGTATACGCGAAGGAGGAAAGTTGTTTTGAGTGCAAAAACGTGGAAAAAATGAATGTATAAGGAAAAGAAACAAAAGGGAGGTATTGGTTTAAATGGTCTTTTAGATGATTTTGTGAGTCAGATGGGTTCGGAATCATCAAAACAGTGTGTACGCGAAGGAGGAAAGTTGTCTTGAGTGCAAAAATGTAAGAAAAATGAATATGTAAGGAAAAGAAACGAAAGGGCGGTATTGGTTTAAATGGCCTTTTTAACGATTTTGTGAGTCATATGGGTTCGGAATCATAAAAAAAGTGTGTACGCGAAGAAGGAAAGTTGTCTTAAGTGCAAAAACGTAAGAAAAATGAATGCATAAGGAAAAGAAACGAAAGGGCGGAATTCGTTTAAATGGTCTTTTGGACGGTTTTGTTATTCAGATGGGTTTGGATTTATAAAAACAGTGTGTACGAGGTGGAAAGTTCGAAAAACGTGGAAAAAGTGAATGTATAAGGAAAAGAAACAAAACGGCGGTATTGGATTAAATGGCTTTTTAGACAGTTTTGTGAGTCAGATGGGTTCGGAATCTTAAAAACAGTGTTTACGCGAAGGGGGAAAGATAAGTACAAAAGTTGAGTACAAAAACGTGGGAAAAATGAATGCATAAGAAAAAGAAACAAAAGGGCGGTATTGGTTTAAATGGCTTTTTAGACAGTTTTGTGATTCAGATGGGTTCGGAATCTTAAAAACAGTGTATACGCGGAGGAAAGTTGTTTTGAGTGCAAAAACGTGGTAAAAATGAATGTATAAGGAAAAGAAACAAAAGGGAGGTATTGGTTTAAATGGTCTTTTAGATGATTTTGTGAGTCAGATGGGTTCGGAATCATGAAAACAGTGTGTACGCGAAGGAGGAAAGTTGTCTTGAGTGCAAAAATGTAAGAAAAATGAATGTGTAAGGAAAAGAAACGAAAGGGCGGTATTGGTTTAAATGGCCTTTTTAACGATTTTGTGAGTCATATGGTTTCGGAATCATAAAAAAAGTGTGTACGCAAAGGAGGAAAGTTGTTTTGAATGCAAAAACGTGGGAAAAATGAATGCATAAGGAAAAGAAACAAAAGGGCGGTATTGGTTTAAATGGCTTTTTAGACAGTTTTCTGATTCAGATGGGTTCGGAATCTTAAAAACAGTGTATACGCGAAGGAGGAAAGTTGTTTTGAGTGCAAAAACGTGGTAAAAATGAATGTATAAGGAAAAGAAACAAAAGGGAGGTATTGGTTTAAATGCTCTTTTAGATGATTTTGTGAGTCAGATGGGTTCGGAATCATAAAAACAGTGTGTACGCGAAGAAGGAAAGTTGTCTTGAGTGCAAAAACGTAAGAAAAATGAATGCATAAGGAAAAGAAACAAAAGGGCGGAATTCGTTTAAATGGTCTTTTGGACTGTTTTGTTATTCAGATAGGTTTGGAATTATAAAAACAGTGTGTACGCGAAGGAGGAAAGTTGTTTTGAGTGCAAAAACGTGGAAAAAATGAATGGATAAGGAAAAGAAACAAAAGGGCGGTATCGGTTTAAATAGCTTTTTAGACAGTTTTGTGAGTCAGATGGGTTCGGAATCTTAAAAACAGTGTGTACGAGAAGGAGGAAAGTTGTTTTGAGTGCAAAAACGTGAAAAAAATGAATGCATAAGGAAAAGAAACAAAAGGGCGGTATTGGTTTAAATGGCTTTTTAGACAGTTTTGTGAGTCAGATGGGCTCGGAATCTTAAAAACAGTGTGTACGCGAAGGAGGAAAGTTGTTTTGAGAACAAAAACGTGGAAAAAATGAATGTATAAGGAAAAGAAACGAAAGGGCGGTATTGGTTTAAATGGCCTTTTAGACGGTTTTGTGAGTCAGGTGGGTTCGGAATCTTAAAAACAGTGTGTACGAGAAGGAGGAAAGTTGGAAAAACGTGGAAAAGGGGAAAGTATAAAGAAAAGAAACAAAAGGGCAGTATTGGTTTAAATGGCCTTTTTAACGATTTCGTGAGTCATATGGGTTCGGAATCATAAAAAAAGTGTGTACGCGAAGAAGGAAAGTTGTCTTAAGTGCAAAAACGTAAGAAAAATGAAGGCATAAGGAAAAGAAACGAAAGGGCGGAATTCGTTTAAATGGTCTTTTGGACGGTTTTGTTATTCAGATGGGTTTGGATTTATAAAAACAGTGTGTACGAGGTGGAAAGTTCGAAAAACGTGGAAAAAGTGAATGTATAAGGAAAAGAAACAAAACGGCGGTATTGGTTTAAATGGCTTTTTAGACAGTTTTGTGAGTCAGATGGGTTCGGAATCTTAAAAACAGTGTTTACGCGAAGGAGGAAAGTTGTTTTGAGTACAAAAACGTGGGAAAAATGAATGCATAAGAAAAAGAAACAAAAGGGCGGTATTGGTTTAAATGGCTTTTTAGACAGTTTTGTGAGTCAGATGGGTTCGGAATCTTAAAAACAGTGTATACGCGGAGGAAAGTTGTTTTGAGTGCAAAAACGTGGTAAAAATGAATGTATAAGGAAAAGAAACAAAAGGGAGGTATTGGTTTAAATGGTCTTTTAGATGATTTTGTGAGTCAGATGGGTTCGGAATCATGAAAACAGTGTGTACGCGAAGGAGGAAAGTTGTCTTGAGTGCAAAAATGTAAGAAAAATGAATGTGTAAGGAAAAGAAACGAAAGGGCGGTATTGGTTTAAATGGCCTTTTTAACGATTTTGTGAGTCATATGGTTTCGGAATCATAAAAAAAGTGTGTACGCGAAGGAGGAAAGTTGTTTTGAATGCAAAAACGTGGGAAAAATGAATGCATAAGGAAAAGAAACAAAAGGGCGGTATTGGTTTAAATGGCTTTTTAGACAGTTTTCTGAGTCAGATGGGTTCGGAATCTTAAAAACAGTGTATACGCGTAGGAGGATAGTTGTTTTGAGTGCAAAAACGTGGTAAAAATGAATGTATAAGGAAAAGAAACAAAAGGGAGGTATTGGTTTAAATGCTCTTTTAGATGATTTTGTGAGTCAGATGGGTTCGGAATCATAAAAACAGTGTCTACGCGAAAAAGGAAAGTTGTCTTGAGTGCAAAAACGTAAGAAAAATGAATGCATAAGGAAAAGAAACAAAAGGGAGGTATTGGTTTAAATGCTCTTTTAGATGATTTTGTGAGTCAGATGGGTTCGGAATCATAAAAACAGTGTGTACGCGAAGAAGGAAAGTTGTCTTGAGTGCAAAAACGTAAGAAAAATGAATGGATAAGGAAAAGAAACAAAAGGGCGGTATCGGTTTAAATAGCTTTTTAGACAGTTTTGTGGGTCAGATGGGTTCGGAATCTTAAAAACAGTGTGTACGAGAAGGAGGAAAGTTGTTTTGAGTGCAAAAACGTGAAAAAAATGAATGCATAAGGAAAAGAAACAAAAGGGCGGTATTGGTTTAAATGGCTTTTTAGACAGTTTTGTGAGTCAGATGGGTTCGGAATCTTAAAAACAGTGTATACGCGAAGGAGGAAAGTTGTTTTGAGTGCAAAAACGTGGAAAAAATGAATGTATAAGGAAAAGAAACAAAAGGGAGGTATTGGTTTAAATGGTCTTTTAGATGATTTTGTGAGTCAGATGGGTTCGGAATCATCAAAACTGTGTGTACGCGAAGGAGGAAAGTTGTCTTGAGTGCAAAAATGTAAGAAAAATGAATATGTAAGGAAAAGAAACGAAAGGGCGGTATTGGTTTAAATGGCCTTTTTAACGATTTTGTGAGTCATATGGGTTCGGAATCATAAAAAAAAGTGTGTACGCGAAGAAGGAAAGTTGTCTTAAGTGCAAAAACGTAAGAAAAATGAATGCATAAGGAAAAGAAACGAAAGGGCGGAATTCGTTTAAATGGTCTTTTGGACGGTTTTGTTATTCAGATGGGTTTGGATTTATAAAAACAGTGTGTACGAGGTGGAAAGTTCGAAAAACGTGGAAAAAGTGAATGTATAAGGAAAAGAAACAAAACGGCGGTATTGGTTTAAATGGCTTTTTAGACAGTTTTGTGAGTCAGATGGGTTCGGAATCTTAAAAACAGTGTTTACGCGAAGGAGGAAAGTTGTTTTGAGTACAAAAACGTGGGAAAAATGAATGCATAAGAAAAAGAAACAAAAGGGCGGTATTGGTTTAAATGGCTTTTTAGACAGTTTTGTGAGTCAGATGGGTTCGGAATCTTAAAAACAGTGTATACGCGGAGGAAAGTTGTTTTGAGTGCAAAAACGTGGTAAAAATGAATGTATAAGGAAAAGAAACAAAAGGGAGGTATTGGTTTAAATGGTCTTTTAGATGATTTTGTGAGTCAGATGGGTTCGGAATCATGAAAACAGTGTGTACGCGAAGGTGGAAAGTTGTCTTGAGTGCAAAAATGTAAGAAAAATGAATGTGTAAGGAAAAGAAACGAAAGGGCGGTATTGGTTTAAATGGCCTTTTTAACGATTTTGTGAGTCATATGGGTTCGGAATCATAAACAAAGTGTGTACGCAAAAGAGGAAAGTTGCTTTGAGTGCAAAAACGTGGGAAAAATGAATGCATAAGGAAAAGAAAAAAAAGGGCGGTATTGGTTTAAATAGCTTTTTAGACAGTTTTGTGAGTCAGATGGGTTCGGAATCTTAAAAACAGTGTGTACGAGAAGGAGGAAAGTTGTTTTGAGTGCAAAAACGTGAAAAAAATGAATGCATAAGGAAAAGAAACAAAAGGGCGGTATTGGTTTAAATGGCTTTTTAGACAGTTTTGTGAGTCAGATGGGTTCGGAATCTTAAAAACAGTGTATACGCGAAGGAGGAAAGTTGTTTTGAGTGCAAAAACGTGGAAAAAATGAATGCATAAGGAAAAGAAACAAAAGGGAGGTATTGGTTTAAATGGTCTTTTAGATGATTTTGTGAGTCAGATGGGTTCGGAATCATCAAAACAGTGTGTACGCGAAGGAGGAAAGTTGTCTTGAGTGCAAAAATGTAAGAAAAATGAATATGTAAGGAAAAGAAACGAAAGGGCGGTATTGGTTTAAATGGCCTTTTTAACGATTTTGTGAGTCATATGGGTTCGGAATCATAAAAAAAGTGTGTACGCGAAGAAGGAAAGTTGTCTTAAGTGCAAAAACGTAAGAAAAATGAATGCATAAGGAAAAGAAACGAAAGGGCGGAATTCGTTTAAATGGTCTTTTGGACGGTTTTGTTATTCAGATGGGTTTGGATTTATAAAAACAGTGTGTACGAGGTGGAAAGTTCGAAAAACGTGGAAAAAGTGAATGTATAAGGAAAAGAAACAAAACGGCGGTATTGGATTAAATGGCTTTTTAGACAGTTTTGTGAGTCAGATGGGTTCGGAATCTTAAAAACAGTGTTTACGCGAAGGAGGAAAGTTAAGTACAAAAGTTGAGTACAAAAACGTGGGAAAAATGAATGCATAAGAAAAAGAAACAAAAGGGCGGTATTTGTTTAAATGGCTTTTTAGACAGTTTTGTGATTCAGATGGGTTCGGAATCTTAAAAACAGTGTATACGCAGAGGAAAGTTGTTTTGAGTGCAAAAACGTGGTAAAAATGAATGTATAAGGAAAAGAAACAAAAGGGAGGTATTGGTTTAAATGGTCTTTTAGATGATTTTGTGAGTCAGATGGGTTCGGAATCATGAAAACAGTGTGTACGCGAAGGAGGAAAGTTGTCTTGAGTGCAAAAATGTAAGAAAAATGAATGTGTAAGGAAAAGAAACGAAAGGGCGGTATTGGTTTAAATGGCCTTTTTAACGATTTTGTGAGTCATATGGTTTCGGAATCATAAAAAAAGTGTGTACGCAAAGGAGGAAAGTTGTTTTGAATGCAAAAACGTGGGAAAAATGAATGCATAAGGAAAAGAAACAAAAGGGCGGTATTGGTTTAAATGGCTTTTTAGACAGTTTTCTGATTCAGATGGGTTCGGAATCTTAAAAACAGTGTATACGCGAAGGAGGAAAGTTGTCTTGAGTGCAAAAACGTAAGAAAAATGAATGCATAAGGAAAAGAAACGAAAGGGCGGAATTCGTTTAAATGGTCTTTTGGACGGTTTTGTTATTCAGATGGGTTTGGATTTATAAAAACAGTGTGTACGAGGTGGAAAGTTCGAAAAACGTGGAAAAAGTGAATGTATAAGGAAAAGAAACAAAACGGCGGTATTGGATTAAATGGCTTTTTAGACAGTTTTGTGAGTCAGATGGGTTCGGAATCTTAAAAACAGTGTTTACGCGAAGGAGGAAAGTAAAGTACAAAAGTTGAGTGCAAAAACGTGGTAAAAATGAATGTATAAGGAAAAGAAACAAAAGGGAGGTATTGGTTTAAATGCTCTTTTAGATGATTTTGTGAGTCAGATGGGTTCGGAATCATAAAAACAGTGTGTACGCGAAGAAGGAAAGTTGTCTTGAGTGCAAAAACGTAAGAAAAATGAATGCATAAGGAAAAGAAACAAAAGGGCGGAATTCGTTTAAATGGTCTTTTGGACTGTTTTGTTATTCAGATAGGTTTGGAATTATAAAAACAGTGTGTACGCGAAGGAGGAAAGTTGTTTTGAGTGCAAAAACGTGGAAAAAATGAATGGATAAGGAAAAGAAACAAAAGGGCGGTATCGGTTTAAATAGCTTTTTAGACAGTTTTGTGAGTCAGATGGGTTCGGAATCTTAAAAACAGTGTGTACGAGAAGGAGGAAAGTTGTTTTGAGTGCAAAAACGTGAAAAAAATGAATGCATAAGGAAAAGAAACAAAAGGGCGGTATTGGTTTAAATGGCTTTTTAGACAGTTTTGTGAGTCAGATGGGCTCGGAATCTTAAAAACAGTGTGTACGCGAAGGAGGAAAGTTGTTTTGAGAACAAAAACGTGGAAAAAATGAATGTATAAGGAAAAGAAACGAAAGGGCGGTATTGGTTTAAATGGCCTTTTAGACGGTTTTGTGAGTCAGGTGGGTTCGGAATCTTAAAAACAGTGTGTACGAGAAGGAGGAAAGTTGGAAAAACGTGGAAAAGGGGAAAGTATAAAGAAAAGAAACAAAAGGGCAGTATTGGTTTAAATGGCCTTTTTAACGATTTCGTGAGTCATATGGGTTCGGAATCATAAAAAAAGTGTGTACGCGAAGAAGGAAAGTTGTTTTGAGTGCAAAAACGTGGGAAAAATGAATGTATAAGGAAAAGAAACGAAAGGGCGGTATTGGTTTAAATGGCTTTTTAGACAGTTTTGTGAGTCAGATGGGTTCGGAATCTTAAAAACAGTGTATACGCGAAGGAGGAAAGTTGTTTTGAGTGCAAAAACGTGGAAAAAATGAATGTATAAGGAAAAGAAACAAAAGGGAGGTATTGGTTTAAATGGTCTTTTAGATGATTTTGTGAGTCAGATGGGTTCGGAATCATCAAAACAGTGTGTACGCGAAGGAGGAAAGTTGTCTTGAGTGCAAAAATGTAAGAAAAATGAATGTGTAAGGAAAAGAAACGAAAGGGTGGTATTGGTTTAAATGGCCTTTTTAACGATTTTGTGAGTCATATGGGTTCGGAATCATAAAAAAAGTGTGTACGCGAAGAAGGAAAGTTGTCTTAAGTGCAAAAACGTAAGAAAAATGAATGCATAAGGAAAAGAAACGAAAGGGCGGAATTCGTTTAAATGGTCTTTTGGACGGTTTTGTTATTCAGATGGGTTTGGATTTATAAAAACAGTGTGTACGAGGTGGAAAGTTCGAAAAACGTGGAAAAAGTGAATGTATAAGGAAAAGAAACAAAACGGCGGTATTGGTTTAAATGGCTTTTTAGACAGTTTTGTGAGTCAGATGGGTTCGGAATCTTAAAAACAGTGTTTACGCGAAGGAGGAAAGTTGTTTTGAGTACAAAAACGTGGGAAAAATGAATGCATAAGAAAAAGAAACAAAAGGGCGGTATTGGTTTAAATGGCTTTTTAGACAGTTTTGTGAGTCAGATGGGTTCGGAATCTTAAAAACAGTGTATACGCGGAGGAAAGTTGTTTTGAGTGCAAAAACGTGGTAAAAATGAATGTATAAGGAAAAGAAACAAAAGGGAGGTATTGGTTTAAATGGTCTTTTAGATGATTTTGTGAGTCAGATGGGTTCGGAATCATGAAAACAGTGTGTACGCGAAGGAGGAAAGTTGTCTTGAGTGCAAAAATGTAAGAAAAATGAATGTGTAAGGAAAAGAAACGAAAGGGCGGTATTGGTTTAAATGGCCTTTTTAACGATTTTGTGAGTCATATGGTTTCGGAATCATAAAAAAAGTGTGTACGCGAAGGAGGAAAGTTGTTTTGAATGCAAAAACGTGGGAAAAATGAATGCATAAGGAAAAGAAACAAAAGGGCGGTATTGGTTTAAATGGCTTTTTAGACAGTTTTCTGAGTCAGATGGGTTCGGAATCTTAAAAACAGTGTATACGCGTAGGAGGATAGTTGTTTTGAGTGCAAAAACGTGGTAAAAATGAATGTATAAGGAAAAGAAACAAAAGGGAGGTATTGGTTTAAATGCTCTTTTAGATGATTTTGTGAGTCAGATGGGTTCGGAATCATAAAAACAGTGTCTACGCGAAGAAGGAAAGTTGTCTTGAGTGCAAAAACGTAAGAAAAATGAATGCATAAGGAAAAGAAACAAAAGGGAGGTATTGGTTTAAATGCTCTTTTAGATGATTTTGTGAGTCAGATGGGTTCGGAATCATAAAAACAGTGTGTACGCGAAGAAGGAAAGTTGTCTTGAGTGCAAAAACGTAAGAAAAATGAATGGATAAGGAAAAGAAACAAAAGGGCGGTATCGGTTTAAATAGCTTTTTAGACAGTTTTGTGAGTCAGATGGGTTCGGAATCTTAAAAACAGTGTGTACGAGAAGGAGGAAAGTTGTTTTGAGTGCAAAAACGTGAAAAAAATGAATGCATAAGGAAAAGAAACAAAAGGGCGGTATTGGTTTAAATGGCTTTTTAGACAGTTTTGTGAGTCAGATGGGTTCGGAATCATAAAAACAGTGTCTACGCGAAGAAGGAAAGTTGTCTTGAGTGCAAAAACGTAAGAAAAATAAATGCATAAGGAAAAGAAACAAAAGGGAGGTATTGGTTTAAATGCTCTTTTAGATGATTTTGTGAGTCAGATGGGTTCGGAATCATAAAAACAGTGTGTACGCGAAGAAGGAAAGTTTTCTTGAGTGCAAAAACGTAAGAAAAATGAATGGATAAGGAAAAGAAACAAAAGGGCGGTATCGGTTTAAATAGCTTTTTAGACAGTTTTGTGAGTCAGATGGGTTCGGAATCTTAAAAACAGTGTGTACGAGAAGGAGGAAAGTTGTTTTGAGTGCAAAAACGTGAAAAAAATGAATGCATAAGGAAAAGAAACAAAAGGGCGGTATTGGTTTAAATGGCTTTTTAGACAGTTTTGTGAGTCAGATGGGTTCGGAATCTTAAAAACAGTGTATACGCGAAGGAGGAAAGTTGTTTTTAATGCAAAAACGTGGAAAAAATGAATGTATAAGGAAAAGAAACAAAAGGGAGGTATTGGTTTAAATGGTCTTTTAGATGATTTTGTGAGTCAGATGGGTTTGGAATCATCAAAACTGTGTGTACGCGAAGGAGGAAAGTTGTCTTGAGTGCAAAAATGTAAGAAAAATGAATATGTAAGGAAAAGAAACGAAAGGGCGGTATTGGTTTAAATGGCCTTTTTAACGATTTTGTGAGTCATATGGGTTCGGAATCATAAAAAAAGTGTGTACGCGAAGAAGGAAAGTTGTCTTAAGTGCAAAAACGTAAGAAAAATGAATGCATAAGGAAAAGAAACGAAAGGGCGGAATTCGTTTAAATGGTCTTTTGGACGGTTTTGTTATTCAGATGGGTTTGGATTTATAAAAACAGTGTGTACGAGGTGGAAAGTTCGAAAAACGTGGAAAAAGTGAATGTATAAGGAAAAGAAACAAAACGGCGGTATTGGTTTAAATGGCTTTTTAGACAGTTTTGTGAGTCAGATGGGTTCGGAATCTTAAAAACAGTGTTTACGCGAAGGAGGAAAGTTGTTTTGAGTACAAAAACGTGGGAAAAATGAATGCATAAGAAAAAGAAACAAAAGGGCGGTATTGGTTTAAATGGCTTTTTAGACAGTTTTGTGAGTCAGATGGGTTCGGAATCTTAAAAACAGTGTATACGCGGAGGAAAGTTGTTTTGAATGCAAAAACGTGGTAAAAATGAATGTAAGTGGAAAAGAAACAAAAGGGAGGTATTGGTTTAAATGGTCTTTTAGATGATTTTGTGAGTCAGATGGGTTCGGAATCATGAAAACAGTGTGTACGCGAAGGAGGAAAGTTGTCTTGAGTGCAAAAATGTAAGAAAAATGAATGTGTAAGGAAAAGAAACGAAAGGGCGGTATTGGTTTAAATGGCCTTTTTAACGATTTTGTGAGTCATATGGTTTCGGAATCATAAAAAAAGTGTGTACGCGAAGGAGGAAAGTTGTTTTGAATGCAAAAACGTGGGAAAAATGAATGCATAAGGAAAAGAAACAAAAGGGCGGTATTGGTTTAAATGGCTTTTTAGACAGTTTTCTGATTCAGATGGGTTCGGAATCTTAAAAACAGTGTATACGCGAAGGAGGAAAGTTGTTTTGAGTGCAAAAACGTGGTAAAAATGAATGCATAAGGAAAAGAAACAAAAGGGAGGTATTGGTTTAAATGCTCTTTTAGATGATTTTGTGAGTCAGATGGGTTCGGAATCATAAAAACAGTGTGTACGCGAAGAAGGAAAGTTGTCTTGAGTGCAAAAACGTAAGAAAAATGAATGCATAAGGAAAAGAAACAAAAGGGCGGAATTCGTTTAAATGGTCTTTTGGACGGTTTTGTTAATCAGATAGGTTTGGAATTATAAAAACAGTGTGTACGCGAAGGAGGAAAGTTGTTTTGAGTGCATAAACGTGGAAAAAATGAATGGATAAGGAAAAGAAACAAAAGGGCGGTATCGGTTTAAATAGCTTTTTAGACAGTTTTGTGAGTCAGATGGGTTCGGAATCTTAAAAACAGTGTGTACGAGAAGGAGGAAAGTTGTTTTGAGTGCAAAAACGTGAAAAAAATGAATGCATAAGGAAAAGAAACAAAAGGGCGGTATTGGTTTAAATGGCTTTTTAGACAGTTTTGTGAGTCAGATGGGTTCGGAATCTTAAAAACAGAGTATACGCGAAGGAGGAAAGTTGTTTTGAGTGCAAAAACGTGGAAAAAATGAATGTATAAGGAAAAGAAACAAAAGGGAGGTATTGGTTTAAATGGTCTTTTAGATGATTTTGTGAGTCAGATGGGTTCGGAATCATCAAAACTGTGTGTACGCGAAGGAGGAAAGTTGTCTTGAGTGCAAAAATGTAAGAAAAATGAATATGTAAGGAAAAGAAACGAAAGGGCGGTATTGGTTTAAATGGCCTTTTTAACGATTTTGTGAGTCATATGGGTTCGGAATCATAAAAAAAGTGTGTACGCGAAGAAGGAAAGTTGTCTTAAGTGCAAAAACGTAAGAAAAATGAATGCATAAGGAAAAGAAACGAAAGGGCGGAATTCGTTTAAATGGTCTTTTGGACGGTTTGTTATTCAGATGGGTTTCGATTTATAAAAACAGTGTGTACGAGGTGGAAAGTTCGAAAAACGTGGAAAAAGTGAATGTATAAGGAAAAGAAACAAAACGGCGGCATTGGTTTAAATGGCTTTTTAGACAGTTTTGTGAGTCAGATGGGTTCGGAACTTTAAAAACAGTGTTTACGCGAAGGAGGAAAGTTGTTTTGAGTACAAAAACGTGGGAAAAATGAATGCATAAGAAAAAGAAACAAAAGGGCGGTATTGGTTTAAATGGCTTTTTAGACAGTTTTGTGAGTCAGATGGGTTCGGAATCTTAAAAACAGTGTATACGCGGAGGAAAGTTGTTTTGAGTGCAAAAACGTGGTAAAAATGAATGTATAAGGAAAAGAAACAAAAGGGAGGTATTGGTTTAAATGGCCTTTTAGATGATTTTGTGAGTCAGATGGGTTCGGAATCATGAAAACAGTGTGTACGCGAAGGAGGAAAGTTGTCTTGAGTGCAAAAATGTAAGAAAAATGAATGTGTAAGGAAAAGAAACAAAAGGGCGGTATTGGTTTAAATGGCCTTTTAGACGGTTTTGTGAGTCAGGTGGGTTCGGAATCTTAAAAACAGTGTGTACGAGAAGGAGGAAAGTTGGAAAAACGTGGAAAAGGGGAAAGTATAAAGAAAAGAAACAAAAGGGCGGTATTGGTTTAAATGGCCTTTTTAACGATTTCGTGAGTCATATGGGTTCGGAATCATAAAAAAAGTGTTTACGCGAAGGAGGAAAGTTGTTTTGAGTGCAAAAACGTGGGAAAAATGAATGCATAAGGAAAAGAAACAAAAGGGCGGTATTGGTTTAAATGGCTTTTTAGACAGTTTTGTGAGTCAGATGGGTTCGGAATCTTAAAAACAACGGAATCTTTCCTCCTTCGTGTATACGCGAAGGAGGAAAGTTGTTTTGAGTGCAAAAACGTGGAAAAAATGAATGTATAAGGAAAAGAAACAAAAGGGAGGTATTGGTTTAAATGGTCTTTTCGATTATTTTGTGAGTCAGATGGGTTCGGAATCATCAAAACAGTGTGTACGCGAAGGAGGAAAGTTGTCTTGAGTGCAAAAATGTAAGAAAAATGAATGTGTAAGGAAAAGAAACGAAAGGGCGGAATTCGTTTAAATGGTCTTTTGGACGGTTTTGTTATTCAGATGGGTTTGGATTTATAAAAACAGTGTGTACGAGGTGGAAATTTCGAAAAACGTGGAAAAAGTGAATGTATAAGGAAAAGAAATAAAACGGCGGTATTGGTTTAAATGGTTTTTTAGACAGTTTTGTGAGTCAGATGGGTTCGGAATCTTAAAAACAGTGTTTACGCGAAGGAGGAAAGTTGTTTTGAGTACAAAAACGTGGGAAAAATGAATGCATAAGAAAAAGAAACAAAAGGGCGGTATTGGTTTAAATGGCTTTTTAGACAGTTTTGTGAGTCAGATGGGTTCGGAATCTTAAAAACAGTGTATACGTGGAGGAAAGTTGTTTTGAGTGCAAAAACGTGGTAAAAATGAATGTATAAGGAAAAGAAACAAAAGGGAGGTATTGGTTTAAATGGTCTTTTAGATGATTTTGTGAGTCAGATGGGTTCGGAATCATGAAAACAGTGTGTACGCGAAGGAGGAAAACTGTCTTGAGTGCAAAAATGTAAGAAAAATGAATGTGTAAGGAAAAGAAACGAAAGGGCGGTATTGGTTTAAATGGCCTTTTTAACAATTTTGTGAGTCATATGGTTTCGGAATCATAAAAAAAGTGTGTACGCGAAGGAGGAAAGTTGTTTTGAATGCAAAAACGTGGGAAAAATGAATGCATAAGGAAAAGAAACAAAAGGGCGGCATTGGTTTAAATGGCTTTTCAGACAGTTTTCTGAGTCAGATGGGTTCGGAATCTTAAAAACAGTGTATACGCGTAGGAGGAAAGTTGTTTTGAGTGCAAAAACGTAGTAAAAATGAATGTATAAGGAAAAGAAACAAAAGGGAGGTATTGGTTTAAATGGTCTTTTAGATGATTTTGTGAGTTAGATGGGTTCGGAATCATCAAAACAGTGTGTACGCGAAGGAGGAAAGTTGTCTTGAGTGCAAAAATGTAAGAAAAATGAATGTGTAAGGAAAAGAAACGAAAGGGCGGTATTGGTTTAAATGGCCTTTTTAACGATTTTGTGAGTCATATGGGTTCGGAATCATAAAAACAGTGTGTACGCAAAGGAAGAAAACTGTTTTGAGTGCAAAATCGTGGAAAAAATGAATGTATAAGGAAAAGAAACAAAAGGGCGTAATTCGTTTAAATGGTCTTTTACACGATTTTGTGAGTTAGATGGGTTCGGAATCATCAAAACAGTGTGTACGCGAAGGAGGAAAGTTGTCTTGAGTGCAGAAATGTAAGAAAAATGAATGTGTAAGGAAAAGAAACGAAAGGGCGGTATTGGTTTAAATGCTCTTTTAGATGATTTTGTGAGTCAGATGGGTTCGGAATCATCAAAACAGTGTGTACGCGAAGGTGGAAAGTTGTCTTGAGTGCAAAAATGTAAGAAAAATGAATGTGTAAGGAAAAGAAACGAAAGGGCGGTATTGGTTTAAATGGCCTTTTTAACGATTTTGTGAGTCATATGGGTTCGGAATCTTAAAAACAGTGTTTACGCGAAGGAGGAAAGTTGTTTTGAGTACAAAAACGTGGGAAAAATGAATGCATAAGAAAAAGAAACAAAAGGGCGGTATTGGTTTAAATGGCTTTTTAGACAGTTTTGTGAGTCAGATGGGTTCGGAATCTTAAAAACAGTGTATACGCGGAGGAAAGTTGTTTTGAGTGCAAAAACGTGGTAAAAATGAATGTATAATGAAAAGAAACAAAAGGGAGGTATTGGTTTAAATAGTCTTTTAGATGATTTTGTGAGTCAGATGGGTTCGGAATCATGAAAACAGTGTGTACGCGAAGGAGGAAAGTTGTCTTGAGTGCAAAAATGTAAGAAAAATGAATGTGTAAGGAAAAGAAACGAAAGGGCGGTATTGGTTTAAATGGCCTTTTTAACGATTTTGTGAGTCATATGGTTTCGGAATCATAAAAAAAGTGTGTACGCGAAGGAGAAAAGTTCAGATGGGTTCGGAATCTTAAAAACAGTGTGTACGAGAAGGAGGAAAGTTGTTTTGAGTGCAAAAACTTGAAAAAAATGAATGCATAAGGAAAAGAAACAAAAGGGCGGTATTGGTTTAAATGGCTTTTTAGACAGTTTTGTGAGTCAGATGGGTTCGGAATCTTAAAAACAGTGTATACGCGAAGGAGGAAAGTTGTTTTGAGTGCAAAAACGTGGAAAAAATGAATGTATAAGGAAAAGAAACAAAAGGGAGGTATTGGTTTAAATGGTCTTTTAGATGATTTTGTGAGTCAGATGGGTTCGGAATCATGAAAACAGTGTGTACGCGAAGGAGGAAAGTTGTCTTGAGTGCAAAAATGTAAGAAAAATGAATGTGTAAGGAAAAGAAACGAAAGGGCGGTATTGGTTTAAATGGCCTTTTTAACGATTTTGTGAGTCATATGGTTTCGGAATCATAAAAAAAGTGTGTACGCGAAGAAGGAAAGTTGTCTTAAGTGCAAAAACGTAAGAAAAATGAATGCATAAGGAAAAGAAACGAAAGGGCGGAATTCGTTTAAATGGTCTTTTGGACGGTTTTGTTATTCAGATGGGTTTGGATTTATAAAAACAGTGTGTACGAGGTGGAAAGTTCGAAAAACGTGGAAAAAGTGAATGTATAAGGAAAAGAAACAAAACGGCGGTATTGGTTTAAATGGCTTTTTAGACAGTTTTGTGAGTCAGATGGGTTCGGAATCTTAAAAACAGTGTTTACGCGAAGGAGGAAAGTTGTTTTGAGTACAAAAACGTGGGAAAAATGAATGCATAAGAAAAAGAAACAAAAGGGCGGTATTGGTTTAAATGGCTTTTTAGACAGTTTTGTGAGTCAGATGGGTTCGGAATCTTAAAAACAGTGTATACGCGGAGGAAAGTTGTTTTGAGTGCAAAAACGTGGTAAAAATGAATGTATAAGGAAAAGAAACAAAAGGGAGGTATTGGTTTAAATGGTCTTTTAGATGATTTTGTGAGTCAGATGGGTTCGGAATCATGAAAACAGTGTGTACGCGAAGGAGAAAAGTTGTCTTGAGTGCAAAAATGTAAGAAAAATGAATGTGTAAGGAAAAGAAGTGAAAGGGCGGTATTGGTTTAAATGGCCTTTTTAACGATTTTGTGAGTCATATGGTTTCGGAATCATAAAAAAAGTGTGTACGCGAAAGAGGAAAAATGTTTTGAATGCAAAAACGTGGGAAAAATGAATGCATAAGGAAAAGAAACAAAAGGGCGGTATTGGTTTAAATGGCTTTTTAGACAGTTTTCTGATTCAGATGGGTTCGGAATCTTAAAAACAGTGTATACGCGAAGGAGGAAAGTTGTTTTGAGTGCAAAAACGTGGTAAAAATGAATGCATAAGGAAAAGAAACAAAAGGGAGGTATTGGTTTAAATGCTCTTTTAGATGATTTTGTGAGTCAGATGGGTTCGGAATCATAAAAACAGTGTGTACGCGAAGAAGGAAAGTTGTCTTGAGTGCAAAAACGTAAGAAAAATGAATGCATAAGGAAAAGAAACAAAAGGGCGGAATTCGTTTAAATGGTCTTTTGGACGGTTTTGTTATTCAGATAGGTTTGGAATTATAAAAAGAGTGTGTACGCGAAGGAGGAAAGTTGTTTTGAGTGCATAAACGTGGAAAAAATGAATGGATAAGGAAAAGAAACAAAAGGGCGGTATCGGTTTAAATAGCTTTTTAGACAGTTTTGTGAGTCAGATGGGTTCGGAATCTTAAAAACAGTGTGTACGAGAAGGAGGAAAGTTGTTTTGAGTGCAAAAACGTGAAAAAAATGAATGCATAAGGAAAAGAAACAAAAGGGCGGTATTGGTTTAAATGGCTTTTTAGACAGTTTTGTGAGTCAGATGGGCTCGGAATCTTAAAAACAGTGTGTACGCGAAGGAGGAAAGTTGTTTTGAGAACAAAAACGTGGAAAAAATGAATGTATAAGGAAAAGAAACAAAAGGGCGGTATTGGTTTAAATGGCCTTTTAGACGGTTTTGTGAGTCAGGTGGGTTCGGAATCTTAAAAACAGTGTGTACGAGAAGGAGGAAAGTTGGAAAAACGTGGAAAAGGGGAAAGTATAAAGAAAAGAAACAAAAGGGCGGTATTGGTTTAAATGGCCTTTTTAACGATTTCGTGAGTCATATGGGTTCGGAATCATAAAAAAAGTGTTTACGCGAAGGAGGAAAGTTGTTTTGAGTGCAAAAACGTGGGAAAAATGAATGCATAAGGAAAAGAAACAAAAGGGCGGTATTGGTTTAAATGGCTTTTTAGACAGTTTTGTGAGTCAGATGGGTTCGGAATCTTAAAAACAGTGTATACGCGAAGGAGGAAAGTTGTTTTGAGTGCAAAAACGTGGAAAAAATAAATGTATAAGGAAAAGAAACAAAAGGGAGGTATTGGTTTAAATGGTCTTTTAGATTATTTTGTGAGTCAGATGGGTTCGGAATCATCAAAACAGTGTGTACGCGAAGGAGGAAAGTTGTCTTGAGTGCAAAAATGTAAGAAAAATGAATGTGTAAGGAAAAGAAACGAAAGGGCGGTATTGGTTTAAATGGCCTTTTTAACGATTTTGTGAGTCATATGGGTTCGGAATCATAAAAAAAGTGTGTACGCGAAGAAGGAAAAATGTCTTAAGTGCAAAAACGTAAGAAAAATGAATGCATAAGGAAAAGAAACGAAAGGGCGGAATTCGTTTAAATGGTCTTTTGGACGGTTTTGTTATTCAGATGGGTTTGGATTTATAAAAACAAACCCATCTGAGGGTTTGTTTTTACGAGGTGGAAATTTCGAAAAACGTGGAAAAAGTGAATGTATAAGGAAAAGAAACAAAACGGCGGTATTGGTTTAAATGGCTTTTTAGACAGTTTTGTGAGTCAGATGGGTTCGGAATCTTAAAAACAGTGTTTACGCGAAGGAGGAAAGTTGTTTTGAGTACAAAAACGTGGGAAAAATGAATGCATAAGAAAAAGAAACAAAAGGGCGGTATTGGTTTAAATGGCTTTTTAGACAGTTTTGTGAGTCAGATGGGTTCGGAATCTTAAAAACAGTGTATACGCGGAGGAAAGTTGTTTTGAGTGCAAAAACGTGGTAAAAATGAATGTATAAGGAAAAGAAACAAAAGGGAGGTATTGGTTTAAATGGTCTTTTAGATGATTTTGTGAGTCAGATGGGTTCGGAATCATGAAAACAGTGTGTACGCGAAGGAGGAAAGTTGTCTTGAGTGCAAAAATGTAAGAAAAATGAATGTGTAAGGAAAAGAAACGAAAGGGCGGTATTGGTTTAAATGGCCTTTTTAACAATTTTGTGAGTCATATGGTTTCGGAATCATAAAAAAAGTGTGTACGCGAAGGAGGAAAGTTGTTTTGAATGCAAAAACGTGGGAAAAATGAATGCATAAGGAAAAGAAACAAAAGGGCGGCATTGGTTTAAATGGCTTTTTAGACAGTTTTCTGAGTCAGATGGGTTCGGAATCTTAAAAACAGTGTATACGCGTAGGAGGAAAGTTGTTTTGAGTGCAAAAACGTGGTAAAAATGAATGTATAAGGAAAAGAAACAAAAGGGAGGTATTGGTTTAAATGGTCTTTTAGATGATTTTGTGAGTTAGATGGGTTCGGAATCATCAAAACAGTGTGTACGCGAAGGAGGAAAGTTGTCTTGAGTGCAAAAATGTAAGAAAAATGAATGTGTAAGGAAAAGAAACGAAAGGGCGGTATTGGTTTAAATGGCCTTTTTAACGATTTTGTGAGTCATATGGGTTCGGAATCATAAAAACAGTGTGTACGCAAAGGAAGAAAACTGTTTTGAGTGCAAAATCGTGGAAAAAATGAATGTATAAGGAAAAGAAACAAAAGGGTTTTCGTTTAAATGGTCTTTTAGACGATTTTGTGAGTTAGATGGGTTCGGAATCATCAAAACAGTGTGTACGCGAAGGAGGAAAGTTGTCTTGAGTGCAGAAATGTAAGAAAAATGAATGTGTAAGGAAAAGAAACGAAAGGGCGGTATTGGTTTAAATGCTCTTTTAGATGATTTTGTGAGTCAGATGGGTTCGGAATCATCAAAACAGTGTGTACGCGAAGGTGGAAAGTTGTCTTGAGTGCAAAAATGTAAGAAAAATGAATGTGTAAGGAAAAGAAACGAAAGGGCGGTATTGGTTTAAATGGCCTTTTTAACGATTTTGTGAGTCATCTGGGTTCGGAATCATAAACAAAGTGTGTACGCAAAGGAGGAAAGTTGCTTTGAGTGCAAAAACGTGGGAAAAATGAATGCATAAGGAAAAGAAACAAAAGGGCGGTATTGGTTTAAATAGCTTTTTAGACAGTTTTGTGAGTCAGATGGGTTCGGAATCTTAAAAACAGTGTGTACGAGAAGGAGGAAAGTTGTTTTGAGTGCAAAAACGTGAAAAAAATGAATGCATAAGGAAAATAAACAAAAGGGCGGTATTGGTTTAAATGGCTTTTTAGACAGTTTTGTGAGTCAGATGGGTTCGGAATCATCAAAACAGTGTGTACGCGAAGGAGGAAAGTTGTCTTGAGTGCAGAAATGTAAGAAAAATGAATGTGTAAGGAAAAGAAACGAAAGGGCGGTATTGGTTTAAATGCTCTTTTAGATGATTTTGTGAGTCAGATGGGTTCGGAATCATCAAAACAGTGTGTACGCGAAGGAGGAAAGTTGTCTTGAGTGCAAAAATGTAAGAAAAATGAATATGTAAGGAAAAGAAACGAAAGGGCGGTATTGGTTTAAATGGCCTTTTTAACGATTTTGTGAGTCATATGGGTTCGGAATCATAAAAAAAGTGTGTACGCGAAGAAGGAAAGTTGTCTTAAGTGCAAAAACGTAAGAAAAATGAATGCATAAGGAAAAGAAACGAAAGGGCGGAATTCGTTTAAATGGTCTTTTGGACGGTTTTGTGATTCAGATGAGTTTGGATTTATAAAAACAGTGTGTACGAGGTGGAAAGTTCGAAAAACGTGGAAAAAGTGAATGTATAAGGAAAAGAAACAAAACGGCGGTATTGGATTAAATGGCTTTTTAGACAGTTTTGTGAGTCAGATGGGTTCGGAATCTTAAAAACAGTGTTTACGCGAAGGAGGAAAGTTGTTTTGAGTACAAAAACGTGGGAAAAATGAATGCATAAGAAAAAGAAACAAAAGGGAGGTATTGGTTTAAATGCTCCTTTAGATGATTTTGTGAGTCAGATGGGTTCGGAATCATAAAAACAGTGTGTACGCGAAGAAGGAAAGTTGTCTTGAGTGCAAAAACGTAAGAAAAATGAATGCATAAGGAAAAGAAACAAAAGGGCGGAATTCGTTTAAATGGTCTTTTGGACGGTTTTGTTATTCAGATAGGTTTGGAATTATAAAAACAGTGTGTACGCGAAGGAGGAAAGTTGTTTTGAGTGCATAAACGTGGAAAAAATGAATGGATAAGGAAAAGAAACAAAAGGGCGGTATCGGTTTAAATAGCTTTTTAGACAGTTTTGTGAGTCAGATGGGTTCGGAATCTTAAAAACAGTGTGTACGCGAAGGAGGAAAGTTGTTTTGAGTGCAAAAACGTGAAAAAAATGAATGCATAAGGAAAAGAAACAAAAGGGCGGTATTGGTTTAAATGGCTTTTTAGACAGTTTTGTGAGTCAGATGGGTTCGGAATCTTAAAAACAGTGTATACGCGAAGGAGGAAAGTTGTTTTGAGTGCAAAAACGTGGAAAAAATGAATGTATAAGGAAAAGAAACAAAAGGGAGGTATTGGTTTAAATGGTCTTTTAGATGATTTTGTGAGTCAGATGGGTTCGGAATCATCAAAACTGTGTGTACGCGAAGGAGGAAAGTTGTCTTGAGTGCAAAAATGTAAGAAAAATGAATATGTAAGGAAAAGAAACGAAAGGGCGGTATTGGTTTAAATGGCCTTTTTAACGATTTTGTGAGTCATATGGGTTCGGAATCATAAAAAAAGTGTGTACGCGAAGAAGGAAAGTTGTCTTAAGTGCAAAAACGTAAGAAAAATGAATGCATAAGGAAAAGAAACGAAAGGGCGGAATTCGTTTAAATGGTCTTTTGGACGGTTTGTTATTCAGATGGGTTTCGATTTATAAAAACAGTGTGTACGAGGTGGAAAGTTCGAAAAACGTGGAAAAAGTGAATGTATAAGGAAAAGAAACAAAACGGCGGTATTGGTTTAAATGGCTTTTTAGACAGTTTTGTGAGTCAGATGGGTTCGGAACTTTAAAAACAGTGTTTACGCGAAGGAGGAAAGTTGTTTTGAGTACAAAAACGTGGGAAAAATGAATGCATAAGAAAAAGAAACAAAAGGGCGGTATTGGTTTAAATGGCTTTTTAGACAGTTTTGTGAGTCAGATGGGTTCGGAATCTTAAAAACAGTGTATACGCGGAGGAAAGTTGTTTTGAGTGCAAAAACGTGGTAAAAATGAATGTATAAGGAAAAGAAACAAAAGGGAGGTATTGGTTTAAATGGCCTTTTAGATGATTTTGTGAGTCAGATGGGTTCGGAATCATGAAAACAGTGTGTACGCGAAGGAGGAAAGTTGTCTTGAGTGCAAAAATGTAAGAAAAATGAATGTGTAAGGAAAAGAAACAAAAGGGCGGTATTGGTTTAAATGGCCTTTTAGACGGTTTTGTGAGTCAGGTGGGTTCGGAATCTTAAAAACAGTGTGTACGAGAAGGAGGAAAGTTGGAAAAACGTGGAAAAGGGGAAAGTATAAAGAAAAGAAACAAAAGGGCGGTATTGGTTTAAATGGCCTTTTTAACGATTTCGTGAGTCATATGGGTTCGGAATCATAAAAAAAGTGTTTACGCGAAGGAGGAAAGTTGTTTTGAGTGCAAAAACGTGGGAAAAATGAATGCATAAGGAAAAGAAACAAAAGGGCGGTATTGGTTTAAATGGCTTTTTAGACAGTTTTGTGAGTCAGATGGGTTCGGAATCTTAAAAACAGTGTATACGCGAAGGAGGAAAGTTGTTTTGAGTGCAAAAACGTGGAAAAAATGAATGTATAAGGAAAAGAAACAAAAGGGAGGTATTGGTTTTAATGGTCTTTTAGATTATTTTGTGAGTCAGATGGGTTCGGAATCATCAAAACAGTGTGTACGCGAAGGAGGAAAGTTGTCTTGAGTGCAAAAATGTAAGAAAAATGAATGTGTAAGGAAAAGAAACGAAAGGGCGGTATTGGTTTAAATGGCCTTTTTAACGATTTTGTGAGTCATATGGGTTCGGAATCATAAAAAAAGTGTGTACGCGAAGAAGGAAAGTTGTCTTAAGTGCAAAAACGTAAGAAAAATGAATGCATAAGGAAAAGAAACGAAAGGGCGGAATTCGTTTAAATGGTCTTTTGGACGGTTTTGTTATTCAGATGGGTTTGGATTTATAAAAACAGTGTGTACGAGGTGGAAATTTCGAAAAACGTGGAAAAAGTGAATGTATAAGGAAAAGAAACAAAACGGCGGTATTGGTTTAAATGGCTTTTTAGACAGTTTTGTGAGTCAGATGGGTTCGGAATCTTAAAAACAGTGTTTACGCGAAGGAGGAAAGTTGTTTTGAGTACAAAAACGTGGGAAAAATGAATGCATAAGAAAAAGAAACAAAAGGGCGGTATTGGTTTAAATGGCTTTTTAGACAGTTTTGTGAGTCAGATGGGTTCGGAATCTTAAAAACAGTGTATACGCGGAGGAAAGTTGTTTTGAGTGCAAAAACGTGGTAAAAATGAATGTATAAGGAAAAGAAACAAAAGGGAGGTATTGGTTTAAATGGTCTTTTAGATGATTTTGTGAGTCAGATGGGTTCGGAATCATGAAAACAGTGTGTACGCGAAGGAGGAAAGTTGTCTTGAGTGCAAAAATGTAAGAAAAATGAATGTGTAAGGAAAAGAAACGAAAGGGCGGTATTGGTTTAAATGGCCTTTTTAACAATTTTGTGAGTCATATGGTTTCGGAATCATAAAAAAAGTGAGTACGCGAAGGAGGAAAGTTGTTTTGAATGCAAAAACGTGGGAAAAATGAATGCATAAGGAAAAGAAACAAAAGGGCGGCATTGGTTTAAATGGCTTTTTAGACAGTTTTCTGAGTCAGATGGGTTCGGAATCTTAAAAACAGTGTATACGCGTAGGAGGAAAGTTGTTTTGAGTGCAAAAACGTGGTAAAAATGAATGTATAAGGAAAAGAAACAAAAGGGAGGTATTGGTTTAAATGGTCTTTTAGATGATTTTGTGAGTTAGATGGGTTCGGAATCATCAAAACAGTGTGTACGCGAAGGAGGAAAGTTGTCTTGAGTGCAAAAATGTAAGAAAAATGAATGTGTAAGAAAAAGAAACGAAAGGGCGGTATTGGTTTAAATGGCCTTTTTAACGATTTTGTGAGTCATATGGGTTCGGAATCATAAAAACAGTGTGTACGCAAAGGAAGAAAACTGTTTTGAGTGCAAAATCGTGGAAAAAATGAATGTATAAGGAAAAGAAACAAAAGGGCGTTATTCGTTTAAATGGTCTTTTAGACGATTTTGTGAGTTAGATGGGTTCGGAATCATCAAAACAGTGTGTACGCGAAGGAGGAAAGTTGTCTTGAGTGCAGAAATGTAAGAAAAATGAATGTGTAAGGAAAAGAAACGAAAGGGCGGTATTGGTTTAAATGCTCTTTTAGATGATTTTGTGAGTCAGATGGGTTCGGAATCATGAAAACAGTGTGTACGCGAAGGAGGAAAGTTGTCTTGAGTGCAAAAATGTAAGAAAAATGAATGTGTAAGGAAAAGAAACGAAAGGGCGGTATTGGTTTAAATGGCCTTTTTAACGATTTTGTGAGTCATATGGTTTCGGAATCATAAAAAAAGTGTGTACGCGAAGGAGAAAAGTTCAGATGGGTTCGGAATCTTAAAAACAGTGTGTACGAGAAGGAGGAAAGTTGTTTTGAGTGCAAAAACGTGAAAAAAATGAATGCATAAGGAAAAGAAACAAAAGGGCGGTATTGGTTTAAATGGCTTTTTAGACAGTTTTGTGAGTCAGATGGGTTCGGAATCTTAAAAACAGTGTATACGCGAAGGAGGAAAGTTGTTTTGAGTGCAAAAACGTGGAAAAAATGAATGTATAAGGAAAAGAAACAAAAGGGAGGTATTGGTTTAAATGGTCTTTTAGATGATTTTGTGAGTCAGATGGGTTCGGAATCATGAAAACAGTGTGTACGCGAAGGAGGAAAGTTGTCTTGAGTGCAAAAATGTAAGAAAAATGAATGTGTAAGGAAAAGAAACGAAAGGGCGGTATTGGTTTAAATGGCCTTTTTAACGATTTTGTGAGTCATATGGTTTCGGAATCATAAAAAAAGTGTGTACGCGAAGAAGGAAAGTTGTCTTAAGTGCAAAAACGTAAGAAAAATGAATGCATAAGGAAAAGAAACGAAAGGGCGGAATTCGTTTAAATGGTCTTTTGGACGGTTTTGTTATTCAGATGGGTTTGGATTTATAAAAACAGTGTGTACGAGGTGGAAAGTTCGAAAAACGTGGAAAAAGTGAATGTATAAGGAAAAGAAACAAAACGGCGGTATTGGTTTAAATGGCTTTTTAGACAGTTTTGTGAGTCAGATGGGTTCGGAATCTTAAAAACAGTGTTTACGCGAAGGAGGAAAGTTGTTTTGAGTACAAAAACGTGGGAAAAATGAATGCATAAGAAAAAGAAACAAAAGGGCGGTATTGGTTTAAATGGCTTTTTAGACAGTTTTGTGAGTCAGATGGGTTCGGAATCTTAAAAACAGTGTATACGCGGAGGAAAGTTGTTTTGAGTGCAAAAACGTGGTAAAAATGAATGTATAAGGAAAAGAAACAAAAGGGAGGTATTGGTTTAAATAGTCTTTTAGATGATTTTGTGAGTCAGATGGGTTCGGAATCATGAAAACAGTGTGTACGCGAAGGAGAAAAGTTGTCTTGAGTGCAAAAATGTAAGAAAAATGAATGTGTAAGGAAAAGAAGTGAAAGGGCGGTATTGGTTTAAATGGCCTTTTTAACGATTTTGTGAGTCATATGGTTTCGGAATCATAAAAAAAGTGTGTACGCGAAGGAGGAAAAATGTTTTGAATGCAAAAACGTGGGAAAAATGAATGCATAAGGAAAAGAAACAAAAGGGCGGTATTGGTTTAAATGGCTTTTTAGACAGTTTTCTGATTCAGATGGGTTCGGAATCTTAAAAACAGTGTATACGCGAAGGAGGAAAGTTGTTTTGAGTGCAAAAACGTGGTAAAAATGAATGCATAAGGAAAAGAAACAAAAGGGAGGTATTGGTTTAAATGCTCTTTTAGATGATTTTGTGAGTCAGATGGGTTCGGAATCATAAAAACAGTGTGTACGCGAAGAAGGAAAGTTGTCTTGAGTGCAAAAACGTAAGAAAAATGAATGCATAAGGAAAAGAAACAAAAGGGCGGAATTCGTTTAAATGGTCTTTTGGACGGTTTTGTTATTCAGATAGGTTTGGAATTATAAAAACAGTGTGTACGCGAAGGAGGAAAGTTGTTTTGAGTGCATAAACGTGGAAAAAATGAATGGATAAGGAAAAGAAACAAAAGGGCGGTATCGGTTTAAATAGCTTTTTAGACAGTTTTGTGAGTCAGATGGGTTCGGAATCTTAAAAACAGTGTGTACGAGAAGGAGGAAAGTGGTTTTGAGTGCAAAAACGTGAAAAAAATGAATGCATAAGGAAAAGAAACAAAAGGGCGGTATTGGTTTAAATGGCTTTTTAGACAGTTTTGTGAGTCAGATGGGCTCGGAATCTTAAAAACAGTGTGTACGCGAAGGAGGAAAGTTGTTTTGAGAACAAAAACGTGGAAAAAATGAATGTATAAGGAAAAGAAACAAAAGGGCGGTATTGGTTTAAATGGCCTTTTAGACGGTTTTGTGAGTCAGGTGGGTTCGGAATCTTAAAAACAGTGTGTACGAGAAGGAGGAAAGTTGGAAAAACGTGGAAAAGGGGAAAGTATAAAGAAAAGAAACAAAAGGGCGGTATTGGTTAAAATGGCCTTTTTAACGATTTCGTGAGTCATATGGTTTCGGAATCATAAAAAAAGTGTTTACGCGAAGGAGGAAAGTTGTTTTGAGTGCAAAAACGTGGGAAAAATGAATGCATAAGGAAAAGAAACAAAAGGGCGGTATTGGTTTAAATGGCTTTTTAGACAGTTTTGTGAGTCAGATGGGTTCGGAATCTTAAAAACAGTGTATACGCGAAGGAGGAAAGTTGTTTTGAGTGCAAAAACGTGGAAAAAATGAATGTATAAGGAAAAGAAACAAAAGGGAGGTATTGGTTTAAATGGTCTTTTAGATTATTTTGTGAGTCAGATGGGTTCGGAATCATCAAAACAGTGTGTACGCGAAGGAGGAAAGTTGTCTTGAGTGCAAAAATGTAAGAAAAATGAATGTGTAAGGAAAAGAAACGAAAGGGCGGTATTGGTTTAAATGGCCTTTTTAACGATTTTGTGAGTCATATGGGTTCGGAATCATAAAAAAAGTGTGTACGCGAAGAAGGAAAAATGTCTTAAGTGCAAAAACGTAAGAAAAATGAATGCATAAGGAAAAGAAACGAAAGGGCGGAATTCGTTTAAATGGTCTTTTGGACGGTTTTGTTATTCAGATGGGTTTGGATTTATAAAAACAGTGTGTACGAGGTGGAAATTTCGAAAAACGTGGAAAAAGTGAATGTATAAGGAAAAGAAACAAAACGGCGGTATTGGTTTAAATGGCTTTTTAGACAGTTTTGTGAGTCAGATGGGTTCGGAATCTTAAAAACAGTGTTTACGCGAAGGAGGAAAGTTGTTTTGAGTACAAAAACGTGGGAAAAATGAATGCATAAGAAAAAGAAACAAAAGGGCGGTATTGGTTTAAATGGCTTTTTAGACAGTTTTGTGAGTCAGATGGGTTCGGAATCTTAAAAACAGTGTATACGCGGAGGAAAGTTGTTTTGAGTGCAAAAACGTGGTAAAAATGAATCTATAAGGAAAAGAAACAAAAGGGAGGTATTGGTTTAAATGGTCTTTTAGATGATTTTGTGAGTCAGATGGGTTCGGAATCATGAAAACAGTGTGTACGCGAAGGAGGAAAGTTGTCTTGAGTGCAAAAATGTAAGAAAAATGAATGTGTAAGGAAAAGAAACGAAAGGGCGGTATTGGTTTAAATGGCCTTTTTAACAATTTTGTGAGTCATATGGTTTCGGAATCATAAAAAAAGTGTGTACGCGAAGGAGGAAAGTTGTTTTGAATGCAAAAACGTGGGAAAAATGAATGCATAAGGAAAAGAAACAAAAGGGCGGCATTGGTTTAAATGGCTTTTTAGACAGTTTTCTGAGTCAGATGGGTTCGGAATCTTAAAAACAGTGTATACGCGTAGGAGGAAAGTTGTTTTGAGTGCAAAAACGTGGTAAAAATGAATGTATAAGGAAAAGAAACAAAAGGGAGGTATTGGTTTAAATGGTCTTTTAGATGATTTTGTGAGTTAGATGGGTTCGGAATCATCAAAACAGTGTGTACGCGAAGGAGGAAAGTTGTCTTGAGTGCAAAAATGTAAGAAAAATGAATGTGTAAGGAAAAGAAACGAAAGGGCGGTATTGGTTTAAATGGCCTTTTTAACGATTTTGTGAGTCATATGGGTTCGGAATCATAAAAACAGTGTGTACGCAAAGGAAGAAAACTGTTTTGAGTGCAAAATCGTGGAAAAAATGAATGTATAAGGAAAAGAAACAAAAGGGCGTTATTCGTTTAAATGGTCTTTTAGACGATTTTGTGAGTTAGATGGGTTCGGAATCATCAAAACAGTGTGTACGCGAAGGAGGAAAGTTGTCTTGAGTGCAGAAATGTAAGAAAAATGAATGTGTAAGGAAAAGAAACGAAAGGGCGGTATTGGTTTAAATGCTCTTTTAGATGATTTTGTGAGTCAGATGGGTTCGGAATCATCAAAACAGTGTGTACGCGAAGGTGGAAAGTTGTCTTGAGTGCAAAAACGTGGGAAAAATGAATGCATAAGGAAAAGAAACAAAAGGGCGGTATTGGTTTAAATAGCTTTTTAGACAGTTTTGTGAGTCAGATGGGTTCGGAATCTTAAAAACAGTGTGTACGAGAAGGAGGAAAGTTGTTTTGAGTGCAAAAACGTGAAAAAAATGAATGCATAAGGAAAAGAAACAAAAGGGCGGTATTGGTTTAAATGGCTTTTTAGACAGTTTTGTGAGTCAGATGGGTTCGGAATCTTAAAAACAGTGTATACGCGAAGGAGGAAAGTTGTTTTGAGTGCAAAAACGTGGAAAAAATGAATGTATAAGGAAAAGAAACAAAAGGGAGGTATTGGTTTAAATGGTCTTTTAGATGATTTTGTGAGTCAGATGGGTTCGGAATCATCAAAACAGTGTGTACGCGAAGGAGGAAAGTTGTCTTGAGTGCAAAAATGTAAGAAAAATGAATATGTAAGGAAAAGAAACGAAAGGGCGGAATTCGTTTAAATGGTCTTTTGGACGGTTTTGTGATTCAGATGAGTTTGGATTTATAAAAACAGTGTGTACGAGGTGGAAAGTTCGAAAAACGTGGAAAAAGTGAATGTATAAGGAAAAGAAACAAAACGGCGGTATTGGTTTAAATGGCCTTTTTAACGATTTCGTGAGTCATATGGGTTCGGAATCATAAAAAAAGTGTTTACGCGAAGGAGGAAAGTTGTTTTGAGTACAAAAACGTGGGAAAAATGAATGCATAAGGAAAAGAAACAAAAGGGCGGTATTGGTTTAAATGGCTTTTTAGACAGTTTTGTGAGTCAGATGGGTTCGGAATCTTAAAAACAGTGTATACGCGAAGGAGGAAAGTTGTTTTGAGTGCAAAAACGTGGAAAAAATGAATGTATAAGGAAAAGAAACAAAAGGGAGGTATTGGTTTAAATGGTCTTTTAGATGATTTTGTGAGTCAGATGGGTTCGGAATCATCAAAACACTGGTACGCGAAGGAGGAAAGTTGTCTTGAGTGCAAAAATGTAAGAAAAATGAATGTGTAAGGAAAAGAAACGAAAGGGCGGTATTGGTTTAAATGGCCTTTTTAACGATTTTGTGAGTCATATGGTTTCGGAATCATAAAAAAAGTGTGTACGCGAAGGAGGAAAGTTGTTTTGAATGCAAAAACGTGAGAAAAATGAAAGCATAAGGAAAAGAAACAAAAGGGCGGTATTGGTTTAAATGGCTTTTTAGACAGTTTTCTGAGTCAGATGGGTTCGGAATCTTAAAAACAGTGTATACGCGTAGGAGGAAAGTTGTTTTGAGTGCAAAAACGTGGTAAAAATGAATGTATAAGGAAAAGAAACAAAAGGGAGGTATTGGTTTAAATGGTCTTTTAGATGATTTTGTGAGTTAGATGGGTTCGGAATCATCAAAACAGTATGTACGCGAAGAAGGAAAGTTGTCTTGAGTGCAAAAATGTAAGAAAAATGAATGTGTAAGGAAAAGAAACAAAACGGCGGTATTGGTTTAAATGGCTTTTTAGACAGTTTTGTGAGTCAGATGGGTTCGGAATCTTAAAAACAGTGTTTACGCGAAGGAGGAAAGTTGTTTTGAGTACAAAAACGTGGGAAAAATGAATGCATAAGAAAAAGAAACAAAAGGGCGGTATTGGTTTAAATGGCTTTTTAGACAGTTTTGTGAGTCAGATGGGTTCGGAATCTTAAAAACAGTGTATACGCGGAGGAAAGTTGTTTTGAGTGCAAAAACATGGTAAAAATGAATGTATAAGGAAAAGAAACAAAAGGGAGGTATTGGTTTAAATGGTCTTTTAGATGATTTTGTGAGTCAGATGGGTTCGGAATCATGAAAACAGTGTGTACGCGAAGGAGGAAAGTTGTCTTGAGTGCAAAAATGTAAGAAAAATGAATGTGTAAGGAAAAGAAACGAAAGGGCGGTATTGGTTTAAATGGCCTTTTTAACGATTTTGTGAGTCATATGGTTTCGGAATCATAAAAAAAGTGTGTACGCGAAGGAGGAAAGTTGTTTTGAATGCAAAAACGTGGGAAAAATGAATGCATAAGGAAAAGAAACAAAAGGGCGGTATTGGTTTAAATGGCTTTTTAGACAGTTTTCTGAGTCAGATGGGTTCGGAATCTTAAAAACAGTGTATACGCGAAGGAGGAAAGTTGTTTTGAGTGCAAAAACGTGGAAAAAATGAATGTATAAGGAAAAGAAACAAAAGGGAGGTATTGGTTTAAATGGTCTTTTAGATGATTTTGTGAGTCAGATGGGTTCGGAATCATCAAAACAGTGTGTACGCGAAGGAGGAAAGTTGTCTTGAGTGCAAAAATGTAAGAAAAATGAATATGTAAGGAAAAGAAACGAAAGGGCGGTATTGGTTTAAATGGCCTTTTTAACGATTTTGTGAGTCATATGGGTTCGGAATCATAAAAAAAGTGTGTACGCGAAGAAGGAAAGTTGTCTTAAGTGCAAAAACGTAAGAAAAATGAATGCATAAGGAAAAGAAACGAAAGGGCGGAATTCGTTTAAATGGTCTTTTGGACGGTTTTGTTATTCAGATGGGTTTGGATTTATAAAAACAGTGTGTACGAGGTGGAAAGTTCGAAAAACGTGGAAAAAGTGAATGTATAAGGAAAAGAAACAAAACGGCGGTATTGGTTTAAATGGCTTTTTAGACAGTTTTGTGAGTGAGATGGGTTCGGAATCTTAAAAACAGTGTTTACGCGAAGGAGGAAAGTTGTTTTGAGTACAAAAACGTGGGAAAAATGAATGCATAAGAAAAAGAAACAAAAGGGCGGTATTGGTTTAAATGGCTTTTTAGACAGTTTTGTGAGTCAGATGGGTTCGGAATCTTAAAAACAGTGTATACGCGGAGGAAAGTTGTTTTGAGTGCAAAAACGTGGTAAAAATGAATGTGTAAGGAAAAGAAACGAAAGGGCGGGCGTCTACAAGGCCATTTAAATTTAATTCCGCCCTTTTGTTTCTTTTCCTTATGCATTCATTTTTCTTACGTTTTTGCACTCAAGACAACTTCCCTCCTTCGCGTACACACTTTTTTTATGATTCCGGACCCATCTGACTCACAATATAGTTAAAAAGGCCATTTAAACCAATACCGCCCTTTTGTTTCTTTTCCTTATACATTCACTTTTTCCACGTTTTTCGAACTTTCCTCCTTCTCGTACACACAATTTTTATGATTCCGAACCCACTTGACTCACAAAACCGCCTAAAAGGCTATTTAAACCAATTCCGCCCTTTTGTTTCTTTTCCTTATACATTCATTTTTTTCACGTTTTTGCACTCAAAACAACTTTCCTCCTTTGCGTACACACTTTTTTTATGATTCGGAACCCATCTGACTCACAAAACTGTCTAAAAAGCCATTTAAACCAATAACGCCCTTTTGTTTCTTTTCCTTATTGACTTTTTCCACGTTTTTCCAACTTTCCTCCTTCTCGTACACACTGTTTTTAAGATTCCGAACCCATCTGACTCACAAAACTGTCAAAAAAGCCATTTAAACCAATACCGCCCTTTTGTTTCTATTCCTCATACATTCATATTTTCCACGTTTTTCCAACTTCCCTCCTTCTGGTACACACTTTTTTTATGACTTCGAACCCACCTTACTCACAAAATCGTTAAAAAGGCCATTTAAATCAATACCGCCCTTTGGTTTCTTTTCCTTATGCATTCATTTTTCTCCCGTTTTTGCACTCAAAACAACATTCCTCCTTCTCGTATACACTTTTTTAGGATTCCGAACCCACCTGACTCACAAAAGCGTCTACAAGGCCATTTAAACCAATTCCACACTTTTGTTTCTTTTCCTTATGCATTCATTTTTCTTACGTTTTTGCACTCAAGACAACTTCCCTCCTTCGCGTACACACTTTTTTCATGATTCCGAACCCATATGACTCACAAAATAGTTAAAAAAGCCATTTAAACCAATACCGCCCTTTTGTTTCTTTTCCTTATACATTCATTTTTTTCACGTTTTTGCACTCAAAACAACTTTCCTCCTTCGCGTACACACTGTTTTTAAGATTCCGAACACATCTGACTCACAAAACTGTCTACAAAGCCATTTAAACCAATACCGCCCTTTTGTTTCTTTTCCTTATGCATTCATTTTTTTCACGTTTTTGCACTCAACAACTTTCCTCCTTCGCGTACACACTGTTTTTAAGATTCCGAACCCATCTGACTCACAAAACTGTCTAAAAAGCCATTTAAACCAATACCGCCCTTTTGTTTCTTTTCCTTATACATTCATTTTTCTTACGTTTTTGCACTCAAGACAACTTCCCTCCTTCGCGTACACACTTTTTTTATGATTCCGAACTCATCTCACTAACAAAACAGTCCAAAAGACCATTTAAACCAATTCCGCTCTTTTGTTTCTTTTCCTTATGCATTCATTTTTCTTACGTTTTTGCACTCAAGACATCTTTCCTCCTTCGCGTACACACTTTTTTTATGATTCGGAACCCATCTGACTCACAAAACTGTCTAAAAAGCCATTTAAACCAATAACGCCCTTTTGTTTCTTTTCCTTATACATTCACTTTTTCCACGTTTTTCCAACTTTCCTCCTTCTCGTACACACTGTTTTTAAGATTCCGAACCCATCTGACTCACAAAACTGTCTAAAAAGCCATTTAAACCAATACCGCCCTTTTGTTTCTTTTCCTCATACATTCATTTTTTCCACGTTTTTCCAACTTCCCTCCTTCTGGTACACACTTTTTTTATGATTTCGAACCCACCTGACTCACAAAATCGTTAAAAAGGCCATTTAAACCAATACCGCCCTTTGGTTTCTTTTCCTTATGCATTCATTTATCTCACGTTTTTGCACTCAAAACAACATTCCTCCTTCACGTACACACTTTATTATGATTCCGAACCCACCTGACTCACAAAAGCGTCTACAAGGCCATTTAAACCAATTCCGCCCTTTTGTTTCTTTTCCTTATGCACTCATTTTTCTTACGTTTTTGCACTCAAGACAACTTCCCTCCTTCGCGTACACACTTTTTTTATGATTCCGGACCCATCTGACTCACAAAATAGTTAAAAAGGCCATTTAAACCAATACCGCCCTTTTGTTTCTTTTCCTTATACATTCACTTTTTCCACGTTTTTCGAACTTTCCTCCTTCTCGTACACACAATTTTTATGATTCCGAACCCACTTGACTCACAAAACCGCCTAAAAGGCCATTTAAACCAATTCCGCCCTTTTGTTTCTTTTCCTTATGCATTCATTTTTCCCACGTTTTTGCACTCAAAACAACTTTCCTCCTTTGCGTACACACTTTGTTTATGATTCCGAACCCATATGACTCACAAAATCGTTAAAAAGGCCATTTAAACCAATACCGCCCTTTCGTTTCTTTTCCTTACACATTCATTTTTCTTACATTTTTGCACTCAAGACAACTTTCCACCTTTGCGTACACACTGTTTTGATGATTCCGAACCCATCTGACTCACAAAATCATCTAAAAGACCATTGAAACCAATACCTCCCTTTTGTTTCTTTTCCTTATACATTCATTTTTTCCACGTTTTTACATTCAAAACAACTTTCCTCCTTCGCGTACACACTGTTTTTAAGATTCCGAACCCATGACTCACAAAACTGTCTAAAAAGCCATTTAATCCAATACAGCCCTTTTGTTTCTTTTCCTTATGCATTCATTTTTCCCACGTTTTTGCACTCAAAACAGCTTTCCTCTTTTGCGTACACACTTTTTTTATGATTCCGAACCCATTTGACTCAGAAAATCGTTAAAAAGGCCATTTAAACCAATACCGCCCTTTTGTTTCTTTTCCTTATACATTCACTTTTTCCACGTTTTTCGAACTTTCCTCCTTCTCGTACACACTGTTTTTAAGATTCCGAACCCACCTGACTCACAAAACCGTCCAAAAGGCCATTTAAACCAATACCGCCCTTTTGTTTCTTTTCCTTATACATTCATTTTTCCCACGTTTTTGCACTCAAAACAACTTTCCTCCTTCGCGTACACACTTTTTTTATGATTCCGAACCCATATGACTCACAAAATCGTTAAAAAGGCCATTTAAACCAATACCGCCCTTTTGTTTCTTTTCCTTATGCATTCATTTTTTAAACGTTTTTGCACTCAAAACAACTTTCCTTCTTCGCGTTTTTAAGATTCCGAACCCATCTGACTCACAAAACTGTCTAAAAAGCCATTTAAACCAATACCGCCCTTTTCTTTCTTTTCCTTATGCATTCATTTTTTTCACGTTTTTGCACTCAAAACAACTTTCCTCCTTCGCGTAGACACTTTTTTTATGATTCGGAACCCATCTGACTCACAAAACTGTCTAAAAAGCCATTTAAATCTATAACGCCCTTTTGTTTCTTTTCCTTTTTGACTTTTTCCACGTTTTTCCAACTTTCCTCCTTCTCGTACACACTGTTTTTAAGATTCCGAACCCATCTGACTCACAAAATTGTTTAAAAAGCCATTTAAACCAATACCGCGCTTTTGTTTCTTTTCCTCATACATTCATTTTTTCCACGTTTTTCCAACTTCCCTCCTTCTGGTACACACTTTTTTTATGATTTCGAACCCACCTGACTCACAAAATCGTTAAAAAGGCCATTTAAACAAATACCGCCCTTTGGTTTCTTTTCCTTATGCATTCATTTATCTCACGTTTTTGCACTCAAAACAACATTCCTCCTTCACGTACACACTTTTTTATGATTCCGAACCCACCTGACTCACAAAAGCGTCTACAAGGCCATTTAAACCAATTCCGCCCTTTTGTTTCTTTTCCTTATGCATTCATTTTTCTTACGTTTTTGCACTCAAGACAACTTCCCTCCTTCGCGTACACACTTTTTTTATGATTCCGGACCCATCTGACTCACAATATAGTTAAAAAGGCCATTTAAACCAATACCGCCCTTTTGTTTCTTTTCCTTATACATTCACTTTTTAAACGTTTTTCGAACTTTCCTCCTTCTCGTACACACAATTTTTATGATTCCGAACCCACTTGACTCACAAAACCGCCTAAAAGGCTATTTAAACCAATTCCGCCCTTTTGTTTCTTTTCCTTATACATTCATTTTTTTCACGTTTTTGCACTCAAAACAACTTTCCTCCTTCGCGTACACACTTTTTTTATGATTCGGAACCAATCTGACTCACAAAACTGTCTAAAAAGCCATTTAAACCAATAACGCCCTTTTGTTTCTTTTCCTTATTGACTTTTTCCACGTTTTTCCAACTTTCCTCCTTCTCGTACACACTGTTTTTAAGATTCCGAACCCATCTGACTCACAAAACTGTCTAAAAAGCCATTTAAACCAATACCGCCCTTTTGTTTCTATTCCTCATACATTCATATTTTCCACGTTTTTCCAACTTCCCTCCTTCTGGTACACACTTTTTTTATGATTTCGAACCCACCTTACTCACAAAATCGTTAAAAAGGCCATTTAAATCAATACCGCCCTTTGGTTTCTTTTCCTTATGCATTCATTTTTCTCCCGTTTTTGCACTCAAAACAACATTCCTCCTTCTCGTATACACTTTTTTAGGATTCCGAACCCACCTGACTCCGTACACACTTTTTTCATGATTCCGAACCCATATGACTCACAAAATAGTTAAAAAAGCCATTTAAACCAATACCGCCCTTTTGTTTCTTTTCCTTATACATTCATTTTTTTCACGTTTTTGCACTCAAAACAACTTTCCTCCTTCGCGTACACACTGTTTTTAAGATTCCGAACACATCTGACTCACAAAACTGTCTACAAAGCCATTTAAACCAATACCGCCCTTTTGTTTCTTTTCCTTATGCATTCATTTTTTTCACGTTTTTGCACTCAACAACTTTCCTCCTTCGCGTACACACTGTTTTTAAGATTCCGAACCCATCTGACTCACAAAACTGTCTAAAAAGCCATTTAAACCAATACCGCCCTTTTGTTTCTTTTCCTTTTACATTCATTTTTCTTACGTTTTTGCACTCAAGACAACTTCCCTCCTTCGCGTACACACTTTTTTTATGATTCCGAACCCATCTCACTAACAAAACAGTCCAAAAGACCATTTAAACCAATTCCGCTCTTTTGTTTCTTTTCCTTATGCATTCATTTTTCTTACGTTTTTGCACTCAAGACATCTTTCCTCCTTCGCGTACACACTTTTTTTATGATTCGGAACCCATCTGACTCACAAAACTGTCTAAAAAGCCATTTAAACCAATAACGCCCTTTTGTTTCTTTTCCTTATACATTCACTTTTTCCACGTTTTTCCAACTTTCCTCCTTCTCGTACACACTGTTTTTAAGATTCCGAACCCATCTGACTCACAAAACTGTCTAAAAAGCCATTTAAACCAATACCGCCCTTTTGTTTCTTTTCCTCATACATTCATTTTTTCCACGTTTTTCCAACTTCCCTCCTTCTGGTACACACTTTTTTTATGATTTCGAACCCACCTGACTCACAAAATCGTTAAAAAGGCCATTTAAACCAATACCGCCCTTTGGTTTCTTTTCCTTATGCATTCATTTATCTCACGTTTTTGCACTCAAAACAACATTCCTCCTCCACGTACACACTTTTTTATGATTCCGAACCCACCTGACTCACAAAAGCGTCTACAAGGCCATTTAAACCAATTCCGCCCTTTTGTTTCTTTTCCTTATGCACTCATTTTTCTTACGTTTTTGCACTCAAGACAACTTCCCTCCTTCGCGTACACACTTTTTTTATGATTCCGGACCCATCTGACTCACAAAATAGTTAAAAAGGCCATTTAAACCAATACCGCCCTTTTGTTTCTTTTCCTTATGCATTCATTTTTCTTACGTTTTTGCACTCAAGACAAATTCCCTCCTTCGCGTACACACTTTTTTTATGATTCGGAATCCATCTGACTCACAAAACTGTCTAAAAAGCCATTTAAACCAATAACGCCCTTTTGTTTCTTTTCCTTATACATTCACTTTTTCCACGTTTTTCCAACTTTCCTCCTTCTCGTACACACTGTTTTTAAGATTCCGAACCCATCTGACTCACAATATAGTTAAAAAGGCCATTTAAACCAATTCCGCCCTTTTGTATCTTTTCCTTATACATTCACTTTTTCCACGTTTTTCGAACTTTCCTCCTTCTCGTACACACAATTTTTATGATTCCGAACCCACTTGACTCACAAAACCGCCTAAAAGGCTATTTAAACCAATTCCGCCCTTTTGTTTCTTTTCCTTATACATTCATTTTTTTCACGTTTTTGCACTCAAAACAACTTTCCTCCTTCGCGTACACACTTTTTTTATGATTCGGAACCCATCTGACTCACAAAACTGTCTAAAAAGCCATTTAAACCAATACCGCCCTTTTGTTTCTATTCCTCATACATTCATATTTTCCACGTTTTTCCAACTTCCCTCCTTCTGGTACACACTTTTTTTATGATTTCGAACCCACCTTACTCACAAAATCGTTAAAAAGGCCATTTAAATCAATACCGCCCTTTGGTTTCTTTTCCTTATGCATTCATTTTTCTCCCGTTTTTGCACTCAAGACAACTTTCCTCCTTCGCGTACACACTGTTTTCATGATTCCGAACCCATCTGACTCACAAAATCATCTAAAAGACCATTGAAACCAATACCTCCCTTTTGTTTCTTTTCCTTATACATTCATTTTTTCCACGTTTTTACATTCAAAACAACTTTCCTCCTTCGCGTACACACTGTTTTTAAGATTCCGAACCCATGACTCACAAAACTGTCTAAAAAGCCATTTAATCCAATACAGCCCTTTTGTTTCTTTTCCTTATGCATTCATTTTTCCCACGTTTTTGCACTCAAAACAGCTTTCCTCTTTTGCGTACACACTTTTTTTATGATTCCGAACCCATTTGACTCAGAAAATCGTTAAAAAGGCCATTTAAACCAATACCGCCCTTTTGTTTCTTTTCCTTATACATTCACTTTTTCCACGTTTTTCGAACTTTCCTCCTTCTCGTACACACTGTTTTTAAGATTCCGAACCCACCTGACTCACAAAACCGTCCAAAAGGCCATTTAAACCAATACCGCCCTTTTGTTTCTTTTCCTTATACATTCATTTTTCCCACGTTTTTGCACTCAAAACAACTTTCCTCCTTCGCGTACACACTTTTTTTATGATTCCGAACCCATATGACTCACAAAATCGTTAAAAAGGCCATTTAAACCAATACCGCCCTTTTGTTTCTTTTCCTTATGCATTCATTTTTTAAACGTTTTTGCACTCAAAACAACTTTCCTTCTTCGCGTTTTTAAGATTCCGAACCCATCTGACTCACAAAACTGTCTAAAAAGCCATTTAAACCAATACCGCCCTTTTCTTTCTTTTCCTTATGCATTCATTTTTTTCACGTTTTTGCACTCAAAACAACTTTCCTCCTTCGCGTAGACACTTTTTTTATGATTCGGAACCCATCTGACTCACAAAACTGTCTAAAAAGCCATTTAAATCTATAACGCCCTTTTGTTTCTTTTCCTTTTTGACTTTTTCCACGTTTTTCCAACTTTCCTCCTTCTCGTACACACTGTTTTTAAGATTCCGAACCCATCTGACTCACAAAATTGTTTAAAAAGCCATTTAAACCAATACCGCGCTTTTGTTTCTTTTCCTCATACATTCATTTTTTCCACGTTTTTCCAACTTCCCTCCTTCTGGTACACACTTTTTTTATGATTTCGAACCCACCTGACTCACAAAATCGTTAAAAAGGCCATTTAAACAAATACCGCCCTTTGGTTTCTTTTCCTTATGCATTCATTTATCTCACGTTTTTGCACTCAAAACAACATTCCTCCTTCACGTACACACTTTTTTATGATTCCGAACCCACCTGACTCACAAAAGCGTCTACAAGGCCATTTAAACCAATTCCGCCCTTTTGTTTCTTTTCCTTATGCATTCATTTTTCTTACGTTTTTGCACTCAAGACAACTTCCCTCCTTCGCGTACACACTTTTTTTATGATTCCGGACCCATCTGACTCACAATATAGTTAAAAAGGCCATTTAAACCAATACCGCCCTTTTGTTTCTTTTCCTTATACATTCACTTTTTAAACGTTTTTCGAACTTTCCTCCTTCTCGTACACACAATTTTTATGATTCCGAACCCACTTGACTCACAAAACCGCCTAAAAGGCTATTTAAACCAATTCCGCCCTTTTGTTTCTTTTCCTTATACATTCATTTTTTTCACGTTTTTGCACTCAAAACAACTTTCCTCCTTCGCGTACACACTTTTTTTATGATTCGGAACCAATCTGACTCACAAAACTGTCTAAAAAGCCATTTAAACCAATAACGCCCTTTTGTTTCTTTTCCTTATTGACTTTTTCCACGTTTTTCCAACTTTCCTCCTTCTCGTACACACTGTTTTTAAGATTCCGAACCCATCTGACTCACAAAACTGTCTAAAAAGCCATTTAAACCAATACCGCCCTTTTGTTTCTATTCCTCATACATTCATATTTTCCACGTTTTTCCAACTTCCCTCCTTCTGGTACACACTTTTTTTATGATTTCGAACCCACCTTACTCACAAAATCGTTAAAAAGGCCATTTAAATCAATACCGCCCTTTGGTTTCTTTTCCTTATGCATTCATTTTTCTCCCGTTTTTGCACTCAAAACAACATTCCTCCTTCTCGTATACACTTTTTTAGGATTCCGAACCCACCTGACTCCGTACACACTTTTTTCATGATTCCGAACCCATATGACTCACAAAATAGTTAAAAAAGCCATTTAAACCAATACCGCCCTTTTGTTTCTTTTCCTTATACATTCATTTTTTTCACGTTTTTGCACTCAAAACAACTTTCCTCCTTCGCGTACACACTGTTTTTAAGATTCCGAACACATCTGACTCACAAAACTGTCTACAAAGCCATTTAAACCAATACCGCCCTTTTGTTTCTTTTCCTTATGCATTCATTTTTTTCACGTTTTTGCACTCAACAACTTTCCTCCTTCGCGTACACACTGTTTTTAAGATTCCGAACCCATCTGACTCACAAAACTGTCTAAAAAGCCATTTAAACCAATACCGCCCTTTTGTTTCTTTTCCTTTTACATTCATTTTTCTTACGTTTTTGCACTCAAGACAACTTCCCTCCTTCGCGTACACACTTTTTTTATGATTCCGAACCCATCTCACTAACAAAACAGTCCAAAAGACCATTTAAACCAATTCCGCTCTTTTGTTTCTTTTCCTTATGCATTCATTTTTCTTACGTTTTTGCACTCAAGACATCTTTCCTCCTTCGCGTACACACTTTTTTTATGATTCGGAACCCATCTGACTCACAAAACTGTCTAAAAAGCCATTTAAACCAATAACGCCCTTTTGTTTCTTTTCCTTATACATTCACTTTTTCCACGTTTTTCCAACTTTCCTCCTTCTCGTACACACTGTTTTTAAGATTCCGAACCCATCTGACTCACAAAACTGTCTAAAAAGCCATTTAAACCAATACCGCCCTTTTGTTTCTTTTCCTCATACATTCATTTTTTCCACGTTTTTCCAACTTCCCTCCTTCTGGTACACACTTTTTTTATGATTTCGAACCCACCTGACTCACAAAATCGTTAAAAAGGCCATTTAAACCAATACCGCCCTTTGGTTTCTTTTCCTTATGCATTCATTTATCTCACGTTTTTGCACTCAAAACAACATTCCTCCTCCACGTACACACTTTTTTATGATTCCGAACCCACCTGACTCACAAAAGCGTCTACAAGGCCATTTAAACCAATTCCGCCCTTTTGTTTCTTTTCCTTATGCACTCATTTTTCTTACGTTTTTGCACTCAAGACAACTTCCCTCCTTCGCGTACACACTTTTTTTATGATTCCGGACCCATCTGACTCACAAAATAGTTAAAAAGGCCATTTAAACCAATACCGCCCTTTTGTTTCTTTTCCTTATGCATTCATTTTTCTTACGTTTTTGCACTCAAGACAAATTCCCTCCTTCGCGTACACACTTTTTTTATGATTCGGAATCCATCTGACTCACAAAACTGTCTAAAAAGCCATTTAAACCAATAACGCCCTTTTGTTTCTTTTCCTTATACATTCACTTTTTCCACGTTTTTCCAACTTTCCTCCTTCTCGTACACACTGTTTTTAAGATTCCGAACCCATCTGACTCACAATATAGTTAAAAAGGCCATTTAAACCAATTCCGCCCTTTTGTATCTTTTCCTTATACATTCACTTTTTCCACGTTTTTCGAACTTTCCTCCTTCTCGTACACACAATTTTTATGATTCCGAACCCACTTGACTCACAAAACCGCCTAAAAGGCTATTTAAACCAATTCCGCCCTTTTGTTTCTTTTCCTTATACATTCATTTTTTTCACGTTTTTGCACTCAAAACAACTTTCCTCCTTCGCGTACACACTTTTTTTATGATTCGGAACCCATCTGACTCACAAAACTGTCTAAAAAGCCATTTAAACCAATACCGCCCTTTTGTTTCTATTCCTCATACATTCATATTTTCCACGTTTTTCCAACTTCCCTCCTTCTGGTACACACTTTTTTTATGATTTCGAACCCACCTTACTCACAAAATCGTTAAAAAGGCCATTTAAATCAATACCGCCCTTTGGTTTCTTTTCCTTATGCATTCATTTTTCTCCCGTTTTTGCACTCAAAACAACATTCCTCCTTCTCGTATACACTTTTTTAGGATTCCGAACCCACCTGACTCACAAAAGCGTCTACAAGGCCATTTAAACCAATTCCACCCTTTTGTTTCTTTTCCTTATGCCTTCATTTTTCTTACGTTTTTGCACTCAAGACAACTTCCCTCCTTCGCGTACACACTTTTTTCATGATTCCGAACCCATATGACTCACAAAATAGTTAAAAAAGCCATTTAAACCAATACCGCCCTTTTGTTTCTTTTCCTTATACATTCATTTTTTTCACGTTTTTGCACTCAAAACAACTTTCCTCCTTCGCGTACACACTGTTTTTAAGATTCCGAACACATCTGACTCACAAAACTGTCTACAAAGCCATTTAAACCAATACCGCCCTTTTGTTTCTTTTCCTTATGCATTCATTTTTTTCACGTTTTTGCACTCAACAACTTTCCTCCTTCGCGTACACACTGTTTTTAAGATTCCGAACCCATCTGACTCACAAAACTGTCTAAAAAGCCATTTAAACCAATACCGCCCTTTTGTTTCTTTTCCTTATACATTCATTTTTCTTACGTTTTTGCACTCAAGACAACTTCCCTGCTTCGCGTACACACTTTTTTTATGATTCCGAACCCATCTCACTAACAAAACAGTCCAAAAGACCATTTAAACCAATTCCGCTCTTTTGTTTCTTTTCCTTATGCATTCATTTTTCTTACGTTTTTGCACTCAAGACATCTTTCCTCCTTCGCGTACACACTTTTTTTATGATTCGGAACCCATCTGACTCACAAAACTGTCTAAAAAGCCATTTAAACCAATAACGCCCTTTTGTTTCTTTTCCTTATACATTCACTTTTTCCACGTTTTTCCAACTTTCCTCCTTCTCGTACACACTGGTTTTAAGATTCCGAACCCATCTGACTCACAAAACTGTCTAAAAAGCCATTTAAACCAATACCGCCCTTTTGTTTCTTTTCCTCATACATTCATTTTTTCCACGTTTTTCTAACTTCCCTCCTTCTGGTACACACTTTTTTTATGATTTCGAACCCACCTGACTCACAAAATCGTTAAAAAGGCCATTTAAACCAATACCGCCCTTTGGTTTCTTTTCTTTATGCATTCATTTATCTCACGTTTTTGCACTCAAAACAACATTCCTCCTTCACGTACACACTTTTTTATGATTCCGAACCCACCTGACTCACAAAAGCGTCTACAAGGCCATTTAAACCAATTCCGCCCTTTTGTTTCTTTTCCTTATGCACTCATTTTTCTTACGTTTTTGCACTCAAGACAACTTCCCTCCTTCGCGTACACACTTTTTTTATGATTCCGGACCCATCTGACTCACAAAATAGTTAAAAAAGCCATTTAAACCAATACCGCCCTTTTGTTTCTTTTCCTTATGCATTCATTTTTCTTACGTTTTTGCACTCAAGACAAATTCCCTCCTTCGCGTACACACTTTTTTTATGATTCCGGACCCATGTGACTCACAATATAGTTAAAAAGGCCATTTAAACCAATACCGCCCTTTTGTATCTTTTCCTTATACATTCACTTTTTCCACGTTTTTCGAACTTTCCTCCTTCTCGTACACACAATTTTTATGATTCCGAACCCACTTGACTCACAAAACCGCCTAAAAGGCTATTTAAACCAATTCCGCCCTTTTGTTTCTTTTCCTTATACATTCATTTTTTTCACGTTTTTGCACTCAAAACAACTTTCCTCCTTCGCGTACACACTTTTTTTATGATTCGGAACCCATCTGACTCACAAAACTGTCTAAAAAGCCATTTAAACCAATAACGCCCTTTTGTTTCTTTTCCTTATTGACTTTTTCCACGTTTTTCCAACTTTCCTCCTTCTCGTACACACTGTTTTTAAGATTCCGAACCCATCTGACTCACAAAACTGTCTAAAAAGCCATTTAAACCAATACCGCCCTTTTGTTTCTATTCCTCATACATTCATATTTTCCACGTTTTTCCAACTTCCCTCCTTCTGGTACACACTTTTTTTATGATTTCGAACCCACCTTACTCACAAAATCGTTAAAAAGGCCATTTAAATCAATACCGCCCTTTGGTTTCTTTTCCTTATGCATTCATTTTTCTCCCGTTTTTGCACTCAAGACAACTTCCCTCCTTCGCGTACACACTTTTTTTATGATTCCGAACCCATCTCACTAACAAAACAGTCCAAAAGACCATTTAAACCAATTCCACCCTTTTGTTTCTTTTCCTTATGCATTCATTTTTCTTACGTTTTTGCACTCAAGACAACTTCCCTCCTTCGCGTACACACTTTTTTCATGATTCCGAACCCATATGACTCACAAAATAGTTAAAAAAGCCATTTAAACCAATACCGCCCTTTTGTTTCTTTTCCTTATACATTCATTTTTTTCACGTTTTTGCACTCAAAACAACTTTCCTCCTTCGCGTACACACTGTTTTTAAGATTCAGAACACATCTGACTCACAAAACTGTCTACAAAGCCATTTAAACCAAAACCGCCCTTTTGTTTCTTTTCCTTATGCATTCATTTTTTTCACGTTTTTGCACTCAACAACTTTTCTCCTTCGCGTACACACTGTTTTTAAGATTCCGAACCCATCTGACTCACAAAACTGTCTAAAAAGCCATTTAAACCAATACCGCCCTTTTGTTTCTTTTCCTTATACATTCATTTTTCTTACGTTTTTGCACTCAAGACAACTTCCCTCCTTCGCGTACACACTTTTTTTATGATTCCGAACCCATCTCACTAACAAAACAGTCCAAAAGACCATTTAAACCAATTCCGCTCTTTTGTTTGTTTTCCTTATGCATTCATTTTTCTTACGTTTTTGCACTCAAGACATCTTTTCCTCCTTCGCGTACACACTTTTTTTATGATTCGGAACCCATCTGACTCACAAAACTGTCTAAAAAGCCATTTAAACCAATACCGCCCTTTTGTTTCTTTTCCTTATACATTCACTTTTTCCACGTTTTTCCAACTTTCCTCCTTCTCGTACACACTGTTTTTAAGATTCCGAACCCATCTGACTCACAAAACTGTCTAAAAAGCCATTTAAACCAATACCGCCCTTTTGTTTCTTTTCCTCATACATTTATTTTTTCCACGTTTTTCCAACTTCCCTCCTTCTGGTACACACTTTTTTTATGATTTCGAACCCACCTGACTCACAAAATCGTTAAAAAGGCCATTTAAACCAATACCGCCCTTTGGTTTCTTTTCCTTATGCATTCATTTATCTCACGTTTTTGCACTCAAAACAACATTCCTCCTTCACGTACACACTTTTTTATGATTCCGAACCCACCTGACTCACAAAAGCGTCTACAAGGCCATTTAAACCAATTCCGCCCTTTTGTTTCTCTTCCTTATGCACTCATTTTTCTTACGTTTTTGCACTCAAGACAACTTCCCTCCTTCGCGTACACACTTTTTTTATGATTCCGGACCCATCTGACTCACAAAATAGTTAAAAAGGCCATTTAAACCAATACCGCCCTTTTGTTTCTTTTCCTTATACATTCACTTTTTCCACGTTTTTCGAACTTTCCTCCTTCTCGTACACACAATTTTTATGATTCCGAACCCACTTGACTCACAAAACCGCCTAAAAGGCCATTTAAACCAATTCCGCCCTTTTGTTTCTTTTCCTTATGCATTCATTTTTCTTACGTTTTTGCACTCAAAACAACATTCCTCCTTCACGTACACACTTTTTTATGATTCCGAACCCACCTGACTCACAAAAGCGTCTACAAGGCCATTTAAACCAATTCCGCCCTTTTGTTTCTTTTCCTTATGCACTCATTTTTCTTACGTTTTTGCACTCAAGACAACTTTCCTCCTTCGCGTACACACTGTTTTTAAGATTCCGAACCCATCTGACTCACAAAACTGTCTAAAAAGCCATTTAAACCAATACCGCCCTTTTGTTTCTTTTCCTTATGCATTCATTTTTCCCACGTTTTTGCACTCAAAACAACTTTCCTCCTTTGCGTACACACTTTGTTTATGATTCCGAACCCATATGACTCACAAAATCGTTAAAAAGGCCATTTAAACCAATACCGCCCTTTCGTTTCTTTTCCTTACAAATTCATTTTTCTTACATTTTTGCACTCAAGACAACTTTCCACCTTCGCGTACACACTGTTTTGATGATTCCGAACGCATCTGACTCACAAAACTGTCTAAAAAGCCATTTAAACCAATAACGCCCTTTTGTTTCTTTTCCTTATTGACTTTTTCCACGTTTTTCCAACTTTCCTCCTTCTCGTACACACTGTTTTTAAGATTCCGAACCCATCTGACTCACAAAACTGTCTAAAAAGCCATTTAAACCAATACCGCCCTTTTGTTTCTTTTCCTTATGCATTAATTTTTCCCACGTTTTTGCACTCAAAACAACTTCCCTCCTTCTGGTACACACTTTTTTTATGATTTCGAACCCACCTTACTCACAAAATCGTTAAAAAGGCCATTTAAATCAATACCGCCCTTTGGTTTCTTTTCCTTATGCATTCATTTTTCTCCCGTTTTTGCACTCAAAACAACATTCCTCCTTCTCGTATACACTTTTTTAGGATTCCGAACCCACCTGACTCACAAAAGCGTCTACAAGGCCATTTAAACCAATTCCACCCTTTTGTTTCTTTTCCTTATGCATTCATTTTTCTTACGTTTTTGCACTCAAGACAACTTCCCTCCTTCGCGTACACACTTTTTTAATGATTCCGAACCCATATGACTCACAAAATAATTAAAAAAGCCATTTAAACCAATACCGCCCTTTTGTTTCTTTTCCTTATACATTCATTTTTTTCACGTTTTTGCACTCAAAACAACTTTCTTCCTTCGCGTACACACTGTTTTTAAGATTCCGAACACATCTGACTCACAAAACTGTCTACAAAGCCATTTAAACCAATACCGCCCTTTTGTTTCTTTTCCTTATGCATTCATTTTTTTCACGTTTTTGCACTCAAGACATCTTTCCTCCTTCGCGTACACACTTTTTTTATGATTCGGAACCCATCTGACTCACAAAACTGTCTAAAAAGCCATTTAAACCAATAACGCCCTTTTGTTTCTTTTCCTCATACATTCATTTTTTCCACGTTTTTCCAACTTCCCTCCTTCTGGTACACACTTTTTTTATGATTTCGAACCCACCTGACTCACAAAATCGTTAAAAAGGCCATTTAAACCAATACCGCCCTTTGGTTTCTTTTCCTTATGCATTCATTTATCTCACGTTTTTGCACTCAAAACAACATTCCTCCTTCACGTACACACTTTTTTATGATTCCGAACCCACCTGACTCATAAAAGCGTCTACAAGGCCATTTAAACCAATTCCGCCCTTTTGTTTCTTTTCCTTATGCACTCATTTTTCTTACGTTTTTGCACTCAAGACAACTTCCCTCCTTCGCGTACACACTTTTTTTATGATTCCGGACCCATCTGACTCACAAAATAGTTAAAAAGGCCATTTAAACCAATACCGCCCTTTTGTTTCTTTTCCTTATGCATTCATTTTTCTTACGTTTTTGCACTCAAGACAACTTCCCTCCTTCGCGTACACACTTTTTTTATGATTCCGGACCCATCTGACTCACAATATAGTTAAAAAGGCCATTTAAACCAATACCGCCCTTTTGTTTCTTTTCCTTATACATTCACTTTTTCAACGTTTTTCGAACTTTCCTCCTTCTCGTACACACAATTTTTATGATTCCGAACCCACTTGACTCACAAAACCGCCTAAAAGGCTATTTAAACCAATTCCGCCCTTTTGTTTCTTTTCCTTGTACATTCATTTTTTTCACGTTTTTGCACTCAAAACAACTTTCCTCCTTCGCGTACACACTTTTTTTATGATTCGGAACCCATCTGACTCACAAAACTGTCTAAAAAGCCATTTAAACCAATACCGCCCTTTTGTTTCTATTCCTCATACATTCATATTTTCCACGTTTTTCCAACTTCCCTCCTTCTGGTACACACTTTTTTTATGATTTCGAACCCACCTTACTCACAAAATCGTTAAAAAGGCCATTTAAATCATTACCGCCCTTTGGTTTCTTTTCCTTATGCATTCATTATTCTCCCGTTTTTGCACTCAAAACAACATTCCTCCTTCTCGTATACACTTTTTTAGGATTCCGAACCCACCTGACTCACAAAAGCGTCTACAAGGCCATTTAAACCAATTCCACCCTTTTGTTTCTTTTCCTTATGCATTCATTTTTCTTACGTTTTTGCACTCAAGACAACTTCCCTCCTTCGCGTACACACTTTTTTCATGATTCCGAACCCATATGACTCACAAAATAGTTAAAAAAGCCATTTAAACCAATACCGCCCTTTTGTTTCTTTTCCTTATACATTCATTTTTTTCACGTTTTTGCACTCAAAACAACTTTCCTCCTTCGCGTACACACTGTTTTTAAGATTCCGAACACATCTGACTCACAAAACTGTCTACAAAGCCATTTAAACCAATACCGCCCTTTTGTTTCTTTTCCTTATGCATTCATTTTTTTCACGTTTTTGCACTCAACAACTTTCCTCCTTCGCGTACACACTGTTTTTAAGATTCCGAACCCATCTGACTCACAAAACTGTCTAAAAAGCCATTTAAACCAATACCGCCCTTTTGTTTCTTTTCCTTATACATTCATTTTTCTTACGTTTTTGCACTCAAGACAACTTCCCTCCTTCGCGTACACACTTTTTTTATGATTCCGAACCCATCTCACTAACAAAACAGTCCAAAAGACCATTTAAACCAATTCCGCTCTTTTGTTTCTTTTCCTTATGCATTCATTTTTCTTACGTTTTTGCACTCAAGACATCTTTCCTCCTTCGCGTACACACTTTTTTTATGATTCGGAACAAATCTGACTCACAAAACTGTCTAAAAAGCCATTTAAACCAATAACGCCCTTTTGTTTCTTTTCCTTACACATTCACTTTTTCCACGTTTTTCCAACTTTCCTCCTTCTCGTACACACCGTTTTTAAGATTCCGAACCCATCTGACTCACAAAACTGTCTAAAAAGCCATTTAAAGCAATACCGCCCTTTTGTTTCTTTTCCTCATACATTCATTTTTTCCACGTTTTTCCAACTTCCCTCCTTCTGGTACACACTTTTTTTATGATTTCGAACCCACCTGACTCACAAAATCGTTAAAAAGGCCATTTAAACCAATACCGCCCTTTGGTTTCTTTTCCTTATGCATTCATTTATCTCACGTTTTTGCACTCAAAACAACATTCCTCCTTCACGTACACACTTTTTTATGATTCCGAACCCACCTGACTCACAAAAGCGTCTACAAGGCCATTTAAACCAATTCCGCCCTTTTGTTTCTTTTCCTTATGCACTCATTTTTCTTACGTTTTTGCACTCAAGACAACTTCCCTCCTTCGCGTACACACTTTTTTTATGATTCCGGACCCATCTGACTCACAAAATAGTTAAAAAGGCCATTTAAACCAATACCGCCCTTTTGTTTCTTTTCCTTATGCATTCATTTTTCTTACGTTTTTGCACTCAAGACAAATTCCCTCCTTCGCGTACACACTTTTTTTATGATTCCGGACCCATGTGACTCACAATATAGTTAAAAAGGCCATTTAAACCAATACCGCCCTTTTGTATCTTTTCCTTATACATTCACTTTTTCCACGTTTTTCGAACTTTCCTCCTTCTCGTACACACAATTTTTATGATTCCGAACCCACTTGACTCACAAAACCGCCTAAAAGGCTATTTAAACCAATTCCGCCCTTTTGTTTCTTTTCCTTATACATTCATTTTTTTCACGTTTTTGCACTCAAAACAACTTTCCTCCTTCGCGTACACACTTTTTTTATGATTCGGAACCCATCTGACTCACAAAACTGTCTAAAAAGCCATTTAAACCAATAACGCCCTTTTGTTTCTTTTCCTTATTGACTTTTTCCACGTTTTTCCAACTTTCCTCCTTCTCGTACACACTGTTTTTAAGATTCCGAACCCATCTGACTCACAAAACTGTCTAAAAAGCCATTTAAACCAATACCGCCCTTTTGTTTCTATTCCTCATACATTCATATTTTCCACGTTTTTCCAACTTCCCTCCTTCTGGTACACACTTTTTTTATGATTTCGAACCCACCTTACTCACAAAATCGTTAAAAAGGCCATTTAAATCAATACCGCCCTTTGGTTTCTTTTCCTTATGCATTCATTTTTCTCCCGTTTTTGCACTCAAAACAACATTCCTCCTTCTCGTATACACTTTTTTAGGATTCCGAACCCACCTGACTCACAAAAGCGTCTACAAGGCCATTTAAACCAATTCCACCCTTTTGTTTCTTTTCCTTATGCCTTCATTTTTCTTACGTTTTTGCACTCAAGACAACTTCCCTCCTTCGCGTACACACTTTTTTCATGATTCCGAACCCATATGACTCACAAAATAGTTAAAAAAGCCATTTAAACCAATACCGCCCTTTTGTTTCTTTTCCTTATACATTCATTTTTTTCATGTTTTTGCACTCAAAACAACTTTCCTCCTTCGCGTACACACTGTTTTTAAGATTCCGAACACATCTGACTCACAAAACTGTCTACAAAGCCATTTAAACCAATACCGCCCTTTTGTTTCTTTTCCTTATGCATTCATTTTTTTCACGTTTTTGCACTCAACAACTTTCCTCCTTCGCGTACACACTGTTTTTAAGATTCCGAACCCATCTGACTCACAAAACTGTCTAAAAAGCCATTTAAACCAATACCGCCCTTTTGTTTCTTTTCCTTATACATTCATTTTTCTTACGTTTTTGCACTCAAGACAACTTCCCTCCTTCGCGTACACACTTTTTTTATGATTCCGAACCCATCTCACTAACAAAACAGTCCAAAAGACCATTTAAACCAATTCCGCTCTTTTGTTTCTTTTCCTTATGCATTCATTTTTCTTACGTTTTTGCACTCAAGACATCTTTCCTCCTTCGCGTACACACTTTTTTTATGATTCGGAACCCATCTGACTCACAAAACTGTCTAAAAAGCCATTTAAACCAATAACGCCCTTTTGTTTCTTTTCCTTATACATTCACTTTTTCCACGTTTTTCCAACTTTCCTCCTTCTCGTACACACTGTTTTTAAGATTCCGAACCCATCTGACTCACAAAACTGTCTAAAAAGCCATTTAAACCAATACCGCCCTTTTGTTTCTTTTCCTCATACATTCATTTTTTCCACGTTTTTCTAACTTCCCTCCTTCTGGTACACACTTTTTTTATGATTTCGAACCCACCTGACTCACAAAATCGTTAAAAAGGCCATTTAAACCAATACCGCCCTTTGGTTTCTTTTCCTTATGCATTCATTTATCTCACGTTTTTGCACTCAAAACAACATTCCTCCTTCACGTACACACTTTTTTATGATTCCGAACCCACCTGACTCACAAAAGCGTCTACAAGGCCATTTAAACCAATTCCGCCCTTTTGTTTCTTTTCCTTATGCACTCATTTTTCTTACGTTTTTGCACTCAAGACAACTTCCCTCCTTCGCGTACACACTTTTTTTATGATTCCGGACCCATCTGACTCACAAAATAGTTAAAAAAGCCACTTAAACCAATACCGCCCTTTTGTTTCTTTTCCTTATGCATTCATTTTTCTTACGTTTTTGCACTCAAGACAAATTCCCTCCTTCGCGTACACACTTTTTTTATGATTCCGGACCCATGTGACTCACAATATAGTTAAAAAGGCCATTTAAACCAATACCGCCCTTTTGTATCTTTTCCTTATACATTCACTTTTTCCACGTTTTTCGAACTTTCCTCCTTCTCGTACACACAATTTTTATGATTCCGAACCCACTTGACTCACAAAACCGCCTAAAAGGCTATTTAAACCAATTCCGCCCTTTTGTTTCTTTTCCTTATACATTCATTTTTTTCACGTTTCTGCACTCAAAACAACTTTCCTCCTTCGCGTACACACTTTTTTTATGATTCGGAACCCATCTGACTCACAAAACTGTCTAAAAAGCCATTTAAACCAATAACGCCCTTTTGTTTCTTTTCCTTATTGACTTTTTCCACGTTTTTCCAACTTTCCTCCTTCTCGTACACACTGTTTTTAAGATTCCGAACCCATCTGACTCACAAAACTGTCTAAAAAGCCATTTAAACCAATACCGCCCTTTTGTTTCTATTCCTCATACATTCATATTTTCCACGTTTTTCCAACTTCCCTCCTTCTGGTACACACTTTTTTATGATTTCGAACCCACCTTACTCACAAAATCGTTAAAAAGGCCATTTAAATCAATACCGCCCTTTGGTTTCTTTTCCTTATGCATTCATTTTTCTCCCGTTTTTGCACTCAAAACAACATTCCTCCTTCTCGTATACACTTTTTTAGGATTCCGAACCCACCTGACTCACAAAAGCGTCTACAAGGCCATTTAAACCAATTCCACCCTTTTGTTTCTTTTCCTTATGCATTCATTTTTCTTACGTTTTTGCACTCAAGACAACTTCCCTCCTTCGCGTACACACTTTTTTCATGATTCCGAACCCATATGACTCACAAAATAGTTAAAAAAGCCATTTAAACCAATACCGCCCTTTTGTTTCTTTTCCTTATACATTCATTTTTTTCACGTTTTTGCACTCAAAACAACTTTCCTCCTTCGCGTACACACTGTTTTTAAGATTCAGAACACATCTGACTCACAAAACTGTCTACAAAGCCATTTAAACCAAAACCGCCCTTTTGTTTCTTTTCCTTATGCATTCATTTTTTTCACGTTTTTGCACTCAACAACTTTTCTCCTTCGCGTACACACTGTTTTTAAGATTCCGAACCCATCTGACTCACAAAACTGTCTAAAAAGCCATTTAAACCAATACCGCCCTTTTGTTTCTTTTCCTTATACATTCATTTTTCTTACGTTTTTGCACTCAAGACAACTTCCCTCCTTCGCGTACACACTTTTTTTATGATTCCGAACCCATCTCACTAACAAAACAGTCCAAAAGACCATTTAAACCAATTCCGCTCTTTTGTTTGTTTTCCTTATGCATTCATTTTTCTTACGTTTTTGCACTCAAGACATCTTTTCCTCCTTCGCGTACACACTTTTTTTATGATTCGGAACCCATCTGACTCACAAAACTGTCTAAAAAGCCATTTAAACCAATACCGCCCTTTTGTTTCTTTTCCTTATACATTCACTTTTTCCACGTTTTTCCAACTTTCCTCCTTCTCGTACACACTGTTTTTAAGATTCCGAACCCATCTGACTCACAAAACTGTCTAAAAAGCCATTTAAACCAATACCGCCCTTTTGTTTCTTTTCCTCATACATTTATTTTTTCCACGTTTTTCCAACTTCCCTCCTTCTGGTACACACTTTTTTTATGATTTCGAACCCACCTGACTCACAAAATCGTTAAAAAGGCCATTTAAACCAATACCGCCCTTTGGTTTCTTTTCCTTATGCATTCATTTATCTCACGTTTTTGCACTCAAAACAACATTCCTCCTTCACGTACACACTTTTTTATGATTCCGAACCCACCTGACTCACAAAAGCGTCTACAAGGCCATTTAAACCAATTCCGCCCGTTTGTTTCTCTTCCTTATGCACTCATTTTTCTTACGTTTTTGCACTCAAGACAACTTCCCTCCTTCGCGTACACACTTTTTTAATGATTCCGGACCCATCTGACTCACAAAATAGTTAAAAAGGCCATTTAAACCAATACCGCCCTTTTGTTTCTTTTCCTTATACATTCACTTTTTCCACGTTTTTCGAACTTTCCTCCTTCTCGTACACACAATTTTTATGATTCCGAACCCACTTGACTCACAAAACCGCCTAAAAGGCCATTTAAACCAATTCCGCCCTTTTGTTTCTTTTCCTTATGCATTCATTTTTCTTACGTTTTTGCACTCAAAACAACATTCCTCCTTCACGTACACACTTTTTTATGATTCCGAACCCACCTGACTCACAAAAGCGTCTACAAGGCCATTTAAACCAATTCCGCCCTTTTGTTTCTTTTCCTTATGCACTCATTTTTCTTACGTTTTTGCACTCAAGACAACTTTCCTCCTTCGCGTACACACTGTTTTTAAGATTCCGAACCCATCTGACTCACAAAACTGTCTAAAAAGCCATTTAAACCAATACCGCCCTTTTGTTTCTTTTCCTTATGCATTCATTTTTCCCACGTTTTTGCACTCAAAACAACTTTCCTCCTTTGCGTACACACTTTGTTTATGATTCCGAACCCATATGACTCACAAAATCGTTAAAAAGGCCATTTAAACCAATACCGCCCTTTCGTTTCTTTTCCTTACAAATTCATTTTTCTTACATTTTTGCACTCAAGACAACTTTCCACCTTCGCGTACACACTGTTTTGATGATTCCGAACGCATCTGACTCACAAAACTGTCTAAAAAGCCATTTAAACCAATAACGCCCTTTTGTTTCTTTTCCTTATTGACTTTTTCCACGTTTTTCCAACTTTCCTCCTTCTCGTACACACTGTTTTTAAGATTCCGAACCCATCTGACTCACAAAACTGTCTAAAAAGCCATTTAAACCAATACCGCCCTTTTGTTTCTTTTCCTTATGCATTAATTTTTCCCACGTTTTTGCACTCAAAACAACTTCCCTCCTTCTGGTACACACTTTTTTTATGATTTCGAACCCACCTTACTCACAAAATCGTTAAAAAGGCCATTTAAATCAATACCGCCCTTTGGTTTCTTTTCCTTATGCATTCATTTTTCTCCCGTTTTTGCACTCAAAACAACATTCCTCCTTCTCGTATACACTTTTTTAGGATTCCGAACCCACCTGACTCACAAAAGCGTCTACAAGGCCATTTAAACCAATTCCACCCTTTTGTTTCTTTTCCTTATGCATTCATTTTTCTTACGTTTTTGCACTCAAGACAACTTCCCTCCTTCGCGTACACACTTTTTTCATGATTCCGAACCCATATGACTCACAAAATAATTAAAAAAGCCATTTAAACCAATACCGCCCTTTTGTTTCTTTTCCTTATACATTCATTTTTTTCACGTTTTTGCACTCAAAACAACTTTCTTCCTTCGCGTACACACTGTTTTTAAGATTCCGAACACATCTGACTCACAAAACTGTCTACAAAGCCATTTAAACCAATACCGCCCTTTTGTTTCTTTTCCTTATGCATTCATTTTTTTCACGTTTTTGCACTCAAGACATCTTTCCTCCTTCGCGTACACACTTTTTTTATGATTCGGAACCCATCTGACTCACAAAACTGTCTAAAAAGCCATTTAAACCAATAACGCCCTTTTGTTTCTTTTCCTCATACATTCATTTTTTCCACGTTTTTCCAACTTCCCTCCTTCTGGTACACACTTTTTTTATGATTTCGAACCCACCTGACTCACAAAATCGTTAAAAAGGCCATTTAAACCAATACCGCCCTTTGGTTTCTTTTCCTTATGCATTCATTTATCTCACGTTTTTGCACTCAAAACAACATTCCTCCTTCACGTACACACTTTTTTATGATTCCGAACCCACCTAACTCACAAAAGCGTCTACAAGGCCATTTAAACCAATTCCGCCCTTTTGTTTCTTTTCCTTATGCACTCATTTTTCTTACGTTTTTGCACTCAAGACAACTTCCCTCCTTCGCGTACACACTTTTTTTATGATTCCGGACCCATCTGACTCACAAAATAGTTAAAAAGGCCATTTAAACCAATACCGCCCTTTTGTTTCTTTTCCTTATGCATTCATTTTTCTTACGTTTTTGCACTCAAGACAACTTCCCTCCTTCGCGTACACACTTTTTTTATGATTCCGGACCCATCTGACTCACAATATAGTTAAAAAGGCCATTTAAACCAATACCGCCCTTTTGTTTCTATTCCTCATACATTCATATTTTCCACGTTTTTCCAACTTCCCTCCTTCTGGTACACACTTTTTTTATGATTTCGAACCAACCTTACTCACAAAATCGTTAAAAAGGCCATTTAAATCAATACCGCCCTTTGGTTTCTTTTCCTTATGCATTCATTTTTCTCCCGTTTTTGCACTCAAAACAACATTCCTCCTTCTCGTATACACTTTTTTAGGATTCCGAACCCACCTGACTCACAAAAGCGTCTACAAGGCCATTTAAACCAATTCCACCCTTTTGTTTCTTTTCCTTATGCATTCATTTTTCTTACGTTTTTGCACTCAAGACAACTTCCCTCCTTCGCGTACACACGTTTTTCATGATTCCGAACCCATATGACTCACAAAATAGTTAAAAAAGCCATTTAAACCAATACCGCCCTTTTGTTTCTTTTCCTTATACATTCATTTTTTTCACGTTTTTGCACTCAAAACAACTTTCCTCCTTCGCGTACACACTGTTTTTAAGATTCCGAACACATCTGACTCACAAAACTGTCTACAAAGCCATTTAAACCAATACCGCCCTTTTGTTTCTTTTCCTTATGCATTCATTTTTTTCACGTTTTTGCACTCAACAACTTTCCTCCTTCGCGTACACACTGTTTTTAAGATTCCGAACCCATCTGACTCACAAAACTGTCTAAAAAGCCATTTAAACCAATACCGCCCTTTTGTTTCTTTTCCTTATACATTCATTTTTCTTACGTTTTTGCACTCAAGACAACTTCCCTCCTTCGCGTACACACTTTTTTTATGATTCCGAACCCATCTCACTAACAAAACAGTCCAAAAGACCATTTAAACCAATTCCGCTCTTTTGTTTCTTTTCCTTATGCATTCATTTTTCTTACGTTTTTGCACTCAAGACATCTTTCCTCCTTCGCGTACACACTTTTTTTATGATTCGGAACAAATCTGACTCACAAAACTGTCTAAAAAGCCATTTAAACAAATAACGCCCTTTTGTTTCTTTTCCTTACACATTCACTTTTTCCACGTTTTTCCAACTTTCCTCCTTCTCGTACACACCGTTTTTAAGATTCCGAACCCATCTGACTCACAAAACTGTCTAAAAAGCCATTTAAAGCAATACCGCCCTTTTGTTTCTTTTCCTCATACATTCATTTTTTCCACGTTTTTCCAACTTCCCTCCTTCTGGTACACACTTTTTTTATGATTTCGAACCCACCTGACTCACAAAATCGTTAAAAAGGCCATTTAAACCAATACCGCCCTTTGGTTTCTTTTCCTTATGCATTCATTTATCTCACGTTTTTGCACTCAAAACAACATTCCTCCTTCACGTACACACTTTTTTATGATTCCGAACCCACCTGACTCACAAAAGCGTCTACAAGGCCATTTAAACCAATTCCGCCCTTTTGTTTCTTTTCCTTATGCACTCATTTTTCTTACGTTTTTGCACTCAAGACAACTTCCCTCCTTCGCGTACACACTTTTTTTATGATTCCGGACCCATCTGACTCACAAAATAGTTAAAAAGGCCATTTAAACCAATACCGCCCTTTTGTTTCTTTTCCTTATGCATTCATTTTTCTTACGTTTTTGCACTCAAGACAACTTCCCTCCTTCGCGTACACACTTTTTTTATGATTCCGGACCCATCTGACTCACAATATAGTTAAAAAGGCCATTTAAACCAATACCGCCCTTTTGTATCTTTTCCTTATACATTCACTTTTTCCACGTTTTTCGAACTTTCCTCCTTCTCGTACACACAATTTTTATGATTCCGAACCCACTTGACTCACAAAACCGCCTAAAAGGCTATTTAAACCAATTCCGCCCTTTTGTTTCTTTTCCTTATACATTCATTTTTTCACGTTTTTGCACTCAAAACAACTTTCCTCCTTCGCGTACACACTTTTTTTATGATTCGGAACCCATCTGACTCACAAAACTGTCTAAAAAGCCATTTAAACCAATAACGCCCTTTTGTTTCTTTTCCTTATTGACTTTTTCCACGTTTTTCCAACTTTCCTCCTTCTCGTACACACTGTTTTTAAGATTCCGAACCCATCTGACTCACAAAACTGTCTAAAAAGCCATTTAAACCAATACTGCCCTTTTGTTTCTATTCCTCATACATTCATATTTTCCACGTTTTTCCAACTTCCCTCCTTCTGGTACACACTTTTTTTATGATTTCGAACCCACCTTACTCAGAAAATCGTTAAAAAGGCCATTTAAATCAATACCGCCCTTTGGTTTCTTTTCCTTATGCATTCATTTTTCTCCCGTTTTTGCACTCAAAACAACATTCCTCCTTCTCGTATACACTTTTTTAGGATTCCGAACCCACCTGACTCACAAAAGCGTCTACAAGGCCATTTAAACCAATTCCACCCTTTTGTTTCTTTTTCTTATGCATTCATTTTTCTTACGTTTTTGCACTCAAGACAACTTCCCTCCTTCGCGTACACACTTTTTTCATGATTCCGAACCCATATGACTCACAAAATAGTTAAAAAAGCCATTTAAACCAATACCGCCCTTTTGTTTCTTTTCCTTATACATTCATTTTTTTCACGTTTTTGCACTCAAAACAACTTTCCTCCTTCGCGTACACACTGTTTTTAAGATTCAGAACACATCTGACTCACAAAACTGTCTACAAAGCCATTTAAACCAATACCGCCCTTTTGTTTCTTTTCCTTATGCATTCATTTTTTTTACGTTTTTGCACTCAACAACTTTTCTCCTTCGCGTACACACTGTTTTTAAGATTCCGAACCCATCTGACTCACAAAACTGTCTAAAAAGCCATTTAAACCAATACCGCCCTTTTGTTTCTTTTCCTTATACATTCATTTTTCTTACGTTTTTGCACTCAAGACAACTTCCCTCCTTCGCGTACACACTTTTTTTATGATTCCGAACCCATCTCACTAACAAAACAGTCCAAAAGACCATTTAAACCAATTCCGCTCTTTTGTTTCTTTTCCTTATGCATTCATTTTTCTTACGTTTTTGCACTCAAGACATCTTTTCCTCCTTCGCGTACACACTTTTTTATGATTCGGAACCCATCTGACTCACAAAACTGTCTAAAAAGCCATTTAAACCAATACCGCCCTTTTGTTTCTTTTCCTTATACATTCACTTTTTCCACGTTTTTCCAACTTTCCTCCTTCTCGTACACACTGTTTTTAAGATTCCGAACCCATCTGACTCACAAAACTGTCTAAAAAGCCATTTAAACCAATACCGCCCTTTTGTTTCTTTTCCTCATACATTCATTTTTTCCACGTTTTTCCAACTTCCCTCCTTCTGGTACACACTTTTTTTATGATTTCGAACCCACCTGACTCACAAAATCGTTAAAAAGGCCATTTAAACCAATACCGCCCTTTGGTTTCTTTTCCTTATGCATTCATTTATCTCACGTTTTTGCACTCAAAACAACATTCCTCCTTCACGTACACACTTTTTTATGATTCCGAACCCACCTGACTCACAAAAGCGTCTACAAGGCCATTTAAACCAATTCCGCCCTTTTGTTTCTCTTCCTTATGCACTCATTTTTCTTACGTTTTTGCACTCAAGACAACTTCCCTCCTTCGCGTACACACTTTTTTTATGATTCCGGACCCATCTGACTCACAAAATAGTTAAAAAGGCCATTTAAACCAATACCGCCCTTTTGTTTCTTTTCCTTATACATTCACTTTTTCCACGTTTTTCGAACTTTCCTTCTTCTCTTACACACAATTTTTATGATTCCGAACCCACTTGACTCACAAAACCGCCTAAAAGGCCATTTAAACCAATTCCGCCCTTTTGTTTCTTTTCCTTATGCATTCATTTTTCTTACGTTTTTGCACTCAAAACAACTTTCCTCCTTCGCGTACACACTGTTTTTAAGATTCCGAACCCATCTGACTCACAAAACTGTCTAAAAAGCCATTTAAACCAATACCGCCCTTTTGTTTCTTTTCCTTATGCATTCATTTTTCCCACGTTTTTGCACTCAAAACAACTTTCCTCCTTTGCGTACACACTTTGTTTATGATTCCGAACCCATATGACTCACAAAATCGTTAAAAAGGCCATTTAAACCAATACCGCCCTTTCGTTTCTTTTCCTTACAAATTCATTTTTCTTACATTTTTGCACTCAAGACAACTTTCCACCTTCGCGTACACACTGTTTTGATGATTCCGAACGCATCTGACTCACAAAACTGTCTAAAAAGCCATTTAAACCAATAACGCCCTTTTGTTTCTTTTCCTTATTGACTTTTTCCACGTTTTTCCAACTTTCCTCCTTCTCGTGCACACTGTTTTTAAGATTCCGAACCCATCTGACTCACAAAACTGTATAAAAAGCCATTTAAACCAATACCGCCCTTTTGTTTCTATTCCTCATACATTCATATTTTCCACGTTTTTCCAACTTCCCTCCTTCTGGTACACACTTTTTTTATGATTTCGAACCCACCTGACTCACAAAATCGTTAAAAAGGCCATTTAAACCAATACCGCCCTTTGGTTTCTTTTCCTTATGCATTCATTTATCTCACGTTTTTGCACTCAAAACAACATTCCTCCTTCACGTACACACTTTTTTATGATTCCGAACCCACCTAACTCACAAAAGCGTCTACAAGGCCATTTAAACCAATTCCGCCCTTTTGTTTCTTTTCCTTATGCACTCATTTTTCTTACGTTTTTGCACTCAAGACAACTTCCCTCCTTCGCGTACACACTTTTTTTATGATTCCGGACCCATCTGACTCACAAAATAGTTAAAAAGGCCATTTAAACCAATACCGCCCTTTTGTTTCTTTTCCTTATGCATTCATTTTTCTTACGTTTTTGCACTCAAGACAACTTCCCTCCTTCGCGTACACACTTTTTTTATGATTCCGGACCCATCTGACTCACAATATAGTTAAAAAGGCCATTTAAACCAATACCGCCCTTTTGTTTCTATTCCTCATACATTCATATTTTCCACGTTTTTCCAACTTCCCTCCTTCTGGTACACACTTTTTTTATGATTTCGAACCCACCTTACTCACAAAATCGATAAAAAGGCCATTTAAATCAATACCGCCCTTTGGTTTCTTTTCCTTATGCATTCATTTTTCTCCCGTTTTTGCACTCAAAACAACATTCCTCCTTCTCGTATACACTTTTTTAGGATTCCGAACCCACCTGACTCACAAAAGCGTCTACAAGGCCATTTAAACCAATTCCACCCTTTTGTTTCTTTTCCTTATGCATTCATTTTTCTTACGTTTTTGCACTCAACAACTTTTCTCCTTCGCGTACACACTGTTTTTAAGATTCCGAACCCATCTGACTCACAAAACTGTCTAAAAAGCCATTTAAACCAATACCGCCCTTTTGTTTCTTTTCCTTATACATTCATTTTTCTTACGTTTTTGCACTCAAGACAACTTCCCTCCTTCGCGTACACACTTTTTTTATGATTCCGAACCCATCTCACTAACAAAACAGTCCAAAAGACCATTTAAACCAATTCCGCTCTTTTGTTTCTTTTCCTTATGCATTCATTTTTCTTACGTTTTTGCACTCAAGACATCTTTTCCTCCTTCGCGTACACACTTTTTTATGATTCGGAACCCATCTGACTCACAAAACTGTCTAAAAAGCCATTTAAACCAATACCGCCCTTTTGTTTCTTTTCCTTATACATTCACTTTTTCCACGTTTTTCCAACTTTCCTCCTTCTCGTACACACTGTTTTTAAGATTCCGAACCCATCTGACTCACAAAACTGTCTAAAAAGCCATTTAAACCAATACCGCCCTTTTGTTTCTTTTCCTCATACATTCATTTTTTCCACGTTTTTCCAACTTCCCTCCTTCTGGTACACACTTTTTTTATGATTTCGAACCCACCTGACTCACAAAATCGTTAAAAAGGCCATTTAAACCAATACCGCCCTTTGGTTTCTTTTCCTTATGCATTCATTTATCTCACGTTTTTGCACTCAAAACAACATTCCTCCTTCACGTACACACTTTTTTATGATTCCGAACCCACCTGACTCACAAAAGCGTCTACAAGGCCATTTAAACCAATTCCGCCCTTTTGTTTCTCTTCCTTATGCACTCATTTTTCTTACGTTTTTGCACTCAAGACAACTTCCCTCCTTCGCGTACACACTTTTTTTATGATTCCGGACCCATCTGACTCACAAAATAGTTAAAAAGGCCATTTAAACCAATACCGCCCTTTTGTTTCTTTTCCTTATACATTCACTTTTTCCACGTTTTTCGAACTTTCCTTCTTCTCGTACACACAATTTTTATGATTCCGAACCCACTTGACTCACAAAACCGCCTAAAAGGCCATTTAAACCAATTCCGCCCTTTTGTTTCTTTTCCTTATGCATTCATTTTTCTTACGTTTTTGCACTCAAAACAACTTTCCTCCTTCGCGTACACACTGTTTTTAAGATTCCGAACCCATCTGACTCACAAAACTGTCTAAAAAGCCATTTAAACCAATACCGCCCTTTTGTTTCTTTTCCTTATGCATTCATTTTTCCCACGTTTTTGCACTCAAAACAACTTTCCTCCTTTGCGTACACACTTTGTTTATGATTCCGAACCCATATGACTCACAAAATCGTTAAAAAGGCCATTTAAACCAATACCGCCCTTTCGTTTCTTTTCCTTACAAATTCATTTTTCTTACATTTTTGCACTCAAGACAACTTTCCACCTTCGCGTACACACTGTTTTGATGATTCCGAACGCATCTGACTCACAAAACTGTCTAAAAAGCCATTTAAACCAATAACGCCCTTTTGTTTCTTTTCCTTATTGACTTTTTCCACGTTTTTCCAACTTTCCTCCTTCTCGTGCACACTGTTTTTAAGATTCCGAACCCATCTGACTCACAAAACTGTATAAAAAGCCATTTAAACCAATACCGCCCTTTTGTTTCTATTCCTCATACATTCATATTTTCCACGTTTTTCCAACTTCCCTCCTTCTGGTACACACTTTTTTTATGATTTCGAACCCACCTGACTCACAAAATCGTTAAAAAGGCCATTTAAACCAATACCGCCCTTTGGTTTCTTTTCCTTATGCATTCATTTATCTCACGTTTTTGCACTCAAAACAACATTCCTCCTTCACGTACACACTTTTTTATGATTCCGAACCCACCTAACTCACAAAAGCGTCTACAAGGCCATTTAAACCAATTCCGCCCTTTTGTTTCTTTTCCTTATGCACTCATTTTTCTTACGTTTTTGCACTCAAGACAACTTCCCTCCTTCGCGTACACACTTTTTTTATGATTCCGGACCCATCTGACTCACAAAATAGTTAAAAAGGCCATTTAAACCAATACCGCCCTTTTGTTTCTTTTCCTTATGCATTCATTTTTCTTACGTTTTTGCACTCAAGACAACTTCCCTCCTTCGCGTACACACTTTTTTTATGATTCCGGACCCATCTGACTCACAATATAGTTAAAAAGGCCATTTAAACCAATACCGCCCTTTTGTTTCTATTCCTCATACATTCATATTTTCCACGTTTTTCCAACTTCCCTCCTTCTGGTACACACTTTTTTTATGATTTCGAACCCACCTTACTCACAAAATCGTTAAAAAGGCCATTTAAATCAATACCGCCCTTTGGTTTCTTTTCCTTATGCATTCATTTTTCTCCCGTTTTTGCACTCAAAACAACATTCCTCCTTCTCGTATACACTTTTTTAGGATTCCGAACCCACCTGACACACAAAAGCGTCTACAAGGCCATTTAAACCAATTCCACCCTTTTGTTTCTTTTCCTTATGCATTCATTTTTCTTACGTTTTTGCACTCAAGACAACTTCCCTCCTTCGCGTACACACTTTTTTCATGATTCCGAACCCATATGACTCACAAAATAGTTAAAAAAGCCATTTAAACCAATACCGCCCTTTTGTTTCTTTTCCTTATACATTCATTTTTTTCACGTTTTTGCACTCAAAACAACTTTCCTCCTTCGCGTACACACTGTTTTTAAGATTCCGAACACATCTGACTCACAAAACTGTCTACAAAGCCATTTAAACCAATACCGCCCTTTTGTTTCTTTTCCTTATGCATTCATTTTTTTCACGTTTTTGCACTCAACAACTTTCCTCCTTCGCGTACACACTGTTTTTAAGATTCCGAACCCATCTGACTCACAAAACTGTCTAAAAAGCCATTTAAACCAATACCGCCCTTTTGTTTCTTTTCCTTATACATTCATTTTTCTTACGTTTTTGCACTCAAGACAACTTCCCTCCTTCGCGTACACACTTTTTTTATGATTCCGAACCCATCTCACTAACAAAACAGTCCAAAAGACCATTTAAACCAATTCCGCTCTTTTGTTTCTTTTCCTTATGCATTCATTTTTCTTACGTTTTTGCACTCAAGACATCTTTCCTCCTTCGCGTACACACTTTTTTTATGATTCGGAACAAATCTGACTCACAAAACTGTCTAAAAAGCCATTTAAACCAATAACGCCCTTTTGTTTCTTTTCCTTACACATTCACTTTTTCCACGTTTTTCCAACTTTCCTCCTTCTCGTACACACCGTTTTTAAGATTCCGAACCCATCTGACTCACAAAACTGTCTAAAAAGCCATTTAAAGCAATACCGCCCTTTTGTTTCTTTTCCTCATACATTCATTTTTTCCACGTTTTTCCAACTTCCCTCCTTCTGGTACACACTTTTTTTATGATTTCGAACCCACCTGACTCACAAAATCGTTAAAAAGGCCATTTAAACCAATACCGCCCTTTGGTTTCTTTTCCTTATGCATTCATTTATCTCACGTTTTTGCACTCAAAACAACATTCCTCCTTCACGTACACACTTTTTTATGATTCCGAACCCACCTGACTCACAAAAGCGTCTACAAGGCCATTTAAACCAATTCCGCCCTTTTGTTTCTTTTCCTTATGCACTCATTTTTCTTACGTTTTTGCACTCAAGACAACTTCCCTCCTTCGCGTACACACTTTTTTTATGATTCCGGACCCATCTGACTCACAAAATCGTTAAAAAGGCCATTTAAACCAATACCGCCCTTTGGTTTCTTTTCCTTATGCATTCATTTATCTCACGTTTTTGCACTCAAAACAACATTCCTCCTTCACGTACACACTTTTTTATGATTCCGAACCCACCTGACTCACAAAAGCGTCTACAAGGCCATTTAAACCAATTCCGCCCTTTTGTTTCTTTTCCTTATGCATTCATTTTTCTTACGTTTTTGCACTCAAGACAACTTCCCTCCTTCGCGTACACACTTTTTTTATGATTCCGGACCCATCTGACTCACAATATAGTTAAAAAGGCCATTTAAACCAATACCGCCCTTTTGTATCTTTTCCTTATACATTCACTTTTTCCACGTTTTTCGAACTTTCCTCCTTCTCGTACACACAATTTTTATGATTCCGAACCCACTTGACTCACAAAACCGCCTAAAAGGCTATTTAAACCAATTCCGCCCTTTTGTTTCTTTTCCTTATACATTCATTTTTTTCACGTTTTTGCACTCAAAACAACTTTCCTCCTTCGCGTACACACTTTTTTTATGATTCGGAACCCATCTGACTCACAAAACTGTCTAAAAAGCCATTTAAACCAATAACGCCCTTTTGTTTCTTTTCCTTATTGACTTTTTCCACGTTTTTCCAACTTTCCTCCTTCTCGTACACACTGTTTTTAAGATTCCGAACCCATCTGACTCACAAAACTGTCTAAAAAGCCATTTAAACCAATACTGCCCTTTTGTTTCTATTCCTCATACATTCATATTTTCCACGTTTTTCCAACTTCCCTCCTTCTGGTACACACTTTTTTTATGATTTCGAACCCACCTTACTCAGAAAATCGTTAAAAAGGCCATTTAAATCAATACCGCCCTTTGGTTTCTTTTCCTTATGCATTCATTTTTCTCCCGTTTTTGCACTCAAAACAACATTCCTCCTTCTCGTATACACTTTTTTAGGATTCCGAACCCACCTGACTCACAAAAGCGTCTACAAGGCCATTTAAACCAATTCCACCCTTTTGTTTCTTTTTCTTATGCATTCATTTTTCTTACGTTTTTGCACTCAAGACAACTTCCCTCCTTCGCGTACACACTTTTTTCATGATTCCGAACCCATATGACTCACAAAATAGTTAAAAAAGCCATTTAAACCAATACCGCCCTTTTGTTTCTTTTCCTTATACATTCATTTTTTTCACGTTTTTGCACTCAAAACAACTTTCCTCCTTCGCGTACACACTGTTTTTAAGATTCAGAACACATCTGACTCACAAAACTGTCTACAAAGCCATTTAAACCAATACCGCCCTTTTGTTTCTTTTCCTTATGCATTCATTTTTTTTACGTTTTTGCACTCAACAACTTTTCTCCTTCGCGTACACACTGTTTTTAAGATTCCGAACCCATCTGACTCACAAAACTGTCTAAAAAGCCATTTAAACCAATACCGCCCTTTTGTTTCTTTTCCTTATACATTCATTTTTCTTACGTTTTTGCACTCAAGACAACTTCCCTCCTTCGCGTACACATTTTTTTATGATTCCGAACCCATCTCACTAACAAAACAGTCCAAAAGACCATTTAAACCAATTCCGCTCTTTTGTTTCTTTTCCTTATGCATTCATTTTTCTTACGTTTTTGCACTCAAGACATCTTTTCCTCCTTCGCGTACACACTTTTTTATGATTCGGAACCCATCTGACTCACAAAACTGTCTAAAAAGCCATTTAAACCAATACCGCCCTTTTGTTTCTTTTCCTTATACATTCACTTTTTCCACGTTTTTCCAACTTTCCTCCTTCTCGTACACACTGTTTTTAAGATTCCGAACCCATCTGACTCACAAAACTGTCTAAAAAGCCATTTAAACCAATACCGCCCTTTTGTTTCTTTTCCTCATACATTCATTTTTTCCACGTTTTTCCAACTTCCCTCCTTCTGGTACACACTTTTTTTATGATTTCGAACCCACCTGACTCACAAAATCGTTAAAAAGGCCATTTAAACCAATACCGCCCTTTGGTTTCTTTTCCTTATGCATTCATTTATCTCACTTTTTGCACTCAAAACAACATTCCTCCTTCACGTACACACTTTTTTATGATTCCGAACCCACCTGACTCACAAAAGCGTCTACAAGGCCATTTAAACCAATTCCGCCCTTTTGTTTCTCTTCCTTATGCACTCATTTTTCTTACGTTTTTGCACTCAAGACAACTTCCCTCCTTCGCGTACACACTTTTTTTATGATTCCGGACCCATCTGACTCACAAAATAGTTAAAAAGGCCATTTAAACCAATACCGCCCTTTTGTTTCTTTTCCTTATACATTCACTTTTTCCACGTTTTTCGAACTTTCCTTCTTCTCGTACACACAATTTTTATGATTCCGAACCCACTTGACTCACAAAACCGCCTAAAAGGCCATTTAAACCAATTCCGCCCTTTTGTTTCTTTTCCTTATGCATTCATTTTTCTTACGTTTTTGCACTCAAAACAACTTTCCTCCTTCGCGTACACACTGTTTTTAAGATTCCGAACCCATCTGACTCACAAAACTGTCTAAAAAGCCATTTAAACCAATACCGCCCTTTTGTTTCTTTTCCTTATGCATTCATTTTTCCCACGTTTTTGCACTCAAAACAACTTTCCTCCTTTGCGTACACACTTTGTTTATGATTCCGAACCCATATGACTCACAAAATCGTTAAAAAGGCCATTTAAACCAATACCGCCCTTTCGTTTCTTTTCCTTACAAATTCATTTTTCTTACATTTTTGCACTCAAGACAACTTTCCACCTTCGCGTACACACTGTTTTGATGATTCCGAACGCATCTGACTCACAAAACTGTCTAAAAAGACATTTAAACCAATAACGCCCTTTTGTTTCTTTTCCTTATTGACTTTTTCCACGTTTTTCCAACTTTCCTCCTTCTCGTGCACACTGTTTTTAAGATTCCGAACCCATCTGACTCACAAAACTGTATAAAAAGCCATTTAAACCAATACCGCCCTTTTGTTTCTATTCCTCATACATTCATATTTTCCACGTTTTTCCAACTTCCCTCCTTCTGGTACACACTTTTTTTATGATTTCGAACCCACCTCACTCACAAAATCGTTAAAAAGGCCATTTAAATCAATACCGCCCTTTGGTTTCTTTTCCTTATGCATTCATTTTTCTCCCGTTTTTGCACTCAAAACAACATTCCTCCTTCTCGTATACACTTTTTTAGGATTCCGAACCCACCTGACTCACAAAAGCGTCTACAAGGCCATTTAAACCAATTCCACCCTTTTGTTTCTTTTCCTTATGCATTCATTTTTCTTACGTTTTTGCACTCAAGACAACTTCCCTCCTTCGCGTACACACTTTTTTCATGATTCCGAACCCATATGACTCACAAAATAGTTAAAAAAGCCATTTAAACAAATACCGCCCTTTTGTTTCTTTTCCTTATACATTCATTTTTTTCACGTTTTTGCACTCAAAACAACTTTCCTCCTTCGCGTACACACTGTTTTTAAGATTCCGAACACATCTGACTCACAAAACTGTCTACAAAGCCATTTAAACCAATACCGCCCTTTTGTTTCTTTTCCTTATGCATTCATTTTTTTCACGTTTTTGCACTCAATACATCTTTCCTCCTTCACGTACACACTTTTTTTATGATTCGGAACCCATCTGACTCACAAAACTGTCTAAAAAGCCATTTAAACCGATAACGCCCTTTTGTTTCTTTTCCTTATACATTCACTTTTTCCACGTTTTTCCAACTTTCCTCCTTCTCGTACACACTGTTTTTAAGATTCCGAACCCATCTGACTCACAAAACTGTCTAAAAAGCCATTTAAACCAATACCGCCCTTTTGTTTCTTTTCCTCATACATTCATTTTTTCCACGTTTTTCCAACTTCCCTCCTTCTGGTACACACTTTTTTTATGATTTCGAACCCACCTGACTCACAAAATAGTTAAAAAGGCCATTTAAACCAATACCGCCCTTTTGTTTCTTTTCCTTATGCATTCATTTTTCTTACGTTTTTGCACTCAAGACAACTTCCCTCCTTCGCGTACACACTTTTTTTATGATTCCGGACCCATCTGACTCACAATATAGTTAAAAAGGCCATTTAAACCAATACCGCCCTTTTGTTTCTTTTCCTTATACATTCACTTTTTCCACGTTTTTCGAACTTTCCTCCTTCTCGTACACACAATTTTTATGATTCCGAACCCACTTGACTCACAAAACCGCCTAAAAGGCTATTTAAACCAATTCCGCCCTTTTGTTTCTTTTCCTTATACATTCATTTTTTTCACGTTTTTGCACTCAAAACAACATTCCTCCTTCTCGTATACACTTTTTTATGATTCCGAACCCACCTGACTCACAAAATAGTTAAAAAGGCCATTTAAACCAATACCGCCCTTTTGTTTCTTTTTCTATGCATTCATTTTTCTTACGTTTTTGCACTCAAGACAACTTCCCTCCTTCGCGTACACACTTTTTTTATGATTCCGGACCCATCTGACTCACAATATAGTTAAAAAGGCCATTTAAACCAATACCGCCCTTTTGTTTCTTTTCCTTATACATTCACTTTTTCCACGTTTTTCGAACTTTCCTCCTTCTCGTACACACAATTTTTATGATTCCGAACCCACTTGACTCACAAAACCGCCTAAAAGGCTATTTAAACCAATTCCGCCCTTTTGTTTCTTTTCCTTATACATTCATTTTTTTCACGTTTTTGCACTCAAAACAACATTCCTCCTTCTCGTGAGATACACTTTTTTATGATTCCGAACCCACCTGACTCACAAAAGCGTCTACAAGGCCATTTAAACCAATTCCACCCTTTTGTTTCTTTTCCTTATGCATTCATTTTTCTTACGTTTTTGCACTCAAGACAACTTCCCTCCTTCGCGTACACACTTTTTTCATGATTCCGAACCCATATGACTCACAAAATAGTTAAAAAAGCCATTTAAACCAATACCGCCCTTTTGTTTCTTTTCCTTATACATTCATTTTTTTCACGTTTTTGCACTCAAAACAACTTTCCTCCTTCGCGTACACACTGTTTTTAAGATTCAGAACACATCTGACTCACAAAACTGTGTACAAAGCCATTTAAACCAATACCGCCCTTTTGTTTCTTTTCCTTATGCATTCATTTTTTTCACGTTTTTGCACTCAACAACTTTTCTCCTTCGCGTACACACTGTTTTTAAGATTCCGAACCCATATGACTCAGAAAATCGTTAAAAAGGCCATTTAAACCAATACCGCCCTTTTGTTTCTTTTCCTTATACATTCACTTTTTCCACGTTTTTCCAACTTTCCTCCTTCTCGTACACACTGTTTTTAAGATTCCGAACCCACCTGACTCACAAAACGTCTAAAAGGCCATTTAAACCAATACCGCCCTTTTGTTTCTTTTCCTTATTCATTCATTTTTCCACGTTTTTGCACTCAAAACAACTTTCCTCCTTCGCGTACACACTTTGTTTATGATTCCGAACCCATATGACTCACAAAATCGTTAAAAAGGCCATTTAAACCAATACCGCCCTTTCGTTTCTTTTCCTTACAAATTCATTTTTCTTACATTTTTGCACTCAAAACAGCTTTCCTCTTTTGCGTACACACTTTTTTTATGATTCCGAACCCATATGACTCAGAAAATCGTTAAAAAGGCCATTTAAACCAATACCGCCCTTTTGTTTCTTTTCCTTATACATTCATTTTTCCCACTTTTTTGCACTCAAAACAACTTTCCTCCTTCTGGTACACACTTTTTTTATGATTTCGAACCCACCTGACTCACAAAATCGTTAAAAAGGCCATTTAAATCAATACCGCCCTTTGGTTTCTTTTCCTTATGCATTCATTTTTATCCCGTTTTTGCACTCAAAACAACATTCCTCCTTCTCGTATACACTTTTTTAGGATTCCGAACCCACCTTACTCACAAAAGCGTCTACAAGGCCATTTAAACCAATTCCACCCTTTTGTTTCTTTTCCTTATGCATTCATTTTTCTTACGTTTTTGCACTCAAGACAACTTCCCTCCTTCGCGTACACACTTTTTTTATGATTCCGAACCCATCTGACTCACAAAACTGTCTAAAAAGCCATTTAAACCAATACCGCCCTTTTGTTTCTTTTCCTTATACATTCATTTTTCTTACGTTTTTGCACTCAAGACAACTTCCCTCCTTCGCGTACACACTTTTTTTATGATTCCGAACCCATCTCACTAACAAAACAGTCCAAAAGACCATTTAAACCAATTCCGCTCTTTTGTTTCTTTTCCTTATGCATTCATTTTTCTTACGTTTTTGCACTCAAGACATCTTTCCTCCTTCGCGTACACACTTTTTTTATGATTCGGAACACATCTGACTCACAAAACTGTCTAAAAAGCCATTTAAACCAATAACGCCCTTTTGTTTCTTTTCCTTATACATTCACTTTTTCCACGTTTTTCCAACTTTCCTCCTTCTCGTACACACTGTTTTTAAGATTCCGAACCCACCTGACTCACAAAACCGTCTAAAAGGCCATTTAAACCATTACCGCCCTTTTGTTTCTTTTCCTTATACATTCATTTTTCTTACGTTTTTGCACTCAAGACAACTTCCCTCCTTCGCGTACACACTTTTTTCATCATTCCGAACCCATATGACTCACAAAATAGTTAAAAAAGCCATTTAAACCAATACCGCCCTTTCGTTTCTTTTCCTTACGCATTCATTTTTTTCACGTTTTTGCACTCAAAACAACTTTCCTCCTTCGCGTACACACTGTTTTTAAGATTCCGAACCCATCTGACTCACAAAACTGTCTAAAAAGCCATTTAAACCAATACCGCCCTTTTGTTTCTTTTCCTTATACATTCATTTTTCTTACGTTTTTGCACTCAAGACAACTTCCCTCCTTCGCGTACACACTTTTTTTATGATTCCGAACCCATCTCACTAACAAAACAGTCCAAAAGACCATTTAAACCAATTCCGCTCTTTTGTTTCTTTTCCTTATGCATTCATTTTTCTTACGTTTTTGCACTCAAGACATCTTTCCTCCTTCGCGTACACACTTTTTTTCTGATTCCGGACCCATCTGACTCACAATATAGTTAAAAAGGCCATTTAAACCAATACCGCCCTTTTGTATCTTTTCCTTATACATTCACTTTTTCCACGTTTTTCGAACTTTCCTCCTTCTCGTACACACAATTTTTATGATTCCGAACCCACTTGACTCACAAAACCGCCTAAAAGGCTATTTAAACCAATTCCGCCCTTTTGTTTCTTTTCCTTATACATTCTTTCACGTTTTTGCACTCAAAACAACTTTCCTCCTTCGCGTACACACTTTTTTTATGATTCGGAACCCATCTGACTCACAAAACTGTCTAAAAAGCCATTTAAACCAATAACGCCCTTTTGTTTCTTTTCCTTATACATTCACTTTTTCCACGTTTTTCCAACTTTCCTCCTTCTCGTACACACTGTTTTTAAGATTCCGAACCCATCTGACTCACAAAACTGTCTAAAAAGCCATTTAAACCAATACCGCCCTTTTGTTTCTTTTCCTCATACATTCATTTTTTCCACGTTTTTCCAACTTCCCTCCTTCTGGTACACACTTTTTTTATGATTTCGAACCCACCTGACTCACAAAATCGTTAAAAAGGCCATTTAAACCAATACCGCCCTTTGGTTTCTTTTCCTTATGCATTCATTTATCTCACGTTTTTGCACTCAAAACAACATTCCTCCTTCACGTACACACTTTTTTATGATTCCGAACCCACCTGACTCACAAAAGCGTCTACAAGGCCATTTAAACCAATTCCGCCCTTTTGTTTCTTTTCCTTATGCACTCATTTTTCTTACGTTTTTGCACTCAAGACAACTTCCCTCCTTCGCGTACACACTTTTTTTATGATTCCGGACCCATCTGACTCACAAAATAGTTAAAAAGGCCATTTAAACCAATACCGCCCTTTTGTTTCTTTTCCTTATGCATTCATTTTTCTTACGTTTTTGCACTCAAGACAACTTCCCTCCTTCTCGTACACACTTTTTTTATGATTCCGGACCCATCTGACTCACAATATAGTTAAAAAGGCCATTTAAACCAATACCGCCCTTTTGTATCTTTTCCTTATACATTCACTTTTTCCACGTTTTTCGAACTTTCCTCCTTCTCGTACACACAATTTTTATGATTCCGAACCCACTTGACTCACAAAACCGCCTAAAAGGCTATTTAAACCAATTCCGCCCTTTTGTTTCTTTTCCTTATACATTCATTTTTTTCACGTTTTTGCACTCAAAACAACTTTCCTCCTTCGCGTACACACTTTTTTTATGATTCGGAACCCATCTGACTCACAAAACTGTCTAAAAAGCCATTTAAACCAATAACGCCCTTTTGTTTCTTTTCCTTATTGACTTTTTCCACGTTTTTCCAACTTTCCTCCTTCTCGTACACACTGTTTTTAAGATTCCGAACCCATCTGACTCACAAAACTGTCTAAAAAGCCATATAAACCAATACCGCCCTTTTGTTTCTATTCCTCATACATTCATATTTTCCACGTTTTTCCAACTTCCCTCCTTCTGGTACACACTTTTTTTATGATTTCGAACCCACCTTACTCACAAAATCGTTAAAAAGGCCATTTAAATCAATACCGTTTCAATACCGCCATTTAAATCAATATCTTTGGTTTCTTTTCCTTATGCATTCATTTTTCTCCCGTTTTTGCACTCAAAACAACATTCCTCCTTCTCGTATACACTTTTTTAGGATTCCGAACCCACCTGACTCACAAAAGCGTCTACAAGGCCATTTAAACCAATTCCACCCTTTTGTTTCTTTTCCTTATGCATTCATTTTTCTTACGTTTTTGCACTCAAGACAACTTCCCTCCTTCGCGTACACACTTTTTTTATGATTCCGGACCCATCTGACTCACAAAATAGTTAAAAAGGCCATTTAAACCAATACCGCCCTTTTGTTTCTTTTCCTTATGCATTCATTTTTCTTACGTTTTTGCACTCAAGACAACTTCCCTCCTTCGCGTACACACTTTTTTTATGATTCCGGACCCATCTGACTCACAATATAGTTAAAAAGGCCATTTAAACCAATACCGCCCTTTTGTTTCTTTTCCTTATACATTCACTTTTTCAACGTTTTTCGAACTTTCCTCCTTCTCGTACACACAATTTTTATGATTCCGAACCCACTTGACTCACAAAACCGCCTAAAAGGCTATTTAAACCAATTCCGCCCTTTTGTTTCTTTTCCTTGTACATTCATTTTTTTCACGTTTTTGCACTCAAAACAACTTTCCTCCTTCGCGTACACACTTTTTTTATGATTCGGAACCCATCTGACTCACAAAACTCTCTAAAAAGCCATTTAAACCAATACCGCCCTTTGGTTTCTTTTCCTCATACATTCATATTTTCCACGTTTTTCCAACTTCCCTCCTTCTGGTACACACTTTTTTTATGATTTCGAACCCACCTTACTCACAAAATCGTTAAAAAGGCCATTTAAATCAATACCGCCCTTTGGTTTCTTTTCCTTATGCATTCATTTTTCTCCCGTTTTTGCACTCAAAACAACATTCCTCTATCTCGTATACACTTTTTTAGGATTCCGAACCCACCTGACTCACAAAAGCGTCTACAAGGCCATTTAAACCAATTCCACCCTTTTGTTTCTTTTCCTTATGCATTCATTTTTCTTACGTTTTTGCACTCAAGACAACTTCCCTCCTTCGCGTACACACTTTTTTCATGATTCCGAACCCATATGACTCACAAAATAGTTAAAAAAGCCATTTAAACCAATACCGCCCTTTTGTTTCTTTTCCTTATACATTCATTTTTTTCACGTTTTTGCACTCAAAACAACTTTCCTCCTTCGCGTACACACTGTTTTTAAGATTTCGAACACATCTGACTCACAAAACTGTCTACAAAGCCATTTAAACCAATACCGCCCTTTTGTTTCTTTTCCTTATGCATTCATTTTTTTCACGTTTTTGCACTCAACAACTTTCCTCCTTCGCGTACACACTGTTTTTAAGATTCCGAACCCATCTGACTCACAAAACTGTCTAAAAAGCCATTTAAACCAATACCGCCCTTTTGTTTCTTTTCCTTATACATTCATTTTTCTTACGTTTTTGCACTCAAGACAACTTCCCTCCTTCGCGTACACACTTTTTTTATGATTCCGAACCCATCTCACTAACAAAACAGTCCAAAAGACCATTTAAACCAATTCCGCTCTTTTGTTTCTTTTCCTTATGCATTCATTTTTCTTACGTTTTTGCACTCAAGACATCTTTCCTCCTTCGCGTACACACTTTTTTTATGATTCGGAACCCATCTGACTCACAAAACTGTCTAAAAAGCCATTTAAACCAATAACGCCCTTTTGTTTCTTTTCCTTACACATTCACTTTTTCCACGTTTTTCCAACTTTCCTCCTTCTCGTACACACCGTTTTTAAGATTCCGAACCCATCTGACTCACAAAACTGTCTAAAAAGCCATTTAAAGCAATACCGCCCTTTTGTTTCTTTTCCTCATACATTCATTTTTTCCACGTTTTTCCAACTTCCCTCCTTCTGGTACACACTTTTTTTATGATTTCGAACCCACCTGACTCACAAAATCGTTAAAAAGGCCATTTAAACCAATACCGCCCTTTGGTTTCTTTTCCTTATGCATTCATTTATCTCACGTTTTTGCACTCAAAACAACATTCCTCCTTCACGTACACACTTTTTTATGATTCCGAACCCACCTGACTCACAAAAGCGTCTACAAGGCCATTTAAACCAATTCCGCCCTTTTGTTTCTTTTCCTTATGCACTCATTTTTCTTACGTTTTTGCACTCAAGACAACTTCCCTCCTTCGCGTACACACTTTTTTTATGATTCCGGACCCATCTGACTCACAAAATAGTTAAAAAGGCCATTTAAACCAATACCGCCCTTTTGTTTCTTTTCCTTATGCATTCATTTTTCTTACGTTTTTGCACTCAAGACAACTTCCCTCCTTCGCGTACACACTTTTTTTATGATTCCGGACCCATCTGACTCACAATATAGTTAAAAAGGCCATTTAAACCAATACCGCCCTTTTGTATCTTTTCCTTATACATTCACTTTTTCCACGTTTTTCGAACTTTCCTCCTTCTCGTACACACAATTTTTATGATTCCGAACCCACTTGACTCACAAAACCGCCTAAAAGGCTATTTAAACCAATTCCGCCCTTTTGTTTCTTTTCCTTATACATTCATTTTTTTCACGTTTTTGCACTCAAAACAACTTTCCTCCTTCGCGTACACACTTTTTTTATGATTCGGAACCCATCTGACTCACAAAACTGTCTAAAAAGCCATTTAAACCAATAACGCCCTTTTGTTTCTTTTCCTTATTGACTTTTTCCACGTTTTTCCAACTTTCCTCCTTCTCGTACACACTGTTTTTAAGATTCCGAACCCATCTGACTCACAAAACTGTCTAAAAAGCCATTTAAACCAATACCGCCCTTTTGTTTCTTTTCCTTATGCATTCATTTTTCCCACGTTTTTGCACTCAAAACAACTTTCCTCCTTTGCGTACACACTTTGTTTATGATTCCGAACCCATATGACTCACAAAATCGTTAAAAAGGCCATTTAAACCAATACCGCCCTTTCGTTTCTTTTCCTTACAAATTCATTTTTCTTACATTTTTGCACTCAAGACAACTTTCCACCTTCGCGTACACACTGTTTTGATGATTCCGAACGCATCTGACTCACAAAACTGTCTAAAAAGCCATTTAAACCAATAACGCCCTTTTGTTTCTTTTCCTTATTGACTTTTTCCACGTTTTTCCAACTTTCCTCCTTCTCGTACACACTGTTTTTAAGATTCCGAACCCATCTGACTCACAAAACTGTATAAAAAGCCATTTAAACCAATACCGCCCTTTTGTTTCTATTCCTCATACATTCATATTTTCCACGTTTTTCCAACTTCCCTCCTTCTGGTACACACTTTTTTTATGATTTCGAACCCACCTCACTCACAAAATCGTTAAAAAGGCCATTTAAATCAATACCGCCCTTTGGTTTCTTTTCCTTATGCATTCATTTTTCTCCCGTTTTTGCACTCAAAACAACATTCCTCCTTCTCGTATACACTTTTTTAGGATTCCGAACCCACCTGACTCACAAAATCGTTAAAAAGGCCATTTAAACCAATTCCACCCTTTTGTTTCTTTTCCTTATGCATTCATTTTTCTTACGTTTTTGCACTCAAGACAACTTCCCTCCTTCGCGTACACACTTTTTTCATGATTCCGAACCCATATGACTCACAAAATAGTTAAAAAAGCCATTTAAACAAATACCGCCCTTTTGTTTCTTTTCCTTATACATTCATTTTTTTCACGTTTTTGCACTCAAAACAACTTTCCTCCTTCGCGTACACACTGTTTTTAAGATTCCGAACACATCTGACTCACAAAACTGTCTACAAAGCCATTTAAACCAATACCGCCCTTTTGTTTCTTTTCCTTATGCATTCATTTTTTTCACGTTTTTGCACTCAATACATCTTTCCTCCTTCGCGTACACACTTTTTTTATGATTCGGAACCCATCTGACTCACAAAACTGTCTAAAAAGCCATTTAAACCAATAACGCCCTTTTGTTTCTTTTCCTTATACATTCACTTTTTCCACGTTTTTCCGACTTTCCTCCTTCTCGTACACACTGTTTTTAAGATTCCGAACCCATCTGACTCACAAAACTGTCTAAAAAGCCATTTAAACCAATACCGCCCTTTTGTTTCTTTTCCTCATACATTCATTTTTTCCACGTTTTTCCAACTTCCCTCCTTCTGGTACACACTTTTTTTATGATTTTGAACCCACCTGACTCACAAAATCGTTAAAAAGGCCATTTAAACCAATACCGCCCTTTGGTTTCTTTTCCTTATGCATTCATTTATCTCACGTTTTTGCACTCAAAACAACATTCCTCCTTCACGTACACACTTTTTTATGATTCCGAACCCACCTGACTCACAAAAGCGTCTACAAGGCCATTTAAACCAATTCCGCCCTTTTGTTTCTTTTCCTTATGCACTCATTTTTCTTACGTTTTTGCACTCAAGACAACTTCCCTCCTTCGCGTATACACTTTTTTATGATTCCGAACCCACCTGACTCACAAAAGCGTCTACAAGGCCATTTAAACCAATTCCACCCTTTTGTTTCTTTTCCTTATGCATTCATTTTTCTTACGTTTTTGCACTCAAGACAACTTTCCTCCTTCGCGTACACACTGTTTTTAAGATTACATCTGACTCACAAAACTGTCTACAAAGCCATTTAAACCAATACCGCCCTTTTGTTTCTTTTCCTTATGCATTCATTTTTTTCACGTTTTTGCACTCAACAACTTTTCTCCTTCGCGTACACACTGTTTTTAAGATTCCGAACCCATATGACTCAGAAAATCGTTAAAAAGGCCATTTAAACCAATACCGCCCTTTTGTTTCTTTTCCTTATACATTCACTTTTTCCACGTTTTTCCAACTTTCCTCCTTCTCGTACACACTGTTTTTAAGATTCCGAACCCACCTGACTCACAAAACCGTCTAAAAGGCCATTTAAACCAATACCGCCCTTTTGTTTCTTTTCCTTATTCATTCATTTTTCCACGTTTTTGCACTCAAAACAACTTTCCTCCTTCGCGTACACACTTTGTTTATGATTCCGAACCCATATGACTCACAAAATCGTTAAAAAGGCCATTTAAACCAATACCGCCCTTTCGTTTCTTTTCCTTACAAATTCATTTTTCTTACATTTTTGCACTCAAGACAACTTTCCACCTTCGCGTACACACTGTTTTGATGATTCCGAACCCATGACTCACAAAACTGTCTAAAAAGCCACTTAATCCAATACCGCCCTTTTGTTTCTTTTCCTTATGCATTCATTTTTCCTACGTTTTTGCACTCAAAACAGCTTTCCTCTTTTGCGTACAAACTTTTTTTATGATTCCGAACCCATATGACTCAGAAAATCGTTAAAAAGGCCATTTAAACCAATACCGCCCTTTTGTTTCTTTTCCTTATACATTCATTTTTCCCACGTTTTTGCACTCAAAACAACTTTCCTCCTTCTGGTACACACTTTTTTTATGATTTCGAACCCACCTGACTCACAAAATCGTTAAAAAGGCCATTTAAATCAATACCGCCCTTTGGTTTCTTTTCCTTATGCATTCATTTTTCTCCCGTTTTTGCACTCAAAACAACATTCCTCCTTCTCGTATACACTTTTTTAGGATTCCGAACCCACCTGACTCACAAAAGCGTCTACAAGGCCATTTAAACCAATTCCACCCTTTTGTTTCTTTTCCTTATGCATTCATTTTTCTTACGTTTTTGCACTCAAGACAACTTCCCTCCTTCGCGTACACACTTTTTTCATGATTCCGAACCCATATGACTCACAAAATAGTTAAAAAAGCCATTTAAACCAATACCGCCCTTTCGTTTCTTTTCCTTACGCATTCATTTTTTTCACGTTTTTGCACTCAAAACAACTTTCCTCCTTCGCGTACACACTGTTTTTAAGATTCCGAACCCATCTGACTCACAAAACTGTCTAAAAAGCCATTTAAACCAATACCGCCCTTTTGTTTCTTTTCCTTATACATTCATTTTTCTTACGTTTTTGCACTCAAGACAACTTCCCTCCTTCGCGTACACACTTTTTTTATGATTCCGAACCCATCTCACTAACAAAACAGTCCAAAAGACCATTTAAACCAATTCCGCTCTTTTGTTTCTTTTCCTTATGCATTCATTTTTCTTACGTTTTTGCACTCAAGACATCTTTCCTCCTTCGCGTACACACTTTTTTTATGATTCGGAACACATCTGACTCTTAAAACTGTCTAAAAAGCCATTTAAACCAATAACGCCCTTTTGTTTCTTTTCCTTATACATTCACTTTTTCCACGTTTTTCCAACTTTCCTCCTTCTCGTACACACTGTTTTTAAGATTCCGAACCCACCTGACTCACAAAACCGTCTAAAAGGCCATTTAAACCATTACCGCCCTTTTGTTTCTTTTCCTTATACATTCATTTTTCCCACGTTTTTGCACTCAAAACAACTTTCCTCCTTCTGGTACACACTTTTTTTATGATTTCGAACCCACCTGACTCACAAAATCGTTAAAAAGGCCATTTAAATCAATACCGCCCTTTGGTTTCTTTTCCTTATGCATTCATTTTTCTCCCGTTTTTGCACTCAAAACAACATTCCTCCTTCTCGTATACACTTTTTTAGGATTCTGAACCCACCTGACTCACAAAAGCGTCTACAAGGCCATTTAAACCAATTCCACCCTTTTGTTTCTTTTCCTTATGCATTCATTTTTCTTACGTTTTTGCACTCAAGACAACTTCCCTCCTTCGCGTACACACTTTTTTCATGATTCCGAACCCATATGACTCACAAAATAGTTAAAAAAGCCATTTAAACCAATACCGCCCTTTCGTTTCTTTTCCTTACGCATTCATTTTTTTCACGTTTTTGCACTCAAAACAACTTTCCTCCTTCGCGTACACACTGTTTTTAAGATTCCGAACCCATCTGACTCACAAAACTGTCTAAAAAGCCATTTAAACCAATACCGCCCTTTTGTTTCTTTTCCTTATACATTCATTTTTCTTACGTTTTTGCACTCAAGACAACTTCCCTCCTTCGCGTACACACTTTTTTTATGATTCCGAACCCATCTCACTAACAAAACAGTCCAAAAGACCATTTAAACCAATTCCGCTCTTTTGTTTCTTTTCCTTATGCATTCATTTTTCTTACGTTTTTGCACTCAAGACATCTTTCCTCCTTCGCGTACACACTTTTTTTCTGATTCGGAACCCATCTGACTCACAAAACTGTCTAAAAAGCCATTTAAACCAATAACGCCCTTTTGTTTCTTTTCCTTATACATTCACTTTTTCCACGTTTTTCCAACTTTCCTCCTTCTCGTACACACTGTTTTTAAGATTCCGAACCCATCTGACTCACAAAACTGTCTAAAAAGCCATTTAAACCAATACCGCCCTTTTGTTTCTTTTCCTCATACATTCATTTTTTCCACGTTTTTCCAACTTCCCTCCTTCTGGTACACACTTTTTTTATGATTTCGAACCCACCTGACTCACAAAATCGTTAAAAAGGCCATTTAAACCAATACCGCCCTTTGGTTTCTTTTCCTTATGCATTCATTTATCTCACGTTTTTGCACTCAAAACAACATTCCTCCTTCACGTACACACTTTTTTATGATTCCGAACCCACCTGACTCACAAAAGCGTCTACAAGGCCATTTAAACCAATTCCGCCCTTTTGTTTCTTTTCCTTATGCACTCATTTTTCTTACGTTTTTGCACTCAAGACAACTTCCCTCCTTCGCGTACACACTTTTTTTATGATTCCGGACCCATCTGACTCACAAAATAGTTAAAAAGGCCATTTAAACCAATACCGCCCTTTTGTTTCTTTTCCTTATGCATTCATTTTTCTTACGTTTTTGCACTCAAGACAACTTCCCTCCTTCTCGTACACACTTTTTTTATGATTCCGGACCCATCTGACTCACAATATAGTTAAAAAGGCCATTTAAACCAATACCGCCCTTTTGTATCTTTTCCTTATACATTCACTTTTTCCACGTTTTTCGAACTTTCCTCCTTCTCGTACACACAATTTTTATGATTCCGAACCCACTTGACTCACAAAACCGCCTAAAAGGCTATTTAAACCAATTCCGCCCTTTTGTTTCTTTTCCTTATACATTCATTTTTTTCACGTTTTTGCACTCAAAACAACTTTCCTCCTTCGCGTACACACTTTTTTTATGATTCGGAACCCATCTGACTCACAAAACTGTCTAAAAAGCCATTTAAACCAATAACGCCCTTTTGTTTCTTTTCCTTATTGACTTTTTCCACGTTTTTCCAACTTTCCTCCTTCTCGTACACACTGTTTTTAAGATTCCGAACCCATCTGACTCACAAAACTGTCTAAAAAGCCATTTAAACCAATACCGCCCTTTTGTTTCTATTCCTCATACATTCATATTTTCCACGTTTTTCCAACTTCCCTCCTTCTGGTACACACTTTTTTTATGATTTCGAACCCACCTTACTCACAAAATCGTTAAAAAGGCCATTTAAATCAATACCGTTTCAATACCGCCATTTAAATCAATATCTTTGGTTTCTTTTCCTTATGCATTCATTTTTCTCCCGTTTTTGCACTCAAAACAACATTCCTCCTTCTCGTATACACTTTTTTAGGATTCCGAACCCACCTGACTCACAAAAGCGTCTACAAGGCCATTTAAACCAATTCCACCCTTTTGTTTCTTTTTCTTATGCATTCATTTTTCTTACGTTTTTGCACTCAAGACAACTTCCCTCCTTCGCGTACACACTTTTTTCATGATTCCGAACCCATATGACTCACAAAATAGTTAAAAAAGCCATTTAAACCAATACCGCCCTTTTGTTTCTTTTCCTTATACATTCATTTTTTTCACGTTTTTGCACTCAAAACAACTTTCCTCCTTCGCGTACACACTGTTTTTAAGATTCAGAACACATCTGACTCACAAAACTGTCTACAAAGCCATTTAAACCAATACCGCCCTTTTGTTTCTTTTCCTTATGCATTCTTTTTTTTACGTTTTTGCACTCAACAACTTTTCTCCTTCGCGTACACACTGTTTTTAAGATTCCGAACCCATCTGACTCACAAAACTGTTTAAAAAGCCATTTAAACCAATACCGCCCTTTTGTTTCTTTTCCTTATACATTCATTTTTCTTACGTTTTTGCACTCAAGACAACTTCCCTCCTTCGCGTACACACTTTTTTTATGATTCCGAACCCATCTCACTAACAAAACAGTCCAAAAGACCATTTAAACCAATTCCGCTCTTTTGTTTCTTTTCCTTATGCATTCATTTTTCTTACGTTTTTGCACTCAAGACATCTTTTCCTCCTTCGCGTACACACTTTTTTTATGATTCGGAACCCATCTGACTCACAAAACTGTCTAAAAAGCCATTTAAACCAATACCGCCCTTTTGTTTCTTTTCCTTATACATTCACTTTTTCCACGTTTTTCCAACTTTCCTCCTTCTCGTACACACTGTTTTTAAGATTCCGAACCCATCTGACTCACAAAACTGTCTAAAAAGCCATTTAAACCAATACCGCCCTTTTGTTTCTTTTCCTCATACATTCATTTTTTCCACGTTTTTCCAACTTCCCTCCTTCTGGTACACACTTTTTTTATGATTTCGAACCCACCTGACTCACAAAATCGTTAAAAAGGCCATTTAAACCAATACCGCCCTTTGGTTTCTTTTCCTTATGCATTCATTTATCTCACGTTTTTGCACTCAAAACAACATTCCTCCTTCACGTACACACTTTTTTATGATTCCGAACCCACCTGACTCACAAAAGCGTCTACAAGGCCATTTAAACCAATTCCGCCCTTTTGTTTCTCTTCCTTATGCACTCATTTTTCTTACGTTTTTGCACTCAAGACAACTTCCCTCCTTCGCGTACACACTTTTTTTATGATTCCGGACCCATCTGACTCACAAAATAGTTAAAAAGGCCATTTAAACCAATACCGCCCTTTTGTTTCTTTTCCTTATACATTCACTTTTTCCACGTTTTTCGAACTTTCCTTCTTCTCGTACACACAATTTTTATGATTCCGAACCCACTTGACTCACAAAACCGCCTAAAAGGCCATTTAAACCAATTCCGCCCTTTTGTTTCTTTTCCTTATGCATTCATTTTTCTTACGTTTTTGCACTCAAAACAACTTTCCTCCTTCGCGTACACACTGTTTTTAAGATTCCGAACCCATCTGACTCACAAAACTGTCTAAAAAGCCATTTAAACCAATACCGCCCTTTTGTTTCTTTTCCTTATGCATTCATTTTTCCCACGTTTTTGCACTCAAAACAACTTTCCTCCTTTGCGTACACACTTTGTTTATGATTCCGAACCCATATGACTCACAAAATCGTTAAAAAGGCCATTTAAACCAATACCGCCCTTTCGTTTCTTTTCCTTACAAATTCATTTTTCTTACATTTTTGCACTCAAGACAACTTTCCACCTTCGCGTACACACTGTTTTGATGATTCCGAACGCATCTGACTCACAAAACTGTCTAAAAAGCCATTTAAACCAATAACGCCCTTTTGTTTCTTTTCCTTATTGACTTTTTCCACGTTTTTCCAACTTTCCTCCTTCTCGTACACACTGTTTTTAAGATTCCGAACCCATCTGACTCACAAAACTGTATAAAAAGCCATTTAAACCAATACCGCCCTTTTGTTTCTATTCCTCATACATTCATATTTTCCACGTTTTTCCAACTTCCCTCCTTCTGGTACACACTTTTTTTATGATTTCGAACCCACCTCACTCACAAAATCGTTAAAAAGGCCATTTAAATCAATACCGCCCTTTGGTTTCTTTTCCTTATGCATTCATTTTTCTCCCGTTTTTGCACTCAAAACAACATTCCTCCTTCTCGTATACACTTTTTTAGGATTCCGAACCCACCTGACTCACAAAATCGTTAAAAAGGCCATTTAAACCAATTCCACCCTTTTGTTTCTTTTCCTTATGCATTCATTTTTCTTACGTTTTTGCACTCAAGACAACTTCCCTCCTTCGCGTACACACTTTTTTCATGATTCCGAACCCATATGACTCACAAAATAGTTAAAAAAGCCATTTAAACAAATACCGCCCTTTTGTTTCTTTTCCTTATACATTCATTTTTTTCACGTTTTTGCACTCAAAACAACTTTCCTCCTTCGCGTACACACTGTTTTTAAGATTCCGAACACATCTGACTCACAAAACTGTCTACAAAGCCATTTAAACCAATACCGCCCTTTTGTTTCTTTTCCTTATGCATTCATTTTTTTCACGTTTTTGCACTCAATACATCTTTCCTCCTTCGCGTACACACTTTTTTTATGATTCGGAACCCATCTGACTCACAAAACTGTCTAAAAAGCCATTTAAACCAATAACGCCCTTTTGTTTCTTTTCCTTATACATTCACTTTTTCCACGTTTTTCCAACTTTCCTCCTTCTCGTACACACTGTTTTTAAGATTCCGAACCCATCTGACTCACAAAACTGTCTAAAAAGCCATTTAAACCAATACCGCCCTTTTGTTTCTTTTCCTCATACATTCATTTTTTCCACGTTTTTCCAACTTCCCTCCTTCTGGTACACACTTTTTTTATGATTTCGAACCCACCTGACTCACAAAATCGTTAAAAAGGCCATTTAAACCAATACCGCCCTTTGGTTTCTTTTCCTTATGCATTCATTTATCTCACGTTTTTGCACTCAAAACAACATTCCTCCTTCACGTACACACTTTTTTATGATTCCGAACCCACCTGACTCACAAAAGCGTCTACAAGGCCATTTAAACCAATTCCGCCCTTTTGTTTCTTTTCCTTATGCACTCATTTTTCTTACGTTTTTGCACTCAAGACAACTTCCCTCCTTCGCGTATACACTTTTTTATGATTCCGAACCCACCTGACTCACAAAAGCGTCTACAAGGCCATTTAAACCAATTCCACCCTTTTGTTTCTTTTCCTTATGCATTCATTTTTCTTACGTTTTTGCACTCAAGACAACTTTCCTCCTTCGCGTACACACTGTTTTTAAGATTACATCTGACTCACAAAACTGTCTACAAAGCCATTTAAACCAATACCGCCCTTTTGTTTCTTTTCCTTATGCATTCATTTTTTTCACGTTTTTGCACTCAACAACTTTTCTCCTTCGCGTACACACTGTTTTTAAGATTCCGAACCCATATGACTCAGAAAATCGTTAAAAAGGCCATTTAAACCAATACCGCCCTTTTGTTTCTTTTCCTTATACATTCACTTTTTCCACGTTTTTCCAACTTTCCTCCTTCTCGTACACACTGTTTTTAAGATTCCGAACCCACCTGACTCACAAAACCGTCTAAAAGGCCATTTAAACCAATACCGCCCTTTTGTTTCTTTTCCTTATTCATTCATTTTTCCACGTTTTTGCACTCAAAACAACTTTCCTCCTTCGCGTACACACTTTGTTTATGATTCCGAACCCATATGACTCACAAAATCGTTAAAAAGGCCATTTAAACCAATACCGCCCTTTCGTTTCTTTTCCTTACAAATTCATTTTTCTTACATTTTTGCACTCAAGACAACTTTCCACCTTCGCGTACACACTGTTTTGATGATTCCGAACCCATGACTCACAAAACTGTCTAAAAAGCCACTTAATCCAATACCGCCCTTTTGTTTCTTTTCCTTATGCATTCATTTTTCCTACGTTTTTGCACTCAAAACAGCTTTCCTCTTTTGCGTACACACTTTTTTTATGATTCCGAACCCATATGACTCACAAAATCGTTAAAAAGGCCATTTAAATCAATACCGCCCTTTTGTTTCTTTTCCTTATACATTCATTTTTCCCACGTTTTTGCACTCAAAACAACTTTCCTCCTTCTGGTACACACTTTTTTTATGATTTCGAACCCACCTGACTCACAAAATCGTTAAAAAGGCCATTTAAATCAATACCGCCCTTTGGTTTCTTTTCCTTATGCATTCATTTTTCTCCCGTTTTTGCACTCAAAACAACATTCCTCCTTCTCGTATACACTTTTTTAGGATTCCGAACCCACCTGACTCACAAAAGCGTCTACAAGGCCATTTAAACCAATTCCACCCTTTTGTTTCTTTTCCTTATGCATTCATTTTTCTTACGTTTTTGCACTCAAGACAACTTCCCTCCTTCGCGTACACACTTTTTTCATGATTCCGAACCCATATGACTCACAAAATAGTTAAAAAAGCCATTTAAACCAATACCGCCCTTTCGTTTCTTTTCCTTACGCATTCATTTTTTTTCACGTTTTTGCACTCAAAACAACTTTCCTCCTTCGCGTACACACTGTTTATAAGATTCCGAACCCATCTGACTCACAAAACTGTCTAAAAAGCCATTTAAACCAATACCGCCCTTTTGTTTCTTTTCCTTATACATTCATTTTTCTTACGTTTTTGCACTCAAGACAACTTCCCTCCTTCGCGTACACACTTTTTTTATGATTCCGAACCCATCTCACTAACAAAACAGTCCAAAAGACCATTTAAACCAATTCCGCTCTTTTGTTTCTTTTCCTTATGCATTCATTTTTCTTACGTTTTTGCACTCAAGACATCTTTCCTCCTTCGCGTACACACTTTTTTTATGATTCGGAACACATCTGACTCTTAAAACTGTCTAAAAAGCCATTTAAACCAATAACGCCCTTTTGTTTCTTTTCCTTATACATTCACTTTTTCCACGTTTTTCCAACTTTCCTCCTTCTCGTACACACTGTTTTTAAGATTCCGAACCCACCTGACTCACAAAACCGTCTAAAAGGCCATTTAAACCATTACCGCCCTTTTGTTTCTTTTCCTTATACATTCATTTTTCCCACGTTTTTGCACTCAAAACAACTTTCCTCCTTCTGGTACACACTTTTTTTATGATTTCGAACCCACCTGACTCACAAAATCGTTAAAAAGGCCATTTAAATCAATACCGCCCTTTGGTTTCTTTTCCTTATGCATTCATTTTTCTCCCGTTTTTGCACTCAAAACAACATTCCTCCTTCTCGTATACACTTTTTTAGGATTCTGAACCCACCTGACTCACAAAAGCGTCTACAAGGCCATTTAAACCAATTCCACCCTTTTGTTTCTTTTCCTTATGCATTCATTTTTCTTACGTTTTTGCACTCAAGACAACTTCCCTCCTTCGCGTACACACTTTTTTCATGATTCCGAACCCATATGACTCACAAAATAGTTAAAAAAGCCATTTAAACCAATACCGCCCTTTCGTTTCTTTTCCTTACGCATTCATTTTTTTCACGTTTTTGCACTCAAAACAACTTTCCTCCTTCGCGTACACACTGTTTTTAAGATTCCGAACCCATCTGACTCACAAAACTGTCTAAAAAGCCATTTAAACCAATACCGCCCTTTTGTTTCTTTTCCTTATACATTCATTTTTCTTACGTTTTTGCACTCAAGACAACTTCCCTCCTTCGCGTACACACTTTTTTTATGATTCCGAACCCATCTCACTAACAAAACAGTCCAAAAGACCATTTAAACCAATTCCGCTCTTTTGTTTCTTTTCCTTATGCATTCATTTTTCTTACGTTTTTGCACTCAAGACATCTTTCCTCCTTCGCGTACACACTTTTTTTCTGATTCGGAACCCATCTGACTCACAAAACTGTCTAAAAAGCCATTTAAACCAATAACGCCCTTTTGTTTCTTTTCCTTATACATTCACTTTTTCCACGTTTTTCCAACTTTCCTCCTTCTCGTACACACTGTTTTTAAGATTCCGAACCCATCTGACTCACAAAACTGTCTAAAAAGCCATTTAAACCAATACCGCCCTTTTGTTTCTTTTCCTCATACATTCATTTTTTCCACGTTTTTCCAACTTCCCTCCTTCTGGTACACACTTTTTTTATGATTTCGAACCCACCTGACTCACAAAATCGTTAAAAAGGCCATTTAAACCAATACCGCCCTTTGGTTTCTTTTCCTTATGCATTCATTTATCTCACGTTTTTGCACTCAAAACAACATTCCTCCTTCACGTACACACTTTTTTATGATTCCGAACCCACCTGACTCACAAAAGCGTCTACAAGGCCATTTAAACCAATTCCGCCCTTTTGTTTCTTTTCCTTATGCACTCATTTTTCTTACGTTTTTGCACTCAAGACAACTTCCCTCCTTCGCGTACACACTTTTTTTATGATTCCGGACCCATCTGACTCACAAAATAGTTAAAAAGGCCATTTAAACCAATACCGCCCTTTTGTTTCTTTTCCTTATGCATTCATTTTTCTTACGTTTTTGCACTCAAGACAACTTCCCTCCTTCTCGTACACACTTTTTTTATGATTCCGGACACATCTGACTCACAATATAGTTAAAAAGGCCATTTAAACCAATACCGCCCTTTTGTATCTTTTCCTTATACATTCACTTTTTCCACGTTTTTCGAACTTTCCTCCTTCTCGTACACACAATTTTTATGATTCCGAACCCACTTGACTCACAAAACCGCCTAAAAGGCTATTTAAACCAATTCCGCCCTTTTGTTTCTTTTCCTTATACATTCATTTTTTTCACGTTTTTGCACTCAAAACAACTTTCCTCCTTCGCGTACACACTTTTTTTATGATTCGGAACCCATCTGACTCACAAAACTGTCTAAAAAGCCATTTAAACCAATAACGCCCTTTTGTTTCTTTTCCTTATTGACTTTTTCCACGTTTTTCCAACTTTCCTCCTTCTCGTACACACTGTTTTTAAGATTCCGAACCCATCTGACTCACAAAACTGTCTAAAAAGCCATTTAAACCAATACCGCCCTTTTGTTTCTATTCCTCATACATTCATATTTTCCACGTTTTTCCAACTTCCCTCCTTCTGGTACACACTTTTTTTATGATTTCGAACCCACCTTACTCACAAAATCGTTAAAAAGGCCATTTAAATCAATACCGTTTCAATACCGCCATTTAAATCAATATCTTTGGTTTCTTTTCCTTATGCATTCATTTTTCTCCCGTTTTTGCACTCAAAACAACATTCCTCCTTCTCGTATACACTTTTTTAGGATTCCGAACCCACCTGACTCACAAAAGCGTCTACAAGGCCATTTAAACCAATTCCACCCTTTTGTTTCTTTTCCTTATGCATTCATTTTTCTTACGTTTTTGCACTCAAGACAACTTCCCTCCTTCGCGTACACACTTTTTTCATGATTCCGAACCCATATGACTCACAAAATAGTTAAAAAAGCCATTTAAACCAATACCGCCCTTTTGTTTCTTTTCCTTATACATTCATTTTTTTCACGTTTTTGCACTCAAAACAACTTTCCTCCTTCGCGTACACACTGTTTTTAAGATTCAGAACACATCTGACTCACAAAACTGTCTACAAAGCCATTTAAACCAATACCGCCCTTTTGTTTCTTTTCCTTATGCATTCATTTTTTTCACGTTTTTGCACTCAACAACTTTTCTCCTTCGCGTACACACTGTTTTTAAGATTCCGAACCCATCTGACTCACAAAACTGTCTAAAAAGCCATTTAAACCAATACCGCCCTTTTGTTTCTTTTCCTTATACATTCATTTTTCTTACGTTTTTGCACTCAAGACAACTTCCCTCCTTCGCGTACACACTTTTTTTATGATTCCGAACCCATCTCACTAACAAAACAGTCCAAAAGACCATTTAAACCAATTCCGCTCTTTTGTTTCTTTTCCTTATGCATTCATTTTTCTTACGTTTTTGCACTCAAGAAATCTTTCCTCCTTCGCGTACACACTTTTTTTATGATTCGGAACCCATCTGACTCACAAAACTGTCTAAAAAGCCATTTAAACCAATAACGCCCTTTTGTTTCTTTTCCTTATACATTCACTTTTTCCACGTTTTTCCAACTTTCCTCCTTCTCGTACACACTGTTTTTAAGATTCCGAACCCATCTGACTCACAAAACTGTCTAAAAAGCCATTTAAACCAATACCGCCCTTTTGTTTCTTTTCCTCATACATTCATTTTTTCCACGTTTTTCCAACTTCCCTCCTTCTGGTACACACTTTTTTTATGATTTCGAACCCACCTGACTCACAAAATCGTTAAAAAGGCCATTTAAACCAATTCCGCCCTTTTGTTTCTCTTCCTTATGCACTCATTTTTCTTACGTTTTTGCACTCAAGACAACTTCCCTCCTTCGCGTACACACTTTTTTTAAGATTCCGGACCCATCTGACTCACAAAATAGTTAAAAAGGCCATTTAAACCAATACCGCCCTTTTGTTTCTTTTCCTTATACATTCACTTTTTCCACGTTTTTCGAACTTTCCTCCTTCTCGTACACACAATTTTTATGATTCCGAACCCACTTGACTCACAAAACCGCCTAAAAGGCCATTTAAACCAATTCCGCCCTTTTGTTTCTCTTCCTTATGCATTCATTTTTCTTACGTTTTTGCACTCAAAACAACTTTCCTCCTTCGCGTACACACTGTTTTTAAGATTCCGAACCCATCTGACTCACAAAACTGTCTAAAAAGCCATTTAAACCAATACCGCCCTTTTGTTTCTTTTCCTTATGCATTCATTTTTCCCACGTTTTTGCACTCAAAACAACTTTCCTCCTTTGCGTACACACTTTGTTTATGATTCCGAACCCATATGACTCAGAAAATCGTTAAAAAGGCCATTTAAACCAATACCGCCCTTTTGTTTCTTTTCCTTATACATTCATTTTTCCCACGTTTTTGCACTCAAAACAACTTTCCTCCTTCGCGTACACACTTTTGTTATGATTCCGAACCCATATGACTCACAAAATCGTTAAAAAGGCCATTTAAACCAATACCGCCCTTTTCTTTCTTTTCCTTATGCATTCATTTTTTTCACGTTTTTGCACTCAAAACAACTTTCCTCCTTCGCGTACACACTTTTTTTATGATTCGCAACCCATCTGACTCACAAAACTGTCTAAAAAGCCATTTAAACCAATAACGCCCTTTTGTTTCTTTTCCTTATTGACTTTTTCCACGTTTTTCCAACTTTCCTCCTTCTCGTACACACTGTTTTTATGATTCCGAACCCATCTGACTCACAAAATTGTCTAAAAAGCCATTTAAACCAATACCGCCCTTTTGTTTCTTTTCCTCATACATTCATTTTTTCCACGTTTTTTCATTTTCCCTCCTTCTGGTACACACTTTTTTTATGATTTCGAACCCACCTGACTCACAAAATCGTTAAAAAGGCCATTTAAACCAATACCGCCCTTTTGTTTCTTTTCCTTATGCATTCATTTATCTCACGTTTTTGCACTCAAAATAACATTCCTCCTTCACGTACACACTTTTTTATGATTCCGAACCCACCTGACTCACAAAAGCGTCTACAAGGCCATTTAAACCAATTCCGCCCTTTTGTTTCTTTTCCTTATTGACTTTTTCCACGTTTTTCGAACTTTCCTCCTTCTCGTACACACAATTTTTATGATTCCGAACCCACTTGACTCACAAAACCGCCTAAAAGGCTATTTAAACCAATTCCGCCCTTTTGTTTCTTTTCCTTATACATTCATTTTTTTTCACGTTTTTGCACTCAAAACAACATTCCTCCTTCTCGTACATACTTTTTTATGATTCCGAACCCACCTGACTCACAAAAGCGTCTACAAGGCCATTTAAACCAATTCCGCCCTTTTGTTTCTTTTCCTTATGCATTCATTTTTCTTACGTTTTTGCACTCAAAACAACTTTCCTCCTTCGCGTACACACTGTTTTTAAGATTCCGAACCCATCTGACTCACAAAACTGTCTAAAAAGCAATTTAAACCAATACCGCCCTTTTGTTTCTTTTCCTTATGCATTCATTTTTCCCACGTTTTTGCACTCAAAACAACTTTCCTCCTTTGCGTACACACTTTGTTTATGATTCCAAACCCATATGACTCACAAAATCGTTAAAAAGGCCATTTAAACCAATACCGCCCTTTCGTTTCTTTTCCTTACACATTCATTTTTCTTACATTTTTGCACTTAAAACAACTTTCCTCCTTTGCGTACACACTTTGTTTATGATTCCGAACCCATATGACTCAAGACAACTTTCCACCTTCGCGTACACACTGTTTTGATGATTCCGAACCCATCTGACTCACAAAATCATCCAAAAGACCATTTAAACCAATACCTCCCTTTTGTTTCTTTTGCTTATACATTCATTTTTTCCACGTTTTTCCACTCAAAACAACTTTCCTCCTTCGCGTACGCACTGTTTTTAAGATTCCGAACCCATGACTCACAAAACTGTCTAAAAAGCCATTTAAACCAATACCGCCCTTTTGTTTCTTTTCCTTATGCATTCATTTTTCCCACGTTTTTGCACTCAAAACAACTTTCCTCCTTCTGGTACACACTTTTTTTATGATTTCGAACCCACCTGACTCACAAAATCGTTAAAAAGGCCATTTAAATCAATACCGCCCTTTGGTTTCTTTTCCTTATGCATTCATTTTTCTCCCGTTTTTGCACTCAAAACAACATTCCTCCTTCTCGTATACACTTTTTTAGGATTCCGAACCCACCTGACTCACAAAAGCGTCTACAAGGCCATTTAAACCAATTCCACCCTTTTGTTTCTTTTCCTTATGCATTCATTTTTCTTACGTTTTTGCACTCAAGACAACTTCCCTCCTTCGCGTACACACTTTTTTCATGATTTCGAACCCATATGACTCACAAAATAGTTAAAAAAGCCATTTAAACCAATACCGCCCTTTCGTTTCTTTTCCTTACGCATTCATTTTTTTCACGTTTTTGCACTCAAAACAACTTTCCTCCTTCGCGTACACACTGTTTTTAAGATTCCGAACCCATCTGACTCACAAAACTGTCTAAAAAGCCATTTAAACCAATACCGCCCTTTTGTTTCTTTTCCTTATACATTCATTTTTCTTACGTTTTTGCACTCAAGACAACTTCCCTCCTTCGCGTACACACTTTTTTTATGATTCCGAACCCATCTCACTAACAAAACAGTCCAAAAGACCATTTAAACCAATTCCGCTCTTTTGTTTCTTTTCCTTATGCATTCATTTTTCTTACGTTTTTGCACTCAAGACATCTTTCCTCCTTCGCGTACACACTTTTTTTCTGATTCGGAACCCATCTGACTCACAAAACTGTCTAAAAAGCCATTTAAACCAATAACGCCCTTTTGTTTCTTTTCCTTATACATTCACTTTTTCCACGTTTTTCCAACTTTCCTCCTTCTCGTACACACTGTTTTTAAGATTCCGAACCCATCTGACTCACAAAACTGTCTAAAAAGCCATTTAAACCAATAAACCACTTTTTCCGCCCTTTTGTTTCTTTTCCTCATACATTCATTTTTTCCACGTTTTTCCAACTTCCCTCCTTCTGGTACACACTTTTTTTATGATTTCGAACCCACCTGACTCACAAAATCGTTAAAAAGGCCATTTAAACCAATACCGCCCTTTGGTTTCTTTTCCTTATGCATTCATTTATCTCACGTTTTTGCACTCAAAACAACATTCCTCCTTCACGTACACACTTTTTTATGATTCCGAACCCACCTGACTCACAAAAGCGTCTACAAGGCCATTTAAACCAATTCCGCCCTTTTGTTTCTTTTCCTTATGCACTCATTTTTCTTACGTTTTTGCACTCAAGACAACTTCCCTCCTTCGCGTACACACTTTTTTTATGATTCCGGACCCATCTGACTCACAAAATAGTTAAAAAGGCCATTTAAACCAATACCGCCCTTTTGTTTCTTTTCCTTATGCATTCATTTTTCTTACGTTTTTGCACTCAAGACAACTTCCCTCCTTCTCGTACACACTTTTTTATGATTCCGGACCCATCTGACTCACAATATAGTTAAAAAGGCCATTTAAACCAATACCGCCCTTTTGTATCTTTTCCTTATACATTCACTTTTTCCACGTTTTTCGAACTTTCCTCCTTCTCGTACACACAATTTTTATGATTCCGAACCCACTTGACTCACAAAACCGCCTAAAAGGCTATTTAAACCAATTCCGCCCTTTTGTTTCTTTTCCTTATACATTCATTTTTTTCACGTTTTTGCACTCAAAACAACTTTCCTCCTTCGCGTACACACTTTTTTTATGATTCGGAACCCATCTGACTCACAAAACTGTCTAAAAAGCCATTTAAACCAATAACGCCCTTTTGTTTCTTTTCCTTATTGACTTTTTCCACGTTTTTCCAACTTTCCTCCTTCTCGTACACACTGTTTTTAAGATTCCGAACCCATCTGACTCACAAAACTGTCTAAAAAGCCATTTAAACCAATACCGCCCTTTTGTTTCTATTCCTCATACATTCATATTTTCCACGTTTTTCCAACTTCCCTCCTTCTGGTACACACTTTTTTTATGATTTCGAACCCACCTTACTCACAAAATCGTTAAAAAGGCCATTTAAATCAATACCGTTTCAATACCGCCATTTAAATCAATATCTTTGGTTTCTTTTCCTTATGCATTCATTTTTCTCCCGTTTTTGCACTCAAAACAACATTCCTCCTTCTCGTATACACTTTTTTAGGATTCCGAACCCACCTGACTCACAAAAGCGTCTACAAGGCCATTTAAACCAATTCCACCCTTTTGTTTCTTTTCCTTATGCATTCATTTTTCTTACGTTTTTGCACTCAAGACAACTTCCCTCCTTCGCGTACACACTTTTTTCATGATTCCGAACCCATATGACTCACAAAATAGTTAAAAAAGCCATTTAAACCAATACCGCCCTTTTGTTTCTTTTCCTTATACATTCATTTTTTTCACGTTTTTGCACTCAAAACAACTTTCCTCCTTCGCGTACACACTGTTTTTAAGATTCAGAACACATCTGACTCACAAAACTGTCTACAAAGCCATTTAAACCAATACCGCCCTTTTGTTTCTTTTCCTTATGCATTCATTTTTTTCACGTTTTTGCACTCAACAACTTTTCTCCTTCGCGTACACACTGTTTTTAAGATTCCGAACCCATCTGACTCACAAAACTGTCTAAAAAGCCATTTAAACCAATACCGCCCTTTTGTTTCTTTTCCTTATACATTCATTTTTCTTACGTTTTTGCACTCAAGAAATCTTTCCTCCTTCGCGTACACACTTTTTTTATGATTCGGAACCCATCTGACTCACAAAACTGTCTAAAAAGCCATTTAAACCAATACCGCTCTTTTGTTTCTTTTCCTTTATGCATTCATTTTTCTTACGTTTTTGCACTCAAGAAATCTTTCCTCCTTCGCGTACACACTTTTTTTATGATTCGGAACCCATCTGACTCACAAAACTGTCTAAAAAGCCATTTAAACCAATAACGCCCTTTTGTTTCTTTTCCTTATACATTCACTTTTTCCACGTTTTTCCAACTTTCCTCCTTCTCGTACACACTGTTTTTAAGATTCCGAACCCATCTGACTCACAAAACTGTCTAAAAAGCCATTTAAACCAATACCGCCCTTTTGTTTCTTTTCCTCATACATTCATTTTTTCCACGTTTTTCCAACTTCCCTCCTTCTGGTACACACTTTTTTTATGATTTCGAACCCACCTGACTCACAAAATCGTTAAAAAGGCCATTTAAACCAATTCCGCCCTTTTGTTTCTCTTCCTTATGCACTCATTTTTCTTACGTTTTTGCACTCAAGACAACTTCCCTCCTTCGCGTACACACTTTTTTTATGATTCCGGACCCATCTGACTCACAAAATAGTTAAAAAGGCCATTTAAACCAATACCGCCCTTTTGTTTCTTTTCCTTATACATTCACTTTTTCCACGTTTTTCGAACTTTCCTCCTTCTCGTACACACAATTTTTATGATTCCGAACCCACTTGACTCACAAAACCGCCTAAAAGGCCATTTAAACCAATTCCGCCCTTTTGTTTCTTTTCCTTATGCATTCATTTTTCTTACGTTTTTGCACTCAAAACAACTTTCCTCCTTCGCGTACACACTGTTTTTAAGATTCCGAACCCATCTGACTCACAAAACTGTCTAAAAAGCCATTTAAACCAATACCGCCCTTTTGTTTCTTTTCCTTATGCATTCATTTTTCCCACGTTTTTGCACTCAAAACAACTTTCCTCCTTTGCGTACACACTTTGTTTATGATTCCGAACCCATATGACTCACAAAATCGTTAAAAAGGCCATTTAAACCAATACCGCCCTTTCGTTTCTTTTCCTTACAAATTCATTTTTCTTACATTTTTGCACTCAAGACAACTTTCCACCTTCGCGTACACACTGTTTTGATGATTCCGAACCCATGACTCACAAAACTGTCTAAAAAGCCATTTAATCCAATACCGCCCTTTTCTTTCTTTTCCTTATGCATTCATTTTTCCCACGTTTTTGCACTCAAAACAGCTTTCCTCTTTTGCGTACACACTTTTTTTATGATTCCGAACCCATATGACTCAGAAAATCGTTAAAAAGGCCATTTAAACCAATACCGCCCTTTTGTTTCTTTTCCTTATACATTCATTTTTCCCACGTTTTTGCACTCAAAACAACTTTCCTCCTTCGCGTACACACTTTTTTTATGATTCCGAACCCATATGACTCACAAAATCGTTAAAAAGGCCATTTAAACCAATACCGCCCTTTTCTTTCTTTTCCTTATGCATTCATTTTTTTCACGTTTTTGCACTCAAAACAACTTTCCTCCTGCGCGTACACACTTTTTTTATGATTCGCAACCCATCTGACTCACAAAACTGTCTAAAAAGCCATTTAAACCAATAACGCCCTTTTGTTTCTTTTCCTTATTGACTTTTTCCACGTTTTTCCAACTTTCCTCCTTCTCGTACACACTGTTTTTATGATTCCGAACCCATCTGACTCACAAAATTGTCTAAAAAGCCATTTAAACCAATACCGCCCTTTTGTTTCTTTTCCTCATACATTCATTTTTTCCACGTTTTTCCATTTTCCCTCCTTCTGGTACACACTTTTTTTATGATTTCGAACCCACCTGACTCACAAAATCGTTAAAAAGGCCATTTAAACAAATACCGCCCTTTGGTTTCTTTTCCTTATGCATTCATTTATCTCACGTTTTTGCACTCAAAACAACATTCCTCCTTCACGTACACACTTTTTTATGATTCCGAACCCACCTGACTCACAAAAGCGTCTACAAGGCCATTTAAACCAATTCCGCCCTTTTGTTTCTTTTCCTTATTGACTTTTTCCACGTTTTTCGAACTTTCCTCCTTCTCGTACACACAATTTTTATGATTCCGAACCCACTTGACTCACAAAACCGCCTAAAAGGCTATTTAAACCAATTCCGCCCTTTTGTTTCTTTTCCTTATACATTCATTTTTTTTCACGTTTTTGCACTCAAAACAACATTCCTCCTTCTCGTACATACTTTTTTATGATTCCGAACCCACCTGACTCACAAAAGCGTCTACAAGGCCATTTAAACCAATTCCGCCCTTTTGTTTCTTTTCCTTATGCATTCATTTTTCTTACGTTTTTGCACTCAAAACAACTTTCCTCCTTCGCGTACACACTGTTTTTAAGATTCCGAACCCATCTGACTCACAAAACTGTCTAAAAAGCAATTTAAACCAATACCGCCCTTTTGTTTCTTTTCCTTATGCATTCATTTTTCCACGTTTTTGCACTCAAAACAACTTTCCTCCTTTGCGTACACACTTTGTTTATGATTCCAAACCCATATGACTCACAAAATCGTTAAAAAGGCCATTTAAACCAATACCGCCCTTTCGTTTCTTTTCCTTACACATTCATTTTTCTTACATTTTTGCACTTAAAACAACTTTCCTCCTTTGCGTACACACTTTGTTTATGATTCCGAACCCATATGACTCAAGACAACTTTCCACCTTCGCGTACACACTGTTTTGATGATTCCGAACCCATCTGACTCACAAAATCATCTAAAAGACCATTTAAACCAATACCTCCCTTTTGTTTCTTTTGCTTATACATTCATTTTTTCCACGTTTTTCCACTCAAAACAACTTTCCTCCTTCGCGTACGCACTGTTTTTAAGATTCCGAACCCATGACTCACAAAACTGTCTAAAAAGCCATTTAAACCAATACCGCCCTTTTGTTTCTTTTCCTTATGCATTCATTTTTCCCACGTTTTTGCACTCAAAACAGCTTTCCTCTTTCGCGAACACACTTTTTTTATGATTCCGAACCCATATGACTCAGAAAATCGTTAAAAAGGCCATTTAAACCAATACCGCCCTTTTGTTTCTTTTCCTTATACATTCACTTTTTCCACGTTTTTCCAACTTTCCTCCTTCTCGTACACACTGTTTTTAAGATTCCGAACCCACCTGACTTACAAAACCGTCTAAAAGGCCATTTAAACCAATACCGCCCTTTTGTTTCTTTTCCTTATGCATTCATTTTTCCACGTTTTTGCACTCAAAACAACTTTCCTCCTTCACGTACACACTTTGTTTATGATTCCGAACCCATATGACTCACAAAATCGTTAAAAAGGCCATTTAAACCAATACCGCCCTTTCGTTTCTTTTCCTTACAAATTCATTTTTCTTACATTTTTGCACTCAAGACAACTTTCCACCTTCGCGTACACACTGTTTTGATGATTCCGAACCCATGACTCACAAAACTGTCTAAAAATCCATTTAATCCAATACCGCCCTTTTGTTTCTTTTCCTTATGCATTCATTTTTCCCACGTTTTTGCACTCAAAACAGCTTTCCTCTTTTGCGTACACACTTTTTTTATGATTTCGAACCCATATGACTCAGAAAATCGTTAAAAAGGCCATTTAAACCAATACCGCCCTTTTGTTTCTTTTCCTTATACATTCACTTTTTCCACGTTTTTCCAACTTTCCTCCTTCTCGTACACACTGTTTTTAAGATTCAGAACCCACCTGACTCACAAAACCGTCTAAAAGGCCATTTAAACCATTACCGCCCTTTTGTTTCTTTTCCTTATACATTCATTTTTCCCACGTTTTTGCACTCAAAACAACTTTCCTCCTTCGCGTACACACTTTTTTTATGATTCCGAACCCATATGACTCACAAAATCGTTAAAAATGCCATTTAAACCAATACCGCCCTTTTCTTTCTTTTCCTTATGCATTCATTTTTTTCACGTTTTTGCACTCAAAACAACTTTCCTCCTTCGCGTACACACTTTTTTTATGATTCGGAACCCATCTGACTCACAAAACTGTCTAAAAAGCCATTTAAACCAATACCGCCCTTTTGTTTCTTTTCCTCATACATTCATTTTTTCCACGTTTTTCCATTTTCCCTCCTTCTGGTACACACTTTTTTTATGATTTCGAACCCACCTGACTCACAAAATCGTTAAAAAGGCCATTTAAACAAATACCGCCCTTTGGTTTCTTTTCCTTATGCATTCATTTATCTCACGTTTTTGCACTCAAAACAACATTCCTCCTTCACGTACACACTTTTTTATGATTCCGAACCCACCTGACTCACAAAAGCGTCTACAAGGCCATTTAAAACAATTCCGCCCTTTTGTTTCTTTTCCTTATTGACTTTTTCCACGTTTTTCGAACTTTCCTCCTTCTCGTACACACAATTTTTATGATTCCGAACCCACTTGACTCACAAAACCGCCTAAAAGGCTATTTAAACCAATTCCGCCCTTTTGTTTCTTTTCCTTATACATTCATTTTTTTCACGTTTTTGCACTCAAAACAACATTCCTCCTTCTCGTACATACTTTTTTATGATTCCGAACCCACCTGACTCACAAAAGCGTCTACAAGGCCATTTAAACCAATTCCGCCCTTTTGTTTCTTTTCCTTATGCATTCATTTTTCTTACGTTTTTGCACTCAAAACAACTTTCCTCCTTCGCGTACACACTGTTTTTAAGATTCCGAACCCACTTGACTCACAAAACTGTCTAAAAAGCAATTTAAACCAATACCGCCCTTTTGTTTCTTTTCCTTATGCATTCATTTTTCCCACGTTTTTGCACTCAAAACAACTTTCCTCCTTTGCGTACACACTTTGTTTATGATTCCAAACCCATATGACTCACAAAATCGTTAAAAAGGCCATTTAAACCAATACCGCCCTTTCGTTTCTTTTCCTTACACATTCATTTTTCTTACATTTTTGCACTTAAAACAACTTTCCTCCTTTGCGTACACACTTTGTTTATGATTCCAAACCCATATGACTCACAAAATCGTTAAAAAGGCCATTTAAACCAATACCGCCCTTTCGTTTCTTTTCCTTACACATTCATTTTTCTTACATTTTTGCACTTAAAACAACTTTCCTCCTTTGCGTACACACTTTGTTTATGATTCCGAACCCATATGACTCAAGACAACTTTCCACCTTCGCGTACACACTGTTTTGATGATTCCGAACACATCTGACTCACAAAATCATCTAAAAGACCATTTAAACCAATACCTCCCTTTTGTTTCTTTTCCTTATACATTCATTTTTTCCACGTTTTTCCACTCAAAACAACTTTCCTCCTTCGCGTACGCACTGTTTGTAAGATTCCGAACCCATGACTCACAAAATTGTCTAAAAAGCCATTTAAACCAATACCGCCCTTTTGTTTCTTTCCTTATGCATTCATTTTTCCCACGTTTTTGCACTCAAAACAACTTTCCTCCTTTGCGTACACACTTTGTTTATGATTCCGAACCCATATGACTCACAAAATCGTTAAAAAGACCATTTAAACCAATACCGCCCTTTCGTTTCTTTTCCTTACAAATTCATTTTTCTTACATTTTTGCACTCAAGACAACTTTCCACCTTCGCGTACACACTGTTTTGATGATTCCGAACCCATGACTCACAAAACTGTCTAAAAAGCCATTTAATCCAATACCGCCCTTTTCTTTCTTTTCCTTATGCATTCATTTTTCCCACGTTTTTGCACTCAAAACAGCTTTCCTCTTTTGCGTACACACTTTTTTTATGATTCCGAACCCATATGACTCAGAAAATCGTTAAAAAGGCCATTTAAACCAATACCGCCCTTTTGTTTCTTTTCCTTATACATTCATTTTTCCCACGTTTTTGCACTCAAAACAACTTTCCTCCTTCGCGTACACACTTTTTTTATGATTCCGAACCCATATGACTCACAAAATCGTTAAAAAGGCCATTTAAACCAATACCGCCCTTTTCTTTCTTTTCCTTATGCATTCATTTTTTTCACGTTTTTGCACTCAAAACAACTTTCCTCCTTCGCGTACACACTTTTTTTATGATTCGCAACCCATCTGACTCACAAAACTGTCTAAAAAGCCATTTAAACCAATACCGCCCTTTTGTTTCTTTTCCTCATACATTCATTTTTTCCACGTTTTTCCATTTTCCCTCCTTCTGGTACACACTTTTTTTATGATTTCGAACCCACCTGACTCACAAAATCGTTAAAAAGGCCATTTAAACAAATACCGCCCTTTGGTTTCTTTTCCTTATGCATTCATTTATCTCACGTTTTTGCACTCAAAACAACATTCCTCCTTCACGTACACACTTTTTTATGATTCCGAACCCACCTGACTCACAAAAGCGTCTACAAGGCCATTTAAACCAATTCCGCCCTTTTGTTTCTTTTCCTTATTGACTTTTTCCACGTTTTTCGAACTTTCCTCCTTCTCGTACACACAATTTTTATGATTCCGAACCCACTTGACTCACAAAACCGCCTAAAAGGCTATTTAAACCAATTCCGCCCTTTTGTTTCTTTTCCTTATACATTCATTTTTTTTCACGTTTTTGCACTCAAAACAACATTCCTCCTTCTCGTACATACTTTTTTATGATTCCGAACCCACCTGACTCACAAAAGCGTCTACAAGGCCATTTAAACCAATTCCGCCCTTTTGTTTCTTTTCCTTATGCATTCATTTTTCTTACGTTTTTGCACTCAAAACAACTTTCCTCCTTCGCGTACACACTGTTTTTAAGATTCCGAACCCATCTGACTCACAAAACTGTCTAAAAAGCAATTTAAACCAATACCGCCCTTTTGTTTCTTTTCCTTATGCATTCATTTTTCCCACGTTTTTGCACTCAAAACAACTTTCCTCCTTTGCGTACACACTTTGTTTATGATTCCAAACCCATATGACTCACAAAATCGTTAAAAAGGCCATTTAAACCAATACCGCCCTTTCGTTTCTTTTCCTTACACATTCATTTTTCTTACATTTTTGCACTTAAAACAACTTTCCTCCTTTGCGTACACACTTTGTTTATGATTCCGAACCCATATGACTCAAGACAACTTTCCACCTTCGCGTACACACTGTTTTGATGATTCCGAACCCATCTGACTCACAAAATCATCTAAAAGACCATTTAAACCAATACCTCCCTTTTGTTTCTTTTGCTTATACATTCATTTTTTCCACGTTTTTCCACTCAAAACAACTTTCCTCCTTCGCGTACGCACTGTTTTTAAGATTCCGAACCCATGACTCACAAAACTGTCTAAAAAGCCATTTAAACCAATACCGCCCTTTTGTTTCTTTTCCTTATGCATTCATTTTTCCCACGTTTTTGCACTCAAAACAGCTTTCCTCTTTCGCAAACACACTTTTTTTATGATTCCGAACCCATATGACTCAGAAAATCGTTAAAAAGGCCATTTAAAGCAATACCGCCCTTTTGTTTCTTTTCCTTATACATTCACTTTTTCCACTTTTTTCCAACTTTCCTCCTTCTCGTACACACTGTTTTTAAGATTCCGAACCCACCTGACTCACAAAACCGTCTAAAAGGCCATTTAAACCATTACCGCCCTTTTGTTTCTTTTCCTTATACATTCATTTTTCCCACGTTTTTGCACTCAAAACAACTTTCCTCCTTCGCGTACACACTGTTTTTATGATTCCGAACCCATATGACTCACAAAATCGTTAAAAATGCCATTTAAACCAATACCGCCCTTTCGTTTCTTTTCCTTACAAATTCATTTTTCTTACATTTTTGCACTCAAGACAACTTTCCACCTTCGCGTACACACTGTTTTGATGATTCCGAACCCATGACTCACAAAACTGTCTAAAAAGCCATTTAATCCAATACCGCCCTTTTGTTTCTTTTCCTTATGCATTCATTTTTCCCACGTTTTTGCACTCAAAACAGCTTTCCTCTTTTGCGTACACACTTTTTTTATGATTCCGAACCCATATGACTCAGAAAATCGTTAAAAAGGCCATTTAAACCAATACCGCCCTTTTGTTTCTTTTCCTTATACATTCACTTTTTCCACGTTTTTCCAACTTTCCTCCTTCTCGTACACACTGTTTTTAAGATTCCGAACCCACCTGACTCACAAAACCGTCTAAAAGGCCATTTAAACCATTACCGCCCTTTTGTTTCTTTTCCTTATACATTCATTTTTCCCACGTTTTTGCACTCAAAACAACTTTCCTCCTTCGCGTACACACTTTTTTTATGATTCCGAACCCATATGACTCACAAAATCGTTAAAAATGCCATTTAAACCAATACCGCCCTTTTCTTTCTTTTCCTTATGCATTCATTTTTTTCACGTTTTTGCACTCAAAACAACTTTCCTCCTTCGCGTACACACTTTTTTTATGATTCGGAACCCATCTGACTCACAAAACTGTCTAAAAAGCCATTTAAACCAATAACGCCCTTTTGTTTCTTTTCCTTATTGACTTTTTCCACGTTTTTCCAACTTTCCTCCTTCTCGTACACACTGTTTGTATGATTCCGAACCCATCTGACTCACAAAATTGTCTAAAAAGCCATTTAAACCAATACCGCCCTTTTGTTTCTTTTCCTCATACATTCATTTTTTCCACGTTTTTCCATTTTCCCTCCTTCTGGTACACACTTTTTTTATGATTTCGAACCCACCTGACTCACAAAATCGTTAAAAAGCCCATTTAAACAAATACCGCCCTTTGGTTTCTTTTCCTTATGCATTCATTTATCTCACGTTTTTGCACTCAAAACAACATTCCTCCTTCACGTACACACTTTTTTATGATTCCGAACCCACCTGACTCACAAAAGCGTCTACAAGGCCATTTAAAACAATTCCGCCCTTTTGTTTCTTTTCCTTATTGACTTTTTCCACGTTTTTCGAACTTTCCTCCTTCTCGTACACACAATTTTTATGATTCCGAACCCACTTGACTCACAAAACCGCCTAAAAGGCTATTTAAACCAATTCCGCCCTTTTGTTTCTTTTCCTTATACGTTCATTTTTTTCACGTTTTTGCACTCAAAACAACATTCCTCCTTCTCGTACATACTTTTTTATGATTCCGAACCCACCTGACTCACAAAAGCGTCTACAAGGCCATTTAAACCAATTCCGCCCTTTTGTTTCTTTTCCTTATGCATTCATTTTTCTTACGTTTTTGCACTCAAAACAACTTTCCTCCTTCGCGTACACACTGTTTTTAAGATTCCGAACCCATCTGACTCACAAAACTGTCTAAAAAGCAATTTAAACCAATACCGCCCTTTTGTTTCTTTTCCTTATGCATTCATTTTTCCCACGTTTTTGCACTCAAAACAACTTTCCTCCTTTGCGTACACACTTTGTTTATGATTCCAAACCCATATGACTCACAAAATCGTTAAAAAGGCCATTTAAACCAATACCGCCCTTTCGTTTCTTTTCCTTACACATTCATTTTTCTTACATTTTTGCACTTAAAACAACTTTCCTCCTTTGCGTACACACTTTGTTTATGATTCCAAACCCATATGACTCACAAAATCGTTAAAAAGGCCATTTAAACCAATACCGCCCTTTCGTTTCTTTTCCTTACACATTCATTTTTCTTACATTTTTGCACTTAAAACAACTTTCCTCCTTTGCGTACACACTTTGTTTATGATTCCGAACCCATATGACTCAAGACAACTTTCCACCTTCGCGTACACACTGTTTTGATGATTCCGAAAACATCTGACTCACAAAATCATCTAAAAGACCATTTAAACCAATACCTCCCTTTTGTTTCTTTTCCTTATACATTCATTTTTTCCACGTTTTTCCACTCAAAACAACTTTCCTCCTTCGCGTACGCACTGTTTTTAAGATTCCGAACCCATGACTCACAAAACTGTCTAAAAAGCCATTTAAACCAATACCGCCCTTTTGTTTCTTTTCCTTATGCATTCATTTTTCCCACGTTTTTGCACTCAAAACAGCTTTCTTCTTTCGCGAACACACTTTTTTTATGATTCCGAACCCATATGACTCAGAAAATCGTTAAAAAGGCCATTTAAACCAATACCGCCCTTTTGTTTCTTTTCCTTATACATTCACTTTTTCCACGTTTTTCCAACTTTCCTCGTTCTCGTACACACTGTTTTTAAGATTCCGAACCCACCTGACTCACAAAACCGTCTAAAAGGCCATTTAAACCAATACCGCCCTTTTGTTTCTTTTCCTTATGCATTCATTTTTCCACGTTTTTGCACTCAAAACAACTTTCCTCCTCCGCGTACACACTTTTTTTATGATTCCGAACCCATATGACTTACAAAATCGTTAAATAGGCCATTTAAACTAATACCGCCCTTTTGTTTCTTTTCCTTATACATTCATTTTTTCCACGTTTTTGCACTCAAAACAACTTTCCTCCTTCGCGTACACACTGTTTTTAAGATTCCGAAACCATCTGACTCACAAAACTGTCTAAAATGCCATTTAAACCAATACCGCCATTTTCTTTCTTTTCCTTATGCATTCATTTTTTTCACGTTTTTGCACTCAAAACAACTTTCCTCCTTCGCGTACACACTTTTTTTATTATTCGGAACCCATCTGACTCACAAAACTGTCAAAAAAGCCATTTAAACCAATAACGCCCTTTTGTTTCTTTTCCTCATACATTCATTTTTTCCACGTTTTTCCAATTTCCCTCCTTCTGGTACACACTTTTTTTATGATTTCGAACCCACCTGACTCACAAAATCGTTAAAAAGGCCATTTAAACCAATACCGCCCTTTGGTTTCTTTTCCTTATGCATTCATTTATCTCACGTTTTTGCACTCAAAACAACATTCCTCCTTCACGTACACACTTTTTTATGATTCCGAACCCACCTGACTCACAAAAGCGTCTACAAGGCCATTTAAACCAATTCCGCCCTTTTGTTTCTTTTCCTTATGCATTCATTTTTCTTACGTTTTTGCACTCAAGACAACTTCCCTCCTTCGCGTACACACTTTTTTTATGATTCCGGACCCATCTGACTCACAAAATAGTTAAAAAGGTCATTTAAACCAATACCGCCCTTTTGTTTCTTTTCCTTATACATTCACTTTTTCCACATTTTTCGAACTTTCCTCCTTCTCGTACACACACAATTTTTATGATTCCGAACCCATTAGACTCACAAAACCGCCTAAAAGGCTATTTAAACCAATTCCGCCCTTTTGTTTCTTTTCCTTATACATTCATTTTTTTCACGTTTTTGCACTCAAAACAACATTCCTCCTTCTCGTACATACTTTTTTATGATTCCGAACCCACCTGACTCAAAAAAGCGTCTACAAGGCCATTTAAACCAATTCCGCCCTTTTGTTTCTTTTCCTTATGCATTCATTTTTCTTACGTTTTTGATCTCAAAACAACTTTCCTCCTTCGCGTACACACTGTTTTTAAGATTCCGAACCCATCTGACTCACAAAACTGTCTAAAAAGCCATTTAAACCAATACCGTTTCTTTTCCTTATGCATTCATTTTTCCCACGTTTTTGCACTCAAAACAACTTTCCTCCTTTGCGTACACACTTTGTTTATGATTCCGAACCCATATGACTCACAAAATCGTTAAAAAGGCCATTTTAACCAATACCGCCCTTTCGTTTCTTTTCCTTACACATTCATTTTTATTACATTTTTGCACTCAAAAGAACTTTCCTCCTTTTCGTACACACTTTGTTTATGATTCCGAACCCATATGACTCAAGACAACTTTCCACCTTCGAGTACACACTGTTTTGATGATTCCGAACCCATCTGACTCACAAAATCATCTAAAAGACCATTTAAACCAATACCTCCCTTTTGTTTCTTTTCCTTATACATTCATTTTTTCCACGTTTTTACAATCAAAACAACTTTCCTCCTTCGCGTACGCACTGTTTGTAAGATTCCGAACCCATGACTCACAAAATTGTCTAAAAAGCCATTTAAACCAATACCGGCCTTTTGTTTCTTTCCTTATGCATTCATTTTTCCCACGTTTTTGCACTGAAAACAGCTTTCCTCTTTCGCGTACACACTTTTTTTATGATTCCGAACCTATCTCACTAACAAAACAGTCCAAAAGACCATTTAAACCAATACCGCCCTTTTGTTTCACTTTTTCCACGTTTTTCCAACTTTCCTCCTTCTCGTACACACTGTTTTTAAGATTCCGAGCCCATCTGAATCACAAAACTGTCTAAAAAGCCATTTAAACCAATACCGCCCTTTTGTTTCTTTTCCTTATGCATTCATTTTTCCCACGTTTTTGCACTCAAAACAACTTTCCTCCTTCGCGTACACACTTTTTTTATGATTCCGAACCCATATAACTCACAAAATCGTTAAAAAGGCCATTTAAACCAATACCGCCCTTATGTTTCTTTTCCTTATACATTCATTTTTCCCACGTTTTTGCACTCAAAACAACTTTCCTCCTTCGCGTACACACTTTTTTTATGATTCCGAACCCATCTCACTAACAAAACAGTCCAAAAGACCATTTAAACCAATACCGCCCTTTTGTTTCTTTTCCTTATACATTCATTTTTTTCACGTTTTTGCACTCAAAACAACTTTCCTCCTTCGCGTACACACTGTTTTTAAGATTCCGAACACATCTGACTCACAAAACTGTCTACAAAGCCATTTAAACCAATACCGCCCTTTTGTTTCTTTTCCTTATGCATTCATTTTTTTCACGTTTTTGCACTCAACAACTTTCCTCCTTCGCGTACACACTGTTTTTAAGATTCCGAACCCATCTGACTCACAAAACTGTCTAAAAAGCCATTTAAACCAATACCGCCCTTTTTTTCTTTTCCTTATACATTCATTTTTCTTACGTTTTTGCACTCAAGACAACTTCCCTCCTTCGCGTACACACTTTTTTTATGATTCCGAACCCATCTCACTAACAAAACAGTCCAAAAGACCATTTAAACCAATTCCGCTCTTTTGTTTCTTTTCCTTATGCATTCATTTTTCTTACGTTTTTGCACTCAAGACATCTTTCCTCCTTCGCGTACACACTTTTTTTATGATTCGGAACCCATCTGACTCACAAAACTGTCTAAAAAGCCATTTAAACCAATAACGCCCTTTTGTTTCTTTTCCTTATACATTCACTTTTTCCACGTTTTTCCAACTTTCCTCCTTTTCGTACACACTGTTTTTAAGATTCCGAACCCATCTGACTCACAAAACTGTCTAAAAAGCCATTTAATCCAATACCGCCCTTTTGTTTCTTTTCCTCATACATTCATTTTTTCCACGTTTTTCCAACTTCCCTCCTTCTGGTACACACTTTTTTTATGATTTCGAACCCACCTGACTCACAAAATCGTTAAAAAGGCCATTTAAACCAATACCGCTCTTTGGTTTCTTTTCCTTATGCATTCATTTATCTCACGTTTTTGCACTCAAAACAACATTCCTCCTTCACGTACACACTTTTTTATGATTCCGAACCCACCTGACTCACAAAAGCGTCTACAAGGCCATTTAAACCAATTCCGCCCTTTTGTTTCTTTTCCTTATGCACTCATTTTTCTTACGTTTTTGCACTCGAGACAACTTCCCTCCTTCCCGTACATACTTTTTTTATGATTCCGGACCCATCTGACTCACAAAATAGTTAAAAAGGCCATTTAAACCAATACCGCCCTTTTGTTTCTTTTCCTTATACATTCACTTTTTCCACGTTTTTCGAACTTTCCTCCTTCTCGTACACACAATTTTTATGATTCCGAACCCACTTGACTCACAAAACCGCCTAAAAGGCCATTTAAACCAATTCCGCCCTTTTGTTTCTTTTCCTTATGCATTCATTTTTCTTACGTTTTTGTACTCAAAACAACTTTCCTCCTTCGCGTACACACTGTTTTTAAGATTCCGAACCCATATGACTCACAAAATCGTTAAAAAGGCCATTTAAACCAATACCGCCCTTTCGTTTCTTTTCCTTACAAATTCATTTTTCTTACATTTTTGCACTCAAGACAACTTTCCACCTTCGCGTACACACTGTTTTGATGATTCCGAACCCATGACTCACAAAACTGTCTAAAAAGCCATTTAATCCAATACCGCCCTTTTGTTTCTTTTCCTTATGCATTCATTTTTCCCACGTTTTTGCACTCAAAACAGCTTTCCTCTTTTGCGTACACACTTTTTTTATGATTCCGAACCCATATGACTCAGAAAATCGTTAAAAAGGCCATTTAAACCAATACCGCCCTTTTGTTTCTTTTCCTTATACATTCACTTTTTCCACGTTTTTCCAACTTTCCTCCTTCTCGTACACACTGTTTTTAAGATTCCGAACCCACCTGACTCACAAAACCGTCTAAAAGGCCATTTAAACCATTACCGCCCTTTTGTTTCTTTTCCTTATACATTTATTTTTCCCACGTTTTTGCACTCAAAACAACTTTCCTCCTTCGCGAACACACTTTTTTTATGATTCCGAACCCATATGACTCACAAAATCGTGAAAAAGGCCATTTTAACCAATACCGCCTTTTTCTTTCTTTTCCTTATGCATTCATTTTTTTCACGTTTTTGCACTCAAAACAACTTTCCTCCTTCGCGTACACACTTTTTTTATGATTCGGAACCCATCTGACTCACAAAACTGTCTAAAAAGCTATTTAAACCAATAACGCCCTTTTGTTTCTTTTCTTATTGACTTTTTCCACGTTTTTCCAACTTTCCTCCTTCGCGTACACACTTTTTTTATGATTCCGAACCCATATGACTCACAAAATCGTGAAAAAGGCCATTTAAACCAATACCGCCCTTTTCTTTCTTTTCCTTATGCATTCATTTTTCCCACGTTTTTGCACTCAAAACAACTTTCCTCCTTTGCGTACACACTTTGTTTATGATTCCGAACCCATATGACTCAAGACAACTTTCCACCTTCGCGTACACACTGTTTTGATGATTCCGAACCCATCTGACTCACAAAATCGTTAAAAAGGCCATTTAAACCAATACCGCCCTTTCGTTTCTTTTCCTTACAAATTCATTTTTCTTACATTTTTGCACTCAAGACAACTTTCCACCTTCGCGTACACACTGTTTTGATGATTCCGAACCCATGACTCACAAAACTGTCTAAAAAGCCATTTAATCCAATACCGCCCTTTTGTTTCTTTTCCTTATGCATTCATTTTTCCCACGTTTTTGCACTCAAAACAGCTTTCCTCTTTTGCGTACACACTTTTTTTATGATTCCGAACCCATATGACTCAGAAAATCGTTAAAAAGGCCATTTAAACCAATACCGCCCTTTTGTTTCTTTTCCTTATACATTCACTTTTTCCACGTTTTTCCAACTTTCCTCCTTCTCGTACACACTGTTTTTAAGATTCCGAACCCACCTGACTCACAAAACCGTCTAAAAGGCCATTTAAACCATTACCGCCCTTTTGTTTCTTTTCCTTATACATTTATTTTTCCCACGTTTTTGCACTCAAAACAACTTTCCTCCTTCGCGAACACACTTTTTTTATGATTCCGAACCCATATGACTCACAAAATCGTGAAAAAGGCCATTTTAACCAATACCGCCTTTTTCTTTCTTTTCCTTATGCATTCATTTTTTTCACGTTTTTGCACTCAAAACAACTTTCCTCCTTCGCGTACACACTTTTTTTATGATTCGGAACCCATCTGACTCACAAAACTGTCTAAAAAGCTATTTAAACCAATAACGCCCTTTTGTTTCTTTTCTTATTGACTTTTTCCACGTTTTTCCAACTTTCCTCCTTCTCGTACACACTGTTTTTAAGATTCCGAACCCACCTGACTCACAAAACCGTCTAAAAGGCCATTTAAACCATTACCGCCCTTTTGTTTCTTTTCCTTATACATTTATTTTTCCCACGTTTTTGCACTCAAAACAACTTTCCTCCTTCGCGAACACACTTTTTTTATGATTCCGAACCCATATGACTCACAAAATCATCTAAAAGACCATTTAAACCAATTCCGCCCTTTTGTTTCTTTTCCTTATGCATTCATTTTTCTTACGTTTTTGCACTCAAGACAACTTCCCTCCTTCGCGTACACACTTTTTTTATGATTCCGGACCCATCTGACTCACAAAAAAGGCCATTTAAACCAATACCGCCCTTTTGTTTCTTTTCCTTATACATTCACTTTTTCCATGTTTTTCGAACTCTCCTCCTTCTCGTACACACAATTTTTTTGATTCCGAACCCACTTGACTCACAAAACCGCCTAAAAGGCTATTTAAACCAATTCCGCCCTTTTGTTTCTTTTCCTTATACATTCATTTTTTTCACGTTTTTGCACTCAAAACAACTTTCGTACACACTTTTTTTATGATTCGGAACCCATCTGACTCACAAAACTGTCTAAAAAGCCATTTAAACCAATAACGCCCTTTTGTTTCTTTTCCTTATTGACTTTTTCCACGTTTTTCCAACTTTCCTCCTTCTCGTACACACTGTTTTTAAGATTCCGAACCCATCTGACTCACAAAACTGTCTAAAAAGCCATTTAAACCAATACCGCCCTTTTGTTTCTATTCCTCATACATTCATATTTTCCACGTTTTTCCAACTTCCCTCCTTCTGGTACACACTTTTTTTATGATTTCGAACCCACCTTACTCACAAAATCGTTAAAAAGGCCATTTAAATCAATACCGCCCTTTGGTTTCTTTTCCTTATGCATTCATTTTTCTCCCGTTTTTGCACTCAAAACAACATTCCTCCTTCTCGTATACACTTTTTTAGGATTCCGAACCCACCTGACTCACAAAAGCGTCTACAAGGCCATTTAAACCAATTCCACCCTTTTGTTTCTTTTCCTTATGCATTCATTTTTCTTACATTTTTGCACTCAAGACAACTTCCCTCCTTCGCGTACACACTTTTTTCATGATTCCGAACCCATATGACTCACAAAATAGTTAAAAAGGCCATTTAAACCAATACCGCCCTTTTGTTTCTTTTCCTGATACATTCATTTTTCCCACGTTTTTGCACTCAAAACAACTTTCCTCCTTCGCGTACACACTTTTTTTATGATTCCGAACCCATCTCACTAACAAAACAGTCCAAAAGACCATTTAAACCAATACCGCCCTTTTGTTTCTTTTCCTTATACATTCATTTTTTTCACGTTTTTGCACTCAAAACAACTTTCCTCCTTCGCGTACACACTGTTTTTAAGATTCCGAACACATCTGACTCACAAAACTGTCTACAAAGCCATTTAAACCAATACCGCCCTTTTGTTTCTTTTCCTTATGCATTCATTTTTTTCACGTTTTTGCACTCAACAACTTTCCTCCTTCGCGTACACACTGTTTTTAAGATTCCGAACCCATCTGACTCACAAAACTGTCTAAAAAGCCATTTAAACCAATACCGCCCTTTTGTTTCTTTTCCTTATACATTCATTTTTCTTACGTTTTTGCACTCAAGACAACTTCCCTCCTTCGCGTACACACTTTTTTTATGATTCCGAACCCATCTCACTGACAAAACAGTCCAAAAGACCATTTAAACCAATTCCGCTCTTTTGTTTCTTTTCCTTATGCATTCATTTTTCTTACGTTTTTGCACTCAAGACATCTTTCCTCCTTCGCGTACACACTTTTTTTATGATTCGGAACCCATCTGACTCACAAAACTGTCTAAAAAGCCAATTAAACCAATAACGCCCTTTTGTTTCTTTTCCTTATACATTCACTTTTTCCACGTTTTTCCAACTTTCCTCCTTCTCGTACACACTGTTTTTAAGATTCCGAACCCACCTGACTCACAAAACCGTCTAAAAGGCCATTTAAACCATTACCGCCCTTTTGTTTCTTTTCCTTATACATTCATTTTTCCCACGTTTTTGCACTCAAAACAACTTTCCTCCTTCGCGTACACACTTTTTTTATGATTCCGAACCCATATGACTCACAAAATCGTTAAAAAGGCCATTTAAACCAATACCGCCCTTTTCTTTCTTTTCCTTATGCATTCATTTTTTTCACGTTTTTGCACTCAAAACAACTTTCCTCCTTCGCGTACACACTTTTTTTATGATTCGGAACCCATCTGACTCACAAAACTGTCTAAAAAGCCATTTAAACCAATAACGCCCTTTTGTTTCTTTTCCTCATACATTCATTTTTTCCACGTTTTTCCATTTTCCCTCCTTCTGGTACACACTTTTTTTATGATTTCGAACCCACCTGACTCACAAAATCGTTAAAAAGGCCATTTAAACAAATACCGCCCTTTGGTTTCTTTTCCTTATGCATTCATTTATCTCACGTTTTTGCACTCAAAACAACATTCCTCCTTCACGTACACACTTTTTTATGATTCCGAACCCACCTGACTCACAAAAGCGTCTACAAGGCCATTTAAACCAATACCGCCCTTTTGTTTCTTTTCCTTATACATTCACTTTTTCCACGTTTTTCCAACTTTCCTCCTTCTCGTACACACTGTTTTTAAGATTCCGAACCCACCTGACTCACAAAACCGTCTAAAAGGCCATTTAAACCAATACCGCCCTTTTGTTTCTTTTCCTTATGCATTCATTTTTCCACGTTTTTGCACTCAAAACAACTTTCCTCCTTCGCGTACACACTTTTTTTATGATTCCGAACCCATATGACTCACAAAATCGTTAAATAGGCCATTTAAACCAATACCGCCCTTTTGTTTCTTTTCCTTATACATTCATTTTTTCCACGTTTTTAAACTCAAAACAACTTTCCTCCTTCGCGTACACACTGTTTTTAAGATTCCGAACCCATCTGACTCACAAAACTGTCTAAAATGCCATTTAAACCAATACCGCCATTTTCTTTCTTTTCCTTATGCATTCATTTTTTTCACGTTTTTGCACTCAAAACAACTTTCCTCCTTCGCGTACACACTTTTTTTATGATTCGGAACCCATCTGACTCACAAAACTGTCAAAAAAGCCATTTAAACCAATAACGCCCTTTTGTTTCTTTTCCTCATACATTCATTTTTTCACGTTTTTCCAATTTCCCTCCTTCTGGTACACACTTTTTTTATGATTTCGAACCCACCTGACTCACAAAATCGTTAAAAAGGCCATTTAAACCAATACCGCCCTTTGGTTTCTTTTCCTTATGCATTCATTTATCTCACGTTTTTGCACTCAAAACAACATTCCTCCTTCACGTACACACTTTTTTATGATTCCGAACCCACCTGACTCACAAAAGCGTCTACAAGGCCATTTAAACCAATTCCGCCCTTTTGTTTCTTTTCCTTATGCATTCATTTTTCTTACGTTTTTGCACTCAAGACAACTTCCCTCCTTCGCGTACACACTTTTTTTATGATTCCGGACCCATCTGACTCACAAAATAGTTAAAAAGGTCATTTAAACCAATACCGCCCTTTTGTTTCTTTTCCTTATACATTCACTTTTTCCACGTTTTTCGAACTTTCCTCCTTCTCGTACACACACAATTTTTATGATTCCGAACCCACTTGACTCACAAAACCGCCTAAAAGGCTATTTAAACCAATTCCGCCCTTTCGTTTCTTTTCCTTACACATTCATTTTTATTACATTTTTGCACTCAAAAGAACTTTCCTCCTTTTCGTACACACTTTATTTATGATTCCGAACCCATATGACTCAAGACAACTTTCCACCTTCGCGTACACACTGTTTTGATGATTCCGAACCCATCTGACTCACAAAATCATCTAAAAGACCATTTAAACCAATACCTCCCTTTTGTTTCTTTTCCTTATACATTCATTTTTTCCACGTTTTTACACTCAAAACAACTTTCCTCCTTCGCCTACGCACTGTTTGTAAGATTCCGAACCCATGACTCACAAAATTGTCTAAAAAGCCATTTAAACCAATACCGCCCTTTTGTTTCTTTCCTTATGCATTCATTTTTCCCACGTTTTTGCACTCAAAACAGCTTTCCTCTTTCGCGTACACACTTTTTTTATGATTCCGAACCCATATGACTCAGAAAATCGTTAAAAAGGCCATTTAAACCAATACCGCCCTTTTGTTTCTTTTTCTTATACATTCACTTTTTCCACGTTTTTCCAACTTTCCTCCTTCTCGTACACACTGTTTTTAAGATTCATTCATTTTTTCCACGTTTTTGCACTCAAAACAACTTTCCTCCTTCGAGTACACACTGTTTTTAAGATTCCGAACCCATCTGACTCACAAAACTGTCTAAAAAGCCATTTAAACCAATACCGCCCTTTTCTTTCTTTTCCTTATGCATTCATTTTTTCCCACGTTTTTGCACTCAAAACAACTTTCCTCCTTCGCGTACACACTGTTTTTAAGATTCCGAGCCCATCTGACTCACAAAACTGTCTAAAAAGCCATTTAAACCAATACCGCCCTTTTGTTTCTTTTCCTTATGCATTCATTTTTCCCACGTTTTTGCACTCAAAACAACTTTCCTCCTTCGCGTACACACTTTTTTTATGATTCCGAACCCACTTGACTCACAAAATCGTTAAAAAGGCCATTTAAACCAATACCGCCCTTTGGTTTCTTTTCCTTATGCATTCATTTTTCTTACGTTTTTGCACTCAAAACAACTTCCCTCCTTCGCGTACACACTGTTTTTAAGATTCCGAACCCATCTGACTCACAAAACTGTCTAAAAAGCCATTTAAGCCAATAACGCCCTTTTGTTTCTTTTCCTTATGCATTCATTTTTCCCACGTTTTTGCACTCAAAACAGCTTTCCTCTTTTGCGTACACACTTTTTTTTATGATTCCGAACCCATATGACTCAGAAAATCGTTAAAAAGGCCATTTAAACCAATACCGCCCTTTTGTTTCTTTTCCTTATACATTCACTTTTTCCACGTTTTTCCAACTTTCCTCCTTCTCGTACACACTGTTTTTAAGATTCCGAACCCACCTGACTCACAAAACCGTCTAAAAGGCCATTTAAACCATTACCGCCCTTTTGTTTCTTTTCCTTATACATTCATTTTTCCCACGTTTTTGCACTCAAAACAACTTTCCTCCTTCGCGTACACACTTTTTTTATGATTCCGAACCCATATGACTCACAAAATCGTTAAAAAGGCCATTTAAACCAATACCGCCCTTTTCTTTCCTTTCCTTATGCATTCATTTTGCACTCATTTTGCGTACACACTTTTTTTATGATTCGGAACCCATCTGACTCACAAAATTGTCTAAAAAGCCATTTAAACCAATACCGCCCTTTTGTTTCTTTTCCTCATACATTCATTTTTTCCACGTTTTTCCATTTTCCCTCCTTCTGGTACACACTTTTTTTATGATTTCGAACCCACCTGACTCACAAAATCGTTAAAAAGGCCATTTAAACAAATACCGCCCTTTGGTTTCTTTTCCTTATGCATTCATTTATCTCACGTTTTTGCACTCAAAACAACATTCCTCCTTCACGTACACACTTTTTTATGATTCCGAACCCACCTGACTCACAAAAGCGTCTACAAGGCCATTTAAACCAATACTGCCCTTTTGTTTCTTTTCCTTATGCATTCATTTTTTTCACGTTTTTGCACTCAAAACAACTTTCCTCCTTCGCGTACACACTTTTTTTATGATTCGGAACCCATCTGACTCACAAAACTGTCTAAAAAGCCATTTAAACCAATAACGCCCTTTTGTTTCTTTTCCTTATTGACTTTTTCTACGTTTTTCCAACTTTCCTCCTTCTCGTACACACTGTTTTTATGATTCCGAACCCACCTGACTCACAAAATTGTCTAAAAAGCCATTTAAACCAATACCGCCCTTTTGTTTCTTTTCCTCATACATTCATTTTTTCCACGTTTTTCCATTTTCCCTCCTTCTGGTACACACTTTTTTTATGATTTCGAACCCACCTGACTCACAAAATCGTTAAAAAGGCCATTTAAACAAATACCGCCCTTTGGTTTCTTTTCCTTATGCATTCATTTATCTCACGTTTTTCCACTCAAAACAACATTCCTCCTTCACGTACACACTTTTTTATGATTCCGAACCCACCTGACTCACAAAACCGTCTAAAAGGCCATTTAAACAAATACCGCCCTTTTGTTTCTTTTCCTTATGCATTCATTTTTCTCACGTTTTTGCACTCAAAACAACTTTCCTCCTTCGCGTACACACTGTTTTTAAGATTCCGAACCCCTCTGACTACAAAACTGTCTAAAAAGCCATTTAAACCAATACCGCCCTTTTGTTTCTTTTCCTTATGCATTCATTTTTCCCACGTTTTTTCACTCAAAACAACTTTCCTCCTTCGCGTACACACTTTTTTTATGATTCCGAACCCATCTGACTCACAAAATAGTTAAAAAGGCCATTAAAACCAATACCGCCCTTTGGTTTCTTTTCCTTATACATTCATTTTTTTCACGTTTTTGCACTCAAAACAACTTTCCTCCTTCGCGTACACACTGTTTTTAAGATTCCGAACCCATCTGACTCACAAAACTGTCTAAAAAGCCATTTAAACCAAAACCGCCCTTTTGTTTCTTTCACTTTTCTTTCACATTCACTTTTTCCACGTTTTTCGAACTTTCCTTCTTCTCGTACACACAATTTTTATGATTCCGAACCCACTTGACTCACAAAACCGCCTAAAAGGCCATTTAAACCAATACCGCCCTTTTGATTCTTTTCCATATGCATTCATTTTCTTCACGTTTTTGCACTCAAAACAGTTTTCCTCCTTTGCGTACACACTGTTTTTATGATTCCGAACCCATATGACTCACAAAATCGTTAAAAAGGCCATTTAAACCAATACCGCCCTTTTGTTTCTTTTCCTTATTCATTCACTTTTTCCACGTTTTTCGAAATTTCCTCCTTCTCGTAGACACAATTTTTATGATTCCGAACCCACTTGACTCACAAAACCGCCTAAAATGCCATTTAAACCAATTCCGCCCTTTTGTTTCTTTTTCTTCTGCATTCATTTTTCTTACGTTTTTGCACTCAAGACAACTTTTCTCCTTCGCGTACACTTCCCTCCTTATTACTTTTTCCACGTTTTTCGAACTTTCCTCCTTCGCGTACACACTGTTTTTATGATTCCAAGCCCATCTGACTAACAAAACCGTCCAAAAGACCATTTAAACCAATTCCGCCCTTTTGTTTCTTTTCCTTATGCATTCATTTTTCTTACGTTTTTGCACTCAAGACATCTTTCCTCCTTCGCGTACACACTTTTTTTATGATTCGGAACCCATCTGACTCACAAAATCGTCTAAAAGACCATTTAAACCAATAACGCCCTTTTGTTTCTTTTCCTTATACATTCATTTTTTCAACGATTTTGCACTCAAAACAATTTTCCTCCTTTGCGTACACACTGTTTTTATGATTCCGAACCCATATGACTCACAAAATCGTTAAAAAGGCCATTTAAACCAATACCGCCCTTTTGTTTCTTTTCCTTATACATTCACGTATTTCCAACTTTCCTCCTTCTCGCACACACTGTTTTAAGATTCCGAACCCATCTGACTCACAAAACTGTCTAAAAAGCCATTTAAACCAATACCGCCCTTTTGTTTCTTTTCCTCATACATTCATTTTTTCCACGTTTTTGCACTCAAGACAATTTCCCTCCTTTGCGTACACACTTTTTTTATGATTCCGAACCCATCTGACTAACAAAACCGTCCAAAAGACCATTTAAACCAATTCCGCCCTTTTGTTTCTTTTCCTTATGCATTCATTTTTCTTACGTTTTTGCACTCAAGACATCTTTCCTCCTTCGCGTACACACTTTTTTTATGATTCGGAACCCATCTGACTCACAAAATCGTCTAAAAGACCATTTAAACCAATAACGCCCTTTTGTTTCTTTTCCTTATACATTCATTTTTTCCACGATTTTGCACTCAAAACAGTTTTCTTCCTTTGCGTACACACTGTTTTTATGATTCCGAACCCATATGACTCACAAAATCGTTAAAAAGGCCATTTAAACCAATACCGCCCTTTTGTTTCTTTTCCTTATACATTCACTTTTTCTACGTTTTTCCAACTTTCCTCCTTCTCGTACACACAATTTTTATGATTCCGAACCCACTTGACTCACAAAACCGCCTAAAAGGCCATTTAAACCAATTCCGCCCTTTTGTTTCTTTTCCTTATACATTAATTTTTTCCACGTTTTTGCACTCAAAACAACTTTCCTCCTTCGCGTACACACTGTTTTTAAGATTCCGAGCCCATCTGACTCACAAAACTGTCTAAAAAGCCATTTAAAGCAATACCGCCCTTTTGTTTCTTTTCCTTATGCATTCATTTTTCTTACGTTTTTGCACTCAAGACAACTTCCCTCCTTCGCGTACACACTTTTTTTATGATTCCGAACCCATCTGACTCACAAAATAGTTAAAAAGTCCATTTAAACCAATACCGCCCTTTGGTTTCTTTTCCTTATACATTCATTTTTTTAACGTTTTTGCACTCAAAGCAACTTTCCTCCTTCGCGTACACACTGTTTTTAAGATTCTGAACCCACTTGACTCACAAAACCGCCTAAAAGGCCATTTAAACCAATTCCGCCCTTTTGTTTCTTTTCCTTATACATCAATTTTTTCCACGTTTTTGCACTCAAAACAACTTTCCTCCTTCGCGTACACACTGTTTTTAAGATTCCGAGCCCATCTGACTCACAAAACTGTCTAAAAAGCCATTTAAACCAATACCGCCCTTTTGTTTCTTTTCCTTATGCATTCATTTTTCTTACGTTTTTGCACTCAAGACAACTTCCCTCCTTCGCGTACACACTTTTTTTATGATTCCGAACAAATCTGACTCACAAAATAGTTAAAAAGGCCATTTAAACCAATACCGCCCTTTGGTTTCTTTTCCTTATACATTCATTTTTCTTACGTTTTTGCACTCAAGACAACTTCCCTCCTTCGCGTACACTTCCCTCCTTATTACTTTTTCCACGTTTTTCAAACTTTCCTCCTTCGCGTACACACTGTTTTTATGATTCCAAACCCATCTGACTCACTAAACCGCCTAAAAGGCCATTTAAACCAATTCCGCACTTTTGTTCCTTTTCCTTCTGCATTCATTTTTCTTACGTTTTTGCACTCAAGACAACTTCCCTCCTTCGCGTACACACTTTTTTTATGATTCCGAACCCATCTGACTCACAAAATAGTTAAAAAGGCCATTTAAACCAATACCGCCCTTTGGTTTCTTTTCCTTATACATTCATTTTTTTAACGTTTTTGCACTCAAAGCAACTTTCCTCCTTCGCGTACACACTGTTTTTAAGATTCCGAACACATCTGACTCACATAACTGTCTTAAAAGCTATTTAAACCAATACCGCCCTTTTGTTTCTTTTCCTTATGCATTCATTTTTTTCACGTTTTTGCACTCAAAACAACTTTCCTCCTTCGCATACACACTGTTTTTGAAATTCCGAACCCACCTGACTCACAAAACCGTCTAAAAGGCCATTTAAACCAATACCGCCCTTTTGTTTCTTTTCCTTATACATTAATTTTTTCCACGTTTTTGCACTCAAAACAACTTTCCTCCTTCGCGTACACACTGTTTTTAAGATTCCGAGCCCATCTGACTCACAAAACTGTCTAAAAAGCCATTTAAACCAATACCGCCCTTTTGTTTCTTTTCCTTATGCATTCATTTTTCCCACGTTTTTGCACTCAAAACAACTTTCCTCCTTCGCGTACACACTTTTTTTATGATTCCGAACCCATATGACTCACAAAATCGTTAAAAAGGCCATTTAAACCAATAACGCCCTTTTGTTTCTTTTCCTTAAACATTCATTTTTTCTACAATTTTGCACTCAAAACAGTTTTCCTCCTTTGCGTACACACTGTTTTTATGATTCCGAACCCACATAACTCACAAAATCGTTAAAAAGGCCATTTAAACCAATACCGCCCTTTTGTTTCTTTTCCTTATTCATTCACTTTTTCCACGTTTTCGAAATTTCCTCCTTCTCGTACACACAATTTTTATGATTCCGAACCCACTTGACTCACAAAACCGCCTAAAAGGCCATTTAAACCAATTCCGCCCTTTTGTTTCTTTTCCTTCTGCATTCATTTTTCTCACGTTTTTGCACTCAAGACAACTTCCCTCCTTCGCGTACACTTCCCTCCTTATTACTTTTTCCACGTTTTTCGAACTTTCCTCCTTCGCGTACACACTGTTTTTATGATTCCAAACCCATCTGACTAACAAAACCGTCCAAAAGACCATTTAAACCAATTCCGCCCTTTTGTTTCTTTTCCTTATGCATTCATTTTTCTTCCTTTTTTGCACTCAAGACATCTTTCCTCCTTCGCGTACACACTTTTTTTATGATTCGGAACCCATCTGACTCACAAAATCGTCTAAAAGACCATTTAAACCAATAACGCCCTTTTGTTTCTTTTCTTTATACATTCATTTTTTCCACGATTTTGCACTCAAAACAATTTTCCTCCTTTGCGTACACAGTGTTTTTATGATTTCGAACCCATATGACTCACAAAATCGTTAAAATGGCCATTTAAACCAATACCGCCCTTTTGTTTCTTTTCCTTATACATTCACGTATTTCCAACTTTCCTCCTTCTCGTACACACTGTTTTAAGATTCCGAACCCATCTGACTCACAAAACTGTCTAAAAAGCCATTTAAACCAATACCGCCCTTTTGTTTCTTTTCCTCATACATTCATTTTTTCCACGTTTTTCCAACTTCCCTCCTTCTGGTACACACTTTTTTTATGATTTCGAACCCACCTGACTCACAAAATCGTTAAAAAGGCCATTTAAACCAATACCGCCCTCTGGTTTCTTTTCCTTATGCATTCATTTTTCCCACGTTTTTGCACTCAAAACAACTTTCCTCCTTCGCGTACACACTTTTTTTATGATTCCGAACCCATCTGACTCACAAAATAGTTAAAAAGGCCATTAAAACCAATACCGCCCTTTGGTTTCTTTTCCTTATACATTAATTTTTTCCACGTTTTTGCACTCAAAACAACTTTCCTCCTTCGCGTACACACTGTTTTTAAGATTCCGAGCCCATCTGACTCACAAAACTGTCTAAAAAGCCATTTAAAGCAATACCGCCCTTTTGTTTCTTTTCCTTATGCATTCATTTTTCTTACGTTTTTGCACTCAAGACAACTTCCCTCCTTCGCGTACACACTTTTTTTATGATTCCGAACCCATCTGACTCACAAAATAGTTAAAAAGTCCATTTAAACCAATACCGCCCTTTGGTTTCTTTTCCTTATACATTCATTTTTTTAACGTTTTTGCACTCAAAGCAACTTTCCTCCTTCGCGTACACACTGTTTTTAAGATTCTGAACCCACTTGACTCACAAAACCGCCTAAAAGGCCATTTAAACCAATTCCGCCCTTTTGTTTCTTTTCCTTATACATCAATTTTTTCCACGTTTTTGCACTCAAAACAACTTTCCTCCTTCGCGTACACACTGTTTTTAAGATTCCGAGCCCATCTGACTCACAAAACTGTCTAAAAAGCCATTTAAACCAATACCGCCCTTTTGTTTCTTTTCCTTATGCATTCATTTTTCTTACGTTTTTGCACTCAAGACAACTTCCCTCCTTCGCGTACACACTTTTTTTATGATTCCGAACAAATCTGACTCACAAAATAGTTAAAAAGGCCATTTAAACCAATACCGCCCTTTGGTTTCTTTTCCTTATACATTCATTTTTCTTACGTTTTTGCACTCAAGACAACTTCCCTCCTTCGCGTACACTTCCCTCCTTATTACTTTTTCCACGTTTTTCAAACTTTCCTCCTTCGCGTACACACTGTTTTTATGATTCCAAACCCATCTGACTCACTAAACCGCCTAAAAGGCCATTTAAACCAATTCCGCACTTTTGTTCCTTTTCCTTCTGCATTCATTTTTCTTACGTTTTTGCACTCAAGACAACTTCCCTCCTTCGCGTACACACTTTTTTTATGATTCCGAACCCATCTGACTCACAAAATAGTTAAAAAGGCCATTTAAACCAATACCGCCCTTTGGTTTCTTTTCCTTATACATTCATTTTTTTAACGTTTTTGCACTCAAAGCAACTTTCCTCCTTCGCGTACACACTGTTTTTAAGATTCCGAACACATCTGACTCACATAACTGTCTTAAAAGCTATTTAAACCAATACCGCCCTTTTGTTTCTTTTCCTTATGCATTCATTTTTTTCACGTTTTTGCACTCAAAACAACTTTCCTCCTTCGCATACACACTGTTTTTGAAATTCCGAACCCACCTGACTCACAAAACCGTCTAAAAGGCCATTTAAACCAATACCGCCCTTTTGTTTCTTTTCCTTATACATTAATTTTTTCCACGTTTTTGCACTCAAAACAACTTTCCTCCTTCGCGTACACACTGTTTTTAAGATTCCGAGCCCATCTGACTCACAAAACTGTCTAAAAAGCCATTTAAACCAATACCGCCCTTTTGTTTCTTTTCCTTATGCATTCATTTTTCCCACGTTTTTGCACTCAAAACAACTTTCCTCCTTCGCGTACACACTTTTTTTATGATTCCGAACCCATATGACTCACAAAATCGTTAAAAAGGCCATTTAAACCAATAACGCCCTTTTGTTTCTTTTCCTTAAACATTCATTTTTTCTACAATTTTGCACTCAAAACAGTTTTCCTCCTTTGCGTACACACTGTTTTTATGATTCCGAACCCACATAACTCACAAAATCGTTAAAAAGGCCATTTAAACCAATACCGCCCTTTTGTTTCTTTTCCTTATTCATTCACTTTTTCCACGTTTTCGAAATTTCCTCCTTCTCGTACACACAATTTTTATGATTCCGAACCCACTTGACTCACAAAACCGCCTAAAAGGCCATTTAAACCAATTCCGCCCTTTTGTTTCTTTTCCTTCTGCATTCATTTTTCTCACGTTTTTGCACTCAAGACAACTTCCCTCCTTCGCGTACACTTCCCTCCTTATTACTTTTTCCACGTTTTTCGAACTTTCCTCCTTCGCGTACACACTGTTTTTATGATTCCAAACCCATCTGACTAACAAAACCGTCCAAAAGACCATTTAAACCAATTCCGCCCTTTTGTTTCTTTTCCTTATGCATTCATTTTTCTTCCTTTTTTGCACTCAAGACATCTTTCCTCCTTCGCGTACACACTTTTTTTATGATTCGGAACCCATCTGACTCACAAAATCGTCTAAAAGACCATTTAAACCAATAACGCCCTTTTGTTTCTTTTCTTTATACATTCATTTTTTCCACGATTTTGCACTCAAAACAATTTTCCTCCTTTGCGTACACAGTGTTTTTATGATTTCGAACCCATATGACTCACAAAATCGTTAAAATGGCCATTTAAACCAATACCGCCCTTCTTTTCCTTATACATTCACGTATTTCCAACTTTCCTCCTTCTCGTACACACTGTTTTAAGATTCCGAACCCATCTGACTCACAAAACTGTCTAAAAAGCCATTTAAACCAATACCGCCCTTTTGTTTCTTTTCCTCATACATTCATTTTTTCCACGTTTTTCCAACTTCCCTCCTTCTGGTACACACTTTTTTTATGATTTCGAACCCACCTGACTCACAAAATCGTTAAAAAGGCCATTTAAACCAATACCGCCCTTTGGTTTCTTTTCCTTATGCATTCATTTTTCCCACGTTTTTGCACTCAAAACAACTTTCCTCCTTCGCGTACACACTTTTTTTATGATTCCGAACCCATCTGACTCACAAAATAGTTAAAAAGGCCATTAAAACCAATACCGCCCTTTGGTTTCTTTTCCTTATACATTCATTTTTTTCACGTTTTTGCACTCAAAACAACTTTCCTCCTTCGCGTACACACTGTTTTTAAGATTCCGAACCCATCTGACTCACAAAACTGTCTAAAAAGCCATTTAAACCAAAACCGCCCTTTTGTTTCTTTTCCTCATGCATTCATTTTTCTTACGTTTTTGCACTCAAAACAACTTTCCTCCTTCGCGTACACACTTTTTTTATGATTCCGAACCCATCTGACTCACAAAATAGTTAAAAAGGCCATTTAAACCAATACCGCCCTTTTGTTTCTTTCACTTTTCTTTCACATTCACTTTTTCCACGTTTTTCGAACTTTCCTTCTTCTCGTACACACAATTTTTATGATTCCGAACCCACTTGACTCACAAAACCGCCTAAAAGGCCATTTAAACCAATACCGCCCTTTTGATTCTTTTCCTTATGCATTCATATTCTTCACGTTTTTGCACTCAAAACAGTTTTCCTCCTTTGCGTACACACTGTTTTTATGATTCCGAACCCATATGACTCACAAAATCGTTAAAAAGGCCATTTAAACCAATACCGCCCTTTTGTTTCTTTTCCTTATTCATTCACTTTTTCCACGTTTTTCGAAATTTCCTCCTTCTCGTAGACACAATTTTTATGATTCCGAACCCACTTGACTCACAAAACCGCCTAAAAGGCCATTTAAACCAATTCCGCCCTTTTGTTTCTTTTTCTTCTGCATTCATTTTTCTTACGTTTTTGCACTCAAGACAACTTTTCTCCTTCGCGTACACTTCCCTCCTTATTACTTTTTCCACGTTTTTCGAACTTTCCTCCTTCGCGTACACACTGTTTTTATGATTCCAAACCCATCTGACTAACAAAACCGTCTAAAAGACCATTTAAACCAATTCCGCCCTTTTGTTTCTTTTCCTTATGCATTCATTTTTCTTACGTTTTTGCACTCAAGACAACTTCCCTCCTTCGCGTACACACTTTTTTTATGATTCCGAACCCATCTGACTCACAAAATAGTTAAAAAGGCCATTTAAACCAATACCGCCCTTTTGTTTCTTTTCCTTATACATTCATTTTTTTCACGTTTTTCCAACTTTCCTCCTTCTCGTACAGACTGTTTTTAAGATTCCGAACCCACCTGACTCACAAAAGCCGCTAAAAGGCCATTTAAACCAATACCGCCCTTTTGTTTCTTTTCCTTATACATTCATTTTTTCCACGTTTTTGCACTCAAAACAACTTTCCTCCTTCGCGTACACACTGTTTTTAAGATTCCGAACCCATGACTCACAAAACTGTCTAAAAAGCCATTTAAACCAATACCGCCCTTTTGTTTCTTTTCCTTATGCATTCATTTTTCCCACGTTTTTGCACTCAAAACAACTTTCCTCCTTCGCGTAGACACTTTTTTTATGATTCCGAAGCCATCTGACTCACAAAACTGTCTAAAAAGCCATTTAAACCAATACCGCCCTTTTGTTTCTTTTCCTTATACATTCATTTTTTTCACGTTTTTGCACTCAAAACAACTTTCCTCCTTCGCGTACACACTGTTTTTAAGATTCCGAACCCATCTGACTCACAAAACTGTCTAAAAAGCCATTTAAACCAATACCGCCCTTTTGTTTCTTTTCCTTATACATTCATTTTTCTTACGTTTTTGCACTCAAGACAACTTCCCTCCTTCGCATACACACTTTTTTTATGATTCCGAACCCATCTGACTAACAAAACAGTCCAAAAGACCATTTAAACCAATTCCGCTCTTTTGTTTCTTTTCCTTATGCATTCATTTTTCTTACGTTTTTGCACTCAAAACAACTTTCCTCCTTCGCGTACACACTGCTTTTAAGATTCCGAACCCATCTGACTCACAAAACTGTCTAAAAAGCCATTTAAACCAATACCGCCCTTTTGTTTCTTTTCCTCATACATTCATTTTTTCCACGTTTTTCCAACTTCCCTCCTTCTGGTACACACTTTTTTTATGATTTCGAACCCACCTGACTCACAAAATCGTTAAAAAGGCCATAACGCCCAATAACGCCCTTTTGTTTCTTTTCCTTATACATTCATTTTTTCAACGATTTTGCACTCAAAACAATTTTCCTCCTTTGCGTACACACTGTTTTTATGATTCCGAACCCATATGACTCACAAAATCGTTAAAAAGGCCATTTAAACCAATACCGCCCTTTTGTTTCTTTTCCTTATACATTCACTTTTTCTACGTTTTTCCAACTTTCCTCCTTCTCGTACACACAATTTTTATGATTCCGAACCCACTTGACTCACAAAACCGCCTAAAAGGCCATTTAAACCAATTCCGCCCTTTTGTTTCTTTTCCTTCTGCATTCATTTTTCTTACGTTTTTGCACTCAAGACAACTTCCCTCCTTCGCGTACACTTCCCTCCTTATTACTTTTTCCACGTTTTTCGAACTTTCCTCCTTCGCGTACACACTGTTTTTATGATTCCAAACCCATCTGACTCACTAAACCGCCTAAAAGGCCATTTAAACCAATTCCGCACTTTTGTTCCTTTTCCTTCTGCATTCATTTTTCTTACGTTTTTGCACTCAAGACAACTTCCCTCCTTCGCGTACACACTTTTTTTATGATTCCGAACCCATCTGACTCACAAAATAGTTAAAAAGGCCATTTAAACCAATACCGCCCTTTTGTTTCTTTTCCTTATACATTCATTTTTTTCACGTTTTTCCAACTTTCCTCCTTCTCGTACACACTGTTTTTAAGATTCCGAACCCACCTGACTCACAAAAGCCGCTAAAAGGCCATTTAAACCAATACCGCCCTTTTGTTTCTTTTCCTTATACATTCATTTTTTCCACGTTTTTGCACTCAAAACAACTTTCCTCCTTCGCGTACACACTGTTTTTAAGATTCCGAACCCATGACTCACAAAACTGTCTAAAAAGCCATTTAAACCAATACCGCCCTTTTGTTTCTTTTCCTTATGCATTCATTTTTCCCACGTTTTTGCACTCAAAACAACTTTCCTCCTTCGCGTAGACACTTTTTTTATGATTCCGAAGCCATCTGACTCACAAAACTGTCTAAAAAGCCATTTAAACCAATACCGCCCTTTTGTTTCTTTTCCTTATACATTCATTTTTTTCACGTTTTTGCACTCAAAACAACTTTCCTCCTTCGCGTACACACTGTTTTTAAGATTCCGAACCCATCTGACTCACAAAACTGTCTAAAAAGCCATTTAAACCAATACCGCCCTTTTGTTTCTTTTCCTTATACATTCATTTTTCTTACGTTTTTGCACTCAAGACAACTTCCCTCCTTCGCATACACACTTTTTTTATGATTCCGAACCCATCTGACTAACAAAACAGTCCAAAAGACCATTTAAACCAATTCCGCTCTTTTGTTTCTTTTCCTTATGCATTCATTTTTCTTACGTTTTTGCACTCAAAACAACTTTCCTCCTTCGCGTACACACTGCTTTTAAGATTCCGAACCCATCTGACTCACAAAACTGTCTAAAAAGCCATTTAAACCAATACCGCCCTTTTGTTTCTTTTCCTCATACATTCATTTTTTCCACGTTTTTCCAACTTCCCTCCTTCTGGTACACACTTTTTTTATGATTTCGAACCCACCTGACTCACAAAATCGTTAAAAAGGCCATTTAAACCAATACCGCCCTTTGGTTTCTTTTCCTTATGCATTCATTTATCTCACGTTTTTGCACTCAAGACAACTTTCCTCCTTTGCGTACACACTTTTTTTATGATTCCGAACCCATTTGACTAACAAAACCGTCCCAAAGACCATTTAAACCAATTTCGCCCTTTTGTTTCTTTTCCTTATGCATTCATTTTTCTTACGTTTTTGCACTCAAGACATCTTTCCTCCTTTGCGTACACACTGTTTTTATGATTCCGAACCCATATGACTCACAAAATCGTAAAAAAGGCCATTTAAACCAATACCGCCCTTTTGTTTCTTTTCCTTATTCATTCACTTTTTCCACGTTTTTCGAAATTTCCTCCTTCTCGTAGACACAATTTTTATGATTCCGAACCCACTTGACTCACAAAACCGCCTAAAAGGCCATTTAAACCAATTCCGCCCTTTTGTTTCTTTTTCTTCTGCATTCATTTTTCTTACGTTTTTGCACTCAAGACAACTTTTCTCCTTCGCGTACACTTCCCTCCTTATTACTTTTTCCACGTTTTTCGAACTTTTCTCCTTCGCGTACACACTGTTTTTATGATTCCAAACCCATCTGACTAACAAAACCGTCCAAAAGACCATTTAAACCAATTCCGCCCTTTTGTTTCTTTTCCTTATGCATTCATTTTTCTTACGTTTTTGCACTCAAGACATCTTTCCTCCTTCGTGTACACACTTTTTTTATGATTCGGAACCCATCTGACTCACAAAATCGTCTAAAAGACCATTTAAACCAATAACGCCCTTTTGTTTCTTTTCCTTATACATTCATTTTTTCCACGATTTTGCACTCAAAACAGTTTTCTTCCTTTGCGTACACACTGTTTTTATGATTCCGAACCCATCTGACTCACAAAATAGTTAAAAAGGCCATTTAAACCAATACCGCCCTTTGGTTTCTTTTCCTTATACATTCATTTTTTTAACGTTTTTGCACTCAAAGCAACTTTCCTCCTTCGCGTACACACTGTTTTTAAGATTCCGAACACATCTGACTCACATAACTGTCTTAAAAGCTATTTAAACCAATACCGCCCTTTTGTTTCTTTTCCTTATGCATTCATTTTTTTCACGTTTTTGCACTCAAAACAACTTTCCTCCTTCGCATACACACTGTTTTTAAGATTCCGAACCCACCTGACTCACAAAACCGTCTAAAAGGCCATTTAAACCAATACCGCCCTTTTGTTTCTTTTCCTTATACATTAATTTTTTCCACGTTTTTGCACTCAAAACAACTTTCCTCCTTCGCGTACACACTTTTTTTATGATTCCGAACCCATATGACTCACAAAATCGTTAAAAAGGCCATTTAAACCAATACCGCCCTTTTGTTTCTTTTCCTTATTCATTCACTTTTTCCACGTTTTCGAAATTTCCTCCTTCTCGTACACACAATTTTTATGATTCCGAACCCACTTGACTCACAAAACCGCCTAAAAGGCCATTTAAACCAATTCCGCCCTTTTGTTTCTTTTCCTTCTGCATTCATTTTTCTCACGTTTTTGCACTCAAGACAACTTCCCTCCTTCGCGTACACTCCCCTCCTTATTACTTTTTCCACGTTTTTCGAACTTTCCTCCTTCGCGTACACACTGTTTTTATGATTCCAAACCCATCTGACTAACAAAACCGTCCAAAAGACCATTTAAACCAATTCCGCCCTTTTGTTTCTTTTCCTTATGCATTTTTCTTACGTTTTTGCACTCAAGACATCTTTCCTCCTTCGCGTACACACTTTTTTTATGATTCGGAACCCATCTGACTCACAAAATCGTCTAAAAGACCATTTAAACCAATAACGCCCTTTTGTTTCTTTTCTTTATACATTCATTTTTTCCACGATTTTGCACTCAAAACAATTTTCCTCCTTTGCGTACACACTGTTTTTATGATTTCGAACCCATATGACTCACAAAATCGTTAAAAAACCCATTTAAACCAATACCGCCCTTTTGTTTCTTTTCCTTATACATTCACGTATTTCCAACTTTCCTCCTTCTCGTACACACTGTTTTAAGATTCCGAACCCATCTGACTCACAAAACTGTCTAAAAAGCCATTTAAACCAATACCGCCCTTTTGTTTCTTTTCCTCATACATTCATTTTTTCCACGTTTTTGCACTCAAGACAATTTCCCTCCTTTGCGTACACACTTTTTTTATGATTCCGAACCCATCTGACTAACAAAACCGTCCAAAAGACCATTTAAACCAATTCCGCCCTTTTGTTTCTTTTCCTTATGCATTCATTTTTCTTACGTTTTTGCACTCAAGACATCTTTCCTCCTTCGCGTACACACTTTTTTTATGATTCGGAACCCATCTGACTCACAAAATCGTCTAAAAGACCATTTAAACCAATAACGCCCTTTTGTTTCTTTTCCTTATACATTCATTTTTTCAACGATTTTGCACTCAAAACAATTTTCCTCCTTTGCGTACACACTGTTTTTATGATTCCGAACCCATATGACTCACAAAATCGTTAAAAAGGCCATTTAAACCAATACCGCCCTTTTGTTTCTTTTCCTTATACATTCACGTATTTCCAACTTTCCTCCTTCTCGCACACACTGTTTTAAGATTCCGAACCCATCTGACTCACAAAACTGTCTAAAAAGCCATTTAAACCAATGCCGCCCTTTTGTTTCTTTTCCTCATACATTCATTTTTTCCACGTTTTTGCACTCAAGACAATTTCCCTCCTTTGCGTACACACTTTTTTTATGATTCCGAACCCATCTGACTAACAAAACCGTCCAAAAGACTATTTAAACCAATTCCGCCCTTTTGTTTCTTTTCCTTATGCATTCATTTTTCTTACGTTTTTGCACTCAAGACATCTTTCCACCTTCGCGTACACACTTTTTTTATGATTCGGAACCCATCTGACTCACAAAATCGTCTAAAAGACCATTTAAACCAATACCGCCCTTTTGTTTCTTTTCCTTATACATTCACTTTTTCTACGTTTTTCCAACTTTCCTCCTTCTCGTACACACAATTTTTATGATTCCGAACCCACTTGACTCACAAAACCGCCTAAAAGGCCATTTAAACCAATTCCGCCCTTTTGTTTCTTTTCCTTATACATTAATTTTTTCCACGTTTTTGCACTCAAAACAACTTTCCTCCTTCGCGTACACACTGTTTTTAAGATTCCGAGCCCATCTGACTCACAAAACTGTCTAAAAAGCCATTTAAACCAATACCGCCCTTTTGTTTCTTTTCCTTATGCATTCATTTTTCTTACGTTTTTGCACTCAAGACAACTTCCCTCCTTCGCGTACACACTTTTTTTATGATTCCGAACCCATCTGACTCACAAAATAGTTAAAAAGTCCATTTAAACCAATACCGCCCTTTGGTTTCTTTTCCTTATACATTCATTTTTTTAACGTTTTTGCACTCAAAGCAACTTTCCTCCTTCGCGTACACACTGTTTTTAAGATTCTGAACCCACTTGACTCACAAAACCGCCTAAAAGGCCATTTAAACCAATTCCGCCCTTTTGTTTCTTTTCCTTATACATCAATTTTTTCCACGTTTTTGCACTCAAAACAACTTTCCTCCTTCGCGTACACACTGTTTTTAAGATTCCGAGCCCATCTGACTCACAAAACTGTCTAAAAAGCCATTTAAACCAATACCGCCCTTTTGTTTCTTTTCCTTATGCATTCATTTTTCTTACGTTTTTGCACTCAAGACAACTTCCCTCCTTCGCGTACACACTTTTTTTATGATTCCGAACAAATCTGACTCACAAAATAGTTAAAAAGGCCATTTAAACCAATTCCGCACTTTTGTTCCTTTTCCTTCTGCATTCATTTTTCTTACGTTTTTGCACTCAAGACAACTTCCCTCCTTCGCGTACACACTTTTTTTATGATTCCGAACCCATCTGACTCACAAAATAGTTAAAAAGGCCATTTAAACCAATACCGCCCTTTGGTTTCTTTTCCTTATACATTCATTTTTTTAACGTTTTTGCACTCAAAGCAACTTTCCTCCTTCGCGTACACACTGTTTTTAAGATTCCGAACACATCTGACTCACATAACTGTCTTAAAAGCTATTTAAACCAATACCGCCCTTTTGTTTCTTTTCCTTATGCATTCATTTTTTTCACGTTTTTGCACTCAAAACAACTTTCCTCCTTCGCATACACACTGTTTTTGAAATTCCGAACCCACCTGACTCACAAAACCGTCTAAAAGGCCATTTAAACCAATACCGCCCTTTTGTTTCTTTTCCTTATACATTAATTTTTTCCACGTTTTTGCACTCAAAACAACTTTCCTCCTTCGCGTACACACTGTTTTTAAGATTCCGAGCCCATCTGACTCACAAAACTGTCTAAAAAGCCATTTAAACCAATACCGCCCTTTTGTTTCTTTTCCTTATGCATTCATTTTTCCCACGTTTTTGCACTCAAAACAACTTTCCTCCTTCGCGTACACACTTTTTTTATGATTCCGAACCCATATGACTCACAAAATCGTTAAAAAGGCCATTTAAACCAATAACGCCCTTTTGTTTCTTTTCCTTAAACATTCATTTTTTCTACAATTTTGCACTCAAAACAGTTTTCCTCCTTTGCGTACACACTGTTTTTATGATTCCGAACCCACATAACTCACAAAATCGTTAAAAAGGCCATTTAAACCAATACCGCCCTTTTGTTTCTTTTCCTTATTCATTCACTTTTTCCACGTTTTCGAAATTTCCTCCTTCTCGTACACACAATTTTTATGATTCCGAACCCACTTGACTCACAAAACCGCCTAAAAGGCCATTTAAACCAATTCCGCCCTTTTGTTTCTTTTCCTTCTGCATTCATTTTTCTCACGTTTTTGCACTCAAGACAACTTCCCTCCTTCGCGTACACTTCCCTCCTTATTACTTTTTCCACGTTTTTCGAACTTTCCTCCTTCGCGTACACACTGTTTTTATGATTCCAAACCCATCTGACTAACAAAACCGTCCAAAAGACCATTTAAACCAATTCCGCCCTTTTGTTTCTTTTCCTTATGCATTCATTTTTCTTCCTTTTTTGCACTCAAGACATCTTTCCTCCTTCGCGTACACACTTTTTTTATGATTCGGAACCCATCTGACTCACAAAATCGTCTAAAAGACCATTTAAACCAATAACGCCCTTTTGTTTCTTTTCTTTATACATTCATTTTTTCCACGATTTTGCACTCAAAACAATTTTCCTCCTTTGCGTACACAGTGTTTTTATGATTTCGAACCCATATGACTCACAAAATCGTTAAAATGGCCATTTAAACCAATACCGCCCTTTTGTTTCTTTTCCTTATACATTCACGTATTTCCAACTTTCCTCCTTCTCGTACACACTGTTTTAAGATTCCGAACCCATCTGACTCACAAAACTGTCTAAAAAGCCATTTAAACCAATACCGCCCTTTTGTTTCTTTTCCTCATACATTCATTTTTTCCACGTTTTTCCAACTTCCCTCCTTCTGGTACACACTTTTTTTATGATTTCGAACCCACCTGACTCACAAAATCGTTAAAAAGGCCATTTAAACCAATACCGCCCTTTGGTTTCTTTTCCTTATGCATTCATTTTTCCCACGTTTTTGCACTCAAAACAACTTTCCTCCTTCGCGTACACACTTTTTTTATGATTCCGAACCCATCTGACTCACAAAATAGTTAAAAAGGCCATTAAAACCAATACCGCCCTTTGGTTTCTTTTCCTTATACATTCATTTTTTTCACGTTTTTGCACTCAAAACAACTTTCCTCCTTCGCGTACACACTGTTTTTAAGATTCCGAACCCATCTGACTCACAAAACTGTCTAAAAAGCCATTTAAACCAAAACCGCCCTTTTGTTTCTTTTCCTCATGCATTCATTTTTCTTACGTTTTTGCACTCAAAACAACTTTCCTCCTTCGCGTACACACTTTTTTTATGATTCCGAACCCATCTGACTCACAAAATAGTTAAAAAGGCCATTTAAACCAATACCGCCCTTTTGTTTCTTTCACTTTTCTTTCACATTCACTTTTTCCACGTTTTTCGAACTTTCCTTCTTCTCGTACACACAATTTTTATGATTCCGAACCCACTTGACTCACAAAACCGCCTAAAAGGCCATTTAAACCAATACCGCCCTTTTGATTCTTTTCCTTATGCATTCATATTCTTCACGTTTTTGCACTCAAAACAGTTTTCCTCCTTTGCGTACACACTGTTTTTATGATTCCGAACCCATATGACTCACAAAATCGTTAAAAAGGCCATTTAAACCAATACCGCCCTTTTGTTTCTTTTCCTTATTCATTCACTTTTTCCACGTTTTTCGAAATTTCCTCCTTCTCGTAGACACAATTTTTATGATTCCGAACCCACTTGACTCACAAAACCGCCTAAAAGGCCATTTAAACCAATTCCGCCCTTTTGTTTCTTTTTCTTCTGCATTCATTTTTCTTACGTTTTTGCACTCAAGACAACTTTTCTCCTTCGCGTACACTTCCCTCCTTATTACTTTTTCCACGTTTTTCGAACTTTCCTCCTTCGCGTACACACTGTTTTTATGATTCCAAACCCATCTGACTAACAAAACCGTCTAAAAGACCATTTAAACCAATTCCGCCCTTTTGTTTCTTTTCCTTATGCATTCATTTTTCTTACGTTTTTGCACTCAAGACAACTTCCCTCCTTCGCGTACACACTTTTTTTATGATTCCGAACCCATCTGACTCACAAAATAGTTAAAAAGGCCATTTAAACCAATACCGCCCTTTTGTTTCTTTTCCTTATACATTCATTTTTTTCACGTTTTTCCAACTTTCCTCCTTCTCGTACACACTGTTTTTAAGATTCCGAACCCACCTGACTCACAAAAGCCGCTAAAAGGCCATTTAAACCAATACCGCCCTTTTGTTTCTTTTCCTTATACATTCATTTTTTCCACGTTTTTGCACTCAAAACAACTTTCCTCCTTCGCGTACACACTGTTTTTAAGATTCCGAACCCATGACTCACAAAACTGTCTAAAAAGCCATTTAAACCAATACCGCCCTTTTGTTTCTTTTCCTTATGCATTCATTTTTCCCACGTTTTTGCACTCAAAACAACTTTCCTCCTTCGCGTAGACACTTTTTTTATGATTCCGAAGCCATCTGACTCACAAAACTGTCTAAAAAGCCATTTAAACCAATACCGCCCTTTTGTTTCTTTTCCTTATACATTCATTTTTTTCACGTTTTTGCACTCAAAACAACTTTCCTCCTTCGCGTACACACTGTTTTTAAGATTCCGAACCCATCTGACTCACAAAACTGTCTAAAAAGCCATTTAAACCAATACCGCCCTTTTGTTTCTTTTCCTTATACATTCATTTTTCTTACGTTTTTGCACTCAAGACAACTTCCCTCCTTCGCATACACACTTTTTTTATGATTCCGAACCCATCTGACTAACAAAACAGTCCAAAAGACCATTTAAACCAATTCCGCTCTTTTGTTTCTTTTCCTTATGCATTCATTTTTCTTACGTTTTTGCACTCAAAACAACTTTCCTCCTTCGCGTACACACTGCTTTTAAGATTCCGAACCCATCTGACTCACAAAACTGTCTAAAAAGCCATTTAAACCAATACCGCCCTTTTGTTTCTTTTCCTCATACATTCATTTTTTCCACGTTTTTCCAACTTCCCTCCTTCTGGTACACACTTTTTTTATGATTTCGAACCCACCTGACTCACAAAATCGTTAAAAAGGCCATAACGCCCAATAACGCCCTTTTGTTTCTTTTCCTTATACATTCATTTTTTCAACGATTTTGCACTCAAAACAATTTTCCTCCTTTGCGTACACACTGTTTTTATGATTCCGAACCCATATGACTCACAAAATCGTTAAAAAGGCCATTTAAACCAATACCGCCCTTTTGTTTCTTTTCCTTATACATTCACTTTTTCTACGTTTTTCCAACTTTCCTCCTTCTCGTACACACAATTTTTATGATTCCGAACCCACTTGACTCACAAAACCGCCTAAAAGGCCATTTAAACCAATTCCGCCCTTTTGTTTCTTTTCCTTCTGCATTCATTTTTCTTACGTTTTTGCACTCAAGACAACTTCCCTCCTTCGCGTACACTTCCCTCCTTATTACTTTTTCCACGTTTTTCGAACTTTCCTCCTTCGCGTACACACTGTTTTTATGATTCCAAACCCATCTGACTCACTAAACCGCCTAAAAGGCCATTTAAACCAATTCCGCACTTTTGTTCCTTTTCCTTCTGCATTCATTTTTCTTACGTTTTTGCACTCAAGACAACTTCCCTCCTTCGCGTACACACTTTTTTTATGATTCCGAACCCATCTGACTCACAAAATAGTTAAAAAGGCCATTTAAACCAATACCGCCCTTTTGTTTCTTTTCCTTATACATTCATTTTTTTCACGTTTTTCCAACTTTCCTCCTTCTCGTACACACTGTTTTTAAGATTCCGAACCCACCTGACTCACAAAAGCCGCTAAAAGGCCATTTAAACCAATACCGCCCTTTTGTTTCTTTTCCTTATACATTCATTTTTTCCACGTTTTTGCACTCAAAACAACTTTCCTCCTTCGCGTACACACTGTTTTTAAGATTCCGAACCCATGACTCACAAAACTGTCTAAAAAGCCATTTAAACCAATACCGCCCTTTTGTTTCTTTTCCTTATGCATTCATTTTTCCCACGTTTTTGCACTCAAAACAACTTTCCTCCTTCGCGTAGACACTTTTTTTATGATTCCGAAGCCATCTGACTCACAAAACTGTCTAAAAAGCCATTTAAACCAATACCGCCCTTTTGTTTCTTTTCCTTATACATTCATTTTTTTCACGTTTTTGCACTCAAAACAACTTTCCTCCTTCGCGTACACACTGTTTTTAAGATTCCGAACCCATCTGACTCACAAAACTGTCTAAAAAGCCATTTAAACCAATACCGCCCTTTTGTTTCTTTTCCTTATACATTCATTTTTCTTACGTTTTTGCACTCAAGACAACTTCCCTCCTTCGCATACACACTTTTTTTATGATTCCGAACCCATCTGACTAACAAAACAGTCCAAAAGACCATTTAAACCAATTCCGCTCTTTTGTTTCTTTTCCTTATGCATTCATTTTTCTTACGTTTTTGCACTCAAAACAACTTTCCTCCTTCGCGTACACACTGCTTTTAAGATTCCGAACCCATCTGACTCACAAAACTGTCTAAAAAGCCATTTAAACCAATACCGCCCTTTTGTTTCTTTTCCTCATACATTCATTTTTTCCACGTTTTTCCAACTTCCCTCCTTCTGGTACACACTTTTTTTATGATTTCGAACCCACCTGACTCACAAAATCGTTAAAAAGGCCATTTAAACCAATACCGCCCTTTGGTTTCTTTTCCTTATGCATTCATTTATCTCACGTTTTTGCACTCAAGACAACTTTCCTCCTTTGCGTACACACTTTTTTTATGATTCCGAACCCATTTGACTAACAAAACCGTCCCAAAGACCATTTAAACCAATTTCGCCCTTTTGTTTCTTTTCCTTATGCATTCATTTTTCTTACGTTTTTGCACTCAAGACATCTTTCCTCCTTTGCGTACACACTGTTTTTATGATTCCGAACCCATATGACTCACAAAATCGTAAAAAAGGCCATTTAAACCAATACCGCCCTTTTGTTTCTTTTCCTTATTCATTCACTTTTTCCACGTTTTTCGAAATTTCCTCCTTCTCGTAGACACAATTTTTATGATTCCGAACCCACTTGACTCACAAAACCGCCTAAAAGGCCATTTAAACCAATTCCGCCCTTTTGTTTCTTTTTCTTCTGCATTCATTTTTCTTACGTTTTTGCACTCAAGACAACTTTTCTCCTTCGCGTACACTTCCCTCCTTATTACTTTTTCCACGTTTTTCGAACTTTTCTCCTTCGCGTACACACTGTTTTTATGATTCCAAACCCATCTGACTAACAAAACCGTCCAAAAGACCATTTAAACCAATTCCGCCCTTTTGTTTCTTTTCCTTATGCATTCATTTTTCTTACGTTTTTGCACTCAAGACATCTTTCCTCCTTCGTGTACACACTTTTTTTATGATTCGGAACCCATCTGACTCACAAAATCGTCTAAAAGACCATTTAAACCAATAACGCCCTTTTGTTTCTTTTCCTTATACATTCATTTTTTCCACGATTTTGCACTCAAAACAGTTTTCTTCCTTTGCGTACACACTGTTTTTATGATTCCGAACCCATCTGACTCACAAAATAGTTAAAAAGGCCATTTAAACCAATACCGCCCTTTGGTTTCTTTTCCTTATACATTCATTTTTTTAACGTTTTTGCACTCAAAGCAACTTTCCTCCTTCGCGTACACACTGTTTTTAAGATTCCGAACACATCTGACTCACATAACTGTCTTAAAAGCTATTTAAACCAATACCGCCCTTTTGTTTCTTTTCCTTATGCATTCATTTTTTTCACGTTTTTGCACTCAAAACAACTTTCCTCCTTCGCATACACACTGTTTTTAAGATTCCGAACCCACCTGACTCACAAAACCGTCTAAAAGGCCATTTAAACCAATACCGCCCTTTTGTTTCTTTTCCTTATACATTAATTTTTTCCACGTTTTTGCACTCAAAACAACTTTCCTCCTTCGCGTACACACTTTTTTTATGATTCCGAACCCATATGACTCACAAAATCGTTAAAAAGGCCATTTAAACCAATACCGCCCTTTTGTTTCTTTTCCTTATTCATTCACTTTTTCCACGTTTTCGAAATTTCCTCCTTCTCGTACACACAATTTTTATGATTCCGAACCCACTTGACTCACAAAACCGCCTAAAAGGCCATTTAAACCAATTCCGCCCTTTTGTTTCTTTTCCTTCTGCATTCATTTTTCTCACGTTTTTGCACTCAAGACAACTTCCCTCCTTCGCGTACACTCCCCTCCTTATTACTTTTTCCACGTTTTTCGAACTTTCCTCCTTCGCGTACACACTGTTTTTATGATTCCAAACCCATCTGACTAACAAAACCGTCCAAAAGACCATTTAAACCAATTCCGCCCTTTTGTTTCTTTTCCTTATGCATTTTTCTTACGTTTTTGCACTCAAGACATCTTTCCTCCTTCGCGTACACACTTTTTTTATGATTCGGAACCCATCTGACTCACAAAATCGTCTAAAAGACCATTTAAACCAATAACGCCCTTTTGTTTCTTTTCTTTATACATTCATTTTTTCCACGATTTTGCACTCAAAACAATTTTCCTCCTTTGCGTACACACTGTTTTTATGATTTCGAACCCATATGACTCACAAAATCGTTAAAAAACCCATTTAAACCAATACCGCCCTTTTGTTTCTTTTCCTTATACATTCACGTATTTCCAACTTTCCTCCTTCTCGTACACACTGTTTTAAGATTCCGAACCCATCTGACTCACAAAACTGTCTAAAAAGCCATTTAAACCAATACCGCCCTTTTGTTTCTTTTCCTCATACATTCATTTTTTCCACGTTTTTGCACTCAAGACAATTTCCCTCCTTTGCGTACACACTTTTTTTATGATTCCGAACCCATCTGACTAACAAAACCGTCCAAAAGACCATTTAAACCAATTCCGCCCTTTTGTTTCTTTTCCTTATGCATTCATTTTTCTTACGTTTTTGCACTCAAGACATCTTTCCTCCTTCGCGTACACACTTTTTTTATGATTCGGAACCCATCTGACTCACAAAATCGTCTAAAAGACCATTTAAACCAATAACGCCCTTTTGTTTCTTTTCCTTATACATTCATTTTTTCAACGATTTTGCACTCAAAACAATTTTCCTCCTTTGCGTACACACTGTTTTTATGATTCCGAACCCATATGACTCACAAAATCGTTAAAAAGGCCATTTAAACCAATACCGCCCTTTTGTTTCTTTTCCTTATACATTCACGTATTTCCAACTTTCCTCCTTCTCGCACACACTGTTTTAAGATTCCGAACCCATCTGACTCACAAAACTGTCTAAAAAGCCATTTAAACCAATGCCGCCCTTTTGTTTCTTTTCCTCATACATTCATTTTTTCCACGTTTTTGCACTCAAGACAATTTCCCTCCTTTGCGTACACACTTTTTTTATGATTCCGAACCCATCTGACTAACAAAACCGTCCAAAAGACTATTTAAACCAATTCCGCCCTTTTGTTTCTTTTCCTTATGCATTCATTTTTCTTACGTTTTTGCACTCAAGACATCTTTCCACCTTCGCGTACACACTTTTTTTATGATTCGGAACCCATCTGACTCACAAAATCGTCTAAAAGACCATTTAAACCAATAACGCCCTTTTGTTTCTTTTCCTTATACATTCATTTTTCCACGATTTTGCACTCAAAACAGTTTTCTTCCTTTGCGTACACACTGTTTTTATGATTCCGAACCCATATGACTCACAAAATCGTTAAAAAGGCCATTTAAACCAATACCGCCCTTTTGTTTCTTTTCCTTATACATTCACTTTTTCTACGTTTTTCCAACTTTCCTCCTTCTCGTACACACAATTTTTATGATTCCGAACCCACTTGACTCACAAAACCGCCTAAAAGGCCATTTAAACCAATTCCGCCCTTTTGTTTCTTTTCCTTCTGCATTCATTTTTCTTACGTTTTTGCACTCAAGACAACTTCCCTCCTTCGCGTACACTTCCCTCCTTATTACTTTTTCCACGTTTTTCGAACTTTCCTCCTTCGCGTACACACTGTTTTTATGATTCCAAACCCATCTGACTCACTAAACCGCCTAAAAGGCCATTTAAACCAATTCCGCACTTTTGTTTCTTTTCCTTCTGCATTCATTTTTCTCACGTTTTTGCACTCAAGACAACTTCCCTCCTTCGCGTACACTTCCCTCCTTATTACTTTTTCCACGTTTTTCGAACTTTCCTCCTTCGCGTACACACTGTTTTTATGATTCCAAACCCATCTGACTAACAAAACCGTCCAAAAGACCATTTAAACCAATTCCGCCCTTTTGTTTCTTTTCCTTATGCATTCATTTTTCTTACGTTTTTGCACTCAAGACATCTTTCCTCCTTGGCGTACACACTTTTTTTATGATTCGGAACCCATCTGACTCACAAAATCGTCTAAAAGACCATTTAAACCAATAACGCCCTTTTGTTTCTTTTCTTTATACATTCATTTTTTCCACGATTTTGCACTCAAAACAATTTTCCTCCTTTGCGTAGACACTGTTTTTATGATTTCGAACCCATATGACTCACAAAATCGTTAAAAAACCCATTTAAACCAATACCGCCCTTTTGTTTCTTTTCCTTATACATTCACGTATTTCCAACTTTCCTCCTTCTCGTACACACTGTTTTAAGATTCCGAACCCATCTGACTCACAAAACTGTCTAAAAAGCCATTTAAACCAATACCGCCCTTTTGTTTCTTTTCCTCATACATTCATTTTTTCCACGTTTTTCCAACTTCCCTCCTTCTGGTACACACTTTTTTTATGATTTCGAACCCATATGACTCACAAAATCGTTAAAAAGGCCATTTAAACCAATACCGCCCTTTTGTTTCTTTTCCTTATACATTCATTTTTTCCACGTTTTTGCACTCAAAACAACTTTCCTCCTTCGCGTACACACTGTTTTTAAGATTCCGAACCCATCTGACTCACAAAACTGTCTAAAAAGCCATTTAAACCAATACCGCCCTTTTGTTTCTTTTCCTTATACATTCATTTTTTCCACGTTTTTGCACTCAAAACAACTTTCCTCCTTCGCGTACACACTGTTTTTAAGATTCCGAACCCGTCTGACTCACAAAACTGTCTAAAAAGCCATTTAAACCAATACCGCCCTTTTCTTTCTTTTCCTTATGCATTCATTTTTCCCACGTTTTTGCACTCAAAACAACTTTTCTCCTTCGCGTACACACTTTTTTTATGATTCCGAACCCATATGACTCACAAAACTGTCTAAAAAGCCATTTAAACCAATACCGCCCTTTTCTTTCTTTTCCTTATGTATTCATTTTTTTCACGTTTTTGCACTCAAAACAACCTTCCTCCTTCGCGTACACACTTTTTTTATGATTCGGAACCCATCTGACTCACAAAACTGTCTAAAAAGCCATTTAAACCAATACCGCCCTTTTGTTTCATTTCCTCATACATTCATTTTTTCCACGTTTTTGCACTCAAAACAACTTTTCTCCTTCGCGTACACACTTTTTTTATGATTCCGAACCCATATGACTCACAAAACTGTCTAAAAAGCCATTTAAACCAATACCGCCCTTTTCTTTCTTTTCCTTATGCATTCATTTTTTTCACGTTTTTGCACTCAAAACAACTTTCCTCCTTCGCGTACACTCTGTTTTTAAGATTCCGAACACATCTGACTCACATAACTGTCTTAAAAGCTATTTAAACCAATACCGCCCTTTTGTTTCTTTTCCTTATGCATTCATTTTTTTCACGTTTTTGCACTCAAGACAACTTCCCTCCTTCGCGTACACACTTTTTTTATGATTCCGAACCCATCTGACTCACAAAATAGTTAAAAAGGCCATTTAAACCAATACCGCCCTTTGGTTTCTTTTCCTTATACATTCATTTTTTTAACGTTTTTGCACTCAAAACAACTTTCCTCCTTCGCGTACACACTTTTTTTATGATTCCGAACCCATCTGACTCACAAAATAGTTAAAAAGGCCATTTAAACCAATACCGCCCTTTGGTTTCTTTTCCTTATACATTCATTTTTTTAACGTTTTTGCACTCAAAACAACTTTCCTCCTTCGCGTACACACTTTTTTTATGATTCCGAACCCATATGACTCAGAAAATCGTTAAAAAGGCCATTTAAACCAATACCGCCCATTTGTTTCTTTTCCTTATACATTCACTTTTTCCACGTTTTTCCAACTTTCCTCCTTCTCGTACACACTGTTTTTAAGACTCCGAACCCACCTGACTCACAAAACCGTCTAAAAGGCCATTTAAACCAATACCGCCCTTTTGTTTCTTTTCCTTATACATTCATTTTTCTTACGTTTTTGCACTCAAGACAACTTCCCTCCTTAGCGTACACACTTTTTTTATGATTCCGAACCCATCTGACTCACAAAATAGTTAAAAAGGCCATTTAAACCAATACCGCCCTTTGGTTTCTTTTCCTTATACATTCATTTTTTTAACGTTTTTGCACTCAAAACAACTTTCCTCCTTCGCGTACACTCTGTTTTTAAGATTCCGAACACATCTGACTCACATAACTGTCTTAAAAGCTATTTAAACCAATACCGCCCTTTTGTTTCTTTTCCTTATGCATTCATTTTTTTCACGTTTTTGCACTCAAGACAACTTCCCTCCTTCGCGTACACACATTTTTTATGATTCCGAACCCATCTGACTCACAAAATAGTTAAAAAGGCCATTTAAACCAATACCGCCCTTTGGTTTCTTTTCCTTATACATTCATTTTTTTAACGTTTTTGCACTCAAAACAACTTTCCTCCTTCGCGTACACTCTGTTTTTAAGATTCCGAACACATCTGACTCACATAACTGTCTTAAAAGCTATTTAAACCAATACCGCCCTTTTGTTTCTTTTCCTTATGCATTCATTTTTTTCACGTTTTTGCACTCAAAACAACTTTCCTCCTTCGCATACACACTGTTTTTAAGATTCCGAACCCATCTGACTCACAAAACTGTCTAAAAAGCCATTTAAACCAATACCGCCCTTTTGTTTCTTTTCCTTATACATTCATTTTTCTTACGTTTTTGCACTCAAGACAACTTTCCTCCTTTGCGTACACACTTTTTTTATGATTCCGAACCCATTTGACTAACAAAACCGTCCCAAAGACCATTTAAACCAATTTCGCCCTTTTGTTTCTTTTCCTTATGCATTCATTTTTCTTACGTTTTTGCACTCAAGACATCTTTCCTCCTTCGCGTACACACTTTTTTTATGATTCGGAACCCATCTGACTCACAAAATCGTCTAAAAGACCATTTAAACCAATAACGCCCTTTTGTTTCTTTTCCTTATACATTCATTTTTTCCGCGATTTTGCACTCAAAACAGTTTTCCTCCTTTGCGTACACACTGTTTTTATGATTCCGAACCCATATGACTCAAAAAATCGTTAAAAAGGCCATTTAAACCAATACCGCCCTTTTGTTTCTTTTCCTTATTCATTCACTTTTTCCACGTTTTTCGAAATTTCCTCCTTCTCGTAGACACAATTTTTATGATTCCGAACCCACTTGACTCACAAAACCGCCTAAAAGGCCATTTAAACCAATTCCGCCCTTTTGTTTCTTTTTCTTCTGCATTCATTTTTCTTACGTTTTTGCACTCAAGACAACTTTTCTCCTTCGCGTACACTTCCCTCCTTATTACTTTTTCCACGTTTTTCGAACTTTCCTCCTTCGCGTACACACTGTTTTTATGATTCCAAACCCATCTGACTAACAAAACCGTCCAAAAGACCATTTAAACCAATTCCGCCCTTTTGTTTCTTTTCCTTATGCATTCATTTTTCTTACGTTTTTGCACTCAAGACATCTTTCCTCCTTCGCGTACACACTTTTTTTATGATTCGGAACCCATCTGACTCACAAAATCGTCTAAAAGACCATTTAAACCAATAACGCCCTTTTGTTTCTTTTCCTTATACATTCATTTTTTCAACGATTTTGCACTCAAAACAATTTTCTTCCTTTGCGTACACACTGTTTTTATGATTCCGAACCCATATGACTCACAAAATCGTTAAAAAGGACATTTAAACCAATACCGCCCTTTTGTTTCTTTTCCTTATACATTCACGTATTTCCAACTTTCCTCCTTCTCGTACACACTGTTTTAAGATTCCGAACCCATCTGACTCACAAAACTGTCTAAAAAGCCATTTAAACCAATACCGCCCTTTTGTTTCTTTTCCTCATACATTCATTTTTTCCACGTTTTTGCACTCAAGACAACTTCCCTCCTTTGCGTACACACTTTTTTTATGATTCCGAACCCATCTGACTAACAAAACCGTCCAAAAGACCATTTAAACCAATTCCGCCCTATTGTTTCTTTTCCTTATGCATTCATTTTTCTTACGTTTTTGCACTCAAGACATCTTTCCTCCTTCGCGTACACACTTTTTTTATGATTCGGAACCCATCTGACTCACAAAATCGTCTAAAAGACCATTTAAACCAATAACGCCCTTTTGTTTCTTTTCCTTATACATTCATTTTTTCCACGATTTTGCACTCAAAACAGTTTTCTTCCTTTGCGTACACACTGTTTTTATGATTCCGAACCCATATGACTCACAAAATCGTTAAAAAGGCCATTTAAACCAATACCGCCCTTTTGTTTCTTTTCCTTATTCATTCACTTTTTCCGCGTTTTTCGAAATTTCCTCCTTCTCGTAGACACAATTTTTATGATTCCGAACCCACTTGACTCACAAAACCGCCTAAAAGGCCATTTAAACCAATTCCGCCCTTTTGTTTCTTTTTCTTCTGCATTCATTTTTCTTACGTTTTTGCACTCAAGACAACTTTTCTCCTTCGCGTACACTTCCCTCCTTATTACTTTTTCCACGTTTTTCGAACTTTCCTCCTTCGCGTACACACTTTTTTTATGATTCGGAACCCATCTGACTCACAAAATCGTCTAAAAGACCATTTAAACCAATAACGCCCTTTTGTTTCTTTTCCTTATACATTCATTTTTTCAACGATTTTGCACTCAAAACAATTTTCCTCCTTTGCGTACACACTGTTTTTATGATTCCGAACCCATATGACTCACAAAATCGTTAAAAAGGCCATTTAAACCAATACCGCCCTTTTGTTTCTTTTCCTTATACATTCATTTTTTTAACGTTTTTGCACTCAAAACAACTTTCCTCCTTCGCGTACTATCTGTTTTTAAGATTCCGAACACATCTGACTCACATAACTGTCTTAAAAGCTATTTAAACCAATACCGCCCTTTTGTTTCTTTTCCTTATGCATTCATTTTTTTCACGTTTTTGCACTCAAAACAACTTTCCTCCTTCGCATACACACTGTTTTTAAGATTCCGAACCCATCTGACTCACAAAACTGTCTAAAAAGCCATTTAAACCAATACCGCCCTTTTGTTTCTTTTCCTTATACATTCATTTTTCTTACGTTTTTGCACTCAAGACAACTTTCCTCCTTTGCGTACACACTTTTTTTATGATTCCGAACCCATTTGACTAACAAAACCGTCCCAAAGACCATTTAAACCAATTTCGCCCTTTTGTTTCTTTTCCTTATGCATTCATTTTTCTTACGTTTTTGCACTCAAGACATCTTTCCTCCTTCGCGTACACACTTTTTTTATGATTCGGAACCCATCTGACTCACAAAATCGTCTAAAAGACCATTTAAACCAATAACGCCCTTTTGTTTCTTTTCCTTATACATTCATTTTTTCCGCGATTTTGCACTCAAAACAGTTTTCCTCCTTTGCGTACACACTGTTTTTATGATTCCGAACCCATATGACTCAAAAAATCGTTAAAAAGGCCATTTAAACCAATACCGCCCTTTTGTTTCTTTTCCTTATTCATTCACTTTTTCCACGTTTTTCGAAATTTCCTCCTTCTCGTAGACACAATTTTTATGATTCCGAACCCACTTGACTCACAAAACCGCCTAAAAGGCCATTTAAACCAATTCCGCCCTTTTGTTTCTTTTTCTTCTGCATTCATTTTTCTTACGTTTTTGCACTCAAGACAACTTTTCTCCTTCGCGTACACTTCCCTCCTTATTACTTTTTCCACGTTTTTCGAAATTTCCTCCTTCTCGTACACACTGTTTTTATGTTTCCAAACCCATCTGACTAACAAAACCGTCCAAAAGACCATTTAAACCAATTCCGCCCTTTTGTTTCTTTTCCTTATGCATTCATTTTTCTTACGTTTTTGCACTCAAGACATCTTTCCTCCTTCGCGTACACACTTTTTTTATGATTCGGAACCCATCTGACTCACAAAATCGTCTAAAAGACCATTTAAACCAATAACGCCCTTTTGTTTCTTTTCCTTATACATTCATTTTTTCAACGATTTTGCACTCAAAACAATTTTCTTCCTTTGCGTACACACTGTTTTTATGATTCCGAACCCATATGACTCACAAAATCGTTAAAAAGGACATTTAAACCAATACCGCCCTTTTGTTTCTTTTCCTTATACATTCACGTATTTCCAACTTTCCTCCTTCTCGTACACACTGTTTTAAGATTCCGAACCCATCTGACTCACAAAACTGTCTAAAAAGCCATTTAAACCAATACCGCCCTTTTGTTTCATTTCCTCATACATTCATTTTTTCCACGTTTTTTCAACTTCCCTCCTTCTGGTACACACTTTTTTTATGATTTCGAACCCACCTGACTCAAAAAATCGTTAAAAAGGCCATTTAAACCAATACCGCCCTTTGGTTTCTTTTCCTTATGCATTCATTTATCTCACGTTTTTGCACTCAAAACAACATTCCTCCTTCACGTACACACTTTTTTATGATTCCGAACCCACCTGACTCACAAAAGCGTCTACAAGGCCATTTAAACCAATACCGCCCTTTTGTTTCTTTTCCTTATGCATTCATTTTTCCCACGTTTTTGCACTCAAAACAACTTTCCTCCTTTGCGTACACACTTTGTTTATGATTCCGAACCCATATGACTCACAAAATCGTTAAAAAGGCCATTTAAACCAATACCGCCCTTTCGTTTCTTTTCCTTACACATTCATTTTTCTTACATTTTTGCACTCAAGACAACTTTCCACCTTCGCGTACACACTGTTTTGATGATTCCGAACCCATCTGACTCACAAAATCATCTAAAAGACCATTTAAACCAATACCTCCCTTTTGTTTCTTTTCCTTATACATTCATTTTTTCCACGTTTTTCCACTCAAAACAACTTTCCTCCTTCGCGTACACACTGTTTTTAAGATTCCGAACCCATGACTCACAAAACTGTCTAAAAAGCCATTTAAACCAATACCGCCCTTTTGTTTCATTTCCTCATACATTCATTTTTTCCACGTTTTTCCAACTTCCCTCCTTCTGGTACACACTTTTTTTATGATTTCGAACCCACCTGACTCACAAAATCGTTAAAAATGCCATTTAAACCAATACCGCCCTTTTCTTTCTTTTCCTTATGCATTCATTTTTTCCACGTTTTTGCACTCAAAACAACTTTCCTCCTTCGCGTACACACTGTTTTTAAGATTCCGAGCCCATCTGACTCACAAAACTGTCTAAAAAGCCATTTAAACCAATACCGCCCTTTTGTTTCTTTTCCTAATGCATTTATTTTTCCCACGTTTTTGCACTCAAAACAACTTTTCTCCTTCGCGTACACACTTTTTTTATGATTCCGAACCCATATGACTCACAAAACTGTCTAAAAAGCCATTTAAACCAATACCGCCCTTTTCTTTCTTTTCCTTATGCATTCATTTTTTTCACGTTTTTGCACTCAAAACAACTTTCCTCCTTCGCGTACACTCTGTTTTTAAGATTCCGAACACATCTGACTCACATAACTGTCTTAAAAGCTATTTAAACCAATACCGCCCTTTTGTTTCTTTTCCTTATGCATTCATTTTTTTCACGTTTTTGCACTCAAGACAACTTCCCTCCTTCGCGTACACACTTTTTTTATGATTCCGAACCCATCTGACTCACAAAATAGTTAAAAAGGCCATTTAAACCAATACCGCCCTTTGGTTTCTTTTCCTTATACATTCATTTTTTTAACGTTTTTGCACTCAAAACAACTTTCCTCCTTCGCGTACACACTTTTTTTATGATTCCGAACCCATCTGACTCACAAAATAGTTAAAAAGGCCATTTAAACCAATACCGCCCTTTGGTTTCTTTTCCTTATACATTAATTTTTTTAACGTTTTTGCACTCAAAACAACTTTCCTCCTTCGCGTACACACTTTTTTTATGATTCCGAACCCATATGACTCAGAAAATCGTTAAAAAGGCCATTTAAACCAATACCGCCCATTTGTTTCTTTTCCTTATACATTCACTTTTTCCACGTTTTTCCAACTTTCCTCCTTCTCGTACACACTGTTTTTAAGACTCCGAACCCACCTGACTCACAAAACCGTCTAAAAGGCCATTTAAACCAATACCGCCCTTTTGTTTCTTTTCCTTATACATTCATTTTTCTTACGTTTTTGCACTCAAGACAACTTCCCTCCTTCGCGTACACACTTTTTTTATGATTCCGAACCCATCTGACTCACAAAATAGTTAAAAAGGCCATTTAAACCAATACCGCCCTTTGGTTTCTTTTCCTTATACATTCATTTTTTTAACGTTTTTGCACTCAAAACAACTTTCCTCCTTCGCGTACACTCTGTTTTTAAGATTCCGAACACATCTGACTCACATAACTGTCTTAAAAGCTATTTAAACCAATACCGCCCTTTTGTTTCTTTTCCTTATGCATTCATTTTTTTCACGTTTTTGCACTCAAGACAACTTCCCTCCTTCGCGTACACACATTTTTTATGATTCCGAACCCATCTGACTCACAAAATAGTTAAAAAGGCCATTTAAACCAATACCGCCCTTTGGTTTCTTTTCCTTATACATTCATTTTTTTAACGTTTTTGCACTCAAAACAACTTTCCTCCTTCGCGTACACTCTGTTTTTAAGATTCCGAACACATCTGACTCACATAACTGTCTTAAAAGCTATTTAAACCAATACCGCCCTTTTGTTTCTTTTCCTTATGCATTCATTTTTTTCACGTTTTTGCACTCAAAACAACTTTCCTCCTTCGCATACACACTGTTTTTAAGATTCCGAACCCATCTGACTCACAAAACTGTCTAAAAAGCCATTTAAACCAATACCGCCCTTTTGTTTCTTTTCCTTATACATTCATTTTTCTTACGTTTTTGCACTCAAGACAACTTTCCTCCTTTGCGTACACACTTTTTTTATGATTCCGAACCCATTTGACTAACAAAACCGTCCCAAAGACCATTTAAACCAATTTCGCCCTTTTGTTTCTTTTCCTTATGCATTCATTTTTCTTACGTTTTTGCACTCAAGACATCTTTCCTCCTTCGCGTACACACTTTTTTTATGATTCGGAACCCATCTGACTCACAAAATCGTCTAAAAGACCATTTAAACCAATAACGCCCTTTTGTTTCTTTTCCTTATACATTCATTTTTTCCGCGATTTTGCACTCAAAACAGTTTTCCTCCTTTGCGTACACACTGTTTTTATGATTCCGAACCCATATGACTCAAAAAATCGTTAAAAAGGCCATTTAAACCAATACCGCCCTTTTGTTTCTTTTCCTTATTCATTCACTTTTTCCACGTTTTTCGAAATTTCCTCCTTCTCGTAGACACAATTTTTATGATTCCGAACCCACTTGACTCACAAAACCGCCTAAAAGGCCATTTAAACCAATTCCGCCCTTTTGTTTCTTTTTCTTCTGCATTCATTTTTCTTACGTTTTTGCACTCAAGACAACTTTTCTCCTTCGCGTACACTTCCCTCCTTATTACTTTTTCCACGTTTTTCGAACTTTCCTCCTTCGCGTACACACTGTTTTTATGATTCCAAACCCATCTGACTAACAAAACCGTCCAAAAGACCATTTAAACCAATTCCGCCCTTTTGTTTCTTTTCCTTATGCATTCATTTTTCTTACGTTTTTGCACTCAAGACATCTTTCCTCCTTCGCGTACACACTTTTTTTATGATTCGGAACCCATCTGACTCACAAAATCGTCTAAAAGACCATTTAAACCAATAACGCCCTTTTGTTTCTTTTCCTTATACATTCATTTTTTCAACGATTTTGCACTCAAAACAATTTTCTTCCTTTGCGTACACACTGTTTTTATGATTCCGAACCCATATGACTCACAAAATCGTTAAAAAGGACATTTAAACCAATACCGCCCTTTTGTTTCTTTTCCTTATACATTCACGTATTTCCAACTTTCCTCCTTCTCGTACACACTGTTTTAAGATTCCGAACCCATCTGACTCACAAAACTGTCTAAAAAGCCATTTAAACCAATACCGCCCTTTTGTTTCTTTTCCTCATACATTCATTTTTTCCACGTTTTTGCACTCAAGACAACTTCCCTCCTTTGCGTACACACTTTTTTTATGATTCCGAACCCATCTGACTAACAAAACCGTCCAAAAGACCATTTAAACCAATTCCGCCCTATTGTTTCTTTTCCTTATGCATTCATTTTTCTTACGTTTTTGCACTCAAGACAACTTTCCTCCTTCTCGTACACACTGTTTTAAGATTCCGAACCCATCTGACTCACAAAACTGTCTAAAAAGCCATTTAAACCAATACCGCCCTTTTGTTTCATTTCCTCATACATTCATTTTTTCCACGTTTTTTCAACTTCCCTCCTTCTGGTACACACTTTTTTTATGATTTCGAACCCACCTGACTCAAAAAATCGTTAAAAAGGCCATTTAAACCAATACCGCCCTTTGGTTTCTTTTCCTTATGCATTCATTTATCTCACGTTTTTGCACTCAAAACAACATTCCTCCTTCACGTACACACTTTTTTATGATTCCGAACCCACCTGACTCACAAAAGCGTCTACAAGGCCATTTAAACCAATACCGCCCTTTTGTTTCTTTTCCTTATGCATTCATTTTTCCCACGTTTTTGCACTCAAAACAACTTTCCTCCTTTGCGTACACACTTTGTTTATGATTCCGAACCCATATGACTCACAAAATCGTTAAAAAGGCCATTTAAACCAATACCGCCCTTTCGTTTCTTTTCCTTACACATTCATTTTTCTTACATTTTTGCACTCAAGACAACTTTCCACCTTCGCGTACACACTGTTTTGATGATTCCGAACCCATCTGACTCACAAAATCATCTAAAAGACCATTTAAACCAATACCTCCCTTTTGTTTCTTTTCCTTATACATTCATTTTTTCCACGTTTTTCCACTCAAAACAACTTTCCTCCTTCGCGTACACACTGTTTTTAAGATTCCGAACCCATGACTCACAAAACTGTCTAAAAAGCCATTTAAACCAATACCGCCCTTTTGTTTCATTTCCTCATACATTCATTTTTTCCACGTTTTTCCAACTTCCCTCCTTCTGGTACACACTTTTTTTATGATTTCGAACCCACCTGACTCACAAAATCGTTAAAAATGCCATTTAAACCAATACCGCCCTTTTCTTTCTTTTCCTTATGCATTCATTTTTTCCACGTTTTTGCACTCAAAACAACTTTCCTCCTTCGCGTACACACTGTTTTTAAGATTCCGAGCCCATCTGACTCACAAAACTGTCTAAAAAGCCATTTAAACCAATACCGCCCTTTTGTTTCTTTTCCTAATGCATTTATTTTTCCCACGTTTTTGCACTCAAAACAACTTTTCTCCTTCGCGTACACACTTTTTTTATGATTCCGAACCCATATGACTCACAAAACTGTCTAAAAAGCCATTTAAACCAATACCGCCCTTTTCTTTCTTTTCCTTATGCATTCATTTTTTTCACGTTTTTGCACTCAAAACAACTTTCCTCCTTCGCGTACACTCTGTTTTTAAGATTCCGAACACATCTGACTCACATAACTGTCTTAAAAGCTATTTAAACCAATACCGCCCTTTTGTTTCTTTTCCTTATGCATTCATTTTTTTCACGTTTTTGCACTCAAGACAACTTCCCTCCTTCGCGTACACACTTTTTTTATGATTCCGAACCCATCTGACTCACAAAATAGTTAAAAAGGCCATTTAAACCAATACCGCCCTTTGGTTTCTTTTCCTTATACATTCATTTTTTTAACGTTTTTGCACTCAAAACAACTTTCCTCCTTCGCGTACACACTTTTTTTATGATTCCGAACCCATCTGACTCACAAAATAGTTAAAAAGGCCATTTAAACCAATACCGCCCTTTGGTTTCTTTTCCTTATACATTAATTTTTTTAACGTTTTTGCACTCAAAACAACTTTCCTCCTTCGCGTACACACTTTTTTTATGATTCCGAACCCATATGACTCAGAAAATCGTTAAAAAGGCCATTTAAACCAATACCGCCCATTTGTTTCTTTTCCTTATACATTCACTTTTTCCACGTTTTTCCAACTTTCCTCCTTCTCGTACACACTGTTTTTAAGACTCCGAACCCACCTGACTCACAAAACCGTCTAAAAGGCCATTTAAACCAATACCGCCCTTTTGTTTCTTTTCCTTATACATTCATTTTTCTTACGTTTTTGCACTCAAGACAACTTCCCTCCTTCGCGTACACACTTTTTTTATGATTCCGAACCCATCTGACTCACAAAATAGTTAAAAAGGCCATTTAAACCAATACCGCCCTTTGGTTTCTTTTCCTTATACATTCATTTTTTTAACGTTTTTGCACTCAAAACAACTTTCCTCCTTCGCGTACACTCTGTTTTTAAGATTCCGAACACATCTGACTCACATAACTGTCTTAAAAGCTATTTAAACCAATACCGCCCTTTTGTTTCTTTTCCTTATGCATTCATTTTTTTCACGTTTTTGCACTCAAGACAACTTCCCTCCTTCGCGTACACACATTTTTTATGATTCCGAACCCATCTGACTCACAAAATAGTTAAAAAGGCCATTTAAACCAATACCGCCCTTTGGTTTCTTTTCCTTATACATTCATTTTTTTAACGTTTTTGCACTCAAAACAACTTTCCTCCTTCGCGTACACTCTGTTTTTAAGATTCCGAACACATCTGACTCACATAACTGTCTTAAAAGCTATTTAAACCAATACCGCCCTTTTGTTTCTTTTCCTTATGCATTCATTTTTTTCACGTTTTTGCACTCAAAACAACTTTCCTCCTTCGCATACACACTGTTTTTAAGATTCCGAACCCATCTGACTCACAAAACTGTCTAAAAAGCCATTTAAACCAATACCGCCCTTTTGTTTCTTTTCCTTATACATTCATTTTTCTTACGTTTTTGCACTCAAGACAACTTTCCTCCTTTGCGTACACACTTTTTTTATGATTCCGAACCCATTTGACTAACAAAACCGTCCCAAAGACCATTTAAACCAATTTCGCCCTTTTGTTTCTTTTCCTTATGCATTCATTTTTCTTACGTTTTTGCACTCAAGACATCTTTCCTCCTTCGCGTACACACTTTTTTTATGATTCGGAACCCATCTGACTCACAAAATCGTCTAAAAGACCATTTAAACCAATAACGCCCTTTTGTTTCTTTTCCTTATACATTCATTTTTTCCGCGATTTTGCACTCAAAACAGTTTTCCTCCTTTGCGTACACACTGTTTTTATGATTCCGAACCCATATGACTCAAAAAATCGTTAAAAAGGCCATTTAAACCAATACCGCCCTTTTGTTTCTTTTCCTTATTCATTCACTTTTTCCACGTTTTTCGAAATTTCCTCCTTCTCGTAGACACAATTTTTATGATTCCGAACCCACTTGACTCACAAAACCGCCTAAAAGGCCATTTAAACCAATTCCGCCCTTTTGTTTCTTTTTCTTCTGCATTCATTTTTCTTACGTTTTTGCACTCAAGACAACTTTTCTCCTTCGCGTACACTTCCCTCCTTATTACTTTTTCCACGTTTTTCGAACTTTCCTCCTTCGCGTACACACTGTTTTTATGATTCCAAACCCATCTGACTAACAAAACCGTCCAAAAGACCATTTAAACCAATTCCGCCCTTTTGTTTCTTTTCCTTATGCATTCATTTTTCTTACGTTTTTGCACTCAAGACATCTTTCCTCCTTCGCGTACACACTTTTTTTATGATTCGGAACCCATCTGACTCACAAAATCGTCTAAAAGACCATTTAAACCAATAACGCCCTTTTGTTTCTTTTCCTTATACATTCATTTTTTCAACGATTTTGCACTCAAAACAATTTTCTTCCTTTGCGTACACACTGTTTTTATGATTCCGAACCCATATGACTCACAAAATCGTTAAAAAGGACATTTAAACCAATACCGCCCTTTTGTTTCTTTTCCTTATACATTCACGTATTTCCAACTTTCCTCCTTCTCGTACACACTGTTTTAAGATTCCGAACCCATCTGACTCACAAAACTGTCTAAAAAGCCATTTAAACCAATACCGCCCTTTTGTTTCTTTTCCTCATACATTCATTTTTTCCACGTTTTTGCACTCAAGACAACTTCCCTCCTTTGCGTACACACTTTTTTTATGATTCCGAACCCATCTGACTAACAAAACCGTCCAAAAGACCATTTAAACCAATTCCGCCCTATTGTTTCTTTTCCTTATGCATTCATTTTTCTTACGTTTTTGCACTCAAGACATCTTTCCTCCTTCGCGTACACACTTTTTTTATGATTCGGAACCCATCTGACTCACAAAATCGTCTAAAAGACCATTTAAACCAATAACGCCCTTTTGTTTCTTTTCCTTATACATTCATTTTTTCCACGATTTTGCACTCAAAACAGTTTTCTTCCTTTGCGTACACACTGTTTTTATGATTCCGAACCCATATGACTAACAAAATCGTTAAAAAGGCCATTTAAACCAATACCGCCCTTTTGTTTCTTTTCCTTATTCATTCACTTTTTCCACGTTTTTCGAAATTTCCTCCTTCTCGTAGACACAATTTTTATGATTCCGAACCCACTTGACTCACAAAACCGCCTAAAAGGCCATTTAAACCAATTCCGCCCTTTTGTTTCTTTTTCTTCTGCATTCATTTTTCTTACGTTTTTGCACTCAAGACAACTTTTCTCCTTCGCGTACACTTCCCTCCTTATTACTTTTTCCACGTTTTTCGAACTTTCCTCCTTCGCGTACACACTTTTTTTATGATTCGGAACCCATCTGACTCACAAAATCGTCTAAAAGACCATTTAAACCAATAACGCCCTTTTGTTTCTTTTCCTTATACATTCATTTTTTTTACGATTTTGCACTCAAAACAATTTTCCTCCTTTGCGTACACACTGTTTTTATGATTCCGAACCCATATGACTCACAAAATCGTTAAAAAGGCCATTTAAACCAATACCGCCCTTTTGTTTCTTTTCCTTATACATTCATTTTTTTAACGTTTTTGCACTCAAAACAACTTTCCTCCTTCGCGTACTATCTGTTTTTAAGATTCCGAACACATCTGACTCACATAACTGTCTTAAAAGCTATTTAAACCAATACCGCCCTTTTGTTTCTTTTCCTTATGCATTCATTTTTTTCACGTTTTTGCACTCAAGACAACTTCCCTCCTTCGCGTACACACATTTTTTATGATTCCGAACCCATCTGACTCACAAAATAGTTAAAAAGGCCATTTAAACCAATACCGCCCTTTGGTTTCTTTTCCTTATACATTCATTTTTTTAACGTTTTTGCACTCAAAACAACTTTCCTCCTTCGCGTACACTCTGTTTTTAAGATTCCGAACACATCTGACTCACATAACTGTCTTAAAAGCTATTTAAACCAATACCGCCCTTTTGTTTCTTTTCCTTATGCATTCATTTTTTTCACGTTTTTGCACTCAAAACAACTTTCCTCCTTCGCATACACACTGTTTTTAAGATTCCGAACCCATCTGACTCACAAAACTGTCTAAAAAGCCATTTAAACCAATACCGCCCTTTGGTTTCTTTTCCTTATACATTCATTTTTTTAACGTTTTTGCACTCAAAACAACTTTCCTCCTTCGCGTACACTCTGTTTTTAAGATTCCGAACACATCTGACTCACATAACTGTCTTAAAAGCTATTTAAACCAATACCGCCCTTTTGTTTCTTTTCCTTATGCATTCATTTTTTTCACGTTTTTGCACTCAAAACAACTTTCCTCCTTCGCATACACACTGTTTTTAAGATTCCGAACCCATCTGACTCACAAAACTGTCTAAAAAGCCATTTAAACCAATACCGCCCTTTTGTTTCTTTTCCTTATACATTCATTTTTCTTACGTTTTTGCACTCAAGACAACTTTCCTCCTTTGCGTACACACTTTTTTTATGATTCCGAACCCATTTGACTAACAAAACCGTCCCAAAGACCATTTAAACCAATTTCGCCCTTTTGTTTCTTTTCCTTATGCATTCATTTTTCTTACGTTTTTGCACTGAAGACATCTTTCCTCCTTCGCGTACACACTTTTTTTATGATTCGGAACCCATCTGACTCACAAAATCGTCTAAAAGACCATTTAAACCAATAACGCCCTTTTGTTTCTTTTCCTTATACATTCATTTTTTCCACGATTTTGCACTCAAAACAGTTTTCTTCCTTTGCGTACACACTGTTTTTATGATTCCGAACCCATATGACTCACAAAATCGTTAAAAAGGCCATTTAAACCAATACCGCCCTTTTGTTTCTTTTCCTTATTCATTCACTTTTTCCACGTTTTTCGAAATTTCCTCCTTCTCGTAGACACAATTTTTATGATTCCGAACCCACTTGACTCACAAAACCGCCTAAAAGGCCATTTAAACCAATTCCGCCCTTTTGTTTCTTTTTCTTCTGCATTCATTTTTCTTACGTTTTTGCACTCAAGACAACTTTTCTCCTTCGCGTACACTTCCCTCCTTATTACTTTTTCCACGTTTTTCGAACTTTCCTCCTTCGCGTACACACTTTTTTTATGATTCGGAACCCATCTGACTCACAAAATCGTCTAAAAGACCATTTAAACCAATAACGCCCTTTTGTTTCTTTTCCTTATACATTCATTTTTTCAACGATTTTGCACTCAAAACAATTTTCCTCCTTTGCGTACACACTGTTTTTATGATTCCGAACCCATATGACTCACAAAATCGTTAAAAAGGCCATTTAAACCAATACCGCCCTTTTGTTTCTTTTCCTTATACATTCACGTATTTCCAACTTTCCTCCTTCTCGTACACACTGTTTTAAGATTCCGAACCCATCTGACTCACAAAACTGTCTAAAAAGCCATTTAAACCAATACCGCCCTTTTGTTTCTTTTCCTCATACATTCATTTTTTCCACGTTTTTGCACTCAAGACAACTTCCCTCCTTTGCGTACACACTTTTTTTATGAATCCGAACCCATCTGACTAACAAAACCGTCCAAAAGACCATTTAAACCAATAACGCCCTTTTGTTTCTTTTCCTTATACATTCATTTTTTCCACGATTTTGCACTCAAAACAGTTTTTTTCCTTTGCGTACACACTGTTTTTATGATTCCGAACCCATATGACTCACAAAATCGTTAAAAAGGCCATTTAAACCAATACCGCCCTTTTGTTTCTTTTCCTTCTGCATTCATTTTTCTTACGTTTTTGCACTCAAGACAACTTCCCTCCTTCGCGTACACTTCCCTCCTTATTACTTTTTCCACGTTTTTCGAACTTTCCTCCTTCGCGTACACACTGTTTTTATGATTCCAAACCCATCTGACTCACTAAACCGCCTAAAAGGCCATTTAAACCAATTCCGCACTTTTGTTCCTTTTCCTTCTGCATTCATTTTTCTTACGTTTTTGCACTCAAGACAACTTCCCTCCTTCGCGTACACACTTTTTTTATGATTCCGAACCCATCTGACTCACAAAATAGTTAAAAAGGCCATTTAAACCAATACCGCCCTTTGGTTTCTTTTCCTTATACATTCATTTTTTTAACGTTTTTGCACTCAAAGCAACTTTCCTCCTTCGCGTACACACTGTTTTTAAGATTCCGAACACATCTGACTCACAAAACTGTCTAAACAGCCATTTAAACCAATACCGCCCTTTTCTTTCTTTTCCTTATACATTCATTTTTTTAACGTTTTTGCACTCAAAACAACTTTCCTCCTTCGCGTACACTCTGTTTTTAAGATTCCGAACACATGTGACTCACATAACTGTCTTAAAAGCTATTTAAACCAATACCGCCCTTTTGTTTCTTTTCTTTATGCATTCATTTTTTTCACGTTTTTGCACTCAAGACAACTTCCCTCCTTCGCGTACACACTTTTTTTATGATTCCGAACCCATCTGACTCACAAAATAGTTAAAAAGGCCATTTAAACCAATACCGCCCTTTGGTTTCTTTTCCTTATACATTCATTTTTTTAACGTTTTTGCACTCAAAACAACTTTCCTCCTTCGCGTACACTCTGTTTTTAAGATTCCGAACACATCTGACTCACAAAACTGTCTAAAAAGCCATTTAAACCAATACCGCCCTTTTGTTTCTTTTCCTTATACATTCATTTTTCTTACGTTTTTGCACTCAAGACAACTTCCCTCCTTCGCGTACACACTTTTTTATGATTCCGAACCCATCTGACTCACAAAATAGTTAAAAAGGCCATTTAAACCAATACCGCCCTTTTGTTTCTTTTCCTTATACATTCATTTTTCTTACGTTTTTGCACTCAAGACAACTTTCCTCCTTTGCGTACACACTTTTTTTATGATTCCGAACCCATTTGACTAACAAAACCGTCCCAAAGACCATTTAAACCAATTTCGCCCTTTTGTTTCTTTTCCTTATGCATTCATTTTTCTTACGTTTTTGCACTCAAGACATCTTTCCTCCTTCGCGTACACACTTTTTTTATGATTCGGAACCCATCTGACTCACAAAATTGTCTAAAAGACCATTTAAACCAATAACGCCCTTTTGTTTCTTTTCCTTATACATTAATTTTTTCCACGATTTTGCACTCAAAACAGTTTTCCTCCTTTGCGTACACACTGTTTTTATGATTCCGAACCCATATAACTCACAAAATCGTTAAAAAGACCATTTAAACCAATACCGCCCTTTTGTTTCTTTTCCTTATTCATTCACTTTTTCCACGTTTTTCGAAATTTCCTCCTTCTCGTAGACACAATTTTTATGATTCCGAACCCACTTGACTCACAAAACCGCCTAAAAGGCCATTTAAACCAATTCCGCCCTTTTGTTTCTTTTTCTTCTGCATTCATTTTTCTTACGTTTTTGCACTCAAGACAACTTTTCTCCTTCGCGTACACTTCCCTCCTTATTACTTTTTCCACGTTTTTCGAACTTTCCTCCTTCGCGTACACACTGTTTTTATGATTCCAAACCCATCTGACTAACAAAACCGTCCAAAAGACCATTTAAACCAATTCCGCCCTTTTGTTCCTTTTCCTTATGCATTCATTTTTCTTACGTTTTTGCACTCAAGACATCTTTCCTCCTTCGCGTACACACTTTTTTTATGATTCGGAACCCATCTGACTCACAAAATCGTCTAAAAGACCATTTAAACCAATAACGCCCTTTTGTTTCTTTTCCTTATACATTCATTTTTTCCACGTTTTTACACTCAAAACAACTTTCCTCCTTCGCGTACACACTGTTTTTAAGATTCCGAACCCATGACTCACAAAACTGTCTAAAAAGCCATTTAAACCAATACCGCCCTTTTGTTTCATTTCCTCATACATTCATTTTTTCCACGTTTTTCCAACTTCCCTCCTTCTGGTACACACTTTTTTTATGATTTCGAACCCACCTGACTCACAAAATCGTTAAAAATGCCATTTAAACCAATACCGCCCTTTTCTTTCTTTTCCTTATGCATTCATTTTTTCCACGTTTTTGCACTCAAAACAACTTTCCTCCTTCGCGTACACACTGTTTTTAAGATTCCGAGCCCATCTGACTCACAAAACTGTCTAAAAAGCCATTTAAACCAATACCGCCCTTTTGTTTCTTTTCCTTATGCATTCATTTTTCCCACGTTTTTGCACTCAAAACAACTTTTCTCCTTCGCGTACACACTTTTTTTATGATTCCGAACCCATATGACTCACAAAACTGTCTAAAAAGCCATTTAAACCAATACCGCCCTTTTCTTTCTTTTCCTTATGCATTCATTTTTTTCACGTTTTTGCACTCAAAACAACTTTCCTCCTTCGCGTACACTCTGTTTTTAAGATTCCGAACACATCTGACTCACATAACTGTCTTAAAAGCTATTTAAACCAATACCGCCCTTTTGTTTCTTTTCCTTATGCATTCATTTTTTTTTACGTTTTTGCACTCAAGACAACTTCCCTCCTTCGCGTACACACTTTTTTTATGATTCCGAACCCATCTGACTCACAAAATAGTTAAAAAGGCCATTTAAACCAATACCACCCTTTGGTTTCTTTTCCTTATACATTCATTTTTTTAACGTTTTTGCACTCAAAACAACTTTCCTCCTTCGCGTACACACTTTTTTTATGATTCCGAACCCATCTGACTCACAAAATAGTTAAAAAGGCCATTTAAACCAATACCGCCCTTTTGTTTCTTTTCCTTATACATTCACTTTTTCCACGTTTTTCCAACTTTCCTCCTTCTCGTACAAACTGTTTTTAAGATTCCGAACCCACCTGACTCACAAAACCGTCTAAAAGGCCATTTAAACCAATACCGCCCTTTTGTTTCTTTTTCTTCTGCATTCATTTTTCTTACGTTTTTGCACTCAAGACAACTTCCCTCCTTCGCGTACACACTTTTTTTATGATTTCGAACCCATCTGACTCACAAAATAGTTAAAAAGGCCATTTAAACCAATACCGCCCTTTGGTTTCTTTTCCTTATACATTCATTTTTTTAACGTTTTTGCACTCAAAACAACTTTCCTCCTTCGCGTACACTCTGTTTTTAAGATTCCGAACACATCTGACTCACATAACTGTCTTAAAAGCTATTTAAACCAATACCGCCCTTTTGTTTCTTTTCCTTATGCATTCATTTTTTTCACGTTTTTGCACTCAAGACAACTTCCCTCCTTCGCGTACTTACATTTTTTATGATTCCGAACCCATCTGACTCACATAACTGTCTTAAAAGCTATTTAAACCAATACCGCCCTTTTGTTTCTTTTCCTTATGCATTCATTTTTTTCACGTTTTTGCACTCAAAACAACTTTCCTCCTTCGCATACACACTGTTTTTAAGATTCCGAACCCATCTGACTCACAAAACTGTCTAAAAAGCCATTTAAACTAATACCGCCCTTTTGTTTCTTTTCCTTATACATTCATTTTTCTTTCGTTTTTGCACTCAAGACAACTTCCCTCCTTCGCGTACACACTTTTTTATAATTCCGAACCCATCTGACTCACAAAATAGTTAAAAAGGCCATTTAAACCAATACCGCCCTTTTGTTTCTTTTCCTTATACATTCATTTTTCTTACGTTTTTGCACTCAAGACAACTTTCCTCCTTTGCGTACACACTTTTTTTATGATTCCGAACCCATTTGACTAACAAAACCGTCCCAAAGACCATTTAAACCAATTTCGCCCTTTTGTTTCTTTTCCTTATGCATTCATTTTTCTTACGTTTTTGCACTCAAGACATCTTTCCTCCTTTGCGTACACACTGTTTTTATGATTCCGAACCCATATGACTCACAAAATCGTTAAAAAGGCCATTTAAACCAATACCGCCCTTTTGTTTCTTTTCCTTATTCATTCACTTTTTCCACGTTTTTCGAAATTTCCTCCTTCTCGTAGACACAATTTTTATGATTCCGAACCCACTTGACTCACAAAACCGCCTAAAAGGCCATTTAAACCAATTCCGCCCTTTTGTTTCTTTTTCTTCTGCATTCATTTTTCTTACGTTTTTGCACTCAAGACAACTTTTCTCCTTCGCGTACACTTCCCTCCTTATTACTTTTTCCACGTTTTTCGAACTTTCCTCCTTCGCGTACACACTGTTTTTATGATTCCAAACCCATCTGACTAACAAAACCGTCCAAAAGACCATTTAAACCAATTCCGCCCTTTTGTTCCTTTTCCTTATGCATTCATTTTTCTTACGTTTTTGCACTCAAGACATCTTTCCTCCTTCGCGTACACACTTTTTTTATGATTCGTAACCCATCTGACTCACAAAATCGTCTAAAAGACCATTTAAACCAATAACGCCCTTTTGTTTCTTTTCCTTATACATTCATTTTTTCCACGTTTTTACACTCAAAACAACTTTCCTCCTTCGCGTACACACTGTTTTTAAGATTCCGAACCCATGACTCACAAAACTGTCTAAAAAGCCATTTAAACCAATACCGCCCTTTTGTTTCATTTCCTCATACATTCATTTTTTCCACGTTTTTCCAACTTCCCTCCTTCTGGTACACACTTTTTTTATGATTTCGAACCCACCTGACTCACAAAATCGTTAAAAATGCCATTTAAACCAATACCGCCCTTTTCTTTCTTTTCCTTATGCATTCATTTTTTCCACGTTTTTGCACTCAAAACAACTTTCCTCCTTCGCGTACACACTGTTTTTAAGATTCCGAGCCCATCTGACTCACAAAACTGTCTAAAAAGCCATTTAAACCAATACCGCCCTTTTGTTTCTTTTCCTTATGCATTCATTTTTCCCACGTTTTTGCACTCAAAACAACTTTTCTCCTTCGCGTACACACTTTTTTTATGATTCCGAACCCATATGACTCACAAAACTGTCTAAAAAGCCATTTAAACCAATACCGCCCTTTTCTTTCTTTTCCTTATGCATTCATTTTTTTTGTCGTTTTTTCACTCAAAACAACTTTCCTCCTTCGCGTACACTCTGTTTTTAAGATTCCGAACACATCTGACTCACATAACTGTCTTAAAAGTTATTTAAACCAATACCGCCCTTTTGTTTCTTTTCCTTATGCATTCATTTTTTTCACGTTTTTGCACTCAAGACAACTTCCCTCCTTCGCGTACACACTTTTTTTATGATTCCGAACCCATCTGACTCACAAAATAGTTAAAAAGGCCATTTAAACCAATACCGCCCTTTGGTTTCTTTTCCTTATACATTCATTTTTTTAACGTTTTTGCACTCAAAACAACTTTCCTCCTTCGCGTACACACTTTTTTTATGATTCCGAACCCATCTGACTCACATAACTGTCTTAAAAGCTATTTAAACCAATACCGCCCTTTTGTTTCTTTTCCTTATGCATTCATTTTTTTCACGTTTTTGCACTCAAGACAACTTCCCTCCTTCGCGTACACACATTTTTTATGATTCCGAACCCATCTGACTCACAAAATAGTTAAAAAGGCCATTTAAACCAATACCGCCCTTTTGTTTCTTTTCCTTATACATTCACTTTTTCCACGTTTTTTCAACTTTCCTCCTTCGCGTACACGCTGTTTTTATGATTCCAAACCCATCTGACTAACAAAACCGTCCAAAAGACCATTTAAACCAATTCCGCCCTTTTGTTTCTTTTCCTTATGCATTCATTTTTCTTACGTTTTTGCACTCAAGACACCTTTCCTCCTTCGCGTACACACTTTTTTTATGATTCGGAACCCATCTGACTCACAAAATCGTCTAAAAGACCATTTAAACCAATAACGCCCTTTTGTTTCTTTTCCTTATACATTCATTTTTTCAACGATTTTGCACTCAAAACAATTTTCCTCCTTTGCGTACACACTGTTTTTATGATTCCGAACCCATATGACTCACAAAATCGTTAAAAAGGACATTTAAACCAATACCGCCCTTTTGTTTCTTTTCCTTATACATTCACGTATTTCCAACTTTCCTCCTTCTCGTACACACTGTTTTAAGATTCCGAACCCATCTGACTCACAAAACTGTCTAAAAAGCCATTTAAACCAATACCGCCCTTTTGTTTCTTTTCCTCATACATTCATTTTTTCCACGTTTTTGCACTCAAGACAACTTCCCTCCTTTGCGTACACACTTTTTTTATGATTCCGAACCCATCTGACTAACAAAACCGTCCAAAAGACCATTTAAACCAATTCCGCCCTATTGTTTCTTTTCCTTATGCATTCATTTTTCTTACGTTTTTGCACTCAAGACATCTTTCCTCCTTCGCGTACACACTTTTTTTATGATTCGGAACCCATCTGACTCACAAAATCGTCTAAAAGACCATTTAAACCAATAACGCCCTTTTGTTTCTTTTCCTTATACATTCATTTTTTCAACGATTTTGCACTCAAAACAGTTTTCCTCCTTTGCGTACACACTGTTTTTATGATTCCAAACCCATCTGACTCACTAAACCGCCTAAAAGGCCATTTAAACCAATTCCGCACTTTTGTTCCTTTTCCTTCTGCATTCATTTTTCTTACGTTTTTGCACTCAATACAACTTCCCTCCTTCGCGTACACACTTTTTTTATGATTCCGAACCCATCTGACTCACAAAATAGTTAAAAAGGCCATTTAAACCAATACCGCCCTTTTGTTTCTTTTCCTTATACATTCACTTTTTCCACGTTTTTCCAACTTTCCTCCTTCTCGTACAAACTGTTTTTAAGATTCCCAACCCACCTGACTCACAAAACCGTCTAAAAGGCCATTTAAACCAATACCACCCTTTTGTTTCTTTTCCTTATACATTTATTTTTCTTACGTTTTTGCACTCAAGACAACTTCCCTCCTTCGCGTACACACTTTTTTTATGATTTCGAACCCATCTGACTCACAAAATAGTTAAAAAGGCCATTTAAACCAATACCGCCCTTTGGTTTCTTTTCCTTATACATTCATTTTTTTAACGTTTTTGCACTCAAAACAACTTTCCTCCTTCGCGTACACTCTGTTTTTAAGATTCCGAACACATCTGACTCACATAACTGTCTTAAAAGCTATTTAAACCAATACCGCCCTTTTGTTTCTTTTCCTTATGCATTCATTTTTTTCACGTTTTTGCACTCAAGACAACTTCCCTCCTTCGCGTACACACATTTTTTATGATTCCGAACCCATCTGACTCACAAAATAGTTAAAAAGGCCATTTAAACCAATACCGCCCTTTTGTTTCTTTTCCTTATACATTCACTTTTTCCACGTTTTTCCAACTTTCCTCCTTCTCGTACAAACTGTTTTTAAGATTCCGAACCCACCTGACTCACAAAACCGTCTAAAAGGCCATTTAAACCAATACCACCCTTTTGTTTCTTTTCCTTATACATTCATTTTTCTTACGTTTTTGCACTCAAGACAACTTCCCTCCTTCGCGTACACACTTTTTTTATGATTCCGAACCCATCTGACTCACAAAATAGTTAAAAAGGCCATTTAAACCAATACCGCCCTTTGGTTTCTTTTCCTTATACATTCATTTTTTTAACGTTTTTGCACTCAAAACAACTTTCCTCCTCCGCGTACACTCTGTTTTTAAGATTCCGAACACATCTGACTCACATAACTGTCTTAAAAGCTATTTAAACCAATACCGCCCTTTTGTTTCTTTTCCTTATGCATTCATTTTTTTCACGTTTTTACACTCAAAACAACTTTCCTCCTTCGCATACACACTGTTTTTAAGATTCCGAACCCATCTGACTCACAAAACTGTCTAAAAAGCCATTTAAACCAATACCGCCCTTTTGTTTCTTTTCCTTATACATTCATTTTTCTTACGTTTTTGCACTCAAGACAACTTCCCTCCTTCGCGTACACACTTTGTTATGATTCCGAACCCATCTGACTCACAAAATAGTTAAAAAGGCCATTTAAACCAATACCGCCCTTTTGTTTCTTTTCCTTATACATTCATTTTTCTTACGTTTTTGCACTCAAGACAACTTCCCTCCTTCGCGTACACACTTTTTTATGATTCCGAACCCATCTGACTCACAAAACCGCCTAAAAGGCCATTTAAACCAATTCCGCCCTTTTGTTTCTTTTTCTTCTGCATTCATTTCTCTTACGTTTTTGCACTCAAGACAACTTTTCTCCTTCGCGTACACTTCCCTCCTTATTACTTTTTCCACGTTTTTCGAACTTTCCTCCTTCGCGTACACGCTGTTTTTATGATTCCAAACCCATCTGACTAACAAAACCGTCCAAAAGACCATTTAAACCAATTCCGCCCTTTTGTTTCTTTTCCTTATGCATTCATTTTTCTTACGTTTTTGCACTCAAGACACCTTTCCTCCTTCGCGTACACACTTTTTTTATGATTCGGAACCCATCTGACTCACAAAATCGTCTAAAAGACCATTTAAACCAATAACGCCCTTTTGTTTCTTTTCCTTATACATTCATTTTTTCAACGATTTTGCACTCAAAACAATTTTCCTCCTTTGCGTACACACTGTTTTTATGATTCCGAACCCATATGACTCACAAAATCGTTAAAAAGGACATTTAAACCAATACCGCCCTTTTGTTTCTTTTCCTTATACATTCACGTATTTCCAACTTTCCTCCTTCTCGTACACACTGTTTTAAGATTCCGAACCCATCTGACTCACAAAACTGTCTAAAAAGCCATTTAAACCAATACCGCCCTTTTGTTTCTTTTCCTCATACATTCATTTTTTCCACGTTTTTGCACTCAAGACAACTTCCCTCCTTTGCGTACACACTTTTTTTATGATTCCGAACCCATCTGACTAACAAAACCGTCCAAAAGACCATTTAAACCAATTCCGCCCTATTGTTTCTTTTCCTTATGCATTCATTTTTCTTACGTTTTTGCACTCAAGACATCTTTCCTCCTTCGCGTACACACTTTTTTTATGATTCGGAACCCATCTGACTCACAAAATCGTCTAAAAGACCATTTAAACCAATAACGCCCTTTTGTTTCTTTTCCTTATACATTCATTTTTTCAACGATTTTGCACTCAAAACAGTTTTCCTCCTTTGCGTACACACTGTTTTTATGATTCCAAACCCATCTGACTCACTAAACCGCCTAAAAGGCCATTTAAACCAATTCCGCACTTTTGTTCCTTTTCCTTCTGCATTCATTTTTCTTACGTTTTTGCACTCAAGACAACTTCCCTCCTTCGCGTACACACTTTTTTTATGATTCCGAACCCATCTGACTCACAAAATAGTTAAAAAGGCCATTTAAACCAATACCGCCCTTTGGTTTCTTTTCCTTATACATTCATTTTTTTAACGTTTTTGCACTCAAAGCAACTTTCCTCCTTCGCGTACACACTGTTTTTAAGATTCCGAGCCCATCTGACTCACAAAACTGTCTAAAAAGCCATTTAAACCAATACCGCCCTTTTGTTTCTTTTCCTTATGCATTCATTTTTCCCACGTTTTTGCACTCAAAACAACTTTTCTCCTTCGCGTACACACTTTTTTTATGATTCCGAACCCATATGACTCACAAAACTGTCTAAAAAGCCATTTAAACCAATACCGCCCTTTTCTTTCTTTTCCTTATGCATTCATTTTTTTCACGTTTTTGCACTCAAAACAACTTTCCTCCTTCTCGTACACTCTGTTTTTAAGATTCCGAACACATCTGACTCACATAACTGTCTTAAAAGCTATTTAAACCAATACCGCCCTTTTGTTTCTTTTCCTTATGCATTCATTTTTTTTCACGTTTTTGCACTCAAGACAACTTCCCTCCTTCGCGTACACACTTTTTTTATGATTCCGAACCCATCTGACTCACAAAATAGTTAAAAAGGCCATTTAAACCAATACCGCCCTTTGGTTTCTTTTCCTTATACATTCATTTTTTTAACGTTTTTGCACTCAAAACAACTTTCCTCCTTCGCGTACACACTTTTTTTATGATTCCGAACCCATCTGACTCACAAAATAGTTAAAAAGGCCATTTAAACCAATACCGCCCTTTGGTTTCTTTTCCTTATACATTCATTTTTTTAACGTTTTTGCACTCAAAACAACTTTCCTCCTTCGCGTACACACTTTTTTTATGATTCCGAACCCATATGACTCAGAAAATCGTTAAAAAGGCCATTTAAACCAATACCGCCCTTTTGTTTCTTTTCCTTATACATTCACTTTTTCCACGTTTTTCCAACTTTCCTCCTTCTCGTACAAACTGTTTTTAAGATTCCGAACCCACCTGACTCACAAAACCGTCTAAAAGGCCATTTAAACCAATACCGCCCTTTTGTTTCTTTTCCTTATACATTCATTTTTCTTACGTTTTTGCACTCAAGACAACTTCCCTCCTTCGCGTACACACTTTTTTTATGATTCCGAACCCATCTGACTCACAAAATAGTTAAAAAGGCCATTTAAACCAATACCGCCCTTTGGTTTCTTTTCCTTATACATTCATTTTTTTAACGTTTTTGTACTCAAAACAACTTTCCTCCTTCGCGTACACTCTGTTTTTAAGATTCCGAACACATCTGACTCACATAACTGTCTTAAAAGCTATTTAAACCAATACCGCCCTTTTGTTTCTTTTCCTTATGCATTCATTTTTTTCACGTTTTTGCACTCAAGACAACTTCCCTCCTTCGCGTACACACATTTTTTATGATTCCGAACCCATCTGACTCACAAAATAGTTAAAAAGGCCATTTAAACCAATACCGCCCTTTGGTTTCTTTTCCTTATACATTCATTTTTTTAACGTTTTTGCACTCAAAACAACTTTCCTCCTTCGCGTACACTCTGTTTTTAAGATTCCGAACACATCTGACTCACATAACTGTCTTAAAAGCTATTTAAACCAATACCGCCCTTTTGTTTCTTTTCCTTATGCATTCATTTTTTTCACGTTTTTGCACTCAAAACAACTTTCCTCCTTCGCATACACACTGTTTTTAAGATTCCGAACCCATCTGACTCACAAAACTGTCTAAAAAGCCATTTAAACCAATACCGCCCTTTTGTTTCTTTTCCTTATACATTCATATTTCTTACGTTTTTGCACTCAAGACAACTTCCCTCCTTCGCGTACACACTTTTTTATGATTCCGAACCCATCTGACTCACAAAATAGTTAAAAAGGCCATTTAAACCAATACCGCCCTTTTGTTTCTTTTCCTTATACATTCATTTTTCTTACGTTTTTGCACTCAAGACAACTTTCCTCCTTTTCGTACACACTTTTTTTATGATTCCGAACCCATTTGACTAACAAAACCGTCCCAAAGACCATTTAAACCAATTTCGCCCTTTTGTTTCTTTTCCTTATGCATTCATTTTTCTTACGTTTTTGCACTCAAGACATCTTTCCTCCTTCGCGTACACACTTTTTTTATGATTCGGAACCCATCTGACTCACAAAATCGTCTAAAAGACCATTTAAACCAATAACGCCCTTTTGTTTCTTTTCCTTATACATTCATTTTTTCCACGATTTTGCACTCAAAACAGTTTTCCTCCTTTGCGTACACACTGTTTTTATGATTCCGAACCCATATGACTCACAAAATCGTTAAAAAGGCCATTTAAACCAATACCGCCCTTTTGTTTCTTTTCCTTATTCATTCACTTTTTCCACGTTTTCCGAAATTTCCTCCTTCTCGTAGACACAATTTTTATGATTCCGAACCCACTTGACTCACAAAACCGCCTAAAAGGCCATTTAAACCAATTCCGCCCTTTTGTTTCTTTTTCTTCTGCATTCATTTTTCTTACGTTTTTGCACTCAAGACAACTTTTCTCCTTCGCGTACACTTCCCTCCTTATTACTTTTTCCACGTTTTTCGAACTTTCCTCCTTCGCGTACACACTGTTTTTATGATTCCAAACCCATCTGACTAACAAAACCGTCCAAAAGACCATTTAAACCAATTCCGCCCTTTTGTTCCTTTTCCTTATGCATTCATTTTTCTTACGTTTTTGCACTCAAGACATCTTTCCTCCTTCGCGTACACACTTTTTTTATGATTCGGAACCCATCTGACTCACAAAATCGTCTAAAAGACCATTTAAACCAATAACGCCCTTTTGTTTCTTTTCCTTATACATTCATTTTTTCCACGTTTTTACACTCAAAACAACTTTCCTCCTTCGCGTACACACTGTTTTTAAGGTTCCGAACCCATGACTCACAAAACTGTCTAAAAAGCCATTTAAACCAATACCGCCCTTTTGTTTCATTTCCTCATACATTCATTTTTTCCACGTTTTTCCAACTTCCCTCCTTCTGGTACACACTTTTTTTATGATTTCGAACCCACCTGACTCACAAAATCGTTAAAAATGCCATTTAAACCAATACCGCCCTTTTCTTTCTTTTCCTTATGCATTCATTTTTTCCACGTTTTTGCACTCAAAACAACTTTCCTCCTTCGCGTACACACTGTTTTTAAGATTCCGAGCCCATCTGACTCACAAAACTGTCTAAAAAGCCATTTAAACCAATACCGCCCTTTTGTTTCTTTTCCTTATGCATTCATTTTTCCCACGTTTTTGCACTCAAAACAACTTTTCTCCTTCGCGTACACACTTTTTTTATGATTCCGAACCCATATGACTCACAAAACTGTCTAAAAAGCCATTTAAACCAATACCGCCCTTTTGTTTCATTTCCTCATACATTCATTTTTTCCACGTTTTTCCAACTTCCCTCCTTCTGGTACACACTTTTTTTATGATTTCGAACCCACCTGACTCACAAAATCGTTAAAAATGCCATTTAAACCAATACCGCCCTTTTCTTTCTTTTCCTTATGCATTCATTTTTTCCACGTTTTTGCACTCAAAACAACTTTCCTCCTTCGCGTACACACTGTTTTTAAGATTCCGAGCCCATCTGACTCACAAAACTGTCTAAAAAGCCATTTAAACCAATACCGCCCTTTTGTTTCTTTTCCTTATGCATTCATTTTTCCCACGTTTTTGCACTCAAAACAACTTTTCTCCTTCGCGTACACACTTTTTTTATGATTCCGAACCCATATGACTCACAAAACTGTCTAAAAAGCCATTTAAACCAATACCGCCCTTTTCTTTCTTTTCCTTATGCATTCATTTTTTTCACGTTTTTGCACTCAAAACAACTTTCCTCCTTCGCGTACACTCTGTTTTTAAGATTCCGAACACATCTGACTCACATAACTGTCTTAAAAGTTATTTAAACCAATACCGCCCTTTTGTTTCTTTTCCTTATGCATTCATTTTTTTCACGTTTTTGCACTCAAGACAACTTCCCTCCTTCGCGTACACACTTTTTTTATGATTCCGAACCCATCTGACTCACAAAATAGTTAAAAAGGCCATTTAAACCAATACCGCCCTTTGGTTTCTTTTCCTTATACATTCATTTTTTTAACGTTTTTGCACTCAAAACAACTTTCCTCCTTCGCGTACACACTTTTTTTATGATTCCGAACCCATCTGACTCACAAAATAGTTAAAAAGGCCATTTAAACCAATACCGCCCTTTGGTTTCTTTTCCTTATACATTCATTTTTTTAACGTTTTTGCACTCAAAACAACTTTCCTCCTTCGCGTACACACTTTTTTTATGATTCCGAACCCATATGACTCAGAAAATCGTTAAAAAGGCCATTTAAACCAATACCGCCCTTTTGTTTTTTTTCCTTATACATTCAATTTTCCACGTTTTTCCAACTTTCCTCCTTCTCGTACAAACTGTTTTTAAGATTCCGAACCCACCTGAATCACAAAACCGTCTAAAAGGCCATTTAAACCAATAGCACCCTTTTGTTTCTTTTCCTTATACATTCATTTTTCTTACGTTTTTGCACTCAAGACAACTTTCCTCCTTTGCGTACACACTTTTTTTATGATTCCGAACCCATTTGACTAACAAAACCGTCCCAAAGACCATTTAAACCAATTTCGCCCTTTTGTTTCTTTTCCTTATGCATTCATTTTTCTTACGTTTTTGCACTCAAGACATCTTTCCTCCTTCGCGTACACACTTTTTTTATGATTCGGAACCCATCTGACTCACAAAATCGTCTAAAAGACCATTTAAACCAATAACGCCCTTTTGTTTCTTTTCCTTATACATTCATTTTTTCCACGATTTTGCACTCAAAACAGTTTTCCTCCTTTGCGTACACACTGTTTTTATGATTCCGAACCCATATGACTCACAAAATCGTTAAAAAGGCCATTTAAACCAATACCGCCCTTTTGTTTCTTTTCCTTATTCATTCACATTTTCCACGTTTTTCGAAATTTCCTCCTTCTCGTAGACACAATTTTTATGATTCCGAACCCACTTGACTCACAAAACCGCCTAAAAGGCCATTTAAACCAATTCCGCCCTTTTGTTTCTTTTTCTTCTGCATTCATTTTTCTTACGTTTTTGCACTCAAGACAACTTTTCTCCTTCGCGTACACTTCCCTCCTTATTACTTTTTCCACGTTTTTCGAACTTTCCTCCTTCGCGTACACACTGTTTTTATGATTCCAAACCCATCTGACTAACAAAACCGTCCAAAAGACCATTTAAACCAATTCCGCCCTTTTGTTCCTTTTCCTTATGCATTCATTTTTCTTACGTTTTTGCACTCAAGACATCTTTCCTCCTTCGCGTACACACTTTTTTTATGATTCGGAACCCATCTGACTCACAAAATCGTCTAAAAGACCATTTAAACCAATAACGCCCTTTTGTTTCTTTTCCTTATACATTCATTTTTTCCACGTTTTTACACTCAAAACAACTTTCCTCCTTCGCGTACACACTGTTTTTAAGATTCCGAACCCATGACTCACAAAACTGTCTAAAAAGCCATTTAAACCAATACCGCCCTTTTGTTTCATTTCCTCATACATTCATTTTTTCCACGTTTTTCCAACTTCCCTCCTTCTGGTACACACTTTTTTTATGATTTCGAACCCACCTGACTCACAAAATCGTTAAAAATGCCATTTAAACCAATACCGCCCTTTTCTTTCTTTTCCTTATGCATTCATTTTTTCCACGTTTTTGCACTCAAAACAACTTTCCTCCTTCGCGTACACACTGTTTTTAAGATTCCGAGCCCATCTGACTCACAAAACTGTCTAAAAAGCCATTTAAACCAATACCGCCCTTTTGTTTCTTTTCCTTATGCATTCATTTTTCCCACGTTTTTGCACTCAAAACAACCTTTCTCCTTCGCGTACACACTTTTTTTATGATTCCGAACCCATATGACTCACAAAACTGTCTAAAAAGCCATTTAAACCAATACCGCCCTTTTCTTTCTTTTCCTTATGCATTCATTTTTTTCACGTTTTTGCACTCAAAACAACTTTCCTCCTTCGCGTACACTGTTTTTAAGATTCCGAACACATCTGACTCACATAACTGTCTTAAAAGTTATTTAAACCAATACCGCCCTTTTGTTTCTTTTCCTTATGCATTCATTTTTTTCACGTTTTTGCACTCAAGACAACTTCCCTCCTTCGCGTACACACTTTTTTTATGATTCCGAACCCATCTGACTCACAAAATAGTTAAAAAGGCCATTTAAACCAATACCGCCCTTTGGTTTCTTTTCCTTATACATTCATTTTTTTAACGTTTTTGCACTCAAAACAACTTTCCTCCTTCGCGTACACACTTTTTTTATGATTCCGAACCCATCTGACTCACAAAATAGTTAAAAAGGCCATTTAAACCAATACCGCCCTTTGGTTTCTTTTCCTTATACATTCATTTTTTTAACGTTTTTGCACTCAAAACAACTTTCCTCCTTCGCGTACACACTTTTTTTATGATTCCGAACCCATATGACTCAGAAAATCGTTAAAAAGGCCATTTAAACCAATACCGCCCTTTTGTTTTTTTTCCTTATACATTCACTTTTTCCACGTTTTTCCAACTTTCCTCCTTCTCGTACAAACTGTTTTTAAGATTCCGAACCCACCTGACTCACAAAACCGTCTAAAAGGCCATTTAAACCAATACCACCCTTTTGTTTCTTTTCCTTATACATTCATTTTTCTTACGTTTTTGCACTCAAGACAACTTCCCTCCTTCGCGTACACACTTTTTTTATGATTCCGAACCCATCTGACTCACAAAATAGTTAAAAAGGCCATTTAAACCAATACCGCCCTTTGGTTTCTTTTCCTTATACATTCATTTTTTTAACGTTTTTGCACTCAAAACAACTTTCCTCCTTCGCGTACACTCTGTTTTTAAGATTCCGAACACATCTGACTCACATAACTGTCTTAAAAGCTATTTAAACCAATACCGCCCTTTTGTTTCTTTTCCTTATGCATTCATTTTTTTCACGTTTTTGCACTCAAGACAACTTCCCTCCTTCGCGTACACACATTTTTTATGATTCCGAACCCATCTGACTCACAAAATAGTTAAAAAGGCCATTTAAACCAATACCGCCCTTTGGTTTCTTTTCCTTATACATTCATTTTTTTAACGTTTTTGCACTCAAAACAACTTTCCTCCTTCGCGTACACTCTGTTTTTAAGATTCCGAACACATCTGACTCACATAACTGTCTTAAAAGCTATTTAAACCAATACCGCCCTTTTGTTTCTTTTCCTTATGCATTCATTTTTTTCACGTTTTTGAACTCAAGACAACTTCCCTCCTTCGCGTACACACATTTTTTATGATTCCGAACCCATCTGACTCACAAAATAGTTAAAAAGGCCATTTAAACCAATACCGCCCTTTGGTTTCTTTTCCTTATACATTCATTTTTTTAACGTTTTTGCACTCAAAACAAGTTTCCTCCTTCGCGTACACTCTGTTTTTAAGATTCCGAACACATCTGACTCACATAACTGTCTTAAAAGCTATTTAAACCAATACCGCCCTTTTGTTTCTTTTCCTTATGCATTCATTTTTTTCACGTTTTTGCACTCAAAACAACTTTCCTCCTTCGCATACACACTGTTTTTAAGATTCCGAACCCATCTGACTCACAAAACTGTCTAAAAAGGCATTTAAACCAATACCGCCCTTTTGTTTCTTTTCCTTATACATTCATTTTTCTTACGTTTTTGCACTCAAGACAACTTCCCTCCTTCGCGTACACACTTTTTTATGATTCCGAACCACTCTGACTCACAAAATAGTTAAAAAGGCCATTTAAACCAATACCGCCCTTTTGTTTCTTTTCCTTATACATTCATTTTTCTTACGTTTTTGCACTCAAGACAACTTTCCTCCTTTGCGTACACACTTTTTTTATGATTCCGAACCCATTTGACTAACAAAACCGTCCCAAAGACCATTTAAACCAATTTCGCCCTTTTGTTTCTTTTCCTTATACATTCATTTTTCTTACGTTTTTGCACTCAAGACATCTTTCCTCCTTCGCGTACACACTTTTTTTATGATTCGGAACCCATCTGACTCACAAAATCGTCTAAAAGACCATTTAAACCAATAACGCCCTTTTGTTTCTTTTCCTTATACATTCATTTTTTCCACGATTTTGCACTCAAAACAGTTTTCCTCCTTTGCGTACACACTGTTTTTATGATTCCGAACCCATATGACTCACAAAATCGTTAAAAAGGCCATTTAAACCTATACCGCCCTTTTGTTTCTTTTCCTTATTCATTCACTTTTTCCACGTTTTTCGAAATTTCCTCCTTCTCGTAGACACAATTTTTATGATTCCGAACCCACTTGACTCACAAAACCGCCTAAAAGGCCATTTAAACCAATTCCGCCCTTTTGTTTCTTTTTCTTCTGCATTCATTTTTCTTACGTTTTTGCACTCAAGACAACTTTTCTCCTTCGCGTACACTTCCCTCCTTATTACTTTTTCCACGTTTTTCGAACTTTCCTCCTTCGCGTACACACTGTTTTTATGATTCCAAACCCATCTGACTAACAAAACCGTCCAAAAGACCATTTAAACCAATTCCGCCCTTTTGTTCCTTTTCCTTATGCATTCATTTTTCTTACGTTTTTGCACTCAAGACATCTTTCCTCCTTCGCGTACACACTTTTTTTATGATTCGGAACCCATCTGACTCACAAAATCGTCTAAAAGACCATTTAAACCAATTTTTGTTTCTTTTCGCCCTTTTGTTTCTTTTCCTTATACATTCATTTTTTCCACGTTTTTACATTAAAAACAACTTTCCTCCTTCGCGTACACACTGTTTTTAAGATTCCGAACCCATGACTCACAAAACTGTCTAAAAAGCCATTTAAACCAATACCGCCCTTTTGTTTCATTTCCTCATACATTCATTTTTTCCACGTTTTTCCAACTTCCCTCCTTCTGGTACACACTTTTTTTATGATTTCGAACCCACCTGACTCACAAAATCGTTAAAAATGCCATTTAAACCAATACCGCCCTTTTCTTTCTTTTCCTTATGCATTCATTTTTTCCACGTTTTTGCACTCAAAACAACTTCCTCCTTCGCGTACACACTGTTTTTAAGATTCCGAGCCCATCTGACTCACAAAACTGTCTAAAAAGCCATTTAAACCAATACCGCCCTTTTGTTTCTTTTCCTTATGCATTCATTTTTCCCACGTTTTTGCACTCAAAACAACTTTTCTCCTTCGCGTACACACTTTTTTTATGATTCCAAACCCATATGACTCACAAAACTGTCTAAAAAGCCATTTAAACCAATACCGCCCTTTTCTTTCTTTTCCTTATGCATTCATTTTTTTCACGTTTTTGCACTCAAAACAACTTTCCTCCTTCGCGTACACTCTGTTTTTAAGATTCCGAACCCACCTGACTCACAAAATCGTTAAAAAGGCCATTTAAACAAATACCGCCCTTTGGTTTCTTTTCCTTATGCATTCATTTTTCTTACGTTTTTGCACTCAAGACATCTTTCCTCCTTCGCGTACACACTTTTTTTATGATTCGGAACCCATCTGACTCACAAAATCGTCTAAAAGACCATTTAAACCAATAACTCCCTTTTGTTTCTTTTCCTTATACATTCATTTTTTCAACGATTTTGCACTCAAAACAATTTTCCTCCTTTGCGTACACACTGTTTTTATGATTCCGAACCCATATGACTCACAAAATCGTTAAAAAGGACATTTAAACCAATACCGCCCTTTTGTTTCTTTTCCTTATACATTCACGTATTTCCAACTTTCCTCCTTCTCGTACACACTGTTTTAAGATTCCGAACCCATCTGACTCACAAAACTGTCTAAAAAGCCATTTAAACCAATACCGCCCTTTTGTTTCTTTTCCTCATACATTCATTTTTTCCATGTTTTTGCACTTAAGACAACTTCCCTTCTTTGCGTACACACTTTTTTTATGATTCCGAACCCATCTGACTAACAAAACCGTACAAAAGACCATTTAAACCAATACCGCCCTTTGGTTTCTTTTCCTTATACAGTCATTTTTTTAACGTTTTTGCACTCAAAACAACTTTCCTCCTTCGCGTACACACTTTTTTTATGATTCCGAACCCATATGACTCAGAAAATCGTTAAAAAGGCCATTTAAACCAATACCGCCCTTTTGTTTCTTTTCCTTATACATTCACTTTTTCCACGTTTTTCCAACTTTCCTCCTTCTCGTACAAACTGTTTTTAAGATTCCGAACCCACCTGACTCACAAAACCGTCTAAAAGGCCATTTAAACCAATACCGCCCTTTTGTTTCTTTTCCTTATACATTCATTTTTCTTACGTTTTTGCACTCAAGACAACTTCCCTCCTTCGCGTACACACTTTTTTTATGATTCCGAACCCATCTGACTCACAAAATAGTTAAAAAGGCCATTTAAACCAATACCGCCCTTTGGTTTCTTTTCCTTATACATTCATTTTTTTAACGTTTTTGTACTCAAAACAACTTTCCTCCTTCGCGTACACTCTGTTTTTAAGATTCCGAACACATCTGACTCACATAACTGTCTTAAAAGCTATTTAAACCAATACCGCCCTTTTGTTTCTTTTCCTTATGCATTCATTTTTTTCACGTTTTTGCACTCAAGACAACTTCCCTCCTTCGCGTACACACATTTTTTATGATTCCGAACCCATCTGACTCACAAAATAGTTAAAAAGGCCATTTAAACCAATACCGCCCTTTGGTTTCTTTTCCTTATACATTCATTTTTTTAACGTTTTTGCACTCAAAACAACTTTCCTCCTTCGCGTACACTCTGTTTTTAAGATTCCGAACACATCTGACTCACATAACTGTCTTAAAAGCTATTTAAACCAATACCGCCCTTTTGTTTCTTTTCCTTATGCATTCATTTTTTTCACGTTTTTGCACTCAAAACAACTTTCCTCCTTCGCATACACACTGTTTTTAAGATTCCGAACCCATCTGACTCACAAAACTGTCTAAAAAGCCATTTAAACCAATACCGCCCTTTTGTTTCTTTTCCTTATACATTCATATTTCTTACGTTTTTGCACTCAAGACAACTTCCCTCCTTCGCGTACACACTTTTTTATGATTCCGAACCCATCTGACTCACAAAATAGTTAAAAAGGCCATTTAAACCAATACCGCCCTTTTGTTTCTTTTCCTTATACATTCATTTTTCTTACGTTTTTGCACTCAAGACAACTTTCCTCCTTTTCGTACACACTTTTTTTATGATTCCGAACCCATTTGACTAACAAAACCGTCCCAAAGACCATTTAAACCAATTTCGCCCTTTTGTTTCTTTTCCTTATGCATTCATTTTTCTTACGTTTTTGCACTCAAGACATCTTTCCTCCTTCGCGTACACACTGTTTTTATGATTCCGAACCCATATGACTCACAAAATCGTTAAAAAGGCCATTTAAACCAATACCGCCCTTTTGTTTCTTTTCCTTATTCATTCACTTTTTCCACGTTTTCCGAAATTTCCTCCTTCTCGTAGACACAATTTTTATGATTCCGAACCCAATTGACTCACAAAACCGCCTAAAAGGCCATTTAAACCAATTCCGCCCTTTTGTTTCTTTTTCTTCTGCATTCATTTTTCTTACGTTTTTGCACTCAAGACAACTTTTCTCCTTCGCGTACACTTCCCTCCTTATTACTTTTTCCACGTTTTTCGAACTTTCCTCCTTCGCGTACACACTGTTTTTATGATTCCAAACCCATCTGACTAACAAAACCGTCCAAAAGACCATTTAAACCAATTCCGCCCTTTTGTTCCTTTTCCTTATGCATTCATTTTTCTTACGTTTTTGCACTCAAGACATCTTTCCTCCTTCGCGTACACACTTTTTTTATGATTCGGAACCCATCTGACTCACAAAATCGTCTAAAAGACCATTTAAACCAATAACGCCCTTTTGTTTCTTTTCCTTATACATTCATTTTTTCCACGTTTTTACACTCAAAACAACTTTCCTCCTTCGCGTACACACTGTTTTTAAGATTCCGAACCCATGACTCACAAAACTGTCTAAAAAGCCATTTAAACCAATACCGCCCTTTTGTTTCATTTCCTCATACATTCATTTTTTCCACGTTTTGCCAACTTCCCTCCTTCTGGTACACACTTTTTTTATGATTTCGAACCCACCTGACTCACAAAATCGTTAAAAATGCCATTTAAACCAATACCGCCCTTTTCTTTCTTTTCCTTATGCATTCATTTTTTCCACGTTTTTGCACTCAAAACAACTTTCCTCCTTCGCGTACACACTGTTTTTAAGATTCCGAGCCCATCTGACTCACAAAACTGTCTAAAAAGCCATTTAAACCAATACCGCCCTTTTGTTTCTTTTCCTTATGCATTCATTTTTCCCACGTTTTTGCACTCAAAACAACTTTTCTCCTTCGCGTACACACTTTTTTTATGATTCCGAACCCATATGACTCACAAAACTGTCTAAAAAGCCATTTAAACCAATACCGCCCTTTTGTTTCATTTCCTCATACATTCATTTTTTCCACGTTTTTCCAACTTCCCTGCTTCTGGTACACACTTTTTTTATGATTTCGAACCCACCTGACTCACAAAATCGTTAAAAATGCCATTTAAACCAATACCGCCCTTTTCTTTCTTTTCCTTATGCATTCATTTTTTCCACGTTTTTGCACTCAAAACAACTTTCCTCCTTCGCGTACACACTGTTTTTAAGATTCCGAGCCCATCTGACTCACAAAACTGTCTAAAAAGCCATTTAAACCAATACCGCCCTTTTGTTTCTTTTCCTTATGCATTCATTTTTCCCACGTTTTTGCACTCAAAACAACTTTTCTCCTTCGCGTACACACTTTTTTTATGATTCCGAACCCATATGACTCACAAAACTGTCTAAAAAGCCATTTAATTAATACCGCCCTTTTCTTTCTTTTCCTTATGCATTCATTTTTTTCACGTTTTTGCACTCAAAACAACTTTCCTCCTTCGCGTACACTCTGTTTTTAAGATTCCGAACACATCTGACTCACATAACTGTCTTAAAAGTTATTTAAACCAATACCGCCCTTTTGTTTCTTTTCCTTATGCATTCATTTTTTTGACGTTTTTGCACTCAAGACAACTTCCCTCCTTCGCGTACACACTTTTTTTATGATTCCGAACCCATCTGACTCACAAAATAGTTAAAAAGGCCATTTAAACCAATACCGCCCTTTGGTTTCTTTTCCTTATACATTCATTTTTTTAACGTTTTTGCACTCAAAACAACTTTCCTCCTTCGCGTACACACTTTTTTTATGATTCCGAACCCATCTGACTCACAAAATAGTTAAAAAGGCCATTTAAACCAATACCGCCCTTTGGTTTCTTTTCCTTATACATTCATTTTTTTAACGTTTTTGCACTCAAAACAACTTTCCTCCTTCGCGTACACACTGTTTTTATGATTCCGAACCCATATGACTCAGAAAATCGTTAAAAAGGCCATTTAAACCAATACCGCCCTTTTGTTTCTTTTCCTTATTCATTCACTTTTTCCACGTTTTTCGAAATTTCCTCCTTCTCGTAGACACAATTTTTATGATTCCGAACCCACTTGACTCACAAAACCGCCTAAAAGGCCATTTAAACCAATTCCGCCCTTTTGTCTCTTTTTCTTCTGCATTCATTTTTCTTACGTTTTTGCACTCAAGACAACTTTTCTCCTTCGCGTACACTTCCCTCCTTATTACTTTTTCCACGTTTTTCGAACTTTCCTCCTTCGCGTACACACTGTTTTTATGATTCCAAACCCATCTGACTAACAAAACCGTCCAAAAGACCATTTAAACCAATTCCGCCCTTTTGTTTCTTTTCCTTATGCATTCATTTTTCTTACGTTTTTGCACTCAAGACATCTTTCCTCCTTCGCGTACACACTTTTTTTATGATTCGGAACCCATCTGACTCACAAAATCGTCTAAAAGACCATTTAAACCAATAACTCCCTTTTGTTTCTTTTCCTTATACATTCATTTTTTCAACGATTTTGCACTCAAAACAATTTTCCTCCTTTGCGTACACACTGTTTTTATGATTCCGAACCCATATGACTCACAAAATCGTTAAAAAGGACATTTAAACCAATACCGCCCTTTTGTTTCTTTTCCTTATACATTCACGTATTTCCAACTTTCCTCCTTCTCGTACACACTGTTTTAAGATTCCGAACCCATCTGACTCACAAAACTGTCTAAAAAGCCATTTAAACCAATACCGCCCTTTTGTTTCTTTTCCTCATACATTCATTTTTTCCACGTTTTTGCACTTAAGACAACTTCCCTTCTTTGCGTACACACTTTTTTTATGATTCCGAACCCATCTGACTAACAAAACCGTCCAAAAGACCATTTAAACCAATACCGCCCTTTTGTTTCTTTTCCTTATACATTCACTTTTTCCACGTTTTTCCAACTTTCCTCCTTCTCGTACAAACTGTTTTTAAGATTCCGAACCCACCTGACTCACAAAACCGTCTAAAAGGCCATTTAATCCAATACCGCCCTTTTGTTTCTTTTCCTTATACATTCATTTTTCTTACGTTTTTGCACTCAAGACAACTTCCCTCCTTCGCGTACACACTTTTTTTATGATTCCGAACCCATCTGACTCACAAAATAGTTAAAAAGGCCATTTAAACCAATACCGCCCTTTGGTTTCTTTTCCTTATACATTCATTTTTTTAACGTTTTTGTACTCAAAACAACTTTCCTCCTTCGCGTACACTCTGTTTTTAAGATTCCGAACACATCTGACACACATAACTGTCTTAAAAGCTATTTAAACCAATACCGCCCTTTTGTTTCTTTTCCTTATGCATTCATTTTTTTCACGTTTTTGCACTCAAGACAACTTCCCTCCTTCGCGTACACACATTTTTTATGATTCCGAACCCATCTGACTCACAAAATAGTTAAAAAGGCCATTTAAACCAATACCGCCCTTTGGTTTCTTTTCCTTATACATTCATTTTTTTAACGTTTTTGCACTCAAAACAACTTTCCTCCTTCGCGTACACTCTGTTTTTAAGATTCCGAACACATCTGACTCACATAACTGTCTTAAAAGCTATTTAAACCAATACCGCCCTTTTGTTTCTTTTCCTTATACATTCATTTTTCTTACGTTTTTGCACTCAAGACAACTTTCCTCCTTTTCGTACACACTTTTTTTATGATTCCGAACCCATTTGACTAACAAAACCGTCCCAAAGACCATTTAAACCAATTTCGCCCTTTTGTTTCTTTTCCTTATGCATTCATTTTTCTTACGTTTTTGCACTCAAGACATCTTTCCTCCTTCGCGTACACACTTTTTTTATGATTCGGAACCCATCTGACTCACAAAATCGTCTAAAAGACCATTTAAACCAATAACGCCCTTTTGTTTCTTTTCCTTATACATTCATTTTTTCCACGATTTTGCACTCAAAACAGTTTTCCTCCTTTGCGTACACACTGTTTTTATGATTCCGAACCCATATGACTCACAAAATCGTTAAAAAGGCCATTTAAACCAATACCGCCCTTTTGTTTCTTTTCCTTATTCATTCACTTTTTCCACGTTTTCCGAAATTTCCTCCTTCTCGTAGACACAATTTTTATGATTCCGAACCCACTTGACTCACAAAACCGCCTAAAAGGCCATTTAAACCAATTCCGCCCTTTTGTTTCTTTTTCTTCTGCATTCATTTTTCTTACGTTTTTGCACTCAAGACAACTTTTCTCCTTCGCGTACACTTCCCTCCTTATTACTTTTTCCACGTTTTTCGAACTTTCCTCCTTCGCGTACACACTGTTTTTATGATTCCAAACCCATCTGACTAACAAAACCGTCCAAAAGACCATTTAAACCAATTCCGCCCTTTTGTTCCTTTTCCTTATGCATTCATTTTTCTTACGTTTTTGCACTCAAGACATCTTTCCTCCTTCGCGTACACACTTTTTTTATGATTCGGAACCCATCTGACTCACAAAATCGTCTAAAAGACCATTTAAACCAATAACGCCCTTTTGTTTCTTTTCCTTATACATTCATTTTTTCCACGTTTTTACACTCAAAACAACTTTCCTCCTTCGCGTACACACTGTTTTTAAGATTCCGAACCCATGACTCACAAAACTGTCTAAAAAGCCATTTAAACCAATACCGCCCTTTTGTTTCATTTCCTCATACATTCATTTTTTCCACGTTTTTCCAACTTCCCTCCTTCTGGTACACACTTTTTTTATGATTTCGAACCCACCTGACTCACAAAATCGTTAAAAATGCCATTTAAACCAATACCGCCCTTTTCTTTCTTTTCCTTATGCATTCATTTTTTCCACGTTTTTGCACTCAAAACAACTTTCCTCCTTCGCGTACACACTGTTTTTAAGATTCCGAGCCCATCTGACTCACAAAACTGTCTAAAAAGCCATTTAAACCAATACCGCCCTTTTGTTTCTTTTCCTTATGCATTCATTTTTCCCACGTTTTTGCACTCAAAACAACTTTTCTCCTTCGCGTACACACTTTTTTTATGATTCCGAACCCATATGACTCACAAAACTGTCTAAAAAGCCATTTAAACCAATACCGCCCTTTTGTTTCATTTCCTCATACATTCATTTTTTCCACGTTTTTCCAACTTCCCTGCTTCTGGTACACACTTTTTTTATGATTCCGAGCCCATCTGACTCACAAAACTGTCTAAAAAGCCATTTAAACCAATACCGCCCTTTTGTTTCTTTTCCTTATGCATTCATTTTTCCCACGTTTTTGCACTCAAAACAACTTTTCTCCTTCGCGTACACACTTTTTTTATGATTCCGAACCCATATGACTCACAAAACTGTCTAAAAAGCCATTTAAACCAATACCGCCCTTTTCTTTCTTTTCCTTATGCATTCATTTTTTTCACGTTTTTGCACTCAAAACAACTTTCCTCCTTCGCGTACACTCTGTTTTTAAGATTCCGAACACATCTGACTCACATAACTGTCTTAAAAGTTATTTAAACCAATACCGCCCTTTTGTTTCTTTTCCTTATGCATTCATTTTTTTCACGTTTTTGCACTCAAGACAACTTCCCTCCTTCGCGTACACACTTTTTTTATGATTCCGAACCCATCTGACTCACAAAATAGTTAAAAAGGCCATTTAAACCAATACCGCCCTTTGGTTTCTTTTCCTTATACATTCATTTTTTTAACGTTTTTGCACTCAAAACAACTTTCCTCCTTCGCGTACACACTTTTTTTATGATTCCGAACCCATCTGACTCACAAAATAGTTAAAAAGGCCATTTAAACCAATACCGCCCTTTGGTTTCTTTTCCTTATACATTCATTTTTTTAACGTTTTTGCACTCAAAACAACTTTCCTCCTTCGCGTACACACTTTTTTTATGATTCCGAACCCATATGACTCAGAAAATCGTTAAAAAGGCCATTTAAACCAATACCGCCCTTTTGTTTTTTTTCCTTATACATTCACTTTTTCCACGTTTTTCCAACTTTGCTTCTTCTCGTACAAACTGTTTTTAAGATTCCGAACCCACCTGACTCACAAAACCGTCTAAAAGGCCATTTAAACCAATAGCACCCTTTTGTTTCTTTTCCTTATACATTCATTTTTCTTACGTTTTTGCACTCAAGACAACTTTCCTCCTTTGCGTACACACTTTTTATATGATTCCGAACCCATTTGACTAACAAAACCGTCCCAAAGACCATTTAAACCAATTTCGCCCTTTTGTTTCTTTTCCTTATGCATTCATTTTTCTTACGTTTTTGCACTCAAGACATCTTTCCTCCTTCGCGTACACACTTTTTTTATGATTCGGAACCCATCTGACTCACAAAATCGTCTAAAAGACCATTTAAACCAATAACGCCCTTTTGTTTCTTTTCCTTATACATTCATTTTTTCCACGATTTTGCACTCAAAACAGTTTTCCTCCTTTGCGTACACACTGTTTTTATGATTCCGAACCCATATGACTCACAAAATCGTTAAAAAGGCCATTTAAACCAATACCGCCCTTTTGTTTCTTTTCCTTATTCATTCACTTTTTCCACGTTTTTCGAAATTATCTCCTTCTCGTAGACACAATTTTTATGATTCCGAACCCACTTGACTCACAAAACCGCCTAAAAGGCCATTTAAACCAATTCCGCCCTTTTGTTTCTTTTTCTTCTGCATTCATTTTTCTTACGTTTTTGCACTCAAGACAACTTTTCTCCTTCGCGTACACTTCCCTCCTTATTACTTTTTCCACGTTTTTCGAACTTTCCTCCTTCGCGTACACACTGTTTTTATGATTCCAAACCCATCTGACTAACAAAACCGTCCAAAAGAGCATTTAAACCAATTCCGCCCTTTTGTTCCTTTTCCTTATGCATTCATTTTTTTCACGTTTTTGCACTCAAAACAACTTTCCTCCTTCGCGTACACTCTGTTTTTAAGATTCCGAACACATCTGACTCACATAACTGTCTTAAAAGTTATTTAAACCAATACCGCCCTTTTGTTTCTTTTCCTTATGCATTCATTTTTTTCACGTTTTTGCACTCAAGACAACTTCCCTCCTTCGCGTACACACTTTTTTTATGATTCCGAACCCATCTGACTCACAAAATAGTTAAAAAGGCCATTTAAACCAATACCGCCCTTTGGTTTCTTTTCCTTATACATTCATTTTTTTAACGTTTTTGCACTCAAAACAACTTTCCTCCTTCGCGTACACACTTTTTTTATGATTCCGAACCCATCTGACTCACAAAATAGTTAAAAAGGCCATTTAAACCAATACCGCCCTTTGGTTTCTTTTCCTTATACATTCATTTTTTTAACGTTTTTGCACTCAAAACAACTTTCCTCCTTCGCGTACACACTTTTTTTATGATTCCGAACCCATATGACTCAGAAAATCGTTAAAAAGGCCATTTAAACCAATACCGCCCTTTTGTTTTTTTTCCTTATACATTCACTTTTTCCACGTTTTTCCAACTTTGCTTCTTCTCGTACAAACTGTTTTTAAGATTCCGAACCCACCTGACTCACAAAACCGTCTAAAAGGCCATTTAAACCAATAGCACCCTTTTGTTTCTTTTCCTTATACATTCATTTTTCTTACGTTTTTGCACTCAAGACAACTTTCCTCCTTTGCGTACACACTTTTTATATGATTCCGAACCCATTTGACTAACAAAACCGTCCCAAAGACCATTTAAACCAATTTCGCCCTTTTGTTTCTTTTCCTTATGCATTCATTTTTCTTACGTTTTTGCACTCAAGACATCTTTCCTCCTTCGCGTACACACTTTTTTTATGATTCGGAACCCATCTGACTCACAAAATCGTCTAAAAGACCATTTAAACCAATAACGCCCTTTTGTTTCTTTTCCTTATACATTCATTTTTTCCACGATTTTGCACTCAAAACAGTTTTCCTCCTTTGCGTACACACTGTTTTTATGATTCCGAACCCATATGACTCACAAAATCGTTAAAAAGGCCATTTAAACCAATACCGCCCTTTTGTTTCTTTTCCTTATTCATTCACTTTTTCCACGTTTTTCGAAATTTCCTCCTTCTCGTAGACACAATTTTTATGATTCCGAACCCACTTGACTCACAAAACCGCCTAAAAGGCCATTTAAACCAATTCCGCCCTTTTGTTTCTTTTTCTTCTGCATTCATTTTTCTTACGTTTTTGCACTCAAGACAACTTTTCTCCTTCGCGTACACTTCCCTCCTTATTACTTTTTCCACGTTTTTCGAACTTTCCTCCTTCGCGTACACACTGTTTTTATGATTCCAAACCCATCTGACTAACAAAACCGTCCAAAAGAGCATTTAAACCAATTCCGCCCTTTTGTTCCTTTTCCTTATGCATTCATTTTTCTTACGTTTTTGCACTCAAGACATCTTTCCTCCTTCGCGTACACACTTTTTTTATGATTCGGAACCCATCTGACTCACAAAATCGTCTAAAAGACCATTTAAACCAATAACGCCCTTTTGTTTCTTTTCCTTATACATTCATTTTTTCCACGTTTTTACACTCAAAACAACTTTCCTCCTTCGCGTACACACTGTTTTTAAGATTCCGAACCCATGACTCACAAAACTGTCTAAAAAGCCATTTAAACCAATACCGCCCTTTTGTTTCATTTCCTCATACATTCATTTTTTCCACGTTTTTCCAACTTCCCTCCTTCTGGTACACACTTTTTTTATGATTTCGAACCCACCTGACTCACAAAATCGTTAAAAATGCCATTTAAACCAATACCGCCCTTTTCTTTCTTTTCCTTATGCATTCATTTTTTCCACGTTTTTGCACTCAAAACAACTTTCCTCCTTCGCGTACACACTGTTTTTAAGATTCCGAGCCCATCTGACTCACAAAACTGTCTAAAAAGCCATTTAAACCAATACCGCCCTTTTGTTTCTTTTCCTTATGCATTCATTTTTCCCACGTTTTTGCACTCAAAACAACTTTTCTCCTTCGCGTACACACTTTTTTTATGATTCCGAACCCATATGACTCACAAAACTGTCTAAAAAGCCATTTAAACCAATACCGCCCTTTTCTTTCTTTTCCTTATGCATTCATTTTTTTCACGTTTTTGCACTCAAAACAACTTTCCTCCTTCGCGTACACTCTGTTTTTAAGATTCCGAACACATCTGACTCACATAACTGTCTTAAAAGTTATTTAAACCAATACCGCCCTTTTGTTTCTTTTCCTTATGCATTCATTTTTTTCACGTTTTTGCACTCAAGACAACTTCCCTCCTTCGCGTACACACTTTTTTTATGATTCCGAACCCATCTGACTCACAAAATAGTTAAAAAGGCCATTTAAACCAATACCGCCCTTTGGTTTCTTTTCCTTATACATTCATTTTTTTAACGTTTTTGCACTCAAAACAACTTTCCTCCTTCGCGTACACACTTTTTTTATGATTCCGAACCCATCTGACTCACAAAATAGTTAAAAAGGCCATTTAAACCAATACCGCCCTTTGGTTTCTTTTCCTTATACATTCATTTTTTTAACGTTTTTGCACTCAAAACAACTTTCCTCCTTCGCGTACACACTTTTTTTATGATTCCGAACCCATATGACTCAGAAAATCGTTAAAAAGGCCATTTAAACCAATACCGCCCTTTTGTTTTTTTTCCTTATACATTCACTTTTTCCACGTTTTTCCAACTTTCCTCCTTCTCGTACAAACTGTTTTTAAGATTCCGAACCCACCTGACTCACAAAACCGTCTAAAAGGCCATTTAAACCAATACCACCCTTTTGTTTCTTTTCCTTATACATTCATTTTTCTTACGTTTTTGCACTCAAGACAACTTCCCTCCTTCGCGTACACACTTTTTTTATGATTCCGAACCCATCTGACTCACAAAATAGTTAAAAAGGCCATTTAAACCAATACCGCCCTTTGGTTTCTTTTCCTTATACATTCATTTTTTTAACGTTTTTGCACTCAAAACAACTTTCCTCCTTCGCGTACACTCTGTTTTTAAGATTCCGAACACATCTGACTCACATAACTGTCTTAAAAGCTATTTAAACCAATACCGCCCTTTTGTTTCTTTTCCTTATGCATTCATTTTTTTCACGTTTTTGCACTCAAGACAACTTCCCTCCTTCGCGTACACACATTTTTTATGATTCCGAACCCATCTGACTCACAAAATAGTTAAAAAGGCCATTTAAACCAATACCGCCCTTTGGTTTCTTTTCCTTATACATTCATTTTTTTAACGTTTTTGCACTCAAAACAAGTTTCCTCCTTCGCGTACACTCTGTTTTTAAGATTCCGAACACATCTGACTCACATAACTGTCTTAAAAGCTATTTAAACCAATACCGCCCTTTTGTTTCTTTTCCTTATGCATTCATTTTTTTCACGTTTTTGCACTCAAAACAACTTTCCTCCTTCGCATACACACTGTTTTTAAGATTCCGAACCCATCTGACTCACAAAACTGTCTAAAAAGGCATTTAAACCAATACCGCCCTTTTGTTTCTTTTCCTTATACATTCATTTTTCTTACGTTTTTGCACTCAAGACAACTTCCCTCCTTCGCGTACACACTTTTTTATGATTCCGAACCACTCTGACTCACAAAATAGTTAAAAAGGCCATTTAAACCAATACCGCCCTTTTGTTTCTTTTCCTTATACATTCATTTTTCTTACGTTTTTGCACTCAAGACAACTTTCCTCCTTTGCGTACACACTTTTTTTATGATTCCGAACCCATTTGACTAACAAAACCGTCCCAAAGACCATTTAAACCAATTTCGCCCTTTTGTTTCTTTTCCTTATACATTCATTTTTCTTACGTTTTTGCACTCAAGACATCTTTCCTCCTTCGCGTACACACTTTTTTTATGATTCGGAACCCATCTGACTCACAAAATCGTCTAAAAGACCATTTAAACCAATAACGCCCTTTTGTTTCTTTTCCTTATACATTCATTTTTTCCACGATTTTGCACTCAAAACAGTTTTCCTCCTTTGCGTACACACTGTTTTTATGATTCCGAACCCATATGACTCACAAAATCGTTAAAAAGGCCATTTAAACCAATACCGCCCTTTTGTTTCTTTTCCTTATTCATTCACTTTTTCCACGTTTTTCGAAATTTCCTCCTTCTCGTAGACACAATTTTTATGATTCCGAACCCACTTGACTCACAAAACCGCCTAAAAGGCCATTTAAACCAATTCCGCCCTTTTGTTTCTTTTTCTTCTGCATTCATTTTTCTTACGTTTTTGCACTCAAGACAACTTTTCTCCTTCGCGTACACTTCCCTCCTTATTACTTTTTCCACGTTTTTCGAACTTTCCTCCTTCGCGTACACACTGTTTTTATGATTCCAAACCCATCTGACTAACAAAACCGTCCAAAAGACCATTTAAACCAATTCCGCCCTTTTGTTCCTTTTCCTTATGCATTCATTTTTCTTACGTTTTTGCACTCAAGACATCTTTCCTCCTTCGCGTACACACTTTTTTTATGATTCGGAACCCATCTGACTCACAAAATCGTCTAAAAGACCATTTAAACCAATAACGCCCTTTTGTTTCTTTTCCTTATACATTCATTTTTTCCACGTTTTTACACTCAAAACAACTTTCCTCCTTCGCGTACACACTGTTTTTAAGATTCCGAACCCATGACTCACAAAACTGTCTAAAAAGCCATTTAAACCAATACCGCCCTTTTGTTTCATTTCCTCATACATTCATTTTTTCCACGTTTTTCCAACTTCCCTCCTTCTGGTACACACTTTTTTTATGATTTCGAACCCACCTGACTCACAAAATCGTTAAAAATGCCATTTAAACCAATACCGCCCTTTTGTTTCTTTTCCTTATGCATTCATTTTTTTCACGTTTTTGCACTCAAAACAACTTTCCTCCTTCGCATACACACTGTTTTTAAGATTCCGAACCCATCTGACTCACAAAACTGTCTAAAAAGGCATTTAAACCAATACCGCCCTTTTGTTTCTTTTCCTTATACATTCATTTTTCTTACGTTTTTGCACTCAAGACAACTTCCCTCCTTCGCGTACACACTTTTTTATGATTCCGAACCACTCTGACTCACAAAATAGTTAAAAAGGCCATTTAAACCAATACCGCCCTTTTGTTTCTTTTCCTTATACATTCATTTTTCTTACGTTTTTGCACTCAAGACAACTTTCCTCCTTTGCGTACACACTTTTTTTATGATTCCGAACCCATTTGACTAACAAAACCGTCCCAAAGACCATTTAAACCAATTTCGCCCTTTTGTTTCTTTTCCTTATACATTCATTTTTCTTACGTTTTTGCACTCAAGACATCTTTCCTCCTTCGCGTACACACTTTTTTTATGATTCGGAACCCATCTGACTCACAAAATCGTCTAAAAGACCATTTAAACCAATAACGCCCTTTTGTTTCTTTTCCTTATACATTCATTTTTTCCACGATTTTGCACTCAAAACAGTTTTCCTCCTTTGCGTACACACTGTTTTTATGATTCCGAACCCATATGACTCACAAAATCGTTAAAAAGGCCATTTAAACCAATACCGCCCTTTTGTTTCTTTTCCTTATTCATTCACTTTTTCCACGTTTTTCGAAATTTCCTCCTTCTCGTAGACACAATTTTTATGATTCCGAACCCACTTGACTCACAAAACCGCCTAAAAGGCCATTTAAACCAATTCCGCCCTTTTGTTTCTTTTTCTTCTGCATTCATTTTTCTTACGTTTTTGCACTCAAGACAACTTTTCTCCTTCGCGTACACTTCCCTCCTTATTACTTTTTCCACGTTTTTCGAACTTTCCTCCTTCGCGTACACACTGTTTTTATGATTCCAAACCCATCTGACTAACAAAACCGTCCAAAAGACCATTTAAACCAATTCCGCCCTTTTGTTCCTTTTCCTTATGCATTCATTTTTCTTACGTTTTTGCACTCAAGACATCTTTCCTCCTTCGCGTACACACTTTTTTTATGATTCGGAACCCATCTGACTCACAAAATCGTCTAAAAGACCATTTAAACCAATAACGCCCTTTTGTTTCTTTTCCTTATACATTCATTTTTTCCACGTTTTTACACTCAAAACAACTTTCCTCCTTCGCGTACACACTGTTTTTAAGATTCCGAACCCATGACTCACAAAACTGTCTAAAAAGCCATTTAAACCAATACCGCCCTTTTGTTTCATTTCCTCATACATTCATTTTTTCCACGTTTTTCCAACTTCCCTCCTTCTGGTACACACTTTTTTTATGATTTCGAACCCACCTGACTCACAAAATCGTTAAAAATGCCATTTAAACCAATACCGCCTTTTTGTTTCTTTACCTTATGCATTCATTTTTTCCACGTTTTTGCACTCAAAACAACTTTCCTCCTTCGCGTACACACTGTTTTTAAGATTCCGAGCCCATCTGACTCACAAAACTGTCTAAAAAGCCATTTAAACCAATACCGCCCTTTTGTTTCTTTTCCTTATGCATTCATTTTTCCCACGTTTTTGCACTCAAAACAACTTTTTTCCTTCGCGTGCACACTTTTTTTATGATTCCAAACCCATATGACTCACAAAAATGTCTAAAAAGCCATTTAAACCAATACCGCCCTTTTCTTTCTTTTCCTTATGCATTCATTTTTTTCACGTTTTTGCACTCAAAACAACTTTCCTCCTTCGCGTACACTCTGTTTTTAAGATTCCGAACACATCTGACTCACATAACTGTCTTAAAAGTTATTTAAACCAATACCGCCCTTTTGTTTCTTTTCCTTATGCATTCATTTTTTTCACGTTTTTGCACTCAAGACAACTTCCCTCCTTCGCGTACACACTTTTTTTATGATTCCGAACCCATCTGACTCACAAAATAGTTAAAAAGGCCATTTAAACCAATACCGCCCTTTGGTTTCTTTTCCTTATACATTCATTTTTTTAACGTTTTTGCACTCAAAACAACTTTCCTCCTTCGCGTACACACTTTTTTTATGATTCCGAACCCATCTGACTCACAAAATAGTTAAAAAGGCCATTTAAACCAACACCGCCCTTTGGTTTCTTTTCCTTATACATTCATTTTTTTAACGTTTTTGCACTCAAAACAACTTTCCTCCTTCGCGTACACACTTTTTTTTATGATTCCGAACCCATATGACTCAGAAAATCGTTAAAAAGGCCATTTAAACCAATACCGCCCTTTTGTTTTTTTTCCTTATACATTCACTTTTTCCACGTTTTTCCAACTTTCCTCCTTCTCGTACAAACTGTTTTTAAGATTCCGAACCCACCTGACTCACAAAACCGTCTAAAAGGCCATTTAAACCAATACCACCCTTTTGTTTCTTTTCCTTATACATTCATTTTTCTTACGCTTTTGCACTCAAGACAACTTCCCTCCTTCGCGTACACACTTTTTTTATGATTCCGAACCCATCTGACTCACAAAATAGTTAAAAAGGCCATTTAAACCAATACCGCCCTTTGGTTTCTTTTCCTTATACATTCATTTTTTTAACGTTTTTGCACTCAAAACAACTTTCCTCCTTCGCGTACACTCTGTTTTTAAGATTCCGAACACATCTGACTCACATAACTGTCTTAAAAGCTATTTAAACCAATACCGCCCTTTTGTTTCTTTTCCTTATGCATTCATTTTTTTCACGTTTTTGCACTCAAGACAACTTCCCTCCTTCGCGTACACACATTTTTTATGATTCCGAACCCATCTGACTCACAAAATAGTTAAAAAGGCCATTTAAACCAATACCGCCCTTTGGTTTCTTTTCCTTATACATTCATTTTTTTAACGTTTTTGCACTCAAAACAAGTTTCCTCCTTCGCGTACACTCTGTTTTTAAGATTCCGAACACATCTGACTCACATAACTGTCTTAAAAGCTATTTAAACCAATACCGCCCTTTTGTTTCTTTTCCTTATGCATTCATTTTTTTCACGTTTTTGCACTCAAAACAACTTTCCTCCTTCGCATACACACTGTTTTTAAGATTCCGAACCCATCTGACTCACAAAACTGTCTAAAAAGGCATTTAAACCAATACCGCCCTTTTGTTTCTTTTCCTTATACATTCATTTTTCTTACGTTTTTGCACTCAAGACAACTTCCCTCCTTCGCGTACACACTTTTTTATGATTCCGAACCACTCTGACTCACAAAATAGTTAAAAAGGCCATTTAAACCAATACCGCCCTTTTGTTTCTTTTCCTTATACATTCATTTTTCTTACGTTTTTGCACTCAAGACAACTTTCCTCCTTTGCGTACACACTTTTTATATGATTCCGAACCCATTTGACTAACAAAACCGTCCCAAAGACCATTTAAACCAATTTCGCCCTTTTGTTTCTTTTCCTTATACATTCATTTTTCTTACGTTTTTGCACTCAAGACATCTTTCCTCCTTCGCGTACACACTTTTTTTATGATTCGGAACCCATCTGACTCACAAAATCGTCTAAAAGACCATATAAACCAATAACGCCCTTTTGTTTCTTTTCCTTATACATTCATTTTTTCCACGATTTTGCACTCAAAACAGTTTTCCTCCTTTGCGTACACACTGTTTTTATGATTCCGAACCCATATGACTCACAAAATCGTTAAAAAGGCCATTTAAACCAATACCGCCCTTTTGTTTCTTTTCCTTATTCATTCACTTTTTCCACGTTTTTCGAAATTTCCTCCTTCTCGTAGACACAATTTTTATGATTCCGAACCCACTTGACTCACAAAACCGCCTAAAAGGCCATTTAAACCAATTCCGCCCTTTTGTTTCTTTTTCTTCTGCATTCATTTTTCTTACGTTTTTGCACTCAAGACAACTTTTCTCCTTCGCGTACACTTCCCTCCTTATTACTTTTTCCACGTTTTTCGAACTTTCCTCCTTCGCGTACACACTGTTTTTATGATTCCAAACCCATCTGACTAACAAAACCGTCCAAAAGACCATTTAAACCAATTCCGCCCTTTTGTTCCTTTTCCTTATGCATTCATTTTTCTTACGTTTTTGCACTCAAGACATCTTTCCTCCTTCGCGTACACACTTTTTTTATGATTCGGAACCCATCTGACTCACAAAATCGTCTAAAAGACCATTTAAACCAATAACGCCCTTTTGTTTCTTTTCCTTATACATTCATTTTTTCCACGTTTTTACACTCAAAACAACTTTCCTCCTTCGCGTACACACTGTTTTTAAGATTCCGAACCCATGACTCACAAAACTGTCTAAAAAGCCATTTAAACCAATACCGCCCTTTTGTTTCATTTCCTCATACATTCATTTTTTCCACGTTTTTCCAACTTCCCTCCTTCTGGTACACACTTTTTTTATGATTTCGAACCCACCTGACTCACAAAATCGTTAAAAATGCCATTTAAACCAATACCGCCCTTTTGTTTCTTTTCCTTATGCATTCATTTTTTTCACGTTTTTGCACTCAAAACAACTTTCCTCCTTCGCATACACACTGTTTTTAAGATTCCGAATCCATCTGACTCACAAAACTGTCTAAAAAGGCATTTAAACCAATACCGCCCTTTTGTTTCTTTTCCTTATACATTCATTTTTCTTACGTTTTTGCACTCAAGACAACTTCCCTCCTTCGCGTACACACTTTTTTATGATTCCGAACCACTCTGACTCACAAAATAGTTAAAAAGGCCATTTAAACCAATACCGCCCTTTTGTTTCTTTTCCTTATACATTCATTTTTCTTACGTTTTTGCACTCAAGACAACTTTCCTCCTTTGCGTACACACTTTTTTTATGATTCCGAACCCATTTGACTAACAAAACCGTCCCAAAGACCATTTAAACCAATTTCGCCCTTTTGTTTCTTTTCCTTATACATTCATTTTTCTTACGTTTTTGCACTCAAGACATCTTTCCTCCTTCGCGTACACACTTTTTTTATGATTCGGAACCCATCTGACTCACAAAATCGTCTACAAGACCATTTAAACCAATAACGCCCTTTTGTTTCTTTTCCTTATACATTCATTTTTTCCACGATTTTGCACTCAAAACAGTTTTCCTCCTTTGCGTACACACTGTTTTTATGATTCCGAACCCATATGACTCACAAAATCGTTAAAAAGGCCATTTAAACCAATACCGCCCTTTTGTTTCTTTTCCTTATTCATTCACTTTTTCCACGTTTTTCGAAATTTCCTCCTTCTCGTAGACACAATTTTTATGATTCCGAACCCACTTGACTCACAAAACCGCCTAAAAGGCCATTTAAACCAATTCCGCCCTTTTGTTTCTTTTTCTTCTGCATTCATTTTTCTTACGTTTTTGCACTCAAGACAACTTTTCTCCTTCGCGTACACTTCCCTCCTTATTACTTTTTCCACGTTTTTCGAACTTTCCTCCTTCGCGTACACACTGTTTTTATGATTCCAAACCCATCTGACTAACAAAACCGTCCAAAAGACCATTTAAACCAATTCCGCCCTTTTGTTCCTTTTCCTTATGCATTCATTTTTCTTACGTTTTTGCACTCAAGACATCTTTCCTCCTTCGCGTACACACTTTTTTTATGATTCGGAACCCATCTGACTCACAAAATCGTCTAAAAGACCATTTAAACCAATAACGCCCTTTTGTTTCTTTTCCTTATACATTCATTTTTTCCACGTTTTTACACTCAAAACAACTTTCCTCCTTCGCGTACACACTGTTTTTAAGATTCCGAACCCATGACTCACAAAACTGTCTAAAAAGCCATTTAAACCAATACCGCCCTTTTGTTTCATTTCCTCATACATTCATTTTTTCCACGTTTTTCCAACTTCCCTCCTTCTGGTACACACTTTTTTTATGATTTCGAACCCACCTGACTCACAAAATCGTTAAAAATGCCATTTAAACCAATACCGCCCTTTTGTTTCTTTACCTTATGCATTCATTTTTTCCACGTTTTTGCACTCAAAACAACTTTCCTCCTTCGCGTACACACTGTTTTTAAGATTCCGAGCCCATCTGACTCACAAAACTGTCTAAAAAGCCATTTAAACCAATACCGCCCTTTTGTTTCTTTTCCTTATGCATTCATTTTTCCCACGTTTTTGCACTCAAAACAACTTTTTTCCTTCGCGTGCACACTTTTTTTATGATTCCAAACCCATATGACTCACAAAAATGTCTAAAAAGCCATTTAAACCAATACCGCCCTTTTCTTTCTTTTCCTTATGCATTCATTTTTTTCACGTTTTTGCACTCAAAACAACTTTCCTCCTTCGCGTACACTCTGTTTTTAAGATTCCGAACACATCTGACTCACATAACTGTCTTAAAAGTTATTTAAACCAATACCGCCCTTTTGTTTCTTTTCCTTATGCATTCATTTTTTTCACATTTTTGCACTCAAGACAACTTCCCTCCTTCGCGTACACACTTTTTTTATGATTCCGAACCCATCTGACTCACAAAATAGTTAAAAAGGCCATTTAAACCAATACCGCCCTTTGGTTTCTTTTCCTTATACATTCATTTTTTTAACGTTTTTGCACTCAAAACAACTTTCCTCCTTCGCGTACACACTTTTTTTATGATTCCGAACCCATCTGACTCACAAAATAGTTAAAAAGGCCATTTAAACCAACACCGCCCTTTGGTTTCTTTTCCTTATACATTCATTTTTTTAACGTTTTTGCACTCAAAACAACTTTCCTCCTTCGCGTACACACTTTTTTTATGATTCCGAACCCATATGACTCAGAAAATCGTTAAAAAGGCCATTTAAACCAATACCGCCCTTTTGTTTTTTTTCCTTATACATTCACTTTTTCCACGTTTTTCCAACTTTCCTCCTTCTCGTACAAACTGTTTTTAAGATTCCGAACCCACCTGACTCACAAAACCGTCTAAAAGGCCATTTAAACCAATACCACCCTTTTGTTTCTTTTCCTTATACATTCATTTTTCTTACGCTTTTGCACTCAAGACAACTTCCCTCCTTCGCGTACACACTTTTTTTATGATTCCGAACCCATCTGACTCACAAAATAGTTAAAAAGGCCATTTAAACCAATACCGCCCTTTGGTTTCTTTTCCTTATACATTCATTTTTTTAACGTTTTTGCACTCAAAACAACTTTCCTCCTTCGCGTACACTCTGTTTTTAAGATTCCGAACACATCTGACTCACATAACTGTCTTAAAAGCTATTTAAACGAATACCGCCCTTTTGTTTCTTTTCCTTATGCATTCATTTTTTTCACGTTTTTGCACTCAAGACAACTTCCCTCCTTCGCGTACACACATTTTTTATGATTCCGAACCCATCTGACTCACAAAATAGTTAAAAAGGCCATTTAAACCAATACCGCCCTTTGGTTTCTTTTCCTTATACATTCATTTTTTTAACGTTTTTGCACTCAAAACAAGTTTCCTCCTTCGCGTACACTCTGTTTTTAAGATTCCGAACACATCTGACTCACATAACTGTCTTAAAAGCTATTTAAACCAATACCGCCCTTTTGTTTCTTTTCCTTATGCATTCATTTTTTTCACGTTTTTGCACTCAAAACAACTTTCCTCCTTCGCATACACACTGTTTTTAAGATTCCGAACCCATCTGACTCACAAAACTGTCTAAAAAGGCATTTAAACCAATACCGCCCTTTTGTTTCTTTTCCTTATACATTCATTTTTCTTACGTTTTTGCACTCAAGACAACTTCCCTCCTTCGCGTACACACTTTTTTATGATTCCGAACCACTCTGACTCACAAAATAGTTAAAAAGGCCATTTAAACCAATACCGCCCTTTTGTTTCTTTTCCTTATACATTCATTTTTCTTACGTTTTTGCACTCAAGACAACTTTCCTCCTTTGCGTACACACTTTTTTTATGATTCCGAACCCATTTGACTAACAAAACCGTCCCAAAGACCATTTAAACCAATTTCGCCCTTTTGTTTCTTTTCCTTATACATTCATTTTTCTTACGTTTTTGCACTCAAGACATCTTTCCTCCTTCGCGTACACACTTTTTTTATGATTCGGAACCCATCTGACTCACAAAATCGTCTAAAAGACCATTTAAACCAATAACGCCCTTTTGTTTCTTTTCCTTATACATTCATTTTTTCCACGATTTTGCACTCAAAACAGTTTTCCTCCTTTGCGTACACACTGTTTTTATGATTCCGAACCCATATGACTCACAAAATCGTTAAAAAGGCCATTTAAACCAATACCGCCCTTTTGTTTCTTTTCCTTATTCATTCACTTTTTCCACGTTTTTCGAAATTTCCTCCTTCTCGTAGACACAATTTTTATGATTCCGAACCCACTTGACTCACAAAACCGCCTAAAAGGCCATTTAAACCAATTCCGCCCTTTTGTTTCTTTTTCTTCTGCATTCATTTTTCTTACGTTTTTGCACTCAAGACAACTTTTCTCCTTCGCGTACACTTCCCTCCTTATTACTTTTTCCAAGTTTTTCGAACTTTCCTCCTTCGCGTACACACTGTTTTTATGATTCCAAACCCATCTGACTAACAAAACCGTCCAAAAGACCATTTAAACCAATTCCGCCCTTTTGTTCCTTTTCCTTATGCATTCATTTTTCTTACGTTTTTGCACTCAAGACATCTTTCCTCCTTCGCGTACACACTTTTTTTATGATTCGGAACCCATCTGACTCACAAAATCGTCTAAAAGACCATTTAAACCAATAACGCCCTTTTGTTTCTTTTCCTTATACATTCATTTTTTCCACGTTTTTACACTCAAAACAACTTTCCTCCTTCGCGTACACACTGTTTTTAAGATTCCGAACCCATGACTCACAAAACTGTCTAAAAAGCCATTTAAACCAATACCGCCCTTTTGTTTCATTTCCTCATACATTCATTTTTTCCACGTTTTTCCAACTTCCCTCCTTCTGGTACACACTTTTTTTATGATTTCGAACCCACCTGACTCACAAAATCGTTAAAAATGCCATTTAAACCAATACCGCCCTTTTGTTTCTTTTCCTTATGCATTCATTTTTTTCACGTTTTTGCACTCAAAACAACTTTCCTCCTTCGCATACACACTGTTTTTAAGATTCCGAACCCATCTGACTCACAAAACTGTCTAAAAAGGCATTTAAACCAATACCGCCCTTTTGTTTCTTTTCCTTATACATTCATTTTTCTTACGTTTTTGCACTCAAGACAACTTCCCTCCTTCGCGTACACACTTTTTTATGATTCCGAACCACTCTGACTCACAAAATAGTTAAAAAGGCCATTTAAACCAATACCGCCCTTTTGTTTCTTTTCCTTATACATTCATTTTTCTTACGTTTTTGCACTCAAGACAACTTTCCTCCTTTGCGTACACACTTTTTTTATGATTCCGAACCCATTTGACTAACAAAACCGTCCCAAAGACCATTTAAACCAATTTCGCCCTTTTGTTTCTTTTCCTTATACATTCATTTTTCTTACGTTTTTGCACTCAAGACATCTTTCCTCCTTCGCGTACACACTTTTTTTATGATTCGGAACCCATCTGACTCACAAAATCGTCTAAAAGACCATTTAAACCAATAACGCCCTTTTGTTTCTTTTCCTTATACATTCATTTTTTCCACGATTTTGCACTCAAAACAGTTTTCCTCCTTTGCGTACACACTGTTTTTATGATTCCGAACCCATATGACTCACAAAATCGTTAAAAAGGCCATTTAAACCAATACCGCCCTTTTGTTTCTTTTCCTTATTCATTCACTTTTTCCACGTTTTTCGAAATTTCCTCCTTCTCGTAGACACAATTTTTATGATTCCGAACCCACTTGACTCACAAAACCGCCTAAAAGGCCATTTAAACCAATTCCGCCCTTTTGTTTCTTTTTCTTCTGCATTCATTTTTCTTACGTTTTTGCACTCAAGACAACTTTTCTCCTTCGCGTACACTTCCCTCCTTATTACTTTTTCCACGTTTTTCGAACTTTCCTCCTTCGCGTACACACTGTTTTTATGATTCCAAACCCATCTGACTAACAAAACCGTCCAAAAGACCATTTAAACCAATTCCGCCCTTTTGTTCCTTTTCCTTATGCATTCATTTTTCTTACGTTTTTGCACTCAAGACATCTTTCCTCCTTCGCGTACACACTTTTTTTATGATTCGGAACCCATCTGACTCACAAAATCGTCTAAAAGACCATTTAAACCAATAACGCCCTTTTGTTTCTTTTCCTTATACATTCATTTTTTCCACGTTTTTACACTCAAAACAACTTTCCTCCTTCGCGTACACACTGTTTTTAAGATTCCGAACCCATGACTCACAAAACTGTCTAAAAAGCCATTTAAACCAATACCGCCCTTTTGTTTCATTTCCTCATACATTCATTTTTTCCACGTTTTTCCAACTTCCCTCCTTCTGGTACACACTTTTTTTATGATTTCGAACCCACCTGACTCACAAAATCGTTAAAAATGCCATTTAAACCAATACCGCCCTTTTGTTTCTTTACCTTATGCATTCATTTTTTCCACGTTTTTGCACTCAAAACAACTTTCCTCCTTCGCGTACACACTGTTTTTAAGATTCCGAGCCCATCTGACTCACAAAACTGTCTAAAAAGCCATTTAAACCAATACCGCCCTTTTGTTTCTTTTCCTTATGCATTCATTTTTCCCACGTTTTTGCACTCAAAACAACTTTTTTCCTTCGCGTGCACACTTTTTTTATGATTCCAAACCCATATGACTCACAAAAATGTCTAAAAAGCCATTTAAACCAATACCGCCCTTTTCTTTCTTTTCCTTATGCATTCATTTTTTTCACGTTTTTGCACTCAAAACAACTTTCCTCCTTCGCGTACACTCTGTTTTTAAGATTCCGAACACATCTGACTCACATAACTGTCTTAAAAGTTATTTAAACCAATACCGCCCTTTTGTTTCTTTTCCTTATGCATTCATTTTTTTCACGTTTTTGCACTCAAGACAACTTCCCTCCTTCGCGTACACACTTTTTTTATGATTCCGAACCCATCTGACTCACAAAATAGTTAAAAAGGCCATTTAAACCAATACCGCCCTTTGGTTTCTTTTCCTTATACATTCATTTTTTTAACGTTTTTGCACTCAAAACAACTTTCCTCCTTCGCGTACACACTTTTTTTATGATTCCGAACCCATCTGACTCACAAAATAGTTAAAAAGGCCATTTAAACCAACACCGCCCTTTGGTTTCTTTTCCTTATACATTCATTTTTTTAACGTTTTTGCACTCAAAACAACTTTCCTCCTTCGCGTACACACTTTTTTTATGATTCCGAACCCATATGACTCAGAAAATCGTTAAAAAGGCCATTTAAACCAATACCGCCCTTTTGTTTTTTTTCCTTATACATTCACTTTTTCCACGTTTTTCCAACTTTCCTCCTTCTCGTACAAACTGTTTTTAAGATTCCGAACCCACCTGACTCACAAAACCGTCTAAAAGGCCATTTAAACCAATACCACCCTTTTGTTTCTTTTCCTTATACATTCATTTTTCTTACGCTTTTGCACTCAAGACAACTTCCCTCCTTCGCGTACACACTTTTTTTATGATTCCGAACCCATCTGACTCACAAAATAGTTAAAAAGGCCATTTAAACCAATACCGCCCTTTGGTTTCTTTTCCTTATACATTCATTTTTTTAACGTTTTTGCACTCAAAACAACTTTCCTCCTTCGCGTACACTCTGTTTTTAAGATTCCGAACACATCTGACTCACATAACTGTCTTAAAAGCTATTTAAACCAATACCGCCCTTTTGTTTCTTTTCCTTATGCATTCATTTTTTTCACGTTTTTGCACTCAAGACAACTTCCCTCCTTCGCGTACACACATTTTTTATGATTCCGAACCCATCTGACTCACAAAATAGTTAAAAAGGCCATTTAAACCAATACCGCCCTTTGGTTTATTTTCCTTATACATTCATTTTTTTAACGTTTTTGCACTCAAAACAACTTTCCTCCTTCGCGTACACTCTGTTTTTAAGATTCCGAACACATCTGACTCACATAACTGTCTTAAAAGCTATTTAAACCAATACCGCCCTTTTGTTTCTTTTCCTTATGCATTCATTTTTTTCACGTTTTTGCACTCAAAACAACTTTCCTCCTTCGCATACACACTGTTTTTAAGATTCCGAACCCATCTGACTCACAAAACTGTCTAAAAAGCCATTTAAACAAATACCGCCCTTTTGTTTCTTTTCCTTATACATTCATTTTTCTTACGTTTTTGCACTCAAGACAACTTCCCTCCTTCGCGTACACACTTTTTTATGATTCCGAACCCATCTGACTCACAAAATAGTTAAAAAGGCCATTTAAACCAATACCGCCCTTTTGTTTCTTTTCCTTATACATTCATTTTTCTTACGTTTTTGCACTCAAGACAACTTTCCTCCTTTGCGTACACACTTTTTTTATGATTCCGAACCCATTTGACTAACAAAACCGTCCCAAAGGCCATTTAAACCAATTTCGCCCTTTTGTTTCTTTTCCTTATGCATTCATTTTTCTTACGTTTTTGCACTCAAGACATCTTTCCTCCTTCGCGTACACACTTTTTTTATGATTCGGAACCCATCTGACTCACAAAATCGTCTAAAAGACCATTTAAACCAATAACGCCCTTTTGTTTCTTTTCCTTATACATTCATTTTTTCCACGATTTTGCACTCAAAACAGTTTTCCTCCTTTGCGTACACACTGTTTTTATGATTCCGAACCCATATGACTCAAAAAATCGTTAAAAAGGCCATTTAAACCAATACCGCCCTTTTGTTTCTTTTCCTTATTCATTCACTTTTTCCACGTTTTTCGAAATTTCCTCCTTCTCGTAGACACAATTTTTATGATTCCGAACCCACTTGACTCACAAAACCGCCTAAAAGGCCATTTAAACCAATTCCGCCCTTTTGTTTCTTTTTCTTCTGCATTCATTTTTCTTACGTTTTTGCACTCAAGACAACTTTTCTCCTTCGCGTACACTTCCCTCCTTATTACTTTTTCCACGTTTTTCGAACTTTCCTCCTTCGCGTACACACTGTTTTTATGATTCCAAACCCATCTGACTAACAAAACCGTCCAAAAGACCATTTAAACCAATTCCGCCCTTTTGTTTCTTTTCCTTATGCATTCATTTTTCTTACGTTTTTGCACTCAAGACATCTTTCCTCCTTCGCGTACACACTTTTTTTATGATTCGGAACCCATCTGACTCACAAAATCGTCTAAAAGACCATTTAAACCAATAACTCCCTTTTGTTTCTTTTCCTTATACATTCATTTTTTCAACGATTTTGCACTCAAAACAATTTTCCTCCTTTGCGTACACACTGTTTTTATGATTCCGAACCCATATGACTCACAAAATCGTTAAAAAGGACATTTAAACCAATACCGCCCTTTTGTTTCTTTTCCTTATACATTCACGTATTTCCAACTTTCCTCCTTCTCGTACACACTGTTTTAAGATTCCGAACCCATCTGACTCACAAAACTGTCTAAAAAGCCATTTAAACCAATACCGCCCTTTTGTTTCTTTTCCTCATACATTCATTTTTTCCACGTTTTTGCACTTAAGACAACTTCCCTTCTTTGCGTACACACTTTTTTTATGATTCCGAACCCATCTGACTAACAAAACCGTCCAAAAGACCATTTAAACCAATTCCGCCCTATTGTTTCTTTTCCTTATGCATTCATTTTTGTTACGTTTTTGCACTCAAGACATCTTTCCTCCTTCGCGTACACACTTTTTTTATGATTCGGAACCCATCTGACTCACAAAATCGTCTAAAAGACCATTTAAACAAATACCGCCCTTTTGTTTCTTTTCCTTATGCATTCATTTTTCCCACGTTTTTGCACTCAAAACAACTTCCCTCCTTCGCGTACACACTTTTTTTATGATTCCGAACCCATCTGACTCACAAAATCGTTAAAAAGGCCATTTAAACCAATACCGCCCTTTTGTTTCTTTTCCTTATACATTCATTTTTTCCACGTTTTTGCACTCAAAACAACTTTCCTCCTTCGCGTACACACAGTTTTTAAGATTCCGAACCCATCTGACTCACAAAACTGTCTAAAAAGCCATTTAAACCAATACCGCCCTTTTCTTTCTTTTCCTTATACATTCATTTTTTTAACGTTTTTGCACTCAAAACAACTTTCCTCCTTCGCGTACACTCTGTTTTTAAGATTCCGAACACATCTGACTCACATAACTGTCTTAAAAGCTATTTAAACCAATACCGCCCTTTTGTTTCTTTTCCTTATGCATTCATTTTTTTCACGTTTTTGCACTCAAGACAACTTCCCTCCTTCGCGTACACACTTTTTTTATGATTCCGAACCCATCTGACTCACAAAATAGTTAAAAAGGCCATTTAAACCAATACCGCCCTTTGGATTCTTTTCCTTATACATTCATTTTTTTAACGTTTTTGCACTCAAAACAACTTTCCTCCTTCGCGTACACTCTGTTTTTAAGATTCCGAACACATCTGACTCACAAAACTGTCTAAAAAGCCATTTAAACCAATACCGCCCTTTTGTTTCTTTTCCTTATACATTCATTTTTCTTACGTTTTTGCACTCAAGACAACTTCCCTACTTCGCGTACACACTTTTTTATGATTCCGAACCCATCTGACTCACAAAATAGTTAAAAAGGCCATTTAAACCAATACCGCCCTTTTGTTTCTTTTCCTTATACATTCATTTTTCTTACGTTTTTGCACTCAAGACAACTTTTCTCCTTCGCGTACACTTCCCTCCTTATTACTTTTTCCACGTTTTTCGAACTTTCCTCCTTCGCGTACACAATGTTTTTATGATTCCAAACCCATCTGACTAACAAAACCGTCCAAAAGACCATTTAAACCAATTCCGCCCTTTTGTTCCTTTTCCTTATGCATTCATTTTTCTTACGTTTTTGCATTCAAGACATCTTTCCTCCTTCGCGTACACACTTTTTTTATGATTCGGAACCCATCTGACTCACAAAATCGTCTAAAAGACCATTTAAACCAATAACGCCCTTTTGTTTCTTTTCCTTATACATTCATTTTTTCAACGATTTTGCACTCAAAACAATTTTCCTCCTTTGTGTACACACTGTTTTTATGATTCCGAACCCATATGACTCACAAAATCGTTAAAAAGGCCATTTAAACCAATACCGCCCTTTTGTTTCTTTTCCTTATACATTCACGTATTTCCAACTTTCCTCCTTCTCGTACACACTGTTTTAAGATTCCGAACCCATCTGACTCACAAAACTGTCTAAAAAGCCATTTAAACCAATACCGCCCTTTTGTTTCTTTTCCTCATACATTCATTTTTTCCACGTTTTTGCACTCAAGACAACTTCCCTCCTTTGCGTACACACTTTTTTTATGATTCCGAACCCATCTGACTAACAAAACCGTCCAAAAGACCATTTAAACCAATTCCGCCCTTTTGTTTCTTTTCCTTATGCATTCATTTTTCTTACGTTTTTGCACTCAAGACATCTTTCTTCCTTCGCGTACACACTTTTTTTATGATTCGGAACCCATCTGACTCACAAAATCGTCTAAAAGACCATTTAAACCAATAACGCCCTTTTGTTTCTTTTCCTTATACATTCATTTTTTCCACGATTTTGCACTCAAAACAGTTTTCTTCCTTTGCGTACACACTGTTTTTATGATTCCGAACCCATATGACTCACAAAATCGTTAAAAAGGCCATTTAAACCAATACCGCCCTTTTGTTTCTTTTCCTTATTCCTTCACTTTTTCCACGTTTTTCGAAATTTCCTCCTTCTCGTAGACACAATTTTTATGATTCCGAACACACTTGACTCACAAAACCGCCTAAAAGGCCATTTAAACCAATTCCGCCCTTTTGTTTCTTTTTCTTCTGCATTCATTTTTCTTACGTTTTTGCACTCAAGACAACTTTTCTCCTTCGCGTACACTTCCCTCCTTATTACTTTTTCCACGTTTTTCGAACTTTCCTCCTTCGCGTACACACTGTTTTTATGATTCCAAACCCATCTGACTAACAAAACCGTCCAAAAGACCATTTAAACCAATTCCGCCCTTTTTTTTCTTTTCCTTATGCATTCATTTTTCTTACGTTTTTGCACTCAAGACATCTTTCCTCCTTCGCGTACACACTTTTTTTATGATTCGGAACCCATCTGACTCACAAAATCGTCTAAAAGACCATTTAAACCAATAACGCCCTTTTGTTTCTTTTCCTTATACATTCATTTTTTCAACGATTTTGCACTCAGAACAATTTTCCTCCTTTGCGTACACACTGTTTTTAAGATTCCGAACCCATCTGACTCACAAAACTGTCTAAAAAGCCATTTAAACCAATACCGCCCTTTTGTTTCTTTTCCTCATACATTCATTTTTTCCACGTTTTTGCACTCAAGACAACTTCCCTCCTTTGCGTACACACTTTTTTTATGATTCCGAACCCATCTGACTAACAAAACCGTCCAAAAGACCATTTAAACCAATTCCGCCCTTTTGTTTCTTTTCCTTATGCATTCATTTTTCTTACGTTTTTGCACTCAAGACATCTTTCCTCCTTCGCGTACACACTTTTTTTATGATTCGGAACCCATCTGACTCACAAAATCGTCTAAAAGACCATTTAAACCAATAACGCCCTTTTGTTTCTTTTCCTTATACATTCATTTTTTCCACGATTTTGCACTCAAAACAGTTTTCTTCCTTTGCGTACACACTGTTTTTATGATTCCGAACCCATATGACTCACAAAATCGTTAAAAAGGCCATTTAAACCAATACCGCCCTTTTGTTTCTTTTCCTTATACATTCACTTTTTCTACGTTTTTCCAACTTTCCTCCTTCTCGTACACACAATTTTTATGATTCCGAACCCACTTGACTCACAAAACCGCCTAAAAGGCCATTTAAACCAATTCCGCCCTTTTGTTTCTTTTCCTTCTGCATTCATTTTTCTTACGTTTTTGCACTCAAGACAACTTCCCTCCTTCGCGTACACACTTTTTTTATGATTCCGGACCCATCTGACTCACAAAATAGTTAAAAAGGCCATTTAAACCAATACCGCCCTTTTGTTTCTTTTCCTTATACATTCACTTTTTCCACGTTTTTCGAACTTTCCTCCTTCTCGTACACACAATTTTTATGATTCCGAACCCACTTGACTCACAAAACCGCCTAAAAGGCCATTTAAACCAATTCCGCCCTTTTGTTTCTTTTCCTTATGCATTCATTTTTCTTACGTTTTTGCACTCAAAACAACTTTCCTCCTTCGCGTACACACTGTTTTTAAGATTCCGAACCCATCTGACTCACAAAACTGTCTAAAAAGCCATTTAAACCAATACCGCCCTTTTGTTTCTTTTCCTTATGCATTCATTTTTCCCACGTTTTTGCACTCAAAACAACTTTCCTCCTTTGCGTACACACTTTGTTTATGATTCCCAACCCATATGACTCACAAAATCGTTAAAAAGGCCATTTAAACCAATACCGCCCTTTCGTTTCTTTTCCTTACAAATTCATTTTTCTTACATTTTTGCACTCAAGACAACTTTCCACCTTCGCGTACACACTGTTTTGATGATTCCGAACCCATGACTCACAAAACTGTCTAAAAAGCCATTTAATCCAATACCGCCCTTTTGTTTCTTTTCCTTATGCATTCATTTTTCCCACGTTTTTGCACTCAAAACAGCTTTCCTCTTTTGCGTACACACTTTTTTTATGATTCCGAACCCATATGACTCAGAAAATCGTTAAAAAGGCCATTTAAACCAATACCGCCCTTTTGTTTCTTTTCCTTATACATTTACTTTTTCCACGTTTTTCCAACTTTCCTCCTTCTCGTACACACTGTTTTTAAGATTCCGAACCCACCTGACTCACAAAACCGTCTAAAAGGCCATTTAAACCATTACCGCCCTTTTGTTTCTTTTCCTTATACATTCATTTTTCCCACGTTTTTGCACTCAAAACAACTTTCCTCCTTCGCGTACACACTTTTTTTATGATTCGGAACCCATCTGACTCACAAAACTGTCTAAAAAGCCATTTAAACCAATAACGCCCTTTTGTTTCTTTTCCTTATTGACTTTTTCCACGTTTTTCCAACTTTCCTCCTTCTCGTACACACTGTTTTTATGATTCCGAACCCATCTGACTCACAAAATTGTCTAAAAAGCCATTTAAACCAATACCGCCCTTTCGTTTCTTTTCCTTACACATTCATTTTTCTTACATTTTTGCACTTAAAACAACTTTCCTCCTTTGCGTACACACTTTGTTTATGATTCCGAACCCATATGACTCAAGACAACTTTCCACCTTCGCGTACACACTGTTTTGATGATTCCGAACCCATCTGACTCACAAAATCATCTAAAAGACCATTTAAACCAATACCTCCCTTTTGTTTCTTTTCCTTATACATTCATTTTTTCCACGTTTTTCCACTCAAAACAACTTTCCTCCTTCGCGTACGCACTGTTTTTAAGATTCCGAACCCATGACTCACAAAACTGTCTAAAAAGCCATTTAAACCAATACCGCCCTTTTGTTTCTTTTCCTTATGCATTCATTTTTCCCACGTTTTTGCACTCAAAACAGCTTTCCTCTTTCGCGAACACACTTTTTTTATGATTTCGAACCCACCGGAATCACAAAATCGTTAAAAAGGCCATTTACATCAATACCGCCCTTTTGTTTCTTTTCCTTATGCATTCAATTTTCTCACGTTTTTGATCTCAAGACAACTTCCCTCCTTCGCGTACACTTCCCTCCTTATTACTTTTTAAACGTTTTTCGAACTTTCCTCCTTCGCGTACACACTGTTTTTATGATTCCAAACCCATCTGACTAACAAAACCGTCCAATAGACCATTTAAACCAATTCCGCCCTTTTGTTTCTTTTCCTTATGCATTCATTTTTCTTACGTTTTTGCACTCAAGACATCTTTCCTCCTTCGCGTACACACTGTTTTTATGATTCCGAACCCATATGACTCACAAAATCGTTAAAAAGGCCATTTAAACCAATACCGCCCTTTTGTTTCTTTTCCTTATACATTCACGTATTTCCAACTTTCCTCCTTCTCGTACACACTGTTTTAAGATTCCGAACCCATCTGACTCACAAAACTGTCTAAAAAGCCATTTAAACCAATACCGCCCTTTCGTTTCTTTTCCCCATACATTCATTTTTTCCACGTTTTTCCAACTTCCCTCCTTCTGGTACACACTTTTTTTATGATTTCGAACCCACCTGACTCACAAAATCGTTAAAAAGGCCATTTAAACCAATACCGCCCTTTTGTTTCTTTTCCTTATGCATTCATTTTTCCCACGTTTTTGCACTCAAAACAACTTTCCTCCTTCGCGTACACACTTTTTTTATGATTCCGAACCCATATGACTCGCAAAATCGTTAAAAAGGCCATTTAAACAAATACCGCCCTTTTGTTTCTTTTCCTTATACATTCATTTTTTCCACGTTTTTGCACTCAAAACAACTTTCCTCCTTCGCGTACACACAGTTTTTAAGATTCCGAACCCATCTGACTCACAAAACTGTCTAAAAAGCCATTTAAACCAATACCGCCCTTTTCTTTCTTTTCCTTATACATTCATTTTTTTAACGTTTTTGCACTCAAAACAACTTTCCTCCTTCGCGTACACTCTGTTTTTAAGATTCCGAACACATCTGACTCACATAACTGTCTTAAAAGCTATTTAAACCAATACCGCCCTTTTGTTTCTTTTCCTTATGCATTCATTTTTTTCACGTTTTTGCACTCAAGACAACTTCCCTCCTTCGCGTACACACTTTTTTTATGATTCCGAACCCATCTGACTCACAAAATAGTTAAAAAGGCCATTTAAACCAATACCGCCCTTTGGATTCTTTTCCTTATACATTCATTTTTTTAACGTTTTTGCACTCAAAACAACTTTCCTCCTTCGCGTACACTCTGTTTTTAAGATTCCGAACACATCTGACTCACAAAACTGTCTAAAAAGCCATTTAAACCAATACCGCCCTTTTGTTTCTTTTCCTTATACATTCATTTTTCTTACGTTTTTGCACTCAAGACAACTTCCCTACTTCGCGTACACACTTTTTTATGATTCCGAACCCATCTGACTCACAAAATAGTTAAAAAGGCCATTTAAACCAATACCGCCCTTTTGTTTCTTTTCCTTATACATTCATTTTTCTTACGTTTTTGCACTCAAGACAACTTTTCTCCTTCGCGTACACTTCCCTCCTTATTACTTTTTCCACGTTTTTCGAACTTTCCTCCTTCGCGTACACAATGTTTTTATGATTCCAAACCCATCTGACTAACAAAACCGTCCAAAAGACCATTTAAACCAATTCCGCCCTTTTGTTCCTTTTCCTTATGCATTCATTTTTCTTACGTTTTTGCATTCAAGACATCTTTCCTCCTTCGCGTACACACTTTTTTTATGATTCGGAACCCATCTGACTCACAAAATCGTCTAAAAGACCATTTAAACCAATAACGCCCTTTTGTTTCTTTTCCTTATACATTCATTTTTTCAACGATTTTGCACTCAAAACAATTTTCCTCCTTTGTGTACACACTGTTTTTATGATTCCGAACCCATATGACTCACAAAATCGTTAAAAAGGCCATTTAAACCAATACCGCCCTTTTGTTTCTTTTCCTTATACATTCACGTATTTCCAACTTTCCTCCTTCTCGTACACACTGTTTTAAGATTCCGAACCCATCTGACTCACAAAACTGTCTAAAAAGCCATTTAAACCAATACCGCCCTTTTGTTTCTTTTCCTCATACATTCATTTTTTCCACGTTTTTGCACTCAAGACAACTTCCCTCCTTTGCGTACACACTTTTTTTATGATTCCGAACCCATCTGACTAACAAAACCGTCCAAAAGACCATTTAAACCAATTCCGCCCTTTTGTTTCTTTTCCTTATGCATTCATTTTTCTTACGTTTTTGCACTCAAGACATCTTTCTTCCTTCGCGTACACACTTTTTTTATGATTCGGAACCCATCTGACTCACAAAATCGTCTAAAAGACCATTTAAACCAATAACGCCCTTTTGTTTCTTTTCCTTATACATTCATTTTTTCCACGATTTTGCACTCAAAACAGTTTTCTTCCTTTGCGTACACACTGTTTTTATGATTCCGAACCCATATGACTCACAAAATCGTTAAAAAGGCCATTTAAACCAATACCGCCCTTTTGTTTCTTTTCCTTATTCCTTCACTTTTTCCACGTTTTTCGAAATTTCCTCCTTCTCGTAGACACAATTTTTATGATTCCGAACACACTTGACTCACAAAACCGCCTAAAAGGCCATTTAAACCAATTCCGCCCTTTTGTTTCTTTTTCTTCTGCATTCATTTTTCTTACGTTTTTGCACTCAAGACAACTTTTCTCCTTCGCGTACACTTCCCTCCTTATTACTTTTTCCACGTTTTTCGAACTTTCCTCCTTCGCGTACACACTGTTTTTATGATTCCAAACCCATCTGACTAACAAAACCGTCCAAAAGACCATTTAAACCAATTCCGCCCTTTTTTTTCTTTTCCTTATGCATTCATTTTTCTTACGTTTTTGCACTCAAGACATCTTTCCTCCTTCGCGTACACACTTTTTTTATGATTCGGAACCCATCTGACTCACAAAATCGTCTAAAAGACCATTTAAACCAATAACGCCCTTTTGTTTCTTTTCCTTATACATTCATTTTTTCAACGATTTTGCACTCAGAACAATTTTCCTCCTTTGCGTACACACTGTTTTTAAGATTCCGAACCCATCTGACTCACAAAACTGTCTAAAAAGCCATTTAAACCAATACCGCCCTTTTGTTTCTTTTCCTCATACATTCATTTTTTCCACGTTTTTGCACTCAAGACAACTTCCCTCCTTTGCGTACACACTTTTTTTATGATTCCGAACCCATCTGACTAACAAAACCGTCCAAAAGACCATTTAAACCAATTCCGCCCTTTTGTTTCTTTTCCTTATGCATTCATTTTTCTTACGTTTTTGCACTCAAGACATCTTTCCTCCTTCGCGTACACACTTTTTTTATGATTCGGAACCCATCTGACTCACAAAATCGTCAAAAGACCATTTAAACCAATAACGCCCTTTTGTTTCTTTTCCTTATACATTCATTTTTTCCACGATTTTGCACTCAAAACAGTTTTCTTCCTTTGCGTACACACTGTTTTTATGATTCCGAACCCATATGACTCACAAAATCGTTAAAAAGGCCATTTAAACCAATACCGCCCTTTTGTTTCTTTTCCTTATACATTCACTTTTTCTACGTTTTTCCAACTTTCCTCCTTCTCGTACACACAATTTTTATGATTCCGAACCCACTTGACTCACAAAACCGCCTAAAAGGCCATTTAAACCAATTCCGCCCTTTTGTTTCTTTTCCTTCTGCATTCATTTTTCTTACGTTTTTGCACTCAAGACAACTTCCCTCCTTCGCGTACACACTTTTTTTATGATTCCGGACCCATCTGACTCACAAAATAGTTAAAAAGGCCATTTAAACCAATACCGCCCTTTTGTTTCTTTTCCTTATACATTCACTTTTTCCACGTTTTTCGAACTTTCCTCCTTCTCGTACACACAATTTTTATGATTCCGAACCCACTTGACTCACAAAACCGCCTAAAAGGCCATTTAAACCAATTCCGCCCTTTTGTTTCTTTTCCTTATGCATTCATTTTTCTTACGTTTTTGCACTCAAAACAACTTTCCTCCTTCGCGTACACACTGTTTTTAAGATTCCGAACCCATCTGACTCACAAAACTGTCTAAAAAGCCATTTAAACCAATACCGCCCTTTTGTTTCTTTTCCTTATGCATTCATTTTTCCCACGTTTTTGCACTCAAAACAACTTTCCTCCTTTGCGTACACACTTTGTTTATGATTCCGAACCCATATGACTCACAAAATCGTTAAAAAGGCCATTTAAACCAATACCGCCCTTTCGTTTCTTTTCCTTACAAATTCATTTTTCTTACATTTTTGCACTCAAGACAACTTTCCACCTTCGCGTACACACTGTTTTGATGATTCCGAACCCATGACTCACAAAACTGTCTAAAAAGCCATTTAATCCAATACCGCCCTTTTGTTTCTTTTCCTTATGCATTCATTTTTCCCACGTTTTTGCACTCAAAACAGCTTTCCTCTTTTGCGTACACACTTTTTTTATGATTCCGAACCCATATGACTCAGAAAATCGTTAAAAAGGCCATTTAAACCAATACCGCCCTTTTGTTTCTTTTCCTTATACATTTACTTTTTCCACGTTTTTCCAACTTTCCTCCTTCTCGTACACACTGTTTTTAAGATTCCGAACCCACCTGACTCACAAAACCGTCTAAAAGGCCATTTAAACCATTACCGCCCTTTTGTTTCTTTTCCTTATACATTCATTTTTCCCACGTTTTTGCACTCAAAACAACTTTCCTCCTTCGCGTACACACTTTTTTTATGATTCGGAACCCATCTGACTCACAAAACTGTCTAAAAAGCCATTTAAACCAATAACGCCCTTTTGTTTCTTTTCCTTATTGACTTTTTCCACGTTTTTCCAACTTTCCTCCTTCTCGTACACACTGTTTTTATGATTCCGAACCCATCTGACTCACAAAATTGTCTAAAAAGCCATTTAAACCAATACCGCCCTTTCGTTTCTTTTCCTTACACATTCATTTTTCTTACATTTTTGCACTTAAAACAACTTTCCTCCTTTGCGTACACACTTTGTTTATGATTCCGAACCCATATGACTCAAGACAACTTTCCACCTTCGCGTACACACTGTTTTGATGATTCCGAACCCATCTGACTCACAAAATCATCTAAAAGACCATTTAAACCAATACCTCCCTTTTGTTTCTTTTCCTTATACATTCATTTTTCCCACGTTTTTGCACTCAAAACAGCTTTCCTCTTTCGCGAACACACTTTTTTTATGATTTCGAACCCACCGGAATCACAAAATCGTTAAAAAGGCCATTTACATCAATACCGCCCTTTTGTTTCTTTTCCTTATGCATTCAATTTTCTCACGTTTTTGATCTCAAGACAACTTCCCTCCTTCGCGTACACTTCCCTCCTTATTACTTTTTAAACGTTTTTCGAACTTTCCTCCTTCGCGTACACACTGTTTTTATGATTCCAAACCCATCTGACTAACAAAACCGTCCAATAGACCATTTAAACCAATTCCGCCCTTTTGTTTCTTTTCCTTATGCATTCATTTTTCTTACGTTTTTGCACTCAAGACATCTTTCCTCCTTCGCGTACACACTGTTTTTATGATTCCGAACCCATATGACTCACAAAATCGTTAAAAAGGCCATTTAAACCAATACCGCCCTTTTGTTTCTTTTCCTTATACATTCACGTATTTCCAACTTTCCTCCTTCTCGTACACACTGTTTTAAGATTCCGAACCCATCTGACTCACAAAACTGTCTAAAAAGCCATTTAAACCAATACCGCCCTTTCGTTTCTTTTCCCCATACATTCATTTTTTCCACGTTTTTCCAACTTCCCTCCTTCTGGTACACACTTTTTTTATGATTTCGAACCCACCTGACTCACAAAATCGTTAAAAAGGCCATTTAAACCAATACCGCCCTTTTGTTTCTTTTCCTTATGCATTCATTTTTCCCACGTTTTTGCACTCAAAACAACTTTCCTCCTTCGCGTACACACTTTTTTTATGATTCCGAACCCATATGACTCGCAAAATCGTTAAAAAGGCCATTTAAACAAATACCGCCCTTTTGTTTCTTTTCCTTATGCATTCATTTTTCCCACGTTTTTGCACTCAAAACAACTTTCCTCCTTCGCGTACACACTGCTTTTAAGATTCCGAACCAACTGACTGACAAAACTGTCTAAAAAGCAATTTAAACCAATACCGCCCTTTTGTTTCTTTTCCTTATGCATTCATTTTTTTCACGTTTTTGCACTCAAAACAACTTTCCTCCTTCGCGTACACACTGTTTTTAAGATTCCGAACCCCTCTGACTACAAAACTGTCTAAAAAGCCATTTAAACCAATACCGCCCTTTTGTTTCTTTTCCTTATGCATTCATTTTTCCCACGTTTTTGCACTCAAAACAACTTTCCTCCTTCGCGTACACACTTTTTTTATGATTCCGAACCCATCTGATTCACAAAATAGTTAAAAAGGCCATTAAAACCAATACCGCCCTTTGGTTTCTTTTCCTTATACATTCATTTTTTTCACGTTTTTGCACTCAAAACAACTTTCCTCCTTCGCGTACACACTGTTTTTAAGATTCCGAACACATCTGAGTCACAAAACTGTCTAAAAAGCCATTTAAACCAAAACCGCCCTTTTGTTTCTTTTCCTTATGCATTCATTTTTCTTACGTTTTTGCACTCAAAACAACTTTCCTCCTTCGCGTACACACTTTTTTTATGATTCCGAACCCATCTGACTCACAAAATAGTTAAAAAGGCCATTTAAACCAATACCGCCCTTTTGTTTCTTTCACTTTTCTTTCACATTCACTTTTTCCACGTTTTTCGAACTTTCCTTCTTCTCGTACACACAATTTTTATGATTCCGAACCGACTTGACTCACAAAACCGCCTAAAAGGCCATTTAAACCAATACCGCCCTTTTGATTCTTTTCCTTATGCATTCATTTTCTTCACGTTTTTGCACTCAAGACAACTTTCCTCTTTCGCTCTTTCGCGTACACACTTTTTTTATGATTCGGAACTCATCTGACTCACAAAATCATCTAAAAGACCATTTAAACCAATACCTCCCTTTTGTCTCTTTTCCTTATACATTCATTTTTTCCACGTTTTTACACTCAAAACAACTTTCCTCCTTCGCGTACACACTGTTTTTAAGATTCCGAACCCATGACTCACAAAACTGTCTAAAAAGCCATTTAAACCAATACCGCCCTTTTGTTTCTTTTCCTTATGCATTCATTTTCCCACGTTTTTGCACTCAAAACAACTTTCCTCTTTCGCGTACACACTTTTTTTATGATTCCGAACCCATATGACTCAGAAAATCGTTAAAAAGGCCATTTAAACCAATACCGCTCTTTTGTTTCTTTTCCTTATACATTCACTTTTTCCACGTTTTTCCAACTTTCCTCCTTCTCGTACACACTGTTTTTAAATTTCCGAACCCACCTGACTCACAAAACCGTCTAAAAGGCCATTTAAACCAATACCGCCCTTTTGTTTCTTTTCCTTATACATTAATTTTTTCCACGTTTTTGCACTCAAAACAACTTTCCTCCTTCGCGTACACACTGTTTTTAAGATTCCGAGCCCATCTGACTCACAAAACTGTCTAAAAAGCCATTTAAACCAATACCGCCCTTTTGTTTCTTTTCCTTATGCATTCATTTTTCCCACGTTTTTGCACTCAAAACAACTTTCCTCGTTCGCGTACACTTTTTATGATTCCGAACCCATATGACTCACAAAATCGTTAAAAAGGCCATTTAAACCAATAACGCCCTTTTGTTTCTTTTCCTTAAACATTCATTTTTTCCACGATTTTACACTCAAAACAGTTTTCCTCCTTTGCGTACACACTGTTTTTATGATTCCGAACCCATATGACTCACAAAATCGTTAAAAAGGCCATTTAAACCAATACCGCCCTTTTGTTCCTTTTCCTTATTCATTCACTTTTTCCACGTTTTTCGAAATTTCCTCCTTCTCGTACACACAATTTTTATGATTCCGAACCCACTTGACTCACAAAACCGCCTAAAATGCCATTTAAACCAATTCCGCCCTTTTGTTTCTTTTCCTTCTGCATTCATTTTTCTCACGTTTTTGCACTCAAGACAACTTCCCTCCTTCGCGTACACTTCCCTCCTTATTACTTTTTCCACGTTTTTCGAACTTTCCTCCTTCGCGTACACACTGTTTTTATGATTCCAAACCCATCTGACTAACAAAACCGTCCAAAAGACCATTTAAACCAATTCCGCCCTTTTGTTTCTTTTCCTTATGCATTCATTTTTCTTACGTTTTTGCACTCAAGACATCTTTCCTCCTTCGCGTACACACTTTTTTTATTATTCGGAACCCATCTGACTCACAAAATCGTCTAAAAGACCATTTAAACCAATAACGCCCTTTTGTTTCTTTTCCTTATACATTCATTTTTTCCACGATTTTGCACTCAAAACAATTTTCCTCCTTTGCGTACACACTGTTTTTATGATTCCGAACCCATATGACTCACAAAATCGTTAAAAAGGCCATTTAAACCAATAACGCCCTTTTGTTTCTTTTCCTTAAACATTCATTTTTTCCACGATTTTACACTCAAAACAGTTTTCCTCCTTTGCGTACACACTGTTTTTATGATTCCGAACCCATATGACTCACAAAATCGTTAAAAAGGCCATTTAAACCAATACCGCCCTTTTGTTCCTTTTCCTTATTCATTCACTTTTTCCACGTTTTTCGAAATTTCCTCCTTCTCGTACACACAATTTTTATGATTCCGAACCCACTTGACTCACAAAACCGCCTAAAAGGCCATTTAAACCAATTCCGCCCTTTTGTTTCTTTTCCTTCTGCATTCATTTTTCTCACGTTTTTGCACTCAAGACAACTTCCCTCCTTCGCGTACACTTCCCTCCTTATTACTTTTTCCACGTTTTTCGAACTTTCCTCCTTCGCGTACACACTGTTTTTATGATTCCAAACCCATCTGACTAACAAAACCGTCCAAAAGACCATTTAAACCAATTCCGCCCTTTTGTTTCTTTTCCTTATGCATTCATTTTTCTTACGTTTTTGCACTCAAGACATCTTTCCTCCTTCGCGTACACACTTTTTTTATGATTCGGAACCCATCTGACTCACAAAATCGTCTAAAAGACCATTTAAACCAATAACGCCCTTTTGTTTCTTTTCCTTATACATTCATTTTTTCCACGATTTTGCACTCAAAACAATTTTCCTCCTTTGCGTACACACTGTTTTTATGATTCCGAACCCATATGACTCACAAAATCGTTAAAAAGGCCATTTAAACCAATACCGCCCTTTTGTTTCTTTTCCTTATACATTCACGTATTTCCAACTTTCCTCCTTCTCGTACACACTGTTTTAAGATTCCGAACCCATCTGACTCACAAAACTGTCTAAAAAGGCCATTTAAACCAATACCGCTTTTTTGTTTCTTTTCCTTATACATTCATTTTTTTCACGTTTTTGCACTCAAAACAACTTTCCTCTTTCGCGTACACACTATTTTTAAGATTCCGAACACATCTGACTCACAAAACTGTCTAAAAAGCCATTTAAACCAATACCGCCCTTTTGTTTCTTTTCCTTATGCATTCATTTTTCTTACGTTTTTGCACTCAAGACAACTTCCCTCCTTTGCGTACACACTTTTTTTATGATTCCGAACCCATCTGACTAACAAAACCGTCCAAAAGACCATTTAAACCAATTCCGCCCTTTTGTTTCTTTTCCTTATGCATTCATTTTTCTTACGTTTTTGCACTCAAGACATCTTTCCTCCTTCGCGTACACACTTTTTTTATGATTCGGAACCCATCTGACTCACAAAATCGTCTAAAAGACCATTTAAACCAGTAACGCCCTTTTGTTTCTTTTCCTTATACAATCATTTTTTCCACGATTTTGCACTCAAAACAGTTTTCTTCCTTTGCGTACACACTGTTTTTATGATTCCGAACCCATATGACTCACAAAATCGTTAAAAAAGCCATTTAAACCAATACCGCCCTTTTGTTTCTTTTCCTTATACATTCACTTTTTCTACGTTTTTCCAACTTTCCTCCTTCTCGTACACACAATTTTTATGATTCCGAACCCACTTGACTCACAAAACCGCCTAAAAGGCCATTTAAACCAATTCCGCCCTTTTGTTTCTTTTCCTTCTGCATTCATTTTTCTTACGTTTTTGCACTCAAGACAACTTCCCTCCTTCGCGTACACTTCCCTCCTTATTACTTTTTCCACGTTTTTCGAACTTTCCACCTTCGCGTACACACTGTTTTTATGATTCCAAACCCATCTGACTAACAAAACCGTCTAAAAAGCCATTTAAACCAATACCGCCCTTTTGTTTCTTTTCCTTATGCATTCATTTTTCTTACGTTTTTGCACTCAAGACAACTTCCCTCCTTTGCGTACACACTTTTTTTATGATTCCGAACCCATCTGACTAACAAAACCGTCCAAAAGACCATTTAAACCAATTCCGCCCTTTTGTTTCTTTTCCTTATGCATTCATTTTTCTTACGTTTTTGCACTCAAGACATCTTTCCTCCTTCGCGTACACACTTTTTTTATGATTCGGAACCCATCTGACTCACAAAATCGTCTAAAAGACCATTTAAACCAGTAACGCCCTTTTGTTTCTTTTCCTTATACAATCATTTTTTCCACGATTTTGCACTCAAAACAGTTTTCTTCCTTTGCGTACACACTGTTTTTATGATTCCGAACCCATATGACTCACAAAATCGTTAAAAAAGCCATTTAAACCAATACCGCCCTTTTGTTTCTTTTCCTTATACATTCACTTTTTCTACGTTTTTCCAACTTTCCTCCTTCTCGTACACACAATTTTTATGATTCCGAACCCACTTGACTCACAAAACCGCCTAAAAGGCCATTTAAACCAATTCCGCCCTTTTGTTTCTTTTCCTTCTGCATTCATTTTTCTTACGTTTTTGCACTCAAGACAACTTCCCTCCTTCGCGTACACTTCCCTCCTTATTACTTTTTCCACGTTTTTCGAACTTTCCACCTTCGCGTACACACTGTTTTTATGATTCCAAACCCATCTGACTAACAAAACCGTCTAAAAAGCCATTTAAACCAATACCGCCCTTTTGTTTCTTTTCCTTATGCATTCATTTTTCGTACTTTTTTGCACGCAAGACAATTTCCCTCCTTCGCGTACACACTTTTTTTATGATTCCGAACCCATCTGACTAACAAAACCGTCAAAAAGACCATTTAAACCAATTCCGCCCTTTTGTTTCTTTTCCTTATGCATTCATTTTTCTTACGTTTTTGCACTCAAGACATCTTTCCTCCTTCGCGTACACACTTTTTTTATGATTCGGAACCCATCTGACTCACAAAATCGTCTAAAAGACCATTTAAACCAATAACGCCCTTTTGTTTCTTTTCCTTATACATTCATTTTTTCCACGATTTTGCACTCAAAACAGTTTTCTTCCTTTGCGTACACACTGTTTTTATGATTCCGAACCCATATGACTCACAAAATCGTTAAAAAGGCCATTTAAACCAATACCGCCCTTTTGTTTCTTTTCCTTATACATTCACTTTTTCTACGTTTTTCCAACTTTCCTCCTTCTCGTACACACAATTTTTATGATTCCGAACCCACTTGACTCACAAAACCGCCTAAAAGGCCATTTAAACCAATTCCGCCCTTTTGTTTCTTTTCCTTCTGCATTCATTTTTCTTACGTTTTTGCACTCAAGACAACTTCCCTCCTTCGCGTACACTTCCCTCCTTATTACTTTTTCCACGTTTTTCGAACTTTCCTCCTTCGCGTACACACTGTTCTTATGATTCCAAACCCATCTGACTAACAAAACCGTCTAAAAAGCCATTTAAACCAATACCGCCCTTTTGTTTCTTTTCCTTATGCATTCATTTTTCTTACTTTTTTGCACGCAAGACAATTTCCCTCCTTCGCGTACACACTTTTTTTATGATTCCGGACCCATCTGACTCACAAAATAGTTAAAAAGGCCATTTAAACCAATACCGCCGTATTGTTTCTTTTCATTATACATTCACTTTTTCCACGTTTTTCGAACTTTCCTCCTTCTCGTACACACAATTTTTATGATTCCGAACCCACTTGACTCAGAAAACCGCCTAAAAGGCCATTTAAACCAATTCCGCCCTTTTGTTTCTTTTCCTTCTGCATTCATTTTTCTTACGTTTTTGCACTCAAGACAACTTCCCTCCTTCGCGTACACACTTTTTTTATGATTCCGAACCCATCTGACTCACAAAATAGTTAAAAAAGCCATTTAAACCAATACCGCCCTTTTGTTTCTTTTCCTTATGCATTCATTTTTTTCACGTTTTTGCACTCAAAACAACTTTCCTCCTTCGCGTACACACTGTTTTTAAGATTCCGAACCCATCTGACTCACAAAACTGTCTAAAAAGCCATTTAAACCAATACCGCCCTTTTGTTTCTTTTCCTTATACATTCATTTTTCTTACGTTTTTGCACTCAAGACAACTTCTCTCCTTCGCGTACACACTTTTTTATGATTCCGAACCCATCTGACTCACAAAATAGTTAAAAAGGCCATTTAAACCAATACCGCCCTTTTGTTTCTTTTCCTTATACATTCATTTGTCTTACGTTATTGCACTCAAGACAACTTCCCTCCTTCGCGTACACACTTTTTTTATGATTCCGGACCCATGTGACTCACAAAATAGTTAAAAAGGCCATTTAAACCAATACCGCCGTTTTGTTTCTTTTCCTTATACATTCACTTTTTCCACGTTTTTCGAACTTTCCTCCTTCTCGTACACACAATTTTTATGATTCCGAACCCACTTGACTCACAAAACCGCCTAAAAGGCTATTTAAACCAATTCCGCCCTTTTGTTTCTTTTCCTTATACATTCATTTTTTTCACGTTTTTGCACTTAAAACAACATTCCTCCTTCTCGTACATACTTTTTTATGATTCCGAACCCATCTGACTCACAAAACTGTCTAAAAAGCCATTTAAACCAATACCGCCCTTATGTTTCTTTTCCTTATGCATTCATTTTTCCCACGTTTTTGCACTCAAAACAACTTTCCTCCTTTGCGTACACACTTTGTTTATGATTCCGAACCCATATGACTCACAAAATCGTTAAAAAGGCCATTTAACCCAATACCGCCCTTTCGTTTCTTTTCCTTACACATTCATTTTTCTTACATTTTTGCACTCAAGACAACTTTCCACCTTCGCGTACACACTGTTTTGATGATTCCGAACCCATCTGACTCACAAAATCATCTAAAAGACCATTTAAACTAATACCTCCCTTTTGTTTATTTTCTTTATACATTCATTTTTTCCACGTTTTTACACTCAAAACAACTTTCCTCCTTCGCGTACACACTGTTTTTAAGATTCCGAACCCATGACTCACAAAACTGTCTAAAAAGCCATTTAAACCAATACCGCCCTTTTGTTTCTTTTCCTTATGCATTCATTTTTCTTACGTTTTTGCACTCAAGACATCTTTCCTCCTTCGCGTACACACTTTTTTTATGATTCCGAACCCATATGACTCACAAAATCGTTAAAAAGGCCATTTAAACCAATACCGCCCTTTTGTTTCTTTTCCTTATACATTCACTTTTTCTACGTTTTTCCAACTTTCCTCCTTCTCGTACACACAATTTTTATGATTCCGAACCCACTTGACTCACAAAACCGCCTAAAAGGCCATTTAAACCAATTCCGCCCTTTTGTTTCTTTTCCTTCTGCATTCATTTTTCTTACGTTTTTGCACTCAAGACAACTTCCCTCCTTCGCGTACACTTCCCTCCTTATTACTTTTTCCACGTTTTTCGAACTTTCCTCCTTCGCGTACACACTGTTTTTATGATTCCAAACCCATCTGACTAACAAAACCGTCTAAAAAGCCATTTAAACCAATACCGCCCTTTTGTTTCTTTTCCTTATGCATTCATTTTTCGTACTTTTTTGCACGCAAGACAATTTCCCTCCTTCGCGTACACACTTTTTTTATGATTCCGAACCCATCTGACTAACAAAACCGTCCAAAAGACCATTTAAACCAATTCCGCCCTTTTGTTTCTTTTCCTTCTGCATTCATTTTTCTTACGTTTTTGCACTCAAGACAACTTCCCTCCTTCGCGTACACTTCCCTCCTTATTACTTTTTCCACGTTTTTTGAACTTTCCTCCTTCGCGTACACACTGTTCTTATGATTCCAAACCCATCTGACTAACAAAACCGTCTAAAAAGCCATTTAAACCAATACCGCCCTTTTGTTTCTTTTCCTTATGCATTCATTTTTCTTACTTTTTTGCACGCAAGACAATTTCCCTCCTTCGCGTACACACTTTTTTTATGATTCCGGACCCATCTGACTCACAAAATAGTTAAAAAGGCCATTTAAACCAATACCGCCGTATTGTTTCTTTTCATTATACATTCACTTTTTCCACGTTTTTCGAACTTTCCTCCTTCTCGTACACACAATTTTTATGATTCCGAACCCACTTGACTCACAAAACCGCCTAAAAGGCCATTTAAACCAATTCCGCCCTTTTGTTTCTTTTCCTTCTGCATTCATTTTTCTTACGTTTTTGCACTCAAGACAACTTCCCTCCTTCGCGTACACACTTTTTTTATGATTCCGAACCCATCTGACTCACAAAATAGTTAAAAAGGCCATTTAAACCAATACCGCCCTTTTGTTTCTTTTCCTTATGCATTCATTTTTTTCACGTTTTTGCACTCAAAACAACTTTCCTCCTTCGCGTACACACTGTTTTTAAGATTCCGAACCCATCTGACTCACAAAACTGTCTAAAAAGCCATTTAAACCAATACCGCCCTTTTGTTTCTTTTCCTTATACATTCATTTTTCTTACGTTTTTGCACTCAAGACAACTTCTCTCCTTCGCGTACACACTTTTTTATGATTCCGAACCCATCTGACTCACAAAATAGTTAAAAAGGCCATTTAAACCAATACCGCCCTTTTGTTTCTTTTCCTTATACATTCATTTGTCTTACGTTATTGCACTCAAGACAACTTCCCTCCTTCGCGTACACACTTTTTTTATGATTCCGGACCCATGTGACTCACAAAATAGCTAAAAAGGCCATTTAAACCAATACCGCCGTTTTGTTTCTTTTCCTTATACATTCACTTTTTCCACGTTTTTCGAACTTTCCTCCTTCTCGTACACACAATTTTTATGATTCCGAACCCACTTGACTCACAAAACCGCCTAAAAGGCTATTTAAACCAATTCCGCCCTTTTGTTTCTTTTCCTTATACATTCATTTTTTTCACGTTTTTGCACTTAAAACAACATTCCTCCTTCTCGTACATACTTTTTTATGATTCCGAACCCATCTGACTCACAAAACTGTCTAAAAAGCCATTTAAACCAATAACGCCCTTTTGTTTCTTTTCCTTATGCATTCATTTTTCCCACGTTTTTGCACTCAAAACAACTTTCCTCCTTCGCGTACACACTTTTTTTATGATTCCGAACCCATATGACTCACAAAATCGTTAAAAAGGCCATTTAAACCAATAACGCCCTTTTGTTTCTTTTCCTTAAACATTCATTTTTTCCACGATTTTACACTCAAAACAGTTTTCCTCCTTTGCGTACACACTGTTTTTATGATTCCGAACCCATAAGACTCACAAAATCGTTAAAAAGGCCATTTAAACCAATACCGCCCTTTTGTTCCTTTTCCTTATTCATTCACTTTTTCCACGTTTTTCGAAATTTCCTCCTTCTCGTACACACAATTTTTATGATTCCGAACCCACTTGACTCACAAAACCGCCTAAAAGGCCATTTAAACCAATTCCGCCCTTTTGTTTCTTTTCCTTCTGCATTCATTTTTCTCACGTTTTTGCACTCAAGACAACTTCCCTCCTTCGCGTACACTTCCCTCCTTATTACTTTTTCCACGTTTTTCGAACTTTCCTCCTTCGCGTACACACTGTTTTTATGATTCCAAACCCATCTGACTAACAAAACCGTCCAAAAGACCATTTAAACCAATTCCGCCCTTTTGTTTCTTTTCCTTATGCATTCATTTTTCTTACGTTTTTGCACTCAAGACATCTTTCCTCCTTCGCGTACACACTTTTTTTATGATTCGGAACCCATCTGACTCACAAAATCGTCTAAAAGACCATTTAAACCAATAACGCCCTTTTGTTTCTTTTCCTTATACATTCATTTTTTCCACGATTTTGCACTCAAAACAATTTTCCTCCTTTGCGTACACACTGTTTTTATGATTCCGAACCCATATGACTCACAAAATCGTTAAAAAGGCCATTTAAACCAATAACGCCCTTTTGTTTCTTTTCCTTAAACATTCATTTTTTCCACGATTTTACACTCAAAACAGTTTTCCTCCTTTGCGTACACACTGTTTTTATGATTCCGAACCCATATGACTCACAAAATCGTTAAAAAGGCCATTTAAACCAATACCGCCCTTTTGTTCCTTTTCCTTATTCATTCACTTTTTCCACGTTTTTCGAAATTTCCTCCTTCTCGTACACACAATTTTTATGATTCCGAACCCACTTGACTCACAAAACCGCCTAAAAGGCCATTTAAACCAATTCCGCCCTTTTGTTTCTTTTCCTTCTGCATTCATTTTTCTCACGTTTTTGCACTCAAGACAACTTCCCTCCTTCGCGTACACTTCCCTCCTTATTACTTTTTCCACGTTTTTCGAACTTTCCTCCTTCGCGTACACACTGTTTTTATGATTCCAAACCCATCTGACTAACAAAACCGTCCAAAAGACCATTTAAACCAATTCCGCCCTTTTGTTTCTTTTCCTTATGCATTCATTTTTCTTACGTTTTTGCACTCAAGACATCTTTCCTCCTTCGCGTACACACTTTTTTTATGATTCGGAACCCATCTGACTCACAAAATCGTCTAAAAGACCATTTAAACCAATAACGCCCTTTTGTTTCTTTTCCTTATACATTCATTTTTTCCACGATTTTGCACTCAAAACAATTTTCCTCCTTTGCGTACACACTGTTTTTATGATTCCGAACCCATATGACTCACAAAATCGTTAAAAAGGCCATTTAAACCAATACCGCCCTTTTGTTTCTTTTCCTTATACATTCACGTATTTCCAACTTTCCTCCTTCTCGTACACACTGTTTTAAGATTCCGAACCCATCTGACTCACAAAACTGTCTAAAAAGGCCATTTAAACCAATACCGCTTTTTTGTTTCTTTTCCTTATACATTCATTTTTTTCACGTTTTTGCACTCAAAACAACTTTCCTCTTTCGCGTACACACTATTTTTAAGATTCCGAACACATCTGACTCACAAAACTGTCTAAAAAGCCATTTAAACCAATACCGCCCTTTTGTTTCTTTTCCTTATGCATTCATTTTTCTTACGTTTTTGCACTCAAGACAACTTCCCTCCTTTGCGTACACACTTTTTTTATGATTCCGAACCCATCTGACTAACAAAACCGTCCAAAAGACCATTTAAACCAATTCCGCCCTTTTGTTTCTTTTCCTTATGCATTCATTTTTCTTACGTTTTTGCACTCAAGACATCTTTCCTCCTTCGCGTACACACTTTTTTTATGATTCGGAACCCATCTGACTCACAAAATCGTCTAAAAGACCATTTAAACCAATAACGCCCTTTTGTTTCTTTTCCTTATACAATCATTTTTTCCACGATTTTGCACTCAAAACAGTTTTCTTCCTTTGCGTACACACTGTTTTTATGATTCCGAACCCATATGACTCACAAAATCGTTAAAAAAGCCATTTAAACCAATACCGCCCTTTTGTTTCTTTTCCTTATACATTCACTTTTTCTACGTTTTTCCAACTTTCCTCCTTCTCGTACACACAATTTTTATGATTCCGAACCCACTTGACTCACAAAACCGCCTAAAAGGCCATTTAAACCAATTCCGCCCTTTTGTTTCTTTTCCTTCTGCATTCATTTTTCTTACGTTTTTGCACTCAAGACAACTTCCCTCCTTCGCGTACACTTCCCTCCTTATTACTTTTTCCACGTTTTTCGAACTTTCCACCTTCGCGTACACACTGTTTTTATGATTCCAAACCCATCTGACTAACAAAACCGTCTAAAAAGCCATTTAAACCAATACCGCCCTTTTGTTTCTTTTCCTTATGCATTCATTTTTCGTACTTTTTTGCACGCAAGACAATTTCCCTCCTTCGCGTACACACTTTTTTTATGATTCCGAACCCATCTGACTAACAAAACCGTCCAAAAGACCATTTAAACCAATTCCGCCCTTTTGTTTCTTTTCCTTATGCATTCATTTTTCTTACGTTTTTGCACTCAAGACATCTTTCCTCCTTCGCGTACACACTTTTTTTATGATTCGGAACCCATCTGACTCACAAAATCGTCTAAAAGACCATTTAAACCAATAACGCCCTTTTGTTTCTTTTCCTTATACATTCATTTTTTCCACGATTTTGCACTCAAAACAGTTTTCTTCCTTTGCGTACACACTGTTTTTATGATTCCGAACCCATATGACTCACAAAATCGTTAAAAAGGCCATTTAAACCAATACCGCCCTTTTGTTTCTTTTCCTTATACATTCACTTTTTCCACGTTTTTCCAACTTTCCTCCTTCTCGTACACACAATTTTTATGATTCCGAACCCACTTGACTCACAAAACCGCCTAAAAGGCCATTTAAACCAATTCCGCCCTTTTGTTTCTTTTCCTTCTGCATTCATTTTTCTTACGTTTTTGCACTCAAGACAACTTCCCTCCTTCGCGTACACTTCCCTCCTTATTACTTTTTCCACGTTTTTCGAAATTTCCTCCTTCGCGTACACACTGTTCTTATGATTCCAAACCCATCTGACTAACAAAACCGTCTAAAAAGCCATTTAAACCAATACCGCCCTTTTGTTTCTTTTCCTTATGCATTCATTTTTCTTACTTTTTTGCACGCAAGACAATTTCCCTCCTTCGCGTACACACTTTTTTTATGATTCCGGACCCATCTGACTCACAAAATAGTTAAAAAGGCCATTTAAACCAATACCGCCGTATTGTTTCTTTTCATTATACATTCACTTTTTCCACGTTTTTCGAACTTTCCTCCTTCTCGTACACACAATTTTTATGATTCCGAACCCACTTGACTCACAAAACCGCCTAAAAGGCCATTTAAACCAATTCCGCCCTTTTGTTTCTTTTCCTTCTGCATTCATTTTTCTTACGTTTTTGCACTCAAGACAACTTCCCTCCTTCGCGTACACACTTTTTTTATGATTCCGAACCCATCTGACTCACAAAATAGTTAAAAAGGCCATTTAAACCAATACCGCCCTTTTGTTTCTTTTCCTTATGCATTCATTTTTTTCACGTTTTTGCACTCAAAACAACTTTCCTCCTTCGCGTACACACTGTTTTTAAGATTCCGAACCCATCTGACTCACAAAACTGTCTAAAAAGCCATTTAAACCAATACCGCCCTTTTGTTTCTTTTCCTTATACATTCATTTTTCTTACGTTTTTGCACTCAAGACAACTTCTCTCCTTCGCGTACACACTTTTTTATGATTCCGAACCCATCTGACTCACAAAATAGTTAAAAAGGCCATTTAAACCAATACCGCCCTTTTGTTTCTTTTCCTTATACATTCATTTGTCTTACGTTATTGCACTCAAGACAACTTCCCTCCTTCGCGTACACACTTTTTTTATGATTCCGGACCCATGTGACTCACAAAATAGTTAAAAAGGCCATTTAAACCAATACCGCCGTTTTGTTTCTTTTCCTTATACATTCACTTTTTCCACGTTTTTCGAACTTTCCTCCTTCTCGTACACACAATTTTTATGATTCCGAACCCACTTGACTCACAAAACCGCCTAAAAGGCTATTTAAACCAATTCCGCCCTTTTGTTTCTTTTCCTTATACATTCATTTTTTTCACGTTTTTGCACTTAAAACAACATTCCTCCTTCTCGTACATACTTTTTTATGATTCCGAACCCATCTGACTCACAAAACTGTCTAAAAAGCCATTTAAACCAATACCGCCCTTATGTTTCTTTTCCTTATGCATTCATTTTTCCCACGTTTTTGCACTCAAAACAACTTTCCTCCTTTGCGTACACACTTTGTTTATGATTCCGAACCCATATGACTCACAAAATCGTTAAAAAGGCCATTTAACCCAATACCGCCCTTTCGTTTCTTTTCCTTACACATTCATTTTTCTTACATTTTTGCACTCAAGACAACTTTCCACCTTCGCGTACACACTGTTTTGATGATTCCGAACCCATCTGACTCACAAAATCATCTAAAAGACCATTTAAACTAATACCTCCCTTTTGTTTATTTTCCTTATACATTCATTTTTTCCACGTTTTTACACTCAAAACAACTTTCCTCCTTCGCGTACACACTGTTTTTAAGATTCCGAACCCATGACTCACAAAACTGTCTAAAAAGCCATTTAAACCAATACCGCCCTTTTGTTTCTTTTCCTTATGCATTCATTTTTCTTACGTTTTTGCACTCAAGACATCTTTCCTCCTTCGCGTACACACTTTTTTTATGATTCCGAACCCATATGACTCACAAAATCGTTAAAAAGGCCATTTAAACCAATACCGCCCTTTTGTTTCTTTTCCTTATACATTCACTTTTTCTACGTTTTTCCAACTTTCCTCCTTCTCGTACACACAATTTTTATGATTCCGAACCCACTTGACTCACAAAACCGCCTAAAAGGCCATTTAAACCAATTCCGCCCTTTTGTTTCTTTTCCTTCTGCATTCATTTTTCTTACGTTTTTGCACTCAAGACAACTTCCCTCCTTCGCGTACACTTCCCTCCTTATTACTTTTTCCACGTTTTTCGAACTTTCCTCCTTCGCGTACACACTGTTTTTATGATTCCAAACCCATCTGACTAACAAAACCGTCTAAAAAGCCATTTAAACCAATACCGCCCTTTTGTTTCTTTTCCTTATGCATTCATTTTTCGTACTTTTTTGCACGCAAGACAATTTCCCTCCTTCGCGTACACACTTTTTTTATGATTCCGAACCAATCTGACTAACAAAACCGTCCAAAAGACCATTTAAACCAATTCCGCCCTTTTGTTTCTTTTCCTTCTGCATTCATTTTTCTTACGTTTTTGCACTCAAGACAACTTCCCTCCTTCGCGTACACTTCCCTCCTTATTACTTTTTCCACGTTTTTCGAACTTTCCTCCTTCGCGTACACACTGTTCTTATGATTCCAAACCCATCTGACTAACAAAACCGTCTAAAAAGCCATTTAAACCAATACCGCCCTTTTGTTTCTTTTCCTTATGCATTCATTTTTCTTACTTTTTTGCACGCAAGACAATTTCCCTCCTTCGCGTACACACTTTTTTTATGATTCCGGACCCATCTGACTCACAAAATAGTTAAAAAGGCCATTTAAACCAATACCGCCGTATTGTTTCTTTTCATTATACATTCACTTTTTCCACGTTTTTCGAACTTTCCTCCTTCTCGTACACACAATTTTTATGATTCCGAACCCACTTGACTCACAAAACCGCCTAAAAGGCCATTTAAACCAATTCCGCCCTTTTGTTTCTTTTCCTTCTGCATTCATTTTTCTTACGTTTTTGCACTCAAGACAACTTCCCTCCTTCGCGTACACACTTTTTTTATGATTACGAACCCATCTGACTCACAAAATAGTTAAAAAGGCCATTTAAACCAATACCGCCCTTTTGTTTCTTTTCCTTATGCATTCATTTTTTTCACGTTTTTGCACTCAAAACAACTTTCCTCCTTCGCGTACACACTGTTTTTAAGATTCCGAACCCATCTGACTCACAAAACTGTCTAAAAAGCCATTTAAACCAATACCGCCCTTTTGTTTCTTTTCCTTATACATTCATTTTTCTTACGTTTTTGCACTCAAGACAACTTCTCTCCTTCGCGTACACACTTTTTTATGATTCCGAACCCATCTGACTCACAAAATAGTTAAAAAGGCCATTTAAACCAATACCGCCCTTTTGTTTCTTTTCCTTATACATTCATTTGTCTTACGTTATTGCACTCAAGACAACTTCCCTCCTTCGCGTACACACTTTTTTTATGATTCCGGACCCATGTGACTCACAAAATAGTTAAAAAGGCCATTTAAACCAATACCGCCGTTTTGTTTCTTTTCCTTATACATTCACTTTTTCCACGTTTTTCGAACTTTCCTCCTTCTCGTACACACAATTTTTATGATTCCGAACCCACTTGACTCACAAAACCGCCTAAAAGGCTATTTAAACCAACTCCGCCCTTTTGTTTCTTTTCCTTATACATTCATTTTTTTCACGTTTTTGCACTTAAAACAACATTCCTCCTTCTCGTACATACTTTTTTATGATTCCGAACCCATCTGACTCACAAAACTGTCTAAAAAGCCATTTAAACCAATACCGCCCTTATGTTTCTTTTCCTTATGCATTCATTTTTCCCACGTTTTTGCACTCAAAACAACTTTCCTCCTTTGCGTACACACTTTGTTTATGATTCCGAACCCATATGACTCACAAAATCGTTAAAAAGGCCATTTAACCCAATACCGCCCTTTCGTTTCTTTTCCTTACACATTCATTTTTCTTACATTTTTGCACTCAAGACAACTTTCCACCTTCGCGTACACACTGTTTTGATGATTCCGAACCCATCTGACTCACAAAATCATCTAAAAGACCATTTAAACTAATACCTCCCTTTTGTTTATTTTCCTTATACATTCATTTTTTCCACGTTTTTACACTCAAAACAACTTTCCTCCTTCGCGTACACACTGTTTTTAAGATTCCAAACCCATGACTCACAAAACTGTCTAAAAAGCCATTTAAACCAATACCGCCCTTTTGTTTCTTTTCCTTATGCATTCATTTTTCTTACGTTTTTGCACTCAAGACATCTTTCCTCCTTCGCGTACACACTTTTTTTATGATTCCGAACCCATATGACTCACAAAATCGTTAAAAAGGCCATTTAAACCAATACCGCCCTTTTGTTTCTTTTCCTTATACATTCACTTTTTCTACGTTTTTCCAACTTTCCTCCTTCTCGTACACACAATTTTTATGATTCCGAACCCACTTGACTCACAAAACCGCCTAAAAGGCCATTTAAACCAATTCCGCCCTTTTGTTTCTTTTCCTTCTGCATTCATTTTTCTTACGTTTTTGCACTCAAGACAACTTCCCTCCTTCGCGTACACTTCCCTCCTTATTACTTTTTCCACGTTTTTCGAACTTTCCTCCTTCGCGTACACACTGTTTTTATGATTCCAAACCCATCTGACTAACAAAACCGTCTAAAAAGCCATTTAAACCAATACCGCCCTTTTGTTTCTTTTCCTTATGCATTCATTTTTCGTACTTTTTTGCACGCAAGACAATTTCCCTCCTTCGCGTACACACTTTTTTTATGATTCCGAACCCATCTGACTAACAAAACCGTCCAAAAGACCATTTAAACCAATTCCGCCCTTTTGTTTCTTTTCCTTATGCATTCATTTTTCTTACGTTTTTGCACTCAAGACATCTTTCCTCCTTCGCGTACACACTTTTTTTATGATTCGGAACCCATCTGACTCACAAAATCGTCTAAAAGACCATTTAAACCAATAACGCCCTTTTGTTTCTTTTCCTTATACATTCATTTTTTCCACGATTTTGCACTCAAAACAGTTTTCTTCCTTTGCGTACACACTGTTTTTATGATTCCGAACCCATATGACTCACAAAATCGTTAAAAAGGCCATTTAAACCAATACCGCCCTTTTGTTTCTTTTCCTTATACATTCACTTTTTCTACGTTTTTCCAACTTTCCTCCTTCTCGTACACACAATTTTTATGATTCCGAACCCACTTGACTCACAAAACCGCCTAAAAGGCCATTTAAACCAATTCCGCCCTTTTGTTTCTTTTCCTTCTGCATTCATTTTTCTTACGTTTTTGCACTCAAGACAACTTCCCTCCTTCGCGTACACTTCCCTCCTTATTACTTTTTCCACGTTTTTCGAACTTTCCTCCTTCGCGTACACACTGTTTTTATGATTCCAAACCCATCTGACTAACAAAACCGTCTAAAAAGCCATTTAAACCAATACCGCCCTTTTGTTTCTTTTCCTTATGCATTCATTTTTCGTACTTTTTTGCACGCAAGACAATTTCCCTCCTTCGCGTACACACTATTTTTATGATTCCGAACCCATCTGACTAACAAAACCGTCCAAAAGACCATTTAAACCAATTCCGCCCTTTTGTTTCTTTTCCTTATGCATTCATTTTTCTTACGTTTTTGCACTCAAGACATCTTTCCTCCTTCGCGTACACACTTTTTTTATGATTCGGAACCCATCTGACTCACAAAATCGTCTAAAAGACCATTTAAACCAATAACGCCCTTTTGTTTCTTTTCCTTATACATTCATTTTTTCCACGATTTTGCACTCAAAACAGTTTTCTTCCTTTGCGTACACACTGTTTTTATGATTCCGAACCCATATGACTCACAAAATCGTTAAAAAGGCCATTTAAACCAATACCGCCCTTTTGTTTCTTTTCCTTATACATTCACTTTTTCTACGTTTTTCCAACTTTCCTCCTTCTCGTACACACAATTTTTATGATTCCGAACCCACTTGACTCACAAAACCGCCTAAAAGGCCATTTAAACCAATTCCGCCCTTTTGTTTCTTTTCCTTCTGCATTCATTTTTCTTACGTTTTTGCACTCAAGACAACTTCCCTCCTTCGCGTACACTTCCCTCCTTATTACTTTTTCCACGTTTTTCGAACTTTCCTCCTTCGCGTACACACTGTTCTTATGATTCCAAACCCATCTGACTAACAAAACCGTCTAAAAAGCCATTTAAACCAATACCGCCCTTTTGTTTCTTTTCCTTATGCATTCATTTTTCTTACTTTTTTGCACGCAAGACAATTTCCCTCCTTCGCGTACACACTTTTTTTATGATTCCGGACCCATCTGACTCACAAAATAGTTAAAAAGGCCATTTAAACCAATACCGCCGTTTTGTTTCTTTTCATTATACATTCACTTTTTCCACGTTTTTCGAACTTTCCTCCTTCTCGTACACACAATTTTTATGATTCCGAACCCACTTGACTCACAAAACCGCCTAAAAGGCCATTTAAACCAATTCCGCCCTTTTGTTTCTTTTCCTTCTGCATTCATTTTTCTTACGTTTTTGCACTCAAGACAACTTCCCTCCTTCGCGTACACACTTTTTTTATGATTCCGAACCCATCTGACTCACAAAATAGTTAAAAAGGCCATTTAAACCAATACCGCCCTTTTGTTTCTTTTCCTTATGCATTCATTTTTTTCACGTTTTTGCACTCAAAACAACTTTCCTCCTTCGCGTACACACTGTTTTTAAGATTCCGAACCCATCTGACTCACAAAACTGTCTAAAAAGGCCATTTAAACCAATACCGCTTTTTTGTTTCTTTTCCTTATACATTCATTTTTTTCACGTTTTTGCACTCAAAACAACTTTCCTCTTTCGCGTACACACTATTTTTAAGATTCCGAACACATCTGACTCACAAAACTGTCTAAAAAGCCATTTAAACCAATACCGCCCTTTTGTTTCTTTTCCTTATGCATTCATTTTTCTTACGTTTTTGCACTCAAGACAACTTCCCTCCTTTGCGTACACACTTTTTTTATGATTCGGAACCCATCTGACTCACAAAATCGTCTAAAAGACCATTTAAACCAATAACGCCCTTTTGTTTCTTTTCCTTATACATTCATTTTTTCCACGATTTTGCACTCAAAACAGTTTTCTTCCTTTGCGTACACACTGTTTTTATGATTCCGAACCCATATGACTCACAAAATCGTTAAAAAGGCCATTTAAACCAATACCGCCCTTTTGTTTCTTTTCCTTATACATTCACTTTTTCTACGTTTTTCCAACTTTCCTCCTTCTCGTACACACAATTTTTATGATTCCGAACCCACTTGACTCACAAAACCGCCTAAAAGGCCATTTAAACCAATTCCGCCCTTTTGTTTCTTTTCCTTCTGCATTCATTTTTCTTACGTTTTTGCACTCAAGACAACTTCCCTCCTTCGCGTACACTTCCCTCCTTATTACTTTTTCCACGTTTTTCGAACTTTCCTCCTTCGCGTACACACTGTTTTTATGATTCCAAACCCATCTGACTAACAAAACCGTCTAAAAAGCCATTTAAACCAATACCGCCCTTTTGTTTCTTTTCCTTATGCATTCATTTTTCGTACTTTTTTGCACGCAAGACAATTTCCCTCCTTCGCGTACACACTTTTTTTATGATTCCGAACCCATCTGACTAACAAAACCGTCCAAAAGACCATTTAAACCAATTCCGCCCTTTTGTTTCTTTTCCTTATGCATTCATTTTTCTTACGTTTTTGCACTCAAGACATCTTTCCTCCTTCGCGTACACACTTTTTTTATGATTCGGAACCCATCTGACTCACAAAATCGTCTAAAAGACCATTTAAACCAATAACGCCCTTTTGTTTCTTTTCCTTATACATTCATTTTTTCCACGATTTTGCACTCAAAACAGTTTTCTTCCTTTGCGTACACACTGTTTTTATGATTCCGAACCCATATGACTCACAAAATCGTTAAAAAGGCCATTTAAACCAATACCGCCCTTTTGTTTCTTTTCCTTATACATTCACTTTTTCTACGTTTTTCCAACTTTCCTCCTTCTCGTACACACAATTTTTATGATTCCGAACCCACTTGACTCACAAAACCGCCTAAAAGGCCATTTAAACCAATTCCGCCCTTTTGTTTCTTTTCCTTCTGCATTCATTTTTCTTACGTTTTTGCACTCAAGACAACTTCCCTCCTTCGCGTACACTTCCCTCCTTATTACTTTTTCCACGTTTTTCGAACTTTCCTCCTTCGCGTACACACTGTTCTTATGATTCCAAACCCATCTGACTAACAAAACCGTCTAAAAAGCCATTTAAACCAATACCGCCCTTTTGTTTCTTTTCCTTATGCATTCATTTTTCTTACTTTTTTGCACGCAAGACAATTTCCCTCCTTCGCGTACACACTTTTTTTATGATTCCGGACCCATCTGACTCACAAAATAGTTAAAAAGGCCATTTAAACCAATACCGCCGTTTTGTTTCTTTTCATTATACATTCACTTTTTCCACGTTTTTCGAACTTTCCTCCTTCTCGTACACACAATTTTTATGATTCCGAACCCACTTGACTCACAAAACCGCCTAAAAGGCCATTTAAACCAATTCCGCCCTTTTGTTTCTTTTCCTTCTGCATTCATTTTTCTTACGTTTTTGCACTCAAGACAACTTCCCTCCTTCGCGTACACACTTTTTTTATGATTACGAACCCATCTGACTCACAAAATAGTTAAAAAGGCCATTTAAACCAATACCGCCCTTTTGTTTCTTTTCCTTATGCATTCATTTTTTTCACGTTTTTGCACTCAAAACAACTTTCCTCCTTCGCGTACACACTGTTTTTAAGATTCCGAACCCATCTGACTCACAAAACTGTCTAAAAAGCCATTTAAACCAATACCGCCGTTTTGTTTCTTTTCCTTATACATTCACTTTTTCCACGTTTTTCGAACTTTCCTCCTTCTCGTACACACAATTTTTATGATTCCGAACCCACTTGACTCACAAAACCGCCTAAAAGGCTATTTAAACCAATTCCGCCCTTTTGTTTCTTTTCCTTATACATTCATTTTTTTCACGTTTTTGCACTTAAAACAACATTCCTCCTTCTCGTACATACTTTTTTATGATTCCGAACCCATCTGACTCACAAAACTGTCTAAAAAGCCATTTAAACCAATACCGCCCTTATGTTTCTTTTCCTTATGCATTCATTTTTCCCACGTTTTTGCACTCAAAACAACTTTCCTCCTTTGCGTACACACTTTGTTTATGATTCCGAACCCATATGACTCACAAAATCGTTAAAAAGGCCATTTAACCCAATACCGCCCTTTCGTTTCTTTTCCTTACACATTCATTTTTCTTACATTTTTGCACTCAAGACAACTTTCCACCTTCGCGTACACACTGTTTTGATGATTCCGAACCCATCTGACTCACAAAATCATCTAAAAGACCATTTAAACTAATACCTCCCTTTTGTTTATTTTCCTTATACATTCATTTTTTCCACGTTTTTACACTCAAAACAGCTTTCCTCCTTCGCGTACACACTGTTTTTAAGATTCCGAACCCATGACTCACAAAACTGTCTAAAAAGCCATTTAAACCAATACCGCCCTTTTGTTTCTTTTCCTTATGCATTCATTTTTCTTACGTTTTTGCACTCAAGACATCTTTCCTCCTTCGCGTACACACTTTTTTTATGATTCCGAACCCATATGACTCACAAAATCGTTAAAAAGGCCATTTAAACCAATACCGCCCTTTTGTTTCTTTTCCTTATACATTCACTTTTTCTACGTTTTTCCAACTTTCCTCCTTCTCGTACACACAATTTTTATGATTCCGAACCCACTTGACTCACAAAACCGCCTAAAAGGCCATTTAAACCAATTCCGCCCTTTTGTTTCTTTTCCTTCTGCATTCATTTTTCTTACGTTTTTGCACTCAAGACAACTTCCCTCCTTCGCGTACACTTCCCTCCTTATTACTTTTTCCACGTTTTTCGAACTTTCCTCCTTCGCGTACACACTGTTTTTATGATTCCAAACCCATCTGACTAACAAAACCGTCTAAAAAGCCATTTAAACCAATACCGCCCTTTTGTTTCTTTTCCTTATGCATTCATTTTTCGTACTTTTTTGCACGCAAGACAATTTCCCTCCTTCGCGTACACACTTTTTTTATGATTCCGAACCAATCTGACTAACAAAACCGTCCAAAAGACCATTTAAACCAATTCCGCCCTTTTGTTTCTTTTCCTTCTGCATTCATTTTTCTTACGTTTTTGCACTCAAGACAACTTCCCTCCTTCGCGTACACTTCCCTCCTTATTACTTTTTCCACGTTTTTCGAACTTTCCTCCTTCGCGTACACACTGTTCTTATGATTCCAAACCCATCTGACTAACAAAACCGTCTAAAAAGCCATTTAAACCAATACCGCCCTTTTGTTTCTTTTCCTTATGCATTCATTTTTCTTACTTTTTTGCACGCAAGACAATTTCCCTCCTTCGCGTACACACTTTTTTTATGATTCCGGACCCATCTGACTCACAAAATAGTTAAAAAGGCCATTTAAACCAATACCGCCGTATTGTTTCTTTTCATTATACATTCACTTTTTCCACGTTTTTCGAACTTTCCTCCTTCTCGTACACACAATTTTTATGATTCCGAACCCACTTGACTCACAAAACCGCCTAAAAGGCCATTTAAACCAATTCCGCCCTTTTGTTTCTTTTCCTTCTGCATTCATTTTTCTTACGTTTTTGCACTCAAGACAACTTCCCTCCTTCGCGTACACACTTTTTTTATGATTACGAACCCATCTGACTCACAAAATAGTTAAAAAGGCCATTTAAACCAATACCGCCCTTTTGTTTCTTTTCCTTATGCATTCATTTTTTTCACGTTTTTGCACTCAAAACAACTTTCCTCCTTCGCGTACACACTGTTTTTAAGATTCCGAACCCATCTGACTCACAAAACTGTCTAAAAAGCCATTTAAACCAATACCGCCCTTTTGTTTCTTTTCCTTATACATTCATTTTTCTTACGTTTTTGCACTCAAGACAACTTCTCTCCTTCGCGTACACACTTTTTTATGATTCCGAACCCATCTGACTCACAAAATAGTTAAAAAGGCCATTTAAACCAATACCGCCCTTTTGTTTCTTTTCCTTATACATTCATTTGTCTTACGTTATTGCACTCAAGACAACTTCCCTCCTTCGCGTACACACTTTTTTTATGATTCCGGACCCATGTGACTCACAAAATAGTTAAAAAGGCCATTTAAACCAATACCGCCGTTTTGTTTCTTTTCCTTATACATTCACTTTTTCCACGTTTTTCGAACTTTCCTCCTTCTCGTACACACAATTTTTATGATTCCGAACCCACTTGACTCACAAAACCGCCTAAAAGGCTATTTAAACCAACTCCGCCCTTTTGTTTCTTTTCCTTATACATTCATTTTTTTCACGTTTTTGCACTTAAAACAACATTCCTCCTTCTCGTACATACTTTTTTATGATTCCGAACCCATCTCACTCACAAAACTGTCTAAAAAGCCATTTAAACCAATACCGCCCTTATGTTTCTTTTCCTTATGCATTCATTTTTCCCACGTTTTTGCACTCAAAACAACTTTCCTCCTTTGCGTACACACTTTGTTTATGATTCCGAACCCATATGACTCACAAAATCGTTAAAAAGGCCATTTAACCCAATACCGCCCTTTCGTTTCTTTTCCTTACACATTCATTTTTCTTACATTTTTGCACTCAAGACAACTTTCCACCTTCGCGTACACACTGTTTTGATGATTCCGAACCCATCTGACTCACAAAATCATCTAAAAGACCATTTAAACTAATACCTCCCTTTTGTTTATTTTCCTTATACATTCATTTTTTCCACGTTTTTACACTCAAAACAACTTTCCTCCTTCGCGTACACACTGTTTTTAAGATTCCAAACCCATGACTCACAAAACTGTCTAAAAAGCCATTTAAACCAATACCGCCCTTTTGTTTCTTTTCCTTATGCATTCATTTTTCTTACGTTTTTGCACTCAAGACATCTTTCCTCCTTCGCGTACACACTTTTTTTATGATTCCGAACCCATATGACTCACAAAATCGTTAAAAAGGCCATTTAAACCAATACCGCCCTTTTGTTTCTTTTCCTTATACATTCACTTTTTCTACGTTTTTCCAACTTTCCTCCTTCTCGTACACACAATTTTTATGATTCCGAACCCACTTGACTCACAAAACCGCCTAAAAGGCCATTTAAACCAATTCCGCCCTTTTGTTTCTTTTCCTTCTGCATTCATTTTTCTTACGTTTTTGCACTCAAGACAACTTCCCTCCTTCGCGTACACTTCCCTCCTTATTACTTTTTCCACGTTTTTCGAACTTTCCTCCTTCGCGTACACACTGTTTTTATGATTCCAAACCCATCTGACTAACAAAACCGTCTAAAAAGCCATTTAAACCAATACCGCCCTTTTGTTTCTTTTCCTTATGCATTCATTTTTCGTACTTTTTTGCACGCAAGACAATTTCCCTCCTTCGCGTACACACTTTTTTTATGATTCCGAACCCATCTGACTAACAAAACCGTCCAAAAGACCATTTAAACCAATTCCGCCCTTTTGTTTCTTTTCCTTATGCATTCATTTTTCTTACGTTTTTGCACTCAAGACATCTTTCCTCCTTCGCGTACACACTTTTTTTATGATTCGGAACCCATCTGACTCACAAAATCGTCTAAAAGACCATTTAAACCAATAACGCCCTTTTGTTTCTTTTCCTTATACATTCATTTTTTCCACGATTTTGCACTCAAAACAGTTTTCTTCCTTTGCGTACACACTGTTTTTATGATTCCGAACCCATATGACTCACAAAATCGTTAAAAAGGCCATTTAAACCAATACCGCCCTTTTGTTTCTTTTCCTTATACATTCACTTTTTCTACGTTTTTCCAACTTTCCTCCTTCTCGTACACACAATTTTTATGATTCCGAACCCACTTGACTCACAAAACCGCCTAAAAGGCCATTTAAACCAATTCCGCCCTTTTGTTTCTTTTCCTTCTGCATTCATTTTTCTTACGTTTTTGCACTCAAGACAACTTCCCTCCTTCGCGTACACTTCCCTCCTTATTACTTTTTCCACGTTTTTCGAACTTTCCTCCTTCGCGTACACACTGTTTTTATGATTCCAAACCCATCTGACTAACAAAACCGTCTAAAAAGCCATTTAAACCAATACCGCCCTTTTGTTTCTTTTCCTTATGCATTCATTTTTCGTACTTTTTTGCACGCAAGACAATTTCCCTCCTTCGCGTACACACTTTTTTTATGATTCCGAACCCATCTGACTAACAAAACCGTCCAAAAGACCATTTAAACCAATTCCGCCCTTTTGTTTCTTTTCCTTATGCATTCATTTTTCTTACGTTTTTGCACTCAAGACATCTTTCCTCCTTCGCGTACACACTTTTTTTATGATTCGGAACCCATCTGACTCACAAAATCGTCTAAAAGACCATTTAAACCAATAACGCCCTTTTGTTTCTTTTCCTTATACATTCATTTTTTCCACGATTTTGCACTCAAAACAGTTTTCTTCCTTTGCGTACACACTGTTTTTATGATTCCGAACCCATATGACTCACAAAATCGTTAAAAAGGCCATTTAAACCAATACCGCCCTTTTGTTTCTTTTCCTTATACATTCACTTTTTCTACGTTTTTCCAACTTTCCTCCTTCTCGTACACACAATTTTTATGATTCCGAACCCACTTGACTCACAAAACCGCCTAAAAGGCCATTTAAACCAATTCCGCCCTTTTGTTTCTTTTCCTTCTGCATTCATTTTTCTTACGTTTTTGCACTCAAGACAACTTCCCTCCTTCGCGTACACTTCCCTCCTTATTACTTTTTCCACGTTTTTCGAACTTTCCTCCTTCGCGTACACACTGTTCTTATGATTCCAAACCCATCTGACTAACAAAACCGTCTAAAAAGCCATTTAAACCAATACCGCCCTTTTGTTTCTTTTCCTTATGCATTCATTTTTCTTACTTTTTTGCACGCAAGACAATTTCCCTCCTTCGCGTACACACTTTTTTTATGATTCCGGACCCATCTGACTCACAAAATAGTTAAAAAGGCCATTTAAACCAATACCGCCGTTTTGTTTCTTTTCATTATACATTCACTTTTTCCACGTTTTTCGAACTTTCCTCCTTCTCGTACACACAATTTTTATGATTCCGAACCCACTTGACTCACAAAACCGCCTAAAAGGCCATTTAAACCAATTCCGCCCTTTTGTTTCTTTTCCTTCTGCATTCATTTTTCTTACGTTTTTGCACTCAAGACAACTTCCCTCCTTCGCGTACACACTTTTTTTATGATTCCGAACCCATCTGACTCACAAAATAGTTAAAAAGGCCATTTAAACCAATACCGCCCTTTTGTTTCTTTTCCTTATGCATTCATTTTTTTCACGTTTTTGCACTCAAAACAACTTTCCTCCTTCGCGTACACACTGTTTTTAAGATTCCGAACCCATCTGACTCACAAAACTGTCTAAAAAGGCCATTTAAACCAATACCGCTTTTTTGTTTCTTTTCCTTATACATTCATTTTTTTCACGTTTTTGCACTCAAAACAACTTTCCTCTTTCGCGTACACACTATTTTTAAGATTCCGAACACATCTGACTCACAAAACTGTCTAAAAAGCCATTTAAACCAATACCGCCCTTTTGTTTCTTTTCCTTATGCATTCATTTTTCTTACGTTTTTGCACTCAAGACAACTTCCCTCCTTTGCGTACACACTTTTTTTATGATTCGGAACCCATCTGACTCACAAAATCGTCTAAAAGACCATTTAAACCAATAACGCCCTTTTGTTTCTTTTCCTTATACATTCATTTTTTCCACGATTTTGCACTCAAAACAGTTTTCTTCCTTTGCGTACACACTGTTTTTATGATTCCGAACCCATATGACTCACAAAATCGTTAAAAAGGCCATTTAAACCAATACCGCCCTTTTGTTTCTTTTCCTTATACATTCACTTTTTCTACGTTTTTCCAACTTTCCTCCTTCTCGTACACACAATTTTTATGATTCCGAACCCACTTGACTCACAAAACCGCCTAAAAGGCCATTTAAACCAATTCCGCCCTTTTGTTTCTTTTCCTTCTGCATTCATTTTTCTTACGTTTTTGCACTCAAGACAACTTCCCTCCTTCGCGTACACTTCCCTCCTTATTACTTTTTCCACGTTTTTCGAACTTTCCTCCTTCGCGTACACACTGTTTTTATGATTCCAAACCCATCTGACTAACAAAACCGTCTAAAAAGCCATTTAAACCAATACCGCCCTTTTGTTTCTTTTCCTTATGCATTCATTTTTCGTACTTTTTTGCACGCAAGACAATTTCCCTCCTTCGCGTACACACTTTTTTTATGATTCCGAACCCATCTGACTAACAAAACCGTCCAAAAGACCATTTAAACCAATTCCGCCCTTTTGTTTCTTTTCCTTATGCATTCATTTTTCTTACGTTTTTGCACTCAAGACATCTTTCCTCCTTCGCGTACACACTTTTTTTATGATTCGGAACCCATCTGACTCACAAAATCGTCTAAAAGACCATTTAAACCAATAACGCCCTTTTGTTTCTTTTCCTTATACATTCATTTTTTCCACGATTTTGCACTCAAAACAGTTTTCTTCCTTTGCGTACACACTGTTTTTATGATTCCGAACCCATATGACTCACAAAATCGTTAAAAAGGCCATTTAAACCAATACCGCCCTTTTGTTTCTTTTCCTTATACATTCACTTTTTCTACGTTTTTCCAACTTTCCTCCTTCTCGTACACACAATTTTTATGATTCCGAACCCACTTGACTCACAAAACCGCCTAAAAGGCCATTTAAACCAATTCCGCCCTTTTGTTTCTTTTCCTTCTGCATTCATTTTTCTTACGTTTTTGCACTCAAGACAACTTCCCTCCTTCGCGTACACTTCCCTCCTTATTACTTTTTCCACGTTTTTCGAACTTTCCTCCTTCGCGTACACACTGTTCTTATGATTCCAAACCCATCTGACTAACAAAACCGTCTAAAAAGCCATTTAAACCAATACCGCCCTTTTGTTTCTTTTCCTTATGCATTCATTTTTCTTACTTTTTTGCACGCAAGACAATTTCCCTCCTTCGCGTACACACTTTTTTTATGATTCCGGACCCATCTGACTCACAAAATAGTTAAAAAGGCCATTTAAACCAATACCGCCGTTTTGTTTCTTTTCATTATACATTCACTTTTTCCACGTTTTTCGAACTTTCCTCCTTCTCGTACACACAATTTTTATGATTCCGAACCCACTTGACTCACAAAACCGCCTAAAAGGCCATTTAAACCAATTCCGCCCTTTTGTTTCTTTTCCTTCTGCATTCATTTTTCTTACGTTTTTGCACTCAAGACAACTTCCCTCCTTCGCGTACACACTTTTTTTATGATTCCGAACCCATCTGACTCACAAAATAGTTAAAAAGGCCATTTAAACCAATACCGCCCTTTTGTTTCTTTTCCTTATGCATTCATTTTTTTCACGTTTTTGCACTCAAAACAACTTTCCTCCTTCGCGTACACACTGTTTTTAAGATTCCGAACCCATCTGACTCACAAAACTGTCTAAAAAGGCCATTTAAACCAATACCGCTTTTTTGTTTCTTTTCCTTATACATTCATTTTTTTCACGTTTTTGCACTCAAAACAACTTTCCTCTTTCGCGTACACACTATTTTTAAGATTCCGAACACATCTGACTCACAAAACTGTCTAAAAAGCCATTTAAACCAATACCGCCCTTTTGTTTCTTTTCCTTATGCATTCATTTTTCTTACGTTTTTGCACTCAAGACAACTTCCCTCCTTTGCGTACACACTTTTTTTATGATTCCGAACCCATCTGACTAACAAAACCGTCCAAAAGACCATTTAAACCAATTCCGCCCTTTTGTTTCTTTTCCTTATGCATTCATTTTTCTTACGTTTTTGCACTCAAGACATCTTTCCTCCTTCGCGTACACACTTTTTTTATGATTCGGAACCCATCTGACTCACAAAATCGTCTAAAAGACCATTTAAACCAATAACGCCCTTTTGTTTCTTTTCCTTCTGCATTCATTTTTCTTACGTTTTTGCACTCAAGACAACTTCCCTCCTTCGCGTACACTTCCCTCCTTATTACTTTTTCCACGTTTTTCGAACTTTCCTCCTTCGCGTACACACTGTTTTTATGATTCCAAACCCATCTGACTAACAAAACCATCTAAAAAGCCATTTAAACCAATACCGCCCTTTTGTTTCTTTTCCTTATGCATTCATTTTTCGTACTTTTTTGCACGCAAGACAATTTCCCTCCTTCGCGTACACACTTTTTTTATGATTCCGAACCCATCTGACTAACAAAACCGTCCAAAAGACCATTTAAACCAATTCCGCCCTTTTGTTTCTTTTCCTTATGCATTCATTTTTCTTACGTTTTTGCACTCAAGACATCTTTCCTCCTTCGCGTACACACTTTTTTTATGATTCGGAACCCATCTGACTCACAAAATCGTCTAAAAGACCATTTAAACCAATAACGCCCTTTTGTTTCTTTTCCTTATACATTCATTTTTTCCACGATTTTGCACTCAAAACAGATTTCTTCCTTTGCGTACACACTGTTTTTATGATTCCGAACCCATATGACTCACAAAATCGTTAAAAAGGCCATTTAAACCAATACCGCCCTTTTGTTTCTTTTCCTTATACATTCACTTTTTCTACGTTTTTCCAACTTTCCTCCTTCTCGTACACACAATTTTTATGATTCCGAACCCACTTGACTCACAAAACCGCCTAAAAGGCCATTTAAACCAATTCCGCCCTTTTGTTTCTTTTCCTTCTGCATTCATTTTTCTTACGTTTTTGCACTCAAGACAACTTCCCTCCTTCGCGTACACACTTTTTTTATGATTCCGAACCCATCTGACTCACAAAATAGTTAAAAAGGCCCTTTAAACCAATACCGCTCTTTTGTTTCTTTTCCTTATGCATTCATTTTTTTCACGTTTTTGCACTCAAAACAACTTTCCTCCTTCGCGTACACACTGTTTTTAAGATTCCGAACCCATCTGACTCAGAAAACTGTCTAAAAAGCCATTTAAACCAATGCCGCCCTTTTGTTTCTTTTCCTTATGCATTCATTTTTCCCACGTTTTTGCATTCAAAACAACTTTCCTCCTTCGCGTACACACTTTTTTTATGATTCCGAAACCATATGACTCACAAAATTGTTAAAAAGGCCATTTAAACCAATACCGCCCTTTCGTTTCTTTTCCTTACACATTCATTTTTCTTACATTTTTGCACTCAAGACAACTTTCCTCCTTCGCGTATACACTGTTTTTAAGATTCCGAACCCATCTGACTCACAAAACTGTCTAAAAAGCCATTTAAACCAATACCGCCCTTTTGTTTCTTTTTCTTATGCATTCATTTTTCCCACGTTTTTGTACTCAAAACAACTTTCCTCCTTCGCGTAAACACTGTTTTTAAGATTCCGAACCCATCTGACTCACAAAACTGTCTAAAAAGCCATTTAAACCAATACCGCCGTTTTGTTTCTTTTCCTTATACATTCACTTTTTCCACGTTTTTCGAAATTTCCACCTCGTACACACTGTTTTTATAAATCCAAACCCATCTGAATAACAAAACCGTCCAAAAGACCATTTAAACGAATTCCGCCCTTTCGTTTCTTTTACTTATGCATTCATTTTTCTTACGTTTTTGCACTTAAGACAACTTTCCTTCCTCGCGTACACACTTTTTTTATGATTCCGAACCCATATGACTCACAAAATCGTTAAAAAGGCCATTTAAACCAATACCGCCCTTTCGTTTCTTTTCCTTACACATTCATTTTTCTTACATTTTTGCACTCAAGACAACTTTCCTCCTTCGCGTACACACTGTTTTGATGATTCCGAACCCATCTGACTCACAAAATAATCTAAAAGACCATTTAAACCAATACCTCCCTTTTGTTGCTTTTCCTTATACATTCATTTTTTCCACGTTTTTGCACTCAAAACAACTTTCCTCCTTCGCGTATACACTGTTTTTAAGATTCCGAACCCATCTGACTCACAAAACTGTCTAAAAAGCCATTTAAACCAATACCGCCCTTTTGTTTCTTTTCCTTATGCATTCATTTTTCCCACGTTTTTGCACTCAAAACAACTTTCCTCCTTCGCGTAAACACTTTTTTTATGATTCCGAACCCATATGACTCACGAAATCGTTAAAAAGGCCATTTAAACCAATACCGCCCTTTTGTTTCTTTTCTTTATACTTTCCCCTTTTCCACGTTTTTCCAACTTTCCTCCTTCTCGTACACACTGTTTTTAAGATTCCGAACCCACCTGACTCACAAAACCGTCTAAAAGGCCATTTAAACCAATACCGCCCTTTTGTTTCTTTTCCTTATACATTCATTTTTTCCACGTTTTTGTTCTCAAAACAACTTTCCTCCTTCGCGTACACACTGTTTTTAAGATTCCGAGCCCATCTGACTCACAAAACTGTCTAAAAAGCCATTTAAACCAATACCGCCCTTTTGTTTCTTTTCCTTATGCATTCATTTTTTTCACGTTTTTGCACTCAAAACAACTTTCCTCCTTCTCGTACACACTGTTTTTAAGATTCCGAACCCATCTGACTCACAAAACTGTCTAAAAAGCTATTTAAACCGATACCGCCCTTTTGTTTCTTTTCCTTATCCATTCATTTTTTCCACGATTTTGCACTCAAAACAGTTTTCTTCCTTTGCGTACACACTGTTTTTATGATTCCGAACCCATATGACTCACAAAATCGTTAAAAAGGCCATTTAAACCAATACCGCCCTTTTGTTTCTTTTCCTTATACATTCACTTTTTCTACGTTTTTCCAACTTTCCTCCTTCTCGTACACACAATTTTTATGATTCCGAACCCACTTGACTCACAAAACCGCCTAAAAGGCCATTTAAACCAATTCCGCCCTTTTGTTTCTTTTCCTTCTGCATTCATTTTTCTTACGTTTTTGCACTCAAGACAACTTCCCTCCTTCGCGTACACTTCCCTCCTTATTACTTTTTCCACGTTTTTCGAACTTTCCTCCTTCGCGTACACACTGTTCTTATGATTCCAAACCCATCTGACTAACAAAACCGTCTAAAAAGCCATTTAAACCAATACCGCCCTTTTGTTTCTTTTCCTTATGCATTCATTTTTCTTACTTTTTTGCACGCAAGACAATTTCCCTCCTTCGCGTACACACTTTTTTTATGATTCCGGACCCATCTGACTCACAAAATAGTTAAAAAGGCCATTTAAACCAATACCGCCGTATTGTTTCTTTTCATTATACATTCACTTTTTCCACGTTTTTCGAACTTTCCTCCTTCTCGTACACACAATTTTTATGATTCCGAACCCACTTGACTCAGAAAACCGCCTAAAAGGCCATTTAAACCAATTCCGCCCTTTTGTTTCTTTTCCTTCTGCATTCATTTTTCTTACGTTTTTGCACTCAAGACAACTTCCCTCCTTCGCGTACACACTTTTTTTATGATTCCGAACCCATCTGACTCACAAAATAGTTAAAAAGGCCATTTAAACCAATACCGCCCTTTTGTTTCTTTTCCTTATGCATTCATTTTTTTCACGTTTTTGCACTCAAAACAACTTTCCTCCTTCGCGTACACACTGTTTTTAAGATTCCGAACCCATCTGACTCACAAAACTGTCTAAAAAGCCATTTAAACCAATACCGCCCTTTTGTTTCTTTTCCTTATACATTCATTTTTCTTACGTTTTTGCACTCAAGACAACTTCTCTCCTTCGCGTACACACTTTTTTATGATTCCGAACCCATCTGACTCACAAAATAGTTAAAAAGGCCATTTAAACCAATACCGCCCTTTTGTTTCTTTTCCTTATACATTCATTTGTCTTACGTTATTGCACTCAAGACAACTTCCCTCCTTCGCGTACACACTTTTTTTATGATTCCGGACCCATGTGACTCACAAAATAGTTAAAAAGGCCATTTAAACCAATACCGCCGTTTTGTTTCTTTTCCTTATACATTCACTTTTTCCACGTTTTTCGAACTTTCCTCCTTCTCGTACACACAATTTTTATGATTCCGAAGCCACTTGACTCACAAAACCGCCTAAAAGGCTATTTAAACCAATTCCGCCCTTTTGTTTCTTTTCCTTATACATTCATTTTTTTCACGTTTTTGCACTTAAAACAACATTCCTCCTTCTCGTACATACTTTTTTATGATTCCGAACCCATCTGACTCACAAAACTGTCTAAAAAGCCATTTAAACCAATACCGCCCTTATGTTTCTTTTCCTTATGCATTCATTTTTCCCACGTTTTTGCACTCAAAACAACTTTCCTCCTTTGCGTACACACTTTGTTTATGATTCCGAACCCATATGACTCACAAAATCGTTAAAAAGGCCATTTAACCCAATACCGCCCTTTCGTTTCTTTTCCTTACACATTCATTTTTCTTACATTTTTGCACTCAAGACAACTTTCCACCTTCGCGTACACACTGTTTTGATGATTCCGAACCCATCTGACTCACAAAATCATCTAAAAGACCATTTAAACTAATACCTCCCTTTTGTTTATTTTCCTTATACATTCATTTTTTCCACGTTTTTACACTCAAAACAACTTTCCTCCTTCGCGTACACACTGTTTTTAAGATTCCGAACCCATGACTCACAAAACTGTCTAAAAAGCCATTTAAACCAATACCGCCCTTTTGTTTCTTTTCCTTATGCATTCATTTTTCTTACGTTTTTGCACTCAAGACATCTTTCCTCCTTCGCGTACACACTTTTTTTATGATTCCGAACCCATATGACTCACAAAATCGTTAAAAAGGCCATTTAAACCAATACCGCCCTTTTGTTTCTTTTCCTTATACATTCACTTTTTCTACGTTTTTCCAACTTTCCTCCTTCTCGTACACACAATTTTTATGATTCCGAACCCACTTGACTCACAAAACCGCCTAAAAGGCCATTTAAACCAATTCCGCCCTTTTGTTTCTTTTCCTTCTGCATTCATTTTTCTTACGTTTTTGCACTCAAGACAACTTCCCTCCTTCGCGTACACTTCCCTCCTTATTACTTTTTCCACGTTTTTCGAACTTTCCTCCTTCGCGTACACACTGTTTTTATGATTCCAAACCCATCTGACTAACAAAACCGTCTAAAAAGCCATTTAAACCAATACCGCCCTTTTGTTTCTTTTCCTTATGCATTCATTTTTCGTACTTTTTTGCACGCAAGACAATTTCCCTCCTTCGCGTACACACTTTTTTTATGATTCCGAACCCATTTGACTAACAAAACCGTCCAAAAGACCATTTAAACCAATTCCGCCCTTTTGTTTCTTTTCCTTATGCATTCATTTTTCTTACGTTTTTGCACTCAAGACATCTTTCCTCCTTCGCGTACACACTTTTTTTATGATTCGGAACCCATCTGACTCACAAAATCGTCTAAAAGACCATTTAAACCAATAACGCCCTTTTGTTTCTTTTCCTTATACATTCATTTTTTCCACGATTTTGCACTCAAAACAGTTTTCTTCCTTTGCGTACACACTGTTTTTATGATTCCGAACCCATATGACTCACAAAATCGTTAAAAAGGCCATTTAAACCAATACCGCCCTTTTGTTTCTTTTCCTTATACATTCACTTTTTCTACGTTTTTCCAACTTTCCTCCTTCTCGTACACACAATTTTTATGATTCCGAACCCACTTGACTCACAAAACCGCCTAAAAGGCCATTTAAACCAATTCCGCCCTTTTGTTTCTTTTCCTTCTGCATTCATTTTTCTTACGTTTTTGCACTCAAGACAACTTCCCTCCTTCGCGTACACTTCCCTCCTTATTACTTTTTCCACGTTTTTCGAACTTTCCTCCTTCGCGTACACACTGTTTTTATGATTCCAAACCCATCTGACTAACAAAACCGTCTAAAAAGCCATTTAAACCAATACCGCCCTTTTGTTTCTTTTCCTTATGCATTCATTTTTCGTACTTTTTTGCACGCAAGACAATTTCCCTCCTTCGCGTACACACTTTTTTTATGATTCCGAACCCATCTGACTAACAAAACCGTCCAAAAGACCATTTAAACCAATTCCGCCCTTTTGTTTCTTTTCCTTATGCATTCATTTTTCTTACGTTTTTGCACTCAAGACATCTTTCCTCCTTCGCGTACACACTTTTTTTATGATTCGGAACCCATCTGACTCACAAAATCGTCTAAAAGACCATTTAAACCAATAACGCCCTTTTGTTTCTTTTCCTTATACATTCATTTTTTCCACGATTTTGCACTCAAAACAGTTTTCTTCCTTTGCGTACACACTGTTTTTATGATTCCGAACCCATATGACTCACAAAATCGTTAAAAAGGCCATTTAAACCAATACCGCCCTTTTGTTTCTTTTCCTTATACATTCACTTTTTCTACGTTTTTCCAACTTTCCTCCTTCTCGTACACACAATTTTTATGATTCCGAACCCACTTGACTCACAAAACCGCCTAAAAGGCCATTTAAACCAATTCCGCCCTTTTGTTTCTTTTCCTTCTGCATTCATTTTTCTTACGTTTTTGCACTCAAGACAACTTCCCTCCTTCGCGTACACTTCCCTCCTTATTACTTTTTCCACGTTTTTCGAACTTTCCTCCTTCGCGTACACACTGTTCTTATGATTCCAAACCCATCTGACTAACAAAACCGTCTAAAAAGCCATTTAAACCAATACCGCCCTTTTGTTTCTTTTCCTTATGCATTCATTTTTCTTACTTTTTTGCACGCAAGACAATTTCCCTCCTTCGCGTACACACTTTTTTTATGATTCCGGACCCATCTGACTCACAAAATAGTTAAAAAGGCCATTTAAACCAATACCGCCGTTTTGTTTCTTTTCATTATACATTCACTTTTTCCACGTTTTTCGAACTTTCCTCCTTCTCGTACACACAATTTTTATGATTCCGAACCCACTTGACTCACAAAACCGCCTAAAAGGCCATTTAAACCAATACCGCCCTTTTGTTTCTTTTCCTTATGCATTCATTTTTTTCACGTTTTTGCACTCAAAACAACTTTCCTCCTTCGCGTACACACTGTTTTTAAGATTCCGAACCCATCTGACTCACAAAACTGTCTAAAAAGGCCATTTAAACCAATACCGCTTTTTTGTTTCTTTTCCTTATACATTCATTTTTTTCACGTTTTTGCACTGAAAACAACTTTCCTCTTTCGCGTACACACTATTTTTAAGATTCCGAACACATCTGACTCACAAAACTGTCTAAAAAGCCATTTAAACCAATACCGCCCTTTTGTTTCTTTTCCTTATGCATTCATTTTTCTTACGTTTTTGCACTCAAGACAACTTCCCTCCTTTGCGTACACACTTTTTTTATGATTCGGAACCCATCTGACTCACAAAATCGTCTAAAAGACCATTTAAACCAATAACGCCCTTTTGTTTCTTTTCCTTATACATTCATTTTTTCCACGATTTTGCACTCAAAACAGTTTTCTTCCTTTGCGTACACACTGTTTTTATGATTCCGAACCCATATGACTCACAAAATCGTTAAAAAGGCCATTTAAACCAATACCGCCCTTTTGTTTCTTTTCCTTATACATTCACTTTTTCTACGTTTTTCCAACTTTCCTCCTTCTCGTACACACAATTTTTATGATTCCGAACCCACTTGACTCACAAAACCGCCTAAAAGGCCATTTAAACCAATTCCGCCCTTTTGTTTCTTTTCCTTCTGCATTCATTTTTCTTACGTTTTTGCACTCAAGACAACTTCCCTCCTTCGCGTACACTTCCCTCCTTATTACTTTTTCCACGTTTTTCGAACTTTCCTCCTTCGCGTACACACTGTTTTTATGATTCCAAACCCATCTGACTAACAAAACCGTCTAAAAAGCCATTTAAACCAATACCGCCCTTTTGTTTCTTTTCCTTATGCATTCATTTTTCGTACTTTTTTGCACGCAAGACAATTTCCCTCCTTCGCGTACACACTTTTTTTATGATTCCGAACCCATCTGACTAACAAAACCGTCCAAAAGACCATTTAAACCAATTCCGCCCTTTTGTTTCTTTTCCTTATGCATTCATTTTTCTTACGTTTTTGCACTCAAGACATCTTTCCTCCTTCGCGTACACACTTTTTTTATGATTCGGAACCCATCTGACTCACAAAATCGTCTAAAAGACCATTTAAACCAATAACGCCCTTTTGTTTCTTTTCCTTATACATTCATTTTTTCCACGATTTTGCACTCAAAACAGTTTTCTTCCTTTGCGTACACACTGTTTTTATGATTCCGAACCCATATGACTCACAAAATCGTTAAAAAGGCCATTTAAACCAATACCGCCCTTTTGTTTCTTTTCCTTATACATTCACTTTTTCTACGTTTTTCCAACTTTCCTCCTCGTACACACAATTTTTATGATTCCGAACCCACTTGACTCACAAAACCGCCTAAAAGGCCATTTAAACCAATTCCGCCCTTTTGTTTCTTTTCCTTCTGCATTCATTTTTCTTACGTTTTTGCACTCAAGACAACTTCCCTCCTTCGCGTACACTTCCCTCCTTATTACTTTTTCCACGTTTTTCGAACTTTCCTCCTTCGCGTACACACTGTTCTTATGATTCCAAACCCATCTGACTAACAAAACCGTCTAAAAAGCCATTTAAACCAATACCGCCCTTTTGTTTCTTTTCCTTATGCATTCATTTTTCTTACTTTTTTGCACGCAAGACAATTTCCCTCCTTCGCGTACACACTTTTTTTATGATTCCGGACCCATCTGACTCACAAAATAGTTAAAAAGGCCATTTAAACCAATACCGCCGTTTTGTTTCTTTTCATTATACATTCACTTTTTCCACGTTTTTCGAACTTTCCTCCTTCTCGTACACACAATTTTTATGATTCCGAACCCACTTGACTCACAAAACCGCCTAAAAGGCCATTTAAACCAATTCCGCCCTTTTGTTTCTTTTCCTTCTGCATTCATTTTTCTTACGTTTTTGCACTCAAGACAACTTCCCTCCTTCGCGTACACACTTTTTTTATGATTCCGAACCCATCTGACTCACAAAATAGTTAAAAAGGCCATTTAAACCAATACCGCCCTTTTGTTTCTTTTCCTTATGCATTCATTTTTTTCACGTTTTTGCACTCAAAACAACTTTCCTCCTTCGCGTACACACTGTTTTTAAGATTCCGAACCCATCTGACTCACAAAACTGTCTAAAAAGGCCATTTAAACCAATACCGCTTTTTTGTTTCTTTTCCTTATACATTCATTTTTTTCCCGTTTTTGCACTCAAAACAACTTTCCTCTTTCGCGTACACACTATTTTTAAGATTCCGAACACATCTGACTCACAAAACTGTCTAAAAAGCCATTTAAACCAATACCGCCCTTTTGTTTCTTTTCCTTATGCATTCATTTTTCTTACGTTTTTGCACTCAAGACAACTTCCCTCCTTTGCGTACACACTTTTTTTATGATTCCGAACCCATCTGACTAACAAAACCGTCCAAAAGACCATTTAAACCAATTCCGCCCTTTTGTTTCTTTTCCTTATGCATTCATTTTTCTTACGTTTTTGCACTCAAGACATCTTTCCTCCTTCGCGTACACACTTTTTTTATGATTCGGAACCCATCTGACTCACAAAATCGTCTAAAAGACCATTTAAACCAATAACGCCCTTTTGTTTCTTTTCCTTCTGCATTCATTTTTCTTACGTTTTTGCACTCAAGACAACTTCCCTCCTTCGCGTACACTTCCCTCCTTATTACTTTTTCCACGTTTTTCGAACTTTCCTCCTTCGCGTACACACTGTTTTTATGATTCCAAACCCATCTGACTAACAAAACCATCTAAAAAGCCATTTAAACCAATACCGCCCTTTTGTTTCTTTTCCTTATGCATTCATTTTTCGTACTTTTTTGCACGCAAGACAATTTCCCTCCTTCGCGTACACACTTTTTTTATGATTCCGAACCCATCTGACTAACAAAACCGTCCAAAAGACCATTTAAACCAATTCCGCCCTTTTGTTTCTTTTCCTTATGCATTCATTTTTCTTACGTTTTTGCACTCAAGACATCTTTCCTCCTTCGCGTACACACTTTTTTTATGATTCGGAACCCATCTGACTCACAAAATCGTCTAAAAGACCATTTAAACCAATAACGCCCTTTTGTTTCTTTTCCTTATACATTCATTTTTTCCACGATTTTGCACTCAAAACAGTTTTCTTCCTTTGCGTACACACTGTTTTTATGATTCCGAACCCATATGACTCACAAAATCGTTAAAAAGGCCATTTAAACCAATACCGCCCTTTTGTTTCTTTTCCTTATACATTCACTTTTTCTACGTTTTTCCAACTTTCCTCCTTCTCGTACACACAATTTTTATGATTCCGAACCCACTTGACTCACAAAACCGCCTAAAAGGCCATTTAAACCAATTCCGCCCTTTTGTTTCTTTTCCTTCTGCATTCATTTTTCTTACGTTTTTGCACTCAAGACAACTTCCCTCCTTCGCGTACACACTTTTTTTATGATTCCGAACCCATCTGACTCACAAAATAGTTAAAAAGGCCCTTTAAACCAATACCGCTCTTTTGTTTCTTTTCCTTATGCATTCATTTTTTTCACGTTTTTGTACTCAAAACAACTTTCCTCCTTCGCGTACACACTGTTTTTAAGATTCCGAACCCATCTGACTCAGAAAACTGTCTAAAAAGCCATTTAAACCAATGCCGCCCTTTTGTTTCTTTTCCTTATGCATTCATTTTTCCCACGTTTTTGCATTCAAAACAACTTTCCTCCTTCGCGTACACACTTTTTTTATGATTCCGAAACCATATGACTCACAAAATTGTTAAAAAGGCCATTTAAACCAATACCGCCCTTTCGTTTCTTTTCCTTACACATTCATTTTTCTTACATTTTTGCACTCAAGACAACTTTCCTCCTTCGCGTATACACTGTTTTTAAGATTCCGAACCCATCTGACTCACAAAACTGTCTAAAAAGCCATTTAAACCAATACCGCCCTTTTGTTTCTTTTTCTTATGCATTCATTTTTCCCACGTTTTTGTACTCAAAACAACTTTCCTCCTTCGCGTAAACACTGTTTTTAAGATTCCGAACCCATCTGACTCACAAAACTGTCTAAAAAGCCATTTAAACCAATACCGCCGTTTTGTTTCTTTTCCTTATACATTCACTTTTTCCACGTTTTTCGAAATTTCCACCTCGTACACACTGTTTTTATAAATCCAAACCCATCTGAATAACAAAACCGTCCAAAAGACCATTTAAACGAATTCCGCGCTTTCGTTTCTTTTACTTATGCATTCATTTTTCTTACGTTTTTGCACTTAAGACAACTTTCCTTCCTCGCGTACACACTTTTTTTATGATTCCGAACCCATATGACTCACAAAATCGTTAAAAAGGCCATTTAAACCAATACCGCCCTTTCGTTTCTTTTCCTTACACATTCATTTTTCTTACATTTTTGCACTCAAGACAACTTTCCTCCTTCGCGTACACACTGTTTTGATGATTCCGAACCCATCTGACTCACAAAATAATCTAAAAGACCATTTAAACCAATACCTCCCTTTTGTTGCTTTTCCTTATACATTCATTTTTTCCACGTTTTTGCACTCAAAACAACTTTCCTCCTTCGCGTATACACTGTTTTTAAGATTCCGAACCCATCTGACTCACAAAACTGTCTAAAAAGCCATTTAAACCAATACCGCCCTTTTGTTTCTTTTCCTTATGCATTCATTTTTCCCACGTTTTTGCACTCAAAACAACTTTCCTCCTTCGCGTAAACACTTTTTTTATGATTCCGAACCCATATGACTCACGAAATCGTTAAAAAGGCCATTTAAACCAATACCGCCCTTTTGTTTCTTTTCTTTATACTTTCCCCTTTTCCACGTTTTTCCAACTTTCCTCCTTCTCGTACACACTGTTTTTAAGATTCCGAACCCACCTGACTCACAAAACCGTCTAAAAGGCCATTTAAACCAATACCGCCCTTTTGTTTCTTTTCCTTATACATTCATTTTTTCCACGTTTTTGTTCTCAAAACAACTTTCCTCCTTCGCTTAAACTCTGTTTTTAAGATTCCGAGCCCATCTGACTCACAAAACTGTCTAAAAAGCCATTTAAACCAATACCGCCCTTTTGTTTCTTTTCCTTATGCATTCATTTTTTTCACGTTTTTGCACTCAAAACAACTTTCCTCCTTCTCGTACACACTGTTTTTAAGATTCCGAACCCATCTGACTCACAAAACTGTCTAAAAAGCTATTTAAACCGATACCGCCCTTTTGTTTCTTTTCCTTATCCATTCATTTTTTCCACGATTTTGCACTCAAAACAGTTTTCTTCCTTTGCGTACACACTGTTTTTATGATTCCGAACCCATATGACTCACAAAATCGTTAAAAAGGCCATTTAAACCAATACCGCCCTTTTGTTTCTTTTCCTTATACATTCACTTTTTCTACGTTTTTCCAACTTTCCTCCTTCTCGTACACACAATTTTTATGATTCCGAACCCACTTGACTCACAAAACCGCCTAAAAGGCCATTTAAACCAATTCCGCCCTTTTGTTTCTTTTCCTTCTGCATTCATTTTTCTTACGTTTTTGCACTCAAGACAACTTCCCTCCTTCGCGTACACTTCCCTCCTTATTACTTTTTCCACGTTTTTCGAACTTTCCTCCTTCGCGTACACACTGTTCTTATGATTCCAAACCCATCTGACTAACAAAACCGTCTAAAAAGCCATTTAAACCAATACCGCCCTTTTGTTTCTTTTCCTTATGCATTCATTTTTCTTACTTTTTTGCACGCAAGACAATTTCCCTCCTTCGCGTACACACTTTTTTTATGATTCCGGACCCATCTGACTCACAAAATAGTTAAAAAGGCCATTTAAACCAATACCGCCGTATTGTTTCTTTTCATTATACATTCACTTTTTCCACGTTTTTCGAACTTTCCTCCTTCTCGTACACACAATTTTTATGATTCCGAACCCACTTGACTCAGAAAACCGCCTAAAAGGCCATTTAAACCAATTCCGCCCTTTTGTTTCTTTTCCTTCTGCATTCATTTTTCTTACGTTTTTGCACTCAAGACAACTTCCCTCCTTCGCGTACACACTTTTTTTATGATTCCGAACCCATCTGACTCACAAAATAGTTAAAAAGGCCATTTAAACCAATACCGCCCTTTTGTTTCTTTTCCTTATGCATTCATTTTTTTCACGTTTTTGCACTCAAAACAACTTTCCTCCTTCGCGTACACACTGTTTTTAAGATTCCGAACCCATCTGACTCACAAAACTGTCTAAAAAGCCATTTAAACCAATACCGCCCTTTTGTTTCTTTTCCTTATACATTCATTTTTCTTACGTTTTTGCACTCAAGACAACTTCTCTCCTTCGCGTACACACTTTTTTATGATTCCGAACCCATCTGACTCACAAAATAGTTAAAAAGGCCATTTAAACCAATACCGCCCTTTTGTTTCTTTTCCTTATACATTCATTTGTCTTACGTTATTGCACTCAAGACAACTTCCCTCCTTCGCGTACACACTTTTTTTATGATTCCGGACCCATGTGACTCACAAAATAGTTAAAAAGGCCATTTAAACCAATACCGCCGTTTTGTTTCTTTTCCTTATACATTCACTTTTTCCACGTTTTTCGAACTTTCCTCCTTCTCGTACACACAATTTTTATGATTCCGAACCCACTTGACTCACAAAACCGCCTAAAAGGCTATTTAAACCAATTCCGCCCTTTTGTTTCTTTTCCTTATACATTCATTTTTTTCACGTTTTTGCACTTAAAACAACATTCCTCCTTCTCGTACATACTTTTTTATGATTCCGAACCCATCTGACTCACAAAACTGTCTAAAAAGCCATTTAAACCAATACCGCCCTTATGTTTCTTTTCCTTATGCATTCATTTTTCCCACGTTTTTGCACTCAAAACAACTTTCCTCCTTTGCGTACACACTTTGTTTATGATTCCGAACCCATATGACTCACAAAATCGTTAAAAAGGCCATTTAACCCAATACCGCCCTTTCGTTTCTTTTCCTTACACATTCATTTTTCTTACATTTTTGCACTCAAGACAACTTTCCACCTTCGCGTACACACTGTTTTGATGATTCCGAACCCATCTGACTCACAAAATCATCTAAAAGACCATTTAAACTAATACCTCCCTTTTGTTTATTTTCCTTATACATTCATTTTTTCCACGTTTTTACACTCAAAACAACTTTCCTCCTTCGCGTACACACTGTTTTTAAGATTCCGAACCCATGACTCACAAAACTGTCTAAAAAGCCATTTAAACCAATACCGCCCTTTTGTTTCTTTTCCTTATGCATTCAATTTTCTTACGTTTTTGCACTCAAGACATCTTTCCTCCTTCGCGTACACACTTTTTTTATGATTCCGAACCCATATGACTCACAAAATCGTTAAAAAGGCCATTTAAACCAATACCGCCCTTTTGTTTCTTTTCCTTATACATTCACTTTTTCTACGTTTTTCCAACTTTCCTCCTTCTCGTACACACAATTTTTATGATTCCGAACCCACTTGACTCACAAAACCGCCTAAAAGGCCATTTAAACCAATTCCGCCCTTTTGTTTCTTTTCCTTCTGCATTCATTTTTCTTACGTTTTTGCACTCAAGACAACTTCCCTCCTTCGCGTACACTTCCCTCCTTATTACTTTTTCCACGTTTTTCGAACTTTCCTCCTTCGCGTACACACTGTTTTTATGATTCCAAACCCATCTGACTAACAAAACCGTCTAAAAAGCCATTTAAACCAATACCGCCCTTTTGTTTCTTTTCCTTATGCATTCATTTTTCGTACTTTTTTGCACGCAAGACAATTTCCCTCCTTCGCGTACACACTTTTTTTATGATTCCGAACCCATCTGACTAACAAAACCGTCCAAAAGACCATTTAAACCAATTCCGCCCTTTTGTTTCTTTTCCTTCTGCATTCATTTTTCTTACGTTTTTGCACTCAAGACAACTTCCCTCCTTCGCGTACACTTCCCTCCTTATTACTTTTTCCACGTTTTTCGAACTTTCCTCCTTCGCGTACACACTGTTCTTATGATTCCAAACCCATCTGACTAACAAAACCGTCTAAAAAGCCATTTAAACCAATACCGCCCTTTTGTTTCTTTTCCTTATGCATTCATTTTTCTTACTTTTTTGCACGCAAGACAATTTCCCTCCTTCGCGTACACACTTTTTTTATGATTCCGGACCCATCTGACTCACAAAATAGTTAAAAAGGCCATTTAAACCAATACCGCCGTATTGTTTCTTTTCATTATACATTCACTTTTTCCACGTTTTTCGAACTTTCCTCCTTCTCGTACACACAATTTTTATGATTCCGAACCCACTTGACTCACAAAACCGCCTAAAAGGCCATTTAAACCAATTCCGCCCTTTTGTTTCTTTTCCTTCTGCATTCATTTTTCTTACGTTTTTGCACTCAAGACAACTTCCCTCCTTCGCGTACACACTTTTTTTATGATTCCGAACCCATCTGACTCACAAAATAGTTAAAAAGGCCATTTAAACCAATACCGCCCTTTTGTTTCTTTTCCTTATGCATTCATTTTTTTCACGTTTTTGCACTCAAAACAACTTTCCTCCTTCGCGTACACACTGTTTTTAAGATTCCGAACCCATCTGACTCACAAAACTGTCTAAAAAGCCATTTAAACCAATACCGCCCTTTTGTTTCTTTTCCTTATACATTCATTTTTCTTACGTTTTTGCACTCAAGACAACTTCTCTCCTTCGCGTACACACTTTTTTATGATTCCGAACCCATCTGACTCACAAAATAGTTAAAAAGGCCATTTAAACCAATACCGCCCTTTTGTTTCTTTTCCTTATACATTCATTTGTCTTACGTTATTGCACTCAAGACAACTTCCCTCCTTCGCGTACACACTTTTTTTATGATTCCGGACCCATGTGACTCACAAAATAGTTAAAAAGGCCATTTAAACCAATACCGCCGTTTTGTTTCTTTTCCTTATACATTCACTTTTTCCACGTTTTTCGAACTTTCCTCCTTCTCGTACACACAATTTTTATGATTCCGAACCCACTTGACTCACAAAACCGCCTAAAAGGCTATTTAAACCAATTCCGCCCTTTTGTTTCTTTTCCTTATACATTCATTTTTTTCACGTTTTTGCACTTAAAACAACATTCCTCCTTCTCGTACATACTTTTTTATGATTCCGAACCCATCTGACTCACAAAACTGTCTAAAAAGCCATTTAAACCAATAACGCCCTTTTGTTTCTTTTCCTTATGCATTCATTTTTCCCACGTTTTTGCACTCAAAACAACTTTCCTCCTTCGCGTACACACTTTTTTTATGATTCCGAACCCATATGACTCACAAAATCGTTAAAAAGGCCATTTAAACCAATAACGCCCTTTTGTTTCTTTTCCTTAAACATTCATTTTTTCCACGATTTTACACTCAAAACAGTTTTCCTCCTTTGCGTACACACTGTTTTTATGATTCCGAACCCATATGACTCACAAAATCGTTAAAAAGGCCATTTAAACCAATACCGCCCTTTTGTTCCTTTTCCTTATTCATTCACTTTTTCCACGTTTTTCGAAATTTCCTCCTTCTCGTACACACAATTTTTATGATTCCGAACCCACTTGACTCACAAAACCGCCTAAAAGGCCATTTAAACCAATTCCGCCCTTTTGTTTCTTTTCCTTCTGCATTCATTTTTCTCACGTTTTTGCACTCAAGACAACTTCCCTCCTTCGCGTACACTTCCCTCCTTATTACTTTTTCCACGTTTTTCGAACTTTCCTCCTTCGCGTACACACTGTTTTTATGATTCCAAACCCATCTGACTAACAAAACCGTCCAAAAGACCATTTAAACCAATTCCGCCCTTTTGTTTCTTTTCCTTATGCATTCATTTTTCTTACGTTTTTGCACTCAAGACATCTTTCCTCCTTCGCGTACACACTTTTTTTATGATTCGGAACCCATCTGACTCACAAAATCGTCTAAAAGACCATTTAAACCAATAACGCCCTTTTGTTTCTTTTCCTTATACATTCATTTTTTCCACGATTTTGCACTCAAAACAATTTTCCTCCTTTGCGTACACACTGTTTTTATGATTCCGAACCCATATGACTCACAAAATCGTTAAAAAGGCCATTTAAACCAATAACGCCCTTTTGTTTCTTTTCCTTAAACATTCATTTTTTCCACGATTTTACACTCAAAACAGTTTTCCTCCTTTGCGTACACACTGTTTTTATGATTCCGAACCCATATGACTCACAAAATCGTTAAAAAGGCCATTTAAACCAATACCGCCCTTTTGTTCCTTTTCCTTATTCATTCACTTTTTCCACGTTTTTCGAAATTTCCTCCTTCTCGTACACACAATTTTTATGATTCCGAACCCACTTGACTCACAAAACCGCCTAAAAGGCCATTTAAACCAATTCCGCCCTTTTGTTTCTTTTCCTTCTGCATTCATTTTTCTCACGTTTTTGCACTCAAGACAACTTCCCTCCTTCGCGTACACTTCCCTCCTTATTACTTTTTCCACGTTTTTCGAACTTTCCTCCTTCGCGTACACACTGTTTTTATGATTCCAAACCCATCTGACTAACAAAACCGTCCAAAAGACCATTTAAACCAATTCCGCCCTTTTGTTTCTTTTCCTTATGCATTCATTTTTCTTACGTTTTTGCACTCAAGACATCTTTCCTCCTTCGCGTACACACTTTTTTTATGATTCGGAACCCATCTGACTCACAAAATCGTCTAAAAGACCATTTAAACCAATAACGCCCTTTTGTTTCTTTTCCTTATACATTCATTTTTTCCACGATTTTGCACTCAAAACAATTTTCCTCCTTTGCGTACACACTGTTTTTATGATTCCGAACCCATATGACTCACAAAATCGTTAAAAAGGCCATTTAAACCAATACCGCCCTTTTGTTTCTTTTCCTTATACATTCACGTATTTCCAACTTTCCTCCTTCTCGTACACACTGTTTTAAGATTCCGAACCCATCTGACTCACAAAACTGTCTAAAAAGGCCATTTAAACCAATACCGCTTTTTTGTTTCTTTTCCTTATACATTCATTTTTTTCACGTTTTTGCACTCAAAACAACTTTCCTCTTTCGCGTACACACTATTTTTAAGATTCCGAACACATCTGACTCACAAAACTGTCTAAAAAGCCATTTAAACCAATACCGCCCTTTTGTTTCTTTTCCTTATGCATTCATTTTTCTTACGTTTTTGCACTCAAGACAACTTCCCTCCTTTGCGTACACACTTTTTTTATGATTCCGAACCCATCTGACTAACAAAACCGTCCAAAAGACCATTTAAACCAATTCCGCCCTTTTGTTTCTTTTCCTTATGCATTCATTTTTCTTACGTTTTTGCACTCAAGACATCTTTCCTCCTTCGCGTACACACTTTTTTTATGATTCGGAACCCATCTGACTCACAAAATCGTCTAAAAGACCATTTAAACCAATAACGCCCTTTTGTTTCTTTTCCTTATACAATCATTTTTTCCACGATTTTGCACTCAAAACAGTTTTCTTCCTTTGCGTACACACTGTTTTTATGATTCCGAACCCATATGACTCACAAAATCGTTAAAAAAGCCATTTAAACCAATACCGCCCTTTTGTTTCTTTTCCTTATACATTCACTTTTTCTACGTTTTTCCAACTTTCCTCCTTCTCGTACACACAATTTTTATGATTCCGAACCCACTTGACTCACAAAACCGCCTAAAAGGCCATTTAAACCAATTCCGCCCTTTTGTTTCTTTTCCTTCTGCATTCATTTTTCTTACGTTTTTGCACTCAATACAACTTCCCTCCTTCGCGTACACTTCCCTCCTTATTACTTTTTCCACGTTTTTCGAACTTTCCACCTTCGCGTACACACTGTTTTTATGATTCCAAACCCATCTGACTAACAAAACCGTCTAAAAAGCCATTTAAACCAATACCGCCCTTTTGTTTCTTTTCCTTATGCATTCATTTTTCGTACTTTTTTGCACGCAAGACAATTTCCCTCCTTCGCGTACACACTTTTTTTATGATTCCGAACCCATCTGACTAACAAAACCGTCCAAAAGACCATTTAAACCAATTCCGCCCTTTTGTTTCTTTTCCTTATGCATTCATTTTTCTTACGTTTTTGCACTCAAGACATCTTTCCTCCTTCGCGTACACACTTTTTTTATGATTCGGAACCCATCTGACTCACAAAATCGTCTAAAAGACCATTTAAACCAATAACGCCCTTTTGTTTCTTTTCCTTATACATTCATTTTTTCCACGATTTTGCACTCAAAACAGTTTTCTTCCTTTGCGTACACACTGTTTTTATGATTCCGAACCCATATGACTCACAAAATCGTTAAAAAGGCCATTTAAACCAATACCGCCCTTTTGTTTCTTTTCCTTATACATTCACTTTTTCTACGTTTTTCCAACTTTCCTCCTTCTCGTACACACAATTTTTATGATTCCGAACCCACTTGACTCACAAAACCGCCTAAAAGGCCATTTAAACCAATTCCGCCCTTTTGTTTCTTTTCCTTCTGCATTCATTTTTCTTACGTTTTTGCACTCAAGACAACTTCCCTCCTTCGCGTACACTTCCCTCCTTATTACTTTTTCCACGTTTTTCGAAATTTCCTCCTTCGCGTACACACTGTTCTTATGATTCCAAACCCATCTGACTAACAAAACCGTCTAAAAAGCCATTTAAACCAATACCGCCCTTTTGTTTCTTTTCCTTATGCATTCATTTTTCTTACTTTTTTGCACGCAACACAATTTCCCTCCTTCGCGTACACACTTTTTTTATGATTCCGGACCCATCTGACTCACAAAATAGTTAAAAAGGCCATTTAAACCAATACCGCCGTATTGTTTCTTTTCATTATACATTCACTTTTTCCACGTTTTTCGAACTTTCCTCCTTCTCGTACACACAATTTTTATGATTCCGAACCCACTTGACTCACAAAACCGCCTAAAAGGCCATTTAAACCAATTCCGCCCTTTTGTTTCTTTTCCTTCTGCATTCATTTTTCTTACGTTTTTGCACTCAAGACAACTTCCCTCCTTCGCGTACACACTTTTTTTATGATTCCGAACCCATCTGACTCACAAAATAGTTAAAAAGGCCATTTAAACCAATACCGCCCTTTTGTTTCTTTTCCTTATGCATTCATTTTTTTCACGTTTTTGCACTCAAAACAACTTTCCTCCTTCGCGTACACACTGTTTTTAAGATTCCGAACCCATCTGACTCACAAAACTGTCTAAAAAGCCATTTAAACCAATACCGCCCTTTTGTTTCTTTTCCTTATACATTCATTTTTCTTACGTTTTTGCACTCAAGACAACTTCTCTCCTTCGCGTACACACTTTTTTATGATTCCGAACCCATCTGACTCACAAAATAGTTAAAAAGGCCATTTAAACCAATACCGCCCTTTTGTTTCTTTTCCTTATACATTCATTTGTCTTACGTTATTGCACTCAAGACAACTTCCCTCCTTCGCGTACACACTTTTTTTATGATTCCGGACCCATGTGACTCACAAAATAGTTAAAAAGGCCATTTAAACCAATACCGCCGTTTTGTTTCTTTTCCTTATACATTCACTTTTTCCACGTTTTTCGAACTTTCCTCCTTCTCGTACACACAATTTTTATGATTCCGAACCCACTTGACTCACAAAACCGCCTAAAAGGCTATTTAAACCAATTCCGCCCTTTTGTTTCTTTTCCTTATACATTCATTTTTTTCACGTTTTTGCACTTAAAACAACATTCCTCCTTCTCGTACATACTTTTTTATGATTCCGAACCCATCTGACTCACAAAACTGTCTAAAAAGCCATTTAAACCAATACCGCCCTTATGTTTCTTTTCCTTATGCATTCATTTTTCCCACGTTTTTGCACTCAAAACAACTTTCCTCCTTTGCGTACACACTTTGTTTATGATTCCGAACCCATATGACTCACAAAATCGTTAAAAAGGCCATTTAACCCAATACCGCCCTTTCGTTTCTTTTCCTTACACATTCATTTTTCTTACATTTTTGCACTCAAGACAACTTTCCACCTTCGCGTACACACTGTTTTGATGATTCCGAACCCATCTGACTCACAAAATCATCTAAAAGACCATTTAAACTAATACCTCCCTTTTGTTTATTTTCCTTATACATTCATTTTTTCCACGTTTTTACACTCAAAACAACTTTCCTCCTTCGCGTACACACTGTTTTTAAGATTCCGAACCCATGACTCACAAAACTGTCTAAAAAGCCATTTAAACCAATACCGCCCTTTTGTTTCTTTTCCTTATGCATTCATTTTTCTTACGTTTTTGCACTCAAGACATCTTTCCTCCTTCGCGTACACACTTTTTTTATGATTCCGAACCCATATGACTCACAAAATCGTTAAAAAGGCCATTTAAACCAATACCGCCCTTTTGTTTCTTTTCCTTATACATTCACTTTTTCTACGTTTTTCCAACTTTCCTCCTTCTCGTACACACAATTTTTATGATTCCGAACCCACTTGACTCACAAAACCGCCTAAAAGGCCATTTAAACCAATTCCGCCCTTTTGTTTCTTTTCCTTCTGCATTCATTTTTCTTACGTTTTTGCACTCAAGACAACTTCCCTCCTTCGCGTACACTTCCCTCCTTATTACTTTTTCCACGTTTTTCGAACTTTCCTCCTTCGCGTACACACTGTTTTTATGATTCCAAACCCATCTGACTAACAAAACCGTCTAAAAAGCCATTTAAACCAATACCGCCCTTTTGTTTCTTTTCCTTATGCATTCATTTTTCGTACTTTTTTGCACGCAAGACAATTTCCCTCCTTCGCGTACACACTTTTTTTATGATTCCGAACCCATCTGACTAACAAAACCGTCCAAAAGACCATTTAAACCAATTCCGCCCTTTTGTTTCTTTTCCTTCTGCATTCATTTTTCTTACGTTTTTGCACTCAAGACAACTTCCCTCCTTCGCGTACACTTCCCTCCTTATTACTTTTTCCACGTTTTTCGAACTTTCCTCCTTCGCGTACACACTGTTCTTATGATTCCAAACCCATCTGACTAACAAAACCGTCTAAAAAGCCATTTAAACCAATACCGCCCTTTTGTTTCTTTTCCTTATGCATTCATTTTTCTTACTTTTTTGCACGCAAGACAATTTCCCTCCTTCGCGTACACACTTTTTTTATGATTCCGGACCCATCTGACTCACAAAATAGTTAAAAAGGCCATTTAAACCAATACCGTTGTATTGTTTCTTTTCATTATACATTCACTTTTTCCACGTTTTTCGAACTTTCCTCCTTCTCGTACACACAATTTTTATGATTCCGAACCCACTTGACTCACAAAACCGCCTAAAAGGCCATTTAAACCAATTCCGCCCTTTTGTTTCTTTTCCTTCTGCATTCATTTTTCTTACGTTTTTGCACTCAAGACAACTTCCCTCCTTCGCGTACACACTTTTTTTATGATTACGAACCCATCTGACTCACAAAATAGTTAAAAAGGCCATTTAAACCAATACCGCCCTTTTGTTTCTTTTCCTTATGCATTCATTTTTTTCACGTTTTTGCACTCAAAACAACTTTCCTCCTTCGCGTACACACTGTTTTTAAGATTCCGAACCCATCTGACTCACAAAACTGTCTAAAAAGCCATTTAAACCAATACCGCCCTTTTGTTTCTTTTCCTTATACATTCATTTTTCTTACGTTTTTGCACTCAAGACAACTTCTCTCCTTCGCGTACACACTTTTTTATGATTCCGAACCCATCTGACTCACAAAATAGTTAAAAAGGCCATTTAAACCAATACCGCCCTTTTGTTTCTTTTCCTTATACATTCATTTGTCTTACGTTATTGCACTCAAGACAACTTCCCTCCTTCGCGTACACACTTTTTTTATGATTCCGGACCCATGTGACTCACAAAATAGTTAAAAAGGCCATTTAAACCAATACCGCCGTTTTGTTTCTTTTCCTTATACATTCACTTTTTCCACGTTTTTCGAACTTTCCTCCTTCTCGTACACACAATTTTTATGATTCCGAACCCACTTGACTCACAAAACCGCCTAAAAGGCTATTTAAACCAATTCCGCCCTTTTGTTTCTTTTCCTTATACATTCATTTTTTTCACGTTTTTGCACTTAAAACAACATTCCTCCTTCTCGTACATACTTTTTTATGATTCCGAACCCATCTGACTCACAAAACTGTCTAAAAAGCCATTTAAACCAATACCGCCCTTATGTTTCTTTTCCTTATGCATTCATTTTTCCCACGTTTTTGCACTCAAAACAACTTTCCTCCTTTGCGTACACACATTGTTTATGATTCCGAACCCATATGACTCACAAAATCGTTAAAAAGGCCATTTAACCCAATACCGCCCTTTCGTTTCTTTTCCTTACACATTCATTTTTCTTACATTTTTGCACTCAAGACAACTTTCCACCTTCGCGTACACACTGTTTTGATGATTCCGAACCCATCTGACTCACAAAATCATCTAAAAGACCATTTAAACTAATACCTCCCTTTTGTTTATTTTCCTTATACATTCATTTTTTCCACGTTTTTACACTCAAAACAACTTTCCTCCTTCGCGTACACACTGTTTTTAAGATTCCAAACCCATGACTCACAAAACTGTCTAAATAGCCATTTAAACCAATACCGCCCTTTTGTTTCTTTTCCTTATGCATTCATTTTTCTTACGTTTTTGCACTCAAGACATCTTTCCTCCTTCGCGTACACACTTTTTTTATGATTCCGAACCCATATGACTCACAAAATCGTTAAAAAGGCCATTTAAACCAATACCGCCCTTTTGTTTCTTTTCCTTATACATTCACTTTTTCTACGTTTTTCCAACTTTCCTCCTTCTCGTACACACAATTTTTATGATTCCGAACCCACTTGACTCACAAAACCGCCTAAAAGGCCATTTAAACCAATTCCGCCCTTTTGTTTCTTTTCCTTCTGCATTCATTTTTCTTACGTTTTTGCACTCAAGACAACTTCCCTCCTTCGCGTACACTTCCCTCCTTATTACTTTTTCCACGTTTTTCGAACTTTCCTCCTTCGCGTACACACTGTTTTTATGATTCCAAACCCATCTGACTAACAAAACCGTCTAAAAAGCCATTTAAACCAATACCGCCCTTTTGTTTCTTTTCCTTATGCATTCATTTTTCGTACTTTTTTGCACGCAAGACAATTTCCCTCCTTCGCGTACACACTTTTTTTATGATTCCGAACCCATCTGACTAACAAAACCGTCCAAAAGACCATTTAAACCAATTCCGCCCTTTTGTTTCTTTTCCTTATGCATTCATTTTTCTTACGTTTTTGCACTCAAGACATCTTTCCTCCTTCGCGTACACACTTTTTTTATGATTCGGAACCCATCTGACTCACAAAATCGTCTAAAAGACCATTTAAACCAATAAAGCCCTTTTGTTTCTTTTCCTTATACATTCATTTTTTCCACGATTTTGCACTCAAAACAGTTTTCTTCCTTTGCGTACACACTGTTTTTATGATTCCGAACCCATATGACTCACAAAATCGTTAAAAAGGCCATTTAAACCAATACCGCCCTTTTGTTTCTTTTCCTTATACATTCACTTTTTCTACGTTTTTCCAACTTTCCTCCTTCTCGTACACACAATTTTTATGATTCCGAACCCACTTGACTCACAAAACCGCCTAAAAGGCCATTTAAACCAATTCCGCCCTTTTGTTTCTTTTCCTTCTGCATTCATTTTTCTTACGTTTTTGCACTCAAGACAACTTCCCTCCTTCGCGTACACTTCCCTCCTTATTACTTTTTCCACGTTTTTCGAATTTTCCTCCTTCGCGTACACACTGTTTTTATGATTCCAAACCCATCTGACTAACAAAACCGTCTAAAAAGCCATTTAAACCAATACCGCCCTTTTGTTTCTTTTCCTTATGCATTCATTTTTCGTACTTTTTTGCACGCAAGACAATTTCCCTCCTTCGCGTACACACTTTTTTTATGATTCCGAACCCATCTGACTAACAAAACCGTCCAAAAGACCATTTAAACCAATTCCGCCCTTTTGTTTCTTTTCCTTATGCATTCATTTTTCTTACGTTTTTGCACTCAAGACATCTTTCCTCCTTCGCGTACACACTTTTTTTATGATTCGGAACCCATCTGACTCACAAAATCGTCTAAAAGACCATTTAAACCAATAACGCCCTTTTGTTTCTTTTCCTTATACATTCATTTTTTCCACGATTTTGCACTCAAAACAGTTTTCTTCCTTTGCGTACACACTGTTTTTATGATTCCGAACCCATATGACTCACAAAATCGTTAAAAAGGCCATTTAAACCAATACCGCCCTTTTGTTTCTTTTCCTTATACATTCACTTTTTCTACGTTTTTCCAACTTTCCTCCTTCTCGTACACACAATTTTTATGATTCCGAACCCACTTGACTCACAAAACCGCCTAAAAGGCCATTTAAACCAATTCCGCCCTTTTGTTTCTTTTCCTTCTGCATTCATTTTTCTTACGTTTTTGCACTCAAGACAACTTCCCTCCTTCGCGTACACTTCCCTCCTTATTACTTTTTCCACGTTTTTCGAACTTTCCTCCTTCGCGTACACACTGTTCTTATGATTCCAAACCCATCTGACTAACAAAACCGTCTAAAAAGCCATTTAAACCAATACCGCCCTTTTGTTTCTTTTCCTTATGCATTCATTTTTCTTACTTTTTTGCACGCAAGACAATTTCCCTCCTTCGCGTACACACTTTTTTTATGATTCCGGACCCATCTGACTCACAAAATAGTTAAAAAGGCCATTTAAACCAATACCGCCGTTTTGTTTCTTTTCATTATACATTCACTTTTTCCACGTTTTTCGAACTTTCCTCCTTCTCGTACACACAATTTTTATGATTCCGAACCCACTTGACTCACAAAACCGCCTAAAAGGCCATTTAAACCAATTCCGCCCTTTTGTTTCTTTTCCTTCTGCATTCATTTTTCTTACGTTTTTGCACTCAAGACAACTTCCCTCCTTCGCGTACACACTTTTTTTATGATTCCGAACCCATCTGACTCACAAAATAGTTAAAAAGGCCATTTAAACCAATACCGCCCTTTTGTTTCTTTTCCTTATGCATTCATTTTTTTCACGTTTTTGCACTCAAAACAACTTTCCTCCTTCGCGTACACACTGTTTTTAAGATTCCGAACCCATCTGACTCACAAAACTGTCTAAAAAGGCCATTTAAACCAATACCGCTTTTTTGTTTCTTTTCCTTATACATTCATTTTTTTCACGTTTTTGCACTCAAAACAACTTTCCTCTTTCGCGTACACACTATTTTTAAGATTCCGAACACATCTGACTCACAAAACTGTCTAAAAAGCCATTTAAACCAATACCGCCCTTTTGTTTCTTTTCCTTATGCATTCATTTTTCTTACGTTTTTGCACTCAAGACAACTTCCCTCCTTTGCGTACACACTTTTTTTATGATTCGGAACCCATCTGACTCACAAAATCGTCTAAAAGACCATTTAAACCAATAACGCCCTTTTGTTTCTTTTCCTTATACATTCATTTTTTCCACGATTTTGCACTCAAAACAGTTTTCTTCCTTTGCGTACACACTGTTTTTATGATTCCGAACCCATATGACTCACAAAATCGTTAAAAAGGCCATTTAAACCAATACCGCCCTTTTGTTTCTTTTCCTTATACATTCACTTTTTCTACGTTTTTCCAACTTTCCTCCTTCTCGTACACACAATTTTTATGATTCCGAACCCACTTGACTCACAAAACCGCCTAAAAGGCCATTTAAACCAATTCCGCCCTTTTGTTTCTTTTCCTTCTGCATTCATTTTTCTTACGTTTTTGCACTCAAGACAACTTCCCTCCTTCGCGTACACTTCCCTCCTTATTACTTTTTCCACGTTTTTCGAACTTTCCTCCTTCGCGTACACACTGTTTTTATGATTCCAAACCCATCTGACTAACAAAACCGTCTAAAAAGCCATTTAAACCAATACCGCCCTTTTGTTTCTTTTCCTTATGCATTCATTTTTCGTACTTTTTTGCACGCAAGACAATTTCCCTCCTTCGCGTACACACTTTTTTTATGATTCCGAACCCATCTGACTAACAAAACCGTCCAAAAGACCATTTAAACCAATTCCGCCCTTTTGTTTCTTTTCCTTATGCATTCATTTTTCTTACGTTTTTGCACTCAAGACATCTTTCCTCCTTCGCGTACACACTTTTTTTATGATTCGGAACCCATCTGACTCACAAAATCGTCTAAAAGACCATTTAAACCAATAACGCCCTTTTGTTTCTTTTCCTTATACATTCATTTTTTCCACGATTTTGCACTCAAAACAGTTTTCTTCCTTTGCGTACACACTGTTTTTATGATTCCGAACCCATATGACTCACAAAATCGTTAAAAAGGCCATTTAAACCAATACCGCCCTTTTGTTTCTTTTCCTTATACATTCACTTTTTCTACGTTTTTCCAACTTTCCTCCTTCTCGTACACACAATTTTTATGATTCCGAACCCACTTGACTCACAAAACCGCCTAAAAGGCCATTTAAACCAATTCCGCCCTTTTGTTTCTTTTCCTTCTGCATTCATTTTTCTTACGTTTTTGCACTCAAGACAACTTCCCTCCTTCGCGTACACTTCCCTCCTTATTACTTTTTCCACGTTTTTCGAACTTTCCTCCTTCGCGTACACACTGTTCTTATGATTCCAAACCCATCTGACTAACAAAACCGTCTAAAAAGCCATTTAAACCAATACCGCCCTTTTGTTTCTTTTCCTTATGCATTCATTTTTCTTACTTTTTTGCACGCAAGACAATTTCCCTCCTTCGCGTACACACTTTTTTTATGATTCCGGACCCATCTGACTCACAAAATAGTTAAAAAGGCCATTTAAACCAATACCGCCGTTTTGTTTCTTTTCATTATACATTCACTTTTTCCACGTTTTTCGAACTTTCCTCCTTCTCGTACACACAATTTTTATGATTCCGAACCCACTTGACTCACAAAACCGCCTAAAAGGCCATTTAAACCAATTCCGCCCTTTTGTTTCTTTTCCTTCTGCATTCATTTTTCTTACGTTTTTGCACTCAAGACAACTTCCCTCCTTCGCGTACACACTTTTTTTATGATTCCGAACCCATCTGACTCACAAAATAGTTAAAAAGGCCCTTTAAACCAATACCGCCCTTTTGTTTCTTTTCCTTATGCATTCATTTTTTTCACGTTTTTGCACTCAAAACAACTTTCCTCCTTCGCGTACACACTGTTTTTAAGATTCCGAACCCATCTGACTCACAAAACTGTCTAAAAAGGCCATTTAAACCAATACCGCTTTTTTGTTTCTTTTCCTTATACATTCATTTTTTTCACGTTTTTGCACTCAAAACAACTTTCCTCTTTCGCGTACACACTATTTTTAAGATTCCGAACACATCTGACTCACAAAACTGTCTAAAAAGCCATTTAAACCAATACCGCCCTTTTGTTTCTTTTCCTTATGCATTCATTTTTCTTACGTTTTTGCACTCAAGACAACTTCCCTCCTTTGCATACACACTTTTTTTATGATTCCGAACCCATCTGACTAACAAAACCGTCCAAAAGACCATTTAAACCAATTCCGCCCTTTTGTTTCTTTTCCTTATGCATTCATTTTTCTTACGTTTTTGCACTCAAGACATCTTTCCTCCTTCGCGTACACACTTTTTTTATGATTCGGAACCCATCTGACTCACAAAATCGTCTAAAAGACCATTTAAACCAATAACGCCCTTTTGTTTCTTTTCCTTCTGCATTCATTTTTCTTACGTTTTTGCACTCAAGACAACTTCTCTCCTTCGCGTACACTTCCCTCCTTATTACTTTTTCCACGTTTTTCGAACTTTCCTCCTTCGCGTACACACTGTTTTTATGATTCCAAACCCATCTGACTAACAAAACCGTCTAAAAAGCCATTTAAACCAATACCGCCCTTTTGTTTCTTTTCCTTATGCATTCATTTTTCGTACTTTTTTGCACGCAAGACAATTTCCCTCCTTCGCGTACACACTTTTTTTATGATTCCGAACCCATCTGACTAACAAAACCGTCCAAAAGACCATTTAAACCAATTCCGCCCTTTTGTTTCTTTTCCTTATGCATTCATTTTTCTTACGTTTTTGCACTCAAGACATCTTTCCTCCTTCGCGTACACACTTTTTTTATGATTCGGAACCCATCTGACTCACAAAATCGTCTAAAAGACCATTTAAACCAATAACGCCCTTTTGTTTCTTTTCCTTATACATTCATTTTTTCCACGATTTTGCACTCAAAACAGTTTTCTTCCTTTGCGTACACACTGTTTTTATGATTCCGAACCCATATGACTCACAAAATCGTTAAAAAGGCCATTTAAACCAATACCGCCCTTTTGTTTCTTTTCCTTATACATTCACTTTTTCTACGTTTTTCCAACTTTCCTCCTTCTCGTACACACAATTTTTATGATTCCGAACCCACTTGACTCACAAAACCGCCTAAAAGGCCATTTAAACCAATTCCGCCCTTTTGTTTCTTTTCCTTCTGCATTCATTTTTCTTACGTTTTTGCACTCAAGACAACTTCCCTCCTTCGCGTACACACTTTTTTTATGATTCCGAACCCATCTGACTCACAAAATAGTTAAAAAGGCCCTTTAAACCAATACCGCTCTTTTGTTTCTTTTCCTTATGCATTCATTTTTTTCACGTTTTTGCACTCAAAACAACTTTCCTCCTTCGCGTACACACTGTGTTTAAGATTCCGAACCCATCTGACTCACAAAACTGTCTAAAAAGCCATTTAAACCAATACCGCCCTTTTGTTTCTTTTCCTTATACATTCATTTTTCTTACGTTTTTGCACTCAAGACAACTTCTCTCCTTCGCGTACACACTTTTTTATGATTCCGAACCCATCTGACTCACAAAATAGTTAAAAAGGCCATTTAAACCAATACCGCCCTTTTGTTTCTTTTCCTTATACATTCATTTGTCTTACGTTATTGCACTCAAGACAACTTCCCTCCTTCGCGTACACACTTTTTTTATGATTCCGGACCCATGTGACTCACAAAATAGTTAAAAAGGCCATTTAAACCAATACCGCCGTTTCGTTTCTTTTCCTTATACATTCACTTTTTCCACGTTTTTCGAACTTTCCTCCTTCTCGTACACACAATTTTTATGATTCCGAACCCACTTGACTCACAAAACCGCCTAAAAGGCTATTTAAACCAATTCCGCCCTTTTGTTTCTTTTCCTTATACATTCATTTTTTTCACGTTTTTGCACTCAAAACAACATTCCTCCTTCTCGTACATACTTTTTTATGATTCCAAACCCATCTGACTCACAAAACTGTCTAAAAAGCCATTTAAACCAATACCGCCCTTTTGTTTCTTTTCCTTATGCATTCATTTTTCCCACGTTTTTGCACTCAAAACAACTTTCCTCCTTTGCGTACACACTTTGTTTATGATTCCGAACCCATATGACTCACAAAATCGTTAAAAAGGCCATTTAAACCAATACCGCCCTTTCGTTTCTTTTCCTTACACATTCATTTTTCTTACATTTTTGCACACAAGACAACTTTCCACCTTCGCGTACACACTGTTTTGATGATTCCGAACCCATCTGACTCACAAAATCATCTAAAAGACCATTTAAACTAATACCTCCCTTTTGTTTATTTTCCTTATACATTCATTTTTTCCACGTTTTTCCACTCAAAACAACTTTCCTCCTTCGCGTACACACTGTTTTTAAGATTCCGAACCCATGACTCACAAAACTGTCTAAAAAGCCATTTAAACCAATACCGCCCTTTCGTTTCTTTTCCTTATGCATTCATTTTTCCCACGTTTTTGCACTCAAAACAGCTTTCCTCTTTCGCGTACACACTTTTTTTATGATTCTGAACCCATATGACTCAGAAAATCGTTAAAAAGGCCATTTAAACCAATACCGCCCTTTTGTTTCTTTTCCTTATACATTCACTTTTTCCACGTTTTCCCAACTTTCCTCCTTCTCGTACACACTGTTTTTAAGATTCCGAACCCACCTGACTCACAAAACCGTCTAAAAGGCCATTTAAACCAGTACCGCCCTTTTGTTTCTTTTCCTTATACATTCATTTTTTCCACGTTTTTGCACTCAAAACAACTTTCCTCCTTCGCGTACACACTGTTTTTAAGATTCCGAGCCCATCTGACTCACAAAACTGTCTAAAAAGCCATTTAAACCAATACCGCCCTTTTGTTTCTTTTCCTTATGCATTCATTTTTCCCACGTTTTTGCACTTAAAACAACTTTCCTCCTTCGCGTACACACTGTTTTTAAGATTCCGAACCCATCTGACTCACAAAACTGTCTAAAAAGCCATTTAAACCAATACCGCCCTTTTGTTTCTTTTCCTCATACATTCATTTTTTCCACGTTTTTCCATTTTCCCTCCTTCTGGTACACACTTTTTTTATGATTTCGAACCCACCTGACTCACAAAATCGTTAAAAAGGCCATTTAAACAAATACCGCCCTTTGGTTTCTTTTCCTTATGCATTCATTTAACTCACGTTTTTGCACTCAAAACAACTTTCCTCCTTCGCGTACACACTTTTTTTATGATTCGGAACCCATCTGACTCACAAAACTGTCTAAAAAGCCATTTAAACCAATAACGCCCTTTTGTTTCTTTTCCTTATTGACTTTTTCCACGTTTTTCCAACTTTCCTCCTTCTCGTACACACTGTTTTTATGATTCCGAACCCATCTGACTCACAAAATTGTCTAAAAAGCCATTTAAACCAATACCGCCCTTTTGTTTCTTTTCCTCATACATTCATTTTTTCCACGTTTTTCCATTTTCCCTCCTTCTGGTACACACTTTTTTTATGATTTCGAACCCACCTGACTCACAAAATCGTTAAAAAGGCCATTTAAACAAATACCGCCCTTTGGTTTCTTTTCCTTATGCATTCATTTATCTCACGTTTTTGCACTCAAAACAACATTCCTCCTTCACGTACACACTTTTTTATGATTCCGAACCCACCTGACTCACAAAAGCGTCTACAAGGCCATTTAAACCAATTCCGCCCTTTTGTTTCTTTTCTTTATTGACTTTTTCCACGTTTTTCGAACTTTCCTCCTTCTCGTACACACAATTTTTATGATTCCGAACCCACTTGACTCACAAAACCGCCTAAAAGGCTATTTAAACCAATTCCGCCCTTTTGTTTCTTTTCTTTATACATTCATTTTTTTCACGTTTTTGCACTCAAAACAACATTCCTCCTTCTCGTACATACTTTTTTATGATTCCGAACCCACCTGACTCAAAAAAGCGTCTACAAGGCCATTTAAACCAATACCGCCCTTTCGTTTCTTTTCCTTACACATTCATTTTTCTTACATTTTTGCACTTAAAACAACTTTCCTCCTTTGCGTACACACTTTGTTTATGATTCCGAACCCATATGACTCAAGACAACTTTCCACCTTCGCGTACACACTGTTTTGATGATTCCGAACCCATCTGACTCACAAAATCATCTAAAAGACCATTTAAACCAATACCTCCCTTTTGTTTCTTTTCCTTATACATTCATTTTTTCCACGTTTTTCCACTCAAAACAACTTTCCTCCTTCGCGTACGCACTGTTTTTAAGATTCCGAACCCATGACTCACAAAACTGTCTAAAAAGCCATTTAAACCAATACCGCCCTTTTGTTTCTTTTCCTTATGCATTCATTTTTCCCACGTTTTTGCACTCAAAACAGCTTTCCTCTTTCGCGAACACACTTTTTTTATGATTTCGAACCCACCGGAATCACAAAATCGTTAAAAAGGCCATTTACATCAATACCGCCCTTTTGTTTCTTTTCCTTATGCATTCAATTTTCTCACGTTTTTGATCTCAAGACAACTTCCCTCCTTCGCGTACACTTCCCTCCTTATTACTTTTTAAACGTTTTTCGAACTTTCCTCCTTCGCGTACACACTGTTTTTATGATTCCAAACCCATCTGACTAACAAAACCGTCCAATAGACCATTTAAACCAATTCCGCCCTTTTGTTTCTTTTCCTTATGCATTCATTTTTCTTACGTTTTTGCACTCAAGACATCTTTCCTCCTTCGCGTACACACTTTTTTTATGATTCGGAACCCATCTGACTCACAAAATCGTCTAAAAGACCATTTAAACCAATAACGCCCTTTTGTTTCTTTTCCTTATACATTCATTTTTTCCACGATTTTGCACTCAAAACAATTTTCCTCCTTTGCGTACACACTGTTTTTATGATTCCGAACCCATATGACTCACAAAATCGTTAAAAAGGCCATTTAAACCAATACCGCCCTTTTGTTTCTTTTCCTTATACATTCACGTATTTCCAACTTTCCTCCTTCTCGTACACACTGTTTTAAGATTCCGAACCCATCTGACTCACAAAACTGTCTAAAAAGCCATTTAAACCAATACCGCCCTTTTGTTTCTTTTCCCCATACATTCATTTTTTCCACGTTTTTCCAACTTCCCTCCTTCTGGTACACACTTTTTTTATGATTTCGAACCCACCTGACTCACAAAATCCTTAAAAAGGCCATTTAAACCAATACCGCCCTTTTGTTTCTTTTCCTTATGCATTCATTTTTCCCACGTTTTTGCACTCAAAACAACTTTCCTCCTTCGCGTACACACTTTTTTTATGATTCCGAACCCATATGACTCGCAAAATCGTTAAAAAGGCCATTTAAACAAATACCGCCCTTTTGTTTCTTTTCCTTATACATTCATTTTTTCCACGTTTTTGCACTCAAAACAACTTTCCTCCTTCGCGTACACACTGCTTTTAAGATTCCGAACCAACTGACTGACAAAACTGTCTAAAAAGCAATTTAAACCAATACCGCCCTTTTGTTTCTTTTCCTTATGCATTCATTTTTTTCACGTTTTTGCACTCAAAACAACTTTCCTCCTTCGCGTACTTACTGTTTTTAAGATTCCGAACCCCTCTGACTACAAAACTGTCTAAAAAGCCATTTAAACCAATACCGCCCTTTTGTTTCTTTTCCTTATGCATTCATTTTTCCCACGTTTTTGCACTCAAAACAACTTTCCTCCTTCGCGTACACACTGTTCTTATGATTCCAAACCCATCTGACTAACAAAACCGTCTAAAAAGCCATTTAAACCAATACCGCCCTTTTGTTTCTTTTCCTTATGCATTCATTTTTCTTACTTTTTTGCACGCAAGACAATTTCCCTCCTTCGCGTACACACTTTTTTTATGATTCCGGACCCATCTGACTCACAAAATAGTTAAAAAGGCCATTTAAACCAATACCGCCGTTTTGTTTCTTTTCATTATACATTCACTTTTTCCACGTTTTTCGAACTTTCCTCCTTCTCGTACACACAATTTTTATGATTCCGAACCCACTTGACTCACAAAACCGCCTAAAAGGCCATTTAAACCAATTCCGCCCTTTTGTTTCTTTTCCTTCTGCATTCATTTTTCTTACGTTTTTGCACTCAAGACAACTTCCCTCCTTCGCGTACACACTTTTTTTATGATTCCGAACCCATCTGACTCACAAAATAGTTAAAAAGGCCATTTAAACCAATACCGCCCTTTTGTTTCTTTTCCTTATGCATTCATTTTTTTCACGTTTTTGCACTCAAAACAACTTTCCTCCTTCGCGTACACACTGTTTTTAAGATTCCGAACCCATCTGACTCACAAAACTGTCTAAAAAGGCCATTTAAACCAATACCGCTTTTTTGTTTCTTTTCCTTATACATTCATTTTTTTCACGTTTTTGCACTCAAAACAACTTTCCTCTTTCGCGTACACACTATTTTTAAGATTCCGAACACATCTGACTCACAAAACTGTCTAAAAAGCCATTTAAACCAATACCGCCCTTTTGTTTCTTTTCCTTATGCATTCATTTTTCTTACGTTTTTGCACTCAAGACAACTTCCCTCCTTCGCGTACACTTCCCTCCTTATTACTTTTTCCACGTTTTTCGAACTTTCCTCCTTCGCGTACACACTGTTTTTATGATTCCAAACCCATCTGACTAACAAAACCGTCTAAAAAGCCATTTAAACCAATTCCGCCCTTTTGTTTCTTTTCCTTATGCATTCATTTTTCTTACGTTTTTGCACTCAAGACATCTTTCCTCCTTCGCGTACACACTTTTTTTATGATTCGGAACCCATCTGACTCACAAAATCGTCTAAAAGACCATTTAAACCAATAACGCCCTTTTGTTTCTTTTCCTTATACATTCATTTTTTCCACGATTTTGCACTCAAAACAGTTTTCTTCCTTTGCGTACACACTGTTTTTATGATTCCGAACCCATATGACTCACAAAATCGTTAAAAAGGCCATTTAAACCAATACCGCCCTTTTGTTTCTTTTCCTTATACATTCACTTTTTCTACGTTTTTCCAACTTTCCTCCTTCTCGTACACACAATTTTTATGATTCCGAACCCACTTGACTCACAAAACCGCCTAAAAGGCCATTTAAACCAATTCCGCCCTTTTGTTTCTTTTCCTTCTGCATTCATTTTTCTTACGTTTTTGCACTCAAGACAACTTCCCTCCTTCGCGTACACACTTTTTTTATGATTCCGAACCCATCTGACTCACAAAATAGTTAAAAAGGCCCTTTAAACCAATACCGCTCTTTTGTTTCTTTTCCTTATGCATTCATTTTTTTCACGTTTTTGCACTCAAAACAACTTTCCTCCTTCGCGTACACACTGTTTTTAAGATTCCGAACCCATCTGACTCACAAAACTGTCTAAAAAGCCATTTAAACCAATACCGCCCTTTTGTTTCTTTTCCTTATACATTCATTTTTCTTACGTTTTTGCACTCAAGACAACTTCTCTCCTTCGCGTACACACTTTTTTATGATTCCGAACCCATCTGACTCACAAAATAGTTAAAAAGGCCATTTAAACCAATACCGCCCTTTTGTTTCTTTTCCTTATACATTCATTTGTCTTAAGTTATTGCACTCAAGACAACTTCCCTCCTTCGCGTACACACTTTTTTTATGATTCCGGACCCATGTGACTCACAAAATAGTTAAAAAGGCCATTTAAACCAATACCGCCGTTTCGTTTCTTTTCCTTATACATTCACTTTTTCCACGTTTTTCGAACTTTCCTCCTTCTCGTACACACAATTTTTATGATTCCGAACCCACTTGACTCACAAAACCGCCTAAAAGGCTATTTAAACCAATTCCGCCCTTTTGTTTCTTTTCCTTATACATTCATTTTTTTCACGTTTTTGCACTCAAAACAACATTCCTCCTTCTCGTACATACTTTTTTATGATTCCGAACCCATCTGACTCACAAAACTGTCTAAAAAGCCATTTAAACCAATACCGCCCTTTTGTTTCTTTTCCTTATGCATTCATTTTTCCCACGTTTTTGCACTCAAAACAACTTTCCTCCTTTGCGTACACACTTTGTTTATGATTCCGAACCCATATGACTCACAAAATCGTTAAAAAGGCCATTTAAACCAATACCGCCCTTTCGTTTCTTTTCCTTACACATTCATTTTTCTTACATTTTTGCACACAAGACAACTTTCCACCTTCTCGTACACACTGTTTTTAAGATTCCGAACCCACCTGACTCACAAAACCGTCTAAAAGGCCATTTAAACCAGTACCGCCCTTTTGTTTCTTTTCCTTATACATTCATTTTTTCCACGTTTTTGCACTCAAAACAACTTTCCTCCTTCGCGTACACACTGTTTTTAAGATTCCGAGCCCATCTGACTCACAAAACTGTCTAAAAAGCCATTTAAACCAATACCGCCCTTTTGTTTCTTTTCCTTATGCATTCATTTTTCCCACGTTTTTGCACTTAAAACAACTTTCCTCCTTCGCGTACACACTGTTTTTAAGATTCCGAACCCATCTGACTCACAAAACTGTCTAAAAAGCCATTTAAACCAATACCGCCCTTTTGTTTCTTTTCCTCATACATTCATTTTTTCCACGTTTTTCCATTTTCCCTCCTTCTGGTACACACTTTTTTTATGATTTCGAACCCACCTGACTCACAAAATCGTTAAAAAGGCCATTTAAACAAATACCGCCCTTTGGTTTCTTTTCCTTATGCATTCATTTAACTCACGTTTTTGCACTCAAAACAACTTTCCTCCTTCGCGTACACACTTTTTTTATGATTCGGAACCCATCTGACTCACAAAACTGTCTAAAAAGCCATTTAAACCAATAACGCCCTTTTGTTTCTTTTCCTTATTGACTTTTTCCACGTTTTTCCAACTTTCCTCCTTCTCGTACACACTGTTTTTATGATTCCGAACCCATCTGACTCACAAAATTGTCTAAAAAGCCATTTAAACCAATACCGCCCTTTTGTTTCTTTTCCTCATACATTCATTTTTTCCACGTTTTTCCATTTTCCCTCCTTCTGGTACACACTTTTTTTATGATTTCGAACCCACCTGACTCACAAAATCGTTAAAAAGGCCATTTAAACAAATACCGCCCTTTGGTTTCTTTTCCTTATGCATTCATTTAACTCACGTTTTTGCACTCAAAACAACTTTCCTCCTTCGCGTACACACTTTTTTTATGATTCCGAACCCATCTGACTCACAAAATAGTTAAAAAGGCCATTAAAACCAATACCGCCCTTTGGTTTCTTTTCCTTATACATTCATTTTTTTCACGTTTTTGCACTCAAAACAACTTTCCTCCTTCGCGTACACACTGTTTTTAAGATTCCGAACACATCTGAGTCACAAAACTGTCTAAAAAGCCATTTAAACCAAAACCGCCCTTTTGTTTCTTTTCCTTATGCATTCATTTTTCTTACGTTTTTGCACTCAAAACAACTTTCCTCCTTCGCGTACACACTTTTTTTATGATTCCGAACCCATCTGACTCACAAAATAGTTAAAAAGGCCATTTAAACCAATACCGCCCTTTTGTTTCTTTCACTTTTCTTTCACATTCACTTTTTCCACGTTTTTCGAACTTTCCTTCTTCTCGTACACACAATTTTTATGATTCCGAACCGACTTGACTCACAAAACCGCCTAAAAGGCCATTTAAACCAATACCGCCCTTTTGATTCTTTTCCTTATGCATTCATTTTCTTCACGTTTTTGCACTCAAGACAACTTTCCTCTTTCGCTCTTTCGCGTACACACTTTTTTTATGATTCGGAACTCATCTGACTCACAAAATCATCTAAAAGACCATTTAAACCAATACCTCCCTTTTGTCTCTTTTCCTTATACATTCATTTTTTCCACGTTTTTACACTCAAAACAACTTTCCTCCTTCGCGTACACACTGTTTTTAAGATTCCGAACCCATGACTCACAAAACTGTCTAAAAAGCCATTTAAAGCAATACCGCCCTTTTGTTTCTTTTCCTTATGCATTCATTTTTCCCACGTTTTTGCACTCAAAACAACTTTCCTCTTTCGCGTACACACTTTTTTTATGATTCCGAACCCATATGACTCAGAAAATCGTTAAAAAGGCCATTTAAACCAATACCGCTCTTTTGTTTCTTTTCCTTATACATTCACTTTTTCCACGTTTTTCCAACTTTCCTCCTTCTCGTACACACTGTTTTTAAATTTCCGAACCCACCTGACTCACAAAACCGTCTAAAAGGCCATTTAAACCAATACCGCCCTTTTGTTTCTTTTCCTTATACATTAATTTTTTCCACGTTTTTGCACTCAAAACAACTTTCCTCCTTCGCGTACACACTGTTTTTAAGATTCCGAGCCCATCTGACTCACAAAACTGTCTAAAAATCCATTTAAACCAATACCGCCCTTTTGTTTCTTTTCCTTATGCATTCATTTTTCCCACGTTTTTGCACTCAAAACAACTTTCCTCCTTCGCGTACACACTTTTTTTATGATTCCGAACCCATATGACTCACAAAATCGTTAAAAAGGCCATTTAAACCAATAAAACCCTTTTGTTTCTTTTCCTTAAACATTCATTTTTTCCACGATTTTACACTCAAAACAGTTTTCCTCCTTTGCGTACACACTGTTTTTATGATTCCGAACCCATATGACTCACAAAATCGTTAAAAAGGCCCTTTAAATCAATACCGCCCTTTTGTTCCTTTTCCTTATTCATTCACTTTTTCCACGTTTTTCGAAATTTCCTCCTTCTCGTACACACAATTTTTATGATTCCGAACCCACTTGACTCACAAAACCGCCTAAAAGGCCATTTAAACCAATTCCGCCCTTTTGTTTCTTTTCCTTCTGCATTCATTTTTCTCACGTTTTTGCACTCAAGACAACTTCCCTCCTTCGCGTACACTTCCCTCCTTATTACTTTTTCCACGTTTTTCGAACTTTCCTCCTTCGCGTACACACTGTTTTTATGATTCCAAACCCATCTGACTAAAAAAACCGTCCAAAAGACCATTTAAACCAATTCCGCCCTTTTGTTTCTTTTCCTTATGCATTCATTTTTCTTACGTTTTTGCACTCAAGACATCTTTCCTCCTTCGCGTACACACTTTTTTTATGATTCGGAACCCATCTGACTCACAAAATCGTCTAAAAGACCATTTAAACCAATAACGCCCTTTTGTTTCTTTTCCTTATACATTCATTTTTTCCACGATTTTGCACTCAAAACAATTTTCCTCCTTTGCGTACTCACTGTTTTTATGATTCCGAACCCATATCACTCACAAAATCGTTAAAAAGGCCATTTAAACCAATAACGCCCTTTTGTTTCTTTTCCTTAAACATTCATTTTTTCCACGATTTTACACTCAAAACAGTTTTCCTCCTTTGCGTACACACTGTTTTTATGATTCCGAACCCATATGACTCACAAAATCGTTAAAAAGGCCATTTAAACCAATACCGCCCTTTTGTTCCTTTTCCTTATTCATTCACTTTTTCCACGTTTTTCGAAATTTCCTCCTTCTCGTACACGCAATTTTTATGATTCCGAACCCACTTGACTCACAAAACCGCCTAAAAGGCCATTTAAACCAATTCCGCCCTTTTGTTTCTTTTCCTTCTGCATTCATTTTTCTCACGTTTTTGCACTCAAGACAACTTCCCTCCTTCGCGTACACTTCCCTCCTTATTACTTTTTCCACGTTTTTCGAACTTTCCTCCTTCGCGTACACACTGTTTTTATGATTCCAAACCCATCTGACTAACAAAACCGTCCAAAAGACCATTTAAACCAATTCCGCCCTTTTGTTTCTTTTCCTTATGCATTCATTTTTCTTACGTTTTTGCACTCAAGACATCTTTCCTCCTTCGCGTACACACTTTTTTTATGATTCGGAACCCATCTGACTCACAAAATCGTCTAAAAGACCATTTAAACCAATAACGCCCTTTTGTTTCTTTTCCTTATACATTCATTTTTTCCACGATTTTGCACTCAAAACAATTTTCCTCCTTTGCGTACTCACTGTTTTTATGATTCCGAACCCATATGACTCACAAAATCGTTAAAAAGGCCATTTAAACCAATAACGCCCTTTTGTTTCTTTTCCTTAAACATTCATTTTTTCCACGATTTTACACTCAAAACAGTTTTCCTCCTTTGCGTACACACTGTTTTTATGATTCCGAACCCATATGACTCACAAAATCGTTAAAAAGGCCATTTAAACCAATACCGCCCTTTTGTTCCTTTTCCTTATTCATTCACTTTTTCCACGTTTTTCGAAATTTCCTCCTTCTCGTACACACAATTTTTATGATTCCGAACCCACTTGACTCACAAAACCGCCTAAAAGGCCATTTAAACCAATTCCGCCCTTTTGTTTCTTTTCCTTCTGCATTCATTTTTCTCACGTTTTTGCACTCAAGACAACTTCCCTCCTTCGCGTACACTTCCCTCCTTATTACTTTTTCCACGTTTTTCGAACTTTCCTCCTTCGCGTACACACTGTTTTTATGATTCCAAACCCATCTGACTAACAAAACCGTCCAAAAGACCATTTAAACCAATTCCGCCCTTTTGTTTCTTTTCCTTATGCATTCATTTTTCTTACGTTTTTGCACTCAAGACATCTTTCCTCCTTCGCGTACACACTTTTTTTATGATTCGGAACCCATCTGACTCACAAAATCGTCTAAAAGACCATTTAAACCAATAACGCCCTTTTGTTTCTTTTCCTTATACATTCATTTTTTCCACGATTTTGCACTCAAAACAATTTTCCTCCTTTGCGTACACACTGTTTTTAAGATTCCGAACACATCTGACTCACAAAACTGTCTAAAAAGCCATTTAAACCAATACCGCCCTTTTGTTTCTTTTCCTTATGCATTCATTTTTTTCACGTTTTTGCACTCAAAACAACTTTCCTCTTTCGCGTACACACTATTTTTAAGATTCCGAACACATCTGACTCACAAAACTGTCTAAAAAGGCCTTTTAAACCAATACCGCTTTTTTGTTTCTTTTCCTTATACATTCATTTTTTTCACGTTTTTGCACTCAAAACAACTTTCCTCTTTCGCGTACACACTATTTTTAAGATTCCGAACACATCTGACTCACAAAATCGTCTAAAAGACCATTTAAACCAATAACGCCCTTTTGTTTCTTTTCCTTATGCATTCATTTTTCTTACGTTTTTGCACTCAAGACAACTTCCCTCCTTTGCGTACACACTTTTTTTATGATTCCGAACCCATCTGACTAACAAAACCGTCCAAAAGACCATTTAAACCAATTCCGCCCTTTTGTTTCTTTTCCTTATGCATTCATTTTTCTTACGTTTTTGCACTCAAGACATCTTTCCTCCTTCGCGTACACACTTTTTTTATGATTCGGAACCCATCTGACTCACAAAATCGTCTAAAAGACCATTTAAACCAATAACGCCCTTTTGTTTCTTTTCCTTATACAATCATTTTTTCCACGATTTTGCACTCAAAACAGTTTTCTTCCTTTGCGTACACACTGTTTTTATGATTCCGAACCCATATGACTCACAAAATCGTTAAAAAAGCCATTTAAACCAATACCGCCCTTTTGTTTCTTTTCCTTATACATTCACTTTTTCTACGTTTTTCCAACTTTCCTCCTTCTCTTACACACAATTTTTATGATTCCGAACCCACTTGACTCACAAAACCGCCTAAAAGGCCATTTAAACCAATTCCGCCCTTTTGTTTCTTTTCCTTCTGCATTCATTTTTCTTACGTTTTTGCACTCAAGACAACTTCCCTCCTTCGCGTACACTTCCCTCCTTATTACTTTTTCCACGTTTTTCGAACTTTCCACCTTCGCGTACACACTGTTTTTATGATTCCAAACCCATCTGACTAACAAAACCGTCTAAAAAGCCATTTAAACCAATACCGCCCTTTTGTTTCTTTTCCTTATGCATTCATTTTTCGTACTTTTTTGCACGCAAGACAGTTTCCCTCCTTCGCGTACACACTTTTTTTATGATTCCGAACCCATCTGACTAACAAAACCGTCCAAAAGACCATTTAAACCAATTCCGCCCTTTTGTTTCTTTTCCTTATGCATTCATTTTTCTTACGTTTTTGCACTCAAGACATCTTTCCTCCTTCGCGTACACACTTTTTTTATGATTCGGAACCCATCTGACTCACAAAATCGTCTAAAAGACCATTTAAACCAATAACGCCCTTTTGTTTCTTTTCCTTATACATTCATTTTTTCCACGATTTTGCACTCAAAACAGTTTTCTTCCTTTGCGTACACACTGTTTTTATGATTCCGAACCCATATGACTCACAAAATCGTTAAAAAGGCCATTTAAACCAATACCGCCCTTTTGTTTCTTTTCCTTATACATTCACTTTTTCTACGTTTTTCCAACTTTCCTCCTTCTCGTACACACAATTTTTATGATTCCGAACCCACTTGACTCACAAAACCGCCTAAAAGGCCATTTAAACCAATTCCGCCCTTTTGTTTCTTTTCCTTCTGCATTCATTTTTCTTACGTTTTTGCACTCAAGACAACTTCCCTCCTTCGCGTACACTTCCCTCCTTATTACTTTTTCCACGTTTTTCGAACTTTCCTCCTTCGCGTACACACTGTTCTTATGATTCCAAACCCATCTGACTAACAAAACCGTCTAAAAAGCCATTTAAACCAATACCGCCCTTTTGTTTCTTTTCCTTATGCATTCATTTTTCTTACTTTTTTGCACGCAAGACAATTTCCCTCCTTCGCGTACACACTTTTTTTATGATTCCGGACCCATCTGACTCACAAAATAGTTAAAAAGGCCATTTAAACCAATACCGCCGTATTATTTCTTTTCATTATACATTCACTTTTTCCACGTTTTTCGAACTTTCCTCCTTCTCGTACACACAATTTTGTTTGATTCCGAACCCACTTGACTCACAAAACCGCCTAAAAGGCCATTTAAACCAATTCCGCCCTTTTGTTTCTTTTCCTTCTGCATTCATTTTTCTTACGTTTTTGCACTCAAGACAACTTCCCTCCTTCGCGTACACACTTTTTTTATGATTCCGAACCCATCTGACTCACAAAATAGTTAAAAAGGCCATTTAAACCAATACCGCCCTTTTGTTTCTTTTCCTTATGCATTCATTTTTTTCACGTTTTTGCACTCAAAACAACTTTCCTCCTTCGCGTACACACTGTTTTTAAGATTCCGAACCCATCTGACTCACAAAACTGTCTAAAAAGCCATTTAAACCAATACCGCCCTTTTGTTTCTTTTCCTTATACATTCATTTTTCTTACGTTTTTGCACTCAAGACAACTTCTCTCCTTCGCGTACACACTTTTTTATGATTCCGAACCCATCTGACTCACAAAATAGTTAAAAAGGCCATTTAAACCAATACCGCCCTTTTGTTTCTTTTCCTTATACATTCATTTATCTTACGTTATTGCACTCAAGACAACTTCCCTCCTTCGCGTACACACTTTTTTTATGATTCCGGACCCATGTGACTCACAAAATACTTAAAAAGGCCATTTAAACCAATACCGCCGTTTCGTTTCTTTTCCTTATACATTCACTTTTTCCACGTTTTTCGAACTTTCCTCCTTCTCGTACACACAATTTTTATGATTCCGAACCCACTTGACTCACAAAACCGCCTAAAAGGCTATTTAAACCAATTCCGCCCTTTTGTTTCTTTTCCTTATACATTCATTTTTTTCACGTTTTTGCACTCAAAACAACATTCCTCCTTCTCGTACATACTTTTTTATGATTCCGAACCCATCTGACTCACAAAACTGTCTAAAAAGCCATTTAAACCAATACCGCCCTTATGTTTCTTTTCCTTATGCATTCATTTTTCCCACGTTTTTGCACTCAAAACAACTTTCCTCCTTTGCGTACACACTTTGTTTATGATTCCGAACCCATATGACTCACAAAATCGTTAAAAAGGCCATTTAAACCAATACCGCCCTTTCGTTTCTTTTCCTTACACATTCATTTTTCTTACATTTTTGCACTCAAGACAACTTTCCACCTTCGCGTACACACTGTTTTGATGATTCCGAACCCATCTGACTCACAAAATCATCTAAAAGACCATTTAAACTAATACCTCCCTTTTGTTTATTTTCCTTATACATTCATTTTTTCCACGTTTTTACACTCAAAACAACTTTCCTCCTTCGCGTACACACTGTTTTTAAGATTCCGAACCCATGACTCACAAAACTGTCTAAAAAGCCATTTAAACCAATACCGCCCTTTTGTTTCTTTTCCTTATGCATTCATTTTTCTTACGTTTTTGCACTCAAGACATCTTTCCTCCTTCGCGTACACACTTTTTTTATGATTCGGAACCCATCTGACTCACAAAACCGTCCAAAAGACCATTTAAACCAATAACGCCCTTTTGTTTCTTTTCCTTATACATTCATTTTTTCCACGATTTTGCACTCAAAACAGTTTTCTTCCTTTGCGTACACACTGTTTTTATGATTCCGAACCCATATGACTCACAAAATCGTTAAAAAGGCCATTTAAACCAATACCGCCCTTTTGTTTCTTTTCCTTATACATTCACTTTTTCTACGTTTTTCCAACTTTCCTCCTTCTCGTACACACAATTTTTATGATTCCGAACCCACTTGACTCACAAAACCGCCTAAAAGGCCATTTAAACCAATTCCGCCCTTTTGTTTCTTTTCCTTCTGCATTCATTTTTCTTACGTTTTTGCACTCAAGACAACTTCCCTCCTTCGCGTACACTTCCCTCCTTATTACTTTTTCCACGTTTTTCGAACTTTCCTCCTTCGCGTACACACTGTTTTTATGATTCCAAACCCATCTGACTAACAAAACCGTCTAAAAAGCCATTTAAACCAATACCGCCCTTTTGTTTCTTTTCCTTATGCATTCATTTTTCGTACTTTTTTGCACGCAAGACAATTTCCCTCCTTCGCGTACACACTTTTTTTATGATTCCGAACCCATCTGACTAACAAAACCGTCCAAAAGACCATTTAAACCAATTCCGCCCTTTTGTTTCTTTTCCTTATGCATTCATTTTTCTTACGTTTTTGCACTCAAGACATCTTTCCTCCTTCGCGTACACACTTTTTTTATGATTCGGAACCCATCTGACTCACAAAATCGTCTAAAAGACCATTTAAACCAATAACGCCCTTTTGTTTCTTTTCCTTATACATTCATTTTTTCCACGATTTTGCACTCAAAACAGTTTTCTTCCTTTGCGTACACACTGTTTTTATGATTCCGAACCCATATGACTCACAAAATCGTTAAAAAGGCCATTTAAACCAATACCGCCCTTTTGTTTCTTTTCCTTATACATTCACTTTTTCTACGTTTTTCCAACTTTCCTCCTTCTCGTACACACAATTTTTATGATTCCGAACCCACTTGACTCACAAAACCGCCTAAAAGGCCATTTAAACCAATTCCGTCCTTTTGTTTCTTTTCCTTCTGCATTCATTTTTCTTACGTTTTTGCACTCAAGACAACTTCCCTCCTTCGCGTACACTTCCCTCCTTATTACTTTTTCCACGTTTTTCGAACTTTCCTCCTTCGCGTACACACTGTTCTTATGATTCCAAACCCATCTGACTAACAAAACCGTCTAAAAAGCCATTTAAACCAATACCGCCCTTTTGTTTCTTTTCCTTATGCATTCATTTTTCTTACTTTTTTGCACGCAAGACAATTTCCCTCCTTCGCGTACACACTTTTTTTATGATTCCGGACCCATCTGACTCACAAAATAGTTAAAAAGGCCATTTAAACCAATACCGCCGTTTTGTTTCTTTTCATTATACATTCACTTTTTCCACGTTTTTCGAACTTTCCTCCTTCTCGTACACACAATTTTTATGATTCCGAACCCACTTGACTCACAAAACCGCCTAAAAGGCCATTTAAACCAATTCCGCCCTTTTGTTTCTTTTTCTTCTGCATTCATTTTTCTTACGTTTTTGCACTCAAGACAACTTCCCTCCTTCGCGTACACACTTTTTTTATGATTCCGAACCCATCTGACTCACAAAATAGTTAAAAAGGCCCTTTAAACCAATACCGCTCTTTTGTTTCTTTTCCTTATGCATTCATTTTTTTCACGTTTTTGCACTCAAAACAACTTTCCTCCTTCGCGTACACACTGTTTTTAAGATTCCGAACCCATCTGACTCACAAAACTGTCTAAAAAGCCATTTAAACCAATACCGCCCTTTTGTTTCTTTTCCTTATACATTCATTTTTCTTACGTTTTTGCACTCAAGACAACTTCTCTCCTTCGCGTACACACTTTTTTATGATTCCGAACCCATCTGACTCACAAAATAGTTAAAAAGGCCATTTAAACCAATACCGCCCTTTTGTTTCTTTTCCTTATACATTCATTTGTCTTACGTTATTGCACTCAAGACAACTTCCCTCCTTCGCGTACACACTTTTTTTATGATTCCGGACCCATGTGACTCACAAAATAGTTAAAAAGGCCATTTAAACCAATACCGCCGTTTCGTTTCTTTTCCTTATACATTCACTTTTTCCACGTTTTTCGAACTTTCCTCCTTCTCGTACACACAATTTTTATGATTCCGAACCCACTTGACTCACAAAACCGCCTAAAAGGCTATTTAAACCAATTCCGCCCTTTTGTTTCTTTTCCTTATACATTCATTTTTTTCACGTTTTTGCACTCAAAACAACATTCCTCCTTCTCGTACATACTTTTTTATGATTCCGAACCCATCTGACTCACAAAACTGTCTAAAAAGCCATTTAAACCAATACCGCCCTTTTGTTTCTTTTCCTTATGCATTCATTTTTCCCACGTTTTTGCACTCAAAACAACTTTCCTCCTTTGCGTACACACTTTGTTTATGATTCCGAACCCATATGACTCACAAAATCGTTAAAAAGGCCATTTAAACCAATACCGCCCTTTCGTTTCTTTTCCTTACACATTCATTTTTCTTACATTTTTGCACACAAGACAACTTTCCACCTTCGCGTACACACTGTTTTGATGATTCCGAACCCATCTGACTCACAAAATCATCTAAAACACCATTTAAACTAATACCTCCCTTTTGTTTATTTTCCTTATACATTCATTTTTTCCACGTTTTTCCACTCAAAACAACTTTCCTCCTTCGCGTACACACTGTTTTTAAGATTTCGAACCCATGACTCACAAAACTGTCTAAAAAGCCATTTAAACCAGTACCGCCCTTTTGTTTCTTTTCCTTATACATTCACTTTTTCCACGTTTTCCCAACTTTCCTCCTTCTCGTACACACTGTTTTTAAGATTCCGAACCCACCTGACTCACAAAACCGTCTAAAAGGCCATTTAAACCAATTCCGCCCTTTTGTTTCTTTTCCTTATGCATTCATTTTTCTTACGTTTTTGCACTCAAGACAACTTCCCTCCTTCGCGTACACACTTTTTTTATGATTTCGAACCCATCTGACTCACAAAATAGTTAAAAAGGCCATTTAAACCAATACCGCCCTTTTGTTTCTTTTCCTTATACATTCATTTTTCCCACGTTTTTGCACTCAAAACAGCTTTCCTCTTTCGCGTACACACTTTTTTTATGATTCCGAACCCATATGACTAAGAAAATCGTTAAAAAGGCCATTTAAACCAATACCGCCCTTTTGTTTCTTTTCCTTATACATTCACTTTTTCCACGTTTTTCCAACTTTCCTCCTTCTCGTACACACTGTTTTTAAGATTCCGAACCCACATGACTCACAAAACCGTCTAAAAGGCCATTTAAACGAATACCGCCCTTTTGTTTCTTTTCCTTATACATTCATTTTTTCCACGTTTTTGCACTCGAAACAACTTTCCTCCTTCGCGTACACACAGTTTTTTAGATTCCGAGCCCATCTGACTCACAAAACTGTCTAAAAAGCCATTTAAACCAATACCGCCCTTTTGTTTCTTTTCCTTATGCATTCATTTTTCCCACGTTTTTGCACTCAAAACAACTTTCCTCCTTCGCGTACACACTTTTTTTATGATTCCGAAACCATATGACTCACAAAATCGTTAAAAAGGCCATTTAAACCAATACCGCCCTTTTGTTTCTTTTCCTTATACATTCATTTTTTCCACGTTTTTGCACTCAAAACAACTTTCCCCCTTCGCGTACACACTGTTTTTAAGATTCCGAACCCATCTGACTCACAAAACTGTCTAAAAAGCCAATTAAACCAATATCGCCCTTTTCTTTCTTTTCCTTATGCATTCATTTTTTTCACGTTTTTGCCCTCAAAACAACTTTCCTCCTTCGCGTACACACTGCTTTTAAGATTCCGAACCCATCTGACTCACAAAACTGTCTAAAAAGCCATTTAAACCAATACCGCCCTTTTGTTTCTTTTCCTCATACATTCATTTTTTCCACGTTTTTCGAACTTCCCTCCTTCTGGTAAACACTTTTTTTATGATTTCGAACCCACCTGACTCACAAAATCGTTAAAAAGGCCATTTAAACCAATACCGCCCTTTGGTTTCTTTTCCTTATGCATTCATTTTTCTCACGTGTTTGCACTCAAAACAACATTCCTCCTTCTCGTACATACTTTTTTATGATTCCGAACCCACCTGACTCACAAAAGCGTCTACAAGGCCATTTAAACCAATTCCGCCCTTTTGTTTCTTTTCCTTATGCATTCATTTTTCTTACGTTTTTGCACTCAAGACAACTTCCCTCCTTCGCGTACACACTTTTTTTATGATTTCGAACCCATCTGACTCACAAAATCGTTAAAAAGGCCATTTAAACCAATACCGCCCTTTTGTTTCTTTTCCTTATACATTCATTTTTTCCACGTTTTTGCACTCAAAACAACTTTCCCCCTTCGCGTACACACTGTTTTTAAGATTCCGAACCCATCTGACTCACAAAACTGTCTAAAAAGCCAATTAAACCAATATCGCCCTTTTCTTTCTTTTCCTTATGCATTCATTTTTTTCACGTTTTTGCCCTCAAAACAACTTTCCTCCTTCGCGTACACACTGCTTTTAAGATTCCGAACCCATCTGACTCACAAAACTGTCTAAAAAGCCATTTAAACCAATACCGCCCTTTTGTTTCTTTTCCTTATGCATTCATTTTTCCCACGTTTTTGCACTCAAAACAACTTTCCTCCTTCGCGTACACACTTTTTTTATGATTCCGAACCCATATGACTCACAAAATCGTTAAAAAGGCCATTTAAACCAATACCGCCCTTTTGTTTCTTTTCCTTATGCATTCATTTTTTTCACGTTTTTGCACTCAAAACAACTTTCCCCCTTCGCGTACACACTGTTTTTAAGATTCCGAACCCATCTGACTCACAAAACTGTCTAAAAAGCCATTTAAACCAATACCGCCCTTTTGTTTCTTTTCCTCATACATTCATTTTTTCCACGTTTTTCGAACTTCCCTCCTTCTGGTAAACACTTTTTTTATGATTTCAAACCCACCTGACTCACAAAATCGTTAAAAAGGCCATTTAAACCAATACCGCCCTTTGGTTTCTTTTCCTTATGCATTCATTTTTCTCACGTGTTTGCACTCAAAACAACATTCCTCCTTCTCGTACATACTTTTTTATGATTCCGAACCCACCTGACTCACAAAAGCGTCTACAAGGCCATTTAAACCAATTCCGCCCTTTTGTTTCTTTTCCTTATGCATTCATTTTTCTTACGTTTTTGCACTCAAGACAACTTTCCTCCTTCGCGTACACACTGTTTTTAAGATTCCGAACCCCTCTGACTACAAAACTGTCTAAAAAGCCATTTAAACCAATACCGCCCTTTTGTTTCTTTTCCTTATGCATTCATTTTTCCCACGTTTTTGCACTCAAAACAACTTTCCTCCTTCGCGTACACACTGTTTTTAAGATTCCGAACACATCTGACTCACATAACTGTCTTAAAAGCTATTTAAACCAATACCGCAATTTTGTTTCTTTTCCTTATGCATTCATTTTTTTCACGTTTTTGTACTCAAAACAACTTTCCTCCTTCGCGTACACACTGTTTTTATGATTCCAAACCCATCTGACTAACAAAACCGTCTAAAAAGCCATTTAAACCAATACCGCTCTTTGGTTTCTTTTCCTTATACATTCATTTTTCTTACGTTATTGCACTCAAGACAACTTCCCTCCTTCGCGTACACACCTTTTTTTATGACTAGCAGGCTACGCCCGCTTCGCTGGTCACTATTTTAAAATGAATCACAAAAATTAATGAATTCTCAAAATTGCATTAATTTTTATCATGTGATAAAAATAAAAGAAAAAAAATTTCTGATCAGGAAAAATGTCGCACCGGGTCCCCAATGCCTTCGGCAGCGTAGACCCGTGCGCTGCGCGCACGTATTCTTTCTCCACCCTTATGACTTCTCGAAATTCTATGTTATTACTCATAAACTTTCATTCTTAAGGAAAGGAATTAAAAAATATATCATTTAGCATCGGATAAAAACTCTCACCGGGACCCCACTGCCTTCGGCAGTGCAGACCCGTTCGCACGATATACGTGCGCTGTACACGTATATTCCTCCTCAACTCAAACTTTTATTATTAAGAAAATAAAATGTAAAAAAAATCTTTTATCATCGGGTAAAAACTCGTACCGGTTCAAAAACCCATGCGCGCTGCGCGCGCACATGTTAAGATATACGTGCGGTGAGCGCACATATTCCTTCTGAAATCAAACTCTTATTCTTAAGAAAAGAAAATTAAAAAAATCATTTCTTATCAGGTAAATTGTCGGACCGGGTCCCCACTGCCTTCGGCAGCGTAGTCTCCTGCGCGCTGCGCGCCAATTCCTCCCCCACCCTTCCAGCCCCTCCTAATTAATTTACATATACCAATTTTGAACGGTCTTACTCATTTAGCTGAGATGCAAAAGAAAACCTGATCAGGACACCTTAAAACTGTAAATCAGTTGAAATCTCGAATTCTATTTTCGATAATATAAAAGAACTTTAAAATATCTTTCGAATGATGTATTAAAAATAATTTAATCATAATTAGAATTTGAAATATTGAAATTTAAAAATATTATAGCGTCATCTGGCGGAAGAAATTTCTGTAATCTATTGTTCGATTCCAGATCAACAAAGCTTTCAAATAATGTGTTACTCATGAAATTATTTTAATTAGTAGATGAGATACAAAAGAAAACCTAATCAGGACACCTCAAAACGCGTAAATCGGGTGAAATGTCGAATTCCATTTTCAATTATGTAAAAGTACTTTAAAATGTGTATCAACTCAAATAAGCTTTCAAATGATGTCTTACTTATGAACTTTTTTTAATTAATAACTGAGATAAAGAAAAAAAACTAATTCAGGACACCTCAAAACGTGAAAATCTGGGGAAAATTTTCGATAATTTAAAGGAACATTAAAATATCTTTCGAATGATGTATTAAAAATAATTTAATCAAAATTAGAAATTGAAATTTTAAAATATTACAGCGCCATCTGGCAGCAGAAATTTCTATATTCCAATGTTCGATTCTAAATCAAAAAAGCTTTCTAATGATTTATTACTTATGAAATTATTTTAATTAGTAGCTAAGATACAAAAGAAAACTGATTCAGGACACCTCAAAACGTGTAAATCTGTTGAAAACTTTCGATAATTGAAAAAAACTTTAAAATATCTTTCAAATGATGTATTAAAAATAATTTAATCATAATTAGAAATTGAAATATTGAAATTTTAAAATATTAGAGCGCCATCTGGCAGTACAAATTTCTGTATTCCACTGTTCGATTCCAAATCAAAAAGCTTTCTAATGATGTATTACTTATGAAATTATTTTAATTAGTCTCGAATTCCATTTTCGATAAATTAAAAGTACTTTAAAATGTGTATCAACTCAACAAAGCTTTCAATTGATGCATTACTTATAAATTTTTTAATTAACAACTGAGATACAAAAGAAAACTGATTCAGGAGACCTCAAAACGTGTATATCTGGTGAAAACTTTCGATAATTTAAAAGAAATTAAAAATATCTTTCGAATGATGTATTAAAAATAATTTAATCATAATTAGAAATTGAAATATTGAAATTTTAAAATATTACAGCTCCATCTGGCGGTACAAATTTCTGTATTCCACTGTTTGATTCCAAATCAAAAAAGCTTTCTAATGATGTATTACTTATGAAATTACTTTAATTAGTAGCTGAGATACAAAAGAAAACTGATTCAGGACACCTCAAAACGTGTAAATCTGGTGAAAACTTTCGATAATTTAAAAGAACTTTAAAATATCTTTCGAATGATGTATTAAAAATAATTTAATCATAATTAGAAATTGAAATATTGAAATTTTAAAATATTACAGCGCCATCTGGCGGTACAAATTTCTGTATTCCACTGTTCGATTCCAAATCAAAAAAGCTTTCTAATGATGTATTACTTATGAAATTACTTTAATTAGTAGCTGAGATACAAAAGAAAACTGATTCAGGAACACCTCAAAACGTGTAAATCTGGTGAAAACTTTCGATAATTTAAAAGAACTTTAAAATATCTTTCGAATGATGTATTAAAAATAATTTAATCATAATTAGAAATTGAAATATTGAAATTTTAAAATATTACAGCGCCATCTCGCGGTACAAATTTCTGTATTCCACTGTTCGATTCCAAATCAAAAAAGCTTTCTAATAATGTATTACTTATGAAATTATTTTAATTAGTAGCTGAGATACAAAAGAAAACTGATTCAGGAGACCTCAAAACATGTAAATCTGGTGAAAACTTTCGATATTTTAAAAGAACTTAAAAATATCTTTCGACTGATGTATTAAAAATAATTTAATAAGAATTTGAAATATCGAAATTTTAAAATATCTGGCGGTAGAAATTTCTGTAATCTACTGTTCAATTCCAAATCAACAAAGCTTTCAAATAATGTGTTACTTATGAAATTATTTTAATTATTAGCTGAGATACAAAAGAAAACCTAATCAGGAACAATCCCAAAACCTATATATACCACGGTAGTCCGGTAATGGAAGTAAAAAGAAAAAGAAAAAGCATTTTTTAGTTCCTTCAAATGTATTTTGTTGCTATGGAAACTCCTATCGTCTATCCGCGATTGTAATGAAATGCTCGCCCTCTGGTGGGCTAAGGTGAAATTACAATAAACATGGTTTAATTCGAATTCCATACAGCCGCCATTGCTGGCCGATATTTAGTTTCACATATATTTATTGAATAAAAATGAATAAATACGGTAAAAAAGATAACACATACTTTTGTGTGCCACAGTGTAACTCCAAAGGATCAAGAAATCCAGAATTAAGCTTCCATTTATTTCCAAATGACAAATTTAAAATTTCAGTTGCTTCGGCTAATGGAAGTAAAGAATTAATCAGATGATTTGAAATTAATATTTGTTCAACTTCAGTTAAAAATCTACTTCCGATCGAACTTTGAATAAACTGAAGTATTTTTTCCAAAAGCAATCAATTTTCCATAATGTAATGGCGGAGAAATTATAGTACGAATATTAAGTAGAATAACAAAGGAACACTAATGGAACACACGTGGCTATGTTTACTAACAACTGCAGTGTTCACAAAGCGCCGTCTATCGATCATTACAAACGCGGATTGAAAGATAGATTACGTGTTAGAATAAAATTTAATTAGCAATTAAAATGTAACTGCTTTGTTTATTAATGAAATTTAATGAAATTTTAACTCCAGGTTGTTTTTGTGCTGAATAGGTTGTATATTAAGTGCTGTGTACGAAAAAGAAAATTTGAAGCACTTTGAAATTTGCAATTTTCAACCCCAGTTAAAGATCATGTGACATTTAATGACTTGCACATGTTTTCTTTCCGTTCGAGACATCCGTTAAAATCGTCTGCTGAATGCTGATAGAATGCCTCTTTTGAAGCAATAAGGATTTTTGGTCATTTTTGCGATCGATATGGGTCAACATTTTAATTAATATCTCCGAAACTAATTAAGATTTTTAAATTCTGTTTCGAGGAAAACATCGGAAAGGCTCCACAGCATCCGTATGTCAATTCTTGTACTTCTGCGTTCAATAGGGGCTGAACTTATAAAAGAACAGACAGACAGACAGACAGACAGACAGACAGACAAACCTTTCCATTTATTATTATAGATACATCATTCGAAAGATATTTTAAAGTTCTTTTAAATTATCGAAAGTTTTCACCAGATTTACACGTTTTGAGGTGTCCTGAATCAGTTTTTTTTTTTTTTTTTTTTTGTATCTCAGTTATTAATAAAAAAAAGTTCATAAGTAATACATCATTTGAAAGCTTATTTTAGTTGATACACATTTTAAAGTACTTTTACATTATCGAAAATGGAATTCGAGATTTCACCCGATTTATACGTTTTGAGGTCTCCTGATTAGGTTTTCTTTTGTATCTCTGCTACTAATTAAAATAATTTTATAAGTAATACATCATTAGAAAGCTTTTTTGATTTGGAATCGAACAGTGGATTACAGAAATTTCTACCGCCAGATGGCGCTGTAATATTTTCAAATTTCAATATTTCAATTTCTAATTATGATTGAATTATTTTTAACGCATCATTCGAAAGATATTTTAAAGTTCTTTTATATTATCGACAGTTTTCACCAGATTTACAAGTTTTGAGGTCTCCTGAATTAGTTTTCTTTTGTATGTCAGCTACTAATTAAAATATTTTCGTAAGTAGTACATCATTAGAAAGCTTTTTTGATTAGGAATCGAACAGTGGAATACAGAAATTTGTACTGCCAGATGGCGCTGTAATATTTTAAAATTTCAATATTTCAATTTCTAATTATGATTAAATTATTTTTAACTAGCAGGCTACGCCCGCTTCGCTGGTCACTATTTTTAAATGAATCACAATAATTAATGAATTCTCAAAATTGCATTAATTTGTATCATGTGATAAAAGAAGAGAAAAAAAATTCTGATAGGGAAAAATGTCGCACCGGGTCCCCACTGCCTTCGGCAGCGTAGACCCGTGCGCTGCGCGCACGTATTCCTTCACTATCCTTATGACTTCTCAAAATTCAATGTTATTACTCATAAACTTTTATTCTCAAGAAAAGGAATTAAAAAATATATCATTTAGCATCGGGTAAAAACTCACACCAGGACGCCACTGCCTTCGGCAGCTCAGACCCATGCGCGCTGAGCGCGCACGCTTAAGGATATATGTGCGCTGTACACGCATATTCCTTCTCAACTCAAACTTTTATTATTAAGGAAATTAAAAAAAAAAATCTTTTATCATCGGATAAAAACTCGCACCGGGTCCCAAACCCATGCGCGCTGCGCGCCTATTCCTTCCCCACCGTTCCAGCCCCTCCTAATTAACTTGCATACACCAATTTTGAACGGTCTTACTCAATTGGCTGATATGCAAAAGAAAACCTGATCAGGACACTTTAAATTGTAAATCAGGTGAAATCTCGAATTCCACTTTCGATAATGTGAAAGAACTTTAAAATATCTTTCGAATGATGTAATAGAAATAATTTAATCATAATTAGAATATGAAATATTGAAATTTAAAAATATTACAGCGCCATCTGGCAGTAGAAATTTCTGTAATCTATTGTTCCATTCCAGTTACTTATTCTTACTCAATTAGCTGAGATGCAAAAGAAAAACTGATCAGGACACTTTAAATTGTAAATCAGGTGAAATCTCGAATTCCACTTTCGATAATGTAAAAAAACTTTAAAATATCTTTCGAATGATGTATTAGAAATAATTTAATCATAATTAGAATATTAGATCAATATTACAGCGCCATCTAGCGGTAGAAATTTCTGTAATCTATTGTTCCATTCCAGTTACTTATTCTTACTCAATTAGCTGAGATGCAAAAGAAAACCTGATCAGGACACTTTAAATTGTAAATCAGGTGAAATCTCGAATTCCACTTTCGATAATGTAAAAGAACTTTAAAATATCTTTCGAATGATGTATTAAAAATAATTTAATCATAATTAGAATATGAAATATTGAAATATAAAAATATTACAGCGCCATCTGGCGGTAGAAATTTCTGTAATCTATTGTTCCATTCCAGATTAACAAAGCTTTCAAATGATGTATTACTCATGAAATTATTTTAATTAGTAGATGAGATACAAAAGAAAATTTAATCAGGACACCTCAAAACGTGTAAATCGGGTGAAATCTCGAATTCCATTTTTCGATAATGTAAAAGTACTTTAAAATGTGTATCAACTAAAATAAGCTTTCAAATGATGTATTACTTATGAACTTTTTTTAATTAATAACTGAAATACAAAAAAAAAACTGATTCAGGACACCTCAAAACGTGTAAATCTGGTGAAAACTTTCGATAATTTAAAAGAACTTTAAAATATCTTTCGAATGATGTATTACAAATAATTTAATCATAATTAGAAATTGAAATATAGAATTTTTAAAATATTACAGCGCCATCTGGCGGTACACATTTCTGTATTCCACTGTTCAATTCCAAATCAAAAAAGCTTTCTAATGATGTATTACTTATGAAATTATTTTAATTAGTAGCTGAGATACAAAAGAAAACTGATTCAGGACACCTCAAAACGTGTAAATCTGGTGAAAACTTTCGATAATTTAAAAGAACTTTAAAATATCTTTCGAATGATGTATTAAAAATAATTTAATCATAATTAGAAATTGAAATATTGAAATTTTAAAATATTACAGCGCCATCTGGCGGTACAAATTTCTGTATTCCACTGTTCGATTGCTAATCAAAAAAGCTTTCTAATGATGTACTACTTACGAAATTAGTTTAATTAGTAGCTGAGATACAAAAGAAAACTAATTCAGGAGACCTCAAAACGTGTAAATCTGGTGAAAACTGTCGATAATATAAAAGAACGAATGATGCATTAAAAATAATTGAATCATAATTAGAAATTGAAATATTGAAATTTGAAAATATTACAGCGCCATCTGGCGGTAGAAATTTCTGTAATCCACTGTTTGATTCCAAATCAAAAAAGCTTTCTATTGATGTATTACTTATAAAATTATTTTAATTAGTAGCTGAGATACAAAAGAAAGCCTAATCAGGACACCTCAAAACGTGTAAATCGGGTGAAATCTCGAATTCCATTTTCGATAATGTAAAAGTACTTTAAAATGTGTATCAACTAAAATAAACTTTCAAATGATGTATTACTTATGAACTTTTTTTAATTAATAACTGAGATACAAAAAAAAAAAAAACTGATTCAGGACACCTCAAAACGTGTAAATCTCGTGAAAACTTTCGATAATTTAAAAGAACTTTAAATTATCTTTCGAATGATGTATTACAAATAATTTAATCATTATTAGAAATTGAAATATTGAAATTTTAAAATATTACAGCGCCATCTGGCGGTACAAATTTCTGTATTCCACTGTTCGATTCCAAATCAAAAAAGCTTTCTAATGATGTATTACTTATGAAATTATTTTAATTAGTAGCTGAGATACAAAAGAAAACTGATTCAGGAAACCTCAGAACGTGTAAATCTGGTGAAAACTTTCGATAATTTAAAAGAACTTTAAAATATATTTCGAATGATGTGTTAAAAATAATTTAAACATAATTAGAAATTGAAATATTGAAATTTTAAAATATTACAGCGCCATCTGGCGGTACAAATTTCTGTATTCCACTGTTCGATTCCTAATCAAAAAAGTTTTCTAATGATGTACTACTTACGAAATTATTTTAATTAGTAGCTGAGATACAAAAGAAAACTAATTCAGGAGACCTCAAAACGTGTAAATCTGGTGAAAACTGTCGATAATATAAAAGAACGAATGATGCATTAAAAATAATTTAATCATAATTAGAAATTGAAATATTGAAATTTGAAAATATTACAGCGCCATCTGGCGGTAGAAATTTCTGTAATCCACTGTTCGATTCCAAATCAAAAAAGCTTTCTAATAATGTATTACTTATAAAATTATTTTAATTAGTAGCTGAGATACAAAAGCAAACCTAATCAGGACACCTCAAAACGTGTAAATCGGGTGAAATCTCGAATTCCATTTTCAATAATGTAAAAGTACTTTAAAATGTGTATCAACTAAAATAAGCTTTCAAATGATGTATTACTTATGAACTTTTTTTACTTAATAACTGAGATAAAAAAAAAAAAAAAAAACTGATTCAGGACACCTCAAAACGTGTAAATCTGGTGAAAACTTTCGATAATTTAAAAGAACTTTAAAATATCTTTCGAATGATGTATTGAAAATAATTTAATCATAATTAGAAATTGAAATTTTGAAAATTTAAAATATTACAGCGCCATCTGTCGGTACAAACTTCTGTATTCCACTGTTCGATTCCAAATCTAAAAAAGCTTTCTAAGGATGCATTACTCATGAAATTATTTTAATTAGTAGCTGAGATACAAAAGAAAACTGATTCAGGAGACTTCAAAGCGTGAAAATCTGGTGAAAATTTTCGATAATTTAAAAGATCTACTGTTTAAAAGATCTACTGCGTGAAAATCTGGTGAAAATTTTCGATAATTTAAAAGATCTACTGTTCAATTCCAAATCAACAAAGCTTTCAAATAATGTGTTACTTATGAAATTATTTTAATTAGTAGCTGTGATACAAAATAAAACCTAATCAGAATATTCTAAAACATGTAAATCACGTGAAATCTCTAATTCCAATATCTACGGCAGTTTTATTAATGGAAGTAAAAAGAAAAATAAATATTTTTTATTGCGCCAAAACCTATATATATACCGCGGTAGTCCGGTAATGGAATTCCACTGTTCGATTCCAAATGAAAAAAGCTTTCTAATAATGTACTACATACGAAAATATTTTAATTAGTAGCTGAGATACAAAAGAAAACTAATTCAGGAGACCTCAAAACGTGTAAATCTGGTGAAAACTGTCGATAATATAAAAGAACTTTAAAATATCTTTCGAATGATGCATTAAAAATAATTTAATCATAATTAGAAATTGAAATATTGAAATTTGAAAATATTACAGCGCCATCTGGCGGTAGAAATTTCTGTAATCCACTGTTCGATTCCAAATCAAAAAAGCTTTCTAATGATGTATTACTTATAAAATTGTTTTAATTAGTAGCTGAGATACAAAAGAAAACCTAACCAGGACACCTCAAAACATGTAAATCGGGTGAAATCTCGAATTCCATTTTCGATAATGTAAAAGTACTTTAAAATGTGTATCAAGTCAAGAAAGCTTTCAAATGATGTATTACTTATGAATTTTTTTTAATTAATAACTGAGATATAAAAGAAAACTGATTCAGGACACCTCAAAACGTGTAAATCTGGTGAAAACTTTCGATAATTTAAAAGAACTTTAAAATATGTTTCGAATTATGTATTAAAAATAATTTAATCATAATTAGAAATTGAAATTTTGAAATTTTAAAATATCACAGCGCCATCTGGCGGTACAAATTTCTGTATTCCACTGTTCGATTCCAAATCTAAAAAAGCTTTCTAATGATGCATTACTCATGAAATTATTTTAATTAGTAGCTGAGATACAAAAGAAAACTAATTCAGGAGACCTCAAAGCGTGTAAATCTGGTGAAAACTTTCGATAATTTAAAAGAACTTTAAAATATCTTTCGAATGATGTATCAAAAATAATTTAATTGGAATTTGAAATATCGAAATTTTAAAATATCTGGCGGTAGAAATTTCTGTAATCTACTGTTCAATTCCAAATCAACAAAGCTTTCAAATAATGTGTTACTTATGAAATTATTTTAATTAGTAGCTGTGATACAAAAGAAAACCTAATCAGGACATTCTAAAACATGTAAATCACGTGAAATCTCTAATTCCATTATCTACGGTAGTTTTATTAATGGAAGTAAAAAGAAAAATAAATATTTTTTATTTCGCCAAAACCTATATATATATACGACGGTAGTCGGGTAATGGAAGTAAAAAGAAAAAGAAAAAGTATTTTTTAGTTCCTTCAAATGTATTTTGTTGCTATGGAAACTCCTATCGTCTATTGAAAGATAGATTACGTGTTAGAATAAAATTTATTAGCAATTAAAATGTAACTGCTTTGTTTATTAATGAAATTTAATGAAATTTTAACTGCAGGTTGGTTTTGTGCTGAATAGGTTGTATATTAAGTGTAGTGTACGAAAAAGAAAATTTGAAGCACTTTGAAATTTGCAATTTTTAACCCCAGTTAAAGATCATGTGACATTAATGACTTGCACATGTTTTTTACTTTCTTCTATATGTAATATAGAGAAAGTATTGGATTCGCGAAAATTTTCGACCTCCGTTTTTTGACGGATCTACACGTTTTGGGATGTCCTGAACACGAATTGATAGTTTTTAAAAAATGTCTGTCTGTGTGTCTGTCTGTCTGTCTGTGTGTCTGTATCATTTTTTTGTGGACGCTGTATCTCACGAACCAATGAATGAAATTTAACCAAACTTGGTATTTAGTTGCACCCTGACATGAACTGGTGCCCATTAGATTTGGGGATCAATAGCTCAACAGGTGGCGCTGTGATCGCATTTTATAGGACAAAATTCCGTATAAATGGGCATAATGAGAGTTATTTTAAATTTGTGATTGTAAAATTAATATGAATTATTGATAATAGTAGTAGTTAACTAGGAAAAAAAAATTGTGCATGGGGGGGCATCGGTTTTCCCCCTGGGGGGGAAGTACCCCCCCAGGGGGGTTAAATTTTGAAGATGGGTATCATTCGAAAGATCTCGTCAATACCTTTAAAACGAATGGTTCAACCATAAATCTGTGATAATTTAAAACAAAGTTATCGATTTTTTTTACTTTTAACAAAAAAAAAAACTTAGAAAAAAAAATCGTATTTTTTTTTTTTTTTTTTTTTTTTTTTTAATATTGTTACTGATTGAATATGTATAGGAAAATATAGAAGAAAGTCTTGTGGTGGCCACAACATACTAGTTTTTCGTTAGAGACAGCCGTTAAAATCGTCTGCTGAATGCTGATAGAATGCCTCTTTTTAAGCAATAAGGATTTTTGGTCATTTTCGCGATCGATATGGGTCAGCATTTTAATTAATATCTCCGAAACTAATTAAGATTTTTAAATTCTGTTTCGAGGAAAACATCGGAAAGGCTCCAGAGCATCCGTATGTCAATTCTTGTACTTCTGCGTTCAATAGGGGCTGAACGTATAAAAGAACAGACAGACAGACAGACAGACAGATAGACAGACAGACAGACAAACCTTTCCATTTATTATTATACTAGCAGGCTACGCCCGCTTCGCTGGTCACTATTTTTAAATGAATCACAATAATTAATGAATTCTCAAAATTGCATTAATTTTTATCATGTGATAAAATAAGAGAAAAAAATTTCTCATCGGGAAAAATGTCGCACTGGGTCCCCACTGCCTTCGGCAGCGTAGACCCGTGCGCTACGCGCACGTACTCCTTCACCATCCTTATGACTTCTCAAAATTCCACGTTATTAATCATAAAATTTCATTCTTAAGAAAAGGAATTAAAAAATATATCATTTAGCATCGGGTAAAAACTCACACCGAGACCCCACTGCCTTCGGCAGCGCAGATCCATGCGCGCTGCGCGCGCACGTTTGAGGATATGCGTGGGCTGTACTCGCATGTTCCTTCTCAACTCAAACTTTTATTATTAAGAAATTAAAATTTAAAAAAAAAATATTTTATCATCGGGTAAAAACTCACACCGGGTCCCAAACCCATGCGCGCTGCGCGCCAATTCCTTCCCCACCCTTCCAGCCCCTCCTAATTAACTTACATATACCAATTTTGGACGGTCTTACTCAATTAGCTGAGATGCAAAAGAAAACCTGATCAGGACACCTTAAATTTGTAAATCAGATGAAATCTCGAATTCAAATTTCGATAATATAACAGAACTTTAAAATATCTTTCGAATGATGTATTAGAAATAATTTAATCATAATTAGAAATTGAATTATTGAAATTTTAAAATATTACAGCGCCATCTGGCGGTAGAAATTTCTGTAATCAACTGTTCAATTCCAAATCAAAAAAGCTTTCTAATGATGTATTACTTATGAAATTATTTTAATTAGTAGCTGAGATACAAAAGAAAACCTAATCAGGAGACCTCAAAACGTGTAAATCGGGTGAAATCCCGAATTCTATTTTCGATAATGTAAAAGTACTTTAAAATGTGTATCAACTGAACAAAGCTTACAAATGATGTATTACTTATGAAATTTCTTTAATTAATAACTGAGATATAAAAGAAAACTGATTCAGGACACCTCAAAATGTGTAAATCTGGTGAAAACTTTCGATAATTTAAAAGAACTTTAAAATATCTTTCGAATGATGTGTTAAAATTAATTTAATCATAATAAGAAATTGAAATATTGAAATTTTAAAATATTACAGCGCCATCTGACGGTACAAATTTCTGTATTCCACTGTTCGATTCCAAATCAAAAAAGCTTTCTAATGATGTATTACTTATGAAAATATTTTAATTAGTAGCTGATATACAAAAGAAAACCTAATCAGGAGACCTCAAAACGTGTAAATCGGGTGAAATCCCGAATTCCATTTTCGATAATGTAAAAGTACTTTAAAATGTGTATCAAATAAAATAAGCTTTCAAATGATGTATTACTTATGATATTTTTTTAATTAATAACTGATATACAAAAAATCAAAAACTGATTCAGGAGACCTCAAAACGTGTAAATATGGTGAAAACTTTCGATAATTTAAAAGTACTTTAAAATATCTTCCGAATGATGTATTAAAAATAATTTAATCATAATTAGAAATTGAAATATGGAAATTTTAAAATATTACAGCGCCATCTGGCGGTACAAATTTCTGTATTCCACTGTTCGATTCCAAATCAAAAAAGCTTTCAAGTGATGTATTACTTATGAAATTATTTTAATTAGTAGCTAAGATACAAAAAAAAACTAATTCAGGAGACCTCAAAACATGTAAATCTGGTGAAAACTTTCGATAATATAAAAAAACTTTAAAATATCTTTCGAATGATGTATTAAAAATAATTTAATCATAATTAGAAATTGAAATATTGAAATTTTAAAATATTACAGCTCCATCTGGCGGTAGAAATTTCTGTAATCAACTGTTCAATTCCAAATCAAAAAAGCTTTCTAATGATGTATTCTTTTTGAAAATATTTTAATTAGTAGCTGATATACAAAAGAAAACCTAATCAGGAGACCTCAAAACGTGTAAATCGGGTGCAATCCCGAATTCCATTTTCGATAATGTATAAGTACTCTAAAATGTGTATCAACTCAACAAATCTTCAAATGATGTATTACTTATGAAATTTTTTTAAATTAATAACTGAGATATAAAAGAAAACTGATTCAGGACACCTCAAAACGTGTAAATCTGGTGAAAACTTTCGATAATTTAAAAGTACTTTAAAATATCTCTCGAATGATGTATTAAAATTAATTTAATCATAATTAGAAATTGAAATATTGAAATTTTAAAATATTACAGCGCCATCTGGCGGTACAAATTTCTGTATTCCACTGTTCGATTCCAAATCAAAAAAGCTTTCTAATGATGTATTACTTATGAAATTATTTTAATTAGTAGCTTATATACAAAAGAAAACCTAATCAGGAGACCTCAAAACGTGTAAATCGGGTAAAATCCCGAATTCCATTTTCGATAATTTAAAAGTACTTTAAAATGTGTATCAACTAAAATAAGCTTTCAAATGATGTATTACTTATGAAATTTTTTAAATTAATAACTGATATACAAAAAATAAAAAACTGATTCAGGAGACCTCAAAATGTGTAAATATGGTGAAAACTTTCGATAATTTAAAAGAACTTTAAAATATCTTTCGAATGATGCATTAAAAATAATTTAATTAGAATTTGAAATATCGAAATTTTAAAATATCTGGCGATGGAAATTTCTGTAATCTACTGTTCAATTCCAAATCAACAAAGCTTTCAAATAATGTGTTACTTATGAAATTATTTTAATTAGTAGCTGAGATAACAAAAGAAAACCTAACCAGGACAATCCCAAAACCTATATATACCACGGTAATCGGGTAACGGAAGTAAAAAGAAAAAGTATTTAGTTCCTTCAAATGTATTTTGTTGCTATGGAAACTTCTATTGCCTATTGAAAGATAGATTACGTGTTGGAATAAATTTTAACTTGCAATTAAAATGTAACTGCTTTGTTTATTAATGAAAATTGATGAAATTTTAACGGCAGGTTGTTTTTGTGCTGAATAGGTTGTATATTAAGTGTTGTCTACGAAAAAGAAAATTTGAAGCAGTTTGAAATTTGCAATTTTTAACCCCAGTTAAAGATCATGTGACATTAATGAGTTTCACATGTTTTGTTCCCGTTAGAGACAGCTGTTAAAATCGTCTGCTGAATGCTGATAGAATGCCGCTTTTGAAGCAATAAGGATTTTTGGTCATTTTTGCGATCAACATTTTAATTAATATCTCCGAAACTAATTAAGATTTTTAAATTCTGTTTCGAACAAAACATGGGAAAGGCTCCAGAGCATCCGTATGTCAATTCTTGTACTTCTGCGTTCAATAGGGGCTGAACGTATAAAAGAACAGACAGACAGACAGACAGACAGACAGACAGACAGACAGACAGATAGACAGACAGACAGACAGACAGACAGACAGACAAACCTTTCCATTTATTATTATAGATAAGATACATCATTCGAAAGATATTTTAAAGTTCTTTTAAATTATCGAAAGTTTTCACCAGATTTACACGTTTTGAGGTGTCCTGAATCAGTTTTCTTTTGTATCTCAGCTACTATTTAAAATAATTTCATAAGTAATACATCATTAGAAAGCTTTTTTGATTTGGAATCGAACAGTGGAATACAGAAATTTGTACCGCCATATGGCGCTGTAATATTTTAAAATTTCAATATTTCAATTTCTAATTATGATTAAATTATTTGTAATACATCATTCGAAAGATATTTTAAAGTTCTTTTAAATTATCGAAAGTTTTCACCAGATTTACACGTTTTGAGGTGTCCTGAATCAGGTTTTTTTTTGTATCTCAGTTATTAATTAAAAAAAGTTCATAAGTAATACATCATTTGAAAGCTTATTTTAGTTGATACACATTTTAAAGTACTTTTACATTATCGAAAAATGGAATTCGAGATTTCACCCGATTTACACGTTTTGAGGTGTCCTGATTAGGTTTTCTTTTGTATCTCATCTACTAATTAAAATAATTTTATAAGTAATACATCATTAGAAAGCTTTTTTGATTTGGAATCGAACAGTGGATTACAGAAATTTCTACCGCCAGATGGCGCTGTAATATTTTCAAATTTCAATATTTCAATTTCTAATTATGATTAAATTATTTTTAATGCATCATTCGAAAGATATTTTAAAGTTCTTTTACATTATCGAAAGTGGAATTCGAGATTTCACCTGATTTACAATTTAAAGTGTCCTGATCAGGTTTTCTTTTGCATCTCAGCTAATTGAGTAAGAATAAGTAACTGGAATGGAACAATAGATTACAGAAATTTCTACCGCCAGATGGCGCTGTAATATTGATCTAATATTCTAATTATGATTAAATTATTTCTAATACGTCATTCGAAAGATATTTTAAAGTTTTTTTACATTATCGAAAGTGAGATTTCACCTGATTTTCAATTTAAAGTGTCCTGATCAGGTTTTCTTTTGCATCTCAGTTAATTGAGTAAGAATAAGTAACTGGAATGGAACAAGAGATTACAGAAATTTCTACCGCCAGATGGCGCTGTAATAGTTTTAAATTTCTATATTTCATATTCTAATTATGATTAAATTATTTTTAATACATCATTCGAAAGATATTTTAAAGTTCTTTTACATTATCGAAAGTGGAATTCGAGATTTCACCTTATTTACAATTTAAAGTGTCCTGATCAGGGTTTCTTTTGCATGTCAGCTAATTGAGTAAGACCGTTCAAAATTGGTATATGCAAGTTAATTAGGAGGGGCTGGAACGGTGGGGAAGGAATAGGCGCGCAGCGCGCATGGGTTTGGGACCCGGTGCGAGTTTTTACCCGATGATAAAAGATTTTATTTTTATTTTATTTTCTTAATAATAGAAGTTTGAGTTGAGAAGGAATATGCGTGTTCAGCGCACGTATATCCTCAAGCGTGCGCGCGCAGCGCGCATGGTTCTGCGCTGCCGAAAGTAGTGTGGTCCCGGTGTGAGTTTTTACCCGATGCTAAATGATATATTTTTTAATTCCTTTTCTTGAGAATGAAAGTTTATGAGTAATATATTGAATTTTGAGAAGTCATAAGGATAGTGAAGGAATACGTGCGCGCATCGCAGGGGTCTACGCTGCCGAAGGCATTGGGGACCCGGTGCGACATTTTTCCCGATCAGAATTTTTTTTTCTCTTTTTTTATCACATGATACAAATTAATGCAATTTTGAGAATTCATTAATTATTGTGATTCATTTAAAAATAGTGACCAGCGAAGCGGGCGTAGCCTGCTAGTTCTTAATAAATGACGGTCTTGTATTATTTCCCTGAAATTCATAAATACCAAATTTCATGCAAAAAAAATATAAAAAATACATAGCATATCGGAAATATTTTGCGTAATATTTATTGAAATTTATTTTTCCGACTGAGTGAAAATAATGCCTGGACCGGGAGTCGAACCCCAGATCTTTGACTTACAAGATCAAGGCGCTACGAACCGACATCCGGTGGGCATTACTCACTCAGACAACTTTTAGGCAGAAACATCTGGTAAAATCAGATGTTTCTGCCTAAAGGTTGTGTGAGCGAGTAATGCCCACCGGTTGTCGGCCTGGATAGCTCAATTGGTAGAGCCTTGAACTTTTAAGTCAAAGATTTGGAGTTTGACTCCCTGTCCAGGCATTTTTTTAACTCAGTCGGCAAAATAAATTTCAATGAATATGATTTTCTTCCCAATCAGTTGATTGTGTGATTTTAATATATTGTATTTCTTTCTCCCATTGTTTAATGGTGTTTTCTTTTACCTGCGGCTTATTTCTGTCGAGCTACCTACATGACAGACCAGATGTTTCTGCCTAAAGTTTGTCTGAGTGAGTAATGGCCACCGGTTGTCGGCCTGGATAGCTCAATTGGCAGAGCCTTGAGCTTGTAAGTCAAAGATCTGGGGTTCGACTCGCGGTCCAGGCATTATTTTCACTCAGTCGGAAAAATAAATTTCAATAAATATGATTTTCTTCCCAATCAGTTGATTGTGTGATTTTAATGTATTGTATTTTGCGTAACCCTGTAAACTAATTACCAATTCTATGCCCACAAGTTACAATAGAAAAACATGCTTTTAAAATTCTAATAAAATTTCATTATGTTTAATGGTGTGTAACCATGTTAAAATACACTTTTAAGAAATACCAACTATAGACCGTAATAATACGAAATTCTTTCATGTATCCCGGAAAAGTAGCCACAGTTATTATAAACGCCAATTATAAGAATACACCTAATTAATTATAACTCATTAATTTTTCAAACTAATTTGACATCATTTGAATAATTACAGTACTTACTCGGAATTATTTTGTGTGGCTCCATAAATTATTTAGTCTATACCCTTTTTCTGAGAGTAAACATGATTTTAAGCATCATAATAATGTATATTAATTCTATTAAGTTCAATGCAGCATAAACGCATTAAAGTGCGCTCTTAACTAAAAATTTGTCCATAGGCTATAATGTTACGAAATTCTTTTGTGTGTCTCTGTAAACGAACCATAAACATTGTATACACCAGTAAGAACAATTCAGCTTATTTTGCGTTTAAAATTAAAACTGTTCCGAATTTAACATCGTTTGGTACTGACTTTGTTTGTGACTACCTGACATTGTCAGAACACTTTTGTAAGATCCTGTACATTAATTAGAAAGCTTAAGAGCACATATTTTCATCAAACAACATAAATTTAAGCATCTAACTCACGTACGCTAGTTTAATTTTCTTGATTGCTAAGTAATGATGTTAAAATGCGTTTAAACGAAATTCACCCCATACGCCGTAATGTTAAGTATTTTGGTGGGTCCCTGTACAAAATCCATAAAAAGTATAGACATAAAAAATTATATAGCTATTTCTATTCCGAGCCTGAATGTGTATGTCAATTTGCAAGTCAATCGGAGAATTTTTGCGGCCGCTATTGCGGTACATACAAATTCTGCCCTTAGGCCGCAATGATAAGAAAAAAATTTGTGTGTCCCTGTACACGAACTACAAATGGAGTACACACCCAAAACTATACAGCAAAAATTCTGTGTGGCTCATGAATATGTGTACCAAATTGCAAGTCAATAGCGTGACTTTTGCCGCCGCTATCGCGGTACATACAAATTATTCCCATAGGCCGTAATGATAAGAAAATCTTTGGTGTGTCCCTGTACACGAACTACAAACGGAATGCACACCCAAAACTATACAGCTAATTTTGTGGGGATCATGAACATGTGTATCAAATTTCAAGTCAATAGCGTGATTTTTGTGGCCGCTATCGCACGACAGACAGAGAGACGGAACCCAAAATCTTTTTGAGTCTCAACAGAGGGCCTCCACTGACGTTTTGGCAAAAATTGGGAGTCCAATAGCTTGATTTTTGCGGTGGCTATCGCGGTACATACAGATTCTTCCCATAGGCTGTAATGATAAGAAAAACTTTGGCGTATTCCTGTACACGAAATACAAATGTAATACACACCTAAAACTGTACAGCTAATTCCGTTGGACTCATGAATATGTGTACCAAATTGCAAGTCAATAGCGTGATTTTTGCGGCTGCTATCGAGCGACATACAAATTCTTCCCATAGGCCGTAATGATAAAAAGAACTTTGGCGTGACCCTGTACACGAACTACAAATTGAATTCACACCCAAAAGTATACAGTTAATTTCGTGGGGATCATGGTACCGAATTTCAAGTCAATAGCTGATTTTTTGCGGCCGCTATCGCGCGACAAACACACAGACAGACAGAAAGAAAAATAGACACAACCCAAAACCGTTTTGAGTCTCAACAGAGGGCCTACACTGATGTTTCGGCAATTACTTTCTCTTACCCATATATATGCTAGAGAAATTTTTGTTTTGGGGTGGAATTTTCGAAAATGTTTCATAATCTATATAAACCACGAAATAGTTTTTTTTTTTTTTTTTTTTAATGAATTCTATGTTCAATGTAAAATGCGCCAAATGCCGCCTCTAGCATTATTGCGCCTGAGGCGGCTGCCTCAGTTGCCTCACCCCTGGCGCCGGCCCTGTGTATGTCTGTCTGTATCATTTTTTTGTGGACGCTGTATCTCACGAACCAATGAATGAAATTTAACCAAACTTGGTATTTAGTTGCACCCTGACATAAACTGGTGCTGATTAGATTTTGGGATCAATCGCTCAATAGGTGGCGTTGTGATCGCATTTTATGCAAATTTTTAACATGGCAGCATAGGACAAAATTCCGTATAAATGGGCATAAAGAGAGTTATTTTACACTTGTGATTGTAAAATTAATATGAATTATTGATAATAGTAGTAGTTAGCTAGGAAAAAAATTTTGTGGATGGGGGGGGGCATCGGTTCCCCCCCCCCCCCGGGGGGGAAAATCCCCCCCCCCGGGAAGTAAATTTTCAAGATGGGTATCTTTCGAAAGGTCTCGTTGATAATAGTAATAGTTAACTTGGAAAAAAATTTTGTGAATGTGGGGGCATCGGTTGCCCCCCCACCGGGGGGGGGAGTTCCCACCCGGGGGGGGGGATTTTTTTTTTTTTACGAAATTTAACCAAACTTGGTATTTAGTTGGTCCCCGACATAAACTGGTGCTGATTATGTTTGGGGATCAATAGCTCAACAGGTGGCGCTGTGATAGCATTTTATCTAAATTTTTAACATGGCAGCATAGGACAAAAATTCGTATAAATGTGCATAATTAGAGTTGTTTTAAACTTGTGATTGTAAAATTAATATGAATTATTGATAATAGTAGTATGTAACTAGGAAAAAAATGTTCTGCATGGGGGGGCATCGCTTCCTCCCCTGGGGGGGAAGTACCCCCCCGGGGGGGATAAATTTTCAAGATGGGTATCTTTCGAAAGGTCTCGTCAAACGAAAACCTTTCGAAAGATACCCATCACAAACACCTTTAAAACGAATGGTTGAACTATAAATCTGTGATAATTTAAAACAAAGTTATCGTTTTTTTTCACTTTTAACAAAAAAAAAAAAAAAAAAAAAAAAAAACTTAGAAAAAAAAAAAATCGTACTTTTTTTTTTTTTTAAATATTGTTACTGATTGAATATGTATAGGTAAATATAGAAGAAAGTCTTGTGGTGGCCACAACATACTAGTTTAAATACTTTTTGCCAATTATTTCGGGTCCCTGGTGCCTTCGGTAGCGTTTATATGATTCAACAGAAAATTTAAAAACGTGGTATATAAAAAGTTCTTTTTATCTTGTAATTATTCTACATAAAAAAAAATCTGGTGTGTAACAGCCACACGACTTCCATTACCCAGTACTACACACATTATAAACATTTTTGATTTAAATAAGTAACAAAATTGCTCTATCCGTCAAATAAGTTATTTAAAATAATAATAAGAAAAATAATAATGGGCGGACCTGAAATTGAGCTATTTATACAGGACGCCTATCAATTTTCCTGAACCAACTATATCATCCGAAAGGACATCTAATAGAGTGTTTATATAGAAAATTTGAAGAAAATCGTTAGAGCCGTTTTTGAGATACGGATACTTCCGGTTTCCGATGTACCACTTCCGGTTAAACTCAATTATTGACAGAAAAACAATAATTACATACAAAAGCATATTTAAAAGTGTTAAAATGGCGAGTTTGAAAAAAATCCGTACAACCGTTTTTAAAGGAGCCTGAAATTGAGCTATTTATACAGGACGCCTATCAATTTTCCTGAACTAACCAACTATATCATTCGAAAGGACATCTAATAGAGTGTTTATATACCAAGTTTGAAGAAAATCGTTTGAGCCGTTTTTGAGATACGGACTTACGGTCCCACTTCTGGTTTCCGATGTCCCACTTCCGGTTTTTCAATTTTAACCAAAATTTGGAAATTTCATCTGTACACCAGACGTATTTCAATTCTAAAGTTTCGTAGCTCTGTCTTTATTAGTTTCTGAGCTATAATAGCCAGAAGATTCTCCACATACATACACACACACACATACACACTGACCAATTGCCAAAAACCACTTTTTTGGACTCAGGGGACCTTAAAACGTGTAAATCAGGTGAGAACCCGATATCGAATTTTCAGACCGAATACAATACTTCCATTACCTACGGTAGTAGGGTAATGGAAGTAAAAAAAAGGTTTTTTATTACTATTCCTAGTGTATATACACCAATAAAAATCTGGTGTGAAACAACCACACGACTTCCATTACCCGCTATTACATGTATTATATGCATTTTTGAGAGATAATGTGATCAGAAAACATAAAAGTGACCAAAAAAGAAAATCGTTAGAGCCGTTTTTGAGATACCAACTTTCACAAAAAATCAATTATTGACCGGAAAACAATAATTACATACAAAAGCATATTTAAAAGTGAGTTAAAATGGCGAGTTTGAAAAAAATCCGTACAACCGTTTTTAAAGGAACGCCTTTGCGAGGCCTGAAATTGAGCTATTTATACAGGACGCCTATCAATTTTCATGAACTAACCAACTATATCATTCGAAAGGATATCTGATAGAGTGTTTATATAGCAAATTTGAAGAAAATCGTTAGAGCCGTTTTTGAGATACGGACTTACGGTCCCACTTCCGGTTTCCGATGTCCCATTTCCGGTTAAACTCAATTATTGACAGGAAAACAATAATTACATACAAAAGCATATTTAAAATTGAGTTAAAATGGCGAGTTTGAAAAAAATCCGTACAACCGTTTTTAAAGGAACGCCCTTGGGAGGCCTGAAATTGAGCTATTTATACAGGACGCCTATCAATTTTCTTGAACTAACCAACTATATCATTCGAAAAGACATCTAATAGAGTGTTTATATAGCAAGTTTGTAGAAAATCGTTAGAGCCATTTTTGAGATACGGACTTACGGTCCAACTTCCGGTTTCCGATGTCCCACTTCCGGTTTTTCAATTTTCACCAAAATTTGGAAATTTCATCTGTACGCCAGACGTATTTGAATTCTAAAGTTTCGTAGCTCTATCTTTATTAGTTTCTGAGCTATAATAGCCAGAAGATTCTCCACATACATACACACACACTGACCAATTGCCAAAAACCACTTTTTTGGACTCAGGGGCCTTAAAACGTGTAAATCAGGTGAAAACCCGATATCGAATTTTCAGACCGAATACAATACTTCCATTACCTACGGCAGTAGGGTAATGGAAGTAAAAAACAGATTACTACGCATTTGTTGTATCAAACAATAGAAACTAAAAGATTTGGAAATTCTGTTTTTTTATCAATTTCAAATTTCTTAGAAAAAAATTATGGTTTTTTTTTTTTTGTTGTTGTTGTTTATTTATTTATTCTTTTCGAAGGAAATTTGTCATATTTGTTATTTTGAATTATGATGTACGATTCTCTTAATATATATATCAGATATAGAAAGTTAATTACAATTTTGTTCTTATCATTGATTGATTTTGTTTTTACAACTAGTTGGCAAATGTTGACCTCTGAGTTTCATCATATATTTGCTCCCCCCCCCTTTTTTTTCTATTACAGAGCGATGGCGAACTATATTCATGGTGAGTAAAAGGAAATCGTTCGATCGCTAATCAGGCTTAGTTGCAGATTGAATTGTCCTACTCATCCCTTTGCATCAATACATTTACTAAATCCTAATTTGTTAATTTTATAAAGGTCGATTTTGTATTTTATATTTCCTGCAATTACATAGTTTGTCATGAAAGATTATGTAAAATATTGGTTTATTTTATTTTGTCATATTATAAAATTCTTACATTTCAAAAGGATTTTTTAAAAATTTCATATTTATAGTAATAATGCCAATTTTAATATTATAAACGATATTTTAAAACTGATACGACATCTTTACGATGAAAATAATCCTCAGAATTGATATTTACATGAAATTTTGCCGTATCCTCTCACGCCCCTCCCCCCCCCCCCCGTCAAAAAAAAAAAAAAAAAATCGCAAATTCTGAATAACTAAAGAAATTTTCAAATTAGATTTCACAGCTAATCACTTTCATACAAGTATTATATGTCATATTCTGAAGCCATTCTCATAATGAATGTCTATGCAAAATTTTGCCTTATTCTACACATTAATGTAAATTTCGAATAACTTATAAAGTTTTCATGTTAGAATATTGAAAATCAATAGGATTGCTGCCGGTATCATAAGGGATATTTTAAGACTAGCCCGGCTTCTTTATGATTATTTGTTCGTGAGATAAAGACTACACAAATTAACATGGAAACAAACACGCTGACTAAATTAATAACCTGCAGAGAAATGCCATGAAAATTTTGTTATCTAATATCTCTGCACAAAATGTTTTTCTTAAAAAATAATTAACTAAATAATAATAATAAAACTGAAATTTTTGTACGAATTCCCAAGTTTTCTATTACAATATGATGAGGAATTAATTTTTTTTAAAAGTACTGTACTTTTACAATGAAAGGGAGATGTGTAAAAAAAAAAAAAGAACAGAAAGAAAGAAAGAAAAGAAAAGAAGAAGAAAAATCTATCAAAAGGTGGGCTTTTACATTTTTTGTCAAATTTTAAAAACTACAGTTGAAAGTTCTGTTTCCATCAAATCCAAATTAAAATAAATTGACCATGCATACTTAATAAATTATATAAAGACATAAGTACCAACAGCTTTTATGATGTACGTTATAACGAAAGACGTTATACTGAATTAATAACATGAATATGAAATAAATATATATTAGCTTAATTAAATTCAAATGGAATGATATAGCAAAGTCATTGTTACATATGTGCGTGTGTGAGAGAGAAAAAAAGGCACTAATATTTTTTTAAGAAACTGCAGTAAAACACATTTCTCAGGCCTTATTATCCGTGATAAGTGTTCGACATACTGCTTAAAACATTATTTACAATACTGCAGACATGGGTAACATGAATCATAAAATTACCACATAAAGAATAAAAATATTCTTACCTGGCATTCTTTTCATTCTGGTCTCCATATCTTCGTAAAGCTATTACTTTAGCCAACTTGCTTCTCTTTGTCCTTTTACGAGTGCGATATTTGTTCATTTTAGGATGTCCCATATTTAAAAAATAGTAATAATAAAAAGTTGCTGCAATAGTCAAGAAAAACAACGTAGTAGGTTCAGTTCCAATAATTCAGTTCAGTTAATTTTCTACTGAAATTATAAAACTCAAAACATAAGCGCTCTTTTGTCTTTTTACCGGAACTGAAGCAGACGGCTTAGGGTTACTGTAACTTTAAAAATATCTGTCATTTAGCTGCAGTCTGCCATGAAAAAAAAATCAGTTTAGAAAATAATAAAAGCATTTTCTGAAGGATATTTCGGTATCATATCGCTCTACACATATCCCTTGTAAACCCAAATGATCTCATCTTGACATAATGATTTCATTCTTTATCACATCCAGAAAGCAATATTCATAAATACTTCAAGCATCTTGTCAAAAAAATAAAAATGAAAATTTCGATGTCTACTACGACGAACTATAAACATCAACATCAGTCATCTAGCGTAAGTACTTTCGTTTTGAATTAAAATCCAAGCGATAAATATATTGTAATTATCAAGTTATCATATTCTAAATTCGAACATCTGTTAAAATAAACAGTCATTTAATTACAGTTCATGCCAGACGTTCTGGGCGCCATATGAAATAAAAATAGGAAAAATAAGTAGATAGTAGTAGATAAAAACACAAGAACATTTTTATGATTCTAAATAATAATTCCAGTTTCAGGATTCAAGTACTTTAACTTTTCGAACACTGAATAGCCGTTGCCATTCTACAAACATAAACATAGAAAAACATAGATGCTACAATATGTAAACAATCAATCTGAACATTAATTATCGTCTGCGACAAATAGTTATAACAGGCGTTATGAGGTTTATCCCGGTGACGTAATGATCACGTGTCGGTGGTATTTACGTCATCGAAATTGCAAGCGTTCCGTTTGTATGTAACCCTTGTAGAATCAATTTTGTTGAAAAGTTTGAATTCGATATCTGGCAACATCGCTTCTAAAATATCCTCCATGTTTGATTCCTTTACGTATGACTGTCTAATACATTAATAACAATAAAAAATAAATAAATAATGGAAGCTTTGTATCTAACTGCTGAAAAGTTTAAATTGCCGAACGCCGGAAAGGACAAGGTAATAATTTCAAACAAACTTCTGATTAAAAATTTTGCTTTGTATGTGCTGTTACAATCAGGTCTTTTAATTTGTTTTCGCGCATGCGCCGTTAATCTAGTAAACGCGATTGTTTTTTATGTCTTGAGTTTTATTTGTTTAGTGTCTGTGTAAGAAAGTCCTTTTATTTGAAAAATTTCAATGGCTGTTAATGACCGGGTAAGTGTAATATAAATCGTCTTCAATCATACTTGATTTGTGATATTTGTCGTAGCTTCTGAGTTTGAATATCCTCATGTGTATACTTAAGCCTATACTGCTATGTTTATTTTCCGATAGAAAATGTGTTCTGACTTTGTTTATTTATTTATTTAAAACTCTTTAGCTGATGCAGATTGTGCAATTATTTAATATTTTATTGTTGAATTTCTATTTACTTCGTCTCGTGTTCAGAATTTCCTGTTAAATTCCTCATTTAAAATAGTCTAGATTCCAACGTAATTTCTCGGCATAGCTTGATCAAAGTGAACCAGGCAGGGCTAGTCTAACAATTAGGCAACCCTAGGGCCTATTCTGCCTGGGGCGCCATGGAATAGGGGGCGCTGAATAAAGATGTTGAAATTAAAGTAGTTGTACTTTTAAAAAACTTTTCCGCCAGAAGATTTTTAAAATATTAACGATTCTATTAAATACGAGCCCAAGAACTAGTTTATACAGTCGGTAACAAAAGTATCCTAACACTAGCGAAAATTCCTATATAAAAAAAGTAGAGTTAATACTGTTTTGTTTAATAAATCCTTGTCAAATCATGTTCTTAGACTAAGAACATGATTCGACAAGGATTTATTTAACAAAACAGTATTAACTCTACTTTTTTTAAATAGGAATTTTTGCTAGTGTTCGGATACTTTTGTAGACATAATTTGTAGACTGTACTATCAGTAATGAACTGTAACAGTACTAACATTACTAACAGTAATGAACTATACAGGCTAGAGTTCTGCAACGGGGCGGGTTTGCAATTATTTTTCTTGCGGGTGGGGTTCGGTTTTCTACGAGTCGGTTGAGCTTTAGACTTTCAAAAAAATTTTTGCAGTTGAAAGCAAAAATTTGTTGACATAATTATACTAAGCTCTGTTACTGAATTTAGACATGTGTCGGAGCGCCTTATTCGTATCTGTATCTGCAGATATCCACCTGCGGAAAAAAAAAAAAAAAATCCGTATTCATATCTGGAGTGAGAAAAAAAATATATATCCGTATACCATATACGTTTTCTTTTCTTTAACAAATCTAATACGGATCTTTTGTAGAAATTGTATGAAAATTAGAAATTACTATAAACCTTTATTGACTAACAAACCCTTGTGAAAATTTTTCAGTTTCTTTTTTTCTTTCTTTCTTTTTCTTTTTTAATTTACCTTTAAAATTTGAGTCTTATAAGTCTTATACCAATTTCATCACCCTATCTATATAAATTTTAATTCACCAGAAACCAAATTATTATCAGTTTTTTTTTTTTTTTTTTTTTTTTTTGGGGGGGGGGGGGGGGGGAGAGGAGGAAAAGCTAATGATAGTTAATCTAAAATCATTCAAATAAAAAATTTCAAAGTAAAATTCATGCTTGACGATCCAGTTTTCAGTACGAAGCTGAAAATCTGGACTCCAAAAATCAGGGTTGGCAAACTGGGCCCAGCCCAGAAAAACCCGCCCGGGTTTTTCTGGGCGGGCCCACCAACAAAAACCCGCTGGGTTTTTGCAAATAAGTGAGTTTTTGTTAAAAATTATTTATAATTTACAAATCCCATCTATAAAGTATAGAAAACACCTTACCTTTAAAGGAAAAACTCTTACTTTTATTTTCTAGAAGTATTAAATATAAAATAGTATTAAATATAAAAAGTAACTACAGTTATAAATATAATAAAAAATAAAAGCAAGTTTATCTTCTATAATTGGTTCAATTTTCCTTTTCCTGTAAAACCGAACAATATTTTTGTTTAACAGTGGGCATAAATGTTGTCCAGAATCAATATTTAACTAATTAAATTGTTTAGTTTTGAAACTTTATAATAATTTTATTTTAATTTTAGTAGCATAGCAACATAACTATAAATCTAATAAAATAAAATTTTCTTCTATAACCACTTCAACTATTAAAAAACTAAAAAAAAAGGATAAAGCAGTGAAACTTATTTTTATAATTAAAAGTAGTTGGCATAAGTGGACTCTGCTCAGTTCCCCATCATATATATGTTCTCATAAATTTCTAGTACATGACATTCTCTTAACATGATTATCATGTTAAGAGAAATTAATCTGACCTAACACTTGAAAGTGACAGAATGAAATCCCCACCTAATAGTAAAGGGCAAAACTGGGAAAATTCATTAGTGGCCAGTGGCCGGTACTGTCAGTTTCATTAGTAGCCACTTTTTTAAGTTAGTGGCCACTTTTCACATGATAAGACTATTTCTTTCAGTCTGGCAAAAGCATTGTTACCATTTTGCGGTATAATCACCACAAGAAAAATATGAAAATAAGAAATACATATAATAATAAAATTAACACAGGGACACTGAAATTGTAATTTGTAATTACGCTCTTTTTAAAAATCCTAAATTGCACATCCTAAATTAAAATCTGCTTAGGGCTGTAATAATAACAGCAAAAGTTTCCATCTTTCAGATAATTCAGTAGCACTTTTTTTTTTTTTCAATTTATTTAAGTGAAATAAGCCATTATCATTCACAGTTCATATTGATATTTTCTAGTAAATGAATCAGCTGATTCATCATCATCACAACCTTTTACATGGTCATGTGTAAATACAGTTAGCAGTTTTATTATTGTTTCTTATTTCTAAAAACACACTTTATTAAATGATTTTATTTCAATTAGGTTCTAACAACCATGTGACTTTCTTCTTAGAAACCGTACTTTGCTGAAGGACAGCGCTACTTTTTCCCCTTTTTCCATGCCTTTGGAAGCGTGGTAGTCGAATTTTTTTTATGCTTTTACAAATACATTTACAACACTGTGTTACAATAAATTTTTAACACTATTCCGCGATGGTAAAATGGGTCAGTAAGGTCAACTGTCCTTCAGCATGACGTCATCTGTTAGAACTCTATAGAGTTAAAATATTTCCTCTTAAAAAGTATAGATATGGAAACTTAGCTGCTCATTAAAAATAATTTACTTAGCTGTCAAATTTGTAGCTTTAAAAATAGGGATATTTCTACTTTAAAATGGGAAGGGAAAAGGAAGATTTCTACTCAAAAGAAAGCAAATAGTACAAAAATTTTTGAAAAATACACATTTAAGCCAAATCAAATTTTGATACACACATTTGTCAAATATCTTAAATGGGTTAAATATGTACACTGAATACTATGGAGAAAATAATGGAAAAAGATTGTGCTTTGCAGGACATTTGATCATTAACTGCTAGTTGAAGTGGAGGGCACATGTGTGTGTGGGGGGGGGGGAGGGGGTGACACATCCATATACTTCTTTATAGGTTCTAGAATCTAATCAAGAAAGTTTAAAATGAATATTCACATCTATGTTATGGATGGAGAAAGATTGTAAATCACAAGGCTTCAGTGGAGCCTGTGATTGCCAATCGTTGGAGGATATGAGGGGGGGGGGAAGTTACAAGAATTATGAGTAAGAGATATTAAACAATTCTACTTCTTTACAGATTCTAGAATCTAATAAAGTAAGTTTAAAATAGATATTTATATTTTTGCAGCAAATGGAGAATGATTAGAAATTATAAAGCTTTCTATAAGCTGTGTGATCACAGATCGTTAGGAGAAGGGAAAGCGGGGGGGGGTCCCCAAAATTATATGGGTGAGATATATTAAACAATTCTACTTCTTTATAGGTTGTAGAATATAACAAAGCAAGTTTAAAATGAACATTGACATTTATGCCATTAAAAGATTGAAAATCACAAGGCTTCGATTGCCTATCGTCGCTCGATTTTTAGAATCTTTTAATGATCACAAAAAGTGGCGACTTTAGTGGCGATCGATGCATAATTTTTAATCGCCATCTTTTTTTATTTAGTCACCACGTGGCCGGTGGCGACCGTTAATTTTGCCCTTTACCTAATAGGGTGTCCACCGTTCACTTCATATTTATTTTATTCTAATTTATTAATTTATTTTATTAGGATCAATTTCGTAGTTTCGTTTTCATGCTACTATTTCCAATGCAACAATCCTCAAAATGCATATTTATATGGGATATCGCCCCATTTAGCTACATGTTGATAAAATCATAAATTACGAGTAATTTGCGAAATTTTCCTATCAGAATATTTATAGTCAATTATGTTGTAACAAGTATCATAAATGTTATTTTGAAGTTGTCTGATATATTTATGATCCTCAAAATGGACATTTATGCTCAATTTTGCCCAATTCTGCCATTTTAAGTAAATCTTAAATTCCAAATAATTTACGAATTTTTTAAATTGGAAAATTTATACTCTATGGTATTCATGCTAGTATCCTAAATAATATTTCAAAAGTGGTCTGACATCTTTACGATGAAAATATCCCTCAAGATTAACATTTATGTGAAATTTTGCCCTATACTGCCATGCTAAGAAATTCGTAAATTTCCAATAACTTGCGAAATTTTCAAAGTAGCATGTTTCTAGCTACTGATGTTCATTCCAACATCCAAACTCATATTTTAAAACTGGTCTCACATTTTTTCAGTAAAAATTTTCCATTTAATGCACGTTTAAATTTTGCCCTATTCTCCCATGTTAAGAAAAGCATACATTTTTAATAACTTACGAAGTTTTTTAATTCGAATGTTGCAAATGAATAGGGTTCTTGCCAGTGTCGAAAGTAATATTTTAAAACTGATCTGACTTTTCTGTGACAATTTGTTCTTGAGATATCATGTACACAGACTAACAAACTAAAACATACCATACAAATTTTGTCATTTTTCGGATTCCTCACACGTGAAAATGTGTAAAAAAGTAAAAAAACCAAGGTCGAAAATTTTCACGATTACCTAAGTTCTCCATCTATATCATGATGAGGAACTAAAAAATTTAAATGATATGTATTGTACTTAAGAATTTAAATTCTTTTATTTTATCAGTTACTGTCATTAAGAATACTTATTTTGAATAAGCATGCATTAAAATAAAATATAGCTTAATCTTTCTAATTAACCTATTTTAATATTAGAACCAAATCAATTTTTATTTGTTAGATAAATATTAGATTAATTATTAATTAGTAGTTTAATATAATTAGGTGTATTACAACTAATACGGTAAATAACATATATCTAACATTGCAATGCAAATGTATTCAAACAAAAGCCCAGAAAACCCCAAGTGGGTTGGGTTTTTCTAGAAAAACCCGGGTTTTTGCCAACCCTGCCACCAAGCGGGAGTTTCGTAAAGTCGGACTTTTCAAGGATCGCGAACCAGCTGGTCGCCGAAAGCGGCTAGTATAAAAATACACATGTTAATTTTGTTTAATGCAGTATAAAGATGTTAAAATGCACATGAAAGACTATGGCCCATAGATCGCAATATATTCAAAATCATTTACCCTTTACTTTCGTCTAATCTTCTTTTCAAATAATTATCAAATTACGTCTGAGAGATATAAGACAATCAACAAAGACCGAAGACTTCTGTAGTAATAATTAATTTCTTTCAGACTATTTCCTCCAAAGTGAACGCTGGACTGACTCTTTCACGTGCAGTTGCTATATTTCAAAGAACATCTCACTTTATCAAGTCCCACAAAACCCCGGTTCGTTTGAGACAATACCAAGGTAGACAAACTTTCCTATTGTATGGAACAGAAAAGACGATTTCTTTTCAAAGAATATAGTAACGTCGTTTTCCATGTGTCCACAGATAGTAAAGGATTAAAAATGGAAGATTGGAGTAGGCAGTAGGATAAAGGTGGAAATTAAGAAATTTGGTTGGTGGCCACTGGCCACTAGCCTTCATTTTTTTAGTGGCCACTTTTAAAAAGTTAGTGGCCACTGGCCACTCGCTGATAAAAGTAAAAGTAAAATAAAATTTTCTTTTCTTTAATTTTTTCAATGTTCAGTCTCGACAAATCATTAAGAAAATAATTAAGGTAGTCAACTTTTTGAAACTCATCCACAATAATACATTTCTGATAAATTTTAATAAATGAAATAGGAATAGATTTACATAATTTATACTATGAATGTAAGAAAATACTATTCAATACAAAATTCATATTAAAATGCTCTTTTGGTTATATTATTTTATAACAGAAAAATTCTGATTATATTGCCCCTTCACTATCCTGAATGGTGTCGATTTTCTACTTTTTCAAAAAAAAAAAAAAAAAAAACATCTTTGATTCATGAAAATATATTAGTATATGTAAATAAAAAAATATATATTTTAATAATACACTTTTTTATTTTGCAAGTTTCTTTTTCCTTTTTTTTTCATGTTACAAATGAATTATAAATTAATTTTTCTTTAATAATAATGAATTTTTAATAATTTACAATTATAATCCCCTCTCTAACTGAATTTAGAGAGTGTGGCTGGCCAGGGTCCAACTATATACCAAGTTTGGTTGAATTTCATTCATTGGTTCGTGAGATACGGTGAAAACACTAAACCACAGACACACACACACAGACAGACAGACAGACATTTTTTAAAAACTATCAATTCGTCTTCAGGACACCCCAAAACGTGTAGATCCGTCAAAAAACGGAGGTCGAAAATTTTCGCGAATCCAATACTTTCTCTATATTACATATAGAAGAAAGTAAAAAATAGTTCATATGCAATAACAAATATTAAATAATATGTAGTAAATAAATAAAATATTCAATAAATTATGCATTCTTCTGATTAAGAACTAAAAATATACATACATATATACATTTTTTTTTTTTTTTTTTTTTTTTTTTTAATAATAACAGAAAACGCACTTACCTTTTTCCGAAAAAAGATGTTATTTTTACAGAATTATCTGTAGCTCCACGTTTACTACCACTACGGTTGCTTTGTGATTCAGGATTTTCTTTAAATCTCTTCATATTAAAGCAATAAATCCAAAATTTATATTACTATATAAAGCTTGTTTTAAAGATTGAAATTTCGAGAAACCACGCGTATGACTGAATGCGATACAGCCGTTGGGAATGGATAGAAATGCCAAGTTTGAAAAGAAAGTGGTATAAAATAACAAAGAAAATGCGTCGAATGACGTTTTTAATTTTTCTGCGAAGGTAATACAATCGGAGTTTCAGCCGATTGATTATCTCACGAGCTTCCTTTTCGTCTCTGCCTCCCGAAAGTCGGCCGAAACTCTCATTTTGACATTTTTTTAAAATCAAAATCTAATACTTTTATAGAAAAATGGAAAAAAGCCATACGTTTTTTTAGTATATGAATAAGACTACCTGCCAATTTCCAGTGTTTACTGTTAAAATTGACTTCCGAAAATGTCTGTAAGTGGCGATGTTAGATTTGAGAAAGCCTGAATTTGATTCGCACGGCGATCCAAGTTTGCATTGCATTGGAATGGGGTATTCTATAAAGAATGGGTAGAAAAATTTTAAGTATTTACTATTAAAATTGACTTCCGAAATATCTTTGCAAGTGGCGAGGTTAGATTTTAGAACAGCCTGAATTCTTTGCGCGGCGCGTTTACCTCGAAAAAGCCGCCGCACGATCCAAGTTTGCCGTGGAATGGGGTATATTTTATAAAGAATGGGTAGAGGAGAAGTGGCCACTGCAGTGGCGACCAAAGGCAATTTCTTTAGTCGCCACTTTAAAAAATCTAGTCGCCATGTGGTGAGTGGCGACCGCTAATTTCCAGCTTTACAGTAGGACTTTTTAAGAGTGGATTTTTCAAGAATGTTTCTTCTACTATAGAGGCAGATTATGTGTGTGTGAATGGGGGGGAGGGGGGATGGAGATTTTCAAGGTTCTAAGCATTTTTTTCCCTTAAAAAGTAAATAAAATAAAAATATTTTCTGGCTGCAGGCCCCCTTGCTTCATGGGCCCAGGTGCGACGCACTGCTTGCACCGCCGGTTTTTACGGCACTGTCCTTTACATCTGAGTCAATAAATTTTATATTATTGCAGGATGGCTAGTCAGGGAAAGTCATGGAAAAGTCAGGAAATTCCCTGTAAAGTCAGGGAATTTTGACAAATTTTGTGGAAATAAGCCATATTTGAAAGCTCTAAATTGGGTCATTCCATGTGTAGATAACCAATGAGTGTTGCACCATAGTAACAGATTTTTTCAAAAAAATTACAACTGAGACTAATGGTAGAGAACAGTGGCGTAGCGTAGGGGGGGGGGGGGCAAAGGGGGCACCTGCCCCGGGCGGCACTGGGGGCGGCAAATTTTGATATCAGTCGAGTTTTTATCGGCTCAAATTTTTATTTTATAAAATTTTATCTGTTTTTTTTTTTTTTTCTCCAAAATTTGCCAAATTTTTCCTCTTGCTCTTGTGTTAACCAGAAAACAAAAAAAGCGTATGTGTGTGTGTGGTGGCGGGGACTAAACAATTCACTGAGACAAAAAATTGTAAAGAAACATCGGTGGCTGTGAAATGAAGCTGCTGATGAAACATCGGTGTACAATTAATCTATTGAAGACATCTTTCCTCTCTTTTTTCTTGGTATAATTTAGGGAGGAAAATAATCAATAAGCAGTTTTCCTATCTCCATTCCCCATCCACCCCACCTCATATACACGTGACGCAATCGTAGAAAGCAATATATATTTTAATATATATATATTTGTATTAATTTTTAATGCATCTTCGTCTTCCTGGTTGCGTATTTACAGAACATACATTGTTTCGGAACCACCTTGGCGATCTTTTCTTTTGGCAGGGATAAAATCGCGCCATGGTGTCTCGCGAATGGCAACACAGTTGACCACAAAGCATAGAAGATGGGAGTGTTCAATTAAAAGACGTTGATTTGCCAGACAGATGCATTATTGTTAAAACAGATGATGATTCTTCAGAAATTTATAGAAATAATAATAAAAATAAAATAAAATATACAGACACGACATTATTTCATTATTTAAAACATGAAAATCTGACATTGACAGATTTTAATTTAGTGCCATAGGCCTACTGCTAAACTTGTTAATATCGACAAATTCTTCTTTAGTTAATTCATGACGATCTAAATTCCATGATAAAGTTTTCATTAAATCAAATCAATGTGTTTCAGCTGCAGATACTGTAACAAATAACGTTGGAAGTCCAAACTGTCTTATACAGGGTTGTATCGGTTTTAACCAGTGGTTTGAATCGGTTTTAACTGTCCTGGTCGATATCAGTTTTGACCAGTTTTGACCACTGAAATTCGTTATTGAATTTATTTACTACCAATCAAGGTCAGAAATGAGAATCTGCTACCAATGAAATATATCTTAGTATCATATGTTAAAACTAAGTAAACATTTGTTAAAAATGTCATAACATAGGAGTGTCGTAACACAAATAATATCACCAAGAAACAACACAATTGTTTTAATTAATTTTTACACAAACTCTTTCTTGGAATTTATATTCAATTTAAAAAATGGTTACAAGTCGCAAGTTTTGCAGTTGTCTCTAAACTTAGACTGTTTCATAAATTGTTTTGAATAAGTCCAAACTTTGAAAATAGTCTTGAGGACAAGCTGGCACAACAGTTCATTAGATATCATGCGAAATCAACAAATTTTACATCAATGCCTTTAATGCGTTCAGGGGTCTGTCTAGGGGGAAAACTGGGTCCGTTTACGGACCCTTCACAAAATTCCATGCTAAAAAAACGGACCCTTCACAAAATTCCATGTTAAAAAAACGGACCCTTCACAAAATGCTATATTAATAAAACGGACCCTTCACAAAAATCCATAATAATAAAACGGACCCTTCACAAAATTCAAATCAGAGATAAACAAACTTTACCAAAAATTTCCGAAAAACAAAGCATTTATAAAATAATAGCGAGCAAAAACATCTGCTCAGCAATATATAAACATGTTCTCGTACCAGTCGCTATCGGTACTACATGACACTAAAACCACGCCTTCATTTCTCGCCGAGTTCACGCTGATTAGTTAGGGAATGACGTCAGACACGATAATGGGCGTGGCGTACCTCTCCTTGATGGATTTTTCTGTGGAAAATTACATAAATATTTTGGCAACATCTTTTTACCGCGTTGTGTTTGTTGTTTGTTTATGTTTAGTTTGGATTTCGGGTTTGTGGAGTAGCGCGACTATAGATATGTGTGGTTTTGTAATTTCGTATTTGTCAGTAATTTTATCGCATCCTTTCAATAAATATGAAGCGAGGTAGGCCAGTTACGGGAGGAAATTCCCGTAATTCCGGATTATTATGTTAAAAAAATACGATCATCGGATGCTATAGGCTGCGATGCTATTACAAAATTTTTTAAACGAAATGTAGCTGATGCAGAAACTTTACTTCCCAATGATCCAATTGAGAAACCAAGGTTAAATAATTCAAGTTCACAAGCTCATGTGAACGAAATTTCCAGTTCTGAAAATTTCGATGGAAATTCAGCTTTGACTGAAAATGTAGAAGAAAATTCGATCTAAAAAATAAAATTAATTATTTCTATTTGGGAAACACAATTATTGAAAAATAACAGTTATTGTTTATGTTGAAAATTAAACTAGTTTTCAATGAAAATCTAGTAATTTTACAGTATAATTAAATATGCTCTAGTTTTTATCTTGATGTAAAAGTTTAGGAGAAAACTTTTGTATTATGATAAAATCCTCTATTTGAATTTGGCTGCTGTTTATGTGAAATCTCAAATGAATTGGTAAGTGAAATTTGTTTATCTCTTTTGATATTTCTCTTCTAATAATTAAACTTTACCATTCTCTTCTATTACTATACATTTTCACTGCATCACAAGGTAAAGTAAATTACATAAGTCAGGAGTGCCTGTGTTTAGGAGATGAGCTACTCCTGATTTCAGTGTTTTTAATATAATCCAATTATGTTGTATTTTTATATTTCCTACAAAGCTATCTTTTGTTTTTATTGGTTGTTCATTTATCATTCAGGTGATGTGTGAAGGAATTGTATATATTTGAGAAGCAAACATTCAAACTGAGTTTTCTCTAAAATAAGATTAAAAAAAAAAAAAAAAAAAAAAACTGTTAGTGATTTATTTATTTATTTATTTATTTATTTTTTTTTTAAATTTAAAAGAGAATGTATACACATCTTCCTAGTAACTAGTAATACATTTAAACAAACAATAATTAGGTTTTAAGCTTGGTTACTTTTTAATTTATTAGCTTTCTGTGTTTTCTGAAAATGCGTATTCGAAGGTGAAACATAGCTTGAATGTTTGCTCCTCTTTTATTGATAGGCTGATAACAAGATACAGAAAGAAAAGGGCAAGGCACTGCTAAATAAAAGGCATTTTCTAGATTCATGAGGGCAGTTTTGGATTCTTAAGGGCTCATTTAACACTTAAAAGCCAGACACTTATTTTAAAATTTCGATTTTAAGTACAAACTACAAACAAAAGAAAAAGTTTTAAACTTTAACTTTCTTTACAACTTAATTTTGCATGCTACTGATATATGAACGACTGTTTATTGTTATGCACAATACATTATACATTTATTTATATTATAACATATCTTAAGATCGAAGGTTATTTTCAATAATAAATGGAAAGGTTTGTCTGTCTGTCTGTCTGTCTGTTCTTTTATACGTTCAGCCCCTATTAAACGCAGAAGTACAAGAATTGACATACGGATGCTCTGGAGCCTTTCCGATGTTTTCCTCGAAACAGAATTTAAAAATCTTAATTAGTTTCGGAGATATTAATTAAAATGCTGACCCATATCGATTGCGAAAATGACCAAAAATCCTTATTGCTTAAAAAGAGGCATTCTATCAGCATTCAGCAGACGATTTTAACAGCTGTCTCTAATGGAAAAAAAACATGTGCAAGTCATTAATGTCACATGATCTTTAACTGGGGTTAAAAATTGCAAATTTCAAAGTGCTTCAAATTTTCTTTTTCGTACACAACACTTAATATACAACCTATTCAGCACAAAACCAACCTGCAGTTAAAATTTCATCAAATTTCATTAATAAACAAAGCAGTTACATTTTAATTGCAAATTAAAATTTATTCTAACACGTAATCTATCTTTCAATAGACGATAGGAGTTTCCATAGCAACAAAATACATTTGAAGGAGCTAAAAAATACTTTTTCTTTTTCTTTTTACTTCCATTACCCGACTACCGTGGTATATATATAGGTTTTGGCGAAATAAAAAATATTTATTTTTCTTTTTACTTCCATTAATAAAACTACCGTAGATAATGGAATTAGAGATTTCACGTGATTTACATGTTTTAGAATGTCCTGATTAGGTTTTCTTTTGTATCACAGCTGCTAATTAAAATAATTTCATAAGTAACACATTATTTGAAAGATTTGTTGATTTGGAATTGAACAGTAGATTACAGAAATTTCTACCGCCAGATATTTTAAAATTTCGATATATCAAATTCCAATCAAATTATTTTTGATACATCATTCAAAAGATATTTTAAAGTTCTTTTAAATTATCGAAAGTTTTCACCAGATTTACACGCTTTGAGGTCTCCTGAATTAGTTTTCTTTTGTATCTCAGCTACTAATTAAAATAATTTCATGAGTAATGCATCATTAGAAAGCTTATTTAGATTTGGAATCAAACAGTGGAATACAGAAATTTGTACCGCCAGATGGCGCTGTAATATATTAAAATTTCAAAATTTCAATTTCTAATTATGATTAAATTATTTTTAATACATCATTCGAAAGATATTTTAAAGTTCTTTTAAATTATCGAAAGTTTTCACCAGATTTACACGTTTTGAGGTGTCCTGAATCAGTTTTCTTTTATATCTCAGTTATTAATTAAAAAAATTTCATAAGTAATACATCATTTGAAAGCTTTGTTGACTTGATACACATTTTAAAGTACTTTTACATTATCGAAAATGGAATTCGAGATTTCACCCGATTTACACGTTTTGAGGTGTCCTGACTAGGTTTTCTTTTGTATCTCAGCTATTAATTAAAATAATTTTATAAGTAATACATCATTATAAAGCTTTTTTGATTTGGAATCGAACAGTAGAATACAGAAATTTCTACCGCCAGATGGCGCTGTAATATTTTAAAATTTCAATATTTCAATTTCTAATTATGATTAAATTATTTTTAATACATCATTCGAAAGATATTTTAAAGTTCTTTTAAATCATCGAAAGTTTTCACCAGATTTACACGTTTTGAGGTGTCCTGAATCAGTTTTCTTTTGTATCTCAGCTACTAATTAAAATAATTTCATGAGTAATACATCATTAGAAAGCTTTTTTGATTTGGAATCGAACAGTGGAATACAGAAATTTGTACCGCCAGATGGCGCTGTAATATTTTAAAATTTCAATATTTCAATTTCTAATTATGATTAAATTATTGGTAATACATCATTCGAAAGACATTTTAAAGTTCTTTTAAATTATCGAAAGTTTTCATCAGATTTACACGATTTGAGGTGTCCTGAATCAGTTTTTTTTTTTATCTCAGTTATTAATTAATAAAAGTTCATAAGTAATACATCATTTGAAAGCTTATTTTAGTTGATAAACATTTTAAAGTACTTTTATATTATCGAAAAATGAAATTCGAGATTTCACCCGATTTACACGTTTTGAGGTGTCCTGATTAGGTTTTCTTTTGTATCTCATCTACTAATTAAAATAATTTCATGAGTAATACATCATTTGAAAGCTTTGTTAATCTGGAATGGAACAATAGATTACAGAAATTTCTACAGCCAGATGGCGCTGTAATATTTTTAAATTTCAATATTTCATATTCTAATTATGATTAAATTATTTCTAATACATCATTCGAAAGATATTTTAAAGTTCTTTTACATTATCGAAAGTGGAATTCGAGATTTCACCTGATTTACAATTTAAAGTGTCCTGATCAGGTTTTCTTTTGCATCTCAGCTAATTGAGTAAGACCGTTCAAAATTGGTATATGCAAGTTAATTAGGAGGGGCTGGAACGGTGGGGAAGGAATAGGCGCGCAGTGTGCATGGGTTTGGGAACCGGTGCAAGTTTTTACCCGATGATAAAAGATTTTTTTTAAAATTTTATTTTCTTAATAATAAAAGTTTGAGTTCAGAAGGAATATGCGTGTACAGTGCACGTATATCCTCAAGCGTGCGCGCGCATGGGTCTGCGCTGCCGAAGGCAGTGGCGTCCCCATGTGAGTTTTTACCCGATGCTAAATGATATATTTTTTAATTCCTTTTCTTGAGAATGAAAGTTTATGAGTAATAACATTGAATTTTGAGAAGTCATAAGGATAGTGAAGGAATACGTGCGCGCAGCGCATGGGTGTACGCTGCCGAAGGCAGTGGGGACCCAGTGCGACATTTTTCCCGATCAGAATTTTTTTTTCTCTTTTTTTATCACATGATACAAATTAATGCAATTTTGAGAATTCATTAATTATTGTGATTCATTTAAAAATATTGACCAGCGAAGCGGGCGTAGCCTGCTAGTTTTCAATAAAAGGCAGTAAGGATGCAACTTTTTTATATTAAAGGCAAGAAGGGTGCCATTTTTTCTGTCAAGGGGCAAGCAGGGCACAGCGCCCTCCTGAAACTGTCTAGATGAAACTTACATATACATATGTGTATGTAGATAAAATTTGTGAAATGAATTTTCACAAAAATAAAAATAATAACTATGTCAGAAAAAAATTTCACAAAAATAAGAAAAATTCACAAAAATAGGAAAATTTTTCACAAAAATAGGACCCTGGGAAAAAAAACCTGGACAGACCCCTGGCGTTATGCTTTTAACTGCAGCTCATGTGTTTCAAAGAAGATACCTATTTCATCTTCCTTGATGTTTTTAACTGTAACTGGTTTATATTTTTATATTGCATGGTCCATTTTTAAATTTCTAACATTATTATTATATTAGTATTATTATTTTTAATGAATTGTTTTTATTACTTATTAAGTTATTTTTAATTGCAAAAACAATTATTATTAAAATTAAAGCTGTTTAAAACCATTTTTAACAGTGCTGACTATTTTTGACCACTTTTGACCATTTTTGGACGGTTAAAACCATTTTTGACCAGCGTCCTGGTCAAAATCAGTTTTGACCGGTCAAAATTACAACCCTGGTCTTATAGCCGCAAAACGTTTTTTCTCTTTTTCACAATGAGGGGGAGGTGTGCCTTGGGGGGACTCATGTCAAAGGTGTGCCTTGGGGGGGGGGACTCATGTCAAAGTTGGGCCTTGGGGGGACTTCATTCAATAAATCCCCATTCAATAAACCGACTGAAATAGGCCCTTAGCACTAATTAAGAGTGACCTATAAAAATTCGACAACGCTGTACCGACTGAAATAGGGGTACCTTGGGGGGGGGGTCTCATGTCAAAGTTGGGCCAGGGGGGGACTCATGTCAAAGTTGTGCCTTGGGGGGGGGACCTCATTCAATAAATCCCCATTCAATAAACCGACTGAAATAGGCCCTTAACACTAATTAAGAGTGACGTATAAAAATTCGACAACGCTGTACCGACTGAAATAGGGGTACCTTGGGGGGGACTCATGTCAAAATTGGGCCTGGGGGGGGGGACTCATGTCAAAGTTGTGCCTTGGGGGGACCTCATTCAATAAATCCCCATTCAATAAACTGACTGAAATAGGCCTCTAGCACTAATTAAGAGTGACCTATAAAAATTCGACAACTGTACCGACTGAAATAGGCCTCTAGCACTAATAATAATAAAAAAAAAGTTATTTATTTATACACATAGACAAATTGACTACTTATTATTTAAAAAATGGATTTATTACTATATCTTCTATAAAAATGGATTTATTACTGCATATATAAGAAAATATAAGATTCAGAAAAAAAATTTGATTTCCGGTTTTCGCTGAATTTACACATTTTTAGATTTCCTTGCATTTGAATTAACTAAAATTGACTACTCATTGAAAAAAAAAAAAAAAAATAGATTTACTATTCTATTTTAAAGTATTCTATTTTTAAGTATAAGATTAAAAAAAAAATGATTTCCGGTTTTCGATTAATTTACATGTTTTGAGATTTCCTTACATTTCAATTAACTGAAATTGACTACTTATTTTTATGAAAGTGGATTTATTACTAGATTCTGCATATATAAGAAAAAAGTAGAAGATAAGGAAAAAAATTGATTTTCCGGTTTTTGCTGAATTTACACATTTTGAGATTTCCTTGCATTTCAATTAATTAACTGAAATTGACAACTTATTTAAAAAAAAAAAAAAAAAAAAAAAAGAAAGAAAGAAAAAATGGATTATTATTCTGTCTTCTGCATATATAAAAAGAAAGTATAAGATAAAAAAAAAAAAAAAAAAAAAAAGATTTCCGGTTTCGATGAATTTACACATTTTGAGATTTCCTTGCATTTGAATTAACTGAAATTGACTACCTACTTAATATATATATATATATATGGATTTATTATTATTCTATCTTCTGCCCATATAAGAAGAAAGTATAATAATTAAAAAAAAAATAGATTTCTGGTTTTCGATGAAGTTACACGTTTTGAGATTTCCTGAACTCAATTTCTCCTTGCTATATCTCAGCATCTGTTGATGAAAATTGCACTGAATTTTATGAGAAAATATATTCATTATTTTTTTTTATGTTAATCGGTAGGGGGCGCTGTCATCTGAAATGGTATAGAAGAAAGTATTGGATTTGTGAAATTTTTTTATTTCCGGTTTTCGATGAATTTGCACGTTTTAAGACGTCCCAAACGTGACTCGCTGATTTTTAGAAAATAAATATTTATCTGTGTGTGTAAATTTTACAGTATCTCGTGAATCAATAGGCGAATTTAAATAAGATTAACAATTGGTTAGACTTTGGTTTAAATTAGTGCTGATTAACTGTTGGAATATATAAGCCAAAAGGTGGTGTGCTATGTTGGGATTCATTCCATTTAAGTTAAGGCTATATATCAACTTCTGTAGTGTATAAACGTACAAAACATGGTATATGATATGGACATTATGTAAAACTATTCTATTTAATTTGGGTGCATATCGGCCGACAAATGCACTGCTGCGTTGCAATTTAATTCTGTTTATGAGAAGGCAATTAATTACTTTGCTTTGAAAAAAAGTGGTTGAGTTTCGACCAATGAGTGAAAATATATTTTAATAAAATTTTCTTTTCCGGTTTTTAAACATTTTAAATTTTAGAAAAAATATTACAAATTCGTAAATTTCTAATTTAATAACCCCGGTAGTGGGCCAGTTGGTAAAGCTCGGTTCAATTTAGAACACCGAAAGCGAAGCAGCACTGATCGCGGTTAGTGCTTCGGTGGGGGGGTTGCCTCTGTACTGGTCTACGAAAGAGGTCGAGGGTGAGACGACGTCTGGTTTAAACCAACTTGGTCCTTGTTAAACTAAGCTGCACCGTCATGTGCTGGACTTCCTGCGTAGGTCGTCAGGCTATTAAAGCGCGAATACCACCACTTCTTAGAGAATCAAAATCGTGATGCCATGTCTCTGGACCGTCACCAACAACCCAATGTTCAGTCTAGTGTGACGTGAATCAATCAACCAATCTAATTCAACATTTTATCCGCTTTGGAAAATTTTATAATTATAATAGTCGTATTTTCTTTGGGTGTAAAAAGGGGGCGGTAAATGTGGCATCTGCCCCGGGCGACAGAAACCTATGCTACGCCACTGGTAGAGAAACCTTCATATATCAGTTTGTAAAACATTTTGACCATTATTGACAGAGATATGAACAGTTGAAAAACTGTCATTTTCACAAAGTTTCGGCCATCTTGGATTGTGCACCCTTAAATTAGAGTGATAAATGGCAACCCTTGATAAGGTCCAACATGAGTCATGTGACATGAACCCTTTGCACCTGTGTATTCGGTGGTTTCCTTGGTTACAGGGTCATTCCAAATTTACATGCAGATTTCATGTCCTGAAGATAAAGAATTTTTGGGGATACTACTTTAAGCTGCCCCTTGGTGATATTTTTGAAAATCACCAAGATGGCGCAATTCCGCATCGTGTTTCGGATTGTAACCCTCAACCAGTGGCGTCCAATGTTTGTTCGATTTAATATTACACTAGAGCCCAAGAAAGCAAGCGCTTTGGCGATCAAACAAAACAACGAAATCAGTCGAAAAAAAAAAGCAATGTGAACAGAAACAATACATAAAACACAAAGAAAATAATCATAAAATAAAATTTCTAGTAAAGGGTAATTATTAAGAAGAAATTAACTGTGATAAATAGTTTTCTACTTATATTCAGTTGTGAAAGCAGAATAAACATCAAACAATAAATCATCTTGCATTGGTAATTTAAATAGTAGCAGAATAACCCACAAAAAAATCATAAGATATACGACCTGTAATCAAGGCTTGAAGTTTCTCTTCCAGCTGTAATAGAAGGTGTTAATAAGATTTTCTGGACAAAGGATGAAGAGTCTAATTAAACTGTAAATTCCATTTTATTTTTGCTTGAAGAGGACATGCTGAACTTCCCTACGTTTTAAATTTGCCGATCATACTTCCCAGCCGGATCGCGCCGAAAAACAACCTACAATGAAAACGTCCTGTTTTTTAAAACTAACCGCGGATCGCTCCTCTTCCAAAAACTGCACTGCACCGCCCAACGGATGATTCCAACACAACCAAAAAAAACCATGGAGGAGAAACTGTACCCTAAGAATAGTTAGAATCATACGCCGCACGTCACATGCGCACAATGACCGGAGCCGTAACAAGAAAAAGCGATGGTTACAAGATAAACAAGGGTGATAGATAAACGAACGCGTTGTTAAAAGAAATACATTTTAAGTGTAAGTTTACTAATGCTATCTATGGCTGGATTAGGAAAAATATCTGCAGATTAAAGTTAAATTTAAAAGGGGAAATTACTTAAATATTATAAAATACTGACTGGCTTAAATAGAAATTACTATATGTCTGAAAAGTAAATCAGAAAAATATATCAACATGATATATTTACTCCCCAAGGAACAGCAAAAAAAAACGAAGGAAGTCCAGCAGAATACAACGGGGCACATACGAATACCCAAACAGGAGGGTAGCAAAAATAACTAATTACAACATAAGTATGAATCACATAAGAAGCTGCGAGATTTTCTTTCTATCAAACAAACATGTGCAGCAGCATAAAAAAACATATGTAAGAGTATGATATGCATTACACTAACAAAATTTGGGTAACATGACTTGAATAAGCATATTGAAATAAATAAAACAAGATTGTGCACAAATGAGAAAAAAAAATGGGGGTGGGGGGTGTGGTACCACAAAAAAAAAGGGAAAAAGGAGAGCTCTCTCAAAGAAAACAAAAAAAGGGAAAAGAAACACACAAAAATTACAAAAAAGAATATGCATATACTACAGACTGAAAAAAAAATATACTGGAATACATTATGTGACTAGTTTAAAACTTGAAATAGTATGGAATATATAGGAACATGTTTTGAAAAACACAAATGGAATAAACATTTACATAGTATAATACACAACTTTGAAAGTGTCCATATCTTTAGTATATATGCACTTATATATGTAAAAAAAAAACACTTTGTATATTTACTAAGACTTTAAAGGCAATATATATATATATATATATATATTTTTTTTTAATCATTTTCCTCCTTACTTCATTTCCTTATACCATTTGATATAGGAAGTGCACTGTATGTGATCTTAACACACAACCAATATCCTGTTGCATCAGCCCAACAGATAATAAAAATACACAAGTTTTTATGAAAAATAAGATTAATCAGTTATATTTTATTTTTAAGACCATTATTTCTGCTTTATCTATTCATATTAAATTTGATCGCGTGCACAGCACGTGATTCTGAAAAGTTCGACTGCACTAACACGTGCACTGGATCGGCACCATCTTTTATTAAGAAGAAACTAACTGTGATAAATAGTTTTCTACTTATATTCAGTTGTGAAAGCAGAATAAACATCAAACAATAAATAATCTTGCGTTGGTAATTTAAATAGTAGCAGAATAACCCACAAAAAAAATCATAAGATATACGACCTGTAATCAAGGCTTGAAGTTTCTCTTCCAGCTGTAATAGGTGTTAATAAGTTTTTCTGGACAAAGGATGAAGAGTCTAATTAAACTGTAAATTCCATTTTATTTTTGCTTGAAAAGGACATTCTGAACTTCCCTACATTTTAAATTTGCCGATCATACTTCCCAGCCGGATCGCGCCGAAAAACAACCTACGATGAAAACGTCCACCAAACTCTAAAGCCCGTTTTTTAAAACTAACCGCGGATCGCTCCTCTTCCAAAAACTGCACTGCGCTGCCCAACGGATGAGTCCAACACAACCAAAAAAAACCATGGAGGAGAAACTGTACCCTAAGAATAGTTAGAATCATACGCCGCACGACGCATGCACACAACGACCGGAGCCGTAACAAGAAAAAGCGATGGTTGCAAGATAAACAAGGGTGATAGATAAACGAACGCGTTGTTAAAAGAAATGCATTCTAAGCGTAAGTTTACTAATGCTATCTATGGCTAGATTAGGAAAAATATCTGCAGATTAAAGTTAAATTTAAAAGGGGAAATTACTTAAATGTTATAAAATACTGACTGGCTTAAATAGAAATTACTATATGTCTGAAAAAGTAAATCAGAAAAATATATCAACATGATAGTAATAATTATTTTCTCACTTCACTACCATTATTATTTTACTAATTACAATAATTTAACAGCGTTTAAACACATTTTATAATTTTTTAAAATCATAAACAAAGTATCAACATTACTTTCGTTGTTCTAAAAGTTCTACTGTTGCTGCACAATCTTGACAAACTTAAGCTGAAACGAAAACAACGATACGATTAATCAATGTGATTGAAGCCACACTAAATCATGCAATAACTACTAAAATAACCAATAATAATTAAAAAGAACTGGTATGATGTGGCAACCACATGACTTTCTTTAATTAATATAATTTTACACAAAATTCATTCAATACAAATAATTTATTAAATTATCAAATTATTTTCCATTATAAATGCAGACGATTTTTATCTGACAGTATTATATTATCACTAAATGGAGAAAGATGTCAATTTTTGCAAATCAGAAGAAATGAGATTTTTTTTTTTTTCCGTTAAAAGAAAAAAAATTAAATCTCACAATATAAATAGTCGAAAATATTAATCACACGTCTGAACACTTCACGTAGATGAAAACTAAAAAAAAAAAAATCGCTACATACTCCTATTAGAAAATGCATGAATCTGAAAAATATAAAAATTTATACTGCAGCAACCTATATCGTGCATGTCTGTGCGCTCTGCGTGCATGAAAGCCAAAAAAATAAAATAATAAAAATCACTGGATACCCCTATCAGAAAATGCATGAATGCGAAAGCCGAAAACGAACATAACTCGGCTCCGCGGCAATTACTATCATTCACGTAAAAAAAAATAAAAATACTGGACACCCTACCTTGCTGTGCATGAATCCGAAAACGCACATTGTTGGGTCAATTACAGGCCTAACGATATTCTAAACTAGCAGAGTGCTGAACTAGAGGAAGCTGTATAAATACACTTGTCTATGGAGAAGAGAAAACCAATATGTGCATATGTAAGAAACAAGAATGATTAAAGATTTATATTTTAAACTTAATATTTATTAAATATATATATATAACAATAACGAACATATAGTGTTGACTCTAGAACAAAAGGGCCGCTAGGGGGAACTTGATAAAAGGGCACTTTAATATTCTCAAAAGGGGCACTATAATATTCTCAATAATTCAAAAAGGGCACTATAACTAACATCTTCATAAAGAAATTGTCTTTTAATAATGTTTGCATAAAAGGTACTATAATATACTCAAGCAGTGCAGTATGTAACCTCGTTAACGTGAACACTGTTAACATGAATTACTTTTAACATGAACTGTTTCCACAATCCCTGTTAAAAGGAAGATTAGTTATATGAAGATTGGCTACTGATAGCATGAACTACTGATAACATGAACAAATTTTTTATCTCCCTTGATATTCATGTTAACGAGGTTCGACTGTATTAATAAAATTATATATTAAAAAATTATGCTATTCTAAAAAAATATGCTCTTGCATCTTATTCAAAAAACAAACCAGCATAATACTACTGAAGAATGTTCATCAATATTTTTATCTACAGTTTTTATGAATTTTTATTCATGAAGTAATGTGATATAATGGAAAAACTATATACAAATCATAAAAGCAGAATGTGTGTATCTCTTACATTATTAAAATTGTGCGTGTGTGTGTCTGTCTGAGTCTGTGAGAAACGGCTTGAAGCAGCTAAGGCTCGGCCGCTAATGGTCGCACGGACTTCGGACAGGTACCGTCGGACGGAGAATTTATCACAGATGTTCTTCGTTATCTAATTTGCTAAACGATGCGACCCTAATTAGTGGAGATATTAATTAAAATGTCGACCCATGTCAAATCAAAAAACGATTCAAAATCGCAGGCGACTGTCATTTTTTAATTTTAGGTATTAAACCATTGAATATTAATATCCATATCAATGTCCTCATATTAAAATTAAGAAACATTTGAATTTACTTATTGTTTTATCTTAAAAATATATATTTAAACTTACCTTTATTTATTAAATCCTTTTTGATATTTAAAATTTACTTTGCATCTATTCTTTTCAAACATCGTTACTTTGTTTACTATATCGGCGTTGCCATTTCTCGTCTGCATAATCTTTCTTGTTTGAGCTGTTGCCACTTCTTGGAAATTGTCATTTTTTTATTATGTTTCAATTTTCACCACCGGATGTCGTGGCGCGGCGGTCAACGTTGTTATGCAGATCGGTTTGTTTAGATAGAATATAAGGCCGTGATGTTTGGGAGATACTTCAGTTTCAGCTGAGTTCAGTTCTAGTGTGCTCCTGCTAGCCTTGGCTTGGAGTCCCGGTTTGAATAGCTGCGGGCGGCTGTTCTTTTGGAATAGTTATGTTCTGTACGATGAACTCATATTTAAATATTTAGGTAAATCGAATGTTAAATTGTTGTTGTTAAGTTTGATAGTTTTATAATGTTAATATTTGTTTACAATCGTTCAAGTTTGAGGTTTTTTTGATATGCAATAGTTTCTTCAGAAGTTTAAATGATTAGTTTATTTGAGGACTTTTTATGCTAAGTTTGTTTTTTTGAACTTTAATGATTTATCGAAATCGTTGGTCATGCGGCGACCACGAATTGACTTTGATCTTCTACTAAAATTAACCATGAAGTGTGGTATAGTTTAGCTGACTTTATTTTTCAATGGCATTCGCTGGTCATTTGGCGACCGCGATCTTCAAGTAATTTAGACGCTCTAGTCATTGGTCATTTGGCGACCATGAAGTGTGGTATAGTTTAGCTGAACTTTATTTTTTCAATGGTATTCGCTGGTCATTTGGCGACCGCGATCTTCGGAAATTCTTGTGCAGAATTTTGATTTTCAACTAATGATTCATCTGTTTTTCTTCAATATGGTTTTGGTGTTACAGCATATGTGTCTGATCGTTCTTCTGGTAAAAATGCTTGTACTGGTGTGAAGTGATGTTGTTTGTTCCATCTTCCACATTGGTCATGCGTAGACCATGTAAAAGAACTTGATACCAAAAGACTTCATTTTTTCTTCCATGTATTATCAAGTAACCCAAATATGTGATTGGAGAGGTAATATGATTTTGAATTGATGTTGAGAATTAATTTTGTTATATTGAATTTGAAAATTTTTGTTATATATATATTTATATTAAATTGTTTCTTAATCCATTGTTATAATTGTTTTTTCCTAATCTATTATATTTCCATGAATAAATTAATTTTCGTTTAAAAATATTTTTGTCTTTACTGAGTCTGAAACTTTTACATACTAGTCAAATTGAAATTTTCTAAAATAATTCTATTGCAGTTTTTTTCTGCTTAATATAAGTTTGTTTAAGATAGACCTTAAAATGTCTAACAAATATTGCTATCTTGATCCATTCGACTTCATGCGGTGGGTTACCATGGCAACTGACCTTGACAGAGAAGAGAGAATTCGATATCCGGCTGAAAGGAGGAAATATTTTACCAATTGAGATCACATGTTTTTTCTACTAGGAATAAAAATTGAAAATTTCAAAATGCTTCAATTTTCTTCTAAAGTTTTTAAAACTTTCTGTGCGCAATTTACAACACAGGGGATAGTTGCAGTTCAAATTTCATCGATTTTGGAAAAAATTTACAATTTAATTGCAAATTAAATTTTATTCAAATACACGTATTTCAATTTATGATTGTGTGCACGCAGCGTGCACGGGACTGCACTGCAGAAGAAGTGGGGACCCGGTCCTGTTGGATGCAAATGAGTAATGGCTGAATGTGATATTTCATAATTCCAGTTGCATCCAATCTTTTACTACTAAGAAAGCATAGAAGTAAATTTAAAAAAAAATAAATTTAAATGTATATTAACAGTTTGATTTACAGAATCTTAAGCAGGGAAACGTTACTGGTTTAATTGCTTTCTCATGTAAAAGAAACTCTACGAGTTGTAAGTTAAATAACTAAAATATAAACTTGTAAATAAAACAGAAAAGGTTTCAAAAACAAAATATAAGTTTATTGAGATAAAACCAAAATATATAAAACTTTTAAATTTAACAAGGAAATAAATAAACAACATAATAAATAACTTCTGACTATGACAATGACCAGTAAATGAGCTTTTTAAAATATATTCATATAATAAACAATTTTTCTTCGTCACTAGACCAATAGAGCTTTCTACCCCATAAATCAAAGATAAAATAAAACTGTTACTTTAATAAACACTTCTTCTATTACGGTGAAATCTTTTACTTGTCAAAACAACTGCCGACAACTTAAATATCCTATTACTAAAACATGGCAGCTGAACTGTAACATAAAAACAAACAAGCAAAAAGAAAAGTAAGTGAGCAAGCCCTCAGCCACGTTCCTCAAAACTAGAGCTGGACGATATCAGAAATTACCATATATTTCCGTGTATAAGCCGAGAATTTTTGGAAATTTTTCGGAAGCTGAATTAGGGGGGGGGGGGGGTCGGCTTATACACGGATCCACATTTCTAGCAAAAAACGTATGTTAGAAACAATGATTGAATACATATATTTTAAGCTTAAAAACTATATGTAAAGTAAAATAGTGATATTAAACCTTATTTTTTAATTATTATCACACATAAACTCTTAAATTAGCAATTTTAAATTTATTTCTAGAGCAGCTCGATGTAGTCGCGTGTTTATTTCTCTTTTTTTTCCCATGATGAAGCACTTTTCGCCAGAGGTTACATTTACGGCCATTTTTGTTTTTCTGTTTTGATAATAGATGGCAGCACCAAACAATTTTCTCTGCTACCATGATTGATTTCAATTTTAATTTTTTTTAGTTCCTCATCATACTATAGGTATGGGGAACTTAGGTAATCGTGAAAATTTTCGACCTTGGTTTTTTTGACTTTTCTACACGTTTTCAGGTGAGGAATCCGAAAATGACAAAATTTGTATGGTGTCTGTCTGTAGGGTGTCTGTTTGTCCGTTAGTTCATTAGTTTGTTAGTCTGTGTACACGATATCTCAAGAACAAATTGTCGCAGAGAGGTCAGATCAGTTACAAAATGTTACTTTCGACATTGGCAAGAACCCTATTCATTTGCAACATTCGATTTTAAAAACTTCGCAAGTTATTAGAAATTTACGATTTTCTTAACATGGGAGAATAGGACAAAAATTCACTTAAACGTGCATTAAATGAAAACTTTTTACTGTAAAATTGTCAGACCAGTCTTAAAATATCAGTTTTGATGCCGGAATGAACATCAGTAACTATAAATATGCTTCTTTGAAAATTTCGCAAGTTATTGGAAATTTACGAATTTCTTAACATAGTGGTATAGGGCAAAATTTCACATAAACGTCAATTTTGAGAGATATTTTCATCGTAAAGATGTCAGACTACTTTTGAAATATTATTTAGGACACTGGCATGAATATTGATGACTATGAATTTTCCAATATAAAAATTTCGTAAGTTGTTGTAAATTTACGAATTTCTTATCACAATAGAATAGGGCAAAATTTTACACAAACGTCAAATCTTGAGGGATATTTTCATCGTAAATATGTCAAACCACTTTTGAAATATTATGTAGGATACTTACATAAATACCATAGAGTATGAATTTTCCAATTTAAAAAAATCGTAAGTTATTTGGAATTTACGATTTACTTAAAATGGCAGAATAAGGCAAAATCGAGCACAAACGTCCATTTTGAGGATCATAAATATATCAGACAATTTCAAAATAACATTTATGATACTTGAATGAACATGATTGACTACAAATATTCTAATGGGAAAATTTCGTAAGTTATTCAAAATTTAAGATTTTATCAACATAGCAAAATGTTGCGATATTTCATATAAATATGCATTTTTGGGATTGTTGCATTGGAAATATTAGCATGAAAAATAAACTACGAAATTGATCCCAATAAAATAAATTAATAGATTAGAATAAGATAAATATGTTGAACTGAGTGGTGGGTAGCCTATTAGGTGAGGATTTCGTTCTGTCATTGTGCCAAGCGTTTGGTCAAATTCATTTCTCTTAACATGAATATAATATGTCCTGTACAAGAAATTTATAAGAACATACATATGATGGGGAACTGAGCAGAGTCCACCTATGCCAACTAGTTTTTTTTTGTTTAAGCTTATTTTAATACAGGATTTTTGTGAAATTTCTAGTTCTTTATTTTACTTTATGTTTCAGCATATAAGATTTCTAGCAATAGTAAAAAGAAACATTTCCAAATCGAAATGCTTATAAGCTAAATTCCTATATTTTATTTATAATTTCTGTTTTGCTTTTCTGCCGGTAGATGGCTGTACCAATCAATTTTTACTTGAGCGATTCGGAAAAATGTATATAAGGAGAGTGATTTTGAAAATTATCGGAAATTATGAAAAACAACAAAATTTCTACTGAAAAATTTAATTGCTGCATTAGATAATAAAATAAAAAGTTTGAAACAAAGGAACTTTATCACTGAACATGAGTTAATGTTATTGCAATTGCACAGAAACCTAAATTAAAACAAAAAACATTACTAGAAATGTTTAAAGATTTTTATTACAAAAATATGAATTTATATTGTTTTTTAATAACTTAATATATTTTAAAAGTAAATTATTTGCTTAAATAGACTGTGTGATATTATTAAACTAAATATAACAATATTTTACTCAAACTTAACTTAAAATATACTCTCTAAGGTAAGTAATAAGACATTTTATTTGTTTAAGCATGGCGATTTCTTTGCTGATTTGAGTTCAAAATATGCCCACGCTCTGTGTAACTAAACAAAAATGCTTTTTATTTACATTTAGATTAACCTGAAAGTTTTATAGATTGGCAATATTTTCGCCGTTTTTGCGATAAACTCGAACTTTAAAAGAGTATTTTTTCAATTCGGCTTATAAACGGGTTTGCAATTTTGGGTAAATTTCTGAAGGAAAAAACGTACTCTCGGCTTATATTCGGAAATATACGGTAAATATCGTGATATATCACCAAGATAATATCGATATTAATGATATTATCCATATTTTTCTCAAAAAAAAAAAATAGACATTTTTAAGCTTTAATTATTTTAAAATAACATATGTGATATAGGTTTTGTTTTTATCGGGTTGATATTTTGATATGGGTTTTATTTTTATCGAACACGTGATATTCTAGCAGTTTATTACTGAAAGCCAGGATCATTTTCCAGATAAATCTCAAAATCTTTAATTGCTACAATTACTTTAAATGGCTCTTTTTCATTGCCAATTTTCAAAATATACAATTATTTCACCGCTTGTCATTGTAAACCATGCTTTTTTTTTTCCCTTCAGAAAAAACTAAATAATAAACTATAATGTCTTTTTGGACCAAAGTTTAAATTTTATAAAATTCCTAAAAAAAAGTTAATAAACACATGCAAACAATTCATTATTTATTTTATCATTAAAACCAGGAAAACTGAAATATCCCCAAACATTTTCCCTATATATATATATATATACTAGCAGGCTATGCCCATTTCGCAGGTCCCTATTTTTAAATGAATCGCTATAATTAATGAATTCTCAAAATTGCTACTTTAAAATACAGTATGTTATCCAGAATCAGAATGGTCAAAGAGACGTTTTATTCTTCCCTAACACTCAGAGACGTTTATTTTTAAATATGGAAATTGTCTGCTTCATTTGTATTTTTAAATTTTAAATAAAAGGTATTTAGTTAAAATGAGAAGTTTCATCTTTTAGTAATAAAGTGATCATACGATTTTACAAAATGATGAGCTGAAAAATCTATATCTATATATAAAATAGAGAACTTCTAATAATATGTATTTAGAGTAAAAGTAAATATTCATATAACATGACAGTTGTTTTTCATATACATTCTGTTTTAAAAACTAAAAGGGAAGGTACAAGTTTTGTGGCATACAGCCCCCCTTCCAATTAATTAAAGTTGGCCAGACCTTAATCTCTACACAGAGCAGGTGTGCTGATACTTACAATAGTTTGGCTCCAGACTGTCTCGAACTGTGACACTAAAGTACAAAGAAGCTGCCCTGATGGTATGCCCTGATGGTCGTGAGAACATTGGAGTTTCCGAGGAATTTCTTCGGCCAGACGGGAAGGCGCCCGCCTGCTCAGCGAATGAGAGAGGAGCGCGGGTTGCCATCGAGAGAACGAGTTTTCCCAGGAACAGAGCTGGAAGCAGAGAGTCGGGGATTCGTATCTTGTCTTCGGCCAGTGAAGGTCAGAGGGTTTTTTCTTGTCCCGTTTACCAGGAGAGGTAACGAGACATTTACTGATTTTTTGTGTTCCTCTAGGAGCAGAGAACACAGGTCCGCGTATTTTCTGTCACCGGCGAAGGTGCAGGTCAGCTCATAAGAGACTTTGTACTTAAAATTATCCTAGGACTGAGCTATATCTTTTCTGTACCTGGAACGGTGCAAGGATTGTTTCAGTAAATCGAATTTAGGATCACGGAGATCCACTGAAACTGTTTGTTAAAAGCATCAACTCAACTATCGATCCATACTGCTGCTCCTGGCCATTGTATATAATCCTCTAACATCAATATTGTAACTAAAGGTTGTACATAGAATCTTGTTTAAATTTTAATTAAATTAATTTTCTTATCAACTTCTGCTGTGACGGGATTTTCTTCTTCGCTACCAGAACCCTCGCCAGAAATTCCGAAACGCCACAGCTATACTAACTTAGTGGCAGCGCTAGAGGGATGATTGTTGGAGAATACTACACTGCCTGAAGAAGTACGGACTACGGACGATAGAAACGTGATAAGCTCAATGGAAGGATAAACGCAGCGGAGTACGTCGAATCATCAAATCAACGGAGGATAAATCTACGTCGCATCGACTAGAATCTCTAAGACAGAGAGGAGAGCCCTCAGCCGGAACCCATCCCGAATTCCATACGGAGTGCCGATCCGAGAGCCATCATAAGTGCCAGAAGGAAGGACGGAACTCGAGCAAACGACAACAAAACAGGGGTGAGTCAAACTTTTCTAGTGAGGCTGTAAAATTTTTGTTATTTAAGGTATTAGATGATAATGTATAAAGTTAAAAGTTATTTAGAAATTTATTAAGGGAGAGTAAACCTTAAATTAACATTGTTTTTCTAAAAATTAAAAATGTGGCATATCACAAATATTAGAAACTCTAAGTAAAAACAGGGAGGAATTTAAATTATAGGTAAATTTAATTTAAATATAACTCATATTTGTTTAGTTTGGAAAAATATTAATTGATTTGCACATATTTGATTATCTTGTTTTAAATGAGAAAGATTATACTATTTGAAAACAGATATTATTTGAGAAAACAAAAAGGGTGTTAAAATATCTTGAGAAAGATAACACAGTAATTTCATATTGTTTTGTGTAATTTATGAAAATTAAAAGTGAATCAAATAAGTTACGGAAAGAGGTTTCTTTCCTGGAAAGGGTTGTGATTTCAAATATTTCAAATTTAATGTGTAGAATTGAATATTAAGTTTTAATTATTGGAATCGTGTTGTATTGGAATTTTATACACCCCAAAAATTTGCAAAATTGAATTATAGGTTTTATTAGTGTAATTTTGTATATGTATTTTTTGGAATTGGGTAAAATTGTAAGAATTGTGTAAAATTGTTAGGAATTGTGTAAAAGTGTTAGGTATTGTGTAGAAATTTTTGTTGGGAATTGTGTAAGATTAAATTGTGAATTTAGAATTAGGTAAACATGTCAGAATTAGGGCAGTATAGGAAAGCGGAACTGCAAGAGCTCGCAGTCGAATTCGGAGTGATTGTTGAAACTTGATATCTATCAATTGTCCTCGCACACAAAAATAGTTAATTTTATGAATATAAATGCTTATCTTTTATTATATAACTGTTAACTTACCTTTTTTATTTGAATTTAAAAGTTTTCTTTACTTAAACTCTATCAGCCATCTTCTACTTACATCGCGCCATTACTAACGATGTTTTGTTTACATTGTTGCCGTTGCCAAACTTGCTCTGCATAATTTTCTTAATTTTTGCTGTTGCCACTTCTATTAAAATAGTTATGATAAATTGTATTTTTGACTTTGACTGTTGAGTGGCAATGGTAATGCATTGTTTATATGTAGATTTTTGACTTGGCAGTCAGTATAAAAAGATCGCGATGCGTGGGTTAAAGGGCAGTTATCGGCAGTTGTCGGCAGTGTTTAGCAATGGCCAGCTAGTCTTCAATTAGATATGAAGCGGTAGTTTATGAGTTGTGTAAGTAGCTTGATGGTCAAGTAACGATGTATGTGCTTATAGTATCGTTCCTGCTAAGCTATTAATGCTCTTTGGCTATTGCATTTTTTTTTAAGAAATGATGGCTGCCGTTGTTAAGTTGTTAATATTTTACACATGTTAAGTTTCTGTTTGTTAAATTGTTCCTTGTTAAAGGTTAAATTTTCCGTCGTTCATGGATGATGGAAGTTTTGAATAAAATGATAATTGACGTCCTTTTGAGACGAGTTTGTTAAATTTGATAGTTTAATTGATGTTAACTTTTGTTTAGACGCTTTTTAAGCGTCATTTGTTCAAGTTTGAAATCTTTTTAAAAGTTAATTAAAAGTTAAATGAAAGTTTCTAAATTGAAGTGTATAGTGGATGAACGTAATTGTCTTCATTTCAACTTTGTGTTATTTCGTCTTGCTTCACTTTCGCTGATCAACCTGGCGATCGCGGAAGTATATTTCTTCATCGTATTTTCCCGCTGATCAACCAGGCGATCGCGGAGGCTCTGCGACGTTTCTTGAAGTATATTGTCATCTGCTTTTTCATTGTGTTTATCAATATGCCTAGCTCAACACCTGTAAAAGGTAATCTTGTTCTTGTTATAAATTTGAAATCTTAATATATCATTATCTCTTGTTGAATAAAGTTGTTTTATTTGTTAAAAACTTTGGTCTTTAATGTGTTATAATAGTTGAACACTGGTCGGGTTATTTCTATTGAAGCCCTTAAAATTTAAATCTTAATGTTTCCACTGTATTTAATCTGCTTAATAGAAATGATTTGAAACATAGACTTTTAGTTTATATTATTTGGTTATGGGCTAGTTTTTTTTAGGGTGTCATTTTTAAACTTGACCAGTTGTTCTTTCCTTGTTTTCTGTATAATTGATAATTAAGTAACTATTTAAAAATGGCTTATAATATTGTACCTCAAATTACCAAGTTAAATGCAACTAACTATTCTGGTTGGAAGTGTGATATTAAATTTTTACTTATGGAGAAAAATGCTTATGATATCGTCACTGGTGACGAAACTAAGCCTAAAGTTAGTGAAACCGTGTCTGAGGAGGCAGTACAAGACTTTAAAAGAAGGCAGAATGCTGCCATGTCAATTTTATATTTGAATATTGATAGTGAGTTTAAAGGTTTAATAAGTGAATGTACTGACCCCTCAGAGGCGTGGAAAATTTTAAAAGTTAACTTCCAGCCAGATAGTAGAAGTCATCATATGAAATTGTTTTCTGAAGTTATGACATGTTTTTTAGAACCTGGCGAATCTATTGGTGTTTTTGCAGCTAGAATATCTAAAATTGCTGATCAGTTAAAATCCATTAATAAACCTATTGCTGACGAATACTTATGTTTTCAGGTTTTGAGATACCTACCTGATAAATTTGATCAGGTTGTTCAACAAATTCTTCGTTGGCCTGATAAGGACTTTAACTTTAAAAATATTATTGTTGAGTTATGTGCCGAGGAAACGCGCCTTCAACTTAGAAATTTTGATAAAAGTAGAACGGAATGTTCTATTGAGGCCCAAAATGTAAAATTTAAACGCAGGCCTGTTTTTACTTGTTGGAGGTGCGGGAAAAAAGGCCATGTTATTAAAGATTGTAAAGTTAAGTTAAATAATGATCTAGCTGCAAAAGAAAAGGAAAAACCACTCAGAAGTAATTTTTCTAAGAGGGGTGGCTCCAATCAACAGTCAAAACGTGATAAAACTCCTAAAGCTCAAAATTTTATTGCAGAAGCAAATTTAAGTAGTTTTGATAGAGAGGGAAGCTGGGCTTATGATACAGCGGCCTCTCATCACTTCTGCAAAGATAAATCTTTCTTTTGTAATTTTTCTGAAATTTCTGGTGATGAGTTACACGTGGCTGTTGATGGCGTCACTTTTCCCATTACTGGCAAAGGTGAAGTAGAACTGAATTTTAATGGGACTGTTATTAAACTTTGGAACGTTTTGTATTCGCCGAACTTGCGGAAAAATCTTTTGAGTGGTTCTAGATTCGACCAGGGTGGTGCTAAATTTATTGGTGAGGCCGGCAAAATAAACGTGGTCGACAAGTATGGTGATTTCCTTTTCTCTGCTAAACTCCATGACGGGATTTATTATACATTTCCAAAAGTAATTAAAAATAAGCACAGTGTTAAATTGAATGGGGGGCAGAATTCTAATGAAAATTTAAATGATAATACTGAAATTTCAGCTTTTCCTGTAATAAAACCTGTTAATATAAAAGATTTTGATACCTGGCACCTTCGTTTTGATCATCTAAGTCCTGACTTAATTTTTAATACTATCCGTAATTCTGCTGTAAAAGGTCTGCCCAATTTAAAATCAGTTGATAATTTTTTTTGTGATCCCTGTCATGTGAGTAAGCAAAATCGTATTTCTTTCAAACCCTTAAGTCATTCTTCTTCCAAAAAACCTTTAGATCGACTTTTTATGGATACTTGGGGTCCAATTAAAATTCCTGGCAAAAAGGGTGAACGTTTTTTCTTGTCTATAATAGATGATTTTTCTGGTAGGTCATCCGTTTATCCCCTCCAGGAAAAATCCATGTGTTTTGATGTTTTTAAGAGACATGTTTTGAGGGCCGAAAGGTTTTTGGGAACCAAGTTGAAGTCGATCAGAACTGACAATGGCAAAGAGTTTGATAATGATTCTTTTAAGGGTTTTTGTAGAGAAAATGGAATAAATCATGAGCTGACCAACTTTTACACACCAGAAGAAAATGGAGTTTGTGAGCGGTTCAACCAAACAATCATGAACTGTGTTCGGGCTATGCTAAAATCCAGTGGCTTGTCTGATGATTTCTGGCCTGAAGCTTGTTTACACTTTAATTATACGTGGAACCGGATTTGTCACGGTGGGAACTCTAAAACTCCATTTGAACTCTATTCAGGAAATAAACCTTCTGTTCGACATTTAAGACCATTCGGTACGTTGACATATGTGGGTGTTCCAAAGGTTAGACGTAAGCACAAGTTAGACTCCAAATCAAAACGTGGTGTCCTTGTGGGCTATGCCTTGCGTACCCGTGGTTACAGGGTCTGGTTAGAAGACGAGAAGAAGGTTGTGGAAACCATTAATGTTTCTTTTGTTGAAAGCGGTGATGTTCTACGCAGTGGAGCGGTGATGGGCGACTCTTCTTTTGAGTTGGTGCTTGTCCCGGAGGAACAACCACGGCCCGTTGACCGGTACCTTCTTCCTGGTCCGGAGCCTGGTACCTCTGGGGTCTTGCCCAGCGAGACTGAAGTTGTCGTCCCAGCCGTCTCTCCTGTTTCTCCTGCTCCTCAAGTTACTCCGCAGACTGCTTCTCCTAACTGGATGACCAATCCCGTGTGGTACAGGAAGGTTGTGCCTCGACCTCAGGGAGAAAAGGTCGATATTTACTATTATCCTGATGGAGAGGGTAAAAGGTGTTGTCAAAGGTCACCTAATGATGTCAAAAAGTTTTGTAATTTAAATAATATTGTTTTTAACCCTGCTGATTTTGATTTTTCCAAGTTTAATAAGTTTACTGGTGTTGTTAATCCTGGTGTTATGCCTTCCGCGTCCAGCACAGCTAGTTGACTAGATGTGGTGGTCCCGAGAACGTATAAACAGGCTTTAAAATCTGCACAATCTGATGAATGGCATGGGGCTATGTTGGAAGAGTTAGAATGTATGGCCACGAGAGGTGTCTGGCATCTTGTAAGACTCCCTGAGAACAAGACTGCGTTGGGAAACCGCTGGGTTTACACAGTAAAGCGTGACGAGTCTGGCAACATTGTCAGATACAAGGCCAGGTTGGTCGCGCAAGGTTTCAACCAGGTCCAGGGTGAATCCTATGATGAGACCTTTTCGCCTGTTATAAATTTTTCTGTTGTCAGGTTTTTTTTCTCTCTTTTAGTCTCATGTTATGGTTGGTTTAATGTACAGTGCGATGTTAAGTGTGCCTATCTGTATGCTCCCTTAAAGGATGAAATTTACATGAGGCAACCGGTGGGCTTTACTGAAAAAGGTAAAGAAGACTGGGTCTGTAAGCTGGATAGAGCACTGTACGGATTACACCAGTCAGGCAGATTATGGTTTTATGAATTAAATAAAGTATTGTTGGAACTTGGTTTTAATAAATTTGAAAATTGTAACTGTGCTTATTCATATTATGATTTTTCTGTTTTATTGGTTTATGTTGACGACATCGTTGTTTTTGCCAGGACTGAATCTCAAGCTAATGACATTTTAAGTTTGTTGAAATCAAAGTTTGATTTGAAAATTTTGGGTATCACACGCAAGTTATTAGGTGTGGAGTTTGAGTATACAGATACAGGAGTTTTGATCCACCAAAATCAATATATTGACGAAGTCAGTAAGAGGTTTCAAAATCACCGTGTACCTATCTCCTCCTTACCTATTGTTAAAGGTATCAGATTTTCAAAAAGTGATTGTCCTGTTATTCAAGAAGACATCGATGAAGCTTCTCATTTACCTTACAGAAATCTCTTAGGTTGTATCTCTTTCATTTCAAATCGTACTAGACCTGATATCGCATATGCTACCAACATTTTCTCACAGTTCCAACAAAATCCAGGTATTAAACATTGGCAGGGTTTACTTAAACTTCTTGGATATATAAAATTCACCAGTCAATATAAGCTCCATCTTAAATGCACACAGGTTAAATTAATTTCTTATTCTGACGCTGACTTCGCCGCTAATAGGGACGACTATGTTTCTATGGGTGGCCAGTTAATTCTTCTGGATAGTGCTGCTGTTTCTTGGCGTACTAATAAACAGAAAGGGATTACCATATCAACGATGGAGTCAGAATTTGTTTCTATGTGTGATTGTGTTCGTGAGCAGGACTGGTTTTATAATATTTTATGTGAATGTTCTAATTTAAATCTGATAGAAAATAATTTTGAAATACCTACCTTATATGCTGATAATCAGGCTGCAATACGTTTTACAAAGTCCAGGATTGAGAGTTTCCATACGCGTCATGTTAATATTAAACTATTTTTTATAAGGGATTGGTTTGATGAGGGCAAATTTCATATTCAATATATTTCCTCTAAATTAAATCTTGCCGACCAGTTTACGAAGCCGTTGACAAAAAGTGATTTGTTAAAATTTATAAAAGTGATCTTTATATAAATCTTTTGTGTTTGAATAAATTTCTTCGCTCTGTAGATACTTTTCATAATTTTTTATATTATGTTATCATGGTGTGAATGTGTGTGTGAAATCGTGAGGCGCCTTGCGTATTTGTTCATTATGTATATATATTCATTTTTTTTCATAATTTTTCATATATTGTATATATTCATTTCTTGTATATAAAATTGAATTGCATAATATAACTGTATATAATATTGTATATGATGTATTTTTCATATCACCTTTTTCTTTAGTATATCTGCAGGGTGAGGAGTTGTATTTCATCACTTGAAAATCTAAGTTTTTGTCAATGGTAATTAGTTTATTATATCACTTGTGACACTTCCTATGGACTAAAAGGAATCTCATGATGGGATTTTGTTAATTAAATTTTTATGTATGCTGCGGTGGGGGGCATTGATATCTATCAATTGTCCTCGCACACAAAAATAGTTAATTTTATGAATATAAATGCTTATCTTTTATTATATAACTGTTAACTTACCTTTTTTATTTGAATTTAAAAGTTTTCTTTACTTAAACTCTATCAGCCATCTTCTACTTACATCGCGCCATTACTAACGATGTTTTGTTTACATTGTTGCCGTTGCCAAACTTGCTCTGCATAATTTTCTTAATTTTTGCTGTTGCCACTTCTATTAAAATAGTTATGATAAATTGTATTTTTGACTTTGACTGTTGAGTGGCAATGGTAATGCATTGTTTATATGTAGATTTTTGACTTGGCAGTCAGTATAAAAAGATCGCGATGCGTGGGTTAAAGGGCAGTTATCGGCAGTTGTCGGCAGTGTTTAGCAATGGCCAGCTAGTCTTCAATTAGATATGAAGCGGTAGTTTATGAGTTGTGTAAGTAGCTTGATGGTCAAGTAACGATGTATGTGCTTATAGTATCGTTCCTGCTAAGCTATTAATGCTCTTTGGCTATTGCATTTTTTTTAAGAAATGATGGCTGCCGTTGTTAAGTTGTTAATATTTTACACATGTTAAGTTTCTGTTTGTTAAATTGTTCCTTGTTAAAGGTTAAATTTTCCGTCGTTCATGGATGATGGAAGTTTTGAATAAAATGATAATTGACGTCCTTTTGAGACGAGTTTGTTAAATTTGATAGTTTAATTGATGTTAACTTTTGTTTAGACGCTTTTTAAGCGTCATTTGTTCAAGTTTGAAATCTTTTTAAAAGTTAATTAAAAGTTAAATGAAAGTTTCTAAATTGAAGTGTATAGTGGATGAACGTAATTGTCTTCATTTCAACTTTGTGTTATTTCGTCTTGCTTCACTTTCGCTGATCAACCTGGCGATCGCGGAAGTATATTTCTTCATCGTATTTTCCCGCTGATCAACCAGGCGATCGCGGAGGCTCTGCGACGTTTCTTGAAGTATATTGTCATCTGCTTTTTCATTGTGTTTATCAATATGCCTAGCTCAACACCTGTAAAAGGTAATCTTGTTCTTGTTATAAATTTGAAATCTTAATATATCATTATCTCTTGTTGAATAAAGTTGTTTTATTTGTTAAAAACTTTGGTCTTTAATGTGTTATAATAGTTGAACACTGGTCGGGTTATTTCTATTGAAGCCCTTAAAATTTAAATCTTAATGTTTCCACTGTATTTAATCTGCTTAATAGAAATGATTTGAAACATAGACTTTTAGTTTATATTAAAACTTCGGATAGGATAAGTGATATCATAGGGAAAATTCAAAAGTCTCCAGATTATGATAAAGACCTAGCCCTAGCTCAAATTAAGTTAATACGGGAGGATCTCTTAGAAAGAAAGGCGGAAGAGAAAAGGAAGGCGGAAAAGATTGCGGAAAGGGAGGCTGAAGAGAAAAAAATCGCTGAAAGAGAAGCGGAAAGGAAACATGAATTAAAGTTAGAAAAACTTAAAATAGCCCAACAATCAGAAACAGTAAATCTAGCTTCGACTCGTAGCGAACGCCCCAGCTGACAATCACTAAAATCGGTTATGCAAAAATTTGAACCGGAGAAATCGGACATGGCATTATTTCTTGCGTTATTCCAAAGACAAGCTAGGAAGTTAGAAATAGATGACGAGGATCTAGTGACTAATTTATTAGCTTTATTGCCCGTAGAAATCGCGGAATTAATTTTAAAAGAACCCCAAGAAATTAGTGACGATTTTGAGAAAGTCAAACAAATGCTATTAGATCGATTTAAATTAAGTCCGGAAAATTTTAGAATTAAATTTATGCAACACCAAAAACAACCGGGAACTCTTTGGCACGATCTAGCTTATGATTTAGATACATATTTAAATGGGTGGTTAGAGGGAGTAGAAGTGACAAATTTTGAGGATCTAAAGAAATTAATGGTGGCCGACCAGTTAAAGAAACGGGCTAATTTCGAAATGAAAGATCATTTCATAGATTCGTGGAGCTCTCTCAATGAACCGCGAGAGTTAGCTAAGAAGTTTGACGCATACGAGTCAGTTCGCAGAAATAATAAGAAAAGTTGGACCCCGAAACCACCACTAGAAAAGAAATTAGATAAACCTCGCAACTTTGATAAAAATAGGGTTGAGAAAAATGCCCCAGAACAAAAAAATTGGAGGGATAAGTCGGATCTGACGGAAAGATCTAAATTATTTGAGGCCCGAAAACCTATTGTTTGCTATGTGTGCTCTTCCCCCGATCACATTAAGCCAAATTGCCCAGTCTGGAAAAGCAGACAAGAGAAGGCTGAAAAAGTAAATCACGTAGGAGACGCTGAGAATTTAAACCCGGCTTTTGAACCTTATTTAAGTGAAGCCAAGATAAATGGGGAAAAGGTTACCATTTTACGTGATTCTGGGACGTGCCTCGATATTGCCCCTCATAAAATAATTTCTAATGAGCAATTAAACGGGGAAACCGTGTGGGTTAAAGCAGCTTTAGCCAACGAAGTGAGATGTCTACCCATAGCCAATATTGAATTAGAAATTGAGGGAATAGGGTTAATTAATACGAAAGCCGCGGTAGTGGATAAGGAAGTTCTCATGGATTATTATTTACTGGGAAATGAGACGCAGAAATTAATCGAGAGAAAAAAACAAAAACCCGAATTAATCCATGCAGTCGAAACGCGAGCAAAAAGGCGTAAAAACGAAACTGTGCCAAAAACCAGTCTGGCGAGTGAAAGCGCTGGGAATGATCAGGGAGAGGCAGAAATGTCGCCAGAGAGCGAGCCTACGGAAAATCAGGGTACGGAAGAATCAATTTTCCTCCCCGAGTTAGAGGAGGATAGGATCACCGCTCTGGCGCACGTTGGGAAAAACGAGTTTCGCCAAGAGCAGGAAAAAGATGAAAGCCTAACGGAGTTGTGGGCGCGCGCGAAAGAGGAGAAATCGAATTTAACAATAGATCAAGGTTTGCTGTACAGAATTGCTACAGATCACAGAGGAGAAAAAAGACGTCAGCTAATTATTCCGCGGAAATATAGGAATGAAATTTTGAATCTTTGTCACAGTTTAATATCCGGTCATGTGGCCATGACTAAAACTAAGGATAAATTGCTGCGATATTTTTTCTGGCCAAATATCATTAAAGAGGCTGAAGCCTATGTAAAATCGTGTGATCCTTGTCAGAAAATTGGGAAGGCAGGAGAAAAAAAAAAAGCCCCTCTTAAACTTGTTCCCATTATTACTGCAATTTTTACGCATATAAACTGTGATATTGTGGGACCACTCCCACCTTCAGAAAATCAAAATAAATATATGCTCACGGCTATGTGTTTAGCATCGAGGTATCCAGAGGCTATCCCGATACCCGATTCAAGGTCGGAAACAGTGATCGACGCGTTAATGATAGTATTTAGTAGAATGGGATTTCCGAAAGTAATCCAAACAGACTTAGGGGCTTGTTTTATGAGTAACTTAACCTCAACTTTCTTAGAAAAATTTGGAATTAAAATAACTCACAGTAGTGTGCACCACCCACAGACAAATTGCATTGAGCGTTGGCATCGTTCAGTTAAACGGTTATTGAAGGTAATCTGTTTAGAAAGTGGAGAAAGTTGGGAGAGGAGTTTACCCTATGCTTTGTTAGCTTTGCGGACGGTAACACATGAATCAACGGGATTCAGCCCAGCCGAGTTGGTTCATGGGAGAAATCTGCGAACCCCGGAAACCCTGCTATTTGAGAAATGGACAGAGCAGGAAAAGGAGCAAAACCCAGTGACGGAGTATGTTTTCGAGTTGATAAACAGACTCCAAAGGTGTCAAGAGCTCGCAGGGGAGCAGATGGAGGAAAAAAGGGACAAACGCAAAATCTGGTATGACAGAAATGCGGTAAATCGGAAATTTAATCCCGGGGACAAAGTGCTGGTTTTAGCCACAAGTAAACCCAATAAATTATCCATATCATGGATAGGGCCAGGCACTATTGAGAGTCAAATGTCAGAGACTAATTATATTGTAAATGTACCGGACAGGCGCGAAAAGTCGCAAATTTATCATGTCAATTTACTAAAACCTTACGTGCAGAGAGCAGAAATCGTAAATGTATTAATAGAGGAAAATTGGGATAATAAAACGACGGAGGCAGACTTAGAAATACCTTATCCTATAACTGACCCGGAAGAATTTGACCTCAATATGGTAATTAGGGACAGTAATTTAGGAAGTCGTTGCACAAAAGCCCAACAGGAGCAATTAGGAGCATTACTAATTAAACACAAGAAAGTGTTTTCCAATATTCCAGGCCGAACGAATTTAATTGAGCATGATATTGAATTGACTAGTGATAAACCCGTTAGAATGAAGCCATATAGGACGTCACCTCGACAAACTGACATCCTGAAATCCGAAATCCAGCGTATGTTAGAATTGGGCATAATTAAGGAAGGGGAGTCAGATTATACCTCGCCTATGATATTAGTAGAGGCCCTTGGCAGAGAACCCCGCCCGTGCCTTGATTATCGCCAGTTAAATGAGATAACTCGTGCCGAATTTTTCCCTTTGCCTAACATAGAAGAGAGGGTAGAGCAAGTGGCAGCATCAAAATTTATTACCGTGATTGACTTAACTAAAGGCTATTGGCAAATACCTTTAACCCCTAACGCACAACGTTTAGCGACATTTGTAACTAGTTTCGGTTCATATCAACCTTTGGTAATGCCATTTGGACTTGTCTCCGCCCCGTATAGGTTTTCAAAATTCATGAGTATTCTATTAAAGGGACTAGGAAGTTTCTGTTTGCCTTACCTTGACGATATGGCTATCTTTTCTAATTCATGGGAAGAGCATTTAGAACATTTAGATATAGTTCTAAAGCGGGTAACCAAGGCAAAATTAACCATTAAATTAGCCAAGTGTAAATTTGCCCAGGAGACGGTCAAATATTTAGGGCATGTTGCAGACATAGATAATATACACGAACGCGCGAACGCCGTTCGCGGAAAGATTTTCTTCCTTGCAGAAAATTTTTCAGCATTCATAAAAAAAAAAAAAAAAAAAAAATTTTTTTTTTTTTTTTTCCCCTAATTCGTTGAATTCTATGAATTAATTTCTTCTGCTTTCAAAAAAGTCGCGGATATCGTTCGTTAAAAAAAAAAAAAAAAAAAAGAAAAAAAAAAAGAAGAAAGAAAGAAAAAAAAAAACGTTAACGATCGGCAAAGCCTCCAGATTCCCAATCTTTCTACATCTACAACATAAATGTCAATAATCTTTTTAACCTTGCATTATGACGTTCTAGAACCTATAAAGAAATAAAATTGTTAAATATATCTTGTTCATGGAATTATTTTTTGCCCTTTCCCCCTTTTCTTATCTATAACTAGCGATCAGCAGTCAAGTGTTCTGCAGAAGTCGTTTGTATCCCAATCTTACTCCATGACAGTATTAATTTTAAATTCGCTTTTTGGATTCTAGAATTAGAAACGAAAGAGTTTAATATTTCTTATTATGTAATTAATTTTTTTTACTTAACCTCCCCCCCCAACCTTTCCCATCTTCAAACAGTGACCAATGACCAATTCTGGAAACAGTAAAGCGATAGAAGTAATCGATATTTCTCACATACGTAATTATTTTTAGATTTTATTACTAAACTTGATGAATCTATTTTTTCTCAATTAAATTAAAAATTTATGTTTCATATCTATACCAAACTTGTAAACAAAATAATAAAGAAAAGATTTTCTTTTTTTTTGTAGGAATTTTTTTTTCTAAATCAATTTATGAAAATGCTTTATTTTGAATTTTTTTTTTTTTTTTTACCTTAGTTATATATTTGTTGTTTTATGACTTTTTTTGAACGTTTTTTTTTTTTTTTTTTTTTTTTTTGGGGGGGGGGGGGGTTGCAGAAAATTTTTCATTGCGATTTATGTGTTTGCAGAAAGTTTTTCATTTTATCTAAGTATGGTAGGGAAAGGACGTAGGAAACCGTCCGAGATTAAAATTAAGGCCATTACTGATTTCCCAGCTCCAAAATCAAAAACGGAAATTAGAAGGTTTTTAGGGATGTGCGGGTATTACTCCCGATACATAAACTATGCAATTATAGTAGAACCGCTGACCCGAGCTTTAAAAGGGAAAACGAAAAAGGAAAAAGTAGACTGGAGTCCCGAAATGGAGAAGGCTTTTAGGGAGTTAAAAGATAAACTCACCCGTGACCCAGTACTGTACGCTCCTGATTATACTAAGGAGTTTATTATTCAAAGTGACGCCTCAGATAAGGGGATAGGTATTATCAAAGGCAAGGAGATGAAGAACATCCAATTCTGTACTTAAGTCGAAAATTTACTAAGGCAGAGAAAAACTATAGCACAACCGAAAAGGAATGTGCTGGGATCATTTTCGCAGTGAAAAAGTTAAAACATTACCTGGATGGTCAAAAATTTACCATAGAAACTGATCACAACCCATTAATATGGTTAAAGAGAAATGCGGGAAACAATCCCAGATTAATGCGGTGGGCGTTAACCTTGCAGCCCTTTAACTATGAAATCCGACACAGACCCGGAAAAGACATTCCTCATGTGGACTGTTTGAGTCGGGTGGATTAAAAGTTATCTGTAAGAAATTTTGTATATAGTTTATTATTATTAGTATTGTTTTATTATGTTAATTAATTTGTAATTTGAAACTTGTAACTTTAGTGTAAATTTAAGTATTGTTTAGTCAGGAAGATTAGCCTCTCTAGAATTGCTTTGATGCACCCTAACCTAATTTGATTGCAGAGATTTTCTGGAGTTTCAACCCCAGAAAACCATCTTAAGGGGGGGGGGAAGTTGTGGCATACAGCCCCCCTTCCAATTAATTAAAGTTGGCCAGACCTTAATCTCTACACAGAGCAGGTGTGCTGATACTTACAATAGTTTGGCTCCAGACTGTCTCGAACTGTGACACTAAAGTACAAAGAAGCTGCCCTGATGGTATGCCCTGATGGTCGTGAGAACATTGGAGTTTCCGAGGAATTTCTTCGGCCAGACGGGAAGGCGCCCGCCTGCTCAGCGAATGAGAGAGGAGCGCGGGTTGCCATCGAGAGAACGAGTTTTCCCAGGAACAGAGCTGGAAGCAGAGAGTCGGGGATTCGTATCTTGTCTTCGGCCAGTGAAGGTCGGAGGGTTTTTTCTTGTCCCGTTTACCAGGAGAGGTAACGAGACATTTACTGATTTTTTGTGTTCCTCTAGGAGCAGAGAACACAGGTCCGCGTATTTTCTGTCACCGGCGAAGGTGCAGGTCAGCTCATAAGAGACTTTGTACTTAAAATTATCCTAGGACTGAGCTATATCTTTTCTGTACCTGGAACGGTGCAAGGATTGTTTCAGTAAATCGAATTTAGGATCACGGAGATCCACTGAAACTGTTTGTTAAAAGCATCAACTCAACTATCGATCCATACTGTAGCTCCTGGCCATTGTATATAATCCTCCAACATCAATATTGTAACTAAAGGTTGTACATAGAATCTTGTTTAAATTTTAATTAAATTAATTTTCTTATCAACTTCTGCTGTGACGGGATTTTCTTCTTCTCTACCAGAACCCTCGCCAGAAATTCCGAAACGCCACAGTTTGTGTTAAATTTGCTTGTTAATTTGTATTTGAGTATGCTATAATTCTTGTGGTCTTAAATGATAAATTTCATTATCCATCAGTGTTAAAAGTTAAAACTGATGTGTATATATGCTTATAAAAAGCATAGCTTCTGGCATGAAATTTACTTAAATTATGTTTTTAGACATTGTTTAAGATATAGATTACTTTTACAGGTATAAAGTAATGAGTAACTATAAATTTGTAGACTTTTAAAAAAAATCCGATTTAAATCAAAAAAATCTGATTTAAATAAAAAAAATTACGAACCCTGATTTATAAAGTTCTTATACATATAAGGCAAATTTAACACCCAAAATGAGAAGTTTCTATAAAAACAAAATAACTAGCATGAAAATCAGAGGTCGCTCCTGAAAATTTTGAACTCTGCATTATCTAACCATCAAAGAGTATCACAGGTTAATATATTTATTTTGTAGGGGAAAAAAATAATAGTATGTTGTGGTCACCACAAGACTTTTTTCTATATTTTACTATACAAATTCACTAAGGGCAAATAATTTATTAAAATTATCTAACATGATGAATGCAAATGATTTTCATCTTAGAGAAAGCTAACGCTAAATATCCAAAGAAAGTTTTATTGTCTATAAATAACATCTTAAAAATATGCTTTTATAATGGGTATCTCACATGTCACATTTTGTACAGTTATATGCCATACAAACTGAGATATAGCCTTCCCATTATCGAGGAAATTTCCAGTATAGCAGCGCCATCTATTGATTTATAAGCATCCATTTTGAATAAGCATAATGTCTCATAATGGCCTTTGCACACATCAAGTTTTGTTTGATTATACACAATAGAACCTGAGATATAGCCTTTCCTTAAATTGCAGAAAACACTGTGCAGCAGCACTACCTGTTGAGTGGTTGACACAAGTTGATAGATACTAATTTATGTCAAGGTGCATCTACATATAAATTTATATGCAATTTTGTGCAGTAGTTCCTGAAATAGTCTTCCCATAAATTGCAAAAATTGATGTATAGCAGCGCCACCTGTTGGCCGATAAGCATTTACATTGAATCAGCATAATGTCTCATAAAGACCTTCTTATATAATAAAGTTTTGTCCGATTATATGCAATAGAACCTGAGATATAGCCTTCTTTAAATTGCAGAAATCGCTGTATAGCAGTGCCACCTGTTGTGCGATTTTCACCAAAAGTTGATAGGCACTAATTAAGGTCAAGGTGTATCGACATGTAAATTTATATACAATTCTGAGATACAGTTGCCACAAAATTTTTATCACACATACACACACAGACAGACAATGTCTAAAAATGGTCAAATCATGTTCTAGTCCTCTCAAAACGTGTAAATCCATCGAAAACCGGAAGTCGAAAATTTTTACAAATCCAGTACTTTCTTCTATTGAATATAGAAGAAAGTAAAAGGAAACTGTAAGAATCGAAATACTCTATTGTTTTGTTGCTAAGATTAAAATCACATTGTTTTCAAAGCTGAATTTCCAAATAATTATCTATTCCGTCATTAATCGATAAAATTTGAGTTGTTTTTATAGTTTAATCTCAAAATATGCAGTAATTTTGCAGCCGATTTCGGAGATACAGGATCATTTCGATTTCACCGCTAACTTTCTAAAATTTACGTTTAATTGCAACTATTTATGAAATACTTTATTATTCCGATGTTAATAAAATCCGCGCTTTTATAAAAAGCTGACTTTCTAAATTCACAATATTTTTTTTAGCCGATAGCGGAAGTATGTAATCATTTTGCCGTTAATTATCAAAATTTATGTTTAATAGCAATACCTAAGATAGGCTTTAATTTTACGCTAATCGATGTAATTAGTTTTTTTTTTTTTAATGATTTGTGAGATTTGTAATAATTTTGTGACTAATTACCGAAATGCGAGATCATTTTTACACAAATTTCAAAATTTTCTAAAAATACTAAAATATTTAGTCTTAAGTCGGAAGTCTTTGCTTTTTGGTGCCTGATTTCTTAAAAATTAAATGTTTTGGTTTGGCTTATCAGGGGTCGATCCAGGCAAAATTTGGGTCCTTTTTGTGGCCCCTTCACAAAATTCTACATAGTAAAAAGGGACCCTTCACAATATTCCACATAGTAAAAAGGGACCCTTCACAAAATTCAAATTTATAAAATGAGTCCCTTCACAAGATTTTGTTTTATAAAAATGACCCTTTTATTAAATGTTTTCATATTTTCAGTATTAATTTTAATTAATGCTCCATTTGGCTCAACGAAACTCTATTAACTTGATATTAAACATTACATAAAGTGTTTGTAAAAACTGAAGATTTTACACAATATTTTATTTTTTTCACAAAAATAAATAAAAATTTCACAAAAATAATTTGTTTTTCACAAAAAAGGGACCCAAAAATTAAAACCTGGATCGACCCCTGCTTATTTCTAAATGCGCAATTAATTCGTATGATTTTCGTGAAGAGTCAGTTTTTAAGTGAAATTTTTGTGCCAATTCTTGGTAAAATATCCATGTCATATCTGTAATTTTCTTGGAATGGCCCCACACTGTAAAAACTGAGTTATATATTCAATTATCCCAATAAAAGTCATAAAAAATATTCTTTTTCTTTCTACAATGGTAGACACTTCGCCTGTGAAACTTTGGAGTTTCCGTCTTTGACTCCGAAATGCGCGAATACGGATTAAAACATCTTAAAAAGTCTTTAACGAAAGGCACATCTCCCAGGTCTAGGACTTCCACGTAGTCGACCGGCCTTAATGTGTACACCGCAACATCACCGGGCCATTCTAAGTTTATTAGCTTTAAATCCATTATCAAATAATTATTTTACATCAGGAAGTTTTTATTTTATTTATTTATAATTTTTATCATTAAAATAAATGAACTTTTGTTATTGTCACAGATAAATAGAATATCCTTGTCTGTGATTATCGTGTAAATAAAAATCAAAGCACTGCACAATCTAGATTTCCTTTTCATTCCATCTTCTTTCAGCTTTTTATTCTAATTGATTGTGGTTTTTCATCTAATGTAAACAAACGCTTCTCTTTCCTGAGTCATTTTTTTTTTTTTTACTTATTTATGAGATTGAACTTAACGATGATTTTTGTTGTTCTTCAGCTAGATCATAAAAGTAAGATTTGTTATTTTTGTTAACGTGATTTTAAAGATTAAAAAAAAAAACATGATTTGTGAAGCAAAAGGATTATTGGAATATAAGGAAAGAGCAATATCTTCCATATTTTCCCCTTCTCTTTTTGCTAACACCGGAGAGGCACTTATTTGCCTGTTCCTCACCCCACTCTTATAGCCAGCAGGCTGCAGGGTCATTTAAAGAAGTTCGGCGGCAACTATGTTTACTGTTGGAAATATTCCAGCTCCCAACTTTTCCAACGCCATTACTTTGGCAGATAACTTTGAAGTCATTTTTAAAAAAAGGAAATTTAACCTTTATTAATTGCTTAAGTTTTATTAAAAATATTAATCAACTTAATTGTTAAAAAGTTTATGCATTACTTATTAAAAAGGTTTATTTTTATTAATTACATAAATGAAATAGTTTATACCTCTTTTATTCACTTTAAAAACACTTACCTGTTTAACGCCGGTGTTTGTTTTGTTTTCGGCGTGTTCCGTGAATGAATCATTTGATTCATTCACGCTTCCGGCGACATGCCGCTATTTTTGCAACGGCCTCAGTTAGCGGTTGCAGGTAACGTTAAAGGGCAAAATTAACGGTCGCCACCGGCCACGTGGCGACTAAATAAAAAAAGATGGCGATTAAAAGTTATGCATCGATCGCCACTAAAGTCGCCAGTTTTTGTGATCATTAAAAGATTCTAAAAATCGAGCGACGATAGGCAATCAAAGCCTTGTGATTTTCAATCTTTTTCCATCCATGGCATAAATGTCAATGTTCATTTTAAACTTGCTTTGTTATATTCTACAACCTATAAAGAAGTAGAATTGTTTAATATATCTCACCCATATAATTTTGTGGACCCCCCCCTTTCCCTTCCCCTAACGATCTGTGATTACACAGCTTATAGAAAGATTTATAATTTCTAATCATTCTCCATTTGCTGCAAAAATATAAATATCTATTTTAAACTTACTTTATTAGATTCTAGAAGCTGTAAAGAAGTAGAATTGTTTAATATGTCTTACTCATAATTCTTGTAATCCCCTTCCCCCCTCCTATCCTCCAACGATTGGCAATCACATGCTCCACTGAAGCCTTGTGATTTACAGTCTTTCTCCATCCATAACATAGATGTAAATATTCATTTTAAACTTTCTTGATTAGATTCTAGAACCTATAAAGAAGTATATGGATGTATCACCCCCCCCCCCCCCCCACACACACACACATGTGCACTCCATTTCAACTAGCAGTTAATGATCAAATGTCCTGCAAAGCACAATCTTTTTCCATTATTTTCTCCATAGTATTCAGTGTATATTTAACCCATTTAAGATATTTGACAAATGTGTGTATCAAAATTTGATTTGGCTTAAATGTGTATTTTTCAAAAAATTTTGTGCTATTTGCTTTCTTTTGAGTAGAAATCTTCCTTTTTCCTTCCCATTTTAAAGTAGAAATATCCCTATTTTTAAAGCTACGAATTTGGCAGCTAAGTAAATTATTTTTAATGAAGCAGCTAAGTTTCCATATCTATACTTTTTAAGAGGAAATATTTTAACTCTATTGAAATAAAATCATTTAAAAAAGTGTGTTTTTAGAAATAAGAAACAATAATAAAACTGCTAACTGTATTTACACATGACCATGTAAAAGGTTGTGATGATGATGAATCAGCTGATTCATTTACTAGAAAATATCAATATGAACTGTGAATGATAATGGCTTATTTCACTTAAATAGATTTAAAAAAAAAAAGTACTACTGAATTATCTGAAAGATGAAAACTTCTGCTGTTATTATTACAGCCCTAAGCAGATTTTAATTTAGGATGTGCAATTTAGGATTTTTAAAAAGAGCGTAATTACAAATTACAATTTCAGTGTCCCTGTGTTAATTTTATTATTATATGCATTTCTTATTTTCATATTTTTCTTGTGGTGATTATACCGCAAAATGGTAACAATGCTTTTTGCAGACTGAAAGAAATAGTCTTATCATGTGAAAAGTGGCCACTAACTTAAAAAAGTGGCTACTAATGAAACTGGCAGTACCGGCCACTGGCCACTAATGAATTTTCCCAGTTTTGCCCTTTAGGTAACGTTGTTGCATCATGTAGTCGTTCAACGGCACATGCCAATTCACCGCGAATATGCAAATCTTCATAAAATGAAACCTATAAATAGGGAGGAATGACAGTATATGCGCTCGGCGGCTATCAAGCATAGTCGCGATGTTTTTGTTGCAGACGCAGGTCGTCTTGCCGTTTTTCCAGTTAAATTATAATTTCATTTCGTTTAATTCTTTTTAATTTAAACTGTTAAAGGAACAGTTCATTTTTAGTATAATAATAGTAATGATGAATGATTAATAGTTGAATTAATAGTTTAAAAATGAATATCAGGTGTTAAATTTTTAACTCTTCTTTAATTTTTCTTTATGTTTGTATGTTGAACTTTTCAACATTTACAACATATTTAGGGTTATGGGCTTCAGAAACCGGTCCATACCATGTGTGAGTGGTCTTTAATTTTGGCACAGATTTTCTAGCAGCTTTAATATCTAAATTTTTTTTGAGGGGTTTTTTTTCTTGCTAAACATGGCCTTGACCTTGAGTCCTTCAATTGAAAAACTTACTTATAAAAATTACTCAAGTTGGTCTCGTGATATTAAATTTTTACTTAAGGAGAAAAATGCATGGGAAATAGTTACAGGTACTGAAAAACCTCCTAGTGATGAAGATTTAAAATTAAAAGAAAGTTTTGAAAATCGGTCACGTGTGGCTTTGACCACAATTTATTTAAATTTAGATTCAGAATTAAAATGCTTAATTGAAAATTGTGAAAGTCCAAGCGATGCTTGGCAAGTTTTGAAATCTAACTTGGTCCCTGACAGTCGGGTTGAACATTTTTATTATTTCATAAATTTTTGGACTGTTTTATGAAAGATAATGAATCTATACGTACTTACTCGGCGAGGCTCTCAGAGATTATTGAACAACTCCGAAATATGGGTAAGCCAGTAGCAGACATTTATGCCTGTTATCAAATTCTTCGTCGCTTACCAGATAGATTTCAGCCAGTTATACAATTTTTGCTTAGGCTAGATCATAAAAATTTTTCATTTAAGGAAGTTGTTTCTCATTTAATCGCTGAAGAGACCCGCCTAGAATTGCGTGATCTTGAATTTAATAACTCTAAACCTGGTATTGAAGTCCAAAATGTAACTTGTTCCTCTAATTCTGTTAATTCTGGTAATAAATTTTTAAAGAAAAATGTTAAATGTTTTAGATGTGGCCGAAATGGTCACTATAGTACAAATTGTTTTGCTGCATTACCTAAAAGGTCTTTTTCTAAACCTAAAAATGTGCCTTCTAGAAATTTTAATGCTGGTAAAAAACCTTTCGGAAGGGGAGCAGAAACTCGTCCACAAGTCAGTTTCACTAATTCAGTTTTTCCTAAAAATTTCTTTGTGACTGAATCATTGCTAAATTTTAATTTGGATGGCAGAAACAGCTGGGTCTTCGATTCGGCTGCTTCGCACCATTTTTGCAAAGTCAAAGAATATTTTTGGAATTTTCAAAAGGTTGATAATGAAAGCATGTCTGTTGCTGTGGACCCAGCTTCCCGATCGAAGGTAGAGGTATGGTAAAAATGCTGTTTAATAATGTTGTGTATCAGTTTAATAATGTATTGTATTCTAGTAAATTGAGGAAGAACCTCATGTCAGGACCATGTATAGATAGTATGTGAGGAAGTTATATTGGAAAAGGGGGAAAAATTTCAGTGTTTAATAGAGATGGTAATTTTGTTTTTAATGCTAAACTTAAAGAAGGTATATATTATGTTTTTCCTAGAATTTTAAAGAATCCTGAATTTGAAATTAATGGGGGCTAGGAAATAAAAATTTAAATGTTTTTTCTCACATGCCTGTTGCTGCTGTGGTTGATCTCAATTCGGTAGATACTTGGCACTCTCGTTTCGCCCATGTTGGTAAAGATCTTGTGGTCCATACCAGTAAGCAGAATTGTGTTCATGGATTGCCAAGATTAAAACATACTAAAAATTTTTGTGAGCCTTGCCGTCGTGGAAAACAGAGACGCAGGTCATTTAAACCTATTCAAGGTGGGCAATCTAGGGAACCACTAGAAAGACTGCATTTAGATGTTTGGGGACCAATTAGTTTTTTAGGGCGAAACGGTGAGAGGTTTTTTTTGACAATTACAGATGAGTTTTCCAGAAAAATTGCTATCTACCCAATGGTAGAGAAAAGTCAGGTTTTTGATATATTTTTGAAACATGTAACTAGAGCTGAACTGTTCCTCAATAAAAAACTTAAAGCCATTCGTAGTGACAACGGTACAGAATTCTGCAATGCCAACTTTCAGGACTTTTGTGAAAAAAGGGGTGTTAAACACGAATTAACAAACGTGTACACGCCTGAGCAGAATGGTATTAGCGAGAGGGCTAACCAAACTAAACTGTGTACGTGCCATACTAATTGAAAGCGGCATGCCTTTTAAGTTTTGGCCTGATGCCGTCATTTATTTTGGCTACACTTGGAACAGAGTCTGTCACCGGGGTCAATCAAAGACACCATTTGAACTATATCAGAACACTAAACCTTCAGTTAAACATCTGAGAGCTTTTGGTTCAGTGGCATATGTTGGTATACCAAAACAGCTAAGAAGTCATAAATTACAGCAAAAATCAAAAAAGGGATATTTGATTGGATATTCGTTAAAAACTAAAGGATTCCGTATATGGGTAGAGGAAGAAGACAAAATTTATGAAACTTTAAATGTAACTTTTGATCCAGAGGATCGTGTGTACAGAAGTGGAGCAGTGCTGGGCCCTTCACCTGACCTTGAGGTATCTAGAAAGGAAAGAGATTGTGCGAGCTCCGACCCACCGCCCACGATTACGATAATGCCGGAAAGTGAGGCAGAGGAGGTGCGTCCACAAGTTCCGCCAAAGGTAACCAGTTGGAACAGGTGTCTAGTGAAGAGAAGGACTGGCACACGCACTGATGTGTACTACTATCCTGAAGGAACTAATTCTAGATTAAAGTCTATAAAAAAAATAGAAAAATATTGTAAAAGCCATAATATCCTTTTTGATGCAAATTTATTTAATTTTTCACCCAGTGATACTTATGAAGGGGTTATACCACAACAGACTTCAGAATCCTCCTCGGAATCTTCAGAACATTCAGAGTCGAATTCACCTCAACCTTCTAGTTCCGCTGTTTTATGACTAGATGTCAACATTCCAAGAACCTTCAACCAAGCTCTAAAATCTGTCCAATACCATGAATGGAAGAAATCTATGGATGAAGAAATTGGGGTTATGTCTGAAAGAAATGTCTGGCACCTAGTTAAACCACCGCCTGGTAAAACCGTAATTGGTAACCGGTGGGTCTATACTATAAAACGTGATGAAAGTGGAAGAATTGCACGCTATAAATCACGTCTGGTTGCCCAGGGCTTCAAGCAAGTGAAAGGCGAGTCATATGATGAAACCTTCTCCCCAGTCGTCAATTTTTCTATCATCAGATTTTTTTTCAGTTTGTTGGTTTCAAATTTAGGCTGGTATAACATCCAGTGTGATGTGAAGGCAGCATATTTATATGCACCCCTTACTGAAGAAATTTACATGAAGCAACCTCCTGGATACATTGTAAAAGGGAAGGAAGAATTCGTATGTAAACTAGATCGTGCCCTCTATGGACTACACCAGAGTGGCAGGCTGTGGTTTTACGAATTGAATGGTGTGCTTCTTGAGATAGGTTTTTCTAAGTTTCAGTGGTGCAATTGTGCCTATAAATATGAAAATTATATTATTTTACTAGTCTATGTGGACGACATAGTGGTTTTTGGAAGAAGTAAAGAAAAAATAGATAAAATTATTAAAGTTTTAGAGTCTAAATTTGATTTAAAAATGTTGGGACAAACAAAGAATCTTTTAGGAGTAGAATTTAATTACAAACAAAACAGTGTAGAAATTAATCAAACTAACTACATTAAAGAAGTTTTTGAAAGATTTAAACAGTTTCATCCCCCAATTACTTCATTACCAATAGTTAAAGGTGTTAAATTTTCAAAATTGGATTGTCCATCAAATAATACAGCTCAATTAGAAATGGCTAAGTTTCCCTATCGTAGCGTTCTTGGTTGTCTGTCTTTTATTGCCAGCAGAAGTCGACCTGATATAACATATGCTGTGAACATTTTCAGTCAGTTCCAAGCAAATCCTGGATTGACGCATTGGACTGGTTTATTGAAATTATTAGGATATATTAAATATACAGAAAATTTAAAATTAAGTTTGAAATGTAATAAAATTGAACTCATTGCTTTTTCGGATGCAGATTTCGCATCCAACAGGGATGATTTTGTGTCTGTAGGTGGACAGATTGTTTTGTTAGGCCAGAGCCCAATTTCATGGCGTACCTTTAAACAACGTGGAGTTTCTCTATCTACGATGGAAAGTGAGTTTATCGCCATGACAGAATGTGTGAAAGAGCTGATGTGGTTCAGCAATGTTATTGATGATTGTTTTGAATCCAATATAATTTATAAAAAGCCTTCTTTACCTATTCTTTATGCTGACAATCAGTCAGCAATTGATTTTTCTAAATCTCCAATTGAGAACAGCCGCAGCAAGCATATAAATGTAAAGTTGTTTTTTATTAGAGAATGGTTCTACGAGGGAAAATTTGACTTAAAGCATATTCCTTCTAAACTTAATTTAGCAGATCCATTCACTAAAGGTTTAACAAAATGTGATTTATATAAATTTACCTCACAAATTTTTGTTGAGGATGAGCAATCCGATTAAATTAAGACAGTAATCTTAGGTTTAAAAAAAAAATACATATATGTATAGTTTTTTTTAAATTAATTTTTTTCCCAAATAAAGTTTAAAAGTTTTTTTAAGGAACTGGGAATATAAATAAATTATAATGTGTAAATGTATAAATAAGTAATATTGGTATTGAATTTGTATTGTATATATTAAATTTGTAGTATATTTATAGTAGAATATTTGTAGTGAATTATATTGTTGTGGTATTAATATTATAGTAATTGCATTTGTAGTGTTGTTTAAGTCATGCATCTTTCATCGGTATGAGTGATACTAGGCCTAGTATAAGTGTGTAATCATCTATCACTCATTAAATTTGTGTCTGTCTAAATGTTATAGTAAATTTTTTTGAATTTGTATAATGTATAAATGTTTCCAGTATCAAATTAATGCAAATTTTTTTGAAATTTGTTTATTGCATTACATGAATGTTGAATATAGAAATATTAATGAATTTGAACAATATAATGAACTTTTAATATACGTCTAAATGTTTAAATAATTTTTGATTACTATAAAAGGATTGAAATTTAAATTGGAGTTTAAAAATTTATTATTGTATGTTTATATATATATTTAATGAACTTGAATTAGTCTATTTAAAAAAAAAAAGGGGGAAAAGTGATTTAACTGTTTCATATAATTTTTTTTTACGACTGTAGTAATGTCGTTGTGGGGGGCAATGTTGGAAATATTCCAGCTCCCAACTTTTCCAACGCCATTACTTTGGCAGATAACTTTGAAGTCATTTTTAAAAAAAGGAAATTTAACCTTTATTAATTGCTTAAGTTTTATTAAAAATATTAATCAACTTAATTGTTAAAAAGTTTATGCATTACTTATTAAAAAGGTTTATTTTTATTAATTACATAAATGAAATAGTTTATACCTCTTTTATTCACTTTAAAAACACTTACCTGTTTAACGCCGGTGTTTGTTTTGTTTTCGGCGTGTTCCGTGAATGAATCATTTGATTCATTCACGCTTCCGGCGACATGCCGCTATTTTTGCAACGGCCTCAGTTAGCGGTTGCAGGTAACGTTGTTGCATCATGTAGTCATTCAACGGCACATGCCGATTCACCGCGAATATGCAAATCTTCATAAAATGAAACCTATAAATAGGGAGGAATGACAGTATATGCGCTCGGCGGCTATCAAGCATAGTCGCAATGTTTTTGTTGCAGACGCAGGTCGTCTTGCCGTTTTTCCAGTTAAATTATAATTTCATTATAATTTCCAGTTAAATTATAATTTCATTTCGTTTAATTCTTTTTAATTTAAACTGTTAAAGGAACAGTTCATTTTTAGTATAATAATAGTAATGATGAATGATTAATAGTTGAATTAATAGTTTAAAAATGAATATCAGGTGTTAAATTTTTCTTGATCAATTTAATGATTAGTTTAAAAAATGCTTAGAGCTAAAAGATCGATGGTTTTTTTTGGAAACGCTATTAACAAATTAAATTATGTTTTTCCTTCAAATATATTCAGTGTGATCTGTGCTCATCAGTAGCTGCATCCTGCTTTGTGATATGTTTTTTTTGGAAATGTTCATCTTCACTGTGTTGGTGTAAAATCTTCAAACTCTGTAAGTACTTTGAATCTTTTTAATAAGCTGCAGGTTTGAACACCTCCTTGGATTTAAACACACTTGTGCTATGGTCATTTACCTGGATATTATTTTGAAGCAGCAGATGTTAATATTTTTGACTTGTATGTTTTTTTGTATGAATCTTTCAATAATTTGCATTTAAATAGATTCATTCATATATATATATTTAATAATTCTTTTTCTGTTTATATATATATATATTTAAAGCTATAAATAAAATTGAAATTTATTTTAAAACTTGTGTCTTTCCTATGCCACTCACACACATTGTTAGGATCAGGTAACGTTTTTCCACTGTATAATATAACTCTTCTTTAATTTTTCTTTATGTTTGTATATTGAACTTTTCAACATTTACAACATTTACGCTGATAAATAGTTTATACACCTGCTAAGTGTCAACTTGCTTTTGCAATAAGTAAAACACACAGAAAAGTGAAAAAGCTTCTAGAAAGAAAATTTGTATATTAATAAAGCACTAAGAATATTTAAAAAGGAGAAAAAATGTGCTATTTTGGGTCGTGGTGGTTAAATTTGGGAGCAAGAAGGGTGCGATTTTCAGGCATAAAGGGTGCGTTTTTTCGGCAAGGAGGGCGCATTTCTGTACTTTAAAGGGCAATTAGTGCGCTCATAAAAATTTAAAGTACAGGCAGGGCGCGACTCCCTTCTCAAAGGCTCAAAGGGGAACCCTGGTATCAATAACCTGTATGCATCAGTTTTGAACAATCTAACTCTATTTTTATTTTATTTTTTGCCCCTCCTAATAATTTTAGAAATTCGAAAATATCCGCAATCAATTTGTAGGTATCAAAAAACACTATGTACCAATTTTGAACGACGTAACTCTATTTTTTTTGCCCCCCCCCCTCCTGTCCTCCTAATAACTTTACGCTTTCAAAAATATCCCCATTCAACTTGCAGGCGTCTAAAACCTATCTTTACCAATTTTGAACGGTCTAACAGTATTTCTATTTGTTTTTGCCCCCATAGCCCCCTCCTTACCGCCCCATCTGGGGGCTGAATTTCTAAAATTTCAGAAATTGTTTTTTAGATATTTGTATTAGCTATATTTTAGAGCAAAAATTTCACGTATATATCTTTTTTTTTTTTTTTTTTTTTTTTTTTTTAAATTTGTGTGTGAGATATATAGGATTATGTTAAATCACGTTTTGTGCATGTGAAATCAGGTTTTGCCCCCTTCCCTCCCCCTTGGTGACCGAATTTCTAAAATTCTAGAAATTGATTTTTAGACATTTGTGTTAGCTATATTTTAAAGCAAAAATTTTACGGATGTCTGTTTTTTTGTTTGAGAAAAAAATCACTTCGTATTGGATGCCTACGTCATAGAAGGAACATTGTCACAAAATTTCATGCTTCTAGGTCCAGGGGTTTGGGTTGGGCGATGATGAAACCCCACTCACACTTTCAGGATAAACAATTTTATATATATAGATTATTTCTTTATATTTCGGGCATTCTATCCTATTTCGAATAGCCATTTTAAATAATTTTAGCATTTAGAGAAACCTATTTTTGCGATAACGGGTGAAAATTAATGAGAAAACAAAGCAAGTAATAAGCAGCAAGGAATAGTCGAAGAGCTCTTCTTGTAGGCATCGGTATTTGAAATATTGCAGTTCGGCTTTGATCAGCGTACATGCTACTGAAGCTAGTAAGTAAGTAAGTAACATCGATAACTCGCTGTTGAAGTTCGTAACCAGTTAATATCGATACTTTGAAATATACCAAGGCCAATGACTGAATGGCAGGAAGAGCTAAAATGCCAGCCAGATATCGTTTTCACCTACAAGACATGCAGCTGCGATGAATATTATTTGTTGGTCTGCAGGGACCGATTTTATGATTTTATGATTTTTCGTTGGAGATAAGCATTGGTTTTCATCAAATGCAGGTACTCCGAAGCACATCATTGACTTGATTTGACGTCAAGTGACGTATATATGCATTGCGGTGCGTGCATCGGATTTCGTTAGCTTTAGTAAAAGTTTGGAATGCAAGTATCGGTAGTATGCAGTTGTATTTGCGTTTAGCAAAAGTATTGCAATTTTTTCCGCTGAGTTGATAGTGTCCTTGAAAGATCATCTTGCCGATTTATAAAACAGCGTAGTGATTCCTCCATCCACTGACGAAAAACAAAAAGCATCGAGCATTGTAGCAAAATTTGGAAATTTTTCATTTTAACTATTTTTTAAAATGTAAGATGGAATTTTTTGGGGGCCCCTTCACTGTGAGGGCCCAGGGCACGTGCCCCGAATGCCCTGCCTTAGATCAGGCACTGTTGGTCTGTGGATGTACGAATGTGAATCATTTGATGGAAACAACATCGAACTTTTTATATCAGTGAGGATTTTAGGTTTGAGGTTTCTCGCAGGAATGAAGGAAGAGGAAGTATGTGTATGTGTATCGTTTGGGGCTGGGGTTACTTAAGTGAGTGAGTAGTGGAAAGGGAGTTGTGTAGTGGATACTCGGAGGAAGGATAAGAAAAGGATAGGAGGAAAAAACGAGAATGGGTATTAGTGTAAGATATTCGGCGCTCTACTTTTGCTCGTTTTTCGTTCGGCGGCCCATTGATGCGTGCTAGCGGAGAAACAGGATTTGAAGAAGACATTGTAGGATTGGCTTTCATTCAACGTTATTTATCGGCATATCGAACTATGGTGCAGAGCACACTAGGTAATATTGTTAGAGCGATATATCGACAGAGCAAGATCTTAAATATTGTTATCGTGATATTAAAAAAAATATCGATACTTGGGGATATATTGATAGCCCTACTCAAAACACCTTTTATACTATTCAGGGAGGACTAGCGAGCTTCACCCGCTAGCGGGTCAGTATTTTCGAATGAATCACTAAAATTAATGAATCACTAACAGTAACTTTTAGTGTTAAGGAAAAAAAAAAAATCATTTCTGATTGGGTAAAAAGTCGGCCCGGATCGCCACTGCCTTCGGCAGCGCAGTCCCGTGCACGCTGCGTGCACACAACTTGGATACATGCGCTGCGTGCACGTATTCCTTCCCTGACCCTTCGTGGCCTCTAAAAAAAAAAAAAAAAAAACATAATTTCTGATCAAGTAAAAACTTATGACGGGTAGACCCATGACTTGAGAAGGTATATGTGCTCACGTATTCCTTCTCAAATCAAATTTTTATTCTTAAGAAAAGAAAATCAAAAAAATCATTTCTCATCGGTTAAAAAGTCGGACCGGGTCCCCACTGCCTTCGGCCGCGCAGTCCCGTGCGAGCTGCACTTGCACAAGTTAGGGAATACACGTGTGGTGCATGCCTATTTCTTCCCCGCCCTTTCTGTTAGCCTGGTGATATATTTAATCGTATCACGTTGTGCAATTTGCATATGCAGTTGATATATAAATGTATAAGCTTATTTAATTTATATGGATTAAAAATATAAATAGTATTAAGTCTAAAGCTTAAGTTAAGCATGTTATTGAAAGAAAACATTCAGTTAATTTAAGTAAAGTAACTTCATTTATTTTCTTTATTAAAATAAAAATATATTTTTATTACTTACTATATTTTAGCTGACAGCTTTATCTGTTTATTGACTACTGGGAAAATATGTTGTTTTTCTTTAGCTCTACTATCACGTTACTGCAGCTTGCCGGTAAATGCAAATGAATGTTTACTTTATCACTCACTAGGGGCATCAAATTTCGCAGTTGAAAACATCACGCTAATTCGACGCCACGGTGATTGCATCAGTCTAACCACAATCCTCTCTGAATAGTATAAAAGGTGTTTGAGGAACGTGGCTAGTTGCTTTTGCTTTGCTTGCTCACTTACTTCACTTTCTGTTTGTTTTTATGTTACAACTGTAACATAAAAACAAACAGAAGCTGCCATGTTTTAGTCACCGGCAGTTGTTTACGATAAGTAAAAGAATTCATCGTAATAGAATAGAAGATGTATTTATTAAAGTAACAGTTTTATTTTATCTTTGTTTTTATGTGATTAAATTAAAAGTCTATTAGTCTAGTGACAAAGATTAATTGTTTATGATACGAATATAGTTTAAAAAAGCTCAGTTACTGGCCACTGTCATAGTCAGAAGTTATTTATTATCTTGTTTATCTATTTCCTTGTTTAATTTAAAAGTTTTGTGTATTTTTGTTTTATCTCAATAAACTTATATTTCGTTTTTAGAAACCTTCTCTGTTTTATTTACAAGTTTAGTTTTTAGTTATTTCATTTACAACTTATAGTTTCTTTTAAATGAGAAAGCATTTAAACTAAAACGGTTCCCTGCTTATGACTCTGCTAAATTGAACTTTTAATATACATTTAAGTTTATCTCTTTTATATATTTACTTTTATGCTTTCTAGTAAAAGATTGGATGCATTATTCATCTGGCATCCAACACTTTCAGCCATTCCTAATTAACCTACGTATACCAATTTTGAATGGTCTGACTCAATTAGCTGAGATGCAAAAGAAAACCTAATCAGGATACCTCCAAACATGTAAATCTGGTGAAAACTTTCAATATTATAAAAGAACTTTAAAATATCTTTCGAATGATGCATTAAAAATAATTTAATCATAATTAGAAATTGAAATATTGAAAGTATTGCAGCGCCATCTGGCGGTAGAAATTCTGTAATGTACTGTTCGATTCCAAATCAACAAAGCTTTCTAATGATGTATTGGAATTAATGATGATGTACTTATGAAATTATTTTAATTAGTAGCTGCGATACAAAAGAAAAAACAGCATCCAACCCGTTAAGCTTGGCTCGTCCAGGCAGGCAGGGGCTGTCCAAAGGTTTCGATGAGAAAACATTTTTGAAAATTTTTTTTTTTTTTCTTTCTTAAGATTATTGCTAAATATACCTCAAAGATCAAGAGTTTCTTGTAGAGTTAGAGGGGGGGCGTAGAATTATGTTTTTACCGTTAATTAAATAAATATGCTCTTTTTCCAGTATTTGACAGAATTCGCGATATTTTTACAATCGATTGCCGAAATTCGTAATTATTTCACTGCAAATTTACAAAATCTACGTTTAATCAGGTTTTAAGCTGAGTAAAAATTTTCTTTAGCAAAAAAGCTAAAATCAGAAAAAAAGCTTTAGCAAAATGCTAAAATACCGGAAACAATAGAAAAAGATGAATATCAGTTCACACATTATTTTACACATCTAGATGTGTTTGATTTTCATTTGTAAAGTAAACTTAAAAGCTTTTAAAGAGGTATTTAAAGAGTTATACACATAAAGTAATAAAAAAAATTTTAATTTGAAACTAAAAAGAAAAAGTAATTAATAATTGTACTTACCACTGTAACAAGATCAATTCAAATATAGTGCAAACATAGCATATATTTTAACACATTTATTGGCAGGCATGAAAAATATTATACTTTTTAAATTATTACTTTATATTGGAAACTTTTTAAAGCAATATGAACATCTTAGATATGACTTATTTCTTTTCTGTAGATATAGTTATCACTATAGCATGTTAAACAACATTAAGCTTCTTATACTGTATCTAAAAATAACAAAATAACTTACAAAAATAAAGTAACATAAGTGAATTTTTTTTATTGCTATTCAAAACTTTTTGGCTTAGAGTTTACAATTTTTCTTTCTTTTACATTACTCCACTTTACAAATGCTTCATGATAGTTGAACCCACAATCAGGGCCTTCAATGTTAATCATTAACAGATTACTTACATTTTTTGTGGATAACCTGTTTCTAATGTCATTTTTTATTAAATTTAGGCAGCTAAAACCTCTTTCACAATCAACTGTATGCATTGGAATTGTTGCACAAAACTCTATTAGTGAGGTCATTAATGGATATATTTCAGACATATCATTTATATACAAAAATGAAAGTAGATCCGTGAAATTCATTATCTTACATCTTTGTTGCAAAATATGTTTGAACAATGCCCATTCTGATTGCATATCAATTTCAGTGAACTCTTTTAAAAGAGAGTTGGCCGATAACAAATTATATATGGAATGGATTGTAATTCCTCAAGACCATAATTCTGCAAATCAGCAGAATTCTGGGGCATATTGCTTGGCAAAACTATGTTAAACAATTTAATTTTATCTAAGTCTCCCAATCTTTCATTTATGTTATTAATTATCAAATCTATAAAAGATGTCATTAAGTTAGAAAATCTTTCTCTCTGTTTCAACCCATCTGAAATTAAATGGCCCTGAAATTCAAATTTCTCATTTACTTCTTCAGGAACAGCATCCAAAAAATTCATCAAATGTGTACCCGTTCCCTTTTTCATTTCTTCTAAATTCCTAATGCAAGCATTTACACTTAATTGAACGCATTCAAAATCCAAATTTGATTTTTGAAAAGTCGATTTCAATTTGTAAATGCTAAACATGACATCATTCATAATTGCAGTAGTTGCTAAAAACAAATATGTGGTAATATTTTTCAGTAGTCCTTGAGCAACAGGACGTTTATCTTCTATTAACACGGAAACAAGAGCTTGCCAATTACATTCAACAGCTGAAACTGAATTCCCCAAAGATAACCAACAAGTTGTTGATAATTTAATAAACTTTTTTGTTGTCTGTTCAAGAATATCCTGAGCATTTTTTAGACGCCTAGTATTTGTTGGAGAGCATTCAAAGTACGCATGAATTCTTTTTAAAATATCCTGGTATTTTACTAAGTAAGCATTTTCTGACGCTGCTTGGCTAACAGCTAATGCCAGCTTATGTGCCACACAGTGAACCGAAATTAGGTGTGGATTTCTACTTTTGAATAGAGCAGCCACTCCTGCTCTAACACCGGTCATTACTGATGGGCCATCAGTACCTAAAGATGAACACTTAAAAATATCTATATTCATTTTCTCTAGCGTGCTTACTACAGAAGAGTAAATATAGTGACAGTGGCACCTTCCATATCGTAAAGGGCAAAATTAACGGTCGCCACCGGCCACATGGCGACTAAATAAAAAAAGATGGCGATTAAAAATTATGCATCGATCGCCACTAAAGTCGCCACTTTTTGTGATCATTAAAAGATTCTAAAAATCGAGCGACGATAGGCAATCGAAGCTTGTGATTTTCAATCTTTTTCTATCCATGGCATAAATGTCAATGTTCATTTTAAACTTGCTTTGTTATATTCTACAACCTATAAAGAAGTAGAATTGTTTAATATATCTCACTCATATAATTTTTGGACTCCCCCCCCCCCTTCCCTCCCCCTAACGATCTGTGATCACACAGCTTATAGAAAGCTTTATAATCTCTAATCATTCTCCATTTGCTGCAAAAATATAAATATCTATTTTAAACTTACTTTAATTAGATTCTAGAATCTGTAAAGAAGTAGAATTGTTTAATATCTCTTACTCATAATTCTTGTTATTCCCCCCCCTCTCCCCCCTCCAACGATTGGCAATTACATGCTCCACTGAAACCTTGTGATTTACAATCTCTCTCCATCCATAACATAAATGTAAATATTCATTTTAAACTTTCTTGATTAGATTCTAGAACCTATAAAGAAGTATATAGATGTATCCCCCCCCCCCCCCACACACACACACATGTGCACTCCATTTCAACTAGCAGTTAATGATCAAATGTCCTGCAAAGCACAATCTTTTTCCATTATTATCTCCATAGTATATATTTAACCCATTTAAGATATTTGACAAATGTGTGTATCAAAATTTGATTTGGCTTAAATGTGTATTTTTCAAAAAAAAATAGTAGAAATCTTCCTTTTTCCTTCCCATTTTAAAACAGAAATCTCCCTATTTTTAAAGCTACAAATTTGACAGCTAAGTAAATTATTTTTAACTAGCAGGCAACGCCCGCTTCGCTGGTCCCTATTTTTAAATGAATCGCTATAATTACTGAATTCTCAAAATTGCATTAATTTTTATCACGTGAAAAAAAAACAGAAAAAAAATCTTATTAGGAAAAATGTCGCACCGGGTTCTCACTGCCTTCGGAAAAAATTCCCAAAATGCTCTAACTCTTATTTCTATTATTTTCCCCCTTCGCCCCCCCCCTCCCGTCTATCCTAATAATTTTAAAAATTCGAAAATATCTGCAATCGATTTGTAGGTATCGAAAACCTCTATATACCAATTTTGAATGCTCTAACTCTATTCTATTTTTTTGCCCCTCCGCCCCCCCCTTCCCAGCCCTCCTAATAACTTTACACTTTCGAAAATATCCCTATTCGTAAAGGGCAAAACTGGGAAAATTCATTAGTGGCCAGTGGCCGGTACTGCCAGTTTAATTAGTAGCCACTTTTTTAAGTTAGTGGCCACTTTTCACATGATAAGACTATTTCTTTCAGACTGCAAAAAGCATTGTCACCATTTTGCGGTATAATTACCACAAGAAAAATATGAAAATAAGAAATACATATAATAATAAAATTAACACAGGGACACTGAAATTGTAATTTGTAATTACACTCTTTTTAAAAATCCTAAATTGCACATCCTAAATTAAAATCTGCTTAGGGCTGTAATAATAACAGCAAAAGTTATTATCTTTCAGATAATTCAGTAGTACTTTTTTATTCAATTTATTTAAGTGAAATAAGCTGTTATCATTCACAGTTCACATTGATATTTTCTAGTAAATGAATCAGCTGATTCATCATCATCACAACCTTTTACATGGTCATGTGTAAATACAGTTAACAGTTTTATTTATTTTTTCTTATTTCTAAAGATACACTTTTTTAAATGATTTTATTTCAATAGAGTTAAAATACTTCCTCTTAAAAAGTATAGATATGGAAACTTAGCTGCCAAATTTGTAGCTTTAAAAATAGGGAGATTTCTACTTTAAAATGGGAAGGGAAAAGGAAGATTTCTACACAAAAGAAAGCAAATACAAAAATTTTAAAAAAATACACATTTAAGTCAAATCAAATTTTGATACACACATTTGTCAAATATCTTAAATGGGTTAAATATACACTAAATACTATGGAGATATTAATGGAAAAAGATTGTGCTTTGCAGGACATTTGATCATTAACTGCTTGTGGAAATGGAGCTCACATGTGTGTGTGTGTGTGTGGGGGGGGGTACATCTATATTCTTCTTTATATGTTCTAGAATCTAATCAAGAAAGTTTAAAATGATATTTTACATTTATGTTATGGATAGAGAAAGATTGTAAACCACAAGACTTCAGTGGAGCATGTGATTGCTAGTCGTTGGAGGAGGAGGGGGGGGGATTACAAGAATTATGAGTAAGAGATATTAAACAATTCTACTTCTTTACAGATTCTAGAATCTAATAAAGTAAGTTTGAAATATATATTTATATTTTTGCAGCAAATGGAGAATGATTAGAAATTATAAAGCTTTCTATAAGCTGTGTGATCACAGATCGTTAGGGGGAGGGAAAGGGAGGGGGGGGGTCCAAAAAATTATATGAGTGAGACATATTAAACAATTCTACTTCTTTATAGGTTGTAGAATATAATAAAGCAAGTTTAAAATGAACATTGACATTTATGCCATGGATGCAAAAAGATTGGAAATCACAAGGCTTCGATTGCCTATCGTCGCTAGATTTTTAGATTATTTTAATGATCATAAAAAGTGGCGACTTTAGTGGCGATCGATGCATAATTTTTAATCGCCATCTTTTTTTATTTAGTCGCCACGTGGCCGGTGGCGACCGTTAATTTTGCCCTTTACCTATTCGACTTGCAAGCCTTTAAAACCTATCCGTACCAATTTTGAACGGCCTAACTGTATTTCTATTTGTTTTTGCCCATAGCCCCCCCCATACTGCCCCCCCCTTCTAATAATTTTACAAATTCGAAAATATCCGCATTCGATTTGTAAGTATCGAAAACCTCTATATACCAATTTTGAACGATCTGACACTATTTTTATTTTTTTGCCCCCCCCCCCCCCCCCCCCCCCCCCCCAAAAAAAAAAAAAAAAAAAAAAAAAAAAAAAAATGGAAAAATCAAAAAATGAGTTCTTGGAAATATTTTCAAGAAGACGCTTGGCGTTTTTTTTTTTTTTTTTTTTTACATCTTTGAGCTATTAATTTTACTCGAAAATCCGTATTTTTCTAAATTTGCCTCCGAAAATCATTTATACCCCCTTCTCCCGTTAAAAATTCAAAATTCCAAAATCGCAAGAAATAATTTTTTCGGATTCAAGTCTAGTCTCCCCATCTGCAATTTCTGCACTGTGAAGTAATTTGGAGCGGAGTTATACTTATAAATGTGTTTTTGCCTTATGCGCCTCGAAAATCATTTATACCCCCTTCCCCCCTTAAAATCCAAAATTCCAAAATCGCAGAAAAATGATTTTTTTGTACTTAAGTCTAGTCCTCCCCATCTGCAGTTTTTTCATCGTGAAGTAATTTGGAGCCGAGTTATGCTTATAAAGGTGTTTTTGCCTCCTGCGCCTCCGAAAATCATTTTCACCCCTTTTCCCCCCTTAAAAATCGAAAAATCCAAAATCACAGAAAATAATTTTTTTTGTATTCAAGTCTAGTCTCTCAATCTGCAATATCTACCTCGTGCAGCAATTTGAAGCCGAGTTATGCTAATAATGGTGTTTTTGCCTTCTGCACCTCCGAAAATCATTCTCACCCCCTTCCCCCCTTAAAAATCAAAAGTTCCAAAATCGCAGGAAATGATTTTTTCGTCGTATTCAATTCTAGTCTCCCCATCTGCAATTTCTTCACTGTGAAGTAATTTGGTGCCGAGTTATACTTATAAATGTGATTTTGCCTTATGCGCCCCCGAAAATCTCATTTTTACCCCCTACCCCCCTTAAAAATCCAAAATTGCAAAATCGCAGAAAATGATTTTTTTGTATTCAAGTCTAGTCTCCCCATCTGCAATTTCTTCACCGTGAAGCAATTTGGAGCCGAGTTATGCTTACAAAGGTGGTTTTTGCCTTCTGTCCCCCCCCCCCGGGGGGAACGGGGGTATTTCGCAAAATCCCGTCTTAGTGAGCGTCAGGGTCCTAAAATCAACCTGCTCAGCAAAAATTGTGACTCTATCTCCCATAGGATCGCCACAACCGTGTTGAGTCAGTGAATCAGTCAGTTTACTCTTTTATATATATAGATGAAGCAGCTAAGTTTCCATATCTATACTTTTTAAGAGGAAATATTTTAACTCTATTGAAATAAAATCATTTTAAAAAGTGTGTCTTTAAAAATAAGAAAAAATAATAAAACTGCTAAATGTATTTACACATGACCATGTAAAAGTTGTGATGATGATGAATCAGCTGATTCCTTTACTAGAAAATATCAATGTGAACTGTGAACGATAACAGCTTATTTCACTTAAATAAATTGGGGAAAAAAAAAAAAAAAAAGTACTACTGAATTATCTGAAAGATAAAAACTTTTGCTGTTATTATTACAGCCCTAAGCAGATTTTAATTTAGGGTGTGCAATTTAGGATTTTTAAAAAGAGCGTAATTACAAATTACAATTTCAGTGTCTCTGTGTTAATTTTATTATTATATGTATTTCTTATTTTCATATTTTTCTTGTGGCAATTATACCGCAAAATGGTGACAATGCTTTTTGCACTCTGAAAGAAATAGTCTTATCATGTGAAAAGTGGCCACTAACTTAAAAAAGTGGCTACTAATGAAACTGACAGTACCGGCCATTGGCCACTAATGAATTTTCCCAGTTTTGCCCTTTACCATATCGATTAATCATAAATAGTGCGTGAACAATTCACCCTCATGAAGTACTTTAACATATATTATAAGACTTTGGTCTACAGAAACATCCGTACATTCATCAATTAGGATGGAAAAACATCTTGCAGCTTGAACTTTGTTGATTATTTTTTCTCGGATAGTCATGGAAAGAGCTACTTCCATGTCGCGAACGCTGTCATAGCTCTCATAATTGGCTGTACCTATATTTAAATTTGACAGATTTGGACAGCCTAAATCTATGCATAGATTTTTCAAAGAACTAAATTTCCTAGTGGCCAAATTTTCTTTAGCTTGCAAATAGACAATTTTCATTGCTGCAATTATCGCCTCTTCAGCTTTAGATACAGATTTGGCTACAGATTGTTCCCAAGCATTGCTTCTTACAAGTTGCATCTCCTGTACTGCATTTTTATGTTCTACACTCAATTCATGCTTTTTCAAGGTGTCTACTTTAGAAATGAGGCATCCTGAAAGATATAATTAAAAAAAAAAAAAGACTCAGTAAGCATAGTTTTAAAGATATAAATTAATAAGATATTCAATTTATTTATTTAGATTTAGATCAGGGATGCCTCTCAAAAATTTAGCATGTTAAATCATTATATGTAATCGCACTGTCCTTAAAAAATAATAATAATAATAATAATAATAATAATGTGAGTTTTCTTATATTTAATAAGATCCTTATTATTTATATTAAACAGCCTGATAAAAAAATAAAATAAAATATTTTCTAATTTTTATTACAGCTAAAATACTATAAATCTATTACTCAAATATAATAATGGTATACATAAAAAAAAAAAAAAAAAAAAAAAAAAAAATATTAAGATACTGTCCTTTTCAATACCGATTATTATTAATTTTCTTTTCTTAAAAAAAAAAAAAAAAAAAGATTTTAATGAAATTCTGGCAAAAGAATTTAGTTTAGTATGGAGGACTATTAGTTTTTTTTTTTTTTTTTTTTTCAAATTATAACATCGTTTTCAAATTATTAATTATTCAATTATATTTTAGATAAATTTTAGATTTCGATAAATGTTCAATTTTCATAAAAATCGTAGATTGAGACTAATAGTCCTCAGTCCTAAAAAAAGATCAGTAGAAGTAGCACACAATTTTTATCTATTCATATAATTCCTAAATCTAAAAATAGATATTCTCTCTGAGCAAGTATTCTGCCCCGCTCATCACGCGGAGAATCGAAACACAGGTGTCAATTTAAGCCTACACGGGAAATCTAATCGACGCGACAGCAGCCAATTAAGCCTACAGCCGGATCCTACAGCGATGGCGTGATAGGCCTACATCGGGAATTGGCACCCGCTCTTAATTTTCTCCGTTAAAAGTGTCGAAAGTTCCTCTATTTTTTTATATTAAAAAAAACTGAAGAATAGAATTAAAATTTTTATAAAAATAAAATAATAAACATACCTGTTAAATCCTTTGATAGAATATTGGACTTTCTTGCAGAAACACACAGCGTACACTTGAAAAATGGCATATTGTTCCTCCATTCCACTTCTAGCCATTTATACAAAGAACACCATTTCTTTACTAGATTTTTTGACGGTGTCGATAGGGTGCTTACATTTGTAGTTTTAATTTTCTTTTCATTATCTCCTTGTATTTCAGGATTTTCGCTTTTTTGCTTGTTTATCAAATATTTATCCATAATTTCACGATTTCACTTCACCATAATACTTTTAAATTAATTGAGAAAAACGAAGTTGTACTATCACATAATAAAACATAAAAAACCTATCTTTACTTCGTAGTCGTTCTAAGATCTTTCTGCACCGGGCACCCGGTCCTCTTCGGAGAACGTTAACACTGTGATGGAGACTTAGGCTTCTGGCTGCATCCTTGTTGATTTTTCAACAAGGATTTTTCCCAAATAGGGCATGGAACCACCTGTTGAAAAATCAACAAGGATGCAGCCAGAAGCCTAAATCTCCATCACAGTGTTAACGTTCTCCGAAGAGGACCGGGTGCCCGGTGCAGAAAGATCTTAGAACGACTACGAAGTAAAGATAGGTTTTTTATGTTTTATTATGTCACCATAATACATTCAAGAAATATCAAGAAAAAAACGAGACACAGCATCCAAAACGTGAGCGAATATATCTTTTAACACAAAGCCACTTTCCAGAGTACTCACTTTGTTCTACACGTGGGGTTATGTGTAGGTACAAGGCTAAACTAGATCCGACATACGCATACGCCGATTCACTTATATCCGTGTTGCAATGCGAGCGTAGTATCTAGTTTAGCCCATGGAGGTAGAAATTTAATACATCTACCTCCATGGTTTCAGCATTTTGGGAAAACTGCGTGAAAAATTGAAGAGTAGTCTTTATTTACAAATTGATTTCCTGTGTGCGATTTTTATGCGTTTGATTTATCTTATATTACAAACAGATCAATTTTTATTGATCAATGTTGCGATTTTTTTCCACGAGAGACTCGTTATAATATTTTCGCTGAAGATTTTTTTTTTTTTTTTTTTTCAATTTGTGTTCAGTAAAATGTTTAAGCAAAAAAGCGAAAACGTGTTGCTCCATTTTCGCATTTTGGAAAGTCTTTTCGCATTTTGCGAAAAATGCGACCATAGCGGAAACACTACGTTTAATAGGAAATAATTGCAAATAATATACTATAATTTTGAAACTAATTGATAAAATTTCTTCTTTCAAAGTTGATTCCTAAACTTATAATAAATAGAAAAAACGATGTAAACTTATAATTAAAGACATTTAAATAAAAAACCTAGCATTACTTCGTGCGTCGTTTTAGATCTTTCAAACCAGGTACCCAGTCCTCTTCAATTACGGCAAACTTCTGTGCTGGAAACTTGAGACTGAGTGATCCTCTGTTGACTTTGTCAGCAGGTGGCTCCATGCTCTGTGTGGGGCTACTGCGCCGCTGTCGTTGCATTTGTCATTATTAGTCGAAATTTCGATGGATTCTCGATACATCGCGTAATTATAATCTTCATAATTGGCTATTTTAGTGGTTTTATCGAAATCTATTTTAATGTTTTGTTTATTGTACGTTTTGGCCAGGGCTGTATTATACTTTCCGATTTTTATGTCATTTTTATGTTCGTTAATCCTAGTTCTAATTTTCCTCTGAGTAACACCAATATAGGAGCCGGGTTTATTATCTTCATCTGTAAAAGGGATTTTATAAATGCCTGCAGTTTCTTCTAAAGGGGGGATGGTGTCTTTATCACTTCTGATTAATTGAAAAATATTTTTGTTCGGTTTAGTGGGGATATTTATGCCGTATTTATTAGCTATATTTTTAATTTTGTTGGCGGCTCCGCGATCGTATGGGATAGAAGAGGTAAAATTAAGGGATGGTTTTTGATAACTGGGAATGTAGTCAAGATTTTTAATTTAATTTTTAATTAATTTATTGACTATTTTATCCGGGTATCCTGCTTTTCTCGTAAAGTTTTTAATTAGGTTCAGTTCATTTTTAAGGTTTTCGGGTTCGTTGCAAATTAATACTGCACAATTGATATATGAACGAATGGCATTTGTTTTGTAACGCAAGGGTGTTTTGCTCTTGAAGTGAATGATTTCGTTACTATTAGTGGGTTTTCGATAAATGGTAGTTTTAAATTTATTTTCAGTATGGGTAATTTTAACGTCCAGGAAATTAATTTGTAAGTTTTCTTCTTCTTCATAAGTGAATTGGATGTTAGGGTCATGGCTATTGATAATGTTGAAGATTTCATTAATATCAAGCGAATCTCTTGTCGACGACGGCGAAAACGCCATCGACATAGCAATACCAAAATATAACTTGGTTTTTTAAACTTTCAATAATTTTGTTCTCTAAGTTCCTTAATTTAAATTCCGCGATGAAGCCTGAAATGGGCGATCCAATTGGGATGCCTTTAATCTGTTGGTATATTTTTCCATTGAAAGTAAAATAATTTTCTTTTAACAAAAAGTATAATACAGCCCTGGTCAAAACGTACAATAAACAAAACATTAAAATAGATTTCGATAAAACCACTAAAATAGCCAGTTATGAAGATTATAATTACGCGATGTAGATATAACGAATAGTCTGGCAATCGGTTACACTGTGTTTTGGTTTTTCTGATTTTGATGCACGCGGGTGCGGTAGTGAATGCATTTTCGCTGATGTTGTGGTTAGCACCTTTTTTTCTAAATTTGTTTTTGTTATGTAATCAGCCATTGAATTTATAGATTCAGAAAATCCAGAGACAATAAATGATCATGATGTTAAAAATAAAGAGCGGTGGCAGTAGTTAGTTGCGGCAGATTCACATCATCTAAAAAGCTCAAGATTTTTTTTTTTTTTTTTTTTTTTTTTTTTTAAACAAATAAAAAAATAAAATAATAATAATAATCTGAAATGAGGAAAAAGTCAATCAGCTTTTCCATTCTGCAAATAATTTGTACGGTCAACTCCATCTAATCTGCAAATAGTCTTTGTTTGATTTTTTTTTTTTTTTTTCCTAAATACAAAGTCAATTACTATTAATTCATAAATAGATATTAAAATGGAAAATAATTTCTAATGAATTTTAGAATAAAATATTTCTTTGATTTCAATAAAACTAATTCATATGAAGATAAATGACTCTATACCTACTGAAAAAATATATAGAAATAAAATATAAATATTTATTTTAAAAATACAAAAGAAAATATTTTTCAAGTGAAAATTAGAAAATATTTTTCAAGTCAAAATTTGCAATTTTCTTATCAAAGTTTTCTGAAAAACATTTTAAAATCATTCTTAAATTTTTTGTGAAGGGTCTGTTTAAATTTGTTGATTTTTGTGAAAGGTTTTTCATTTCAAAATTCTTGATTTTTATGAATTTGTTTTTAGATTAAAAATTAAATTAGCCCCAGAAGAGTATGCAAAATTTATGTTAAAAATAAAAACATGCGAGATCCTTGCGCTTTAGTGCAAACCTTATGGAAGTTACACTGAAAAATTTTTCAGTCTTAGCTACATCTTAAACTTGCAGCCATGATTTTTACGAATAAAATATTAATGTGCAAGTTCTTTTTGGGGAACATTGCAAATTTTTAAAAGAAATATCATGTAAAACCCATGTGCAAAAATTCGCTTAGTTGCATGATATGGCAAACGAACCTGAACAATAGCAGCTTTTGCCCCACGGACTATTATAATCAAGAAAGTACTGTTTTGTTGAAGCTGAAACGCAAGGTCTATATTTTTTCATAGTACTATTTTATTCCCCTTTTTTATTTCCTTTACGAAAAAAGAAAGTTTAGAGTTTTCAATAAAAATTTTAAATTAATCATAAAATAATTTTGAATAAATATTTTAAAATTTATTTCTGCAAATTAGATTCTATTCTGGCTTAGTTAATAAAGTATTAATTTTATTTTCTGTTGATAGATGGTACCCCCATGTCAGTTATCCCTAATTTTTTCTGATTTTGCATTTGGGGGGGGGGGGATGACTTATAGCCGGGATTTTATGGCAGGGCCCGAAATTTCAACTCAGCTTACACTCGCCAAAAAAAAGTTTTACTCGCCACAAAATAGGGTTGTCTTTTTTTTTTTTTTTTTTTTTACGCATTTTGGATTTTTTATTTTTCCTAACTATTTGAAAGGTTTTTACAAATATGTCTAAAATTATATATATTAAAAGTGTGTCATGTTTCATAATCATCTATAATTAAAAATCATTATAATGTATTGTATTTGAGATTTGAAAAACATTAAAATATCTAATAATATAAATGCAAAGAGTCATTAAAGAAAATAAGAAGAAGAAAAATTCTTTGTTAAACAATATTCTGTGAAAATCTTTTTATTATGAAAGATTAAACTTCCTTATTTATCTATTTATTTAATTAATTTTTTTAATTTGACATGTCTTTTTCGTCCATTTTATTTTTGTAATCAGACGGAATGTCGATGTGTATAACTTGTTCATTGTTGTCATTTGAAATAGCCATTTCGGAATAGCTTTTTCGATAAAATCGTTGCTTACAAGTCATTACAAGCAAAAACTATTGGCGTTTCAGTAAAAAACTGGAAAATATTAACTGTTTTTTTTTTATAATCATTATTCAACAAAATAAACATAGGCTGTATCTTTAAAAGGGTTCGGGCTCATTTTCATGTGACAATACCGCATAGGCAAACTTTCGCATATCTCTTCTCTCGGATAGGGAACGACAGGCAAAGAGGCTCTCTGCTCGTCTATTCTCACTCTGCTTGGAGAAATCACAGTGGCAGAAACGAAACTGCCGAAGAGATCAAAACTTTTATGCATGCACTAAGCATTTTTCCTTTCCCAGGCTGGGGCGATCTTGGGCAGCGCACACACAGACTCGGCTCTCCGAGAAACTAAAGAGGAGAGGTTAAATATGAGGTTATAAGATGGCAAGATTTTACCATATTTAAATCTATAAAAATAATGTTTTCTATCACCATATCGTGTAAGAATTCTATCTATAACTAGACCAAATTTTTACTCGCCACAGTAAAAATTCCACTCGCCAATGGCGAGTTGGCGAGCGGAAATTTCGCGCCCTGTTTTATGGTATGCAAAAAGTGTTTTTCAAAATATGTTAATGAAATAAAAAAGTCAGATAATTTTTCTGACTTTTGAATTATAAAAATGACATCAATAAATAAAATATCCTTATTAATGTGTAGTAATTATGAAATACATATTTGAAATTAAGTTCTTGTACTGCCTTTTTTAAAAACCTATTTAAATGAATGGTACTTATGACCCTTGCAATAAATCGCCAGTAATAATTGCTAACTGTTTTCAAACAGTCTGTTGCGATATTGTTGAACTATATGCAATGGCAATCTCTCATGAATTCTATTTTCTATACTCTTTACCATGTCACTTACACATATTATACAAGAAAACATTCTAGAAAAAAGCAAATGATCAAATAAGAAAATTTATGTATATTTTAACTAATAGTAAAGCGTCACTTAAAATTTGATATCATTATTTTTAAGACCCATATTTCAAATTCTTATAGCGATAAAGTAGCTGTGTCACAAACTTTTAACCCGTTAAGGGTTTTTGTACTGATTTTATATACATGCACATTAACATGTATAGGGGAAGATGAGGGTAGTATACAATGAAAGATTCCTATTTCATTACATTAATATTTTTATTAGTGACACATACTAGCAGCCACCATAATCATAATATCAAACAAGGGACAACCAAATTAAAATGTTTAGTAATTTACATAGTTAAAATGTACTTTCATAGTTTGATGCTTTGTACTTAGGTAAAAGAAAGTGCCTGCTTTTTTTTTACATATTATGCATACTCTGTATTATACTTACATGTTAGTATAATGCAGTAGTACATTAAGTACTCACATTTTAGTACTTAAAAAGTTAAAGATAATATATATTTCTGTATATATAACAGGGTGTCTACTAGGTCATGAAAGTCATGAAATTCAGCAATAGGTCATGAAAGTCAAGAACAGGTCATGAAATTTGACCATTGGTTTGAGTCACGTATTGGTTCAGGTAACCCAATTTCACTGGTCGGGTTGAACAATTTTTTTCTCTTGCAGTTCGGGTCGACTTGATCTTTCAAAATCTTTCAAAATAATTTCTTTAATGAGCAAAAACATATTTTGGCAACGCCTTCTTTGGTGCATTGTCGCTTTGCTTGTAGCACTTGTGCCCACTTTGTTCGTTTGATGTATGGTCGTGTTTTTTCAACCCGATACAATTGTTGTGAGTTTATTACATTTTACGGTGTTCAAAGTTTTGTACTTATTACTAAACTTGAAACACATTTTGTACACTTGAAGTATACAACACACAAAAATGGTTAAAAATTTTTATTTATTCATTTTTCAGATTTTAACACTTTTAACTTGAGGCATTAGTAATTACATTTTAAATTATTTACCAGTTGTGTAGCAATAAAAATTAACTTTATAACTTAAATTACAAGATTTTTAGAATTATTAATTTTCATTTTAGGTTTTGTCAGGTGTGGGACATTAAAATTCTCTATTGTGATTTCAGGTCGATTTTCAGGTTACTATTATTAAGTAGCGTAAATATATAAGCATGATTATAAATCTAGTATAGTCATTTATATCTTTAAAAAATAAATTTGTTTTGTATGAAAATCTACAGGCATTCTAACTTTTGTTCCCCTTGGAAAAAAAAAAAAAACTTTGAATTTTTTTTTTAATAAACATTTAAATTTTCTAAAATATATGTATGCTCAAAATATTTTGTTAATCAAAACAATACTGTTTTGATATTAATGTATATTAATGTATAATATACTATTTATTATATATATATTTATTTATTATATATTATGTATAATATAATATTTTTGTATATTAATGTATAACTAAATGAACTACTTTTTTTTCTAACTTAGAATGTATTCTATTTTGAAGTATAGGAAAGACATTGAAATGTAAAGTTTGAGATGTATAGTTATATACTTTCTTTAGTTTAATAATTCTATTCTTAGTCTTTTCGTGGTGGTGGTGGGGGGGGAAAATGTCTGTAGATTTGAAAAATTTTTGATACATATATTTCTCTCCTTAATGCAAGGTGCAAGGAATATAAATAACAATTTTCATCCCCCAAAAACTAATAGCTACAATATCATAACATTGCACAAATAGTGTAGGGGAAGAGGGGGGACATTGGGACACTTTTTATAAAAGCATATTATTTTCCAATTTATAAAAGTTTTAACGCTTTTGTGCATTTTTATTTAAATACTTGTATTATTGGTCACCTTTTAAATGTATAATGAGCATTGTTTAATGTGTTTTGCAAACAGAAATAATTAAAACATAACTTATGCAAAAGTGTCCCAATGTTCCCCGTGCAGGGGCAGATTGGGACAACACTGATTTAATGATGGGGCACTTTGGGACAACCATCTTTTTATTTATCTAATTACAATATTGCAAAATATTTTGCTAAAGTAAATGAAAGGCTTTCAAAACAATGAATTTGATACAATAACAAATAATAATAAAGTAGGTAATTATGAAAAAATGAAATTGTTACGAAGCATTACTGCATATTCATATCTTAACGCACATCAAAACCCTGCAAGTCTACACAAAACTTTAATGTTATGTAGGATAGTGTTGATGGCATAGTTAAGTTGAGAACATGATATTAAATAATCTTTGCTCAGCTGTGAATATTTGTTGAGATGTATATTTGGATTAAAACTTATAATTTATATTTGTAGTACACACTTAATCTTATTTTCTCTCATTTTTTTCAATCTATTAAATAATGTAGATTTTGGTATATAATATTTAATTGCAACTTCCCTCACAGAAAGTTTATCTTTGATTATTTCATTTATTGCCTTTTCTATATTTTCTTCTGAAATTTTAGTTCTTTCAGTTTTTGGCTTATAATTTCTAATCATTTTCTATTTATTTAAAGAATACCTATAAAAAAAATTAATACAATTAGCTTATATGTGCAAAAAATAAGTAAATAAATAAAAATATATTGGTGTTAGAAATGAATGGGCCATTGGAGCAGTCCCAATGTGATGATCTATAGTGGAAATGAATGCTTAATGTTTATAAAAACACATAGTACTTTAAAAAATTAAAATATTTATTTCCTATTACCTAAAAAATCAACATTAGTTTACTTGAAAAAAATTACTTTTCATATGATAAAATAAACTAACCTTGTTCACAGGCAGCAGACTTGAATGATTGAGTTGAAATCACAAATATGAAGATGTACTACTAAGTGCCATCTATTGTGATTTTTTACAAATTTTATTTTGCAATTATAAAGGGATAAAAGCCTTTGTCCCAATGTGCCCCGTGTCCAGGGTTGCAAAAAACCCGGGTTTTTTTAAAAAAAAAAAACCCAACCCGGGCGGGTTTTATTGGGTTTTTTGGGGTTTTATTGGGTTTTATTGGGTTTTTTTAGATTTATTGTTTTTTTTTTTGCTTGTTGAAAAAGGAAAAGACAAAGGGGGGGGGGGAATTTCTATGTTTAAAAAAGAATTAAGAATGCTGATTTTTATTTTTGTCTTAATTAATTTAATATGCAATTAATTTGAATTTAAATAATGTAAATAAATCATCATAAAAGACAAAGTAATAAATAACATTAGAAAATTACTTTAAAGGATTAGTTTATACTTTTTTATTATGCCACCACCACCCTCCAAAAAAAAAAAAAAAAAAAAAAAAAGTATGAAAATCTGGTCAAAATCTCTTATTACTACTCACTTTTTAAAATTTGTCAGTATGCTATTGTGCAGACAAACTATGTAGAGTGTGGCAATACAGTTTAATAAACCTTTACATAATGCCTCCATGTACTGAAGCATGCAGCCTCCATGGAACTTCCTCCATGGACCAGCTAGCTTATGGAAGGGAAGTGAAGTGAAGTGTCATTGTTTACTTCTAGAGAAACATTTAGAATGTGTGTGAGCACATGGTTCTCTGTATATAACCACATCTACATATAGTACCTAGTGGATTTTTATTTTATTTTGTTACTAAGATTTATTAGATTATTTTAAGTGTGATTATATATCTATATATATAAAAGAAGACTTCCTGAGTGAGGGGGTGATCTATCAACGCCCAGACCAAACCCCTGGACCTAGAAGCATGAAATTTTGTGACAATGTTCTTTCCATGACGTAGGCATCCACTAAGAAGCGATTTTACAAAATTCGCCCCCCAAGGGGGGGAGGGGGGGAAAAACGTGATTTCACAAAATCCTTCATATCTCAAACAAAAAAAACAGATATCCGTAAAATTTTTGCTTTAAAATATAGCTAACACAAATGTCTAAAAACCAATTTCTGGAATTTTCAAAATTCGGTCCCCAAGGGGGGCGGGGGGGCAAAACGTGATTTCACATGCGTAAAAACGTGATTTCGCATAATCCTATATATCTCAAACAAAAAAATAGATATGCGTGAAATTTTTGCTCTAAAATATAGCTAATGCAAATATCTAAAAACCAATTTCTGGAATTTTAGAAATTCAGCCCCGAGGTGGGGCAGCAGGGGGGGGGAGGGGGGGGCAAAAAATAAAAAGAGAGTTAGATCGTTCAAAATTGGTATATAGAGGTTTTCGATACCTGCAAATCGATTTCGGATATTTTCGAATTTATAAAATTATTAGGAGGTGCGGGAAGGGGGGGCTATGGGGCAAAAACAAATAGAAATACAGTTAGGCCGTTCAAAATTGGTACAGTTAGGTTTTAGATGCCTGCAAGTCGAATGGGGATATTTTCGAAAGTGTAAAGTTATTAGGAGGGCCGGGAAAGGGGGAGGGGAGAGGGGGGGAGGGGGGCAAAAAAATAAAAATAGAGTTAGATCGTTCAAAACTGGTATATAGATGTTTTCGATACTTACAAATCGATTGCGGATACTTTCGAATTTTTAAAATTATTAGGTGGGGCGGGAAAGGGGGGGCGGTAAGGGGGGGGGCTATGGTAAAAAACAAATAGAAATACAGTTAGGCCGTTCAAAATTGGTACAGTTAGGTTTTAGATGCCTGCAAGTCGAATGGGGATATTTTCGAAAGTGTAAAGTTATTAGGAGGGCCGGGAAAGGGGGAGGGGAGGGGGAGGAGGGGGGCAAAAAAATAAAAATAGAGTTAGATCGCTCAAAATTGGTATATAGATGTTTTCGATACTTACAAATCGATTGCGGATACTTTCGAATTTTTAAAATTATTAGGTGGGGCGGGAAGGGGGGGGCGGTAAGGGGGGGGCTATGGTAAAAAACAAATAGAAATACAGTTAGGCCGTTCAAAATCGGTACAGATAGGTTTTAGAGGCCTGCAAGTCGAATGGGGATTTTTTTAAAAGTATAAAGTTATTAGGAGGGCCGGGAAGGGGGGGGGCAGAGGGGCAAAAAAAAAAAGAAAATAGAGTTAGATCATTCAAAATTGGTACGTAGAGGTTTCCAATACCTACAATTCGATTGCGGATATTTTCGAATTTTTAAAATTATTGGGAGGGCGGGAAGGGGGGGGGAGTAGAGCGGTAAAAAAATAAAAATAGAGATATATCGTTCAAAACTGGTGCATAGATGTTTTTGATACTTACAAATCGATTGCGGATATTTCAAATTTGTAAAATTATTAGGATAGACAGGAGGGGGGGGGGGCGAAGTGGAAAAATAATAGAAATAAGAGTTAGAGCATTTTGGGAATTTTTTTCCTAAGGCAGTGAGAACCCGGTGCGACATTTTTCCTACTCAGATTTTGTTTCTCTTTTTTTTTCATGTGATAAAAATTAATGCAATTTTGAGAATTCATTATAGTGATTCATTTAAAAATAGGGACCAGCGAAGCGGGCGTTGCCTGCTAGTTAGTTAATATATAGTAAGTTAATTTGATAAAATAAAATGTCTACTGGATCTGGTAGAAAAAGTGCTCCAGAATGGTTGGAAGTGACTAAATTAGACACTGAGAACAAAGGAAAATGTATCTGCAATCACTGTAAAATGGAAATAAGTGCTAAAATTGAGAGAATCAGAGCACACTTAAGCAAATGTTTGAAAAGATGCAATTCAAAAAACAATGTGCTTTTGAACAATGTAAGTGATTTGGCCTCTGATGAGTCTACAAGTAGAATATTTCCATCTGAAACTGAAAGAAATAATGAAATAAGTATAGGCTGCAAAAATAAGCGGCAACGAATGATGAATGATTATAGTGTTAGCACAAGTGACATTCTGAAACACAGTTTGGATTTAAAAGTCGCCAAGTTTTTTTATGCAAACAATATTGCTTTCAATGGAGCTTCAACTAATGAGTTTAAAGATAACAGCTTTACGACCAGGTTACTCTGGCCCTACTCGCACTGATTTAGGAGGAAAATTATTAGATGAAGTACATCAAAATATTGAAGAAGAAATTCAGAAAGAAATGCAAAATACAAGCACTGTTACATTATTACTGGATGGTTGGTCAAATGTAAATAGGGATGCAGTACTTGCAAACTGTATCCATACAGGTGAAACTTCATTTCTTTTAAATGCCATTGACTGTGAAAGTAATAAAAAAACAGCTGAATATTGTGCTGAATTAGCTGAAAAGGCTATTGAACACTGCAAGAAAAATATGGGTGTAGAAGTTTTTGCAATTTGTACTGACAATGAAAATAAAATGGTGAAACTCAGGCAAATTATCGATGAGAAGTACAAGGGAATTGTATCTTATGGATGCTCTGCTCATTATATTAATCTCCTAGCTGACGAAATTACAAATAAAGATATCCTAAAGCATGTAGCAGAAGTACAAAAATATTTTCGTAATACTCATCAACCACATGGTTTGTTGAAGGAGAAGGGTGGTCTAGTACCACAGTTACCCAATGCAACACGTTGGAATTCACAAATCGCTTGTATTGATACATATGTGAAAAATTATCATACATATGTAGAAATATCTACTGAAGATTTAGTGGAAATTCCTCAAAATATCGTTCGAATTTTGGACAATGTGGCAATCTATAAAGAAGCACTGCATATGCAGAAGCAATTAGCAGAACTGAGAGATGCTTTAAATATTATTCAATCAGAAAAGACGAATATATCTACAGCTGTTGAGCTATGGCTCGATATATTTCAAAGTGAAAATCTTTCTGCTTACAGAAAGCAAATTGATAAGAGGATGGGACAAGCTCTTCTACCCATTCATTATTTAGCATATGCAATGGATCCTAAATATGCAGGAAAAAGATTAAACCAAGATATGCTGCAAAAAGCTGAAGATTGGCTAGAACGAGAACACCCTAAATGGTTAATTCCCCTCATGAGTTACAAATTAAAAGACCCTAAGATATTTCCCCAAAGCATGTTTAATGACGATGTAATTAAAAAATTCAGTGGAGCACAGTGGTGGAAATTAGTTGAAATGCGTGCTAGTAGTGATGAAGATATGAAGGATTTTTGCCAGTTTATAATAGGACTAAATAAGTGTCCGGCAAGCTCTGCTTCACTGGAACGAGTGTTTTCCACATGTGGACTTGTATGGTCAAAACTTAGAAATAGATTAGGACTAGAGAAAACTGTAAAATTGGTTAAAATTCATCGACATTTAAGACTAACAAATGGAAGTACCAGTACCAGTGAACCTGAATGTGAAAGTGACTAGTTTAAATGGATGTTTTGATTTTGATACATTAAAGTTACATCATAGATAAATGTAAAAAAAAAAAAAAAATTAATAAAATGTAACGATATTTAGTAATAATTTGTGCTCAATTTTCGTAGTTATTTGGATGAAGATGTAACATTTTAAAATGTATTTTGTAACATTATCTTTTTTTCCCGTAATATTACTCGAGGCCATTGCCAATTGTAAACAAAACAATCATTGGCATGGGCAGAAAAGAAATTGCCTCAGTGTTTTATATATATATTTCATGGGTAGACTATAAGTTTCAATAGGTAGGGTAACTTTTTTTAAATACAAGGGATAAAATCTAATATAAAAAATGCTGAATATGAAATAAAACTGTCACTAATTTTAAAAAACCCAATAAAACCCGCTTTTGTGCGGGTTTTATTGGGTTTTTTAGAGTGGGTTTCACCCAAAAAAACCCGGGCGGGTTTTTTTGGGCAGGTGGGTTTTTTGCAACCCTGCCCGTGTCCCAATGTACCCCCTTCTCCCCTACATATGTATGTAGTTACATGTGTCAGTTTTTGATTGATTTCCACTACTATTTACTTAGATTGTTAATTTAAAAAAAAAATTGTTTTCAGGTGTTTTTTTTTTTTTTTTTTTAAACAGCTAATACTGTTGTTAAACAATGATTTTAAAAATAAAGCAAGGTGATATATCGGGAAAAAAAAGAAAAGAAAATTAATATGTTAATTTAAAAAGAAAGGTTGGATACGTCGATAAAAAAGGTCATGAAAATTTTTTTGAGGTCATGAATTTTTTTTCTGTCAAATCAGTAGACACCCTGTATAATTTTTTTTTTTTTTTTTTTTTTTTTTTGTCTTTGTGATAATGTTGCTTCTATGGGCCATAAATTTACATAATGCCTAATTAAGTTCTAATTTCTTTGAATAATTTCTTTGGTATAATGAAGAATTGTGTTTGGATTTTAGGTGAATGAATACATTGAAACAGTAAAGAAACAGGTAAGAATTTTTGCTTTAATCTTTGACTTTGTTAAATTTATATACTTATTCTATTAATTATTTTAATATTTCATTTCTTTTGTGCCAAATCATGGTCTGCAAATTTGAGTATATTTGCATTGCAAAATTTGATATACAATATACACTTTCTTTCCGTATATGACTGTGGACACTTTTGGTTTCACAGGTTTTATCGAATATTTCAAAAAGTACTGAACAAATCATCTCGAAACTGCAGTAATATGGGTATACCCATATATGGGTCATTCCATGTCAAATCAACCAGAAAAAACATCATTTGTAACTTGTAACCCGCCATCTCGGATTTTCTTGAAAATTTACTGATTTGTTCTGAATATTATGTAACTAACTCCAATCAATTTTTTTGGACCTAGGCAAAATAGTTTTTGAAATAAAAAATATCAAAGTTTTCAAGAATTTCATGCAGGAGCTATCAATGTTGCCCTTATTTTCATATACAATATATTGCAAGAAAAATCATATCTCAGAGTGTGATCATGCTATCATTTTTAAAATTTTAGGATTTGAAGGTTATATTACACATAATAATAAAAAAAATAATATATAATGTTTGAATATCGGTTAGAATTTAAAAAAAAGTTTTTTTCTGCATTTAACATCTTTTTTTGAACAAAATTCAAGATTCACAATTTAAACATTTTTGTACTGAGGCAGAGCCTTAACCAGTTATCCTTTTTTTTTTTTTTTTAATTGTAGTAAAAAGTGTACTCTAATAGGATTTTAAATAAAAACAGTGGTTTTTTGACTGCTTTAGCAAGTATTTTAGCCTTTTTTTTTTTTTTTTTTTTTTTTTTTTTTTAAATCAATATATTGCTGCAATTGCCTGGAACTAATACAAAATAAAATATCCCTAAGTATACTTTATTTTGTGTACATGGATATTTAAAAAAGAATATTAAACAGTATTTTGATAGCATTTTCAAAATATTATTCATTAATAAGAAAAATAAAAATTAGTTGTGAATGTTTAACATCTAGAATGAACATTTCATGGAAAAACTTTTGTGCTCACATTTACATAAGTATTTTAAAGTATAAAATTTAGTTTTTGAGTTCTTTAGCAATATTCCAGCACATTAAAAATTTTGGAGCTTAAAGGTTATACTACACAGAATGTTTAAAAAAATAAATAAATAAATATGAGGTATAATTTTTTTTAAGAATAAAAAATAGTTTTTTTTAACATTTAATATATATATATATATATATATATATTTACAAATTTGAAGAATTACAAATTAATTTTTTTTTTTGCACTGAGGCAGAACCAAAACCAATTCCCTTTTTTCTTTTTAATTGCAGTAAAAAGTGTGATCTAATAGGATTTTAAATGAAAACAGTGGGTTTTTGACGGTTTTAGCAAGTATTTTAGATTTTTCTTTAAAGCTTCATTTTTATCAATATACTGCAATTGTTTAGAACATGAAATATCTTTAACTGCACTCTTTTCATTATTTTGTGTACATGATTATTTAAAAAAGAATATTAAACAATATTTCAAAAGCATTTTCAATACATTAATCATTAATAGGCAAAATAAAAGTTATTTGTTATAACAAAAATAAATAAAAGTTGAAGGCAAAATAAAAGTTATTTAATATCTAGAATCAATAATTCACAGAAAAATTGCTACACTCAAATAAATACTTTGTATAATTGAAACTATTTCATAAAATAATCTGAATAAATAAAATGCCATATGTACAATAAGTTTAGACCTTATTCTATATCATTACCTAAGTATTTTCATCCTTTAAGTTTCTTAATCTTTTTTGTTGCAATGAATTTAAGACTATTCTTATTTTGTATGTTTTTTAATTGATGCAAAATGCTGAACATACATTTGTTCAATTTTTGTGATTTCTTCCTCCTCAAAAAACAATTTGGCCGAATACCGAATTTTCGGCTAACTAATTTACTCTTATATTCAGGTGTCAATAATCACCTACATTTTTGCAAACTTTTTCGGTAATATCATTTACATTTAGTAATATTTTGTTCTTTTAATTATGAAAAAATATTATAAAACTACTATTCAAAAACAGTGGTTTAAATAAATGTATTAGGAAATATTACTATACATAAGTAGTGGTGTAATGCTGAATTCACAGTCACTTAAAATTATTAACTGTTAAACTTCTTAATAAACACATAAAATTTCTTAAATAACAATATCTTGCCATGCCAACTCCAAAAGAGAAAAATAAATAAAAAATAAAATAACGCAACCCAGAAATGCAGCATTTTAGAAAAATAAATTTTAAAGTAACAACGTATTGGCTAACCTATATTAGAACTGACACAAACGCCTCTCACTCTCATGTGGATAAATTGTGGGGTAGATATATGATAATTTTCGAGCATGTTGGGTCACTTGATATGCATTTTTCTATGACAAACTCAAAATTGCTATTTTATGACTTGCGTCATTTTTCTTGCCAAATTTGGAGGTGATCTTTGTTTGATCTCTCTACATGGAAACATCATGTATGCTCTTTCTTAACTTTAGAAACATACATTGTTATACATTATACTGTTATTGATAAAGACAACTTTTGTTAGGTATTATTGTTATGATTAATGTAACTAATAATTAATTTATGTCATTTGAAATTGTATAAAACAATTGTTTTCATTTAAATATAATCCATTTCTTAATTACTCTGAAAAATATCGGTGAAATTATTGGAGAATTTAAAAAAATTAAAAAATCTCGGAAAATTTAATAATTAAAAATAGCAGAATTTTTTTAAATGATTAAAAATTTTAAAAAAAAATTGAATTATATGTTCAACTCTCCGAATAGTTTCAGATTCGGCCAAACCGAATATTCGGTGCATCCAATATCTACAAGGAATGATGAGAATTAAAACAAAAAACTGACGAATAATTCTCATCCGAGCTGATTCTCTTTGTCGCTATTCAATCTTCATTTAATGGTACGAAATGATGGAAACTTCTTGTACCAGGAATTGTTCGTGAATTTAAAAATCTTTCTTTCAATTTTTGACATTTGTCTCCGAGATCTGTTCTTTCTTTATTAAGTCGAACAGTATGATTAATATCCTATTAGTATTGTATATATATATCAATACAAAAAACCCTTAACGAGTTAAAAGTTTGTGACGCAGCACTGTACTTTATGGCTATAAGAATTAGAAATGCGGGTCTTAAAAATAATGATATCAAATTTTCAGTGACGCTTTGATATTAATTAAATTATACATAGATTTTCTTATTTGAATTTGCTTTTTCCTTTTGTTTATATTTACAGTGTAAACGTTATTTTCAACATAAAATAATATATAGCATTTACTCATTCATACCTTTCCATTCACATCTTTTATACTATGAAAGCATGTGTTTTAAAAGAAATTATATGAAATTCCAGTAACGCAGTGGTGTTTAAATTATTTGTTTTTAAATTCCACTGCAGTTATTTTGTTTTGCATATTAAAGTCTATTTGCACATTGAAATATTGCTTTTAACTTTCAAATACACTGTCAAATATATCACTTTCGTTAAGCTTATATTATGTACTGAAATATATTTATTTCAATGAATTATTCTATCTTTTGCGTCATGCCATCCAAAACTGAAAAGAATTTCACAATTTTTTTCTTTGCAGCGCAATATCTATTTGCATGCATTTTCAATTTATTTGGATGAAATGACACAAAGTAAACCTTTCCATATATTTTACTTACAGTTTTGGATGGCATGACGCAAAAGATAGAATAATTCATTGAAATAAATATATTTCAGTACATAATATAAGCTTAATGAAAGTGATATATTTGACAGCGTATTTGAAAATTAAAAGCAATATTTCAATGTGCACATATACTTTAATATGCAAAACAAAATAATTGCAGTGAAATTTAAAAACAAATCATTTAATGTAACACCACTACGTTACTGGAATTTCATATCATTTCTTTTAAAACACATGCTTTCATAGTATAAGAGATGTGAATGGAAAGGTATCAATGAGTAAATGCTATATATTATTTTATGTTGAAAATAACGTTTACACTGTAAATATAAATAAAAGGAAAAAGCAAATTCAAATAAGAAAATCTATGTATAATTTAATTAATATCAAAGCGTCACTGAAAATTTGATATTATTTTTAAGACCCGCATTTCTAATTCTTATAGTCATAAAGTACAGTGCTGCGTCCCAAACTTTTAACCCGTTAAGGGTTTTTTTGTATTGATATCATTACTTTTTAGGGGTTAATGATCAAAACGTAAAATTAAAGGAGCATGGTAATGAGTAATGATATAAAAAGTAACATACACATATACATACAGTATAGTATAACACACTGTATAAAAAGTGTTGTTTTATAGGTCATACTCGAACAAAATAACAAACTAAATGAAATTTCAAAATTTTATAAAAAGTGATTAAGAAAAAAAAAACTTTAAGAAAAAATATTTTTTGAGGGATGGAAACATGCAACATTACAAAGGCATAATATGACATAAGGCATTTTAAAAATGACAAAAATTTCTACAAAAAAAAAATAAAAAAGATTTTTTATTTTATTCAATATTCAATGTCTTTATACAGCTCATTGGTTCAACTATTTCTTAGATAGTTCAACAGAAAATTCAAAATAAATGTTTAAAAAAATAATTTGTGCATGAAAGTTTTTGTAAAAAAGTGTTATGATTAAGTTTCTAATGAGTTTCACCACATCGATTTTTGTTAGATAAAAATTTAACAAAAATTTTTAAATGGTCAATCGAGTGAACAAAAGATAAATATTTTGTTATTTTAAATTATAAATGCATAAATAAAACTATTTAGGATATGACAGTAATTTTCCAAAATACCTAGCACCATTGGGTTGAGGTTCAGATCCTCCCTTGGAAACTCTGATAATTCTAAAAAAGATGCTTAATCAATTTGAGAGAGATTTTGTTTGGTTTAAAATTAATTCAGCTGGGGAAAATAGGAGGGGGGTTACCAGTTAGATCACTTAGAAATTTTAATTGGGAAATCGCTTTTTAGAATTTTTTTTCTAAAAACATGCATTAAAATGTTATGCATCTAGTTTTATTCTATCTGATTAAACATAGTCCCCACATTCTTCCTAGTATTTCGGAATCATTTTAGAATTTCTAAAAATTTTCTAAAACGTAGTGTAGGGATTTTGCCATTTTGGACTTTGCCTCATTTTCGAAAATTGGGTTATGCGGGTATAAAGTGTATATGAGAGATCTAACTTTAAAATTTTAAATAAGGATTTTTTTAGCACTTTGAGAAATCTTCTAAATATAATCACTTAAAATGTTTCCAGCGATACTTTTTTAAGGTTGTTTGTTTGTAGATTTTGGCCAATTGACTGCGCTAGGGCCCTAGGCCTATAAGTACATTGCCCCCTGTGAGGTATTTCTAAGGGGTCGTAGCCCATATTTATGCAAGTTTCGGAGAAAAAGCACTGAAGGAACGGCTAGGTCGAAGAGTGCGGGATGGGATCGAATCCGGCACTTCCCATCCACCAACTTTTCAGCGCAGAACTGCTCATGGGGCATTTTTTAAAGAAGCTTATATATATATATTCCAAAAATCCCATTTTTCTTCCCAAATCTATAGGAAACGCCTTGAAAATTTTGAAAACGTAAAAAGCATGCATATTAAATATGAGTCTAAGTAGAACTTTAAATGAGCTCCTAATCCCCCTCCTATTCGAAATTTTAATGTTGCCTCCTAAGGTTTCTTCTATCTCAATTTAGCTTCAATTTCTTTTTTTCTTTTCCTTTCTTTTTTTTTTAAATAAACCAAACGAGATCAAACGACGTGATCCTGAAATAGGAACATAATGGAGACTATTTTCAGTATATATAATAAAAAAAAAAAAAAAAAAAAAAAGGCAAACAAAATATATCAAAAAAAAATTATTTTTTGTAGAAGACATTTCCGACAAACTACAAAAACAACTTCATTTGTTTAAAATTTCAAAGATGTGCCTTTCGCCTGCCCCCCCCCCTCCCCCCCCCTGTTTTTACAGTTCGAATTTCCAAACAAAACAAAGATCCTTCAAACTGATTAAGCTCCCCCGCCTCCTTTTTTTTTTTTACAGTTTTTAAAATTTCCAAGGTGTTCTCGAGACACGGGGGACGACTTTAAAAGAAAAATTTTCTTTCTTATTTTCCTAACAAATAATTATAGAGAAAAACATTTTGTGTTAAAATGTTGTTTTGAAAAGGTCTTTCCATCAAACTAACAGAGATTCCCCCTCCCTCCACCCAAATTTCACATTTATAAAATTAAAATTTGCCCATCACAGAGTCCTTATGCCCCCCTCCCTTCCCCTACTATACACTTTTGTTTTATTCTTAACTAAACAAAATTCCGTAAAAATTCTCGTAGACATGTTTTACAGTTTTTAGAAATTCCGAAAATTACTAGATAAAAACATATTGAATAATTCGTATTCGACACTGTTTGGCGAGATTTTGTATGAACTTTGGAAACACACTTTTCTAAAATCGATGAAATTAAATTAATATAAAAATTCTACAGAATAGTCCTACAGTACAGTTAGTTTTTTATATAATACAAAATGAGTTTAAATCAGTTTAATTTAAAGTTGTTTTCGTAAAGAATTTGCCTTTACGATTTTTATAATATAATGCAAACTCAAGTTACTGTAACAATGTTTGTGTTAACAGTAATTATTAAGCTACGGAAAAATCATTTAATTTAGCATAAGTATCAATCATTATTATTGTTGGTTTGGCCACGACTTTTAAGTTTTTAAACTGATTGATAGATTAGTTTTACAAAGTGAAAACAGTTACATATTATATTTTTACTTAATTTTTTGTGTTTAATTAAAAGCTTAAAATTGCCTCAGTTTACCTCGTAACACTTTTAAGATTTTATGGATATTGTATAGGAAAGCTATATTAAAAAATAAACGAGTACTTACACAAATTTCAGAACAATATGTTGTACTAAATAATGAATAACAGAGGTTTTTAGAAAATGTGATAGTAAAAAAAAATCCTTTGTAATGGAAATAAACATCCTTGAATCCTATTTTGAACCTCTATGTCATTTAATCATTTGAATGATATCATTCACCAAAAAAAAAAAAAAAAAATTCCTCAAAATTTTATGCCATATTTTTTAGAATAGTGTGTACAATATTTATAATGTTATTATTAGTTTCTAATTTAAAAGTTGCAGATGCATAGTAATTTCAATTTTATTTTATATCACTATTATATCTAAGAAATAAGTATATACGAGTTAAGGAGGATATTTTTATTTATTTATTTTTTTTCTGGAGTAGTTTTTATTGTTATATTCATGCCACCTCCCTACTGTTTAATTTAAGAAAGAAAGAAAGAAACACGAATAATTTTTTAGGTATAGATTTGATTTAAAAGAGAAAAATAAATAATAATAGAAAAATCTTTAAAAAGTGAAATTTTTATACTGGTAAATATTTAAGTAGTATAGTTTGTTATGAATTTAATTTAAAAAAATCTTATTACAGCTTAACATCTTGTAATTTATACATATATACTAGAATCTTAATGAGCAAATTAATTATTTTCAAATTCTGTTTTAAGAATTTTTTCAATCCGTAGTTTAAGTGACTTATCACCTAATTTTGAAAAAATTACAAATACAGTTCCCGCCGCTTATTAAAATCACATTCGTTCTGAGGCAAAGTGATTTTATTAAGTGGCTGACTTTTATATCCGGCGAACATTCCTGCACTCAAGAAAAAAGTATTACTTCCCTGAATTTGGAAAGAAATTAGTTCCCCATCATACTATATAGGTATGGGGAACTTAGGTAATCGTGAAAATTTTTGACCTCGGTTTTTTGACTTTTCTACACGTTTTCAGGTGTGAGGAATACGAAAATGACAAAATTTCTATGGTGTCTGTCTGTAGGGTGTCTGTTAGTGTGTCAGTGTGTCAGTCCGTTAGTGTGTTAGTCCGTTAGTTTGTTAGTCTGTTAACACGATATCTCACGAACAAATGATCGCAGAGAGGTCAGATCAGCTTTAAAATATTACTTTCGACACTGGCAAGAACCCTATTAATTTGCAACATTCGAATTTAAAAACTTCGTAAGTTATTAGAAATTTACGATTTTCTTAACATGGGAGAATAGGACAAAAATTCACTTAAACGTGCATTTAATGGAAACTTTTTACTGTAAAAATGTCAGACCAGTTTTAAAATATCAGTTTTGATGCCGGAATGAACATCAGTAACTATAAATATGCTACTTTGGAAATTTCGCAAGTTATTGGAAATTTACGAATTTTTTAACATGGCAGTATAGAGCAAAATTTCACATAAACGTCAATTTTGAGAGATATTTTCATCGTAAAGATGTCAGACCCTTTTTGAAATATTATTTAGGACACTGGCATGATTATTAATGACTATGAATTTTCCAATATAAAGATTTCGTAAGTTATTGGAAATTTACGAATTTCTTAACATGGCTGAATAGAGCAAAATTTCACATAAACGTCAATCTTGAGGGATATTTTCATCGTAAAGATGTCAAACCACTTTCGAAATATTATTTAGGATACTGGCATGAATATCATAGACTACGATTTTTCCAATTTAAAAATTTGGTAAGTTATTTGGAATTTACGATTTACTTAACATGTCAGAATAAGGCAAAATTGAGCATAAATTTTCATTTTGAGGATCGTAAATACATTAGACAACTTCAAAATTACATTTATGATACAGTTGGTTCTCTGTTTAACGACTTTCAAGGGACCGTAAAAAATCGTCGTTAAGTAGAGAACGTCCTTAAACAGAATATGTGAAAAATTATGTGCATAACATTTTCCTTCACACTTTACAGGCTTAGACTATATGACTGTTAATATATTACTCTATATATTGGCGTATTTAAAAATGTTATGTTTTTTTAACAATTACTGTACTTTATTTTCAAAAATTACATTTTAAATGGGTATAAAAAATACAATAAATTAACTTTTAAAAAAATCAAAAAGTGTTGATTGCTTGAACTCTGGCCTGGTTTTCATTATTCTTTTTTCAAGATTGTCTAAAATATTAAATGCGTCGTCTTCCACATTCGATGAGACAATATAATGTCGGAGAACATCTATAGCCGAAGTTGCCTCTTTGTAAGATGGTGGCGGTATCTCATTTTCGGTTTCTTCAACTTCACTTTCTTCGTCTGACACTATAGTTTCGTTTACTAAATCCTCATAAATTTGTTGTACATTTCTATAGTCTGTTGTTAAAACTGATTCATCACACTGGAAAAAATCTTCAATTGAAATATCCTCACCTTGGACCTTGAACAACACTTCTTCATTCTTTATGATCATGGGTAATGTCATCTTCATTGATTTCTACATTCATACATTGCAGCTCTACGTCAAGTTGTTTATGAATGCTAGCATTGCAAAAGCAGTTTTTTTATTGTGGATGAAGAAACTTCTTTCCAAGCTGATGTTATCACGTGCATTGCTTCCAAGATTGTAAATTTTCTAATTTTCATTCTGCGAATGATACCCAAGTCTAATGGCTGGGTTCTTTCTTAAGCTTGGATGTGGATCCGAAACAGAATTTTTGTGCCTATTCAACAATTTTTTCTCTGCCTGCTAAAATGCCTTTGAGAGTTGACTCAGGTAATTCAAATTTTTTTTCAAATTCCACTTTCGTCATTCCAATGCTTTTTTCCCATTCTTCAATAATTTTCACCTTTTCGTGTAGACTGAGATGCTTTCACTTTGATGCCATAATGTTCGGCTCACTTCGTACTTCAACACAACACACTCGCTAAGTCTCTAAACATAAACACACGCATAAGCAAAGACCGCCTTATCAGAATGAATGGGAGGCAATTGCTACAGAAAGTCATATGACAAGGGGTTAGGGACAATAGAGTGATTGCACTCCCGCACAGCTCCATTATTCGATTTTCCAAGAAACAGTAACCCCCACCCCTTTTTCTTGTAAACCCTGCAACACTTTTATGATTGCAACATTGCATGTATGAAATAAACTTTCTGTGTTTGTTGAAAGTTATTTTTTTTTTTCTCCTACAGGAAATTTCTCTATTACAGATAAGAGTTTCAAGGGGAAAATAAAGAAAAAATCGTCGTTAAATAGAAACATCGTCGTCTTTAAATAGAAAATTTTTGCGGCAAAGGGGGTAGGGACTGTGAAATATAGTCTTTAAATAGAAATCGTCGTTAAGTAGAGCGTCGTTAAACAGAGAACCAACTGTATTTGTTTGAACACGATTGAATACACATATTCTAATAGGAAAATTTCGTAAATCATTCGTAATTTACGATTTTATCAACATAGCGAAATTGTAAATTTTTCATATAAATATGAATTTCGAAGATTATTGCATTGTAAATAGTAGGATGAAAACTAAACAACGGAATTGAATCTGATAAAATAAATTAATAGATTAGAATAAGATATATATATCAAAGTGAACGGTGGATAGCCTATTAGGCGGGGATTTCATTCTGTCATAATATCAAGCTTTGGTCAAATTCATTTCTTTTAATATGATTATAATATGTCTCGCACTAGAAATTTATGAGAACATAAATATGATGGGGAACTGAGCAGAGTCCACCTATGCCAACTAGTTTCAAAAGGTAACAAATAATGGTTAATGGTAAACAATATTAATTAATTTTTGAAAAATAATTATTTATTCCTCCGATATAAGTAACGCATTCCAAATTTCTATGCGCTTTCCTTTAAAGAAAACCATCATTATTTTATTTTACCAAAAGTTCACGCTTTTCTTATAAATTTAAAATCATTCCGTTTGAACCTCTTAATTTATAACTATTTCAAAATAAGAACTAGAAATTGTCTTTTAATAATTGAAGAGCTTGTTTCCAAAAGGCGTTAAGTCAAAAATTTCAAAAATTGACTTTTCTATGCAAAAGGCCGCAGCACATGCCTAACAATATATTTTCAATAAGTAGAAGTTCTAAACGACGTTTAGTCATAATGAAAACAGAAAGTAAAATCTGTGTTTTTTTCCAAAAAGAATTAAGTCACAAGTAAGTTTTGTGCCAAAAAGGATTAAGTCAAGTTTAACCAATTGTAGCGAGCCTTGAAATCATGTGGTTTATCTGGCCTTGGGTAATAAGTCAAAATTAAGGGGGGGAAATAATGTTGTAGATTGTCACATTAAGACAGTTTTTTTTTTTTTTTCTTTTCCCACAGAAAAATATAAAGAGGAACGTATAATATTTATAACCTTTATTATAATGTGTTTGTAAAAGATTTTAATCTCGGTTTTGGAACCCCGAAAAAAGACATTTGTTCCTTCTGTATTAGGAAAATAATACAAATAAATTCAGAAAAATGTACAGAAAAAAGAAAAGACCCGGTTAACCGAATTTTTTATTCATAAACATCGAAGCAAAAATTTTTTTTCACTTTTAGGGGAAAAGCTTATAGGAGAAGATGAAATTACAATATGTTTTGACCTGATGCAAAATCAAAAATTACCACACAAATAAAAATTATGCCATGTTAGGAATGCTTTCAGCAGTGGCTGCTCAAAAGGACCTCACCATCACATACTCTTTACCACTGCGTGGTCACTCCTACTTCCAGCAGATAGAACATTCAGAGGAGTGGAGACTATTTTAAAGAAAGTGGATACAATTTTACTTTCTAATGAATATTTTGGAAATTTCTCTAAGGTTGGAAATCTTTTCGAGTATAAGAAGTAGCGGAATATTTTAGATTGGAAATTTTTTTCTCATAGTCGTCTGAAAAGCAAAGAGGCCAAAGAGGCCAAAGTACTGGAAATTACGAAGCGAGATATGGGAATCAAGACAACGTATTGTGGTTCGTTTTGCCACCAAAACATCCTGAAACGAGGGACGAAAATTCTCCCGTGCTCCCCTTCTGAAATGAAAACAAAAATCAATATGAACAAGCAAAGAAAAACAGATGTTTTAAAATTACTTAACGCTTTGGGAATTAAGAAATTGCACGAATGTTTTTATTTTTATTAATAATCTTGCAACGATACGATAATCTTGCTAACACTAACACAAAGGAAAATAATGATAAAGAGGGCGAAATAGAATTTGTAAATGAAGATTTGTAATAACTAACTACCTTCCAAGATTGTATAGCTAAAATTTATTTGTATTTACATGAAAAAAAAAAAAAACTTTGATTATTTTCAAGTGGAAGTAAGTCATTTCATTTCGTCATTTGTTTGTGCCAAAAGGGCGTAAGTCATAGTTTTGTTCCAAAAGGAGTTAAGTCATTTCTTTCTTTTTTTATTTCTAAATAACTATACTGTCAGGATTTTTTTAAACAAGTAATTTAGTGTTATTATCATCCATAGATTACTGAGAAAAATTATCTTTTCCTTAAATTCAATAATAAATCTTACAGAACAAAATCGCTTTTTTTCAAGAACTGAAAAAATTGACTTAACGCCATTTGGAAACAAGCTCTTCAATTAAAAATTAATATATATAAATATGTATCATTTGCAAATCAAATCAAATTTGTAATTTATTACTGCGTTTTGAAGAATGCATTCCTTGAAATTGTTAGGGAAATTGTATGGGGCATGTTTAATTTGTAACTATGCTGCAAGTGTAAATTTTTCGACAAATGAGTGATCACGGGTAATTTCTTTTTTTATTAAAAAAACAAAAAAAAAAACAATGTAAATGAATTTTTTTTTAGCATGCATAATTGATAATTTAGGCTGCTGAGGATTTTTTTTTTTTTTTTAGTTTATTAACCGGCGGTGCTAATTTTATTAAGTGGCGGTTCCAACAACAGTTTGTATTTATTTGATTCCCGTCCTGAAAATTTGATCAGATTAAGCGGCAGATTTTATTAACCAGTGATTTTTTTAAGTGGCGGTTACTGTATTTGCATATGATTATCATATTATTTGTCATTTTTATGAAAATAAAGAAAAAATTTTTTGTTGTTGCAATCACTTTTTAAAATAAAACCAATTTTGAAAGTTAACGACGTATCAGCATGAAAACAATGTAAATACAATGAAAATTTTTGATAAACAAATGTCATATAAAGTACAAGTACCTGAATAAATAACTCCATTTAATATATATATTAAAGAAAGAAAAATATATTTTTTTATATTTTTGTGTTTATTTTTGATGCCAATTCCCGATAGAGGGAGCCAAAATGATTGATACTGAGTATTTCAGATGAAAGAGAAGACTGTATTCGTCCGCGAAACTGCCACATCACGGTATTTTCGGAGTAAAAAATAGTTTGATTTTCAAACTGAGTTATAAAAAAAACAAGTGTTTTCCGGGGGAAAAGGGAGATGTCAGGCACATCAGATAAAAGCGATTAATATCATATATCAATTAAACGACATTCGGTCGAGCCATATTCGAGAAAAAATTGTACTACATATAGGCCGTCCATTTATAACTTAAATAAGCTAATTCATATCTCAAAATATATTGCACGCAGAAATATAGCGATTTCAGGGTAGGATCAGACAGAAGGAAAAACATCCCATATTTCCTGAGATGTTTAAGTGTCGGCTTTCAGCGGTTTCTTTGATCTCAAATTAGCTGTATATATGTGTCGCAGTTTTCGTTCGTATTTTCCGCTGAGTGTCGCCGCGTTCGTTTGCTTTTTCGCTTGCGTTGCTAGAAAAACTGCCGTTTTTCATGATAAATTATTCTAATATAAATTGTCATTCTATATATAAATAAAGATACGAGACAGACAGACATGATTATTTTTTATTATTATTTTGAGAGGAGGGAGAATGCAATAGCCTAGATTAAAAAGTTAAAGAATAAAATGAGTTTTAAATATGTAAAATAAAATGCAGCCAACTTATTTCTGGGTTCAGTTAAGTTTCAATTAAAAAATTAATGAGTAAGGTTATTAATTGTGTTAACCTTTGTTAATTGTGTTAAATTTTTATTGAAGTTGTCTACTTTTTGTCAAAGAATTTTGGAAGAAAGAATATTATTTTAAATCTTTATATAGGGAATTTTTATAACTTAGAAATATGTATTTTTAGTTTTGGAACAGGCAAAGTTAAAACAACTAACTATGCTACTAACTATATGTCTTATTAGTTCAGATGCTAATATATTACCCAGATTTTATTTGTTTTTAATTTTACTTTGGATTGATTTATTACTATTTTTACAAAATTAAATATTTTGAAAAGAACAATTAATCTATAATAATAAAAGATGATGTCTGTCTGTCTGTCTGAGCATCTATACGTTCAGCCCCTACTGAACGCAGAAGTATAAAATTTGACATACGGGTGCTGAGAAGCCTTCCCGAGTTGATAGTGAAAACAGAATTTAAAAATTTTAGTTAGTTCCGGAGATATTAATTAAAATGTAGACCCATGTCGATCGAAAAATGATCAAAAAAGAAACATTCTATCAGCACACGATTTTCTAAGCTGTCTCGATCGGAAACAAAACAGATGCGAGACAATTGTCTGCAATAAAAAAAGGAAATGAATGTAACCAATTAAGATATCACATGTTTTGTAGTGGGGATAAAAATTGCAATTTTCAAACTTTTTCAAATTTTCATTCACGTTACATTTAAATTAATATTTTATTTGGCATAGACAGCATACTATAAATCTACTGTTCAATTTTCGTGAAAATATATGAATAAATAAAAAAATTAAGTATTTATTGGAAAAAGATTATATTTTCTTTTATACTTTGCAGTATTTTAAATTGAGATATGCCGTTGAAATTTCGTAGTATTTGGTTTTAATGCCCGATAATTCGATTGTGAATATTTTTGAAAGACTACGATTACTAGGAAGGGGAAAAGGGGCAAAAATTTTAAAAAAAGAGCTACTGCGTTTGAAATTGGTTGGTATATTTAGATTTTAAGGCAGGGTAAATCAAATGTGAATATTTTTGAGTGTAAAATTATTATTATTGGCAGAAAGGGGGGGGGGGGAGAGCGAAGGGGCAAAGATGTAGAAAAGGAACGGGAGTTTCGGAGAAAACAACAGAATACCCAGAATACCTTTATTCTTTAATATTTTGCAGAGTTTCAAATTCGAATTTCTGCTCACATATCGTACTAAGGATTTTTAACGTTATATAGCTCAGAATTATGCAGTTTCGGAGAAAACCAGGGATAAGTCGGATTACTGAGAGAAATTTCGGAGAATAAAAAAAATAATAATAATACATTTTAATTTACATTTAATTGCAAATAAAATTTTATTCTAATACGGGTATTTCAAATTCTAATTATGATTAATTTTTTTTTTTTTTTTTTTTTTAATACGTCATTCAATACACATTTTAAAGTACTTTTACATTATCGAAAATGGAATTCGATATTTCACCCGATTTACACGTTTTGAGGTTTCCTGATTAGGTTTTCTTTTGTGTCTCAGCTACTAATTAAAATAATTTCATAAGTAATACATCATTAGAAAGCTTTTTTGATTTGGAATCGAACAGTGGAATACAGAAATTTCTACCGCCAGATGGTGCTGTAATATTTTCAAATTTCATCATTTCAATTATGATTAAATTATTTTTAAAATGTCATTCGAAAGATATTTTAAAGTTCTTTTATATTATCGAAAATTTTCACCAGATTTACACGTTTTGAGGTCTCCTGAATTTGTTTTCTTTTGTATCTCAGCTACTAATTAAAATAATTTCATAAGTAATACATCATTAGAAAGCGTTTTTGATTTGGAATCGAACAGTGGAATACAGAAATTTGTACTGCCAGATGGTGCTGTAATATTTTAAAATTTCAATATTTCAATTTCTACTTATGATTAAATTATTTTTAATACATCATTCGAAAGATATTTTAAAGTTCTTTTCAATTATCGAAAGTTTTCACCAGATTTACACGTTTTGAGGTCTCCTGAATCAGTTTTTTTTTTTTTTTTTTTTTTTTTGTATCTCAGTTATTAATTAAAAAAAGTTCATACGTAATACATCATTTGAAAGCTTATTTTAGTTGATACACATTTTAAAGTACTTTTACATTATCGAAAATGGAATTCGAGATTTCGCCCAATTTACACGTTTTGAGGTGTCCTGATTAGGTTTTCATTTGTATCTCATCTACTAATTAAAATAATTTCATGAGTAATACATCATTTGAAAGCTTTGTTGATCTGGAATGGAAAAACAGATTACAGAAATTTCTACCGCCAGATGGCGCTGTAATATTTTTAAATTTCAATATTTCTAATTCTAATTATGATTAAATTATTATTAATACATCATTCGAAAGATATTTTAAACTTCTTTTATATTATCGAAAGTGGAATTCGAGATTTCACCTGATTTACAATTTTAAGGTGTCCTGATCAGGTTTTCTTTTGCATCTCAGCTAATTGAGTAAGACCGTTCAAAATTGGTATATGTAAGTTAATTAGGAGGGGCTGGAAAGGTGGGGAAGGAATAGGCGCGCATGGGTTTGGGCCCCGGTGCGAGTTTTTACCCGATGATAAAAGATTTTTTTTTAAAATTTTATTTTCTTAATAATAAAATTTTGAGTTGAGAAGGAATATGCGTGTACAGGGCACGTACATCCTCAAACGTGCGCGCGCAGCGCGCATGGGTCTGCGCTGCCGAAGGCAGTGGGGTCCCGGTGTGAGTTTTTACCTGAAGCTAAATGATATATTTTTTAATTCCTTTTCTTGAGAATGAAAGTTTATGAGTAATAACATGGAATTTTGAGAAGTCATAAGGATGGTGAAGGAATACTTGCGTGCAGCGCACGGGTCTACGCTGCCGAAGGCAGTGGGGACCCGGTGCGACATTTTTCCGGATCAGAAATTTTTTTTCTCTTTTTTTATCGCATGATAAAAATTAATTCAATTTTGATAATTCATTAATTATTGTGATTCATTTAAAAATAGTGACCAGCGAAGCGGGTGTTGCCGCTCACCTTAGTTTGGCTATATGCGCAACCTTGGCGCACATCTCAGCCTGATGAAAACCTTACTAATTTTTTAAATTCAGAGAATATTAATTGGAAATTTCTGCCACCCCTGTGCCCCAAATTTTGGAGGGCTATGGGAGGCAGGCGTAAAATCGTTTAAGTATCATTTGAAACGCGCAGTAGGAAACGCTAAATTGACATATAAGGAATTCTTAACCGTTGTTTGTCAAATTGAGCGAATCCTCAATTCTCGACCCCTTACCCCCCTTTCAAACGATATCGAAGATTTGGACGTCTTGACTCCCGGCCATTTTTTAGTTGGTCGACCCATCACAGCGGTGATCGAACCCGAGTTCTCTGGCATTCCAGATAATCGATTAGATACCTGGCAAAAATTAATTAAAATAGTTCAAGGGATATGGAAAAAATGGCAATGTCATTATTTAAATACGTTACAACAAAGAAACAAATGGAAATTTGAAACAAATAACATTAAAAATGGGGATATGGTACTATTAAAGGAAGAAAACTTGCCCATATGCAGTTGGATTTTGGGTAGAATAGTAGAAATTATTCCAGGAAAGGATAACAAAATACGTGTAGTCTCGGTTAAAACAAGAAATGGGACATATAACCGACCTATTTCCAAAATTGCTCTTTTACCTTTAGAAAAGTAAAAAAAAAAAAAAAAAATGTTTGAAAATGAATAATGTATATAGTTAAATTTAATTTGTTTATTGTATTTCATTTGTATTATTTTATTGTTTACAATGTTATTAATATTTCTTTTGTATAAGTTTTATTATTTAAATTGCATATATAATATTTTCGTATAATTAATTATAATTATGGTATTACATATTAGAACTGTAATTTTGAAACAATGTTTCAAGATGGGCCGGTATGTTGTCGCTCACCTTAGTTTGGCTATATGCGCAACCTTGGCGCGCATCTCTTGTTCACTTGCATTCCCGCTTTAGCGGAGTAGTTGTATTGTTTTTCGTTATAAGAGTAGTATCTCTTATTACTTACAAACTTTGAATAAACACCATAAAATGCAATAAACTCGCAACAATTGTTTCGGGTCGAAAAAACACACAACCCTTCATCAGGCGAATAAAGTAAGCACGAGTGCTGCAGTCAAAGCGGCAATGCACAAAATCGTTTAAAATGAAAAGAAAAACTTTATAAAGTAGAAAGTAAATATAGCTACTGGTGTGAGTAGAATTGTACAAGAAAATAAATAAATGAGTGAGTTTAAACATATAACAATCTAAGGATAACAAAAATTAAACGAAAATCTAAGTTATGTGAGTAATTTCCAAGCATCAGAGAAAAAAGGAGTGGAAGAAATATCATTAACAAGATTTTTCGAATTTTTAAATATGTAAAATGCTTCATGAATATCCAAATGGGAGGAACAGACAGGAGATGAAATTATGTTTTTGAAAAAATCCCTGCTTCTCTTCGCTTAAAAAATGCTTTAAATAGGAGTAAGTTTGCCATTCTTAGGGCTATTATTCAGGATATACGACAGTCTCTCTCGTCTATTGAGTCGGAATTATATACTTTACATCTGTCTCTTAGCAATTCTGTTCATGATTTTTCTTCCTTTGAAAAAAGAAATTTCGCATACGTTGCGTTTCAGTCTTCTAGGCATCAAACTAACTTAAATAAGAAATTTAATTATCTTCTTAAACGTAACTCCTTTACTTCTCCCATTTCTCCTCTTGCTCAGAATACTGTTGTTAATCTCTCTTCGCACGTTCTGACTAATACTCAACGCGACGTGCTCAGTTTGGGTCTGAATTTTGCGCGTACTTCGAGACCCTGCATTCCGGATTTGATCGCTCCCATTGAAAATTCCTTTAAAAATAGTAAAATTTCTCCAGGCCAGTTAGAATCTCTTCGTTACATTTTATCTAACATTATTTCCACAAAAGTCTAACCTTACTCCTTCTCAAAAATCCGCCCTCTCTGAATTAAACTCCGCCCCCGATTTAATTGTCACAAGAGCTGATAAAGGAGGACAAACTGTTCTACTCAACAAATCGGATTATATTTCCCATGTTGAGTCCTTGCTTACTTCAGGTCCCTATTCGAAACTTAAAAAAGATCCTTCCAATGATCATCTTGATCAAGTCAAATACCACGTTAAAAATTCCGTTATTCTTAATGATTATACCAAGCGCATGGTTATTCCTTCTGCTGCTAATTGTGCCCGTTTGTATGCACTTCCGAAAGTTCATAAGCCCACTCTCTGCTTTCGGCCTATTGTATCTAATATTGGTACGGCTTCTTATAATCTTGCTCGATTTCTTTCAAACTCTCTTTCTCATCTAACTACTACTAATCTTTATACTGTTAAGAACTCGTATGATTTTGTGGACAAAATTAAATGCATCTCTCCGTCTAACTATACAATGATTTCTTTAGATGTAAAATCACTTTTTACAAATGTTCCGGTTCAAGGTGCTCTGGTTTGTTTAGAGAGAAGACTACGTGAATTCCATTATTCTTCTATTGAAATTGAGGAACTTGTAAATTTAGTTCATTTATGTATCAGGCAAACTGCCTTCATTTTTAATGGTACTTATTATTCCCAAAATGATGGTATGGCCATGGGTAGTCCTCTCTCTCCTTTACTTTGCGACATTTATATGCACTATTTTGAAGAAAAACTCTTCGGTGTATATAAATTTCCTCACTGGTTTAGGTATGTGGATGACACTTTCGTTCTTGTCTCCCCTGATGTCGATTTGTCCAATTTACTTTCTTTGGTCAATTCGATTGACCCATGCATTCAATTCACTTCTGAGGTTGAACAGGATTGCTCTTTGCCTTTCCTTGACGTTCTTGTGAATAAAGAAAATGATTGTTTCTCAACCACTGTTTTTAGAAAACCATTCTCGGTCTCTTTGCCACCGCATGCTCTCTCTAACCACGCCCCTCAACAAAAAATGTCTGCTTTTTACACTTATGTTTATCGTGCCTTACACATTTGTTTTGATCCGTCTAATCTTTCGAAAGAAATTAATTATTTAAAATCTCTTGCTCTCTCTCGTGGCTATAACCCATCTATCATCGATAAAGCTCTATATAAATTTAAGAATCCTAAACGTTCTGCTCCCAAACTAAACGATCACAGTCTCATCCCAGTTGTTTTACCTTTTTATTCTTCACTCTCTTTTAAAATCTCTAAAATTCTTTCACCGTTTGGTTTCAAAGCTATTTACAAACCCGTCAATAAAATTAAATTATCTTCTCTTAAGGATCCCATTCCCACCGAAAACCGTTCTGGAATTTATTTAATTCCGTGTTCGTCCTGCAACTTAGGTTATATTGGTCAAACTAGGAGGCGTTTGAAATACAGAATAAATGAGCACTGTCGGAATGTTCGTAATGAAGAGATTACCAAATCTTCTGTTGCTTCCCACTGCTGGTCTCAAGGTCATCGTTTTGATTTTTCCAAAACTAACATAATTTCATCTCCTGTCTGTTCCTCCCATTTGGATATTCATGAAGCATTTTACATATTTAAAAATTCGAAAAATCTTGTTAATGATATTTCTTCCACTCCTTTCTTCTCTGATGCTTGGAAATTACTCACATAACTTAGATTTTCGTTTAATTTTTGTTATCCTTAGATTGTTATATGTTTAAACTTACTCATTTATTTATTTTCTTGTTTTCTTGTACAATTCTACTCACACCAGTAGCTATATTTATTTATAAAGTTTTTCTTTTCATTTTAAACGATTTTGTGCGTTGCCGCTTTGACTGCAGCACTCGTGCTTACTTTATTCGCCTGATGAAGGGTCGTGTGTTTTTTCGACCCGAAACAATTGTTGCGAGTTTTTTGCATTTTATGGTGTTTATTCAAAGTTTGTAAGTAATATTTTTACAACGCCAGTTTATTGATGCTTCTTTATTAAAAGTAGTATCTCTTGTTCATCTTGTTCGGTGATATGGTTCACCCTTTTTATAGTTTGTGTTGACTATGGTGTCAACATATTTGAATACGTTAATAATACGTCATCTATAAATTGTATATATGTAAATAATACTTTAATTAAATGTTTGTGAAGTAATAGCTTCAGAATAGTAATTATTGAATACAGTCCATTCATAAAGTATTGTCAACAGCGGGCGTAGCCTGCTAGTACACAATGAAACATAATCATCAAAAGAACAATCACAGAAAAAGCACAAATAGTGACATTTATCAAATCTAAAGCAGTGAATAAAATGCAATGAATATTTTGATAATGAAATTAAAAAATAAATAAGAAAATAAATAAATGCTGGAATATTGCTAAAGAACTCAAAAACTAAATTTTATACTTTAAAATACTTATGTAAATGTGAGCACAAAAGTGTTTCCATGAAATATTCATTCTAGATGTTAAACAATCACAACTAATTTTTATTTTTATTTTTCTTATTAATGATTAATATTGTGAAAATGCTATCAAAATACTGTTTAATATTCTTTTTTAAATATCCATGTACACAAAATAAAGTATACTTAGAGATATTTTGTATTAGTTCCAGGCAGGGTTAGAAATAAGCGGTCGTCAGTCGCATTTTGCGACCAGTTTTTTCATTTTGACGCCTAGAATTCCAATCATAGGTGCCATATTTGACGCCTGGATTTTTTCCTCATCATACCTAATAATTTTCCAAATCCCATCAGACTATAAACAAGTCTGTTTCAGTCAATTGAACCTAATAAAAAATGATTTAAGAAATCATATCTCTATGAAAGTAGTTGACGATTTGTTAATGATTAAATTAAACAGCCCTAAATTGGAAGATTTCTGCCCAGAAAATGCTATTAAATTGTGGTGGAATGATGTATCTTCTGGGTGTAGAATGAATTTGCGATTTTAAATATGTTTAATATTGTCAAGGTTTAATATTGTTACATTCATTACATAAATATGTTTTATATAATCTTGCATGTATTATTTACAAGTTGATGCTTTATTATTATTATTATTTTTTTAATATACAAATTTAATTATAGATGGCACCTAGATTTTCCATTTTGACGCCCAAAAAATTTAATCCAGGCATCATTTTGACGCCTAGTTTCAAAATTCTTATTTCTAACACTGGTTCCAGGCAATTGCAATATATTGATTTAAAAAAAAAAAAAAAAAGGTTGAAATACTTGCTAAAGCAGTCAAAAAACCACTGTTTTTATTTAAAACCCTATAAGAGTACACTTTTTACTACAATTTAAAAAAAAAAAAAAAAAAAAACATAACTGGTTAAGGCTCTGCCTCAGTACAAAAATGTTTAAATTGTGAATCTTGAATTTTGTTCAAAAAAAGATGTTAAATGCAGAAAAAAACATTTTTTTAAAAATTCCAGCTGATATTCAAACATCATATATTATTTTTTTTATTATTATGCGTAATATAACCTTCAAATCCTAAAATTTTAAAAATGATAGCATGATCACAATCTGAGATATGATTTTTCTTGCAATATAGCGTATATGAAAATAAGAGCAACATTGATAGCTCCTGCATGAAATTCTTGAAAACTTTGATATTTTTTATTTCAAAAACTATTTTGCCTAGGTCCAAAAAAATTGACTGGAGTTAGTTACATGTTAGTCAGAACAAATCAGCAAATTTTCAAGAAAATCCAAGATGGTGGGTTACATGGCCTGGTTGAATTGACATGGAATGACCCATATTTCATTTCAGTGAAAGTATTGCATTGAAAGAAAAAAGGGGATCAGTAAAAAAATTAAAGAAAACTGAAAATATTTGAGATCACCCTATAAAAGTATTTGGAATGTGTTTTGGCTATAGCCTTTTTATCTCTAATTTTTTATGAAACATACATTCATAGAGATATAACAATTTCCTTATTAAATTGAAGGATTAATTTTTAGGAAACTTGACTGTACTGCAATAAGAATACAAAAATGTTAAATATCTAATGAAATATAACCATTTTTTTTTTTTACTAAATTTTGTCAACATTTTATTTGTATAATTTAATAACCAAATGTATTGAGCTACTTATGAAAACCCCAAACAAATATGCAGTGGTGTAGTGCAGGGTTGCAGAAAATGCTCAGACCTCTGAAATTTCCCCCCAACACATTCTAAATTCTCCCAAAAATAATGCATCAACCTATTATTAGAAAGTTTATTTATTTTCTAAGTTTGACCTACTTTTTTTTTTTTTTTTTTTTTTTTTTTGGGGGGGGGGGGGAGGGTTAAAGAGTATTTAAAGGGAATACACTTGTAACAGAAGAATACAGCTGTTAATTTCTAGTAAGTTTGTTTTTTCAGTAATTTTTTTTACTTCCGTTTTAATTTTTATTTTATTCTAAGATAATAAATATTCAAAATTTCTCCAGACAGCCAGAATTTCCCCCGAACATCGTTTGCACGTTCGGACATATTCTGCTCCCCTGATGTAATGAAGGTAATACTACTTAAATATATAAAATAATAAAATTTATTTAATGAAGTAGAATCAATGTATAATTTAAACTCTTAAATGAGTAGTAATTTATTTTAAAACAGTACTCCTACTCCTACTTCTGAATTATGATTAACAGTATGCAGCCAGATACTTGCAATGTGATTAATTTGATGCAGTTTTTAATGACTGCATTGTAGATCTTATCTTAAAAACAAATGCTGGTATAAATTTTTGTTTAAATAGTTATGTGTATGTTTGAAATACCACCCTAAAAAGAACATTTACACTAACGGTCCTTAAACATCTGTGAAAATACACAATCCCACCAACGCATATGATTTCATTTTTTTTTTTTTTCAACCAATGAACAATGCTGCTACTGGCAGGAGTTAGAAAATTGTACTTGCATGTGTTTTGTTTGATCACTAATTGAATGTTATTAAGATGTTCAGATTCGCTAAAAAAGTATAAAGGCAGTAGAAGTATAATTATTATTTTTTTCTTTTAAAATTAATTATGTATATCTAAATTAAATTTTACACTAATTGTTTTTCATTTTAGTATGTGAATTAACATCATATTTTCTCATATATAACCAAATTATCGGATTTTCATTGCTGCAAAATCTTTTGTTTACATTTGCAAAGTGAGTGTGGATTATAGACAATTGTGAATTATGGGTATGCGGATTATAGATCCTGAACTGTAGTTACCACTTTCCCCTCAGGTGCTATGAAAGTTTTTACAATGTGTCTCTTTAATTTTGAAGTTTTAGTTTACTTTAGGTAGTTTTTATTTTATATTATGATTTTATGCATATAAGAAATTACTAAAAATTTTTCTATCTATTTCATTGACAATACAATTCGCTAAAGTAAATTATTAATACCGTAACAGTCTTGATTTTTTTTCCCTTAAAACTGGTTCCCTCTTAGCTCCATTTTTGCAAAAAATGTGGTCTCCTTTTTTATGAAAAGTAGTCCCCTTTTTCCCTTTCTTGTAACAAAAATTGAATGAGAGCCCTGCAGACGTCACGAAAAGTTGTGTAAAGTCGCTTATATCTCTAAAACGAGAGCTTGTGTTAAGACAACACTTGCTGGTGTGCAACTAGACATCATGACAGTCACAAGTATAACAGTCAACATTCTACGATGATTCCTTTTCGAGCAATGTGAAATACAAAATCAATTTCGCAAATCGGGATTACTGTACTTCCTTATACTTACAAGGAGACGGCAAGGGTGTGGGGTCCTCAAATCGAACGGAGGTTCTGCATGTAATTAGCACTCGGTGAATGTATTCATATACTCAAACCCTAGAGCGCAGTACTTAGCCATCGCCAAGAAAATAATTTCTGATGTTTGAAAAAAAAAATTTTTAATTTGTATTAAAATTTAATGAATCGTTATAAACAATTTCTTTTCAACTTTTATACATTGTTAAATCGCGAATTTAATGATTTCTAACTTTTTAACGATTAGAACTTAGAACTGTAGATAGAATAAATACAAAAGCCACAGTTCTTTTAAACATTACCATTTATTTTTTATTAAATAACATATTATTAAATACAATGAATATTTATGATTATACGTTTATAGCATTAGCAATTCTTTCAATCATTCATCTTTACGAATACACAAACCTGGATGATATTTATCATAAAAACAAGAAAAACACAAATTTTGTCGACAACTTGCACAACAAATAAATGCAGCTTTTTTACAGGAGCACGGTGTTTTGAGAATTTCTTCTAAAAAGCAAACTCTGTTCACATTCATAAATATTTCTCGATGTTCAGATAATTTTGACGCATACCAGGCATATTTGATCATCTTTGGAAAAATTGGAGAAGAGAGCTGATGATGAACGATTGATTGAATTTTAATTGTTTAAATAAGAAATTGTTTATAACGATTTATTAAGTTTTAATAGGTAAAAAAAATTTTTTTTTTTCAAACTTCAGGAATTTTTTTCTCGGCGATGGCTAAGTAGTGCGCTCTAGGGTTTGAGTATATGAATGCACTCACTGAGTGCTAACTACACGCGGAACCTATGTTCGATTTGAGGACCCCCACACCCCTGCCATCTCCTTGTTGGTATAGAGAAGTAAAAACAAAACTTTAAGCTTTTAAAATTTTATTATGAATTATTTCTATTCTATGTTCATTCAAAATATGCTATGATACTTTTATATATTACTACGAAATTTATTTATAACTATGCTTAATATAGTATATGTTAAACTTAGTTAGGTGATACTTTAAAAATATAGTTATTTTTACTTTCTTCTATATTCAATAGAAGAAAATATTGGATTCGTAAAAATTTTCAACCTCAGGTTTTTGATGCATTTACATGTTTTGAGAGCTGTAGAACACGATTTGACCATTTTTAGAAAATGTCAGTCTGTGTGTGTGTGACAAAATTTTGTGGTAACTGTATCTCAGGAACTACTGAACAGAATTTCCTACAAATTGGTATGTAGTTGCACCTTGACATAAATTAGTGCTTATCAACTTTTGGTAAAAATTGTCTTACAGGTTGTGTTATCATGCCGCTTTTTCTAAATTTTCAACATGGTGATATAGGACAAAATTTTGTATAAATGTGCATAAAGAGAATTATTTTTTAGTAATCTATCATTATGAAATTTACAAGAATTATTTATAATAGAGATAGGTCAAGAGCTCGCCAATACCTTTAAAATGAATGGTTGAACCATCGATCTGCGATAATTTAAAATAAAGTTATCGATTTTTTTCATAAAATTTAATGTAATATTGACAATAAAATTGACTCTTTTTTTTGATATTTAGTGTTATACTACTCCTCTAATAATATGGGAATTGTGTGCATTATCATGGAAGATAATTTTTTTTTTTTTTTTTTTTTGGAATGACTGCTGCTGATATTGCAAGTTTTTAAGAAAAAGCAGTAATTCTGAATGTTAAACAATCTTGAATTGCATCTGAAATTCTTATAATTACCGTGAGATGAGAGAAATACGAATGCTTTGTGGACATATATATATTGTAATATATTTAATATTTACTCGTACAGATTTTTAAAAAATTTATTAGTCTAAGCTGTAGGGCCCACCAGCGGCCAAGCGGTTCTACACTCAAAGCTGGTAGACATGGGATACTGGGTTCGATTCCGGGGCACGCTCGTTGGCCTAGTCGTTCAGAGTTTTTCATGGTTTTCTCCAAAACTTGTATAAATATGGGCTAGTACCCTTTAAAAAGACTCCCACGGAGGGCTCTCTGCTTTAGGCCCAAGACCCTAGAGTAGTCAATCAGCCTTACTCCCAATACACCAATAGTCCAAGCTATATGCAGGTACAAATCATGAAAAACGGCAGTTTTTCTAGTGACGCAAGCGAAAAAACAAACGAACGCGGCGATGTTGGGTCAATTATAAGCCCAACGATATTTTAAATGAGCAGAGTGCTGAACTGGAGGAAGCTATATTAAAACTTGTCTATGGAGAAGAGAAAAACTAATATGTGCATGTGTAAACAACAAGAATGACTAAAGTTTTTCATTTTAAACTTAACATTTATTGACTGTGTATATAACAATAACAAACATAAACAGCAAACTTAACAAAATAAATAAACATAAATTTAATGTATATATATATTGAAATTTAAATATTAATTAAATTAATTACTTTAGAATTATTAACTCACGTTTAAATAAACCATGCTCAAGTCGTCGAAAAAAACAAACTCTTAAACATATCATACTGGCCATTGAAAAACCACTGATAACACAGCAAACATGATGTCAAAACTTATTTCCAAAAACACATAGCTGTAGTATAATTTAACTATTGATAACACTATTCAAAGAAAAATAAAACATCGCCCGCGATGTAACGGACAGCAACAGCCGACCTGGCTGACAAAAATAACAGGCAGAAGGAAGCAAAAAGAAGCCACTTCTTCAGCTAGGAAAACTGTATTTATATCACTCGCGAAATGAACGACGAGCTAACGCCCACTAGCACAACCAATCAGAGAACGGCACATGTCGCGATTGCACAACGTTGACGGAAGAAGCGTCATATGACGTCACCGGAAGTACGGTGCGCCCGCCTGATGGTGAAAAACGAAGTTAGGTCAGTTGCAGACTTAGCTGCCCTATGAGAAGGTTGTAAAAATAAAGGATGAACAAAAACTAAATAAACAAAAGATCGTTTTATATTAATTTAAGTGAGTAGAGGTATTTAATTATTTTTATACTTTCAGTTATAGTAGAAAAAACTAACATTACATAGAGTTTAACTAATTTTTATATTATATTTAGAAAGTTAATTTTAATTTAAGTTGGGAAAAATATTAAATATTGACTTGGCTAAAAAAAATGCCATGAAATCCTATAAATAGCACTTGTACCTAACAAGAGGCCCCCCCCCCCCTCATGGCCATTTTTTTATTAGAACAAGCACGAACATTCCCAAGAAAAACTGACCATACCTTAAACTTAAGGTAAAAAAAAATGCTTGAGCATGGCTAACAAAGAACACATTTAACAACCCATATTATAACCATTAGAATATTAAAGATTATAACAAAAATTTTCTTTAGTAACTAACACAAAAACACTTATTTCAGCATCACATTTTTTTAACTTCAATAATGCACAACACCACTACAGCAAGTATTTCGGTTTTCCATTTGACTACGATGTGAAGAGTCCAATCAAGATACAAGTTTTCATCCAAAAAAAAACATGAAGAATGTCCTGTTTATCAAGTCCACAAAAAAGCCAATATGCATTTTAAACAAAGAATGTCCATCCAATGCATCTAAAAAACATTGAAAAGACTAAGAAAAATCTAGAAAGAGTTTACACAATATATATATACTATTAATCAAAATTTATACAAAGTTACATTATGCAAAACAAGAAAATTTTAAAACAATGTGCATTTAAGAAAAGTTTTAAGACAATGTGCTAAATCATTTGCATACAAGAATCTAAAACAATGTGCCGAAAATTTAAATGTCTAGTAATTCACACAAGACTGACAAACCCCCATATCACCACATTTAGTGGTATCAAAAAACTTAGTAACTTTAGTTACATAAGCAAAAAAAAACATGTTCATACAAATGTAATGAACAGTTCAAGAAAAATTTATATTTATCAAAAAGTTAATTTTTAAACGGTAAGTATAATTAAATTTAATTTTATTTACTAAATAGAGTACTTATAAAACTTATCAATTCTTGCTTAGTTAATGGTTTAGTAAAGATATCAGATAAATTATGTTCACTTCTTACAAATTTTAATTCAAATATATTATCTTTCACAAGGTCTCTAACAAAAAATAATTTTACATCAATATGTTTCGACCTGTGATTTTCTATAGGAGAAGGAACAAAATCTATAGCAGCCTGATTATCCATATATAAAACTGATTTAGGTTTATTATTAATAAAATGAAAAATGCTACACTCGGTGATTATCCTATCAAACCATAAGAGATTTTTAGATGCTTCTGTCATGGCAATAAATTCTGCCTCCATTGTAGAAAGACTTACTGACTTCTCTTTAAAGGTTCGCCAATCAACTGGAGAGTTATCTAATAAAACTAGTTGTCCTCCTAAGGAGGTACGATCATCTCGGTTGGCTGCAAAGTCAGCGTCAGAATAAACAAATAATTGGGGCTTTTTACAATTAAATTTTAATTTATAAGATTGAGTATTTTTAACATAACCAAGAAGCTTTAATAAACCTTCCCAATGAATTCTACCTGGATTTTGTTGGAATTGACTATAGATATTAACTGCATAATGTCTGGTCGAGTTCGGTTACACAAAAAAGATAAACATCCCAATAAGTTACGATAAGGAATCTTTGACATTTCACGGACTTCGCAATCCTTGGTCGGGCAATTTGACTTAGAAAAAACAGTGCCTTTAGCAATGGGCAGTGATGAAACGGGAATATTAAAGTTTTTAAATCCTCTATATATTGCATTTGATGCATTTCAAGACAATCACCAGCTTACTCGAATTCTACACCTAAAAGTTTTATAGTTTTTCCTAGGACTTTTAGTTCAAAATGCTTACACAATAAATCTAAAGTTTTATTAATGATTTCAATGTTCCGACCAAAGACTACGATGTCGTCCACATATAGTAATAAAACAATTTCATTATTAAGAATATATACACAATTACAAGATTCAAACTTTTTAAAACCAATAGAAACAAGAACTTTATGCATTTCATAGAACCATTCTCGACCAGACTGATGCAAGCCATATAAAGCCTTATCCAATTTACAAAAATATTCTTCTTTATCCTTTTCAATAAATCCCTGAGGTTGATTCATATAAATCGTTTCACCGAGTGGAGCATAAAGGTAAGCGCTAGCAACATCACATTGTATGTGGGTCCAGCCTAAATAAGAAACTAATAGGAAAAAAAAGAAATGAATTACAGCAAAATTAACTACTGGGCTGAATGTCTCTTCATAAGTTTCCCCTTTAATCTGCTTAAAGCCTTGCGCTACTAATCTGGCTTTGAATTTAGCTATCTGGCCTTTTTCGTCTCTTTTAATTGTAAAGACCCACCTATTGCCTACAGGCGTACAATTTGGAGGTAATTTTTCTAAGTGCCACACTTCACGCTCCCTCATAACTGCAATTTCTTTATTCATGGCTTCTTGCCAGTATTCATACTCAGGAGACTTTATGGCTTGATTGAAAGTATTAGGAATTCTTATGTTGGTAAGAATTGGTAAAAAAAAAAGGTCTAGTCTTCGCTTATGTCTAGTCAAATTACTTTTCTGGCTGCAAAATGTGAAACTGGATTTAAAGTAGAACTAGTTGATGGATCAGGACTAAAAATTTTCCCACAGAATTTATTTTTGCCACTAAAGTCAAAGTCCTCAGGATTAAAATAAATGTTATTTTTCTGGCAATAAACTTTTACGTCATTTAACGATCTTAAACGGTCACCTTTATTCTCAGGATAGTAATAAATGTCAGTTTTATTTCCCGTGGGACGAGTAGAAGCATGTCTAATCCAGTAGCTACCTTGTGCATCTTGAGTCTTACCACAAGTTTCTTCATCTTCTTCGCTTATGTCACTGAAAACTTCGCTATCCTTTTGGTCACTTAAGACAGGATTATAGCGGTCAGCGTCAAAAGGTGGTACTATGTAAAACTCTTCGGGCTCTAGCACTGCTCCACTGTCGCTACCATTTGGATTGTAAAAAACTGACTCATTAAACTTTACATTAAGAGTTTCTATTATTTTATCCTTTTCAGGTAACCAAATTTTATAACCTTTTGTTCGAGATGCATATCCAACCATATATCCTTTAGTGGCTTTAGGGTCTAATTTATTTCTTCTCTGTCTCGGTGTGCCAACATAAGCAGTAGGGATGGACCGGATATCCGGAAAATATCCGGTATCCGGCATATCCGGCTGATTTTTCAATATCCGAAATATCATCGGATATCCGGATCAAAATCACCGGATATCCGGTTAATATGCCGGATATCCGGTTTTTTAATATTTGCTTTTTTTCTTGTTTTCTTTCATTAAGATATGGTGAGAAATGCGAGAAGCAACTTTTCTCCCTCCGTTTGCGGGGAAACTTAAAAAAATAGCTTCTTAAATCACGTCACTAAATCAATATCATAAAATTACACGTTTGTGTCTCCGTTAGTTTGACTCGGCATTGCTGAGCGAGCAAGCACGTCAGTCAGGAGATCTGCCTTTATAGATGTAGATTCCTGCAATTCATTTCTTTTAATTAAAAACAAGTATGTTGTGGAAATCAAGAGACTTTCTTCTATATTTTCCTACATAAATTCACTAAGGGCAAATAATTTATTAAAATTATTATTTATTAAAATTATCTAACATGATGAATACAAATAATTTTCATCTTAGAAAAAACTGACATTAAATATTCAAAGAACGACAGTTTTATTATGTACTAGCAGGCTTTGCCCGGTTCGCTGGTCATTATATATTTAAGGAAACTCTTTTCTATATCGCTTTATTAAAAAAAGAATTAAAAAATACTGAAATCGCTCACAAGCTCTTCTTGTGTTCCCACTGCCAGGTTGACATAATTTAGTGCCTATCAACAGTTGGTGTCAACCAATCAACAGGTGGCGCTGCTATGCAGCGACTTCCACAGTTTGAAAAAAGGAAATAACTCAGGAACTACTGTGCAAAATTGCATAAAAATTTACATGTGGATGCACCTTGGCATAAGTTACAGGGATCAACTTTTGGAACTAGTTGCTCAATAGGCGGCGCTCCTATGCAGCGATTTCCTCAGCTTAAGGGAAGATTAAATTTCAGGTTCTAATGTGTATAATCAAACAATACTTGACATGTGAGAAAGCCTTTATGAGACATTACACCGATTCAATCTGGATGTATATCTACCAATATTTTGCGCTGCTATAGTGCAGTTTTTTCCAGAGAACGGGAATGCATGCTTCAACTTCTATGGCATTTAGCTGTACGAAACTTCATACATGAGATAACCAGTATGAAAACGTATTTCTTAAGGTGTTAGTTAAACTGTGTTTCTTTGATTATTTAGTATTAGTTTTCTCCAAGATAAAAAATCGCCTGCATTCATCATGGTAGATAATTTTAATAAATAATTGTCTTTGTAGTTTATTTTAACTGAGTGAATTTATACGTATAGGAAAATATAGAAGAAAGTTTTGTGGTGGTTACAACATACTAGTTTTACTTTCTCTTATCCATGTAAATGGTAGAGAAGTAATGTTCTTGGTTCAAATTTTTTAAGTCGAGTTTTTTTTTTTTTTTTATGTACACGATTTAAGGTCCCCTGAATCCAAAATTCCTATTTTTAACGGTTGGTCTGTGTGTCTGTGCATGTGTCTATCATCAGCATATCTCAAGAACAAATAATAGCAGAAAGTTCAAACATGGTATTATAAATTTTTATGACACAGGGATGCTACACTAAATCTTTCATGAAGATCAAACAAATGATTCGTATACAGGGAAACCCAAGAGAATTCAAATACATTGCGTCTATGGGGGAAATTAAGTATGTGCTAATTTTCGTCAAGGTGCATCTACATGTAAATTTATATGCAATTCTGTGCAGTAGATCCTTAGCTACAGCCTTTCCTTAAATTACGGAAATCGCTGTACAGCAGCACCACCTGTTGGACGATAAATATTCAAATTGAACTGCTATTAGGTCTCATAATGGCCTTCTTACATATTAAATTTTATTTGATTGTACGCAATAGAACCTGAGATATAGCCTTCCCCTTAAATTGCAGAAATCACTGTATAGCAGCGTCACCAGTTGAGCGGTTGACAACAAAAGTTGGCAGGCACTAATTTAGGTCAAGTTACATCTGCGTATGAAACTATCTGCATTTATGTGCAGTAGTTCCTGAGATATAACCTTCCTTTGAATTGCAGATATCGCTGTACAGCAGCGCCACCTGTAAGCTGATAAGCATTCAAATTGCACTAGCATAATGACTTACAATGGCCTTCTTACATATTAGTTTTGTTTGCTTATACGAAATAGATCCTGAGATATATATAGCCTCCCCTTAAATTGAGGAAATCGTTGTATAGCAGTGCCACCTTTTGAGCAGTTGACACCAAATATTTATTGGCACTAAATTAGGCCAAGTTGCATCTGCATATAAATTTATATGTGATTTTAAGCAGTAGTTCCGGAGATACAGTTGCCACAAAATTTTTGTTCTCTCTCTCTCTCTCTCTCACACACACACACACACACAGACGGACAAACATTTCCTAAAAATGATCAAATCGTATTCTAGGCCTTTCAAAACGTGTAAATCCATCGAAAACGGAAGTCAAAAATTTTTACGAATCCAATACTTTCTTCTATTGAATAGAGAATAACGTAATAAAATAAAATAACTCTGTTATGGCTTTATTATCCCAATGATATTTACAATTTTATTTTATTCTGAAGGTATATATAGAAAAAGTATTGGATTCGTGAAAATTTTCGAACTCCAGTTTTCGATGGATTTACACGTTTTGGGATGTCCTGAACACGATTTGACTGTTTTTAGAAAATGTCTGTCTGTCAGTTTGTGTGTGTATGCATCACAAATTTTGTGGATGCTGTAACTCACGAGCCAATAAACGAAATTTAAATAAACTTGGTATTTAGTTGAACCCTGACATAAACTGGTGCTGATTAGATTTGTGGAACAATTGCTCAATAGGTGGTGCTGTGATCGCATTTTTTCTAAATTTTTAACATGCCAGTATGGGACAAAATCTTGTATAAATGTACTTAATGAGAGTTATTTTAAACGTGTGATTGTAAAATTAATATGAATTATTTATAATAGTAATAGTTAACATGAAAAAAAAATTGTGCATGTTGCAGCATAGCTTCACCCTCTGGAAGGGGAGTTAACACCCCCCCTCCCCCCCCTCGGGGGGGGAGTAAATTTTCAATATGGGTGTTTTGTTTCGAAAGACTTCGTCATTACCTTTAAAATAAATGGTTTAAGCATAGATCTGTGATAAATTAAAACAAAGTTATAGATTTTTTTTATCTTTTAACGAAAAAAAATTAGAAAAAAATCTTATTTCTTTTGATATTGGCAAAAAAATTTACTTTCTTTCGGCATGTAGTGATATAATTCTTTCAGATAAAAATCATCTGCATTTATAATAAAAAATAATTTAATAAAAAAATTATGTTCAATGAATGTTGTGTAAAATTATATAGAAGAAATTCATGTGGTGGCCACATCATACTAGTTATGTATGCGAATGGAATTCAGTTGTATAAAAACGAAATGCAAATATCTTTTTTACTTTCTTCTATATGCAATAGAAGAAAGTATGGGATTCATAAAAATTTTCGACTTCCGGTTTTCGAAGGATTTATACGTTTTGGGAGGTCTAAGAACATGAATTTACAATTTCTAGAAAATGTGTGTGTGTGAGAGAGAGAGAGACAAAAATTTTGTGGCAACTTTATCTCCGAAACCACTACTCAGAATTGTATATAAATTCGTATATAGATGCACCTTGACCTAAATTAGGGCCTATCAACTTTTGGTGTCACTGCTCAACAGGTGGCGCTGCAATACAGTGATTTCCTCAATTTAAGGGGAGGCTATATCACAGGTTTTATTGCGTATGTTCAAACAAAACTTCATATGTAAGAAGGTCATTATGATACATTATGCTGATTCAAGTTAAATGCTTATCGTCCAACAGATGGCGCAGCTATACTGCAATATAAAGAAGGCTATATCTCAGGAATTACTGTACAGATTTGAATATAAATTTATATGTAGATGTACATTGACATATATTAGTATCTGTCAACTTTTGGTGTCAACCGCTCAACAGGTGATGCACACGCAGCGATTTCTGCAATTTAAGAAAAGGCTATATCTCAGGTTTTATTGGGTATAATTAAAAAAAAACTTGATATGTGAGAAGACCATTATGAGATATTATGCCGATTCAATTTGTATGTATATCTACCAATAGGTTACGCTGCTATAGTGCAGTTTTTTAGATTGCTGTAAGATGAAAATCGCCTGCATTTATCGTGGTGGGAAATTTTAATAAATAATGTTTATCGGCAAACAGGTGGCGCAGCTAAAAAAGCGATTTCCGCAATTTAAGGGAAGGCTATATCTCAGGAACTAATGCACAGAATTGCATAAAAATTTATCTGTAGTTGAATCTTCACATAAATTAGTTTCTATCAATTTTTGATGTCAGCTGCTCAACAGCTGCCGCTGCCACACAGAGATTTCTGTAATTTAAGAAAAGACTATATCTCAGGTTCTATGGCGTATTATCAAACAAAACTTGATATGTGAGAAGGACATTATGAGACATTACGCTGATTCAAGTTGAATGCTTATAGACCAATAGATGGCGCTTCTATACTGAAAATTTCCTCGATAACGGGAAGACTATATCTAAACTTGTATGAGATATGAGATAACCATTATAAATACGCATTTTTAAAGATTTATTTATAGGCAATAAAACTGTCCTTATTTGGATATTTGGTTTTAGTTTTCTCCAAGATAAAAATCATTTGCATTCTTTATGTTAGATAATTTTAATGAACAATAGTTTTAATAAATTATTTGCCCTTAGTAAATTTGTATAGGAAAATATAGAAGAAAGTATTGTGGTGGCCACAATATACTAGTTTAATTATTGTGTGCTCTTAAAAAACTGAAAATTGCATGTGAACTGGGGAAGGGGACTGCCGGATATCCGATGATATATCCGGCCGGATATCCGGATCCGGCAAAGTAAAAAAATATCCGGAATGCCGGATATCCGTATCCGGTTATCCGGTAAAATCCATATCCGGTCCATCCCTAATAAGCAGTTACTCCGAAAGGCTTTAGGTGTTTAACGGATGGCATGAATCCAGTATAGAGCTCACAAGGAGTTTTAAGTAAGGTCTTAGGACAAATTCTATTCCATGTGTATACAAAATACATGGCAGCCTCAGGCCAAAAACTTTTATTCATTCCGCTTTCGCTAAGAATGGTTCTCATTCCGTCAGCCACAGTCTGATTAAATCGTTCGACAACTCCATTTTGTTGGGGTGTGTATATATTTGTCAGTTCGTGGTCTATACCTTTACTTTCAAAGAATTCTTCAAGCTGACTATTTACAAACTCTCCCCCATTGTCAGAACGAAAAAACTTGACATTAACATCCAAAAACTTTTCAGCACGATTAATATGCCGTATAATGACATCTGCTGCATCTGACTTAACTTTAAGTGGGTAAAGGTTGACATGGCGCGAGAAATCATCTATAATAGAAAGAAAGTAGTTTTCTCCGCGTCTGCCTTCAACTTTACATGGACCCCACAAGTCAGCATATATCAGTTCTAATGGACGTCTTGACCTTATTTGTCCCAAGTGCTTATGTGAAACAGACTTAAACTTATTTAACTGGCAGGTTTCACAATTAAAGTCCTTTATATTTAAACTATCCAAACCCTTAACTCTTTTTTCTTTAAAAGTATGTTCAAGTATACTTGGACTAATATGCCCAAATCTTTTATGCCATACATTAACACTATTTTTCTCCACTATGGAGGTTTCAAAAGTTACATTTTTACGTTTAGAATTAACAGGCTTAGCAAAAACATGATAAATACCCTTCTTTAAATGGGCTTTAAACAAAAAGTAATTATTTCTATATATTTTAATTCCACCATTGCCACCAATAAACCGGCATCCTTTCTTATCTAATGCTGGACCCGAGATCAGATTTCGACGTAATTTAGGGGAATACATAACATTTTCAAAAGTCCAAATTCTGTGACCAATTCTAAGTTTAACTTTTCCTACTCCCTCTATATCAACATTTACATCTTTTACTGCAACAGACATTTTTTTCATTAAATAATGGTTTATAATAACAAAACAAATTTTTATCATAACAAAAATGTTGTGAGGCCCCGGAATCGAAAATCCAAGAACCCTCACTATTAGATTCAGATAAACAAGATTGAGTTACAAGTAAAAGATTTGAAAAGTTACAACCTGACTTAAAAGTCCTTTGTCCACGTCCACGTCTATTGACATTCCTCCTGGCATCCGGACTCTGGTCTCTTCTACCTTGCCAATTCTGGTCTGACTGGGAAGAGTCTCTCCATCTACTGGATCGGGAAGAAGAACGATTCTGACGACAACGCTGGCTCCGGAAGCGGTCATTCCAATGATACGATTGTCCCCTGGAGTTTCCTTCTTGATTTCGGCTCTTGTTTCGACTGCATCTTGTTTCACTAAAACGCTCTTTACTGTTTCCAGCACTATTGTAGTCTAATCCGGTCATGTTCGCTTGCAATTTATTATAAACCTGTTTGTCTACATCTCTTAAACATAATCTCGACTCTTCTGCAGACAACTCAGTTAATATCTCGCTAAAGGTAAACCTATCGTCTGGCCACCGCAAAATCGTTTGTACAATACTATCAAATTTACTAGGTAGATACAGGGCTGCCAACAACTACACATTTGGTGTAGTAACTACACTTTAGCCTGCTTCTACTACACTCTACACATCGTATACTTAAAGCTACACTTTTCCTTTCCCCACCATCATCTTGTTTACAACGAGCAAACTACGATTTCACACCATATTTCCAAATCGCTGTTATGAATGAAGTAGCTTGAAAACTCCAGAGGTTGATAGGTTGTTTCATTTCCTCCTCATAAACTGTGACGATAGCGTGACTGTGTACGCATGGTGATTGGATGTTTGGAGAATTCCTTTTCTATCGCTAGAGCTAGTCTAATCTGTTTACTTTCAATTTTCGGTGTTGTGCGTTTGTTGTTGGCTAGACTTGCTTTTCTGCATTTATTTATTCTTATTTTTTGCTTAAGAGTGTACAAATTTATTTAGTTTTCTATTTAATAGTATTTTAAGTTAAAATGTGCGATGATGATAATACAAAGAAGAAGAAAAAGTTCCTGATCAAAAATCTCTATTGGAGTATTCTGCTACAATCTGTAGATTCATCATATGTTTATTCACCCCATGAGGCATATTGTGCAATATGTAATAGCAATTTTCGCGTAAACCATCGTGGACTTTATGATTGTTCGCGTCATATTGCAACAAGCTGACACAAGCGTTTAAGTAAAATAAAAGCAACAATAAAGCCTTTGCCATCCAGTTTTTATGTGAAAAGTGATGTAGCATCAAAGACTACCAAAACAGAAATGCTCTTTACATCATTTCTAAGTGACATAATGTTCCAATTTCTACAGCAAATCATGCTGGAAATTTATTTAGAGTTATGTTCCCGGATTCAAAAATCGCCAGACAGTGTCCTAGTGGTAGAACAAAGATGGCAGCCCTATTGAAATGCATGGCAAAAATAACCTGTTCTGATATCGTTGGCGATTTGAAACATTTGCCGTTTTCGATGGCAACTGATGAAAGCACTGATCAAAATGCTGTTAAACTGTATCTAATTGTTGTTAGGTATTTCGATAATTGCCAGAAAAAATTTTGTGTGCAATGTTATTTTTAAAAGAATGCAGTGATATTTTGTATGTTTGATTGTTAAAAATCAATAAATTTCAGAAAGTAAGTCTTAGTGTAAACAAAAGATTTTATGCTTATTTATTTTAAGCATTTTCTTATTTTTTAGCGGCTACACTTTGTACCTTAAAACTACATTTTTTCTTGTTTGTTAACTACACTTTAGCGCTCCCAGAGGTTGGCAGCCCTGTAGATACCGAAGTAGCTGAAAACAGCTATATGTTGCATCATCAAAATTTTGATTTAACGACCCGAGCTGGTTTGATAATCTGAGTAACCTAGCAGCATATAAAGCTACACTTTCATTTGATTTAATTTTACAGTCTAAAAGATCTGAAAAAATTTTCATATGGAAGGACCTAGAATCTGGACAATAACTAGCCTTTATCTTTTCCCATGCCTCAATAGGGCTGTCACAATTCTCTATTATTTTTCTATATTCAGGTTGTACATTTAAGTACAAGGTAGATAAGGCATTATCTGACCGGGCTTTAATTTTAGCGATATCAGCCTCAGTTATTGTATCTGTCACTTCCTTAGGAACAACAATTTTTTTGTCAATAATGTCCCATAATCCTCTATCAATTAGTAAATATTTAATATCAGATGACCAACTATTGTAATTATTTGCATTTAATTTCTCAATATTATATGTTACATATGCCATTTTTAAGAGGGAAAAAAAACTACGTTGTAAATTTCTAATTTTATATTTTTTAAAAAAACTTCCTTAAACTAAAAAAAATTTACTATAAATGGAAAAAACTCACTATTCAGTAAAAAAAACAGCGGCCCCCCCCGACTTAAAAATCGGATATATACAAAAAAATTGAGCCAAAAACACAATGCACACAAGTTCTATCCAAGTTTTCTCTCCATAAAACAAAAAAAAAAAAACAAATAACCCTGGGCCCATAACCCCAAATGTTGGGTCAATTATAAGCCCAACGATATTTTAAATGAGCAGAGTGCTGAACTGGAGGAAGCTATATTAAAACTTGTCTATGGAGAAGAGAAAAACTAATATGTGCATGTGTAAACAACAAGAATGACTAAAGTTTTTCATTTTAAACTTAACATTTATTGACTGTGTATATAACAATAACAAACATAAACAGCAAACTTAACAAAATAAATAAACATAAATTTAATGTATATATATATTGAAATTTAAATGTTAATTAAATTAATTACTTTAGAATTATTAACTCACGTTTAAATAAACCATGCTCAAGTCGTCGAAAAAAACAAACTCTTAAACATATCATACTGTAAAGGGCAAAACTGGGAAAATTCATTAGTGGCCAGTGGCCGGTACTGTCAGTTTCATTAGTAGCCACTTTTTTAAGTTAGTGGCCACTTTTCACATGATAAGACTATTTCTTTCAGACTGCAAAAAGCATTGTCACCATTTTGTGGTATAATTACCACAAGAAAAATATGAAAATAAGAAATTCATATAATAAAATTAACACAGGGACACTGAAATTGCAATTACGCTCTTTTTAAAAATCCTAAATTGCACAGCCTAAATTGAAATCTGCTTAGGGCTGTAATAATAACAGCAAAAGTTTTTATATTTCAGATAATTTAGTAGTACTTTTTTTTTTTCAATTTATTTAAGTGAAATAAGCTGTTATCATTCACAGTTCACATTGCTATTTTCTAAGTAAATGAATGATTCATCATCATCACAACCTTTTACATGGTCATGTGTAAATACAGTTAGCAGTTTTATTATTTTTTTCTTATTTCTAAAGACACACTTTTTTAAATGATTTTATTTCAATAGAGTTAAAATATTTCCTCTTAAAAAGTATAGATATGGAAACTTAGCTGCTTCATTAAAAATAATTTACTTAGCTGCCAAATTTGTAGCTTTAAAAATAGGGAGATTTCTACTTTAAAATGGGAAGGAAAAAGGAAGATTTCTACAAAAACTTTTTGAAAAATACACATTTAAGTCAAACCAAATTTTGATACACACATTTGTCAAATATCTTAAATGGGTAAAATATACACTAAATACTATGGAGATAATAATGGAAAAAGACTGTGCTTTGCAGGACATTTGATCATTAAATGCTGGTTGAACTGGAGCGCACATGTGTGTGTGTGGGGGGGGGGAATACATCCATATACTTCTTTATCGGTTCTAGAATCTAATCAAGAAAGTTTAAAATGAATATTTACATTTATGTTATGGATGGAGAAAGATTGTAAATCACAAGGCTTCAGTGGAGCATGTGATTGCCAATCATTGGAGGGGGGGGGGGATTACAAGAATTATGAGTAAAAGATATTAAACAATTCTACTTCTTTACAGATTCTAGAATCTAATAAAGTAAGTTTAAAATAGATATTTATATTTTTGCAGCAAATGGAAAATGGTTAGAAATTATAAAGCTTTCTATAAACTGTGTAATCGCAGATCGTTAGGGGGGTGAGGGGGAGTCCAAAAAATTATATGAGTGAGATATATTAAACAATTCTACTTCTTTATAGGTTGTAGAATATAATAAAGCAAGTTTAAAATGAACATTGACATTTATGCCATGGATGGAAAAAGATTGGAAATCACAAAGCTTAGATTCCCTATCGTCGCTCGATTTTTAGAATCTTTTAATGATCACAAAAAGTGGCGACTTTAGTGGCGATCGATGCATAATTTTTAATCGCCATCTTTTTTTATTTAGTCGCCACGTGGCCGGTGGCGACCGTTAATTTTGCCCTTTATCATACTGGCCATTGAAAAACCACTGATAACACAGCAAACATGATGTCAAAACTTATTTCCAAAAACACATAGCTGTAGTATAATTTAACTATTGATAACACTATTCAAAGAAAAATAAAACATCGCCCGCGATGTAACGGACAGCAACAGCCGACCTGGCTGATAAAAATAACAGGCAGAAGGAAGCAAAAAGAAGCCACTTCTTCAGCTAGGAAAACTGTATTTATATCACTCGCGAAATGAACGACGAGCTAACGCCCACTAGCACAACCAATCAGAGAACGGCACATGTCGCGATTGCACAACGTTGACGGAAGAAGCGTCATATGACGTCACCGGAAGTACGGTGCGCCGCCTGATGGTGAAAAACGAAGTTAGGTCAGTTGCAGACTTAGCTGCCCTATGAGAAGGTTGTAAAAATAAAGGATGAACAAAAACTAAATAAACAAAAGATCGTTTTATATTAATTTAAGTGAGTAGAGGTATTTAATTATTTTTATACTTTCAGTTATAGTAGAAAAAACTAACATTACATAGAGTTTAACTAATTTTTATATTATATTTAGAAAGTTAATTTTAATTTAAGTTGGGAAAAAATATTAAATATTGACTTGGCTAAAAAAAATGCCATGAAATCCTATAAATAGCACTTGTACCTAACAGGCGACACTCAGCGGAAAATACGAACGAAAACTGCGACACTCATATATACAGCGCTAATCTGAGATCAAAGAAACCGCTGAAAGCCGACACTTTCAAAAATATTCATTGTATTTACATTGTTTTCATGCTGATACGTTGTTAACTTTCAAAATTGGTTTTATTTTAAAAAGTGATTGCAACAACATAAAATGTTTTCTTTATTTTCATAAAAATGACAAATAATATGTTAATAATATGCAAATATTTGTAATTTTTTCAAAATTAGGTGATAAATCACTTAAACTACGGATTGAAAAAATTCTTAAAACAGAATTTGAAAATAATTAATTTACTCATTAAGTTTCTAGTATATATATATATAAATTACAAAATGTTAAGCTATAATAAAATTTTGAATAGATTAAGATTTTTTTAAATTAAATTCATAACAAACTATACTACTTAAATATTTACCAGTATAAAAATTTCACTTTTTAAAGATTTTTCTATTATTATTTATTTTTCTCTTTTTAAATCAAATCTATACCTAAAAAATTATTCGCGTTTCTTTCTTTCTTTCTTAAATTTAACAGTAGGGAGGTGGCATGAATATAACAATAAAAACTACTCCAGAAAAAAAAAAAAAAAAATAATAATAATAATAAAAAATATCCTCCTTAACTCGTATATACTTATTTCTTAGATATAATAGTGATATAAAATAAAATTGAAATTACCATGCATCTGCAACTTTTAAATTAGAAATTAATAATAACATTGTAAATATTGTACACTCTATTCTAAAAAATATGGCATAAAACTTTGAGGAATTTTTTTTTGGTGAATGATAGATATCATTCAAATTATTAAATGACATAGAGGTTCAAATAGGATTCAAGGATGTTTATTTCCATTACAAAGGATTTATTTATTTATTTATTTATTTTTATTTTTTTTGCTATCACATATTTTTTTAAAACCTCTGTTATTCATTATTTAGTACAACATATTGTTCTGAAATTTGTGTAAGTGCTTGTTTATTTTTTAATATAGCTTTCCTATACAATATCCATAAAATCTTAAAAGTGTTACGAGGTAAACTGAGGCAATTTTAAGCTTGGAGTAAGATTACGCTTAAAAACGTGTTTGAGATCAAGGGAGAAAAGGGGGGGATTTCGTAAAATCGATAGGTGTTGGATACATAGAAACAATTTACGCACCAAAATCTCTGATTGCAGCTCCCATAGATCTTACATGACAAATTTCTCGCTAAAAGTGGGGGGGGGGGGGGGGGGGGCTCAAATTCACCCCATCTTTACGTCCCCCACCCCCAAATAATAATAATAATAATAATAATCGAAAATTACAAAAAAAAAAAAAAAAAAAAAAAAAAAGGGTTTTGGGGAAAATCCTAAAGACCTGTTTTCAACATTTCAACATCTCTGAACCATTTTCAGTAGAATTCTTTCGATAGAATACGGAATTTGCGAATTCCCCCCTTTCCCCTTAAAAATAAAAAATTACAAAATTGAATTTTTTTTTTTTTTTTTTTTTTTGTACTCAAATCTAGTTATCCCATATACAATTTAACCACCGTGAAGTAACTTGGAGTCAAGTTATGCTTATAAGCGTGTTTTTTGCTTCCTTTCTTTGGAAAAGGTGAAAGGGAATTTCGTAAAATCCCGTCAGTATAGGCATCGAATGCATCTAAACAATGCACGTACCAAAATTCATGACTGGAACTCCCATAAATTTTCCTGGACCAATTTAGCGCTAAAAGAGTGGTCTCGAATTTGCTCTCTCGTAAACCTCCCCCCACTCCCCAAGATCGAATATCATAAACACCAAAAGTGGATTTATGAAAATATCCTTAAAGAGATGCATGGCTGTTTTCAACATTTTTGGTGTATTTCCACTCAAAAATCGAAATTTTCAAATATCCCCCCGAAAATTGATTTTCTTTTTCACTTCTTAAAAATCAAAAATTCTAAAATCGTAGACAATGACTATTATATTTATTTATTTATTTGTACTCAAATTTAGATTCATATGCAATTTCTTCACTGTGAAATAATTTAAAGCCTAGTTATGCATATAAACGTGTTTTTGTCTCCTGATTGGGGGGGGGGGGGATTTACAAAAGTTCATAGATATAATTTTAAGTTGGGTAATTCCTGCCAAGTGTTGTTGTATTCTGTCCAGCTGTTCTCACGTGATACCCAGACAAAAATGTTCATGCAGACACAACGACCGCATACGCACGCACACACAGAGAAAATTTTCTGAAATCGGATTTGGCTTTCACGATGTGTGAAGCATGAAGATATCACAATGTTTTTCGAATTTGAGACATTTACTGACAGAAATCTGATTTTATTAATATAGATGTTACATCGATATTGCAAAAGGTAAAAAACTACTCTGAATAAAATCTCCGGTTCTGTTAATTTTCACTTTTGTAAACCAGTTATGTTGTCTTTTTACTAATCTAAGTGGCCTTTTTCCGACAGAAGAGGGGGGGGGGGGGGTTAAGGCGCTCTTTTAAATTTTAATAGACTGCTTTGATATGTTAAAAAAGTCAAAGAAAATTTTGCTGAAGGTAGGCGCACTTTTAAAAAGTTATTCCACTTTTAGTGTGTCCTTTCACAAAAAACACCTAAACTGTTGAGAACCACAAGTTTTGCCAGTATATATTTCAAGGCGCCTCATTTAGCCACACTAGTCGCATGACTTCAGGCCGGCATTATAAAATCAGATTTAATAAAGCAATACATATATATATATATTTCTTTTCTTTCTTTTTCTTTTTTTTTTTTTCAAATAATTTATTCTCGGCTGGCGCCTTTCTTTACCTGGCGCCTGTGTGCGCCGCACACTTCGCACACCGGGTCGGCGCGCCCCTGATTCTAGCTCATTTATAGATTTTGTGTTTTGACAAATACAGGTTTTTTGATGGTTTAAACCCTTATGTCAAAAACCCAACCCTAGTTGCTATGCTACCTGGAAAACCTGGAATAGTCAGTGAATTTGAAAATTGACCGTGAAAGTCAGGGAATTTCATATAATGATTGCCAAACAAAAAACTAATTTGTCTTGCAACATAGTCATTTTTTTTTTTTTTTTTTTTTTTTTTTTTGTTAGCTTCTGTTTTTTTTTTTTAAACAAGACTTCTTAGAAAGACCACCCATTGAGGGCAATCTTTCCTTAGGTTAAAGTAATATGTAACTTTTGTGTTTTCAAGTGGTACCATAATTATTTTGCCCTCAACACAGCTAGTGCACAATGTATGGCTGGACTAGAATTTTCTTAAAACACGTCTGGAAAACATGGAAAAGTCAGGGAATTTCATTCTCCTGTTTGAGTGGCAACCTTGTGTATAATTAATGTACATACATAAAAATCATTAATAATAATAATGACCCTCATCTGTCATGAACGATTCCGGTTAGACCGCTTCAATACAGAAACTTTTGGCAGCCATTTTTTTTTTTTTTTTTTTTTTTTTCATTTGTTCAATTCAACTTACAGAAACATACATATCATTTTCATACATGTTTTGTATCGCACATATTTTTATTTATTTCCTTTAAAAGTAAAACCTTGAAAAACTATTCAATTGTAATGTTTAAATGTCTAAATTAAATATAACGGATCACTGGCTATTATAAACATGAACCTATAAATAGAATTATGTAGCTTCATGGTTATAAACAACGCAATACCAAATAAAAACAAACCAAAACTGTTGCCATTCAGAAAATACAAATTCCAAATGGACAACTCTTTAATTCCGAATGAACGACTCTTTGACTGTTTCATTAAAAAAACGCTTAAAATATTTCTAAAACATATTAAAGCCTTAAAAATCTTAAAATATTTGTAAAAATGTATTAAAGCCTTTAAATATTTTTATCAAGCTTCATTGTTTGTTTACATTGTAAGGTATGATTGGCATCGAGTTTAGTATGTAAATGCCGCCAGTTGATTTTAGTTTTGAAATTAGTGTAAAGTGATAGTTGGGATAGAATGTTTGGTTAGGCAAGTAAAGGTCACCAGTTGAAATGACTATTGAAAGTAGAGTAGTCTAAGGTGATAATGTCGAGTCAAGGTAAAATGTTCGGTTGAGAATGAGAAAGTCCCTAGCCGGATTCTGGATATTTTGGCGATGTTGTTAGTGAGATAGCTGGTTGGAGGTATCGAGTAGAGGTGAATTTGGGTTAGCATGGAGTGTCTGTAGTTATTGGATAATTAGTTAGAAAATTTGAAAACAGGATCTACGATAGTCTTAAAAAAAAGTATTTTGGTAAAATGAAGTGAATCGTTTTTTCTTATTACGAGGACTTTAAATACGCAAGCGAAGTGGTGATGTCACTGGCCGTTCGTGGATACAAGAAAAATATTTCCTATGCTAAACGCCCATTGGATTTTTCGTAAAATATTATTAAAAATCGAGGGAAATTATTTCCTGATTTTAATCCCCATATTTAGGTATAGATATGTATTAGTTATCATGTGCATGCTTTAGATTAAGTTGTTTTTGTTAAAGTTTCAAAACTCTAGATTAAAAAAAAAAAAAAAAAAAAATGGCAAACTTCCATATTCCATTGAAAATATAAACATTTTATTTCAAAGGATGACATTTAAACAATAAATGTCCAACTAATATACTAATTAAAAGGAAAATGATAAATATTCTATCATATTAAATTAAATTTGTGAAACAAGAAGAAAAATTATAACTAAATTAATTAAAAACCTTACATTCTTCTTGAGTTGAGCCTTAGCACGTACGGGAAGGGGCCCCTTCCATAATCAGAGGCAGCACGCTGGTGGCTTGCTCAGTTGTGTTGACACATTTGACTTGTTTTCTTGCAGTCTCGATGGTCCTACACCAGTTACGGTTAATTTCCTGTGCTGGGTCGTTGCCATTAACAGGTAAGTCGATTTAATAAAATTTCAATTGTTTCGCGATTAGCGGTGTATATTGCGTTATTGTAATCTGCTAGTTTGCGAGATTCGTTAAAATTTATATTGATGGGTTCGGTCGCGCTTGTCTTGGTGAGCGCGGTTGTTATTTTTCCAAATTTCATGTCTGTAGAATGTTCTTTAATATGGTTTTTTATTTTAGGTTTGGTCATGCCTATGTAGTAACCGGTTTCATTGTTTATTTTGGAGTGAGGAATACTATAAATTCCGGAGGTTTCTAAGGGATCTATTTTGTCTTTTTCATTTCTAATTGTTTGGTAAATATTTTTATTTGGTTTAATTGGGATTTTTATATTAATTTTGTTGGCTGCATTTTTGATTTTTTGGGAAATTCCACAGTCGTACGTAATGGCAAGAGTGAATTTTTGTTTTGGATTTTGGAAGTTGTTTATAGTATTGAGGTTTTTGATTCTTTTCCAGTATAGTTTGTCAACTAAGTCTTTTTTGTAACCTGCTTTTGTAGTAAATTTTCTGATGATCTTGAGTTCTTTGTTTAATAAATTTTTATTAGAGCAAACGGTGATGGCGTGATTGATATAGGATTGGATAGTATTTATTTTATATTGATAGGGGGGTTTACTATTGCAATGAATTATTTCAGTACTACTATTTGGTTTGCGGTAAACTGTAGTTTCTAGGGTAAGATTATTGGTTTTAATTATACTGACATCAAGGTATTTAAGAGTATTGTTATTTTCAATTTCATGGGTAAATTGGATATTATTATAGAGTTTATTTAATCTTTCAAGAATTGTCGGGATATTATATTGAGGGTTGATAATCGCAAATACGTCATCGACGTATCTGAACCAGCAGAATATTTCTTTGTTAAACGTTTCTAAAATAGATTCTTCTAAAATTCACAATTTTAATTCTGCCACAGTACCCGATATAGGGGATCCCATAGGAACGCCTTTTGGTTGTTTATAAAATATGTCATTGAAACGATAATAATTTTCTCTTAGAACTAAGTTACTAGCAGCGACTAAAGTATTGACAATTTCTGGGTCTTTATATTTATTTGTGATTTTTAAATTAATTATTTCAGAGATTTCATCTAAGTCATCTATCCAGATGGATATAAGTTAACTACATCGAAGCTTACAAGATTTTATAAACAACAAAAAGGCGTTCCTATGGGATTCCTTATATCGGGTACTGTGGCGGAATTAAAATTGCGAATTTTAGAAGAATCTATTTTAGAAACGTTTAACAAAGAAATAGTCTGCTGGTTCAGATACGTCGATGACGTATTTGCGATTGTCAACCCTCAATATAATATCCCGACAATTCTTGTAAGATTAAATAAACTCGATAATAATATCCAATTTACCCATGAAATTGAAAATAACAATACTCTTAATTACCTTGATGTCAGTATAATTAAAATCAATAATCTTACCCTAGAAACTACCGTTTACCGCAAACCAAATAGTAGTACTGAAATAATCCATTGCAATAGTAAAACCCCCTATCAATATAAAATAAATACTATCCAATCCTATATCAATCGCGCCATCACCGTTTGCTCTAATAAAAATTTATTAAACAAAGAACTCAATATCATCAGAAAATTTACTACAAAAGCAGGTTACAAAAATGACTTAGTTGACAAACTATACCGGAAAAGAATAAAAAAAACTCAGTACTATAAACAACTTCCAAAATCCAAAACAAAAATTCACTCCCGCCATTACGTACGACCGTGGAATTTCCAAAAAAATCAAAAATGCAGCCAACAAAATTAATATAAAAATCCCAATTAAACCAAATAAAAATATTTACCAAACAATTAGAAATGAAAAAGACAAAATAGATCCCTTAGAAACCCCCGGAATTTATAGTATTCCTTACTCCAAAATAAACAATGAAACCGGTTACTACATAGGCATGACCAAACGTAAAATAAAAAACCGTATTAAAGAACATTCTACAGACATTAAATTTGGAAAAATAACAACCGCGCTCACCAAGACAAATGCGACCGAACCCATCAATATAAATTTTAACGAAACTCGTAAACTAGCAGATTACAATAACGCAATATATGCCGCGAATTGCGAAACAATTGAAATTTTATTAAATCCACTTACCTGTAATGGCAACGACCCAACACAGGAAATTAACCGTAACTGGTGTAGGACCATCGAGACTGCAAGAAAACAAGTCAAATGTGTCAACACAACTGAGCAAGCCACCAGCGTGCTACCTCTGATGATGGGAGGGGCCCCTTCCCGTAAGTGCTAAGGCTCAACTCAAGAAGAATGTAAGGTTTTTAATTAATTTAGTTATGCTATCATAATTTGTAGTGAAATTTGTTTTCAAATGTCTAAATAATGTATCTGATATAAGATACTAATATGTTGCAGAGGAATAGATTTGATATCTGTCATCCTTGGCAGAAAAAAAAAATATATATATATATATCGCCAAATTATCTGGCGAATATAATTTAATTCCTTTCAAAAATCATGGTTATTTTAAAAACTTATATTAAGAGAGTAATGAATAATATGAAACAATATTTCGTACAATACATATTACGAAAATATACATCTGGCATGTATATTTCCGTAGTACGTTTTTGATTGCCAAACACAAAAGCGCCAAGGACAACAAAGTTTTGAAATTTAAAATTAAATTTTGTCAATTTGACAGCGAAATAACTCAATCTAACACATGCACATGATGACTAATACATATATATACCCAAATATGGGGATTAAAATCGGGAAATAATTTTCCTCCATTTTTAATAATTTTTTACGAAAAATCCAAAGGGCGATTAACATATGAAATCATTTTCTTGCATCCACGGACGGTCAGTGACGTCACACTTCGCTTGCGTATAGAACACTTAATGAAACCCTGGGATGTGTTGTTGCTGTTGTGTTATCGGGCCTATATTTTTTGTGAGCCAGCAGTTTTTTTACTGTCATTCATATTTATTGATCGGGTAGAATTTTTTTAATTTCATATTATAAAATATCGAAACACATTTGATTTATAAACAAAAATTGAAAATATATTTAAATGATCGCATGGTAACCATCATGATCTAAACATTGTTTTCAAGATTTATCGTTCCCCGTCATTTTTAATGGGGTTATATACTAGTATTCTATATTTGTTTACAAAATTTATTTTTCTGTTGGTATGGAATTTTAATAAGGTTTTATATGTATATAAAAGTTATTGCAGTTATATTAAAGAATTTTTTTTATGTTAATGAAAAAATACTCAAAATGCTTGGTGTATATAAAAACTTCATGTTGTCAATTTATTGAAAGTGACATTATCAAAGTTCGACTAATCAACCAATAGAGGTCAAGACTTACAATTTTTGTAAGTGGAAAGTGGCCACTGACATGATTAACTCAGTGGCCACTCGCAAGTCGACGTTATACCTGATATTCACACACATAATTAAAAAATATGTATCTAGATACATATAAAGGCATAAAACACAGATGATATGGTCAGAAAACTAAGAAATAGTGGCCTTTATTGTATTATTTTAATAATAATAAAAAAAAATGCTCTTCCACAGATTTAAAAAAAAAAAAAAAAATCTTTAAATATTGCTTGAAAATAAATATTGTTTTAAAAACTTTCATACTTCTCGAGTTTAAAATTTTCAATGTCTGAAATGAAAGCAGGTTGGAGACAAAATTGGCTGAGAAATCTAATCATTGAAAATTGATTCGACTTTTGAGAGAAGATATGATCTTGTTTGTGTGTTTATGATTTTATTCTTATTAGTATTTTAAGAGTGAGTTTTATAAACATATAGGGTAGTTATAGTAGCATATAATGCAACTTTTAAATGCTATTAATAACTATAGCATTAGAAAGAAGATTTTAAAGTTTTAGTAATGAGGAAAAATATATGGACTTTGGTAGTTAAGTATTAATTTCATTTTGATACAGAAAACAGCAGGCTATAATGATGACACCCTAACAAAATGTTATTTCTGTTTTGCAAGAATATTTACTTAGTTTTATTGAGATTCATTTAATAAATTTCACCTAGTGACATCTCCATACAGAAAATACATGTGATTAACATTAGAAGAAAACAAAATTATTTTGAGTCTGGGGGAAATCTTTTTTGGCATATTATCCGAGATTTAATTATATTAACAGACATGTGATTGCTAAAACTGGAAATTAGCTGAAAATTTTTTGCTAACATGATTGTTTGGTTGATTGATTGAACATTGATAATGTCACTTTTAATAAATTAACTACCCAAACAGTTATATATATATAATATATATATATACATTTTATAGCTTTCTATCTACATTAAAAATTTCAAGATTTTTTTCATTAGCACAAAACAATTCTTTAATATTATTGCAATAAGTTTTATATCCACATAAAACCTTATTAAAATTCTATGTCAACAAGAAAAAAAAAAAAAAAAAAAAAAAAAAAGAAAGAAATATAAAATATGATTTTTATTTATGTACATTAATCATACATATTTAAAAAAGCTACAGTAGTTAATTAACATTTTCTAATATGCATAAAACCAACTGAGTATTAATTTTCTTAAATTGATTTAGAAAAAATTTTCCTACCTGAAAAATTTAGTCTACATTTTTCCCCTTGTTTACACATTTGGAATAGATATTAAATATAAATATTTAATTTAATTGAGAAAAAATAAGTAGATTTTTCAAGTTCAGTAATGAAGTTTAAAAATAATTACATATGTGAGAAATATTGAGCACTTCTATCTCTTTATTGTTTCTAGAATTAATCACTGATCACTATCTGGAGATGTGAGGGGGGGGGGGAGTAAAAATTAATTACATGGGTAGGAAATATTAAACTCTTTCAGTTCTACTTCTAGAATCTAACAAACCAAGTTTAAAATGAATATTGACATTTATGTTGTGGATGGAGAAAGACTGGGAAACAAAAGAATTCTGCAGAACATCTGATCGCCGATCACTAGTGTGAGATAAGAAAATGGGGGAGGGGAAAAAATAATTTCAGAAATATTTAACAATTCTATTTCTTTATAGGTTCTAGAATCTCATTAAGCGAGTTTAAAATGAATATTGACATTTATGTTGTGGATGGAGAAAGATCATGAACTGGGTGAATTTCGTTGTGAATTTAATCGCCGATCAATAATGGGATTTCTTTCTTTAAAACGGACGATATCCGCGATTTTTTTTTTTTTTAAAGCAGAAGTTAATTCACAAAATTCCAGGAATTAGGGGAGGAAAAAATCATGGATTTCCGCAAAATCGCATGTCTGATTGGCGGTTAAAGCAATTTTTTTGGATCGCCACTATTTGAAATTAGGTCGCCACGTGGCAAGTGGCGACCGCAAATCTTGATCTCTATCAACCAATCAATTCTGTTAGCGAAAAATTTTCAGCTAAATTTTAGCAATCATGTTGCGAAAAAAATAGTTTTCTTATAGTTTTTAGCTTGTTCGTACATGCCATTGTTATGTAATCTTTAATACATTTATCATTCATTAAGTTCGTTTTTATTAATTTAAATTGAAGCTAAATTTTCATTAAAATAAATCCTAAGTATTAGCTTATACCCTTAATTCCTAATTGAAATAGTTTTTTTTTGTTTTCAACACTTACTTCATTCAGCAGTTCGTTACTGTTTTTGTTTACACGCGATTGACTAGAGAGATCATATTGTTATAGAGTCTTGTCACACAGCGCGTACTTCGCGTTTCTCCTGTAAGGTGGCCTCTGTCATCCGTGTAATATTTTATTCAACCACTCAACCTTCAGACGAGACATCGTTATTTTGATTGGTTCTCTTGAGGGGTGTGTGCTTTTTCTGTCAACCGCGCTGTTTGTGGTAATTTGAATATGTTTTTTTATAAAAGCTGTCTGCTTGAGCAGCAGGGTGCACTTTTTCCTTTGACCTATGCTGCTGCTGTTAGGCGATATTATTGGAATAGCATTTCTTTAAAAGATGTAGTTTAAAGTTTATAAAGTTTGTTTTAAAATTGTCATGAGGTGGTGAGGTTTTTTTTTTAATGTTTATTCTTCCCTTTCTCTGCTCCTGTAGACCGGTATACCATCGTGAGTTAATTTATCTTTTTGAGATTGATTGATTAATGTTACTTTTTTCTGACTCACTAGAAATTTTGAATTTGTTTTTTTTTGTTTGTGCCTTGCTTGCAATAATTGAACTTTGTTAGAAGTAATCTTAAGGATATATTTTCTAGTTTCAATCACATGTATTAATTATAAGAAATATATAGTTTAAAATAGTTTAGTGTTTCCAGAATAATTTATCCAGCTGTTTCTGCTCCATATGGCAATATTTTAGAGTTGTTCCTGTTAATTTAATATCTTGTTTTTTTTTATATTTTTAATAAACGTTAGTTTTAAATAGACTTCAATTTTGTGTTCAATGTCTCCTACACTAGCAATTATCACTTTTATATTTTGTGGATATGTAAAATTAAATATAAATGCAATAGCAGCCACGCTAAACTGTGCAGCTCTATTTTAGATTTTGGAAATTAATTGAAATTTGAATTGGAAGTTTTTTCTTAAATGTTGTTTTTGAAATTGCTATTTTGAAATTCTTTGCAAAAGGGGGAAAAACTAAGTTACATTGTTGCTTTAATATAGCAATGTAACAGATATTGGTTATGGGCTTAAATTGTATTCCAGGCCCACCTCTTGCAATTAATTAAATGCTAGTAATTATTAATTAGTTCAATTGAAGTTTATTTTTCCACATGTTCCTAGAATATTAAAAATAAAGTGAAGGGGGGGGGGGGGGGGGGGCAATAGTTAAAAAAAAAAATTAGCTTAAACAGGGTGGCGACAATCAGGGAAAACAGGGAAATCATGGAAAAATCAGGGTACTTTATCAATCTGGAAATATCAGGGAAAAATCAGGGAATTTTGTAAAAACACCCAAAAATCATGGAAATTTTCATTTTCACGTAGTAAGCGTGACTGAAAGATCATCAAACAGGTGTTATCATAACAATGATTGCACAAGATTGGCTGCTTTCTAGTTGAATCTCACGAAGTTAACATAAAATATATGTATATATATTTAAATATTTTTAGTGCAACAACTTGAAAAATAATTTCGTGTTTTGATGCTAATATGTTGAGCAATTAAAATGAGTCATATTTTTATAATTTTGTTAATTTTTCCAAAATTTTGAAATTTTTATTTTATTTTCCTTTTTGTAAGTGAACAAAGAAAAAAAAAAAAAGATTGAGTTCTTTTTGCCCATCAGTATATATTTTTTTAATTGCAGTGGTTTAGCAAACATGTTACACGAGCGTGATATACACAAAATTATGGAATGTATATAATTTGGTAATGAAAATCATGGAAATTTCTCAATATCAGTCATGGAAATCATGGAAAAATCAGGGAACTTTTTTTCTGAGTTTCTGTAGCCACCCTGTTAAATTCTGGACTTTAATTTTATAGTAATGGCACAAAGTATTGAACCTTTGCATTCTGCCAATTATGGCAATTGGAGTGCTGATGTTAAGTACCTTCTTATGGATAGGGGAAGTTGGGACATTGTCACAGGGACAGAAAGTGAACCCACTGTTGATGCAGTTAAAGGGGTAACTCATAGAGATGTTAGAGAATATAAATTACGTGCTAGTGCAGCAATGTCCATTATTTATTTAAATATATCCCCAGAGTATCGTAAATTAATAGAAGGTTTAACAAATGCTAAAGATGCATGGGAAACATTGCAGAAATATTTTGAGCCAGATAATCGCAGTAGGCACATGCAATTAGTTAGTGAATTGCATGCATGTAGAATAAAACCTAATGAGAGTATTAGTTTATTTTCAGCTAGAATTTGTAGGTTGCAGGAGCAGTTGAAGGGAATTAAACATCCTATGCCAGAGATCTATCTCAATTTTCAGCTTCTTAGGTACTTGCCACCTCAGTTTGACAGCATAGTACAAAATATCATTAGATGGGATGATAAAGCATTTTCCTATAAGGAAATTTTGACAGCTCTTGTTTCCAAAGAGGCGCGTCTTCAAGTAAGTGATATAGACCGACAAGAGCATATAGTTGCTGCACATTCCATTAATTATAGAAAGGAACCCTCCAAAGTCATAACGTGTTATGGTTGCGGAAAGAAAGGCCACATTAAGAGTCAGTGCCGTAGCTCGAGAAGTCATTCCCCATTTAGAAGTAAAGAGCATCATCCCTCATCATGTTGTAGTGCAAAATCTCAGAGAGAGCCAACTAGAAGTCCTAGTCCACGTCCAAGTCATTCGAAAAATAAGAAAAAAACGAGTGGCAAAAACTGTGCTTGAGTGGGGTTGTGAAGGCGTGCATAAGTGGGGTTGAGCAAGCTACTGATACATGGGTGTTCGATTCTGCTGCTTCGCACAATTTTTGTCGGAATAAAGATTTATTTATTGACTTTAAACCAGTTGAATCTGAAGAAATGTCAGTAGCTATTGATAATATTTTTTTTCCTATACTAGGTAAGGGCACAGTAAAATTAAATTTTGGTGATGAGGTTCTCATTTTTAATGAGGTGATGTATTCACCAGATTTAAAACCTAATCTAATTTCAGGTCCAAAATTAGATGCTATGGGACTAGAATTCTCAGGAGGTGGTGGTAAGGTGAGGATCTTGCGAGATGGGAAAATTCTTGTAAATGCGTATCTTCAAAATGGCTTATATATCCTGAAGCCTTCTTTTAATAAGAAACCTTTTTCTAAGAAAAAGAAAAGAAAAGTTAGTTTTGCAGCCTCTGCATCTCAGAAAGTTAATGTTGAACTCTTGCACAGAAGAATGGCTCATCTTAGTCCGACTGTAGTCTATGAAACTGCTAAGAAGGAAGGTGCTACTGGCTGACCAGCGATTAAGGACTTCAGAGTAAATTGTGAGATCTGTCGATTGAACAAGCAACGGAGAGTTTCTTTCAAAGCTAAGAACTTTATAAGGTCAAAGAACCCTAATGATTTATTTTACATGGATACCTGGGGTCCTGTCAAAGCTGTGGGAAGGAATGGTGAACGTTTTTACTTGTCAATAATCGACGATTTCAGCCGTAAAGCTTCAATTTACCCTATGAAAGCGAAGTCAGAAGTTTTTGCTATCTTCCTGAGGCATGTAGCAAGAGCGGAAAGGTTTATAGGAAGGAAGTTAAGGCATATCCGCACAGACAACGGGGCTGAGTTTATAAATGAGAATTTTTCTAAATACTGTGCAGAGCAAGGGGTTCAACATGAAACGACCAATACCTTTACGCCGGAACAGAACGGAGTAGCTGAAAGCATACCTGCCAACATCTACGGAGTGTCCGTAATCTCTACGGAATATCGTCAACATTTACGGAGTTACGGCGAGCTTTAAAAAAATACGGAATCGGACTTTTTTCCCTTTTACAGCCTCAATCATCGCTTCCCCGCAGAACACTCACTCTCCGGATCGTTTTTCCCTCTCTTATGGACCATATTCCTCCTTTGGGTTCGAGACTATAAAAAATCAGCTGTTTTCGGTAAACAATGGCTTGCAAATTTTTATCTTGCAATATTATTTCTAAGAGTTACAGATTATATGAAATTGAAGTAAGAGTGATATAGTGATAACTTTGTTTTGTTTTTAATCCAGTTTTAGTAATATACTTTAATATTAATCAACATATGTAATATTAAAAGTTGCCGTGTGAACTGTGGCGATGTTAACAAATTTAAATGGATGTTCCATTTAGTAAATTCCTTTATTAAAGTGATTGAAATTCTATTTATTTAAGCTTTGATGTCTATATATATGTGTGTGTGTATAAAATGTTCTTATTAATCTTTTTTTTCGTTATATATATGTATGTATGTGTGTATACATAAAATGTTCTGCAATTTTACGATATGGAATAGTCTTAACTTTATCATTCGATTAGGTTGTTTACATTTCACTTTTGTTCTTGTTCGAACATTATTATTAAGTTTCACTGCAGAAATATTTAGGAAAATGTTATACGTAACAATAAAATGTCATCTCGAATCTAATTTGTTTACAAAATATCGGCCACGTGTTCGGCGATTTTACCTACGGTGACGTCACAGGAATATTGTCCATTACCACCCGTTCACGCCTTTGATACTCCACGCCCTTTCCGTGACGTCAACTCGTGACGTCAATGCCGAGCACCAATCATTTTTAAATAGTAAGTCATCATCGTACATGTAGAATTGATGAGAGGTGAAGTTGAAGTAGGAAGAAAGGAAAAATATACGCAGACGGCTGTTGGTACGTTTTGAAATTGCTTGAAGTGAAATGATTCGAATGAGATAAAATGAAGTAAAGCAAAAGTGATTCTCAACTCAACTCTGCATGCGAGACGCGATCGCGATTTGTTTTTCATTTTCACGCGATGATTGTTGTTTTTCACGTGCTCAACAAGAAACGTTGCTATTTTATAATTATGTGATAATTTAATGTGACTGTTTAAAATTAGCTTCCGATGCCGTTTTAAAAGAAAGCTGAAACTGTACAGTATGGATAAATATATCTTAAAACGAAAGACCGAAGAAACAGCGGAGATAGAATCTCCGCAAGTAAAGAAAAAGAAAGGTAGCCAAAAATTTCTGGAGAAGTACTCTAAAGAATGGAATTGTTTGCAGGCATCGAGAAAAGAAGGCTTTGCGCATTGTAACTTATGTAATTTAGACTTTTCAATTTCGCATGGTGGACGTGACGATTGTCGTCGTCATATTGAATGTGATCGGCATATTACTAATGCCAAAACAAAGAAAATTTTCTTCAAATCCATACCAAAAAGAAAATTATTAATGTAATGTATTGCATAATTTTTCCAAGACCACTATAAACAATCATTAGTTCTTGAATGGTATAAAATAAATTATGTGTGTGATGAATGATAACTTGAATGAATACGATGAACATATATCACAAAAAAATTATTTATACACAAAGCAAAAAAAGAAAAGAAATTAAACATTTATCTCTGAGTTTAACTGTTTATAGCATGCATTTTTTGCAGCTTTTAATTCATCAGAAGTAAAAGTTTTATTATAGCAACAGTCCATTGATAATTTTTCAATTAAAAGGGCCTCCAGTGTTTTAATTCCTAAGCTCGACCTAAATTCAGTTTGGTTTTTCTTGATCATTGAGAAAATCCTCTCGGTAGGTGCATTACTGTGCGGCACAACAAGGATCGCTAACATGATTTTTGGAAGTGTTGGGTATTTCAAAACTCCATTGACAGTGATTTTGCTTATTTTGTGCCATGCGTAATCCAGCCTTTCACAATCAGTTATCTCAGATGTAAAATTTTCACACTGATAAAGAGCAAATTCTTGATCAAGTTTATCTTGTTTATTTAAGTTAAATAGATCAAGAAAATATAAGACAGAACTATATTTTGCCTTACGTTTCAATTTAATGTCTGCAACAGCAGCATGCTTCAAAAACTCGTCTTCCAAAGGCATCTTTTCCAAAATATACTTACACGCTGCCACAAAGAAATCTCTCACAGAATCATAAAAGTCTGTCTTGTCTTCATCAGAGATCCCAGCATCCTTTAAATGCATTCTAGTCTTTGATCCTATTACTAATTCACTGTCATCTTTTTGGTGCTTCCTTTTTGAAAAATTGATTGAATAAGCAGAGTCAGCTTTAGCCACAGATTGAGGCTTGACAAATCTTACAATCAAATTGTGGTATAAACTGTCTAACTCTGCTTTCAAAATATGGATGCAAGGCTGCTCCTTCTGCAACATTAAATTAGCCCTAGTAAATATACCAATGACATTTTGCAAAAACAGGCAGTTTAATTTCGTTAACGGAGATGAGAAAAAAGATTGGATTTGTAAACACTGAGAATTAATGTCCTCCTTTTCAACAACTTCTAAAAAATATTTTGCAAGGGGATCCCACTGCTCTAAAACTCTGTCAATAACAGTTTTTAGTGATAACCAACGTGTACTTACATGTTTAATTATCTTGTGTATTTCCTGTCCACACAGTACTTGGCATTCCTGCAACTTGTTTTTTCTTTTACTACTTTTTTGTAAGTAGTAGAAAACTTGAGTTAGAAATAACTCGACATCAACCGGTTGGTTATACAGCATCTGTTCCTATATTTTTAAGGTAAGTATGTATTGGATATATATTTTGAATTAAAATTTCATCTATTTTTACATATTTTGGACACTTATAATAGGGATATATATTTATTTATGTAATATTTTAAAGTGTTACTAATAGTACCATGTTCCCATTAATTTTTTCTTTTAAATATTTTTTTATACCTTTTTATTTTGTAATGATGCAAAAACGCTTTTATATATTCTACTTAGAAAATTATGCTAAATTCATTTTTGGAAATAAAAATTGTACTACAATAAAATTTAAATATCTCCTTAATTACAAAGTCTTTATAAATGATTTTTCTGAATATTTAATGTTTTTTAAATTCTTAAGGAAATGTACTTAAAGTATTGCTACCAGTTTGGAAATATATATATTTATAACAAGAATATGATTGATTATAAATATTTATAATTTACCTTGAAAACTTATAAATTGAATTTTCTGAATATTTAAATTGAAATATGTGCTATTCATTTTTTGATGGCTGAAATATGCAAATTTCGTGAGATTTTTATTTTCCGTTCCTTTATTAAAAGATAATAACTATTTTTAATTAAAAGTATATTTTGATCAGTACTTTTATAAAATTGAAAATTATTTCAAATGCAATTTTTTTTCAAATAAACAAAGAATCATGTTTTTCTTTACACTCTTATACTTGAGAACTCATTTTTTCTAATATACAGCTTTAATGTTTATTTAAAATACTCAACAGCTGCCAAAGTATTTTGTTTTTGTAGCAGTTTTATGATAAAATAAATTCATAGTTATTTTGATATGTCATAAGTTTTCTTGATAATTTATCTTACTCCCAATATATCAAATCCTTCTAAGAATGGTAATAGTAAAAATGTTTTTAAACTCTATTTTAACCTATATTGTGGGTGATAAATGGCGTAATTACAATACTTGTGTCATATGGAATAGGTTATTTATTACGCAATTCAAAATGTCTTCTCCAGTTTTGCATTAGATAATGCTCTCGATATACTACTGAGCTAGTGCTACTAATACTACTGAGAGCTACTTCTCAATGTTGGCAGGTATGTGAAAGGCTCAATCGGACTGCCATGGATGCTGTAAGATGCCAACTTGCTGATGCAAACCTAGGAAATGAGTTTTGGCCTGACGCTATTCTTGCCTTCATTCATGTTTGGAATCGTGTTTGCCATAAAGGGCAGAATAAAACACCGTACGAACTGTATGGAGGATGTAAGCCGTCGGTGAACTACCTCAAGCCTTTTGGTTCTCAAGCATATGTGGGAATACCTAAGCAGCATAGAAGCTCTAAATTAGATCCAAAGGCAAGAAAAGGTATAATGATCGGATACGCATTTAGGACAAAAGGATACCGAATATACTTTCCAGACAGCAAGAAAACTATAGAAACGATAAATGTCAGGTTCATTGAAGATGCAGAGGAACGCAATGGAGCAGTGATGGGCCCAATTAACTTTGAGTTACAGACAGAGGAGGAAAATGGCGATGATTTATTAAGGTACCATCTTCAAACAAGTCACCCTGCCAATGTCAGGTATGATCCAGATGACTTTGAAGATGAAAATGCCATAGATCTTGAGCCCACACAAGAAGAGCAGCCTCAGTCAGTAATCAAATGGGAACGGAGGCCTGTAACAAGAAAAGATGGAAGTAGAACAGACATTTATTATCGTCCAGTTGGCCCTGCTGATCCAAAACGTTTAAATTCTTTAAAGAAAATTGAAGAATATTGTAAAGAAAATGGTATTCCTTATGTACCCAGTATTTTTAATTTTTCTGCCTCTAACAAGTATGCAGGTATTGTTATACAGCCAGACTCAAATCCGCCATCTGCCAATGTGACTACATCTGAAACTACATGACTAGAAGACTTTAATATCCCGAAAACTTACAAACAAGCGTTAAACTCTCCCCAAAAAGTTCATTGGAAGGAAGCAATGGATGTTGAGATGAATACCATTAAGCAAAGAAATGTTTGGCATCTCACTCCGCTACCAGAAGGCCATACTCCTGTGGGTTGCCGCTGGGTATACGCCCTCAAGAAAAATGAAAAGGGAGAAGTAATACGCTATAAATCAAGACTTGTTGCACAAGGTTTCAAGCAAGTAAAAGGGGTATCATATGAAGATACTTTTAGTCCAGTGGTGAATTTTTCACTTGTCAGATTTTTCTTCTCTCTTCTAGTAGTTTTGAAGAGGTGGTCACATTGCCAGTGTGACGTAACTGGGGCCTATTTGTATGCACCTTTAACTAATGAAGTATACATGCATCAACCTCCAGGCTATGTTGAGAAAAGTAAAGAACACCTCGTCTGCAAACTGGATAAAGCGCTTTATGGCCTCCACCAGTCAGGTCGAGAGTGGTTTTACGAGATCCATGGCGTGTTGGAGTCCTTGAACTTCAAGAAGTTTGAATGGTGCAACTGTGTATATAGCTATAAAGATCAAGTAATAGTAATCCTGTATGTGGACGATATGGTTTTCTTTGGAAAAACTGATGAAGTTATTAAAGAATGCATCAATCTCTTAGAAAGACATTTTGATTTGAAAGTCTTAGGAAAAACTCGCCGTCTGCTTGGAGTCGAATTTGAAGAGGAAAAGGACTGCTTGTTTCTCAACCAAACTCTTTATATTTCAGAAGTTTGTGAGCGTTTTAAGAGCTACCATTTTCCTTTATCAACACTCCCAATAAGCAAAGGTGTAGTACTATCAAAATCGCAATGTCCTCAAACAGATGAAGAAATAAAAGCGATGCAAAAGATCCCATATCGAAGCCTAATAGGTTGCTTAGCTTTTATTGCTGGAAGAACACGCCCAGACATAAGTTATGCAGTAAACATATTCAGTCAGTATCAATCAAACCCTGGGAGACCACATTGGGACGGGCTGCTAAGACTCTTGGGATACGTCAAATATACTCAGGACTTCAAATTAAAGTTATCTTGCACATCGCCTAGAATCAAAGCCTATTCAGATGCAGATTATGCGACAAATAAGGACGACAGAACATCCATGGGAGGACAAATCATATTTTTAGGTGAAGCCCCAATTGAATGGAGAAGCTTCAAGGAACGTTGCGTTTCATTGTCCACAATGGAGGCCGAGTTCGTCGCCTTAACAGAAACTACAAAAGAAGTACTATGGTTTGACCGAATCCTGGAGGAATGCTACAGCAAACAGTTTCTAAGTGGTAAGAAAGAAAAATCTTTACTTCAAGTAGATAATATGGCATGTATAAATTTTGTGAAGTCTCCGATCGAGAACCACCGCTCAAAACACATTGATGTGAAATTGTTTTTTATAAGAGATATAATCCATAAAAATGTTCTTAATATTGAATACATTCGTAGTAAGCAAAATCTGGCAGATCCTTTCACCAAGCCATTGACCAAATGGGAATTATCTAGTTTTTCTAGTCACATATTAAAAGGTAAAAGTGCAGTTAAGCAATGCTCTGATTAAAAAGAAAGTTATGTAGCAGAGGGTCATTGATGTAAAATTTATTTAATTTTTTTTTTTTTTTTTTTTTTTTAGAAATAGATCAATGTGAATATATATTAAAATTAAATAGATTATCAGATGTTTTAGAAAAATTTAATATTTGTGAAAGCTTAAGTTTTTCCATTAGGAAATGATTAAGAGTAATTAGTTTTTATCTCAGATTTACTGTGCTTATGCCTAATTGTTTTGTTATATATATACACATTTTACATATTGAACTTATATTTAAGAATATTTTTGGAATTATGCATTTACAGATTTTTATAGGACTTTTGGGTGATATTTTTATATCTGGTTATGCACTGTGTTTCTAAAATGTTTTTTTCTTTTTTATGTCTGTCTTTAAGGTGTGTGAATGATGTGTGATGTACATGGGCCCATGTCATATTATCTGTTTTAAGTTATATAAGTGTATTATGTGTGTGCTATGATCATATATATTTTTCTATTAAATTTCTTTTATATATAGCTAGAAATGTGGTGTATGCCTATATTTGAACATGATGTCCTATAAGGTAAAACTGGTGGTCAGTTTTTGTTGGATTAATATACTGATTGTTGGATTGATATACTGATTGTTAGATTAATATACTAAATTTGTTGAGTTTAATTGTTAAATTTTTGAAGTTGTTAAAAGTAACAGAGTTTAAAGTTGAAATTTTTTTTTTTTTTTTTTTTTTTTTTTTTTTTTACTGTAGTTATTTCTAACTGTTATGTCTAGTGGGTCTTGAACTGTTTTTCCAATGGCATGTGGGGGGGCTTTTGTTGCGAAAAAAATAGTTTTCTTATAGTTTTTAGCTTGTTCGTACATGCCATTGTTATGTAATCTTTAATACATTTATCATTCATTAAGTTCGTTTTTATTAATTTAAATTGAAGCTAAATTTTCATTAAAATAAATCCTAAGTATTAGCTTATACCCTTAATTCCTAATTGAAATAGTTTTTTTTTGTTTTCAACACTTACTTCATTCAGCAGTTCGTTACTGTTTTTGTTTACACGCGATTGACTAGAGAGATCATATTGTTATAGAGTCTTGTCACACAGCGCGTACTTCGCGTTTCTCCTGTAAGGTGGCCTCTGTCATCCGTGTAATATTTTATTCAACCACTCAACCTTCAGACGAGACATCGTTATTTTGATTGGTTCTCTTGAGGGGTGTGTGCTTTTTCTGTCAACCGCGCTGTTTGTGGTAATTTGAATATGTTTTTTTATAAAAGCTGTCTGCTTGAGCAGCAGGGTGCACTTTTTCCTTTGACCTATGCTGCTGCTGTTAGGCGATATTATTGGAATAGCATTTCTTTAAAAGATGTAGTTTAAAGTTTATAAAGTTTGTTTTAAAATTGTCATGAGGTGGTGAGGTTTTTTTTTTAATGTTTATTCTTCCCTTTCTCTGCTCCTGTAGACCGGTATACCATCGTGAGTTAATTTATCTTTTTGAGATTGATTAATTAATGTTACTTTTTTCTGACTCACTAGAAATTTTGAATTTGTTTTTTTTTGTTTGTGCCTTGCTTGCAATAATTGAACTTTGTTAGAAGTAATCTTAAGGATATATTTTCTAGTTTCAATCACATGTATTAATTATAAGAAATATATAGTTTAAAATAGTTTAGTGTTTCCAGAATAATTTATCCAGCTGTTTCTGCTCCATATGACAATATTTTAGAGTTGTTCCTGTTAATTTAATATCTTGTTTTTTTTTTTTTTATATTTTTAATAAACGTTAGTTTTAAATAGACTTCAATTTTGTGTTCAATGTCTCCTACACTAGCAATTATCACTTTTATATTTTGTGGATATGTAAAATTAAATATAAATGCAATAGCAGCCACGCTAAACTGTGCAGCTCTATTTTAGATTTTGGAAATTAATTGAAATTTGAATTGGAAGTTTTTTCTTAAATGTTGTTTTTGAAATTGCTATTTTGAAATTCTTTGCAAAAGGGGGGAAAACTAAGTTACATTGTTGCTTTAATATAGCAACGTAACAAATCACATGTCTATATTTGTTTCTTGAAAATAATTTGTTTCTTAAAAATTACTGACTTAAATTTAAAAAATCTCACTTAAATTTTGAAAATCCCACTAATTTTTTTGGTGGGAGGATCCCATTCATTTTTTTCTCATAGTGTGAACCCTGGGTGAGGTGGGGGGGGGATGTAATAAGTATTTAAAAGAAATACGCTTGCAACAGCTGTTATTTTGTTGTTTAATATTAGAAAGTTTGTTTTTTCAGCATATATATATATATATATATATATTATTTGCTTTCATTTTTATTTTATTCTAGGAAAATAAATATTCAAAATTTCCACCGAACATCATTTGCAAGCTCGGACATATTCTGCATCCTTGCATATATGTACATTTTATAAATTTAATTTGGCATTTCAGAGTTTTTACAGAAGTAAACCTTCTATTTAAAAAAGTAGTATAACTCTGGAATTCTGCAGTTCGTAACAGGGTTGTCGATTTTTTTTGATTAAAAAAAAAAAAGATTTCTTTTGATTTAAATCGGATTTTTTTTATTTAAATCAAGATTTATTTGATTTTAGCCCCCCCCCCCTCCTGGAAAATTCTACTAAGCATTTTTTTTTTTTCTTTTTTTAATTTAAAACTATGCTATCATAATTTTCTCGATATATTAAAAAAAAGTAACTGTCCCTGGCGTCAATTTTTTTTGTCTGCGACAGCAACTTCTCGCGAAGGGCAGGGTTTTCCGCTTCATGAGATACATCAGTGTATTCCGACTGCTTCAAGGAATCAGTTAGCTGCTTAGAAATTTCTACCATTTTTATTAACGAAGTTATTAGCTAAAAGCGTCGGGTTCATACAGATACTCTATTTGCCACTGGAGAAAAAGTTTCTACTAAGACGTTTTTTTCTGTGTCTCTGACGTCACTTTCCTCAGGAAAATTAAAATGTGATCAATGATGTAAATAAGAAAAATTGAATAATTGGCATCATTGAGATGCTCGAGAGAAAAAATTATTTAGAATAGCAAAACATTGATAAATAACCGATATTTTTAAAATATTAAGTAAAAATTTAATAAAGATGAAACGAAAATTAGATTTTATTTTTATTTTATTTTATATTATATTATTAGTTTATATTATTATAAGTTCATACAATTAGTTTAGTTTATTAGTTTTTATTTTAATGTTAGGCAAAAAAGATTTAGTAATAAATACATGATTATGTTAAACAACTATTGGTATAGAGTTTAAGCACAGAAATTTTTAAAATGAAATTTACGAGATAAAAATTTATATTAGTTTATATAAAGATTTAGTTTATTTAACTCAAAACATATTTAAAAGGATAGATCTTTACTAAGACCAATTTAGCAATTTTTAAAATTTAGAAATGAAGAAGCTCGTACGTTTTTCGCCAAGGAATTCATTTACGCAACCACAATAGCCATTTTAACTCTAGCCATGCCTTAAATATAGAGATAAGTTATAAAATGGTGCAATAATAATGATAATAATAATAAAATCTGCAACCTATTTTTGCTTTTTAAGCATTGATATAAAACATTGCAGAAAACAGAATTTAATACAACAGGACATTTTTTTTTGTCTATTTTTCCATATAAAGGAATGTAGTAACTGCATTGCTAAAATATTTTAGTTACAGCTAATACAGGACCTCACTGGCTAATTTTAAATTTTTCATTTATTTCGACGATGACTTAAATTATCTATCGCAATAATGCATGTCAAGATTTCCACGAGAAACGTCTAAGCTACTTCGGTGCCAAATTTAAAGTTTCGCCAAGAGGTTAAAAATGGCACGTATATTTTTCGGGGGTTTGTTGGAATGATTTCTGCTTTTTAGTGACAGTTTATAGCATCACTCCGAATGATTCCAGAGAGTTTTATGTGTCTACTATTAATTACTATTTCGTAATTTGGATAGTTATTTTATGATTTTTCATTTGTCTCACATATATTTGCTTTTTGCGCAGATATATTAACTTAAATCAAGTTGAATATTATAATACTTTACTTTCGAGGTCTTTGTCAGCATATAATAGAAAATTAATCTGTTATCTCAAAGTTTTTTTTTATCTGGAAGATTTTTTGCTAGAACACTAAATGTCCTCAAATGAGGATAGGTTGTTAATTTAAAACTATTAGAAGAGTTTTTTTAATTTAAAATATTTCATTCTTAGTTGTTGATATTAGTTTAAAATTGAAATATTCATCAAAATATATTTTTCAAAATTATTTCAGGCATTAACGGGTTAAAATATAATAAGTTATTAAAATTTATAATAAAATATATAAATAATTAAGAAAGTTAAGATATAACTTATTTTTGTGTTTATTATTATTAATGTTGCTTTGTAGAGATGAATCTAAAGTCAAGAAATGAGAAATATTAGCTCGTCTAATGAAATATTTTGTTATATTTTACGAATTGTATTTTTAAATTTACATAAGAAATAATTAAATATCTCATTTTTTAAAGTTAGATTATCAATTTCATTCCATTAAAGCCAATAACTTTAATGTTTAAAATAAATGATTTAAATCAGTGATTAAAAAAAAAAAACATTTGATTTAAATCAATTGATTTAAATAACAACAACCCTGGTTCGTAATGATGTTTGTTCCTCCATTTTTTCTCTTGGAGGAACAAAGATCATTTTACAGAAATCCACTTATCGAAAAATAGTGCAGTGGGAGATAAATTTTCTTGAAAAACCACACATCAGAAAAAAAAAAAAAAAAAAGTGCAATTGTAGTTTGAATAAGGCTAATTGAAGAAACTGATTTTACAGGAAGCATATTTCAAATGAATGATTTTCTTTTATAGGCTGAAGACCTTGTGTTGAATGTTTTTCCCCAAAAAATATTGGAGCTTGAAGCAATTTTAAAGGTAACTTTTGTCCTGAATATTACACTTTATTTTGGATTTAGAGGGGGGGGGGAATTCAATAAAATCTGTATTTTAAATATGCTATGTATTGGATTATTAAAAATAGGTAAAAGGTGACCAATTACAAGTTATCAAAGTTCTTTGGACTTAGATTTTTTTTTTCTATTTTTTAATTTATGTTCATATACTAAAAATGTGTGATTTAAGTTTTTTTTTTTTTTTTTTTTTTTTTTTTTTTATGACCAAACAGAATGATTTGTCCACAAGATCAAATTGCTGGCAAAATACTCATCCTGAATGCATATTGACCCTAAGACAAAACGTTGCTTTCCATCTGGGAACCTGAAATGTTTGGAATTTGAAAATTTAGTTGGAAGGTCAGAGAAAAGTAAGGGAATTTGTGCCGATCAAAGTTCCTGGCTAAACATGAGCTATAATGCTATTCAGAATGGAATACATAATTGATTTTCTTCAGATATAAAGTAAACCTCTAGCTTCCATTTAACCATTATTCAGTCTCTTTATTATGTGGTGGTATACAAATATTGTATATATATACTGTTTGCAATTTGGAATATATATACTTTAAAAACATTGAGGCTTCCAAATATCATACAGTTTTATCCTCCATAAAGAGCAGTGTTTTTTGCCTCTAAAATTGCACCTAAAAAAAGCTCAGGAAGTTTCATTTTGCTTGCATTACAAAACAATACTCCATTTGGAGTGTTTACCTTAGCATAAATATCTTTGAACAAAAGGATTTTCTGATTTGCCTTGGAATAAGATTTACTAAAATTTTTCTGAAGTTACAGACATGATAATTATATACGTATGTGTAATTATTTCATTCTTTGTGCCTCAGTACATACAGGGATGAATTTTTTCACTCTATTTTAGATTTAGCTTTTCAGCTTTTCCGGTGGGAATTTGTTACATTAGCTAATTAAATAAAACCTATCAATGTAAAGGGTTGATTTCTGAAATATAATAATTTGTTTTATATATAGATTGAAAACTTAAATATATTTATTACGCTAATGTAATTATTTTGTCACCAAAATTCTAATTTTTCATTCCAATGTATTGCCTGTGTGCATATTTTAAGCTTTATTGTCTTTTTGCCAATCTCATACCTGGATATCATACTTCATTTCTCCAAAGAGAAGATCATACTTACAAGGAAGGGTCATCAACTACCATATTTTCAGGCGTATAAGTCGATCTGGTGTGAACTTTGATTTTTTTCAAGCCTAAAATAGGTATTTTTTGATATATTTGGTGTATAAGTTGGTTCCTTGTTTTACTTTGTGAAAAACGGGAGTGCAAAATGAAAACAGACCATCAGTTTTATATTACTGCTACCATATCAATTTCAGAAAAAAATAAGTTTCCACAATAGTTCATAAATTTTTAAAATATCGAAACCTATCTATTTTAAAAAAACAAGTAACAAAAATATTCTCTTCAAAATGTAAGTAATCCTGCAAACATTAATTTTGCTTTGTTAAATATCTGATAAAATATATTCATTTATCCATTAAAAATTGAAAATATACAACCTTTTTAATTTCTTCATGTTATACTGTCGACTAGTTTCGCTTGGGGCGGTCCAGCTTGGTCTCCGACGGCACGGTGCTTGAAGTTTTTCGAAACTGTTGTTTCACGCCTCCTTCTTTTCTTTTAAAAACTCGGCGGCATTGCTGGTGGAGTAGAGCCCCATCGTTGCCATTGCAATTGTTAAAACTTGATAAAATTTCTACAGATTCTCTAATAGCGGCGTAACCGTGGTTATGATAATTAGCTAATTTCTTTACTTGTTCAAATTTAATATTAATTTCATCGTTTTTGTTTACCTGAGTAAACACGATGGGGCTCTACTCAACCAGCAATGGCACAGAGTTTTTAAAAGAGAGGAAGGAGGCATGAAACAACAGTTTCAAAAAACTTCAAGCACCGTGTCGTCGGAGACCAGGCTGGGCCGCCCCAAGCGAAACTAGTCGACAGTATAACATGAAGAAATTAAAAAGGTTGTATATTTTGAATTTTTAATGGATGTTAACTTCATGGTTTAATTGTTTATAAAGTATATTCATTTATATTTGGATGTACAATGATACAAAACACCAACATTAATCATCAAAGAATCTGTGTTTGGAATAGCAGCTATTTGCCCGGGCACAAATTCTTGTTAAGTATAGTAATAAGTAATTACATTAGCACTTTGTCAAATGAAATGAAGTGGTTTGGATATTTGAGATATATACATTTCAGAGTTCCCCCTAGGTTTGAAAAAGGGCAGGGTGCTGCTAAAAAAGGAGGGCACATTTGTGGAGAATAAAAAAGGGCACATTGCTTTGTAAAAAATGGGCACCAAAGTTACAAACATTTTTATTATATTTATAAATGCAGCTGTTAAGGAATTATCCCCCCCCCCCGAAAATATAACAAATTTTCAGTAAATGTACAAATTAGTCAGAATATATATATATATATTTCACATTCTTTTATCTCTTAAATTTTGTTCTATTAAACATAATACAAAATATTAAAATTGTTTCCTCAAAAATATGTTAAAAGCTCTTGAAAATAATGAATAAATGTTGAAATGAAAGTAAAGAGCTATGATAAAAATTATCTTTAACAGGGTTTACACAAATTTCTTAAGATAAAAGCCAAAGACTTTTTTTAATGATTATCTAAAGAGAAATATTAAACATTCTAATCAAATAGTAGTGATAAAAAGTTTGATATAATTATATTTCATTAATTAGTGATTTTATTTTTAATAGTTTCCAATTTTTTAGGTATTATTGCCAATTTTTAATGTTACAACAGTTGGCAAATTTAGTAGGTCCATGGAATTTACTCACTTTGTCTGCTGAATTTCAATAATGGCAAATGAAATATTCTTTTGAAATTTGATCTCTAAGAATATAGCTCCTACAATTATGGGTGAAACTAACCAACATACAAAATCCCTGGAAACTGTAACTTGACTGTAGAATGAATAATGGAGGAAGACTTATATAATAGGTTATTATTAAGAGTACTTATTTGTACCTATAATAAGTTATATTTATAAAATTCTTAAAACAAATAAAGCAAATTGGATATACAAAATGAGAAATTTCTATAAAAACAAAATAACTAGCAAGAAAGTCAGAGGTAGCTCCTGAAAATTTTGAACTCTGCATTATCTAACCTTCAAAGATTATTATATTTATTTTGTGAAGAGATGAAAAAAAAAAAAAAAAAACTAGTATGTTGTGGCCACCACAAGACTTTCTTCTATATTTTCCTATACAAATTCACTAAGGGCAAGCAATTTATTAAAACTATTATTTATTAAAAATGTCTAACATGATGAATTGCAAATGAATTTCATCTTAGAGAATACTAACACTAAATATCCAAACCAGTTTTATAGTCTATAAATAACATCTTTAAAAAAAAAAAAAAAAAAAATTATAATGATTATTTCACAAATTAAGTTTTGTACAGTTATATGCCATAGAAACTGAAATATATATAGCCTTTCCTTAAATTGCAGAAATCGCTGTGTAGCAGCACCACCTGTTGAGTGGTTGACACTAAAAGTTGAAAGATACTAATTTATGTCAAGCTGCATCTACATATAAATTTATATGCTATTAATTTTGTGCAGTAGTTCTTGAGATATGGCCTTCCTTTAATTGCAGAAATTGCTGTATTGCAAATAAAGATATTCTGAAAATTTGACTAAATTGCGCCGATTTTCCTCTTTGACAAGCGCCCCCCCCCCTCTCCCCCAAACGCTACGCCACTGGTTGAATCAGTCACGATTTCAACTTGAGATAATTTTCTTCGGTGTTATCAAAAATTGCAAGTTTAAACCTAGGGTCCAGCAAAGTTGAAACACAAAAATGTTCATTATCATGAATATGTTCAAAACGTGTATTCATGTTTTGAGCCAGGCAGTCTTTAAATGTTCGGACACCTGAAAATTCATTTTACAGGCAGAAAAAGTTTGAGAAGGTTCTAATAATCTTAAGCACTTCTCTAAGATTTTGAATTAAAATTAGTGATTCCTCCAAATTATGTGGCATACAAGGAAATGCTTTTCTTTTGCTCATCTAACCGCATATAGAATGTACTGTTCCAACATCTTGAATTAATATCTTCTTTTTTTGTTTAAGATCATTTTCTTGAATTTCTGATAATCTAGAACAGGCAAGTGATGAATGATTGAAATGAGTTACAATTCTTTTATTATATCACTGACAACTCTTTGTGAAGTTAGAGTATCTGACACTACTAACTGTAAAGAAAGAAGAAGCATGACTCACTACTTAAATCGGCTCTTTTGATTCCTTTAACACCATTATCCCGCAAAACAACTTTTCACTTAAATCCCATTCATTTATAGCATTTTTTATCATTCTGCTAATATCATCAGCACTGTGGCAGGGTTAGAAATAAGCGGTCGTTAGTTGCATTTTGCGACCAGTTTTTTCATTTTGACGCCTAGAATTTCAATCATAGGTGCCATATTTGACGCCTGGATTTTTTCCGCATCATACCTAATAATTTTCCCAATCCCATCAGACTGTAAACAAGTCTATTTCAGTCAATTAAACCTAATAAAAACTGATTTAAGAAATCATATCTCTATGAAAGCAGTTGACAATTTGTTAATGATTAAATTAAACCGCCCTAAATTGGAAGATTTCTGCCCAGAAAATGCTATTAAGATGTGGTGGAATGATGTAACTTCTGGGCGAAGAATAAATTTGCGATTTTAAATATGTACATTCACTACATAAATATTTTTTATATAATCTTGCATATATTATTTACAAGTTGATGCTTTATCATTATTTATATATATATATATACATATTTAATTATAGATGGCACCTAGATTTTTCATTTTGACGCCCAAAAAATTTAATCCAGGTGTCATTTTGACGCCTAGCTTCAAAAATCTTATTTCTAACACTGCACTGTGGGTTCCTGGGAAATGTTTCGTGCTGAGAACAGCATGTTTGCATATGAAATCATCATCAATCCAGCGACCTGTAACGCTGGGATAAAACTGTGATTATTTGTACAATCTGATGTAACTGAAACAGCTACTGAATTAGATATTTGGGAGATAACGCTTTCTTTGCACTCTTTGTAAATCTTTGGTAGCACATTTAATTCAAAATATTCCCTGCTGGGAACTTCATAGTAAGGTTGCACTATTTTCATTACATTTATAAATCCTGAATCTTCCATGAACAAAATGGCTGGTTGTCAATTGCTCTGTGTAGCTGAATAGATCGAGTATCATTTATGTCCCAAAATTTTTTTCCTTGTTAATACTTCTTCCAAAGTTGCCTGTTTTCTTTTTACTCCACAATTAGCATTTGGTTCTGTTACAACTGATGAACATGCAGATACACTCTCTTTCTTCATTTGTCAGGCATGAGAATTTTCTGCGGATCCGCGATTTTCCGCTTTTTTGCGATTTTCGTTAATTCTGCAGTTTTTTTATTTTGTTAAAATCAGACTCCAATAACGATCAGTGTTCAAATGCTCCTCGAAAAACTTTAGGTTCTCAATCTTTTTCCATCCAAAATATAAATGTCAATATTCATTTTAAACATGCTTTATCAGATTCTGTAACATATAAAAGAACAGAATTATTCAATATATCTCACTCGTGTAATTTTTTTGTCCCCCCCCCCTTTTATCTCTTTCCATTGCCGATCAAACATTCTGTGGGAAGCCTTTTATTTTTGAATATTTATCCATCCGCAATATTAATTTTAAACTTACTTTATGATATTCCAGAACCCATGAAGAAGAATTGTGTTTAATATTTCTCACTCACAGGGTTGGCAAGTTTCTTCCAAGGCGGAAAAAACCGCGGAAAAAACCATGGAAAAAACCGGCCGGAAGAAATAGGTTTCTTCCAAGTGGAAGAAATGGAAGAAACTGTTTTTCTTAAAAATTTATCCTATAAATTGCAGATATGTAAGATACAATGGATTCATTTGTCTTAGTAACAACTGTAAGTAACTTTAATTATACCTATAAAAATTTAATTACATATTTAATTAATAATTATGAGATTTTTACTGAAGTGATCTTTGGTACCTGATAATCACGTTCCAAAATACTCAAAATCGAGTAAAAAAATCAATTTCAATTTAAAAAGCGTAAAGTTTTATAATTTATTATTTAGACAATTTTATTTCTTTAACTGGTAATAAATAATACTTTGTATCACTTGCTTATACTTTCTGATGAAACAGCTTTTAACAAACATTCAGTTAATTAAAAGAGCCAGTAGTCAATAATTACTGTATTACAAAATGTCATCAAAAACTTCATTTTCCTAATACAGTACAGTGAAGAAGAAATTTACATCTCATATTTCAAATAAATTCACATTTCTCACATTTTACTTTTTTTTAATCAAATTTTTAGCTTAATCCTTGCTTTGAAACTCAACTTGGGAGGAGGGTGTAACATTCTTGTATTTATTATCCTGCAATTCATACAGACTAGTGCTTAAAACAAATCACTATTACATCAATGTTCAACAAAATTAAACAGTGATGAATATTATTTCCGAACTTTCAAAAATATTTGTTTCATATTTTTTAAATATGTTTGTTTACATTTTATAGGTACCTGTTATTTGAATATGCTTAAATTATTTATCATATATGAATGTGATCAATTAGTTTTATTAATATTGAAGAAATACTTTATTCTAAAATTTATTAGAAATCGTCTTTCCATTCTGATGTCTATTCTCATGAATTAATAATAACTGACTCTGTATCTGCAAAAGAAAACTGTAAACAAAGGCAATGATCTCTAATCTACAAATTCCTATAATCCGCACAACCTCTAGACAAAATTTTTGAGAGTTAGAGGGAGTTAAAAACTGTAAAACAAATGAAATGTTTTTTAGAGTAGTTCAATACTGCACTTTATTTTTCAACTTAAAATAGATAAATACAAACTATGCTTTTTTTTTTAAAATCCTAGAGAACTTGCAGGAGAGTTCAAAAGTAGGTATATTACTTATTGATACAGTTTACCAGCTTCGAGTTTATACAAAAAATTGTATCCTTTAAAAAAAAAGTGCAAATATTATGGTTAATTCCGTAATTATTATCACTTGTACTGTCTGAATGTATAATAATATGAGATAGTATATATGCAAAAAGTTCTAAAAATATCAGCATTGAAAAGTAAAAACCCATCACCTATATATATTTAGTGTTCGTTATAAAATAATTTATCTTTCTAAAAATATTTTTAATATTAATTGGATTATAGTTTAGATTTGACATTATATTTATGCTTTGAGTTTATATAGTTCATAAATTTTAATTTCGAACATCTGTTTTGTCTTCTGGTTAGTTTCTTCCATTTCTTCCGGTTTCTTCCAGTTTCTTCCGGTTTTTTCCAGTTTCTTCCGGAAGAAACCCAACCCTGCTCACTCATAAACTACTTTTTAACCCCCCCCCCTTCCCATTTTACACCACCACTCAATGTTATTAAATGTTGATTGCTAGCTGACGTTTTTTTTTTTTTTTTTTTTTTTTTTTTTTCCCCCTAAACACATGTTTTATTGTGTTGATGTGCATTATTCTTTTAGTTTAATTTGTCACTTTTGAAATATTTTGTATAGTTTTTCCCTGTGAGCATTATTTTTTCATTTGAAATAAATTTTATGAACCTACATTTGTATAGATTTCCCCCCGCGCGCTATTTTTCTTCTAAAATTAATTTTATGAACACGCATGTTTCCTCTTTTTTTAATTTTCTGCACTCTCATGCCTGATTTGTTGAGCTTCCTATTCTAGTAGAGGGATCTTCTTTAAATGATTTATTAGGGAAGAAGTTGTTGCTTTTTTCCCTGCCCCTCCTCTTCATAACTTACATTTAGCTTTAGTGAGATCATTTTCTTCTTCATTAAAAAATTCCCAAGCCCCACTTCTTTTAAAAACAGTATTCATTTTACGTTCTGTCAGTTGACTACCCTACACAAGCACTTTCTATCAAAGTTGTTAATATAATGTAGAAATACAATTTTTCAACAACCAACTGGATTAAATAATGCACTGAGTGATTTCACCTTTTTGCAGTACAGTAGCAATCCGGAAAATAGATCAGAGATAAGAATAGAATGTTGGGCATTTCCCTTCAGGCTGGTTTCCACTAGAGTCGAAACTTAGAGCTTCAAAAAACCATTAATCACGCTCCCAATACAAAGAGCCAAATGTCTTGTCATCAGTTGTAACCTTTTTTTATCAGATTGTGCAGTTACTTCAAAGGAAAGCGTGCAAAATTGACAAAGATATCTGCCTCTGGCCCTCAATTATCTCAGCTGGGGGTAAAGGCCGATTTCCATTCAGGGTTGTTATTTCGTCCACTTTTTCGTCAAAAGTCCGGGACGCTGGACAAAAGTGGAAAAAACCTGGACAAAACTCGAAAAAAAAACACACAAAACTGGACAAAATAAAATCACTGAACTGTACATGTTCAGTGCGTAAAATTATTCTGTTAAAACAATAAATTGCAATTTTAACTTTAAATTACAATTTTAACAATAGAAATATTTTATTAAAAATTAATAATTTGATTAATGAAAAGTGTAATTTAATTTTAATCATGATTAAAAAAAAAAAAAAAAAATCATGAAGAAAATGCTAATTACATTAGTTTACAGTTTGTAGATGCAACAAAGTAAGTCTGTTGTGGTGGACTATTATAACAGTATCATTCATCTGGATATTAAAAGAAAAAAAAAAGTTATTTAACACTATATCTAAATCTTCAAAAAACAAAAGAAATAGACACAGCTGTTTAGTCAGAAAAAGATTTCCTGCACAATGTTGAGTTATCTTCAGTACATAATGTTGACAATTAAAAATAAAGAATAACTTAATCCCCCCTAACAACCCTAAGAGACTATTTTCAATAATACATAGACGATTATAATCTTAAAAATTATGTAAGTTGTTTCTTTGCTATTTTGTACTTAACTTGGAAATATCTTATTTAACATTTCTATACTAAGTAAACAAAAAAAAAAAAAAAAAAAAAAAAAAATCTCATAAATGTAGATAGAATGTTTTTATCAATTTATGTCCATAAGTCCTTTCAAAGCAAACCGTTCATTTCTATGTAACATTTTATTTGCAATACCAACATGTCAGTTTTCAATCCAATAATTTAAAAAAATCAAATTTACATACTTAATCATTTAATAATTTTATATTCTTATATTCTTATTTTAATTTTGTAAAAAAAAAAAAAAAAAAAAAAAAAATATTATTTGGTAAGAGAGATTTCAGATTAAAAATATACAAAATTAAATTTTACTTCCACATAGAAAAGTTATTTATTTTTCACAAAAGTAATATCTTTAATAATATAAATGTGACATATATGTATATGACTGTGTATATATATATGTGTGTGTGTGTATATATTTATAATCAATTTGATAAATATGCAGGAACTTAAAGAGAAATAATAAAAATGTTGAGTGACTCCAGTCAACTCTGAACATTAAAGTAATTCACTGTTGTTTAATAAAATAAAGTAAGAGAAGTCATTAAATAAACAAACGAGAAAATTATAATAAGTGTTTGATTATTTGCTCCCAAATAATGTATTGTTTAATGGAACGGAATGCATCCAAATTCTTTTGTGTATCTCTGTAAAAGAACTAATAGTGTTAGATTCACCAAAATGTATACAGTTTGTGTGACATATACTTATAATTTGTATATGAATTCAAAGCTCAATCAAATGAGGCATTCAGATGCCATCACAGTTTAAATAAATTCAGACTATAGGCCACAGTATTACAGAATTTTTTGTTATTTCCCTGTAAAAAAACTATAAATGCTAGATTCACCAAAATAAATCTATACGATTCATTCGACAGTGACCAATAACATGTATATAAAAGTTTCAGCTGAATTGAATAAAGAATTCATATGCTATCACACTTTAAATTATTTGAACCCATAGGCTATAATGATAAAGAATTTATCTTTGTGTCCCTGTTAAAAAAATATAAAATAAAATAAAATGTGCTAGATTCTTCAAGATGTATACAGTTTGTACTACGATTAACCTGTAACACCAACTTTTAGCTCATTTGAACGAAGCATTTAGACAGTATTGTGTTCACTCTACTCAGATATACATACATCATCGTAAAATAGCAAAAGTGAACTCATGGAACCTCAAAACATGTAGATACACCAACATCACAAATTCCAATTTTTCTCATGATTACAGTACTTTCCTTACCTATGTATTTTCAGAAAGTAAAAAATTTCATGAAAGATATGTGAACCATTCCTTTCATCATGCTTAATAACAATTTTTTTAAAGGTGTTTACTAACTATGAGGGAGGAGATGACAATGTAGTTGAAAACAGTGGGGGGGGGGGGGATTTGAAACTATAAATTATCACTTTTGCATCCAATCCACCCTTAGAAATAGATATATTTATTTATTAAATATTGTTAACTTTGCATACCTATTTCAATCATCCATGTCTATTTTGAAATATTCCCATACACAGGGTTCAGGAATTTGTACAAAAAAAATTGTCGCCAACAAAAAAATTCTGGTAGCCCATAAAAAATATTCTCCACCGTTTTCTTTCTTTCTTTTTTTTTTTTTTTTTTTGTTCCATTTTAAAATTTACTTGAATATAGAAATTAAGATTCTATATACCAGTTATTATACCAACTAAAAACAAATTATTAACCTTCAATGATTTTTTTTTTTTTTTTTTTTTTGTAACATCAGGAAACATCTGTTTAAATTTAACATCATGAAACTGGTTTTATTATTTTCACTAAATCAATACACCATCGGCAATGATACATCATTACACAGGTACAACAATTCAGCACCAGGTCGACAGCTTGTGCAGACAGGAGCAGTGTTCACCAATTCCCTAAAATGGTGCAATAATTTAACACCGAGTTGTGAAACATGTATGGAGATGTGTAAATTCTCTAATTCAACACAGTGTCTCAAAAAGTTGTGAGAGAAGCAGGAATCAAAATATCGAAAGTAGAATTGGAGATATTAAAAAAGAAAAGAAAAAAAAAAGTTTCTTAATTTTGAAAACATTATTGCTAGTTAAAAAATGGCGACTGTTTTTCACGAGCTCTCACATACACATATTGATAAAGAATTGTTTTATATATATGGAAAGAATAAAGGTAATTTTTTATTTAGTATTCGCAAATAATTAATATTGGACAAAAGTGGACAAAACGGTATTTTGTCCGGGACGGTTTTAACCAGGATTTTTCCAGTGTTTTTTTCCACTATGGAAAAAACCGAACAACCCTGTTTCCATTGCAGATGGAACTTCGAGGTTCAAAAAAACATTTATCATGCTCCCGACACAAAGAGCCAAATGTCTTGTCATCAGTTGTAACCTTTTTTTTATCAGATTGCGCAGTTACTTCAAAGGAAATCATGCAAAATTGACAAAGATATCTGCCACTGGCCCCTCAATTATCTCAGCTGGGGGTTAGGGCCAGGGACAACCAACCATGCCCAACCGCTTGACCACATCAAAGGATTCTGAATAGTGCCGCTGGAACCAACCTCCAACCAACTGCAGTGGAAACTGCACTTTCCTGTTTTCTGAGAATGAAAAGGGAGAAGGAACTGTTGTACTATTCCAGGAAAGAATTCTTCCTGTCTGTTGATAAATGTGTTGCAGCACAGGCGTTTTCTTGGTTTTGTCATGAAATTTGGAATTGTGTGAAAGATTATAAAAAGTGAAATGGATGGGCAATAAAAAATGTAAGGGAAAGAGATTGTTCCTAAGATGTTTTGGTTCAATAAAAGATAAAACTCATTAAGGTTAGAAGAGATACAGAAGTATTTTCAGGAAATGTATTTGAAACATAAAAATTAAAAATAAAAGATTATCAAAGGGAATGAAATAGAAAATTATAAAATTTCAAAATAGCTGAATAAAAGCATTACTTAATTGGTCAAAGATAATGTAATACATATATATATAATGCTTTTTTTGTACTTTGATTTTAGTATTAGATTTAAAATAGCAATTATAATCTTTAGTCCGTATGATTATGAACAAAATGTTTTCATTTAAAACCAAAATAATACAGCTGTTTAAACTATAAACACTAAAAGCGTCTTTAAAAACTGATGTATATTATAATAATTATTCTGATAAAATAGTTTCTATTTAAAACCCCAATACTTTTGTTTAGCTTTAAAAAAAATGTTTAAAGCTAATTAAAAATTTTTTATTAAAAACACACAATTAAATGTGGAAGAAAATCATATTTATTGAAATTTTATTTTTCCGACTGAGTGAAAATAATGCCTGGACCGGGAATCGAACCCCGGATCTTTGACTTACAAGGTCACTGCTCTACCACTGAGCTATCCAGGCCGACATCCCGGTCTGCATTACTCACTCAGACAACCTTATAGGCAGAAACATCTCTGGTCTATCATTTAGATAGCTCAACAGAAAATAAGCCGCAGGTAAAGGAAAACACCATTAAACAATGGGAGAGAAATACAATTTTTTATTAAAAACACACAATTAAATGTGGAAGAAAATCATATTTATTGAAATTTTATTTTTCCGACTGAGTGAAAATAAGTCCAGGCATTATTTTCACTCAGTCAGAAAAATAAAATTTCAATTAATTAAAAATTGTTTGTACTATATCTTTAATGCTGAGCATGGTTAATAAGAAGTGTGTAAAGATATCAGTATGTATTATTTTGGTTTAAATTTAAATTTATATTCGGCAGCCGAACAGGGTTATTTGGCCAAACCACTATTCGTTGCATCAGTAATCCTTATAAATACTATTTACGACCTTCAGACTTGAAAAATAAGTTAAAATTCTATGAGTATATAATTACGAATTATAAGTGTATTGTGGGGAAGAAAAAAAAACAGCTGAGTGACCGGATGTAGCTGTTAGATGGTTAACAGAAATGTATAAAAAACTTTTACGATTAAAAAATAAGCCTTTATGTTTCATAACTGCCAATACCTTCTACAAAACACCAAAAACTACTAAAATCATCATTCAATCATTAATTTTGCATAAGGTGTGCATTCCTATGGAATAAAGGGCAAAACTGTGAAAATTCATTAGTGGCCAGTGGCCGGTACTGTCAGTTTCATTCGTAGCCACTTTTTTAAGTTAGTGGACACTTTTCACATAAGACTATTTCTTTCAGACTGCAAAAAGCATTGTCACCATTTTGTGGTATAATTACCACAAGAAAAATATGAAAATAAGAAATACATATAATAAAATTAACACAGGGACACTGAAATTGTAATTACGCTCTTTTTAAAAATCCTAAATTGCACGTCCTAAATTGAAATCTGCATAGGGCTGTAATAATAACAGCAAAAGTTTTTATATTTCAGATAATTTAGTAGTACTTTTTTTTTTTTTTCAATTTATTTAAGTGAAATAAGCTGTTATCATTCACAGTTCACATTGCTATTTTCTAAGTAAATGAATGATTCATCATCATCACAACCTTTTACATGGTCATGTGTAAATACAGTTAGCAGTTTTATTATTTTTTTCTTATTTCTAAAGACACACTTTTTTAAATGATTTTATTTCAATAGAGTTAAAATATTTCCTCTTAAAAAGTATAGATATGGAAACTTAGCTGCTTCATTAAAAATAATTTACTTAGCTGCCAAATTTGTAGCTTTAAAAATAGGGAGATTTCTACTTTAAAATGGGAAGGAAAAAGGAAGATTTCTACAAAATTTTTTTGAAAAATACACATTTAAGTCAAACCAAATTTTGATACACACATTTGTCAAATATCTTAAATGGGTAAAATATACACTAAATACTATGGAGATAATAATGGAAAAAGACTGTGCTTTGCAGGACATTTGATCATTAACTGCTGGTTGAACTGGAGCGCACATGTGTGTGTTAGGGATGAGTTCAGGCTCTATTTTGGCAATCCGAGCCCGCCCGAGCCCGAAACATTTTTGAACTGAGCCTGCCCGAGCCCGAAAAATTTTGTGTGATCAGAGCCCGAGCCAGCCCGAGCCCGATATTGAAAGTGGCATATGCAACGCATACACAATAGTAAAATGAAATACCACTTTCATTTTCAAATTAATTTTCTTATTACCAATCCTCAGTTTGAATAACTATAAATGTTATTATAACAATTTATAATGTCTGTGTCTCTTCTGTATACATGTATATATATTTATATAATATATATTTATAGTGCAGCCTATTGTTTATAACGCACCTATCGGGGGACAAAAAATTTATCCGAATGAGTGATATAATGAGGCCCAATATAATGAAGGGGGAAGATTAATGTATAACACTATGACATAATATACATCCCGTTGAAAACAAAGTTCTATTAAGAAATAAGAAAGTGAAAGCTACTAAGGTTTGCAAGATTATTTTGTGATTTATAACCTATCGTGAGTATTATGGCATTACCAAAAGTGCTCTCAAAATAAATAATTTTTTTTTTTTTTTTTACATTTTTCAAGTTAGTGAAGAATAAAATAAACGGAACTTTTAGCTTGAATCCGAGCCCGCCCGGAGCCCGCAGACTTGCGTAAGATTTGAGCCCGCTCGGGCTTGGGCTTGGGCTTACGGGCTTGGGCTGAGCCCGTCTCATCTCTAGTGTGTGTGTGTGGGGGGGGGGAATACATCCATATACTTCTTTATAGGTTCTAGAATCTAATCAAGAAAGTTTAAAATGAATATTTACATTTATGTTATGGATGGAGAAAGATTGTTAATCACAAGGCTTCAGTGGAGCATGTGATTGTCAATCATTGGAGGGGGGGGGGGGATTACAAGAATTATGAGTAAAAGATATTAAACAATTCTACTTCTTTACAGATTCTAGAATCTAATAAAGTAAGTTTTAAATAGATATTTATATTTTTGCAGCAAATGGAAAATGGTTAGAAATTATAAAGCTTTCTATAAACTGTGTGATCGCAGATCGTTAGGGGGGTGGGGGAGGAGTCCAAAAAATTATATGAGTGAGATATATTAAACAATTCTACTTCTTTATATGTTGTAGAATATAATAAAGCAAGTTTAAAATGAACATTGACATTTATGCCATGGATGGAAAAAGATTGGAAATCACAAAGCTTAGATTCCCTATCGTCGCTCGATTTTTATAATCTTTTAATGATCACAAAAAGTGGCGACTTTAATGGCGATCGATGCATAATTTTTAATCGCCATCTTTTTTTATTTAGTCGCCACGTGGCCGGTGGCGACTGTTAATTTTGCCCTTTACTATGGAATGTTTCTTTCTCAGTAACATTCATTCAATGACATCAACTTGACAATTGTAAAATTAAATGAAATTTAATAATTCATCTGAAATCACACAAAACTTATTAAAGTTGGTAAATCATTTTAAAAAAATCTCCACTCGACTTTCCGAACAGTGAGTAATTAACTGATTCATAGATAAAGTAAAGAAAGAGGAGTTGTTAAACAAACAAAAGAGAGAAAACCATAAAAGAGTGTTGGAGTATTTTTCTCCATATATTACACAATGTTTTATTTATTGAACGCTACTGAACTTTGAGCCCATAGATCATAATGATAAAGAATTTTTCGTGTTGTCCCTGTAAAAACCTATAAAAGCTAGATTCACCAAAATGCTTACAGTTAGTGCAACAGTGATTTATAATATTCATATAAATTTTCAGCTCAATTGAATAAGGCGTTTAGATGCTATTGCACTTAAAAGATTTGGCCCCATAGGCCATAATGATAAAGAATTTTTGTTTGTGTCCCTGTAAAAAACTGTAAGTGCTAGATTCACCAAAATCTATACAGTTAGTTCAACTGTGACCTATAACATGCGTACAATTTTTTTGCTCAGATTAATAAGGCGTTTAGACGCTATCACACTTTTAAAAATTTGGCCCCATAGGCCCTAATGATAAAGAATTTTTCTTTGTGTCCCTGTAAAAAAAACAATAGGTGCTAGATACTCCAAACTCTATACAGATTGAGTATCTGTGACCTATAATATATGTATAAATTTTTTGCTCAATTGAATAAGGTGTTTAGATGCTATCGCACTTTTAAGATTTTGGTCCCATAAGCCATAATGATAAAGAATTTTTCTTTGTGTCCCTGTAAAAAAACTATAAGGGCTAGATTCACCAAAATCTGTAGGGTTCGTACTATGGTGACGTACAATATGCGTACCAACTGTCAGCTTATTCGAACAAAGCGTTTAGATGCTAGCATGTTCACTCACATACATACACACATACATACATCATCGCAAAAATAGTGGAAACGGACTCATTGGACCTCGAAACGTATAGAAACATCGAAATCTCAAATTCGGATTTTTGGCATGATTACAATACTTTCCTCACTATAGTGTTCGGAAAGTAAAAATTAAAAGTGCAGTTACTGATATACTGAGTTAAAAGTTTAAAAATCTGAAAAATGGATTAATAATTTTTAAACATTTATTGTCGATAATAATGCAATAATAATGCATGGATGCAATATTGTTGATATTGCATCCATGTGGAGACGCAAAAAGATTTTGGGTTCCATCTGTCTGATTGTCTCGTGATAGCAGCTGCAAAAAATCTCGCTTTTGATTTGCAATTTGGTACACATGTTTATGAGCTACACGGAATTAACTGTATAGTTTAGGTGTGTATTCCATTTGTAGTTTGAGTACAAGCTGAAGATTCTCTTATCCTTACGGCTTTTGGGAAGAATTTGTATGTACCATGATAGCGGTTGCAAAAATCACGCTCTTGACTTGCAATTCGGTGCACATGTTTATGATAGCTATAACTTTTTATGTCTATATTGTTTGTGGATTGTGTACAGGGACAACAATAAATAAAAATAATTTGTTGAATAAAGGGTGATGCAAATAGGAAGTTGAGGCTCCTGATCTGCAGATCCACTAGTGTTTGTTGTGTACTTCAAGCAGGGGCGTAGCGTAAGGGGGGGAGGGGGGGGAGTCTCCCCCCCCAATGTTTTAAAAAATAGGGCGGCATATTGAAGTTTCTAGGGGCGCTGTTTTGCGACATTAAGTTCATTTGAAAGTGGATCATAATTTTGTTAATTTATCATTAGTTACCGAAATCACTTAAGAATTTTATGTATCACAAGCTGACCAACTGGTTCACCGACCAGCAAAAAAAGTTTGCGTTAAAATGTCTGACTGTAGCAAACTGTTGTTTGGTGACGCCTGCGGCGCCCTCTAAACTAATTAGACGCCTAAAACAGCCTGTTTTCCTACCGTGCAAACTACCCTTGAAAATTCTCATCGTATTCATGACGCTTAAAAAATCTGATCATAACAAATTCCTGTTTGGGGGCGCATACAGCATGATTTCCCGTTTTGTTCACTTACAATAGCCTGTTTGCTTACCGTACAAAAGACTGTTGAAAATTCTAATCGTATTCGGGACCCTTTAAGAATACGTTAGTGGTAAGCTCCAGCTGAGCTGCGCCTTTCCATGTTCAGGCACCTACAAAGGCATAATGAGGTTTCTGGGGGGGGGGGGGGGTGCTGTTTTGCGCCTTGAAGTTCATTTGAAAGTGGTTTATAATTTTGTTGATTATCATTAGTTACCAAAAACACTTAAGATTTTTATGCATCAGAAGCTGCCTTCGGCGACCAACTGGTTCATCGACCAGCAAAAAAGTTTGCATTAAAATGTCTGACTGTAGCAAACTCCCATTAGGTGACGCCCTCGTAACTAATTAGATGCCTAAAACAGCCTTTTTAAATGTGTATAATAACCTATTTTCCTACTGTGCAAACAATTTTTGAAAATTCTCTTCGCTTTCATAACTCTTAAAAAAATCTGATCATAACAAAGTCCTGTTTGAGGGCGCCTATGGCATAATTTCCCATTTCAAACACTTACAATAGTCTGTTCACTTACCGTGCAAAAGACTGTTGAAAATTTTGATTGTATTCAGGACCCTTTAAGAATAAGTTAGCAGCAAACTCCAGCTGAGCGGCGCCCTTCCCTGTTCAGGCACCTACAGCAGCATGTTTGTTTACCATGCAACGACCCTTGAGAGTTCTGACCTTAGCAAATTCGCGCTCTGTAGCAACTGCGGCGTTCTTCTCCCATTTCACATACTTACAACTGACTCGTAAGTATGCGCAATCGCTTTCTCTCCTCCAAAAACTTAAAATTACGATTTTTCAAGACCTTAGCTCGAAAAAAAAAGCAGTTTATTGTACGTTATGGCTATTGCATAAAAACAAAATTAGATGAGGTTTGATTTGGTTATAACGATTTCTCACTAACAATTTTTGATTCTGAGTGATCCTTTAAGCAAATTTTTTATTTTAGTTTCATCGCTTACGGGTTTTGAAATATTTATAAGTCTATAGAATTCAACTAGTGTTTCTTCACATGAAATAGCGCGAGGAAGCTGATTTAACGTCGCATTAATAGGCATATATTGGGTAATTAGCGACGGTTTGGGATTAATGCCCCAGTGGCGGTCCGAAGACAAGCCATCACAATTTTTATCTTCTGCGGTAGGGATGGCTCCCCCGCTTCAGTATCCCCAGACGTATTATTTGCACGGAGCATGGAGGATATTGCAGCCACGACAGAGTTTACGTGCACCAGAGGAGACTGACTTTCATGATGGTCTTATATTGGCTCGATTATTGAATCCGCAATCTTTCTGTCAAGCTGGTAGATGTGAGGTGCCGGGTACGATCCCAGGTCTCGCTTGTCGGCCTAGTCGTTCAGAATTTTCCATGGTTTTCTCCGAAACTTGCGTAAATACGGGCTAGGAACGCTTAGAAAGACCTCCACAGAAGGCATTCTCCCTCAGGCCTAGGACCCTAGAACAGTCAATTGGCCTTTTTCCCAAACACCGACACCAACACCTAAGATATAAATTTCTGTACAAAAAAGATTTAATTTTGGACAACGGGACTTTTTTTTTAGTTTGTTCTTCCACATAAAGACATGCGGTAATTGTGTCGCATTCCTTAGCAATTGCTACTATATTTCTTAAAACATTTTTCCCACGATATGGGAAAAAAGAAAAACGTTTTTTAATTCGTTTAAATATATAAAATAACAATAATAAATAAACTACTGCTTTTTTTCCCCCCCTTAAGAGTGAACAACAATACCTAATTTCATAAAAAGAAAACACCACAGAACTGGTGTTTGAAAGCAATAATTACAAAACTTTGAATAAACACTATAAAATGCAATAAACTTGCAATAATTGTTTCGGGTCGAAAAAACACATGATCCTTCGTCAGGCGAAAAAAGTTGGCACAAGTGCTGCAGTCAAAGTGGCAACGCACAAAACCGTTTTTGAACAACAAAAATACATACAGATGAATGTAAACATAAATACTGGTGTGAGGAGAATAGTGCTGACTCTAAAATAAAAGGGCGGCCGGGGGGAAATAAAAAGAAAAGGGGCATAATTTGCAGTGTTCTATATTATGATTTTTGTACGTAACAAAAGTAAGTTACTAATTTTCCTTGTATATATATATATATAGGCTGTATGCATTTGTTATTCCAGGAATGTTGCAGAATTATTGCTAAGAAAGTTTAAAAGTCAGGAGAAAAAAATCTAAAGGCCTCTAAACATTTAAAATGTTAGAAAAGGCTACTTGGTTCCAAAATGTTTTTAAAAGGGCCGCCAGTTGCAAAAATATGTTGAAAAAGGGCTACAGGGTGCTAAAAAATGTTTAGAAGGGCACCCTGCCAAATTAGCCTAGAGTCAGCATTACAGAATTATTAAATAAAAGAAATAAATAAATAAATTAAATTAAAAAAAATGTAACAAAATCTAAAAATTTAAAAAATATCAAAATTAACCGAAAATCGAACTTATGTGAGAAATTTCATAGCATCAGACAAGAACGGAGTGGAACAAATATCATTAACAAGATTTTTCGAATTTTTAAATATGTAAAAAACTTCATGGATATTCAAATGGGAAGAGAAGACAGGAGATGAAATTATGTTAGTTTTAGAAAAATCAAAACGATGGCCATGAACCCAGCAGTGGGAAGCAATGGAAGATTTAGAGATCTCTTCATTACGAACATTTTGACAGTGCTCATTTATTCTATATTGCAAACGCCTTTTAGTTTGATCAATATAAACTAAATTGTACGACGAACATAGGACTAAATAAATGCCAGAACGGTTTTCAGTAGGAATGGGATCTTTAAGAGAAGATAATTGAATTTTGTTGACGGGTTTCTAAATGACTTTAAAACCAAACGGTGAGAGAATTTTAGAAATTTTAAAAGAAAGTAATAAATAAAAAGGTAAAACAACTGGAATGAGACTGTGATCGTTCAATTTGGTATCAGAACGTTTAGGATTCTTGAATTTATATAAAGCTTTATTATTAATAGAGGGATTATAGCCTCGAGAAAGAGCAAAAGATTTCAAGAAGTAATTAATTTCTTTCGAAAGACTAGACGGATCAGAACAAATGTGTAAGGCTTATGTTTTTCTTACTCATTTTCCAAAAATTGATAAATTTTTAATATTTCATTTTGCGGTAAAAAAAAAAAAAAAAGAAAGAAAGAAAGAAAAAAAGAGAAAAATGCACATATTGATTCAGGTTTTTGAACTTAGAATTACATTAAAAATAAAAATAAATAAATAAATAAACGATTGTAAATTTTCTTAATGTGAAAACAGAATTTAAATATACATTATGTAATGAGTAATCATGAAATCAAACTTTCCCACAGAGTAACTGTCGGCGAGATTAGGTATTGTCCACTCTAAAAATATAAAGTTGCTTTCCTTAGCAACAGTTACTATTTTCATTTCTTAAAATTTATTTTGAAAGTTTTATGTTTTACCTGAATTATAATGTAATATCTTTTTAATTTGTTGAAAAAGGGGGAAAAAAAAATCTTTTTCAATTGTTCTACTTTGTCTCAAACCAATACTCTGGTTGTCCTAAGAAAGATACTTTTGCTTAGTCTCATACGAGAATATATATATGTATATATTTCTGCAAAGCACATTAACCATATTTTTCGAACGATACTACTTGTAAGCACTTCCTTTTATTGAAAGTAGGCTAAAAATGTAAGAGAAATTTCATGTCTGCGTATTAATATATAGATTCGCTGAAAAAATTTAGAATGCTCCAAAGATGTCTTAAAAAAAAAAAAAAAAAAAAAAAGCTGCTAAATGGAGGGGGAAAAAAGCTTTTTTTTCCTTGGCATATTTTAGGAATATGCCCCGAAGGAGAGGGGGGGGGGGGGCACGTATTAACCGACGAGAGAACCTGTGCCCTCGATCCCAAAGATGGCAACACTCTTGAAAGTATGTGGGTGGCATTTTCAGATGAGGAATACGAAAGGGCGCCAAACGTCGGGTCTCCCCCCCCCAATCAATTTTTCACGCTACGCCCCTGACTTCAAGAGCACAAAAATGTACTTAAAGTTTTGTATACATATATGATTTTTCTTTATTGCCTTTCTCTGATATGTATGTAATAACTTGTGTACACATATGTATTTAATCGGGGCTACGTCAAAACATCGTTGGGAAAAATATCTCCCGTCAAAACATCGCTTGTGAATACGTCGCCATGACAATAACATCGCCCACAAAAAACATAGTGAAGCAAACATTTTTATACTGATTTGACTTGACAAGGGAATAAATATTTTGTAAACTTTTTTTTTTTCAACATGGATCTAAAGGTTGAAAATTAATGTGGGATGATTTGATGTTGTGCCAAAACTATTTCTAACACATTTTTCATTAGTTTCTTCCATACGCTAAAAAAGAAAATATTGGATTTGTGAAAATTTTCGATGTTTGTTTTTCAATGGATTTATACGTTTTTAGATGTCATGAACATGTTTTGACCATTTAAAAAAATGCTTGTGTGTCTGTGTGTGTGTTACCAAAATTTTATAGATGCTGTATCGCACGGACTAGTGGGCAGAATTTAAGTGAATTTGATATTTAGTAAAACCCTTGTCTTAAATTGATGCTGAGTAGCTTTTAGGGTATATCGCCCAAAAGGTGGTGCTGTTAAGTTATGATTGGAAGGTGTTACACAATTTTTTTCTTGCAGAAAAAAATTTCGTTTTTCACATAAATGAGCTTCAAAAATTAAAAGCTGGAGGCACTCCTGGCATGCGAGTGTAAAAAAGTAGGCAGTGGTAATTTTGTTTTGTATTCCTTTATTAAGTTTTCAAATATGAATCCAATGTCAGTTATCAGTATTAACAAAAATTAAAAAAATATTTGCACATTTTTTTACATTAACGATATAAAAATACATAATTATTTGTTTCTGAGCAAAAAATTCAAGAAAATTGCTAACATCTCAATTTAACTATGTCTCTTTCACACGAGCCACACCACACCACACCACACCACATGAAATACATACAAATATACTAGAGCATTCACACAAGCCACATGAAGGTTGCTGGAAAGCGGTTGGCTCTTTAGAAATTAGAAAATTTTTTAGAATTTTTCACTTAAAATTTCTCATTTTTAAAATTTTAAGAACATCTGAAGCTAATATTTTTCTTCCTTTTTTTTCTTAAGAATAGTAAAAAACCAAAATAAAAACATTTTTATAGTGCAAAATGCTTTTCTAAAGAACAAAAATAATTAAATTTATAAATTATTTAAAATTAAGGACTAAATATATTTAGCAATAAAAATACCTTAAAAATATCCTTAAAAATGGAGACAGCATATTAATTTCAGCCACCATCGTGGCCATCATTAGTGCTGAAACACAACCTAGACGTTTTCTTCTAGTTTCCCGGCGTTGTTTTGTTGTCATTGCGATTCCTTCGCTTCTCTTCATTTTCTTTCATGAGTTGTTGCCATTCTGGCAGAACTAAATAGTGTTCTCGGTCGTTAACAGTTAATGGGTTATTGATAATTTCAATGACCTCCCTTTTTAAGGCGTAATTGTAGGAGTTATAAGGAGCTATTTTTTTAATGTTTATGGTATTAGTATTAATTGGGTTATTGTTATGGGTAGTGGAAAAGGCGGTGGAGGATTTACCATATTTTAAATCGGCACAGTGCTCTTTTTCGCGTTCATTAATCCTTCTTTTGGTCATTCCAATGTAGTTCGCTTTGTTGCCGTTAATATGTTCAAATTCAATTTTATAAATACCGGCGGTGGAGTTTTGGGGGATAATAGCAGTGTTAGGTATAATAGCAAATTGCTATTATACCTAACACAATTAATCCCGACAATATCCTTACTGAACTTAATAGCCTAGATAATAATATTAACTTTACCATGGAAACAGAAACAAATAACACCCTAAATTTTCTTGACGTAAAAATCATAAAAACCCCAAATAACTCCATAGATACCACCGTTTACCGCAAACCTACCGCTAGCTCCGAAATAATAAACAAAAATTGTAATACCCCACTTTCATATAAATACGCTGCTCTCCAATCATACATTAATCGTGCAATTACCGTTTGCTCTAACAAAAACCTGCTCAATAAAGAACTTAAACATATCAAAAACATTGCTAGCAAAGCTAACTACCCCAAAAACCTTATTAACACCCTCTATAAAAAACGCATAAAAACATTAAACAAAATTAATAATGCACAAAAAACAAAATCCAATTTCACCACTTCCATACCCTTCTGTAATGGCGCCAGCCTAAAAATCCGAAATGAAGCTAAAAATATTAATATTAATATCCCAATTAAACCCAACAAAAATATTTTCCAGCACATACGCAACGAAAAAGATATTATCCCCCAAAACTCCACCGCCGGTATTTATACAATTGAATTTGAACATATTAACAGCAACAAAGCGAACTACATTGGAATGACCAAAAGAAGGATTAATGAACGCGAAAAAGAGCACCGTGCCGATTTAAAATATGGTAAATCCTCCACCGCCTTTTCCACTACCCATAACAATAACCCAATTAATACTAATACCATAAACATTAAAAAAATAGCTCCTTATAACTCCTACAATTACGCCTTAAAAAGGGAGGCCATTGAAATTATCAATAACCCATTAACTGTTAACGACCGAGAACACTATTTAGTTCTACCAGAATGGCAACAACTCATGAAAGAAAATGAAGAGAAGCGAAGGAATCGCAACGACAACAAAACAACGCCGGGAAACTAGAAGAAAACGTCTAGGTTGTGTTTCAGCACTGATGATGGCCACGATGGTGGCTGAAATTAATATGCTGTCTCCATTTTTAAGGATATTTTTAAGGTATTTTTATACCTGAAAAATAAAATACCTTATTGCTACCTTATTAATAACCTTATTGCTACCTTATTAATATTAATATTACCTTATTTACCTTATTGATACCTAAATACCTTATAGCTAAATAGAACAAAAATAAATTTTGTTCCAAAAGTTCTCAAAATGTTTAAAACTGAAAATTGTTTAGTTAAAAAAATTATTCTAATTTTATGAAGGTGCAAATGACGCCCCCCCCCCCCTTTTCACCTTTTAAAGTACCCTCAGTTGAAAACGTGTAGAAAAAGTGAAGGAAATGTGTAGGAAATGTAGGAAAGGAAAGGATGTGTAGGAAAAAGTGATTTTAAAAAAAAATAAATAAACCAATATAAAAGTAAAAAGTCAATTTTAAATTCAATCATGTTTATGCATTTCCCCCTCCCTTTCACCTTTTAAAGTACCCTCAGTTGAAAACGATTGTCTGTGTAGGAAAAAGTGATTTAAATAAAATAAATAAACCAATATAAAAGTAAAAAGTCAATTTTAAATTCGATCATTTTTATGCACTCCCCCCTCCCCCAATTTACATAACATATAAAAATTTAAAAATTTATAAAAAGTACAAAAGAATAAGTAATGTTATAGACAATTATCAAGATTCTTTATTCACTTTCAAAGCTCTATTTTGGAATATAAAAGTGAAATTTTACTTCATTTTCTTTCAGCATTATAGTTAAATTGAGATGTTAGCAATTTTCTTGAATTTTTTGCTTAGAAACCCATGGTGATCCCAGAATGAAATTTTTAGATATTGTCAACAATAACTAGAAGATTAAAAAATATATATATTTCTTTTTTTTTTTTAAGTTTTGAAGGTGCCGATTTAAAAATTTTAAAATGGAATTAAAATTTTTAAAAATTCATTCATGCAGCATTGCATACCATATGAAAGGACAACTTATATACTTTACATAGATTCTCTAATATAATTAGAACAGAAATGAGAGCTGATTTTATAATGCAAGAATTTCTAAAATGTAACGAATTTTACAAACTTTAAATATTTCAAAAAATAATCAAAAGGACTAAAAATTTCATATTTATTCATTTCTATATAGATGCAACAAATATGCCAAAATTCATTGAATTCTGAAGGGGTCAGGTTGAAAATCCCAATTTTTTGGTTTATTTGATATGGAATGAGACCCCAACCCGGGTCGGGTTGGGGAGAAACATAAATCAGTCAATCTGAACCAAACCTCATACTCTAGAGAAAATATTTATTTAGTCAATCTGACCCAAACCCTATCACAGGTCCAGTTCGGGTAAAATCGGTTTACCAGACCCGATGATGGATTCTAATTTAGATTCTGGCTTAATTTAAAGTTAATTGAACTTCAGAAATTTAAAGCAACATTTTATTTATTAATTTTTTTTTTTTTTAATATAAAAGTTATTAACTCAGACGTAAAGAACAGTAAATCAAGTTGGTTTTTGCACATATAATTTTTGTAAATTGTGAAATAAATTTTTGATAAAACGTTGCTTAAGTTCTTTTTTCTTTTAACTTGTATATATGTTACCGCTAAAGTGCAGAAATCAGTTAATCTGCAGATTAGCTAGGTAATCTGCACATTAACTAGGGTGATCCGTTAAAGTGAGGAAAATTGTTTCATTTCTCAAATTACCTAGGTAATCTGTGAATTACCTAGATAATCTGCACATTTCCTACTAGGCACTCGTTAAAGTGAAAATAAGATCTCTGGTGGTATAATTTTACAGCACGCTGTGTTGTATTTGATTTTTTCATTCGGGAAAAGAAAAAGAAGATTAGTTTGATTTTCTTTTCTTTCTTTCTTTACTTATTTTAATCTGTATGTGTTTTAATTTTTATGTGTTTTAAAGTTATATTTCTTTTATTTATTTCATCTTTTTTATTCTGTCAATATAAGTTTGAAGATTTTATGCATTTTTAATATGAAATATAATATCTTTAATAGCTTTCAATAAAGTCTGTTTTATAAATGAATGTTAGAATTGTAATACAGTAACGATTTCTTTTCAAATAAAAATATTTAACAATTTAAATTAGAAAAAAAAAAAAAAAAAACGTTTTATTAACAACTTATATTGCTATTACTATATTTTAAAAAAAGTTATGCACCAATTTTTAATTCGCTAAAGAAATATTAAATTAGACATTTCAGAAGCATTATTTAAGAAGTACTTCAAATAATTAAAACTGCTTTAATAATTTTTAGAACGCATGAAAATTAAAATGACTGTTTTCCAATGCTTTATTAAACTATATTTTGCAGCATACATATATCTGTACAAGTTTAGGAAATATATTAATTTTACAATTAAAAAAAAAAAAAAAAAACTTTATTAACATATTTTATGTGATAAACTACAACGAAATTATTTGAAAAAGCGAACAAAATTAAAAATAAAAATATAATCATGATATATAAAATATATAAAGGAAACTTGAAATTGAAAGAAACAAAAAAGAAAATTTGTAATGAAATGCTAAAAAATGCATAAAAATTTCATATTAAGTATTTATTGAATAATGCCATAATATTGAATGCCATATTTTCCAGAGTTAAAAAATAATACATCTGTTCTTTTTTTCAGTAAGTAATAGTAATTTAAACCAATTTTAAAATAAAGTAGTTTTAAAAAGTTGTGGTTTAATAGTTTTATTTCGGGAGAAAATAATTACTGTGCTGTAAATTTAAGATTCATAATTTAAAATGAAGTTTTACGAGAGAGAGCTTTTAATTAAGATTATATTTCATTAATAAAATGCAGACCCTTATCAAACTTATATTGACAGAATTAGAAAAGGGAAGAAATAAACTCAAAACAATTATAACTTACTTGTACTTTAAAATTAGTGTTGGTCATAATAAGAAATCTAATGTCATAGCTTCGATGATCCACGTTTTGTGCTTACTGTTTATCACAGCGGAGAGGAAGGGATAAAAGTTTCGGTTTGTGTTTGAAGGTCAATCGCGTCACAGACTAATCTGGGATTTGCGTATCTGTATCACATGACTGTTTGACGTGATAGTGAATGTAAAAAAAGCTAAGGCTCGAAACAAACATTTGAACTTTAACGACACAGAAGCCGTTAATCTGCAGATTACCTAGTTAAAATGCGGAAAACTCTTTATTCCACACTTTAACGGGTCATTTTAGTTAATCTGCAGATTAGCTAGGTAATCTTCAGATCAACGGGTTTCGCGCTTTAACGGTAACGTATATACTTACACACATTAAAATAATACTGTTAAGACAAGTCAAAGGATATATATTTAAGAATATATATAAAGGTAACAAAGAGATAAATGAAGTGAGAAATAAACTAGTTGGCATAGGTAGGTGGACTCTGCTCAGTTCCCCATCATGTATATGTTCTCATAAATTTCTAGTGCGAGACATATTATAACCATGTTAAAAGAAATGAGTTTGACCAAAGCTTGGTACAGTGACAGAATGAAATCCCCGCCTAATAGGCTATCCACTGTTCACTTCGATATATTTATCTCATTCTAATCTATTAATTTATTTTATCAGGGTCAATTCCGTTGTTTAGTTTTCATGCTACTGTTTCCAATGCAATAATCCTCAAAATTCATATTTATATGAAAAATTTACAATTTCGATATGTTGATAAATTCGTAAATTACGAATAATTAAGAATTTCCTATTAGAATATTTGTATTCAATCATGTTCAAACAAATATCATAAATGTACTTTTGAAAGTGTCTAATGTATTTATGATCCTCAAAATGGAAGTTTATGCTCAATTTTGCCTTATTCTGACATGTTAAGTAAATCGTAAATTCTAAATAACTTGCGAATTTTTAAAATTGGAAAAATCATAGTCTGTGATATTCATGCCAGTATCCTAAATAATATTTCGAAAGTGGTTTGACATCTTTATGATGAAAATATCCCTCAAGATTGACGTTTATGTGAAATTTCGCCCTATAACTGCCATGTTAAGAAATTCGTAAATTTCCAATAACTTACGAAATTTTTATATTGGAAAATTCATAGTCATTAATATTCATACCAGTGTCCTAAATAATATTTCAAAAGTAGTCTGACATCTTTACCATGAAAATATCGCTCAAAACTGACATTTATGTGAAATTTTACCCTATACTGTTATGTTAAGAAATTCGTAAACTTCCAATAACTTACGAAGTTTTCAAAGTAGCATATTTATAGTTACTAATGTTCCTTCCGGCATCAAAACTGATATTTTAAAACTGGTCTGACATTTTTACAGTAAAAAGTTTCCATTTAATGCACGTTTAAGTGAATTTTTGTCCTATTCTCCCATGTTAAGAAAAGTCGTAAATTTCTAATAACTTGCGAAGTTTTTTAATTCGAATGTTCCAAATGAATAGGGTTCTTGCCAGTATCGAAAGTAATATTTTAAAACTGATCTGACCTCTCTGCGATTATTTGTTCGTGAGATATCGTGTTAACAGACTAACAAACTAACGGACTAACACACTAACGGTCTGACCCACCAACCCACTAACAGACACCCTACAGACAGACACCATAGAAATTTTGTCATTTTCGGATTCCTCACACCTGAAAACGTGTAGAAAAGTAAAAAAAACGAGGTAGAAAATTTTCACGATTACCTAAGTTCCCCATACCTGTAGTATGATGGGTAACTAATAAAATGAAATGATCATTTTACAGAGTTGCCCTACAACTAACTAGTTATAAATACTGATAGAAATTCTTCAAAGTGTGTTACTGAATAGTCTGTAATTTACAAACTTTAATGAAGAAAAACTTGCATTTGCTGATATTTTCTTAATCTACTCAGTAGGCCTCTGAGATCTTTTGACCCCCCCCCCCCCCCTTTTTAGGAATGACTTTAGAACTAACACTTTCCAACGAATTTGAAAAGTGTTTATGACTTTGGTTTGTCTGTCTGCCTGTGCTGTAAAAATTGATGGAATTTCTTGAAATATGTCATTCAAATTCACTATCGATTGCTCTTTATTAATAATAAAGCAAATACCACTGCTGGTTTATGTACAGGGACACCCGTAAGGAGATGTTTTTAGAGGCATTTTTAAAAACCATATTTTAATACCTTAATAAAATTGAAATATGGTGTTCAAGTTCATGTTTTCTGTTGAAAATGGAGTAAATACCACCATTGGTTTGTGTACAGGGATACCCGAAAGTTTTCCAAAGCATTGATTAAAGAGAAGTATTTCTATAAATTTCTATATTTTAATAAATATACTTTACACAAATCTTAATGAAATTGAAATATTTTATTTATATGCACAAAAGAATGTTTTCTATAGATTATAGCGTTAAGATTTACAGGGATACACAAAAATATTCAATTACATTAAGGGTCATTATTGATAATTTGCTGGAATTATATTTTTAGTTACATTAAGCATTTTTAATGTCCTCTACCAATTTTTAAGTGTGACTATTATTTGAATTATTGTGTCTGTCCATCTGCCCGCCTTTAGCATCAGTAAATATTTTCAGAATTTATTCAAAATGATAGGTGTTGTTCAACTTGCTGTGGAGTGTTTCTGATTTAAAATATTAATAGGTCCTATATAAATGGTTTATATACAGGGCCACACACAAACACACACACAAAAAGAAAAAAAGCCGACACATTGCATTTTAAGAGAGACATTTACATAAATCACATTTAAATAACATTATGCTGCAAAAATCATAAAGAGACGTTTAATGTTAATACATTGAAGTAATGTTTTGTATTTGTATAGAATGTGATATGCTTGATTTTCAGATTTAATGAGCTACACTAAAATATTTAGATACATTAAGAGCTGCAGTTGAAAATTGCTAGAATTGCATTTTTGCTTGTGTTAAGCATTTTTAACAATATTTAAAAATGAGTATGAATTTAGTTAGTCCATTGTGTTATAATATAGGCAGAGAACATTGAATGTTAAAGAGTATGAGTATAGTGTAATCATGTTTCCTAAAACTAGCAGTGAGGAACAGTCTAAAAGTGTGGAGGGGTGCCAAATTGACCAGCAGCTTGGGATTTGGAAAACATCCAGTCATTCTGTGCTCTCTTATCACTTATTTTCTCTTAATCAGATGACTGTCACTGGACTCGTTGAGTCGGCGCTTGCACAGAGGCTTCCATGGTCTCTTGAAATGGGGTCGAAGAATAGGCACTGTTGGAAAGTGTTAATAATCAATGCATACCACATGATTTATTGTTCTTGTTTTTTTCTTAAAGGGGATGGGATGCTATAAAAAGGGTAACATGTTTGGTAGGGGGAAAACATCTTTTATTATTATTATTATTTATATATATAGCAGAGACGCCAACATTGTAAACCTTACATCAGGAGTGAGTAAGTTCAATTTCAGGAGTTTTATACCCTTCTTCAGGAGTCAAAAATTCGTATTTCAGGAGTTTTTTCAGGAGTCAATCTTACAACCATACTATTTAAAAATACAATGTCAGAGTTTCTCCCAGGTTTAAAAAAGGGCAGGGTGCTGCTAATAATTAAAAAAAAAAAAAAAGGCTTTTTTCTAGATTCACAAGGGCAGTTTTGAATTCTTAGGGACACATTTAACATTTAAAATCCAGACACTTTTGCTATTTTTCTAGTCATAGGGCAGGCAAGGTGCACCATCCTCCTGAAACTGACTGTGGAAAACTCTGCAATGTTCATATGTGTTTCCCACTCTTCTCCCCTCCTTAAAATTTAAATACATATATTTTACACACAGCCACATAAACATAATGGAAATAAAAGTTCACTTTATTAGAGTGGATGGATTTAAGCCAGCATTAAGATTCTTTTTTTTTTTTTTTTTTTTTTTTAAATATATATATATAAATGATACGGATACCAAGAGTATTACTCTATTTATTCATGTAGTAAAAAAAGTAAATGAAATAAGAGTAAATAAAGCTATTCAATGAATAGAATTCTAAATTGCACATTAAAAAAAAAAAAAAAGCACTCTTCAATAGAAAAATGAACCAACTCAATTCAGTTGTAAAAAAAAAAAAAAAAAATTATTCAGTAACACTTATAAGGAAAAAATTCATTTGGCAGTTTTTAAATAATATTCTTTTCACAAATTTTTTGCTTTTTCAGCATCTGAGTTTTTAGATAATAAATTTTTTCTATTTTTTTCAGAATTCATAGCTCTTTAAGAAAACTTGACTTATTCTTTTACAGATTCAATTAGATACTAGATCTATATGAAAAATTATTTAAATCATAATGAGAAATGCCCTTATACCTATAATAAAGGGTATTTTTATTATATTCTTCCATTATTTGATGCTATATAATAAACAAGAATATGAGTATGATTTGAAATTAAATGTAGTAAGATATACAAGTTAAAAATAAATAAATAATTATTTCCAGTCCTTTTTTAATCAAAACTGACTGGTCCGGTCTTGCTTAATTAAAATCCGATAAGTCTTTTTTTTTCCCAAGTCAACTTTTTTGTAGCCCCTCTTTACTATTCAGATAAAATTTTATTGAATAAATTAATAAAAATTAAAGGAACAGAAAGAAATTAAGAAAGGAATCTATTTACAAATTAAAAAGTATTTATTTACAAATTTACATTCAACAAATATACAGAAATTATCAGTCAAGATTATAAGATGGAAAAAATACTTAAAATATTATATTCTACAGCATAAAAAATACGAATTCAAAAGATTGTAATGATAAAAATCTATTAGCACTAGTACATTAACCACATAAAAAATATAAATTATTTTCAAATTACCTTTTAAATATAATCACATTCATTTGCATAGCAAAAAATATTCAGACTACTTTAGAGAATTGTATGTGGAAGATTTCATTTTTACAAGGAGTTCTTTGGAAAATTTTGCATCACTTTTCACTTTTTGATAGAGAACTTACTTTCTCTACCATTAAATCTGACAATAAAGAACTAGACAAATTAGGTCGATAATCATTATGATTTTTTCTAATAATACTGAATCTCTCATCTTCAGCATTACTATGTGGTATAACTAATGTAATTTTGATAATTTTGGATAATAAATCATATTTGAACTCACCACTGGAATTCTTCAGTTGGGAAATTTTATGCCGATCACAATTGATTATATCTTGAGAAAAGTCGTCCATCTGATAACGAAAAAAATTGAGATTCTATCTCATCAAATTGGGATTCTTTAAAGAAATGGCTAAACTTCATTAAAAAAAATTTCACATGCGAAAATGGCACAGTTTTCTGTAAATTTATATCCGCTACTTCAGCACATTCTAATAATGGATTGGTTAAATCAAATTTTGAAACAATGTATGAAGCAGCTGCAATGTAGAAGTCTTTCACTTTTCTATAAAACAATTTGAGATCATCATCATTAAGTTTACTTGCAGCTTTCAGCTCATTTAAGTAAGATTTGGCTTCACTGCCAATAACTATTGTTTCTTTCTCTCTATGATTCTTTTTTGATTTTAAGTCAACACATAAAATGCTTTTTGCAGATGAAATGGCAGAAGGTTTAAGAAATCTTGCATAGATTTCAGACAAAAGTTCCAAAAGAATTCTACGAAGTTTGTGTACTAACGGTACACCAGATTGTAACACTTCATTCACTCTTGTGAAAATAGGCAAGGAATTTTTGAGAAAGAAGCAACACAATTTAACTTTAGCATCATCATTTAAAGAAAATAACACTCTATCTAACCTGTCTTTCGGTGGAATCATACTTGGAGGTTCACTAACCCAGTTTTCTGTTGGTTGTTCACTTAATTTTCGTTTGCGATTTTTTTGTTTTTGTTTATCATTAGATAAAAGAACACTAATAGAGGTAGACGAACTACTTGCACTGCTAACACAGATAGATGAAAAACTGGCAGCACTAATAGAGGTAGATGAACTACTTGCTGCACTGCTAGAGTTGGAGTTGGCATTTGTTAAAGGTTTGCGATTTTTGTCATTATTTGTTAATTGAAATTTTTCACTCTTGAAAAATTCATTCAGGGAGTCCCATTGTTCTAAAAGTCTTCTTAGACATTTTTCTAAAGACAACCATCGAGTCACCGAATGTTTCATCACTTTCCTTGCTTCAGTGCCACACAATGACTGAAAAGTCTTCAACGCCTGCTGTCGCTTTGTATTTTGTTTAAGTAATAGTAAATATCTAGCAGTAAATCATCTAAAGAGTAAGGTAATTTTGCAGCAGCATTTTGGGCAGCTATGTGTATGAGATGGCAATAGCATCCCATTAAAAATACTTCAGAGTGCTCATCTCTGACAAATTTTGCAACACCTTTATGCTTTCCTGTCATTACTGAAGCATTGTCGCACCCAAAAGCAATGCAGTTTTTCCAAGGTATTTTTTTTTTTTTTGGAAAATTCATCATTAATTAAAGAAAAAATGTTAACTCCTGTTGAAACTGATGAATTGGAAAGGACAGACAAAAGGGTAGACATGACTTCTCCCTTATTATCATCAAAATACCTTATAACAACAGGATATAAAGTTTCACTCTGTCCATCATTACTTTCATCTGTTGAAAAGGAAAATGGTGATTTTGCATAGTTCAGACGAAAGATTTTGAGAAGTCTCACTAGACATTAGAGAAATCATAGCTGTTGTTTTCGTTCTTCCTGCACTATATTTGCCAGCAATTTTCGTGTCAGGGAACATGCTCCTAAAAAGGGGTCCAGCATGGTCTGCGGCTGCAATGGGTAAATTGTGTTCAATTAAAAATTTTGAAAAAAGAGCTTCCGCTTTAGTAGCTACAGACGAACTTCCGATTTCGAAAAAGTCTGAAACTTGTTTTCACAGCTGATGCCACTTTCTGATGGTGTGGGCCATTTATATACCTTTTACAATCATCATTACTATCATGCGCAACAGTAAATTCGGAATTGCAAATTGTGCAAAATGCCGAAAATGGTGCATTGCCGGCTTTCAAACATGGCCATTTTTTTGCATAATCTACAATAAACTTTTGATTTGCGACGTGTTTTTTTGGGTTGATCATGATGATCTGACATTTTCATAAAAAAATATTAAAGGCAACTATTATTAAAGAGTCATAATATTCAATAACGCGGCAGACAAAAATAATAACAAATCACAACATGAACCACGCGCGCAGCAAAATGTGATGCTCACTCCTCAAAACCAACGATATATATATATTAGAATGCTGATTCAATGGATGAAGGATTAGCTTTCCGTGGTTCAAGATGAATTACGTGACATGCTCCAATAGGTTGCTGTGTTTGGCCCCTTATCGCTGTTTTGGCATTTAAAATATCAGTTCTTATTATTAGGTAACATGGCAGTCCTATGACCGAAATAAATTGTTTTTAAAATAATTTTACACATAATTCACATTTTAATAAATAATAAAATACCTTTTTTTTCATTGTTTCCCAACAAAGTTTAAAAGTGTTTATAAAAGAAAATTTAAACTTTTAAAGAGCTATATTTAACAACAAATAATAATTTTTCAACTATTTTTAAGCATTTTGTCGGTTAAAGTTCAACTACACGAAATAAAAAAGAAGTAAAATCAAAATTAAAATGATTTAGAACAAAAGAATATTAAACTACGTAAATAAACAAAAACATTGGCGGTTATGACTATGCGAAGAACAATCTATAAACCGTTGCCATAGAAATTTACTGAAAATAAGCTATTACCAAGGGAACCACCGAATACGCAGGTGCAAGGAGAGCATGTCACATGACTCATCTTGGACCTTCTCAAGGGTTACCATTTATCACTCTACTTTATATATATCGTTGCTCAAAACCAACGAGATATATAAAGTAGAGTGATAAATGGTAACCCTTGAGAAGGTCCAAGATGAGTCATGTGGCATGCTCTCCTTGCACATGCGTATTCGGTGGTTTCCTTGGTAACAGCTCATTTTCAGTAAATTTCTATGGCAACGGTTTCAATGTTTTTGTTTACTTTACGTAGTTTAATATTCTTTTGTTCTAAACCATTTTGATTTTGATTTTACTTCTTTTTTATTTCGTGTAATTGAACTTTAACCGACAAAATGCTTAAAAATAGTTGAAAAATTATTATTTGTTGTTAAATTTAGCTCTTTAAAAGTTTAAATTTTCTTTTATAAACACTTTTAAACTTTGTTGAGAAACGATGAAAAAACAGGTATTTTATTATTTATTAAAATGTGAAATATGTGTAAAATTATTTTAAAAACAATTTATTTCGGTCATAGGACTGTCATGTTACCTAATAATAATGATAATTTGTCGAACTGATATTTTAAATGCCAAAATAGCGATAAAGGGCCGATCACAGCAACCTATTCGAGCATGTCACGTGATTCATCTTGAACCACGGAAAGCTAATCCTTCATCCATTGAATCAGCACTCTAATTTATATATCTCGTTGCTCAAAACAAACGCGGTAGATACTCGTTACGGTTAGTGTGAAATTACCGATTGCCAAGGAATAAAATATAATTTTCTCCCTCTAATACAAGCTAGGGAGGAAGAAATCTACCATACATACCACTGGAGGGCGGAGCATTTAACTGACGCCATCGGAGTTACGCTAGACTGTACGCTGATTCGCTGATTTTTCGCTCCGTAAGGGTAGACCTAGCACCTACCTCTCGCTGTTGTTTACGTTTGCTGCCGCGTACGGAAATCCGTGCTGCTGCGACTCGCGAAAACGGATTGCTGGCATGGCAAAGAGACGAAATTAGAGGAGAAACTACCAATTTCCGTACTTTTTTATGTCATTTCCGTATTACCGTATTTGATACTTTATTTCCGTAACAACTCCGGAATTTCCGGACATGTTGGCATCTCTGTATATAGTTTAGCACAGTCCCCCCCTCCCCCCCCTGCATTCTACGTATGATAGAAAATAAACTACCATTTTCACTTGCATAGTGGCTAATATGTACGTATAATATTGTTTGTTGAAATGTTCATAGGGGAAAGAAAAATGAATTTTGATAAAGAACAGTCTGAGTGCTGTAGACCAGAAAAATGTATCAAAATCTTCTGGCACTTAAAAAAAAAAAAGATAGTTAAAAAGGGATATCTGGTAACTAAAATGTGTTAAGATCCACCAGTTGTTAAAAGTGTATTTAAAAGGGTAGCCATGTACAGCACAAGAATTAGCATTAAGTCAGCATTACATGCTATTTATCAAAACTTTTTTTTTTTTTTTTTTTTCCAGACAATCATAGAAAATAGGGGAGTGGAGGAACTCTTTCTTCTCAAAGCTAGTTGATTTATTTATTTTTTCTTTTTAATGAAGCCAGTTTAATAAGAAAATGTTATATTGTGTATTGCACCAATATTAAGAGTTATCTGAAATGTTAAATGTTTTCAATACTTTTTTTTTATACATTTTCATAAACTTTTCCTTTAAACCTAAAAGTATTATTTTGCATATTTCTATTAATATTTGTATTAAAATGTGGGGTAAAAATAATTTAAGCTGTTTAAAATGATATTAGAGAAGCCAAAAAAAAAAAAAAAAAAGAATGATGATAGGCAAGAAGTTACAATCCTTTTTATCTTTTCTGCATGCCAATAATGGAATTATAATTTAAAAAGTGATGAAATCTTTAGTTTAATCAGTCATTTTAATTTGAAATTTATTTAAGTAGTTTTTTTGTATTCAAAATTTGAGTGGCTTCTCAGTAATAATATTGTTGAATTTTGTTGATACATCTTAAAAAGAGCCATTTGAATCTCTAAATATACTGCATTTGTGTTCTTTACCTTTCTTGTGTATGATGTGTCTCAACCAATTTTTTTTTTTTTCCCACCATCTGTTTTCTCTAGTAACACGAGCCTTAAAACTGATTCGACTGCTCTGTCTCTCTCACAATGCCAACAATGATCCATCGAGTTGCAAGCGTGTGTTCACATTGTATCGTTCAAATTGAGGTGCACTGCTTTTGGACATCGTAAGTGAAAACAATACTTGCACATTTTTATTAAAAACAAATTAACAAATGAAGAATTATGCAAGTCATGATTATCAGTGATGATCTTCTCTACGCCTTTGGGTGGGAACTTAGTAGAAAGACCCCTAGTTTGAGCAGTAAAGCTGACCTGATAGGTTGGTCCTGTATATACAATTTAACTGGAATTTACGGTCTTTCTCCTTTCATTTCTGTTACATTAGCAGGATGACTAGCAACAATTAAAACTTGGGAATCGGGAATTCTGCAGCACTAGAAAAAATCGCAGTATTAGAAAGTAAAAGTTGGGCAAAAGGACGGATCAGATCAAAGTTACAATTAAACTCTAGAATGTATTATTTGCCTACTCCTTTTCATATTCGTTGCCCCTTAAATGTTACAGTTTTTGTACATGACTATTTTTACTTGTGTAATATATATGCATTTGTTCTTGTAAGAATGCTCTTCTCAGTTGCACATCAGGAAGAAAAGTATCTAAAAACCTTCTGGATACATAAAACATTGGAAAAGGCCATCAGGTGTTACATTTTGCTTAGTTAGCTTAGAAACATGAACCTCCGAATGAAAAATGCCATTTTATATAACGTCATGTGCCAATGTGAAAGAAAATGACCTGAAAAAGTTTAGGAAAATCAAAGTTGAAGTGCTGGTCATCCTGCTCATAAATTTTTAAGTACAAATGATAAAAAATGATTAAAAAAAAAAAAAAAAAAGTGAGAAAATTCCACAGTTTTTAAAATTATCTAGGTTATGACCTAATTTAAATTGAGTAACTATTGATAGACATAAAAACAAATATTTCAAAATTAAGGTGTATCTTCAACAGATTTTAAGCAGTTTCACAACAATGTGAAATATTGAAAGTATATCTAAATTTATGTGTGATGCCAGAATTTTACTATGTTTGTGTCTTCACATTTAGTCAGTGTGTAATTAAGTATAACTGATAATTATGTCTCTTAATAGGCAGAAATATTTCATCCTACTTCATTGCAGGTTGCATACAATAATGTGATTATCAACGATTAAAAGCAAGAGTCTTCGTGGTGTAAATTAAAGTTCAAGCCATGGTCTGCTAAAGTTTAAGCAACAGACCGTACACACTGTGTTCAGTAATATAAACATCACAAACATATTATCATTAAATTTTTTTGCATGAATTTAAAGGTCAGATAGCTTGAGGGGGGGGGGGGGGGGATGTATATATGATATACAGTTATAGCAAGAGAGAGTTTTTAAATTTTTCCAAAAAATATTTTTACATTCTATACAAAATTCTAAAATTTTTCTTTTGGAGAAAAATCAGATTTACTTTTCCAGACTTTGAAATAAAAAGATTGTGTTTTGTCATCTAGCTTGCTTGAAAATTCTCCTAAAAGGTCTCAGCATTACTTCACTGCCAGAAGCCAACAAAACCACGCTTTAAATTAATTTTATCATAATGTCTAATAAACTTTGTATAAGGAAGTATTGTAATTTCGAGTTGCAAAATGGATTTTGTATCTCGCATAGCTTAAAAAAAGAATGATCATAGAATTTATACAATTTTTCTTGACGTCTGTGTGTTTGTGAGATATATTTACGTAGGTGTCCTGCATAACTCAAAAAAATATGGCTGGTCATAAAACATTCCAAATTGGTATATAGGTTTGTTATAGCATCTAGTTCTGCACCTTCCTTTATGGTTTTTCTGTTTTGGAGATATTTTATAAAATTATATTCATAATGACCAAATATACGAAGGTTTTGGCCATTATATATGGCCTATGCCCTACCATCATAAAAAAAAAAAAAGCTATTGATAAAGCCCATAATGATATTGTTATGAAAATTGTCATTATTTTTCCGTGCAGAAAGTAATTCTTAAAGACAAGCAGGTTCTAGTCAATGAATGTGTTTTAATTAATGAATATTCAGCTCGTATATAGAGCCCGTAATGATATTGTTATGAAAGTTGTCTATTTTTGTGTGTATAAAGTAATTCTTAAAGTCATAAGCAGGTTCTGGTGGATGAATGCACTTCATTTAATGAATATTCAGCCTGTATATAGAACCCGTAATGATATTGTTATGAAAGTTGTCGACATTTTTGCATGTAGTAATTCTTGAAGATATAAGCAGGTTTTTGTCGACAAATGCACTTCATTTAACAAATATTCTGTGTATGTAGCCCGTAATGATATTATTATGAAAGTTGTCAACATTTTTCCAAAAATTTTCCTTAAAGACAGATTCTAGAAAATGAATGCACTTTATTTTATAATTACTAGGGGGCTCTGCCCCCTGCTCGCTCCACTCACCAACCCCCGAAGGAGGCTTCGCCTCCTCCCCGACTCACTTTACTTATTAACACATGCAGAACTCTGCCCGCCTATTCGCTGCTTTCTTTCACTGAAAAGGAATATTAATAGTGCATATTACAATACAAAAGCAGAAAATCATTATGGAAATCCTCATATTCAATGTCAAATTGAAATATATAATATATATATATATATATATATATATATATTAATAGAAAGAAAATCATAATATCTAGACCATTTTGCATTACAGCTTTAGTATATGACCCTTTTTATTTCTTTTTTACAACCTTAAATCCGGACCACGGTATTCCAGTCGGTAGAGCGCCGAGCTCGTAATTGTAAGATTGTGGGTTCGGTTCTCGAGCCGACCAAAGACCGTCGTGTACACTAATGGCGGCTGGTGCACATAAAATATATCGGGGCTACAATATCCTCCGTGTTCCCATCAAAATTATACCTCTGGGGGCCACCAAAGCTGGGGAACTATCCCCTTCGTGTAGGACCAAATGGTGGCATGTCTCCGGAGCATCCGTATGTGTGCATCCCAGACCGTCGCCAATTATCCATAGCACAGTAATGGTACAACGTCAATCACAACCTACCTACAACCATGGATCATATTTTAATTTTCCCGTGTAAGAAGATTAATTTTCTAAAAGTAGAGAAAAAAAGTTGTTATTTATTTTCTTTGTTTTTTACATCCATGGTTTCGGGCCGCAGTAACCTAGTCGGTAAAGCGATGAGCACGTAATTGGAAGATTTCCGATTCGATACTTGAGCCAGCTAAAGACCTCGTGTACACCCTGCCTTTTTATTTATGAATCAATTACCTCACAGAAAAATATCAATGTTTTCATAACAATATGTATATTCCAATGTAGTGACTAGATCAGAATTTTTCTTTTTCATTTCTACCATACATTGTTTGATTACCCATCCCCCCCCAACATTAACCCTAGAAATACGGCTGAGGTCATTTTAATCGGAAATCAAATTTAGTTGTACGCTACATATTTATTTCTCTGTCTGTAGCTTTGTTATTTCTGGACATTTTCTAAAAAGAAGTAGACTGTAGAAGATATGTTTGGGGAAAATGGACTTGTAAAACTCAGAAATTTGTAGTGTATGTACAATGTCAGACTCAATGATGTAATAAATTTAGTTACTTTTTAATAAATTTGTGTTATGATGAATATTTTTGTGAGGTAAATTAGGAAATTAATAGATGTATAAAGACATATAGAAAGGTTTTTTTTTTTTCTTGATTTTAGCTATAAATCAGATTGAATGATCTTTTGTGTACATATAAATTTATCTATCACCTTATGCTTTCTTAATTTGTTAACATGAAATATCATTTTTTAATTTAGTTAGTTTATTAAATGAGCAAATTGCATAATTATAATCATTAACTTTCCATAATATGAAAAAGTTTGCTTTTTCATGACCACTATTCGTATACAGAAAATGCCATAATGCTTGTGTTAAAATGTTTTTCGAATTTAACAAAACATTTCAAGTAGCAAAATTTTCTGTGTCTGCAGCAAAATAAAATTTGTCTGTGATGCAGGAATGTCCCAAATCTGGCATCATTGCAAGTACTAGCAATTAATAAGTATAAAATTTGTGTCAACAATAGAAATAAATTAAGAATATACAGCAAAAACAATGATTTAGAGATAGGATGTAAAGTATATTTGTATTTTTAACCTTGACTTTTTTTTTTTTTTTGAGATGTTGAATTAATCTGTAGAGTCTAAACAACCTGCACACTGCACTGTTTCTATTGCTGAGAAAACAATTTGTTCAACAGAAAACACAAGCACTATAAAATGGGACCATAGCAGAGCTGAAGCAATATGAACCTAAGAGTAAAAGACTGATTGGAACTCTGATTCAATATTCCTGAACATTTCACATTTTTATTAATATAATTATCACATGTGGCATCTCAACTCCTTCAAATGTGGTAACAGTACACTGGTGTAATTCATTGAAGCAGGGTCTTGGATAGACCAACATTTTGTATATCATATTAGACAAATATATGACAGTTTGATATTGTATAATTTTCAACTTGAGAAAAATCCTTCTTTTCAACCAGTAATATCTTAAGCAATATTTGAACTCGATCTGTAATATTTGTTTTTAACTGACCAATTTTTAGAAGGAAAGATGAAGACTTAAAGGCAAATTATTTTTGTATTTATAAGTTACTTTATTCCATGAAGTAAAAAGTAAGTTTACTTAAAATTCTAACAATTTAACAGAAAATATTAAGCATAACTAGCAGGTCAGTATTTTCAAATGAATCACTAGAATTAATGAATCACTAACAGTAACTTTTAGTGTTAAGAAAAGAAATAAAAAAACAAAATCATTTCTGATTGGGTAAAAAGTCTGCCCGGGTCCCCACTGCCTTCGGCAGTGCAGTCCTGTGCGCACGCACAACTTACGGGATACACACGCTGCGTGCGCGTATTCCTTCCCTGACCCTTCGTGTCCCCCCCCCCCCCCCCAAAAAAAAAAAAAAAAAAAAAATCATTTCTGATCGGATAAAAACTCACACCGGGTCCCCACTGCCTTCGGCAGCGCTGCGCGCACACTTCGGGTACAAAGTCGGACCAGGTCCCCACTGTAGATGCAGTGCATACTACATTCGTTGTTTCCCCATGCATATTCAATACAATTTTTTTTTTACCTCTTAAAGGTTTAAATTAATTTGTAAATATATTTAATTACCTTTTTTTTCCTAAACATCCAAAGTTTAAATTTTATTTCTTAATTTTATAGTTTTCTATTAAGAACGATCTAACTAGACGTTGTTTTGTTTACAAAACTTACTTTAATGAGCTGTTGCCACTCTATTAGAAAACTCCCAGTTTTGGTATTCAGCAATAACAGTTGTGATTGCAACTGCATTATAATAACTAGCTACTAGTAAAGCTACTAAAACTTAATTTTTCTCTAGACATTTAATAAATATTCGTTTATAAAAATTCATTAATTATTTTACTTTGGATGTTTTGTTCTTTTTTTTTACTTTATTTAAATTTTTCATACCAATGCATTTGCATAGATGATGCAACCAGCATAACGGCGAAATTCGCTGTTAACTGCCAATCAGCAGGATATAAAACAAGACTTCGTCTGCTATCAAATCGCTTTTCTTTTTTCTTACCAGACTCATCCGGAAATATGCCAGTTACTAGAGAATGGATGCAGGTGTAGCGATAGAAATTTCCAAATGTTTGTTTATCTTTGCAAAGGCATTGGGTATGAGTTTATACTATTTAAATTAATGTTTGAAAATTACTTTCAAGTTTTCTCTTGTTACTGTCAAGACAATATTTTTTTGTAACAATAAGGATCAAGTAGAATTCTCAATAAATCAATTTATAGCAAATTCTTAGTTTTTATTTCAAGATTTTTCTTATGATCAATTTTACACCAAGTTTTCATTTGCTTCACGCTGCTTAGATGAGTGAAAGTTTATTTACTTATCTTACATTTTTTAAGGAGTACTTACTTAAAGTTCTTCCAGCAAAAATAAGGTATTTTAAAAATTGAACTTATATTACTAATAGGTAGATGAAGATTTCAAGTAATGACGAAATGTGTATTATAGAAGCAACAATATTTTCTAAGTATTCCCCTTTATATGCTATTTATTCTTTCACTCATAATTTTTTTTAAAAAAAGTTAACAGTATCCATAACTTAAAGTTTAACTTTGGTTATGGGCCCAGCCCTAACCTGAAGAATGAAGTATTGTAATATTTTTTTATTGTAGTCTTTATTGATCAAAAAGTAATTGCTAGAGTTACATTAAAATTCAGTTAAAAAATGGCATCCAATATAAATCCACAAATGTTGCTTACTAGATATAATTACCAATCTTGGTCAACTAGTATGAAGCGAATTTTGCAAACTAAAGGGTTAATTGCTTGGATTGATGCAGACAAGCATCCTCAAGAAATAGATAAATTATCCCCACTAGAGCAATTTAAATTAAATCAATCTAAAGCAAAAGCAGCAGGTTTAATTAAAACCTATTGTAGTCAAGAAATAGTTTTAATGATTGATAATTTGGAAGAACCAGAAATTATCTGGAATACATTAAAAACTAATCTATTGACGGCCAGTCGTTCTTATAAATCTCTATGTTTAGCTGAATTCAGAACTTTAAAACCAAATCCGGATGAGGAACTCCCAACTTTTATTGATAGATTTGAACATCAGTATAGAAAAGTAACTGATGCAGGGGAAACTGTAAGTGAGGAACATCGATGTTACATGCTTTTGCAAAATTTGCCAGAAGATTACGATTATCTTGCTCGAGAATTTGAAAATTGTAAGGATACAGATTTTAATTTTGCAAAACTAAAAGCAGAAATATGTAAAGAATATAATCGTCGTAACTTGCATGAGCTTAGTAAAACAACTGAATGCTTTTCTGTTGAAAAACACAAACATCCTGACTCATTTAGTTCATTAAAACAAGAGTCAGCAAGATAAGTTACATGTAGTTTTTGTGGAAAACCAAACCACACAGAAAATATTTGTAGGTTTAAAAATAAGGGTAATAGTAAAAATCAAACTAATTTAAAAGAATCCTCTTTTGTAACAGAGTTTATTTCAGAATGCTTTGAAAACGAAAATTTATTACCAACTAGGGAATGGACATTAGATAGTGCATCGACTGCACATATTTGTCAAAATCAAGAGTTTTTCACATACCTAAAACCTTCTTCAGAAGGTTCAATGATAAAAATGGGAACTACATCTCATCCAGTTAAAGGTATAGGAATTGTGCAGTTTAAAATTAAAGATGGTCCAAACATAAGAGGAATTACACTTAATGATTGCCTTTATGTCCCAACAATTCATAGAAATTTAATTAGTATGAGTCGAATGGATAAAGCAGGTTTTCATGCTAAACTTGATAGAGGATTTAAAATTTTTGATCCCGATTGGAACTATTTATGGTCTGCAAAAATGAAAAATAACTTTTATGTTATACAGGGTTTACCTATTCATAACCAACCTAATGTTTTAAAAATAAAAGATACTTTGGAAAATAGCCATCATAAAGAAGTAACTAATAATCAATGTACACAAACTGAAAGCTCATCTAAAAAGCTAATACCAAAGCCTACAAAGCAAACATTTAATCAAGCTTTTGCTGTAGATACTAACGAAATTATGATTTGGCATGAAAGACTTGCTCATTGTAATATACAAACTATTAAGAAAATGTTTAATAACGACCTAGTAGAACCACAAGTGAGATTAAAAGGGGAAGAGGTCTGCTGTGAGGCTTGCATAATGGGGAAAAATACAAGACAGCCCTACCCAAAACTTAAAAGTATTCGTTCAAAAGACATTTTAGAATTAATTCACACAGATATTTGGGGCCCTGCTCCTTATCTTTCAAAGCATGGTTATTGCTACATTTTAACCTTTCTTGATGACTACAGCAGAAGAGCCTTTTGCTATCCAATGCGAAATAAAAATGAAGTTTGTGAAAAACTTAGAAATTTTATCCAATTTGTTGAACGTCAAACCAATAAAAAAGTAAAAGCTATAAGAAGCGATAATGGATTAGAATATTGTTGTACTCCCGTACAAAAATTATTAGAATCATTGGGTATAAAACATGAAAGATCAAACATATATTCACCTCAATCAAATGGTGCAGCAGAACGTCTTAATCGAATGTTGTTTGATGGAATGAGAACTTTGCTTAATTCTGCTAATCTTCCAGAAGAACTTTGGCTTGAGGCCATGCAAACGACAAACTATATACGAAACAGACTTTTGCATAGTTCAACCGGGGAAATACCGTTCAAGCGCTGGTTCGGCAGAAAACCTTCTCTCCGTCATTTAAAAAGATATGGATGTGTAGCTTATGCTCACATTCCATCCCAAAAGCGTAACAAATTTCAAGTTCGTGCTCAAAAAGGAATTTTAGTAGGTTATAGTTATAGTACTAGAGGTTATCGAATATGGCTACCCACTGAAGACAAAATAATAGAGACAAAACATGTCAAATTTGATGAAACGAAATTAGGTATAGAAAAACAAGGTTATATATTAGCAGAAGAATCGGATGATGAATTAGACATATCCGAAAATCCCTGCCAACCAGTAGATGACCCACAATTAATGTTTGAGAGATATATAGCAATTAGAAAGACAGGAGAAAGTCGAGGTAAAGAAGACATTTATGTAAAAACACCAGAGGGGAAGGTATTAAGGAGTTCTAGAGAATTAAAAGATTATTGCAAGGAAAATAACTTCATATATGACGATTCATTAAATATTTTTTCTAAAAACTGCAAAATCCTTGGCAAATTTAAACTAGAAAGAAAATCCCCCATTAATGACATCTAAATCTAAACAAAGAATGAGAATCTAAACAAAGCCGAAGAAAGTTCAGACAAAGAATCTGAAGAAATACCATTAGTCGAAGATGAAGCAAATTGTGTAGAAATAATTATTCCAAAAACAGCTAGGGAGGCAAAAAGGTTACCAGAGGCTGCAGAATGGAAAAGGGCCATGGACAGTGAAATAAAAACTATGATAGACAGAAATGTTTGGACAGTTGTTCCCAGACCAGCTAATACTAAAGTAATAGGAACCCATTGGGTCTATACCCTTAAAAATAAAAATGAATCTAGAAAGTTTAAAGCACGATTAGTTGCTTTAGGTAATAACCAAAGAGAAGGTTTAGATTATAATGAAACATATAGTCCAGTAGTTAATTTCATGTTAATAAGATTGTTCATTGCACTTTTTATATGTGTTCTCCAGTGGGAACATAGTCTTTTAGATGTAAAATGTGCATATTTATATGGAAATATTGATAAGGATATATATATTAACCAACCTAATGATTATATAATACCAGGCCAAGAAAATTACGTTTTAAAATTAAATAAAGCCCTCTATGGCTTGCACCAATCTGGAAAATGCTGGTTTGAAGAATTGCATCATAAACTCATTGCAAACGGGTTTACAGAAATTCCGGGACTAACATGTATTTATAGATATAGCACTAAAGCAGTCATTATGGTATATGTAGATGACCTCCCGATTTTTGCTAAAGACAAGTCAACTCTAATAGAAGTTATTCAGTTATTAGAAGGGTTATATCAGCTCGAAAATTTAGGCCCAATCACTCAACTATTAGGCATACAATTCGACATTAAAGACGGTACAGTCAACATAAATTGTAATAAATATATAGATTCCTGTATTGAACGATTTGATATTTCTACGATAACTAACGTATCTCTTCCTATACAACCAGGTACAGTTTCCTCCAAACAGGAATCTCCTAGAGACAACCAGTCAAAAGCCGCAATGGAGAAGATGCTTTACCGAAACCTCCTTGGTTGCCTTCTGTATATATCTGGACGCTGCCGCCCTGATATCTCGTATGCTGTTGCTACCCTTGCCCAAGTTGCGGAAAACCTAGCTAAAGTCCATTGGAACCGTCTCAAGCAGATTCTGAAGTACCTTGCCTCTACAAAGACTTTGGGATTAAGGTATGATTCCCAAGATTCTACCCTCCAGATTTTATCATTTGCCGATGCAACTTGGGCCAGTGATCCTTCAGATCGAAGATCCTTTTCTGGGTACTGTATCTTTATGAATGGAATGCCCATAACTTGGAGAGTCAAGAAACAAACATCTGTTCCCTGTCGCCCATGGAGGCAGAGTTTATTTCTGCATCAGAAGCAGCAAAAGACTTAAAATATATTAAAACCACAATAAAAACTGTAATATTGACTATGAACATTGACATTAAATTTCAAGTACCTATACTGTTCTGTGATAATTCAGCTGCTTTTCAGTACATCAAATTTAGATCTGAAAATATCAGAAATCGATATATTGATATCAAATATATGTTTGTCAGAGAACTCTATGAAAATCAAGAGTTCAATATACAGCAAGTAAGATCACAAGAAAATTTGGATGACCTCCTAACTAAGGTACTGAACAAAACTATTTTCTTAAAATTAAGAAGTGCATGTATAGTGCCAGCTAAAATTATAGAGTAACTCTTTAAAAAAAGGGACTAGACTACAAAGTGAACTTTAAAAAAAAAAAAAAAAAAAAAAAAAAAAAAAAAACTTATTTTTGAATTTATAGTTTCAATTCAAGTTTACCCTGAACATGTTCAGGTCATCTGTAAAATTCTATATATTTTGATTTCTAGTTTTCATGGAATATGTATGGGGAAAGGGAGGCATTTGTAGATGCAGTGCATACTACATTCGTTGTTTCCCCATGCATATTCAATACAATTTTTTTTTTACCTCTTAAAGGTTTAAATTAATTTGTAAATATATTTAATTGCCTTTTTTTTCTTAAACATCCAAAGTTTAAATTTTATTTGTTAATTTTATAGTTTCCTAATAAGAACGATCTAACTAGACGTTGTTTTGTTTAGAAAACTCCCAGTTTTGGTATTCAGCAATAACAGTTGCGATCGCAACTGCATTATAATAACTAGCTACTAGTAAAGCTACTAAAACTTAATTTTTCTCTAGACATTTAATAAATATTCTTTTATAAAAATTCATTAATTATTTTACTTTGGATGTTTTGTTCTTTTTTTTTTACTTTATTTAAATTTTTCATACCAATGCATTTGCATAGATGACGCAACCAGCATAACGGCGAAATTCACTGTTAACTGCCGATCAGCAGGATATAAAACAAGACTTCGTCTGCTATCAAATCGCTTTTCTTTTTTCTTACCAGACTCATCTGGAGATATGCCAGTTACTAGAGAATGTATGCAGGTGTAGCAATAGAAATTTCCAAATGTTTGTTTATCTTTGCAAAGGCATTGGGTATGAGTTTATACTATTTAAATTAATATTTGAAAATTACTTTCAAGTTTTCTCTTGTTACTGTCAAGACAATATTTTTTTGTAACAATAAGGATCAAGTAGAATTCTCAATAAATCAATTTATAGTAAATTCTTAGTTTTTATTTCAAGATTTTTCTTATGATCAATTTTACACCAAGATTTCATTTGCTTCACGCTGCTTAGATGTGTGAAAGTTTATTTACTTATCTTACATTTTTTAAGGAGTACTTACTTAAAATTCTTCCAGCAAAAAATAAGGTATTTTAAAAATTGAACTTATATTACTAATAGGTAGATGAAGATTTCAAGTAATGACGAAATGTGTATTATAGAAGCAACAATATTTTCTAAGTATTCCCCTTTATATACTATTTATTCTTTCACTCATAATTTTTTTAAAAAAAATTTAACAGTATCCATAACTTAAAGTTTAACACCCACTGCCTTTGGCAGCGCAGTCCCGTGCGCTCGCACAAGTTAAGTTATACACGTGCTGCTGTGCACGCCTATTCCTTCCCCTGACCTTTTGTGCCCCCATATTCCTCCTCAAATCAAATTTTTATTCTTAAGAGAAGAAAATCTCAAAAATCAATTCTCATTGGTTAAAAAGTCGGGATGGGCCCCACACTGCCTTCGGCAGCGGAGTCCTGTGCGCGCTGCGCACGCACAATTTAGGAAATATGTGCAAGGTGCACGCTTTCTTCCTCACACTTTCAGTCCCAACTAATTAACTTACATATACCAATTTTGAACGGTCTAACTCAATTAGCTGAGATGCAAAAGAAAACCTAACCAGGAGACCTCAAAACGTGTAAATCTGGTTAAAACTTTCGATAATATAAAAGAACTTTAAAATATCTTTCGAATGATGTATTAAAAATATTTTAATCATAATTACAAATTAAATTTTGAAATTTTAAAATATTACAGCGCCATCTGGCGATAGAAATTTCTGTAATCTACTGTTCGATTCCAATTCCATAAAGGTTTCTAATGATGTATTACTTATGAAATTATTTTAATTAGTAGCTGAGATACAAAAGAAAACTGATTCAGGAAACCTCAAAACGTGTAAATCTGGTGAAAACATTCGATAATGTAAAAGAACTTTAAAATATCTTTTGAATGACGTATTAAAAATATTTTAATCATAATTAGAAATTGAAATATTGAAATTTTAATATATTACAGCGCCATCTGGCGGTACAAATTTCTGTATTCCACTGTTAGATTCCAAATCAAAAAAGCTTTCTAATGATGTATTAGTTATGAAATTATTTTAATTAGTAGCTGAGATATAAAAGAAAACTCATATGGGTCACCTCAAAACGTATAAATCTGGTGAAAACTTTCGATAATATAAAAGAACTTTAAAATATCTTTATAATGATGTATTAAAAATAATTTAATCATAATTAGAAATTGAAATATTGAAATTTGAAAACATTACAGCGCCATAAAAGAAAACTGATTCAGGACACCTTAAAACTTGTAAATCTGTTGAAAACTTTGAATAATATAAAAGAACTTTAAAATATCTTTCGAATGATGTATTAAAAATAAATAATCATAATTAGAAATTGAAATACGCGTATTAGAATAAAATTTAATTTCCAATTAAAATGTAAATTTTTTGCAAAGTCGATGAAATTTTAACTGCAAGGCTGTCTTGTGATTTTAGGTCTCTGTACCAAATTTAGTGTGCGACATTGAAAAACTGAAGCCTTTTCAAAATTGCAATTTTTAATTGCAGTACCAAAACACGTGACCTCGTTAAATATCAGATGTTTATCTCTGTTTTTTTTTTTTTTTTTTTTCCCTTCGCTTCCATTGAGAAATGCTTACTCTCTGAACAGGTTGCCATTTTGATGAAAACCGACAGCTGCTTGATTTGATTATGGAATTCAATCTGGAATTAAATTCACGATTTCCAATGCTTTAATGCGTAAAATTAAAAATATTATAACTCATTCAGCTTTTGAAATTTTCTCTCAATCTTTTTCGAATTGAATTATGGAAGCAAGATCTATATACAAAAAAAAAAAAAAAAAGAAATGTTTTGTGAAAAAATCGATGTTTCGTAAAATCTAAATATATGGATTGCTAATCTGTATTTTGTAAAAATGTTTATATGGTTCGAAAGAGGATTAAATGGCCTTCCTTTATATACCAGTTGTTAAGAAATGGAACAGTTACTCAGTCGTACAGGGTGTTTCAAAAAAAGACGATCGCGAAAAAGAGAAATTTTCAACCCTTTTTAAAACTTTTTTTAAAAATATAAAAAATCCGTATTTAAAAAAAAAAAAAAAATGTACCGTAAGAATCGGTAATAAATGCTCTTTCTTGTGGTACAGGTGTATTTTCGATATTTCCAACAGATTGGCAGCGATCGCTTTACAAAAACCCACGAAATTTCCTCTTTCTCCTTCTTTTGAGGTAAGCGGCTCCGGTCGAAAATGATGATCGCGTGCCATTTTGAATTGTTTTTTCATTAGACATGGGTCAACATTTTAATTAATATCTCCACTAATTAGGGTTGCATCGCTTAGCAAATTAGATAATGTACATCTGCGATAAATTCTCTGTCCGACGGTACCTGTTTGAAGTCCGTGCGACCATTATCGGCAGAGCCTTAGCTGTTTCAAGCCGTTTCTCACAGACAGATAGACACACAGACACACGCGTACAGATTTTAATAATATAAGAGATAAATATAACACAGTATATTCCCAGATATTCGCATAGCTTGGGACTAGAGACAATGCAGAATGTTGTGGATTTCTGGTATGTTTGTTCTCTATTGTAAATTAGAATTATAATCAATATTTTGGACCCACCCTCAAACACTCAATAAAACCCCAGTGTTTTTTTTTTTTTTTTTTTTTAAGTTTGCTCATTTAAAAAAGACCCAATAAAACTCCGCCTCTAGAAGGTTTTATTGGGTTTTTTAAACTTACTCAAACTTTTCCCAATTTCTGTAATCATTTGCTATTTTTTACTTGACTTTAAGTATATATTAGAGAAATCAATGCCAGCTTGATATTATGTTGTAGGTAGAATAAAAGAATCACCAAATTGCAAGTCATTTTTAATATTTGTAAGTTATTATTATTTTTCATCATATAAAAAGTAATAATTTCCCTAAAATTTTATTAATTTATCAACAAATATTAAACATAACTAACAAATATAATATTTTGAACATATAGTATAGAGTAGTTATGAAATGGACATCTATAAATATCTGGTATCTATCTGACTTAGGGTCAGGTGGAGTAAAGTAGGTCGAAAAACAGCATATTTTACATACACACTTAAACAGCAGAAAATGTATTGGTTCCATTTGTTAAAAAATTGCACAAAATATGCAAATGATTATTCTTATGACATTTTAAGAGAAACTTCTCTGGAAAAACAAAATATTTGTATTGAAAAATAAATTTTAAAATATGCTGTTTGTGACTTATTTTACCCCATGGGTTGGGGTAAAATAAGTCATCCTTTAAAATTGTTTTAAATTTTAATACAGTTTACTTCAGGCAAATAAAATTACAGATACACATTCCTTTTTTTGATAAAAACTTGATTTTGTGTTCTTTCAAGGAAAAAAATGCCTATGGTCCATCATTAGTTCGGAAAGAATATTCAAAATTTACAATGCATCATCAGAATACATCAGAAATATCTTTCTCTGGAAAATCCAATAGGAACTTCCATTTCCACTTCTTTTTTATCCCTTCAAAATTTTCAGAATATTCATGATTGTGTGAAAGAATGATGCCATGAAATATTTTTTTTTTTTATCTTTTCCCAGGAAATTCTACTTTAATACATTTTCCAACTTTTACGAATTGATTAGTATTAATGCTGTGCAAATTTTCTTCTTGGAAAGACTTGGTTTTTTGCTTCTTTTATAATTGATGTTTCTGTGATTTTAGCATCTCGATTGATATTTTCATCATACAATCAATTGAAAAATAAGTTGGTTGTTAAAATTACTCCTGTTTTCTGCTGCGTATGAGTCCTTTTTCTATGTGCATATTTCAAAGCTTCTCTAAAAGACAATGTTTGATTGGGGGATAAAGTATTCATAATAGTAGATTTTATGTACTTAAAAGAATATATAAATAGTATCCTGTTCCATGACTGTTGAAGTCACACTAGAATTAATTTGTCAAGTTGGTGATGATGATCTAGATTCATCTACTCTTGCATTTGAAGTTGATGCTAAACTGCAGAGTTTCACTCGGACAGTTTCAGGAGAATGTTGTGTCCTGCCTGCCCTTTGTATGAAAAATTAGCACCCTTCTTAAATAAGCTACTGGAATAAAACGACTTTTTGAATTACACCTACAAACTGAATGTTTTGATTCAAATTTTATATGTATTGTCTTTTTTTTCTTTTTCTCTCTCTTAGCATTAAATTATTTTATATCTATGTGTATGAAGTAGCTCCAGAACAATATATAGCTTAATTTTAAACTAATGTATTAAAAAAATACATATGGAGTTGTTTAAACCACAAAAACTGTAATTAGTTACTTTATGTTTGCTAAGCCTAACACGTTTCAACACCTGACTTATTTTTACCCCACATGTGATTTTTTTACTTCAAAATATTAATATTTTATAGGTATAATACTAAAGGATTATTGTTTATGATTTAAATTTAAATACCTTATATTTATCCTTTCTTTAAACGAATATATTTCGGCATGCTTATCGCAGCCCTCATCAGCGTTGAATGACGACTTCATATTGCCAGCACCTCCAAAGTAAACATTCCGCCCCCGCTGACGGTCGAACTTTACTTCATTTCTTGAACTTTAATAGGTGTTGCCAATCTTCAGGGATAAAGCTGTGTTCACGGTCGTTAACAGAAGGAGTGGTGGTTAGAATTTCTATGGCCTCGCGCTTTAAAGCAAACTTGTGATTGTTATAGGGGGCTAATTTTTGAGTTTTAATGGTGTTAAGGTTAATTTGATTATTGTTATGGGTGGTAGAAAGTTTATTAAGCTTAAGATCTGACATGTTCTTTTTCTCGTTCTTTTATGGGCCTTTTAGTCATTCCTATGAAACAAGCTTGTGATTTGTCCTCAAAATTAAAGTCTATTTTGTAAATGCCAGGAGTGTCTTTAAGCGGTATAGGGTCTTTTTCATTCCTGAGGTGTTGGAAAATGTTTTTGTTGGGTTTTATTGGAATATTTATATTATGTTTGGCGGCTTCGTATTTTATTTTATTGGCGGCCCTGTTACAGAAAAGAATAGTAGTAGTGAAATTGATTTTAGTTCTTTGAGCATCAGTAATTTTATTAAGAGTTTTTAGACGTTTTTTATATAATTTTTGCTATAGTTCGTATCATTTTATCATCGTATCATTCGTATCATTTCATCATCGTAATTTTCGCTATAGTTCGTATAATCCCTTAAGTTGTGCGCGCACTGCGTATGGGACTGCGCTGCCGAAGGCAGTGGGGACCCGGGCCGACTTCCCAATCAGAAATGATTTTATTTATTTATTTATTTTTTTTTTTCTTACCACTAAAATTTACTGTTAGTGATTCATTTGAAAATACTGACCCGCTAGTGGGCGAAACTCGCTAGTTTAAACATAAAATTTGACATTTTTACTTTCTTCTGTATTCAATAGAAGAAAGTATTGGATTCGTAAAAATTTTCAACCTCTGATTTTTGATGCATTTACACGTTTTGAGAGCTGTAGAACACGATTTGATCATTTTTAGAAAATGTCTGTGTGTGTGTGTGTGTGTGTGTGACAAAATTTTGTGGCAACTGTATCTCAGGAACTACTGCACAGAATTTCATACAAATTGGGAAGTAGTTGCACCTTGACATAAATTAGTGCCAATTAACTTTTGGTAAAAATTGTCTTACAAGTTGCGTTGTCATCCCGCTTTTTCTAAATTTTTAACATGGTAGCATAGGACAAAATTTTGTATAAATGTGCATAAAAAGAATTATTTTTTAGTAATCATTATGAAATTTACAAGAATTGTTTATAGTCAACTAGTTAAAATTTTTTGTATGTGTAAGAGCTGCGCCTCCCTTCTCCTGGGGGGAGGCGCCCTCGAGGAGAGTAAATTTTCATGATGGGTATCTTTCAAAAAAGCTCGTCAATACCTTTAATACGAATGGTTGAACCATAGATCTGCGATAATTTAAAATAAAGTTATTGATTTTTTTTCATTTTTAACAAAGAAAAAAAAACTAATATTGACAATAAAATTTACTTTTTTTGGATATTTAGTGTTATACTACGTCTCTAATATGGAAATCGTCTGCATTATCATGGAAGATAATATTTTAAAATAATAATTTTAATAAATTATTTTTACTGGGTGAATTTGTATAGGAAATAAAGAAAGTCATGTGGTGGCCACAACATACTAGTTTCATTTTGCATCCAAAAGAGTAGTAAAAGTGACCCCATCTTTAAACTTACTAGAGATAAAGGGTACCAAGCCCCTTATCTTAAGGTATTCGGCAAAACCGAAAGAGGATGGCACTGACTCTATATATATTTATATTTTGACACTGACTATCTATATTTTTAAATTATTTGATTTCAGGTATTACTTGGGTTACACATGGTATGGAGTCATAGAAGGAAAAAAAAAAAATATTCCAGAACACATAAAGTAAATAGGTCCCTAAAGTCCCCCCCCCCTTTTTTTTTTTTTTTTTTTTTTTTACATTTTGGTCCTTAAAGTCCCTTAATTTTTGAGAGAGTTGTGCTAAATGCCGTGTTATAGTAGTACAACATTGTGTTACACTTTTTCTTATGTTTTTATTTTATTGCTATTAACACTATCAGGCTAACAAGTATGAATCAGTAAAATTCCTATTGAAACCAAACCAAGCTTAAATTAAAGAGCATGGTTGAAAACATAGAGTAGAGTGCAAATTTGCTATTACAACCTCCATGGAGCGAGGAAATGACCCTAAAAGTTTTAGCTGTTTCTATGAAATCCAGCAAAACTAAACATTGTAGTAAGACGGCGTAGCACAGTGGTTAGAGTGTTCAATTTGAGTGAGGAAGGTCGTGAGATCAAACCCTGTTGGCTGCTTTTTTTTTTTTTTTGTAAATGAAATAAAATAATAAAATGAATGAATAATTTTAGGCGAGATATGTATTAAATTACATTTAAAAATATATAATGAGAAATATACATTTTTTAATTATTAAAATATTTTATTTCAACCGGGAAAAAAAAAAAAAAAATTACAGATTTTTCTCTTTCCATAAGTTTACTTGAGTTGAAGCTCCAACAGAATACTCCATTTTTTTAAAAATATATATTAATAAAATAAACAAAACATTAAATGAATAACTTAAGAGAAAATAATTATTAAACTTTATTAACAATGAATAAATGTACTCTATATAAAGATACTATTAAGAAATATATAAGGTAAAATTATCTCTTTGTGAAGAAAAAATCCCGTTCAAATTTACAAATTTATTTTCAAGTTAATAATGACTATGATTAGGAGTAAGAAAATGTATGAAAGAAAATTTATCACAATTAATTTCATTACAGTCTTGTTAAACTTTGAAACACATATCGCGAACATTTAGGAAATTATTAGGTTTTCTTCGAGATAACCAGCTTTACAAAATGCATATATAATTAGATTTTTAAATTTTGGAAATGTAAACCAAAATGTAAACATATGCAATGGCCAACAGAATAATGACAATAAGTAAAAGTTTTTCTTTTTATGTATAAATAATAGTGCAATTAAAATCAGACAAAAGTAATGCAACATAAATATTATTTTCCATTTCACTATTCAGTTGAAAAACATTTTTTCACTTGAAATGTTTTAATAATTTAACAGAATATTTATTGTTATGTATAAAAGTAACAAAATTAAAAGCAGATGATCAACAATTCCTACTAGCGGGTTTGCCATATATTTTTTAATTGAATTTAATACCAGGGGTCTGTCCAGGTTTTTTTTCCAGGGTCCTATTTTTGTGAAAAATTTTCCTATTTTTGTGAATTTTTCTTATTTTTGTGAAATTTTTTTCTGACATAGTTATTATTTTTATTTTTGTGAAAATTCATTTCACAAATTTTATCTACATACACATATGTATATGTAAGTTTCATCTAGACAGTTTCAGGAGGGCGCTGTGCCCTGCTTGCCCCTTGACAGAAAAAATGGCACCCTTCTTGCCTTTAATATAAAAAAGTTGCATCCTTACTGCCTTTTATTGAAAATAACCTTCGATCTTAAGATATGTTATAAATATAAATAAATGTATAATGTATTGTGCATAACAATAAACAGTCGTTCATATATCAGTAGCATGCAAAATTAAGTTGTAAAGAAAGTTAAAGTTTAAAACTTTTTCTTTTGTTTGTACTTAAAATCGAAATTTTAAAATAAGTGTCTGGCTTTTAATTGTTAAATGAGCCCTTAAGAATCCAAAACTGCCCTCATGAATCTAGAAAATGCCTTTTATTTAGCAGTGCCTTGCCCTTTTCTTTCTGTATCTTGTTATCAGCCTATCAATAAAAGAGGAGCAAACATTCAAGCTATGTTTCACCTTCGAATACGCATTTTCAGAAAACACAGAAAGCTAATAAATTAAAAAGTAACCAAGCTTAAAACCTAATTATTGTTTGTTTAAATGTATTACTAGTTACTAGGAAGATGTGTATACATTCTCTTTTAAATTTAAAAAAAAAAAAAAAATAAATAAATAAATAAATCACTAACAGTTTTTTTTTTTTTTTTTTTTTTTTTTAAATCTTATTTTAGAGAAAACTCAGTTTGAATGTTTGCTTCTCAAATATATACAATTCCTTCACACATCACCTGAATGATAAATGAACAACCAATAAAAACAAAAGATAGCTTTGTAGGAAATATAAAAATACAACATAATTGGATTATATTAAAAACACTGAAATCAGGAGTAGCTCATCTCCTAAACACAGGCACTCCTGACTTATGTAATTTACTTTACCTTGTGATGCAGTGAAAATGTATAGTAATAGAAGAGAATGGTAAAGTTTAATTATTAGAAGAGAAATATCAAAAGAGATAAACAAATTTCACTTACCAATTCATTTGAGATTTCACATAAACAGCAGCCAAATTCAAATAGAGGATTTTATCATAATACAAAAGTTTTCTCCTAAACTTTTACATAAAGATAAAAACTAGAGCATATTTATTTATACTGTAAAATTACTAGATTTTCATTGAAAACTAGTTTAATTTTCAACATAAACAATAACTGTTATTTTTCAATAATTGTGTTTCCCAAATAGAAATAATTAATTTTATTTTTTAGATCGAATTTTCTTCTACATTTTCAGACAAAGCTGAATTTCCATCCAAATTTTCAGAACTGGAAATTTCGTTCACATGAGCTTGTGAACTTGAATTATTTAACCTTGGTTTCTCAATTGGATCATTGGGAAGTAAAGTTTCTGCATCAGCTACATTTCGTTTAAAAAATTTTGTAATAGCATCGCAGCCTATAGCATCCGATGATCGTATTTTTTTAACATAATAATCCGGAATTACGGGAATTTCCTCCCGTAACTGGCCTACCTCGCTTCATATTTATTGAAAGGATGCGATAAAATTACTGACAAATACGAAATTACAAAACCACACATATCTATAGTCGCGCTACTCCACAAACCCGAAATCCAAACTAAACATAAACAAACAACAAACACAACGCGGTAAAAAGATGTTGCCAAAATATTTATGTAATTTTCCACAGAAAAATTTCATCCCATCAAGGAGAGGTACGCCACGCCCATTATCGTGTCTGACGTCATTCCCTAACTAATCAGTGTGAACTCGGCGAGAAATGAAGGCGTGGTTTTAGTGTCATGTAGTACCGATAGCGACTGGTACGAGAACATGTCTATCTATTGCTGAGCAGATGTTTTTGCTCGCTATTATTTTATAAATGCTTTGTTTTTCGGAAATTTTTGGTAAAGTTTGTTTATCTCTGATTTGAATTTTGTGAAGGGTCCGTTTTATTATTATGGATTTTTGTGAAGGGTCCGTTTTATTAATATAGCATTTTGTGAAGGGTCCGTTTTTTTAACATGGAATTTTGTGAAGGGTCCGTAAACGGACCCAGTTTTCCCCCTAGACAGACCCCTGAATACATATCCCTCCTTAAATTATTCATTTATATATTTTATTTCATTTGCATAAAATAAAAATTAAATGCGAGCAGTTACCGAGGTTCAATCTCACAACCTTCCTCATTCAAATTAAACACTCTAACCACTGCACCACGCTATCTTGGTGATGTTTTCGGTTTTGTGGTTTTCATAGAAACAATTAAACTTTAGGGTCATTTTCTTGCTCCATAGGGGGTTGTTGCAGCAAATTTGCCCTCCACCCCATGGTCTTTAATTTAAGCTTGGTTTGGTTTCAGTAGGAATTTTACTGATTCACATTTCCCTTGTAAGCATGTTGAACATTCAAACCTACAAAAAGAACAAATAAATAAATAAATAAAAGAGAAAAAATCAGTAAATAAAGGAAAATGCCAGGACTTCTCCGATAAATGATAACTTTGATAAAATTTTTCCTGGAATATCTTCTACCTCTGGATGAGTTCCCACAGACTTGCAAGCAAGCCTGGGAGAATGTCGTCTTGGAAGAGGTGGGGGGGGGGGGGGGGAGAAGGATAAAAAGAATTAAGATTTTAAATTAATATTAAGTGATGATTTAATATTAATAACTCAGAATAATTCTTAAACTTTAGAACATTCCATTTAAAATATTTAACGGGAATTCTATTCTAAGAGCCCATATAAAATTGGTTTTGCAGCAGAGCATGTCATAACGCAGAAATCAGATTTGAGAGCAATTTTTAGAATAAAAATTAAGCAATCATCAGTTTTAGTAGCAAAACAATACAGATTACTTAATCCCAGATATCCAGGCTTGGCTAAGCTGGCCAAGGCTTAAGTGTAGGCTGGAACTAACTCAGCTGAATGTCCAATAGAATTCGTAGGATGATGTTAGGTTCGCACCAGAAATAAGCAGTATTTAAGTGAGAGCACTTGAAAACTGGCGCCTTTGTATGTGTTGTCGTGCTTAATTAATCTACATCAAATTAATGGCCCCAGGAGAGGGAAACGGGCTGTGGTTCTAAAAGATGACTGTCAAAGTGACGGCAGCGGCTGGACTCGGCTTGATGGTAGACGTCAACGTGCTTCATCCTAATGGCTTTGAATAACCTCTAGAATGTCCAAGTACATCGAATAAACAGCTGCTTAAACTATTTGGGCTCGTTATTGAGTGGAAAACCTATATTCATCTTAGATACTCTGTGACAGAACTAATAATTCCTTGTATATATATATATATAGATAGATAGATAGATACACGCACATTATGCATATAGCATATAATAGTTATATGATGTTTCAGAAAATTTTATGTTCAGAAAGTTTTATTTTACTCGGAATCACTCTCGGATGCTCTCTCTTCTCATCATTTAAATCAGAATTACAGTTATTGTTATTATATTTTCCTTACTGTTGCTTCATGTCCCTATAAACAGATTATGCAGCTGAAACAGATGATAAATTTTCCATCAAATTTGATGTATGAACTACAGTAGACTCCCAGAAATCCACATTCCTAAAATTTCCAAACTCCAGAAATCTGCACATCACAACCAATGTAAACAATGAAGTTTCTAGTAAAATTTTCAAAGGAAAAAAAAAAAAAAAAAATCAAAGATTTTAATGGTAATATTTTAGAAACCGAATCTAATAAGATAAGGTAAGTTAATTTTAAACAAGATCCAGGTCTTGGAGGTGTACCGAAGTTTTTGCATTTGTGCTTGATAAAAAATTATTTCATAGAAGGAAAAAATCAATAAAAAGAGATAAATTATTTGTCAATATTTTTATTCTAGTATAATTAAACTGTATTTTGCCTGTATTTCTAAACTAATAAAAACTGTAAATTTATAATACAAGTTATTTTTGTGTTAGATGATATAAACGTGTGATACATACAGTTTTGTATTTCGCTTTATAGAACAAATTTTTAAATGGTTAATTGAAAAAAAAAATTTTTTTTATGTATATTTTGTTAGTACATTTATTTATGCTCTTTACTTGTCTTCATTTATTTATTTTTCTTTAATATTTTATATGTCTTATATGCTTATTTTTTGTGTTGACTACCATTTTGAATTCATTATTGCATTAAAATTCTAATTTAAAATGTAGACAAAAAAACAGTCTCTAATCCCAAGGTGTGTGGATTTCTGAAAGTGTACCATTCAAAGATGTTCAAAAATGTCCATTGGGAAGGGAGTAGGCCACACAAAATACATAAAGAATTTGAACCTTGTGTAGGTCCATTCCTTTTATTAAATTAATGAGTCCCAACTAGATATTTTTTTCTTAAAATTCCTTCACCTAGCAAGTCGGATGGAAATACATTCACTCGTTTCAGTGTTAGTTCACCTTGTCATTTTTAATTAGTGCCATCATTAGTGACTAAAATGTGTTTTCTTTTTTCCTCCTGCAGACTGAGAAACTCTTAGTTAAAGACTTGTCATCCATTCATTGTGAACTGAACATTCCAGTGCCAGATCCTCTGTTAATGAACCACGATGCCGATGATGTAAGTACTTCAAGGTTGCACGTTCTTCTTTCCTGTGCGCTTCTTTTTAGAAGGAAATTTCATTCATTTTTTTTAATAAAATAAATTTAAATAATGTTATTTCATTAAGTGAATTTAGGACTCTGAATTTCAATTTCTAAAAGGAATATTTAAATTTCTGTCTAAATATTTTAAGAAATGTAATAGCAATAGAACAAGATGAGGTTGTTACACTTTATTGTATGATTGCCTAAGAGATATTTTGTGAAGATACTCCTCATGTATTTCAGGGAAAAGAAACCAGTAAATAATTAAAGAAAAAAAAACAATGTCTGGTATCACCCTGTAAAAAGTGAAACATGAAATGTGTTCTGACTGTGGAATGTGATTATGAGGCTCTTTTTAGTTTGAGATTTGCACACATAGTCACATGAGATAGAAAGGTTTCTTTTAAAAAAACTCTCTCTTTTTTACTTCCTTATACAAAGTGTCTGGATTTTATATATCGCATAGCTCAAAAATGAATCATCGTAGAATTTATATGTGTGACTGTCATGATGTCTAGTTGTACACCTGCAAGTTTCGTTTTAATACGCACTCTTGTTTTAGAGATATTAGTGACTTTACATGATTTTTCGTGACGCCTGTATGTATGTATGTGTGTGTGTATCTCACATAACTCAAAAACGGTTGGACGTAGAACATTGCAAATTGATATATAGGTTTGTTATAACATCTAGGTTTCCCCCGGTTTTTTTTCCCGAAGGGGTTTATTCCACCTGGGAAAAATTGAAAATTTTGAAATATCTATCATAAAATAACGTACTTAGAAATTTATAATATTCACATTCAAATGCTTTTATCTTGAAATATTTGTTCATGTTCAGTATCTTTCATGAAAATACTGATTCTGATAATTGTTCATATTGGAAAAATAGTTTTAAAATGGTAATCCTGTAATATTTATTTAAGTTATTATAATGATATCCCTCCCATCACATTCATTTGAAATTACTTATTCTTTTCAAGTTCCTTTATACTTATCTTTTTTCTTGAATATATATCCTTAGACTTATCTAACTATATTATATTAATGTGTGTGGATATATATTATATATACACACACACACACATATATATATAGGAATAATTTAACAAATGAAATGAAATAAAACCACAAAAAACACAGAAGTTGTCATCAGGGAGGGGTTAAAGAGAAGTTTCTGAAAGGATAGAGTAGCAATTAGCTAATAACTATCCTTAGCCTCAACTTCTCACCAAACAGAAAATCAACTTTAACAGAATAGAAATGTAACAGATCTGAAACAGAACTAATCAAAAGAGGAAAACACTGAAACATTCAGTTAAAAGTTAAGATGTAACATTTAATGTGCAAGGATTTTAAGAGCTATTTTTAAATCACAATCATTATTGCATAAAATGCAAATTCTTTTAAACTGTGCGAACATATAAAAGGAAAAATAGATTAGTAAAAAAATCCTACAGTCAAGGTCATTAACCAAAAGGTTTAAAGCCATTTTATAACAATCTGGTGTGTCCTTCACACGACTTTCTCTTACCCTGAAATTTAATACTATAAATACAAGTTGGAGATTAAGAGGTAAGATAAGAAGTACTGTTATGTAAACTTATGTTAAACAATTCAAATTAGGCTTCGGAAGAGTTTTATATGATAATTAGTTCTGTGTGAGGGGGCTACCGTCCCCCCTCAACCCTCGTTTCATTAATGTGCCTACATTTATATAGAATTTAATTCTGTTATTAAAATTAAAAGTTTACTTAAAATTATACAGACAATTTTCACACACAACATTCCTTGAAACTTATCAGTCTTGATCAAACTTTTCCAGCAACAAACTTATATTAACTTCAAAGTATGGCTCAGACCATGAAAGGGTTCATTTCATCAAAATTTTGATTTTTACTTTTTTCGATTTGTTCTATTTTTAAGCATAGTTTGCGAACACAAAATTATATTTTTTAATAGTTGGTGGTATTGGATAATGGATGTAATCCTCTATTCAAAATAATTAATTTGGAAGTTTGAGATTATTATTATTGAGATTTTTCAAGTACAATTCGATTTCGGATATTTTAAGCAAATAAAGAAATAAAGTTTTGCTCTGTTTCTCTCTCTTTTTTTTTTTTTTTTGATTGAATATTTAACGAAGATTATGACAAATGTCCTAACTTTCTGAGTCCCTTTCAGAACTAGAGACCATAAGGTGACCTAAGGCAGAATTGCTGCCTGAGTTTGAAAAATATCGGTGTATCATCATTTATCAAATGAATATTTTGAAAAATAGATATACATGCTCAGCAGTATAGTAGTGCATTAATTTATCAATATATTTTATTTTTTTGTAATGTTGCCAGATGCTTTATCATTATGTACTTACAAACTTATTGAATGGACATTTAAAATTCTGATTAGCAACCACAGATCTCTTGTAATATTATAAATAACCTCTTTCTCGAGCAAGTTGCTCAAAATATATATCTGGCAACTTTCTAAATGATGACTTTAATCAGAAACTTTTGTTTTTCCCACTGTATATATCATTACTGTGACTAATAAATGAAAATTTAAATATATCATGCTAAAGATTTATTAAAAAAATTGTTTTGGCTAGAGGTGGGTTTTCTATAAGCCAAGAAATAATAAACTACAATGGTAAAACCCCATATAGATACAAAATCAATGCTATACAAGCTTATATAAACTGCTCTATTCTTATTTGTACCAACCCTGAAGACTTAAAAACAGAAACCAAATATATAAAGAATTTAACTATGCAAGCCAATTATTCTAAGAATTTAGTAGATAAACTTTATAAAAAAAAGTTTAAAACAGTTAAACCATATTTCCAGCCATCAAAAACCACATGTAAATTATACTAATGCCATTCCCTACAATAAAGGAGCCACCATTAAAATAAGTAATATTGCTAAAAGCTAGTTGCCATAGGTGGACTTTGCTCAGTTCCCCATCATTTTTATGTTCTCACAAATTTCTAGTGCAAGACACATTATAATCATGTTACAAGAAATGAATTTGACCAAAGCTTGATACAGTGACCAGGGGTCCATCTAGACCAAAATTGGGTCCGCTTTGTGGTCCCTTCACAAAATTACGTTTTAAAAATGCGGACCCTTCACAAAATTACCTATCGAAAAAACGGTCCCTTCACAAAATTATATATCGAAAAAGCGGCCCCTTTCACAAAATTCCGCATTGAAATAGCGGCCCCTTTCACAAAAATCCATCTCGGAAATGTGTTTATATTCGTAACATCACATGCATGAAGACAAAACATTGGGAAATGAAGCTCTAATCGGTTATTTCTGCAAACGAAACGACTAAGTACACGCATACGCAGAGAGCGTTGTTCGCTTCGGTGTTCGCTTTGGCAGATGTTCCTACCGGTCTATCATCTGTTATTGGAATCTTCTCTTCACCGCTTTCTGTGATCTCTGGTTCCAGTCGTAGGCAGGGCAGGCATTTGAGGCATTCTCTTTTAATTTTGCTTTTAAAAATGGCAACGCAGAGGATTATGTTATGGTTTATGTTAATCGCGCGCGCACGGTTTTAGTTTGGTTTTTGCTTTCGGCTTATAATGTTACGTTTGTTACGTTCACAGACAAATAGATGGTTTGTTTTTGAAAGAGTAATAGAGAATGTTATTTTTTAATTAAGAATAATTTCAGTTTCTCGAGCTTGCTTGATAAAGTACGCGTAAGAATATTAAAATATGAAATGTGGGCGTCCAGCTATTGGCGGTACCTCTAGAAACTCTGCTTATTATGTAAAAAAATTTCACCCTTCGAAAGGTAGTGGTCAAACTATTAAGAGTTTTTTTCAATCGGCAAATAACATAAATGAAATTGCTCTGAAAAATTCATCAGATTCTTGCAGTAGTAATGCAGATACTTGTGTTCTTACGAACACGGAATATGCATACGATTCCGAAGCAGTCTTATTCAATCTGCTAACGATAGCATAAATGATCTTGCTCCCCAAAATTCAACAGATCCCTGCAGTAGTGATGCAGATACTTGTACTTCTGCAGACACGGAAAATCCATACGAATCCGAAACTGAGGTGGTGAAAGATCGTAAATTTGATGTAAGCGATGCTATTCATGAAAATGTTTCTTCTGTTGATGAGAAAAATATTAGCAGGAGTGAATCTGAGGATACTTATGAGGATAATATTGACACAACAAACGATAATTCAAGTATGGAATTAACTTCTGAAAATGTAAGTAATCAGCCTTCAATAAATCAAAAATATGTTGCCAGTTATGAAAAAACATATAATTGGCTTTTTTATAGTCATTCAGCAAATGGCTTTCTATGCAAGATATGTTCATTTATGAATAATAGTGATGTGGATAAGCCATGGGAGAATATTGGAGTCGATATTAAAAAAGGACGTCATCCTACTAGAGTTTTACAGAAACGTGAAAGAAGCAAAAAAAACATAGACAGGCTGTTATCACACAACAATCCAGAACAAAAGAAGTAATTTTCAAGAACATCTGTGAAAATGCCGAAGCTGGAAATACAGCAAAAATCAATTTTAATTGAAAACTGATAAGTAAGTTTATTCAAATTTTGTACTTTATGGTAAAAAAACAATGGGCTATTTCAGAAAATTTTGAATCTCTAGTCAGATTTTTCGGGGAAAACTTAGATGATAATGAAATAAAAAAGCATTTGCAAACTTGTGGCAAGAATGCCACGTATTTATCACACATTTCTGTTGTAAGTCTTCTAAGTTCCATTTCACTTTATTTGGAACAGAAATTACTAGTAGAATTATCTTGTGCAGAATTTTTTGCCTTAATGGCCGATGAGTGCACAGATGAGTCCCAAAGGTTACAATTAGGTTTAATTGTCAGGTACAGACTGCCTGGGTATGACATTGTAAAAGAAAAATACCTGGGACTCGTGAATTTAAGTAGCAGTAAAGCAGAGTCAATAACAAGTTCCATAGAAAAAATATCAGTAGCTAAAAACATCAAATTATCTAATTGCCTTTTCATAGCTCTAGATGGGACAAATGTAATGAGTGGGGAGCATTCTGGAGTACAGCTCAGATTAAGACATATTTCTCCCCATTGCATATACATAAACTGTAGGAATCATAAATTGGCTCTAGTTTTTGTGCATTTGTTGAAAAAATATACTGAATTGAAATCGGTAGACATGTTATTAGTTTCACTATGTATTCCATTACAGCCCAAAAAAATTTGAAGTTTTTAAAGAAATTCAACAAAATGTATATGGGGTAGAAGTATTAAAAATCCTGAAAGTATCAACAACTCGCTGGCTATCCCATGGTCGTGCATGTCAGAGGATTGCAACTCGGTATGAAGAGCTTATAGCTACCTTAGATTCTCTTTTCGTTGGAACCCGGGAACCAGAACTGAAAGGTTTGAGAGAGCAACTCCTAGATCCCGATATTATGTTGACTATTCTGTTCTTAGCAGATTTTTTGTCAAAAGTTGATATTTTAAATTTATGGCTCCAATCTCCAGATATTACTTTTACAATCTCCAGATATTACTATAAATGGGCCAAAAAAATTATCTCCAAAAGAGTGTGAAGAAATTGTGGATATTTTTAAAAGGAGTGGAAATCGCCGCATATTACTTTAAAATTATGATTCCAAAGATTCATGCTATGGCAGTAGGCAAGGGTGCTGCCACTATAACCAAAACTCCCCGCAAGAAACTGTAATTGTAAATATTGAGGATTTTGGGGCATAATTTAATTTCATCACTTCTTGAAGATTAAATGTAAGTAGAATTTTTAGTGTTTTGTTTTATATCCAGTGTATAATTTGTTCTCAGTATATTTGTTAGGGGTTTTAAAAAGAATTGTGATAACTAAAAGCGCTTTTTATGCTATAACTAGAGGAATTTTTTTCCCCACAAAAATAAAGAAAATTCACAATTTTTTTTTTTTTTTTTTCACAAAATGGGGACCCAAAAATAAAAACCTGGATCAACCCCTGGTGACAGAATGAAATCCCCGCCTAATAGGCTATCCACCGTTCACTTCGATATATTTATCTTATTCTAATCTATTAATTTATTTTGTCAGGGTCAATTCTCTTGTTTAGTTTTCATGCTACTATTTTCAATGCAATAATCTTCAAAATTCCTATTTATATGAAACATTTACAATTTCGCTATGTTGATAAAATCGTAAATTACGAATAATTTACGAAATTTTCCTATTAGAATATTTGTATTCAATCATGTTCAAACAAATATCATAAATGTAATTTTCAAGTTGTCTAATGTATTTATGATCCTCAAAATGGAAGTTTATGTGCAATTTTGCCTTATTCTGACACGTTAAGTAAAACGTAAATTCCAAATAACTTACGAATTTTTTAAATTGGAAAAATCATAGTCTATGATATTCATGCCAGTATCCTAAATAATATTTCGAAAGTGGTTTGACATCTTTACGATGAAAATATCCCTCAAGATTGACGTTTATGTGAAATTTTGCTCTATTCTGCCATGTTAAGAAATTCGTAAGTTTCCAATAACTGACGAAATTTTTATATTGTAAAAGTCATAGTCATTAATATTCATGCCAGTGTTCTAAATAATATTTCAAAAGTAGTCTGACATCTTTACGATGAAAATATCTCTAAAAATTGACGTTTATGTGAAATTTTGCCCCATACTGCCATGTTAAGAAATTCTTAAATTTCCAATAACTTGCAAAATTTTCGAAGTAGCATATTGTTAGTTACTGATGTTCATTCCGGCATCAAAACTGATATTTTAAAACTGGTGGAGGGAATTTGAATAGAATCGTGGACTGTATGGTTTTAAAAATCGCTGGTTTAAATTATATTAAATCATAAATCAGTTTAAAATGAATTTGAAGGACTCACCTTCCTTTCAATTGAATTAATAACATCATATTTAAGAAACAATGAATTATTGACTTTATTTCAGCTAGACAGTCCTCTTCTAGAAACAAATCATTTTAGGGATGCTAAGAAAGCTGATGAAGATAAATCTGAAACAGCTTCTAGGTGCACCGCTTTTGTGCACATGCAGACAAAAACACAAATATATGACTTCAATTTAACTTTAGATCTAGGCACATTTGGTTTAGTGATGAGTGGGCCAGCAAAATCTAGTCCCACCTTTGAAAAAGGTCGAGTTGGAGTTATACGTTCGACTGGCAACTCACCCATAATTTGTTGGGCAGTTTGTTTCTTCAAACGTTTGCACAAAATACATTCATTTAGAATTCGACGAATTAAAGAGCGACCATTTAGTATCCAATACTTTTGTCTAATTAGGGAAAGAATCAGTTGTGCACCAGCATGAAAGTGTTTTTTATGATATTGCTCAAAAATTAATTTTGTAATGAAATGATTTCTCGATAAAAGCACTGGATATTTCTGATCTTGATTAAGTGACTGATGTCTGGACAACCGTCCGCCAACTCTGATTAAACCTTGGTCATCTAGAAATATATTTAAGGATAAATATTTGTTGTTGGTTGGTAAAGGTGTATTTTTCCTGAGCAAATTCAGTTCTACCGAAAACTCTTGTTCCGGAATCAATGTGTAATAGCACTTGAAACTTCAGGCGAACTGACAAGTCCCTTACGAACTGACAAGTCCAATACATCTAGAATTACGATTACAACTACGAATGTTATAAATGAGTCTCAAACACAATGCAAGGATTCTGCAAAGTTTTGAAAAAGAATAGAATTTGAGTAGAAAATCAGGAAAGGCTTTATGACTAGATGTTGCAACATGACTTAAATTTTCTTCAGAATTTTTTGACTTAACATTTGAAGATTTGACTAGGAATAATGGTAACTTGACACTAACACTAAGCCATTCAGGCCCAAGCCACCACAATTTGTGATGCAAAAGACTCTTCGGTAGAATGCCTCTTGAGGCACAGTCTGCCGGATTCGACGAACTCTCAACATAAGTCCACACTGCTTGTGGGACAAGTGATTTGATTTTGTTTTCTCGATTTGTTACGAACTGATTTCCTTTGGTTGGAGGAGATTCAATCCAATTTAAAGCAATTTGTGAATTGGACCACAAATAAATTTTATTTACATTAAAGGTTAAAGATTCTAATATTGTGGAACTTAATTGTGCAAGCAAGAATGCAGCACATAACTCAATTCTCGGAAGCGTGACATGTTTTAAAGGATTAACTCTAGTTTTTGCAGCGACAAAGTTAACTGAAATCTCACCTAGAGAAGATAGTGTCCGAAGGTATACCACTGCAGCGTAGGCCTTGCCAGATCCATCACAAAACCCATGGATCTCTATGTGGTTCTCTGGAGATGTTTCACAGTTCAGATATCTTGGTATGCCAATGGACTTTAAGAATTTGAGAATTAAATTCTTGCCAAGTTTTCAAAATGGAATCTGGGATTTGATCATCCCAAGCACACTTATCTTTCCAAAGCTCTTGCATCATGATTTTTAACATGATCGTGGTTGGAGCTAGAATCCCAAAAGGATCAAAGATTTGAGCTATCATCGATAGCAATTCTCGCTTGGTATGCACCGATTTGACGCCATTCAAATGAATTTTCATAAAGTCTTCTGCCGAATTCCAAACTAGGCCTAAGATTTTTTGGGAGGAATCTTCGGAAAATTGTACATTTTGCCTAGTGGATTTAAGATCTTCTGGTAGATTTTCAGTGACTGCGGGTACATTGGAAGCCCATTTTCTAAGTGTAAAGCCTCCTTGATTTAAAACGTGATTTAGGTCTTTGACCAATTGTTTTGCTGTATCAATTGATTGTGACCCACCAAGATAATCATCCACATAAAAGTTTTCGAAAATTGACTGCGCAACAATAGGAAATTCTGAACTATAATCTTTGGCTTGTTTGTGCAATGTCCTTATAGCCAGGAACGGGGCACAAGCTGTGCCATATGTTACAGTCAATAATCTGAAACTCGCAATAGATTCATGTGGCTGGAATCGCCAAAAGATTCGCTGAAAGTCAATATGTTTGGGGTTTACCAATATCTGTCTGTACATTTTGGCGATGTCTCCGGTTAAGGCTTTTGCATATGTTCTAAACTTAAGAAGAAGTTTAAACAAATCTGGTTGCAACTTTGGACCTATTTCAAGAAAGTCGTTTAAAGAGTGGCCTGATGTTCCTTTAGCCGAGGCATCAAATACCACCCTCAATTTAGTAGTTGTACTATCTTCTTTCAAAACCCCATTATGAGGCATGTAAAAATAATCTTTAGAATCAATTTCAGAATTTGGAACTGGTTCCATATGATGTAAGTCAATATATTCTTGCATAAAGGCATGGTATTGCTCCTTAAGCTCATGAATTTTATTAAGTTTGAATTCTAACAAATAAAACCGTTTTAAAGCATTTGATTGTGAGTCACCTAAATTTGGAGCTTCTTTAAAGGGAAGATCCACCATGTACCTTCCAGACTGAATTTGTCTAACAGTTTTAGTGTATTTTTCTTCAGAACTGTGAATTGGTGTTGCATCAGGAAGGGACTCAATTTCCCAAAATTTCTGAAGATCATAAGTTAACTGAACTGTAGCATGGCAACTAAGGACAGTTTTTGAATGCTGAAAATTGTTTGAATGTATGACACCCGGGAGTAACCATCCCAATTTGGAATTTAAAGCACATGGAGTACCTTTAGGACCCAGAATAGATTGCCCTAAAATTAAGGGAAATAAATCTGCACCAAGCAAAATTTCAACTGGACTCGAAACATAAAATTTAGGATCTGCTAAAGATAAACCTTCCAAATGAGGCCATGAAGATTTTCAAACAACAAAATTAGGAAGATTTACCGTAACATTATTTACTATTAAAGCATTCAGATCAAAGATTTCATTACTATAATAAGACTTTAAAATAATATTAACTTCAAAAAGAGCAGTTTCTGCAACAATATTATTTACACCCGAAATTCTATGATTTGTGATTTTCATAGGTAACCCTAATTTTTTAGCACAAGAGCTGGAAATTAATGATTTTTGACTTCCTGAATCCACCATGACTCTACATGGCACAAACCTTCCAGTATTTGATTTTACAAGAACCATGGCTGTCGATAACAAAGTTTGACAACTCTCTTGGGTACTGGTTAAACAACTAGAGTTGACAAAGGATGGACTTTCAATGTTGAGATTAGTATTTTCAATAACAGGTGAAGAATTAACTTTATTTTTCTTGAAATGGAGAAGTGTATGGTGCTTAGCATTACACTGTCGACATTTTGTCAAAATCAAACATTTATTAACGAAATGATTACCACGGAAACAATTTATGCATATTTTTTTACCCTTCACAATATTCCATCTATCTCCAACAGATTTTTTAAGAAAGTGTGGGCACTTGAAAAGTGCATGAGATTCCGAGCATTCTGAACAGATAAAATTATTGGATTTTATATCTGAATTAGATATTACAGCATTGGACACAGATTTTTTAAATACTACTTTTTGTTTACTTTCAGATTTAGAATAAGTACTATCAGCAATATCTTTCAAGCTTCTCACTTGTTTTTCAAGAAACAAAATAAATTCATCATAGGTGGGCAAAGAATCACTATCTAAAGATAATTCCCATTGCTTCTTTAAATTATCATCCAAGTTTGTTTGCAAATTATAAACAAGAATTAAATCCACAAATAAATTAAATTCAAATCCTAAACATTTCAAGTTACGTGTTGCTTCATTACAGTTATCTAATAAATCTAGAATACATTTCCGACAATTTGGTTTCAAAGATTTCGAATTAAAGAATTTGTTTAACTGGGCATAAGCTAGATTTTTTTTATTATCGAATCTAGAAATTAGTGTTGCCCAAGCTTCCTTATAACTTGCTTCAGTTATTGGAAAGCCTTTTATTAACTTATTGGCAGATCCAATAACAGACACTTTTAAATATTGTAATTTTTGCAAATCAGAAAGCTGAGTGTTCTCATGAATAGTGGTTACGAATATTTGCTTGAAGCTTAACCAGTCTTCCAAATTGCCAGAGAAATGAGGCAAATCAAACTTTGGAAGGTGAATAAATTGCTTCGAAGCAGAACAAGAATTTTCATTAACCTGTGTTACAACTTTAGTGTTCTGAAAACAAGAAAGTTCTAATCTTGACTCCATCTGATATTTTATACGAGTAAGTTTCTCTGTCCATTTTTCGTTATCTTCAATTCCCTTTTTTAATACATCTAAATCAGAAATAACTTCCTCAACTTCATTGTTAATTTATTCTAATTGAGTTTGCCTTTCAAGCAAATGACCTTTCAAAATTTTTATTTCTAGAATGTCTAAAGGATCCGCTTCCAAAACTTTTATAGCTTTGTTCTCAAATTTAGTTACTGACGACCGAATAATAGTTCTTTTTGCTTTTAGTTTTTCAATTTTCGAAGCCATTAGAACATTTTTTTTTTTTACCCTCAAATTTTGTAAAATATTAATTTTTACTAAAAGATTTCATAATTTAATATATCTACGGCTCTAGACGGCCAAAAATATGGAGGGAATTTGAATAGAATCGTGGACTGTATGGTTTTAAAAATCGCTGGTTTAAATTATATTAAATCATAAATCAGTTTAAAATGAATTTGAAGGACTCACCTTCCTTTCAATTGAATTAATAACATCATATTTAAGAAACAATGAATAAAAGCTTGAATAAATACACAGAGTTGAATACAAACATGAATTATTGACTTTATTTCAGCTCATACGTTAGAATGAATTTTTCCAGCTTACCGCTAGAATCACAACAAAAAGAACAAACTCGAATAGGTCTGCAGAAACATAACAAGTTCACAGCAAATTGAAAAAAGAATTATTTAAAGTATAACTAACAATTAATTGAAAACATGAATAAAAGAAAAGAAAAAAGAATTAATTTAGCGTTTAAAACACATTAAAATATGAATAAAAAGAATGAATTTAATCAATGTTTTATATTCTAAAGAGTCATAAAATTGCATAGTGCTGCCATCTATTGTCAAAATTCAGAGTTATTAGAATTCTGAACAACTGAGAGTCTGATGAATGAAATTAGAGTCTGACATTTTTACTGTAAAAAGTTTCCATTTAATGCACGTTTAAGGGAATTTTTCTCCTATTCTGCCTGTTAAGAAAATCGTAAATTTCTAATAACTTACAAAGTTTTTTAATTCGAATGTTGCAAATGAATAGGGTTCCCCACACATTTCACTAGCGGGTCATTCCATGTCACATCATCCAGGCCATGACACCCACCGACACAGATTTGGATGAAATTTGGTACAGTTATAGAATATTTCATACTGGTTCTAGGAATGTCAATTATTTTGAGATCAGTGAAGTAGTTTTCAAGCTATCAGCATTGATGTACATGGAAAAATGACCGATTAGCCGCCATTTTGAATGGTACATGTAAATATATAAATGCTTGTAGTTTTTCTTATTTTTAACATAGAGCCTTCAAATTTTTTTTTGGTTTATTTAGAATATAACAAGCTTTTATTTACCAAAGTTTTGTTTTCTTAAATCTTTACAATTATTTATAATAGTGACTTTTTATTGTGTTTCTTCATACATAATTTGAGTAACTTTATCAGACAATTTCTTTCATTGCCCCTTCTTCAATTTTCACCAAATTTTGTATACAGGCAGCCCAAACTATGTTTTTATGACTGATAAAAAATTTTTGATGGGCAGTTAACAGGATTTTCGTTTAAACAATTTTAACTTAACCTCCCCGACATTACCCCTTCCACAGAAAGATGGTTTCCTATTTCATTCTGATTTTAATATAAATCCTATGCTTTGCTATGAGAATTTCTTGTTTTACAACAGAATTTAATTGCATAGCTTATTAAATACTTGAAAACTAAGAAAATAAAACTTAACTAGATTTTCTTCTCTGCACTTTTTTTTTTTTTTTTTTTTTTGCATAAAATTGAAGTATGTAAAATAAAAGTATAATCTTATAAAAATTGAATGCATTATAATACAGATAGAATTATATACACATTATTAATAAGAAATTATTAATACATATTAATAAGAAAAATTGTTTTAACAAATAATATTTCATACATAAACCAAAACACAATATCTATCAATGGAAATTAAAAATAACTTAAGTATAATAAAGAATATAACTTACAGTCAAAAAAATGCAAATAACCATATAAACTCAGTGATGAATCCACTACTTTAGTGAATTCAAAATGGACAAAATATAATAATAAACAGGGAAGACTTTAACTTAATAACATACAGTTATTTGCATTTTTGGGACTGTAAGTTATATTCTTTATTATACTTATGTTATTTTTAATTTCCATTGATAGATATCGTGTTTTGGTTTATGTATGAAATATTATTTGTTAAAACAATTTTTCTTATTAATAGTGAAAACTAACTGTATTATAATGCATTCAATCTTTATACTATTATACTTTTATTTTACATACATCAATTTTATCATAGTTAATTCGATATTTAATGATGTATAATTAAATATGGTTTTGCATACAGAATATTATGAAAAAAAAAAAAAAAGGAAGTGCAGAGAAAAAAAAATCTAGTTAAGTTTTATTTTCTTAGTTTTCAAGTATTTAATAAGCTGTGTAATTAAATTGTGTTGTAAAACAAGAAATTCTCATAGTAAAGCATGGGATTTATATTAAAATCAGAATGAAATAGGAAACTCTCTTTTTGTGGAAGGGGTAATGTCGGGAGGTTAAGTTAAAATTGTTTTAACAAAAATCCTGTTAACTGCCTATCAAAATTTTTTTATCAGTCATAAAAACATAGTTTGGGCTGCCTGTATACAAAATTTGGTGAAAATTGAAGAAGGGGCAATGGAAGAAATTGTCTGCTAAAGTTACTCAAATTACATATGAAGAAAAACAACAAAAAGTCACTATTATAAATAATTGTGAAGATTTAAGAAAACCAAACTTTGGTAAATAAAAGCTTGTTACATTCTAAATAAACCAAAAAATATTTGAAGATTCTATGTTAAAAATGAGAGGAGATACAAGCATTTATACTTTTATATGCAACATTCAACATGGCCGTCAGGCAGCCATTTTGGCATGCATATAAATGCTGATAACTTGAAAACTACTTCACTGATCTCAAAATAATTGACATTTCTAGAATCAGCATGAAAAGTTCTATAACTGTAAAAAATTTTATCCAAATCTGAGTCGGTGGGTGTCATTTCTTAAAAATTCTGGATGATTTGACATGGAATGACCCTAGCTCTAATTTTCCAGTGCTCCAAATCGCACCCCATACGAGAATGGAAAATCCGCCATACTTTACGGTTGGTTGTAATCAATTTAGGCTAAATTCTTGCAGGGTTGGCAAACTGGGTCCAGCCCAGAAAAACCCGCCCGGCTTTTTCTGGGCGGGCCCACCAACAAAAACCCGCTGGGTTTTTGCAAATAAGTGGGTTTTTGTTAAAAATTATTTATAATTTACAAATCCCATCTATAAAGTATAGAAAACACCTTATCTTTTTTAAGAAAAAACTCTCCTTTTTATTTTCTAGAAAATAGTATTATATTAAACATAAAAAGTTACTACAGTTATAAGTATAATAAAAGCAAGTTCTGGTTCAATTTTCTTTTTCCTGTAAAACCGAACAATATTTTTGTTTAACAACAGACATAAATGTTGTCCAGAATCAATATTTAACTAATTAAATTGTTTAGTTTTAAAACTTTATAATAATTTTATTTTTAATTTTAGTAGCAACATAATTATAAAGCTAATAAAAATTTCTTCTATAACCGTTCCAACTATTAAAAAAGGATAAATCAGTGCAATTTATTTTTATAATTAAAACTAGTTGACATAAGTGCACTGTGCTCAGTTCCCCATCATATGTATGTTTTCATAAATTTCTAGTACAGGACATGGACACAGTGACAGAATGAAATCCCTGCCTAACAGGCTATCCACCGTTCACTTCGATATATTTATCATTTATTCTAATCTATTACATTATTTTATTAAGGTCAATTTAATAGTTTCGTTTTCATGCTACTATTTCCAATGCAACAATCCTCAAAATACATATTTATATGGGACTAGCTGTTACCCGCGACTTCGTTCACGTGGAAATTTTAATGTGTATGTGTGGGAACTGACAGTTTGATCATAATATGTAATGAAATGAAACCTTACCATTGTGGTGCTGTGCAAAACAGAGTCTGATAAAGTACACTTAAAAAAATTTGTAACTCATTGAAAGCCAAAATAAAATGCCAAAATAAATAAATAAAAAGTTATCGCCAACATGGCAATAAAAATTTTAAATTCGTCCATAGGGATTCTGTACTAAAACAGTACTGCGTTGTGGAAGTATAAAAACTGGGTCGTCAGTTATGAATTTTATTTCGAAACCTTTCTTTGTATGATTTTAGTTCACTATTGCACAATATTAATCTGGTTCTAATAATAATTTGGTGACTCGTTAATTAAAATTTTAACTATGTGGTGAAATTCATATAATATTTATGAGTTTCAAATTTTTAATTTTTTTTTTTTTTTTTTTTTTTTTTACAAATAAATGTTTTTTTTTTTTTTTTTTTTTTTTTTTCATTTACCGGCGAATTGTTGAATAATATTTTAGTTCTTAAACAATTTTGGACGGCTTTGCCCGCTTCGCTGGCAAACTATTTTCTATATGCTTTATGAAAAAAAAAAAAAAAAAAAAAACTGAAATCGGTCAAAAGCTTGCTTTGGGTTCCCGCTGCCTTAGGCAGCGCCTTGTTCGTCCTTGCAATCTCCGGTGACTGTCCCTATTGCCTGCGACAATGGCTTACCCGTGGGCTTCCATTTTGGTTGCTTATCATACATAACAGTTTCGATACGGACAGTATCGAAAAATTTGAAGCAGCTCTTTTATATCTGAATCCCAGTTACATATGAACAACATTATATGTGATGTACATAATATTTGCTCTCAAGTTATTTCCTATATTTATTTGATTTAATGAATCAACCATAGAATGACAGCAATTTCAAGCCACATATAATATTACACTATGCTATGATCGGCAACTTCCATCGCATGAGACAATTATTATTTTGTGGTTATATATACTTCATGCTTAGTTAATAGTAGTTGGTATATAGAAAAATAAATAAATTAGTATGTAAACTTGATCATGGTACAGCCCTTGGCGACTTTTAAATTTTTGTTGCCGTTTTAGACCAAAATATAATTTATGCGATTATTGTTCCTATACGCAAGCGAAGTGGGACGTCACTGACCGTCCGTGGATGCAATGAAATGATTTCCTATGTCAATCGCCCATTGGATTTTTTGTAAAAAATGATTAAAAATCGAAGAAAATTATTTTCCGATTTTAATCCCCATATTTGGGTACACATCTGTATTAGTTATCATGTGCATGTGTTAGATTGAGTTATTTTGCTGTCAAATTGACAAAATTTTAATTTTAAATTTCAAAACTCTGTCGTTCTTGGCGCTTATTGTATTTGGTGATCAAAAACGTAATACGAAAATATACATGCCAGATGTATATTTTCGTAATATGCATTGTACGAAATATTGTTTCATATTATTCACTACTGTCTTAAAATAAGTTGTTAAAATAACCATGATTACTTTAAAGGAATTAAATTATGTTCGCCAAATAATTTGGCGATATTTTATTTTTCTACCAAGGATGACCGATATCAAATCTATTCCGCTACAACATATTAGTATCTTATATCAGATACTTTATTTAGACATTTGAAAACAAATTTGACTTCAAATTATGATAGAATATTTATCATTTCCCTTTTAATCAGTATATTAGTTGGATATTTATTGTGTTAATATCATCCTTTGAAATTAAATGTTTGTGTTTTCAATCGAATATGGAAGTTTGCCATTTTTTTTTTTCTAGAGTTTTGAAATTAAAAATTCAAATTTTGTCAATTTTACAACAAAAATAACTTAATCTAATGCATGGACATGATAACTAATACATATCTATACCTAAATATGTGGATTAAAATCGGGAAATATTTTTCCTCGATTTTTAATAATTTTTTACAAAAAATCCAATGGGCGTTTAACATAGGAAATATTTTTCTTGCATCCACATTTTTGCATCCATTTTTCTTGCATCTTTTCCTTGGCGAAAAATGTCCGATCTACTTCAGCATCAAAATTATAAAAAATTGTCAAGAATTATCAATAAGAAAATACCTTTAATATATTGCTGAATTAACGTTTATGCCAAGCGTGTTTCATCCGCCATACTAAAAAAAAAAAATAAATAAAATAAATATGAAGTTGAGGTATATAAAAAAAATGCTGTGATATAAAATTCAGAAGAAATATGTTAGATTTGTAATATTACTATTTCATTTTAAAATTATAAAGTGTCATTTTCTCATCGACCAATTTAACATTTAGTAATTTCTTACTTTTCGCGTGAAAGCATATTTCATTTTATGCTGAAAACAATAAATAAATATATCTCGTAAACTTTTTTTGGCAACAATTAAAAATTTAAATGGCTTATATTAAGTCAATATAAGTTAATAAGTTTATTATTTTCATATTTTAATTAATTTTAAAGATTTTTTCAATTTTTTTTTTTTCCTAAACCATCCCTGACCTATAAGGAAAAAAACAAAAAAAGAATGATCGAAATCGGTCAAGCCGTTTACGATTTTACAAAGCACATACAGACAAACATTCATTTTTATATATATAGATATCGCCCCATTTTGCTATGTTGATAAAATCTTAAATTACGAATAACTTACGAAATTTTCCTATTAGAATATTTGTATTCAATCATGTTCAAACAAGTATCATAAATGTTATTTTGAAGTTGTCTGATATATTTATGATCCTCAAAATGGACGTTTATGTGAAATTGTGCCCTATTCTGCCATTTTAAGTAAATCGTAAATTCCAGATAATTTACAAATATTTTAAATTGGAAAATTCATACTCTAGGATATTCATGCCAGTATTCTAAATAATATTTCAAAAGGGGTCTGATAACTTTATGATGAAAATATCCCTCAAAATTGACGTTTATGTGAAATTTTGCCCTATTCTGCCGTGTTAAGAAATTCGTAAATTTCCAATAGCTTGCAAAATATTCAAAGAAGCATGTTTATAGTTACTGATGTTCATTCCAACATGAAAACTCATTTTAAAACTGGTCTCACATTTTTTCAGTAAAAATTTTCCATTTAATGCACGTGTAAGTGAAATTTTGCCCTATTCTCCCATGTTAAAAAAACTGTAAATTTTTAATAACTTACGAAGCTTTTTAATTTGAATGTTGCAAATGAATAGGGTTCTTGCCAGTGTCAAAAGTAATATTTTAAAACTGATCTGACTTCTCTGCGATAATTTGTTCTTGAGATATCATGTACACAGACTAATATACTAACATACTACCGGACTAACAACTAACAGACACCATACAAATTTGGTCATTTTCGTCATTTCTCACACGTGAAAACGTAAAACGATGTCGAAAATTATCACGATCACTTAAGTTCCCCATACCTATATATGATGGGGAACTAAAAAATTTAAATTATATGTATTGTAATTAAGAATTTAAATTCTTTTATTTTATCAGTTATTGTCATTAAGAATATTTATTTTGAATAAGTATACATTAAAATAAAATATAGCTTAATCTTACTAATTAACACTATTTTAATATTAGAATCAAACCAATTTTTATTTCTAAGATAAATATTAGATTAATTATTAATTAGTGGTTTAATATAAGTAGGTGTATTACAACTAATATGCTAAATAACATATATCTAACATTGAAATGCAAATGTATTCAAACAAAAACCCACAAAAGCCCAGAAAAACCCAAGTGGGTTGGGTTTTTCTAGAAAAACCTGGGTTTTTGCCAACCCTGAATTCTTGTGCAGATTGTCTCCAGATCCATGTGCGTCTGCTACATGAAAACTGAGCAAAAGTGGACTCATCTGAGAAGATGATGTGCTACAAAAATGTCAAATCATGTTTGAACATTGCAATTGCTCATTCTTTTCTTTTCTTAATTTTTGGTTGCAGTGAGAAGAGGTTTGCATTTAGCAGCTCTCCCATGATATCCTAACTTACGAAGATATCTGATAGCTGTACAGTGACTCACATTAATCTGTGCTTCCACTTCTGCAGCCTTGCAGGATGATTCTTTTCGACGATCCTTTGGACAGCCCTCAGTTCATGTGCTGATAGTCCAGATCAACTTGAACAGGGTTTAACAGGTTTTATTTTTTTTGGTCAGTTTTTAATTGCACAATCACCCGATTGACAGTTGAGAGAGGAATATGCTGCTTTAAGGTGACTTCTACCAGCTTCATATTGTCCAATTATTCCCCTCGTTAAAAATCACTCACTTCTTTTGAACCAGGGGTTTGAGGCATATTTTAAGAGCTTGACAATATGTTACTTTACACAAACCTGCAAAAAATAAAATAAAATTATATCAGTTGTTATCTCAAAATTCAGGGTGTCTATTTACTTATGACATGCCACTGTATAATACATGTAAAAAGATACCTAAAAAAGGATTTATGTGGAAATTTTCAAGAAAATTGTTAAGGCGGTTTTTGAGATATCGACGTTTACCAAAACTTGAAATACTAATTTGTTGACCGAAAAACAACAATTACATACGGAAGGATATCTAAAAGGAAGTTAATAATATGAGTTTGAAAAAAATTCGTACAGATGTTTTTAAAGAAACACACTTTCTAGACCAAGAGTTTTGCTGAACTAACGAAGTAATACAGACAAAAGGACATCTAGTAATGTGTTTATATATCAACTTTGAAGAAAACTGTCTGCGTCGTTTTTCAGATACGGACTTCCAGTCCCATTTCCAATGACCCACTTCTATTTTTCCAATTTTGACAAAAAGTAGGAAAAATAATCTGTACACCAGACCTGTCTCAATCCCGAAGTTTTGTTGTTCTATCTTTATTGGTTTCGGAGATATGATAACCAAAAGATTCCCCAGACACACACACTGATCAATTACCGAAAAACCACTTTTTTGGCCTCAGGAGACAGGCCAAATTATTATTTTGCCCCAGGCACCATTTTTGTTTTGCACGGTCCTGGTGATCAGAATTATCAAATGAAAGAAGGAAATAAATAAATAAGATTAAAAACTAAAAATCGTAAAACTATCAAAATTAAATGAAAATTGAAGTTATGTGAGTAATTTCTGAGCAATGTATTTCAAACGTCTTCTAGTTTGCACAACAAACATGAGATTAACACTAGAATTACGGAAGGTGTCATTTTGACCCCCAAGCAAACTTTTTTCTTCAATGTTTATTCTATTTTTTCACAAATATCTTAATCCTTTCTTGACTTTTCCTAAATCATTGTGCTTTAAAAAAAAAAAAAAAAGTTTCGAAGAAAACCTTATTTAACTTTTAGTCTTAACAAAGGCTTATACCTAGAAATATGGGCAGGTGTCATTTTGACCCCTGTGAGAAAGAAAGGTATCTGAATATTTTTTCTGCAGTAAACTATTTTTGTTTTCAACAGCTAAACAAAAAACAAATAAAAGAAAAGAAAATCTCTCACCTGCCAGTCACGTGATTTGAATTTTCGAAATGCTTTTACTTGTGAAATGTGAAATGACAACAGATAAAAGAGCTGATGTTCGATAAAACGTTTGTAGATTTTGTTAGGCATTTGGTTTGTTATATACTAATGGCTCGTATAAGAGGACTAATGCAAGAAGAAACAGTTAAATTTTTGCAAGAACTATCTGATTGCGATTTTGGTTTTGAAATGGATAACAATTCTTCGAATAGAGATGAAAATGGAACCTCTAGTGATTCAGAATTTGTTATATTGAGAGATCATGTGATATCATCTTCTAGCCTATGTGAAAGTGAAAATGAATAAGTTCCCAATAATTCAAATTCTGACATAACTTAGAATGCCAAAGCAGAAACTAGTACTATATGCTCAAAAGGGAATAATAAGAAATTCAACGTTATTTAGCCAGCTATTTGCCCATACCCTTTAAAATATACTTTAATTATTGTAATTTAGTTTATTTTTATTAGATTTTCAAAAAAATATAATATTATGAAGGGAAAAGTGCAGATTTTATTTCCAGGGGTCAAAATGACCCCCGCCGTATTTCTAGGTATACGAAGATCGTCGTAATTCTAGTGTTAAATAAATGCCAGATCAGTTTTCAGTAGGAATGAGATCATTAGGAGAAGATATTTAATTTTGTTGACGGGTTTGTAAATGGTTTTAAAACCAAATAGTAAAAGAATTTTAGAAATTTTAAAAGAAAAGGATGAATTAAAAGATAAAACAATTGGGATGAGACTGTGATCGTAATTTGGGAGCAGAACATTTAGATTCTTGAATTTATGTAGTTTTGTCGATAATAGAGGGATTATATATAGCCTTCAGAAAGAGCAAGTGATTTTATATAATTAATTTCTTTCTAAACACTAGACGGATCAAAACAAATGTGTACAGCACAAAACACATAAGTATAGAAAGCAGACATTTTCTGTTAAGGGGCATGATTAGAGAGACAAAGAATGGCTATCAAAAGAACAGTGGTTGAGAATCGATCCTTGTCTTTAGACACAAAAACATCAAAGAGATCCTTTTCATTCTCAAAAGTGAATTGGGTCAATCAAATTGACCAGAGAAAGTAAACTGATCAGAGGGAAGGAGAACATGCCTAAACCAGTGAGGAAATTTAGGTACACCAAAGAGTTTTTCTTCAAAATAGTGCAGATAAATTTTGCAAAGCGAGAGGACTGCCCCCATTGCCATACCCTCATTTTGGGAGTAATAAGTACCATCAGTGATGCAGTTTGTGCACTATAGCGCATAAATTATGCAAAAAATCGAAGGCAGAATGTGAAAAATATATTGTAGCATGTCCCAGAGGACACGTAATTTTTGTCCTTTAAAAAATATATATAAACTAGCAGGTAACGCCCGCTTCGCTGGTCCCTATTTTTAAATGAATCACTATAATGAATTCTCAAAATTGCATTAATTTTTATCACATGAAAAAAAAGAGAAACAAAATCTGAGTAGGAAAAATGTCGCACCGGGTTCTCACTGCTTTCGGAAAAAATTCTCAAAATGCTCTAACTCTTATTTCTATTATTTTCCCACTTCGCCCCACCCCCTCCTGTCTATCCTAATAATTTTACAAATTTAAAAATATCCGCAATCGATTTGTAAGTATCAAAAACCTCTATGCACCAGTTTTGAACGATATATCTCTATTTTTATTTTTTTACTGCTCTACTCCCCCCCCTTCCCGCCCTCCCAATAATTTTAAAAATTCGAAAATATCCGCAATCGATTTGTAGGTATTGGAAACCTCTATGTACCAATTTTGAATGATCTAACTCTATTTTCTTTTTTTTTTGCCCCTCAGCCCCCCCTTCCCGGCCCTCCTAATAACTTTACACTTTCGAAAAAATCCCCATTCGACTTGCAGGCCTCTAAAATCTATCTGTACCGATTTTGAACGGCCTAACTGTATTTCTATTTGTTTTTGACCATAGCCCCCCCCCCTTCCCGCCCCACCTAATAATTTTAAAAATTCGAAAGTATCCGCAATCGATTTGTAAGTATCGAAAACATCTATATACCAATTTTGAACGATCTAACTCTATTTTTATTTTTTTGCCCTCTCCCCTCCCCCTTTCCCGGCCCTCCTAATAACTTTACACTTTCGAAAATATCCCCATTCGACTTGCAGGCATCTAAAACCTAACTGTACCAATTTTGAACGGCCTAACTGTATTTCTATTTGTTTTTGCCCCTTGCCGCCCCCCTTCCCGCCCCTCCTAATAATTTTACAAATTCGAAAATATCCGAAATCGATTTGTAGGTATCGAAAACCTCTATATACCAATTTTGAACGATCTAACTCTCTTTTTATTTTTTGCCTCCCCCCCCCCCCTCTCCCCCCCCCCCTGCTGCCCCACCTGGGGGCTGAATTTCTAAAATTCCAGAAATTGGTTTTTAGATATTTGCATTAGCTATATTTTAGAGCAAAAACTTCACGCATATCTATTTTTTTGTTTGAGATATATAGGATTATGCGAAATCACGTTTTTACGCATGTGAAATCACGTTTTTCCCCCCCGCCCCCCTTGGGGACCGAATTTTGAAAATTCCAGAAATTGGTTTTTTGACATTTGTATTAGCTATATTTTAAAGCAAAAATTTTACGGATACCTGTTTTTTTGTTTGAGATATGAAGGATTTTGTGAAATCACGTTTTGCCCCCCCACCCCCCCTTGGGGGGCGAATTTTGTAAAATCGCTTCTTAGTGGATGCCTACGTCATAGAAAGAACATTGTCACAAAATTTCATGCTTCTAGGTCCAGGGGTTTGGTCTGGGCGTTGATAGATCACCCCCTCACTCACTAACTCACTCAGGAAGTGTTCTTTTATATATATAGATAAAGGCGCAACTGGAAGAAAAAAAAAAAAAAGCAAATTTTAAAATATATTTCTTGTTTAAAACTGATATTTTTCTTATACAGTGAAAAATGTTTAACACGAAACTAAGGGGACCAAAATATTTTTTCGTGTTAAAAGAATTTCGTAGAAAAAGATTCGTAGAAAAAGTACAAAATTCGCCAATGTTTTCCATCTCGTCAATTTTTATTTCCATTTCCTGTAAAATTACTACTAACTTGTATCCATTAGAATAAAAATCAAGTATGAATATTATTGTTTTTTGGAAAAAAATTCATGCATCTTTTACTGAAGTGCCTTTTTCAGCATCATATTGTTCAAAAATTGATTGAGATCATCCATTGTTTTATTCATCTCGCAATTCGAATGCACATCGACATCTAAATAACTGCAAATACTCATTACTTTCTTCATTTCTGAAGTAGAGGGGACTAGAACTGCATCATTGATTCAGTTGTCAGATTTGTCATCAAAATTTACATAAGCGGAATCATTTTAATTATGAACTATGTCAAAAATCTCATTATCGGTGCTGTGCACACATGATCATCAACAGCAACATATCGTAGCATAGTTGCCAACATTATAATTTATTCCGAAGCATTTTTATCCCCGCCTCTAATCCGCACCACTTTATTTATAAACTATTTTCCTTCAATATATAACTACGATAAAATAAGGACTCTTAAGAAAAATGTGGTATGGAAATAAAGGCGGAGTTAAAAATGCTCCGGAATAAATTAAAATGTTGGCATCTCTGTTGTAGCAACCATGTCACTGAAGATCGAAAGCGAGTTTTTTCGTGTTTAAAGAAACAAAAATGTATTGAATAGCATAGTACACTATCCAAACCGCTATATCATTTCGCATTAACTGATTTTTCATGTTAAGCATTTTCGTATTAAATGTATTTCACTGTATTTTTAAAGCATTATGCTGTGCAGAAGAAAAAAAAAAAAAAAAAAAAAAAACTTTAAAACTACATTTTACCATAAAGGAAAAAGAACCTATCCTATATGATAAACACAAATAAACGGCTGGCGCGAAATCAAAAACAAAGTTCCGACTCCGAAACAAGAAAAAAAAGTTTCGATGTGAAAAGATTATTAAACCCTTGAACTGCAATTTATTTTCAGTCAGCACTGCTCATGCAGACAATTTAATTTCCTTAGTTTTAAGAGGAGGGATTGATATAGAAACTTACGGTTTTGTTGCTCAAATAATTTGTTATTTAGTTAAAAACATTTAAAAATACCTTAAAAAAATTCTTTAAAAAAGATAGGCCTATATATTTCAACTCGTACTGGAGCCATCATCAGAGCCTGGCGGTTCACTCCTTTATCTTTTCTTCCTCGTCCGTTGATTCTTCACTTTGTTTCTTTATTTTCAAAATCTGTTTCTATTCAGGTGGGATTATACTATGTTCTACGTCATTTATTGCATCATGGGTGGTCAGGATTTCAAGTGCTTCTCTTTTAAGTGTGTATTTATGTGCATTGAAAGTTGAAATTTTACGAAAGTTAATTGATTCAATATTAATAAGGTTAGTGTTATTATTTCTTCAAAAGGCTGTGGACGGTTTGTTGTATTTTAGGTCAGCAAGGTGTTCGGATATTCTGTCTTTGATTTTTCGCTTAGTCATGCCGATATAGCTAGCTTTATTTTGATCACGGTCTTGAAAATTTATTTTGTAAACACCAGCAGTTTGACTAAAGGGAAAGGTCTTTCTCGTCACGTATAAGTTGGTAAATGTTTTTATCTGGTTTAATTGGAATGTTAACATTATATTTTTTAGTTTCATTTTTGATTTTGATGGAGGCGCCTTTACAATATGGGATTGCAGAAGTAAAAGAGTGTTTAGTTTTTTGTGCATTTGTAATATGGTTAAGGGATTTAATGCGTTTTTTATAGAATTTATCTACTAGTTTAGGGTTGTAGTTGGCTTTTTTAGCAATATTTTTAATAAATTTAAGTTCAGCATTTAAAAGGGTTTTACTAGAGCAGAGGAGAATTGCACGATTAATATAAGATCATAAAGCGGCGTATTTATAAGGAATGGGATTGTTAATAATGTTACATTTGTTGTTAATAATTTCATTATTATTGGTAGTTTTACGGAAATCAGTAGTGTCAATGGTATGGTTTTAATTTTTGGTAATATAAACGTCAAGAAAATTTAAGCTATTGTTATTTTGTTTCATTTGTAAATTTGATAAGAGGATCGAGATTATTAAAATCAAAGAGAAGATTTTCAGGATTAATGTTTTGGGGGATAGCTGTAAAGATGTCGTCCACATAGCGGCCCCAGAGTTTTCAGCTATTAATAATATTATAAGCTGTATGTTCAAAATCTCTCATTTTCAGTTCAGCTAAAATCTCCGATATCAGAGACCCCATAGGGATACCCTGAGTTTTTCTATAGAAACAGCCATTAAAAAAGAAAAAAGAATCGTTGAGTAAAAGATTGCTGGTGCGAATTAATATATCACTTATTTTATTATGTCCAAATTGGTTGATAATTCGAGAATGGATAATATCACTGATTTCGGTAATGTTAATGGATGGATACAGGTCTTTAACATCAAAACTATTAAGTGCATCTTGAAAAAGGATTTTAGTTTCGCAAATACTGTCATATTATTATACAACCTCTGACAATAAAGTTCGGTGAATAGTCCTGTAACATTAATGTAGATGAAATATTAACGAAAGTTACCTTACTGTCCTTCGAAATAGTCACCTCCCATAACTATGCAGTGCTGAGATCTGCTATAAATGTCCTGGAAACTTTGCAAGAAGTCTTCTTTTTGGATGGTGTTCAAAAGCCTCGTCACGTGTCGTTAGATGTCAGGAATATCATAAAATCTCTTTCCTTTCGAAGCGAATTTGAGTCTTGGGAATAGGAAGAAGTCTGGAGGACTGAGATCTGGCAAATATGGTGGATGTTCAATTTACACCACCCTCTAAACATGCCTGCTTCTGATCGTCAGTCAAGTGATGTGGCACAAGACAACACGTTTTTTCTCATCCCTAAATTCTGGATAACGATTTGTCGCACGGATTCACAGTTATCTGTAGTTCATCAGCTATCATACGCACAGTTATTTGACGATCTTTCGTGATTAATTTCCTCGCTTTTTCAATGTTTTCGTCACTGACGGAGGTCACAGGTCTTCTGCTACAGGAGTTGTCAGAAACACTTTCCCGGCCCTCTCGAAAACGGGTAAACAACTCGTATACATACTTCATACACAGTTCTTGATCTTCATAAACATGTACCAGCATCGAATGAATTACTTTCGGTGTCTTGCCAAGCTTAAAACAAAACTTTAAATTGATCTTTTCATTTCCCTGTTCTCAGTTAAGAACTGACACACTAAACAAGCAAGACTTCCGTGTAAGACAAGACTTACATGGAACACAAATGACGCTCAGCTGAACAACGGTGGGGGCAGATGGTCAACACCTGCCACTACACAGGTGCAGCGTTTTGTTTTGCCAGTGTTGCCAGATTGGCCGTTCTGACTTCATTCACCGAACTTTATTGTCAGAGGTTGTACTTTCAAAACAGTACAAGTGATAATAATTACGGAATTTTTTAGCGATAATGTTTGCACTTTTTTTTTTTTTAAGGATACAATTTTTTGTATAAACTCGAAGCTAGTACTCAATGAACTGTATCAATATGTAAGATACCTACTTTTAATTTCTCCTGTAAGTTCTCTAGAATTAAAAAAAAAAAAAGATCCTGGTTTATTGTCTTCATTGGTAAACAGTATTTTATAAATTCCTGCAGTTTCTAAAGGGGGGATGGGGTCTCTATCACTTCCCCCCTTTAATGTATGTGAATAGCTGAAATATTAAACATCTGAGTAATAAGGGTATTACTCAATTACACAGTTATTGCTCTTGTTACTGTTTGCTCTCACTAAAAACAATGTCCATGGTTGTTAAGACAATAAGCCAATGATATTGAAGACTAGTTTACCAATTGCCAAGTGGCAACAGCAAGATGCAAATAAGAATTGTTTATGTATTAATAGTGTTTGCATCTGTATTTCGTTCTCTTATTTTTTTCAACGTTGCAATATGTAATTTCGACTTTGAGTTGCCAGCAGGGTATGCTGGTTTATTAAATTTTTCTTTTTCATGTGTTAATATTCATGCTCAAATAAACTGTGTTTGTTAATATATAAAAGTTTTCTTCATTGAGTCTTCCACATCAAATGCATAACTGCCATGTAATTTTTTCCTTTTAAATTTTTATTGAAGTTACTCTGCTAGTTTAATATATTTAAACTTTAATTCAACAAAGACAAATGAACCAGGAAAGAAAAAGAGAAAGAAAAATTAAGACAAGAATTAATGAGCATAAAAATGATATAAAAACGGGAAAATGTAATACAGCCTTAGCCAAAACATTCAATAAACAAGACATTAAAATAGATTTTGATAAAGCCACTAAAATTGCAAATTACGATGATTACTACTACGCGATGTTTAGAGAATTGATTGAAATTACAACCAATAATGAAGCATGCAACGACAGTGGCGCAGTAGCCCCAGACCATATATGGCACCACCTTTTGGTAAATGACGATTAACATCAGTCAAGCTCAAGTCTTTTACAGAAGATGTCGTTCTGAAGAGGGCCGGGTACCCGGCTGCAAAATTTAAAGAATGACACCCAAATCAATGTTTAAGGTTTTATCTATATTTTTAATTAAAGTTTATGCTTCGTTTTTATCTATATATTTAAAAACAATTATGTTTTTTACACATCTGGAAAAATAAATATCAATATTCATTGCTCTAATGCCTCATTTAATGAAAATATGCCTTTTAGTTTATGTATGCCTTTATAATAAATGTTCACCTCACTTGGTAGCTTTTTTTTTTTTTACTTTAAAAATTAAGGCTGTGCTAGTTAATTGGTCAATGCTTAGTTCTGATCTTTTTTTTTTTTTTTTTTTTTTTTAAATATATATTTGAGTTGATCTGTGCTATTAATTTAATTAAAATTTTCAAGCTACAAAACTAAATTAAAAGGCTGTTGTTCAAATGATATAAGTATATACTTGTTTTGTGTGTGTTTATTTTGTAAAAATAACTTGAATTCTAATTCTGCAATTAAAAAAAATATAATCTGTATATTTTAAACTTTTTCAGATTTCTTCAAAGAAACGTAAATTTAGTGTTTTAACCAATGATGTATCAGAGTTGCAAGGTAATGATCTTAGCATTTTTTTAGGCTAATAATTCATTGAAAATCATAATAAAATTTGACTTAAAGTTTCTTTCTTTATTATTATTATTATTATTATTATTTATTATTATTATTTTTTTTTATTATTACATACTTTATTGTAATCCCGATTTGCAAAATGGATTTTATATCTCGCAAACTCAAAATCGAATGTTCGTAAAGTGCTGATTTATGACTGTCATAACATCTGAGGCCCGTTTACATAGCAAAAACGAACCCATGTCAAATCCTCCTTCTATCCTTGAAAAAAGAATTGGTCCATTCATATAAGGGGAGAAGGAATTTGGTGGGTTGAAAAGGAGGATTGAAACGAACCCTCTGAGCTGCTAGGGATTAACCTGTGTTAATCAGAATCTCTCTGATAAAGTAAGTAACAAGTTGTCATATTTGAAAAAAAAAAAAACAGGTTTGGCTGGGGTTTGACATTTGACAATTTCATGGTAATCTGAATAAAGAAGAATGAGATGAGCGTATTTATACAAAGAAACATTGCTATAATTAAATTCTTCAAAATAACATTTTTGGTAAAAACTATATTATCCAATCGATTAAAATATATTAGTTTTATTTTATTTAAAAAAAAAAAGTTTTTATTTTTTATATCTATATATATTAACTGTATTATTTTTTAAATAATGATTTATGAAAACTTAATTATAGTAAAAAAACACTCAAATACCTTTCCTAAATTTGAATGGGAAAAATCACATATTCAAATTTATATAAAAGTGCTCTTTTAGAAATAGAAAAACCAATATTTCAATGGAATTTATATGTAAAAATAAATATATATATTTGCACAGTAGATTTTATAATAAATAGATGTTAAAATATATTTGTTTCATAAAAGTAATAACATTAATAAATTTTGAAATATATATCTGAAAGTGTTTGTCCATCTTTCTGCGACGTGCAAATTAAACTATAGCACGTCAGTTTAAAAAAAAAAAAAAAAAAAGCAAAGAAATATTCAGATAAAGGAATTAGTGTATTTTTGTAATTTTTCCAACATGCATTTAGATTTTCTATATACCTATTAGTTTATTATTTTTGTTATTATTATTTATTGATTATTGTTAAGTTATATGTGATTTTTGCAATTTTTTCCGATGCTGAGTAGGAATTTCCAACTAATGTCGATAAAATAAAATGCTCACAAATTTTAATTTTTACTTCCATTACCCTACTACCGTAGGTAATGGAAGTATTGTATTTGGTCTGAAAATTCGATATCGGGTTTTCACCTGATTTACACGTTTTAAGGTCCCCTGAGTCCAAAAAAGTGGTTTTTGGCAATTGGTCAGTGTGTATGTATGTGTGTATGTGTGTGTGTATGTGGAGAATCTTCTGGCTATTATAGCTCAGAAACTAATAAAGATAGAGCTACGAAACTTTAGAATTCAAATACGTCTGGCGTACAGATGAAATTTCCAAATTTTGGTGAAAATTGAAAAACCGGAAGTGGGACATCAGAAACCGGAAGTTGGACCGTAAGTCCATATCTCAAAAACGGCTCTAACGATTTTCGTCAAACTTGCTATATAAACACTCTATTAGATGTCCTTTCGAATGATATAGTTGGTTAGTTCATGAAAATTGATAGGCGTCCTGTATAAATAGCTCAATTTCAGGCCTCGCAAAGGCGTTCCTTTAAAAACGGTTGTACGGATTTTTTTCAAACTCGCCATTTTAACTCACTTTTAAATATGCTTTTGTATGTAATTATTGTTTTCCGGTCAATAATTGATTTTTTGTGAAAGTTGGTATCTCAAAAACGGCTCTAACAATTTTCTTTTTTGGTCACTTTTATGTTTTCTGATCACATTATCTCTCAAAAATGCATATAATACATGTAATAGCGGGTAATGGAAGTCGTGTGGTTGTTTCACACCAGATTTTTATTGGTGTATATACACTAGGAATAGTAATAAAAAAACCTTTTTTTTACTTCCATTACCCTACTACCGTAGGTAATGGAAGTATTGTATTCGGTCTGAAAATTCGATATCGGGTTTTCACCTGATTTACATGTTTTAAGGTCCCCTGAGTCCAAAAAAGTGGTTTTTGGCAATTGGTCAGTGTGTGTGTATGTGTGTGTGTGTGTGTGTGTGTGTATTTAAGTGGAGAATCTTCTGGTTATGATATCTCCTAAACTAATAAAGACAGAGCTACGAAACTTTAGAATTGAAATACGTCTGGTGTACAGATGAAATTTCCAAATTTTGGTTAAAATTGAAAAACCGGAAGTGGGACATCGGAAACCAGAAGTGGGACCGTAAGTCTGTATCTCAAAAACGGCTCAAACGATTTTCTTCAAACTTGGTATATAAACACTCTATTAGATGTCCTTTCGAATGATATAGTTGGTTAGTTCAGGAAAATTGATAGGCATCCTGTATAAATAGCTCAATTTCAGGCCTCGCAAAGGCGTTCCTTTAAAAACGGTTGTACGGATTTTTTTCAAACTCGCCATTTTAACTCACTTTTAAATATGCTTTTGTATGTAATTATTGTTTTCCTGTCAATAATTGAGTTTAACCGGAAGTGGGACATCGGAAACCGGAAGTGGGACCGTAAGTCCGTATCTCAAAAACGGCTCTAACGATTTTCTTCAAACTTGCTATATAAACACTCTATTAGATGTCCTTTCGAATGATATAGTTGGTTGGTTCAGGAAAATTGATAGGCGTCCCTTATAAATAGCTCAATTTCAGGCCTCGCAAAGGCTTTCCTTTAAAAACGGTTGTACAGATTTTTTTCAAACTCGCCATTTTAACTCACTTTTAAATATGCTTTTGTATGTAATTATTGTTTTCCTGTCAATAATTGAGTTTAACCGGAAGTGGGACATCGGAAACCGGAAGTGGGACCGTAAGTCCGTATCTCAAAAACGGCTCTAACGATTTTCTTCAAATTTGCTATATAAACACTCTATTAGATGTCCTTTCGGATGATATAGTTGGTTCAGGAAAATTGATAGGCGTCCTGTATAAATAAATAATAGCTGTATAAATAGCTCAATTTCAGGTCCGCCCATTATTATTTTTCTAATTATTATTTTAAATAACTTATTTGACGGATAGAGCAATTTTGTTACTTACTTAAATCAAAAATGTATATAAAATGTTTATAATGTGTGTAGTACTGGGTAATGGAAGTCGTGTGGCTGTTACACACCAGATTTTTTAAAGAAATATTTATTTACGAGATAATAATTAATAAAATAAAAAATTTAAATTGAGTATGTATGATTAAAATTTTCTGATAAAAATGTTGTCATAATAGCTTTAAAATTACAATGTATTTGCTATGGTTGTAAAATAAATAAATATACATTTGAAATTATATATATTTTATTCTGATTTATTTACAATTTCAATTAATAAAATACACATATGATTTTTTCCATTTGGTTTTATCCTCTACAAAATATTATGAATATATATTTAGTTTATTTAAAATTGACCATTTGTCTAATCAACATAATGAAACTCAAATAAATGAATGTCATTTTTATTTCATTAGCAGTTATATATCACAGTGTGTAGCCATGTTTATAGTTCGGCGGAAAAAATTGCCAATAGAAATATATTTATTTAAACACTTTAATAATCCTTTTTATTTATTTATTTATTCATTAAAATTTAGTGACCAACAAAGCAGACAAAAACTGCTAGTTTTTAAGTAAAAAGAAAGTGTGTGTGTGCTGGGAGGGGAGGGGGTAAGAAAGGTCATATTTTGTATACATGACACTTATAAAATAATGAAATTTGAATCCTTTTTTATGAAAATTTTATGATTTTTCCTCTATCAATCCATGTACAATAAAATTTCTGTTAACAACCTCTCTTAATGACCAAGTTTTATTTATTCATTTGTTTGTTTGTTTATTTATTTGGAGCAAAACATTTCATTCCGTGTACATTTACATCTCTGTAAAATAAAATAAATCAGTAAAATAACGTTATAGTGAAGTTAGTGTTGTTGTAAACTTTTAAAATTGCATATTGTTTGAGTTGCGAGCTGAAGCGATACGTATATACGAAACTTTCGCAGTCTTTATCTGCAGCCATAAAAAAATTGTCTGCAGTTTACGGACGTTTTTCGCCCGCGACAATGCACTACCGAAGTATGATGCCTTGTGCTTATCCGAACCCGAGACCACGATAATTACCGTAAGCTTTTTCAGCCAGCTCAAAACGAAAGACAGATAGGGAGGAGTGTGTGACGTTTTAAGTTCACTCCTCGTTACTACTGGTTGGTAGAGGAATATCGCATTTGATTGACAGGCACAGCAAAAAAAGTAAAGAAAGAAAGCGATTATTTTATCTCTCCTACTATAGACTTTTACTTTGAATAATAGAAAAGAAGATTATGACATGTTTATTATTTTCTTAAGAGAATGGCATGAATGCAAAGATAGAATGAAAACTTTTCACTGTTTTTAAAGTGGATTCTGTACAAGTGTTTATAATTAATTTTTAAATGTCCTATTTGAGAAAAATGATGTGAATGGAATATACATTTTTTTTTTTTTTTTTTTCTTAATTTTGGTTCCTAGTCGAATTTTGAATCGTGCTGCCGAGTAGTCACGATTAAAATAGCAAACGATGCTAAATTAGATGATAGCAATAGCTGAAGATTAACAAATACACAAATACAAGATGTTTAAAATGCACCAAAAGACGTTTAATATTTAATTTTCTCTGAAGGGGAAAAAAGCACGGTTTTTGATGGCTAGCGGTGAAATAATTGCATATCATCTTGAAAATTGGCAATGAAAAAGAGCCATACATTTACAGTACTTGCAGTAATTAAAGATTTTGAGTTTTATCCGGAAAAAGATAGGTGTTTCAAAATTCATAAAGGGGAAAAGCAAAAATTTTTATTTATCTGATTTTGTTTTTGATTTTAGTACATTTTTTAAAGTTTGTTGCAGCATGAAATTCTACAATTTTTTAAAAAATGACCTTTTTTTTTTTTTTTTTCCCCTGGACACTATTGCGATATATCGCTAATATTAATATAAATTTGAGGATATATTGCAATATTTTATTTCTGATATTGACTAGCACTACGCATGCTCAAACATATCTTAAAATGTCGTCTCAGGATAAGGTTATATGTGGTGCGTGATTTAGAAATGGTTAAAAAAACTTGAGTACACTATTTCAAAAACGCCACCCTGATAAAACTATTAACTGGAAATTGCCTTGGGCTGAAAATGTGGATAACATTTTTAGAAAAACAGAACATTCCAATTCTAAGATAAAACAAATCGGTTCTGGTTCTGAAGCTGATGAGCCCCTTGAAAATCTCTTGAAAAGTCTGAATATTACTGAAAGCAGTAACCAAATTTCATCAGATAGCTCCTCAAACGATTCTTTTATAAAGACCTCCATGGACGACATCTCCCCTTTAGTCCCAGATCCCACGTGCCGACAATCGAACTTGCACATCAACACCTCAAAAAAATCCTTTGATGATCGAGCTGTGAAACGACCAAGATATGACAATGAAAAATCGGAAAAATCTATTACTGATGTTCTTGTTGGCTAAATTCGCCATTCTCTCATTTTTCCCGTCAGCGTTACAAACACTTATTTTTTCTTTTCTTTACCTCCGGAGGTTTTATATTTAAGTAACTTTATTTCTAGCAAAATGTATTCAAGTGCTAAATTAATTTACTTCCACTCCAAATTTTCTAAATTAATTAAGGTTGATAAATAAAGACTTTCTAAAATAATTTACTTCCTTTTTATGTAAAATAACTATAATAGGTAAAAATGCCGCTTTGTTTACATTCTTCTAGTTAACTCAAACGCTAACTGCTACCACCAAGCAAGCGGCGCTGCTTTCGCAGTATTTTTAATTCAACTCAGTTTCTTGCGATCGCAATTATCTAATTTGATTTCTATTCAAAATTTGTAACTATTAATCAATTAAATAGCACTTGAGTACAAATATAAAATCATTCACCTATTTTTCCTATTTTTTTTTTAATTGCATAAATTTGCATATGAAATTAATGGCAGTACAGCTAACTGTTTCTTTAACTGCCAGCGAATCTTCTAGACAGCATCGCGGTTCATTTAAAAGGGGTGTGTACGACACATCAGCTGGCTTTGCTTTTCGACGATGTTTTTGGATGCTGCCGGTTCCGTAATGCACGATTCATTTCTAAAAATTTCTTTTTCGGCTTATAGTCGTAATAGGTGAATGACTCTAATTAAACAAATATCGATTGTTTTCTTTGTTATTTTTGAAAGTTATGTTTAAAGTTTTGAAGTTAAATTGCATGATTCAAGTTGAATCTTAATAAAAATAGTAGTTTTCAAGACTGTTTCCTTCATTATGAAATTTACACCAGTACAGGAACATCGACTACTGGCACGTGAGTACATATTTTTCAATCTCATTCATCCTTTTGTAAGTCTATATTTTAAACTAGGATGTCATTTTATTTAATGAGATATATGAGTTTACTTGTACTCACGTGTCCAGTGTCAGAAAATTTTCTACATTGGGAAGGAGCTTATTGCTGCTACTCTGCATTTGGGTTTTTTTTTATTAACTAACAGAAGAATTAACCCACAGTTCTACACACAATACAAAGTGCGTGCCACTTAATTTATATTTACTTCTTGTTGGTATTTGTTTTCAAATTCAATGATTTTACATATAAATATTGCTTATAATTTGTGAAATTTCTAAGGTCTTTTCCCAATGAATTGCCTTAGAAAAGTTGTTCTTAAAAGCATAGTTTTTTTTTTTTTTTTTTTTTTTTTTTAAATCAGATATAATATTCTGAACTCCCTTATTATGAAATCGGGTATACCGGAACTCTCAACATGTGGGATTCAAATGCAACCAGAAATTCAGAAAGGAAAAAAAAAAAAAAAAAAAAAGATAGATTTTTGTAAGGCATTTACAGTCAAACTCCGATATGACGCCCCCGAAATACCGCCAAACCCGTTTAACCGTCGCATGTATGGGTGAACAAATCTTCTGAATAGGGACTATAATGTAAAGTATCCGTTATAACGCCAACTCGATGTAGCGCCAACCAACAATTTTCCAAAAAATTATAATTTTTTGTTAAAATTAGCATTTTTTTTTTAGTCAAGCGCTATGCTTATTACCGCTCTTTTGACGCATTCCAACACTTTGTATCTTGGGCTGATAAAACACAGAAGAAATGTTTCTGCGGTAAGAGGTGTAATTTGTGGTAAGAGGTCAGGAAAAATTAAATGCTATTATTTCAGAGTATGAACCTGCTCCTGTCTATAATAGGGATGAAAGCGGTTTATTTTATCGTTTGCAACCCGACAAAACAATATCAATTAGATCTGTTAAAGAATGTAAGAAAATTAAAGATCGTGTATCGCTTGTGTTTTGCACGAATGTTGGTAGATCTGACAAACGACCATTAACTGTTATTGGTAAAACTGCTAAGACAAGATACTTTAAAAATTCCAATCCTGCTTTTTATGTGGATTATGTGAATAACAATAAAGCATGGATGACTGCAATTTTATTTCAAAGCCGGCTAGTGAATTTTAATGCTGAAATGAGGAAGAAAACACGTCAGGTATTATTGATATTAGATAATGCATTCTGTTATAAAGTAACTCCAGTCAGCAATATCCGATTTCAATTTTTACCTCCTGATTCCACTGCTGTTTTACAACCTTTAGATGCCAGAATCATAATTTTTTTCAAAGCGCATTACTGGAAATATATCAGACACATTGTTTGACCGTATCAGTAAAAATGATTTTTTTGCTCTTTCCCTAAAGGATTTGATTCTGATGATGAAAAAAAACAAGGGAGGAAGTTTCTACGGAGATTATAGTTAACTGCTGGAGCCATACAGGAAAAATCTAGGGATGAACTGCAGAAATTAAAAATTTATAACATGATATAAACAATTTAACTTGCATGCAGCATCCTCTCACTGCAGCTGAATATATTAATGTAGACAAAGAAGTTCCAACATTTGAAGAAATGAGTCAAGAGGAAATTGTTGGATTAATAACAAATAACGACCCAAATATGGATTCATCTGAAGAGGAAATTCAGATTGAAGAAGAAAAAATTAAATCTGACAAAGCAAAAGACTGCATTAACAAAGGAAGGATATATTTAGAAAAAATTTCAACCGATAAAAAGATGATTGATAATCTTTCAATTTTAGAAAAAATACATTGAGAACATTTCCGTTAAAAAAAAAAAAAAATTACTCAAGCTAGTATTTTAAAACGTTTTTCTCCTGCATAAATATAATAACTACGTAGATCGAAATAAAAAACTAGTTATCACATATTCAGTGCTATGATCCTCAAATTTTCTAATGCTTGTAATCAGGGTTGGGTTTCTTCCGGAAGAAACTAGTTTCATCCAGGACAGTGGAAGAAACTGGAAAAAACCGGAAGAAACTGGAAGAAATGGAAGAAACCGGAAGAAATGGAAGAAACTAACCAGAAGACAAAACAGATGTTCGAAATTAAAATTTATGAACTATATAAACTCAAAGCATAAATATAATGTCAAATCTAAACTATAATCCAATTAATATTAAAAATATTGTTAGAAAAATAAGTTATTTTATAACAAATACTAAATATATAGGTGATGGGTTTTTACTTTTCAATGCTGATGTTTTTAGAACTTTTTGCATATATACTATCTCATATTAGTATACATTCAGACAGTACAAGTGATAATAATTACGGAATTAACCATAATATTTGCACTTTTTTTTTTTTTTAAAGGATACAATTTTTTGTATAAACTCGAAGCTGGTAAACTGTATCAATAAGTAATATACCTACTTTTAAACTCTCCTGCAAGTTCTCTAGGATTTAAAAAAAAAATCATAGTTTGTATTTATCTATTTTAAGTTGAAAAATAAAGTGCAGTATTGAACTACTCTAAAAAACATTTCATTTGTTTTACATTTTTGAACTCCCTCTAACTCTCAAAAATTTTGTCTAGAGGTTGTGCGAATTACAGGAATTTGTAGATTAAAGATCATTGCCTTTGTTTACAGTTTTCTTTTGCAGATACAGAGTCAGTTATTATTAATTCATGAGAATAGACATCAGAATGGAAAGACTATTTCTAATAAATTTTAGAATAAAGTATTTCTTCAATATTAATAAAACTAATCGATCACATTCATATATGATAAATAATTTAAGCATATTCAAATAATAGGTACCTATAAATGTAAACAAACATATTTAAAAAATATGAAACTAAATATTCTTGAAAGTTTGGAAATAATATTCATCACTGATTAATTTTGTTAAACATTGATGTAATAGCGATTTGTTTTAAGCACTAGTCTGTATGAATTGCAGGATAATAAATACAAGAATGTTACCCCCCCCCTCCCAAGTTGAGTTTCAAAGCAAAGATTAAGCTAAATATTTGATTAAAAAAAGGTAAATATGTGAGAAATGTGAATTTATTTGAAATATGAGATGTAAATTTCTTTTTCACTGTACTGTATTAGGAAAATGAAGTTTTTGATGACATTTTGTAATACAGTAATTGTTGAATACTGGCTCTTTTAATTAGCTGAATGTTTGTTAAGAGCTGTTTTATCAGAAAGTATAAGCAAGTGATACAAACTATTATTTATTACCAGTTAAAGAAATAAAATTGTCTAAATAATAAATTATGAAACTTTACGCTTTTTTAATTGAAATTGATTTTTTTACTGGATTTTGAGTATTTTGGAACGTGATTATCAGATACCGAAGATCACTTCGGTAAAAATCTCATAATTATTAATTAAATATGTAATTAAATTTTTATAGGTATATAATTAAAGTTACTTAAAGTTGTTTATAAGACAAATGCATCCATTGTATCTTACAAATCTGCAATTTATAGGATAAATTTTTAAGAAAAACAGTTTCTTCCATTTCTTCCACTTGGAAGAAACCTATTTCTTCCGGCCGGTTTTTTCCATGGTTTTTTCCGCGGTTTTTTCCGCCTTGGAAGAAACTTGCCAACCCTGCTTGTAATATAATGAGGTAAGGGATTATTTAATTTTATTTCATTTACACAGTTAGGATTATAATTTGATATAGCGCCAAATCCGTTATAACGCCATATTATAATGCGTACCGATGATGGCACTAAATCGGGGTTTGACTGTACATTTATTCCAAAAAGTCCACGTATATTTTATGTTCCATAATTTTCGCGTTGGCAGACCGTAGTTAAATCGGAAAAAATGGCCGTGAATTCCAAACTTTTAAATATTAAAATAATATATTAAAATGATAAAATAATAATAAGATATTTTAATGATACACTAAAATATATTGCAAAGGAAAATGCATACTAAAAAAATTAATACTTAATTGTATTTTCAAAAACTATTTAACAGTATTTTAGAAAACTATCAGATTTTCCATTCATTCTCTTATTTATCTTTTGAACCCAGAATTTATGCATCATTCTGCAGAGAGTGTAACTGGGTCGTAACCTTTGGTAGTACTTACGATCAGTGCAGTTTGTTTTCAGTTCAGCGTGATTACGTTTTCTCTCACTGAGGAGTTATTAGCTCCACTGAGATTATATTCTCCTATTTCTAAAATTCTGAAAAATTAAAATATCTTTATGAAATTTTGGCATTTACCTTAATGCTGATAGAACAGTACATAATCCCAAAATCGCTAAGATTGGATAAAAATATTCGGATATATTAAAAAATAAATAAAATAAATTAGCTTTCACGACATTTAAAGTTGTTTTGTTTTTAATGCATGTAAGTTAGTATTTTGGAGGTACAGTTACAAACTTCATTTATGGATTAGCCCGGTGGTTTATTTTATTTGTTTCAATATCTACAGATTTAAAGATAGAAATCTAGTAGTGTATTGAGTTTTTAAAAAATATCATGAAATATCATGTTATGGATTAAAGAACATTATTTATTTTGATTATTATTACAGTTGAATGGTTAATGAGCACTTTGCAATAAACATATGTTATTGCGATTTTGCTGCATTCGTGCTCACTTGTTTTCACCTGAAGAAGCGTTGTATTACGTTATTTCAACCCGAAACAATTGTTCCAAGTTTCTTCCATCTTAAGTACGGGAATTTCTTAATAAATATTCCTTAGTAACTGTATGTAAATTGTTTAGGGGAAATGGAGCCATTAGTCAAAAATAAGAGTATGGCAGATTTGTTCTGAAAGTTAGCTGTATATTAATTTAAACTTCTTTCCCAATATAATTTAGCAGTCTTTCAGTCAAATATTTTTGATATTATTCACTTTATTATTTAGTGAATGGAAATTTATTAATTTTATTTAGACTTCAGAAAACCAGGAAGATTATAAATATTTATATTTAAAAACTAGGATTGACAATACAGACCAGTATTTTTAGATTATTTAATGCAAAAAATAAAATTTGTTCTGTTTTTATCAAAAATACTTTTAAAATCCTATGTTTATTTTTATTACTACTATTATTATTTTTAATAAGAGACAAAATTAAACAAAATCTGTCATAGAAAGAAGTAATTAAAAACAATGCTTTGTTAAAAAAAATCTTTTATCTTCTGAAAATAATGGTTCATAAAGAAATACATTTTTATGTAAATTGAAAAAAAAAAAAAAAAAAAAAAAAATGGTTACTAATCTTCTAGCCAATAATGCCCTATAAAACCTGGTTTAAAAAAATAGCGAGACCATCTGACTTTTTTCAAACTCTAGTACTGTGGTGCATCCTTTTTTATGCTGATAAATTTGCAAAGAATATTTACATATGGTTGATAGAAATTTTAAGAAATACAATATTTTGTTGCAGAACTTTCTGAAGAATTTAATGAATTAAAAAAGTTGTCAAAACATCAAAAAACAATATCTAAACATGAATGTGATGAGTCAGCTTTAACAGATGAAGACATAGAAATTGTTTTGAAGTCACAAAGATCTGTGGCATGGAAATTCGAATGATGTCATGATGGGATTAGATGCCAAGTGTGCCAGTCAACAATTTCCTACGACTTCAGTGAAGGAGAAGATTTTACAGCACCAGAAAAAACTTTGCCTCTTACTTTTCGACATTTAAAATTTGATTTAATATGCCACTCAAAAACTTCCACTCATATTGAGAACCTGAAACGTCTCAATAAACTAAATTTGCTTGAAAAACAAGAATATGACACAAGTAAGCATGCGGCTATAAACTGTGCTACTCGTGGGCGTCGGCACATAGGGGCATCAAGGGAGGGCACTTGCCCCCTCCTGGAAAATTCTAATAAATAAATAATTATTAAACAAAATTACAATTAAAGCTTAAAAGCTGTGTCATTAGAATTAAAATAACCAAATAAAATGTGCCACATTATTTAATTAACCAAATAAAATTTGCCAATTAGAGTCAAACCAACTCGATCTGCATTTATAAGTTGCCTCTAACCTTTCCCTGCAGATTTTAAATCGACTTGACAGTACGTTTTTCAGATTAGTGTTGGTTTAGAATAAGTTGTATAATTTCTATCAGTAAAATGGTGTAGCTTAAACTGCATGTCTAAAAAATTTTTGTAGTAAATGCACACTGGCTTACTTAATCACCTCAATCAACCAACCAATCATTTGAATCTAATTGAAGTTTTAAAACCATGCTGAAATTTCGCAATTTGAAATTTGCCCCTCCTGAAAAATTTTCTAGCGATGCCACTGGTGCTACTGCAGCATATCTTACGTACAAGCTGGAATCCTCATATAAAGATTATGAAACTATTATTGTAGAATTTCATAACTGTGGCGGAGAGGTTGGACTTAAAAACCATTCAAAAAAATTTCCAAGAAATTTTTTAAATTATGTATATGGGTCATTCCATGTCAAATCAACCAAAAAATTTCAATTTTCAACCTGACCACCTCAGATTTCTATGAAACTTGCAGGAATCATTCTCCTTGATGATATAAATGAGAATATATTTTTAGAAAATTTTTATCTCTTTCGATTTTTTTTAAATTAATTTTTTAATTTTCAAAAAATCAGCATTTTTTAGCTTGTGTAAGGATTTTCAATCTCAAATTTCTCAAGTTCTATAAGGGATAGAGAAGTTTATGACCCCTCATTTTAAAGAGTATTTTCCAAGGTTTAATTTGATATGCAACATCATTATGTTGGGTAAAAATTTTAAAAATTATTAAATTTTAAAATTTTAAATTTTAAAAATTTCAAAGATAGTGTTTTTTAAAAAATTTGAAAAAAATATATGTTTTTGGTTATACTAAAAGCTATATAACCTGAAACTTTTAGAGTGGGATCTCTATGGGATCAGAAGTTATTACAAAAAACTTAGTTTCTCTACATGTTAAATTGTATTATAATTACAGTTGAATCTCGAAAATCCGGATTTGGCAGGACCACGGCGATTCCAGATTTTAGAGATTTATTGAAAACTAATTTTTTGTGATATTATAATAACATACAAACTGCAACTTTATGTTAATGAAAATAAACAACAAATCAAATTGGTTAATTAAAATATAAATATAATAAAAGACTTATGTTAAATTAAAACAGATATATTACACTAAAATATAATAAACAACTGATAATGCCTCCTAAATAACTGCTAATAAACTAAGGAAACAATTTTTTTTTAACATTTCAGTAATTATTTTTCACTATGATTTTATTTATTTATTTTTATTATTATTTTTTTTCCATTTTATAACCTACTTTTTTTGTAAAAAAATAAAATCTTTAATTCACAATCAAACAATATAAAAATATGTCAGATTATGTTCAAATTTATGTATTCAGTGTTCAATTAAACGAATTTTAAACTGCATTGCACAAGAAATATGGAAATAAGATACAGCTAAGTCTTATTTTAAAATTAAAATTCAAAAATCATCTGGATTTTAGAGATTTTTGGATTTTGGATGTCTGGATTTTCGAGGTTCAATTGTACCATATAATATGCTTACTTGATAAAAGACATTATTTTGAAAGTTCATATTTATGACTAGTAAAATAGTAAAAAAAAGTTTTCTTCAGGATCATTAAAAATTTGATTATTTGATTTTTTTTTTTTTAAATGTGTGTGTAATTCTACAAGTTTCAAATTTTTAAGATTACAATCATTAGTGATGGTTTTAAAACTTACGCAGTTTTTTAAAGACAGATTACAAAATGATTACAATATAAGGTTATAAATTTATATCAGAAGCCATTCAGATAATAAATTACTACACTTACAAATTAATGACAGCATAAATCATAAGTAAGTAAATAATAATCAATTTATTTGCTAATTAGAGATGTTCTGGTTCAAAATTGTCTTTATTTAAAGATTGTTTTATTTATGTTGTTGCTGGCATATGACTCATCTGCATCTCCACTGTAGTTTAATTTTTTATCTCTCTTCTGAGATCTGAATGTAGAAAAAGTTAGTTGTGATTTTGGGTTCATACCAGGGTTCCAACTCAATTTCAAAAATAAAATTCCCTGACTTTTCCAGGTCTATTTTTAGAAAATTCAAATCATGAAATTTGGTTTGCAACATAAAAGGTAAGCTCACAGCGTAAAACATAAAACAGCTTGCAACATAAAAGACAGCATAGTCATGTGACCCGCAACATACACTGAATGCTCAAAAAGCATTTTCCAGGTTTTTATCATCATTTTTCCAGCTTTTTAGATAATATTTGTGATTTTTCCCTGACATTTCATTGACTTTTTTCAGTAATTTCAAATTCCCTGACTTTTCCAGATTCTCCCTGACCCATGGAAACCCTATCATACTCTTTTAAGTAGAAGTAAAATAAGCATTTTATTTATTTATTTATTTTTTTAATCAAACATTTTTGGCATATTTATTTTAAACAATGAGTACCCTCTTCAGATAAAAAATTTAATCAATTCTATTTAGTTTATACTTTTGTGATGTAAGAAATTTTATTTCTTCTTACAACCTGACTTTAAATTAGTAAGATTTTTATGATTAAATGTATGATTAAATTTGTATGATCATTAAGTCTTTGTGTAAAGATGAGTAAACCTAGCACATCAAAACATTTTTCTGTATATTGCTATAACCCATTCAAGAAAGCTGGCCATGATTATTATAAAAAAAAGTTTGATTTGTAATAATGAAAAAATTTATATTTATATGTTTTTATTTATAATAAATGAAAACATTTTGAGATATAGCCAAATTTGTATAAACATGTATTGGATGTCGTAAAGCTTCCAGTAATTTTAACTGAACAATGTATTTATACGTACCTTTGTTTCTTTATTATCATTTCTAATTGCAGTAAGAACCTACTCTAAAACATTCCAACTATAAAACTCACAATAATTAAAAAAAAATAAATAAATAAATAAATAAATAAAATTAAATAATCTAACAAAATTTTATCAAAAAAATTGTTTATTTTTTATTAAGCACAATTACATTGAATATTGATCCCCCCATGTTTAATTGTATATTAGCATGCAATACTGTATGTATGAATTTTAATTAACAGGTATTTTATAAAGTAAGCATATTATATGATTATTGTAATACAATTTACCATGTAGAGTAGCTAGGTTTTTTGTCATAACTCCTGATCCCATTGAGATCCCACTCTAAAAGTTTCAGGTTATATAGCTTTTAGTATAACCAAAAACATATATTTTTTTCAGATTTTTTAAAAAACACTATCTTTAAATTTTTTTAAATTTCAAATTTTAAAATTTCAAATTTTTAAAAATTTTTACCCAACATAATGATGTTGCATATCAAATTAAACCTTGTGAAATACTCTTTAAAATGAGGGGTCATAAACTTCGCTATCCCTTATAGAACTTGAGAAATTTGAGATTAAAAATGGTTATACAAGCTAAAAAATGCTGATTTTTTGAAATTTAAAAAAATTATTTTTAAAAAATCGAACAAGATAAATTTTTTTAAAAAATATATTCTCATTTATATCATCAAGGAGAATGATTCCTGCAAGTTTCATAGAAATCTGAGGGGGTCAGGTTGAGTGAGTGGTTGATTTGGCATGGAATGACCCTTATTATACTTTATCCAAGGAAGTTTGCAACTTCATTACTTCGCATGATTTACCATTTGGCATTGTAGCTGATAAAATGACAGCCAATCGCAGAAGTCGCCATAGGGTACCGTAGGTACGCCATAGGGTACGTCTTGAGGGTACCAATTCTTGACATAAACAGTAAATGTTTATTTCAATCAATATACTTAGAACACAATCCAGCAACTGATATGACTGGCAGTGGTTTAGCTAACGATATATTACAAACACTAGAAAAATTTGGCTTGGATTTTGTCTTACATCCGTGATCATCTCATTGGTCTTGCCATGCATGGATGGTCAATATGTCATTCAAGATGTTGGAAAACATTTAGAACGTAAGTTATCTAAAAGTATGTTAGTGTCATGGGATCCCATGCACAAAATAGAACTTATTAAGGAGCATGCTGATACTCCCAAGATAGTATCTGATGCATTCGATTTAATACATGATGCTATGAAAAATTTTTCTTCAGGAAAAAGCTTTGAGGTTCTTTTGAAATGTTCAGAACAATTCTCAGGATTCTTTTACAGACCCAAAGTTTTCAAGACAATGAAGTTCTCAGCTCATTGTGAAACTGTTTTTCATACATTTTTAGCAGACTATCAAACATTAGTCTCTGCCTGTGAACAAGACCCTGATGGTTTTGTATTATGAGACAGACTGATGAATAAACTAATGATGATGAACATTCTAGCACTAGCAGATATTTGTTCTGCTCTTGGAAAAACATAAAAAAAAGTACAAGAAACTGACCCTATGCCACATCATATATTAAAAACCTCATTTCATCGCTTGAAATCATGAAATCATACTTTGAAGAACTTTCAACTGCAGCATCTGAAAGTGGAAATGAAGATCAAAAGGGGAAAGAAAATTTTGCATTTGCAGCTGCGTTGGGAAAAATTGCCTCAAATGCTATTTTTAAATTTAAAAACAGCACTAGAAATGTTTCCTCGAGCAAACAGTGACATTTCCAGTACTTTCCATGGTGTTCCTCTTCTTCGGTCACAACATAAAGGTAGTGAATGTGATATGCTAAAAGATAACTTCTTATGCTTATCAAAGTATGTGGAAGCTCTCATTGAACAGTGCAATGTATATTTCTACAACAGTGAATCAGACAGTAAATGAGCATTTTTTTCTGTTCAATTATGATTTTTTGGTTTATCCAAAAATGGATATTAGCATTGATGTAGCAGAAGTGAATAGGGGACTCACTGAAGGAAGCTTCAATGATATTTTAAATGCATTTCCTTTTCTGGAGTCTTCTGTTGATTTAAGGATGGTTTGAATATCAAATATTTAATAAATGGAAGGGTAAATACAGTGTTACTGAGGGTGATGCACCAGATCTAAAGCATTTATTTAAAATGCTTATCATAAACTGAAAGACATTTCTAAAGTTTTTTTGTTTTTGTGATGTCAATGCCAGTCTCCGAAGCTGTATGTGAGACATGGGGCATCTGTAATGGATGTCGTTGGAAAACATAGGTTGAGATTGAAAGATGAAGTGGGTACAAATGATAAGAGGGTTTTCATTCAATTGAATGGGCCCCAATCTGGCTATAAAGGTACCCGAAAAATTTTAAAGGCAGCTTTATTATCTATGTATGGTACTGCTTATCCTTCGCATTTCAGAAATCTGACAAGAAGTGAGATGATGAAGTGATTTGTAACTTAAAGTTATAAGTAAAATGAATGACTCCTGCTTACCTTGTTTTTAATAAAATTCAGAGGCCACACACCTGCTCCAGAATGATATTCCTGTTGCAATCTGCTACAAAAGTGCTATTTTCATTTAACTTATTCCAAAGTGCATTACCCAAAAGTCACACACCTGTTCCAAAAGTGCTAATTTCATAAAGTCTGTTTTTGACCTCCAAAGAGGAGTTCAGAAAATAATTTTAATTATGGAAAATGTCTCCCCATCCCTTTCTTAGTCTTGTAGATTGAATGATAGACTATGTGTCAAACTTACTTGTTTTTCTGTAATTTCTTTGCAAAGAGTTTCATGAAAACAGCAAGTTTATTGATGTTTTGTTCTGTGTAGTGCAGTGATTGCTACATTGACAAATTTTACTGTGTTTCTAAAATTGTTACATATTGAGTTTCATGAGTGACTGTTTGGTTTTAGAAAATATGAAGCATTAATATGTATTTATAGCAATATTAATTATAGTGGTTACCTCATTATTAAATTATCGTATTAGTAATGCTTTTATTATTTATAATTATTTGTATTGCGTTGTGTCAAACATTGCTATAAAGTATTTAATTGAATGAGTTCAACTTATTTTGGTATTGTTGTTAAAACTATATTGTTCTGTAGTAAAATCGTATTCGTGTTCACCACTGTTATTAAGTCCCCCCCCCCCTTCCCCAAGTTTGCTGCTATCACCCCTAATTACACGCAAATTTTGCATACAGATTATGAAATTTTAAAAGCCTGTCACAGACAGCTAAAAAACTTTCTGCCACTGGGATGCATTTAGTATATCTATAATAATAAAAGGAAAGGTTTGTCTGTCTGTCCTTCTGTACGTTCAGCCCCTATTGAACGCAGAAGTACAAGAATTGACATACGGATGCTCTGGAGCCTTTCCGAGATCCTCAAAATAGAATTTAAAAATTTTAATTGGTTGTGGAGATATTAATTAAAATGTCGACCCATGTCTAATCAGAAAGTGATCTCAATGACTGAGAATTCACCTCAATTGCATAAAAATAGATATTTTAACGGAGTTAAAAGCAGAAAAAGTGGAAAATAAATTAGAAATATTAGTCCGATCATTACGAATTTGGTACAAATGAAAGGTGCAATTTTTCTGAATCTAAGAGTGCAAGCGGCTTACCAGTACAACAATTAGATTTTTAAAAATTAACTAAAGTATGAATTTTTTGGGGCAACATCATTTCAAATGCCAGACTATTGTCTGAGATGAAAAAGGAAATGATTGTAACCGATTAAAATGTCACGTGTTTTAAAGTGGGGGAAAAATTGCAATTTTCAATTTTTTTCAAATTTTCATTCATGTTACATTTTAATTAATATTCGGCCTAGACAGCATATTATAAAGCTACTGTTCAATTTTCATGAAAATATGTGAATAAACAAAAAAATTACATTTTTATTGGGAATTATATTTATCATGACTCATGTGACCAAAACACAATGTAAGATTAAGTTTTGTTTTATATTTTGCAGTATTTTAAATTGAGATATGCCGTTGAAATTTCGTAATATTTGGTTTTAACACCCGATAATTCGATTGTGAATATTTTTGAAAGTGTAGAATTATTAGGGTGAGGGGGGGGGGGGGTGCAGAAAAAAAAAGGAGTTACGGCATTTGAAATTGGTATTATTAAGTTTTAAGGATAAATCGATTGTGGATATTTTCAAGTGTAAAATTATTAGAAGGGAGGAAAAGGGGGAGGGGGAAGGGGCAATGGTTGTATCGGAGAAAACAACAGAAAACCCAGAATGCTATTATTCTTTTTTATTTTGCAGAGTTTCGAATTCTGATATTCCATTCACATTTCATACTACAGATTTTTAATAGTATTTAGCCCGGAATTACACAAGTTTTGGAGAAAACCATGAAAAAGTCAGACATAAATCATTTTATAATAGTGTTTATATCATTTTTTGTATCTCAGCTTCTAATTAGCATAATTTCTAAAGTAATGTGTCATTTTAAAACTTATTTGAATTGAATTTCAAGAGTAGACGCCACAAATCTCTATCGTCTTCCATTAACCGACTACTGTAGGTAATGGATTCGAGATTTCACCTGATTTACATGTTTTAAGGTCTCCTGATTAGGTTTTGTTTTGTATCTCAGCTACTAATTAAAATAATTTTATAAGTAATACATCATTTGAAAGCTTTGTTGATTTGGAATTGAAGAGTAGATTACAGAAATTTCTACCGCCAGATGGCGCTGTAATATATTAAAATTTCAATATTTCAAATTCTAATTATGATTAAATTATTTTTAATACATCATTCGAAAGATATTTTAAAATACTTTTATATTATCGAAAGTGGAATTCAAGTTTTCACCTGATTTACACATTTTGAGGTGTCCTGATTAGGTTTTCTTTTGCATTTCAGCTAATTGAGTTAGACCATTCAAAATTGGTATATGTAGGTTAATTAGGAGGGGTTGGAAGGGCAGGGAAGGAATAGGCGCGCGCACGGGACTGAGCTGCACAGTGGCGGATTTAGGGGGGGGGCTAGGGGGCTGAAGCCCCCCCCCCCCCTCCCGAAAACACTGACATACACAATTGAATATTGCGATTGTAAATTTTTTATTGGTCTAGAATAACACTTTGAAAAATCTTAGCCCCCTCCCCCCCAAAGTCAAGTTCTGGATCCGCCACTGGAGCTGCGGAAGGCTGTGGGTGTTAGGAAAAACAACTACAGGTTTTTCTATAAAAAGCTTTTATCTGCTCAATAGTTTTACAAGCTGTTATCTGTACAGTGGGGACCCGGTCCGACTTTTTGCCCGATGAAAAATGATTTTTTAAATTTTCTTTTCTTAAGAATAAAAGTTTGATTTCAAAAGGAATATGTATGCGCAGCGCACGTATATCTTCACACGTGCGCGCGCATGGATCAACAGAGATATTACACAGTGGAAAAGTTACTGAGAAAAACCATACTAGAAGATTAACTGCTTTAAATACTTGCTATTTGAAAGAAACAGTCTCATATAAAACCAAACTAATTTTATTTCTTCATAATGGAGACATTTATCTATAGACACAACTTGAATTATAAGATAGTTACTGTTAACAATTTCTTCTTCATTAAAATAATTAATCATATTACATTTTGATTCATTAATAAGGTAGTCACAAACTTAATAACTTAAAAATAAACGTAACATGCTATCAATTGATTCGGACCAGCCAGTCAATCTTCATTACTACATTAGATAACAGAATCCATGCTAATCACCATTACCTACTCAGAACTAAAAAGATCTTGTATTTATATATATGAAAGAAAGACGTTTAGATCGTCATCGATCAAACGAACGAATGACAAGCAAACATCTGGCAGATGTAAGAAGAAACGATTAAGATTTACATACTGACGATTGATTTTTAGCTACGATGTCGCCATCTAGTGGGAAAAACATCGTTAGAAAAATTGAAATAGCCCAGAATTGATAAAGAAAGGTGTTGCATGGAAAAGATAGTTTTTAATGTAAACGAAACGGTAATTGATAATTAACAGTATAAAAATAAAGTTTAAACAACTGAAAAATAAGGTACTGAAGTAAGTATGTTTTAATTTATAATCTATTAATTAAATTAAATAAGTTATTTAATAAAAATGATAAAATGACTAAACATAGCATGAACTTTCAAAACAGATGATGTAACATGATCAAGTAGTCATGTCTATAAACATGAGGGAAAGTTAGGAGGCGATGAGAATCAAATGAACTAAAGATTTTCTCATCAAATGCTCCCCCTCTCATTGCCTCATAAGAAAAAGAAATGCATGACTCCTTAAGAAGGAAAATCATCATGGACCTATTACTAAACATCTTAAACAAGAAAATTTTAATTGAATTTTAAATTAATACAGTCAAACATCCCAATAACACAAAAGTTAATAATTAAACTTAACACGAAGACAATTAAGTTTTAACAAATCCAACTTCTTCAAAAATTCTTAAAGCAATTTTTCTCCAAAAAAAAAAAAAAAGAAATTCAATTTTTTCTCTCACTATCTTAAGTCTTAAAACTCCACCGATTTAAAAAAAAAAAAAAAAAAAAAAAAAACTACAATCCACAACAGAGTGTAGAATATCCTAGATAAGAGGCTAACAGATTAAAAACATAATTCCAGGCCTCGCAGCGCTCCTATATTTCCTGTATTTCCTATATATTTATGAAACCTCCTATTTTTCCTATTTTTTTTTATTGTTGCTCAGTATTTCCTATATTTTAGTTTTGACTACTTCCGAATGTCTGATTGAATGCACGGTTTATGAATTTTAACTCTAAATCTGACCAAGAGCAGGGCTGGCACAAGGGTACATGGTGCTCCTAGGCAAAGAAAAATTTCGGTGCCTTTTATTAATATATTTTATTAACGCTCCGTCTGTTGTTATAAAAAAAAAGGAGCATTGTTAAAATGTACTTACATACACATAAACATTGCCAAACAAGACATAAATAAATATTTAAAATTTTTTGAGAGAAAAAGAGAAATAAAAATCATGCTTTGTGTATAGGTTATGAAACAGTTTCTAGTGCGAAAAAAATGTTATGTAATCTTTATACTTTGGCACGATCAAAGAAAAGTTGTAAACAAACATATTGGTTAGTGCTTATGTCATCTTCATATTTTTGCACTATTAAAGAAATTTAGTTCTGCTTATAAATTTTTAGCATCACAAATAAGGATTTCAAATATTTATCATCATGAGGTACTATTGCATTCAAATTATTTTGGACAATCTTATATCAGAATAACAGTTAATACATGCACCATATAAAATACTAAGTGTATATGTAACCGAAAAACGAATATCACTGAAAACTAGTTGGCATAGGTGGACTCTGCTCAGTTCCCCATCATATTTATGTTCTCAGAAATTTCTAGTGCGATACATATTATAATCATGCTAAAAGAAATGAATTTGACCAAAGCTTGATACAGTGACAGAATGAAATCCCCGCCTAATAGGCTATCCACCTTTCACTTCGATATATTTCTCTTATTCTAATCTATTAATTTATTTTATCGGGGTCAATTCTGTTGTTTAGTTTTCATGCTACTATTTCCAATGCAATAATCCTCAAAATTCATATTTAGTATATGAAAAATTTACAATTTCGCTATGTTGATAAAATCGTAAATTACGAATAATTTACGAAATATTCCTATTAGAATATTTGTATTCAATCATGTTCAAACAAATATCATAAACGTAATTTTCAAGTTGTCTAATGTATTTAGGATCCTCAAAATGGAAGTTTATGCTCAATTTTGCCTTATTCTGACATGTTAAGTAAATCGTAAATTCCAAATAACTTACGAATTTTTTAAATTGGAAAAATCATAGTCTATGATATTCATGCCAGTATCCTAAATAATATTTCGAAAGTGGTTTGACATCTTTACGATGAAAATATCCCCCAAGATTGACGTTTATGTGAAATTTTGCTCTATTCAGCCATGTTAAGAAATTCGTAAATTTCCAATAACTTACGAAATCTTTATATTGGAAAATTCATAGTCATTAATATTCATGCCAGTGTCCTAAATAATATTTCAAAAGTAGTCTGACATCTTTACGATGAAAATATCTCTCAAAATTGATGTTTATGTGAAATTTTGCCCTATACTGCCATGTTAAGAAATTCGTAAATTTCCAATAACTTGCGAAATTTCAAAAGTAGCATATTTATAGTTACTGATGTTCATTCCAGCATCAAAACTGATATTTTAAAACTGGTCTGACATTTTTACAGTAAAAAGTTTCCATTAAATGCACGTTTAAGTGAATTTTTGTCCTATTCTCCCATGTTAAGAAAATCGTAAATTTCTAATAACTTACGAAGTTTTTAAATTTGAATGTTGCAAATGAATAGGGTTCTTGCCAGTGTCGAAAGAAATATTTTAAAACTGATCTGACCTCTCTGCGATTATTTGTTCGTGAGATATTGTGTTAACAGACTAACAAACTAACGGACTGACACACTGACAGACTAATAGACACCCTACAGACAGACACCATAGAAATTTTGTCATTTTCGGATTCCTCACACCTGAAAACGTGTAGAAAAGTCAAAAAACCGAGGTCGAAAATTTTCACGATTACCTAAGTTCCCCATACCTATAGTATGATGGGGAACTAATACATTTCAAGAAATATTTACTGTTGTAATATTATAAAATACTATGATGTAAAATAACCCATAAAGAATCTGTGTAGTATAAATTAAAATCATTTTGTGTGTCCCTGCTTAAGAATTATACACAAATGTTTACCAAAGTTATTTCTAATAAATACTAATTATGTAAAACGAAGAAAAAATTATGAAACATATCGATATTAATAAAATGAGATAACTGTATTTCTCTCTATGTGCATATGTCTGTACCGCAATGAGCTTATTATACGCCGCACATTGTAGATCTACAAAAATTGGCAGTCTTATATTTTAGAGAGATCGTGGTAATGTCATTTCTGTTGAACTTATAAAGTCTTTGAGGCTTAGCATTAGGACTGCTGCAGTTGAGCTTTTTTTAATTGCTTGTTTCTTTGATATTACACAAATTTGTGTACAGCTTTATCGATACTAATAAATCAATGAAAATATCTTTCAAAAACAATGTTTGCAAAATGTCATTTGACAGTTTTAGCTGATACATATGTTTCTTTGGTGTGCTGAAATTGAAAATGAAACTAATTTTTATCTGTCACATATAGATTTTTGGTCAGTGCACTACCTACACAATTTTTTCCTTTTCAATAATTTCAGGTATGTTTCCATGATTAATTATAATTAACATACTATATAAAAGTTGCTATATAACAATATTGGTAGAAAAATCGCTGATGAAATTATGTCAGTAGACACCCTGTATTGACAAAAATCTTTACGTGATAGAGAAAAAAACTGCTACAGTTTTGGTTTAATCTCACTAAAAAACATTACAATCAGCCAAAATTATCAAATCTAAATTTTAGATGTAGACCTCTGTTATTCAGATATTAATTAAAACATTAACTACAAATTAATTTATCACCTTGTACTGTTTGCTTTTCTTAATAGCAAAGAAGATAAATGCCACTCCAAAGCACTAAAACAAAAAGTAGAAAAGAAGTCGCATTTTTAAAACGTTGTCTCCTCCCCAAGAAAAAAGATTTTGGAATCAGGAAGACAGTTCTTTTCCACTCAAAAATGCTGTTTTTTCAAAAAATATTGAGTTTTACTATTGTTAGAGTTTTTTTTCCAAGGTCCAAAATCTAGGTGTTTCTTACACATAATTTTTTGAACTACCCTTCAACCATGGCTAATTCTAGGATTGATTCACACAAGGCTTCGTCGGAAAAGCCTCAGTTTTTTATAACAACGATACACATTTCTTTGAAAAATCTGGACTTTTGGTACTGTACAGGTCTGTCACAGAGGGAAATTTGGATACCACAAGGGGTTGAAAAATCTTAAATTTTTTACATGCCCTGTCGGGCATGTTAGTCTGGAGAATACATGCCCAAATTAAATATTTACGTGTCCATTATTCAAATGCATATTAATAAAAACATTTACATATCTAGTGAAAAGAATTTAGCAACATTATACCTATATTGACATTATTTCAATTTAAATAAAAGTCTTAAACAAGATACTTTATTTATTTTATTTATTTTCTTTTTTTAAAGTTATTTTTGATTAAATATTTGCATGCCCAGCCGGACATGTAAAAGGGATAAAAGTACATGCTCAATCTGAATTTTTATATGCCCCGTGAATTTCGGGCAATATAATTTTCGAGCCCTGGATACCATTATTTTTAAATAGAATTATTTTTAAAATAACTCAACAAATATTCAAATATAAAATAATTATATTAAAGTTTAAAAATGTCCCTTTGTAAGAACCTTGATACTGTATACATAATTTTAATATTTCATACATAATTTTTGTGTGCATATGCGTATCTCCTTTCTAAATTAATTCCTATAAAATTCCTATATTTTGAAAAGCCAATTCCTATATTTCCTATAATATTTTTTAAGAATGTCACTTCTAGGCCTGTAATTCCTTCCATTTCAGAAAACAAGTCCAAGAAAAATTTATATTTCATTTAAAAATTACAAACATGGAAATACATTTACCAAAAAATTACTTTTCAATTTCAACTCCCGCATTAAACTCCAAATTAAATATTTAAACCTGTATCAAAAGCAAATTACAAATACAAAAATAATCTTTATTTAACAAAAAGATTTCAATTTGTAGCCATCCAGAACTTGGAAAAGAGGACAAAGACATTGGCCTTTCGCATTCACTTATTCACTTCTTTTAAAAAATTCCGGCTAGCACAGAAAGAAGCTGATTTTACACAGCGCAATAATCTCAATAAACAGTCCCAATGGAACAAACCAGGATTCGATGTAAATTGACTCAGGACATTAACAGAGTAGGCTATATCAAGACGAGTACGACCAGCTAAAAAAGAAAAACATCCCAAAATACTACCATACGGTAAATGAGACATTTCAGTTACCGTATATTTCCGTGTATAAGCCGAGAATTTTTGGAAATTTTTCGGAAGCTGAATTATGGGGGTCGGCTAATACACGGATCCACATTTCTAGCAAAAAACGTATGTTAGAAACGATGATTGAATACATATATTTAAAGCTTAAAAACTATGTATAAAGTAAAATAGTGATATTAAACCTTATTTTTAAATAATTATCACACATAAACTCTTAAATTAACAATTTTAAATTTATTTCTAGAGCAACTCGATGTAATCACGTGTTTATTTCTTTTTTTTTTTTCACGATAAAGCATTTTTCGCCAAAGGTCACATTTACGGCCATTTTTGTTTTTCTGTTTCGATGATAGATGGCAGCACCAAACAATTTTTTCTACTACCATGAATGATTTCAATTCTAATTTTTTTTTTTTTTTTTTTTTTTGTTTAAGCGTATTTTAATACAGGATTTTTGTGAAATTTTGTATTTCTTTATTTTATTTTATGTTTCAGCTTCAGCATATAAGATATCTAGCAATAGTAAAAAGAAACATTTCCAAATCGAAATGCATATAAGCTAATTCCTATATTTTATTTCTAATTTCTGCCAATAGATGGCTGTACCAATCAATTTTTAGATAAGCGATTCAGAAAAATGTAAATAACGAGACAACGAGAGTGATTTTGAAAATTAATCGGAAATTATTGAAAACAAAATTTCTACTGAAAATTTAATTGCTGCATTAGATAATAAAATAAAAAGATTTAAACAAAGAAACTTTATCACTGAACATGAGTTAATGTCATTGCAATTGCACAGAAACCTAAATTAAAACAAAAAACATAACTAGAAATGTTTAAAGATTTTTATAACAAAAATATGAATTTATATTGTTTTTTAATAACTTAATATATTTTAAAAGTAAATGATTTGTGTAAATATTATTAAACTAAATATAACAATATTTTACTCAAACTTAACTTAAAATATACTCTCTAAGGTAAGTAATAAGACATTTTATTTCTTTAAGCATGGTGATTTCTTTGCTAATTTGAGTTCAAAATATGCCCGCGCTCCGTGTAACAAAACAAAAATTCTTTTTATTTACATTTAGATTATCTTGAAAGTTTTATAGATTGGCAATATTTTCGCCGTTTTAGCGATATACTCGAACTTAAAAAATTTTTTTTTTCAATTCGGCTTATACACGGGTTTTCAATTTTAGGCAAATTTCTGCAGGGAAAAACGTATACTCGGCTTATATACGGATCGGCTTATATTCGGAAATATACGGTATATCTTGACTAGATGTAGGACAATGAGATCTGGAAAATACAGTACCTTTACTGATAGGTAAAGAAGAATGAGGAATTTTAAATCTTTTACAAACATCATTAATGTAATTGGATTGGTGAATTACTACTCCAGATGGAGTATCCTCAAACTCAACCCCTAATAATTTTCTCATTCTCCCCAATTCTTTTATATCAAAATTTGATCTTAATAAAACTGAAACTTTATCAATAAGTTTCTTATGTCTTCCAAAAAGTACGATATCATAAAGAAGTACAACATCTGTCCCATAAAGATAAACACAATTACAAGATGATAATTTTTTAAATCCAATTTCAATTAAAACATTATGTATTTCATAAAACCATTCTCTCCCACCTTAGTGTAATCCATACAGAGCCCGGTCCAATTTGCAATACAATGTCTCTTTACTAGATTCAACAAATCCAGGAGGTTGTAGCATATACACGTCCTCACTTAGTGGTGCATACAGGTAGGCACAGGTGACTTCACATTGAATATGCGACCACCCACAACATGAAACAAGAAGGGAGAAAAAGAACCGGATAACCCCAAAATTTACAACAGGACTAAATGTTTCTTCATAGGATTTACCTTTAACCTGTTTAAATCCCTGGGCTACAAGGCAAGCCTTATGTCTAACTATCTGTCCAAACTCATCCCTTTTTATTGTGTAAACTCACCGGCAACCTACAGGCAGGGCCGGTGCTAGATATTTTGCCGCCTGAGGCAAACATTAATCTGCCGCCCATATGACGTCATCACTACTCAAATGTTTATTAGCATAAGAAAATCAACTTGCTAACTATAATTACTTTCTCTTACCCATATATACGGTAGAGAAAGTTTTGTTTTGGGGGGAAATTTTTGAAATTGAGTTTTTGTTATATTTACTCGTTTTGAGGTATCCAGAATCAGAAAATCATGGTTTTAGTGGTTGATCTGTGTGTGTCTGTGTCTGTCTGCTTGTCTGTGTGTCTTATCAGCATATCTCAAGAAAAAATAGTAGCAGGAAGTCCACATTCGGTATTCGAAATCTGTATCATGTAGTGATGCTACACTAAACATTTAGTTGTAATCAAGCAAATGGTTAGTGTAAAAGGCCATCCAAGAGAATTTAGATATATTACGTCTATATGGGGTATGGGGGAAACTTCTTGTAAGTCCAGGGTAACATAGCCTGCCCTACAGAAAAGGAAATGAACATATATATATATATATATATATATGCATAAAAACATGTTTTGTGTAGATTGTGGTATGGAAATCATTAAACATTTGTTTGCAGGGCTACACAAGTATATATTAAGAATATTAAAATATACAGGATATTTTAGGTCTATACTTTGAAATTGCTGGATGGGTTTTTCATATAGGACTAGTTTTAAGTATACAATATGACGTGCATATACTTTATAGAAAATATGCAGGATTACTTAAAATACCTATGCCCTACACGTTCTTTTTTATTAAATGTAATTGATGGAACTGCTTTACCTGCGATTTATCTTTATAGCATTGAAATGTAGGATAACGAAAGCTGTGTGAACTACAAACCAGATAATTTATTTTTTTAGAAAGAAAATCTCAATGACTTAACCTTTGGTGAACGTTATTTATTGCATCGATAATATAAATGTAAAAATAAATAAAATAAATAATTAATTAAATAACTTAAACCTGATAAAAAAAACCAAAGATTTTAAAAGGCATTAATTATAAATAATAATATATAATATTAATGATAATATTAATATTAGTGATAATTATATTTAATTATCACACACTATTATAAAAAAGCATGTTATAGAACTTTTTAAAATCTTGTAGTAGACATAAATAAAAACTTTTTTGATAACCTTTTAATAATAAAAGCCAAAGTTTCACGAAAGTAACGCTCGAAACTGGTGCCATTGCTAAACAATAAATTAAAGTAAAGAAAAAAAGTTTTTATCCTTGTTTTTGAGGAATTGTTCAAAAAATTTATTTAATTAATAAAATAAATTCTTATTCTTGGTTTGGAGGGATGAATAAAATAATAGAAGAAGGATGATTTAGCAAAAAAAAAAAAAAAATCGTTTTTTTTTTTTTTTTTTTTCTTTTTTGTAATATATTGATGCTACTGTCTGTTTTATTGAACAATATTTTTCACACAGACTTCCTCGTACTGAATGTCTGATACTATAAAATCTAAATGCTAATTTGAAGGACTGGTGTAATTCTATGTAAGGACTGCCAATTGGCGATGTTCTTTCTTGGCCACAATGTAAATTATAATAAATTACAAACGAAAACAATTATGGAATTATGGTTGTTTTCTCTGTTATCGGCATCGAATTCGGGTTAACTTAAAAAAAAAAAAAAAAAAAAAAAAAGGCATTGTACCCTCGATCAAATAAACTAACAATGATATTGATGAATTTTTGCTTAAATTAATTTTCACAAATAATTAATTAAATTTTAAATTGCATATGACTCGAATTCTATTATTTTGATAAGAAAAGTTAAATTTTAAATAGTCGTTTTATTTTAGATTTAGTGAATATGACAAATTTGAAAATAGGTTAATTTGAAAATGTCAACTGCTCGAGGTGCGAAGATCGACTAGTATAAAGAATGAAATAAAACTTTATTTATTTTGCCTTGATTTTCCTTTGAAAAACTCTTTTTTTACAATATCAAACTAAACATTATCAAGCATTCATGTTTTAAAACCAGAAAAAGATAATAAATGTGCAAAAACAAACTATGTAGGAAATTTTTGCTATGGTATGTAGAGAAATATTTGAAATTTTACACATGAACATTTTTTTCTTATACTTAATATTGACAAGAACACAAACATGAACAGTGAAATAAATAATTCAGTATCTAACTTCTCTTTCACTTTCTTGATCAAAATCGTTCTATTGCCACAAACAGTACTTAAAAATGCGATTGTATTTTCATTTGCTAGATAGAATATAATCTATATTTAATAAGCATTCTTTGGAAAAAAAAATTGCTAATTTTTAGAAAATAATTATATTGTCCAACCGTATGCACTGTAGTATAATTGTTCACTAATGTATAATTATAGTTACACTGTTAATAATACTTATAAAAACAAAAAGTGACCATAAAACAATAAAATACTTTTTGAAAATTTTAAATTACATGCTTTTCTTTACAAAGTTCAATATTGTAATGCCATAAATATCATTATATGCTAATTTTCAGATTGAAAATTTTGAAATATGAAAAATAAATGTTTTTCACCAAAACACACGAGGGAAAGTGGTGTCCATTTACGCTGTTTAAAAGTTTCAAATTATAAAATCAATAAAGAAGTTTATTATAATTAAATAATACACACAAATATAATTAGACAGAAACAATGATAGTAAGAAGTAACTAACAAAGGGCCTATAGTCTTCAGAATTTCTATGAAATTGCCACCACTTTATTGGTTGGATTCTGTCATTTTCATATTTAAATTACAGAAAATAAACTTACATTATATAATGAAGGAAAGACTATGGTAAAACTTTCCAGAATTTGCACATATCTGTTTGAAATGATAAAAAATGCTATCATTTACGCATTTTTATTATTTACAAGAACATATCCAAAACAAGTAAAAAATTTAAACAAACCAACATGTTTTTAGAAGTTTTTATATATGTAATAAATATAATCGTATTTTACAATTACACGTTCATTTACAGTTAAATATACATATGCATTAAATATACGTATTCATTATTAATAATATTTACAAAAATTTAATATGACTGACAAGAATTAAGCATTTTCTTTTAAAACTTGACACGCCTTGCCTATAATTTTGCAAAATCATTAATTATATCATTATAATCAATATCAGAAGCAATTTCATTTTCAATTGCAGTACTGCTAAATTTGAAAGGCACTCTTGAGCCATCGTAGATCATAAGTAGTTTTTAATTTTGAAAACGAGCGTTCACTACTAGCAACTGTTATCGGCAAAGTTAAAAGAATTCTTAAACAGATATAGATATTTGGAAACACTTCAACTAAGTTATTCTTATGCATGTGATTTAAAATATCAACAGCTTTCATCCCCTTTTTTATGGTATTCCTAAAAATTAACAATTCGTTTAATAAATTATTGAACTCAATATCATTGGTTAAATGATTATGCAAGACATTGCAGTAGTTAAAGATAGTGCTTGAGTTTACTTCAGTTAAGGAAGTAATATCATACAAAAATTGAAAAACATTGCTACAGTCGTTTAATTGTTTAAACCTCTCGGTAACTGAATTTTGGCATATACCGACAAGATAATTAAACACTTTAATTCTCAATGTTTTTGATGGGTCATCGATAGGAGTGTCGGTTCCTTCATGAGCGAATAGTTTACTTTTGTGTCTAATTCTTACCGAACACGATGGCTCAAAATCATTACTTATTTCCATTTCATCTGCAACAAGTTAAAGAAAAAATAAGTTATGTGTTTTTTTAACACTGACCATCTAGACGTAGATGTCGAAAAGAAAACAAAGTGCTCTTGAATAAGTAAAAAAAGTTGCGTAATTCACCTGATTTTTTTGGCAGCATTGTTAATAATCAAATTCACTGAATGACATGAACAAGGTACATAAAAAGCTTTAGAGTTTTTCTCTAGAAGTCTTTTTATACACCTGAATGAGACCCTTTCATATTAGCACCGTTATCTTAACCTTGACCACGAATATTCGTCATTTCGAGGCTTAGCAGTGGACAAAAGATTACAAAGAGTTAAATTTAATCCTTTAATGTTCATTGGTTTCACAGCGAAACCAAACATTTGACATAATTTAACAATTTTTATGCAGCAGTTTTTTTAACATTTCTCCCTTGTTTTAATCAGGTTTTAAACTTTTGTTCCTTTTCTGTTCGGCAGGTAGCAGCACTATTCCAAAATTCAACAAATAATGCTTCAAAGGAAGCTAAATGCATAAGTCTCTTGAAGTTTTTTAGAGTGTGCAAGTGCGAATTGCTAGTTTGATGATGCACTCATATCTAGTCTATCATTTAATGAAGAGCTGGACTATTATTTTCACCTGAAACAACTTTTACGTGTTTTTGTAATTGATAATGTTTACTTACAAAGTGTTTTTTTTTTTTTATTATTATTAATTAAATATTATTTGAGTTTAATAAAGTTAACTTATAGATGTTTCAAACCAAAAGTTTCTCGAAAAGGAACAATGCTAACTTTTTATTTTTTAAATATTTATGATCAGCTATGTGTCTAAAAGCCATTTTTAAAATGAGTTTAGTAATTTTTAAAATAAATTAAGTAGTGAACGTTAAAGGTTAAAGGGTATAATAGTAAGTACATGCAGTAAGAAAATGTTTCATAATCTATATAAACCACGAAATAGTTTTTTTTTTTTCCCCTTCTTGTAATGAATTCTATGTTCAATGTAAATGCGTCAAATGCCACCCCTTGCATCATTGCGCCTGAGGCGGCTGCCTCAGTTGCCTCACCCCTGGAGCCGGCCCTGCCTACAGGAGTGACGTGATTAGGTAGTTCAGTAAAATGCCAAACTCCACATTCTTGCATAACCTTCATTTCCTGTTTCATTGCACTCCACCAAGCCTGACTCTGCCTGGAATTACATGCCTGTTTAAAAGTCCTGGGAGTCTCTTCCTGATCTAGTCAAGCTGAAGGGTGAACCAAATTCGAAACAACTGAATCACTCTCTCTCTCACTGTCACTATCTGAAAAATCCGATGAATTACTTGGAATCGGAATAATTCCAGAATAAAAATTTGATCCACTAAAATCAAATAAATCGGGATTAAACATCAATTTATTTTCCCTACAATAATTTTCAACATCATGAAGTGATCTAAGACGTTTAGTTTTGCCTAACTCATAAAAGTAAATGTCAGTACGACGTACGACAGGTTTCCTAGTCCAACTAACTTCCTTAAGATGGGGAATAGTGGGCTGATTATTGCTAGACACAGAATCTTTACTCCCCACTCCACTAGGTTGAGAATCCGGGGTACCGTTGGAAGGACCTGGGATGGCCACAGGTACAACTTCAACAACATCCTCCAGACTTTGCTCAACACTAGGAGAGAAAAAGGCATAATCATCGGTGCCCAGTGCAGCTCCACTGCGACCTAAACCACAACACAATTCATCAAAATTGACATTACCAGATTCAACAATTTCGTTGGTCTCTGGAGTCCAGATTCTATACCCCTTCGTTTTGAAAGCATAACCTACTAAATAACCCTTATGGGCTTTTGCTTCAATTTTAAATCGCCTTTGCTTCGGCACATCAACATAAGTGACCATACCAAAGGACCTTAAGTGTCAAACAGAAGGTTTTCTTCCACCATATAACTCAAAAGGGGTTTTCTTCAAAAGTTTGGGACAAACACGATTCCAAGTATAAAAAAAAATATTTAAGAGCTTCAGGCCCAAAACTAGGATCCAAATTACTTTCAATTAACAATGTACGGATACCATCAGCTGCAGTAGACATGAATCGTTCTGCAACGCTGTTTTGTTGGGGAGTATAGACGTTTGTAAACTCATGACGGAATGCCTTTCTCACCAAAAAAGTTAACAAAAGATTGATTAACAAATTCTCCACCATTGTCTGACCTAAAGGATTTAACCTTTCTTCCCAAGAAAGTCTCAGCCTTAATAGTATGGTTTTTCATTACATCAAAAACTTCAGACTTCATTCTCAAAGGATAGACAGAAACTCGGCTAGAGAAATCATCAATAATTGAGAGAAAGTATTTTTTGCCATTTCGTCCCTCATTTCTACATGGTCCCCAAACATCAGCATACAGAAGCTCTAGTGGATGATTTGACCTGATATTTTTACCTGGTTTATGAGATACACTTCTAAACTTTCCTAACTTACAAAATTCACAAATGAAATCAGATTCCCTTAAGCCTGGTAATCCCCATACACCTTGTCTTTGACTGGTATGAGCTACCAAAAATTGACTAATATGACCCAAATCTCCGATGCCAATGCATCATTCTACTTCTAGCATTAGCAGACAATACTTCAAATTTAACAGACTTTTCACGGGAATCAGGAATTTTAGGATAAAGTTTATAAATTCTATCTTTAAGATAAGCACTAAGCAGGTACTCATCCCCTCGGCATGTTTTCACCTCGCCTTGACTACCATAAAAAGATAAACCTTTTAAATCTAACTGTGGTTCCGACACAAGATTTCTACTTAATTGATCAGAATACATTACATTACATAAAGTGAAAACTCTTTGACCAAATCATAGCTTGACTTCCCCTTTACCCTGAATAGGAATAGCTATTGCGTTTACCTTAAAAACAAAGTGCTAAAGGCATAATACACTGTCCCTAACTGACTGACCTCTCTTCATTAGTGTACAGTGAATATAGATAATTATGTCTTTTATTTTATTTTCCTTTGTTTACGACTGTTTTTGTCAACAGTTTACTTTGCACAATTAAATTATTGTAATTTTCTTCTCTGAAAAGGTACTAAAGTTTTACTTCTCCCCAATGGTTCTGTGCCATCTAACATGTACATAGTAGATGTAGTGGAGCTGGTCAAACCTCGCATACAGCAGCTAGTGGAAGATGCTAATGTGGTAAATATTTTTAAACAAACTCTTATTTTTTGTAAAATTTTGAATTACATTTCTATCTGGAAAAATTAGCTGCACATTGAAAATTAATATTCAAATAAGCATATTTTTTATTAATTTGAATTACAATAAGCAGTTTTTGCTTGTCCTAGAGGTTGTCATATATATGATACCTCGTGCGCTGACTTCCAGTTTTTCCTGCAATGCACCTAGATTTTGAAATAATACAAAATACTCTTTTTGTTATTATACTTATCAAATCTGTTACTTTTAGGCATTTAAGATATACATCTGCATAAAAATAATTATTAATTATATGTAAAAAATGTTTTGTAAAGTGGCCTTACCATGAAAACAGCTTTACAATCTTTCTTGACCATCAGATCGTAAAAGACCACACTGAAACCATTTATTGCTTACTTTTTCAAACAAACTCTTGATAGTGAATATCAAAACTATTCAATAGTTTTTCAGGATAAGTTCTTACAGATATTTGCACTGTGTGTGAAACATTTGTTGTCCTAAAAACCTTTTTTCATATCATTTTTCAAAGTTTAAAAACATTTATATTGCCTATTAATTATGAGGAGAGCTTATTTTCGTTTTAAATGAATAGCGTTTAGTGCTATATATCATTTAAGTTTAAATTGAAAATATAAACAATACAATGTATTGGTTTAGTATAATATTTAAAGATAGGTTTTATTAAAATAACTTTACTTAAAGATATAACTTACCTTTATCCTTTATTCAAGCAAATAACTTATCTTTTTCTATTTTTAAATACATTTGATATTATACTTCTTTATTTAATTCATATAGGATAAAATTATAATCTTTGTTTACATTCTTTGAACACATCGTTCAGGCCAGTTGAATTCCAATATGGCGATACTTACTTTTGCGGCCCATAGATGGCGTATGTATTCAGCGTCGTCCGTTGTCACGGTAACGGATTACGTACGATGGGCGTGTTTTTGGATCGCCTGGAAGGGAGAAATGTGTAGCCTGGTGATTGGCTGTTCTGGAATCCGGTGATAAATGTATATAAGGATGTCTTACATAGGTTTATTCTCTCTTGCTTATAATTTTCGTTTGTAATTACGATGATTTGAAAAATTTAAATACGTTTTCAACTATTTTTTAGTTTGCCTCAAAGTATGAGGGCATGTTTTTGTTTAATTAAGTTGCAGTATATATATTAATGTTATTTGAAGGCCAGCATCCTTTTTTTGTGCTAATGCTGAGCAATGAAAGCATTAATTCTACTTATAAGCAGTTAGTTTGGGTAAATCGTTTTTCCCTCATGGCAAGTTTTTTCTAACTATCACTAGCAAAGTCTATATTTTCTGTTAAGTTTTTAAATTTCTTGTTAAGTTTGAAACTTCTTGTTAAGTTTTAATAAATATTGTTATGGATGTTAAACTCTGTTTTATTTAAAAACTGCACACTATGCCTTGTTACATAAAAGTATGAGCCAAATATTCCACTGCAATCTCTGGATATATTTTTTAACATGTTAAGACAGTTAACTTAGTCTTCATGAGAACATTGGTTATGGGCATGTCATTTGGCCTTACCTTGTTTACAGTTTAGATGTGCAGCATATTTTTACAATGGCTATGAGTTTAACTCCTTCTATTGAAAAATTAAATGCAAGTAATTATATTACTTGGCAGAAAGATATTCGTTTTATTCTTATAAGAGATAACTGTTGGGAATTGGTTGCTAAAAGAGAAACTTTGCCAGAGGATGATGGAAAACCGGAAACTACTAAGCTTATTACAGATTTTAAGCATAGGTCAAGACTTGCACTGTCTACTATATATTTGCATATATCTCCTGAAGTTCGATGTATTATAGAAAATTGTAATGACCCGGTTGAAGCATGGGAGGCTTTAAAGAAAAATTTCTTGTCAGATTCACGTGCAAGACATATTCAATTATTTACGGAATTTGTAAAATGTGACATGCTACAAAATGAGTCTGTAACAGCCTATGTGAATAGATTGAGTCGTACAATTGAGTTGTTGAGAGAAATGGGTCGTCCAATGGAAGATATTTATTGTTGCTATCAGCTTCTACGACATCTCCCGAAGAAGTTTAATTCTGTGGTTCAAGATATGATGCGATGGAAGTCAGATGAGTTCAAGTTCACTACTTTGGTGTCCGAATTAACGTCTGAGGAAATCCGTTTGCAGTTACAGAAAGATGATGAGCAGCTGGTAGAAGTTGAAAATATTCAATATAAAGGTAAACAAAAGTTTTATAAACCTTTATTATGTTTCAATTGTAATAAACCAGGTCACTTTAAGAAAGACTGTTTAAATAAGAACTTTAATGCAAATTTTAATAGAAATTCTAATGTTAAATCAAATGTAAATCCTAAGTTTAAATCTAAAAATGTTAAATCCCAAAGGAAGATTGCTTGCTCTGTCAATTCGGTCAATGAACCTTCATATTATATTGCACAGGTTAATTTTAGTGATGTTGGTGGCGATAATCTTTGGATTTTTGATACGGCTGCGAGTCATCACTGTTGTCGCAATAAAAACCTGTTTTCTGAATATTGTCCTGTAGAAGGTGAAAATTTGAAGGTGGCCATTGATGGAGTAAGTTTTCCGATTGTTGGGAAAGGTGTAGTTAAATTGAAATTTGGTAATAATGATGTATATCTTAAAGATGTTTTGTTTTCCCCTGAATTGAGGAAAAATTTAATTTCTGATGCAAAATTGGACTTTAATGGTGCCAAGTTCACTGGAGGTGGTGGTAGAGTAAATGTTTTCGACAAGTTTGATAAACCTCTTTTTTATGCCAAACTTAAAAATGGTCTTTACTATGCCTATGCCAAGTGTTTAAAAGCGAATGGGGGGCTATCTGATGAACCTGTAGTAGCTAATTTAACTGACTTAGAGAATTGGCATTCTCGTTTCGCTCATATTAGTCCGGAACTTATAGTCAAAACTAGTAAGCACAATGGTGTGAAAGGGCTTCCTAAGCTTAAATTTAAAAAGTTTTCGTGTGAACCTTGTCGGGTAAGTAAACAAAATCGTGTTTCTTTTAAGTCGGTTGATTCTGTTCATGGCATTAAATCACCCTTGGAGAAAGTGTACATGGACGTTTGGGGTCCAATTCCAATTTTGGGAAAAAGGGGGGAAAAATTTTTTCTTTCGATAATTGATGGTTTTTCACGTAAAGTGACTTTATACCCAATGAAGGATAAGTCACAGGTGTTTAGTATTTTTGAAAGGCACATTGCCAGAGCTGAGCTTAGTCTTGGAAAGAAGTTGAAAACTATTAGGACTGATAATGGTTCTGAGTTTGAGAACGAGAGCTTCCGTGACTTTTGCAATAAAAGGGGGGTTGCTCACGAGCTAACAAACACCTATACACCAGAAGAAAATGGTGTTTGTGAAAGGCTCAATCAAACAGTTCTAAATTGTACTCGTGCTATTCTGTCCGATAGTGGACTTCCTTTTTCTTTTTGGCCAGAGGCTGTGCTTTATTTTAGTTACACTTGGAATCGTGTGATTCATAAAAACCAGGAAAAAACTCCTCTTGAACTTTATACTGGAAGAAAACCTTCGGTTAGACACCTGAAGCCTTTTGGTTTAGTAGTGTATGTCGGAGTTCCTAAACAGAGACGCGACCACAAACTTATGTCAAAGGCAAAAAAGGGAGTAATCGTCGGTTACGCTCTTCGTACAAAAGGATATAGAGTCTGGATAGAAAGTGAGGATAGGATCGTAGAGACTGTAAATTTAACTTTCTCCGATCGTATTTTTAATCGGCGCAGTGGGGCGGTGATGGGCCCTTCGTTGGAAGAGTTGGGTCAGTCTCCGAATAGTCCGGTTGATTGTGGTGGTTCCGATCCCGTAGACATTGTGTTTGGAGGGGGGCCTGATGATTCCGACGGGGAGTCTATCGCTGAACTACCTGATACTAATGACTCTTGTTCTAAAATTGTTTGGAGGAGAAAGCCAGTACCGAGACCTCATGGTGATAGGACAGATATATATTATTACCCTAACGATAAAACTACTAGATTGAGATCTTTAAATGAGGTTAAGAGTTATTGTGAACGTAATAATATTGTTTTCGAACCTTCCTTGTTTGATTTCTCTGGTAGTAATAAATTTGAAGGGGTGGTTAATTCAAATGATCCTGTTTCTAACCATGTTAAAAAGGAAACCTGACTAGAACTTTCTGTACCTAGAACTTATAAACAAGCTATGAAGTCACCTCAAAATTCTGAATGGATTAAAGCTATGGATGAGGAAATTTCAAATATGAATCAGCGTAAAGTATGGCATTTAGTCCCTTTACCTGATGGGAAATCTTTACTAGGTAACAGATGGGTTTATACCATTAAAAAGGATGAGAGTGGGAATATAGCTAGGTTTAAAGCTAGGCTCGTCGCTCAGGGGTACTACCAAATTCGGGGGGATACCTACGACGAAACATTCTCTCCAGTGGTAAATTTTTCTGTTATTCGTTTTTTCTTTTCCCTTTTAGTTTCCTGTCTTAAGTGGCAAAACATTCAGTGTGACATTAAATGTGCATATTTATACGCTCCTCTTAAAGAAGAGATTTATATGTCACAACCGCTTGGTTATATTGTTCCTGGTGAGGAAAATTTAGTTTGCAAATTAGACCGTGCTCTGTATGGTTTACATCAGAGTGGTCGTTTGTGGTTTTTCGAATTAAATAAGGTTCTTTTAAGTTTAGGTTTTCTTAAGTTTAACTGGTGTAATTGTTCATATTATTTTGAGGACTTTATAGTTTTATTAGTCTATGTCGACGACATAGTTATTTTTGGAAAAACTCGGGCTCAAATTGATTCCATAATTGAACTTTTGGGGGGAAAATTTGATCTTAAAATTTTGGGTAAAACGAAGAAATTATTGGGTGTTGAGTTTAGCTATAACGATGCTGTTCAAATTTATCAGGCATTGTACATAGATGAAGTTTACAAAAGGTTTAACTCATTTAAAATACCATATACTTCTTTACCTATTATAAAAGGGTTAAAATATTCAAAAAGGGATTGTCCAAGCAATAAGGCTGAAATGGAAGAAGTCGCAAGATTACCATATAGGAATATCTTGGGTTGCCTTTCATTTTTAGCTAGTAGGACTAGACCAGATATAGCCTATGCTGTGAATATTTTTAGCCAGTTTCAAAATTCTCCAGGTTTAACCCATTGGAATGGTTTGCTTAAATTACTTGGTTACGTTTCGGGTACCAAGAATTTAAAATTAAATTTAAATTGTAAAAATTCTAGTTTAGTAGCTTTCTCTGATGCTGATTTTGCTATGAACAGAGACGACTTTATTTCAATGGGGGGTCAAATAATATTTTTAGATAATAGTCCAATTTCATGGCGAACTTTTAAGGAAAAAGGGGTAAGTCTTTCCACAATGGAAAGTGAATTTGTTTCAATGTGTGAATGTGTGAAAGAACTTATGTGGTTCAATCGTATTTTGGAGGATTGTATTGAATTTAATTTAATCTCGAAAAATACTCTTTACCAACCCTTTTTGCCGATAATATGTCAGCTATTGAATTTACGAAATCGCCTATAGAGAATAATAGGTCGAAGCACATAAATGTGAAATTATTTTTTATTCGCGAGTGGCTTTTTGAAGATAAATTTGAATTAAAATATGTTAAATCTAAATCTAACTTGGCGGATCCCTTTACAAAGCCACTTACTAAAAGTGACTTGCTTAATTTTGTAAATAAAATATTTGTATAGTAAATTTGTAAGAAAAATATCTAAGTTTCATATATATAGTAAAAATTGTAATTTATAAAGTATAAATTTTGGATATGTATCCTTTTTTGAAGTTTTTGAGGTGCAGAATATTTTCGATGTTTTCTTCTGATCTTCATTGCTTTGTCATTGTAAAGAAAGTTTTTTTTACTTAGGATGAGTGTAAACGTGGCCACGAATGTTTGAGTTATGTGATTGTTATAATTGTTTAACTAATCTTTTATTGTTTTCAGTAATGGGGTGATGAAGATAACAAAAAAATTTCTTAATGCATCATTTTTGATATATTATTAATATATATTCTTTTTCTATCTTTATAGTAGATTTATTCAGTGTTTTAGATGAACTGATCTATTATGGTGGACTTTGGCAAGTATTGATGGATTGCCTCTGTATAAGAAGATTAATGTGATATTGTTATACTGTTTTTTTTATATTTTTTTATCTTTTGTTAATGCTAGTGATGGTTAATGTTTCAAAATGATATGATGGGGGGCATTGTTGTCCTAAAAACCTTTTTTCATATCATTTTTCAAAGTTTAAAAACATTTATATTGCCTATTAATTATGAGGAGAGCTTATTTTCGTTTTAAATGAATAGCGTTTAGTGCTATATATCATTTAAGTTTAATTTGAAAATATAAACAATACAATGTATTGGTTTAGTATAATATTTAAAGATAGGTTTTATTAAAATAACTTTACTTAAAGATATAACTTACCTTTATCCTTTATTCAAGCAAATAACTTATCTTTTTCTATTTTTAAATACATTTGATATTATACTTCTTTATTTAATTCATATAGGATAAAATTATAATCTTTGTTTACATTCTTTGAACACATCGTTCAGGCCAGTTGAATTCCAATATGGCGATACTTACTTTTGCGGCCCATAGATGGCGTATGTATTCAGCGTCGTCCGTTGTCACGGTAACGGATTACGTACGATGGGCGTGTTTTTGGATCGCCTGGAAGGGAGAAATGTGTAGCCTGGTGATTGGCTGTTCTGGAATCCGGTGATAAATGTATATAAGGATGTCTTACATAGGTTTATTCTCTCTTGCTTATAATTTTCGTTTGTAATTACGATGATTTGAAAAATTTAAATACGTTTTCAACTATTTTTTAGTTTGCCTCAAAGTATGAGGGCATGTTTTTGTTTAATTAAGTTGCAGTATATATATTAATGTTATTTGAAGGCCAGCATCCTTTTTTTGTGCTAATGCTGAGCAATGAAAGCATTAATTCTACTTATAAGCAGTTAGTTTGGGTAAATCGTTTTTCCCTCATGGCAAGTTTTTTCTAACTATCACTAGCAAAGTCTATATTTTCTGTTAAGTTTTTAAATTTCTTGTTAAGTTTGAAACTTCTTGTTAAGTTTTAATAAATATTGTTATGGATGTTAAACTCTGTTTTATTTAAAAACTGCACACTATGCCTTGTTACATAAAAGTATGAGCCAAATATTCCACTGCAATCTCTGGATATATTTTTTAACATGTTAAGACAGTTAACTTAGTCTTCATGAGAACAACATTTCACAGCACAAAGTCCTACATCACACTTCTCGCAGTAGTACCTGAACGTGAAGAAAGTAGGACTAGTTATGCCATCTCTTAGCAATATTCAGAAATACAAAATAGAATCGGGGAATATACTGAGATGGTTAAGTAGCAACGAATGCACTTTTAACAATGCAATTTTTCTCTTTGTTGCATAACATGCGACGCCGACCATAAGAGCACAGAAAAGCCGAACATATGACATGTGATGCCGACAGGGAAGGAGTTAACATGAATTTACATATTATCCGAATATTTAGACAAATACATATCATTTTCTTAAGGATGATGAAAAATCTGAAATTGCTTCGGTACCAAGCATTCCGGATTTTCAGCATTCTATTACACTAGGAAAATAGTAGTTATTTTTTGTAGCTTTAATAATTGTCCCTTCAGTCAATTATTAATAATAAGCTATTAATGTATGCTTCTGTTTACATCTTAATGATTTGTAAAGTGGTAATTAACCACTTGAATGCTGAAGAATTTTTGATTTTGCTGTTGGATGAGTCAGTACTGTGAGTCTCATCTTGAATCAATTACAAAACATATATTTTCAGGAAATAAATGATTACTTCACTTTGGCATTTGTTTTCAAATTCATTGAAATAAATTAAACAGGATTTTTAGATTTAAAAAAATTGTGATAGAAAATTGAGCTATTTTACCATTCATGAATCCATGGCCATAGCCAGAAGCAGTGGCGCCAACTTTTGAAAAAGATTGGGTGGGCTCGAATAGTTTTGGGTACAAGGAACAATATGGCGATTTTTCTCCTTTGGAGAGGAATGAAGACTGGTAAAGATACATTTATTAAATTACATTATCAGTAGATCTTTCTAACATAACAGTGATATCTACTCAAATCCTTAAATCCAGAATAATAAATTTCTTGAGCTTTTTTTTTTTTTTTATGTTATCAACTAAAATATATATATATATTTAATAATTACTCCTGCTGTATATACTTTAGCTAAACAACCTTTAAAAAGAAAAAAAAAATTCTGTAAACAAAAATTAACTACCCAGGTAGCACAGTATAGTATGGTATTTTCAACGTTGAACAAACAGCAATGGATTCCATTGAATTATCGTTTTTCCGTAACGTTAATAATCTGAAAATATGTCTCATTGATTTCCTCATCTTTCAACGGTTGTTTTATAACATTTTACAATGTAAAAAAAACCGTTGTAAAAGGGTTGTTCAAAATCGCAATACTCTCGTGTTTTTTATATCAGTTTTCAACGGTTTTTCTTATGTCTTATAAACGTTGAAATCCAAGAAAAATAGCTAGCTCTATATATCCATTGAATTTTCGTTTCTAAAATATTGCTAATAATTAAAAAAAAAAAAAAAAAAAAAAAACCATGTTAAAAAAGTTTTGGAACATTCTTTTATACTTAATTTTTAGACTTTTTTTATGATTAATTTTATTACTTTTTTAATACTCAATATGCGAAAATATTAGATACGTAAAAATTTTTAACTTCTGTTTTTCGAGGAAAGCTAAATTTTATAGCACATACAACTGCACTAAATTTGATATGTGAGACAACCAATATAAAAACGAATGCTGAATTAGTTAAGAGTGTGTATCAGCCAACAGGCGATGCTCTCATTACTCACTTTCAGAGATTTTTTACATGACTACATCTCAACATCTGTTAATTAAAATTGCTGCAAATTCTGTATATAAAACCTTTATTCTGAGAAGCTATATAAAACTTTAGTGCATGTTAAATAACTGCAAGTGGCGCTTTTAGATAAAACATACTAATTTTCTTAATCAATTGTTTATGAAATTTAGTGTAATTTTAATCAACAGATGCTGAGATGTATCTATGTGGAAAACAGTTCATAGATAAAATTCATAGATTTCAATAAAAAATACTATACTAATTATATATAATGTTTTAAAATTATTTTATTTGTGTAAACTCTAGTTAGTTTTAATTCACACAATTTAATAATAATAAAGCTAAAAAATCGAATGTTAAAATTTCCATAAACCAATATTTAGATCCCTGTGATTGTCTATTTATTAGCTAAGAGTATTTATTTGAAATTAAAGGATAATCAAAATGATAATAATTTGTGATTATAATAATAAAATAAATAAATCTAAGCGGAAATTGGGAATGTTAATTAATGTAAACAAAAATTAAAATTTGCAGTTAAAAGACAATCAAAAAGATAATAATTTTATTAATAATCATAGAATAAATAAAATCAAAGCCGAAAATGGGAATGTTAATTAATGTAAACCAAAATTACAGTTTGCAATTAAACGAAAATCAAAAAGGTTATACTTTTATTAATAATAAAATAATTAAATCAAAGCGGAAATTGGGAATATTAATCAATGTAAACAAAAATTAAAATCTTCAGTGAAAAAAAAATAAAAAGTGTAATAATTTTAATAATAATAATAAAATAAAATAAATCTAAGCCAAAATTGTGAATGTCAGTTTTGCTCCCTATACAAAATTTAAATTTGTAGAAAACAAGCTTTTGAAAAAGTATAATTTTTGTGTACATAACACCAGATTTTAATAATATAAAATTACTGCATATACTTAGTTCAATAAAAAAATTGTAGCATTACATTATATATAGATATATTTTTTCAGTAAATATGAAAAAAGTAAAATTTTACAAAAGTACTGTTTTAAAAAAGAGCATTAAATATTTAAAGTTAGACCGTACCCTGAATATTTATGACAAGAATTCAAACCTAAAATTAAAGAAGGAAAATATAAACGCTTACTTCATTACTTGAAAAATCTTGTTTAAATAAATATGCACGAGAATTTTTAATATTATGCTAGCAGGTTAAACAAACCCAAAGCCAAAGAATATTATAACTTTGAGCTTTTAAGGAGCTAACCAGCTAGCAAGTTTTGTTACCTTTCACTACTCTTTCGATGAAAGAGTTTTAAATTGCGTTTAATTAATTATTCTTTCTTAGAAAACATACCAATTTAACAGGAAAGCTTCATTCACATCACATTCACTTTCAAAATGGCACGCGTCGTCAGACGCTTTTAAGGTTTGCCTTAATATACTTGGCGATTTTGCAAGTAGAACGGGAGAAAGCTTACAATATGGTACGCTTCGTTAGTTACGGTTTCCGAAAGCCAAAGAACATCTACTTCTAGTTAATTACTTTGCCGAAAGCTTCTTTTCTTATGTTAGAAGTTCTTTCGCAGCACACCATCTTCTATAATATGCACATCCCGCCAATTCACAATCGGGTATCGATATCAAGCTGAAGAGATTCAACGTTATTTGACAGAAATAATGACTTATAAAAAGTACCTATTAATTCGTTGAAAAAACATATTTTTTATTAGAATCAAAGAGGAAAACATAAACGAAAAAATACATATTTTAAAACGTCGAAAAAATAACAGAAAAAGTACAACCATAAAACAACGTTTGTTATAGGTTTTCTTTATTACTGAATAAATATTCGAAATTGTTCAGTGAGAATATTGCGAAATAAAAACTATTTTTCAACGGACATAAAATAACGTAACCAATTTTTCACTGTTCAGACTTATTTGCGACGATATAACAACGTTATGTGTTACCTGGGTATAGTATGTTGTGGCCACCACAGGGCTTTCTTCTATATCTTTATACACAAATTCACTATAAGTGCAAATAATTTATTAAAACTTTTATTTATTAAAATTATGTTCCATGATGAATGCAAATTATTTTCATCTTTGAGAAAACTAACACCAAATATCGAAAGAAAGACAGTTTTAGTGTCTATAAATAGCATCTTAAAAAATGTGTTTTTATAATGGTTATCTAGTATATGAAGTTTCGTACAGCTATATACCACAGAAGTTGCGATATAGCCTTCCCGTTATCGAAGAATTTTGCTGTATAGCAGTGCTACCTATTGGCCGATAAGCATTCAAATTGAATTAGCATAATGTCTCATAATTACCTTTTCACACATCAAGCTTTGTTTGATTATACGTAATAGAATCTAAGATATAGCCAGCCCTTAAACTGTGGAAATGGCTGTGTAGCGGCGCCACCTGTTGAGCGGGTGTCACTAAAATTTGACAGGCACTAATTTATCTCAAGGTATATCTATTAAAAAATTTATATGTAATTCTGTGCAGTAGTTCCTGAGATAGCATTTCCTTAAATTGCAGAGATCGCTGTATAGCAGCGCCACCTGCTGGCAGATAAGTATTCAAATTGAATAAACATAATATCACGTAATGCCTTTTCACTATAAAGTTTTGCTTGATTATACGCAATAGAACCTGAGATATACCCTCCCCTTAAATTGCGGGAATCATTTAGCAGCGCCACAATTCTGAGCTGTAGTTCCGGAGATACAGTCGCCATAAAATTTTTGTTAACACACAGACAGACATTTTCTAAAAATGTTCAGATTGTGTTCTAGACATCTCAAAACGTGTAAATTCGTCGAAAATTTTTACGAATCCAATACTTTCTTCAATTAAATATAGAAGAATGTAAAAACATAATTACTTATTTGCAGGGCTCGTGAAATACAGTCGCCTGGTCTTTATTGGCGACCAATATATTTTAACTGACGACTATGTTTTCAACTTTAAAGAAACTCAAAATTTTTTACTTTCTTCTATATTCAATAGAAGAAAGCATTGGATTCGTAAAAATTTTCGATTGCCAGTTTTCAACAGATTTACATGTTTTGACAGTTCTAGAACACGATTTTACCATTTTTAGAAAATGTCTGTCTGTCCGTATGTGTGTGTGACAAACATTTTGTGGCAACTGTATCTCCGGAACTACTGCGCATAATTGTATATAAATTTATATATAGATACTACTTGACCCAAATTTGTGCCTGTCAACTTCTGCTGATGTCAACCGCTCAAAAGGTGGCGCTGCTATACAGCAATTTAGACAATTTAAGGAGAGGCTATATCTCAGGTTCTATTGTGTATAATCAAACACAAAACTTTATGTATAAGAAAGTCATTATGACACATTATGCTGATCCAATTTGAATACTTATCAGCCAACAGGTGGCACTGCTATGCAGTGATTTCCACAATTTAAGGGAAGGCTATATCTCAGGAACTACTGCACAGAATTGCACATAAATTGGTATCTGTCAACTTTTGGTGTCGACCGCTCATTAGGTGGCGCTGCTACACAGTGGTTTCTGAAATTTAAAGAAAGACTATATTTCAGGTTCTATTGCATATAATAAAACAAAACTTGATATGTGAGAAGGCAATTATGAGACATTTTGCTGATTCATGTTGGATGCTTATAGGCCAAAAGATGGCGCTGCTATATTGACGATTTCCTCGATAACAGGATGGCTATGTCTCAACTTATATGGCATGGAAGTGTACGAAACTTGATATGCGAAATAACCATTATAAAAACGCATTTTTAAAAATGTTATTTATAGACAATAAAACTGTCTTTCTTTGGATATTTTGTGTTGGTTTGACTGAATCCTTTTAATTACACATTTTAGTTGATTTTACTATTGCAAAAAAGCATTTTTCAAGAAACTGTGATATTTCATTTCCCTATATTTTCTAAACTATTGATCATACAAAGAAAGTGTAATTGACATTTTTATTGGAATTTTCACATAGATTAATTTTGTAATTGAAATTTTTTCTCTAAATTCTGTAGTTTTCAAGATATTTAATAAAAACTTAAAAGCTTCCCCCCTTTAAATGACCTCCTTCCCCGCAGGCGGGAACTTTTAGTATATTGTTCAGGATACTCTCGACTATGACTGTACCAAATTTCAAAACTTTACGATTTTTTTTTTCTGTCTGTCAATTTTTGGTCTTTGTTATCTGAATTGGTACTCAAAACGCCATTTATGTCTACTTGCCTCAAAAACACAAAAATAAATCTTGCTATATTATCCTTAAGTAGCCCCTTTATACATAATTATTACATAAGTAGAAAATATTTGACCAGAACCCTTTTAATTACAGTCTTTAGTTAATTTTACTATTGCAAAAAAAGCATTTTTCAAATATATCTGAATTATTGTTTTTTCGTTATGTCTCCTAAACTATTGATCCTACAAAGAAAAATAATAGACATTTTTGTAGGAAATTTTATGTAGATTAATTTTGTAATTGAGATTTTTTTCTCTAAATCCTATAGATTTCAAGATATTTAATAAAAACTAAAAAGTGCCCCCCTTTAAATGACCCCCTGCCCCCTCCCGACGGGCAGGGACTTTTAGTATGTTCAGGACATTCTCGGCTATGACTGTGCCAAATTTCAAAACTACACTTTTTTTTTTTTTTTTTTTTCCTATTTTTCATATTTTGACTGGACTATTAGAAATGTAATTAGGAAGCTTGCTAAAGGACTAAAGACCATAAAACTGAGTTTGACTTAATTGTTTCTTCATACAATTAAAAGAAAAATCTGCTTTTGGAGGGATTTTTTAAAAAATAATTTAAGTTTTTTTTTTTTTTTTTTTTAATTTAGTACAACTCTTAGATCTTAAGATCTATCTCTTTATAGCTGCCAATTTGAGTGGAGATTTTTAATTTTCTTAAATCTTACAAAAATGACTGCTGGAAAAAAAAAAGGGGGGGGGGATTAAAGTTCCCTGCTATGGATATTTATTTTGAGTCATTAGATTTTCTGTTAGAGAAATTTTAAATGAATGAATTTAATATTTTATCAAATGACAAATAGGAGTTAGGAAAGTATAAGTTGTCCTTTTCTATGTTTTTTGCTTGTCATCTGTTTAAAAGTAATAATATTTTGTGTTTTTTTTTCCTTAGTTAAAAATGTGGATTCAATTTCTTATTCCCCGAATTGAAGATGGTAATAACTTTGGAGTTTCTATTCAGGTAGGTCACAATATTGACTATTTTATTGAAATATTCTTTTATAAGTTTTACCCTATAAAGTTGTTTTATTTATCTAAGAATAATTATATAAAATATAGCAATCCTACAAGTCTTTGTCAGCTGGACTTTCTTTTTTTAATAGAGAAAATGGAAGAGTGGGCTACTATTTATGTTATATATATTATTTATATATAATATTTATATTTAATATTTATATTTAACACTACTCTTGGCAGTGTTAAATATAAAAATTGATAACACTTTAAAAACGGGTTGGCAAATACCAGAGTCATAATAAACCAGAGGCTTTATTTTTATTTATTTATTTTTGTAAAGAGCCCAGCCTGGACAGATTTTGTTTAAAATATATATATATATATATATATATATATATATATATATATTCTAGTTAATTGGGGGGGGATGAATTAAATTTCCTTCACTGTAAGTTAACATTTAATAGATGCACATATATAGTTACACTTTTACTATATGAATGATTTTCAAATGAATTGCCGGTTTAATGTCGTAGTTTTTCAACCTTAATTTTGTATTGATAAAACTATTACACCCCTGTTCAAAAGTTTCACAAGATTTGCAAACGATCAGTTCTTCTTTTTTTTTTTTTTAATTAAAAACTTATCTCTGAGTGAAATTTTTTCAAACATTGGGAATTTAAAGAACTGGGTCTTCCTCATGTTTTTCAGTGAAGATTGGTTTAAGACAACATTTAGGATGCTGGTAACAAATTGAGCAATATTAATAATGTTTGTGATCACCCTGTATCGTTAAGTAAACGAAATGAGCTGTAACTTTAGGATATGTTAGCATAGACCCAGTTCAATTTGTGGATGAATTTCAGTGATGATAGCATGTTAAATAAGGGAGATATAAGCATTTATTAAAAATAAAATAAAATAAACACGTTTTTTATTTAAAATAAGCAGAGTTTTTAACGAAAAATTTTCCCACTTTCAGAGAAGTTGGAAAAACACTTTAAAAACAATATACTGCAATCGGAATACAAATATCTTAAATATCTCATGAAATATGAACATTTTTATGAAAAACGTGTTTACTGTGCATGTGCAAAAGCATATTGCATTGGTTAAAACCTAGATGTATTGGGCAACTTATAACAAAAGTGCATTTGAATAGAATAAAAATTAAGTGAATTGTACGAAAAAGAACGAGCTAGATTTTAGATGAAATTTCTTAAGGGGTTTTTCACATGCCGCGTAATTAATTTTAAGATCCAATTATTTCAACCACACTCCAAATGTACTTTTTTTGGGAAAAATCCTTTATAAGCCTATAACTCTAACATATTTTTGTTTATTTATGATTTGTGAGATCATAAGAGGTTTTTCCCGAAAAACGACCTTTGAAAAGTGGTTGAAATAATTGGATCTACAAATTAATTACACGGCATGTGTAAAACCCCTTAAGAAATTTGAACTTTTGGAAAATATCTAAAATCTAGCTCATTCTTCTTCGTACAATTCACTTAATTTTTATTCTATTCAAATGCACTTTTGATAAAAGTTGCCCAATACATCTAGCTTTCAACCTATGCAATAAAAAATGTTTTACCTTTCACACATGCGCAGTAAAAACGTTTTTCATAAAAATGTTCATATTTCGTGAGATATTCTTTGACCACTTTTCATGAAACCACAGAAGCCTCTGCGCAAGTGCTAACTCAACGAGTCCAGTGCTAAAATAGGGGTGGCAGTCATCTGATTCAGAGAAAATAAGCGATAACAGAGCGCCAAATTACTGGATGTTTTCCGAATCCAGTAATCCGGTCAAATTGGAACCCTCCCAACTCTTTGGACTCGTTCTCACTGCTAGTTTTAGAAAACGGGGTTACACTATATTTAAGATATTTGTATTCTGTTTACAGTATATTGTTTTAAAAGTGTTTTTCCAACTTATCTGAAAGTGGAAATAATTTTTGTTAAAAACTCTGCAAATTTTAAATAAAAAACATGTTGATTTTTTTTTTGGAGTTATAAAATAAATGCTTATATCTCCCTTATTTAACATGCTATCATCACAGAAATTCATCCACAAATTCATCTGGGTCTATGTTAACATATCCTAAAGTTACAGCTCATTTCGTTTACTTAATGATACAGGGTGATCACAAACATTATTAATTTTGCTCAATTTGTTACCAGCCCTCTAATTATTATCTTAAACCAATCTTCACTGAAAAACATTAGGTTCTTTAAATACCCAATGTTTGAAAACATATCATTGAGAGATATGTTTTTAATTTGAAAAAAACTGATCGTTTGCAAATCTTGCTAAACTTTTAAACAGGGGTGTATTTTGTCACTATAAAAACATGAAATGGTGTAAATATAAAATTATTTATTTCAATGCATTCATTACATTTTTTCTAAGCTCTGAAATAAGTCTTTTTCTGTTGCTTTATTTAACAGGCAGTGAAAATTTACGTGTCCTGTATAACAAACCTGCGTAATTTAAATCTTATGTTATGAAACAACTTTTTCTTTTGTATATAATAGGAAATATAAATGTGTGTCAAACAAAAATGCAAGCAATTCCATTAAAATACTAAATCTTCAAACAAAATAAATTTAAAACTTGAATGCATCTTGTGTCTTTATATGCAGCTCCTAAGTCTTACCTCAGGGAAATTTTTTATTATTTATTTGCAAAATATTTGTATATTGCAGTAAGCAGTAGTAATAAAAAAGCCATGTTGTTCCTTCTTACAATGTGCAGTTCTAAATCTGGATAATTTTATTCTTTATTTGTTGTACGTCGGAATGTGTATTTCATATATTTATTACCTCTCAAGAGTGTTACCCATTTATTTTACATTATTTTTTATAGAGTGTGTTCAAAAGTGATAGCTTCACCCGTAATTTCTAAGTCTGGCAACTGCAAAATAAATATTTTCTGTATATTTTACAAGACTGTGTATAAAACAGGGTTGTTTATTTATTTATTTATTTTAATTTTTTTTTTTTTTTTTTCCTAATTTAAATCAAGATTTATTTGATTTTATAAATTTTTAAAACTATTCATACTAGGGAGGGACTGGATATCCAGAAAATATTCGGTATCCGGCATATCCGGCTGATTTTTCAATATCCGAAATATCATCGGATATCCGGATCAAAACCGCCGGATATCTGGTTTTTTAATTTTTTTTTTTCTTTCTTGTTTTCTTTCATTAAGATATAGTGAGAAATGCGAAAAACAACTTTTATCTCTCCGTTTGCGGGAAAACTTAAAAATAACTTTTTTAATCACGGCACTAAAGAAATAATCTCGTTAAAATTCCACCTTTATGTCTCCACCTTTATTTCCAATTCATATCGAAATAAAATGCTGTGTCACAAACTTTTAACCCGTTAAGGGTTTTTGTTCTGATATCATTACTTTTTAGGGGTTAATGATCAACCGATCTAAAGGTTAAAACTGATATAGACTAAAGGTCTATCTTTCAATTAATTCTTATTAAGCAAATCACATACAGTGGAAACATTAATCTTTTAAGTTTTAAGGGTTTCAATAAAAATAACTTGACCAGTGTTCAACTGTTACAACACATCAAAGACAAAAAGTTTTAACAAAAAAAAAAACAATTTTTATTCAACAAGGTATAAATATATATTAAACTTTCAAAAATATAACAAGAACATGATTACCTTTTCAGGTGCTGAACCAGATATAGCAATAAGCACAATCAAATATTGATGACAATGCACTTTAAGAATTATCACAGAGCCTCCGCGATTGCCAGGTTGATCAGCGGGAAAACAGGATGGAAACTATACTTCCGCGATCGCCAGGTTGATCAGCGAAAGTGAGACGAGATGTATTAACACAAAGTAGCCATGATGAAGATTATGCTCATACACTATTAATTATACGATTTAATTTAGAAGACTTTAATTTAACTTTTTTAATCAACTTCAGACGTTTCAAACTTAACAATTGCTACTTAAAAAGTAGCTAAACAATATATAACATCAATTAAACCTTAAATTTAACAGTCTCATTTCAAAAACTTCGATTATCAATTTTCATTTTAAGAATTCTCATCACCCGCGAATGACGAAAAAACTTTATCCTTTAAATAAGGAACAAATTCAAAAACAAAAACTTAACAATTTTTAACATATGTAAAATAACAACGGCAGCCATCGTTTCTAAAAATGCAATAGCCAAAAGAGCATAATTTAGCTTCGCTGTAATAACGCTAAAAACACATACTCCAGTGCTCAGCCAACAACAGCTTAAAGCTGCTCAACTATTCACAAAACTACTACTTCATTTGTAATTGAAGACTAGCTGGCCATTGCTGACAACTGCTGATAACCACCCTTAACACACCTGCCGCGATCTTTTTATACTGACTGAAAAGTCAAAATCTACATATAAACAATACATTACTATTGCCACTCAACGGCCACAGCCGAAAATACAATTTACTATAACTATTTTAGTAGAAGTGGCAACAGTAAAAATAAGAAAAATTATGCAGAACAAGATTGGCAACGGCAACGATGTAAACAAAACATCGATCGTTAAAATGTGATGCAGGCAAAGATGGCTGACCGAAATTTAAGTAAAGAAAACTTTTAAATTTAAATAAAAGGTAAGTTAATAGTTATATAATGAAACATAAGCATTTATATTTATAAAATTAACAATTTTTTTTTTATGTGCGAGGACAATTGATAGATATCAAAAACAAGTCCTTCCAGCTCATAGGAAGGGTAGATTGATTCTTTTTTTTTTCTATCACGTAGCTGCCATGGAGAATTTCACAAAATAACACTTTTTTTTTCTAATACCAATATCTGGTAGCTTCCAAAAATTGGTTTCAGAAAATATTAAGAAATCTTTTAGTTATTTTTTTTTTTTTTTTTTTTTTTTTTTTAATAAATACAACATAGCAGTATTATGAAGGATTAAAATTCAATTTTATTAATGAATTTTAGCTTTTTGTGAAAAAAAAAAAAATCTTCGCAGACTGAACGTTTTGAATTTATACCAGGCTTATTTCAGGTATAATTCATGATAGTTTAGCATCATTAAAATGAAATATGCAATAACACAGGTATTTTCATAGGAATTTCAAAAATAATACAGGGTGTTTATAAAGTCCTGGACTTATTTTGATGTTTAATAACTCATAAAATAATAAAGATAGATTAAAATTAATAACATAAATGGTTAGATAGTCTCAAAAAGTTTCATGACCCTTGTCAATGAACTGCCACGTGTGCCCCCTTCGTCGCACGGAGAATATCAAGTCGATAGTCAATTTCACACCAGGTAGCGGCAAGCATGTCGGCATCCACAGAGGTTATTGTGGTTGTAATTCTGACTTTTAGGTCATCAATGTTCGACACTCTCCTCCTGTAAACATTGTCCTTCACAAATCCCCAAAGGAAAAAGTACTGATTGATTGGTCAAAATGTGTTGTAACAGAGCCACCTCTTACAGTGCATTTAAAGGATAAAGACTTGAAAGAAATGTGCAAAAAAGAAGAGAATCAATTAATGACGTTCGAAAAATTACCATGTCATATGCAATCTGTTGAACGATATGTTAAATTAGTGTCTGAAGCTGCAATGAAAGTTTGTGGTGAGGTTGCAAGGGATGGCTACATTCGTAGCAAACTTCAAGCAAGAAAAGAACTCCCAACATTTGACAATAAAGGACAATATTATTCTAGTACCTAATATTCAATAAGTAACAGGTATTATTAAATCCAACATAAATTTGTATATTTTTGCTTTAATCTTCATTTTGTTACTATGTAAGAGAAAATATGCTTATATACAAGAAAAAATATGTTTATAATAATTAACCAAGTGAAAAAATAATAAAGTAAAGTAATAGTTATAGAATTTTTATTTATAATACTAATTAATTAATCAGTTATGTTAATACTAATTTAGAAAAATAATGAATAGTTTATCATAGTACAGGTTTTCAGAAAATCCGATATTTCTTTCATTTTTCTTCAATTTTTTATTTCAGAGGGGCACGGTTAAATAATGAAAAAAAAAAATTATACAAATTTTTATGGGTTCTAATTGACATATTATGTAACATTTTTACTGAATGTCTTTAAAAATTTTGGATATTTTTTCAAAATATATTTTTTTCCAAAAAAAGCTTTTTCCGTTCTTTCGCGGCTAAATATTGATTAATTTTGATAAAAATTCTTGTGAGTTCTAATTGGTCCATTACACAACTTTTTCATTCTATACCAAAATCAATTTCGAAAAAAAAAAAGTTTCGGCCTTTTTCCAAAAAAAAGCTTTTTTTTTTTTCGTTCTTTTTTTCCGTTTTGTCAGAGGGGCGCGGCTAAATATTGATTAATTTTTATAAAAATTCTTGTGAGTTCTAATTGGTCCATTGCACAACTTTTTCATTCTATACCAAAATCAATTTCGAAAAAAAAAAAAAAAAAAAAAAAAAAAATTGGTCTTTTTTCAGCCCACCCTATTTATTGTACATTGTTTTCAATGCCAATATTGGGTAGCTTCCAAAAATTGATTTTTAGCAATTTGTGAAAAATCTTTTAGTTAAACGAGATTTTATTACTCATTTTTGAAATATATAACTTATAAAAGTTTTAAAAAGGATTAAAATTAAATTTTATTCATGAAATTTCAGTTAAAAAACTGAAAAGAAACACTCTAGAATAAAATAACTTACAATTACTGAAAATGTTTTTTAAAAAAAATCAATATAATTAATACTTTTTCAGTTTCCATAGTTTTATTTTGGTATTTTTTTAATGAATAAATAGTTGTCTTATTATATTTTAATTGATTGTGTTCATTTTATTTGAATTCGGCATAAGTGTTTTTTTTTTTTTTTATGTATATTCTTGTTTTATTATTTAATTCATTAATTTGGTCATTGTTTATTTTCTGTAGCATAAAAATTGCATTTTGTGTGTTACTGTAATAAAAAATTAGTTTTATCTGTAAAATCCGGAAAATTCGAAAATCTCGAATCGCCATGGTCCCCTCCCCCGATTCTGGATTTACGAGGTTCAACTGTATTAGTATATGTTAATAATTTTAATAACAGCTATATGATGTATCATTAATTTGCCCTTCATTCTGTATGCAAATGGCATTTTTAGGGTTTTTGTATGTTAGATAATTTCACCCCTAAATTATTCTGATTACAACAACATTGTGTTAAATGAATCCTATTAATGAAATGTCTTTTTGCATTGTCAGATATAATAAAATTACACTTGTGAAAATAGAATAATATTTCTTCATTCAGGAAGATGCTCTTGGCGAGATCCGAACAGTGGAGAGTGAGGCAGCTGCCTACTTCGACCAGATATCAAGGTACTTTTTGACTAGGGGAAAAATAGTCTCCAAAGTTGCTAAATATCCACATGTTGTAAGTTTTTTTTTTTACTATTTTTTCTTTTAGGATGAAAATTTTAGTTCCATTTTTTATTTCTAAAATGACCTTTTTCTTAGTTTCTTGTTTGTTGCTAAAAATAATTTATTTTGTATTTGATAAATTTCTTTCGTTGCCTTAAACTTTATTAGTTTTATACATATATATATATGTGTGTGTGTGTATCAAGATAACTAAAAGATAGGTAGAGATATGTATTTAAACAATATTCAAAAATAATGTTATACCTCTCTCCTCCCTTTTTTCTCCCCCCTTAGATGAATGAATGCGTTAATTTCGATTTTTTTTTTTTTTTTAAGGTTGATTTTGTTATATGTCATCAACTTTCACAAATTAAATTTAGATTGCAATGAGACTATTGTTATCTGTATAATGTTGGGCTACATTTTACCAAATAAGTAATCTCTCTTCAGAGGTTAATCTAGAACAAATTTAGTGCTGCATTGAGGCACTTTCACAAAGTCAGTTTTTAGTAATGAGGTACCTTCACAAATTCTACTTTCAGCAATGAGGTACCTTCACAAAGTCAATTCTCAGCAATGTAACTGCACACTAAAACATTTTATACTCCATCGAACACACAAAATTACCCTCAATAAAGATCTAAGTAAACACCTACCTATCTTACATAAAAGAAACAACTTAACTCACCCATTGAATATATTTATTTTATTTTTTAAATGTATTTTAAAATTTATAAAACTGCTTTACGCATTTTAGTTAATTGTTCTGAAGTATCATTAATTTTCACAAACTTACTTGATGTTTTCACAAATTATTTTATCAATTCACAAATGGGGTACCATTTTTAAAAAGCTGAATTAATCCCTGCTCTTTTAAAAAATAAAATAAATAAATAAAAAGCCACTGCAATTTTTATATTTCTAGTGTCATTTTTGCTTTCTTGACAGGTGGACTCTGCTCAGTTCCCCATCATATGTATGTTCTTATAAATTTCTAGTGCAGGGCATATTATATTAATGTTAAGAGAAATGAATTTGATCAAACGCTTGTCACAGTGATAGAATGAAATCCTCACCCAATAGGCTAGCCACCGTTCACATAGCTGCCAAGTTTTACGCCCTGGGCGTAAAATTTACACTTTTATGACATTTTTTATACTTTTACGCCTAGATCGCGATTTTTACTCTTTTTCTACTATTTCAACATTTTTCTACTGATTTTTTTTTTTTTTTTTTTTTTCGTTTATTTGTTTAAGTATTAGATTAAATTTAATAAAAAAAAACGTAAAAAAAAAAAAAAAAAAAACTCATCTTAAAAAAAGTATTTAAAAAGTACAAATTTTGATGTAACACGGATGCTAAATACTTAGTAAACAAAGATCGCAATGTATTTGATCGATTGATTGATTCTGAGTTGATGCTTCTACAACTATCGTTGGTCCCTATTTATTGGTTGAAGCATGCTCTGTTTCAACGTCACCGCTTCAGAGGCGTGGCCTGTTTTTTCCCTCCTCACCATGCATACTCAGTTCACCTCAGGGGCGGCGGAACGTGAATTTTATTGACCGGGCCTGGAATACTGAAGCATGATCAATGGCGCACCACTGGGGGGGGGGGGGGGGGGGGCTAAGGGGGATCGAGCACCCCAGACCAAAACGAAACATAAGAATAATATTTTATAAAAGCTGTATTAGCAAAATTTTATTTTTAACTTTGTAAAACAGAAAAAGTTAGGCGACACTTCTTACCGATTTCTCTTGTTCGTTGCATAATGGGCACATACAAGGTTCAGCATTTGCAATTTTTGTAAAATTAGTGTTATCTTCATCTCTACGAGTATCATCATTGTTTTTATCAAGTACAGTTTCTTTTTCTAAACTTGGAATCGGGGAGTTTGAAGACACTTTAAAATATGACTCGATTTTTTTCCGATTTCTGGAACTCATTTTTATAGGTGAAAAAAATAAATATGTAGTTCAATTAACCAAAATGCGTGTTTAGATGGAGCACAGGAAAAGCGTCTTCCTCGTTCTCTTCCTGACTGAGACCATAGAAGCCACTGAAGGAGAGAGGGGACTTGTCACCCCAAAAATACGGACATAAGAATAGTCGTCTCTGAAAGGGGAGGGGGCGGGAGCACATTCAGCGGCTAAATTCTACTTTACCTCATCCCCCGAGGCGCGAGTGACTGAGACTGTAGTAATGGGTATTGCACTTCTCACCTGAAAATTCATATAGAACAAGGAATATAATACAACACACAGATCAATGGGGATTCCTGGAAACTTGTTAGCAATCCCTGCTTTCCAGAGAGTAAAGAAAACTGGCTTACTAATCCTTTTTCTGCCGTCACCAGCCCCCCCCCCCCCTCCGCACACACACTGTTATCCTTTCAGGAATGTCATATCTGTAGGGAAATAGATTGCAACAGCTATTACACATATTATAAGCGGCAACCAGAGAGTTATCCTGCTATGTAACTCTTCACCTTCTTTTATTATCAAGTCAGGTCAGAAAAGATACAGTACAAAAAAAAGACAAAACTAATGCCCGGGCAGTTCCGCCGCCCCTGGTTCACCTCAACCCTTGCTTTTCTCGTAAGAACGGAAAACGTGGTTGTGGGTAATGTTTGTTTTGTTATTATGTTTGCCATAGGCGCCGACTTTTGTTTTTCACTACGGGGGCGAGATTTATTGCTTACAGGCGGCTGAAGATAGTGTAGGAGGGGGGGGGGGGGTAAAGTACCGGAATAAATTAAAAAATCCAGTTACTAGAAATTAATAACGATACTGATGCTGCTAATTATATAATAATTAATTAAATTTCATTCTTTTACAATTGCTTTAATACTTTCAAGGAATATCATAATTTAAAGTAAACTAAGTTAATATAATTACATATTACCCATACGTTTAAAGGAACCCACCACTTTTTAATTTTTTTTCCCCTTATAAACTTATATTTATCTCATATTCATATGTGTATTATGAAATTTTATTAACAAGCAAAGTGATTTTTACAGGAAAAATAAATAAATAAAATAAAAATAAAGAGAATCGCATATATATATATACTTAAAATTTTTTACATTCTTTTTCTACAGTTTTCTGTATTTTTTCACCAAATTTTTTGTTGTAGTCATAAGAATATGTGTTATAACTGTAGGGCTGAATTTTGAAGTTTACTAATTAGTTTTGAGACAAAAAATTAAAAATAAATGTCTACGCAAAAATTTGAAAAAAAAAATATATATATATATATTTATATATATATATATATGTATTAATATTTTTCTTGTGAAAATGTTACAAAAAATTCATCCCTAACCCTATTAATCATTCAAATATATCCATTAGATCTGTTCTTAAATATCTGTAGAAGTTATACCATTTTGAAGATCATGAATACAGAAAATTGCAAACTGAGAAAACGCAACTGAAAATTTTAAAAGCGTTTTTACTATCTTTATAAAGATCAAATAAATTTTTAAATTTTAAAATTCAATTGAAATTTTTCCTCAATCATATTAGAGATTACAAAGTAAATTTTTAGCTAAAAAATGAAAAATTAATATTTTCACTAATTTTTTATTTTTGAAATGTCCAGAAACAATCGTAAATTGGTGTAGAAAAATGCACCGAAATGCTGTTCAGAAAGGTAATGAATAAAATCTCTGCGATCACAATAAAATTTCAATAAGTCGTTGTAATCGTTTCGAATCGACACAACTGAGCACAACTTTTCATTAGGCGAAAAGATATAGAAACAGGGCAGGATGAAAGCAGAAAAGCATTACCTTTAGAGCATCGCGTTCAGCCCATTCAGAGGGGGGGGGGGAAATATTCGAAAGAACTTGTGTTTATTGCATAATGAAGCCTGATTAAAGGTCAAATCTAATTATTTCGATTCGAAACAACAGTTGCTTGTTTTTGTAATTCATGGTGTTAGCGTACATGTACAATGCTTTCTTTAATTATACTAATTTAATGCTATTTCTAAAATTTTCTCTTTGGTGTCTTTTTAAAAATTATAAAACTTATAATTTAGAATAATGAAAAATTATTTTAAAATAATGACAAATAAATTTTCTTGTGCACATATTATATCCACTCATTATTTTACCACTGACTCATTTATTACTATCATAGATCTATTTTTTCATATCTGCAAGTTTGCGACATGTCCAATTTTGAAGATCATGTATTATTTTTTTTAGTTTATTTTTCTGTTTTTGTTATGAAGTTCTAATGAAGAATGAAGTTTAAAATTTGCGATTTATAAGATTTCAAAAAGAAAAAACTCATATGAGTTATTCTATATTTTTGTTTTTATTTTTTATTTTAATACACATTTCCTGTGCAGGAAATTAATAACAAATAAACTGAATTTATTTATCAATTTACCGTTCTTAAAAATAACTTTAAAAAAATGTAAAAATGTCAGATTTTGAAATTTAAATTGAATTAAAAATTTTCCAGTATTTTGAGTTTTCCACCAAAAGTCATCCTTTAAAAAAAATGGAACATAAGGAAATAAATATAAAACATGTGACAAACTTAATGTGTTTTCTCTAAAATAAATTTTTTACTACAGCAGCAAAATTTTAAATTTTGGGAACAGAATTTTCTTTATTTTATTTCACATTGATAACTCAACAATTTTCATTTATTAAAATATTTTCAAAATAAATTTATAGCCCCAAAATTCAAATTTTGTGAGGGGAAAATAAATCAGTTTATATTAATTAACTCTATAATTTTGATTCTCAAAAAGCTTCAAAATACTTTAACCAAATTTTCAAAATACTTGATTTTTTTTCCCCTGAAAATAATAATAATAATAATGACTAATAATTAATAAGTGTATAAGTAATTCAAAATATCATTTATAAACTTCCTTAATAATTAACCTGCTGATAATAATGCACTACTTTTTTTTCTAAATCCATTTTGTAATTCTGACAACTTTAAAAGCGTTAATGAATTTTTCAAAAATTTAAAGGATGCACAAACCCCCTACGTTTGCGTCTAGAATTCCTCAAAAAAAAAAAAAAAAAAAAAAAAACATTGAAAAAGCTTACCTTGTTTTTCAACTTTATTACAAGTCTCCGGTTTTTCTTTAAAAGATCCTAGAATACACTTTTAACTGTCGATGCAGTAGGAAGACACTCGCAACTCTATCTTTTGGTTCAGTAGTAAATAAATAAATCGAAGAATATAAAAATTTTTGATTTCATTAGATAAAATTTTAAAATAGTTTCCACTACTTAGAAAGAAGAGTTAAATTTCAGTTAGTCTTTTTGTTTTAGAAGTAGGATGAAGATTCAGTGATTGAGACTTACAATGAAGATAATTTCAAAAGAACCGTTGCCCGAATTTGTCTCCATTAGATATAACCAAATAATTTGGATAAGCTAAAAGCTAAAAAATAAATAAATAAAACACGGAGGCTCAGGTCTAAAAATTTCTCAACTGAATTCTTCTTTTCATTCTTTCCATCCAAGTAAACTTCGTTGGGATGTGTGTGTGGTGGTGGGGGCGGGGGGGGGGGGAGATAGACATACAGACGATTCTATTGTAGTCCTCTTCTTTTACCTATAGAATTTATTTCGATTTCGAAGGTCTTTGATGTGTTGTGTTTAACACTTTAGTTAATCCCCATCCTTAAAGAGCAAAGAGCTTATAGTCCCACCAGCCTATGTTAAAGATATGAAAATTGAAAACTATCCCAGATCCCACCCCTTCTTTGTGTGTTTTATGGTTTACACTTTACAGTAAGGACTTGTACTTAAAAAATACATGATAAATGATATACCCATAGTTACAGAAAGTCATAAAGTTAACAAAAGAAGACGTACAAAAACCTTAACAAAAGTTGAAAATAACTGTCGCCGATCGGAGATATTTTTCAGAGAATTAAATCACATATGTTATTGTTTACTTTTGTTATACGTTTAACTTGAACAAACTGTAGCAGACTCATTTTTAAAAGGTGTCGCCGGCTCTATTTTGCGGCGAGATCAAGGGTTGAAAATTGAAAAAGGCTTAAATTCTCAACACATCCTGTCTGTGAAGAGATACACCCTTTATAAAATTTGAAGGTTAGCGTTGCTTTTCAAATTTTTAACAGGTGCATTCCTAAAAGGTCAATGCATGCACCTTTTAAGAGGAATGAGACAGCAGGTACATATTGCATTTCCCTATTGAAAATACATCTTAAAAATATCCTGAAACAAGCAAAAGGAGGGTGGAGTAAACGGAAAGCGGGAAAAAGATATAATCACTAGACATTTTCTTGTTTCATGACAGTATAAAATTTAAAAATTTTTAATCATAAAATTAAATCCCGTTAAAATTTTTATCGACTTTATAAAATTTCGTATTATAGGCATCTTTGTAATTTGTTTTTAAATTGTAATTTTGTTTCTAAGTTCATTAAAAATAATAATAATTATAATTCTCAATGAATATGAGGCCCAATGAAATCTGTCATTAAAACAACTTTATTTCACTACCATTCTTTTGCTTTATCTGTAGTTAAAAAGAAAAAAGAATTGCTAGAATATTGTAGCCATCTCAAAATTTTCTATACCAATTCACACAGTAAAAGTTATTTATTAAATTTATTTTCCATGATGAATGCAGACGATTTTCATCTCAAAGAAGTATAACACAAAATAAAAAAAGAAATCAGTTTTGTGCTGATATCTAAAAACCTAAACCAATATTTTTTTTTTAATTATCACCAATATACGGTTAAGCAATTGTTTTAAATGTATTGAAATGTTCTTTAAAAAGGTATCTATGTTAAAAATTCATGCTCCCGAGGGATGTCGGGGACGATACCCCCACATAAAGAAAAATGTTTTCTTTGGTTAATTATTACTATTATATATGTAATTTTATATTGAAAAGTTAAAAAAGTAATTTCATTAAATTAATTTATTCGAAACTTTTTCCTATACTGCTATAAAAAAAAAAAAAAAAAAAAAATTGAAAGCAATGTTATAATTCGATTAAAAAAAAAAAAAGTTGTGCCTCAAGGGACTAATGTGCAAGTTGCACCGAACGAACAAACTATTTCTTTCAACGAAAATGCCTACTAACCCTGAACGATAGGTCTAATATATCGTATCGTATTTATCGTAATATAACTCAATACTTATTTGGCTTCCTTCTTTGACTCGTTTTAATACGCATTTTTTATATGCATGAGCAGCCCCCGAAAAACAAAAACATTAAATCATTAAATTCATTTTTTTACTTATTTTTATTTCATATTATTTCACGGGCACTTTTTATTTCCTAATTCAAAATTATTTAAAAAAAACTTTTTCGATATCGCTTGTAACGATACTGATTATTATTAATTTTCTTTTCTTTTTCTTTCAATAATAATAATAATAATGATAAAGATTTTGATGAAATTCTGGCAAAAGCAGAATTTAGTTTAGGACGAAGGACTATTAGATTTTTTTTTTTTTTTTTTTTTTTTTCTTTTTTCAAATTATAACATCACTTTCAAATTATTCAATTATATTTTCGATAAATTTTAGATTTCGACAAATGTACAATTATCGAAATCGACAACGCAGATTGAGACTAATAGGCCCTCAGTCCTAAAAAAAGAAAGAAATGAGGTAATCAATTGTTGAGCAATTAATTCCCAAATCATTGATTCCCGAATTAGGTTTAAATTCAGTTCAATTTAATTCAGTTAAAAACACTAGTTTAAGTCAAGATCTAAATAAATATTAATTTTGGTTAAATTTCGTCCATTAGTTCGAGAGATACACGGACCAATTACAAATTTTTTTATACATACACACAAGAGAAACACACAGACATTTTTGAAAAATGGTAAAATCGGGTTCAGATTTAGAAAATCCCAAAACGAGTAAAATACATCAAAAACTAAAAGGCGAAAATTTCCACAAATCGAATACTTTCTTTTTATGCGTATGTGTAGAAAAAATTTTAAAGATAAAAAAAATTACTTATATATATTACGTCTTCTATTTCAAACTTTACTCTTAAATTAAATGTTATGTTGTTTGTTATTACCTTTCTTCAAGGTAATTTTCAAAGAATTTTTTCAGATTTACTTTTTTCCAGAAATGAATTATTTAAGTTGTACCGTGTTCTCTTATTTCATTTATCGAATTTATAATGAATAAGAAAAGAATTCCACATCCATTTCTTATTAATGTTTTTTTTTTTTTTTTTTAAACGGACGTTGCTGTTATTTATATCGAAAATATGCAAGAACAACAGAGAATCTGAAATTCAAATTGTTTACATTTATAATTATATGTGAACAACTTAATATGTGAACAACATATTTAGAAAATTAAAATCAAATTAGATATTATAAATTTTATGACATATTTCAATTCACGCATTTCCCTAACAGCACACTTATCCCTAGTACATCTTGAGAATATCACTTAGACGTACTTTCATCCATAGGATATCCTGATGATGTCTTGTGGATGAGATGTGCTGTTAGGGATATATTTATTAAATTCTTAAATTGATTACCTAAGACGTTTTGTAAAAATTTGCCGTATTTACTTGTCCACTAAATGTTAATTATGAGATGCGGTTTTCTAAGACAACACCTTTTAACCAATTATCATTTTTAACAATTCTTCCTCTTTCCTGGCCCCACCGGCAGCCAAGTACTTCTGCACTCAAAGTTGGTAGACGGGAATTGCTGGGTTCGTTGTTGGATCCCAGGTTGCTTTCGTCGATCAAGTCGTTCGGAGTTTTTCATGGTTTTCTCCAAAAACTCGCTGAAATACGGGCTAAGACCATTTAAAAATAATTCCATGGAAGGCATTCCACCTATAACTCTAGGAATCTAGTGTTGTCAATCGACCTTAATTTTAACAACTAACCTTCCTCTTCCCCTGTCTCGTGCAAGATTGTTAATAATCAACATCAATAAATTCAAAGATTTACAAAAAAAAAAAAAAAAAAAGAAGATACATACACAAATACCGATAAATTTAAAATAAATACAAACATAAAATTCTGTGTTTTTAACAGCATTATAATTTTTTTGTTATGAATAGCAAATGTTCAGAACAAAAGCTTTTGCATTTAATACTTGTCAATATGAACACTTTCTTGAGAACTGGGACTGTCGGACTTCAAATGGACATGGACATTAACATGAAAATTAGTCTTTCTGCGTCAACCTACCTTTTGACGATAGAGGGACAAGGACTGACTTTGAAAAAATCTCGGTCAGTTTCTGTCGCGCAAAAAGAGAATTGTATAAAGTATATCCTGTTTTTTGCTAATCCGTCAGTAAAGAAAGGAGGAGAGAAGAAAACAATAAATTTGCAATGTGAAAATGTTCATTAAAATTCAAATTTGTGATAATTTTTTTTTTTTCGTGTTTGAAAATCCCGTTGGAAGCACGGGGGCGAAAAGATACTTTTGCCCCCGTGAAAAATTACAGCGGGGGCGACCGCCCCCGCTGCCCCCGTTAAGTCGGCGCCTATGATGTTTGCTTACAATTATCGTGCACTTTTGAAAATTTTGATGATGGCTGAAAAGAAATTATCAACTGTTTAAAGATAGCTATACAACTGAATTTCAATGTATAAGAGACTAGATGGAAAGTTTGCATATTCTGTTTATTGTCAATCCAGTTTTACAATTTCTCATGGCGGCAAATATGATATAACCAAACACATTGGAAAGAAAAAAACGTCTATATTATACAAAATCAGCTAATATTAGCGAAAAGAGTAAAATACATAACTATTTCAAGGAAGATAATCAATTGTATTTTACTATATTCTGAGATAGTGTAAAAAAAAAAAAAAAAAATATTTCAACAAATGTAGTTTTTACATTGTATTTTAAAAAATGAAGCTTTTAAATTTCTTTCTTTTTTTTTTTTTTTTTTTTTTTTTTTTTGAGTTTGTAAATATAAAAACTAATCAAATTTAAAAATAGCTATCTGAAATATTTAAAAATAATTACTGCATCTGATACTACTTAGCAGTTTGAAAATTATTTTTAAAATAAATCTGTGAATTCAGACTAATTGCATCACTGCATGAGTATATTTAATGTGTAAGTTCAGTAAATAATTATGAATGATAGCTGAACTTTGCATTATATTACTTTTTATCAATTTTGCAAAAACCCCCTTTCCTCCCTTGGGGGTAGGGGGGGGAGAATAAACACGTTTCGAAGCATAACTTTGCTTCAAATTATCTCAGTAAGATTAAATTTTATGTGTGGGTTGTTTATGCGTTCCCAACATGCACTATAAAGGGATTTTACAAATTTCTCCCCTCCCCCCCCCTTTTAGGGCAGGGGGGGAGGTAAATACGCTTTCAAGGTTAACTTTGCTTCAAATTATCTCAGTAAGATTAATTTTTACATGCGAGTTGTTTATGCTTTCACAACACGCATTATAAAGGGATCTTACGAAAATTCCCCCTTCCCTACTTCAAAGGCGGAGAGGGGGGCAAGAACACGTTTTAAAGAGTAACTCTGCTCCAAATTATCTCAGGAAAGCGATTTTTTGATAGGTTGATTGGTTATGCGTACTCAACACGAACTACAAAGGAATTTGGAATTCCATGCTATCACCCCTTTCAGGGTTGGGGGTGATTTAAAACATGTTTCCATGCGTAACTCTGTTCCAAACTATCTTAGAAAGGCAATTTTTAATGCGTGGACTGCTTATGGGTATTCAACACACACTGCAAATTGATTTTGTGAAACTCCTCCCTACCACCCCTTAGCAGGGAAGGGGGTAAACATGAATTCATGTGTAACTCTGCAATAAATTATCTTATGAAGGAGATTTCCGATGTGTGGGTCAGTTATATGTATCTAACTCATAAAAGATATTTTGCAAAATCTCCCCCTCCTTTCCTTTAAGAGTGGGCCGGGGGGAGGGGCTAAAAAACACATTTTAAAACATAACTTTGCTTCAAATAATCTTATAATCCTGATTTTTTAATATGTGGGTTGGGTATGTGTATGCAACATGCACTATAAAGGGATTTTGTGAAGTGTGGCGAGTGGGAAAACCGCTGTCGAAGGTATCGAGAACTTTAACTTAGATTTTAACTGATTTCGATGATTTTATTATTATTATTAATGATATGGTATTTTGAGACTTCCTTTCAATATAATGACCAGCGAAGCAGGCAAAGCCTGCTAGTACTGTAATAAATGCCCGTACAATAACTTAGATTGCGAGATTTTTAGATAAATTATTAATATTCGTTTTAGGTTTTGAGTCAGGTGTGGGTCATTAAAATTCTCTATTGTGAGTTCAGGTCGATTTTCAGGTTACTATTATTTAGTAGCGTAAATAAATAAGCATGATTATAAACCTAGTGTAGGCATTTATATTTTTAAAAAACAAAACTGTCTTCTATAAAAAATCTACAGGTATTATAATTTTTGTCCCCCCCCCCCCCCCCCCCCCAAAAAAAAAAAAAAAAAAAAAAAAAGTCTTTGAAATTTTTTTTTTTTTTATTTAACATTTAAATTTTCTAAAATATATGTATGCTCAAAATATTTTGTTAATCAAAACAGTATTAATGTATAACTGAATGAACTATTTTTTTCTAATTCAGAATGTATTCTATTTTGAAAATATAGGCAAGATATCGAAATGCAAACTTTGAGATGTACAGGTATATACTTTACAGGGATCAGAATTTTCAGACTTTACTTAATTTTTTTAGAAACAATTTTCAGGTTTTTTGTTCTAAATGTTCTTATTTTTGTTCAATTTTCTTTCTTTTGGCTGTTTCTAAACAACTTATTTTCATATTTTTAATGAAAATATAAATAAACGAAGTAGAAACTATTAATTAAGTAAAATAAATAAAGCCTTAACTTTACTTCGTGTTAACATTTTCAGCTGGGCACCCAGCCCTCTTCAGACGATGACATCTGTTGTGGAGATCTTGAGTATCTTTAGACATAAGGTGGCACTACACTCTATCGGGTGCCACTATGCCGCTGTCGTTACATGCTTCATGATTGGTTACTATTTCTATGGCTTCCCGGAACATAGCATAATTGTAATATTCATTATTCGCAATCTTAACTGTTTTTTTTTTTTTTTTTTTTTTTTTTACAAAATTATAATATCCTCATCATTGAAAGTCTTAGCTAAAGCTGTATTTAATTTCCTGGTTTTTATATCATTCTTATGTTTATTAATTCTGGTTTTGATTTTTCTCTTTGTAACTCCAATGTAGGAACCTGGTTTATTATTTTTATCGATGAGTGGTATTTTATATATCCCTGCCATTTCCAAAGGGGGGATGGGGTCTTTATTGCTTCGTATTAGTTGAAAAAATTTCTATATTTCTATATATATTGGAGGCTCCGCGGACCCTCCAATAAAATAAAAAATGTAGCAAATAAATACAACATTGATATCCCTGTTAAACCCAATAGAAATATTTTTAAGCATAAGTTAAAGCATCCCAGTAATGTACACTAATTTCATTTTGTTGATAGTAAAGTAATGATGTCAAAATACATTTAAACGAAATTCATCCCATATGCTGTAATGATAAGAATTTTGACATGTTCCTGTACACAATCCATAAAAAATATAGACAAAAAAAAATTATATAGCTATTTCTATACATAGCCTGAATGTGTGTGCCAATTTGCAAGTCAGTCAGAGGATTTTTGCGGCTGCTATTGCGGTACATACAAATTCTGCCCATAGGCCGTAATGATAAGAAAAAATTTAGTGTGTCCTTGAACACGAACTACAAAGGGAATATACACCCAAAACTATACACCTAAAATTCTGTGTAGTTCATTAATATGTGTACCAAATTACAAGTTAATAGCTTGATTTTTGCAGTGGCTATCACAGTACATACAAATTCTTCCCATAGACCGTGATGATAAGAAAAACTTTGCTGTGACCCTGTATATTAACTACAAATGGAATACACACCTGAAACTGTACAGCTAATTCTGTTGGGCTCATGCATACGTGCACCATATTTCAAGTGAATAGCATGATTTTTGCATCCGCTGTCATACGACAGACAGACATACACACAGATGGAAACCCAAAATCTGAGTCTCAACAGAGGGCCTCCACTGACGTTTCGGCAAAAATTGTAAGTCAGTAGCCTGATTTTTCAAATAACAATCGTGGTACATACAAATTCTTCGCATAGGCCGTTATGATAAGAAAATCTTTGGTGTGTCCCTGTAGACGAACTACAAATGGAATAAACACCTAAAACTATACAGCTGATTTTGTTGGGCTCATGAATATGTGTACCATATTGCAAGTCAGTAGCAGTGGCGCCAACTTATATGGGCCCATGGGGCACGAGCCCACCCAATAATTTGCTCTCCCACCCCACCTAATTTTCATTATTCTTATTTATTATTTATTTATATTATTGAAGCATTTTCTTTGAAAAAAGTTAGGAATACAAGCCATAAAAGGAAATTCGGCAGACTCGCATTTAAATGTATGTCATTTAAAAGCTTCCTATTTTACAAATGACTTATGATCAGTGTAAATTGAAAATTCTTATAATATGTATTAGGCTTCAAAATCGGAAATTTTTGGGGACAGCAATAGACGTTTCACGAAAAATATATCGAGCACCCTGCTTCACCCTGCAGTGAAATTTGACCAGACGAAGGTTCATTCTTAATTCCATCATAACTTTATATTTTAAATAGTGTTGAATTAATGTATCCTTATCCGCCTTCATCCATGAAAAAAAATCTGGAATGACTCTACTCGACTTTCCGAGCATTAGGTAACAATTTTTATTTTATAATTTCGGCTTATATTTTTTGGTGTGCTGAAACCGAAAATGAAGCTAGTTTTTCATAGATTTTTGTCAATAAAGGGTGCTTACCTATACAATTTCTTCCATTGCTTTTCCACCAATATTATTTTATGGTAAGTTTTCCATGATTAATTAATCGTGGATACCTATTGTTGTAATTGCACAGCACTAGTGCGACATAAAACCCTACCAACCGACTTTTATGAAATTGTGTTGGTAAATGTACTGTACTGATAAAAATAGAGAAAAATGGGCTGCATTTTCGGTTTGAGCACAAAGATCAGTTAAAATCATCAACTTCATTTTTGTACACCTGTGATAATTGATGATTGTATAGAAGTAAGAGAAGTCTTTAAGTAAACAAACGAGAAAATTATAACAGAATCTCAGTATTTTTCTCTAAATAGTATGTTGTTTCAATTGCCCTTCAAATAATTTCAACCCATATATAATAATGATAGAGTTCTGTCCCTGTAAAAATCTATAAATTCTGGATTCACCAAAATCTATACATTTCGTGCAAAACTGACCTGTAACATCTATATAAACTTTCAGCTGAATTGGATGAAACACTGCCGTCTAAAACTCTATCACTTTAGAAAATTTGTGTCCATAAATCTAATGATACCAAAATTTTTCGTTGTTTACTTGTTAAAAAAACTATAAGTACTACAGTCTCTAAAATTTACAGAGTTTGTGTGACGAGGACCTATAAAGTGTAGTGTAAATTTCCAGTTCATTTGAATAAGGCGTTTAGACGCTGTCGCATTTTAAATAATTGAAACTCATAGGCCATAAGGATAAAGAATTTTTTTCATTGTATAAAATTATTGAGTTCGTTCGTTGATGACCTATAACATGTACAAAAATTTTCAGCTCAATTGGGTAAGTTATTTAAATAGTAACGTACTTTAAATAATTTCAGCCCATTGACTGATAAAGAATTTTTTGTTGCAAGCCTGTAAAAATCTATAAGTGCTAGATTCACCCAAAATCTATACAGTTCATGTGAAAGTGACCTATAACATTTGTGTAAATTTTCAGTTTATTTGAATAAGGTGTTTGGACTATACCGCACTTTAAATAATTTGAGCCTGTAGACCATAATGATAAAGAATTTTTTGTTGTGTTCCTGTAAAAAACTATAAAGGCTAGATTAGACAAAACAATAGGGTTCATGGTACGGCGACCTACAACATAGGTACCAACTTTCAGCTCATTGGAATAAAGCATTTAGACGCTACCATGTTCCCACACACACACACACGCATTCATACATAACAGCAAAAATGAACTCAGAGGACCTCAAAACGTATAGGTCAACGAAAATCTCAAATTAAAATTTTGTCGAGATTACAATACTTTCCTTACATAATATGTTCGAAAAGCAAAAATCTTTACAGCATTGTTCCTTTTACCCAAAAGTACTTGAGCCCACCCAATCTTTTTCAAAAGTTGGCGCCACTGGTCAGTAGCGTGATTTTTGCGGCTGCTGTTGCCCAACATACAAATTCTTTCCATAGGTCGTAATGATACGAAAAACTTTGGCATATCCTGTACACAAACTACAAATGAAATACACACCCAAAACTATATAGCTGATTTGGGAGGGGGCTTATGAACATGTGTACCAAATTTCAAGTCAATAGCATGATTTCTGTGACATTTATCGCATGACAAGCAGAACCCAAAACTGTTTAGGAGTCTCAACAGAGGGCCTCCACTGATATTTCGGCAATGACAATTTTCAAATCCCCGAAAAGACTAATAGTTACAATATCATAACATTGCACAAATAGTGTACATATGTATGTAGTTATATGTGGTTGTTTTAGATTGATTTCCATTACTATTTACTTAGAATGTTAATTTTTAAAAAAATATAATTTGGATATGTCGATAAAAAAAGTCATGAAAATTTGAGGTCATGAATTTTTTTTCTGTCAAGTCAGTAGACACCCTGTGTGAGACCAGCTCACCATCTACACGCTTAACTCCTACTGCCATTCTACTGACACATTGTTCAACTGCATATTTCAATTGAAGTCAGGGCCCGCTTTACCATTAGGCGAACCTAAGCAGTTGCTTAGAGCCGCCAAAAAATTTAAAACACAGTACAAAAACATTTTTAATAAAAAGAAAAGAAAGAAAAAAGCGTAAATCATTAACTGATTTTTGGCTTTCCCTTTTTTAAGGCATATATGCACATACTTGCCAACTTTTCCGGTTTTCCCGGAAGACTTCCGGTTTTTTAACGTATCTTCCGGTCTTCCGGACAGATGATGAAATCTTCCGTTTTTAAAAAAATCGCGGATATCGTTCGTTTTAAAAAGAAACCCAAATGTTCTACGAAAACTCCTGATTCCCAATCTTTTTCCATCCATAACATAAATGTCAATATTCATTTCAAACTTGCTTTATGAGATTCTAGAACATTTAAAGAAATAGAATTGTTAAATATTTCTTGCTGATGTAATTATTTTTTGCCCCCCCCCCCCTTTATTTATCTACAATTAGTGATCAGCAATCAAATGTTCTGCAGAAGTCTTTTCTTTCCTAATCTTTATCCATCTGCAACATAAATAATAATATTAATTTTAAAGTTATTACATTAGATTCTAGAAGTAGAGTTTAATCAGTACAAAAACCCTTAACGGGTTAAAAGTTTGTGACGCAGCTACTTTATCGCTATAAGAATTTGAAATATGGGTCTTAAAAATAATGATATCAAATTTTAAGTGACGCTTTGCTAGTAGTTAAAATATACATAGATTTTCTTATTTGATCATTTGCTTTTTTCTTTTATTTATATTTACAATGCAAACATATTTTTAACTTCAAGATAAGACAAATATATAAAATATACTCAGATGCTTTTTCATTTGCATTTCAATTTCAAAATAACAGTTTTAAAAGGAATGATATCAAAATTCCAGTGACGCCTCAATGTCACTTTAAAAGATTTGTTTTTAGATTCCACTAAAATTACCTTTGTTTTGTCTGATAAAGTATTTTTACACATTGAAACAGTGCTTTTAATTTTCAAATATATACTGTCAAAAAATCACACTTTCACTGAGTTTGCATTATAAATTGAAATTATTTATTTCAATAAATCGATTTGTCTTTTGCGTCACGCTATCCAAAACGGTAAGTAAAATTTGTGCAAATGTTTTCTTTGCATCACACTATCTCTTTGCACACATTTTGACTTAGTTGGGTACAAAGTAACATTAACATAAATTTTACTCACAGTTTTGGATAGCGTGACGCAAAAGACAAATCGATTTATTGAAATAAATAATTTCAATTTATAATGCAAACTCAGTGAAAGTGTGATTTTTTGACAGTATATATTTGAAAATTAAAAGCACTGTTTCAATGTGTAAAAATACTTTATCAGACAAAACAAAGGTAATTTTAGTGGAATCTAAAAACAAATCTTTTAAAGTGACATTGAGGTGTCACTGGAATTTTGATATCATTCCTTTTAAAACTGTTATTTTGAAATTGAAATGCAAATAAAAAAGCATCTGAGTATATTTTATATATTTGTCTTATCTTGAAGTTAAAAATATGTTTGCATTGTAAATATAAATAAAAGAAAAAAGCAAATGATCAAATAAGAAAATCTATGTATATTTTAACTACTAGCAAAGCGTCACTTAAAATTTGATATCATTATTTTTAAGACCCATATTTCAAATTCTTATAGCAATAAAGTAGCTGCGTCACAAACTTTTAACCCGTTAAGGGTTTTTGTACTGATATCATTACTTTTTATAGGTTATTAATCAAAAGATTAAATTAAGTCCTTCCGACTCGTAAGAAGTTTAGGTTGATTTATCTTTTCTTATGAAGTTGCCACCATTGTTTTCAAAATGCAGGGGTTAATCCAGGTTTTTGAAAATGGTACCCCATTTGTGAATTTTGTAAATAATTTGTGAAATTTTTTTTTATTAATTTGTGAAAATTAAAAATGCCTAGTGAACAAATTAACCGAAGTGCACAAAGTAATTTATACAGTTTTAAAATACCAATAAAAATATAAAAGTTGTAAAATAGAGTTATATTTATGTTGATTGGGTAAATACCTAAATTGAAGCTGTTTATAATTTTTTTGTAAAATATTTGAGTATGCATATTACGTGACATTTCAAACCATCTAAGACATCACATATAACAGACTCGTTTCAAAAGTCACAAATTTTAAAGATCTCAACTAGCAATGGATAAATGCTTTATTCTCTAATAAGCAAATAATATTCATCATACCAAATGCTATAATATAAAGCTATTATATATACGTTCTCCCTCCTCTCATTTTGTGTCACTTTGACAATTTTTAAACAGTAATGAAGGAAAAGCTAAACGTCCAATTTCAGGGTATTTGGGAAAATCCTGGGTCCTCAGGACCCATGAGTTCCGAAGATCTGGGTCCTTCTTTCAAAAAAATGGGTCGTATATACTATAAAGATATAAATTAAAATTATCTTATTGTAGTTAAAAGATATTTTTTTATGAATTTTTCATCAGCTCTTTTTGAGATTTCCTTAAAACTATTATGTAGGAGGTTTTTGCTGTTTAAAAACAACTGGAAATATTTAGCCCAGTGTGTTCTGGAACCAGAAAGGAAAAATTAACAAAAGAAAGTACAGTATAATAGCTATACATGTTTATATTTACTAAATACATCTTATTTTCAGTGATATAAAATGCCATTTAAAAAAAAAAAAAAAAGAAAGAAAAAGTCCTTGAAATTATCAGCATTAGGGATAACAAAAAAAAAAAAAAAAAAAAAAAAAAAAGGGAAGGAAGGAAAAGAAAATTTTGAAATAAACTAATGTTTGATTACAAAGATTGTCAATATTTTGAATTTTTAAATAACATTTTTCACCACTTTTCTAAAATAAAACTGAAATTATTTTTATTATTATTATTTAATGATTAAATTAATTAAAAATTATTTTAAAAAATAGTCTGTTATGGCCTTCACAAAACTTTCTTCTGTATCATTCTATATTACAGGGCCACTTACTGTTTAACATGCACAAAAATTCAAACATAGCTTCTAACAGTAAATATTTTTATTTATCTGTGGAATTTGATGCAGATTTAATCAACAGATGCTGAAATGTAGCCACGTGAAAAATAACAAAAGGTGAGTAATAGCAGCGCCACCTGTAGGCCAATATACATCAAATTAAGTCAATAACTGTTTTGGCGCATTTATATGCCATAGAAGTTGAAAATTAGTCTTTCTATTTACGCGCGCAGCAGCGCCACCTGTCGGCCGATATGAACCCAAATTGAATCAGCATAGTATTTCACAGTAGTCCTTTCATATACCAAGTTTTGTGCAATAAATGGTAATAGAATATGAAATATAGTCTTCCCATTCAAGGGAAAAACTGCAGTATAACAGCGCCCCCTATCGGTCGGTATGCACCAAAATTGAATGAGCAAAATTTTTCATAATGGCCTTCTCACATATCAAGTTTTGATCGAGTATATATGATACAACCTTAGATATAGTCTTCCCTTAAATGGAAAAAATCGTATCGTCACCTGTTGAGTGATTTGCACCAAAATTTGATAGACACTAATTTATGTCAAAGTGCAACTACATATAAATTCATATGAAATTGTGTTCTCTAGTTCTTGAAATATAATCGCCACAAATTCTTGTCCCACACAAATAGAATTTTCTAAAAATTATCAAATCTTGTTCAGGACCTATCAAAACGTATAAAACCATCGAAAACCGCAAGTAAAAAAAAATTTATGAAACCAATTTGTTTTTCTATTGAATACAAAATAAAGTAAAAATTGAAGTATGGCGTTTCCGGAAAAAACGGGAAAGTTGGTAGCTATGTTCATGCCTTTCATTTCACTGGAACAACCAGACGTTAACAGCGACCTGCGCGATTAATATGAAAAAATGTATATTATTTTCGTCCTTTTGTAAAAACTTATTAGATTATAATTACCGAAATAATTATTGAAGTAATAATTTATCATGGTCCTCTTAAATCCGGAATTGCAAGGATCGCGGCAATTTTGAATTTTACAGATTTGTGAAAACTGATTTTTGATAATAAAAGAAACATGCCACATGCTATTTTTACTCCTTAAAAGCAAATTATACTTAATTTGGCGAATTAAATAATAAAATAGGAGACATGCACTCCGGAATTTTATAAAAACCCGTATTTTTCAGTTTCTTGGGGGGTGGGGGGAATTATTAAAAGTATAAAGATAAATATTCTATGATTTTGTATAATGTCAATAAATTTTAATATTATCCCTTTTATAGTTAGTTCTTAGCTCTCAAAAGAAATAAAGATGTACAGGTGAGAGTTACGCTAGTCTGCATGCGGCCTGCTTCAAGGTCAAAGAGCAACGTGTTATGTAGAAGTAGGTCAGCGATTCTGTTAGGATCTTGAAGGAGTGTGTTTATTATCATTTAGCCAAGTCAAGAGATAACGGAATATTGAGCGTTATTTATTTATTTTATTCAGTGATTTTATTATTAAATATAATAGATACTTTTACTATGATTAAATATTGGACAAATGAGCACGCGTTTCCGGAAGTCACCGTGGAATGTCCATGTCCAACTGTCTTGCAGAAATCATTTATAATCTAAGTAATTGTTATCGCAAAATCGAAACAACATAAAAAAAAAAAAAAAAAAAAAAAAATCAAAAGCTATTTTTAAACGCATGTGAACGATTTTACAGAACGCTCATCCCACACACACAAAAAAAAAATCTTTCTTTCGTTTGAGGATGAATTTTATTGCGCATCCCCTAGGCACCATATTAGTATATTTAGCTTCCCACCTTTGATATTTTTTGCGTAATTTACGCGCTATAGCGTATCTGTGGCATTAATTTACTCCATTTACTAACTTCTTTTACACCTCATTTCTCATTTGTAAAACTTCATTGCAGTAGAAAATTGAGAAATTGCATATATGTTGACAGGTTAACACCAAAAAATGTCAAGTCAAATTGTTAAAAGATAGAATAAATGTATAAATAAATTGCATTTAAAAAAAAAAAAGTAAAAACTTAAACACTCACAAGATAGGACTGGTCAAAATTGTATTATAGACAGTTTTCCAACTTTTTTTAATCATCTGTAAAATTATATTTATTTAACCAAAAGAAAATGTGATAATTTATTTTAAATTTTATGTTTTCGCAAAGCAATAGAACAGTAAAATCTTACTGAAATTCTTTATGGAGTTAGACCCTTTATAAAAATTCTTGAATTGCATATACAGACTACTGTAATCACATTTGCTCAACCATTTTATTTCTTCCAATGAACTTAGAACGCAGCAGAAAAGACAGAGGCTAAGCTTTGAAACAGAGCTTCTGTTGGCGATTCATTACGTGAGGATGCGATTCGGAGTATCGGCACTTTTTACTATAACCTTTTTGAATCGGAACTTTCTTTTCTCGTCTAGAAACATAGTTTCTTTTTTTTTTTTTTGGGGGGGGGGGGGGACTAGTTGCCTGTGTATGTTTATCATATTGCAGAGAAATACTTTTTTATTTTTTGAAAGAATGTGGTTTTTCGACCATTTTCCAAATTTCGGCTGAGCGCTGAGCTTCGATACAGGGCACGCATTGGCGATTCGTTTTGTAGTGATGTGATTCAATGATGAGATTCGGTTATGCGGCACTTTTTACTAGTAATCTTTTTGTATATGAATCGGAACTACGCTTTTGCGTCTCGGAACTGTTTTTGTTTTCGAGCCGACCGATCGTGTTCGAGTGTGTTTTTCGTACAGGATTGATTCTTTTTCTTTACAGCAGAAAAGGGTTACAAAGGATTTTTGTTGTTTCTTCTTCAGAGCATTTCTTCTTCAGTTGTTTCTTCTTTCAAAAATATAAAGAAAATGTAAGTTTCAAGTGAGATTTTTTTTTTTTTTTTTTTTTTTTTTTTAATCACTAAGAATGGACTTTTTGAAAGTGCCGTTTTGCCGAAAATTTATTTTGTGAAGGTACCGCATCGCTGAAAATTCATTTTGTGAAGGTACCGCATCGGCGAAAATTGACTTTGTGAAGGTACCGCATGGCCGAAAATTGAATTTGTGAAAGTGCCGCAAAGCGGCACTAAATTCGTTCTGGATTAACCCCTGAAATGGCAGCTACAATTTATTAATGGACTTGGTGGATTTATTAATGAGGACTATGTATATATGCAGTTTTAAGCAAATCATTTCAAAAGTTGTGATAATTTTCAAGTGGCCACCATTTAGACACAAAAGGACAGAGTGACAGATGCCCAGTGAACTTATCAAAGACATTTGAATGATATGTCAACTGCGCAAATTTGATTTGAACTGATTCAATATTACAAAAGTTATTGTAATGAAAAAAATTTAAATGGCTGCCACTTGGAAACAAAATGGTGGAGCAAGTTGCCTAGCAAACTTATCCATGATATTTGAATTGTAAGTTCCCTCCCCAAATCTGATTTGAACCAGTTTAGTATTCTAAAAGTTATCGTGGTGGCACATTTTCAAGTGGCTGCAACTCGGAAACTAAATGCTAGAACAAAATTCATCCAAGATATTTGTGTGATAAGTTCAATGTTCAACTTCAACTGATTCAGTATTTAAAAAGTTATTCTGATGATAAATTTAAAAGTGGTAGCCTGATTTGAGAAATGGCCGTACTTAAGATATCGGTCATTTTGTTAAAAATGGCAGATAAAATTTATTAATAAATACTTGGTTGAGACCCTTGTGTGGTCAATCATCAAAATTCAAGCAAATACAGTCTTAACTAACCTTTTTTCAATGTGGATTTGAAATTTTCATGTAGCCACCACTTGAAAACAAACTGCAAAGCAATGTCGTTAACAAACTCATCTAAGATATTTGTAAGATAAATTTGCTGTATAACTTTGGTTCAACTTTGAGTATTATGTCAAAAATTATCGTAATCACAAAATTTCCATTATATATACAGAAAAACTCAACATTTTTTACATTTATACGACCATTTTTTAATTCATGAAATCAATGAAGGTAGTGAATCAACGAAGGCTTTTCTCGCTTCGCTGGTCACTATATTTAAAGGAAACTCTTTTCTATATAACTTTACAAAAAAAAAAATTTAAAGAAATCATGAAGAAATTTAAAGCCCGCTTTGGTTCCCCGCTGCCTTCGGCAGCGACCCACTCATTCGCTGACTCTCAGGTGACTGTCCCTATTGCCTGTGACGACCGCTTACCAGTGGGCTTCCATTTGAGTGCTTATCAGATGACAGTTTCAAAAAGATTGAAGTAGTCATTTTATATTTGAATCCCAATTACATATGAACAACACTATATGTGGTGCATATAATATTTTCTTTCACGTTATTTTCTATATTTATTTTATTTAATCGATCAACCATAAAATGACAACAATTTCACACAGAATGAAATATGTAAACCTGATCATGGTACAGGCAGCCTTAATGTAACTCTCCTTGGTGACTTTTCAATTTTTATCGTCACTTTAGACAAAAATACATATATAGATGAAGAAAATAATTTAGATTTTAAAACTTTGCATTTCGTCAAAAAACTATTTCGATAATATTTTAAATAGGGAACTGTTTTATAATTATGGTGATTCTATTTCATAATTGTTGATAATAAAGTTACAATTTTATAAGGAGAAAATATTTCAATGTATTCATCCACTGGACCACAAACAGTAAAATGTAAAAAGCAAATTTCTGATTGGCAACACTGCAAACAACAACAGTTTGTTTTGTTACCATTGCTTACTTTGCTTACAAAATTATATTGCATTATTTTTAAAATTTTCTTTTTTTTTTTTTTTCCTTTTTTGTTTTTTGTCTGGTAAAATCTTGGATTAATCTACATTTACATACATTATATTTCAGGTAGGAATTAGTATTTTAATAGTTTTATTTTACTTTTTATACACATTGCCCATTGTGAAGCATGTGTAAACTTTGTACATTTAGTTTCTCAGTTTTTTTCAGCTTTTTTATGTTTGATGCATATTTGTTCTTTTTTTATACACTGAAGATTAAAATAAATATTTATTACTTTTATTGAAATATGTATACCATGAATCATAAAATATTTCATGACAAAAAAAAAATAATAATAATAATAATAAAAATAAAAACATTAGCAGAATTTTCTGAATCTATCTGCAAAAAAATAAAATTTATCTTGAAATAGTGAAGAAGGAAGGCACTCCCTCTCAGGCCTAGCACCGTGTAGTCAGTCAGCCTTAGTCCCAAACACAAACACACTCAAACCATGCAAGCCGAACCAAGTCTGGTATCACTAGGAATAATTGCAATTCATAAAATTAATTTGTAGATGCAAATTTTACATAAATTAAGACTATACAATATAGTAATCTAGAGCAGGGTGCGAAATTTCCACACACCAACTCGCCATTGGCGAGTGGAATTTTTACTGTGGCGAGTAAAAATTTGGTCAAGTTATAGATAGAATTCTTACATGATACGGTGACAGAAAACATTCTTTTTATAGATTTAAATAAGACAAAATCTTGTGATCTTATAACCTCTCCTTTCTCTCTTCTCGGAGTGTTGAGTCTGTGTGTGCGCTGTCTGACGATCGCCCCAGCCTAGGAAAGGAAAAATGCTTAGTACATGCATAAAAGTTTTAATCTCTTCGTCAGTTTCGTTTCTCTCACTTTGATTTCTCCAAGCTGAGTGAGGACAGACGAGCAGAGAAGAGAGCCTCTTTGCCCGTCGCCCTCTATCCGAGAGAAGAGAAACACGAAAGTTTGCCTATGCGATATTGGTGCATGAAAATGAGCTCGAGCCCTTTTAAAGATACTGCTTATTTTTATTTTGTTGAATAATTACCAAAAAGTAGTTCACATTCTCCAGTTTTTCATTGAAACGTCAAGGATTTGCGCCTGTAATGATTTGTAAGCAACGACTATGTCAAAAAAGTTATTCTGAAATGGTTATTTCAAATGACAATAATGAACAAACTATACACACCGACATTCCGTCTGATTACAAAAATAAAATGGACAAAAAACACATTTCTGATGAAAAAAGTTAAATACCGTATATTTCCGTGTATAAGCCGAGAATTTTTGGAAATTTTTCAGAAGCTGAAGTCGGCTTATATATAAGGGTACATATTTTTAGGAAAAAACGTACATTAGAAACAATGATTGAATACATAGATTTTAAGCTTAAAAACTATATATAAAGTAAAATAGTGATATTAAACCTTATTTTTAAATAATTATCACATATAAAACTTTTAAATTAGCAATTTTAAATTTATTTCAAGAAACGCTCAATGTAGTCACGTGTGTTACATTTATTTATTTATTTTTTTGACCTGCCGGTAACTGACATCATCGGCAGATTGCACGAACGGAGTAACTACTATGTCTGATTCAGAAATAGTATAAGAAAAACTTGAAAAAACAGGACTCCTGATCATATTTTTTATTTATACAATTAAATCATATCTGTTTAAAATGTTTCAAGGCTTACACTAGCAAAAGAAGTGGCAAATCTTTGTTTTTTTCATATAGAAGTTTCTTTTTTAAGATTGCCTTGAGGTACTGATAAAAATACTCAAAAGTAGAAATATACAAAATAATTTAGATATGTCATAAAAAAAAAAAAAAAAAAAAAAAGATGCAATCGGTCTTTTAACGGCTTATTTATATAAACATCCAGCGGCTGCATCATCGACGTTAGGGTTAGGCCTCCCGGTATTATGGCAAGGCAACCATCATTTTCAGCTGCTGGGACTTGTGTGTGCGAGTGCGTCTGTGCTAGCCTCCCTTCTGATAGGGTTGCCAGAGTTAAAATTATCGTCATTGGCGAACACACTGCGATCATTTTACGTCATAGCTAAGCAAGGTAAGAAATTCTATTGGATAAGCATGCATTTTGTGCAATTTCATTGGATAGATTATCCTGAAAGTTGTATAGATTGGCAATATACTCGAACTTTAAAAGAGTATTTTTTCAATTCGGCTTGTACACACACAGGTTGGCAATTTTGGGCAAATTTCTGCAGGGAAAAACATACTCTTGGCTTATATTCGGAAATATACGGTAAATAGGTAAATAAGGAAGCTTAACGTTTCAAATAAAAAGATTTTCACAGAATATTGTTTGACAGAGTTTTTTTCTTCTTCTTTTCTTTAATGAATCTTTGCATTTTATGTTATTAGATATTTTCATCTTTTTCAAATCTCAAATACAATACACTATAATGATTTTTAATTATAGATGATTATGAGACATGATGATATACGACACACTTTTAATATACCGTAAAATTCCGATAGTAACCCCCCCGCCCTCCCTTACCTTTGGTGTAAAGGTAGAAATTAAGAAATTTGGTTGGTGGCCACTGGCCTTCATTTTTTTAGTGGCCACTTTTAAAAAGTTACTTGGCCACTCGCTGATAAAAGTAAAAGTAAAATAAAATTTTTCTTTTCTTTAATTTTTTCAATGTTCGGTCTCGACAAATCATTAAGAAAATAATTAAGGTAGTCAACTTTTTGAAACTCATCCACAATAATACATTTCTGATAAATTTTAATAAATGAAATAGGAATAGATTTACATATACTATTAATGTAAGAAAATACTATTCATTACAAAATTCATATGTTTAAAATGCTCTTTTGGTTATATTATTTTATAACAGAAAAATTCTGATTATATTGCCCCTTCACTATCCTGAATGGTGTTGATTTTCTACTTAAAAAAAAAAAAAAAAAAAAAAAAATCTTTGATTCATGAAAATATGTATTTGTAAATAAAAAAAAATATTTTTTTAATAATACTTTTTTATTTTGCAAGTTTCTTTTTCCTTTTTTTTCTCTTGTTACAAATGAATTATAAATTAATTTTTCTTTAACAATAATGAATTTTTAATAATTTGCAATTATAATCCCCCTCTCTAACTGAATTTAGAGAGTGTGGCTGTAGTCGAGATTTCACAATGAAATTGTAGCTGTCACTTTTTAAAAAGTTAATTTTGACAAATTTTAAAATTGGCAGCACTAATTCATCTTAAGGATAAACAAGATCTTAAGCTCAATCATTAAATGATAATTCAATAGAAAAAAAAAAGAAATCAATTTTAAGATATTATCAAATTTGTAATTTAATGGTCTGTAGTATGTAGTACATCAGTGTAACTCAGATTAGGCATAACAAATTGCATATAATGTGTCAAATGACGTTTTTAATTTTTCTGCGAACGTAATACAATCCGAGTTTCAGCCGACTGATTATCTCACGAGCTTCTTTTTCGTCTCTTTCTCCCGAAAGTTGGCCGAAACTCTCATTTTGACATTTTTTAAAAATTAAAATCTAATACTTTTATAGAAAAATGGGAAAAAGCCATACGTTTTTTTAGTATATGAATAAGACTACCTGCCAATTTCCAGTGTTTACTGTTAAAACTGACTTCCAAAAATGTCTGTAAGTGGCGATGTTAGATTTGAGAAAGCCTGAATTCGAGGCGCACGGCGCGTTTACTGTGAAAACGCCGCCGCGCGATCCAAGTTTGCATTGGAATGGGGTATTCTGTAAAGAATGGGTAGAAGAATTTTAAGTGTTTACTATTAAAATTGACTTCCGAAATATGTTTGCAAGTGGCGAGGTTAGATTTTAGAACAGCCTGAATTCTTTGCGAGGCGCGTTTACCGCGAAAAAGCCGCCGCGCGATCCAAGTTTGCCTTGGAATGGGGTATATTTTATAAAGAATGGGTAGAAGAGAAGTGGCCACTGCAGTGGCAACCAAAGGCAATTTCTTTAGTCGCCACTTTTAAAAATCTAGTCGCCATGTGACGAGTGGCGACCGCTAATTTCTAGCTTTACTTTGGCAGCTAAGTTCGCCACTCTTTCGTTATTCCCATGAACGTTGCAAACATACTTTTTTTAAATTCTGAAGTCTTATATGTTTATTTAGAAACTTTAATTTGCATATAACGTATCCAAGTGTTATTTGTACTCATCTTTTTAAAGTAAAATAACTCCAAATAAAAAAAATATGTGGTGTTGTTTACATTCTTTAAACTCCAAAACGTTAACTGCTAAATCAAAATATTCACCGTAGTACTTTATTTGCTAATGCAAATGTAAACAAACATGCAGCTTTAGCATAAAGCAATTTGTTATGTTTATATTTTCAAAATCAGAATGAGGAACAGCTATACGATAAAATAAGCCACCCATTACTGTTGCCAATGTACAGCTTACCAGATGAGTTGATAGTGCGAACTGATATTCAGAATCATTACAAAACATCAAAAATACATTTTAAGAAAATAAATTATTTCACTCGTGATTGTTTTGAAAGTCACTGAAATAAATGAATCTGAAAATGCATGAAAATCAGGGGTCGAAATTAGAATCAGTAAGTTGGGAGCCAAAAGACAACTAATATTATTTTCTTTGTTGCAATTATGTTGTACTAAGGTTCTATTTCGAAATTGTCATTTACACATAGAAACATGTGCATAAACATTATACATAAACAGAAATTAATCAAAATACTGATACCTTATCTAGTTAGTTTTTTCCATTTTAAAAATGTGTTAGAGCAAATATTTTTACAAGAAAGCTAGGAATTTAATTCTACTACTTCGTTGCTAGTGCCTTTATTTTCATCACACATTATAACTGCACACTGAAGGGGGGAAAAGAATGTTAGGCGTCAAAGTGATGATTAAGTATAAAATTATGGTCATCAAAATGAAATATTTATTTGCAAAATACAACTAACTACCACTAATTTCAAGCCCTGATGAAAATCTGTGCTGCAGCGGTGAGTATTCTAATATAAAAACTAAAAAATAACATCACTGGATACCCCTAATTCATAGCATAAAAATCTGTACCGGAGCGGTTAGTATCCCGATATTAAAACCAAAAAAACATCACTGGATATCCTTAAATTGATCGGACAAGGATTGGAAAATGCATGAAAATCTGTACTGCATCACTACCATGAACAATTTTTTCCCCTAAATAATTCCATTAATTTAATAATAATAAAATACACTCAAAAATTAATTTTTAAATTTCAAAAATGCATTTAAAAAAATCATTCACCTCGGTTGCATTACAATAAACATACATGAGTGGCTGACACATGAAGAAAAACAAAATTCCGAGACAGTTAAACGAAGTTCCGATACAAAAAGGTTACTATTAAAAAGTGTCGATACTCAGTATGCTCATTGCTCAGTAAAATCAATGAATAAATCAAAAATTAGTTTCCATAGTTATAATAAAATTCTTAATTTAGTTTTAAGAAAATGACTTTCCAATTCAAAATTTATAGGAAGAGATTTAAGAAAAAATACCGTAAGATTATGTAATGGAATATTATCCATCTAAATACTTTATATATTTCCCAAAGGCAGAAACACTGCGACACGGCGACATAGTCGCGGACACAGAAAAACGGCTTGCGGATAGTTTTTGTCTGCACTGAGAAAAAAAATTTGTCTGTAACTTTTGGATAACTATTCACTTATAAAAATTTCTGTATCAAAACTAAAACTAATACTTGTATTATTTATAATTATTTATATTGTGTTGTGTGGAACATTGCTATAAAATATTTAATTGAATGAGATGAATTGAATGAATACAATTGTTTATATTATATCGTTTTGTAGTAAAATTGTATTCGTGTATTGTTGCACAAGATCAGCACTGATGTTAAGCCCCCTCCTCCCCCATCAGCTTTCAGGCTTTTTGAGTGTAAGCAATTTTCACCCTTGATTACACGCAAATTTTGCAGACAGATTATGAAATCTTAAAAGCCTGTTGCAGACAGCTTCAAAACTCTCTGCCACTGGGATATATTTTACTGAAGTGGCTAATCGGACCGTCGGTGCGATTAGTGTACAGGCTATTTGGACCATCTTTTCCAAGGAGAATAAATTAGCACTGATAAAAAGAGTAAAATTTAGAAATAATATAATGTGTCTCGTCCCCGTGCATGAAAAATTATCTTGTTTACTTTTTTTTTGAGTGCGGGAGTGCGGTAGAGATTAATTATTTTCACGGAGATTTTGTACTCTAAATGAGGCTAAAATTATTCATAAAAGGACAATAACTCAAAATTAATTTTTATAAAGCAAAAATGAAAATAATAAAGACTTTGAAAATTGAATAATAAAAACAAAAAAATGCAACATGAAAACAGACCTTAGTAAATGAGTATTTTCAATCCTTGAAAAAAATCTTCGCAATATGTTTGTTTATGAATATGCATAAATAAATCTTCATATTCAACTACATTGATGTTATTTGTTTTTTTATTTCGTCTTTCCTTTTTTTTTTTTTTTTTTTTTTTTAACAATTAAACCGTTCCAATATAATTCAATGCAAACTAAACTCAATTTTCTATACAAATATATGTATGATTTTTCTGAAAATAACTTTTGTACTTATTTATTAATGTTGACAGCAATGTTGAAATAAACATGGATTGTAGATCAATCGCATTATACACTTTTAAAATGTTAAAAATTTGAATTTGCAGTTGAAACAAGCAAAATAATTAGTATAGGGTTCCCACTAAATTTCAAAAATAAAATTCCCTGACTTTTCCAGGTCTATTTTTAGAAAATTCCAGTCACAAAATTTGGTTTGTGACATAAAAGATAGCTCACGGTATAAAGCAAAACATAGCTCGCAACATAAAAGACAACATAGTAACGTGACTTGCGATATAAATTGAATGTTTAAAATGCATTTTCCAGGTTTATATCATCATTTTCCCAGGTTTTTGAGCAATATTTAGATTCAGAAAATTCCACTAATGTTTTATTACTATTATTTTTATCATGCTCAAAAACAAAACAAAACAAAAACTGAGAAGCTAAATGTACAAAGTTTATACAAGTTTCATAATGGACAATAAAACTATTAAAATACTAATTCTTACCTGAAATATAATTTAAGTCAAATCCAAATGTAATTGTTATCCACGGAGTATTATAAGACGCTTTCATGACATGACGCTAAGCCACGTCCGTGCGCTCTGCGCTAAGCTAAACAAACGTGTTGTTAGTAGTGTTGCCAATCAGAAATTTGCTTTTTACATTAACTGTTTGTGGCCCAGCGAATGAATACATAGAAATATTTTCTCCTTAAAAAATTGTAACTTTATCATCAACAATTATGAAATAGAATCACCATAATTATAAAATAGTTCCCTATTTAAAATATTATCAAAATAGTTTTTTGACGAAATGCGAAATTTTAAAATCTTAAATATTTCCTTTATAACAAAAAATATATATATTAAAGTGAAATTTTATTTCGTATATATACAATAAATATTTAAAAGAAACAATAAAGTTTCTTTCGTGCATTAAAAAACAAAATCTTAATTTTTTATTGACTGCATTCAGATTGAACCAACCAACCAACTACAAGACCAAACCGAATAACACCTGTTCAGAATTCTGAGAATTATCAATAGAAATCTTTGCATCGCGTAGTAAAAATAGTTCGATTTTTAAACTGAGTTATAAAAAAAACAAGAGTTTTCCTAGGGAAAAGGGAGATGTCAGGCACATCAGATAAAAGCGATTAATATCATATATAAATTAAATTAAATTCGCTCGAGCCATATTCGAGAAAAAAATCTTACACATTAGGCCGCCCATTTTCGCTTAAATGAGCCAATTCATATCTCGAAATATACTGCACGCAGAAATGTAGCGATTTCAGGGTAGGATCAGACAGAAGGTGAAAGACTATTTTGAAATTATCAGAACATAACCTCCCATATTTCCTGAGATATTAAGTGTCGGCTTTCAGCGGTCTCTTTGATCTTTAAATTCCTGTATATATAAGTGTCGCAGTTTCGTTCGTTTTTCCGTTTCCGCTGAGTGTCGTGGCGTTCGTTTGTTTTTGCGCTTGCGTCACTTGAGACTCTGCCGAGTCTCTTGATATTTCTTACTCTGTAATTATTTTTGTATTCCCCCCCCCCCCCATCCTTTCCCTGGATTGTGATCAATTCTAGAAACAATAAAGCAATGGAAGTGCTCAATATTTCTCACGTATGTAATTATTTTCAGATCTTTATTGCTGAATTTAATTAATATGTTTATTTTTCATCAATTAAATTAAATATTTGTATGTCATATTTATACCAATTGTGTAAACATGGGGAAAAAATGAAGAATAATGTTTTCAGGTAGGAACATTTTTCCCAAATCAATTTAAGAATATTAATACTCAGTTGGTTTTATGCACGTTTGAAACTGATAATTAGCTACTGCTACTATTTCTTATATGTATGATTAATGTACATACACAAAAATCATATTCTATATTTATTTAAAAAATTAGTTATACTTTAACTTAACTAAGTTTTTTTTGTCTATTGTTAAATAAATTTCTTACAGATTCTGTTCCGGTTTCGATTCTTTTCCGGTTTTCCCGGAAGACTTCCGGTTTTTTAACGTATCTTCCGGACAGATGATGAAATCTTCCGTTTTTAAAAAAATCGCGGATATCGTTCGTTTTAAAAAGAAACCCAAATGTTCTACGAAAACTCCTGATTCCCAATCTTTTTCCATCCATAACATAAATGTCAATATTCATTTCAAACTTGCTTTATGAGATTCTAGAACATTTAAAGAAATAGAATTGTTAAATATTTCTTGCTGATGTAATTATTTTTTGCCCCCCCCCCCCCCCTTTATTTATCTACAATTAGTGATCAGCAATCAAATGTTCTGCAGAAGTCTTTTCTTTCCTAATCTTTATCCATCTGCAACATAAATAATAATATTAATTTTAAAGTTATTACATTAGATTCTAGAAGTAGAGTTTAATATTTCTTACTCTGTAATTATTTTTGTATTCCCCCCCCCCCCCCCATCCTTTCCCTGGATTGTGATCAATTCTAGAAACAATAAAGCAATGGAAGTGCTCAATATTTCTCACGTATGTAATTATTTTCAGATCTTTATTGCTGAATTTAATTAATCTGTTTATTTTTCATCAATTAAATTAAATATTTGTATGTCATATTTATACCAATTGTGTAAACATGGGGAAAAAATGAAGAATAATGTTTTCAGGTAGGAACATTTTTCCCAAATCAATTTAAGAATATTAATACTCAGTTGGTTTTATGCACGTTTGAAACTGATAATTAGCTACTGCTACTATTTCTTATATGTATGATTAATGTACATACACAAAAATCATATTCTATATTTATTTAAAAAATTAGTTATACTTTAACTTAACTAAGTTTTTTTGTCTATTGTTAAATAAATTTCTTACAGATTCTGTTTTGTAGATATTTATATGTTGAAAAGGAATAACTTCTTTTAAAACTTTTATATATTTAGAATAATCAATCGATAGTAAAACGTTTTTATAGATTGCTTCTAAATATTAAAATTGTAAAACTGTATTGTTTAATATGTCAAAGAGAAAAAAAAAAAAAAAAAAAAAAAATCTTCCCTTTTTTTATTAAAATTGGTTGGCAAGCATGTATGCATATTAAATTGTAAATTAAAAGTAGCATTCTTTGATGATTTTAACATAGCATTAAAACACCATAAAGTTCTAAAATATTGACTTTTAATAAATATATGCTTTGAATTGTATTGTGATAATGAATGAAGACCAGATCTTTTTTAAATAACGTGGAAAAGAGGAGGAGGGTGGAAGTAATTTGAAAATGCAACTTGATAATAAAATGGCGCCCTTCGATTACGATTTAATGATGATGATAATAGTTTTAAAACTGGTCTTATAATTTTACAGTAAAAATTTAATGCATGCTTAGCTTAAGTGAAATTTTGACCTATTCTCCCATGTTAAGAAAATCGTAAATTTCTGATAACTTACAAAGTTTTTCAATTCGAATTTTGCAAATGAATAGAGTTCTTGCAAGTGTCATAAATAATATTTCAAAACTTGTCTGACCTCTCTACGATCATTTGTTCGTGAGATATCGTGTACAAAGACTGACATACTAACACACTAATGGAATAATAAACTAATATACACCATGCAAATTTTGTCATTTTCGTGTCCCTCACACCAGAAGACGTGTAAAAAATCAAAAAACCGATGACCAAAATTTTAACAGTTACCTGAGTGCACCATACCTATATATGATGGGGAACTAACAATATAAAACGCAAGAACTCTCAAGAATAGTTTCAGGTCGAAAGAAGACCCGACCCTTCGTCAGGCAAACAAGTATGCACAAGTAATAATTACAAAAGTTTGAATAAACACCATAAAATACAATAAACTCTGAACAATTGTTTCAGTTAGAAAAAACACACGACCCTTCGTCAGGTGAACAAAGTAGGCACGAGTGCTGAAACAAAGCATGATTAATGCGAGTTCTTCCACTTAATGATGTTTATTCAAAGTTTTGTGCGTTTTTTCTTTCGAACGCCAGCTCTATGGTGCTTTTTATATAATACAGCTCTCAGAAAACGGAAATAACAAATCTATAGAAACAGCTCTTAGTTTATTGTTTCAGTAGATTTGTTATTTCCGTTTTCATATTATTTTCTCCTGAGAAAATATACACTAAGCGACCAAAAAAAAAAAAAGCTGCACTGCAGAAAAAATATGACTCATACCTTTTTTATTTGTAATAACTTTAAAATTAATGTTTAAAACTAATAAAACTGTCTTGTTTGCATAGTACCAAAAATATGAAATAATACCAATGTACATTTTCGATTTAATAATTCGCTCTATTGCAATCTACGAAGTACTTTTTAAAAACCTGCATAAAATTTTCTTAAAGTGAAAACTTAACTTAAAGTGAAAAAAGATATGATTACTTACAGAATTACAGGTTCTCATGGGAATGGATAGGAAATTTTGACAATTTGAAGTGAATAAACAATTACCACAGACGCCGTGTAGTAAGGTGCATTATCATCTTGAAATGCTATATACGGAAACGTCCAAGATACCTCCAAAATAGTCGGTCAGGCACCACTTTTATGAAGATTGTGTTTTATTTCGAGTTAATTGATCTCTTGAGCATAAAAATTTGCCCGACTGTTTGAAAAGTTATGCACCTTCATACCTTAATGTGCGGAGAATGTGTCACTGTTTTAAAAGTGCAAAGTCAGTCATATTTTCGTTGTCAGATTTGCTTGTTTTTATTTAGCTAGAAATAAGTTAAACTTAACTCATCAAAGAGAACCAGTTCAGCCCAACAATTAACTAAACATTTTTTAATTTTTTAGCCATCTAAGATCTTGCTTTAATAATTCTCTTCACTAAGAATGGGATTTTTTCAAATTTTCTGCCATTTAAACCTGCTTTGTTTAATACTTGCTGTACTGTAGTTAAAGAAATTATGCTACTAAGCACTTTTTCTGAATCTCTTTTATGTTCTAAATGTAATACAAACCAATTTTATAAGCAATGGCGTTTTAACTTACGGTCATTTCGCTTGGACGAGCAATATGGCCGCTTAAAACCAAATTTCCAGTTTGAACGGTTAAAAAATTTTATATTTTGCTAAAAACCCTTTTATCAGTATTCCGTTAACATTTAATTATTTTGCCACCTCACGTATTAAAATATTTTTTGATGTTCCTTCAAAAATTAATACTTTTTGTGGCATCGTTAACTGCCTTATTCTTACCTTTTTGAAATAATTTCTAAAATTACAATTTTCCTGACAATTGCATTTTGTTTTTAACACTGGACTCAAAGCTAAAGTGTATGTGGAGGACAACATAATAAAATCTATTCAAAAATTTTCTTTTTAAACGATAAAATAAAAACTAATAGTCCTCCGTCCTAAACTAAATTCTGCTTTTGCCAGAATTTCATCAAATTCTTTTTTATTATTATTATTGAAAGAAAAGAAAATTAATAATAATCAGTACCGTTACAATCAATATCGAAACAGTTTTTTTTAAAATAATTTTTGAATTAGGAAATAAAAAGTGCACGTGAAATAATATGAAATAAAAATAAGTAAAAAAATGAATTTAATGTTTTTGTTTTTCGGGGGCTGCTCATGCATATAAAAAAATGCGTATTAAAACGAGTCGAAGAAGGAAGCGAAATAAGTATTGAGTTATATTACGATAAATAGGATATATTAGACCTATCATACAGGGTTAGCAGGCATTTTCGTTGAAAGAAATAGATTGTTCGTTCGGAGCAACTTGCACATTAGTCCTGTGAGGTACAACTTTCACTTTAGTCCTGTCAGGTACAACTTGCACATTAGTCCCCTTTAAATATATTTATAATTTTTTATAATATTTACTACATAGTTTTTTTTTTTTTTTTTTTTGTCGCTTAGTGTGCATTCAAAATTTTCGCAATCGGCCAAAATTTCACCCGAACTTCGTTCGTGCGTCCGAATATGTACTGCACTTGCACCACTGCACTAAAACTTCCACCAAACTGCCTGTGATGCAATGTCTTGTAGGGAATATGTGTTTGTATATATGGAAATTTTCAGTCAATTTCCCTAACAGCACACTTACACACAGTACATCTTCGGGATGTTTCTGGGATTTCTTTTCATCCTTGTTCTGGTTAGGGTTCCAAATCAATCGCTTAGCACTTAAGTTAAGTTTTCTTAATGTAGTAACTCATAATTAAGACTTTTTTCTAGTGTGATTTCTTTTTTGTGGAGAGAGGGGGGATGAAGACCGAGGTCTCAGAAATAGATTTGCAATGCAGAGAATGGCAACGATAGAAAAGTAAACAAAGATCGGTGATTGCCGTTAAATAACGTGTAGGAACTCATCAATATCTTTAAAAGGAATAGTTGAACTATTGATCTGTGATAATTTGAATCGGAATTATCCATTTTTTTTCATTTTTATCAGAACAAGAAAAAAAAACTGACTTTCTTTGGACATTAAACATTTAAATGTTTATATTTCTATTACAAAAAAATCATCTGGATTCATCACAGAATTTGGAAGCATGAAAATTTTAATAAAAGAATTATAATACTGAGTGAATAAATAATAATACTGAGTGAATTTGCATAAGAAAATATAGAAAAAAGATTTATGTGACGGCCCGATAAATGCAGGGGGAGGGATTGACTTTCTTTGGACATTAAACATTTAAATGTTTATATTTCTGTTAGAAACAAATCTACATTCACAGGGCTGCCACTGGCAACTAAAGCTACTATTTCGAAGGGAAGGCAACTATGGTGACTATTTTAGCCAAAATATAGGCAAAAGCAACTATTTTGGTATCAGATAAAATATAGGTAACTATTTTAAACATTTAGCAACTAAAAAAAACAACATCTGAGGTTATATTAAAAACTAGTATGTTGTGGCCACCACAAGACTTTCTTCTATATTTTCCTGTACAAATTCACGCAGTAAGAACATTAAAAAAAATACGATTTTTTTCAGTTTTTTTTTTTTTTTTTTTTCGTTAAAAGTAAAAAAAATCGATAACTTTGTTTTAAATTACCACATATTTATAGTTCAACCATTCGTTTTAAAGGTATTGACGAGACCTTTCGAAAGATACCGATCTTGAAAATTTACACCCCCCCCCCCCCCCCCCCCACTACCATGTTAAAGTTTAGAAAAAATACGATCACAGTGCCACCTGTTGAGCGATTGATCCTCAAATCTAATCAGCCTCAGTTTATGTCAGGGGCCAACTAAATACCAAGTCTGGTTAAATTTCGTTAAAAAAAAAAAAAAAAAAAAACGATTTTTTTTCTGTTTTTTTTTTTTTTTTTTTGTTAAAAGTAAAAAAAAAATCGATAACTTTGTTTTAAATTATCACAGATTTATAGTTCAACCATTCGTTTTAAAGGTATTGACGAGACCTTTCGAAAGATACCCACCTTGAAAATTTACTCCCCTCGAGGGGGGACTTCCCCCCCAGGGGGGGTGGCGAGGTTCCTACGCATACAAAAATTTTTTCCCAGTTGACTGTCTCTATTGTAAATAATTCTTGTAAATTTCATAATGATTACTAAAAAATAATTCTCTTTATGCACATTTATACAATATTTTGTCCTATATCACCATGTTAAAAATTTAGAAAAAGCGGGATGGCAACGCAACCTGTAAGACAATTTTTACCAAAAGTTGATAGGCACTAATCTATGTCAAGGTGCAACTACATACCAATTTGTATGAAATTCTGTGCAGTAGTTCTTGAGATACAGTTGCCACAAAATTTTGTCACACACACACACAGAGACAGACAGACAGACATTTTCTAAAAATGGTCAAATCGTGTTCTACAGCTCTCAAAACGTGTAAATTCATCAAAAACCCGAGGTCGAAAATTTTTACGAATCCAATACTTTCTCTATATTACATATAGAAGAAAGTAATAAATAAATAAATCCTGGTCAAAAGTTAAACCTTCACAAAATTTTATCTTAAAAGCAAATCAACTCTGTGTGTTGTTTCAAAGAGAACAAATCAAAGGATAGAAATTTAATATCTGGCTAAACGAATTTTAGGTTGCAAGAGCAACAGGTACCATTTGTCTGGTATTTTATAATATATTACTAATATTTTAAAAAAATAATCCCTGAAAAACTTAGAATTTATTATTATTATCTGGTTTTATAAAGCATCTGTAACTAGTATGTTGTGGCCACCACAAGACTTTCTTCTATATTTTCCTATACATATTCAATCAGTAACAATATTAAAAAAAAAAAAAAAAAATTTTTTTTTTTTTTTTTTTTTTTTTTGTGAAAATTAATACATATTCAATCACTAACAATAATAAAAAAAAAAAAAAAAAAAAAAAAAAAAAAATCGAATTTATTTCTAAGTTTTTTTTTTTGTTTTTTTGTTTTTTTTTTGTTAAAAGTAAAAAAAATCGATAACTTTGTTTTAAATTATCACAGATTTATGGTTCAACCATTCGTTTTAAAGGTATTGACGAGATCTTTCGAATGATACCCATCTTCAAAATTTAACCCCCCAGGGGGGGAACCGATGCCCCCCCATGCACAAATTTTTTTTCCTAGTTAACTACTACTATCATCAATAATTCAAATTAATTTTACAATCACAAGTTTAAAATAACTCTCATTATGCCCATTTATACGTAATTTTGTCCTATGCTGCCATGTTAAAAATTTGCATAAAATGCAATTACAGCGCCACCTGTTGAGCTATTGATCCCCAAATCTAATGGGCACCAGTTCATGTCAGGGTGCAACTAAATACCAAGTTTGGTTAAATTTCATTCATATGTTCGTGAGATACAGCGTCCACAAAAAAATGATACAGACAGACACACAGACATTTTTTTAAAAACTATCAATTCGTGTTCAGGACATCCCAAAACGTGTAGATCCGTCAAAAAACGGAGGTCGAAAATTTTCGCGAATCCAATACTTTCTCTATATTACATATAGAAGAAAGTAAAAATGACTGCTTACTTATTCCATAGAATCTTATTTTTTTAATGATTTTAAAAATATTTCATATCTAAAACCAGAATTTTATTCTCATTAAAGTTAACTATCAAGCCTTTTATTAGATACTGTAAAAATCAGAAATTAAAACATAATTCATTTTTCTCAGTGATCAGGGGTGCTTGTGATCCAAGACATCCCTGGAATTCACAATCCAACCATATAAAAAAAATTCTGGATTTTATCCAATGATTGATTTCCAGGAATTTATAATTTCTCAACAAGATAGTTTTGTTCACTATAAGTTAAAAAAAAAAAAAAGGAAGTTATTTTGCTTTAGCATTTTGCTCTTATGATCATTCACATTTAGTGGAAACAATAACGAGCAGCTAGGATGCTGACAGCGAGTGGCATCAGCAGTAATGTACTTGTGTACGTGGTTATAGTTATTTTTTACTATCTGTTATATTCGATAGAAGAAAGGATTAAATTCTTAAATATTTTTAATTGATTTGCTCATTTAGAGTTGTAGTGTATGATTTGAGTATTTTTAGAAAATGCCTGTCTAAGTGTAAAGGATATTTTGTGGCAGCTCTAGCTGAAGAAATAAGACACAGAATTTCATAAAAACTTACATATAGTTACACCTAGATGTAAATAAATACCAATCAGTTATTGAGTTATGTTTTATAATTCAGGGAAATAAATAATGGAAAAAGACCCAAAATCTATAAGAAAGCACCACAGAGCTGGCATTTAAAAATAGTAAGTACAAAGCATTGAATAAACACCATAAAATGTAAGAACTCACAACAGTTGTTTCGGTACGGAAGAAAACACGACCTTTTGTCAGGGGATGAAGTAAGCACGACAGAATGGCTACAGAAGTCCCTGATTTTTCCATGATTTCCGTTACCTATTGCATACATTCCATAATTTTGTGTATTGCACCCATGTATAACATACTGACATGCTCATAAACCATTGCAATTAAAAAAAAACTCGTGATGCACAAAAATATCTCAATCTTTTTTCTTTGTGGACATTCACAGAAAGAAAAATGAAATGAAAACTAAAAGTTCAGAATTTGCACAGCATATTAACATCAGAACATAAAATTATTCCTCATGTTGTTGCATTAAGAATATTTAATAGTGAGAAAAAAAAAAAAAAAAAAAACTTATTTTAATGTTGACTTGTTGAGATTCAACTAAAACAAAAAAGCAGCCCTCATTGTGCTAAGATATCTTCCATTTGATGATTTTTCAGTATTTTCTATGAAATTCCCTGATATTTCCAGATTGATAAAACTCTCTGGTTTTTCCATGATTTCCTTGTTTTCCCAGATTGTTGACACCCTGCACGAATACTGCAATGTAAACAAAGCAGCTTTGTTTGCATTGCAGCACTTGTACCTACTTTGTTCGCCTGACCAAGAGTCATGTTTTCTTTCGACCTGAAACAATTGTTGAAAGTTCTTGTATTTTATGGTGTTTATTCAAAGTTTTGCACTTATTAATGGGTCCTGTACTCTATAATTATGACATTAATCTTGGGTTTAAAAAAGGGGTGGGGGGGGGTTAGGAAAAGAAAACTATTTTCTACTTCAGGAGACTATTTTTCACATGTAATGCAACTAAAGCGACTATTTTTGGAGTCTTTATTAAGTGGCAGTCCTGCATTCATCATGGAAATTAATTTTAATAAATGAAAGTTTTAATAAAATTATTTGTACTGAGTGAATTTGCATAAGAAAATATAGAAAAAAGATTTATGTGCAAAGCCCGATTAATGCAGGGACATTCAAGTCATGTGACCTGAGTAGCAGGGGCTATAAAGTTGGCCCTGAAAATGTCATTTAGCCTTTTATGTCCTAAAAATGTTAGGGATGCACCAAATAGCAGTTTTGGCCGAATACTAAATATCCTTGAAACTGAATAATGATTTACTCTTATATTCAGATGGCAATCACCCAAATTTTTGCAAACTTTTTCGGTAATACCATTTACATTTATAATATATATATATTTTTTTTTAATTATGCAAAAAATGAAAAATTATAAAAAACTACTATTCAGAGACAGTGGTTTATGTAAATGTAGAAAAATATTAAGAAATATTATTACACATAAAGAGTGATGTAATGCTGAATTCACAGACAAAGAAAGTTATTAACTGTTAGGCTTCTTAATAAACACATAAAATTTCTTAAATAACAATTTCTTGTCGTCCCACTCAAGGGAGGGGGGGGGGGGGGGGGGGAACAGAAATGCAGTACTTGTGAAAAATCAATTTAAAACTAACAACATACAGTATGAAGCCGAAAATCTGTATTTTCGGCTTCAGAATCGCCGGGACCTCTGCGATTCTGAAAATATATTCTGTAATATATGTATATATATATATATTTATCAACTTTAACAATAAATAAATTAAATTACCGTATTTTCCGGCATATAAGTCGAGGGTAAAAAGCAAAAAATATCCTTCAAAAATCGCTATTGACTTATACGGCAAATATAAAACACAACAGCAAAAATTTCACGAAAAAAAATTTAGATGCATCGATCTTTTGCATTAGTACAAACATTATAATATACATAAAATACAAATACATTAAAAAATAAAACAAAAGGATATTGAAAGGCCTGAAATTTCGGCGTCATCACTATCGCATCATTTGATGCATCTTTGTAATCAATATCGTATGGGTCCCACTCATTGTCACTGTTCATAGCTTCGGAGTCCGAACCACTATCATCTGATTGCCACAGACAATCATCTTCAGTTCCATCCATTGCATTTGAAATACCACATTTTTTAAATGCCTTTACTACAGAATCTGTCTTTACCGCATCCCACGCTTTTAAAATAAAACAGCACAGTGTTTCAAGCGGCACGGCATGCATATTTCCCTTTCCCGTGTATGTTTTCTCACCATCAATCATCCACTGGTTCCACTGTTCTCTTAGCGCATCTTTAAAAGGTTTATTTAAACTAACATCTAATGGCTGAAGAACAGAAGTTAATCCCCCTGGAATAACAGCGATGTCCGTTTCAAATCGCTGAAGGCGTTTCTTTGTAGTTTCGGATTTATGGGGCCTGAACATATCCCAAACCAGAAGACTACGGGATTTCCCGCATTTCGTACGTTTATTCCAAACATTTTTTAGCCATAAGGCAATTCCTTCCTCATCCATCCAGCCATTTTTATGGACGTGAACAAAAATTCCAGGAGGAAATTTAACTTTTGGCATTGTCTTTCTTTTAAAAATAACCATTGGCTGAAGTTTTTTACCGTCAGCCATACATGCCAAAACAACAGTAAATCTCCTTTTTTTCATTCCCTGTTGTTTGAATCAGGATTGTTTTTTCACCTTTTACATTTACAGTCTTATTGCTCAGCATGTCGAAATTCACCGGTGTTTCATCCATATTCCCAATCATGCCGAGAGGGTAATCATGTTTTTTATGCAAATTAATAACAAATTTTTGAAATTTTGTAATTTTTTCTTCCAGTTCTTCTGGAAGTTTTTGTGCAATCTTTGTTTTTGCATGTAAACTAAGCGATTTTCGCTGCATAAATCTGTTGCACCAGCTGTTTGTAGCTTTAAAATTAACTGCATGGTTTGCATTCAATTTTGCCCACTTTAACGATTGAATTTGTATTTGCCGGCTCTTAGTGCACATTTATTTTTAGGCATATTTTTCAAAGTATTTTCAGCTTTACGCCAGTCTCTCACAAGTTTTTCAGAAACATCAAAGTGCCTTCCTGCTGAAGAATTGTTCGACTTCTTCGCAAACTCTACAACCTTTAATTTAAACCCGGCATCATATTTCATTCTTTTTCCAGCCATTTCTTAAACAAATACTAAGTACAAAATGATCTGCGAAGTTAGCTTATTTCACTTTGCTACTATTTTCCACTCTATTGTGAATGGTGATGGAGAGTCGTGACGTCAAGTGAAGGTGTGTCGGCTCTCACCTTGGCCTCCGGCTGTGTGAGTAAGCATGCGCAGAGCGGTGTATGTTTGAGTCGTTTCTAGTTAGGAACACAGAATTAACTGTGGTTAGGAAGAAGGAAGAAAAGAGAAAGCGTAGCGCGCTGGCTTATTAGACGATTCACGAGTTTCGATGTGCGCCTTGAATTTAATGATTCAAGTTTGTGCGTGAAAATCGGACCAGCTAGGCACTTCTCGCATAAGAGAGCGAGAAAGCATTATGCGAGAAGTGCCTAGCTGGTTGTCAGCCAGGGTAGCTCAGTGGTAGAGCATCCGTGCGTTAAGCGGAGGTGCCCGGGTTCGATTCCCAGCTCTGGTATTTTTCACATAGTTGGTAATAAATAAAAATATCAACCTTTACACTCCAATTTGATTTAAATATAATCTATTTCTTAATTACTCTGAAAAATCTTAATTTAATGATAATTAAAAATAGCGGAATTTTTTCAAATGATTAAAAATTTTTAAAAATTGAATTTTTATATATTCCAATTAGCCGAATAATTTGATATTCGGCCAAACTGAATATTCGGTAGTATGGCCGAATAAGCCGAATACCAAATACTCAGTGCATCCCTATTATAAATGCGAATTCTGTCATATTACGCTCATAAACAGGTATATATGTATCTGTGTTGATTGGTGCACAGTGTGAGAGGAATGCGGGCTTACGAAACTATGTGTGTTCTGGGCCTTACATAAGTTAATTAGGGTCTGTTTGGATCAGGGCCTGTGTAACTTTGTGTGAGGCTGGGGCAAACATACTTGTGTGGGCCCCCCACCATTCGTACTGTACGTCAATCGGCAAAGGTACATATATACATGTATATGAGACTAAAATGACAGAATTTTACATTTTATAATACGATTTCTGTCATTTTTAGAGGCAAAATGGCATTTTCAGGACTAGATCTTTAGGAAGCCATTTGCTTTTAGGGCCTGGGCTACATGCCCTTTGTTTATCAGGCCCTGGTTTGTGTATGTGTACATTATTATATCATATTTGGTGACTTTGTATTAGAAATGTGATCCCCCCCCCCCCCCTTGATTGTCAGTGCTTATTTATTTCTTTTTCTTTTTATGCCTTGAATAGGATGATTTCCGGAGAACTGTTCAGGAGCTAGATGAGAAAGAATATCTTAGTATGCGTCTTATATTATGTGAATTGAGAAATCACTACGTAAGTAACTCTTCAGTTATATGTTGACTTTGTCTGCTTATATAGGAAGGGGTCAATCCAGATTTTAATTTTTGAGTCCCTTATTTATTTATTTTATTATTAATATTTTATTTATTTATTTGAGGGGGGGGGGATTTGATTTATTTTTGTGGGGAGGAAAATGTTTTTGTTAATAAAAATAAAAAAGTATAAAACTTTATTCTACTTTACATATTGTTGAATATCAAGTTAAGTGAAACCAAATAACTAGAAATAATACTGAAAACATGGGAACATGTTGTAAAAGGAATTGAATTTTTGACTGGATTGAACACAATTTTTTTTTTTTTTTTTAAAGGGGGAGGGGAATCTTCTTCCTATAATTTATAAATTATTCACTTCATGAAATCTTCGCAGATGTAAAAATCCGGATTGTTCACATCTTTTTTTAAATGTTCTGTAATTTTAATATAGACACAGTACAATTTGTGTATCAATTTGTTTTTTGTTTAAAAAAAAAAATAATAATAAATAATAAAGTTATTTATCGATAAAAGGGACAGATCACATATTTTCATGAAAAACTGTATTTATTCGCATGCAAATGTTTACAGGCATATAAATCCTATATTAACAGGAGACTTGGTATTGGAATATTAAAACCCGAATAAACTACTACATCAGAAACGCCAACGAAAAATATTTGCGATACATACAGCTGTTTCGGTAGCCTTAAGCGTACCGTCTTCAGTGCAAAAAGAATTCTGAAACTGGAGAAGTGCACTTATATATAGGAGAGGGACCGAATTTAGTTCAACCAATAGGATTACGGGAGAGGTGGGGAGTGTGGCCAATAGGAATTTTTCAATGAAAATAAGTACTTTGTTTTTACTATTTAAAAAAGTAAAGCACCATAGTAAAATAATTAGATAAATTAGAGACTTTTATTTCTATTTTGATAACTTATACAAGATTTTGCTTAAAGAAATTTTTATAACTATATTAAGAGAAATATGGTTTCACTCGGTGCTTTCAGCATTGCTAAATATAGTATATGATACTGAATACTTTTAGTAAATAATAAAGAATGGTATTTGGGATATTTGAAATATACAGCATCTATTTCTTTAATTTAAATAGTGAAAATACTTAGTAATTTTCATCTGATTAAAGAGAAAAAATATTTTAAAACAGAATTTTTGTATTTAGTATTTTCTACTGTAATGATATTGCTATAAAGAGTTACATTTTACGAAAAATTATTGGCTTGTCATGAATATAGTAATATGTAGAGTTGTGTGTATAAATATTATAAATATGGATATAGAATGATTTCATCTAGTGTCCACACCAAGCATTATATGTATACATATACTGTGTTTATTGGCAATAGGTTTTATGTCTTTTTAATCATATTTACTATTCAAAATAGTTTTCATGCTCTTTAACAAATATCTCTTGAAAATAAATAAGTAAAGAAGTGATTGCACACTTTTTAAATGCTAGAAATATGACAAAAAGTTTGGCAATAATGAAGCTGAATATTTAGACATTCGATAACAAATTACTCTATTTGGAAATATTGAAGTTATCGGCAAAAGTAAATATTCATCTCAATATAAAAGGTACAGGAAAATCTGAAGAAATACTAAATAATTTGTGCATGTCTAGTTATTCATCTACAGTTATTTTCTCTATGCTAATTATGCTGACCAAGACGGGATTTTGCGAAATACCCCCTCATCCCCCCCCCCCCCTTCCCTCGGGGAGGACAGAAGGCAAAAACCACCTTTATAGGCATAACTCGGTTCCAAATTACTTCACGGTGAAGAAATTGCAGATGGGGAGACTAGACTTGAATACAAAAAAGTCATTTTCTGCGATTTTGGAATTTTGGATTTTTAAGAGGGGTAGGGAGTAAAAATGAGATTTTCAGAGGCGCATAAGGCAAAAACACATTTATAAGTATAACTCGGCTCCAAATAACTTCACAGTGAAGAAATTGCAGATGGGAAGAGTAGACTTGAATACGAAAAAATCATTTTATGCGATTTTGAAATTTTGGATTTTTAAGGGGGAAGGGGGTGAAAATGATTTTCGGAGGTGCAGAAGGCAAAAACACCTTTATAAGCATAACTCGGCTCTAAATTACTTTACGGTAAAGAAATTGAAGATGGGGAGACTAGACTTGAATACAAAAAAATCATTTTCTGCGATTTTGGATTTTTAAGAGGGGAAAGGGGTGAAAAGGATTTTCGGAGGCACAGGAGGCAAAAACACCTTTATAAGCATAACTCGGTTCCAAATTACTTCACGATGAAAAAAATGCAGATGGGTAGACTAGACTTAAGTACAAAAAAAATCGTTTTCTGCGATTTTGGAATTTTGGATTTTTAAGGGGGGAGAGGGGGTAAAAAAGATTTTCGGGCGGAAATTTAGCAATGTGCAGATTTTCGAGTAAAATTCTAGCAGTAGCTCAAAGATATTTAAAAAAAAAAAAAAAAAAAAAAACACGCCAAACATCTTCTTGAAGGTATTTGCGAAAACTCGTTTTTGATTTTTTTCGATTTTGGGGAGGGAGTTATGAGGGGCAAATTTGACACACACACACACACCCCTCTTAGCGCTAAATTCGTCCGTGGAGGTCACAAATTTTAGTGTGTGGCTTATTTATGTGTGTCCAACACCCATTCTAACAGGATTTTGTGAAAGTTTCCCACTTTATCCCTTTTGGGGTGGGGTGGGGAATAAGAGTAAAATCACTGATTCACTGACTCAACACAGCTGTGGCGATTCTATGGGAGATAGACTCGCAAATTTTGGTGAGCACATTTTTTTTAGAACCCTGACGTCCATTAAAGCGGGATTTTGCGAAATATCCTCCCGCTCCCCCTAAGGGGGGGCAGAAGGCAAAACTCCCCTTATAAGCATAATTTGGCTCCAAATTGCTTCACGTTGAAGAAATTGCAGAAAGAGAGACTAGACTTGAATGCAAAAAAAAGCATTTTCAGCAATTTGAGTTTTGGATTCTTAAGAGGGGGGGGGGGGGTAAAAACAATTTTCAGAGGCAAATTTAGCAAAATACGGATTTTCGAGTAAAACTCTACCAATAATAACCCAAATGTTTTGAAAATCACCAAGAGTCTTCTTGAGGATATTTCCAAAAACTTACTTTTGTTTTTTTCCGGTTTTCGATATTGGGGGGGGGGGGGGGGGAGTTACAAGGGGACAAATTCGACCCCATCTTTTAGCGCTAAATTCGTCCGTGGAAATCTATTGGAGCAAAGGTCACAAATTTTAGTTTGTGGCTTATTTACCTGTGTTCAACACCCATTGTAACAGGATTTTGCGAAAGCCCCCCCTATCCCCCCTTGGGAGTAGGGGGGGAAAAATGCGTTTCAAAGCATAACTTTGCTTCAAATTATCTCAGTAAGATTAAATTTTATGTGTGGGTTGTTTATGCCTTTCCAACACGTACTGTAAAGGGATTTTACGAAATTTCTCCCTTCCCCTCATTTAAGGCCCGGGGGGGGGGGGGGGGGGGATTAACACATTTCCAAACATAAATTTGCTTCAAATTACCTCAGTAAGATTAAATTTTATGTGTAAATTATTTATGCATTCCAAACACGCACTATAAAGGGATTTTACAAAATTTCTCCCTCCCCTCTTTAAGGACAGGAGGAGGGTAATAAACACGTTTCCAAGCAAAACTTTGCTTCAAATTACCTCGGTAAGATTAAATTTTATGTGTAGGATGTTTATGCGTTCCTAACATGCACTATAAAGGGATTTTAAGAAATTTCTCCCTCTCCCCCTTTAGGGGCGGGCAGGGGGGCAAAAGCACGCTTATGAGAGATACTGTGCTCCATATTATCTCAGAATAGCGATTTTTTTTACCTGTAGATTGGTTATGTGTACTCAAGACACACACTGCAAAAGAATTTTGTAAAATTTCACCATATCCCCTTGGGGTGGGGTGGGGGAAATAATTTTTCCATGCGCAACTCTGCTTTGAACTATCTTAGGCGATTTTTTTATGCGTGGGCTGGTTATGCTTTCCCAACACGCATTATAAAGGGATTTCGTAAAATTTCCTCTTTTCTTCCTTTAAAGGTGGGGGGGGGGGGGGCAAAAACACGTTTTAAAAAGTAACTCTGCTTCAAATATCTTAGGAAAGCGATTTTTTGATATGTCGATTGGTTATGCGTATTCAGCACACACAAACTACAAAGGGATTATTTGCTCTTCCGTGTTATCCCTCCCCCCCCCCTTTTTGAGGGTTGGTGGGTAAAAAACATGTTTCCACACGTAACTTTGTTCAAAATTATCATAGAATGACAATTTTTGATGTGTGGACTGCTTATACGTATTCAACACACACTGCAAAGTAATTTTGTGAAATTACACTCTTCCACCCCATAGGAGGCAAGGGGGCAAAAACATGTATTCATGCGTAACTCTGCAGTAAGTTATCTTAGGAAGGACTAACTGATAATATAAAGTGATTTTGCAAAATTTCCTCCCCCTTTTTTCCTTTAATAATGAGGGTAAAAAAACACAGGGGGTGGGGCTAAAAAACATGTTTTAAAACATAACTCTGCCTTAAATAATCTCAGGATCTCAATTTTTTAATGTGTCGTTTATGTACGTGTATGCAACATGAACTATAAAGGGATTTTGTGAAATTACTCCTACCCTCCTCTTAGGGGTGGGCGGGGGAAAAAAAAACACGTTTTCAAGTTTAAACGTGCTCCAAATTACGTTTGAATGGCAAATTTTGGTGTGTGGGTTTTGATTAAATGTACTTAATATGCACTTTGATGTGGTTTTGCAAATCTTCCCACTTTACCCGCGAGGTATGGGGAGTAAAATGCAGGCAAGGCGCTACCGAAGGCATTGTTAACTTAGATTTTGACTGATTTCAATGATTTTTTTTTTTTTTTTTTTTTTTAAATTATTATTATTATTTTGATATAGTATTTTGAGAAATCATTTCGATATAATGACCAGCGAAGCGGGCAAAGCCTGCTAGTACATATATAATGTAATGGTGAAAACAGGAAAAAAAGGTATTATACTATCCTGCGAAATATTTATAAATCAAATGTTATGTCCATTTAAAAAAAAAAATAAACATAAGTTCTTCAATGTGGTCAACATGTTTACAACCTACTACAAAAGCTCTTTTTTTTTTTTTTTTTTTTTTAAGCAATAGAATGTTCAATGTGTTCGTTTACCTCCTAAAGTTGATTATAAATAAATTTCTTTGTAATACAAAAATGTAACTATCGGAATGCACAACAATCTTATTATAGTGTTTCTTAAATAATCTTAAATCTGTTTATTTTATATTTAGATATTTTCCATTAGTAACAGTTCAATTTTAAACTGGTGATATAAACCATCAAAACCTGTTAATCCTGTATGAGATATAAATGGAAATTATTTGAAAGTTTTTCATTTTTATTTTATTTATTTATTTTATTTTTTTTTTTTTCAACTTATTATAAGTTTTTAGTACTTTATAAGAAGTATATTCAATTCCGAGATCTCTTCCTATATAATTTAAAAAAATGATATAAAAAGTACTATTTGTCTGTGTATAAATTCTCACAAAAGAACTCTGATACATTATGGTGTATGTGAGTATTTCTTTAAAGCATATTTTTATTGTTATACTGCATAAAACATTATGAAATTTATACATTTACCAGAAGCAAAAAAACATGTTCCCTATAGTGTAATTAGCATTTATGATTAGTTTATACAGCCACACAAAGTTATTGATATACATTTTAGTGTATAATTAGAAACTCTCAAAGCCATTTTTACTTGTATTTAAACAAAAATGAGGAAATGGAGGTTTAATAATGTAACAAATAAGTATAGATGTGTAAATTGTTTTATAAATCATGTAAACCATATAATTTTTCTTTAAAAAAAAAAAAAAAAAAAAAAAAAAAGTTATACAGGGTGTCTACTAGGTCATGGAAGTCATGAAAATCAACAATTGGTCATGAAAGTCATGAAAAGGTCATGAAATTCAGCAATAGGTCATGAAAGTCAGGAAACAGGTCATGAAATTCGACCATCGGTTTGAGTCACGTATTGGTTCAAATAACCCAATTTCACCGGTCGGGAAGAGCAATTTTTTTTCTCTTGCAGTTCTGGTTGAGTTGATTGAATTTTTTTTCCTACGAGTTGGGTCAACTTGAGATTATCTTTCAAAATAATTTTTACAGGTAAAAACATAATTCGGCAACGCATCCTTTGGTGCATTGTCGCTTTGTTTGTAGCATTCGTGCCCACTTTGTTCGCATGATGAATGGTCGTGTTTTTTCAACCCAAAGCAATTGTTGCGAGTTTATTGCATTTTATGGTGTTTACTCAAAGTTTTGTACTTATTACTAAACTTGAAGCACATTTTGTACACTTGAAGTACACGACACACCTAAATGGTTAAAAATTATTATTTATCCATTTTCCAGATTTTAAAACTTTTAACTTTGTGCATTAGTAATTACATTTTAAGTTATTTTTAAATTATTTACTAGTTGTATAGCAATAAAAATTTACTTTATAACTTAAATTGCAAGACCTTTAGATGAATTATTAATTTTCATTTTAGCTTCTGAGTCTGGTGTGGGTCATTAAAATTCTCTATTGTGAGTTCAGGTCGATTTTCAGGTTACTATTATTTAGTAGTGTAAATATATAAGCTTGATTATAAACTTAGTATAGTCATTTAAATCTTTAAAAAACAAAATTGTCTTCTATGAAAATCTACAGGCATTCTAACTTTTGTTGCCCCCCCCCCGAAAAAAAAAAAAAAGAAGAAATAAATAAATAAAATGAAGAAAAATAAAATTAATAATAATAATAAAGAAAAAAAATTTACTTAATGTGTAGTAATTTTTTTTTAAATATATGAATGCTCAAAATATTTTGTTAATCAAAATAATATTAATATATAACAGAATGAACTACTTTTTTCTAATTTAGAATGTATTCTATTTTGAAGTATATGAAAGGCATCGAAATGCAAAGTTTGAGGTGTATGGTTATATACTTAGTTTAATAATTCTATTCTTAGTCTTTTCGTGGAAAAAAAAAAAAAAAAAAAAGTTTTGAAAAAAATTTTAATACATATATTCCTCTCCTTAATGCAGGGTAAATAAATGACTATCATATCCCTCAAAAAACTAATAGTTACAATATGAGTAAGAAAATGAATATGTTAATTTAAAAAGAAAGGTTGGATATGTCTCTAAAAAAAGGTCATGAAAATTTTTTTGAGGTCATGAAATTTTTTTCTGTCAAGACACCCTGTTATACTAATGTTATCAGTTTTATAAATATCAAGTTTTCAGAAAATTAAACATGAAATATAGGAAGTTGAATGTATTTAAAATATTAAATTCAGGTGTTTTCATTGTTGTTATTATTTTAGGGAAAAAACACAGCTAGGAGGAACAGAGGAAACAGCAATTTTTTTTAATTGTTATAAAAGCTTTAAAATGTATTGAAAAACTGATGTTGAAAAAGACACAGAATTAAAAACTTTGTAAGCAAACACTGTAAATTTTAAAAGTTCATAGCAATTGTTGTGTTTTATTTAAACTTTGTATATGTGATGTAACATTATTTAAAACAAAAAATCTTTATATCAATATTAAGAAGAAAAAATTTTCAACTGAAATTTAATAACCAAGCAAGAATGTATAAATCATTCTCCTTACCTATTTACAGCTTGTAATTAGATTTTAATACTTCCTAATAGTAGATTTTTATTATTATTATAAGAAGATATTCAAAGAAATAGTGTAATCTTATTTGCAGATGACCGAATAATTAATGCTCATGTATGTGACAAAATATTCACATACATAAAACAATATTTCAGTCCTAAATTACTACCGTATTTTATGGAAGAAACGCCGCATTCTCAAAAGTGAGCTTAATAAACCGGAAAATCATCGTAAACGCCGCACGGCCGATAATGAGCTTAATCAACAAAAACAAACATTGTAAACGCCGTGATTTTAATTAAATAAGTAATCATTCATTAAAATAATAATAAATAAACCTTAATTAAATTTTAAAGTGTTTAAAAAAACTTACTTCTATTTTTTTATTTAATTGAGGAGACATCGGTTGGATTTATTTATCCATCCAGAGCGCGGGACGTGGACCCTTCTCCTCGTGGCGCTCCACGGTTTTTTAAGTGGTCGGTGCCACTGAGCACACTTTTTTTTTTTTGTGGGTCGCATCCACATTAAAAATCAGGTTTACTCAAAACCATCGAAATCGCTGGTCTCGCTGTCCGATTGGAAAAGCTGAAGCACTTCTTCGTCTAAACCAGCATCTTCATCTTCCTCCTCATCTGAAACATGTGTGGTGGTTTGTTCAGGGATGATTCGCGTTTGGGAGAAGCCCGATTTCACTGTACTTGTGGATACCTCCTTCCACGCTTGAGACACCCACTTAGCGACGTCTTCATACGACGCTCTTTTCATCTTTCCACCTTTTGTGTAAGAGTGACTTTCTTTAGCCATCCAATTTTCCCATTCTTTCCTCACGTAGCCTTTAAAACTTTTATTGATGGTTAAATCGAGTGGCTGTAGAATTTTCGTCATTCCTCCTGGAATAATTGAAAGGGTGGCTGCAGCTTTTTTCGACGCCACTTTAATGGAATCCAGTAGATGGGCTCGCATGGAATCCATGATGAGAATTCCTTTCGGCTGGAAAAAGGCTCCTTTTCTTTTACACCAGACTTCCTTTATCCAGTCCAGCATTATCTCTTCGTTCATCCGCCCTTTCTCATTACATCTAATCACAACATCAGACGGGAAATTTTGCTTGGGCAAAGTTTTTCTTTTAAATATGAGCAATGGCTTCAACTTTTCTCCATTAGCCACACAAGCGAGGACACACGTAAAGTTTGTTTTCTCGTGCCCGGACGTGACGATAGAAACAGTCTTGTCCCCAGTTGTGTTGACTGTTCGGCTGGGAGGGCAATCAAATGAGAGAGGAACTTCATCCATATTTATAAGGTGCGATTCCGTAAATTTCCCTTCCGCTATGGTTTTCTTCAAATAGTGGAGAAAGGCACTTTTCTTTTCTTCCCAATCTTCCGGGAGACTCTGCCCTACTGTTGTTTTCGCCCGGACGGACAATTTCTTCCTGACCATAAATCTGAAACACCAGTTCGGATTTCCATTGAAATTGGAAATCCCCATGTTCGCTGCAATATTCTTGGCTTGAAGACGAATCTTCACGGTGGACACGGGAAGTCCCTTTTCTCGTTGCTCGAGAATCCATTTGTGGAGAGCATCTTCCAGCTGGGGCCAATGTGCTGTGCCGCTCCTCCTAGCACGCTTTGTTTTAGGCATGCATGCCAGCACATCTTTCTCAGAGCGCCAACGATGAACGCATCTTTCATCCACACCGAACTCCGGTGCTGCTGCACGATTCCCGATACTCTCGGCTTTTTCTACAACTTGCAGCTTAAAAGCAGCCGTATAACTCATATGTCGCTTGGGAGCCATCCTTAGAAATACTACTTATCAAAAAAAAAGTACTAAAGCAAAATTAGTAAGCAAAAATGTAGAAATGAAATTCACGCAAGGCAAATGGCAAAGTACGCTTAACAGAAATACGAATATAAATGATCCGCTTGCTCAGTGACGTCAGATTGAGAGATGTTGTTGCCATTCCAAAGACTAAAAAAATATAGTTAACGCTGGTGTAAAGGTGATTCATTCAGGAGTCTGAATCGTTCATATCATGCTATCAGCCAATCAGAGCTTTAGTTTTGTCTTATTGTAAATGTGCACGTATGCATAGGCCAGTGGCATAGATTGAGTGTTGTCATAAATATAAAAAGTAAAAAAAACGGAAAGAGCTAAAAATCGTTATATGTAGCGCAACTTTTATTTTTAACAGCACAAATATTAAAATATAGCGCAATCTTTAAAATTTTTAGTTTGGTGTGTTCAAAAAAAAAAAAAAAAAAAAAAAAAAACGTGATTCGCTGCTTGTAGCGCAGTTTGGCAACACTGTACTGATTTTGCCAAAACGGGACCGAACCATTTTTCTGAGGAGGTGGGATGGCTTTCTCTAGAACGAGAAATGTTCAAAAGCACGTTACAAAAAGTAAACATTGGCGTAATTTCACGGAATTAAAAACAAATGCAATTTTCTTGAATGTTTACAGTGTATTTCTTAACGACTTTGTCTATTTAAGATTAAAAAAATATCGTAAACGCCGCACTTATTTTTTTTATACTTTTTTACTCGTAAACGCTGCGGTGTTTCTTCCATAAAATACGGTAACTTATTAATTCATAATTAAAATTTTATTGAAAAAACTTGACGTAAATAAACTTATTTATCCGATATTTGAAAATGTTAAGCAGAGTAAACACGGGCAAAAATTTCCACAATTGAATTTCTACAACTACGCAGTATGCCCAACGTGCTCTTGATAACATTCTGGTGAAACCTTTCCTATTGGTTATATGGCTACGTTTTCGGTAATAATCGGTAAAACTGACGTCATTTTTGGGAGAAGCTAGCACGTCTTCTCGCTTGCTTTATCGATCAGCTGGCACGACTCATGTGCGAGTGAAAACGGGTCCCGGAATACCAATTTCTCGTACTACCGAGAACAGCGATGGAGTAGAGACGAAAGCCTTTCGGCTACGTCACGTCTCACTCATTTCTCTACTCGGCCACGCTATGAATTGGGCTGTAAATTTAAAATAATGATTTTCCTCCCGGCAATGTTTAGAAATAGCCGATTTATTGGTTTCTTGTTTGCGGACGTAATTCATATGTTCTTTTAGACAAAATTTTAGACTGTGTTTAGTTTGGCCAATATATGATAAACCACACTGACAGGAAATACTATAAATGCCCCAAGAATTATGCATATCAATGGGATCTTTTAACTGAGAAAAGGTTAGTTGAGTTTATTGGAAGGCGAAAATATTATTTTAATCATATTGTTTGAGAATTTTAGTTATGGTTTGACTGGATTTAGGAAAATAGGGTAAAACAATACTGATATTAGAAGAGACTGATTTAGTAGACGAAATACGAGGGAGCTGTAATTTTTGTATGGCTTTGTCTATAATGGAAGGGTCATAACCTCTGTCAATTGCAATGGCTTTCAGGTATTTAATTTCAGATTTTAATAAAATATGATTTGAACAAATATTAAGGGCACAGTTTACAAAAGTATAGAAAGCAACCATTTTTTGGTTAGGTGGGTGACATTGAATGGCATGGGGAGGAAGGGAGACTGTCGATAAGCATGAAGGTGTCATCAACATAGCGAGTCCAAAAAGGAAAAGATATTTTCTTAAAAAGCTTGCTTTTGAAATAGTGCATGTAAATATCTGCGAGAATTGGGGAGAGAGGGGAACCTATGGCTAAACCTTCAGACTGACGGTAGAATTTATTTTGGGAAGAAAAAGTGGTTTGTGATAAATAAATGCGGGTAAGAGAAATTAATTCTTGTATTTCTAAAGATGTGAAATGAAACTCTTTTAATCTATTTTCGAGACAGCAGAGGGCGCCACTTATTGGAATATTAGTGAAAAGAGATTTTACATCAAAAGAAACCATAGTAAAATTAGTGTGAGGATAGTTTTGAATATCTTGAATCCTATTCTATGTGTCCGTCATCATCACAAATTACAGTTTGCAGTTTATAATACTGCTAACTGCAGCGTCAGTCGGTGGTTCTTAACCGAGTGAAAACAACTTTACCAATAATGCTTTATCCATCAAGTCAGCATCACAAATAAAACTTCATATATCATATATGTACAAGTAGGAGGCAAAATAAGAAATAAATTGTTCTAATCTCAAAATTATGCAATTTATAGGACTCTCATTTGCATATTTTTCTTTCACATCTGTATGAAAAATTTAACTATTTGACTAACTATCATTAACAAAAAATGTAAATACTTTTTTTTTTTTTTCCTCTCTTTACCAAAAAAAAAAACCTTCACAAAAATTATTTCTTTGCAAACCGTGTTTTGTACCACCTGTCAACAGATATGCTGCCTCCAATGCCCATCTGCTAACAAGTTATCAAGGTAAGTTTAGTCAGTATCCAGCCGACCATAGATTGAACAAAGACCATCAGCAAGAAGGCTGAGTGGGTTGCTCCATCCTAGTTTGAGCACGAAATGCTCAGACTAGCTGGATAGAGTCATGGATGGCTCGTACTTTAGTTCTACAGTTTGCTGTAGCACGCTTAAGTGCTTTATTAGAATCTACTAGTGTGCTTTTATGTTAATCCTTAAGTGCATTTTCTTTCGTTTATGTTTTTGTCTGTACTTAAATAAAAGTGCAGGGCATTTAGTGTGGTCCTAAAAGTCTTTTTTTTGGCAAAATGGTCCGTGAGTCCCTTTTTTTTTTTCTCCCTCCGCTAAAAGTCATAAGAGTTTTAGTTCCAGAAAATTATGTCCAAAAAATTATTCGAATGCAATAAAATCGTGTAGACACATAACTTATATTAGAATATTAATAATTATAAGATTAAAAAAAACTTTTTATGAACCATGTTTTTAAATTTTCTGTTGAATCATAGCTAATAGAACTAACTACATTAGAACTTTATCAATGCATATTGTTACAAAATTGTAAATAATTGTATTTATTTTTGTATAAATTCTTTCAAAGAGAATTAGTAAATTGATAAAATGTCAATTTTCTGCATTTCCAGCTCTTTTTCGTGTTAAAATAGCTTAATTTTCCCTTTAAAACGCATTAAAAAGCTCCAATAGGCAGGTAATGGATTTGGCAATTTTTTGCCCTTGGCGACTTTTGGTGAGAAAATCCTTATTATCGATATTCCAAAGATGGACGTTCTAATATGATTGGTTAAAGGGTTACGGGAAATTTGAATAAAATAAAAAAAAAGTTGGTTTTAAAAATAAAATATTAATCCTTTCAGAACAACATATATTTGCATCATGAACTACATTAGCACTTTATCAATCATCAATGTGTAGAAAATCTTTAACGTGATAATGACGTCAATTTTTGCCAGATGCATAATTTAACTTTTTACAATTTTTTAACTCTCACGTTTAATTAAATGTATTTATTTTTAAGAAAATGAACTCGTAAATTCTTTTTTGGCAACAATTAAATTATAGCTAATTTTTTAATGACTATTTTTATTGCTATTAGGAGCTTATTATTTTCATATTTTAATTAATTAATTAAAAGAAAACTATTCGAAAATCTGACTTCGAAGTATTGTGTTGTATTGTGTGCTGAGCTACTGTGAAAGTTTCAAATGTCTAGCTAGTAGGGAAGTTAGTTGAAAATAGATTGCAAGATTTGTACCGAACAAACAAACAAGAATAGAAGTTAATAAAAACATGGTAAAATTATTAACTTTTGGCAGCCAATAATCTGATGTGTAGCAAGAAAAGTATTATTCATAGATAACTCAGCAAATGGGCTTGGGGGACTAAAATTAAAAAGAAAGTTTTGCTGGCTATCCCTCACCGTTGTATAGTACTTACTCGAACCATTACAGTTGTATTGGTTGCATTTGATCAGGAAACTAATTATTTTCAGCAAATGAGTCCAGTTACAAATTCAACCCTGATGACTACCAAAAACATATCTATAGACGTCCAGGATAATTGTTGGATATTCACTTTACTTAGAATTACCAAAATTTTAATTTATTCTGTAACATTAACCTGACAATTTTTTTACACTACTTTTTTTTTTTTTTTCTGTAAAATAATTTTTTACTTTCTTCTATATGTAATATAGAGAAAGTATTGGATTCGCGAAAATTTTAGACCTCCGTTTTTTGATGGATTTACATGTTTTGGGATGTCCAGACAGAGCCTCCTTAAGTAGATGCCTAGCGAATCGCTCGAAAACTTGGCAACAGTACAAGAAGAACATAGCCAGTAGATGGCGCTTGATACCGTGTCGTAAAGTTCTGTTTATTTCCCGCGATTCAATTGACTTTCAATTGAGTTCTTCATGGTTTATGTTTTATTAATTTAATAAATGTGAGAGGGTTTTTTTTTTTTTTATATATGGTGTATTGCGTCGTTCCATTTTGTAAATCAGACAGTCGCCGTGAAAATATAAGTTTTCAAATGACCTGCAAATATTTCAAGACAAGGTATGTAAACTGCATAAGTAATTAATGCAAAATTACCAACCCTCCGGATTTTTGAATATCAATAATATTTTTCACGAAAAACATTATTTTTATTTATTATCGTAAATTCTATGATTAAGACGAAGATAAATTTAAAAGAAATTATGATATAAAAATTCGAAGGGTTGACACCTCTGTTAGTAAGTTAGATTCAACAAATAAAATAGTTATGCTTATTACAAAATGAAATGAAATTTTTATTTATTGATGTAGGAATACAGAAAAATAACTTGTTCTTAGTTACTTTGAAGTAACTCTATATTGGAGTATTTTATAGTTTTATTCATAAATTACATTAGTAACTTATGAATGAAACTATAAAATACTCCAATATAAGGAACAAGATTGATTTATATTTTTTAATACCACTGTTTTTTATAGACTTATGTAAATGCGTATAAAAATTTGATTATTTCAGTTAAATCGAAACAAAAGTGTTGGGAATCTTGAAAAGAAAAAATAGAAAATTTTTATTTCTACTTTTGTTCTTTTTAAAAATATTAAGTTTTAAGATTCATAACATTACTTTTATTAACCTTTTACCACACAAATGGAATATAGAATTAAAAATTCATGTAAAAATTAAATATCATGATTACTGATTTGAAAAATTATCAGATATGAAAGAAAGATGACTTGATTTTTTGAAATAGAAATTCTCCACATCCATACACTCACATATACACACACACACATATACTGGCTAATTGCCAAAAACTACTTTTTTTGGACTCATGAGACAGACCTTAAAAATATAAATCAGGGGAAAACTCAATATCGAATTTTTGGACCGAACACAATACTTTCATTACGTACGGTAGTAGGGTAATGGAAGTAAAAATATTTCAAGAATGTTATTAATTTGTCCTTAAATTTGCCATTCTTTATCAAATTTTTCAAATTGAAACCTAATACGAGTTTTAAAATACTATTGTGAATTTCCTGCATTTGTTTGTTTTTGAGTTATTCTGATAATAAATATGCATATAAATCAATTACTAAAAACAAAAAAAAAAAAAAAAAAATGTTTTTTGTATTCAGGGAACCTCAAAACGTGACTTTATTCAAAAACGTGAGTTGAAAATAGAACTTAAAAAAAAAAAAAAATACTTTGTTTACATTATAGGTTCAAAAAATTAATTTTCCTTCTTCAACAGTATTCGTCGAAATAAAAAAAGTGTAGCAAAGCACTTCCGTCAATTACATTCTACAGAAAAGAACGTTTAGCTTAATTTTGGATAGCCCTGTATATTTTCAATAAACTATGTGCACATCAGATTGTGCATTTAAATTTAGTCTTATATGAAAAACACCTAACACAAAATGAAATACACTTTCAGCATTTTCCAAGTATATCCGAGATAGACAAACCGACGCGCACAGACCAACCGCTAAAAACATTTTTCGTTTCAGGAGACCTAAAACATGTAAATATAACACAACTTTATTTCGAAACTGTCTATCAGTTTCGAAAGCATACCCTCTCGGAACTGGTGGAGCTAATAAAATCTTGAAAAAAAAAATAAATAAAACTTCGTGCGAGAGAAAACTTATACTCAAGAAATCCTTAATTTTAAAAATTTAAATCTTAATGGTTATTTATTTATTTTTTGTGACGGACTAGACAACAGATTTTCTTCTTCTCCAGTTTTTATTACTGAATGTTAACTTATCTCGTTAATGTGCTGGTCTATTTTTCTTATAAATAATATAAAATTCTCGATTTAAGAAAAATAATTCACACCTAATAAGGTAAAAATGTAACGTAAAGGACATGACCAAAAAAAGAAAGAAAAAGACATGATTTTAATAATTTATCATTATAAATTATTCATTCTAAACTGAAACGAAACTTTCATCTGATATCTAAATTAAAAAAATTTTTTAAATTTTTATTGAATAAATATATAAAAAATAATTTAATCGCGTGATAGACATGCCATGTTTTTGCTTATTTAATTTTAAATTTCGTTTTTTAATTAATAATATATTTAAAAAAAAAAAAAAAAAAAAAAGGTGTTATTTATTAGATACACTGTAATTCAATTAGTTGAAAAGCTAAAATAGGTCTTGTCCACTTCCGAAGAAAATTAAACCCTATACTTTTTTAAATATAAATATTTGAATATTTTTTTGAAAATATTTACGATAAAGCACTTTCACATCATTTTTTCAAATTAAAAGAAAAAAAAAAACTAGTATGTTGTGGCCACCACAAGACTTTCTTCTATATTTTCCTATACATATTCAATCAGTTACAATATTTAAAAAAAAAAAAATGATTTTTTTTTTTTCCTTTCTTTTTTTTTTTTTTTTTTTTTTTTTTGTGAAAATTAATACATATTCAATCACTAACAATATTTAAAAAAAAAAAAAAAAAAAAAAAAAATTTCTAAGTTTTTTTTTTTTTTTTTTTTTTTTTGGTTAAAAGTAAAAAAAATCGATAACTTTGTTTTAAATTAACACAGATTTATAGTTCAACCATTCGTTTTAAAGGTATTGACGAGACCTTTCGAAAGATACCCATCTTGAAAATTTATCCCCCCCCGGGGGGGTACTTCCCCCCCAGGGGGGGAAGCGATGCCCCCCCATGCAGAAATTTTTTTTCCTAGTTACATACTACTATTATCAATAATTCATATTAATTTTACAATCACAAGTTTAAAACAACTCTTATTATGCACATTTATACGAATTTTTGTCCTATGCTGCCATGTTAAAAATTTAGATAAAATGCTATCACAGCGCCACCTGTTGAGCTATTGATCCCCAAATATAATCAGCAACAGTTTATGTCGGCGACCAACTAAATACCAAGTTTGGTAAAATTTCGTTAAAAAAAAAAAAAAAAAAAAAAAAAATACGATTTTTTTTTCCTGTTTTTTTTTTTTTTTTTTTTTTTTTGTTAAAAGTAAAAAAAAATCGATAACTTTGTTTTAAATTATCACAGATTTATGGTTCAACCATTCGTTTTAAAGGTATTGACGAGATCTTTCGAATGATACCCATCTTCAAAATTTAACCCCCCCCCCCCCCCCCCCCCCATGCACAATTTTTTTTTCCTAGTTAACTACTACTATCATCAATAATTCAAATTAATTTTACAATCACAAGTTTAAAATAACTCTCATTATGCCCATTTATACGGAATTTTGTCCTATGCTGCCATGTTAAAAATTTGCATAAAATGCGATTACAGCGCCACCTGTTGAGCTATTGATCCCCAAATCTAATGGGCACCAGTTCATGTCAGGGTGCAACTAAATACCAAGTTTGGTTAAATTTCATTCATATGTTCGTGAGATACAGCGTCCACAAAAAAATGATACAGACACACAGACAGACAGACACACACACACACAGACAGACAGACATTTTCTAAAAACTATCAATTCGTGTTCAGGACATCCCAAAACATGTAAATCCATCAAAAAACGGAGGTCGAAAATTTTCGCGAATCCAATACTTTCTCTATATTACATATAGAAGAAAGTAAAAATAGAATTTTGGACTTTAAATTGAAATTAATAGCTAGATTTTTAGATGAAAAATATAACTTATCTGTGAAAGAGAAGAAAATTGTTGCTCTGCGTAGGTGCTGTCACCTAGCGTTAGTTTTGATTTTTAAATGTTGCTTAATTTAACATTGGGATTCGCAGCGAGTGGAAGGCATCTACTTAAGGAGGCTCTGGTCCAGAACACGAATTAATAGTTTTTAGAAAATGTCTGTCTGTCTGTATCATTTTTTTGTGGACGCTGTATCTCACGAACCAATGAATGAAATTTAACCAAACTTGGTATTTAGTTGCACCCTGACATAAACTGGTGCTGATTAGATTTGGGGATCAATAGCTCAACAGGTGGCGCTGTGATCACATTTCATGCAAATTTTTAACATGGCAGCATAGGACAAAATTTCGTATAAATGGGCATAATGAGAGTTTTTTTAAACTTGTGATTGTAAAATTAATATGAATTACTGATAATAGTAGTGGGTAACTAGGAAAAAAATTTTGTGCATGTGGGGACATCGGTTCCCCCTCTTGGGGGGGGGGAGTAAATTTCCAAGATGGGTATCTTTTGAAAGGTCTCGTCAATACCTTTAAAACGAATGGTTGAACCATAAATCTGTGGTAATTTAAAACAAAGTTATCGATTTTTTTTACTTTAAAAAAAAAAAAAAAAAAAAAAAAATTTTTTAATATTGCTACTGATTGCATATGTATAGGAAAATATAGAAGAAAGTCTTGTGGCTGCCACAACATACTAGTTTCAATATATAGTTACAATTAAATAAGAAGAAAATCAGTTTAAAAAAAAAAAAAAAAAAATGAGAAGGGGGGCAGAGATGAAAAAAAAATAAGTATTAACATTGCTATGGTATAAGTTAAAAATGTGCCAGCTGTGCTAGACTGCCGTCTGCGGTATGGTCTGACAACTGGGAGTTGTGATATGAGGTGCAATTTTATTTGATATTGAGACTTCATTGATTTCCATTGATTCATGACACTTTTATATCTCAGTGCTCAGATTCTATATTCAGTTATATCACCTTTTTTTTTTTTTTTTTTCATAAACCCTGATTTACATTTGGTAAGTATTACACGTATGAACAATTCACATCTCCGTCTTTGCTACTTGTGTGATGGTCGAGTATTGCGATGGCTGATTCTTCTCTTGTTCGATTTGTCGAACCAAATAGGTAACCATCTCTGATCAGTACTCCTATTATCCTCAACACAATTGCAACTGCACTTTGGCTAAAATCTCTTGTTTCATGATTTTTTTTTTTTTTTTTTTTTTTTTTTGTATGTAAGATTTTTGAAAATTGCTAGTTGTTTTACATTTTTAAAATCTATTATATTTTGTTCTTTATTATTTTTGGTTAGGGCTGTAGTAGCTCTATCATATTTTTAAAGCAAGACGTGAAATTTCCGCTCACTAGCTCGCCACTGGCGAGTGGAATTTTTGCTATGGCAAGTAAAAATTTGGTCTAGTTATAGATAGAATTCTTACATGATACGGTGACAGAAAACATTCTTTTAATAGATTTAATTATGGCAAAATCTTGCCATCCTTTAACCTCATATTTAACCTCTTCTTTTTAGATTCTCGGAGAGTTGAGGCTGTGTGTGCGTTGCCCGAGATCGCCCCAGCCTGGGAAAAGCAAAAATGCTTAGTACATGCATAAAAGTTTTGATCTCTTTGGCAGTCTCGTTTCTCCCACTGTTATTTCTCCAAGCAGAGTGAGAATAGACGAGCAGAGAGCCTCTTTGCCCATCCATCGCCCACTATTCGAGAGAAGAGATATGTGAAACTTTGCCTATGCGATATCGTCACATGAAAATGAGCCCTAGGACTTTTAAAGATACTGCTTAAGTTTATTTTGTTGAATAATGATTTAAAAAAAAAAAAAAAAAAAAAACAGTTTATATGTTCCAGTTTTTTACTCAAACGCCAATGATTTGTGCTTATAATGTTTTGTAAGCAACGATTTTATCAAAAAAGTTATTCCGAAATGGCTGTTTCAAAAGACAACAATGAACAAGTTACAGTTCAGCCACATATCCTAAAACTAGCAGTGAGGACGCGTCCAAAATGTTGGAGGGATGCCAGCTTGTCCGACATTTTGAAATTTGAAAAACATCCAGTAATTCCGCACTCTGTTATTGCTCATTTTCTCTGAGTCAGATGACTGTCACCTCTATTTTAGCATTGGACTCGTTGACTTAGCACTTGCACAGATGCTTCCATGGTTTCATCAAATGTGGTCGAAGAATATACACATCAGCATTCCGTCTGATGCAAAAATAAAATGGACGACATAGACATTTCTGATATAAAAAGTTAAGTAAATAAATAGATAAATAAGAATGCTTAATTTTTCATAATAAAAAGATTTTTGAAGGATATTGTTTGACAAAAGATTTTTTTTCCCTTTAATGACTTTTTGCATTTATGGTATTATATATTTTAATCTTTTTCAAATCTCAAATACAATATATTATATTAATTTTTAATTATAGATGATTATGAAACATGAAAGTATATGAAACATTTTTTATGTATATAATTTTAAATACATTTGTAAAAGCCTTTCAAATAATTAGGAAAAGTAAAAAACCCAAAATGTGTAAGAAAAAAAAAATTATAACCCTATTTTGTGGCGAGTAAATTTTTTTTTTCCGTCGAGTGTAATCTGAGTTGAAATTTCGAGCCCTGATTTAAAGTCAGTTTCATGTTCTTTTATCCTATTTTTTCTATTTTTCTCCTAGTCATAGCTCATAGCTATGTAATACCTGTTTGTATTTTTCCGCTGTTTGATATTTTATTTCATAAATGCCTGGTTTGCAGTTTCCAAGGGGTTTATGGAGTTTTTGTCATTACTAATATGCTGGAAAATATTTGTTAGGTTTAGTGGGGATATTTATGTTTAGTTTTGAAACTTCATTTTTAAATTTATTGGGTGCACCTTTATTAAATGAAATTGCTGTAGTATATTTTTCTTTTGGTTTCTGTCCATTTTCAATATGAGTTAATTATATTTTTATATAGTTTATACTCTAGGTTTTTCTTATATTTTATTTAGTTTGTTTATAAGTTCTCATATTTTATTTAGATGTTAAGGTTTATTTTATTTAATTTTTCTAGTGTTTTTTCAATTTTTACTTTTTTGTTGATGACAGCAAAAACATCATTGGCATATTTATTGTATATTAAATGAAATTTAATATATAATAACAACATATAATTTCATCTTTAAAATTTCAAAAATTCTCTCTTCTAATTATGATAAAAATGAAACCTTACTTTAGCTTTATAGATGTAACTTTAGATGGTGGAGTACTTTCTTTCAGCCCCCCCCCCCCCCCCCTCATCTTCAGCACCAGTTACTCTGCGCTGTGTTGATTCTGTGAAAATTTTTTTTGGACTGCTCAATCGTCTTCTCTCCTCCAGGAGGTGGCGCCAGGTTGAATCAATAGCTGCTGTCGATTGGTTCAGATTGTGTACACTAGGATGGTCAGTAATTTTGATGGTTTCACGGAAAAGAGCATAGTTATGGTTATTATAATTAGCAATTTTTTCTATGTTTTTAAAATCTATTTTAATATTTTCGTTTCTATGGGTTTGTGCTAAAGCTGTATTGTATCTTCCAAATTTAATGTTGTTAATATGTTCTTTTAATACGTGTGTTGATTTTCCTTTTCGTCATTCCTTTGTAACATCCGTCGCTATTGTTTTGGTATTTGAAGGGAATTTTGCGTATTCCAGCGGACTCGAGGGGGGGGATTTTGATCTTTATCGTTTCTAATAATTTGATAAATGTTCGGATTAGGTTTGATTGGAATGTCTATGTTTAATTTACTAGCAATAAATTTTAATTTTTACGGCAGCACTGCGATCATATGGTATTGCATAGTGAATTTATGTTTAGTTTTTGGGGGCTAGGAATATTGTTAATTTTATTTAAACGTTTCTTATAAAGTTTGTCAACAAGATTTTTAGGATAATTGGCTTGTATGGCTAAATTTCTAATAAATTTTATTTCGGTTTTAAGATCTTCCGGTTCAGTACATATGAGGATTGCGCGATTAATGCAAGATTGAATTGTATTTATTCTGTATCTGTAAGGTGATTTGCTATTAAAATTAATGATTTCTTGACTGGAAGTAAGTTTTCTATAAACAGTGGTATTTATTGTATTTTTCATTTTTTTTAATTTTAATGTCTAGAAGTTAATTTCATTGTTTGTTTCAGTTTCACTGGTGAATTGTATATTTCTATCAAGATGGTTTAAATCATTTAAAAGTTCTATTATATCTTGTTTTTTGTGGATTATTGCGAAAATGTCGTCAACGTATCTATTCCAATAAATTATTTTCTGCTTAAATTTTTCCAAAGTTATGGTTTCTAGTTTTCTCAATTTAATTTCAGCAACTATCCCTGATATGGGAGATCCCTTTGACTTGTTGGTCAAATTTAAAATAACTTTCTTTCAAAATTAAATTGGTGGTGGATTTTAACGTTTGGGCTATTAAAGGGCTATAATTTTTGTCAATTTGGTCATTTATGATTTCAATTACTTCATCGGTATCTATGGAGAGATAAAGGTTTATTATGTCAAAACTAACGAATTTGTAATTTTCTTAAATTTCGACATTTTTTGTTCTTTTTATAAAATCTTCCGTGGAATTTAAACTGCACTGTGATGGGGGTAGAGTTTCTTTATAAATGTTAGTCGTATATTTTTCAAGGCTGTAAGTAGGACCTTCGCGTTTATTGACTATTGGTCTGATTTTGGAGGAATTTTTGTGGTCTTTAAACCTTCCGAATAATCTAGGTGTGTTTGGAGCATAATTATCAATTTTTGGTGATTGATTATTTGGCCAATGGCTGTTTTTAATTAGTTCATTAGTTTTTTCATTAAGTGTTTTGTTCGGATCTTTTTTTATTTCTATGGCACTAATTTCGCAAATAGTTTCGTTCATTCTTTTAATGTAATCTGTTTTGCCCAGTATGGCTATTTTACCTGTTTTGTCTGTCAAAGTACAAGTTATTTCTTTATTACCTTTTAATGATTTCAAAGCTTTAAGATCTTGTCTGTTTATATTTCTGTCTTTTGTTAGATTTCTTAATTCTTTTTGAGCGGCACTTCTAATTATATTTTGATTGTGACTAGGAATTTTATTAATGGCTGTTTCAAGTTTTGCTATGCTATCTTTAATGTTTATAGGTTGTTCTAAAATATATTTTTGTCCCATTTTTAAGATGTTTTTTTGTATGTATTGGTTTGATATTTCGATAAATTAATATATGGATGTTCCTTAATTGTTTTAGGTTTAACGTTATACTTGTTAATTAAAAATTTTAATTTATTGTTGTGCTTTCTGACATTAATACTGCTCTCAATTTCAGCAAATGTTCTTATTTTACTTTTCATTGTTTCAAAAAGTTGATAGTCTGTTTTTTTTTTTTTTTTTTTTTTTTTTTTTGCTAATTTCGTCTACTAAAATATTTTCGTTTTCTTTATTTTTATAATAGTCTGCTTTTTTAGTACGAATAGCTTTATCTAGGATTTAGCTTTTAAAATTTCTGACCTTGTGTGGAAAAATTTTCCTAATACTGTTAATGCGTAATGATTTCGGAATAATATTAAAGTGTTTACAGTCGTATAAAAAATCGATTTGATCCCTTAAATGTATTAATTTTTTACTTAGGTTTTTCCATTTGGAGTATAGTTTCGAAGTATCCATACTAAAACAATCTAATTTAATGCAATATACTTACTTAAAAAGATTAAGAATTTAAATAATGTTCACCAAAGAAAATGGCAAAAACGAAGTACTCAAAAATTCAAATAAACACCTACCCAAACAGTTCAAAGGCTTTAGTTTTAAACAAAATACTGTTAAATGTTTATGAATAAGGAAATGCAGGCCCTGAAAAAGGTAATGTTCCTGCTTGGTTTAAAAACAAAAAAAAATCTTATAAAATGTCTACTTAACACACGCTAATCTCAAAAAACTTTTCAAAAAGCAATATCACCTCTTGAAATCCATTAGTAGTTAATTTGTTATGTAAGTCATGATACCAGCATCTTCCTGCTTGATGGAGTCCATAAATGTCTTTGTTCAATTTCAGCACATAATGTTCTTGCCCTTCAATTATGTAGTCAGCTGGCTGTCGAATGAAAATTTCTTTGTCAATATCACCATAAAGGTAGGCACATTTAACGTCAAGCAAGGCATGTTCCCAATGGGAAACTCCAACGAAAATAGAAAAGAAGAACCTTATTAGAACAAAGTTCACAGCTGGACTGAAGGTCTCTTCATAGTATCCTTCCCTTTAGTTATTTCCCAGTGCGACAAGCCTTGCTTTGAATGTAACTATCTCTCCCTGTTCATTCCTCTTGACTGTATAGACCCAGTTTGTGCCAATTATCTCCTGACCTTCTTCCATTTTCACAGATGTCCACAATGAACAATAATCTCTGTCATGTACGCTTGATTTTCAGGCTCTTAGGAGATATCTTCGTTTTCACTGTTCTCCACGCTTCCACTATACTTTTGTAATTTTATAGGGCCATCATATTTGTTACTTGCTGAGAAGAGTGCTACTGGTACTTCAATAAAACAATTTTCTGCTCTTTACAATAAATTTTAAAATCTGTTACTTCTCAGTCTTCCCCCTGTTGGTGCCTTAACATATACGTCGACTTTGCCTTTTGTCCTGCCCTTTTTACGAATGTTCAAATAATGAATGAATGTAACTGCTAAAGGATCCTCTTCATCATCCGCATGATCTTCATATTCATTTAGTTCTTCCTCAGTTTCAGTACCTGTGAAAGATGTGGTTTCACCAGGCTCTATTTTGTCTTCTTTCTTGAGAAAACCAGCTACGTTCTCTTCTTCTTTGAATTTGTCACTATCTACTAAATCTTCATTTGAGGCTGATGGCTCTGGATAAGTATCTTATTCCTTTATTACTACCTGATTGCCTGGGCTAATGGTTTCATCTCATTTAAAAAATCAACAAAACTTCTCCCAGCTGGTATCACTTTGTCTTCTTTTGGCCACCCTAGTTGTGCTTCGTCAAACGTAACTTGTTTAGACTGAACTGTGATATTCTCTTTCGAGTACCAAACCCTGTATCCACTAGAGCCCATACCACAACCAACAAAGATTCCCCTTTTTAGTCTTCATTGAAACTTGTATTCACTGAACCTTTTGGAGGGGTATTTAGTGATATGAAGAAATGCCTATTTTGGCAAATATGAGCAGTAGACACTGAGTCTAAAGTCCATTCCCAGCACAGTGGTAAAATCTATAAACTTCTTCATATCGGCTAATATATGTGGGGATATCCTCTCCAGGATTCAACTTTAAATTTCGGAACTCATTAAAATAGTATGCCCTAAGGCTTCTTCCTGGTATTTTAAGATTAGTTTTGAGGGTCTCCAATATTTCACAAGGATCATCAAGGTGACCTACAGACAATTCAACTTCAGGCGAGAGGTAAGATTTTGAAATTCCAGCTGCCTGTTGTTTGCTTTGACTTAATTTAAATTTATCTAGCTCAGATACTTTCTCAATATCTGGCAAGTTCTTTTTATCCAACCAAAAGTAAAATCTCTCTATCTGTAATATCCGCATTATCTGCCTTGTCGAGGTTCTATAATTATTGCATGTCAAGTACTCAATCTCACTATTAGTTGCCTTATTAATAATTGGTGCAAACTCGTAAATTATTAATATAATTTCAAACTTCACTTAATATAATGTCTAACTTCACTTAATATAATTTCTAACTTCGCTTAATATAAAGTCTAACTTCATTAAATATAAACCAAATGCAAATCTAAACAAATAACTCTCAACCTTCTAAGCTTAAAAAATTCAATCTCTTTTGAATGCATTATCAAAGTAGTATAATTTCAACAATATTTAAATAAATTTTCATAATATAAATTTGCATTAGAAACATTTCTGGGCAAGTTTATTTCCAAGTTGCATCCAATTAAACGCTGCCACTTGAGACTTTATCACAATAACTTTTGAGATACTGAGTTTATTCGAACCAAAGTTGGACAGTGGACTTATTTTACAAATATTGTTGTGTACTTGCAAATTTGCATGTTTTCCGAGAATGAAAGGCGAAAATTCCAAAAGTTTAGTAGTTTATTTACAGAAAATTCCAGAAGAATACAGGTCTATAAACCAGGTATCAACTTCAGTTTCACCAGTAAACACAGCTGGGGGAGGGGGGGGGAATTTTTCGCATAGTTATTGATACCATCCTAACCATGAAATAAGACAATGACCAATAAAACTGAACTTTTCCGCGAGAGCATGGAAATTCTTACCCCTCACCCCAAATCCCCATGCAAAAATTTCGTCTTTTACCCAGATAGCTCTTCCCCTATTTTTCCTAGCACTGGTTTTTTCCAGTCAGTATTGGTGCAATTTAATTTTTTAAATAAGTTTTTATTTGATGTTCCCAATTGGGAGCATTGGCCTGTAAATGGCTTAAAAAAAAAAAAAAAAAAAAAAAAGAAATCAATATTTTAATATCACAAAAAGCCAACCCATTTTTGATATGTACGCATATATCGTATAAATGATTAATCAAATTTTATAACTTTGTATTTATGTTTTTTTACTTTTATTATTAAATTATTTTTTATTTATTTCAGGCCACTCTTCACGACATGATAACAAAGAATTTGGAAAAGATAAAGAAGCCTCGGACATCTAATACAGACACCATGTACTGAAGAAGAAAAAAAAAAAAAAAAGTCTCAAATAAAATCTGCTTCTCCCAGTTGTTTTTAAACAAAAAATAACAAGACACAAATCTAGATGTATATAAGTTTTAAATTATTTTCCTCATTTTTGGAGGACAACAATATGTTTGAGACTGTGTTCTAATAATAAAAAAATAAAATAAAATAAAAAGGGAAAAAATAATTTTTTTAAAGAACATGGTGTTGTATTTCATTTCTTATCAGGTTATTTCAGACTATCTATTTTTCTATGTGGAATTATTAGTATTTTTAAATATTTTTTCAGTAGACAATAATTATGTAGTAATCCATCTACTGCTTACAACATGCAGACCTGCCAGCTGTAACGAATAATTCGTAATTGCTATGAATTTGTGTCCTAAACTATGTTACTACAAAAATCGGCTCAAAACTACGAATTTTTATCTAGCACCAAAACTGCAACATTTCTGACAACATTTTGCTTTGCGATTTTGAATCTTCCTCCATCAATGCCATAAATGTAAATTTTCATTTTAAACTTGCTTTATTAGATTCTAAAATGTATAAAGAGATAGAATTGTTAAATATTTCTCATTTGCGTTTTTTTTTTTTTTTTTGTGCCCCACGCCACCCCCTAACTAACGATCAGCAAACAAATGTCTCGCGAAAGCCTTGGGATTTCTAATCTTTTTCCATCCACAACATAAATGTCAATGTTTTTTTAAACTTACTTTATTAGATGCTAGAACCTTATACAGAAGTAGAATTGTTCAATATTTTTCACTTTGTTTTTTTTTAATCCCCCCCCCCCCAACCTAGCAATTGATGATCAAACACCTACAGAAGCCATTGAATGTGTTTAATATTTATATTTTAACATTTTTTAAACAATTATCCCAATGCTAAGATTATAATTTTTTGCAATCATTATAATTTATGTTTTTTAAAAATTATATGCATAATTTATACACACAACAAAAATATTTATTTAATGGGTAGCATTTTTGCTGAATTTTAATAGCTGGTTGAATGTAGTGTAAAAACAGGAATTCTGCATTTTTAATAAAATTATTTTACATCTGATTTCATAAATCATGTTTGTTTCATTATACCGGGTGATTCAAAATAGATGTTACAGCGATTATTTTGTAAACTAAGAAAGATAGAAACAAACTTTCAATTACAAAATTGGTGTAAATTAAGAGTAGATTTCAGATATGGCATTCTTTTGTACAAGGGGCTGTATACATATTAAATACAAAATTTAATTTTTATACGGCCCCTCCTATCATATGACTTATATTTAGAAAAATATTCTCCTCGCTCTAAAAAATCAAAAAAAAAAAAAATCATCTTTCTAAGTCAAAATTTCGCTGAGTTATTGCAATTTGAAAATTCTAGCATTTTTCGCCAAGTCTTAAGGGGTTGTATCAAAAGTGTGAAATTGTAATTACTATTGCTTTTGTAATAAGGCACACGTTGATCAGCATTTGGGGGGAAAAAATAAAAAGAAATCATTCAGGGAAAGATGGCTATTTTAACCTGTTATGTCTCTCTTTCCCCTAGTGAATACACAAGAGAATACTCATTGATAATTTAACAAATAAAATTTATGAATAATTTATGTACTAAAAGGGAATTTTCAAATTCATTTTTCTTTCTTTATACATTTTGTTACTCATATACACGGTGTAGAGAAAGAATTGTTTTTGAGTCAAATTTCCGAAAATTAGCTTTTGTTATATTTGCACGTTTTCAGATCTCTGAATTAAAAAATCATGTTTTTAGCGGTTGGTCTCACTCTCTCTCTATGTGTGTGTGTGTGTCTGTATGTTATTAGAATATCTCAAGAACAAATAGTATCAGAAAATTCAAATTCGATATTCTAAATCCGTATCATATTGCGGTGCTACACTAAAGTATTTGTTACGATCAGGCAATTGTTTGTTTACAGGGTCATCCAAAAGAATTCAAAGAGATTACGTCTGTGAGCGAAATTTCTCATATGTACAGTGTAACATGTATAGACTGCCTTAAACAAAATGAAAAGAACAAATGTTTTATACACATAAAAGCATGTTTTATGTAGATTCTGGTGTAGCAACCATTCATCATTCATTTACAGGGTTACCCAGAGTATTTCGATATATTGGAGATATAGTTTGGAAATGCTGGACGTGCATTTCATTTTGTGTTACTTGTTTTACATATAACACTAAATTTATGTACACAAAGTCATGTGTATATAGTTTATAGACAATATACAGGGCTACCCAAAATTAAGGTAACTTTTTTTTTATTATTATTATTAAATGTAATTGGTGTAAGTGTTTGCTCCATTTTTTTTTCCGAAGAACACTGCTGACACAGAACACAAAATTAATTTCTCATACCCATACTGTAAACAAAGTAGTTTTTGGAGAGTGATTTTTTTTCTGTATAATATCACATTTTGAGGCCTCCTGAATACGAAAGGTAAATTTTTATTCGTTGCTCTGTATATATATGAATTATCAGCATAATTTAACAACAAATAATCTGGTGTTCCACTCACACGACTTTCTCTTACCCTGAAATTTAATACCATAAATACAGATTGGAAATTAAGAGGTAACATAAAGTGTACTGTTATGTAAACCTATGTTAAAATAATTCAGATTAGGCTTCGGAAGAGTTTTATATGATAATTAGTTCTGTGTGAGGGGGGAATCTCCTGAATTTATTCGACGCAGGCAATAATCAGACTTTTAAAAACTTGGCTTTAGTAATAAGGAAGCCTTAAAACGTGTAAATACACAAAACAGAAGCGATGCATATTTAGCTTAAAAACATACATTATTTATCATATGTCTATGAGGAATTCATTTCCATTCCTGAGCAGCTTTCCTGGACATGGTAAAATATTATAGTAAAGCACTTTCACTAACAATAAAAAAGAATATTATAGCTTAAATATTTGCAACCCTGTATATCTCTTGAAGAATATGTACAAACCACAAAGTGCACCTAAATATAAACCTATAGTAATAATATACAGCACAAACTAAAATGCACTTCCATCAATTTTCAGCTATTGTCGCATTATAATCTAGTTATTTTGTGTAGCCCTGTAAATGAACAGTGAATGATTTCCCTGCTATATTCTACATGAGGCATGTTTTTATGCATATAAAAAAAATATATTCATTTTATTTGGTTAGTGCAGTCTATAGGTGTTCTACTCTACTTACCTGCAATTTTCCCCATAGACGTAATGTATTTGAATTTTCTTGAGTGTCCCTGTACACGAACTATTTGCTTCATCTCAATGAAAAGCCTAGTGTGGCATCCCTATATGATACATATTTAGAATACCAAGTTTGGAATATCTGCTGCTATTTGTTCTTGAGATAAACTGATAAAAGACACACACACACAGACCAACCGCTAAAAACACGATTTTCATATTCAGGGGACCTCAAAATGTCTAAATATAACAAAAACTCACTTTCGAAAATTTGGCCCAAAAACAATACTTTCTCTACCTTATGGGTATGAGAAAGTAATAACTACAGGAAATGCGAATTTGGTATTTTGGATTTCATATCTAGTTGCCACTTGAAAAGTTGATGAAGGTTTGCAAGTTTCAAGGAAATTGATAACAGACTTGATTTTTGTTTTGATAAGTATAGGCACTATAATTAAACGGGGGTTGAGAAGGGCGGCCTGGCCCTCCCTGGCATAGAATTATACATCTATACCATATCATATTCTATACAAAACATTATTTTAGAATATTAACAATAAATATGAATATCCTTATGACTTTTACAGTATAAAGTTATTTAAATGTAATTTATAAGTATATCTGTCCCAAAACGCAATACATTGGCATTTTTTGTGCGTTCCTGTACATAAACCAATTGTAGAGAATTAATTAATGCCATTTTAAATAGGGAATATCATATAGTAAACCTGAATAACATATATCATTTCTGAAAATTTCTGAAATACAAACGCTGGGGGCGGGCAGACGGACAAAAAAAAAGAAAAAAAAAAATGCAAATTAAATTCTTATTCACAGTTAAAAATTGTTAGAAAATGTTTAATGTAAACGAAAATGCAATTCCAGCAAATGTCCAATAATAACCCTTAACGTAACTGAATATTTTTGTGTGCCCTGTAAATCTAATGCTAATCGTACTGTACAGTATAGAAAGCATTCTTTTGTGCATATGAATAACATATTTCAATTTCATTAAGATATATGCAAAGTAATTAAATTTTGGTTTATAGAAATATCTTCACATAGAACGCAATGCTTAGGAATATTTTCGGGTGTCCCTGTATACAAACCAGTGATGGTGTTTACTCCATTTTATATACAAAATATCCGATATAAAACTATAATAATGTATTTCAATTTTATTAATATATGCATAAATTAAAGGTATTAAAATATGGTTTATAAAAATACCTCTCATAGAACACAATGCTTTGGAATACTTTCGGGTGTCCCTGTGCACAACCTAGCAGAGGTATTCACTCCATTTTCAATAAGGAACATCCGATAGTGAACTCAAATAACATATATCAGTTTCAGAAAATTCTATGAATATTCACGGGAGTTAGAGCGCAGACACACAGAAAGACGGATGGACAGACAGACAGATCGAAGTCATTAACACTTTTCAATTTTTCTGGAATTGTTAAAGAGCCGAGGTCATTAAATTTATCAACCATGATGGAAAGTGGTAAAAATAAAGCGCGAAAATTTCACACGGTTTTGCTAGTCTTTTAGTTTTTTCCCTCTTAACGTGTTTTAATTTGCAGGTAACCCCTAAGAAATTTAACTATTAAATTTTTTAACAATACGAAATTATGTAAATTTGCATTAAATTCTTAAAACTGTTGATTTCACGTGTTTGAAAGATTTTAATTGCTATTTTAAAATAAAGGATATTTTTTTAATTTTTCTCATCTCATAGATAACCCCCTAAAGTGAGCCACTTGGCGTCGAAAAATAGATGCCAAAATTGAAGAAAAAGTGGTGTAAGTCATCATTTTCAAATTGCAATAACTCGGCGAGATTTTGACTTAGATAAATGATTTTTTTTTTTCTTATTTTGCTTGTTAGAGCGAGGGGAATATTTTTCTAAATGTAAGTCACATGATAGGAGGGGCCGTATAAAAATTAAATTTCGTATTTAATATGTATACAGCCCCTTTGACAAAATAAATGCCATATCTGAAATCTACTCTTAATTTGCTCTAATTTTGTAATTGGATGTATGTTTCTATCTTTCTTAGTTTACAAGATAATTGCTGTAACATCTATTTTGAATCACCCGGTATATAATAAACACTAATGCAAATTATTGAGATAAAAATAATAACTTTTAAAAATGTTTAATCAGAGGTTGGGGGGGGGGGGACATTAAACATAACATGGCCCCGGATTTCGGTGGCAAATAAAGCCGAATGTCTGACATCGAGCAGTGCATATTATCTGTAGAAAATTTTTCATCAGGGCTGAAAATAGTACCCCGCGGATTATACTACGCAAGAAAATACGGTAATATACATACATTTATTTGTTTAGGATTCGTGTGTTGCATGATAAAAATGAACCAATTGGATGGTTATCCAATCTATTTTTAAAATTGGTGTGCTAATAATTGTCATTTTCAAAGGTTGGCAGGTATGAACATGCATTGTTATCTAACAAGCAGGGGGTAAAATGTTGTGAATGGCACTGTTAGTGCAAGGAAGATACTTCAAGGAGTGATGTCACAGGTGCCTCTCTATATAAACAGCAGGTGGTGGGGAAGTGACTGTTCATTTTGAAATTTGAGTCTGTGGTTTACCCAGTAAGAAAATTGTAGATCATACTTTCCAACCATCTCATTATGAACAGTACAATTTTTAGTACCTGCCTTTTTTTTTCACACCAGTCATTTTTTAGAGTAATTTTTTTCTTCTCTTCTGTTTTCGTAACAACATTTGGAGAGAATTACTCTAAAAATAGTGTGAAAAAAGGGGTATTTTTTCAAGGGGCGCTAACAAGTGTACAGTTATTAATGAGATGGTTGGCAAGTATGCACCATTGTGAGTTGAAATAAAATGTAGACCTCGAACTACTGCTATATTCCTATATTTTTAAAATTTAGTTTATATTTCTTTCATTCATTGATTAATAACATGATTGATGAGGTTGCAAAGCACATAATTTTAAAAAAGATGAATAAATAACTTCTGGGAGATATAATAAATTCTTGGCTTTCAAAATTCAAAACGTGTAAAAGCAGTATTAAGTCCCTATCAACAGGGGCACGCCAGTATTGCCAGGCGCCTGTGTGCAGAGATTTAGTGTGCACCCTATATTGCCTTTAAAAAAAATTCTTTGTAAATTTGATCAGCCAGCAAGTCAAGTGAATCACAAAACATAATAATCGTAAGTTTTGTATGGTTACCGAGGTTAGCCAAATTGTTAACGACACTATCATAAATAAATTTCAGGACCCCAAAATTGCTCAAACTCTTACCGCAACCACCAATCAAATTTAACTTAACAAAAACTATTTTAAATTTAATAATAAAATCTACCAACAAATGAAAGGGATGCCAATGGGATCGCCCATCTCAGGATTCATTGCAGATTTTAAGTTAAGAGCTATCGAAACAGAAATAATAGAACGTCATAAAGATAAAAATTTTTATTGGTATAGGTACGTCGCTGACGTTTTTGCCGTTATCGACAAAAATTGTAATATCCAACAGATACTAAACTCCATTAATAGCATTGACTCAAATATACAATTCACATACGAAGAAGAAAAAGACCACCAAATTAATTTCCTCGATGTCCAAATTACCCGCACAAAAAACAAAATTAAAACCACTGTTTACCGAAAACCTACAAATAGTAATGAAATTGTACACTATAAAAGTAAAACACCCTTCCGATATAAAATCAACGCTATCCGATCATATATTAACCGGGCCATCTTAATTTGTGAAGAAACTGAAGACCTAAATCATGAAATAAATACCATCAAAGAATTCACTAAAAAAGCGGGATACCCCCCATAAAATAATCAACAAACTAGTAAAAAACAGATTAAAAAACCTAAATAGCATCCCTAATTTCCAAAAACCCCCCTCTAAATTTACATCTTCAATTCCATATGACCGAGGAGCCGCTAATAAAATTAAAAGTTCAGCTAATAAGTACAATATCAATATCCCGATTAAACCAAATAGAAATATATATCAATTAATACGCAACGATAAAGATCCAATTTCACCACTAGAAACAGCCGGAATATACAAAATACCTTATATTAATCAAAATAAAAGCGCAGGTTCATATATCGGAGTTACGAAAAGGAAAATTAAAACCCGCATTAACAAACACAAACATGATATTAAAACTGATAAAATAAATACCGCACTAGCTAAAACATATAACAGCGAAAATATAGAGATCAAATTTAACGAAACTAAAAAATTAGCCGATTGTAACAATTACTATTACGCGATATTCCGAGAATCTTTAGAAATTACAACCAACCTTAATGTGTGCAATGACAGCGACGCAATGGCCCCAAATGAAGCGTGGAGACCACGGAGTAAAAAGAAACGCTGAAATTTTGTGATGTTGTTTTCCAATGTTTACAGATGGCGCCAGCGTGCAATCCTTCCTTCTCTCCAGCTTCCGCAATGTTATTCAATGGGGAAATGTCTCGTTTTAATTATTTTTTTTTAAATAATATCAAGCTGAAAAAATTTCGATTGATAGCAAATTTCATTAAATAGAGTATTCTAACCAACATGTTTTTTTAAGAGCCATTTTATACTAATTTTACTTTGAAAGAAAGCTTTTAAAAAATGACGATTCTTATGAACCGAAGCCAACTGAAACAGATAATTGGGAGGAAGGAGAATGGATGAAATTTTGTAAAGAAAAAAATAAACTTACTTTAGGTGCAGAAAACACGAACTCGGACTTTATTTTTCTCCTAGGGCTTTCTTTTTGTTTTTCTTATCACTATCATAGCCTGTTTTAAAACTAGGAACGAAACATTTATTTAAAACATCTGAATTATGCAGTTTTAAGAACTTAAAAGAAATTAAATTGCTTAAAATAAAAAATTTTAAATGTACTCCAGCAAAATTCTATTGAAAACAACAGTATATCCGCGCCGAGGTAGGGAGGAATGACAAGTGGCGCCCTCAATATTTACCAAAAATTTAGATCACAGTTTCGTAGCTTTCTCCCATTGGACCTTCAACTCCTATTAATATTACTCCGTGGTGGAGACATCTCATAAAGAGAACCGCCCACAGACAACAACACCGTCCGAATTTCACGACAGATGAAGCCGCTGAGGAGGCCTGGGCGTCCAGGTGAAAAGCTTACGGCCAACAGCGAGGCAAGTTAAAAAGGTTTTTCTAATTTAAAGTTGTTATAGTGATGTCTCGTTTTAAGTTTTATAATTTCTAATAAAATCTTTTGTCTACATTAAAACTCATTTTCTGAAAATTATTGACTTTTAATAATCCAACATACAAAAATAACAAATCGGCTTGTTTCAATATGACGCGAACAATCAAAGTCCACCACAATTTACGCGAAAATTGCTGTTACATATTGTACTTGTACAATACGCCAGATGGGGTGATGAATCTACAGATCGCAAACATGGCCATTTAGCAGAATACTCAGATAGAAATTTTTGATCAGGAACTTTTTTCTTCTTCTTTGGATTATCATCTTCATCGCTCATTTTAACTTAAAATACTATTAAATAAAAAACTAAACAAATCTCTCCACTTTTAAATAAAAAAATAAACAAATGCAGAAATGCGTGTCCAGCAGATAACACACACAATACCAAAAAATGAAAGTAAACCGATTAGACCTCTAGCGATAGAAAAGGAGTTCTCCAAACATCCAATCACTGCACGTTACTGATGTGCGCGTGCACAGTCACGCTATCGTCATAGTTTATAAGAAGGAAACGAAACAACCTACCAACCGCTGGAGTTTTCAAGCTACTTCATCCGTAACCGCGATTTGCAGATACGGTGCGAAATCGGAGTTCGCTCGTTATAAACAAGATAACGATGGGGAAAGGAAAAGCGTAGCTTTAAATATGTGATGCGTAGAGTGTAGCAGAAGCAGGCTAAAGCATAGTTACTACGCCAGTTGCGTAGTTGTTGGCAGCCCTGCCAATACCAGGCCTTTCTCAGGAGTTGAAAACTTTTGTGCTTTGGACTCGACTGCTGTTTCTTTTAATATTAAGCACCATCTGCTATCCAAAATCTAATTGGGCTCCATGTCAGTGTTGAGGCGTCCGGTCATCTGTAGATTCATCGATGACCGTAAAAAAAAAATTTAATAACTAAGTCAATTTAAATCTATGTAATCATATTTTAAAATATCATTTTTTGGAGTCTTTCTTATCCCATGCGTATGATGAAAGTTATCTGGTGCTGCCATCCAAAAATATTTTAGAGTCTTTCTTTCTGGAGTGAATAATCTGTTTTATGTCTGTGCAAGCCTGCATGCACAAGCACTTTTTGTCTGCAACGTATCAAACAGCTTAAAAATCAGGTGTTAGTCATCTATATTTCTAGCAATTCTGGTGTCAGGAAAATGAGCAGTGTTGCGAACTGTAGGGATTTATCCCTACATATAACGACTTACAGAAGTTTCCTTCAGGATGTAGGGACAGATCACGGATTTTTATGTTGTATGGGGCTTTTTTTGGGTGTTATGTAAGTCTTTTATCAGGATTTTCCATAATTTATTTTATGTGTGAGTAAGGACTTTTATCCTTAATGTAAAGATATTTTGTGCTCTGTGTACAAACAATAGAGAATATTTAGTTTCAAAATAATTTTATGAAATTTTATTTAATAATTTAGGATATTTCAGTAGGTTAAATTATGGCTTTAATAAAGAATTTTAAATTTAAGAATCTGTGTCTTTCTTTTTTTCTTGTAAGGGCGAACACAAAATTATTTAGTACCAGGATTAATGGAAATCCTTTTATTGATTGTTAGAATAACTTTATTTCTTTTCTTTTCCATTAAAAAAAAAAACTAATAATTATTATTGTTATTATTATTATTAGTTATTTATTTTTGTTGTTCAATTAAATGTTTGAAATGAAAAGGCATTCATAAATTTATTGTATTTAATACACCTTAAGTCCAAATTGAGCCACGTTGGGCAGACTAGCAGTAAATCTTTAAAATATTAAATTATTAAAATACTAGCAAACCCATGCAAAATTTTCACACTTTCTTTTCTTATTTACCTTTAAAATTTGAAACTTATAAATATTATACCAATTTCACCACCTAATTAAAATTTTAATTTACCAGAAGCCAAATCATTATTAGGACCAGATCAATATTGTGCATAGTGAAAACAAAATCATTCAAAGTAAGGTTTCAAAATAAAATTCATAGTTAAAGACCCAGTTTTCATACTTCCACAGGCAGTACAGTTTTAGTTTAGGACTTCCTTGACGCCTTTGAAGTTTTTTCACCATGTTGGCAATGACTTATTATTTATTTTGGTATAATTTTTTATTTAAAAAAATTAATTTCTATTTTTATTATATATTTTGTGATATAGTGAGTTTTAGCCAATTTATGGCAATAATTCATATTCTGTATTCTTTAAAGTATTGCCAGGTTTAAAATGACCCTTGCAAAAATTGTGAAGATACAACTTTTAAAAATGCATTTTCCATAAAATAATGTCATCAGACAAATGTCGGTATTTTTTCTTATTAGTTCAGTAAGCTGAGTCCACGTGCTTAACTATTGTTTATTTTTTAATATTTTTTATCCTCGTGTATTTTATTAATTACACCACTATTGTATCGTTTTGACAAAAATAATTGTAACTGGTCCACGTTAGAGAAATATTATATAGATTGCTTCGTGATCTTCATTTACTTCGTTAGAAAAAAAAAATGCAACAATAAAATATTTTTTATTCAATAGTAGAAAACAATGTGAAAAATATCTTCTTAATTTCTTTAACGATTTTTTTACCGTAACAAAATAGTAAAGATTACTTCTTTTTTTTTTTTTTCCCTCCAAGTCCTTTCATGCTGAAAACATGATATTTCTCCGAATTTATATGCATTCATATATTTAATTATAATGTCATTAACAAATTTTCTATGATTTTAGACAGATCAACAGTTAGTTACAGTCACAGACAGTGATTATTTCATTCAATCTGCAGATAAATCTTCATAAAAAGTATGCATCACTGATAAATGAAGAGCACATCTTTCTATGTTATGGGATTCAGTTGTAATAGCAGCTGGTAAAAACTAAAAATTGAAGAATTTGATTAGTTAACAAACACATGTTTACACGTGTGTAAGACAAATTCATGTTGCTAAACTCACTCAAAAACATCATTCATAAACTATTACTTTCCCATATTACAAGATAGTGTTATAATAAAAGTGATAATAAGCCAGGGAATGATTAAATTAATATAATAATAATAATAATAAAAAGACAAAGTAAAATTATGTATTAATCAAGAATTTTGAAATTATACTATATTTAATAAAATTAATCATTATTTATCAATTAATTATTATGCACATTAATTTAAACTATAGCATATTACAGGATATAGCAAAAGTGAGAGAGTCAGAGAATGATTACATAAATGTTATTTGTAAAACAATGTTAAATCATGCAACTCTTGTAAACTATAAAACACTTTCCCATATTACAGGATATAGTTATAGCAAAAGTGAGACAAACAATAACTTAGTGTATGTAATTGAATGAATATAATCAATAAATAAAAATAATGTTTTTAAGATTTAAGTTTAAAATTTAAAAAATAAAATAAATATTGCTAAATTAATGTTTTTGTTTTTTTTTTCTTTTTCTTTTTTTATTTACAATTCCTTACAAAATGTGTCACATAATAAAGAGAATGTACGAATGATTTAGATGTTGTTTGTATTGGGGAGGAGGGGGGGTAATTAGAATTAGCGATGACCCAAACGAAATCTCACGCCTCGCCACTGATCCATGTCATTGCAACTGTCAGGATTTGTTAGTATTGGTTAGAATGGTTTTGTGCATTCCAGCATAATCACGGTTATGGTAGTTAGCTAATTTTTTAGTACTATTGAAATCAATATTTATGTTAGAACAGGGCCCAAAATTTCAACTCGGATTACACTCGCTAAAAAAAGTTTTGCTCGCCACAAAATAGGGTTGTTGTTATTATTTTCTTTTTTATGCATTTTTTTTTTTTTTTTTTCTAATTATTTGAAAGGCTTTTACAAATGTGTTCGTTGGAGCATATATTTATTGCGCGATTTATTATACGATTGCGCGATTTAATAAATCGCGCAATAAATATATGCTCCAACGAAACCTTATTAAAACAAGAAATTCAAAAAATTACAGAAATATGCCAGAATGCAGGTTACAAAAAACACACAATAAATAAACTGTATAGAAATAGACTAAAAAAACTGGACGATATTAATAACGCACAAAAACAAAAATACATCCTCTCAATTCCATATAATAAAGGTGTAAGCAATAAAATAAAAAACGAAGCCGCGAAATTAAATACAAATGTACCGATAAAACCAAATAGTAATATTTTAGAAATGACAAAGACCAAATCTATTTTTCAGAAACTGCAGGAATTTATAAAATTAATTACACCAAAGAAGATAAAACAGCAGGACGCTATATCGGCATGACGAAACGGAAGATAAAAACGCGGATTAAAGAACACAAAAATGATATGAAATACTGTAAAATAACAACAGCACTAACAAAAATAAACGAAAAAGAAAATATAAAAATAGACTTTAAAAACTTCAGCAAAATAGCTCACTATAACAATTATCATTACGCCACAAAAAGAGAAAACGTCGAAATTATTGCGAACCACGACGCATGCAATACTGAGCCAATGGAAATTGACGCCGGGTGGCGCCCTATCCTAGAGAAGAAAGGTGGAAGAAAAACAAAAGATACGCCTGACGAATGTGTTCACCAGAGCACACCTGAGGAAGACTGCGGAGGCAGTTGAAAGTGCTTGTGAGGTCATTTTAAACGGTTTTAAATGTTTTTAATATAAATAGAGTCATTAAAGAAAAAAAAAAAAACTTTGTGAAACAATATCCTGTGAAAATATTTTTATTATAAAAGATTACCATATATTTCCATGTATAAGCCAAGAATTTTTGGAAGCTGAAGTGCGGGGGTCGGCTTATATATGAGTTCACATTTCCAGCAAAAAACATACATTAGAAACGATGATTGAATACATATATTTTAAACTTAAAAACTATATATAAAGTAAAATAGTGATATTAAACCTTATTTTTAAATAATTATCACACATATAAAATTATTAAATTAGCAATTTTTAATTTATTTCTACAGCAGCTCAATGTAGTCATGTGTGTTTCTTTTTTTTTTTGACGATGAAGCATTTTTTGCCCAAGATCACATTTATGGCATTCTAAAGTAAACATATGAACAATTTAGGACATATCAAACATAAAAAGCATTTTTCTATTCTAAATAAGTACAAAATATGTATATTACACATTCTAGAAAAATAAAACTGGCTTAGTTTTTGCATGCAAAGCATACGTACGCCAAAGCAGTAATGCTTCAGAGCTAGTACCCCTGCCGGTGGCTAACATCATTGGCAGATTGCACGAACAGAGTAACTTCTCTGTCTGACTATTTAAAATTTAAATTCTTAAAAACAGACCAGCTTGAAATAATTTATAATAAAAGTACCTTTTATGATGCTCTGTTAATCGCTATAGATCTTTCAGGGCGATCCGCCCCTTCTTCAATAGCTACATGGCTGTTGTCTTTTGTTGAAACTGGCCAGTTTCAACAAAAGACAACAGCCATGTAGCTATTGAAGAAGGGGCGGATCGCCCTGAAAGATCTATAGCGATTAACAGAGCATCATAAAAGGTACTTTTATTATAAATTATTTCTCTGTCTGATTCGGAAATAGTATAAGAGAAACTTGAAAAACTTTTTACGTTCTTTCGTTTTTTAAGACCCTGCTCCCACTAAGACAGGATTTTAGAAATAACCCCCCGTTCCCCCTTGGCGGGGGTAGAAGGCAAAAACGCCTTTATAAGCATACAACAGCTCCAAATTACTTCACGGTGAAGAAATTGCAGATGGGTAGACTATACTTGAGTATCAGAAAATAATTTTCTGCGATTTTGGAATTTTTGATTTTTAAAGAGGGGGAGGGGGCAAAAACAATTTTCAGAGGTAAAGTTTGCAAAATACGGATTTTCGAGTAGAACTCTACCAATAACAGCACAAAGATATAAAAAACAGCCAAGCGTGTTCTTGAGGATATTTTCAAAAACTCATTTTGGATTTTTTGCAATTTTCAGTTTTTTTTTTTTTTTTTTTTGGGGGGGGGAGTTACAAGGATGCAAATTAGAGCTCTCCTTTTAACGCTAAATTCGTCCGAGAAACCTATAGGAGCTGAGGTCACAAATTTTAGTGCGAGGCTTATTTACGTGTATTCAATACCCATTGTCACAGGATTTTCCGAAATTCCCCCTTTTTCTCCATTGGGGCAGGGTGGGGGTCAATAAACACGTCCAGAAAAACTTCTAGGGGTCCCGGTCCCTCCTGGCCCCCACCTTCCTACGCCTATGGTTCTAGACCTAGGTAGTATGCCTTCTGTGAGGGGGGGGGGGGTCTTTCTATGAGGGCATACTCACGCATTGATGCAAGTATCTCCGTATTCATGTAAGTTTCAGAGAAAAACACGGAAAACTCAGAACAACTAAGTGTATGAATGACTGGGTTCGAACCCAGCACTTCCCGTGTACCAGCTTTGAGAGTTGAATCGCTCGGCCTCGGGTAGGGGTGAGAAGTGGAGGAGCGATGCTATAACTACTAGTATATACTACTTTTTTTTATTTTATAATATTTGTTTAAAAATATTTCTCATTTTGTTCATTTACACGAAACTTTGTCTTCTTATACTGTCATAAACTTTACGATAAAAACAGGAAGATAGTGTTCTCTGTTGAGTGATATTCAAAAAAAGCTGACAGACATAAATTTACTTCAAGTTGTATATAAATAGAACTTTTAATAATATTTTGCTCGTTGAGTCTTGATCGAGAGATGCAACAAAATTTGTCACCAGCCATTTTCTAAAAATTATCGAATCGTGTTCAGGAAATCTAAAAATGTATAAATTCATGAAAAACTAGAAGGCAAAAATTTCTATGCAAAAAGTTAAAAAAAAAAATTGCTAATTCTATCAATTTATTGCAGAAAAATTGACATAATTAATTAGCGGCAAAAATATATAGAATTAGAATGTATATGTTACCGCTAAAGTGCAGAAATCAATTAATCTGCAGATTAGCTAGGTAATCTGCACATTAACTAGGGTGATCCGTTAAAGTGAGGAAAATTGTTTGGTTTAAATCGGAATTTTACTCATTCATACTTCCCTTGTTAGCTTTGATCTTGCAGGCGTGCATAGAATTATTTCTTTTTTTTTTTTTTTTTTTTTTTTTCGAATCTGAATTTCTTAAATTAATTATTTTGTTTATTTATTTTGGAATGTTCCATTAATTTTTCTGCTTTATTTTCCTAAATTTCATTTAATTTGCATGTTTTTCTTCTTATCCATCTGCATTCCTTAGTAAAAATCGCTATTCTATTTAGTTTCCCCTCTTTCGCATTAAATAATGCAATCAAATACTTCTTATATAATAAAATTTTAATACTGCTTCCTTTTTTTTAAATACACATAATAGTTGCGTTTTCAATGGTAATTGTTTATGTAAAGGTGTAATACCTCCTTTTGAAGAGGAATGTTCATTATTTTTAATGCATTATTTCTATCGAAATCAAATGGTAATATGATAGGAAGAATTAAACTTATTAAATTTTTAACTTTATTAAAATATGTAACAATTAATTTCTTGTATAAGAACTATCAGAGGTCAGATAAGACTACCAGTGCCTTAAGTGGTCACTTAAGGTGCTGCCACTAGCAGTGGGGTCTCCAATCCGACATAGTGCGGTTGTGGAAGACACAGTAGAAAGCAGCGAGGACCTGAAGCCAAGTTTTCAGTGATTTCAGTGGATCTTTTCTTTCCGATTCTCACTATTCTTTCTTTTATTTTCCTTTTTTTTTTTTTCTAAAATATATAAAAAAATGTGATTAAATTTCTTTGAACATTTATTTAAATACAGCAATCAATGAAGCGACCAAAGCAGCCTTCAATAAGTTAATATAAGAGTCCTTTAGATATATGCTTTAAAGTTAAAGCGACAAAATTTGTATATAAAATTTTATATACGATTCCAAGAAATTGGAGGCCCACCAGTGGGCGAGCGGTTCTGTGCTCAAAGTTGGTAGATGGGAAGTGTTGGGTTTGATCCAAGATTGCATTCATCGATCTAGCCGTTCGGAGATTTCCATGGTTTTCTCCGAACTCATGTAAATACAGGCTAAGATCTCAGAAAGGACCTCCCCACAGACGGTATTCCACCCATAGGCCTAGGACCCAACCCTAAGTGTAGTCAGACTTGAATCCTACAACCAAGAAACTGGAAAAATCCAAGCTTAAATTTGATGAAATGGTATCGCCTTGATGAGTAGTGTTCTTTCCATAGTTGGCTTCAGAGCATACCCAGATTCAAATGTCACGCTACGCCACTGTTAAAATGATAATTTAAGAAAGAGTGATTCTTACACAATGTACTAAAACTTAACAAGACTATATTCTTCATTGTAGATGACTATTTCTTGAACGGTATAAATAAGATTTTGTAAAAAATACCATTGCTGAATTAAAAAAAAAAGAAGGAAAAAACCTCCCAACAATTGATTTGAATAAAAGAAAAAAAATAGCACACTCCTTCATAAAAAGTGCTGCTTTGATGCTGTGCTAGTGCCTACCTTTTTCCTCTAGTAAAGTTTTGTGCTATTATTTTGATCCAAAAGAACTGCTAAGAATTTTTATTTATTATTTATTTTTGCTACACCATAAATTGAAAAAAGAAAGATAAAGTTTACAAGAATTGTTTTGGGCCGATGTAATTCGAAGGCCGACATTCCTTCATTAATTGTAAATATCGATAAAAGTGCTGCTTTCATGATGTGCTAGTGCCTAGCTTTTTTGTCTGGTGAAGCGTTCTGCTTTTATTTCTACCTGCAACAAACGTAATTTTTTTTTAATTTATGGTATTTGCTTTTTTTTTTTTTTTCATCATTATTATTTATTACTGTTGAACACTAGTCCTGCAGCACATATTATTAATAAATAAATACAATCAAATTACTATAAAATTAGCATTTTAATTGCATTTATCAAATTTGCATATTCTTAGGGAAAAAAAAAAAAAAAAAAAAAAGGATTATTAAAAACAATTGGATTAACAATTTTAAAAAAAGTACTCCTCACACAATGACTTTAAAACGTTTATGAAACTGTTTTTTCCATTGTAGTTGACTATATCTTGATATTTATATGTTTACATTAAAAAAAAAAAAAAAATGTTGAAAAAATAAAAAACATTCCTCACAATAATTGTTTTGGGCCAAAAAACAGTATATCGTTTCTTTCACAGCAAAAAATATGTCCTATTTGCTGCCAGAAATTATGTTCTGACAACATAATTTTTTCGTAAATTACACGTATTTCCTTAAATTACAGAGAATTTCTGGCAGCAAATAGGACAAATTTTTTACAGTGTACTTATAAAGTAGCTATAAATGCTACTTTGATGCTATGCTTGTACCTATCATTTTCGTCTGATGAAGGGTTGTGCTATTATTTCTAATTGAAAGAACTGTTGTGAATGGTGTTCGTTTACTTTTTTAATTTATTTATTTACAATTAAATTTTCTATAAAATGAGGTTTTCAATTGCACTTATGAAACTTACTTAATTCTGAAAAAATACATAGCTTAAAAATATTTAGAATGATAATTTAACAAAAAAGTGATTCTTGCAGATAGATTTTGTAAAATTTTTGCAAGATATTTTCTTTATCGTAGATGACTATTTCTTGAACTCTATAAATTTAGAATAATAAATAAGTCTTTGCAAAAAAATACCATAAGTAAAAAAAAAGAAGACAAAGAAAGAAAATAATAAAATCTCACGGTAATTGATTTGAGCCGAAATAATAGCACATCTCTTCATCATGTGTAAATGTAGATACAAGTGCAGCTTTGATGCAGTGGTATTCATCTGGTTCCGCTATGGTAGCATTTTTCGGAAAATGCTAAAAGACTTATCCAAAATACGAAAATGAAATAACATGTTTTCGCTTTTTTGCTAAAGCATCTTACTAAATACGAACTGAAAAAAAAAAAAAAAAAAATCTTCAGCGAGAATATTACAACAAATCTTTCATGGAAAAAAAAAAAAAAAAAAAAAAAAATCACAACATTGATCAAGAAAAATCCATTGGTCCATGCATATAAGGAAAATCAAAAGCTGAACTACACATAAGAATCGCATACAGGAAATCAATTTGTAAATAAACATGAGGCATTTGTAAAGTGGTCTAATATCAAAGAAAGAAAAATTATAAATTGTAAAACCAAAAAGCTTTGAATAGTAATAAACAAATTTCACTTATATTACTTTTTTTTTTTTTTTTTTTTTTTTTTACTTTTGTAAGTTATGTTTTTATTTTCAGATACAGTATAAGGTATAAGCTTAACGTAGTTTTACATGCTATAGTGATAATTATATATCCAGAAAAAGAATGTAAGTCGTATCTACGATGTTCCCATTGCTTTAAAAAAGTTTACAATATAAAGTAATAATCTAAAAAGATTAATATTTTTCATGTCTGCCAATAAATGTGTTAAAATATATGCTTGTACTCTATTGGAATTGATCTGGTTACAGTGGTAAGTACAATTATTAATTACTTTTTTGTTTTCCATTTCAAAAAAAAAAAAAAAAATACCTTCTGTGTATAACTCTTTAAAGACCTCATTAAAAACTTTTAAGTTTAATTTGCAAATGAAAATCAAACATATCAAGGCATTTAGAATAATGTGTAAACTAATATTCATCTTTTAAGTATTGTTTGCTATTTTATTTTTTTTAATTATTACTTTGGAACATCTATCTTTTAGAGCATATTGTCTGAAACTACTATTAAAAATTATTATACAGTGTTGTTTTCCATTGCATTTATCATGCTTTCTTAGCTCTGAAAAAATAAATAGTTAAAAAATAATTATATTAAATAAGAAAGAGCGATTCTTATATGATGACTTAAAACAAAAAAATATATAAATAAATAAATAAAATGAATACACAATTATCAGTTTAAGAAAACAGATTTATTCATACAGTGATACATGCATTATTTATGTATGAGAATGTTTTAATTTAATTTTAATTTAAAAAATTAAAATTAGTGTTAAATTTCAAGTATTCGAAATGTGAACAAATTATTTAAACATCTAAGATATTAATTTTATGATTAAATAAATTGTTTCGTAGAATGATTTTAAAAAATGACAATTTATAATTTATAAATTAAAAAAAGAAAATAAATGTTTAAAATGTACTTAATTTTTTACATGTAGTTTTGCAAGTTTCACTATGAAAATAAACAAAACATTATAATAGAAGTTTTAGTTTTACTTACAATAATAAGGTAAAATTATCATCAAGTTTTTCAAGAAAAATATTTAAAAAATTGTGCATGGCATCAAATTTTAAAAATCTAGGAACTCCTTTTAAAGAATCATGTTTTACTTGTTATAAATGATATACATAACATACATCCTATAATGTTAATAGTTTAATGTGAATTATAATAGATATTATACAGAAAACACTAATATAAAATTATTAAAGAATTTTTACTTTCATTACATTTAGAGTTAATAATTCTTATTGAAAATCTGTTGCATGTCAAGTGATAGTATAAATTGTAGGATCAAAATTAAAAATGAGTTACAATCTCACAAAATACACTTTCACTTAACCAATATTCTTTTTTGAATACTGTAAAAAGAAAAAAAGAGGGGGGGAAAAAAGGAATTTGATTTAAATCATTTTTGTGGATCGCTGAATAACAAATCTAAAGAAATTGTTTTATTCGTAACAGAAAATTATAATCAATCATTTTAACAGCCATCAACAAAGTTCTACTGAGAGTTTACTCTTGATGGAGTTCCAGCTTTTCCAACTGGATGCTAACTCATCAGCATACATACTCTTTATTTAGATAATTTCAACTCATAACAAAAACTGAATTTTGATATTTTATAAATTTATTTATATTGTACACCACAAAGAACATTTGTGGTGTTGAAAAAAGTGAAGGGTCATGTATTTTATTTTGAAGAAAATAACTTAAATAGTGTAAAAGTATGAAACCAATATTACACAAAGTTTTTCAAAGAATAGACTTATGTGTAATAAGCTAAAAATGTAAATAAAAATATAATTTTATTGAAATGTGGATGTATGCAAGTGAAAATAATTATCCTTACATAGTAATTAAACAATAAAAATTACAAATGAAATATGACAATACAATTTACATATTTTAATTGTACTTTGGAGTTGCAATGAAAAACCTAGTCTAATCTATTTTCTGGGTACTATAATATATGTGAAAATGTAACACAAAACAAATAGAAAGATTATCTCTCATATGTGTTTAAATGGTTTCGATATTACTCTAGAATATCTAAACTGAACTTTTCAATCCAGTACCATATTAGTTTTATTCTACATTGTGAATATGTAAACAAACACTATTACACAGGATTATAATATTTTACTGTATTAATTATTGAGATACATCTTACGATTTTTCGCAACAGATTACACTGCCGATTCAAAAAGTAACTTTATTGAACTTGTAGTATTTTAAGTTTTTATTTTAACACAAAAATTTAAAATCAACGAGAATTGTCACAGATGTGAGTAGGTCAACATATAACATTTTTTTTATTTATTAAAACTCAAGTATATATTAAATACATCCAGGTATCTGACCTCGTTAAACAACAACAACAATAAAATCTGAAAGTTTTTTTTTACCATATGCGATTATTTATCTTTATTTTATTGATTTTAAAAATACGTATCCATTGTTTACAACACTGCACTGATCAGCATATTTTACTCTTGGAAATTAATCAAAGTTAGTACAAAATCAATAAAATCCCCTGAGGTGCAATAAAGTACCTATTAATAACTGTCATTTACTGTTAATATGAATCAAAATTTTAAATATTTACTAGAAAATGATTTTTTATTTAATAACTCAGAGCATATGCGTCTAAAGGTTTTTAAATAAACATCCGACACAAGAACTTAGGCTTTTGTACACCAGAGGGCGTATTCGAGCTCTGGAGTTTGTTTCCCACAAAAAATATTTTTTAGATTATAAATACCAAAGAATATTTACCTCATTAGATATTCTTTGACAAATATATTTATTATTATTTATTTATTTTTCCAATGAAAACTCTGCTAAGCGATTTTTAATCAAAAAAATTACAATTTTGAAAAAAAAAAAAAAAATCTTGAATAAAATATAGAAAAACTTTTCAAATATATCCGCGTTTGTAATGATCGATAGATGGCGCTTTCCCAACTGCAGTTGTTAGTAAATATAATAGCCACACGTGTATTTATTATTATTCTTTATTGTTGTTCTATCATTGTTTCAGCGTGAAAGCTATCAGTGGTGTGATAATTTCACCTTAGCCCACCAGAGGGCGAGCATTTCATTACAATCGCGGATAGTATGTTGTGGCCATCAAAAACTTTCTTTTATATTATCCTATACAAATATGCGCAATGTAAATTAGATATTAACTAAAATAATTTTTTATTAAAATTTCTTTTCATGATGAATACAAATTTTCATGTCAAAGATATATATCATAATGGCTACAGAAAGTATATTTTGTGTCGTATAGACCACATTCATATCTTAAAAACTGCATTTTTCTCCCTAAATTTTTGATTTCTTCATTAAAAAACGAAAAAAAAATCTGATAAATTTCTTTTTAATTATTTTAGATTTATGCTTCAACCATTCGTTTTAAAGGTATTGACGGGTTCTTTTAAGAAACACTAATATTAAAAATTTACATACCCCCCCCCCTCCCCAGTGAAAAGTGATGCACCTACATTTACAACCATTTTTTTTTTTTTTTCAGAATTGATTATTACTATTTTAAACAATTCTTTTGAATTTAAAAAGATTCGTCAATGTGCATATTTATGCGAAGTTTTGTACTATGTTGAAACAAATAAATAAATACAAGAAAATAAATATATACGGGATGACATCTCTACCTATTAAACGTTTGGTGTTTTGGAAGTAAGGCTGACTGACTACCCTAAGATCCTAGGCATAAGGGGGAGTCTTTCTAAGGGGTCCTATTCCGTATTTACGCAAGTTTCGGAGAAAACCACGGAAAATTTCAAACGACTAGGTCAACGAGCGCGTGCTGGGATCGAACCCGGCATATCACATCTACCAGATTTGAGCACAGAACTGCTCAGCCGTTGGTAGGTGTTTTTCAGCAACAGCTTATGGGCGCTAATTTATATTTCGATGTTAGACCTAAATATCAAGATTGGTTAAATTTCGTCCACTTATTTATGAGACTGAGCATCCACAAAAGCTTAGGCTCACACGAAGACACTTAAAATAGTGCAATTGTGTTCAGGATATGTCAAAACGCATAAATTCATTGGAAATCAGTCACTAAAATTTTCCATTAATCGAATGCTTTCTTCTTAAATATAAAGAAGAAAATAATAAATAAAACAAATATCTTAAATAATGATGCATCTAGATTATTAATAAAAATATTATTATGAAGACATTAAAAAATAGAATCTGTCCTATTCCTTTTTATACTTAATAGTTTAATTTCTTTTACATTTGTAAGATTAAAGTATTATATCCCTATCAATTTTTGCTCCGATTTTTGATGGTTTTTTTTTTTTTTTTTTTTTTTTTTTTTATACCAATATTGTCAATAATGAAAAAAAAAAAAAAATTAATACATAACTCCTAAGAGAATTGAAGATCAAGACTACATTTCGATGTTTTTTTATCGATATCCCTCGTCAGTACACTTGGCGAAAGGAGATCCTCAAGAGCGATACGAAAAAAGATCACAAACTACGCGGGCATAATATCTCGATTATTCGGCACGTACACAGCAGAAATGAGCAATCTCTTTGTCACGTGACAATACTCGATGATGTTGGCCACGTAAGGGAGTTGCCATTTCGCTCTCTACCTGAGTTCGAATCCATGGAGGAACTTCCTTTACGGGATTCCTCCTTCAAAAGCTCCTCACGCTGAACTGGCAGCAGAGTGGCGCTGACTGTAGTTGATGTACCACGTTAACACTGAGTTTGTACTCAGTGTTAACGTGATACATCAAGAGCGCATCATTCTTTTTCTAATTATTATTTTATTTTATAACTAATATGTCTAAATCTCGATGCTGTTTTTATATTTGGATGTGACTCGAGTTATGCAATAGCTAATAAACAGAACAAAGACTTGTTTACAAGAATTCCGGCATTGTTTTCTGCTGTCAAGGTGCATATGCTTCATGATACGTTGGTCATTTAACATTTAAGTTAAATGACCATAAATAAGTTATAAATAATGGTAAATAAGTTATTTACAATTAAATTATTTTTAACTAGCAGGATTTGCCCGCTTCGCTGGTCACTAAATTTAAAGGAAACTATTTTCTATATAGCTTTATAAAAATAAAATACTAAAATTGCTCAAAAGCTCGCTTCGGATCCCTGCTGCCTTCGGCACCGATTTGGTCATCCGCTAAAAATCGAGCGCTTGTCCCTATTACCTGAAACATTGGTTTACCAGTAGGCTTCCATTTAGGTGCTTATTAGATAAGTTTCGAAATAGATAGTATTGAAAAAATTGAAGTATTCCTTTTATATTTGAATCCCAGTTACATATGAACAACACTATACGTGGAGCACTTAATATTTGCTTTTACGTTATTTTCTATGTTGATTTTGTTTATCCGCTCAATCATAAAAATGTCATCAACTTCACGCCAAATATTATAATATTCTATGACCGACTACGTCTGTCGCATGAGACAATTATTATTATTATTATTATTTTTTGGTTATATATAATTCATGGTTTGCAAACCTGATCATAGTACAGCCTTAATATAGTTCTCTTTGGCGACTTTTGAATTTTTATCACCATTTTAGATTTAATCCCTTGTAACAATATGCTATGAGCGCTATTTCTGCCATATTTTAGACAACCAATCTTTTTATGGTTATATATATTTCCCATTAAACATATTTTTATTTTTATTTATTTATTTAAATATTAATTTGAATTAATCAAATATTTCTGATCGACAGCGTGCAAGAGCAGTAACACACAGAGGCTCATTTATTTGTATGTTAAATTAGCATAGTGATTAGTATTAAAAATATATATATAAATAAATAGGTAAACATTATCTTGATACACAACTTTATTATGATGACGCTCCATTGGCGGCTTTTGAATTTTTGTCGCCATTTTAACGATGGATTTTTTTTGTTTTTGTTTTTTTACTTTCTTCTATATGTAATATAGAGAAAGTATTGGATTCGCGAAAATTTTCGACCTCCGTTTTTTGACGGATCTACACGTTTTGGGATGTCCTGAACACGAATTGATAGTTTTTAAAAAATGTCTGTCTGTCTGTATCATTTTTTTGTGGACGCTGTATCTCACGAACCAATGAATGAAATTTAACCAAACTTGGTATTTAGTTGCACCCTGACATGAACTGGTGTCCATTAGATTTGGGGATCAATAGCTCAACAGGTGGCGCTGTGATCGCATTTTATGCAAATTTTTAACATGGCAGCATAGGACAAAATTCCGTATAAATGGGCATAATGAGAGTTATTTTAAACTTGTGATTGTAAAATTAATATGAATTATTGATAATAGTAGTAGTTAACTAGGAAAAAAAATTTGTGCATGGGGGGGCATCGGTTCCCCCCCTGGGGGGTAAGTACCCCCCCGGGAGGGTTAAATTTTGAAGATGGGTATCATTCGAAAGATCTCGTCAATACCTTTAAAACGAATGGTTGAACCATAAATCTGTGATAATTTAAAACAAAGTTATCAATTTTTTTTACTTTTAACAAAAAAAAAAAAAAAAAAACAGAAAAAAATTCGATTTTTTTTTTTTTTTAATTATTGTTAGTGATTGAATATGTATTAATTTTCACAAAAAAAAACCCGGCATAAACTGGTGCTGATTATATTTGGGGATGAATAGCTCAACAGGAGGCGCTGTGATAGCATTTTATCTAAATTTTTAACATGGCAGAATAGGACAAAAATTCGTATAAATGTGCATAATAAGAGTTATTTTACACTTGTGATTGTAAAATTAATATGAATTATTGATAATAGTAGTACGTAACTAGGAAAAAAATTTTGTGCATGGGGGGGCCCCTGGGGGGGAAGTACCCCCCCGTGGGGGGTAAATTTTGAAGATGGATATCATTCGAAAGATCTCGTCAATACCTTTAAAACGAATGGTTGAACTATAATTCTGTGATAATTTAAAACAAAGTTATCGATTTTTTTTACTTTTAACCAAAAAAAAAAAAGAAAAACTTAGAAAAAAATTCGCATTTTTTTTTTTTAAATATTGTTACTGATTGAATATGTATAGGAAAATATAGAAGAAAGTCTTGTGGTGGCCACAACATACTAGTTTTGTATGAGAAAGGGAAGACTATTTTGCTAATAATTTTATCAGACACCTTTTTGTTTACATATAAGAATCCTTCATATTCTGTTTATATTTTTAATGGTTTTTAGGTTTAAAATAGTACTTGTTGAAATAAATTTGCTGTCTTTAAAACTGCATTTTTTCTATAAACATTCGATAAAAATAAATCATTTATTTGACTACTATTTAGGTTTTATATAAAGATATCTCTCTCTCTATATATATATATCTCCTTATATTATTAAAATCTGTACGCGTGTGTGTTTTTGTCTGTCAGTGGGTGTGTGTGTGTCTGTGAGAAACGGCTTGAAACGGAAAAGGCTCCGCCGCTAACGTTCGCACGGACTTCGAACAGGTACCGTCGGACAGAGAATTTATCGCAGATGTACGATATGTAATTTGCTAAACGATGCGACCCTAATTAGCGGAGATATTAATTAAAATGTCGACCATTGTCTAACGAAAAATGACCAGAATTCATGATTAAATGCTTAAAAAGCGACATTTTTACGGAAAAGGTGGAAAATAAATTAGAAATATCAGTCGTATTGTTACAAACAAGATACCATTGGAAAGGGCTTTTTTTTTTCTTAAACCGATGGTTTAAACGGCTTATCGATCGGACAATTAGATTTTTTAAAATTAACTAAACTATAAAAAAATATTGGCAACAAATCACAAGAATCTTAGCTTTGCAGACTTTTCGTCTACAGCAGTCTTCAACGGAAACACATCTGGTATTTAATGAAGTCACGAGTTTCGTACTGCGATTAAAAATTGCAATTTTCTATTTTCTTCAATTTTTCAAATTTTACACATTTTATTTAGTATATAATATTTACACCACAAAACAAACTTGCATTTCAAATTTCATCAATTTTGGTCAATAAACAAAAGATTTACATTTTAATTGCAAATTAAATTTTATCTTTACACGCCGGACATTTTTGCAATATTCTAATACGCGTATTTCAATTTCTAATTACGATTAATTTATTTTTTATGCATCATACGATAGATATTTTAAAGTTCTTTTACATAATTCAAAGTTTTCAACAGATTTACACGTTTTGAGGTCTCCTGAATCAGTGTTCTTTTATGGCGCTGTAATATTTTCAAAGTTCAATTTCTAATGATGATTAAATTATTTTTAATACATCATTCGAAAGATATTTTAAAGTTCTTTTAAATTATCGAAAGTTTTCACCAGAATTACACGTTTTGAGGTCTCCTGAATCTGTTTTCTTTTATGGCGTTGTAATATTTTCAAATTTCAATATTACAATTTCTAATTATGATTAAATTATTTTTAATACTTAATTCGAAAGATATTTTAAAGTTCTTTTATATTATCGAAAGTTTTCACCAGATTTACACGTTTTGAGGTGTCCCGAATGAGTTTTCTTTTGTATCTCAGATACTAATTATAATAATTTCATAAGTAATACATCATTAGAAAGCTTTTTTGATTTGGAATCGAACAGTGGAATACAGAAATTTCTACCGCCAGATGGCGCTGTAATTTTTTCAAATTTCAAAATTTCAATTTCTAATTATAATTAAACTATTTTTAATGCATCACTCGAAAGATATTTTAAAGTTCTTTTAAATTATCGAAAGTTTTCACGAGATTTACACGTTTTGAGGTCTCCTGAATCAGTTTTCTCTTATGGTGCTGTATTATTTTCAAATTTCAATATTTCAATTTCTAATTATGATTAAATTTTTTTTAATGCATCATTCGAAAGATATTTTAAAGTTCTTTTATATTATCGAAAGTTTTCACCAGATTTACACGTTTTGAAGTGTCCTGAATTAGTTTTCTTTGTATCTCAGCTATTAATTAAAATAATTTCATAAGTAGTACATCATTAGAAAGCGTTTTTGAATTGGAATGGAACAGTGGAATACAGAAATTTCTACCGACAGATGGCGCTGTAATATTTTCAAATTTCAATATTTCAATTTCTAATTATGACTAAATTATTTTTAATACATCATTCGAAAGATATTTTAAAGTTCTTTTAAATTATCGAAAGTTTTCTCCAGATTTACACGTTTTGAGGTCTCCTGAATTAGTTTTCTTTTGTATCTCAGCTACTAATTAAAATAATTTCATAAGTAAGACATCATTAGAAAGCTTTTTTGAATTGGAATCAAACAGTGGAATACAGATATTTGTACCGCCAGATGGCGCTGTAATATTTTCAAATTTCAATATTTCAATTTCTAATTATGATTCAATTATTTTTAATACATCATTCGAAAGATATTTTAAAGTTCTTTTAAATTATCGAAAGTTTTCACCAGATTCACACGTTTTGAGGTGTCCTGATTACGTTTTCTTTTGCATCTCAGCCAAATGAGTTGGATCGTTTAAAATTGGTATACGTAGGTTAATTAAGAGGGCCTGAAAGGGTGGAGAAGAAATAGGCGTGCACCGCGCGCGTATCCCTCGCGCGGGATATGATCCCTCGCGCCGTATCCCGCGCGCGTATTCGCGCGCAGCGCGCACGCGACTGCGCTGCCGAAGGCAGTGGGGACCCGGTGCGAGTTTTTTCCCGATCAGAAATGATTTTTTTTAGGGGGCACGAAGGGTCAGGGAAGGAATACGCGCGCGCAGCGCGTGTATCCCTGAAGTTGTGCGCGCGCAGCGCGCACGGGACTGCGCTGCCGAAGGCAGTGGGGACCCGGTGCGAGTTTTTACCCGATCAGAAATGATTTTTTTTAGGGGGCACGAAGGGTCAGGGTAGGAATACGCGCGCGCAGCGCACACGGTACTGCGCTGCCGAAGGCAGTGGGGACCCGGTGCGAGTTTTTACCCGATCAGAAATGATTTTTTTTAGGGGGCACGTAGGATCAGGGAAGGAATACGCGCGCGCAGCGCGTGGGGACCCGGCCCGACTTTTTACCCAATCAGAAATGATTTTTTTTTAAATTTCTTTTCTTAACACTAAAAGTTTCTGTTAGTGATTCATTATTTTTAGTGATTCATTTGAAAATACTGACCCGCTAGCGGGCGAAGCCTGCTAGTATATATATATTTTCTGTTTTTTTTTTTTTTTTTTTTTTTTTTAATGCGCTACTCAGATTAAAATGGCTGATGCTATATTAAACTTCTTGTCGAAAAACATTCGGTGTACTGCAACAACAAAATTTTAAAAAATCGCCCAGGAGGATCTATTAATGAAACTGATAAAATAAAAATATGATTCATAGAGTTTAAATAATATATTTAAAAAAACTTTAAAAACCCAAATTCGTAATGTATCGTATCACATATATATTTCCGAAGTTAGAATAAAATTTAATTTGAAAAAAAAAAAAAAAAAAAAAAAGTTACGGTCTAGTGTTGTATAGAATGTATATTATATGTTTCTGTTCGTGAAAGAAAATTTTTAAAAATTTCAAAACTGCAATTTTTAATCCCACTCAAAAAATATGTGACTTAATGAGTAGCAGATTTATTTTTTTTTTTTTTTTTTTTTTTGTCCAAACGGTTTCCTTACAATCTCCTGCTGTTGCCACCTAAAATTCATATATTAGTTAATTTTAAAAAATTAATATTTTCTTTTTTATTTATTTATTTATTCTGACGAAAAAAAAAATGGCAACAATTAAATTATGGATAAAATTTAAATGGCTAATGTATCAGAAATTAGAAGATTATTATTTTCACATTTTAATTAATAAAAAGAAAGTTAATAAAAATTTCGAAAATCGGGCTTCGAGGTGCATCAGGAGAGGTCATTACGAACCTCCATGCAAATTTTTGTAGCTCAGCCATCAGCCGTTTTCCTAAAAAGCTCTGGAAATACATACACAATGACACACACACACACATCTTATTTTATTATATGTACTATATATAATTAGGAAGAAGAAATTTCAAAACAGCCTCCCCCCCCCAATCTTTAAAATATGTATGTATATACAAAATTTATATCACATATATACACTAAGCGACAAAAAAAAAAAAAAAAAAAAAGCCGCACTTGGATATTTTCCATTTTTACTTTCTTCTATAGAGCAGGCGCATGTTTATAAACGAGCGACGCTATTCTGCAACTTTTGCGCATGTAGGCAAAATATCTGCTTTTCCATTGGTGCTTTATCCCACCTTCTGCCTACATTCTAAAGTACTTACGGAATCATCTGTCGCAGTGACGTCACGTGCGCTTGCTCTACATGTAATATAGAGAGAGTATTGGATTCGCGAAAATTTTCGACCTCCGTTTTTTGATGGATTTACATGTTTTGGGATGTCTAGATTACGAATTAATAATTTTTAGAAAATGTCTGTGTGTCTGTCTGTTTGTATCATTTTTTTGTGGACGCTGTATCTCACGAACCAATGAATGAAATTTAAAAAAATTTGGTATTTAGTTGCACCCTGACATGAACTGGTGTCCATCAGATTTGGGGATCAATAGCTCAACAGGTGGCGCTGTAATCGCATTTTATGCAAATTTTTAACATGGCAGCATAGGACAAAATTCCGTATAAATGGGCATAATGAGAGTTATTTTAAACTTGTGATTGTAAAATTAATATGAATTATTGATAATAGTAATAGTTAACTAGGAAAGAAATTTTGTGCATGTGGGGGCATCGGTTCCCCCCCCCCTGCGGGGGAAGTAAATTTTCAAGATGGGTATCTTTCGAAAGGTCTCGTTGATAATAGTAATAGTTAACTGGGAAAAAAATTTTGTGCATGTGGGGGCATCGGTTCCCCCCCCAACGGGGAGGGAAGTACCCCCCGGGGGGGCACAGTTTCAAGATGGGTATCTTTCGAAAGGTCTCGTCAATACCTTTAAAACGAATGGTTGAACCATAAATCTGTGATAATTTAAAACAAAGTTATCGATTTTTTTTACTTTTAACAAAAAAAAACTTAGAAAAAAAATCGTATATATATATTTTTTTTTTAAACGAAATTTTACCAAACTTGGTATTTAGTTGGTCCCCGACATAAACTGGTGCTGATTATGTTTGAGGATCAATAGCTCAACAGGTGGCGCTGTGATAGCATTTTATCTAAATTTTTAACATGGCAGTATAGGACAAAAATTCGTATAAATGTGCATAATAAGATTTTTTTTACACTTTTGATTGTAAAATTAATATGAATTATTGATAACAGTAGTACGTAACTAGGAAAAAAATTTTGTGCATGGGGGGGCATCGCTTACCCCCCTGGGGGGGAAGTACCCTCCGGGGGGGGGGGTAAATTTTGAAGATGGGTATCATTCGAAAGATCTCGTCAATACCTTTAAAACGAATGGTTGAACTATAAATCTGTGATAATTTAAAACAAAGTTATCGATTTTTTTTACTTTTAACAAAAAAAAAAAAAAAAAAAAACTTTTTTTTTTTTTTTTTTTTTTTTAAATATTGTTACTGATTGAATATGTATAGGAAAATATAGAAGAAAGTCTTGTGGTGGCCACAACATACTAGTTCTTTTGTAATCGCTAATTTTATTGCTTCAAAAGTAAATTTTTTAACATATTTTATTACGTTGTGTTCCACGTGCAATTTAGTATTGAGCCAAGTGTTAAAAACAAAATGCAATAGTTCGGAAAATTGTAATTTTAGAAAGTATTTAAAAAATGGCAAGAATGTGGCAATTAATGATACCACAAAAAATATTAATTTTAGAGCGAAAATCAAAATTTTTTTTTAATACGCGGGATGATTAAATGTTAACAAAATATTAGTGATCTGGTTTTTAGCAAGATATAACATTTTTTGGTTGTTTAAACTGCACATTTATCCTTAGGCGGCCACGTTACTCATCCAGTCGAGATGACCGCAAGTTAAAAAGCCAGTGCTTAAAAAATCAGTTTGTATTACATTTAGAACATAGAAGGGATTCAGAAAAAGTGTTTATCTAAATACAGTGCAATAACAGTTAAACAAAGCAGGTATAATTGCCAGAAAATCTGAAAAAAATCCATTCTTAACGAAATGAATTAGAAAACCAAGACTTTAAAGGGTTAAAAAATTATTGGGTTAATTGTTGGGCTGAAGTGGTCTCTCTGATGAGTCAAGTTTAACTTACTTCGAACTGACGGAAACAAGCAGATCTGATCACGAAAATGTGACCGACTTAATGAAAATCGCGTTTTTAAAACAATGACATATTCCCCATATATTATGATACAAAAATGCATAATTTTTCAGTGAGTCTGGCAAATTTTCATGTTCAAGAGATCAATTAACCTGAAATAAAACTTGACCATTAAAAAATTAATAACTGATCGACTACTTTGAAGGTATTTCAGACTCTTCCATTATCAGCATTTTAAGATGATAATGAAATTTCTTACATGGCGCCTGTGGTTCGTTTATTTGATTCAAGTTGTTAAAATTACCAATCCATTCTCATAATCATCTATAACTTTGTAAGTTATTATAATTTTTTTACTTAAAATTAAATCCCACAAAGAATATCTCAGGCTTTCTTCTTTGTTAGACCTGAAAATTGACCTATTCTCAATCCACTCGAAAATGTTTAGTCTATAAAAGAGGGTGTGGATTAGAAATCTGTACCCTACAACTTTGCAAGAACTTGAAAAAAATATTTATGATATTTGGCCCAGTGAAATTTCTGAGTTCCATGTTAAGAAACTAAAATACTATGCCATTGCGCATTAAAGCAGTAGTTCCATATAAAGGCGGAATTATCCAATCCAGAATACATATTTTTTATTAAATAATTGTTTATATCTAACAAATAAATAGTTTTATTTCATACTTAAAAATAGTACTTGTTCATTTCATATAATAAATCCTAATAGAATACAAAGTATATGCTTATTATATTACGTTTAAAAAGAAATTTTTCTGCAGATTTTTATTAAATACTTCATAGAGTGTAATAAAACGAATTATTAAATCGAAAATGTAGGTAGGTATCATGTTATGACTTCCATATTATACAAACATAACAATTTTATTTGCTGCAATCATTAGTTTTTAAATTATTACAAACTCTAAAGGTATAAGTCAAATTTTCGGCAGTGCGGCTTTTTTTTTTTTGTCGCTTAGTGTATATAATACGCATGCATATAAAAAAGTAAAACTTTACATTTAACAAATCTTAAGACGTGCATTTAAGAGAGTGATGCAATTTAAGTCAGGGATATGCAACTATCCAAGTCTAAGATCCTAACGCAGTTAATTACCTAATTAATGATTTTTAGAATCAATTTAATCTTTATCTTTAACTAAATAATTTTATCAAAATACTTAAATAATCCCTGATATGTCACAATTCATTTATTTTTTTACTAATGCGATACAATGTCACAAACCGTCATTTTAGCCGTTTTGAGTTTTCTGTGGTTTTCTCCGAAACTCGCGTGAATAGATGCTTGGATCTCCTTACATAAATACAAATAAAAGTCATTATAACCAGGCCTACGACCTTAGCGCGTCAATTGATTTTAAATACTTAAAATGTCAACTTAATAGCGATTTTTTGAATGAACTCATAATCGCTATTTTATTAAAAAAATTAGTTTTTGTCAACATTGGTTATAAATTTCGCAATTTACAATATATATATATATATTCTTTATTGCGATCTAATGACACAATTCATCGTCTCAGCCTTGTTTTCCATGGCTTTCTTCGAAATTCACATGAATACATGCTTAGATCTCCTTAGAAAAATACTCGTGAAAGGCATTCTAACCAGGACTGGGATCCTAACACAGTTAATTGACCGTAATCCTTAGAAACATTAATCAAATTTAGCGATTTTTAGACTAAACCCATAATCCCTCGTTTTTAACAAAATTTTAATTTTTGTCAGAATAGGTTATAAATTCACGATTTTCAATGTGTCATAATCTATTTTGCCATTATCTATTTTTTTAACTTCTAGTGTGATCCAATATCACAATTCGTCGTCTATCGTCTTTGCTGTTCTGACCTTCCCGTGGTTTCCTCCGAAACTCACGTAAACACATGCTTGGATCTCCTTAAAAATACACTCACGAAAGGTATTCCACCTAAGTATAGTACCATTACGATAACGTAGTCAATCGGCTTTAACCCACACAACTTTTTTTTTTTAGGGGAAAGGGTATTATTTAATTTCCTTTACATATTTAATTTTTATAGTAGAAATAATTTTATAATTTATATTTAACAAAATTTCATAAAAATCCACATTTTTAAGGAAATAAAATTTAGGTTTGGAATCTGAAGGAAATTTAATGAAAAAATGATAGAGTAATTAAAAAAAAAAAAAAAAAAAAAAAAAAGATGAAAAAGAAGAAGAAATTCTGTAAAAATTGATTTTGCAGGAAAAACTTAATTTCATATTTGTCATTTTGTTAAAAACCTCAAAAATATAGTTACCATTTCTTTTTTTTTTTTCTTAATATTTAAATAGATATTGAGATTCAAGCAAAAATATTTCTAATTAAAATTAATAAATTTTTATTTTCATTTTTAAGTTAAATTTCTCTTATTTTAAATAATTTGTCCAAAGAAAATTTAAAAATCTAAAATTTGAATTGAACTTCATATTTATCCTTTTCACTTTTTAAACTAAATTATGTTTGTTGTTATTAGTACAATTTGTAATTTTTATTACAAATATTTTATAAACTTTAAACTGAATTTGAAATAGCTTTTTATAATTAAATATATATATATATATCTTTTTTTAATTTGAAAATAAATAAATAAATAAAAGAAAGAGAGAAAATTATAGTATTTTAAAAAGTATGCTGCTAAAATACTTTTAATGTAGCGATACAAGCAAGTGTTTCCTAATGTACGCGATAGATGGCGGCAGTCCCGGTTGATGCAGGTCTACTGTGCCAAAAATGTAACATGCAGTGACTATACCTGAGAGATTCCATTACCATGCTCGAATCATAGAATAATAATAAAGGAAAAAGGAGCATATATGTTTTGTTTTCGGTTTGTAAAATCCAGGAATGCCGGGTATAGGGTTGTAACAATGCTTCAATCTGATTGGTTGGAGACTTGTTGGCGACATTTTTGTATCGTCTCGTCTCTCTGTCAATCAGTCAGTGAGGCAGCAACTACAACAAACGGTGATAAATGCGCCGAGCATGGGTGCAAGTTTTTGAGCGGCCAGAGCAGCTTTCGCTAGAAGGTGTTTGTAAGCGTTAGAGTATTGGCGTGCTCCTTCTTCCTTTATTATTATTCTATGGCTCGAATACTTCGCTCTAAAGCTCGATGCTCAGTGGGTGTAAATTTGGAGCATATATAGTAATAAGACATAGATTTATCATTGACGGGGAAAAAGTGATGCCTTTTTATTTGGGAAAAGACGGCCATTTTACTCTCTTATGGATGTTTTTTTCCCGAGTGAATATACACGGGAATACACATAGATAATTTAGCAAATAATTTTTATGAATAATTTCTGTACTAAAAGAGAATGTACAACTCCAGATACCCATTTTTCTTTCTAGTATACTCATATCTGCACAAAACTAACTTTATTTTGGCATTTATTATTATACTTCTTTGAGATAAAAATCGTCTGCATTCACCATGGAACATAATTTTAATAAGTTATAATTTAATAAATAGTTTGTATTGCGGAAATGTGTATAAGATTACATATAGAAGAGAGTCTTGTGGTGGCTACAACATACTAGGTATATATTAAAACTTCCGCAGTTGTTAACTACATTTAAAAGAATTTTGAACATTCCATTTTATTTACTAATATAAAATCTTTAAAAAACATTAACATTTTAAAAAAGTATTCCACTAAATATGAAGACAGTAATTATAACATAATAATAAAAAAGCAACTGATTATAAAATTTATATTTTTCACAAATTACTTGAATGTAACTTATTTATGAAAACTTATCCCATTTCTTTCCATATATTTGTTAGAACACTTAAAAGCCGCGCTATATTTCGGCATTTTCAAAATTTATTACCATGGTATTACATTTATTACCTGTTACTATCATGGATTAAAAGAGTATAAGATGTATTACGTTACGAATATTACGGAAAGATAAAAATTTTCATCTTCCAGATAGAGAGCGATCAGATCTCGAAAATCCAGCAATCAGCGCGTTTGTTTACATTTCTGGCTGGTCGATCGTAGATCGGTCTCGGATATCGGTTGATGACTGAAGCCGAAGGCGTGCTTTCACTTTCTTCCGATAAGTTTCAAACACGGAGTAATATTAATAGGAGTTGAAGGTCCAATGGGAGAAAGCTACGAAACTGTGATCTAAATTTTTGGTAAATATTGAGGGCGCCACTTGTCATTCCTCCCTGCTTCGGCGCGGATACACAGTTGTTTTCAATAGAATTTTGTTGAAGTACATTTAAAATTTTTTATTTTAAGCAATTTAATTTGTTTGTAAGTTCTTAAAACTGCATAATTCAGATGTTTCAAATAAATGCTTCGTTCCTAGTTGTAAAACAGGCTATGATAGTGATAAGAAAAACAAAAAAAAAAAGCCCTAGGAGAAAAATAAAGTCCGAGTTCGTGTTTTCTGCACCTAAAGTAAGTTTATTTTTTTTTCTTTACAAAATTTCATCCATTCTCCTTCCTCCCAATTGTCTGTTTTAGCTAGCTTCGGTTCATAAGAATCGTCATTTTTTAAAAGCTTTCTTTCAAAGTAAAATTAGTATAAAATGGCTCTTAAAAAAAACATGTTGCTTAGAATACTCTATTTAATGAAATTTGCTTTCAATCGAAATTTTTTCAGCTTGATATTATTTTTAAAAAAATAATTAAAACGAGACATTTCCCCATTGAATAACATTGCGGAAGCTGGAGAGAAGGAAGTATTGTACGCTGGCGCCATCTGTAAACATTATAAAACAAGATCACAAAATTTCAGCGTTACCTTCTTCTCCTGTCTTTTTACTCCGTGGTTTCAAAGATACTACACTAGGCAGCGATTGAATCGCTTTCCTACCCTCGGCTGAATTAATGCGGAAAAGAAACGCGTAATAAAAATAGACCTGTCAAGGCCACCTCTCAGGGTTCTTCATTCCCCCGTTACCATGGTTTTAAGGGACGCTAACTTCTCCGCGTCTTTTTTCCCACGCAACTTCGTTATCTTAGTAAAAGCAATTGGAGAGCAGATTAGTTTTTTTTATTGATAGTATACATGTATGCAATAACGTTTTGAATACCTGTAGTATAAATCCACTATATTTATTCCATATTTGTCTATACGTAAGGTTATCTTTTATGTGTATTATTTAAAAATGAAGGTAATATATAATTATCAATTTTTCGTTTATTAGCTTAACAAAGTTAATCTTCTAATATACTTGGAAAATTATTTTAATTTGTTTCTGAGTAAAATTTTCAAACTTTCTGATTTAGGGAGAAAGAAATCGTAAAAAGTTCTTTATTTTCTTACTTAGTGATCTAGAAAATGTTAGAAATATGGTTATTTAATAAGCAAAATTGCATTCTGATAGCTGCACGTTGAACACAGTAATACAAAATACATACTTATACATGCTCATATCTATCTATATAATATTCCAATTTTCAGACCACCTATTCTTATATATTACATATAAGAATATTAAACATACTTTCATTTTTTACTTCATGTACAAGAACAATAAAAAGTATAAAATAAGAAAAGTGTTTCAAGATTAAAAACAGGAAAGTGACTTAATTTTAGCTGAGATACGGAAAAAGGTCATAGAAGTTAAACACATTCTCAATTTTCATGACTAGTTCCTCCTGTACTTATCCTCAGAGTTAACATATTTATTAATTAACGAATTTCTAAATTTCATTTACCATTGTCAAATATAGAAAAAAATTACGGTATCAGTTACTCATCTCACACTGTTCTTGTTTTCGAGAGCAGTTAAAAAGGGAAGAAATCAAGAATGAAAAATCCTGCAATTCACATAGATTATTAATGCCAAGAGGTACCAATGGCCAATAGATTCAGCAATCGAAGCTGGTAGACAAGAGGTGCCGGGTTCGAACAAAAGTCGCTCTCGTCGTCTTATTCGTTCAGAATTTTCTGTGATACTGGCTAAGTATCGGAGGAAATAAGGAACAATTTGTCTCAACCGATGCACCGCCAATCCACTGCACTTTTAAAGGTTTGAGAAAAGCCTGTAGCTAAGGAATTTTAATATAATTTTATGATCTATGACTTATTTAATACCTAAAATTATATGATTAACACCAAAAATTAGTTTACAGAGCAGAATAAAGTAATTTTTGTTTTCTTAATAATCATTTTTAAATGCTCTTTAGCTATGAATTATTTATTCTTATTATAAAATAGCTTTGCAGTTAAAGTGGTCGTTTCTCTTTTTCTAGTCTTAAAACGATATTAACTGTTAACAGCGAATAATATAGACAAATTAATTTATCAGATTTATTCTTCCGGTACATTTTGGACTGTAAGAATCTGAATTCTAATATATATATGCACTAAGTGACAAAAAAAAAAAAAAAAAAAAAAAAAAAAAAAAAAGCCGCACTACAGAAAAATTAATTTATACCTTTTGGGTTTGTAATAATTTAAAAACTAATGATTGCAACAATATCAGGATTACCAGCCATAGTAAATGATACGAAAGGGAAACGACGAGAAAAAGTAAATGCTAACGGAGCCAAAGAACAAACCAAAAGTGAACTATTATTGTATCTGTATCTGAACGAAATATTCTCCTAGTCAAATAATTGCTCAAATGGGGTGGGAAAAGAAAGAGCGATAACGGGATCACATGGGTGATTTCAAGGAAAATTGACCGGGGAGTAGTGACCTTCACAGGCCAATTCAGTTTACACGGACTATAGTATATCTGCTCGATGTTACGCGCTCGCTGCCCTATCCAACGAGATATATAAAGTAGAGTGATAAATAGTAACCCTTGAGAAGGTCCAAGATGAGTCACGTGACATGCTCTCCTTGCACCTGCATATTCGGTGGTTCCCTTGGTAACAGCTTATTTTCAGTAAATTTCTATGGCAACGGTTTGGAGATTGCTCTTCGCAGACAATGTTTTTGTTTACTTACGTAGTTTAACATTCTTTTGTTCTAAATCATTTTGATTTTGATTTTACTTCTTTTTTATTTCGTGTAGTTGAACTTTAACCGATAAAATGTTTAAAAATAGTTGAAAAATTATTATTTGTTGTTAAATTTAGCTCTTTAAAAGTTTAAATTTTCTTTTAAATACACATTTAAACTTTGTTGGGAAACGATGAAAAAAAGGTATTTTATTAATTATTAAAATGTGAAATGTGTGTAAAATTATTTTAAAAACAATTTATTTCGGTCATAGGACTGTCATGATACCTAATAATAATGATAATTTGTCGAACTGATATTTTAAATGCCAAAATAGCGATAAAGGGCCAAACACAGGGAATACACACAGATAATTTAGCAAATAAAATTTATGAGTAGTTTATGTACTAAGTATGAATGAAAAAACTCCAGATACTCATTTTTCTTTCTCTCTTTCTTCTTCTTCTTCTTCTTTTTTTTTTTTTTTTGTATTGAATAACGACATTTAAAGAAATTTATCGTTTCCATCTACTATTTCTGTCAGTTTAGGAGTTTTTTGGGTCGGAAAAACGATTGGACAGCCTTATCGTTTGAGAAATTCGAGTTAACCCTTTAACTGGCAATCGCAATATAAAGTAGAAATTTATGTTTACTCGGAAATAGTTATAACGATATTAATAAAAGTTTGGGATAAGTGCTTTTTGGAGACCTAAAACAAATGGAACATTCTTAGCTTCAAGAAAATTAGTGTTAACCCTTTAACTGTCAATCGCAACATGTAGTAGAAATTGAGTTTACTCAGAAATGGATATAACGATTTTGATTAAAGTTTAAAGTTCAGTGTCTCTTTTTTTTTTAACGAAACTAAAACGTTTGGACATATCTTCATCTTCAGGAAAATTTGCGTTAACCCTTTAACTGACAATCGCAACATATACTAGAAATTGGTTTTACTCGGAAATGGATATAACGATTTTTATTAAAGTTTGGGGTTAAGTGTTCTTTAGAGAGCTAAAACGAATGGACATATCGTCATCTTCAGGAAAAATCCCGTTAACCCTTTAACGGCCAGTCGCAATTTATAGCATAAAATGGTTTTACTCAGAAGGGAATGTGACAATTTTGATTAAATTTTGGGGTTAAGTGGTTTTTTTTTTTTTTTAGAGAGAGAGAGTTAAAATAATTGCACATATCCTCATCTTCAGGAAATTTTGCTTTAACCCTTTAACTGCCCATCGCAACATATAATAGAAGTTAGGTTTACTCGGTAATACAGTCGGCTGCAAAATAATCCTTGCCAAAAAAAAGTACACTTAATACAGCTTTGTTAAATAAATCCTTGTCGAGTCATGTTCTTAATCAGTCTAAGAACATGATTCAACAAGGATTTACTTAGCAAAACAGTCTTAAGTGTACTTTTTAAATATAGGAATTATTGGCTAGTGCTCGAATAATTTTGCAGCCAACTGTAAATGTGATGATTTTGATTAAATTTTGGGGTTAGGTGTTTTTTAGAGAGCTAAAATGATTGGACATATCTTCATCTTCAAGAAAATTTGCGTTAACCCTTTAACTGCTAGTCACAACATTTGGTAGAAATTGGGTTTACTCGGTAATGGAGCGCGGACAGGTGGGCAGGCAGAAAAACTAATTAATGTCATAATATTTTTGTCATAATAAACCTTGTTCGAAACGGTTAGAAACGCTTAACACAACTAAAAATGCAATTATAGTAATTTCGAATTATAGCCCTAATATGAATGAAATTCGACCAAACTTGTATTCAGTTGGACCTTGACCTAAACTGGTGCTGATTAGATTTGGGAATCAATTGCTCAACAGGTTGTGCTGCCATCCTATTTTTTTTCTAAGTACTTAACATGCCAGTATAGGACAAATTTACATTAAATGTACATAATGTGAGTTATTTTTAACGCATGAATGTAAAATTTATATGAATTATTGATAATAGTAATAATAAACTTGAAAAAAAAAGTGTGTATGTAGGACACACTGTATTGCTTTCCTCCTGGGAGGGAAGTGCCCTTCCCCCGGGGTCTGTGTAAATTTTCAATGTGGATATTTTAGAAAGAACTCGTCAATATTTCTAAAACGAATGGTTGAACCATAGATCTGTGTTAATTTAAAACGAAGCTACCGATTTCTTTTATTTTTAATGATATATATATATATATATATAGACGCACACACACATACATATATATATAGACATATATATATATATATATACAGTCGAACCTCGTTAACGTGAATTACTTTTAACATGAACTGTTACCACAATCCCCGTAAAATGAAGATTACTTTAGTTATATGACGATCAGTTACTGATAACATGAACAGATTTTTGATCCCCCTTGAGATTCACGTTAACGAGGTTCGACTGTATGTCTTTTCATGTCTGCACGAAATTGATTTTTTTCAGTATTTATGATTATACTACTTTAAGAAAAAAATCGTCTTCATTCATCCTGGAAAATATCTTTAATAAATTATAACTCAATAAATAATTTGTATCGGCGTTTGTAATGATCGATAGATGGCGCTCTCTGAACTGCAGTTGTTAGTAAATATAATAGCCACGTGTATTTATTATTGTTCTTTCTCTGCCATTACATCATGGAAAATCGATTGCATAATATGATGATATGCAGTGGTGTGATAATTTCACCCTAGCCTACCAGAGGGCGAGCATTTCATTACAATCGCGGATTGAGTAAACTTGTATAAGATTATATATAGAAGAAAGTCTTGTTTTAATACTAGTTATAATATATTAAAACAAGCGGGCTTTTCCTCTGCCGCTGCTAACTACATTTAAAAGAATTTTGAAAATTCGGTAGTACTTACTAATATAAAAACTTAAAAAATATTAAAATTAAAAAAAAAGTATTCCATTAAAAATCAAAACAGTATTTAAACTATAATAATAACAATGCAACTGATTATAAAAACAATATTTTTCATAAATTAGTTAAATTTAACTTACTTATGAAAACTTATTCCACTTCCTTTCATAAATGTATTTGTACAATTAAAAAACGCGCAGTATTTCGGCATTTTCAATATATATTAACATTTTATTCCATTATAGAGCATTTCCTCGTGACGGCTGGTGGTTGGCAAAAAAGCGCGCTCGACTTTCCCGCGCCCCGCCCACCATTGATTTTTTGTTGGTGATCCGCCATCGCTATGCTTTTCCCAAGCCTTTTTGCCAACCACTCATAAAAGTTGAGATGTTTGTTTATTGATGTTATATAGATGTTATTATTTTTTTTTTTTCTGACCATTCCTATCTCTAGTAATGAGTAATTCAATAAAAAAAAAAAAAAATATCCACAGAACAATATAAACGTTGGCTATCGGTGAGGATAGGTATTGTATGCTCTTACGAGGATTAATTGACTAGTAATAAAATATTTTATTACAGTGTGACATTTTAAATGTATTATTCTGGTGTATTTTGACAATTAAAAATTTTTGTTTTACTTTTTAAACGGAAATGGTATACGAATGACAATAAGTAACTGGGTGTTTACTAACCTGATATAAATTAATCACTGTAATTCTTCATGTAGTTTTCTGAATTCTCAAGTCATCACTGTCACATTTCAAACTGATGAGAGTTTGTAATCCATTTTCTTTTCTTTCTTCTATTTGTTACCATTACTGTAAATAACCATGAAGCTAGACATCCTAACACAGCATAAACACCAAAACAATCAGTGCAATGCAAAGTGTAAACTGGCAACGGCGAGCACGTGGAGGTTGACAGACTGCCCTCCATCTACGTCACTCTGACGTCACATGAAACTGCTCTATTGTTTCCGAGTTTTATACTCTCTCATGGCTGATGCCAAAAACTTTTTCGGCATCAAAAACTTTGCGTTAACATGGGGATGATAGATCTATATAAATTACTGTATCTGTGATTTGGAGTTATGGTTGAACGGGTTTTACGTCATTCTAGTGCTACAATATGGGCAATTCCCACACACAAAGGAAAATAGCATTATTAAAGATGCGCATACAGTCGGCAGCATAATTCTTCGAGCACTAGCCAATAATTCCTATATTAAAAAAGTACACTTAAGACTGTTTTGTTAAATAAATCCTTGTCGAATCATGTTCTTAGACTGACTAAGAACGCCACTCGATAAGGATTTATCTAACAAAGCAGTATTAAGTGTACTTTTTTTAGACAGGGATTATTGCTAGTGCTCGAATAATTTTGCAGCCGACTGTAGATTTATCTAGTATTTTGAAACTGTAAAATTTTCCAGTATTCGTGAGTTTTTGAAATCAAAACTACTGAAAATCGTCTGCAATTCATGTGAAGCAGAAAACACTCATTCCGAAATTATTCATCCGCGGTGAGTGCTGAACTGCTGAATCCTTTTGACTCGCAGTATGGATGTTTTGCGACTTTATATCTGTTAAACTTTGATTAATTAAGTAGTCTGCTAATTAAAAGTAAAATAGTTTATTTATTTGTGTTAGCATACATATAAAAATGACAGCAAATAGCGTAAAAGTGAATACTACTGACCGTATTGTAAAAAGTAATCTAATTTTATTTTATTTATTTATTTTTTGCTTCGCTCGATATTTTTCAAATGTGTATTTTATCCTAACCTGTCCTTGAAATATTATTTGATGCTGTTTTTTTTTTTTTTTAAATAATGCATGTTTAGGAAAATGTTCGTGTATGAAGACTATCAAAGTCAATTTATGTAAATCTCTCAGAAAACTGAATATATTATATTTAATGACCCAACTCACTTTCTGTAAATTACTAAGATTTAGATTGTTAAAAATATATTCGAACTTTGGATTAATTATAAATTACAGAATTCATAATATTTGTTTATTAGTAATTATGAATATGGTATTCAAAAAAAGAAATCTTTGCATTGAAATTTCGTAAATAATTTTTCGAGGTTGTGTATGTGAAGATTAAGAGAACAAATGTAAATAGGATTCGTGTTTTCTTACTTTGTGTATTTTGATATTAAGAAGTACCTATATAAGGATATATATATGCCACTAAATTTTTCTATTTCAGCAGAAATTTTAAAGTTTCCCCTTATCTTCTTTTCTATTTTAAATAACTTTTAGAATTCTCATTTTCCGCCATTTAACTATTCATTTATGAAGGGTTGAAAATGATTATTATTGCTTCATATATGATTTATTAAATAGGAGAATGATGTAAAATAAGATCAGTTAAATGAAACTGTAATCATTCTTTATAACTATTACCATTTAGTATTTAGTGCATTAAAACTTTATAGAAATATTTAAACCTTTTCGTTGATAGATTAAAAATTCTAGATGATAAATTGTATAGATCTTCTTAAAAGATGATAAACTCTTCTTAAAGACAAATATTTAAAAAAAAAATTTAATCATCACCTCAATTTTAGGCCGTACTTTTCATACTAAAAGGTTTTTTATGTTATAAAGCAATAAAAAATACAACTATTGTTTAGAAATCTATAATCTGTTGTGTTTCTACCTTTAATGTAAAATAATAGTTCAAACTTGGACTTATTCTAACAGAAAACTGTATTTACAATCCTATTGGTTTAATTAATCAAATTTTAAATCATTTTCATATTTTATATGCTTCCTTGTGGTTCAAATAATAGATTCCATAATATACATATGCATACCAATAGCGTCTCATGAAAGACGTTTTGGAGCTATCTCCATACAAGTGGCGAGTAACAGTTTATTATGATTCATCTGATTGATTGTTGAAATGTCACCCTATCTACATTGCTTCTCAAAATAAGCACAATAATAATGTAATTAAATTTTCCATTTTAATGTACTATTTCTAGTCACCTTTGTAATGATAGCCCAAACTGTCATTCACCAGACACCACATGCATATGTGTGTATGTATAAAGGTAGTTATATAAGGAAAAGTTTTAAAGAAAATATAAAGTTCGAACATGCTAAATTTTTTCTCATTTAACCTTTGCTTTTCTTGAACAACTATAGTATCTCCCCACAGCTGAATTTGGCGATTATGGCTAAATCATAAATCATGTATCATAAATGATAAAATCATAAGCTAAATTATAAATCATAAAATCATAAATCACAAATAAATAGCATGCAGGCTGCTATCTTATATCGCAAACAGTCCAGAACGACATTGTTATCATTCAAATTGGCGACAAAGAAAAATCGCCAAATTCAGCTGTGGTGAAATACTATAGTTGTACCGCTTTTCCAAGATAGGGTTATTTTGACCCCATTTTGAAGTTGAAGTTTAGTTTGCTTGCCGTTCGCCGCGTACAACGCTTTGCTCGCCAGCCTCATTCAAAAAGTGTGCTAATTCGCCAGAGATAGCAAACGTAACAAGTGTAATGTTGCAACTTCTAAACAATATAAAAAGGCATTGTGCTGGTGATTTTCGCCAAACGTGCCAAGTGGCACCTGAAAATAATTTTCTATGTTAATGCCTTGATCAAGGGTTAACGTACACCATATGCAAAAAAAAATATAGGCATTATTATTATTACTTTGTTAAATTTTTATTACTGCATCATACAAGCAGAATATAAAAATGTTTTAACACTTTTTAGTAAAATTGAAATGTGTTTATGAATTTGGTCCTGTTCACATTCCCATGAGTCAGGGAAAATTGCAAATACTGCCCAAAAACCTAGAAAATGGCATCTAGTTTAAAATGCACTGTGTTATCTTTTATGTTGTGATGTGAGCTGATTTTTTTTTATGTCACAAACCAAATTTTGTGATCTGGAAATATCAGGGAATTTTATTTTTTAAATTGAGTGGCAACCTTGTATGCAGTAAATATTTTTAGAATGGCTTATAAATAGTGTTCATGTTATGAATTTTTAAAGGGTGCCATACCCTGCCCTATTTTGTTTTAGTGCTAATGCACTGTGCCCCTTTTTTTACTTTCCAAACATACATAACATAACTTTCCATAAGGAAAGTATTGTAATCATGTCAAAAATCCAAATTCGAGATTTTGGTGTTTCTATACGTTTTGAGGTCCCCTGACTCCGTATTCACTATTTTTACGATGATATATCTGTGTGTGTATGTATGTGAGTGAACATGCTAGCGTCTAAACGCTTTGCTCGAATGAGCTGAAAGTTGGTACGCATGTTGTAAGTCATCGTAGCACGAAGCCTATTAATTTTGGTGAATCTAGCACTTAGTTTTTTTACAGGGACACAAAGAAAAATTCTTTATCATTATGGCCTATGGTAGAGGTGCACAACCTGCGGCCCAGTAGCCATCAATTTTTGGCCCATGGAAGGACAGACATTTTAGGTCACATTCATCAACAGCAGAAGAGAAAGAAAAAAAAAAAAATTGCACTCGCAAACGGGCATTTCCAATTTTTTTTTTTTTTTTTTGGGGTGGGGGGTGAAAAGAAAAAAAAAATCTGTCTCCAAAATGTAATAATGTGTGCTAAAATTAATGATGAAGAAGTATAAATTTATAGTAATAGTTAATTTTCATAAAAAAAAACAAAAAAAAAAACACTTTAGATGTGCAGTCAGTCGAATTTATTTGTGTCTGGTGACATAAATGATGAAAAAAGACCAATTGATGCCTATTTATTTCGTAGAACTGGTAAAACCCGCCTGTGATACTGATGGTGATCATTTATGATTTATGGGGGTTGATCTAGGGTTTATGAAATCTTACTAGTATAGTATCATCCAATATCTCAAAATGGTATTTTCATATTCACTTATCTACACTAAAATTACTTAATTTTGCTCCCTCTATCTGCCTTAAGATTTGTGCTAGTTGTTTTTGAGACTCCTAATACAATTTTCTTTCTTTCTCAGTATACTTTTATTTATTTTATTTATCCTTTTTGTACTATATACGATACTTTAATTCCTTTGCTTACTATTCAATAATTTTATGATTGTAATTCTTTGAGATTCACTTGACTTGCTAATGGACTCTTCCCACCTGACGTCGGAGGTCACATGATAGAGGAAAAAAAATGGCAGACGAAGTCTTGTTTATCTAGAGCGATTGCTGAAATAACGTATTTTCTATTCTTATTTTTGATCAATCGTATTTAATCTGTGTTATTTTTTATACATCATAATTTTTAATCAATTTTATATCATTATTCATCTTTTGTTTTCTGTATACATTTACAGTCATCATTTAGTTTATACCTGTTATTGATGTTCATGAAGACATGTTTAAATACTCTGATTTTTGGTACTTAAATCAGTGACAGTGCAATATGGTACTACGTAAATCTATTTAGACCAGTAACTAAGTTAATTAACTTGTTGTAACACCTTTATGCAATTAAATTAAATGAAAACATTTTAAAATTTCAATTTATAATCTGTAAACATTCCACAAGAAGCTATTATTTATTGCTAGATCAGTTAATGTTACAGTTACACTACAATATTCAAAAATAGATTCTTATAGGTAAAAATAAATATACACATAAAATGTTTTTTAAAAATTATTAAATTTACAAATACAATTATTCTACTGTTTACAAATGCACAATATTACTTTTATTTTATTTTATATTAAATGTTAAAATTTTTGTTCTTAAGAACAATATTTAATTGAATTCGATTCTCAGAATTTGATTATTCGTTTTCCTCTATCACGTGATTGAGCAGACGACGGTGGGAAAAGCCCATTGAAAAATTATTATAAAGGTATATATATTATGTATATTTATAAGTAACATATGATACAAATAAAAGTTCTGCATACAGGCACTTGGCAATGATAATGTGCTCATTTATATATATATGTGTGTGTATGTATATATTACATGGCGAATATATCTGCTTAGATTAATTATTTTATATTATCTCATCTGTGGCCCTTCATGTCCCATTCAACAACGAGAGTGGTCCCCGGCCCCCTGCCAAAAAGGTTGTACACCCCTAGCCTATGGGGCCAAATTTTTAAAAGTGCGATAGCGTCTAAATACCTTATTAAATTGAGCAAATAAAATATACACATATTATAGGTTACAGTTGCACGAACTGTATAGATTTTAGTGAATTTAGCACTTATGGTTTTTTTACAGGGACACAAATAAAATTCTTTATCATTATGACCTATGAGACCAAATTTTAAAAAGTGCGATAGCGTCTAAATGCCTTATTAAACTGAGTAAACAATTTATATGCACGTTATAGGTAATAGTTGCATGAACAGCACTTACAGTTTTTTTTACAGGGACACAAAGAAAAATTCTTTATCATTATGGCCTAAGGGACCAAATTTTAAAAAGTGCGATAGCGTCTAAACTCTAAACGCCTTATTCATTTGAATAAAAAAATTATACATGTATTATAGGTCACAGTTTCACGATCTGTATAGGTTTTGGTGAATCTAGCACTTATAGTTTTTTTACAGGGACACAACAAATAATTCTGTATCTTTATGGCCTATGGGGGTGAAATTATTTAAAGTGTGTTAGCATCTAAATGTCTCATCCGTTTCAGTGGAAAATTTATATACGAGTTTTAGGTCACCATCACACAAACTGTACAGATTTTGGTGACTCTAGCATTTAACGAGTTTAACACAAATAAAAATTGTTCATCATTAAGACCTATAGGTTCAAATTATTTAAAGTCCGACAGCGACTAAACGCCTTATTCAAATGAACTGAAAATTCATATACATGTTATACGTCACCCTCATACGAACTTTATAAACTTTAGAGAATCTAGTATTTATGGTTCTTTTTACAGGGACAAAATGCAAATTTCTTTATCATTGGGGCATATGGGCTCAAACTTTAAAGTGTGATAGCGTCTAAATTCCTTTTCCGATGAAGCTGAAAATTTATATAAATATTATAAGTCACTGTTGCACTAACTATAAGCAATTTGATGAATATAGCATTTGTAGGTTTTTACAGGGACACAACGAAATATTCTTTATCATTATGATCTAAGTGTTCTGTAAAATAGCGTTAAATTAAACATCTTGTACTATATAAAGAAAAATACTCAAACACTCTATTATAATTTTCTCTTTTGTTTATTTAACAACTCCTCTTACTTTACTTTATATACAAAACCATTAATTACTCACTGTTCGGAAAGTCGAGTGGAGTCACTCCAGATTTTTAAGTGAAAGATGCGCCTTGCTCCTTTTTTTCAAGTGAAAAATGTGCTCTATACTTTATCATTTATATCATCTACCTTTTAAAGATATTTTGCTGTTTCTGCTGAAAAACATATTTATAAGTTTTATCTGTTGTGTTGCGAAATTGGATTTCGCATACCTTTGTGCAAACATTATCTGAAAATTACTTATGAAGTCACTTCTGGAAACAATCTGTGTATCATATCAGTCTGTTTTTTCACATGGCTGTCGAAAAAAGAACATTAGCCATGTTTTCTTCACTGGTTTTTGTTTGCAATGTGGCTTGAAGCCTGCATATTGGGGATCTTTTCTGCATATCGAAGAGTAGAAATGCATGGTATGGAAATAATATAATAAAATAAAGAACCATAGAATGTGAAATTACTGAAATTGGCACCCAATTCCTGTAAGCAAGCTTTCAATTCAAGTATTCTGCATATTTCCTATTTTGTGGTGAAGAGTGTAGTTTTCACATAAAAACGGCATTTTATAATTATTATTTTCTCAAATATGTGTTGTTAAAATTAACTTACTTAGAAAGAAATCAGCGAACATTAAAAAAAAAAAACAGACCTTTTTGACAAAAGTTTTTTCAAAATATTTGGACCAGAAAATTGCTTATATTTTGGTAATCAGATGTAACAATTATGTATATCTCAGCAAGCATACATCAAAAAAGCAGGGCATTTACTGATTTTGTGCTAAATATAACATTTATGATATCAGAAATCCAGAAATAACACAAATTTTGTCGATTATAGCACCTGAAATAGTTGTCTGTCATTATTTAATGAAATGGAGAAACAACCGTTTATTTAAACAGTTAGTTGTGATGTTGTGATAAAAGTAAATTTTGTTAATAAATCATAAAAAATATATTTCAACAATCCACTGCAAGAATATTGTGTTTTGTAGTGAATTAATGTCTGTTTTGAGCATGTATTTTAAACAATTAAATGCAAATTTTATCGGCAGAATGATTCTGTTCACTATCACACATAAAAGGAATTCTTATAACTATTTATGAAGTAAACACATAGTATTTCAATATTGATTTTTGAAAACCATGCAAAATTTAACTGGGTCATTTTTACCATACGCTTAGATTTTATAATTTTAATTTTTTTTTTTTTTTTCAAACTTCATAATTTTCTACAGAAATGGAAACAGGTGTTTAGACAAATGCTTAAAGTAGTACATGGAAAAGTTATTGTTAATAATTTAATATGAAAATACTATTGCAGTGTCAAAGTTACAGTAGGGTTATTCCATGTCAAATCAACCAAAAAAAAGGTGATTTGACACCTATAGTCTCAGATTTTGACGAAACTTGGTGTATTTGTTCCTTTCATAGATTTAAATGAGGGGGAAAAAATATTTTTGGTCTATCTTAAATAGTTTAGGTTTTACAGCTAGTTAAAGATTTGTGAATTTCATGGGTTTTTTCAATCAGGCAGATGAAACTCAATTTGTTCTTTCATAAACAATAATTTTTATCTCCCTTATTTACCAACTAATTTTGATGAAATTTTTTTTATAAGTATGCTTTAATATATAAGAAATACAGGAAAAAATAAATTAAACTAGCAAGTATTTGCACATGGCCGGGAAAAAATCCTGAAATATTATTTTGAATTTTTTTTTAATGCAATACAGAGTTCCACTTCAAATGGATTATCATCATGAGGGAAAAGGATAATCAAACAATTTTTTTTGTATTCTTGTTCTAAACGATGTATTCTACAACATGAAAAAATAAAATAAGTGGCTTTTTGCATCCTTCATTATTTTTTCTCACTTCAAATTTAAAATTTCTAATTCCCTCGTTTTCTTAAAATCGCCAAATTAAAAGTTCCAATTTTAGTAAAATTATAAAAAAATTTGAATTAAACTGTTATTTATCAACTAATTTCCAGTTTAAAGGTTTTTGAAATAAAATGAAAAATGGAATTGCATAATTAGGTGATGTATAATTAAAACAACAGAGTAGTTTTTAAGAATGTTAATTCGACATGTACAGAAAGATACATACATAAATGCTATAAAATTGAATCAACAAAATTATATCTAAATTGAAATTTCAAAACAAACAAAAAAGTTTCTAAATTAATATTAAATGTTCTAACTAATAGAAATTTGCATTAAAATTTAATTTTGTTATAAAAACAAGATCTAAATTCTAATCATTTTACTACTCACTGCTATTTCAAATTTTAATCTTATTGTAAACAATCAAACCATTCAAGTTGCAACAAGACAATTAAGTGATGTTCTGTACTGTGTAGGTACATGTTTAGATGTCTTAATAAGTCAAATTTTGTTTGAAATGTTTAAACAAGTGAGCTTGCTCAGTAGCAGAGACAAACTCGGCATCTTGTAATTAGTCAGTCACGAGCTATTGCATGTGTAACATGCATTATTGAGGCTATACTATTTTGAAAAGAATTGTTAATTATTTTTTGAATGTTATAGTATATTAGAAAAATGGAGAAGTGCAGTGCGGGGGAAATGACTCAAAGTGATTGTCATTTGTTATATACCATGTTAAGAAAAAAAACTTGTAAACTCTTGATGAACTATTTGAAACTGATTTAACTCACTTAAAATTGAGGACATAATTAAGTTGTGAATTAAAAACTATTTGTCTTCATCACCAAAGTGTGTTTTTGAAAAAGTATAAATCTTTGCAAAACCAACAAATTATGTATATATTAAGATCTTTTAAACTGAAATTAGTTGACAAATAACATTTTCTGCATTGCTGCTTTCGTTGCAGTACTCATGCGTACTTTGTTTTCCTGACGAAGGATCGTGTTTTTTTTTAAAACTCAAAACAGTTGCTGAAAATTCTTGTATTTGATAATGATTATTCAAAAATTGTACTTATTAAATAACATTTTGGTTCAAATTTTTGTATAATTTTACTAAAATTGGAACTTCTAATTTAGCGATTTCAAGAAAATGTGGGAATTGGGAAGTTTTAAATTTGAAGTCATAAAAAATAATGAAGGATGCAAAAAGCCATTTATTTTATTTTTTCATGTTGTAGAATACATCTTTTAGAGCAAGAATAATAAAAAAAAATTTTTGATTATCCTTTTCTCTCATGATGATATTCCATTTGGAGTGGAACTCTGTATTTTATTAAAAAAAATTCAAAATAATATTTCAGGACTTTTTCCTGGCCATGTGCAAATACTTGCTGGTTTAATTTATTTTTTTCTGTATTCCTTACATATTCAAGCATACTCATAAAAAATTTCATCAACATTAATTGGAAAATAAGGGAGAAAAAAATTGTTCTTTATAAAAGAACAATTGCAATTCTTCCGCCTGATCGAAAAATAACACGAAATTCCCAAATCTTTAACAAGCTGTAAAACCTAAACCATTTAAGATAAAGCAAAAAAAAAATTTTTTTTCCTTATTTAAACCCGTAAAAGGAACAAATACACAAAGTTTCATCAAAATCTGAGACTATGGGTGTCATGGTGTTGTTGAATTGACATGGAATGACCCAGTACAAATTGTCAAGTCGCTACCATACAAAAATTCCTAAAATTCATACCATTAAGTTTTATTAAAGTTAAAAAAAAAAAAAAAAAAAACCTATTCTGAAGTAAATTATATCTCCTGAGTTCAAAATATAACATTTCTCAGTAATTCTCAAATTAAATTGAAGTGAAAGGCATTTGCATAGCCATGAATTTTAAACTCATAGAAATTTATGCATGAACTTTTTCTAATAAAAAACAAAATTTGTATTTAAGTTATTGAATTATAGGATCTGTTTCTTATCTCAGAGGAAAATAACAATAGAGTAAGGAAAAACTGATATATTATGAAAATATCATCAAAAAGTGTGTGGTAACAGATGGCCATAATCTATTGCCAAATGTCAAGAACCTGTTACTACTCAGTTTTTAATGATATTTTAAAGTTTATATCATTCCAATGTTTTTTTTTTAAGCTAAGATATAAAGAAATCATTTTATTATCTAATAAAATGATTAATATGATATAATATTATAATTAAATGATTAATATCTAATTACGAATGATTATGAAATTCATTCGTAATCAATCCATTTGACATGAAGACCTTATTTCATGTGTACTTGCTTTACAACTAATAATTCTGAATCTGAGAATATTCTCTGATAAGTTCCACAAACCAATTTTTCTAAGCATTCAGTACATACTCAAGACAAAAAGCATTCCAACAGCAAAGGATTAAATAATTATTCTTATTAAAATACAAATTTAAATTTTTTAATGCCTAAAGTTTCCTATTTATAACTATATCATCATTAAAAAATGAATTTAGAGGGAATATATATATATATATATATATATTTTCATTTTTAAAAATTTTCAAATAAAATAAATAAGCCTGTGCATTTATTTAGTAAATCAAAGTCATATTTCTGAAGTTATTTTATGTACAAAACATATGTTTATTAAGGATGCATTGAATATTTGGCCTTTTCAGCCATACTGCCAAATTTTCGGTTTGTCTGAATAGCAAATTATTTGGCTACTTTTCGGCAAGCTGAATATATAAAAATTCAACTTTAAAAATCTTAAATCATTTGAAAAAATTCTTACATAAGTGGTTATTACAGTAGAAAATCTTTATAACTCCTCAGAGCTTCTCATCTATAAATAATGAACTTTGCATTCCCAAATTGCAAGAAAACTGTCACTCTTTCTTTAGATAGACTGAATTGGGGAATAATAAACTAGTTTTGTTTAATATAAAAAGTTATTTTTCAAAATGAGTATTACAATAAAGGATTTGGACTATTATTTATAAAGTCTATTTCATAATGAAATTTTAATCTGTTCAATTCCTGTTACAAGGAAAGATACTCCTATTCTATTTTTATATGTTTCAGACATATTTAGCCATTTATGCAATGAGGTATGAACTGTAATCTATATAATGCAAAACCTCGTGTTTTTAAGTTTGTGTTATAAAGGTTTTTTACTGCATTAAATTAAGATAATTAAAAAATGACTTCTATTTAAATGAAGTTTCTAAAGTAATATTAAAGAAAATTAATTATTAATTGCATTAATCACAACATTTAATAATATCTAGCAAAAATTGTCTTTTGTAGTATAAGGAGATATGTCTTTAAAGTTGAATTAACAAGAAGCGTGCATGATTTCAACAGATCACATTACACCCTGGCGAGATAAAAATGACTCAAGTCATAAAAGAGCAATTTTGAGTTTTTCATTGAAAAATGCACAAACATCTATATCTCACAATTTAGCCACATGGGATTGCTTTAAAGTAATTGCACCAAAACCTGATACATTTATGGAATAATTTTCAATATTATTTTAACCTAAAAAAATATGTGCATGTTATTTTTAAGTTGATTTTTTTCAAATGCTGCATTTTTTAATTGTCATATTTATATATATACATAGTTGCCAAAATTTAAATTTATTCTGGAGCATTTTTAGCCCGCCTCTATTTTGCACCACTTTACTTTTAGAGTATTTTTCTACAATGTATAACTATACACTACAATAAGAAAAACTTGCTCTTAAAAAAAAAATTGGTATAGAATAAAGGTGAGTCTAAAAATGCTATAAAATAAATTAAAATATTGGCAACTCTGTATATGTATGTATATACACTCCTTCTCATATTTATAAGGACACTTTATATTTTGAAATAACTAATGTAAAAATAATCAAGAACAAAATTATACTAAGTGCACTTAATATATCTAGTATTCTAAAAACCAAAACTGCTATAATTTTTTTTAATATGAAACAAAATTAATAAAAAATAAAGCAAAATATTTTTTTCTCCATGTTTTTAGATGTTCATAATTATAGGGACAATCAAGATTTTTTTTCATTTTATTTAACTTACTAGCGGATAAATTACATTTGACATGCGAATTTCTTAACTACTGGGCTAGATTATATAAGCCTTCAATTTTTCTTGGACTAGGACGGATATTACTGATAATTCCTCAAAAAAAAGAACGTTCATGTAATGAAGTATGATAAATGTGTTTTTTAAGTGGAAGGATAATTTCAATCTGCCGAATTTCTAATGAAATTCGAAGATCTAAAATTGCTGAAGGAAATGTGATCAAACGTTGAACTGCTGGTTCGATAGGAGAGAGAGATATGATGCAAAACCAAAGTTGTTTTACAGAGATCGAAGACTCATAATTCCTCTTACTGTTCTACTCATGATGACTGCTGCTGAATTTGCTCGTAATTTTTAACGAAAAGTTGGGGTCCACATTTATGCATGTTTAAAATAATAATATGATAAAATGAATAAAATACCTGTAATAATCAATAAGCATTTAATGGGGGGGGGGGACGTCTGTGTTAAAGTTGAATAAAGACAATAATTAAATGCTAAAATGTTGCATTTTCGGATGAAAAACATTGATGATTCTTGATTAACCAAATGGTGTTTTAACAGTTACTGGCACGATTTAAAGATAGCGAAAGACAGATTAGATTTTTTAAAGGCTGATATGAATCGGGCATTTTAAAGGTGGATCTAGGGTGCTCTGGGGAGCGGTTTCTACTGAAGGCAGAATGAATTTAGTAATTTTTTCTATTATGAACATCAAGAGAATATCTGCAAATTTTAAACGTGTAATTCTCAGATTTTTCTTAGATTTTTTTTTTTTTTTTTGTTGGGGGGTGGGTAATATTTTTTTCAACAAGATTTACATTTTTGCTCTACTTCTAGAGCAATAGGAGATAGTTTGAAGAAAGAAACTTCTGTATTATTGCCTTTCCCGTGGCCTAAAAGTTGAAAAATCCTTAACTTATCATATTAGAAAAGTGCATGCAAGTGGAAAGCAATTTTAAATAGTTTAAATGTATTCAGAATATCATCTATGCTGTATGAAATGGTATTGAAACTGAATGTTTAAAAAAAAAATGTGTGTGTGTGTATATATATATATATATATCAGAGAGAATGTCTGATTGTTTCACCCTAAAAAGAGACCCAATAAAATATTAATTATATATATGAATAGGCATGACAAGATATTGTTATTCAAGAAATTTTATGTGTTCAAGTACTATTTTCTAACATTTTTATACATTTAAATGAAAAATTATTTCTGAAATTTTTTTAAAATAATTTTTCATAATTAAATATTAAAATATTGCTAAATGTAAGGGACACTACTGAAAAAGTAAAAAAAAAAAAAAAAAAGTGATTGACACCTGAATGAAAGTCAGCTGGCTGAATAGTTACAGTTCGACTGACCAAATATTTAGTATTCAGCCGAAACTGCTATTCACTACATTCCTAATGTTTTATTATCTGTTATATTTAAGATTAATAATCTGATGGCATGTGCATAAAAATTAATTTGCTTGGGGAAAAAAAAAAAAAAAAAAAAAACCTGATTCAAAAGATTTATAGTTTACAGGGGTTGATCCAGATTTTAGTTTTTGGGTGCTTTTTTTGTGAAACTTTTATTTATTTCTGTGAAAAAGTAAAATCTTTCATTTTTACAATCATTGTATATAATATTTATTATCGACTTAGTAGAGTTTCATTGAGACAAATTAAGTGACATTTAATTAAAAATACTATGACTGAAAGCATTTAACAAAAGGGTCATTTTTATAAAGCAAAATCTTGTGAAGGGTCCCTTTATATGGATTTGAATTTTGTGAAGGACTCCTTTTTATGAATTTGAATTTTGTGAAGGGGCTGCAAAAGGGACCCAATTTTTGCCTGGATCGGCCCCTGGTTTAAAAATAAAATTTTAAATTATGCCAGAAAATTACCAAATTTAAATTATATAATTTAGCAAATAAATATGTTGAAATAATAAATAGTTTAAAAATGAAATTTAATTTAATTTTGTAATTGGTTACACATTATATAAAATTTAAAATCAAAGTGAACAGTCAGTCTCATTTTCTGATAAAAGATCAGTTAAGCTAGCTTCTTCAATGATAGACAACTTATCTAATTCTTTATCATTATTACCTACTTTGTATAAACTCAACTGTTTTTCTTTTTCATTTGGCTTTTAATTTAATATTGTCTACATACATCAATTTGACACATTTTTCTACCAACACACTATTTCTTTTTCATTTCTAAACAATGCCCATTCATTTCTGAACAACTCTTTAAATAGCTTTTGGACATTTTTATTTCATATGGATAAGTGTAAAACATTTTAAAGCAAAAGTATAAATAATTAGAAGTTTTTTTCTTTAAATGTCACCATTTTAAAATGCCTTTAATGAATTGAATTTCTATCATTTAATACTTTGTCACTTAATTACTTGGATTATCACTAGATTTCATATTCAAAAATTTAAGATTTTGTTTTAGCCCTGAAGAATTCATTTTATTTTAATATCTACAATTAAATAAATTTAATTATTTCTGTAATCAATCTGATTTTATTAAAAGAAAAATTTCAGAAAATTCTAAATTTGCACATAAATTAATATTTATACAGAGCACACATTTCAAAATAGCTTGTTATTACAGCTTCTGTAAGAATATTCTCGATTATTCTCTTCGAGGAGAATATTCTCAGAAAGATTATTCTCGAGAATTTTACATCTCTAAGCAAATCAGGGGTTTTCTTCTTTCCTGGAAGAAGAAAATAAACCAGTAATCTGGAAGGGAATGTTCAATCTGTATAAAAGACAGCGGGTTGGTAAGTCTGCTGGGAAAAACATCGCTGACCGAAAAACTCATTTTCTCGAGGATACGATCACAAGTCTTTATAGGTGATGTCTGAATTTTCATCGTACTCTTTTCATATGTCTGCAGCCATTCTGCATGACCTGAGTGTTTAATTTTGACATGAACTCCTACGGCCTGTTTCTAACTTCATAAAAGATGGAATTATCCATTGCTTCGATCGGGGTTGATGTTACTGCACCAGTAATTATTCTAAGGATTAGGGCTGGTTATTTTTATTTATCAATAAATCCTCAAGTATTGATATTTTTTAATATTGCGATAACGATATTCAGTATCTTGCTCTGACGATATATCCCTCTTCTTATGATATTTCTTAGTGTGCACTGTGCGATTGATCAATATGCCGATTTGCAGAAAATCAGATCGCGAACAGACAGACTGACAAGCAATTAAATTGAAGTTACAGAATTTTTTTAACAAAATAAAATTTCATGGGATTATACGACCCTGTAAAATTATGTGAAATAAATGACTGAAGAAATATTTTATCATTTTCTTTTTTTGTTGATTAACGATGAAACCAGAAAAAGATTCATGCTGACACGGCCCGGAAAAAATTTCATTCAGTCTTGGCCCGCCCCGAGTATACACAAAAAAAATTGAGCCCGGCCTGGCCCGAGCTTGCAAAAAAAATTTAAGCTCGGGCCCGGCCCAAAAACAGATTGAAAATTTGGGCCCTCGGGCCGTGAGCCCGGCCCGTGCAGACATCTATTTCAGATACTGGTATCCACTAGAACTTTGATCGCAAGAGCAATCTCGTCTGCCTGATATTCACTCATTGATATCGATATCTTTTCTCCATGTAGTATTGCAGTTTATGTGAAAGAAATATTTCGAATATTGGATGTAAAATGAATGTTCGTAGCCACATCCATTGTTCGAAATAATATCAAGTGATATAAAAAAAAAATAAAATAAATGAAAATATGGAAATATTTAGGCTGACCCAGAGATGAAAATAATAAAATAATTTCCGAACATATTTAGATCTGTAATTTTTAATTGTGTGCAGTATTATAGAATGTAAATTTGTTTGTATATATAAGTTTATCTTCTATCTTTATTATTATTAAATATTTTAATAAACTTAGTTTTTTATTAAGCTAGTAAAATAGATTTTTATCTTCAGAAATTTTATAGTGACAGTTTTTCGACTGAACATGAACAATGATATAACACTGAGCATTTTATTATTTTATTTATTCATTTGTATTTTATTTTATTTTTTGTGCAGCATTTTATTATTATTATTTTCTTTTCTTTTTTTAAGCTATTCTTATTAAATATAAGAGATTTAAACAAAAGAAAAGTGGGAAAAAATAAGAAAGAAATGTTGCTTACATTCTATGTTAACAGAATTTAATTTAGTATGACTAGACTCATTTTAATCTATTCTTCCATTAAAGCATGCACTAACTGTGTTTCATTTACTAGCATCGATTACTATATTCATTTCTACAAATGTCTTTGGTATAACTTTAGAAAAGGAGCCCCTTTGGGGTTTTTAAAATTTTGTTGTCAGTTTATTGATGAATTAAAGTGGCTATCGAAATTGTATAAGTAAATATTTTCGAAAGAAACATCCATGTTTCTTCAGTACCAAATTTAAATTTTGCCAAGGGGTTCTATGCTGAAGCGGTTCCATTTCTTTAGCACTGTTTTTTTCAACTTTATTTTAATTATTAAAAAAAAAAGTTTGTTCATTTATGTATTTTTTTCGACAGAAAAGTAAATATATTTACTTACATGTTCATTCATTTATTTTTTTCATTTTTACTTTCGAACACTATAGTGAGGAAAGTATTGTAATCATGTCAAAAATCCGAATTTGAGATTTTGATGTTTCTACACGTTTCGAGGTCCCCTGAGTCCGTTTTCACTATTTTTACGATGATATATGTATGTGTGTGTGTGTGTGTGTGTCTGTCTGTGAGTGAACACGCTAGCGTCTAAACGCTTTGTTCGAATAAGCTGAAAGTTGGTGTGTAAATTGTAAGTCACCATAGTACGAACCCTATAGATTTTGGTGAATTAAGCACTTATAGTTTTTTTACAGGGACACAAAAGAAAAATTCTTTATCATTATGGTCAATGGAACCAAAATCTTACAAGTGCGATAGCATCTAAACACCTTATTCAATTGAGCAAAAAATTTATACACATATTATAGGTCACAGTTACTCAATCTGTATAGAGTTTGGAGAATCTGGCACTTACAGTTTATTTACAGGGGTGCAAAGAAAAATTCTTTATCATTATGGCCTATGAGGCCAAATTTTTAAAAGTGCAATAGCATCTAAATGCTTATTTAATCTGAACAAAAAATTTGTACACATGTACCACCGCCACTTTAGAATGTATAAAATGAGAGGAAAAAAAGATAAAAACCACATAGAAATAGCATGGTAAAAAAAGCAAAAAAACTCACAGTGTGTTAAAAAAAAAAAAAAAAAATTCACACCGGAAGTAATAATGGGACAAAATTGACTAGAAAAATACATTGAACAGCGGGAACCGGGCGGGCTGGGGCATGGGTCCTATCGTCCAGGATTAATACGACTCGCCTAGTATTACACAGTTGCACGAACTGTATAGATTTTGGTGAATTTAGCACTTAGTTTTTTTACAGGGACACAAAGAAAATTTTTTTATCATTATGGCCTGTGGGACCAAATTTTTACTTTCTTCTATATTCAATAGAAGAAAGTATTGGATTCGTAAAAATTTTTGACCTCGGGTTTTTGATGGATTTACACGTTCTGAGAGCTGTAGAACACGATTTGACCATTTTTAAGAAAATGTCTGTCTGTTTGTCTGTCAGTCTCTGTGTGTGTGTGACAAACTTTTGTGACAACTGTATCTCAGGAACTACTTCACAGAATTTCATACAAATTAGTATGTAGTTGCACCTTGACATAAATTAGTGCCTATCAACTTTTGGTAAAAATTGTCTTACAGGTTGTGTTGCCATCCCGCTTTTTCTAAATTTGTAAAATGGTGGTATAGTACAAAATTTTGTATAAATGTGCATAAAGAGAATTATTTTATAATAATCATTATGAAATTTACCAGAATTATTTATAATAGAGATAGTCAACTGGGAAAATTTTTTTGTATGTCTAGGAGCCTCACCTTCTCCCCCCCCGGTGTGGGGAATTTCCCCCTCGAGGGGAGTAAATTTTCATGATGGGTATCTTTCAAAGGAGCTCGCCAGTACCTTTTAAAACGAATGGTTGAACCATAGATCTGTGATAATTTAAAATGAAGTTAGCGAATTTCTTTCATTTTTAACAATATATATATATATTATTTTATGTAATATTGACAATAAAATTGACTTTTTTTGGATATTTAGTGTTATACTACTTCTCTAATATGAAAATCATCTGCATTATCATGGAAGATAATTTTTTTAATAATAATTTTAATAAATTTTTACTAAGTGAATTTGTATAGGAAAATATAGAAGAAAGTCATGTGGTGGCCACAACATACTAGTTAAAAGTGCGATAGCATCTAAACACCTTATTTAATTGAGCTGAAAATTTAGGTGAATATTATAAATCACTGTTGCTCTAACTATAAGTATTTTGGTGAATCTAGCATTTATAGGTTTTTTACAGGGACACAACGAAATATTCTTTATCATTATGATCTATGGGCACAAAGTTCAGTAGCGTTAAATAAAACATCGTGTAATATATGGAGAAAAATACTGAAACCCTTTATTATGGTTTTATCTCTTTTGTTTGTTTAACAACTCCTCTTTCTTTACTTTATCTACAAAACTGTTAATTACTCAATGTTCGGAAAGTTGAGTGGAGTCACTCCAGATTTTTACTTATTTATTTATGTTTGGTTTTTCCAGATTTTACTTAATATTTTAAGAAATTTTTAGAAATTAAATGGTAAAATTGTATGTTAGCAGGTATCCTAGTATATATAAGATAGAACATTAAAAATGGCGACAATGCAAAATCGTAGATTGAAAGAAAAAAGGTCTGTCTTACTAAAATAAATAAAATTAAAGTTTTAAATGCAAAATGAGTTAACTAACAAAATACAGTACACTCTCAAAAATCCACATAGCTTAAAACAAAGTGTTTTGCGGATTTCTGAATTTTGCAGATTTTAGAGTAATTTCTTTTATTTACATCTAAGAACCTCATCTAAGTAGAAAATCTTTAAGAAACAATTTATTTGTTATACATACAATGCTGAAATAAAGTGTGCCTAATAAAAGTACAAATATTTCATTAAATTTTAATTTAAGGAGCAATTTTTATACATCATATCATAGTTACAAATTATCTAGATTTTTGAAAAGTCTGATCAATAGTAGTTTAAGTAAGAATATTCATACATATTTATTTTCCTATAACCTGCAAAAAAGTTAGCAATTCTTGGTCAATCACATAAGTTTGTGCTATGAGAACGTTTGAATATTTATCTTATGTGAGAAAATCTTTCATGAAACTTTCTCCTTCTTCCTCTAAATTAATATAATTTATTTTTTGATAATTATACATAATTACACTTATCGTTTTCTTCTCTGCAATATGCTGAGTGATTGGTGATTCATCAGCACCAATTAATAATTGATTTATCTTTTAATACAGTTGAAGTTTTGCAATCTACTAATCAACAAATAAGTTGTGACAATGTTTGCTTACATTGCAAATGATATGCAGATTTCAGAGAATTGCAGATTTTAGAGTTGCGGATTTTTGAGAGTTGACTGTAAAACTTCAATGTAAAATTTATTATTTTTACATATTTACAATATATATATATATATCAAGATACATATATATATATATATATATTTAGAGAGAGAGAGAGAGATAGGGGAGAGTAGGGAGGGATGGGACAGTTTTAACAAAAATATTTTTTACAAATTAACTTTTACTGGTACAACACTAAGTTTCAGAGAAACAAATTGAAACATTTTAGCATCTTTTAAAAATATAAATTTGATGTTAATTATTAAAATATTAATTTTATAAGCCAATTAACATAGTCATAAAAAAAAATATCTCATCCCTCCCTTATATGAGGGAAGGATGGGACCTGTTTATAAAGTTAAAATAAATATACATAATATACAGGCATACTATGAAAAATGACAAAAACAGTGGGACACGATGTATGTAAGGTTAATTAATTACTAATAACAACTATTTTATCCAACATTAGAATATAATGTACCACTCAAAAATTTTCAAATGCTCAATCAGTTCATCCTTTTTTTTTTTTTTAAACTTTTATCAGAGAAAGTACTGTTTTTTCAGAATTACGTTTTTGTTATATTTACATGTTTTTTTGTTCCCTGAATATTTATAAGGTTTTTAGTGACTGGTCTATGTGTGCTATCAGCATTTCTCAAGAACAAATATTACCAAGAAATCCTAACTGTAATTGGTGGATGTAATTTTTTTTGTGTATTTTACCATGTCCAGGAAAGCTGCTCAGGAATGAAAATTAATTCCTCATACATATATGGTAAATAAACTATTTTTAAAAGTTAAAAGGGTAAACAAAAGTTGTGAGTGCCACACCAATTATTTTCCATAATTTTGAATTTGTTTCATGCATTTTTTCTTCCATCTATTCATTCATTTGCCTCTTGATATTTTCTGTTTAAGGAGTATCAGAATCTTCATTCTTCTTCCTTTTCTTACATGTCTCATCCCTCCCTGAGCTGCTCTGTCCCATCCCTCCCTTTTCATTATTTTTCAAAAAAATAATTTATTAGACACATGCTACTTTTAGGCTTAATTGAGCTACTAATTCATAAAAGTTACATTATTAGGTATATAAAATATGAAAAGTAATTATGCTAACATCAGTGAGTGACTTTGACTTGCCTTGAAAATTAAGCAATTGTTTACTTCTGGTGTTATATATATATATATTTTTTTTGTTTGTTACTTAAACTTATAAAGTTCTCCAATTAAAATGATACATAGCAACAAATATGGGGCTGTAGTTACTGCACCTTGTGAAAGTGTCAAAAATTAAAAACAATGTTTATTTTAAGACTAATTTTAGGTGTCTCATCCCTCCCAATGTCCCATCCCTCCTGACTCTCCCTATAAATAATAAAACCTCGAATTGTTATAAAACTATTACCAAATATGAATTCAATATATATATTAAAAAAAAAAAAAAATTGTATGGTAAGTAGATGCAAAAATAAAAATGGCAGGTAACTGACCTTTAGAATACTTATGAGTTATGAGGATTTCAAATTGAAAATATTACTGTGCAACTGAGAAAGATTATTCGGTGAGAATACTGAAGAAAGTTTATAAATAATATTTTTATATATATACTCTGCATTTCTTATTCATTGAAATTAATTTAATTATAACCATATCGTTATCAATGACTGTCATGACTACTAGTAAATAAGCTTTCTTTATACTTAGGGATGGAAATTCGGCGCAGAACGCATACTAATATTTATTTAAAAAAATTCTGCATATAAGTTAATCATTGATTATATATATTATAGGGATGATTTCTGCGAAAATTTTATTAATCATCTACATTCTAAGACAGTTTCATTTCTGTTAAGCTTTATTATATATTATAATTATGAATTTTTATGATATACTGTGTAAATATGACCCATATCACATATTAACTCTGTTAAAATGTTATTTAAAAATAATTAAAGCTGAAAATCGGAAGAGTGGAGGACAAATTATACACAAGTACACTGAGAAAAAATTCTGTAACAGACATCTAGAATCTAAATTGTGGCTGTAAAAAAAATAGTTCCATGACCATGTCATCCTTATAAATCTAGTCTCCTTGGAAAGTGAGTTCTAGAAGCCCTTATTAGAATTCTAGAGCAATTCTAGAGCCCTATATTATCGAGGGCAAAGCCAAAGTTATTTAAAAATCTCTGCAAATAAATGAGACTACAAGAGGCGGGTTTCAGCAACAGTAATCTTGGTTTACTACCCAATTCTAGAAAATCAAGTGAGAATTTCTCGCCATACAAAAGATTCGGAATATTCAGAATATTGTTTCACCATCTAGAAATGTGTAAACTAGAAATTCTCGATCATTTTGTCTATTCAGTTTATTGGTGTGCCTTATGCGCATAGCTCAGAAATCTACATTTCCAGTTAAGGGATTTAGAAAATGGCCACTTATTCATTCTAGAGGAAGGTGATATATTTTTCTTCTCAGTGTATACTTAAAAGCTATGATATAAATTAAAATAAACACAAAGCATCGATTCACTCTTTATGCAATTTTTTGTTTTAATTATTATTATTACTTTTTTTTTAATGAAAAAGTTATGGAAGTAGTATACCAGAAAATATATAGAAAACAGTCCATGCTTGTATACATTAAAATTTGTGTTCATTTGTCTTTAAAAAGTAGCAAATGTTTATTTTCTTTTTCTTGAAAGAAATATTGTATTAACTTGGTGATTATATTGTGATATTTAATTTCTGATATCATCCAGCTCTACTAAGGATTTTGTTTTGGGCTTTCTCTAATATATTCATATTTTCCTGGGATGTGGAAATCCAGATCTCACTCCCATACATAATACAGTATAGGATCCGTTATCCGGAAACCCGTTATCCAGAATGTTCCGAAAACCAGAATGCAAAATGCCAACTACCAAAATTTTTAATTATCGTAAAATTTAAGAATTAAAGTTATACAATAGCAGCGGTCAGAATTATAGTTTTACAACCTACTTTCTGGAATGCTACGGTGTTATTCTGAGGAAATAGGGTGAGCACAAAATTGTCCAAATAATTAGAAAATTTTGCATATTTAAGTTAGAAAATGAATTTTTGTTGTATTTTTTAATAGATAAACATTAATAACACATACTTCTTAAAGTGTCCAATAGCAGATGAATTTTATCCTTGAACTCAAGTCGCATGCATATAGTCCCAATTGTTATAAAATTTTTAAATAGTTTTTATTAATTTCCATTATTTTTAGAATTCATTTCATAAAATATTTAACATTATGTGCTAAAAATATTTGAAACATTTATGAACTATTAGTATCAGAGCAGAGACACATTATAAGCAAAATCATAGAAATTTTTGCAAAATCCAAATGAAAGGATTTTACTCTCAGGTCTAAAATTAAATTTTATATATGTTTATTTATTTTTCATTTATTGTTACTATTATTATTTATAGTTTGAAATTCGAATTAAGAATGTTTTTTTATTTTGTGGAAATAATTTATTAAATGAACAAATATATAGGTAAAGTGTTAACATATATATTATTCATGTTTATCACTGCTATTTATGAAATTATTTTGTACCATTTTTATACATATAATAAAGTGTTCCGAATTACGGAAAAACCCCTTATCCAGTATATCCCAGGTCCCAAGCTTTCTGGATAATGGATCCTATACTGTAACTGGTTTAATATATGCGTTGTATGTCTTGTTAAGGGTGTCTTGATTGCAACCCCATTTCATTCCTGCCAATCTTTTCAGAACCCTTCATCTCTCTTCCACTTCATCTTTGACTTGATCGACATGGCTTCGAAAATTGAGTTTATTGTCCAATGTTATTGCCAGGTTTCTGAATTTGTGTCATGTTTTTTACTTAGTGTCATGTCTGTTACCATTTATATTTTTCCTTTTTAAAAAACTAAAAAAAAAAAAATCTGCTATTACTACTAATAAAGGTTACAGTTACATATAAATTCTTGCGCTCAAAGCTGGTAGATGGGAGGTGCCGGGTTCGGTCCCAGGTCGCGCTCATCGACCTAGCCGTTCGGAGTTTTCCGTGGTTTCCTCCGAAACTCGCGTAAATACGGGCTAGGACCCCTTAGAAAGACCCCCACAGAGGGCATTCCCCCTCTAGGCCTAGGACACATCAGGGGTCAATCGGCCTTAAATCCTACAACCAACCATATAAATTCTTTGTCTAGAGTATGTAATAATGATGGCCATTCAGCTGTTACTGTATTGTGTGATTTAAAAAAAAAAAAAAAAAAGAAATGCTTTTAAAAATTTAATTTTAATAATAGACATGACTAGGACTGGGCTTTATATCGATGTAAAATAAAATATCGATTTAACGCTAATATCGTTTATCCGATTTAAAAATTTCATCTTCCGTAAAATATCAATGCAGAAACCTCAAAGCACGGGAAAATCTGATTCCAGACTAAACCGATTCTATGCTGGAATAATACCAGATAGCTATTCATATTCATTCAACGGGATAACGATTTAGTCAAGCATGCGCACTCATAGACAATTAAATCATAAAAATCTTGACTGAATGAAACCTCAAAAAATCAAGTGAATAATATTCATTCGAAATGCCGTTTTGATTTAGTGTTACGCAAGCGCACTGGGAAAAAGAGAATATCGGTTTAAAAGATGCATTCTTTCGATGAGCCATGATTGCGGTTTTTACGCATGTGCAGAAGCAAAATGGAAACAGGTTCTGATTTCTGATACAAGCATTCCGGTTAAGTTTGGGTAGATGAAATGGGATTATTCATTCATTCAAAATTCGTTTGAACAGGAGATTTATTTTGTCAATATTAGTATTTTCTTCTGCTGTGTTTTGTTATATTTTTTGCCAGTTCCTATAATTTATAAATAAGAAACCCCAGTTTATGTCTATTAGATAAGTGAATTAACTATTCTTTATTAATATTTTATGTAATTAATAATATTTCTTCATTAAATTCATTAATATTAGTACAGAATACGACATTGTCATATTGTCAAAAATAAATTAATTCAAACAACGGCGTTATTTTAGATATGATTATTTTAGTATCTAATTTTTATTTATTTGGAAGGTATGAGTATTTAAAGGGTATGCGTACTCGAAGGTATGGGTATTTCGAACAGTATGAGTATTTAAAAATAATTTTAAATGCGGTGAAAATTAATTTTTTTTCCCCCTCTTCAAATGCACCAAATTGTTCTTTCTATCAAATTTATTTCCCTATACTGAGTTAGCTATTTAAGTCTTTTTGTCTTTTGTAATATTTCATGTAATTTAATTTAAAATAAGTAAAAATTTTAAAATTTCAATAAAAAAAAAGTAAATCTCGTAAACTTTTTAAAAATAATTATATTTTAGAAAATTTTAATTAAGAATTATATTTATTAGGAGATTCAAGGCACTAGAAATTTAATAACATTTGTGAAGCGCTTCTCTTAATTAGCAAATTTCTGCTGATACTTGCAATTTTGCAAATTATTGTAAGTGGGGCATATAAATATTTTAGTGCATTACAAAGTAGTACGAAATAGTAAAATTCTGAATTTATCAATTAGTTAGAATAATAATAATAATTTTGGGTGTTTTAAATGTTCTGAATGTTACTCATGAAATGTCACGTCACGAGTCCATATAATATAATTTGTGATAAAACAAAACTGCGCTATATTAATTATACTGATGTATAAATTTTGAACTGTGGAAAATAATGAATAATTTTATAATAATTAGTATTAAAGCATTATATCTTTATGAGAAGGCTGTTTCTTAGACGGACTAAGAACATGATTTGACAAGAATTTATTTTACAGAGCAGTATTAAGTGTAAATTTTTTATATAAAAAATATTGCTAGTGCTCAAATAATTTTATATCCGACTATATATGGAGTAATGTTATAAGCAATACCATTATATGGCTCAACCTCATTTTTAAGATTTCTACTTCCTGCGATTGAATTTAAGTTGCACCAAAATTGGAGCTACCATACATCCACTCACAAGGGAAGTATAAATCAGTGAAATTCTTATTGAAACCAAACCAAGATTAAATTAAAAGAGAGGTCGAAAACATAGGCTAAATGGCAAATTTTGAGCAACAATTCACTTATGGGTTAAGATAAGACCCTAGAAAATTTAATCCCTTTTATGAAAATCAATGAAATGTAATTAGTGGGCAAAAAAGCGTGGCACAGTGTCAGAGTGTTTGACTTGAGACAAGAAGACCTTCAGTTCAATCCCCGTCTCGGCAAATTTTGATTTTTCTTTCTTTTTTTTCATAATACTAATATTTGGTTTAAAAAATCTTTGGTTTAAAATTTTCTAAAATTAACAAATGATGGTAAAAAGTTAAACCATGAGGTGGTTGCAGCTACTTCAGTACCAAGTTTTGGTTCAAACTAACACCAAACTTTTTATATTGTAACGCTGTACTACTAAGATATTAAACCCAACAAACTAACTATAAACAGTCTCTACATTCTAAAGAAATCTGCTAAAAGTCCTTACGTGTAGGGATTATACCCTACAGTTGGTAACGCTGCATTAAATCGATATATCCTTATATCGGTATTTTAGACGAACGATATATTGATTTAAGAAATGTCAACATCGCCCAGCACTAGACATGACAAACAAATACAGTCGAATACTGATAATGTGAATTACTTTTAACATGAACTGTTTCCACAATCCCAGTCAAAATGAAGATTAGTTTAGTCATATAAAAATTAATTACTGATAGCATGAACTACTGGTAAACATGAACAAATTTTTTATCCCACTTTGAGATTCACGTTAACGAGGTTCGACTGTATAAAAAAAAAAAAAAAAAAATTGTAGAATTATTTTTAAATTTAAAAACTCTTTACTACAAAGATAATAGGACTATATACTTAGATTATCACTTTGCAGGGGTATAAATTAAGAAAATTAAGTCTGGTCCACAGGAGGACCAGTGATTGTAAGATTTCATTGGTCTGTACACACTTTTACTGGACCGTTCACTCATTCTATTAGATTTTTAAAAATACTTAAAAATTTGTAAACAAAATAAATTTACATAACAAATTTGACAATTAAATTTTTGTGAATCTATATATTAATAGGCAAACAAGAAATTTGTCATACACTTTTAGCATATTAATTATGGGAGTAGAGTGTTGAAATTGAAAGTGGTATCATTCGAAAGTTATGACTGGCCAAATTTGAAGAATGCAAAAATAATTTTCTTATGATTTCAAGAAGGTAATTACTTTTATTTTTTATGCACTTGTTCGTTTTATACACGTATTCTTTTATATTAAACAATTCTTAAAGAAGAAAGTTGTTAAATTTGGCAGTTACTAAAAATTCGTATAAAATCATGGACACAGCAATTTGTATAGATGTAGCATTCTTAAACTCTCAGCTACAGATTTTTCATTCTAAAAAGCAACGGCCATTAGAATGGCAAAAATGATTATGGATGAATGAGTGGTAGATCAGTTTTATACTGAACGTTTACGTATACCCAAATTAAAAAAGGATTTAATTTATGAGTTTTTTTTTTCTAATTTGTTTATAATTCCTTTTCTTTCTTTCTTTTTACTTTCCGAACACTATAGTGAGGAAAGTATTGTAATCATGTCAAAAATCCGAAATTGAGATTTCGGTCCCCTGAGTCTGTTTTCACTATTTTTACAATGATATATGTATGTGTGTGTGTATGTCTGTGAGTGAACATGCTAGCGTCTAAACACTTTGTTTGAATAAGCTGAAAGTTGGTACGTAAGTCACCATAGTACGAACCCTTTTGATTATGGTGAATCTAGCACTTATAGTTTTTTTACAGGGACACCAGGAAAAATTCTTATCATTATGGCCTATGGGGCCAAATTTTTAAAAGTGCGATAGCGTCTACACGCCTTATTAATCTGAGCAAAAAAGTGGTCGAGTTTCGACCACTGGTGGTGATACTAGTTAATTTATACAAATGAGGTTTTGTATAAATTAAAAATGTCACATATTTACTATAAACAAAGTATTAAGTAAAAAAAGTTATTAATGTTATAGAAAAAATATATATGTGATGTTGGTAATTATTATGAAATACACATACTAATGTTATAATGAAAGGTTCCCGGGCAATTTTAGAGAAAAGTAAGAAAACAAAAGTTTTACTGGTCCAGTAGACCACTGTAACTTAGGTTTTGCTGGTTTATTAAATGTTTTTGAAGTCCTGGACCATTGTTAGTTTTGAGCCTTTTAATTATTGTGCTGAAATGAAAAGCATAAATTTCAAGGAAAATAAACTTTCGTCATATCTAACCAGAAAAAAAATATATTAAAGAAAGAAATGTATAAAAAAGTCAACTAATGTACAACAGAAATGTCTTTTTTGTAATATGAAACAAAAAATTACAAATTTATTAATTGCAGGCATGAGAATTTTCCGCGGATCCGCGATTTTCCGCTTTTTTGTAATTTTCGTTAATTTCGCGATTTTTTATTTTGTTAAAAATCAAACTCCAATAACGATCAGTGTTCAAACGCTCCACGAAAAACTTTAGATTCTCAATCTTTTCCCATCCAAAATATAAATGTCAACATTCATTTTGAATGTGCTTTATCATATTCTATGATATATAAAAGAACAGAATTATTCAATATTTCTCACTCATGTAATTTTTTTTTACCTCTCCCCCCCCCTTTTCATCTCTGACCATCGCCAATCAAACATTCTGAGGGAAGCCTTTTATTTTTGAATATTTATCCATCCGCAATAAAAATGTCAATATTTTAAACTTACTTTATGATATTCTAGAACCCATAAAGAAGAAAAATTGTGTTTAATATTTCTCACTCATGAACTACTTTTTAAACCCCCCCCCCTTTCCCATTTTCCACCACCAGTCAATGTTATTAAATGTTGATTGCTAGCTAATGTTTTTTTTTTTTTTTTTCTTTTAAAACACATGTTTTATTGTGCTGATGTGTTATTCTTTTAGTTTAATTTGTCACTTTTAAAATAATTTGTATAGTTTTTTCCTGTGAGCATTATTTTTCATTTGAAATAAATTTTATGAGCACATTTGTATAGTTTTCCCCGCGCGCCTTATTTTTCATTTGAAATTAATTTTATGAACACACGTGTTTCCTCTTTTTTTAATTTTTTGCACTCTCATGCCTGTAATTGTTTCTTTTATACTTCAATTTCCAAATGGCACCAGATTTTGAAAATGACCCATAAATTTAATAAGGATGGTTTTCTATATTTCTGAGTTTTGCTACTTTTTTGGTGCTTTTGTCATTTTGATTTATTCAAGTTTCAATTTTTATTAATGCTCTATTTAATAAAGATTTATCTTTTTTTAAACGTGCTTTTAAAAAAGCATTAACTTAATCAGATTTTAAAGTTAATTTAATAATATGCATTAATTTCTATAATTTTTATTATTGTTTGTCTGTATTGATAACATTTTTAAGCATTGCATTGTTAACGATAGAAGATAATTGATACTGAATAATTCTATTCTTAAATGTCACTACACACCAGCTTTTGTTTTTTACTACAAAAATAAAGCTATCTTTATAAATTGTTTTGATAAGGATGAAAACACGTGTGATATATCATTTCATCAAGCCCATCAACAGCTGGAAAACTGCCACCATTCTCCCTGGTTTAAGCATCGAATTTAGAAATACGAATACACCATCTCTCTCTCTTCTCTATTGTAATACACACAACTATTTTTAAATTGTGGATCATTTTAATTATGCTTACATTATTATTTAAAGAGCAAACATCTTTTTCAGTCATGGGGAACCCTTTTGAAGTGCATAATTGAAGGTAAAGTTTAAGTGTGGTTTTGTTGTGCAAAAACACTTTGTATTTCATAACTATAAAAGTTTTATCAGTATTTGATGAAACAAAGACATAATGTAACAATTTATACATCCAAGATAAGTTCTGTTATTAAGAGTTTAAATTTTTTTTTCTTCCAGTTTCTCACTAACACACAAGTAAAACAGAAACAACACTTTAGAATCGTGTATTAAGAGCAAATATTGCAGAATCACAATTTGTCAGTACATAAAGGGGTATTTTAAAACATTATTACAAAGAGTTACTCGATATTAAAAAAAAGACTTGGCGTTGGATTATTAAAACCGAGGAAATCGTCAATGTTTTAAATGCAGGCATGAGAAATTTCCGCGGATCTGCGATTTTCGTTAATTTTGCGATTTTTTATTTTGTTAAAAATCAAACTCTAATAACAATCAGTGTTCAAACACTCCACGAAAAACTTTAGATTCTCAATCTTTTTCCATCCAAAATATAAATGTCAATATTCATTTTAAATGTGCTTTATCATATTCTATAACATATAAAAGAAAAGAATTATTCAATATTTCTCACTCATGTAATTTTTTTTTGTCCTCCCCCCCCCCCCATCTTTTTCATCTCTAACCATCGCCAATCAAACAATCTGCGGGAAGCCTTTCATTTTTGAATATTTATCCATCCACAACAAATATGTCAATATTAATTGTAAACTTACTTTATGATATTCTAGAACCCATAAAAAAGAAGAATTGTGTTTAATATTTCTCCCTCAGGAACTACTTTTTACCCCCCCCCCCCCATGTTTTTTTTTTTTTTTTTTTTTTTTAAACACATGTTCTGTTGTGTTATTCTTTTAGTTTAATTTGTCACTTTTAAAATATTTTGTATAGTTTCTTCCTGTGAGCGTTATTTTTTTATTTGAAATAAATTTTATAAACACATTTGTATAGTTTTCCCCGCACACGTTATTTTTCATTTGAAATTAATTTTATGACCACGCGTGTTTCCTCTTTTTTTAATTTTCTGCACTCTCATGCCTGTAAATGCCAAAGAGAAAAAAATTGGAAAGCAGACAGCGGTTTTCGTAGCATTTAGCAAACTGCCTTCAATGCATAAAGAAGTGAGCGATAGAAGTGCTCATGTAGGTATATATAGGAAAGGAATCTAATTCTGATCAACCAGTAGAATTATGTGGAATGTGGTGGAGGATTGACCAATAGGAATTTGAGAAACGCTAGCTGGGAAAAATGTAGACTGAATGTAAAATCTTCAACAGTCAGGTCAATGGGGGGTACAGCAAAACCACAATTAACAATATTTTAAAGATTTTTATAGATGTAAAAAGCTTCAAAGAAATAGTTCCTTAGTACATTTTGGCCTGCAGATTATTTTAGCTGAATCAAATTTCAAATTATTGTTTTTCTCCCAACAGTGCCTTGAAATAGCCAATTTATTGTTTTTTAGTTCCCCATCATACTATAGGTATGGAGAACTTAGGTAATCGTGAAAATTTTCGACCTCGGTTTTTTGACTTTTTTACACGTTTTCAGGTGTGAGGAATCCGAAAATGACAAAATTTGCATGGTGTCTGTCTGTAGGGTGTCCGTTAGTTTGTTAGTCTGTGTACACGATATCTCAAGAACAAATTGTCGCAGAGAGGTCAGATCAGTTTTAAAATATTACTTTCGACACTGCAAGAACCCTATTCATTTGCAACATTCGAATTAAAAAACTTCGTAAGTTATTAGAAATTTACGATTTTCTTAACATGGGAGAATAGGACAAAAATTCACTTAAACGCGCATTAAATGGAAACTTTTTACTGTAAAAATCTCAGACCAGTTTTAAAATATCAGTTTTGATGCCGGAAGGAACATCAGTAACTATAAATAGGCTACTTTGAAAATTTCGCAAGTTACTGGAAATTTATGAATTTCTTAACATAGCAGTATAGGTCAAAATTTCACATAAACGTCAATTTTGAGAGATATTTCCATCGTAAAGATGTCACAAAAGTAGTCACTTTTGAAATATTATTTAGGACACTGGCATGAATATTAATGACTGTATGAATTTTCCAATATAAAAATTTCGTAAGTTATTGGAAATTTACAAATTTCTTAACATGCAGAATAGAGCAAAATTTCACATAAACGTCAATCTAGAGGGATATTTTCGTCGTAAAGATGTTAAACCACTTTAAAAATATTATTTAGGATGCTGGCTATGATTTTTCCAATTTAAAAAATTCGTAAGTTATTTGGAATTTACGATTTACTTAACATGTCAGAATAAGGCAAAATTGAGCATAAACTTCCATTTTGAGGATCATAAATACATTAGACAACTTCAAAATTTTTATGATATTTGTTTGAACATGATTGAATACAAATATTCTTATAGGAAAATTTCGTAAATTATTCGTAATTTACGATTTTATCAACATAGCGAAATTGTAAATTTTTCATATAAATATGTTGAGGATTATTGCATTGAAAATAGCAGCATGAAAACTAGAGCTGGACGATATCAGAAATTAAATATCGCGATATATCATCAAGTTAATATCGATATTGGTGATATATTGCAATATTTATTTCAAGAGAAGGAAAATAGATATTTGCTACTTTTTAAAGACAAATGAACACCAATTTTAATGTATACAAGTGGGGAGTGTTTTCTATATGTATATTTATATTTTCTGGTATATTACTTCCAAATCTTTTTTATTAAAAAGAAAAAAAAAAAAAAAGAAAGAAAGAAAATGCATAAATAGCAACACAATGTTTTGTGTTTCTTTTAATTTATACCATTACTTTTAAGTATATTTCTGAATAGTTTGTCCTCCATTCTTTCTATTTTAAGATTTAATTATTTAAAAATCACATTTTAAGAGAGCTAATGGGTGATATGTGTTTTATTTACACAAAGTATATCATCTAGATACATAATTATAATAAAAATATAAGCTTAAGAAAAATGAAGTTGTACTTAGAATGTAGATGATTAATAAAATTTTGCGCAGAAGTCGTAACTTAACTATCTATCTATCTCTCTCTCTATATATATATCAATGATTCATTTATATACGGAAATTTTAAAAATAAATATTAGTATGAGTTTTGTGCCTAATTCCCATTCCTGAGTATAAAGAAAGTTCATTTATTAATATTCCTGTCAGTCATTGATAGCGATATGGTTGTAATTAAATTAATTTCAGTGAATAAGAAATGCACAGTAGAAATACTGTTTATAAACTTTCTTTAGAATTGCCACCGAATAAACTTTCTCGGTTGTAGAGTAATATTAATTTGAGACCCTATAACTCATAGGTATTCTAAAGGTCAATTTCCTGCCATTTTTATTTTATTTTTTATCTACTTACCATATCATGTTTCTTTCTTTTTTTTTTTTTTTAAGATATATATATTGAATTCATATTTTGTAATGTTTTTATAACATTTGGAAATTGTATTATATTTATATACTAGTACCGCCCAGTGGTTGAAGGGGCCCACCAGCGGCCGAGCGGTTCTGCGCTCAAAGCTGGTAGACGTGAGGTGCCGGGTTCGATCCCAGGTCGCGCTCGTCGGCCTAGCCATTCGGAGTTTTCCGTGGTTTTCTCCGAAACTTGCGTAAATACGGGCTAGGACCCCTTAGAAAGACCTCCACGGAAGGCACTCCCCCTCAGGCCCAGGACCTACAGCAGTCAATCGGCCTTAATCCTAAAACACCAAACACCCAGTGGTTGAAGATCAATCCCTTTTTGCAAAGCAAAGCAACTGCCTTCTCATAAACGGAATTAAATTGCAGCACAGCAGCGACCCCTGTTGGCCGATAGGCACGAGTCGTCCATGAAATAGAGCGTTCGAACTAAAAAAAAAGAAAAAAGAAAAGAAAGAAAGAAAGGAAATCTTAAAAATGGTCAATTAGAGTTCAAGGAATCTCAAAACTTGTAACATCATCGAAAACTGGAAATCTAAATTTTTTCTGAATCTTATACTTTCTCCACTTTTTTAAGAATAAGTAGTCAATTTCAGTTAATTGAAATGCAAGGAAATCTCAAAACATGTAAATTCATCGAAAACCTGAAATCGAAATTTTCCCCGTGTCTTCTACTTTCTTCTTATGCATGTAGAAGCCAGTAATAAATCCACATTTTAAATAATAAGTAGTCAGTTTCAGTTAATTGAAAAGCAAGGAAATCTCAAAACGTGTAAATTCATCGAAAACTGGAAATCAAAATTTATCCAAATCTTACACTTTCTTCTTGTATATGCAGAAGATATAATAATAAATCAACTTTTAAAAAAATAAGTAATCGGTTTCACTTAAATGAAATGCAAGGAAATCCCAAAATGTGTAAATATATCAAAAAACGGAAATTGAAATTTATTTCGTATCTTCTTTCTTCTTATGTACGCAGAAACTAGTAATAAATCCACTTTTTAAAAATGAGTAGACAATTTCAGTTAATTAAAATGCAAGGAAATCTCAAAACGTGTAAATTCATCGAAAACCGGAAAAACGTTTATCCAAATCTTATATTTTCTTCTTATATGTGCAGAAGATAGAATATAAATCCAATTTTAAAAAAATAAGTAATCAATTTCAGTTAATTCTTTGCTTAAAAAAGAAAAAAAAAACCACTTGACGATATTTCGAACAATCCATGCAATTCCGAACAATGTGTCAACGAACCGATAACAAGAACTAAACGCAATATACTGTTTCCAGTGTTTTCACTTTTCACCTGCGAGCGAAGAGCAGCTTCGATATTATTGGTGTAGGAATATTATCGAATGGGAAATAATATACTACAGCCATGAACTACACGCGATATACTGTTTGCAGTGTTTTCACTTTTCACCTGCGAGCGATGAGCAACTTCGATATTATTGGTGTGGAGATATTATCGAATGGGAAATAATATACTACTGCGATAACTTTATGAATGAGGAATGAAACATTTTATATGTTATCGTTCAAGGTCATACTTTTTAGGTAGTGGTTCAAGTAGTGGTTTCGATTTGAGAGTGCGCAGTTCGCACAAATGAAGCCGGTTGGGGTTATTTTTTCGAGTTTAGTCAGTGAATAGGAGGAAAGGAAGAGAAGGTGTATTTGTATAAGATATTCGGCGGTCTGTTTGTTGGGTGTTTACGGGGTGGTACGGGGTACGGTGAGGCGGGGAAGCAGAATTTGAAGATATGGCGTTGGACGCTGTTTATCGCATATAACTTGATCGCGCTGTGCGCGTTAGAGAAATTAGTTGTGCGCGTGTTAGAGAAATTAGCTGTGCGTGTTAGGAAATATCGTTAGAGGGATATATCGATAGAACAAGAACTTAAATACTGTTATCGCGATGTTAAAAAAATATCGATACTTGGGGATATATTGATAAATAATCCAGCCCTAATGAAAACTAAACAATGGAATTGACCCTCATAAAATAAATTAATAGATTAGAATAAGATAAATATATCGAATTGAACGGTGGATAGCCTATTAGGCGAGGATTTCATTCTGTCACTGAATCAAGCGTTGGTCAAATTCATTTCTTTTAACATGATTATAAACTGTCTCACACTAGAAATTTATGAGAACATAAATATGATGGGGAACTGAGCAGAGTCCACCTATGCCAACTAGTTTTGTTTACAGATGTAACTAATATGTTCTTTTAGATGGAATTTAAGACTGTGTTTAGTTTGACCAATGTATAGCTTAATAAAACAGAATCTGAACTGATATTAGAAGACAAAGTACAAGAAAGTTGTAATTTTTGGATCTATAATGGAAGGGTTATTAATCTTTGTTAATTGCTATGACTTTGTTAATTACTATGACAATTAACCTTTGTTAATTGCTATGACTTTCAGAGCATAATAAAACAGAACAAATATTAAGGGCACACTTAACAAACCATCAATTTTTGGGGAGAAAGGGAGACAGCAAAATTTTTAGGATACATAGGATGGTAGAGGAAAGTGAACCATTATTTTCTATTTCATATGTAATATTTGGATAGTTTTATATATAATGGTAGGGTTATAACCTCGTCATTTGCTATGGCTTCCAAGTTACTCAACTTTCAGATATATCATTTTTCACAACTAGTGTTTCTCAAAGTCCCCCACATTCCATGTCATTTTATTATTCATCATCAAAATTTGATTCTTTTTCTATATATATATGAGTACTTTTCTCTCATTTCTTTATGCACTGAAAACAGTGTGCTAAATGCTACCGAAACAGCTGTCTGCTTTCCAATTTTTTCTCTTTGTATGCTAGTGAAAAAAGAATACATCACAGTGTGCAAAACGAGACTGTAGTCTGTTTGAATATTTTGCAGTTACATCTGTTATGGTCTGCATTTTACTTTACAACATAATTTTCAATTTTATAAGAAAATGTTTTTGTAACAAGCAGAATTTATTTGGCTACTTGATAACTAAATAAAAATCTGGTGTATAACAACCACACGACTTCCATTACCCAGGGGTGTTGCTCATTACTCAAAAAAGTGGGTCGCAGAGACTCCCTATGTTTTGGAAATGATGGGTTCCCTAAAAATGGCTTTTTTTGGCAGCATTAATAATTTTCAGTGTGGGTGTCCATAATAAAGATGCACTAGAGGACCCAATGTTCAAAAGTAGTAAGAAAAACATCTTTTGAATAAACATCATAAAATGATGCTTATGGTATTTAATCAAAGATTTTTATTTATTACAGGTACAAATACAGTCAACTCTCAAAAATCCGCAACCCTAAAATCCTCAATTCTCTAAAATTCGCTTATCATTTGCAATGTAAACAAACATTGTCACAATTGATTTGTTGATTAGTGGATTGCAAAAATTCAGCTGTATTAAGAGACAAAATATTTTTTCAACTGATGCTGATCACCAATCACTCAACATATTGCAGAGGAGGAAATGATAAGTGTAATTATACAAAATTATAAAAAAAATAAATGATAATAATTTAGAGGGAAAGGAGAAAGACAGTTTTCATGAAAGATTTTCTCTCATGCAGATAAATACTCAAATTTTCTCATAGCACAAACTTATGTGATTGACCAAGAATTGCTGACTCTTTTGCAGGTTATAGGAAAATAAATATGTATGAATATTCTTACTTAAACTAGTATTGATCAGACTTTTCAAAAATCTAGATAACTATAATATGATGTATAAAAATTGTTCTTTAAATTAAAATTTCATGAAATATTTGTACTTTTATTAGACACACTTTATTTCAGATTTGTATGTATAACATATAAATTGTATCTTAAAGATTTGCTACTCAAATGATGTTCTAAGATGTAAATAAGAGAAATTACTCTAAAATCTGCAAAATTCAGAAATCCGCAAAACACTTCGTTTTAAGCTGTACGGATTTTTGAGAGTGTACTGTAGTAACAATAAATATAGGATTGAATAACATAATGTAGCTGAATATAATCAAATTTTTAAAGTTTATCAAACACAGATATAAAAATGATAAATTAGAAAATTTTGACTTCTATTTTACAATGAATTTACATTTTTTGATGTATTCTGAACTCAATTTGGCCATTTTTAGAACATATCTGTGTGTACCAAAATACTTTTGTGCTCTATCTCCTAAAGTAATGAATGGAATTCAACAAAACTTCGTTTTGTTGGAGCTTGACATGATGTTATTGAATCGATTTTAGCATCATTTTTTATCATATAGCAGGTGTTGCTGCTTTGCTGAAATTTTGCCCACTTACAGTAAGTCTCTCAGCTTCTATAGTGTATAAGCTCTTATAACTGAGTACGTAAAAAGAAAAACTGCTGAAAAAAGTTGTTATGAAAAACTGCTGATTTATGTTGGGCGCAGATAGCTGCCGCTACTGTGTGGCAGTTTTTCTTGTTTACAGATAGGCTTTTATCTCTGCTGCTATGTTGAATAAGTGTATTAAACTTCATGTATGATAAAGTTATTAGGAAAAATTATACTGATTTTATTTGAGCCTAAGCTGTAGTTTCCTCTATTTACGGGAAGGTTATATATCAGCTTCTATGATATGAAAATTGCTGAATTTTCATTCATCAAAATTGATTTATGAAAATTTTAGCTGATTCAATTCAGGTATTTATCGCTGTTATTCATTTCAGCAATTTTCCATATATGGCCTATTTCTTAGAATCTATTACATAAAATTATATACTAACCGAGTATCTATGTACAAGGTTAATGTTAATTGTGGGAAGCATTAGTGTCCCGATAGTCAGAAGAGACTGAGAATGTCTGAGAAAGCAGTGGATTGATCAATGAAGCCAGAACAGTTACCCTGCCTAGTTCTTGAAGTTGATGATGATGATTATTGATAATTTTTTGTGTATGTTTATTGGTAAAAGGCATTAGAAGAAAATTTTATGATGGACACAATATATACTATTTCTAATATGTAATAAAGCAAAATTAAAATTTAAAGTTGGCCGAAATCCAAGATCGTAGACAAAGAATTTTGGAGGGAGTTCATACTTTAGTTCATAACATTGAATGGTAAACATGAAGTACTATTCACAGCAAAATTATTCGAGCACTAGCAATAATTCCTATGTTAAAATAGTCCACTTAATACTGTTTTGTTAAATAAATCCTTGTTGAATCATGTTCTTAGACTGACAGAGAACGTGATTCAGCAAGGATTTATTTAACAAAGCAGTAAGTGTAAACTCAAAAATTTTTGACAAATCTGTTAATACTTTTTTGGGAGGGGAGGGACAGTTGAATTCCTCAACCCCTTCCACCTTGACTTTGTCCTTGCCGAAATCTTGAGCCGAGTTATGCTTTTCCGAGCTTATGTTATTTCCGACTTAGTGAAAATAATGTAAGTCAAAGATCTGGGGTTCAACTCCCGATCCAGGCATTATTTTCACTCAGTCGGAAAAATAAATTTCAATAAATATGATTTTCTTCCCAATCAGTTGATTGTGCGATTTTAATATATTGAATTTTTTTCTCCCATTGTTTAATGGTGTTTTCCTTTACCTGCGGCTTATTTCTGTTGAGCTATCTACATAATAGACCAGATGTTTCTGCCTAAAGGTTGTCTGAGTGAGTAATGTCCACCAGTTGTCGGCCTGAATAGCTCAATTGGTAGAGCCTTGACCTTGTATGTCAAAGATCTGGGGTTCGACTCCCGGTCCAGGCATTATTTTCACTCAGTTGGAAAAATAAATTTCAATAAATATGATTTTCTTCCCAATCAGTTGATTGTGTGATTTTAATATATTGTATTTCTTTCTCCCATTGTTTAATTGTGTTTTCCTTTACCTGCGGCTTATTTCTGTTGAGCTATCTACATAATAGACCAGATGTTTCTGCCTAAAGGTTGTCTGAGTGAGGGGGTGTGGTGGTCAGATTTACCCCTCGTAACTCCCCCCAAAAATCAGAAAAAATCAAAATTGAGTTTTTGCAAATACCTTCAAGAAGACGCTTGGCGTTTTTCTTTTTTTTTATATCTTTGAGTGCTAGAATTTTACTCGAAAATCCTTACTTTGCTAAATTTGCCTCCGAAAATCCTTTTTACCCCCTCTCCCCCCTTAAAAATCCAAAATTGCAAAATCACAGAAAATTATTTTTTTTTTATTCTAGTCTCTCCATCTGCAATTTCTCCACCGTGAAGTAATTTGGAGCATAGTTATGCTTGTAAAGGTGTTTTTGCCTTCTGTACCTCCGAAAATCTCATTTTTACCCCCTCCCCCCTCTTAAAAATCCAAAATCTCAGAAAATGATTTTTTTTGTATTCAAGTCTAGTCTCCCCATTTGCAATTTCTTCACCGTGAAGTAATTTGTAGTCGAGTTATGCTTATAAAGGTGGTTTTTGCCTTGGGGGGGGGGGGGGTGGTTATTTCACAAAATCCCATCGTCAGGGTCCTAAAACCAACCTGCTCACCAAAAATTGTGACTCTTATCTCCCATAGGATTGCCATGTTTAGTCAGTGATTAGTGAGTTTACTATTATATATATATATATATATATATATAGATTACAAACTGTATCAATCAAAAAACTGCTAAAGTGGATGTTTAATATTTTTTTTTTTTAATCCCACGTTAAGATTTTTGCAGCTTCTTCAAATTCAAAACATTCTAAATCTGAGTTTTTGTCGGAGATATAGATAATATTGCTCAAGTTCTTGTTATTCAGTCTGTAATAATTTATTTATTTATAAATGCATTAAAAGTTCAATTAATCATCATGATCGGGAAACACCAATTGCTGGGGAAAAAAATATATATATATACACATACATATATATCTGGAGAGTTGTGTGGGTTGAAATTTAAATACAATTAAGGAGGGGAGGGGCAGCCCGCAGAAATAATAGATTTTTCTGCTTTTATTTATTTATTTATTTTATTATTATAGATTGTTTTTTCTGCTTTAATCATAAAGCCTTTTGAACAATTTTGTGTGTTCTATCTTGTAACATGCAGAATATTATTATTATTGTCATGGACAGAAAAGTAAAGAAAAATTAATAAAAATCTTAGTGTAAATTTTTAAATGTTTTGTATTTTTCTTAATCTTTGAATATTGTTATCACATAATTAGCATCTCCTTACAATTTAATTTTGATATCGCTGGTATTGACTGATTTTAAAATTTGAGAAGAAGGAAAAAAAAAAAAAAAAAGAGTTAATCTAACCTACAATTTCTTATTTCATTAATAAACTTTTTTAAGTTTAAACCACAAAATGTAATCTAAAATTGATTTTTCATCACTCTTTAAACCATGTTTCCTTGGGTTGGAGAAAGAAAATAAATTAAAATAGCATTGTAATTTTCCATCTGTAACTTTCCAACTCTTGCAAATGTCAGATTCTCTTCCACCCATGGATTCTCTAAAGAAAGTACAGTTATGTCAAACAGAAGTGAAGGAGGGAGTGCAGAGATTATTTATTTGTTTTAATCTATCCCCCCTCCTTCCCCTGGGTTAAACAGACAGCCACAGTGAAAAATTTTTCTTTGTTACAGTGCTGAAGACAGCTGTGAGTTCCAGACTGCATTTTTCAGTGATAGATTGATAGCGCACATTGAAGATAAATAAACATAGACAAAAAAAAAAATGGCTGGTCGTCTGTCCATTGTTTTTCTAGAAAAGGAAGTAGGGGAAAAAAAAAGTTTGAATTAATTATTCACCAAAATGGTATTAAAAAAAGAAAAGAAAAATCTGTACTAATTTGTTAATAAACAGCGGAAAAATAAATGCGGAAAAAGCATGCATATGAAAATGTTTTTTTTAACATTGTGTTATTACCGCGCCCCTGCTTTCTGTCAAAAAAATTATTTCACAATTTAAAAAAATTATATGTGCAAAAACCTACTTGATTTATGTCCTTTACGTCTGAGTTAATAACTTTTATATTATAAAAAAATAATCTATCTATAATAATAAAAGATGTCTGTCTGTGCATCTATACGTTCAGCCCTACTGAACACAGAAGTACAAAATTTGACATACGGGTGCTCCGAAGCCTTCCCGAGGGGTTCCTGAAAACAGAATTTAAAATTTTTAATTAGTCCCAGAAATATTAATTAAAATGTAGACCTATGTCTAATCAAAAAGCGATCTCAATGACTGAGAATTTACCGCGATTGCATAAAAATAGATATTTTAACGGAGTTAAAAGCAGAAAAAGTGGAAAATAAATTAGAAATATTAGTCCAATCATTACGAATTTGGTCCCAAATGAAAGGGGAAATTTTTCTGAATCTAAGAGTGCAAGCAGCTTATCGATACAACAATTAGATTTTTTAAAATTAACTAAAGTATGAAATTTAGTTGGCAACAGGTAGACGATTGTCTGCGATGAAAAAGGAAATGGTTGTAATCAATTAAGATATCACGTGTTTTATAGTGGGGGGAAAAATTGCAATTTTCAAACTCTTTCAAATTTTCGTTTACCTTACATTTAAATGAATATTCGGCTTAGACAGCATATTATAAAGCTACTGATTTTTCTGGTAAATCTTCAGTTTACCCTATCCAGGAAAAATCTATGTGTTTTGAAGTCTTTAAAAGACATGTTTTGAGGGCTGAGAGATTTTTGGGAACCAAGTTGAAAGCCTTACGTACTGATAATGGTAAGGAGTTTGAGAATGATTCTTTTGGGGCTTAATGTAGAGAAAATGGTGTAGTCCATGAATTGACCAACAACTGTACGCCAGAAGAAAATGGGGTATGTGAGAGGTTTAACCAGACGATCAGGAATTGTGTTCGTGCAATGCTGAAGTCTAGCAGATTGTCTGACGATTTTTGGCCTGAAGCTTGTATACATTTTAATTATACATAGAACAGGATCTGTCGTGGTAAGAATACCAAAAAACCCCCACTTGAACTCTATTCAGGAAATAAGCCTTCTGTGCGGCATTTAAGACCATTTGGTACTTTAACATATGTCGGTGTCCTGAAGGTCAGGTGCAAACACAAGTTAGATTCCAAAGCTAAACGTGGTGTGGGTGTCCTTGTGGGATATGCTTTACATACCCGTGATTATAGGGTCTGGTTAGAAGATGAAAGGAAGGTTATTGAAACAATAAATGTTTCGTTTGTTGAGAGCAGTGATGAGCAACTCTTGTCCCAGAGGAACTGCCACGGCCCGTTAACCAGTTCCATCATTCTGTTCCGGAACCTGGTGCTTCTGGGGTCATGCCCAGCGAAACTGAGGATGTTGTTCCAGCCGTCTCTCCTGTTATTCCTGCCCCTTCTCAAACTACGTCTACTGACTGGATGTCTAACCCCATATGGTACAGGAAGGTAGTGCCTAGACCTAAGGGGAATAAGGTGGATATTTACTATTATCCTGATGGAGAAGGCAAGAAGTGCTGTCAAAGGTCACCTAACGACGTTGAAAAGTTTTGTACAGCAAATGGCATTGTTTTTAACCCTGCTGATTTTGATTTTTCTAAGTTTAATAATTTTTCTGGAGTTGTTAATTCTAGTGTTATACCTTCCGCGTCCAGACTAATCTGTTTTTTTCCATCCCGTCTAAAAACCCACATTTCTGAACTTCCTGAAAGACTTACACGCAAAATAAGCTCATATTTGGAAAGAGCAGAAAAAATCCTATCAGGTGACATCATTTACATCAGGATACCTTAATTTGACGGCGAGCTACAAGCGCTAAAACATGGGCAAAGTTTTAAATCGAGTTGTCGCCAAATTCTTTAACCGCCAATTCTGCAAACACCGTTCATGCTACAATCAGTCAAATTTACCAAAAACTTCTCCATTCCACAAGCTTTAGAATGAGCTCACAATAAACCATATCGGTGTTCTAATTCAGGAGAAATTTAGCCTTTTGTTTGAAAAACATTCATCACTGAACTCGACGTTTCTCGAGAAAGACTCACTGGGTGCCATTGTTCCTGATTTCATGTCCGCCTTCAGCCCGCTGTTTTTTAGATGCAAAAAAGAAAGTTTTAAAGACATACAAGAAACGTAGCAGTTGTATTAAGTTTACAAACATAATGGAATGGAAACAAAAGAAGTATGACGTTTCTCCCGTCTTTCACAAAGGAATATGCAAAAAAAATAGTCGTATCTCATATTTATGATTAAAGCACATATGCATTCGAAAGGATGTGTGAAATTTAGTGCCGCTGCTGAAATTGGTCACCCCCACACCTGATACATGCCCTTGCCCGCTTACGAACGGAAACCACAGTAGCGCTTAGAGAAAGCTCATCTCTCAGTTTTATTATTGCATCATCCAGCCAGCTGCTTAAATCTTGCAAGCTGGCAACTTCTGTGCGGTAAACTTCTTGCTCCAAGAAACCCCAAACATAGAAGTACAATTGAGCAAGATTTGGCGATCTAGGTGGCCAAGGAATTGTTCCATTACGACCAATCCATTGCGGATACTGCTGAGTCAAGAAGTCCCGAATGGCATTGGAAGAATGTGCAGGGGCCCCATCGTGTTGGAAAATGATTTCTGTTCATTGGGGTACAGGAATGACATCAAGTAATCCTGGAAGATGATGTTCCAGAAACTCCAAATATGTATTGCTTGTCAAATGACCTTGGAATACAGGTGGACCTGTCAAGCGATCGCCAACCACTCCAAGCCAAACATTTAAGCTGAATCGCGTCTGAAACAATGAGTTTCGTGTTACAAATGGATTTTGTTGAGCGTAATGATGCCAGTTATGTAAATTTAACATGCCATCCGAGTGAAAAGTGACTCATCTGTTTATACCTTATAATTAATTTTTATTTCATAATTATTAAAAACTTTAAACTTTGTGTAGTATAAAAGAGCACAACGATTCGAACAACTTGGCAATTTCTTCAGTTCCAGTGTGGCAGTATGAGTTTAGCTCTAGTAGCTGCCTCTTATAGCAGCTTCAGGATGTTATGTTTTTGTAGTTGAGATGAGTTTGATCTCATCAACAGTTTTTCATCTCGCAATGTTAAAACTTTAAAAATTAAAAAGGATGTTAGTTTTTTTCAAATTGATATTGTTAAGTTTTATGTTTTAATGATGTTGAAATTCAGGTTATTGATTTATTTTTCTTATGGGTGAGGTTGACTGAATTTTTTTCTTGGAGGCTGGGTTGACTGATTTATTTTTCTTGTGAGGCAGGTTCTGATTAGGTTGACTGAATTTTTTTTTCTGCTGGTTAGGTTAAGTTTTCAACGAGTCAGGTCGACTTGAGAAAATCTTTCAAAATGTTTTATCATAATAAACAGAAATTTGTTTGATATAATTATAAACATACTACATATTCCCATGATTAAATATATGTGTACACAAATTATTACATACCTATCATAGAAAGGCAATAAACAAAGAAAAATTATATATATATACTAAAAGCATATTTTTGCACTTTTGAAGTACACAACACACATAAATGGTTAAAAACTATTAATCTGTTTTTCATATTTTTAATTTATCAGTAACTCCATTTAAATTTTTTTTTAAATGATTTACTAACTCTGTGACAATGAAAATTTATTTTATTGTATCACTTCAAATGTTTTGCATGATTTTCAGGTGAATCATTAAGTTTAATTTAGTTTTTGGGTTTCAGATATAAAGAAATCAGGTTTGGATTGATTGTAAGTTTGTTTCTATTCTAAATTCATCGTATTAGTGTGATGGGAGATAAATGCACACCCTATGCAAAATGAATGGTTGACTAGTTTTTGGTGTTTTTTACAAAGAAAGGTATTGGCAGTTTTGAAACAGAAAGGCTCATTTTGTAATAGTAAAATCTTTTTGTGTTAAGAAAAAATAATATGGATTGGATGTATTTTTGCATGTTTTTCTAAGATATAACTATTAAGAAACCCTATTTTCCTACTGCTTTCTGGAAATTTTACATCTCTATTGTAAACACGATATTAATTTAGAAGGGCTCGTTACAGGATTTTGTGAAGTTATTCTTGAGTTCTCAAACTTATTTGACCAAACTTATCACCAGTTTCACTTACACTGACAATTATTAATTCCATATGAATATGCAAATAACGACTGTAATCTCCATTATCCTTTAATGCCTTGGCATAGAAAAAATAAAGGGGGTCATCTTGCCCACTACCAATTTTTATCTCGTCCCGTCACTGAGAATGGCAGTCTTTTGGGTGTCCCTGTGCACAAACCAGTTGTGCTGTTTATATTATTTTAACTAGGGAACTTGAATAATATTATATCATTTTGAAGAAATTATTAAAGTACTTATAAAAATATTTAAAATATTTTAGATATTTAAAACAATTTTATTCTATTGTATGTATAGGTGTTCCTTTTCCCCCCACTCATAAATTGACTACAAGTGAAGTTTATGATCCTAAAACTGGCAAACCTCGCATAGATGTCTTAAAGCAACACTTTGTGTTAGAAGGACGGCTAGATGAGAGCTGTGCTTTGAAAATCATCAATGAAGGTGCTGCTCTATTAAGGTCAGAAAAGAATATGATAGATATAGAAGCTCCTGTTACAGGTTTGCATTTCTCAATACTTTCCTATTATTATTACAATATACTTTCAGTTATCTGTGAAATTTAGTGGATAAACTGTTAAAAGGTTGAAAATGATAAAAAAAAAATTGATTCTGTGTTTGTATATAAAACATAATACAAACAGTGAAAATATTCACAATATATATATATTATGGTATTAAGGGATTTCTTTACATTTCTTTAGCATGGTCTGATATGTGTACAAAACAAAACTGTAATCAAGGTCAGTTGGTATTTGTCTAAAGCTAAAGTTCCTTGATTTTGGAGGATGCTAAACAAATTAAAAAAAAATTTAATACAATAATATAAATTTTTCCATATGTTCAAGCCCAAATTTCATGTTTAAATTGTTCATGTGCCACCCAAGATTTTTTTTGGATAATATATATATATATATATTTTTTTTTTACAAAGTTCCATATGCCTTTTTTTTTTTCCATGTTTACATATTTATTGTAACAAGATGTATATAATTATAGTTTAATCATTTACTGTTTCATTAATTTCGAATGATTTCAAAAAATAGTTTTTTTTTTTTTTTTTTTTAAATTCAACTATGTGTAAAATATTCTAAAATTCTCTCTTTTTTTATACTTAAAAAATTGAATTTTAATAGTTATATAACCTTAAAAAAAAAAAAAAAAAAAAACTTTACGTACTTAATAAAATTCTATTAATTCTTTAAATTGTTGACCTACAGATATTGAGCAGCATTTTGTGATTATCGCATTCAGAAGACATTTATTTATTTTATTTTTCAGTTATATACGATAGTCAATAAGAGAATTTTTCATATAAGTTTTTATGTTTTAATTTACAAGCATTTTGAAAAAAGCCCAACAAAGCTGGCACTTATAAGTAATAAGTGTAAACTTTGAATAAAACACTATAAGATGGAAGAAATCATAACAATTGTTTCAAGTCAAAAGAAAACACAAACCTTTTCCAAGTAAACAAAATAGGCAGGAGTGCTGCAAAGTTGCCGCTTTGTTTGCAGCACTCGTGTTGTGCCTACTTTCTTCAACTGATGAAGGGTAGTGTCTTCTTTTGACCCGAAACAATTATTGAGAGTTCTTCATTTTATGAAATTTGTTCAAAGTTTTCACTTATTACAAATATTTTATATATTTTTCTTATATATCTGTGTTCTGTTTATTAATTAGAGCCACATCTAATGTGTGTCTCTGTGTTATACTAATAGATGGAATTTTAAATTTATTGTATTTAAAAGTTTGAGCTTCAACACATATACTCAAAGGATTCTCAACTTTAAGTTTAAAGTAGTAGGTAAGAGCCCCCACCCTTTGAAAAAAAAAAAAAAAAAAGTGTTTAGGTTCTGCACTCTACAGGATTTAATCAAACTCTGAATCTGGACCCCCCCCCCCCCACTTTCCCCCTCCCCCGAAATAAAATCCTGGGTACGTCCTTGTCCCCTGAATCCGAAAATCATGTTTTTAGCGGTTGGTCTGTGTGTGTGTCTGTGTGTTATCAGCATATCTCAAGAACAAATGGTAGCAGAAAGTCCAAACTTGGTATTCTAAATGTGTATGATATGGGAATGCTACACTAAGCTTTTTGTTAAGATAACACTTGACACAAATGGTTCGTGTACAGGGACACACAAGAGAATTCAAATACATTATGTCTATGAGGAAAACAGCAGGTAAGTCGAGTTTAACAGCTATAGGCTGTACTCAAACAAATGGAATTAATATATATATTTTATATGCATAAAAACATGTCTCTTGTAGAATATGGTTTGGAAATCATTCACAGTTCATTTACAGGGCTACACAAAGGACTAGATTATAGTGCGACAATAGCTGAAAATGGATGGAAGTGTATTTCAGGTTGTGCTGTGTGTTATTACTATAGGAATATATTTAGGTGCACCATTTGGTCTGTGCATAATCTTCAGAAGATATACATGGCTGTAAATATTTAAGTGATAACATTCTTTTCTATTGTTAGTGGAAGTGCTTTACTATAATATTTTTTCGTGTCCTGGAAATTTGCTCAGGAACTGAAATGAATTCCTCATAGACATACGGTAATTAATATATGTTTTAAAGTTAAATATTCATCGCTTGTTTTTTGTATATTTACACATTTTGAGGCTTCCTGATTACCAAAGTCAAATTTTTAACATTTGATCTTTTGTCTGTGTCTTTTAGAGTAACTTAAAAATGAATAATTTTAGAAAGTTGTCTGAATAATTTTAAGTGAACAACAGATTTAAATTGTATATAAATGTATGTGCATTAATGAAACGGTGGGGTTGAGGGGAGCGACATACCCCCCTCCTCCTCTCACAGAGCTAGTTATCATATAAAAATCTTCCGAAGTCTAATTTGAATTGTTTTAACATGGTTTACATATCAGTTCACGTTATCTTACCTCTTAATCTGCAACTTATATTCATAGTATTAAATTTCAGGGTAAGAGAAAGTCATGTGAGTGACACACCAGATTTTTTTTTATTTTTTTTTAACTTGCATATTTTAGATCAATTAAAATTTGATAGATATTAAATTTCAAATTGTCATAAAAATAAGTTAAAGAATTAATTAAATTACTCATTAATATTGTCTTAAAAATAGTCTTACAACTTCAATCGTATTTGCAGATTACTTATTTATGTTACATTTTAAAGTATGGAATAGAATCCAGTTGCATAAAAACCAAATGCAAACACCTTTTTACATTCTCTTACCCAAGGTAGAGAAAGTATAGTTTCTGGGTCAAATTTTCAAAAGTGAGTTTTTGTTATGTTTACACGTTTTAAGGTCCCCTAAATCCAAAAATCATGTTTTTAGTGGTTGGTCTGTGTGTGTGTGTGTTATCAGCATATCTCAAGATCAAATAATAGCAGGAAGTCTAAACTTGGTATGCTAAATGTGTATCATATAGGGATGCTATACTAAGCTTTTCATTGAGATGAAACAAATGGTTCATGTACAGGGACACCCAAGAGATTTCATATGCGTAATTACATCTATGGGGGAAATTGCAGGTAAGTAGAGTTTAACGTGAGTAGAGACTGTACTAAACCAAATGAAATTAATGTATTTTTTATATGCGTAAAAACATGTCTCATGCAGAATATGGTAAGGTTGTCATTCGCTGTTCGTTTACAGGGCTGTGCAAAAGAACTAGATTATAGTGCGACAATATTTGAAAATAAGTGGAAGTGTATTTCAGGTTGTGCCGTGTATTATTATTATTATAGGATTATGTTTAGGTGCACCATATAGTTTGTACATAATCTTCAAAAGATATAAAGGGCTGCAAATATTTAAGCAATAACAATCTTTTTTATTTTCAGTGGAAGTGTTTTATATTAATAATATTTTAATAATAATATTTTACATAATATTTTACAATGTCCAGGAAAACTGCTGAGGAATTGAAATGAATTCCTCATAGGCATATGATAAATAATGTTTTTAAACTAAATATTTATTTATATATATATTTTTTCATATTTACACATTTTGAGGCTTCCTGATTTCCGAAGTCAAGTATTTTAACATTTGATCTTTATGTGTGTGTCTTAGAGAAACTTAAAAAGGAATAACTTCCGGAGATCCAAAAGTTGCATTTTCAAATTAATATAAGTTTGTTGCTGGAAAAGTTTGATCAAGACTAATAAGTTTCAAGGAATGTTGCGTGTAAAAGTTGTCTGAATAATTTTTAATGAACTTTTAATTTTAATAACAGATTTAAATTCTATATAAATGTAGGTGCAGTAATGAAACGGGGGGTTGAGGGGAATGACAGCTCCCTCATGATCTTTATGAGGGTATTTCATGATCTGTATGAGGGGGGGGCTGCCATTCCCCTCGTACAGAACTAATTATCATATAAAACTCTTCTGAAGCCTAATTTGAATTGTTTTAACATAGGATTACATAACAGTACTCGTTATCTTACATCTTAATCTCAAACCGGTATTTATAGTATTAAATTTCACAGTAAGAGAAAGTCGTGTGAGTGACACACCAGATTATTTTAATTATTGCGTGCTCTTAAAAAATTGAAAATTTCATGTGTACTGGAAAAGGGGACTGCTGGATATCCGGATCCAGCAAAGAAAAAAATATCCAAAATGCTAGATATCCATATCCAGTTATCCGGTAAAATCCATATCTGGTCCATCCCTATTTTAGACCAGCCGCATGCATGCAACAACGTAGAATCGAAAGCAGGCATTGATGCCAACTGGTGCCTCCTACTCGATAAGAGAAGAAAGCGAATCAGTTCAAAAGAAGATTCACAAGAGAACAACACTGCAGAAGTGAGCTGTGTTGAAAAGGAGGGGGATCCCCCTATTTGAAAGTTCACCATTAGGAGTCACCAAGTGAAGCTGAATGTAAGGTATTTTAATTATTATAATGAATCACTCTTCTTTTTCTATAGTCCTGTGAGGCATTTATAGAACTTTCAAAGAATTTATTTCTGCGCTATAATCCAATGAATGTTTCTGGAATATTCCAGAACTCTGTTCTTATTGAAGTTAGAGCTTTGAAACTTTGGCAACCCTAAACTATAAATTTTTGCCATGTTAGGTCGCCAAGTTGCCAAATTTGATGCGAAACCAAAAATCTATGCTGGCTACTAATTTGCGGCTTCACGAGATGAGCGATAAAATTTTGCGGCAAATATTGTTTCAGGATAGCCAGAAACCCTTTCTCAACTGAGTGAATTATTTTGGTAAAATGTATCGTTTCTCACCACTGAGTTATGCCAAAGAGAACAAAACTGGGCCATCTGTACTTGAATAGTTTTCATTGTACTCTAAGCTGTGCATTTGCCAATGAGAGATTCTGTAGTAAACCATGGAAGGCTATCCCATCCCTGAAAAAAACTACTATATTTGCCTTGGCAGTATATATAATCGTATCATCGTGACTTTTTTGGTTGGACTAGTAGTTTTTTTTTTTTTTTTTTTTTTTTTTTTTTTTTTCTTGTTTTGTTTTTAAGGACTGTTCATGGACTGGAACCTGCCCGTTTTTTATGAATCGGTTACCTCACACAAAACTATCAATGTTTTCATGGTTATAGAGGGAAGTCATGTGGTGTCTTTATCAGATTTTTTTTCTTCACAACTATTTGCATTTAAACTGATCATAAAGATTAGTTAACTAATGTTTAAACAAAAATTGATACATTGTGGCAGAATGCTTTTTAATTTCTGTAACAAATTGAATTTAAATATACTGATTATCAAATTTAGTTATATATAATCAAAAATAGCATTTTATTATTTTCTTCTATATTCAATAGAAGAAAGTATTGGATTCGTAAATGTTTTTGACCACAGGTTTTTGATGGATTTACACGTTTTGAGAGCAGTAGAACACGATTTGACCATTTTTAGAAAATGTCCGTCTCTGTGTGTGTGTGACAAAATTTTGTGGCAAGTGTATCTTAGGAACTACTGCACAGAATTTCATACAAATTGGCATGTAATTACGCATTGACATAAATTAGTGCCTATCAACTTTTGGTAAAAATAGGTTGCGTTGCCATCCCGCTTTTTCTAAATTTTTAACATGGTGGTTTAGGACAAAATTTTGTATAAATGTGCATAAAGAGAATTATTTTTTAATAATCTTTATGAAATTTACAAGAATTATTTATAAATAGAGATAGTCAACTGGGAAAAAAATTTTGTGTATGTAGGAGCATTGCCTCACTCACTGGGGAGGAAGTCCCTCCTTGGGGGGGGCATAAATTTTCATGATGGATATCTTTCAAAAGAGCTCGTCAATACTTTTAAAATGAATGGTTGAGCCATCTATCTGTGATAATTTAAAATAAAGTTATCGATTTTTTCCCCTTTTTAACAAATATAAGTGTAATATTGAGAATAAAATGAAAATTTTTTTGGATATTTAGTGTTATACTACTTCTCTAATGTGGAAATCATACTGCATTATTATAGAAGATAATTTTATTAAATAATGATTTTAATATATTTTTACTGAGTGAATTTGAATAGGAAAATATAGAAGAAACTCATTTGGTGGCCACAACATACTAGTTTTTAAAAGTGTATCAGAGGGGAAAAAATTAAAATTTAAATATTTTCTTTTTTTATTGATTGTTTTTTTTCCTTTGTAGGGGGGGGGGGGGGTGATGGGGAGAGAGAAGAGGCAGTTACAGGGTTCCCACGGTCCTTGAAAGTCCTTAAGCAGTACTTGAATTTCATTTTCTTTTTCAAGGGCCCTTGAAAGTACTTGAATTTTGTGCTAAGTCCTTGAAAATCCTTGAATTTTACATTCCAGTAGATGGGCTTAGCGCGAATTCTGTCAAGGCTAAACTATCTTCATCTCCACATGCTCACACCATTCTCTAATATAATGATTTTGTCATAAAATTCTTATTTCATTGTCTTGCTTTTGCATACAGTTTCAATTTTTTTTTTTTGCCAGTCTCATACCTAATTGATGGACTAGTCATTAATTTTAAGCAGAAAGTGACTGGACCTAAAAACTTTGGGATAATCATAATGATTCCAAATCTTGAACTAATCGTTTTTTGATTTTTGTAAAAGTTAATGTGGTCAATCCATCAAAAATGTATTGTGAAAACAGGCTAAGTTATTCTAATTGTAAAAAAAAATATTACTAACTTTTCCCCTAGGCCTTGAAAAGTCATTGAATTTTTTTCTTTTTTAAGAGTGGGAACCCTGAGTTTTTATTAAAATCACCATTTTGAAATGAACTGATTTGAAAGTTAATTTTTTATATCTGTTTGTAATTATTAATTTGTGGATTGTAATTTTCCTCATTTTAGTTTGTGGCGATATCCATGGGCAATTTTTCGACTTAATGAAACTATTTGAAGTTGGAGGTCCTCCAGCTACAACTAAGTACTTATTCTTAGGTGATTATGTTGACAGAGGATATTTTAGTATAGAGGTAGAGTATATTTATGCTCATTCAATATTGTATATACAACTTGTTAAGTTTGTTGAACTATTTTTATTTACAATTTTTATTAAAATCACAATCAACTGATTGGAAGAAAATCATATTTAATGAAAATTTATTTTTCTGCCTAAAGGTTGTCTGAATGAGTAATGCTGACCGGTTGTCGGCCTGGATAGCTCAATTGGTAGAGCCTTGACCTTGTAAGTCAAAGATCCGGGGGTTCGACTCCCGGTCCAGGCATTATTTTCACTCAGTCGGAAAAATAAAATTTCAATTAATATTTCTATTTACATTTAATTGTGTGTGTAGAAATTAAATGATTTTAAAATCTTATCAGTACTCTTGTCTTGTGTTTTTATCTCTATAACATTCTCTTTCTCACAGCATATATCATAATTTCAATATTCATAAAAGTAATTTTAATAACATTTATAGTGTAACTGAATAAAATTCAGAACTATTGTCTTTTATTTTATGTTATATCATAATTTAATTGTATTCATTAAAAAATAATAATCTTTGAAAACTTTTTTAAAATATCAAAATGCCAAATTAAAAAAATATATATGTATATATAAAGGGTGGGGGAGGGACAAAAATTGTTCATTATTGTTTCATTTTTATCCCAGTTTCAAAAACTGCACAGCGTAGCAGCAAGTGCTGCAAATTGCTTAAAGCTCTGTAGATTAATTTTACATCTCAAAAAGAAATGCTAGACTGAAAAATAAAATTTTAATTTACATTATATCTCTAAATTACTGTACTTGTTTATTTTTAATTTATTTTCCTTGTGGGTGCAAAATTTTATATATTTTATGAATTTTTAATACTTTTATGATACCCAAACTTGGTCCGGCATTGCTGGATCACAGACAAATTGAGAATAGATACAGAAAATTCTGTTGCTGAGATTTTTATTTTATGCCTACTTTTCATAAAACTAAAATTCAAAAATTCTTTATTAGGGTAGGCAAATAATTCGGTTTGATTAGAATAGACTTCAAAGGAACATTGTGACAATAGTTTTAAATTCTGTATTTTATTTTATTTTATTATTTTTAATTGTTTTATTATGTTTAGAATGCATATTACTTCTAATTAAAAATAAATAGTATCTCTCTTGAAGCATAAGAAATTTGGGAGCAAATGCCATCCTTTATTTAAAAAAAAAAAAAATCCAGTACCGTAAAATCTCGAAAGTAACCCCCCCCCCCCCCCATTGAATATAACCACCCCTCCCTTTTCTTGCTGAAAGTGAAATGTCTCTGTTATCCTGAAAGTAACCCCCCCCCTTTTTTTTTTCCTCCATCCAACAAAGCTCCATCCAATCTTTGGGCGCACTTACGATACATCGGCATTGCAAGTTAAGGTTGGCATTGAATTAAGTTTTAATATTTATACATTATTTCTAATTTAACTAATTTTTCATAAAGTGTCAGATGCATGTTATCAATGGAATCATTACACAGTTTTTTTTTCCTTTAATGTAAGAAATTACTTTTAATATTTCCTTTTAAGTAAGTACCATAAAATCCCGAAAGTAACCCCTCCATCGAATGTAACCTCCCCTCCCTTTTCTTCATTTTTTAAAAGAATCTTGATTATAACCCCTCACCTGAAATTTATCCGTTTTGCTTTTCAAAAAGGTGTGTGTGTGTGTGGGGGGTTACTTTCGGGAGTTTACGGTAATTGTTTCTGTTCAGAAGAAAAATGAAGGTGATTTTCTCATTTTCAAAGTTAATTTTTATGCCAGGAGTCCTAGTAATGATTGGCTAAAGATTTAGAAACTTCTTAATCAGTAACATTCCAGGACTGTTCTTTTTACACGAGTTTCCTAGTTTCTCTTCTGGCTTGACCAGTACATTGGAATCGTTTGTAAGAAAACATTCTAACTGTCCTGATTATACTCTTTTCTGTCTGAAAAAAGGCTTTTTCTTTTCTGGCTAATATTTTTACTTATTTTTCCATATACAGTCAAACCTCGTTAATGTGAATCTCAAGGGGGATAAAAAAATTAGTTCATGCTATCAGTAACTAATCTTCATTTTGATTGGGACTGTGGAAACAGTTCATGTTAAAAGTAATTCACACTAACGGGGTTCGACTGTATTTAATTTTTTATAGTTAAGTTATTCTTTAATGCATTTTTCCTCCTTTCTTTTTATCTTAATTCATTTTCATTTGTATTGTATAGGTTTTTTTTTTAAATATATAGTTAAATAAAAATAAATAAGAGCACAAATTGACAGATGAAAGTGCACTTTTCTCCCCTCTTGCCTCAAAATAAGTAAATAAATAAAATAAAAAGAGAATCTATTTCATTACTTAATCTTCAGAGAGAGACACATTCTTCATGGATTCATGTCTATTTTAATTATTTATGTTTTAATATGTACTGTCTACATATTAAAACAGAAAATAACTTTAAAATGTCCAACACACAATTTTGACTTCATAATAGATCCCAGAGAAAATTTTGCAGTTAAATCAATGAGTTTAGAATATTGTAACTTTTGAGCTTTCATTGTTAAATTCATTTTTCATTGTAGTAAAATATTTGTAGGTTACAATTCAAAAATTTTTTACTTAAATAACTTTGTGTTTTACTTTTTTACATATATTTCAAATAAAAATATTTTGATTGTTATCTACAAATATCTTAAAGTTATTACTTGGTTTAATATGTAGATGCCCCCTAAACAGGGTTTAACTTGGCAAAAAAGTTTCTTTAGCATTTTAGCTTTTACAAAAGTTAATTTAATTCTTTGGTTACTCTTGATTTCTTTTCCTTAACTAGCTTATCTCCAATTCTGCAGCCGATTTACAAAATACAAGTTTTTATTTTTTTCTACCACTAATCATTAAAAATTTAAGTTTAAATGTAAGTTATTTCTAATATACACCATGATTTTGCCACTAATTGATAAATTTAATCTTTTTTCAAAGCTGATTACCGAAATTTTAGATATTTTTGCAATTGAAATCACTATTGTCTTTAATGGGAATCTGTGAAATTCTCGATATTTTTACAGCTGAAAACCACTATTGTTTTAATGATATTGATCAAATTCACATTCTTTCCAAAGTCGAATATCTTCAAATACTCAATTATTCCACTGGTAAGGGATGAAATTTGTGCTTTTTTCGCTGCTGACTTCTGAAATACACAATTTTTCAGTCAGTTTCCAAAATAAAAATATTTCACTGGTAATTGGGGGGGGGGGGGGGGAATACATTTAATAGCTAAAATACAACATTATTTACCGTACATTATACAACATTAATTATACGTGTAATTATACATCATTATACAACCACTAATCAATAAAATTCACTTTCTTTCTTCCCAAATCTGATTTTTGAAATTTGTGATATTTTTTGTAGCCAATTGGGGAAAGATGCAATCATTTCACTGCTAATTAATAACACAATTAATTGCTCAAATAGGATTCATTTAGACTCTAATAGTTTGTATGTTGTTGGAAAAAATTGGTATAGTTCCAGTGGTTTAAAGTTCTCTAAGGTTGTGTCAAATATCGTAATTTTCATATACACTAAGCGACAAAAAAAAAAGCCGCACTGCAGAAAAAATGAATTATACCTTTTTTATATGTAATAACTTTAAAATTAATGTTTGAAACAAATAAAACTGTCTTGTTTACATAATACCAAAGGGCTGAAATGATACCTATGTACATTTTCGATTTAATAATCCGCTTTATTGCACTCTATGAAGTACTTTTAAAAAATCTGCATAAAATTTTCTTTTTGAACATAATGTAATAACCATACACTTTGTACTCTATTATGATTTATTATATGAAATAAACAAGTTATATTTTAATATATGAAATAAAACTATTTATTTGTTAGATCTAAGCAACTTTTTATTAAAAATATGCATTCTGCATTGGGTTAATTCCGCCTTTATATGGATTTACTTTTTAATGCACAATGGCATAGTTTTATACAGTGTTTTAATATAAATCTCAGATATTTCAATGTGCCAAATATTACAAATAATTTTTTCTAGTTCTGGCAGAGTTATAGGCTGCAAATTTCGAATCCTCTTCCCTCTCCCGTCTGGTAAAGAAGAAATTCTACTATATCCTTTGTGGGATTTAACTTAAATTGAAAAAAGGTATGATTACTTACAGAATTATAGGTTCTCATGGGAATAGATAGAAAATTTTGACAATTTGAAGTGAAGAAATTACCACAGACGCCATGTAGTAAGGTGCATTTTATCATCTTAAATTGCTGTTTGCGGAAATGTCCAAGATACCTCCAAAATAGCCGGTCAGCCACCACTTTTATGAAGATTGTGTTTTATTTCGAATTAATTGATCCCTTGAGCATAAAAATTTGCCCGACTGTTTCAAAGTTATGCACCTCCGTACCATAATGTACGGAGAACATGTCACTGTTTTAAAAGTGCGATTTTCATTAAGTCGTTCATATTTTCGTTGTCAGATCTGCTTGTTATCTTTAGCTCTAAACTTGACTCATGAAAGAGAACCAGTTCAGGCCAATAATTAACTAATCATTTTTTAATTTTTTTAGCTTACTGAGGCATACTTGCCAACTTTTCCGGTTTTCCCGGAAGACTTCCGGTTTTTTAACGTATTATCCGGTCTTCCGGACAGATGATGAAATCTTCCGTTTTTAAAAAAGTCGCAGATATCGTTCGTTTAAAAAAGAAAACCCAAATGTTCATAGAAAATTCCTGATTCCCAATCTTTCTCCATCCATAACATAAATGTCAATATTCATTTCAAACTTGCTTTATGAGATTAAAGAACATGTAAAGAAATAGAATTGTTAAATATTTCTTGCTGATGTAATTATTTTTTGCCCCCCCCCCCCCCCTTTTATTTATCTCCAACTATAGTGATCAGCAACCAAATGTTCTGCAGAAGTCTTTTGTTTCCTAATCTTTATCCATCTGCAACATAAATGATAAAATTAATTTTAAACTTCTTTCATTAGATTCTAGAAGCAGAGTTGAAAGAGTTTAATATTTCTTATGCTGTAATTATTTTGTATTCCCCCCCCCCCCTTTCCCCGGATTGTGATCAATGATCAATTCTTCTCTTCAATGAACAATAAAGGAATGGAAGTGCTCAATATTTTTCACATATGTAATTATTTTTTGATCTTTATTGCTGAATTTAATGAATCTGTTTATTTTTCCTCAATTAAATTAAATATTTGTACGTCATATTTATACCAAATGTGTAAACATGGGAAAAAAATGAAGAATAATTTTTTCAGGTAGGAATTTTTTTTCCAAATCAGTATAAGAAAATTAATACTCAATTGGTTATATGCATGTTTGAAATTGATAATTAGCCACTGATACTTTTTTTTATATGTATGATTAATGTACATACACAAAAATCATTATTCTATTTATTTAAAAAATTAGTTATACTTTAACTTAACTAAGTTTTTTGGCTATTGTTAAATAAATTTCTTACAGATTCTGTTTTGTAGATATTTATATGTTGAAGAGGAATAACTTCATTTAAAACTTTTATATATTTAGTATAATCAATCTATAGAAAAACGTTTTTATAGATTGCTTCTAAATATTAAAATTGTAAAACTGTATTGTTTATTACGTCAAATAGAAAAAAAAAAGTAAAAAAAAAAAAAAAATCTTCCCTTTATTTATGAAATCTTCTGGTTTTTCAACAAAAATCTTCCCTTTTTTTATTAAAATTGGTTGGCAAGTATGCTGAGGTCTTGTTTTCCTATTTCTCTTCACTAAGAATGGAATTTTTTCAATTTTTCTGTCATTTAAACCTGATTATTTTAATAGTTGCTGTACTGTAGTTAAAGAAATTATGCTGCTAAACACTTTTTCTGAATCTCTTTTATGTTCTAAATGTAATACAAACTGATTTTATAAGCAATGGCTTTTTAACTTACGGTCATATTGCTTGGATGAGCAGCATAGCCGCTTAAAACCAAATTTCCAGTTTAAACAGCTAAAAAATTTTATATCTTGCTAAAAACCCTTTTACCAATATCTCGTTAATATTTAATTATTTTGCCATCTCACGTATTAAATTATTTTTTGATTTTCCTTCAAAAATTAATACTTTTGGTGGCATCGTTAACTGCCTTATTTTTACCATTTTAAAAATAATTTCTAAAATTACAATTTTCCTGACAATTGCATTTTGTTTTTAACACTGAACTCAAAGCTAAAGTGTATGTGGAGGAAACATAATGAAATCTGATCAAAAATTTGATTTTTAAACGATAAAATTGGTGGTTGTAGAAGGCAAAAATTAAAATATTCAAGTGCGGCTTTTTTTTTTTTTTGTCGCTTAGTGTATTTGATCGATGTGATTATTCTGTATAATATAATTTAAATATGCAAAAATCATTTAAAAAAATCATTATTTTAAATTAGGAAATTGTATTCTTTAGCAATTGTTACTAAATTAATTTCTTGAAATTTCTTTCGAGTGTTTTCTCTCAATTTTATTTCTAATATTTTTGAAATTTGATGGAAATGGGGAAAAAAAAAAAAAAAAAATTAATTAAAAACATTTTAAAAATACTTTTACTTTTTTGCAAGTTTACTCAGGCAAAAATGGAGAAGTAAAAGTAAGGTTTTTAAAAATGTTTTTAATTGTAAACAGTGCTTCTCGAAAATTTTAAGAATAAGTAAAAAGTTTTAATTTGGTCTTTTTTCTATGAAAGAAATAGTTCTCATATCCTAATAAGAGAAATTATCAAAAACATTTTATATTTAAAACAGAAACAAGGCAATAAAAGCGAAAGTTGTTTGATTTAAATGACTGAATAAACATCTGTTCTTTTAAATGAATATTTGAATGAATAGGGAATGAATAGGCACTAAATTAAAATCTGTCAAAGACAAATTTCTTTTTTTCTGTCTAATATAAATAGGGGGAAAGGGGAATTCATCATTGCCAGATTTAAAGCTTTAGTCTTTCTTTTCTCTGCATTATAATTTTATTTATTTGTATTGTATGATATTTTGTCTAATTTTAGATTTACAGTATAGGATCCGTTATCCAGAAAGCTTGGGACCTATGATATTCTGGATAAGGGGTTTTTCCGTAATTCGGAACACTTTATTATATGTATAAAAATGGTACAAAATAATTTCATAAATAGCAGTGATAAACATGAATAATATATATGTAAACACTTTACCTATATATTTGTTCATTTAATAAATTATTTCCACAAAATAAAAAAACATTCTTAATTCGAATTTCAAACTATAAATAATAATAGTAATAATAAATGAAAAATAAATAAACATATATAAAATTTAATTTTGGACCTGAGAGTAAAATCCTTTCATTTGGATTTTGCAAAAATTTCTGATATTTTTTTGCTGATAGTGTGTCTCTGCTCCTGATACTAATAGTTCATAAATGTTTCAAAATTTTTTAGCACATAATGCTAACTATTTCATGAAATGAATTCTAAAAACAATGGAAATTAATAAAAACTGTTTAAAATTTTTATAACATCTGCTATTGGGCCCTTTAAGAAGTACGTGTTATTAATGTTTATCTATTAAAAAATTACCCTAAAAATTCATTTTCTAACCTAAATTTGCAAAATTTTCAGTGATTATTTGAACAATTTTGTGCTCACCCTATTTCCTCAGAATAACACCGTTGCATTAAAGAAAGTAGGTTGTAAAAATATAATTCTTAAATTTTACAATAATTAAAAATTTTGGTGGATGACGGATCCTATACAGTAATAATAAGATTTGAATTGAAAATATTGATGAGTTTCATTTGTGTTTCAGTGTGTCCTTTATCTGTGGTCTCTAAAATTGAATTATCCAACAACAGTATTTTTATTGAGAGGAAACCATGAATGTCGGCATTTAACAGAATACTTTACCTTTAAAACAGAGTGTAAGTAAGGTTTGCTTTTTATACTACATTTATCCATTAACCTTTTACAGGCCAATGTTCCCAATTGGGAACATCAAATTAAAACTTATTTAAAAAAATAAATTGCACTAATATTGACTTGAAAAAATTAGCGGACATACTTAAAAGATGACTTGATTTTTTAAAACAGAAACAGCATTCCTATCATTAGTTAGTAACTGTACAAAAAATCCCCAAAATGATCATTTTCATATTTTTTCCCACAGAGTGCAAACAAAAAACATGCATAAAAAAATTGAAAGTATCCCATCACTCTGAATATCGGTTGGTTTATTTTAAACAGCTCTTATTGTCAAAAAGGACATCAAACTTCATAATATTAATCAGATTATATTAATAATCTATAATATTAATCTTAATAAATTAAGAATATTAATAATTATTATTAATGGCAATTAATGTATTTTTTTCCATTTAAATGATTAACTAAAGTATTATAAAGTAAAATATGCAAATAACTAATGAAAAATATACCTGGATCTAAATTCGGCCTGTAAAAGGTTAAAGATGCTATGTTCTTCCCATGCTTGGAAAGGGAAAGTGCACCTGACTGTTTTTTCTTATTTGCAAAAATGGTCTTCACAGGAAATTTTCTTTCCTAATTGTTTATTGGGATCATAAAGGGATAAAACTTATTATTTTTAAATAATTTACTTATTTAAATTATAAATACAAACACGAAAAAATGAATACATTTATACTTAAAGAAATAAGTAAATTAAAAATTGAAAACTTACTTGAAACAGAATAAACAATAGAAGAAAGTGTTTTAATGGGCTCTTCCTACCTGACATCAGTAATCACATGATATAGTAGCTTTAAACCAAGAGCAGATGCTCCGATTTTTGGTACTTAAATCATTAACAGTGCAACATCGTACGGTGTAAAGTCATTTCGGCCGGTAGCTACTAAGTTAATTAACTTGCTGTAACACCTTTAAACAATTAAATTTAGCTGAAAACATTTTAAATTAATTTCGAATTATAATCCATAAACATTCCACAAGAACAAGTTATTTATTACTAGATCAGTTAATGTAACATAGTACAAAAATCATTTCTTAAATGTGAAAATAAATACACATATAAAGTGTTTTTAAAAAATGATTACACTTACAAATACAATTATTCTAATCGGGAATGAGATTCTTCTGCGGATCCTCAGTTTTCCCGTTTTTTATGATTTTCCATAATTTGTGCATTTTATTATTATTATTTTTCATTACCATTTCCACTTTTTTTCCCCCCTATGACTTTTCACAATTTCCTTATTTTTTGTAAATTAAGATATTTAATAATTAAAAAAGCTCAAAATATTTAAAAATCATTTTAAAAAATACTAGAAAATATAAAAAAAACCATTACTATAAAAATATTTCATGAAACTTACAACAGATAACTTCTAATACTATTTGTCTTCGATAGATGGCGCCACCAAACATTTGTATAGTGAAATCATCAATGATGTGAATAAGACAGATATTTGCAAATTCATCAGTGAAAATATGACAAATCAGAATTTAGAAGTTATGACTTCAATTCTTATTTATTTACTAACATCTTTGTTCCTTTTTTGCCAGAGTTTTACTAAAAAATCCAGAATTTGCAAAATTTCATGCCAAAAATCGATTTCTCTTTTCCCTCCCCTTAAACTCGAAATTTCCTAAATCACAGATAATATTTTAATTGTACTAATGTGTAGTCTCTCCTTGTGCAATTTCTTCACTGTGAGGGAATTTGGATCCGAGGTACGTTTACAAAGGTGTTTTTGCCTTCTGCTCCCCCCCCAAAAAAAAAAAAAAAAAAAAAAAAAAACAATGTTTTTTGGAAATATCCTAAGGAAGTCGCATAGCCTTTTTTCCTTATCTTTGTTCCATTTTTGGTAGAGTTCTACTCCAAAATCAGGAATTTTCGATATTTCCCGGCAATATTGATTTTCCCCCTCCCTTTTCTTAAAAATTGAAAATTCCTATTTCACAGATAATGTTTTATTTGTACTCATTTCTAGTCTCCCCATGTGCAATTTCTTTACTGTGAAGTAATTAAGAGCCGAATTATGCTTGCAAACATGGTTTTGTCTTTTGCCCCTGTCCAGTGGGGGATAGGGGAGTAATTTCGGAAAGTTGATAGATATAATTTTAAGTTGGGTACAGACCTAAATTCCTGCGAAGCGCCGTTGAATTTCGTCCACCAGTTCTCAAGTGATATCCGGACAAACGTGTTTTTGTCTTATGCCCCCCAGGGGGGAACGCGGGGGGAATTTCTCAAAAGTTAATAGATATATATATATATATATATATATATATATATTTTTTTTTTGACAATTTGGAGTGGAAGGATGATTTTTATATCAACTATGGGAAAAATATCAGAGTTGGGAATCGAACCTGGGCTTTCTGCTTAACGTGTGGATGCTCTACCACTGAGCTACCCTGGGTGATAACCAGCTAGGCATTTCTCACATAATATTCATTGGCAAGGTCACTGAGTTTGCAAACACAGCTATATCAAGTGACATAATTAATCATGGCACAACCACGGAATTTTAATTTAGAAAGTCTTTATTTTATCAACCTTAATTAATTTTAGAAAATTTGGAGTGGAAGGATGATTTTTATACCAACTATGTGAAAAATATCAGAGTCGGGAATCGAATTCGGGCCTTCCGCTTAACGTGCAGATGCTCTACCACTAAGCTACCCTGGGTGATAACCAGCTAGTCATTTCTCACATAATATTCATTAGCAAGGTCACAGAGTCTGCAAACGCAGCTAGTGACATAATTAATCGTGGCTTAACTCCATAGATATAATTTTAAGTTGGGTAAAGACCTAAATTCCTGCGAAGCGCCATTGAATTCCGTCCAAGTGATATCCGGACAAACGTGTTTTTGTCTTTTATCCCCCAGGGGGGAACGTGGGGGAATTTTTGAAAAATTGATAGATATAATTTTAAGTTTGGTAAAGATCTAAGTTTCTGCCAAGCACCGTTGAATTCTGTCTAGCCGTTCTCGAGTGATGCCCGGACAAACAAAGCAACATACAGACACGATGGCACACACACACTGGCAAAATTTTCTGAAGTCATTTTCGGCTTTCATGGTGTGTGAAACGTGAAGATATCACAAAAATTTTAGATTCTGACAAATTTACAGACAAAAGTCTGATTTTATTAATATAGATTTGTAACTTAGCTCTTTATTGTATTGTTGAAATTGTCTGAATATATATATTTTTTTCTTAACAAACTTGCTGGGATTTTTTTTTTTTTTAACATATTCATTTTAATTTGCAAATGAATTATTTACAAAGTAATTCCCTAAAAAAAATTAACACTCTATAAGTAAGTATATTAAAAAATTTTGAAGATTATTTATTTATTATTAAGTTTTCAAGATAGATTCTATTGCAAAACTTCTCTGCACCTATTTGACAGTGTAAGTGTGTATGTTATTGGTTTTAAATTTGAAATAAGTGATCACTCATTTATTATTTATCACATATTAGTAATTTGAATTTGTTACAAAGTATTAATGATCCTTGTAAGAATTCTTAATTATATTTCGTATGTTCAAGAAAATGGTGAGTTTTGATAGGATTCTTTAAATATTGATCCTGGACATATAAAATGCAAAGTTACATAAGTAAAAAAAAGTTCAGAAATTTATGAGTTAAGGAGTTAAAAATTTAAATTTTTTATATTAACTTCTTGCAAAAAAATTTTCAGTGATAAGAGATTTTATATATCACAGGGCCTCACGTTTTAAAAGGCCTCGAGTCCTGTTCTCAACGAATTGTATGTAATTGTTTTTTCCATAAACACATAATCATTTTCTTTTGCATTTATGATTAATTTACCATGCGTCATTTATGACAAATTTTATCCAGAAACTTAACTACATGGAAATTTGTACAGTGATTGTTTTAAGTTATTATTTTGATTGTTTTATTTATACTTCGTAAGTAGTAATATGAATTTAATAAATAGCATTATTATTATTTTATTGCCAAGTTTGGTTTTTCACCAAACTATTTTCAATTTTCACCAATTTTTTTTTTTTTTGACATTTTGGGAAATTGTTTTGAAGGATCGTGAATGGTATAGAGTAACAAGGAAATAATTGCATATTTCAGCATTTAATTGCTTTATTGAGTGTAAATTTTGACAGTTAGTAAAGAAATGGTTTAATGTTAATGCTTTCAAAATAGGCCGCAAAAATATTGGGTATTTTGGGAAATACTTTAAAAAAAGAAAAGAATGAAATAATCCCAAATTTCGGCACTTGTTTTATTTAATAAAAAAAAAAAAAAAAAATGCTCTGGTCCTAAAACCTAGTCCTAATACCTAGATCCTAAAATTATCACGTATTTCGGGAGGTAGTTTTTGAAAAAGTACGAATAAGTCGGTTAAGTGACAAAATCTCACATATTTCGGCAGTTGCTTGTCCTTTTGAATAACAGGCCTCAAAATTATTGCATATTTCGGTAAATAGATTTTTAAAAGTGCGAATTTTACCAATTAGCAAAGGAATAATCTCTAATTTCGGCAATCAGATGCATTAAGCTTTAGTAATAGCAAGATATCGATTAAATGTTTGAGTAAAAAGACACAAATTTTTCGCATATTTCGGAAAAAAGTTTTGAAAAAAGCAGAAAATTTATCAATTACAAATGTAATAATCGCATATTTCGGCAACTAACAGTAGAAATACCATATTTTTCGGAAATCTTCTTAAAAGAAAAACACAAATTTAATTGATTAGTGGTACACTTACATCTAAAAGTGACTACCAAAGGTGCAAACTTGGCTATCACTTTTATGACTCTGGTAGCTAGTGTTTACTATTCATATTTGATAGTCTAGAGCATTATCCTACGCAAAATATTTTTTTTTTTTTCTAGATTTATATCCTATTGATATTCAGTTAGAGAATTGTTTTTCTGGAAATAAATAAGCCAGTTGACCAGTTCCCTCTCCCCCTTCGTAAATAAATGTGTAAAATTATTTTAACAAATGATCAGATGAATTAACTGTGCACGAAGAAATTACGAATAAAGAATATCTTATTTTAATAACTGTTAGAAATTTATTGTGCTATTAGACAAATTATTCAAATAATAAAAGTGCTACATTTGTGACTATTTGTTTACTAATAATTGTATAGAAATACCTATAAAACCAGTTATAACGTACAGTGGCGGATTTAAGGGGGGGGGGGCTAGGGGGCTGAAGCCCCCCCCCCCCCAAAACACTGACATTCACAATTAAATATTGAAATTGTAAATTTTTTATTGGTCTAGAATAACATTTTGAAAAATCTTAGCCCCCCCCCCAAAGTAGAGTTCTGGATCCGCCACTGATAACGTATATATACATATAAAATCAGTCTCTATATAAATCTCTTGTTTTATTATAAAATACTTAGCTACATAAAAACATATTTTTACTTTCTTCTATATAAATACATAAGAAGAAAGTATTGGCTTTGTGAAAACTTTCTAACTCTAATTTTCAGCAGATTTACACATTTTGAGATGTCCTGAACACGACATGACTGTTTCTAGAAAATGTCTGTCCGTGTGTATCATAGATATTCTGGACGCTGTATCTCTCGAACCAAAGAATGAAATTTAACCAAACTTCATATTTAGTTAAACCCTGACCTAAACTGGTGCTGATTACGTTTGTGATCAATCACTCAACAGGTGAAACTCTGATTCAATTTTTTCTAAATTTTTAACAGGGATGACAAGAAGATGGTTATGGAGGATTTCGCAGTAGGACAAAATTTCGCATAAATGTACAAAATGAGTCATTTTTAACATTATATATTTTATATTGGTTGTAAAATTAATGATGATAGTAGTAGAAACTAGAAAAAAAAGTATGTGCATGCAGGATGTGAATTTTTAATAAAGGTATCTTTCGTCGATATGTTTAAAATGAATGGTTAAAATTCAGTGATTAGTGATAATTTAAAACAAAGTTATAGATTCTTTTTCTATTACTTCCATTACCCTACTACCGTAGGTAATGAAAGTATTGTATTTGGTCCAAAAATTCAATATCGAGATTTCACTTGATTTATGCATTTTAAGGTCCCCTGAGTCCAAAGAAGTGGTTTTTGGCAATTGGTCGGTCTGTCTGTCTGTGTCTCTCTCTCTCTCTGTGTGTGTGTGTAATCTTCTGGCTATCATATCTCTGGAACTAATAAAGATAAAGCTTCAGAATTAAGACGGGTCTAGTGTACAGATGAATTTTCCAAATTTTGGTGAAAATTGAAAGACCGGAAGTCTGTATCTCAAAAATGGCTCTATTTTCTTCAAATTTGCTATGTAAACACTCTATTAGATGTCCTTTCGAATGATATAGTTGATTAGTTCAGGAAAATGGATAGGTGCCCTGTATAAATAGCTCAATTTCAGGTCTTGCAAGCACGTTCCTTTAAAAACAGCTGTACGGATTTTTTTCAAACTTGCCCTATTAACTCACTTTTATATATACTTTTGTATGTAATTATTGTTTTCCAGTCAATAATTGATTTTTTTGGAAAAGTTGGTATCTCAAAAACGGGTCTAACAATTTTCTTGAAAATTGTTATATAAATCCATTTCTTTCTCGCATATTATGTGGTTATTAGAGAAAAATTAAGTCTTCCTGCGAAGGTAGGTCATCTTCAAATCTCGGAAATTTGTATTTAAAAAAATAACTCTACCATTTTTTTCTCTTATTTTTTACCTCGCTATATGTAAGCTTCGTTTTAGGTCTTTATAAGTTTCTCTTACTTAATGGGTAATGGAAGTCGTGTGGTTGTTTCACACCAGACTTTTTTTTTTAAAGAAAACTGTTGTTGCCACAAAATTGATTTTCTTTTGGAATTTAATGTTATATTTCTCTGAGATAAAAATAGTTTGCATATATCATGGAAAGTAATTTTAATAAATGATAATTTAATAAATTTTTACTACATGAATTTCTATAAGACTATGTAGAAGAAAGTCTTGTGATAGCAACAATATACTAGTTAAAAATGACGTCAGTTTTACTAGAAGTTTTTCACACGTGCAAATCTAATTTTTGACCAAAATTGATTTCAAGTACATTACTGATATACTCACGTGCAAAGAGCAGTAAATAAAAATAAATAATAATAAAATCTTTATCAAAACAAGTATGTTGTGGCCACACTTTCTTCCATATTTTCCGATACAAATTCACTCAGTAAAAATAATTTATTAAAATTATTATTTAAAATAGTTATTGTCCATGGTAATGCAGATGAATTCCATATTAGAGAAGTAGTATAACACTAAATATATATATATATATAAAGGGTCAATTTTATACTCAATACTAGCCCGCTTCGCTGTTCACTGTATTTAAAGGAATTTTCAAAAGAATTGGATCAGTATTTATTTTTTTAATCACATTATAAACAAACACACACACACACATTAAAAATATATATATATATTAAAATAAATAAGAAAATACATTGAAATTGCTCTAGACCTCACTTCGGGTACCCGCTGCCTATGGCAGCTCTTTTTTCCATCCGTACTGCATCAGGTCCAGATTCCCACTGTCTGCAGAAAGGTCTTTGAGGGCATTCATTAGTTACGTGAGGCGGTTTTGACAATTTTTTGACACACTCCTCCCCCTGGTGAGATTTCGTGAGATTTGGCTCCTCCCCCCTCTGGCTCGTCTGCTGCAATGTCCGTTGAGTGGTGCGTGTGTCTGGCCGTGGCCGATGGCACCTCAAAGCAATTGAAAGACTACTGTGCTGCTTCGCGGCGTTCTGATAGCCACGATAAATATAATCGTGTCAGATTTTGCCATATCTAAGTCAAGAAACATGTTTTACTTGAATTTAACTCGGTTTCTTTGCAATTTTACACTGTTTTTTGCAGGGAAAGAATTACGTGATAATTGCCGAGACACCCCTCCTCACCTCTCCCTCAATGAGATTGGGTGAGATTCGGCTCGACAACCCCCCCCTGAACACCTCACATAATTAATGGATGCCCCTTTCCTGGGCACTTCCATCTGGGTATTATCGACGACATGTGGATCTTCTGTTTTTAAGAACTACAATTTTAAAGATGACTGTATCTCAGCATCTGTTATATATTTTAGTTTCTGAACTATGTGTTTTATAGCCCCCGTTCTTTACACTATATTACGATTTGATTTCGACCAGTATTATAAAATAAAATAAAGACTTTCTTTTAAAAGGAATTAAATACATGAAAAATAAGTTTTAATCAGTTTAATCCTTTCTACTATATACATGCTATTTTTCACCTAATAAATATTATTAAAAAAAAAAAAAAAAAAAAAGGATTTTTAATTTAAAGGAATTAATTTAGATTTAGAATGAAAAATAAAAAGATGTCATACTATAACAATTATGCATAAACATAACAATTTATTTCTATTGCATTACCATTTGATTATAAAAGAAAAAAAAAAAAAAAAATCGCCTTCAAATGAATGCATTAAATAAAAAATAAATTGCTTAATAGCTGTTGCTAAGATATGCAGACGATTACAGTGGGAGAATAAACTCATGAAAAATGAAACATAAAAGCCAGTATTTAAAATTGAAAAAAAAAAAAATAATAATAATTAAAAAAGTTCAATTTGAAACGCCTACAGGGTCCCAGGTACCCGTCTGCTAAATTTTATAGTTCTGCGATTAGTAGTGTGATCACCAGAGCGCAGACACGCCCACATACAGACACTTCTCTTTATTTATATAGATTACATTATTATTTTTTTTTGGTTAAAAATGAAAAAAATAAATAAAATAAATGAATTATTGCAGATTGATGGTTTAACATTTCACTTTAAAAGTATTGGCGAGCTCTTTTGAAAGAGCTTTTGCTCTTTTTTTTTTTACTTTTTTTATATTAAATATATATATTTAAATACACAAATGCACTTATTTCATAAGGTGCAAACCAAACAACATAAAATATAATACAGAACTCAAAATTAAGATACAAAAAATTAAAAGTAAAAATTAATATAGAATACTGAATATTATAATGAAATATAAATAATTTACAACATTTATAGTTTTTGAGATTATTAGAAAGATGCAAGATAATATTCTAATACGCAAGATTCATTTTTATATTACATGCAAATAGCATAAAGATGTGTATTTGAAATTTTAAAAATGTGATTTGACATTAAAGAATTCAGAATGTATAATTATATCATCATTTAAATACATAAAGTAAAACAGAATACAATATCTAAGTAACACAATTATAGACAAAGCATAGTCGAAATATTTTCATAAAGATTCAGGCAAAAGAAATATTTAATTTTTAAGGAAATGTTGAAATGGGAAATGTAACAGATTTCATGGATAAAATCTATAATAAAAAATAAGTACAGTAAACTCCCGATTATCTGCGGTGGATGGGGAATAGACAACCGCAGATAATCGAATCAGCGGATAATCCGCAAAATGGTCAAAAAGGGGATATAAATCAACACATAAAGCCTTTTGAGGATGGCCTATAAATACAATTTAACATACTAAGGAAAATGCAAAAGGATAAAGCAGGTGCAAGGGGCAGGGGAAGGAGGGGGTGGTAAACTAGCATAAATCATCCCTTTGCTTTAATCTCTCAATAGCCCTCAGGAAACTGACCAGTTTCAAACTCTTTCCTTACAAGCCTGAAGATCCAAGAGACGTGATTGAGAGGCGATTAGGTTATGATGGATTAGGATTGCTGTTGACAGTACCTATCAGATCAGACAATGGATATTGTTTAGAAAAATGATGCGTTTTTTGTAATTTCTTGTAAATTCCCATTGACATATTTTGAGGAGGGCAAAGCAAGAATTTCACTACTTGGCTGGGAAAATGGGAGTGTTTTCCACCCTGTGACTAAAAGCCACAATTTGTACTCATTTAAAGAAAAAAAAATGCTTTTTGGCCGTTGGGTCAACTTTGAAGAATTATGTAACCCTGACTTAAGATGTCTTGGTTGCCCTTTTAAATTCAGGCCCTTGAGGACCGCGGATAATCTGCAAAGCAGATAATCCGACTGCCAATAATCAGGAGTCTACTGTATTGCAGATGAATGAAATAAATAGAAATCAATTAAAAGTAAAATTTGATATTGATATCTATACAAATAAGTAAATAATAATAATAATAAAACATTAGTATTTATTCAAAACAACTATTAGTAGATAAAATTCCTTTTGCTTACAAAAAATCAACAAAACCTTTGGTTTGATTTTTATTCAAAATAACTATTTAGTTTACAATATTTCAATTAAAAAAAAAACATATTTTAAAAATTCAAATGTTTTAAAAATGAAATGAATAAGCTGTAGAAACTAATAACAGTATTTTTGTGAAATAAATTAATAATTTTTTTAATGACTTCATATGCTTAAACAACAAAATTTAAAGCTAAGAATTTTAATCACAATTAAAACAATTAATGATTAGTAAAGAAAAAAATAGAAAAGTTACCAATTTTATAACTTAAGATACCCATTAATATTTATTGCTAAGATCTTTTACTACATATAAAATGCTAAAAATCAATAGTATTTTTAAGATTAATTTCTTAATTTTCTATTTTTTGAAGCAAGGTTTGAAGCTTCATTTTTTATTTTGCGTATAACTACAGACGTTACAAATTTCCCCATAGTCTTATTTCTGTATACGTTTGTGAAATGTATTGCATAGTTTGAACCAAACATTAAAATTAATGCAGCTTTTAAAAATTTACGTGTATTTACTACCATGCATGTATGCACACTTCACATACATTAAAGAAAAAAAAAATGACTAGATGCAACTAATTTGTCATGCTTAAATCAGAAAATGTATGAAAATCGGTACAGCAGCAATCCCACACTTATTTAAAAAATAAATAAATAAACGAAAATGAAGCTCCGATGTGAATAGGTTACCAGTAAAAAGCGTCGATACACCAAATCATATCACCGCATCACAAATTGCTAATTCATGCCGTATCAAAGCTAACCCAAGTGAGTTACATCCGCTTTATCTCCTCTCCTTATTCAGGATTGAGGCGATCGTATCTGCAGAAACGAAAATTTGTTCTGCAGAACAGTTTATAAACCATTCTTTGAGTTTCTCTCTCTCTCTCTCTCTCTCTCTTATTTATTTTTAAATACAATGGCAAAATTTAACTGACTTAAGTAAAATCTTTCTGCAAGAACATTTCTGTTTCTGCGACATTGTCGCCGTGTTTCTGCCACGGAGGCACTAGTTTTTGTGAGTGTGTAACTACATATCAATTTATGTGAAATTTCTGTGCAGTAGTACTTGATATAGTCGCCACAAAATTTTGTCACACACATAGACAGACATTTTCTAAAAATTGTCAAATCGTGTTCTACAGCTCTCAAAACGTGTAAATCCATCAAAACCCGAGGGCGAAAATTTTAACAAATCCAATACTTTCTTCTATTGAATATAGAAGAAAGTAATAAAAGAAAAAACATTTACGGACTTTGTTGCAATAAACCTTACAGTAAGAGAAAAAAAATATAGCTAAGGATCATATGAGTTCTGAAAGGACTCATATGATCATAAAGAAGATACATATGTAACAAATTTGTGTTTTAAAAATGCTAGTTCATGGGTTTTGTTACAATAAATGAACATGCCGTGAAACCTAAAATTATTTTAGCGAAAGATCAGATGCATTCACTGTGAATGAAGAAATATATATGTAATGAGCCTAAAGAAGTTTAAACTTTTATCTTTCCTAAGTTTAGAATATTTTATTTATTTTTTATAGTGCAGGCAGAGAGCTCCCCCTTCCCCTTAAAGAGGGCTCTATATCTTTCATATATCTAACAATTGTGAAATAAATACATGGTGAGTAATTTTGGAGGACAAGGCCTCACAAAAAGTTTTGCACCCGGTCTTGCTTTTCCTAGGATCGGCTCTGTATAAACAGTAGGATAAATAGTGCTTTCAGGAATTAGTGAATAAAGCAAAAAACACACTGTTTCTTATGTATTGCACCCAAAGTTTAGAACTTTTTTATATTTTAACTCCAGTAGAATTGTTTTCAAAATTTTTACCATGCTATTTAGAAGCATGTTTTGCATTATATGAGTTACACAAACAAAACTTGCGTCTTAAATTGCAAGGAAATGATTAATTTTAAAATGCAAGATTTTTTACACTTTAATAGGATTGATTTTACAATTCTTTTTATCTTTTCATTTAAGATTAGTTTAAAAATTGATTTGATGCTAAAATTATGTTCAAGTAATTGCAAAATTTATTTTTAAATATTCTCTCTTTCCCACCTCCCTCTCTCTTACTCTCAAATTTTGTCTTTTCCTGCTTATTTTGAAGTATTTTTTTTTTTTTTTTTTTTTTTTTTTAATTAATTTTGCAATGTAGGAAGAAATAAGCAAATAAAGTATGCATCTTTTCTGTGTCAAAGATGCCAATAAATCTGAAGTATTAAAAATGAATATTTTTCATTTGAAATTTTATGAACGTATTTGTATAGTTTTTTCCTCGTGTGCATTTTTTTTCTTTGATATTAATTTTATGAACACGCATGTTTAATCTTTTTTTAATTTTCTGCACTCTGCCTGTCTGCTGTTTCCAGATGCACAATATTACTTTTATTTTATACTCGCAGGCTACACCCGCTTCGCTGGTCACTATTTTTAAATGAATCACTATAATTAATGAATTCTCAAAATTGCATTAATTTTTATCATGTGAAAAAGAAAAAAGAAAAGAATTCTGATTGGGAAAAATGTTGCACCAGGTCCCCACTGCCTTCGGCAGCACAGGCCATTTTGTGCGGCACGCGCACATTTTTATTTGACATTCTTAAGGAATCACTATATTATTGTAAAGGAAAAATATAAGTTAGAGGGTTAGAGGGTGCAAATTAGATCCCCCCTTTTTAGCACTAAATTCGTCCGGAGAAATCTATTGGAGCTGATGTCACAAATTTTAGTGTGTGGCTTTTTTACCTGTGTCCAACACCCATTGTAACAGCACTTTGTGAAAGCCCCCCCCCCCTTTACCCCTTTGAAGGTGGGGAATAAAAGAGTAAAATCACTGATTCACTGACTCAACACAGTCGTGGCGATTGCATGGGAGATACTCGCAAATTTTGTTGAGCATGTTGGTTTTTGGACCCTGATGCCCATTAAGGCGGGATTTTGCGGAGTATCCCCATTCCTGGGGGGGGGGGGGCACAGAAGGCAAAAAAAAAACCTTAAACCTTATAAGCATAATTCGGCTCCAAATTGCTTCACAGTGAAGGAATTGCAGAGAGAGAGACTATACTTCAATGGGAAAAAAGCATTTTCTGCGACTTGAATTTTGCATTTTTAAGGGGGGGGGGTAAAAACGATTTTTGGAGGTGAATTTACCAAAATACGGATTTTCGAGTAAAATTCTACCAGTAATAGTCCAAATGTATAGAAAATCGCCAAGAGTGTTCTTGAAGATATTTTCAAAAACTTTCTTTTGATTTTTTCCAATTTTCGATATTGGGGGAGAGTTACGAGGGGGCAAATTTCCTTTTAGTGCTAAATTCGTCCGTGGAAATCTATAGGAGCTAAGGTCACAAATTTTAGTGTGGCTTATTTATGTGTGTCTAACACCCATTGTAATGCGATTTTACGAAAGCCCCCCCCTTTGGGGTTGGTGGGGGGGAATAAACATGTTTCAAAGCATAACTTTGCTTCAAATTATCTCAGTAAGATTAAATTTTATGTGTGGGTCGTTTATGCATTCCCAACACGCACTATAAAGGGATTTTACGAAATTTATCCCTCTCTCTCTTTAAGGGCAGGGGGAGAATAAACACGTTTCCAAGCATAAATTTGCTTCAAATTATCTCAGTAAGATTAAATTTATGTGTAAACTGTTTATGCGTTCCCAACAAGCACTATAAGGGGATTTTACGAAATTTCTCCTTCCCCCTCCTTCAAAGGTGGGGAGGGGGCAAAAAACGCTTTTAAGAGTAACTCTGCTCCAAATTATCTCAGAAAAGCGATTTTTTTAATATGTTGATTGGTTAAGCGAACTCAAGCCACACACTACTAAGGGATTTTGTAAAATTCCACCTTATCCCCCTTGGGGTGGGGTTGGGGCAAAATCATGTTTTCATGCGTAACTCTGCTTCAAACTATCTTAGACGATTTTTTATGTGCGGGCTGGTTATATGTTCCCAACACGCACTATAAGGGGATTTTGTGAAATTTCCCTTTTCCCCCTTTTAAGGATGGAGTGTGTGTGTGGGGGGGGGGCACTTTTTTAAGAGTAACATTGCTCCAAATTATCTCAGGAAAGCGATTTTTTGATAGGTTAATTGGTTATGCATACTCAACACAAACTACAAAGGGATTATTTGGAATTCAGTGCTATCATCCCCTTGAGGGTTGGGAGGGATTAAAAACATGTTTCCATGCGTAACTATGTTCCAAACTATCTCAGAATGGAAATTTTTTATGCGTGGACTGCTTATGTGTATTCAACACACACTACAAAGTGATTTTGTAAAACTCCACCCTACCTCATCTTAGGGGGTGGGGGGAACATGTATTCATGTGTAACTCTGCAATAAATTATCTTATGAAGGAGATTTTGGATGTGTGGGTCAGTAGTTATATGTATCTAACTCCTAATCTAAAGATATTTTGCAAAATCTCCCCCTCCTTTCCTTTAAGAGCAGGCCAGGGGAGGGGGCTAAAAAACACATTTTAAAACATAACTTTGCTTCAAATAATCTTAGAATCCTGATTTTTTAATATGTGGGTTAGGTATGTGTATGCAACATGCACTATAAAGGGATTTTGTGAAGTATGGCGAGTGGGAAAACCGCAATCGAAGGTATCAAGAACTTTAACTTAGATTTTGACAGATTTCAATGATTTTATTATTATTATTATTAATGATATAGTATTTTGAGACTTCATTTCAATATAATGACCAGCGAAGCGGGCATAGCCTGCTAGTTTTTATATAAAATCTCTAATTTTTATCTGAAGTTAGGAACCTCTAATTTTAAAAATTAATTTTATAAAATAGAATATGTTTGAATTTATGAGTTAATAAACTATTTTGAGATACCTGTATTTAATGTATCATTGTCGTCCCTCAAAGGCCGACTTTGCGACTCAGAAGGGTAGCTAGTTAACCAAGTATTTAGACATTTGGAAATTTTTTTTAATCTTCTTTTCTTTTCGAAGTGCCACATTGATAGATGCGTTTCATGTTGACACAGCTCTGACACTGCTTTAAATACAACCCTACTACGAGACTTAACAAGTGCAACAAAGAAGTCAGTTATATTAGGTAAGAACAAGAATTGTAGCTCTGAAGAGGTTAACTATTAGACGCTACATTTAAAATTTCGTGGCTGCTTAAGATAGAATATAAATACAGGATGAAGATGAAGCATGGAGCAGCGATCCCCATGAATGAAACATTCTCGACTTTCCTTGTGCACCCATTCTAGATGAAAACAATCAAGAAAGACAAGGTTTTCATAGTAAAGTTTAAATACTGGTTTGGTCATGACCAAAAAATTTAAGTTTTTTGGTCATGAACTCGCCTGAAATTATGAGCACTACACAACTTGCGATGTGTCAAAATTAATTGTAAATCCGTAAAATTATAGGTAAATAAATAGTCAAATTACTCTGTGTAATTAATTATAAAGCAGTATGTTTTGAGGGGTTTTCTGGGGCCCCCTTGTGCTGAGGGCCCTCGGTTATCGCCGACTGAGCCAGTCTAGGCCTGCACCCAGGGATAAGATTCCTCAGACTTTTGTAGGACTTATCTTAAAATTTTAAAAGTAATGTTCAGATCTTTTTATTTTAAAATATCCTTATTTTTGTTTAATTCTCTTTGTTCTTGAACAATTTATTTTCATATATTCTCATATTCGGTTATTGAAAGAATGATTTCTTGTATTTGTTTCTTCTTTTATTGCAAAAATTGAAATATTTTTGAGTTTTGCACATATTTTCAGACTTTTTGTCCATTTTTCTCTCTCATCCCTGTTCACCTGAATGATTTCTTTCAGCCATATTAATTAAGGTACTTGTACAGTCATTCAGTATAAATCCTATTTAATTTTTCTTTCTGAATATCTATTGGGTGAGTGCAAAAGTTCTACCCATTTTTATTACCCATAAAGAAAGGCAAATAAACGCAAAATGAAGAGTACCTATTATTGTACATAATCCCCATTGCTATCTATGACCTCTTGCCATCTTTCTGGTAGGAGATCAATCCCACAACGGTTTTGGATGGCAGTTTTCACAGCATCAAGATCATCAAAGATTTTCTCACTGAAGGAATTGTTCAATGCACGAAATAGGTGATAGTCAGTTGGTGCCAACTCAGGAGAATAGGCAGGGTGGGGTAAAACTTCCCAACCAAAGCCCAGTAACTTTTGCTGAGTGATAACAGCAGCATGTAGCCTGGTGTTATCGTGATCCCTGTGGCAGAATTTAGGCGACACAGCAACATTGTCACAGAAAAGAAATTGTCACTTGCGGAAAGATTTCCTCATAAAAATTGAAGATATTCTTAAATTTCCGTAGAAAATAGAAACTCATATCTTATATTTAAGAATTCTTCAGCAGTCTATTAGTAATATTAATATTTTTATAATTATATGTACATATTATGTATGAATTAGAAAATATGTCAATATTGTCTTGCAGAAAATATTTGAATGAACAAGACATGTTGCAGAAAGCATAAAAATATTCTGTTGCAGGGATCGTGATGAAGGATACACCATGATGATTGATGAGACCTGGCCACTTTGCTACCAAATTTGAATGCACCCTGTCTAACCGTAGACAGTAGAAGGTAGCATTGATGGTTTGGTTGAGTGGCAGGACCTCCCAGTGAATTATTCCCTGCACATCCCACCACACACTCAATAACACTTTGGCATGAAGTTCAGCTTTCAAAGTCGATGCAGGCAGATCAGATGTGCGACACACAGTCCTACGACGCTTTACGTTACGGTACATAACCCACTTCTCATCTAGTGTCACAATTTGTGTCAAGAATGGGTCATTTTTGTACCAGCAATGCAAGGAAACACAGGTGACGATTCGGTCATCCCATTGATTAGCTGTCAGGTTATGTGGAACCCAAAAATCCAACTTTTTCGTAAAAACAAATTAACCAGCCGTCTGTCGGCCGTTGTCCGCTGTACTTTGAAGGTATCCGCTAATTCTTGTACGGTTGGGTTTGGGTTGTTCCTTATGTCTTGGTCAATATGTCGTCATCTCCAACGTGTGATGGCTGTCCACTCCTAGCCTGATCTTTTCAGCTTCTGTCTCCTTCCCTAAATTTATGAAACCATCGACATTATGTACTTTCATCTATTGTATCCTCCCCATAAACTTGACAAACATTGCGACATACTGCGACTGCCGTACTCTTTTTATCAAACTCGTATAACAGACAATGTTTTATATCCTCTTTCTCGCTTTCCATGTTACACCCTCTGATTTATTTATTTACTTTTTTTTTGAGATGATTAACGTTGTGAGACGCGAGGCATTCACATGCTTGATTGACTGACGATTTGCGTCATTACAATGTCATGTGTGACATCAGTTCCATTGGAAATTTTCATATCCAAAAGAGGGTAGAACTTTTGCACTCACCCAATAGTTCATTGTAGTTTTCTGCTTTGTATACTCATTATGTTTTATATTTAGGAAAGTTATTGAGTATAACACACAACACATGCCATACAAGTAGTCAGTCTGGGTTCTAATGAAAGATAAAATATATTTATTTCTACACCTATTTTATACATTTTCTTTTTCCCTCTTTCATGTCAGCAAATAATACTCTTCTATCTTTAAATAAAATTTAAATGTTGATCTTTAGGCAAAATTAAATATTCTGAGCGTATATACGATGCGTGTATGGATGCCTTTGACTGCCTACCTTTATCAGCACTTATGAACCAACAGTTTTTATGTGTTCATGGAGGGCTCTCACCTGAAGTGCATAATTTGGACGATATCAGAAAGGTAAAATTTTGATTCCTTAATTATTTTATAGCTGCAACTATTTTCTCTTGTATATTAACTTAAAAGTGTTTTCCTTTTGCTAATTCTTAAACAGGAATTTAATTTATGGGTGTTAATAGTAGATTATGTTTCATTTTATTAGAGTTAAATAAATTTTGCTTTAGGGAAGTGTGATCGCATAACATGTAATTTTGAAGGCATTCCAAATGATTATTATATTTTTTCTATACAAAATTATCAACTTTTTTATCTATGCCAAACAATACAAGTAATACAAGCTGAAAATGCATACTTGCCAACTTTTCCGGTTTTCCCGGAAGACTTCCGGTTTTTTAGCGTATCTTCCGGTCTTCCGGACAGATGATGAAATCTTCCGTTTTTAAAAAAGTCGCGGATATCGTTCGTTTTAAAAAGAAACCCCAAATGTTCTACGAAAACTTCCGATTCCCAATCTTTCTCCATCCATAACATGAATGCCAATATTCATTTCAAACTTGCTTTATGAGATTCTAGAACATGTAAAGAAATATAATGTTAAATATTTCTTGCTGATGTAATTATTCCCCCCTCCCCTTTATCTATCTCCAACTAGTGATCAGCAATCAAATTTTCTGCAGAAGTCTTTTGTTTCCTCATCTTTATCTATCTGCAACATAACAGTATTAATTTTAAACTTCTTTCATTAGATTCTAGAAGTAGAGTTCAAAAAGTTTAATATTTCTTACTCTGTAATCATTTTTGTATTCCCCTCCCCCTTCCCCCGGATTGTGATCAATGATCAACTCTAGAAACAATAAAGTAATGGAAGTGCTCAATATTTCTGATGTATGTAATTATTTTTAGACCTTTATTGCTGAATTTAATGGGGGGGGGGGGGGGGGGGCACAAAACAATTTTATAGATTGTTTCAAAATATTAAAATTGTAAAACTGTATTGTTTAATACGTCAAAGAAAAAAAAATCTTCCCTTTTTTTATGAAATCTTCTGGTTTTTCAACAAGAATCTTCCCTTTTTTTATTAAATTTGGTTGGCAAGTATGAAAATGGAAATCTATATATATGTATGTGTGTGTATAGATATATGTATGTATATATATATATATATACACACAGTGCGTGTCATAAATATACCAACTTTTGAAATTTTAGTTTTGTGATCTTGAAATTAAAACTTTTTAATTGGCATTGGTTTTTTTAAATTGTACATCTATAGCTCGCAAATAAAAGCAATTGACCTAAATAATATCAGATGTATCGTATTTAAAAGATACAAAAAAGTGAAAAACGTATGTTTGCAGCATGTCAAAAATATACCTACCCCAAAGAAAACCAAAGATTTTATGAAAAGTAGCACATCTTTAATAATTAACTACATTTCCATTTCTCTGGATTAACTGAAAAATGCGATTATTCATGCTATGCACAAGGTTACTTGTAGTTTGTTCATCAATTTTGAACCAGACATTCAAAATTGCAGCTTTAAGTTCGTCTGTAGAATGAAATTGTTTGTTATTGGCATATATCTCGTGTACAAGTATTCCCCAAAGGTTTTCCATTGGATTCAGATCAGGCGAGCAGGTGGGCCATTTTAATACTTGAATGCGATTGGCTGAAAATCATTGAGAAGTGGTGGAACTAGTATGGATGCTTGCATTATCTAGCTGAAAAGTGTACTTTTTGCGACGAAATCTTCTTAAAAATGGCAATAAATGTGTGTCTAACACTCTAACGAAGTTGTTGCTGTTCATCTTTAATGAAGTGAAAGAAAGTGGAAGGGTTCCTCGGCTACAGGAAGTACCCCATACCATAACACTTCCACCACCGAACTTTCTTCTGGAGAAATAACATTTTTCTTTCCTCCAATCTCTCCAATAGTGTTTAAACCCATCAGGTCCATCGAGATTAAATTTTTTTTCGTCGCTAAATATGATCTGTACAATAAAATATATATATATATGGTTTGGTACATATTATACAAGTGATTAATGAAAAGAGAAAAATTGTTCTGCCTTTAATTTTCTCTCTCCAAATTCGGATTTCGATGTATACCTTGGATTATGCTAGATTTGCTCACTTGCAATTGGCACTCTACTTTAATTTCACTGGCAGATTTTGTTGAATTTGATGCAATTCTAGAAATTTGCCTTTTCTTCTCGTTGAGTCAGCATTTTTAGGACGACCTCTTCGTCTTTTTATGCCATATGACCGCCTCTTTGTAACAAAATCTTGAATACATCCCTTGATCGATGTAGGTGGTTTGCAATAAAAGTATAACTTTTACCTGCAGCACGTAAAGATTCAGTTTGAGCTTTTACAAATTCAGTTAGTTCCTTGCCACATGTGATTCTTGAAAGAAATCGCAATATGCTTTTTACGCACATGGAAACTGTAAAAAATAGCACAGTAGGTATATTTATGACACGGCACACAATGTTCAGATTTCGATATCTGTACACTGATTTAATATTGTAAAAAAATTTCCGGTTTCTATTTAAAAATCAGATTATTCTTTCATAATGCAATAATTACTAATAAACTACATGCATAATATCTGATATTTTAAGGTTTCAATGAAAAACACAAGGGTAGGTATATTTATGACACGCAGAACATCTTAAATACCGACTTCTAAAAATCGGAATAATCTAAAATCCGGACCCTGATTTTTTTTACCTTTGTTTTCTAAACTGATGATAGATGGTACCACCACACAAATGTGGAATTTTTTATCTTATTTTTATTTTTTATCTTATTTTTATTTTTTATTTCTAAAAACCAATTTCAAAACTTGTTACTTTTTTATTTTAAAAGTAATATACACTTGGATTTTAGCTCTAACAAGGGAAGTATGAATCAGTAAAATTGCTACTGAAACTAAACCAAGCTTAATTGAAGAGCATGGTCGAAAACATAGGGTATAGTAGAAATTTGCTGCAACAACCTCCATGGGGGCGACATATGACCCTCTAATAGTTTTATTTCTATAAAAGCCAACAAAACACACATCGTATTAAGAACGAATGGTTCTGTGGTAGCGTGCTTAACTTCTGATACAGAGGTTCTCGGATAGAGACCCCACAAAGGCGTTTTGTATTTTAATTTTTTATTTCAAATAAAATAATTATTTTTTACATTTTTAATTAATTAAATTATTTTAAGAGAAAATATTAATTATAGTGAGTTTTTTTTTTTTTTTTTAAGTCTTCCAGTTAATAAAATATTGACCATGAATTTATGAAATATATATATGTATATATATATATATATATATATATATTTATAAAAAAAGAAAATATTTAAAGCTATGAATATAGTTTCTAATTTATAATAGTTATGTTAAAAGTAGAAAAATCATGAAACCATAAGTATTTTTTACAATTAGAACAAGAAATACAAAAAGATTGATCACAATTATTTGAATTACAATTTTGTTTACCGTCAATTACTGTTCATCACGAACATTTTATTAAATATTTGGCTTTTCATTGAGATAACTAGATTTGTAAAATCCATATTTACCCAGATTTTGAATTTTTTGAGATGTAAACTAATTATAAATTACTAAAATCATTTTGAGAAAATTTGTCATCATGTTCAATATTATTATCAGCTCTTCCGACACCACTAAATTTAAGTTGTTTAATGAAACATTTGAAATAAAAGAATAAATAATTAAAAATCTATAAAACAAATATTTTAGTTGAAATTAAAATACAAAACGCCCTTGCAGAGACTTGATCTGAGGACCTTTGCAGTAGAAGTCAAGCACGCTACCACAGCACCATTCGTTCTTGTTACGACCTGTGTTTTGTTGGCTTTTATAGAAATAACTAAAACTATTAGGGAGTTATATCTCGTCCCCATGGGGGTTGTTGCAGCAAATTTGTGCTGTACCCAATGTTTTCGACCATGCTCTTTAATTTAAACTTGGTTTGGTTTCAATAGCAATTTTACTGATTCATACTTCCCTTGTAAAAGTAAATAAAAAAATTAATGATGTATCCATCCAATAGTATAGATCTTTTTCGTTTTTTCTTCTCTAAATAACAAAATACTTGTTTACTATCTGCCATCTTGAATTTGTATTTTGCTTACGATTTTTTTTTTTTGTCATATGAATAGGGGAAAGAAAGAAATAATATTATAATGAGTGGTAAGCGATTAAAAAAAAAAAAAAAAAAAGATTTTTTAAACTACTGATTAACAATAATAAAAAAAAAAATAATAACGGACAATGATTTAGTTATCTGTCCACTATATTATATTTGTAGAATAAAACTTAATATACTAATTTTTTAATTAAAAAATATCGGAATCTTTCAGAAAGGCAATTTTATTACTCTCTTAATACAGTACAAAGCCGAAAAAACAGACATTTTCGGCCGAAAAAATTATCTCCAACCCCAATAGCAACTTTTTTTTGAAGTAAAAATATTAGATTAAGCTTACTAAAAATAATATACATCTAATTTTACAACCATTTTTATTTTATTTTTCAGCATTTCAGATTCATTATTTTCAGAATTATTCATTTTTTTTTTTTTTAATTTCATGTTTAATTACGCTATACTCGGGGAACACAAAACTTGAGGACATTCTAAAGGCTGTAAGACCTTTTTACGCACTTGGCATTAATTGGGTTGCCACATCAGGTGATTTAGCGATGATTTGGGGAAGTAATGTATTTTTTTTTTTTTTTTCTTGATTAAAGTTACAAATATTTTTTCAGAGTATATTTTTTAGTTTCTTTAGAAATGAATTTACTCTAAAATGGTTTTATTTACAATCTATTATGAATCCATATTATTACTGTGAATTGAGTAATATACTAAATCTTACCGTGAGAGAAAAAAAAGTTTAATACCTGAATATTTTAAAAAAAGGGGGGAAAATCTAAATTAAATGTTATCTGCATGTATATTTTTTGTCTTTGTTTTCTTTAAAGAGTATTGATTTTTTTCTTTTTTAATTTAAAAATGTACTTTTAAAATATTTCAAATATATTTTGGCAGAAAAATTATTTTATCATAAGATTTAGACTGTGATTTATAAAACGCAGTATCATCTGGTTGTGAATGAACAAAAAGAAATGGATTTTCAATTTGCATTATCATTTACAGGTAAATCAGTAAATAATAAAAATAGTAAGAAAATGAGAAAGTGTAAATAGTTTAATGATTTTATGAAAAATTTAAATTAAAAAGAAATATATATTAATTTAAAATAAATATAGTGAATTTTCATATGCAGAGGCAATTTCTGTTTACAATTTGTTTATACATTCATTTTGTCTATACCCCGATTTTTTTATACTAAATATGAATATGAGAATTTTTGTATTCATTTCTGAATAAAGTTACAATTTATGTGAAGGGGAAAGAAATTTTAACTTGCTAATAAATGTGATTTTTCTTGATGTCTTTATAAACCTTTGTGATTGCTATTTTTAAACTGAGTTGAAACATTCATTTTCATAGCATTTTTAGGAGGTTGGATTGAGATTTTTATAGATAAGAAAATGGGAAATGTTACATTATTCGATTATTCAATTCTTTGGCATATGAATGAAAGCATGACATTCCATGCATTTTTCAGTTTATTTTGATGTGTGTGTAATGGATGCTTTGATATTAATGTGATATTTAAATTTAAAAGCAATTTAAAATTTTCAGAAACAATGTTTCCAAACTTTTTTTGAGGACTATTTCTTTCAGACAACATAGACCGAATAAAAATGATTCATCTTTTTATTGTGATTTTCTTTTTTCCTTTGCCACAGTTTAAAAAAAAAAAAAAAAAAAAAAATGCTAAAGGTAAAATTAAGAGATAATGTTTGAACAGAAAATTTCAGAAATTTATATAGTAACTGTTTGAATGGGCTGCAATTTATACAGAGGCTGTTCGCACATTTTTTAGATGATTTTGATGGAGTGTACTGAAGCAATTTCTCTCATATTTCGTGTTTTATTTGTTCAGTTTGATAGCCCTTGTTCTTAACTAACATTCTACATCATAATTTCTATGATAATAATGCTTTTTATAATATCGGAAGAGGTATATTTTTCTACTCCTTGAACGGCTTTCCAGAGTCCACAAAGCGTTGTAGGTTGGTGTTTGGATAATGTTGATTTTAAGAGTCGAAAAACACAAAAATCCAACAGTGATACATCAGAAGATTTAGCAGGAATGTCAGTGAAGGGTATGGTTTTAATTCCTGTTTTTTGTTCCATTTTTTTCTAGAAAAACAATTGCGGATTGCGATGTGTGGCTGCTTGTTTTGTCTTGATACAGTTCAACGGATTGATAGCATTGTGGATAAAGATCTTTATTTTCATTATTAAAAATTGGAATTAAAATATGTTCTTGAGAGTATTTAGAGTTGATTTGACATTTTTGTCACATTTTTTTTGCTTTTATCTTGCGCTTGTATGAAAAAACCAGTGGCAATCATAAATCCATTAGAAAAACTCTTTTTTGATGCTTTGAGCCATGTAGCAATTTTTTTTTTCTCCACTTTTGTGATAATAAATTGACCTTTTTTTATTGCAACCACTTAAATAGACCCAAGATTCATCTGTTGTTGCAACATTTTTTCATTTTTCTCCTGATAATGCTTTTCATAACGATTTCACTAAAAACTATCTTTGGAAAGAGTGGAAACCTATCCTTCCATCCACTGCCATTTTAAAAGTGCATTTTTGCATCTAAACAAAAATTATAAATATCAGAAGATAAATAAAACTTCCAAAAATATAACTGTTGTGAAAATAAAATTCTCCATGCAAACGATTTTTTCTTACTGCGAAATAAAATCGTCTAAAAAATGTGCGAACAGCCTGTAAACAAAGTTAACCCCCTTCCTTTTTTTAAAGGTTTTTGTTTATTTAAATCGAAAAGTAACTATTAGAGTAAATTATGTAGAGTAATTGCCGCAAATGAGTGAAAATTCAGTCATACTTGATACTGAAAAACTTAGCAATTGAATCAATACAAATTTTGTAGCCATTTGGAATTAATTTAGATATCTAAAAATATAAGTTTTTGACTTTTGTATGGATTTTGGAAGAACTTCGAAGCATTTTTATGAATATAGGAGGCTTTTGGCTCTAAATTCATATCACTAAAAGAGAGATTTCTAAGGACGAGAGAACCATTTCTTTCAGAGAGCCAATAATAATAATTGTCGTTAAAATTTTGCAGCAGACTACCTAGATTAAAGCTGACAGTGTCAGAAAGTACAGTCTGATGCATACACAATAAATAAATAGGCCTCTTTTATAAAATGATACTATGTGTAGGACAGAATTGAAATTTCATTTTAATTCACTTGGTTACTATAAACCTTTATTTAATTTAAACATAATGGTGTAGTTTTTATTCACTTTATGAAATTATTATTTTACCAACTAAATCCAAAAAATTATACGTAATAATTCTATTCAATGCAAGTTTTTTCTAATCAGATTTTTTTATACAGTAGAACTTGGATAATTCGAAGTTGAAGGGACCAGAGAAAAATTCGAAATATCCAAAAATTCGAATTACATATACTATTTTGTCAGAAAGGAGACATAAATAAAAAACAAATAAATAAAACTCTAGATCAAAGATTTAACACATACACTTTATATCTAAGAATATTGCTATATCCCCCACTCCCCCCAAATCAATATTAAATCAATATTTTTTTACGAGCTTAATTATTCAACACTTTTTAAAAAATAGTCAAATATTTTTGATGGCTTCTTTAAGTACAATCTTTGTGTTATGCCACATGACTTCAATCAATTGATACAAAAATAGAATCTTCTATATCAGACATGACTTTTAATTAAAAAGCCATCGAAATTCATGTACATGGACAGTATCTTCTGATGCACCAGTTAGGAAATACTCTTGCATTTTCTTATCCTACTTTTAAAAGACTGTTAAAAAAAAAAAAAAAAAAAAAAATTGCACTTTAGCTGAGAAAAATCTCGGGAACAAATTTTACTGTAATATTTTAAAGGTAATCGTATGAAAAATTCGAATTACCCAAAATAAAATTAGAATTATCCATGATTTTTTAACATTGTTTTCATACAAAATTCAAGGGACCGAGTAAAAAATTCCAATTATCCAGAATTTCGAATTAAACAAGTTCGAATTATTCAAGTTTCACTGTAATGAGATCCTTAAGAGTAAATATTTTAAACTACAGTATAGAAATTGCTACCTAATTGTTCTATATATGTTTAAAATTTTGTAATTTCTCTCCAAGGTATCGATCCATTTCTTATAAAGTCTGAAACAGTATTTATTTCCCAATTAATTTTCTTTAAGTAAATATTCATTAAAATAAAATTTGCCTTAGAATGGAATGGTTGCTAATTATGTAATTTCAGCTTTAAATAATTGATCTCTCTCTCATTTATATATAAGTCTGATTTTTTAAAAATGTTATTATGTTTTTCTTTTATTGTTTTATTAGGAAAGAAAAAAAAAAGGTAATAGTAAAATCTTTAGTACCTATGTAGTGCATAGGTACTAATGCAATTAATGTAAACACCAGATTAGTTGTTTGTATTGGGAATAAAAATATTTTGTACAACAATGTGTTGACGAATTGAAATTATATTATCAATGCAATAATAATAATAAAAATAAAATAAAAATTATTTCTCGAAAAATATTTTTCCTTAGTTTGCATATTTCATCAACATGTTTGGCGTTAATCTGGTGTGAAAATTTTCGAAAAGCTCAAATCCGTCAAAATTTTTACTCTATTTTTGATAGTTGTGAAATTAAAGAAACAGACTGTGCATTAATTATCTTCAAGTTTTCGGAAATAAAGTAATCTCTTAGCCTTGCTAAACTGTTTCCCACTCACAATTGGGGTTAAAAGGTTGCTTCCGGTATTCAGTCTTCTGCCAATATTTCGCCAACAGACTCTCTTCGCGAAACAATACATTTATAAAAATTTTATGCTTATCTGTTACAAAAAATACCATGTGTTAACATAAATACATTTAGCCAATCATTTTTCAGCTTACCAGAATAAAAAAAATTGAGTAAAAAGTTTATTACCCTTAAATATAGTAAAGAACTATTTTCTTTCGCAGAGGTACAATTTTTACAGGCTTCCACACACTATCAACTTATGCTTGTCTCGAGTAGAGTTATAATTTTCTTAATGATTGCTGCACTGCAGCCATCTATTGGCAGAACAGAGAAAAAAAATGATAGTCAATAAAAGAAACAGTAATTAGCTTTCATGCATATATAAAAATACACATGTTGATGAACATGTTGTTTTTATTTCTTCTAAAAATATTATATGAAAAAAATAAATAAAAAAAAAATAGAAAATTTCACAAAATGAAACGTAAAAATAAGCTAAAGATAAGCTAGATAAAAATAAGTTGAATACGAATCATTCATATTAAAAAAGAAAAATGTTAAGATTGATTAGTGCTGCCATCTGTTGGCAAAACACATAACCAAAACGATCGATTATCTCTGAATTTGAACTTATGATGTATTTACAAAATCAAAGATAAACTTTTGGATGGAAATCAAAAGTTTATTTTTGATTTCTAGGCTTTTTGTTTTCAACACAGAAAAAAGAAAAAAAAAAAAAATGCTTATATATATATATATATATATATATATATATATATTTTAAATAGTTATTTTGTCAATTTTCTTTTGCTACAATTTACAATTTTAGTATACAAATATTTCAATAAATAGTTTATTTTATTTACTTATTTATTTTGAGAAAGATATGTAAATAAAGTAAAAATAATAAAGTAAATATTTAAAAATCACAATATATCATTTTTAACTTGAACTCATCTATTATCTAAGTATTTAGTGAAATAATTTTTATTTATTTATTTTTTTTTAAGAATGACTAAAAATTTGGAATTGCTCCGATCCCGAGCACTCCAGATTTTCAGCATTCTACTGTAGTAAAAACTTTCTGAAGCATTATATTTGTAAAAAAAAAAAAAAAAAACTTACAAATTCTACTAAAATATTTTCAACAGCAAATCCGATATTATTACTGATTTATGTTTGAAACGTTTAACAATATAAAATTGTATATGTATTTGAATATGCGTTTTTATTTTTGGCAATTCCAATAGATGGCGCCACTACACATATTCTTTTATCCGGAATTTTCTAAACTCCGGAATTGCCGAGGTCCGAATGAGTCTGGATTTTCAATGCTGTACTGTGTATATATAATGAATAGAACATTAGAATAAAATAGTAATAGAAATAAAAGCTTTCTTCCTTTATTATTTTTCTTTTAAGTATATATATATGTTTACTCTTGGTATTAATTTTTTTCTGTATTTATATATTTTTTTTATTTTATTGCCTACTAGAGGGGAAAAGTAGGGTGGGGGGAGCTCTCATAAGGCTTTTATAAGAAAATAAATTGTGGTTTTGCAATTGTATATTGCTTAACCTTTAGTATTGTGAATGAATGTTGTAGCAAATAATAAATTAGTATGTGTAAAATTAATTGTTAAAAAAGAAAAGAAAAGGAATACTTCAGTGAGGTAATTTATTTTTAGTAGTTTGATTTGAATTTTTGAATTCTAGTTACAGTATTCAGGCATGAGAATTTTCTGCGGATCCGCAATTTTCCGCTTTTTTGTGATTTTTGTTAAAATCAAACTCCAATAACGATCAATGTTTAAACGCTCCACGAAAAACTTTAGATTCTCAGTCTTTTTCCATCCAAAATATAAATGTCAATAATCGTTTTAAACATGCTTTATCAGATTTTATAACTTATAAAAGAACAGAATTATTCAGTATTTCTCACTCGTGTAATTTTTTGTCCCCCCCCCCCTTTTCTTCTCTAACCATCGCCTATCAAACATTCTGCAGGAAGCCTTTTATTTTTGAATATTTATCCATCCACAACAAAAATGTCAATATTAATTTTGAACTTACTGTATGATATTCTAGAACCCATAAAGAAGTAGAATTGTGTTTAATATTTCTCACTCATGAACTGATTTTTAACCCCCCCCCCCTCCACCACCACCACCACCACCACCACTAGTCAATGTTGATTGCTAGCTATTTTTTTTTTTTTTTTTTTAAATACATGTTTTATTGTGTTGATGTGTTAGTCTTTTATTTTAATTTGTCACTTTTAAAATATTTTGTATAGTTTTTTCCTGTGAGCATTATTTTTCACTTGAAATAAATTTTATGAACATATTTGTATAGTTTTCCCCGCACGCATTATTTTTCATTTGAAATTAATTTTATGAACATGCGTATTTCCTCATTTTTTAATTTTCTGCACTCTCATGCCTGAGTATTTCTTCTTGTGCCATTTCACAATGTGAAGTAGTTTGGCAATCTTAGATACCTGATTCATTAAGAGGGGACAATACCTAATCTCGCCGGCAGCCTTCGCCCATGTTATTCTATGGGAAAATTTGTTGCTACAATTACACATTACCTAATGAATATTTTTAAATTCTGTTTTCGCAGTCAGAAAATTCATAACCGTTAAATGAGTACTCATTTTTGAAAAATTCATTTTTTTTAATTTTTACATTTTAATTTTTAGTTCAAAAATGCGATTTTTCACAAAATGCATTTTTCTCATTTTCTAATCACAAAATGAAATACTAAAATTTTAAAAAATCAATTTTTGGAAAACAAGTACCAATTTAACGCTCATGAATTTTCTAAATGTGAAAACAGAATTGAAAAATATTCATTAGGTAATGAGTAAACAAATTTTCCCATAGAATAACATGGGCAAAGGCTGCCGGCGAGATTAGGTATTGTCTGCTCTTAAGATTACATCCTATACCAGTATTCTCATTAAAGCTCAAGGCAGCAAAAATGTTTTATTTTTTTTCTCCTGTAAAAGTTTTAATATTGCTGGGAAATTTATGATTAATTTAGATTTCGATTTTTAATCTGAAAAGGACACTTCATAAAAATCCTTTAATTTTAAAACAAATCATTCGCAAAAGAACAGTAAATTTAAGACGAATCCTTTATTTAATAAAAGGAAAAGTTACATGAGAAAATTAGGTTTGCTAATGAGCCTAAAAAGTACAACAATGAAACACTCAAAATACAGTCTGTTAAAAATAAAGAACTATGATATTTGGGATATCCATTAGCTGTGCAATAATTGAATATTGACAGTCAAAAAATTTACATATGTAATCTGTGATTCAACTGAAATTGTATCAATGAAAATAAGTATTATTACCAGTTTATAATAATTCCAAAAAGAAAGTTTTCTGTTTCTTACCCAATTTTTCATCCCTGATGAGACCTTAAATGATATAATTTTATATGATTAGCTACCAAAATTTCTATACAATATAAATTTTTTGGTTTGAAAAAAGTACCGCTTATGTTTTACTTATAATTTCTGTGCAATGAATTTTTAGTTGGACAGATTTAAAGAGCCCCCAGCATTTGGTCCTATGTGCGACTTACTGTGGTCTGATCCGTTAGAAGATTTTGGCAATGAAAAGCATAACGAACATTTCAGTCACAACAGTGTCAGAGGTTGCTCCTATTTCTACAGGTATTTAAACAGGAACATTTTTTAAATTGAATTTCCTTTTATTATCTTTCTCGTTGAATCTTTTAGTTGTTATCTATGTGCTTTTTTCTACCAAGCATTTTAATTGCGAAATGAGGTTAGGTTTACATTTTAGAAATCTACTCTACTCAGTTCAGTTTTGTCTCATGTTTTATAAATCTGATTTTATTTTTATTTGTTGTTATTATGGTGTGTCTCAATTATAAATGATCTCTTGGTTTAGAAAATGCAAAAGAGTTTACATTTTTAATTCAGGTTCTTGTGACCAGTACTGCTTTAAAGTATTTTTGCATTCAACAGTGTTTTAGAGTTTTTCTAGGCAATAAATACTTTCTCATGTTTGACTCTTTCCAATATTACAAGAAATGGGGAAAGATGAGGCTGTCATAATGTGCCAACAAAATTTTATCTCATAAATCAGTAAATCAACTATTTTTTAGTTGTGTTATGCCTTTGTTGCTATTCAACTTTGTTTTTAGCATTTAAAATTCTAAAAAGTTCTTTTTTTTTTTTAATTAAAAATTAGATTTTTCCTTTAACTTGGTTAATATTGAATAACTTTATTTAGAGGGAAATATTACAAAGATTGAAACACAGCACAGTTTTAACATAAGTGTAAATTGCAAAAATTTTCAAAATAAGATAGCAAATAAGGTCATGCTCATAAGAATTTCTCCTCATTAATTTTCAAAGAGTAACATTTTTTGAATTTTTATACGAGCCCCTACATACAAATTGGGTCGATTAAAAAGTTTTTATTTTATATACAGAAATATTACAAAAGATTGCATAACTTTAGAGAGGGGGACCCTATATCAAAATTTAAATGTAAATTTGTAACTGCTACAAAAAGATAATGTGCATGATAACATTTACATTAAAACCATTTTTGCATGCTTAGAGTGGATTCGTGATCATGTCACATATTTTAAATCGTATTTTACATTAAGTCTGACATTTTTATTACTTTCCGAACACTATAGTGAGGAAAGTATTGTAATCATGTCAAAAATCCGAATTTGAGATTTTGATGTTTCTATACGTTTCCAAGTCCCCCGAGTCAGTTTTCACTATTTTTATGATGATGTATGTATGTCTGTGAGTGAACACGCTAGCGTCTAAACGCTTTGTTTTTTACGTGGACACAAAGAAAATTTCTTTATCATTATGGCCTACGGGGCCAAATTTTTAAAAGTGTGATAGCGTCTAAACGCCTTATTAATCTGAGAAAAAAATTTGTACACATGTTTTAGGTCACAGTTGCACCAACTGTATAGATTTTGGTTAATCTAGCACTTAGTTTTTTTACAGGGATACAAAAAATTCTTTATCATTATGGCCTATGGGACCCAATTTTTAAAAGTGTGATAGCATCTAAACGCCTCATTCAATTGAGCTGAAAATTTATATGAATATTATAAATCACTGTTGCACTAACGATAAGCATTTTGGTGAATCTAGCACTTATAGGTTTTTACAGGGACACAACGAAAAATTCTTTATCATTATGATCTATGGGCACAAAGTTCAGTAGCGTTCAATAAAACATCGTGTAATATATGGAGAAAAATACTCAAATACTCTATTATGGTTTTCTCTCTTTTGTTTGTTTAACAACTCCTCTTTATTTACTTTATATACAAAACTGTTAATTACTCAATGTTCGGAAAGTTGAGTGGAGTCACTCCAGATTTTTTGAATTAATAATAATAATAAAATAAATATATGGAAACATGCTATAATTTCAAATTTCAATTTTTTTTTTTTTTTTTTTTTTTCCAAATCGATGTATTAACATATGAATTGATGATTTTTTACTTATCCATATATGATAAAGTATTGTTTTGAGGTCAAAACTTCAAAACAGAGTTTTTTAAACTCCCTGTATCCGGAAAACAGGAAGTGTAAGCTTGAATTTCTGGTAGATACAGTTTAATATCCTTAGACTTCACTAAACAAAATGAATATATGCATGTGTTGTATAGAATAGGGTAGAAAAATCATTCATTATTCATCTACAGGGCAACACAAAAGAATTAGGATATTTTAGATATTTTGAAATTGCTGGAAGCAAATTTCAAATTGTGCTGTGTATTTATCATATTGTGCCAAATTTAAGTAAAGTATGTGCATATAATTTATAGAAATATACAGGGCTATTCAACATTCTTTTGTATTGAACGTAATTGATGAAAATGCTATATTACTCTTTACTAAGTCCAAGAAAACTGTTTCAAAACTTTAATTTTTTTTTTTTTTTTTGTCTCACGTTAGACAAAGTATTGTTTGATGTCTAATTTTCAGTGCTGAATTTTTGTCATTTTGTGGTTCCCTAAATACTAAAGTCAAATTTGTATTCAGAATTTGAAAATCATATGTGATTGTCGCTTCAAATGTTCCATCAAGATTTCTGAGCTTCAAGATGTGGTGTGGGTGAAAAATATCCAAATAATTTGGAATAAACTAATTTTAGTCTAAAATTAAATAAATGAATAAATAACTATTTTTAACTCTGCTTTGAAGTTCATATGCAATGCTTGTTATCTTACTTTTATTTTGTAATCTGTCTTTATAGGGTTAAGAGAAAGTATTGTCTATTCCTTTTAACTTTTTTTACATGAGCACAGTGGCGTAACACTTTTATTTTTACACATATTCTATGTCATAGTGTACTTCATAATATAATTCAGTTAGAAAGTGTTGCTCTTTTGTGCTCTTAAAAAATGTTGGTCAAATCTCTAAAAATGGAGGAATTTTTGCCAAAAATGCAAAATTGTGAAAATAATAGAAACTCAAAATGAACATGTTCTAACCTAATTAAATGCAAAAATTTCAGATGTGCGATCAGTCTGATATTATTTTTTATTTCAAGTCCGAAAAACCTTCTTATTGACCCTCATCCTTTTAGCATGTTTAATATTGATACATTTCATACTTTTATGAAAGCTGTCATAATTCTAAGACAGTCATTTCAAAGACCAACTTAGAACATCTACTGCCCCATCTTAAAAATTTAAATTTTTATCAGAGCGTACTTTTATTACTTATATTAAAACATTCACCTTATTTAAAGCTCTGTTAGTTATAGTACTTTCTGGGCAGATCTGCCCTTTCATCAGGAACTCTCCCGTGGTCCGCTACGTTCGAAACTGACTTGATTTCTTCTTTCTGTTGACTCTTCATGAGGTGGCGCCATGATCGATCTAGGTCTGTGTGCAACTCGTGCCCGTTACATGCTAATTGGTTATTAATTATTTCAATAGTTTTGCGGTAATAAGCGTAATCAGAGTTATTGTAGTTAACGATTTTTCTTGTTTTATTAAAATTGATATCAATAATATTTTCATTGTTAACTTTAGTGAGAGCTGTTGTTAATTTTCCATATTTGATGTCATTTCAGTGTTCTTTGATTCTAGTTGCTATTTTTCTCTTAGTAACTCCAATATAGTAACCTGTTTTTTTCTATCCGGGTAATTAAAAGGGATCTGATATATTCTTGCGGTTTCAAGAGGGGGAATTGAGTCTCTGTCATTTCTAATTAGTTGATAAATATTGGGGTTGGGTTTTATAGAGATGTTAATGTTATACATTTTAGCGGTATTTTTAATTTTAATAGAAGCTCCCTGATCAAATGGAATAGAATAAGTAAATTTTGAGGGTTTTCTTTTTGGTGATTTGGAATATTGTTAAGTCTATTGATCCTTTTTCTATATAATTTATCAACAAGGTATTTATTGTAACCTGCTTTGTTATATTTTTAATGTAGTTTATTTCTTTTTTTAGATCTGTGGGGTTATTGCAAATTGAAATCGCGTGATTGATATATGCCTGGATTGCATTAATTTTATATTTGTAAGGAGTTTTGCTGTGGTTGCTAATTATTTCTTCGTTTGATGTGGGTTTTTCTTGTGGAAAATATCTCCCCAAACAATTGGATGCATGAAAGTCACTAGATGGTGCTTACACGTCCAGTGACTTACTTTTTCACTTTGACATTTTTTTTTTTTTTAGATTTTCTGGAAGCACTCGGCAGATCACGTTTGACCTTTGACCTCATAGCATCAAAGTCATGTTAGATTTTAGAATTCTTGTTCCTTTACGGAACCTTTTAGACTATATGTTTGTTCTTTTTAATTTGATTTATTTAATTAATTTTGTAAATATGTAAATAGCTTTTTAAAAATATTGGAGCCTAGCTGTGCATCATTTGAAATCGAAAGTGTATCATTTTTTCTTCATTCTGTAGACTGTTGTGTTAATATTGTTTTGATATCGTTTAATTTTTACGTCCAGGTAATTAATTTCGTTGCTTATTTCAGGTTCACAAGTGAATTTTATATTATCTATTTGGTTTAGGATTTCCAGTATTTCATCGTTATTTTCGTTTTTATTTATAATGGCGAAAACGTCATCAACATATCGGACCCAGAAGATTAATTTATTATTTAATATTTCAAATATGTGGTTTTCAAGGATTCTCAATTTATGTTTGGCTATTATACCCGATACGGAAGATCCAATAGGGACTCCTTTATTTTGTTTGTATATTTTTCCATTAAATTTAAAGAAACTCTCGTTCAAAATTAAATTACTTATAGCCGTTAATGTGTTTGCCGTTTCATATTCGTGTTTTTCGTTAATTGAGGGTTACAGATTTATTATATCAAAACTTACAAATTTATATTCATTTTTAATTTCGATTTCTCTAATTCTTTTAATGAAGTCCTCGGTTGAAATTAAGCTATTATTTGTGGGGGATGGAGTTCACGATAAATGTTAGTCATATATTTTTCTAAATCATATGTAGGTCCTTCACTTTTGTTTACAATTGGACAGATTTTTGGAGGGGTTTTATGATCTTTTTATATCTGCCAAATAAACGGGGGGTGTTGAGAGCGTGGTTTTTAATATATGGAGTACTAATATATTTCCCTTTTTTATGAGTTCATTCGTTTTTTCTGTTAATTTCTTATTTGGGTCTTTTTTGACTATTGTTGTGCCTATTTCTTGGTTGGTTTCAGTCATTATTTTAACATAATCTTCTCTATTCATAATTGCTATCGTACCTGTTTTGTCCGTTAATGTACATGTTAAATTTTCATTCTTTTTAAGGTTTTTTAAGTTTTTATATCAGCTTTATTAATATTTTGATTACTTAAGGTTTTTTCAATTCCTTTTTCAGCAGTATATGTAATTTGGCTTTTAGTATGTTCAGGAGCTTTTTTTATGGCTGTTTCTATCTTTGCTATGCTATCGTTAAGATTGATTGATTGGTTGTTCTAAAATATACTTTGGGCCAAGTTTTAATAGTGCATCTCCATTGCTCTTTATTTTGTGGTTTGATATATTGATTTTTTGTAATTTACAGTTATTTCTATTGATACAAAATTTTAATTTCTTATTGTGAAATCGTATTGAAAATCAATGAACACCCCTATATCAATATATCAAACCATAAAATAAATTGCCATGATGATGTACTATTTAAACTTGGGCCAAAGAATATTTTAGAACAACCAATCAATCTTAACGATAGTATAGCGATGATGGAAACAGCCATAAAAAAAGCTCCTGAACATACTAAAAGCCAAATTAGATATACTGCTGAAAAAAAAATTGAGAAAACCTTAAGTAATCAAAATATTAATAAAGCTGATATAAAAACTCATAAAAACCTTAAAAAGAATGAAAATTTAACATGTACATTAACGGACAAAACACGTAAAATAGCAATTATGAATAGAGAAGATTATGTTAAAAATGATGACTGAAACCAACCAAGAAATAGATGCAACCATAGTCAAAAAAGACCCAAATAAGAAATTAATAGAAAAAACGAATGAACTCATATAAAGGGAAAATAGCCTAACAATTATCCTCCATATATTAAAAACCACGCTCCCAACACCCCCCGTTTATTTGGCAGATATAAAGGTCATAAAAACCATCCAATTGTAAACAAACGTGAATATGTGACCAACATTTATCGTGAACTCCTTTCCCTCCACAAATAATAGCTTAATTTCAACCAAAGACTTTATTAAAAGAATTAATGAAAAACATGATTATGAAATGGCAAACACATTAACAGCTACAAGTAATTTAATTTTGAACGAAAGTTTCTTTAAATTTAATGGAAAAATATACAAACAAAATAAGAGTTCCTATTGGATTTCCCATATCGGGTATAACAGCCAAACATAAATTGAGAATCCTTGAAAACCGCATGATTGAAATATTAAATAATACATTAATCTTCTGGGTCCGATATGTTGATGACATTTTCGCCATTATAAATAAAAACGAAAATACCGATGAAATACTAGAAATCATTTTAAAAGGTGTATAATAATATTATAATAAAGGTGTAAGCAATAAAATAAAAAACGAAGCCGCGAAATTAAATATAAACGTACCGATAAAACCTAATAGAAATATATTAAAAAGAATTTGGTACCTTACTTTACTTCGTTTCATGGCAGAAAAGCTTTTTTCGAAGGGGATCCCCCTCTTCAACAGTGCCGTCTGCACTCCGTGGATGGCAGTCACTGTCAAGTTGATCTTCTCTTTTATTGACGAGTAGGTGCCGCCAGATTTCATTTACCTCCGCCGATTCGTGGTCGTTAATGACGTCAGGGTTATGCGCTATCTCGATGCTCTCTCTTAGGTACGCATAGGTGGGATTATTGTAATTAGCTAGTTTTCTTACATTTTCAAATTCGATTTTAATATTATTTTCAAGATAATTTTTAGCCAAAGTGGTAGTGTTACGGTTAAATTTAATATCGTTCTGGTGTTCTTTAATCCGGGTTTTTATTTTTCTTTTAGTGACACCTATATAATTGTATTCTCTGTTTTCCTGATTTTTGAGGGGGATTTTATAAATACCAGCAGTTTCAGTGGGGGGGATAGGATCTTTATCGCTTCTTATAAGTTGAAATATATTAGGGTTGGGTTTTATTGGTATGTTTAAGTTAAATTTGCTAGCTGTATTTTTTATTTTATTTGAAATGCCCTGATTGTACGGAATAGAAAAAGTGTATTGGGTAGGGGTTTTTTGTGCATTCGGAATATTATTTAACTGTTTTATTCGCTTTCTATACAACTGATTTACTAACTTTTTAGGGTATCCTGCCTCAACCGTTAATTTATTAATGAAATTCAGTTCTCTTCTTAATGCTGATTGGTCTGAACATATGAGGATAGCTCGATTGATATAACTCCGTATTGCGTTTAATTTGTATCTGTATGGTGTTTTGCTTTTATTGTTTATGATCTCGTTACTCGCGGTGGGCTTTCGGTAAAACGAAGCCGCGAAATTAAATATAAACGTACCGATAAAACCTAATAGTAATATTTTTCAAAGAATTAGAAATGATAAAGACCAAATCCATTTTTCAGAAACTGTAGGAATTTATAAAATTAATTACACTAAAGAAGATAAAACAACAGGATGCTATATCGGCATGACTAAACGAAAGATTAAAAACACGGATTAAAGAACACGCAAACGATATAAAATACGGTAAAATAACTACAGCATTAACAAAAATAAACGGAAAAGAAAATATAAAAATAGATTTTAAAAACTTTAGCAAAATTGCTCAATACAACAACTATTATTATGCCACAAAGAGGGAAAACGTCGAAATTTTAGCGAACCACGATACATGCAACACTGAGCCAATAGAAATCGACGCCGGGTGGCGCACTCTCCTAGAGATGAGAAATGAAAGAACAAAGGATACGCCCGACGAACGTGGTTCACCGGAGCACATGCCTGAAGAAGACTGCTGAAGCGGTCGAAAGCGCTCGCAAGGTAATTTTAAAAACGGTTTTAAATGCTTTTAATAGAAATACTAGAAATCCTAAACCCAAACAGATGATAATACAAAATTCACTTGTGAACCTGAAATAAACAATGAAATTAATTACCTGGACATAAAAATTAAACAAAATCAAAACAATATTAACATGACAGTCTACAGAAAACATCAAACGAAGAAATAATTAGCAATCACAGCAAAACTCCTTACAAATATAAAATTAATGCAATCCAGGCATACATCAATCGCATGATTTTAATTTGCAATAATCCTGACGATCTAAAAAAAGAAATAAACTACATTAAAAATAAAGCAGGTTACAATAAAAACCTTGTTGATAAATTATATAGAAAAAGGATCAATAGTCTTAACAGTATTCCAAATCACCTAAAAAATACCCCCTAAATTTACTTATTCTATTCCATTTGATCAGGGAGCTTCTGTTAAAATTAAAAATACCGCTAAAAAATATAGCATTAACATCCCATAAAACCCAATATTTATCGACTAATTAGAAATGACAAGGACTCAATTCCCCCTCTTAAAACTGCAGGAATATATCAGATCCCTTTCAATTACCCAGATAAAAACAAAAACAAAAAAAACCAGGTTACTATATTGGAGTCACTAAGAGAAAAATAGCAAATAGAATCAAAGAACACGGAGATGACATCAAATGTGGAAAATTAACAACATCTCTCACTAAAGTTAACAATGAAAATAATATTGATATCAATTTTAATAAAACAAGAAAAATCGCTAACTACAAGAACTCATATTACACTTATTACCGCAAAACTATCGAAATAATTAATAACCAATTAGCATGTGACAGGCACAAGTCATACACAGACCTAGATCGATCATGGCGCCACCTCATGAAGAGTCAACAGAAAGAAGACATCATGTCAGTTTCGAATGTAGCAGACCACCAGAGAGTTACTGATGAAAGGGCAGATCTGCCCAGAAAGTACTATAACTAACAGAGCTTTAAATAAGGTAAATGTTTTAATATATGTATCTACCATCCCCTCAAAACTTTTTAGTGGCATCTTCACATATAAACATGGTAAATTTTTTTGTTTATATTGCAGAAAATGGCTACAGTATGTGTTGCATTGTGTTAAAGAAGTTTTTATTATGCATGTTTTTTGTTTTTTGTCAATTTATTAATTTTGATAATTTCACAGTTATGCTGCATGTTGTGAATTTTTACAACACAACAACCTGTTATCTGTTATAAGAGCACATGAAGCTCAAGATGCAGGGTAAGTATTTTTTCTTTTTTAAAATATTAGTTTAATAATTGAATTAGTTTACAGGTGTATAGGTGCTATTGAGAGAAACAAAAGTATTATTTTTAAAATCTCTTGAGAAAAAATTGATTTATAAGTTAGCTAATCACTCTTAAAATTTATGATAGGAAAATTTTTAATATATACTTAAAATAGGATCCATACACACACACTAAAATAATAATAAAATAAATATATATAAACATAAATGAATTTTTGACTTATCAAATCAATAAACTAAAAATAGTTTTTAATCTTATCTGCTGAATTCAATAAAAGCACTTATTTTCGTGAGCCCATCGTAATCGTGAAAATTTAAGCATTGGAAAATACTTTTTTTTTTTTTTTTTTTTTGTCTCAAATAATAATAAAAAATCAGAAATATTTCACTTACCAAAATTTAATGATTTATTGCACAGTTACAAACTCTTTTATGACAACTTTCTTTTTTACAACTATTTCTTGAATTCTACACAACTATTTCTTGAATATAAAACAATAATACAACTAATAGAATGCAGCTTATTCACTTATAGACAATATTTATACCAGCTTTCTTTGAAGCCATTCAACATGCGATGGGTAACTTTTCGAGCAAAAGGAAGTTTCTTAAAATGCCTTATGCAAAAAGGGTATTCTTTAACCACATTTCTTGCGACCATGGAAGCCTCTGCGCAAGTGCAGATTGAACAAGTCCAGTGTTAAAATAGGGGTGACTGAGAGAAAACAAGCGATAAGGGAACGCAGAATAACTGGATGTTTGCCAAATGACTATCTCTTGGCCAATTTTGCATCCCTCAAAACTTTTGGGCTCGGCCTCATTGCTAGTCGTAGGATACATGGTCGCACTATACTTTTGGTATTTTTCAATTTTCAGTTCTGTACATATAAAATTCGCGAAATTTTCAGCTCGCAAAATCACCGATATCTTCATTTTCACGAAAATAAGTGCTTTTACAGTAGTTTATGTATGTATTAGCTGCCCATTTTGCTGGCAACTCTATTTAGCTGAATTTAAACAACACTATTTTTATTACATTATTTGCTTTTTAAATAAAAACGAAAAAAAGCTTTAAAACCTGCTTTTGGTAAAATCTCACAACACCTTACCCATGGACTTGGGTGTTTATTGGATGACAGCTTTTATCACTAAACTAGCAAACTTTGTCTGTTAGCAAGTCGCTATTTTTAAATGAATCGCAATAATTAATTATATTTTCAAAATTGCATGTTATCACCCATAAAATTTTATTCTTAAGAAAAGAAATTAAAAAAAAATTTCATTTCTGATCTGGTAAAAACTCGCACAAGGCCCCCACTGCCACGAAGGGATACATTAGGCATACATAGTATTCCATTACCCACCCCTACTGTCCCTTCTAATAATTCTACATTTTGAAAGGTATGCACAATCAATTTATCAGGCCTTAATACCTAATAATACAAGGTTGTGCGAAAAATGATATTTCTCTGCTTACGCCTTTCAACAAAACACTCTATTCTGCTTATAGTACAGTTACGTAATATGAATTATTTACACTATATTTGAAGAAGTATCTATTTCTACAAGAAATACGAGCGGAAAGTACTTATGTTGTGATTTGTAGCTGAAGGGTATATGAGTGAGACAGAGTTAGTGACACTGCAAGCAATTTGTCACAATCCATCATTTTTCCACTCTACAGAGATTAAAAATAAAAGAAGGTCACAATATTTTTGGAGGGTGCAAGGCGCTATCTATCACCAGAGAATGAAACTAATGTTATCTAACTCAGAATTGGATGTAAGTTACGGAAATAAAATTTGAATTATGAATTGAAAATCTATTTTATTAGTAAATTGATTTTTTCATATAGTTTAATATTAAAGATGAATAAAAAAAATTAGTCTGATTTTGCTATTGTTAAGGTAAATCTTCAAGTTTATTAAACATTATTAACCTAATTAATTTAGAGTACATAAATTAGAGTATATATTTTGGTAAATATAAAATGCATGAAACTTATTTTATATAATGTTGTTAAACATAGCATTTTACAAATTTCGTTTTTCTTTCTTTTTTATTATTATTATTTATTTATTTATTTTTTTTTTTTTTTTAAGAACAAATGACAAATTGCATGTTGGCGCCATCTATTGATACAAGAAGTTATTTAATAAGAAAATCCAGATACTAGTCAAACATGCACTTTACAAATTAATTATTGTATTGATGTAATAAATTATTACATCAATACAATAATTAATTAAAAATATATACATTCAAGAAAATTTTTAATTTTGATAATAAAATAAAGGTAAACAAGACTTACTTCACTGATACAAAGATTGTCTTTTGCTTCATCAATCTTTATAATTGAAATGATTAAATTAAAAGAGAAGCTTGTAATATTTAAAAAATGCAATCTTTGTTAAATAAATAAAAGAACTCTATTTAATATTTAGAAAACTATGAAAGGTAAATAAAGAAAAGTTTACGTATACATTTAATTGTTGTTTTAATAAATATTGAAGCACTGTCTTATAAGAACATTTTCTGGAAGAAAGACTAGTGCTGCCATCTATCAAAAAAACAGTGGCGGACAATAAAACTGCATCACCAGCGAGAAAATGGAAAAGCGTGCAAATAATGTGTTTTATGTAAAGATCATACTGTACCTGTATGGACCCGAGACCAACAAGTTTTTTACCGTAAGCACTTTTAGCCAGCTAGAAATAAAACTGCTCTAAAAACAGAGATGGGGGGGAGCAATGTAACATTTTAAGTTCACTCCTTGTTGCTATTGGTTGGTAGCGAAGTATCCCTTTTGATTGGCAGGTGCAACCAAAAAAAGAAAAGTAAAGAAAGTGATTATTTTATCTCTCCTAGACATGCAAGGATCAAATGGAAAATTCCCGCCGTGTTTTTAAAGTGGATTCTGTACAAATGTTTATAATTAATTTTTAAATGTTCTATTTGAGAAAAATGATATTAATGGAATATACATATTTTTTTTTCTTAATTTTGGTTTCTAGTCAAATTTTGAATTGTGCTACCAGGTGGTCGCGATATTAAATTAAAATCACAAATGATGCTAAAACAATAGCTGAAGATTGCAATGCTAGAGCAATAGCAATAGCTGAAGATTAGCAAATGCAGAAGAGACAACTTTTTTAAGTAGATTTTTATTAGAGCAGATTGTAATGGCGCGATTGATGTAGGATTGAATTGTATTTAACTTGTATTGATAAGGAATTTTACTTTTGTTGTTTATAATTTCTGTGCTAGATTTAGGTTTACGATAGACAGTAGTTTCCAAAATGTTGTTGTCGGTTTTAATTATACTATCTGCTCTAGTAAAAATCTACTTAAAAAAGAACTTAATATAATTAAAGAACATGTTACTAAAGCAGGCTACAAGAAAGACTTAGTTGACAAACTTTACTATAAAAGATGCAAAAAACTCAATACTATTGACTGTTTCCAAAGACCTAAACAAAAATTTACCCCAGCTATTACTTACGATTGCGGAATCTCACGAAAAATTAAAAATGCAGCTAATAAAATTAATGTTAAAATCCTCATAAAACCTAATAAAAATATTTATCAATCAATATGTAATGAAAAAGATAAAATTAATCCCCTCGAAACATCTGGCATCTATAGCATCCCGTTTACATATGAAAATAAAAACACTGGTTACTACGTCGGCATGACAAAGCGAAAGATTTCGAACTACATTAAAGAACACATAGCAGATATAAAATTTGGAAAAATAACCACTGCCCTTACCAAAACTAACGTAAAAGAACAGATTAATATCAGATTCAGCGAAACTCGTAAACATGCTGACTATAACAACGCAACTTATGCTGCAAATCGTGAAACCGTTGAAATTTTGTCTAATCCTTTTACCTGCAATGGCAACGACCGGCACAGGCTCTTAACCGTAACTGGTATCGGACTTTGAGAGCTACATGAAAGGAAACCATCACAAAGCAAGCAAGCTGCGGGAAGCTGCCTCTGATAAAGTGGTGGCGGTGGTGGTGGGGGGGGGGGGGGGTACTCAGGCTTACACGAGGAGTAGAAATAAGGTTTACTTTGATTATTTATAATTGTATGTTTCTCGCTTCAATGATTTAAATAAATATTATTATTACTTTTTTTTTTTATGAAAAAGTTATGGAAGTATTATACCAGAAAATATATAAAAAAACAGTCCACACGTGTATACATTAAAACTGGTGTTCACTTGTCTTTAAAAAATAGCAAATATCGATTTTCCTTTTCTTGTAAGAAATATCGATACTATCATTAATATCGATATTGGTGATATATCGCGATATTTAATTTCTGATAATTCCAGTAGATGGTGCCACTACACATATTCTATTATGCGGAATTTTCTAAACTCTGGAATTGCCGAGGTCTGGATGATTCCGGATTTTCGATGTTGTACTGTATTTACACTTAATTACTCATAAAAATGAAAAAGAGTGAAAATGTAATGTTTAATAAAACATGCAATGAAGTAATTGATATACAAATCTTGTAGTTAATATAAATTCTTCATAACAGCAGTCATGCTACATTTATTTACATGTGTATACAGGCATAAGGATCTCTTCAATATTTAGTGGATCCTCCACAAGCTGCATTGACAGCCTTGCAGTGGTCTGGCATAAAAGATATTAACTTCTGAATGTAATCCATGGAACCAAACCCTAATAATGCTTTCCTGCAGATCAATCTTAGTAGCAGACTTCTTAGCAGCAATTTTCATACCCATTATGTGCCAACAATTTTCAATGCGATCCAGATCAGAACTATTCCCAGGCCAGTCCAAAACTTTGATTCCAGATTTTGTCAGATAGGCCTTCACTTAAAGGCGGAAAATAGGGGAAAATTACTTTTGTAATATCCTTTATGTTGTGGCGATAAAAACCTGTAGAAGAGGTAAAAAAAAAAAAAAAAAAAAAATCATGCATGAATAAGTTAGATCGTAGTTACCGATTTCACTGTATGACAGGTGCAGAGTCCTATTGAAAAATAAAATTTCCAGCACCTTTAAAAGAATCCTGAATAACTGGCTCTAAACATTCCTCCAAGACCTGGGTGTAAACTGATGCATTCACAGTTCCAGTAATAAGTTTTAGGTGTCCAACCTCTTTGCTGGATATGCATCCCCAGACCATTTGGCTTGCTGGCAATTTAATAGTAGGCAATATGCAATCTGGATGATAAGCTTAATTTTTGCGTCTCTGAACATACCGCTTACCGTCCGACCTATGTAGGTTGAATTTAGATTGAGCCGAAAAAATTACCGAGTCCCACTGAGCCTTTGTCCATGAAACATGCTGTTTTGCTCAAGAAAGTCTCTTCTGCATCATTTTATTTTTTAAGTAACGGCTTTTTCTTTAGGCGATATGCATGCATACCGCATTCTGCAATGCGTCTTTGGACAGTTCATGCACTTGAATTGACACCACATTTTTTTTTCAAATTGGACTTTTAAATCAGAAGCACTTGCCTGACTATTATGGTGAGACATACGCTTGAGATATTGATTGTCAGATTTTGTGGTTACCTCTTTCAGCCCTTTCAACATCACCAGTTTCACACTCCAACAATCACTCTCGAGACTGTCGATTGATTGCAGCCATTTTTTTTAGCGATAACACATGTCAAATATCCGTCATTAGCTAAAGCAAGTGCCACACATTTTTTCTCTTTCGTCAATTGAACATAAGGAGCCATCCTTTCATCACTTACAGAATGAGATAAATAACCATTGTCTCATTTTGGCATTCTATTTATAGAAATCGGATGATGCAGTACTTCAGAAGAGTTGTATGAGGCAATATGAATGATGTCATATCTTGCTTTGCAGCAGCTAAGATAATTTTATGTAAACGAAACATTAAAAAAGGTTATTTTTTTAAATGATGCAGTTTTTATGTCCACCACTGTAGGTTTACAATTTCAATATAAAGGTATAGTTAATTTATAGTTCTCATTCCCACTTCATTATTATTTTGTTAAAACAAATGGAGAAGAGGGGAATTAGTAATTATTGCTGTAAAAATTATTTTAAAGAATAAATTTATTTAGAATTATTAATTATACATAAGATTTCAGAAATTATTTTTTTACTCAAAATGAAAGAATGATGTTGGAGGGTTTATTTTCAGGATTATGGAAAAAATTCAAAACTGCCTAAAAGTAGGGAGGGGGATTATTTTCAAAGGGGGGGGGGCTATAATCGGGATTTTACAGTAAATATATATGAGAGCAAGTATGGAGAATTGAGCAGATATTACCTATTTTCTAGTTGTTGCACGTCTAAATGTAATGCTAAATCTTCTGTTTTTAAAAATTACAACTTAAAATAAAACTTACTTCTTAAGTAAACTGTTTTGTTAAAAAATAAATGAAAAAATTGAGTTTCAGTTGCTTAGTAATTTGCTTTTTTATCGAAAAAAGTCTTATAAAATTGAAAAAACCCAAAGTGGGCAAAATTGTTGGTTTTTTCAAATGGGTTTTTTATAAAAAACCTATTGGGTTCGACTCAGCCAACCCTGTCCAGTACACATTATAAATGAGATCTGTCTAACATGCAAAAATTCACTGAAATAGAAGAATATGGGAACTGAGTTTCAGTGCAAAATTAAGTCCTGCTTTGTCGCATCCTATCGTGATTGCCATATTGTATCATACATCCTAATGGGATGTTCCATGGATGGTTCCCCATGGAAACATGGGTATTGCAACATCCTAATACTTTTGATGATGTCAGTTTCACTTATAATGTGGATGCTATTTTTTAATGTGCTTTTGTACATTTTTTTTTGTTAATCTTAATTTCACTCTTTTCTGTTTATTTCAGCTATCGAATGTACAGGAAGAGTCAGACAACAGGGTTTCCATCTCTTATTACTATATTTTCTGCTCCTAATTATTTAGATGTATATAACAATAAAGGTAAAGTCTTTTGGATATTATTATTTTTTTTTAAACATTTCACTGACTTATTAGTATCGATATATTTGTTTAAATTTATAGAGTTGAGTCTTGAAAAATAGGACTTATCTGTGTGTACTTTTCATGGAATGCTAAACATATTTTATTGCTTTCTGACTGTTAATGAGAAAACACATCTATTTATTATTATCATTGATTTTAAACAATATCCACTGGTACACCATTCACATTTTTTTTTTTAATTTGGTCTTCTTATATTTAATCATCTCTACATACAGATCTCTATGTAATAGAAGAAAATGCCTGAGTGTTGGCAGCCTGAGGTAAATGGCTGTCCACTAGTAGCATACCAATGGATGGGTGCGATTCCCTTTAAAAGTAATCTGAAAATACAATACTGTCTGAAAACTATTTATTGTACAATTCTCAAAGATTCTATAAAATAATATTTTTTGTAGAAGAAACTTTCTACTTTTTATCCTATTTTTTCACAAACTTTAATTTGAATTTTCTTTTCTCAGATTACAGAGTTTGCTAGAGAAAACTTATTGAAAGAGAGATTAGAAAAAAAAAAATTATGTGTAGATAGCACATAGGTTTGCCGTACTCTTAACATACATATATTTCTTATAGAGCGTCAGTTTATTAATTATTTCAATAATCAATAGTTAATGAACAGATAAGATTCCACTTAGCTAGATAAGGAATATACAGTACTGGTAGAAGAGTTCTAACCCTTTGGATGTATATCATCTGCCATCAAACCGTGCTTCATAATCAAGCTAAAAATAGACTGTTACACATAATTCAAATTATTAATTCACTCGTGTAAATCTTCAAATGATTAGATGATTTTGTAATTTTATGCTATTTAATTCTTGACTAAATTAACAGGATTTAATATATATACCGTATTTACCCGTGTATACGTCGATCCCGCATATAAGTCGACCCCCATTTTCCTGATCAAAAAATTTGAATTTTTTTAAAAATACATTTATTTAAAATCATCTGGAAAAAAATAAATTACTAAATATACAATAATAAGGAAACTTTAATTTTTTTTTTAAAATAATTTATTCAAAATTATCTGAAATAATCTGGTGTGTCACTCACACGACTTTCTCTTATCCTGAAATTTAATACTATAAATACAGGTTTGAGTTTAAGAGGTAAGATAACAATGTTATATAAACCTATGTTAAACAATTCAAATTAGGCTTCGGAAGAGTTTTATATGATAATTAATTCTGTGTGAGGGGGGGGCTACCGCCCCCCTCAACACCCCGTTTCATTAATGCACCTAGATTTATATAAAATTTAATTGGGTTATTAAAAAATAATTCTGTTTTTAAAAAATAATTTATTAAAATTATTATTTAAAAAAAAATATCTTATATGATAATGCAGACGATTTCCATATTAGAGAAGTAGTATAACACTAAATATCCAAAAAAAAAAAAAAAACCCATTTTATTCTCAATAAAAAAAAAAAAAAAAAATCCGTTAAAAGTAATAAAAAATCTATAACTTTGTTTTAAATTATCGCAGATCGATGGTTCAACCATTCATTTTAAAGGTATTGGCGAGCTCTTTTGAAAGATACCCATCATGGAAATTTACTCCCCTCGAGGGGGGACGTCCTCCCCCCCCAGGGAGGGAGGCGAGGCTCCTACATACGCAATTTTTTTTTCCCAGTTGACTATCTCTATTACAATATATATATATATATATATTCGTTTCATTTGGTTTAGTGCAGTCTATAGATGTTAAACTCTACTTACCTGCAATTTCACCCATAAACGTAACGTATTAGAATTCTCTTGATTGTCCCTGTACACGAACCATTTGCTTCATCTTAACGAAAAGCTTACTGTAGCATCTATATATGATACACATTTAGAATACCAAGTTTGGAATGTCTGCTACTATTTGTTCTTGAGATATGCTGATAACAGACAGACACACAGACATACGCACAGACCATTTGCTAAAAACATGATTTTCGTATTCAGGAGACCTCAAAACGTGTAAATATAACAAAATCTCGCATTCGAAAATTTGACCCCAAAACAATACTTTCTCTACCTTATGGTTAAGAGAAAGTAAATTACTATAAATACAGGTTGCAGATTGAAACGTAAGATAACGAGTACTTTTATGTACACCTGTGTTAAACAATTCATATTAGGCTTCTGAAGAGTTTTATATGATAATTAGTTTTGTGTGAGGGGGGGGCTACTGCCCCCTCAACCCCCCGTTTCATTAATGCACCTACGTTTATATAGAATTTAATTCGGTTATTAAAAAATAGTTCTGTTTTTAAAAAATAATTTATTAAAATTATTATTTAAAAGAATTATCTTTTATGATAATGCAGACGATTTCCATATTAGAGAAGTAGTATAACACGAAATATCCAAAAAAAGTTCATTTTATTCTCCCAATATTAAAAAAAAAATAGATTTTTTTTTTTTTTTTTTTTTTTTCGTTAAAAGTAAAAAAAATCGATAACTTTGTTTTAAATTATCGCAAATTGATGGTTCAACCATTTGTTTTAAAGGTATTAGCGAGCTCTTTTGAAAGATACCCATCATGAAAATTTACTCCCCTCGAGAGAGGACTTCCCCCCCAGGGGGGGAGGCGAGTCTCCTACATGCACAAAATTTTTTTCCCAGTTAACTATCTCTATTACAAAATATATATATTCGTTTCATTTGGTTTAGTGCAATCTATAGACGTTCAATTTCCCCCATAGATGTAATGTATTAAAATTCTCTTGATTGACCCTGTACACGAACCATTTGCTTGATCTTAACGAAAAGCTTACTGTAGCATCCCTATATGATACACATTTAGAATACCAAGTTTGAACTTTCTGCCATAATTTGTTTTTGAGATATGCTGATAACAGACAGACACACAGACATACACACAGACCATTTGCTAAAAACATGATTTTCGTATTCAGGGGACCTCAAAACGTGTAAATATAACAAAATCATGCGTTCGAAAATATGAGCCAAAACAATACTTTCTCTACCTTATGGGTAAGAGAAAGTAAAAAAAAAACTAAATGTACAATAATAAAGATAATAATACACAAAATTAGAACACAAAATTAAACTGATATTAATGAATAATAATAATATGACATTACTGATAGTATGATATGGTAAAGTAGTAATATACAAAGTTAAACTGATTCAAGGTCCTATTCAGTATTGGACTCGCCAAACAATTCACAAAATTCCTTTGTCGTCATCAGGTCATCATGATACACGTTTTCAATCTCTGTATCGCTACATTCTTCCTCATCGTTATCACTTTCAAAAATGGCATCATCATCTGTTCCGGCTAGTTCATTGCTTATGCAGCATTTCTTGAATGATTTTACAATCATATCAGAAGGAATTTGATTTCACGCATCTTTAACCCACTGGGCAATTAATGCAATGTCGAGTTTTCTAATATTGCTGCCCTTTGTAAATGTTGGATGATTGGATGAAATCTACTCTGCCCAATAACATTTGCTTTGAAAGGCTTATTGAGGCAAAGTCTAGGGGTTGAATGATGGATATCAAACCTCCCGGGATTATAGCTACAGTCGTTTTCAGTTCTTTCACCACTTTATTCACGTTTTCAGAAAAGTGGCCACAAAATGAGTCGTAAACTAAAAGGGAAGGTTTTTGAAAACAGCTCCCAAAATGTAACGGTTTTCGGCAAAGTTTTTCTTTTAAATATGATTAACAGAAGAAGCTTTGTACCATCAGCTAAACACGAAAGAACGACCGTAAATCGTTTTTTTTTTTTTTTTTTTTTTTTCCTGCCCAGTGGTTTTTACCAAAATGCTTTTTTCCCCCTTGCAGTTCACTGTTTTATTTTCTGGTAGGTCGAAACACGTGGGTGTTTCATCCATATTTCCAAAGTTCAAATGAATTCCTTTTTCTTTGCTCGATGACATATTTTTGAAATTTCATAATCTTTGCTTCCAAGTCAGATGGTAATTTTTGTGCCAGTTTAGTGCGCTGGCATAAAGTCAAACCATGACGATTCATAAATCTAGTGCACCAATGTTCTGATGCACGAAATGTGTTTGGAACACCATACTTTTCTTCTTTTACAAGCTTCATGGCTCATAAACGTATGCCAGTTCTAGTGACAATAAAACCATTCTGACGGCACTCTACAACCCAAACATTTAATACATTTTCGAGTTCTGGAAAGGATGATTTTCCATGCCGCAAAGTCTTTTTTGATTTAGGGATTTTTTCTAGTTTTTCCTTATTCTTGCGCCAATCACGAATCAATTTTTTTTAACCCCAAATTGACGAGAAGCAGCACAGTTGTTAGGTTCTTCTGCAAAAGAAATAACTTTAAATCCAGCTGCGTATGAATTGCATTTCTGTTTTCTAATAACTAAATCAGCGATATCAGTAGAAACAAGGAGAAAAAGTGTAGTAAGATAAACGAAGAAATAATGAATAATCTTACCCACTGATTTCTTGAAGGGGGGGGAATAGTTGGCGTACATTCATCGCCTGGACCAATCCCGTAATTCAGCCTCGAAACCTCCACCCCAGTGCTGATAAGGAAAAACAATTCCTTCCTCTTTTTCTCTCCTGGTATAGAAATCGACAGTAAATGACGTCATTGTGTTATAGAATGTGGGAAGAGAACAATTGTCTTACAAAAGGACATTTTTACTTCTGATAAAAAAATAAAATAATTTAAGGACTCACGTACAAGTTGCTCCCCCCCCCCCCCCCCCCTCCCACCCTCCCAACTTTAAAGCTTTTTTTTGTCCAGAATTTCTCGACTTATACGTGGGTAAATGCAATATATATATTGATATTATTAGGTATAAGAGCGTTCTCAAACGTTCTGTTAGTTTAGCTACATGTTGACTTATTTCACAACAATTAGATGGGTTAGGCCAGATAAGGTAACTGCAATGCAGTCTAAACTCTGCATTGCCGACTTTTGGAGAGTGAGCAATTCAGACTTTAGCCCAGTGCCTCGAGAAAATTTTTAAAAAGTAAAGAATCACAAAAACAAGGTGTCTGTGATACGAATTATTCCTTTCTTACGCCGTCTTACAAAGATGAATTTTTTTGTGGGACAACAAAGCAATTGGATACACGTACCATGCATGTTCATTGAATGTTTTCATTATTTCTCTTCTGGCTTGGTGACAGGGTAGACCGTTTTCTAATTACTTAATACTGTAGTTTAATAATACAGGGGACATTTTGTATTATTTTTAAAGAACTGTTTATTTTTGCTAACATGTAATAATTTTACAATCGTGTTTCAATAGATTCTCTTTCTTGACCAGGACTATAGCTTTTTTCATCCAAAAAGCTAGTCAATATTAAGAAAAAAAGGTACTGAAAAATGTCTTGCATGACAAAGGTAGTCTTAATGCCTGATTGGGATTACTGCATGGAAAATCCTAATTGCCCGCATGGAAAATCCCAATCAGCATGGAAATCTTTACTGTTCAGGAAAAAACTAAACCTATTGATTTGTGGCATGATAGATTTTGTTATATTAATGACAACTATTTAATTAATACCAGTAAATGTCAAGCTGTAAAAGGATTGCCTGTTTTAAGCAAGATTGCTGAAGATTGCACACCATGTAAACTTGCTAAAAGTAAAAGAGTATCTTTTAAAGCTATTGGTCAACAGGGTTGCCAACTGCTCCGATTTTTGCGGAATTTCTCCGAAAAAATTTAAAAACTCCGCAATTCCGCGAAGTAATGTTTATGCTCCGCAAATTCAGTCTTGACCACCTATTTAAATATTTTTTTATTAAATACATAAAATTGAATAGTGGCAGACACTGAAAAAAAAAAAAAAAAAAATTCTTTTTTCTTTCTTTCTTTATTATTATTTTTTTTTCCTTGCACACATCTAGGCAGAAATCGTTGTCCAATCCTTATCAACTTTTGATTTTGCATTTCCAACAGTTGCCGCATAAAACATTATTCTTTGAATTTTATTTTTTATCTATGAAAGCGTATCAACGTATCTTGAAAATAAAAAAAAATAAAACTAACTTTTACAATTTAGCTGAAGAACCACACGCTTCATCCTACAATACAGCTAGTGTGTTTAATTAAAACCACAAGCTGAAAGGGGGGAAGAAAGAAACCAAATGCTATGATTATGTGGTGTTTTGATTTTCATTTAAACTGTATCAATGTTTCAGTTATCGTTAAAAAATTGTTTATTTTAATTATTTATCGATAAAAATAATGGATTCAAAGCTACTGAACTTTAAGGCCATTGACAACGCTTTATTTAAGATTTATTTGAAATAATTATGCTTTTATTTTATCATTCACTTAAAGCATTAATGATTTATTATTATATCTTCATTTGTATCTGGGAAAAAAAATAAGTAAACAAAATATGACCAATAATCTGCAAAATTCTAAAGTTTACAAAACATATGGTCCCAAGCTATGCAGATTAGAGGAAGTTGACTTAGAGATGAGATCATTTACACATTTATATGATTTCGTTTTTAGATTTTTATGTGATAGTATAATTATTTTGACATTCATGAAAATTGTTGGAAATTAATTTTTTTTCCCTTTGTGCTTCTCTTTCTTTCTTTCTTTCTTTTTTTTTTTTTTTTTTTTTTTTATGTAACTGAATAATCTACTTTCATATATTGCCTTTATTTATGTATGGAAAATATGCCATTATGCAAAAAACAAATTACTTTTGGGTTTTAAGCTTATATTCAGACTTAATCATTTCCCATTCTTATCTCTCTTCACTGTTTTGCTAAATATATTTGATTATCAATAAATATTTCTAAATTTCATGATTATTGTTAATTTATTTTTGTGAGTAGTTTATTTCTTTTCTTTTCTTTTTTTTTTTTTTTTTATGTATTTTTAAAATTGCTCCTCAAAGTAGCCAAAATGCTCCTCAAAATTTCTCTGAATACTCCTCAAACTGTTTTTGAAAAGTTGGCAACCCTGGGTCAAGTAAGATCTAAAAATGTTCTTGAATTGTTTGTGAACCATTACCAGTTTTAACTCAGGGAGGTAATAGATATTTTTAAACTATAATTGATGATTATTCACGTAGAGTTGCAGTTTATCCTATTAGAAACAAATCTGATTTTTTAAAAATGTTTTTGAGATTTTCTAGAGGAACAGAAAGACTTTTAAACAGGGAAATAATTGCTATTAGAACTGATGGGGGGGGGGGGGTAGATTTTAAAAATTTTTTGGAAAAGCAGGGTATTAAACATACATAAAACAAATGTTTATTCTCCAGAAATGAATGGTGTGGCTGAAAGGTTCAGTGTTAGATGGTGTTAAAACTTTACTTGAATCTAGTAGGTTACCTCAAAAATTTTGGGGGGAGACTTTAATGTGTTTCACTTACGTTTTGAATAGAGTTTGCCACAAGGACAAAACTCCTTTTGAGTTATTTACTGGCAGAAAGCCTTCTGTTTCTCATCTAAAACCATCTGGTTGGTTGCCTGGCTTTTGTAAATGTACCGAAACAGCTCAGGAAAAAGCTCGATATGAGAGCCAAACTCAATGACTGAGAATTCACCGTGATTGCATAAAAATAGGTATTTTAACAGAGTTAAAAGCAGAAAAAGTGGAAAATAAATTAGAAATATTAGTCGGATTGTTTGCGAATTCGGTACCAAATGTAAGGGGAGATTTTTCAGAATCCAAGAGTGCAAGCGACTTATCGATATAACAATTAGATTTTTTAAAATTAACTAAAGTATGAAATTAGGTGGCAACTTCATTTTAACTGCCAGACGACTATCTGCGATGAAAAAGGAAATGATTGTAACAAATTAAGATGTCACGTGTTTAAAGAGGGGGGGGGGGATTGCAATTTTCAAACTTTTTCAAATTTTCATTCACGTTACATTTAAATTAATAGACAATATGTTATAAAGCCTAGACAGCATATTATAAAACTACAGTTCAATTTTCATGAAAATACGGAAATAAACAAAAAAATTACATTTTTATTGGGAATTATATTTATTACGACTCCCGTAACCAAAAGACAATGCAAGATTAAGTTTTCTTTTATATTTTGCACTATTTTAAATTGAGATAAGCCGTTGAAATTTCGTATTATTTGGTTTTAACTCCCAATAATTCGATTGTGAATATATTTGAAAGTGTAGAATTATTAGGAAGGGCTTGAGGATGGGGGGAAAAGGAGGGGGCAAAAAAAAAGTTACAGCATTTGAAATTTGTATTATTAGGTTTAAAGGCAAGATAAATCAATTACAGATATTTTCGAGTGCAAAATTATTAGGGGGGAAATGTAGAAAAGGAACGGGAGTTTCAGACAAAACAATGGGCTTTATTCTTTTATATTTTGCAGAGTTTTGAATTCTGATACTCTGTTCACATTTCATACTAATGATTTTTAACAGTATTTAGATTGGAATTACACAAGTTTCGGAGAAAACCACGAAAATGTCAGTCAGTCAAATCTTTTTATAACAGTATTTATAATATTTTTGTATCTCAGCTTCTAATTAGCATAATTTAAAAAGTAATATATCATTTTAAAACTTATTTAAATTTGATTTCAAGAGTAGACGTTGCAAATCTTTGTCGACAGATGATGCTTTAATATTTTATTATTTCAATATCTCATATTCTAATTATCTTATAGATATAAAATCGTTTATACTGAATGAGTGAGTGATTAAGTGATTCACCATCGCCCAGCCCAAACCCCTGGACCTAGAAGCATGAAATTTTGTGACAATTTTCCTTCTGTTATGTAGATATCCAGTAAAAAGCGATTTTACAAAATTTGCCCCTCAAGGGGGGGCAGGGAGGGCAAAATGTGATTTCACAAAATGATTCATATCTTAACCAAAAAAACAGATATCCATAAAATTTTAACTTTAAAATATAGTTAACACAAACATCTAAAAACCAATTTCTGGAATTTTAGAAATTCGGTCCCTAAGAGGCGGGGGGATGTGAGATTTTTGCTCTGAAATATAGCTTACACAAATATATAAAAACCAATTTCTAGAACTTTAGAAATTCGTCCCAGGTTGGGTGGGAAGGGGGGGGTGGGCTATGGCGGAAAAATAGAAGTATAGTTAGACCATTCAAAATTAGTACAGATAGGTTTCAGAGGCCTGCAAGTTGAATGATGATATTTTCAACAGTGTAAAGTTATTTGGAGGGGGGGGGGGGGGAGGGACAAAAAAATAAAAATGGAGAATAAGTGTAGTAGAAAATGTACATGTATTAAATTTTATATAAGTATTTTTCTTTTTACTTAAAAAATCAAAAATTTGTTCCATAGAGCAAAATACAAAATTGAAGCATATAATAGGGCTGAGCTGATTAATTGGTCCAGTTAATCATCAATGTTTAGCCACGATCTACTTTTTTAATCGACCTGATTACTTCGATTAAAATTTTCAAACTACGAATTAAAGTAAAAATTTAAAATACTATTCTGCATACAAAATATTCTATCACTTATTTTGCTAAAAAATCTTCCATCCTATGTATTCTGTCTCCAATCTCCTCTGTGGAGGATCAAAATTGTGATGGCATGTCTCTGGACCATCCTTTGGGGTGCATCCCAAACTGTCGCCAGTTACCCATTGCGCAATGCTAGTGCGACGTTAAAACCAACCGAACAACCGATTAAACAAACCTTTGTAAACAGCGATTTTTCGTATTCTGGAGAATTTCATTTTGATCTTTCATTATGTATGAGTGAGTATAATTTAAATAGTTAATAAAGTATTTTTAATTAAGTTTTTTTTTAATTATTATTATATATCTATAATTAAGAGGCAATAGCATTAAATATTCCTAATTAAATATCTTTGCAATTAAGTCTAAGTTTAGGGAAAATGTATTTCATAAAATAAACTAGTATGATCTGGCCGCCTCGAGACTTTCTTCTATAAAATTTTACACAAAATTCAGGCAATACAAATTGTTTATTAAATTATTAAATTCTCCATTATAAATTCAGGCGATTTTTATCTGACAGAATTATATCACTAAAGGCCGAAACAAAGTCAATTTTTTGCCAATGTCAAAAGAAATAAGATATTGACGAGATCTTTTGAAAGATACCCATGTGGAAAATTTACATCCTCCTGGGGATACTTCCCCCCCCCCCCCCAGGGGAGGGAAGGCTCCCACATGCACAAACTTTATTCCTTGTTTACTACTACTATTATCAATAATTCATATTAATTTTATAATCACACGTTAAAAATAACTCTCATTATGTATATTTATATGAAATTTTGTCCTATACTGCAATGTTAAAAAGTTAGAAAAAATGGGATCACAGTGCCACCTGTTGAATGATTGATTCCTAAACCTAACCAGCACCAGTTTATGTCAAGTCCAACTAAATATCAAGTTTGGTTAAATTTCGTACATTGGTTCGTGAGATACAGCATCCACAAAATTTGTGATAAACACACACACATTTTCTAAAAACAGTCTGATCTTGTTCAGGACATCTCAAAACATGTAAAACCATTGAAAATTGGAGTTTGAATATTTTCTGAAATACAATACTATAAAAAAAAAAAAAAAAAAAGTTTATTCATTGTTCAAATAAAATTATATACAGAAAAATGAAAATTGATTAAAAATCAGATTAATTGACCGATTAATCGATTAATGAATTGCAATTAACCCAGTTAAAACTGTTAATCGATTTCCACCCCTAGTATATAAACATCTGATACAATAAGAACATATTATAAACTTAAAATTTTTATTACAGTTTAAAATTATAGTTAAAGACAAATGATTTTATTTATTTGTTATTTTTTTCAGTCTATGAAATCATTTTTTGTTCAAGCACAAATACCGTTGATTTAATAAAATTTAAATACTTATCTCAAAGACCTGAATCTTGCTTAAAATTAACTTTCCTTATCTTATTAAATTCAGTTTCTAAAATAGGTTCTGTCTCATTTTTTTCCTTGAAATCTTTACTATAAAGTTCATTGTTTGCATTTTTTCTGGTGTAGTACAGATTTCTGGGAGTCTACTCTAAATCATTTAAAAGCCTGTATTATAAGCTTTCTAATAATACCAATCTTATATCTCTTAAGTTAATTAGGGAACAAAATATGGGTACATTTGTTGTAGAAGAATTATAAAAATTTGCATTTTTCACCCATTTTTGCAGCCCTGTATATCAAAAACTAAGAGATAGGGACTTATTAATGGGTATACATTCATTTCTCAGTAGGACAAATAAATGAGTCAAATTTCATAAAAATCTGGTAGGAAAATTTAATTTTTTTTCCTATGTTGTTTCAAAAATTTCAATTGCTTTCAGAATAGAATTTAAATTATTTTCTAGTTGTTAACTTCAGCTTTAAGTGTTTTCTTTATTTAATATCGTTTTTGCAAAGGTAGTAAATTAGTAGTAGGTAGGCAATTTAGTAAATTAACATTAACTATAATAGTTTTTTTTTTTTTTTTTTTTAAGTTAAAGTATTGTAAACTTACATTTAAATGTGTTTTCTTGGGTTAAACTCTTGTAGGGTGCTGTTATATCTTTCTTTAATTTGAATCGCGTGTTTGGGTATCTTGTCACCAGCACCATTTTAATTGCCCACTTTGTTTACATTTTTCATCGGCAATTTTTTGCCGGCAAACGACTAGGAGAAAAGTTCATCATTCACTTCCAGTTTTTCAACCGGTGACATAATTGATGACATCACTAGTCATTGACGTTTTTGCTTCATCGGCAGCATACGCATGAGATTGTCTAGCGTGGCATCTGCTTATTTGTTCACTAGGCATTTTTAATTTTTACAAACTAATTTTTTTTTCACAAATTATTTACAAAATTCACAAATGGGGTACCATTTTCAAAATCCTGGATTAACCCCTGCATACTGTCAAGGATTCACAAAAAGAGTTTAATCTTTTCTTCACAACTAGCAAAGCCCCAGTTCGGGAACAAACCAAATTTCAAAATCAAACTCAAAATGTACAAAACTCAGCCTGATGCTGCCTGCGCTCCAATATATCAAAGTTTGTTAACAAAACCATTTTTTAATTCATGAAATCAATAAAGGTAGTGAAAGAACGAAGGCTTTTCTCGCTTCGCTGGTCACTATATTTAAAGGAAACTCTTTTCTATATCGCTTTACAAACAAAAATAAAATTCAAAAAAATAATGAAATTGCTTTAAAGCCCGCTTTGGTTTCGCGCTGCCTTCGGCAGCGACCCTCTCATTCGCAGACTCTCGGGTGTCTGTCCCTACTGCCTGTGACAATAGCTTACCAGTGGACTTCTATTTGGGTGCTTATCAGATGACATTTTGAAAACGGACAGTATCGAAAAAAATTGAAGTAGCCAATTTTATATTTGAATCCCAGTTACATATGAGCAACACTATACGTTGTGTACATAATATTTTCTTTAATGTTATTTTCTATATTTATTTGATTTATTCGATCAAGCATAAAATGACAACAATTTCACACCAAATATAATATTACAGTGTGCTATGATCGGCTACATTTATCGCATGAGACAATTAGTTTTTGTGGTTATAATAGTAGTTGAGTTAGTTAATAGTAGTTGGTATATAGAAAAATAAATAATGAAATATGTAAGCCTGATCATGGTACAGCCTTAATGTAACTCCCCTTGGCAACTTTCGAATTTTTATCATCACTTTAGGCAAAAATATATAATTTATATTATTTTTTGTTTGTTTGTTTCTTTTCTTTTCATTTTCCTTTCCTTTCTTTTCTGTTTTTCAGTATTTTATAATTTATTTATATTTTTTATGCGCTACTTGGCTAAAAGTGGCTTTTACGAAAGTGGAGTCCTTGGCGAAAAATGTCCGATCTATTTCAGCATAAAAATTAAAAAAATTATCCAGGATTATCAATAAGTAAAGCTCTTTAATGTAATGCTGAATTAGCTCTCATGCCAAGCGCGTTTCATCTGTGCCAGAAACATACTACCGTATATTTCCGAATATAAGCCGATCCATATATAAGCCGAGAGTACGTTTTTCCCTTCAGAAATTTGCCCAAAATTGCAAACCCATGTATAAACCGAATTGAAAAAATACTCTTTTAAAGTTCGAGTTTATCACCAAAACGGCAAAATATTGCCAATCTATAAAAATTTCAGGATAATCTAACCAATAGAATTCCTTACCTTGCTTAGCTATGACGTAAAACAATTGCATTGTGTTTGCCAACGGCAATAGTTTTAACTCTGGCAACCCTATCAGAAGGGAGGCTAGCACAGGCATCGAACAGACACGCTCGCACATGCAGTGAAGGACAAGCGCCGGCAGCTGAAAATGATAGTCGCCGTAATACCAGGAGGCCTAACGTTGATGCTGTAGCCGCTGGATGTTTGCATAAATAAGCCATTTAAAGACCAATTGCTAAATGACGTATCTAAATTATTTTGTATATTTCTACTTTTGAGTATTTTTATCAGTGCCTTAAGGCAATCTTCAAAAAAAAAAAAAAAAAAAAAAGAAGATTTGCCACTTCTTTTGATAGTGTAAGCCTAGAAACATTTTAAACAGAGATGATTTAATTATATAAATTAAAAATATGATTGAGAGTCCTGTTTTTTCAAGTTTCTCTTATACTGTTTACGAATCAGACAGAGAAGTTACTCCGTTCGTGCAATCTGCTGATGAGGATGACGTCAGCTATCGGCAGGTCAAAAAAAAAAAAAAAAAGAAAGAAATGTAAACACACGTGACTACATCGAGTTGCTCTAGAAATAAATTTTAAATTGCTAATTTAAGAGTTTTATATGTGATAATTATTTAAAAATAAGGTTTAATATCACTATTTTACTTTATATATAGTATATAGTTTTTAAGCTTAAAATATATGCATTCAATCATTGTTTCTAATGTACGTTTTTTGCTAGAATTTTGTGAACTCGTATATAAGTCAACCCCTGTACTTCAGCTTCCGAAAAATTTCCAAAAATTCTCAGCTTATGTACAGAAATATACGGTATTTAAACAAAAGGGGGAATAAATCTAAAATTGAGGTATATTATTTTTATTATTATTATCATTATTTTTTTTTTTACTCCATTTTCATATTTTCATGTGCAGGAGCAAATTTAATATATATATGTATATATTTTTTTTCCCCCACATGGAAGCATATTTCATTTTATGTTGAAAAAAAAAATTGGCACCAGCTTTTCATACTTTAGTTAATTTTAAAAAAATCTAATCAAAAATTTGTTACAAATAAGGTACCAAATGAAAAAGGCATTTTTTCTGAATCTGTTCGTTTAATTAGCTTATCGATAGGACAGTTGGATTTTTTAAAAATTAACTAAAGTATGAAAAGCTGGTGGCAATTTGCGTCAACACACAGACAAACAGAAGAAAATCTCTCTTAGCCATTTATAGAGAGTTCTTATATGTTACTTTAAACTGTTAGTGAATTTATGGTTTATTAGTTTCTTCTTTGAGTTTAACTGAATATTCAATTTAATCAAGTGTTTTAATTATACCAATCTTGCTTACTATGTTACTGTATACTACTTCTAGTTTTAATCTTTTATGTTATTAATTAGATCCATTCTTTTAATAGCTGCAGTATTGAAATATGAAAACAACGTTATGAATATTCGACAATTTAACTGCTCCCCTCATCCTTATTGGTTGCCAAATTTTATGGATGTGTTCACTTGGTCTCTGCCTTTTGTAGGAGAAAAGGGTAAACTTTTCTTTTCTTATTGCCTCTGTTAAGTAAATCATTGACAAATTGTGAAATGCAATGAAGTTTATGTATGCAAATGTATGCAAATTTTAAATATTAATATGTCTTTAAAATTTGTTGGCTCCCATCACATGCTGAATAGGACTTATGCTGGATATGAATATTTTTATGTCCCCAATTTTCAATGAATGGACATGTTTTGAGATGTCCTAATTATGAATTATTAGGTAAAACAAAATATTATTTATATAATCAGTAACAAATACTGTGTGTTTCTACAAGTCTGATTAATAAGTATTGTTTCAATGTACTTATTATCTAATCTCATCCCAACTGTTCCATATAAGTGAATCCTTATTGTAATTAAAAAAAAAAATATTTTTTGGTTAATGTACTTCAAATATTTTTTGTTTTAAATTTATATTGGAAAAAAAGCAGCAAATATAATTGCAAAAAGTAATGATTGCAATATTTCAGGTCATAATTGAACATGACCTGAAATAATCATCAGGTCATCAAGTAACCTGATCTTCATTGGATTAAAAAAAAAAAAAAAAAAAAAAACCTTAAGTGCACTTTTTGACTTCATACTTCCTTTTTTTTTTCTTTTTCCTTTAAAAAAATCTCTCTGTGTGTATATACCGGGTGATTCAAAATAGATTTACAGTGGTTATCTCGTAAACTAAGAAAGATAGAAACATACTTCCAATTACAAAATAGGTGCAAATTAAAAGTAGATTTCAAATAGGGCATTTTTTGTACAAGGGGCTGTATACATATTAAAATATGAAATTTAATTTTTATAGGGTCCCTCCTATCATGTGACTTGTATTTAGAAAAATATTTTCCTCGCACCAAGAAGGGAAAAAAAAAAAAAAAAAAAAAAAAAAAAAAATCATCTCTCTAAGTCAAAATCTTGCTGAGTTATTGCAATTTGACACTTTGGGGGTTATCTATGAGATGAGAAAAAATTTAAAAAAATCTTTCATTTTAAAATAGCAACTAAAATCATTCAAACACATGAAATCAACAGTTTTAAGAACTTAATGCAAATTTACATTATTCCGTATTGTTAAAAAATTTAATAGTTAAATTTTTAGGGGTTATCTGCAAATTAAAACATGCTAAGAGAGGAAGAAAATTAAAAGACTAGCAAAACTATGTGAAATTTTCGCACTTTATTTCTTTTTACCACTTTCCATCATGGTTGAAAATTTTTAATGACTTCGACTCTTTAACAATTCCAACAATGTTGAAAAATGTTAATGGCTTCGATTTCTCTGTCTCTCCATGCTCTAACTCCCTTGGATATTCATGGAATTTCCTGAAACTGATATATGTTACTTGAGTTCACTATCGGATGCTCCTTACTGAAAATGGAGTGAATACCTCTGCTAGCTTGCATACAGGGACACTCGAAAGTATTCCAAAGCATTGTGTTCTATGAGAGGTATTTTAATAAACCATATTTTAATACTTTTAATTTATGAATATATTAATAAAATTGAAATATGTTATTAATTAATGTTTACAATCAGATATTTTCCATAGAAAATGAAGTAAACACCATCACTGGTTTGTATACAGGAACACCCGAAAGTATTCTAAAGCATTGTGTTCTGTGAAAGATATTTCTATAAACCAAATTTTAATTACTTTGCATAAATCTTAATGGAATTCAAAATATGTTATTCATATGCATAAAAGAATGCTTTCTATAGTGTACAGTATGATTAGCATTAGATTTACAGGGCACACAAAAATATTCAGTTACGTTAAGGGTTATTATTGGACATTTGCTGGAATTGCATTTTCGTATATATTAAACGTTTTCTAACAATTTTTAGCTGTGAATATGATTTCAATTTGCATATTTTTTTGTCTATCTGTTCGTCTGCTCGCCCCCAGCGTCTGTAAATATTTTCAGAAAAAAAAAAAAAAAAATTATGTGTTATTCAGATTTACTATGTAATATTCCCTATTTAGAATGACATTTATAGGTCTTCTACAATTGATTTATGTTCAGGAACACACAAAAAATGCCAGTACATTGTGCTTTGGGACAAACATTCTTATAAATTACACTTAATAACTGTCTACTGTTAAAATTATAAAGAAATTCATATTTATTGTTAATATTCTAAAATAATGTTTTAATGATATGGTATTCATGTATAATTCTATGTCAGGGGGGCTTCCGCCCTCCTTAACCCTTTTTTAATTATAGTGCATACATTTATTAAAACAAAAATCAAGTCTGTTATTAATTTCCTTGAAACTTGCAAACGTTGATCATCTTTTCAAGTGGCAACTAGATATGGAATCCAATATACCAAATTTGAATTTCCTGTAGTTCTTTGTTGTTAAATTATGCTGATAATTCATATATATACAGATCAACCATTAAAAATTTGACTTTCGTATTCAGGAGGCCTCAAAACGTGATATTATACAGAAAAAAATCGATCTCCGAAAAATACTGTGTTTACAGTATGGGTATGAGAAATTAATTTTCCGTTCTGTGTCAGCTGTGTTCTTTGACATAAAAAAAAAAGGCAGCAAAGCACTTATGTCAAATACATTTAATAGAAAAAGTGTTAACCTTAATTTTGGGTAGCCCTGTATACTGTCTATAAACTATATACACATGACTTTGTGTACGTAAATTTAGTGTTATGTGTAAAACACATAACACAAAATGAAATGCACTTCCAGCAATTCCCAAGTATAGTTCCAATATATCCAAACACTCTGAGTAACTCTGTAAGTGAATGATGAATGATTGCTATACCACAATCTACACAAAACATGCTTTTATGCGTATAAAAAATCTGTTCTTTTCATTTTATTTAGGGCAGCCTATAGATGTCACACTATACATATGAGAAACTTTTAACTTATGAATTTAATTACGACACTGCACAAATATATTTACAAACGCGCACATTAACACACATAAAAAATATATACATTCTAAAATTAACATTTCAAAATTAGCTTTTGAAGCCAGGTCCTTCTAACATTCTTTTTGCCACTTCCATTTTTCTCTGCTTCCTTTGCTCTTCCTTTTTTCCCACTCTAATATCTCCGCATCCTCTTGATGCCACTTCAGAAAAACTAAAAGTTCGCAAACGATTCGAATAAAGTTCGAATATGATCTTTACATATAACAAAAGGTAATTTTCAGAAATTTGACTCAAAAACAATACTTTCTCTATACCATGTATATGGATAAGAGAATGTATAAAGGAAAAGAAAGAAAAATGAATTTGAAAATTCCCTTTTAGTACATAAATTATTCATACATTTTATTTGTTGAATTATCAATGAGTATTCTCGTGTGTATTCACTTGGAGAAAGAGGCATTACAGGTTAAAATAGCCGTCTTTCCCTGAATGTCCCCCCCCCCCCCCCCCCCCCAAATGCTGATCAACCTATACTTTATTACAAAAGCTATAGAAAATGCAATTTCTCACTTTTGATACAACCTCTTAAGGGGGAACACCAGTTACTACCTAATCTACCTTTTCCCAGGAGATGGCGCTGTATTTCACTTGGGCAATAGTTTTCTGTTTCTGGTAAACTAGTTCTAAATAGTACGTCACTTTCCCTGTCCCTGTGACGTGAGGTCGGTATGCAACAAAGAAAAAGAAAAACAAGTGTGGTCATCCGATCCCAGCTTTGGATATCCTTCATTCCACCTTTATACATACACAAACTTGTCGCATTAACAATTAGCATTGAAATGTGGGATTACAGGTGTAGTATGCTAGGTGTTCAACATAACGCTTCAAATTATAAGAATTTCCGCAGTTAAATAATGAAACTAGTGTACAAATTTTCAAAAATGTTTTTCTTTTTTCTTTTTTTAGTTATACCATTTAAAGCCTTTCAAATTTAAATTTATTTACATTCCCTCAAACGTAGACTTCATATTTTCAGAGTATTTACTAATTTAAAAAAAAGAGAGAGAGATTTGTGGAATTATTTTTATATCAATACTTGCAGCTCACTGATATCAATAGAACTTCACCATTTCAAAGTTAAAAAAAAAATTCAACATAATGTGATAAATTATAATGAAAAACTAATTTATTTTCTCTCTCTCTCTCTCTCTCTCTTTTATATATATATATATATATGAAAGAAAGAAAAGAAAAAAGTTACTGACACTGTTTTTTACATACTTGCTGACGATTGCGCTATGCTAACTTGTATTAAAAATTTATAGAACGGAAAGTGAATTATAATTTTTAAATATTCGGAAAATTATGTATATTATTCAAGTTGATTATAGTGTGCTTCGAATTGAACACAGAAGTATGCGATAAATATCTCTACTAATTTATGTACAGGGACTTGTAAAAGAATTCCAATTCATTATAATGGAATGGATTTCTTTTATAACATCTTACATACGCACTGTAATCCATAAAATTATTTCTTTAAAGCATATTTTAATATCTTTACATACTGTACAAAATATTACAATCTTTCAAATACACAAAAATGCCTCTATCCTATTGTACATCTGTAATCCATAAAATTATTTGTTTAAAGCATATTTTAATATCTTTACACACTGTACAAAATATTACAATCTTTCAAATACACAAAAATGCCTCTATCCTATAGAATATGATAGGATTCATTTGTAGAGCCACAAAAAAAGTTGTATTCTAGGATATGTGTAAAAATTGTTCTAAATGCATTTTGAGTTGTTATATATATATTTTTGACTGAAGTTTTAGTACATTTTATGGTGCAAATAGAGTGCTTCACAAAAAGCAATCTTCATTATGCTTTCTATAAAAATAGTTCTTTTATAATTAAAACAATATATATTTTAGGGTGATCAGCAAATGGAAGTAATTTTCATAGAATATTAAACAACACAATCTATGTGAGCTGCATGGTTTGTTTTTAGTTTCTATTCCATTAATAAATAATTTTAAGTTTTATTTTTAAGACGCGAAAATATGAATAAGTCCTCCTTATTATTCAAGGAGTAGAGCAGGAAATAATACATAATAAATTGATGAACCAAGAAAGCCTTTAAAAAATAACAGTAAACAATGCCTTTGTGGAAGGATATCAGAGAATAAATCATGAAATACCCCCATTTATGTATATATATGTAATTCATCATTACAATGATCAAACACCAGGAAAGAAGACAAGAATTAACAAGAAAGAAGAACCATATGTGGAAATAAAACTTCATATAAGACAAAATATGTTTAAAAAGTTGACAAATAAATATTAGCGGATGGGATCAGACACAGCAAATAGGACCAAAGAATAACATAACAAGTAATGACGTAAAATGCCAGATTGAAAGATATAGCCCTGTAAATTAAAAACTGTACAATTTTCTTTTCACTTCTGTTTCTTAAAAAAAAAAAAAAAAAAAATCTGGTGTGACTCAACTCGACTTTCCGCACATTCAGTAATTAACAGTTTTGTAGATAAAGTAAAGAAAGAGGAATTGTTAAACGAAAAAGGGAACACCATAATAGAATGTTTGAGTATTTTTTGTTGTATCTGTAAAAACCTATGAATGCTAGATTCACCAAAATGCTTATAGTTAGTGCAACAGTGATTTATAATATTCATATAAATTTTCAGCTCAATTGAATAAGGCGTTTAGATGCTATCGCATTTTTAAAAATTTGGTCCCTTAGGCCATAATGATAAAGAATTTTTCTTTGTGTCCCTGTAAAAAAAACTGTTAGTGCTAAATTCACCAAAATCTATACAGTTAGTGCAACTGTGACCTATAACATGTGTACAAATTTTTTGCTCAGATTAATAAGGTGTTTAGACACTATCATACTTTTAAAAATTTGGCCACATAGTCCATAATGATAAAGAATTTTTCCTGGTGTCCCTGTAAAAAAACTATAAGCGCTAGATTCACCAAAATCAATAGGGTTTGTACTATGGTGACTTACAATATACATACCAACTTTCAGCTTATTTGAACAAAGCGTTTAGACGCTAGCGTGTTCATTCACAGACATACACACACACATACATACATACATCATCATAAAAATAGGGAAAGCGGACTCAGGGGACCTCGAAACTTATAGAAACATCGTTATCTCAAATTCGGATTTTTGACATGATTATAATACTTTCCCCTCACTATAGTGTTCGGAAAGTAAAAAAAAAAAAAAAAAAAATTGTTGTGTAAACTTTGTTTTATGTTTTTACACGTGTATTAACTTTCTCTTCCTGGAAAATTTTCAAGTGTCTATTTCATTAGGTCACTTCTATGGCTTCTGATTACATTATCTACAAAAATTGTATATAATATGTGTAATAGTGGGTAATGGAAGTCGTGGGGTTGTTTCACACCAGCTTATAGTATGCCTCTTGTCCTATTTTTTTTTTTTTTTTTTTTTTTATAAATGTTTAAAATATTTTTAGTGCATAATTCTAAATATTTTCTGAAATGAATTCTACAAACAATGGAAATTAGTATAAAATTATTAGCTTGAGTATAAAATTTGTCTGCTGTAGGACATTCTGTGGAGTATGTGTTTATCTATTAAATATAACATAGAAATTCATTTACCAATCTAAATTTACAAGTTGTCAAGTAATTATTTGGACAATTTTCAGCTCACCCTATTACTAAAATATAACACCATAGTTTGGGGGAAAAAAAAAAAAAAGTTTGCCGAAATTTAAATTTTGCTATAATTAAAAATTTTGGGTTAGCGTTTTGTATTCTGGTTTTCAGAGCATTCTGGATACTGCAAATTGTCAAAAGCATAAATTGTATGTTTAAATGGATTACTAAAATTAAACTTTTCTACTTTTGCAAGAATTAGTATTAATAAACTAAGTGCTTTTTCTCTCGTTTATGCATAAAAACATTGAACGTTGATATGCTCGTGAAAATACAAACTGTGCATTTGTATCTTCTGTTTTATATTTTTAGAACATTATTTCAACCTAGGTGGTCATTTTAAACCACTAAATTTTCATTTCTAGCATGACCATTAATTGGAACTGTAAAACTTTTAGGAGAAAATCGGTACTGATAAGTATGAGGAATTAAGTCAATTACTGTATTTAAGTCCAAAACTGTCAATTTTGAGTTAAGTACATAGTCGGACTCAGAAAAAAATTCTCTATCGATTGGTATAAAAGATTTAAATCCATGTCATTTAGTCTTTGAGGAAATCCATTGGTAAAAAAAGATTCAAGTCAGAAATTTACCATTAATCTTTAGTCTAAAATATTTAATTCAATTTTTTCCCTTTATTAAATGAAGATTGACAATCACTGAATGGTATAAAGGGTATAAACCAACCTAATCCCTTTTTCCTAATCGATTCTTCTGATTAGTTTTTAGTTAGTTTAACTTTATTTTTCGTCTCCTGAAAAATCAAGAATATGGACTTAAATCCTTTATACTTATCAGTACAGAAATATACTTTGAGAATTGTGTTTTTTTTTTTTTTTTTCTCACTTAAGTGCAATATACATTGAAATAAGTGTAAGTTTTGTTTTACATTATATTCTCATTGTATCAGGTGAGATAATGACTCTAATTCAATTGTATTCTAGAGCAAAGACATTTGTGACAAAATTATGTGGTATTTTAATAAATTGTTAAGTCATGCTTTCCTTCAACCATTGTAATTAAGGCTTTTGAAATAGAAGGTTGAATTATTTTTATACTGAGCAAAAACTTTTCACGCCAAGAATTGAACCTGAGACCTATGACTTGTAATGTCAATGCTCCATCACCGAGTCACCTCAGATAAATCCTCACTCACATTGCTCAATATAAAAATAATTCAACCTTCTACAATCATTCAACCAAATTATCTCACGAAATTACTTCAATTTATTTAATTTTTTTTTTCTTTTTTAATTGAAAAATTTGTAACCTCTGGGCATGCATATTAAAACTTTAAAATAAAAATCAAGCATTACTTTTATTATTATTATTATTATTCCATAGTGACTGAAATGCTGTTAAATGTCCTGAATATATGTAGCGATGATGAACTTATGTCCGAAGGAGATGATACATTTGAAGGTATAGTCTTACTTTCAATTAAACTTTTTAAAGCTTTTTCTTAAATAACTTGCTTTATTTCCACTCTCTTTATTTTAGGCGGTGCTGGTAGTGCTCGAAAAGAAGTCATTAGAAACAAAATTAGAGCCATTGGTAAAATGGCACGTGTGTTTTCAGTATTAAGGTATATTCCATTATATTTATTGTCATCATTTTGTTTTTAATTTTTTGTTGTTGTTGTTATTCAGTAAAATTTGCTATAATGTGACATTCAATAATAACTAGGAGGTTCCACCCCTACTTGCTTCGCTTGACAATACCTGTGTTAGGCTAGAAAAATTTAGGTTTTACTTTAAAGGTAAAATTTTTGATTAAATGGTGCCTAAAATAAAAATAAAAAAAGATTTAGAATTGGGAGTTATTTCTCCCGTTAAGTTAATAATTAAAAATTTTAGCCTGTGATCTTTTTAGTGTTAAAAAATACAGTGTGTTGTATTCCGCAAAAACTCAGACAAAATAAAATATTAAATATTTGGAAATTTCAAATTAAATAAAATTAGAAAAAAAAATTAAAATGACTTACCCAATCATCATGAAAATATACAGGAACAAGATAATCCAAATGAAACAAAAATAAAAGGGAAAAAAATATGAAAATTCCTTAAACACAATCTTCATTGAAGTAACACTCACATTAATTACTTTCAGTGCCGGCACATGTAGTATTTTCAAACACAATTTCGATGGTATCCAAAGATCTCAAGTGGTAGATTCTAATGATTATTATCATTTTGAAATAAAAAAAATTATCAAAGAAACCAAAATTGACATATTTCAAAACCAGTTATTTAGTCATTGAATGGGTCACTGCGCCTAAACACTTATGTAATTTCGAAAATGTGCAGGGAATCTTCAAGTACAGTATTAGATTATTGTTAGCTCCTACAGATTATGCACTCTGATTTCACTTATTTAATCACTTGGTTAGGATGAATAGCACTTTGTGATGATATGAGGTGAAGCTGTTGACAAAAAACAAATATGAAGAAAGGAGATATTAATATCATCCTCTCTTGCCACACAATCTGTATAAGGTGAGTAATTCCATATTTTAGATCCGCTCATACAGATATAGCAATCGGTCGAAATTTGGCTTCGCTCATTAGGTCTGACTTTTAGGCCTATGCTTCCTTCCTTTGCAAACAAAATTTAATTTTTCTTGGACCCTGATGACTCTATCAGAAATTGTAGGAGACACATTTTGATGGAATCCAGGCAGTAATAAAAATTTAAATGTATCAAGAAAATACTCGCAACATATTCATGGAAGAACTCTCTCCTGTCGGAAAGTTGAGATTTTGGCTTAGCCGATCATCACCGCTAGGCACAACTTAGGGATGTACATGTTAACTTAAAAAAAATATATATATATGAATGAAAGAATAAATGGTATGTAAAGTGGAATACTATTAAACTTAGAAAATATTGTTGCCTCTACAATGCACATATTGCATCTACTTATTAAAATTTAGTAATATAAATTCAATTTCAAAATACCTTATTTTGCTTGAGGAATTTTAAGTAAGTACTTTTTTTTAAAAAAAGTGTAAGATAAGAAAATAAACTTTCACTCATACTAAGCAGCCTGAAGTGAATGAAATCTTGGTGCAAAATTAACTTGTTCATAATAAATCTTGAAATAAAAACTAGGAATTTACGATAAATGGGTTTATTGAGAATTCTACTTGATTCTTATTCTTTACAAAAAATATAGTCTTGACAGTAAAAACTTGAAAGTAATTTTCAAACATTACTTTAAATATAAATAGTATGAACTCATACCAATGCCTTTGCAAAGATAAAAAAAAATATCTGGAAATTTCTAGAAAAATAAACTTTCTTGACCTCATCTATTCTCTAGTAGCTGACATCTCTCCGGATGGGTCTGGGAGAAAAATTTTGAAATTACAGCAGACGAAGTCTTGTTTTATATCCTGCTGATTGGCAGTTAACAGCGAATTTTGCCGTTATGCTGGTTGCAACATTTATGCAAATGCATTGGTATGAAAAATTTAAATAAAGTAAAAAAAGAACAAAACATCCAAAGTAAAATAATTAATAAAATGAATTTTTATAAACTAATAGTTATTAAATGTCTAAAAAAAAATTACGTTTTAGTAGCTTTACTAGTAGCTAGTTATTATATTACAGTTGCGATCGCAACTGTTATTGCTGAATACCAAAACTGGGAGTTTTCTAATAGAGTGGCAACAGCTTATTAAAGTAAATTTTGCAAACAAAACGTTCTTAATAAGAAACTATTAAATTAAGAAATAAAATTTAAACTTTGGATGTTAAGGGGAAAAAAAGGTAATTAGATATATTAGCAAATTAAATTAAACCTTTAAGAGGTAAAAAAAAATAAATTTTATTGAATATGCCTGGGGAAACAACAAATGTAGTACAGTGGCGGATCCAGAACTTGACTTTGGGGGGGGGGGGGGGTGCTAAGAATTTTCAAAGTGTTATTCTAGACCAATAAAAAATTTACAATTGCAAAATTCAATTATGAATGACACTGTTTTGGGGGGGGGGGGCTTCAGCCCCCTAGCCCCCTCTTAAATCCGCCACTGATGTAGTATGCACTGCATCTACAAATGACTCCCTTTCCCCATACAGAACTTTTACAGATGACCTGAACATGTTCAGGGTAAACTTGAAACTTTGAAGTCTTTTACAGAAGCAATAAAAAACTTTTTTTTTTTTTTTTTTTAGAAAAAAGTTACCTTTGTAGTCTAGTTCCTTTTTTTAAAAGTTTACATCCAGTTTTTTTTTTTTTTTTTTTTAAGAATTACTCTAAAATTTTCGCTGGCACTATATATATGTACTTCTTAATTTTAAGAAAATACTTTTGTTCAGTGCCTTAGTTAAGAGGTCAGCCAGATTTTCTTGTGATCTTACTTCTTGTATATTAAACTCTCGTTTTTCATAGAGTTCCCTTATAAACATATATTTGATGTCAATATAACGATTTCTGATATTTTCAGATCTAAATTTAATATACTGTATAGCAGCTGAATTATCACAAAACAAAATGGGTACTTGAAATTTGATATTAAGGTTCATTGTCAATATTACATTTTTTATATTAGTTTTAACATACTTTAAGTCTTTTGCTGCTTCTGATGCAGAGATAAATTCTGCTTCCATGGGCGACAGGGCAACAGATGTTTGTTTCTTGACTCTCCAAGTGATTGGCATTCCATTCATAGAGTACCCAGAAAAGGATCTTCGATCTGAAGGATCACTGGCCCAACTTGCATCAGCAAACATTGAAATCTGGAGGGTAGAATCTTGGTTATCATAGTTTAGTCCCAAAGTCTTTGTAGAAGCAAGGTCCTTCAGAATCTGCTTGAGACGGTACCAATGGATTTTAGCTGGGTTTTCAGCAACTTGGGCAAGGGTAGCTACAGTATATGAGATATCAGGGTGGCAGCGTCCAGATATGTACAGAAAGCAACCACACTGATGAGATTTTTCAGCTGATTTCAGCTTTTTTGTACTTTTAGCTTTTCGGCTTTCTTTCTTTCTTTCTTTTTTTTTTTTTCAGCTTTTTTTTTTATGTTTTTGATATGCATTTATTCTTTTTTTATACATTGAAGATTGAAACAAGTATTTATTACTCTCTAATATAACAGAATTTGTCATCAAAATTTTATTATTTCATTTAAATGTCTTGCCTATGCGTGCAGTTTCAGCTTTTTTGTCTCATCCCTGCAACCAAGGAGGTTTCAGAAAGGCATCTTCTCCATTGCAGCTTTTGACTGGTTGTCACTAGGAGATTCCTGTTTGGAGGAAACTGTACCTCGTTGTATAGGAAGAGATATGTTAGTTATTGTAGAAATATCAAATAGTTCAATACAGGAATCTATATATTTACTACAATTTATGTTGACTGTACCGTCTTTAATGTCGAATTGTATGCCTAATAGTTGAGTGATTGGGCCTAGATTTTCTAGCTGATATAACCCCTCTAATAACTGAATAACTTCTATTAAAGTTCACTTGTCTTTAGCAAAAATCGGGAGGTCATCTACATATACCATAATGACTGCTTTAGCTTTATATCTATAAGCACATGTTAGTCCCAAAATTTCTGTGAACCCGTTTGCAATGAGTTTATGATGCAATTCTTCAAACCAGCATTTTCCAGATTGGTGCAAGCCATAGAGGGCTTTATATAATTTTAAAACGTAATTTTCTTGGCCTGGTATTATAAAATCATTAGGTTGGTTAATATATATATCCTTATCAATATTTCCATATAAATATGCACATTTTACACACATATAAAAAGTGCACACATATAAAAAGTGAGGACACATATAAAAAGTGCAATGAACAATCTTATTAACATGAAATTAACTACTGGACTATATGTTTCATTATAATCTAAACCTTCTCTTTGGTTATTACCTAAAGCAACTAATCGTGCTTTAAACTTTCTAGATTCATTTTTATTTTTAAGGGTATAGACCCAATGGGTTCCTATTACTTTAGTATTAGCTCGTCTGGGAACAACTGTCCAAACATTTCTGTCTATCATAGTTTTTAGTTCACAGTCCATGGCCCTTTTTCGATTCTGCAGCCTCTGGTAAGCTTTTTGCCTCCCTAGCTGTTTTTGGAATAATTATTTCTACACAATTTGCTTTCTTTTCGACTAATGGTATTTCTTCAGATTCTGTGTCTGAACTTTCTTTGGATTTGTTTAGATTCTCATCTATGTCATTAATGGGGGATTTTCTTTCTAGTTTAAATCTGCCAAGGATTTTGCAGTTCTTAGAAAAAATATTTAATGAATTGTCATATATTTTCCTCCCAGTAATCTTTTAATTCTTTAGAACTCCTTAATACCTTCCCCTCTGGTGTTTTTACATAAATGTTTTCTTTATCTTGACTTTCTCCTGTCTTTCTAGTTGTTATATATCTCTCAAACATTAATTGTGGGTCATTTACTGGTTGGTAGGGATTTATAGATATGTCTAATTCATCATCCGATTCTTCTGCTAATATATGACCTTGTTTTTCTATACCTAATTTTGTTTCATCAAATCTGACATGTTTTTATCTTCTGTGGGGAGCCATATTCGATAACCTTTAGGTACTATAACTATAACCTACTAAAATTCCTTTTTGAGCACCAACTTGAAATTTGTTACGCTTTTGGGATGGAATGTGAGCATAAGCTACACATCCATATCTTTTTAAATGACAGAGAGAAGGCTTTCTGCCAAACCAGCGCTTGAACGGTATTTCCCTGGTTGAACTATGCAAAAGTCTGTTTTGTATGTAGTTTGTTGTTTGCATGGCCTCAAGCCAAAGTTCTTCTGGAAGATTAGCAGAATTAAGTAAAGTTCTCATTCCATCAAACAACATTCGATTGAGTCGTTCTGCTGACTGAGGTGAATATATGTTTGATCTTTCATGTTTTATACCCAATGATTCTAATAATTTTTGTACGGGAGTAGAGATGGGAATGGTCCGAAAAAACCTGGAAATTTTGGGAAAAAAAAAGTTTTTTTTTCGGGTTTTTTCCGAAGGGGTTTATTTCTGCCCGGAAAAATTGAAAATTTTGAAATTTTTAGAACAAAAAAATTTTATAATATTTACATTCCAATGCTTTTTTCGAGAAATATTTTTTCATGTTCAGTATCTTACATGAAAAAACTGACTCTGATAATGTTTATATTTCAAAAATAAAGTTTTAACCATGTAATCAAATGGTAATCCTGAAATATTTAAGTACTATTACAATGACCTCCCTCCCATCACATTCATTTGAAATTACTTATTCTTTTCAAGTTCCTTTATAATTTCATCTTTTTTTTTTTTTTTTTTTAAATATATATCCTTAGACTTGTCTAACTATTATTTAAATGTATATGGATATATATTATACATAAACGCATGTAACAGTGAAAAAAAAAAAAAAAAAAAAAAAAACTAAGCAACTACTTTCTATCAAAAAATTTATTTCACAATTTATAAAAATTACCTGTGCAAAAACCTACTTGATTTATGTCCTTTATACCTTAGTTAATAAGTTTTATATATATATATATATATATATATATATATATATATATATATAATAATAATAATAAATCAAAAATAAAATGTTGCTTTAAATTTCTGAAGTTCAATTAACTTTAAACTTTTGTTCTATCTTTGTGATTAATTTCATTTTAAGTGAAATTCTGTATTAACAGTCCAGCCTCAGGTCCAGTAAATCGGTAAGCCTGATATGCAGTCAGGTTTAAGTCTACTGTGTGGCTCTCATAAGAACAGCTTTGGGTATGGTTGTAAGAATGGAAGGGGCAACTTATCAGAGGGGAACAAGTTTTAAGTGTGGGAGAAAGGTTGTCATATTTGGCTTAGTTATCAAAGTTCTTTTCTCCCTTTTTAAAAATCTTGTATATGAATTCAGAAAGCATTTTAGCAGTTTTATACAAGATACACTAATTTCCATCCAGAAAGAATAGTTATTTAAAAAAAAAATAATAATAATAATTAGAATTTTTTATTTAGCATTCTCTTGAAATTGAAATCTTTAAATTGTGTTTTCTCAATTTGCATTTTTATTTATGAATTCATGAACTTCAAAATGATTAAACTTTTACTAATAATTAATAATGAACTTTATTTATTTATATATTTAAGATATTTATTGTATGTTTAAAAGAACCTAGAGATGGGTTTTGAAATGTATTGATAAATTTTTGAGAAAAAAATAAAGTGCAAAACTGGGGAGAAAAAAAACTGATATATATATATTAAGTTATTGCAAAATTTATCCCTTATTCTTTTAAGTAGATTCTATTAAATAACCCCCTCCCCCAAATAATAATAATTAATAACTTTTTTCTTAAATAGCTGCAGAAATTTAATCATTTTGAAAAGCATGAATTCATGAAAAAATGCAAATTGAGTAAACGCAATTTAAAGATTTCAAATCTCTAAAAAGACATATGAAAAACCATAAGAAATTTTGAATGAATATATATTTTACAGAACACACCTAATATAGTTCAATTTATAAATATTAAATGGAAACATAAGATTTATATGAAACATATTATAGTGGTGCTGTCAAAGGTGCAAAATCCCCTTAATATAGATATGAAAACAAGAATAATACTGACTTCAATACAATTCCATTAAAAAAGTAAACCATATTGCATATTAACAAAAAAAAAAGCTTATACAGAATATAATAAAAAGCATCCTTAACAAACAAACATTAACAAAATTGAATCGTATAAGAAGGTTTAAATTCTTTTGTGGGTAGCTTTAAGAGAAGTAACTGTAAGAATATGTTCACATTTCAAATATTTATTTGTTTTCTCTTATGTTTTAAATAATTTAACAGTACTAAAAAGAACTTTAAAAAGTGTGAGCCAATCGACCACAATTTATAAAAATTCTATACTATATAATGATTTAAGAAAAAAAAAAAAAAGTCCTGTAAATCTATGTTTCTCAGAATAATATTCCATAACGATTTGACAATAGGAAATGCGGTAAGTCAATCGCTGAACGGAACGAACTAAACGAGAGGAATGTGGCGAGAAATTCCAGTGTTGGCGCGAAAAGAAAATACCGGACATCTCTAAAATTAAGTCGACTGATCGGTTACCCTAGCAACTGGACAGTGACTAAACCAGTTCCAGGGTCGTTCTTATCTCGGTCGTACAGTAGTTGACTAAATTTTTTCTCTTGCATATTAAGTTTGGTTCAAGTTGACTGATTTATTTTTCTTATGGGTCAGATTGACTGAATTTTTTTCCTGGGGGCTTGGTTGTCCGATTTATTTTTATTGTGGGTCGGGTTCGGATTAGGTTGACTGATTTTTTTTTTCCTGCGGGTTAGGTTTAAGTTTTCAATGAGTTGGGTCAACTTAAAAACATCTTTCAAAAAATTTTATCATAATAAACAGAAATTTGTTTGATAGAATTATAAACATACTACATATTCCTATGATTAAGTATACGTGCACTCAAATTATTGCATACATATTACAGAAAGGCAATGAACAAAGAAAAATCTATATATAATAAACTTAAAGCATATTTTTGTAGTACATAACACACAAAAAATTATTAATCTATTTTTCAGATTTTTAAATTTATAACTTGGTGTATCAGTTCCATTTAAAAACAAGACCTTCTGGCTTTTTCGGAAGGGTAGGTTGATTTCTTTTTCCTTATCAAGTAGCCGTCATTTTGTTTCAAAATGGCGGCTACAAATTATTAATGCATTTGGTAGAAATATTGATGTAGGCTATGCACATATGGAGTTTTAAGCAAATCGGTTCATAAATAGACTTTTATGTGAATTTAAAATTTTCAAGTGGCCGGCGCTAGGAAAAAAAAATGGTGGGTTAAGTTGACAAATATATGAAATGCATTTGTGAGATAAGTCTACTCTATACATACATAGTTCGAATTAATTCAAAATCTCAAAAGTCATTGTGTTGAAAAATTAAGTGGCTGCCACTTCGATAAAAATGGCAGAGAAAGTTGCTCTTCTAAGATATCGTTGCAAATTTGAAAATGATTTTTTTTTTTTTTTTTTTTTTTTTTTTTGTAGAAATTCTTTCAAAGAGGCTTAATCAGTTGATAAAATGTTAGTTTCCTGCATTTCTAGTTTGTTTTAGCATTAAAATAATCTAATTTTACCTTAAAAGCGCATTAAAAAGATCCAGTAACGCATGTAATGGATTTGGTGCCAAATTTGGCGACTTTTCCCCTATGGCGACTTTTGGCGAAAAAATACTTATTATCGATGTACCAAAGATGGACGCAATAACGTGATTGTTTCATGAGTTGCGTGAATTTTCTAAATTTTTGTTGTTTGAATGATAAATCCATTTTTCAACTTTGATTTGAATTGATTAAGTATTTCTAAAGTTCCAGCAAACACATCGAAGATATTTGAAGCATAGGTTACTGTCCAACTGTGGTTTAAATCAGTGCCGTGTTTCAAAAGTTATTATTATGGCAAATTTTCAAGTGGCAGTCTAAGTGGCTGCGACTTGTAAAACAAAATAGCAAAACAACTTGCCCATCGAAATCATCCAGTATATTTGTACAATAAGTTCATTGTCCAGTTCTAGTTTAATTTAAATCAGAATTTCAAAAATTATAATCATAAGAAATTTTCAGGTGGCACCACTTGTAAAAAAAAGTGGAGTGAGATGCCTAGCGAACTTATCTGAGATATTTGAATGATAAATCCACTACCCAAATTTGAAGCGAATTGATTCTTTCTTACTAAAGTTACCATAATGACATATTTTCAAGTGGCCGCCACTTAAAAATAAAATTGCGAATCAAGTCATCAAGTGAACTTATCCTAGATATTTGAACCAAAAGTTCACTGACCAGCTTTTATTTGAAACAGTTTAATATTTTAAAAGTTATCGTGATGGCATATTTTCAAGTGGCAGTGTGATTTCAAGTGGCTGGAACTTAGACACAAGATGTCGGGACAAGTTGCCTAGTGAAAACATTCAAGATAATTATATGATAATATCACTGTCAAAATTTGGTTCGATTTGAAGTATTATTTCAAAAGTTATCGTGATTTTAAATTTTCAAGTGGGAGCCTGATTTCAAGTGACCCCGTTTAACTTAAGATATCTGCCACTTTATTAAAAATGGCGGATATAGTTTATTAATAAACTTCATTGAGATCCTTATGTGGTCGGTATTTACGTCAAAATTTAAACAATTTCGGAATACGCTTTTTACAATTTAAATTTGAAATTTTCAAGTTGCCTCCACTTGAAAACAAAATGGCGGAGCAACTTGGTTAACAAACTCATCTAAGATATTTATAAGATAAGTTAAGACACTGTTCAAGTTTGGTTCCATTTGGAGTATTATTTCGGAAGTTATCATGGTTTTAAATTTTCAAGTGGTGGCCTGATTTCAAGTGGTCCCGCTTAACTTAAGATATCCACCACTTTATTAAAAATGGCGGATAAAGTTCATTAATAAAGTTATTTTAGACACTTGTGTAATCTATGTATACATCAAAATTAAAAAAAATTCGCAATACGCTTTTTACAATTTGAATTTGAAATTTTCAAGTGGTCTCCACTTGAAAACAAAATGGCGGAGCAACTTGCTTAACAAGCTCATCCAAGATATTTATAAAATAAGTTAAGACACTATTCAAATTTGGTTCGATTTGGAGTATTATTTCGGAAGTTATAGGGATTTTAAATTTTCAAGTGGTCCCGCTTAACTTTAAATATCTGCCACTTTATTGAAAATGGCGGATAAACTTCATTAATAAACATCATTGAGACCCTCATGTGACCTGTATTTACAACAAATTCAAGCAAATCTTGCTTTAAATATGCTTTTTACAATGTCGGTTTTAAATTTTCAAGTGGCTGCCACTTGAAAACAAAAAGTCGGAGCAACTTGGTTAACGAACTCATCCAAGATATTTATAAGATTAGTTCACTGTCCAAATTTGGTTCCATTTCGAGTATTATTTCGGGAGTTATCGTGATGACAAAATTTTCATTATAGATATATATATATATATATATATATACACCGGGTGATTCAAAATAGATGTTACAGCGATTATCTCGTAAACTAAGAAAGATAGAAACAAACTTCCAATTACAAAATTAGATCAAATTAAGAGTAGATTTCAGATATTGAATTTATTTTGTACAAGGGGCTGTATACATATTAAATACGAAATTTAATTTTTATACGGCCCCTCCTATCATGTGACTTATATTTAGAAAAATATTCTCCTCGCTGTAACAATCAAAAAAAAAAAAAAAAAAAAATCATCTCTCTAAGTCAAAATCTCGCTGAGTTATTGCAATTTGAAAATGATGACTTACACCACTTTTTTTTCAATTTTGGCATCTATTTTTCAACGCCAACGAGCCCACTTTAGGGGGTTATCTATGAGATGAGAAAAAATTAAAAAAGATCCCTTCTTTTAAAACAGCAACTAAAATCGTTCAAACGCGTGAAATCAACAGTTTTAAGAACTTAATGCATATTTACATTATTTCGTATTGTTAAAAAATTTAATACATAAATTTCTTAGGGGGGTCACCTGCAAATTAAAACACGTTAAGAGAGGGAAAAAATTAAAAGACTAGCAAAACCGTGTAAAATTTTCGTGCTTTATTTTTACCACTTTCCATCATGGTTGAAAAATTTAATGACTTCGGCTCTTCAACAATTCCAGCAAGATTGGAAAGTGTTAATGACTTCGATTTGTCTGTCTGTCCAACCGTCTTTCTGTGTGCCCACGCTCTAACTCCCGTGAATATTCATAGAATTCCCTGAAACTGATATATGTTATTTGAGTTTACGATCGGATGTTCCTTATAGAAAATGGAGTGAGTACCTCTGCTAGCTTGTGCACAGGGACACCCGAAAGTATTCCAAGGCATTGTGTTCTATGAGAGGTATTTTTATAAACCATATTTTAATACTTTTAATTTATGAATATATTAATAAAATTGAAATATGTTATTATAGTTTTCTATCGGATATTTTCTATAGAAAATGGAGTAAACACCATCACTGGTTTGTATACAGGGACACCCGAAAGTATTCCAAAGCATTGCGTTCTATGTGAAGATATTTCTATAAACCAAAATTTAATTACTTTGCATAAATCTTAATGAAGTTGAAATATGTTATTCATATACACGAAAGGGTGCTTTCAATACTGTACAGTACGATTAGCATTTGATTTACAGGGCACACAAAAATATTCAGTTACGTTAAGGGTTATTATTGAACATTTGCTGGAATTGCATTTTCGTTTACATTAAACATTTTCTAACAATTTTTAACTGTGAAAAACTTAAATTTCCTTTTTTTTTTTTTTTTGTCTGACTGTCCATCTGTCCGTCTGCCCGTCCCCAGCGTCTATAAATATTTTGAGAAATGACATATGTTATTCAAGTTTACTATATGATATTCCCTATTTAAAATGGCATTAATTAATTCTCTACAATTGGTTAATGTACAGGAACGCACAAAAAATGTGTTTTGGGACAGATATTCTTATAAGCTACATTTAAATAACTTTATACTGTAAAAATCATCAGGAAATCCATATTTATTGTTAATATTCTAAAATAATGTTTTGTATAGAATATAATATGGTATAGATGTATAATTCTATGTCAAGGGGGTTACCGATCTTCTCAACCCCTGTTTAATTATAGTGCCTATACTTATCAAAACATAAATCAAGTCTGTTATCAATTTCCTTAAAACTTGCAAACCTTGATCAACTTTTCAAGTGGCAACTAGATATGGAATCCAAAGTATCAAATTCGCATTTCCTGCAGTTATTACTTTCTCATACCCATAAGGTAGAGAAAGTATTGTCTTTGGGCCAAATTTTCGAAAGTGTGTTTGTGTTATGTTTACACGTTTTGAGGTCCCCTGAATATGAAAATCGTGTTTTTAGCGGTTGGTCTGTGTGTGTGTCTGTCTGTTATCAACATATCTCAAGAACAAATAGCAGCAGATATTTCAAACTTGGTATTTTAAATATGTATCATATAGGGATGCTACACTAAGCTTTTCATTGAGATGAAGCAAATGGTTCGTGTACAGGGACACTCAAGAATATTCGAATACATTACGTCTATGGGGAAAATTGCAGGTAAGTAGAGTTTAGCACCTATAGACTGCACTAAACCAAATGAAATGAATATATATTTTTTATATGCATAAAAACATGCCTCATGCAGAATATGGCAGGGAAATTATTCTCATTTCATTTACAGGGCTACACAAAATAATTAGTTTATAATGCGACAATAGCTGAAAATTGATGGAAGTGCATTTTAGGTTGTGCCGTATATTATTACTATAGGTTTATATTTAGGTGCACTTTGTGGTTTGTACATATTCTTCAAAAGATACACAGGGTTGCAAATATTTAAGCTATAATATTCTTTTTTATTGCTAGTGAAAGTGCTTTAATATAATATTTTACCATGTCCAGGAAAGCTGCTCAAGAATGGAAATGAATTCCTCATAGACATATGATAAATAATGTATATTTTTAAGCTAAATATGCAACGCTTGTGTTTTGTGTATTTACGCGTTTTGAGGCTTCCTTATTACCAAAGTCAAGTTTTTTAAAGTTTGATTATTGCCTGCGTCGAATAATTTCAGGAGATTCCCCCCCCCCCCCCCCTCACACAGAACTAATTATCATATAAAAATCTTCCGAAGCCTAATTTGAATTATTTTAACATAGGTTTACATAATAGTTCTCTTTATGTTACCTCTTAATTTCCAACCTGTATTTAAGGTATTAAATTTCAGGGTAAGAGAAAGTCATGTGAGTGCCACACCAGATTATTTGTTGTTAAATTAGGCTGATAATTCATATATATACAGATCAACGAATAAAAATTTACCTTTCGTATTCAGGAGGCCTTAAAATGTGATATACAGAAAAAAATTCGCTCTCCAAAAGCTACTTTGTTTACAGTATGGGTATGAGAAATAAATTTTTCGTTCTGTGTCAGCAGTGTTCATCGAAAAAAAAAAAAAAGCAGCAAACGCTTACACCAATTACATTTAATAATAATAAAAAAAAAAAAATTACCTTAATTTTAGGTAGCCCTGTATATTGTCTATAAACTATATACACATGACTTTGTATACGTAAATTTAGTGTTATATGTAAAATGGGTAACACAAAATGAAATACACTTCCAGCAATTCCCAAGTATAGCTTCAATATATCGAAATACTCTGGGTAATCCTGTAAATGAATGATGAATGGTTGCTATACCACAATCTGCATAAAACATGCTTTTATGCGTATAAAAAATTTGTTCTTTTCATTTTGTTTAGGGCAGTCTATACATGTCACACTGTACATATGAGAAATTTCGCTCACAGACGTATTGTATTTGAATTCTTTTGGATGACCCTGTAAACAAACAATTGTCTGATCGTAACGTATACTTCAGTGTAGCACCGTAATATGATACGGATTTAGAATATCGAATTTAGATTTTCTGCTACTATTTGTTCTTGAGATATTCTAATATTACACAGACACACTTACACAAGGAGAGAGAGAGAGAGAAAAAAATGAATTTGAAAATTCCCTTTTAGTACATAAATTATTCATAAATTTTATTTGTTAAATTATCAGTGAGTATTCTGTTGTTTATTCACTAGGAGAAAGAGAGACATTACAGGTTAAAATAGCCGTCTTTCCCTGAATGATTTCTTTCCCCCCCCCCCCGAAACGCTGATCAACGTGTGTCATATTACAAAAGCGATAGTAATTACAATTTCTCACTTTTGATACAACCCCTTAAGACTTGGCGAAAAATGCTAGAATTTTCAAATTGCAATAACTCAGCGAGAATTTGACTTAGAGAGATGATTTTTTTTTATTTTGATTGTTAGAGCGAGGAGAATATTTTTCTAAATATAAGTCATATGATAGGAGGGGCGATATAAAAATTAAATTTCGTATTTAATATGTATACAGCCCCTTGTACAAATGAATGCCATATCTGAAATCTACTCTTAATTTGCTCTAATTTTGTAATTGGAAGTTTGTTTCTATCGTTCTTAGTTTACGAGATAATCGCTGTAACATCTATTTTGAATCACCCGGTATATATATATATATATATATATATATATATATATATATAGATAAACGAAGTGATTGCAATAGGTCGATTTCTAAAGAAATCAACCTAAAAAAAAAAAAAAAAAAAAAAAAGATTTGCTAACTCTGTAACAATGAACATTAATTTTATTTTATAACTTTAAAAAGTTTTACATGATTTTCAGATGAATCATTAAATTTAAAATAGTTTTCGGATATGAAATAAATCAGGTTCGGGTCAGTGAATAAAAAAAAAAAAAAAAGTTGGTTTGATTCTAATCTAAATTAATTTTATCAATGCTGCTGGAAGATGAACATTCCATAGGAATTCACACCCTATGCAAAATTAATGGTTGAAAGATAATTTGACTAGTTTTTGGTGTTTTGTACAAGGAAAGGCACTGGCAGTTATGAAACAGAAAGACTCCTTTTTTAGTAGTAAAAGCTTTTTGCATGTTTCTGTTAAGAAAAAACAATATGGATTGCATGTATTTTTAAATATTTAACACTTCATATTTTCTAATATATTATAACTATTAAGAAATCCTATTTATATCTGTAAAAATTCAATTTTTCCCATTTTTTCCAATTTTTCCAGAAAAAAAACGGAAAAAAACTGTTTTTTTTCCACTGCCTCAAAATTTCCGGAAATTTTACATCTCTATACGGGAGTACAACAATATTCTAATTCATTATCGCTTCTTATAGCTTTTACCTTTTTATTAGTTTGACGTTCAACAAATTGGATAAAATTTTTAAGTTTCTCACAAACTTCATTTTTACTTCGCATTGGATAGCAAAAGGCTCTTCTACTGTAGTCATCAAGAAAGGTTAAAATGTAGCAATAACCATGCTTTGAAAGATGAGGAATATCTGTGTGAATTAATTCTAAAATTAAATGTCTTTTGAACGGATACTTTTCAGCTTTGGGTAGGGCTCTCTTGTATTTTTCCCCCATTATGCAAGCCTCACAGCAGACCTCTTCCCCTTTTAATCTTACTTGTGGTTCTACTAGGTCATTATTGAACATTTTTTTAATAGTTTGTGTATTACAGTGAGCAAGAGTTTCATGCCAAATCATAATGTCGTTAGTATCTACAGCAAAAGCTTGATTAAATGTTTGCTTTTTAGGCTTTGGTATAAGCTTTCTAGATAAACTTTCAGTTTGTGTACATTGATTATAAGTTACCTCTTTATTACGGCTATTTTCTAAAGTATCTTTTATTTGTATTTTTAAAACATTAGGTTGGTTATGAATCCTGTATAACATAAAAGTTATTTTTCATTTTAGCAGACTACAAATAGTTCCAATTGGGATAAAAAATTTTGAATCCTTTATCAAGTTTAGCATGAAAATCTGCTTTATCCATTCGACTCATACTAATTAAATTTCTATGAATTGTTAGGACATAAAGACAATCATCAAGTGTAATTCCTCTTATGTTCGGACCATCTTTAATTTTAAACAGCACAATTCCTATACCTTTAACTGGATGAGATGTAGTTCCCATTTTTATCATTGAACCTTCTGAAGAAGGTTTTAGGTATGTGAAAAACTCTTGATTTTGACAAATATGTGCAGTCGATGCACTATCTAATGTCCATTCCCTAGTTGGTAATAAATTTTCACTTTCAAAGCATTCTGAAATAAACTCAGTTACAAAAGAGGATTCTTTTAAATTAGTTTGATTTTTACCATTAGTCTTGTTTTTAAACCTACAAATGTTTTCTGCGTGGTTTGGTTTTCCACAAAACCCACATGTAACTAATCTTGCTGACTCTTGTTTTAATGAACTAAATGAGTCAGAATGTTTATGTTTTTCTACAGAAACATTCAGTTGTTTTACTAAGTTCATGCAAGTTATGACGATTATATTCTTTAATTACTTCAGCTTTTAGTTTTGCAAAATTAAAATCTGTATGTATCCTTACAATTTTCAAATTCTCAAGCAAGATAATCGTAATCTTCAGGCAAATTTTGCAAAAGCATATAACATCAGTGTTCCTCACTTACAGTTTCCCCTGCATCTGCAGGGTGTCTACTGGGTCATGAAAGTCATGAAAAGGTCATGAAAATCAACAATGGGTCATGAAAGTCAAGAAAAGGTCATGAAATTCAGCAATAGGTCATGAAAGTCAAGAACAGGTCATGAAATTTGACCGTCGGTTTGATTTATATATTGGTTCAACTAACCCAATATGGTCTTGTTGAAATTTGGTCGTTTTCTGGTCCTGTCGAAATTTTTTTTTTTCTCTTGCAGTTCGGGTTGAGTTGATTGAATTTTTTTCCCTATGAGTTGGGTCGACTTCAGAATATTTTTCAAAATAATTTCTTTAATAGGCAAAAACATAATTTGGCAACACATCCTTTGGTGCATTGTCGCTTTGCTTATAGCACTTGTGGCCACTTTGTTTGCCTGATGAATGGTTGTGTTTTTTTCAACCCAAAATAATTGTTGTGAGTCTATTGCATTTTATGGTGTTTATTCAAAGTTTTGTACTTATTACTAAACTTGAAGCACATTTTGTATGCTTGAACACACCTAAATGGTTAAAAATTATTTTTTATCAGTTTTTCAGATTTTAAAAGTTTTAACTTGGCGCATTAGTAATTACATTTTAAATTATTTACCAGTTGTATAGCAATAAAATACTTTATAACTTAAATTGCGAGATTTTTAGATGAATTATTAATTTTTATTTTAGGTTTTGAGTCGGGTGTGGGTCATTAAAATTCTCATTATATATAAACAAAAGACCTTACTTCAGCTTTATTGATGTGACTCTTTCATCGGCAAAGTACTTTCAAATTAGGGCCCCCCCCCCCTCATTGTCAACGCTGGTCACTCCATTCTGTGTTTCTGTGAAGATTCTCTCCAGGTGTTCAACTTCCTCCCTCTCTTTCAGGAGATGGCGCCAGGTGGCGTCTATACCTGTTGCTGGTTGGTCCAGATTGCATGCATTGGGTTGGCTGATAATTTCTATCGTTTCTCAAAAAAGTGCATAATTGTAATTATTGTAGTTAGCGACTTTTTCTGTGTTTTCAAAATATATTTTAATATTTTCATTTTTATAAGTTTGCGCTAACGCGGTGCCGTATTTACCAAATTTTATGTCATTAGTATGCTCTTTGATTCTTGTATTTATTTTTCTTTTAGTCATTCCTATATAACAACCATCGCTATTGTTTTGATATTTAAAAACCAATAGGTTGTTTGAACAACCTATAAACATCAAAGATAGCATAGCAAAAATTGAAACAGCCATTAACAAAATTCCCACTCATAACCAAAATATAATCAGAAGTACCGCTCAAAAAGAATTAACAAACCTAATGAAAAATAGGAACATTAACAGACACAATCTAAAAGCTTTAAAATCCCTAAAAGATAATAAAGAAATAACTTGCACATTGACAGATAAAACAGGTAAAATTGCAGTTTTAGACAGAACTGATTACATTAATAGAATGAACGAAACCATCCGCGAAATCAATGCTATAGAAACAAAAAAGGATCCAAATAGAAAACTTAATGAAAAAGCCAACAAATTAATCAAGAACGGCCATTGGCTAAATAACCAACCACCAAAAACAGATAATTACGCTCCAAATACACCTAGACTTTTTGGAAGATATAAAGACCCCCCCCCCCCCCCCCCCCCCCCCCAAAAAATTAGACCCATAGTCAATAAGCGTGGAGGCCCAACTTATAATTTAGAAAAATATATGGCAAATATTTACAAGAATATCCTCCCCCCATCACAGTATAGCTTAAATTCTACAGAAGATTTCATCAAAAGAATAAAAAATATTTAAATCCAAGAAAATTATAAATTCGTTAGATTTGATATAATAAACATTTATCCCTCTATAGATACCGATGAAATAATTAATACTATTAACGACGAAATTGACAGAAATTATAATCCTTTAATAGCCCAAACGTTAAAGTCCACAAGCAACTTAATTTTAAAAGAAAGTTTTTTTAAATTTGATCAAAAAGTATACCAACAAGTTAAGGGAGTTCCGATGGAATCTCCTATATCTGGGATAGTTGCAGAATTTAAATTAAGAAAACTGGAAGATACAATTTTGGATAAATTCAAACAGAAAATAATTTACTGGAACAGATATGTCGATGACATTTTTGCCATTGTCCACGAAAAACAAAACAGAACAGAACTCTTAAATGACTTAAACCATTTAGATAAAAATATACAGTTCACTAGCAAAATAGAAATAAACAATGAAATTAGTTTTCTTGATGTTAAAATAAAAAGAATGAAAAATACAATTAACACGACTGTTTATAGAAAACCTACCTCCAGCAAAGAAATCATTAACTACAATAGTAAAACACCGTACAAATATAAATTAAATGCAATTCTGTCTTATATTAATCGCGCAATCCTTATATATACCAAACCGGAAGACCTTAAAAATGAAATTAAATATATTAAACTTAACAATACAAGCCAACTACCCTAAAAATCTCGTTGATAAACTATATAAAAAACGTCTAAAGAAAATCAATAATATCCCTAGCCACCAAAAACCAAATAAAAGTACACTAACGAATACCTTACGATCACGGAGCCGCAGTAAAAATTAAAAATATTGCAAGTAAATTAAATATAAACATTCCAATTAAGCCAAATCCGAATATCTATCAAATAATCAGAAACGACAAAGATCAAATTCCCCCCCTCGAATCCGCCGGCGTTTACAGAATCCCATTCTTTAAATATCAAAACAATAGCGATGGTTGTTATATAGGAATGACTAAAAGCAGTGGCGGATTTAAGGGGGGGGGGGGCTAGGGGGCTGAAGCCCCCCCCCCCCCTTAAAAAAAAAAAAAAAAAAAAAAACACTGACATTCACAATTGAATATTGCAATTGTAAATTTTTTATTGGTCTAGAATAACACTTTGAAAAATCTTAGTCCCCCCCAAAAGTCAAGTTCTGGATCCGCCACTGACTAAAAGAAAAATAAATACAAGAATCAAAGAGCATACTAATGACATAAAATTTGGTAAATATGGCACCACGTTAGCGCAAACTTATAAAAATGAAAATATTAAAATAGATTTTGAAAACACCGAAAAAATCGCTAAATACAATAATTACAATTATGCACTTTTTCGAGAAACAATAGAAATTATCAGCCAACCCAATGCATGCAATCTGGACCAACCAGCAACAGGTATAGACGCCACCTGGCGCCATCACCTGAGAGGGAGGAAGTTGAACACCTGGAGAGAATCTTCACAGAAACACAGAATGGAGTGACCAGCGTTGATAATGAGGGGGGGGGGGGGGGGGCCCTAATTTGAAAGTACTTCGCCGATTAAAGAGTCGCATCAATAAAGCTGAAGTAAGGTCTTTTGTTTATATATAATTAAATTTGTGGCTTTATATGTTTAAAATTTCTAAAGTTAATTAAAATTCTCTATTGTGAGTTCAGGTGAATTTTCAGATTACTATTATTTAGTAGCATAAATATATAAGCATGATTATAAACCTAGTATAGTTATTTATATCTTTAAAAAACAAAATTGTCTTCTATAAAAATCTACAAGCTTTCTAACTTTTGTTCCCCCCCCCCCCCCAAAAAAAAAAAAAAAAAAAAAATGGAATTTTTTTTACTTAACACTTAAATTTTCTAAAATATATGTGTATGCTCAAAATATTTTGTTAATCAAAACAGTACCAATGTATAGCTGAATGAACTACTTTTTTTTAATTCAGAATGTATTCTATTTTGAAGTATAGGAAAGACATTGAAATGCAAAGTTTGAGAAGTATAGTTATATACTTTTTAGTTTAATAATTCTATTCTTAGTCTTTTCGTGGAAAAAAAAAAAGATATTTGTAGATTTGAAAAAATTTTAATACATATATTCCTCTCCTTAATGCAAGGAAAATAAATGACAGTTTTCAAATCCCCCAATAAACTAATAGTTACAATATTATAACATTGCACAAATATTGTACATATGTATGTAGTTATGTGTTTGTTTTAGATTGATTTCCATTACTATTTACTTAGATTGTTAATAAAAAAAATAATAAAATTCAGTCCAATAATTTTAAAAATAAACAGCAAGGTGATATATCCAAAAAAAAACAAAAAAAAAAAAAAAAAAAAAAAAACAGACAACAAATATGTTAATTTAACCCGTAACAGGGGAGGTGAAAAAGTTGTGCGTAGCAGGGGGCGTGAGGTCTGCCTGACTGTGTTACATCAAAATTTCTAAAAAAAAAATTACGAATAGAAATATTAATTTAAGATTTCACCCATATATTTTATGAACATTTACTTTATGGTAAAAATCATTATTTTTACATTTTAACCATAAATAAATCGCCGTACAGACAATTTTGCCATTAACGTAAATTTTTTCACAAAAAATAAGTTTTCAAATATAAAACAAAATAAAGGAGTATTTTTATATTTAAATGGCACTGGTTTTGATATCCGGTCGTGCTCGTTGGCTTAGCCGTTAGGAATTTCCCGTGGTCTTCTCCAAAAATAGCATAAATATGGGCTAGAACCTCTAAGCAAGACCTCACGGAGGACTCTCCTACTCAGGCCTAGAGCCCTGGTGCAGACAGTTGGCCTTAATGATAACTCTACCACCACCTCACAAAAATATGCAAAAGTTGGTTGAATTCACTTTATGTTCTCCTGGCAAAAACACTCCTACAAAGAGACTGTTTTTCTCAATGAATAAAATGTAGAAATGTGAAAAAAATTCTTTTTATACACATACTTTAAAAAATTATTGACTACTAAGACTAATTTAGGTTATACCAGTGAATACTTTTATAAAATGTTGATAAAGAATGACTGTTCGTTAAAACAAATAGTTTCATCTACCAAATATTAATTTTATTTTTTATTTGCTAATTTTATATTTTCTTTTATGATTATGATTTTAATAAAAAAAATGTCAACCAATTTTTTTTTATGTAACTGCATGAAAGTACCACAAAAAGAAGTTTTTGTCTACAGCAAAAATTAATAATAAAAAATCTATATCCAGTGACACCTATAAAAATTAGGGATTTTTCCTCTCATATCCATATATTATTAATTTAAATTAAGTTGCACTGAACCAAATTCATCATTTGAGATAAAAATGTTTCCACCACTTGCATAAAGTAGCTTTTGAATCGGTTTTTAAAATTATTTTTATTCAATTTTGTGTCTTCTAAAATGACTTCATTTTCAAAATTGAATGTCTTCTATTTTCTTATAAAATAAGACATTGCGTAATTTCGCCTCTTTTTCCAATAAAAACTTTTGGTCACCTTATACGTAAAAAAAAATAGAGTAAGTTAATCATATTTTGTGGTGAGTAACTTTTTTTTTCAGCGAGTATAATCTAAGTTGAAATTTCGGGCCCTGATATATACCATATATTTCCGAATATAAGCCGATCCATATATAAGCCGAGAATACGTTTTTCCCTTCAGAAATTTGCCCAAAATTGCAAACCCGTGTATGAGCCTAATTGAAAAAATACTCTTTTAAAGTTCGAGTTTATCGCCAAAATGGCGAAAATATTGCCAATCTATAAAACTTTCAGGATAATCTGTCCAATGAAATTGCGCAAAATGAATGCTTATCCAATAGAATTTCTTACCTTGCTTAGCTATGAAGTAAAACGATTGCATTATGTTCACCAACGGCAATATTTTTAACTCTGGCAACCCTATCAGAAGGGAGGCTAGCACAGGCATCGAACAGACGCACACGCAGTGAAGGACAAGTGCCGGCAGCTGAAAACAATAGTCGCCGTAATACTGGGAGGCCTAACGTCGATGCTGCAGCCGCTGGATGTTTGCATCACTGAACTCCAATCTAACAGGAGAGCTGACTTTCTACCTCCTAACGTTATCTAGCGCGGTCAGCTCGTATGAATACAGTGCCGATACTTTTGGTTCGCATATGGGGCAAAAGAAACAGTTTTCTGTATAGACTCCTTTGCTTATCATGCAGTTTTTTTTTTTTTTTTTTAATTCTTTTTGAAATGAAATAGATTCAGAAATTATCAAATATGGTTAAAAGGCTGTACAAATCACTGGGTTAATGGGAAAAATATACAGTTTGACCAGTTAGTAAAATATATTTTGTTCGTTAATGCGTAATCGCACTGCAAGAATTTTTTTATGTGCACGAGCAGTGTTATCAAAGAACATAAAATGATTATTATTCTTTGTTATTACTGCGTGAATTATTAATTTTTCTGCCAATATATATATTTTTATTTTCCTGTAGCACTATTTGTCATATATTTATTACTAGATTTAATAAAGTATTAATTGATAAAAGAAAACTAAATTGTAGTTGGTGCAAGAAAAAAAATATATACCCATATTTTAAGATTTGTATTATTAAATTTTTTTTTGGTTAAAGTATTATAAAATATATATATATATATATATATATATAGGAGTGTATAAATAAAATATTGAATTTATTTTTATAATAATTAGTTTGTATATTGAATGAAATGTTAGGAATAATGAATGGGGCATAAAAAAGTTTTATGCACGAAGACCTTTTCATACTGCCTAAAACTATTTTAATGGATTATATAATTTAAGCAAAAAAGTTTCTTTAACAATAAGATCCCCAAAAGCTTATATATTTAATTTAAAAAAAAAAAAAAAAAATGTTCTTCACAACAATTCACAATTTAAAGCATTCATTTTTGTTTAAACAAAACAAGTAAATTAGAATGTCTAGATATTTATACTCTAGTGGCTAGATTTGAAACATTTGACACTTATAATTATTGATGAAACGGATAGGGATTTTGTCAGATATCGGATATCCGGAGCTCTTTTGCCTGCCTGATACGAATATCTGGAATCAGTTTTGTTTTTTCTTGTGTTGTATATCTCTCTTCTTTTTCTTTATTTTAAAGCAATAATATATATATATTTATTTATTTATTATTATTTTTTTTTTTTTGCACATACTGTTCTTTTAAAAACATTTAGAACATAATTTAGTTAAATATATTTATTTAATATTCCATTGATTTGTGCAATATTGCCATGAAGAATAAAACTTCAAGCCTAACATACTCTTCCTTACTTGCAATTTGTGGTGAAAAGCATTGTCACAAAAAGATAGGTTTTGTTCAGTATTTCAAAACTAAAACTTATTATTTACATATTTTTTTACAATACTAGTATTAAAGTGAGGAATATATATATATATTCCTCATATATATATATATATATATATATATTCCTATGATTATATTAGTAATATATATATATATATTACTAATATAATCATAGCTGAAGTGTTATTCTTAACGAAAACCATCACAAAACTTTCTTGTATATCATTCTATATAACAGCACCACTAACTGTTTAAATTGTACAAAAGTTTCACTATAGTTTCTCACAATAAATATTTTACCTGCGGAGTTCTGTACAATTTTAATCAACAGATGCTTGAGAAAAATCATAATATCAACTCCACCTGTCGATTGAAATACACCTAAATAAGGTCGTTTTCATAATGGTTGTCTTGCATATCAAGTTTCATACACTCATGTCATAGAAGTTGAGATTTAGCCTATTCATGAGGTAAATTGCAGTGTAGGATTGCCACCTGTTGGACGATATACACTTAAAATAAATCATAATAGTATTTCGTAATGGCGAGCTCTCACATACCAAGTTTTGTACAGTTATACACAACAGAATCTAAGATATAGCCTTCCCGTTTTGGAGGCAAAATTTCCGCATAGCAACGCCACGTATCAGCCAACATACACCCATATTGAATCAGCATAATTTATCAAAGTTTCGTGTAAAGTATAAAATTTAATTTTCTTTTTCCCACTTACATGTTAAATTTAAATGTGATTACTTATATATTAAGTTTTTTTTTTTTTTTTCTTTTCCTTTTCTTTTAAAGATTTATTTAAACGAAATGACTGTAAACGGCAAGTTTTTTTTCATCTATTAATTTAATTTTTACTTTCTGGCTTGCGCTAGTTATAAATAAAATAACCCCTTTTATTTTAGCAGTGAATGTGCGATATCAAATAATCTCTGTAATATATCAAAATTGGGGGGAAAAAATAGAAAGAACGAAAAATACGGTTGAATAAAACTAAAAGTAATTGTGTTGATAAAGTAGTTTGGAACTCAAAATGTTAGCTTGAATTCAAAAAGAATCTTCGAATACAACACTAAACTACAAATTGCTACAATGGGGCTCAGTGGAATACAAGCAATTCCATTTATAAGCAAGTTATATAAAATATATCTCCAGTAACCATTAAACTAAATGCATATTAAAATAATCTGCTACTTAAAGTCGCAAATTCACCTTATTTATTAACAATATGTTTGAGAATAATGAAATAATAAACAATAACAATCGACTATTCATACTGTCATACACATAGTAAAACGGACTACTTTTTTCCTTTTTGCCCCGCATGCATTCATCAAGGCGTAATTCGTCTAGTAGGCGACTGACCGCGAAGTCAGCTCTCCTGTTACAATGGAGCTCAGTGGTTTGCATAAATAAGCCGTTTAAAGATTGATTGCGTCAATTTTTTTTTTTTTTTTTATGACGTATCTAAATTATTTTGTATATTTCTACTTTTGAGTATTTTTATCAGTGCCTCAAGGCAATCTTCAATAAAAAAAAAATAAATCTATTAAAAAAAAAAAATAAGATTAGCCATTTTTTTTTTTTTTGATAGTGTAAGCCTAGAAACATTTTAAACAGAGATGATTTAATTGTATAAATTAAAAATATGATTGAGAGTCCTGTTTTTCCAAGTTTCTCTTATACTATTTATGAATCAGACAGAGAAGTTACTCTGTTCGTGCAATCTGCCGATGACGTCGGCTATTGACGAAAAAAAAAAAAAAAAAAAAAAGAAAGAAATGTAAACACACGTGACTGCATCAAACTGCTCTAGAAATAAATTTAAAATTGCTAATTTAAGAGTTTTATATGTGATAATTATTTAAAAATAAGGTTTAATACCATTGGGAAAAATTAAATTTACTAAATTCAAGGAAATGTTAAAATTGATGTGAATTTTGTTTGACAGAAAATTATGTTAGCTAATAGCATGTAAACTTTGTTTATCATTTTTTGGAAAAAAAAAAATATATATATATATATAATAATAATGAATCTTTGAAATAATTGAAATTTTGTTTTGCGTTAAAAGTTGAATGTAATTTAATGCTTATCTTTTATGTTTATTATTGGTAAATATAAATGTAAGGAGACGTGTTGGTTTGTAAGTACATTTATGTTTACCAAGTTGGCAACACTGTTTTTGTCTTTACCTTTTGGCAACACCACCTTCCTTACTCAGTGCTTGCAGTATGGTTCTTGCATGTGTAATGCTTTGCACGTGTAGTTAAAGTAAAATGTATGCAAAGAAGTTATACATCTGTAATTGTTTTCACATCAAGTATCTTAATTACATATATTGAATTATTTGGAAATCCCATTTATTGAAAATCTAAAGAACAAAACTTTGTTACTATGTCATCTACCTTTGCGAAATACATTGCATTATCTGAAGACAGAAATTAATTTCTTAAGAAATGTTGTTAATGATGTTTTTGTTGAGATTTCTCAACCAATTAAGATTTATGAAGATAATTCTGCAGGGTTGCCAACTGCTCCGATTTCTGCGGAGTTTCTCCGAAAAAAATTTAAAATCTCCGCAATTCCGCGAAGTAATGTTTATACTCCGCAAATTCAGTTTTGATCACCTAACTAAATATTTTTTATTAAATACATAAAACTGGCAGACACTGAAAAAAAAAAAAAAAAAAAACTTTTTCCTTTTTTTTTTTTTTTTTTTTTTTCCTCCTCACACACATTTAGGCAGAAATCGCGATCCAATCCCTATCAACTTTTGATTTTGCATTTCCAACAGTTGCTGCATAAAACATTATTTTTTTAATTTTATTTTTTTATCTATGAAAGCACTTCAACGTATCTTGAAAATAAAAAAAATAACAAAACTAGCTTTTACAATTTAGCTGAAGAGCCACACGCTTCATCGTACAATACTCATAAATAAATAGTAAAGAAAAGAAAGAAAGAAAGAAAACATTCTAGTGCTAGGCATTGTGTAATCGAAATATTGCTGACTCAGAACGGGAACAACTATTTGTTTACATTAGCTAAGAGTGTGTTTAATTAAAGTCACAAGCTGAAAGGGGGGAAGAAAGAAACTGAATGCTGTGATTATGCGGTGTTTTTTCACTTAAACTATATCAATGTTTCAGTTATCTTAATGCTTAATAGGTCATTAAAAAAATTGTTTATTTTAATTATTTATCGATAAAAATAATGGATTCAAAGCTACTGAACTTTAAGGCCGATTGACAACACTTTATTTAAGATTTATTTGAAATAATTATGCATTTATTTTATCATTCACTTAAAGCATTAATGATATATTATTATATATTCATTTGTATCTGGGGAAAAAATAAAATAAAATAAGTAAACAAATTATGACCAATAATGTGCAAAATTCTAAAGTTTACAAAACATATGGTCCCAAGCTATGCAGATTAGAGGCAGTAGTGGCACCAGAAATTCTCCGAAGGGGGAGTCAGACTCGCTGACAGGGGGGCCTGTGCCCCCCTGGCCCCCTAGCTGGCGCCACTCCTGATTAGAGGGAGTTGACTCAGAGATGAGATCCTTTACACATTTATATGAATATCGGAGATTTCGTTTTTTAGATTTTTATGCGATAGTATAATAATTATTTTGACATTCGTGAAAATTGTTGGAAATTTATTTTTATTTTATTTTTTTTTTCCTTTGTGCTTTCTTCTTTTTTTTTTTATGTAACTGAAATAATCTACTTTCATATATTGTCTTTATTTATTTATGGAAAATATGCCATTATGCAAAAAACAAATTACTTTTGGGTTTTAAGCTTATATTCAGACTTAATCATTTCCCATTCTGTTCATTACCTTCACTGTTTTGCTAAATATATTTGATTATCATTAAATATTTCTTAATTTCATATAATTATTTTTTTTTGTTAGTTGTTTATTTATTTATTTATTTTTTTATGCATTTTTAAAATTGCTCCTCAAAGTAGCCAAAATGCTCCTCAAAATTTCTCTGAATACTCCTCAAACTGTTTTTGAAAAGTTGGCAACCCCGATTCTGGAACTCTTGCTATAGCTAAATATGGAAACTTTACGAACAATTCTAAGCATATAGAAGTACAATATCATTATGTTCATTATCCACTACTATAAAATGTTAATGGGTATATGCATTTTATTAAATGTTGAACTGAACATTAAAAAAAAAAAAAAAAAAAATTTCCAATTTTGAAAAAAGTTTCTTAAAACTTTGTACAACATTGAAATTGTTCAGTAATGACACAATTTTCTAAAAATTTACAAGCCATAAACATAATTAAAATATAAAACCTTTTAATTTCTTCATGTTGTTGACTGCCGAACCAGTTTTGCATGGGGCGTCCCAGCGTTTTCACTGGCAAAAACGGTGCACGAAGTTTGACGAGACTGATGTTCTTTCGGGCGATCACCACCTTTAATCACTCGGTGCCACTGACGATCAAGCCCAGCTCCATCATTGCCATTACCTTACATGATAAACTTAATATTTATATTTTCATTTCTATTTACCTCTGTTAAAGCTTTAGTTATTTTACCAGTTGCAATCTCATGACTATGCTCCTTTATATGCGTTTTTATTTTTATTTTGGTTTTACTGATATAACACATTTCATTACTGTCACTGTCATTATAAGAGATTTTATAGATACCAGCGGTTTCCAGCAGGTTTATGGGGTCTTTATCACTTCTAATTAATTGAAAAATGTTAGGATTTGGCTTAATCGGGATATTGCTATTATGTCTAGCTGCAACTTCTTTAATTTTATTTGAGGCTCCTTGATCATAATGTATTGATGTGATAAATTTGAGCGACTGTTTCTGAAAATTGTTAATTTAAATTTTTAACTGCTTTTTATATAGTTTATCTATTAATTTACCTGAGTAACCTGCTTTTTTAGTAAACCTTTTAATATTAGCCAGTTCTTTATTCAGGTCTTTGGGATCTTTCCAAATTAATGCAATTCAGGCTTACATTAATAGAGCTATAATAATTTGTAAAGATCCCAAAGACCTCAATAAAGAACTGGCTAATATTAAAAGGTTTACTAAAAAAGCAGGTTACTGAGGTAAATGAATAGATAAACTATATAAAAAGCGGTTAAAAAACTTAAATTTAATTAACAATTTTCAGAAACCGTCGCTCAAATTTACCACATCAATACATTACGATCGAGCAGCCTCAAATAAAATTTAAAAAGTTGCTGCTAGACATAATATAAATATCCCGATTAAGCCAAATCCTAACATTTTTCAATTAATTAGAAGTGATAAAGACCCCCATAAACCAATTGGAAACTGTTGGTATCTATAAAATCCCTTATAAAGACAGTGACAGTAATGAAATGTGTTATACAGTTGAAGATCTTTAATCCGCACACCTTGGTTCTAGAACTTGTGCGGATTATAGATTTTTGCAAATTATAGATCAATGATGCCATTTCCTCACTATATGAATTAGTATAAGGCACATAAAACAATAAACTTTATTTAATGAAGATAGAATTAGAATTGTTTGTTTTTATATAATGTAATGAAGGTAATACTAATAAATATATAAAATAATAAAATTTATTTAATGAAGTAGAAGCAATGTATAATTTAAACCCTTGAATGAGTAATTCATTTAAAAAAAAAAAAAAAAAAATGTATATACTCGTACTTCTGGACTGTGATTAACCAGGTACTTGCAATGTGATTAGTTTGATGCACTTTTTAATGACTGCATTGCAGATCTTGTCTTCAAAACAAATGCTGGTATAAATTTATCCTTAAATAGTTTTGTGTATTTTTGAAATACCACCCTAAAAAGAACATTTACACTAATGGTCCTTAAATAGTTTTGTGTATTTTTGAAATACCACCCTAAAAAGAACATTTACACTAGTGGTCCTTAAACATCTGCATACTTGCCAACTTTTTCGGTTTTCCCGGAAGACTTCCGGTTTTTTAACGTATCTTCCGGTCTTCCGGACAAATGATGAAATCTTCTGTTTTTAAAAAAGTTGCGGATATCGTTCGTTTTAAAAAGAAAACCCAAATGTTCTACGAAAACTCCTGATTCTCAATCTTTCTCCATCCATAACATAAATGTCAATATTCATTTCAAACTTGCTTTATGAGATTCTAGAACATATAAAGAAATATAATTGTTAAATATTTCTTGCTGATGTAATTATTTTTTGTCCCCCCCCCCTTCATTTATCTCCAACCAGTGGCCAGCAATCAAATGCTCTGCAGAAGTCTTTTGTTTCCTAATCTTTATCCATCTTCAACATAAATATTAATTTTAAACTTCTTTCATTAGATTCTAGAAGTAGAGTTGAAAGAGTTTAATATTTCTTACTCTAATTATTTTTGTATCCTCCCCGTTCCCCAGATTGTGATCAATGATCAATTCTAGAAACAATAAAGCAATGGAAGTGATCGATATTACTCACGTATGTAATTATTTTTAGATCTTTATTGCTGAATTTAATGAATCTGTTTATTTTTCCTCAATTAAATTAAATACTTGTATGTCTTTTTTATACCAAATGTGTAAACATGGGAAAAAAATGAAGAATAATTTTTTCAGGTAGAAAAATTTTTTCCAAATCAATTTAAGAAAATTAATAGTTGGTTTTATGCACTTTTGAAACTGATAATTAGCTACTGCTATCTTTTTTTATATGTATGATTAATGTATACACAAAAATCATATTCTATTTATTTAAAAAATTAGTTATACTTTAACTTAACTAAGTTTTTTATGTATTTTTAAATAAATTTCTTACAGATTCTGTTTTGTAGATATTTATATGTTGAAGAGGAATAACTTCATTTAAAACTTTTAAATATTTAGTATAATCAATCTATAGTAAAACGTTTTTATAGATTGCTTCTAAATATTAAAATTGTAAAACTGTATTGTTTATTACATCAAAGAAAAAAAAAAAAACCTTCCCTTTTTTTATGAAATCTTCTGGTTTTTCAACAAAAATCTTCCCTTTTTTTTATTAAAATTGGTTGGCAAGTATGCATCTGTGAAAATACACAATCCCACCAACACATATGCCATTTTTTTCAACCAATGAGCAATGCTGTTACTGGCAGGAGTTAAAAAACTGCACTTGTATATGTTTTATTTGATCAGTAATTGAATATTATTCAGACAATATTCAGATTCACTGAAAAAGTATAAGGCAACAAAAGTATAATTTTTTTTTCCCTTTTAAAATTAATTATGTATATCTAAATTAAGTTTTGCACTATTTTTTTTTTTTTTTTTTTTCATTTTAGTATGTGAATTACATACATACCAACATTTGAAAATGACAGTTAGTAGCACATCAATATTAAAAATGGATTGGATGGTTGGTTGGTTCATTTTTATCATGCAACACACGAATCCTAAATAAATAAATGTATGTATGTATGTTACCGTATTTTCTTGTGTATAATTCACGGAGTACTATTTTCAGCCCTGATGAAAATTTTCTACAGATAATGTGCACTGCTAGATGCCAGACATCTGGCTTTTATTTGCCACAGAAATCTGGCCACATTATGTTAAAAAAAATTTACCTCCCTCCCCCCTCAGATTAAATATTTTTAAAGTTATTTTTATCAAAATAATTTGCATTAGTGTTCATATATAATGAAAGACTGTACTGTTTAAGAAACAAACACGTTTTCTGAAACCAGATGTAAAATAATTTTATTCAAAATTACTCTTTTTACACTATATTCAACTATTTATTAAAATTCAGCAAAATTCACCAATCAATAAATATTTTTGTGTGTTTAATTATGTGTATAATTTAAAAATATATAAATTATAATGATTGCAAAGAATTATAATCTTAGCATTGGGATAATTATTTTTAAAATGTTAAAATATAAATATTAAACACATCCAAAGGCTTCTGCAGGCATCATCGATTGTTAGAGGGGGAGGGTGTAAAAGAAAAGCGAGAAATATTGAACAATTTTACTTCTTTACTAGCAGGCTACGCCCACTTCGCTGGTCACTATTTTTAAACGAATCACTATAGTTAATGAATTTTTAAGGTTTCATTAATTTTTATCATGCAGAGAAAAAAAAAAAAAAAAAAAATCTGATTGGAAAAAAATGTCGCACCGGGTCCCCACTGCCTTCGGCAGCACAGGCCATTGTGCTCTGAGTGCACGCATTTATGTTCGATACTCTTAATGAATCACTATATTATCGTAAGAAAAAAACATAAATAAAGAATACAAAAAAAAAAAAAAAAGAACCTTCCATCGGTGGGATAATTGGTCCGGGCCCCAAGTGCCTGCATCAGTGTATACAGGCGCGCACAGCGTGCATGTTCCTTCACCTACTATTCCCGCACCTCCTAACTATTAGACTTTTAAAAATACTCGCAATCGTTCTCTTGGGCTTTAAACCTAATAATACTATTTTCCAGCATTCTATCTAAATTTCTTTGTTTTTACCCCTGCGGACGCCCCCCCTTCCCGCCCCTCGTAATAATTCTTTACTTTCGAAAATACCCGCAATCAGTTTATCGGGCTTCAAAACCTAACGACACTAATTTTCAGCACTCTATCTCTTATTTATATATTTTTGCCACTTCACACCCTTCTCGTCTATTCTAATAATTTTACAAATTTGAAAATATTTGCAATCGATTTGTAGGTATCAAAAACTTCCATGTACCAGTTTTGAACGACCTAACTCTATTTTTATTTTTTGTCCCTCCGCCCCCTCTTTCTGCCCCTCCTAATAACTTTACAAATTCGAAAATATCTGCAATCGATTTGTAAGTATCAAAAACCTCTATGTAACTATTTTGAACGGTCTAATTATATTTTAATTTTTTTTTGCCCCTCCGCCTCCCCTCTCTTTCTGACCCTCCTAATAACTTTAGACTTTCGAAAATATACTCATTTGACTTGCAGGCTTCGGAAACCTATCTGTATCAACTTTGAACGGTCTAACCGTATTTCTATTTTTTGCCCCATACCCCCCCCCCCCCCTTTCCCGCCCCACCTGGGACAAATTTCTAAAATTAAAGAAATTAATTTTTATGTATTTGTGGAAGCTATATTTTAGAGTAAAAATCTCACGTATATCTTTTTTTTTTTTTTTTTTTTTTTGTCTGTTTGCGATATAAAAGATTATTTTAAATCACGTTTTGCCCCCTCTCCCCCCCCCCCTTTTGGGGGCTGAATTTCTAAAATTCCAGAAAATAGTTTTTAGGTATTTATATTAGCTATATATTAGAGCAAAAATTTCACGTATATCTGTTTTTTCGTTTGAGATATATAGGAGTATGTGAAACCCCGTTTTGCGCATGTGAAATCACGTTTTGCCCCCTTTCCCCCCTTGGGGACTGAATTTCTAAAATTCCAGGAATTGGTTTTTAGATATTTGTGTTAGCTATATTTTAGAGCAAGAATCTTACGGATATCTGTTTTTTTCATTGAGATATTGAGGTTTCTGTAAAATTACATTTTGCCCCCTACTCCCCCATGGGGGGCGAATTTCGCAAAATCGCTTCTTAGGGGGTGCTTACACTATATGTTCTATAATCTGACCCAGTTTCGAGTCAGTGGCTTCAGTAGATTTTGCTGTGCGTTGATGAGTCAGTGAGTGAGTGAGTGGAAGTACTCTTTTATATGTATAGATAGGTTCTAGCATCTAGGGCTGGATGATATATCGATATATCGTCAAATATCGATATCTACCACAAATCATGATAATCGATATTGATCAACCACATGTCACGATATATCGGCTATGTATAGACAATGTAATTTCTTATTTTCATCTTTTACCTAACAATAGGGATGAATAAAAATAGAAATTGCATTTATGAAAGATGAAAAGAAGTTTTACATACATAGATTTCATGGTGAGGAGAACAGTTATTTTTATTTTATTTTATTATTATTATTTTTTTTTTTCAAGGGAAGCGGAGGGGTTGTAGTTGTTCTGTTTTTATCCAATTTTTGTAAATTTGGATGTTTTGTGAAAAAATTAAAAATGGCAGAAAATTACTAATGTTCTAAAAAAGTAGAATTAACTTCTCATTAATTTATGTTCCACATTTTAAATTTATAGAATGCTAAAAAAGGGAAAAAAAAAAAAAAAAAAACAATATTCTTGATGTCCATTTATCAGAACTTACTACATGTATTTTAATTCATTGTTGAAATATTTAGGTTTCTTGTGCAATGATAATGATTTTATATCATATATCACTGTTTTAGAAGCAATAATTTTTTTTTATTACCCTGCTGCTAAAATTGTCCTTAATAAAGATATATTACTTTGGGGGAAATTTCAATTCTGACTTAAATGGACTTTTTTAGAAACAAGATTTAAAAAAAAAAAAAAAAAAACTATGTTGTGCCTATTAAAATGACAACCTTCCCGTTTTTGCAGAATATTGCCGTATAGCAGCGCCACCTATCGGCAGATATGCACCCAAATTCTATCATCATAATGGCCTTTTCATATATCTCGTTCAATTACATGCAATAGAACCTGAGATACAGCCTTCACTTATACTGTAGAAATCGCTGTATAGCAGCGCCATCTTTAGAGCGATTGGCATTAAAAGTTGACAGAAACTAATAAATGTCAAGGTGCATCTGCATATAAATTTATATGCAATTCTGTGCAGTAATTACTGAGGTATAGCCTCCCCTGAAATTACGAAAATCGTTGTATAGCAGTGCCACCTGTTGGGCGGTTGACATCAAAAGTTGATAGGCACTAACATATATTAAGGGGCATCCACATATAAATTTATATGCAATTCCATGCTGTAATTCCTGAAACAGAGGAAATTGCTGTATAGCAGCGCCACCTGTTGACCAATCGGCACCAAAAGTGGATAAACACTAATTTATGTTAAGGTGCATTTACATCATAAATTTATATTCAATTCGGTGCAGTAGTACCGTATATATATTCACCACAAAATTTTTGTCACACCCATTTTCTAAAAATGGTCAAATTGTGTTCTGGATCTCTCAAAACGTGTAAATCCATAGAAAACCGTAAGTCAAAAATTTTTACGAATCCCATACTTTCTTGTATTGAGTATAGAAGAAAGTAAAAAATGGCTTAAGCAAGCTCTGAGCACTAGTAAAGAGAATATTTGTGGGATTTTATATTATCCAAATTTTCTTTGTTGATATTTTGAAGAAAAAAGTTGATTGAGGGTTAAAATATTTTTATTTGTTCTAATAAAGCAAGTCTATAGCAAATCTCATATCTAAAACAGAAAAGAAAAAAAAGACTTGCTTTATAGATCAATTTTTTCCAATGATAGTCACACTTTAATATCATTTAAATCAAAGAAACTATTCTTTCGTTTCAATCATTCAAGATTTATTTCACGATATTTCACTAAAAACTCACAACATCATGTCCATATCGCATTCATAAATGAAATCGAAATATCAAAGTGCTTAATCATCCCCACTACTCATGAGTGAAACGAGTCGGCAATGGCAATACGCTTTATCATCGTAATCATATAGCTGATTTCTGATTCCTTAATCGAATAAATTCATACTCACATTCACTCACTCACAGCGGCTCGGACAATATTCATGAATATAATCAGAAACATTCATGAATATAATCAGAAACATCACGCTTGTGCAGAATAGCCGATAAACACTCAAGAAGGGAAAATACTCTTTGTTTACTCATATTACTGACGATGACGATTGCCGGAAATCGTGATTGAATTTTACAGGACGGCGGCGGGGAACAAGCCCTTTAAATTTTGATTGTTTGATTGGACTCATAATTTGATTATCAGAATTGGTGGGAAGATTGTCGATTTTTCGATATTAATGAATAAATGAATGGTAAGTATTGAGCTACAATGAATCTTACATAAAGATTAAAAAGAGTAAATTAATAAAAATCTATCATTTTGTATCTGCAATAGTTTTTTTTTTTTCTTTTTTCTTCTAAAAATATTTAAAAAAAGAAAAGGTTTACATGTATATAATTTAATTAATGGTATATTTCCGATGCTAATTAATTAATCTTGTCTAAATATAAACAGAATCCTTTGTTCTATATAATTATAAATTTTTTTTTTTTTTTTTTAGTGGTATACATAATTTATGATGCTAATTAATGATTGAATCATAAATGAATATATTAAAACTAGATGAACGATCGGAAATTTCTACAAACCAATCAGTATTTATGGTCTGTTTTTGTTGAAATTCTTTTAAAATAAGCAATATTTAAACATATACTTATTTATTTATTTATTTATTTGGTATTTATTAATTTAAAATTTTCAATTTTTAAAATGACAATGAGGCATACTATTGATTCTTTAGAATATTATCATTTGATATTTAAATCAAAGACTAAAAGTCAGGTTTGGTCTACTTTTGGGATACCTGCCAATGAGCATGGTACTGTTATTAACACTGATGTGGCAATTTGTAAACTCTGCAAAAAATATGTATGTGCAAAAGGAGGGAGTACAACAAATTTACCTTCTCATTTGAAAGTGCACCATCCATTAAAATTCAGTGAGTACACTTCAAAGAAGCTATTGACTCCTGTTATACGTACATACAGTGAAATGAATGATTCTGATAGTTCACCTGTAGAAAGTAGTGTTTATATTTGGTATACTAAATGATCTTTGCATTAAACAATTTTTCATTAGAAAATTTTATTACATTGTTTACCAAGCTATGAGTTTAGTCATAGTTTAACTATGAGTTATTTCGTAGCTTGACAGATCGTGTTAAAATATTTTCTGTATTTTTCTGCCTATATTTTAATAAATATGTCAATTTAAAGAATTTTGCTTATTTAATAATTATAATTATTTAATAACTAATTTAATAATTACTACAATGATTTAATAACCATAATATTTTATTTGAATTTGTCGTGATATCGATATATCAGAATATCGTGATATGAGAATGACGATATATCATGATATTAAATTCCTGACATCGTCCAGCCCTACTAGCATCTAATAAAGTAAATTTAAAAAGAACATTGACATTTATGTTCCAGTTGGAAAAAGATTAGGAAGGCGTTTGTTTGCCGATTTTTAGGGGGTGGCGTGGGGCGCGAGGGGGACATAAAAAAAATACACGAATAAGAAATATTTAACAATTCTATCTCTTTATACAGTCTAGATTCTAATAAAGTAAGTTTTAAATGAAAATTGACATTTACAGCGTGGATGAAGAAAGATTGAAAATCGCAAAGCAAAACTTGTCAGAAATGTTGCAGTTTTGGTGCTAGATAAAAATTCGTAATTTTGAGCCGATTTTCGTAGCATCGTAGTTTACGGCCCGAATTTGTAGCAACTACGAATTATTCGTAGCAGTTGTCAGGTCTGGAATTAACATCATATTTTCTCATATACATCCAAAATATTGGATTCTCGTTACTCCAAAATCTTTTGTTTACATTTGCAACGTGAGTGTGGATTATAGACAATTGCGAATTATGGATATGCGGATTATAGATCCTCAACTGTATCAATAAAAATAAAAATGCGTATAAAGAAGCATAGTCATGATATTGCAACTGGTAAAATAACTACAGCTTTACACAGGTAAATAGAATTGAAAATATAAATATTAAGTTTGATCATGTAAGAAATATAACTAATTATCAGAATCATAGATATGCCGCATTCAGAAAAACTATAGAAATTTTGTCTTATTCCAATTCTTGTAATGGCAACTATGGAGCAGGGCTCGGTCGTCAGTGGCGCAGAGTGATTAAAGGTGGTGATCGCCCGAAAGAACATCAGTCTCGTCAAACTTCGTGCACCGATTTTGCCTGTGAAAAAGCTGGGGCGCCCTATGCGAAACTGGTTCGGCAGTCAACAACATGAAAAAATTAAAAGGTTGTATATTTTTATTATATTTATAATTGTGCTTCATGGTATAGTTTTTATAAGTATTTACGAGCCATTTGGATTTTTTTTTTTTTTTTTCTTTTAATTTATGACATATTTAATTTGAGTTATGTAGAAATGTGTAAGTTTAGTCAAAAGATCAAATTTATTTGCATGTTTGAATGCACTTTTAGAGAGAGGATAGTTGAGGCTTTTGCTTCTTACTTTTTTTTTTTTTTTTTTTTTTCAAAATTGTCGCTCGTTTCATTTATTCTGCATCAATTTTTTGGTGGGAACCCTGGTATTTTCATTTTATTTTCTTTTAAAACAAAAAACAGTTTTAAATGAGTGCAGGGACACATAAAAGAATTTCGTATCATTACAGTCTATAGACAGTATTTCTTATAAATGCATTTTAATATGACTACACTCCATTAAACATAATGAAGTAAACATATGTTATTAGAATGTTTAAAGCATGCTTTCTGTAAAAAAAAAATGATAGGTATAGAGTTAGTCATATATATATATGTATGTGTGTATACATAAAATTATTTTAAATGATATAGAATAAATAAAAATAATCATCTGAGTAGTGAGTGATGCAAACAGGACATTCAGGCATCTGATTTGCACTAGTGTAAATAAAACTTAAGCATTAAAGCAGTAATTCCATATAAAGGCCTATTCAATAAAACCTAATGATATTTAAACTTAAAAACCTCTTCACACAACCATAAAATTAATGAGCAATTTGAAAATGATGTGGCCTTTTTTCTTCAAAAGATGGAAGGCTAAACAAACGCTTCTTCTGAAGAAGAAATACCATGTCCTTTCGAAACCAGTATTGCTTATATTAATTTTAGGGTTGTGTGATTGTTTTAAATTTAAATATTTATCCTATGCCAGTTCTTTAATTTATTATTCAAACCACAATAGAATAAAATGTTTATTATATTATATTATGTTTAAAAAGAATGTTTTATGTAGATTTTTGAGATTTATTTTTATTTCCTTAGAGTGTAATGAAGCAAATTACTAAATCCAAACTATACATAGGTATCATTTTACCTCTTTAGTATTATGCAAACATAAGTTTTATTATTTAGTTTTGAAGTTATTACAAATGAAATTTTTTTTAATCCTTTAGTGTATAAGCAGTGTCAGTTGTAATCTTTAATGCAAAGTGAGAAAAGTGGAATACTGTCATTAAAAATGTGTATGTGTGTGATATAACCATTGTGATATAACCATTATTGTGATATAACCATTGGTTAGGTAATATGTCAACTGAAAACATATTGGTGTAAATTGAGTGATATGAGAAAATAAGATCATCTTAATATATACATGGTATGTACAGGTGCATAAAAAGTCCTTACAATTTATACCAGGTTGAGGGTCCTGAAAAACACCTTACTTTTCATATGTATGTTTTAATGATCCTTAAAAAGTACTTATATATATAGTTATAGTATTTAAAACTCTTTTAAAAAAAATACGGTGATATCGCTTTTTAAAACTGACTTACATTAGGAATGATACACACAACTGTTGTACCAACAATGTCAAGAAAACATAAAAATTGTCTGCTATTGAAAAGATATACTACATGAAAAAAGAAAGCATGTTTGTGAAATTTTCATTAGTTAAAAAAACACTGAATGAAGTCAAAAATTGAGGATTATTCGAGAAATATGTGAAAATCAGTGACATTGCATGATATTTGCTACGAAGCACTAGGGAAAGATCTCTACTTCTCAAGCCAATACCGTTCTTTATAATTTAAGTGCGTAAATTTCTTAAAATCATAAATGTAGGCTATCGCATTTATCTAAAAATCTAAATGATATTCATTTTAAGTTATTGGAAGAGACTTTGCTTGTTGTCACTTCACTGATCACTCTATTTAAATGAATTTTCAAAGAACTTTAATCATTATTATTTTTTTTATATCGCTTTATAAACAAGAATTTAAAAAGAAAGAAAAATTGATTGAAATTGCTTAAAACTTAGCTTCAGGTCGCCGCTGCCTTTGGCTGTGTCTTCCCTAACCACACCATTTTGGATTTGGAACTTAATTGTTAAAAATTTTAATAAAGATAATAAATTGATAATGATAATTGATATTGATAAATTTAATTCTTTCTGTTATATTACCATTTGATTCCAATAGTAACAAAAAATAAAAAAAAAATATGAACTATGTCTCCACATAAACAATTGATTTTTTTAAAAGGCAACTATATATTTAAAATATAACTTTGTTTTATTTGGGGGGGGGGGGGGGGAAATTCGCTTAGCAAAAGATATTACCACATTGAGAGAATATTTCTCATTCGAAACATTCCAGTTAAAAAGAAAAGATCTGAAACAGTACTTCTATATTAAAATTGAGATTATATATACACCCTATTGAATACAGTGATATATTGCAAAAAACTATAAATAGTGTAGTAGCCGTTGCTAAGAGATGCTAAGAGATTGAAATAAATAAACGTTCAATTTAAATAAAATTTAAGAATATAAAACAAAAAAAATAAGGAAAATTAAAATAGATACACATCTGCAAGGTCCAAGCTACTCCTTCAGCGAGCATGACATTTTTCACATAGTTTGTATAAAAATTCAACATTATACTCCAATTTCTCTAAATAAAATAAACACATCTGAATTTTTTTAAGCTAAGCTATTTAAATATTTTGAATGCGATTGACTACTTGTTTTATTTGTAATCTTTTTTCTTATTTTGCCTCTCTTTAAATGGTGAAAAATTGATCCTTTCTGAACCAGCCACTCTCTCCCTCTTTACTTTGAGTGGTGCACATTCGATCTGTCACTGAGAAATACAATCTGCTGTTTTGAAGAACTATTTCCATAATTTTTAAACCATTTCTATTATTCCTACTATTTCCATTATTTATTTTTAAAAATAGAATCTATAAAACACTTATCTTATTGCCAGATTTTTGTTCTTAACATTTGTTCTGATCCTGAATATCTAAAAAAATTCAACCATTAAAATTGAAGTTAAATCCATTTCAATATTAAATAGTTAAAGATTCCAGATATCTTCAGTGGCTTCATAATTTTTGCCTGCAAATATTTCAATAAATATACAAGGTGAACTTCCTAAAATTCCCTGACTTTTCTCACAAAAAGTTAAAAAAAGTTAGTGAACAATTTACAATAACACGAGCTTTGAAAAAAGGCTTATTTCCACAAAATTTGTTAAAATTCCCTGTCTACTCCATGATTCCCCGACTACAGAATTTTGACACATTTTGTGGAAATAGCCCTATTTCAGAGCTCGTTATTGTAATTTGCTAAACTGTTCTCTGTTTTTGTGGGAAATGAATAGCACAAGTCGGAGGAAATGGTGAAAAAAGTCAGGGAAATAGGATTTTTACAGGAACACAATGAAAAATTCTTTATTACTATCATCCCGTTAATGACTTGATGTTCAGAAAGTCAAGTAGACTCACTCTAGATTTTTGAATTTGTATTTGAACTTACGAAATTTTATTTTATGTGTCGGACTGTAATGTTAATTAACAGTGGTCTGTTACCCCTTATATATATATATGTGTGTATGCTAGGATTCTACATAGTCCTTAAAAAGTCCTTAGAAATTCCTTACTTTTCTTTATCATAAATGCATATACACCATGGAATGTTATTTAACAGTAAGAGTTTTTTTTTATTTCAGTCATTTTAGGCTTAGTATTTGTGTACAGATCATGAGTTTCTGCTTAAGCAGCTGTCATCTGATTTTAAAATGACATCCCCAACATCTAATAAAAGTGGAATGTTTGTATCTAAAAATAAGATGTTTCATTTCTGTGCTATAAAAAAAAAAAACTGGCACTGGTATTCTTCAGCTAATATCTTATTGCTGCCCAACTGTAGCACTTGTCTTTGAAAGATGATAGATTCAAAGTATAAAACCCTAAAATGGCTGAAATTAAAAAACTCTTACTGTTAAATAACATTCCATGGTGTATACGCATTTATGATAAAGAAAAGTAAGGAGTTTCTAAGGACTTTTTCTGTGTATAGCATCTGGTACACATTGTTTTTTGTCCTGTAAATGTTAAATTACCGAAAGCATTTCATTGGATCAAAATAAAGTTGTCAAACTATGATTAGTTTCAATATACATTTGTTTTTATTTTTTTATTTTTTCAAAATGATCCTTAGGGAAATTTTATTTCTTAATGAAATAATGGTTTGAATTTAATTTTGCAGGGAAGAAAGTGAAAGTGTTCTCGCCCTCAAGGGTCTCACACCTTCTGGACAACTACCACGAGGTGCACTGTCAGGTGGCAGTTCTTCTCTACAGAATGGTAATTGCACATTTTTTAGATACTGACAATAAATAACTTAGAACATTCAGATTTATTGCCAAATAATTAATTTACATGTTAATAATGTTAAGAAGAAGAAAAAAAATTGATCTTTGATAGATTTTCATTTAGTGACAACTTAATAGTGTAATAATTTTCCAATTTTCCATCTGTTGCAATTAAATGAAAACTGTTACAACATTTGCTATGCTCAGTTTTTAGCATAACAATTGTTTTCTCTCTTTTTTTTTTGCATCAGGTTAACCCTCCAAGTGACTGATATGTATTTCTCCATACACTGACCAGCAGTTTTTCCCTTAATACACTAAAGGGCGTATCAGATTCAGCAACTTTAGAAACAACCAATTTTTGAGCCGACTTTAGCGCCGATTTTTCCTCGACGAAAACACCGTAGAGGTTACAATAGTCGGGTGAAAAGTTGGATGAAAGAAGACTAACTTCTGACGCTTATCACTTTTCTTGGCGCGAATAAAATACGCAATGATTAGGGTTAAAATTCCCTTTCATTTGTGTAAAATATCGCATTATTATTTCTATTTTGATCTTTTTTACAACTATTGTCATAACGCCATACGAAAATAAAAACGATTAATTGAAAATTCTTATCATTTAACGGTAAAATAAATGTGCTTAATGATAATACTTCTTCTTCAAACCTCCACTTGAAGCAATTCCCGTGTCCTGCCATCTTGGAAATATGACATATCAAAGTAGCGCATCCTGATTGGACGAATTCGAGGAGAAATTGAGTATACGGACAATTTTATCAAGGCAGCTCTGAAAAAGTTGGGCAACTTCGGTCTGCGCTATCACACTGGGAGTAGAGGCAATTTTTTCCGAAAAATCGGCGCTAATCAGTGGTTGGCTCTAAAATCGCCTGTAAAGTCGTCGAGTCTGATACGCTCTTTATAATTAAAAAATTATAGATTCTTAGCTTCTTTTTAAAGTATGAAAGTCACAAGGTTGAACCTTGTGTGTGTACGCATGTATGACATGTGACATTCATAGTCATTTTTTTTTGTTTTCAAACTGAAATAACTATTGTTTTAAGACATTTTAAAAACCATGCAGTGAAAATAATATTAAAATTTTGCCATTTTAGAAGATGATTAGTAGGTCAAGGCAATTTTTACTTTCCGAACACTAGTGAGGAAAATATTGTAATCATATCAAAAAACCCGAATTTGAGATTTTGATGTTTCTATATGTTTTGAGGTCCCCTGAGTCCATTTTTCACTATTTTTACGCTGATGTATGTATGTGTATGTGTATGTCTGTGAGTAAACACGCTAGTGCTAAACGCTTTGTTCGAACAAGCTGAAAGTTGGTACGTATATTGTAAGTCACCATAGTTTGATGTAATTACAATGCTTCGAGTGGTGACTTACAATATGATGCACCATATTGTAAGTCACCACAAACCCTATTGATTTTGGTGAATCTAGCACTTAGTTTTTTTTTACAGGGGCACAAAGAAAAATTCTTTATCATTATTGCCTATGCGGCCAAATTTTTAAAAGTGCGATAGCGTCCTTATTAATCTGAGCAAAAAATTTTTACACATGTTATAGGTCACGGTTGCACGAACTGTAAAGATTTTGGTGAATTTAGCAATTACAGGGACACAAAGAAACATTCTTTATCATTATGGCCTATGGTACCCAATTTTTAAAAGTACGATAACATCTAAATGCCTTATTCAATTGAGCTGAAAATTTATATGAATATTATAAATCACTGTTGCACTAAATATAAGCATTTTGGCGAATCTAGCATTTATAGGTTTTTACAGGGACACAATGAAAAATTTTTTATTATGATCTATGGGCTCAAAGTTCAGTAGCGTTCAATACAACATCGTGTAATATATGAGAAAAATACTCAAACTATGTAACATAGATTACTATGACTAACATAGACTACTATGTAACATAGATTATTGTTTGCTAACTGTGACCATTTTGTTAGCGTAACATTTCTTGCGAGACCACAAAAACAACAAGTCCGAAATAACTGGAATATTTATTTAATTAAATAAACACATAGTTAATCAGAATTATCTTTACATCCAGTTATTTAGTTAAAATGAAACAATTTTGGGGGATTTACTGCAATGGATGGCAGAGAGAGGCTGAATGTGTGGGGTGTACGTCTTTTGCTGTTAACCTGTCGAAATACTCATCAAACATATTTCTTTGTTCTTGCTGTTAAACTCATGTAAACTTTTAAATTTTGAGAAACCGTTTGAATGATATTAACCTAATGGTTAGCACGCTTGATTACAGCCAAATGGATTACGAAACAGGAAATGAAATAACTATATGTACATTGCGCAATTTTAAAGAATTCTTGTGTTGGAAAATATTCTGCAATCCGAAAACCATTCTTATTATTACTTGAGGACAACTTTATTTAATCTAGAAATTTTAAGTTTCTATTTTATTCTAAAGAATAATTTAAACTAAATGAAATTTTAATTTATGGGTTACATTTAACTAATTCCAAATGAATGAAATAATGCATTTTTCAATAAACCTATAACTAATTTGAAATAAAATTAATTTCTTATGTAAAATAATGTACAAATTTATTATTTAGATGTTTTTAAAAAGTAGCAAAATGTGTGAAATTCCTTCATTCATATCTGGATGTGATCTTGATACTTTGCAGAAAAATCGAATAACAATGACCATGTTTATAATGCTTGTTTTTTAAAGTCTCATTCTAATGGAAACTATTTTCAGCTGCTTTGTTGCACTTTTAATTGATTTGAAGCTTAAAAGTGTCTGTTTTAAACTTTCCTTTCCATGTTTTTAATATAAGGAAGAACTAAAGAGCAGAATTGTTGTTAGTATTTAACTAATTAAATACTATCATTTATAGGGATGTTCAGTTTTCTATCGCAAGTCTTATTCACTTTTTATTTCTGAATAAAACTTTTGACTCTCCCTCTCTTTCTACTAATCTATCTGATTGAGATATTATGTATTTTTGTGTTACAGCCCTGGCTGGAATTTCACCTCATCATAAAATAGCTAGTTTTGAAGAGGCGAAAGGTCTGGACCAAATTAACGAGCGTATGCCCCCAAGAAAGGATGCCTTGTCATCACCCAACGATGATGGTCCATACTCTTCAAGCCGTTCTTCCAAATCTTGAGAAACTTTTAACTCCAGGACTCCCATTGCAGTCGCATCGTTGTCAATGTCTCTGTGTATGTGATTCTGCGGGTCTGCCACATGCCTCTATGCCGCCCACCTTGTAAAGAGCCCACAATCTTTTCAGAACTACTTCTCCCCCCACCCCCTTCTCATCTTAACTAATTCATTGTCAGCATTGCCAGGCATTTTAGATTTTCACAACAGACAAGTCATGCTTGTCTCTTTCTCTGTAAAAATCCCTTTTTAAGCACAACTTATTTGCCTTGGGTGTCTAAACAATTATTTTATTGTACACACAAAGTATATAATTGTATATCAGAAGAAAAAGATACAAGCATGTTAAGTCTGATGATTCCAATTTACAAAAACCAGTTGTTTGTTCAGACATAATTTATTTTAAGACCTATTAAGAAAATATTTTTAAGAAACTCAAGTAAATGATTCCCCAGATAAATGATCTTTCCAGTGTCTGCTCATTTTGATTTAAGAATTAATTTTGCTTTTCATTTTTTTATGTTCTGGAAGAGGAAGAAAAAAAAAAAAAAAAAGGTTTTATGATAAGTGTATCTGTTAGTTTCTTATATACTTGCTTAAATTAAATATCCTTACTAATGGGAGTGCACAAATGGCAATTTCATTATTGCCATTTGTCTTTGCTGTGTCTGAAACCTGAAAATTGTATAAAATTTATTAATGAGAAAAATGTTTTTTTTTTTTAATATATATATAAAACTAATCTGAATATATATTAGAAAAAATATTTTACCTATAAATTTTCTAATTACACATTATAATTTTTATAATACATTTAACATTTAAATAACCATTTATAATTGTTTTTCTATTTCAAATAGAAAAACAATTTTAATAATGGTCTCATGATTTTGATAAAATCATAACAGAAAAAAATATTTAAAATAATCATCTTTTTTTTTTTTTTTTTTTTTCCCATTATTTTGGAAAAATCTGCTTATTCTTCTTCCTCAGAAGGTATTTTTCCCTCTTGGAAATTTGTTTCTAAGTTGTTATATTATTTCTAATTTTCAAATTAATAAACTTTTATATCGAAAGGAAGTCAAATTAAAAACAGTAATGATACGAGAAAACCCACATACAACTAGTAAAACCTTGTTACAAAATTGTCAATTTCAAAAAAGAGCAGAAATGGAAGATCCCTTATCAACGGTTTTTATCATCCGTGTGTAGGATAAAAATGTACGGATGGGCGTCATTTTTTCTTTTTTCTATTGAACAGTTTGTAGAGAAGTTCTTGATGTATTTTGTAATACAGAGTGGGCTTTCATGACAATTTTTTTTTTTTTTTTTTTTTTGCCTGGCATTGCTGTGTCCTTTATCCACCATTACTGCTTCTCGGTAAATACTATTTACCTTTGGGTAGTGGTGACAATCATGTTTTTTAATTTGTCAGTATTGAAAAGGGATCAAAGCTTGCTAAATTTATCTGGCAAGAGGTGAGCACGCTCTCATACTGGCCTCTATTCTACAAGAACAGTTATTTTCATGTTCAGCAACTCTCAAACTGTTTTATGTTAAAGGTAAAAGAGATATTGCTTTGTGTATAATATTTCAGATTTACTTCTATATATTTTGGGGAATAGTCATTGTGTTTCCAAGGATGCTTGAGTGACTTAATTTTTGGCGAAATAGATTTGGATACGAATGAAATTGTCCTATTTTCTTAATTAAAAAAAATTAAATAATTTTTGTTTACTTGATTTCAGAAATGTTAAAAGTGTATGTGCATAAAGGCATATACACTTTTAACACTTATACTTTTTTTTTTTTAATCTCATTTAAAAAAACAAGATTAAGCTATTCTATTCTTGATATTAATGGGATGTCTATGTGTTTCAAATATTTCTTATGTTTTTGAAAATAGTAACTGTGCATAATGCTGTAACAGTTTAGCAGTTATAGCATAATGCTGTTTCTTGTTTCTAAAAATGACAAAAGAAAAGTTTGAGATTTGCTGTTCTGGTTTCACTTAATGGAGGTGCCTGAATTTTTGTTACTTTTTTTTCCCCTTCTATGAGTTAGAGATAAATATTGAATAGCCTTCATTTAAAGTTTGCACAGACATCTTTATACACATATTCCAGCCTTTTTTTTTTTCTTCTTTTCCAATTTTTATTTAATGATATTTAATCCTTTAATGGCATCTTAAGTTAAAGAAGAAAAAGTTATTTCTGCAGTTATGATCAATATTAATTATATTCTGAAGTTATTAATTTGTTCCTGCAACACTAATATTTTATATGGAAATTATTGTTGATTGCTAGCAAGTTCCTCTTATGCTTTGATGATGGGATGGACACATTCTATTTTTAGTTTGTGTACTATTATTTTTGGAATTGGAGATATCTGTATGATTTCCGTGTAAATGAGAAAACTGCGAGAGGGTTGTTTGGGATGCCAGTTTTGGGGTTAAAAATCAAAAATAATAAAAATCAATAATGTCTGTGCACTTTTACTGAAGAAGTTTTGATACTTGTGTGATGGATCTTACCCTTAATATATAAATTAGGAAAAAAAAAAAAAAAAAAAGCGTATATTTTGATAAGTCTAGTACTGATTATAGTATTTTGTCCCCATTCCATAAGTGGAGATTAACTGACATGTACAATACATTGTCTGGTAATTTCTATTGTAAAGATGCGAGATGGTATTTATTTTTCTTTATGTGTCTCAGTTCTAAATGTTTATTGATTTATTTAAAAACCTTTGGAAGGTATTTTTGTGATGGATATTTGAATGTTGCTTTTTACACATCTAACTCTAGGTAGATGTGTAAAAGTGTCTAGGCAGTTCATGTTTTTTTTTTTTTTTTTTAATTAGTCTTATGATTTTTTTTTTAATACTTATATGTTGATTTGCAGGTGTGAATTGCTTTATTTTTTTGTGTATGTGTATTTTATTGGCTGATGTTTTATGAGTTTTGCTAAGTCATGAAAAGCTAAATAAGATATAGGTGCATAGGGAAATGCTTGATTATTTCTTTTCAGTGATAAATTTTCTATTTTGTTGTCTAAAATAACTTTTATTGTCGATATTAACTCAATGGCTGGCTTTTAACGCTAAAGATTAGAGAAGTTTGTGAGAAATGATCCTAAATAGATATTATTTAATTATGAATTAACTAGGTTAAAGAATAATGTTAATTGTTTGTATTCGCATATGTATATATATTTGTATAAAATAAATTTTATTACAGACACATCTAATCAGTATAAACAAAAGGAAAATTTCTGTGAATTAGTTTTTGTTATAGCGATTGTATATAAATAATTGTAAGGCCTTTCAATATGCTAATGATTACAATTTTTAGGCAGTCATTGCGTTGATGCATATAATAATTATGTAGCATTATTGGATCATTATCCTATTTAGGTATAAAGTTAAAATATTCCTCTTTTTTTTTTTTTTTTTTGTAATGTATAATTGTTATTATTATTTTCTATATTTTATATTTATTTTTGTTTCAAATCGACACTTATAGGTACCATTTTTAATACATGTCACACACCATCATTTACGGTAATAAACGGCAGAATTAGTGTTGAAGTCATTTCATTTAGTTAAACAGAGAGGCATCGGTCTCAAATTAACTTGCAAAAGTTTCATTAACGATGAAGAAAGAAACAGTAGAGTTTTTAAGATTGAATTGCTGAAAGACAAGTAGCACAAACCTGATGAGTCCTACCTCTGTACATGATTGAATGAAACTTTTGTAAGTCATAAATTTTTATACTCATTATTTCTTGAATTCCCAACCTTTTGAGGGTGCAGATACCACTGCGGCCTTATTACCGTTAAATATGGTATGCATATACATATTCATTACTTAGCAATTAGGTTGGTCTGTTTATTTGAAACTCCATTACGAGAAAAAGATGCCTTATTAATTTGCATGTAAAGTGCTTGGATTTCCCCTTTCATTTTTGAGACTAGCATGGGGTGACAGATTTTCGTAGCTATCAGAATTTTCAACTCTTCTGATATCATGTAGTCCTATAAATATATATCTCTATGTGTGTGTAGAAATCTTCATTATTTAACCCTTTTATTTCTTCTTACCTTATTTATATGGGAAGATTTATTTCTGGATGTAGGTAATGAATTACATGCTTGGTTAGTCATAATGGGATGAATCTCTAATTTTTTTCATTTTTAGGGTGTTGTTTATGTTTTTCAAAGATTTATTACCATTGTTGTATTTTAAGTTCTTTATTTGTTATTGAGTTTATTACTTAGCTTTACAATGCAGATATTAAATCAGATAAATTCCAGTCTGTTTCTGTTGCTTTGATCTTGTTCTTTTTTAACACAAAATGACTCATTTTTATTACAATGTTTTAACCCTAGAATTTTCTTTTTTATGTTATGTTTATTTTTCTGTTATTGTTGTTAATGTCAAAATTATTTCCTGCACTTTTATATCATTATCCATACTGTAGGTAAAAATCTTTTAAAATGCTCCTCGTGTAATGTTTAAAATGTTCGTACACAACAGCAGGCTGTTTTGTTGATTGCTTATTGTTGATGCATTTCTAAAAAAAAAAAAAAAAAAAAAAATCTGTTCTGGACATTTGTATTAACTGATTGTTAATGTACAATCAGCCATGAAGATCAAATTGTTTTTTAATTAATATATTATTCACACTTTATGGAAATGATTTTGATAATTTTTATGTAACAAAGGTATTTCGCAATTTGCTTCGCTCTCGATACCCTTGATTTTCAGCTATGAATGTATTCAGCTTGGATTTCTTATGAAAGTAAATTTTTTATTTGACAAATTTTATCCCACTTGGATTGTTTTGTCTAGTGTTTTTGGATGCTTTCTTCAACAAAGTTATTAATGAAATGTCATGGGTCTTTATAGATGATTTATCTCGTTTCTAATTTTTTTTTCCTTTGGCAAAAAATGGCCCTGATGTGTTTAAATAGAGGCTTTGTCTAAAAGGGAAGCTTCACTTTATGGATGACATTTCCACACAAAGTTGGAATGGTTCTTCCAGTAGTATCTTCCATCGTGTTTCAAAACTTGATCCGGATCAAAATTCGAGTTCCTGTTGTTTGGCTGGTGCTGCCATCTTTTGCCAGCTTCTGGAGCTAAGTCGTCCTTCCTCCCTCGTTGGCGTTCCTCTGTAAAACGGAAGATGCTCCCCTGCTGCCTTAAATCCGGGTAGTTTCACTGCTGGGACTCGGAATTTCCGAGTGGCATAAGTAACAACAACAGCATTCAAATCAAATGAAATAGTAGTGAGTACTAGTGAAGATGGTAAACGTCAAAAATACCAATGTGTAAAATCATTTCAATAAAGTGCAAATGGATAAATATTATAATTTTATTTCCAACTGAATTTACAATTGAAAAAAAATCTTTAAGAAGATTCAAATATATGTTAATGTTAAAAGTATAAGACCCAAAGTGTTATGTGGGTCATTGACTTTATAAAAATGAAATTCTAATGACCCATATCCATATAACACTAAAATTATCTGCTTAAGATGAGTCATACATACTGCAAATAAAACTTACAAAATGTTACATGTGCAATATATTATTTTTCAAAGTCAATATTTACGTTTTTTTCCCCCATTATGTAGAATTTATTTATTATCTGATCTCTGTGCATTAAAATTAAGTTCTACAATTTCTATATAATTATTTATTTTGTTATTTAAAGTTTTGAGTCAACTTCCTTGCTCTTTTACTTTACACAGAAACAATTCAGTTTGGATTGTCCTGAATGAGAATCTTTTTAACTCATTCAGGAAATTGTATATTAGTACATGGATCTTATAATTAGATCCATGTACAAGATCTGTTAACTTATGATTGTTGTTAAAATTAATTATCTGTTCAAAATTCTCTTAGAATTATTTTATAACATTTTTATAAATGAAGTTATTATATTGGTCAGTAATTATTCTGATAGTCTTTACTCAATGTACATATTGATTATAATTTGTATTTTTTTTTTTTTTTTTTTTTTAGCGTTTTGAACTGAAAAATTACATTTGCTAGTTGATTTAAATTTTGAAGAATATATTTTAATAGCTAAGGTTTTTTAATGTTTAAGGTTTTCTAATTTAAGAGGAAGAAAAAAAAAAACATTTTTAAAAAAGTGATTTTTAATTACACTTTTTATGATTATCCCCTTCTTTCTATTTTTAGATTGGAGTATTTTTTTTTTTAATTTGATGGTGAGTCATTGAAGTATGAATCATGTAATTTTATTTTCACACAATTAGTTATTAGTCCATTAAGTTGGCAACCTGAAACGACTAATGCCTAATTTTTCTTTAAATGTTCATATATATATATATATATATATATATATATACGTAATTATTTTTTGCCATCCATATCAAATTAATTTTTCCTCCTTGCAGCACTGAAAATTCTTCCATCTTGTTATCAAAGTCAGAATATGAATAGTTTTCAAAATGAACTCTTTAAAGCCAAAAAGATACAATTGTTTCAGATGTGCACCAATATGTGTGTACTGTTAACATTTTTGTAGATCTGAAAATTAAAACCTTTTAACCTTAATTAAAACCTTAAAAATTAGTAGACCTTGCAGCAGCATCACCCACCTCATTCATCACCCACCTTTCTTTTTTTTTTTCTAACCTTTTTTTAAAAAAAATTAAAATAGTTATGCAAAATTTCAGGCTTATAAATATTAATTTCAACTGCTTTCCATTGTTACTTTTCTTTGATTGCACCTCTAAATCTAGTTTGGTAAATTGTTTTTCTCACTATCGATGGCAAATTAAATAACAGCAGTTGGATACCCTATTCCGAATCAACTGTACATAGGGCACTTGAAAGGTACTCATTACCTTTCAGTGTAAGTAGTATCAGAGTACTGACATCACAAAATGAAAGGAACTGAAAAATAGGGTCCAAATAGGTTAACAAATTTTCTTGTGGTTAATGAATGAAATTCATGTTCTAGAAGGGGAAAGAAAATCTCATTTTTGTACTGATTAATTTTTTTATTTCTGAGCTAAAAAACTTGCATGAGAAATGCATAAAGGACAAGTAGTTTAATGTCTCCACTAGCCCTTTGAGTGCTGAATACTCGCGGCCTATGCGGTCCATATGGACGGCGCGCGGTTGGCGCTGACGATTCAAGAGGGTTTATCATTGTCTCCTTAAATCAGTAACCAAAGAAACTGTACAAAACGCCATGACGACGGCTAGAAGCAATCTATGCAAAATGGGACTTAAAGGTGTATATTCTTCAATTTAAAGTATCAAAAGTGATTAAAAATGTTTGTTTGTCAATTTCATGCAAGTAACATTCATGTAAGTAATATTTTGTTGAAAGTAAATGAGAATCAAGTTGTCTCATTCTTATCGCGGACGCGCTTTATGCAAGTGTTGCATAGTACACTGATCATTTTTGCCGGGCGTGTATTTGCGTCCATAGTCCATACTCATAACATCTGCTAAGCACGTATTTGCGTCCATAGTCTATATTAATGACTTTCGCTGGACGCATATGGTCGTCCATAGCACTCAAAGGGTTAAACAAGCATATGCAAAAAAGCATCAGTGAAGGTCTACATCTAAAATTTTGATTTTTATAATTTTGGCTAAACTTTGTTACAAAGCCAGTCTTTATCTGTCGCATATAGTTTTTTATCAATATAAGGTGTCTACCAATACACTCTTCCGCCAATAGAATTATAGGGCAATTTTTATCGTATGTTTCCATGATGAATCACGGAAACATACTAGAAACTACCCAAAATGAATAAATTGTGTCCTATTGACAAAAATCTATCTGGGATAGAGAAAAACTGGCTTCGTGTTTTTTGACTTTCAGCACATCCAAAAACATGTATTGGCGAAAATTTTCAAATTAAATTTTGCTAAAATTATTTTTGTGGTATTTTGAATGCATGAAGAATAGAATTTTTTTTTTCTTTTTTTATAATCCTAGTAGCTTGAAATAATGTGTATCGCTTTGGCTCTAATACAGTTCTGACTTGCATGTATATCTTCATCCTATTATTCACTGAGTACTGTTGTTGTTTTATTTATTTATAAATAATTTGTATTTTATGAAAGTGCATTATCCAAAATGTTGTTTTAATTTTCGTTTTATTGTTGTGTTTTTAACAGTTTTATTGATTTTGTTAATTTAATATCTTTATTTTGACTTGCAATTTAAAATATAACCTGTGCAATATACATATTTTATTTTTATATATAAAGATATAATCTAGTTGCTTGTTGTGTGTGTAAAAAAAAAAAAAAAGGACTTGCATTTCTTTAGTTGTTAGTTGATTTCTATGTGTTTGTTGTAGGGGATTGCCTTCAATTGCATCTCAGCCTTCTAAAAGTCTGGTGTCATTTTTATATGCGTCAATGAGTCCTTTTTTAATTTCTAGCAAAGTTGAGTCTACAATATTGTTGAAGCAAACCTTGTGAATCACATGTACAAGTATTATGAGTGTTCTCTTGTGTATGCTTTTTGCCAATTCTCATATGGATCCTCTTTGAGTGTTTAGATGTTTTTAGCACAGACTTCTGTGAATAGAGAGTCTCCAAGAAAGTACTCTTTTGATTTCATCTCTTCTTCAAAGGACGGACTCCAAACTTTTGAGGTGTGTTTTCAAGCATTCTTGAAAGTCCTAAATAAAGAAGCTTCCTTCCAAAATATCCTGCAAACTGAAGAAGGCATAAAATGGGTTCTCCTTTCATGCAATTAGATTGATATAACAGAAGTTTTATTCTAATTTAAGCAAGCTTTTATTATTATAATAAAATAACAAGCAATCTTTATAAAATCAGTGCTGATTTTTTATGCGATTTTCAGCTTAGTATTCATAATATGCCAAAAGGTTTGTTGCATGGTGAATTAGAACTTTTTAATTTGGGTTTTATTAATGGGATTTAATTTTTTCAGAATTTAGTAATTTAAACTTTCATCGTGAGTAGGAGGATGTTCTTTTAAATGAATTTCATTCTTAGGTGTGACTAACATGAAGTAAGCAGATTTTGATTTACGTAAATATGGAGTTGAATCAGGTTTTTTTTTTGTAAATATATATAAGGTTTTTTTTAATCATTAGGTACTTTAAAAGATTCACTTTGCAGATGTTATAAAGAATATATTAATACTGAAAACTAAAACAGTATTTTAATTAAAAGCGTTTAGTATTGTTAGTTCTTTTTTTAATCTCCTTATATTCTGTCAATATTGCTACAATTTTATATTCTTATTTAACAAGTTTAAATCATCTTCTTTCTATGTTATGCAAATAATCACGATTCATTTATGCGCTGATATTTGAACAGCTTCCCTGTAAAGCAATGAATATGTGATTATTACTATATTAATTATTTTATTACAATATATTTTTTAAACAATGCAGTTTGGGGGTTATTATATATAGAAGGTAAAATCATGATGTTGAATTAAAACTGTAAAACACATGAAGGGAAGCCTATTTTAGAATAAATAAAATTACTGAAAATATTTCTAAAGTATTTTAATTTGTCTCCATTTGAAATCAAATGAGTACTTTCACTAGTCTGTACTGGAGTGTTGCATATTAATCATTGCTCTTATTGAATACTCCACATTTAAATCTGTTGGCTAATCTAAAAAGAAATTTATTCCACTCTGAATGTTCCGATCAGCTTGCCTGATTTATTCCTCTTCAAGATATCCATGTTGATAAAGTGAATGTTGAAACTGTGATTCCAACACATAAAAACTAATTTTTTTTTTTTTTTTTTTCTTTTTTGCTCGTTTGAAATTGTGCAGACTCTGCAAGTGTGGTGCCATTTGTGTGTGAAAGAGGAAATACATGGAAATGTAACTACACAAACTACTGGTCTGGAAAAAGTGAAGAAAAACCAAGTGTTTTTGTTTTTAATTCTCATCCTATCTCAGTGTTCTCTTTTGTGCTTCTGGGCCTTTGTTTCTGTAAGTGGTGTAAAGTTTCCTCTATCTCAAAAAAAAAAAAGATATTTTAAAAATGTTGTAGAAAACATATTTGCTCATGAAATGTGTCAGTAGGTTTAAAAAAGAAATAATAAAAAACAAAAATATTTGTCTGTTTACTTTTGTCATGCTTTTCGTTAGAGTGGAACTTTTTTTGTATGTTATAGGAGACCACTTAAATGCTGAAGAAGAAAAAGGCACATAACTGTACTCATATTGTAATCACTCAGTATTGTTGGGAGATGCATCAGTTGCACATCAGATGCACACAGTCTTCTGACCACAATCACAAATCAGATACCCAACAATTTTGCTGATGCAAAATTGTTAGGTAGTATTTCTAAGGTTGTATTTCTAAGACACACATAATTTCATCACAAGTTTTAAAAAAATGCTTGAGCCATTTTTCTAAACATTTTAAGAGTTCTAAAACTGACTTACCTAATCAAGATACCTATCAATTTTCATGTCATTCATTCAGGTAGTTTTCTTGCCAACTACTTGAATGATTTTCATAAAAACTCAGATTTTTTTTTTTTTTTTTTTTTTTTGAGCTCCCAATTCATTTTCGGAAGTTTTCTTCCTTTCTAATTTTAAACAAAATTTCTTTTAAGGTATCGCTATCGTCAAGGGATAACATAGGAAGTTAAACATGATATTTCCGTCAACTCAACAGCAATGTAAATGTTTATGCGAACCACCTGATTTTGACTTCCATTACCTGACAAACAATTAGGATTTTATTTTTACTTCCATTACAGACATGACTACTGTACATGTCTGAGTTCAAAAAAGCAGTTTTCGGCAATGGGTCAGTGTGTGTGCGTGTAGGGAGAGAAAGAGAACTTCTGACAATTTATCTTCGAAACTAATAAGGATAGAATTACAAAACTTCAGAATTCAAACAGTTCTGGTAAGACTGTCTGAATTCTGAATCAGACATCTATAAATTTTCCAAATTTTGGTGAACATTGAAAAACCGGAAGTGAGACTGTAAGTCCGTATCTCAAAAACAGCTCTAAGGATTCTTTCTTCAAAGTTGCTACATAAACACTCTTATTAGATGTCCTTTCGTTGATATAGTTTGTTAGTTCAGGAAAATGGATCAGCTACCTGTAAAAATAGCTCAGTTTCAGGTCTTGCAAATGTGTTCCTTCATAAACAGCTGTACGCATTTTTTTTTGTCATACATTTGTCAGCAACTAAGTATGCCAAGTTTTGGAAAAAAGTCGTTATCTCAAAAACAGCTCTAACAATTAACAGCTCTTGCATAAACTTATTTTAGAAATCCTTTCTCATGTATTACATGGTTATTACAGGAAAATTAACAGTCATCCTGATTAGGTAGGTCAGTTTTAGACCTCGTGAAGTAGTACTTAAAAAAATAACTCTACCTTTTTTTTTTTTTTTTTAAGTATGTAAGACTATTAGTCTCAATCTGCGAATAAAATGTTGTCACTGTTTTTACGATGGTTATACATTTATCAAAATCGAAAATTTGAATAATTTGGGAAAAAAAAAAAAAAACTAATAGTCCTCCGTACTAAACTAAATTATACTTTTGCCAGAATCTCATCAAAATCTTTTTCTTTTTCTTTTTTGAAAGGAAAAGAAAAGAAAATTAATAATAATCAGTATGGGAACGGACAGGGGTCTGTCCAGGTTTTTTTTCCAGGGTACTATTTTTGTGAAAAATTTTCTTATTTTTGTGAAATTTTTTTCCGACATAATTTTTATTTTTGTGAAAATTCATTTCACAAATTTTATCTGCACACACACATATGTATATATGTTTCATCTAGACCAGGGTGCGAAATTTCCGCTCGCCAGCTCGCCATTGGCGAGTGGAATTTTTACTGTGGCGAGTAAAAATTTGGTCAAGTTATAAAAATAATTCATACACTATACGGTGGCAAAAAACATTCTGTTTATAGATTTAAGTATAACAAAATCTTAAGCCATTTATAACCGCATATTTAACCTCTTTTTTAGACTCTCAGTGAGCCGTGTCTGTGTGTGCGTTGCCCGAGATTGCCCCGGCCTGGAAAAAGAAAAATGTATAGTGCATACATAAAAGTTTTGATCTCTTCGGCAGTTTTGTTTCTCGCATTGTTATTTCTCCAAGCAGAGTGAGAATTGTCGAGCAGAGAGTTTCTTTCCCCGTCGATCTGGTGAGGAGATAGGGGAAAGTTTGCCTATGCGATATTACCTCGTGAAAATGAGCTCGAATCCTTTTTAAGATACAGCCTGTGTTTATTTTGTCGAATAATGATCAAAACACAGTTCTTATTTTTCAGTTTTTTTACTGAAACGCCAATGATTTGCGCTTGTAATGATTTGTAAGCAACGATTTTATCGGAAAAGCTATTTCGAAATGGCTATTTGAAATGACAACTATGAACGAGTTATACACATACAGTGCAGCCACATATCCTAAAACTAACAGTGAGGACGCGTTCAAAATGTTGGAGGGATGCCACCTTGACTGACAGTTTGAAATTTGGAAAACATCCAGTAAATCCGCGCTCTATGTGCTTATTGCTCATATCTATGAGTCACCCCTATTTTATCATTGGACTCGTTGAGCACTGGGATCACTTGCGCAGATGCTCCCATGGTTTCATGAAAAGTTATCGAAGAATACATTCCATCTGATTACAAAAACAAAATGGACTATAAAGACATTTCTAATATAAAAAGTTTTAAGTAAATAAATAGATAAACAAGAAAGCTTAATATTTCATAATAAAATGATTTTCACAAGATATTCTTTGACAAAGAATTTTTTCTTCTACTTTTTTACTTCCTTATACAAATTATAAGGAAGTATAGTAATCCCGATTTGCGAAATGGATTTTGTATTTCACATTGCTCGAAAACGAATGATCACTGAATGTTGCCAATTTATACGTGTGACTCTCATGATGTCTAGTTGTACACCTGCAAGTGTCGTCCTAACACGAGCTCTCATTTTAGAGATATAAGCGACTTTACATGATTTTTCGTTACGTCTGTATGTGTGTGTGTGTGTTTCACATAACTCAAAAACGGTTGGACGTAGAAAGATGCGAATTGGTACATAGGTTTCTTATAACATCTAGTTGTGTACTTCCTTTTTGGAGTTTGTATTATTTTATGTTTTGGAGACATTCAGGAAAATTAGGTTCATAATGACCAAAAATACAAAGGGTTTGGCCATTATCAAAAAACGGTAATAACTCATAAACGGTTTGGGCAAATATTGCAATCGAATTTTAACTGACTTCCCGACTAACTAGACATCTGAAACTTTCAGAAAAGCTCAGAACACGTTGACAATGCATTTTTTAAATATTTTTAGCCAACTGTTTCGGATATCTGCTGCCTTCCAGCAGCATTTATATGATTAAGGAGAAAAATTATTTAACTAACTTCCCGACCAGCTAGACATTTGAAACTTTGAGAATAGTTCAGAACATGGGGAAAATGCATTTTTTTTTTTAATATTTTTAACCAACCGTTTTGGATCTCTGCTGCCTTTGGCAGCTTTACCAGTACAAATCTTGCAATCGATTTTTAACTCACTTCCCGACTAGCTACACATTTGAAATTTTCAGAAAAGCTCAGAACACGGTAACAATGCATTTTTAAAAATATTTTTAGCAAATTGTTTCGGAGTAACTACTGCCTTCAGCAGCGTTTATATCATAGGTTCCCAACCTTTTTTTAACTGGTGCCCCCTTTTCTAGTGAATATTTCAATACCGCCCCCTCCACCTCCAGAGAAATAAGAGCGCACATAATGCATGGTGAAAACAAGAATTAAATAAAAAAAAATTACTAATAGATAGAATATTGTTGGAATTCAAACGCTACTGAATTTCTTCTTTATTTAAAAAATAGGAATAAAAGTTCTAGCTTACCTGTTATAAGGACAGGCAGGGGTTTTGATGATACGAAGTAATCCATAATAAACTATTGCTTTCTAAATAAATAAATCGACAGTTTCAGAGAACAATCAAAACGCATACTTAATTATATTAAAAAGTATTTTTATTAAAATTTAAAGACATAGAATTTTTAACTTAACTAATGAGAAGGCTGAATTTGATGCATTTTAAGGAGCTTGTTAATATTAGGCTCGATTTTACTTAATAACAATCGTAAGTCGCCGCGTTCAGTAACATGGAGCCGATTTCTCCTTTTCGTTACCAATGTTGCTACAGCACTAAATCCATGTTCTGCTAAATATGAAGATGGGAATGCTATCAGAAATCGTTGAACAATCGACCATAATCCTGAATACAGTTGCGAAATCGACTTCTGCAGCCAAAATTCTTGGTAGCCATTCTTGAATTTAATTTTTAATTCCTCATTTATCGTCAGTTCTATTAGTTCTTCTGAGATGATCCTGCTTTGTTGACATTGGAAAAAGGATCCAAAACCCAATCTGGTATGTCCATGTTTAAAATGTCCTAGAATCGTTCTTTGAAGTCATTGTAGAGGTTTTCCAAGTATTGACAGTAAACAAGCAAGTCGTCGTGCTTGAATGATACTGCTTATAAACATGGGAAGTTATTGAATTCACGTCTGCCTATATTTCTTTTATATGATAGCAGTTTGGACACAAAAGCAGCAACGCTATTTTTAGTCTTAATCAAATTTAACTTGAAGTTGGAGATTGACATCATTAAACAACTTATACAGGTCTGCTAAATGCGCAATATCGTTTTTTGATGCGATGAGTTTGTCACGCAATTTCGTGTCTTTGTTTCCTAGGAACTCTATCACAGATTCAAACAGATTATAAAATCGAGTCCGTCATCGTCTTGTTTAGAAGCTGATGAAAATAATTTTGATACATTTGACTGATTTTCAAACTTCTTTTTTAAGTTCTGAAAATAGGTCATATCTTTGTCTTTCTTATCTGGATGCATTTTATTAAGATGATCTTGAAACCTAGAAGGTTTCATCGCTTCATTCGAAAATGTTTTTTGACAAATAAGGCACATTGGCGATGATGGAGTTGTGGGATTTTCGATAAATCCGTATTTTATATAATCCACACTATACTGCCGCCTCTCCTGTTTTGCTTCCGACATGGGTCCAACAAACGCCGTTTTCATCGTACGCAGTACAAACTGTGATGAACAATAGAGAGAGTAAGAATGAGTCAACATTTTTCTGTGAGAGAGAAATAGGCTAGCTTCAGGCACATTGGCGAAGCATCTTGGTTGCCGCGAGGAGTGTATCTCGTCAAATTGACAAGACAGGTTGCTAGTTTAGGCGCATGCAGCCACAGAGCCGTATATACTAGAGAGGTATCTCCTTCTCTCAACAGTGAAGTCGCATATGGAAATATGTGAATTTTCGCACACATGATAGAAATGAATTATCGGCGTACTTTTTAAGTCTTTTTTAGACTCTGTTTGGTTAATCTTTCAACGCCCCTCTGTGCCATATCAACGCCCCCCAATTTTCTTTGGGTCTTTTACCGCCCCCCTGAAAGCCTCAAACGCCCATAAGGGGGCGATATCGCCCACGTTGGGAGCCTATGGTTTATATGATTCAACAGAAAAATTATTTAACTAACTTCCCCACCAGCTAGACATTTGAAACTTTCAGAATAGTTCAGAACACGGTGAAAATGCATTTTTTTAATACTATTAGCCAACTGTTTCAGATCCCTGCTGCCTTTGGCAGCGTTACCAGTACAAATCTTGCAATCGATTTTTAACTGATTTCCCGACTAGCTGAAATTTGCAATTTTCAGAAAAGCTGAGAACACAGTGACAATGCATCTCTTAAATATTTTTAGCTAACTGTCTTCGGTCAAATGACAATTCTTTTTAACATTATGTATATATTTCTAAAGGTGTATAAGGAAGTCATGTGGTGTCCACAGCAGATTTTTTCTTTAATGACTCTTTGCATTTGTGCTATTAGATATTTTAATCTCAAACACAATACATTATATATAATGATTTTTAATTATAGATGATTATGAAACATGATGATATACGACACACTTTTAATATTAATAAAAACCTAACTATTTGAAAAAGCCTTTTAAATAGTTAGGAAAAAATAAAAAACCCAAAATATGTAAAAAAAGAAGAAAAAAATGACAACCCTATTTTGTGGCGAGTGGATTTGACTGAAAAAATGGCACCCTTTTTGCCCTTAAACTAAAAAAGTTGCATCCTTGCCTTTGATTGAAAATAACCTTCAAATTGAAGATATGTTATAAATATAAATAAATGTAATGTATTGTGCATAACGATCAACAGGGGTTCATATATCAGTAACAAGCAAAATTAAGTTGTGAAGAAAGTTAATGTTTAAAAGTTTTTCTTTTATTTGTGCTTAAAATTTTTAAATAAATGTCTGGATTTTAAATATTAAATGAGCCCTTAAGAATCCAAAACTGCCCGCATGAATCTAGAAAATGCCTTTTTATTAGCAGCACATTGCCCTTTCTATAATCTCGGGCAACAACTCTTAATATATATGCTTATACTTTTAATGGATGATTATGACTCATAGGTAACCGCCCCCCCAAAAAAAAAAAAAAAAAAAAAAAAAAAAACTAGTGTTTCAGGAAAAAAAAAAAAAAAAACTCTGAATTTCATGATACTCAAATCATTTAGACAGAAGCCCTAATCTTTCTGTGTCTTGTTATCAGCCAATCAATAAAAGGAGCAACGTTATTTGAACATATTTTTTTAATGTAATAATCCGAATCATGGGAATTTCCTTCCATAACTGGCCGGCCTCGCTTCATCTTTACCAGTGTTTATAGTGTAGGAAGCGATTAAATTACTGACAAAATTGCGAAAATACAAAATCACACATCTATAGCTATGCTACTCTACAAACCACATACTAAAGAATTACAAACTAAACAAAAACAAACACAACGTGGCAAAAAAGATGTTGCCAAAATATTTATGTAATTTTCCACAGAAAAATTTCGTACAATGGCGTGGTGGGTACGCCACACCCATAATGGGTATAATAATGGGTATAATATAATACCCATAATGGGTATAATGGGTACACCACACCCATTATTGTGTTTCACGTAATCTCCTTATGTTATTAATTCCCTTACTAATCAGTGTGGACTCCACGTCAAAATGGAGGCGTGGTTTTATTGTCATGTAGTAGCGATAGTGACTAGTACGAGAACATAAGAGAAAATTGATGTGATGCAATGTTTATATATTGCTGAGCAGATGTTTTTGCTCGGTATTATTTTATAAATGCTTTGTTTTTCCAAAAAAATTTTGGGGAAAATTTGTTTATCTCCGAATTGAATTTTGTGAAGCCGTTTTATGAGTATGGAATTTTGTGAAGGGTCCGTTTTATGAATATGGAATTTTGTGAAAGGTCCATAAATTGACCCAGTTTTCCCCCTAGACAGACCCCTGAAAATACATAATTTATTTTAATTTTTAATTGTTGCCAAAGTTGATTTTAAAATTTTTTTAATGAAAAGAAATTCACGCGTAAATATTAAAATTGATATGAAACTTAGTGAAAAATTAAACTTGCAGGGTAAAATTGACATCATTATAGCTCTAAAGGCTTTTTTTTTATGAATCTCTTTTTCAAAATGTTATACATTTTCTTATTTTTTAACTCTCTGTGTAAACTTTGTTTTATGTTTTTACGTGTGCAACACGTCAATCAGCTTTCTCTTAGCGAAAATTTTTAGGTGTCTACCTCATTGGGTCAATTTTACGTCTTCTGATTACATTATCTCTAAATAATGCATATATATGTAATAGTGGGTAATGGAAGTCATGTAGTTGTTTCACACCAGTTTTTTTTTTTTTTTTTTCTTGTTTAAGTTTAGTATTAATAACATTAATAGTGAACACACATTTTATTTTATGTATAACAGTTTTTAGGAAATGATATTTCAATTCTTCATGAAGTTTTATTTCAATATTATTGTATGTGTATTTCTTTTTATATGTCACTAAATCAACAATGATTTTTTTTTTTTTTTTTTTTTTTTAGTCATCAGATTTATAATTTTTTAAGAATTCTAAAGGCAGAGATGCCAAGTTTCAATAAGAGCTATCAGTAATCAGAGTCACTTATGCAACATGGAGACGTGAACCGCGTCACTGAATAATTTTTATACACAAGCCCACGTTATAACAATGAATTGCACTGTTTTTGTAAACAAATATATTGATTAAAAAAATTTCTAAAACAAAAGTAAATAAATATGTATTTCTTTACCTTCTTACAAAATGAAAGATTTTTTTTTTTTTTTTTTAAACCTGCTTTGGAGGGGGAGGGGGGGGAAACATTTGGATCTTTCTCTCTCTGGGTACATGACACTTTGGTCCCGCCGAATCGGTCCCGCCACTTTGGTCCCGTGGAAATTTTGGTCCTGCCGTTTTGGTCCCGATATCAGGAATAATCAAAGTATTACAGAAAAAAAGCGAAATTCGTTTTCATATTTAGAATTTTTGTCATTTGACTTGAAAACATGGGGGTAGGAAAATTGTTCCCTAACAGCACACTTGTCCACAGAACATCCTGAGGGAATCCATAGGATTTAACTTTTATCCACAGGACATCCTGAGGATGCCTTTCGGAGAAGATGTGTTGTTAGGGTTATCATTATTATTATTATTATTTTGTAACGGAAATTTGTAGTAACAAATAAAACTGAGAAAATTTCTAAAATTTTGAGATTTAGCTTTTTTCTTTGTATGAAAAAGGACAACAAATACTCGTACATGAGGGAACTTCGGGCAAAAGAGAACTTAGACGAACGTTTTCAATTGGAGAGTTGAATATCTACAACCTTTGTTGAAAATGATGTAACTATAGGACACATGGAACAGAAAATTTATCATTCCGGATCGAATTTTGAATGATAAAGGTATTAGTTATCAGTGCAGATCTAAGCATTGTTAATTTATCTAAGTCTGCAAAATTTTAGTTTAAATAAAATACAAGGTTTTTAATATAAAATACTGTAATGTGGCTCTTAATTATCACATTCATATTTAGAGTGCTTGAATACAAAATTTGTAGGAAACCAATGCTTTATCGAAGCATCTCCTAAGTGTTAGAGTTTAATAATAAAAGAAGATGCGAGGAACCTAAATAATGATCTCAGGAATAATTTGTACAGATCTGCTAAACTTAAGTCATTTTCTTTTCTATCAATCCGGATATATTTGTCAAGCACAGAAAATAGTTACATACCACATAGAATTGGAAAAGCATTTTTATTCCATTATATAACCCCTTACAATATTGCTTAAGAAAATGTCAATTAAAAGCCCCTTCCACTTTTTTTTTTTTTTTTTTTTTTTCAAATGCGCTGAAATAAAACAGTGAAATCCTTTTTTACTTCCATTACCCTACTACCGTAGGTAATGGAAGTATTGTATTCGGTCTGAAAATTTGATATCGGGTTTTCACCTGATTTACACGTTTTAAGGTCCCCTGAGTCCAAAAAAGTGGTTTTTGGCAATTGGTCAGTGTGTATGTATGTATGTATGTATGTATGTGGAGAATCTTCTGGCTATTATAGCTCAGAAACTAATAAAGATAGATCTACGAAACTTTAGAATTGAAATACGTCTGGTGTACAGATGAAATATCCAAATTTTGGTGAAAATTGAGAAACCGGAAGTGGGACATCGGAAACCGGAAGTGGGACCGTAAGTGCATATCTCAAAAACGGCTCTAACGATTTTCTTCAAACTTGCTATATAAACACTCTATTAGATGTCCTTTTGAATGATATAGTTGGTTAGTTCAGGAAAATTGATAGGCGGCCTATATAAATAGCTCAATTTCAGGCCTCGCAAAGGCGTTCCTTTAAAAACGGTTGTACGGATTTTCTTCAAACTCGCCATTTTAACTCACTTTTAAATATGCTTTTGTATGTAATTATTGTTTTCCTGTCAATAATTGAGTTTAACCGGAAGTGGGACATCGGAAACCGGAAGTGGGACCGTAAGTCCGTATCTCAAAAACGGCTCTAACAATTTTCTTCAAACTTGCTATATAAACACTCTATTAGATGTCCTTTCGAATGATATAGTTGGTTAGTTCAGGAAAATTGATAGGCGTCCTGTATAAATAGCTCAAGTTCAGGCCTCGCAAAGGCGTTCCTTTAAAAACGGTTGTACGGATTTTTTTCAAACTCGCCATTTTAACTCCCTTTTAAATATGCTTTTGTATGTAATTATTTTTTTCCGGTCAATAATTGATTTTTTGTAAAAGTTGGTATCTCAAAAACGGCTCTAACGATTTTCTCTTTAGGTCACTTTTATGTTTTCTGATTACATTATCTCTCAAAAATGCATATAATACATGTAATAGCGGGTAATGGAAGTCGTGTGGCTGTTTCACACCAGATTTTTATTGTCTGTGGGAGAAACAGGTGTGAAACGAATCTCAAGGTGCTACAGAGATTTGAATGCAGACATTGTTTTTAGTCATAGAAACATATCCAACAGATTTATTTTTTTTTTTTTTTTTAAACATAATATTAAACTAAAAAGATGAAAAAAATTGTACATCAACATTTTCTGATGCTTGCAATGCGCGCAGTTAATTAAATATTGGACTACTTACATTTTTTCATTTTTAAAATAAAACCATTGTAATTGAAAGAAAAATAATTTATACACATATATACATGGTTAGCGTAATTAAGTATCACGGACAAACAAACAGGCATTTTATTATTATTATTATCAATATAACACAAGATTTTGTAATAAATTCCTCTTAGATTAATGATAAAAATTAAATCAAATCGAACGAAACGTATCTCTTTCTCTCTTTCACACACATATACACACATATATATATACATTTATGAATAAATTCATATATAAATTCAAGAACTTCGTAAATGATCCCAAGCTTATCCTTATGAAGAGTCTATGATGGGAGCAGGTCAACAATTAGTTCTTTGAAAGAAGTAGCATTCTGCCACTAAAAGCAAATTATATTTAATATCGTAAGGTTATCTTTCTTTCTTTTTCCCTTTCATTAAACAAAATTTTTCTGTAATTTATTATTTTTAAAATAATTCAAACTTTATCAATAAATATAATCAAATGGGTATTCTTTTTTTAATAAGAAGGCACTGCTGTTATTATTAACAATACCTTTAAAATCACAAAATTTTGTCACTGATAGTAAATTAAAACTCAAATTACAATTGAAATAATTTAAATCGAAATCAAATGAAAAAAATCTCAATTAAAAAAAAGTGCAATTGCATAAAATAAATAAATGAATAAAATGTTCGTAAAAAATTAGTAAAAAATTCTCTGAATCTCAATAGCTAGGCAGCAATCGTAATGTCGAAAATTTATATATTTATCTGTAAGATATTCCTTAATTAAAGATATTCTAAGAGCACTTCAATTTTCCCGTATCAATAAATATGTTATATTTTAAAAAACTGATATATATTTAAAAAATTGCAAAAATTTGGCCGGACCAAAATGTCTCGGGACCAAAATGGCCAGGGACCAAAATTTCCTCGGGACCAAAACGGCGGGACCAAAGTGTCCTGCTTCGTCTCTCTCTCCTTTTTTTTTTTTTGGAGGGGGAGGGGGTTACAAAAATTTATTTTATTTATTATTGCTATTTTATAGTCACTTTTTCATAGATAACTGTTTTTATGACATTAAATACTAAAACTTTTTAAATAAAACATTTTTATTATTATTATTTTTTTTTTTTTTCCTTTAGTACCTTGCATAAAATTTAACATTCTTTGTTTGATGGTATAATATGTATTTTAAATGTATTAAGGAAAAACAAATAGATTCATCAAGCTCAGTAATGAAGTCTACATATAATTACATATGTGAGAAATATTGAGCACTTCTATCACTTTTTTGATTCTAGAAGCAATCCTTGATCACTAGCTGAAAAGTGGGAGGGGCAGTCAAGATATAAATAATTAGTTTAATTGTTTCATAAATGAGAAATGAAACAATTCTACTTCTTTATAGGTTCTAGAATTTAATAAAAGCAAGTTTAAAATAAATATTGACATTTATGTTGCTGATGGAGAAAAATTGGGAAACAAGGCTTCTGCAAAGCTTTTAATCGATGATGGCTAATTGGAGATAAGAAAAGAGGGGGGGGGGGGAAATAAAAAAATAATTACATCAGCAGAAATATTGTATAGTTCCATTTCTTTATAGTTTCTACAATCTTATAAAGCAAGTTTAAAATGAATATTGACATTTATGTTGTGGGTGCAGAAAGATTAGGAATCGGAATCTTTGATCATCGATCGTTAGTGGGGTTTCTTTTAACAAACGATATCCACGACTTTTTTAAAAGCGTATAATTCGTAATTTTTATATGTTGTCCGTAATGTCGTAATTATTGCTGTAAATCCATAATAATTATGGACAAATCGTAATACTTGGCATCTCTGTAAAGGTGTTATGAAGGTAATATTGTTTTAACTACTTTGAATAATTTAATTTAAATAGTCAATTTGGATAATTGAATCCTCTTTCTATCAATTCCCATCTTTCAGTATAATAAATGGTAACTAAACCGAGGGGAGTTAGGTTTGTTATTCTAAACTTTATTTATGGAATCAAGGCTTGTTAAGTATTTTTTGTGAAGTTTTTGAATATCACTGCATTGCAAATAACAAATTATTTTAGATTCTTGCTGATTCTTATGTAAAATGACATCCTGAATCTGAATGAGACTTGCATTTTACCATGTTTTCATTCTTGTTTGTCCGGTACAAATCTTGCCATCGATTTTTAACTAACTTCCCTACTAGCTAAACATTTGAAACTTTCAGAATAGCTCAGAACACGATGACAACACAATATCAAATTTTTTATTAGTTTTCTTTTAATTAAAATATGAAAATAACCTCCTAATAGCTTTAAAAATAGCCTAGTGGCTATTTTTAATAAATATTAGCTATAATTTAATTGTTGCCAAAAAAAAAAAAATTTCATTTTCTTTCGACATAAAAATAAATAAATTTAATTAAACGTGAATGTTAAAAAATTGTAAAAAGTTAAATTATGCATCTCACAAAAATTGACGTCATTATCACTTTAAAAATTTATACACATTGATAAAGCGCTAATATAATTTTATAGCTGCGATTCAACAGAAAATTTAAAAACATGGTATGGTATATAAAATGTTTTTATCCTATAATTTTCATCACTGTCCGGAGCCATGAATTTGGAGAATGATAAAGAATTAATTTAACACTTAAAAACAGGAAAAAAAAATATAATGTTTAATAAATAACATTAATAATAGATTAAAAAAAATATAAGAAATGTAATATATAATTTCAGTGGCAAATCCCCCCCCCCCCCGCCCTAAATTTCCCCCTTGCCACAAATGTTCATGTTTTAGAATTTTCCAACTCTGTAACCCCTCAGAAGATATTTAACAGTTAAAAGTGATAAAAATAGGGAGCCGTCCCTAAAAAAACAGTAGGTGATAGGGCAAAAGGGGCATCATATTTGGATTCAGGAGGTCATTTTACATAATAATTTGCAAAAGTGGTGTTGGGGTCAATTTTCATGCAGAGCAATGCAACAGACTTACTGTAGCCTGCTTTTTGACTGATATAAGAAGAATTTTATTAGAACAAAAGAAAATTTCATGGTTTAGGAAAGATTTGAAGGCAGCTAATTTATAGAGAAGGGGGATCCCCGTGTGCACAACCTTTAGCTGTTGATACATTTTCATTAGAGGTTAATTTTATAAGGGTTTTTATTATTCCCATATCATATTTGCCAACTTTTCCGGTTTTCCCGGAAGACTTCCGGTCTTTTAACGTATCTTCCGTTTTTAAAAAAAATCGCGGATATTGTTCGTTTTAAAAAGAAACCCAAATGTTCTACGAAAACTCCTGATTCCCAATCTTTTTCCATCCATAACATAAATGTTAATATTCATTTCAAACTTGCTTTATGAGATTCTAGAACATTTAAAGAAATATAATTGTTAAATATTTCTAGCTGATGTAATTATTTTTTGCCCCCCCCCCCCTTTTATTTATCTACAATTAGTGATCAGCAATCAAATGTTCTGCAGAAGTCTTTTCTTTCCTAATCTTTATCCATCTGTGACATAAATAATAATATTAATTTTGAAGTTATTACATTAGATTCTAGAAGTAGAGTTGAAAGAGTTTAAATATTTCTTAAACAGTAATTACTTTTGTATTTCCCCCCACCCCCCACCTTTCCCCGGATTGTAATCAATTCTAGAAACAATAAAGCAATGGAAGTGCTCAATATTTCTCACATATGTAATTATTTTTAGATTGTTATTGCTGAATTTAATGAATCTGTTTATTTTTCCTAATATTTGTATGTCATATTTATACCAAATGTGTAAACATGGGGGAAAAAATGAAGAATAATTTTTTCAGGTAGTAAAATTTTTCTTAATCAATTTAAGAAAATTAATACTCAGTTGGTTTTATGCATGTTTCAAACTGATAAATAGCTACTGCTACTATTTCTTATATGTATGATTAATAATGTACATACACAAAAATCATATTCTATATTTATTTAAAAAATTAGTTATACTTTAACTTAACTAAGTTTTTTTGTCTATTGCTAAATAAATTTCTTACAGATTCTGTTTTGTAGATATTTATATGTTGAAGAATAATAACGTCATTTAAAACTTTTATATATTTAGTATAATAATCAATCTATAGTAAAACGTTTTTATAGATTGCTTCTAAATATTAAAATTGTAAAACTGAATTGTTTAATACGTCAAAGAGAGAGAGAAAAAAAAAAAAAATCCCTTTTTTTATGAAATCTTCTGGTTTTTCAACAAAAATCTTCCCTTTTTTAATTAAAATTGGTTGGCAAGTATGCCATATGAACTTTATGGGAATAACCAATGAAATCGATATGCTAATAAGTGAGGAGTCTCACATTTTCAAGAGAGTTCATTTATGTTCAGATAATAGTCATTGCGAGTGGTTGTCTCTGAGAGACTGCTTATTTATGAATAATGATTGTGCCCTTTGACTAATGGCACAAAGTTCCTTCTCTGCTATGTATTTAAAACTGTTTACTTGACTATTGTGGTAAGTTTAATTCAACTATTTTGAAAATATTTGTTTAATAAAATGCCTTCATCAGATTGGGCCTGCCTGTTTTTAAACAAATTCCCTTCTTGATGTAAGAAATCTCATAAAATGAATTTTGCTTAGTAATAATGAATGGAAATGGTACGTTGGGGCTGTTGATCCACTAGTTGATCCACATGTTGAATTCCTTCTGCAACAGACACCCAATTGGGCACAAAGAAAAAGACTTGCTTAAAGTAATAACATTTCTTTAATAACATTTTGTATACATACTATTAAAATCAATCTATGCAGTAAGTTCAATAAAATGTGTAATGAGGAAGATTTTTGTGTTCAATGTCCATTTACTTCCCCTTCGTCAACACTGTACACAATGTAAATTTTCATTTTGATTTGATTTCTCCTGAGAGTTGCAGCAGCTTTTACATGGAGACTAGACTCAAACACTCATCAGCTTGAAACCCTGAAAAGAGAACATGGAAAATTAATTTATGTTGTACACTCTCATGACAATATCCTTCCAAGCAACAATAGAATAATTTCATGGGATATTTTAGAAAGAACAATTTTTGTTACGTGTGTATAGGATAGGAGAGATGTTTAAAACAACTTTTATTTTTTTCTCTTGGATTTTATACAAGTCATCAAAAGTTAAAAATGGATCTCTTTGAATTAAATTTATAAGTAATAACAGAAGACTTGGCGTTAGAATATTAAAACCCGAATAAACTACTACGTTAGAAACACCAAAGAAAAATATTGCAAATGCATTTGCAATATTTTTCTTTGGCATTTCTAACGTAGTAGTTTATTCGGGTTTTAAATTTATAAGTGCTAATTTTAAATACTACATGCTTGGATTTTAATTATCCCATGCTAGGATTATAAAAATGCTTGGATTTTGTAATTCTATGCTGGGATTTTATGCAAGTATAAAATCATCTTCTCTCCACATCAACTTAAGTTTTTATACTGCTGTAATTTAAGAGATAAAAATAATTACAATAGGTCAAAGTTCATGGTCGAGCATAAAATTTTTACTGATGTCATCACCTAAAATTGAGTACATTTTAAGAAGTAGGCAGGAGAGATTTAAAAATTGAAACTGTAAGAGATTTCAGATATTTTTAAATGTGTAAAAATTTTACCTAGCCTAGAAATATATATAGACCTAGCTGCAATGCAAAATGGTCTAGATTTATACTGCCCTAAATTAACTTTTAAAAATTTAATAGTACTAGATTAAAAAAAAAGCAAATATACCAAAAAATTCATCGCCACACGATAAAAATTTTGAGTCACCAAGGGGTTCGTTCATATTAGTATATGAACCCATGTAAGCAGTTGTAATGCAAAATGGTCTAGTTACTACGAAATTCTTTCTATTCTGAAAAAAATTACTGATAATATTTAATTTAAAAAAAAAAATTGGTATTATGTATTTCAATTTGACATTAAATATGAGGATATAACTTTTTTTTGCTTTTGTCTTATGTTATGCACTATTAATATTCCTGTTCAGTCAAATAAACAGACTGGAAGCAACTCGGGACGAGGCCTTGAGGGTTGATTGTAAAAGAATTTTCATGAAATATAAAAGCAATTTATGAAACTAATTTTTTATCTTGTATAACACAAAAATGTCTGTGTGAATATGTGAAATGTTCAAAATAAGGTAAGAAAATAATTACGTTTAAAAAAATCTGCTCGTTAATTTCCAAAAGTTAGTTTTTTAATATTTATAACTAGCAGGCTTTGCCCACTTCTCTGATTAAGTCTCATACAAGGTGATCAGTTTAAAAAAGTACCCGTTAATATTTTTTATTACCCTTAAAATCTAAAGGATGTGGCAACTATTCTAACGCTGAACTATAATTGTTTGAACCTTGTTTAAGTGTGGGAGACTATTTCCAACACTGTTGGACTGTTACAACTTTATTTGTGAGGTAAAAACAGGAATGGAGACGCACAATGTTACTTAATCTTGTGATAATTTTATTTCTGAAAAACATAATTTAATTCAAATTTTTTACATTATCATTCCTTACAGAAAATGTTCGCTACCATTTTGAATGCAGACATGAACACGTTGAACCAAGATTTTTGACACACTTTGCAGATTTGTTTATGTTATTGATGAGATTTTTTTCAGTTATGATCTGTTTTAATTCCTCGGTGTTTGCAGGGCTTCTCTGGTAGACCCTATGAAATGATAATGTAAATGTAATGTAGGAATGAAAAAGTAAAAAATTTGAATTAAATTTTGTTTTTCATAAATAAAATTATCACAGGATTAAATAAAATTGTGCGTCTCCATTTCTGTTTTACCTCCCAAATAAAGTTGTAACAGTCCAACAGTGTTAGAAATTGTCTCCCATACTTAAACAAGGTTCAAATAATTATAATTCAGTGTTAGAATAGTTGCCACATCCGTCAGATTTAAGAGTAATAAGCCAATTTTAAAGTGGGCTTATTTTATTTATTTATTAGAACGCTAGCAAGCCCGTGCAAAATTTGCGCACTTTATTACTTCCATTACCCTACTACCGTAGGTAATGGAAGTATTGTATTCGGTCTGAAAATTCGATATCGGGTTTTCACCTGATTTACACGTTTTAAGGTCCCCTGAGTCCAAAAAAGTGGTTTTTGGCAATTGGTCAGTGTGTATGTATGTATGTGGAGAATCTTCTGGCTATTATAGCTCAGAAACTAATAAAGATAGAGCTACGAAACTTTAGAATTCAAATACGTCTGGCGTACAGATGAAATTTCCAAATTTTGGTGAAAATTGAAAAACCGGGAGTGGGACATCGGAAACCGGAAGTTGGACCGTAAGTCCGTATCTCAAAAACGGCTCTAACGATTTTCTTCAAACTTGCTATATAAACACTCTATTAGATGTCCTTTCAAATGATATAGTTGGTTAGTTCAAGAAAATTGATAGGCGTCCTGTATAAATAGCTCAATTTCAGACCTCCCAAGGGCGTTCCTTTAAAAACGGTTGTACGGATTTTTTTCAAACTCGCCATTTTAACTCAATTTTAAATATGACTTATGACTTGACAGGGAGGGCAGCTCTCAGCAGGACCTAAGAACTAGGCACATCGACCAGAGGTCTATTGTACCCCGACCCAAATGCATCCTTAAGAGAAAAGTCTCGTAGCTGAAGCAAAGTTCAGCAAGCACCTGACAGGAATATCCTGCAGCTCCCAAGGCTCAATGAGATGCCGACCAAGATGCTCAAACCTGTGTGCAGAAAAGGCCTCACAGTTGCATAAAATGTGCCGAGCAGTCTCCTCTTCCAGACAACAACCCCGACAAATGGGATCAGAACTGATTCCCATAATGTTCAGATGTCTCTTAAGGGTACAGTGACCAGTAAGAAGGCCGATAACCTTCCTCAAACCATTCCTGTTAAGCTTTAAAAGCTCTTTATGATGAAGACCAGGATAGTCACGATTAAGCTCTTTTGCTTGCCTTTGACCATCAGAATTACGCCATTGCCTATAGTGCTCCTTACCAAGGAGCTTGAAGATAGAAGCCCTGAAAGCAGTGGGAGAAATTCCCAGAACAGGCTCAGGGCCACAAAAGAGTGTGCTGGAACCAGACCTAGCCAACTCATCAGCCAGCTCATTACCAGGTATGTCCATATGACCAGGTACCCAGTGAAGACTAACCTTATTGTGGGAAGAAAGCTTACAAAGAACCTTGTAGCACTCCCAAACCAGAAGAGAAGTGAACTTACACCTCACCAATGAAAGGAGAGCCGCTTGACTGTCAGAACAGATATGAATGGTTAAGTTATGATAACCCCTATCTAAGCACACCTTACAGCATAAGATGATAGCAAAGATTTCCGCCTGGAAAACTGTGGCAAACTTTCCAAGAGGGAAAGAAAGCAGAGTTTCATCCCCAGGACAGTAGATACCTGGCCCCAGAATGAGAACCAAGCTTAGAACCATCAGTATACCAAACCAAACAGTTGCCATTAAGCCAACTAGGAGACATATGCCAATCCTCCCTGGAAGGGAAAAAGATCTTAAAAGGCTTATGAAAGGCATATTTCATAACCATGTAGTCACTAGGCATAACGAAAGAAGGAAGATCAGCAACAAATGAAATGAGGGAACCCCAAGACAGATGTCTAGAATAATCCTTCCACAAGCCCAGACACATAAAACGCTTCATACAGGTTAAAGCCTCAGCTTCAATACGCAAATGAAGCGGAAGAAGCCCAAGCAAACACTCAAGGGCAGCAGTTGGAGTAGTCTTAATACAGCCTGAAAGAGCAACACAGACCATCCTTTGCAACCTATTAAAGCTAATTCTAACAGTAGTCAGCCTAGTCCGAGACCACCAGACAATACAGCCATAAGTGATGATAGGACATATAATCATGGAGTAGATCCAATGGACAGCCCTGGGACATAAACCCCAGGTTCTTCCAATGGAACTCTTACATGCCCAAAAGACCTTTAAGGCCTTACGTAAGCAATACTCAGTATGCTTACTCCAGTTCAACTTAGTGTCGAAGAATACACCCAAGAACTTGACCTCATTAGAAGGCATTAGCCTATTACCCAGGAAGTAGACATCACCAAGATTTAGATATCTTCTCCTAGAAAATGGAACAAGGCTTACCTTAGATGGATTAACAGATAAGCCCGAATCAGAGCACCAATGTGCAACATGCTGAAGAGCACCATTCATTACATCAGAGACAGAGTTACCAAACTTGCCCCTGACAACAATAGCCACATCATCAGCAAAACCAACACATGGAATACCAAGGTTGGCTAAATGGACTAACAAAGAGTCGACAACAATGCACCACAGAATAGGAGAGAGCACCCCCCCCCCCCTTGTGGACAGCCTGAGCTAGCATGAACCTTCATGCAAGTACCCATAAAAGAGGCACAAACATACCTAGAGGATAGCAAATTAGCAATCCATCTGGTAATAATAGGATTAGCACCCCTCGAGTCTAGAGCACGAATGATAATGTCAAAAGGGACCTTATCAAACGCCCCTTCAATATCAAGAAAAGCAACAAGGGCAATTTCTTTATCATTAATGCACTTTTCTAAAAGAAAGGAAAGTTCATACAATGCAGTATTAGTAGATTTTCCAGGTTGATAAGCATGCTGTGAGGAAGACAGTGGCCTATCAACAATAACAGAGTCCCTAAGGTATCTGTCAACCAGCTTCTCCATTCCTTTCAACAAAAAAGAAGAGAGGCTAATAGGCCTAAAAGACTTGGCATCAAAGTAGTTATCCTTCCCAGGCTTAGGAATGAAAATCACCCTAGTATTTCTCCAAGATTGAGGTATATACCCATAAGCAATGCAAGAACGAAAAATTCTGCAAAGAATGGGGGCAAGAAAATTAATGCCCTTGATAAGAAGCACAGGAATGATGCCATCCATCCCTGGCGACTTAAAATGCTCAAAAGACTTAATAGCCCATATGACATTATCAAGGGTAACCACCAGTTTAGCAGCTTCCCAATTGTCCTTACCACAAGTATGTGAAGAGAGAGAGCTATGGCTATCACAATCAGTAGCACCAGAGCCGGGAAAATGAACTCTCAGCAGTTCAGCTAGAGTCTCATCACTCGACTCACTGTATCTGCCAATAGGAAGTCGAATAGCATTGAGACTAGAATTATAGTCCCTGGTCAAAATTTTTGCCACCTTCAATTTTAAATATGCTTTTGTATGTAATTATTGTTTTCCTGTCAATAATTGAGTTTAACCGGAAATGGGACATCGGTAACCGGAAGTGGGACCGTAAGTCCGTATCTCAAAAACGGCTCTAACGATTTTCTTCAAATTTGCTATATAAACACTCTATCAGATATCCTTTCGAATGATATAGTTGGTTAGTTCATGAAAATTGATAGGCGTTCTGTATAAATAGCTCAATTTCAGGCCTCGCAAAGGCGTTTCTTTAAAAACGGTTGTACGGATTTTTTTCAAACTCGCCATTTTAACTCACTTTTAAATATGCTTTTGTATGTAATTATTGTTTTCCTGTCAATAATTGAGTTTAACCGGAAATGGGACATCGGTAACCGGAAGTGGGACCGTAAGTCCGTATCTCAAAAACGGCTCTAACGATTTTCTTCAAATTTGCTATATAAACACTCTATCAGATATCCTTTCGAATGATATAGTTGGTTAGTTCATGAAAATTGATAGGCGTTCTGTATAAATAGCTCAATTTCAGGCCTCGCAAAGGCGTTTCTTTAAAAACGGTTGTACGGATTTTTTTCAAACTCGCCATTTTAACTCACTTTTAAATATGCTTTTGTATGTAATTATTGTTTTCCTGTCAATAATTGAGTTTAACCGGAAATGGGACATCGGTAACCGGAAGTGGGACCGTAAGTCCGTATCTCAAAAACGGCTCTAACGATTTTCTTCAAATTTGCTATATAAACGCTCTATCAGATATCCTTTCGAATGATATAGTTGGTTAGTTCATGAAAATTGATAGGCGTTCTGTATAAATAGCTCAATTTCAGGCCTCGCAAAGGCGTTTCTTTAAAAACGGTTGTACGGATTTTTTTCAAATTCGCCATTTTAACTCACTTTTAAATATGCTTTTGTATGTAATTATTGTTTTCCGGTCAATAATTGATTTTTTGTGAAAGTTGGTATCTCAAAAACGGCTCTAACGATTTTCTTTTTTGGTCACTTTTATGTTTTCTGATCACATTATCTCTCAAAAATGCATATAATACATGTAATAGCGGGTAATGGAAGTCGTGTGGTTGTTTCACACGAGATTTTTTTTCTCTTTGTTACCTTTAAAATTAAAAATTATTTTATTTTAAGGTGCCTGCCTACCTTTAAAATGAAATTTTCGGTCAAAACTCTGATTTTTTATTTTTGGTTTAGTATTATAACCTTACATTTTAGCTTTCTAAATTAGTTGAATTTTGTTTCTATCTTGCTTAGAACTTGAATTACAGGCATTTTAATATTAGTCACTCCAGTGGCGGATTTAAGAAGGGGGGGGGAGCTAGGAAGCTGAAGCTCTCCCCAAAACACTGACATTCACAACTGAATATTGTAATTGTAAATGTAAATTTTTTATTGGTCTAGAGTAACACTTTGAAAAATCTCCCCCCCCCCCCCCAAAAAAAAAAAAAAAAAAAAAAAGTCAAGTTTTGGATTCGCTCCTGAGTCACTCGCAAATTTTTTTACCGTAAATGTTTTACTCAATATAAGCATCAAAATTTGTTACTGCATATAAAATGAATTAAAAAAAAAAAAAAACTTTGAAATAAATCAGGGACTTATTAAAATTATTCTTTATTTAATAGGTAAAATCTGGTTTTTAATTAAGTTTTCTGCTTTTTCTCAAAATGATATTTGTAGCATTTTGTTTTATCGCAAAACATCATAATTCCAAAAGTTATACTTGAAACCTTATGAAACTTTGACAAAATACTCTAGAGGAGTTGTTTTAGGGATTGAACTACGACAATGAATCTAGCTAAATTATTTTTTAGTTTTTTGTCCATAGAAGTTATGAACTGTCATGTTGCATGTAAAATGTTACCTTTTAGTTTGATTATAGTTTTGAGAATAGTTCACTCTCTTAATCAAAATGAAATTTACAGAATAAAAATATCTTTATTTAAATTTGATTTATGATGTTTTGAAAAAATGCTTTTTTTTTTTTTTTTTTTTTTTTCAAATTTTATATATATATTGAGCTTAAATATCAAAATATTTTAAAATTTGCATATTTTTTCATGTTATTCACTGTTTTTAACTTTTTTTTTTTTTTTTTTTGGGGGGGGGGGGGGGGGGGGGCAACAATTAAAAATTTAAATGTCAATTTTTAAACCTTTTACCACGTTATCATTTTCATATTTTAATTAATTTTAAAAAATCTAATCAAAATTTCGTTACAAATAAGGTACCAAATGAAAGGAGTGATTTTTCTGAATTCATTGGATTAAACAGCTTACCGAAAGTATGAAAATTTAGTGGCAACTACTGGCATCAACACACATACAAAGTCCAAGGAAATCTCTTAATCGTTTATATATATTATAGAAATCTCTTAGCTGTTTACATATATATAGATTGATGTAATTGGAGTGGTTCTTAGGTATGTGTTTGATGAAATTATCTTTAATTATTTAAAATATATGTGATTTTTCATGTTCAGATTCTTTAGATATTTTATAAAATTAGCTAGCAAGTTTTTAATTGAGCTTAGATGATTACAGCTGGAAAATTTCCAACTTAATGGGCTCTTCCCACCTGACGTCAGAATTCACATGATATTTGAAGAACAAGCAGCAGACGAAGTCTTCTATATCTGTAGCAATTGCTGAAATAACATATTTTCTATTCTTATTTTTCATCAATCTTATTTAATCTGTGTGTTTTTTTTTTTTTTTTATATACATCATTTTTAATCCATTTTATATCATTATTCATCATCTTTTGTTTGCTGTATACATTTACAATTATCATTTAGTTTATATTTGTTATTGATGTTCATGGAGAACATGTTAAATACTTTGATTTTTGGTACTTGAATTATTGACAGTGCAACACTGTACGGTGTAAAGCCATTTAGACCAGTAACTAAGTTAACTTGTTTTAGCACCTTTATGCAATTAAATTTAATTGAAAGCATTTTAAATTTAAAATTATAAATCCATAAACATTCCACAAGAACAAGCTATTATTTATTTGCTAGATCAGTTAATGTTACAGTTACACTACAAAAAAAAAAAAAAAAAAAAAAAAAAAAAAAAATTATATATATATATATATATATTGTATTATTATTATATATATATATATATATATATATATATATTATACGAATCTCTCTCTCCAACCCCCTGGAATGTGGAAGGAATGCCCGTTCCTCCCACTCACCCCCCTTTCCATCCTCCGAACCGAACGAGGGGAGATTTGAAAATGAGAGGGAAGAAGAAGAGAGAGAGACTGGTGTAGAGAGATGACGATGGACATGAGGCAATCTGCTTCCGAAGATGTTTTTTTCCTTTAATAATAACTAAGCTCAAATGTAAATATATTATGTAAATAGTCTTTATTAAATGGTCAATCATATAAGGATTCATTTCATTGACACCAAGCTTATACACGCTACACTACCAGTGTCAAGACGTTTTTTTTTACTTACAGGTAAAAAGAAACACAAAGTATTTTTTAAAAATTATTAAATTTACAAATACAATTATTCTACTGTTTACAAATGCACAATATCACTTTTATTTTATATACACTTTTGTTCTTAAGAACAATATTTAATTGAACTTGATTCTCGGAATTTGATTTAACATTATTCAAACATCACGCGATTGAGCAGACAACGCTGTTAAGAGCCCATCGTTCCCAGTTCTCAAGCAAGGCCGAAACCAGAGGGGAGCGAGCGGGGCATTTGCCCCGGGCACCAGATGGAGAACTGCAAAAAATTTGTTTTTGGATTCAATGGGACTTTAAAACGTGTAACAACTCAATTTTGAATATTTGACCCAAAAACAATGCTTTTTCTACCACACACAGTGGCAGTTCTACATTGAGGGCCAACAGGCACGGCCCCACCTAAATTTTTTCTCGTTTAAAATAGTAATAATAATAATAATAATAATAATTTTGTTTTTTATAACTGTTCAAAAACATATATACAAAATAACTACATCTAACTTTTTCTTAATCTTCTTTCATTATCATTTATTTGTCAATATATTTTTCCAGCTGTCACAAATCACTAATGACTGAGAGAGAGACAGTTACTTCCCTTTTCCTTATCTAATACAGCAGGCCGTTTTCATTCGGCCTGAAATTGGTGCGTTTATTTGTACAGTTTATTCTACTAGAAGATCAGGTTGACATATTTGGCGACTAACTGCTTTATCAATTTAAGAACGCTGTAATTTTCTCGTTGTAGAGCCAGCAGAGTCCTGGCCCTTTGGAACAAAACTATAGGGCAAAAAATTGTCCGTTAACCATGGGTAATATTTGGCGACTTCTGCATTACATTTTTTTTTTTTTTTCCTCGTTGATTTTTCGGTGAATTTTTTAGAGTTATATATGGACAGTTTAAAATAAAAAAAGAAATCTGGTAATATTACTTACAAACTTTGAATAAACATCATAAAATGCAATAAACTCGCAACAATTGTTTCGGGTCGAAAAAACACACAACCCTTCATCAGGCGAATAAAGTAAGCACGAGTGCTGCAGTCAAAGCAGCAACACACAAAATCGTTTAAAATGAAAAGAAAAACTTTATAAAGTAGAAAGTAAATATAACAACTGGTGTGAGTAGAATTGTACAAGAAAATAAATAAATGAGTAAGATTAACCATATAACAATCTAAGGATAGCAAAAATTAAACGAAAATCGAAGTTACGTGAGTAATTTCCAAGCATCAGAAAAGAATAGAGTGAAAGAAATATCATTAACAAGATTTTTCGAATTTTTAAATATGTAAAATGCTTCATGGATATCCAAATGGGAGGAACAGACAGGAGATGAAATTATGTTAGTCCTTCCCATTTGGATATTCATGAAGCATTTTACATATTTAAAAATTCAAAAAATCTTGTTAATGATATTTCTTCCACTCCATTCTTCTCTGATGCTTGGAAATACTCACGTAACTTAGATTTTCGTTTAATTTTTGCTATCCTTAGATTGTTATATGGTTAATCTCACTCATTTATTTATTTTCTTGTTTTCTTGTACAATTCTACTCACACCAGTTGTTATATTTACTTTCTACTTTATAAAGTTTTTCTTTTCATTTTAAACGATTTTGTGCATTGCAGCTTTGACTGCAGCACTCGTGATTACTTTATTCGCCTGATGAAGGGTCGTGTGTTTTTTCGACCCAAAACAATTGTTGCGAGTTTATTGCATTTTATGGTGTTTATTCAAAGTTTGTAAGTAATATTTTTACAACACCAGTTTTGTGGTGCTTTTTTATTAAATCTGGTAATAGTCAAAAATATTTTCTAGACTAGCCTTTGAGATAAAAACTTGTATAAGAATTTAAGACCTCTTTAACTAAAGTGTTTTGAATTTAAATGGGGGGGGGGATAAAAACAATATGCATTTTTTTTTTTTTTTTTTTTTGTTTGTTTGTTCCTCTTCAGAATAGTGTATTAAAACTTTTATGTAAAATTTTTAGATAATTAATGGATTTACATGGATAAATGGATCAAATGGCTGCATAAAATTGTGATTTATTATTATTATTAAAGGATTTTTCTTTTAAATGCGATTTAACAGAAACATCCGCAATGTTTCTTTCTTCTTTTCTTTCTTTCTTTCTTTCTTTTTTTTTTTTTTTTTTAAGATGGTAGCCAGTTTTATTTCTTTATTTATTGAAAGTTAATTTAAATTAAATATATTTAAAACACTTTAAACACGCGTAAATATAAAATTTATTTAAAAGATGTTAATTTTTTTTTTTTTGGTGAAATTTTAACATCTTTTAAATAAATTTATATTTACGTGTGTTTAAAGTGTTTTAAATATATTTAATACAAATGACACGTGTTCAATTTAACTCTTTATTTTTTAGAGATTATTTTTAATTTAAATTATCTAAAATTAAGTGAGAAACATGGTGTTTTTTTTTTTTTTTTTTTTTTTTTTTTTTAAAATATGTATCCACATTACATTAATCATGACTTTCTAAATTCCAATAGATAAGAAACATGAATATAACACTTGAAATTCTATAATTAAAAGATTTAGGGATATAATTAGCATAAGCTAAATAATATTACACTCTGAGACATTTAAATTTTAATGGTGTGTAGTGTTAGGGTTAAAGCCAGTTGACTAAAAGAGGGTCCTAGACCTGAGTGCTGTACTCTCTGTAGAGAGTCTTTCTACGTGTTACATAGCCCTTTTTATTTGAGTTTTGGAGAAAACCATAGTAACTCAAAATGTATATGTCGACGAAAACGATCTGGTATCGAACTTGGCAATTTCCGTCTACTAGCTTCCAGCTATTTAAATTTTGATATTCCATTCATCAGAACATTGCAGAATTTTTTCAATTGTATTTATAAAACTTTAATTTTTATGAATTTTATTCAATGTTTTCCATAGAGTTGAATTTAAGATTCGCCATCATAAAAAAAAAAATAAATAAATAAATAAAATCCGAAATTTCGTTTTACATCCCATTTTATTGATGTTTTCATGTTTGAATAATGAATAGTATTAAAGTTAAATTAGGCATCATACGATAGATCGGGCGCCACCTGTGAAAATTTGCACGGGCTGCCACTGACCACACATATGGGAGTCAACATACCTGGCTGTCATTCTCTCATGATGTCCCTGCTTTACGCAGCTATGATGTAATCGTTATGCCATCTCCTGAGCGTGCACGCATCTTCCAGCACTCTGCTTCTGCTCTCACTGACGCTAGCGGTTCACCCTCACAAAAGATACTTTCGTTTAATTGTGTCCCTTGTCTTTTTTACTAATAAATATCAATTTTTACTAATATTTTTATCAATAAATATATTGTTTCGTCCTATTTGGAAAGAGGGGGCTTCGCTGGTTGGAGGAAATGTCCCTAGGGAACTACCAAAATTAGAGTTGCTACTTTTGTTCTCATAAGACAGTAGGAACATAAGACAAATAAATAAATAGCAATAATAAGCCTATTTTTTGTTTTTTAAGTAATAGATACAAAAATTCTGCACAAAAGCATGAATTTTCTTTTGGGACACTTTTATAGGACAATGAGAAAAGTTATATTTTTCATTTCCATTCTTCTAGGAATTGGTGCCTGAAATGATGATATTTATGACTTTTATTTTTAAATGATTACCTCTATTTTAGAATTTTGAACTCTTAATATTTATGCAGTCCTGTAAACTATTAATATTATTAGGATTTTCACTCCAATATTTATTTATTTAATAATTATTATTATGAAACAAATTTTCATAAATAATAAACATTCTCCGAAGTGTCTACTTATTTTTGTTACATTCTCGAAAATCTAAATCTTAGCCCGTATCCAGTTTTAGAGGCCTTTTTTCCATTACTCAACCAATTACAGGGATGAAACTTTTCAGTGGCTACCCCTGAATTCAGGGTCTTTGAAATTTTTACTGTCTTTAAACTTCATGTTAAAATGCTTTGTTTTTACAGAAATTTTGAATGTTTAATTTGCCTTATAATGCATTATGAAGTCTGCAAATATCACTTAATATAGGTAGCCATATATCATTAATAAAAATGTCCCCTATCTTTCATGTTCCTTGCATGTGCAAGGAAGCTAGGTAGTTTCACCCCTGCAATTATATCTGAAACAGAGACTTACTTTGGGAGAGGAACAAGGTTCAGATCCTTTCGACATAGTTGCCGGGGAAAGTCCCGAAGAGTCCCGTCCTGAGTGAGGTTCCCACGTACCATCCGTCATCGCACTTTTCCATCACGTACACGGTATCCCCTTCCTTCAGCTCCAGCTCATCATCATTCTGGGGTTTGTAGGAATACAAAGCACGATACCTGAGGAAATAATAAAAAGTGCATCAGGAAATAATTTTTTGCTAATAGGGAAAAAAAATTGTACATTGTAAGTCGTGGGTAGGAATAAAATAGACATTCTCCTAGCATGAATCGATTCTTGAAGAATGAGTATTGATTTCTTTAGCTTGCAAGTGATTCTGACCAAATATATTTCGGTGTTGTGAAGTCAGTTAAAAAACCTTAGAGAAAAAAATGAATATCGTTTTTTCCCCTCTTAGATTCGAAATCAACAATACAGGCAGAAGCCATTTTAGAAACTAGAAACTGAGGGCATACTTACGGTATGGGTTCGTTGTAGGTGTCGATGTGAAGGGACTGTGTGAGGGAAGATTTTGAATCCAGCTTGTCAAGGTTCAGGGGCGGCTGAAAGAGAGTGAAAGGTGAAAAAAAAATTAACAGTTGTATAAAAATGTAAGAGAAATCGTTAAATAAACAAAAGATAATAGGGTGGTTGAGTAATTTCCTGTTGTCCTTCAAATAATTTGCGCCATAATGAAAAAAAAATTTTCCTTCTGTCCCTTGTAAAAATCTATAAGTGCGAGACTCACCAAAATCTATACAGTTCGTCCGACGGTGTCCATCAGCTCATTCGGATGTTATACCACTTTAAATAATTTGTCCACAATTACAGAAAAATTTTCTTTGTGTGCCTGTACATTCTCCAAAATGCATACAGTTCGTGTGATATAATTTTCCAGCTCAATCGGATAAGGCACTTTAAAAATTTTGAACCGATGATTATCTTTGTAAAAGAACTATAAATGCTAGATCCACCAAAATTTACACGTGTATAAATTTTTCAGCTCAATCGAATAAGGTGCCATTGCACTTCGAATTATTTCAGCCCATAGGCCATTATGATAAGGAGATTTTTGTTGTGACCTAATTTTCAGCTCATTCGAACAAAGCGTTTAGACGCTATAGTTATAGAGTTTACATCATTCGAACCACACACATACATACATATATAACGAAAATTCGTATATATCTCTAAAAGGGAAAGTTGTATCCAAGCCAAATTTGGAGGTGTACTATAGATGATATTATGATAGTCCGAAATATTCTACGACTATTCTTTTTTTTGAGCTACGCAGGATACAAAATCCATTTCGCAAATTGGAATTCCTCAGAAAGTAAAAAGATGACCCTAAAAGTTGCACACGATGCAATGCTAACTAATGCAGTCAACATTAGTCAAGAACTTTGTCAGCGAACATCCTAAAACACGCAACTATTCTTTCTGTTCCAATGAGAATAATTTAATGGTGTAATGGAATAATAATGGTGTTTTATGACTTCGATTCAAAACAATGTTTGTTTTTCGTTTGTTCAAAATTCATTGTATAAAATGTGGTTTTTGGAATAAATTGTGCAGGTTTCCATATAGACAATGCACGAAAGACTTCAGTTCACTCTGTTAAATCTTACATAAAAGTTTAATTGGAATGAAAAGCAACGAATGCCTCAAGGTCTCTCTTTCCAGCCCTCGGTTTTGCAATCCCAGCAGCCCGAAGACAAATGCATTTGAGAACAATTTTAATATTTTTCTGAACCTAAATGTCGCAATTGCTAGAGAGAGGGAGTTACCTTATCTTGCAGCGGCCTCAGACCTGTGTTGAAGGTGGGTCCTTCGACCTTGGGCGGCGAACCATTGACGATGGGAGAGCTAGAAATGAAGCAAAAGCAATGCTCAGTATTTAAAATAATAATAATAAAAATAATAGATGAATTGGTTGACAAATAATTGGTTGACAAATAGATGAATTGGTTGACAATTGGTTGGTATTGCCAAATTGTTTTAAAAAAAAACTTACTAGACAGGACTCGCAGGAGGTTTTGGTGAAATGGCCCGAGAACCTGCATTGGAAAAATAAACCCCTCATTATATTAAACCATAAAATTCAATATATTTAAAACTGATGAAAATTTCTAAATGGAGTTTAAACCTACCTTTAGCCAAATTTCCTTTTGTTAAAAAAAAAAAAAATTACACTAAAATTTATTTTTTAAGCTACTTATAAACCATTACAATTATTTGTATGCAATAATAATAATAATGCATATTATTATATAATATACATTATTATTATTAGTAATACATGAAGCCTAGCTGGAAGACTGCATGTTTAAAAAAAAAAAAAAGGGAATTTTCTCTGTTCCTATTAACTAACTTTAATCATTGTTTTTTACTTCAAATTTATCCCTCTTATGTTCGATTCGTTATTTGTTTACTTTGAATTAACTCTCTGCATACCATAAGTTGAGTATTCTCCTGGTTCTTGAAGGACATGGACGTAGGAGACGGGGAAAATGCCCTTCTTCATACCCAACCGACCTTCGTACCAGTTCTGGTCCATTCTCCTCGTCAAGATGACTTTCTCGCCCTAGAAGAAACAAAAAGCAATCCAATGAACAACTCTTTTAAAAAGTCACGGGTTTTGGTAAAGACACTCTCCAAACCAGACTCAACATCTTTCTGATTTTTTTTTTTTCTTGAGATTTAACTTTTTTACTTTTTCAACTAGCCTGTCGTGCAACTTTTTCAACTAGCCACCTTTTCCTTAGATGTAGCCGGAAAATGCTACAAGAATTAAACTTTTTCAAATTTTTTCTTCAACTTTTACTTTGAATTGAGTTTCCAAATTGGAAAATAAAGAATGCAAAACAAGCTATTTCGCGAAAACAAGCTAGAAATGAAGAAAATTAACATTTTATAACCTGACTAAGCCTCTTTGAATGAATTTACATTTAAAAAAAAAAATCTGTCTTTGATAGAATTTAATTTAGCACGACAGGACTAATTTGTATATTACAAGTTCATAAGTAACTTTTTTTTTTTTAAATAGAGTTCTAGCAGTCTTCCAACTACTTAGAAGACATAGACATTCAGAAGATACAGTCCTCTGAATTATTCAGAAGTCAATATCAATACATATTCAGATGAAAAAGACAACAAATATTCAAAAGCCATAATCCATACATATCCTAAAGGTCTCTTAAATATTCAGAAACTATACATATCTTGACGTTATCACCAACAAGCAAAATAAGCTATTTAACGCGATATCATACATAAATAAATATTCAGAAAGATAACACCAACCTATAGAAGTCATCATTAATATATTCAGAAGATATCGCCAACATTCCTTAATGACATTCAGAAGGTATTGCCATCCAATTTATGAATGTTTCTAAACAAAATCAACGAACAATCTAAAAGAGTAAGTTTTGAAAAATGTAAAAATTTTTACGGATTTGACAAAATATTTTAAGATGGTTTAAGAAATTAAATGGTAAAATTGGCAGGTATCTTGGAAAGTTCAAAGTGTCACACTACAAAAGGTGGCTGCTGTCTGAAAGGAAATAGTCCTGTCGTAGTACAAAAAACCCTTAACGGTTTAAAAGTTTGTGACGTCGCTACTTTATGGCTATAAGAATTTGAAATATGAGTCTTAAAAATAATGATATCAAATTTTAAGTGACGCTTTGCAATTAGTTAAAATATACAGATTTTTTTTATTTGTTTTTATTTATATTTATAATGCAAACGTAATATTTTTAACTTCAAGATCAGACAGATATATAAAATACATTCACTGATGCTTTTTCATTTGCATTTCAAATTCAAAATAACAGTTTTAAAAGGCAGTGGCGCCTCGGTGTTATTTTAAAAGATTTGTTTTTAGATTCCATTAAAATTACTTTTGTTTTGTCTAATAAAGTATATTTACACATTGAAACAGTGCTTTTAATTTTCAAATATACTGTCAAATAATTATACTTTCACTGATTTTACATCACAAATTAAAATTATTTATTTCAATAAATTGATTTATCTTTTGCATCACGCTATCCAAAACATAGTATCATAGTATCCAACTAAGTGAAAATTTGCACAAAGAGGTAAAGAAAACATTTACACAAATTTTACTTGCAGTTTTGGATAGCGTGACACAAAAGATAAATCGATTTATTAAAATAAATAATTTTAATTTGTAATGCAAACCCGGTGAAAGTACAATTATTTGACAGTATATTTGAAAATTAAAAGCACTGTTTCAATGTGTAAATATACTTTATTAGGCAAAACAAAAGTAATTTTAATGGAATCTAAAAACAAATCTTTTAAAACACCGAGGCACCACTGGAATTTTGATATCATTCCTTTTAAAACTGTTATTTTGAATTTGAAATGCGAATGAAAGAGCATCAGTGAGTATATTTTATATATCTGTCTGATCTTGAAGTTAAAAATATTACGTTTGCATTATAAATATAAAGAAAAGAAAAAAGTAAATGATCAAATAAGAAAATCTATGTATATTTTAACTAATTGCAAAGCGTCACTTAAAATTTGATATCATTACTTTTAAGACTCATATTTCAAATTCTTATAGCCATAAAGTAGCGGCGTCACAAACTTTTAAGCCATTAAGGGTTTTTTGTACTGATATTACTTTTTAGGGTTTACTGATCAAAAAATTAAAATAAGTCCTTCTGGCTCCTAGGTAGGGTAAACTGATTTATCTTTTCCTATGAAGTTGCCACTATTTTTTTTTTTTTTTTTTTCAAAATGGCAGCTACAATTTATTAATGGATTTATAAATGAAGGCTATGTAAGCAAATCGGTTCATAAAACCTTTCTAATGTAAATTTGAAATTTTCAGTGTGCTAGCACAGGGAAACAAGAGGGTAGATTAAGTTGGCAAATGAACATATCAAATACATTTCTAAGATAAATCTACACTACAAATTTAGTGCGAATTAATTCAGTATTTCAAACGTTATCATGCTGACAAATTTTCAAGTAGCCTGCCACTTGGAAACAAAATCGAGAAGCTCCGCACTAGAAGAAAATATTGACTGGGATTCTCAAACTCTTAAAAAAAGAAAAAGAAAAATACGTGGGAAATTTCAAATTTGTTAGAATTACGTAATTTACATTTTGCAAGTTTCTCTTTAGTGAATTACAAATACAAATGAAACAATTAAAAAAAAAATCAAGTAAATGTTAAAAATGGAAATTTATTTATATATTTTCTTTCCCCTTTTGAGGCTAAGTATAATTCTATTCACATATAGATACTACTCTAATATACACAATTTAAATTTTCATCAAAAGTGCAGGTAAAAATTACTTCATATATATTTTCATATAAAATGTTTGGGGGAAAAAAATAGACAAAATATAAATTAAGCTTTACATTTCTATAATTTTAAAAATAAGATAAAGTCAACTGGAGAAAAATTTTATGGAAAATATGAGTTAAACTTTTAAAAAAAAATAAAATCTCTGGGTAAAAATTCTATTTCATAAATATATTTACAACTACAATAAACAAAAAACCCTCCTTTAATTTTAAATAATTATTTCTACATGTTTCTAAGCAATTAAGTTTTTTTTTTTTTTTTTTTTGAGAAAAATAAATTAAATGTAGGAATGTATATGGTTTTCATATAAGCTACTAGATAGTGCCTTCTAGTAGCTTATATTAAAATCAAATACATACATGTTAAACTTTTTTTTTCTTTTAAAAAAAAAAATCTTAATTGTTTAGAAACAGGTAGAAGTAGCTATTTAAAATTAAAGGAGGATTTTTTGTTTATTGTAATTGTAAATATATTTATGACATAGAATTTTTCATGCAGAAGTTAATTAATTAAAAAAAAAAAAAAAAAAAAAGAAAGAATTATATTTTTTTAAGTAAATTATTATGGGTTTCAAAGTAAAGATGTTATTTATTTATTTTGACGTGTGTTTTAATAATTGCTATTTGACACATTTTTCATGAATTTTAATAAAATTCATGAAATGTTTTTTCTAATAAATAGTGTAAGCACTATTTCATCCCCTAGCCATTATTGCTTTAAATAATAATAAAAAAAATTTGTTTGATTATGTTAATATTTAAAATATGTATCATTTTAAAGTCTGAAAAGTAAATAAATGAATAAACTCTAACTGTATTTTCAAAAGAGATTTTTGATTTTTAAAAAGAAAAAATATATATATATTTGCGAATGTGTATGTTTTAAATTAAAAACGGAAGATGGCGCCAAAACTGTATTTGCTGTTTTTTTTTTTTTTTTTCCCATTTCCGACGTGAAAGGATACATGAGTAGGAATCGAAAATCATTGAGCTATTTTATAAAATTTATGTTCATGAATGATTAAATATTTTTTGCTTTAAAAAATTGTAAATTCATTATTATTATGATAAAATGGAATATCTAAAATTACAAAATACTTCCTTATTTAAAATATTATCTAAATATTTTTTTGACTAAATATGAAATTTTGAAATCAAAAATATTTTTTCCATAACAGAAGAGAAAATATATTTAAGTGAATTTCACTTAGTATATATACAATGAATATTTAAAAAATGTAATAAAGTGTTTTTGCTTTAAAAAAATGAAAATTTAAATAATTCATTGACTGCATTCACGTTAGTCATCCAACCAACGGGACCAACTCAAGCCTTGCAAGTCAAAACGCCACATCACGGCGTTTTCTCTGAAGGAAAGCGTGCAATTGGCGGAGTAATATAGTTCCATTTTTTAAATAAATTATATAAAAGAGTTTTCCTGAAAAAAACGAAAACGTTACTGGATTTAGAAACATCCTATTAACAATGAAGCTGAAGGTTGGCCTTCTCGGAGGGGATGATCTGCAAAAGACACCACAACATTATACATTTTCATTAAATGCATTTTTTGGAGATCAGAAGATATAAAAGTTAGAGATTTTTCATGATTTCAGTCCATTACACCACCCTTTTGGCTTTAAATTGAGATTCAGATCTCAAAACATACTGCATGTAGAAATGTAAAATTTTCAGGTTAGATTAAGATCAAAGATAAGACTATTTTGAAAAGATCAGAACAAAGTATGGCATATTTGCTGAGATATTAAGTGTCAGCTTTTACAAATCTCTTTGATGTCAAACTAGCGGTATATATGAGTTCGCAGCGTCCCGTTTGTCCCTCCGCTTGCACCACTCGAAAAACTGTCGTTTTTCATGAGAACTACAATTATTTACAATTTCGTAACAGTATTATATAATTTGGCATGATTTGATAATCACAATTTTTTCTCCCTACTTCTGTAAACCCTAGTTTTACAGAAAATTTAAAATTTTCATCCATTTGCAACAGATTGATCATTTTGGTATAAAGTTAATATGGAAAGAGAAAGCGTGACTGAAAAAAAAAAGTGACTGACCTTAAAAAGTGAAAGCTCGACGGGTGTGAGTGCTCTGAAATTATATTTCACGATGGCCTCTCCTTCGGTGGCTTTGCGGGGCTGAAGGTTGGCCTTCTCGGAGGGGATGATCTGCAAAAGACACCACAACATTACACATTTTCATTAAATGCATTTTTTGGAGATCAGAAGATATAAAAGTGATAGTGACCTAAAGAAGTAGAAACCTAACATTTCTCTGGTAAGATAAACTTTATACACATGTAAAGACACATAAAACGAAGCTTACATATTTATGAGGTAAAACATAAGAAAAAAAAATAGTAGAGTTATTTTTTGAAACACCACTGTTTGAGATCTACCTTAACTTCTGACCTACCTAAACATGGTAGCTGTTAATTTTCCTCTCATAACTACGTGATACATAGAAATAAATGGATTTATATAACAATTTTCAAGAAAATCATTAGAGCCGTTTTTGAGATACCAACTTTTACCAAAACTCAATTATTGACAGGAAAACAATAATTACATACAAAAGTATATTTAAAAGTGAGTTAATTGGCGAGTTTGAAAAAAATCCGTACAGCCTTTTTAAAGGAACGCCCTTACGAGACCTGAAATAGAGCTATTTATACAGGACGCCTATCAATTTTCCTGAACTAACCAACAATATCATTCGAAAGGACATCTAATAGTGTTTATATAGCAAATTTTAAGAAAATTGTTAGAGTCGTTTTTGAGATACGGACTTATGGTCCCACTTCTGGTTTCCAATGTCCCACTTCCGGTTTTTCAATTTGCACCAAAATTTGGAAAATTCATCAGTACACGAGACATGTTTTGTAGTTCTATCTTTATTAGTTTTCGAGATATAATAGCTAGAAGATTCCCCCCCCCCCCCCCAACACACTGACTAATTGCAAAAAACCACTTTTTTGGACTCGGGGGACCTTAAAACGTGTAAATCAGGTGAAATCTCAATATCGAATTTTCTGGCCTTATTTACCTACTACCGTAGGTAATGGAAGGGTAATGAAAGTAAAAAAAAGTTAAACAAAAGGAAAAACTGAAAAAAAAAAATGGAAAAGAAACAGGAAGGTCATGAAGCAGCTCATGGTTTGATGGAATCAGCTGCTGTTGATGTGATGTTGGGACCTTCATGGTTTCCTATCTTCTGGACTTGATATCTATCATGAGGCTTGACTTTAATTATCTGATATGGTCCAGAAAAGTAAGGTCGGAGTTTTAATCCTGTACCAAACTGGGTACGGGCGATTGGTACAATGTCACCAAGTTGTACTGGTGAGGCTTTTTTCTATGCTTGTTTTGTTTCTTGCATTTTAAGGATATTTTCTTTGAGGTTGGCACGTAGGGTATCCCTTTGATCCATAAATGAATTCATCCTTTAGAAGTTGGAGGATCTGTTTTAGTGGAACACAGGTGAGCAGTTCAAAAGGGGATTTCTTGGTCGAACTACTGATGGAGCTGTTTAAAGTTCGTTGTACACTGTAAAAAAAATTTTGTATTTTTTCCTGCACTTTCTGTTGTATATTTTACAGCACTGATACAGTTAAATAAATTAATGCACTAAATGCTGTTAAAATAAACTTCCTGTGAACTTTAAACGAGAACATCTACTCAGAAACATAACATCTGCGTCTGTGAACTGAGATGCAGATGAACAATGAATGAAAGCCGAGAATATCATGGAATGAGCAATGTCCGTTCTTTAGAAAGGTTAGTTGTTAATTTTTATGTTAATATTTTTGTAGGAATTTTCAATACATGTTTCCTCATATCATTTGCTAACAAACGCACACCTGTCATGATGTCAGATGTGACATATCTGTATTACGTAATCAACAGAAGAGCGGTGCATCCTTCGCTGCTCAGAGAGAGCTTTGTTTTTGTATCAGTCTGTACGAGAAGGCTGTTCTGCGTGCGGCATACAAATGCCAGCAACATTCTTTTGCTGGCAACCAATTGCTTCTTTTCTATATTATTAAATGTTATTGTGAATGTTTAAAAGACTCTGCGCTCTCATTTAAACCAACAATGGTTATGGGCCCAGAGACATGCATCTTACTGCAAACTTTTTAAAAATGGAAAAAGAAATTATGCAATCTTCAAGGACAATTACTGCTCAAAAGTAGGGCATAAAGCCTCAGAATGCCGAAAGATGTCGTCAGACAGAAAATTCACTTCATCAAATAAATACAAAGAAAGGTCTTTTATGGTTGAAGACAGTACAGAATTTACGATGGCTGCCAGTAACTCTTTCCAAGAACATTCCGAGTGGTGTCTAGACAGTGGACAAGAATGGCAAGAATTTGTTTACACAGTTCGAAACCAGAAGTGGCTTATTTATCAAATTAGCTGTAGATGAAACAGCGGAGATCACAGGTGTTGGAACAGTCAAATTAAAAGTTCCCTGTGTTCCGGTGTAACTAATTTAAAGCTAAAAAACTTTTGTGTGTTCCAAAATTAAAATGCAATTTGATGTCTATGTCGAAAGCTACTGCAAACAACTGCCGAGTTATATTTACCGAAAAAGGAGCGAAAATTACTCAACAGGACGGCTCTCAGATTATAAGTGCCGCAAGAAACGGTGATTTATATTTTTTTTCAGCTGCAGGTGGATATCGCTGCAACAACTCAGGTAAGCAACTTTCATAAATGGCATTTAAAATTTGGTCATTTAAATGAAAAAGATTTAAAATTGTTAAAATCTGAAAATATACTAAGAGAAAAAGGTTGTAAAGTATGCATCCAGTCTAAACAAACTGTAAAACCAATTTTGTAAAGAAAACAAATTTCATAGTAAGGAATTATCAATACAAAAAAATTTCGCAAATGTTTTCTTTGCAGCACACTATCTATTTGCATGCGTTTTCAATTAATTTGATAAGAAAATAAACATTCTCATAAATTTTACTTACAGTTTTGGATAGCGTGACGCAAAAGATAAAATAATTCATTGAAATAAATACATTTCAGTACATAATATAAACTTAATGAAAGTGATATATTTGACTGCGTATTAGAAAATTAAAAGCAATATTTCAATGTGCAAATATACTTTAATATGCAAAACAAAATAATTGCAGTGGAATTTAAAAACAAATCATTTTGTGTAAATTCACTGCGTTGCTGGAATTTCATATCATTTCTTTTAAAACACATATTTTAATATTATAAGAGATGTGAATGAAAAGGTATCGGTGAGTAAATGTTATACATTATTTTATGTTGAAAATAACGTTTACACTGTAAAAATAAATAGAAGAAAAAAGCAAATTCAAATAAGAAAATCTATGTAATTTTTAGTTAATAGCAAAGCGTCACAGAAAATTTGATATTAATTTTAAGACCCGTATTTCTAATTCTTATAGCCATAAAGTACAGTGCTGCGTCACAAACTTTTAACCCGTTAAGGGTTTTTTGTATTGATATCATTACTTTTTAGGGGCTAATGATTAAAATGTAAAATTAAAGGAGAACGGCAATGAGTTTATAACCCTGTACAAAAAGTGCAGTTTCACAGGTCACACCATATTACATTTTACTTCGAGCAAAATAACAAACTAAATGAAATTTTAAAATTTTATGAAAAGTGATAAATAAAAAACTTTAAGAAAGAATATTTCTTGTGTGGTGGAAACACGCAACATTACAAAGGCATAATATAGTATATTTTAAAAATGACAAACAATTTCCAAAAAAAAAAAAAAAAAAAAAAGAAAGAGAGAGAGAGAGAGATTTTATTTTACTTAATGTTCAATTTCTTTGGTTCAACGGTTCATCTATTTCCAAACAAAACAATGATTCTTCAAACTCATTAAGCCCTCTCTCCTTTTTTTTCAGGCTTTTAGAATTCCCAAGGTATTCTCGAAACACGAGGGGGGGGGGAGAGACTTTAAACGAAAAATTTTCTTTCATATTTTTCTAACGAATTTTTCGACAGTGTCGAATTGTATTCGACGCTGTTTTTCAAGATTTTGTATTAACTTCGGAAAAACACTTTTCTAAAATCAATTAAATTAAATTAATGAAAAAATGAACAACTTGATTAGCTTTTCATATAATACAAAATGAATTTAAATCAGTTTGATTTAAAGTTGTTTTCCTAAAAGAATTGCGATTTTTATAATCTAATGCAAACACAAGTTCCTGTAACAATCTTTGTGTTATCAGTAATTTTAAGCAAGGCAAAATCATTTAATTTAGTATAAATAATAATCGTTATTGTTGCTGGTTTGGTTATCAATCGTTGTTATTGTTGGTCGACTTTTAAGTTTTTAAACTGATTAATTGATTAGTTTCGCAAAGTGAAAACAATTACTTACTGTAATTTTACTTAATTTTTTGTGTTTTAGTTAAAAAATCAAAATTACCTCATTTTACAGTCAGCAGTTTACCTCGTAACACTTTTAATGTTTTATGGATAAAAAACAAAAAAAAAAATTAAAAAATTAAAAAAAAAAAAAAAAAAAAATGTGATAGTTAAAAAATAAATAAATAAATAATAATAATTAAAGGGGGGGAAAAATCCTCCTTTGTAATGGAAATAAACATCCTTGAATCCCATTTGAACCTGAATGTCATTTAATAGTTTGAATAATATAATTCACCAAAAAAATATTCCTGAAAATGTTATGACATATTTTGAGTAGTGTATACAAAATTTACAATGTATTATTAATTTTTAATTTAAAGGTTGCAGATGCATGGTAATTTAATTTTATATCAATATTATATGTAAGAAATAAGTTTATACAAGTTAAGGAGAATTTTTTTTTTCTTCTTCTAGAGTAGCTTTTATTGTTATATTCATGCCTCTTCCCTACTGTTAAATTTAAGAAAGAAAGAAACAATTATTATTTTTTAGGTATAGATTTGATTTAAAAGAAAAAAGTAAATAAAAATATTTAAAATGTGAAACTTTTATACTGGTTTTAAGTAGCATAGTGTTTAATAGAAATTTAATGAACAGAATAATTTATCAATACTATATAATTATTAATTACTATATAATTATTAATTTATTTTCCAGTATGTTTTGCAGAAATGTATTATTTTGTAAAATTAAGTATTATAATGCGAAGAAAAAAAAATTAATTAATATTTTTTAAAATATATTATGGGTTTAAACTGAAGTCAAATAAAGATGTATTTTACTTTATTTAATTTTAATACTTATTTTACTAATTTTAATTCTGTTTTCAGAGTTTTTCCCAATGCATTTAAGAGTTTGGTAACCGAGTTCTTTTTTTTTTTTTTTTTTAATTTTATTACAATATTATTTTATAAAGGTAAAAAAAAATAAAATAAAATAAATAAATAACAGAAAACATGAAATTTTAGATTTGGATTTGATATAATTATAATTATTATAATCTTTGTAAAATATTTCATTTACATCTATTCAAATTTTTTTACAGCTCAACATTTTGTAATATGTATATATATATATATATATATATATATATATACTAGAAATTTAATGAGCAAATTAATCAATTAATTATTCCTTTTTTTTTTTTTTTTTCAGGATTTTTTTTATTCATAGTTTGTGATTTATCAATTAGTTAAAAAAAAAAAAAAAATTACACATATTTGCATATGATTATGATAGTATCTATCATTTTTATGAAAGTAATGAAAAAGGTTTTTGCTGTTGCAATCACTTTTTAAAATAAAACCAATTTTGAAAGTTAACGCCGTATCAACTTGAAAACAATGTGAATTGAATGAATATTTTTGATAAAAAAAATATTATATAAAATACAAATACCTAAATAAATAACTCATTTAATATATATATTAAAGAAAGAAAAATATTTTATTTTTGTATTAAGTTTATTTTTTACACTAACTGCCGATAGATGGAGCCAAATTACCTATCTGAGATTGAATATTTCAAATGCAAGCGAGGTCTGTATTGTATGCATCCGCGAACATTCCAAACCGGATTACATTCTTTTCTTTTGAGTGATGCGAAAGATAAGAGTGTAATCCGCGAGGTAATATAGTTCCATTTTTAAAGTGAAATATATAAAAAACAAGAGTTTTTTGGGAAAAACGGAGCACGTCACGATTCTGAGACAAAAGAAATTAATATCATATTACAATTTCATGAAATTTGTCCGAGCGGTTTTAGAGAAAAAAAAGTTACACAATTACCATTTTTCCTTTGAAGTCTTAAATTGCAATTCCAGATCTCAAAATATATAGAATGTGGAAGTGTGAAACTTTCAGGATAGCATCAGACAGAAGATAAAAGATTACTCTGAAAATATTAGATCAGAATATCTCCAATTTGCTGAGATATTAAGTGTCGGCGTTTCCAAATTCCCTTCATGTTAAATTAGCTGTATATATGGTGTCGCAGGTAAGCTTCATTTGAGCTTTGCTGCGTCACGGAGACACGGCCGTGTCTCATGATTAGAAGTAGTTTATTCTGATTTATGTGGCCCTATGAATGTTAAATCCCATGGCAGATCACGTTACTTTATTACTTTTTTGGATGATAAATCTCGTTACATAGAAGTAAATTTTCTAAAAACAAAAGATGAGGCTAAGTACGCGTTCCGAAAATATAAAGCGGCAGTCGAAAATCGATTAGGAAAAAAAAATAAAATACTGCATACTGATAACGGTTTGGAATATTGTGGCGAGGAATTGTATAAATATATTGAAGAATGCGGTATCAAACACGAATATTCATCTCCAATGACGCCTCAGCAAAATTCAAGAATTGAAAGACAAAATCGTACATTATGCGAAATGGCAAGGTGTTTATTAATGCAATCAAATCTTCCAAATACATTCTGGGCTGAAACAGTAAATTGCACTGCATATATTATCGATTTCCAACCCCTCCCAATGTACAGGTAATCAACAGGTGTCCTACTAAAGGAATTAAAGAAAATAAAACTCCTTTTGAATTGTAATTATTTAAAAATTTTCGGGCAGAAATGTTTTGCTCTAAATAAAAAATCAAAAGGGAAATTTGAACCGAGATCACAGGAACATATATTCGTTGGCTATTCAAATGAATCACGCGCTTACAGATTATGGAATAGGGATACCAGAAAAATTGTCATAAGTCGTGATGTTCGATTTATAGACTAGTTTCAAACAAAAGATTCAGCCACTAATGATCAATTAGAATTAATTTTTCCGTCTGAGCATAAATGCAATGATTGTATTATTAAAAATGAAACTCCTTTCCCTACTCAAAGCGCAGACATCCACAGCGATCAAAGAGGGGAAAACAGCAGATCGATTTCCAACCCCTCTCAAACAGGAAACGCAAACAGAGAAAGTTTCTCTTTTTCGAAAGAGGGGAAACAAGCAGCGCGATTTCCCATCCCCCTGAATTCAAAGAAGAAAGCGAATCTCTTTCCAAAATGGAGGAGAGTGCTGACTTTAATTGTAAACAAGAGGAAGGGATTGACCAAAATAATCCACCTTTTAAACGTGGTCCAGGCCGACCTAGAAAATTAAAAGTTGGAATTTTCAAAAGTCTCGTAAGGAATATATTACTGATACAAAATATAAAGATGAAACTTCTCAATTAGCTGATAACTCATTAACTGAAATTAATCCAGACGAAATCGACGCACTAAGCGGACATTATGCTAAAAATTGAGAGAACGCGATGAAATTAGAATATGACTCTTTAGTTAAGCAAAACGCTTGGGAAATTGTAGGTAGACCAAAAAATAAAAAGGTAATTGGGTATAAATGGGTTTTAAAAACAAAATTCAAACCAGATAGTCAAATTGAAAAATTTAAGGCCAGATTAGTTGCCAAAGGGTGTTCACAGAAACAAGGTATAGATTTTGAGGGAAATTTTTCATCAGTAGCCAGATTAAGTTCTATAAGAACTGCAGTTGCGTATGCTATTCAAAATGGTTTCACAGCATACCAGTTAGATTTTATTATGGCATATGTTAACGGCGATTTAAATGAAGAAATTTTTATGGAGCTTCCTGAATTTTTTGAAAATGATATACATGAAAATAAAGTGTGTTTATTAAAAAAATCTTTGTATGGGCTTAAACAGTCAGGAAGACAGTGGTTTAAGAAATTAGATGAGAAATTGAGAAAAATGAAATTTAACCCTTTGAATTCCGACAAATGTGTCAATAGCATCAAAAGGATATTTTGAGTAATAATAATCGTCTATGTCGACGATTTAATTTGTCTCACTAAAAGTGAAGAGCACTATTTTGATATTAGAAATAAATTAGCAGAATCTTTCAAAATGAAAGATATGGACCTTCTGCATTATTGCTTAGGCATTGAATTTAATCAAGATAAGGACAGCATCACTATAACACAAAAGAAATACATTGAAGATTTATTAAATAAATTTAATATGGAAGATTCTAGAATGGTGAATACATCTTTGGATAACAGTGTAAAATTAACTAAACAAATGCGTCCAAATACAGAAGAAGAGAAATCATATATGTCAAAAATTCCTTATAGACTATTAATTGGTTCTCTCTGTCGGTTGCTACCAGACCAGATATCACCCATGCTGTAAATTATTTAAGTCAGTTTAATAACAATCCAGGAAAACCTCACTGGATAGCTGCTAAAAGAATACTAAGGTATCTCAATGGAACTAGAAATTTAGGAATTGTTTATTACAGAGACAATAAACCATTAACAGCATTTGTTGATGCCAATTGGGCATCGGATATAAATGATAGAAAATCATATACAGGATATGTCTAAGTATGCCGGTGGACCTATTTCTCGGGAATCGAGAAAGCAGCAAACCGTTGCTCTGTCCACTACAAAATCTGAATATATGTCTCTGTCCGAATCCGCAAAAGAGACAATTCATATTAGAAATTTCCTAAAAGAACTGGATCCTGAAATTGTATCAAGTCCGACTACAATCATGTGCGACAATCAGTCTGCACTGAGATTAGTAAAAAATCCTGTTCATCACAATCGCACAAAACATATTGACATTCGACATCATTTTGTGCGAGAAGTTTACAATAATAAACTAATAGACATTAAATATCATCAGATGAACAACCTGCAGACATTTTAACAAAAAGTTTAACGCATGTAAACATGAAAAATTTTGTAATATGATAGGACTTAATACTCAGGACTGATGAACTTAAAAAATATTTAAACTGAGTTTTTATTAAGAAATTAACTACTTATATTTTACATATTTTATTTTATTATATTAACCATAATTATTTGTTTATAATTCTATTTCTTTACTAACACTTCTCTCATTTTAAGTAATATTTGCATAAAAATAATTTTCTGTAATTTTTTAATATGCTATTATAATGTATAAATATGTTTTATTTTCAAAACATTTATTGAAAAAGGGGGAAATGTAGGAATTTTCAATACATGTTTCCTCATATCATTTGCTAACAAGCGCACACCTGTCATGACGTCAGATGTGACGTATCTGTATTACGTAATCAACAGAAGAGCGGTGCATCCTTGGCTGCTCAGAGAGAGCTTTGTATCAGTCTGTACGAGAAGGCTGTTCTGCGTGCGGCATACAAATGCCAGCAATATGTTATGCTTCTTTTCTATATTATTAAATGTCATTGTGAATGTTTAAAAGACTCTGCTTTTACTCTGTGCTCCCATTTAAACCAACAATTTTGTATTGATTAATTAATATTTCGTTAAAATGCATTAGTTTTAAACATATTGCAGCATGCTATCTAAATCACCTAAGCAAAATTCTGTGCCAATATCGTAGCATTTTATTTCAGTGCTGTAATGCTCGAATCTGGCGATGCCACCTATCACTTTTGTCTTAACGATTTACAATTAATTTTTAGAAAACAAAATTTTTTGTTAATCATTCAGTATAGTCCTTTTAAAGGTTTTTCATAAAATTCCATTTCTCAAGTTATGTGTTGGCTAAGCACTTTTTTATATCGAAAGATTTATATGTGTATAAACTTGCACTCATGTGCACACTCATCATCAAAAAATATTCATTATTTATCATAAGATTACTCATTAATATTTTAAAAGAAGATTTTTTTAACTTCAAACTGAAACATATTCTCTTTGACATCAAGTCTTGATAAATTATATAAGTATAAAAAAATATTCCTTGAACTATTAGTTGACTTTTTTTAACTTTCTATAGGTAAATTTTCCTGACTGAAAACCAGCAAATCCATATTATAAGAAATAAATCAAATATAAGATACTATTTACATGAATCATTTATTAAATAGGCTTTTTCGACATTATAATACAAATTCCAATCTTCTTTTTGAAAATCTGTCTATTACTGCTTCAACATCAATATCTATGAATATTTAAAAGGGCGAGTCCTATGAGGCGTTCTTCTCCCATGGAAGCCAATTTTTTGACCGCACTTGAAGCAACGCTTACTGGTAAAGTGGCAAGGATACAAAGCAAAATGTTAATTGATGGGTACATATCTTTCTCACATTCTTCTATTGTATTAAGAAGACAATGAGAAGTATCTGTTCCATGTGTTTCTTCGGTTTTTCTTTGCCACTTCGCAATCCATAATTCATATTCTGAAACGACTGATGGAACTGGAACATTATTAAGAAGTCCTTGATAACTTCACATACAATTTTGATGTCATCATCTGTATGAGATTTTCGAGGATAAAACACGTTTAAATTAAAAAGACTCATTACATCTGACGAAAATCAGTCTTTCATGTCAGAGATTATATTTTCTAGAAGTTTCTGCAGGTATATATGCTCGCTGCGTTTGCCGTGACGTTATTCTAGGCATCTTTATCTCTGTATCTAATTTTGCAGCAAGTTCAAGAATCTCTGAGAAAATTCGATTGAAAATAGTCGTCGCATTGAGTCTCTTGTTGTTTAAGACATTTAATATATCATCCATAAGATTTTGTGTGGCTTTTTGTAAATCAATCGACGGCGATTGGAGGAATCTGCTTAGAGAAACAGTGACACCTAAAATGAATGATAGACAATTAGATAAAAAGTGGATATTCTATATAGATTAAATAAATTACATCAAAAAATACGAAAATTCTTTAATTACCTAAAACATCACAGAGGCACATTGCAGCAACAATGAAATCAGAGCTACATAGAGCTTGATATAAACAGGCAGGCTCTGATGCAGAGCTGCTGTCGCTCCATTTAGCAATCTTCTGTAAGGCATTGCAAATTTCAACAAGAGAATCTCCTTGAAATTGAAGATGTCCATCATGTCGCTCTGCCCAACGAGTTTCACTTAATCCCTGGAGAGAATCTGTCAATTCCTCCTTGAAAACTACCTGCCTTTTTGCTGATGCATTAGCGAAGGAACTTTTTTCATTGTTGCAGTCGCATTCATGCATGATGTAACTTTCGAAGACTTAACTAACGAATTATTTAATGCATGGTTGCTACAAGGACATCTTTTTGCATATACAGCTGTCTTCATTAACTCTTTTGCAGCTCCTTCGGCGTCTGATGCCATCGTTGAGCAGCTGTCTACACCTATTCCAATACTTCATATCCATATCGAATTTTTTCAAAAGTTCAGCAACAATATGGGGCTATTGCTGCTCCAGTTAATCGGTACTCTTAATTACTTTTATCTTCTTCGCCAATATTGGCATATGCACTGCAAAATGTGACAAAATCTTCTCTTAAACATAGACTTAATTGTGATGTATGTGATAAATCGGTGGTTTCATCAAAAATGACGGAAAAAAGTTTAGCTTCTCTAGGATAGATTTTTGTATTTCGTCTTTGCAGACATTAATTCATTTTGGGTAGTATTACTAATGCACGTTGCGTTTGATTTAGCAGTATCCATATGATTTTTTAATATTATATCACCTGCTACGATTCTGAATCTTGAGAGCTCTAAAATTCCCGTCATTTGTAGTCGTTCTCATCCTCAGTATTTTCTTTTTCTGTTGTTTCTGTGCGTAGTCCCCATGACCACGCAAAGCAAAGTTTCGACGGCCACAAAGTATTTAGAAAATCTCTGTCTGTCTGTATCATTTTTTTGTGGACGCTGTATCTCACGAACCAATGAATGAAATTTAACCAAACTTGGTATTTAGTTGTGCCCAGGGGGGAAGCGATGACCCCCCATACACAAAATTTTTTTCGTACTTAAATACTACTATTATCAATAATTCATATTAATTTTACAATCACAAGTGTAAAATAGCTCTTATTATGCACATTTATACGAATTTTTGTCCTATACTGCCATGTTAAAAATTTAGATAAAATGCGATCACAGCGCCACCTGTTGAGCCACCAAATATAATCAGCACCAGTTTATGTCAGGGACCAACTAAATACCAAGTTTGGTAAAATTTCGTTAAACAATTTTTTTTTTCTAAGTTTTTTTTTCGTTAAAAGTAAAAAAGATCGATAACTCTGTTTTAAATTATCACAGATTCACAGATTTATAGTTCAACCATTCGTTTTAAAGGTATTGACGAGACCTTTTGAAAGATACCCATTTTGAAACTTTGCCCCGCCGGGGGTACTCCCGGAACCGATGCCCCCACATGCACAAATTTTTTTCCTAGTTAACTACTACTATTATCAACGAGATCTTATAAAAGATACCCATTGTGAAAATGTACCCCCCCGGGGGGGGAAGCGATGCCCCCCATGCACAAAATTTTTTCCCTAGTAAAATACTACTATTATCAATAATTCATATTAATTTTACAATCACAAGTTTAAAATAACTCTTATGCACATTTATGCGAAATTTTGTCCTGTGCTGCCATGTTAAAAATTTAGATAAAATGCGATCACCGCGCCACCTGTTCAGCCTTTGATCCCCAAATGTAATCAGCACCAGTTTATGTCGGGGACCAACTAAATACCAAGTTTGGTTAAATTTCGTAAAAGAAAAAAAAAAAAAAAATTTTTTTTTCAAAGTTTTTTTTCGTTAAAAGTAAAAAAAATCGATAACTTTGTTTTAAATTATCACAGATTTATGGTTCAACCATTCGTTTTAAAGGTATTGACGAGACCTTTCGAAAGATACCCATCATGAAAATTTACTACCACCCAGGGGGGGGGGGAACCGATGCCCCCACATGCACAATTTTTTTTTCTTTGTTACATACTACTATTATCAATAATTCATAATAATTTTACAATCACAAGTTAAAAATAACTCACATTATGCCCATTTGTGCGAAATTTTGTTCTATGCTGCCATGTTAAAAATTTGCATAAAATGAGATCACAGCGCCACCTGTTGAGCTATTGATCCCCAAATCTAATCAGCACCAGTTCATGTCAGGGTGCAACTAAATACCAAGTTTGGTTAAATTTCATTCAGTGGTTCGTGAGATACAGCGTCCACAAAAAAATGATACAGACAGACAGACATTTTCTAAAAACTATTAATTCGTGTTCTGCACATCCCAAAACATGTAAATCCATCAAAAAACGGAGGTCGAAAATTTTCGCGAATCCAATACTTTCTGTATATTACATATAGAAAGTAATTTTTTGTACATATAGAAACCCCCCACATGCACAAAGTAAAAATTTTGTGCATGTGGGGGGCATCGCTTCCCCCCCCCCCCCCGAGGCAGTAAATTTTCACAATGGTTATCTTTCGAAAGATCTCGTTGATAATAGTAGTAGATAACTAGGAAAAAAATTTTGTGCATGTGGGGGCATCGGTCCTCCCTCCCCCCCCCCCCCGGGTGCAAAGTTTCAAAATGGGTATCTTTCGAAAGGTCTCGTCAATATCTTTAAAACGAATGGTTGAACCATAAATCTGTGATAATTTAAAACAAAGTTATCGATTCTTTTTACTTTTCATGGAAAAAAAAACTTGAAAAAAAATCGTATTCTTTTTTTTTTAAACGAAATTTAACCAAACTTGGTATTTAGTTGGTCCCTGACATAAACTGGTGCTAATTACATTTGGGGATTAATCGCTCAACAGGTGGCGCTGTGGTCTCATGTTTTCTAAATTTTTAATATGGCAGTATAGGACAAAATTTCGTATAAATGTGCATAATGAGAGTTATTTTTAACTTGTGATTGTAAAATTAATATGAGTTATTGATAATAGTAATAGTTAACTCGGAAAAAATTTCTGTACATGTGGGGGCGGGGCTTCCCCCCTGGGGGTGAAGAAAGTCTTGTGGTGGCCACAACATACTAGTTTTTCTTAAAAAAATAATAAATAAAACTCAACTAAAAATATTTATATTTAAATCATAATAATTATTCGATATTTCAACACTGATAAAACTTTTAACTGCAGGTGGCGCTGTGATCGCATTTTATGTAAACTTTTAACATGGAAGTATAGGACAAAATTTCGTATTTTTCACGTATCTCACGAAACAATGAATGAAATTCAACCAAACTTGGTATATAGTTGGAACCTGACGGGGCATTGTGCTGATTAGGTTTGGAGATCAATCGCCCAGCAGGTGGCGCTGTGATCGCAAAATTTCGTATTTTTCACCTATCTCACGAACCAATGAATGAAATTGAACCAAACTTGGTATATAGTTGGACCCTGGCTGGGGTCCATTGTGCTGATTAGGTTTGGAGATCAATCGCCCAGCAGGTGGCACTGTGATCGCATTTTATCTAAATTTTTAACATTTTATGTAAACTTCTACCAGTATAGGTCAAAATTTCGTATAAATGTACATAATGAGCGTTATTTTAAACTTGTGATTGTAAAATTAATATGAATTTCTGATAATAGTAGTAGTTAACTAGAAAAAAAAATTGTGCATGGGGGGGAGGGGCATCGTTTCCCTGGGGGGATGTCCCCCCCCCGGGGGGTAAATTTTCAAGATGGGTATCTTTCGAAAGGTCTCGTCAATACCTTTAAAACGAATGGTTGAACTGTGTGTTTTGAATTATCTGTGATAATTTAAAACAAAGTTATCGATTTTTAAAAATTTTCACGAAAAAAAAAAAACTGAAAAAAAAAATCGTATTTTTTATTTTTATTTTATTTTATTTTTAATATTGTTACTGAGTGAATTTGTATAGGAAAATATAGAAGAAAAACTTGTTTTGGCCACAACATACTATAGTTATTTCGTGCAGTCGAAATTTAACCGACAAAATATTTAAAAATAGTTGATAAATTATTATTTGTTGTTAAATTTAGCTCTTTTAAAAGTTTAACTTTTCTTTATAAACACTTTTAAACTTTGTTAGGAAATGGAAAAAAAAAAAAGTACTTTAATATCTATTATTGCATGAAATAGGTGAAAAACTATTTTAAAAATAATTTATTTCGGTTATAGGACTGTCGTGTTACCGAATAATTACCCTGCAATTTTAAGTGCCAAAATAGAGAGAAAGGGCCAAGCATAGCAAACTATTGGTTCATATCACGTGATTCATGTTGAACAACGCAAAGCTAATCATTTATCCATTGAATCAGCACTCTAATTTATTTATCTCTTTGGCCTGAAACAAAATTTTAAAAAAATTTCCATTAAAAGTAGTTTGAAATTTCTTTGAAAAAAAAAAAAAAAAAAAAAAAAAAAATGTATATTCCACTTTTTATAAATACATCATGAAAATATTTATCGTATATTTATAAAAAAGACATCCTGAATATTTAGAGAAACATTCAAATGACTTTTGCAAAAAAAAAAAAGTGGCTACTTATATTTCATATACGCGATTAGAAAATCATCTTTAATATTCAATTTATTCCTTGTTAATATTACTTTTACGAATTTGTAAATGATTTTTGTTATTTTTATGTAAATTCATTCAAAGAGGCTTTGTTAGGTTATAAAATGTTAATTTTCTGGCTCGTTTTTTACGTTAAAATAGCTCATTCTCCTTTAAAAACCCGCTAAATCAGGTCCTTATCACCCAATTTGGCAACCCTTGTGAGAAAATCTTTATTATCTCGAATATCTGAGCTCTAACTTGATGAGTTACTAGAAAATTCTCGTTTAATAGGGAGCTATAAAAGGAATCCCGATCACTGAGAATTCCTTTTTAATTTTATGCCGAGTTTGTGGTAGCCACAAAAAGTAGGTTTTTTTTTTTTTTTTTCTTTTATCAGTTTTGAAGTAAATATCAAGTAGCAGTATCTTATAAATAATTAAAATTAAAATTCAATCATTATCTATGTATTAAATTTGAAACGTGTTTTTGTCTGTCTCCACTAAATTGAGAGAACTACAAGGTGTAAAAATTTGATTGAGGTGTCTAATAAAAGGTCTTGGTCTGTAGTTGCGTCATCGAAAGAGAAAAATAAAAAAAGTCGACAGGGGGTACCCGTCAATGTGTATACATTGACGGGTACAACTCAGCTCCAAATTTACTTCACAGTGAAGAAATTGTACATGGAGGGATACTCCATACACTCGAATACTACAAAAATTATGTATTTAATTCCTTCTAAAAGAAAATTACTTTTTATTTTATTTCATTATATTGGTCGGAATCAAATTGTAATAGTGGGGTCTATAAAATACATATTTTTTTTAATTAATTCTTTTAAAAGAAAAATCTTTTTTATTATTATTATTTATAATATTTATTGGGTGAAAAAAAAAAAGGGTAGTTTATAGTAGAAAGGATTAAACTGATTAAAATTCGTTTATTTAATTCCTTTTAAAAGAAAATTACTTTATTTTATTTTATTGCACTGGTCGGAATCAAATCGTAATATAGTGTAAATAATGGGGGCTATAAAACACATGGTTCAAAAACTAAATTATATAATAGATGCTGAGATACAGTCATCTTAAAATCATAGTTCTTAAAAAAACAGAAAATCCACAAGTTGTCGATAAATGCCCAAATTGAAGTGCCCGGGAAAGACCTTTCTGTAGACAGTGGGAAAACTGGACCCGATGTAGTACGGGCAGAAAAAAGAGCTGCCTTAGGCAACGGGTACCCGAAAAAGCGAGATCTAAAGCGATTTCAGTGTTTTTTTTTTTTTTTTTTTTTGGTAATGTGATGAAAACAATAAATACTGATCCAATTCTTTTGAAAATTCATTTAAATATAGTGATCAGCGAAGCGGGCGTAGCCTGCTAGTATAGAAATATACAATGAAAAATTCTACTGTTTGTTGAAAAAAATAACCATATCTTATCCAAGGTTAAAACAAAATTCGTTTTCCTCCAAATTCTTTTTTACTAACAGAAGACGGCAAGGGTGTGGGGTCCTCAAATCGAACGGAGGTTCCGCGTGTAATTGAAGAGCTTGTTTCCAAATGGCGTTAAGTCATTTTTTTCAGTTCTTGAAAAAATGCGATTTTGTTATGTAAGATTTATTATTCAATTTAAGGAAAAGATAATTTTTCCTAGTAACCTATGGATGATAATAACACTAAATTACATGTTTAAAAAAATCCTGACAGTACAGTTATTTAGAAATAAAAACAGAAAAAAATGACTTAACCCCTTTTGGAACAAAACTTGACTTATGCCCTTTTGGCACAAACAAATAACGAAATGAAATGACTTACTTCCATTTGAAAGTAATCCAAGTTTTTTTTTTTTCGTCTAAATACAGCATGAATTTTAGCTATACAATTTTAGAAGGTAGTTAGTTACTACAAATATTCATTTATAAATTCTATTTCTCCATCTTTATCATTATTTTCACTTATGAAAGCGTTAGCAGTATCTTTGCAAGATTATTCATAAAAATAAAAACATTTGCGCAATTTGTTAATTCCCAAAGCGTTAAGTAATTTTAAAACATCTGTTTTTCTTTGCTTGTTCCATATTGTTTTTTGGTCTTATTTCAGAAGGGACACACGTGAGTTTTTCCCTCATTTCAGGATCTTTTCACTGTGAAACGAACCACAGTACGTTGCCTTGATTCCTACATCTTGCTTCATAATTTCCAGTACTTTTGCCTCTGAAATCAAGAAACCTTGTTTTCTTTTCAGACGTGTATGCGCAAAATTTTTCCAGTCTAAAATATTCCACTGCTTCTTGTACTCGAAGAGATTTCCAACCTTAGAGAAATGTTCAAAATATTCATTAGAGAATAAAAAATTGCATCCACTTTCTTTAAACTAGTCTCTACTCGGCCTAATGTTCTATCTGCTAAGTAGGAGTGACCATGCACTTGTAAATAGTATGTGAAGTTGAGGCCCTATTGAGCAGCCACTGCTGAAAGCATTCCTACTATGGTATAATTTTTATTTGTGTGGTAATTCCTGATTTTGCATCAGGTCAAAAATATTGTAAATTCATCTTCTCCTATAAGCTTTTCCACTAAAAGTGAATAAAATTTTTTGCTCCGGTGTTTATGAATGAAAAGTTCGGTTAACAGGATCTTTTCTTTTTTCAGTACATTTTTCTGAATTCATTTGTATTTTTTTCCTAATACAGAAGAAACAAATGTCTTTTTTCGGTGTTCCAATACCAAGATTAAAATCTTTTACAAACACATTATAATAAAGGGTATAAGTACAGTCTTCTTTATATATTTTTATGGGGAAAAAACAGATAAATAAAAACTGTCTCAATGTGACAATCTACAACAACATTCTTTCCTTACTTTTGACTTTTCACTCAAAGCCAGACAAACCACGTGATCTCAAGCCACGCTACAATTGGTTAAACTTGACTTAATTCCTTTTGGCACAGAACTTACTTGTGACTTAATTCTTTTTGGAAAAAAACACTGATTTCACTTTCTGTTTTCAATATGACTAAACTTCGTTTGGAACTTCTACTTATTGAAAGTATATTGTTAGACGTGTGCTGCGACCTTTTGCATCGCAAAGTCAATTTTTGAAATTTTTGACTTAACGCCTTTTGGAAACAAGCTCTTCAATTAGCACTCAGTGAGTGTATTCATATACTCAAACCCTAGAGCGCACTACTTGGCCATCGCCTAGAAAAAATTCCTGAAGTTTGAAAAAAAAAATTTTTTAATTTGTATTAAAATTTAATGAATCGTCATAAACAATTTCTTTTCAACTTTTATACATTGTTAAATCGCGAATTTAATGATTTCTAACTTTTTAACGATTAGAACTGTAGATAGAATAAATACAAAAGCCACAGTTCTTTTAAACATTACCATCTATTTTTTTATAAAATAACATATTATTAAATACAATGAATATTTATGATTATACGTTTATAGCATTAGCAATTCTTTCAATCATTCATCTTTACGAATGCACAAACTTGGATGATATTTATCATAAAAACAAGAAAAACACAAATTTTGTCGACAACTTGCACAACAAATAAATGCAGCTTTTTTTACCGGAGCACGGTGTTCTGAGAATTTCTCCTAAAAAGCAAACTTCGTTCACATTCATAAATATTTCTCCATGTTCAGGTAATTTTGACGCATATTTCTCCATGTTTAATGTTAAAAAGTTATGTTAAACATATGCATTAAGCATATGTTTAATGTTAAAAAGTTAGAAATCATTAAATTCGCGATTTAACAATGTATAAAAGTTGAAAAGAAATTCATTAAATCTTAATACAAATTAAAATTTTTTTTTTTTCAAACTTCAAGAATTTTTTTCTCGGCGATGGCTAAGTAGTGCGCTCTAGGGTTTGAGTATATGAATACGCTCACTGAATGCTAACTACGCGCGGAACCTCCGTTCGATTTGAGGACCCCACACCCTTGCCGTCTTCTTGTAAGACGAAAAAAATTACATATTTATATTCTGCATTGCTTTCAAAACAAATTTAATACATTTTTCTTCCGTTTATGTTGTATAGTAAAATGTCAATTGCGAAGAACTTTCAAAATAAATATGCCGTTTGTTTCATCCCTCTACCTATTTTTGTTTAGGAGTCATTTAACTTTAAAACCGGAGGCCGATGAGTGGACGCCCTCTATAATATATTTCTGGACGTCGACGTTTTTCTTTATACAAGCTCCATCAGAGTGGACAAAAATTTTACATTTTCCTATTATGTTGCTGTTATAATGCATATCTATAAAATTGTATTATGAATGTGTGAATAAACCTTTAAAAAGAGACTCGACGTGGATATATCTAATACAAAACGTTTACTTTGCATTGCAATGTTGAATTATAAAATAGAAAAAAGAGGATAAAACTTGAATTGTGGAAAAAGAGTGTATTTGGAAGTCATGAAGTGCGATCAATTAGGAAAGGGAAAAAAAAAAAAAAAAAACGGCCAGTTCATGAAAATGAACTATAGGAAGTACTTTACTGACGAGTTGTAAAACATCTTACAACTCGTCAAGATATGTGCTAGAAATGAACTATAGTACTCATTTCTAGTACGTTAAAGAATTTTCAAATCACAATTATACAATGCATGACATATACAATACATTATGAATAACTAAAATGCATCGATGCTTTTTCATGAAACATTTACTTTGAATACGTGATATTACTAAATTCAATATTTAATAATATTGCTAATAATCATTAAGTATCGATATAGACGGAAAAAAAATCAACTTTATAAGTATCGATTAATATATATATGCGTTGATAGGTTCATTATCAGTAATTACAGTAATGTAATCGATATATACACATTCATTAATCGATATAATATCGATGAATATAAATCGATGTTAGATCGACTAGTATCAATAAGAACATCAATTATTAATGATTATAATCGATAAACATATTAATTGACGAATATAAATCGGTATTACATAGAAATCGATTCATTAATATCGATATCGATTCATTAATATCGATATTGATGAATCAATCGATAAATCGATGTCTATTAATCGATATTGATGAATCAATCGATAAATCGATGTCTATTAATCGATATTGATGAATCAATCGATAAATCGATGTCTATTAATCGATATTGATGAATCAATCGATTAATTGATATATCGATATACATGAATCAATCGATTAAGACACATGATAACGTGTCACAAAAATACCACCGTGTGCGGTGTCGGTAAGAGAGTTAGAATAGCCAAAAATACCCGACCTCCTTACCCTTTGTAAAGCGCACCAAAAGCAAAACAGCTGCGCGGGAATCAGGTGGAAATACGCTGGAGAGCGTGACCGGAACTCGACGCCCCAGTACAGAGAAAGGGCACCGGCCCCGGATCACACCCCACGCAGGTTTCCACCTTCCACGACGCAGCATCCGAGACGGCACGAGCAATAGAGAGTAGAAAACAGAGTAAGAACAGGAATTATTATTAAGACTTAGTTATTATATAGACGAAAGGGATAGATACTAAGAGTATTATTAACATACTAAGTTAGAGAAAGTGTTATTAAGATACTAGGAGTATTATTGACTAATATTATTAGGATACTAAGAGTATTATTAACATACATCACCATTCACATCAATGGGTACAGAACACCCAACTATGTGGAGAGCAATCACTGCTTAAACTCCAGGGTTAGAACCACTCGGCCATCCCGGCTACACAACAAAGCAGTTTAAACTTCTTTATCATTATTTGATAGACCCTACATAATTTTAAGAAGTTTTCTTTCTAATATATATAATTTTTTAACTTGGCCCAGCTGGATTCGAACTCACAAACTAGCGAACATTGAACGGATGACTCTGACCGCTCGGCCACGCTTGCCTGTGACGTCAGATACTTAAGGATACTTATTAATTTTTTAAAGACTTTTTTTGTAAAAACAAATTCATTATTTTTCTATTTCCAGTTTTTAAAATGCAATTTTTCTTTGAGCCCAGCTGGATTCGAACTCACAAACTGACCATCACTGAATGAATCACTCTGACCGCTCGGCCACGTTTGCCTGTGACGACAGATACTTAAGGATACTTATTAATTTTTGAAAGATTTTTTTTTAACAAATAAATTATTTCTCTCTTTCCAATTTTTTAAAAGTTTTTTTTTAGGGCCTAGCTGGATTCGAACTCACAAACTAGCGAACATTGAACGGATGACTCTGACCGCTCGGCCACGCTCGCCTGTGACGAGCGGTCAGAGTCATCCGTTCAATGTTAAGTATGAATATCAGATACTTAAGGATACTTATTAATTTTTGAAAGACTTTTTTTTTAAACAAATTCATTATTTTTTTATTTCCAGTTTTTAAAATGCAATTTTTCTTTGAGCCCAGCTGGATTCGAACTCACAAACTGACCATCACTGAATGAATCACTCTGACCGCTCGGCCACGTTTGCCTGTGACGACAGATACTTAAGGATACTTATTAATTTTTGAAAGATTTTTTTTAACAAATAAATTATTTCTCTCTTTCCAATTTTTTAAAAGTTTTTTTTTTTAGGGCCTAGCTGGATTCGAACTCACAAACTAGCGAACATTGAACGGATGACTCTGACCGCTCGGCCACGCTTGCCTGTGACGTCAGATACTCAAGGATACTTATTAATTTTTGAAAGACTTTTTTTTTTTTTTAAACAAATTCATTATTTTTCTATTTCCAGTTTTTTAAAAGCTTTTTTTTTAAGGCCTAGCTGGATTCGAACTCACAAACTAGCGAACATTGAACGGATAACTCTGACCGCTCGGCCACGCTTGCCTGTGACGTCAGATACTTAAGGATCCTTATTAATTTTTGAAAGATATTTTTTTTTAACAAGTAAATTATTTCTCTCTTTCCAATTTTTTAAAAATCAATTTTTTTAGGGCCTAGCTGGATTCGAACTCACAAACTAGCGAACATTGAACGGATGACTCTGACCGCTCGGCCACGCTCGCCTGTGACGTCAGATACTTAAGGATACTTATTAATTTTTGAATTTTTTTTTTTTTTAAACAAATTCATTATTTTTCTATTTCCAGTATTTAAAATGCAATTTTTCTTTGAGCCCAGCTGGATCCGAACTCACAAACTGACCATCACTGAAAAAAAGACTCTGACCGCTCGGCCACGTTTGCCTGTGACGACAGAAACTTAAGGATACTTATTAATTTTTGAAAGACTTTTTTTTTCGGTCGACAGCTCGGCCAAGCTCGCCTGTTACGTCAGCTACGTAAGGATCCTTGTTAATTTTTGAAAGATTCTTTTTTTAACGAATACATTATTCCTCTCTTTCCAATTTTTAAAAATCAATTTTTTTAGAGCCCACCTGGATTCGAACTCACAAACTAGCGAACATTGAACGGATGACTCTGACCGCTCGGCCACGCTCGCCTGTGACGAGCGTGGCTGATACTTAAGGATACTTATTAATTTTTGAAAGACTTTTTTTTTAAAACAAATTCATTATTTTTCTATTTCCAGTTTTTAAAATGTACTTTTTCTTTGAGCCCAGCTGGATTCGAACTCACAAACTAGCGAACATTGAACGGATGACTCTGACCGCTGGGCCATGCTTGCCTGTGACGTCAAATACTTAAGGATACAAATTAATTTTTGAAAGACGTTTTTTTTTTAAAACAAATTCATTATTTTTCTATTTCCAGTTTTTAAAATGCAATTTTTCTTGGAGCCCAGCTGGATTCGGACTCACAAACTGACCATCATTGAACGAATGACTCTGACCGCTCGGCCAAGCTTCCCTGTGATGTCAGCACCTTAAGGATCCTGGTTAATTTTTGAAAGATTTTTTTTTAAACGAATACATCATTCCTCTCTTTCCAATTTTTAAAAATCAATTTTTTTAGAGCCCACCTGGATTCGAACTCACAAACTAGCGAACATTGAACGGATGACTCTGACCGCTCGGCCACGCTCGCCTGTGACGTCCGATCCTTAAGGATACTTATTAATTTTTGAAAGACTTTTTTTTTTTAAACAAATTCATTATTTTTCTATTTCCAGTTTTTAAAATGCAATTTTTCTTGGAGCCCAGCTGGATTCGGACTCACAAACTGACCATCATTGAACGAATGACTCTGACCGCCCAGCCAAGCTTCCCTGTGACGTCAGCAAATTAAGGATCCATATTAATTTTTGAAAGATTTTTTTTTTTTAACAAGTAAATTATTTCTCTCTTTCCAATTTTTTAAAAATCAATTTTTTTAGGGCCTAGCTGGATTCGAACTCACAAACTATCGAACATTGAACGGATGACTCTGACCGCTCGGCCACGCTCGCCTGTGACGTCAGATACTTAAGGATACTTATTAATTTTTGAAAGACTTTTTTTTTTAAACAAGTTCATTATTTTTCTATTTCCAGTTTTTAAAATGCAATTTTTCTTTGAGCCCAGCTGGATTCGAACTCACAAACTGACCATCACTGAAACAATGACTCTGACCGCTCGGCCACGTTTGCCTGTGACGTCAGCTACTTAAGGATCCTTGTTAATTTTTGAAAGAATTTTTTTAACGAATACATTATTTCTCTCTTTCCAATTTTTAAAAATCAATTCTTTTTAGAGCCCAGCTGGATTCGAACTCACAAACTAGCGAACACTGAACGGATGACTCTGACCGCTCGGCCACGCTCGCCTGTGACGTCCGATACTTAAGGATACTTATTAATTTTTGAAAGACTTTTTTTTTTAAACAAATTCATTATTTTTCTATTTCCAGTTTTAAAATCAATTTTTTTAGAGCCCAGCTGGATTCGAACTCACAAACTAGCGAACACTGAACGGATGACTCTGACCGCTCGGCCACGCTTGCCTGTGACGTCAGGTACTTAAGGATACTTATTAATTTTTGAAAGACTTTTTTTAATTAAACAAATTGATTATTTTTCTATTTCCAATTTTTTAAATGCAATTTTTCCTTGAGCCCAGCTGGATTCGAACTCACAAACTGACCATCACTGAACGAATGACTCTGACCGCTCGGCCACGTTTGCCTGTGACGACAGATACTTAAGGATACTTATTAATTTTTGAAAGACTTTTTTTTTGGTCGACCGCTCGGACAAGCTCGCCTGTGACGTCAGCTACTTAAGAATCCTTGTTAATTTTTGAAAGATTTATTTTTTAACAAATACATTATTCCTTTTTTTTCCAATTTTTTAAAAATCAATTTTTTTTAGGACCTAGCTGGATTCGAACTCACAAACTAGCGAACATTGAACGGATGACTCTGACCGCTCGGCCACGCTCGCCTGTGACGTCAGATACTTAAGGATCCTTATTAATTTTTGAAAGATTTTTTTTTTAACAAGTAAATTATTTCTCTCTTTCCAATTTTTTTAAAATCAATTTTTTTTAGGGCCAAGCTGGATTCGAACTCACAAACTAGCGAACATTGAACGGATGACTCTGACCGCTCGGCCACCCTCGCCTGTGACGTCAGATACTTAAGGATACTTATTAATTTTTGAAAGACTTTTTTTTTCGGTCGACCGCTCGGCCACGCTTGCCTGTGACGTCCGATACTTAAGGATACTTATTAATTTTTGAAAGACTTTTTTTAAAAAAACAAATTCATTATTTTTCTATTTCCAGTTTTTAAAATGCAATTTTTCTTTGAGCCCAGCCGGATTCGAACTCACAAACTGACCATCACTGAACGAATTACTCTGACCGCTCGGCCAATCTCGCCTGTGACGTCAGCTACTTAAGGATCCTTATTAATTTTTGAAAGATTTTTTTTTTAACGAATACATTATTTCTCTCTTTCCAATTTTTAAAAATCAATTTTTTTTTAGAGCCCAGCTGGATTCGAACTCACAAACTAGCGAACATTGAACGGATGACTCTGACCGCTCGGCCACTTTTGCCAGTGACAACAGATACTTAAGGATACTTATTAATTTTTGAAAGACTTTTTTTTTCGGTCGACAGCTCGGCCAAGCTTGCCTGTGACGTCAGCTACTTAAGGATCCTTGTTAATTTTTGAAAGATTTTTTTTTTAACGAATACATTATTTCTCTCTTTCCAATTTTTAAAAATCAATTTTTTTTTAGAGCCCAGCTGGATTCGAACTCACAAACTAGCGAACATTGAACGGATGACTCTGACCGATCGGCCACGCTTGCCTGTGAGGATAATTATTAACTTGTGAAAGACTTTTTTTTTTAAACAAATTCATTATTTTCTATTTCCAGTTTTAAAATAAATTTTTTTAGGGCCTAGTTGGATTCTAACTCTCAAACTAGCGAACATTGGACGGATGACTCTGACCGCTTGGCCACGCTTGCCTGTGACATCATACATTTAAGGATACTTATCAATTTGTGAAAGACTTTTTTTTTTTAATAAAATTCATTATTTTTCTATTTCCAGTTTTTAAAATGCAATTTTTCTTTGAGCCCAGCTGGATTCGAACTCACAAACTGACCATCACTGAACGAATGACTCTGACCGCTCGGCCACGTTTGCCTGTGACGACAGCTACTTAAGGATCCTCATTAATTTTTTAAAGATTTTTTTTTAACAAATGCATTATTTCTCGCTTTCCAATTTTTTAAAAATCAATTTTTTTTAGGGCCTAGCTGGATTCAAACTCACAAACTAGCGAACATAGAACGGATGACTCTGACCACTCGGCGACGCTTGCCTGTGACGTCAGATACTGAAGGATACTTATTAATTTTTGAAAGACTTTTTTTTTAATTAAACAAATTCATCATTTTTCTATTTCCAGTTTTTAAAATGCAATTTTTCTTTTAGCCCAGCTGGATTCGGACTCACAAACTGACCATCACTGAACGAATGACTCTTACCGCTCGGCCAAGCTTCCCTGTGACGTCAGCAACTTAAGGATCCTTATTAATTTTCGAAAGATTTTTTATTTTTTAACAAATACATTATTTCTCTCTTTTCAATTTTTTAAAAATCAATTTTATTTTTTAGGGCCTAGCTGGATTCGAACTCACAAACTAGCGAACATTGAACGAATGACTCTGACCGCTCGGCCGAGCTAGCCTGTGACATCAGATACTTAAGGATGCTTATTAATTTTTGAAAGATTCTTTTTTTAACAAATACATTATTCCTCTCTTTCCAATTTTTTAAAAATCAATTTTATTTTTTAGGGCCTAGCTGGATTCGAACTCACAAAGTAGCGAACATTGAACGGATGACTCTGACCGCTCGGCCACGCTTGCCTGTGACGTCAGATACTTAAGGAAACTTATTAATTTTTGAAAGACTTTTTTTAATTAAACAAATTCATTATTTTTCTATTTCCAGTTTTTAAAATGCAATTTTTCTTTGAGCCGAGCTGGATTCGAACTCACAAACTGACCATCACTGAACGAATGACTGTGACCGCTCGGCCACGTTTGCCTGTGACGACAGATACTTAACCCTCTGTACCATACTGTAGACTGTAGGCAACATACCGTTCGATCGTGGTTCAAATTCAAAGAATCGGTTCTACAACGTAATCACGCACTGTAGCCTGTCGTATACACTCACAGTTGGAGAATCTAGTATCTAGAAACACAACTGGATGGCGCCGTATGTCGTAAGTTGAAGTTCATTACTCGACAGTGGGTAACTAACGACAAGTGCGGACCGGCTCTGATTCAAAAAATAATAAAAAATAGTTTTTCGTGTGTTTTGGGTTTTATATTGAAACAGTGATTAAAAAATTGGAAAGAGAGGAATAATGTATTCGTTAAAAAAAAATCTTTCAAAAATTAACAAGGACCCTTAAGTATCTGACGTAAGGATCAAAAGTAAGTGGTCAATCAGAGGTAAGTGTTTCAAATTCATTGTATAATATTGATTTTGACCCAATTTCACGTATTTTATAGGATTTTATGCTAAAAAGTGTTTGTTCCCTGTAGGTGTTTTTGTTTGTTTTTTCGAAATTTATGAGAAATAAAAAAAAAAACCTGAAACACGTGTATTTTATTTTTTTCCAATTATTACGAAACAAATAAACACAAAAATATTAAAGGTCATGAGTTACAGAGGGTTAAGGATACTTATTAATTTTTGAAAGACTTTTTTTTCGGTCGACCGCTCGGACAAGCTCGCCTGTGACGTCAGCTACTTAAGGATCCTTGTTAATTTTTGAAAGATTTATTTTTTAACAAATACATTATTCCTTTTTTTTCCAATTTTTTAAAAATCAATTTTTTTTAGGACCTAGCTGGATTCGAACTCATAAACTAGCGAACATCGAACGGATGACTCTGACCGCTCGGCCACGCTCGCCTGTGACGTCAGATACTTAAGGATCCTTGTTAATTTTTGAAAGATTTTTTTTTAACAAGTAAATTATTTCTCTCTTTCCAATTTTTTCAGGGCCTAGCTGGATTCAAACTCACAAACCAGCGAACATTGAACGGATGACTCTGACCGCTCGGCCACGTTTGCCTGTGACGACAGATACTTAAGGATATTTATTAATTTTTGATTTTTTTTTTTTTTACAAATAAATTATTTCTTTCTTTCCAATTTTTGAAAAATGGATTCGAACTCACAAACTGACCATCACTGAACGAATGACTCTGACCGCTCGGCCAGGTTTGCCTGTGACGACAGATACTTAGGGATCCTTATTAATTTTTGAAAGATTTTTTTTTAACAAATACATTATTCCTCTCTTTCCAATTTTTTTTAGGGCCTAGCTGGATTCGAACTCACAAACTAGCGAACATGGAACGGATGACTCTGACCGCTCGGCCACGCTTGCCTGTGACGTTAGATACTTAAGGATCCTTGTTAATTTTTGAAAGATTTTTTTTTTTTAACGAATACATTATTCCTCTCTTTCCAATTTTTTAAAAATCAATTTTTTTTTTTTTTTAGGGCCTAGCTGGATTCGAACTCACAAACTAGCGAACATTGAACGAATGATTCGGACCGCTCGGCCGAGCTAGCCTGTGACGTCAGATACTTAAGGATACTTATTAATTTTTGAAAGACTTTTTTTTTTCGGTCGACCGCTCGGACAAGCTCGCCTGTGACGTCAGCTATTTAAGGATCCTTGTTAATTTTTGAAAGATTCTTTTTTTAACAAATACATTATTCCTCTCTTTCCAATTTTTTAAAAATCAATTTTTTTTTAGGGCCTAGCTGGATTCGAACTCACAAACTAGCGAACATTGAACGGATGACTCTGACCGCTCGGCCACGCTTGCCTGTGACATCAGATATTTAAGGATACTTATTAATTTGTGAAAGACTTTTTTTTTTTTTAAATAAAATTCATTATTTTTCTATTTCCAGTTTTTAAAATGCAATTTTTTTTTGAGTCTAGCTGGATTCGAACTCACAAACTGATCATCACTAAACGAATGGCTCTGACCGCTCGGCCACGTTTGCCTGTGACGACAGCTACTTAAGGATCCTCATTAATTTTTGAAAGATTTTTTTTTAACAAGTAAATTATTTTTCCCTTTCCAATTTTTTAAAAAACAATTTTTTTTAGAGCCTAGCTGGATTCCAACTCACAAACTAGAGAACATTGTACGGATGACTCTGACCGCTCGGCCACGATTGCCTGTGACGTCAGGTACTTAAGGATACTTATTAATTTTTGAAAGACTTTTTTTAATTAAACAAATTGATTATTTTTCTATTTCCAATTTTTTAAAAGCAATTTTTCCTTAGCCCAGCTGGATTCGAACTCACAAACTGACCATCACTGAACGAATGACTCTGACCGCTCGGCCACGTTTGCCTGTGACGACAGATACTTAAGGATACTTATTAATTTTTGAAAGACTTTTTTTTTGGTCGACCGCTCGGACAAGCTCGCCTGTGACGTCAGCTACTTAAGAATCCTTGTTAATTTTTGAAAGATTTATTTTTTAACAAATACATTTTCCAAATACATTTTTTAACAAATTCCTTTTTTTTCCAATTTTTTAAAAATCAATTTTTTTTAGGACCTAGCTGGATTCGAACTCACAAACTAGCGAACATTGAACGGATGACTCTCACTGCTCGGCCACGCTCGCCTGTGACGTCAGATACTTAAGGATCCTTATTAATTTTTGAAAGATTTTTTTTTTAACAAGTAAATTATTTCTCTCTTTCCAATTTTTTTAAAATCAATTTTTTTTAGGGCGTATCTGGATTTGAACTCACAAACTAGCAAACATCGAACGGATGACTCTGACCGCTCGGCCACGCTTGCCTGTGACGTCAGATACTTAAGGATACTTATTAATTTTTGAAAGACTTTTTTTTTTTAAATAAACAAATTCATTATTTTTCTATTTCCAATTTTTAAAATGCACTTTTTCTTTCAGCCCAGCTGGATTCGAACTCACAAACTGATCATCATTGAACGAATGACTCTGACCGCTCTGCCACGTTTGCCTGTGGCATCAGCCACTTAAGGATCCTTATTAATTTTTGAAAGATTTTTTTTTAACAAGTAAATTATTTCTCTCTTTGCAATTTTTTAAAAATCAATTTTTTTTAGGGCCTAGCTGGATTCGAACTCACAAACTAGCGAACATTGAACGGATGACTCTGACCGCTCGGCAACCCTCGCCTGTGACGTCAGATACTTAAGGATACTTATTAATTTTTGAAAGACTTTTTTTTTCGGTCGACCGCTCGGCCAAGCTCGCCTGTGACGTCAGCTACTTATGGATCCTCATTAATTTTTGAAAGATTTTTTTTTTTTTTAACAAATGCATTATTCCTCTCTTTCCAATTTTTTAAAAATCAAATTTTCTTTAGGGCCTAGCTGGATTCGAACTCACAAACTAGCGAACATTGAACGGACGACTCTGATCGCTCGGCCACGCTTGCCTGTGACGGCCGATACTTAAGGATACTTATTAATTTTTGAAAGACTTTTTTTTTTTTAAACAAATTCATTATTTTTCTATTTCCAGTTTTTAAAATGCAATTTTTCTTTCAGCCCAGCTGGATTCGAACTCACAAACTGACCATCACTGAAACAATGACTCTGACTTCTCGGCCACTTTTGCCAGTGACAACAGATACTTAAGGATACTTATTAATTTTTGAAAGACTTTTTTTTTCGGTCGACAGCTCGGCCAAGCTCGCCTGTGACGTCAGCTACTTAAGGATCCTTGTTAATTTTTGAAAGATTTTTTTTTTAACGAATACATTATTACTCTCTTTCCAATTTTTAAAAATCAATTTTTTTTAGAGCCCAGCTGGATTCGAACTCACAAACTAGCGAACATTGAACGGATGACTCTGACCGCTCGGCCACGCTCGCCTGTGACATCCGATACTTAAGGATACTTATTAATTTTTGAAAGACTTTTTTTAAAAACAAATTCATTATTTTTCTATTTCCAGATTTTAATTCATTGTTTTTCTATTTCCAGTTTTAAAATCAATATTTTTTAGGGCCTAGTTCGATTCGAATTCACAAACTAGCGAACATTGAACGGATGACTCTGACCGCTCGGCCACGCTCGCCTGTGACATCCGATACTTAAGGATACTTATTAATTTTTGAAAGACTTTTTTTAAAAACAAATTCATTATTTTTCTATTTCCAGATTTTAATTCATTGTTTTTCTATTTCCAGTTTTAAAATCAATATTTTTTAGGGCCTAGTTCGATTCGAATTCACAAACTAGCGAACATTGAACGGATGACTCTGACCGCTCGGCCACGCTTGCCTGTGACATCATATATTTAAGGATAATTATTAACTTGTGAAAGACTTTTTTTTAAAACAAATTCATTATTTTTCTATTTCCAGTTTTAAAATAAATTTTTTTAGGGCCTAGTTGGATTCTAACTCACAAACTAGCGAACATTGGACGGATGACTCTGACCGCTTGGCCACGCTTGCCTGTGACATCATACATTGAAGGATACTTATCAATTTGTGAAAGACTTTTTTTTTTTTAATAAAATTCATTATTTTTCTATTTCCAGTTTTTAAAATGCAATTTTTCTTTGAGCCCAGCTGGATTCGAACTCACAAACTGACCATCACTGAACGAATGACTCTGACCGCTCGGCCACGTTTGCCTGTGACGACAGCTACTTAAGGATCCTCATTAATTTTTTAAAGATTTTTTTTTAACAAATGCATTATTTCTCTCTTTCCAATTTTTTAAAAATCAATTTTTTTTAGGGCCTAGCTGGATTCAAACTCACAAACTAGCGAACATTGAACGGATGACTCTGACCGCTCGGCCACGCTTGCCTGTGACATCATATATTTAAGGATAATTATTAACTTGTGAAAGACTTTTTTTTTAAACAAATTCATTATTTTTCTATTTCCAGATTTTAATTCATTATTTTTCTATTTCCAGTTTTAAAATCAATATTTTTTAGGGCCTAGTTGGATTCGAATTCAAAAACTAGCGAACATTGAACGGATGACTCTGACCGCTCGGCCACGCTTGCCTGTGACATCATATATTTAAGGATAATTATTAACTTGTGAAATACTTTTTTTTTTAAACAAATTCATTATTTTTCTATTTCCAGTTTTAAAATAAATTTTTTTAGGGCCTAGTTGAATTCTAACTCACAAACTAGCGAACATTGGACGGATGACTCTGACCGCTTGGCCACGCTTGCCTGTGACATCATACATTTAAGGATACTTATCAATTTGTGAAAGACTTTTTTTTTTAATAAAATTCATTATTTTTCTATTTCCAGTTTTTAAAATGCAATTTTTCTTTGAGCCCAGCTGGATTCGAACTCACAAACTGACCATCACTGAACGAATGACTCTGACCGCTCGGCCACGTTTGCCTGTGACGACAGCTACTTAAGGATCCTCATTAATTTTTTAAAGATTTTTTTTTAACAAATGCATTATTTCTCTCTTTCCAATTTTTTAAAAATCAATTTTTTTTAGGGCCTAGCTGGATTCAAACTCACAAACTAGCGAACATTGAACGGATGACTCTGACCGCTCGGCCACGCTTGCCTGTGACGTCAGATACTTAAGGATACTTATTAATTTTTGAAAGACTTTTTTTTTAATTAAACAAATTCATCATTTTTCTATTTCCAGTTTTTAAAATGCAATTTTTCTTTTAGCCCAGCTGGATTTGGACTCACAAACTGACCATCACTGAACGAATGACTTTGACTGCTCGGCCACGTTTGCCTGTGACAACAGATACTTAAGGATACTTATTAATTTTTATTTATTTATTTATTTATTTATTTTTTTTTTTTAGAAATAAATTATTTCTTTTTTTCCAATTTTTGAAAAATGGATTCGAACTCACAAACTGACCATCACTGAACGAATGACTCTGACCGCTCGGCCACGTTTGCCTGTGACGACAGATACTTAGGGATCCTTATTAATTTTTGAAAGATTTTTTTTTAACAAATACATTATTCCTCTCTTTCCAATTTTTTAAAAATCAATTTTTTTAGGGCCTAGCTGGATTCGAACTCACAAACTAGCGAACATCGAACGGATGACTCTGACCGCTCGGCCACGTTTGCCTGTGACGACAGATACTTAGGGATCCTTATTAATTTTTGAAAGATTTTTTTTTTAACAAATACATTATTCCTCTCTTTCCAATTTTTTAAAAATCAATTTTTTTTAGGGCCTAGCTGGATTCGAACTCACAAACTAGCGAACATCGAACGGATGACTCTGACCGCTCGGCCACGCTTGCCTGTGACGTCAGATACTTAAGGATACTTATTAATTTTTGAAAGACTTTTTTTAAAAAACAAATTCATTATTTTTCTATTTCCAGTTTAAAATGCAATTTTTCTTGGAGCCCAGCTGGATTCGGACTCGCAAACTGACCATCCCTGAACGAATGACTCTGACCGCTCGGCCAAGCTTCCCTGCGACGTCAGCAACTTAAGGATCCTTATTAATTTTTGAAAGATTTTTTTTTTTTAACAAATACATTATTTAACAAATACATTTTAACAATACATTATTTCTCTCCTTCCAATTTTTTAAAAATCGAATCCAGCTAGGCCCTAAAAAAAATTGAACTCACAAACTAGTGAACATTGAACGGATGACTCTGACCGTTTGGCCACGCTCGCCTGTGACGTCAGATACTTAAGGATACTTATTAATTTTTGAAAGACTTTTTTTAATTAAACAAATTCATTATTTTTCTATTTCCAGTTTTAAAATCAATTTTCTTTTAGGGCCATTTTCAATTTTCTTTTAGGCTAAACTGACCATCACTGAACGAATGACTCTGACCGCTCGGCCAAGCTCGCCTGTGACGCCAACTACTTAAGGATCCTTATTAATTTTTGAGATTGTTTTTTTAACAAATACATCATTTCTCTCATTCCAATTTTTAAAAATCAATTTTTTTTTAGAGCCCAGCTGGATTCGAACTACCTTCCAAAATAGCGAACATTGAACGGATGACTCTGACCGCTCGGCCACGCTTGTCTTCAACGTCAGACACTTAAGGATCCTTATTAATTTTTGAAAGATTTTTTTAAAAACAAATTCATTATTTTTCTTCTTCCAGTTTTTAAAATGCACTTTTTCTTTGATCCCTGTTGGATTCGAACTCACAAACTGAGCATCACTGAACGGATGACTCTACCCGCTCGGTCGCCTGTGACGTCAGATACTTAAGGATACTTATTAATTTTTTAATGATTTTTTTTTTAATATGTACATTATTTTTCTATTTTTAATTTTTAAAAGGCAATTTATTTTTGGGACCAGCTGGATTCGAACTCGCAAACTGAACGAATGACTCTAATCGCTCGGCCCCGACGCCTTTGATACCAGATATTTAAGGATACTTTTTAATTTGTGAAATACTTTTTTTTTTTTTTTTAATAAAATTCATTATTTTTCTATTTCCAATTTTTAAAACGAAATTATTTTTGGGCCGAGCTGGATTCGAACTCAAAAACTACCATCACTGAACGAATGATTCTGACCGCTCGGCCACGACGACTTTGATATCCGATATTAAGGATCCTTATTAATTTTTGAAAGTTTTTTTTCTTTTTTTTTTTAAACATATACATTATTTTTCTATTTCCAGTTTTTAAAATGCATTTTTTCTTTACTTGCCCCAACGGATTTCGAACTCACAAACTGGCCAACACTAAACAGATGACTGTGACCGCTCAACCACGTTGCTTGTGATATCAAGTACTTAAGGATCCTTATTATCTTTTAAAAGACTTTTTTAAACGAATTTATTATTACTATTTGAGTTTTTAAAATGCATTTTCTTTGGCCCAACTGGATTCGATCTCAGACACTGAGCAGAACTGATCGGACGACTCTCACCACATGGCCAGTAATGTATGCTACTTAAGGATTCTTATTAAATTGTCATAGATTTTTTACTTTCTTCTATATGTAATATAGAGAAAGTATTGGTTTTGCGAAAATTTTCGACCTCCGTTTTTTTTATGGATTTACACGTTTTGAGATGTCTAGATCACGAATTGATAGTTTTTAAAAAATGTCTCTCTGTATCACTTTTTTGTGGACGCTGTATCTCACGAACCAATGAATGAAATTTAACTAAACTGGGTATTTAGTTGCACCCTGACATAAACTGGTGCTGATTGGATTTGTGCTTCAATCGCTCAACAGGTGGCGCTGTGATCGCATTTTTTTTTAAAATAATTCATAAAATTAATATGAATTATTGATAGTAGTAGTTAACTAGGAAAAAAAATTTTGTGCATGTGGGGGCATCGTCCCCCCCCCCCCACGGGGTGTAAAGTTTCAAGATGGGTATCTTTCGAAAGGCCTCTTCAATACCTTTAAAAGGAATGGTTGAGCTATAAATCAGTGATAATTTAAAACAAAGTTATCGATCTTTTTTACTTTTCATGAAAAAAAAAGACGCTGATTACATTTGGGGATCAATCACTCAACAGGTGGCGCTGTGATCGCATTTTTTCAAAATTTTTAACATGGCAGTATAAGACAAAATTTCGAATAAATGTGCATAATGAGAGTTATTTTAAACTTGTGATTGTAAAATTAATATGAATTATGGATAATAGTAGTAGCTAACTAGGAAAAAAAGATTGCGCATGTGGGGGCATCGGTCCCTCCCCCCCCGGGAGGGTAAAGTTTCAAGATGGGTATCTTTTGAAAGGTCTCGTCAATACCTTTAAAAGAAATGGTTGAATTATAAATCTGTGATAATTTGAAACAAAGTTATCGATTTTTTTCACTTTTGACAAAAAAAAAAAAAAAAAACTGAAAAAAGTTCGTCTTTTTTTATATATATATATTGTTACTGATTGAGTTTCTACAGGAAAATATAGAAGAAAGTCTTGTGGTGGCCACAACATACTAGTTTAATATGCATAAATGTAATTTAAAAAATCTGTGAACTGTAATACATCTGTGAACATGAGTGAATGTATACATAAAACATAAATTATTATTTATTTAACTTTGAATTTTTTCAAAGTTAACTTTCATTATTTACAAACTTGCATATCTGTAAAGAAAAAAAAAAATCCAATAAAATCGATTGAAAGGTAGCATATGAGGTGGGTTATTTCACTGCGTTAAAGCGGTTGAAAAGTTGCGTTAAAAAGTAGTAAAAAATGTAGTTGGGTAGTCTTTATTTGACGTGGATCGTTGAATAATTCTCAGGAAATATATCTTAAAATAACTAATGTTGGGAATGAATTACAAAAAATTCAAACATTGTCATTAGGGATGTGTCACGCAGATCGTGTTTAAATAATAATAATAATAGTCTTGTACAGATTCGAGAAGTTTTTAATTTTCTTTTCTTTTTCTTTTATTTGTTTAAAATCACGGACACAGTTTTATTTTATTTATTTATTTATTTTTCAGTACATTGTTACTGTTGTGACGTCATTTTCTCTATTAAATGAATATATTTTTTAAATGTTCAATCTTTTGAAAACATGGATAATATTTTAGGAGTTTTCGATAGTTGGACATTTATCGAAATCTAAAATTTATCGAAAATATAATTAAAAAATGATTTTGATGAAATTCTGACAAAAGCGGAATTTAGTTTAGGACGGAGGACTATTATTATTATTATTTCAAATTATAACATCGCTTTCAAATTATTCAGTTATATTGTCGATAAATTTTAGATTTCGATAAATGTCCAACTGTCGAAAAATGATTTCGACAAATGTCCCACAAAAATAAATAAATAAATAAATAAAACGTATCGCAAACTTAAAACTCCCTTGGCGTGAATAGGAGGATGGTAGAAGACACGCGCACAGTTCTTAGTTTGTTCTTACTAAAAGAATGAAAATATAAACTTTATAAACATAAAATAATTTTAAATACCAAAGAGTTAAAAAAAAAAAAAAAACCGTTTGAGTTAAAGGTCTTTTTGCAACGCATCGGCGCATATGTTATACACGACTGAACTCTACTGCTATTTGACAATATCATAATTAAAATTAGAAATTCTAACTTCTAAACTTTTATTAAATTCACTTCATACTTTCATTTAAATATTTATTTTAATTTATAATTGTTGCCAAGAAAATTAAACTTTAAATTTTACATCTACTTTTTAAGATAGCACGCGATCGTGTTTTATATAAAAATCAAATCATTAAATTCATAGTTTTATTTATTTTTATTTCATATTATTGCACGCACACTATTTATTTCCTAATTCAAAATTATTAAAAAAATCTTTTTCGATATCTCTTGTAACGATACTGATTATTATTAATTTTCATTTCTTTTTCTTTCAAAAAAAAAAAAAAAAAAAAAGATTTTGATGAAATTCTGGCAAAAACAGAATTTAGTTTAGGACGGAGGACTATTAGTTTTTTTTTCTTTTTTCTTCCCAATTATAACATCGCTTTCAAATTATTCAATTATATCTTCGATAAATTTTAGATTTCCAACTATCGAAAAATGATTTCGACAAATATGTTATACACGATAGTTGGACATTCTAACTATCGAAAACGACAACGCAAAAATCCCTGTCTGAGACTAATAGGACCTCAGTCCTTTAAAAAAAAAAAAAAAAAAAAAAAAAAAAAAAAAAAGTAATTTCTAACTATCACTATCTTCAGAAACTTATATCATTATAAGAATGTCGCAAAATTTATTATTTTTTAAAGAGTATTAGAAAATTTATAGCAAACTTAAGAAAATTTATAATTAAATACAACTTTACAAAAAAATTTTTTAAGTATACATGTAAGAATACAGGTGTGAATGTTTATGCACGTGTGTTCGATAACAGTGATAAGAAGATTCCTAAAAGTTATACCTAAAGTATAATTGTTGAAACTAGAGAAATTTTTTTAACATCAACTATTATTTTGTACTAAAGTAACTTCTGAAAAATGATAGATTCACTCTCTTAGGTAAAATATAATTCTATGTGATAGAATATTTTCCTAAACTTATCCCTAACAGCACAGTTAGGCTTAACTTATCCACAGTACATCTTAAGGACGTTTCTGGGATGTCTTTTCATCCAGAAGACATCTTGAAGATATCCTGGGGAAGCGATGTGCTGTCTGGGTGAAGACTTCTTTTGAACCAGAGAATTTTTTTTCGAAACTGATAAACTTTTAATTTTGCATTCTATGAAGTTCTTTTAACATTGTTCAACTTATTTTTTAAAATGAAGAATTTTACTTCAAATATTTTTTTTTTCCTAAACAAAATTTTCATTTAAAGTTTTTTATTTATTTTGAATTTTACATTTCATTACATAAAATTTGCTTGAGCATTGTTCTTATAAAATATTGAACGGAACATAATTCAAAATAATAGATAATACTCTTGGAGGGGTGAAAAGGTTTTGTTAAATGATCCAAGGCAGCGCCGGGTTCGAATTTCCCTTATACATTTAAGATTTAATCATCTTTTAGCTTAATTTTCACTTACATTATCTTTTTTCATAAAACATTTAGTGAATTTTACTAGAAGACCTTTAATTAATATTTTGTAATTAATATCATTTTAATGGCTGAATCCTTCTTCAACAATAGCATTCTTAGGTTAAAAAAGATCTGTGCAGGCATATAATAGAAAAATCCCTCGCACACACACGCGCGAAAACTACTTTCTTATGGAAATATTTTTACTACAAGGTACCGAACCGAGTTCGAATCCCAAGTGGATCCTCTTTATTTCTACACTTTATTTCATTCTTTCTACTTAATTTTTACTCTCATTGTCATTTTTCATAAAACATTTGTAATATTTTGCAAGAAAATCCTTAATTAATATTCTGTAATTTCTATCATTTTAATGACTGAATCATTCTCAAACAATTGCCTTCTTTTTAAAACTAGACAAAAATAACCTCTTTTTAAAACCACCATCATCTTTTACGATAAAACCACTCATATTTTTGTAATAAAATCCTCAATTAATATATTTTAATTATTATTATTCTGTAATTAATACAATTTTAATGATTGAATCCTTCTCAAACAAAGCATTCTTTTTAAAACTAGTGAAAAATAACCTCTTTTTAAAACCATCATCATCTTTCACAAAAACCACTCATTAATATAATTTCATTAATTAATACCCTCGTCACGTTTCACGGTTAAGTCAGAGGGGGCGCTCCGAGCTCCCGTGAACCCTGGATAATCTCAGAGATACGACAGGTACTTAGTACGCATGCTCAGTGGACAGACGCTTGTCCAGATTCCCTCTTGCTACAGTCACCTTTTACAATGCTTGGCGCTGATCGCGCATTTTGGTGATTTATCCGTGTAAGTTTTTAAAGATATTCTCTAAAGTAAAGCAAAAAAAAAAAAAAAAAAAAAAATTTCTTTGCAATCAAACTAAGATACATTATGAATTACGTTACATTCATTTTATTATTATTATAATTATTATTTAAATTTAGATTACATTTCTACATTCATAGAAATAATTTACACCATCTTATCTATCATACTGCATATCAAAAAATCTGAATTTTAATACTCTTTAGTTTTTAATAATATACTGTGCAACTGTAGTCTAAAAATATCTCCTTATATTATTAAAATATGTACGCGTGTGTGTTTTTGTCTGTCAGTGTGTGTGTGTGTGTCTGTGAGAAACGGCTTGAAACGGATAAGGCTCCGCCGCTAACGGTCGCACGGACTTCGAACAGGTACCGTCGGACAGAGAATTTATCGCAGATGCACGATATGTAATTTGCTAAACGATGCGACCCTAATTAGCGGAGATATTAATTAAAATGTCGACCATTGTCTAACGAAAAAACGATTCGAAATCGCGGGCGACCGCCATTTTGTTACAGAAGAGCCTACCTCGAAAGAAAAAGCAATGAGGGAAATTTTCGTGGGTTTTTGAAAAGCGATCGCTTCCGATCTGTTGGAAATATCGAAAATACACCTGTACGAGGAGAAAGAGCATTTATTACCGATTCTTACGGTACAATTTTTTTTTAAAAATACGGATTTTTTATATTTTTAAAAAAAGTTTTAAAAAGGGTCGAAAATTTCGTTTTTTCGCGGTCGTCTATTTTGAAACGTCCTGTACGACAGGGTAACAATTCCATTTCTTAACAACTGGTACATTTTAATTGCAAATTAAATTTTATCTTTACACGCCGGACATTTTTGCAATATTCTAATACGCGTATTTCAATTTCTAATTACGATTGATTTATTTTTTATACATCATACGAAAGATATTTTAAAGTTCTTTTACATAATTCAAAGTTTTCAACAGATTTACACGTTTTGAGGTCTCCTGAATCAGTGTTCTTTCATGGCGCTGTAATATTTTCAAATTTCAATATTTCAATTTCTAATTATGATTAAATTATTTTTAATACATCATTCGAAAGATATTTTAAAGTTCTTTTAAATTATCGAAAATTTTCACCAGATTTACACGTTTTGAGGTGTCCTGATTCAATTTTCTTTTATGGCCCTGTAATATTTTCAAATTTCAATATTTCAATTTCTAATTATGATTAAATTATTTTTAATACATCATTCGAAAGATATTTTTAAGTTCTTTTATATTATCGAAAGTTTTCACCACATTTACACGTTTTGAGGTGTCCCGAATTCGTTTTCTTTTGTATCTCAGATACTAATTATAATAATTTCATAAGTAATACATCATTAGAAAGCTTTTTTGATTTGGAATCGAACAGTGGAATACAGAAATTTCTACCGCCAAATGGCGCTGTAATTTTTTCAAATTTCAATATTTCAATTTCTAATTATAATTAAATTATTTTTCATGCATCACTCGAAAGATATTTTAAAGTTCTTTTAAATTATCAAAAGTTTTCACGAGATTTACACGTTTTGAGGTCTCCTGAATCAGTTTTCTCTTATGGTGCTGTATTATTTTCAAATTTCAATATTTCATTTTCTAATTATGATTAAATTTTTTTTAATGCATCATTCGAAAGATATTTTAAAGTTCTTTTATATTACCGAAAGTTTTCACCGGATTTACACGATTTGAGGTGTCCTGAATTAGTTTTCTTTGTATCTCAGCTACTAATTAAAATAATTTCATAAGTAATACATCATTAGAAAGCGTTTTTGAATTGGAATGGAACAGTGGAATACAGAAATTTCTACCAACAGATGGCGCTGTAATATTTTCAAATTTCAATATTTCAATTTCTAATTATGATTAAATTATTTTTAATACATCATTCGAAAGATATTTTAAAGTTCTTTTAAATTATCGAAAGTTTTCACCAGATTTACACGTTTTGAGGTGTCCTGAATTAGTTTTCTTTTGTATCTCAGCTACTAATTAAAATAATTTCATAAGTAAGACATCATTAGAAAGCTTTTTTGAATTGGAATCAAACAGTGGAATACAGATATTTGTACCAACAGATGGCGCTGTAATATTTTCATATTTTAATATTTCAATTTCTAATTATGATTCAATTATTTTTAATACATCTTTCGAAAGATATTTTAAAGTTCTTTTAAATTATCGAAAGTTTTCACCAGATTTACACGTTTTGAGGTGTCCTGATTATGTTTTCTTTTGCATCTCAGCCGAATGAGTTAGATCGTTCAAAATTGGTATACGTAGGTTAATTAAGAGGGCCTGAAAGGGTGGAGAAGAAATAGGCGTGCACCGCGCGCGTATCCCTTAACTTGTGCACGCGACTGCGCTGCCGAAGGCAGTGGGGACCCGGTGCGAGTTTTTTCCCGATCAGAAATGATTTTTTTTTAGGGGGCACGAAGGCTCGGTGTCGTGCCCTTAGCGGAATGGGTGAAAAGGAAGAAGGAGGAATAGAAGAAGGTGTGCATCTGGAAGATAGAAATATGTTATTCAAATGCACAAAATAATGCTTTCTATGGAATGTAGTATGATTAGCATTAGATTTACAAAGGCACGCAAAAATATTCAGTTACACTAAGGATTATTATTGGAAATTTTCTGAATTGCATTTTCTTTTACATTAAGCGTTTATTCGACCATTTTTTAAAATGTGAATATGATTTGAATTAGCGTATTTGTCTATTCTACTGTCCGTTTGTCCGCCTCCAGCGCCCACAAATATTTTAAGAATTTTTTATTTTTACTCTCTTCTATATTCAATAGAAGACAAGTGGTGCCCGAGACCGGCAAGTGGTGCTACTATACAGCGATTTCTACAATTTAAGGAAAAGCTACATCTCAGGAATTACTGCACAGAGTTCCATATAAATTTATATGTTGATGCACCTTAACCTGAGTATCTGCCAACTTTTGGTGTCAACCGCTCCACAGGTGGCGCTGCTATACAGCGGTTTCCGCAGTTGAAGGAAAGGCTATATCTCAGGCTCTATTGCGTATTACCAAACAAAACATGATGTGAAGGCCATTGTGAGATATTATGCTGCTTCAAATTGGGTGCTTATCGGCCAATAGGTGGCGTTGCCATACTGCAAATTTCCTCGACAATGTGAAAGCTATATCTCAACTTCTATAGCTCATAACTTTACGAAACTTGATATGTGACATAACTATTATAAAAATGCATTTCTTAAGATGTCATTTATAGATAACTAGCAGGCAACGCCCGCTTCGCTGGTCCCTATTTTTAAATGAATCGCTATAATTACTGAATTCTCAAAATTGCATTAATTTTTATCATCACGTGAAAAAAAAAAAAAAAAAAACAGAAAAAAAAATCTTATTAGGAAAAATGTCGCACCGGGTTCTCACTGCCTTCGGAAAAAATTCCCAAAATGCTCTAACTCTTATTTCTATTATTTTCCACCTTCGCCCCCCCCCCTCCCGTCTATCCTAATAATTTTAAAAATTCGAAAATATCCACAATCGATTTGTAGTTATCGAAAACCTCCATATACCAATTTTGAATGCTCTAACTCTATTCTATTTTTTTCCCCTCCGCCCCCCCCCCTTCCCGGCCCTCCTAATAACTATACACTTTCGAAAATACCCCCATTCGACTTGCTGGCCTCTAAAACCTATCTGTACCAATTTTGAACGGCCTAACTGTATTTCTATTTGTTTTTGCCCACAACCCCCCTTCCCACCCCTCCTAATAATTTTAAAAATTCGAAAATATCCGCAATCGATTTGTAAGTATCGAAAACCTATCTGTACCAATTTTGAACGATCTAAATCTATTTTTAATTTTTTGCCCCCCCCCTCTCCCCTCCCCCTTTCTCGCCCCTCCTAATAACTTTACACTTTCGAAAATATCCCCATTCGACTTGCAGGCCTTTAAAACCTATCTGTACCAATTTTGAACGGCCTAACTGTACTTCTATTTGTTTTTGCCCATAGCCACCCCCCATACTGCCCCCCCCTTCCCACCCCTTCTAATAATTTTACAAATTCGAAAATATCCGCAATCGATTTGCAAGTATCGAAAATCTCTATGTACCAATTTTTAACAATCTGACACTATTATTATTTTTTTGCCCCCTCCCCCCCCCCAAAAAAAAAAAAAAATGAGTTTTTGGAAATATTTTCAAGAAGACGCTTGGCGGTTTTTTTTTTTTTTTTTTTTTTTTTTGACATCTTTGAGCTATTACTTTTACTCGAAAATCCGTATTTTTCTAAATCATTTATACCCCCTTCTCCCGTTAAAAATCCAAAATTCCAAAATCGCAGGAAAGGATTTTTTCGTATTCAAGTCTAGTCTCCTCATCTGCAATTTCTTCACTGTGAAGTTATTTGGAGCCGAGTTATACTTATAAATGTGTTTTTGCCTTATGCGCCTCCGAAAATGATTTATACCCCCTTCCCCCCTTAAAAATCCAAAATTCCAAAATCGCAGAAAATGATTTTTTTGTTTTCAAGTCTAGTCTCTCCCTCTGCAATTTCTTCACCGTGAAGCAATTTGGAGCCGAGTTGTTCTTATAAAGGTGGTTTTTGCCTTCTCACCTTCGAAAATCATTTTCAGCCCCTCTCCCCCCTTAAAAATTAAAAATTCCAAAATCGCAGAAAATGATTTTTTTGTACTTAAGTCTAGTCTCCCCATCTGCAATTTTTTCATCGTGAAGTAATTTGGAGCCGAGTTATGCTTATAAAGGTGTTTTTGCCTCCTGCGCCTCCGAAAATCATTTTCACCCCTTTTCCCCCTTAAAAATCCAAAAATCCAAAATCGCAGAAAATGATTTTTTTGTATTCAAGTCTAGTCTCCCCATCTGCAATATCTTCCTCGTGAAGCAATTTGGAGCCGAGTTATGCTTATAAAGGTGTTTTTGTCTTCAGCAACTCCGAAAATCATTTTCACCCCCTTCCCCCCTTAAAAATCAAACATTCCAAAATCGCAGAAAATGATTTTTTCGTATTCAAGCCTAGTCTCCCCATCTGCAATTTCTTCCCTGTGAAGTAATTTGGTGCCTAGTTGTACTTATAAATGTGTTTTTGCCTTATGCGCCCCCGAAAATCTCATTTTTACCCCCTATCCCCCCTTAAAAATCCAAAATTCCAAAATCGCAGAAAATGATTTTTTTGTATTCAAGTCTAGTACACTAGTTTGTCAAGTCTAGTACACATATTGTATTCAAGTCTAGTTTTGTACTCCTAGTTAAAATAACACCGAGGCGCCACTGGAATTTTTATATCATTCCTTTTAAAACTGTTATTTTGAATTTGAAATGCGAATGAAAAAGCATCAGTGAGTGTATTTTAAATATCTGTCTGATCTTGAAGTTAAAAATATTACGTTTGCATTATAAATATAAATAAAAGATAAAAGTGAATGTATATTTTCTATGTATATTTTATATCTATGTCTATTTTAACTAATTGCAAAGCGTCACTTAAAATTTAATATCATTATTTTTAAGACTCATATTTCAAATTCTTATAGCCACAAAGTAGCGGCGTCACAAACTTTTAAGCCGTTAAGGGTTTTTTGTACTGATTTATATTACACAGGATTTTTCCTTCACTAACATGGATCGGCTGCGACTTAGGACAGATCTTCGGTGAGCATTTGCGTTCCAGAATCTGAAACTCCTATTTTGTGATGCTCCCATTGGATTCATTAACTATACGGTTTGTGTTTGGCCTCCTTCTATTTGTTTAGATATCGTCCTCACTGATACCAGGCATTCTTTTCGCCTTTTCAATCACAGACACTTATCGCTCATTTCTGTTTCCGTTTAACCTTATGTTTTCATTTTAATAATCCAATCATACAATTAAAGGAGAAAAAAAAAAACTTCATTTTATATATTTAATTCAATTCAATTATTATTTTTTTCTGCGTATTTAAATGAGTGCGTTTGCTTACTTCCACGTATGTGACAGGGAAGATTCCTATGAGACCATGGTGCTCGCCTTCATACCAATTCTTGTCGATCTGCTTGCTGATGTACACTATGTCGCCCTTGTTCAGGCTAAGCTCTCTAAAATAAAGGGAAAAACAAAAATTAAAAATCTGCCGAGGGCATCACATGACACCCACTGGAATATATCTTATACTTTTAAGCGAGCAAGGTTTGTATATATATATATATAATAGCTACAAATCTTGCTCGCTTAATAGTATAAGATTATATATATACATATATATATATATATATATATATATATATATATATATATATATATTTACTTATTTTCACTGTTCTCGAAAACGGTAGCTCGGACAGTTACGTGCTGACACAAAAGTGCCCCCCGAAGGGTCCTTGTGCACCTCGAAGCAAGATCTTCGAATTTTTAATTAGTTTTCTTTTAATTAATTAAAATATGAAAATAATAACCTCATAATAGCTTTAAAATTAGCCATTTAAATTTTATCAATAATTTACGAGTTCATTTTTTTTTTTTTTTTTTTTTTTTTTGACAGGAAAATAAATATTTATTTAAAAGCGAACAATAAAATATTACAAAAAAATAAATTATGCATCTCATAAAAATTGACGTCATTATCACTTTAAAAAACTTATACACATTGATAAAGTACTAATGTAGTTTACTATGCTAAAATGTTCTTTTTTTTTTTACTACTATTTTTTTATATATTTACTGTCAAGTTGCTATTCAAAATTAAAGCTTAGAGTAGTAACTCTAAAATCTATGAACCATAAATTTATTTTATGGTTTATTTATTTATAGATCCTTCTAGACGATTTTTTAAATTTTGACGTTGAAGTAGTACACCGATCATTTTTCGCCAAGAAGTTTAATTTAGCAACTGTCATGTTAATCTAGGTAGCGTATCAAAAATATAAATAAATTATAAAATATTACAAAAAGAAAAAAAAATTAAACCAAAATAGTAGTCGCATAAATGATCTATTTTTAGAAAAAAATAGATCTTTAACTTTATAGAAAAAAATTCAGTTATAAAATATAGAAAATTTATTTCAGCAAGCACTATTTTAAACCTAAAAACCATTAAAACTAGTTTGCATAGGTGGACTCTGCTCAGTTCCCCATCATATTTATGTTCTCATAAATTTCTAGTGCGAGACATATTATAATCATGTTAAAAGAAATGAATTTGACCAAAGCTTGATACAGTGACAGAATGAAATCCCCGCCTAATAGGCTATCCACCGTTCACTTCGATATATTTATTTTATTCTAATCTATTAATTTATTTTATCAGGGTGAATTCCGTTGTTTAGTTTTCATGCTACTATTTCCAATGCAATAATCCTCAAAATTCATATTTATATAAAAAATTTACAATTTCGCTATGTTGATAAAATCGTAAATTACGAATAATTCACGAAATTTTCCTATTAGATTATTTGTATTCAACCATGTTCAAACAAATATCGTAAATGTAATTTTGAAGTATCTAATGTATTTATGATCCTCAAAATGGAAGTTTATGCTCAATTTATGCTTCACCTTATTCTGACGTGTTAAGTAAATCGTAAATTCCAAATAACTTACAAAATTTTTATATTGGAAAATTCATAGTCATTAATATTCATGCCAGTGTCCTCAATAATATATCAAAAGTAGTCTGATATCTTTACGATGAAAATATCTCTCAAAATTGACGTTTATGTGAAATTTTACCCTATTCTGCTATGTTAAGAAATTCGTAAATTTCCAATAACTTGCGAAATTTTCAAAGTAGCATATCTATAGTTACTGATGTTCATTCCGGCATCCAAACTGATATTTTAAAACTGGTCTGACATTTTTACAGTAAAAAGTTTCCATTTAATGCACGTTTAAGTGAATTTTTGTCCTATTCTTCCATGTTAAGAAAATCGTAATTTTCTAATAACTTACGAAGTTTTTTAATTCGAATGTTGCAAATGAATAGGGTTCTTGCCAGTATCGAAAGTAATATTTTGAAACTGATCTGACTTCTCTGCGACTATATTTGTTCTTGAGATATCGTGTACAAACTCATTAACGGACTAACGAACTAACAGACACCCTACAAATTTTATGATTTTCGGATTCCTCATACCTGAAAACGTGTAAAAAAGGGAAAAAACCGAGGTCGAAAATTTTCACGATTACCTAAGTTCCCCATACCTATAGTATGATGGGGAACTAAAAAAAATCTGGTGTAAAACAACCACACGACTTCCACTATTACACGCATTATATGCATTTTTTTTTTTTTTTTTTTGGAGATATGTACGTAATTTTGGTGAATATATGAATTATATATAATTTTGGAGAATATATGAATTATATGTAATTTTGGAATATGGATATTAGTTAGAGCAGCCACTGATTATTCGGGCAGTCAAAGCGAGAAAAATCATTCTGCGTGCCTGCGTCATCGTTAATGATGCCCTTGCAGAAGAAAGATCGAGCGTTACAACAGCAGCAATAGCTTGGCTGCACTGCGTTTATTAAAGGGATTGCGAAAAAAACCGATGTCGACGAATGGTTTGAAGAAGATGATTAGCTGGCAGGAAGAGGGCGGATTGAAAATGCCGAAGAAGTCACTATTGCTGTGGTTGAAATGGCCTCCAGTTCCCGCTATTCTTCAGCAAGGGTTCGATCGGTTGTTGGCGACTGCTTAGTCAACAGTACGAAAAATTTTGCGATCCATTTTAAAATGGTATCCGTATTTGCACATTGTATCCGTTATTTGCACGTTTGCCACGCTCAGAATTTGGTAGCCGATTTTTGGCGAGAATGGACGTGGATGCCTCAGGTAATTCTACGGTCCTTTTTTTCCTTTACATGGGGCTGTGAATAATCAAAACTGCCGCATACGGGGAACGGCAGTTTTGATTATCCGTACAAGATCCCCTCCTAACCGCATTCACCAACGTAATCAGAATGCAGTGGTTACGTGACTCCATTTACTACGGATTTTGTCCTCGGATCGTTTTTCTTTGAAACTTTCACTCCTTAAGGTCCTAAAAGGTGCTCTGTCCCTCCGACAGCAAGTCATTCGTGCTTTACAGGAACAGACCACCCTCATACAGGATGGACCAAGTCTGCTTCGTGCTAACTTCGGCGAGAATCTCTACTTTTCTGGTGGTGGGCTATAGGCAATATGGGCTTTAGGTAAGACCTAACATAAAACTTTAATTGAGTTGAAAGCCACCCATGTTGCTGCTTCGCGCCACATAATGAATGCGCTTTCAACGTGTAATGGATATCAACACATTCTGCAATTGAATATATTTTAATGACTCGGACAGTCTTCTTTAAGTGCCACAATTCTCCCTGGTGGTCAAAATTTGAACTATTTTTTTTATTGCAGAAATCGTTTCCCAATGGTCCATATAACGTATATACCAAATTTCATCAAAATCCGATAGGCAGAACGGGTTCTAGATGAGGGTCACTTTAATTATAACCACCTTGTGAACTGAAACTTACTACAATATAATATGCGTGAAAAAAGTGTACGCTTATTTACGTATACACTTAACAGAATTCCAATACAACATGGACTACAAACATTAAGTATTTTTTGATTTGGTTTTTTTTTTTTTCTTTTTTATATAAATGCATACTCACTTTCTTTTTTCTTCTGCAGCGAAGAGAGTCGATTCACTAACCAAGGACTGGATGTTAATGGTTTTACGTAGATTTTTACAAGTTGTGGTAAGTAAATTGAATGCTAATTTAGTGTCTAAACTTTTGAATTCTTTGTATTTACAGAAAATAAAATTGTTACTCTGAAATATTTTCCAATCAAGCCATTTTCTTTCCAAACTTTTACTTCACACTGAACAAAGCAGAGGTCCAGGAACAGAAAAGTTGCTCCTTATCTCTGATAATAAGCTTTATTAAGAAGAGGGAAAAAAAAAAAAAAAAAAGAGCAATGAATCTGAATTAAAAAAAAAAAAACTTCGATATAAAGCAAAAGAGGGGGTGGGGGGGGACAAAGCATTGCCTCTAAAAAAAAAAACGAAAGACCGATTATGGCCCCCCATATTTTTTTTTTTAAGTCGGCGCTTATGTTAACCGCTATAAAAGGTTTTGTGATGGCCAAAGCATACTAACTACGTTAAAAATGGTTTCGTGAAAATAATATCCATGTTTATATCCATGTTTCGTGAAAATAATATCCATGTTTATATCCATGTTTCGTGAAAATAATATCCATATTTTACCCTGGTCAGTTGAGTCTGTAAAACCTATGAGGGGGGGGGGGGCGCCAATAGAGAACAATCTCCCAACTCAAGTCAAGTTTCTCCTTTTATTACTCCCGGTGTGAGCCTTTTTTTTTTTTTTTTAAACACACTTGACATCGTGAGTTATTTTACCACCGCACTTTAGAATGTAGAAAACGAGGCGGAAAAAAGCTAAAAACTCCATAGAAATAGCATGGGACGAAAACCAAAAAAACTCACAATGTCAAGTGTGTTAAAAAAAAAATAAATAAAAATAAAAAGGGGCTCACACCGGAAGTAATAAAAGGACAAATTGACTAAAAAAGACATCGAGTAGCGGCTGGGGCATTGGTCCTATCGTCCAGGATTAATACGTCTCGCCTAGTATTTTTCTTTCTGAATTTTTCACTTTTATAACTCAAAAAGATTGATTTTTTTCAAGTACGCTGAAGAGCTTGTTTATATTAGATATCATTAGAGACATGTCTTACTAGAGTAGAACGGGCCGTCTATTATTATTGTTGAACAAAACAGACCTAAAATCACTACACTTACCTGGGAGTCTGTGCTACGAAAGGGTAGAGGGCCCTGGCCATCGTTTGCGGAGGAGGTCCTCTATGTCCAGGCGGAGCGAGTTTGTTGCTGTAGCTCGTTTCGAATGGATTGTCATAGCGGTTCAGAGGGATGGGAGATTTTTGCGATGGGCTGGAAAAAGAAAAAAAAAAACAGATACGTGAACATACTGCAATTACAATCCAATGCGAGAAACATTAATCGCATTCAGCTTTTTATTTCTCTCAACCCGACAACTGATTTTTGAGGCGTGACTATCCAACCAGAATGCCAATAGGATGTTAGAGAACAAAATTATTCAAATACATTACGATTAGGTAGACAATGCACTCAACTAGATGCATAATTATTACAACGCAAGATCTTTGTTTAGGAATGGTGCCTATTTAAAGTAGTTTGTGCTGCTTAAAAATCTTTTGTCTTTTTAAACAGCTGCATTTTTCAAGCCCATTTTCTTTCTCGAGGGTCGCCAACTTTTTAGACTTCATGGACCACTTAAGAAACATAAATGAATCTGCAGAACGCGCCCATTTTACAAATACCGAAATAAACCTATCTAATAATACGAACGCATATCGAAATTGATCCTAACAAATATGCTTAAAGGAAGTTCAGTTGACATAATTCAAATCAGCCTAATTTGGATGCAAAATATCAAAATGGTTGTGTTTTGGGTGTCTCTTATTTTCTTAGTCTGTGTACACGATATCTCACGAATAAATGATCGCAGACAGGTCGGACCCGTTTTAAAATGTTATTTATGACACTGGTAAGAAGCCTATTTATTGGTCCCAAACGGACAGCAAAGTCTATCTTCTGCATAATGTCAGTCAGTTTAACAATGGGCTATTCCAATCCTTCAGAAGGGCTCTTTCCCGCTATGCAAACATGTGTGTGGGAGATGCAACGGATAGCAGCTCCTCTGCTTGGATTCATGTCGGAATAGGCTAAAGTTCCTTCATCGTTCGTCCTCTAGCGAAACACTTCTATTGCCGTCTATTAAAATAAAATTATTTTCTATGGCTCTGTCGTAAAGATTTAATCTGTCTGTTGCAGGTCCATTTCTAATGATTCAGAGATCAGTTGAGATGACATTAAAGGTAGTCCTTGCACAGATGAAGGATTGTTGCATCTTCCCTTCAAAGGAAAATGAAATTATTATCAAGAACTCGACTTGTCGCAGATATTGCTCGATTTATGCCTACTCCAATTAAAACGCTCATTCGTCCACACTCTGTTGGTGGCATGAAATACCACAAATCTATGAAATCATAATGCGGATCCGTTTCACTCAAATCTGTTGTGCAGTAGTCGACTGAAGACTGTGTTGGAGAAGAGTCATCGTTATTTTTGTATGGCCCTCATTCATAATTATCAGTCTTAAACGGGTGATGTTTCTTGTCTACGACTTCTGTGTTCATTTAAATTCTCCAAATATAATTTCAAATGATGTAATTTAGTGAGCACCTTTTGAGCAACCACTGATTCTTCCGATTTGTGAGTCTGATAGTGTTCAGACATTACCTACACGACGATGGATGCTTAGTCGTGCCCAAGCAGGTTTTGCGACAGATTTGACGCCATTCCTAATTAATATATTTGCTGTTGCTTATGCCACTCGGAAATTCCGAGCCCCGGCAGTGGAAGTATCCGGATTTAAGGCAGTAGGAGTGCGCCTTCCGTTTTTCAGAGGAGTGCCACATAGGGAGGAAGGACGACTTAGCTCCAGAAGCTTGCGAAAGATGGCAGCACCAGCAAACCACAGGACCTCGAATTTTGATTCGGATCAAAGGCGAGTTTAACCCATGTTCCAGTACCCCAGAGGTATAATTTTTTTTGTAACTTGGGGGACTTTGCGACCACGACGGAATTTAACGTGCACCAGTCGCCATTAGCGTACATGACGGCCTTCGGTCGGCTCGAGGACGGAACCCACGATCTTTCGATCACGAACTCGCTGCTCTTACCGACCAGGCCCCTAATTAATATATTTGTTGACGCATGCGCGTTGATCACATGTCGCAGGAGAAGAAAATAGGTTTTCTCTTAAGCAGAGCGGATAGCACTAGGATTAGACTCAGATAAGTTGTATAATCCAGTACTTCATTATGAAGAACTGGAAATATAACCATCTGAAATGTGGATAAGAACTGATATTATAAAGAAATCAAATAATATTGGATGATTACTACAAAATAGGTTGAAATCCAAAACTTCATCTAAGTATTTTATATTTGTATATATTTTCATTTAGTTCACATTAAATAATATTTTAAAGGTCCGCCGAGATAATATTCTTTTGTAGTAAAGTTTCTACAAAATACTGGTCCGTCTGAGCAGGAGCTCGGATCAGTTGAAAAAATGGATACAACAACTAAATTAGTGAAAGCAAAAACTTCCTTGAAAGGAAGTCTAACAAGAATTGAAAGTTTTATTGATAGGCTTCGAAAGAACAAATTAATATAACTGAAAGAAGTAAAACGTTAAGAAGATCGACCAGCTCCAAACGAAGCTTGAAGAATTAAAAATGTGCTCCTTTGGACTGAAAAAAGTATCGGACGCTGAAATGTCCGAGTTCGAAAACGATGTTGAATTTTGTGGAAATCGTCTAGAACAGTCTGATGTAAGCTTAAAGGATTTAATTAAATCTTATGAAGAATGTATAAATTCTGCAACTGACGGTGATAAAAAAGAGAATGAATCTACAAATAAAACTAAAATTCCACCTATTGTACTTCCCACATTTTACGGGAAATATGAACATTTTAGTAATTTTAAAAATCAATTCAAATCACATCAAATGATAAACTCGGTCAGTCGCAGAAACTGTATTACTTAAATTCTTGCCTATCAAATGAAGTAAAAGAATTTGCTTCAACATTTGACACATTTTCTTCTTTATATTGAAGCGTTGGAATCCCGAAATGTTAATAAAAGATTAATTGTTGAATATTCAATCTATTTTAAATTTTAAAAGAATACAAAAAGGAAAATATATTATCTTAAAAAGCTTGTTTTCGAAATAGTGCATGTAAATATCTGCGAGAATTGGGGAGAGAGGGGAACCCATGGCTAAACCTTCAGACTGACGATAGAATTTATTTTGGAAAGAAAAAGTGGTTTGTGATAAACAAATGCGGGTAAGAGAAATTAATTCTTGTATTTCAAAAGATGTGAACTGCCCTCACACTAATCTCACTATGGTTTCTTTTGATGTAAAATCTCTTTTCACTAATGTTCCAATAAGTGGCGCCCTCTGCTGTCTCGAAAATAGATTAAAAGAGTTTCATTTCACATCTTTTGAAATACAAGAATTAATATCAACACATCAATCGTCACAATATTGACCATGTCTTAGAAACTTTAAATTCAATTGACTGTTTACGTATGAAATTGTAACATACTGACAATTGACTGTTTACGTATGAAATAGAAAACAATGGCTCCCTTCCATTTCTTGATATCCTCGTCTCTCGCACTGTAGAATGATTTTCAACCACCGTCTATCGTAAAAATTTTGCAGTTTCCCTTCCTCCCCATGCGCGTTCATGTCACCCACCTAACCAAAAAATGGCTGCTTTCTATACTTTTGTAAACCGTGCCCTTAATATTTATTCAAATCCTATTTTATTAAAATCTGAAATTAAATACCTGAAAGCAATTGCAATTGACAGAGGTTATGACCCTTCCATTATAGACAAAGCCATCCAAAAATTACAGCTCCCTCGTATTTCGTCTACTAAATCAGTCTCTTATAATATCAGTATTGTTTTACCCTATTTTCCTAAATCTAGTCAAACCATAGCTAAAATTCTCAAACAATATGATTTTTAAATAATATTTTCGCCTTTCAATAAACTCACCTTTTCTCAGTTAAAAGATCCCATCGATATGCATAATTCTTGGGGCATTTATGCATTTATAGTATTGCCTGTCAGTGTGGTTTATCATATATTGGCCAAACTAAACGCAGTCTTAAATTTCGTCTAAAAGAACATATGAATTACGTCCGCAAACAAGAAACCAATAAATCGGCTATTTCTAAACATTGCTGGGAAGAAAATCATAATTTTAAATTTAATTCTGCTAAAATAATTTGCAGACCTAAATCCATTCATGAACTCGATTTCTTTGAAGCTTTTCATATTTATAAAAATTTTAAAAACCTTGTAAATTGCGATTTCGCTGTTCCCTGTTTGTCTGATTGTTGGAAATTTTACATTCAGTCCACATTTTCTTAACTTTTTACACAGCTAACATTCCTAAATTCCTATTGGCCACACACTCCACCTTTCCCGTAATCCTATTGGTTGAACTAAATTCGGTCCCTCTCCTATATATACGAGCACTTCTCCAGATTCAGAATTCTGTTTGCACTGAAGACGGTACGCTTAAGGCTACCGAAACAGCTGTATGCATTGCAAAATTTTTTTCTTTTGGCGTTTCTGACGTAGTAGTTTATTCGAGTTTTAATATTCCAACGCCAAGTCTCCTGTTATTATTCTGGTTAATGAAAGCTTTCAAAACAAAAATTGCGTAATATGTTCAAAAACTCCACATGCTATATTTAAATGTGAAAATTCTTACAACTAAACCCCCATAAAAGATTTGAACTTGTTGAATTTCATAGACTGTGAATTGTTTTTGCGAAGAAATCACAAAAAGGCTCAGTGTAAACTAGCTACATATGTTTGCAGCTGCGGAAAAGGACATTAGAGAGATGACGTCAGTCATTAAAAATAAGGATGAAATATCGAATCATCAAAATAGAAATGTTTCTCGTGAACCTGAAAGTAATTCTTTGCCTCAGAATTCAAATAGAAATGTCTCATTATGTACTGGAAAAGTATTTTTACGAAAATACTGGAACGATTGAACATTAATCGAGTGTAATGCAACATTGGATTCGGCAGCTGGCCAAAGTATATTATCGAGAAAGATGAGTGATATTTTCGGAATTAAATTAGAAAGAATACAAATTTCTGTTTCGGGTTTAAATTCAATAAAATAAAACTTAAAGGGAAAATGACTTCAAATGAAATTAATGAACCCACTGAATTCTTACTGATAAAATTACAGGGTTAATTTAGACATTTCAATCTTAAAAATTTCTGAATTTTTAAAATTAGCAGATAATTTCTTCCATGAAGCCTAAGGAAATTCACGCATTATTTTCTTTAGAATAATGAAAGATAACGAGTACAGGGTAAACGATGAATTATTATTTAGAGAAACTGAATTCGGTCGCTTAGGTGAAATGAAAGCTAATAATGGAAATTCGTGCCATTTTCTCAAAATTGTTCCATAGATGATACCTTAAAACAATTTTTCAAACTAGAATCCCTTGGAATTAAAGATTATCCCTGTTTTAAAGAAGACGATATTTAAACAAACAGTTAAATATAAAAACGAACGATACATAGTAGAACTACCCTTTCGTAAAGATTGGAAAGAATTATCAAATAATCTTCCAATTGCAAAACAGCGATTTTTTAATTTATGGAGAACATACAGAATATGCATTGTACAGATAGTTTTATGTATTTTACAGAATATGTACGATACATAAAACAAGAAATAATTGAAAAGGTCGAAAATCCTAACATAAGTGACGATAAACCAGTCACTTACTTACCACACCAAGCTGTGAAAAAAGAAGGTCGGGTCACAACTTCTACGCGTATAGTATTTGGTGCAGGGTCACATCAACTTAACGAACTCTCTCTTAATTGGGCTGTCTCTGTCTTTGGCCGGGTCCAAATTTATACCCAAATCTTCTCTATGTGCTAATCAATTTTAGAATCAACAAGATAGCTATATCACTGGATGTCTGTCAGGCATTTCTTTAGATTTGTTTGGAGGATTAGTAAGATTTTTGTGGACCAATAGTAATCCTCGTACTGATTTAAAACCTAATTTATCAATTTAACAAACTAATTTTTGGGGTAAATTCTAGCCCTTTTTTTATTAGCAGCTACAGTGAAGCCTCATATAGAGAAAAATTACCCAGCAACCGTATATCACCTGGATTCTTTATGTATGTAGACAACTGGATTACTGGTCAAGATACTTCAAAAGAGGCACTAGAAATTTCCCGCTCTGCAAGGAAGCCGGAAGGATAATGAGAAAATGGATCAGTAACGATTCGTCCTTCATGGGCTGACGAAGGGTTCGATACTTACCCAACCTCCATTAACTTAGGGACCGATATCACAAAAGTATTCGGCATAAGCTAGAGATGGTCACAGTTAAAACTAGTCATCCTGTATCTATATTAATAAAATCAGACTTTTGTCTGTCAATTTGTCGGAATTAAAAAATTTTGCGATATCTTCACGTTTCACACCCCATGAAAGCCGAAAATGACTTCAGAAAATTTTGCCTGTGTGTGTGTGTGTCATCGTGTCTGTATGTCGCTTTTTTTGTCCGGGCATCACTTGAAAACGGCTGGACGGAATTCAACGGCGCTTGGCAGGAATTTAGGTCTTCACCCAACTTAAAATTATATCTATCAACTTTTCAGAAATTCCCCCCGTTCCCCCCCCTGGGGGGGGTAAAAGATTAAAACACGTTTGCCCGGGCATCACTCGAGAACGGCTGGACGGAATTCAATGGCGCTTGGCAGAAACTTAGGTCTTCATCCAACTTAAAATTATATCTATAGAAATTTTCAAAATTATGATTAGTGTTTAAATTGTGGGTAAAAAACGCCTGCGCATGCGCCACAAATATTTTTTTCACTAAAACGCTTTGAATGAAAAAATAAAATATAAAAATAAATTTTTAAGTTAAATACTTTTTTATTCGCCTGATTCGCACTACAAATTATGAAAAGATTGAAATGAAGTGTTGCCATCTAAGTTTCATACTTTAGTTAATTAAAAAAAATCTAATTGTCGCATCGAAAAATTGTTTGCACCCCAGGATTAAAAAAAATCACCCCTTTCATTTGGTACTGAATTTGTAACGATAGGTCTGATATTTCTAATTTATTTTTCCCTTTTTCCGTTGAAACTTAAATTTCATACTTTAGTTATTTTTTAAAAATCTAACTGTCGCATCGAAAAACTGTTTGCACCCCTGGATTCAAAAAAATCGCCCCTTTCATTTGGTATCAAATTTATAAATATAGGTCTGATATTTCTAATTTATTTTACCCTTTTTCCGTTTTTAACCCAGATTCGGTAGAAGGTTTCATATTTATATACACGCATTTATATATATTTTTATTTTCCAGAAATAAAATGAAATATTTTTAATTTCACGTGAATAATAATAAAAATTAGAAAAAAATATAAATAGTTGACCCACTAAAGTTGGTGATTTGTTTTATTTATTTATTTATTTATTTTTTTAATCAGGAATTTGCCTGTGGATAAATGTTTTCATAGAGATATTTGGCATTAGTTTAATATTTTTATTTAATTAAGCAGTACTTTTCTTTCCTGCAGTAAAACAAAATTTTTTGTTGTTATTATGTACCTTATGAGGTTCTTTTATGTTCTCCCTTTAATAGTAATGATTATAATTTGGATTTCATTAAGATTTTTTATTTTTATTTTGTAAATATCAGAAAAGAGTTTTTATTTTATTTATTTATTTATTTTGTGTATGGAACAGCTTTAGTATTGGATCCCTTTGGCAAAATTTGAAATTCGGCACCGAAGTAGCTTGGACGTTTCTCGCCAAGATCTTTAATTGCACAATTGAGATAGCCAATTCAGTTCATCACAAAAATGGCTTAAAATATTCAAAGTCACCAAAGGGTTCCCATACTAAAGCTGTGCTTTTTGTATTTATTTATTTATAATATTTTCTATTAAAGACTTCTGTGGTCACGAAATTTGGTGCGTAAATTGTTGTAGGCATCCGGCATTTATTGCAACTGAATTTCACGAAATTCGAAATCCCCCATCCCCCTTCTCGGAGTCGGAAGGCAATAAACATGTGTAAAAACATGATTTTCCGTTTGAATTCGCTTTGAACTATCTTAGAATGGCGAATTTTGGTGTGTGGGTATTGATTAAGTGTACGCATTATGTACAGTCGGCTGCAAAATTATTCGAGCACTAGCAATATTCCTTGCCAAAAAAAGTACACTTAATACAGCTTTGTTAAATAAATCCTTGTCGAGTCATGTTCTTAATCAGTCTAAGAACATGATTCGACAAGGATTTACTTAGCAAAATAGTCTTAAGTGTACTTTTTAAATATAGGAATTATTGGCTAGTGCTCGAATAATGTTGCAGCCGACTGTACATTAGTGGGATTTTGCAAAACTTCAAACTCACCCGCTGAGGAAGGGGAAGTAAGAAGTGGGTAAGTTGTGCCGAAGACAGTGGGGACCCAGACTCCTAACGTTGAGAGCGAGAAAACTTCTACAATCACAGTGAGAACTTAGGTTATTAATAAAGATATGGGATTTTGACAACTCATTTAAGTTTAATGTCCAGCGAAGCGGGCAAAGCCTGCTAGTTAGGCCATATACGCTGAGCTGAGTACACTCTTTTCAGAAACCTAAATAGCTGTGATAGAATCCGAATGGCGCCATAATAATCAAAATCTTCGAGTAGATTCATTTAAACATATTGATATACTCACGTGAAGAAGTCACTGTGGCGCCTCATTTCGATTTCAGCCAATTCTTGTAGGTGCTTCTTCCGTCTTTCCTCTTCATAAAATTTCCGCATCTGCGAAGAGAAAAGGTTAAAAACTGTTAGGTTAAAAACTTCATTCACAAAGAAGATCAGAAAAATACATTAGAAAAAAGTGTTGGCATTATCAAAAACAACTATTGGCCATAGATGTATAATGAATAAGATGTCGCGTACGTGTTTTGGTTTCGGTTTAAAAAATCTAGGAATACCGTAACAATGCTGTAATCTGATTGGTTGGCGACTTGTTAGCGAGATTTTTTAATAGTCTCGTCTCTCTGTCAATCAGTCAACGAGGCAACAGCAACACTAACGACAAACAGTGATAATTGCGCCAAGGATGGATACCCTACTTCAAGGAACTGGGTCGCAGGCATAACATAGAAGGGGAATGTAATCATTTGACCACAGACTAAGGAAATACTTAGACCCGGTCAGACGGCTTTCTTGAATGGGGAAAAGTGAAGTAACTGTAAGGCGCTTAGAGCGACCGGCGGCCATATTGGTACAAGCAAGAAACCAGTAACATTGCAATCTGTATATGTAAAAACGAATGCATGTCTCTGTTTATCCTTCATCCATTGCAACACCATTCATCCGATCGCCATGAAACTTTGTGAAATTGTCGAATACACTCCCGCGAAGATTTCTGGCATAATTTTTTTTTAATATCGCCCCCCTCAGGGAGAAGGGGGGCAAGAACGGGATTAAAGCATATTTTTTACTTTCTTCTATATGTAATATAGTATTGGATTCGCGAAAATTTTCGACCTCCGTTTTTTGATGGATTTACATGTTTTGGGATGTCCAGAACACGAATTAATAGTTTTTAGAAAATGTCTGTCTGTCTGTCTGTTTGTATCATTTTTTTGTGGACGCTGTATCTCACGAACCAAAAATAATACGAGTTGCAAAATTAATATGAGTTATTGATAATAGTAATATTTAACTAGGAAAAAAATTTTGTGCATGTAGGGGCATCGGTTCCCCCCCCCCCGGGGAAGTAAATTTTCAAGATGGGTATCTTTCGAAAGGTCTCGTTGATAATAGTAATAGTTAACTGGGAAAAAAATTTTGTGCATGTGGGGGCATCGGTTCCCCCCACTGGGGGGGAAGGAAGTACCCCCGGGGGGGGGAAGTTTCAAGATGGGTATCTTTCGAAAGGTCTCGTCAATACCTTTAAAACGAATGGTTGAACCATAAATCTGTAATAATTTAAAACAAAGTTATCGATTTTTTTACTTTTAACAAAAAAAACTTAGAAAAAAAATAGTTTTTTTTTTTTTTTTAAACGAAATTTAACCAAACTTGGTATTTAGTTGGTCTCCGATATAAACTGGTGCTGATTACATGTGGGGATCAATCGCTGAACAGGTGACGCTGTGATCTCATTTTTTCTAAATTTTTAACATGGCAGTATAGGACAAAATGTCGTATAAATGTACATAATGAGAGTTATTTTTAACTTGTGATTGTAAAATTAATATGAGTTATTGATAATAGTAATAGTTAACTAGGAAAAAATTTCTGTGCATGTGGGGACATCGCTACCCCCTTGGGGGGAAGTACCCCCCCACACACCAGGGAGAGGGGTAAATTTTGAAGATGGGTATCTTTCGAAAGATCTCGTCAATCCTTTAAAATGAATGTTGAACTATAAATCTGTGATTATTTAAAACTAAGTTATCGATTTTTTTTTTAACTTTTAACCAAAAAAAAAAAAAAAAAAAAAAAAAAAAAATCGTATTTTTTAATTTTTTTTTTTTTATTATTATTGTTACTATTTGAATATGTATTGCTTTTAACAAAAAAAAAAAAAAAAAAAAAAAAACTGAGAAAAAAAATCGTACTTTTTTTTTATATTGTTACTGATTGAATATGTATAGGAAAATATAGAAGAAAGTCTTGTGGTGGCCACAACATACTAGTTCACATTTGTTTTATTTCTCAATGAAAAAAATAAATATCCAATATTCTATTCAGCGACGTAATGGTTAATCTGCAACGCTTGTCTGGCAAATGTCTACCACACCTCATAACGCTAAAATAAATATGGAAATTTTTTGTTGATCAAGTATATTTACTGAAACTTACCTGTGAAACGTAATTCCCGGAACCTTCTTAGATGGTCTATTGGTGCAACCATAGGCTGCACAAGCCATTTTTCACGATTTATAGCCTCCTTTACAATTAATATAGAATAATACCAATACGATTGTATGAAAAACGCATTAATGTTTTGCTTATACCAATGTGGCGGCTCGGTTACAGTTGAGACTTCACTTTTAGAACCGCCTTGCCCGGTCTAAGTATTTCCTTAGTCTGTGCATTTGACTGTTGACGTGCGCCATCTTCCTTGATTATTAGTGTGTGATAATAAAATAATAGTGATAATAAAATCCTTATGTCTTGATTCCGGGACGAACCATACTAAGGCTCCTATATATACGAGCTGGCGCATCAGGCATTTTGTTGCCTTAGGGTTGCCACATGTACCCCAGCGCGTTTCTCTGATAAACAAACGACAAACATTTTTTTTTATCGTCTTACGTTACTTTAGAGTAACTTGTTTTATTATATTTCATAATTTTAGCTAAGTAAACTATGATATGGAAGATTGTTTAGCGATAAACTGCTATAATCATTCAAGAAGTGAATATAAAGTGTTCTCAGACCTTCTATTACTGTGTATTTGAGTTTTGGCGGCATTTTGTAAAAGAAACAGAAACCGCCCTAACAACACATCGTACATCCATAAGATATCCTCAGAATAAAATGTCATCCTGAGAATGTACTATGAAAAAAATGTGTTTTTAGGAACATTATTGTTGCTTATTGCTCTTAACTTGACCGGATTAGCTTCAGATCAAGATTTCATAAAATCATTAGGGAAGCGATATGGACGCCAAGCGGGAATGCTGTCCTCTTCGGAGGCAAAAAAATGGCGGTGATGCGCCGGCCTATTATTTTATTTAGGGGCTCTAAACCATACTCTTTCGATATGCTAATTTTTCTAATACCGCCACGTTAGGCTTAACGTGACTTTCGAACATAAATATTTTTCCTATAGTTTTATTTTATTAATCTGGAAAGCATATTTACACATATTTTTTTTTTTTTCATTATCATCATTATTCAATCAAATCTTTATATATAAAAGCCTATTTTCATAGTTCATGGCTTCCACTCACGACGCAGATGATACGAGTCATTCCTATTTCTTCGAGTCGAAGAAGGAAGCGAAATAAGTATTGAGTTATATTTTAAATTTCAATAAATTTTAATAAATACGATAATAATATTTAATTTATTTAATCGTTAGCCACAGCATACTTGCGAATGATTCATTAGATTGAAACAATATTTACATATGGCTGACGCTAGGTTCTCAGAGCGAGATTAAAACTTTTTTGCTTTAGATAAATTTATCTAATATCAACACGATTAAAGGAGTTTAAGGGTGTTTCAAGTGCGGGTTTTCAGTGCATCGTTTAAAGCATTATCTTCAGGGCTTTTAAGTGCGTGGCTCATGCTACACGCTCAGGTACAGCTCAACTGTTTGTACTTATTTTTAGTGGTCTTTCAAGGTTTATTTGTATGCAGTGTATTTTTTAGCGAGGTAAAAAGTATGGATAGGGAAGAAACTCCCATTAAGAGAAGGCAGTCAAGAAGCACCATGATTTTTGCTGCCATACCCCTAACTTGTTTAAAAATCTAGGAATGCCGATTGTAACAATGCTTCAATCTGATTGGTTGGCGACTTGTTGGCGTGATTTTTGAACAGTCTCGTCTCTCTGTCAATCAGTCAGCGAGGCAACACCCACAACAAACAGTGATAAATGCGCCGAGGATGGATGCCCTACTCTAAGAAGCCAATAAGGCGACAAAATTTTAAAAGGCGTCGTGGAAGTCCTATACTAAAACTGTACTTCAGGACCTGAAACGGGGTCGAGAACCATGAATTTTATTTTGAAACCTTTCTTTGAATGATGTTGGTTTCACTATTGTACAATAATAATTTGGCTTAATTAAATTTTAATTAGGCGGTGAAATGGGTGTAATATTTATGAGTTTCAAATTTTAAAGAAAGTGCGAAAATTTCGCACGAGTTCCCTGGTTATTTTAATTTAATAACAAATAAAAAGAACTATTCAATAATAAACTTTTAATAGGATTTTCAAATTATATTTACGTACTAGCAGGCTTTGCCCGCTTCGCTGGGCACTATATTTAAATGATTTCTTTGTAACTGAATATATTTCGACTGGCGACTATTTTCGTCACAGCTTTAGTATGGGACCTCCTTGGCAATATCAAACATTTTTTGAACTTCTTGAATCTGTACAACAAAACTATTATTAAAACAAATATTTTCGAAAACAATCCAATAGCTGGTGTTAATTCTTCGAATATTCTGGAAACAGTTGAAGCTGTTACTCGTACAGTATATAATACCTGTACATTAATTACAACACAGGCGATGGGGCTTGGAGATGACTCCATCGAGAATCCCTTGGTAAGCTCAAGGTCTATGTTCCCGTGTGTCGGAGAGCTTCGAAACATCGGGAACCCGTATTTAACCTGTCATTATTCGATGAATGTTCTGGGACAGTCCAAAAAATAGTCACTTGTTCCACAGGAGCAAATAACATCAACTACAAAAATTTTCGCTCACTCACGAAAAATGTCTAGTCGCTTAGAGCTCAATCCCTAAAGTGCAATGACTCAGAATAGGTCTCTAAATAACTCTGGATCGCAGTGACTACATACTCTTTCGCAAAAATCAACTCACACCTACTTATAACTTTTGGCGATGGGGCTTGGAGATGACTCCATCGAGAATCCCTTGGTAAGCTCAAGGTCTATGTTCCCGTGTGTCGGAGAGCTTCGAAACATCGGGAACCCTAAACTATCATTTTTCACTAAATTTGGTTACTCGCCAAGTTTGTCTCCAAGACTACGCTTTCTATTAAACATATCTTTACTTAGTTATTTAAATATTAATTTGAATTAATCAAATATTTCTGCCCCACAGCGTGCAAGTGCAGTCACACACAGCAGCTCATTTATTTGTATGTTAAATTAGCATAGTGATTGGTATGTAAAAAAATAAATAAATAACTAAACATTATCGTGCTACACAACTTTATTATATCTCTCCCTTGGCGGCTTTTGAATTTTTGTCGCCATATTAGCGATTATTATTATTATTATTATTATTATTATTATTTTGTATAATTTCTTGCATAAAAAAGAAAGCGTTTTATCGGAAACCTTTTCGTTAACATATAAGAAACCTTCATATTCTGTTTATTTTATTAATGGTTTTTAGGTTTAAAATAGTGCTTGATGAAATAAATTTTCTATTTTTAAAACTGCACTTTTTTTTCTATAAAATTATCTACTCAGATAAAAATAGATCATTTATGTGACTACTATTTCAGTTTATTCTTTTCGTTTTGTAATATTTTATAAATTTTACATTTTTCTTGAACTACCTAGATTAAAATTGCTGTTGCTAAATTAAACCTCTTGGCGAAAAATGTTTGGTGTACTTCAACGCAACAATTTAAAAAATCACCCAGGAGGATCTATAAATAAAACTTATTTTAGTACAACATATATTAGCATCGTAAACTATATTAGCACTTTATCAATGTGTAAAAGAAATTTTAAATTAAAAATGGCGTCAATTTTTGTGAGATGCATAATTTATTTATTTATTTTTACTTTTTATTGTTCACGTTTAGATAAATGTATTTATTTATTTATTTATTTTTTTTTTTTTGGCGACAATTAAATTATGGATAAAATATAAATGACTAATTTTTTGCTATTATTAGATTACAAAATTGCTATTTTATGCATAAAAATAACAAAGTTTTTTCGGAATAAAAGGCAGCCAACTTTGTAAGTTAGGGTATAAGCTATCTCCATTATAAATTTCATCGAAATCCGTCGAGCAGTTTTGGCGTGAAACTCAGACAAATAAATTCACAGACATTCACATTTATAATATATATAAGATTAAAAAAGAAGCTGTTGAGCGATTGATCCCCAAATGTAATCAGCACCAGTTTATGTCAGGGACGAACTAAATACCAAGTTTGGTTAAATTTCGTAAAAAAAAAAAAAAAAAAAAAAAAAAATTCTAAGTTTTTTTTCATTAAAAGTAAAAAAAATCGATAACTTTGTTTTAAATTATCGACCATTCGTTTTAAAGGTATTGACGAGACCTTTCGAAAGATACCCATCTTGAAGGGGGAACCGATGCCCCCACATGCACAAAAATTTTTCCCTAGTTAACTACTACTATTATCAACGACAGTGGCGTAGCGTGATATTTGAAACTGGGCATGCTCTGAAGCCAACTGTGGAAAGAGCACTACTTCTAAATTCGTTATCATTTCTTATAATTTAAGTACGTAAATTTCCAATTTCTTCAAACCATAAATATAATTTCACTCACGTATTTTATCGAATTTATCTTGACAGCATTTATTTAAATGCCACTTATTATAATTTATTGAAGAACCAGTAGGCTTTGCATGCTTCACTGGTTACTACATAAAAATGAATTTTCAAAGAAATTGAATCACTAATATTTTATACATCATTTTATACATATATATATAAATTCATTAAAGTCACGCAAAATATGGCAGTGACTTTCTTCCAATGTCGGATCCGGGTCCCCATTGCTTGTGATAGCGCTTTAACTCGGACCACAAATAGTTCTTATACATGAACTTAATTGTTGAACATTTTAATAAAGTTAAAAATGTAATAAGTTTAATTATTTTTATTATATTGACATTTGATACCAAAAGAAAAGAAGAAAAAAAATTATAAAAGTTTTTCCCTTTCAAAGAAATTTTTAATTTTCCAAATAAAAAATGGTTTTGAAGAGGCAACTATTGAAATAAAATATCTTATTTTGTTCAATTAAAATAAAAATCTGTCGATAGCTTCGCTTTTTAAAAGGCATCACCAGACAGAGAAAGCGTTGCTATGTAGTAACTGTAATAAGCTAGTAACCATTGCTAAGGAATGGAGACGATTAAAAATAAAAACCAGGCAATTTGAATAAAATTTAGGAAAAGGAAAAATTTGAGGAGATGGGGGCGGGGGGAGGAGATATTCTGATTAAAAAAAAAATAAAAAAAAAATCTCGATGAAGTGCGCATTTGTATTATCCAAGCTATACCTTTGTCACATTTTGTAGCTCTGTAATCAAAGGCCTTAGCTTCAGAGCCAAGTTCTTACAAAAGGAAAATTTGATACCACTATTTTTTTATTGAAAATTTTCACTTCATGAATCGTTGATATTCATTTTACCTGTTTAAAAAAATACTATAATAAAATAATGGTATCTAAATTTTTATTTGTGAAACTGTCCAGAATGCATGCAGACACACAGGGAGAGACAGACAATTCTCTTTACTCATGCAGAGAGACAACATAAGTAAAATTTTGATCATAATTTTATTTCTTTTGGAAGTTTTCGTTTGGTATGAGTTGTTTAGGTTAAAAAAAAAAAAAAGCAGTAACTTTCCTGTCTCATAAAATAACAGAGATATTTTTTCAGAAATTTATGTAAATTTCATTTTATTGTTGAATGATCATTTATAAATAAATTCAGTTTTTTTTTCTCTTTGTTAAAATTTTTTTTTTCTTTTTTTATTACAACATTGTAAAATAAAGCATTAAATTTTACTTTATCAATACTAGTATTTTTGAACTGACAACATCGTCAATCTATTCAGTCATTCTTGTCTTTGAGTAGATGGACAAAATGGAAAAACTAGTTCTCACTGACTTTTACGGAAGATAAGAAAATGAAAATCCCTAATACTTTAGCAGTACGGGAAAACTACAGGACATGCTCTGGATGAATAGCATGACTTGGATCCTTTAAAGAGCGGAAATCCCCTTGTGTGGGAAAATTAGTGCAATGAATATTCCCTTAGACAAAAAAATTCCCTATCCAAGGGCATGCTTTAGAAAAGTAGCATGCCTTACGGAGTAACCGGTCAGGAAACGATCTTTTCTAAGAATTATCTTATGCAACAGAAGGCATTTTCTTTCAGAATAGTTTTCGAAAATTAAATGACGGCTAATGGATGGATGGCAGCGAGTGATTAATAAAATTAGCTGTTAAATTATTATTCTTTCTTTCTTTTTTTAATCAAAATATGTTTGAAGTTTAGACAGTTTTTAGCGGGTATGCGGCGCATGCCTAGCATACCCAGAGAATACGCCACTGATCAACGAGATCTTTCGAAAGATACCCATTGTGAAAATTTACTCCCCCGGGGGGTACTTCCCCCCATGTACAAAATTTTTTCCTAGTTAAATACTACTATTATCAATAATTCATATTAATTTTAGAATCACAAGTTTAAAACTAGTATGTTGTGGCCACCACAAGACTTTCTTCTATATTTTCCTATATACATATTCAATCAGTAACAATATTAAAAAAAAAAAAAAAATACGATTTTTTTTCTAAGTTCTTTTTTTGTTAAAAGTAATACATATTCAATCAATAACAATATTTAAAAATAATAATAAGAATAATAAGAATACGATTTTTTTTCTAAGTTTTTTTTTTCTTTTTTTGGTTAAAAGTAAAAAAAATCGATAACTTTGTTTTAAATTATCACAGATTTATAGTTCAACCATTCGTTTTAAAGGTATTGACGAGATCTTTCGAAAGATACCCATCTTGAAAATTTACCCTCCCGGGGGGGGGGGGGAAGCGATGTCCCCACATGCACAGAAATTTTTTCCTAGTTAACTATTACTATTATCAATAACTCATATTAATTTTGCAATCACAAGTTAAAAATAACTCTCATTATGTACATTTATACGAAATTTTGTCCTATACTGCCATGTTAAAAATTTAGAAAAAATGTGATCACAGTGCCACCTGTTGAGCTATTGATCCCAAATGTAATCAGCACCAGTTTATGTCGGGGACCAACTAAATACCAAGTCTGGTTAAATTTCGTTAAAAAAAAAAAAAAAAAAAAAAAAAAAAAAATCCCCATCATATTTATGTTCTCATAAATTTCTAGTGCGAGACATATCATAATCATGTTAAACGAAATGAATTTGACCAAAGCTTGATATTATGACAGAATGAAATCCCCGCCTAATATGCTATCCACCGTTCACTTCGATATATTTATCATATTCAAATCTATTAATTTATTTTATCAGGGTCGATTCCGTTGTTTAGTTTTCATGCTACTATTTCCAATGCAGTAATCCTCGAAATTCTTATTTATATGAAAAATTTTCAATTTCGCTATGTTGATAAAATCTTAAAATACGAATAACTTACCACATTTTCCTATTAGAATATTTGTAGTCAATCATGTTCAAACAAGTATATCATAAATGTTATTTTAAAGTTGTCTGACCCTCAAAATGGGCATTTATGCTCAAATTTTGCCCTATTCTGCCACGTTAAGTAAATCGTAAATTCCAAATAACTTACGAATTTTTTAAATTGGAAAAATCATAGTTCAGATATTCATGCCAGTATCCTAAATAATATTTCAAAAGTGGTCTGATATCTTTACGATGAAAATATCCCTCAAGATTCACATTTATGTGCAATTTTGCCCTATTCTGCCATGTTAAGAAATTCGTAAATTTCCAATAACTTACGAAATTTTTATATTGGAAAATTCATGCCAGTGTCCTAAATAATATTTCAAAAGTGGATGATATTTACGATGAAAATCTCTCTCAAAATTGACGTTTATGTGAAATTTTGCCCTATTCCGCCATGTTAAGAAATTCGTAAATTGCAAATAATTTGCGAAACTTTCAAAGTAGCATGCTTATAGTTAATGATGTTCATTTCGAATTCAAGACTGATATTTTAAAACTGTCCTGACACCTTTGCAATAAAAATTTTCTGCTGTATCAAAACTGATATTTTAAAACTGGACAGTAAAAATTTTTATTTAATGCACGTTTAAGTGAAATTTTGCCCTATTGTTAAGAAAATCGTAAATTTATTACGAACTTACAAAGTTTTTTCAATCGAATGTTGCAAATGAATAGGGTTCTTGCCAGTGTCGGAAGTAATATTTTAAAACTGATCTGACTTCTCTGCGACTATTTGTTCTTGAGATATCGTGTACAAACTCATTAACAGACTAACGAACTAACAGACACCTTACAGACGGACACCCTACAAATTTTTGTCATTTTCGGATTCCTCACACCTGAAAACGTGTAAAAAAAGTCAAAAAACCGAGTTCGAAAATTTTCACGATCACCTAAGCTACAGTATGATGGGGAACTAACAGATATTATCAGAAATCTGTTCGGATCGGACATAATAATATTCATATCCGAGGACATCTTTAGACTGCACTGAATAAAATGAAACGAACGCCCCCGAAAAGCATACTTTAAGTATTTGTTATTCGTTTAGAGGATATCTCGTTGAAAGCTCTTTTCTGAGTGCGCCAAATTTAATATAAATACACGTTTATTTTTCTCTAGTGAATGGAACAGATTATATGGATACGATTTACTAAATTATTACTTTAGGAACGGTCATTATTTTCTCGTACCCACAAAGTATATTAGTTTGGGAGTCTGATTTTCGAAGAAGACTTTTTGCTATAATGATGCCTTTTCAGGTACTCTCGATATGAAAATGAAGAAGAAAAGTTTGATCGAAAAACAGGACTCCCTGAATTAAATTGTAAATGAAATGCGACTTACAGCTTCTTCTTGTCGCCGCCTCAGCTCATCCTCTTCTATGTACTCCTTCTCCAGGTTCCGTATGGGGCTCCGGTAATGGATGTTCACTTCCGACTCCTGGTACTGGTGGGGGGAGGCTGAAATAACAACACCACCAGATTAATTCAGGAATGGACGCTCTCTCTCTGAAAGAAACGGGTGCAATAGAAGAGAAAAAGTTCCCGATTGTCTAGCAGAGAAAAGAACTCGATGTCACATTCGTTTCAAGGCCGGCAATCCTTTTGGAAGAGTTCCATAAAGCCATTGTCTCTTTTCTCTTCTTTCCTAACTGCTACTTTTTCTGCCACAAAGTTAAAGTGGAATTTTCAAGAAAAATGAGATTGTTTTAGCGCAACGACATCCGGAGTTGTAACGAGATCAAAGCGTTGTCACAATGGCTAGAACGGTTAAGAAAATGCGCGAAACAAATATTCTTATGCGCAAAAGAAAGGGAAATAATAATAATAATAATAACACGACATCGTTTTAAAATGAAATCGTTCATTTGCTAGTAACTGTGATTTTTGTTTCAATTTAGCATTAACTGAAAAGAATTTGCCATTTTTCTGCAGTTCGTTGAATGGGTACACAAACATTGCATCAAGTGTTTAGACAGCAGAGGAGAACCGTTGAAAAGTAGCGCATTTTAATCCCATCTAAAGAATTTAAAAAAAGAGCATCATCACTGTGTCGTCATAGCATTCACATTTGTCGGCACTGTTTTGAAATGTCTCAATCTCAAGTTAAGCATTTTTAACTGCCCAATAAATAGAGCTGCTGTGTCTGAAACCAAAACAAAATGTTAAAAATTGAAAGCTATTTTTGACGAGTAGTGCTATGCAAATAGTTCAATAAGAAAACAGTCAACTCTATTTGCAGTAGACCATTCGAGATAAAGAATTGGTTCATGTCTGTGGAATTGGACAAGGGAATTTTATATTTCTTGTGGAAATAACATACAAGTGAAAATTGCTGTAGATAAAAAAAAAAAAAAATACGTGCGGCACTCACGGACTGCCGCGGTAAAGCTATTGCATAGCATTTTTATCAACTTATGCAATTATAATTATTTATTTATTTTATTTTTTACCCTTCCGCTCCCTCCCCCCTTTCCCGCCCCTCCCAATAATTTTAAAAATTCAAAAATATCCGCAATCGATTTGTAGGTATCGAAAACTTCGATGTACCAAATTTGAATGATCTAACTCTATTTTTTTTGCCCCTCTGCCCCCCCTTCCCGGCCCTTCTAATAACTTTACACTTTCAAAAATATCCCCATTCGATTTGCAGGCCTCTAAAACCTATCTGTACCATATTTCAATGGCCTAACTGTATTTCTATTTGTTTCTGCCCATAGTCCCCCCTTACCGCATCACCCCCTTACCGCCCCTCCTAATAATTCTACAAATTCGAAAATATCCGCAATCGATTTGTAAGTATCGAAAACCTCTATATACCAATTTTGAACGATCTAACTGTATTTTTATTTTTTTGCCCCTCCTCTCCCCTCCCCCCTTATCGCCCCTCCTAATAACTTTACACGATCGAAAATATCTCCATTCGACTTGCAGGCCTATCGGTGGGGGGGGGGGGGGGAACTTCGTTTAAGCGCTCTATTGTTTAACACTCTTGGAATCTAAATATTTCAATATTGAAACGAGTGTGACTATTCAAAAAGTAAGTTGGACTTGTTCTCCTACAGATGGTAACAGTGCAAAACAAGACTATAACTGAGTTCCAACAATTTCATTCGAATAGCATGCAATGTCACGTCTAGCCATTGTGAAATCTCGCACAGACTGAGTCAAGGAATAGCAAGAGCGATGAGCAAATCAGACGCAGTGCAGCAATCGCGGACAAGCACTTCACAGGAGTTAGTAATGTGTGTTGGGTTGGCAGTTTTCATTCCATCGTCCAACAACAATTCAGTTCTAAGCTGGCTCTAAAACCGAGGAGAGATTTTCTATTGTTGGTGCATGTAACGATTAGTGAATTACGTTCTGACAAATGCCTGCAGTGGCAGGGAGACAGTGTGTCGTAGTGTCCTTCTCAAAAAGGTGTTTTTCACCTACATTTTTCGAGTGCAACTTACAGTTTGAAAGCTACCAAAAAAAAGAACAGAAAAAGTTAAAACAAAGAAAAGGCCCAGTGCTTAAACATAATTTTCTTGTTTAGAGCAAAATTGTATGTGGCACGACATTTAGAATGTTTATCAAAAGAAACTATAAATCGGTACGTTTTAACAGATTTGTGAACTGTAAACTTCAACTTTGAATGATTCTAATTTAGAAATCATTCCTGAATCTCAAGTGTCAAAGTAAGAATTGGTAATTTTTTTTTAAATAAAAATTATTTCCAAACAGTCATTATGTGTAACGATAAAAGAGTGTATGGTTACAAATCAAATTCAGGAAAAATGTTTCCAATATTATAACCTCCAAATTACACTTGAAAATATTATTCTGTCTTTTAAAGACCCTTTATTACTAGCTAAGCCGGTTCATAGGATTTTATTTGCATTAAGTTGGAGATTTAAACGAAAATTCCTTATTAAATCAATCCTACATTATTATTAACTCAATTTTAAAAATTCCATGAAATTTTTTCAGATTATTTTAGTTTTCATTATTCCAATCAAGAACTTGATTTATTTTTTTGTCTCGTTTAAAGTACGTTTAAGATGCACAAGAATGTTTGAAAACAGCGAAATTTGAAACCAACACACATTATCTCGTTGAGCAGCAACATTAACCCTATAACTGCCCCGGGCGTATATATGCGCTTTTCAGAAATACGATTCTTTTACTGCCAGTGAAAATATTCCCGCGCCTTTGGAATGGAATAAAATAACCTTGACAGTGTCTTATTCCAAAGAAAAGGAATGTTTCTGAACTACTAACTCGGCTGTGTGTGGCACGACTGGGGAGCGAGTTTTCCTCGGCAGGTAAGAGGTTAAATAAAAATAGACCACAACAGGGTGCAAATAAAAAGTGTGCTGATTTATATTGTGATTGAGGTGGAAGAGGGTGCTGCTTTGATGGTGTGCATTGCAAGTGCGACCTGGGTGACAGAAGAATCTCATGCACGTGCAAGTTAGTCAAACATTAATCGGCATAAACCTGTACGGAGAGACTTGAACGGGCTGCAGATGATGTTGTTAGCTCTCCTGACGTACGGCTTGGGAGAACTATTGACAACCCTGGGGAAATAAAACTTCATCCAATTGCCAGACCGGAAGGGAGACGCTGGAGTAGGTTGGAATTTTGAATAAAGATGGGTACACGAGAAATTGGAACTGTTCATCCCAGATTCTATTGCAGAACTCTTTTGGAAATGACAATTGTACAAGTTTGATACACTAAGATTTGTGGGAGATTTTTGTTTGCCAAGTAAATTTCCACACTCAAATTTCGAAATGATGGATTTGATTCGATTTTTCATATATTTTTCCACTCTATTTTTATACGTTGCAGATGATTTTATCATCGCGTTGTCGTCAGGAACAGGGGGTGCTTCTCCAAAACGAGAAGCACTCTTCGACACGACTTGATAATTCAGTTCACTTTTACTCGAAGTTGTTTGTTCGATTCTCCACTTCGAAAAAATATTGTTCTTGGGACACTTTTGTTTCCGCGAACACGAAGAAGGACCGTTTGTCGTCTCGAACACTTTTTTCAAATTCTGAACTGATCCGGATGGAGTCCCAACAGCTTTACTCACTAAATTGCACTTTGCATCCGAGGTGATATTGTGTGGCACACTTTTGGAACGCAACAGAATGAATTTTTCGAGTTTCTTTTTTATCCTCGACACTGATCCCGTTTTTATGGTCCGTATATGTGTGACATCATATTTATCATGGCTATCCTGCGAAATGCAAGAAGCTGTTGAAGACGTCCAACCGCGATCTGAATGGCAACATGAAGGTTCTGCAGTCGTTTTGGAACATCTCGAAATAAAAGTCAAGTCTAGGCATGACATTGCTTTTTCTGGGAGATACTGTGGCGAAAAAAAGTTTTTATTATTAGTGGAAGACGAGTTATTTTCGATGCCTCTCAAGTCACTCCAAGATAAGTTTCTAGAATACGAATATTTGCTAGTACTTAAAGAATTGGGTGGAAAATAACTAAGAGAGGAATTTTTCTTCGCGTGGGATATGTCTTCGAAGAACTGTACTTTACTGCGAAATCCACATCGAAGGTCAGAACACGAACTGTTAACGCTATTCGAAAAGGACCTAGGATGGATGAGATGAGCAGACTTGCATTCTGGGAAATTTATTTCTTCTTGCGTATTATTCTGAAAAGGGTCTTGAACCAAATTCTCAGAAACAGAAACATGACGTTGTTTGAATGAAACATTATTGTCTGCCACATAATCGTAGGAAGTGTTGAAATTTATTCTCGTTTGACAATTTTCTACAAAATTTGATTTTTTATCGTACTTCTGAATCAAATTGGAAACCGATACATTATACCAAAATTCTGTACAACGAAGACTTATTTTAGGAGACTTGTTTGGATTTGTATCTTTATCGAAAAATTGCCGCAAATTATCAACCGAAGAGTGTTTCATTTTCAAATTTCTATCTTGCTCCTTGTGCCATTTTCGATGAGCACACGAAACGTCCAATTCTTTTATTTGTAGGACGCGGAACTTGGCAAAGTTATTACTTTCGAGATTGGAATAAAAATTTAGCAAATGCAGAAATTTCCTAGATCTCACAGTTGACTGAACCATTGTAGAAATATAACGGTTATAAACTATCGAATTGTTCTTCAAAATATTTTTTCGATCACTAGTTGGATATCTGAAATGTACAACAGGTAAAGATTTCCTTGAACTGTCAGAAAGAGGAGTTAAACATTCAGTGTCATTACTAATAGAATAAATCAAAGCATTTCCTTTCACATAACTGTCATTTTGTTTACTCCAAATGAATCCGTTATTAGAGTTGTTGCAGATATCACTAAATCTATCAATGCTCAATTCGGTAGAATAGTCACTGGAAAGTGGTTGACCGAAACGTTTCAAGTACATCCTCAAAGGATTCAAGTCGACTCTGCAAAACTGCTTCACGTTGTAAAGCGGCTCGGAATGCACTAGCTTCGCCTTTAAACAAGCAGTGGGAATCACTGAAGGCAATATCGTTATCATGCGCGGGAAAGCTTTGGCAGGTGCTTTAAAGCTACTTGAAAAAAATTTAGGGCAAACTGCATTGTCAAAACTGATAACAGGATTATTAATTTCCTCATTCTCGGCAGGGGCTCTTAAGAACTTATCGTATTTGTTATTATTCTTATGTTTATTCATATCTGTTTCTGATCGATTTTCACAATAAGCTTTAGTAAGTTTAGACTGTTTAAAAACCTTTTGACTTGATTTAAAACAGTGTAATTGCTTTAAGTTTGCTTCATTTTGATCGATATTTTGAGAATTCTCAGAAAAATTATCGCAAGTTTTACAAATTTGGTTTGCTCTCTCTCCCACATTATTCTCACCATTTTCTAAAATTTTGGATTGGTTTTTACTAACATTTTCCCAATAAGAGCAGCTGGACATGTCTGAGGCAGATCGCTCAGATTTTAGAATAGCATCTGAATGAGTCTTATTAGAATTGCAATCTGAGCTACTTACCAAAATATTGGAACGCTCTCGTATAAAAATATCAGCAGAGAAATACTTTGCATTAAGATTTACTTTTGATTCTAGAGTTTTACATGGATTCAAATTATCGGAAGCCTGTTCATTACTTTGCGATAAGTTTTTATGTTTCTGTTCAAGGGCTTTCCATTCTGAATTTGCCGCTCGTTGTATTTGGTTACGCATAAAAAAATCCAATTGACTTAAATCAGAGTTCGAATGCTCATCAAAATTTTCAATGGAGTCGATCTGGTGACAAGATGAAAACACATCAGAAGAATCTACTGATCGTTCATGAATTGGACGTGCACAACAAGTTTCATTCACAGGCAAACCGAGTACTGATGGTATGACAGAACGTTCGTGATTTTGATGGACACTGATAGTCAGTGGAAAATCTGTCACTGATGGACATCTTTTGGACCACGTTCGTTGTCCTTCATGATTTCGATTTGTACTACTAGATGGAGACGATGTTTTAGTGCGACTCAGTGGTGGAGAACATCGTCGGTTTTCTTCAGGGAGAAGCCCATTATGAAAAGAAGCAAAATCATGATCATAGATTTTTGCCGAAGACGAGTGGAAACACTCAATAGGTGTGCTCGTTAGCCGAGTGACTGGCCAGCAAAATCGTTTTTGTTTGACCCTTTTGGAATCGTCGATAGGCAATTGGGGAAGATTTTCACAGGAGCAAAATTTATGAAACTTTTGAAGGTCCGATGGACTTGGAATTTGCATCGTAAAAGAATTTACAGACTTGTATCTTGGATGGTATTGATTTCGTTCGGAATGATCACATACTCTTTGTCCTTTTGAAATGACTGACTGCAGAACATTTGCTTGCATAGAGGAGGATCTTTTGGGCGGACGTGGTTTCGCAGCCATGACACAGTTTTGTTTCACAGATATTGTGGTATTTAAAAGAGGATTTAGGCGGAAAATAGGGGCTGGAGTTAGTTTGTAAGAGGATTGGGGAATATGCTTATGGTTAAAGCAGGGGGGTTCAATACCATACACATGGGATGCAGGATGGGACTTGGTGGATCGGCATTCTGAAATAAAATGTGGAGATAATTGATTAGTTCCTATTACCACATATATTTTTTTTTCAATTGGATCATAATTTAAAATGACATTTCAATGTAATATATATATAATCATATTCCTAAATATTTTCAAAGAGAAATCTCATTAGAAAGTTTACAATGTGGTAAAAATTCTAAAATTTTCACAAAAACAATAGTTATGAGAAACTGATACATTTTTAAAATTTTTCTGAAAAAGAAGGGATCAATGTATAACTTTATTTTATTGACAAATCAGTCAGTAACAAACTAATTACTGATGTACTTATATTTAGATGAAGATACGCTTGGATGTGCATTAATGCGTAATCTACAAGTGATTTTATTTCCAACAGCCCTTTACATGAAATCAGCATCCTCAGTTCTCTTAGGGGAAGAAATGAATGGAAAGAAAAAAATGCACATAAACCTTATTTTTGCATTGCTACGGAATTGAACTCAGTCATATTTGTCACTTTAATGTCTTGCATATGTAGAAATGAATTCTGAAGAGAATTCTCAAACAACTCACCAGCAGGTTTCTCTGGAACTGTTTTCCTGAGACCGATGAGAGGTATTTCTCCGCCTTTCTGAATCTCTTTGTACCAGAACTTTTGCTGTTCGGGGTCCACGTGGAGCTTTCGACCCGTCTTCCGAATGAGAGTGGAGTCGGATTCGTAGCCGTCACTGAGTAATCTGAAAGCAGAACAATCGGAAGTTCAATTTTATACTCGTTGATAACTGCGAGTACACATTTTAATAGAACAGTTAGGTTCACAATGAGACGATTCTTTTTCCCCATTAAGGGGACAATTGGCGTCTAATCTTTCTTTTAAAATTATAAATTTCAAAATTGTTTAAACTATTTGTGACTTCACACTATAAACTTTTATATATACAGGGTGGCTATAACTTCCATACTTGCCAACTTTTCCGGTTTTCCCGGAAGATTTCCGGTTTTTTAACGTATTTTCCGGTCTTCCGGACAGATGATGAAATCTTCCGTTTTTAAAAAAGTCGCGGATATCGTTCGTTTTAAAAAGAAAACCCAAATGTTCTACGAAAACTCCTGATTCCCAATCTTTCTCCATCCATAACATAAATGTCAATATTCATTTCAAACTTGCTTTATGAGATTCTAGAACATGTAAAGAAACAAGTAAATAATAAATAATTCATAAACAAGTAAAAAAAAAAAAAAAAAAAAAAAAAAATCTTCCCTTTTTTTATGAAATCTTCTGGTTTTTCAACAAAAATCTTCCCTTTTTTTATTAAAATTGGTTGGCAAGTATGAACTTCCCCCTCTAAACAGCATTCTACAGCGCAAACGGGTGAACGGAATGATGCGAAATTCGGTATAGAGACTATACACGAGATGCACTCATGGAATTACAAAAAAAAGTTCCAAAATGTCCACCAGAGGGCTCCTTTTCCGGAAAAAGCGCCCTTTTTTCTCTTGAATTAAAGCGTTTGCAAAATATTGACTCGAAAGTGATTCGTTTTTTGCATTATTAATGATTTTGCATAAAGTAGAACCGTGAGTTAGGTTATAAACGAGTTAAGAATCGACGGTGAATAACGAAAAGGAAAAAGGCAAACAGGGTGACTACTTTTCCAAATTCTCATGAAAAATCTCGCAATATTAGCGAACAATTTAACGATTCACAATAAAGAGCTTTCAAATACGGCTTAATTTAACTTTGTCAAAATTCATTGAAATTCCCCGATTTCTCCACGATTCCCTGACATTTTCTGACCAGCGAAAGGAAAACAAAAATAATGAAAGAACATGTTTAGAAAAGTGTGGTGTTTTCCATAACAATTAAAAATTTGAAGAATGACGTTTGTAAATTGCTTTGTAAGATTTTCTTTTTAATAAATTTTACTACATTGTAGGCAGTTTTTGGACAAGAACTATTTCTCTTTAAAAGTAAAGTTAGAAAGATTTAAGAATCGACTCAGTTGGAAAGCATTTTCATAATCTATACAGAAGGCATGATTTTTCTTAGTTAAATAAAAACGAGTGAAGGGGAATTGAAGTACCTGATGTGGCAGACGAACGCTGCCGGGGTTCGAAGCCGACAGAAAATATATTGAAAGAAATTGCTTTCAAATTGAACTTTAATATTTTGCCATGTATTCATTCGATGCATTATAAAATAAAAATAATCAGGTGTGTCACTCACACTCTTACCCTGAAATTGAATACTATAAACACAGGTTGCAGATTGAGGAGTAAGCACTGTTATGTAACAATTCAAATTAGGCTTTCGAACAGCTTTATTTAACAAATAATTCTGTGTGAAGAGGGCTAACGCCTCCCTCAAACCCCCGTTCCATTACTGCACCTACATTTATATAGAATTTAAATCTGTTAATAAAATTAAAAGTTCATTTGAAATTATCCAAACAACTATATTTTTTAACAAGCAATTATATAAAAAATTTCATCGCCAAACCGTGACAAAAATTTAAAAGTCGCCAAGGGTAACGTACACTAAAGCTGTATACCAAGTATACTAAAGCTGTAACACAAAATGATCTAGATATTACGAATTTCTTTCTATTCTAAAAAAATTACTGATTTTTAGCATATTTCTTTCTTTCTTTCTTTCTTTTTTTTTTTTTTTTTTTTAAGTTATTCATTATTACGTATTTTAATTTGACATTGAATATGGGGATTTCTGTGATAATTATTTTTACTTTTGTCTTGTGTTATGCACTATTAATATTCAGTGAAAGGCGAAGAAGCGAATAGCTTTAAAAACGAGTCAGGGGGAGGCGAAGGCTCCGTCTGCGGTTGGTGAGCGGGGCGAGCAGGAGGCACACCCCCCCTAGTATTTTAAATAAAAACAAAAATGTTTGTATGCACGTTCATTAAAAGCGGAAAGTAAAAAAACGCGACGACGGAAAATCGTTATTTGAAAGAAATAATCCCCTGTCGTACTAATATATATATATATATATATATATATGTATATCAATTAATACTTATTGGAGTAAAAAGTATCAGCAAATACTAGTGCTAACTTAACGGTGCAAAATAAGAACCTTGTGGGAAATTGAGAGAGAAAAGAAAAAAAAATTGCTTCGGGTCAGCGATTCTTTTCTTGCTATTTTCAATATTCCATAATGAACGTTACGTTCGACTTTTTTTTAGCAGTAGTCGGAAACGAGTGCAGCATATAACGCACAAAGTCGATAAAAGCACCAAATAATTAAAGAGGGAGAAAATTTTCTGATGAGGATAAAATAAGAGAGAGGTTAAAAAAAAAAAAAAAAAAAAAAAAAAAAATCAAAGCAGTTTTGGGGACTGCCGATATAAGTGAAAATTAAGTAACTTGTGTATTGTATCGTCGAGCTATTAGATTATTATTTTCGAATTATTTTTGGTTTGTAAAGAAGTGTTTATGATCTGTATTATATGATTCGGCACAATATTTGTAGCTACCCAAATTAAATGAACTAAGCCTTATATTAGGTAAAAATATTGATTACTTATGAAATTATTTTAATTAGTAGCCGAGATACAAAAGAAAACCGATTCAGGACACCTCAAAACGTGTAAATCAGGTGAAATCTAGAATTCCACTTTCGATAACATAAAAGAACTTAAAAATATCTTTGAATGATGTATTAAAAATAATATTACAGCGCCATCTGGCGGTAGAAATTTCTGTAAGCTACTGTTCGATTCCAACTCAACAAAGCTTTCAAATGATGTATTACTTATGAAATTATTTTAATTAGTAACTTAGATACAAAAGAAAACTCATTCAGGAAACCTCAAAACGTATAAATCAGCTGAAATCTCGAATTTCACTTTCGATAATATAAAAGTACTTTAAAATATCTTTCGAATGATGTACTAAAAGTAATTTAATCATTATTGGAATTTGAAATACATACGCGTATTAGAATAAAATTTAATTTCCAATTAAAATGTAATATTTTTCCAAAATCGAGGAAATTTGAGCTGCAACTATCCCCTGTGCTGTTAATGGCGCACAGAAAGTTTCAAAGAATTTAGAAGAAAATTGAAGCATTTTGAAATTTGCAATTTTTATTCGTAGTAGAAAAACCACGTGATGTCAATTGGTAAAAAATATGTTTCTTCCCGACCAGACGGGGTGAATGGGTTGTCATGGTAACGAACGCCTGCAGAATTTCAAAGCGTTCGCTGACGATGACGCGAGTTCCATGATTTTTGTTCACCCAAAAGTGCTCAACGCGCCTAAAGAAGTTTTCCCTTCAAAAATATAATGAATGGAAATAGAGGTAGAAAAACAAAAAATATTTAGCATAAAAAATAGGCTTTCTATAGAGAAAATTATGTGTGTTGTTTTAGAAATGAATTCAGATTAAAAAAAAATGCTTTACGGTCATCTAAATAAGATGTGATATTAAAAATGCTTCTATTTCTATGTTTTTTTTTTTTTTTTCAATATTACGATGTTTATTTACAAATTTCTCAATCAACAATGATACTCACTCCAATGAAAATTCCAATCACCGCTTTTAATTGACAGAGCCTTTATCCATAAATCCAACTAAGTACAACAAAAAGAGAATGTCACATCTCTTAAAAGGGAAATTCCATAATGAACTCTATCCCGTTCGGAAAAAACACGGATCCGTGCGTGCTTATCAATATTTCATCTCCTTTGGGTGAAAACAGAAACGCTCTCAATCTAAAGTGAATGAATGTGAAATTGTGGAAGAAAATTCGGTCTACCATTTCTGTAGTCGTTCCCATAACAACAACTTTTTAAATATTCTTTCACCAAAACACAAGTGGGGCACAGACAGAACACTTCTCGCAATAGGATTGTCGATATCACAAAGCAGAAAGGATTTTTTTTTTTTTTTTTTTTTTTGCTTTCGCGTGTGTGAAATATTTTTGAAGCAGCTTTTTTTTTCTTTAAACCTTATATTGGCCTATACTTCGAAAGTGACATCTTTAAATAGGCGAAATAGGTCTAAATATCAGAAAGAAAACTCGTAAAAGGAAATATAATTCACTTAATTTGTTTATTAGTAGCATGAATACGTAATGAATTATGGTTAAGGGAAAATTCCGACTTTAAGTCGGGACCCACACAAAGGGGATATCAATCGAAGAAAGGGTTGGGTGGGATGTGGGCATTAAGATCGATTGACTGCACTAGGGCCTGAGGGAGAGAGCCTCCTAGGGCCTGAGGGAGAGAGTAGGGGGTCTTTCTAAGGTGTCCTAGCTCGTATTTACGCAAATTTCGGAGAAAACCACGAAAAACTCCGAACGGCTGGGCTGACGAACGCCACTTGCAGTCGAAAAAAAGAAAATGTCGATAATTGGGAAAGCCCATCCGGCAGCCGCCTTCAACCAACAAGTATCGGCTTCCAGCATGAATGTTACTACAGTTCCTAAAATCTAATAAATCTGTCGGTCTGAAAAAATTTCTGGGTGTGCCGATATATTTTGCTAAGTGGTGCGATTCTTAGTGCAGTCAAAATAGGAAAAATAGAAAAAAAATCGTGTAGCTTTGAAATTTTGCATACTCATAGCCTAGAGGGTCCTGAACAACATGCTAAAAGTCCCCGCCCGTGGTGGGTGAGCGGGGGGCAGGGGGGCATTTAAGGGGGGCACTTTTCAGTTTTTATTAAATATCTTAAAAACTATCGCATTTAGAGAAAAAATGTCAATTACAAAATTAAACTACGTAAAATTTCCTACAAAAATGTATATTACATTTTGTTTGTATGATCAATATTTAGAAGATATAGGGGAACGAAATAACACATTTTCTTGAAAAATTCTTTTTTGCAATAGTAAAATCAACTAAAGTGTGTGTGTGTAATTAAATCGGTTCTGGTCAAATATTTTCTAATGTACAAAACAAATATATACATAGGGAATATGTAAGGATAATACAGCATGTTTTGTACATTTTAAATAATTTTAAGGTTAGTAGGCGCAAGTGGTTGTTTAGGTAAAAATCCAGATAACGAAGACCCAAAACCGATCAACATGAAAAAAAAAAAAAAAAAAAAAAAATCGTGTAGCTTTGAAATTGAGTTTTAAAGTTAAGTGTCCCGAACAACATACTAAAAGTCCCCAACCATAGGGGGCGAGCAGGGGGAAGGGGGGCATTTAAAGGGGGCACATTTCAGCTTATATTACATATATTGAAAACTATCGTATTTAGAGAAAAAATGTCAATTACAAAGTGAAACTACGTAAAATTTCCCATGAAAATGCCTATTACATTTGTTAGTATGATCAATAGTTAAGAAAATATAAAGGTTTCTTTTCATCTTACGGATATCTTACAGAAAAGTGGAGTTTTTCGATTTGTATATTTTGACTTCCACTCTTTAAACTTGGCGCATTGCGCGCGCACATGCACATATAGATATTTATTTGTATGAGTAGAAAATATTTAACCCGAATCCTTCTAATTACGAACTATAGTTTATGTTACTATTGTAAATAACATAAAAAATTAAAATAATAAAAATAATAATAACAGAATAGATTTGCCTATAAAACGAGTAATTATGATTTCAAAGATTGATTTTATATGACAATTTTTCATTTTTGTATGTTGACATAGTTTTAGAATACTTCCTTTGCAGTGTTTTAAATTTCTGAAAATTAATTATTTTTAATAAAAAAAAAAAAAAAAAAAAAAATTATGAATAAAAAGCATTTCTCTTGCACTGCCTGAAAAGACTCCCCAGAAAAAAAAAAAAAAAAAAAAAAAAAAAATGTTAAAATGAAATGACTACAAGTATAAAAACAAACAAAGGCTTCAAATTTATAACACCCCTCTTTTAAGTCAGGGATTAAAAAGCAATTTTACCTAAACCACAACTTGTGCATACTAACCTTAAAATTATTTAAAATGCACAAAGCAAGCTGTATTATCCTTACATATACCCTATGCATATATTTGTTTTGTGCATTAGAAAATATTTAACCAGAACCCTTTTAATTACACATTTTAGTGTATTTTACTATTGCAAAAAAGAATTTTTCAAGAAAATGTGTAATTTCATCCCCCTATATCTTCTAAACTATTGATCATACAAACAAATTGTAAGATGCATGTTTGTAGGAAATTTCACGTAGATGAATTTTGTAATTGACGTTTTTTCTCTAAATGTGATAGTTTTTAAGATATTTAATAAAAACTGAAAAGTGCCCCCCTTAAATGCCCCCTGCCCCCCGCTCACCCACCACGGGCGGAGACTTTTAGCATGTTGTTCAGGACCCTCTTGGCTATGAGTATGCAAAATTTCAAAACTACACGATTTTCTTTTAATGTTGATCGGTTTTGGGTCTCCGTTAACTGGAGTTTTACTCAAACCGCCACTTGCGCCTACTAGCCTTAAAACTACTTAAAACTTACAAAACATGCTGTATTATCCTTGCATATTCCCTATGTATATATTTGTTTTATACATTAGAAAATATTTGACAAGAACCCTTTTAATTGTGCACTTCAGTTGATTTTACTATTCCAAAAAAAAAAAAAAAAAAAAAAAAAGATTTTTTCAAGAAAATGTGTTATTTTATCGCCCTATATCTTCTAAACTATTGACCATAGAAACAAAATGTAATATGCATTTTTGTAGGAAATTTCACGTAGATTAATTTTGTAAGTGACGTTTTTTATCTATATGTGATAGTTTTTAAGATATTTAATAAAAACTGAAAAGTGCTCCCCTTAAATGCTCCCCTGCCCCCACCACGGGTGGGGCCTTTTAGTATGTTGTTCAGGACCCTCTCGGCTATATGCAAAATTTCAAAACTACACGATTTTTTTTTTTTTTTTTTCTATACGTCAAATTTTGGCCTTCGTTGCCTGGACTATCTTAGACTTCTAAAAATAAATAAAACGTCAAGAGCTTTCGTTTACAAACAACTCATTATGAGGTAAAATTCCCTTTGATAGGAAATAATGATTTTTTTATTTATTTATTTAGAGTATCTGTTGGAATCTAATGTCAATGTGGTAGAAAATATTGAAGCAATTACATTTTGAATTGAATTAAAATTTATAAACAATTAAGTTTACTTTCATAATAGAATTAATAATATAAATTTATTTACTTGTAAATTAATTGCAAAATATCTAGAAAAACCGGCGGAGAATCGATTGAGCTTTACTTCCGAAGTTTCAGGAGAACTTAGAGAGGAAATGGGAAGAAATGGAGGAGTGGTTGAAATTTTAAAAGTTGGAAATTCTGTGATTTTTGAGTCATTTTTTTCTCTCTTGCCCCTTACGTTTAACGTTTTTCGTAAGGGCAGTTTCGCACATTAAATTTATACTCTTCTAGAAACTGAGATACAACCTTCCCATAAACGAGAAAAATTACAGCATAGCAGCGACATCTGTCGGCTGATGTACTTATATGTTGTATATATTAGAAGCAAATGGTTAATTAAAAAGAAGATATTCAATTTATTATTTAAAAAAAAATTATTTATTTATTTTTAATGAGATAGAGCAAGGCGTGGGACAACTCTGAAACAAAACAAGTAAGCAGAAACGATGATCGTTTAAGAAATAATCTGAAAAAATAAATTATGGAAGATTTAAATATACACTAAGCGACAAAAGAAAAAAAAAAGCCGCACTGCAGAAAAAATGACATAGCTTTTTTATCTATATAAATAAAGAGAAATGTCTGTGTGTCTGTCTGCGCTCTGGTGCTCACACTACTGATCGCAGAGCTTCCACATTTGGCATATAGGTTCCTGGGACCCTGTAGGTGTGCACCTCATCGAGAGTTTTTCGAATTTCGAATTTGAATTTTTTAAATTAATGTTTTTTCGATTTTAAATATTGGCTTTAATGTTTCATTTTTCATGAATTTATTATTCGATTGTGATCGTCTGCGTATCTTCGCAACGGTTATTATGCAATTCATTTTTTATTTAATACATTCATTTTCTTTTATTATTATTATATTTGTTGAAAATCAAATGGTAATGCAATAGAAATAAATTGTTACGTTTATGTATAAATTTTATACTATAGCAACTTTTTATTTTTCATTTTTTAAATTAATTCCTTTAAAAGAAAAATCTTTTTTTTTTTTTAATTATTATTATTTATAATATTTATTGGGTGAAAAAAAAGGGTAGTCTATAGTAGAAAGGATAAACTGATTAAAATTCGTTTGTTTTTCATGTACTTAATTCCTTTTAAAAGAAAATCTACTTTTTTATTTCATTTTATTGCACTGGTCGGAATCAAATCGTAATATAGTGTAAATAACGGGGGTTATAAAACACATGGTTCAAAAACTAAAATATATAATAGATGCTGAGATACAGTCATCTTTAAAATCGCAGTTCTTAAATAACAGAAAATCCACAAGTCGTCGATAAATACCCAGATTAAAGTGCCCGGGAAAGACCTGTCTGTAGACAGTGGGAAACTGGATCCGATGCAGTACGGGCGGAAAAAAGTGCTGCCTTAGGCAACGGGTACCCGAAGAAGCGAGATCTAAAGCAATTTCAGGGCTTTTTTTTTAAGTTTATATTTGTCATGTGATGTAAAAAATAAATACTAATCCAATTCTTTTGAAAATTCATTTAAATATAGTGACCAGCGAAGCGGGCGTAGCCTGCTAGTTTGTAATAACTTTAAAATTAAGGGTTGAAACAAATAAAACTGTCTTGTTTGAATAATACCAAAGGAATGAAATGATACCTATGTATAGTCGGGGGAAAAAAGACGCAGCACTCACAGTAATTTCGTTATTAATTAACGCAGAAAAATTTAATAGACACCATTCAATAGAAAAATAAATGCACTTTCTGAAAATGTTGTCAAATTTTGAATTAGGATTTATCTACATAGTGAAATGAGCACCAACTTCGATTTTTTTTTTTTTCAACAGCAACACCCAATTTTGACTTCATATTCGAATTTCTGAGAGTCTGGCAGTGCGGATAAGTGTACTACTACTTTAACTTTAGTATTCATAGAGTTATAATAAAAAAATGTGTTAGGGGGTTATCTGTAAATGTAGAAAAATAAAATTAAGATCCTACAAGAAAAAGACATTTTACTTTTTCACACCGGAAATATTTCCAGGAAAAAAGATTTATAAAAATAATGTTCCGTACGATTTATTCTTTAATTTCTATGAAAATACAATTTCTTAACGCTTTCGCGACTGCTAATAAAGATTCACGTCATTTGACAATCTGTAACTGTCAGTGGGCGTTTCTTTCGTAATTTGTGTGTTACTTATTTCTTAAGTATGTACCCAGTGTTCAGATTTTTGCAATAAAATACACTATCGATAGAAATATATTGATTAGAAAGAATATATGAATGTACATCCATTTGTAATATAATTGTGAATACAGAAAATTTGTTCTGAAATATTTTATTTTGAGAGAATAACGCTTGTAGGCGGGCTTAACTGTCAAAAAGACAAAATCCCGCGGTCGCAAAAGTGTTGTTATATATTTACACACACACACACACACACACACACACACACACACACATATATATATATATATATATATATATATATATGTGTGTGTGTATATATACATATATATTAATGTAAAAGTTAAAGTATATTTAAAAAATATATATAAAATATATTTATAAAATTTTAAAGACTAAAGCATCCTTAAAATAATAATCCTCCCCCTACAAGCCTTTAACTATGACGGCAGTTAAGAAACGATTTTACAAGTCTGTCTTACATTCCAATTCCATTCGTTTATTTATTTATTTATTTACTTATTTATTGACAATTTTTACACCGTAAACCCCACCTATTTAGATTTGTTTTTTCTTCTAGTGCATACTTGCCAACATCCTAATTAATATTCCGTAGTATCACTAGCCACGCATTTTTTTTAACATCAGTATTATTTTAGAGTACTTTTCGTCTTATTTGATCGTAATTGCTTTTGTAGAATATTACTCTACAAACTTACTGGTGTGAGAAAAAGGGCGGGACTAGCAACACTACGGAATATTAATGAGGATCTTGGCAAATATGTTCGTTTAAAGGATTCAAAATTTATCACCAAATGAAGTAAATACCACTTGTGTATATTTTTGTCAACGTAAAATAAGGGGTTTAGCACGAATACTCAAAGTCACCTTTACTTTTCTTTTCTGTATTATTTTCTTTTGAAGAACATTAAAAAGCGGGGCTTTAGAAAACAGGAATTCTTGATGTCTAAAAATCATCATTTTTGTTTCATTTCTTTGTGTTTGACGTTGTTGTTATATAATTTCACCCGTAAATAAAAAATAAAAATATTTTGTTCAATTTTCTTTGATATTTTTTAAGATTTGCTTCGTTATCTCATGCAAAACTTTAAAAGAGACGGTCCCCTAAATCACTCAAAAAGAAAGATTATTTATATCTCGAAAACTAATAACTGGAATGAGCTGCAAATTTGCACACCCATATTTTTCAGCATTAGGATTCATTTTATGTAAAAATTAATACAGGTCATAATTCATCTTAATATATATAAATCTCGTGTCACAATGTTTGTCCTCAATGGACTCCTAAACCACTTAACCGATTATAATAAAATTCGCACACCATGTGCAGTTCGATCCAACTTGAGAGATAGGATAGTTTAAATCTCAAATTATAGTCGCAATTTTAATTTATTGCTAATTATTTGTCTGTTATTATTTGACAGTCACAATTATCTGTTAACTCCAAATGATTCTAACAGATGTCGATACCTTTCGACTGGGTTGAAATGAAAGCTGAAATATATTTGGTGCTGCCATCTACACAAAGAATCTTCAACTTTTTAACCTATTAATAAATTTCGTATAATTCAATTATTTCCACTTTTTAAATTTTTGGTGTTAGCATAGCCGGCCACGTGTTACTTAGACTGAAGTGTAAATTGAATTCATATTATAATGAAGATAATACAGTGAAATTAATCCTGTTTTTTACTTATTTGTGCTTCATTGATCAAAACTTTATAATTTAATCTGTATATATATATAAATTACGTGTCACGATGTTTGTCCGGGGTAAACTCCTAAACTAAGGAACTGATTTTGATGAAATTTTGCACACTGTGTGCAGTTTGATCCAACTTGAGAGATAGGATAGTTTTTATCTCAATTTATTGTCACAATATTGTTTTATTGCAATTATTTGTTAATTATAGACCTTTATTAAAGTTGCTCCAAAATATCTGTGAGTTCCATTAATTTAATTGTTGCCAAAAAAAAAAAAAAAAAAAATACGAGTTCATTTTCTTTCGACATAAAAATAAATACATTTAATCAAACGTGAACGTTAAAAAATTATAAAAAGTTAAATTATGCATCTCACGAAAATTGACGTCATAATCAATTTAAAGATTTTATACACATTGATAAAGTGCTAATGTAGTTCTATCATAGATATAGTAATATATATAGATCTCTCATCCCCATGTTATCGTAGAAAGATTTTTGATGCCGAAAAAAGATAAAAAATAAAAGCTTTGGAAACAGCCATTAAGTGGTATTGAAAAAAAAAAAAAAAAAAAAAAAAGAAAGAAAAAGAAAAGAAAGAAAGAAATATGAATTTGAAACTGTATCTGGAGTCTTCCATTCCCCTTTAGCAAATAAATTATTCATAAATTTTATTTGCTAAAATATTAGTATGTATTCCCGTGTGTATTCACTCGGGGAAAGACGGCCATATTTTGGTAAAAACGTCGTCTTTTCCCAAATGAAAAGGAATAACTTTTTTCTCCCCAATGATCACTCTATTCTATATATGCTATACTATATCTATGAGTTCTATACGCAAGCGAAGTGTGACTCACTGACCGTCTGTGCAGCCAAGAAAAAGATTTCCTATGTTAATTGCCCACTGGATTTTTTGTAAGAAATTATTAAAAATCGAGGAAATTTATTTCCCGATTTTAATCCTTATATTTGGGTATAGATATGTATTAGTTATCGCGGGTGTTAGATTGAATTATTTTGCTGTCAAATTGACAAAATTTTAATTTTAAATTTTTAAACTCTGTCGCCCTTGGCTTTTTTTATTATTATTATTATTATTTGGCGATCAAAAGCGTAACACGAAAATATACATGCCAGATGTATGCATTGTACGAAATGTAATATGTATTATTCATTGTACGTATGTATGACATGTAATATGTATTGTACGAAATATTGTTTCATATTATTCATTACTCTTTTAATATAAGTTGTTAAAATAACCATGATTTTTGAAAGGAATTAAATATTTTCGCCAGATAATTTGGCGATATTCTTTTTTTTTCGCCAAGGATGACAGAAATGAAATCTATTCCGCTGCAAAATATTAGTATCTTACATCAGATATTTTATTTAGACATTTGAAAACAAATTTGACTTCAAACTATGATAGAATATTTATCATTTTCCTTTTAATTTGTATATTATTAGTATATTAAAATTTAAAAGCATGGTATATAAAAAGTTTTTTTTTTTTTTTTTTTTTTAAATCTTATAATTATTCTTATCTTAATCCTCAATGTTTCCCATCTTTATTGACTTGAATTTACTATTAAAATTTTAACATACTCAAAAACTTCTCATCACTTCGTTAAAATACACTAAATTTTTCCAAAATCTTTTTGTATTTAAAATGATACATGTATTTACTTTAAATGTCCAATATTTCATAAGATTTCCAATTTTAAAGTTTTAAAATATTTATCAAATTTACTTATTTTTCTGGTTTAGCCTTATTGTTTTCCCTTTTATAACTACAGCTGTTGCCCTCTTTAAAATATTTAAAATGATGAGGTCATTTAATAGTAAAATTATCCATTATAGCATATATTATATTTCACTCCTCCATAAAAATTGATTTTAAAATCGTCTGTTTCTTTTATACTTTTATTTTAATAGAATTTTAATAGAATTTAATTTATATATTAGTCATTTTAGCAATTTTATCCAAAGTAGCATTAGAAATAATATATATCATTAAAATTTATAGGACCCTACAATAAAATTAATTTGTGCTTAATATCAACACTACGAAAATTTTTATCAATCGCTTCCAAATTTTGACCTAAGTTTCAAATCTCAACCCTGTGGGTTTTTACATCGGCTACAACGTTTTCGTCTTTGTTCGTAAATAATAATTTAAGTGTACTAAATAGTTTACAGCCGTATAGTTCAACGTATAACTTAGTCACAGCAACGCGTGGCCGGGTCTGCTAGTAATTTTTTAAAATATGAATTTATTAACATTCTTCAGAATTAAAAATATTTTTCAGAATCAAAAGTAATGATGGATTATGTTTGAGATTCTTCACTGTATCTCGTATATATATATATATATATATCGTTCGTGTTATTTTTTGTGAAGATATTAATAAAAATTTGAAATATGAATTTAACATTAGCACCTTAAAACTTTGAACGCTTATAACTCTATATATAAAAAAAAAAGTAAAATATACAACCAATATGCTTTTTCGCATAGTCACGACCCCAGGAATTCAAATATAAAATAAAAATAGGGTGTTACCATTGAAAAAAAATCGAAGTTGGTGCGGCTTTTAATATGTAGACGACCCCTAATTCAAAATTTCACTTTATTTTCTGAAAGTACTAACATTTAATTCCCAGTCGAATGATACCTATTGCATTTTTGTGCATTGATTAGCAACGGAGTTAGTTACATCGAGTGCTGCGGTTTTTTTTTTTCACCGACTGTACATTTTCGATTTAATAATTCGCTTTATTACACTCTACGAAGTACTTTATAAAAATCTACATAAAACTTTCTCTTAAACATAATGTAATAACCATACACTTCGTATTCTATTATGATTTATTATATGAAATGTTAATATTCAAATTATATTAACAAATTATATTGTTATACTGAATATTAACCCCTTCCACTCCAGGGACGTACGTGCGTACGTCCTAGTGGTAATGGCTATTAATACCATGGACGTACGTGCATACGTCCAAAGAAAGTATACGATACAATAAGACCAACGTTGTAGTGGTATGAGAGAGAGTTATTTTATTTGTCATATGGTATTTTGAAATTGTATTTTCATTACTGACAACTAGATAGTGTTAGTAGTCTCGGTGACCTATTAGTTTTGGCTACGCCAGACCAGTTGTTTCGTGATTTCTCGCAGCTGCAGTTGTGTGTAATTTTCGCTCCTCGATTTTGTGTGTTTTGCCGGTGTTTGAAACTGTGAATAATGTCTGATTCTAGTGATTCGGATAGTGATTACATCCCCGATTATGACGAACTTGAAGATTCCAATGATGACTTTACAACAAGTGAAGACGGCGAAAGCGATGACAGATACTACGTCATTGCTATAAATAATTGAAATACTTTGATATGTATTCATATTTACTACCTTCATTAATTAAATATATTTACTTCACAACAAAATGCACATTGTTACTTCGTTATGTATTGCATTATTTCAAAATTATAATCTAGTATTTCACATATTTACACTGCAGCTAGCCTGGAGCGGAAGGGGTTAATGAACTTGAATATTAATGTTAATATTCAAGTTATCAAGTTATATTTTAATACATGAAATAAAACTATTTATTTGTTAAATCTAAGCAATTTTTAATAAATATATATATATTCTGCATTGGGTTAATTCCACCTTTATGTGGAATGACTGCTTTAATGCACAGTGGCATAATACTATACCCTTTTTTGATATGAATCTCAAAAATTTCACTGAGCTAAATATCGTAAATAATTTTTCTAGTTCTTGCAAAGTTGTAGGCTGCAAATTTCGAATACTCGTCTGTGTTTTTATGACTAAACATTTTTCAGCGAACTGAGATTAGGACTGTTTCCAAGTCTAATAAAGAAGATATTCTACGATTTTCTTCGTGGGATTTAACTTAGAGTAAAAAAAGATACCATTACTTACAGAATTATAGGTGCTCATGGGAATGGATAGGTAATTTTAACAATTTGATTTCAATTGACGTACCACAGACGTCGTACAGCAAGGTGCATTATCATCTTGAAATGCTGTTTGAAGAAAAGTCTGAAATACCTCTAAAATAGTCGGTCAGGCGCCACTTTTATAATCACCGTGTTTTATTTTGAGTTAATGGATCCCTTGAGTTAATTGATCCCAAATTTGTCTGATTCTTTGAAAAAGTATGCACATTCGTACCATGATGTACGGAGAATGTGTCACTGTTTTAAGAGAGCCATAAAGTCAGTCCCATTTTTACCGTCCTAAAAGTTTTTTTTTTTTTTTTTTTTTTTTTCATGAGCTCGAGATAAATTAAACTTGACTCATCAGAGAAATCAGTTCAGCCTGTTAAATAAATGGTTTTTTTTTTTTTTTTTTTTTTTAAATTTTTGGTAAACTAATGTCTTTTATTATTATTATTATTATTATTTGTCCTTAATAATGGCTTTTTTGCAGATCTTCTAGTTTTTAACCTGCTTTGTTTAATTCCTTCCTTTTGAAGAAAGTAAAAATACTTTCTTCAAAATTTTTATCATTTTATATTTTGCTAAAAACCATTTTACAAATATTTCGTTAATATTTAATTATTTTGCCATCTCATGTATTAAAATATTTTTTGATTTTCATTCAAAAATTAAACACCTTTTTTTTTACTTTCCGAACACTATAGTGAGGAAAGTATTGTAATCATGTCAAAAATCCGAATTTGAGATTTTAATGTTTCTATACGTTTCGAGGTCCCCTGAGTCCGTTTTCAATATTTTTACGACGATATATGTATGTGTGTGTGTATGTTCGTGAGTGTCTAAACGCTTTGTTCGAACCTGAAAGTTGGTACGTATATTGTAAGTCACCCTTAAAAGAATTCTGGAGATTAAGCAGAGAGCCGCAGAAGACTCGAAATGAATGAGTCAGCAAAGGACGAATTCTAATCCTATTCAAACGACCCTCTGTAGGCTTCAAAAATAATTGGATTGGTTTCTCGAGATTTATTTTCATTGTAGACGCATATTTTAAACATTTTATGAAATGCTTGTAGTAATTGGGTCCGACATTCCTGGATTGGATCCCATATAAATTTTGTTTTGTTGTAGATAGGCAAGAAAAAATTCTGGACATAACAACACGAAATATCATTTGGGCAAATGATTGTAACTAAGTCAATAATTGTAGTTAAAGGATAAATCAATACTTACACGTTAGGCCAGCGTCTACTCAGACCAGGTTTAGGGTGCGGCCTCGGATCGCCCAGATGCTCATGCTAAAGAGAAGATAATACATAAATAAGATGACGGAATAAAAAATAAATAATTTCTTCTCGCAGTAAGCCTCGTTTCGCGTAGCCATTTCAAGCAGCATGGAGAATAACAATCGAAACTCCCAATTGAGAGTGTCAGCACTCATTGAGGGCTACACAATGGGAAGATATATGCGCGCACGTCTTCTTCGAATGCGACATAAATCAGGGAAAAGAGAGATTCCCAAAATGTTGGAATGTCAAAAATATTTATACTCTTTTGAATGGAATTCAATTAAAAAGATATAGGTGGAACCCTGCATCCTAACGATTCATCATCGTACGAAAAACAGAAAGCAGCTACGTCGTTTTAAGCACGAACTTTCATCACACCAAAATAAGACACGAGTTCGGCATGAAAGCAACCCGTTGCTTTTGACATATCTCACGATTTCTATTCGAAACAACTCCTGCGAAATTCTCCACAGAAAATTTTCGACTTGTTCAATACTAACCCATAAACAATAATAATTAATGTTTTTACAGTAAAACGCATTCAAAAATTCAACTAGGAATTTTCGAAGCTTCTATTGCTTCTCCGCGTGCTTATATATACTTTCTTTTTCGTTCGTTTGAGGGGGGGGGGGGGGAAAGAGTCGAGCGCCATTATTTTCGGCTGCGAGCTATGCTTGCAATGTTCGTTTCGAATGCATGATTGAACTTTTTGATGCATTTCCGTGCGAGGCTCGAATGTAAAGCGCCTTCAGAAGTGTTGAACATCGGATGACGAAGGTTAAAAACTTTGCGAGCAAACGTCATAAATTGAAAACCCGACAGTTGTTTGGGGGTTGAAAAAATCGCACACAACTGATGCGTGGTTTTTCATTTTAAGGTGTTTGTTTACAACGTCCTCTTATGTTCCCTACAATGGAGAATTTTTTTAATTTTGATAAATTGTAACTGTAGGCAGAGGAAGAAATTTTCAAAGCACACACAATAATTGAAAGTAAATTTTTAGTTGATTTTGTGCATTCGTTTTTTCTGCAAAAATTTTTCTATATTATTTTTATGAAAAGAAAAGGGAAAGAAAAATTCTTTGTGATAGCAGTTTCAGCTTGCTTTTGAACATTCATCATAGAATAAAATGGAATCTTGTAAAAAATTGCATGCATCATTTTATGTTACAAGTAAGAGTAAACAAAATAAATAAATAAAAGCATAAAACACACAATGCTCTTTTTTTTTTAACTTAAAAGATAATTTTGTGTCAAACTCGGCGTAAACAACTGCTGTCCGTAAGTTCCCAGATTCAATTGTACAGAGCGTAACTATTAACTCTTTGATGCAGATGGGACACCGGTGTCCCTTTTGCTTATTTATTTTTTGACGCTCTTATTACAAATATTATTATTATAGGATAGTTTTTTATTATAAAAGAGAGTCTAATAGTTACTATAAAAATCTATTAGATTATCAGAGTAAATTTTTGACTAAAATAAAAATGTTAAATAAAAGTAGTTTGAAAAATTTTTATCAACCCATTTCAAAAATGTATTTCTCATTAAATTTGATTATTTAAAAAAGATCAGTAATGAATTATTGCTACTCCTATATCTAAGTAATTGTAAATAAGTGCAATTTGTAAAAATATTGGGGACGCCCGTGTCCCATGATGAATTTACCTGTAACGCAGAAAGGGACCCACTCTATATGCCCCACTCTATATTTTAGAACCAAAATTAATTAAAATTTTAAATATAACATTTTCCACTTATTTAGATCTAAAATAACTTAAAACTATCAAAAAAGTGTAAAAATTATGTTTGATGAGAAATCTGCTTCAAAGGGTTAAGCCAAACAATTGTAAAATCATGTTGAAGGGGGAAAAAAAAATAGGAAATGAACTCGTTCGTAACTGTCTTTTTTTTTTTTTTTTTTTAGGAAGAATCACCTTAATTTTAAAATATGACATGGTGGGTATATGAACTATATTTAATAATTTAAAATCAAAATGATAATCAAAAATTAAATTCACTGTTAAAGCAACATTAAATAACAAGTCGTGACCAAGTTTCCAAATCATTTTTCCAAGCTAAGCATAAGGTACATTACATTGTATTGACCCCCATGCATAAAGGATCAGTCCTACCTAGGGACTTCAAAGGGTCCTTCAAAGGGTTAAGCCAAACAATTGTAAAATCATGTTGAAGGGGGGAAAAAAATAGGAAATGAATCTCGTTCGTAACTGTCTTCTTTTTATCGCCCTCGAACCGAGCAACTCATCAAAATAAACAGTCCATCTTTATCTTATTGGTGATGTGGTGTGGTGATCCACAGAAACTGTAGTTCAAAACCTGATGACACTAGGGACCCTGGATAGAGAGAGACTGGACGTCGAACAAATAGGGCGGTCATTCTTTCAAAAGCCACTCGATCGGCGTAATTTATTTTTACCAACGTCTAATACTTTCCTTTTAATTGAAATCTCGATAAAACTTTCTTGTTTGTCTCTAGAAAGCCTTGCAGAGTGTCATTTGAAATTTTGAAGAGCATAATTGTATCCTATAGAGTAGGCGCACGTGACGTCACTGCGACAGATGATTCTCCGCGTACTTTAGAATGTAGGCAAAAGGTGGGATAAAGCACCAATGGAAAGGCAGATATTTTGCCGACATGCGCAAAAGTTGCAGAATAGCGTTCCTTGTTTATAAACATGCGCTTGCTCTATATAACAGGCTGAACAAACATGGCGGGTCAATGTCCAGTCTCCTTTCGGAGAAGAGACTTTCGACAGGGTTGTTGACCTTCCAACGGTTGCTAAACGAAACTAGGGTGTTTGTTGCGAATTCTTGTTACTGAACGGACTCGATATTCGTGGAACTCCCTATCAGACGTCTTGAACCATAAAGTGGCTAAAAAACAGATTTTCATCTCAACGAATGTCTCCCGTTATTCATCGAGTCACGTCAACAAGGTGCTCCGCAGTACCTGCAGTGGGTGCCTCCAACGAAGTTGGAAAAAACATAAAAAGTTTTTTTGTGAAATAATTAAAAAAAGGCCAAAAGGGTTTTAATTTAATCCCCGCTTGAGCAGAAATTATTCAAAGCGAAGCACCAGGAGTTATCCTCGAGAAAACCTAATAAGTGCAACACGAAAATCTGTTGACAAGACAGTATGGACGGCGAAAAGGAATCGAGTTGAGCAAGCAAGGCGTCCTGAAAAACACAGAAACCGCTCGGAGTCCCGCAATTAATTTTTTTAAAAAAAGTGGAGGGGGACATATACGAGTATTTTTAATTAAATTTAAATTTCAGAGAAAATCGTAACAGAAATAAAACACTCTACTTCAGAGAGAATCTAGCCAGAATCTTTTTTCTGAGAAGAAGCCGTGGACTAATCAGATCAGAAGCCAGTACAGAATTCCCAATCCTCACTGAAAGTGCTCCAGCTGAAATCGACCAGATAAAATCCCAGTCCTAGAACACCCATCAGAGGCTAGAAAAGGGACCAATGCGGAACAAGCCCTAAGACCAAAGTCGCAGAAAGTGACGAAAACTAATAAAAAATTGAAAATATACCAAATAATCAAAAATACACCCGGAAAATTTGAAAAATATTTACATAAAAATTAAGATTTCACAAGTAAGCAAATTGAACAATCGCGACTAACACTAGACAGGCCTGATACTAGGGTTAGCCAATTCCAGATAAACTGGGAGCTCGATCTAGGAGAAAACATAAATTTGGATGGAAATACAATGTTATGCGCGGGTAAAAATTCGTCTCCTCTAGTTAAAAATAGCCATAGGCCGTTTCTTTCCACTCTAGGATCGTAACGATGAATTGAGTGTAACAGAGGATGTCCAACATGGGGAAGGGATCTATGAAACTTGAGCTTAAATACGCATAATCGGAGATCCGCGTGAATAGTATCATTGCGGATACTGTTCACGAGTAGCTTCCACAAACCTGCGTTTTGAAACAATTGAATTTTTTCTAGGTTAGTTTTTGCAGCAGATTCGTAGATTATACAACCATAGGTTAGGGTCGGGCGGATGGATGATAATTTGTAGGATGATAATTTATTTTTAATCGACAGTTCAAAGCAGCAAAAAAAGAATGACGACTTTCTTAGTTTTTATCAGAGATTCTGAAACGTGATGTTAATTTAGAATCAAGGTAAACTTGTGAGTATTGAAGAGAAGGTGCGGCATTTTGAAGCTGTTAACTTCGATTCTCCATTTACTCAGAGTTCAGCACGAAACAATGCTTCTTTAATAATTCATTATAAACGCCACACGTTATGAAGGGTGCGATTTCAATGCAGGTCCCAACTTTTGGAGAGGATTCTTGTTTATGTCTTTTGCGCGAAGAGCCCACACAAACCAAAATCTTTGCGCGCATTCTTCGAAATGTCTAGCTACAAATTTTCAACTCAATCCGCATTTCATTTACAGCTACAGTATAAGGACTTGCACTTGGGTTGGCAGTCCTCGTCTTGAACATTACAAAAAGAAAAAAGCTATATTGCAATTTTTTAGAGGATATTTTCAATTACAATTCTGGCGACTTCAATAAGTAGATTTTTATTTTAAGAGGTGACTTTACATTGAAAGCTTTTTTGTCCATCCGGGAACTTAACTGACAGTGCAAAAAAAAAATATATAAATTAATTAATCATAAAATGCCAAATTAATAGAGCATGCAGAATATATAACAATGCAATGCCATGCTTTTTTAGAGTGTCATACCAAGTCGTCCAGTGAATCCCAAAAATCACTCCAGAACTGAAAACAACAAGACACAAGTTACTCACGGCACAGGATAGTTTGAAAATTATAAATAAAATAATTTTATTCATTTATTATTGTTGTTTTTTCTCAAATATTTCTGTCACTTTAAGATTGATTTAATAAAAAGTAAGGGAACTGAAACATTTTAAACCTCGCAATCATTTGAAATTTTAGTTGGAATTAACTTATTGTATTTTTTAGACAAGAAACTTCAGAAATTTTCGCTTCGATTTTTACTAGAATTGTTTAGTTTCTAAATGCGTCCTAAAGTATTTTCCTTTAATCGGAGAGACACAAGAACAATGTTTAACATCCCTAAAGAGAGAGAAAAACGCAAATTTATTTTGAAAAAGGAGAGTTGAATCTTATATTTGTATTTCATTGGCGAATTGAATTACCGTTTGTAAAGCTACTTGTTCAGCATAGCAAGTGTCTCTCTCATTCATTTAGAACATGCGATATTAAATATTCTTAACAAGTTCAATGAGACAAGACAAGAATGAATCTAGACGAGACGTGTTGATCCTGGACGATATGTTTAACGCCCCAGCCCGCCCTTCGATGTCTTTTTCTAGTCAATTTTCTCCTTTTATTACTTCCGGTGTGAGCCTTTTTTTTTTTTTTTTTTTTAAACACACTTGACATTGTAAGTTTTTTTGGTTTTCTTCCCATGCTATTTCTAAGGGGTTTTTAGCTTTTTTTCCCTCTTTTTCTACATTCTAAAGTGCGGTGGTACAACAAACGTTTTTTTACAAACTCGTTGGAAAAGAAAATAATAATAATAACCTTTTTTTCTAAAGCATAGCAAAATCCTTGCCTAAATCCGTATATTGGCGGACCTCCCTTTTTTTCCCAAATAGACACAAAATGGGAGGCAAAGGTTTTATTGCAAATGGGTTCAAATGATTTCTTGCACTAAAAAGTCTCAGATAACATAAGTACTTGTGTAATACCCGAAAATACATATCAGATCACCCTGTGAGGCTGTTTACCCAGCCCGCGTAGTTTCTTGCGGGCCGCGAGGAAAAAATTTGACAACTTTTGTTAACGGATCAAGAATTAATACATTCTGACTTTTCGAAGTGAAAATACCTTTCAACGATTAGGGTAGCTAAAGAACTTTTGTAATGAAATATTATGAGATCCATTATTCCTTTTTTTTTATTATAGTTTTAATATAGAGTTACACATTTTTCGCGATTCTATTGTTAATTTATGAATGGAAATAATTTAAATTAATGTATTCTGCTCCGAATTTTCACCCTGTCCTTCCCCGAAAAAGGTATACACATACATGAATCCTATACTCGCAAACATAGATGCACACATGCATATGTACAGTCATAAAATAATAATAATTTCCTTCCCCGACACATTTCGCCGTAAATTATCGTCGAAACTAGCAGCTGACGCCTAACGATTGGTAATAATAACTAGTTTTTAATTCAATTGCTAAATTTTGTTTAGGGTGTCATCTACATATTAAAACTTATACGAACTTCTTTTTCTTTCATTCCCCCTTCCCCCCCCCCCCCCCCGAATTGTAACACCCATTTTTGACTACATCTTCGAATTTCTGAGGTCAAGGCGGTTCAGAAAAAGATATAGTTTATATTCCATATATCAAGTCTTCATAGAGTTAGTTACAAGCAAAAATTGCTCAGGGGTAAATCCCTATATTTAAAAAAATTATATGTTTATTACATTCATTTAACATTAGCATCTCCCTATTTCAACAAATTATAACTCTGTGAAAAATTGAGAGAAACATATAAGATATAAACTATACCATTTTCTAGGCCGATTGGATCCAAATAATCCAAAAAGCTTGTCGAAATTGGAGGTTATCTTTGAAAAAAAATGAAGTTGATGCCAAGTTGATGCCAGACACCCACTTAATCAAAACCAAACTAAACCGTTTTAAACTAGAGCTTATTACTAATCGATCTGCACTAGCCGCCTACACTCATTTAGGGCGAAATGAGTCGGGAAAGGAGGGGGCTTTTTTATGACTTTACATACGGTGCGGCCGAATGAATAAAATAGATTTCCAAGTGTTTTGAGTTGGACAGGCCATAAAATAGAGCGTCGCTTTGACAGCGCTGCTTATTTAAATGGAATCCTCGTATGCATTGTGTTTCTGTCTTCATTATATTTTGTCACGTGCTGCAATAGAATTGTGTCCAATTCTTCCCTCTCATTTAAAATGGGTTTTATGGAAAAGCAAAAATAGTAAATCTTCTGTTTATTTTCTTATTATTTCTCTACCAAGCTAAGCCAGTAAGAGATAGGCAAAGTTCATTTTACATTGCTCACTTTCCTTAGTTATTTCATAAGAGATATAATATTTTTATTTATTGCATATAGACCTTGTGTAACGAACGCTTCGGCTTGCCTTCCGTTAATTAATATTTAATTTTAAAAAAAGGCTTTAATACGAAATGCACTTTAAATGAGGCTTAAGTTCAGTTTCCGACATGAAACAGAAAAATATGAGTTACCTTCTGAAACTCCTTCTCCGCCAACGAGGATTTGCCAGGTTCGTAATCCGCGATACTACGGGGTTCGACTCTGTATTTTTCCGGCTCGTGTTTCACCACAAAAGACTCGAACCTGCTAAAGCAAAAGTAATGGCTGAGATCCACTTCAGACGAAGCAAAAGGAAGAAAAAAGAATAGAGTAAACGGGGTTGGGGGGGGGGGGGGAAGAAGAAGAAGAAAATCATTTTACAAATGAATACATTCAAAATCTTATATACATAACAGGGTTCTTGAAACTGTTTTTAAATCTCTAAAAATGGAAAGTGAAAATTCTCACAAATTGAGCCATTTTCCCCTCAATCGACATGCTGAATCTCACGTTGAGAAAAATCCACTCAAAGCATTGAGACAAGCGGCTCAAATTTAAGCCAACTGAAACAAGTTTTTTTTTTTTTTTGAGGGAAATCGGGCCAAATTTGAGTAAACCTGTTTGATGATGGAAAAAGTATCCGCGATTGTAATGAAATGCTCGCCCTGTGGTGGGCTAAGGTGAAATTACAATTAACATGCTTTAATTCGGCTTTCATCAAGCCGCCATTGCTTGCCGATAGTTTCACATATATTTGTTGAAAAAAAATGACTAAATACGGTAAAAAAGATAATACATACTGTTGTGTGCTACAGTGTAACTAACTCCAAAGGATCAAGAAATCCAGAATTAAGCTTCCATTTATTTCCAAACGACACATTTAAAATTTCAGTTGCTTCGGCTAATGGAAGTAAAGAATTAGTCAGATGATTTGAAACTAATATTCGCTCAACTTCAGTTAAAAATCTACTTCCGATCGAACTTTGAATGAACTGAAATATTTTTTTCCAAAAGCAATCCATTTTCATGATGTAATGGCGGAGAAATTATAGTACGAATATTAAGTAGAATAACAAAACGAACAATAATAAATACACGTGGCTATTATATTTAATAACAACAACAGCTGAAAAAGCGCCACCTATCGATCATTACAAACGCGGATCAGATTCCCTCCGCTGGAATCAAATGCAAATCAAACGGTGGTAGGCAGACGAACGTGTACGATTTCATACAAAATAGCCGTTCTCAATCATTCTCAAAGGGTGAAAATATTATTTAGCAATTTTTACTTGTTTTATACATATCATAAAGCTATGGGAAACTTCCTGAAAAGAAAGCGCTGTTCGTTTAAAATTGAGGAAATATTCTTGAAATGAAAATAGAAACTGTATGACATTTTAGAAGCTTGCAAATTAATTCGGTATAGTTCAGAAAAGTAGATTTTCCCAAGCAATGTTGCGGGATTTTTTGAATAAAAAACAGTATGTACTAGCTTGTTTATACATATTACTAGTACATAACCCATCAAAAATGACGGAATGTGAAATCGATTTAAGGTAGTGAATGAACGAAGGCTTTGCCTGCTTCGCTACTCACTATATTTCAAAGAAATTCTTTTCTATATATTATTCTATATATTATTCTATATATATTTCTCTATATATTTCTCTATATATTTCTATATATTATTCTTTATTATCGCTTTATAAACAAATAATAATAATAATAATAATAATAAAAATCATGAAATTGCTCAAAAGCCCGCTTCCTGTCCCTATATCTCTATATATTGTGTCTCTATACTTCTCTATATATATTCTAATTGTCGTGAACAGATGCTCCTCTCTGATATAAACCAGATATCTGATTCATAGAGACTTGTGTGAACTCTTGCGTTTTAGATGACTAATAACTTTCTTTTTATTTTTTGTAGATACTTCTGTTGCTAAGTACTATCAGAAGAAAACTAGTTTTAAGACGGTGTGGACGTCTGTTATAGCGTCCGCTCCGAAATATAATTTTGAATTGTGATTTAAGCTTTAATTAAAATTAGAAAAGACATCCCACGTTTGATAATTATTTCTACGTGTAGTGTACCTTCATTTTCACTGCAGCTCAGACATTGGATACATCATAGAAAGAGAAGTCGAACATCGAAGCTCATCCGTCCCAGATGAAGAACCCAGGTAGGCCTCTTTACACATATTCCTTATTAATAAAAATTTGATTGATTTGAATGAAAAATATAAATAAAGAGAGCCTTAAAAATAATATGAAAATTTTGAGAATTAATTAGATTTAGAAATTCTCGACATGGCATCCCTGTCGTGGGATCGGATGAGTAAAACTAACTGGTCTAGATAAAGAAAAAAAAACTGGATAAATTATTATTTTGTAGTATTTGATTTTGTAAGAAAAAATGGCAGAGCCTGAAATTTTAAGGAAAAAAAGAACCGTGTTACGCACAGCTGTAACAAATTGCATTAATAAAATAGAGAAGGAATTACAAAAACAAGATGAAACTGTAAATATCACAGAACTGGAAGAAACATTGGAAGTTTTACTAATGAAATTTGAAACGTTAAAAAATACGGACAGGGAATTAGAGCCTCACATTAAAGTGGAGGAATTTGAAAACGAATTCCTAAAAGCCGAAGAATACGCTGAAAAAATTCAATTATGGAAATTCAGGTGTAATAAAAAACTTGGGGAATTAAAGGGAAAATTGACCGATATCCCGAATTCGAACCGCGAACCACTTAGTCAAAAAGTAGAAGTCTATAAAGTACCTAGTACAAATGTAAATTTGCCGCGGATTCGAATCGAAAGATTTTTTGGAGATATAAATAACTGGCTCACCTTTTGGAATACTTTCGAATCCTCTATACATAACAATAACGAATTAACGAAAATAGATAAATTTAACTATCTGAAAGCGTACTTGGGAGGTAGCGCTTTATGTACAATAGATGGGCTTCCTATGTCTGAAAGTGCTTATGATTCGGCTGTAAATTTATTAAAAGAAAGATTCGGCGACCGCAATTTATTAATACATAATCATACTTGTAATATCCTCAACATCAAACCACTTAGAAATTCTAACGATGTAGCAGAATTCAGAAAATTTTATGACAAAATTTTGACTGATTTAAGAAGCATTGAAGCCTTAGGCTCAGATAATAATAATTTATCAGCGATTCTTTGTACCACAATTTTGAAGGCCCTACCACAAGATCTATTAATCGATTTAAATAAACCAGAATACCAAAAGGGTTATTATGACGTCACATGTTTATTGGATTTCTTATCTATATCTCTGAAATCCAGGGAAAAAGCTATGTTGGTATCCGGTTTTTCGAACGGAAGTACAGTTAGGAAAAGCACACCCCAAAACAGACCGCAAAATAGAGACAAAACAACGAGTTTCTATGCAGCGAAAGATCTATTAAACGAAGGTCAGGAGATAAGGGGAAAATGTTCCCTTTGTGGGTCATTGACACATAGGTGTATGGTGAACTGCGACGAATTTAAGAGATTATCACTTGAAGAAAGGAAATCTTTACTGGTTAAAAAGGGCGGTTGTTTTAAATGCTTAGAAGTGAAAGGTCATATCGCTAAATTTTGCAAAAAAAATATTAGTTGTCAATATTGCCAGGGAAAACACGCTTCGTTAATGTGTTTTAAACACTACCAACAGGAAAAAGAGAAAGCGCTTGCAAAGGATCAAGAAGACAGCACACTTTTGATTAATGAACACTCGGAAAATAGAGTGTACTTGCAAACGTTGGTCGCTTGTATAGAAAATAAAGAAAACAAGCATTTAGTGAGAGTAATTTTTGATACGGCATCTTCAAAGTCTTACGTAACTAGCTTTGTAGCAAATAAATTAAACTTAGCAAGTATAGGAAGAGTGAAAATTACTCATGGGCTGTTTGGAGGTACCGAGGAAACAGTATTACATGATCGATATTCTATTAACTTAAAGGGGTTAAAGGACAACAAAAATGTTGTAATCGAGGTCATGGAACAAGAAAAGATTTGTACAACGGTTCCCAGGATTAGCAGTATTAATTGCATTAGAGAATTAAAAGAGAAAAATATTTTTTTGAGCGACATTTGTCCTAGAAGTAGAAATTGTTTATATGAAAACGATGAAAATGAAATACATGTTTTGCTAGGGGCAGATGTCGTGGGGAAATTGTTTACTGGGAAAATAAAGAATCTGTCCTGTGGGTTGGTAGCTATGCAAACGATTCTCGGATGGACGGTAATGGGAAAAATTGAAAGTAGAGATAAAGATAGCTCTCTAACGGCTCTTTCATTGTATGTAAATGAGGCTAAAATCACGGACTTATGGAATTTGGATTCATTGGGAATAACTGATCCGGCAGAAAAACAATCCAAACAAGAAATTCAGGAATTAGTTTTGAAACATTTTAAAGAAACGGTATGTCGGGAAAATGATGGGAGATATAAAGTGTGTCTTCCATGGATAGATGGACATCCAGAGATTTTGGATAATAGAGAATTAGCGGAAAAGAGATTAAAAAATAATGTAAATTCTCTTAAAGCAGCCGGATTAGTAGGAGAATATGAACAAGTTTTTAATGAATGGGAATCCGAGGGAGTTATAGAGGAAGTGAAAACTAAGGAAGATTCACCTCAGATTACTAATGTTCACTATTTACCTCACAGGGCGGTAATAAAACCGAACTCAACGACGAAAATCAGACCTGTTTTCGATGGTTCGGCCCATGTTAGGGGTTCCGTTTCTATAAATGAATGTATAGAGAAGGGGCCTAATTTGATTGAATTAATTCCTTCAGTCTTGAATCGTTTCAGATGGGGAAAAATAGGCGTCGTAGCGGACATCCGGAGAGCTTTTTTACAGATATCTTTGAACGAAGGGGATAGAGATTATTTACGTTTTCTTTGGTGGAGGGATGGGAATCCCGAAAATCTGATCACTTATAAACATTGTAGGGTAGTTTTCGGACTTTGCAGTAGTCCGTTTCTCCTCGCAGCAACACTTGCGCATCACCTTGATCAGGCACCAGACGACGTAAAAGACGTAGCGTTAAAACTTAAGGAATCATTGTATGTAGATAATTGCGTGACTAGTGTGGATTCCTTAGATGAATTAGATTATTTTCGTACTGAAGCGCAAAAAATCTTAGCTTCAGCTAAATTCGACCTTCGCGGCTGGTGTTATAATTATCGCGCGGACGGAGAAATGATTGATTTGGAAATTGATAAAAAGACGCCGGTGCTCGGGTTAATGTGGGATATAGAGAAAGATACTTTAGCGTGTGATTATAGGAATTTTAAATTAGCAGAGGGTTCCATAACGAAGAGAAATATTCTGTCTCTAACGCATAAGATATTCGATCCGATAGGTTTTACGTGTCCAGTGACCTTGATTCCAAAATTACTATTGCAAAAATGTTGGAAAATTAGGGCTTCTTGGGACTCCAAATTGCCCGATGAGATAGTTAAGGAATTTGAAAAATGGAAAAATCAAATTTTGGAGTTAAAAAATATCTCCATACCCAGAAGAATTTCCGAGTTAAATCTATTTACAGGAAGATTGTCTTTACACGTTTTTTGTGATGCCAGTAAAGTTTCTTATGCTGCTTGTGTTTTTTTAAGAAACGAATTTCACGATCAAGTTAGTTGTCAACTATTACAGGCACGATCCAGAGTTGCGCCGTTGAAAGAAATATCCACCCCCCGTCTCGAATTACTAGCTTGCTGTATAGGTGCCAGATTAGCGGATACGGTTATCCAAGATCTAAAATTAAACGTTGACATAGTTTATTGGTCTGACTCGATGGATGTATTATACTGGATAAAAGGAGAAGGCCCTTGGGGAACATTTGTAGAAAACAGAGTAAAAGAAATATGTAAACTTTCTTCTCCTGATTCCTGGAACTTTGTCCCTGGTCATTTGAATCCGGCCGATTTGCCCTCTCGTGGGTGTTCAGTGAAAACACTAGCTAAATCTGAGTGGTGGCTGGGGCCATCCTGGTTATTAACTGCAGAAGAAAAGTGGCCTAAGAATAATATAGTTCCGAATATAGATATAATCAATAAAGAGAGGAAAAAAACTATCGTTACTGCTACGAATTTAGAAAATAATGAAGATAAATTTTACCTCAGGTACTCTTCTTACACAAAAATTGTACGTATAATAGGGTGGATTTTTCGCTTCTGTACCAATTCAAAAATTGTTAGAACCGATCGAACAAGCGGTCTGCTAAACAGTGAAGAATTAAGAAAAGCAGAAATTGTGCTTATAAAATTAGTACAACAAGAACATTTTACGAATTCTTCAGATTATAAATTACGACATCTACGCACTATCACAGACTCGAACGGTCTACTACGGATAAAAACTAAGATCTTTATGAGAGACGACACTCATAATTTTTGCTTACCAGTGATCATTTCAACAGACAATGTTAAAAGAACGAATTGGCCACTAGGACGGATCGAGGAGATTCTAATCAGTAAAGACAACGTGGCACGCATTGCAAAAGTGAGAACATCATCCGGTATTTTGTTACGTCCTATCAGAAAACTGTGTCCCCTAGAACTAGAATCTGACATTTTACGTGACGCTATCACCACCAGACGAGGAAGAATCGTCAAACAGCCAGACCGACTCGGGGTGGTGTAGTGCCTTGAGTTGAGTTCTGGTTCCCTCTGAACTCAAGGTGGGAGTGTCGTGAACAGATGCTCCTCTCTGATATAAACCAGATATCTGATTCATAGAGACTTGTGTGAACTCTTGCGTTTTAGATGACTAATAACTTTCTTTTTATTTTTTGTAGATACTTCTGTTGCTAAGTACTATCAGAAGAAAACTAGTTTTAAGACGGTGTGGACGTCTGTTATAGCGTCCGCTCCGAAATATAATTTTGAATTGTGATTTAAGCTTTAATTAAAATTAGAAAAGACATCCCACGTTTGATAATTATTTCTACGTGTAGTGTACCTTCATTTTCACTGCAGCTCAGACATTGGATACATCATAGAAAGAGAAGTCGAACATCGAAGCTCATCCGTCCCAGATGAAGAACCCAGGTAGGCCTCTTTACACATATTCCTTATTAATAAAAATTTGATTGATTTGAATGAAAAATATAAATAAAGAGAGCCTTAAAAATAATATGAAAATTTTGAGAATTAATTAGATTTAGAAATTCTCGACAATACTTCTCTATATATATTCTAATATTCTAATACTTCTATCTCTATTCTCTATTCTAATACTTCTATCTTCTATTCTCTATTCTAATATTCTCTATATATTCTAATACTTCTCTATATATTGTCCCTATGTTATATATTATTCTATATATTGTCCCTATATATTCTCTATATACTTCTCTATATATTTCTATATATTATTCTTTATTATCGCTTTATAAACAAATAATAATAATAATAATAATAAAAATCATGAAATTGCTCAAAAGCCCTCTTCCTGTCCCAGCTGCATTCGGTAGCGACCCACTCATTCGCAGACTCTCGGATGCCTGTCCCAATAGCTATACCAATTGCCTGTGACAATAGCTATACCAGTGGGCTTCCATTTGAATGCTTATTAGATGACAGTTTCGAAACGGACAGTATCGAAAAAATTGAAGTAGCCATTTTATATTTGAATCCCAGTTACATATGAATAACACTATACGTGGTGTACATAATATTTTCTTTCACGTTATTTTCTATATTTATTTAATTTATTCGATCAACTATAAAATGACAACAATTTCACGCCAGATTAAAGTAAAAACTGATATGTATAAAACAAGTTTTGCGATCGGCTACATCGATCGCATGAGACAATTTTTTGTGGTTATAATAGTAGTTGGTATATAGAAAAATAAATAATCAAATTTGTAAATCTGACCATAGTACAGTCTTAATATAGCTCCCCTTGGCGACTTTTGAATTTTTATCGCCATTTTAGACAGAAATACATAATTTTTGCGATTATTTTTTCTGTTTCTTTCTTTTCTTTTTCCTTTCCTTTTTTTTTCTCTGTTTTTCAGTATTTTATAATTTATTTATATTTTTGATGGGCTACTTGGCTAAAAGTAGTTTTCACAAAAGTAGACTCCTTGGCGAAAAAATGTCCGATCTATTTCAGCATCAAAATTTTAAAATATTACCCAGGATTATCAATGAATTAGCTTTCATTGCCAAGCGCGATTCATTCGTGCCAAAAACATGCTATTTAAACAAAACAAAAAAGAAAAAAAAATCTAAAATTGAAGAATATTAAAAAAGGTTATGGTTGTTTTTTTACGTCACGGTCAATAAAAAAAACATCTTTGCTCTCATTTTTTTTGAAATCGAAAACTATTGTACTGTCATTCATTATATTAAAATAATCTTTCTTCTATTTTTTAACACACAAAATTATTTAAGACATTAAATAAACTTTTCAAAGGGTTAATCTACAGATAATAAGGACCATTCCAAGCGAACGGCCTTTGATCGAATATTCTATAACATCTTTCCAGCGCGCCGGCCGGAGATCAACTGTTTACTAACATCTAGTGCTTGGCCTCGCTTTTACTGATGCCATTCGGTCAAGAGAAAATCATACGAGCTCGCGTTGCCATTCGGCCAAACAGAAATACCTTTGAGCTCGCTACATTCACTGTCCAAATTTGGTTCGATTTGGAGTATTTCGGAAGTTATCGTGATTTAAAATTTTCAAGTGGCAGAATGATTTCAAGTGGCCCCGCTTAACTTAAGATATCCGTCACTTTGTTAAAAATGGCTGATAAAGTTCATTTAGACCCTTATGTTGTCTATATATTTACATCAAAATTCAAAACAATTTCAGCCTTAAATACGCTTTTTACAATGAGGCTTTGAAATTTTCAAGTAGCCGCCACTTGAAAATAAAAAGTCGGAGCAACTTGGTTAACGAACTCATCCGAGATATTTACGAGATAAGTTCGCTGTCCAAATTTGTTTCGATTATTTCGGGAGTTGTCGTGATGACAAAATTTTCATTATAGATAGATAGATAAACGTTTTCTAAAGAAATCAAACTAAAATATTGAGGGGATGTATATTCCCGACGAGTCCATTAAAAAGGTAACCAATGCTTCAAACGTAGCTGGCAAATTCAGGGTGATCATAGATATATCAAGCTTCTTCAGTGATTCTCCACTATCAGCATTAATTACGACAGCGTCACTTCAATCAAGAAGCTTGCCCGTCAAAGACAGGAATTTTTTTTTGATTTCTTCGTATAATTATTTTGAGTGTTCGTCCAAAAATTCTAGCACTATTGTATTGCGTTTGAGTTTATGGGTGGATTCAGTCATTTTTGTTCGAGAAAGCATAGCGAATCTCATCTTCTCACAATGCAGAAATATCCTATAAACATCAGTAAAATGAAAAACCATATCCCCTTAACGCGCGGTGTCCTTGCTGCGAGGACGCCAAATTTAAGATCCAGCTGCAAAAATTCATACCGGAAAATTTTTAGCAAAAGTTTACGTTTATAACATATCAGAAAAAACCGGTTTTTTAAACCTTAAAATTTAAAATCTCTTTTAGTTTAATTTAGTTCATGAATTCCGGTGGCAGTATAATTTAAATGATCCTAATTGTCTTGCGCCGCAAAGGGTTAAATGTCTAAAACGTTCATTCCGGGAGAGACATTAAGCGCCTTTTGGGTGGAATTTTATGAATGGCCAACTGATTAAGAATTTTACCAACCACTGTAATTACAAGTGGAATTTAGTGTTTTTTTTTATGACTTACTTGTAGAAAAAAAATTTCAATGAAGAGTCCGGGGAAAAATGGACCACTTTTGGAAATTACTCATAAAGTAATGTTTTTTGGTTCTTGAAAATATGTGTGCATATTATCAATATATTGGGATTCATATTGCATTAAGTCTAAAGTAATAATTATGCTTACATTTTTTTAATAGCAAGTGACAAAGTGGACCAATTTACCCCGAGTCTGGGGTAAAAAGGTCCATGGCATGGAGTACTATATGAACCACAGGTAAAAATTATGTTTCTACGAAGTCAGAGTTTGCTTTGCAAATTTGGTACAACTTTAATAACTATCATCCTTGGTGGCTTTTGGATTTGGCAATCAAAACGTAATGCAAAAATGTACACGCAAGATGTATATTTTCATAATATATATTGTATGAAGTATTGTTTCATTATCTTGATTGCTCTCTTAATATACCTCATTAAAATAACCATGATATCTAAGAAATTAAATATGTTTGCCAGATAATTTTGCGATTTTTCTTTCACCAAGGACGCCAGATACCAGCAGCTTTTACGAAATCCTATTTGTTTTCTTGAATCAAAAGTGGTTTTCGACTGACGAAGTAGTTTTGCAGGTGACAATGCGAGATGTGTATTTTGAATAGAATTTGATTTTCGTATTGTATAATTTTTTATTTAATTTTGCGCCGACTTCAAAAGCTATGATTAGTTGTAGTGTTGTAAGTAATTATAAGTTGTTTGGCGAAGGAAATTATTTTATACTTTTAGTTGCTTTTTGGAGTCAGTTCTACTTTTTTACAAAAAGGTTTTATTTTTCTCTTTTCAGTGAAAATTTATTCATATAGCAGAGCATCAGAAGACGTTCGATGGCAGTTTCACAAATCACAACCCCCAAGAAAAGTGACATAGCTCCAAAAATGGTTTATGTCATTGAAAAATACATGAAATGCACCCAATGGGAACAAAAAAAGCTACATCTCCATCTAAAAAGTTATCCACTCGAGAGACAGCTGTGCCAGTTTTATTCTAGTCAAGTTATTTTTAAGTTGATTTTTCTCAAATGCTGCATCTTTAAGTTGTGTCACTTTTCTTGCCTTTATCGGATGTGAGAAAAAGCTATCTATTGAATTAAAAATTACGTTAAATTAAAAAGGGTTTAGAAATGTTAAAAACGGATACATTGTATTCGTAACCAAAAATTCTGTTAGGCATATATTGAACTTTACAATGAATACGCTGGAAATTGCGCAGCGTAAAGTTCAAACAAAGACCAAAATATGCATTGCAGATGACGGACAGATGTTTCAACATCGATACTTACATACTACTTTTACCAGTGTAGCTGCATGCGTTCAACAGTTAAGAGTGAGAACAGACTTTTGTGAGTATCCTGTAACTTATTTATATCTTAATGAAATCATGATGAAACCTATTTCAGGCCAAGAACTTTACAACTTAAAAAAGAAAAAGTATTGAAACTAAAGCATCTCTTACGAAGTTATGAGCTAACAAATTTCAACAACAACAACGAGAAACATATGGTTTGTATTGAGAACCTCTTCCTTTAAGAAGTCGGTTTCAAACGTCTATGCGTTAATCGGTGTGACCGCTTACAATAACCATACTTTGAATTTTATATAGCATAAATGTCACCCGCTACGTAACAACGTATGCAATGTCGTTCAAGTGTGCACAAAATAGGAAATTGTGAACAAACAAATGCATGTTTTAAACATTCTATTTTTAGCATCAATGTCTAAATTGTCTTTTTGTACTAAATCAATGATGCTCTGCAATTTTATAATACACCTTTTTCCCACTATCTTCAACCGTTTCCGAGATAGGAACGCTAACTTCACTGTTTTCTACCAGGCGGTTGAATCGCGTAGCGCATGGCCACTTCACTATACCAACATACCACTTTTATGACTGCAGCAGTTAAAAGAGTCGGGACTGACTTTTTTGGGCACTCTGTTGATCGTAAAGATATTACAATGGAACCTATTTCAGACCAAGATCTTTACAACAAAACAAAAAGTATCAAAATCGGATCATCCGTTCAGAAGTTATGAGCTCACAACAACAACCACAAGAAAAAAGCACCCTTTTAATTGAGAACCTCCTCCTTCCTTTTTGAAGTCGGTTAATTGAGTGCAGACATGTCCACAATGCAAAAATGGACGCGTATGTCCATTTTATTGAATTTCAATTAAATTGTGTGACACGTCTCGTTTCAGCAACCAGTGGGTTCTTGTTCAAGTTAATAGGATTTTTAAAAGGAATAAGCACCGAAATATAGATATATGCATTATACTATTACTCGGGACTCTTTATTCATTTATATTTTGGATTACACTATACTGTGTCGCATGTTGTTCGTTCAAACACATTTTTACATTTTTCTTCACTTCTTGACGTTCATCTACTTCTGGTAACACATCAGCAGGCTTACCCTGCTGATTCTTACAAATCTCTAAATGGGGGGGGGACACGTTTTATTTTTATTAATACCGGGCGTAGCATTTTCTGAGAACGGTGACGAGATGTTCCCGAAATTTTCTTATTTCTATTTTTTTATTTGTGGCTTTCTGGTACACAATTTGAGCCATAAAGATAAAGAATTTTTTCTTTGTGTCCCTGTAAAAAAAAAAAAAAAAAGTACTAGATTCACCAAAATCAATAGGGCTCGTGCTACAGTGACCCATAATATGCGTACCAACTTTCAGCTCATTTGAACAAAGTATTTAGATTCTATCGTGTTCACAGTAAAAATAACAAAAATTAGCTCAGGAGACCTAAAAGGACACATCGAAACCTCAAAGTTGAATTTTTGTCCTCCTTTTAAAACTTTTCTGAGTTAAGGAAAGTAATTAAAACATTAGACAGCTCTAAATTTCGAAGAAAAGATTTATCTAAAATTTTAGATTCTAGGATGTTTGTTATATGACATCGCTTTTCGAACACGTATTATTGTAATAATGAAAAAATTCCTTTGATTCGTTTTTACTTTCCGAACGTATTTTAATCATGTCAAAAATCTGACTTTCTGATTCTCTTATTTCTACACGTTTCCAGGTCCCCCGAGTTCGAATTTGCTGTTTCTACGGTGTTGTATGGATGTGAGTGAACAGGATAGCGTTTAAACGCTTTGTTCGAATGAGCTGAAAATTGGTACGTGTGCTATAAAGTCGCCGTAGCAAGAACCCTACTGATTTTAGGGAATCTAGCACTTTATAGTTTTTTTTTTCACGGTAACTAGGGATCATCACAATGTGCACAGTAGCAAATTCCGCCCAATGACGTCACCTGGACACCAGCGTGATTCTTTTCCCTGACCCTACTATAGTCTGAAAGCATTTTTCAGATTCTCCTTCATTTCTTATGAGTATATTGAGTTTGTTGTATAGTCGGAATTTACAGTTAACATGTCAGATAACAAAAAGAATCACTCATTAATTTTCAGAGCTTTCTGGGAATAGCAAAATATAATTTAAATTCTTTATAAATAAATCAACTTTTTTTTTTTTTGTTATTGTTATTAATCTAGCTCATGTTTTAATTACATTTACACATTTTATGTAATTAACAAATTAATATTTTATTGTTAATCTTCAATTGGCTTCTTGGACATTCGTTTTCTTTCTTGTGATTCAATTTATTAACTTGCGATATTTACTAACTTTTTCAATTTACTAACTTTTCTATGTGAATAAAAGTTATTTCATAATATACATAACCATGTAATTTAGAGAAAAATCAGCTTTAAATATTTATATGTGATTCTTATAGATAAATTATCAATATTTGTAAATAAAACATATAAACTTTATAAATATTTTTAAATACTGCACTTATTTTTTACGAATAAATGAAGCATTTTTATAAATATCTGTAAATAAAACATAATAATATACTAAATGTATTCAAATAGTCACATAGCAGTATGATTTTTAACATTTAGTTTTCTAAACGATTTCTTTTAGGTTCCTTATAGGAGATCTACCTATTGCAATGGTCCTCATGACACGACTTCTTCGTATCTTCACCGACCATGACCCCTAGAACCCACCCTCCGTTCAAAAGTTTATATATATTATTTACTTATTAATAAAAGTATATTTGTATGAAAAAGGCAGCACTAAAAATTATATAATTTTGAATAGAAAGTAATAAAGAGTTTAAGATAACTACTCTATAAATACTAAAAAAGCTATTGATACTTTTTGTAAAGATGTTAATAACTTTATACTGAAAACAGCTTATAAATTGAATTGTGCCGTTGGAAGCTTTTGTAGAACTTTAAGGAATTTGTTGATTTAAACTTAAATCAAAGCATTTATTGTGTATCAAAAATTAAGTAAAGATGATTTGGGTTTTATTAAAAAAATGCAAGCAAATTTCATTTTTGTACCTACTGATAAAGCTGCCAATAATTACGCTATCATTTGAAAAGAATTTTATGTTGAAAAAAATATTTTCAGAGTTAAATAACCTAAAATACTACGAAAAGTATTTTCTAAGACAACAATTCTATATACAATGAATGTTCTGCTTACATTAAGAAATGCAAAAGCTTATTTAATAAACACCACAAAAAATTGCCTTTTTTGTTTTTAATTCCATAAAAACCCAATAAACTTCAGATATACTTGTTGTACAGTGTTGGCAGTGTTAATAAATGTTTCAACATAAAACAATGACAAACACTTTTAAAACATTCCTTCAGTTTTATTTAAAACTTATTCATGACTTTTTAAAAAACAAATTTTAAAATTCAAGTTATTCAATTTCTACTATTAGTTCACACTCTCCCTATATCTTGTACAAGTCTTGCAATCGATTTTTAACTAACTTCCCGACTAGCTAGAAATTTGAAACTTTCAGGATTGCTCAGAACACGGTGACAACTTCGAAGTCCGATTTTCGAATTTTTCATTAGTTTTCTTATTATTAAAATATGAAAATAATAACATCCTAATAGCGTTATTATATTAAAATATTAGCTATAATTTAATTGTTGCCAAAAAAATTTACGAGTTCATTTTCTTTCGACATAAAAATAAATACATTTAATTAAACGTGAACATTTAAAAATTATAAAAAGTTAAATTATGCATCGTCATTATCACTTTAAAAATTGTATGCACATTGATAAGAGCTCTATGATTCATCAGAAAATTTAAAACATGGTATATAAAAAGTTTTATTTATCTTATAATTATATTTATTTCATTTTTCATGCGCGCTTTTTATTTCCTAATTGAAAATTATTAAAAAAAATAAATTTGGTAGTGTTTGTAAGTAGGAATTGACTTTTATTATTATTATTATTATTATTATTATTATTATTTTGTTTATAGATAATAGTTATGAGGTTATTGAAAAATTGAATAATATGGACACGCCTATTTCAGTACAAGCATTTGATTTTGAAAATTTATTTTGCAACATCCCTATTGATTTATTATTTGACACTTTAATCAAATTATTTGATTTTTTTTTTTTTTTTTTTTAAATATTGTAAATGAGTTACAGATTGATACAGATTTATTTTTAAGTTTTTGCAATTTTTGTTTTAATAATAATTTCATACCATTTCACAATAAAATATACAAACAAGTACAAGGTATCGTAATGGGTACCAATTATTTCAGTACAGCTGCTAATTTATTTCTATTTTTTTTGTGTACCTATCTTATTAATTTCAACAAGAAACTAAACACTTTTCGATATATAGATGATATTTTAGTCTTAAATTTTGATTTTACAGATGTTTTCAAAAACATATACCCTTCCTGTTCACATTTAAATAAAGCTAATGATAAAGAAGACTGTATTAATTTCTTAGATATTTTTCTTGATGTTCAGGATAAAAATAATTTAAATCTAGATTTATAAGATAAAAAGAAATTTTTTTCATTTAATAGTTACAGCATGCCTCATTGGTATAGTAATTTGCACACACAAGAAAAAAAAAAAAAAAATCTACATTAGCATTTTAATTGGTCAATTAAATAGATTCTATAAGATATGTAATAGTCATTCAAAGTAAACAAATTTTTAATTTTGCTGCTAATGTTTTTTATAATAATAACTATCCATTGAATTTTATAAAGTTTTACACCAATAATTTTAAGAGATGTTTGCGATTGAGGTAATAGCAGCGGTAGTTTCACTTATGGTGCTTGGTGTCTTGTGGTGTTTGCTGACGAACACTCCTGGTCAGCCAAAGTCCAACGTAAGAAGTCGGAAATGCAGCTACAGGAACAGGAGATCATGCGACTTGGAATGGTTGGACTATGAGATGTGAACGCCGGATATGCCAGTGCCGGTAGTAGGCCACTGACTGTGGATTCGCCATTTCTGCTGTTTCCTTTTTCTACAATTTAACTTTGCCGTAAGTCCAATTTATTACAATATCTTTTTGCCTTTCAGGTCTGGTTGGGAACATGGCCAGGTAGCATGTCCATTATTAAGTTACTTTTATCATGTATATCGTCTATATATTTTTTGATTATAATTTTATCAAACAAAATTGCTACAGTTATACCTATTTCACTATTAATTTAACTTTGTTTTAGTATTTCACTGTTATTCGCTTTTTTTAGGTAGATTCCTAAAGAAAGGGGCAAATTATGGGGAAAAATCGGATAAGAAGCGAACAGGAATGCTCATCAGTTACGACAAACGCCGAATATGCAACGCTGCAAAGAATAAGAATATTTCCTATGCGAAGATAAAGGCTCAATACAAGCTGGGTGTCCATCGGACAACCATAAGGAGAACTATCAAGGCTGCAGCATTCATTAAATTTAAGAAAATGAAGGTGAAACCACCCCTCACTCAAAAGCTCAAAGGTATGCGGTTGGAATGGGCAAGAAAATGGACTAAAATTGGGAAAAAGTCATCTCCTCAGATGAAGAAAAAAGTTTAATCTCGATGGCCCGGATGGATTTCATAGCTACTGGCAGGATTAGAGAACGGGAAAAATGTATTGTTCAGAGCGTCAATCTGGAGGTGTGTCTGTCATGGTGTGGGCAGCCATAGGTTTTAAATTGACTTTCGAATTAGATTTCTTGGAGAACACTATGAACTCTGTAGATTATGTCCAGATGATCACAAGGATCCTCCGCCGTCAAGCAGTCAAGGAAGCTGGAAAGAATTATATTTTTCAGCAAGATTGTGCATCTGTACATACAGCACGTATCGTGAAAAAATGGTACCGTGACAATAAAATTAAAGTTCTGGATTGGCCCTCAAAAAGCCCCGATTCAAACATAATGAAGAACGTATGGGGTATTTACGTATTACCCCTTCCGTTTACGTAAACGGAAGGGAGTTTAACACGAAAGATGAACTAAAATCGCCATTCTATTAGCTTGGAAGACAATCAGCTTGGATGACCTCATGCCACTATATCAGTCAATGCCAAGGCGTTTACTGGCTGTTCTAGAAGCCCATGTTGGCTTTGCAAAGCATTAAATGCAGTATTTGTTACTCAGTTATTGATTTTTTACACGTGCGTTTAAATTCATACAACATGTGTTTTTGTCATAAATTCAATAAAATTATTTTGTAAAAAAACATATTGGTCTTTCATCGTTTTGACTCGTATTTTCATTTCCTGAATCATACACATACAGTTTGCATCAAGTGTCACCTATTCATATTTTTTTTATTACACTTCTATACCATTCTAATTCTTAAAGCTAAGGTGCGTTTATATTCATGCAACGCACTGTATGCATATAATTTTTTTGAATTATAATACTATTACTATTTTTTTAATTATAATTTTTTTTATTTACAACACTAATACTTTATTTAATTATATACATATCTATAATATAGATATGTATATAATTTCAGAAATTCGAATTTCTTATTTTATACGGGGAGAGAGATAGATATCAAGTATAAATAAATCTGAAGATAGTAAGTAAACAAGGACAAAAATTAAATTAAAAGATTTAAACAAGTTTTATAAAATCAACGATGTAGAATAATTCCCCTATCCACTCAAAATTAGAACGTGCATTCATTTAAAGTTATATTCTTATAAATATTTTAAGTTTATTTATTTTTTTTTTTTTTTAAACATGATTTAGAAGTAAATATATTTGCATTTTGGCGTGTCAATGAACGAATAAAAGAAAGTTTGAATGATATAAATCGCCTTTTCCTGTAAAAATGTAGCTTAAACTGCACCCTCCCGAAAAGCTGAGAAGAAACTTTGGTGTTCAATTGACGTCATCACTGATGAGAGACCTGCGCGAGACCCCTACCGTGTTTTTTTTTATTTTTTATTATTATTATTAACAGGGTCACAAAGAAAAATTCTTTATTATAATGGCCTTACGGGTCGAAATTAAATTTGGATACATGTTATAGTGCACGAAATGTTTGAATTTCGGTGCACTTATAGATTTTTACAGGGACACAACGAAAGTTTCTTTATCATTATGGTCTATGGGTTCAAATTATTGGAAGCGTTAAATTAAACAACACACAATACACCCTATTATTTTTATTTTGTTTATTGAACGATTTCTCTTACTTACAACCATTCATTACTTAATGTCCAGAAATTCGAGTGGAGTCACTCCAGATTTTTTAATTTTTGTGCCTACATTTTATATCGAGAGGAACAATCGAACCCAATTTCAGTATTTTCAACAAAAACTGGGACAAACTGCACATTAAAATAAACAAAATGACTGACTTGGGATAAATGACAACATAATCGTTTTAAAGTTTCGGCTCAGACGATATGTGCTAAAGACTATTTCACTGGTTTTGTCGTCTGCGGTTAGGTCACAGTCCTGCAACAAAAGTGACACAACTGAAAATTGCAGAACTTAAAGATAACTTATTTAAGAACCTGAAATAAAATTGACACGGATGCCTCTGAGGACGCTTTATAGGTGTACGTTGAGGCACTTCTTACACATTTTTCTATGGCGTGCACTCAAAATTGACATTTTTTTTAATTTTTTGGCTTGCGTCTCTTTTCTTACCAAAGTGCAGTGGGATTAATCTTAGTTTTGTGCCCTAAAATTTGCAGACTGTGTTTTCGGGACACTTTTCTAATTATTGCAGATGTCTCCCTACACTGAGTGGTCGAATATAAAATTTCTTCGTCCCAGTTTTCATTTTAAGTACTATTTGGCATGAGGGAAAATGGATAGCCGCGTTTGTAATGATCGATAGATGGCACTTTTTCAGTTTCTGTTGTTAGTCAATATAATAGCCACGTGTATTTATTATTGTTCTTTTTGTTATTCTACTTAATAGTCGTACTATAATTTCTCCGCCATTACATCATGGAAAATGGATTGCTTTTGGAAAAAAATATTTCAGTTCATTCAAAGTTCGATCGGAAGTAGATGTTTAACTGAAGTTGAGCGAATATTAGTTTGAAATCATCTGATTCATTCTTTACTTCCATTAGCCGAAGCAACTGAAATTTTAAATGTGTCGTTTGGAAATAAATGGAAGCTTAATTCTGGATTTCTTGGTCCTTTGGAGTTACACTGTAGCACACAACAGTACGTGTTATCTTTTTTACCGGATTTATTCATTTTTATTCAATAAATATATGTGAAACTAAACATCGGCCAGCAATGGCGGCTTGTTGAAAGCCGAATTAAAGCATGCTTATTGTAATTTCACCTTAGCCCGTCAGAGGGAGAGCATTGTCCCAATTTTCTTAGGATCGGATTTGTAAACAGCCTGTATATGGACGAAGCGAGAAAAAATAAATAAAACAACAGAGATCCGTTAAGAAAGAAGCTTACCCTTTCGTTCTGTCTGCAGAAGAAGCTCGTGGGGGTTCAGGAGATCGAGACATGCTTTTCTCGGGCAATCTCCGCCGATAATCTGTGGTGCTCAGGTGGGCGTCTGCATAAAGAGAGAGCGGAGACTTCAGTGTTGTTCTGCCACACATACAAGTGCAAGAGTAGTAAGCAAGTAGTGAGCAAAATTACCTTTCCGGTCGTATTCCGGTTCAGACATGTATCCTCCGTAGTGGACAGTCGTGTGACCTGCTTCACAGACAACACAAAATTATTCACCATTCATTAAAATCAACTTCAGAGCACGTTAATAGATGACTCCCTTTCTAACCCACTGTAAATGTTTGGATTTTTACGATTGCTTCTACACTAACTAGAGTACTATCTTTACGTTTCTGTCATTTTACGTCCATTATCAAAATCCGTGCTTCATCATTTCGACCCGAAACAATCGATTTATATTTTTAACAAGGTTGAAAAGTGTTAGTAACACTTACCAACAAAGTTAAAAAGCGTTAATGACTTTCGTTTGTCTGACTGCCTGCCCGCGCCCTAACTCTCGTCAATATTAATGGAATTTCTTGAAACTGATAGAGTTCGAGTTCACTATCGGACGCTCACAATTGAATGCCATGACTCGTTTGTATACAGGGACACAGAAAACGATTCCAAAGCATTGAGTTCTATGAGAGGTAAACACTATTTTAATAACTTTACTTTGCACAAATCTTAATGAAATATGTAATTCATGTGCACAAAAGAATGTTTTCTATAAAATATAGTACGATTAGCAATAAGATTTACAGGGCCACACAAAAGCCATCAGGTACGTCAAGGATTATTACTGGAAATTTGCTGGAAGTGCATTTTCATTTACATTAAGCAATTTTAACACTTTTTAAATATTTTTTTTAAGTGTGAATATGATTTAAATTAATGTATTTGTCTGTCCGATTGTCCGTCTATCCGTCCAGCGTCCGTAAATGTTTTCAAAATTTCTTAAAAGTGATATATATATATATTATTCACTAGCAGGCTACGCCCGCTTCGCCGGTCACTATTTTTAAATGAATCACTATAATTAATAAATTCTCAAAATTGCATTAATTTTTAGCTTCTGAAAAAAAAAAGTTCTGATCGGAAAAAGATGCCGCACCGGGTCCCCACTGCCTTCGGCAACGTACACCCGTGAGCGCACTGCGTGCGTGTATTCCTTCACCACCCTTATGATTTCGCAAAATTCCATGATATTACTCCTAAATTTTTATTCTTAAGAAAAGGAATAAAAAAAATATATTTCTGATCAGGTAAAAAATCAAACCGGGTCCCCTCTGCCTTCGGCAGCGTAGACCCGTGCGCGCGCAGCGTGCGTATTCCTTCACCACCCTTCCTGTCCCTCCTAATAATTTTACACTTTCGAAAATATCTTCATTCGATTTGTAATCCCCATAAACCCATATAAACTAAAAATTTAATAGCAGTAAATTCCTGCGGCGCCCTCTTCCCGTTTCGATATCTGAAACAGCCTGTTCACTCATCGTTCACACCTGTTCACTCATTTCAAAATTCTGGCTTTAGCAAAGTCCAGCTCGGTGGCGACTGTGGCGCCTTATCCCCGTTTTAGAACTTACAACAGCTTCCTCGCACATATCGCAAATAGTTTTGAAAATTTGAACTGAAACAAATTTTCGCTCTGTGGCGACTAAGGCGCTTTACGTTTCATGAGTTGAAATGGCCTGTTCGCTCACCATGTAGAGGACCTTTCAAAATTCTGATCGGGGCAAATCAGCAACGCGGTGGGGTCTACGGTCTCCCAATCTTCTCCCTGTAAGTAATGTACTCATAATCGGAGATATTAAATTATTAAAATGTCAAAGCACCCTCAGGCAACAGAGATTTGCAATATGTACTCTTCAATTTCAGTCCGCCAAAACCTATATATACCAATTTTGAACGGTCTAACTCAATTTCTAATTTTTTGCCCACTCTGCCGCCCTTCTTGCCCCCTTAATAATTTTACACTTTCGAAAATAACTTCATTCAACTCGTAGGCCACCAAAAACTATAAATATCAATTTTGAAAGGTCTAACTCAATTTCTAATTTTTTGCCCTCCCCCCTTCATGCCCCCCCCCAATAATTTTACACTTCCGAAAATACCCACATTCGACTCCAAAACCTATTGATAACAATTTTGAACGGTCTAACTCGATTTCAGATTTTTTTTACCCCTTCAGAAGGCCTTAAAATATGTATATTAGGTGAAATCTCGAATTCCATTACCTACGGTAGTCGGTTAATGGAAGTAAAAAGAAAAAGGAATATTTTTACCTTAAGTGTATTCGTTGCTATAGAAACTGGCATCTTCTTTCGAGATATCTATTACACTTGTTAGAATAAAATTTAATTTGCAATTAAAATGTAAATTTTTTCGTTTATTGACTAAAGTCGATGAACTTTAAGCTGAAAGTTGGTGTTTAGCTGAGATACAAAAGAAAACCTAATTAGGACACCTAAAAAACATGCAAACCAGGTGAAATCTCGAATTCCACTTTCGATAATATAAAAGTACTTTAAAATAGCTTTCGAATGATGTATTAAAAATAATTTAATCATCATTAGAATTTGAAACATTGAATTTTTAAAATATTACAGCGCCATCTGGCGGTAGAAATTTGTGTAATCTACTGCTCAATTCCAAATCAACAAAGCTTTCAAATGATGTATTACTTATGAAATTATTTTAATTAGTAGCTGAGATGCAAAAGAAAACCTAATCAGGAGACCCTAAAACATGTAAATCAAGTAAAATCTCGAATTTCATTACCTACGGTAGTCGGTTAATTGAAGTAAAAAGAAAAATAACTACTTTTTAGGCCCCCAAAACCATATACCAATAACCCATATACCAATTTTGAGCGGATGATTTTTCGCCCCCTTTAAGGACACCTTAAAACATATAAATCAGGTGAAATCTCGAATTGCAGTACCTACGGTAGACGGTTAATGGATACCAACAGTAGTCTGGTAATGGAAGTAAAAAGAAAAAGTATTTTTTTTAGTACCTTCAAACGTATTTCGTTGCTATGGAAACTCCTATCATCTTTTGAGCGATAGATTACGTGTTAGAATAAAATTTAATTTGCAATTAAATTGTAACTTCTTTGTCGATCACAGACGTAATAGAAACAATGAAGTTCTCTACTCACTAGTATCGTTGGGAAACCTGTGCTTGTGCAGTGATTTATACATGGTCTTGTACCAGTCGCTGGCGTATTCCTCCTTTATGGCCTGCAAAGAAAAGTTAGATTAAAGATTTCACATCGCGATTTTTCATTCAGAAATGAACGATTCATTCCTGAATGATTTTTCATTGAGAAATCATGGCTTAACAAAAGACAAAAGCAGAAAAATGCTATAAAAAACCCCAAATTTAATGTCAAATTGAAATACATAATATTTAATACTACATTATTATTTTTTAATGGGATATTATGCTAAAAATTAGTATTATAAAGAAATTTGTAATATCAAGACCATTTTGTGTTACAGCTTTAGTATATGACCCCTTTGACGTCTTTTAAATTTTTGACACTATTTGATGCTGAATTTTTTTTTTTTTTTTTTTTGTATAATTGATTCTAAAAAAAAAAAAAAAAACCTAGTACCTATTTCTCCTAATTTCGCTGCTTTGCGTTTCACTGAATAGGAATAATAATATTACTTCCTTTTAACTATTCAATTATTTAATATAAGGAAGTATATAATACTTTACATATACAGTGGAACCTGTCTAAAGTGACCACCCTAGGGACCGGCTAAAATGGTCACTATACGCAGGTGTTCACTTTATAAAGTCTCTTTAAAATTGGAAGATGGTCACTTTAGTCAGGAAAATGGTCACTTTACTCAGGTGGTCACTTTACCAAGGTGGTCACTTTCACAGGTTCCACTGTATTTCTAATGCACAGCTAGGGAATAATTTTGCACATTCGAAAACTAGTTGGCATAGGTGGACTCTGCTCAGTTCCCCATCCTATTTATGTTCTCAGAAATTTCTAGTGCGAGACATATTACTAGTGGATCTGCAGATCAGGAGCCTCAACGCCCTATTTGCATCAGACATTATTCAATAGGTCATTTTTATTTATTCCTTATTATATAATAGTATATATTGATTCGATCGACTTATTACCAAAATCAAATACATTCTTGAGATCAACCCCCCCGCTGTATCTCTCTTTGTATACCTATATGTATATGATATAAAGTGTTACGAAATTGTAAATAATTGCATTTATTTTTGTATAAATTCTTTCAAAGAGGTTTAGTAAGTTGATAAAATGCTAATTTTGTGCTTTTATAGTCGTTTTAGCGTTAAAATAGCCAAATTTTCCTTTAAAAGCGCATTAAAAAGCTCCTATAAGGGAAGAAATAAATTTGGCGACTATTTCCCTCCTTGGCGATTTTTTTGGCGATCTTGGCGAGAAAATCCTCATTAGGGATATACCAAATATGGAAGCTCTAATCTCATTGGCTGATGTGATACGAGAATTTTCCAGAACAGTCTGTTTTCGATAGAAAAGTATAAAAGGAGCATTATTTTCGCCAAGGCGGTCAGTCTCGGATCTATATCAGTTTCGTCAAATGCTTGCTCAATGGGCTCATGAATATGTGTACCAAATTGCAAGTCAATAGTGTTGTTTTGGGGGCCGCTATCGCGGTACATACAAATTCTTCCCATAGGCCGTAATGGTAAAAAAAACTTTGGCGTGTCCCTGTACACGAACTTACAAATGGAATGCACACCGAAAATTTCGTGGGCATCATGAATATGTGTACAAAATTTCAAGTCAATAGCGTGTTTTTTGCGGCCGCTATCGCATGACAGACAGACAGACGGAATCCAAAATCCTTTTGAGTCTCAACAGTGGGCCTCCATTCACATTTCGGCAAAAATTGGAAGTCAATAGCTTGATTTTTGCGGTGGCTATCGCGGTACATACAGATTCTTCCCATAGGCCGTAATCATAAAAAATCTTTGGCGTGTCCCTGTACACGAACTACAAATGGAATACACACCTTAAACTATACAGCTGATTCCGTTGGGCTCATGAACACGTGTACCAAATTGCAAGTCAATAGCGTGATTTTTGTGGCCGCTATCGCGGTACATACAAATTCCTCCCATAGGCCGTAATGATAAGAAAAACTTTGGCGTGTCCCTGTACACAAATTACAAATGGAATACACACCCAAAACTATACAGTAGATTTCGCGGGGCACATGAACACGTGTACCAAATTGCAAGTCAATAGCGTGATTTTTGTGGCCGCTATCGTGATACATATAAATTTCTCCCATAGGCCGTAATGATAAGAAAAACTTTGGCGTGTCCCTGTATACGAACTACAAATGGAATACATACCAAAAACTATACAGCTGATTTCGTGGGGCTCATGAACATGTGTACCAAATTTCAAGTAAATAGCGCTTTTTTGGAGGCCGCTATCGCGCGACAGACAGACAGACACAGCCCAAAACCGTTTTGAGTCTCAACAGAGGGCCTCCACTGACGTTTCGGCAATAATGTTAAAAGAAATCAATTTGACCAAAGCTTCATACAGTGACAGAATGAAATCCCCGCCTAATAGGCTATCCACCGTTCATTTCGATAAATTTATCTTATTCTAATCTATTAATTTATTTTATCGGGGTCAATTTCGTTGTTTAGTTTTCATGCTACTATTTCCAATGCAATAATCCTCAAATTCATATTTAAATGAAAAATTTACAATTTCGCTATGTTGATAAAATCGTAAATTACGAATAATTTACGAAATTTTCCTATTAGAATATTTGTATTCAATCATGTTCAAACAAATATCATAAACGTAATTTTGAAGTTGTCTAACGTATTTAGGATCCTCAAAATGGAAGTTTATGCTCAATTTTGCTTTATTCTGACATGTTAAATAAATCGTAAATTCCAAATAACTTACGAATTTTCTAAATTGGAAAAATCATAGTCAATGATATTCATGCCAGTATCCTAAATATTATTTCGAAAGTGGTTTGACATCTTTACGATGAAAATATCCCTCAAGATTGACGTTTATGTGAAATTTTGCTCTATTCAGCCATGTTAAGAAATTCGTAAATTTCCAATAACTTACGAAATCTTTATATTGGAAAATTCATAGTCATTAATATTCATGCCAGTGTCCTAAATAATGTTTCAAAAGTAGTCTGACATCTTTACGATGAAAATATCTTTCAAAATTGACGTTTATGTGAAATTTTCCCCTATACTGCCATGTTAAGAAATTCGTAAATTTCCAGTAACTTGCGAAATTTTCAAAGTAGCATATTTATAGTTACTGATGTTCATTCCGGCATCAAAACTGATATTTTAAAACTGGTCTGACATTTTTACAGTAAAAAGTTTTCATTTAATGCACGTTTAAGTGATTTTTTGTCCTATTCTCCCATGTTAAGAAAATCGTAAATTTCGAATAACTTACGAAGTTTTTAAAATCGAATGTTGCAAATGAATAGGGTTCTTGCCAGTGTCGAAAGTAATATTTTAAAACTGATCTGACCTCTCTGCGACAATTTGTTCTTGAGATATCGTGTACACAGACTAACAAACTAACGGACTGACCCACTAACAGACTAACACACTAACAGACTAACAGACACCCTACAGACAGACACCATAGAAATTTTCTCATTTTCGGATTCCTCACACCTGAAAACGTGTAGAAAAGTCAAAAAACCGAGGTCGAAATTTTTCACGATTTCCTAAGTTCCCCATACCTATAGTATGATGGGGAACTAATATCTGAAATGAAAAAAAAAAAATTTAGTACTTTTCTAATTCGCGGGTGCAGGCAAAATGCCAAAAATGATACAACCCACGCCCATTCAGAACCTAAGAAAGAGAAACCTAAGAAAGAAACCAAACTACTTCGAGTAATAATAAGAAGAAAATTGAGGAAACACAACCCTTTACTTAATATTTTTTATATTTTTAAGAAGTAAATTTTCTGAAATTTTGCTTAAAACTAGCTTTTAAAAATGTTGTCTCGTAACAGATATAACAAAATATATAAATTAGCTTTAAATAAAAAATTTTTAAAAAGTAAATCTAAGTTACAAATTAACTTTTAATCCATTAGCCGTTAGACTGCTTTGCCATGTTTAGTCTCGAAATTTCGAAAAGGAAAAACGAAGCATGATCCACGACTACAATAAATTCATGGGAGGAGTGGACGAATCAGATAAAATGTCATACGTATACTTGGATGAAAGAAGGACCCTCAAATATTGGAAAAAGGTAAATTAAACTTCCCCCATAAACATCATAATTAAACATCATCCTACAGTGCAAACGGAATGCAACGAAATTTGATATATAGACTATACACGAGATGCGCTCGCAGAATTTCGAAAAAAAAAATGTCCACCAGAGGGCGCCTTCTCCGGAAAAACCTTAAATTTAACACAATAAACGACCCAAAGGGAATAATAATAATAAAAAATCAACATTTACTAACTAGTTTCTGATCACCTTGTCATCGAACCACATTAAGTAATAACTGTTTTGCATAAAGCTTCCTCTTCTTCGCAAGCATGCAAATCTCAACATTTTTTTCATAGAACTGACAGCTTAGAGGTCTGCACGGGCCCGGCCCGGCCCATTGGAAAGTTTTGCTTACCCGGTCCGGCCCGGTATGAAATCGGAAAATTCGGCCCAGGCCCGGCCCGTTTCTTTTTTACAAGTGTGCGGTCCGGCCCGGCCCGGACAAAGTAATAAAATCAGGCCCGACCCAGCCCGAATAAAAAATATGTAAAATTAAAAAAAAAAAAAACATAGCTTTATACGAAAAAGATTTTTAGTATGTGTTTTGCAGAAGTTTTATATAGCTAAGCAATATAATGTTCTTTAAGAAAATTGCAGAATGTTTACAAGATATTTATATATAAACGGTATTTCATTATTACAGACGTACAGAAGGTACAAAGACGGACAGAAAGTCAAATCAAAATTATCAGCATTCCTCAAACAATATAAGAATATATTTAAAATGGTTAATAGTACTAAAAATACACTTTCAACCACTTCCTGTTATATACCGTAATGTATCCAAATCTTTCATGTGATCCGGTAAACAAAACTTTAATGCTAATCCAACCATATTCAATAGAAAAGATGCTTTTGCACATGCTAAAATTGATGCTACTTTCATCCAGTGCCCCGGAGAAAAGAAAAAGTAGCCTTAAAGGAAAAGTTACAGCGGAGGGATTTTTATAGCCTTCATACCACCTAAACGCTACAGACCATAGAAAACAAAGCCTTATACACAGTAACGTATCTAATTTCTTTTGTTTGTTACAAGTACGCAAACTGGTAGTAACATGCATATTATTTTGAATTAGAAACCATCTAATATTACTTTAAATAAAATATATTAATTTCGAGACATGTTTCAAATATTTGCGGAAAATCAGATCGCGAACAGTCAAGCTGATGGACAATTAAATTGTAGTTACAGACACCTTTTAACAAAATAAAATTTTATGTGACATACCAGACTGTAAAATTATGTAAAATAAATGACTGAAAAAGTATTTTATCATTTTCCTTTTTCGTTGATTAACTAGGAATTTAGAAAAAGATTCGGGCTGGGCCGGGCTCGGGCTTAAAATTTCCTCCAGGCCCGGCCCGGCCGCATATTTACTACCTTTACTCGAGTTCAAACGGGGATGCAGTTCGACGTTGTTGATTGGTTTTTGTGTTTTGCGTGTCATATTTGACGTCACGCTTTCCGCAAAAATTTGATGGAACATTCTATCCCATAAAGTTTTAATAATATTTTATTGTATTTCAACTTTATTTGTAAAATGTCTGCATTTTCGAAGTCAAAATTTCCTCCATCATTCATTCATGAAATTGAATCAATTTCTGATAATATAATTATAATTCGCAGTAATATAAAAAAAAATTAGAAGAGTATGAAAAATGGATACAAGAGTTTGGTGAGTTGACAAACACAAAGTGGAAATCAAGATCATTAAAGCTCAAAGATTTGCTTGTCGTAAGTATTAAAAAAAAGTTTTTTTTTTTTTCTTTTTTTTCTCGCTCCATTTTAATTTTATATGTATCGTAGTTATCGTACAGCAATTTTAAAGAAAAATCTGTAATTTAAATAATAATAATAGATAGATAGATAAATTAATACAATTCTTATTATGTTTTTAATTTTTATTTCAATTAATTTTTATTTATTTTTTCGTCTCTGCAATACACAAACATTTTTTAAATATTTTTAAAATATGTTTAAATCTGTATAATCGGATTTTAGTTAATGCACGTATTATTTAATAAAAAGGCACCACAAAACTGGCGTTGTAAAATATATTACTTACAAACTTTGAATAAACACCATAAAATACAATAAACTCGCAACAATTGTTTCGGGTCGAAAAAACACACGACCCTTCATCAGGCGAATAAAGTAAGCACGAGTGCTGCAGTCAAAGCGGCAACGCACGAAACCGCTTGACTGTCGCTTTGACTGCAGCACTCGTGCTTACTTTATTCCCCTGATGAAGGGTCATGTGTTTTTTCGACCCGAAACAATTGTTGCGAGTTTATTGCATTTTATGCACGTATTATTTATTTATTTTAATTTATTTTATCTGAGTCTTTTATATTAATAGATTTTACAAGATATTTTAATTATACTTTATAAGGATACAAATGAAATTTATATGCAGCTGTACTGTACGTTACTTTCTTTTAATATAATAAGCATTTATTATTTATTTATTTATTTTTGAATTTTCGTAACTATTTTATGTTACACATTTTTTATTTAAGATTTTTATTTAATTTTATTTTTATGTCAGCTAATATCTTCTTAAATCAAGTAACTTTTAACAGAAGGAATGGTTTTCAATAACATAAATATTTTACATTTTATAACTGGAATCTTATTTAGAATATCTAAAAAAAAAAAAAAATGTGCATGAATATTTTTATATTTTACTATACGGAAAACGAAATTCTTTTAATTTAGCTTCACAAAAGAGCTATACTTTATTTATTTATTTACACTGATGGAAAAAAAAATCCCAACACCAACAAAAAATTATTGTACAGTAATGAAATTTCAGCAATACATTTGTCTAGGTAACACATTTAATTGATTAAAGTTTCAAGATCACAGGTAGAGCCATTGGCGAGAAGAGCCATTTCAAATGTGAAATGTTGGTACATTAGTAACCGGTGTAACCGCCAGAATTTTGAATTCAAGCATGCAAACGTGCATGCATTGTGTCGTACAGGTGTCGGATATTAGTTTGTGGGATGGAGTTCCATGCCTGTTGCACTTGGGCGGTCAATGCAGGGACGGTTAATGCTGGTTGTGGATGACGCTGGAGTTGTCGTCCAATGATGTCCCATACGTGCTCGATTGGAGAAAGATCTGGTGATCTAGCAGGCCAAGGCAACATGTCGACACTCTGTAGAGCATGTTGGGTTGCAACAGCGGTATGAGGGCGAGCGTTATCCTGTTGGAAAACACCCCCTTGAATGATGTTCATGAATGGCAGCACAACAGGTTGTATCACTAGACTGACGTACAAATTTGCAGTCAGGGTGCGTGGGATAACCACGAGAGTGCTCCTGCTGTCATACGAAATTGTTCCCCAAACCATAACTCCAGGAGTAGGCCCTGTGTGTCTAGGCCGCAGACAGGTCGCTAGCAGGCGTTCACCTGGCCTCCTTCTAACCAACACACGGCTATCACTGCGACGAAGGCAGAACCGGCTTTCATCAGAAAACACAACAGATCTCCACTCTGTCCTCCAATGAGCTCTAGATTGACACCACTCGCGTCTGGCTCGGAGCTGTCCTTGAAGTAACCGATTTGTAACAGTTCGTTGTGTCACTGTGGTGCCAACTGCAGCTCGAATTTCAGCTGCAGACGCAGTACGATTAGCCACAGCCATACGCCGAACACGGCGGTCTTCCCTCTCAGTAGTGCCACGTGGCCGCCCGGAACCTGGTTTTCTTGAGGCAGTACCTTCCCTTGACCACTGCTGCCAACACTCATGCACAGTGGATACATTCCTGCCAAGTCTTTCTGCAATATCGCGGAAAGAAAACCCACCTTCTCGTAGCCCTACGACCTCGTTCAAACTCAGTGAGCTGTTGATAATGGCTTCTTCGTCTTCTTAGAGGCATCCTTGACTAACATTAACCCACTACGTCAAATCTCAACTGTAAATAACGATCACGAACCTTACAGCGCTTATTTAACCCCTTCAGACCCGAATTTTTTGCCGTTTAGGAAAAAAATTATTTTTATACTAAAATTAACTTAATTCATGTGAATGAAAGCAACAATATACTTTTTATAAAAATATTTACTCATTTATATATAATTTTTAAATGTACATTTTAATGGACATATGGTCCTTATTCAAAATTAGTAGCATAGGAGATCTTGAGTGATATTTGTATGAAAAAAATTTCTCTTACTATATTATAAATAATTTATTATTATATTATAAATAATTGCTTTTGAATAAGCAGTTATATATATATAATTATTATTTTCTGTGAAATCTTTCAAAACAATTCCTCTCTTTTACTAAACACAAATGGACACGACATTTGTCACAATAAAAATGTGTCCTTCCTTTGCATAATATCTTGCATCGTTTTGCTTCTTTTTTATCATCGATTTGGGGCATATGGTCCACATTATCGTGTTGAATTTCTGTTATTGGTCTTTTCTCACAGCAACGAAATTTTCTTTTTCTATCCGGTGTAATTTTTCCTTCACTTTTTGAAGGACGACCACGTTTCTTTACATTTACAAGCTTGTTCTTATAAATTAAACTTTTGGAAACGTGCATACGAAATTTCAATAAATCCATAATATCTTTTTTATGAATTTTAGCTTCGATGCAATCTTGTTTATACTCTATCCAACTATTAGATAGAGCAAAATCCACAAAATGCATAATTACTCGAAGGGTCCATTTTCGAGATCTAATATATATGCGATATAACTTATATACATATCGAGCAGATCAACTCCTCCCATGCTGTTGTTATATTGCCTAACAACTTCAGGTCTATCAATTTCGATATATGCTGATTTTTGCTTATCCCACCGTTTTGCTTCAACAATTGTTCCAGTGCCAACAAAGGTGGAAGCCATATGAACTGGTTTGTTGTCCAGCCACTTTAACATGATAATGCCATCCTGACTGACTAGATCTTCGGAATAGCCTCTTTTCTTCTTTTTTATACATTTATCAGATATAAAATGTGGTTTATAAAACCTATTCATACGAACTGTACCAGCAGCATACATTTTCAATTCCAATAATCGCAGAAGAAGAGCATAAGAGTTGAAATAATTGTCAAAATACACTGTATGACCTTCTTTCTTTGCGATTTCTAGTAATTCTAAAACAATTGCACTACTTTTTTTATTTACTTTTACATATTTTTTTCACGTTGTCTCTGTTTATTTCAGTGGTACTACCTTGATATGGTATAAAATTGTGGGCAAGTCCATTTGGACTACATAATACAAAAATTTTTAATCCCCACTTACATGGTTTATTTTGAACATATTGCAACATGTTTATTTGTCCTGTAAATGGAATCATTTGTTCGTCTATGGAAATATTTTGTCCAATTTCTAATTCCTTACAGCGCTTTAGCACTGCATCCATAATAGGCCTGATCTTGTAAAATTTATCTGTGCAAGCGTTAGGCCTTTCTAAATTATTCACCAAATGTAGCATCGTCCGTAGCTGAAAGAACCTATTTTTTGACATGTTTTCCAAGAAAACATTTATGCCAAGGACGGAACTCCAGTACATTCGTATGCGTGGGAACTTATTTAGACATCCAATCATAATATGTAATCCAAATAAAGTTTCAATTTCAATAACATTTGTTGGTTTGAATCGAGTTTGTCCTTGTTGATGTGCGTATATGTTTGTACATTCGGCCATCTGTTCAAAAATGTCATCTGTTATATATTTAGAAAAAATATTGTATAGGATCCAATACAATAGAATCACCAATTTTGTCATTCTCTATCCATTCGAATTTTTGTACATCGGGTGTTTGTTTCCTCCATCGTACTCTTTTCTTATTTCGAAAACCTTCTGTAGTGGGCTCTGGATTTAAAATTTCATCTTCTCTACTGTCTCCGATTTCCTCAACTTCCCGTTCTCTTCTTACTCTTTCGTCTTCACCAACTTCATCTTCACTTTCTTCTATGTCATCAATATCCGAATCATCCCCGTTTTCCAACAATTCTAATAGTTTATCTACATATTTTTCATTTTCTAAATTAGATTTATTTAGTTTCTTATTCATCTTGAAGGATAAAATAATCTGCAAAAATATTTTCAAGAATTGTATGTATTCGCAAAAAATTCAAATCGAAAACTTTGTACAGTGTTTCCACTGATTGGGACAGGATGTACATATTTTTTATAGAGGTTATAATACGAAGCTAAAGTAAATATATTTTGTACAATTTCATTATTACGTAGACCCATACATACTTTAGTGATGTGTATATGTTTTGACACTCATTTGAAAAAATAAGAACGAAAAACTAACAATATTTGCTACTTATTGCTGTCAGGGCCATTCGAATTTCAAACTACTCACATAAGAAGCACTATAACTCAACACACAAAAACCAGATGGCGTTATAGACGTTATTCTTTCATGTTAGATGATCACTTGTAGGTACATTAGGTGTTGAAACGAAGTTTAAACCTATACAGCATAAAATACAGCACGAAAAGTGTTATGTACAGTCGGCAGTGTTGGGCAAAATTCAATCATATGGATGACTAACGATTAATGATTAAATTAATCGTTAATCAAAAATATTTTGACTATTGATTAATTCAATCGTTAATCAAAAATATTTTGACTAATGATTAAATTAATCGTTAATCATAAATATTTTGATTAACGATTAATTTAATCATTAATCGCAAATGTTTTGATTGACGATTAAATTAATCGTTAATCGTAGATTTTACGACTAACGAATAATTTAATCATTAATCATATTTTTTTATGACTAACGAATAAATTAATCGTTAATCGTATTTTTATGACTAATGATTGAATCAATCATTAATCAAAAGTTTTATGACTAACGATTAAATCAGTAATTAATGATAAATTTTATATAAGAAAGAATAAGAATTCACAGTAAAACATTTTTCAATATCATTTAAATGTGTTTAGGACTTCACATTTCGGTCTGTCTATATGACTGTCAATCTTTCCATCAGATTTCTTATCATAGTTTCAGAATGACCTGAAACTGATGTATATTATTCAGGATTCAGCTAGCTTTCGGGTGCGAGTCGGGTTAGCATTAATTTTTCACCTACGGATAAAAACGTGAGTCTACCAATATTAGAGAATTTTTTTATGTTGCTTTTTCAGGAATACAATCTATTGAATGCATCTTTTCTCATGTTTTTACAAGTTGGTGCGGCTCTACACGACTTCTCTTAGACCTCACAAAACCGTGAGAAAGCCCAAAGCCGCTATTTTTCTCACGTTTTTAGAATCTGGTGCGGCTCTACACGACTTCTCTCATCTCCGGACATTGTCTCTATTGCAGTTAGACCTCACAAAACCGTGAGAAAGCCCAAAGCCGCCATTTTTTTCACGTTTTTAGAATCTGGTGCGGCTCTACACGACTTCTCTCATCTCCAGCCACTGTCTCTTAAAGATTGCAGCCGGAAACGTTGCAGTTAGACCTCACAGAACCGTGAGAAAGGCCAAAGCCGCCATTCTTCTCACGCTTTTACAATCTGGTGCGGCTCTACACGACTTCTCTCATCTCCGGACACTATCTCTTAAAGATTGCAGCCGGAAACGTTGCAGTTAGACCTCACAAAACCGTGAGAAAGGCCAAAACCGACATTTTTCTCACGTTTTTACAATCTGGTGCGGCTCTACACGACTTCTCTCACTTCGGACACTGCCTCTATTGCAGTTAGACCTCACAAAACCGTGAGAAAGGCCAAAGCCGTCATTTTTCTCACGTTTTTACAATCTGGTGCGGCTTTACACGACTTCTCTCATCTCCGGACACTGTCTCTTAAAGATTGCAGACGATAAATTCTCATTTACTAATATATCTTCAAATTATACATAGTTTTTGTTATTTTAGTTTTCTAGTCAGGAAGAAAAATCTCAAATCAGATTTTCATTCAAGAATATGTACAAACGCAAAATAAATGCATTACATAAATAATTATATAAACGGTTGATGTAGCTAATATGTTCTCAGTTATATATTTAAGAAATATTATTTTATGCATTTTTAGTAGACTTACGTAAACTGAAAAGAAATTTCAGTTTAAACTTCATTTTAAGTATTTTTAAAATAAAGAAAAGTATCGAAAATTTAGCACCTAATAGTTTTTAATTTTCATTTTTATAATTTTCATTTTTGAATTTGCGAAAATACCATGTAAACTATTAACTATTTATAAAAGAAAATACCTCTATTTAAGAGATATGCAACCTACCAATAAGTATTTGGGTACTTTCGAATTAAGAAATTTCGTCAGATATCTAGATGAATTGTATAGGAATCATCTTGAAACTTCGGTAGTGTAAAGAACATGTTATGCCTCGCATTTTTCAGCAAAATTTGTGTCCTGAAGAGGAAAAGTGCACCAGTGTAAAAAAATAAACAAAATCCAAAATGTTTTGGATCACCTTGTAAAAGGTAATGCTTTAAACTCGTTTTGGTTGTAGCAAATGATTATGAGGATATTTTCATTATATGTATAAATTTTAAGAGGTTACCTCATATACTCATGGGGATATAACGGTTTCTTTAAAAAATCGCAAAAACAATTTATCCTTTTTTAATTAAAACACGTAGGGCATTAGATGCAGTGGAAATCCATTTTTAAGAAATATGGTATGCTACATTAGGCACACACACAGCAATCAGAATGCAAAAATGTTAAATATCTTATGAAATACGAGCACTTTTACTAAATAATTTTCAACTACGTATGCACAAGCTTTATAAAAATTTCTCTTGTATAATTTAATAGCCAAAAGTATTGAGCAACTTACATGAAAACCCCCAAACAAATATCATGTAAATTTAAAACCTTACGAAAGATACGAGGCTTAACACAAAAGAAAAAGCACATGGTAAATTATAATTTCAGCTATTAATGTATCTGAATATTTTAGTGTAGTCCTGTAAATCTGAAGGTTAATCATATCATATTCTATACAAAACATTATGTTAGAATATTAACAATGCATAAAATTTCTATATGATTTTTACAGTAAAAAGTTATTTAAATATGATTTTTAAAAACGTCTGACCTAAAACGCAAACCTGACCCTGTACACAAACTAGTTGTACACGACCTATTAATGCCATTTTAAATAGGGAACATTCCATAGTGAACTCGACTAATATATAACATTTTTTTAAATTTCTAAAAGTATTGCTGGGGGCAGGAGACAGACAGGTAGAAAAATAAACAATCGGACAGACAAACACACAAGTTGAAATCATATTCACACCTAAAAATAGTTAGAAAGTGTTAAAAACACTTAACGTAAATGAAAGTACAATTCCAGCAAATTTTTATTAATAGTTCTTAATGTAACTGAATATTTTTGTGTAGCCCGGTAAATCAATTGCTAATTATATTATATTCCATGGTGCCTATGAATAACATATTTCAACTTCATTAAGCTTTGTAATAATGTTATCAAAATTTGGTTTATAGAAATACCTCACAGAACGCACGGCTTTGGAATGCTTTGGAGTGTCCCTGTACACAAACCAGTGGTGGTATTTAAACAATATACATAGGAAACAACCAATTATGAACTTGAATAACATATTTCTATTTCATTAAAATTTGTGTTCAATAAAGGTATTAAAATATGGTTTATAGAAATACCTCCCATAAGACACAATGCTTTGAAATAGTTTCGGGTGTCCCTGTACACAAACCGGCAGAGGTATTCACTCCATTTTCAATAGGGAACATCCAGTAGTAAACTTGAATAACATATATCAGTTTCAAGAAATTCCATAAATATTTATGACAATTAGAGCGCGGACAAACAGACAGACAGATACACAAACTGAAGTAAAATTCACACTTAAAAATTGTTAGAAAGTGTTAAAGATACTTAATGTAAACGAACGTGCAATTCCAGCAAAATTTTACTAATGTCTCTTAATGTAACTGAATATTTTTGTGTGGCCCTGTAAATCTAATGCTAATCATACTATAATCTATAGAAAGCATTCTTTTGCGCATATAAATAACGTATTTCAATTTCATTAAGCTTTATGCAAAGTAAAGTTACTAGTGGATCTGCAGATCAGGAGCCTCAACGTCCTATTTGCATCGGACATTATTCAATAGGCCATTTTTATTTATTCCTTATTATATATTAGGATATATTGATTCGATCGACTTCTTACCATAATCACATATATTACAGAGGGGGCGCTACCGCCCCCCTCAACCGCCTGCTTTATTTCTCTTTGTATACCTATTTGCATATCATATAAAGTGTTACGGAATTGTAAATAATTGCATTTATTTTTGCATAATTTCTTTCAAAGAAGTTTAGTAAGCTGATAAAATGCTAATTTTGTGCATTTCTAGTCGTTTTAGCGTTAAAATAGCCTAATTTTCCTTTGAAAATGGATTAAAAAACTCCAATAAGGGAAGAAATGGATTTGGCGCCAAATTCGGTGATTGTTTCCCTCTTTGGCGATTTTTTTGGCGACCTTGGCGAGAAAATCCTTATTAGGGATATACCAAATATGGAAGCTCTAATCTCATTGGCTGATGTGATACGAGAATTTTCCAGAACAGTCTGTGTTCGATAGAAAAGTATAAAAGAAGCATTATTTTCGCCAAGGCGGTCAATCTCAGATCTGTGTCAGTTTCGTCAAATGCTTGCTTTGCTTTGAGCCTCTTTGAATGAGACTTGCTTTATGTGTTATTGATAAAGAGTTTGTACTGTTGTTTTACTGTTAGCGGCTGTTGTTTAAGCTATGTTTACTGTTTGAATTGAAGCTGATACTTGGCTTATAGACCTGTATTTTTCTGGAACTTTCTGTGAATAAATCACTGAATTTTTGCAAGTTTCGCCTTTCATTCTCGAACAACTTACGAACCCCCAAGTGCGCAACAATATGTATTCTTAATAAACGACGGTCTTGTTTTATTTCCCTGAAATTCATAAATACCAAATTTCATAACTATCAAATTTCATACAAAAAAAATTACATAGCATATCGGAAATATTTTGCGTAACCTTTAAACTAATTATCAATTCTATGCCCACAATTTTCAACAGGAAAACATACTTTTAAAATTCTAATAAAATTTCATTATATTAGATGGAGTGTAACCTTGTTAAAATACACTTATAAGAAATACCGACTATAGACCGTAACAGTACGAAATTCCTTTATGTATCCCGGAAAAGTAGCCACAGTCATTATAAACGATAATAATAAGAATAAACCTAATTAATTATAACTCATTAATTTTTCAAACTAATTTGACATCATTTGGATGATTACAGTACATACTCGGAATTACTTTGTGTGGTCCCATAAATTATTTAGTCTATACACAACCTTTTTTAAGAGTAAAAATGATTTTAAGGATCTTTATAATGTATGTTAACTTTATTAAGTTCAATTCAGCATAAACGCATGAAAGTGCGCGCTTATATTAAAAATTTGTCCATAGGCTCTAATGTTACGAAATTCTTTCGTGTGTCTTTGTAAACTAACCAAAAACATTGTATACACCAGTAAAAACTATTCAGCTTATTTTGCGTTTAAAATGAATAAGTGTTCCAAATTTAACATCGTTTGGATGACTATGTGACATTGTCCGAACACTTTAGTAAGATCCTGTACATTAATTAGAAAGCTTAAGAGCACATATTTTCTTCAAACAACATAAGTTTAAGCATCTTACTCACTTACGCTAGTTTCATTTTCTTCATTGCAAAGTAATGATATTAAAATGCGTTTAAACGGAATTCATCCCATACGCCGTAATGTTAAGAATTTTGTCGTGTCCCTGTACACAGTTTATAAAAAATACAGCAATAAAAATTATACAGCTACTTATATGCAAAGATGGAACGTGTGCGCCAATTTGCAAGTCAATCGAAGGATTTTTGCGGCCGCTATTGCGGTACATGCAAATTCTTCCCATAGGCCGTAAAAATAAGAAAAACTTTGGCGTCTCCCTGTACACGAACGACAAATGGAATGCACACCTAACACAATACAGCTAATTCCGTTGTCCTCATAAATATGTGTACCAAATTGCAAGTCAATAACGTTATTTGGGGGGCCGCTATCGCGGTACATACAAATTCTTCACATAGGCCGTAATGATAAAAAAAAAAAAAAAAAAAAAAAAGTTGCACTTCGGGAGTGCCGACAGAAGTGAAAACGTGAACAATTACGTGTGTATTTCTTGAATCGTCAGGAAATATTTTATTGTGTAGGAAATACTTTTAAATGAAGTGTTTTTTTATTCATTAATATAAACTACTACTACAAAAATTATATTACAATTTTATTTAATGCGCTAATTGCAATAGAGACAGGGTCCGGAGACGAGAGAAGACGTGTAGAGCCGCACCAGATTGTAAAAGCGTGAGAAAAATGGCGGCTTTGGCCTTTCTCACGGTTCTGTGAGGTCTAACTGCAACGTTTCCGGCTGCAATCTTTAAGAGACAGTGGCTGGAGATAAAAGAAGTCGTGTAGAGCCGCACCAGATTGTAAACACGTGAGAAAAATGGCGGCTTTGGCCTTTCTCACGGTTTTGTGAGGTCTAACTGCAGTAGAGACAGTGTCCGGAGATAAGAGAATTGTGTAGAGCCGCACCAGATTGTAAAAACGTGAAAAAAATGGCGGCTTTGGACTTTCTCACGATTTTGTGAGGTCTATCTGTAACGTTTTCGGCTGCAATCTTTAAGAGACAGCGTCCGGAGATAAGAGAAGTCGTGTAAAGCCGCACCAGATTGTAAAAACGTGAGAAAAATGGCGGCTTTGGCCTTTCTCACGGTTTTGTGAAGTCTAACTGGAATAGAAACAGTGTCCGGAGATGAGAGAAGTCGTGTGGAGCCGCACCAGATTGTAAAAACGTGAGAAAAATGGCGGCTTTGGACTTTCTCACGGTTTTGTGAGGTCTAACAGGAACGTTTCCGGCTGCAATCTTTAAGAGACAGTGTCCGGAGATGAGAGAAGTCGTGTAGAGCCGCACCAGATTGTAAAAACGTGAAAAAAAATGGCGGCTTTGGCCTTTCTCACGGTTTTGTGAGGTCTAACTGGATTAGAGACAGTGTCCGGAGATGAGAGAAGTCGTGTAGAGCAGCACCAGATTGTAAAAACGTGAGCAAAATGGAGGGTTTGGCCTTTCTCATGGTTCTGTGAAGTCTAACGCAACGTTTCCAGCTGCAATCTTTAAGAGACAGTGTCCGGAGCGGAGATGAGTGAAGTCGTGTAGAGCCGCACCAGATTGTAAAAACGTGAGAAAAATGGGCAGCTTTGGGCTTTCTCACGGTTTTGTGAGGTCAAACTGCAATAGAGACAGTGTCCGGAGATGAGAGAAGTCGTGTGGTGCCGCACCAGATTTTAAAACAATATACAGTATATAATTGTTAACACTTCGCATTAGCAAGTTAATTGTATGATACATTATTTGTATCATACAAGGATGGAAAGCATTTGCTGACGATGACGTGAATTCAATGATTTTTGTTCACCCAAATGTTTTCACTTCAAATGGAAAGCGTTAGCTGACGATGACGGGAGTTCAATGATTTTTGTTCACCGAAAAGTGCTCAACGCGCCTAAAGAAGTTTTCACTTCGAAAACTTTGGCGTGTCCCTGTACACGAACTACAAATGGAATGCACACCCAAAACTATACAGCTAATTTCGTGGGGATCATGAACATGTGTACAAAATTTCAAGTCAGTAACGGGATTTTTGCGGCCGCTATCGCACAACAGACAGACAGACATACGGACAGACGGAACCCAAAATCCTTTTGAGTCTCAACAGAGGGCCTTCATTGACGTTTCGGCAAAATTTGGAAGTCAATAGCTTGATTTTTGCGGTGGCTATCGCGGTACATACAGATTCTTCCCATAGGCCGTAACGATAGAAAATCTTTGGCGTGCCCCTGTACACGAACTACAATAAAATACACACCTAAAACTATTCAACTGATTCCGTTGGGCTCATGAACACGTGTACCAAATTGTAAGTCAATAGCGCGATTTTTGTGGCCGCTGTCGCGATACTTACAAATTTCTCCCATAGGCCGTAATGATAAGAAAAACTTTGGCGTGTCCCTGTATACGAACTACAAGTGGAATACATACCAAAAACTATACAGCTGATTTCGTGGGGCTCATGAACATGTGTACCAAATTTCAAGTCAATAGCGCCATTTTTGCGGCCGCTATCGCGCGACAGACAGAAAGAAAGACAGACAGACAGACAGAGCCCAAAACCGTTTTGAGTCTCAACAGAGGGCCTCCACTGACGTTTCGGCAATTAAAATTTGGTTTTTAGAAATACCTCTCATAGAACGCAATGCATTGGAATACTTTCGAGTATCCCTGTAAACAAAACACTGCTGATATTTACACCATTTTACATAAGAAACATCCAATATTAATCTTGAATGACATATTTCAATTTCATTAAGATTTGTGTACAGTAAAAGTATTAAAATATGCTTTATAGAAATACCTCCCATAGATTACAATGCTTTGGAATACTTTCGGGTGTCCCTGTACACAGAGCAGTAGAGGTATTTACTCCACTTTCAATAGGGAACATTCGATAGTGAACTTGAATAACATATATCAGTTTCAAGAAATTCCATAAATATTTACGGGAGTTAGAGCTAGAGCGCGGACAGACAGACATCCCGAAGTGATTAACATTTTTCAACCTTGTTGGAAAGTTTTTAAAAAACCGTTACTGAAAATTGCTATCAAAAATTTAGCGGCATCATTTGATCTTCAGAGAAAGGGGGGGGGATATCAGCTATGGATACAACTACAATTCAATCACGATTAATTTAATCATGATTAATTTAGTCATGATTAACAGTTAATCATTTGCTGCAACTAATATATTAATCACGATTGATTTAATCATGAATAATTTAATCATGAATAACGGTTAGTTGTCTGCTTCTCGAATAATTTAATCATGATTGAATTTTTAGTTGCAGCAAATGACTGAAATATTAATCACAATTGATTTAATCACGATTAATTTAATCGCAACTAACGGTTAGTCGTCTGTTTTTCGATTAATTTAATCGCGATTGAAATTTTAGTTGCAGCAAATGAATAACCGTTAGTTGTGATTAAATTAATCGTGATTAAATTTTTAGTCAACTAATTAGTTGATTGAAAATTTAATCGATTGATGCCCAACACTGACAGTCGGGGAAAAAAAAAAAACGCAGCACTCGATGTAACTCCATTGCTAATCAATGCACAAAAATGTAATAGGTATCATTCGACGGGGAATTGAGAGTAGATTCAGAAAATGAACGGAAATTTTGAATTGGGGGTCGTCTACATATTAAAACACGCGCCAACTTTGATTTTTTCAATGGTAATGCCCCATTTTTATTTTATATTTGAATTCCTGGGATCGCGACAATGCGAAAAAGTATATTGGTTGTATATTTTGCTTATTTTTTCACAGAGTTATAATCGTTCAAAGTTTGAAGGTGCTAATGTTAAATTCATTTTTCAAACTTTTATTAATATCTTCATAAAAAATAACTTGATCGATATAATTCTTTTTTTACGAGATACAGTAAAGAATCCCAAACATAATCCATCATTAATTTTGATTCTGAAAAATATTTTTAATTCTGAAAAATATTAATAAATTCATATTCATAAAAATTATGAATTATGACCTATATTAATTTTTACATAAAATGAATCCTAATGCTGAAAAATATGGGTGTGCAAATTTGCAGCTCATTCCAGTTATTAGTTTTCGAGATATAAATAAATCTTTCTTTTGGAGTGGTTTAGGGGGCCGTCTCTTAAAAAATTTTGAATGAGATAACGAAGCAAATCTTAAAAAATAACGGAGAAAATTGAACAAAATATTTTTATATTTTATTTAAGGGCCAAATTATATAACAACAACGTCAAATGCAAGGAAATGAAACAAAAATGTTGATTTTTAGACATTTGTGTTAGTATCAAGAATTCCTGTTTTCTAAAGCCCCGCCTTTTGTCGTTCTTCAAAACAAAACAATACAGAAACGAAAAGTGAATGTGACTTTGAGTATTCGTGTTAAACCCCTTATTTTACATTGACAAAAATATACACAAGTGGTATTTACTTCATCGATTACTGGTGATAAATTTAGAATCCTTTAAACGAACACTAGAAGAAAAAAATTAACCAAATAGGCGGGGTTTACTGTTTGAAATACTCTCAAAATAAAATATTTCAAAACAAATTTTCTGTACCATAATTATATTACAGATGGATATACATTTTTACTATATTCTTTCTAATTAATATATTTCTATCCATAGTATATTTTATTGCAAAAATATGAACACTGGGTACATGCTTAAGAAATAAGTAACACACAAATTACGAAAGAAACGCCCACTGGCATTGTTACAGAATTTCAAATGATGTGAATCTACGTCAGCAGTCGCGAAAGCGTTAATTAAGAAATTATATTTTCATAGAAACTATAAAACGAATCGTACAGTTCCAAAGAGTTCAACTGACCCAAAACTGGTAAGTGCGATTAAAATTGTTTAATATTTACTTTATGAAACCTTACAATAATTTATCCGAAAAGATTTAGTTTATGCGTTGTTGTATATAGCTATATTATTTCAATTTGTATATTATGTTACATGTACGAAAGAAAATTTAAGCTTTATTGGTGATCAGTATATCCATGATAGATACTTTTTAGTTGAAAAATATTGCACTTTATAAAAAGTACTGTCTGACCAATCGTAAGTGTAATGTATTTAAATATACCTAAAATAACCTAAAAAAGTACTAAAGTATACACATATCCAAAAAACTAAATTCATGATAATTAAGATACTGCAAAGGTGTTAATATTTTTATTTCTTTTTATAACTCTTTTTTTCTTGAAATATTTCCGGTGTGAAACAGTATAATTTTGTCTAGTTCTTGTAGGATCTTAATTTTATTTTTCTATATTTAGAGATAGCCCCCTAACACATTTTTGATCATAACTCTATGTATACTAAAGATAAAGTATACAAACAGTATACTTTTCCGCACTGCCAGACTCTCAGAAATTTGAATATGAAGTCAAAATTGGGTGTTACTATTGAAAAAATCAAAGTTGGCGCTCATTTTAATATGTAGATGACCCCTAATTCAAAATTCGACGACATTTTCAGAAAGTGCATTTCATTTTCTGTTGAATGGTGTCTGTTAAATTTTTCTGCGTGAATTAATAACGAAATACCATCAAGTGCTGCGTTTTTTTTTTTCCCCGACTGTACATTACAATGTGCATGGGGACCGAAGGGGTTAAAGCAAACCTCATTTGCATGTTCATAGTGTCGCTATTAGCGCGACACTTATGCGCGTAGCTCGAAATTTGAATCGACGTCATCTTTCAGATGTATAAACACGCCTACCAAATTTCGTTTATCTAGCACAGCTCCTTCCTGGTGTTGGGATTTTTTTTTTTTTTTTTTTTTCCCATCAGTGTATTTTTCAATTAGTTATAGTATTTTGTTTTAATCCTTTCGCTACCAACATTTTAAAAATAAAATAAAAATTATAACAATAAATAAATCCAAAAATGAAATAAAACAGTTTGGTGCTGCCACCTATTAGTGTTACTTTAAAATATCAGTGCTTTTGGTAAGAAAATTGCAGAGAAAATTTTGAAATTAGTTTTAAAACGTCTTAAAAAATAATTCTAAAAAGTATGTCATGATCATAGACATCAGTAGTGAAAGGGTTAATCTTTATCTCATAGATAAATGATGAGACAACAACAGAAAAATTATTTTTCATGAAAAGTTAAAATTGCCATCTGTATATTTCAGTATTTCTTAGTAATACAAATTTACTTTTTCTCGGACTATATGGGTGAGAAAAAGTTCTAACGTAAAATATAAAAAACTATTTTTACCATAAAATGAATAAATAATGCAAGAGAGATAGAAAAAAAAAATAATAATAATAATATTAATTTTCTTTTAAAAAAAAGAGGGGGGGGGGGGAAGAAGGAAAAGATTTATATATTTTCAAGTATACAAGAATTTATAATACATATTACTACGACTTTTAATGGATAAGCCATATTCCTTAAATGATAATAAATTGTTTATTTTTTTTTCCAAAAGTACAATAAATTAATAAGGTATTTAGTACTACCTGTAATTATTTATTTTTTAAATCAGATTTCCAGAAAGTGTTTTTTTTTTTTTTTTTTTTTTTTAATATATATTTTTAAATTTGTTATTTTGATGTTTATAATTTTATTTTCCCTAAAGTTCGGGGAAAAAAGTCTCTTTTTTTTTTTCTTCTTCTTCTTTTAATCAATAAAGTATTTAGAATACTAACAAGGTATCATGAAAAACGGCAGTTTTTCGAGTGACGCAAGCGGAAGGACAAACGGACGGAAAGCTGCGAACTCATATATACGCCTAGTCTGACATCAAAGAGATTCGTAAAAGCCGACACTTAATATCTCAGAAAATATGCTATATTTTGTTCTGATCTTTTCAAAATAGTCTTTTTTCTTCGGTCTTAATCTATCCTGAAAATTTTACGTTTCTACATGCAGTATGTTTTGAGATCTGAATCTCAATTTAAAGCCAAAAAGGAAAAACGTGAGGTGTAAGGATGTAATGAACTAAATTCATGAAAAAATATCTCTAAAACCGCACGAACGATTTTAATTTAATTAATATATGTTGTTAATGGGATCTTTCTGAATCTAATAACGTTTTTGTTTTTTTCAGGAAAACTCTTGTTTTTTGTAAAAGTTGCTTTAAAATCAGAACTATATTACTCCGCCAAAATGCATGCTTTTATTCGGCAAAAATGTCGTAATTCGGTCCTTACTTTCAAGGCACGTTGGTTGGCTGTCTAATGTGAATGCAGTTGATAAATTTTTGTTATGAAGAAAATATTTTTAATTTTAAAATTTCCCATTTCGTCAAAAACGTATTTAGATAATATTTAAAATAAACGAAGTATTTTTTAATTCTATTTCATCGTTATTCATAATAAATTAAAACTTTATTAAAGCCAAAGAGTTTAAAGCACTCAAGCACAGGAATTTATACCATGGTCGATGATCTGTAGAGCGCATGCGTATATCATCCGGATCGAAAATTTCTGGTTCTTGCTGTAGACGCTAAAGTTGTTTACCAGTTTACACTGTTCCTGTCTTGGCACTGTATTCCTCCGCCGCTGTTGATATTCTGATCGCATAAATGTCAGTATTCTTTTAAAATATGTTTTATTAGATTGTGAAATATATAAAGAGGTAGAATTGTTTGTAAATTGTAGAAAATTTTATAATTTTTCTTTCATTCATATTAGACCACTTTACAAATCAATGCCTCATGTTTACAAGTTGATTTCCTGTATGCGATTCTTATGCGTAGGTCAGTGTTTGATTTTTCTTATGCTATATGCATGAACCAATGCATTTTTCTTGATCAACGTTGCGAATTTTTTTCCATGAAAGATTCGTTATAATATTTTCGCTGAAGTTTTTTTGTTTTTTTTCAATTTGTGTTTAGTAAGATGCTTTAGCAAAAAAGCGAAAACGTGTTATTTCATTTGGGCATTTTGGATAAGTCTTTTAGCATTTCGCGAAAAATGCTACCGTAGCAGAAACACTGTACTGAGGTAGACAAAATTTCCATTTTATAGATACAGTAAAACATTATTTACATGTCTTTTGCATTTATACACCCTTTTAATGAAGTCCTGATTCATTCCTATTCAATTTAATGAAAAATTCATGTGAATTAAAGTGTTGATGATATTGAATGTGAAGACGTTATTCTATGTTCCTTTAAAGGTGCAATGGACTGCTTTTTTTTTTTTGTCAAAACAAAAGGAAAAAATCATTTACAGAACTTAATTCACAATGAAGTTCTTAATACTACTCACAGACAATCAGGTGATTATGAAAAATTTTATATTTTAATTAAATAACTACTGATGTGGTTATAAATCATACAATATTTATGATTGGAGAAATGCAAAATGTATAATTAATACTCAAAATGTGCTAATATAGTTTTCCAGATATGTAATGCAATACTCAAAATATAAATATCTTAGTATACTAAAATCGTGGATTAATGATTTATTTATTTTTTTAATTTTAATTATTTTTATATATAAATTTCCTATGCTAGTTATCTTAAAAAAAAAAAAAAAAAAAACTCTCGCTCACAGCAATAATGCAGCAAGTGCTGCAGATTATTGTGGGAAACTTATTATTGAGAGCAGTAAAGTATAATTTTTGAATTACCAGTTTCATTGTTTAATCACAATTGCTTACATTCTGTTATTTTGCTGCTCATCAATAAAATTTGCCCTTTTTTTCATGCTATTCCTGAAATGTTTACTTACGATCGCCATAATACACAATTATTTTGTTTTTGTATCTATAAAGTCTGTGATATTTTGAAAACTACTATTTTGAATTGAGCAATAATTTTACAGCTTGTTAATAAAATATGGAATCATATTGCTGCTTATTGAGGAACTTTATGCTCAACAATACAAATAATTGCTAAAATTAGAGTATTTTATTGCTAATTGATAAAATTCTCTATTTTTTCCCACCAAAGCTATTTCTCGAAATCTGTGATAATTTTGTGGCCTATTATTGAAATGCGGAATCATTTGCTGCTAATTAACAAATTTTATGTTTAATAATACAAATAATTGCCAAAATTCATGATTATTTCTTTCCCTATAAAGAAAATTTTTACTTTTTTCTGTTCTGTTTACCAAAATATGCAATAATTTTGTAATCTGTTATTGAAATGCACAATAGTTTTGCCGCTAACAGTCCGAATGTATGTTTAATAATGCAAAACTGTGGAAATAGACTTATTTTGCTCTAAATCGATAGAACTTTTTTTTTTTATTTAAGGCTATTTGTACCAAAATACGAAATAAACATAAATTTGTTAATTAGTGGCAAAAAAATTTCATTAAATTGAATAGGAATGAATCAGGACTTCATTAAAAGGATGTATAAATGCAAAAAACATGTAAATAATGTTTTACTGTATATATAAAATGGAAATTTTGTCATTACCTCAGTACAGTGTTTCTGCTATGGTAGCATTTTTCGTGAAATGCTAAAAGACTTATCCAAAATGCCCAAATGAAATAACACATTTTCGTTTTTTTGCTAAAGCATCTTACTAAACACAAATTGAAAAAAAAAAACTTCAGCGAAAATATTATAACGAATCTTTCATGGAAAAATAATCGCAACGTTGATCAAGAAAAATGCATTGGTTCATGCATATAGCATAAGAAAAATCAAACACTGAACTACGCATAAGAATCGCATACAGGAAATCAACTTGTAACTTGTAAACATGAGGCATTTGTAAAGTAGTCTAATATGAATGAAAGAAAAATTATAAATCGTAAACCGAAAAGCTTTGAATAGTAATAAACAAATTTCACTTATATTACTTACCTTTTTTTTGTTTTGGTAAGTTATGTTTTTATTTTCAGATATTCAGATACAGTATAAGCTTAATGTAGTTTTACATGCTATAGTCAGGGGCCAATCTAAGATTTCAAACTTAATACCTATTTTTGTGAAAAATCTTAACTATATTTTATTTTTGTGAAAAATTGTAGTGCACTCTTTTTCTTTCTCTCTGTGTGTATGAGGGGGGGGGGGGAGTTTGAACAAAGTAGAATAATAAAATTAACTCTCAGCAGCTAGTGTGAGGCTTATAGCAGAACAGGAACCAAAATCCAAAACTTACTTCACTCTGAAGTAAACAGTTCAGTAGAGATAGTGTAAGTAGAAGTTGTTTTTATTTGTGTTAGTATCACTGCAGTATACATGAATTGTACCAGGGAGGATAAACACGTCACCATACAGTCACCAAAATGTTAAACCACCTGATGAATCAGCAAACGGTACACTATGGCCACAATTTCAGAGCGTGTCTGTACCGATACACACAAGGATCGTTTTGTTTACATATGCTGCACTGTTTCTCCCCCATAACAAACGCTTGTGTGTAGATTAAAACCAACATTCTGTATGATTCTTGCTTCGCAAATCGCATCAACAGAAATGCACGAATTACTTTCCTTTGAAAATGTGCTAATTAAAAATGTTAGATTTTGCTGGGAGGACTAAGATTTTTGTGAAAGTACCGATTTTAGCTGTATGATTTTTGTGAAGATACCTTTTTTGCCAGGTCGATTTTTGTGAAGGTACCCATAAACGGTAGTAAACTCGACCTGTATTAATCCCTGATAGTGATAATTATATCTCCAGAAAAAGAATATAAGTTGTATCTAAAACGTTCATATTGCTTTAAAAAAGTTTACAATATAAAGTAATAATCTAAAAAGTTTAATGTTTTTCATGTCTGCCAATAAATGAGGTAAAATATATGCTTGTACTATATTCAAATTGATCTGGTTACAGTTTTACTTTTTTGTTTTTCATTTCAAATTAAAAAAAATTTACCTTCTGTGTATAACTCTTTAAAAACCTGATTAAAAACTTTTAAGTTTAAATGACAAATGAAAATCAAACATATTGAGGCGTTTAGAATAACGTGTAAACTGATATTCATCTTTTTCTACTATTCCTGGCATTTTAGTATTTTGCTAAAGCTTTTTTTCTGATTTTAGCTTTTTTGCTAAAAATAATTTTTACTCGGCTTAAACCCTGACTCAGTAGCAGAATTTTTTCTGAGAATCTGTGACAGCTATATGGGCACTAAAAAATAATCTGTAGCATAACTTTACAATAAGTAACAGAAAATAATTATAAGACAAAAAAGAAAACTTTTTATATACCATGTTTTTAAATTTCCTGTTGAATCATTAATAAAATATGCAAGGATAAAAAATAATAAATAAGCAATGTTTAAGCACGCGGACTCAATTCAGTGAACTAATAATAATGAAAAAAAAAAGTTGGTTTTTAAAATAAATACGTATATTAGCACCATGAACTATATTAGCACTTATCAATGTGTATACATTTTTTAAAGTGATAATAACATCAATTTTTATGAGATGCATCGTTTAACTTTTTATAATTTTTTAACGTTCACGTTTAATTAAACGTGTTTATTTTTATGTCGAAAGAAAATGAACACGCAACAATTAAATTATAGCTAATATTTTAATGGCTATTTTTATTGCTATTAGGAGCTTATTATTTTCATATTTTAATTAATTAAAAGAAAACTATTCAAAAATCGAGCTTTGGAGTATTGTGTTGTCACCGGGTTCTGATTTATGCTAAAAGTTTCAAATGTAGAGGAGTTAGTTAAAAATAGATTGCAAGATTTGTACCAGACAAACAAACAAACAAGAATCGAAGTTAATAAAACATGGTAAAAATGAAGTTACAAGTTTCAATAGTAGGTAATATTTTTATCACAAGATTGCATATGTAATGTTTGTTAATCAGTTAGATATGATCAAAGCATTATAGTTATAAAAATGATGATAGTTAATCATTGTGAACAGTTCTACCTCTATATATATTTAAACATGTTATAAAGAATATTGACATATATGTTATGTATGAGAAAGATTAGAAATCATAAGGATTCCATGAGGTGTATGGTCGCTGATCATTAGCACAGGGATTAGGGCATCTCAAAAAATTACATGAGTGTAAGGTATTGAACAATTCTACTTCTTTATAGCTGCTAGAATTTAATAAAGGGTGTTTAAAGCAGGGTTGGCAATCTGGGCCCAGCCCAGAAAAACTTTGCCCGGGTTTTTCTGGGCGGGCCCACCAACAAAAACCCACTGGGTTTTTGCAAATAAGTGGGTTTTTGTTAAAAATTATTTATAATTTACAAATCCGATCTATAAAGTATAGAAAACACCTTAACTTTAAAGAAAAAACTCTTATTTTTATTTTCTAGAAAATAGTACTTAAACATAAAAAGTAACTACAGTTATAAATATAAAAGCAAGTTTATCTTCTATAATTGGTTCAGTTTTCCTTTTCCTGTAAAGCCGAACGATATTTTTGTTTAACAGTGGATATAAATGTTGCCCAGAATCAATATTTAACTAATTAAATTGTTTAGTTTTAAAACTTTATAATTTTATTTTAATTTTAGTAGCAACATAATTATAAATCTAATAACATAAAATTTTCTTCTATAACCATTTCAACTATTAAAAAACTTAAAAAAAAAAAAAAAAAAAAAAAGATAAAGCAGTGCAACTTATTTTTATAATTAAAACTAGTTGGCATAAGTGGACTCTGCTCAGTTCCCCATTATATATATATTCTCATACATTTCTAGTACAGGACATTTTCTTAACATGATTATCATGTTAAGATAAATGAATCGACTAAACACTTGACACAATGAAATCCCCACCTAATAGGCTATCCACCATTCATTTTGATATATTTATCTTATATTCTAATCTATTAATTTATTTTATTTGGACCAATTTCGTAGTTTTGTTTTCATGCTACTATTTCCAATGCAACAATCCTCAAAATGTCAAAATGCATATTTATATGGGATATCGCCCCATTTTACTATGTTGATAAATTCTTAAATTACGAGTAACTTGCAAAATTTTCTTATTAGAATATTTGTAGTCAATTATGTTCAAACAAGTATCATAAATGTTATTTTGAAGTTGTCTGATATATTTATGATCCTCAAAATGGGCATTTATGCTCAATTCTGCCCTATTCTGCCATTTTAAGTAAATTGTTAATTCCAAATAATTTACGAATTCTTTTAATTGGAAAATTTATACTCTATGATATTCATGCCAGTACTTGCAAAATTTTCAAAGTAGCATGTTTCTAGTTACTGATGTTCATTCCGACATCAAAACGCATATTTTAAAACTGGTCTCACATTTTTTTCATAAAAATTTTCCATTTAATGCAAAATTTTACTTAAATGTAAAATTTTGCCCTATTTTCCCATGTTAAGAAAAGCATAAATTTTTAATAACTTACAAAGTTTTTTAATTCGAATATTGCAAATGAATAGGGTTCTTGCCAGTGTCGAAAGTAATATTTTAAAACTGATCTGACTTCTATGTGATAATTTGTTCTTGAGACATCGTGTACACAGACTAACGGACTAACAAACTAATACGCACCATACAAATTTTGTCATTTTTCGAATTCCTTACACGTGAAAATGTGTAAAAATGAAAAAAAAAAAAAAAAAATGAGGTCGAAAATTTTCACGATTATTTAAGTTCTCCATCTATAGTATGATGTGGAACTAAAAAATTTAAGTAATATGTATTGTACTTAAGAATTTAAATTCGTTTATTTTATCAACCCGGGTTTTTGCCAACCCTGGTTTAAAGAGAACACTGACATTTATGTTGAGGATGGAGAAAGATTGGAAATCACATGACTTTTGCATTGCATTTGATCACCGAGTGTTAGAGTGGAGGGAAAGGGGGAGTGTTCTAAAAAAGTATATGAGTGAAAGATATTGAACTATTCAATTTCTTTATAGTTTCTACAATCTATTTAAGTAAATTGGAAAAAAAAAATGTCATACCGTAAAATTCCGATAGTACCCCCCCCCCCCCTCCTGAAATTTCACGTACTTTACTTTTTCGGAAAATTCTGTTTATAACCCTCCTCCCTTACTTTTGGCGGCTAAGTCCGCCATTATTTCATTTTTCCCATGATCATTGCAAACATACTTTTTTTGTAACATCTGAAGTCATATGTTTATTTAGAAACTAATTTGCATGTAAACGTATCCAAGTGCTATTTTTGCTCATCTTTTTAAAGTAAAATAACTCCAAATAAAAAAATGCTGCTTTGTTTACATTCTTTAAACTCCAAAACATTAACTGCTATTCGTAAGCGACCATTGCTTTCACAATCTTGTTTATGCAACTATGTTTTTGCGATCATAACTTTTTTCTAAATTTTAAATTCTCTTTTTACTTTTAAATCTTTAAATAACATTAATAGTTATTGTTCACCCTGTTCTGTTCTTGCATATCAGTTAATTGTTAATAGCAGTGCAATTAACTGTTTGTTTAACTGTTAGTGAATCTTCTAGCGACTTCGCAATTTGTTTATAAGAGGGGGGAGATGTTGCACGTGTACATCACATGTTCATTATTCGGTTACATTTTCTTTTTCAAAATTATGTTTATTAATAAAATTTAATAAATAATAATCAATATTATTGTTAATATAATTTAGTAGCTATTATATATATAATTAATAAAATTTATGTTTTTGGAAAAGATTGTGAAACTTCCGATTATAATCCCCCCCCCCCCCCCCCCCCCGCCTTACGAATTCGTCATACATTTCTGGAAACTTTCAATTATAACCCCTCCCCCCCCAGTTTTGACAAATTTCCCATTGAAAAATAAAAGGAGGTTACTATCAGAATTTTACGGTATATATTGAGGATGGAGAAAGATTAGAAATCAGAACGATTCTGCAAAGAATTTGTATGTCATCTGTTTAGTTTGTGAATTTTAGAAAAGTGGAAAAGACATAACTAATATTGTGTGACTAAACAAAGAAATTTTTCATTGAAATGAATAGGAATGAATCAGGACTTCACTAAAAGGACGTATAAGTCTAAATGATGTATAAATTGGGTTTTTCTGTATATAAAATGGAAATTTTGTGGTTACGATAACTTTCGACATAATACTCAAAATTGAATTGAACCAAAGTTACACAGCAAACTTATCTTACAAATATCTTAGATGAGTTCATTAACTAAGTTGCTCTGCAGCTTGTTTTCAAGTGAAGGCTACATGAAAATTTCAAATCAACAGTTAAGACCGCATTTGCTTGAATTTTCATGTTTAGATTGACCACATAAAGGTCTCAACCAAGTGTTTATTAATGAATTTTATCTGCCATTTTTAACAAAATGACCGATATCTTAAGTACAGCCATTTCAAATCAGGCTACCACTTGTAAATTTATCATCAGAATAACTTTTGAAATACTGAATCAGTTCAAGTTGGACAATGAACTTATCACACAAATATCTTGGATGAATTTTGTTCCAACATTTACCTAGTTTCCAATTTGCAGCCACTTCAAATCAGGCTGCTACTTGAAAATGTGCCACCACGATAACTTTTAGAATACTAAACTGGTTCAAATTAAAGTTGGGGAGTGAACTTAATACAATTCAAATATCTTGGATAAGTTTGCTAGGCAACTTGCTCCACCATTTTGTTTCCAAGTGGCAACCGCTTAAAATTTTTTTATTACAATAACTTTTGTAATACGGAATCAGTTTGAATCACATTTGCACAGTTGACATATCATTCAAATATCTTTGATAAGTTCACTGGTCATCTCAGTCACTCTGTCCTTTTGTTTCTAAATGGTGGCCACTTGAAAATTATCACAGTAACTTTTGAACCGATTTGCTTAACACTCCATATATACATAGCCATCATTAATAAATCCACCAAATTCATTAATAAATTGTACCTGCCATTTTGTAAAAAATGATGGCAACTTGATAAGAAAAGATAAATCAACCTAACCTTCCTATGAGCCGGAAGGACTTGTTTTAATTTTTTGATCAATAACCTCTAAAAAGTAATGATATCAGTACAAAAACCCTTAACGGGTTAAAAGTTGTGACGCAGCTACTTTATCACTATAAGAATTTGAAATATGGGTCTTAAAAATAATGATATCAAATTTTAAGTGACGCTTTTCTATTAGTTAAAATATACATAGATTTTCTTATTTGATCATTTGCTTTTTTCTTTTATTTATATTTACAGTGCAAACATAATATTTTTAACTTCAAGATAAGACAGATATATAAAATATACTCACTGATGCTTTTTCATTTGCATTTTAATTTCAAAATAACAGTTTTAAGAGGAATGATATAAAAATTCCAGTCACGCCTTGATGTCATTTTAAAAGATTTGTTTTTAGATTCCATTAAAATTACCTTTGTTTTGTCTACTAAAGTATATTTACACATTGAAACAGTGCTATTAATTTTGAAATATACTGTCAAATAATCACACTTTCACTGAGTTCGCATTATAAATTAAAATTATTTATTTCAATAAATCGATTTGTCTTTTGCGTCACGCTATCCAAAACTGTGAGTAAAATATATGCAAATGTTACTTTGTATCATAGTACCCAACTAAGTGAGAATTTGTGCAAAGAAATAGTGTGATGCAAAGAAAACATTTGCACAAATTTTACTTGCAGTTTTGGATAGCGTGACGCAAAAGACAAATCGATTTATTGAAATAAATAATTTTAATTTATAATGCGAACTCAGTGAAAGTGTGATTATTTGACAGTATATTTCAAAATTAATAGCACTGTTTCAATGTGTAAATATACTTTAGTAGACAAAACAAAGGTAATTTTAATGGAATCTAAAAACAAATCTTTTAAAATGACATCAAGGCGTGACTGGAATTTTTATATCATTCCTCTTAAAACTGTTATTTTGAAATTAAAATGCAAATGAAAAAGCATCAGTGAGTATATTTTATATATCTGTCTTATCTTGAAGTTAAAAATATTATGTTTGCACTGTAAATATAAATAAAAGAAAAAAGCAAATGATCAAATAAGAAAATCTATGTATATTTTAACTAATAGAAAAGCGTCACTTAAAATTTGATATCATTATTTTTAAGACCCATATTTCAAATTCTTATAGTGATAAAGTAGCTGCGTCACAACTTTTAACCCGTTAAGGGTTTTTGTACTGATTTAATATTACATGTACTTATTTAGTTTTGAAATCAGACTTCATATATATATATATATATATATATATATATATATATGTATTGAATACTTTTAAATTCGTTATTTTGACGATTATAAAAGAATAAAAGTAAAAAAAATATTTTTTGTTGTTAAAAATAAATGCATAAATAAATATAAATGATAATTATTTAATAAAATTATTGTTAAGGAATTGTTTAAAAATATGTTTAAGGAATTTTGCGGGGAAGCTATACGAACTTCTTACATAAATTAAGAAAATGAGAGGGATTAAAAAATAAAATGAAATGAAAAGATTATATAATAATTAAAAATCAATGAAAAATACAGATGACGCCACTCTTTTTCTTTTTCAGAATGATTTTATTAAAGTAATTTTATCTGCCACAAATTTAATTTGGTAAAATTTAAATTACTCAGAAGAAAACTTCCAAATACAGTTAGAAAACTCATTCAAATATTCATATTCGTTTATTCGCAGAGGAATATTGTAGATTATTACTGATTTAAGCTAAGTATTATAATCAGTGGAGAATCGCGTCATAAAAGGTGAGCAACCAATCAACAACGTCAAACTGCATCCCCGTTTGAACTCGAGTAAAGATAGTAAATAAGCGGCCCGGCCCGAGTGCACACAAAAAATATGGAGCCCGATCCCGGCCCGGCCAGAGAGCAAATTGAAAAATTCGGCCCGAACCCGGCCCATGCAGACCTCTGTGACAGCTTTTCCCGGTTTTACACTTTTTATAACTCATAATTCTTGTTCTGGATTGTTAATATTGTTTCTGTATTCCGCTTGGGTCGTTTATTGTGTTAAATTTAATGTTTTTCCGGAAAAGGCTCTCTCTGGTGGAATTTTTTTTTTTTTCTGTGAGCGCATCTCTTTACCCGCTTTGCTGGTCAATATATTGAAATGAATCCTCATTATACCATATCATTAGTAATAGTAAAAAAATCCTAACAAATAAAAAAAAGAAAAAAGTTTGAAATTAGTCAAAATATAACTTTTTAGTTCCCGCTATTTTCTGTAGGGGTATTCCCGCACGTCACAGTTGATACGCAAGCGAAGTGTGACGTCACTGACCGTCCGTGGATGCAAGAAAATGATTTCCTATGTTAATCGCCCATTGGATTTTTTGTAAAAAATTGTTAAAAATCGAGGAAAATTATTTCTCGATTTTAATCCCCCTTTTTGGGTATAGATATGTATTAGTTATCGTGCGCATGTGTTAGATTGAGTTATTTTGCTGTCAAGTTGACAAAATTTTAATTTTAAATTTCAAAACTCTGTTGTCCTTGGCGTTTTTGTATTTGGCGATCAAAAACGTAATGCGAAAATATACATGCCAGATGTATATTTTCGTAGCATGTATTGTACAAAATATTGTTTCATATTATTATTCATTACTCTCTTAATATAAGTTGTTAAAATAACCATGATTTTTGAAAGGAATTAAATATGTTCGCCAGATAATTTGGCGATTTTTTTTTTCTGCCAAGGATGACCGATATCAAGAGATATACGATATCAAGGATACGAGAAATAATAAAGGTATTATTCATGCAGTTTTAAACGCTTCTGATTATGATGAGGAAGAAGCAAAGGATTATTTAGAGAGAATTTTAAATGATTTAGAATTAGAAAGAGTTGAAAGAGAGAAAGATTTAGAAAGGAAGGAAAGGGATAATCTTATTAACATTTTTTTATTTCTTATGATTTTTGAGTGCCAGGCGGAAAAAGAAAAGATCTAAGAAGATTGTTGGGTATCCCAATAATCCCTTTAATGCCCACGGATATAGCAGAGGTAAAGGAACCTGCTGATAAATTTGAAAATTATCAACACATAAAAAAATTATTATTTAAGCGGTTTAAGTTGAGCACGTTGGCGTTTAAAAATAAATTCGAAGAACATAATAAAAAAACAGCAGCTTTATAGGTAGATTTGGTATACGAATTAAGAGGTTACTTAGACAATTGACTTGAAGCCGTAGATGTTAAAGACTTTGAATCTCTAAAAGAACTGGCACTCACAGAGCAAATAAAAAAAACGAGTTCCATTTGAAATTAGAGAGCACTATTTAGATAATTGGGAAGAAATAAATAATGCTACGAACCTCGCCGCAAAATGTGATAAATTTGAAGCAGTTAGGTGAGACCATAAAAAATTTCGGGCATTGTAAAAATAATGGAGAGGCGACAGAAGAAAGTGATAAACAAGTAAAAAGAGTTGAGTGAGGAAAATTTTGAAAAGCAGAGAAAAATAGTTTGTCATCACTGTAGTCAGGCTGGGCACATAAAACCGCGGTGTCCTTTGAACAATAAATCAGAAGCGCTTGTAAATAATTTGTGTATGGAAGGTAAACTCAGTGAATGTTTCAAGCGCTACGTTAAAACTGCTATTATTAATGGGATAGAGCGGAATTATTTGTGTGACAGCACATGGGTTAAATCGTCGGATTTATTAGGAGAATCCGCAACCTCTCGATCTTGTCTGTAAAACTCTTCCTTTGGCAAAAATCAGTACTGAAGGGGATTTTGGTAAGATTATTACGAAAGCGGCTGCGGAATTAAGTCAAGGTTAAATTTAATGGGGCATAAAAGCGCTAGTTTGATTGAAGCGCAGATGAAACACTCTTTACGTAATAGTGCGGAAACCCCTAATAAAGAAAAATCTCAAAACGAATCTCATGTTGTACATGAGATTCGTTTAGAGAATAGAAGTATCTATAGAAGTATCTATCGCTTTCATGCTTCACTTTTATGTGCCTGCAGACAAGGGCCTAAACGTAGACTTTTCGGAACGCACACAGTTTATCCAATGAGTTAGAGGTGTGGAACTAAGCTTCTTATGTGCCAGAGAATTCGCAGCTTTCTTGCAGGGACTGCCCCTACACTCTCCAAGAAAGATTGGATTTTGAGAAGTGGTTCAATCACGGGAGTGATGCAGGTAGGTTTAATACGTCCTGTAAAGCTACAGGCACACTCTTTTTTTTTTTTTTTTCTTTTTAAAACTGTTAATGTTATCTTAAACAAGTGTAGTTTTCATTCAAATAAGAAATGAACTAAATTTTAAAATGCTGGTGATAATATGCCCGCTAATTTCAAAAATGGGGTTGTCTGCCACACTGAACATTATGGAGTGCTTACCGTTCGGAGTCCGACTGGAATACCGTACTCTGTCGGTCCGATCCCGTCGTATTGGGTGGCTTTAATGGTGCGGGTGGTGGAGTCTGTGGACGAGAGTGTAGGGATGGCATAGTAGCTGTCCGTGTGCACCTTGTCCCCTTCCACGGTCACTTTTTGGTCGATGAGAACGGCATTCTTTGGCAGTGGCGCTAATGAAATAAATAAATAAACAAAAACATTAACAATAATAATACACTGTTTCGTTATTCTGAGAAATTCATTTGCTAAAATTGTTACGTAATATTTCCAAAGGGGCTTCGACTCTTAATTAGAGAGTGGCCAAGAAAATAGTGTCCATAATGAAAAACATTGAATAAGTGAAAGAGCATTAAACAAAGATCTCGCCCTGAAGTCAAGAGAAGTTGCAAGCCTAGCGCAGAGTTTCGTCCAGCAAAATAGGTCTAACAAAGCATATTAATCAATACTAGATGCGATTTTTGCGTTAAGGGGACTCTCTACCTATCATCTCCGAAAGCAGAAGCCAATGTTATTCTACGGGAAATTTTGCCCCATTATAATTCCTTAACTAACACATATTTTTAAATTCTGTTTTCACTTTCCGAAAATTCACAACTATTAAACAATTTATCGCTTTCCAAAAATTAATTATTTTTATTTTTAAGATTTCATTTTTAAGCTCAAAAATGAAAAATTTCACATTGTGAAAACCCGCATTTTACAACCCCAAAATAAAATATTAAAAATTAAAAAAAAAAAAATAATTTTTAGAAAGCGATAAATTGTTTGATATTTGTGAAGTTTCACGACGTGAAAACGGAATTTAACAATATATATTAGTTAATAGTTTATAATGGGGCGAAATTCTCCATAGAATAACATTGGCTCTGGCTTCTGGGGAGGATAAGTGGAGAGGCCTCTTACACCCCATTTGGACAACGGCGACTCCTGAACCGAAAACTGGTGAAGAGCTGAAAAATAACATTTAAGTAGTTTTAAATGCCTAATTTTTATTAAGCATAATTTTGACTAAAATTTAACTAAAAGTACTCATTTCATTTAAATGCCAATTTATACTCTATGAATGGATACAGTGTAAAATATTAGGTGGAGTGCCTCTTCACCTGTTTTCGGACCGCGAGCCGCCCCTGCAATTGGATTATCATTTATTTTGCCTTTTACAATAATTAGCTAAGAAATTGAGCAAAGAAATTAAAGTAAAAAATTAAATAGTACATTATATTTAATTGAGACAATATTCGCTATCAAAAATAATCTGGTGTGTCACTTACACTACTTTCTCTTACCCTGAAATTTAATACTATAAAGTACGGATTGGAGATTAAAAGGTAAGATAACGAGTACTGTTATGTAAACCTATGTTAAACAATTCAAATTAAGCTTAGGAAGAGTTCTTTATGATAATTAGTTTTGTGTGAGAGGGTCTACCGCACCCTCAACCCCCCGTTTCATTAATGTACAAAAAACAAGCAATGAATGTATGCTCTAAGCATACATTATTCACTATCTCCATTCATATATCTCTATGAGGAGTTTATTTCAATTCCCGAACAGTTTTCCTGGAATGGTGCAATATTATTAGTAAAGCACATCCACTAACAACAAACAATTAATGCATTGTGGCCACCACACGACTTTCTTCTATATTTTCCTATATAAATTCACTCAGTAAAAATAATTTATTAAAATTTTTATTTAACAAATTTATCTTTCCATGATAATGCACACGGTTTTCATATTAGAGAAGTAGTATAACATTAAATATCCCCCCCCCCCAAAAAAAAGTGAATTTATTCTCAATATTACATTTTTTTCGGGGGGGGGGGGGCGGGGGTAAAAATGAAAAAAATCGATAACTTTATCCTAAATTATCGCAGATCGATGGTTCAACCATTCGTTTTATAGGTATTGGCGGGCTCTTTTGAAAGATACCCATCATGAAATTTTACTCCACTCGAGGGGAGATTTCCCCCCCCCCGGGGGGGGAGGCTCCTACATACACAATTTTTTTCCACAGTTGACTCTCTCTATTACAAAAAATATATATTCGTTTCATTTGGTTTAGTGCAGTCTATAGATGTTAAACTCTACTTACCTGCAATTTCCCCCATAGACGTAATGTATTTGAATACTTTTGAGTGTCCCTGTACGCGAACCATTTGCTTCATCTCAACGAAAAGCTTAGTGTAGCATTCCTATATGATACAAATTTAGAATACCGAGTTTGGAATTTCTGCTACTATACTTGAGATATGCTGATAACAGACACACAGACCATTCGCTAAAAACATGATTTTCGTATTCAGGGGAGTTCAGAACACGTAAATATAACAAAATCTCACGTTCGAAAGTTTGACCCTAAATCAATACTTTCTCAACCCTATGGGTAAGAGAAAGTAATAATTATCGCGTGCGACATTAAATTGCTTCTCTCAAAATTCCTTTTTACTTGCCTTGTCAGCACATAACGTATTTAAATAAATTGTTTTGAACTGTACGCAAATGCTGTATGGAATCTATGCTTAACTCTGATTAACATTTCCGTCTAACTGTTGAACACAGTTTAAAAGTTAATGAAAATATAAGGGTAATCTTATAACACTTGAATATTTCACCTCCAGAATCCTCCTCCAAAATGAGAAAATCTTTAAATAGAGTTACTTATCTATCCAATAATTTCTTAGTTACTGTTCAATATCCACAAATCCTAAAAAGTTAATGTTTAAGAAAAGAAATTTACGCACACAATCAGTCTATTTTTTCCCAGATTTTCCATCAGTCTCACATCAGAATTATCAGACGACCCCCAAAGTAATCTTAAACAAGCAAATTATACAACATGAATTTCAACAGTTACAGCGGCGATTTTGTTGCACAATAACCACAAAATGGCCCATTCAATACTCTAATATTATTTTAGGTATTTATTTATTTAACAAAATAAATCCCCATTTTTCAAAATCAAAATTTTTCGCTTTCGGATCCATTAAAATACCTTTTTCACAAGTCAACGTTAATAAAGCACTGATGATTAAATGTGAGAGTTCCTTTGGGAGGGGGGGGGGGTCTGAGAGATAGTCTGGAAATGTATTAATAGCATTTCAGCCTAAATAATCAGGTGTGTCACTCACACGACTTTCTCTTACCCTCAAATTTAATACTATAAATACAGGTTGGAGATTAAGAGGCAAGATAACGAGTACTCTCATGTAAACCTATGTTAACCCTTTGCCGCTCAGTGTTCCACTACATGGAACACCTAACTTCGCTAGCTTCTTCAACTGTTAAATTAAATCGCAAATGCATAAAAATAGGTTTATTTTTAACTTTGAACTTTCCTTTTCACCCATAGATGACACCACTACACAAGGCAATCCATGATATTTAACTGAGAAGCGTTATTTTAAATCCTCGTATTTACAAGAAATTTTGTAAGTTTTTTTTGTGATACAAAAAAGATTACTTGAAAAAAAAAAATTCTATGTGATATCGCTGGCTGTACTCTAAATTATTTATTCTATATTATTTTTAACTTTTTATACAGGAAACATACGAGGAATAGCTGAATAAAATAAGGTGTTCCATCTCCTGGAACACTGCGACTCTAGCGCTTTTCATTACGCAACCGAAAGCAATGATGAGAGAAGACAGCTGTGTTCACGTTTTCTGTTTTCCTCTGTTTGGAGGGAATGACGTCAAGCTATCATATCAGATGCTGCGAGGGAGAGGTTTTTTTTTTTTTTTTTTTTTTTTTTTTATAATAAACAACCAAGAAATATACATTCCAGACTTCTACCAAAAGGGTGTGACGTGCTTCTAAAAATTTCATGAAGCTAAAAAATAGACTAATTGTAAATATTTTTGCACACAGGACTTGTATATATGTATACTAACTGTAAATATCAAATTATTTCATAAAAAATAACATAACCAAGTTTTATTTATTTATTTATTTGGGGGGGGGGGGGTAGAGTAGCAGTCCTCCCCGTGTCACGCGAACCCTGGGTCACGCGAAATCTGCTACACAGGTATAATACAGTGTTCAGGTATAATACAGTGTTTTTTAATTCACATGAAAATATTTTACTCATTTACGCGCTTCGCTGCGATGCTCACTTAGACGCACTTTTCAGAGCTCTAGTGGCGCAGTGTTCCAGCTGATGGAACACCCACAGATTCAAAACGGTAAGTACTATCTTTACAAAATTATACCTGCGTACTCCTTTAGACCTAAGTAGATAGTCTACAACTTCTTTTCTTGAAATTCCAACTTTAAAGGGTAGTGAGCTCTAAAGGGTTAAACAATTCAAATTAGGCTTCGGAACAGTTTTATATGATAATTAGTTCTGTGTGAGGGGGGCTACCGCCTCCGTCAACCCCCCGTTTCATGAATGCATCTACATTTATATAGAATTTAATTCCATTAGTAAAAGTTTACTTAAAATTATACAGATAATTTTCACACGCAACATTCCTTGAAACTTATCAGTCTTGATCAAACTTTTCCAGCAACAAACGTATATTAACTTAAAAATACAACATTTGGATCTCCTGAAATTATTCGTTTTTAATCACTCTAAGAGACACAGACAAAGATCAAACGTTAAAAAACTTGACTACGGTAATCAGGAAGCCTCAAAATGTGTAAATATACAGAAAACAAGCGATGAATATTTAGCTTAAAACATACATTATTTACCATATCTCTATGAGGAATTTCTTTCAATTCCCGAACAGCTTTCCTGGAAATGGTAAAATATTATTAGTAAAGCACATCCACTAACAACAAAAAAGAATGTTATCGCTTAAATATTTGCAGCCCTGTATATCTTTTGAAGATTATATACAGACCGCATGGTGCATCTAAATATAATCCTATAGTAATCATATATGAAATATACTTCCATCAATTTGCAACGATTGTCGCACTTTTACCTTTTGTGTAGCCCTGTAAACGAGCAGTCAATGATTTTCCTACCCTATTCTACATGAGACATGTTCTATGTCATGCATATAAAATATAGATTCGTTTCATTTGGTTTAGTGCAGTCTATAGAAGTTAAACTCTACTTACCTGCAAATTCCCCCATAGACGTAATGTATTTGAATTCTTAAGGGCGTCCCTGTACACGAACTATTTGCTTTATCTCAACGAAAAGCATTCCTATATCATACACATTTAGAATACCGAGTTTGGAATTACTGCTACTATTTGTTCTTGAGATATGCTGATAACAGACACACAGACAGACCATTCGCTAAAAACATGATTTCCGTATTCGGAGGACCTCAGAACATGTAAATATAACAAAAACTCACCACCTTATGGGTAAGAGAAAGTAAAAATTGGTCATTTTAATACTATATTGTTATTGACATCTGAAGTACATAAATCACACAGACACACTTACTTGAATCTGGTTTTTCATCGATATAAATAGCACCTTTTGGCAGTTGGCCCTCTGAAACAAACAAATAAACTCTGTTGCAAATTATTTTAAATAACTAAAAAGATAATATCTAAATTTTGATATTGAGAGAGAAGCTTCATTACATAAAATTTTCAGGAATTTTTAATTATAATAGAAATTTTTAATTATTATTATAATAAATAAATAATTTCAAATTCTTATAAATAAAACGAATTTATAAAACAATTGAAATAGGGAGTTTAATGTACAGTTAAAAAGTGCGTATATAAATGGGGTGCGTCCAGTAGTGGAGGGTTTTAAACGCCAGAGGAAAGGATGTCCACTGGGCGATACTGAAAATATTACAGCGCGATACAGCTTTCAAAAAGAGAACAGTAAAAATTGGTCATTTTAATGCTATATTGTTAGAGAACAGCTTTCCTGGTAAATTTACATAGCATGTTAATTTTTTTTTTTTTTTCAAAAGTGTTTTGTATTGATTAAAATTTTTATATCCTATACAATTATTAAAAATTTCTTGAATGTAAAACTGAAAACAAATCATCACTTGTTACTTTTTCTACTTGGAATATCAAAAGTAAATAAGTAAAATACCACCACGTTTCTAAAATGAAGCAAGAAATGTAAAATAATTTCTCCATACAGATTGTCTTCAAAAGTCGCGATTATGAATTTTTAATGTGAAAATACAAATAGGAACGATAAGGTGTATGAAACATTAAGGAGTATAGGAAGTAGTTGTCGTTGGCACAACAGTTCATATTATTTGCAGTGCAATAAATTTATGACAGAATTCGGTTTATGCGAACTATTAGGCGTAGAAGAATAAGCCTGTCAACTAAATCTCATTGCTATCTCAGGGCCCTTTCCAAGTTTCAGTTACTTCTCCTAGTCGTAAACTGGCAGGTTCTTAATCTTCTTCTGGTAAGGGCATCAGAGGGAGGAGTCAGATCTTTCTGGTTCACGAGTATTGTTTTCGATACTTAAAATAGAGTCCAAGTTTATAGAGAACGGATCGTAACTTGTGATGAGGGGGTCTGATCCCAACCGAGTCCCTGACAAAATTAAGAGTAAAATTACACTCACGTCTGAACTATAATTATATGTCACAAAGGAAAAATTCAAGAGCACTGCTCGTGATATAGAGTTGTAGCATGAAACAACAGAAATGAGTGACAAAGAGAGTTCCGAAAAAAATGAAGCCTTGCGAATTTGTGAAAAGATAAATTTGGACATGAGTGTACCTACCTCTTGCTTTCTGTAACAGTGTGATGGTCGGGCTCTGAGAGGGTGGCAAGTGGCTGCTCCATCCCGACTTGACGAAGGTTGTAGTGGTAGAAGTGGCAGTGGTCTCCGACTTACTTTTTTCTGCAGATGCTACCGCCGTCGAAGAAGGCGCATTCTGCGTGACTGGCTTGGCAACATTGTCTTCCGTGGAATCCGGTTCATGTTGCTTTGGTCGTTCCAACTGAAAAATGAATAAAAAAAATCATTCTGGGAAGAACTTTTTCTATAAAATCTCAAGTGGCAGGCAGCTCTTATATTTTAGTAATGTCTCAATTGTTGAAATAATATGTATTTAGATATAAACCCGAACAAATTTCAGAGTCGCATCTCCAGTAATTACGATGGAATGCTCGATGGCCCGGATACTTAATCAGGGGCTGTTTGCTTTCCTAAATGTCTCAGTTTTGAACGACCTATTTTTATTTTTCCCCTACCCCCACCCCTTCCCGCCCCTTTTAATAACTTCAGAAATTCGAAAATATCCGCAATCTATTTGTAGGTATCAAAAACCTCTATGCACCAATTTTGAAAGGTCTAACTCTATTTTCATTTTTTTACACCCTCCCCCCCCAATCCTTTCTGACCCTCCTAATAACTTTACACTTTCGAAAATATCCTCATTCGACTTGCAGGCCTCTAAAACCTATCTGTACCAATTTTGAACTGTCTAACTGTATTGATATTTTTTTTTTTGCCCCATAGCCCCTTTCCAGCCCCATCTGGGACGAATTTATAAAATTAAAGAAATTAGTCTTTATGCATTGGTCGGAGCTATATTTTAGAGCAAAAATCTCACATATCTTTTTTTTCTGTTTGCGATAAAAAGGATTATTTCAAATCACGTTTTGCCCCCTCTCCCCTCTCTTGGGGGCTAAATTTCTAAAATTCCAGACATTAGTTTTTAGGTATTTGTATTAGCTATATATTAGAGCAAAAATTTCATGTATAGCTTTTTCTTTGTTTGGGATATATAGAAGTATGTGAAACGATGTTTTGCACATGTGAAATCACGTTTTGCTAACTTCCCCCCCTTGGGGACCGAATTTCTAAAATTCAAGAAATTAATTTTTAGTTATTTGTGTTAGCTATATTTTAAAGCAAAAATTTTACGGATATCTGTTTTTTTCTTTGAGATATGAAGGTTTTTGTGAAATCACATTTTGCCCCCTAATCCCCCTTGGGGTGCGAATTTCGCAAAATCGCTTCTTAGGGGGTGCTTACACTGTATGTTCTATAATCTGACCCAGTTTCGAGTCAGTGACTCCAGTAGATTTTGCTGTGCGTTGATGAGTCAGTGAGTGAGTGGAAGTACTTTTTTATATGTATAGATAAGTAGGTGTTTACTTAGATATTTTTCAATGTCTCCAGTAAATATTCAAATTGAGGGGATTTTTCTGTGTTCGATGCAGTGAAGCTTATAAAATATTTTAGTGTGCAGTTATATTGCTGAGAATTGACTTTGTGAAGGTACCTCTTTGCTGAAAGTTGAATTTGTGAAGGTACCTCATTGCTAAAAATCAGGGTTGTCATTTCTTCCACTTTTTTGTCAAAAGTCCGAGACGCTGGACCAAAGTGGAAAAAACCTGGACAAAACTGGAAAAAACCACCCGAAACTGGACAAAATAAAATCCACTGAGCTGTACATGTTCAGTGCATAAAATTATTCTGTTAAAACAATAAATTGCAATTTTAACTTTAAATTAGCAATTTTAGCAATAACAATATGTTATTAAAAATTAATAATTTGATTAATGAAAAGTGTAATTTCATTTTAATCATGATAAGAAAAATCATGAAGAAAATGCTAATTACATTAGTTTACAGTTTGTAGATGTAACAAAGTAAATCTGTTGTGGTGGACTATTATAATATTATCATACTGGATATTAAGAAAAAAAAAAAGTTACTTAACGCTACATCTAAATCTTTAAAAACAAAAGAAATAGATACAGCTGTTTAACCAGAAAAAGATTTCATGCACAATGTTGAGTTATCTTCAATACATAATGTTGACAATTAAAAATGAACAACAACTTAATCCCCCCCCCCCCCCTCGAAAGATTATTTTCAATATTAAAGTTTTTCACAAACGATGTGATTAACGCATAGACGATTATAATCTGAAAAATAATTTAAGTTGTTTCTTTGCCATTTTATACTTAACTTGGAAATATCTTATTTAACATTTTTATACTAGGTTTAAAAAAAAAAATCTCATAAATGTAGATAGAATATTTTTATCAATTTATGTCCGTAAGTCCTCTCAAAGCAAAGGTTTCATTTCTATATAACATTTTATTTGCAATACCAACATATCATTTTTTTATTCAATAATTTAAAAAATCAAATTTACATACTTAATGATTTGACAATTTTATATTCTTATTTTAATTTTGTAAAAAAAATATTACTTGGTAATAGAAATTCCAGATGAAAAAAATACAAAATTAAATTTTACTTCCACATAGAAAAGTTATTTATTTTTTACAAATGTCTTTAATAATATAAAAGTGACACACATATATATATATATAATAATAATAATGATGATTTATTAAGCATTGGTGTATCACTGAAACACCAATGACCAATAAGAATAAAAATTTCTTTATGTAGGAGAAGCTCAGAAAAATGAAAAAAAATTCATCTATAATCAATTTGATAAATATACAGAAACTTTAAGAGAAATAATAAAAATGTTCAGTGACTCCAGTTGAGTTTCTGAACATTAAAGCAATTCACTGTTGTTTAAATAAAATAAAGTAAGAGAAGTCATTAAATAAACAAACGAGAAAATTATAATAAGTGTTTGATTATTTGCACCCAAACAGTATATTGTTTAATGGAACGGAATGCATCCAAATCTTCTGTGCATCTCTGTAAAAGAACTAATAGTGTTAGATTCACCAAAATAGATACAGTTTGTGTGACATATACTTATAACTTTTATATGACAGGGTTGCCACGCTACCTGGAAAACCTGGAATAGTCAGGGAATTGAAAAATTGACTTTAAAAGTCAGGGAATTTGAATATTTTAGCCAGAATCTCGAAAAGTCAGTGAATTTCACATGATGATTGCCAAAAAATAAACAGTTTTTCTGCCAACTTAAAGTCATTTTTCCATTTTTTTCCTCCTCTCTCTCTCTTTAGCTTCCTCCATTTGTTCTAAACACCCCCCACCCTTCTTTTTCGCTCATGAAAAAAAAAATTCTTATCTTGCTCATAAGCAATAGATTCTATCCTATCACTATATATAATTTTTATCATATGTAACTTTGTTTTCAAGTGGTATCATAATTATTTTGCTCACAACACAGCCAATATACGATTACACTGTGATTTTCTTAGACTATTTCTGGAAAACCTGGAAAAGTCAGAGAATTTCATTCTCCTATTTGAGTGACAACCCTGATATGAATTCAAAGCTCAATCAAATGAGGCATTCTAAGTTCAGACGCCATCACATTTTAAATAAATTCAGGCTATAGGCCATAATATTACAGAATTTTTCGTTATTTCCCTGTAAAAAAACTATAACTGCTAGATTCACCAAAATAAATCTATACGATTCATTCCACAGTGACCAATAACATGTATATAAGTTTCAGCTGAAATGAATAAGGAATTCAGATGCTATGACACTTTAAATTATTTGAGCCCATAGGCTATAATGATAAAGAATTTACTTTGTGTCCCGGTTTAAAAGAAAAACTGTTCTAGATTCTCTAAGATGTATACAGTTTGCGCTACGATAATCTATAACATATGCACCAACTAACTTTTAGCTCATTTGAACAAAGCATTTAGACAATATTGTGTTCACTCTACTCAGATATACATACATCATCGTAAAATAGCAAAAATGAACTCATGGAACCTCAAATCATGTAGATACACCAACATCGCAAAACTCAAATTTTTCTCATGATTACAATACTTCCCTTACCTATGTATGTTCAGAAAGTAAAAAATTCCATGAAAGATATGTGAATCATTCATTTCATGATGCTTAATAACAAATTTTTGAAAGGTATTTACAACTTTGAGGGAGAAGACAATGTAGTCGAAAGCAGTGTGTGTGTGGGGGGGGGGGGGGGATTAAAATTAAAATTGAAACTATAAACTATCACTTTTGCATCCAATCCACCCTTAGGAAAATATCTATATTTATTAATTAAATATTGTAAACTTTGCATGTCTATTTCAATCATTCATGTCTATTTTGAAATATTTAAATTGATTATATTCACATACACAGGGTTCAGAAATTTGTAAAAAAAATTGTCATCAACAAAAAATTCTGGTAGCCCATAAAAAATATTCTCCACCGTTTTCTTTCTTTCTTTTCTTTTTCTTTTGTTCAGTTTCAAAATTTACTTGAATATAGAAATTAAGATTCTATTTATAAAAACCAATTATTTATTAGGCTTGAATGATTTCTTCTTCTTTTTTTTTTTTTTTTTTTACACCAGGAAATACCTGTTTAACATCATGAAACTGGTTTTATTATTTTCATTAAACCAATACACCATCGGCATTGATACATCATTACACAGGTCAACAATTCAGCACCACGTCGATAGCATGCACAGACAGGAGCAGTGTAAACCAATTCCCTAAAACGGTGCAATAATTCAACACCGAGTTGTGAAACATGCATGGAGATGTGTAAATCCCCTAATTCAAAACAGTGTCTCAAAAAGTGGTGAAAGAAGCAGGAATCAAAACAGCGAAAGTAGAATTGTAGCCCGATTCTGTGGCCAATTCTTTCACCGAAATATATATATATTTTTTTTAAAAAAAGGGGGGGGGGGAGTTTCCTTAAAGTTGAAAACATTATTGCTAGTTAAAAAATATTTGTCACCAATGGTAACCAGGTGACCGTATTTCACAAGCTCTCACATACACATATTGATAAAGAATTTTTTATATATATGGAAAGAATAAAGGTAGTTTTTTATTTAGTACTCGCAAATAATTAATAGTGGACAAAAGTGGACAAAACGGTATTTTGTCCGGGACGGTTTTAACCAGGTTTTGTCCAGTGGTTTTTTTCCACTATGGAAAAAACCGAACAATCCTGCTAAAAATTGACTTTGTGAAAATGCCTCAATGCGGCACTAAATTTGTTCTGGATTAACCTCTGACTTGACAAAGTAATACATCTCTTGTCACTCGTGAACTTTCTAATCGAATATCTTTAAAACTAATGATTAAATGTATATAGTGTTCACACAAAAAATTAATAGTTTTGAAAGTTCTTTCGAAAAAGTATAACTTTGGTACATATTTTTTGCTTTTTTTATTTCATCAGTTCTTATTTAAAAATGGCTGACAACGTTAGCGCATATTCACATTTGAACACTTACCCACTGTGACTGGTCAATTAATATCCGATGCGACAGAATTTCAGTCTCGACGTTCGAGATCTTAGAAATTCGGTATCGGGAAGTTTCCTCCACGGAAACATCTTGGCATGTTTGTTGTAGGTCCCCCCTAGGCTGGGATTGCGGTGCAGTGCCTCGGTCTTACGATTGATCTTAATCTTACGATTGGTCTTAAGAATGGGCCTGGACGTGTTTAAGAAAGATCTTAATTTGGTATTGCAGTTTGCAGTGTCTCAAGCGTAAGTCGCCGGCGGGAGAAACGAGTACGAGTCAGCCAATGGGAGACGCAGACTATGTTATGATTGTGCGCGCATCCAGTTACGATAGCTCTGAGGTTGTCGTAAGATAGTGAGGCACCGCAATCCCAGCTCTAGTCTTATTCTTCGATTTTAGGTTCATTTTTGCAGCGTAGGATTAGTCATATTGTTTTCAGTGGTAAATATATTTAAATAACAATGAACCCAACTCTTATGCATACCTGATTGACAGCAGTGGTCTTTCGGGTAGTGATGGTGACTTCTAGCTTGACTGGCCTGAACTGGGGTCCATCGTAAGGAGCGCCAAACGGCTGCCACACCGGACTGGACTCGTCCATCTCTTTGGAGATTTCTTTGGTTTGCGCAGGATCGGCAGAGGACTTCTCCTCAGAACTTTCCTTTTGGTTCGATAAATTGCAGTTCAACGTCAGATTAGTTTTCTTGCGCATGGTCGGGGACCAAACTGAAAGAAGTGCAATTAATTAAAAAATAATTCAATCTTTAAGCAAAAATCATTTCTGCCAGTTTCTGAGTAATAATTAAAAGAAAAATATTATTAACGAAATTTTTAATCTAATGATTCCGCCCCAGACTAAAAAGCTGGTCGAATCTGTTAGTCATTAATGTTTTTTTTTTTTTTTTTTTTTTTTGTACAGCATGTTCTCCATTGGAAATTATACTAATAGCACATCTTGATCATAGGGACGATGGCATCTTAATATATATTTCTACTACGCAAAATTACTAAACTCTGATACAGAAAGCATATGATTATACACAATATCTTTTCATTGACATTTACAGGGAAAATATTCAGATATTTATGGGGAAACAAGTGTAAATTCCTTTTGTGTCATAGGAGGTTAAACAATACTAAAATTTCGATGTAACATTTGATGCATGATTAAAATTTTAAAGAATGTAAATTAATTATTAAGTCCACGAATACATTACAGAAACTATGCTTATAAAATTTTCATAATGTCATTGTTTAATGCAATGTGACCGTTTTAAAATACGCTGTAAAGAAATTCCATCCAGACCTATAAAACTTTAGTGGATCCCATAGAATTGTCTCTGCACAAAACAGAGGCAATCTGTTTTGTGCTTTAAAAAAAAAAAAAAAAAAAGCGCGTTCTTAATAAAATCCATTAAAATTCCTTAATGATATTATCCTGTAATAAATAAAATTTAAGTAAATTTTCAATAAATTTTCAATAATTACTTAAAACAACGTAATATTTTTAGTTTTATATCCTATTTTACGCTGTCAACCACCGATGGTTGAAGCGGCTTTATATCCTATTTGACACTGTCAGCCATGGCGCTTAACGTGTTAATGTACGGCGATTGTGTTTGTTTTCAATTAGGGAGTAAAAATCTGATAAAGTTGTGATCTGGGATAGAAAAGTGTTTCAAAATGTATGCGAAATGAATTTATTGAACGAGTGAGAGAGTGAAAAAAAACGAACCTTCCTCGAACGATGCGAGTGATAGTAGGTACTAGTATGCTGTGGCCATCACAAAACTTCCCTCTCTCTTATTTTGTGCAACACCACCATCTACGAGATTAACATGTACATAAATTTAGCCCCACTAATGACCGACAGGCTCTGCTCTCAAGGTAGGGTGGACGTAAAGGGGCGGATTCAATCCCAGGTCGCGCTCTTCGGCCTATCCGTTCCGTGGTTTTCTTCGACCTGTGCAGGACCTTTGTGCAGTTAATTGGCCTTAACCCCAACACCACACTGTTAAAAATGGTTTCTTAAAAATGAACTAAATTGTCTCAAAATAGCTCCGAAACAATATATACTTAAATTTGAAAATCCATGTACTCATTTTTGAGTATAATGACATGTGAAACATGGGGATATTGGGATTCTTATTGGTCAACCCCATTTTTGAGCATGTCAGTGTACTCAAAAATGAGTACATGGTTTCCCAAATTTAAGTGTACATTGTTTCGGAGCTATCCATACGTTATGTAATAATCCAATTCAAGCCAAATTTGAAATAAAATGATTATGAGTTACATGGCATTTCCTGTATATGTTTTTTTTTCATTTCAGTGTGTGATATATATACATATACATAAAATATATATAAGGGGGGGGGAATTGAAAGACGTAACCTCTTGAACGAACGCAGCGCCTCTTCTCTTTTCCTTCACCCGCAGCGTCTAGATGATATTTTTTAAATACTTTTAATCAACTGATTCAGGTCCCTACTGCCTTCGGCAGCATTTATATGATTCAACAGAAAATTTATTTAACTACCTTCCCGACTAGTTAGACATTTGACACTTTCAGAATAGTTCATAACACGGTGAAAATGCATTTTTTAAATACTTTTAACGAACTGTTTCGGGTCCCTGCTGCCTTCGGCAGATTTACCAAAACAAAGCTTGCAATCGATTTTTAACTATCTTCGCAGATAGCTAGTTAGTCATTTGAAACTTTTATAATGGCTCAAAACACGGTAACAATGAATCTTTTTAATACTTTTAGCCGATTGTTCCGGGTTCTCCCTTCGGTAACGTTTATATGATTCAACAGAAAATTTAAAAACGTGGTATATAAAAAGTTCTTTTTATCTTGTAATTGTTTTTAACTTTTGATGCTGAAGGAGATAGGACATTTTTCGCCAAGGAACTTTTTTTTTTTTTTTTTTGTGACAGCCAGTTTGAGCCATGTAGTATATTGTGTCCATAAAAAATATAAACAAAACTAGTATGTTGTGGCCACCACAAGACTTTCTTCTATATTTACCTATACATATTCAATCAGTAACATTAAAAAAAAAAAAAAAAATGTACGATTTTTTTAAGTAAAAAAAATCGATAACTTTGTTTTAAATTATCACAGATTTATAGTTCAACCATTCGTTTTAAAGGTATTGACGAGACCTTTCGAAAGATACCCATCTTGAAAATTTATCCCCCCCGGGGGGTACTTCTCCCCCAGGGGGGGAAGCGATGCCCCCCATGCAGAAAATTTTTTTCCTAGTTACATAATACTATTATCAATAATTCATATTAATTTTACAATCACAAGTTTAAAACAACTCTTTTTATGCACATTTATACGAATTTTTGTCCTATGCTGCCATGTTAAAAATTTAGATAAAATGCTATCACAGCGCCACCTGTTGAGCTATTGATCCTCAAACATAATCAGCACCAGTTTATGTCGGGGACCAACTAAATACCAAGTTTGGTTAAATTTCGTTAAAAAAAAAAAAAAAAAAATTGCGATTTTTTTGTTTTTTTTTTTGTTAAAAGTAAAAAAAAATCGATAACTTTGTTTTAAATTATCACAGATTTATAGTTCAACCATTCATTTTAAAGGTATTGACGAGACCTTTCGAAAGATACCCATCTTGAAACTTTTCCCCCCCCGGTGGGGGGGGAACCGATGCCCCCACATGCACAAAAATTTTTTCCCAGTTAACTATTACTATTATCAACGAGACCTTTCGAAAGATACCCATCTTGAAAATTTACTTCCCCGGGGGGGGGGGGTACTTCCCCCCCCAGGGGGGGAACCGATGCCCCCCCATGCACAAAAGTTTTTTTCCTAGTTAACTACTACTATTATCAATAATTCATATTAATTTTACAATCACAAGTGTAAAATAACTCTCTTTATGCCCATTTATACGGAATTTTGTCCTATGCTGCCATGTTAAAAATTTGCATAAAATGCGATCACAACGCCACCTATTGAGCGATTGATCCCAAAATCTAATCAGCACCAGTTTATGTCAGGGTGCAACTCAATACCAAGTTTGGTTAAATTTCATTCATTGGTTCGTGAGATACAGCGTCCACAAAAAAATGATACAGACAGACAGACAGACAGACATTTTCTAAAAACTATCAATTCGTGTTCAGGACATCCCAAAACGTGTAGATCCGTCAAAAAACGGAGGTCGAAAATTTTCGCGAATCCAATACTTTCTCTATATTACATATAGAAGAAAGTAAAAAGCAGAGAGTAAAAAGCAGGTAAGAGACTGCATTGGGAGTCCAGAATCGAGTGTGGCGTGCGGGAATACCGCTACAGAAAATAACGGGAACTTAAACTTATATTTTGACTAATTTCAATGGTTTTTTATTATTATTATTATTATTAATGATATGGTGTTTTGAAGATTCATTGCAATATATTGACCAGCGAAGCGGGCAAAGCCTGCTAGCATATATAATCGACCCACACATCAAAAGTCTCCAACCTAAGATAATTTAGTGCAGAGTTACGCATGGATACATGTTTTTTCCCCACCCTCCAAAGGGCATTAGGGTGGAATTTCACAGAATCCCTTTGTAGTGTGTGTTGAGTACGCATAATCAACTCGTACATAAAAAAAAGTACCATTCTAAGACAATCTGGAACAGAGTTACGCATGGAAACATGTCTTTTTCCCCCTCCTACTCCCAAGGGGGATAGGACGCAATTTCAAAAAATCCCTTTGTAGTGTCTGTGTTGAGTACGCATAACCAATCAACATATCAAAAAATCGCTTTTATGGGATAATTTAGAGCAGAGTTACTCCTAAAAACGTGTTTTTTGCGCCCCCCCCCTCTCCCCGTCCTTAAAGGAAGGGGGGGATTTCGTAAAATCCCTTTATAGTGCGTGCTGGGAACCCATAAACATTCCGCACATAAATAAATCATCTTTTTGAGATTGCTAAAAGCAGAGTCACGCATGGAAACATGTTTTTTGTCCCACTCCCCACCCGCAAGGGGTGTAGGGTGGACTTTCACAAAATCCCATTGTAGTGTGTGTCGTGAGTAGTGATGTGGGGTGGAAAATTTACCAGAAAATTTTTTACTGTGTTTTTCCAGAAATTTTTCAAACCAAAAAAGCAATTTTTTTTAGTAAATTTTTTACATGAAATATTTAATTTTTTCTTTTATTAGTCACAGTACAGTTATTAGTTACAATAATTTAAGATACAGAGTGAGAAATAAAAGTTTTTATTAAAGTTATCATTTAGAAAGCTACCAGATATATGATTTGAGCAACTTTCTCGAGAAAAAGGTTATTTATTATAATAAAAGATATCTACGGTTGTTGATCAGAATTTTGAATGTTCCTTGAATAAGTTTGTGTGAACATTACTATAAAACATTTTGGCAATATAACAAAAAAAAAAAAAAAAAAAGAAGATGATTATATCGATAAATTAATGCACTACTGTACTGCTCATCATGTATATCTGTTTTTCAAAATATTCATTTGATAAATGATGCTTTTCAAATTCAGGCAGCAATTCTGATTTCGGTCACCTTATGGTCTCTAGTTTTGAACGGAAAGTTAGGACATTGTCATAATCTTTGTTAACAAATTGGCATTGTTGAAAATTTTAGGCAATTTTAATTTTTTAAACCACTTTTTAAAACTAATTTCTAAAGTGGAAAAAAAATGTCTTTTTATGCAGGCAACAGGGTTAATTAATTACCTAAATAAATAAAGAGCTTGCTTTTGATTAAAATTTAAGGAATTCAAAATAGATAAAATGAATGATATCATAAATTTTAACTGGAAATTTAGTTGAAAGAACTCAGTACTATTTCTTTCTTTATTTAAAATATTTAAAATTGATTTGTACTTGAAAAATCCTCTAGTGGGTGTTACATAATACATATTACATAGGCTTAAAAGAATAATAATAATAATAATAATAATAAAAATCTTCTCAAACTTCCAGATTAATTTTTTTGAATAGAGGACTACATCCATTATCCAATACTACCATCTATTAAAAAATGTGATTTTGTGTTCGCAAATTATGCTTAAAATTAGAACAAATTGAAAAAATCAAAATCAAAAGAATTTTAATGAAATGAATTGTTACATGGTCCGAACATACTTTGTTAATTACCGTATACGATTTCTCTTCCATTGGCAGCCAAACCCTATATTATTTTATAAAGAAATTTGATATATATATATTAATTCTATGTTTACTTTCAGAAAATTCACAATTGTTAAATTTGTTCTTGATTTTCAAAAACAATTTTATTTATTTATTTATTTATTTATTTTTGAAGTTAAAAAGTGCAAAAAAAAAAAAAAAATTCCACTTTATAATTTCAATAAGAAATATAAAATATTAAATAAATAAATTTTGTAAAAAACAAAGCCAGAATTATTCTAGATTTTTTTGATAATCAAAACGGAATTAAAAAATTAAAAAAAAAAAAAAAAAAAAAACATTAATTCTCATAACAATTTTCCCTATATAATAAATTCGGATTCACTTCTTGGTAACGATATATGAGGGTTTCTGAAAGCCATAGATTATTCAACTATTATACATGCAAAACAGTCATTAAAATTTATTATAACTTTCTAGCTTTATATATGTTTAAAAAGCATTAACACATTAACATCTGTGTTTTCTTTATTAATTTCTTTTTGAATTGAATAATTATTTATACTTCTCGGAATAGTTTTGTTTACTTGTAGCTTTTAACGTATTATTTTTATTTTACATAACCTTTGTAATTTAGAGACTGGATTTTTTCCGGAAAACCCACATTCCTAGTCGTGAGTATGCATAACCAATCGACATATCATAAAATCGCTATCCTGAGATATTTTTAAGTAGCTTTACTCTTAAAAAACGTGCTTTGGGACCCCCTCCCTTGCCGGGGGCAGGGAAAATTTGTAAAATCTCTTTTTAATGTGTGTTGGGAACGCACAACCAAACTATACACGAAAATTGATCTTACTGAGATAGCTTGAAGCTAAGTTATGCATGGAAACGTGTTAATTACCCTCCCTCTGCCCCCAAGGGGGAAAGGGGGGAATTTCGCAAAATCCCGTTACAATGGGTGTTGGATACACGTAAATAAGCCACACTCTAAAATTTGTGATCTCAGCTCCTATAGATTTTCCCTGACGAATTCCCTTGTAATTCCCCCTCCCCCTCTTAAAAAATCGCAAAACAATAATAATGAGTTTCTGAAAATATCCTCACAAAGACGCTTGGCGGTTTTTTATATGTTTGTGCTATTATTGGTGGAGTTCTACTCGAAAATTTGTATTTTGCTAAATTTGCCTCCGAAAATCGTTTTACCCCCTCCCCCCTTAAAAATCCAAAATTCCAAAATCGCAGAAAATTTGTATTATTTATTTATTTTTATTTTATTTTTTGTACTGAAGTCTGGTCTTTCCATCTGTAATTTCTTCACCGTGAAGTAATTTGGAGCCGAGTTATGCTCATAAAGGTGTTTGTGTCTTCTGCACCCCAGTGAGGAAAGGGGGGTAATTTCGCAAAATCCCGTCTTTGTAGGGGTCAGGATTCTAAAACCAACTTGGTAACCAAAATTTGAGACTTTCTCCCATATAGAATTGCCATGGCAGTGTTGAGTCGGTGAATCAATTAGTTTACTCTTTTATATATACAGATTCGTTTATATTTTTTATGGACTACTTGGCTTAAGGTGGCTGTCACGGAAATAGAGTCCTTGGCGAAAAATGTCTTATTTACTTCAGCATCAAAAGTTAAAAACATACCCAGAATTATCAATAAATAATGCTCTTTAATATAGATCTGAATTAGCTTTCATTTTATTATTATTTAATTTTGATGACGTCGTCATTTTGTCATGTGTTTAAGCAAATTTAATATTTAATATTTTTATTATTATTCGCGTGAAAATATATTTTATTGTATGTCGAAAAATAAATTAACTCGTAAACTCCTTTGGCAACAATTAAAAATTAAAATAAATAGATTTAGGCTGTATTATAGAAGATATATCTATATAGAAGATATAACATAGATAACTTTCTGCTTCCTCCCCCTCCCCTGGAAGACTGACTTTCTAAAATTCCAAAAATTGGTTTTTAGGTATTTGCGTTAGCTATACATTTTAAAGCAAAAATTTTACGGATACCTGTTTTTTTCAATTCCTACTATTTGTTCACACTCTCCCCTCTTGTACAAATCTTGCAATCGATTTTTAACTAACTTCCCGACTACCTAGAAATTTGAAACTTTCAGGATTCCTCAGAACATGGTGACAACACAATACTTCGAAGTCCGATTTTCGAATTTTTTATTAGTTTTCTTATAAATTAATTAAAACATGAAAATAATAACATCGTAATAGTGTTATTATAGCCATTAAAATATTAGCTATAATTTAATTGTTGCCAAAAAAATTTACGAGCTCAATAAAAATAAATACATGTAATTAAACGTGAACATTAAAAAACTATAAAAAGTTAAATGATGCATCTCACAAAAATTGACGTCATTATCATTTTTAAAATTTAATGCACATTGATAAGAGCTCTATGATTCATCAGAAAATTTAAAACATGGTATATAAAAAAGTTTTTTTTATTTTTTTTTTTTAAATCTTATAATTATTTTTATTTCATTTTTCACGCGCGCTTTTTATTTCCTACTTCAAAATTATTAAAAAAAAAAAAAAAAACTTTTTCGATAGCGTTTGTAAGTAGGAATTGACTTAATTTTTTTTTTCTTTTATCTTTCAGATATAAAGGTTTTTGTGAAATCACGCTTTGCCCCATATTCCCCTTTAGGGGCCGAATTTCTTAAATTCCAGAAATTAAGTTTAATTTTATTAAACTACCTAAAAACCAACTATACATTAATATATTAAAACCAAAGTAACATTTAAAATAAGATAAAGAATACTAAAATTTTTAAAATACATTTTAATTAAAAAACATTAAAACACAAGACAGACATTTCGGCTAACCACTAGCCCTCCTCAGTGTCATAAACATACAACGCACAACATTTACAAGAAAGTCATAATACATCAGAACAAGATTACATATTCCGGAGGAATAACTTTAGCCTCGTTCACGGATTCCGTGGCCTCGTTCAACGCAGAATGTTGCAATTTAGTAAAAGCGCCCTCTAGAAAAATACGGGATTCATACATATTTACGTTAGAAGCTAAAATTTTAATGTTGTCAAAATCAGGAATAGGATCACTATTGAGAGAATGGATTACGACTTTCGTTCTTAAAATACCTGCTTTATATCAGCGTTTATTTATTTATCCTATAGTCTAATTTCACCTGTTCTGCCAGTTTCGCCGATATACCTAGAATCACAATTTTTACAAGGGATACTATAGATTACACCTAAACGTTTAAGGGAGGGAGGATGGGGGGGGGGGGGGGGAAGGGGGCAGCGGGTTTAAAGTTTGAGAAAAAGTTACTAATACGGTGTTGAGGTTTAAAGCTAGTAGAGATATTGACTGTTCTAAGCAATTTAGAGATATTTTCGAATATACCTTTATAATGGAATTTATAACTTTAGAGGAAATTAACTTTAGAGGAATTTATAACTTTAGGATAAACTGATTTAGATGAAAAATAGAACTTTTCTTTAAAACCCGAATAAACTACTACGTCAGAAACGCCAAAGAAAAATAATAAGTAAAATTTTCTTTGGCGTTTCTGACGTAGTAGTTTATTCGGGTTTTAATATTCCAACGCCAAGTCTCCTGTTATTATTAGAACTTTTCTTAATAAATTCTTTTAATAAAACGAGGGGGGGGGGGGGGGTAACCATTATTTTTTTAAATCAGAAAAAAATTTGGATAGTTCAATATTTAATAATTCGGAATTACTACAATAATGCTTTGCACGATGTAAAAGAGTACGAATGACTGCAAGTTTATGAGATAAAGGATTAACAGAATTGAAGTTCAGATATTGACCAGAAAAAGTGGGTTTTCTATAAACTGAAGTAGAAAAATGTAAAAAATTATTGTCAGCTTTATGCTTTATAAGGATGTCTAGAAAGGGTAGTTCATTATTAATATCAATTTCAAGGGTAAACTGGATAGCGGGACATAAAGAGTTAGCAAAATCTAAAATATCGTTAACATGGTTTTCTAGAAAATTTGTTTATCATGTAATTGGGAATTAATTTTCTTTTATAAATGTTCATTACGGTTTAAGTCAGCTATATTTTGAATCGAAAATCTCACGTATAACTGTTTCTTTCTTTGAGATATGAAGCTTTTTTGTGAAATCCCTTTTTGTGCATGTGAAATCACATTTTGCCACGCACCCCCTCTCGTGGACCGAATTTCCAAAAATTGATTTTTAGGTACTTGTATTAGCTATGTTTTAAAGAAATTTTTTTTACAGATATCTGTTATTTTGTTTGAGATATAAACGATTTTGTGAAATCACGTTTTGCCCTCTCTACCGCTTTGGAGGGGGGGGGGGGGCGAATTTTGAAAAATCGCTTCTTAGTGGATGTCTACGTAACAGAAGGAACATTGTCACAAAATTTCATACTTCTAGGTCCAGGGGTTTGGGCTGGGTGATGATGAATCACTCACTCACTCAGGACAAACGATTTTACATGTATAGATAAGTAAACTTTATCATGGTACTATTCTAACTCTCCCTTCGCGACTTTTGAATTTTTGTCGTAGTTTTGTCGTTTATTTTATTTTATTTTCTAATTTTTTGTATAAAAAGGGGGAAAATTTCAGTACCTATTTTGCTAATATTTTTATCGGTCGCACATTTTCGCTAATTATAAGAATCCTTCACATTCTGCTTATATTTTTAATCGTTTTTAGTTTAAAATAGTGCTTGTTGAAATAAATTTTCTATTTTACTATGTTTTTATTAACTCCCTTTCTTGCTTGTTTGTTTGTTCAGTACAAATCTTGCAATCGATTTTTAACTAACTTCCCAAATAGCTAGAAATTTGAACCTTTCAGGATTGCTCAGAACACGGTGACAACACAATACTTCGAAATCAGATTTTCGATTTTTTTATTAGTTTTCTTTTTATTAAATAAAATATGAAAATAATAACATCCTAACAGCGTTATTATAGCCATTAAAACATTAGCTATAATTTAATGGTTGCCAAAAAAATTTACGAGTTCATTTTCTTTTGACATAAAAATAAATACATTTAATTAAACGTGAACATTAAAAAATTATAAAAAGTTGTTAAATTAGGCTTCTCACAAAAACTTACGTCATTATAACTTAAAAAAATCTGGAGTGACTCCACTCGACTTTCCGAACATTGAGTAATTAACAGTTTTGTAGATAAAGTAAAGAAAGAGGAGTTGTTAAACAAACAAAAGAGAGAAAACCATAATAGAGTGTTTGAGCATTTTTCTCCATCTATTACACGATGTTTTATTTAACGCTACTGAACTTTGAGCCCATAGATCATAATGATAAAGAATTTTTCGTTGTGTCCCTGTAAAAACCTATAAATGCTAGATTCACCAAAATGCTTATAGTTAGTGCAACAGTGATTTATAATACTCATATAAATTTTCAGCTCAATTCAATAAGGCGTTTAGATGCTATCGTACTTTTAAAAATTTAGTCCCATAGGCCATAATGATAAAGAATTTTTCTTTGTGTACCTGTAAAAAAACTGTAAGTGCTAGATTCACCAAAATCTATACAGTTAGTTCAACTGTGATCTATAACATGTGTAAAAATTTTTTGCTCAGATTAATAAGGCGTTTAGACGCTATCACACTTTTAAAAATTTGGCCCCATAGGCATAATGATAAAGAATTTTTCTTTGTGTCCCTGTAAAAAAACTATAAGTGCTAGATTCTCCAAAATCTATACAGATTGAGTATTTGTGACCTATAATATGTGTATAAATTTTTTGCTCAATTGAATAAGGCGTTTGGATGCTATCGCACTTTTAAGATTTTGCTCCCATAGGCCATAATGATAAAGAATTTTTCTTTGTGTCCCTGTAAAAAAACTATAAGTGCTAGATTCACCAAAATCTATAGGGTTCGTACTATGGTGACTTACGTACCAACGTACTACGTACGTTGGTACGTAGTACGTTGTCACCAGTACGTTTGTACTGGTGACTGGTTTGTACTGGTACGTTTGTACTACGTACTACGTACGTTGTACGTAGTCACCATAGTACGTTTACGTATATGCGTACCAACTTTCAGGTTAATCGAACAAAGCGTTTAGACGCTAGCGTGTTCACTCACAGACATACACACATACATCATCGTAAAAATAGTGGAAACGGACTCAGGGGACCTCAAAACGTATAGAAACATCAAAATCTCGAATTCGGATTTTTGACATGATTACAATACTTTCCTCACTATAGTGTTCGGAAAGTAAAAATTTCTACATATTGATAAAGTGCTAATGTAGTTCGTGATGCTAATATATAATATAGTGTTCTAAAAGGATTAATATTTTATTTTTAAACCTACGTTTTTCTACCATGTTTTTATTTATAATTTAATTGTTGCCAAAAAATTTTACGAGTTCATTTCTTTTCGTCAGGAAAATAAATACACTTACTTAAACGTGAACAATAAAAAATTGCAAAAAAATTAAATTATGCATCTCACAAAAATGGACGTCATTATCCCTTTAAAAATTTTTATACACATTGATAAAGTGCTAATATAGTTTTATAGCTATAACTTACCGACTAGCTAGACATTTGAAACTTTTACAATAGCTCAGAACAGGATGACAACACATTCTTTTAATACTTTTATTCAATTAATAAATGTATGAAAATTTCTTATAATTGCTCTCTTTATTAGTTGATGGGATAATTAATCAAAAAATTAAAAAATAAATAAAAAGTATTTATTAATACATAGAATTGTCAAGTTTATATGATTCAACAGAAAATTTAAAAACATGTCATATAAAAAGTTCTTTTTATCTTGTAATTATTTAACACTGCATTCTTAAAAAAAAAAATTAATTATTAAGTAAAAATAAATCATTTAGGCCAGGGGTGGCCAACCCGCGGCCCGCGAGGAGACTAACGATATTGACAACTTTGGTTAACGAATCAAAAATTAATAAATACGTACAGACTTTTCAAAGTGAAAATACATTTAAACGATTATGGCAGCTAAAGAACTGTTGTAATCTTGTAATGAAATATTACTAGATCCATTATTCATTCTCTTTATTATAGTTTTAATATACAATCATAAATTTTCTATGATTCTATTGCTAATTTATGAATGAAAATAATTTAAATTAATGTATTCTGCTCCGAATTTTCACCCTATACCCTTCCCCGGAAAAAGTATATACATATATGAATCATATACTCACAAACATATATGCACATATGCATATGTACAGACATAAAATAATAATAATTTCCTTCCCCGACTCATTTCGCCGTAAATTATCGTAGAAACCAGCAGCTGATGCCTAAGGATTGGTAATACGACATCTAGTTTTTAATTCAATTGCTAAGTTTTGTTTAGGGTGTCATCTACATATTAAAACTTGTACAAACTTTTTTTTTTTTTTTTTTTTTTTTTTTTTTTTCCGAATAGTAACACCCATTTTTGACTTCATATTCGAATTTTTGAGGTCAAGGCGGTTCGGAAAAAAGACATATTTTATATTCTTTACATCAGGTCTTCATAGAGTTACAAGCAAAAATTGATCTGGGGTAAATTTCTATATTTAAAAAAATTAAATTCAGACATCACACAGAAAAGTATTATATCTATTCAGATAATAATCGGAAAATAAATATAACAATTTTAAATATAAAATAATGTAAAGTAATGCTAATTAAGAAATGATGTGTACGTCTAAACTTACTTCAATAACTATTTTAAATCATACGCAAGCAAAGTAATATATGACACAAAAGATAACAAGTGACACAAGCAATAAAAATTGAAATATCACTATAAATTTGAAAAATAATGGTAGGAATGAACTGTGAATTTAGAAACCCATATTTTTGATGATGCCCATTCTATTCGTGCAAAAATTAATGCAGGTCATAATGCATAATTTTTTAAAATATGAAATTACTAATAATTTTCATAATTCAAAAAATATTTCTTAATCAAAAATATGCATGGAATATATTTGGGTTCATTCATACTAATGTTGAAAAAAAAAAAAAAAAAAAAAAAAAAGAGAAGAAGAAGAAGAAATTTTAATATATTAATTTTTTGAGAAGACATTCATTTAACATTAGCATCTCCGTATTTTAACAAATTATAACTCTGAGAAAAATTCGGGAAAGGAGGGGGGGGGGGGCTTTTTTTTTTAAGACTGAACCTGAACATACAGTGAGGCCCGAATAAATAAAATAGGTTTCCAATGCGGCCCACTAACCGCCTAATTCACCGTCAACCTCCACCGCCTGGTTTAATCCCAAAACCCAGGTTAGAACCCAGAAACCCAGGTTAGAAACTTAAACTGCTAGTCAAATTTCCTATTCATCGTTAAAGCAAGTTTCTGAACTCCGCATTTATCAACCTGCGTTGAAAACTGTCGTGCTGATTGGCCGATATATCCACGTGACTCGCTACACACCAAACACTCCTCGTTCAAGATGGCGGCTCGCGCTTGTACTTAACAAATTGCTGTTTTTTTCTTACTATCTTGTATATATATTCGTTAATAAAATTGGAAAACAAACGAGATTTACTCACAAGATGAAAAAACGAAAGGCAGATGTCAAAGAAAGGCTTTTTATTACTGATTCCAAAGAAACAGTTTCTTTGGATTAAATAGCTTCATAAAATAACAAATGCATTTAATTCTAATGTTGGTACAAGCTGGTGTCAGATATGGACAAAATACTTTTAAACAAAGAAAGAAAGAAAAAGATGTACATTGTATAAATACTCAACATTTTCCCCCAAAATAAGCAAATAATTTGACAAATTTTAAAATATACAATATACACTTTATTCAAAAAGTATAAAGTAAGTATTTTTAATAAGAGATGGCGCCACTACAACAATTATATATATTAGATTTTGTTTAAAAAAAAAAAAACTATTTATTATTTTATAAGAAATAAAACAATTTGTAATAGCAATAGTGAACCAAAATAAAATATTTGTATATATAAGAACATTGTTTTCCTTGTGAATAAACTTGAAGTTATTGAGTATTTTTTAAAAGAAATCATAAAAATATTTTAAACGAATTTTTGAAACATATTTTTGATATATTTAAAACAATGTTATCGATTTTTATTTTTATAAAAGAATAAATAAAAAATTCAGATTAAATGTGCTTTTAGGATTTCTGTAGGAACCATTTTAGAGACTTCTTTTCTTCTTTTTTTTCTTCAAAATTAAGTTACAAGATATGAAATTGTGTGTACTCACCATGGAAAATAATTTTATTTATTATAATTTTAATAAAAACAAATTGCACGGAAAAAAATTATATTGAAAAACACAGAAAAATGTCTTGGGGTGGCCACAATAAATAAGTTTACCTTTTATGACAAAGGATATAAACTGTTAATTGAAAAACATTAGACAATATTTTATAATTTAATAGGTTGTGAGGAATAATTTATTTTTCTAAAAAAAAAAAAAAAAAAAAAAAATGCGAATATTATATATTTAATTGGAATTTTTTACTCTCCCGTCATGATGTTCAAATTTTAAATTAATTTTTTTCATATTACATTTGCATTAAAAATATATATATATATATATATATATATACAGTAGAACCTCGATTATCCGAAGTAATTGGGAACGAACTCACTTCGGATAATCGAAATTTTCGGATAATCGAGAATTCATCAATAATCATCTAAAATATTTATCAGCACTCGTAGTTTGGAAAGGATGGCTTGCATACAAAAGGAATGTGGGAAAAAAAAAAAAAAAAAAACTTTAAAAATACATGTTTGTTAAGAGAAAATTTTGGATGATAGTAGAAAGTGAAAAAAAAAAGTGAAGAAGCAACCGACTTCGGTTAACGGAGAGTTTCGGTTAATCGAGGTTCTACTGTATATATATATATATATATATATATATATAGTAGATTTTCTATTCATGTTATAAACGATAAAAAGATACATATATTCAAATTATTGAAATATTCGCGCTTAGCTAGCATGTTTAATTTTTTAAAGGGAAGGGGGACGTTACAAAGCCTTTTTCGGATTACCGTCGTCAAATTAAGAAAATTTGACGACGGTAATTTGACGATATCTATTAAAATATAAGTGTTAATTATATCTTCTTCAAAACTATTTAAATTAGAAAGTAAAATTATATATATATATATATATATATAAAATTTGAATAATTTAATTCCTTTACAACACTTAGCAAATGAAAGATTGATGAAAATACCAACACAATGAAATTTGAAAAGAGATGTATTACGTATAAAATTATTGTCACGATGATAATTTAGTTAAATTACACTGAGAAAAGATGTTAAAGTACTTACGTAGAAGAGAAATAACATACACAACACTTAAGCCTAACGATAAGATAATTTGCATAATCCATTAAACCAGTAAAAACATTCAACAAATAACAGAAATGGAAAGAGATAAATTAACCAAAATAAACTGTTGAAAGAAAAGAGAATTCATGAAGTGAAAAATAGAGTTTTAAATGCTGAAATCCAGAAATGATCTAATCAGGAAACTTGCATCTCTGTGAGCAAATGCAAGATTTCTGATCGTTGTATAGCTATTTCAAGCAATATACAACACAAGTTTCTATCTTGCATAAATATATATATATATATAAGGAAATTAGATTAAACAGTAACTCAACCAGAATTGAAAAATAGAATACGTATTATTGATACGTCCACATGTAACCGATTCCAAACAGAATAAGTAGAAATAAACCGGCTGTCAAAACGAACAAATTGAAAAGAAATGATTAAAAATAAAGAAACGATTAATTGATAATGGCTTCTGAAATGAAATAAATGAAAGCATTAAGTGATATTTATTTTTCTTAAAATTTAAAAGCTAAAAGCACAATTAAAAAGATATTTAAGAGGGAAATTTAAGTATAATGTTAAACAATACGATTTTCATTTTAGATTAAACGTTCAACGTAACGTGAGCTAGCGCCATCTAACGTGAAAAAAGTGAGTTACTATTAAGTGATTTTAGGAATTGTACGATTAGACTTCCAATTTACATTAATTTAATTTGTATTCTTAAGCAAACATATCAAAATGCCAACAAGTGATGATAGAGACATTATGATTACGTTATTGGTGAATTATTATTTTAATTTAAAAAATTATTATTATTATTATTATTATTATTATTTATACATAATATTTAAATTAGAATTTGTTAAAATTAATGAAAACACCAAATTTGATTATGCATAGAATGAAATTTAATTTTTTTGAATAATTAAACAAATAAAATGTATGAAGAGTTGAAACTTAAATAATATCAACCAGAAAAAGAGGATGCAACCTGCAATTGCAATAATACAATGCTTCCTATTTATTATTATTATTATTATTATTAATTAAATTCAGCAACCCACCCAACCAACCAGCCTCCAATCCGCCACCCGCCACATTTTTAATTATTATTATTTTATTTTATTATTTATTATATATATATATATATATATATATATATTTGGGGGGGAGACAATGAACATTTATTGATAGATAATAGAATAAATAAATCTCTTGGGATAACCCATACCAGTAGCAGTTTTAATTAAATGGTTAATATTTTTTGTTTTTGTACTGAGATGAACAAAGTCTGTATGCGAAATAGGTGATTAAGAATGATATTTCTGTATACAGATAAATGAAGACAAGAATTAAAATGTGTAAATAAATTTACTTTAAAAGAAAAATCTTTTTGTTTAACATAGAGATCAGTAGATATTTTACCACCATTAGATTTAACTTTTAAATCTAACAAACTAATGCAATTATTGTTAAAGAAATTATGTGTTAAAGTAGGTGAGAGGGATATTGAAATTTTAATGAAGATGGAGTAGAATTATTAACATAAAAAATTATAATATCGTCAATGTATCTATAAATACTGACATTATCATTACAGAAACTTTGTTCATAATGGTATAAGTCAGCTAACAAACTCGAGCTACATCCCCCTTGTGGGATATAAATAGTGTTGTTATGTAGAATATAATTATTGTGAACAATAAAATTTAAAAAAGGTATATATATAATTGTTCAATGCCTTGCTAAGTTAAAAAAATTCCCTTTAATTTTAAGCCCCAACAGAATGATAACAGCCCCGAGTGGTTCTGCATTCAGAGCTGGTAGATGGGAAGTGCCAGGTTCGATCCCAGGTCCTGCTCGTCGACCTAGTTATTCTAAAATTTCCGTGGTTTTCTCAGAGACTAGTATGAATTCAGGCTAGGACCCCTTAGAAAGTTTCCTACGAAAGACACCCCATCTGATGGCTTAGGAACCTAGAGTAGTTACAGTCGGCAGCAAAATTATCGAAGCGTTAGCAATAATTCATCATTAAAAGATAAACACCTAAATCTGTTTTGTTAAGTAAATATTTTTCGAGTCATGACCTTAGTCTTTTGCTGTTTATAAAAAAGTAAGTTGATGATAAAAATTAGCGATCAAACTTTAAATAAATAAATAAAAAGAAAAGTAAAAAAGAAAAGAAAATTGTGGATGTGTGCTTCCTTAATTTTATATCGCTATTGTTCAAATATATGTCCCAAACGTATTTAGATATTGCTTTGTGGATCCATTAAAAAGTTAATTTATAAGAAATATTTTATGTTTAAATAATAAAATTTCATAAGAGTTCAGGGTTTTTTTTTTTTATATATTTTTAATTATGTTTTAAAGTCTAAATCAAAACAAAAACTATGACAGATACGCGGGTGTGTCAACAAGATGTCATTATAATTTTTATAAATTTCATTCCATATTCAGTGGTGTTAAAACATGTTTAAATATTAAAAAATTATTTTTTATTTAAATATTTTTGAAAAAATTTCAATATTTTTTATACTGTATACATATATATAGTACATACAAATTATTGAATACATGCAATATCAACTTTATCGTAAACAGAAAAAAAATAATAATAAGAAAATTATAAAACACAACGCACACGAAATAAAACAATTTGCGTATGTGCGCTCGGCTTCTGTTAACTGTTCTCTAACCGTCTAACCTGCCATTTGAGGTAGGCTAAGTTTATGAACCTGAGTTACGCTATAAGCGGTGCTACCCGCTACCACAGAGGCGAGTTAACGGAGAATAGAATTTCCTTCTGAACTTGTGGTAGAGGTCTGCACGGTCCGAAATTTTCAGGCCCGGGCCCGTTTCTTTTTTACTACTGCACGGCGCGGCCCTGCCCGGACAAAGAGCGATAAAATCAGGCCCGACCCGGCCCGGTCCGATTCAAAAATAATTAAAAACAAAAACAAAAAACAAAAACCCATGCCTTTCTACGAAAAAGATTTTCAGTATGTGTTTTGCAGAGGTTTTATATAGCATAAGCAATAGAATTTTCTTTAACAAAACTGCTGAGTGTTTACAAGATATTTATATATAAACTGTATTTCATTATTACAGACGTACAGAAGGCACAAAGACAGACAGAAAGTCAAATCGAAAATATTAGCATTCCTCAAACAATATAGAAAGATATTTAAAATGGTTAATAGTACTAAAAAATACACTTTCAACCACTTCCTGTTACATACCGTAATGTATCCAAATCTTTCATGTGATCCGGTAAACAAAACTTTAATGGTAATCCAACCGTATTCAATAGAAAAGATGCTTTTGCACATGCTAAAATTGATGCTACTTTCATCCAGTGCCTCGGAGAAAAGAAAAAGAAGCCTTAAAGGTAAAGTTACAGCGGAAGGATTTTTATAGCCTTCATACCACCTAAACACTACAGACCATAGAAAACAAAGCCGTATATACAGTAACGTATCTAATTTCTTTTGTTTGTTACATGTACGCAAACTGGTAGTAACATGCATATTATTTTGAATTAGAAACCATCTAATATTACTTTAAATAAAATATATTAATTTCGAGACATGTTTCAAATATTTGCGGAAAATCAGATCGCGAACAGTCAAGCTGATAGACAATTAAATTGTAGTTACAGACACCTTTTAACAAAATAAAATTTTATGTGACATACCAGACTGTAAAATTATGTCAAATAAATGACTGAAAAAGTATTTTACCATTTTCCTTTTTCGTTGATTAATGAGGAATTTAGAAAAAGATTCGGCCGGGCCGGGCTCGGACTTAAAATTTCCCCCAGGCCTGGCCCGAGTACGCACAAAAAATATTGAGCCTGAGCCCGGCCCGGCCCGAGCTTACAAAAAAATTTTAAGCCCGGCCCGTGCAGACTTCTAACTTGTGGTTTACTGATAAACCAGCGGTGGAGGTTGACGGTGAATTGGGCGGTAAGTCTTTTAATAACGTGAATATCAAACAAAGTCAATTTGAAGTCCGGTAAAGGTTGGATCAGGGAGCTAAGAAAAATAAGAGAAGCTGGAACTATTGAAATATCACACGAGGCTATTGTAGGAGAAAAACCATCCTGAATTAGCAGAAATAAACTATTATCTATTTTATAATATTGTGCCAAATTATTGGCAAAATTGCAACATCTATGAAATTTCTTGCATTTAATTATATTAATAGCTTCGGAAATGTAAAGTTCTTGGATAGTAGAGGGTGCTGTAATAATTTTGACTTTATCCCATATAGGGTTAGCGTTTGCGTTGGCATAAATGAAGTCGACTAGAGTAGCACTATTTCCTTCTTTGACATTTCGTATATGTTCTTGTATTCTTTTATTTAAAGTCCTCTTAGTTCGTCCAATATAATAAAAAAGTTCTTTATTGTTTTCGATGGGAATTTAACATCTTCAAATAAAATTTAATTTTACGTGTGTTTAAATTGTTTTGAATATAATTTTCAAAACAATATCATTACTGGCTCTATCATTAAAATCTATGATGGTAGGTTATATAGAATGGCCCAAACTTTCGTAATTATGAATATGATTTTCGTAACTATCTCCAAAACGGAAAATCACAGGAAGTCCAAAAAGGGAGGAGCACGACCCTATGTTGACAACCTACACAATGTTATGCACAACCGATTTTGAGACACACACAGACAGACAGACGTCGCGAAAATTCGTGTAAAGTGGTTGATATCTCGGAAACGGGAGCTCGCATTTAAACCAAAGCTGCAAACTAGACATCATGCCAATCACACACGTAAATTGGCCACTCCTTTTTTTTTTTGATACAAAATCCATTTCACAAATCGGGATAACTATACTTTCTTAGACTTCGTATAAGAAAGTAAAATATCTGATGTGGACACCATAGGACTGCCTGATACACATATTGTTATGAAAACATTGACATTTTTGTGTGCTTTGTTATTATTATGAAACAATTACCGTCTTCCTATTTAATGGAAATTTTTAAAATTTTAATATTTTGTAGAAGAAAGAAAAATGGAATGCTCAAAATACTTTTAAATGTAGTTAGCAACTGCGGAAGTTTTAATATATAACTAGTATGTTGTGGCCATCACAAAACTTTCTTCTATATATAATCCTATACGAATTTATGCAATACAAATAATTTATTAAAATTATTTTTCATGATGAATACAGACGATTTTTTATCTCAAAGAAGTATAATAATAATAATGAATGCCGAAAGAAAGACAGTTTTGTGCAGACATGAGTATACTAGAGTATAGTAAAAAAAGATAAAGAAAAGGAATGGAAAACGGGAAAAAAGAAAAAGAAAGAAAGAAAAAGGGTTATCTTGAATTTTTCATTATCTTTTAGTGCATAAATTTTATTTGCTAAATTACCTGTGTGTATTTCCGTGTATATTCACTCGGGGAAATATATCCATAAGAGAGTAAAATGGCCGTCTTTTCCCGAGTAAAAAAGGTATCACTTTTCCCCTCTCAATGATCAATCTATGATTTATTACTATATACTATATGCAGCGTACTACACACATCAAACTGCCAAGCATGATCTAAATTTTGATACAGAAAAAAGCATTAAATAAAAAAAACTATGTAAAGCTAAAACGATTTTTTTTTTCCTCCAGCGAAGTAATTTAGAAACCAACGAACAAGTATTAACCGTTTAACGTTCATTGGTTTCGCACTGAAATCAGACATTTGTCCTCGTTTGACTTTTTTTTTTAGGTAATGTTTCTGAAATTTTTTTCTTTGTCTTAATCGATTTTTAGAAACCTTTTTTTCCTTCTCTGCTTTTCCTTTTATGCCTTTCCTTTTCCTTCTCTGCCTTTCCTCTCTTTGCTTTTTTCCCTAGGTAAGAGAACATCTGCTGCAGAGGAAACCGAAATCACTCGAAATTTCTCAGTAGGCTCCTCCTTGCTTGGACGACGCACTCGTGGCTCTATTTTTCACCGGCCGTGTCATTGTTTTGGTCTGAAACAGCTTTTTGCAACCGACAGTTTACTCAATGAAATACTTTTTGAATTGAATAGTTTCAGAGACAAAGTATTCCTTGAAAATTAAAAATGTTATTTCCTATTTATGATCAGTTGCATATTAGCCATTTTCGAAATGAGTTTAGCGACAGTCAAAAGCCAATACGGAGTGAAAGCTAAAGGGTTCAGATAATAAATATTCAAAAACAATCACCCTACACTATTAGGATGTCTGTCTTCATTTTTAATCCCTCCGTGGTGTGATTGAAGGAGGAAACTCCCTTTTCTAGAAATAAGGAATTTAGGAAGCATTAGAGGCATTTCAGACGCCGAGAAGGGAATTCGAGATGTCGGAGAACGGGCAACAGTGACAGGGCACGGATGAGGAAATGATGATACGTGAAAGGGAATCTAAAATGAAAATAATAACATAAAAATGTAGGGTAGAATGGCGCTTTTTTCCCACGCCCCGGTGTTAGACTGGGGCATAAACACGGCAAATTCGCAGAAGCATGCGCAGGAAAATTCTTTGTGACCTAGTTTTCTGCCCCCCATCGCATAGGTGCCAACTGAGACTTCACACCAGAAAGTGTTTATAAATGTTTATTTAATTTTGTTTAGTAAGCAAGAATATCTGCAACAGTTTCCTTTTGGGTGTATAAATCTGATTTAGAAGTTACCAACGTTGGCAGCTATGCTAACGGCATGTACTGCGTCACAAAAAGTTACTGAATAAAAGACAATTTTAATGGGCGAGGGTGCTAGACCGCCAGAAGACGAAATACAGATACTCAATCGAAACTCGATACTCAATCAAGATCTGTACACTTTTGAAAAAGAACTGAAAATAAACAAACAATACAATGTACTTGCAGATTTTCCTTCCTTATACATAGTATAAGGAATATAATCTCGATTTGCGAAATGGATTTTATACCTCGCATAGCTCAAAAACGAATCATCATAGAATGTTGCCAATTTATACGTGTGACTGTCATGATGTCTAGTTAGTTGTACACCTGCAAGTGTCGTCTTAATACGCACTCTTGTTTTAGAGATATGAGCGACTTCATACGATTTTTCGTGACGTCTCTATATCTCGCATAACTCAAAAACGGATGGGCGTAGAACGTTAAAAATTGGTATATGTAGATTTCCAAATAAAATTCATGGAGTTAATGATTTTGGTTTCACTATTGTACAATATTAATTTAGTTCTAATAATAGTTTGGCTTCTGGTAAATTAAAATTTTAATTAAGTGGTGAAATTGGTATAACATTTCAAATTTTAAAGGTAAATAAGAAAAAAATAAAATGCGAATATTTCGCACGGGTTTGCTAGTAATAATAAAATAAATAAAAAATTAATAATAATAATAATAATAATAATAATCACAAAACATCAAAAAAATGTGTTTTTGGAAATATTCTAAGAAAGTTGGACAGCTTTATTCAACATGTTTGCTCTACTCAAAAATCCAGAATTTTCGAAATTTCCCGCCAAAAGTAGATTCCCCCCCCCTCGCTCCCCTTAAAAATCAAAAATTCACAAATCGCAGAGAGTGTTTTATTAGTATTCATGTGTAGTCTCCCCATGTGCAATTTCTTGACTGTGAAGTAATTTGGAGCCGAGTTATGTTTACAAAGGTGTTTTCTACCCCCCCCCCCCCCCAGGGGAGGAACGGAGAGGAATTTCGAAAAAGTTAATAGATATAATTTAAAGTTGGGTAAAGATCTAAGTTTCTGCCAAGCGCAGTTGAATTCCGTCCAGACGTTCTCAAGTGACGCCCGGACAAACGTGCTTTTGACTTTTGCCCTACCAGCGGGGAATACGGGGGAATTTCGAAAATCTTGATAGATATAATTTTAAATTGAGTAAAGGTCTAAGTTTCTGCCAAGCGCCGTTGAATTGCGTACAGCCGTTCTCAAGTGATACCCGGACAAAAATAGCGTTACAGACATACAGACACCATGACACACACACATACACACACACACAGAGGCAAAATTTTCTGAAGTCATTTTCGGTTTTCGTGGTGTGTGAAAAGTGAAGATATCGCAATTTTTTTTTTTTTTTTTTTATTCTGACAAATTTACAGACAAAAGTCTAGTTTTATTAATATGGATGACAAATTTGGCCCTATGGCAAATTTAAGATTTTTATAAGTATTTGGCGATGGATTTTTTGGTGTAATTGCTTGAAAAAAAAAAAAAAAGAAAGAAAGAAAGAAATAATTATAAGATAAAAAAAACTTTTTATATACCATGTTTTAAATTTTCTGATGAATCATAGAGCTCTTATCAGTGTGCATAAAATTTTTAACGTGATAATGATGTCCATTTTTGTGAGAGTCATAATTCAACTTTTTATAATTTTTTAACGTTTAATTAAATTTATTTATTTTTATGTCGAAAGAAAATGAACTCGTAAATTTTTTTGGCAACAATTAAATTATAGCTAATATTTTAATGGCTATTTATAAGGTATTAGGAGGTTATTATTTTCATATTTTAATTAATTATAAGAAAACTAATGAAAAATTCGAAAATCGGATTTCGAAGTATTGTATTGTCACCGGGTTCTGAGCTACTGTGAAAGTTTCAAATGTCTAGCTTGTAGGGAAGTTAATTAAAATTCGATTGCAAGATTTGTACCGGACAAACAAATAAACAAGAATAGAAGTTAATAAAAACATGGTAAAATGAAAGAATGAAAATAAAAAAATCTAGTACTTATAATCTAAAGCCTGTACCTTTTCCAAATACTTATACTTTTTTACTTTCTTCTATTTCTCTATATTTAGAGAAAGTATTGGATTCGCGAAAATTTTCGACCTCCGTTTTTTGACGGATCTACACGTTTTGGGGTGTCCTGAATACGAATTGATAGTTATTAGAAAATGTCTATCTGTCTGTGTGTCTGTCTGTATCATTTTTTTGTGGACACTGTATCTCACGAACCAATGAACGAAATTTAACCAAACTTGGTATTTAGTTGCATATTGACATGAACTGGTGCTGATTAGATTTGGGGATCAATAGCTCAACAGGTGGCGCTGTGATCGCATTTTATGCAAATTTTTAACATGGCAGCACAGGACAAAATTCCGTATAAATGGGCATAATGAGAGTTATTTTAAACTTGTGATTGTAAAATTAATATGAATTATTGATAATAGTAGTAGTTAACTAGGGAAAAAATTTTGTGCGTGGGGGGGGGCATCGCTTCCCCCCCCTAGGGGGATATACCCCCCAGGGAGGGTAAATTTTCACAATGGGTATCGTTCGAAAGATCTTGTTGATAATAGTAGTAGTTAACTAGGAAAAAATTTTTGTGCATGTGGGGGCATCGGTTCCCCCTCACCGGGGGAGCAAAGTTTCAAGATGGGTCTCGTAAGGTCTCGTCAATACCTTTAAAACGAATGGTTGAACCATAAATCTGCGATAATTTAAAACAAAGTTATCGATTTTTTTTACTTTTAACGAAAAAAAAACTTAGAAAAAAAATCGTTTTTTTTTTTTTTTTTTTTTTTTTAACGAAATTTTACCAAACTTGGTATTTAGTTGGTCCCCGACATAAACTGGTGCTGATTATATTTGGGGGTCAATAGCTCAACAGGTGGCGCTGTGATAGCATTTAGCTAAATTTTTAACATGGCAGTATAGGACAAAAATTCGTATAAATGTGCATAATTAGCGTTGTTTTAAACTTGTGATTGTAAAATTAATATGAATTATTGATAATAGTAGTACGTAACTAGGAAAAAAATTTTGTGCAGGGGGGGGGGGGCAAGTACCCCCGGGGGGGGGGGTAAATTTTGAAGATGGGTATCATTCGAAAGATCTCGTCAATACCTTTAAAACGAATGGTTGAACTATAAATCTGTGATAAGTTAAAACAAAGTTATCGATTTTCTTTTTTACTTTTAACAAAAAAAAAAAAAAAAAAAAAAAAAAAAAAGTTCATAATTTTTTTTTCTTTTTTTAAATATTGTTACTGATTGAATATGTATTAATCTTAACAAAAAAAAAAAAAAAAAAAAACTTAGAAAAAAAAATCGTATTTTTTTTTTTTTTTTTTTTTTTTTAATATTGTTACTGATTGAATATGCATAGGAAAATATAGAAGAAAGTCTTGTGGTGGCCACAACATACTAGTTTCTGTTGCCTACACTTTTTAGGTGATGAATAATTATAAATATGAAATTATAATTTGTAAATTATAATTTATAATTGTAAATTATAATTTACTTGCCATAATTAGAAATATGAAATGTGTCCCAGAAATGTCTAATTCTGTAATGTTAAAAAAATATCAGTGCGAAATTACGAGATTTATAAATGAGTTTGATTTTGACTCTATTTGGAACAACTTGCATGTTGGTACACAACTCGTAAAAAGGAAAATATCCGAGTGCGGCTTTTTTTTTGGTGTGTGTGTGTCGCTTAGTGTATATAAAAGGTCTCCTGCACTTTTAAATACCCTATTCCTCTTGCATCCTCTTGCTAGAAAAATATTCAACTACAACTCTATTTCAAAGTCCAGTGCTAATTGTAATGATCTTATATTACGTAAATGCAACGATCCTTCATTTGAAAAATATGTTGACAGAGCACATGGTCATATAATTACTGGTAACCTGGAAATAGTTAACACGTTAATCGCCATGTCAGTCATGTGTCTGACGCATTTTTAACACTCATTTTTAACTAGGAAATAACCCTAAAAAGAATATGATATACGCCGAGTAATTATTAACACGTTAATCGCCATGTCAGTCATATGCAGGCCCTGATTAATGCCAGGGCATGCGGGGCAGTTGCCCTGGGCCCCCTTTCTGGAAGGGGCCCTCCAACAGGCATAAGCTGAAATTTTGCAACCTAAAGACCTCTTATACCACTGCAAGCCCCCCCCCCCCCAGAATAAGCTTGCCCCGGGGCTCTAGGTAGTCTAAGTCGGGCCCTGGTCATATGTGCCTGACGCATTTTTAACTAAATTGTCTAATAAAGTTACCATGGCCCATGTGAAAATTTTTCTGATATTATCGTGGCGATTAACGTGTAATGATAGGAATCTCCGAAAATTTATGGAGTACATGACTAAATTCCGACTTCCTTCTAAAACCAATATTTCTCAAATTATCAAACAGTTTACTTAGGATCTGGATTTGTTCATTTATAAAATATCTATTCAATGCAATAAACCTTTAGCATTTTTAATCAATGGAAATGTATAGTTTTATTAAAATTAAGTAACGAATTACAGCATAATTACTCTAATATAGTACAATATAACGAACTTGACTTATTAACAAAAATAAAAGACTTACAAAATCATTATGTCATCACTTTAGCAGATAAACCACCTAATAACTATGCTATTATATGTAAACATTACAGTAAATCTCTTCTAAACAGCTCAATATTTAATAATTTTACATTTTCATTAACTCAAAATAATGTTATTTTAATATTTTGTAGACAGGAGAAGATTTATGATTAAGCCATAACTAAGATATGACGAGGCGTTTCATTTTAAACACACAAAATTTAATAGATGACTATGACAATTACACATGAAAAATACAAGTAACATGAACGACTACATTTTTAAGACTGCGATCTGTTCTAGCAGAGATAAACCTAAAAAGGAATGAACAGATCATTGATTGGACGTGACGTCACTTACCAACAGTCCAATAGATTAAATCAGGAATACAATGACGAAATACACCACAACTCTCCTCCCCTTAATTCCGTATACCATACCTGATGGGAGGTTTTCTTACTCTAGATGATCGTCTTACAACCTGTTCAGAAAAAGACAAATTAGTGTTTTTAAGTTTTGAATGTTCACATTTTAGTTCATTTTTATTTAGAGTACTGTTGATATTTTTATCACAGTCAATTTCTCCAGGCTTTGTAGACACAGATCTACTGTCGGTTGGTAATGGATCTGATGTAGTGGAAGGATTGGTTGGCAATGGATCTGGTGTACTGACAGGATCGGTTGGCGCTGGATCTGGTATCATGGCAGGCCTCCTACCAGACTTAGATTCTCCATTGCTTTGTAGATGTGGACTATTGCTATCGGGAACCATGGAAATATTTGCACCAGGACTTGTAGCTTCCTCCACTTGTACTCTGGAACCTACACTTTTCAGTTGATCAACGTGTCTTTTCCATACACATGAACCTACTTGAATTTTGTAATGTAGTTTACCTAATCTGGCAATTACTTTACCTATTTTCCATTTGTCTCCTGATGTATAATTGCGTACTGCAACTTTTTCATTTATTTGGAATTCTCTTATCTTTTTCTTGTTAAAAACATTTTTATGTTGTTTGCTTTCAACATAATTTTTAACATTTGGTACAAGCAAATCTAATTTTGATCTGATATTTCTTTTCAGAAATAATGATGCGGGACTCTCCCCTGTTGTAATATGAGGCATTATTCGGTATTGGAATAAAAATTCGTTTAACTTAAATTGGAGATTTCCGGGTTCTGAACTTAAGGATTTCAATCCTTTTTTAATTATTTGGACATATCTTTCGGCTTGACCATTTGTAGAGGGATGATATGGTGCAGTTAAACTATGTTTTATGCCTTTACTTTGTAGAAAATGTTCGAATTTTTCTGAAATGAATTGTGGCCCATTATCAGACACAAGGGACACAGGATAGCCATATCTGGCAAAAAGCGAAGAAAGACAGTTTATAGTGTTCTCAGCCGTAGTATTAGGAACAATGAACACTTCTGTCCATTTACTGTGGGCATCTACTACGATTAAAAACATTTTCCCCATCATTGGACCAAAAAAGTCTACATGTATTCTGTTCCAAGGTGTTGTAGGCCATTCCCAGTGATGGTTGTCCATTTTGGGAGGATTATGTTTTAATTTAATACAAACAGAACAGTTATTTGCTAAATTCTCAATGTCTTTATCAATACCTGGCCACCATACAAAACTACGTGCCAGTGCTTTCATTTTAACTATGCCAAAATGGCCAAAATGTAAATCTTCCAACACTTTTTGTCTATGAACAGTAGGAATTACAACACGATTCCCTTGTAGTATGCAATTATTTAGTATAGAAAAATCTTCTTGTTTATGTCCGAAAAGTAAGTAATTTGGCATCTGTGTGCCTGATATTAAATGTCGGTACATTTCCTTCAATGTTGGATCTCGCTTAGAACTTGCACATAATATCTTTGTAGTTAAGGGTAACGAAGTTATTTGATGAATAAATAAACAATCGGTTTCATCAGGGTTGCCAAATAAATTTGGTGACAAAGTTGGTGACACTTTTTCTGGTTGTAGCGAATCGGACGACGGCAGCAGTAAGTCTTCACTACGTAATGGAAGACGTGATAGAGCATCGGCATTTCCGTGCTCTGCAGATTTTTTATATTTAATATCATAATTAAATGTCTGTAAGTATAATGCGTATCTCTGCATTCTAGCTGCCGAAAGTACCGGAATACTTTTTACGGGTGAAAATATGGAAACTAGGGGTTTACTATCAGTATACAGAGTAAATCTCCTACCATATAAAAATTGAAAAAATTTCTTTACACCAAAAATTATTGATAACGCTTCTTTATCTACCTGACTATACCGCTTTTCTGCAGAAGATAAAGTTCTAGAAGCAAAAGCTATGGGTTTTTCGGAGTTATCTGGCATTGTATGTGAAAGTACTGCCGAAATTCCATAAGGAGAAGCATCAGTGGCTAAAATTAAGGGTAATTTAGGATTAAAGTGGTTGAGAATCCTTTCGGAAGTAATTTCCTGTTTAATTGCATTAAATGAATTTTCACATTTTTTAGTCCACTGAAAATTTACATTTTTACGTAATAATTCATTTAGAGGATAAGCAATCGTAGATAATTTAGGAACAAATCTAGAATAGTAAGATACTAAGCCTAGGAACGCTTTTACTTGAGTTACGTTTTGAGGTATTGGAGCATTTAAAATAGCAGAAATTTTTTCTTGCGTTTTGTGTATGCCATTTTTATCAATTTTGTAACCGCAGTATGTAATTTCATCATTCATGAAAAAAGATTTTTCTTTATTTATTTTAAGATTATATTCACGTAACCTTTCTAGCACTTGTTTTAATCGCTCTAAATGTATTTCATCAGTTTCCCCTGAGATACATATATCGTCAATAAAAACTGAAATACCCTCTATACCTTTTAAAATTTGTTCTATAGTTCTCTGCCATATTGCTGGCGAACTGGCAATTCCGTATGGTAATCGCGTAAATTTAAATAAGCCTTTAGGAGTGTTAATAGTAAGTAGTTCTTGTGAATTTTCCTCTACCGGTAAATGCAAGTATGCTTGGTTTAAATCAATTTTTGTAAAATGTAATCCACCCCCTAAAGTTGCTAATATATCCTCAATTTTTGGTAGCGGGTATTTGTTTACAAATTTATTTACCGTGACTTTAAAATCGCCGCATAAACGAATTTTCCCATTAGGTTTTACCACCGGAACAATAGGTGTTGCCCATTTACTAGTACTAACAGCTTTTATTATCCCTTCATTTTCTAATCTTTCCAATTCTTCATTTACCGCATTCCTTAATGTATACGTAACTGTTCGCGATTTACAAAATATTGGTGATGAGTCTTTCTCTAAATGTAATTCAGCTTTAACATTTTTAATTTCACCTACGTTATTTGTGAATAAATCCGTAAATTCATTTAGTAAATTATTTAAATTTTCCGAGATTTGTACTTTGTTTACCGGAACAGTTTGTAAATTGTTTGGGAATATATTAAATGTAGTTATCCAATCCCTACCTAGCAATAAAGGAAAATTGTCTTTTTTAACTAAATATAACTTAACATTCCTAGTTTTGTTTTCGTAAGTTACATTTACTCTAACAAATCCCTCGGGCTGAAAAATTTCTCCCGTGGCTGTCTTTAATTGTACATCAGCAGGAAACATTTTATGTTCTGGAAATAATCTCCGAAAACGATTTATCGGTACAGCGGATATCGCCGATTCTGTATCAAGCTCCATTTCTGCTTTAGCACTATTTTCTATCAAAACCCAAATTTTTATAGGTTTAGTGCCTTCAGATTGTAATGACAAAATGTCTACAGTATCAAGAACATTTACATTTTTCTTTTGAGTAACATTGTTTTGTGCGTTCCGACACACCTTACTCAAATGACCGCGTTTTTTACAAAAATTGCAAACTGCATTAATAAATTTACAAACATTTGCTAAATGAGAACTATTACCACAACGATAACAATAAGTTTTACTTTTATTTGCACTCGCTGTTTTGTTCACGTTTTGTTTACTTACTAAGTTATTTTGAGAATAATTTTGTTTTGGTTTCCTAACACTAACAGAAACTTTATTCAAATTCAAATTTTTATTCTGTAATTCTATCATGTCGTTTTCAGTACTTTGCATAGTTACAGCTTGTTCTACTGCTTTTTCAAATGTTAAATCTTCAACCTGAGACATTAATTTGCTTTGGATTGTTTAATTTTTTAATCCGCGTAAAAATTGTTCTAACAAATTTTCTGACAGCGAATCGCCTGTAAACGCGCAATGTGTTGTAAGTTTCTTTAAACGAACACTAAAATCTTGCACAGATTCGTTATCTCCTTGACAACATTTTCTAAATTTAATCCGTTCACTGATTTTGTTTGGAATTTTACATAGATGTTTTGTTAAGACAGCTACTAATTCAGTGTAAGTTTTTGATTCAGGGAGATCTGGGAACAGTAAATTTGTAAGTAAATTATATAATTTCGGTCCGATAAGAGTTATTAAGGCACTAACTTTTTTTTCATCCTTAATATCAAACAAAATAAAGTTCTGTTCCAGTCTCCTTACATAAATCTCAAACGATTCAATCGAATCATTGAATTCTTTAAAATTTTGAAACATTTTTAATGAAAATATACTAGTTCTAACAATAAAAACATGCAATCTAATAAAAGAACAGAAAGAAAAAAAATAAAATAAAATGTGTAAATACCTTTTTTTTTCTTTCCCGAAAAATAAAAAGTCGCAGATTATCGCAGACGATAATTACACTCACTGGCGCCTAAATCGTACCTGCCCGCCACCAGACAATGATATTAACTGCTGCTGTCTCCGACCGCATAATGATTCATTTCAATAAATAATTTTCTTTATGAAATAAGTACATTTTGAATAAACACATGTATAGAAGATATTCCGTTCTTTTTTTTTATGAACTGCAGATTTCATTTTTAATCATCTTAAAGTAGATATGTTGAAGAGCAAAACTTCTTTTTGCTTTTTTCTTTTTCATCTCGTCGCCATTTTAATATTTTGTAGACAGGAGAAGATTTATGATTAAGCCATAACTAAGATATGACGAGGCGTTTCATTTTAAACACACAAAATTTAATAGATGACTATGACAATTACACATGAAAAATACAAGTAACATGAACGACTACATTTTTAAGACTGCGATCTGTTCTAGCAGAGATAAACCTAAAAAGGAATGAACAGATCATTGATTGGACGTGACGTCACTTACCAACAGTCCAATAGATTAAATCAGGAATACAATGACGAAATACACCACAGTTATCATTAACAATAGAAAAATTTACATGTCTGTACGTCTGTGACGCTATCTTTGTCCCGGTCTCACTTGAGAACGGCTGGACGGAATTCAACGGCGCTTGGCCGAAACTTAGATCTTTACCCAATTTAAAATTATATCTATCAATATTTTCGAAATTCCCCTCCGTTCCCCCCTGGGGGGGGGCAAAAGTCAAAAACACGTTTGTAAGCATAACTCGGCTCCAAATTACTTCACCGTCAAGAAAGTGCACATGGGGAGACTAGACATGAATACAAATAAAAAAATATCTGTGATTTGGGAATTTTTGACTTTTAAGGGGAGGGAGGGAAAAATCGATTTGTGGCGGGACATTTCGCAAATTCTGGATTTTTGAGTAGAACTTTAACAAAAATGGAACATAGATATTGAATAAAGCTATCCGACTTTCTTAGAATATTTTCAAAAACACATTTTTTATTTTTTGTGATTTTCGATTATTATTATTATTATTATTTTTTTTTTTTTTTTGGGGGGGGGGGTGTCAGTAGTGGCACCAGAAATTCCCCTACGGGGGGACACCACCTCCCCGACAGGGGGGCACTACATAAAGAGAGTTTATTATATGTGTATTTATCAAAAACTGCAATACTGTTAATGATATTACTGTTAACATTTGGACCATTCTATTTGTTAGTATTTCTCGTGATTTTGGAGATCATCGTGTCGCAGATAGACTTTTTTTTTTAAATATCGTGGTCAAAACATGTTCTGGACCTTTCAAAACGTGTATATTCATGGAAAACTGAATGCTAGTATTTTAATAATTTTATTTTGCACAAGTCCTAATGAAATTGTCATTGATCATTCGTATGCAAATGAATATATTTTTTCTATGGAATAGGATTAGTATTAAGATTTCCATTGAAACACAAAAATATTCAGATGCATTAAGGATAAAGATTCATTAGAAATTGCTCTAATTGCATTTTCGTTTTTATTAACAATTTCGAACACTCAAGTGTTTCATGATTTGAACGAGCCTGTCTGGGCGCCTTTAGCGTCCATAAGTACTTTTCGATTGCCTTCAAAATGACATAGCGTTATTTAAAATGATATGCTATAATGTGTACTGGGACGCCCCAAAAGATGCCAGTGCATTAAGAGAGACATTTTTGTAAATCATTTTTAAAGTGAATGAACCCGGGATTGTTTTAAGTAACGAAAGATTTATTAAAAAATCAGCTTAAATATCTTTCACCATGGAACGCTTTGATTGTAAAATTACTTTTTTACAATGGTGTAGTACCTTCTAGCTTTCTAGCTAGAACTATAAATGATCAGTGTGACTGTGAGAGGCTAATATGAACACAGCGCGATAAGTTAGTGAAAGATGTATCCGATATTTCTTTGTGTGAAAAATCCCATATTTTTCTGTACATTTTAGTGACAACTGCATACAGCTACAGTCAGTACTTTTTGAATAATATATTTTTTTCTATGACTTTTGGATCACCCGGTATAGGTTGAAAAAAAATATTTTCTATAATATATTCGCATCCATTTTGAATGGCTTGAGATTTCGTCCTTTCAGTTAGTCTGGCAAAAATCTATGCGAAAATCTGTCGTTCTTGCTTCACTTTATTTATTTAAGATAAATAAGTAAACGGGAAAAGAAAACTCTATGCTTTTTAAAGGTCGTTAAAGTACAAAAGAGGAAGCTAATGTAACATTAATGACCCATTGTCTTCCACACATTTATGCAAAATAAAGTCAGTGCGTGTGATTTTTTTTTTTTTTTTTAATACAAGATAAGCTCTTTAAAATCGCCCGTGATGCATCGTGTTACAAGCTCCCGTTTCGAGCGTTTTATCTCCCCGACCTTTGGATAGAAGAGCGCTCTTTTTATCTGATACACGTGAACTATCAGTAAAAACTCTCTCTGGTTTGCATTAAGTGGATAGACTTCTCTAATGTCTTGGCTGTTTTGTTCTTTAATTTTTAAATTCCTAAAATATCAGAGCTATTTGGGAGGCGCCACAAAAATGATCTGATAGCAGAGGATGTTCTACGTGTATTAAATTAATCTCTAACCTGAAGCATCGTGATTGTTTTTATCACTTTATAAAAATGTTGGAAATTGTTTATAAAATTACAAATTTGACTGTCCTCGTTCACATTTTTTTTTTTTTTTTTTTGTAAATACATTTGGAATGTCTCGAAATGGATATTGGTTTACTGTCTGTAGCACGCTTTTTGTTCGAAATAATAGTATTAGCGCAACTGGTTTGAGTATACCGGGATAGAGGAACGAATTCGGATACATCACGGTCTACGAGAGAGATTTGAGGTCTGTTTCAGTCTTTGAACGGAACATAACGACATTCATACACATTATATTAAGAACCGCACACTCTTGTTTTAGAATTGCGATATGATTTTGACGAATGAAAATGCCTTGTCGAAATGCATCAGATATCCATAAAAAATGTGCGTAAAATTTTTAAATATTAGATACAGGATTAATCGCTCGCTTGTAAGTCGACACAATCCCTTTTATATATATGTACTAGTGTATAATCCCTTCAGAAATGAAGGAATGGGAACGATGGATCTTCAAAACAATGTTTCGATCACCACGTGATCCTTTAAATGTATTTTCAATTTTTGTTTATAGATGGCAGCATCAAACGCGTTTCGGTGTTTTATAATTTTCGTTCTGAGATTAAAAAAATTCTACCCGATCAATAAATAGGAATTACAATAAAAAAGAAGTTGCTGGTTGACAAAAAAATATAGGCCTTGTTTCTCTTTTGAAATTAAAGTTCGTAGCAAAAAGCATAAACTCCAATCAAAATATCTACATTTTCTGGTAACATTTAGTCATGGGAATTGTAAAGAAAACAACTATGATAAGAAAACAACGTGAATCATTTCCATAGTAAATAGATCAAATAGGATTCAAAATCGGCTGCAAACAGAAACAATAATGGACCCTATTTCCACATTGGGTTCGAGGCTACAAGAATATCAGCTGGTCCTCAACACTACCATAGCAAAGCATTGTGGCTTGCAATATTATTTATAAGAGTTACAGATTATATGAAATTGAAGTAAGAGTGATAGAGTGATACCTTTGTTTCGTTTTTAATCCATTTTAGTAATAATTACTTTAATATTAATCAACATATGTAATATTAAAAGTTGCCGTGTGAACTGTGGCGATGTTAACAAATTTAAATGGATGTTTCATTTAAAAAATTCCTTTATTAAAGTGATTGAAATTCTAATTATTTAAGATTTGATGTCATTATATATATATATATATATGTGTGTGTGTATAAAATGTTCTTATTAATCTTATATTCATTATATATATGTGTGTGTATACACAAAATATTCTGCAATTTTACGATATGGAATATCATTCGATTCAGTTGTTTACAATTCTCTTTTGTTCTTGTTTGAACAGACATCTGATTATTAAGTTTCACTGGAGAAATATTTAGGTAAATGTTACGCGTAACAATTAAATGGCATCTTGAATCTAATTTGTTTACAAAATATCGGCCACGTGTTCGGCGATTTTACCTACTGTGACGTCACAGGAATATTGTCCATTCAATGCAGATAAATAATTAAAATTACTAGCATTAGTTTAATTCATAGAAAATACTTCCACATGTATTATGTATTCCTATGTAGGTATTTTCTTCATGTGTATGTCGTAAGCTTACTTCATTACAAATGCAAACAAACAATGAAGCTTGATAAGGATATTGAAAGGCTTTTACAAATATTTTAAGAGTTTTAAGGCTTTTACAATTATTTTAAAGAGTTTGTTTAACCCGTTAGCGCTCAGTGTCCTCATTTGAGGACAGCTAATAAAATGGTACGTATATTTTTTGTGGTTTCTTGGAATGATTTCTGCTTTTTAGTGACAGTTTATAGCGTCACTCTAAATGATCCCTGAAAGTTTTATGTGCTTACTATTAATTATTTCATAATTTGGATAGTCATTTATGATTTTTCATGCGTCGCACCTATATTTGCTTTTTGCGCGGATATACTAACTTAAATCAAGTTGAATATAATAATATATATTATAATACTTTACTTTCAAGATCTTTGTCAGCATATACTAGGAAATTAATCTGTTATCTCAAAGTTTTCCTAACTCGAAGTTTTCTCGTTAGAACACTAAACGTCAATAAATGAGAATAGGTTTTAAATTTAAAAATGTCAGAAGAATTGTTTAAATTAATATATTTTACTGTCAGTTGTCTGTATTAATTTAGAAGTGAAATAATCAGCTAATAATATTTTGCAAAATTAGTCCGGGCGTTAACGGGTTAATGAAACGCTCAAAGAGCCGTTCATTCCGAATTAAAGAGTCGTCCATTTGGAGTTTGTATTTTCTGAATGGTAACAGTTTTGGTTTGTTCTATTTAATTTAGAGCTTTAAATATTACGAAAGGGTAGTTTTTGAAGGTTTTAGAGAAAATAAATAAGAAAAGATGTGATACAAAACAGATTATGTGTATATTTCCGTAAGTTGAACAAACGGCATGGGGGTACTTAGGCCTAAATATGGCCGTGATAAGTTTTTTTTCTGTTGCCTAGGGCAACGGCTTTTCTCGAAGATCGACTACGAACCGGTATTGTCACCTCACTTGCAAATTATATAAATAGATACTAATGAGCTTTATCTACTTCGCTGCTCACTACATTTAAAAAAAAAAAAAAAAAAAAAATCTCGAGACCGAATGTGATTTTCGTATTGAGGGCATCTCGAAACGTGTAAATATAGCACGAATTCGGTTTCAAAAAACTGACCCAGGAACACAAGACACACCCATGAGCAAGTGAGAGAAAATGAAAAATAACAACAGAGTAGCATCTTGGGTATAAGTTGCAGGTTGGTCCACAACTGCATTTGGCGATTTTTCTTTGGCGCCGTTTTAAACGTTCTGGATTCTTTGCAGTATGATATGGCAACTTGCTTACTGTTTATTTTTGATGCCTATAGCAACCAGCGTTCTGTTGTTTTTTATTACCATGACAGCCAACATAGCAATTAATTATAGAGAGGTAATTATTCATTATTCTGTTCTATTTTAGTTGGTGAAGCTGGTGAAATGATCGTATTTTTATTCTTTATTCGCAGTTTATTTTGTTTATAACTTTCTTCTATATTCAATAGAAGAAAGTGTTGAATTCGTAAAAATTTATAACTTCAGGATTTTGATGGATTTACACGTTTTGAGTGCTGTAGAGCACGATTTGACCATTTTTAGAAAATATCTGTCTGTCTGTGTGTGTGCGATAAAATTTTGTGGCAACTGTATCTCAAGAACTACTGCACAGAATTTCATACAAGTTGGTATGTAGTTGCACCTTGGCATAAATGAGTGCCTATCAACTTTTGGTAAAACTTGTCTTACAGGCTGCGTTGAAATCTCGCTTTTTCTAAATTTTTAACAGGGTGATAGAGGACAAAATTTTGTATAAATGTGCATAAAGAGAATTATTTTTTAGTAATCCATTATGAAATTTGAAAGAATTATTTATAATAGAGATAGTCAACTGGGAAAAAATTTCTGTATGTGTAGGAGCCTCGTCAAACCCCCTGGAGGGGGGGGAAGTCCCCCCTCGAGGGGAGTAAATTTTCAAGATGGGTATCTTTCGAAAGGTCTATCCTTTATAACGAGTGGTTGAACTATAAATCTGTGATAATTTAAAACAAAGGTATCGATTTTTTTTTTTTTTTTACTTTTTACGATTTTTTTTTTTTTTTTTTTTTAACGAAATTTAACCAAACTTAGTATTTAGTCGGACCCTGACATAAACTGGTGCTGATTAGATTTGGAGATCAATCGCTCAACAGGAGGCGCTGTGATCGTATTTTTTCTAAATTTTTAACATGGCAGTATAGGACAAAATGCGAGTTATTCTTAACCTGTGATATGATTTATTGATAATAGTAGTAGTTAGAGGAAAAAATTGTGCATTTGCCATCTTGAAAATGTACCCCCTCGGTGGGGGGGGGGTACATTTTGAAGATGGGTATCTTTCGAAAGGTCTCGCCAATACCTTTAAAACGAATGGTTGAACTCTAAATATGTGATAATTTAAAACAAAGTTATCGATTTTTTTTACTTTTAACAAAAAAAAACTTGGAATTTTTTTTTTAATATTGTTCCTGAGTGAATTTGTATAGGAAAATATAGAAGAAAGTCTTGTGGTGGCCACAACATACTAGTTTTTTAGTAATCATTATGAAATTTACAAGAGTTATTTATAATAGAGATAGTCAACTGGGAAAAGTTTTTTGTATGTGTAGGAGCCTCGCCACACCCCCTGGGGGGGGAGTAAATTTTCATGATGGGTATCTTTCAAAAGAGGTTGCCAATACCTTTAAAACGAATCGTAGAACCATCGATCTGCAATAATTTAAAATGAAGTTATCGATTTTTTTTTATGTAATATTGACAATAAAATTGACTTTTTTTGGATATTTAGTGTTATACTACTTCTCTAATATCGAAATCGTCTGAATTATCATGGAAGATATTTTTTGTAATTTTAATAAATTATTTAAACCATAAATTGGTGGTTTAGAGCCGGTGCCGGAAAGGAAAACCGCCCAATGGGAGTGTTTATGCATTATTAATCTATTCTTTTAAATTATCTTTTAGACTTATTTTGTTTCAAATTGCGCATAAAATTTATTTTTTCTCAATGTATTACATGTTTTGCAGTTGTGAAGTCATTTTCTTCTGCTAAATCACCCTTCTTCCATTATTTTATTCATTCTTCCAAACCAAGGATACATTTTTTTTTTTTTTCTATTTTAATACATTTTAGTAGCTATGATGTTAGTTTCGTGCAGTATTCCCGAGAAATTTAGGCTTTTATTATTAATAAGAACCTTAATGTACATGATATGTCCGAAAAGTGTATTACACTTTAAAATAATAATCTATATAATATTTCTCTAACGTGGTCCAGTTACGATTAAGTTTTGTTGAAACGATACGATAGAGACATATTTAATAAAATTCGCGAGGTTAAATAATATTTATTGGCAATATTTAAACACTCGGTCTTAGTTCGAAAGTTGTAATCAGAAAAATGACGACATTTGTGTGATGAGATCTTTTTATAGGAAAATATATTTCAAACTATGCATCTTTAACAATCGTTGCACACGTCATTTTAAAGCTAGCAGTACTTTAAATAAGTAAATAGAATATGAATTATTTTCAAACGTTGACTAAAAAACGCAATAATCAGAAGTAGTATCAAAATAGGTAGGGAAAGCTGGGGTAATAAGAGACAAAAGGCGTAATAAGAGACAAAAATTATTAATAAAATCTATACTATTAATCCAAATAACTTGAAATAAATGTCTCGTATTAATTTCATTAAATGGACTCCTCTTGATTTTTTTGGTGATTTTTGAACTTAAATTTTTTGTTAATTTTGTTTTTTAAATTTTCATTAAATCCTTGTCTCTAATAACCCCACGTGGGGTAATAAGAGACCAGCCTTGTAACTGTCCATATATAACAATGTAAAATCACGTGGGATAATAAAAGACATCTGGAAACAATTCTGAATCAGCCAATAGTTTTTAATTTTTATTATTTACATCCATCCAAAAAGTATGTTTTCTCGAAAATTAACTGTCATAAATGTGTTTGTGAAATTCATTTATTTTAATATTAGGTCCTAAATAATATAATATTGTACTTAATGATAGTTCTACATAATCAACATAACCTAGAGATTAACCAAAAACATAAATATAATTTTTAAAATGGGCAGAAAATAGTTTAGCCATTTTCTAAAGTATAGGCAAAAAAGACGTATCTTTGAAGTGTATATAAGCGAACAAAATGTTATAAAAGATTTTTCTAATAATTATAAATGAACTTATTTATTATGTAATGAAGTATTAATGACTAAATACTAACTTATACACATTCTAAACATAAATTTGCATAATCATAACAACTAAATATGGTCTAGCCAGATCAGTAAAACTGCTTTTTGATTTAAAGTGAAAAAAAAAAAAATAAAAATAAAAAAAAGTTCTCTTGGTAAACTTAGAGTGGGCCTAACACTTGGCAAACTCTTCGTAAACTAGTCAGGCAGAATTAACAGAAACTACAATGGGGGGTGGGGGGTTGGGGGCACAGTAATTAACAGTGGGGACTCAAAAGGTTACACAATAATAAATCCCAAACATCTTACCTACAAGAAAAAATAAAGAAAAATTTAGAAAAAGTCACGAACTTTCAGGGTAAGTTCAAAGTGAAGGATTTTTTTCGTCGTATAAAAAGAATTCAAAATGTGTTATAAACTTCTCAATAAGTGTATTGTAGTAAAGAATACACATGATACTTAATATTACATATTTTTAAAGTTGTCTAAGTATATTTTTTGGTGGGTTTTTTGACTGCGTCTCTTATAACCCCGGCTTCCCCTACCATTTTTTTTTTTTTTTTTTTTTTATGTCAAAATAAATAAATAAATAAATAAATAAAAAAGCATCGCCAACATGACAACAATAAAAGTCATCCTATAATTAAAAAAAAGTTGTCATCTGGGTCCTTATACTAAAACTGTTCTGCCTGTACAAGTATAAAAATTGGGTTTTCAAACATGAATTTTATTTGGAAACCTTTCTTTGAATGGTTTTGTTTCCACTATCGCACAGTATTAATTTGGTTCTAATAATTTGATTTCGGGTGAATTACAATTCAAATTGAGTGGGGAAATTAGGCATAAGATTTATGAGTTTCAAGTTTTAAATGTAAACTAGCTGAAACCCGTCGAATTCGACGGTCACTTTATTGACCGTAATTTTTCAAAAATCGTCGCATCGTTTTTAAATGTATTTAAAGTTAAAACATCTAATATAATTTACGACATTTCACTTAAAAAAAAAAAAAAAAAAATCGGAAAAAACGCGCTGCAAAATCCACTTTCTTCCACCAGGGGGCGCAGTGTGTTGTATAGGAACATCACCAATCGCCTTGAATTTCCAAGACCTTTCAAATAAGGTGTCACATGGTGGTGCCAACTGCAAAATCCTTTAGTTGCACTTTCTACCGCCAGGGGCACAGTGTGTTCTGTACGAACATCTATATTTTTCTCTAAAATTTTCTTAGTGTTGTTGAAACTTTAATTTATTTATAGCATGTCTTTGCAAGAACAAATTTTTATTTTATGCTTTTCAGGGCTCCACAATAAAAAGCTTCTGCTGTTAAAAAATGTTTTTTTACTTAAATTTTTATTTTCTGTTTTGATTTATTTTTTTTAAATCTCTGTGTAGGTCCTAGTCGAAACCTTTGTATATTTGGTCCTTATAAATATAATTTTCCTAAATATCTCCAAAACGGAAAGTCACAGGAAGACCAAAAAAGGAAGTTCCGACTAGATGTTATAACAAAACCTGCATTAATCCAAATGCAGGTTTCCAAATAAAATTCATGGTTCACGACCCAATTTTCATACTTCCACAGGCAGTACAATTTTAATATGGGACTCCCACGACGCCTTTTAAATTTTTATCGTCATGTTGGCGATTACTTTTTATTAATTGTGGGAACCCGGACTACTCACGTTGCGAGCGAGAAAATCCTCTACCGAACACGGCGTGAATTCAGGTAAGCAGGAATAATGTTGTGGGATTTTTTACAACTCGTTTAAGTATAATGTCCAGCGAAGCGGGCCAAGCCTGCTGGTATATAGTACAGTTGTGACACAAAATGGTCTAAATATCGATTTCTTTCTATTCTTAAAAAAAAAAAAAAAAAAAAAAAAGCATAATTTTTCATTTAAAAAGCAAGAAAATAAAAAATAAATAAAATCCATGTTATAGAAAAAAAAAAAAAAAAAAGAATTATCTAAAAAAAAAAAAGTTATTATATATCAATGGCATCCTTAAATTACCAACTCAAATTCAAACTTGTTTCTTTTTTTCATTTTGCACGCGAGCTTTTTATTTCCTAATTCAAATTTATATATAAAAAAAAAAAAACATTTTCGATACTGATTATTATTAATTTTCTTTTCTTTCAAAAAAAAAAAAAAAAAAGAAGATTTTGATGAAATTCTGGCAAAAGCAAAATTTAGTTTAGTACGGAGGACTATTAGTTTTTTTTTTTTTTTTTCCCAAATTATAACATCGCTTTCAAATTCTTCAATTACATTTTCGATAAATGTTTAACTATCGTAAAACTGGTATCGTAAAAATCAGTAGATTGAGACTAATTAGTCCTTAATCTTAAAACTAGTATGTTGCGGCCACCACATGGCTTTCTTCTATATTTTCTTATACAAATTCACTCAGTAATTATAATTTATTAAAATTGTTATTTAAAAAAAATTATCTTCTATGAATAATGCCGACGATTTCCATATTAGAGAAGTAGTATAACACTTTTTATTATTGTTGACGTAATCGTGACGTCAGCATCAGATTATAAATTTAAGCAATTAAAGCTATGCGCAAGCAAAGTGATGACGTCATTGACCGTCCGCGGATGAAAAAAAAAAAAAAAAAAAAAAAAATCCTATGTTAAATTGGATTTTTTGTAAAAAATTATTAAAAATCGAGGAAAATTATTTCCCGATTTTAATCCCCATACTTGGGTATAGATATGTATTAGTTTAGTTATCGTATGCAAGTGTTAGACTGAGCTATTTTGCTGTCAGATTGAAAAAAATTAATTTTAAATGTCAAGACTGTCTTTCTTGGCGTTTTTTGTATTTGGCGATCATAAACGTAATACGAAAATATACATGTCAGATGTATATTTTCGTAATACGTATTGTACGAAATATTGTTTAATACTCACATAATGTAAGTTGTTAAAATAACATGATTTTTGAAAGGAATTAGAAATGTTCGCCAGATAATTTGACGATATTTTTTTCCCCACCAAGGATGACATATGAAATATATTCCGCTGCAACATATTAGTATCGTATAATCAAATACTTTATTTAGACATCTGAAAACAAATTTGAAAACAAATTATGATAAAATATTTATCATTTTTCTTTTTAATTAGTATATTATTTGGATATTTATTGTGTAAATACCATCCTTTGGAATGAAATGTTTATGTTCAATCGAATATGCAAGTTTGCCATTTTTCCCCCCCTAGAGTTTTGAAATTTAAAATTAAAATTTTATCAATTTTACAGCAAAAACAACTTAATCTAACGCATGCACACGATAACTAATACATATCTATACCTAAATATGGAGATTGAAATCGGGAAATAATTTCCCTCGATTTTTAATAATTTTTTTACAAAAAATCCAATGGGCGATTAACAAAGGAAATATTTTTCTTGCATCCACGGACGGTCAGTGACGTCACACTTCGCTTGCGTATAGGAAAAGCTTTACACATTATAAGAAAGCTTCATCACAAGTGACGGAAAATCATTTTTTAACTTATAACTTTTAAGCAATTGAAGCTATCGAAAAAGTTTAAACACAAAAATTGTTTTCTAAGGTAAGACGGTAATTTGCCTGATTTAAAGTTTTTTCCAATTTTCAATATTAAAGAAATTATGGGCAAATGAAAATTTTCCGCCCCCACCATTTTCCACCCCATCTACGAACTCGACCGAGATTTTTACTGTCCTGACAACATATCCCGAGCTGGTTAAATTCAAATAAAAATTACTCCAGTTATCGTGTTCACAACTTAACATGGGAAAAGGCGCTATATATATATATATATATATATATATATATATATATATAGGGGAAGCCGAGGTAATAAGAGACGCAGTCAAAAAAACCTCCAAAAAATATACTTAGACAACTTTAAAAATATGTAATATTAAGTATCATGTGTATTCTTTACTACAATACACTTTTTGAGAAGTTTATAACACATTTTGAACTTTTTTTTATACGATGAAAAAAACCTTCGCTTTGAACTTACCCTAAAAGTTCGTGACATTTTCTAAATTTTTTGTAACTTTTTTTTATAGGTTAGACGTTTGGGATTTATTAATGTGTAACCTTTTGACCAAGACTATGACTTTTGATGTACTTTTTTTTTAAACCTTGAAAGCATTCTTTATTTACATGTTCTAGGCATGTTTCTTATTACCCCATTTTTATTTTTTGTGGGGGTAATAAGAGACATGAGTCTCTTATTACCCCCACTGTTAATTCCTGTGTCCCCCCCAATTGTAGTTCCTGTTAATTCTGCCTGACTAGTTTACGAAGAGTTTACCTAGTGTTAGGCCCAGTCTAAGTTTACCAAGAGAAATTTTTTTTTTTTTTTCACTTTAAATCAAAAAGCAGTTTTATTCATTAGGCTAGACCATATTTAAGGTTTATGATTATGTAAAATTATGTTTAGAATGTCTATCAGTTAGTATTTAGTCATTAATACTTCATTACATAATAAATAAGTTCATTTATAATTACTAGAAATTTTTTTTATAACATTTTGTTCGGTTGTATACACTTCAAAGATACGGATTTGCCTATTTTCGACTACACTTTAGAAAATGCGTAAAATATTTTCTGCCCATTTTAAAAATTATATCGATGTTTTTGGTTAATCCCTAGGTTATGTTGATTATGTAGAACTATCATTAAATACATTATTATATTATTTAGGACCTAATATTAAAAGAAATGAATTTCACAAACACATTTATGACAGTTAATTTTCGAGAAAACATATTTTTTGAATGGATGTAAATAATAAAAATAAAAAACTATTGGCTGATTCAGAATTGTTTCCAGGTGTCTTTTATTATCCCACATGATTTTATATTGCTATATATGGACAGTTACAAGCCTGGTCTCTTATTACCCCCCGTGGGGTTATTAGAGACAAGGATTTAATGAAAATTCAATTTTTTTTTTTTTTTTTTTTTTTTTTTTTTTTTTAACAAAAAATTTAAGTTCAAAAATCACCAAAAAAATCAAGCGGAGTTCATTTAATGAAATTAATACGAGACATTTATTTCAAGTTATTTAGATTAATAGTATAGATTTCATTAATATTTTTTGTCTCTTATTACCCCTTTTGTCTCTTATTACCCCGGCTTTCCCTATATATATATATATATATATACACTCATGTCCATAAATTAAGGATAATTCAGAATTACACGGAAATCGAACTTTAATGCAAAAATTTCACCTGTAGAAATGCCACACACATCTTTAAGAATAATATGGAAATTATACGAAGTCATCAGATGACGCCGGCATGATGTTACAATGACGAAAGTGTAAGAAGGGGGTAGATAAGGAATGGGAGCAAACAAGCATTCTGTACGCCACACAGTGCCACAACCGAATAGTTGTGACACAGAGGACGCATGCGGATAATTTTTTACGTGGTAGAATTATCGTCCGACTAGAATGTTGGCGTAGTCAGCTAGAAGTATCGGGGAAACTTGAAATCGCCCAAAGTGTCATCTCTAGGCTTTGACAAAGATTCCAAAATGATGGAAATGCTACAGTACTGGTCGGCCCCGAGTTACAATGCCGAATGACGACCGGTATTTGCCGAATGACGACCGGTATTTGCCGAATGACGACCGGTATTTGGCAGTAACCGCCAAAATAAGCAAAAAAAGCACAGCATCAGACTTGTCTTGTCAGCTGTCTGCAGCCACGGGTATCACAGTTACAAGGCAAACCGTGCATAGACGTTTGGGATATATTGGCCTATAGGCTCGCAGGCCTGCTAGATGTGTTCCGCTCGCGGCAATGCACTGTTGCCAGCGGTTAACTTGGAGTAGAGAACATGCAATGTAGACAGCGGCACAGTGACCTTGTGTGATGTTTTTCGACGAGTCCAGGTTTAACTTTCAGTGTGATTCACGCCAGATTTTCATATGTAGAACGCCGGGTACCCGTTACCACCAAAACAACATCATTGAACGACACCGTTACTGTGGGGCAGGAGTGCTCGGTTGGGGGGGGGGGGGGTCATACTGGGACCAGAACTGATCTGCATGTTCAAATCGGAACCATTACAGGCCAAATTCATCGGGACACGGGACATCATTCAGGAGCAACATGTACGTTTGTTTAGGGGTGCCATAGGCCCAGAATTTGTGTTTATGGATGACAATGCGCGTCCTCACTGTGGAAACATTGTACACGGATGCCTACAATATGAAGCTAACACCCGCATACCAAGGCCAGCATTCTCACCTGACTAGAATCCGACAGAGCATGTGTAGGACATACTTTTCCGACGAATTGTAGCCCGTCAACCACCTCCTACATGTGTACCGGAACTTCGGAGAACATTGCTTACTGAGTGGAGTAATCTGCCCCAAAGATCACATCGATAATTTAATACTCAGCGGCGTTGTAAGGACTGTATTTGATCATCTGAGAGACATACAATGTATTAACCATCATACCAACGATGTAATGTTAAGTTTTTGTAAGGGAGATATTTTTTTTAATTGCTTCAGGGAGCAAAAATCGTAGTTTTTATAAATGGTATCCTACATAAACCACCTTTTTTTGTTCTTGATCTTTTGTTTAATAAATGGACTTTATGAATAAGTCATGTTTGTTTTGCTTTTGAACCTTTATTTGCCGCAGATAGCACTATCCTTAATTTATGGACATGAGTGTATATAAACTTTTGAACGGAGGGCGGTTTTGGGTTCCAGGGGTCATGATCGGTGAAGCTATGAAGACATTTTCCAGAAGTCATGTCATGAAAAATGAGAACCATTACAATAGGTAGATCTCCTATAAGGAAATCTACCTACCTAAAATCTAAAGGAAATCTACCTAAAAAAAAAAAATTTTTTTGGTTAAAAATTAAAAAAAAAAAAAAAAAATAGATAACTTTGTTACTGTCTTCTATATGTAATATAGAGAAAGTATTGGATTCGTGAAAATTTTCGACCATTGTTTTTTGATGGATTTACACGTTTTCGGATGTCCTGAACACAAATTGATAGTTTTTAGAAAATATCTGTCGGTCTGTGTGTATCACGATTTTTGTGGATAATGTATCGCACGAACCAATGAATGAAATTTAACCAAACTTGGTATTGAGTTGGACCCTGACATAAACTGCTGCTGATTAGATTTGGGAATCTATCGCTCAACAGGTAGTGTGTGATCGCATTTTTTCTAAATTTTTAACATGGCAGTGTAGGACAAAATTTCGTATAAATGTACATAATGAGAATTATTTTAAACTTGTGATTGTAAAATTAATATGAATTATTGGCAATAGTAGTAGTTAATTAGGAAAAACATTTTGTAAATGTGGGGGCATCGGTTTCCCCCTCTGGGGTGGAAGTGCCCCCCCCCCCCACCCTCCAGAGTATGTTTTAACTTTGTTTTAAACTATCACAGATCTATAGTTCAACCATTCATTTCAAAAGTACTGACGAGATCTTTCGAAAGATACCCATATGGAAAATTTCCCACATGCACAAACTTTTTTTCCTAGTTAACTACTACTATTATCAATTCGTATTAATTTTACAATCACACGATTAAAATAACTTTCATTATGTTCATTTATACGAAATTTTGTCCTATACTGCCATGTTAAAAATTTAGCAAAAATGCAATAATAGCGCCACCTGTTGAGTAATTGTTCCACAAATCTAATCAGCACCAGTTTATGTCAGGGTCCAACTCAATACCAAGTTTGGTTAAATTTCGTTCATTGGTTCGTGAGATACAGCGCCCACAAAATTTGTGATACACGCACACACAGCTGACATTTTCTAAAAACAGTCACATCGTGTTCAGGACATCCCAAAACGTGTAAAGCCATTGAAAACTGGAGTTCGAAAATTTTCACGAATCCAATAATTTCTCTCTATATAGAAGAAAATAAAAATGGTCAAATCGTGTTCTACAGCTCTCAAAACATGTAAATCCATCAAAAACGTTGAAAATTTTTACGAATCTAATACTTTCTTCTATTGAATATAGAAGAAAGTAAAAAGATGTGGTATTAAATATTATATATTTCATTTTGACATTAAATACGGGAGTTTCTATAACATTTGTCTTGTGTTATACACTATTGAGTGAAAAGCCTCACATTAATAAGTGAAGCGAACGGTGAGCAGAGCCCCCTAGTTCCTCATCATCATCTACAGCATGGATTAGGCTATCAGCCTGTTCCGGTCCCATTGATCAATTTACCGGAGGCCCGGTCCGGTAGCCTACAGGTTTGTATTTCATTAGCTTTTTTGGTCTTTGCTCATTCACTCCATGTGGTCTTTCCATTTATTCTATTATTTTTTGGTTGATGTTCTATATTTTTAAGTCGGAGCGTATGGAATCATTAGTTAGTCGATCCATTCTTGTACATTTCTTTACAGCTGTCAAAAACTTCATTTCCGAAGCTTGTATCCTGGATCGTTCTTTGGTGTCCAGGTCTCCGATCCGTATAGCAGTGTCGGTGTTGCTATTACTTTGTAGAATTTTAACCGAGTTTCTCTACGTGTCTTATTTCTTAGGATTCTGTTCAAAGCTCCGCAGATAGAAAGTAAACTGCATCAATTCCAACCCAAGTCTTTAATTTTGTTATATGAAGTATCCCATCTCAAATACTTAAAGTCTGAGACTTGTTCTATTATTTTATTATCCAAGACGATCACCCAAGCCGGACAGGTCGAAGGGTAGGTGTCAGACGAAAAGAAACACCCTGGCCCTCCAGGTTGGGGGTTTTGCGTGAGGTTGGTACCCTCGCCCTATTAAAAAAAAAAAAAAAAAAAAAAAAAAAACTTACTACTCGTAAGCCCCCAATGAACAATCAGCCGGCAGCTAAAAATGATTTAAAGAATAACGGAAAGAAAACGGCAAAGAGATTTGGAACAACGGATTTGTTAAAAATGGCTACTTTGAATATCACAAATGAAACAGCCCCCTAGTTTGCAGAAATAAATCTCCTACAAAGCACTACTTGGAATTCTTTCAGGTGTCCCTGTACTGGTGGTACTTACTCCATCTTCAATAGGGAACTTGAATAAGACACATGGGTTGTGAACATTTATTGTCAGTCAACTTTCTGAGAAAGCGTTTAAAAAAACTATTTTTTTTTCTGACTATTTCTTCAGATTCAGTGCCACAATTAGAAACTGCTGTAATTGCATTTCCGTAACAATGTTTAACAATTCAATTCACTTTCTTTCATTGCGTACCCTCATTCAATGAGTGTTGGGATGCGTGTTTTCCGGAAAATGAAAATTTTTCACTCTCCAAATTACGAATATAGATATATATATATATATATATTTTAAAATAAAACTAATACATTAAAGGCTGCAAAGTAAACAAACTTATTCAAAGAAAAATATACATAATTATTGAAATAATAATAAAAAAAAAAAAAACTTAGAAATGATGATTTTATGTTTTTGAATAGGTATAAAGCTAGAAAGTTGTAGTATTTTATAATGACTGTTATACATGTATAATGGTTGAGTCATCTACATAAATAAAGTGTATCTGTGCATTTTTCAGCTCTTGCACACTCTCCACCTATCATCCGCAGTAGACGAATCCCATTTTATTGTATAGGAAAAATTGTTATGAAAATGACTCAACGATTCTTTTTTTTTTTTTTCATAATAACAAAAACTCCAGAATAATTATAGGTCTTGGACGTTCCCAAAATTTATTTCTTCAATTTTCAAAATTTCATTTTAAAGTAGAAAAAATGGACCTTTTTTCTTTTTTTTTCTCTTTATAACTTAAAAATAAAACATTAAAAAATAAAAAGATAAATAAATAAAATAAAAGTTTTTGACTGACAAGAACAAATTTAATGGTTGTGAATTTTCTGAATGTAAACACAGAACTTAAAATAAACAAATAAAGAAAGAATAATTCTCATAACAAACTTCTCTCTAAAAAAAAACATGGGATTGGGTTGCCAGTGTCAGAAAAATCGTACGAAGTAATTAGTATTGCATGGCTCGGACCCTGTAAGGATGCATTTCATCAAAATTTTTTCGATTTGTTTTCTTTTTAGGCATAACTTGCGAACACGAAATTATATATTTTAATAATTGGGAGTATTGGATGATAGATGTATCACTATTAAAAAAAAAATAATAATAATTTTAGAGTTTTTTTCTTCTTCTTAATTAAACTTTAAATGTGATACTCACTGTGAGATTTTTCAAGTACTATTCACTTTTAGTATTTTAAGCACACGAAGAAATATTGAGTTTTTTTTCAAGTGGACCTCCAGACTGTCGATTGCAAGTTGTGGCATCACTCATTTTATGTAATTAGACTTGCCCAAATTTTGATCAAACTCGGGCTTTTGTATTTCTTCTTGCTTACATAAAAAGCACACACACACACATTTATGTATTCACTTAAGAAAATAGAGATATAAAAAACGAAGTTGTGTTTTTATACAAGGTTTTTCCTCAAAAATTTTCAATAGTGGCAGTTTTCTGGTTAAAGTAATTTTTGATCAAAAAAGAAAACTCCCTTCGCCTCCCCCCCCTTCTTTTCCCCCAGGACTGAAGACTATTAGTCTCAATCTACGGATTTTCACGATGTCAGTTTTGCGATAGTTGGACATTTATCGATATCGAAAATATAACGGAATAATTTGAAAAATAAATAAATAAATAAATAAAATAATAATAACAATAACAAATAGTCCACCGTACTAAACTTAATTCTGCTTTTGCCATAATTTCATCAAAATCGTTTTTTCTGTTTCTTTCTTTTCTTAGAAAGAAAAAGAGAAAAAAATGAATAACAATTCTCATTACGTACATTTACAAGAAATTTTGTCTTATAAGTTTTTGGAGGAAAAAAAAAAAACTTTTTCGATACTGTCCGTTTTGATACTGATTATTATTAATTTTCTTTTCTTTTTAGGACGGAGGGCTATTTATTATCTACGGATTTTTACGATGTTTTTTCCGCCAAGAGGTCTAAGCTGTTTCAACGTTTTTGCACAATTTTTCTCAATTTTATTTTAAATATTTTTGTAATAAGAGTGGGGAAAAAAAAAGATAAACATTTTTTTTTTTTTTTTTTTTTTTTTTTTAATTGGCCTAATTACACAAAATATCTCCATGTAAAATATCATGCGCTTTCCGTTCTGTTTATTATCAAAAAGTAAATAACTAATGCAGTTTTTCCTGTATTATTGACCTTTCTATAAATTAAATTATCCAATAACAAGACGTTGCGGTGAAGAAGTCTCTGCCGAAGTCAGCGAGGGCCCGAAGCGAAGTTTTTAAGCAATTTGAATACATTTTCAATATTGAGCCTTTTTTTAATTCATTTAAATATAGTGACCAGCGAAGCGGGCAAAGCCTGCTAGTCGAAAATATAATTGAGTACCGTAAACCGGACCACTTTTCAACTTCAAACACCTATCACTCAAAAGCTATTTATGTTAGAGATTAACTAATTTGTGGGAATCTTGGGTCTATTGCTTTACTTTATTATTACATATAAGAAAATTTTTTGAAACATGCATGTTAATTAAAAGAAAATAAAAACTTGGTGGTTTTAGTTACCCCGTGATATGGGGTAACAAAAACCAGTGGTTGTAAATCAGTGTTTAACTTCAATTATTCACTAAAGGGTAACAAAATCCACATAAAATGCCAAAATAAATTTATTTGTAATAGTTTACATTTGATGTACTAGTAAAAAATTATACAATAATGGCACTAATATTAACTTAATCTAACATTTAATTATTAAGTGCAAAAGGGAAAGTATGACGTCCTCTATTAATTTTAACAGGCTTAACAATTGTGATAATGCCTGTGATCTTAATGTCCATCTCATCATCAACATTTGGAAACACATAATCATTAGAGGTGAGTTCGGGCTCTATTTTGGCAATCCGAGCCTGCCCGGGCCCGAAACATTTTTGAACTGAGCTCGCCCGAGCCCGAAGAATTTTGTGTGATCAGAGCCCGAGCCCGATATTGAAAGTGGTACGCTATGCAACGCATACACACACAATAGTAAAAATAAATACCGTTTTCATTTTCAAATTAATTTTCTTATTACTAATCCTCAATTTAAATAACTATAAATGTTGTTAAAACTATTTATAATGTCTGTGTCTCTGTATACATGTATATATTAGGTGTATATTTTTTAAACATGAATGACTGCTGGCGCTTCAAAAATTTTACTGTGGACTGTATGTGTAATGTGATTTCAAGTGCCCAAAGAGTTTCAAGTTTAGCGTTTGTAGTTTCTTCTTTAATGCTTATCACACACAAAAAATAATATAAAAATAATACAGCTCTGCAGACGCCTACTAAACATACGTTCTCATCTAAATCTACGTACATTACACTTCAATAACTTCTCAAAAACATCTGCAAGAGAAAAAAATATTATTAATTATTAGTTTACATTCACAGTCTCTTTCAAAAGGATGTGAGTAATCAAAACAGATGAATCACACATCTGATTATCCTACAAGAAAGAGTCTGTTTTTCACAGTTTCTATTCTAAAAGATAATAATGATATATTTGATGTATTTTGTTAATTGTTTCAGTGCGATACGGATGTTTATTTTACTATAATAATTTGGGTAAGCCTGTATTCACTATGGTATATATCGCAAACACATTTCTACTTAATAAGGTAAAAGTTTTTTGAAAGATGTTCTCAAGTAGACCCGACTAGCTGTAGCTGAAAACTAAACTCGAACCCGACGTAAAAAGAAATCAGTCAACCGGACCCGCAAGAAAAATATTTAGTCGACCCGACTCGATGCAGGACTCTACCCCAAATATCAAGCAAAGAAGTAGAGAAACAACTAGGCAGAGATACCCCGCGGTGTGTCCATTTTACTAACATTGACCACCGCGGGAGACGGGACAAGGCGTAGATAGGAGATACGATGGCCAGTTTTTTTTTTTTTTTTTTTTTTACATTTTCAGTTAGTGAAGAATAAAATAAACGGAACTTTTAGCTTGAATCCGAGCCCGCCCGGAGCCCGAAAACTTGCGTAAGATTTGAGCCCGATCGGGCTCGGGCCCGGGCTCGGGCTCGGGCTGAGCCCGTCTCATCTCTAATAATCATCTCCCAGTGATTTGGAGCTTTTCCTAAAAAATTTTACCTTTGCGGTTTCTTCCTCGGGTTTACTTTCTTGAACAATAACATAGAATTGTTTTTACTTTCTTCTATATGTAATATAGAGAAAGTATTGGATTCGCGAAAATTTTCGAAGTCCACTTTTTGATGGATTTACATGTTTTGGGATATGGAGAACACGAATTAATAGTTTTTAAAAAATGTCTGTCTGTCTGTATCATTTTTTTGTGGACGCTGTATCTCACGAACCAATGAATGAAACTTAACCAAACTTGGTATTTAGTTGCACCCTGACATAAACTGGTGCTGATTAGATTTTGGGATCCATCGCTCAAAAGGTGGCGTTGTGATCGCATTTTATGCAAATTTTTAACATGGCAGCATAGGACAAAATTCCGTGTAAATGGGCATAAAGAGAGTTATTTTACACTTGTGATTGTAAAATTAATATGAATTATTGATAATAGTAGTAGTTAGCTAGGAAAAAAATTTTGTGCATGGGGGGGCATCGGTTCCCCCCCCGGGGAAGTAAATTTTCAAGATGGGTATCTTTCGAAAGGTCTCGTTGATAATAGTAATAGTTAACTTTGAAAAAATTTTTGTGTATGTAGGGGTATCGGTTGCCCCCCCACCGGGGGGGGGGGGGGGGGGAAGTTCCCACCCGGGGGGGCAAAGTTTCAAGATGGGTATCTTTCGAAAGATCTCGTCAATACCTTTAAAACGAATGGTTGAACGATAAATCTGTGATAATTTAAACCAAAGTTATCGATTTTTTTAACTTTTAACAAAAAAAAACTTAGAAAAATATCGCAATTTTTTTTTTTTTTTTTTTTTAACGAAATTTAACCAAACTTGGTATTTAGTTGGTCCCCGACATAAACTGGTGCTGATTATGTTTGGGGATCAATAGCTCAACAGGTGGCGCTGTGATAGCATTTTATCTAAATTTTTAACATGGCAGCATAGGACAAAAATTCGTATAAATGTGCATAATTAGAGTTGTTTTAAACTTGTGATTGTAAAATTAATATGAATTATTGATAATAGTAGTATGTAACTAGGAAAAAAATTTTCTGCATGGGGGGGGCATCGCTTCCCCCCCCTGGGGGGGAAGTACCCCCCCGGGGGGGATAAATTTTCAAGATGGGTATCTTTCGAAAGGTCTCGTCAATACCTTTAAAACGAATGGTTGAACTATAAATCTGTGATAATTTAAAACAAAGTTATCGATTTTTTTCACTTTTAACAAAAAAAAAAAAAAAAAAAATCGTACTTTTTTTTTTTTTTTTTTTTTTTTTTAATATTGTTACTGATTGAATAGATTGTATAGGTAAATATAGAAGAAAGTCTTGTGGTGGCCACAACATACTAGTTTCAATTCTTTTTACTTTCTTCTATCTATCTATCTATAATAATAAAAGAAGATGTCTGTCTGTCTGTCTGTCTGTCTCTCTCTCTGTCTGTCTGTCTGTCTGTCTGAGCATCTATACGTTCAGCCCCTACTGAACGCAGAACTACAAAATTTGACATACGGGTGCTCAGAAGCCTGCCCGAGGGGATAGTCAAAACAGAATTTAAAAATTTTAATTAGTTGCGGAGATATTAATTAAAATGTAGACCTATGTCTTAATCAAAAAGCAATCTCAATGACTCAGAATTCACCGAGATTGCATAAAAGTAGATATTTTAACGGAGTTAAAAGCAGAAAAAATGGAAAATAAATTAGAAATATTAGTCCGATCATTACGAATTTGGTACCAAATGAAAGGGGAATTTTTTCCGAATCTAAGAGTGCAAGCGGCTTATCGATACGTCAATTAGATTTTTTAAAATTAACTAAACTATGAAATTTAGTTGGCAACAGGCAGACGATTTTCTAAGCGGTCTCGATCGGAAACAAAACACATACGAGACAACTGTCTGTGATGTCTGTGATGAAAACGGAAATGGTTGTAATCAATTAAGATATCATGTGTTTTATACTGGGGGGAAAAATTGCAATTTTCAATTTTTTTCAAATTTTCATTCACGTTACATTTGAATTAATATTCGGCCTAGACAGCATATTATAAAGCTACTGTTCAATTTTCATGAAAATATATGAATAATTAAAAAAATGACATATTTATTGGAAAAAGATTGTCTTATTTTTGAAAGAGTACGATTATTAGGGAGGGCTTGATGAAGAGGGAAAAAAAGAAAAAAAAAAAAAAAAAAGGTTGCAGCGTTTGAAATTGGTTGGCATATTAAGATTTTAAGGCAAGGTATTTGGTTTTCTTTTTTATCCCAGCTTCTAATTAAAATAATTTCATAAGTAATACATCATTTGAAAGCTTTGTTGATTTGGAATTGAACAGTAGAACAGTAGTGGAATTGAACAGTAGTAGTTGGAATTGAACAGTAGTAGTAGAAGTACAGAAATTTCTACCGCCAGATGGCGCTGAAATATTTTAAAATTTCAATATTTCAAATTCTAATTATGATTATATAATTTTTAATACTTCATTCGAAAGATATTTTAAAGTTCTTTTATATTATCGAAAGTATTATTCGAGATTTTACCCGATTTACACGTTTTAAAGTTTCCTTTTTAGGTTTTCTTTTGTATCTCAGCTACTAATTAAAATATTTTCATAAGTAATACATCATTTGAAAGCTTTGTTGATTTGGAATTGAACAATATATTACAGAAATTTCTACCGGCAGATGGCGCTGCTATATTTTAAAATTTCAATATTTCAAATTCCAATGAGCGAGGAAGGTGTTGTAAGTTCTAAAACGGGGATAAGGCGCCGCAGGCGCCACCGAGCGGGACTTAAAGTTAGAAATTTGAAATATCAGCGCCGAAGGCGCTACCGTACGGGAGTTTACTGCGATTTAGATAAGCTATTTTCACGATATATCAATAAGCTGTTATTAGACCTGATACGGGAAAAAGGCGCCGCAGGCGCCACCGAGCGGGAATTTCGTAAAGTCGGATTTTTCAGGGATCGCGAACCAGCTGGTCGCCGAAGGCGGCTAGTATGTAATATAGAGAAAGTATTGGATTCGCGAAAATTTTCGAAGTCCACTTTTTGATGGATTTACATGTTTTGGGATATGGAGAACACGAATTAATAGTTTTTAGAAAATGTCTGTCTGTCTGTCTGTCTGTATCATTTTTTTGTGGACGCTGTATCTCACGAACCAATGAATGAAATTTAACTAAACTTGGTATTTAGTTGCACCCTGACATAAACTGGTGCTGATTAGATTTTGGGATCAATCGCTCAATAGGTGGCGTTGTGATCGCATTTTATGCAAATTTTTAACATGGCAGCATAGGACAAAATTCCGTATAAATGGGCATAAAGAGAGTTATTTTACACTTATGATTGTAAAATTAATATGAATTATTGATAATAGTAGTAGTTAGCTAGGAAAAAAAATTTGTGCATGGGGGGGCATCGGTTCCCCCCCTGGGGGGGAAATCCCCCCCGGGGAAGTAAATTTTCAAGATGGGATATCTTTCGAAAGGTCTCGTTGATAATAGTAGTAGTTAACTAGGAAAAAATTTTTGTGCATGTGGGGGCATCGGTTCCCCCCCCACCGGGGGGGGGAAGTTCCCACCAGGGGGGGCAAAGTTTCAAGATGGGTATCTTTCGAAAGATCTCGTCAATACCTTTAAAACGAATGGTTGAACGATAAATCTGTGATAATTTAAACCAAAGTTATCGATTTTTTTTTACTTTTAACAAAAAAAAAAAAAAACTTAGAAAAAAAAAAAAAAAATCGTACTTTTTTTTTTTTTTTTTTTTTAACGAAATTTAACCAAACTTGGTATTTAGTTGGTTCCCGACATAAACTGGTGCTGATTATGTTTGGGGATCAATAGCTCAACAGGTGGCGCTGTGATAGTATTTTATCTAAATTTTTAACATGGCAGCATAGGACAAAAATTCGTATAAATGTGCATAATTAGAGTTGTTTTAAACTTGTGATTGTAAAATTAATATGAATTATTGATAATAGTAGTACGTAACTAGGAAAAAAATTTTCTGCATGGGGGGGTATCGCTCCCCCCCCCTGGGGGGGAAGTACCCCCCCGGGGGGGATAAATTTTCAAGATGGGTATCTTTCGAAAGGTCTCGTCAATACCTTTAAAACGAATGGTTGAACTATAAATCTGTGATAATTTAAAACAAAGTTATCGATTTTTTTCACTTTTAACAAAAAAAAAAAAAAAAAAAAAAAAAAAACGTACTTTTTTTTTTTTTTTTTTTAAATATTGTTACTGATTGAATATGTATAGGTAAATATAGAAGAAAGTCTTGTGGTGGCCACAACATACTAGTTTTCTATTTTCCTTAAATATAAGTTCTACAATAACGTATATATTTGGTGTAAGATCCTGTATTTGTACTGAGTAATCTTTGTATTTTCGGGCACCAACAGGCCTTTGATACTTGGGAGGCATATTGTGTCCTGAATTAAAGGGAAGCATAAAAACCATTTATTTAATAATTACTGTAATTTGTTAATAACCAGTTCTTTTTTTTTTTTTTTTTTCATTTTGTATGGTATAATGTAGTATGGAGTAACAAAAGCCACTGGCTTTTGAAATTGCCGAATTGAATTAGAATTAAAAAAGTTATCCTGTATATAAATTTTCAAGTGGTAGCCTTAATTTCAAGTTGTCTCGCTTATTTTATAACATCCACACTTTGACAAAAATGGCGGATAAAAATCATTAATAAAGTTCATTGAGACACTTATACAATCTATGTATACATCAAAATTCAAACAAATTCTGAATACGCTTTTTACTATTTGAATTTGAAATTTTCAAGTGGGCTCCGGTTGAAAACAAAATGGTGGAGCAATTTGGTTGACAAACTCATCGAAACACTGTCGAAATTTGGTTCGATTTGGAGTATTGTTTCAGAAGTTATTGTGATTTTAAATTTTCAAGTGCTAGCGTGATTTCAAGTGGCTCCGCAAACTTACGATATCAACCACATTATTAAAAATGGCGGATAAAGTTCATTAATAAAACTTCATTGAGACCCTTATGTGGTCTATATTTACATCAAAATTCAAACAAATTTGGAATACGCTTTTTACTTTCTTCTATCTTCAATAGAAGAAAGTATTGGATTCGTAAAAATTTTCGATTTCGGGTTTTTGATGGATTTACACGTTTTGAGAGCTGTAGAACACGATTTTACCATTTTTAGAAAATGTCTGTCTGTCTGTGTGTGTGTGTGTGTGTGTGTGTGACAAAATTTTGTGGCAACTGTATCTCTGGAACCACTGCACAGAATTTCATACAAATTGGTATGTATTTGCACCTTGACATAAATTAGTGCCTATCAACTTTTGGTAAAAATCGTCTTACAGGTTGCTTTGCCATCCCTCTTTTTCTAAATTTTTAACAGGGTGATATAGGGCAAAAATTTTCAAGATGGGTATATTTCGAAAGGTCTCGTCAGTACCTTTAAAACGAATGGTTGAACTATAAATCTGTGATAATTTAAAACAAAGTTATCGAGTTTTTTTACTTTTTATGAAAAAAAAACTTAGATTTTTTTTTTTTTTTTTTTCTCTCTCCCACGGTTTCCGTGTTCTGACAAACTTAAACTAGTTTTTGCTTTTTTCCCCTAATTTTGTCAAAGTCCCACGGTTTCCGTGTTTTGATACTTTGACAAAATTTTGGGTAAAATGTGAAAATTATTCTAAGTTTGTCAGAACACGGAAACCGTGGGAGTTTGATAGAAGAGGAGAGGAAAAAAAAAAAGTAGGACTTTGACAAAATTTTGGGTAAAATGTGAAAATTTGTTGAAGTCCCACTTTTTTTCCCCTCTCCCCCACGGTTTCCGTGTTCTGACAAACTTAAACTAATTAGAAGGTTTTTAATTGAAATTGACTTTGTCATCGTGTCTTCGTGTCACGCTAGTAAACAAGGCACCTTCATTTTAAAGTAAATATAAGCTCTTTCGTTTGTCGCTCTTTGGCTCAGTTGGTAAGCGCGTCACGTTAATTGCGCGATGGTTGTGAGTTCGGTCCCCGGAAAGTGCAGCGTGTTAATTTTTGCAGATAATTAGTAGAAAAGGTGTCAATTGATACAAGAAAAGTTTTCGTTGCTTACACTAAGAATTTTTGAGGATTTTTTTTAAGAAGTATTTTTTTTTTTTCTTTTTAATTTAGATATTGGAAAACACAAAACATTTTAGATATTAAAAAAGCACAAAATAAAATGATTTAAGTAAAAAATACATAAAAAAAATATTTTTAAAAGCTTTATATATATGTATATATTACTATTATATGAAATTGGATTCGTCATCGGCTTTTTGTCACGTTAAAAAACCAACACGCTTCCATTATATATATATATTTAAAAAAAAAATGAAAGCAACTCATTGTATCTCTTAATGAATCAGCTAGATACAGCATCATGTTGATAATGCGATAGTCGTGTGTTCGGTCCTCGCCAGGCCGAGGTGTTATTTTTTGCAAATAATTAATAGAAAAAGTGTCAATTGGTAAAAGAAAATATTTCGTTGTGTACACAGTATCTTAATAATTTTCAAGAGTTTTTTAAACGGCTTTTTATCTAGTTACAAAAAGCACAAAATAAAAATGTAAGTAAAAATAAATAAATAAATATTTTTTTTAGAAGCTTTTTATTGAAATTGGAATTTCTCATCGTGTCTTTGTGACACGCCAAAAAACAAGGTACCTGCCCTTTAAAGTAAGTATAAGCAACGCGTTGCACCCCTCGTTAGCTTCGTTGGTAAGAGAAAAGGTGTCAACTGATACAAGAAAATTTTTCGTTGCTTACACTAAGAGTGTTTTGAAAAGTTTTTTTAAGAAGCTTTTTTAAGGAGCTTTTTATATGAAATTGACTTTGTCATCGTATCTTCGTGTCACGCTAGTAAACAATTAAAGTAAATATAAGTCGCGCCGTTTGTAAATCCGTGGCTGAGTTCGTTAGAGCGTGACGTTAATAAAGCGATGGTCGAGAATTCGGTTCCCGGAAAATCCGGCGCGTTAATTTTGGAGGATAATTAGTAGAAAAGTTGTCAATTGATAAAAGAAATTATTTCGTTGGCTACACAATATCTTAAGAATTTTCGAAGAGTTTTTTAAGATTTTTTTTTTTTCTTTTTTTTTTTTAGATATTGGAAAACACAAAATATTTTAAATATAAAAAAGCTCAAAATAAAAAGTTTCAAGTACAAAATAAATATTTTCAGAAGTTTTATATATATATATATTATTATATGAAGTTGAATTTGTCATTGCGTTTTCTGTCACGCTAAAAAACAAGACACTTCCACTTAAAAAAAAAAAAATAATAATCTCAGTTGATAAACGAAAATTATCCGTTGTCTACAAAATATCCTAAAAAATTTTGATTAGTTTGTTATAAGAGGCTTTTTCCTTTCTTGTAACTAAAAAGCACAAAATAAAATTTAAGTAAAAAATCATTTTTTAAAGTTAGAAGCTTTTTATTGTGAAGCCCTAAAAAGCATAAAATAAAATTTATTCTGGCAAAGACATGCTACAAAGAAATGAAAGTTTCAACACTAAGAAAATTTTAGAGAAAAAATATAGGTACTTTCCTTTTCCAAGATATGAAAATTTTTTATTGTTCAAAATATTTTAAAAAGCTTTCGAGACCAATATTCTTAGTTATTAGTTTTTGTATAATCATTCGTTAGGCCAGAAATTTCAAACGTCTCGAAAGCTTTTTAAAATATTTTGAACATTAAAAAATTTTCATATCTTGGAAAAGGAAAGTACCTATATTTTTTCTCTAAAATTTTCTTAGTGTTGAAACTTTCATTTCTTTGTAGCATGTCTTTGCCAGAATAAATTTTATTTTATGCTTTTTAGGGCTTCACAATAAAAAGCTTCTAACTTTAAAAAATGATTTTTTACTTAAATTTTATTTTTGCTTTTTCCCCTAATTTTGTCAAAGTCCTACTGTTTCCGTGTTCTGACAAACTTAGAATAATTTTCACATTTTACCCAAAATTTTGTCAAAGTCCCACTTTTTTTTTTTTTTAAATTATTGTTACTGAGTGAATTTGTATAGGAAAAGATAGAAGAAAATCATGTGGTGGCCACAACATACTAGTTACAATTTGAATTTGAAATTTTCAAGTGGTCTCCACTTGAAAACAAACTAGCGGAGCAACTTGGTTAACAAACTCATCTAAGATATTTATAAGATCAGTTCACTTTCCCAATTTGGTTCTATTTGGAGTATTATTTCGGGAGTTATCGTGATGACAAAATTTTCATTATATATACACTAAGCGACAGAAAAAAAAAAAAAAAAAAAAAAAAAAAAAAAGCCGCACTGCAGAAAAATTGACTTGTACCTTTTGTGTTTGTAATAACTTAAAAGCTAATGATTGCAACAAAAAAAAAATTGTTATGTTTGTATAGTACGGAAGTCATAACATGATACCTATGTACATTTTCGATTTAATAATTCGTTTTATTACACTGTATTTAATAAAAATTAAGTATTCAATAAAAATCTACATAAAATTTTCTTTTTAAAAGTAATATAATAAACATATACTTTGTATACTATTATGATTTATTATACGAAATAAAAACGTTATATTTAATACATGAAATAAAACTATTCATTTGTTAGATCTAAACAATTATTTAACAAAAATATGTATTCTGGATTGGATAATTCCGCCTTTATATGGAATGACTGTTTTAATGCGCAAGGGCATAGTGTTTTACAGTTTTTTAACATGAAACTCAGAAATTTCACTGTGCCAAATATCAGAAATATTTTTTTTTCTAGTTCTTTCAAAGTCGTAGGCTACAAATTTCTACTCCCCACCCTCTTTTATAGACTAAACATTTCCGAGCGGATTGAGATTAGGACAATTTTCAAGTCTAATAAAAAAGAAATCCTGCGATGTTCTTGGTGGGATTTAATTTTAAGTAAAAAAAGGTATGATAACTTGCAAAATTATAGATGCTCATGAGAATGGATAAGTAATTTCAACAACTTGAATCAAATAAATGTATCACAAGCGCCATATAACAAGGTGCATTATTATTTTGAAATGCAGGAAGAAAAATGGAAAATATCGAAGTGCGGCTTTTTTTTTTTTTTTTTTTTTTTTTTTTTTGTCGCTTAGTGTATAATATATAGGGAGAGGGAGAGATAAACGAAGTGATTGCAATAGGTCGATTTCTAAAGAAATCAACCTAGAAGTAGGTGTTGCCATTTGAAATTTTTGAAATTTTGTCACTGTAACCGTAACTGTTAGAGTTTAACTGTTTTTTTTTTTTTTTTTTTTTTTTTTTTTTTTTTTTTTAAATTCTTGAGCGCATACCTCAAAATACCTTCCATCAAAATTTTATTCAGTTACTGTTAACGGTATGACAACAATGGTCCCATATATCGGGCAGTTTTTTTTATAATCGCTCTGTATAAGCAAATGTTTTCGTCGCTCGTTGGCTCAGCTGGTTACAGCGTCATGTTGATAACGGGATGGTCGTGAGTTCGATCCTCGAAGGCCGAAGTGTTGCTCTTTTGCAGATAATTAATAAAAAGATATCAATTGATAAAAGAAAATCTTACAATGCAATATTCTATTTTTTTTTTTTTTTTTTTTTTTTTTTTTTGTACGTACAAAGTTAAAAAAAAAAAAAATGCACTGGAAGCTTTTTATTGTGGAGCCTAAAAAGCATAAAACAAAAATTTATTCTTGCAACGACATGCTATAAAAAAGATAAAAATTTCAAAGAAAAATATTTCACTTTCGCAAGAGATGAAAATTTTTAAATATTCAAAATATTTTAAAAAGCATTCGAGACCAATATTTTTTGTATAAATATACGTTCAAAGGTCTCGAAAGGTCTTTAAAAATGTTCATCTCTTGCGAAAGTAAAATATCTATATTTTTCTCTAGAATTTTCTTAGTGTTGAAACTTTTATTTCTTTATAGCATGTCTTTGTAAGTATAAATTTTATTTTATGTTTTTTAGAGCTCCTCAACAGAAAGCTACTACTGTTAAGAAATGTATTTTTACTTAAATTTTTATTTTAGGACTGAACAAGAATAAACAATAGAGAGAACTCTAAGTTTTCAAGCATTTCGAACCCTTTAACATTTAATGGTTTTGCAGTGAAACCACGCAACCATGGTTCAATATCGTCCCTTTGTTTGTGAATTATTTTTGTCACTTTTCTGTGTTCAGTCGATAGCAGCGCTCATTCGAAATTTAACAATCGAAGATTGAGTGGAAGCAAAAGGAAGAGCTCATTTTAGATGTCTTAGCAGACGCGAGTAACTGCTTAATTGATGCGCTCGTGCCTGGTTGTTTACTTCGAGAGTTATTTTGAATTGAACGTCTCGAAAATTAAAAATGCTTATTTTTCTTTCTGTTTAGGATCATCTATATAACCAACAATCATTTTAGCAATTTTCAATAGTTAGTTAGTAGGTTTTTCAATAGTAGGTAGTTTCAATAGTAGGTTAAAGAGTTAAAATGCACCCATCGTGGCTCCTACCTTAAGAACAGAGAGTAGCAGGAGAGACCAAACTAGGTATTATAAGCCTACACTAAACTTTTCATTGAGATTAAGTAGCATGCGAGAGACCTACGGACGAAATTTCTGACATCTATGGGCATGAAAGCGTGGTATGAAAAATCATTTACCGTTCCATTACAGGGTTACGCAAAAGAAATGGAATAGAGTACTTGGAAATTTCCGGTTGTGCGCTATGTTATTGCTGTAGGAATATTTTTAAGTACAAAATGGGGTGTGTATGTACATATTTTATAAATAATATAGAGGGCTACCCATAGTTAGCCGAAGACATTCTTTTTCATTAAATGTAGTGGGTGGAAGTTCATTACTACATACTACCCTGTCCAGGAATTAAAATTTATTGAAATGTTTTTTGAAGTGAATAGGAGGTTGTTACTTAAGTTTAAAGGAGTGGTGCGGACGAAAGTCGTGTGAATAAACTTTTAATTCTATTTACATGCATTTAAACTCTTCCTAATCTAGTCTGAATAGTTTTTAACGTAGGTTTATAGGCAGTCATTGCTATTTTACCTCTTAATCTGCAATATGCCTTTACAGTATTGAAATACGGGATAACAGACTAGCGCCTGAGTGCTACACCAGATTTATGTATATATATATATATATATATATATATATTTAATGCTATAGCTCCGCTCATTTTGAACTAAATCTTACAAGATGTGAAGCAAATTATAGTGAATACGGACATTCAAATAATTCTATTTATTTATTTATTATTTTGAGGGCAGGTGGTTGGGAAGGAGATTGTGTGACCAAAAATGGAAAAAAAAAAAACATGCAATTATTAATAAACCAAGGTTTGCAAAAATGTGCAATAAAATTTTGTAAAAATGTGCAGTGTGATGACTGCAATGCGGATTCTAGAACAACAAAATATCTTACACGAGGATTTATTTTTTCCTCTTGTAGGACGGGAGGACTATTAGTTAGTTCCCCATCATATTATAGGTATGGGGAACTTAGGTAATCGTGAAAATTTTCGACCTCGGTTTTTTGACATTCTTACACGTTTTCAGGTGTGAGGAATCCGAAAATGACAAAATTTGTAGGGTGTCTGTTAGTGTGTTAGTCTGTGTACACGATATCTCAAGAGCAAATGGTCGCAGAGAGGTCAAATCAGTTTTAAAATATTACTTTCGATACTGTCAAGAACCCTATTCATTTGCAACATTCGAATTCAAAAAATTCGTAAGTTATTAGAAATTTACGATTTTCTTAACATGGGAGAGTAGGACAAAAATTCACTTAAACGTGCATTAAATGGAAACTTTTTACTGTAAAAATGTCAGACCAGTTTTAAAATATCAGTTTTGATGCCGGAATGAACATCAGTAACTATAAATAGGCTACTTTGAAAATTTCGCAAGTTATTGGAAATTTACGAATTTCTTAACATGGCAGTATAGGGCAAAATTTCACATAAACGTCAATTTTGAGAGATATTTTCATCGTAAAGATGTCAGACTACTTTTTAAATATTATTTAGGACACTGAAATGAGTATTAATGACTATGAATTTTCCAATATAAAAATTTCGTAAGTTATTGGAAATTTACGAATTTCTTAACATGACAGAATAGAGCAAAATTTCACATAAACGTCAATCTTGAGGGATATTTTCATCGTAAAGATGTCAAACCACTTTCTAAATATTATTTAGGATACTGGCATGAATATCATAGGCTATGGTTTTTCCAATTTAAAAAAATTCGTAAGTTATGTGGAATTTACGATTTACTTAACATGCCAGAATAAGGCAAAATTGAGCATAAACCTCCATTTTGAGGATTCTAAATACATTAGACAACTTCAAAATTACATTTATGATATTTGTTTGAACATGATTGAATACAAATATTCCAATAGGAAAATTTCGTGAATTATTCGTAATTTACGATTTTATCAACCTAGCGAAATTGTAAATTTTTCATATAAATATGAATTTTGAGGATTATTGCATTGGAAATAGTAGTATGAAAACTAAACAACGGAATGGACCCCGATAAAATGAATTAATAGATTAGAATGAGATGAATATATCGAAGTGAACGGTGGATAGCCTATTAGGCGGGGATTTCATTCTGTCACTGTGTCAAGCTTTGGTCAAATTCATTTCTCTTAACATGATTATAATATGTCTCGCACTAGAAATTTACGAGAACATAAATAGGATGGGGAACTGAGCAAAGTCCACCTATGCCAACTAGTTTTTTTCAGGCAGAAAGAATCAAAGAAAAAAAAAAATCTTTACCTTCCTGCCGACCTTTGATAAAAGTTCCAGTTAAAAAGAAGGAAAGAAATGACCTCTCGTCTAAAATTAAAATTTGATTAAAACAAATTAAAATTTTGTTCTTTCTTTTTTTCTTTTTAGTATAATTTCAGGCAAAATTTATGCGCACACACACACACACACATAAATTAATCTGTAAAAATGCGTTGTTCTAAAAAATATTTAGTGAGTCCTAAAATCGTGCTTGTACATCGCGTGAAAGCATTTTCCTATGGCAACTTAAGAGACTTCTTTCATTGCTTTATACTCATTCAGAAGATTTATTTGTAAAAAAAAATCCAGTCTCAAATACACGAAAAAATGTTCATAGTGTGATGTACGGGAGGATTAAAAATGATCCTAATCCAGCTACTGAGAAAAGATTAAGTAATAAACAGAGGGAGGGGAAACACCTCATCTAGGGGTATCAAAATATATTTTCCTAAAGATTTCATATTTTGATCAGCCTTTTAATGATCGGGAAAAGAAGCAAGGAATTTTGCAATATCCTCTCCCTACAAGTGCTGAAATTATGGGTCATTTGGAAAAAAAAATTAAACCAGTACCGCGCTACTAGTCAGCTCAAATCGTCCAATCATAAACTTTTCAAGCCTATGTGGAGACGTGCATGGAATGACTGATATATTAAAAACAAAAAATGACAAATTCCGATAAACGGGCAGTCACCCAAATAAAATCTCTCAATATAAAAGACACTCAAACGAAAGAGCTTCTTAAGGATCACTTTGACAAAATACCCCACTACACGCCCACAAAAAAAAATTCCCACTCCGAAAGAGCAGGAATAGACCGTACTCACCAGCATTGGGTGCCGTAGCTTTGAAAGTAGGTCCTACAGGTGTTCCGGAGATGATCATCCTCGTCTATCCGAGCTAGAACACATGAACCGCTGTATCCAAAGAAAGAAAATTTGGCACAATAATTTCCAACAAATATTCTATCGACACCACCCTACAAATTTCTCTCCCGATCCTAATCTAAAATAACATCGAACTTTTCCTTCCACTTTCGCATTACGACAAAGGAGGCGTCAGCTATAATAATTCTTCATCGCAAACGAGAGGAGATGAAAAAGACGTCGAATTAATCCTTTTTCTGGGCAGAGAAACAAACATCAAAAAGCCCCTGTCTAATCTCCACAACTAAAACAAAGTTCGAACGTCGGGGTGTGCCCTCCAAAAAATGTTTCTTCTCCCGACAGAGCGCCAGGCAGCGAAATATTTGGCAAATGTTCGCGCTTGGCGAAGACGGAGGAAAAGCATAGATTTTAAAGATCTCTCAAAGCAATTGTGTATTTTCTGCTCTTTATCACTTAACGAGAGGAAATTTAATTCGCTGGAATAGCGTACGACACGATGTCGCGTTTTCACGACAGACCGAGGCAAAAAGGAGCGATTATTTAATAAGTCGGGCGCGTAACAAAATCTGGGGCGGAAATTGTGCGTAAAGTAACAGCTGGGTGTTAAAACGAGGAGTCATTCACCCAGTGGCGAACAATGCGATTTTAAAACTTCATACTCGGGTCAATAGGATCAGATCAGGTGAAAAAAGAAATCCTCAGTGAATCTACTCACTGACATTGAATCAGTTACGATTTTAAATATCGAAATAAAATTTAAATTTGTAATTTAATACTAATTGTTAGCAGAACGTATCCATCAAAATCTGTTCATGAAATGAAAAAAAATTATAATAATAATAATAATAATCTGGTGTGTCACTCACACGACTTTCTCTTACCCTGAAATTTAATACTATAAAGGTTGCAGATTAAGAGGTAAGATAACGAGTACTGTTATGTAAACCTATGCTAAATAATTCAAATTAGGCTTCGAGTTTTATAGGGTAATTAGTTCTGTGTGAGGAGGGCTACCGCCCCTCCCCCCCTCAACCCCCCGATTCATGAATGCATCTACATTTATATAGAATTTAATTCTGATATTAAAATTAAAAGTTTACTTAAAATTATACAGGCAATTTTCATACGCAACATATACGCAACATTCCTTGAAACTTATCAATCTTGATCAAACTTTTCCAGCAACAAACGTATATTAACTTCAAAATACAACATTTGGATCTCCTAAAATTATTCGTTTTCAAGTCACTCTTCTAAGAGACACGACAAAGATCAAACGTAACGTTAAAAAACTTGACTACGGTAATCAGAAAGCCTCAAAACGTGTAAATATACAGAAAACAAGAGATGAATATGTAGCTTAAAACATACATTATTTATCATATCTCTATGAGGAATTTATTTTAATTCCCGAACTTGCTTTCCTGAAAATGATAAAATATTATTAGTAAAGCACATCCACTAACAACAAAAAAGAATGTTATCGCTCAAATATTGGCAGCCCTGTATATCTTTCCAATATTAGATACAGACCACATCACATGGTGCACCTAAATACAATCCTATAGTAATCCTATACATGGCCCAGCCTGAAATATAGTTACCATCCATTTGCAACGATTGTCGCACTTTTATCTAGTTCTTTTAATGTTGATAACACACACGCAGACCATACGCTAAAAACATGATTTTCGTATTCAGGGGACCTCTGAACAAGTTAAACTCACCCTAAAACAATACTTTCTCTACCTTGTGGGTAAGAGAAAACTCTCAACGAACAGTCAGTGATTTCCCTACCCTATTCTACACGAGACATGTTTTTATGCATATAAGAAACATATACATGTCCGTTTCATTTGGTTTAGTGCAGTGAATAGATGTTAAAACTCTACTTACTGCAATTTCTCCCATAGACGTAATGCATGTGAATACTCTTGGGTGTCCCTGTACACGAACCATTTGCTTCATCTCAACAAAAAGCTTAGTGTAGCCTCTCTATAGGATACACATTTAGAATACCGAGTTCTTTCCCTGTCTTTTTCTTTATAAATTTGAAACATTTACGAAAGATGATATTTTTAATTCTAAATAGAAATTTCAAAAAAAAAAAAAAAAAAAAAAAAAAAAAAAATGTGTTTTACAAATAAAAGTCATCCCCTTCCAACCGACTCGATAGCAATCAAACTTAGCACAATGACTGCGTCAAGTTCTCTCCATTTCCAGCAATGGGAAGAGGGGTCCAAAAATCCTATTTTTCTAGTAGCCACATACATCACGCTGGATACTTCTAATGTATTAATTCTCCCTGAGCAGAGGTTTTAAAAAATTCGAAACGATTAAAAAAACATTCTAAAATTATGTTTCCGTCAAATTTTCATGCATGTTTAAAACATGATTTTACTGTGAATACTTCAAAATAACGTTAACGTAGGGTTTTGGTACCAGGAAAAACGTACCCAACAAAACATCCCCGGGAAAAAACCCTCGAATTTTCGCCCCTATGTATGCTGTCGAATCATGTGTGTCATGTAGGTTGTCGAAGTTTAATTACTATTAAAAATAGAAATTATATAGGGTCATAGAGTGCTCCAGTGATGGCATGCTCCAGTAATTAACATCTGTCCCGAAATAATAAATAATAAAAATAATAAAAATCATATTTTACATATAAGAATTTTAACATTTTATGTCAAACACTGGAACATAGGTTGCCAATTGCTGATAAAATGAAAAACTGGCAGTGTCAATGACTGGAACATAGAGTAGGTGTCCAATAAAAATTCATAAAAAAAATAATTCTTATCAAATGTATGTATTTTAACATGTATGTGGTTCTAAATGTCTTTCATACCACATGTACTAACTTAAGATTTCTAAAAATATTTTCTCATGACAAGAACATTATTAAAAACATCAGAGATTGCTCTAAAAGTGTCAATCACTGGTGCACTTACCCTATATGTACATATATATTAAAATAATAATAAAAAACATAGCATGCTTTGGCAATAAAGAAACTGTCTTCTATATCTATACTATGTTATATAATAGCGGTTAACATGCATAAACATGGACGGCGACTTATCAAAATTCCATGGGAGAGGGCACAATGGGTCTAGTTTTTTCCGAGAGGCAATGCCCTTCGTTCCTCTCCACATCAAGTTTTCCTTAATTCTCTTTTTATCGCTTACGGGTGCGTCCGAGACCGTCGACCATTACCCATTGCGCAGTACTAGAGCGACGTTAAACCCAACCAACCCCCTCCCCCCCTAATAAAAATTTATATCAGAAATAAAAAGTTTTTTTTTTTTTTTTTTTTCTGTTTTGAGAACACTTGCTGTTCTTGTGTTAAACGACAGATTGTTATCACTTAAAAGAAAATGTCATGATTGAACACTATTTCAGAATAATAAATTTATGTTCCAAAATGGGATTATAGTAGTGCTAGATACCCAAATCTAAAAGTTCAGTCCCTAAATTTGCATACAATTGACTAGCTCCAGCTTTAACTTGTAAAATCGATTTATAACACCCAGCCCTAGGTTACCTAATTAATTCGCTTTGTTCCAGAAGCAGAAAAAAACTAGTTGGCATAGTTGGACTCTGCTCAGTTCCCCATCCTATATATGTTCTCAAATTTCTAATTCAGGACATTCTCTTAACATGATAATCATGTTAAGAGAAATGAATTTGGCCAAACGCTTGACACAGTGACAGAATGAAATCCCCGCCTTATAGGCTATCCACCGTTCACTTCGATATATTTATCTTAAATCTATTAATTTATTTTATTAGGGTCAATTTCGTAGTTTAGTTTTCATGCTACTATTTTCAATGCAACAATTCTCAAAATTCCCATTTATATGAACAATTTTCATTTGCTACGTTGACAAAATCTTAAATTACACACGAAATTTTCCTGTTAGAATATTTGTAGTCAATCATGTTCAAACAAGTATCATAAATGTTATTTTGAAGTTGTCTGATATATTTATGATCCTCAAAATGGACGTTTATACTCAATTTTGCCCTATCCTCCCCTGTTAAGAAAATCGTAAATGTTTAATAACTTACGAAGTTTTTTAATTCGAATGTTGCGAATGAATAGGGGTCTGCCAGTGTCGAAAGTAATATTTAAAACTAATCTGACTTCTCTGCGACTATTTATTCTTGAGATATCGTATACACAAACTAACATACTAACGAACTAACAGATTCCCCGCAGACTGACACCATACAAATTTTGTCATTTGCGGATTCCTCACACTTCCAAACGTGTAAAAAAGTCAAAAAACCGAGATCGAAAAATTTCCCGATCACCTAAGTTCCCCATACCTATAGTATGATGGGGAACTAAAATTAATACTGGTACTCTTACCTTATACTATATTGATTCTTCATTCTGTACGGTAATTATATACTTCACTAGATAAGCATTATTTTCTTTATGTGTGCGATTATCACAATTAAGATGATTAAGGTTATCACTGTTCATTGAACGCACCCACATTCCTTTATTTCATGAACTGATATATCTTTCTAAAAACATCCCGATACAAATGATATTTTACAATGGAACAACGTCTATTCAAATAAACTTTTTAGTTCCCCATCATACTATAGGTATGGGGGAACTTAGGTAATCGTGAAAATTTTCGACCTCGGTTTTTTCACTTTTTTACACGTTTTCAGGTGTGAGGAATCCGAAAAGGACAAAATTTGTAGGGTGTCTGTTAGTGTGTTAGTTCGTTAGTTTGTTAGTCTGTTTACACGATATCTCACGAATAAATGATCGCTGAGAGGTCAGATCAGTTTTAAAATATTACTTTCGACACTGACAAGAACCCTATTCATTTGCAACATTCGAATTTAAAAACTTCGAAAGTTATTAGAAATTTATGATTTTCTTAACATGGGAGAATAGGAAAAAAAATTCACTTAAACGTGCATTTAATGGAAACTTTTTACTGTAAGACTAGACTTTTTACTGTGTCAGACCAGTTTTAAAATACCGGTTTTGATGACGGAAGGAACATCAGTAACTATAAATAGGCTACTTTGAAAATTTCGCAAGTTATTGGAAATTTACGAATTTCTTAACATGGCAGTATAGGGCAAAATTTCCCATAAACGTCAATTTTCAGAGATATTTTCATCGTAAAGATGTCAGACTACTTTTGAAATATTATTTAGAACACTGGCATGAATATTAATGACTATGAATTTTCCAATATGAAAATTTCGTAAGTTACTGGAAATTTACGAATTTCTTAACATGGCAGAATAGAGCAAAATTTCACATAAACGTCAATCTTGAGGGATATTTTCATCGTAAAGATGTCAAACCAATTTCGAAATATTATTTAGAATACTGGCATGAATACCATAGACCATGATTTTTCAAATTTAACAAATTCGTGAGTTATTTGGAATTTACGATTTACTTAACATGGCAGAATAGGGCAAAATTGAGCCTAAACGTCCATTTTGAGGATCATAAATATATCAGACAACTGCAAAATAACATTTATGATACTTGTTTGAACATGATTGACTACAAATATTCTAACAGGAAAATTTCGTGTGTAATTTAAGATTTTGTCAACGTAGCAAATGAAAATTGTTCATATAAATAGGAATTTTGAGAATTGTAGCATTGGAAATAGTAGCATGAAAACTAAACAACGGAATTGACCCCGATAAAATAAATTAATAGATTAGAATAAGATAAATATATCGAAGTGAACGGTGGATAGCCTATTAGGCGGGGATTTCATTCTGTCACTGTGTGAAGCTTTGGTCAAATTCATTTCTCTTAACATGACTATAATATGTCTAGCACTAGAAATTTATGAGAGCATAAATAGGATGGGGAACTGAGCAGAGTCCACCTATGCCAACTCGTTTTCCTGTATCAATCTATATAAAAGCGCTGTCCAGTGGCGGATTTAAGGGGGGGGGGGGCTAGGGGCTGAAGCCCCCCCCCCCCCCCCGCAAAAAACAATGTCATTCATAATTGAATTTTGCAATTGTAAATTTTTTATTGGTCTAGAATAACACTTTGAAAAATCTTAGCCCCCCCCCCCCCCCCAAAAGTCAAGTTCTGGATCCGCCACTGGCGCTGTCTGCTGGTTAACATGTACAAAAATATAATCAACCCGGTATTCCAATGCAGACATTTGACAGGGACGAGGAGACGCTCACCGCTCTGGGAGCAGTGTCGAGCGATTCTAGCTATACTAGGCCCCTCCTCCTGTAGTTTATTGGTCTAATCTAAACCTGTAGATGGCGCTGTGCGCCGATATTAATGTTCTGTTTTCTTCTTTTCTCTTAGTGTGTTCTTCGTGTTCGTTTATGTTGTATGTAATAAATGTGTGTAGCCGTAATTTGCTCTCCTATTTTTTTGGAATTATGTCTTGAATTCAACTCCAATGAATAGACAGGAAACTCAGAGGCCGGCAGTCCCCACGAATCTGGACCGATAAGGTAAGATATTTACCTTATTTAAATATAATATTCTGAAATGTTTATTAATCATTATATATGAAGGATATATCTGAAATGAGTCGCCAAAGTAGCGACGTGTGTTTGAATGATGATTTTTATAAAGTCGTTAAGAATTTTAGCGACACAATTATTGGCGCCCGAACAGGGACTGCCAGGCCCTTAAATATTATTTAAAGCTGTTACTTATACTATAGTCCAAATTTGTAAATTAAATCAATATGGCTGTCGAACTTGAAAAATTGAAGAGAAAAAGATCTACCCTAAAAGGATTATGTACGAAACTGATTAATACAATAAATATAAAATTAAATGAACCCGACGAAGGGTTAAATGTTTTTGAATTAGAATCACAGTTAGAAAAACTGCAAGTAAAGAATAACGAAATTATAGAAGTTGAAGATCAAATTGAGGCCAAAATCACGGATCTCAACGAGCTACAAACCGAAATAGAAACGAGACAAGAATACAGAGATTCAATTATTGATGTAAAAGCTCAAATTATCAATAAGATAGAGAAAATTAAAAATTTAAACGTTACTCCGATCTTATCGCAGCCAAGAAATGAGCAAACAACCAATCTGCATTTAGAAAGAATTAATAATAGTTCTGTGAGACTACCCAAGTTATCAATTCCTGTTTATGACGGTTCTCCTGAAAACTGGACTGAATTTTGGAGCCAGTATGAAATTACAATACATAATAACAACAACATTTCTAGTGTGCAGAAATTTGTGTATTTACGCAGCTTTTTAAAAGCCCAAGCTTTAACAGCTATTCAGGGTTTAGCACTTTCAGATCAAAATTACAATACTGCAATTGATTTATTAAAATCTAGATTCGGAAAAAAAGATATTATAATAAGATATAAAATTGACGCGTTATTAAATTTGAACCCTGTTAAATCTCCAAATCAAATTAAAGAATTACGCTTACTGCACGACGCCCTTGATATTAATATTAAATCTCTCGAAAATTTAGGTGTGGATTTAAAATCTTACGGAAATTTGTTATTTCCAATTGTTACAAAATTAATACCTACCAGTATTATCATAGACTATAATAAAATGAAAACAGAATCCGAGGAATGGGATGTACAAGATTTGTTAAAACATTTAAAATTAGAAGTTCAGACTAGGGAAAAAACCTTTTTATTTTTAAAACGCGAAGTAGAAACTCACAATAGCGGATATAAAAACTCAAATTCCAGATTTGATTCAAAATCATCGGAAAATAATAATAATAATAATGCTTACTACCGGAAATCTGGTTCGGGATATAAAAATTCTAACACAATGCAAAAGGCATCAGCCTTTAAATTAACTGTTAGTAAATGTATATTTTGTGTTGATGCAAATAACGATCATGACAGTAAAATGTGTAAATTAAATGTAGAGGATAAAAAATTGTCTTTACGCAAACAGGGAATCTGTTATTTATGTTTCAAAAGAGGTAAACATACCGCAAAATTCTGTTTATCGGGTCTCAAATGTGACACGTGTTCAGGAAAACACAATACATTAATTTGCTATAAGCAAAAATCGGAAACTCCAACGGCTCATATGAAAGATAAAAATCACATCGAACATACCCAAACAAATAATTCTGAGAACAGTGTTTGCGAAAATGATAATTCTGTATTGTCCTATAAGTGTCCTGTACAAAATCCGCTTGAGAATAATGAAATATATTTACAAACTTGCTTCGCAAGAATAACAAATAGTTCTAATTTAAACTCTCTAAAGTGTGCCGTATTATTCGATAATGCATCCCAAAGAAATTTCATAAACATATCACTCGCCCGTGAATTAAAATTGCCGGTGATTAGAAAAGAAACTTTAATAATATATCCGTTTTCATGTGATCATCCTCAATCAAATGAATATTCAGTCGTAAATTTCGAATTGTCTCATTTAAAAAACCACAAACAGAAATGTTATGTAGAGGCATTGGTCGTAAATCAAATCTCTTTTACGAAGTTACAGATTCTGGATGACGCATCATTTCGAAAACTTTGGGTTTCGAGAGAGGGGGAAAGAAATAAAATTCCGCAATTGCATTCGAAGGCTCCAGACATTCTAATTGGCGGCGGGTTATTTTGGAAACTGCAAAAAAATAAAAAGAAAATTAATCGTTCGTTGTTTGCTGTAAATACATTATTCGGATGGACACTCTCAGGGAACAATAATTCAGGAAACGATTCAGACAACTTAATTACTGGCGCCAGCGTGTTAAAAATTGAATGTGGTAACTCTTTTTGTTTACATGAAAACCATCCAAGCATGAAAATAAATGAGTCATCGGAATGTACGGGTAATGATTTGCAAAACTTGTGGTCGTTAGATCTTTTGGGAATAAATGATGATAAATTGATTTCTGCTTCCGATCAGGAAATAATAAATAAATTTGATAAACAGTTAGAATATAAACAGGGTCATTATGTTACTCATTTATTATGGAATGATCATAGTATTGACAAATTTGAGAATAATTTTGAAAACGCTAAACGCCAATTCAATTATTTGAGAAAAAGATTAAAAGCGGATAAATGGATTTTCGAGCAATATAGGCAGATAATCACAGAACAAAAACAATTGGGTATCGTTGAAGACTGTGGTCGCACAAAAAAGGAGTATTTCGCTCCACATAGAGAAATTGTAAGACGGGAAAAACAAACATCAAGGGTACGAATTGTTTTTAATTGTTCCAGTAGAGTATCGGGGTGTAAATCTCTAAATGATTGTCTCGTAAAAGGGCCATGTCTTACACCTCCAATTTTGGATGTAATTAATAGATTTCGAATGTTTAAGATTGCGTTTTGCGCAGATATTGAAAAGGCGTTTTTAATGATAGAAATCGCAGAACCCGATAGAAATTTTCTAAAGTTTTTATGGTTTGACGAGGATACCGAGAATTATAAAATAATGCGAATGACCAGAGCTACATTTGGTTGTACAACTTCTCCTTTCTTTTTAACGGCAACAATTAAGAAACACATTAAGGAATATAAGGAAATTTATCCGGATAGTTATGAAATGTTAAATTCAGCTCTGTTTGTGGACGAATTGCTTTATGGCTCAGATACCGTTAACGGTGCCTATGAATTAACTTCTACTGCGGTAAATATTTTAGCAAAGGCTGGAATGAAATTAAGAAAGTTTAGTACGAATTCACAGAAATTAAAGAACATGTGGGATAAAAATGATTGTTTTTCGGAGGTAAATAATGAAAATGTAATAAATATTCTTGGATTGGTGTGGGATAAAGATAGTGATAAATTAGGATTAGCTTTGAAATCTATAGTTGAAAATTTGGATATATCGGTATGTACGAAAAGATATGTATTACATACAGCTGCAAAATTTTTTGATCCTATTGGGATTATATCTCCCTTTTTAATTAGGGTAAAGTGTTTTCTTCAAAGAATGTGGGAAAGAGGTATGGATTGGGATCACGAATTGCCGGATGATCTTAAGGGAATTTGGATAAAGTGGTGTAACGAAATTAAGGATTTATTAGAAATTCGAATAGATAGATGCTATTTCACGTATGTTGATTTGAAAAATTCGCGTGTAGAATTACACATTTTTTCAGATGCTTCACCACTTGCATATGGTTGTGTTGCATATTTTCGGGTTATCAGTAATGATAAAAAATGTTATGTAAGTATGATTATGTCAAAGGCTAGAGTTGCGCCGCTAAAGAAACTAACACTACCAAGATTGGAGTTAATGGGAGCGGTGATAGCAGCTAGAGTAGCGAAATATATTTGTGATATATTTAAGGAAATTAACATCGAGAAATTTTATTGGACCGATTCTACTATTGTTTTACACTGGGTGAAGGGATCGGCGAAACAATGGAAACCCTTTGTTAAAAATAGAGTAGTTGAAATTCAGGAATTGTCAGTACCCGAAAATTGGTCATATTGTAATACAAAGGATAATCCCGCAGATTTAGTTACTCGTGGTATTAGCGCAAATGCGTTAGTTAATAATGATTTTTGGTTTAAAGGTCCAAAATGGTTATCTGAGATAAATGGTAAAGGTAATGATATTGGGGAAAAGGTAAACACGCAATATATTACCGAAGAAAAAAGGAAACCACCTGAAAAAATAATTCAGTTTAAAATCTGTATAGAAACAGTTGAACCAATATTGGATCTAGAAAAATATAGTAACATTTTAAGAGTCCTCAGAATTACGGCATGGATAAAGAGATTTCTTAACAACGCGAATCCTAAAAACGAGAAAGTTAGCGGTCCATTATCGGCAGAAGAAATTGGTAGTGCGCAAACAATATGGGTTAAATATACACAAAAAATTAGTTTTCCGAATGAATTAAACTGTTTGGTAAATGGGGAACCTATTTCTAAAAATTCAAATTTAATTGAGTTCTCACCATTTTTGGATTCCGTAGGAATAATGCGCATCGGAGGAAGGCTTCAGAAATCAAATTATTCCTTTAACGAAAAACACCCGATCCTGTTGCCTTCAAAGGGTAAATTAATTGATTTGTTAATAAAAAATGCGCATGAAAAAGTTTTCCATTTTGGCATTAATGATACATTAGTACAATTACGGGAGGAATTTTGGGTAATCAAGGGCAGACAGGCAGTAAAAAGCGTATTAAGAAGATGCAGAATTTGCATAAAATTTAATTCTAGAGCTGGAGCCCAGATATCAGCTCCGTTACCTGCAGATCGTATCAATGAACAAAAGCCATTTGCAGTGATAGGCCTTGATTTTGCAGGCCCTTTATACATCCGAAATACGGATAGCAAAATATATATTTTGTTGTGCACATGCGCTATCACACGAGCAGTGCACCTAGAATTGGTAGAGAACCTTTCTACAGAAACATTTTTATTGGCCTTCAGAAGAATAGTAGCAAGGCGGGGTCTTTGCCATACGGTTTACTCCGACAACGCGCGAACCTTTCATCGAGCTGATATTGAGTTAAGGCACATCTGGAAAATAATCACCCATCCCGACGTTAAAGATTACTATAGTAGTAATAAAATAAAATGGAAGTTTATCATGGAAATGTCCCCATGGTGGGGAGGCTTCTATGAACGACTTGTGCGATCTGTAAAAACTGCCTTAAGAAAGGTGGTTGGCAAAACCACTTTAACACACACACAACTACATACAGTTATATGTGAAATTGAAGGGTCAATTAATTCCCGACCCATTACATATACATATGCAGACTCAGGAGAACCTTCCCCAATTACGCCAGCACACTTCTTGGTAGGTCAGCGACTTACTACCTTACCTATCGTGCATATGAAACCACATGAGCTTCCTGGAACTTCGGCAACATATATCAAACGTTTTAATCAAAAGGAAAGAATATTGGACCAGTTCTGGTCAAGGTGGAAGAAGGAATACCTTCTACAGCTTAAAAACGCCATGACAAGTCGACACTCCAGTATTCGTGAATATACTCCAAATGATGTTGTGTTAATCCACGATTCCAAATTGCCACGGCACTTGTGGAAATTGGGAGTAATTACAAAAGTGTTTCCCGGTAGAGATGGAAAGGTTCGTTCTTGTGAGTTAAAAACTTCAACAGGTACAATGAGACGTCCTTTCCAGTTGATTTATCCTGTTGAGATTTTTGAAAGGGACTAAATAAACTTAAACAACTTTTTCTTATTAACTATGACATTTGTGTGGACTTACAATTTGAACTATATTAGATATAGAAATGTCAGATATAATTACAATGGGAAAATGAACATAAAGTTAATGTTCATCCGGGGGCCAATGTGTAGTTTATTGGTCTAATCTAAACCTGTAGATGGCGCTGTGCGCCGATATTAATGTTCTGTTTTCTTCTTTTCTCTTAGTGTGTTCTTCGTGTTCGTTTATGTTGTATGTAATAAATGTGTGTAGCCGTAATTTGCTCTCCTATTTTTTTGGAATTATGTCTTGAATTCAACTCCAATGAATAGACAGGAAACTCAGAGGCCGGCAGTCCCCACGAATCTGGACCGATAAGGTAAGATATTTACCTTATTTAAATATAATATTCTGAAATGTTTATTAATCATTATATATGAAGGATATATCTGAAATGAGTCGCCAAAGTAGCGACGTGTGTTTGAATGATGATTTTTATAAAGTCGTTAAGAATTTTAGCGACACCTCCGGAACGTTTATTTAAACAACCCCTCCTCCCCCCCCCTTCCAAAAAAAGAAAAAAAAAAAATAATAATAATAATTACAAAAGCTGCCAAGAGGTAAGTCTCTTCCACGCGACACGGGGTGGCAGTGTAAGTGATTATTTTGGAGCGGCAATGAAAAATGTAAGATAAAATAGTCCATTTTTGGATTATTTTTGTGCCGGGATTGCACTCCACGCGACAAATGGCATTTCAGAGTTGTGAATAGTTAGTTCTATTTTGTTCACTGATAAAAAGCGCAATCCAAGAAATGGTAATTAGTAATTACAGTTCATTTGCAATGAGCAGTTTGCTTGGAGTAAATAAGTAGAAATGTGATGCAGCTTCTGCTTGGCTGATGATGTTCACTTAGAACTTCACCCTGAGAATTCTTAGGATGTCCATGATTACACATTTGACGCTGATCTGTAGCTAATGCTGATGTTATTTATTTGACAACTGTCAAATCTATCCAGGAAATGAGGAAAGTTTGGGATAAGGAGAATCAAAGGACACTCTTAGAGAGGAAGGCGTTGATTGAGTGGAGAGAAGTTAATTATGTTTAATTAGAATCTATTGTAGTTGATAACAGTAAGAGGTGATCTTAAATTTTTTTTAGGTTGATTTCTTTAGAAATCGACCTATTGCGACCGACCTTCGTTTCCCTATCTATCTATCTATCACGGAAAATTTGTCATCACGATAACTCCCGAAATAATACTCCAAATCGAACCCAATTTGGACAGCGAACTGATCTTATAAATATCTTGGGTGAGTTCGTTAACCAAGTTGCTCTGATTTTTTGTTTTCAAGTGGCAGCCACTTGAATATTTCTAACCCATATTGTAAAAAGGCGAATTTGAAGCAAGATTTGCTTGAAATTTTGCTGTAAATATAAGATATCTTAAGTTAAACGGGGCCACTTGAAGTCAAGCTACCACTTGAAAATTTAAAATCACGATAACTTCCGAAATAATACTCCAAATCGAATAAAATTTGGACTGTGTCTTATCTTATGAATATCTTGGATGAGTTTACTAGGCAACTTGTTCCAAGTTGCGGCCACTTGAAATCACGCTGCCATTTGAAAATGTGCTATCAAGATAACTTTTAAAATACTAAATTGATTCAAACAAAACTTGGATAGTGAATTTATGGTGCAAATATCTTGGATACGTTTACTTGGTAATTTGATCCGCAATTTTGTTTTCAAGTGGAATGGAAGCCACTTGAAAATTTGTCATTATGATAACTTTTAAAACTTAATCAATTCGCATCAAATTTAGGTAGTGGATTTACCATTCATATATTACTGACAAGTTCGCTGGGCGTCTCACTCCGCTTTTCTTTTTCCAAGTGGTGGCCACTTGAAATCACGGTACCACTTGAAATTTTCTTATCACGATAATTTTTGAAATACTTATTTAATTTGAACTAAAGTTCGACATTGAACTTATCATACAAATATCTTATATTTTGAAACACTGCACTGACTCGAACCAAAGTTTCACAGTGAACTTATGCTTTAAATATCTTGGACGAGTTTGCCATGCAACTTGCTCCATTATATTGTTTGCCACTTGAAAATTTGTTATCACGGTAACTTTTAAGAGATACTTAATCAATTCTAATAAAAGTTAGATCAGAGTAAGATAAATATATCGAACTGAACGGTGGGTAGCCTATTAGGCGGAGATTTCGTTTTGTCACTGTGTCAAGCGTTTGGCCAAATTCATTTCTCTTATGAATTTAATATGCTCTGTACTAGAAATTTATGAGAACATACATAGGATGGGGAACTGAGCAGAGTCCACTTATGCCAACTAGTTTTTACTATTGGAGGGAGAAGAGGTAATTTTACATTTAATTGTAAAATTACCTCAAGTTTCTGTTGCCATTTTTGCTATCCTATCTGCTTGTTCATTGCTCGCGACACCCCTGTGTGCCGAGATATGTGCTGAAGTGATATGTGCTTTTACCCATAAGGTAGAGAAAGTATTGTTTTTGAGTCAAATTTTCGAAATTACTTTGTTATATTTACACGTTTTCAGGTTCCCTGAATCCAAAAATCACGTTTTTAGCGTTTGGTCTGTGTGTCTGTCTGTTATCAGCACATCTCAAAAACAAATCATAGCAGAAAGTCGAAACTTAGTGTTTTAAATGTATATGATATGGAGATGCTACTCTAAACTTTCCGCCAAAATGAAGCAAATGGTTCGTGTACAGAGACACCCAAGAGAATTTAAATACATTATGTCTATGGGGAAATTGCAGGTAAGTAGAGTTTAACATCTATAAACTGCCCTAAACGAAATGAAACGAATTTTATTTATATTTTATATAAGTAAAACATGTTTCATGTAGAATACGGTTTAGAAATCATTCACTGTTCTTTTAATGAGCTACACAAAAGAACTAGATTGTAGTGCGACAATACTTGAAAGTTGATGGAAGTGTACTTCAGGGTTGCCGCATGTTATTAATATAAGATTATATTTATGTCCACCATGTGATGTGTACATAACTTTCAGAAAATATACAGGTCTGCCAATATTTAAGCCATAACATTTTTTTACTTTCTCTTACCCATAAGGTAGAGAAAGTATTGTTTTTGGGTCAAATTTTCGAAAGTGAATTTTTGTTATATTTACACATTTTGAGGCCCCTTAAATCCAAAAATCATGTTTTTAGCGGTTGGTCTCTGTGTGTGTGTGTCTATCTGTGAGTCTGTATGTTATCAACTTATCAAAAACAAATTATAGCAGAAATTTGAAACTTGGTATTTTAAAAGTGTATGATATAGGGATGCTACACTAAGCTTTTCGTTGAGATGAAGCAAGTGGTTCGTGTACAGGGACACCCAAGAGAATTCAAATACATTACGTCTATGGGGGAAATTGCAGGAAAGTAGAGTTTAACATCTATAGACAGCACTAAACCAAATGAAACGAATGTAAATTTTTTGTATGCGTAAAAACATGACTCATGTAGAATATGGCAGAGAAATCATTCACTGTTCGCTTATAGGGCTACACAAAAGAACTAGGTAAAAGTGCGACAATAGTTGTAAATTGTTGGAAGTGTATTTCAGGCTAGGCCGTGTTTTATTAATATATGATTATATTTAGATGCACTATGTGGTCTGTATATAATCTTCAAAAGATATACAGGGCTGCCAATATTTAAGCGATAACATTCTTTTTTGTTGCTAGTGGATGTGCTTTGATATGATATTTTACCATTTCCAGGAAAGCTGTTCAGGAATTGAAATGAATCCCTCATAGACATATGATAAATAATGTATGTTTTTAAGCTAAATATTCACCGCTTGTTTTTTGTATGTTAACACGTTTCGAGGCTTCCTGATTACCGAAGTCAAGATTTTTAACGTTAGATCTTTGTCTGTGTCCCTTCGAGTCAATTAAAAACAAATAATTTCAGGCGATTCAAATTTTGTATTTTGAAGTTGATGTGTTTGTTACTAGAAAAGTTTGATCAAGATTGACAAGTTTCAAGGAACGTTGGTGCGAAAGTTGTCTGAATAATTTTAAATGAACTTTTGAATTTAATAAAATATTCGAATTGTATATAAATGTAGGTACAATAATGAGACGGGTGGGGTGAGAGAGCGGCAGCCCCCCCTCACACAGAATTACTTGTCAAATAAAGCTGCTCTGAAGCCTATAAATTGAATTGTATTAACATAGGTTTGCATAACAGTACTCGTTATCTCACCCCTTAATCTCCAACTTGTATTTATAGTATTAAATTTCAGGGTAAGAGAAAGTCGTGTGAGTGACACACCAGATTATTTTTTAATTGTTAGAAATAGTTTCATTTGATTAACCAGAGGATGTGTGCCCCTTTGTCGAGAGGTGGCTCGCAGATTAGGGAGACTGTCAGTGTGAACGAGTATAGTTGAGAATTGTTCTCAGTTATCTTTAAGCCATATTAAAGTCACAATGGAGATTCTACAAATGCAGTTTATACTAAAAGATGATGAGATGGCATCATTGAGAAAATTGCAGAAATTAAGTAAAGACAGCGCCAACTCTAAGCTGATATATATCTTAATTTGACTCGTAATGGTTTTTCATAATATACACATTAAGTTGACTGAACTTATAAACCTTAGAAGTTGAGATACAGCTTTACCATAAACGTCGAAATTTGCAGCACAGCGTGCCGGTTAAACCGGCAACCAAATTAAACCAGTATATCTTTTCATTATGATGTTCTCCCATGCCAAGTTTGCTGCACTTATACACTATAGATGCTGAAGTTAAGTCTTTCTGTAAATTGAGATCATTGCGCTGCACATCTAATCAACGCCTTTTCTTCCCGGGTTCCAACCCGATATTGAGTTTGGGACCATTTCAGCCATAATGTCGTGAGATACGGCGACCGCCTAGTTTTGGTGACATACAGACAAATATTTTCGAAAAATGGGGAAATGTTATTGAGGACGTCTCAAAATGGAAGAGACCGGAAGTCGACAATTTTCATGAATCCAATAAATACAGTCTTCATATGAATATAGAAAAAAAAAATACCTTATACTAAATGAATAAAAACCTTTGGCATCCAATTCAAATTAAAGGGAATTTATTTCCCCTCTCGGCATTCTTTTCTTTGCGGCCCTTTCAATTATGTGTTATAAAAGTTTGAATATGTGTCATCGTGATACAAAATCAGCAGCCAATAGGTTATCGGGTTGATGATATTCGGGTGATCTCATGCATGCACAAACAGAGAATTCAGACTTGGGATATTTTCCCCATCGCCCTTCTAGATGCCATTTTATGATACCCATTGCGTGCGAAACAATCCACAATGTTGTATATTGACCGCCACAAAATTGTACGGATAATTAAGAAGGCTTAATTTTTTCTCCGATCCAACGTAACTGTAGTGAGAGCAATAGAGGCCTGCTTCAATGAACTATTCTCTGAAAATTTATTCCAGCATCCTAATTAATATTTCTTCGCCGCGATATTCACGAACAGTTCAATGCGATGTCACGATCACACTTTGCAAGCGATTAAACATTTATTCTATCGTGACACGATATTCACAGTCTATTAAGACATATGAACCATCAGACAGGCTTGCCTGTTGAGATTCAAAAATCTGTATAGGTATCGTGATAGGTCACACAAAACCAGCTGACTGATTTGAAATTTGGGACATCTCTAAGTGACACGAAATTGGCAGTACAGTGTACACGGATACACAAATGAATTTCAACGCATCCAGGGATGTTATCTTAGCATAATGAAATGACCATGCATCGTTAAAGTTTTTTAAAGAGGAAATTATCGTCATTTTATGGGGCACCCAAGTTCAAGTGCAACACAGTGCAACACGCATCTGTCGCTGCTTTCCTATCCCATTCGTGCCACCTTTCTCTTCGCTTGATGAAGGATGGTTCTTAATTATTTCGACCCAGCGCCATGTGCCTGCAATTCGTGATAATTCCTTAAAAAGTGTCATTGTAGACATTTTAAATTATAAAACCCTATGTATCAATGCTTTTGTATTTTTTCAGTTGTACTGAAGCTAAAAAAATAAAAAAAAAAATGAATGATACTCTAAAACTGCGTCCCTCCCTCTCTTTTTCAGTCGTTTATATCAGATTTCGTTTATTTTTCCTTTTTCTGTAGTCCATTTAAAAGTTCCAAATTTCCTCTCCAATTCCAGGTAACTAGAGCCCTCGATTTACGATTGTAAATCGAATCGAGGGCTCTACATGTAAACGAATTCCCACTCCAGTGTTCTTAAAGTAAGGTGTCACTTCCTGCCTTTTCAAACAACAAAATAAAAACTTTTCCCTCAGTCACCTACCTGTTCGTCACCTTACTCACACCGATCCTTGGCGGCCCAACTTGGCTGCCGTCAAAGCGAAAGGTGGAGGCGGCAACCCATTGGACCGGAGCCCAGTGGTTTGAGGATGGAACTCATCCTCGTCTGACTATATTTAGAATCCGGGAACACGAGAACAACACTACTCCTTGTGTGTTTTCCTCTCCTGTTCTTTTCGAAATCCATAAAGAGAAACACACTTTCTTCCGCTGCATAAACAAAGAGGGTGACATTTGTTAGAGCAGGTTTCAATTAAGACGAAATAAAATTAGAGGAGTCAAAAACTCACAGAAGCGATATATATACAAGTGGAAGAAAATGCTCTAACTCACTTTTAACTTACTTTTTTTCTTCTTTAAATATGAATGAAGAAAAAAAAAAAAATACGAGAAGATATAGAGGAAAGGTGAAACATTTCTTTTTCTCTTAGTCAGAGTTTTCACCTTCATAAATAGCGAATGACTTCGTAAAGTGCTCTATAAAAACACCCTCACAGAGATGGTTAATATATCGATTTCTTCAATCTCGAAGAATATGTTTTATCAAAAACAGCGTATCCGAGAATTGAAACACACGTAAATACTAAACAAGAACTAAAAGTCGCCTGTAGATTAGCACTACGCACTCGTTTTAACATTCAATCCTCAACGTGACCAGACAGAAGAACTGAAATACAAACAAATCATAATCACTCCTAAACATTGTTGGAATGTTTTTTTCAATAACGTTTACCAAACCTTTACAACAAAAGTGTTTTTAAAAACGAAAATGTAATTCCAGCAGACGGACAGAAAAACGAAAACCAAATCACAAACACTTTTCAACTTTGTTGGGAAGTGTTCAAAATGAAAAAAGTGATTCCAATAGACACAAATCCGTAATAGGGCAGAGGAAAGTAAAAGAAAATCTTGCATCAATCCTAAATTATGAAAATCTTCACAACAGTGTTAGGGTCAAAGTGAGTCACTGATGTTTTAGTAAGTATTTTTTTAAAGTGTGAAACTGAAATATAAAAACAAGTATGTTGTGGCCACCACAAGACTTTCTTCTACATTTTCCTATACATATTCAATCAGTAACAATATTAAAAAAGAAAAAGAAATACGTTTTTTTTTTTTTTTTTTTTTGTTAAAAGTAAAAAAAAAAATGATAACTTTGTTTTAATAAATCACAGATTTATAGTTCAACCATTCGTTTTAAAGGTATTGACGAGACCTTTCGAAAGATACCCATCTTGAAAATTTACTCCCCTCGAGGGGGGACTTCCCCCCCCCCCAGGGGTGTGTGGCGAAGCCTCTACACATACAAATTTTTTTCCCCAGTTGACTATCTGTATTATAAATAATTCTTGTAAAATTCATAATGATTACTAAAAAATAATTCTCTTTATGCACATTTATACAAAATTTTGTCCTATATCACCCTGTTAAAAATTTAGAAAAAGCGGGATGGCAACGCAACCTGTAAGACAATTTTTACCAAAAAAGGATAGGCACTCATTTATGTCAAGGTGCAACTACATACCAATTTGCATGAAATTCTGTGCATAAGTTCCTGAGATATAGTGGCCACAAAATTTTGTCACACACACAGACAGACAGACATTTCCTAAAAATGGTCAAAACGTGTTCTACAGCTCCCAAAACGTGCAAATCCATCAAAAACCTGAGGTCGAAAATTTTTACGAATCCAATACTTTCTTCTATTGAATATAGAAGAAAGTAATAAGTAACAATAAGTCCGTATGTCTCAGTCCTCAAGAGTAGGTTTATTTCTTTTACCTCAACAAGTGGTCGCCATTTCAAAACAAAATGGCCCTATTTCAAGTGGGCTCAAACGTGGAGACAAAACTTCGTAGCAAGATGCTTAGCTAACTCACCCGAGCAATTTGTGACAGGACTCTTCTGTCCACCTTTCGTTCATCGTGATGACACATTTTCCAGTGACTGCAATTTGGAAACAAAATGGCAGATCGAGTTGTCTAGCAAACTTACCCAAGATTATTATCCAAAGATTATTATCCAAACTTATCCAAGACAGTCATAAGTGCACTGTCTAACTTTGGCTCGAATCAATGACAATGAGAATTTAAAATTTTCAAGTGGCCGCCACTTGGAAACAAAAAGGCGAAACAACGTGGTCAACGAACTCATCCAAGATATTTGTGAGATAAGTCCAAAATGGTTCGACTGGGTTCATTGTTTTTCCAAGTTATCGTGATGGAAAATTTTTGATTATAAAGGACTCAACTCAATAATGTGTAATAGAATAGGTGAAGCCAAAATCTGTAATAAATACAGATTATTATGTATAATCATTACTTTTTTCCTTCTCTCTCTAAACATTTTTTCCCCCCAATAAACTTCGAACAATATTGAGGAATTGAAATTGCTTTTCTGTACGGTTTTTTAAATTATAGCAACTATGATTTATCTTCTTCTTCTAATTCAATGCAGTCATTTTAACGACTGAGGAGTGTAAACAAAATTTTGTGGCAACTGTATCTCAGGGACTACTACACAGAATTTCATACAAATTGGTATGTAGTTGCACCTTGACATAAATGAGTGCCTATCCACTTTTGGTAAAAATTGTCTTACAGGTTGCGTTGCCATCCCGCTTTTTCTAAATTTTTAACAGGGTGGTTATAGGACAAAATTTTGTATAAATGGTGGATAAAGAGAATTATTTTTTAATAATCATTATGAAATTTAAAAGAATTATTAGTAATAATAACGACCATCTTTTGTCAGGAACAATTCCGGTTTAGACCGCTTCAAAACAGACTTTTGGTAGCCTTTTTTTCCCCCTTAGAAATGCTATGTATTTTTATTTTTTTAATTTTTTTATTAATCTGATTAAATGTTACATCATTAGAAAGATCTTTCAAAACTGAACATTTTTTGCGCTTGCACTTTTCCCTTAATCTCAATACGTAAAAAGATTTCAACAAAAGTTTATAACTAAGATTGCAATTCTAAAATACCCACGGAGGATAAAATTAAAATGTAATATAAAATTCAATCATAAAAATTATGGGCTAATAGTTATTACATCATTTTCTTGCAATCATGATAATGTAGTACTTATCTGATACAAACAAACAGTTGATTGTGACGTCCTATTTATCAAATTAGTTAAAAATAAATAAGGTTACAAATAAGGTACCTAAGATTACTTCGTTACAAATACCTTAGTACCTTTCATTTGGTACCTTATTTGTAACGAAGTTTTGATTAGATATTTTAGAATTAATTAAAATAGGAAAATAATTTCAAAATTGGACATTTAAATTTATGATTGTTGACAAATAAAAATTTACCAGTTATTGTTATATATATATATATATATATATATATATATATATATATATTTAGGTTGGGGGGGGGGGGCATGCATATAAAAAATTCTTATTAAAACGAGTCGTAGAAGGAAGCGAAATAAGTACCGAGTTATATTACGATATATAATATGATACGTTATATTAGACCTATCGTCCTGGGTTAGTAGGTATTTTCGTTCAAAGAAATAGTTTGTTCGTTCGGTGCAACTTGCACATTAGTCCCGTCAGGTACAACTTGCATATTCGTCCCATCAGGTGCAACTTTCACATTAGTCCCCATTAAATATAGTGTCCAGCGAAGCAGGCAAATCATTCGTTGATTCATTACCTTGATTTCACATTCCGTCATTTTTGACGGGGTTATATACTAGTTTATAATAAAGATATTCAACTGGGAAAAAAAAAAAAATATATATATATATATATATGTATGCTCCTACATCGCCTCCCCCTCCCTGGGGGCGGGGGGGGGAAGTCACCCCTCGAGGGGAATAGATTTTGATGATGGGTATCTTTCAAAAGATTTCGCCAGTATCTTTAAAACGAATGACTGAACCATCGATCTGCGATAATTTAAAATAAAGTCATCGATTTTTTTTTTTTTTTTTTTCATTTTCATTTTTAACAAATATATATATGTGTGTGTGTGTGTGTAATATCGAGAATAAAATGAACTTTTTTTGGATATTTAGTGTTATACAAGTTCACTAATATGGAAATCGTACTGCATTATCATGGAAGATAATTTCATTGAATAATTATTTCAATAAATTATTTTTACTGAGTGAATTTACATAGGAAAATACAGAAGAAAGTCATGTGGTGGCCACAACATTCTAGTTTTTTTAGCCATTCTCATTTTACATAAAATGAGGTTGGGAAAGAAGTTTGGGAAACATGATTTTACTGTTTAAAATATCTATTTTCCCCCCACACACGTTCTTTTTTTCCCCATCTCTTTTAATCTCAATGCCCAAACAATCTGTATAATATTTCTTTTGTAGAAAATACGATAGTGACAATAAAATACGCAAGAATAAAAAAATAAAAATATCTGGAGTGACTCCACTCGACTTTCCGAACATTGAGCAATTAACAGTTTTGTAGATAAAGTAAAGAAAGAGGAGTTGTTAAACAAACAAAAGAGAGAAAACCATAAAAGAGTGTGAGTATTTTTCTCCATATATTTACGCTACTGAATTTTTATATTTTACGCTACTGTTTATTTTACGCTACTGAACTTTGAGCCCATAGATCATAATGATAAAGAATTTTTCGTTGTGTCCCTGTAAAAACCTATAAATGCTAGATTCACCAAAATGCTATAGTTAGTGCAACAATGGTTTATAATATTCATATAAATTTTCAGCCCAATTGAATAAGGCGTTTAGATGCTATCGCACTTTTAAAAATTGGGTCCCATAGGCCATAATGATAAATAATTTTTCTTTGTGTCCCTGTAAAAAAAACTTTAAATGCTAAATTCACCAAATCTATAACGTTCGTGCAACTGTGACCTATAACATGTGTACAATTTTTTTGCTCAGATTAATAAGGCGTTTAGACGCTATCACACTTTTAAAAATTTGGCCCCATAGGCCATAGTGATAAAGAATTTTTCTTTGTGCTCCTGTAAAAAAACTATAAGTGGTAGTAGATTCACGAAAATCGATAGAGTTCGTACTAGGGTGACTTACAATGTACGTACCAACTTTCAGCTTATTCGAACAAAGCGTTTAGACGCTAGCGTGTTCACTCACATACATACACACACATACATACATACATCATCGTAAAAATAGTGAAAACGGACTCGGGGGCCCTCGAAACGAATAGAAACATCAAATGCTCAAATTCGGATTTTTGACATGATTACAATACTTTCCTCACTATAGTGTTCGGAAAGTATATAAACAAGTAATATTTAATCACGCGGACTCAGCTCAGTGATATAGTAAAAAATAAATAAATAAAAATAAAATGACGACATTTGTCTGAATTGTCGGCATTTCATACAAAAATTTATTTTTAGAAGTTGCTTTACAACCCTTGCAAGCATCATTTAAAACCCGGCAATACTTTAAAGATAGAAACAAATTATGAACTTTTCCATAAATTCATTGAAAAATGTAATAATAAAAAGTATAATCAAAGAAGGTTTTTAATAAAAGGAAGAAATAATAAAATAAAATAAAATAAAAGAGATGTCGTCAACATGGCGGAAAAGTCGCCATAGGGATTCCTTTATTAAAGCTGTCTTTCCTGGAAAAATATTAAAACGGTCGTCAAACCTGAATTTTATTTTAAAACTTTTCTTTCAGTTTAACTGTCATTAGCGTTTTCATCCCACAAAAACTAATACTAATTTGGCTTCTGGTGAATTGAAATTTTAATTGGACTTGTAAGTTTCAAATTTTAAAGGTAAATAAATTTTAAAAATAAATAAATTGTGAAAATTTCGCATGGGTTTGCTAGTAAAGAAATAATTTTCAATAAAAAAATATTGACTATAAATTGAGATAAAATCTATCCTCTCTCTCAAGTTGGACCAAACTGCACACAGTGTGCAAAATTTCATTAAAATCGGTTCCTTAGTTTAGGAGTTTATCGCGGACAAACATCGTGACACGAAATTTTATTTGAAGTTTTGGTGAAACATTAGCATGGATATCCTATTTTTAAAAATTATTGTAATAATTTTGCTTTTTTTAAATATTTTAAGTAATAGCCATGATTTTTATGTACATAAAGCGTAAACTAAATAATCTACATATTAATAAAATCAGACTTTTGTCTGTAAATTTGTCAGAATCCAAAAAGTTTGCGATATCTTCACGTTTCACACACCATGAAAGCCAAAATGACTTCAAAAAATTTTGTCTGTGTCAGGGTGTCTGTATGTCTGCAACGCTATTTTTGTCCGGGTATCACTGGAGAACGGCTGTACGCAATTCAACGACGCTTGGCAGAAACTTAGATCTTTACCCAATTTATAATTATATCTATCAACGTTCTCGAAATTCCCCTCCGTCTTCCCCTACTGAGGGGGGGGGACGGGCGGGGGAGTAAAAAACACGTTTGTAAGCATAACTCGGCTTCAAATTATTTAACAGTAAAGAAATTGTACATGGGGAGACTAGACATGAGTACAATAAAAAACTATCTGAGATTTGGAAATTTTCGATTTTTAACGAGAGGGAGGGAAAAAAACGATTCTTGGCGGGAAATTTTGCAAATTCCGGATTTTTGAGTAGAACTCTACCAAAAATTGAACAAAGATGTTGAAAAAAGCTACGCAATTTTCTTAGAATATTTCCAAAAACACATTTTTTTTTTTTTTTTTTTTTTTTTTTTGGGGGGGGGGGGGGGGGGGAGGAGGTATACGAGAGGGCAAAATCGAGACATCCAGGGTTTAAAAAAAAACAACCCATATGGGTTTTTTGGGGGTTTTATTAAAATTTTAATACATATATATTTTTTTTTATATTAAAATAATAGAATTTATATATATTTTTAATATATATTCTTCATATTAATATTAAGTCCCTATTTAGAATAAAAATAGCAATTTTGTACTATATATTTAAATTTAAGTTTGTTACTTTTTTTTTTTCCCCATGTTAAAATAATATACATCATGCTCTTGCAACATGTTAGAAAGAAGACCTGTTTAAACCAGTTTCCAGTAAGCAAAAGAACCAGTTTGAAATAGTCCTAGCAGGTTGCAACTGCTATAAACATGTTTTGATCTGTAAGGAAGATAGAACATGACTTTTCATTGGCTGATTGTGACTACCTTTACCTTATCCAAGGAAGGAACTGATCTATGGTGGAAGGTTGATTACTCATTTAGTTGTTAAATCTTCCCATGAATACCTGTGTTATTATTCTTAAGAATTTTTTTTGTTTAAATGGAACACTAGTATATATATATATATATTTTAGTTGATTCTCATCTCATACATAGTATAGTTAATATTTTCTGTTAGTAATTTTAATTTGTTTTATTTTATAATGCCATTTGGTAGTGGTAGAAAAGGAGCTCCTGAATGGTCAGAAGTCAGCTCTTCTAACGAAAACAAAGTAAAATGTGATCATTGTGGCATGGAAGTTAGTGCTAAAATTGAGAGAATAAGAATTCACCTCAATAAATATTTAAAATGGCATAAAAATTCCACTGCAATCAAGTTACAAAACAATGCAAGCATCACTTCATCGCCATTGGAAAATAATGCATCTGCTTATGCAGCTAATTATGAGAAACACGACAGCAATGAAGTATCCGTATCACCCAACGAGATATATAAAGTAGAGTGATAAATGGTAACCCTTGAGAAGGTCCAAGATGAGTCATGTGACATGCTCTCCTTGCACCTGCGTATTCGGTGGTTCCCTTGGTAACAGCTCATTTTCAGTACATTTCTATGGCAACGGTTTCAATGTTCTTGTTTACTTTACGTAGTTTAATATTCTTTTGTTCTAAACCATTTTGATTTTGATTTTACTTCTTTTTTATTTCGTGTAGTTGAACTTTAACCGACAAAATGCTTAAAAATAGTTGAAAAATTATTATTTGTTGTTAAATTTAGCTCTTTAAAAGTTTAAATTTTGTTTTATAAACGCTTTTAAACTTTGTTGGGAAACGATGAGAAAAAAGGTATTTCATTATTTATTAAAATGTGAAATATCTGTAAAATTATTTTAAAAGCAATTTATTTCGGTCATAGGACTGTCATGTTACCTAATAATAATGATAATTTGTCGAACTGATATTTTAAATGCCAAAATAGCGATAAAGGGCCAAACACAGCAACCTATTCGAGCATGTCACGTGATTCATCTTGAACCACGGAAAGCTAATCCTTCATCCATTGAATCAGCACTCTAATTTATATATCTCGTTGTTATCACCAGCAACAATTTCATTTAAAAGACGAAAATTGTTGTCTGATTACACAAAACTACCGATAGCCAAAAACACAACTTAGATTTGAAAGTTGCCATTTTTTTTTTTTTTTAATAATATTGCCTTTAACGTGGCATCGAGCAGTGATTATAAAGAAATGATGAAAGCATTGCGTCCTGGATATTCTGGTCCGAGTGCGGCAGATTTAAGTGGAAAATTGTTAGAAGAAGCATCTTCAGAAGTTGATGATTTAATTAAAAAAGAAATACAAGGCCACATTACTAACAGTTTTACTTTATTATTAGATGGGTGGACGAATGTTAAAAATGAAGCAGTTATTGCTACATCAATTCATACAGGAAAAAATTCATTTTTACTTTCCGAACACTATAGTGAGGAAAGTATTGTAACCATGTCAAAAATCCGAATTGGAGATTTTGATGTTTCTATACGTTTCGAGGTCCCCTGAGTCCGTTTCCACTATTTTTGAGATGATGTATGTATGTGTGTGTATGTGTGTATGTATGTAGTATATTAGCTGGGCGTCTAGGGGAGGGGCAATGAAGAGGTGCGATTAAGATAACTAAAAACATTTATTACGTACACAACACAGTTTACACAAAGATAAAATGATAATATTAGCAGGGTTTCCATCAATAACATTTGCTGGTTTCGAGGCCTAATACACATAACAAGCTCTCTTCATTACTAGGACTAACAGAAAGTAACATATATGAGCACTGACTCGCTCTACAATTCACATTAGTACCTACGCGTACTATTTCTAATAAGTGAGATTATGGTATAGAGCTCTCCATGGCTCTACACACTTATACAGAGCACAACAAGCTCTAATTAGCAGAAAAATGAGCCTGTCAGCCTACGCGCTGAAGGTCTCAACCGATCTCCACTGCAGCCGGATCTCAACTCCTCCGTTTTCATCTCGTTCAATGATACGCATCCGAGGCAGCGCCATCTGTAGGCTGTGCACGGAACTTCCCACAACGCTCTGCCATTCTGATGTTGCGGTGACCTCACCGTAAACCAACCTGGGATACTAAAGGATATCTGCAAAATACAATTAAAAGAAAAAAAAACAAAAAAGAGAAACAGACATTAAAAAAATTATGTACATAAAAATTCACAGTTAACTTTTTCTGTAATGTTTATCAGTCCATTTAGTTCAGTCTATTTAGTTTGTGGACCATAATTTCATATGGTCTGCAGAAGTACTAGTATGTATAGGTCCTTCATGATCGCCTATCTTCTCGACTTCATATCTGTCTTTGGACTTTACTCGCACAACTTTATAAGGACCTAAGAATTTTGGTCTTAGTTTCATGCCGGTTCCAAACTGAGTTCGCTGGATGGCAACTAGATCATTAATTTTATATACATGGGCTTTCTTTCTCTTCTTGTTGTAACATCGGCGATTTTCTTCTTGAATCTTAAGAATGTTTTTTCTTGCTTCTTCACGAATGGCGTTAAGATTATCAAGCATGGAATTTATCCTTTCCTCTTCGAGAAGTTCTAGTATTCTCTTATCTTCTTTCTTTCTCATTGTTACTCCAGTGAGTAGTTCAAAAGGAGTTCTTTTGGTACTTCTCGATGTGGTGGAATTAATAGTTCTCTGAACAGCCTCAACAAACTTGTACCACTTGTTAGGGTCATTTATACATAACTTGGATAATACAGGAATGATTGTTCGATGAAGTCTCTCAATTTGACCATTCCCTCGTGGGATTCCAGTTGTGATGGTGTCATGTTCAATTCCCTCTGATTTACAGTAATCTGCAAATTCCTTAGATATGAACGCAGGTCCACGATCGGATATTATTCTTGCGGGATTACCAAAAATACCAGCTTGCTGTTTTAATTTTTGCAAGGCGTCTGCTGAAGAAGTTGATTTGACTGGATATAGCCACGAAAATTTACTAAATCCATCGATTACGGTGAAAATGTGATTGTAGTTTTTGTTAGTTGTTGGTAATGGACCCACAAAATCGATGTGATACGTGGATAATGGTATATCCCCTTTAGGGATAGGGTTCAAAAAACCTTCTCCTTTTCCCTGTTTCTTATTTACGAGAATACATTCTACGCAACTTTTTACAACGTTATCTACGCATTTTTTCATATTAGAAAAATAGTAGTCTCTTTTTACTAACTCTTCAGTTTTATTAGCCGAAAAATGTCCTAAGGCATGACATTTCTTTACGACCTCAAGTTGCATGATCTCTGGGACAATTAGTACATCCCTATCATTTAACACTTTATATAAAACATTATTTTTTAACACATATTCGTCATTTTGGTTTTGTTGTAAAAGAGATTTCACAGTATTGATAAACTCATCATTTTCTTGAGCAGTAGCAATACGATGAGTAAGGGTATCAGTATTTACAGCCATTACAGGGTGTCGGCTAAGAGCGTCAACATGCTGCATTTGTTTACCAGGTCGATGTTCTACTTCGTAGTCGAATTCCTGTAGCAGGAAAGACCACCTGGCTACCTTAGGTGTCAATTCACGTTTATCTAAAGTTTTAGTGAACGCTTGACAGTCAGTATAAATTTTAAATTTACTACCTAACAAATAGTTCCTAAATTTTTTAAGGGCTTCTACTATCGCTAACACTTCTAACTCATAACTACAGTATTTTTCTTCTTGTACAGAGGTCTTTTTACTCATATAATGGATTGGATAGTACTGTCCATCGTCATCTTGTTGTAATAGGATTGCACCGAATCCTAATTTAGATGCATCTGTATGAACTTCTAACTTATAGCCTTGCTTAAAAAGGTGCAAGACAGGTGCATTAGATAAAATGTCTTTAAGCTTTTGAAAAGCTAATTTCTGCTCTTGCTCGAATTTAAATGGAGTGGAAGCACGTAATAAGTCACTGAGTGGTCTTGCTATGTTGGCATATGAACGAATAAATTTTCTAAAGTAACCCGTTAAACCTAAGAAACTCTGCACTTCCCTAGCATTACGGGGTTCTGGGAAATTTTGTACTGCGAGAGTTTTTTCTACTGAGGGTTTAATCGTGCCATTCTCAATTATGTGACCTAAGAAATCGATCTTACGTTTCAAAAACTGACATTTCTTTAAATTTAACTCTAGACCAAATTTTGATGCCGTTTCTAACACACGTTTTAATTTATCTACCCCTTCATTCTCATCTTTAGATGGAATAATTATATCATCTAAATAAATAATTACAGTACCATCTTTTAATAAGTCTTTAAACACATAATTTACATATCTTTGAAATACTAAGGGACTATTACATAATCCATAGGGAACTTTTAGAAACTCATACTGGGCATTATCGGTCACAAAAGCTGTATATTTCCTACTTTTTTCCTCTACATCAACTTGTAAAAACGCATTCTTTAAATCTAGTGTCGAAAAAACTTTACCCTCCCCTAATCTATCAAATAAATCCTCAATATTTGGCAACGGGTATTTATCTTTAATTATTTTCTTATTTAAAGCACGATAATCACAGCATAACCTTATTCCTCCATCTTTTTTCCTACACACCACTATTGGCGAAGCATAATTTGATGTACTTTCTCTAATTATACCATCCTTTAACCACTGGTCAATTTGTCTGTCCACCTCTGATTTCTCTACAAATGATAATCTGCGAGAGCGTGAGCACACTGGTATATCATCAGATAAAATAATGGACATTTTTAAATCAGTACTTTTTGTTTTAACTGGCTTATAACTTTTTATTAATTCGCTTAATTTCTCTTTTAACGACTTATCTAAAATATAACTGACATCGAATTTTTCTTCTTCTGAAAAATTGCACATACTTGAAAAAAAAGAATCTATCTCATTTTCCTTTCGATCGAATACAGGAAAAGAACACTCATTTGCTTCATCGAAATTGCTTTCCCCCGAATTTAGAAGACTATCTTTCCCCCCTACGCTGGAACTCGAAACATCTGCTTCCTCTTTATTTTGTTGTTTCAAAATATGAAAGATATTATTAGGCAGAATTACGTCGCATGTCAAATTGTTGCATAAAGCACCGATTATGTTTATTGAATCATGATTAGGTAAAGATATTTTAAATTCAGTCAGATTTGCATCTTTCTTTTCATTAAAGCAGCTAACTAGAGTGGTTGAAAAAATAACATTTTTAGTCTGTGGAATGCTATTTTTATTTACAATTAGAATCGAAGAACCAGAATCTTTTAACCCTTTAAGTGGAATATCATCCACTAAAATATCAACATATTCGAGCTCATTAACAATTAGGTTAATCGGACTTGTTTCGGATTGAACTACTGAATTCGTTGGAAGATTTTCACGGAATTCTTTTTTCTCTGAACTACGTTTAGGACACACTCTGGCGAAATGAAATGTTTTCCCTTTTGCACCACAAATATAACACATTCTTTCATGCTTTTCGTGAGTTTGATTAGATACCGAATTACGTACTATGGGATCTTTATTATTATAATGTGTCTTTCTAAAAGGAGTTTTGTTTACAAACCGCTTATTCTCTGAACTTTCGTTTCGCGTATTATTATTAGTTTCAATTAACGATTTACCTCTAGAAGAGTAGAATAAATCACACTCTCGACCTAACTCGTTGGGTTTAAACCAATTTTGACCTTCTCGAACACTAATATGTTCCTTAGTTCTAGAATCCAACGTTTCATATATTTTATCGGAAACTATAAGATCACACAATTCCTTAACATCGTTAACCCCTCTCAATCTACAATAGTAATCAAAAGAAGCGCTTAGACGCGAAGCGAATTGGACATGAGATTCTGACGGATTACGCAACGCATTTTTAAAATTACTTAAACATTCACGCGGCGTTGGTTGGAACTGTCTTAAAATTAATTCCTTAACTTTTTCATAATCGTTAATCTCTTCGGAGGTTACGTACGCAAGAACCTGATTACATTTATCTCCCAATAAATTAATCAATATTTCCGATTTAAATTTAGGGGGTACATTTTTAGAAACGAATGCTTTTTCAAGGGATTGAAAAAATAAGTGCAAAGCTTCCGGTTTCTCAGGTACTGAAATGGTTAATGTTCGAATACTTCTAATTAAATTTTCTAATGATTGTGAAGTAGTTTCTGAATTTGATTGCTCAACATTATTACTAGAATTATTTGCTGCAGCCTGTAACTTTAAATTCTGTAACTCTATTTCTTTTTCTAACTGGGATAATTTAATTCTTTCTATCTCAATTTTGGTTTGTTCTTCTACAGATTTCAACTTTTGTTCTTCTACTAACATTTTAATAACACCTCTAACAAATTCTAAATCATTTTTATAAATATCAGAGCTCTCAATCAAAGTTTTGATTTCAAGTACCTTAGCTTCCGCCGGAACAGTTAGGCCTAATTCTTCAGCAATTGTTCTTAAATCTGCTTTTCTAATGCCTTGTAACACGTTTTGGGCCATTATAACTCTAAATAATTACTTATACCAAAAAATATTTCAATATTTCTACCAAATTAATATCATACTTAAATAGGAACAAAATAATATGAGAACATATTTCTTAAAAATGATTCTATGCTTTTTGTTCTCAAATCAAAATTATCATGATTTTTAAATAAACACATTCAGAACAATTTATACCATCTAATAGAATATTTAGAACAACTTATATATTTCTTAATTATTGCTATATACACATATTTCATATAATATCACCATTATCATTATTCTTTCTTTAATTATTGTTTTCACTTTCGTTTTAAAATAATATTGTTATAATATTGTTAAAATATTATTGCAAACAGTCATAAGCAAAATTATAAAAGATTACTCAGAATATTTTTTCAATCATAATTCTTATTTCTATTCATTTTTCTCAAGTAATATATTTATTTAATTTCATCACACAGTGAAACCAAAAGTGTTCTCAAATATTTCACCATTAATTTCTAATTCAAAATAGTAACTCAAACTCTTTTTGCTCAATGCATTAATCATTATTATGTATTATCAAACACAATGATAAATATATAACAATAACAGTTACCTTTTTTAACTTGTTGGTGGTAATATCGCGGCAGAGTCCCCACTTGTAGTATATTAGCTGGGCGTCTAGGGGTGGGGCAATGAAGAGGTGCGATTAAGATAACTAAAAACATTTATTACGTACACAACACAGTTTACACAAAGATAAAATGATAATATTAGCAGGGTTTCCATCAATAACATTTGCTGGTTTCGAGGCCTAATACACATAACAAGCTCTCTTCATTACTAGGACTAACAGAAAGTAACATATATGAGCACTGACTCGCTCTACAATTCACATTAGTACCTACGCGTACTATTTCTAATAAGTGAGATTATGGTATAGAGCTCTCCATGGCTCTACACACTTATACAGAGCACAACAAGCTCTAATTAGCAGAAAAATGAGCCTGTCAGCCTACGCGCTGAAGGTCTCAACCGATCTCCACTGCAGCCGGATCTCAACTCCTCCGTTTTCATCTCGTTCAATGATACGCATCCGAGGCAGCGCCATCTGTAGGCTGTGCACGGAACTTCCCACATGTATGTGTGTATGTCTGTGAGTGAACACGCTAGCGTCTAAACGCTTTGTTCGAATAAGCTGAAAGTTGGTACGTATATTGTAAGTCACCATAGTACGAACCCTATAGATTTTGGTGAATCTAGCACTTATAGTTTTTTTACAGGGACACAAAGAAAAATTCTTTATCATTATGGCCTATGGGACCAAAAATCTTAAAAGTGCGATAGCATCTAAACGCCTTATTCAATTGAGCAAAAACTTTATACACATATTATAGATCACAAATACTCAATCTGTATAGATTTTGGAGAATCTAGCACTTATAGTTTTTTTACAGGGACACAAAGAAAAATTCTTTATCATTATGCCTATGGGGCCAAATTTTTAAAAGTGTGATAGCGTCTAAACGCCATATTAATCTGAGCAAAAAATTTGTACACATTTTATAGGTCGCATTTGCACCAACTGTATAGTTTTTGGTGAATCTAGCACTTACAATTTTTTTACAGGGACACAAAGAAAAATTCTTTATCATTATGGCCTATGAGACCAAATTTTTAAAAGTGCGATAGCATCTAAACGCCTTATTCAATTGAGCTGAAAATTTGTATGAATATTATAAATCACTGTTGCACTAACTATAAGCATTTTGGTGAATCTAGCATTTATAGATTTTTACAGGGACACAACGAAAAATTCTTTATCATTATGGTCTATGGGCTCAAAGTTCAGTAGCATTAAATAAAACCTCGTGTTATATATGGAGAAAAATACTCAAACACTCTATTATAGTTTTCTCTCTTTTCTTTGTTTAGCAACTCCTCTTTCTTTATTTTATCTACAAAACTGTTAGTTACTCAATGTTCGGAAAGTCGAGTGGAGTCACTCCAGATTTTTTTTTTTTTTTAATGCTGTAGATTGCGAAAGCAACAAGAAAACAGCTACTTACTGTGCACAGATTGCTACAGAAAATATACATTATTGTCAGGAGAAGTTTGGAATTAATATTTTTGCTATATGTACGGATAATGAGAGCAAAATGGTAAAAATGAGAGAAATGTTAGAGCAAAGACATGAAATAATAACATATGGATGTTCAGCTCATTATATAAACTTGTTAGTAAATGAAATTTCATATAAGACAATCATTGGATTTGTTATTGAAGTTAATAAGTTTTTCCGCAACCACCATCAGCCTCATGGATGGCTGAGGGAAAAAGAGGGCTTAAGGGCCCTCTTCACTAACCACCGCCGGAAGCCGAAACTAATGTTATTCAATGGGAAATTTTTCTTTACAAATAACTTATTAACTAATACATATTTTTAAATTCTGCTTTCACATTCTGAAAGTTCCCAGCTGTTCAATGGACGCACCTTTTCTAAAATATTATTTTTTTAATTATTTATATTTTATTTTGAAGCTGCAAAATACGAATTTTCAATATGTGATTTTTTTTCATTTTGCAATTTCGAAATAAAATATTAAAAATTGAAAAATTACATTTTTAAAAAAGGTTCGTCAATTTAACAGTTGGGAATTTTTTGAATGTGAAAACAGAATTTAAAAACAAGACCTTCCGGCTTTTTCGGAAGGGTAGGTTGATTTCTTTTTCCTTATCAAGTAGCCGTCATTTTGTTTCAAAATGGCGGATACAAATTATTAGTGCACTTGGTAGAAATATTGATGTAGGCTATGCACATATGCAGTTTTAAGCAAATCTGTTCATAAATACACTTTTATGTGAATTTAAAATTTTCAAGTGGCCGGCGCTAGGAAAAAAAATGGTGGGTTAAGTTGACAAATATATGAAATGCGTTTGTGAGATAAGTCTACTGTAGACACATAGTTCGAATTAATTCAAAATCTCAAAAATCATTGTGTTGAAAAATTAAATGGCTGCCACTTCGATAAAAATGGCAGAGAAAGTTGCTCATCTAAGATATCGTTGCAAATTTGAAAATCTTTTTTTTTTTTTTTTTTTTTTTTTGTAGAAATTCTTTCAAAGAGTAAAGAAAGCTTAGTAAGTTGATAAAATGTTAGTTTCCTGCATTTCTAGTTTGTTTTAGCATTAAAATAGTCCAATTTTACCTTAAAAACGGATTAAAACGATCCATTAACGCATGTAATGGATTTGGCGCCAAATTTGGCGACTTTTCCCCTATGGGGACTTTTTTGGCGACTTTTGGCGAGAAAATACTTATTATCGATATACCAAAGATGGACGCAATAACGTGATTGGTTCATGAGTTACGTGAATTTTCTAAATTTTTGTTGTTTAAATGATAAATCCATTTTTCAACTTTGATTTGAATTGATTAAGTATTTCTAAAGTTCCAGCAAACACATCGAAGATATTTGAAGCATAGGTTACTGTGCAACTGTGGTTTAAATCAGTGCCGTGTTTCAAAAGTTATTATTATGTCAAATTTTCAAGTGGCAGTCTAAGTGGCTGCGACTTGTAAAACAAAATAGCAAAACAACTTGCCCATCGAAATCATCCAGTACATTTGTACGATAAGTTCACTGTCCAGTTCTAGTTTAAATTAAATCAGAATTTCAAAAATTATAATCATAAGAAATTTTCAGGTGGCACCACTTGTAAAAAAAAGTAGAGTGATATGCCTAGCGAACTTATCTGAGATATTTGAATGATAAATCCACTACCCAAACTTGAAGCGAATTGATTCTGTCTTACTAAAGTTACCATAATGACAAATTTTCAAGTGGCCGCCACTTGAAAATAAAATTGCGGATCAAGTCATCAAGAGATCTTATCCTAGATATTTGAACCAAAAGTTCACTAACCAGCTTTTATTTGAATCAGTTTAGTATTTTAAAAGTTATCGTGATGGCATATTTTCAAGTGGCAGTGTGATTTCAAGTGGTTGGAACTTAGACACAAGATGTCGGGACAAGTTGCCTAGTGAAAACATTCAAGATAATTATATGATAATATCACTGTCAAAATTTGGTTCGATTTGAAGTATTATTTCAAAAGTTATCGTGATTTTAAATTTTCAAGTATGAGCCTGATTTCAAGTGACCGCGCTTAAATTAAGATATCTGCCACTTTATTAAAAGTGGTGGATAAAGTTCATTAATAAAGTTATTTGAGACACTTGTGTAATCTATGTATACATCAAAATTAAAAGAAATTCGCAATACGCTTTTTACAATTTGAATTTGAAATTTTCAAGTGGTCTCCACTTGACAAACAAAATGGCGGAGCAACTTGGTTAACAAACTCATCCAAGATATTTATAAGATAAGTTAAGACACTATTCAAACTTGGTTCGATTTGGAGTATTATTTCGGAAGTTATCATGGTTTTAAATTTTCAAGTGGTGGCCTGATTTCAAGTGGTCCCGCTTAACTTAAGATATCCACCACTTTATTAAAAATGGCGGATAAAGTTCATTAATAAAGTTATTTGAGACACTTGTGTAATCTATGTATACATCAAAATTAAAAGAAATTCGCAATACGCTTTTTACAATTTGAATTTGAAATTTTCAAATGGTCTCCACTTGAAAACAAAATGGCGGAGCAACTTGGTTAACAAACTCATCCAAGATATTTATAAGATAAGTTAAGACACTATTCAAATTTGGTTCGATTTGGAGTATTCTTTCGGAAGTTATAGGGATTTAAAATTTTCAAGTGGTAGCCTGATTTCAAGTGGTCCCGCTTAACTTAAGATATCTGCCACTTTATTAAAAATGGCGGATATAGTTTATTAATAAACTTCATTGAGATCCTTATGTGGTCTGTATTTACATCAAAATTCAAACAATTTCGGAATACGCTTTTTACAATTTAAATTTGAAATTTTCAAGTGGTCTCCACTTGAAAACAAAATGGCGGAGCAACTTGGTTAACAAACTCATCTAAGATATTTATAAGATAAGTTAAGACACTGTTCAAATTTGGTTCGATTTGGAGTATTATTTCGGAAGTTATAGGGATTTTTAATTTTCAAGTGGTAGCCTGAATTAAAGTGGTCCCGTTTAACTTAAAATATCTGCCACTTTATTGAAAATGACGGATAAACTTCATTAATAAACATCATTGAGACCCTCATGTGACCTGTATTTACAACAAAATTCAAGCAAATCTTGCTTTAAATATGCTTTTTACAGTGTCGGTTTGAAATTTTCAAGTGGCTGCCACTTGAAAACAAAAAGTCGGAGCAACTTGGTTAACGAACTCATCCAAGATATTTATAAGATTAGTTCACTGTCCAAATTTGGTTTGATTTCGAGTATTATTTCGGGAGTTATCGTGATGACAAAATTTTCATTATATATATATGTTACCGCTAAAGTGCAGAAATCAGTTAATCTGCAGATTAGCTAGGCAATCTGCACATTAACTAGGGTGATCCGTTAAAGTGAGGAAAATTGTTTCATTTCTCAAATTACCTAGGTAATCTGCGAATTACCTAGATAATCTGCACATTACCTACTAGGCACTCGTTAAAGTGAAAATAAGATCTCTGGTGGTATAATTTTACTGCACGCTGTGTTATATTTGTTTTTATCATTCGGGAAAAGAAAAAAAAAAAAAAAAGATTAGTTTCCTTTTCTTTTCTTTCTTTCTTTACTTATTTTAATCTGTATGTGTTTCAATTTTTATGTGTTTTAAAGTTATATTTGTTTTATTTATTTCATCTTTTTTATTCTGTCAATATAGGTTTGAAGATGTTATGCATTTTTAATATGAAATATAATATCTTTAATAGCTTACAATAAAGTCTATTTTATAAATGAATGTTAGAATTGTTATACAGTAACGATTTCTTTTCAAATAAAAATATTTAACAATTTAAAAAAAAAAAAAAAAAGTTTTATTAACAACTTATATTTCTATTACTATATTAAAAAAAAAAAAAAAAAAAATATTAACAACTTATATTGCTATTACTATATTTAAAAAAAAAATATGTACCAATTTTTAATTAGCTAAAGAAATATTAAATTAGACAAATCAGAAGCATTTTAAGAAGTACTTCAAACAATTAAAACTGCTTTAATAATTTTTAGAACGCATGAAAATTAAAATGACAGTTTTCAAATGCTTTATTAAACTATATTTTGCAGCATACATATATCTATACAAGTTTAGGAAATATATTAATTTTACAATTAAAAAAAAAAAAAACTTTATTAACACATTTTATGTGATAAACTACAACGAAATTATTTGAAAAAGCGAACAAAATTAAAAATAAAAATATAATCATGATATATAAAATATATAAAGGAAACTTGAAATTGAAAGAAACAAAAGAGAAAAATTGTAATGAAATGCTAAAAAATGCATAAAAATTTCATTTTAAGTATTTATTGAATAATGCCATAATATTGAATGCCATATTTTCAGAGTTAAAAAATAATACATGTGTTCTTTTTATTAGTAAGTAATAGTAATTTAAATCAATTTTAAAATAAAGTAGTTTTAAAAAGTTGTGGTTTAATAGTTTTATTTCGGGAGAAAATAATTACTGTGCTGTAAATTTAAGATTCATAATTTAAAATGAAGTTTCAGGAGAGAGAGCTTTTAATTAAGATTATATTTCATTAATAAAATGCAGACCCTTATCAAACTTATATTGACAGAATTAAAAAAGAGAAGAAATAAACTCAAAACAATTATAACTTACTTGTACTTTAAAATTTGTGTTGGTCATAATAAGAAATCTAATGTCATAGCTTCAATAATCCACGTTTTGCGCTTACTGTTTATCACAGCGGAGAGGAAGGGATAAAAGTTTCGGTTTGTGTTTGAAGGTCAATCGCGTCACAGACTAATCTGGGATTCGCGTATCTGTATCACATGACTGTTTGACGTCATACTGAATGTAAAAAAAACTAAGGCTCGAAACAAACATTTGAACTTTAACGACACAGAAGCCGTTAATCTGCAGATTACCTAGTTAAAATGCGGAAAACTCTTTATTCCGCACTTTAACGGGTCATTTTAGTTAATCTGCAGATTAGCTAGGTAATCTTCAGATTAACGGGTTTCGCGCTTTAACGGTAACATATATATATATATAGATAGATAGATAGATAGATAGATAGATAGATAAACGAAGTGATTGCAATAGGTCGATTTCTAAAGAAATCAACCTAATATGTATTAGTTAATAAGTTATTTGTAAAGAAAATTTCCCCACTGAATAACATTGGCTCGGGCTTCCGGCGACGGTGAGTGAAGAGGGCCGTTAATGCCACAGATCCCAAATGCTACACGCTGGAATTCCCAGCTTGACTGTTTAAACATAAACACTTTTGTTAAAAATCATCCTAAATATGTAGAATTAAATCAAAAGAAATATTCTGAAATTTCAGAAAATATTACCCGAATTTTGGAAAATGTGAATATTTGCAAAAATGTTTTGCACATGCAGGAACAGTTTATATTTATTGGGAAAATATTTGATCGTATGCAAGCTGAAAATACAAATATTTCTGATTCTGTGGAACTTTGGATGGATCTAATAATAGAATGTGCTGACCTTGAAATGCATAAAGACAGCATTCAGCGTAGGATGAATGAAGCTGTTTTGCCAATACATTACCTTGCAAATGTGATGAATCCTAAACATGTTGGACAACGATTATCTACTGATCAAGAAAATCAGGCTGAGTCTTGGCTGACAAGCAAGCACCCTGAATGGCTTGTACCCTTTTTAGCCTTTAAAATTAAAGATGAACAAATGTATCCACCATCCATGTTTGTGGATGATGTAATAAAGAGCTTCAGTCCTGCCCAGTGGTGGGGGAAAACGTTCTACAAATAGTTCCTTTTAAAAATGCAACCAAGCGTACAAAAGAAAAGTACGAGCAGTGAAATAGAAAAAGGGGAAATCTCGATAGGAATAGAAATCTTGGGATGAGCAAGTTTAATAATTTCTTTTGAGTGGAAATCATAACGAATTGAACGGCAATTTTTGTCTGAAAAAAAATCGAAAGGCACTGTCAGGCAAACAGTTGTTAAGTAAAGTCTCAGGTTCATCAACAAACACCTTGCAGATTGACATTGCCTCCAAAGAACACTCTACAGGTACAGGAGATGAAAACAGGCGCCGCGCCAGAATACAGTGGATGCTTGCTCCAGCGACATGCTCTGAAAAAAACCTTCAAATACCACTCAATGTGAAAACCCGATGTTAGGACGTTAACACAGGTGTTTTGAACTGAAATTTTCAACGGAGGAAAATTTTATTTTTCTTTCCTTTAATAAAATTTAAACATAACGATATCAAACATTCAAAAGTGATTTTTTGAGACACTACCTAAAAAAATTCTGAAATATTTGACACAATTAAAAGTTAGTTTATTTGTTGTTTTATTTTTTTCGTCGTTCACATGCATAGGTTACGGTCTCGTTAAAAGTTTTTATAATTTCATTAAATCAAATGTTAAGATTAAAAAAAAAATGGATTTTTGAATATACATGTTTTCTAATATGTTATATGTATATTTTTGAATATACACATACTAAATATAAAGGTTTTCTCAACCTTTGGTAAAAAAGACAGGCAGTCGACTCACTTTCAAGCGAACTCGTAGGGACTACAAAAAAATGTTCGAATTACATTAAAAAAAAAAAAAAAAAAAAAAAAAAAAAAACAGGATGTGGGGAATAAATTTGTTACACATATTTTGATTTCATTTTCATTGCTATTGTTAAAATGAAACTGAAGAGCGTACAATACCTGTGTACTTATGGAAAATTCTATTTTGCCAATTCATAAAAAGAACTAAGTCTTTCTAATTTCTGAAATGCATAGAATTCGCTTAAAAGGAAACTGTTTTATCTCTGGTGGAAAGCGATTCTAAAATGCAATATGTTGTTCCAAACTGATAAAGAAAAATTTCAATTATTCTCCAATATAATGTATTACTAATCGGGAGGAAATCGTACGCTAAAATTTGCTTTGCCGGAACAGCGACCCAATGTAGCCATTTAAAATTGAAACATAAATTTGAGTTGATTGGCTAAAAAATAGGTGTTACTATAAGGTCGTTTAACAGGACAGCTTTTACAATTAGGTGAGTCTAAGCGACCGCCTAGGGGTGCAAAAGCTACAGGGGCACCAGATGAAAAAATTAAAATTAAAATAATTGCTCTTTTTTTTCCCCCCCTTAAACAAGAGATTTTAAAAAATCTTAAAAAAGTCTAGTAAGTAAGGGTTAACATTTACTTACTTAGAAGTCTTTCGTGTGATCCTAAATCACAACATCATGCAGTATCCAATAATGTTTATCGACGCTGTAGTGAAATAATAGGAAAACAGGACAACACAGGCAATGTGATTTGTCCAAAATTTCTTGCGCTTTCGGCCGCAGCGCTACTATACACTATCTACCAATTATTCATAAAGATATAACGGTTTTTAAAAAAAGAAAAAGAAAAAAAATCCCAATTTTTAAATCATAACCACGTTAGGGTATTAGATACAGTAAACGATTTCTCATTGACAGTACAAAGCGCTAAAGTTGACACAAGTACGAATCAACACAACATGTTTATTTTCAATCACTTAAAGAATGAATCTATAGATATTCATTTCAAATTTCTTCATGATATTCAGTGTTGGAAATGCCTGTAGATAGGTAAGTACATTTTAACAACGCCACGATTGCTATCATAATGTAGGTATGTAGATTATAAGGGGCGCCGAAACTTTTCTTTGTCTAGGGGCGCCAAGAACCCTCGCGCCGGCCTTGTCGTTTAATACTCAATTGGATGGTAACAAAATAGTGGTGAGTATTGGGAGCAATAATTATTTAAATACAGCAAAATTTATCCCAAATTATCAGTTAAATAATTAATCGTTTTAAATAAACAAATTTAAGTTAAATCTAATTCTCAACTAAGTTACTTAAATTATTCTAAATTATCTAAAAAGCTCACTTTTATTATTTGAAAAACTCGGTTCATTCAATTTCGTTTATTGGACAATACAAACTCTCTTTTAAATATTACAAGAAAGACTTGCTGAAAGTCTCAAGTAACACTGCTCGGCATGAAAATTGCCTCTGACAACATTTCAGCATATTCTTTTGAAAAATGACCTCCTGAATCCGAATAGGACGCCCATTTTGCCCTATCATCCACCGTTTTTACTTTCTTCTATATGTAATATAGAGAAAGTATTGGATTCGTAAAAATTTTCGACCTCGGGTTTTTGATGGATTTACACGTTTTGAGAGCTGTAGAACACGATTTGACCCTTTTTAGAAAATGTCTGTCTGTCTGTCTGTGTGTGTGACAAAATCTTGTGGCAACTGTATCTCAGGAACTACTGCACAGAATTTCATACAAATTAGTGTGTAGTTGCACCTTGACATAAATGAGTGCCTATCAACTTTTGGTAAAAATTGTCTTACAGGTTGCGTTGCCATCCCGCTTTTTCTAAATTTTTAACAGGGTGATATAGGACAAAATTTTGTATAAATGTGCATAAAGAGAATTATTTTTTAGTAATCATTATGAAATTTACAAGAATTATTTATAATAGAGGTAGTCAACTGGGGAAAAAATTTTGTATGCGTAGGAGCCTCGTGAACCCCCCTGGGGGGGAAGTCCCCCCTCGAGGGGAGTAAATTTTCAAGATGGGTATCTTTCGAAAGGTCTCGTCAATACCTTTAAAACGAATGGTTGAACTATAAATCTGCGATAATTTAAAACAAAGTTATCGATTTTTTTTACTTTTAACAAAACGTAACTTAGAAAAAAAATCGTTTTTTTTTTTTTTTTTTTTAACGAAATTTAACCAGACTTGGTATTTAGTTGGCCCCTGACATAAACTGGGGCTGATTAGATTTGGGGATCAATCACTCAACAGGTGGTGCTGTGATCGTATTTTTTTCTAAATTTTTAACATGGCAGTATAGGACAAAATTTCGTATAAATGTACATAATGGGAGTTATTCTTAACCTGTGATTATGAAATTAATATGAATTATTGATAATAGTAGTAGTTAATTAGGAAAAAAATCTCGGTCATCGCTTCCCCCCCCAGGGGAGAGTAACCCCTGGGAGGGGGGGGGGTAAATTTTCAAGATGGGTATCTTTCGAAAGGTCTCGTCAATATCTTTAAAACGAATGGTTGAACTATAAATATGTGATAATTTAAAACAAAGTTATAAATTTTTTTTTTAACAAAAAAAAAAAAACTTTGAAAAAAAATCGTTTTTTTTTTTTTTAATATTGTTACTGCGTGAATTTGTATAGGAAAATATAGAAGAAAGTCTTGTGGTGGCCACAGCATACTAGTTTAGGAATGGCCCCTATTCTTATCATTTTTCGGTGATTTTATGGCTATAAATTTGATTTTTAGGAGGGGGGGGGGGATTATTTTAATCGTTAAATATCTTCTGAGGGGCTACAGAGTCAGAAAATTCTAAAACATGGACATCTGCGGCAAGGGAATTTTTTTTTCTTGTGGGGGGGGGGATTTGTCACTGAAATTATGCATTACATATCTTATATTTTTACTTTCTTCTATATTCAATAGAAGAAAGTATTGGATTCGTAAAAAATTTCGACCTCGGATTTTTGATAGATTTACACGTTTTGAGAGCTGTAGAACACGATTTGACCATTTTTAGAAAATGTCTGTCTGTCAGTCTGGGTATGTGTGTGACAAAATTTTATGGCAACTGTATCTCAGGAGCTACTGCACAGAATTTCATACAAATTGGTATGTAGTTGCACCTTGACATAAATGAGTGCCTATCCACTTTTGGTAAAAATTGTCTTACAGGTTGCGTTGCCATCCCGCTTTTTCTAAATTTTTAACAGGGTGATATAGGACAAAATTTTGTATAATTGTGCATAAAGAGAATTATTTTTTAGTAAGCATTATGAAATTTACAAGAATTATTTATAATAGAGATAGACAACTGGGAAAATTTATTTGTATGTGTAGGAGCCTCGCCACCCCCTGGGGTGGAAGTCCCCCCTCGAGGGGAGTAAATTTTCAAGATGGGTATCTTTCGAAAGATCTAGCCTTTAAAACGAATGGTTGAACTATAGATCTGTGATAATTTAAAACAAAGGTATCGATTTTTTTTTACTTTTTAAGACTTTTTTTTTTTTTTTAACGAAATTTAACCAAACTTCCCTCGAGGGGAGTAAATTTTCAAGATGGATCTCTTTCCAAAGGTGTCGTCAATACCTTTAAAACGAATGGTTGAACTATAAATATGTGATAATTTAAAACAAAGTTATCGATTTTAACATTTTTACTTTCTTCTATATGTAATATAGAGAAAGTATTGGATTCGCGAAAATTTTCGAAGTCCATTTTTTGATGGATTTACATGTTTTGGGATATGGAGAACACGAATTAATAGTTTTTAAAAAATGTCTGTCTGTCTGTCTGTCTGTCTGTATCATTTTTTTGTGGACGCTGTATCTCACGAACCAATGAATGAAACTTAACCAAACTTGGTATTTAGTTGCACCCTGACATAAACTGGTGCTGATTAGATTTTGGGATCAATCGCTCAATAGGTGGCGTTGTGATCGCATTTTATGCAAATTTTTAACATGGCAGCATAGGACAAAATTCCGTATAAATGGGCATAAAGAGAGTTATTTTACACTTGTGATTGTAAAATTAATAGGATTTATTGATAATAGTAGTAGTTAGCTAGGAAAAAAATTTTGTGCATGGGGGGGCATCGGTTCCCCCCCTGGGGGGGAAAATCCCCCCCCGGGGAAGTAAATTTTCAAGATGGGTATCTTTCGAAAGGTCTCGTTGATAATAGTAATAGTTAACTTGGAAAAAATTTTTGTGCATGTGGGGGCATCGGTTGCCCCCCCACCGGGGGGGGAAGTTCCCACCCGGGGGGGCAAAATTTCAAGATGGGTATCTTTCGAAAGATCTCGTCAATACCTTTAAAACGAATGGTTGAACGATAAATCTGTGATAATTTAAACCAAAGTTATCGATTTTTTTAACTTTTAACAAAAAAAAACTTAGAAAAATATCGCAATTTTTTTTTTTTTTTTTTTAACGAAATTTAACCAAACTTGGTATTTAGTTGGTCCCTGACATAAACTGGTGCTGATTATGTTTGGGGATCAATAGCTCAACAGGTGGCGCTGTGATAGCATTTTATCTAAATTTTTAACATGGCAGCATAGGACAAAAATTCGTATAAATGTGCATAATTAGAGTTGTTTTAAACTTGTGATTGTAAAATTAATATGAATTATTGATAATAGTAGTATGTAACTAGGAAAAAAATTTTTTGCATGGGGGGGCATCGCTTCCCCCCCTAGGGGGGAAATACCCCCCCAGGGGGGGTAAATTTTCACATTGGGTATCTTTCGAAAGATCAGGTTGATAATAGTAGTAGTTAACTAGGAAAAAATTTTTGTGCATGTGGGGGCATCGGTTGCCCCCCCACCGGGGGGGCAAAATTTCAAGATGGGTGTCTTTCGAAAGATCTCGTCAATACCTTTAAAACGAATGGTTGAACGATAAATCTGTGATAATTTAAACCAAAGTTATCGATTTTTTTTACTTTTAACAAAAAAAAACTTAGAAAAATATCGCAATTTTTTTTTTTTTTTTTTTTTAAACGAAATTTAACCAAACTTGGTATTTAGTTGGTCCTCGACATAAACTGGTGCTGACTATGTTTGGGGATCAATAGCTCAACAGGTGGCGCTGTGATAGCATTTTATCTAAATTTTTAACATGGCAGCATAGGACAAAAATTCGTATAAATGTGCGTAATTAGAGTTGTTTTAAACTTGTGATTGTAAAATTAATATGAATTATTGATAATAGTAGTATGTAGCTATGAAAAAAAATTTATGGATGGGGGGGGCTTCGCTTCCCCCCTGGGGGGGAATTACCCCCCCCCCCCCCCTGGGGGGGATAAATTTTCAAGATGGGTATCTTTCGAAAGGTCTCGTCAATACCTTTAAAACGAATGGTTGAACTATAAATCTGTGATAATTTAAAACAAAGTTATCGATTTTTTTCACTTTTAACAAAAAAAAAAAAAAAAAAAAAAAAAAAAAACGTACTTTTTTTTTTTTTTTTTAATATTGTTACTGATTGAATATGTATAGGTAAATATAGAAGAAAGTCTTGTGGTGGCCACAACATACTAGTTTTTTTTTTTAAATATTGTTACTGAGAAAATTTGTATAGGAAAATATAGAAGAAAGTATTGTGGTGGCAAAACATACTAGTTTTGTTTTTTGGTATTTCAAATCAAATTCATGGTCCTAAAGTAATGGAACGGGGAAAGAAATTGAGGGATGGGTTGGTGTATCTAGGAAACGGTGGGTGACCGAGCAAAATGGGAGGATTCGGGAGGTCGTTTTACATAAGAATGGTGTCAGATCTCGAATTTTTTTCTTTTTTTTTTCCCCCCAGGAGCAGTGAAATTTTCTCCGCATGTACGACGGGAGCTTCTCCTCTATCAAGGAGGCAGTGACTATTAATTCTGTTATTTTTTTGATTCCTTACACCTCAAAACGTGTAAAAAGAGAAAAAAATCGAGGTCGAAATTTGTCATGAATACCTACAGTGTTGTCAGATTTTGCTACCTTTTTTATACAATAGCCACCCATAATTTTGAGGTTAGACAATCTTCGGAATGATTCAGTTACATTTAAAATTTAGTGGTGGATATGAGAAAAAAAAAAAAAAAAAAAAAAGTCGCAGAATGGGGCAGCACTGCGTAACCATTATACGATGGATGGGGAACTAAAAATAGCTTCTTGAAAGTCATTTAAAATTTTCGATACATATAAATATTGAACACGGCAGTCATTTAAGAATTTTTATGAATTATTGCGAAACTTTAGAACAATAATAATATTTTACACGTATGGAATTTTTGGTTATTGCCAGAAGAGGGAGCTCCTTCTCCACAGTCTAAATAATAGTTCAGTCGGATATTTTACTAGAATATATAGAGTAAACAAATTTCTGCTTACGAAGGTAAACATTTTTTGAAAGACGTTCTCAAGTTGTCCCGACTCGTCGAAAATCAAATCCGACAAGAACCTGAACGCGAAGTGCAGTAAGAAAAATCCAGTCCGAACCCGATCCGCAAGAGAAAAAATGGACTCGACCTGACCCGAACGCGAGTAAAATCGGGTTACCCGACCGAGTGACAGCCAGTGAAAATCTCTTAAAATAGGCTCTGCTGTATCACATCAAAAACCAGGGCCTCGTTATCCATTCCCCTCTCAAATTTAAGAGGATTAAAAACAGGCTCTTGAATTTTTTTGTTTCCTATTTTCACACTGAGATTGGTTTTTTTCTGAGAGAGGTTACCTGAAACAGGACTATTTCGGGAAAAATCTATTATTTAACCTCAAAAATCTGAATGTTCTTATTTAAAATGTTGTATGATTTTAATGTTCTGTGTAGAAACCACCCAGACGTATGAAAAAAATAATAATTATAATAAACGCACACTATAGCATTTTTATATTACAATATGTAACAGGTAAACAAGATTTTCCGAAATGAAAGGGGGCCCCGTAAGGATGCTGAGCTTCCCCTAGCTTCAAAGCTTAATCGGGCCCTGCCTGCCAAAAACATCTGAAAATTTTACATGCATACATAAAAAATACAGTCAAACTAAATCAAGCTGGTTCAAAGTGGATACAAGGGGTGAAAATGCGAAAGATATTTTAGTTACAGAGTCAACACGCACCTTCATTGACAGGCACAATTTAAAAAGACAGGAAGAGAAATCCTTCCTGCACAACTTGAACATTGAATGTACATGAATAGAAATGCACATAAAACTCCAACCACGTACACTATTACATACAAACCAAAACTATTACATCACCTTTTCCGGTTTTTTTATAGGAACGTATAAAAAAGAAAGACACGAGAAACAAGTTTATCTGCAGCGCATCATTGTGGCCGACTCATCTGAGCCCTCGCAAGAAGAGGGAATGAAAAACCAGGACGCGTCTCACGCTTCCGGACTCCACTCTGTTCATCCGCTCATCCAGCACGTAACTATTTCATTTTATTCATCTTGAAAAACTTAAATACACGGCTGACTATTCTGCAGGGACAAACACACACAAAAAAAAACTTCCGCTGGCAGCTCTGACATGACAGTGAAACATCATTCGCAGACCTTAACATTTTAAGCAAACCTTAACATTTTTGGAGGAGTAATAATCTATTTAAGAAAACTTTTAAAACCCAGATTCTCAATGTATCGTATCTGAAGACGGTACGCTTTAGGCTACCGAAACAGCTGTATGCACCTCAATAATTTTTCTTTGGCGTGTCTGACGTAGTAGTTTATTCCTGTTTTTTTTTTCTCCTGCTATTATTTGTACGCAATTTTTGTATCGAATAACTTTTAATATTCTTTGCCTACGTTATCGCACAACAGACAGAAGGAGTGTAAAACATACAGAGAGACTAATTGATTTTAAAATTACTCATGCATTTTGGAAAATGGTAAAAAGGCTTAACGCAAAAAGAAAAAAAAAAATGCAGCCTTTAGATTATAATTACAGCTTTTAATCTCTCTGAACATTTTACTGTAGCCCTGTAAATCTGAAAGTTAATCATATCATATTCTACACAAAACAATATTTTAGAATATTAATAATACATGTCAATGTTTTTATGATTTTTATAGTAGAAAGTTTTTTTAATATAAATTTTTAAAAAATTCTGTCCTAAAGTAATACATTGGCTCATTTTTACTGTTATTGTTGTTGTCCCTGTAAACAAACTAGTTGTACAGGACCAATTAATGACATTTTAAGTAGGGAACATTCCATAGGGAACTTGAGTGTATCATTTTTTAAAAATTCTCAAAATATTCACTGATGATAGAAGCCGGAGACAAACAGATAGAAAGGTAGACAATCGTACAGACAGATGCACAAATTGAAATCATATTCCCACTAAAATTATAAGAAAGTGTTAAAACGCTCATGTAGACAAAAAGTGCAATTCCAGCAAATTTTTATTAATAGCTCTTAATGTAACTGATTATTTTTGTGTGGAACTGTAAATATAATGCTAACCATAGTATATTACATAGAAGACACTCTTTTGTGCATACGAATAATATATTTCAATTCCATTACGCTTTGTGGAAGATAAAATTATTAAAATTTGGTTTATAAAAATAACTCTCACACAACACAATGCTTTGGAGTACTTTCAAGTGCCCCTGTACACAAACCAGTTAGAAATGTACTCTACTTTACATAGGAAACATCCGATAGGGATTTGAATAATATATTAAAATTTCATTAAAGTTTCTATACATTAAAGGTATTAAAATATGGTTTATAGAAACTCCTCTCATAGAACACAATGCTTTCGAATAGTTTTGGGGGTCCCTGTACACAAACCAGAAGAGGTAGTCATTCCATTTTCAATAGGGAACATCCGATAGTGAACTTGAATAAAATGTATCGGTTTAAAGAAATCTCATAAATTTTTACGGGAATTATTATTTGTGCATCTGTCTGTACGATTGTCTACCTTTCTACCTTGCGCAGAAAAACAGACAGAGAGACGGACAGAAGAAACGTCAGACAGATACACAAATTGAAATTATAGTCACACTAAAAAAATGACAGAAAGTGTCAAAAATGCTTAATGTAAACGAAAGTACAATTCTAGCAATTTTTTATTAATAGCTCTAAATATAACTGAATATTTTTGTGTTACCCTGTAAATCTAATGGTAATCATGCTATATTCTATGCAAAGCATTCTAAGTAAATTGTAATGTAGGGAAATGCATAAAAGAGAAAAGATATACATTTGCACAATATATTTTTTTAAAAAAAGTAGACGGACACTGGTCAAAAACTGCAATTACCTAAGTGGGTGTTTCTTACGGAATACCAGTTTTGCATGTACATGTACATTTGGCATTTTGCCAATTGCTAACGCGCTTGACAAGATGGTTTTATAAGTATTTAAATTTCTTGGAGATGAATGCACCATGCCACGAGGATTTCTTCTAACTGATTACCAGAAAGGACAGGTTATAGCGCTGAAAAATTTTAATAAAGGAGTCAGAGAAATTAGAAGGCTACTTCTAATAAGCAAAAGTAGCATCAGCAATTTTCTACGTGCTCCTGAAGCCCATGACGTAAAGAAAAAAGAGTGGCCGGCCAAAGAAACTTTCGCTTAGAGACCAAAGAAAAATTTTTACTGAGCTGAAAAAACTGGAGCATCAATTCCCAGAGTTCGAATCAGCACAGGAATTACTAGCGTAACTTCTCAGACAATTTATAACAACATTAAGCACTCAGAGCTCTTTCAATATAAGAAGAGAAAACATCATCCATGCTGGAAGGATCACCACGTGACAGAACGCCTACAGTGGGCTCAAAACCATGTCTTGGAATACAGAATGGATATCTGTAGATTTTTCAGATGAGAAAAAATTTAATTTAGACGGCCCAAATGGATATCAGTATTATTGGCACAGTTTGGAGAAAGAAGACGAAGTGTACTCTACTCGGCAATTTGGTGGTGGTGGCGTGATGGTGTGGTTAGCTGTTGGCTATGGTGGAAGAACAAATTTAGTGTTCCTAAGTAAGAAGCAGACTCACAAAGATTATATTGAAACACTAAGCAGTGAACTTTTGCCATTTGCGGGAGATCTTGGAGGAAAAAACTGGATTTTCCAACAAGATGGAGCGCCAATAGACACCGCTAACAACGTTAAAAAGTGGTTTCATGAGAACAACTTCAATGTTTTACCCTGGCCAGCCAAGAGTCTGGATATGAATCCTGTAGAAAACATTTGGACTATACTTGTTCATAAAATTTATGAGGGTGGACGCCAGTATGAATCAATTCATAAGCTCAAAAGAAGTTCTTACAAACATTTAGGAAATTTTCTGTCAAAAAAAGATTCAGAATCTTATCGATTCGATGCCTAACAGAGTATACGAACTTATTAAGGCAAATGGGAGACGAACCCCTTACTAAAAACGTTTTATTTTAGAGATACAAGATGTGTCCGTCTACTTTTCTAAAGAAAAATTACAGTGCAAATATGCACCATTTTGTTTCCTGAATTTTTCCACTACTTAATTCAAAAGGATTGAATCTATATCCAAAAAATAATAATATATGATGTCTCAAGAATTAATATATATAATGACCCTCATCTGTCATTCACGATTCCGGTTTACACCGCTTCAAAACAGACTTTTGGCAGCCATTTTTTTTTTTTATTTTTTTATCCCGTTTGTTCAATTTAACTTACGAAAACATAAATATCATTTTCATACATGTTTTGTATCGCACATATTGTTATTTATTCCCTCTAAAACCTTGAAAAACTATTCAATTGTAATGTTTAAATGTTTAATTAAATATAACGGATCATTGGCTATTATAAACATGAACCTATAAATAGAATTATGTAACTTCATGATTATAAACAACGCAATGCCAAATAAAAACAAACAAACTGTTGCCATTCAGAAAATACAAATTCCAAATGGACAACTCTTTAATTGCGAATGAACGACACTGACTGTTTCATTAAAAAAAACGCTTAAAATATTTCTAAAACATATGGACAATATTCCTGTGACGTCACAGTAGGTAAAATCGCCGAACACGTGGCCGATGTTTTGTAAACAAACTATATTCAAGATGCTATTTTATTGTTACGCATATTATTTCCCTAAATATTTCTCCAGTGAAACTTAATAATCAGATATCTGTTCAAACAAGAACAAAAGAGAAATGTAAACAACTGAATCGAATGATAAAGTTAAGACTATTCCATATCGTAAAATTGCAGAACATTTTATGTACACACATACACACACACACACACACACACACACACATATATATAATGGATAAAAGATTAATAAGAACATTTTATACAGACACGCATATATATATATAGACATCAAAGCTTAAATAATTAGAATTTCAATCACTTTAATAAAGGAATTTTTTAAATGAAACATCCATTTAAATTTGTTAACATCGCCACAGTTCACATGGCAACTTTTAATATTACATATATTGATTAATATTAAAGTATATTACTAAAACTGGATTAAAAACAAAACAAAGGTATCACTATATCACTCTTACTTCAATTTCATATAATCTGTAACTCTTATAAATAATATTGCAAGATAAAAATTTTCAAGCCACAATGCTTTTCTATGGTAGAGTTGAGGATCCGCGATTGTAATGAAATGATCGCCCTCTGGTGGGCTAAGGTGAAATTATCACACCACTGATAGCTTTCACGCTGAAACAATGATAGAACAACAATAAAGAATAATAATAAATACACGTGTGGCTATTATATTTACTAACAACTGCAGTTGGGAAAGCGCCATCTATCGATCATTACAAACGCGGATTGTTTGCCTAACCAGCTGATATTCTTGTAGCCTCGAACACAAAGTGGGAATATGGTCCATTAAAGCCTTAAAAATCTTAAAATATTTGTAAAAACATATTAAAGTCTTTAAATATTTTTATCAAGCTTCATTATTTGTTTACATTGTAAGGTACGATTGGCGTCGAGTTCAGTACGTAAATGTCGCCAGTTGATTTTAGTTTTGAAATTAGTGTAAAGTTATAGTTGGGATAGAATGTTTGGTTGGGCAAGTCAAACATTCTATCACCAGTTGAAATGAGTATTGAAAGTAGGGTAGTCTAAGGTGATAATGTCGAGTCAAGATAAAATGTTCGGTTGAGAATGAGAAAGTCCCTAGCTGGATCCTGGATATTTTGGCGATGTTGTGGGTGAGATAGCTGGTTGGGAGTATAGAGTAGAGGTGAATTTGGGTTAGCAGGGAGTGTCTGTAATTATTAGATAGTTAGTTAAAAAATACGCAAGCAAAGTGATGACGTCACTGGCCGTCAGTGGATGCAAGAAAAAGATTTCCTATGTTAATCGACCATTGGATTTTTTGTAAAAAATTATTAAAAATTGAGGAAAATTATTTCCCGATTTTAATACCCGTATTTGGATATAGATATGTATTAGTTATCGTGTGCATGCGTTAGATTAAGTTGTTTTTGCTGTAAAATTGATAAAATTTAAATTTTAAAACTTTAGAAAAATAAAATAGCAAACTTCCATATTCGATTGAAAACATAAGCATTTCATTTCCAAGGATGATATTTACACAATAAATATCCAACTAATATACTAATTAAAAGGAAAATGATAAATATTCTATCATAATTTGAAGTCAAATTTGTTTTCAAATGTCTAAATAAAGTGTCTGATATAAGATACTCATATGTTGCAGCGGAATAGATTTAATATATCTGTCATCCTTAGCGGAAAAAATATATCGCCAAATTATTTGGCGAACATATTTTATTCCTTTCAAAAATCATGGTTATTTTAACAATTTATATTAAGAGAGCGATGAATTATATGAAACAATATTTCGTACAATACATATTACGAAAATAAACATCTGGCATGTATATTTTCGTAGTATGTTTTTAATCGCCAAATACAAAAAACGCTAAAGATGACACAGTTTTGAAATTTAAAATTTTGTCAATTTGACAGCAAAATAACTCAATCTAACACAGGGATACGATAGCATATCTATACCCAAATACGGGTATTAAAATCGGGAAATAATTTACCTCGATTTTTAATTATTTTTTACAAAAAATACAATGGACGATTAACATAGGGAATCTTTTTCTTGCATCCACGGACGGTCAGTGACGTCACACTTCGCTTACGTATTTGGAAACAGGATCTTCGATAGTTTTAAAAAAAAAGTATTTTGGTAAAATGAAGTGAATCGTTATTTACTTCCTCTTACAAATAGGGTCGAGAAAGTACTGTTTTAGGGTCAAATTTTCGAACGTGAGTTTTTGTTATACTTACATGTTCTGAGGTCCCCTGAATACGAAAATCACGTTTTTAGCGAATGGTCTCTGTGTCTGTCTGTCTGTCTGTGTGTCTGTTATCAGCATATCTCAAGAAGAAATAGTAGCAGAAATTCCAAACTCGGTATTCTAAATGTGTATCATATAGGGATGCTACAGTAAGCTTTTCGTTAAGATGAAGCAAATGGTTCGTGTACAGGGACATTCAAATACATTACGTCTATGGGGGAAATTGCAGGTAAGTAGAATTTAACATCTATAGACTGCACTAAACCAAATGAAACGAATACATATTTTTTGTAATAGAGATAGTCAACTGGGAAAAAAAATTTTGTGTATGTAGGAGGCTCGCCTCCCCCCCTGGGGTAGATGTCCTCCCTCGAGTGGAGTAAATTTTCATGATGGGTATCTTTCAAAAGAGCTCGCCAATACCTTTAAAACGAATGGTTGAACCATCGATCTACGATAATTTAAAATAAAGTTATTAATTTCTTTCATTTTTAACTTTTTTTTTTTTTTTTTTACATTAATATTGAGAATAAATTCAACTTTTTTTTGGATATTTAGTGTTATACTATTTCTCTAATATGGAAATCGTCTGTATTATCATACAAGATAACTTTTTTAAATAATAATTTTAATAAATTATTTTTTTTAAACTGAATTATTTTTTAATAACCGAATTAAATTCTATATAAATGTAGGTGCATTAATGAAACGGGGGGTTGAGGGGGACCAGAACTAGTTATCATATAAAACTCTTCCGAAGCCTAATTTGAATTGTTTAACATAGGTTTACATAACAGTACTCTTTATCTTACCTCTTAATCTCCAACCTGTACTTATAGCATTAAATTTCAGGGTAAGAGAAAGTCGTGTGAGTGACACACTAGATTATTCTTATTATGAGGACTTTAAATAGAGCACTTAACGGAACACTGGGATGTGTTGTTGCTGTTGTGTTTTCGGGCCTATATTTTTTGTCAACCAGCAGTATTTTTATTGTCATTCCTATTTATTGATCGGGTAGAATTTTTTTTAATTTCAGAACGAAAGTTGTAAAATATCGAAACACATTTGATTTATAAACAAAAGCTGAAAATACATTTAAATGATCACGTGGTAATCTTCATGATCTAAACATTGTTTTCAAGGTTTATCGTTCACATTCCGTCATTTTTGACGGGGTTATATCCTAGTATAATTATATTAGAGAAATGAACCTCCTATCTCTAATTAAAGAAATAAACGCTTTAAAGTATTACAAGTAAGTACTTTTTTTACGCAGTGTATAATATTCATTTCATTTTGTTTAGTATAACATAAACTGTACCTATCAAAAATTTCGCCTACAGACTTATTGCATTTGAATTTTTTTCCGAATACGAAGCATTACTCTGATCTGAATGGCTAATTTCTTTCAAACAAGTATTTATCGTACCGTCTCCTGATGGAAAATAAATCCTTAACAGAACTCAATGAAAACTGAGCAATTATCCCATCTGTGAAAGACACACCGTAAGAAAAGACAATCGGGAGAACTCTATGAAAATGGACGTTTGGACAGACCTCGAATGTGTCTCTCAGTCGGAAGAGTATAAATGGGTTGACGTCTGTCAGCGGATGAAGAGCCTTTCTTATGGAAACGAGGAGTGTGGCCGAAAAAGAAACATCTCGTTCCACATTTTAGGTTTCTTTCGAGGATCCAGAGGCTAAAATAACAGGTTACCTTCCATTCCACACACAGAGTACGGGATTACGCGTATGTACAATTTTCGAAAACGGCGATTTTTTGCTTCCTCATACAAAGTATCCCGATTTGTGAAATGCATAGGGGTCCTTTCATGTGTAGACCCATGAGTGTTGCTCCATAGTAACAGATTTTTTGCGAAAAAATTACCACTGAGACTTAGGGTAGTGAAACCTTCCTATATCAATTTGTAAAACATTTTGACCCTTATTGGCCGAGATAGGGACATTTGAAAATAAACTGTCCTTTTCACAAAACTTCGGCCATCTTGGATTTGGCACTACTGTGAAAAATTGCAATAACTTGAGAAATAACAGTTCAAATTCAACAATTTTGGTACCAAATTGAAGCTATTAATGTAAGAAACATAAATCCAGTGTTTAAATAACATAAAATATTTGTTTTACTATTTTTTTATTTGAATTAAAAAAAAAAAAAAAAAAAATCCTCTTCAGAATTTAGCCAAATTAAATGGGCTGTAAAAAGTAATGGCTCATCATATATATATATATTTTTTTTTTACTTTGTATAAACACGAATCAATGTGCTCTTTAAGCATAAAAAAAATTAGGAAGGTAATATTTTTTAACAAAAAAAAAAAAAAAAAAAAAAAAATTACACGTAGGATATTGAGGTATAAAACTCCTTGATGTTAATGGAAATATTTTAGTGAAAATGTTTTTAAAAACTAAGATATCAATCTAATATATTTCATAATCTTAGTTTCAAATATTAAAAAACTATTTACTGCACAAAAATTACATTTATAGCAATAATTTCAAAAATTGCAATCAACTACAACTAGCTCTATAGGATGCAATTTTCCATATGATTTCTTGTGTTTTCTTTCGTTTTTTTCTGCTTGAAGTAAAAACTATTTTGTAATAAATTCAGTACTAAAACAACATTGCATTATTACTTCAAAATTTTCATTACATATGAGATGTGGAAAAAATACCCTCGATTATAGCCAACTTTAATAAACTGTTAAAAAATTAACAAATTGTTCTTTTAAACTTATAAGGAACAATAATTTGCATATTTCAAAGACTTTGCTCTGATTTAATTAGGATGTTTATTAAATGGATCGCAACAAGTTCTCTGCCTCAAATGGTACCATTTTAAATATTTATCCTTGTGCACTTTGCAGATTCTTCCACCTTCATAAACTCTCTCATCTGTAATCAGATCACATAATCTCCTTTTTAATAATTCCAAATCTGTTGCAGACAGATTGAGCAAGCTTATTAGTTCCCCATCATACTATAGGTATGGGGAACTTAGGTAATCATGAAATTTTTTGACCTCGGTTTTTTGACGTTTTTACACGTTTTCAGGTGTGAGGAATCCGAAAATGACAAAATTTGTATGGTGTCCGTCTGTAGGGTGTCTATTAGCTTGTTAGTGTGTCAGTCCGTTAGTTTGTTAGTCTGTGTACACGATATCTCATGAACAAATGGTCGCAGAGAGGTCAGATCAGTTTTAAAATATTACTTTCGACACTGGCGAGAACCTTATTCATTTGCAACATTCGAATTTAAAAACTTCGTAAGTTATTAGAAATTTACGATTTTCTTAACATGGGAGAACAGGACAAAAATTCACTTAAACTTGCATTAAATGAAAGCTTTTTACTGTAAAAATGTCAGACCAGTTTTAAAATATTAGTTTTGATGCCGGAATGAACATCAGTAACTATACATATGCTACTTTGAAAATTTCGCAAGTTATTGGAAATTTACGAATTTCTTATCACGGCAGTATAGGGCGAAATTTCACATTAACGTCAATTTTCAGAGATATTTTCATCGTAAAGATGTCAGACTACTTTTGAAATATTATTTAGGACACTGGCATGAATATTAATTTTCCAATATAAAAATTTCGTAAGTTATTGGAAATTTACGAATTTCTTAACATGGCAGAATAGAGCAAAATTTCACATAAACGTCAATCTTGAGGGATATTTTCGTCGTAAAGATGTCAAACCAATTTCGAAATATTATTTAGAATACTGGCATGAATACCATAGACCATGATTTTTCCAATTTAAAAAATTCGTAAGTTATTTGGAATTTACGCTTTACTTAACATGTCAGAATAAGGCAAAATTGAGCATAAACTTTCATTTTGAGGATCATAAATACATTAGACAACTTCAAAATTATATTTATGATATTGGTTTGAACATGATTGACTACAAATATTCTAAGAGGAAAATTTCGTAAATGATTCGTAATTTACGATTTTACAAACATAGCGAAATTGTAAATTTTTCATATGAGTTTTGAGGATTATTGCATTGGAAACAGTAGCATGGAAACTAAACAACGGAATGGACCCCGATAAAATAAATTAATAGATTAGAATAAGATATATATATCGAAGTGAACGGTGGATAGCCTATTAGGCGGGGATTTCATTCTGTCACTGTATCAAGCTTTGGTCAAATTCATTTCTTTTAACATGATTATAATATGTCTCGCATGAGAACATAAATAGGATGGGGAACTGAGCAGAGTCCACCTATGCCAACTAGTTACTATTATTAAGTGCATAGACCAAAATTTAGATAGGTACTTTATTAACATTTATTGAAAAAAAAAAGTGGAAGCTTTAATTGCCTTCTTCAGCCCATTCCTCTGTAAATTTCCCCAAACATCTACACATTTTCACCATCCCTTTAAAATAAACCGACACCACCCGTCACTCGATTCTTTCAAACGATAAGTTTATTCTTTCACAGATCAAAAGAAATAACTTGGACTGGAAATGGAAAAATACACTCACCTAATTCAGGGCCGGAGGACTGCTCTTCAGAACTGTGCGGACTAATGTGTATGATGGTAGAACCAGTACTGGTGGAGTCAGTAGACCAGGAATCTGAAGGAATATAAATATAGTTTTATATTTCTATTAAATGAAAACATAAAAAATATTAGTTAAAATTGTCGTCAATAGAAGGCGCTCTACGTGAGCAAATTGTACATTTTTGTAAAAAAAAAAAAAAAAAAAAAAAAACTATATTTATTCCCATTCTAATGTTTACAGGCATATGAATCCTATTCTATGTGTCCGTAGTCACCACACATTACAGTCTGTAAACGAGTTACAACACCGCTCACTACGGCTTCAGTAGGCGGTTCTTACCCGAGACAAAACATCTTCACCCATTCCTCCCAGTCAGCATCACAATTAAAACTGAATGTTCGCACAAGTATAGGAGGCAAAATAGGAAATAAACTAGGCTAGTCGTAAAACCATGAGATTTACAGAACTCTGATTTAGATTCGTTACGCATCCGTGCAGCGTCCTCTACCGACGAAAAATTTAACTTTTTTTTTTTCCCCCTTTACCACAAAAAATCCCCCTTCTTGAGAATAACTTTTTCGCAAATCGTCTTCCATTTTCATGATTTTTAAAAATGTCTACAGATTCATGGGACAGCCGGTTCATACTTGCCAACCAATTTTAATAAAAAAAGGGAAGATTTTTGTGGAAAAACCAGAAGATTTCATAAAAAAAAGGAAGATTTTTTTTTTCTTTGACGTATTAAACAATACAATTTTAATATTTTGAAGCAATCTATAAAAATGTTTTACTATAGGTTGATTATACTCAAGGGGGGGGGGGGCGCCAGCTAGGGGGCCGGCGGGGCACTACTACATTAAGCAATTTCAGAATTTTTTCTTAACATAAAAATAAATATAATAATAACTGCAATAACTTTTATATCCACATAAAACCTTAATAAAATTCCATGCTAACAAAAAAACAATTTTTTTAAACAAATATAGAATATGATTTTTGTGTATGATGTACATTAATCATACATATAAAAAATAAAGCAGTAGTTAATTATCAGTTTCAAGCATGCATAAATATAAAACCAACTGAGTATTAATTTTCTTAAATTGATATGGGAAAAAATTTTCCTACATGAAAAAATTATTCTTCATTTTTTTCCCCATGTTTACACATTTTGTACAAATATGACAAACAAATATTTAATTTAATTGAGGAAAAATAAACAGATTCATTAAATTCAGCAATAAAGCTCTAAAAATAATTACATACATCAGAAATATTGAGCACTTCCATTGCTTTATTGTTTCTACAATTGATCATTGATCATAATCCGGGTTAAGGGGGGGGGGATACAAAAATAATTACAGAGTAAGAAATATTAAACTCTTTCAACTCTACTTCTAGAATCTAATGAAAGAAGTTTAAAATTAATATCATTTATGTTGCAGATGGATAAAGATTAGGAAACAAAAGACTTCTGCAGAACATTTGATTGCTGATCACTAGTTGGAGATAAATAAAGGAGGGGGGGGGGGATAATTACATCAGCAAGAAATATTTAACAATTCTTTTTCTTTGCATGTTCTAGAATCTCATAAAGCAAATTTGAAATGAATATTGACATTCATGTTATGGATGGAGCAAGGTTGGGAATCGGGGGTTTTCGTAGAACATTTGGGGTTTCTTTTTAAAATGAACGATATCCGCGACTTTTTTAAAAACGGCATATTTCATCATCTGTCCGGAAGACCGGGAGATACGCTAAAAAACCGGAAAAGTTGGCAAGTATATATATATATTTAAAAAAAAAAAAACCCATACCGAAGCGATTGTTTTGTAGTGGCGAGTTTTTTACTCATCCTACATTTGAATTTTTACTAATTTCCTTTCACAATTAATCTCAAGTACATTGCGTGTCATTTTAATCTTCCCGTTTAAAGAAATTTCAACCCAGGTTTTTAGATGTTAAATATCAGACCGTAGCTAAATGGTACAAAACACTATCTCTCTGTTACACACCCCAATTAATTATATATTTTCAAACATTCTTCTGGCAGTTTCTGTTAGCCAACCACATTACTTTAAGGCCATGAATACTGATACCAATACAGAAACTACCACAAGTTTAAAATAACATAAAAACAAACAAAAACTAGTATGTTGTGGCCACCACAAGACTTTCTTCTATATTTCCCTATATACATATTCAATCAGTAACAATATATATAAAATATATATAAGATTTTTTTTTAAGTAAAAAAAAAAAAAAAAAAAAAAAAAAAAAACTATAACTTTGTTTTAAATTATCACAGATTTTTGTTCAACCATTCGTTTTAAAGGTACTGACGAGATCTTTCGAAAGATACCCATCTTGAAAATTTATCCCCCCCCCGGGGGTACTTCCCCTTAGGGGGGGGGAAGCGATGCCCCCACATGCACAAAATTTTTTTCCTAGTTAACTACTACTATTATCAATAATTCATATTAATTTTACAATCACAAGTTTAAAATAACGCTCATTATGTACATTTATACGAAATTTTGTCCTATACTGCCATGTTAAAAGTTTACATAAAATGCGATCACAGCGCCACCTGCTTGGCGATTGATTCCCAAATCTAATCAGCAGAATGCCCCGCCAGGGTCGAACTATATACCAAGTTTGGTTGAATTTTATCCATTGGTTCGTGAGATACGGTTAAAACAAAAAAACCACACACACAGACAGACAGACATTTTTTAAAAACTATCAATTCGTGTTTAGGACATCCCAAAACGTATAGATCCGTCAAAAAACGGAGGTCGAAAATTTTCGCGTATCCAATACTTTCTCTATATTACATATAGAAGAAAGTAATTAATTAAGAGCAGCCCCTTTTAAAAAGAAAAACAAACCCATTTTATAGATTACAATGGGTAACTTTAGGTCTATCCAGCCAGTTAAAAATTCACACTTTTATATTTTTATTTATTAATCAACAACATGTTTTAGAACACAGGTATTTTACAAATACCTAGACAGAAGTCATTAACAGTTACCACTGCGCCCTAAACTACTCTCTATAATTACACATAAAATTGAACATAAATACCAAAAATGAAAATAAAATTATCTGTTACCTAGGTAAAATAAAAAGAAAACAAGAGCCATTTCCTCCCCCCACCCCCAAAATATATATATAGATATACAAAATTTAAACACATGTGTCCTGCTGGAAGTTAAAGAATTTTACAACCAATTTAAAATTTTTGCCCATCCCTTTTAAACTTAACTAAAATTTAACCCTTCCATAATTTTTACTTGTAAAACCTAATTCACATTGAACACCTTCCAACAGAATACTAAATGTCTCACAATAAGTATATAATGGCTCACAATAACATTTTCATTAAAATTCAAATAATTTGAATTTTACAGGGGTATCCAGCGATTTTTTTTTTCCATGTACGCAAAGCGTACAGACGTTCGCAATACTGGCTGCTGCAGTACAAAATTGCGCGTATTTTTCAGATTCATGCATTTTGAGACAGGGGTATCCAGTGATTTTTTTTTTTTTTTTTTTTTTTTTTTTTTTTTGGGGGGGGGGGGGTTCATGTACGCAATGCGTACAGACGTGCGTAATACTGGCTGCTGCAGTACAAAATTGTGCGAATTTTTGAATTTCATGCAATTTAAGTAAAGTTTTGTACTGCAACAGCCAGTATCCCGCACGTCTGTACGTTTTGCGTGCATGAAAACTAAAGAAAAAACATCACTGGATACCCCTATCTCAAAATGCATGAATCTGAAACTTATGCACAATTTTGTAATGCAGCAGCCAGTATTGCGAACGTCTGTACGCTTTGCGTACATGAAAACCAGATAAGTATCACTGGATACCCTTATATCAAAATGCATGAATCTGAAACGTATGCGCAATTTTGTACTGCAGCAGCCAGTATTGCGAACGTCTGTTCTGTACGCTTTGCGTACATGAATTTATAATCAATTAATTTATAACATAACTTTGCAATTGTTTATTTTACATTTTAACGGGCTGCCATTATTTCACAGAATAAGTAGTTATTTCCTAGAATAATTAGGTAAAGTATGGAATGTTTTATCCATTATATACTTTAACTGACTTGTCTAGTTATTTCATGAAGTACCTTATTCTATTAAATAACTGAATTATACACTTTAACGGTAATATACATATAGAAGAAAGTAAAAAAATAAAAAATTAAAATTATAACCTACCTGTTGCAACATCGTAGGCTTAGTGTTGTCATTCAAAATGTAATGACATTTTGAAATACAACACTTAATTTCATATATATATAGTACGCATTTCGTACTTTACTGGCTCATGGTTTTATAGCACGGGAAATAGGCGAATCGTTTCAGTTATTGCCGGGTATTCATTCTACGAAATGCTTAGGAATGTGAGCTATGAACTATCGGCTTTCATACATTGCCGGTAATACTATGCCATCACTTACTGACGAAAGCACATTTAGTTCAATTCTCTTACACATATATTTAAAATATAGGGGGTTTCATTTATATTCTGTTTATTTATTGGAAGAGTGTTGCTAAGGGCGGTGTGTATGTGTGCGCTTTTCACTGGAGTTTAAAAAAAAAAAAAAAACTCTTAAAAGTGACAATTTAAAAAGAACGATTCAGTAAAAGAAAAAAAAAATATATATATATATATATATTGACTCACATTATATGAGTGTGAACAGTTGCGTACTTGAGCCTCCATCCGAGTAACGTTTGCAAACAAGGAAGAAATTATTATTAACGACTGAAAGACGAGCACACACCTGTACCTCTCTCCCGACACATGTTCATCCATCACTCATCCTGATTTGGGATACAGAAGTAAAATGTGCGCTCTTCACTCTGTTCCAGAAGAAGGGGAAAAAAGCTGCAGTGCTATCCCATTCCACTCTTTTAGATAAGCATTTATAGGAATATTACATATTCTTAATTAAACAATATGTATATTTAAAAAAAAAGAAACATAAATTAATAAAATATATATGTGTGTCTTCAAACAGATTTTATTTCACTGCTGAACTTTCCGTATAAGGATGATTTAAAGATGAGTGCTTTGTTGGATTCTGGGAAATTCACTTTGCATAAATTTCATCAAAAATTTCGAAACAGTTTGCTTTCGGCAATGTTTTTAACTTGCACTTAAAAAAAAAGGGGGGGGGGGGTACCGATAAAAATATTTTTCCGAAAATAAAACCTTACAGGTTGATTTATGTACACAAAAAAAAAAAAAACAGTTGCACTTCGGGAGTGCCGACAGAAGTGAAAACGTGAACAATTACGTGTGTATTTCTTGAATCGTCAGGAAATATTTTATTGTGTAGGAAATACTTTTAAATGAAGTGTTTTTTTATTCATTAATATAAACTACTACTACAAAAATTATATTACAATTTTATTTAATGCGCTAACTGCATTTTGGTAGATTATATGGGGGGGGGGACGCAAATCTATATATATTAAAGAGCAGAGTCTGTGTGTGTGTGTGTCCGCTATAGAATCCTAGGCCGTTGCACCGACCGGGACAAAATTCGGCACGGTTAATGTTTACGACCCGAGAAACACAACGCCGCAAGCGATTTTACAAAATTCGCCCCCCAAGGGGGGGAGGGGGGGGGGGCAAAACGTAATTTCACAAAATCCTTCATATCTCAAACAAAAAAACAGATATCCGTAAAATTTTACGTTAAAATATAACAGAAATTTCGCAGAATCCTATAATCTCAAACAAAAAAAAAAATAGATATACGTGAAATTTTTGCTCTAAAATATAGCTAATGCAACTATCTAAAAACCAATTTCTGGAATTTTAGAAATTCAGCCCCCAGGTGGGGCAGCAAGGGGGGGGGGAGGGGAGGGGGGGGGGAAATAAAAATAGTGTCAGATCGTTCAAAATTGGTACGTAGAGGTTTTCGATACTTACAAATCAATTGCGGATATTTTCGAATTTTTAAAATTATTAGGAGGGGCGGTAAGGGGGGCTATGGGTAAAAACAAATAGAAATACAGTTAGGCCGTTCAAAATTGGTACCGACAGGTTTTAAAGGCCTGCAAGTCGAATGGGGATATTTTCGAAAGTGTAAAGTTATTAGGAGGGCCGGGAAGGGGGGGGCAGAGGGGCAAAAAAAAAATAGAGTTAGATCATTCAAAATTGGTACATAGAGGTTTTCGATACCTAAAAATTGATTGCGGATATGTTTGAATTAAAAAAATTATTGGGAGGGGCAAAAAAATAAAATAGAGATAGATCGTTCAAAACTGGCGCATAGGGGTTTTTGATACTTACAAATCGATTGCGGATATTTTCGATTTTGTAAAATTATTAGGATAGACGAGAGGGGGGGGGGAAAGGGGGAAAATAATATAAATAAGAGTTAGAGCATATTAAAGATATTACGTTTCAAAGTTTTCTTTTAATTAATTAAAATATGAAAATAAAATATTAGTTATAATTTAATAGTTACAAAAAAAAAAAAAAAAAATTACGAGTTCATTTTTTTTCGACATAAAAATAAATACATTTAAGTGAACATTAAACAATCGTAAAAAATAAAATTAGGCATCTCACAAAAATGGACGTCATTATCACTTTAAAAATTTCTACACATTGATAAAGTGCTCATGTAGTTCTATAGGTATGATTCATCAGAAAATTTAAAAACATGGTATACAAAAAGTTTTTTTTTTTTTTTTTTAATCTTACAATTATTTATAATTTTGTTGTCATTTCGGCGATGGGTTGATATGGGTATTGCATCTGGCGAGAAACGTCCAAGTTACTACAGTGGCAAATTTCAAATTCCGGCAAGAGGTCCACAAGCTGTTTCAATGTTTTTATACAATTTTTCTCAATTTTATCAAGTTGTTTGGGAATTTCCATTGTGTGTGATTAAATCAAAACAGGAATAAAATACGTTTTAATTCGTAATGATAAGAAGACTAATTTCTTTTAGTATTTTATTATTAGTATTTCCTTTTGCTTGCCCTGTGAAGTATTAATTATTAACAGAAAGATATTAAAACTTCTTCACACACCATAAATTTTAAGTCATCACAACCGGTTTCGAAAGGACGTAGCCTTTCTTCATCAGGTGCAAAAAAAAACCACGTGCTACTGCCTTGGAGGAAAAAGCAAGACTGAAAGCAGGGCAAAATCCTGAGGGGGGGGGGGCAACACAAACAACCAATAGGAAGCATCATGCAGGGCCAATCAGAGAGGAACACACGAACACACACACCAAAAGTAAATAAATAATTAAAAAATATTAATTGATTACTTCTTTCCTCCCTCCCTCCCCCTTTTTGTGTGTGTGTGTGTGTGTTCGTCGTGTGTTCCTCTCTGATTGGTCCTGCATGATGCTTCCTATTGGTTGTTTGTGTTGCTCCTCTCCCTCTGGATTTTGCCCTGCTTGAAATCAGGGCAGTGTTGCTTTTTCCTCCAAGGCAGTAGCGCGTGGTTTTTTTTTTTTGTACCTGATGAAGAAAGGCTATGTCCTTTCGAAACCGGTTGTGCTGACTTAAAATTTATGGTGTGTGAAGAAGTTTTAATATCTTTCTATTGATTGTACGCCAGTTTTTTTTTTTTAATTTAGTTTTGGTGATTAATTATCAAACCATTATGAAGATCATGGCCATTTACCATCCATATTTAAAAAAAAAAAAAAAAAAAACTTCCCTATATCAGGATTAATTGTCTATATAGAATTAATAAGCCTATTTCATTAAGATTAATAAACTTAATAAATGAATGATTTCTGCTAAGCCAATGACGGACAGGAAGCACTCGTTTTTCAGGGTCATGGCGTTCAACGAAAAGCAGCAGTATTATTATTTTGACGATTCCGCAAATGAAAAGAGGCTACGACGGGCTCGATGTGACAGTGTTTCTTTTTCAAGCGATGACTTTATCCCGTTTGCCCTCCGACCTCTTTCGTCACTCTCTAACTCCGAAGGAATGGCTTCCTGCCACGACAAGAAAACGCAGTCAGTCCTTCATTCAGTTCTCGAGATTCAATTAGATTGGATAGGTATAGGTGTAAGAGATTAAAGAATCAAAATGCTTCTTTCCTTTTTAAAGTTACGATTTTCACGACCTGAACTTGTCGAAGAATAAAAAATATGTAAACAAACACAATACGAAACAAAACGCGTGTTAAAAAAAAAAAAAAAAAAAAAACTACGAAATACACATTTTATTTTTTTTCTACCGCAAAGTGAGCTTTCGCTTGTTCCGATTTCACTTCTTAAAATAGAGTTAACATTTATTGTGCCCCTTCACTTCTAAAAATGTTGTTATTGGCTCCTATTGTAAGAAAAGTTCTGAAATAGGCGTTGCAGTACGCGTACAAAGTGTAGGCATAAAATCCTAATGGGTAACGTTTGAGTTTCTACAGAGTGCCTCGCATTCATGCATAGATATAGTGATTTATATAGATCTATCATCCCCATGTTAACGAGCAAAGATTTTTGATGCCGAAAAAGTTTTTTGACATCAGCCATTAGAGAGTTCAAACTCGAAAATAATAACAGAAAAGAATGTTAATGAATTTTAAAAATGCCGAAATATAGCGTGGCTTTTAAGTGTTCTAATAAATATATGAAAAGAAATGGGATAAGTTTTCATAAATAAGTTATATTCAAGTAATTTATGAAAAATATAAATTTTATAATCAGTTGCTTTGTTATTATTATGAAACAATTACTGTCTTCATATTTAGTGGAATGCTTTTTTAAATGTTAATAAATTATGTTGTGAACACCACAAAACTTTCTTCTATATATAATCCTATACAAATTTATGCAATACAAATTATTTATTAAATTATAATTTATTAAAATTATTTTCCATGATGAATGCAGACGATTTTTATCTCAAAGAACTATAATAATAAATACCGAAAGAAAGAAAGTTAATTTTGTGCAACATGAGTATACTAGAGTATAGTTAAAAAGAAAGAGAAAGGAAAAAGAAAAAGAAAAGAAGGAAAGAAAGAAAATGGGTATCTGGGGGTTTTTCATTCTCTTTTATTACATAAATTTTATTTGCTAAATTATCTTTGTCTATTCCTCTGTATATTCATTCATTCGGGAAAAGATATCAATAAGAGAGTAAAATGGCCGTCTTTTTCCAAATGAAAAGGCATCACTTTTTTCCTCTCGTTGATCAATCTACAGGGTGTCCAATAAGTTCTCATACAATTTAAAACTTAAAATACACAAAAGTTAAAGAAAATAAAAGGCTTTTATTTAAAGCAAATTACAAAACAAACATTCAGAAAACCATCATAACAAATCTATAGGGATACTTCCTCCTTTTTGTTTTTTTACCAGCTTTAGTCTTTTCTCGAAGCTATCACATGCGGCACGTTTCCTCCCATACTTTAAATAGAACGTTTTTGAATTATGTTAAATTGCTGAATTTCATATCTTTAGGCTTCGACAACATATAACCCCATGCAAAATAATCTAAGGGGTTTAGGTCGGGGGAGCTGGGAGGCCATTCTTCGTTTGGCAAAAAGTCGGTCAAATTTTATCGGCACCATTGTTGCACGTTATTAGCTGTGTGGAATGGCGCACCGTCTTGCTGGAAGCAATAATAATCGTCTCCATAGATGTTTTGAAGATATGGTAATAAAACTTTCTTCAAAACTTCCTTCTGATACATTTCTGCATTAATCTTTACTAGCTTTTCAATAAAAACCAAAGGAAGTTTCCCCCTTTTCGAAAAAGCCCCCCCCCCCCCCCCCTTACCGTTAATGACGAACCATTTTGAAATATTGGCACAGTAGCTTGATTGTCAGGGATATCTTGAATGGATGCCGACCATCATTCTGGGGATTGTGGGATTGTTGTAGAACGAAAAGTTTCTCATCGGAGAAGATGAATTCATCACCTGCGTGCCAAGAGAGCAAGGTGTTAACGCTTTCGTACCTCTTTGCTTTTGAGGGCTTTGAAATTCCATGTGTTCTTAATTTTTGGAAGCTTTATATCTTAGATCATTTTTTAGAAGATTGTGGACAGATGATTTTGAAATCTTGCAGCCTCGTGATAACTTTCTAAGAGAAGCCTGTCCATTTCTCCTGATGCGCTCTCTTACTGCTTTGATGACTTTTTCAGTTCGAGCAGTGCGAGGTCTGCCTGCCGTATCTAATCTATACCTGTCCTGCACAGATGAAGTTTCATTATACCTTCGTATCGTCCTATAAACAAAATCACGTTTGACACCTAAGTTTTACAGGTCTCTGCAGATTTTGCCTGCTTTCTGTCCTTCTAAATATTTTTTCACGATTACCTTTCTATATCCTTTCATGGTTTCTAAAACAAAATGAAAAATATTACGATTGATTCTATTACATATATTCTTTAACGATACATTGTAAAACAATGTTAAAAAATTTTTGATAGCCTAGAATTAATGGTTTTTAATAAGACCACATTCAAAATACTGTATGAGAACTTTTTGGACACCCTGGATGTCTTATTATTATATCTATGCATGCATGTTGTGCTATTACCGTTGAGCGCGAGTTTATACGTTGAGCGCCACGCGAATTCTAAGGAAATCCCCGTCAGGCCACGCGCATTATGTTTACCGTGTTTCAATAAAATCCATTAAAATTCCTTGATGATAGGATCCTTTAAGAAATAAAAATGAAGTAAATTTTAAAGAAATTTTCAGTCATTACTTAAAAAAAGGTAAATTTTTTTTTAGTTTTACATACTACTTGACACTGTCAGCCACCGGTGGTTTACGAGACCTAAACGGAAAGTTCAGTGTCAGCCACTGATGGCTGACGGGGCACTCAACGGGTTAAATTAGAATTTTAAAAGAATCGCCCTCCGATGACATTCTTATGGGAGCTAAAAATAGACTCTTCTCGCATTCATGAAAATAAGTCAAGGACGGTAAAAATTCAAAATCATCTTCGGCATCTCGGTGGTGCTTACGAAATTACTTTCGCTTTTTATTCCGGATTAAGGGACGACTGTTCACTTCAGATTGAAATGTCTGATTAGAGTTGGATTTCAATTTTCGTTTTTTTCTGCGAATTTATTATTATAGGTTTTGCTTTAAGTTCCCCATCATACCATACAAAATTTGTAGGGTGTCTGTTAGTTTGATAGAATGGAGTTAAAGGCTGATTTTTACCAACTATGTGAAAAATACCACAGCCGGGAATCGAACCCCGGGCCTTCCGCTTAACGCGCGGATGCTCTAACCTATCAAAAATTAATTTTTATCAAAAATTAATTTAAAGGTTGATGAAGTAAATTTCTGAAATGAAATTTCGTGGCCGTTTGTAGTTATGCCATATTCAAATTTGTCACTTGATATAGCTGCTTTAATGCAGACTCGGTGACCTTGCCAACGTAAATTATGTGAGAAGCGCCGAGCTGGTTATCAGCCAGGGTAGCTCAGTGGTTAGAGCATCCGCGCGGTAAGCGGAACGCCCGGGGTTCGATTCCCGGCTCTGGTATTTTTCACATAGTTGGTAACAATCAGCCTTCAACTCCATTCTATCAAAAATTAATTTAAAGGTTGATGAAGTAAATTCCTGAAAAGTCTGTTAGTTTGTTAATCCGTTAGTGTGTTAGTCTGTGTACACGATATCTCAAGAACAAATTGTCGCAGAGAAGTCAGATCAGTTTTAAAATACTAACTTAGAAATTTACGATTTTCTTAACATGGTAGAATAGGGCAAAATTTCACATAAACGTCCATTAAGTACAAAATTTTTACTGTAAAGATGTCAGAACAATTTAAAAATATTAGTTTCGAATTCGGAATGAAAATCATTCACTAGAAACATGCTAATTTGAAAATTTCGCAAGTTACTGGAAATTTACGAATTTCTTAACATGACAGAATAGGGCAAAATTTCACATAAACGTCAACTTTGAGGGATATCTTCGTCGTAAAGATGTCAGAACAATTTAAAAATATTAGTTTCGAATTCGGAATGAAAATCATTCACTAAAAACATGCTAATTTGAAAATTTCGCAAGTTCCTGGAAATTTACGAATTTCTTAACATGACAGAATAGGGCAAAATTTCACATAAACGTCAACTTTGAGGGATATCTTCGTCGTAAAGATGTCAGACTACTTTTGAAATATTATTTAAGTTACTGGCATGAATATCATTGACTATGAATTTCCCAATATACAAATTTCGTAAGTTAATAGAAACTTACAAATTTCTTAACGTGGCAGAATAGGGAATATTTCACATAAACGTCAATCTTGAGGGATATTTTCAACGTAAAGATGTCAGACCACTTTTGAAATATTATTTAGGATACTGGCATGAATATCAGACTATGAATTTACCAATTTAAAAAATTCGTAAGTCATTTGGAATTTACGATTTACTTAAAATGGTAGAAAAGGCCAAAATTGAGCATAAACGTCCATTTTGAGGATCCTAAATATGTTAGACAACGTCAAAATAACATTTATGATACTTGTTTAAACATGATTGAATACAAATATTCTAATAGGAGAATTTCGTAATTTAAAATTTTATCTACATAGCAAAATTGGGCGATATTCCATATAAATGTGCATTTTGGGATTGTTGCATTGGAAATAGTAACATGAAAACTAACCTACGAAATTGACCCAATAAAAAAAAATTAATAGATTAGAATAAGATAAATATATCGAACTGAGTGGTGGGGATTTTATTCTATCACTGTGTCAAGCGTTTGATCAAATTCATTTCTCTTAACATGATTATAATGTTATGTTATTATGTTACCGACTGTAAATACCTTTAATATAATGCTGAATTAGCTTTTATGCCAAGCGTGATTCATCCGTGTTAAAAAAAAAAAAAAAAAAAAGGAAAATCTAAAATTTAGGGAAAAATAAATATGCTATGAAATAAAATTCAGAAGAAACATGTTAGATTTCTAGAGAAGAAACATGCTAGATAAACCCTTGTCAAATCATGTTCTTAGTCAGTCTAAGAACAGGATTCGACAAGGATTTATTTAACAAAACATCATTAAGTGTACTTTTTTTGGAATTTTTGCTAGCACTCGAATAATTTTGCTGCCGACTGTATAAAATACGGGCAAAGGAAGTCTACTCAAGATGGCTGTCCACCAAAACACTATGTAGTGTAATCTTATTTATTTTACACTAGTTAGTTGTAGGGCGACTAAGGCGCATCATTTCATTTATTTCTCACTTCAAATAATTCATGCCAGAGAATTTATTCAAAAATTCATTTGCCTGTGCGAAATTTTCGCAATTTATTCATGTCTTCGTTACCCTTAAAATTAAAAAAATATGATTATTATTTTATAGACGTCCTTTTTAACACTTTCCAACAAGGTTGAAAAGTGTTTATGACTTCGGTTTGTCTGTCTGTCTGTCCGCGCTCTAACTCCCGTAAATATTTATGGAATTTCTTGAAACTGATATATGTTATTCAAGTTCACTATCGGACGGTCCCTAATGAAAATGGAGTTTATACCTCTCCTGGTTTGTGTACAGGGACACCCGAAAGTATTTCAAAGCATTGTGTTCTATGAGAGGTATTTCTACAAACCATATTTTCATACCTTTACTGTAGACTTACCTTAATGAAATTGAAATATGTTATTCAAGTTCACTATCGGACATTCCCTATTGAAAATGGAGTTTCTACCTCTACTGGTTTGTGTACAGGGACACCCGAAAGTATTTCAAAGCATTGTGTTCTATGAGATGTATTTCTGTAAATCATATTTTCATACCTTTAGTGTAGACATATCCTAATAAAATTGAAATATGTTATTCCAGTTCACTATCGGACGTTCCCTATTGAAAAGGAGTTTGTACCTCTACTGGTTTGTGTACAGGGACACGCGAAAGTATTTCAAAGCATTGTGTTCTATGAGACGTATTTCTATAAATCATATTTTAATACCTTCACTGTAGACATATCTTAATGAAATATGTTATTAAAGTTCACTATTGGATGTTTCCTGCATAAAATGGAGGGAATACCACCATCGGGTTATACACAGGGACACTTAAAAGTTTTCCAACGCATTGCGTACTATGAGAAATATTTCTATAAATCAAATTTTAATAACTAGTTTCCACGAAATTTTAGGGAATTGAAATATGTTATTTTTATGCACAAAAGAATGCTTTACATAGATTATAGCATGATAAGCATTATATTTACAGGGTGGCACAAAAATATCCAGATAAATTAAGAGCTATTAATAAAAAAATTGCTAGATGTGTACTTTCGTTTACGTTGAGCGTTTTTAACACTATCTAACATTTTTAACACTTTCCAACAAGGTTGAAAAGTATTTATGACTTCGGTTTGTCTGTCTGTCTGTCCGAGCTCTAACTCCCGTAAATATTAATGGAATTTCTTGAAACTGATATATGTTATTCAAGTTCACTATCGGACGTTCCCTATTGAAAATGGAGTTTATACCTCTACTAGTTTGTGTACAGGGACACCCGAAAGTATTTCAAAGCATTCTGTTCTATGAGAGGTATTTCTATAAACCATATTTTCATACCTTTACTGTAGACATATCTGAATGAAATTGAATTATGTTATTCAAGTTCACTATTGGATGTTTCCTGTATAAAATGGAGGAATTACCACCATCGGTTTATGTACAGGGATACTCAAAAGTATTCCAAAGCATTGCGTTCTATGAGAGATATTTCTATAAATCAAATTTTAATAACTTTACTTTCCACGAAGTTTTTGGAAATTGAAATATGTTATTTATATGCACAAAAGAATGCTTTGCACAGAATATAGCATGATTAGCATTAGATTTACAGGGTGGCACAAAAATATCCAGTTACATTAAGAGCTATTAATAAACAATTGCTAGAATTGCACTTTCGTTTACGTTAAGCGTTTTTAACACTTTCTAACATTTTTTAAGTGTGAATATGATTTCAGTTTTGTGTATCTGCCTGTCCGTCTGTCTGTCTGCCTGTCTGTCTGTCCGAGCTCTAACTCCCGTAAATATTTATGGAATTTCTTGAAACTGATATATGTTATTGAAGTTTACGATCGGATGTTCCCTATTGAAAATGGAGTTATACCTCTACTGGTCTGTGTACAGGTACACCTGAAAGTATTTCAAAACATTATGTTCTATGAGAGGTATTTCGATAAACCATATTTTCTTACTTTTACTGTAGACATATCTCAATTAAATTGAAATATGTTATTCAGATTCCCTATTGGATATTTCCTGTATAAAATGGAGCAAATACCACTACTGATTTATGTACAGGGACACTTAAAAGTATTCCAAAGCATTGCGTTCTATGCTAGATATTTCTATAAATCAAATTTTAATAGCTTTACTTTCCACGAAGTTTTAGGAAATTAAAATATGTTATTTATATGCACAAAAGAATGCTTTGCATAGAATATAGCATGGTTATCGTTAGATTTACAGGGTGACACAAAAATATTCAGTGATATTAAGAGCTATTAATAAAATAATTACAAGATAAAAAGATCTTTTTATATACCATGTTTTTAAATTTTCTGTTCAATCATATAAACGCTACCGAAGGCAGCGGGAACCCAGAGAAACTGTATAATTTTTTAAAAAAATTCATTGCTCTCGTGTTTTGAGCTATTATAAAAGTTTCAAATGTCTAGCTAGTTGGGAAGTTAGTGAAAAATCGATTGGAAGCTTTGTACTGGTAACGCTGCCGAAGGTAGCAGGAACCCGAAACATTTGGTTACAAATATTTAAAAAATGCATTTTCACCGTATTCTGAACTATTCTAAAAGTTTAAAATGTCTAGCTAGTCAGGAAGTTAGTTAAATAAATTTTCTGTTGAATCATATAAACGCTGCTGAAGGCAGTAGGGACCTGAAACAGTTGACTAAAACTATTAAAAAAATGTATTGTCGCTGTATTCTGAGCTATCCTGAAAGTTTCAAATGTCTAGCTAGTCGAGAAGTTAGGGAAAAATCGATTGCAATATTTGTACTGATAACGCTGCCAAAGGCAGCAGGAACCCGAAACATTTGGCTAAAGGTGTTAAAAAAATGCATTTTAACCGTATTCTGAACTATTCTGAAAGTTTCAAATGTCTAGCTAGTCGGGAAGTTTGTTAAATAAATTTTCGTTCGAATCATATAAACGCTGCCGAAGGCAGTAGGGACCTGAATCAGTTGACTAAAAGTATAAAAAAAATTGTATTGTCACTGTATTCTGAGCTCTCCTGAAGTTTTCAAATGTCTAGCTAGTCGAGAAGTTAGTGAAAAATCGATTACAAGCTTTGTACTGGTAACGCTGCCGAAGGCAGCAGGAACCCGGAGTAGTTGGTTAAAAATATTTAAAAAATGCATTTTCACCATGTTCTGAACTATTCTGAAAGTTTCCAATGTCTAGCTAGTCGGGAAGTTAGTTAAGTAAATTTTCTGTTGAATCATATAAACGCTGCCGAAGGCAGTGGGGACCTGAACCAGTTGACTAAAAGTATTAAAAAAATGTATTGTCACCGTGTTTTGAGCTATCCTGAAAGTTTCAAATGTCTAGCTAGTCGGAAAGTTAGGAAAAAATCGATTGCAACCTTTGTACTGATAACGCTGCCGAAGGCAGCGGGAACCTGAAACAGTTGGCTAAAGGTATTAAAAATATGCATTTTAACCTTATTCTGAACTATTCTGAAAGTTTCAAATGTCTAGATAGTCGGGAAGTTAGTTAAATAAATTTTCTGCCGAATCATATAAACGCTGCCGAAGGCAGCGGAACTTGAAGCAGTTGACTAAAATTATTAGAAAAATGTATTGTCACCGTGTTGTGAGTTGTCCTGAAAATTTCAAATATCTAGCTAGTCGGGAAGTTAGTTAAAAATCGATTGCAAGATTTGTCCCTGAGAAACACACAAACACACAAGAATCGAAGTTAATAAAAACATGGTAAAATTGCTAGAATTGTACTTCCGTTTACTTTATGCGTTTTTGAAACTTTCTATCATTTTTTTAGTGTGAATATAATTTCAATCTCTGTATCCGTCTGACTGTTCTTCTGTCCGTCTGTCTGTTTTACTGCGCTCTAATTCCCGTAAATATCTATGGAATTTCTTTAAACCGATATATTTTATTCAAGTTGACTATCGGATGTTCCCTATTGAAAATGGAGTGAATACCTCTTTTGGTTTGTGTACAGGGACACCCAAAATTATTCGAAAGCATAGTGTTCTATGGGAGGAGTTTCTATAAACCATATTTTAATACCTTTAATGTATAGAAACTTCAATGAAATTTTAATATATTATTCAATTCCCTATCGGATGTTTCCTATGTAAAATAGAGCCCATTCCTTACTGGTTTGTGTACAGGGGCACTTGAAAGTATTCCAAAGCATTGTGTTGCATGAGAGTTATTTTTATAAACCAAATTTTAATAATTTTTTTCTCCGCAATTGAAATATATTATTCGCATGCACAAAAGAGTGCCTTCTCTGTAATATAGTATGGTTAGCATTAGATTTACAGGGCCACATAAAAATAATCAGTTACATTAAGAGCTATAAATAAAAATTTGCTGGAATTGCACTTTTGTTTACATGAGCGTTTTAAAACTTTCTTATAATTTTAGTGGGAATATGATTTCAATTTGTGCATCTGTCTATCCGATTGTCTACCTTCCTATCTGTTTGCCTCCAGCCCTTATCATCCGTGAATACTTTGAGAATTTTTAAAAAAATGATACACTCAAGTTCCTTATGGAATGTTCTCTATTTAAAATGCCATTAATAGGTCCTGTACAACTAGTTTGTTTACAGGGACAACAACAACAACAATAAAAAAAAAAAAAATGTATTACGTTTTAGGACAGAATTTTTTAAAAGTTATTTTAAAAATATTTCTACTATAAAAATCATAGAAACATTGACATGCATTATTAATATTCTAAAATATTGTTTTTTTATGGAACACTAGTAGTCCAGTCAATAAATACATTGTACCTTGCAAAAGGTGGGGTAGAAGATTTTGTTTTTTTAATTTGTACATATTAGTATTAATATGCAAGAAACGAGTTATCCAACATGGTCGGCCCCGGGAGAATTTTTGTCGGCTGAAAAACCTCGAAAATTTACTAGTTTTTTGGCCTTTTTCGAAATATCTCAGAAATGGCTGAATTTAGCAATATTTTTCTAATGTAATGTTTGAAGAGGATAAAATTTCCTACAATTTACTTCATTAAACCTTTTTTGTAATACTAATAGCAAACGCGTAACAGCTTCTTGAAAAAAAAACAGTTTTCTCAACTTCGTAAAAAAAGCGCATTACTCCTTATAAATAATGTATAGTAATTATTAGAATTAGAAGCTTTATTTACAGAAAGCTTAACAACTTTTAATGGTATAGCTCTGATATCTGTCGTCCTTGGGATTTTTGGATTTGGTGAATGTAATACGGAAAAACGTAAAACGGAAATACACACGCCAAATGTATTTTTTTACAATATGTATTGTAAGAAATACTGTTTTATGTTCTTGATTGTTCTCTTAACATATACCTTGTTAAAATAACCGTGATTTTTGAAAGGAATTAAATATGTTCGCCAGATAAATTGCCGATTATTTCTTTTGTTTTTCACTAAGGACGGCAGATAACAAATCTGCTCCCTTCTAATTTTCCCTTCCCCTTTTTACTAACTCCCCCCCCCCCCGGCCACGCACTGACAATTCTGACCTAACAACAGTAGTCATCATCAGACTCCAATAACTGCCGATGTATAGTATTCTATCACTGCAACACATAATACACACTCAAACACATACAAAGAAAAATAAATAAAATAAAAAAATATTTGTATATAAATGTAAATGAATATATATTAGGGTTCTAATAAGCAAAAACTCAATGCATTGATACATAAGTTTTTTAATTCTACTATTTATTAAATTATAAAACATATGATATTTAGATATAATACATAATGTTGTAAGAAACATTAATTACTGCTATATTAATATTGATGATAATAACAATATACAATCTTAATTTTAAATGAACTTCATAAATAGGCAAATTTGTTTGAAGAACAATAGCAAATAATTACAAAAGTAAATTGTAGAAATATAACTTTATATATAAATTATAGGGAGATTCATTTAGTCTTGAAAAAAAAAAAAGAAAGAAACGTACATTAATGTATAATATACATGTTCATTTTCTTCGTGGTTGTTTTGAATGCCCGGGTTCTTAAATTTCAATAGTCATCAGAAGTAGAAGGAAGGTGTGTCGTCCTCAAATTGTTCCTCTCCTTCTTGCAGTAATTATATAAGCTCTTAGAATAATCATCTTCTTCAGCCTCGTCTAATTATGAAATTAGTACGACATTTTTGTACATGTTGAGGATCAGAGTCCTTATTACTATACCAGTTTCACTGAGTATTTTATAGCCAACATTTTGGAAGCAAACTGTTTTCTTGTTGGCAGTTTCGGCTATTAAAACATCTTCACCATATTTTTTGCAAAGACGTGGTGTAACCGTTCTGATGCCAGAACGAAAATCACCCTCTATTTTATTCATCAAATACTTTATGAGACTGGCACTCCTCCGAGTCGTTTTCAGGGTAGGAGTAAATTGATTCCATTGTCTCATCAGTGTTACTTGCAGGGTAGTATCCTCGTTTCATCTCACTTTTAGGCCTCCAATGCAGTTTTTGATGACAAAACCTGTGATACCCAGCATTTATAGCAACTAAACCTTTTACATTTCCTATGCAATCAAGTACTTTTTTTCTTCTCTCATCCCCACGATTTTCAGCACCATTTACAATTGTTTCTTTCACACCCAGTTTCATAGCATGGTGGATAAAATTTCTTTCATACTCAGGAAGTCGTTCCTGTTTTTTAAAGAAATCTTCAAGTATCCTCTCTCCACACAAGAAACACTGATCTTTAAAACTGAAACCTTCAGTTCTTGATGGAAGGTATGGAACCACACTGTTTGGACCAGCACCATCACCAGTTGTATGGCGCCGTACATATGCTGTAATCATTCGCTCATTGATGTATCGTTTGTGACAGGCATTGTGAATTCTTACTTGTTTTAGGTTCTTCAAAAAAACACTAATGTTCTTCATTTTGACGTTTTGCATTGCACTTTTACAGATTTTTTGTATACCTTTCTCCTTCAGAACCTTTACTTCACCTTTATTCAAACTGATTTCGAAAATAAAACAAACACTCCGGTTATTGTAATAGAAAACGCTCACGGGTTGAAATAGTGAGTTCCCACGTTCGAACTGAACTGAATAACATAGAGCCGAGGCAGCGTACTACAGGATGAGAAGAGACGGGAGAGCTTTTTAATTGAAAAAGGGGGGGGGGGGAGGCAGTTTTTTTTTTTTTTTTTTTTTTTTTTTTTTAAATACCTTCTTTGCTACGAAGCAGATGCCTAAGGTCAGATAGCTGACTATGTTCCTTCCTTTCTTTCCGTTTTCTAATAAACGTTCATGCACCGACCCATTTCTTTGAGTTGTATTTTATTATAGCTTGAGAAAAAATGCCGACTTTCAAGAGGCTGTAACGCGCTTGCTATTAGTACTACAAAAAAGTTGTAATGAAGAAAATTGTAGGAAATTTAATCTTCTTTAAACTTTATATTAGAAAAATATCGCTAAATTTAGCCATTTCTAAGATATTTCAAAAAAAGCCAAAAAAGTAGTAAATTTTCGAGGTTTTTCAGCCGACAAAAATTCTCCCGGGATCGATCATGTTGGATAACTCGTTTTTTTCATATTGATACTAATGTGTACAAATTAAAAAAGAAAAATCTTCTACCCCACCTTTTGCTAGGTAAGCCCTTTTTTACATACCTATTGACTGGACTATAGCTGTTACCCGCGACTTCGTTCACGTGGAAATTTTGATGTGTATGTGTGGGAACTGACGGTTTGATCATAATATGTAATGAAATGAAACCTTATCATTGTGGTGCTGTGCAAAACAGAGTCTGATAAAGTACACTCAAAAAAATTTGTAACTCATTGAAAGCCAAAATAAAATGCCAAAATAAATAAATATAAAGTTATCGTCAACATGGCGATAAAAATTTTAAATTCGTCCATAGGGATTCTGTACTAAAACAGTACTGCGTTGTGGAAGTATAAGAACTGGGTCGTCAATTATGAATTTTATTTCGAAACCTTTCTTTGTATGACTTTAGTTCACTATTGCACAATATTCATCTGGTTCTAATAATAATTTGGTGACTGGTTAATTAAAATTTTAACTATGTGGTGAAATTCATATAATATTTATGAGTTTCAAATTTTTAATTTTAATTTTTTTTTTTTTTACAAATAAATGATTTTTTTTTTTATTATTATTATTTCCCGGCGAATTGTTGAATAATATTTTAGTTCTTAAACAATTTTGGACGGCTTTGCCCGCTTCGCTGGCAAACTTTTCTATATGCTTTATGAAAAAAAAAAACTGAAATCGGTTAAAAGCTGTCTTTAGGTTCCCGCTGCCTTAGGCAGCGCCTTGTTCGTCCTTGCAATCTCCGGTGCCTGTCCCTATTGCCTGCGACAATGGCTTACCCGTGGGCTTCCATTTGGTTGCTTATCATACATAACAGTTTCGATAAGGACAGTAACGAAAAATTTGAAGTAGCTCGTTTATATCTGAATCCCAGTTACATATGAACAACATTATATGTGATGTACATAATATTTGCTCTCAAGTTATTTCCTATATTTATTTGATTTAATCAATCAACCATAGAATGACAGCAATTTCAAGCCACATATAATATTACAATACTAGCGAGCTTCGCCCGCTAGCGGGTCAGTATTTTCAAATGAATCACTAAAATTAATTTATCACTAACAGTAACTTTTAGTGTTAAGAAAAGAAATTAAAAAAAAAAAAAAAAAAAATCATTTCTGATTGGGTAAAAAATCGGCCCGGGTCCCCACTGCCTTCGGCAGCGCTGCCCCGTGCGCGCTGCATGCGCGTATTCCTTCCCTGGCCCTCCGTGCCCCCCCCCCCTCAAAAAAAAAATTCTGATCGGGTAAAAACTCACACCGGGTCCCCACTGCCTTCGGCAGCGCAGACCCATGCGCGCTGCGCACGCACGTGATAAGGTATACGCGCGCTACGCGCACATATTCTTTCTCAAATCAAATTTTTATTCTTAAGAAAAGAAAATGAAAAAAAAAAAATCATTTCTCATCGGTTAAAAAGTCGGACCGGGTCCCCACTGCCTTCGGCAGCGCTGTCCCGTGCGCGCGGTGCACGCCTATATCTTCCCCACCCTTTCAGCCCTTCCTAATTAACCTACATATACCAATTTTGAACGGTCTAACTGAATTAGCTGAGATGCAAAAGAAAGCCTAATCAGGACACCTCAAAACGTGCAAATCTGGTTAAAACTTTCGATAATATAAAAGAACTTTAATATATCTTTCGAATGATGTATTAAAAACAATTTAATCATAATTAGAAATTGAAATATTGAAATTTTAAAATATTACAGCGCCATCTGGCGGTAGAAATGTCTAATCTACTGTTCGATTCCAAACCAACAAAGCTATCTTATGATGTATTACTTATGGAATTATTTAAATTAGTAGCTCAGATACAGAAGAAAACCGATTCAGGAGACCTCAAAACATGTAAATGAAGCGAAATCTTGAATCCCGCTTTCGATAATATAAAAGTACTTTAAAATATCTTTCGAATGATGTACTAAAAATAATTTAATCATAGTTAGAATTTGAAATACGCGTATTATAATAATATTTAATTTGCAATTAAATTGTACATTTTTTATTTATTCTCGAAACCCGATGATATTTGAACTGGAACTTCGTCTTGTGATGTTAAAAGTTTGTAGCAAGTTTGAATTAATTTTGAAGAAAATTGAAGCATTTTGAAATTTGCAATTTTTATTTCCAGTACAAAATCAGTAAAGCTGGAAGTAAAATCTATTTATTCTTTCGCCCGGCGCCATGGTAACCGAAATACGTCTATTGCGAAATTAATAGAACTGTTGTGATTTGTTGCCACCTTTTTTTTCATACTTTAGTTAATTTTAAAAAATCTAATTGCCCTATAGATAAGCTATTTAAACCGTCGGATTCAGAAAAATCGGACCTTTCATTTGATATCTTATTTGTAACGATACGACTGATATTTCTAATTTATTTTCCACTTTTTCCGTAAAAATGTCGCTTTTTAAGCATTTAATCATGAATTCTGGGTCATTTTTCGGTAGATATGGGTCGACGTTTTAATTAATATCTCCGCTAATTAGGGTCGCATCGCTTAGCGAATTATCGCGATGTCGAGATGAAGAAATTCTGCGTCTGTCGACACCGGTTTCGAAGCGCTGCGACCATTAGCGCCGGAGCTTTAGCTATGACAAGGCATTTCTCACAGACAGACAGATGCGCACAGATTTTAATAATATAAGGAGATGCTATGATCGGCTACTTCTATCGCATGAGACAATTATTAGTTTGTGGTTATATATACTTCATGCTTAGTTAATAGTAGTTAGTATATAGAAAAATAAATAAATTAGTATGTAAACTTGATCATGGTACAGCCTTAATGCCCTTGGCGACTTTTAAATTTTTGTTGCCGTTTTAGACCAAAATATAATTTATGCGATTATTGTTCCTATACGCAAGCGAAGTGTGACGTCACTGACCGTCCGTGGATGCAAGAAAATGATTTCCTATGTCAATCGCCCATTGGATTTTTTGTAAAAAATGATTAAAAATCGAAGAAAATTATTTCCCGATTTTAATCCCCCCCATATTTGGGTACACATATGTATTAGTTATCATGTGCATGTGTTAGATTGAGTTATTTTGCTGTCAAATTGACAAAATTTTAATTTTAAATTTCAAAACTCTGTCGTTCTTGTATTTGGTGATCAAAAACGTAATACGAAAATATACATGCCAGATGTATATTTTCGTAATATGCATTGTACGAAATATTGTTTCATGTTATTCATTACTGCCTTAAAATAAGTTGTTAAAATAACCATGCTTTTTGAAAGGAATTAAATTACGTTCGCCAAATAATTTGGCGATATTTTATTTTTCTACCAAGGATGACCGATATCAAATCTATTCCGCTACAACATATTAGTATCTTATATCAGATACTTTATTTAGACATTTGAAAACAAATTTGACTTCAAATTATGATAGAATATTTATCATTTCCCTTTTAATCAGTACTAGTATTGCCCAGTGGTCGAAACTCGACCATTTTTTTTGCAAAGCGAGGCAAAGCAAAGTTATTGCCTTGTCCTAAACGGAATGCAATTGCAACACAGCTGCGGCAATTGTTTGCCGATATTCACTCTAACTGAATCAGCAGAGTTTTACTTAATATAACTATTTCTCTCTGTAGATGTTAGCCTTTCCTGAAATGAGAGAAAATCGCAACGTGAAAACGCCCCTTGTTGTGTGATACAGCCCAGAAGCTAATAGGTACCATGTCAAACCAAGGCCCAACCAAGTATCAAATTCTGTTAAATTAATTCGATTGGTTCATAAAGTACAGTGTTTGAACAACAACAAAAAAAAATAAATAAAAAAAAAATTATACAGACACGACATTATTTCATTATTTAAAACATGAAAATCTGACATTGACAGATTTTAATTTAGTGCCAGAGGCCCACTGCTAAACTTGTTAATATCGACAAATTCTTCTTTAGTTAATTCGTGACGATCTAAATTCCATGATAAAGTTTTCATTAAATCAAACCAATGTGTTTCAGCTGCAGATATTGTAACAAATAACGTTGGAAGTCCAAACTGTCTTATAGCCGCAAAACAACGTTTTTTCTATTTTTCCCAATGAGGGGGAGGTGTGCCTTGGGGGGGGGGACTCGTGTCAAAGTGTGCTTTGGGGAGGGACTCATGTCAAAGTTGTACCTTGGGGGGGACTCATGTCAAAGTTGGGCCTTGGGGGGACTTCATTCAATAAATCTCCATTCAATAAACCGACTGAAATAGGCCCTTAGCACTATTAAGAGTGTATTATAAAAATTCGACAACTCTGTACCGACTGAAATAGGGGTACCTTGGGGGGGGACTCACGTCAAAGTTGGGCCTGGGGGGACTTCATTCAATAAATCCCCATTCAATAAACCGACTGAAATAGGCCTCTACACTAATTAAGAGTGACCTATAAAAATTCGACAACTGTACCGACTGAAATAGGCCTCTAGCACTAACAAAAAAAAAAAAAAAAAAAAAAAAAAAAGATATTTTTCAAAAATGGTCGAATTGAGTTCGGGAAATTTCAAAACGTGTAACTTTATCGAAAACCGAAAATCCAAAACTTTTTTTAATCTTATATTTTCTAGTTATATATGCAGAGGAAAGAATAATAAATCCACTTTTTAAAGAATAAAAATAAGTAGTCAATTTCACTTAATTAAAATGCAAGGAAATCTCAAAACGTGTAAATTCATCGAAAATTCGAAAACCGGAAATCAAAAGTTTTTATGTATCTTCTACTTGCTTCTTCTACCCACAAAAGCTAGCCATAAAGACACTTTTTTAAAAAATAAGTAGCCAATTTCAGTTAATTGAAACGTAAAGAAAGCTCAAAACATGTAAATTCAGCAAAAAACGGAAATCGGAATTTTTTCCGTATCGTCTACTTATACATGCAGCAGTTAGTAACAAAACCATTTTCCTTTTATTTAGTATATTAGTTGAATATTTATTGTTTAAATATCTCCCTTTGAAATGAAATGTTTATGTTTACATTCGCAACTGGAAGTTTGCCATTTTTTTTTTTTTTTTTCTGGAGTTTTGTGATTTTAAATTAAAATTTTATCAATTTTACAGAAAAAATAATTCAATCAAACACATGTAGACAGTAACTTATATATAACTATACCCAAATATCGGAATTAAAATCGGCAGATAATTTCCGTTATTTTTTAATAATTTTTTACAAAAAATCCAATGGACAATTAACACAGAAAATCTTTTTCATGGCTCCATGGACAGACAGTGACGTCATCACTTCGCTTGCGTATAGTGATGCTACATTATACAAATTACTGTGTCTATGGTTTTATTTGAGCTTTATGAAATTGCCAGATTTAACAACTTTCTATTTTTAGATATTTTTTGATGTAAAGGAATACGTGTATAAAAGGGGAAAATGCATAAAAAATAAATGTATTTTTAAATACCTTTTTGACATCGTAAGAAAATAATATTTGTATTCGCACCTTCCGGCTAACCACACCTTTCGAATGATACCATTTTCAACCCTCTACTCCCATAATTAATATGTTAAAAAGGGACAACAAATTTTATGCTTGCCTATAGATATTAGTTGGATATTTATTGTGTTAATATCATCCTTTGAAATTAAATGTTTGTGTTTTCAATCGAATATGGAAGTTTGCCATTTTTTTTTTCTAGAGTTTTGAAATTAAAAATTCAAATTTTGTCAATTTTACAACAAAAATAACTTAATCTAATGCATGAACATGATAACTAATACATATCTATACCTAAATATGCGGATTAAAATCGGGAAATATTTTTCCTCGATTTTTAATAATTTTTTACAAAAAATCCAATGGGCGTTTAACATAGGAAATATTTTTCTTGCATCCACGAACGGCCAGTGACGTCATCACTTCGCTTGCGTATTTCTTTCTATCTTTTCCTTGGCGAAAAATGTCCTATCTACTTCAGCATCAAAATTATAAAAAATTGTCAAGAATTATCAATAAGAAAATATCTTTACCATAATGCTGAATTAACTTTTATGCCAAGCGTGTTTCATCCGCCATACAAAAAAAAAAAAAAAAAAAATCTGAAGTTGAGGTATATAAGAAAAAATGCTGTGAAATAAAATTCAGAAGAAATATGTTAGATTTGTAATATTACTATTTTATTTTAAAATTATAATGTGTCATTTTCTCATCGACCAATTTAACATTTAGTAATTTCTTATTTTTCACATGAAAGCATATTTCATTTTATGCTGAAAACAATAAATAAATATATCTCGTAAACTTTTTTTGGCAACAATTAAAAATTTAAATGGCTTATATTAAGTCAATAAAAGTCAATAAGTTTATTATTTTCATATTTTAATTAATTTTAAAGATTTTTTCAATTTTTTTTTTCCTAAACCATCCCTGACCTATAAGGAAAACAACAAAAAAGAATGATCGAAATCGGTCAAGCCGTTTACGATTTTATAAATAACATACAGACAAACATTAATTTTTATATATATAGATGATATGATTAACTTTCAGATTTACAGGGCTACACTAAAATATTCAAAGAGATTAAAAGCTGTAATTATAATCTAACGACTGCGTTTTCTTTTGCGTTAGCCTTTTTAACACTTTCCAAAATGCCTAAGAGTAATCTTAAAATCAATTAGTCTATCTGCATGTTTTTCAGTCGTTCTGTCTGTTGTGTGATAAAGTAGGCAAAACATATTAAAAGTTATTTGATACAATTGCGTACAGTTGGAAAGTACGTACTGCATGATTTTTCTTTCAATGCGTACTGCATTGCAGTACGCATTCAACGTAAAAATGCGTACTGCATTTTTACGTTGCGTTACGTAAATGATGCGTACTGCTTTCTTTCTTGTTTCATTTAATATTTTAAGTATATATATATATATATATATATATATATATTTGTATAAATATATTTTTTTTTCCACGTGAAAGCATATTTTATTTTATGCTGGGAAAAAAAAAATAAAAATAAAGTCAAGAATTAAAAATTTAAATGTTTGTTTTAAACAACGATATATATCCGCGATTGTAATGAAATGCTCGCCCTCTGGTGGGCTAAGGTGAAATTAAGACTACCACTGAACGGATAGTTTTCACGCTTTCATCGAGACGCCATTGCTTGCTGCTGCTGTATATTCGATAGGATGAATAAATCCGGCAAAAAAGATAACACATGCTGCTGTGTGCTACAGTGTAACTCCAACGGATCAAGAAATCCGGAATTAAGCTTTCATTTGTTTCCAATTGACAAATTTAAAATTCCAGTTGCCTCCGCTAATGGAAGTAAAGCTTTAGTTAGTAGAAAGTCTGAATGGATTAGACGTTTACGAATTGGGAAAGAAGTATCGTCAAGAATGACTGTTTGTTCGAAACATTTCAGCACCTGAGGATTTCACAAGTAATAATACGTTTAATTTTGTTTTAATTATAAAATATTTTAGATAAAGCTGATCGTTTCCTTCGCTAACGAGCAAAAGCAAAACGATCCCATTTCATGGATGTCATGGAACAACTATAGTATTGGTCCACAAGTGCATTTGGTGACTTTTCTTTGGTGATTATGGCAAAATGCCATTTTTTGCAAATGGTTGCGATGGATTCCAAGCGTAAACAAAAGCGTATTGTATTGCAAAGAATTTAGAAATGCATTGTTATCGTTCAAAACGGTGCCAAAGTAAAAAAGCCAAATCCAGTTATGGACTAACTCTTTAGTTGTACCTTTATTTTTATTTATTTTTTTAATGTACCTTTGTTGTAAGATAACATATAGATGCAGTTAAAATACAGTGGAATTATTAAATAATAAAACAACAATTTTCATTGCATCCTATTACGCAATCGATTTTCCATGATGTAATGGCGGAGAAAGAACAATAGAGCAGGCGCATGTTTATAAACAAGCGACGCTATTCTGCAACTTTTGCGCATGCAGACAATGCAGGCAAAATATCTGCCTTTCTAATGGTGCTTTATCCCACCTTTTGCCTACATTCTAAAGTACGTGCGGAATCATCTGCCTCAGTGACGTCACCTCTATAATAAATACACGTGGCTATTATATTTACTAACAACTTCAGTTGAGAAAACTCCATCTATCGATCATTACAAACGCGGTTAAAGTAGAGTGATAAATGGTAACTCTTGAGAAGGTCCAAGACAACGAGATACATAAATTAGAGTGCTGATTCAATGGATGAAGGCTTAGCCAAAGAATATCTACTACGAGAAGAAGGAAAGCTTTATCAAAGCGTAACTATTGCCATCTGACGACGCGAATAAAGCATAAAGGAGAAGCAAACATACAGGCTGAACGGCTCGTAAGAACCGCGTAGTAGATATTCTTTAGCCGAGATGCTTAATTCCGCGCGCATGCGCTCTCTAATCGTAAACAACGAGGCGAGAGGCGAGAGGTAATCCCTTGGTGGGTAACGTGTTTTCGCCGCCATTTTCGAATTCGGATTTCAAATCTTTTTCTTGTACGAGTATTTGCTTCGTAATTTATTCAAAAATACTAGCGTGCGTAGTATGTATTTCACGTGTATTAAATATTCATGGGGATTTAATTTTTTATTACTCACTTTTTCTGTAAAATACATTTTTTTTAAGCTGCATTATTTTATCGTGTATTGTTGATTTTCGATTATTGCTCCTCAAGCCAAATTGATTAATTGGATTGATATTCTAAATCGGAAGAAGATATTTTTCAACAATCAAGATACAACGATTTACGCTAGTTGATATAATTTTGGAAGGCATTAAATATTATTGCTTTTACGCCTTCCAAGATGACTATTTGCTGGCTTCAGAGACTAAAGAAGATTTAAAAATTGATAGTGATGATGGTTTCTCAAGATATAAAAGTATGTCCACATGTTCTGAATTATTATTTTTTTTATTATTCACATATCTATTAGCATATTTAAAAAATAACTTAGGTTTTGTATTAATTATTTTAACTCACCCCCCCCCCCACACACACACACACAAGATATAATCAGTATAGGAATTAATGTGGCTATTACTTATAGCTCTTATATGGAAAGCATAAAAAAAATTATGAGGAATAATTGATATTTTGATTAACAATAATGCCTAAATTTTATAAAACCATAATTTGTGATTTTCTTTTTCCTTTAAATACAGTGGCTCTGGCTGTATTAAAGAAATGACATTAGTAAAAGAAAAAAATATCACAGTCTGAGTATTTTAGGTAGGGGGGGGGGGAGCTATTTGTTGGAAAATGCAATTATCGTTAACTGGTTTACAGATAAATAGTTTTATACCGTATAAGTAGACAGAAAACATGATAAAAAATGATCTTCATTTTTTATTTAAGATGTATCAACACCCTTACTACATCTTAAAGTTCTTTCATTTGGTGACTAATATTAAACACAAATCAACTAAAAAAAAAAAATGCATTGTAATAGTGGAAAATTTATGAATACATTTGTGATGTAGTAAAGACTGTATAAGTGGAGTTAATAAATTTTTAAGAACTGTTGATACAATCAAAGATTGGGAATAACATTAAGCACACTTCAATAATTATAAAATGGATTAAAAATAAATAATTAAATTAGAAGTATATATAAATTTAGATACAAAAGTATGGTATCCCATTAAAATAGAAATATATAAGACAGTAAAATTTTTTTTTCATATGCCATCAATTCTTATTACACTGAATTTACTTTATTCCATCTTTACCTTATATCTGTACTTTTACATTAGATTATACAATTCTAGTTATAAATCACAGATGATTTAAAAAAAAAAAAAAAAAAAAAAAGCAAAATATTTAAATTAGAGAGAAAGTCTATATAGCTTTTATTAAATTTTTTATTTCATAATTCTAACTTAATATAAACGAGATTTTAAATACATATTTTTTCTTAGAAAGCAGATTATAGTTTTAGTTTAAAAAACATTTTACTGAATGTAAGAGACAATAGTATAACTAAATTGGTTAATTACATTTTATAAACTTAAAATTGGAAAGATTTAACAAAAAATGCAGTATTTCATTTCCAATAATAACTGAAATACAAATAAAATTATGTTTTTTGAAAAAGGATTAGTAATTAATGAGACATAACATTAATTTTTTTAACTTATATTAAAAAAAAAAAAAAAAAAACTTATTTCAAAAATTGTTGATATTGTTTACATTTAGATATTATACCATTTTTTCAAACACTTATTTTTAAATATTTATTTATTTTTTATTTTTTTCTGTGAATTATTTGAAAAGGTTTTTCATATATATACTCACACTGTGTATATATATATATATATTTCTCTCTCAAGCTATTTTTTCTACAAAATGATTAAAGTGGGTAGAGTTTAATATTTTTGACAATGATTCCTTTCATTAACAATCAAAATAGCTTTAAAAAAAGTATTTTTATTATCATTATTACTATTTATTTATTTTGCAATGAACAATAAAACTAATGATCTAAAATTGGATGAGGCAATTTCAATGTATTTTATTTACAAAAGCATTCATTACTGCTATCCTAATAACTTTTGGTATTTTAAGTTTTTTTTTTTTTTTTTTTTTTTAAATACATATACACAAACACATGTATACATTTTTGTGTTTTACGGAAATTAAGTTTTTTCCCCCTTCTATTTTTATACAATGTACACACACACCCATACATTTCTCTCAAATTATAATTTTTACAAAACGATTAAAGTTGGTAAAATTTAATATTTTGACATCCATTTTCATTCAATAAAAATGAAAAGTTTAATAAAAAAAATCACCCATTAAAAACATTAATAAATATATATATATATATATTAATTTTCTTATGGTAAAACCATATTTTAATTTTAAAATCATTTTATTCCAAAAGAAAACATTCCTAAAGTAATTTTCTAATTTGGAATGTTTCATAAAACCCAACGAAACTGGATCAAAACTGAAAATTCTACGAGAATGCCGTCACGTCACTTCCCTGTAAAGTTTGCTATACAACAGTACCTACACGGCGCGCTTGCTCAGACGCTCCCAGTTCTACTGGAGCTTTCCTTCTTATTCTTTGGCTTAGCTTTCCGTGGTTCAAGATGAATCCCGTGACATGCTCCAATAGGTTGCTGTGTTTGGCCCTTTATCGCTATTTTGGCATTTAATATATCAGTTCGACAAATTATCATCATTATTAGGCAACATGACAGTCCTATGACCGAAATAAATTGTTTTTAAAATAATTTTGCACATTATAATAAATAATAAAGTACCTTTACTTTCATAGTTTCCTAACAAAGTTTAAAAGTGTTTATAAAAAAAAAAAAAAAATTAAACTTTTAAAGAGCTAAATTTAACAACAAATAATAATTTTTCAACTATTTTTAAGCATTTTGTCGGTTAAAGTTAAACTACACGAAATAAAAAAGAAGTAAAATCAAAATGAAACACAAAAGAATATTAAACTGCGTAAGTAAACAAAAACATTGGCGGTTATGACTTATGCCAAGAACAATCTCCAAACCGTTGCCATAGAAATTTGCTGAAAATAAGCTGTTACCAAGGGAACCACCAAATACGCAGGTGCAAGGAGAGCATGTCACATGACTCATCTTGGACCATCTGAAGGGTTACCATTTGTCCTATGGTCTGTAGAGTTTAGGTGGTATGAAGGCTATAAAAAATCCTTCCGCTGTAACTTTTCCTCTAAGGCTCCTTTTTTTTTTCTCCAGGGCACTGGATGAAAGTAGCATCATTTTTAGCATGTGCAAAAGCATCTTTTTCTATTGAATATGGTTGGATTAGCATCAAAGTTTTCTTTACCGGATCACATGAAGATTCGGATGATACTTTACGGTATATAAGAGGAAATGGTTGAAAGTGATTTTTAGTAGTATTAACCATTTTAAATGCCTTCCTATATTGTTTGATGAATGCTAATATTTTCTGTTTAACTTTCTGTCTGTCTTTGTATTTTCTGTACGTCTGTAATAATGAACTTCTGTTTTTTATGATTATCTTGAAAAAGTTCAGTAGCTTTGTTAAAGAACATCTATTGCTTGGCTATATAAAACTTTTGCAGAACACATACTAAAAATCTTTTTCGTAAAAAGGCATGCATTATTTTACTTCATTTTTTTTATTTTTACTTATTTTTTAATCGTGCCGGGCTAAACCGTATACTAGTAAAAAATAAATGGGCTGGGCCGAGTTTTTCGACTTCATACCGGTCTGGGCCGGGTAAGCAAAGGTTTTGTACGGGATGGGCCGGGTCAGGGCCTCACAATTTCGGCCCGTGCAGACCTCTACTATAGGTATACGAAACTTAGGTAATCGTGAAATTTTTCGACCTCGGTTTTTTTTACCTTTTTTACACGTTTTCAGGTGTAAGGAATCCAAAAATATCAAAATAGATATGATGTCCGTCTATAGGGTATCTGTTAGTTTGTTAATCCGTTAGTTAGTATGTTAGTCTGTGTACACGATATCTAACGAACAAATGATCCCAGACCAGTTTTAAAGTATTAGTTATGACATTAGCAAGAACCCTATTCATTCGCAAATTCTAATTAAAAAACTTCAGAAGTAATTCGAAATTTATGATTTTCTTAACATGGGGGAATAGGGCAAAATTTCACTTACACGTTTTTGAAAAGACATATTTTCATCGTAAAGATGTAACAACAGCTTTTAAATATCAGTGTTTGATGCCCGGATAAACATCATTAACTAGAAACATGCTACTTTGAAAATTTCGCAAATTATTCGAAATTTACGAATTTCTTAACATGGCAGAATACAGCAAAATTTCGCATAAATGTTGTTTTTGAGGGATATTTTCATTGTAAAGTTGTTAGACTACTTTTAAATATTTTATAAGATGGTGGTATAAACATCCTTGACTATGAATTTTCCAACTTAAAAATTTCGTAAGTCACTGGAAATTTACGATTTACTTAGTATGGCAGAATAGGGCAAAATTTCACATAAACGTCCACTTTGAGAAATATTTTCATCATAAAGAAGTCAGAACACTTTTAAAATATCATTTAAGATACTGACATGAACATTCCTGACTATGAATTTTTCCATTTAAAAATTTTGGAAGTTATTTGGAATTTACGATTTACTTAAAATGGCAGAATAGGGCGAAATTGAGCATAAGCGTCCATTTTGAGGATCATAAATATAACTCAACTTCAAAATAACATTTATGATACTTGTTGGAACATTATTGACTACAAATATTCTAATAGTAAAATTTCGTAAGTTATTCGAAATTTAAGGTTTTATCAACATAGCAAAATGGGGCGATATTCCATATAAATATGCATTTTGGGGATTGTTGCATTGAAAATAGTAGCATAAAAACTAAACTATGAAATTGACCCTATTAAAATAAATTAATAGATTAGAATAAGATAAATATATCGAACTGAACGGTTGGTTGTCTATTGACGGCGATTTCGTTCTGTCACTGTGTCAAGTGTTTGGTCAAATTCATTTCTCTTAACATGAATATAATATGTTTTGCATTAGAAATTTATTAGAACATACATATGATGGGAAACTGAGCAGAGTCCACCTATGCCAACTAGTTTTTATGCTATTTTGCTCGATTAAATGGGCAAATAGAAAAAGAATGATGAAGTATAACGATTAGAGAAAGAAAATGGTAAAAGCCATCGCGAAAGTTTTAGAAAATTCAATTTATATTACTTTTATATTAAAATTTATGGAAGTAAGATTTTCTTAAAAAAAAAAAAAAAAAAAAAAAAGTTGAAAGTTGAAAGTTGAAATCTTCTTCACTTAAAAAAAAAAATATTTGCCACATCAAATTATAAATTGGTATGGCGTCGGCCATACCTGCCATACCGGTTCCGGCGCCACTGACCATTTATCACTCTACTTTATATATCTCGTTGGTCCAAGATGAGTCATGTGACATGCTCCCTTTCCACCTGCATATTCGGTGGTTTGCCTGGTTACAGATAGCTTATTTCCAAACATTCTATGGAAGAACATGGTATTTAAAGTTGTGAAACTCTTTCGAAAAGAATTTTATTTGTTATAAAAATAAATGGGTAGGCGCTGACCAGTAACTTTTCACAGGTAAATTATAATTGTTTTATTTTGTATGTTTTAATACATAATATTTGTTATTTTTCTTTCAACTATTCGACGAAGGCTATGGAAGTAAATCATGTGCTGAAAATAATCATTATATAAAAGATCGTACACTTTAATGATTTATTTATTGCTGAAATAAATTTTTGCTATTCATTCGAAACAATTTTTGCAGACTATTTGCATTTAGGGTAGTATATTTCGCAATATTGTAAATGGCACCGCTTGGCAAACCCAGCCAAACATTGTCGCCAAAGCTTTTGTTTGTTTACGTTCTATGATTTATATGCATGCTTTTAGTTTTATTTTCAATTTCACTTATGCCCTTATTTTATGTTCTTTTTTAATTGTGTGTAGCAATTATATCACATATTTATTAACGTCATCATATCAATTTCAAATCATTTTGTAGTTAGATAGTCTTTCGCGGACAGTTGCCAAAAAAAACGAAAAAGAGCCAAACATAAAAAACCTATTGGTTCATGTCACGTGATTCATCTTGAACCACAGAAAGGTAATTCTTCATCCATTGAATCAGCACTCTAATTTATATAACTCGTTGGTTTTTAAAGCTATGTCTATTGTCCTATTTTAACTAATTTTAAAAAATCTAATCAAAAATTCGTTACAAATAAGGTACCCAATGAAAGGGGCGATTTTTCTGGGATTAAACAGCTTATCAATTGGACAGTTAGATTTTTTTAAATTAACCCGTTAGTAGTCGCTATAGGCAGCGCCACCTATTACAGATTGCGCACTTTTTATTTAACTGTCACCAATAATTTTAAAAAGTGATGTGATCGACGTTTCTTCGAGTTTATTCGCGTTTTATGTATGTCAAATGCCACTTCTAAAAATGTTTGGTGGCTATCGATTAAAAAAATCTGGCAACACTTAAGGATGGGCGGCAAATCGACCCACTAGCGACTACTAACGGGTTAACTAAAGTATGAAAATTAGGAGACGCAATCCAGTCAGAGTCGGTGATGAGCGTAACTATATATGCGGATTTATTTGACAGATTTGAGACTTATACAGTCGGCAGCAAAAGTATCCGAGCACTAGCAGAAATTCCTGTATTAAAAAAGTACACTTCATACTGTTTTGTTACATAAATCCTTGTCGAATCCTGTTCTTAGTCAGTCTAAGAACGTGATTCGACAAGGATTTATGTAACGAAACAGTATTATGTACATAGAAATGTATGCTAGTGCTTTTGCTGCCGACTGTCGTCTCGAAAGATTCATATTACATAATTTCTCAATAACGATGCAGAATATTTTTTTATAACTGTGTTAGGAGAGCACATCTCATAAAGAGATACTTAAAAGTTAAAAATTACACTTTAAAACTTGTAAATATTTTTTTTTTTCTTTTTTAAGTTCATCATCATTCAAAACCAATTTTCGATTGTTAGAAAACGTTAAAAATTTCATACACGACGATTTGTGTTTGTGTGTGTGATTGCGTTGTATTATTACTCGAACGTGATACACAAAATATTGAGAGTCAGCAGATAAATAATTATAAGATAAAAAAAACTTTTTATAAACCATGTTTTTAAATTTTCTGTTGAATCATAGCTATAGAACTCACTACATTAGCCCTTTATCAATGCGTATTGTTACGACATTGTAAATAATTGTATTTATTTTTGTATAAATTCTTTCAAAGAGGAGTTGATAAAATGTCAATTTTCTGCATTTCCAGCTCTTTTTCGCGTTAAAATTGCTTCATTTTCCCTTCAAAACGCATTAAAAAGCTCCAATAGGCAGGTAATGGATTTGGCGACTATTTGCCCTTGGCGACATTTTTGGCGACTTTAGGCGAGAAAATCCTTATCGATATTCCAAGGATGGACGTTCTAATGTGATTGGTTAAAGAGTTACGAGAAATTTGAATAAAAAAAAAAAAAAAAAAAAAAAAAAAAAGTTGGTTTTAAAAATAAAATATTAATCCTTTCAGAACAACATATATTTGCATCATGAACTAAGCATTTTATCAATGTGTAGAAAATCTTTAAAGTGATCATGACGGCAATTTTCGCCAGATGCATAATTTAACTTTTTACAAATTATTAACGCTCACGTTTAATTAAAGGTATTTATTTTTAGGTCGAAAGAAAAAGAACTCGTCAATTTTTTTTTTTTTTTGGCAACAATTAAATTACAGCTAATATTTTAAGTATATTTTAATGACTATTTTTATTGCTATTACGAGGTTATTATTTTCATATTTTAATTACTTATAAGAAAACTATTCGAAAATCGGACTTCGAAGTATTGTGTTGTCATCGGGTCCTGAGTTACTGTGAAAGATTCAAATGTCTAGCTAGTAGGGAAGTTAGTTAACAATAGATTGCAAGATTTGGACCGGACAAACAAACAAACACACAAGAATAGAAGTTAATAAAAACGTGGTAATAAAGGAAACTTACGGTTATGGCAGGCCTCTTCAATGTGCTTGTCGGAGCTTTTCGCCGAGTTTTCGTCTCCGTTCATGGCTCCATTTTCGGTCGGTGACCTGAAGAAGAGGAAGAGCCTATTTTCAATGATCTGTTGAAAACCGATAAGTTTAATTACTGATTTTTGCTACCTTTTAACCAAGTACAATAATTTCATGAAGCAATATCTTCTCCAGTTCATCAGAATCTGTCGCAAATCAGTTCGTTCAAAAGTTTAGCAACATTTAATAATGATTAGTTTTTTTTTTTTTTCTTTTCTTCAGTTCATAGTAGGCTCACGTGATAAAATCTTCTTTGAAAGATGGGAGGAAAAACAAATCCCCCCCCCACCCCTCTAGAATAAGCCGATTTTGGCTAGGGTTGTTCGGTTTTTTCCATAGTGGAAAAAACCTAGTTAAAACCATCCCGGACAAAATACCGTTTTGTCGACTTTTGTCCACTATTAATTATTTGCGAATACTAAATAAAAAATTATCTTTATTCTTCCCCTGTATATAAAACAATTCCTTATCAATATGTGTATGTGCAGCGCTCGTGAAATACGGTCAGCGGGTCGCCATCGATGACCAATATTTTTCAACTAGCAATGTTTTCAATTTTAAGGAAACTTTTTTTTTTTTTTTTAAATATATATTTTGGTGAAAGAATCGGTCCTAGAATCGGGCTCCAATTCTACTTTCGATGCAGACTAACTTTCCCTGTTTTGATTCCTGTTTCTCTCACCACTTTTTGAGATACTGTGTTGAATTAGAGAATTTATACATTGTGGTGATTTTTGGGAGTACACTTCGGAGAACGGAATACAAAGTGCATGAGTTCAGTAGTGTCGATTTTTACTTTTTTTATTCAAATTTTAACCTTTTTAAGCACCAAGTCTCTCTGCTTTTTTTGAGTGTCTCTTCCTTCCGAGCACACCTTCGGAGGGGGAGGGGAATACCCCACACGAAGCACTGATTCGTTGACCGTGATATCACTCTGCCTGTGATATCATTTTCCTCCAATTTTCGTCTACCCGAAACTCAGAGAAATGTCCGTAATGAACAAAAGCCATCCGTGAAATTGGAAACGAATGAAGATACCGCTTCCTTTGAAAATATAAAAATTTTTCACACAAAGCAACTGTCTTTCAGACGGCCCTCCTTGGCTCCATTCCGTCTGGTCACACGACCCCCGACCTCTTGGAATGTTTGTCACCTTCCCTCCAGCACAACATCTCCGTGCATGTTTCACAACTCGGCATTAAATTATTGCACCATTTTAGGGAGTCTGTTTACACTGCTCCTTGTCTGCGTATGCTATCGACCTGGTGGTGAATCGTTCTACCTGTGTAATGATGTATCAATGCCGATGGTGTACTGGCTTAATGAAAATAAAACCAGTTTCATTTTGTTAAATTTAAACAGGTATATCCTGATATAAAAAAAAAAGAAATCATTCAAGCCTAATAAATAATTGGTTTTTATATATAGAATCTTAATTTCTATATTCAAGTAAATTTTGAAATTGAAAAGGGGGGGGGGAAGGAAAGGAAGAAAACGACGGAGAACATTTTTTACGGGCTACCAGAATTTTTTTGTTGGCGACCATTTTTTTTTTTTACAAATTCCTGAACCCTGTTGTATGTGAATATAATATATTTAAATATTTCAAAATAGACATGAATGATTGAAATAGACATGAAAAGTTAACAATATTTAATAAATAAATATATCTATTTTTCTAAGGGTGGATTGGATACAAAAGTGATAGTTTATAGTTTTAATTTTAATTCCCTCCATTTTCCCCCCATTGCTTTCAACTACATTGTCATCTTCTCTCTCATAGTCGTAAATACCTTTTAAAAATTTGTTATTAAGCATGATGAAATGAATGGTTCACGTATATTTCATGGAATTTTTTACTTTCTGAAAATACATAGGTAAGGAAAGTATTGTAATCATGACAAAAATTTGACTTTGTGATGATGGTGTATCTACATGTTTTGAGGTTCCATGAGTTCATTTTTGCTATTTTACGATGATGTATGTATATCAGAGTAGAGTGAACACAATATTGTCTAAATACTTTGTTCAAATGAGCTGAAAACTGGTACATATGTTACAGGTTATCGTAGCACAAACTGTATACATCTAGCAGAATCTAGCAGTTTTTTTTTTTTTTTTTTTTTTTTTTTTTTTTAACCAGGATACAAAGACAAATTCTTTATCATTACAGCCTATGGGCTCAAATAATTTAAAGTGTGATAGCATCTGAATTCCTTATTCATTTCAGTTGAAACTTTATATGCATGTTATTGGTCACTGTCGAATGAATTGTGTAAATTTATTTTGGTGAATCGAGCATTTATAGTTTTTTTTTTACAGGGAAATAATGAAAAATTCTGTAATACTATAGCCTATAGTCTGAAATTATTTAAGATGTGATGGTGTCTGAATGCCTCATTTGATTGAGCTTTAAATTTATATACAAGTTATAAGTATATGTCACCCAAACTGCATACATTTTGGTGAATCTAACACTATTAGTTCTTTTACAAAGATACACAAAAGAATTTGGATACATTCCATTCCATTAAACAATTATTCCTCTAAACAATTTTTTTTCCATTATTTGAAAGCAAATAATCATACACTTATTATAATTTTCTCGTTTGTTTATTTAATGACTTCTCATACTTTACTTTATTTAAACAACAGTGAATTACTTAATTTTCAGAAATTCGACTAGAGTCACTCAACATTTTTATTATGTCTCTTAAAGTTTCTGTTTATTTATCAAATTGATTATAAATAATATATATACATAAATATATATATAATCATATACATACATATCCCATTTATATTATTAAAGACATTACTTTTGTGAAAAATAAATAACTTTTCTAAATGGAAGTAAAATTTAATTTTGTATATTTTTCATCTGGAAATTCTATTACCCAGTAATATTTTTTTACAAAATTAAAATAAGAATATAAAATTATCAAATGATTAAGTATGTAAATTTGATTTTTTAAATCCTTGGATAAAAAAAATGACATGTTGGTATTGTCGGTTATATAAAAATGAAAGCTTTGCTTTGAAAGGACTTGGACATAAATTTATAAAGACATTCTATCTACATGAGTTTCTTTTTTTTTTTTTAAACCTAGTATAGAAATGTTAAATAAGATATTTCCATATTAAGTACAAAATAACAAAGAAAAAACTTAAATTATTACTTTCTTCTATATTCAATAGAAGAAAGTATTGGATTCGTAAAAATTTTCGACCTCGGGTTTTTGATGAATTTACACGTTTTGAGAGCTGTAGAACACGATTTGACCATTTTTAGAAAATGTCTGTGTGTGTGTGTGTGTGTGTGTGCGACAAAATTTTGTGGCAACTGTATCTCAGGAACTACAGCACAGAATTTCATACAAGTTGGTATGTAGTTGCACCTTGACATAAATTAGTGCCTATCAACTATTGGTAAAAATTGTCTTACAGGTTGCGTTGCCATCCCGCTTTTTCTAAATTTTTAACATGGTGATATAGGACAAAATTTTGTATAAATGTGCATAAAGAGAATTATTTTTTAGTAATCATTATGAAATTTACAAAAATTATTTATAATAGAGATAGTCAACTGGGAAAAAATTTTTGTATGTGTAGGAGCCTCGCCACCCCCCCCCCCCAACCCCTGGGGAGGGTCTCGTCAATACCTTTAAAACGAATGGTTGAACTATAAATCTGTGATAATTTAAAACAAAGTTATCGATTCTTTTTACTTTTAACAAAAAAAACTTAGAAAAAAAAATCGTATTTTTTTTTGTTGTTGTTTTTTTAAATCGAAATTTAACCAAACTTTGTATTTAGTTCGCCCCTGACATAAACTGGTGCTGATTAGATTTGGGGATCAATCGCTCAACAGGTGGCGCTGTGATCGTATTTTTTCTAAATTTTTAACATGGCAGTATAGGACAAAATTTCGTATAAATGAACATAATGAGAGTTATTCTTAACCTGTGATTGTAAAATTAATATGAATTATTGATAATAGTAATAGTTAATTAGTAAAAAAATTTGTGCATGTGGGGGTATCGCTTCCCCCCCCTAAGGGGAAGTACCCCGGGGGGGGGGGGGAGTAAATTTTCAAGATGGGTATCTTTCGAAAGGTCTTGTCTATACAAGTTATCGATTTCTTGTTTTTACTTTTAACGAAAAAAAAAAAAACTTGGAAAAAAATCGTATTTTTTTTTTTTTTTTTTTTTTTTTTTGTTATTGAGTGAATTTGTATAGGGAAATATAGAAGAAAGTCTTGTGGTGGCCACAACATACTAGTTTTTAAGATTATAATCGTCTATGTATTAATCAATCACGCCGTTTATGAAAAACTTTAATATTTAAAATAGTCTCTTTCGAGGGGGAGGGGGTGTTGGGGGGGGATTTTCTTAATTTTTAATTGTCAACATTATGTACTGGAGGTAACTCAACATTATGCATGAAATCCTTTTTCTGGCTAAACAGCCGTATCTATTTCTTTTGTTTTTAAAGATTTAGATATAGCATTAAATAACTTTTTTTTAAATCTTAATATCTAATATGATAATAATATAACAGTCCACCACAACAGATTTACTTTGTTACATCTACAAACTGTACATAACTAATGTAATTAGCATTTTTTTTTTTTTTCCATGATTTTTTTGTTTATCGTGATTAAAATGAAATTACACTTTTCATTAATCAAATTATTAATTTTTAATAAAATATTTCTATTGCTAAAATTTCTAATTTAAAGTTAAAATTTCAATTTATTGTTTTAACAGAATTTTATGCACTGAACATGTAGAGTTTAGTGGATTTTATTTTGTCCAGTTTCGTGTGTTTTTTTCCAGTTTTGTGCAGGTTTTTTCCACTTTTGTCCAGCGTCCCGGACTTTAGACAAAAAAGTGGACAAAATAACAACCCCGATTTTGGCGAGCTTTTTAGAGGAGGAGGGGGTCTTAAAATCCTATCTTTATAAAGCATAATCGGATACTGACTACGAGATGATAAAAAAAAAGCATAATTTTAACCTAAATTTTACATACAACAGAAAGGGCATTTATACTCGCCCAAAAAAGAAAAGTCGTAGTCCATATAAATAGGGTAAATTCTTTCTGCATTAATAAATTATTGTTCATTTACAAGATTATGAAAAATGTATAAGTCAGATTAATTTGTCTACACAAAAATCCCTTGCCTTTTTTTAAGCCATTTCGCAGAAAATGGGTTTCTGCTCTATTTTGCAACGGCTGAAGCGAGAATTAATAGAGAACGCTTAATCATTTTCATGAAGAAGTAGTCAGATTGATTTGCCATTTCAAAAAAGCATTAAGATTTATTTTATTTACTTATTTATTTTCAAAATTGTGAGAATTTCCGGAAGATTGAATTTAGAGTCCTATTTTGCAATGGGTGGCGTTAGCTTTAACAGAGAATGCTATTTTTTCCGAAAATTAGGATGAGTCATTTTCTCATCTCAAAAACCCCTTAAACATAAGTGCTTTAGAACGAACCATTATACCCTATAATCCTCCCTTTTTTTTTTACACCATAATATCTTTTTCGTACAATGATTATCTTAGATTTAAAAAATTTTGCATACACATGCATTAAAACATAACGTTAATCATGATTTCTGAACAACTATTTTTAAAAATTGTAAATTTCATTAATTAATTAATGTTTTAAAATATTTCCTGCTAACTCATTTTTAGTTTTTTCTCTTCGAATTTACATTGTTACAGTTTAACAATTTTAATGTACATGTCTGCAAATTTTCGCAAGTCTAAGAGAATACTTTACAAAAAGGATTTACAGCGTTCTTGTAATGAGCCTAATTTTTCCCTTAAAACAATTCAAATGCAACTCCCCAAGTCTTAACTTTCTTTAATGATGTGCACAGGGCCCGCTTTATCATTAGGCGAACCTAAGCGGTCGCTTAGGGCCGCCGAAAAAGGAGGGCCGCCAAAAAATTAAAACACTACCTAAAATTTAAGGGGAAAAAAATAGATGGAAGGAAAGCGAAAATCATAAACCAATTTTTTTTTTTCACTTTTAAGGAATATTACGTGTATATTCAATTGTAAATTTAAAGTAACCTTCTTTAAGGATTTAATTTTGTATAAAAACACCTTAACCCTTTCAAGGACAAGGAAATTTCGCTCATTTAAAATAAACTACCACCAGAATTTGCGAACAAGTCTAAAATAGAAGAAATAAATGAAGAATTTTCTTTATTGGTTATTAAAGTGAAACTTTGTAAAAATTTCCAAGATGAATTTTTGCAGTTGGGAATTAAAATTAGGTGCTCTGGTTAAGGTACTAAAATGTTGATTTTTAATAAATATGTCCTTTGATTTGTATTGTGATGATGAATGAAAGCTAGATCTTTTCAAATTGGAAGGGGAAAATGATGAGGAGGGGCTGGATTATTTATAATTTTAATCCGAAAAATTTGGTTTTAGACCTGAACATTCCACCACCCATCAGAATAACAGAATTTATTCACGATAGTTTTATTAAATCCGAAAAATTCGAAGCCCTTTTCTTGACATCACTAACGCGGACAGTTTCGCATGGCGGCCTCATTTTTAAATTCATTCAGCTTAAAATTCCAACTCCTTATATCAAATTCATACATCATAATCAAAAATAAGAAAATAGAATATGAACTAAGGATATGAAAAGAAAAAAAAACACTATTAAATTTATAAGTATCTAAATAAAAAATTCCTGAAAGTTTTGTACATTTGTGAAAAAATAATTTCGTAAACAAGTCAGAAAATAGTCATATTTCAGAAAGGTCTTTAAGAATAGATTTAAAATACGTTAAAATATATAAATTAAGATTAAAAAAAAAAAAAAAAAAAAAAAAAAGGAGTAAATTTAAATTACATAAGGGCGATCTTTTCTCGCCTATGGTGTCTAGAAAATCTGTTTCATGCGTTGACTTTAGATAGTCTTTTCTGCAAAAAGCTTTACCTGCAAACGGAAAAATTAAACGCTACTTTGATTCGCATCACAGGCCCACCAGTGGCCGAGCGGGTCTGTGCTCAAAACTTGGTAGATGGGAAGTGCCCGGTTCGATCCCAGGTCGCGTTCATTAACCTAGCCGTTCAGAATTTTCCATGGTTTTCTCCGAAACTCGCGTAAATACGGGGTAGGACCCCTTAGAAAGAACACCTCGGAGGGCATTCTACTTATATTCCTCGGACCTTAGCGTTGTCAATCGGTCTTAAACCGTTCCTATCAATTCGTATCACTATATCTAAATAAGAATATCTAATTATGTCGCGCGTTTATGAATGAAAAGGCTTCGTAATTTTGTGTGAAAGTGATTAGTTTGCAATTAATAATAGCCAACACAAAATTTCATCTGATAAATCAGTCCATTTAGAAATGAATTAATAAAAATTTTATTTCACATATACAGGGTGGGCGGAAAGTAACTCCCTATTTTGAATTTCGAATAGCTATTGATGTTATGTATATATTCCAATGAAAGTTACCTTGTTTTGTAGACTGTAGTGTGGCATTATTTGTAATATTTTTTTTAATTTTTTATATATGTAATATATGGCAGTGGCTTGATGAGTGATTCACTAGATGCTGGATAGGCCGCCCGAGGCTCCACCGAATGGCCTGCGCGTAATCCAGACCTCACTTTTTATGAGGGTGGCTTAAGGAAGAAGTGTACCGCAGCAAACCTCAAACTCTTGGTAACCTAGAGAACAAAATCCGTGAAGTTATAAAAAGGTGCTCCTGATGAGTTCTTGCGAAAGACCGTAGCAAACGTACCTGTTCGTTTAAGACAGTGTATAGAAAATTCTGGGGCACACATTGAATTGTAACTTTTGTAATTATCATGCCACACAATAAACTAAATGTGTACAAAAAATTGCCTTCATACCTACATCCGTTTATGGGAAAAAATTATTTTCAGTAAGGAGTTACTTTCCGCCCACCCTGTACATTAAGGAAAAGGTTCAAGCAAAAAAGAAGAGGAAAGCATTTTTAACACTTTTCAATAAAGTTTTAAAATGTTGACGACTTCGGTTTGTCAGCACGGCCGTAGCTAATGTTCTCTATTTAAAATGGTAGAAATAGGATAACTAGCCTGTGTACAGGGACACTTAAAAGAAAGACAGTTAATTGCTTTCTACGAGATGCATTTTTATAAATCACATTTAAAAATTTTTGTACTGCAATAGTTGTATTAAAATTTAGATTTATTATTCATATGATTAAAAAAAAAAAAAATCTATAGAATGTGGTATGTTTAGCAGTATGATTTACAGGATCACGCAAAAATAACACATTATAAGAACTTAAAAGCTACAATTGGAAATTGCTAGAAGTGCATTTCCGCTTGTGTTAAGGTTTTTTAACACTTTTCAACAATTTCTGGAGTGATTATGAATTCAGTTAGTTTGTCTGTCTGTATTTTTTTCCGTTGTGTAATAACATAGACAAAGTACGTTAAAGCTTAAACGATGCAACAAGTACATAAAGTTGGAAAATATTAATAGTCTATGCAAACCAAATGATTTTTTGTTCTTGTTTAAAAAATGAAAGGAATTCTTGCTAGCTGGTTTAATGTAAAATTATCATTCATTATGGAAGGATTAAAATTATAATAAAAATGACTAATTAAAAAAATAATAATAAATAAATAACAGTAATATTTTAATAATATTATTCACTCTGGAACTTTTTTTGGCGGTAAAAATTTAGCAACTTGATAAATTTACTCTGTTTTGTGATGCGATGCCGCAATCTGATAGCTAAACAATGGTGAAGGAATGACGGATTTCAAATTCCCTTTTCTTCTGGCCATGTAAAAGTGTTCTTTTTCATTCCATTGTAATGCTTTTTACTCAAATTTTCGGCCAAACAGTTTATGGTACAAGCTGTACGTGGTATATGAGTACGTGTACAGATATAACAGTATTGATGTACAGTAGTTCCATTGCACATTAATACGTGCGATGTCATGTAGAGAATGAAGATTAGTATAAAGAAAAATTAAGGCATTTTCCCAATCGAAGGTTTAGCACAGTCAAGTAGAAAAGCTAAAGGTTTGATTCAACTTGTTTACCTTTTCTCATTTCTAAATACGGACATGAGAATTTTCCGCGGATCCGCGATTTTCCGCTTTTTTGTAATTTTCGTTAATTTCGCGATTTTTTATTTTGTTAAAATCAAACTCTAATAACAATCAGTGTTCAAACGCTCCACGAAAACTTTAGATTCTGAATCTTTTTCCATCCAAAATATAAATGTCAATATTAATTTTAAACATGCTTTATCATATTCTATAACATATAAAAGAACAGAATTATTCACTATTTCTCACTCATGTATTTTTTTTGTCCTAACCCCCCCCCCCTTTTCATCTCTAACCATCGCCAATCAAACATTCTGCGGGATTTTTGAATATTTATCCATCCACAACCAAAATGTCAATATTAATTTTAAACTTACTTTATGATATTCTAGAACCCATAAAGAAGAAAAATTGTGTTTAATATTTCTCACTCATGAACTACTTTTTAACCCCCCCCCCTTTCCCATTTTCCACCACCAGTCAATGTTATTAAATGTTGATTGCTAGCTAATGTTTTTTTTAAAACACATGTTTTATTGTGCTGATGTGTTATTCTTTTAGTTTAATTTGTCACCTTTAAAATATTTTGTACAGTTTTTTCCTGTGAGCGTTATTTTTTCATTTGAAATAAATTTTATGAACACATTTGTATAGTTTTCCCCGCACGCGTTATTTTTCATTTGAAATTAATTTTATGAACACGCGTGTTTCCTCTTTTTTTAATTTTCGGCACTCTCATACCTGTAAATACGTCGGATACAATTCAATTTTTACAAAAAAAAAAAAGTTATTTAAATTTATATTAACTTATAATTTTAGAATAAGTTGAATCTTAACAAAGTAGCTTTTTCTTTTGTAAGGGAGGAGGAGGGGGAGGGGGGGAGATCACAGTGAGAAAATTTACTTGGGGTCACACAGCTGCCCTGGCGTAATATCTAATAGAAAGGGCCGCCAAAAATCTATTGCTTAGGGCCTTCAAAATTGTAAAGCGGCCCCTGGATGTGCACGCAAGTTGAGTACGTCGGTAAACTTTTTGTCCTTTACACTGCCTTTCAAATTTCACTCTTTTTAATTTTAACTCTAAATAAATATCGGTGAAAAAAAACGTTTAAAACAAAATACATTGCACTAAAACAAATCTTGTTCTGAAATTTCATATAAAGTACAGCAGACAAGTTTATAATCGGTAACATCGTGCGGCATTTCTGCAACATACCAAAAAAAGTCACACTCATTTCTAAGAGTAAGGCTTTGAAAGCTGACTGTCTTGCAACACACAAAATGTTTATCAAATTCCGAATTGTTTTCACACTAAAGTTTATAACGAAAAAAAAAAAAAAAAAAAACAGTTTTTATAGACGCAATTTGTGTGAAATAAAACAATTTTTCGTCAATAATTGTTTAACGTTTTTAAAAATATGTTTTATAGGCTTCAGATAACATTTTGGAACAAATGGGTCGATATTTTTGAAATCTGAGATCTCGAGACATAAAGGAAAAGGACCGTTGATATTTTCCTTATAATCATTTAAATGTCATAAGGATTAAGGATAATCATTTACATGCAGTAAAGCACTTCTCGTGTATATCAGGTGGGATTACAAAATAAGTATAATTAAAAGAATATTTTGGTTAGATTCGTACAAAGTCATAATCATAATTCATTACGATTAATGTATTAAATCTGCATAAAAATGCACATTACGGCTACAAAATATACAATTGACATCGCTGAATAACAAGCAAACGATAAAATAAATGCAGTTACTGCATTCGATAGCCAAATGTATTTAAAACATATTATTTTAAGAAAAATGTAACAAGTATTGAGTATACTGTCTATTTCGCCTTAAATAAAAATGAAAACTTAAAACAATACATATACACAATTGAAAAATATTTTTTTAAATGTTATTCTTTTATGCGAACTGAATCCAAAATAATTCACAATCTTTAATCTAAAAGTAATTTATTACCAAATGAACCAATTTAGCTAAACTTTTATAAGATTGTAAAGGCTTTTTAACGCTAGATGCAGAAACTTATAACAAATTCTTTTAATTTTTACGATCAACATGCCTTTGATGAGAAGCAGAAAATTTTTACTAACATTTTCCCTCTTTATGACAATTTTCTGATATTAAAAAGTTGAATAGTCAATATTCTCTTTTTTTTACTAATTATTTGCCAGTTCTCCGAAATACACATCAAGCATTTATTTCCGAACTCCTTGAATAGCTTATTATAAATTAGCAAATAACATCATCGAGAACACAAAAAAAATTGCAGAAATAATTTCATTCCACCTAAAGGAAAAAAAAAAAAAATTGCATAAATCCCATAAATCTAGAAAAGAACAAAAACATATACCTATTTCTCTGTCAATAAACAAAAGTGCTACTTCGTAATCCCGTTTATTTCCATTCTTCTTGCCATTCTGACAGTTATGGTTACAAAACATGCACTCTGCATTATTGAATAACAACAAGCAAGCAAACGATAAAATAACTGCAGTTAAAATGTTTTATTCCGTGAACTGTACTGAAAAGTGAGTGATCCTATAAACAAGCAGTGATGACTTGGCACTTGTTGGGTGTTAACTGTTAAGGACGTGAAAATCGAATATTTGCTGTCGCCATTTTTTCCTTTACTTTTTTTTGGTCGAATAATAAACGTGATCATCCATTTGTACGGTGTTCCTTCCGGAACGCTTATATAAAGGGACCGGATTTAGGCTTATTCTATCGTCTGCGGATTTTTTTCCCTTTTATTTTCGCTCTCTCTATTTTTATAATTCACCAAACTGTCAAAATGAGAATAGATCGAATGTTTGGTTGGGTGACTGCAGTTCAACTTCAGTAGGGAATATCACATGCACTTGACCCAAGTGATAGTTTAACCTTGACAAAATTAATGTGTACATAATAAGAGATAATCCGATTAGGTTATACAGATACAGCAAATAGCATTCACAACTTTCACTTTCAAGTTACTTATATTTACCTTCGGAAAAACAGTACACGAAATACAACGTTGTTTACTGTTTTCATTTGGTTATTTTATTTCAGAATCATGTTCATTTCAGACTGATTATAAGCTTCGTCACCATTTGTTTAATTTTGCATTAATAAAAAAAAAAAATAGTTCATTACATAATGTAAGGGCTTACAAATACGAAAGAGAAAAGTGAAAATAGAACTCAGGTATTAAATTTTCTTTCTGTGATCATTTACGAAACGCTAGTTACTGACATTTTTTTTTTTTTTTCCCCTCCCTGGAATACTGATTGATATTCATTATATTCAATAGAGTTATAGAAAAGCACATGACTCAGGTAAACATTTGTGGAGGTGCCTGTAGGAATAAGAAACAGAATCGTGCTATCACATAGGTGATTTAAATCAAACACTTGACTTTATTTGCGATCAGTTTGGAGAAAAATACTGAAATATTTTTATTAATCATTAAAAAAAAAGGAAGAAGAAGAAGAATGCAAAACTCTAATCCATTTTATACGTAAATTCACCAGATCCCGATCAATTAAAAATTGAGACCCTATGCAAAGAAACATTAAGTGGCCACCCAGAAATCACTGCCTCGACATAGGGTCACAGTCATACGTACAATCTCTAAACAGTGATTTTAGAAAGTTAAGACTAAATATGTTTATTTATTTATTATTATTTTGAAATTGTTTTGTTAAAATTTTGAGTAAAATGAAACGGGATATAATTAAATATTACGTATTTGGGGGAAGGAGTTTTAAGTTCGGGGTTCTGGGTATATGAAAATGTTTCTGGACATATGAAAGTGTTCTTCTGTCCCAAATCCCATGTAGAAGAGTCCGTAAACCAGAAGGAATTCCACTGATGCAACCTCTATCAAAGGGGATATCATGAGGATGCAGAATTAAATGCACCATTTTTCCGCTTTTAAACGATGACTAGGCCTCTTTGTTCCCAAGTCTTTCTTTAATGTCTTTCTCCAGTTCGGTGTTCATTAAACTGAACCATTGTGACTATTAAACTGAACTTCAAGACTTTTTTGATACATTATGGCCAAAATCTATGTATTTTTGGTCATTATGAATCTAATTTCCTAAATATCTCCAAAACGGAAAATCATACAAAGTCCAAAAAGGGAGGTGCACAACTAGATGTATGTACCAATTCGCAGATTTCTACGTCCAGCCGTTTTTGAGTTATGCGATGCACACACACACGCACATACATACATACAGACGTCACGAAAAGTCGTGTAAATTCGCTTACATCTCGAAAGCGAGAGCTCGTGTTAAGACGACATTTGCAGGTGTACAACTAGACATCATGACAGCCACACGTACAGATTGGCAACATTCAGCGATCATTCGTTTTCGAGCAATGTGAAATACAAAATCCATTTCGCAAATCGGGATTACTATAACTTCCTTATGCTTTGTATAAAGAAGTAAACTAGTATGTTGTGGGGCCAAGGCCACCACAAGACTTTCTTCTATATTTTCCTAAACAAATTCACCCAGTAAAAATAATTTATTTGAATTACTATTTAAAAAAATTATCTTTCATGATAATACAGACGATTTCCATATTAGAGAAGTAGTATACACTAAATATATATATTAAAAAAAAAAAAAAAAAAAAAAAAAAAAATCAATTTTATTCACAATATTACAATAAATTTTTTTTTTTTTTTTTCGTTAAAAGAAAAAAAAAAAAAAATCGATAACTTTGTTTTAAATTATCACAGGATGAATTATCACCATTCGTTTTAAAGGTATTGACGAGATCTTTCGAAAGATACGCATCTTGAAAATTATACACACAATTTTTTTCTTGGTTAACTACTACTATCATCAATAATTCATATTAATTTTAGAATCACAAGTTAAAAACAACTCTCATTATGTGCATTTATATGAAATTTTGTCCTATACTGCCATGTTAAAAGTTTACAAAAAATGCAATCACAGCGCCACCTGATGAGCGATTTTTACCCAAATCTAATCAGCACCATTCTCCAACTACATACCAAGTTTGGTTCAATTTCATTCATTGGTTCGTGAGATACGGTGAAAACAAAAAACGTGATACACACACACAGACAGACATTTTCTAAAAACCATCCATTCGTGTTCAGGACCTCCCAAAACGTGTAGATCCGTCAAAAATCGGAGGTCGAAAATTTTTGCGAATCCAATACTTACTCTATATTACATATAGAAGAAAGTAAAAATATTAAAACAAATTTTTTTTGTCTCAAAACAAAGTTGTCAATACTTTTTTTTTTTTTTTTTCTTTGCAACATACTCACACGCGAAATTTTAAAATTTTGTGTTTTTCTTTTCTTAAATCATGCCGATAGTACTTTCATCCATCTGGCCCATCCGAATTCTTTTTTTTCCCCCGTCACAAAAAATTATTTGTATCCATTAGCTGTCCCGGGTCATGACTTGCAGGCTGTTGTGCAAATCTCTGTTTTGTGCCCCGGCAGCAACAAACGCTTATATAACCAATTTTGCAGTGTTATACAGAGGCTGTTCGCACATTCTTTAGACGATTTTATTTCGCAGTAAGAAAAAATCGTTTGCATGGAGAATTTTATTTTCACAACAGTTATATTTTTGGAAGTTTTATTTATCTTCTGATATTTAGAATTTTTTTTTCGATGCAAAAATGCGCTTTTAAAATGGCAGTGGATGGAAGGATAGGTTTCCGCTCTTTCCAAAGTGAGCTTTTAGTGAAATCTTTATGAAAAGTTTTTTTTTTTTTACCCTACATGGTTCAAAGAATCAAAAGAAAGTTTTTCTAAAGGATTTATGATTGTCACTGTTTTTTCATACAAGCGCAAGATAAAAGCAAAAAAAAAAAAAAAAATGTGACAAAAATGTCAGAATCAGCTCTAAATACTATCAAGAACATATTTTAATTCCAATTTTTAAAAATGAAAATCCAGATCTTTATCCACAATGCTATCAATCGGTTGAACTGTATCAAGACAAAACAAGCAGCCGCACATCACAATCCGCAATTGCTTTTCTAGAAAAAAATGGAACAAAAAACGGGAATTAAAACCATACCCTTCATTGATATTCCTGCTAAATCTCCTGATGTATCACTGTTGGATTTTTGTGTTTTTCGACTCTTAAAATCAGCATTATCCAAACACCGAGCTACAACGCTTTGTGGACTTTGGAAAGCCGTTCAAGAGGAGTAGAAAAATATACCTCTTCCGATACTATAAAAAGCATTATTATCATAGAAATTAAGGTGTAGAATGATAGTTAAGAACAAGGGCTATCAAACTGAACAAATAAAACACGAAATATGAGTGAAATTGTTTCAGTACACTCCATCAAAATCGTCTAAAAAATGTGCGAACAGCCTCTGTAAATCAAACTTCCAGAACTTCTAATGATGTTATAAATCGTTTTTTGACAAACATCTAAATCTGTAATCTGCTTCAGTTTCCTGGTTGAGTATTTTCAGATCTTTCATCACACGAGGAGAAAGCTTTAGGTCTTTACCCGGTGTATTATTTTTACCGTAACTGGCGAAAAAAAAAAGTTTCGTATTATCTTTGACCTTTTTTCCATAACAGTACAGCTACTCATTCCTGTCCAGGAAAATCTGCTCTCTTCCATGATTATCTCTTTTAACCAACTTTACAAAAAGCACTGAAACTTGGAAGAAACGTAGAGTCGTCACACTCTTAATAATTGCAATGATATTTAAGCCAATACATGTTTTTAAAAAATTACTAGTGGCCTTAAAGTTTTGACGCAGGCTGAAATACTAACTTGGTATATACACTATCTTTTATTCGGACAAATCATGTTTGGTGCGTTATTTCGTAGCAAGAAACTTTAATAATTTTAACTTTTAAAATAACTTTAGAATGCAAAACGTATTTAAATACCTTTCATTTCATTTTTTCAAAATATTTTACTAGCCTTAAAGTTTTTAGTCAAACTGCACGACACTCTATACGTCAATTATTGCACACTTCCTTGTAACATAACTATAAGTCAACGCTCATCAAACTCTAAACAAACTGTGCGATATCTACCTATAACAAATCTAACAAATTTTATCTCAATCGAATGAGGCGTTATCGAGTTCCATACATACACACATCACCAGAAAAATAACAAAAATGTACTCAGAAGATTTCCAGCAGAATCTCATAGTCAAATATCTCCATGATTAATGAGCAGTGAAATTTAAGAATTTCATGATTAATAATGAAATTAATAAAACAAATAAATAAATAAATAAGCCTTCCCCACTCACCGCCTTTGTATCTGCAATGCCACACAGTGCGAGGCATCTTTGACGGCTTTTTGAGCTTCCGCGTGGGTCATCTCTGCGGTGGACTCTCCATTGACGGCCAGAACGATGTCTTCCTCTTTCAGCCCCTGCTGACGCCCCTTTGGATTGACCTGCAGGAACAAACAACGTCTAATTATAAGTAAGAAACAACGTGTAAAATAAATTTTTTCTCTTCTCTTTTGAATAAAAGGAATTTGAGTAACTATGCCTGCAGTGGACATTTTATGGTTATTTTTTGTGTAAGGCCGTAACTAGTGCTTGATGCTCAATTAACTCTTTCTGAGCATGACTGCATTCCGAAAAGAGATATATGGAAAAAAAAAAAAAAAAAAAAGTCTGATCTGAAACAACCAAACGACTTCTATTACCCACTATTACACGTATTATAGGCATTTCTTGGAGATCATAATGTGATCAAAAGACATAAAAGTAACTTAAAGAAGTAGAAACCTAACATTTTTCCGGTAAGAGAAACTTTATACACATGTAAAAATATAAAAAACGACGCTTACATATAGCGAGATAAAAAATAAGAAAAAATAAATAAAAATAAAAAATTGAAGAGTTATTTTTTAAAGATTTTCCGAGATTTAAAACTCACCTACCTAAGCAGGATGCCTGTTAATTTTCCTCTAATAATCACGTAATATATGAGAAAGGAATGGATTTATATGACAATTTTCAAGAAAATCGTTAGAGTCGTTTTTGAGATACCAACTTTTACCAAAACTAAATTATTGACCGGAAAACAATAATTTAAAATAAACAAAATGATATTTAAAAGTGAGTTAATTTGGCGAGTTTGAAAAAAATCCGTACAGCCGTTTTTAAAGGAACGCGCTTGCAAGCCCTGAAATTGAGCTATTTATACAGGACGCCTATCCATTTTTCTGAACTAACCATAACTATATCATTCGGAAGGACATCTCATAGAGTGTTTATATAGCAAGTTTGAAGAAAATCGTTGAAGCAGTTTTTGAGATCCCACTTCCAGTTTCCGATGTCCCACTTCCGGTTTTTCAATTTTTACCAAAATTTGGAAACTTCATCTGTACACCAGACCTGTTTCAATTCTGAAGTTTTGTACTTCTATCTTTTTTAGTTATGGAGATAGGACAGCCAAAAGATTCCACACACACTGACCCATTGCCAAAAACCACTTTTTTGGACTCAGGGGACCTTAAAACGTGTAAATCAGGTGAAATTTCAATATCGAACTTCCATTACCTACGGTAGAAGGGTAATGGAAGTAAAAATGTAGTCCAGGGAACTTGAAATGGCGACAACATCTCCGTCCTTTGTATTTCTTCAGATAAGGCAAAATACAATACGAACTGATTGGAAATGCATTTTCTATTTAATTAATGAATTTCAAAAATGAAAAAGAAAACCATATAAAGTTGTATCTCTCAAATGGAAAACAATTTATCTCTAAAACCTTTATATAGCAAATTTTTCCTTTTTTTTTTTTTTTTTTTTTGTCTAAACTTAGAGTGAGTCTTAATTTGCAAATTACATTTTAATTACCCTTTTGTACGATAACTTTATAAATACCAGCCTTTCTTTCAAACATTTCTTTGAATTACAGAGGGTGATCAAATTATTATTATTTTTTTTTTCTTGACATTTTTTTTGATTATTTAAAGAAATACTAAACGAAACGGCCTAAAACTTCATAGACGCAAAAAACATTTAAAAACTCATATTTTCCACTATCGATTTAGTCCAGAGTCCAATTGGGGACCCACTACAAATCGAAGAAGAACGAAAATACTTTGAATCACCCTGTATCACAAAAGCTACTACAAATGATTTGTAACTTTTATACATTGTTACATATACTAATATACAATATTTATATGTTTCGGTGCGGTAATTGTGGAATTATTTAAGCAGATTTTTTTTTTTTTTTTAATTATTAATTTTTTTGACAAGTGTTTCGCTTATAATTAGAATGGATTTTAATAAAATTTTACAAAACTTGCTGAAAAATTTACAAAACATTAGAAAAACACTATTCTGAAGCATAAAATTCAAACGTATAATATTCATTGAGATGTTAGCATTTTCAGTAAATATTATTTTACTGCGCATGCGCGAAAGATAGAAAATGTTTTATTGCACAGGTTGAATGCAAAATATATTGAGCAACTTTTGTCAAAAATTCATTTGAATAGAGTAAAAATTAAGCAAATTGTCGGCAGAAGAACGACCTAGATTTTAGGTGTTTTCCAGAGTTCAAATTTCATATAAGGGGTTTTTCACACGCAGCATATTTGATTTGAAGATCCAATTAATTCAATCCTGTTGCAATTTTTTTTTTTTTTTTTTTGTGAAAAGCCCCTTATGAACTCACAAATATTAGTAAATAAATAAAAATATAAGTTACAAACCTAAAAACTTATTCCACAAAAAAAAAAAAAAAAAAAAAAAAAAAACTTTTGCTACGTTATTGAAATAATTGGATCTTGAAAATAAATACGCGGCATGGGTAAAACCCCTTACGAAATTTCAACTCTGGAAAATACTTAAAATTTAGCTCGTTCTTTTGCCGACAATTTTCTTAATGTTTACTCTATTTAAATGAGCTTTTGACAAAAGTTGCTCAGCTAGCTTTCAACCTAATTTTTTTTCTATCTTTCGCGCATACGCGGTAAAATAATATATACTAAAAATGCTCATATCTTTTACACGTGCTCATATCTTTTACAGTATCTTTTACACGTAATATTACACGTGTGTATGTTATATTTCAGAATAATGTTTCTCTAATGTTTTTTCAATTTTCCTCCCAGTTTTGTAAAGTTTTGTGGAATTTCGTTCTAGTTGTAAGCAAAATACTTGCCAAAAAAATTAGTGATTTTTGGGAAAAAAAAAAAAAAATATATATATATATATATATAATCTGCTTAAACAATTGCGCAATTCCCGCATCGAAACATACAAATATTGTACATAGTATGCACGATAATGTATGAAAGTTTCAAGACATTTGTTGCTTTTCATGATAAAGGTGATCTAAAGTATTTTCGCTCGTCTTCAATTTGTGGTGGGTCCCCTCACTGCACTAAGGAGTAAATCGATAGTGGAAACAATGAGTTTTTAAATGTTCTTTGCACGTGTAAAGTTCCAAGTTATTTCGTTCAGTAATTTTTTTTTTTTTTAAATCGAAAAATGTCAAAATAAAAAAAGTTTCTAATAATTTGATTTCGAAAAAATAAAAACCTCTTCCAAATACAGTTCCCGCCGCTTATTAAAATCACATTCGTTCTGAGCCAAAGTGATTTTATTAAGCGGCTGATTTTTATATCCGGCGAGCGTTCCTGCCCTTAAGGAAAGGTATAACTTCCCTGAATTTCGAAAGAAACTTCAAAAGGTAATGAATATTAGTAAACAATATTAATTAATTTTTGGTAGATAATTGACTAATTGTTTCTTCGATATAAGTAAATTAAACGCATTGTAAGTTCCCGTGCACTTTCGTTAGAGGAAAATCACCATTACTTTACCAAAAGTTCACGCTTTTCTTATAAATTTAAAATCCTTCCGTTTAAACCTCATGAATTATAGTAATTTAAATAAAAATAAGAACTAGAAATTGCCTTCTAATAATTAGACAAAAAAAAAAAAAAAAAAAAAAAATTCAAATCAAATTTGTAACTTTTTACTGAGGTTAAAAGAATACGTTCCTTGAAATTGTTACGGAGATAAGTTGCGGGGCGTGTTTAATTTGTAACTGTGCTGCAAGTGTAAAAACTTCAACAATGAGCGATAACGGAGGGTTTGTTGTGCTTTAATTTCTTTTTCTATCTAAAAAAAAAAAAAATCACAATGTAAATAAAAAAAATTTGTTTAGTATGCATAAATGATATTTTTGGCTGCTGAGGATATTTTTGAGTTTATCAACCGGCGATGCTGATTTTATTAAGCGGCGACTTTAAAAGTAGTTTGTATTGATTCGATTCCGGTCCTGGTGATTTGATCAGATTAATGCTGCTGATTTTATTAACCAGTGATTTTATTAAACGGCTGTTACTGTATTTGGAAATGTATAATCTCTCCGGAATATATCGAAACAACCTAATCTAATTTTGAGTAAAAAATGATATTTGTTCCCCATTTCGAATTTGTGTGCCTCGAAAATCAAATGAGCCTATTTTTGATAGTGCTCATAACATTTTGCGATAACCCTAGTGGACACCCATGTTAAATAACATAGGTTGATATAAAACTGAAAACAATAAATGAATTATGCGCACTTATCGAGTCTTAGGAACGCGAAGGATCTCTCGCTTTCATGTGAAGTTTCGTGTAAAGCAAGAAAAGTTTTATTTCATTATTCAAAACATCAAGATAAAAAAAAAAAGGGGGGAGGGGCAAAATGACAGAGTGTGTAACAAGGTCCAATACGGGTGCTCATGCCTCCAATAGATACTTTTGCAATGCAACGAGAGCTTTTACAAACGAAATCTGCATGAAATCACCCCAGATTAGATTACACACTCAACTACCTAATCTTTAGAGGAGGATTCTGTTTTCTAGTTAGTTGACGTGCCTATTTTCAGAGTTATTTCGTAACAGATTTTATGTACGTTGGTACTTGTGTTGTGTTCGAATTTTTGAGTATGGCTATAAAGCGTTCACTCTTCCTATTAAGATAGTGCATTGAGGAAACGTACTAAACAACACATTTGCCTATATTTCATTTCATTCCCTTATAGGCAGATAGGTAAGTACCCCTTTTTTTCCCAGCTTTTTACCGTTTGGATACGATAGAGTCCAGCCACCACCCCCTGTAGATAACAGGGGGTAGTGGTCCAGCCTAGATTTAACTCAGAGATCCGTGCCGGTAAGAGGAGCCGAGAATGGAAAATAAAGCGCCACACACTGTCACACAAGAAAAGGAAAAAAAAAGTTTTTATCTTCAAAGTCCATTAAAACAGTAATAAATTTACAGAAAGCTACCTATCGGTATAAAACAAAACAAAAAATCCTACACACCCTACCAACACATTTCCTACTTTTAAAAAGAGAACCTTCAAAATGTACGTGTAGTATAAATTAAAGAAGTTTTTTAATTAATTTTTAAATAAAAGTGTGTGTGTAGGGGGGGGGGAGGGGTTGCATCATAAAATTTAAACTCTTAATAAAAATAAATGTGTAGATAATTTTCCACATGACGTACCGAATCCTGGCAAGAAAAGGGACCCCATTCAAAAAAATGGCCATTTTAAATTCATGTCACTGAAAAATGTGTACGAAGTGCCCGCAAAAAGTATGCATTGTCTCATCTCGTTATTGACCCACGCGAGAACCAGTTGTATCCGTTTTGTTAAAATGCTGGTCTATGCTTTTAAGTGAATTTCTCTCCAATACTGCCTTTTGGAGTTGTGTTATGTTCCATGCCGGGGTGCGATAGGCCTAATGAAAATAGGGCATATCCTAAATCAGCCTGCGATTATCAAAATGATCCATTATTACTGTTACTGTTATTGAGGAAGGCTGTAAAGAAAACGCTGTATAAGGCATGCAAGTCCAAATCTTCCATAGTGTTACAGATTTTTAAACAAAAACTACAATACGATTTAGCTTCATGAGGTGCATCTGGAATGTTTCTCTCTCTCTTTTTAATAGTGAATCACAGCGATTTATAATTTTTTTTTCTTAAAAAAAAGACTATTTTTTTATAAAAAATTTCAATTATTTTGAGTCTTTTCTGAATAGGTTGAAGGAATTGAATCGCATGATATGACTTGAAATATACCTTTCCGAGTCATGCACAAACAGGGCGCTTTTGGGCGCAAGAGTTTGATTTTTCCTAGCGTACTTTATTTCGGAAAGTGTCGACTTCAGTTGTTTTACAATGCACTTTAAATTTTTTGATACAAAAATTAAGAATTATAAATGAGCATCCATGAGCGACAGATGGTAGATATAAGCTCATCTCTATTCAACTTTCACTCCATCTGGACACTCATTTAAAAGCTTTGGCTATCAGTTTGCAATTTAAAAAAATTCAATCTATCTATAATAATGTAATGAATGAAAAATAATTCGCGGTTCAGTGGTATTCACATTTTAAGAACATAAAGAATCAAAATTAAAAATGCCGGATTGCTTTGAAACAAGAGAATCAATAAAATAGAACGATGCGTACTTTTTCTGAAGGTTTAATGATACTAATAAAATAAAAATTCTATGTACACTTTAAATACATTATTTACAAAAAAGAATACTCAAAAGAACGTAGTTCCGAATCTAACTCTCATAATGAGAGATCGAATAATTCTATCTTCGAACACAGCCGAAGAATCCAAAATCTAAACCTAAACTTACTGGCTGTTGCCAAAATCTTTTAACAAAATACATAAGTTCTTCCTTTTTCTTTCTGCGGCGACACAGCGCCGTCTAAAAGGAATTCTTTTTACTACATGAATAAATCTCACACACTACAATGATTTAATTTAAATATATATATGAATAAAAAAAAAAAAAACTTGAACCTGTTAATATCAGCCCACATTTAGATAACGATGGGAACTATACGATTCAATCTGCGAAATGCTTTCAGGGTTAGCGCTCTAATCAACCGTGTTGATAGGGCATCGTAAGACTTTAACAAACTAAACGACCTTCTGGCAATGAATCTGAAATCTGCACGAACGAAGCTCTCTCCCAGGGTGTCCCCATTCTCTGATCACGTTATTAATTAATAACTGTCGTCATTACAAGGTCCGAGACTGATGTCTTCGAAAAGAGCGGCAAATTAGAGCTCATCGAAATAGGGAGTCAAGGTTAGGGCTCAGTTACAGAAGGGCTCCCGTACAGCATATTATTATTAAATACCGCATTTGCAGGGGGAAGAATTCGAAAACCGCATTCAATAGAGGGATCGTCAAAAAATGGGACACGGATACGAATACAGATATCCCTTTATACCGACCTTTCAAATCTATATATAGGGGACACCTAAAATTATTCTTAACTTTTTTTTTTTTCTGGCAGGTGAAGTAACTACAGCCCTCTATTGGTTGCAATGTATCATTTTAGTAGGAGAATTCTGTAAGTTTATGTAACAAAAAAAAACTACACTCATGTCCATAAATTAAGGATAATTCAGATTCACACTGAAATCGAACTTTAATGCGAAAATTTCACCTGTAGAAATACCATACACATCTTTAAGAATAATATGCAAATTATAGGAAGCCATCAGATGAAGCCGATAGGATGTTACAATGACGAAAGTGTAAGAAGGGGGTAGATAAGGAATGGGAGCAAAAAAAGAAAATTGTTCACAAGCGTTCTGTGTGCCGCTCAGTGCCGTAACAGAATGGTTATGACACAGAGGACGCATGCAGATAATTTTTTACGTGGTAGAATTATCGGCCGACTAGAATGTGGGCGTACTCAGATAGAAGTATCGGGGGAACTTAGAATCGCCCAAAGTGTCATCTCTAGGCTTTGGCAACGATTCCAAAATGATGGAAATGCCAGTCGACGTTACAGTACTGGTCGGCCCTGAGTTACAATGCCGAATGACCACCGGTATTTGGCAGTAACTGCCAAAATAAGCAGATAAAGCACAGCATCAGACCTGTCTCGTCAGCTGTCTGCAGCCACGAGTGCCACAGTTTCAAGATAAACCGCGTACAGACGTTTGAGAGATATTGGTCTATATGCTCGCAGGCCTGTTAGATGTGTTCCACTCACGGATATGCACTGTGCCAGCGGTTAGCTTGGAGTAGATAACATGCAATGTGGACAGCGGCACAGTGAGCTTGTGTGGTGTTTTCCGACGAGTCCATGTTTAGCTTGCAGTGTGATTCACGCCAGATTTCCATATGTAGAACGTCAGGTACCCGTTACCACCAAAATAACATCATTGAACGGCACCGTTATTGTGGGGCAGAAGTGCTTGTTTGGGGGGGGGGGGGGATATTGGGCACAAGAACAGATCTGCATGTTCAAATGGAAGAATGATAGGCCAAATTTATCGGGACATCATTCGGGAACAACATGTATGTTTGTTTAGGGGTACTATGAACCCAGAATTGGTGTTTATGGATGACAATGTCACTCCTCACCGTGCAAACGTTGTACACCAATGCCTACAATCTGAAGCTATCACCGCATGGAATGGCCAGCATTCTCACCTGACTAGAATCCGATAGAGCATGTGTAGGACATGCTTTTCCGACGAGTTGTAGTCCGTCAACCACCTCTTACATGTGTACCGGAACTTCGGAGGGCATTGCTTACTGAAAAGAGTAATCATCTCCAAGATCAGATCAATAGTTTAATACTCAGCATTCCTAGGCGTTGTAAGGACTGTATTTCATCATCTGAGAGACATACAATGTATTAACCATCATACCAACCATGTAATGTTAAGTTTTTGTAAGGGGGATATTTTTTGTAATTGCTTCAGGGAGCAAAAATCGTATTTTTTATAAATGGTATCCTACATAAACCACCTTTTTTTGTTCTTGATCTTTTGTTTAATAAATGGACTTTATGAATAAGTCATGTTTGTTTTGCTTCTGAACCTTTATTTGCCTCAGCTAGCATTATCCTTAATTTATGGACATGAGTATTTTATAACACCAAAAGTAAACAATTGCTTAATTTTCAAGGCAAGTTTTCAACGTCACTCACTGATGTCAGCATAATTACTTTTCATATTTTATATACCTAATAACATAACTTTTATAAATTAGTAGCTCAATTAAGCCTAAAAGTAGCATGTGTCTAATAATAAGTTATTTTTTTGAAAAATAATGAAAAGGGAGGGATGGGACCACTGAGCTCCAACATATGAGATTCAGAAAAAGTGTTTAGCAGCATAATTTCTTTAACTACAGTGCAGCAACTATTAAACAAAGCAGGTTTAAATGACAGAAAAACATTATGGTACGGAGGTGCATAACTTTTAAAAGAGTCGGGAAAATTTTTATGCTCAAGGGATCAATTAACTCGAAATAAACATAGTCTTTATAAAAGTGGTGTCTGACCGACTATTTTGTAGGTAACTTGGACATTTCCGCAAACAGCATTTCAAGATGATAATACACTTTAATAAGCGGCGTCTGTGGTAAGTTTATTCGCTTCAAATTGTCAAAATTTCTTATTCATTCCCATGGGAACCTATAATTCTGTAAGTAATCATATCTTTTTTCACTTTAAGTTAAATCCCACAAAGGATATAGTAGAATTTCTTCTTTACCAGACATGGAAATAGTCCTAATCGCGAGCCGCTCGAAAATGTTTTGTCTGTAAAAAGGCGGGGGAGAGGGGAGAGGATTCGAAATTTGCAGCCTACAACTCTGCCAGAACTAGAAAAAGTTATTTGTGATATTTGGCACATTGAAATTTCTGAGATTTATATTAAAATACTGTATAATACTTTGCCATTGCGCATTAAAGCAGACATTCCATATAAAGGTGGAATTAACCCAATACAGAATACATATTTTTAATAAAAAAATTGCTTAGATCTAACAAATAGTTTTATTTCACATATTAAAATATAAGTAACTTGTTTATTTCATATAATAAATCATAATAGAATACAAAGTGTATGGTTGTTGCATTATGTTTAAAACGCAAGTTTTATTCAGACTCTTATAAAGTACTTTGAATTATTATATCGAAAATGTACATAGGTATCATTTCATCCCTTTGGTATTATTCAAACAAGACAGTTTTATTTGCTTCAACCCTTAATTTTAAAGTTATCACAAATAAGAAAGGTATAAGTCATGTTTTATGCAGTGCGGCTTTTTTTTTTTTTTTTGTCGCTTAGTGTAATGATTTATTCGAAAAAGAAGCAAGTGTGGTGTAAGCAATGTCGCAGTACCAGGCGCCTAGCCAAACATTGTTGCGACAGCTCTGGCTTTATTATTTAATTTTTTACTTTATTTACAAATTTATACATAAAATTAACTATACTTACTAATTGTTTTACCTGAAAAAAAAAAAATCTTTATATTCCTAATTGCAAAATGTTTAGTACATATAAATTATTTAAAAAGAAAAAATTTATATAAATATGTATACCCACACACATACTTATATATATATTCATATAATTCCAGAAAATGATATTTTAAGAAATTACAGAAAATCCAGGAAATGTTCGTTTTTCTGCTCTTATCTTATGTTTTGGGAAATTCGACCTTTACTGGAGAAACCAAACATTTTACGTAACTTTTCGGACAGTTCTGCTTATTTATATAAAAAATTGGAAATTGCAATGAGAAGGATTATAGTAAGTTCATGTGGTGCTACTATTTAAAATAAATATTTTTTCTTTATTTTTAAAATTGATACAATTTTAGAAAATTAAAGTGACTTCTATATCTGCCTTCATCTGAAATAGCATTTTTTGGATTTTGCTGTAGTGCTGCCCTGTAGTGCAAAGAGAATGAATAACAGTTTAATACTTCTATTAACACTTTGTAAAAATACTGAGAAATTGCTGAAAAAAAAAAAAAAAAAAAAAAGAAAAAGAAAGAAAGAAAATGTGCAATGTTTGGTTTCTGAGCGAAACCAACGAACGTTAAAGGGTTAACTGCGTTCTAAATTTACACCTCCTAGAAAACGCTCTGTTCCTGAAAGCCTTAAACCTTTTACGGCCTATTCAAAGATTTAATCCTATAATTAATTATTGAAGTGTGTACATTTTGGCCTTTTACAAATGTAAGAGATGCTTATACGCATTCCACTCAAGTTTGAGAGTACATATTTGTGGAAACATCCTTATTATTTCTAGGTGTATTAAAAACAAGCCTAAACTATCAATAGAAATTTTCAGCTTTGAATGTTTGTGTGATTCATCTTTAAAAAATATTCTACATATTTTATTTATTTATTTATTTTTTATTTTTGTTTATAAAGCGACATAGAAAAAGTTTCCTTCAAATAGAGTGACCAGCGAAGCGGGGAAAGCCTTCGTTGATTCACAACTTTCATTGATTTGATTTCATACATTTAAAAATGATATTATTAGCAAACTTTGATCCATTGGCACGTAAGCAGCATCTGGCCGAGTTTTGTACATTTTGAGTTTGATTAAAAAAAAAATTTCGCATTCAGAATACGGTTCGTTCCCGAACCGGGGCTTTTCATATACTAATAACTGAGTATATGAACATTTTTGCTTCCATTACCCGATTACCAATGGAAGTAACGCCTTCGGTGAAAAATTTCGATATTGATTGTTCGCCTCATTTGCATGTTTCAAGGTATCCGAGTCCAACTAGTATGCTGTGGCCACCACAAGACTTTCTTCTATATTTTCCTATACAAATGCACGCAGTAACAATATTAAAAAAAAAAAAAAAAAAAAAAAAAAAAACGATTTTTTTTTTTTTAAAGTTTTTTTTCGTAAAAAAAAAAAAATCGATAACTTTGTTTTAAATTATCACATATTTATAGTTCAACCATTCGTTTTAAAGATATTGACGAGACCTTTCGAAAGATACCCATCTTGAAAATTTACCCCCCCCCCCCGGGGGGGTACTTTCCCCTGGGGGGAGAAGCGATGACCGAGATTTTTTTCCTAATTAACTACTACTATTATCAATAATTCATATTAATTTCACAATCACAGGTTAAGAACAACTCCCATTATGTACATTTATACGAAATTTTGTCCTATACTGCCATGTTAAAAATTTAGAAAATATACGATCACAGCACCGTTGAGTGATTGATCCCCAAATCTAATCAGCCCCAGTTTATGTCAGGGGCCAACTAAATACCAAGTCTGGTTAAATTTCGTTAAAAAAAAAATCTGGAGTGACTCCACTCGACTTTCCGAACATTGAGTAACTAACAGTTTTGTAGATAAAATAAAGAAAGAGGAATTGCTAAACAAACAAAAGAGAGAAAACCATAATAGAGTGTTTTTTTCTCCATATATCACACGAGGTTTTATTTAACGCTACTGAACTTTGAGCCCTTAGATCATAATGATAAAGAATTTTTCGTTTTGTCCCTGTAAAAATCTATAGATGCTAGATTCACCAAAATGCTTATAGTTAGTGCAACAGTGATTTATAATATTCATACAAATTTTCAGCTCAATTGAATAAGGCGTTTAGATGCTATCGCACTTTTAAAAATTTAGTCCCATAGGCCATAATGATAAAGAATTTTTCTTTGTGTCCCTGTAAAAAAACTGTAGTGCTAGATTCACCAAAATCTATACAGTTGGTGCAAATGCGACCTATAACATGTGTACAATTTTTTTGCTCAGATTAATAAGGCGTTTAGACGCTATCACACTTTTAAAAATTTGGCCCCATTGGCCTTAATGATAAAGAATTTTTCTTTGTGTCCCTGTAAAAAAACTATAAGTGCTAGATTCTCCAAAATCTATACAGATTGAGTATCTGTGACCTATAATATGGGTATAAAATTTTTGCTCAATTGAATAAGGCGTTTAGATGCTATCGCACTTTTAAGATTTTGGTCCCATAGGCCATAATGATAAAGAATTTTTCTTTGTGTCCCTGTAAAAAAACTATAAGTGCTAGATTCACCAAAATCTATAGGGTTCGTACTAGGGTGACTTACAATATATGTACCAACTTTCAGGTTAATCGAACAAAGCCTTTAGACGCTAGCGTGTTCACAAACATACACACATACACACATACACACATACACACACACATACATACATCATCGTAAAAATAGTGAAAACGGACTCAGGGGACCTCAAAACGTATAGAAACATCAAAATCTCGAATTCGGATTTTTGACATGATTACAATACTTTCCTCACTATAGTGTTCGGAAAGTAAAAAAATACGATTTTTTTTCTAAGTTACTTTTTGTTAAAAGTAAAAAAAATCGATAACTTTGTTTTAAATTATCACAGATTTATAGTTCAACCATTCGTTTTAAAGGTATTGACGAGATCTTTCGAAAGATACCCATCTTGAAAATTTACTCCCCTCGAGGGGGGACTTCCCCCCCAGGGGGGTTTCACGAGGCTCCTACGCATACAAATTTTTTTCCCCAGTTGACTACCTCTATTATAAATAATTCTTGAAAATTTCATAACGATTACTAAAAAATAATTCTCTTTATGCACATTTATGCAAAATTTTGTCCTATATCACCCTGTTAAAAATTTAGAAAAAGCGGATGGCAACGCAACCTGTAAGACAATTTTTACCAAAAGTTGATAGGCACTAATTTATGTCAAGGTGCAACTACATACTAATTTGTATGAAATTCTGTGCAGTAGTTCCTGAGATACAGTTGCCACAAAATTTTGTCACACACACACACACAGACAGACTGACAGACAGACATTTTCTAAAAATGGTCAAATCGTGTTCTACAGCTCTCAAAACGTGTAAATCCATCAAAAACCCGAGGTCGAAAATTTTTACGAATCCAATACTTTCTCTATATTACATATAGAAGAAAGTAAAAAAGTGGTGTTGGGGAACGAGTCATTGTGTATGCATGTGTGTGTGTGTGTGGGGGGGATATCCGATGAAATTTTTCGACTCTCTTTTACTTTCTTCTATATGTAATTGCCGAAACGTCAGTGGAGGCCCTACATTGAGACTCAAAACGGTTTTGGGCTGTGTCTGTCTGTCTGTCCGTCTGTCTGTCTGTCTGTCGCGCGATAGCGGCCGCAAAATTAGCGCTATTAACTTGAAATTTGGTACACATGTTCATGAGCCCCACGAAATTAGCTGTATAGTTTTTGGTATGTATTCCATTTGTAGTTCGTATACAGGGACACGCCAAAGTTTTTCTTATCATTACGGCCTATGGGAGGAATTTGTACGTATCGCGATAGCGGCCACAAAAATAGCGCTATTGACTTGAAATTTGGTACACATGTCCATGAGCCCCACGAAATTAGCTGTATAGTTTTTGGTATGTATTCCATTTGTAGTTCGTATACAGGGATACGCCAAAGTTTTTCTTATTATTACGGCTTATGGGAGGAATTTGTATGTATCGCGGTAGTGGCCGCAAAAATAGCGCTATTGACTTGAAATTTGGTACACATATTCATGAGCCCAACGAAATTAGCTGTATAGTTTTTGGTATGTATTCCATTTGTAGTTCGTGTACAGGGACACGCCAAAGTTTTTCTTATCATTACGGCTTATGGGAGGACTTTGTATGTATCGCGATAGCGGCCACAAAAATCACGCTATTGACTTGCAGTTTGGTACACATATTCATGAGCCCAACGGAATTAGCTGTATAGTTTTAGGTGTGTATTCCATTTGTAGTTCGTGTACAGGGACACGCCAAAGTCATTCCATTATTACGGCCTATGGGAAGAATCTGTATGTACCGCGATAGCCACCGCAAAAATCAAGCTATTGACTTCCAATTTTTGCAGAAACGTCAGTGAAAGGCCTCTGTTGAGACTCAACAGGATTTTGTGTTCCGTCTGTCCGTCTGTCGTGCGATAGCGGCCGCAAATATCACTCTATTGACTTGAAATTTGGTACACATGTTCATGATCCCCACGAAATTAGCTGTATAGTTTTGGGTGTGCATTCCATTTGCAGTTCGTGTACAGGGACACGCCAAATTTTTTTTATCATTACGGCCTATGGGAAGAATTTGTATGTACCGCAATAGCGGCCGCGAAAATTCTCCGATTGATTTGCAAATTGACACATATATTCAGGCTCGGTATAGAAATAGCTATTTTTTTAGGCCTATACTTTTTATGGATTGTATGGATTGTAGACAGGGACACGCCAAAATATTTCACATTACGGCGTATGAGGTGAATTGCGTTTAAACGCATTTTAACATCTTTACTTTGCAATCAAGAAAATTAAACTAGCGTACATGAGTAAGATGTTTAACTTATGTTGTTTGAAGAAAATATGTGCTCTTAAGCTTTCTAATTAATGTACAGGACCTTACAAAATTGTTCTGACAATGTCACGTAGTCATCCAAACGATGTTAAATTTGGAACAATTATTAATTTTAAACGCAAAGTAAGCTGAATAGTTTTTACAGGTGTATAGAATGTTTATGGTTTGTTTACAGAGACACGCAAAAGAATTTCGTAGCATTAGAGCCTATGGACAAACTTTTATTTAAGAGCGCACTTTAATGCGTTTATGCTGCATTGAACTTAATAAAATTATCATACATTATAAAGATGCTTAAAATTATGTTTACTCTTAAAAAAGGTTATGTATAGACTAAATAATTTATGGGACCACACAAAATAATTCCGAGTATGTACTGTAATCATCCGAATGATGTCAAATTAGTTTGAAAAATTAATGAGTTATAATTAATTAAGTTTATTCTTATTATTGGCGTTTATAATGACTGTGGCTACTTTTCCGGGATATATAAAATAATTTCGTACTATTACGGTCTATAGTCGATATTTCTTAAAAGTTTATTTTAACATGGTTACACCCCATCAAATATAATGAATTTATGTTAGAATTTTAAAAGCATGATAATTGTGGGCATAGAATTGGAAATTAGATTAAAGGTTACGCAAAATATTTCCGATATGCTATGTAATTTTTTTTTGTATGAAATTTGGCAGTTACGAAATTTGGTATTTATGAATTTCAGGGAAATAATACAAGACCGTCGTTCATTAAGAATACATATTGTTGCGTACTTGGGGGTCCGTAAGTTGTCCGAGAATGAAAGGCAAAACTTGCAAAAATTCAGAGATGTATTCACAGGAAGTTCCAGAAAAATACAGGTCTATAAACCAAGTATCAGCTTCAATTCAACCAGTAAACACAGCTTAAACAACAGCCGTTAACAGCAAAACAACGGTACAAACTATTTAGCAATAACACATAAAGAAAGTCTCATCTAAAGAGGCTCAAAGCAAAGCAAGAATTTCACGAAACTGACACGGATCTGAGACTGACTGCCTTGGCGAAAAAATGCTCCTTTTATACTTTTCTATCGAACACAGACTGTTCTGGAAAATTCTCGTATCTCATAATGAGATTAGAGCTTCCATATTTGGTATATCCCTAACAAGGATTTTCTCGCAAAGGTCGCCAAAAAATCGCCAAGGAGGGAAACAGTCGCCAAATTTGGCGCGAAATCCTTTTTTTCCCTTATTGGAACTTTTTTAAATGTTTTTGAGGGAAAATTAGGCTATTTTAACGCTAAAACGACTAAAACTGCACAAAGTTAGCATTTTATTAACTTTACTAAACTTCTTTGAAAGAATTGATACAAAAAGAAATGCAATTATTTACAATTCCGTAACACTTTATAAGATATGCAAATAGAGACATAGCGGGGGGTTGAGGGGGGCCGCAGCCCCCCTCAGGAATGTATCTGATTATGGTAACAAGTCGATCGAATCAATATATACGATTATATAATAAGGAATAAATAAAAATGATCTATTGAATAATGTCTGATGTAAATAAGACGTTGAGGCTCCTGATCTGCAGATCCACTAGTATAGAGAAAGTATTGGATTCGCGAAAATTTTCGAAGTCCACTTTTTGATGGATTTACATGTTTTGGGATATGGAGAACATGAATTAATAGTTTTTAGAAAATGTCTGTCTGTCTGTCTGTCTGTCTGTATCATTTTTTTGTGGACGCTGTATCTCACGAACCAATGAATGAAATTTAACCAAACTTGGTATTTAGTTGCACCCTGACATAAACTGGTGCTGATTAGATTTTGGGATCAATCGCTCAATAGGTGGCGTTGTGATCGCATTTTATGCAAATTTTTAACATGGCAGAATAGGACAAAATTCCGTATAAATGGGCATAAAGAGAGTTATTTTACACTTGTGATTGTAAAATTAATATGAATTATTGATAATAGTAGTAGTTAGCTAGGAAAAAAATTTTGTGCATGGGGGGGCATCGGTTCCCCCCCGGGGAAGTAAATTTTCAAGATGGGTATCTTTCGAAAGGTCTCGTTGATAATAGTAATAGTTAACGTGGAAAATTTTTTTGTGCATGTGGGGGCATCGGTTGCCCCCCCACCGGGGGGGGGAAGCTCCCACCCGGGGGGGCAAAGTTTCAAGATGGCTATCTTTCGAAAGATCTCGTCAATACCTTTAAAACGAATGGTTGAACGATAAATCTGTGATAATTTAAACCAAAGTTATCGATTTTTTTTACTTTTAACAAAAAAAAAACAGAAAAATATCGCAATTTTTTTTTTTTTTTTTTTAACGAAATTTAACCAAACTTGGTATTTAGTTGGTCCCCGACATAAACTGGTGCTGATTATGTTTGGGGATCAATAGCTCAACAGGTGGCGCTGTGATAGCATTTTATCTAAATTTTTAACATGGCAGCATAGGACAAAAATTCGTATAAATGTGCATAATTAGAGTTGTTTTAAACTTGTGATTGTAAAATTAATATGAATTATTGATAATAGTAGTATGTAACTAGGAAAAAAATTTTTTGCATGGGGGGGCATCGCTTCCCCCCCCTAGGCCTAGGGGAGAAATACCCCCCCAGGGGGGGTAAATTTTCACATTGGGTATCTTTCGAAAGATCAGGTTGATAATAGTAGTAGTTAACTAGGAAAATATTTTTGTGCATGTGGGGGCATCAGTTCCCCCCCTGGGGGGGAAGTACCACCCCGGGGGGATAAATTTTCAAGATGGGTATCTTTCGAAAGGTCTCGTCAATACCTTTAAAACGAATGGTTGAACTATAAATCTGTGATAATTTAAAACAAAGTTATCGATTTTTTTCACTTTTAACAAAAAAAAAAAAAAAAAAAAAAAAAAAAAAACTTAGAAAAAAAAAAAAAAAAATCGTACTTTTTTTTTTTTTTTTTTTTTTTTTAATATTGTTACTGATTGAATATGTATAGGTAAATATAGAAGAAAGTCTTGTGGTGGCCACAACATACTAGTTTTTGACGGATTTCCACCCCGTTTCAAAATGTTCTGAAAACGATTTAAACATTTTCAGAAAACGCACGACTGTACTGTCACTGTATTACATGTAATACATATATATATATATATTTTTTTTTTATTTATTTATGTACATGTATACTACTAACTGTAAAATTTGTAAACTGATTAAAAAAAAAAAAAATCATTAAAAAAAACAAACTATTATTACTTTCTTCTATATTCAATAGAAGAAAGTATTGGATTCGTAAAAATTTTCGACCTCGGGTTTTTGATGGATTTACACGTTTTGAGAGATGTAGAACACGATTCGACCATTTTTAGAAAATGTCTGTCTGTCTGTCTGTCTGTCTGTGTGTGTGTGTGTGTGTGACAAAATTTTGTGGCAACTGTATCTCAGGAACTACTGCATAGAATTTCATACAAGTTCGTATGTAGTTGCACCTTGACATAAATTAGTGCCTATCCACTTTTGGTAAAAAATGTCTTACAGGTTGCGTTGCCATCCAGCTTTTTCTAAATTTTTAACAGGGTGATATAGGACAAAATTTTGTATAAATGTGCATAAAGAAAATTATTTTTTAGTAATCATTATGAAATTTACAAGAATTATTTATAATAGAGATAGTCAACTGGGAAAATTTTTTTGTATGTGTAGGAGCCTCGCCACCCCCTCGAGGGGAGTAAATTTTCAAGATGGGTATCTTTCGAAAGGTCTCGTCAATGCGTTTAAAACGAATGGTTGAACTATAAATATGTGATAATTTAAAACAAAGTTATTGATTTTTTTTTTTACTTTTAACAAAAAAAAAACTTTGAAAATTTTTTTTTTTTTTTTTTTTAATTGTTATTGAGTGAATTTGTGTAGGAAAATATAGAAGAAAGTCTTGTGGTGGCCACAACATACTAGTATTATTTATGTACTACGATTTATAATAGTTTCTTTTTAATTTTCATAAAAATTTCTATCCAATATCCGTATTAGATCCGTGGAGGAATGAAAACGGAACCGGATATTTTTTCTCACTGTTCCGGGTCGGGATCTTGTTTTTCTCGCGGATTGGCACATGTCTAATTCAATATCATTATTCTAATGACGAAAGTGGAAAAAAAACAAACAAGTGATACCCATTCCAAACAAATGCATGGAAAGTGCAACGAGGCGAGTGAAGGAAACAGTTTCTCGTTATTAGTTAGTAGTAGATACTGTAATGTAAACAATAAGAAATGAATGGAAGCAAAATGCCTTACGGTGGTGGTGAATGATGAAACATAGAAATTTCGTTAGTGCGCAACCACTGTTTCAAGGCATTCTGTTTCGTACCTCCTATGCAAATTGACCATGATAATTCCGCCAACGAAAGAGATTGTAGGGAATCGCCAAGAAATAAATTCCATTTGCTTTTGTGTTCAAGTTATTTTCATGTTCAAAGGGTTACTGAAAAGTAAATTCTCTTTCCTGTCCTACATCTTTACAGAATAATGCTTTGCCTGAATTATAAAATAAGTAACATAATACGCAGCCATTTTAGCCATCTAAAATTTAAAAATAAATCCCAATCTAACAACCCAATGGGATAGGACATTTTGAGTGCAGGGCAGCCCAATCACCTTCACACCATCCTTTTCCAAACAACTGGAAATCACCTTGTTGGATCCGTTTATCTGTTGACGTATAAGTGGGATGAAAGGAAAGTAATTTTAGAAAACTCAGCACATTTTATATAAAAAAAATTTACCGAAGACTTTTTTTTTTTTTTTTTTTTTTTTGGAGGGGGGGGGGGAGTGAAAACATAGTTTCAATGTGAATTTATGATAAGGACATTTCAGAATTTAAGACTGGTGAATTATTGTTAGAGATTATTTTTGTTTCTTAAAATACAGACTGACACGGCTTTCTCTTACCCTGCATTTAAGAGCCAGTTTTTTTAAGAAGCGGCCACACTTGGATAGTTGACATTTTTCATTTTGCTGAAATTTTAAGGAGATGTTCTTTATGTAAAATTATTAGACACGTATTTTTTTTTTTTTTTTTTGCGAAAAAAAAATTTTTTTCTTGGAGTTTTGGGGGATCAAAGAGACCTCTGTTTTGTTACGAAAAACGTACCTATTTACGGAAGCCAATACTTTTTGCACCAGAAGTGAACCAAGGTACTGATAGTTAGTTTGTATTCTCCTGTTTCCAGACTAACTATTGGGGCATAGATACTTGTGGTTGACTTTTAGCGCAAAGGTCATTCAAATTTCTAAAAAAAATGCATTTTTTTTTTTAACTTTGACCCTCCAAATCTTCTTGCGCCAGAAGTGAACCACAAAGGTATATATTTCATTAAATACATACTGATAATAACTACCCAAAAAGAGTAAAATTTGTGTGGTTGACTTCTGGCACAAAATATATTTGACTTCGAAATCGGGAAAAACCAAAAATTGCATGACTTTGAAGGTCATTTACTGCTTGCGCCAAAAGTCAACCGGTACGAAAATGAAAAATAAGAAATAAATTTTTAAAGGCATTTTGAATTAAAGTCAGTCTTACCTTTCTGCTGCCTTCCTTGCTCGAACGAGTCAAATTCCGAACAAACTTGTAACAACCACCGTGAGACATCGCCGACCGGCATCGCGTTTCGATCGGCAGCAGTACAAGTCGACAATGTGGGAGAACAATCATAAGACGTGAAATAAAAAACGCGGCACCCGGTCAAAAAAAAAAAAAAAAACAGAAACTCGCGTTTTCGTTTCTGTGACGACTCAAGTATCGTTCAGAATGTAAAGGGAGGAAAAAGTGATTGATGACTTGTTGAGATTCCCTGCAAGTCGAGATTATGAAATCAGGAATTTTTATTTCTCCATTGAGCCACAAAAAGTTTCTCTTCCAATGGAAAACATTCTGGATTGATCGGACACCCTTATTCAGATTCCAAACACAAGTTTAGCCACCCTATGATAAAGGGACAAATGTTTGAAATCGAGGTTAAAAGTGGAGGTATGTACTGAAGTATTATGAATATACCGAACGCATCTAAAATTTCATAAATGCGATTAAAATTACCAGTCATAGTCAGTGTCTCGCGGATTTTTTTATTCAATAATTTGGAGACACATAATAGACTACCAACCTTTGAAGTGATGAGGCAATTAAAAATTATGGCTGATTATTGAATAAAAAAAAAACTTTTATAACCAGCTTTCTATTTTACATAGGTTCGAGCAACATTCAGTGTTGATACTACAAATATCTTCAAGTACAAATATTTCTAGCTATCAGTTTTGGTTTGCCTGGAAAGAAAACTGCCCTTAGCCGTCTTCTTTGCCAAAATGGCCGTCTCTCTTCTTGTCGTTTTATGGCCATATCACACGGGACACTTTCGTTCAGCATTTTACTAAACTCAGCATTATACCCAACATACTCAGCCTGATTTTGTTCAAGGACACCCAGTTTTCGGATGATCAACTTTTACGAGACCGTTTAGAAAAAGTTGTGTATGCTGAATGTGCTGATCAAAATTGACCAATAGGAGGAATAAACAGGATTTTTTCTTGGAATACCTTTAGAGAAGGGAATGCATCACGCTATCAATTCGGGGGGAACTCTACGGACAGCTGACCGGTTTCTCGTTCGCTCAGCTTCCTCAACTTTTTACGACGCTCAGTGAACATGTTGCGTATAATGTTGTGTTGAGTATATATGCTCCCGTGTGATATGGCCATTAGAAAGGCAAGGGAAATGAAATGTTGTTTGCCTCATCTCTGCTTATTTTTAACTGATTTTTCTTTTTTTTTTTTTTTCTCGAACTTTCCTTTTCATAGGATAAGTACGCAAAATTCAGTTATTCTGCTAAATTTTTGATTTTGTATTAACGTTTGTGACGTTGATTTTGTATTAACATTTTGATGGGTGTCGACTGCAGGTACCACAAAATCTCCTCAAGACCGATAGTGAACAGCCTTGTTCACTACTGGCAAATTTGATTTTTAAGGCCAGAACCGGTACTAGAAACAACTCAATACGCTCCCCTATTCAAACCGTGAAACAGATTTTATTCATTGCACTCAAAATTGGCTCGGGATGCTCCAGTTGATAAAAGCAATTTTTCCCCCTACATTTTTTAGTAAAGATTTGCATATTTTTTTTTTTTTTTAATTATGATACGCAGAAGAATTGTAGCAATTATCTGAGAAAATCACTTTGATGCCTAAATATCCCAAAGGGCTGAGTGAAATGTCATTTACAAATAAAGACTGTTTTGAATAAAACAGTATGGATTATTGAAAGCTGGTCAGTTTTCAGACAAGTTTGTATATTTTCTCATGCTTTAAACTCATTAATGAAACAGAAAATAACTTTTCTCCATTCAACTTTTGCGAAAGAAATTCAAAAGGTGCATTTTTAATCTCTCTGGATAAAAAGGATTCCGTTAGCATTTTTAGCAGTACATTCATGTACTAAAAAAGTTATTTGAGGTCTTAGTTACAGCCTCTAAAATGAAGAAAATTATGTCCTTAAAGTGCTCATTACTTCTCTATATAATTTCGAATTTCAAGTATATTTATGGAAAAGAAGCGTTTGCTCAAAGAACAGATGTGAGAAAACTAGAGGTATCCAACCAACATAATCGAAAGCAAAAGTTGCTCTTGCCCTCCTTTCTTCCCTACTCGGATTTTCATGAAAATTGATTTGAAAAGTGTCTTCATGATATACCTATGAAAGGAAACTAAATGTTTGACTCTTTTAATGTTTTTAATTTCAAAATGAAGAACGAGTTTGTTTTCCAACGTTGGGTTTTTTAAATCCACACCTGGTTAAGGGCAGGAGAAATAATATTTACTGGCCCATTCTATTTAAAACTGTCTAAAAGTGCCCACAAACATACTACACAAATTTTTGTGAAAAAATATAGTTTCAAAAATAGAAGAACTATCATTAAAATAGGAATGAATTGTAGTTAAAAATACTTCAGCAAAAACGAATTTATAATTAATTTATCTGAATGAAAGGGGGAAAAAACAGATGTAACTTACTGAGCTGTACTAAGCTGAAAGAAGTGATTCGACTTGACCCGAAACAATTTCACACACTTTACTCGATTCCGACAAACAAAGCAATTGAGTGACACGCATTTCGCAAAATATTCATTTTATCCCAAATATTTCCCACTCAACAAAAATGACAAAGAAGCCTTTCATTGGATTACATCGAAACTATATTCTCCCCTTTGTTTTCGTGGAAAGTCCGCTCTAAAAACAGCGTATCCGTCAACTAGTGTTTTTTTTTCACCCTAACCCTAACAAGATTTTTAATTCAAAAGGACTGTCTTTTTTTTTTTTCCTTCTTGGACGCTTATATAATCTTGCCTAATTTTTAACTTGCTATACCAGCTGCGTGTTTTAAAAACGTATGCTTTTAGTACAACAATCACTACCCATGCCGAATGGGATGGTTCTCTCACTTTCCCTCTATCATGAATTCTTCGCGCCACTGTCTAAAAGTGACTCGCCTCATTCGGCGAGTTATTATTCTATTTATTCTATAGATTCTATTATGACATAAGATTCTGTTTTTCAATTTTTCCGAAATAAAAAGTTTTCGAAAAATTGCAGTGACAGCTTCACTTTTAAAGGTTGGTTGGTTGGTTGGGTTTCTACGTCGCACTAGTGCTGCACAGATGGGTAATTGGCGACGGTCTGGGGGACACACCCCTAGAGTTGGTCCGGAGACATGACATCACAATTCTGATCCTCCACGGAAGGGATGGCTCTCCCGCTTTGGTGACTCCCAGAGGTATAATTTCTGATGGGAACATGGAGGACATTGCGGCCACGACTAGATTTTATCTGCACCCGCCACCATTAGTGTACACGACGGTCTTTGGCCGGCTCGAGTACCGAACCCGTAAACTTCCAATTACGAGGCCGGCGCTCTACCGACTGGGCTACCGCGGCCCTCACTTTTAAAGGAAAAGCATCCATTAGATTACTTTTGCGTACTTTTATATACTAGCACGCAAAAATGGTAGGTCAGACACAAAGATATATTATTTTTAATATTTATTGACGAAGAGAAGAGATACTGCAAAAATACTTTTATGAATTCTCTCTTAAGGAGAAAGCACACTACAGATTACTTTTGTGTAGACCTATATATTATTGCAAAGGAATAAACATCCAATGCAGTAAAAGTAGTTTTAAAGTCGAAGTGAAAATAAAGGACAGTCGTCTATCCATTTCCATGAGTTCGGCTCTGGCGACGAATTAGGCAAGAAATGGTAGTTTAGGTTGCTAAAGTTTTGAAGCTCTATCTTTAGTAGAATTCGAGTTCTGGATTCTAGTGCAGAATGAGTATTTCCGCCAAATTGCAGTGAGTATAAAGGAAGCAGATTAACTCCCAGTGAGTTCAGTGGTATTCAGGCAGTTATTCTGATCAATCATCTGTGCTTCAATTGTGCTTCAAGCAGTGAAATTCTTACCTTGTGCATTGGTATGTACCGCATTTATAGTATTCTTGGTTCAAAGGATTATTTGCATAGGAACTGTAAATAATCGCGTAATTTTTTAAGCCTGGTCTTGAATTAATTGAGAATGGTATTTAAAACTAAGAGAAGTATCTGTAGACATGAGAAACCGTGTAATTGAGCTTAACAGAAATGGAAAATCCTACTATAAATTGAGAACGCTATTCGATTCCCAATTACAACTGTTGAGTACATAAGGATAAATTGGGTGGATTGAAAATAAACCCAGATTCAGGACGTCCGGCAAATTAACAAGGAGGGCAAAAAGAAGTGTTGTTTTAAAAAGACCTATACGTTCGGCTTAAAAAATTGCTAAAGACGTCTTTCACTATCAGAGCAACATTTATATCAGTAAAAATGTGCTCCCACGTAATTCCCAAGGAAAAAGCAGTTCATTAATGAAAGAATTCGCTTTGGCTTACACTCATGGATGTTTAGAAAACAGCGATTTTTTACTTTCTTCTATATGTAATATAGAGAAAGTATTGGATTCGCGAAAATTTTCGACCTCCGTTTTTTGACGGATCTACACGTTTTGGGATGTCCTGAACACGAATTGATAGTTTTTAGAAAATGTCTGTCTGTGTGTCTGTGGTTTCGTGTTTTCACCGTATCTCACGAACCAATGAATGAAATTCAACCAAACTTGGTATACAGTTGGACCCTGGCGGGGCACTGTGCTGATTAGATTTGGGGATCAATAGCCCAGCAGGTGGCACTGAGATCGCATTTTATGTAAATTTTTAACACGGCAGTATAGGACAAATTTTCGTATTTTTCACCGTATCTCACGAACCGATGAATGAAATTGAACCAAACTTGATATATAGTTGGACCCTGACATGGAATGGTGCTGATTAGATTTTCGGATCAATCACCCAGCAGATGGCGCTGTGATCGCATTTTATGTAAACTTTTAACATGGCAGTATAGGACAAAATTTCGTATAAATGTACACAATGAGCGTTATTTTAAACTTGTGATTGTAAAATTAATATGAATTATTGATAGTAGTAGTGAAATCCGAAAAAAATTTTGTGCATGTGGGGGCACCAGTTCCCCCTTTGGGGGGGAAGTACACCCCCCCCCGGGGAGGGGGGAGGTAAATTTTCAAGATGGGTATCTTTCGAAAGATCTTGTTGATAATAGCAATAGTTAACTGGGAAAAAATTTTTGTGCATGTGGGGGCATCGGTTCCCCCCCCTCCACTGGGGGAGAAGTACCCGCCGGGGGGGAGGGGGAGGGCAAAGTTTCAAGATGGGTGTCTTTCGAAAGGTCTCGTCAATACCTTTAAAACGAATGGCTGAACCATAATTCTGTGATAATTTAAAACAAAGTTATCGATTTTTTTTTACTTTTAACAAAAAAAGGACAAAAATTCGTATAAATGTGCATAATTAGAGTTATTTTACATTTGTGATTGTAAAATTAATATGAATTATTGATAATAGTAGTATTTAAGTAGGAAAAAAATTTTGTGCATGAGGGGGAAGTACCCCCCGGGGGCTGGGTAAATTTTGAAGATGGGTATCTTTCGAAAGATCTCGTCAATACCTTTAAAATGAATGGTTGAACTATAAATCTGTGATAATTTGAAACAAAGTTATCGATTTTTTTTACTTTTAACAAAAAAAGAAAAAAAAATGTATATATATATTTTTTTAATATTGTTACTGATTGAATATGTATTGCTTTTAACAAAAAAAAAATTAGAAAAAAATCGTACTTTTTTTTTAAAAATATTGTTACTGATTGAATTTGTTTTGGAAAATATAGAAGAAAGTCTTGTGGTGGCCACAACATACTAGTTTCTGATGAGAACAAGTTTCAGATTTTCTCTCCATTCGAAACACCAAGCATTCGAAAAATTTGGAATAAAGATTAGTTGCTTTAGATCTCAAAAAACATATATACTCCCGACTATGAAGCACTGAGAAGGAAATGTTATGGTTTGAGAGTGTGTAATGGGGAGTAGGGAATTTGGAAATTATTGAGCATAAAATAACAGCTCTAACATTAACATACATTGAGCGGTATCATTTGTTACACCCTTTCCCGCTTTGCCCGAACTGAGCGAGGGCAGGTGAAACGTATATCAACCTGACTCATTCCGAGTGTAGTTCGGGCTGTGGAGAAATTAGTGATTTCTGCAATACAGAAGATCAACTTATTGAGTCGGCGAGGGGTAAGGGCAATGCTAGGAAATTAGACTTAGAGCAAAATGTTTCTTTCAACAGCATAAGGACCCAAAAGCATACTGCTATGGTCACTATGCAGTACTCGAAGGCGTCTCGTAACAATCTCCAGACTTGAATCCTATATGGATTCACAAATACGAAAATAATAATAATAATAATCTCATTGAAGCACGGAATCATAAAAGTTCTACGACACAACGCCTTAAAGAAGCTAAAAGACGTCCCACACACACTCTTCATTTGAATTAAATTGCTCTTAATCATAGCATACTAGTGAAGTGTATACTAATATTTTTTCACATTACATATCTTACTTTTATTTCGCTTTTATACATCAAATTAATGTATTATACAGTTCTTTGCTTAAATCTTTTATTTGATTATAATTTAAGAAAATGAAATGTACAAATAATTATTTTGCCAACTGTAATGTTGATTTCACTATGTCGGGCGTAGTAGAGCGATATCAAAATCTTCTATTTTAAAGTGAACATCCATCAGAGATTATAATATAATTTGAAACGTATACCAGCCTTGTTGAAACTCATTATTTCAAACACAGAAACGATAACCCAAGAATTAGAGTCCTGCAACCAGACACGAAGGGTGAATTTTACATCAACCCAAAACCCGACCCGAACCCGAAAAAAAAAATCGTCAATCCGAAAAACATTAAATTAAAAATCTGAAAAATGGATCAATAATAATTCTTTAACCATTTATGTGAGTTGGGAATTTCAAGAGTAAAAAAAAAAAAAAAAGTACTTCAATTTAAGTGTTAGTAATTTGTGGTTTAATACTTATATTCTGAAAATAAAAAATAAAATAAAATAAAAACTATTATTCTTTACTACTTTCGTTCGATGTGGATGCTATAATAATTTGGGTAGCATGTATTTGATTCGTAGTCGATCACTTTAAATTCACACTATCAGCAAATTAGCTTCCTCTGGTTGCAGTTCTAGAGAAGACAATAAAGAATATAATCTGCCTTGATGGAATTCGTTTCCTAAATGTGTTTATATAACATTTCATTTTTCAAAAATTAAATCACAACAAGTATTTCCTCTGTATGCAGATGGAAGAAAATTCAAAATTTCGTTAATATGAAAGCGAGGATTAAAATTCATTGAAAATAAAGGTATTTTAATGTAAATTGAGAAATAATTTAAATTCCCAGAGCATAAAAGCGAGGTTATAGTGTATTTCTCTTATATATAAATTAATGATAGTCAATAAAGATTTATAGGACTTCCTAATTTTCATACAATTTCTACAAAGATTCGTATTAAATTTCTTGAAGAAAAGAAAGCGTACATGGATATATATATATATATATATATATCTGTACTGACAAGCATAAAGGATATTCTTGAAGTCCATATTCTTGATTTTTCAGGAGACGAAAAATAAAGTTAAACTAACTAAAAACTAATCAGCAGAATCGATTAGGAAAAAGGGATTATGTTGGTTTATACGCTTTATACCATTCAGTGATTGTCAATCTTCATTTAATAAATGGAAAAAATTGAATTAATTATTTTATACCAAAGATTAATGCTAAATTTCTGACTTGAATCGTTTTTTACCAATGGATTTTCTCAAAGACTAAATGACATGGATTTAAATCCTTTATACCAATAGATAGAGAATTTTTTTCTGAGTCTGACTATGTACTTAACTCAGAATCGACATTTTTGGACTTAAATCCTTTATACTTATCAGTACAGATATATATATTTATTTTATTTATTTTATTTTATTTTTTCATGCTTATACTCCAGATACAAATACGGATCTTTTTAGTTCCCCATCATACTATAGGTATGGGGAACTTAGGTAATCGTGAAAAATTTCGACCTCGGTTTTTTGACTTTTTTATACGTTTTCAGGTGTGAGGAATCCGAAAATGATAATATTTGTATGGTGTCTGTCTGTAGGGTGTCTGTTAGTGTGTCAGTCCGTTAGTGTGTCTCTCCGTTAGTTTGTTAGTCTATTAACACGATATCTCACGAACAAATGATCGCAGAGAGGTCAGATCAGTTTTAAAATATTACTTTCGATACTGGCAAGAACCTTATTCATTTGCAACATTCAAACTAAAAAATTTGGAAGTTATGAGAAATATACGATTTTCTTAATATTGGAGAATAGGACAAAAATTCACTTAAACGTGCATTAAATGGAAACTTTTTACTGTGAAAATGTCAAACCAGTTTTAAAATATCGGTTTTGATGCCGGAATGAACATCGGTAACTATAAATAGGCTACTTTGAAAATTTCGCAAGTTATTGGAAATTTACGAATTTCTTAACATGGCAGTATAGGGCAAAATTTCACATAAACGTCAATTTTGAGAGAGATTTTCATCGTAAACAAGCCAGACTACTTTTGAAATATTATTTAGGACACTGGCATGAATATTAATGATTATAAATTTTCGAATATTAAAATTTCGTAAGTTATTGGAAATTTACGAATTTCTTAACATGGCAGAATAGACCAAAATCTCACATAAACGTCAATCTTGAGGGATATTTTCATTGTAAAGATGTCGAACCACTTTCGAAATATTATTTTGGATACTGGCATGAATATCATAGACTATGATTTTTTCAATTTAAAAAATTCGTAAGTTATTTGGAATTTACACTTTACTTAACATGTCAGAATATAGCAAAATTGAGCATAAACTTCCATTTTGAGGATCATAAATACATTAGATAACTTCAAAATTACATTTATGATATCTGTTTGAACATGATTGAATACAAATATTCTAATAGGAAAATTTCGTAAATTATTCGTAATTTACGATTTTATCAAAATATCGAAATTGTAAATCTATATATACATAAATGAATGTTTGTCTGTATGTGCTTTATAAAATCGTAAACGGCTTGACCGATTTCGATCATTCTTTTTTTGTTTTTTTTCCTTATAGGTCAGGGATGGTTTAGGAAAAAAAAAATTGAAAAAATCTTTAAAATTAATTAAAATATGAAAATAATAAACTTATTGACTTATATTGACTTAATATAAGTCATTTAAATTTTTAATTGTTGCCAAAAAAAGTTTACGAGATGTATTTATTTATTGTTTTCAGCATAAAATGAAATATGCTTTCACGCGAAAAGTAAGAAATTACTAAATGTTAAATTGGTCGATGAGAAAATGACACTTTATAATTTTAAAATGAAATAGTAATATTACAAATCTAACATATTTCTTCTGAATTTTATATCACAGCATTTTTTTATATACCTCAACTTCATATTTTTTTTTTTTTTTTTTAGTATGGCGGATGAAACACGCTTGGCATAAACGTTAATTCAGCAATATATTAAAGGTATTTTCTTATTGATAATTCTTGACAATTTTTTATAATTTTGATGCTGAAGTAGATCGGACATTTTTCGCCAAGGAAAAGATAGAAAGAAATACGCAAGCTAAGTGATGACGTCACTGGCCGTTCGTGGATGTGCAAGAAAAATGTAAAGTTATAGTTGGGATAGAATGTTTGGTTGGGCAAGTAAAGGTCACCAGTTGAAATGAGTATTGAAAGTAGGGTAGTCTAAGGTGATAATATCGAGTCAAGATAAAATGTTCGGTTGAGAATGAGAAAGTCCCTAGCTGGATCCTGGATATTTTGGCGATGTTGTGGGTGAGATAGCTGTTTGGGAGTATAGAGTAGAGGTGAATTTGGGTTAGCATGGAGTGTCTGTAATTATTAGATAGTTAGTTAGAAAATACGCAAGCAAAGTGATGACGTCACTGGGCGTCAGTGGATGCAAGAAAAAGATTTCCTATGTTAAACGCCCATTGGATTTTTTGTAAAAAATTATTAAAAATCGAGGAAAAATATTTCCCGATTTTAATCCCCGTATTTAGGTATAGATATGCATTAGTTATCATGTCCATGCATTAGATTAAGTTATTTTTGTTGTAAAATTGACAAAATTTGAATTTTTAATTTCAAAACTCTAGAAAAAAAAAATGCCAAACTTCCATATTCGATTGAAAACACAAACATTTCATTTCAAAGGATGATATTTACACAATATGCAACTAATATACTGATTAAAAGGGAAATAATAAATATTCTATCATAATTTGAAGTCAAATTTGTTTTCAAATGTCTAAATAAAGTATCTAATATAAGATACTAATATGTTGTAGCGGAATAGATTTGATATCGGTCATCCTTGATAGAAAAATAAAATATCGCCAAATTATTTGGCGAACATAATTTAATTCCTTTCAAAAATCATGGTTATTTTAACAACTTATTTTAAGACAGTAATGAATAATATGAAACAATATTTCGTACAATGCATATTACGAAAATATACATCTGGCATGTATATTTTCGTAACACGTTTTTGATCACCAAATACAATAAGCGCCAAGAACGACAGAGTTTTGAAATTTAAAATTAAAATTTTGTGAATTTGACAGCAAAATAACTCAATCTAACACATGCACATGATAACTAATACATATATGTACCCAAATATGGGGATTAAAATCGAGAAATAATTTTCTTCGATTTTTAATCATTTTTTACAAAAAATCCAATGGGCGATTAACATAGGAAATCATTTTCTTGCATCCACGGACGCTCAGTGACGTCACACTTCGCTTGCGTATAGGAACAATAATCGCATAAATTATATTTTGGTCTAAAACGGCAACAAAAATTTATAAGTCGCCAAGGGCATTAAGGCTGTACCATGATCAAGTTTACATATTAATTTATTTATTTTTCTATATACCAACTACTATTAACTAAGCATGAAGTATATATAGCCACAAAATAATAATAATTGTCTCATGCGATAGAAGTAGCCGATCATAGCATATTGTAATATTATAATTGGCTTGAAATTGCTGTCATTCTATAGTTGATCGATTAAATCAAATAAATATAGAGAATAACTTGAAAGCAAATATTATGTGCATCATGTATAATGTTGCTCATATATAACTAGGATTCAAATATAAAGGGCTACTTCAATATTTTCGATACTGTCCGTATCGAAATTGTCATATATGATAAGCACCTAATTGGAAGCCCACGGCTAAGTCATTGTCGTAGGCAATAGGGACAGGTATCGCAGAATGCGAGGACGAACAAGGCGCTGCCGAAGGTAGCGGGAACCCAAAGCGAACTTTTGAGCGATTTCAGTATTATTATTTTCTCTTTTTTTCATAAAACTATATAGAAAAGAGCTTCCTTTAAATATAGTGACCAGCGAAGCTGGCAAAGCCTGCTAGTTTTTCATATAAATATGAAATTTGAGGATTACTGCATTGGAAACAGTAGCACTAAAACTAAACAACGGAATTGACCCCGATAAAATAAATTAATAGATTAGAATGAGATAAATATATCGAAGTGAACGGTGGATAGCCTATTAGGCGGGGATTTCATTCTGTCACTGTATCAAGCTTTGGTCAAATTCATTTCTTTTAACATGATTATAATATGTCTAGCACTAGAAATTTATGAGAACATAAATAGGATGGGGAACTGAGCGGAGTCCACCTATGCCAACTAGTTTTTAGGCGGATATCCGCGGATACGGATGCGAATACGGAGCTCCGACCCATGTCTATAAAATCAGTTATAGAGCTAGCTATAATTATATTTACAAATGTATGCTTAAAATTGTAAAAAACTTTTTGAAAGATGTTCTCAAGTCGACCTGACTCGTAGAAAACTAAATCCGACCCGAACCCGAACCAGACCCACAAGAAAAAAAAAATTCAGTCGACCCGACTAGAACCCGACCCGCAAGAAAAAAATAATTGCCAACCCGACCCGATGCAGGACTCTACCAAGAATCAATCAATAAATAAGAGTGGCACCTCAAAGTAAAAAATAAATCCAGAGTTAATAATTATGTGTCAAAACACGGGGCGCTATTTACGTTCTCATCCGGGACTCTAATGTTAGAAATACTCTTCCCAGAAAGTTTCAGTTCTCTCTGAATAATTCGAAACAAGAAACGCTGCCAGAGTGGAAAGCCATTTGTCATAGGTATAATGGCAACCTCTGTTTCTATAACACCACCTAGATGCAGAGAGTTTTTCGAATTATTGAGTGTGCCAAAAGCTGTTTAAAAAAAATGTTCAATTTTATCTTCAGCCTTTTTTCTTTAACGATGATACATTAAATGCTATTTTCCATACAATAAGTTTCGTAATTAGTATAGTATATAATTTGTTGTTCGGCTCGAAAGGCACGAAGCAATATCACCCATCTTTCGAACATCTTACGTCTAAGATCAATAGATCCACTGACAGGCAATGAAAAGAAATGTTAAAGGGGCATTATTAAGGTTTATGGTAAACGACCTTCTAAAATTATGAAATTTCGCATTGAAACATAATATATTAAAAGCTACTTAAATAAAATTAAAAATTTTAATGATTTTCAAAATGCTAACTCATTTTGTACTTTTTACCTCAATTTCACATTATTGTTGTGCACACATCGTACGTCCATTGGCCTATATAAAAAGCATTTTTGTGTTTGGAGGGTGAAATTTCAGGTTTTTCGAATTATGTTTCAAAGTCTAAATAAAAACAGAAATTAAAATGGACGTTTGAACTAGTCTAGTTTAAACTTGATATGCACCCATTTATTAAAGTAAGTATTTACATAATAAATATATACAAATTCAAAATTTCCGCTTAAACAGTGTTTTTTCCTTTAAAAAATCCCATCTATTTACCTCTCCTCTCCATCCGATTCGTCAAAGTTTCTCTCCTAAGCAGCAAAGAACACAATCCAATCCAAACTATTATGCGTCAACAGTTTGTAAAAAGTAAAATTTTACTTCTGTTGGCAAATGATAAAAAGTCTGATGTGGGCACCACATGACTTCCTTATACACCTTTAGAAATATATACATAATGTTAAAAAGCATTGTCATTGGACCCGAGACAGTTGGCTAAAAATATTTTAAAAATGCATAATCACCCTGTTCTGAGCTTTTCTGAAAGTTTCAAATGTGGGGAAGTTAGTTGAAAATCGATTGCAAAATTTGTACTGGTAAGACTAACGAAGGCAGCAAGGGACTCAAAACAGTTGGCTAAAAGTATTTTTAAAAAAATGCATTTTCACCGTGTTCTGAACTATTCTGAAAGTTTCAAATGTCTAGCTAGTCGGGCAAAAAGGTTAAATAAATGTTCTGTTGAATCTTCTAACATGATTCAACATTCTGCCGAAGGCAGCAGTAACCCGAAACAATTGACTAAAAATATTTTAAAAATGCATTGTCACCGTCTTCTGAGCTTTTCTGAAAGTTTCAAATGTCTAGCTAGTCGGGAAGTTAGTTAAAAATCGATTGCAAAATTTGTACTGGTAAGACTAACGAAGGCAGCAAGGGACTCAAAACAGTTGGCTAAAAGTATTTTTAAAAAAATGCATTTTCACCGTGTTCTGAACTATTCTGAAAGTTTCAAATGTCTAGCTAGTCGGGCAAAAAGGTTAAATAAATGTTCTGTTGAATCTTCTAACATGATTCAACATTCTGCCGAAGGCAGCAGTAACCCGAAACAATTGACTAAAAATATTTTAAAAATGCATTGTCACCGTCTTCTGAGCTTTTCTGAAAGTTTCAAATGTCTAGCTAGTCGGGAAGTTAGTTAAAAATCGATTGCAAGATTTGTACTGATAACGCTGCCAAAGGCTGCAGGGACCCGAAGCAGTTGGCTAAAAGTATTTAAAAAAATGCATTTTCATCGTGTCTGAACTATTCTGAAAGTTTCAAATGTCTAGCTAGTCGGGAAGTTAGTTAAATAAATTTTCTGTTGAATCATATAAACGCTGCTGAACGCAGCAGGTATCCGAAACAGTTGGCTAAAAATAATAAAAAATGCACTGTCAACATGTTCTGAGCTTTTCAGAAAGTTTCAAATGTTTAGCTTGTAGGGAAGAAAGTTAAAAATTGATTGAAAGATTTGTACTGGTAACGCTGCCGAAGACAGCAGGGACCGAAAACAGTTGGCTAAAAGTATTTTAAAAATGCATTTTCACCGTGTTCTGAACTATTCTGAAAGTTTCAAGTTCTGAAAGTTAATCTAGCTAGTTGGGAAGCCAGTTAAAAATCGATTGCAAGATTTGTCCAAACCGTTTTTTATTTATTACCGTTTTTAGTTCCCCATCATACTACAGGTATGGGGAACTTAGGTAATCGTGAAAATTTTCGACCTCGGTTTTTTGACTTTTCTACACGTTTTCAGGTGTGAGGAATCCGAAAATGACAAAATTTCTATGGTGTCTGTCTGTAGGGTGTCTGTTAGTGTGTTAGTGGGTCAGTCCGTTAGTGTGTTAGTTAGTTAGTTTGTTAGACTGTTAACACGATATCTCACGAACAAATAATCGCAGAGAGGTCAGATCAGTTTTAAAATATTACTTTCGATACTGGCAAGAACCCTATTTATTTGGAACATTCGAATTAAAAAACTTCGCAAGTTATTAGAAATTTACGATTTTCTTAACATGGGAGAACAGGACAAAAATTCACTTAAACGTGCATTAAATGGAAACTTTTTACTGTAAAAATGTCAGACCAGTTTTAAAATATCAGTTTTGATGCCGGAATGAACATCAGTAACTATAAATAGGCTACTTTGAAAATTCCGCAAGTTATTGGAAATTTACGAATTTCTTAACATGGCAGTATAGGGTAAATTTCACATAAACGTCAGTTTTGAGCGATATATTCATGGTAAAGATGTCAGACTACTTTTGAAATATTATTTAGGACACTGGCATGAATATTAATGACTATGAATTTTCCAATATAAAAATTTCGTAAGTTATTGGAAATTTACGAATTTCTTAACATGGCAGTATAAGGCAAAATTTCACATAAACGTCAATTTTGAGGGATATTTTCATCGTAAAGATGTCAAACCACTTTCGAAATATTATTTAGGATACTGGCATGAATATAATAGACTATGGTTTTTCCATTTTAAAAAATTCGTAAGTTATTTGGAATTTACGATTTACTTAACATGTCAGAATAAAGCAAAATTGAGCATAAATTTCCATTTTGAGGATCATAAATACATTAGACAACTTCAAAATTACATTTATGGTATTTGTTTGAACATGACTGAATAAAAATATTCTAATAGGAAAATTTCGTAAATTATTCGTAATTTACGATTTTATCAACATATTGAAATTGTAAATTTTTCATATAAATATGAATTTTGAGGATTATTGCATTGGAAACAGTAGCATGAAAACTAAACGGAATTGACCCTGATAAAATAAATTAATAGATTAGAATAAGATAAATATATCGAAGTGAACGGTGGATAGCCTATTAGGCGGGGATTTCATTCTGTCACTGTACCAAGCTTTGGTCAAATTCATTTCTTTTAACGTGGTTATAATATGTCTCGCACTAGAAATTTATGAGAACATATACATGATGGGGAACTGAGCAGAGTCCACCTATACCAACTAGTTTGATACATTATGGCCAAAATCTATGTATTTTTGGTCATTATGAACCTAATTTTCCTAAATATCTCCAAAAACGGAAGACCATACAAACACCAAAATGGGAGGTGCACAACTAGATATTATAACAGACTTATGTACCAATTCGCCACGATCTACGTCCAACCGTTTTAGTTATGCGACATACACACACACACAGACACACATACATACAGACGTCACGAAAAATCGTGTACAGTCGCTTATATCTCTAAAACGAGAGCTCGTGTTAAGACGACACTTGCAGGTGTACAACTAGACATCATGACAGTCACACGTTTGAATTGGCAACATTCAGCGATCATTCGTTTTCGAGCAATGTGAAATACAAAATCCATTTCGAAAATCGGGATTACTATACTTCCTTAGAAACCTTTGGACGACCCCTGCCTGCCTGGACTCGGCCAAGCTTAACGGGTTGGATGCCTTCCGCCGGAGCGAATAAATCGTCAGATCACCGCATGGAAGCTGCCTACATTGAATGAGCTGTGTCCGATGATTCTTCGTTCAGACTTCACCCATCATCTTCAGGAACTAGATGGAACTGCTACGTCACTTCTGGGCAGCAATGTGACTAGAACACCAGAGCTCAGGAATTGCAGGGTAGCGACTTCTGCTTCTTGGACACATAGCTCGACTTGCAAACCACACGCTCCAAGATAGCCACGGTGGAAACGCACAGACACGCTCCTGGATGTTATGGAATTTGCACTTACTAGCTGAGAGTCTAAATAACCGGAATACAACAAAAATTAAAACAATTTTGAATTTAGGCAGTGAGGGGAAAAAAAAAAAAAAAAAACGCTGGGGGAGCTGCTTAAGGTAGTAGTGCACACAATAATTAAAACCAAAAGTGGAGGCCATTTGAAAAGGGGAAGGGGACAACACTAAAGATTTAAGAAGAGGAGCTGAACGAGATAGGAACAATGAGATTATAAAAAAAAAAATATATATATATATATGAATATACGTGAAGCCACTGGGGAATGAAAGATAAGTTTTTGGGCGCATAGCGAAAATTTAGAAGATTTTCAAGTGGCACGGTCTAAATACACCTAACTGGGAGGGAAATTACTACACGCAAGGAGGCCGAATTGTATAAGGAAGTAAAAAAGACGTTAGAATGAAGCAGAACGATTTTCCTATGCAGCGTTATATTTGAAACTTTAAAAAACAAATAGAGAAAAATAAGTCCAGAAAATAAGCTAAATTACGAGTCGAGCCGTTGTATTGAATTTTAAAATATTGGCATGAAAATTTAACAACAGGAATTTTAAATACAAAAGATTACATGTATTGAATAAAAAAGTATGATAAAAGTATTTTTGTATGCCTTCTTTTTTCACATTAACCATAGTGTAACATTTGGCTGCATTCAGCCAAATGAAAAGAGCCAAAAGCATGTTTCGAGTAGACTATGTATAAAAATCATTCGCCATTGCTTTCCATGGCTACCCAAAATAACGACAATAGAGTGGTAATAGGCTAATATGCATGGAAGGGCATTTCGGGTTCTGCCGTGTTATTAATGTAGGATTTATGTGTTGTATACACAATTTATAGAAGGCATTCAGTTCTACTACGAAAACATTCTTTTCTATTGAAAGTAATGTGTAGAAGTGCTTTGCTCTATTTTACCATGTCCATGAAAATCGCTCAAGAATGAAAATGAATTCCTCATGCTATACATAAAGTAATCTTTTAATTCAATTTTAGTACCTGTTTTTTTTTTATAATTACACGTTTCGAGGTTCCTTGAATATTAAAGTCGAGTTTTCAACGGTTAATCTTTGTGTATGTCTGTTATCAGCGTAACAAATCAAATGTATTTTCAAGTTTAGTTTGAATTTTTTTTTTTTTTTTTTAAACGTAGATTTGTATACAGTGCTTTTTATCTTATTTGTTCCCCATCATACTATAGATATGGGGAACTTAGGTAATCGTGAAAATTTTCGACCTCGGTTTCTTGACTTTTCTACACTGTGAGGAATCCGAAAATCACAAAATTTCTATGGTGTCTGTCTGTAGGGTGTCTGTTACTGGGTTAGTGTGTTAGTCCGTTAGTTTGTTAGTCTGTGTACACGATATCTCACGAACAAATGATCGCAGAGAGGTCAGATCAGTTTTAAAATATCACTTTCGATATTGGCAAGAACCCTATTCATTTGCAACATTCGAATTAAAAAACTTCGTAAGTTATGAGAAATTTACGATTTTCTTAACATGGAAGAATAGGACAAAAATTCACTTAAACGTGCATTAAATGGAAACTTTTTACTGTAAAAATGTCAGACCAGTTTTAAAATATCCGTTTTGATGCCGGAATGAACATCAGTAACTATAAATAGGCTACTTTGAAAATTTCGCAAGTTATTGGAAATTTACGAATTTCTTAACATGGCAGTATAGGGCAAAATTTCACATAAACGTCCATTTTCAGAGATATTTTCATCGTAAAGATGTCAGACTACTTTTGAAATATTATTTAGGACACTGGCATGAATATTAATGACTATGAATTTTGCAATATAAAAATTTCGTAAGTTATTGTAAATTTACGAATTTCTTAACATGGCAGAATAGAGCAAAATTTCACATAAACGTCAATCTTGAGGGATATTTTCATCGTAAAGATGTCAAACCACTTTCGAAATATTATTTAGGATACTTTTTATCTTATCCTTGAAATCTGCAATCTGTCTTTATGGTATTGAAATGCAGAAAGCCGTGTGAGTGACACACCAGATTATTTTAATTTTCATAACGCAGTCTTCAGTGAGAAATAAGAGAACGATCCTGTTCCAACATTTTATCTAGTTTTAAAATAAAACAAATCTGGAGTGACTCCACTCGACTTTCCGAACATTGAGTCATTAACAGTTTTGTAGATAGATAAAGTAAAGAAAGAGGAGTTGTTAAACAAACAAAAGAGAGAAAAACACAATAGAGTGTTTGAGTACTTTTCTCCATACATTACACGATGTTTTATTTAACGGTACCGAACTTTGAGCCCATAGATCATAATGATAAAGAATTTTTCGTTGCGTCCCTGTAAAAACCTATAAATGCTAGATTCACTAAAATACTTATATTTAGAGCAACAGCGATTTGTAATATTCATATAAATTTTCAGCTCAACTTAATAAGGCGTTTAGATGCTATCGCACTTTTAAAAATTGGGTCCCATAGGCCATAATGATAAAGAATTTTTCTTTGTGCCCCTGTAAAAAAACTGCAAGTGCTAAATTCACCAAAATCTATACAGTTCGTGCAACTGTGGCCTATAACATGTGTACAAATTTTTTGCTCAGATTAATAAAGCGTTTAAACGCTATCGCACTTTTAAGATTTCGGTCCCATAGACCATAATGTTAAAGAATTTTTCTTGGTGTCCCTGTAAAAAAACTATAAGTGCTAGATTTACCAAAATCTATAGGTTTCGTACCATGGTGACTTACAATATACGTACCAACTTTCAGCTTATTCGAACAAAACGTTTAGACGCTAGCGTGTTCACTCACAGACACACACACACACACATACATAGATCATCGTAAAAATAGTGAAAACGGACTCGGGGGACCTCGAAACGTATAGAGACATCAAAATCTCCAATTCGGATTTTTGACATGATTACAATACTTTCCTCACTATAGTATTCGGAAAGTAAAAACAGCGGTTTCAGGAATTCTCAAACTCATCCGACATCTGAAGTTAAAAACAATAATCAATAGTTTTTGAAAAAGAGATCAAGATTGAATAGAATAGAATAAAATAAATAAATATTAAGTATAATGTATAGGCAACTATTTCTAAAGATAGGAACACGAAAATTCTCATTTCAATTTTTCTAATTAAAAATGCCAAAAGGTGCACACACAACTTGAGCGAATCACTTCGAGAAATCACGAGTTGAAAAAGTTATTTTATAATTAGTTGAATCCCTTCAGCTGAATGAGGTACTTGACCGCGAAAAATCAAGGGATTTCCCCCCAGCTGTCTGCCCACGCGTAGACGTTTCAGAGGGATCGATAAGGGAGGACGTGTGGGGTGGGGTGGGGGTGTGACCTACATTGGGATCGTAAGAGGAGAGAAGATGCAGCGCTCCTCGCCCAACGCTTCGTTACGTTGTTGCTCCTTTCGCGAAGATATATCACATGATGCGAGAGTCGAAGAATTACAGCGGTGTTCTAAAAGATTGTTCGGGTTGTAGAACATTATGCTCCTATTATATACAACGAGTTTTCGTACAACTTTGGAGCCAATTGTTGTGCGAACCTCATTTTGTGGCTCATTGTGGTGGCTCCAATTTGAGCCACCTCAACGCCCAGTGTAATAGGAATTGGGAATACGAACAATTTTTTCTGGCCAGTCATAAAAGGTTGTTCACACGAGCAACTTCTCCTACTGCGATAAGCCAATGAGGAGAAAGCACCTTAAGGGCCTATCAGACATGACAACTTTACAGGCAATTGCAACCACTGATTAGCGCGGATTTTCCGGAAGAAATTGTCTCTACTCCCAGTGTGACAGCACGTACTGCACTTGCCCACCTTTTTCAGAGCTGTCTTGATAAAGTTGTCACTACACTCAATTTCTTCTCAGATTCAATTCATACAATTAGGGTGCGCTATTTGGATACGTCATTTTCCAAGATGGCAGAACAGGGAAATCGTTTTAAGTTGACATTTGAACGAGGCGGCATATTTATTTTATCGTTTAACGATAAGAACTTTGAATTAATCGTTTTTATTTTTGTATGGCGATAGGACAACAGCTGTAACAAAAATCAAAGTAGAAATAATAGTGCGATATACTACACAAGCGAAAGTGAATCTTAACACTAATCATCGCTCCAGAAAGCGTCAAAAGTCATCCAACTTTTCACCCGTCTGTTTTAAGCTGTGTTCAAAGAGCAGGGCGACAAGAGCGGTCTCTATTCAAATCCCTTTGATGCGTCATTTGAAGCTGGAAGACTGTTTTCTCCTCTGACAAACCTCCTACTGCGATAGTTGCATGGGGAACTTGGGTCTCTTTTGTAAAAGAGTAATAAAAAGTAATGTCCTTCATTGTAAACATGTGCAAAATTCCAAGGGTCACTTTCGGACAATGGATAATTTATGACTTTGTCGCTCTGCATCGTTGCTAGTGTTTGAACGCAGCTTTAACACATACAGCGGTTTCGTTGAGGAAAAATCGCCTCTAAATTGGGTTGTTTTAAAAGTTGTCTGATAACCCGTTTTCAACCCTGCAAAACGGGTCCTGAAAATGCCATTTTGCCTCTAAAAATGACAGAAATGGTATCATAAAATGCAAAATTCTGTCATTTTAGTCTCATATTTAACATTTAGTTACCTTTGCTGACTGATACACAGTGCGAATGATGGTGGGCGGGGGCAGAAAAGTATGTTTGCCCCGAGCCTCACACGAAGTTAATCGGGCACCACAGAAACAGACTCTGACTGACTTGATGTGAGCCCCTCGCACTGTGCACACATAGTATACCTGTTTATGGGAGTAACATGGAAGAGTTTGCATTATATGACACCATTTTCAGGGCGAGCTGCTACTCAGGTCATATGCCTTACACGCTCCTGCTTTAATCTTCCTTCTATATTTTCCTACACAGATTCACTCAGGACAAATAACTTTATTAAAAAACTTTTATTTATTAAAATTAATCTCCATGATGAATGTAGATAATTTGTTTCTAATAGAAATACAACAACACTTCATGCCCAAAGATACAGGGCCTGATTACCCAAAAGGCTCGGGAAGCACAAGCTTCCCCTCTCAAATTTAAGAGGGGGCCCCCATAAGGATTAAAAACAGGGTCTTGAATTTTTTGTTTCGTATTTTCACACTGAGATTGATTTTTTTCTGAGAGAGGTTACCTACAACAAGACAAAACACTCACTATTTCGGGAAAACTCTATTATTTAACCTCAAAAATCTGAATGTTCTTAATTAAAAAGTTTTATGATTTTAATGTTCTGTGTAGAAACCACCCAGATGTATGAAAAAAATAATAATAAACACACACTATTTTTTTTTTTTTTTTTTTTTTTTTGGTCTATAGCATTTTTATATTACAATATGTAACAGGAAAACAAGATTTTCCGAAATGAAAGGGGGCCCCGAAATGATGCTGAGCTTTTCCTAGCTTCAAACCTTAATCGGGCCCTGCCAAAGAAAGTGAAAAGAGAGAGAAATGAGAAATTTTTTATAGAGAATAGCCCAACTGAATTAAAAGATTTTATTCAATTATTTCTATGTCAATTAGTATCTTTTAAACCATTTTTTTTCCCCTAGGCAGCAATGTTTGCCCCGAAAATAGTCTTTCATCATTTATTTCGGGGGAGGGGGACCCGTCCGTCGGGCCCCTACCCTAGCCTACGGCCTTGATATCAACTATTGCGCTGTTATTGCAAACATTCATTCTTTTTTACAAATTTGAATCAAAATTGTTTGCAGTTTCCTATTTTTAAGGCAGAAAAAAACAATTCGGAGGGAGTGGGGGAGCAGGGTCCAACTATGATTTTTGGAGACCCTGGGCACATCTTTTACATGGTACCCCCCCCCCTTCCCCAATGGATATACAGTTAAATATTTTTTTTTTTCTCTTTCGTGTATTATATATTGTACGACTTTTATAGTTAATAGATATTTCGAATGATATAAATAGAACTAAATTATTATGCATCGCTTGAAATGATTTTTTTTTTTTTTAACGTAATCTCTGAGAAAAACAAAATTGAGGAATACTTAAACAGAATGTCGGATTTATCTATAATAATGTAAATAGGCAGTGGTAGGATTAGGATGCATTTATATCCATAATAACATTGAAATCAGAATAAATGGGTTTTAAGTACTACATTTTGCGAATTTCCTAAAATATGGCACATTTCCAAAATTAAATAACAATTCTGGAAAACGCAAATTCTTTAACCCTTTGAGTGCTGAATACTCGCGGCCTATGCGGTCCATACCATACGGACGGCGCGCGGTTGGCGCTGACGATCACCAGGGACTGAATACTTTTTCGCGTAGTATGGATCTCGTTGACGGTGTATGCATTATAATATAGTACACAATTATTATTCCGTTGTCTATTTCACACTAAATGAAAACATTTTTATTTTCAATATATACTGTTTACTGGACGCATATGTGCGTCCATAGCACTCAAAGGGTTAAAAAACACATGTTGAGTTCATCCTTTGGACTCAGATCCTGAAAGGAGGAGAGGAGAGATCAGAGATGTTTGTCTTATCCTACGGCAAAGTTCCCACAGTTAGTCCTAATGAATCTAGATAAACATGTGTGAAAAAAAGCCATTTTTCCTCTTATTTTAAAAAGTGCATAGTTACATTTTTCTATAGCACACAAAAGTAATGACAAATTTTAAAACTTCATTTATAGATTGGGTGCCCTGAACCAGTGAACCATGTGCCCATGCCTTAATCTGGCTCTGCATATTCAAGCTTTATTACATAATATTGAGTGCCGAAAATGATGTGTCATTTACGAAAATTCCTTTGTAAATTTCGGGAGGAGGTGTGTGTGTGTGTGTGGGGGGGGGGGGGGGGGGGGCTTGAAACTCCAAAGCCTCCCCTTAGCTATGACCTCGCCTTTTTTGTAATTTATCAAATAAGCAACACCCATTAGCAGAAAAGTGTTATAAAAATTAAGCTCAAAACATAAACCGAAGGCGGCTAGTAATAAATAAATCCGATAACGATCAAAGCTTGGATAGATTTCGAATGGGCTCTTCCCACCTGACGTCAGAGGTCACATGATAGAGGAAAAACAAATAGCAGACGGAATCTTGTTTATCTAGAGCGATTGCTGAAATAACATTTTCTATTCTTATTTTTGATCAATCGTATTTAATCTGTGTTATTTTTTTATACATCATCATTTTTAATCCATTTTATATCATTATTCATCATCTTTTGTTTGCTGTATAGATTTACAATCATCATTTAGTTTATATTTCTTACTAGCAGGCTTTGCCCGCTTCGCTGGACATTAAACTTAAATGAGTTGTCAAAATGCCATATCTTTATTAATAACCTAAGTTCATCGCTGTGATTGGTAGAGGTTTTCTCGCTCCCAATGTGAGGAGTCTGGGTCCCCACTGTCTTCGGCACAACTTACCCACTTCTTACTTCCCCACCCTCAGCGGGTGAGTTCGAAGTTTTGCAAAATCCCACTAATGTACATAATGCGTATCGTATACTTAATCAATATCCACACACAAAAATTCGCCATTCTAAGATAATTCAAAGCGAATTCAAACGGAAAAACATGTTTTTACACATGTCTATTGCCCTCCGACTCCGAGAAGGGGGGGGGGGGGGGATTTCGAATTTCGTGAAATGCAGTTACAATAAGTGCCGGATGCATACAAACAATTTACGCACCAAATTTCGTGACCACAGAAGTCTTTAATAGACAGTATTATAAATAAATAAATACAAAAAGCACAGCTTAAGTATCGGAACCCTTTGGTGACTTTAAATATTTTAAGTCATTTTTGCGATGAACTGAATTGGCTATCTCAATTGTGCAATTAAAGATCTTGGCGAGAAACGTCCGAGCTACTTCGGTGCCGAATTTCAAGTTTTGCCAAAGGGATCCAATACTATAGCTGTTCCATATCGAATCTGGGTTGAAAACGGAAAAAGGGTAAAATAAATTAGAAATATCAGACCTATATTTATAAATTTGATATCGAATGAAAGGGGCGATTTTGCTGAATCCAGGGGTTCAAACAGTTTTTCGATGCGACAATTAGATTTTTAAAAAATAACTAAAGTATGAAATTTAAGTGGCAACGGAAAAACGGATAAAGGGAAAAATAAATTAGAAATATCAGACCTATCATTACAAATTCAGTACCAAATGAAAGAGGTGATTTTTCTGAATCCTGGGGTGTAAACAGTTTTTCGATACGACAATCAGATTTTTTAAAATTAACTAAAGTATGAAACTTACATGGCAACACTTCATTTCAATCTTTTCATAATTTGTAGTGCGAATCACGCGAATATGAAAGTCTTTATCTTAAGAATTTATTTTTATATTTTACTAGCAGGCTTTGCCCGCTTCGCTGGTCACTATATTTAAAGGAAACTCTTTTCTATATAGTTTTATGAAAAAAATAGAAAATAATAATACTGAAATCGCTCAAAAGTTCGCTTTGGGTTCCCGCTACCTTCGGCAGCGCCTTGTTCGTCCTCGCATTCTGCGCTACCTGTCCCTATTGCCTACGACAATGACTTACCCGTGGCTTCCATTTAGGTGCTTATTATATATGACAATTTCGATACGGAAATCGAAAATACAGTATCGAAAATTTTGAAGTAGCCCTTTATATTTGAATCCTAGTTATATATGAGCAACATTATACGTGATGTACATAAAATTTCTTTCAAGTTATTCTCTATATTTATTTGATTTAATCGATCAACCATAGAATGACAGCAATTTCAAGCCAAATATAATATTACAATATGCTATGATCGGCTACTTCTATCGCATGAGACAATTATTATTATTTTGTGGTTATAAATACTTCATGCTTAGTTAATAGTAGTTGGTATATAGAAAAATAAATAAATTAATATATAAACTTGATCATGGTACAGCCTTAATGCCCTTGGCGACTTTTAAATTTTTGTTGCCGTTTTAGACCAAAATATAATTTATGCGATTATTGTTCCTATACGCAAGCGAAGTGTGACGTCACTGACCGTCCGTGGATGCAAGAAAATGATTTCCTATGTTAATCGCCCATTGGATTTTTTTGTAAAAAATGATTAAAAATCGAAGAAAATTATTTCTCGATTTTAATCCCCATATTTGGGTACATATATGTATTAGTTATCACGTGCATGTGTTAGATTGAGTTATTTTGCTGTCAAATTCACAAAATTTTAATTTTAAATTTCAAAACTCTGTCGTTCTTGGCGCTTATTGTATTTGGTGATCAAAAACGTAATACGAAAATATACATGCCAGATATATATTTTCGTAATATGCATTGTACGAAATATTGTTTCATATTATTCATTACTGTCTTAAAATAAGTTGTAAAAATAACCATGATTTTTGAAAGGAATTAAATTATGTTCGCCAAATAATTTGGCGATATTTTATTTTTCTACCAAGGATGACCGATATCAAATCTATTCCACTACAACATATTAGTATCTTATATTAGATACTTTATTTAGACATTTGAAAACAAATTTGACTTCAAATTATGATAGAATATTTATCATTTCCCTTTTAATCAGTATATTAGTTGGATATTGTGTAAATATCATCCTTTGAAATGAAATGTTTGTGTTTTCAATCGAATATGGAAGTTTGGCATTTTTTTTTTTTTCTAGAGTTTTGAAATTAAAAATTCTAATTTTGTCAATTTTACAACAAAAATAACTTAATCTAATGCATGGACATGATAACTAATACATATCTATACCTAAATACGGGGATTAAAATCGGGAAATATTTTTCCTCGATTTTTAATAATTTTTTACAAAAAATCCAATGGGCGTTTAACATAGGAAATATTTTTCTTGCATCCACGAACGGCCAGTGACGTCATCACTTAGCTTGCGTATTTCTTTCTATCTTTTCCTTGGCGAAAAATGTCCGATCTACTTCAGCATCAAAATTATAAAAAATTGTCAAGAATTATCAATAAGAAAATACCATTAATATATTGCTGAATTAACGTTTATGCCAAGCGTGTTTCATCCGCCATACTAAAAAAAAAAAAAAAATATGAAGTTGAGGTATATAAAAAAATGCTGCGATATAAAATTCAGAAGAAATATGTTAGATTTGTAATATTACACTATTTCATTTTAAAATTATAAAGTGTCATTTTATCATCGACCAATTTAACATTTAGTAATTTCTTACTTTTCGCGTGAAAGCATATTTCATTTTATGCTGAAAACAATAAATAAATACATCTCGTAAACTTTTTTTTGGCAACAATTAAAAATTTAAATGGCTTATATTAAGTCAATATAAGTCAAAAAGTTTATTATTTTCATATTTTAATTAATTTTAAAGATTTTTTCAGTTTTTTTTTTTCTAAACCATCCCTGACCTATAAGGAAAAAAACAAAAAAAGAATGATCGAAATCGGTCAAATTGTTTACGATTTTATAAAGCACATACAGACAAACATTCATTTTTATATATATAGATTTTTCCATTCAAAGAGTTTTAGTGAAAAAATATTTATGGCGCATGCGCAGGCGTTTTTTACCCGCAATTTAAAAACTAATCATAATTTTGAAAATTTCTATAGATATAATTTCAAGTTGGGTGAAGACCTAAGTTTCTGCCAAGCGCCGTTAAATTCCGTCCAGTCGTTCTCGCGTGATGCCCGGACAAACGTGTTTTAGTGTTTTACCCCTAGGGGGGAAACGGGGGGAAATTTCTGAAAAGTTGATAGATATAATTTTAAGTTGGGTGAAGACCTAAATTCCTGCCAAGCGCCGTTGAATTCCATCCAGCCGTTCTCAAGTGATGCCCGGACAAAAAAAAGCGAAATTCGGACACGATGACACACACACACACACACACACAGGCAAAATTTTCTGAAGTCATTTTCGACTTTCATGGGGTGTAAAACGTGAAGATATCGCAAAATTTTTTGATTCCGACAAATTTACAGACAAAAGTCTGATTTTATTAATATAGAAGATTGATGTTCATGAAGACCATGTTAAATAGTCTGATTTTTCGTACTTAAATCAGTGACAGTGGAATATCGTACTACGTAAATTCATTTAGACTAGTAACTAAGTTAATTAACTTGTTGTAACACCTTTATGCAATTAAATTAAATGAAAACATTTTAAAATTTCAAATTATAATCCATAAACATTCCACAAGAACAAGCTATTATGTATTGCTGGATCAGTTAATGTAACAGTTACACAAAAACATACAAAAATCGATTCTTACAGTTGAAAATAAATAAACACATAAAGTATTTTTTAAAAATTATTAAATTTACAAATACAATTATTCTACTGTTTACAAATGCACAATATTACTTTTATTTTATTTTATATTAAATATTAACACTTTTATTCTTAAGAACAATATTTAATTGAATTCGATTCTCAGAATTCGGTTATTCATTTTCCTCTATCACGTGATTGAGTAGACGACGGTGGGAAGAGCCCATTGAAGAACTGAACTCAAACAAGAATATAAAATTAACTTTATACTGCTTATGATTGATTATTATTTAAGTTTAGTTTAGTAGAAGACTTTATTAAATTTTCTTTTAGTAATTTTTTTTTTTTTTCATTTTATCGAATATTAGTAGTCAAGCATGAAATGTGTGGTACACTTTTAATATATTAATTATGGGAGTAGTACTGCATATGGATTCTGTAACTAAGCTATTGAAAGAAAGGTCTTAATTATAAGTTGAAAGTTATATCCTCGACTCATTTCCAGAATTTTAGATTTTAACTTTATAAAACATTTCTATGACACTTTTTTTTTTTTTTTTTTTTTTTTTTTTTACAAAAATTATTATTGTTAACAAGCGTATTATCCGAACAATGTAAGACTAGTTTGTTTTCATTTGTTAATTTTTTTTTTTCTTTCGTACTCTTATCTTTGAAAATAGAAAGAAAAATCCTCTCGCTTTGGGTCCTGAATCGTTCGAACGAGAGAACACATTCTTGACTCTTGTTTAACACGTAGAGCGCCACGAAAATTCTTAAATTCCATTAAAATTCCATAATGATTCCTACTGTAATAAACAAAAATTAAGTAAATTTTTAATAAATTTTCAAATGTAATATTTTTAGTTTTACATCCGCCACCGATGATTGGCGCGGCTTTATATCCTATTTGACCCTGTCAGCACCGATGACTGACAGGGCGCTCAACGTTTTCATTTTTTATGGGTACTGCTTTTACTTTCGGGGTAAAACTTTCACTGAAATGTTTGAAGTATAACATGTTCTGCAGACTCTTGAAGTTTCAAGAGGATTTCTTCAGTACTTAGAGATATAGGACAAAATGTCTAGAATGGCTGACATGGCGCTCAACATGTTAAAAAAATCAATGCTTCAAACAGCGGCCACTTACTCTATGCACAGGAAATCTAAAACAACTGGGTTTGTCAATTCGATCGATTTTTCCCTATAACTCATCGAACAGGACATTCGCGATCTAATTTTCATAATTTTTTAATTATCTTTAAACGTAAGTAGTTTCAAATTCTGAAAAAAAAAAAAAAAAAGGAAAAAAAGAAAAAAAGAGTTTAAATGCTTTAGCATTTAAACTCCTTTTTTTTTTTTCTTTTCTGGAATCTCATCTCAAACGACACTGTTCCAAATGTCTATTCATTTTTACAACTTTGTGCTCTATGAGAAAAAAATCCGTGTATTTTCTTGCAACGTTTTTATAAATACTATTATTTTCTGTATAGAATATATATACCAGATGTTTACTAGAAAAGTTATAATAGTCATAATTCAGTGAAACTTGAATAATTCGAACTTATAATGACAGGAGACTTGGCGATGGAATATTAAAACTCGAATAAACGACTACGTCAGAAACGCCAAAGAAAAATATTGGAAATGCATACAGCTGTTTCGGCAGCTTAAAGCGTGCCGTCTTCAGTGCTTTTTGCACGCTTTAAGCTGCCGAAACAGCTGTATGCATTTCCAATATTTTTCTTTGGCGTTTCTGACGTAGTCGTTTATTCGAGTTTTTTGCACGCTTTAAGCTGCCGAAACAGCTGTATGCATTTCCAATATTTTTCTTTGGCGTTTCTGACGTAGTCGTTTATTCGAGTTTTAATTCGAACTTGTTTAATTCGAAATTCTGGATAATTCGAATTTTTTACTCGGTCCTCTGAATTTTGTATTAAAATAATGTTAAAAAATCATGGATAATTCGAATTCTATTTTGGATAATTCGAATTTTTCATGCGATTACCTTTAAAATATTACAGTAAAATTTGTTCCCGAGATCTTTCTCAGCTAAAGTGCATCTTTTTTTTTTTTTTTTTTGAAGAGAAGCCCCTACCCAGTCTATCAGAAGATAGGGTCCATATACATGAACTCTGAGATGTGTTTTTAATTGAAAGTCATGTCAAATGTAGAAGATTTTATTTTTGTATCCATTGATATTGATAAGTTGAAGTCATATGCTATGACACAAAGATTGTACTTGAAGCAATAACAAATATCTGACTATTTTTAAAGAGTGTTGAATAATTAAGCTCGCAGAATCCTTAGATATAAAGTATATGTGTTAAATCTTTGATCGTAGAGTTTTAATTTTTTTTTTTTAATTTATCTCTTCTTTTTGACAAATAGTATACGTAATTCGAATTTTTGGATATTTCGAATTTTTCTCTGGTCCCTTCAACTTCGAATTATCCAAGTTCTACTGTACTAATAATAAAATAACTAAATATTTACTTAAAAGTTCGAAAAAAAAAAAAAATATGCTTACAAAACTGGGTCAAATAGTAAGACGCTTCTTTATAAACTTGAATGACGTTTTTCAACCGAGTCAGAAAGAGGAGAAGAGGAAAAAAAGTTGCAAAAACAGCGGTAGATACAAGATTGTAACAAGAAAAATCCACCCCCGTTTCCGTTGTACCTTTTGGCGGAATTCCAACAATTTTTGGGGAAAAACGAGATCGGATCCTGAAAGCGCAAAAAACGTTTCTTCTAGGATGATGAATGTCAGAAATTCGAAACCGTCTGTGTTCACTTACTTGACCGCACGCGGCCAATATCGCGTTGCCTTGAGTCTGAGAGACCCTATATAGTTTTAAAAAAGGAAGTTTTGCTCACACGACCACAGTTACAAAATGTGCACTACCCTACACGCCCGTGCAAGAGAAAAACAACTGCGACACCTCTCTGTGGGCCAGCCATAGAAATCGGACCCTTTTAAAGAGGTGGCTTTTAATGGACGTAAATAATACACGAATGAATGCTTTGAAGTTTCACATTCACATTGGTTTGTTTGAATTTTAAAAGCTTGTAGCGATAATTCTTCTTCTTCTTTTTTTTTTTTTTTTTAAAGAATTGCCTTATATCGAGGATCCAATAGTTTTGCTCAACAATCTCTGAGCAGACAAGTGGTATCTTTTAAATTTGACGACAGTTTTGTTTTCTGGCAGGAAGAAACTGCGGTTCCACACCTGATTCACTCCCGTAGAAAACATTAAAACCTAAACTCGAACACCAACCACCCACTTCCTTTGCGTCCAGGATTTAAACAAAATCATATTTAAATTAATTAACTAAATAATAACACAAAATTCACTTTTCTATGCTTAAGTACAGCAGTCTTTTTTTTTTTTTTTTTCTTTTTAATCAGAATTTACTTTAAGATTTTTTTTTTAAATACAAGAAATAATATTAAAATTAAAAATTAAATCTTTAAACTTTTCTATCGCGTGAACCAATGACTAAATTTATATAGTACTTCTTCCATCTTTATTAACATCAGATCACGCTCACCGACGTAGCTGTTCTGAGTTTTCTGTCTTTTTCTCTGAAGCTTACATAAATACGGGCTAAGACACCTTAGAAAGAACCCCACGGAAGTTATCCCTCCCCCCCTTAGGCCCAGATCCCTAGTGTGGAGAATTGGCCTTAACCCGAACACCCACTATAAATTATTTAACTTGCGTCCGGGATTCACAGTTAGGATACTTAAACAAAATTATAAATAAATAAACTGAAGTAAAATCACTTTTTTAAAGACCACTTTTCATTTGAGATGATACAATCAGAAATTGTGAACATAATTTATGAAAAATATTATGCACAAACTACGTGAAATATATCATATATGTTACCGCTAAAGTGCAGAAATCAGTTAATCAGCAGATTAGCTAGGTAATTTGCACATTAACTAGGGTGATCCGTTAAAGTGAGGAAAATTGTTTCATTTTTCAAATCACCTACGTAATCTGCGAATTACCTAGATAATCTGCACATTACCTACTAGGCACTCGTTAAAGTAAAAATAAGATCTCTGGTGTTATAATTTTACATTACGCTGTGTTGTATTAGTTTTTTTCATTCGGGGAAAAAAAAAGGGGGGGGGGATTAGCTTTCTTTTCTTTTTTTATTTACTTATTTTAATCTGTATGTGTTTTAATTTTTATGTCTTTTAAAGTTATATATATATATATATATATATATATATATATATATATATATTATTATTATTATTTCATCATTTTTATTATATCAATATAAGTTTGAAGATATTATGCATTTTTAATATGAAATATAATAGCTTTAATACCTTTCAATAAATTCTATTTTATAAATGAATGTTAGAATTGCAATACAGTACCGATTTCTTTTCAAAATAAAAATATTTAACCATTTAAATTAAAAAAAAAAAATGTTTTATTAACAACTTATATTGCTAGTACTATTTTTAAAAATGTTATGCACCAATTTTTAATTAGCTAAAGAAATATTAAATTAGACAAATCAGAAGCAATATTTAAGAAGTACTTCAAATAATTAAAACTGCTTTAACAATTTTTTGAACGCATGAAAATTAAAATGACAGTTTTCCAATGCTTTAATAAAATATATTTTGCAGCATACATATATCTGTGCAAGTTTAGCAAATATACTAATTTTACAATATATATATATATTAACCCATTTTATGTGATAAACTACAACGGAATTATCTAAAAAAGCGAAAAAAAATAAATAAAAATAAAAATATAATTATAACATATAAAGGAAACTTGAAATTGAAAGAAACAAAAAAAAAAAAAAAAAAAAAAAAAAAAACTGCAATGAAATGCTAATAAATGCATAAAGATTCCATATTAAGTATTTGTTAAATCATGCCATAATATTGAATGCCATATTTTTTCAGAGTTAAAAATTAATACATCTTTTTTTTTTTTTTTTTTCCCAGTGAGTAATAGTAATTTAAATCAATTTTAAAATAAATTAGTTTTAAAAAGTTGTGGTTTAATAGTTTTATTTCGGGAGGAAGTAATTACTGTGTTGTAAATTTAATATTCCTAATTCAAAATGAAATTTCACGCGAGAGGCCGAAATTCTGTCGAACTATCTACATGATAGACCAGAGATGTTTCTGCCTAAATGTTGTCTGAGTGAGTAATGCAGACCGGGGTGTCGGCCTGGATAGCTCAATGGCGACCTTGACCTTGTAAGTCAAAGATCCGGAGTTCGACTCCCGGTCCAGGCATTATTTTCACTCAGTAGGAAAAATAAAATTTCAATAAATATGATTTTCTTCCACAGTTAATTGTGTGATTTTAATAAAAATTGTATTTCTTTCTCCCATTATCTAATGGTGTTTTCCATTTCCTGCGGCTTATTTCTGTCGAGCTATCTACATGATAGACCAGAGATGTTTCTGCCTAAATGTTGTCTGAGTGAGTAATGCTGACCGGGGTGTCGGCCTGGATAGCTCAATGGGTAGAGCCTTGACCTTGTAAGTCAAAGATCCGGGGTTCGACTCCCGGTCCAGGCATTATTTTCACTCAGTCGGAAAAACAAAATTTCAATAAATATGACTGGATCAAACCAAAGAATCTCATTCTTTGGATCAAATTCAGATTCGACACATTTTAGGAATATTTTTTGTCGATTCAAATTTGCTTGTAGAGAATTTAAAAACATCTTCTTAAAAATCTAACAACGTTTTTCATTTTTCTATGCAGAGATTATTGTAACCAATTAAGATATCACGTGTTTTATAGTGTGTGTGTGTGTGTGGGGGGGTAATTGCAATTTTCATACATTTTCAAATTTTCATTCACGTTACATTTAAATTAATATTCGGCCTAGACTGCATATTATAAAGCTACTGTTCAATTTTCATGAAAATATGTGATTAAACAAAATAATCTGGTGTGCCACTCACACGACTTTCTCTTACCCTGAAATTTAATACTATAAACACAGGTAGGAGATTAAGAGGTAACATAACGAGTACTGTTATGTAAACTTATGTTAAAACAATTCAAATTAGGCTTCGGAAAAGTTTTATATGATAATTAGTTCTGTGTGCGCCCCCGTTTCATTACTGCGCCTATATTTATATAAAATTTACAGCTGTTGCAAAAATTAAAAGATCACTTAACGACTTTCACACGCAACATTCCTTGAAATATATCAGTCTTGATCAAAATTTTCCAGCAACAAACTTATACTAATTTCAAAAATACAATTTTTGGATCTAAGGAAATTATTCGTTTTTAAGTTACTCTAAGAGACACAGACAAAGATCAAACTTTAAAAAAAAACATGACTTCAGTAATCAGGAAGCCTCAAAACGTGTAAATATACAAAAAACAAGCGACGAATATTTAGCTTAAAAACATACATTATTTACCATACGTCTATGAGGAATTCATTTCCATTCCTGAGCAGCTTTCCTGGAAATGGTAAAATATTATTAGTAAAGCACATCCACTACCAACAAACATGAATGTTATCGCTTAAATATTTGCAGCCCTGTATATCTTTTGAAGATTATATACAGACCACATGGTGCATCTAAATATAATCCTATAGTAATCATACATGAAATATACTTCCATCAATTTTCAGCTATGTCGCACTATAATCTAGTTCTTTTGTGTAGCCCTGTAAACGAGCAGTCAATGATTTCCCTACCGTATTCTACATGAGACATGTTCTATGTCATGCATATAAAAATATATATTCGTTTCATTTGGTTTAGTGCAGTCTATAGAAGTTAAACTCTACTTACCTACAATTTCCCCATAGACGTAATGTATCTGAATTCTCTTGGGCGTCCCTGTACACGAACTATTTGCTTCATCTCAACGAAAAGCTTCCTGTAGCATCCCTATATACATTCAGAATACCAAGTTTGGAGTTTCTGCAATAATTTGTTTTTGAGATATGCTGATAACAGACAGACACACACACAGACCAACCGCTAAAAACATGATTTTCGGATTCAGGGTATCTCAAAACGAGTAAATATAACGAAAACTCGCTTTCGAAAATTTGACCCAAAAACAATACTTTCTCTACCTTATGGATAAGAGAAAGTAAAAATTAGATTTTTATTGGGAAAAGATTAAGTTTTATTTTATATTTTGCAGTACTTTAAATTGAGATATGCCGTTGAAATTTCGTAGTATTTGGATTTAATGCCCGATAATTCGATTGTGAATATTTTTGAAAGCGTAGAATTATTAGGAAGGGCTTGAGAGGGGTGGGGGGAAGAGGCAAAAATTAAAAAAAGAGTTACAGCGTTTGAAATTGCTATTATTAGGTTTTAAGGCAAGATAAATCGATTGTGGATATTTTCGAGTGTAGGAGGGAAGGAAAGGAGGGTGGGGGGCGAAGGGTAAAAAAATGTAGAAAATGAACGGGAGTTTCGGAGAAAACTACGGAAAACTCAGAATGCATTATTTTATATTTTGCAGAGTTTCGAATTCCAATTTCCGCTCACATTTTGTATTAAGGATTTTTAAGGTTCTATAGCCCCGAATTACGCAAGTTTCGGAGAGAACCATGGATAAGTCAGACACAAATCTTTTTACAAAAATGTTTTTATTTCCTTTGTATCTCAGCGCCTAATTAACATAATTTCATAAGTAATACATCATTTTAAAAGTTATTTGAATTGGAATTGAAGAGTATATGTTGCACATCTCTGTTGCCAGAGGCCGCATTGATATTTTAATAATTCAATATCTGGAATTCTAATTATGATTAAATTACTTATAACACAACACTTGAAATATTGCGGACTTTTAAACTGTCGTTAAATTCCGTACGGCAGTTTCAGAGAAAACCACAGAAAAGCCAGAACACCTTGGCAAAAATATATGAGATAAAATATTTCGATTATATTTTATCTTATATATTTTTGACGAAAACGTTTTTGTAGTATTTTAATCTCTGAAGAAGACTCTACGAATATGTGTCGAAAGCTCGATTTTTTCAACTAATTGGATATTTTTAATAATGATGTTTTGAATTGGTTATACTAAAATTGTACATTGTTTTTAGTATCTATACTACAAATAAAACATTTTATACAATGTAATCGACCTAAAAATTATTACCTTAATACATTAATACCTTCACCTTAATGCAATAAAATTTGCATGATCAGGACTTCGAAAAGATTTATGTGATACGATACATTAAGAATTTGGGTTTTAAAACACTTTTAAATAGCTTATTCCATAGCTTTAATTGCTTAAATTTATAATCGGATGCCTACGCGTCACGTGCAGACGACAACAAAAAAGATCACCGAAACTATAAAAACCATGGTAACCGCTTTAATTAATCATTTAAAAATATAGAAATTAAAATAATATGTTAGTCTTGGTAAAAATATCGTTTGTGGTGAATAGTTTAGACCGCCGGTTTAGGCAAGAATTTAAAATTTACGAGTGAAATTGAGAATAATACGTTACAGCTTCCTTTGACTTTTTATCTTGTACAAATCACAAATTTCACTGCTAAGTCGCAATTTTTGTCACCAAAATCTCGCCAAATCATACAATTTCTTATAATGAATTTTATAAAAAATTAATCCTATAATCATAAATTTTTTAAAATAAAATTTATAATTTTGATTCAGCTTGGTTGGGGAGAAGGGATGGGGGGCTGTAGTCAGTTAACCCCCTTCCGCATTCACTATTGCTGGGATTGTATATCTTAATGGTTTCTATTCGTTGAATGATTATGAACTTGAATTTGAAAAAATTGAAACATTCACAGACCGATAAATCTAGCCTAAAATTTTCAGTAGAATGAATAGTAGCAGTTGATAATTAAATTTCTTACAAATAGAGTAGCGACGTAAATAATGCAATGTGTGGAAACAAAGCCATTGGCTAAATATTCGTGTTAATGCATATATGAAATGTTTCTTTACTTTTGTAACATTAACGTAAAGGCCTTTTTGCTTGTCGAAAAGGGATAAATGTATTTTTTAAATCCGTTATATCTGAGTGTATGTGGCAGCCCCCTACAAATTTATACAGATAACAAAAACAACAACAAAAAAATTCCTCATAATCATTGCTGCAGCCAAAACGCATGTAAAGCATTACTTTTTACAGAGTGATCCAAAACGCTTTGTTTTCTGTTTTACTTTTTACGGGTCCTCTTTAGGAGAGAATTCTTGTTGAACTCCCGAACGAGGTTTGGGCGAAATGTTCCCTATTTTCTTAAGAAAAATTTAAAATGTAAGTTTAAAATAAGAATTGACTCATTTGCAATGCTTATAATATAAACTAACAGCTTTATTTTTATGTTACAGTGTATACTTATTCTCTCAAATATTTATTACCTATAAAAGGGTTTAAACTGCTATTAGCTTTTTTAGCATTTTGCTAAAAGATATTGTATTTTGCTAAACTAGGTCAGTAAGAATTTCGCTAAAGATATTTCACAAAATATCTTTCTATAACTACCTCTAGTTTTCACGCAAATATTCGTGGACAGAAATTACAAAATCACTCAAAATATTGGGAATCATTATCTATTTAGCCATATTCGGATTTAATTTCGACTTTTAATGGTCGAATTTAAATGCAAAAATATTTGAAAACATAATTAAGAATTTGCTTCATCCATGTACTCTCAGTGCTAGTATTGCGTTTGTTAAAATCGAAACAAAATTTTGCCGATTCATTTTTCTTAAATCGCAATATAGGCTTGGTTAAAATCGTCAGTGAACAAAACAAACAGAAAACAAAATTGGGGACAACGAAGTTAAGAAAAAGAAATCATTTCTATTCAAAGAATTAATTTTCAAAAAAGCTAAAATACTGTTTACACGTTTTAGCTAAAATGCTAAAGAAACTTTTTTGCCAGGTTAAACCCTGACCTAGAATAAATGGTTTTGTATAACAAAAACCTTTTGTGTTATGGAGGAAAATTTAGATTGCGTTTGGGGGAAAATTTCCAGGCCTGAATATTTTCTGCAGCCTTGCTTTACATTACCAAAGTTTCAAGAGGATTCCTAAGGAGATCTTTGGCAAAACGTCTAAATTCGAAAGTGTCCAAATATTGGTATATTAGACTCAGGGCTTGATTATCCAAAAGGCCCAGGAAGCACAAGCTTCCCTCTAAAATTTAAGAGGGCCCCCCATAAGGATTAAAAACAGGGTTTTGAATTTTTTTGTTTCATATTTTCACACTGAGATTGAACTTTGTTTTGATTTGAGAGAGGTTACCTAAAACAAGACAAAACACTCACTACTTCGGGAAAAATCTATTATTTAAGCTCAAAAATCTGAATGTTCTTAATTAAAAAGCTGTATGATTTTAATGTTCTGTGTAGAAACCACCCAGATGTATGAAAAAATAATAATAATAAAAATAATAAACTCACACTATTTTTTGGTCTATAGCATTTTTATTATGTAACAGGAAAACAAGATTTTCCGAAATGAAAGGGGCCCCGAAAGAATGCTGAGCTTCCCCTAGCTTCAAAACTTAATCGGGCCCTGATTAGACTAAGTATCAGATAGTTCTCAAAAGGTAGGCAAACCCTAACTTTAAGCTTTAATTGACTTGATTTTTTTTTTTTTACTGCAATTTTAATTCTGTTCAAAGACAAGATCTCAAAATTTTCTTACAATAAAAAATGTACGATGAAATATTCAAAAGTATAGTTTGATTCCCCCCCCCCCCCCCCCCAATACTTTTGTAAAAGACTTACTTATCCATTATTTTATAGAAATTCTGTTTAAAAACTATTTTAATAAAAGTTTTTTTCATAAAATATATAGATTAGCAGATTCCAAAAATAAATAAAATATAAGTTATAATTAGGCAGTGAAGTCTGTGCATTTTTAAAGAGGGCAAATAGGTCCACACACCCCTAAAAAATAAATTGTTAAAATATGTAACATTTAATATTTTTGCATATACATTCCCTTAGTTGTTGAAAAAAAATTATGTAAATGTAAGGTTTTTTTTCTTTTATTTACTTGAAGATTACTTTTTTGCAAATATTTTTTAAAAGAATAAATATATAAATAACAATTCGATATTATTTTGTTCTCTTTTATTGACTGATTTGTTCGATTTTAAAGCAAATACAATGTTTATTCATATTGTTTATGTGCATGTGCATTACAAATATCAACACCTGAAGTACATTTTTCCACTAAAGCCTCAATAATAAATTTTTGCTTTTGTACAATTTATAATCGTTATATGCATCTCTCACTAAATATATTATTAGAACAATGGAAAATACTGGAAGATGTTACAAAATAACAATAATTATAATAAATTTTGTAATTTTTTTCAAATACTTGCATAATTTTAATAAGACATTTTACTAAAAATATATAGTTTTAGACAGTTTAAGACACTTCTAGGGTTTTGGACAGTACGGTAAAAACCATGGTTTTGCCATAGTGTCCGAAACCTTTCCAACCCTGTTTTGGACATCGGAAAAAGTTATTTTCAGGTAATTTTAACTAAAAATAATGAGTAGAAATAGGAAAGTGATGATTTCTTCATCAGAGACTGGTTTCGTGATTTTTCAAAGACAAATCAGATTTTTACAGAATGAAATAGTTTGCATTTTGTTGTGTCCAAAAGTAACGATCTAAACAATCAGTGGTGGCGCTAGCTAGGGGGCCGGGGGGGCACAGGCCCCCCCGTCGGGGAGTCTGTGACCCCCCATCGGGGCATACTCCTAAAATTTCTCGGGGGGAAAAATACAAAATTTTCATTTTTTCTACTTTTGGCAGCATTTTTCTTTCCTTGTACAAAATTTGGAGCATTTCAGTTTTTCCATTCTATATTCAATAGAAGAAAGTATTGTATTCGTAAAAATTTTCAGCTTCCAGTTTTCCATGAATATAGACGTTTTGAGAGGTCCAGAACACGTTTTGACCACGATATTTTTAGAAAATGTCTGTCTGTGGCACGATGATCTCCAAAACCACGAGGAGTACTAACAAATGGAATGGTACAAATATTAACAGTAATATTATTAACAGTATTGCAGTTTTTGATAAGTACTTATATAATAAACTCTCTTTATGTAGTGCCCCCCTGTCGGGGAGGTGGTGTCCCCCCGTCGGGGAATTTCTGGTGCCTCTACTGTAAACAATGCTTTAACACAAGCTATATTAAGTCTGAACACTCTTATATCTTTCTTTAAAATTATTTCTTAAATGTTTCGATTTTAAATATTTGTGTGTTTTTGTAAAATTCCTTTTTAATAAATACAATTCTGAAATAAGAAACTGCAATAATGTAATGGCATATGATTTTTTTTTTTTTTTTTCAGTGAATATATTAAATAACTATGACCTGATATCTTAAAATGTATTTAGTGCAATTTTTTTTTCTAAATAATTAGTTTAGTAAAGCTTATTTAATGCATTGCTTGTAGTTAACGTTTAATGTTCCGTAGGTAGTATGCGCAGTAACTAATACAAGTGCAAGTAATTAAACTTGCACAGTGAAATCGATGTCATTATAGCTTTAAAAGTATTTCTTTTTCAAATTATATAATTTCTTCAAAAAATAGTTGTCCATATTCTAAATATTAACCCTTAAACATTATCACAGGACACAATTTTAATACTGAAAAAAAAAACATTTAATACTTCAGATGAATAATGTTTTTTTTAATCTAATCTCTTTTACATTATTCTTAATATATTTTTTAAAATAGACTAATCGCTGAAATGCATGATTTTTACACGCATGAGATTTTTCAAGGATCGCGAACCAGCTGGTCGCCGAAGGCAGCTAGTGATAAATATAAAACAAATTCCAATAACATTTCTTTTTACTCATACAGATATGGAATATTTTTTAAACTAAATATCCAAACTAGAAAATTTATTTTTAAACAATGAATAAAAAGACAAACTCATAATTATGTCTATTCCGTTTTATAAAAACAATTTTATAAGAATTTTTCAAGCTTCATCCTTGGAAAGTTCTGTCGTGTTACATGCGCGAAACTGCACAAATTAAGAGGAAACAAATAATAATAATAATAACGTTTAAAGCTTTTTAAGTTAAACTACAAAAGCTGCCTCATTCAAATAAAAAATAAAGCTTACCTCACTCATCCCATTAAGTAACTCTGAGAAATTCTAACTTGAACTTTAATTGACACAAACATCCCAAAAAAGCTCGAAGAAAGTATGTTGCCAATATTAAAATAAAAGCAGGAGCTGCTCTCATAGAAAATCAGATAAAGCAAAGAATGTTTATGCTAGTCAGTCATCGATAGGAATCATTACGGCGTTCCAACAAAAGATAAAATTAGAAATATGTTCCTTTCCTGCAGACGATAATGATAATCATCCTAAAAGAACGCGATGATTGTGAGGTAAATTATTTATAGCATCGATAAAATTTCGCTAGCAATTAATTATGTAAAATATATCTTTTTAATTATAGAAAACAATTTTTCAAAAATAATATCGTCTCTATCACCTAAATATATATATATATATATATATATATATATATTTTAATTCTCCAACGAGTGTAATTTTAAGCTCAGTATTTTATTTCAATCCGCGATTATAATGAAATGCTCGCCCTCTGGTGGTGGTGGGCTAAGGTGAAATTACAATTAACATGAATAGCTTTCGTCAAGACGCCATTGCTTTCCGATGTTTAGTTTCACATATATTTATTGAATAAAAATGAATAAATCCAGTAAAACACTTACTGTTGTATGCCACAGTGTAACTCCAAAAAATCAAGAAATCCAGAATTAAGCTTCCATTTATTTCCAAATGACAAATTTAAAATTTCAGTTGCTTCGGCTAATAGAAGTAAAGAATTAATCAGTCAGATGATTTGAAACTGATATTTGTTCAGCTTCAGTTAAATATCTACTTCCGATCGAACTTAAAAGCAATCAATTTTCCATGATGTAATGGCGGAGAAATTATAGAGTTCTAACAACCACGTGACTTTCTTCTTAGCAACCGTACTTTGCTGAAGGACAACGCTAATTTTTCCATGCCTTTGGAAGCGTAGAAGTCGAATTTTTTTATGCTTTTGCAAATACATTTACAACACTTTGTTACAATAAATTTGTAACACTATTCCGCATTGATAAAATGGGTCAGTGAGGTCAACTGTCCCTCAGCAAACATGCTCGTGACGTCATTTGTTACAACTCTATAGCACGAATATTAAGTAGTAACACAAATAGAACAATAATAAATACACGTGGCTATTATATTTACTAACAACAAAAGCTGAAAAAGCGCCATCTATCGATCATTACAAACGCAGATAACTGAAATTCAAATCATGCCTTCAAAAAATTTTTTTTAATCTTTATAATTAAATATTGTGACTTGAATGAATTTCCTTTCAAACATAATTTCGAACACAATCAAAGAATTAAAGCTCATTTTTTTTTTTTTTTTTTTTTATCTTTTGTAGTGCAAATCCGTTAAAACCTGATCTGTAAATAAGAAAATTCTATTTCAAACTAAAATTCTCCATAATGCAGACGAAAAATAACATGATCTCAATAGTTATAAGTCTTTGTTACAGAGGATCTTACTTAACTCGATAAATAAAATGAAAATAATCTGTTAAAAGCGGGGGGGGGGGGAAGCTTGAATTAAACGGAAATCTATAAATAAATTTCCCAACACGCCTTCATCTGAGAACGTTTTATCAAAATATAGAACACATACTGAACACTATAATAACTATTTATGCATTTCTCTGAACCGACACTTTCTTTTTTACCGATAAGTATTAAAAAAAAAAAAGGAAAGCGTACGGGTAGAATTGCTACAATTCTTTTGAACATCGGTCACTTGTCGATAAAGAAATGTTTGCCAAGAATAAGGAAGAATTAAAAAAAAAAAAGTACCAATCTTTTCTTTTTTAAAAAACTCTTATTATGTTTCTTTTTTTCTGCATGTATCGCCAATCGAGCGTAAGAGAAGAATGAAATCAATTTAATAAATGTGATGGAAAGTAAAGAGATGGATGGGCTCCATAAGAATGGGATGAAAAAGTATACGTATTCTTCTACTTTAATTGAAATTGAAACAGGATAATTTAATATTCAGAATATACGATCTTATTTATTTAGTAGCTGGCTTTGCCCGCTTCGCTGGACACTATACTTAAACGAGTTTTCAAAATCACATATCATTAACCCAAGTTAAAGTTCCCGCTGTGTCTCCTCAGAATGAGGGGATATATTTTTTTTTCCCCTAGACTATTCTTGAATGTTATCCTAAAATTCCAAATATTTATAAATTATTTTCTCTGATTTTCTTAATCTGAAAGAGCCGTATGGTTTGAAGAAAAATGGGGGGGAGGGGGGGGGGGGAAGCTTCCGCCCAGAGAGGGAAAACTTTCTTGTTTTACATTACTAGAGCCCTCAAGAATATTATTCCAAACTTTCAAAGCAAATATACATATTCACTTCTATAATACATTCCTTTATAATCCCTCATTCTTTTGTAATCTGAAATTTTGGGGGAAAGAGGGAGGTGTCTCCCCAGGAAGGGGGGAATTATTATTATTATTTATTTTATTTTTTAATCCCAAAAATTCAAGCGTTTTTCTTAATTTGAAAGAGCTATATGGTCTAGAGGGGAAAAGGGCCCCCAGGAAGGAAGGGGTGTTTTGTATTACTAGAGCCCCCAGGAATGTTATTCCAAAGTTTCAAAACTTTATAAATGTTCCCCCCTTAATGGGTGTTTTTTGGTCTTATTTGACTGTACTAATAGGCTAAAAAATGATTCACAGATATGAGCAATAATAGCAAATGCACTGTTAATAAATCATAACTTGTCTAAAAACAAAAATAGTAATACGCAAAATTAATATTAAATGGGAATATTAAATTAAAATTGAGATAAAACCCGAAAAAAAAAAAAAAAAAAACTTTAAGAAATAAATTAATAAATATATTTTGGCGGTTCGTAATAAACCACACCTGTTTGCTCTTTTCGCATGACAGATGGTCAGTCTGTTACGACACCTACATAGATACATACATAGAGTATAAACTATAATAAAAATAATAATCACATCCCCTCAGTCAAATACGATGAACATGAATCGGAAACCTCTTCGTAGGTGGGAAGGGGTGGAGAGATGACACGCTTTTCCCCTATTTGTGGCACGTTTCGCCTGCGTGCAGGTGCAAAGGATGCCGATCATTACATCATCACGGAGGGGAATGCATTCTAAAAAGTATTTTTTATTCAAAAAGTTCGGACTTGTCGAAGGGATGCTCGCATTGTACTTTTTGAAAAGCTATTGTGATGGTATTTCGAGAATAAAGTTCAAAGAGGTCAAATAGTTTCGATAGTTGAGAGAAAACAGTTTCGATTGCTACTTTATTTTATTTATTCATTTCTCCTGTATTCAGGAGAAGAACGTAATAGATTCGTAAAAATTCCGATTTTCGAATTTCTAAATCAAAAATTGATGTACAGGAAAAATAGTTTTGAGACTTAACTTCATTTAAAGCGATGCCTGAGTTTCAGTCTAAAACTTTTCTGTGTGCTTTTTTTTTCTAGCTTCTTTCTTCTTTAAATTTACTTAAAACTTCAAGTGAAAAACAGCCATACTTAAAAAACATCTATGGAAACGTTTCTGTTCTTCACTAAAGGTTCATTAACCTTTCAGCAACTAGTTTAACTGTTAAATATTTTTATTATATTCAATGAAACTTATTTTTAATCATTAAATAAACATCGGTGTTTCTAAATCATTTTAATTAGTATTATTTTTGCGACAATTACACACTACCTAATGTAACAAATTTTCCCATAGAATAACAATGGCCACGGCTGTCCGCGGGATTAGGTATTGTCCCCTCTTAAGATTATATAGCAGAAGTAACAATCATAGATTTTTATTAAGAATTACTGAAGTGGTTTTTAACATTATTAAAAACAAACATAGATTATTCTATAAAAAAAAAGATGAATTTTAATATTTAATTTGAACACATAAAACTAATCAATAAATTAAAATCAATATACGTACTTCATATTTATTTTATTTTTAATGACAAAACGTCTTTACCATTTCTTTTATTTCTGTCTTAATTATGTAATTCTTCTAGCAATACAACTCGATCGTATTATTTGTCTGTTAATTCATGTTCGCTAAATATGCTTTAAAATAACTTTGCCTCGCCACCTTCTTTTTAACCTTCAGAAATACTTTTACATATTGGACAAAAGGAAAAGTACAGTGTAAAAAAAAATTATTAAGCGGGGTGGGGGGGGGGGACTTAAAAGGGAGGTTTGTAGAAATCTGTTATAGAAGGACTTCTTAAAGCGGGGGGTCTCATCCAAAGCCCGTGTTATTCTTTTATAGAACTTACACCTTACCTAACTGTTATCTTTAAATTCTGAAAATACACAACCGTTAAACGAAAAGGTACTCATTTTCCAAATATTTATTTTTAAAAATTTTTAAATTTGAATTTTGAGCTTAAAAATGCGAATTTTCACTCAATGCATTTTTCTCATTGTTCAGCTGCAAAATGAAATACATGGGATTTGTTGACTAGAGACGGGGAAATCGTAAGAGGGTGTGAGAGCGGCCTTTGGTCACATTTCTAATTTTTATTGAAAGAAATTGTAACCCTAAAAAAAGTGAAAAAAAAATCTGGGTTTTTGTTTTATACTAAGTTTTTTATTGAGCTAGCGACTATTCTTTCTTTATTAGATTTTAAAACTTCTTTACACACCATAAGTTTTAAGCCAGCACAACCGCGGTTTCGAAAGGACGTAGCCTTTCTTCATCAGGTGCAAAAGAACACGTGCTACTGCCTTGGAGGCAAAAGCAAGACAAGATTCTCTCTTTCTTTATTTTTTAAGACAGAGTGAGCAAAACAAAACTTTTTCAAATTTCTCTTTATGGCATTTACAATGTTTGCGTGCGTTCAGTGGCGTAGCTAGACCACAATTTCGAGAAGTGTTTTTAAAATATTCGGTTTAAAAAACTAATATATTTATTTTTTACAATTATTTCATTAGTATATACCATTATTTTTAGAGGGGGGGATAAAATTTAGAGGACATGTCTATGCTAAAAATGAAGACAAGAATTCAAGAGCATTTAGGCTATCCTATTAGGGGAAAAAATACTTTAATTTAGGAGGTAAAGACTGCTCTAGAGTGTATCTTTCTCTTATTTGTTTCCACTTTATTATATACCATACGCCCCCTTCAAAATCATAAATAAGACAGCTAAATTAGCAAGAAGTAAATATCAGGATCGTGAAATGATAAGAATCTCTAATAATATTTTTTATTGTTTTGAATTAAAAAATTTGTTTTCATATACATGAGTTTATTCCGAATTCTAAGATTCTAAATAAAATAATACACCATAAAGAATCTAAATAAATATTCATGAATGTTACGCGAAATTTACGAGTAAAGATATCCTATGAGGAAATGGTAAAATAGTGGGGGAAATAAATAAATAGTTCATCGCTTCCGTTTAAAAATAACATGACATATACATTCATCATTTTTTCTCTCAAATCATCATTTGTACACACCTCATACGTTTAGAACGAAGGGTCAATCTCCTTACTATACAATGTTTACATATCCAATAATCCACCATCAAAACAAATAAAAAGTCATCACAACAAATAAAGCGGACTTATATCTCCCAATCAGCTTTTTAAAAAACAAATCCCAGCACGCTCATTTCCTAGAGAACACGTGACAAGATATTACGTAACCTTGACATTTACCCGGAGAAAAGCAAGCAACTGAAAAGGATCAGCTTACTTACCGATGAAACGTACAGGGGTGCCCCTGATCCCTTGCCACCTTTCAGACGAAATCCCCACGGTGGTCCACCCCGGAGCTGGATATTTAAGATTTTCTCTGTCATCGGTCGAACATCTAATGCTTGCACGAAAAGTCTGACCATGACATAGTCCGGCTTTAAATACACGTTATACAACTAATTTCCTTCGATTCATTCAAAAGAGCTTATTGAGCCGTGCACCTGTTATCTTCATTTTCATTGACAGTGTTGCACGTTTATTTTTTTTTTTTGTGTGTGTTGCTTCATTTCTTGCGGATAGTATAGGTTTTAGGTTTATTTATTTTTTCCCCTTTGTCAATGATGCCGCAACATTTTTACGAAAATAAACATTAAAATATTGGTTCGTGTGGCGCCATCTGACGTAGAAAGAACAGTTTAAAAACTGTTTTCATTCTCATTAATATTTTTTATTAAAAATATATTTCCATAGTAATAAAAATTGATAAAAAAGAATAATTTAAAAACGTTGCAAGGGGAAAGAAACAATGAATGTATTTTATATCTTGCAATGTCTTTAATGTTCATTTAGTATACTCTGATGACGTTATCTCATTTAGTAGAGATAGAGCAAGAGCAGCACATTTTACAATCACGAATCACGATTTTACAATGCACCCGCTGTCGCCAGATTGCTTAATTATTATTGTTATCATTATTTGGCTTTCTTAATGTGCTGCAGGTCAGTTACTGTTGCGGTTAGTCTCCTTTTCTTTTTTTAAAGTGCGCTTCACTCGATTTTGTCCTGAAATCCCGATGATTTTTCATGATAAATCTGAAAAATAAAAGGGAAGAAAAACACACGCATTGCAAAGGGAGCGACACAGTAAAACTCCTTCTTGTAAGTTGTAATTATGTATTACATACATAATTGTATAATTATTTAATGAAATAATTTTATAATTGCATTTCATAAACTTCTGTTAAAAAAGCAAAACATGACACACAAATTATTTATTAGTGCTAGAGGCCTATTTCAGTCGGTACAGCGTTGTCGAATTTTTATACGTCACTCTTGACATACGTGCTAAGGGCCTATTTCAGTCGGTTTATTGAATGGGGATTTATTGAATGAAGATTTTGTAGATAATTTGATTACTCATAACGAAGGTTACAAGTTTTTAAAAAATATAAAAATTTCTCCCAAGGTGAGACATGAGTCCCCCCAAGGCACAACTTTGACATGAGTCCCCCCCAGGCCCAACTTTGACATGAGTCCCCCCCCCAGGCCCAACTTTGACATGAGTCCCCCCCCCAAGGTACAACTTTGACATGAGTCCCCCCCCAAGGCACACCTTTGACATGAGTCCCCCCGAAGGCACACCTCCCCCTCATTGAGAAAAGAAGAAAAAACGTTGTTTTGCGGCTATAAGACAGTTTGGACTTCCAACGTTATTTGTTACAGTATCTGCAGCTGAAACACATTGGTTTGATTTAATGAAAACTTTATCATGGAATTTAGATCGTCACAAATTAACTAAAGAAGAATTTGTCGATATTAACAAGTTTAGCAGTAGGCCTCTGGCACTAAATTAAAATCTGTCAATGTCAGATTTTCATGTTTTAAATAATGAAATAATGTCGTGTCTGTATATTTTTATTATTATTATTATTTTTCATATTTTACTGCAGAGGAAGTTGTTATCTTGCTTAAAATAAAAAAGACTTAGAGACGCATGCTAAAATTACAAGCTTCGACACAGAGCTCATGTCACAGAAAAAAAGTATGGCTATCAGAAACGTCCTACAATATTTTTCTTATACAACGTTCACTCAGTATAAATAATTTATCTAACGATTTTAACCCCAGAGAAATATAACACTAAATATCCATTTTTTTTTTTTTTTTTTTTTTTTTTTTTTTTTCAAATGACATCTTAAAAAATGCGTTTTTCCTTTGAGTTTTTTTTTTTTTTTTTTTTTTTTTTTTTAATGGGAAATTTAAATTATGAAGGATCGATGGTTCAACCATACATTTTGGCAGGTACTGACGACTTTTGAAAGATACCATATAAAAAATTTGCACTCCTCGAGGATTACTTCCACAGGGAATGAAGCGATGCTCCTCATATATATACAAAAATTTCTTCGTTGACTATTTATATTATAAGAACATTTTTTTTTTTTTTTATAATTTGTTCGTTAAAAGTAATTTTCATTAAGCACATTTGTATGAAATTCACTGCACACATTTTCACTCCCCAAAAATTTCAAAACTCCCCTCGAAATTCCACACAAATATTTGGTCCCCAAAGTTTTCCCCAGGAGCCTAAAAAATCCCCGAAATGGGGACCAAATCCCCAAACTGGCATCTCTGTATAATCTTCATATCCTCTCATAATTTTGAAACAATTATGTGTTTTCCTCAATAATAGATGGCGCTACCATTCAACGACCTTATAAGAAATCACGGATTAAACGGAATCAAAAAGAGAAACAGCCGATGCGATAAATCTCAACCTTCCCAGAAGTCCCACAAAATTCACTTTTGTCAATTACACTTTTAAAAAAATACGTAGTGGTGCCATCTATTATGTCCGGTCCGAAGCATCGTCTGCTTATCGATCGACGCTTGCTGCCGATAAATGTCACTACCACGGATTAGGATCTCTTTTAATCCGTGGTCACTACATATCGTCTATAGATAGCAATCCTATTTCTATCTATAGAAACCATAGATATAGTAATAAGACATAGATTGATCAGCGAGGGCGAAAAAGCGATGCCTTTTTTACTCGGAGAAAGACGGCCATTTTACTCTCTTTTGGATGTCTGTCTTTCCCAGAGTGAATGTACACGGGAATACACACAGATAAATTAACAAATAAAATTTTATGAGTAATTTATGTACTAAAGATTAATGAAAAAACTCCAGATACTCATTTTTCTTTCTCTCTTTTCTTCTTCTTTTTTTTTGGTATGGAATAACGACATTTAAAGAAATTTATAGTTTCCATCTACTATTTCTGTCTGTTTAGGAGTTTTTGGGTCGAAAAAAACGATTGGAAACTTATCGTTTGAGAAATTCGAGTTAACCCTTTAACTGCCAATCGCAATATAAAGTAGAAATTTATGTTTACTCGGAAATGGTTATAACGATATTAATAAAAGTTTGGGATAAGTACTTTTTAGAGACCTAAAACAATTGGAACACCCTTAGCTTTAAGCAAATTAGTGTTAACCCTTTAACTGCCAATCGCAACATGTAGTAGAAATTGAGTTTACTCAGAATTGGATATAACGATTTTGATTAAAGTTTAAAGCAAAGTACCTTTTTTTTTTTTTTTTTTAACAGAACTAAAACGTTTGGACATATCCTCATCTTAAGTAAAATTTGCGTTAACCCTTTAACTGACAATCGCAACATATAATAGAAATTGGTTTTACTCGAAAATGGATTTAACGATTTTTATAAAAGTTTGGGGTGAACTGTTCTTTAGAGAGCTAAAACGATTGGACATATCCTCATCTTCAGGAAAATTCGCGTTAACCCTTTAACGGCCAGTCGCAACAGATAATAGAAATCAGGTTTACTCGGAAATGGATATAACGATTTTTACAAAAGTTTGGGGTTAAGTGCTCTTTTGAGAGCTAAAACGAATGGACATATCGTCATCTTCAGGAAAAATCGCGTTAACCCTTTAACGGCCAGTAGCAATTTATAGCATATGCATAAAATGGGTTTACTCGGAAGTGAATGTGACGATTTTGAATACATTTTGGAATAAGTTTTTTTTTTTTTTTTTTTTTTTTTTTTAAGAGAGAGAACTAAAACGAGAGAGCACATATTCTTATCTTCAGGAAATTTTACGTTAACCCTTTAACTGCCAATCGCAACATATAATAGAAATTAAGTTTACTCGGAAATAATTTAATGATTTTGATTGTATGATTTTAATGATTTTGATTAACTTTTGGGGTTAAGCGTTTTTTAGAGAGCTAAAACGATTGGACATATCTTCATCTTCAAGAAAATTTGCGTTAACCCTTTAACGGCCAGTCACAACATATAGCAGAAATTGGGTTTACTCGGAAATGGAGCGCGGACAGGTGGACAAGCAGACAGGCAGAAAAACTAAATAATGTCATAATATTTTTGTCATAATAAACCTTGTTCGAAACTGTAAGAAACGCTTAACACAACTAAAAATGCAATTCTAGCAATTTCGAATTATAGCCCCTAATATGAACGAAATTCGGCCAAACTTGTATTCAGTTGGACCTTGACCTAAACTGGTGCTGATTAGATTAGGGAATCAATCGCTCAACAGGTGGTGCTGCCATCCTATTTTTTTTTTTTTCTAAGTACTTAACATGACAGTATAGGACAAAATTACATATAAATGTACATAATGTGAGTTATTTTTAACGCATGAATGTAAAATTTATATGAATTATTGATAATAGTAGTAATAAACTTGAAAAAAAAAATGTGCGCATGTAGGAGCATTGCTTTCCTCCTGGGAGGGAAGTGCCCTTCCCCTGGGGCCTGTGTAAATTTTCAATGTGGATATTTTAGAAAGAACGCGTCAATATTTCTAAAACGAATGGTTGAACCATAGATCTGTATTAATTTAAAACGAAACTGCCGATTTCTTTTATTTTTAATGATATATATATATACTGTCGAACCTCGTTAACGTGAATTACTTTTAACATGAACTGTTACCACAATCCCCGTAAAAATGAAGATTACTTTAGTTATATGACTATCAGTTACTGATAGCATGAACTACTGAACAGATTTTTGATCCCCCTTGAGATTTATGTTAACGAGGTTTTTTTTCAGCATTTGTTATTATACTATTTTAAGAAAAAAATCTTCTGCATTCATCCTGGAAAATATCTTTAATAAATTATAACTTAATAAATAATTTGTATTGCGTAAATTTGTATAAGATTATATATAGAAGAAAGTCTTGTGGTCAGGGCCCGACTTAGCCTAATTGGGGCCCGGGGCAAAAACTTCTTTGGGGCCCCCCTCTGTTTCACTACTTCAGTAATGAAGAACCGAACTTTAAGGAGATATTTAAATTTTTCACCTCATTATTGATATATAACAAGAAAATTGACTAGAACCTAAAATAACTATAATAAATAGTTATAATAAATTTGGGGGCCTCCTCTGATGTGGGGGCCCAGGTCAACTGCCCCGTATGCCCCTGCCTTAGTCAGGCTCTGCTTGTGGTAATACTAGTTATAATATATTAAAACAAGCGGGCTTTACCTCTGCCGCTGCCATGCTGCCAACTACATTTAAAAGAATTTTGAAAATTCGATAGTACTTACTAATATAAAAACTTAAAAAATATTAAAATTTAAAAAAAAGTATTCCATTAAAAATCAAAACAGTATTTAAACCATAATAATAACAAAGCAACTGATTATAAAAAATCATATTTTTCATAAATTAGTTAAATTGAACTTACTTATGAAAACTTATTCCACTTCCTTTCATAAATGTATTTGTACAATTAAAAGCCGTCAGTATTTCGGCATTTTCAATGTATCAACATTCTATTCCATTATTGTTTCCGAGTTTTATACTCTCTCATGGCTGATGCCAAAAAACTTTTTCGGCATCAAAAATCTTTGCACGTTAACATGGGTATGATAGAATTATATATATTACTATATCTATGCTCGTGAACAGCTTATTTTTCTGATCAGGGGCATCGGGGAAAAGTTGTGGCGCTGTGGGGAGTTAGCGAGGAGATCGATATATATTCAAACTCAAAGAGATATCGTGAATACGGCCACTGTTTCCTTTCTTGGCGCAATCTTATTTACCGCGCAATTAACTACGCCAATGGCAACCATTTACATCGAACATATTCCCAATAATAGCAACAGCAACCATAAGGACAGCAACCGTTGCTTAGTAACAAGCCCATAAAGACAACTTATTCTGAGAGTGGCTGCGTTGCGCTCTCAAATTAAAATTAAAGTTATGCTTTGTGATGGCAATCGTGTTGCATGATGTTGATGTATGTAAATATCTCTAGAAAGATATTTTATTTCAATGCAATTATTAATTACTTTAGAACTTTTGTTAAGAATTTATAGTAATTTGCTGTTTTATCAATGACTGAAACAATGTCTGAAATTGAAGATGAAGTTGTGTCACTAGTAAGAAATTTCTTTAATATGCGTTTAATTTTATTTTTAAAAAATTATCATTTATTACATCGAAACGACTTTAGTATAGAACTCTCTTGGTAGAATTTGAAATTTCTTTTACCAAATTAGTCTTTACTTACGCAATTGTCATAGCCATTTTAATTTATCTCGTCAAAATATCAACAAAAATGTAAAAATCGACAACGGTGTTTTATACTATACCATTGTACATACGTATAATGAATATGATCATAAATTTGATGTTAATTTGTGATTAAAATTGCTGATGTTCGTGGGTTTAAAATAAGATCTATTCACGTCTTCTTGGTGAATTCCAGGAAAAACTTTGTGTGGTACTTAAAATTACTTCGATTGATTCATATTATATGTATCATTCTTTTCAGAAAAATATAAATTTCTGTGAAAAATTTTGATGTATAGTATAATAACCTTGAGGAAACTACAAGGTGGCCACTAGTTAGGGAATAATAGAAAAGTCAGGAAATTTAAATGAGTCTAGAAAAGTCATGGAATAGTCGGGGAGTTTCATTAAAAGTTTGGAATTTTTATTTGAAGTTGAAATTAAATGCTGTTAAGTGAAAAATAGTGTGAAAGAAAAAAACAAACAAACAAAAAAAAAAAAAAAAAAAAAAAAAAAAAAAACTCCCTCAGTTACTTAATTCAGATAATACTTGATTGTATACTATATAAATGACATTTCTTAAATTAGGCTTACTTTGTTTTGGGGTAGCTTTCATTAGGATATAAACAATTTTAAGAAGGGTCCTTTTTTAAGATATATTTTGTGAAAGGTCCTTTTAATGTTCCTCTGGACAGATCCCTGTATATTATGTTCATTAAGTTCCTGAACCAAATTTAATTTACATTTTTTTTTTTCTTTTCTTTCTCTCTTAAGCATCAAGAATTCGATTGGCTCCTACAGAAAGAAGTCACTGTCATACTGGAGCAACTTGAAAATATTGTGATAGTAAGAACATACAGCTAAATTCTTTTCTAGTATTGTAGACAATATTTGTTTTTAATTTTGTATTATCGCTAATTTCTATTTCCTGTGGATATACAGTGGAATTTCGTTAAAAGAGAGTTGATGGAAAACATTTCTTAATTTTTAATTTATTTTGAAACTGTAAAATGCAAATTTTCACAATGTGAAATTTTGCATTTTTAAGTTTAAAAATTAAGAAAATCAATTTTTAGAAAGCAATAATCAGTTAAGCAGTTATGAATTTTCTGAATATTAAAACAGGATTTAAAAATATCTATCAGTGAATGAGTTATAACAGAGCAAATTTCCCTATTGCTTAACATAGACTTTGTCTTTCGAAGAGAGTCCCCTTAAAACTAGTATGTTCTGGCCAGTGTTGCCATACTGAATTTTGCTTTTTACACTCCGACACCTATAAAAATACCCACAAGACAAAAGTGGATTGTTATCTCCATTTAGTGAAGAAAACATGTACTATTAAAACCCGAATAAACTACTACATCAGAAACACCAAAGAAAAATATTTCAGATGCATACAGCTGTTTCGGTAGCCTTAAGCGTACCGTTTTCAGTGCAAAAAGAATTCTGAATCTGGAGAAGTGCTCGTATACAGGGCCCGACTAACAAAATTTTGTGCCCAGGGCACTTTCAATTTTTCGTGCCCCCCCCCCCCCCCCAAAAAAAAAAAAAAAAAAAAAAAGCTTTTATTATTATACTACAATTTATAGCAGGGGAGGCAGACTGAATGAAAAAAGTATTTGAGCAAAAAAATAATGTATTTCTGTTTTTGGCTTTAATAAAATTACTCCACTCAGCCAGATATAGGTGCTGCCGGATTATAAGTTTCTGGATTATCGATGCTTCACTGTACGTTAATTGTACAATTTCATGTATTTCAAATGATCTGATGTACAGTAGCAATCACGATTTTATTTTAAAAATTTATTCATAAAAATAAAACACAGCTGAGTTAGAAAAGGAAAAAAAACTAGGGGATTTAGGTCAGATATTTTTAACCATTAGTAAAATTTTGTGCCCCTCAGAAATTTCGTGCCCAGGGCACGAGCCCCGGGTGCCCGTGCGATAATCAGGCCCTGCTCGTATATATAGTAGAAGGACTGAATTTAGTTCAACCAATAGGATTATGGAAAAGGTGGGGAGTGTGGCCAATAGGAATTTAGGAATGTGTAGCTGAGTAAACAGTAGAAAAATTAAGAAAATGTGGACTGAATGTAAAATTTCCAACAATCAGACAAATAGGGAACAGCAAAATCCAGGGTTCGCACTAAGGAAAAAAAATGAGTGGGATTCTCCCACTTTAACAAAAAATTTAAGTGGGATTTTGAAAATTTAAGTGAGATTTTTGAAATTTAAGTCAGTAATTACATTTTACAGAAAAAATTAAGTATTTTCAAGAAATATGCAAATTACAGACAGGTGATTGCTGAAATTAGAAATTAGTTGAATATTGATAACATCACTTTCAATAAACTGATGACATAAACATTTATATATATAGTTTTTATCTACATTAAGCATTTTCAGGATTTTTTCATTAGCGTAAAAAAAAAAAAAAAATCTTCAATATACCTGCAATAAATTTTATATCCACATGAAATCTTATTGAAATTTCATACCAAGAGTAAAACAAATTTTTCACACAAATATAGAATATGATTTTTATGTATGTACATTAATCATTCATATAAAAGTAGCAGTAGCTAATTATTAGTTCCAAACGTGCATAAAACCAACTGAGTATTAATTTTCTTAAATTGATTTGGAAAAAAATTTCTTACCTGAAAAATCTATTCTTCATTTCCCCCATGTTTACAAATTTGGTATAGATATGACACCCCCATAAACATTTAATTTAATTGAGAAAAAATAAATAGATTCATTAAGTTCAGCACTAAAGGTCTAAAAATAATTACGTATGTCAGAAATATTGAGCACTTCTATTGCTTTATTGTTTCTAGAATTGATCATTGACCACAATCCGTATTCTGGAGATGGGAGGGGGGGGGGAGGGGGAGGAATAAAAAAAAATAATTACAGAGTAAGAAATATTAAACTCTTTCAATTCTACTTCTAGAATCTAATAAAGCAAGTTTAAAATGAATATTATAAATATAATTTATGTTGCAGATGGGTAAAGATTGGGAAACAAGACTTCTGCAGAACATTTCATTGCTGATCGCTAGATGGAGATAAATAAAGTGGGAGGTGGGCAAAAAATAATTACATGAGAAAGAAATATTTAACAATTGTATTTCTTTACAGGTTCTAGAATCTCATAAAGCAAGTTTGAAATGGATATTGATATTTATGTTGTGGATGGAGAAAGATTAGGAATCAGAAGCTTTTGTAGAATATTTGATCGCCCATTGTTCCATTTTTATTTATTTATTTATTTTTTAACGAACGATATCCGCGATTTTTTTAAAAACGGAAAAAATAAATTCGCGGAGTTCAGTGAATTAGATTAAAAAAAAAAAAAAAAAAAAAGATCGCGGAAAATCGCGGGAAAATAAGTGCGGGAAAATCGCGCATATGAAATTTTTTTAAGTGGGATTTATTTTAATATTGCGCGATTCCCGCGATCCCGCGCTCAAGCGCTAACCCTGAAATCACAATTTACAAGGTTTTTAAAATTTTAATAAATATGAAAAGCTTCAAAGAAATCGAATTCATGAATGGATTTAGGACTGCATATTGTTTTAGCTGAATTAAATTTAAAATTGATTTTCCTCCCAGCAAAGTTTAGAAATAGCCGATTTATTGGTTTCTTGTTTGCGGACGTAATTCATATGTTCTTTTAGACTAAATTTAAGACTGCATTTAGTTAACAATTTTAACCAGCTACTTTTCCCCTGTAATTAACAGAGTAGTTATTGAGCATCTTGTTTCATTAAGTGTTACAACTGTAACTTCTGAAAGACTTTATTATGAAATTGAAAAATTTTTTGATGATAATGAAATACCTTGGGAAAATCTTATGTCTGTATTGATGGATTCCTGTAATGTTATGAGGGGAATAAAAACTGGGTTAGAAACACGAATCAGGAACGAAAAAGTGCCTCATTTACTTGACATTGATGGTGATTCATGCCATCCTATACACGATGCTAGTAAAAAATTTTGTCTTCCATTTGATAGCTGGGTTGAAAAACTTATTAGAGATATTTATCTTATATATTAAAACACAAGCAATTTTCTTTAAGACCAAAATCGCACGATTTGGGCATGCACGGAGGCTGTTCCTGTCTTTAGACGAAACCGGTGACCAGTTGCTGAGAGCCTCTTTGGATTTCTAGAGTGAGCGAATTCAGAAACCTGATTGGCTCATGCTTTCTCGAGACTCGAGATGATGGTGAGGGTGACGCTGATGCAAATTTTCAATATTGGATTGGATAAAATTTCACAATTTTCAAACACTAAAGTGTGTATGCATTGTTTTTTTTTTAGTTATTAAATTATTTCTTTTACTTAAAGTTTATATTTGTTATGAATTCTAGAGTATTGTGATAGGTATTTTGTTTAGTGTTTCTGTTAACATTTGTATACGTTTATATTAAAATGTTACTGTTAGCATTTTAACCTTTTTACTACTTTGTATATATTTATATGAAATATTACTGTTTGCATTTTTTAATGTTTTGTGTTCGTATAGTATATTCAAAATGTTAGATTATTACAATTTTCGCGAAATTGCATCGAGCTTTATCGATATTTTTGTATTGCACCAAAGAGAAGTATTTTTATTATTAGTTACTCCCATTATGTATTTAGTTTATTTTTGAAATTCGATTGTAAATTGTATGTTTTGGTTGCAAAAAACAAACTGCTGAGTTTTTTTTTTTCTTTGCTTATTTTAAAACGCTATGCTGAGTAAATAAATACCATCATTCTATATAGTTGTTGATTATTTTCGGTGCCATATAGAAATAATGATAATGCACATAAGCATATATAATTTTTTGAATATACTTAATAAGATATACATATGTAGCAGAGAGAAAAAATGTAAATGGTAACATTTTAAATAAACGTATAAGGAACAAAATAATAATAATAATAATTAAAAGAAGTTTCCAATACTAAAAAATATAAACAATACTCTAGAACTCATACAAACGCATGAACTTTACACATAGAGAAAAAATAAAACAATGCATATGCACTTTATTGTTAACAAAAAAAAAAAGTGGGATATTTCAAATTTAAGTGAGATTTTTTTTTATTTTGAGCACTCAAAGAGTGCAATAACTGGCATAACCTAAATTATTTAACATTTAATTATTGCAATTTTTAGCCTTCACACTTTCTAGTTTGTTGATATAATAAGCACTCCATATATCCTCTTAACAAATATTTATGATAAAAAAATATTCTGAAATAATTACATAATATTTCCCTTTTTTTTTTTTTTTTAAATCAAGAATTTTTATAAAAGTTAAGTAAATAAAGGACACTACAGGCTTCGAACTAATTAATATATTACTCAACTGAACTAAAAAATTGATGAAATACTCAGAGCAATGTGAAAAAATTTAGGGGCAATCCCCCTTATGATATATTTTTGAACGAGATTTTTCAAAATATTGCGAAATTCTCGCAATCCCACCCTATAATGGGAACCTTGAATTAACTGCGCTTACCTGTACATTATAGAAATACTTTGACTTATATTAAATTCTGAAAATTTATTTAATGGAAAGTAAATATCAAATGTGATAGATACTTACGAATATTCACAAGTTTCATCTTTATTTATTTATTTTACAAATTACCCAATTTGTGAGTTATTTGAGTTCTAGAGTATTGTTTATATTTTTTAGCATTGGAAACTACTTTTAATTATTATTATTTTTTTCTGTTTTTTATACGTTTATTTAAAATGTTACCATTTACATTTTTTCTCTCTGCTACAAATGTATATCTTATTAAGTATATTCAAAAAATTATATATGCTTATGTGCATTATCATTATTTCTATATGGTACCGAAAATAATCAACAAACTATATAGAATGATGGTAATTTATTTACTCAGCATAGCGTTTTAAAATATGCAAAGACAAAAAAAAAAAAAAAAAAAAAAAAACTCAGCAGTTTGTATATTGCAACCAAAACATACAATTTACAATCGAATTTCAAAAATAAACTAAATACATAATGGGCGTAACTAATAATAAAAATACTTATCTTTGGTGCAATACAAAAATATCGATAAAGCTCGATGCAATTTTGAAAGTAGTAAAAAGGTTAAAATGCTAACAGTAACATTTTAATATAAACATATACAAATGTTAACAAAAACACTAAATAAAATATCTATCACAGTACTCTAGAATTCATGACAAATATAAACTTTAAGTAAAAGAAATAATTTAATAACTTAAAAAAAAAAAAAAAAAAAAATGCATACACACCTTACTGTTTGAAAATTGTGAAATTTTTATCCAATATTGAAAATTAGCATCAGCATCTTCGCTGTGTAAAATCCATCATCTCGACTCGAGAAGCATGAGCCAATCAGGTTTCTGAATTCGCTCGCTCTAGATATCTGAAGAGGAAGCCTGGATATCTAGAGGGAACCTATCCAAGATATCTGATCATTTTCAAATAACTCACAAGTTCTGTGAGAAAGCAATTTATGCTGCATACTAATTACTTGACACTTGATTACAACTAAGAAACAAGATTTAAGTAGTGTTCTTCATGTTGCATAATTTTGCAGGCAAAAGATTAATCAGAATTCAAATGAAATTGTGTCCTGCACTTTGTTGTTTTTTCCAAAACAATGCTTTACCTAAAAAAAGATTTTGTTGCAATTTGACCTCCACTGGTGTATGATCCGAGTTATGAGTTTTTTCTTTGATATCCAAATTATTTTTTATGTCTTCCTATATGGTCAATTAGAAATATTGTTCTTCTAAACAATATGTAGAAACTACAACCTAACAAGTTTTGGTTTATCAGTACGAGACATCAAGCAGTGCAAACAACGGTTCCTTTTATTTAAGTGTGTGCATGTGGCGGCATAATGCTTACATCCACAAGTTATGTAAAGTGTTGAGCTATTGTCGCACTAAGCCTAGCATGCTTGAACGATAAATTTGCCGCTAGCTGTATAGGAGTCTCTCAATTTTAGTTTTCCTGTCGCCTGCTTATGGGAGCACTGTTTTTTTTCTTGGGCGAAAGTTTCACAAAATTTTTCTAATTAGAGATTATGAATTATTGTTTTTTCTTTTTTTTCATACTTTTAAGAGAGAAAATTCGTAAATCTGTGTGCTGAATTTATTTACAAAATGTGATTCTTTAAACACAATTCACATGTGGGGAAAGATGTGTGTGTGTGGGGTGATTTTTTTTTTATCACATCTTAAAAAGTAAAAACAATATATCTTTATAATGAAGATAAGTTAGGTGTACAGATGTGTTTACTAAATTTTGGTAAAAAATTGGAAAGTTGTAAATCAGGTCACAATTTATTTTTATTTGTATCTCAAAAATTATTTTAACGATTTTCTTTAAATTCACCTTATATACCATCTTGCAGATGCTTTTTATTGGTTACTTGCTTAAAAATTGTTATGTTCTGATTTCGTTGTCCAATTTTAACTCTGCATTCAATTTCTAAAAAAAAAAAAAAGGGGGTTCTACAGGTTTGTTCGCAAAATCACCATTTTACCACATCTACCCTTTAAATATCCTTTCATATGTATTACCGTAATTTCTGGTAGATATCCCGCAGGTTATGTAATCCAGTTTTGCACCAGAAATTTAATTGATAAATAAATTTATATTTGTACGAGCTCTTCCTTCGAAAAAGTATAGATTTCTCTATTAAATAAAATTTCTGGTGGAGAAATGACACATCTTACCTGCGGGGTACCTACCAGAAATTTCAGTAGTTGATTTCCAGTGTACAGATCTGTTTGTAAAGTTTTGATAAAATTGGATGGAGTATGGAATACCAACATCGGTATCTAAAAAAGGTTGATTTTCATTAATTTTGCTATAAACCTCTGTCTAAATATCTTTTTGTCTGAATTAATTGGTTAGCAAAAATTTTTTTTATCTGTTTCTGATATGAAAGTTCTGAGTGAAAATATTAAGCGAAAATGACTATCACATTTGCAGGCCTTGCAGCGCTCCTATATTTCCTGTACTTCCTACATATTTATGAAACCTCCTATATTTTTTAATTGTCGCTCAATATTTCTTATATTTTAGTTTTGACTACTTCCGAATGTCTGATTGAATGCGCTGTATCTACATATTAATATGAAACGTGTTTTGTCTGTATCCACGATATTGAGAGAACGGCTAGGTGTAAAAATTTGGTTGAGGTGTCTAAAAAAAGGTCTTGGTCTGTAGATGTATCATCAAAAGAGAGAAAAAAAAAGTCGAACGGTTTCCTTCCCCCCCTGGGGAGTAGAGGTTAAAAACAAAAACATGTTTGCGAGCTTAACTCAGCTCCAAATTACTTCACGGTGAAGAAGTTGTACATGAGGGGACTAGACTCAAATACTAAAAAATCAATTTCTGCGATTTTGGAATTTTCGATTTTAAAGGGGGAAAGTAGATTTGGGGGAGAAAAGGGGGAAATTAGTTTGAGAGGGAAGTCCGTTCTAAACCCACACATATGTAGCACATCATTTTAAAGGTCTTGAAATTTCATGAAGATTGGGGATGTTTGTATACAATATAGTGCACCCCCTGGTGGTGAAAAATGGAACTAGGTGATTTTGTAGTAGACCCTATCATGTTACACCTTATTTTAAAGGTCTTGGTATTTCCTGACCGTTGGTGATGTTCGTACAGAACACACTGTGCCACCTGGCGGTGGAAAGTGCAACTAAAGGATTTTGCAGTTGACACTACCATGTAACACCTTATTTGGAAATTCAAGGCAATTGGGGATGTTCATATACAACATACTGTGCCCCCTGGTGGAGGAAAATGAATTTTGCATAGCATGCCTGTTATACGGTGCCACAGCCACAGGCAGCAGAAACACGAGTGAAAGGTTCGTTCGGTTCAAGGTTAATTTTTGAGAAATTTTTCATGTTATTAGTGGCCCGCATATACACTGCCACAGGCACCGGGGTCACAAGGAAGAGTTTCGTTCGGTTCAAGGTAATTTTTTTGTTATTGCTGATTATTTTTTCGCTATGCTTTTATTTAAAAATAGAAATTCAAACAAAATCGAGTTAAAGATATGAAATCATACAAATTTAAGGTTCATTTCTATTTTCTATTTATAAGGATTTTTCCGAAGTTCTTTTTTTAAGTGATATATCATAAATTATATTAGATGTTTTAACTTGAAATATATATAAATAATGATGCGACGATTTTTGAAACATTGCAGTCAATAAAATGACTGTTGAATTCGACAGGTTCCAGCTAGTAATGATTTAAAATGGTCAGCTTATATTAAAGAATGGCTTTCAGAATTATGTTCTATTTTGAACATTAACCCCTTCCACTCCAGGGACGTACGTGCGTACGTCCTAGTGTTAATGGCCATTAATACCATGGACGTACGTGCATACGTCCAAAGAAAGTATACGATACTATTTCAAAATTATAATCTGGTATTTCAGACATTTTCACTACAGCTAGCCTGGAGCGGAAGGGGTTAAGTATGTTTCATTTGTTGATATGGTTTCATATCGTTGGCTATCATGCTATGATGCATCAATGAGCATGTTGCATTTGCTGGATGCAATAACAATTTTATATTATGCCTTCCTTAACACCAGTGATAAATGTGTTTATTTTTCAACAATTTGTTGCATTTATAAACAAAAAAATGTTAACAATGGAGAGAAATCTATCATTAGAAACATCCATAAAAAATTATCTCCGAAATTGCTGGTAAAAAGAGAAAGTGCCGGATTATTAAAAAACTATTTTACTTAAGGCGAAAGACTCTCATGATTCTGCATTTTTATGTCGCTGCCTTAAAAAAGTACGTAATCTTGTTTCAATCTAAAGAGCCACTCATTCATGATGAGCAGAAGCAGTTGTTTTTGGATTTTTTATCATGCTTTTTAAAAACCTGAGCTATTAACACAAACAAAATGCTCAGAAGAGCTATTAAATATTGATATATCGGATGACTCAAATCATTTAGGTTTGAGTAAAATGTTTATTGGGGCTGGAACCCAATCTGTCATTTCAAGAGGCTCTAATGATAAAATAAAACAAGAATTCCTAGTAAAAGTTAAAGAGGCATATGTTAATTGTGGTCAGTATCTTAAAAAAAAAGTTACCTCTATCCAGTCCCCTACTAAAGTGCATTTCCTCTATCGACCCAACTGCAAGAAGACAGGATGTAACACTTCAGAAATTACAGAAACTGCCTTCCTTAATAACAAATGTGTTAACAGATGAGGAAAAAGAAGTGTATGCATTGGAAGTGCATCAATGTCAAGTGGATCTAAAGTTACCATCACCTGTTGATGATTCACACAAACCTATTGCTTTAGACATTTGGTAGAGCAAGGTCAAAATACTCCAATCTTGGTAAGACGGTTAAAGCAGTTTTAAGCTGCTTCCATGGCCCTCAAGTAGAAGGCCCATTCAATATCATGTCTGATATTATTGACAAACGATCAGGAAGAATGAACATTGAAACATACTCTTCATTCCAGACTGTGAAGTATAAAATGATGAGCCGAAAACAAACTGCTGTAGAGTATTTAAAAAAAAAAAAAAAAAAAAAAAAGATTTTTTGCATGATCCAGTTGATGCAAATTTATGCAAAAATTTGAGACTGTCTAGGAAATGTTACCAGGCAGAACTTGATAATAAGAAGAAAATAAAAGAAAAGAGAAAGATTGCCACACCTAAAAAAGAAGCCACTGAGAGAATACTAGCAATGGAGCAAGCCATGAGATTAAAGCATAAAAGAAAATTGCAACTTTTAGTGAACAAAATAAAAAACAAAAAATTAAAAAAAAAATGATTTGAGACTTTTTTTTTTTTTTTAATAAATTTATTAAGTAGTTTTTTTTTTTTTTTTTTTTTTTTTTTTCCCTTTCTAATGCGTATGCAAATATTAATTGAAACATTTTTAAGCAACATTTTAGAATTCAGCAAAAATTAAATTTATAACTTGTAAATATCACTTCAACTGCATTTTCCCAATGAACTTCAACTACATATTTTCCTAATCAATTGTCCCAGCAGACAATGCTTCTATAGAATCAACTTATTTTCAAGTACCTAAGAGTAATAATTTTATCTGTTTTTTAAGTACTTACAACTATTTTAATTGAAATTAATATGACATTTAATATCAAACTTATTGTTCTGATTTTGTTTATTGTATGCTATCAGATTTAATATTTATATTTATTATTGTAAAATTTATATCGACAATTGACTGATACCACTTTTGAGGGGGGGTGGGGGGGGTGCTCGTGAAAAGTTCAGCCTTTTTTTCTCTAAGCTTGTTTGGTTAAAAAAAAAAAAAAAAAAAAAAAGTTTTTTCCCAACCCTCATTTATTTCTGTTCCAAACTCCAGTCCAGTTACGGTTAGTGTCTTGTGCTGGGTCGTTGCCATTACAAGAAAACGGGTTAGACAAAATCTCTATTGTTTCACGATCATGAAAACCGGTTTAAGAAATGCTAAATAAATATTTAATGAATGCATGTTTTTGCTGCCATGCTTCTTTCATGTGTGTCTTTACTTTTAGGAGTGTGCAAGACGTTTTCCTAGTACTTGGTGTTCTAGTCATAAGATAGAATCCCTTGTGAAGAGTGAGAAATTTCTACTTACCAATTCAAGGTGATTTTAAGCAGATAAATTTAGTTATTCTCTCGTGATTGATGTACATTTTGTTTTCTCTTTTTCTTTTGATGCATTTTTTTAATAACAAAATGCAGTTATTTTAGAAGTGGATGACTTTGATTTAAGTTTTCAGGTTTCTATTTCTTTTAAATGACATTATTTATTAACACATAAAACTACTTAATACCCGTCAAAATTTGACGGATGATGTGCAACTAAAATCTCTTCACGCGATAAAATTTAAAACGCCCTTGCTTTAATATTTCACATTGCTTTTAACCGGTTTAAAACCCCCTGCCCAATTTCCCGTATTTGTAAAACCACTTTTATATAATCCAAAATATTACTTATTTTATTCTAAAAATAAACTGCAAATCGGAATAAAGTTAAAATTTGTTTTTACTGGAATAGTATTATAACATTTTATTGTATCAAAATAGTATATTTCAACAAAAGTATACTGTTAAAAATAAATAAATAAATAAATTTTTACTCGTATAAAATATCAATATTTTAATGTTATTCTTTTCAAATTATTTTTACTCTAATACAGTATCGAAATGAAATATCAGAAATTATAATAATTAGATAAATAATAATTAAATAAATAATAAAATAAAACCCCCTTTGATTTTAAATATTTATCTCCATCTTTTCTAAACAAAGTTTTCAACTGATGAAAGTTAACTTTTAAAGAACAATAAACTTTGATAATTTGTTAATTTTAAAAGATTTTTTCTTCTTTTTTTTTTTTCCTAAGAAATGGAATTTTTTTTTTTTTTAAGAATATGTTATAACATATTGACATGGCAACAGATGGCGCCACATTCAGTGTACAGAAATTTTCGGCGAGCAAAAATGAATACGACGATAACCGATGCGATACGTATTCGCGAATTGCTTTGTTTTTTATAGGTATACTTCCTTGGAAAATAAGAATTAATCGTGTGAATTATTTTTATGATTGAGCCACGGAGTTAATATTTAATTAGGCATTAATGAGCTTTAATTAAGCGTTTGCCATAGATATGTCAATATTAATATCATCTGCTTCATCTATCATCGGTGTTCTGAATATTACTTATTTTATTCTAAAAATAAACTGCAAATCGGAATAAAGTTAAAATTTGTTTTTACTGGAATAGTATTATAACATTTTATTGTATCAAAATAGTATATTTCAACAAAAGTATACTGTTAAAAATAAATAAATAAATAAATTTTTACTCGTATAAAATATCAATATTTTAATGTTATTCTTTTCAAATTATTTTTACTCTAATACAGTATCGAAATGAAATATCAGAAATTATAATAATTAGATAAATAATAATTAAATAAATAATAAAATAAAACCCCCTTTGATTTTAAATATTTATCTCCATCTTTTCTAAACAAAGTTTTCAACTGATGAAAGTTAACTTTTAAAGAACAATAAACTTTGATAATTTGTTAATTTTAAAAGATTTTTTCTTCTTTTTTTTTTTTCCTAAGAAATGGAATTTTTTTTTTTTTTAAGAATATGTTATAACATATTGACATGGCAACAGATGGCGCCACATTCAGTGTACAGAAATTTTCGGCGAGCAAAAATGAATACGACGATAACCGATGCGATACGTATTCGCGAATTGCTTTGTTTTTTATAGGTATACTTCCTTGGAAAATAAGAATTAATCGTGTGAATTATTTTTATGATTGAGCCACGGAGTTAATATTTAATTAGGCATTAATGAGCTTTAATTAAGCGTTTGCCATAGATATGTCAATATTAATATCATCTGCTTCATCTATCATCGGTGTTCTGCATAAAAAAAGGTATATTCCCGCTCCCAATTCGTTCAAAATTTTCTCGCGCATGCCCACATCGTTCGATTTTGGTCTTACAGAATATGCTTTGTGTTTTAATATTACAGATTAAAGAAACCTTGCTTTACTTCTTCAAATTCTGCCTTAGCACTTGCGAAAGTTCCTCAGAGGCTGGGAGCTTACTTGTCTACTGGTAACTTCAGAATTACACCAGTTATGGTTTACCAAGTGTGTTTGTGTTCTGGAATTTTTTATTTTAATTTTGAATTGCATTTTTAGCTATATTTAATTGCTAAACATTACTAGAAAACTACTAATAATATTACTATTAAAAAATTACTGGTGGAAAAAAAATAAAAAATCTGGAATGCAAGCACCCCTGGTTTATGTCTTGTGCTGGGTCGTTGCCATTACATGAATTTTGATTTTATAAAATTTCGATAGTTTCACAATGTAAAGCATAGGTTGGGTTATTAAAATTTGCTAATTTGTGGATGCCCTGAAATTAAATTTGATGTTTTCATTGGCATTAGTTTTGGTTAGCGCGGTGATTATTTTGCTGAATTTAATGTCTACAATGTGTTCTTTTATTCTATTTTTAATTTTTTGCTTGGTCATTCCTATATAATAACCAGTAGATTTATTATTGTATACAAAAGGGATTTCATAAATACCCAGAGTTTCGAGTGGATCGATTTTATCTTTATCGTTTCTTATTGTTTGATAAATATTTTTATTTTGTTTTATTGGGATTTTCTTTTTTTTTAAACTTTTATTTTACTGGTGACATTTTTAATTTTTCTGGATATTCCTCGGTCATAAGAAATCGTGGGGGTAAATTCCAGTTTAGTTTTCTGAAAGCTACGAGGAGTCAGAATCAAGGGGCACCCCTTTCAGCGCTAAATTTGTCCTGAGAAATCCATGGAAGCTGCTGTCACGAATTTTGATGCTTGAATTGTTTATATGTATCTGACTCCTAAAGTAACAGGATTTTCCGAAATCCCCCCCCCCCCCCCCATTTCCCCTGGGAGGCAGGAAGCAAAAAAATGGTTATAAGCATAACTCGGCCTCAAATTACTTCACGACGAAGAAAATGCACATGAAGAGACCAGACTTGAGAGTATAAATAAAAGATTATGTACGATTTTGGAATTTATGATTCTTAAAGGATTGAGGTGAAAAATCGATTTTTGCAGGGAAATTTCAGAAATTCCGGATTTTTTGAGTAGAACTGAACTAAATTTGTCTTGGGAAATCTATGGGATCTGCAGTCACAAAATTTGGTGCGTAAGTTGTTTATATGTATCCAACACTTAAACAGGATTTTACTCAATCTCCCCCCACCTGGGTCAGATGCCAATAAACATGTGTAAAAACTAGTGCTGCACCGAGTAGCACTTTGGCCGAGTACCGAGTACTCGGCCTTTTACTACTCGGCCGAGTACCGAGTAGTTGTAAGAAAGAATAATTGAAATTGACGTATATATGAAGAATTTTGCACATCTTGAAATTTAAAAAAGGCTTTTTGAACACAAAATTAAGTTAAATGGCAAACAGCATGTTCACATGAAACGGTTCAGAACTTTTGTAGTGTATATACACAATTTGGTTCATTGTTATATTGGATACTTCCAGCTTAGTGGATTATTAAAACCATAATAACTGATAACTTCATTCTTTATTATATAGTCTTTCTCAGATGCGAATAATTCTCAGATAATTCTTAGCGAATATAAAAGTTTCTTATGGGCTTAATTTAAGATGCATGAAATTTACATATGAAATGAGAACATTAAAATAAATATTTTATCATCATTTCAAACATGATAGACTTCATTAATCTTCAAATTCTAGAAGAGTAAAAAGGTAGGTGGTTTCGGGCCGTAATTTGCAGAACAACAAATTTGATAATATATTTTTAATAACATTTTAGTGTATTTACCTTTTTCATAATTATTATTTTTAAAATTAAAAATCAATCTTTTTTTTACAATTTTAAAAGTGTCTTACTTTTATTTGCACAAATACGTAACTAAAATTTTATCTACTATAGTAGTATTATATAAGGGTTCTTTTTTCTAAAATATTTTATTTTTGTCTGTTTTATAGAGACAATTTTATGTACAAAGTTTTTGTAAAAAAAAAAAAAAAAAAATTGCATATTACACACATACAAGATGGTTATACTTAAATTCTTGTAACAAAAATGGATAAGCTCAAATCATGAATCGTCTTTATATCGAGTTTAGTGGCAATCTACTTGCCCGTTTTAACTGCAGAAAGCTGTTTGCAGCAAAAGTTTAATGACTATGTTTATATTTTCATATTTTTTTAGTTTAGTTATTAAAAAACAACTCTTATGAATACATTTCTTTCAATAATACATAAAAATAATGAAATTCTTACAACTACTCGGCAGGGGTGCAGAATATGTCCGAACGCCCGAACGAGGTTCGGGGGAAATTTAAACTGACTGGGGAAATTTTGAATATTTTTTTTAAGAGAAAATAAAAATGTAAATCAAAAATAACAATTTGCTACTTTGAAGTGCTTATACACTAACAGCGATATTTTTATGTTACACTGTATACTTATTCTCTTAAAGATTTATTACATAGCACAAATGACTGTATAGCAAAGTCGATTTTTGCATTATTGAGGGAAATTTATACTGTGTTTGGGGGAAATTTCCGAGGTTTGAACATTTTCTGCACCCCTGCTACTCGGTATTGGCCGAATACTTAGTCCATATTTGGCCGAGTACCGAGTACTCGGCAAACTAGCCGAGTAGGCAGAGTACCGAGTATATAACGAGTACTCGGTACAGCTCTAGTAAAAACATGTTTTCCCATTTGAATTTGCTTTAAATTAACTTAGAATGGCAAATTTTGGTATGTGGATGTTAATTAAGTGTACGCGTTATGTACTTTGGTGGGATTTCACAAAACTTCGAATTTCCCACTGGGAAAGGGTAAGTAAGAAGCCGTTGGTAGTGGGGACCAGACTCCTTGCATTGCGTGTGGGAAAAACCTCTACCAAACACAACAGAACTTTAACTTAGGTTATTAATAATGATATGGGATTTTGAAAACTCATTTAAGTATAGTGTTCAGCAAAGCAGGCAAAGCCTGCTAGTTAGTTTATAAAAATCAAAAATAAGTTAGTATACAAGACCTAGAAATCATGTTGGTACAGATTAGGAAAAATGTTAAAAGATCATAAACATTTTTGTGTCGTGCTGTATAAAAAAGGTAGGCTCTACACACGTCATATATTGTACTGAAATTGGATTAACCCTAAAAACTCGTATCAAAATTGAAAAGAATCAATTATCACGTGTAATGAGTAGTGTATCTGATGTCTTTTGTGATACCCTGTAAAGAGGCTCTAGATGTTAGTTTAAAAAAATCTGCAGAGCGCAAAAGGTCTTAAATCAATGTTGAAGTAATTGTAAAAGAATTTTTTGGCAATATGTTTGTGATGTGCAAACGATAAGTAACGAGTAAGGCTAATCTTGAAGTCACTCAAATCTGAGCAAGTAAAGCATTTCCCTATTTTACCATGTTTTTATTAACTTCTATTCTTGTTTGTTTGTGTGCTTGCTTGTCTGGTCCAAATCTTGCAATCTATTTTTAACTAACTTCCCTACTAGCTAGACATTTGAAACTTTCACAGTAGCTCAGAACCCGGTGACAACACAATACTTCGAAGTCAGATTTTCAAATTTTCGAATAGTTTTCTTTTAATTAATTAAAATAGGAAAATGATAAGCTCCTAATAGCAATAAAAATAGTTATTAAAATATTAGCTATAATTTAATTGTTTCCAAAAAAAATTGACGAGTTCATTTTCTTTCGACATAAAAATAAATACATTTTTAATTCAACGTGAGCTTTAAAAAATTGTAAAAAGTTAAATTATGCATCTGGCAAAAATGGATGTCATTATCACTTTAAAGATTTTCTACACATTGATAAAGTGCTAATGTAGTTCATGATGCAAATATATGTTGTTCTGAAAGGATTAATATTTTATTTTTAAAACCAACTTTTTTTTAAGAATTAAAATTTCCCGTAACTTTTTAACCAAGCACATTAGAGCGTCCATCTTTGGAACATCGATAATAAAGGATTTTCTTGCCAAAAAAGTCGCCAAGTGCAAAAAGTCACCAAATTTGGTGCCATATCCATTACCTGCCTATTGGAGCTTTTTAACGCATTTTAAAGGGAAAATCAAGCTATTTTAACACGAAAAAGAGCTGGAAATGCAGAAAATTGACATTTTATCAACTTACTAAGCCTCTTTGAAAGAATTTATACTAAAATAAATACAATTATTTACAATTTTGTAACAATACACATTGATAAAGTGCTAATGTAGTTAGTTCTATAGCTATAATTCAACAGAAAATTTAAAAATATGGTTTATAAAAAGTTTTTTATCTCATAATTATTTTACTGGTATTTGAATGCTGGCCAGCCTAATTCTATATTTTAATCCACAAAAGATATTGCTTTCAATATGCGATCCTGAAATAAAGTAGGATAAAATACTTTTCATACTACTGGCTATAGTTGTACTTAAACTTGAGCGTACATGGCAATGCATAGAGATGCACGCCACATATACACAAATACATGTACACAGTAAAAACTTACATCACTTGTGAAATATCAAACATTTTCCACTATTGTGGGTGCAACTAGTAAGTCAGTAAGAGCGATAGAGCACGAAGCTCGTAATTGGAAGATTGCAGGTGCAATACTCGAGCTGGCCAAAGACCGTCGTGTACACTAATGGCAGCTGGTGCATGTAAAATCTGTCATGGCCACAATGTCCTCCATGTTCCCTACCAAATTATACCTCTGGGGTCACCGAAGCTGGGGAGCCATACCCTTCATGGAGGATCAAAATCGTGATAGCATGTCTCCAGACAATCCTTAGGGGTGCGTCCCAGACCGTCGCTATTTACCCATTGGGCAATACTAGTGCGACGTTAAACCTAACCAATCAACAACAAACCAATAAGAGAGATTTTGATTTTGACTTCCAATTGCTTTCATTTTATTTTTATGTCGGACCTGTATTGTTACCATGCATGCAGCATATCTCTAGTATGTGTTAGGAAGGGGAGAGATGCGGAGTGAGTACTGAGAGTTTGCCACCGAGATTTATTGGAAGCAACAATGGATAAAGTTCTAATGCAGCCCAAGGACAGTGTATTCTGATCTACTTTAAGTGTTATATGAATGAATTACAACACTTGTTTATCGCCCGTAAGTGTTATTAATAAATAATTTTCACTTTTAGAAAAAAATACTTATAAAAATATTATAGTAAAATAGAACACACAAGTAAATTTTCTTTCCTTTTTCACATTTCTTTTTAGTACGACGGGACTATTTATTTCAATCTGCCATTTTGCGTCTTTACCAGTTTACAGTGTTCCTCTTCAAAAATGCCTGCCAATATCTAATTTTACCATTTAATTTATAACTTTATCTCAAAATATTTTGTGAAATTCGTAAAAACTCGTATTAATTTCTTTTTTCACTTCCCATCGGTGAGGATCGAACTCACAACCTTCGGGTTCGTAGTTGTATACTCTGACCACAGACTGATGTTTTCAGATATTTTTAGACTAAAACTGTGAAATTTATTTAAAATGTGTGTTATTTATAAGATGAGTATATTGATATTAATTATGTTTTTGAGATATTAATGGATTAACATTAATTAATCTGTGATGAATTTTGAGTATAATTTAAATAACGAATAATTGGTTTACAGTTTTTTAATATGTTTTGTTATGAAGAAATTGAAACTATTAATAATAAATATGAAATTGTTATTAAGATTATTTTACTAATTAAAATATTTAGTAAAAATGAGTAACTAAGCAATTTGGGGAAGATACTATACAATGAATGCATTCAAATTTTATTAATTTATTTGGAATTAAAAATCAATACATTATTTGAATATGTGTTTAAGAATTTTACTGAGCACCCTCTATTATTATTATTATTTTTGAAAGGGTGTTAAAATACAAATATAAGTAGTCCTAACTAAAGTAGTCTTACTAAGTTATATTCTGCCATAAACAGAATTTCATCCATAGTTTTTTTTTTTCTGTCTTTTGTTTTGTACTAAAACAGGTGCGAGGCCTTTCAAAGTGCGAGGCCCTGTGTGACCGCACCTGTCGCACACCCCTAATGACAGCTCTGTTTGCATTACTCGTTGGTGCGTCGTTTCTTTTTGTCCTAGAGTGTAATTTATACAGTTTTTTAAGATAGTAAATATATTACATTACAGTAAAAATTTAAAGATAAAAATTAAATAAAAAAGAGATTTAAATTATAAAAAGATTTACTATAAAAAAGGGAAAAATCGTACTGTTAATTCATGACTTGAATATTAATTATATATATCATATCTTGACTATTGCATTACACGTACCTTTAATAATAAGGATATATGTCCATACTGGAAGTTACCTAAAAAAATCTTTAATAGTCGTCTGACGATAGGACTGTCTTATGAGTATTAAGAATTGCACTGTGTGTTGAATTCAATTCGTTAAATGTTTTTTCACTAGACAAACAAAATAAGTTCTAAGTTTTTTCAGCATCTTTAAAGGATTTTGGATGAACCTGTTCACCACCACCTTCTTCATTGCTTAAGTTAGCATCACCAGACAATTTGGAAGTCATGATATTGATATCCCAGTTCACATACTCAACAAAATTGATATCTCCTCTCAGTAGATTCCAGTTGTCTTCACCCATCATTACAATTTCATCGACCTCATTTTCATCAATGATATCACATTGACTGTTTTGGATCTGAAAATCCTCCTTTTAATGAAACAATTTTTTATTGTTTCAGTTTTAACTTGATTCCATGCTAGGGAAATCCTATTAATCGCCTGAAGCACATTTATCCTTTCTGGGATATTTCCTGTTGGGATGCTTTGATGCATGCTGAATTAAATACTTCCTATAATAGTGTACCTTTAAATTTTTTTTTATAATTCCAAGATCAAAAGGTGATCACCTTGCTTGTACAATTCGGGGGGGGGGGGGGGGGGAAGAAAACCACTTTTACATTTTTCACTCTGTTGTGGATAGGCAGTGCACTGATCCATAAAAAGCAAAATTTTACGTTTTTGTTTATTCATGTCGTTATCTACTTTTTTGAGCCATTCATTAAAAATGTTGGCGATCATCCATGCTTTAGTATTAGCTTCATAATCTACTGGTAATGTTTTTACAACACCTAGGTTTCCAGGGCTTTCCTATGATTAAAGGAGTTTTTTTTTTTCTTTTTTTTTTTCACATGATAAAAATTAATGCAATTTTGAGAATTCATTAATTATAATGATTCATTTAAAAATAGTGACCAGCGAAGCGGGCGTAGCCTGCTAGTCACCTATAAATGCGAGAGCATCAAATGATAAAACAGACCAGTTTCATCAATGTTGTAAAAGTCCTTCAACTGATATCCGTCAATTATGGTTGGCAAATTTTTAAGCCATTCATCCACTTTTTCAGGTGGCACATCTTTAGATTCCCCGCTTATCACTTGGCTTGAAATTCCATGTTGAATTTTGAACTTACGCAGCTACCCGGTAGAAATCATAATTCTTTTATATTCAAATTATGCGCAATATCTTTTGCTTTTTCCATTATCACAGATCCACTCACAGGGATATTGGATGCTCAACATTGTGTTACAAACTGAACCAAAATGTCCTATACTTCAGGAAATTTGCCTTCTTGTACTCATAATTTCTTTGAAGCCGAATTTCTGCAAGCTACTACTCTTTCCTCAATTTTCTTTCTGGCATACACAATTCTTTTAAGAGTTGAATATGGGATATCTAATTTTTTGCTAAGCCTGCTTTTTTCAAACCGACATTCTTGTTGATTTCTTTTAAACTTTCCATTTTATCTTTCAAGGAAAGTGCTTTGCGCTTTCGAGACATTTTAAAATCAAGCCATGAAAACTTTCTTCTTTGTCCAAGGCTAAAATTCGGGAATGACCTATTAATAGTAGGCGAGAAAGGGGTACATTGGGACACGGGGCACATTGGGACAAAGGCTTTTATTCCTTTATAATTGCAAAATAATATTTGTAAAAAATCACACTAGATGGCACTTAGTAGTACATCTTCGTATTTGTGATTTCAACTCATTCATTCAAGTCTGCTGCCTGTGAACAAGGTTAGTTTATTTTATCATATGAAAAGTAATTTTTTTCAAGTAAATTAATGTTGATTTTTTAGGTAATAGGAAATAAATATTTTAACTTTTAAAAGTACCATGTGTTTTTATAAACATTAAGCTTTCATTTCCACTATAGATCATTAGACCATGTGCTCTAGAAAATTAGGCATAAACATTTGTTTTGAAAATGACCTGATGGGGTACATTGGGACACCAATGTATGGGGCACATTGGGACTGCTCCAATGGCCCATTCATTTCTAACACCAATATATTTTTATTTATTTACTTATTTTTTGCACATATAAGCTAATTGTATTAATTTTTTTCTAGGTATTCTTTAAATAAATAGAAAATGATTAGAAATTATGAGTCAAAAACTGAAAGAACTAAAATTTCAGAAGAAAATATAGAAAAGGCAATAAATGAAATAATCAAAGATAAACTTTCTGTGAGGGAAGTTGCAATTAAATATTATATACCAAAATCTACAATATTTAATAGATTGAAAAAAATGAGAGAAAATAAGATTGAGTGTGTACTACAAATATAAATTATAAGTTTCAATCCAAATATACATCTCAACAAATATTCACAGCTGAACAAGAACTCTTGTTGAAAGATTATTTAATATCATGTTCTCAACTTGACTATGCCATCAACACGATCCTACATAACATTAAAGTTTTGTGTAGACTTGCAGGGTTTTGATGTGCGTTAAGATATGAATATGCAGTAATGCTTCATAACAATTACATTTTATCATAATTACCTACTTTATTATTATTTGTTATTGTATCAAATTCATTGTTTTGAAAGCCTTTCATTTACTTTAGCAAAATATTTTGCAATATTGTAATTAGATAAATAAAAAGATGGTTGTCCCAAAGTGTCCCATCATTAAATCAGTGTTGTCCCAATCTGCCCCTGCACGGGGAACATTGGGACACTTTTGCATAAGTTATGTTTTAATTATTTCTGTTTGCAAAACACATTAAACAATGCTCATTACACATTTAAGAGGTGACCCATAACACAAGTATTTAAATAAAAATGCACAAAAGCATTAAAACTTTTATAAATAGGAAAATAATATGCTTTTATAAAAAGTGTCCCAATGTCTCCCCTTTTCCCCTATTAATCATAGTGTCAGTCTGGTCATCCTTTCTAAAAATAGCACAACCCCCCATGGAACTTGTACACTATTACCGTGACAACAGATTAGGGAACAAACCCCGGAAGGTCAGAAATTTTTACACAGAGTATAGTTATGATCTTCTTGTGTTCCTTCTTTTGAGATTCTTTCTAGGAAAAGTCCCCTTTATTTAGAATGGACAAATGATGACCGGTCGAAAAAATTTCTGAATTTTAGAAAAATGAAAAAGACGTATAACCGATATTGAATGGTATATAAACAAAGACATTTTGTATTAAAATGAATGGGGACTTGACTAAAAAGATGTATAAATGTAAAAGACGTTGAAACAAGATATCTATAAATGAGAGACCTATAAATGATGCTTTACTGTACTTACTCTCATACAAATGACAAGTGAAAGAAGCTTCAACACGTTTCAAACATTTCTTTTTACTTAATCATTATACTTTAATTTATAACTGATCCCTTTTGTCTTCCAAAAGGCAAAACTTTCACTGGGAAATATGAGGTAGGGTATGTTCTTTGTACCTCTGAAGTTCCGAGAAAAGCTATGAAGTATTTCTTTTAGATATTCACCAAAAATGTCTTAGCTGAAAAGTGTACCTTCGCTGATGTCCATGACTGTCCTTGTTCTATTTGCACCTTTTTTTAAAAGCTATTGCACATGCTGAGAATAAGATTATTTTTTATTCTAATTGAGTAATAGAAATTGGATCGATTTAATGATGTGCTTTTTTCTTTCTTAGTAGTCCTCCTAGTGGCCAGTCCAGTAGTGACCAGATTCAAGCTGTTGTGACCCTTGCTGGTGACAATATCAGCCACGCTGTAAGTGTTCTTCATGAGACTCTTTTCCATAAACATGTTCGCTATCATAAATGGTACCAAAGAAATTTTGACATTTTATTTTTGAGTTGTACTTAGTTTTTAAATACTTAACATTATGTACTAAAGTTTGAACCCCCCCCTGAAATTTTTTTCTGGCTATGGCCTTGAATGGTATCAATTAGTACATTTGGCATAGAATAACCCAGTTGTATGAAAATTCTCAAAACAATTCAGATACAAGATGTTCTAGAAGAAGTATTTCTTTAAAGCCTATCTTAATATTTGTATGCTGCACACACCATAGCAAAATTATTGGGATACACAAAGGATTTTTCTTTGAGAACAGTTATGATTTGCATTAATGATTGGGACCACAGTAAAATAATAAATATTTATAAATAAATAAATAAATCAATAAATTTAATTGATTACTCCTTCCCTCCCTCCTTTTTTTTTTTTTTTTTTTGTGTGTGTGTATACGTATGTTCCTCTCTGATTGGTCCCTATTGGTTGTTTGTGTTGCTCCTCCCCCTCTCGATTTTGCCCTGCTTTCAGTCTTGCTTTTGCCTCCAAGGCAGTAGCACATGTTTGCACCTGATGAAGAAAGGCTACGTCCTTTCTAAACCGGTTGTGCTGGCTTAAAATTTATGGTGTGTGAAGAAGTTTTAATTTCTTTCCACAGTAAAATGTTTATACACATTAGAGAATATAAGTAGAAGGTACTATTTTTTTTTTCTGTGGTGTACATGCAATTTTTAGACAATAAACACAAAAGCAATTTGTTTTATGTGAAACAAAGCCACTCTTGTTAGCACAAATCACCTTAATGCCAAATATTATAAAAGTTGGGAGTATGAAAATTTTTTTTTCTGGGTAGTTATAAAAAGTTGTTACTGAGAGCAATTATTTCTCCAACCAATGAAAAGAAAGTTCTTTATATGCACCGAGAAAACAGTGATAAACAGGAGTCCCTTAACAAGTAATGAATATCATAAAAACCAGTTTTTTGGGCAATCTTTGACTCAATATTTGCAACCCTCTTTTGGATTTCAGTCTTCAGAAGTTGTAGGAAAAATTGGATCAAATGTAAGTTGCACGAAAAGTTGCGTGTAATAGCACCATAACGAGACTAAAAATATTTTTGGTAAAAATTCAGTAAAGAATATAAATATTTTTGGAGCCAATTTCAGTTTTTGGTTATTATAGATAACATTATGAATATCTCCAGGAGCGGACTGGGTCCTCTGGAAGGGCGCATACCTTGGATTTTCGGAGGGTGCAAGTCACTATTAGTTAGTTATATATAATGGAGCAGAGTTTATTTAAGCAGAGTGCATAGAAAAAATGGCTGTTTTTTTCCCCCAGGTCATGGCTCAGGTGTTATATTTATTTAATAGAGGTAACAGATTTGTATTGTTTAGAATTTTTGATATGGAGTAAGTTTGGAATTATTGAATAGTTTTTTTTAAGGGTCTTTTCTATTAAAATGAAATGTAGTAGTTTAATTAGAAATGTTGGAATGTTTATTGTGCTGTAAAGCTACTTGGATGTTATTTTAGTTTGAAAAATAAAGTTGAATTTTATTGTATTTGAGTTCTTATTGAATCATTTAACACATTTAAATTAGGTTAAGTTTTTTAGCCAGGTTCTTATCATTTTTAAAATCTTCCAGTTACTCTACTATTGACACTTTTAATGTCATTTACTTATCACGTTCAAAATTGGTGTATATAGCTTTTGGGGGACTAAAATTGAAGAGTGCATATTGCAAATCTCTGTCACCAGCGGGCGCTTTGACATTTTAATAATTCAATATCTCCAATTCTGATTATGAGTAGAGCTGGACGATATCAGAAATTAAATATCGCGATATATCTCCAAGATAATATCGATATTAATGATATTATCGTTATTTTTCTCAAAAAAAAAAAAAAGACATTTGCTACTTTTAAGGACAAGTGAACACAAGTTTTAATGATGTCAGATTACTTTTAAAATATTATATAAGATGCTGACATAATCATCCTTGATTATGAATTTTTTAATTTAAAAGTTTCACAAGTTATTTGGGATTTACGAAACATTGCAAAATAGGACAAAATTGAGCATAAACGTTCATTTTGAGGATTATATCAGACAATTTTAAAAGAAGTAATTGTTTGAACATCATTGACTATAAATATTCTAATTTCGAAATTTAAGATTTTATCATAGCAAAAATTGGGTGATATGTCACATATAAATATGCATTTTGGGGATTGTTGCACTGGAAATAGTAGCATGAAAATCAAACTACGAAATTGACCCCAATGAAATAAATTAATAGAGTAGAATAAGATAAATATATTGAAGTGAACAGTGGGTAGCCTGTTAGACAGAGATTTGATTCTGTCACTGTGTCAAGCGTTTGGTCAAATTCGTTGAACGTTACACGAGAGATAGAATGAACAGAATTTAAGTTCTTCTCGCAAAAAAGAAAGATGCTATGAGGTTTTATCAATACTTATTTATAACCGGAGGACACTGTAGAACCATTGATTGAATCTAAATAAATCCTTATGGTTTAGCTTTTATGTTTGGAGGAACCGAGTATCGGTGCATTCTATCGTCCACAACTTTTTTAATTTACATGATATTTGTTGGGGGTTTTAATATAAGTAGCTCAATACTTTTGACTGCTTAACTATGCAAATGAATTAAAAAAAAAGTTGTGCATGCGTAGTTCAAAATTATTCAGTAAAAATGCTCATATTTCGTAAGATATTTTACATTTTTGCATTCTAATTCCAGTATGCCGTGTCTAATTTCATATGGCAAATTTTCTCAAAATGGCTTTGCTGTAGGTGTAAGTGATACTCCACGTGTTATATTTAAAAAAGTGGCCTTTAAAAGAAAAAAAAAATGCTGTAGCCTTACAAAAAACTTATACAGATAATTAGAAGAAGCGTCATAATCGTATGCTACAGCCAAAACGCATTTCATGCATTACTTTTTACGGGATGATCCAAAACCCAAAACATTTTTGTTTAATTTTTTTACTCGTCCCCCTTTTCTCTCTAGGGCAAAACTTTTATTGAAATATCTGATGTATAACATGTTGCAGACAATTCATAAAGAATTCTTCTATATACTTTACAAAACGTTTAAATTCAAAAACATCCAAATGCTTATTGATAGATAATGTAGTCGGTCATAGCCTTGAAAAATTCGATAATACAAATTCATTAAGTTTACATAATTAACAATTTTTATTTGAGATATATACATTTAGTTTTAAAATTTTATAAATTATAAATATTTCCGAAACATAAATTTGGGAAATTTTTTAATGTTTATTTTAAAAAATAAAATTTATCATTTAATGAAAATGGAAAAAGCAATTAAAGTATGACCCTTTGTAAATTTTTATATCAGCATCTGAAATGCTATTATTTCTCCTTCTCTCGCTCTCTCTTGCTATACATTATTGTCATTATTAATTCTAGGTGGGCTTCACCCACTTAGCTGACGATTTTTTCAAATAAACCTACTTTTAAAATTTGCCACATTTACCAAATCAAATTATAGTAATAATAACAACAATAAATAAATAAAAGTAAGAGTGACTAAATTGTGTGATAAATAGCCAATAATGAAGAAAGGATTATGTTAAATTTGTGTTTGATCCCGATCTCGATAACAGAAAAGTACAGAAATTTATCTTCATTTTGAATGTTTAATCATTTATATTATATTTAATATAATATCACTAATTTTTTTATTAATTATTATAATCATTTTTCCCTGATAAATCATTCTTCTTTCATTATTTTATTCATTCCTCGAAACGAAAGATATCTATAATATATTAATTTCAATACATTTTTGTAGCTATGATGTCAGTTTCGAGTGCTAGTTTCGGGAAACTTGGGCTTTTATCCTTAAATTTACTTTTCACTGTTATCACGAGGAAAGTAATACCATAGATGCATATTTGAGCATCAAAGACCAGTTCAAAACTGTTAACTATGTTAATTATAGCATTTTATTGTATTGTACAGAAATGCAGTAGTATGTTTAACAGATACAGAAAAAAAATTCCAAATAATAAGTTGTAAGTAATTGAGTGTGGTCAAGTAAAAGAAGCGAAATAAAATTGGCGTTACAGGGTCGCACTAAGGAAAAAAAATGAGTGGGATTCTCCCACTCTAACAAAGAAATTAAGTGGGATTTTCAAAATTTAAGTGAGATTTTTGAAATTTAAGTCAGTAATTATATTTTACAGGGTGTACATGGATCAGAAACTTTAGATTTTTTGTAATTTTTACATATAGCTTCAATTTCTGAGTGTTATATAAGAATGAAAAAGAGTCTGAATTTGTCGTTTTCATACACTCCATATGGAGGATGACCTTGGAGGCAGGTACTGAATGACCTGACCAATGCTGTCTATAGGAAGAGACAGCAGATAAATATTTTCGGGCATGGGGTGTCAAAACATCTCGTGCCCATCCTGTCGGGTTAACCAGGTTTTTTGCACCATGAAAAAAAAATGAACAGCATACAACACATTTTTAGTGCAGTTATTCATATACAGTGAAACTTGAATAATTCAAACTTATTTAGTTCAAAATTCTGGTTAATTTGAATTTTTTATTCAGTCTCTTGAATTTTGTATTAAAATAATGTTAAAAAATCATAGTTAATTCGAATTCTATTTTAAATAACTTGAATTTTTCATGCGATTACCTTTAAAATATTATAGTAAAATTTGTTCTTGAGATTTTTCTCAGCTAAAGTGAGTTATTTTTTTAGCAGTCTTTCAAAAGAAGGATAAGGAAATACAAGAGCATTGTTGCCAATTTAGCAGAATTTCCACTAAATTTAGTGGATTTTTGACACGATTATTGGGGGGGGGGGGAAATAAAGGTTTAGCGGATTGGATTTTACATTGCACTGGTGCTACACTATGGGCAATTGAAATTTTTAGCAGATTTTCATGTGGGCTTTTAAAAGTTTGTGTTGGCAACACTGTACAAGAGTATTTCCTACCTATATCATCAGAAGATAGGGTCCATATACATGAACTCTGAGATGTGTTTTTAATTGAAAGTCATGTCTAATGTAGAAGATTCTATTTTTGTATCAATTGATAGGTTGAAGTCATATGCTATGATACAAAGATTGTACTTAAAGAAGCAGTCAAAAATATGACTATTTTTTAAAAAGTGTTGAATAATTAAGCTCATAAAAAAAATATTGATTTAATGGGGGGGGGGGGGGTAAATGTAGCAATATTCTTAGATATAAAGTTTGTGTTAAATCTTTGATCCTAGAGTTTTACTTTTTTAATTTATCTCTTCTTTTTGACAAAATAGTATATGTAATTCAAATTTTTGGATATTTCGAATTTTTCTCTGGTCCCTTCAACTTCGAATTATCCAAGTTCTACTGTATATATATGTACCTCGGAAGTAAAGGACACCATGTTCATTTTGTGACATTAAGCATTATGCACATTTACTACAGTGGAGATAGGATAATGGAACATAAAACAATGTTCATTTTCTTTATTCATAACAAATGCCATTAATTAATTTCATTTCTAAAAAAAAATCATTTTTGTGACATGGTGTCCTTTACCTCTGGATGTAAAAGAGATTAATTTTTGAAAGTTCAAAAGAGAAAGTTTTTGACTTATTCTTATTTAATGTATTTGAACTTTTAAGTGTACTTACTAGACTTCAAAATTTTACAGGGGGAAGGAATGATTTTTTTTTTTTAAATAAGATATATGATATTTTATTTCCATTTTGACAGTAAAATTTATCTTCTTATGCTGATATTTTTAATGTACATTGTATTCTTTTTTTATATGCAATTAAGTTAAAAATAATTAAGCTATTCTGGGTGTGAAAAAATACTTAAATTGAAATTTAAGTATCGGCCTAATGCCAAATATTTGGTATATGGTATAAGTCACTATTCGGCACAACTCTAGTTGCTACTTTGACTCTAAAATTCCCTGCCCTACCTATATAAGAGCAATGATCCACTTTGTCATTCTGCACTGATGGCACTCTACTGAAACTGCAGTTTGCGCTTAATAATTTTAATTGGCTTCTTTAACGTTGTATTAATGTTTATATTTATGTTCTACGTCAAGTGTGGTTATATGTATTGTTTTTTGTTCTTGTTTCTTTATGTAAAATTTGCTGCTTCTTTAAGAAAGAATGTATATATTTCATTTTTCCTTTTATAGGATATTCATTTGAAAATCCATAAACATTCAATACCTTCTCACCGTACCTTAGTTCAAAATGATTGCCAGTGGAAATTGCAACAGGTGAGGTTTAAAACAATTCTTTGTATCCATTACAGTTATAATTGAATCTTAACATGGATGATGTGTGTATGACTAGTCATGATCTAACGAGGCACGACAGTCTTGTGAGACTATGTGCCACAAAAACTGGTTAGAGTATGACATATGACTCTTGATAAGTGTCAGTGTCATCAAAACCTATTTCTGTATTAATAATTTTCATAATTTTAATTGCCAGCTTAATTGGTTTGTTATAAGATCATCTTATTAAAATTGAAGTGCCCCTGACAATGCTCCTCTAAGACCAGGGACTGACAAAAGTTCCAATATCTTAGGAGCCAGAGACAATGAACTATTTCTAAGACAGCACCTACAGACAATAGGGGCAATATTTCTTTATTCTATTATTAATCTGAGTCATTTATGTGTTATTTTAGATTGAAGAAATGAACTATTCAATCATAAATATATGAAATGCTTCCTCAGTCTACAATAACTTGATCAACAATGGGATATTTTTAAGGACTCTGTGTAAGACTAATTTATTATTTCCTGACAATGTCATGTAAGTTTTCCTGTATTCTTGACACCACCATTTGAACTTCTGTTCGGCTAACCATAATTCATTCTCTTTCGTGAACATAAAAGAATCCATGGCACATAGGGGGAAGAGGGGGCACTTGCCCCCTTCTGCAAAATTCTAATTGGTAAAAAAATAATTATTTTAAAATCATATTTAAAGCTTTAAAATGTGTCGTTGGAGTGTCTAAATTACAGATCAAGAATCAGAATCAGATTAAATTTTCATGATGGGTATCTTTCAAAAGAGCTCACAAATACCTTTAAAACGAATGGTTGAACCATCAATCTACAATAATTTAAAGTAAAGTTATCAATTTTTTTCATTTTCAACATTTTTTTTTTTTTTTAAACATGTAATATCGAGAATAAAATGAACTTTTTTTTGGATATTTAGTGTTATACTACTTCTCTAAAATGGAAATCGTCTGCATTATGATGGAAGATAATTTTTTTAAATAATAATTTTAATAAATCATTTCACTGGCCACAACATACTACCGTAATTTCGGGGAGATATAAGCCATGGCTTTATACTATTTTAAAAGTCTAATTTTGGCACATGCGACGTATCTGACAGGGTGGCGTATCTGTTTTTTTATTTTTACTTCCATTACCCTACTACTGTAGGTAATGGAAGTATTGTATTCGGTCTGAAAATTCGATATCGGGTTTTCACCTGATTTACACGTTTTAAGGTCCCCTGAGTCCAAAAAAGTGGTTTTTGGCAATTGGTCAGTGTGTATGTATGTGTGTGTGTATGTATGTGGAGAATCTTCTGGCTATTATAGCTCAGAAACTAATAAAGATAGAGCTACGAAACTTTAGAATTCAAATATGTCTGGCGTACAGATGAAATTTCCAAATTTTGGTGAAAATTGAAAAACCGGAAGTGGGACATCGGAAACCGGAAGTTGGACCGTAAGTCCGTATCTCAAAAACGGCTCTAACGATTTTCTTCAAACTTGCTATATAAACACTCTATTAGATGTCCTTTCGAATGATATAGTTGGTTAGTTCAAGAAAATTGATAGGCGTCCTGTATAAATAGCTCAATTTCAGGCCTCCCAAGGGCGTTCCTTTAAGAACGGTTGTACGGATTTTTTTCAAACTCGCCATTTTAACTCAATTTTAAATATGCTTTTGTATGTAATTATTGTTTTCCTGTCAATAATTGAGTTTAACCGGAAATGGGACATCGGAAACCGGAAGTTGGACCGTAAGTCCGTATCTCAAAAAAGGCTCTAACGATTTTCTTCAAATTTGCTATATAAACACTCTATCAGATATCCTTTCGAATGATATAGTTGGTTAGTTCATGAAAATTGATAGGCGTCCTGTATAAATAGCTCAATTTCAGGCCTCGCAAAGGCGTTCCTTTAAAAACGGTTGTACGGATTTTTTTCCAAACTCGCCATTTTAACTCACTTTTAAATATGCTTTTGTATGTAATTATTGTTTTCCGGTCAATAATTGATTTTTTGTGAAAGTTGGTATCTCAAAAACGGCTCTAACGATTTTCTTTTTTGGTCACTTTTATGTTTTCTGATCACATTATCTCTCAAAAATGCATACTAATACATGTAATAGCGGGTAATGGAAGTCGTGTGGTTGTTTCACACCAGATTTTTTATTTTAGTAACGCTTGAATAACCACTGATGGTCAGAATTTCACTTCGGGCAATTTATTTTTCGGACGCAATGTCAGCACAGACAGCTTATAGAAATAAAAGTAATAAAAGCGCTGTGGAGACCAAGCTATCTGAGATCAAGCGCATACTCACGAACGGAGTTTGTTCTTGAGCAAACTCCGCGGAAATTGTTCTCAAGCTATAACAATCAGTAGCGCATATGTAAAACATTGGATCTAGTTAATTATAATGACAAAATATCCAGGTTTGGAAACATCTTCGGTGTCGCATAAACAAAACCGCTTCGTATTTCATATCATAAACTCTTGTTGAAAACCCTTCTTCTGAGCATATTAAAATGAGGAATAAAGCTATTCTTAATGCTTCATTAGCCTTTTGAGAGGGGCTCTTAAGAAATCCTATGGTGAAGCATGACAGATGCTGTTACAGCCCTTTTCAAAAAGTTTAGGGCTATGTGAATCAACCTAGGATAACTAAAGTAGTAGGCACCCTAGATGCAAGCCATTCTTCGAAAGGGAATCTCTCTTAAGGATGATTCTCTTCAAAAATCACAAAAAATTTACTGTAATTTTTTCCGGAAAATTTTAAAAATCTGCTATCAGTTCCACCTATTAACCCTCCACCTACAATTAAAAAAAAAAAAAATTGCAAGGGAAGAGAGGGCGAGAAAAAAAAAAAATATTCCTTTTGTGAAAAATAAGAGAGAAATTGGAAGGAATGTTTAGTTCTTTAAACTCTTTTTTGCTGTGTATATTATTCTAACAAAATAACAAAGTTATCTATCAGTTGATGTGTTTCTCAAGGTCAAGGGTGGAAGTGGATCCACATTCTGCTGTACGAAATAATCAAGTTTGATAAACAGATTTTTAGGTACGAAAATTTTTTCTAAATCAGTTTAGGAGAATTAATGCTCAGTTGATTTCATATGTGTTTAAAACTGATAATTAAATACTATATATATATTAATGTATGATTAATGTACATACATAAAAATTTTATTCTATAGATGTTTTGAAAAATTTGTTTTTCTGATGGTATGAAATTTTTATAAGGTTTTATGTGGATGCAGTTATATTAAAGAATTTTTTTGTGTTAATGAAATAATCCTGAAAATGTTTAAAGTAGATAACAGCTCTATATATAACTGTTTAGGTAGTCAATTTATTGAAAGTGATGCTAATGAAATTATTGAAAGGGATGTCCAGCCAATCATGTTTACAGAAAATTTTCTGCAAACTTCTAATTTTAGCAATCACATGCCAATTAATAAAATTAAACCTCTGATAATAGGCTAGTACAGATTCTTTTCCTCCCCACACCCTCCTCAAGACTCAAAATAATTTTGTTTTCCTCTCATTCTGATCATAACTATTTTCCATTTGCAGATGGAAGTGCCAGACTAAGTGAAATTTATTAAATGAATCAAATTTTTGTATTTCTTTTGCAATGGGATATAAAATAAATATTCTTGTAAAACACAAATTGTGTATGAGAAATCACATTGTCAGATCATATCATCATTATAGGCTGCTGTTTTCCGTAGCAAAATGCATGTATTAATATTTATCTATGAAAGTTCATATATTTTCCCTCATTACTAAAACTTTGAATTTTAAAGTCTATAATTATTAATAGCATTTAAAAAAATCTGTATTACATGCTTATAGAACTCACTCTTAAAACACTAACAAGAAGCATTCAGTGGAAGTTCAAACGGGGTCATCCTTTCATTTCAGATATTGAAAAATTTAATCTAGAGAAGTGCGTAAGTGTTTTCAAATAATACCTATTTATTTTTTAATTGGCACTCATATATTATCTATACATGTTTATTGTATTATTAAATCATAACACAATAGTCATTTAATAATAATCACTATTGTATTATTATTAAAATAATACAATAAAGAGCACTATTTCTTAATTTAATTTTCCGACCCTATCATTTGTGTTTTTATGCACACACACTTATATATCATATATATATATTATGTGTATGAATCTGATGTATAACGACGATTCATGAGTGGCCACTGAGTTCTCCATGTCCAGTGGCCACTGGCCACTTCTAAAAATTTTAAGTCTTGACCTCTAATGACCATTAGATGGAGCATTTGTTAGGCATGCAATCTAAGGTCGTTCTTTATATTTCTGTCTCTCTCTTTAGCTTCAAGATGCTGGTAACCACCTCTCCATGGCTCTTCAGATTTTGTCCTCATTCCCAACGAGCAGTACAAACAATAAATATGATTTCCATGCTGCAGAAGAAGTAGTTCATGTAAGTTTGTGCTTATTGTGGTCTAATATGCTTTTGCATTTAAATGAGGTTATTTGTATTTTTAAAAAGAAAAAAAGTGTAACGAACAGATTCTTATTATTAATTTCCCATACTTGCTCGTTGGTCACTTTTTACTTTCTTCACCATACACAACAAGGAACTTGATGTTCCTTGTGGATCGAGCCTCTGGCAGGGCTCGAAACTAAAGTCGGTGAGTCAGGCGTCAATGGCACCTAACAATTTTTTTTAGTTGCCATTTTGAAATAAATTGTTTGCTCATAAATGCGTAGATATATATACATATACATCCAGTGATTCACAATGCTTAGAAATAAACAACGCACAAATATCTTGCAAATAAGAAAGAAAATTTATTAAAAATACATTTTTTTTTTTTTTTTAACTCTGGACGTCTTACATGTCTCTGCTTAACATCATTCCACCCTAAATTAATAGCAGGTTGTGGATTAAATTTTTCTAAACTCGGTTAACATAGATGAATAAATAGTAAATCATAATCTATGCTAGAAGTTAAGACTGTGTCTGTCTTTTCTTATGATTAAGTTGAAATGGCTGAATCACCTTTCACACTCAGCTGTACTTAAGGAATGAAATTTATTACTTTCCTTAGATTAGGAAAGGAAGAAGAGGAAATGGATTCAGCCAGTAAACGCTGCCGAGCACACAGACATGGGATATTTAATTTTTCTTTTGCCCAAAATTTGTAATATTCAAACTCTTCAATAATTGCCTCTTTGTCACTACATATATTATAAGGTATTGCTTTCATTAAATCAGTGAAATGTTCATCAATGTTTCATGTTTTATGCCTCATTTAAGTTTACAATATTGCATTGATCAAGTACATGCAAATTACCAAGGACTTTTTTTACATTGGAATATCTTAGTTCTAAAGCATCCATTAGGTTGTGTAATGTCTGTGTGCGGCGTTCTTTAAATTGACTCAATTGAGTATCATTTCTTGTTACTTTTATTTCTTTGTAATTAACTTCAGCGTCTTTGATTCTTAATTCATTCTCAAACTATTACAAAGTCACTCCCTATTCAGATATCTTTTTTTTTGGGTCTGGTACGATTTCCCAACATTCAGTTTCCCGACGCCACTTTCCCGACAGGTACGTTTTCCTGACAGCTCACATTCCCGACAACTCAGTTTCCCGACAGGTACGTTTTCCCGACAGCTCACTTTCCCGACAGGTACGTTTTCCCTATTCAGATATAATTTTTTTTCAGTTTCTGTTTTGTAGTTTCTAAAGAGTATGTAATGTCCCTTATGGTAACAAACCTTGGTTGGATGTACTCATTGATGTTAGAGTAAGTTTGTAATGTCTTCAATAAGACGAAGAAACATAACGCATAACAGGGTGCAGAAAATGTTCAGACCTCTGAAATTTCCCCCAAAATACTGCAAAAACCTAATATCAGAGGGGTTTTTTTTTTTCTAAAGGTTTGACATTTTCTGGGTGGGGGTGGGGTGTTAGAAAGGGAAGATCTTTCTTAAGTCCAAATACTCGGAGAGATTTTTATACTACAAGTTTTAATGGCACCAAAAGTTGGCAAACTAATTTATGTCAAGATGCATCTACATACTATAAATTTATGTGTAATTCTATGCAGTAGCTCTTGAGATAGAGCCTTTCCTGAAATTGTGGAAATCAATGTATAACAGCACCACCTGTTGTGCAATTCACACCAAAAGTCATTAAGTACTAATTTATATCAAGGTGCATCTGCATAAAAATTTATATGCAATTTCATGCTGTTGTTCCTGAGATATAGCGTTCCCTGAAATTGCAGAAATCACTGTATAGCAGCGCCACCTATTGAGCAATTGGCACCAAAATTGATACTCATTTTTGTCAATATGCATCTGCATATTAATTTATATGCAATTATGTGCAGTAATTCCTGAGGTGTAGTAGCCATAAAATATTTGTCACACAGACATACAGACAGGTGGACAGACATTTCCTGAAAATAGTCAAATTTTGTTCTGGGACTCTTAAAAGATGTAAATCCTTTGAAAACCGGAAATCAAAAATTTTTAGGAATCCAAGAAAGTAAAAAAAAAAAAAAAAAAATACTAAAGAATAGTATGTATGTTACTTTAATGCAAGTACTTTTAAATTAAGTAAATAATATAAATAAGCTTAAGCATAATTTTAGATTAATAACAATTAGTAATATAAAATGATTGGGTTTTTTAAAACATCCATAACAGAATAGAAATTAATTGCTAAATTTAAAATAATTACAAGGAAACTAAACAAGATATAAAAAGAAGCAACTCGTTCAAAAATTTATGTTTAATCATAGCTAACTTCTGAAATACTTTTTTACTTTCTCGTACCCATAAGGTAGAGAAAGTATTGTTTTTGGGTCAAATTTTCGAACGCGAGATTTTGTTATATTTACACGTTTTGAGGTCCCCTGAATACGAAAATCATGTTTTTAGCAAATGGTCTGTGTGTGTGTCTGTCTGTTATCAGCATATCTCAAGAACAAATTGTAGCAGAAAGTTCAAACTTGGTATTCTAATTCTAAATGTGTATCATATAAGGATGCTACAGCAAGCTTTTCGTTAAGATCAAGCAAATGGTTCGTGTACAGGGACAATCAAGAAAAATTTAATACATTACGTGTATGGGGGAAATTGCAGGAAAGTAAAGTTTAACGTCTATAGACTGCACTAAACCAAATGAAACAAATATATATTTTTTGTAATAGAGATAGTTAACTGGGGAAAAAAAATGTGTATGTAGGAGCCTCGCCTCTCCCGCTGGGGGGGAAGTTTCTCGAGGGGAGTAAATTTTCATGATGGGTATCTTTCAAAAGAGCTCGCCAATACCTTTAAAAAGAATGGTTGAACCATCGATATGCGATAATTTAAAACAAAGTTATCGATTTTTTTTTACTTTTAACGAAAAAAATCTTAGGAAAAAAAAAAAAAAAACTTTTTTTTTTTTTTTTTTTTTTTTTTTTAATATTGAGAATAAAATGGGCATTTTTTGGATATTTGGTGTTATACTACTCTCTAATATGGAAATCGTCTGCATTATCATAAAAGATAATTTTTTTAAATAATAATATTAATAAATTATTTTTTAAAAACAGAATTATTTTTTAATAATCGAATTAAATTCTATATAAATGTAGGTGCATTAATAAAACGGGGTTGAGGGGGGCAGTAGCCCCCCTCACACAGAACTAATTATCATATAAAACTCTTCAGAAGCCTAATATGAATTGTTTAACGCAGGTTTACATTACAGTACTCGTTATCTTACCTTTTAATCTGCAACCTGTATTTATAGTATTAAATTTCAGGGTAAGAGAAAGTTGTGTGGGTGACACACTAGATTATTATTTTTTTTATTTGCTTATGGTTTGGTGGGTGAGGAGGGAGCAAATTGATGAATGCATAATCAGAACTGATAACTGAACTTTTGTATATTGTTTTATTGAGACTAAAAACACTACAAAATGATGGTTTTCTTCTTTCTCTTTCTTCCCTCCCTTTCACTATCGGCTAGAATAAACAAACACATCATTTCACACAGAGGTCTGCACCGGCTGGAATTTTGAGGCCCGGCCCGTTTATTTTTGATGACAACAACCTTTGATAAAAGGCTAAACTTTTAGAAGTCTTATTAAGCAGAAACACAATCAGTGAAAACTTTTAAGTCTATGAGTTTAGATAGAAAGGATTTGATTAGTAATTAAATGTGTTGGCTCAATTGAAAACAACAATTTTTTTAACTTAATAAATATGAATTAATTTATAATAAAAGTACCTTTTATGATGCTCTGTTAATCGCTATAGATCTTTCAGGGCGATCCGCCCCTTCTTCAATAGCTACATGGCTGTTGTCTTTTGTTGAAACTGGTCTCTCATCGTGCTTCTCTCTCTCAGTCCCGCTTTTCATAATTTGGCGCCACACTCCGTCCAAATCGGCGCGCGACTCGTGCCCGTTACATGCAGAAATGTCTCTCATTATCTCTATTGTCTCACGGTAAAAAGCGTAGAGACAGTGAGACAATAGAGATAAGGAGAGACTTTTCTGCATGTAACGGGCACGAGTCGCGCGCCGATTTGGACGGAGTGTGGCGCCAAATTATGAAAAGTGGGACTGAGAGAGAGAAGCACAATGAGAGACCAGTTTCAACAAAAGACAACAGCCATGTAGCTATTGAAGAAGGGGCGGATCGCCCTGAAAGATCTATAGCGATTAACAGAGCATCATAAAAGGTACTTTTATTATAAATTAATTCAAAGTTGGTCTGTTTTTAAGAATTTAAATTTTAAATAGGTTAATAAATATGATTTATTCAAACATTAGTATATAGCAATAATTAACAACAATTAGATTCAACAATATAGAAACATAATTTATCATATTTACATTACCACAATATCAGTTGGTAACAGAAAACTTGATGACAAAGTTGATAACAAAACTTTTTTGAAAAACATTCAATTGTAAAGTTCTTGAAACAAAAATAAAATTTACATTTTATTATGATGAAAAATCACTTGAAGAAAAAAAAAAATGTAATATTTCTAGGTCACTAAATGACCATACAAAACGAAAAAACTTGATTAAGAAATTTGTAAAGGTAGAAAACTGCATTTAAATATTTAATTAATTAATATCGCATAAACATCAGGGTTGCCATCATGACCACTGAACTATAATGATGAAACTTAGAAAAACGATGAATTGACAAGCTCTATCTCACGGTTGCCCTGTTGACCAGTGAGGGGGAAAATGACACGACGAATTTACATCTCACGGTCGCCAGGTGACCAGTGAGTTTAAATGCAGATTCAATCTGAAGATAAAGTCTCATCCTTAAAGAAAGTTCTGTAAACTTAATTTTAATCAAACTTTAAAAAAATGAAGTTTCTATTTCGTAACTAACTTTAATTGTATCAATATACTGTACATATTAAGATTACACATTATAACAGAAGAATATAGCTGTTGGCTTGTTGTTTAATATTAGACAGTTCATTTTTTCAGCGGATTTTATTATTATTATTTTAAGAAAATAAATGTTCAAAATTTTCCCAGGCAGTGAAAAATTTCTCCCGAACCTCGTTCACACGTTCGGATATATTCTGCACCCCTTTAAACGTTTATTTTCATAACAACCTAAAGAAGTAAAATAGGATTTTATACTACGCTTACTCGTTTTTCAATCATTTAAATTAGGATGATGACGCATGCAAAGATATTCAATGTAAAACAAAAGTCCGTGTTCATTCAGAAGAAAGAGGGTGGTGACACTTATGAATTATGACCACAACCCCAGTGCTGATAATGTGTTTTTCTTTTTCTCCTTATTGAAAGAAAGAAAGATTTGTGACCTCGAGACATTTGGAGAGTAAGTTGAAATGCTAAAAACAAAAACTTTCGATATGTCACATGCCTCATTAAAAATAGTGAAATAACAGAAAGTTAGGTGTAAAATCATGGTCGTCAAAACGAAATTTATAGTTGCAAAATACGACTAACGACTGCAAATTTCGAGCCCTGGCCTCTGGTCTTCAAGGGGCTTCCAAAGAATCTTAATCTCTAAATATATATATCTGGTGAATATGTTGTGTCATTATTTTAACCTGAAACATTCGTTGTACTTCAATTCTAAGAGTTTAAGCCATAAGTTTTTGAGGTTAGCGATGGACTAAAATTGAGGTTGAATATACTTTTTAGTACAAGCATACTGGTAGTTGTTCTTAAGTATTTAATCTTTCTCAATGCACTAGTAACACTAGCACACTAAAATGATTTTTATAAATCATACTCAATGTGCATTTGAAATTTGATTTGATTTTTTCATTATTAAAGTTAAAGTTGAGTAATAACAGTATACATGTGTGTGTATGTCACAGATTTATCAAAATGTCTCCACATTAGCATCATGATGTAAAATTTTAATGTTGCCCGTTTGTAACACCCTGCATATTAGAATAACAACAAAGTTTAAATTTCTGAACAACTTGCTAAATTGTTGTAGAATTCCTTATACCCATTGGTACTCAAATAATAAGACCAACATGACCACCTTGTCAGATATTTTTTACTTCTTATAAATTTTTAAATTATTTTTCTTAACTATTTTAACATTAGATTTTAAAAAGTCTTGAGCTTGTTGTTTGTTATCCAGGTAGTGAATAACCTGATGAGTTGTTTGCAACGAGGACGAGCTTGTTTACTCATACCAAAGAAAAGAACTATCACTGAACTTCAGCACAGCAGAAACATGGTGAGAAATTTCTTAATTATGTTTTCAGTAAATACAATCAACATTAAGCATGTTGTCTGCAATATTTTTCATTCTTCTCCAGAAATCTCTACAGCCTCCCCTTCCGGGTGATCTTGCCCTCAGTTTCTATGTTCAGTCCCACAAACTTGTGTTTGCTGTCTACCATATTCTGTCCAAGGAAGCTCAAGGACCACCTAAGTTCGACGTCTTTCAGGTGAGTTTTTTTCATCTCTGTTTTATAGAGTTGACAAAATCAGGGGGGGAGGGGATTCTGATCCGAAATTTTCAACATTTTGAAAAATATTCGTATTGAAAATTTGCCCTCTGACAAAGATACTTCACTCTCAGGGAATGAGGTAACGATATACAAAAATATACAAACGATATACAAAACGATTGTAAACGATATACAAAAATACGTATAAAAAAGTTTTACACTACCTCCCATTAATTTCAATACACCTGTGATTTTTTAAGTTTTACATCAAAATAGTGTAAATTTTGATACTTAAATGCAGTATTCACTTAGCTGTAGTTAGCAAGATTACTTCCAATAATTTTTGCATCAAACATTGTCTGTAAAAAAAGGAGAAAATAACTTTTTTGGCACTTTGTTACAAAACGAACATTTAAGAGCAAAGTGTACTCCAATTGAACAATGCATCCTATTATGCAAAATACGCAAGAATGACGGTTGTGGCATGTGTATGAGTGACGTGAGTTGTTTGATGGGATGTTAGGTAAATGTGTGCATGCTCAGGTTTAAAGGAAAACCAGTTAATAAAGCTAGGCTGCAATATTAACCTTTATTAAAAAGAGACTTGGCGCTGGATTATTAAAACCAATAAAAATTACAACGTTAGGAATGCCGAAGAGAAAAAATATAGGAAGCATACAGCTGTTTCGGTAGCCTTTAGCGTACCGTCTTCAGTACATAAAGAGATAACTGGAACTGGAGAAGTGCTCATATATATAGAAGAGGGACCGAATTCTGTTCAACCAATAGGATTACGGGAAAGGTGCGGAGAGTGACCAATAGGAATTTTAGAAACGCTAGTTGTGTAAACTGTATAAAAATTAAGAATATGTGGACCGAATATAAAATTTCCAACACTCAGACAAATAGGAAACAGCGAAAACACAAGATTTTTATAAATGTAAAAAGCTTCAAAGAAATCGAGTTCATGAATGGAAATTATTTTAGCTGAATCAAATTTAAAATTATGATTTCCCTCCCAGCAATGCTTAGAAATAGCCAATTTATTGGTTTCTTGTTTATGGACGTAATTAATATGTTCTTTGAGACGGAATTTGAGACTGTGTTTAGTATGGCCAAAACCGCATTGACAGGAAATACTATAGATGCCCCAAGAATTATACCTATTGATCGGATTTTTTAGCTGAGAAAAGGTGAGTTTATTGAAAGACAAAAAAGTTATTTTAAAATCATGTTATTTAAGAATTTTTGCTGAGATACTGATATTAGAAAAGACTGATTTAGTGGATGAAGTACGAGGAAATTGTAATTTTTCGATAGCTCTGTCTATAATGGGAAGATTATAACCTCTGTCACTTGCTATGGCTTTCAGATATTTGATTTCAGAGTTTAATAAAACAGGATCAGAACGAATATTAAGCGCACAATTACCAAAAGTATAGAAAGCAGCCATTTTTTGGGCAGGTGGATGACATGAACGTGCATGGGGAGGTAGAGAGACTAAAATTTTTACGATAAACAGTGGTGGAAAATTCATCTACTGTGCAAGAGACAAGGGTATCAAGAAAAGGAAGTGAGCTATCTATGGAATTTAAAGTTTCTAACAAGGATACATTCAAAAGGTGTCGTCTTCAAAAAATATTGAAAGAAATATATGTGATTCTACTCTTCATAAAACACCAGAAAGGGAAATAATTATCGGCTGAAATGAATGACAGCGACTACAAAAAATTATCAAAATTAAGCATATTTATCGATTTCACACTGTTGAGCAATTGATTTTGAGTACTTAGCAGAGAAGCAAAACACGGTTCTGTTCGTACACGGCAATCTCGGTGCTAGCAAACTTATTGCCTAACAGCGCTAAATTGCCAAAAATGCTTAAGTTTGATAATTTTTTGTGGTCACTATAATTCATTTCAGCCGATTAATTTTTTCACTTTCTGGTATTTTATGAAGAGTAGAATCACATATATATATTTTGTGTGTGTGCCGGTCACTTGTTTGTGTTTATTGTATAGAATAGGTTCTTTTTCCATTATGGTAAAATGGAGTTTAAAAAGGTTTTTTTTTCTTCTTCTTCAGAGCAGAATGCTTTATAAAAATATAAGGAAACTATCAGTTTTAAACAAGAAATATATTTTAAAATTTGCTTTTTTTCTTTCTTCCAGTTTGAATTTCCCCCACCAAGAACGAAAATTACACATCCCCTGGGATAAGCCACAATAATTTTTTCACGTAATTTATGGGCTATAGTGCGTAAACAGCATCGCTGACACTCTATAACAAAAAAAGATGCAGCAAAAAGGAGTAATGCAAACTGGACACAAATTGACATGCATACAGGTTTCGATAGAAAATGATAAATTTTAAAGTTTGGCTGCCATCAAATGAGCATGCGACGCATCTTAACTATGCAATTGGCAGAATATTAAAAATAAGAAATTTTGATTCCAGGTCATAAATACTTCGAGAAATTTATTCCGTCTACTCAGATAGACAGTAACTATACCTCGCATACAGGTGCGTAAACAATATGCACAGATGTCAGCATTTGAGCTCAAAGAAGCTGGTTGGTCTAATCTGCAAATTGTTTGACAATTGGACAGGAGCGATGCCACTATTAGATGATATTGACAGGAGTGGGTGAACCGTGGCTGAACACAGCGTCAGGGAGGAAGCGGTAGGAAGAGAGAAAACAGAACATGAGAACCAATCAATCGTCAGAGTGATACTTAAAGCTCCAATTCATCATTTTCATCGATCCTACGTGCAACTGGTACTTCAGTGACTTCAAAGGCCATTTATATGCGGCTCAGAGAAATGGGGTTTAGGTCACGGAGCTCCTTGTTTTGGACTACTATTAAACTTTGTATACTGACAAGCACGTTTATAGTGATATAAGGACCGTTCGAACTGGAGACGCCCCGAAAAAAGGAGGGAATCCAACCTGACTGTCGCCAGCTATACAGCCCAACAATCAGGAGTTATGGTCTGGAATATCATTTAATTCTCTTTGGTTGTCATCCATGGCATCTTTACAGCACAGCGATATGTCAACGACATTCTACGTCCCATTGTGTTTTCCTTCATGTCACACAATCCTGATCTTATATTTCAGCATGATAATGCACACCCGCACACATAGATAGTTTCTACTGCTTGTTTTTCTGCATGTCTAACATTATTTTGGACAGGAAAGTCACCGGATCTCTCTTCCACTGAGGGCATTTGGAGCATCATGAAAAGGGTCCTACAACCAGCTCGGGATTTTGCCAGTTGGACAGAATTTGACATGGTATCTCACAAAAACACATTTGCCGACTCTATCAATTAATGCCAAGCCGAATAACTGCTTACATAAAGGTTAGAAGTGGACCAATGTGATATTGACCTGTGGGTAATTCCATTTTAAATCAACAAATTTTCAAAAAAGTTGTTGCATGACAATTTTTGATTTTGATGACAATTTGCATGTGCTTTCCCCATACCTTTTTGACCACAAAAATATATTTTTTTTATTTAAAAAAAAATTACCCTTTGATATGAAGGCTATTTTTGTCGTTGCCAACAGCAAAAATTAGATATTTTGATGCTTTGCTTTATGAACTATAACTTTTTTCCTATCAAAGCTATCAAACTCAACTATAGCTCATTGGAAAGCTAAAAAAAAGATATTTTTCCATATGGTATCAATAAATTTGAGATTTAAAAACAAAGGTTATTTTTTTAAGGTCAAAGTTTGCGATGCAAAATTAATTTTTTGCCACTTTTGAAAATTAAAAAACCTATGAAGGGCTTGGAATAACAAGCCCTCTTTTTTTTCTTATATACATATATAAGGTTGCTTATTGTATTAAAAAGTTTGGCTTGTTACTCTGCCCCCTTCACAAGATACGACCCCCCAAAGTTGCAAATTTTCTAAAAAATCCAATTTTCAATGCTAAAAAAATGCATGTGGGGGGCAAGGTAAATTTTTTTTTACTTGTGTGATTTTAAGTACTTCATACAATCTTTCAAACAAAAAAAAAATTACTTTGTTATTCAAAGGCGTTTGGCAGCTATAAGGGTCTGAATTTTCAAATAATCACACTAAAACCATCCAATTTTTTCATGTACTTTTTTTTGGAAACATGTCATTTATTATTATTTTTTTTTATTTGATGGACTTAGATTGACCTCACAAATAAGAATATATCATATTCCTACTTTTCCTCATTTATAGTAATCTATTTGCCAGTAAAAGCTATAGAGGATTTTTATCAGAGAGATGCCTGTAGTCGCATGATGCCTGGAAAAAAGGACTGTATTTCTGTGAGAGGAATGAATGGGGAAAAGTCAAACCTTCAAAAAAGGCTCATTTTATGTGACTTGAAGGAACTTTACATACATTTTAAAGAAAATTATCCTGATTTGAAAGTAGGGTTATCTAAATTTGCCGATCTTAGACCAAAATTTTGTGTGTTAGCTGGAGCATCTGGTACACATTCAGTGTGCGTTTGTTTGTACCATCAAAATGTAAAACTTATGCTATCAGCGATTAAAAGTGATCATAGCTACAAAGATCTGCTGCAGATTATGGTCTGTGATACTGAAAATGAGAATTGTATGTTTTCGGAATGTACTGCATGTCCAGGTGTGGATGCCATTTTATCACTGATTTCTCCAAGTAACAGCACCCAAATTGACTTGGAAAATGATGAATTTGAGGATTTGCAAGTTTCATATAAGCAGTGGATGTCCACAGACAGATGTGAACTGACATCATGTGTGCTACCTTTACAAGAATTCTTGGTTAAGTGTTGTGAAAAACTTGAGCACCTAAAGAGCCACCATTTCATTGCCAGTAAACAAGCAGCATTTCTAAAATCAAAGAAAGAAGATCTGGATAAGGGGGGATTTTTGATACTTGGAGATTTTTCAGAGAATTTCTCTTGTGTTGTTCAAGACGAGGTGCAGACCTATCACTGGTCAGGTGTGCAATGTACGCTTCATCCTTTTGTTGTCTACTGGGAAAAAGATGGAGAAATTCAAACTCAAAGTTTTTGCTTTGTAAGCGACTGCCTTGACCACAACACAACTACATTCTACGCCTTTCAAATGATCCTTGTTAAAAAACTGAAGGCAGATCATGCTTTAATTTCAAAATTATTCTATTTTTCAGATGGATCTGCCGCACAGTACAAAAACAGGAAAAACTTCATTAACTTGAGCCATCATGAACAAGACTTTGGGATAAAAGCAGAGTGGCATTTTTTTGCTACATCGCACGGGAAAGGCCCTTGCGATGGGATTGGAGGAACAGTGAAGAGGCTAGTGCGAAAGGCTAGTTTGCAACGACCGGTCAGTAATCAAATCTTGAATCCATTAGATGTCTTTGAATACTGCACTGAACATATTAATAGTGTAACGTTTTTCTATGTTTCCTGTGATGATGTTAATGCAGTAGGAAAAGTTCTTGAGGAAAGATATAAAACAGCACTATCATTACCCCAAACTCGGTCTTTCCACAGCTACATTCCACTCAACAGAAATATCATTCATGCCAGACGTACATCATTTTCTTTAGATTTTACAACCTTTCATGTCATCAAAGACGAACCTATCAACCTTAGATTATCCACACCAACAACCCGACCAAAGTTGTCCGATTATGTTTGTTGCGTATATGATGGTGACTGGTGGCTAGGAGAAGTGGTGGAAATAAAGGTATTTGATGTCGAAGAAGAATACAGGATCCACTTTTTTCATCCTAAAGGACCTGGAACATCGTTTAAAAAATCAAGTCATGATAACCAAACTTGGGTTCGGTTTAAAGATATTTTGAAAATCCTGACTGCGTCAGAACTATGGTCAGCACAGGGAAGAGGTCATAATATCACACCTGTGATGAGTGAACATTTGTCAACTCTTCTCTATGAGACAATAAACCACTGAACAAAAAAGTTTTGCATGTTTTGAGAGGTAAGTTAAATTCTATATACCAAGATGTTAGAAACCTTAAATTAGCTTATCAAAGTTTAAATGTGTTCTTAGACAACTCTTCTTAGTCTTTTTAGTTGTTTTCACCATTTAAAACTAACAATTAAGTAAAAAATAACTTTTCACTAACACCTAAGATTAAGAAGTATGAAAATAATTGCGTTGTTTCAGTATAATTATTTGAAAATTTAGACCCTTATAGCTGCCAAACGCCTTTGAATAACAAAGTAACTTTTTTTTTGTTTGAAAGATGGTAAGAAGTACTTAAAATCACACAAGTAAAAAAAAATCTACCTTGCCCCCCACATGCATTTTTTTAGCGTTGAAAATTGGATTTTTTAGAAAATTTGCAACTTTGGGGGGTCGTATCTTGTGAAGGGGGCAGAGTAACAAGCCAAACTTTTTAATACAATAAGCAACCTTATATATGTATATAAGAAAAAAAAGAGGGCTTGTTATTCCAAGCCCTTCATAGGTTTTTTAATTTTCAAAAGTGGCAAAAAATTAATTTTGCATCACAAACTTTGACCTTGAAAAAATAACTTTTGTTTTTAAATCTCAAATTTATTGATACCATATGGAAAAAGATCTTTTTTTTAGCTTTCCAATGAGCTATAGTTGAGCTTGATAGCTTTTATAGAAAAAAAGTTATAGTTCATAACGCAAAGCATCAAAATATCCAATTTTCGCTGTTGGCAACGACAAAAATAGCCTACATATCTAAGGGTAAATTTTTTTAAAATAAAAAATATATATTTTTGTGGTCTAAAAGGTATGGGGAAAGCATGTGCAAATTGTCATCAAAATCAAAAATGGTGCTGCACACCCCATTTGTTGATTTAAAATGGAATGACTCCTGTTTAGTTTGTGAGACCATTTTTCTTAATTAAATCATCCAAATTTTCTGAAACTGTAATTATTTTTCTCCACGTGTACATCACATCTACCAATTTTTGTCACGTTTGGATAACTCCTTGGTGCATCTTGTTGTTTTTTTTTTTTTTTTTTTTTTTAGTTATAGAATGTATTTTATATTTTTGGACTACCCAATCTACAAACCTAGGTTGTCTTTTTTGGACTGCTTGATTTCTTTGTTTGGTGTTCAGATTTTTTATACCTGAAAATGTACCAAAAACATCCACAAAACAAAGATTGAAAAGATTTATGAATATCAAAGTTTCTGATACCTATCTCTTCATAAAATTCCAGTTCATGAAAATGGGTCTATTTCATAAAAGTAGCAAAAGAGTTTGTTTAGTCGTAAATAATCTTTTTTATAATATGTTTTCATGTGCAAAACCTGCCTCTACTTCTCTCAGCAGGGGTCTGTTCAGAGGTTAAACTGGGTCCATTAAAGGACCCTTCACAAAAATTTTCCTCTTAGCATGTTCATTACCAAGCTGAAAATTGGAGTTTCATGTGATGGTCTCCATGAAAGTTGATCTCTTCCCTAGTAGCCAGTATAAATATTACACGCCATTTTGCTGTGGCCGCTATAATACTCTGCTTAGAAACTTGATAGTGACATCCATGCGATAATGTGTGATCAGCCGTTTAATAAGAACTCACATCACATGAGATCACATGATTGTCAATTAGCATGTTAAAAACAGACCTTTGATAAATCTCTTTCATTTAGAAAACTAATTTTCCTTGGAGTGTAAGGATGCCTGAGTAATTGGATGTGCTTTGCTGTATTTCCCTAAAAAAAACTGCTGTTCAGTTTCTAATTTATAAAAGGTTTCTGTGCGTATGTGTAAGTTTAGTTCTATAAAAGTGAACCTTCATTGTCTAAAATGAAATCTACCTTTAACCTTTTCTTTCCGGCACGAATCTGAGAAAATATAACTCCAGAATACGGCGCTTATTTTCAGAATTCCCCCCCCCCCCCTTTCTAGAAACGAAAGTGCACGGGAAAATTTCTCTCCTGTTGTTCAAACGCACGGACCCTCGCAAATTCTGGGGGAAGTTAGGGGTTTTTGAGCTAAATTTTCTTTGGCATAGTCGGTAAAAGTAAAACAGTATTTATGATGCGGCTATTTTTTTTTTACGTAATTTAAATCATTATAATTATATTTTTAAGAACTTCTTTTCACCTCATATACCATTTATTCATTTGCACTTCTATCATATGTTCATTATAAGCTGTTACATAAGATGTACTGAAAGGACAATAATTTTATATAATAACTAAACATTTAAAAAATTTTCTTCTTTCTAACAAAAAAGTTTTTTTTTTCCCTTATGCGGGTAAATTTATATAAGATATACATATGCTAGAAGAGAGATAAGAATGGAGGTGAGATAATATAAATATGTCTGTTAATAATGGAAAGCTAAGCAACTTAAATAAAAAGCAATAATAATCTTACGATCAGCTTGTATAATTCGCATTTAATCTTGCACAACCCAATTTGTATTTTCGGAGTTTCTATGAATAATTAAAAATTTTAATAAAAATAATAATCATATTAATACATTATAATATCAAAGCAATCCCAAAAACAAATATTTAATGAGAAACTACAAGAATTTATTTAAAAACAAAAATAAGAAGAAGAAATAAAAAAAGAAAAAGAAATTTAAAACAAAGTTCATTAAAAATAAAGGGGAAAAAATAATGTTGGTTTTAGGATTATGGACGGTAGGATTCTAGTCTTGGGAATGTGTTTAGGGCCCTAGCCCAATTTAAGCAAGTTTAAGAGAAAACCATGGAAAAATCCAAACAGCTAAGGCGACAAACTCGACCTGGTATCGAATCTGAGAACTCCCGTCTATCAGCTTTGGAAGCAGAACCTCTCAGCAACTGTTAACATGAGAAAAAATAAATTTCCGTATGTTCGAAATTTTGTACACAATAAAAAAAATTTCTTAAATTTCTTATTAGGTTTATACAGACTTTCTACAGTAAAGTGGCTTGCCTTAAAAATTACATAATCAAAATTATAATTGAATTATGAAATTTGCATATTTTAATTACAATTTTTTTTATTTTATACTAGCAAGCTTTACCAGCTTCATTGACCACTATATATTATTAAATTGAAAAAATAATGATAATAAATATAATATAATAGCAATAAAAAATTTAAAAAAGAAGCTCTATGAAAACGTTTATAATTTTGCTTTGTGTACCTATTGTCTGCATCGCCTTCCGCACCTCCCTACTTCAAGGCCGGATTCCTACTGTCTTCAGCAACCTTTTACCCGAGCACATTATTTTAGATATTTATCGGACAACAGGTGGTGATATCATAGCATCCATTAAATATTTTAGTTTTGAAACCATAAAATATTATGGATTTTCTAGCTCCCATTCTGTAATAATAAATTACAGCTACAATGAATTTATAATTTTATTACTATTAATTGTATTATAAAAAATTACATAAATTTATTTGTTATATTTTTTAGTTAAATTTAAAATTTAATAAATTTATAATCCTTTCTGCTATATTGTAGTTTGATTTCGATAAATACAACCACGTGAAACAAAAAAAAAATTCAACTTTTAAAGAAATTAGCTAATTAAACAATAATAATTAAATAGTAAAACAGCCGTTAAGAAACGCAGAGGATTGAAATGAAAGAGAAATAACCAAGAAAATGAAACAGAGAAATCTATGCATAATAAATAAATAAATAAATAAATAAATAATTTAAAAAAATTATGTGCAAAAATTGCAAAAAATCTCATTGAAATGTACCCCCCCCCCCCCCCCCCTCTGAATAAGACCCTTAAATCTTAGAGTCATAAAAGAAATAAAATTAAAATTACTGAAAATAAATTGCAGTCAAACACATCTAAAATCTGGAAAGAATAAGGAACAAGAAAGATATTTCGAACAGCACAAAAAAAAAGAAAGCCTATATGTCGCCAAGAAATAAACCAAGAGTTCTCCAGACTGCCAAACGCAAAAATTTCGTTATCATCACGATAGAGAGTAGGTGTTGCGACACTCCCGCAGGAATAATAGAGAATGCTTTGTCCATCTCGAGTGATTGACGCACCGTTTCTCTGAGAGGGAATAAAAATCTTGGGTACAACTGCTGTAACATAGCCGGGCTTTGGTCTACATGAAGTTTGGGGTCCAGCTGTCGGATCCGCTGTAAGGAAAAGGTTAATTGTAATTTTGTTTTGCAAAATTACATTTTTCATTTTTTTTTTAAAAAAAAGAAGACCCTTGTTGAGAAGTTCAGCAGGACTTAATTTTCATACTAATATTTGATTCACAAAATTATATGTATTTTTCACAGTTTCCCAAAAACGGGAGACTGCCTGAAAAGTCTGGACAGAACCCTGCTCAATGTGACATGATAATGGAATACACATCCTGATATTAGACATTTCTCACATTTCTCGATGTAAAAGGCGATTAAAAAGTCAGTTTTTTCCTCTAATGATTGGGAAGAAAGAAAAATGGACATTTTCATGTTTATTTCTTAACTAGCAGGCTTTGCCCGCTTTGCTGGTCATTATATTTAAAGGAAACACTTTTCTAGATAGCTTTATGAAAAAAAGAAAAATATATATATACTGAAATCACTCAAAAGTTCGCTTTGGGTTCCCGCTGCCGCATCCTCGCAGTCTCCAGTACCTGCCCCTATTTCTTGCGACAATGGGCTTACCCATGGGCTTCCATTTGGGTGCTTATCATATATGACAGTTTCGATACGGACAATATCGAAAACTTTGAAGTAGCCCTTTTATATTTGAATCCCAGTTACATATGAACAACATTATGTGTCATGTACATAATATTTACTTTCAAGTTACTTCCTATATTTATTTGATTTAATCGATCAACCATAAAATGACAGCAATTTCAAGCCAAATATAATATTACAATATGCTATGATCGGCAACTTCTATCGCATGAGACTATTATTATTATTATTATTTTTTTTTTTGTGGTTATATATACTTCATGCTTAGTTAATAGTAGTTGGTATATAGAAAAATAAATAAATTAATTAATATGTAAACCTGATAAATGCAACCTTAATATTGCTCCTCTTGGCGACTTTTGAATTTTTGGCATCGTTTTCGACCAAAATATAATTTATGCGATTATTGTTCCTATTTCTTTCTATCTCTTTCTTTTTTTCAATATTTTATAATTTAGTTATATTTTTGATGCACTACTTGGCTTTAAGTGGCTGTTCTTGGCAAAAAATGTCCGATCCTTCATCATCAAAATGTAAAAATTTGTCCAAAATTATCAATAAGTAAATACTAGGGCTGTGTCGATTAATCAGTTCGGTTAATCTATCAATGCTTAGTCACGATCAATTTTTTTAATTGAGTTAATCGGTTCGATTAAATCGATTAAAAATTATCGAAATCCGATTAAACTTTTCGAACTAAGAATTAAAGTAAAAATGCTGTTCTGCTTAAAAAATTTTTTTCACATATTTTGCTAACAAACATTTTAAGAAACTTCCATCAAATAATAAAAAAGCAAAAAAGTAAATAAATAAGTAAAAATAAAACCTCTCGAAAGAAGTTGTTACACTTTTGTTGATAGAGAAAAGGGAGAGGACAGTTTTTAAACAAAACGCCATTTTATGTCCATGCTAGGGTAACACCACCTGTAGTCTTCTGGCTTGGGCAATAGTTTTTCCATAAACAATAAACCTCCAAAAAATAAAAATGCTCAAGGTAAAGAGGAAAAAAAAAAAGGGGGGGGGGGGTAGAAGCAGGAAATAACATTCTGTTTTCTAGTCCGAAGTGAAGAACAGAAATAATAGAAATATGAAAATTTTGAGATTTTTATAGTAATGACATGGGATTTTAAGAATTCCTTTAAAATAATCTATTTAAAAAACTTTTAAAACCCAAATTCTTATTATAGTGTATTAAAGGGCAAAACTGGGAAGATTCATTAGTGGCCAGTGGCCGGTATTGTCAGTTTCATTAGTAGCCACTTTTTTTAAGTTAGTGGCCACTTTTCATATAAGACTTTTTTTCAGACTGCAAAAAGCATTGTCACCATTTTGTGGTATAATCATCACAAGAAAAATAAGAAATACATATAATAAGAAAATTAACACATGGGCAATGAAATTGTAATTTGCAATTACGCTCTTTTTAAAAATCTAAATTGCCCATCCTAAATTAAAATCTGCTTTGGGCTGTAATGATAACAGCAACAGTTTTTATCTTTCAGATAATTCAGTAGTACATTTTTTTTCAATTTATTTAAGTGAAATAAGCTGTTATAATTCACAGTTCACATTGGTATTTTCTAGTAAAAGAATCAGCTGATTCATCATCATCACAACCTTTTACATGGTCATGTGTAAATACAGTTAGCAGTTTTTTTATTATTATTATTTTCTTATTTCTAAAGACAGACTTTTTTAAATGAAAATTTATTTCAACAGAGTTAAAATATTTCCTCTTAACAGTATACTTAGCTGCTTCATTTAAAATAATTTACTTAGCTTCCAAATTTGTAGCTTTAAAAATAGGGAGATTTTTACTTTAAAATGTGAAGAAAAAAGATTTCTACTCCAAAGAAAGCAAATACGAAATTTTTCAAAAATACACATTTAAGCCAAATCAAATTTTGATACATATATTTGTCAAATATCTTAAATAGGTTAAATGTACACTAAATACTATAGATATAATAATAATGGGAAAAGATACTGCTTTGCAGGAGGCTTGATCATTGACTGCTAGTTGAAATGGAGCGCACATGTGCGAGGGGGGAGGGGCAGGGGGAGGTTAAAAAAAATCTATATATTTCCATATAGGTTCTAGAAACCAGTCAAGAAAGTTTTAAATGAATATTTACATTTATGTTATAGATGAAGAAAGATTGTAAATCACAAGGCTTCAGCGGAATATGTGATTGCCAATCGTTGGAGGAGGAGGGGGGGATTAAAAAAATTATGAGTAAGAGATATTAAACAATTGTACTTCTTTACAGATTCTAGAATTTAATAAAACAAGTTTAAAATAGATATTTATATTTTTGCGCCAGATGGAGAATGATTAGAAATTATAAAGCTTTCTATAAGCTGTGTGATTGTGGATGGTTAGGTGGAGGGAAAGGGGGGGCGGTTCCAAAAAATTATATGAGTGAGATATATTAAGCAATTCTACTTCTTTATAGGTTGTAGAATATAATAAAGCAAGTTCAAAATGAACATTGACATTTATGTCATGGATGGAAAAAGATTGGAAAACTCAAGGCTTCGATTGCCTATCTTCTCTCGATTTTTAGAATCTTTTAATGATCACAAAAAGTGGCGACTTTAGTGGCGATCGATGCATAATTTTCAATCGCCATCTTTTTTTATTTAGTCGCCATGTGGCCGGTGGCGACCCTTAATTTTGCCCTTTATAGCGTATCATATAAATCTTTTTGAAGTTAGGATAAAATTTAATTTGGAAAAAAAAAAAAAAAAAAAATGTAACTTTTGTTTATTAACCAAAATTGGAGAAATTTGAACTGTGTTAAGAAAACAGAAATTATTTCTTAAAATTCACAACAGATGGCAGCACCACATGATTGCCTATAAGTTTTGTGATTTCATTTTCTGATTTAGGGTCAATATCTGCAATTTAATTATTCGTTTGAGGCACCTTTTTATTACTATTTTAGTTTATTATTATTTTTTTATATTATAATTTAACATTTTACTGATTTGGTTAATATTTGTGTTTTTCCTAATCATTTTTATTTTGTATTGTTAATTGTTTCATTGACATTTTAGTGAATATTCTGCCCAATAGAGGGCACTTGTAGTCCACAAAAAACTCTTTTTTGCTTGTAAAAAAGAGATGTAAGAAAAAGGCTTCTTAAAAAATTTCTTCAAAAATTCTTAGAATACATATTGTGTAGTCAACGATAAATTTTCTTTTATCAATTGACATCTTTTCTATTAATTGTCTGCAAAAATTAACGCTCCGGACCTTCAGGGTATCGAACGCGGGACCAGTGGATTACTAACATGGCGCTCTTACCAACTGAGCTACGAAGAGACAAATGAAAAAGCTTGTATTTACCTTAAAATAAAGTTGCATTTTTTATTTGGTTAAGATTTACAAACATACTGTAGTGAATGACAGTAAGTAGAATTTGGAAAATAGTGACAGGGCCTGCAAATATAAAACTAAAATATGTGTAAATTTATTTAAATTTTCTTTCAAAATGAATTTATTAAAATAAAAATTAAATAAGCCAAAATATTTATATAAAATTAACACTTAAAGTCACCCAATTATTACTCTGAAAATTGATTTAAGTTTCAGTTACGAAATAGATATAATTGATTAGACAAAAAAAAAATCAGTCAGACTTATGAATAAAATAATATGATGGAGAATAAATAGTTTTTAGAATATAAAAGAAAAGTAACAATAAATATTAGTTATTTCTCAGCTGTATTTCTGAATAAAAATTTCATTTAAGAATATATTAGGAATATATTTCTTCATTATTTATTTGCATGTTTATTATTATTATTATTTATTGTTTATGAAACTTGTTAAATTAACATCTATACCATCTTTATGGTTTGTTATGATCTATCTATCTATGTGTGTATATATATATATATATATATTAAATTATTTAATTCCTTTACAATACTCAGCAAATGAGAGAAAGATGAAAATACCAACAATGAATTTAATAATTAGATGTATTACGTATAAATTTATTGTCACAATTACCATTTAAGTAAATTTCACTGAATAAATCATACTAAATGGAGTCGTTAACTAGTTACTATTTATAGGTAAAGAGTTGATATTTCAAACAACCAATTAAATGCCAAGTATAAAATGCAAATATTAATATTATAAGAAAATATTTATGAATTGCATAAAATCAATGTCAGGAAAAATAATTGAAATAATTGAAATAATACACATTTGTTTAAGCGCATTAGCAGCTATAGTCAAAGTGTATAAATTTTTAAAATAGTGTTAATGCCAAAATAGGCTATTTGTATATAAGTAATAATATATACAATAAACAATAACTATGATATTAATTTAATAAATAAATAAATTACATTTAAAATTTTTTGCGCTTAAGCAGCAGATTAAATTTAAATGTAAATATATTAAATTATTTAATTCCTTTACAATACTCAGCAAATGAGAGAAAGATGAAAATACCAACAATGAATTTAATAATTGGATGTATTACGTATAAATTTATTGTCACAATTACCATTTAAGTAAATTTCACTGAATAAATCATACTAAATGGAGTCGTTAACTAGTTACTATTTATAGGTAAAGAGTTGATATTTCAAACAACCAATTAAATGCCAAGTATAAAATGCAAATATTAATATTATAAGAAAATATTTATGAATTGCATAAAATCAATGTCAGGAAAAATAATTGAAATAATACACATTTGTTTAAGCGCATTAGCAGCTATAGTCAAAGTGTATAAATTTTTAAAATAGTGTTAATGCCAAAATAGGCTATTTGTATATAAGTAATAATATATACAATAAACAATAACTATGATATTAATTTAATAAATAAATAAATTACATTTAAAATTTTTTGCGCTTAAGCAGCAGATTAAATTTAAATGTAAATATATTAAATTATTTAATTCCTTTACAATACTCAGCAAATGAGAGAAAGATGAAAATACCAACAATGAATTTAATAATTAGATGTATTACGTATAAATTTATTGTCACAATTACCATTTAAGTAAATTTCACTGAATAAATCATACTAAATGGAGTCGTTAACTAGTTACTATTTATAGGTAAAGAGTTGATAAAACTCTTAATCGATACCCACCCCTAGTAAATATCTTTAATATAATGCTGAATTAGCTTTTATGCCGAGCATGATTCATCCGTGCTAAAAAAAAATAAAAAATAAATTGAGGTATATAAAAAAAAATACTATGAAATAAAATTCAGAAGAAACATGTTAGATTTGTCATTTTCTCATTCACCCATTTAACATTTAGTATTTTTTTATTTTTCGCGTGAAAGCATATTCCATTTTATGTTAAATAAATAAATAAAAATACCTCGTAAACTTTTTTGGCAACAATTAAAAATTTAAATGGCTTATATTAAGTCAATTACCGGTTTATTATTTTCATATTGTAATTAATTTTTAAAAAATCTACTCAAATTTCCGGTATAAATAGTAGCCTATCTCCTATTCCAGACTATTATCTATCTCTGTACCCAATTTCATCTAGATCCGTTTAGCTATTGTGGCGTGATTGAGTGACAAACATCCATCCAGACTTTCGCATTTATAATATTAGTATAGAGAATGCTTGTACTGAGCTATTAATTTTGTCATCATCTTGTGAAATGTATTTCCTTCTGCATTTGAGATGTATTGTTATTAAGATGTTTTTCTTTTATTGTAGGCAGAGTCCTCTGTCCCATGGTTAAGTGAAGTTCTGGTGCTGTTCACGGTGTCCTTGCAACTCTGCCAGCAACTCAAGGATAAAGTGAGTTCCCTTCATTCTTGTTTAGGAGAGAAAACATCCTTCTTACTCAGTTTGACATTTCTTTCACACTCCTCACTCAGCGTAAATCATCAAATTATGGGCAAAATATTTAGCTTTGAAAACAACAAAAAAGAAAATTTAATTAATAAATAACTTAATAACATGTTTTAAGGTGTCCTGAAGGGGGGCAAAAAACCTGAAATCGGGGATGATGGAAGATTGTTATGATCTTTGTATTTTCCAAACAGGAAGGGGATTATTGAAAATTGGAGGGATGTTATTTGGCCATTGTCCAGATTTTATAAGATCTTTAGATTTTCAATTAGTTTTGTTAAGTGGGGAGTGCGTAATTGTAACTGCTTTTAATTTTTCGACAGTATCCAGCATCATGTTATTATAATGGGTCCTATCTATTAATGTAGTTAGGTTAGTTTTATCGGACATTAAGTAAGTAATAATGCAATTATTTTTTACTTCTTTTAGACATTCAATATCAGCAAGCTCAGAGTGTTGATAATAAGTAAGTATGTTAGCACAATAAGCACTTGAAAAATTCCCCCCTTTTTTATACAGAAAATTATATCTCCCCCCCCCCCCCCCCAAAATAAATAAAAAATATAAAATATAAAAAAAAATCCTTTGCCAAAATAGCAACAAAAATTAAAACAAGTCCTTCTGGCTCATTCGGAAGGGTACGTTGATTTCTTTTTACTTCCATTACCCGACTACTTTAGGTAATGGAAGTATTGTATTCGGTCAAAAATTCAATATTGAGATTTCACCTGATTTTCATGTTTTAAGGTCTCCTGAGTCCAAAAAAGGGGTTTGGGGCAATGGGTCTGTGTGTGTGTGTGTGTGTGTGTGTGACCTTCTGGCTATTATATCTCAGAAACTAATGAAGATAGAACTACGAAACTTTAGAATTGAAACAGGTCTGGTGTATAGATGAATTTTCCAAATTTTGGTGAAAATTGATAAACCAGAAGTGGGACATCCAAAACTGGAAGTGGGGGGCCACAAGTCTATCTCAGAAACGGCTGTAACGATTTTCTTCAAAATTGCTGTATAAACACTCTATTAGATGTCCTTTCGAATGATATAGTTGGTTAGTTCAGAAAAATTGATAGGCGTCCTGTATAAATAGCTGAATTTCAGATCCTGCAAGTGTGTTCCTTTCGAAACGCCTGTATGATTTTTTTCAAATTTGCCCTATTAACCCTCTTTTAAATATCCTTTTGCATATAATTTTCTGGTCAACAATTAATTATGCCAAGCTTTGGTAAAAGTTGGTATCACAAAAACGGCTCTAACGATATTCTGAAAAATTGTTACATAAACACATTTTAAATATCCTTTCTCATGCTTTACTTGGTTACCACAGGTAAATTAATAGTCATCCTGATCAGATAGATCAGTTTTAGATCTCGGAAATTGGTGTTTCAAATTAAAAAAAAAAAAAAATCATTGTGTAAACTCTGTTTTATGTCTTTGCACATGTATTAACTTTCTCTTATTGGAAAATTTTTAAGTGTCTATTTAATTAGGTGTGTTGCTAAAATTCTTAACGACCTTATAAAATTCATCATTCAAGCACATGTCGCTACTTTGGCGACTCATTTCATATATATCCTTTCATATATAATTATTAATAAACATTTCAGAATATTAAATTTAAATAAGGTAAATATCTTACCTTATCGGTCCAGATTCGTGGGGACTGCCGGCCTCTGTAGGTTCCTGTCTATTCATTGGAGTCGAATACAAGACATAAATCCAAAAAAATAGGAGAGCAAATTACGGCTACACACATTTATTACATACAACATAAACGAACACGAAGAACACACTAAAGAGAAAAGAAGAAACAGAACATTAATATCGGCGCGCAGCGCCATCTACAGGTTTAGATTAGACCAATAAACAACACATTGGCCCCCGGATGAACATTAACTTTATGTTCATTTTCCCATTGTAATTATATCTGACATTTCTTTATCTAATATATTTCAAATTGTAAGTTCACACAAATGTCATAGTTTAAATGAAAGTTTTTTAAAGTTTGTTTAGTCCTTTTCAAAAATTTCAACTGGATAAATCAACTGGAAAGGACGTCTCATTGTACCTGTTGAAGTTTTTATCTCACAAGAACGAACCTTTCCATCTCTACCGGAAAACACTTGTGTAATTACTCCCAATTTCCACAAGTGCCGTGGCAATTTGGAATCGTGGATTAACACAACATCATTTGGAGTATATTCACGAATACTGGAGTGTCGACTTGTCATGGCGTTTTTGAGCTGTAGAAGGTATTCCTTCTTCCATCTTGACCAGAACTGGTCCAATATTCTTTCCTTTTGATTAAAACGTTTGATATATGTTGCCGAAGTTCCAGGAAGCTCATGTGGTTTCATATGCACGATAGGTAAGGTAGTAAGTCGCTGACCTACCAAGAAGTGTGCTGGCGTAATTGGGGAAGGTTCTCCTGAGTCTGCATATGTATATGTAATGGGTCGGGAATTAATTGACCCTTCAATTTCACATATAACTGTATGTAGTTGTGTGTGTGTTATAGTGGTTTTGCCAACCACCTTTCTTAAGGCAGTTTTTACAGATCGCACAAGTCGTTCATAGAAGCCTCCCCACCATGGGGACATTTCCATGATAAACTTCCATTTTATTTTATTACTACTATAGTAATCTTTAACGTCGGGATGGGTGATTATTTTCCAGATGTGCCTTAACTCAATATCAGCTCGATGAAAGGTTCGTGCGTTGTCGGAGTAAACCGTATGGCAAAGACCCCGCCTTGCTACTATTCTTCTGAAGGCCAATAAAAATGTTTCTGTAGAAAGGTTCTCTACCAATTCTAGGTGCACTGCTCTTGTGATTGCGCATGTGCACAATAATATATATATTTTGCTATCCGTATTTCGGATGTATAAAGGGCCTGCAAAATCAAGGCCTATCACTGCAAATGGCTTTTGTTCATTGATACGATCTGCAGGTAACGGAGCTGATATCTGGGCTCCAGCTCTAGAATTAAATTTTATGCAAATTCTGCATCTTCTTAATACGCTTTTTACTGCCTGTCTGCCCTTGATTACCCAAAATTCCTCCCGTAATTGTACTAATGTATCATTAATGCCAAAATGAAAAACTTTTTCATGCGCATTTTTTATTAACAAATCAATTAATTTACCCTTTGAAGGCAACAGGATCGGGTGTTTTTCGTTAAAAGAATAATTTGATTTCTGAAGCCTTCCTCCGATGCGCATTATTCCTTCAGAATCCAAAAATGGTGAAAACTCAATTAAATTTGAATTTTTAGAAATAGGTTCCCCATTTACCAAACAGTTTAATTCATTCGGAAAACTAATTTTCTGTGTATATTTAACCCATATTGTTTGCGCACTACCAATTTCTTCTGCCGATAATGGACCGCTAACTTTCTCGTTTTTAGGATTCGCGTTGTTAAGAAATCTCTTTATCCATGCCGTAATTCTGAGGACTCTTAAAATGTTACTATATTTTTCTAGATCCAATATTGGTTCAACTGTTTCTATACAGATTTTAAACTGAATTATTTTTTCAGGTGTTTTCCTTTTTTCTTCGGTAATATATTGCGTGTTTACCTTTTCCCCAATATCATTACCTTTACCATTTACCTCAGATAACCATTTTGGACCTTTAAACCAAAAATCATTATTAACTAACGCATTTGCGCTAATACCACGAGTAACTAAATCTGCGGGATTATCCTTTGTATTACAATATGACCAATTTTCGGGTACTGACAATTCCTGAATTTCAACTACTCTATTTTTAACAAAGGGTTTCCATTGTTTCGCCGATCCCTTCACCCAGTGTAAAACAATAGTAGAATCTGTCCAATAAAATTTCTCGATGTTAATTTCCTTAAATATATCACAAATATATTTCGCTACTCTAGCTGCTATCACCGCTCCCATTAACTCCAATCTTGGTAATGTTAGTTTCTTTAGCGGCGCAACTCTAGCCTTTGACATAATCATACTTACATAACATTTTTTATCATTACTGATAACCCGAAAATATGCAACGCAACCATATGCAAGTGGTGAAGCATCTGAAAAAATATGTAGTTCTACACGCGAATTTTTCAAATCAACATACGTGAAATAGCATCTATCTATTCGAATTTCTAATAAATCCTTAATTTCGTTACACCACTTTATCCAAATTCCCTTAAGATCATCCGGCAATTCGTGATCCCAATCCATACCTCTTTCCCACATTCTTTGAAGAAAACACTTTATCCTAATTAAAAAGGGAGATATAATCCCAATAGGATCAAAAAATTTTGCAGCTGTATGTAATACATATCTTTTCGTACATACCGATATATCCAAATTTTCAACTATAGATTTCAAAGCTAATCCTAATTTATCACTATCTTTATCCCACACCAATCCAAGAATATTTATTACATTTTCATTATTTACCTCCGAAAAACAATCATTTTTATCCCACATGTTCTTTAATTTCTGTGAATTCGTACTAAACTTTCTTAATTTCATTCCAGCCTTTGCTAAAATATTTACTGCAGTAGAAGTTAATTCATAGGCACCGTTTACGGTGTCTGAACCATAAAGCAAATCGTCCACAAACAAAGCTGAATTTAACATTTCATAACTATCCGGATAAATTTCCTTATATTCCTTAATGTGTTTCTTAATTGTTGCCGTTAAAAAGAAAGGAGAAGTTGTACAACCAAATGTAGCTCTGGTCATTCGCATTATTTTATAATTCTCGGTATCCTCGTCAAACCATAAAAACTTTAGAAAATTTCTATCGGGTTCCGCGATTTCTATCATTAAAAACGCCTTTTCAATATCTGCGCAAAACGCAATCTTAAACATTCGAAATCTATTAATTACATCCAAAATTGGTGGTGTAAGACATGGCCCTTTTACGAGACAATCATTTAGAGATTTACACCCCGATACTCTACTGGAACAATTAAAAACAATTCGTACCCTTGATGTTTGTTTTTCCCGTCTTACAATTTCTCTATGTGGAGCGAAATATTCCTTTTTTGTGCGGCCGCAGTCTTCAACGATACCCAATTGTTTTTGTTCTGTGATTATCTGCCTATATTGCTCGAAAATCCATTTATCCGCTTTTAATCTTTTTCTCAAATAATTGAATTGGCGTTTAGCGTTTTCAAAATTATTCTCAAATTTGTCAATACTATGATCATTCCATAATAAATGAGTAACATAATGACCCTGTTTATATTCTAACTGTTTATCAAATTTATTTATTATTTCCTGATCGGAAGCAGAAATCAATTTATCATCATTTATTCCCAAAAGATCTAACGACCACAAGTTTTGCAAATCATTACCCGTACATTCCGATGACTCATTTATTTTCATGCTTGGATGGTTTTCATGTAAACAAAAAGAGTTACCACATTCAATTTTTAACACGCTGGCGCCAGTAATTAAGTTGTCTGAATCGTTTCCTGAATTATTATTATTGTTCCCTGACAATGTCCATCCGAATAATGTATTTACAGCAAACAACGAACGATTAATTTTCTTTTTATTTTTTTGCAGTTTCCAAAATAACCCGCCGCCAATTAGAATGTCTGGAGCCTTCGAATGCAATTGCGGAATTTTATTTCCTTCCCCCTCTCTCGAAACCCAAAGTTTTCGAAATGATGCGTCATCCAGAATCTGTAACTTCGTAAAAGAGATTTGATTTACGACCAATGCCTCTACATAACATTTCTGTTTGTGGTTTTTTAAATGAGACAATTCGAAATTTACGACTGAATATTCGTTAGATTGGGGCTTTTCACACGAAAACGGATAGATTAATAGAGTTTCTTTTCTAATCACCGGCAATTTCAATTCACGGGCGAGTGATATGTTTATGAAATTTCTTTGGGATGCATTATCGAATAATACGGCACACTTTAGAGAGTTTAAATTAGAACTATTTGTTATTCTTGCGAAGCAAGTTTGTAAATATATTTCATTATTCTCAAGCGGATTTTGTACAGGGCACTTATAGGACAATACAGAATTATCATTTTCGCAAACACTGTTCTCAGAATTATTTGTTTGGGTATGTTCGATGTGATTTTTATCTTTCATATGAGCCGTTGGAGTTTCCGATTTTTGCTTATAGCAAATTAATGTATTGTGTTTTCCTGAACATATCTCACATTTGAGACCCGATAAACAGAATTTTGCGGTATGTTTACCTCTTTTGAAACATAAATAACAGATTCCCTGTTTGCGTAAAGACAATTTTTTATCCTCTAAATTTAATTTACACATTTTACTGTCATGATCGTTATTTACATCAACACAAAATATACATTTACTAACAGTTAATTTAAAGGCTGATGCCTTTTGCATTGTGTTAGAATTTTTATATCCCGAACCAGATTTCCGGTAGTAAGCATTATTATTATTATTATTTTCCGATGATTTTGAATCAAATCTGGAATTTGAGTTTTTATATCCGCTATTGTGAGTTTCTACTTCGCGTTTTAAAAATAAAAAGGTTTTTTCCCTAGTCTGAACTTCTAATTTTAAATGTTTTAACAAATCTTGTACATCCCATTCCTCGGATTCTGTTTTCATTTTATTATAGTCTATCATAATACTGGTAGGTATTAATTTTGTAACAATTGGAAATAACAAATTTCCGTAAGATTTTAAATCCACACCTAAATTTTCGAGAGATTTAATATTAATATCAAGGGCGTCGTGCAGTAAGCGTAATTCTTTAATTTGATTTGGAGATTTAACAGGGTTCAAATTTAATAACGCGTCAATTTTATATCTTATTATAATATCTTTTTTTCCGAATCTAGATTTTAATAAATCAATTGCAGTATTGTAATTTTGATCTGAAAGTGCTAAACCCTGAATAGCTGTTAAAGCTTGGGCTTTTAAAAAGCTGCGTAAATACACAAATTTCTGCACATTAGAAATGTTGTTGTTATTATGTATTGTAATCTCATACTGGCTCCAAAATTCAATCCAGTTTTCAGGAGAACCGTCATAAACAGGAATTGATAACTTGGGTAGTCTCACAGAACTATTATTAATTCTTTCTAAATGCAGATTGGTTGTTTGCTCATTTCTTGGCTGCGATAAGATCGGAGTAACGTTTAAATTTTTAATTTTCTCTATCTTATTGATAATTTGAGCTTTTACATCAATAATTGAATCTCTGTATTCTTGTCTCGTTTCTATTTCGGTTTGTAGCTCGTTGAGATCCGTGATTTTGGCCTCAATTTGATCTTCAACTTCTATAATTTCGTTATTCTTTACTTGCAGTTTTTCTAACTGTGATTCTAATTCAAAAACATTTAACCCTTCGTCGGGTTCATTTAATTTTATATTTATTGTATTAATCAGTTTCGTACATAATCCTTTTAGGGTAGATCTTTTTCTCTTCAATTTTTCAAGTTCGACAGCCATATTGATTTAATTTACAAATTTGGACTATAGTATAAGTAACAGCTTAAAATCATATTTAAGGGCCTGGCAGTCCCTGTTCGGGCGCCAATAATTATGTTGCTAAAATTCTTAACGACCTTATAAAATTCATCATTCAAGCACATGTCGCTACTTTGGCGACTCATTTCATATATATCCTTTCATATATAATTATTAATAAACATTTCAGAATATTAAATTTAAATAAGGTAAATATCTTACCTTATCGGTCCAGATTCGTGGGGACTGCCGGCCTCTGTAGGTTCCTGTCTATTCATTGGAGTCGAATACAAGACATAAATCCAAAAAAATAGGAGAGCAAATTACGGCTACACACATTTATTACATACAACATAAACGAACACGAAGAACACACTAAAGAGAAAAGAAGAAACAGAACATTAATATCGGCGCGCAGCGCCATCTACAGGTTTAGATTAGACCAATAAACAACAAGGTGACTTCTATGTCTTCTGATAACATTATCTCCAAAAAGTGCTTATAATACATGTAATAGTTTGTAATGGAAATCGTGTGGTTGTTTCACATCAGATTTTTTCTTATGAAGTAGCTACCATATATTTTTTTATGTCAATTTAAAATTTTCAAGTGGCCAGCACTTGGAAACAAAATGGCAGGCCAAGTTGGCTAACAAATATATCAAATGTACTTGTGAGATAAATCTACTGTACAAATTTAGTTCGAATTAATTCAGAATCTCAAAAGTCATCTTGTGGGAAAAATTAAGTGGCCACCACTTGGATTAAAATGTTGGAGCAAGTTGCTCAGTGAACTAATTCAAGATATTTGTAAGAAAAGTCCACTTTCCAACTTAGGTTCGAATAAATTCAGTATTTCAAAAGTTATCGCAATAACAAAGTTTGAAGTGGCAGTGTTCAAGTGGACGCAAGTTAGAAACAAAATTGCAGAGAAAATTGCCCATCGAAATCATAGATATTTGAATGATAAATCCATTTTTTAACTTCAGTTTCAATTGATTAAGTATTTTAAAAGTTATCGTAATAACAAATTTTCAAGTGGCTGCCACTTGGAAACAATATAACGGAGCAAGTTGCCCTGGAAACCCATCCAGGATATTTGAAGCATAAGTTCACTATCCAACTTTGGTTCAAATCATTGCAGTGTTTCAAAAGTTATGACACATTTTCAAGTGGCAATCTAAGTAGTTGCAACTTGGAAACAAAATGGCAAAGCAACTTGCCCAGTGAAATCATCCAAGATATTTGTACGATAAGTTCACTGGCCAACTTTGTTTCAAACTAATTCTGTATTTCAAAAATTATCATGATAAAAAATGTTCAAGTGATTTCCATGATTTCAGGTGGCCACCACTTGGAAACAAAAAAGCGAAGTGAGATACCCAGCGAACTTATCTGAAATATTTGAATGATAAATCTACTACCCAAATTTGATGTGAATTGTTCAGTATTGAAAAAGTTATCATAATGGCAAATATTCAAGTGGCAGCCACTTGGAAATAAAATTGCGAATCAAGTTACCAAGCGAACTTATCCAAGATATTTGAACCATAAGTTCACTATCCAACTTTTGTTTGAATCATTATAGTATTTTAAAAGTTATCGTGATGACACATTTTCAAGTGGCTGCAACTTGGAAACAAAATGTCAGAACAAGTTGTCCAGTGAACTCATCCAAGATAATTATAGGATAAGATCACTGTCTTACTTTGCTTCGAATTGAATCAGAATTTAAAAATTTATCATGTTTATAAATTTTCAAGTAGTAGCCTAATTTCAAGTTATCTCGCTTGGTTTAAGACAGGGCTCGAAATTTCAACTTAAATTACACTCGCTGAAAAAAAAAGTTTCTCGCCACAAAATATGTTTAACTTACTCTATTTTTTACGTATAAGGTGAGCAGATTATTTTATTGGAAAAAGAGGAGAAATCACGCAATGTCTTTTATTTTATAAAAAAATAGAAGACATTCAATTTAAAAAAAAATGGTTATTTTAGAGGAGACAGGACACAAAATTGAATGAAAATGATTATAAAAACTGATTCAAAAGCTACTTTACACAGTGGTGGAAACATTTTTATCTCAAATAATGAGTTTGGATCAGTACACTTTACTTTAAATTAATAACTGGTATGTTGTGGCCACCCCAAGACTTTCTTCTATATTTTCCTATACAAATTCACTCAGTAACAATAAAAAAGGAAAAAAAAAAAAAAAAATTACGATTTTTAATTGATAACTTTGTTTTAAATTATCACAGATTTATAGTTCAACCATTCGTTTTAAAGGTATTGATGAGACCTTTCGAAAGATACCCGTCTTGAAAATTTACCCCTTGGGGGGTACTTCCTTCCCAGGGGGGGAAGCGTTGTCCCCACATGCACAGAATTTTTTCCCTAGTTAACTACTACTATTATCAATAATTCATATTAATTTTACAACCACAAGTTAAAAATAACTCTCATTATGTACATTTATATGAAATTTTGTCCTATACTGCCATATTAAAAATTTAGAAAAAAATGCGATCACAGTACCACCTGTTGAGCGATTGATCCTCAAATGTAATGTGCTCCAGTTTATGTCAGGGACCAACTAAATACCAAGTTTGATTAAATTTCGTTAAAAAAAAAAAAAAAAATACGATTTTTCTTCTGATTTTTTTTTTTTTTTTTTTTTTTTTGTTAGAAGTAAAAAAAAATCGATAACTTTGTTTTAAATTACCACAGATTTGTAGTTCAACCATTAGTTTTAAAGGTATTGACGAGACCTTTCAAAAGATACCCATCTTGAAAATTTACCCCCAGGGGGAAAAGTGATGCTCCCACATGCTCAAAATTTTTTTCGCAGTTAATTTCTACTATTATCAATAATTCATTTTAATTTTACAATCACAAGTTTAAAATAACTCTCATTAAGCACATTTATACGAAATTTTGTCCTACACTACCATGTTAAAAGTTTACAAAAAATGCGATCACAGCGCCACCTGTTGAACGATTGATCCCCAAATCTAATCAGCACCAGTTTATGTCAGGGTGCAACTATACCAAGTTTGGTTAAATTTCATTAATTTGTTTCGTAAGATCCAGTCAATTCATGTCAGGACATCCCAAAACGTGTAAATCCATCAGAAAACGGAAGTCGAAAATTTTCACGAATCCAATACTTTCTCTATATTATATATAGAAGAAAGTAATATATGGATACAAGAAGAAAAATCTCTAGTTTTTATAGGTGTCACTATACAATATTGATGATTATTATTATTACATTTTGCTATAGACAAAAAAAAAAAAAATAATAATAATAATAAATAAAAAAATGTGGTACTTTCATGCAGTTAATTAAAAAGTTAGTAGACATTTTTTTGTAAATTAAAATCCTAATCATAAAAGAAAAAATAAAATTGGCAAATGAAAAAATTAAATTAATATTCGACAGATGAAAAGATTTGTTTTCACGAACAGTCATTCTTTATCAACATTTTATAAAAGTTCTCACAAGTATAACCTAAATTAGTCTTAGTAGTTACTAACTTTCTAAAGTATGTATATAAAGGAGATTTTTTTCACATCTCTACATTTCCTTCATTGAAGAAAACAGTCGCTTTGTGGGTGCGTTTTCGCAAGGAGGACATAAAATGAATATAACTAACATTTACATATTTTTGTCAGGTTGTAGTAGTGTTACCATTAAGGCCAATTGTCTGCACTAGGGCTCTGGGCCTGAAAAGGAGAGTTCTCCATGGGGGGTCTTTCTAAGAGGTTGTAGCCCATATTTACGCTAGTTTCGGAGAAAACCATGAAAAACACCTAACGACTAGGCCAACGAGCGTGCCCGAATATCGAACCCTATGCCTCACGTATACCAGCTTCGAGGACAGAACCTCTCTGTCACTGGTGGACCTATTTTTATGAGGAATATTATTCGTGCAAAAGTGAGAACACGTGTCAGCCCACCGTGTACCAACCAGAGCACCACCTTCTTAATGATTTCATGACAATTTCAGTAGTGATTCCCTGTTCTGGATTAAAGAACCGTAGAAATATAGGGAATACTTTTGTTAAATTTGTGATTCGAAGAATCTGAGTAGACATATAAACCATAATATGATTTGGCAAATTTATTAGAAAATTGTTCTTTCGTGAACCTAACGCAGAAAAAAGTTAGTGTTCACCGTTCGATAAAGCCAACAGCCGGTTGAACTTCCCGGTTTTGCGAAATTTTTTTAATTAAGGACTAAATCCTTTTCTTTGAAAAAGAGGACAGAGGACGGAAAACATAAAAAAAAAAGGACTTTTTAGTCCTGTAATGTTTTTTTTTCATTTAAGAGGGCAGAGCGTTGAAAAAGAAGACTGTCCTCTTAAAAAGAGGATGTCTGGTCACCTTACCTAAGATTAGCGTGATTTTACATTTTTAAATCGATAAATTTTTTTTTTTTTTTGTTGCACCGTATACTGTAAGAATTCTATCTATATTTAGACCGAATTTTTACTCGCCACGGTAAAATTTCCACTCCCAAATGGTGAGCTGGTGAGTGGAAATTTCGCGCCCTGGTTTAAGATATCTGCCACTTTGTTAAAAATGGCAGATAAAGTTTAATAATAAACATGGTTAAGTAACAAACATAGGTTAGGTAATAAACCTATGTTTTATTACCTAACATGTTAGGTACATGACATTTATTACCTTACATGTTAGGTAATAAACCTAACATGGTTAGGTAATAAACATGGTTTAATAATAAACATTACTCTTATAGGGTCTATGTTTACTTCAAAATTCAAACAAATTCGGAATACGCTTTTCTCAATGTGAATTTGAAATTTTCAAGTGGCCTCCACTTGAAAACAAAATGGCAGATCAACTTAACTAACAAATTCATCCATGATATTTATAGATAAGTTCACTGTCCAAATTTGGTTCGATTTGGAGTATTATTTCGGAAGTTATCGTGATGACAATATTTTCATTATAGATAAATAGATAAACGAAGTGATTACAATTGGTTGATTTCTAAAGTAATCAACCTAAAATTGTAAAAGTGGAGAAATAATAAAGATTTACCATGAACTGGTTTACATATTTATTTATTTTTGCATATACCAACCCTATATTAACTAACCATAAAATATTTAAAATGGGAAATATATATATATATATATATAATTTAAAAAAATGTCTCATGTGGTTGAAATACCATGCCAAATATAGTATTACAATATACTCATCATATATTATAACACTGTATTTGGTATGATATTTGCTGTCTTTTTTTGGTCGACTGAATAAATTAAACAAAATACAAGCAATAATGGGAAAGGAAAGTAAAATTCTGTAGAGTGTAATTGGGAAGTGAAGAGGGCAAAGCGTGCTAGTCTATTGCAACTTCAAAATCCTAGGTTTAGAAAATTTAAAATCTTGCTGTGTATTTGTGGATTGTTTACTCTGTTTCTAATTGTTATTTTTGTCTGTTGCAACAGGTTGCTGTTTTTGCCCAGTACAAAGAAATGAATCTTACATAATATCCTATTTTTGTACATTTTTGTTATTTGAATAATTCTTTCTGTGTTATTTATAGTTTTGAAAAATTTTAACAATGTTTCTGTTTATTGAATGGTATTTGTAGTCAAAGAAAACTAGACTGTTTCACATGAAATGAGAAGCATTGGATTCTTATGTCGATGTAGTGCAGCTAGGCTCTGTTGTTATCCTGCAGCTGAGATGGGTGTGTGGAGAAGAAAAATGAAAAAATGTCCACTAAATAGCATGGAATAGGAAATGGGTTGATCAGTTTTGTGTCTCACATTTCCAATTGCTAGATTTCCACGCCTGGTGGACATGTAATTTATTTTTCTTCGAGGACATAGGCTGCATTGGTTCACCTGTTTTAATTGCAGGATACTGTTTAGAATGCCCTGTATATATATATAGCTTTGTAATGAAAGAAAACTAGATTATGTTTTAGATAAGATGTGCGAGATCATACGTATTTAAATATTTACTTGATAAAATAAAAACATAATTCTTGACTGTAAAAGTATTAAAGGCCACTCAGTTTATAATTGAAGAAAATAACTGTTATGCTTATTGTAGTAATATTTAAATATGTTTATAAAAGGAACAGAGGGTGGCTAGCAGTTAGTGAAAATAATCACTGAATTATTAACGCAGTCTCTCTAATTTTTTTTTTTTTTTTTTTCAAATACGATCATGAAATTTTCGTGGGAAATAAACAGCAAGAGTTAAGAAAAAATCTCTATAAACGGAATTTAGAAAGTTTAAATGCTGTCCATCCTGGAACAAATGATTTTTCCATGCTTAAGATTTATGTGTTGTTGCTTATCTTATCCTGTTTTTGCAGGAGATATGCTTTATGCTTCTGAATAAATTACATTGCACAGACACCACACAAAAGCAATTAATTTTATGCTTCCTCTTTGTCATTTCTAAAAGACGGTTCATAATTTGCATTCAAAACAAATGGTATTATACATGAATAGTTTCTTCTCACTCTGGAAAGAATTCAGATAGGTTACAGACTATAGGAGGGTTAAAACATACCTAAATGAACATACACTATTCAGATGTATAAAAGCATTTTTCCTGTTATGTACCTTTTTTTTCTTTAATATTTATTAAAAAAAAAAAATCTAATTTCTCTTTTAATTTATTAAGTACAGTTTAATTCTGTCATTTTAAATGTAGATGCTGTAAAACAGTGTTTGTTCCAATATTACTTTGTTTGAAAGTTACCTATCATTGTGTATAATTTTTCCTTTCCATTTATTATGTCATTGTTGCAATGATGAACTGTTTTTGCTTTTGTTTCATTCTGTGAAAAAATTCTTTATCATTTCTCCCCCTTCTTCATAACTGATTTTACTGCTTCTTTAGAAAATAAAATAGGTCTAATTTATTAAGTAAAAAAACAAATGGTAAAAATCTTTAGATTTTTTTCATCCTTACAATAATAAATAGTACTTTTTTTATTATTACTACTAATAATAATAATCTTGGCAGTTTTTTTTTTTTTTTTTTTTTTTGTGTGTGTGTGTACTTTGGTCCTTTTTATAGAAAAACTGTTGTGCACTATAAGACATATTTTGGTTTCTCTTCAATCTCTCATGTTTCCATACGTTAGACAATAATTTTTTTAAAGCTTTTTTTTTTTTTTTAATTACTATATTAATTTAGTTTGTTAACTGTAATCTTGACATTCTCCCCCCTCCCCCCCCCCCCCCCCCAAAAAAAAAAAAAAAAAAAAAAAAAAAAAAAAAATAGTGTTATAGGCAGACAGTTTGCTATCATCTACTTGCTCTCATAAATTTCTACTCTTGTTCATCTATAATAAGAGCAATGATTTTGGCTGATTACTCTGCACAGTCAGAGATTACACTGCCCTACTCTATTTCATATTTTTTCCAATTTACCTTAATTTAATTTATTAATTGGTGTTAGTTTCTTACTTTCATTTTCCTTCCAATCAGTACTGTTCTCAAGTGAAAAAGTCTCCATAATGCAAGTTTATGTTGTTCTTTTATGCCATGTGGATATACATTTATATTCACGCTAGTACCATGAATGATAATTTAAAACTGGTCTGAATTAATTACAGTGGAAATAGTACCCAGCAAGTATTATTATTACTATTATTATTTAAGCATTTTCATTAGGAGAGATTCTAATACAGAAAAGAAAAGAAAAATTGTGAATAAGTTACTCATTTGAGTCTATTTCTTACTTAATTTGTAGTTTTTTGTATTTATTTGTGCAGAACCTATTAGATTTTAACAAAAGAACATGAAGCAGACTTCACTTTTTATGTGTGCGTTGGGGGAGGAGGGAACATTATTTTAAATGCATGCCTTAATTACAGGAAAAAATATATTAACACCTGCGGTAGTTCCGTGTTTTAACTTCTTCATTCGAGGGCCAAAAATGTGGATCAGCTCAGAAAGGATTGAAAATTTGAAAGAGAGAGAACTAACTACGATTCAAAATGCATCTTTTTGTTTCATTTCTGTTAAAGATCTTTGTTTACACTTCAACAAGCAGATTCTTGAATGGTAGTGATATGAAGTAGTGTGATAAAATTGATCTATGTTGAATGTTTAACTGTGTAAATAGTGTTCACTTAGTGTAGTCAGAAATGTAAAGGTGACCAGATTATGAATGCTGGAGGAGATCTTTATGTTTTAGAAAAATTCTCTTAACGTTTGAAATGAGAAAGCTGTTTCGTTGCAAATTATTCGCGTCTAATGAAGGCACAGGATGCTTGTGGCACAATGTCCCTGAATGGAAATAGCAGGGATCTGTCCAGACTTTTCAGACAGGGTCCTGTTTTTGTGAAATTGGGAAAAATTTTAGCCGTATTTTTGTGAATTTAAATTTAGTGTGAAAATAAAGTTCTTTTGAACTTTCCAGCTAGAGTCCTTTTTTTGTGAAATTGTGAAAAATGTCATTTCGTAAAATAAAATTATAATTAAGGTTTCACTTAAACAATAACAGCTTACTTTTATAAAATTAAATTTACATATATGCATAGAAGAAGCCCTTTATATATTAGCAATTGACTTCAGCTGTTCGGGGAAATACAGCAAAACATATTAGATTATTCAGGCAACCTGTTCTTTCCATAGAAGATTAGTTTCGAAAATGAAACAAATTTATCAGAGGTCTGTTTTTAAGGGGAAAATTTTTGTGAAGGGTCCTTATTTAGGATGAACAATTTTGTGAAGGGTCCTTATTTAGGATGAACAATTTTGTGAAGGGAAGTTTTAGGATAAATAATTTTACGAAGGGTCCTTTTTCAGGATAAATAATTTTGTGAAGGGTCCTTTTTTTTAAGATAAAAAATTTTGTGAAGGATCCTTTAATGGACCCAGGTTTGCCTCTGGACAGACCCCTGAATAGGAATAGGTCATAGTGCATAAGAAGCACTGAACTGAAATCTGTTTCAGCAGGCTGAGTTGTGGAAAGTTAGGCTTCATTTTTCAGCCAGCTCCCAATTTCTTACCCCATTCAGTGATCTGAAATAAAAGCATTTCAAAGGTTGATTCAAAAGTAGGATTATCATCTCATTTTGTTTTTATGAGTGTTGTAAAAGTTAAATATAAAATGACTTCTTTGAGTCGAATTCAAAACAAAAATTTTATCTACTTGAAGACATTTTGTGAAAATGCTTAGAAAGTAGCTTTTAAAATCTGGTCACCCGTGCATATCCCATTTTCTACTCAACGCAATCTTTTGTGTCTTCCATGGCTGTCAAGTGTTTAAGGGGGAACTGTTAGTCTGTTGTGGAAGATTGGACAATAGTACTGTTGACAGGCTTCTAGATAGATAATCCAATTTCTGCAAATTTAGATGAGTACAGGATGTCTTGTAAAAGAAAAAAAGAATCAAAAGTTAAGAGCACTTTTTCAGTTACACTCCAATGCTCACTTCCTTTCACTCATATTTTCTTTCGGTAATGTTTTTTCATTATTCAGTTATGAGTTTTCTTTGTAACTAAAAATAAAGCAAAACTCATTTTTCTGATTATTTATTTTATAATGCCAAAAATAAATAAAACTACTTTTTATATATCTAGTTTACTAAGTGAAATAAACTTATGCTTGAAACCAATTTTTTTATTGCAGTCCAACTCGTTTATAATGAGCAAAAACAAATTGGCAAAATTGGGTTCTCAAAACCACAAATGCTGAAATAAATAAACATAAATTTAAAAAAAGCTTGCTTCTGTTTTTACTTTATTTTTACAAAAGAGCTCAGGAGTTTTGTTTAAATTCTAATTTTGTTTTGCTCTTTGCTATGGACACATGGGCATGGCACAGCGACTTATTATTGATCGCAGCATAAACTGTCACCAAAGCTTTCAGATTCCAGAAACATTTGTATTTTTTCTATAATTTGAGAGACGGGTAATCCTCATTTCTGTCTTCAGTTTCTGCATCCCATTTAGAGAATTTCCCACACATCTACTCTTCAGTCGGGACATTTGACAGAATAACTTTTTGTCAATCTTAATGGAAGCAAGATCTCCAACCGATCCATTATCCTGTTTGGAACAAAGCAGTGCAGTAAGATTTTTTGAAACCTTGTAGAAATTACTATGAAATCTTTTTCTTTTTTTTCCAGTTAAGAAAAGTCTCTTAAAAAAAAAAAAAAAAAAGTTTTTGATGAAATCCTTGTTAAGTCAGAGTTATGGATGCAGTAAATGAGTGATTTAAAAATAAATTGCTTGTTAAACCCATTAAAATAAAGCTTGTTCTAAGCGAATTTGACTGCTTCAATAATTGATTTATTTTAGTTGAAATTAAGAAAAGAAAAGAAAAAAAAAAAAATAATCAGTTTCCCCCCCCCCCCCTATCTAGAGTTTACATAGCAAGTATTGTCCAATAGATTAAAGCAGTAATTATAGCTCTATTAATTTTAAATTTCTAAGAAGTGGAATGACCAATATTATTCTCTGCGGTTCAAAGAAATTCTTTTGTGCAAAATAATTATGTATGAAGCAATTTTTTTGACTAAGAAGTGGTGAATCTCAATCGCCCTGTTTTCAGTCCTGCTTTTGCCTCCAAGGCAGCAGCACATGTTTTTTGCACCTGAAGAAGAAAGGCTGCGTCCTTTCGAAACTGGTTGTGCTGTCTTCAATTTTATGGTGTGTGAAGAAGTTTTAAAGTTTAAATAAAATGGCTAGGAGTTATATTTCATTACTTTATATAATTTGAAAAAAACACTTTAAAACACACAGAGTTTAAAAACATTGTCTTTATATAATGGGTGATTTTGTTCAGGTAATTTACTTGATTTCAGATTTTTTTTTTTTTTTTCTCTTTCCATTTTCAGTACGAAATTCCAGTTTTTCAAGTTGTTAAATTCATAAAATAAGATCAAATTCATGTGACTGTTAAACAAACCTAATTAAAAATTTTCATAATGAAAGGATTAGACTTCCCTACAATAAATTAATCTTTTCTCCACATACAAAAACTTTTTCTGGCTAATATATCAGACATTTTTTCACAAGTTCATAATCAACCCTGATATTGAAAATGAAAAGTTACATTTTAAGATAAAAGAATCTTTGTAAAAATTACAATAACAGAATGCTTTTCACCCTTATTTAATGGCATCTTCAGGTGACAAAATAGGGTCATACCGTCGACCTATATTGAGTGAAAGTTGTGCTGCATATCAGTGGAAACACCTTCAGAATTATTAAAGAGTTAAGAGTTACATCAGTTATTAAAGAGTTACACAATTGACAGACTTTGTAGTAGAGACTGCACTCATGCGAGTTAAAAAAAAAAAAAAAAAAAAAATTGTAACTTGGTAAAAACTGGAATATTTCTCATTTTTACCAAGATAGTTTTTTTTTTTTTTAATCTGTGTGAACAGTCTCTACTACAGAGTTTATTGTTTATGAATATCTGATGTAACTCTTTAATTCTGAAATGTTTTCCACTCATTTCCAGTGAAGCTTTTTCCACTGCAGCACAACTTTCATCAAACAAGATTCACTATACACGTGTTGACTCTATGACCCCATTTTGTCACCTGAAGAGGCCATTAAATAAGGGTGAAAAGCATTCTGTTATTGTAATTTTTATAAAGATTCTTTTATCTTAAAATGTAATTTTTTAGTTTTGACATCTGTATAAAGACGATGTTTTTAAACTTGATGTGTTTTATTATTATTATTTTTTCCAAATTTAACAATCTACACCTGATTTTTAACTTTTCTTTTTTTTAAAAAGGATTGTTTACATTATTTTATAATTAATAAATTTCATTCATGGATTATTTTACATTGAATAAATTAATTATTCATTTAAACTAAGAAAAATTAAAAAATTAAGAGGAAGTTTTGGCTTCTGAAATCCTCTAAAGAGTGTCTATTTTAAATGGATCCTTTCTTGCTTTAAGTTCAGAGTAGTATTCATGATGCAGGAACATGTTGACATGAGAAGCATCACTGGAACCGTAAGATTTGTCAAATAGGGGAAAAACATGTTTCAAATGTAGAAATAATTGTTAAATTCAAACTTATACCATTTATTTGCTCTAGAAGAAATGTCATAATCTTTTATAGCAAGAGGAGAAGGTGGAGGGGAAAGCAAAAATGAACTAGATAAAAAAAAATACATATATATTATAAATGCATGAAACTTTTTTGTTAGTCTGTCATAACGGGTTGCCAGTGGGATATTTTTAGTCACCCAGGCAACCTGGCACCCGTGGTTTGTCAGTCTCTGTGTATACACACCTATTGGTGGCCTGGCAAACCATTTTGTTTTTATAATTTGACCCGTTTTGAGAGAAGGTTGGCTACTTCTTGTCGAGCTGATATATATATAAATTGGTTTTATGTACGATTTCTGTAATGTAACTTGTTTCATAAATTAATTTTTAAATTTCATGTAATAATTTTATAATTGGATGAATAGTTAAAAAATAAATAATTCCCATAAACTTTTACATCTGTGAAAACAAATTCCTATTAAACCTCCTGGTCACTTGTAACCGTCATTTGTGTGTAGGAACAATTTTTTAACTCTTAAAGCAAATGCCAGCCATAACTTTTGTGATGCCATTTGTTCTGAGTTTGGATACCAAAAAAAAAAAAAAAGTAGGTCTCTTTTGTGATGTCATTTGTTCCGAGTCTGGATACCGAAAAAAAAGGAAAAAAAAAAAAAAAAAAACAGTTAAAAAAGAGTGCATTTCTGAGCGTGATTTTCAAAGTGTTCAGCAAGAAAAAGCAAATAAGCATTGATTTCTGAATTCATCCTCCTGGTAATAAAGCTGACAACTTTGTAACAGGGTCCAGTAAAGGCCTATAATTATAAATGAATGGCCTTAATAACAATATCTTTTATGAAAGCAGTTGAAGAGTAGAAAAAATTAGTTCCATAGTCTCAAAATAAAAAAAGGAGTGGAATGAAAAACAAGTTTATGTATTAGCAATACCTAAAAGCACCTATTGAATACTGGATCAACTAGAATTTCTAAATAATTTGAGTACTGAAAATGATAATTCTATCTTTTTATTTATAAACAAAATACCCTATTTATTTAAGTCATGAAAGATAGGGTGATTATTGGGTATGGAGTCAATTTATGCAGAAGGGGAAAAAACTCCATGCACTAGAAAAGTTATGCAATTACAAGCCCCAGAATTTATGAGTACTTGAAAACTCTCCTTGTTGTATCTACTTTGTACCGTATTTTTCTGCCTATAATCCCTGGATTATCTGTTAAAAAACCTAAAAAATTTTAAGCGTGGATTATCTCTTCCCAAAAAATTTTTTAAGCATTTGTCAAGTAGCACATGTCAGAAATTTAGATTAATAAAATGTAAACAAATACATCTAGATCCCGTGTCTGTTGGGCTGATTGTGATGGGTTCATGTAGGACGTATTTGTGCTAGTAGGGAGTGGTCTCCATTTTCAGGATATACTTTTCTTCCTAATGGGAATGTACTTTTCTTTATGTTTATAAGTTGTGATTTCTTTTATATTTATAATTATTGTTCAAATAAACAGCTATGTTAAATAAAAAGCATGGCTTTTATCAATATTTTTCATGTTGATTACATTTTTTATCCACAGATTATCCGCTGAAAAAAATTTTCAGTTTTAAAAATAGCACCCTGCGTATCATATGCCGACACAGTATATGCATGCAGGAAAAGATTTTATTTCCATTACCTGCCTACTCTAAGAAATGAAATTATTATATTAGTCAAAATTTTCACCCGATTTATATATTAAGGTCTATCGAGTTCAATAAAATGCTTTTTGAAAATTGCCGGTGTAGGGAGAAAAATCTTCTATGCTGTCTGCAAATTAAAATAGAAGAATAACTAAATTTTAAAGATAAGCCAGGTTTACGAATACCATAGGTAATGAAATTATTGTATTCTGTCAAAATTTTCTAAGTTGAATTTTTACCTGATTTACATATTTTAAGGTCTATCGAATTGAATGAAACAATTTTCGGAATGATTTTGGTCAGCGTAGGAAGATAAATCTTCTTACATATCTCAAAAATAGTAGAACAACTCAGTTTTAAAATGCCAGGTTCATATTTGCCAAATTTTGCTAAAAATAGGATTGGCATGAAAGGCTGTAAGTGCAACCAAATGTTGTTACATCTCAAAAAACAGCTTTAGTGATTTTCTCAAAATTTGTTATATAAACATGTCTTTGGGTATGCATGAGTGGGTGCAAAATTGAGAGGCATTCTGATTCAGTTTTTGTTCTTGAAAATTGGTTCCTATAAACTTTATTGATATATTAAATTTAAAATGGCTTTAATGACCTCCAATTAAAATAATCTTAAGTTACAACTTTTATTTATTTATTATTAGCTTGTGAGCGTTTATTTATTTTTAAAGAAAATTTTCTTCAAACTCTGAATTATTAGGGTAGTTCAAAAATGTTCCCTCTCATGGAAGTAAAAGTAGAATCCAACAGAAGTTTAGTTATCGAATGGCAGTGCCCTCTAAAATAAAATAAAATTCTGTAAAAATTCAAAATTGTTCGTTTTCTTCGTAAATTCCACTTCTTAGAAACAATCTTCTATACAAAATTTAATTAGAAGTCAATACACTCGTTACAAAGTGTCACTTTACAACCTATCTTGAAGCTAAATTGGGTGTTAAAAATATTGTTTCTTCTTATTCCGTAAAAGTGGCTGCTTTGTGAAACAAAATTATTGGGATGGGAAATGTGTGCGATGAAATGTAAGCTGGATGCAGTGGCCTATAAATTTTCAGTAGCTGAATCGATTGTTGTGTTGTGTGCACTGGTATTACTATAAATGTTCACTGTTGAGGGACAGCTTTTCTATAGAGTGCCTAGAATGGATATATGAGTCACATTTTTGCTTATTTTTCATGGTAGCACTTAGTTATTTTGTCTCATAATGGATGCTCATGGACTCGGTTGTTTTTTTAAATTGTACTTTAATAATTATTTTTTATTCTCTCATGAATATTATTGAATAAATAATAATAGTGATGTTTTTTTATGTTGTCAAGAAATCTTTCTCTCTCTCTCTCTCCTTTTTTTTTTTTTTTTTTTTTAAATGAGCATGTGTATAAACAGTGGTCAGTAAAAAGTATTTCTCTTTTTTGCTTATTTTTTTTTTTTTAAAGTGTTTTTAAGTTGCAGAGGATGAAAATTAATTTTGACCATTCAGAGATGTTGAATAACCTAAAAAGGGATTCTAGTATAATGAGGAATTTCCACGTTTTCTGATTTTATTCTTATATAATAGAAAGTGAAAAGGTAAGAAAATAGATACATACATTTTCTTCATTTGAAATCTAATGACTGATTTATAACAATTTTAACATTGCACTATTTACTCAATCGAGAAAACGCAGCACAATATATCGTGATATCACTCTTTATGACAACAAACAGAAGTAATCATTGTTTACATTCAATTTCATGCTTTGTTTTGCTTCTGGAATCAGTGAAATATATTTTGTATGTTATAATAATGACAGATATCAAAAAATCGTTATATAAATATTGTATTGTACCATGTTGAATAACCTAAAAAGGGATTCTAGTATAATGAGGAATTTCCACGTTATTACAACAAACAGAAGTAATCATTGTTTACATTCAATTTCATGCTTTGTTTTGCTTCTGGAATCAGTGAAATATATTTTGTATGTTATAATAATGACAGATATCAAAAAATCGTTATATAAATATTGTATTGTACCACTCTGCACTAATACGTCTCAAAAGCTATTCTTTAGATCCACAGATCCTATTAAATGAAAACATTGGACAACCGCCATGAAAAGAAAACAGTTAAAAATAATGATAATGATATTAAATGATTATAAAATAAAAAGAAATGCTCAGAAATCACATAAACGGTTAATAATTACGAAAGTTGAAACGAATTGCTGCTTGCTAGTTGCTAACTAGGCTAACAAAATGTAAACATTGAAGCATCACAAAGTGTGACATCAGGCAGCGTTTTAAAGTCACGTGATTTTTGGTTAATTTTAAAGTTATTTTTAAAATTAAGGAGAACTTTTTTTGCATTTTTAATAAGCTTTTTGAAATTTATGGGTCTAAAACTACCAGAAAAATACAATTTTGTTCAAATCCCCCATGTGTGCAAATTCCTCATTGAATGCTTTCAAACAAATATTTGTTGTACTTGAATGGACTTCAGCCACAGTTGCAATTAACTTCTAACTGAGTGGTACGAGGCCAAGTTTAATTCCTTTCTATCTCATTTAAATTGAAAAATAAATATAATTCAGCATGTATTGTGTATTCAATTTATTTAGTATCAGAATTGTTAATACATTCTTAACAAAAATTACAAGTTTGAAAACAGTATTGGTTTTCTTGAAGTGAGCATCCATTTCTAAATAATTTTGTTCAAGTGATATTTATATTTTGCCTCTATTGTGAACAATTGTTATGTCTTCTTTAATTTGTGAAAAATGTCATTTAGAAAAAATATTGTTAACAAATAGTTTTGATTTTTTAAATTGACGTTTACACTAGTAGTTGTATGATGCTTGTACACATTTTTTGTGAATGAAATGTTACCTCATTGTGAATAAATTTTCTTTTTTGTAGAACACAGGCTTTGTCATTTGTGTCCAGTTATCTTAATTGCCCTAAATGATATTTTAAAATGAGTTTCTTTAGAATGAGAACAATCCTCATAAATCTTATGAAGTTTTCAGTAAGATTCTGACCAGCCTAAAAGGCAACACTTCTTCGCAAAGAAGAGGTTTGAAGCCACTCACAATACGTCGGAATTAAATTCTATTTCATTTTTGTCCAGTGATATAAACTAGTAAGTCTGTCGCTGCCAACACCCTCCCCTCAGTTAAATTTTGATGAGGGGAACACTTTCAATCTGAAATTGTACAAGGGTTCTAATCTCTCATTTTAAAGAGAATTTTAATAAGGTAAGGTTTTATTGGATGTATAGCTTGTTTATGTTAAGTAAAATTAAAAAAGAAAAAAAGTTTTAAAAAAAAATTTTAATGATGGTGCTTTTTAAAAATTTAAAAAAGCAAAATTGTAAAACTGAAAGCTATCTAACCTGGACTTTTAAAGTAAGATCTTTATTGGATCAAGTGTTATAACAAAAATTTAAAGTTACTGTACATGTAAAAATGTGTAATAATTAACATATAGTGTGTACTAGGGCTGGATTATTTATCAATATATCCCCAAGTATCAATATTTTTTTAATATCGTGATAACAATATTTGAGATCTTGCTCTGCCAATATACCCCTTTAACGATATTACCTATTGTGCACTGCGCGATCGATCGATATGCCGTTAAATAACATTGAACGCCCACCTTACAATATCTTCTCTAAATTCTACTTCCCCCCGTTATCATGCACACCGAACGAACCCCAAACAAAAAGAGCACCGAATATCTTATATTAATACCCACCCATTCTCTTCTTTTTTCTTTTTCTTCTATTACTCACTGATAAAGTAGAAAAATAGAACCCCAATCCCAAACGATCTCTGTCACAGTACAAATACTTCCTCTTCCTTTATTCCAACGAAACCTCAAATCTAAAATATCACTGCTTTAAAAAGTCCACTGTATAAAAAAAAAAAACAGTATTCATTAAAAGCCATCTGCTTTGATTATCGCGCGAATAAGCGGAAGAAAATACTGTCTTCATCACCCTCAGACACATTCCAATGATATCACAATCCATTCACTAGCAATACTCACTCCTGCGATCAGCAGGTGTGTTCAGTTGGAAAGACATTTGTCAGTCAATACGAAATATCCTTACCTAGTGGTTGATTGGAAGTTCTACTATGGATTCTGAAATGTTGACAGGATCAACTTTGATCGCGAAAGCTCGCCTGCCAGATATTCACTCACTGATATCGATATCTTTGCAGTTTACCCGATAGAATGATTTCGAATATTGAATGTAAAATGAATGTTTGCAGACGCATCGATTGTTCGAAGTAATAGTAAGTGGTATTAAAAAAAAAAAAAAAAAATGCAAATAAAGAAATATTTAGGATGTCCTGGAGATGAAAATAGTGAAATAATATCCAAACATATTTCGATCTGTAATTTGTGTTCGTGTTAGTGTGTGGTATCATAGAATGTAAATTTGTTTGTATATATAAGTTTATCTTCTATCTTTATTATTATTAAATATTTTAATAAACTTAGTTTTTTATTAAGCTAGTAAAATAGATTTTTATTTTCAGAAATTTTATAGTGACAGTTTTTCGACTGAACATGAACAATGATATAACACTGAGCATTTTATTATTTTATTTATTCATTTGTATTTTATTTTATTTTTTGTGCAGCATTTTATTATTATTATTATTTTTTTTTTTTTTTTTTAAGCTATTCTTATTAAATATAAGAGATTTAAACAAAAGTGGGGAAAAAATAAGAAAGAAATTTTGCTTACATTCTATGTTAACAGAATTTAATTTAGTATGACTAGACTCATTTTAATCTGTTCTTCCATTAAAGCATGCACTAACTGTGTTTCATTCACTAGCATCGATTACTATATTCATTTCTACAAATGTCTTTGGTATAACTTTAGAAAAGGAGCCCCTTTGGGGTTTTTAAAATTTTGTTGTCAGTTTATTGATGAATTAAAGTGGCTATCGAAATTGTATAAGTAAATATTTTCGAAAGAAACATCCAGGTTTCTTCAGTACCAAATTTAAATTTTGCCAAGGGGTTCTATGCTGAAGCGGTTCCATTTCTTTAGCACTGTTTTTCTCAAATTTATTTTAATTATTTTCAAAAAAAAAAGTTTGTTCATTTATGTATTTTTTTAGATATTTACTTATTTATTCATCTTTTGGTTTTTCTAGATTTGACTTAATATTTTAAGACAGTTTCTGAAATTAAATGGTAAAATTGTTGTGCTAAAATAAATAAATATATAAGATAATAATGTTTTAAATGCAAAATGAGTTATTTTAAATAACAAAATTTCAACATAAAAAGTTTTTTATTATTTTCTTTTTTTAATATATTATATACATGCTGACAATTAAAATATCTATCATTTATGTATATACAGTGGAACCTCTTTCGTTCGTCCCTGCTTACTTCACATTTCCCACATATTTCGTTTTTTAAACTTGGTCCCTTGAGGTTCCTTATTACCATAATGTTAAAATATTCCATATAATTCATCCTATTACTCTTTTGCTTTCCCGCATAGTTCGTAACGAATTCACTTACGATCAGTTAACTTTTTTTAATCGCACATAGAAGGTGTTGGAGACAGCCAACATAAACAGACAATCTGGAGTGAAAGGGGACTGCTAAAATGTGCCTCACCACGTGATTGGACTATTTCATTAGATTTCTCTTAACTGTGAAAAAGACGGAGAAATTGTATTGTGCTCTGATCGAAACTAGATAAATTGTCAAAGAAGTGAGTGTTTTTCTTACTTGCACTTTTGAGCCCGATTATTCAACAGAGGGCTTCCACAAGCGGTACAAGAAGAAATTTTCTCATGTTGAGTGAAAAATTAGCTATTCTAAAAGAATGGGATAGCTTTCAGGGAAGCAAAGTAGAATTAACAAAAAAATTTAAAATTCCTAAATTCCTCTAACAACACTGCAATACATAAAAAAAAAAAAAAGAAACTCCATTGAAAAGTCATGCAATGATCTGGGTAAATCTGCCAAAAAAAGAAAAACTGAAGACATCATCATATGAAGAAATAGAAAATGTTTTATTTCTACGTATTACGAATTTCTTCATGTAATTATAGGTATGTATGTAATTGTACAATTTACCAGTACTAGTATTTATTTAACATACAAAACTAAACTTTAAGGACTTTTATATTTCTTTTTACAAAGATATTGATCACAATAGCTATTTATTATAACTTTAATTGCACTGTGCTTTTACTGCATTACAAATTTTTTGTAACTTTACAGAAAAATCGTTGATCCCGCTTGCATCGTTTTCCCGTTTTGTTTGGTTTTTCCTTGAGTCCTGTAAAAAACGAAGGACTGAGGTTTGACTGTATGTGTATATATATATATATATATATATAATAAAATTTCGAATTGTTATAAAACTATTACCAAATATGAATTCAATATATATGGTATATATATATATATTAAAAAAAAAAAAAAAAAAATTTAAAAAAATGTATAGTAAGTAAATGTAAAAATAAAAACGGCAGGTACAGCTTGGCCAGACTTTAAAGACTGACCTTGGCACGCTGCCAGAAAAATGGATTGGTCTGGAAGGGAGGAAACATACGTTGGAAGGGTGAGGAAATGTTACTCTCTCACCAAACAAGTAATGAAAGGTCTCCTGTTATTACCCTCCGATCCTACTTTGTAGAATAGATTAGTTTTCTCCCCTCCTCCAAATCACATGATTTGTCTTTAATCCTTGGCTAAGCAGTAACTGACCTTTTAGAATACTTATGAGTTGTGAGGATTTCAAATTAAAAATATTACTCTACAACCGAGAAAGATTATTCTATCACAATACTGAAGAAAGTTTATAAACAACATTTCTATATATACTGGGCATTTCCTATTCACTGAAATTAATTTAATTATAACCATATCGTTATCAATGATTGTCATGACTACTAGTAAATAAACTTTCTTTATACTTAGGGATGGAAATTATTGTAAAATATCTTCGTAATGATGTATTGTAAGTAATTTAATCATAATTAGAATTGGAGATATTGTAATTTTAAAATATTAAAGCGCCACCTGGCAACAGATTTGTGACGTCTACTTTTCATTTCCAATTCAAATAAGTTTTATAGTGATTGATATATTACTTTTGAAATTATGTTAAATAGAAGCCAGGGCCGTAACAGCCACAGGGGCTGTGCCCTGGGGCCCCCAAGCTAGGTGACAAAATTTACCTTTTTTACATTGATGATTTTATTTTTTAAAAAATTAAGAAATCCGACTTTACTAACAATATTTAATCATAAAAATACATATAAAAACAAGTCTGGCCTAGATCGTATTATAACTTAAAAATAGCTCAAGCCCGAACCAAAGGTAGTTTCAGACGACGAGTTTTATTTACGACTAAATTTTGTAAAAAAAAAAAAAAAAAATCATGAACAATTAGAAGTCAAACATGCTTTGTCTATGAAATATGTGCAATTTAAAGTTTATATTGGTAGTTGCCGATTTCGAGTGAGAAATTCGCAGATTAGGAGCACTGCGGTTAAGAAGAAACCGTCTCATATAAAAATTTTCGTATGGAGAAAATGAAAAAATAAAATTTGTCGGCATTTTAAACTTAATTCTGAAGCAACATGTCATGTTACAAGAACGAGGAATATGCTGATAGCAGTGGCGGCTCGTGAACCGAAAATAGGTGAAGAGCTCAAAAATAATATTTAAGTATTTTTAATGCATGACTTTTATTAAGCATGGTCTTGGCTAAAATTAACTAAAAATACTCATTTAAACGTAAATTTATATTTTATAAATGAATACAGTGTGCCTTTTCACCTATTTTCGGTGCACGAGCCGCCACTGGCTGATAGGTGACAATAGAGGCCTAGACAAATGATAAGAGTAAATATCAGAGTAGTCGTCCGCACCATACCACCTTCAGGAACGTCGATCGGCGGCTGAGGAAAACAGGATCCCTGCAAATAACGAGTGTAATGCAGGGCAAGAACGTCATGTTTGTGCATTTGCAAAAGAAAACCGAGTATTGCAACAGCAGTTTACAGATTCTATGTAGGTAAGTACTCGATCACTTCCAGATGAACTGGATTTTCAATGCAAAAACATGTGGAATGTTCTGCTTGTTGATAAGATGCACTCGTTCCACGTGCAAAAGGTCCAACTCGTAGTTGATGCCGATTAACACTGGTAGAGTTCTGCACTATATATTTTATCCTACACAGAATTATTTAGTTTTCCACTAGTGTTTTATTCATAGATAACCTGATTTGCCGGAAAAGGCATGGTCGACAATCATATGGGGTCATCCGAAAATTCTTACGGCACTGTCTCATTGAAAGAGTTAGAGTATTCAGTATTAACCTCTGTACAGGGACTTTCGGAGATCATCGGTTGGGGCCATACCTTCTGCCCAAACTTCTCAAAATAGCACAAAGTACATTGTTTCCCCACAGCATGTCTTACCGGATTTTTCAAATGTCGTATTAAATAACCATAGTTGAAAAATAATCTGGTGTGTCTCTTACATTTCAATACTATAGGGTTGTGGATTAAGTCTTAAGATCAATAGCGTAAGATAATAAAGTTCAATGTAAACTTAAAATAATCTAAAATAGGTTTAGGAACAGTTTTACGTGAAGGGTTATCGCCCCCTTCAATTACACTGCCCGGCATGAAAATTGCCCCCAGCACCATTTTGGCAAATTCTTATGTAAAATGACTTCCTGAATCTGAATGTGATGTCCATTTTGCCCTATCACCCACTGTGTTTTTAGGGACGGCCCAGTATTTTTACCACTTTTTGGTAATTTTATGGCTATAAATTTGATTTTTAGGGGCGGGGGAAGGATTATTTTAACTGTTAAATATCTTCTGAGAGGCTACAGAGTTGGAAAATTCTAAAACATCAACATTTGTGGCAAGGGGGAAATTTAGGGGGGGGGGGATTTGCCATTGAAATTATGTATTACATTTCTTATATTGTTTTAATCTGTTATTAATGTTATTTATTAAACATTATATTTTTTGTTAAGTGTTAAATTAATTCTTTGTCATTCTCCAAATCAAATTCATGGCCATAAAATTACCAAACAGTGATAAAAATGGGAGGAGGGGGTGGTGTCCCAAGAAAACGGCGGGTGACTGGGTAAAATGGTAGTCATATTCGAATTCAGGAGGTCATTTTACATAAGAATCAGCAAGAATGGTATCACAGGTGAAATATTTTATTTATTTATTTATTTTTTTTTTTGCAGTGCAGTGTTATTAAAAAACAAAAAATGAAGGCTGTTGTGAATTTACTTCTTTCCCGACTAATTTCACCGATCGATTAGTAGTAAGGCCTAGTTTAGAACGGTTTAGTTAGATTTTGCTATATTAACTGGCATCAACTTCTTTTTTTTAATGGCAAAGACAAGCTTTTCAGATTATTTGGATCAAATCAGCCCAGAAAATGGTATACCATATATTTCCGTGTATAAGCCGAGAATTTTTGGAAATTTTTCGGAAGTTGAATTGTAGGGGTCGGCTAATATACAGATCCACATTTCTAGCAAAAAACATACTTTAGAAACAATGATTGAATACATCTATTTTAAGCTTAAATACTATATATAAAGTAAAATAGTGATATTAAAGCTTATTTTTAAATAATTATCACATATAAAACTCTTAAATTAGCAATTTTAAATTTATTTCACAAAACGTTCGATGTAGTCACGTGTGTTTACATTTCTTTTTGACCTGCCGGTAACTGAAGTCATCGGCAGAGTGCACGAACGGAGTAAATTCTCTGTTTGATTCAGAAATAGTGTAAGAGAAACTTGAAAAAACAGGACTCATGATCATATTTTTAATTTATACAATTAAATTTAAATCATCTCTGTTTAAAATGTTTCTAGGTTTACACTAGCAAAAGTGACAAATCTTCGGTTTTTTTTATAGAAGTATTTTTTTTTCTTCTTTTTTTGTTGAAGATTGCCTTGAAGCACTGATAAAAATACTGAAAAGTAGAAATATACAAAATAGTTTAGATACATTATTAAAAAAAATCTATGCAATCGGTCTTTAAATGGTTTATTTATGTAAACATCCAACGACTGCATTGCATCATCCACGTTAGGGTTAGGTCTCCCGGCTCGGTATTACGGTAACCATCGTTTTCAGCTGCCGGGACTTGCGTTTGCGTGTGTTTACCTCCCTTCTGATAGGGTTGACAGAGTTAAAACTATCGCCGTTGCCGAACACACTGCGATCGTTTTACGTTATAGCTAAGCAAGGTAAGGAATTCTATTGGATAAGCATGCATTTTGTGCAATTTCATTGGACAGATTATCTTGAAGGTTGTATAGATTGGCAATATTTTCTCCATTTTGGCGATATACTCGAACTTTAAAAAGGGTATTTTTTCAATTCGGCTTATACACGGATTTGCAATTTTGGGCAAATTTCTGCAGGGAAAAATTTACTCTCGGCTTGTATTCGGAAATATACGGTAGTTTGTCTCTCACAATTTTTCACATAATTTGTTAAAATATGGAGATGCTAATGCTAAATGAATGTAATAAACATCAATTCATGTCTTCCAAAAAAATTAATGTATTGAAATTTTTTTTTTTTTTTTCCCCGTTAGAATGAAGTAACCCAAATATATTCCATGCATATTTTTGATTAAGAAATATTTTTTGAATTATGAAAATTATTAGTAATTTCATATTTTTAAAAATTATGCATTATGACCTACATTAATTTTTGCACGAATAGAATGGGCATCATCAAAAATATGGGTTTCTAAATTTACAGTTCTTTCCTATCATTTTTTGAATTATAATGATATTTCAATTTTTTTTTTTTTTTTTTTTACTCTTAGGGGACTGTCACTTGTTATCATTTGTGTCATATATTTCTTTGCTTATGCATGATTTAAGATAGTTATTCAAGTAAGTTTAGACGTACACATCATTTCTTAATTAGCATTACTTTAGTTTATATTTAAAGTTGTTATACTTCTTTTCCGATTATTATCTGAATAGATATAATGCTTTTTTCTGTGATATCTTTTTTTTTTTTTTTTTTTTTTTTTTTTTTAATACAAAGATTTACCCCTGATCAATTTTTGATTGTAATTCTATGAAAACTTGATATAAGGAATATAAACTATACTTTTTTCCAAACTGCCTTGACTTTTCCAAAATTCAAATATGTAGTCAAAAATGGGTGTTACTATTTGAGGGGGAAAAAAGAAAAGAAAAGAAATTTATGCAAGTTTTAATATGTAGATGACACCCTAAACAAAATTTAGCAATTTGAATTAAAAACTAGACTAGTTAATACCCGTCAAAATTTGACAGATGGTCTGCAACTACAATCTTTTCACAGCATAAAGTACCCTTGCTTTAATATTTCGCATTGCTCTTAACCAATTTAAAACCCCCTGCTTTAATCAGTTATCTTATGGTTGGAGTGAGGAGGGATAAATTTCATGAAATTTCAATATACAAATTTAATCATACTCCACATAATAAAAATAAAATCCCCAAGGTTTTCCTAATTTTTCTCTAAATATGACCAAAAGAATGTTAGGAGTAACTAAAAGAAAGGCAGAATTTATATAAATTATCGAAAAAATCAGTATTTCTTAATGAGATAGTATTAATATTTGTGATAATACTTATCAAAGAATCGAGCATCTAAATTAATCCCACAATAGAATTCATCCCAGTCACACCAAATCGACTAATAATCTATAGAACTGTACTCATTTTATGTTTACTGTGAAATTTATTTGTTGCTTTTCAGGCAAAATGAATGAATACAAAGATTTACTACCAAATTATAATTATATTGACTTACTATCAACGATAACAGGTCACAGTTTTTTAATAAAAGGTATACATAAAAGACAGAGATTTCATTCACTTGTAAAATACCATTAATTCTAATTTGCCTAGACAATAATAAGTACATTTTAAGTGTAAAATAATAGTTTTGATTCTGATTTTTCCTTCCCATATTTGTAAAACCACTTGGATATAATCCAAAATATTAATTCATTGTATTCTAAAAATAAACTGCAAATCGGAATAAAGTTAAAGTTTGTTTTTACTGGAATAGTATTATAACACTACTTTATTCTATCAAAATAGTATATTTCAACAAAAGTATACTTAAATAAATAAGAATAAATTTAATACTTTTGGAAATTAATTTGATCATTAAATTTTTAATAATAAATTATACAATGTAAATTTTTACTTGTATAAAATATCAATATTTTAATGTTATTCTTTTTAAATTATTTTTACTGTAATATAGTATCGAAATGAAGTATCAAAGATTATAATAGAGTAAAAAAAAAAAAAAATAAAACCTCCTTTGATTTTAAATATTTATCTCCATCTTTTCAAAACAATGTTTTCAACTGATAAAAGTTAACTTTTAAAGAACAATGAACTCTGACAATTTGTTAATTTTAAAAGATTTTTTTCCTTTAAGAAACTGAAAAAAGTTATTTTAGGAATATGGTATACTAATATAGTATTTACATAGCAACAGATGGCGTCACATCCCGTGTAAAGAAATTTTTTGCAAAAATGCATACGACTAAGGCTCCTGAGTTCTACATACGACAGTAACCGATACGTATTCGCAAATTGCTTTGTTTTTAATATACTTCCTTGGAAAGTATGAATCAATGAATTAATCATGTGAATTATTTTTATCATTGAGCTTTAATTAGGCATCTGCCACACACGTATTGAAATATTAATGTCGTCTGCTCGATCTATTATCGGTATTCATATTGCACTGCATAAAGAGAAAGGAATATTCCCGTCCCGAATTGGTTCAAAACTTTCTCGTGCATGCCCAGATCATGCAATTTTGGTCTTACAGAAAATGCTTTGTGTTTTAATATTATAGATGTTATTACCAGTCAGGCATCAGCTGTCGGTTTCTACGATGATTTACGGTGAAATTAGTCAGGGGAGGAAATTATTATATGACTGTACATATGCATATGTACATAAGGTAATTCCGGGACAGATGCCTCACTTAAGGAAAGGGAGCTATAAAATAAATTGGGTACTAACAATGACAACGGAAATTTTCCGTTGTCATTGTTAGTACCCAATACATAATAGATAAATTGTGGTAATTGATAAAATCAAAATAAAATCAAATAATTAATTGATAAAATCAAATAGATAAATTGTGGTAAATAGATAATTGTGGTAAATACATAATAGATATTGTTTATTAATATTAAGTAGTTTTTTTTCACCATATTGTAAACTTTCTAAATAAAAACATAAAATTGCGGCATTACTACATTTGGCCATCTCTCCCGAAGTTGCGGGTGAGATGCCCCACTCACATGGGAGAGATGCCCTACCTGTAAAAAAACATAATACAATGTTTTAACAATGGTCAATAGTTTATAACAAATTTTCAGTAGTTTATAATATATGAAACATAAGCTATTTAAAAGAAATAAGACCTTAGCATTAATTTATAAAATATTAAAATATTTAGCTACCATAGATAAGGTGTAAAATTTAGAATAAAACACATAAACTGTTGAAAAATATTTCATATTTTTTTTTAATATATAAAAATTTCATAGTTACAGTTTAGAAAATATAATGAAAAAATATTATGAAATATGTCGAATTTATTCAGATAATATTTTTCTCATTTAAATTATTGAAGTGAGAAGCATACAATTTAAAATTAAACAAAGTAAACTTTACTTCTACTCCTCATGTACGCCTGAGTACTTGCAGGAGCCCCCCCCCCCTTCGTCAGAGGCAGCTTCGCGACGCATTGCTTGTTTTGTGATGTTCTCCTTTCGTGTAGCTCTCAATGTCCAATACCAGTTACGGTTAAGATTTTGTGCCAGGTCGTTGCCATTGCAGGTAAAAGGATTTGATAAAATTTCAACGGTTTCACGGTTTGCTGCATAATTTGCATTGTTGTAGTCGACAAGTTTACGAGTTTCACTGAATCTGATATTAATCTGTTCTTTTGTGTTAGTTTTGGTAAGGGCAGTGGTTGATACCATCCAGGAAATTGGTTCTGAAAGGTTAAAAAACAATCCTAATAATGAACTCACTGATAAAATAAAAAAACTTATTAAAGATGGAAAATGGCCCGACAATAAACCCCCTCTTCATAATAACCATGCTTCTAATACTCCCAGAATTTACGACAGATATAAAGACCATAAAAATCCTCCCAAAATGTACCTCATTGTCAGCAAATGTGAAGGTCCCGGTTATTTTCTGAAAAAATACATGACTAAAATTTATGCTTCCATTCTCCTCCCTTCTGAAAATAGCCTACACTCTACTGAAGAATTCATCAATAAACTTCGTGATATAAAAATTAATCAATCACATACTGTCGTAAGTTTTGATGTAGTTAATTTATATCCTTCAACAGATCTTGACGAAATTTCTGAAATTATTAACCATAAAATCAAGGATAAATTTAATGACCCTGAAGTACCCGCAAGTACTCAGGTGTACACACTTTGTTTAATTTATAATATTTTTCTTTTTCTCTTCTCTAATTTTCGCTTTCCTGCAAACATTTCACAGATCCCCGTACATTGTGCATGGTTCATGTAACCATTTATGGCACTTTATGCAGTTTATCCAATCTACTGTTTCTTTTGTAAAATAATAGTTTTCCTCACATTCGAAGCAATTGTTTGTAGGATCACCTTCGTCCTTTTCAATGGGCATGTCCATCACCAGCTGTTTTGACACTTTGCTAAATTTAACAGCGGATTTTAGCTTTATTTCTTTGATGTGCTGCTCTTGGGACGTCATAACCTTCGCCGACTGTATCTTTCTTTTTTAGCATCTTTCCTCTAACCTAGGTACAGGGCAAATCAGGTGCAATATTTTTGTCGGGGAGGATGTATGTTCAGTTGATTCAGAAATTTGGGACTGTTCACCCATCTGTTTTAATTCTTCACTTATGGAAAAGAAGTGGTTTAGAATCGCTGCTTGGTTTAGAGAAAAATTCCCGTCTCCCGAAAACCATTAATAGCAGTGTAAAACAGAAGCTGCCCTTTTCCAGGCTCTACAAATCAGTTCTACAGCTTGTATTCTCCCAATGGTCCTTCCTGGATGACCATTTATCCATTTCCTTGCTTCCTCTTTAAAGTAGTGTTTTAGTGGCCTAAAAAAAGACCGGTCAAGAGGCTGAAGATCTTGTGTCGTATGGCTGGGCAGCATACAATTATAGTGTTATTCTTGTTCACAAATTCCAACAAGTCATAATAGTTTAAGTGCGATTCATGACCGTCCAAAATTAACGTCTTTCCTTGATGTTTTCTTGGAACAAAGAAATCTTTAAGCCATCTGAAAAAAATATCTGTACGATGATTTTTCGTTCATGAACACCATAGATCCAGGTGGAAGATCATCAGAAAAGTCTTCTTTTTTTCCCGAACGCCTTTAAAAGTAACTGAAGCAGGGAGATATTGTCCTTCTGCATTGCAACAGGCCATGACTGTAACATTTTCTCCTCTCTCTGTAGACGTCAAAACACAAACATCTTCTGCCCCTTTGGTAGCCACGACCTTTCCTGGAATGTTATTTAACTGACAGCCAGTTTCGTCCATATTATAAATCCTCCCCGGTATGGTAAAGAATTCATCTTCTTCAAACACTCTTGAGAGTATTTTAAAAAAATGATCAACACTTTCTCTGCTCATGCCTTCCCCCTTGCTAAAGAGAGCCGCTGGGCTTGTCTAATACTAGTTCTGGGTTTCTCCTAAGAAATGATAACCCAGTCATTCTTGTTTCTAAATTAAATCGATGCTTGAGACCTAGTTTTTCAGCAAACTGAAATGCAAGTGTCCTAATTGTCTCTCTTTCAGGTGCAAATCCACATTTTCCTAAACGCTAGATGTGCTTGACGAGACGTTTTTCGTTTTCAACTCCAAACACTCCTTGTGGCCCCAAAGAACTTGTTTTGGTATTAGTACCCGTTTTTCTTCGATGATGAAGCGTCCGAGAAGGAATCCCATAGTATCTAGCAGCTTCCTTGACACAGATTTCCACTGCTTCTAGTCTCCTGAGAGCCTCTTTTAAATGGCCTTCTGTCCAGGTTCCATGCTGCTCCAGTATTTTTTCTTTTGTACACTGTACGCATCTTTCCTGAAATCAACAAGAAGCATTGAAAAACTGCATGAACAAATACAATAATATACACTCACCGGCACAATTAACCGCCCACCTACAGTTTCGTTAGCGCCCGAGTTTGTTTACCTTATGGTTTAAATGTCAGAGGTCAGTCTGACATACCTGAGCGTTTTTTGCTTTATTATCTGGGTTCAATCTGCATTTTTGTGATTTCGTTTTTAGTTGCTACTTCTAACGGTCACGCAAATTTCAATTTTATTTGATGAATTTTAATCTAAATTTATAGTTTCAAAAAATATTTTTAAGTTGAAAAATGTAACGATTTACAAATACTACGCATTTTATAAAAACAATATGATTTTTAAAATATTAGTTTAAAATTAAGACTTTTTTTCCCTGAAAATGTGTGTGGGGCATCTATCCTTTTGGTATGGGAGAGATGCCCCTGCAACTATCCAAAGTACAAGACAGCAAAAATGGCGGCACAATGCCCGAAGTCGACTGATCAACTTCTTACTACAAGTTTTTAAGCTTATGTAAAAAAAAAATCCATGTTATTTTATGGCAATAAATTAGATTTATAAGGGGGGGGAAAGGATTATTTTAACTGTTAAATATCTTCTGAAGAGCTACAGAGTTGGAAAATTCGAAAACATGAACATTTGCAGCAAAGGGAAAATTTAAAGGGGGATTTGCCACTGAAATTATGTATTACATTTATTATATTTTATTAATCCATTATATTTATTTTTATTACATTACACTATTTTATTGCATTATATTTTTTTGTTTTTAAATGCTAAAATAAATCTCTTTCATTCTCTTAATCAAGTTCATAGCCATAAAATGATCAAACAATGATAAAAATTGGGAGAGTCCTGAGGAAACAGTGGGTGATTGGACAAAATGGGTGGCACATTTGGATTCAGGAGGTCATTAGAATCAGCAAGAATGGTACTAAGGCTCCAAAAAAATGTTGTTTTTTTTAAGGACGGGGGACTATTGATCTCAATCTACAGATTCTTACGATACCAGTCTTACGATAGTTGGACATTTATCGAAAATATAATTGAATACTTTGAAATCGATGTTATAATTTGGAAAAAAAAAAAAAAAAACTAATAGTCTAAACTAAATTCTGCTCTTGCCAGAATTTCATCAAAATCTTTTTTTTTTTTTTTTTTTTTTAAACTGATTAGTTACACATTTTATTACATGGCATTTCCATTTATATATTCAATTACTTATCAACATTCAGCAGCCTCCTCCCCCTCCCCTCTTTTTCCTTTTTTTTTTTTTTTTTTTGGTTGGTTTTTTACGTGTAATTTTAGGATTTTTGAAATAGGTTCACAATCGGTCCTGTTGATTTAAGATAAGGTTTAAAGTTTATTTATTTTTAGTTTCCCTAGTTATGTAATTTATGACCATTGCCTGAGTTTATTTATTTATTTATTTTATTTATTTATTTTTTGTCAGCGTAGTATTATTTACGAACCTAATATAATATTACTCAAAAATGTCAATGTATTCGTAACAATATGTCTATTTCAATGGGTGTATGAAAAAGTCATGTGGTATGAGCTGGAATTAAAATGAACACGTTGAGCGCCACACGAATTCTTCAGGAAATGCCCATTCAGGCCACGCACGCTGCTTAGAAGCACGTTATGTTTACCGTGTTTCAATAAAATGCCTTAACTTAATGATAGAATCCTGTAATAAATAAAAATGAAGTAAATTTTAAATAATTTTTCAGTATTTACTTAAAACAATGTCATTTTTTTAGTTTTACATCCTATTTTACACTGTCAGCGACCGATGGCTGACATGACGCTCAACATGTTAAAATCTTTTAGCTTTATGATGTTACGAATGTTAATTATTTATAGGACCGTTAAGTTTTCGTACTGAAAATTATTTAAACGTTAACATTTAATGGAATAAAAAGTAAGCAGTAAAATGACTCAATGAAACCCTAATTATAACAATTATGCAAATGAAACCACAAATGAACAAAATATAATAAAGTTTGCACGTTCATTTATTTATTTTCTTTTTCCCCGGCATAAATATATTTACTTTTGGCATCATTCTTTTTTCTTTTTAATAATTCTAAAGTTATAAAAGATTTTTATTTAATATCTTTTGAACCCATTATCCGGTTGAACAATAGGGCATTAGTTAGCTTTTGTCCTGATTCATAAGTGTACCACATTTGTGGCGATCGGTTGAATGGTGGATCGGTTGAACTCAATATCTGGACAGATTGAGAAATTTTCAGCTTCCTATATATAGATTCATTAACTTTTCTATTTAAAAATTTTTCATTTCAATCATTTTGACTTGTTTGCAGAAAATCATCCATACAAAAGAGTTCAATAAGAAAAATATCTAAATTTTGGAATGCCTCGTTCCATTAGCTGAAGATCTCGGAGATCTTGAAATAGGTGCCAATTCATTATTATTATTATTTTAATAAATTGGCTGACTTTCCATCTCGAACTACTACAAACAACACCCATTTTAATAACAAACTCGTGTTGAGTAGATTGATAAAACATCTGTATCACACATTTTGTAATGAACCAAACTGTATACAGAGACACACACACAAGTTTTATTAAAACCCACAAAAAAGAATTCTGTTGTAAGAAGGTGCATCATCTTGAAAACCTAGTCACGTAGGACACAGTTTGGCTCCGCAGTCTGTTGGAAAATCGTCGGACGGTTTCGTTCTTGGAGCACAATAAGGTGGCCGTGCACATGATGAGCAGCAGCGACAGGATGAGGCCGGCCAAAATGATGAGGACTGTGGACTGGCCTCCACCTGACGTATCTGAAGATAGAAAGGTAATTCATATTGTGTAATAATAAAATTAACCAAAATCATAGTTGCCAACTTTTAAAATTTTAAAATAAGGATCATCACCACTTTATTTTTAGCGAAACTTTTTATGTTAATTTTCGAAAATTTAAGAACTCGAAGTTCATTTTCGTAAAATTAGGGTGTAAAGTCTTCCTGAAAATAGAGAAAATTTGGCAGCTATGCAAAATCAAATCTTACATATTGAATTCTTTTTTTATTATTATTACTTTCTCTTGCCCATATATAGGGTAGAGAAAGTATTGGTTTTGGATAGAATTTTTGTAATTGAGTCTTTGTTATATTTACACGTTTTAAAGTCCCTTGAATCCGAAAAACACTTTTTGAGCTGTTGGTGTGCATAGGTGTAGCATTAGGGGGCACGAGGTGTACATGCTCTCCCAATCTTTCTGAGCATGAAAAAGTTTCAGACTATGATATATGTTGTTAAGGTCAATTTATAAAAACTGTAAAAAAAAAAAAAAAAAAAAAAAAAAAATCAAAAAGTGTCAAAATGAACGTAGACGAAAATCCTTACTGTGTTTTGTAATTTATCCACCTACATCACTTTTATTGTAACATGTGGAATTGCTTTCAGTTCTCATTTCTTTATTACTTTCTTCTATATTCAATAGAAGAAAGTATTGGATTCGTAAAAAATTTCGACCTCGGGTTTTTGATGGATTTACACATTTTGAGAGCTGTAGAACACGATTTGACCATTTTTAGAAAATGTCTGTCTGTCTGTGTGTGTGACAAAATTTTGTGGCAACTGTATCTCAGGAACTTCTGCACAGAATTTCATACAAATTGGTATGTAGTTGCACCTTGACATAAATCAGGGCCTGTCAACTTTTGGTAAAAATAGTTTTACAGGTTGCGTTGCCATCCCGCTTTTTCTAAATTTTTAACATGGTGATATAGGACAAAATTTTGTATCAATGTGCATAAAGAGAATTATTTTCTAGTAATCATTATGAAATTTACAAGAATTATTTAAAATAGAGATAGTCAACTGGGAAAAATTTTTTGTATGTGTAGAAGCCTCGCCACCCCCCTGGGGGGAAGTCCCCCGTCGAGGGGAGTAAATTTTCAAGATGAGTATCTTTCGAAAAATCGCGTCAATACCTTTAAAACGAATGGTTGAACTATAAATATGTGATAATTTAAAACAAAGTTATCGATTTTTTTTTACTTTTAACGAAAAAAAGCCTGAAAAAAAAAAAAAAAAAAAAAAAAAAAAAAGTTTTTTTTTTTCTTTTAATATTGTTACTGAGTGAAGTATTGTTACTGAGTGAATTTGTATAGGAAAATATAGAAGAAAGTCTTGTGGTGGCCACAACATACTAGTTACTCATGCAACCAAATGGATGATAGGATAGTTTTCTTCAAAATTCAAAATAAACTATTTGCTGTTTGATTGGTATGAATTTGCAGGTTCCCACTATGTCCGTTTTTGGGGAATTGGTCCGTTTTTTGCTTCAAGTCCTTAAATGTCCGTTTTTTCGCTACTTTGGTCCGTAAAGTCCTTTTTTACAATTTACCGACCATAAAATTTTTATCGATGCTCAGCTAAATACCGAAAATCGTTAAAATTTTAACTGCGAGAGCCGATTTTTTATTTTAAGCCGATCGTTTTATATAGAAACAAAATTTAAATAGATAAAACAATGTAGTAATATCTTAAATTATGCAGGGGTTAGAACCTTCTGCCAGCGGCGAATTTCCCGCCTTTTTCTTTTTAAATTTTTCTCTAAGCTCCCTCGTCCACCGATCTTACCTTGTTGCCCCTACCTCTTTCACTTGCGATAATTTTTACCTCGCGCGAAATGGTAGAAATTTGTGGTTCCGTGATCATGAAGATATAGGTTTATTTGAAATGCAAATAAAATTATTACCCATTGTAATTACGTCATACATATTTTTATCTTTCTTTAAAAAAGCGAAATTCTTTAAGTAGTCATCGAATTTGCTTAAAGCCGAAATTCAGCCGTTCATTCTCACAGGATGGCGAGATTCGCGTCCAAACTTTAAACGTCCGTAAACAAAATATCCGTGAGCTTGAGTCTCTTACCCCCAAAAATGAAATTTTTTTAAATGAACTTTGCCTTTTTTTACGGACAATAAATTGTCTGATGCAGTACAAAACTGCTTCTTATTTAAAGGTTTGTATCATAATTTTTTTAATATGGTAGAAGTTTGCACCTATTGAACAAATGAAATGATTGCAAGGGTCAAACAAGAAAAAAAAATAGTTTCGGAAACGTACAAGATCGATGACCTTAAAATGGGCCTTTCACAAAAATCAGCGAAATTGAAGTAAATTCCTTATAAAAATATACGTTTTTAAATTATTTATTGAAGAATTTTGAATAAGAAAGTTACATATTAATTAGTGATTTAAAAAAAAAAAAAACGAAATTTTTGCGGTTAGTAGCTAATTAATTACTTATTTTGAGAATACGCTTGCAAGAAAAAAATAAATCGAGGTAAAAAAAAAAAAAAAAAAAAAAAAAACAGCTAAATAATTGTTTATTTCAGCAATAGACTACGAAAACACAAATTTTCACATTTAGCAGTGAAGTGTTCTTTTGTTTCCGGAATTTGCTTTAGAAAACAGTCAACTGCAAAATTATCGCTTGTTTCGGGAGTCTGCTTTGAAGAAAGTGACAATTTTATCAGCTATTGGTGAAATCGTCATTTATTTCGGCGATCAGTCACAAAATTATGACATGTCAGGAATCTACTTTGAAAAAAAAGCTTGACTTTTAAACAACTAGCAGTGAAATAATCGAGTATTTTAGCGGTAGGTCGCAAAAATATCACCTATTATTTTTAATTTTTTGTTTGAGAAATGCGCAAATTTTATCAATTAGCAGTAAAATGATCTATTATTTCGACGATCGCCAGATCTTGAAATTTATTTGTTATTTTGGGAATCAAAAAATTGTGCAAATTTTATAAGTTGATACTGAGATTGTCGTGAATTTTTTTTAAATCGATAATAGGGTAGTTTAAAGAAGAATGTATTTTATTTCCATCTGCCCCCCCCTCCTCTTGCCCGCCAGATATACAATACACTCACTGTGATATTCATAAAAATTAAGTGATAGTTATAAAATATATCATTAAAGTCGGTAAAATGGTGGAATAAAAAAATCATTGTTTCCCTCTGCCCCACTCTCTTTAACCCCCCCCCCCAAAGTATGTCTGACAGTGACTGTAATTTTTTCACAAATTATACGTGATTAAGCAGTTTTTTGAATCTATAAAAGGGCAGTTTAAAGAAGAATGTATTTCACTTTCATATTCCCTCCCCCTTTGCCCCCCCCCAGGTATATAATGCACTCATTGTGATCTTCATAAAAAGTAAGGGATAGTTATAGAATATATCATTAAATCGGTAAAATGGAGATATATAAAATGATTTTATTTTCCTCTGCTCCCCCCACTCCCAAGTTTGTTTGACACTTACTGTAATTTTTTCACAAATTGTGCGAGATTATTCAAAGTTTCATTAAAATCGGTAAGAGTTGATATAAAAACAATTGTTTTCTTTCCATCTGCTCCTAGTCCCTCCCTTCTTCCCCCAGGTATATACTAAATGAATGTTGTACCCTATCCATTGTAATTTCTAAAAATTTAATTTGAAAGTCATTTTTTAAATTCATTATTTGATATTGATCATTTTGCAAATTGGAAAAGTGCCCTTTTTTCCTGGATCCGTGTCTCTACTTACCACAGTCTTGTTCGTCGCTCCTGTCTCCACAGTTGTTGTGCGAGTCACACTTCAGTTCTGACCAAATGCAGAAGTCATTTCGACAACGGAACCAATCTTGAGTGTTGGAGCACTTGCTTCCTGTTAAACGAGAAGCACATTTATTATCCATGATCTTTTATTCAATAATCATTCACAATTTTTAATTGTAACGTTTGCCTAATTACTTTGAAGATTAATTGTCTATTATGTATGTATATCAAATATCACTTCTCAAAATTACGGGTGATTATTGAACGAAAAATCCGTCAGATCAGCACTGTCCATGAGGCAGACACACGGGTTTTAACTTATCACCCAAATTATAGGTATTATTTTGAGAAGGAAAAAAAGCAGGTAAAAAAGTATTGTTTTACAATTTTTTTAAAGTGGGTGTTTACTGTGTAATATCTAGAGATGCGTGTATAGTTTTTTCCATTTTGTAACAAAATGGAAATCATGGTTTTTTTTTTTTTTTAAATATTAACTACATTAATCCTTTCAGAATCTATATAAATATTTCTTTAAATTGATCACAGGCGTGCCGGACATCTCCCCCCCCCCCCCACACACACAAATTTCATCTGCGTGGGTGGTACCCTCCAAAAATATTTCTAAACCCTCTAATTTTAAACTTAAAAGAAGATTGAAATCTCTTTAAAGTGTGAGACTGTTACCTATTTATTTTTATTTTTTTTACATACTAATCTCTATGCTAATTTATCATCATACAAATAAATGAGCTTCTGTGTGTGGACTGCACTTGCACGCGGTCGAAAAGAAATACTTGATTAATTAAAATTAATATTTAAATAAATAAATATAAATAAAAATATGTTAAATGGGAAATATATATAATTATAAGAAGATTAGTTGTCTAAAAAACGGCAGAAATAGCGCTCATAGCATATTGTTACAAGGGATTAAGTATAGAATGGTGACAAAAATTCAAAAGTCGCCAAAAAGAACTATATTAAGGCTGTACTATGATCAGGTTTACAAACCATGAATTATAACCACAAAAAATTGTCTCATGCGACAGACATAGTCGGTCATAGCATATTGTAATATTTGGTGTGAAATTGCTGTCATTTTATGGTTGACTGGATAAACAAAATAAACATAGGAAATAACGTAAAAGCAAATATTATGTGCACCACGTATAGGTACTTCAACACCAAAATTTAAAAATTCGCCCAGGAGAATAAAATAAAAATATTGTTCATAGAGTTTAAATAATCTATTAAAAAAAAAAAAAAAAAAAAAAACTTTTAAAACCTTTTAATATATTGTATTGTATCACATAAATCTTAAACTGCAATTTTTAATCCCACTTCAAAAACATGTGACTTAATGAGTAGCAGATTTTTTTTTTTTTTTTCTCTCTAAATGGTTTCCATACAATCTTCTACTGTTGCCACCTAAAATTCGTACTTTTGTTAATTTTAAAAAATTTAATTGTTCGATCGATAAACTGTTTAATCCATCGGATTTACAAAAATTGCCACTTTCATTTGGTACCTTATTTGTAACGATACGACTAATATTTCTAATTTTTCTTCTTGATTTTAAGTAAATGTACTTTTTTTTTTTTTTTTTTTTAATTCTGTCGAAAAAAATTGGCAACAATTAAATTATGGATACAATTAAAATGGCTTATTTATCAGAAATTAGAAGGTTATTATTTTCACATTTTAATTAATTAAAAGAAAACTAATTAAAAATTCGAAAATCGGGCTTCGGGGTGCATTAGGAGAGGTCATTACGAACCTCCATGTAAATGTGTGTAACCCTGCGATCAGCCGTTTTCCTAAAAAGCTCTGGAAATACATACACAATGACACACACACACAAACATCTTATTTTATTTATATGTGTATATTTGAAAACAAATTTGACTTCAAATTATGATAGAATATTTATAATTTTCCTTTTAATTAGTATATTAGTTGGATATTTATTGTGCAAATATCATCCTTTGAAATGAAATGTTTATGTTTTCAATTGAATATGGAAGTTTGCCATTTGTTTTTTTTTTCTGGAGTTTTGAAATTTAAAATTCAAATTTTATCAATTTTTACAGCAAAAACAACTTAATCTAACGCATGCACACGATAACTAATACATATCTATACCCAAATATGGGGATTAAAATCGGGAAATAATTTTCCTTGATTTTTAATAATTTTTTTCAAAAAATCCAATTTGCAATTAACATAAGAAATTTTTTTTCTTGCATCCACAGACGGCCAGTGACGTCATCACTTTCCTTGCGTTCTTTAAATATATAAATAGAATATGAATTATTGTCAAACATTGACTAAAAAACGCAATAATCAGAAGTATAATCAAATAAATAAATAAAAAGGCGCCGCCAACATGGCAACAAAAACCACCATGGGGCACTATGCTAAAAGAAGTTGTCATGGGGGCCTTGTACTAAAACTGTTCTGCCTGTATAAGTATAAAAATTGGGTCTTCAAACATGAATTTTATTTTGAAACTTTTCTTTGAATGGTTTTGTTTTCACTATCGCACAATATTAATTTGGTTTTAATAATAATTTGATTTCTGGTGAATTACAATTTAAATTGGGTGGGGAAATACGCATAAGATTTATGAGTTTCAAGTTTTAGATGTAAATAAGAAGAAAATAAATTTAAAAAGTGTGAAAATTTCGCACGGGTTTGCTAGTACGTAAAGAAATTAACAGGTTTTACTCTACAATCATCATTAATGGTACTTCTCTTTATATAACCTTGTTAATAACTTATAGAAATTTTGAGAAAGTTAGTTTTGCATTTGAAATTAATATTTCCGGAACTCTGTTCTTAATGAAGCTTCCAAATGTTGGCAGCCCTAAACTACTATTTTTCTCGAAATTTGGTTAAAACTCTCCAAATTAAATGCTAAGCTGTTAAATTTGATGCCAAGGCAAAAAACAGCGTTGGCGATGAACTTTTCGAAATGGCGAATGTAGCAATCGAATATAGCGGAAAATAGTAGTTAAGAATTCCGTAAATGTTAAGGATAGCCTTTTATCAGTTTTAACGGAATTAATTTTTTTGGTATAATGTTTTGCAAAAGTTGGCCATCTGTATTTGAGTGAAATTCATTGAACTGTAATCTGTGCAATAAGATTTCTTCTTTACGGTGTGTGTAATCTATAATCGGTATGTGACTTCTATTGGTATGAGTAATGCTTTTCTTGATATGGACTCTCTATTTATGAACCAGTTACCACACACACATTTTTGTAACATTTCAATGAGTGTATAAAGAAGTCGTGTGGTGAGCACACCAGAATTTTTTAGGTGATGAGTATGTTTGTTTCATTATCGAATACGCAAAGCAGTTGCTTCACTTTTGCTTATAATTTACTTAGTTTAAATATCGCTGAGTTGTAAAATCAGCTGATGCTTTTAACAAGAACAAAACATCTATGACTGTCTTAATGATTATACCAATATTAACTACTTCTACCGTAGGAAAACTTTCCAGTGTATTACAATAATTTCGTCTACATTCACTATTGCGATTCAAAGCTATCCAATTTTAATGATCAATTAAAAAGGGAAGCATGGAATATTTGTTTACGCATGCTAGAACGGAGTTTTTTACCCTTCCACTTCCACATTTGGCGAAAATCGCACTGTTTAGGGGAATCAAAAGGTGTGTACCAGATGCAGAAATTCAGCCTTTATGTAAAAAAAAAAAAAATCCCTTTTCGGCAAGCTTAAAGGCAAAGGTAAGATTCCTCTACGTTAATGTTACAAAAGTAAAGAAATATTACGTATGCATTAACACTAACACATACTTACAGCCAATGGCTTTGTTCCCCGATATTGCAATATAGAATAGTGACTATTCTGTTTTCAAGAAATTAAATTATCAACTTAAAATTTTAGGCTAGATTTATTGGTCAGTAAATGTTTCTTTTTTTTTTTTTTTTTTAAATCCAAGCTTATAATCATTCAACAAATAGAAGCCATAAAGATATACAATTTGGTGACAAAACTTGCGACTTAGCAATGAAATTTGTAATTCGGCAGCAAAATTTGATAGTTGACAAGGAAATGTTTGACTTGGCGACAAAATTCATTATTTGATGACAAAATTTGGTGAACTTGGCGATGAAAAATGGTAGCTTTGGCGTCATTCTATTTTCTTCCCACGCGAAAACCTCATATCTCTTCACAGACCAATATCTTGTTTCCGCAAGATAAAAAGTCAAAGGAAGCTGTAACGTATTATTCTCAATTTCAATCGTAAATTTTAAATTCTTCCGTAAACAGACATTCTAAACTATTCACCACAAATGAAATTTTTACCAAGACTAATGTATTGTATTTTAATTTTATATTTTTAAATGATTAATTAAAGCTGTTACCATGGTTTTTATATTTTCAGAGATCTTCTTTTTTATTATCGTTTGCACGTGACGTGAGCATCAGATTATAAATTTAAGCAATTAAAGCTATGCACAAGCAAAGTGTGACATCACTGACCGTCCGTGGATGCAAGAAAAATATTTCATTTCCTATGTTAATCGCCCATTGGATTTTTTGTAAAAAATTAATAAAAATTGAGGAAAATTATTTCCCGATTTTAATCCCCGTATTTGGGTAGAGGTATGTATTAGTTATCGTATGCATGTGTTAGGTTGAGTTATTTTGCTGTCAAATTGACAAAATTTTAAGTTTCAAAACGCTGCCATCCTTGGTGTTTTTTGTATTTGGCAATCAAAAACGTAATACCAAAATATACATGCCAGATGTATATTTTCGTAATATGTATTGTACGAAATATTGTTTCATATTATTCATTACTCTCTTAATGTAAGTTGTTAAAATAACCATGATTTTTGAAAGGAATTAAATATGTTCACCATATAATTTGGTGATATTTTTTTTTTCCCACCAAGGATGGCAGATATGAAATCTATTCCGCTGCATCATATGAGTATCTTATATCAACACTTTATTTAGACATTTGAAAACGAATTTGACTTCAAATTATGGTAGAATATTTATCCTTTGAAATGAAATGTGTATGTTTTCAGTCGAATATGGAAGTTTGCCATTTTTTTTTTTTTTTTTTTTTTTTTTTTTTTTTTTTCTAGAGTTTTGAAATTTAAAATTCAAATTTTATCAATTTTACAGAAAAAACAACTGAAACTAATGCATGCACACGATAATTGATACACATCTATACCCAAATATGGAGATTAAAATCGGGAAATAATTTTCTTCGATTTTTATTAATTTTTTACAAAAAATCCAATGACCGATTAACATAGGAAATCTTTTTCTTGCATCCACAGATGACCAGTGACGTCATCGCTTCGCTTGCGTGTAGAAAAAGTTGGCTTCATCACAATTGACAAAAAATCCCTGTTTAACTTGTAACTTTTAAGCAATTGAAGTTATCGAAAAAGTTTAAATACAAAAGTTGTTCTTTAGGGTAAGGCGGCAATTCGCCTGATTTGAAGTACAGTCAACTCCCTATAATCTGCAAATCCTTCTAATCCGCAATTGATTTTTTAATGTAAACAAAGAAATTTACATCTCATATTTTAAAAGAATTTGCAACATTTCTCGCATTTTTACTTTTTTTAAATAAAATTTTTAGCTTAATCCTTGCTTTGAAACACAATTGGGGAGAGAAAAAAACAGTAAAATTTTTGTATTTATTTTCCTGCAATTGATACAGACTAGTGCTAAGTCAAGCCAAAGAATGTCAGGAAAGTACATAAAAATTTAAAACAAATCGCTACATATCATATCAATATTTAACTAAATTAAAAATAATGAGTGATGAATATTATTTCTGTACTTCAAAAAATATTTTTTTTTTCTCTTTTTTAAATATATTTGTTTACATTTTATTGGTACATATTATTTGAATATGGTTAAATTATTTACCATCAAATATGAATATGATTGATTTGTTTTATTGATACTGAAGAAATATTTTATTCTAAAAGTTATTAGTAGTCATCTTTCCATTTTGATGTCTACTTAAGAATTATTATAATAAGAATAACTGACTTTGTATCTGCAAAAGAAAAATGTAAACAAATACAATGACCTCTAATCTGCAAATTCCTATAATCCGCACAACCTTTGGACAAAACTTTTGCGGATTAGAGGGAGTTGACTGTATTTTCAATATTAAAGAAATTATGGGCAAATGAAAATTTTCATACACACACACACCCTTGCCTTTGAGCTGGATACGCCATCTATGAACTCGACCGAGATTTTTACAGTCCTGACAACCATATCCCCAGCTGGTTAAATTTAAATAAAAATTACTCCAGTTATCGTGTTCACAACTTAACATGGGAAAATGCATTATATATATATAAACTTTTGAGCGGAGGGTGGTTTTGGGTTCTAGGGGTCATGATCGGTGAAGATAGGAAGAAATTTTCCAGAAGTCGTGTCATGAGAACCATTGCAATAGGTAGATCTCCTGTAAGGAATGTACCTAAAAATGTTACAATGAGGACATTTACAGTAGATTTACCAACGATGTTTTTAAAACAATTAATCCGAAATTGTTACTTGGCGATGCATACTCTTCCTGAAGGGTGAATCACAGATTCAATGGAGATTTCTATCACTGAATCGCAAGTTTTAAGGACTTTTACTTGAATAGTTTATTTTTGGACCTAACTCAAGGTTTTTTTAATCCTAAAAGTAAGATAAAAATATGTGCCTCTCACCTGGAATGAGCGCAGTCAGTGTAAGTTTTACACCCGGGTAGCCGGTGAGGGAGGAGTTGTCCTCCGACACATAATGGAGAATCTCCATGCTATTGTTTGCCGAGTAAAAGTGGTGTTCCTTCTCTAGGCCATACACGTGGGAGCACATGTTAGTTGAGAGCTTCTCAATCTAGAAATTAAACATCAGAATCAAAACATAGTGTGGAGGTAATCTGGTGTGGCTCTTACCCTGTATTTTAATACCCTGCAAGTAAAGGTGTCTTAAAGTATATCTGAATATACTTTTCAGACACATAAATGTCTGACTATGAAGCTCAGACATGATAGACATCTTAATTTAAGACACTTTTGTGTCTTAATAAACTGGTGGGGCAAGTGAACTGATTTATAAAGTGTCTTAGAAAATGAACATGTCTTAAAATGAGACATTTTAAAATGTCTTAAAATAAATTGTTTTGCATTTCACCGTTGATTATTAGTAGTGGCGCCATCTGTCAAAATCATCTTCGTCGTCTCGTTTTTTCTCATATCAAGATACAGTTTTAATAAAATATTTTCTTTTAAGAATTTTTTTGACTTAGCAGCGGAAAAAAAAATATATTTTTTTTTAAATTGAAATTATAATACAAATATCAAAAATTTAAATCTCTTTTTTTGAAACACAAAATAAATAAATAATTTTTCTCAGTAAGTATTTTTATTTATGAGATTTTTCTGAAAATCATGCGAGAAAGGCTAGTCACTCTTATTTTACTCCTAGTTTGAGTCTATTTCACTTCCATTAAGTGAAATAATTTAAATATATCAAATTTCAATAAATAAAAGATCAAAATACTTATTTTAATAAAGATTGTTTAATTAAATACGCTATCTGTATTTTTGTTGAAATAAAGCTTAAAATAATGAAATTATTTACAAAAATTGCGTTATTTTAAAAAATTTATTTGTAAAATTTAAATAAGCTTATTAGAAAAAATTTAGATTTAACATAACAAATATGCATAAATGGTAAATGACGTTATCTTATTTGCGTGGAATTATGTTTGAAACTAGTTGGCACAGGTGGACTCTATATTACTTACAAACTTTGAATAAACACCATAAAATGCAATAAACTCGCAACAATTGTTTCGGGTCAAAAAAACACACGACCCTTCATCAGGCGAATAAAGTAAGCACGAGTGCTGCAGTCAACGTTGACTGCAGCACTCGTGCTTACTTTATTCGCCTGATGAAGGGTCGTGTGTTTTTTTGACCCGAAACAATTGTTGCGAGTTTATTGCATTTTATGGTGTTTATTCAAAGTTTGTAAGTAATATTTTTTACATCGCCAGTTTTGTGGTGCTTTTTTATTAAATAGGTGGACTCTGCTCAGTTCCCCACCATATTTATGTTCTCATAAATTTCTAGTGCGAGACATAATCATGTTTAAAAAAAAAAATGAATTTGACCAAAGCCTGATACAGTGACAGAATGAAATCCCCGCCTAATTGGCTATCCACCGTTCACTTCGATATATTTATCTTATTCTAATCTATTAATTTATTTTATCAGGGTCAGTTCCGTTGTTTAGTTTTCATGCTACCATTTAAAATACAATAATCCTCAAAATTCATATTTATATGAAAAATTTACAATTTCGCTATGTTGATAAAATCGTAAATTGCGAATAATTTACGAAATTTTCCTATTAGAATATTTGTATTTAATCATGTCCAAACAAATATAAATGTAATTTTGAAGTTGTCTAATGTATTTATGATCCTCAAAATGGAAAAAATTACAATTTTGCTGACAATTGCCTTTTATTTTTAACACTGGACTCAAAGCTGAAGTGTATGTGGAGGACAACATAATAAAATCTGTTCGAAATTTTGCCTTTTAAATGATAAAATTGGCGGATATAGAAGGCGAAAAGGAAAATATCCAAGTGCGGTTTTTTTTTTTTTTTTTTTGTCGCTTAGTGTACTATGCCGGTGCGATTGTCAGTGATGGCATGGACTGCCGTTTCCCTAAACTCTGCGTATATCACACTTGGCGGTATTCGTCGTGCACTGATTTTGCGCCTGAATCCACGGGCCTCTGTCAACACACAGTTGTCCTGTCCATTCGACGGTTTCCCTGTTTTTTGCTTCGAAAATCGCGTCCATACGAGTTTCAAATTATTAGAATTGAGATGAGAGAAAAATTCTTTATCATCGGGCATGAATTATTTGAGGCGAATGTATTTTACATTCGATTGAAATAAAGTTGGATAAGAACTACCATTTAATTACAGACGTGCAAAAAATAGTCTTCTCTTAAAGAAAAAAAAAAAAAGTAGTATATGTTGCAACTAATGTAATAGTTAGTAATAAGTTTTTTAAAGTTCTTTTACAAGAAATGACATTCCCATATCATGACCTATTGGAGTTTCTTTTAAAAAGATTGTTAGTTCCCCATCATACTATAGGTATGGGGAACTTAGGTAATCGTGAAAATTTTCGACCTCGGTTTTTTTACTTTTCTACTCGTTTTCAGGTATGAGGAATCCGTAAATGACAAAATTTCTATGGTGTCTGTCTGTAGGGTGTCTGTTAGTGTGCTAGTCCGTTAGTCTGTGTACACGATATCTCAAGAACAAATTGTCGCAGAGAGGTCAGATCAGTTTTAAAATATTACTTTCGACACTGGCAAGAACCCTATTCATTTGCAACATTCGAATTTAAAAACTTCGTAAGTTATTAGAAAATTACGATTTTCTTAACATGGGAGAATAGGACAAAAATTCACTTAAACGTGCATTAAATGGAAACTTTTTACTTTAAAAATGTCAGACCAGTTTTAAAATATCCGTTTGGATGCCGGAATGAACATCAGTAACTATACATAGGCTACTTTGAAAATTTCGCAAGTTATTGGAAATTTACGAATTTCTTAACATGGCAGTATAGGGCAAAATTTCACATAAACGTCAATTTTGAGAGATATTTTCATCGTAAAGATGTCAGACTTATTTTGAAATATTATTTAGGACACTGGCATGAATATTAATGACTATGGTTTTTCCAATTTAAAGATTTCGTAAGTTATTTGGAATTTACGATTTACTTAACATGTCAGAATAAGGCCAAATTGATCATAAACCTCCATTTTGAGGATCGTAAATACATTAGACAACTTCAAAATTACATTTATGATATTGGTTTGAACACGATTGAATACAAATATTCTAATAGGAAAATTTCGTAAATCATTCGTAATTTACGATTTTATCAACATACCGGAATTGTAAATTTTTCATATAAATATGAATTTTGAGGATTACTGCATTGGAAATAGTAGCATGAAAACTAAACAACGGAATTGACCCCGATAAAATAAATTAATAGATTAGAATAAGATAAATATATCGAAGTGAACGGTGGATAGCGTGCTAGGCGGGGATTTCATTCTGTCATAATATCAAGCTTTGGTCAAATTCATTTCTCTTAACATGATTATAATATGTCTCGCACTAGAAATTTATGAGAACATAATTAGGATGGGGAACTAAGCAGAGTCCACCTATGTCAACTAGTTTTTAGAGCTTTTCACTTTTATAGATCCTAGTAAATGTTAAGCGCATTGCATTGAAATTCTCATTCGTTCAATCCGTTTTATTTATAAATTGCGCCTACCTGAACAAAGTCCTTGCAGTGTCCGTCCGGTCGCTTTCGGAATCCGATCTGTACGAGAACAGCCACGATGCGCTGTTGGGGGTTGGCCGTCCTCACTTCTATCCTGCACTCTCCGGCCACGGAGTACGAAGTGCGATCCGTCGTGTGGAGGAGCAGAGCCGATCCGGGTCCGGATTCCTTCAGATCCAGGATCAAATGGCCGGAGGAGCACTCCCCTTCCACAGTATCTGGAGGAGAAGAAAAAAAACAAGTAGATTTTCACTTTCTCATCTTGGTACCCATTTTCATAAAGTATTGTTTTGGGGTGCATTTTTTGCTGTGCACTGTAAAAAAATTTTTTTTTACTTTCTTCTATATTCAATAGAAGAAAGTATTGGATTCGTAAAAATTTTCGACTTCGGGTTTTTGATGGATTTACACGTTTTGAGAGCTGTTGAACACGATTTGACCATTTTTAGAAAATGTCTGTCAGTCAGTCAGTGTGTGTGTGACAAAATTTTGTGGCAACTGTATCTCAGGAACTACATTCATACAAATTGGTATATAGTTGCACCTTGACAGTGCCTATCAACTTTTGGTAAAAATTGTCCTACAGGTTGCGTTGCCATCCCGCATTTTCTAAATTTTTAACAGGGTGATATAGGACAAAATTTTGTATCAATGTGCATAAAGAAAATTATTTTTCAGTAATCATTATGAAATTTATAAGAATTATTTATAATAAAGATAGTCAACTGGGAAAAAAGTTTTGTATGTGTAGGAGCTTAGCCACCCCCCCCCCCCTGAGGGGGAAGTCCCCCCTTCGAGGTGAGTAAGTTTTCAAGATGGGTGTCTTTCGAAAGGTCTCGTCAATACCTTTAAATCGAATGGTTGAACTATAAATCTGTGATAATTTAAAACAAAGTTATCGATTTTTTTTTTTTTTTTTTTTACTTTTAACGAAAAAAAAAACTTAGAAAAAAAAATCGTATATATATATATTACGAAATTTAACCAAACTTAGTATTTAATTGGCCCCTGCCATAAACTGGTGTTGATTAGAGATTAGATTTGGGGATCAATCGCACAACAGGAGGCTCTGTGATCGTATTTTTTTTCTAAATTTTTGACATGGCAGTATAGGACAAAATTTCGTATAAATGTACATAATGAGAGTTATTCTTAACCTGTGATTGTAAAATTAATATGAATTATTGATAATAGTAGTAGTTAATTAGGAAAAAAAAATTGTGCATGTGGGGGCATCGCTTCCCCCCCCCTAAGGGGAAGTACCCCGGGGGGGGGGAGTAAATTTTCAAGATGGGTATCTTTCGAAAGGTCTTGTCTATACAAGTTATCGATTTCTTGTTTTTACTTTTAACGAAAAAAAAAAAAACTTGGAAAAAAATCGTATTTTTTTTTTTTTTTTTTTTTTGGTTATTGAGTGAATTTGTATAGGGAAATATAGAAGAAAGTCTTGTGGTGGCCACAACATACTAGTTTTTAAGATTATAATCGTCTATGTATTAATCAATCACGCCGTTTATGAAAAACTTTAATATTTAAAATAGTCTCTTTCGAGGGGGAGGGGGTGTTGGAGGGGGGGGGATTTTCTTCTATATTCAACACAAGAAAGTATTGGATTCGCAAAAATTTTCGACCTCGGGTTTTTGATGGATTTACACATTTTCAGAGCTGGTAGAACACGATTTGACCATTTTTAGAAAATGTCTGTCTGTCAGTCAGTCTGTGTGTGTGTGACAAAATTTTGTAGCAACTGTATCTCAGGAACTACTCCACAGAATTTCATACAAATTGGTATGTTGACATAAATGAGTGCCTATCAACTTTTGGTAAAAATTGTCTTACAGGTTGCTTTGCCATCCCGCTTTTTCTAAATTTTTAACAGGGTGATATAGGACCAAATTTTGTATAAATGTGCATAAAGAGAATTATTTTTCAGTAATTAATTTTCAGTAATGGCCGGCGCTTGGAAACAAAATGTTGGGTTAAGTTTACAAATATATCACATGCATCTGTGAGATAAGTCTACTGTACACATATAGTTCGAAATAATTCAAAATCTGAAAAGTCATAGTGTTGAAAAATTAAGTAGCTGCCACTTGGATCAAAATGGCAGAGAAAGTTCCTCATCTAAAATATCGTTGCAAACTTGATTTTTTTTTTTTTTTTGTAGCAAATCTTTCATAGAGGCTTAGTAAGCTGATAAAATGTTAGTTTTCTGCATTTCTAGTTTGTTGTTTTAGTATTAAAATAGCATAATTTTTCCTTAAAAACGCATTAAAAAGATCCAATAAGGCAGGTAATGGATTTGGCGTCAAATTTGGCGACTTTTTTGGCGAGAAAATACTTATCGATATACCAAAGATGGACGCAATAACTAGATTGGTTCACGAGTTACGTGAAATTTCTAGATTTTTGTTGTTTGAATGATAAATCCATTTTTCAACTTTGATTTGAATTGATTAAGTATTTCAAAAGCTACCGTGATAACAAATTTTCAAGTGGCCGCCACTTGGAAACAATACAGTGGAACAAGTTGCCTAGCAAACACATCCAAGATATTTGAAGCATAGGTTCACAGTCCAACTGTGGTTCAAATCAGTGCCGTGTTTCAAAAGTTATCATTATGGCAAATTTTCAAGTGGCAGTATAAGTGACTGAGACTTGCAAACAAAATGTCGAAACAACTTGCCCAGCGAAATCGTCCAATACATTTGTATGATTATTTCATTGTCCAGTTTTAGTTTAAATTAAGTCAGTATTTCAAAAATTATCGTCATAAGAAATTTTCAGATGGCACCACTTAGAAAAGAAAAAAGCGTCAAGTGGAGACCACTTGAAAATTTCAAATTCAAATTGTAAAAAGCGTGTTCTAAATTCGTTTGAATTTTGATATATACATATAGATTATATAAGTGTCTTCAATGAACTTTATTAATAAACTTTATCCGCCATTTTTAATAAAGTGGCGGATATCTTAGTTAAGCGGGACCACTTGAAAATTTGAAACCATGATAACTTCCGAAATAATACTCCAAATGGAACCAAATTTCAACAGTGTCTTAACTTATTTTATAAATATCTTAGATGAGTTTGTTAACCAAGTTGCTCCAGCATTTTGATTTTAAGTAGAGACCACTTGAAAATTTAAATTGTAAAAAGCGTATTCCGAATTTGTTTGAATTTTTATGTAAATACAGACCACATAAGGATTTCAAAGAAGTTTATTAATGAACTGTATTCGCCATTTTTAATAAAGTGGCAGATATCTTAAGTTAAGAGGTGCCACTTGAAATCAGGCTACCAGTTGAAAATTTAAAATCATAGTAACTTCTGAAATAATACTCCAAATCGAACCAAATTTGGACAGTGTCTTAACTTATCTTATAAATATCTTAGATGAGTTTCTTAACCAAGTGGCTCCAACATTTTATTTTGAAGTGGAGCCCACTTTAAAATTTCAAATTTAATTTGTAAAAAGCATATTCCGAATTTATTTGAATTTTTATGTAGACGTAGGCCATATAAGTGTCTCAATCAACTTTATTAATAAACTTTATCTGTCATTTTAACAAAATGCGGATGTTATAAACTTAGCGAGACAACTTGAAATTAGGCTACTACTTGAAAATTTATAAACATAACTTTTTAAATTCTAATTCAATTATCATATAATTATCTTGGATAAGTTCACTGGACAATTTGTTCCAGCATCTTGTTTCCAAGTTGCAGCCACTTGAAATCACACTGCCACTTAAAAATATGCCATCACGATAACTTTTAAAGTACTAAACTGATTCGAATAAAAGTTGGATAGGGAATTTATGGTACAAATATCTTGGATAAGTTCACTTGGTGACCTAACCCGCAATTTTATTTCCAAGTGGCAGCCACTTGTAAATTTGTCAATATGGTAACTTTAGTAATACAGAATCAATTCGCATCAAATTCGGGTAATGGATTTATCATTCAAATATCTCAGATAAGTTCGTTGGGCATCTCACTCCGCTTTTTTTCCAAGTGGTGCCACCTAAAAATTTCTTATGACGATAGCATTTGAAATACTGATTTAATTTAAACTAGAACTGGACAATGACAATGAACTTATCGTACAAATATATTGAATGATTTCGCTGGACAAGTTGTTTCGCCGTTTTGTTTCCAAGTCGTAGCTACTTAGACTGCCACTTGAAAGTTTGTCATAATAATAACTTTTGAAACACGGCACTAATTTGAACCACAGTTGGACAGTGAACCTATGCTTCAAATATCTTGGATGTGTTGTCTGTGCAACTTGTTCCACTGTATTGTTTCCATGTGGCTGCCACTTGAAAATTTGTCATCACGGTACCATTTGAAATACTTAATCAATTCAATTCAAACAACAAAAATCTAGAAATTTCACGTAACTCGTGAAGCAATCACGTTATTGCGTCTGTCTTTGGTATATCGATAAGTATTTTCTCGCCAAAAGTCGCCAACAAAGTTGGGATGGGGGAAAAATCGCCAACTCCATTACCTGTCTTATTGGATATTTTTAATGCGTTTTTAAGGGAAAATTAGGCTATGTTAATGCTAAAATAAACTAGAAATGCAGAAAATTAACGTTTTATCAACTTACAGAATACTTAAAGAATTTCTAAAAAAAAAAAAAAAAAAAAAAAAAAAATCAAATTTGCAACGATATCTTAGATGAGCAACTTTCTCATTGCCATTTTGATCCAAGTGGCAGCCACTTAATTTTTCAACACGATGACTTTTGAGATTTTGAATTTATTCGAGCTATATGTGTACAGTAGACATATCTCACAAATAAATGCATCAGATATATTTGTCAACTTAACCCACCATTTTGTTTCGAAGCGCCGGCCACTTGAAAATTTTAAATTCACATAAAAAGGTATTTATGAACCGATTTCCTGAAAACTACATTTGTGCATAGCCTACATCAATATTTCTACAAAGTGCATTAATAATTTGTAGCCGCCATTTCGAAACAAAATGACGGCTATTTGATAAGAAAAAATAAATCAACCTACCCTTCCGAATAAGCCGGAAGGACTTGTTTAGATTGAGATATAAAATGTCTTTTTTGAAAAATCGCGAATTTTCAACAAGTTTTGACAAAACAGAATAATAAATAGATAACAAAAAATAATATATAAATAATAATGTAGTATAAACGATAAATAGAATTAATAATAATAACGACCATCTTCTGTCAGGAACGATTCCGGTTTAGACCGCTTCAAAACAGAGACTTTTGGTAGCCTTTTTTTTTCCTTCTTAGAAATGCTATGTATTATTTATTTTATTGATCTGCATAAATGTTACATCGTTAGAAAGGTCTTTCAAAACTGAACATTTTTTGTGCTTGCACTTTTCCCTTAATCTCAATATGTAAAAAGATTTCAACGAAAGTTCATAACTACCATTGCAATTCTAAAATACCCATGGAGGATAAAATTAAAATGTAATATAAAATTCAATCCTAAAAATTATGGGCTAATAGTTATTGCATCATTTTCTTGCAATCATGATAATGTAGTAACTTATCTGATACAAACAAACAGTTGATTGTGACGTCCTATTTATCAAATTAGTTAAAATAAATAAGGTTGCAAAATAAGGTACCTAAGGTTACTTCGTTACAAATACGGTACCTTATTTGTAACGAAGTTTTGATTAGATATTTTAGAGTTAATTAAAATATGAAAATAATTTCAAAATTGGACATTTAAATTTATGATTGTTGACAAATAAAAATTTACCAGTTATTGTTATATATATATATATATATATATATATATATATATATATATATATATATATATATATTTTGAAAGGGGTGATGAAATAATGTTTTCACGCGAAAAATTAAAATATATTAAATTTGCCCATGCATATAAAAAATACTTATTAAAACGAGTCGAAGAAAGAAGCGAAATAAGTACCGAGTTATATTTCGATAAATCCGATATATAATGTGATACGTTATATTAGACCTATCGTCCTGGGTTAGTAGGTATTTTCGTTGAAAGAAATAGTTTGTTCGTTCGGTGCAACTTTCACATGAGTCCCGTCAGGTACAATTTTCTTATTAGTCCCGCCAGGTGCAACTTGCACATAGTCCTCTTTAAATATAGTGTCCAGCGAAGCAGGCAAAGCGTTCGTTGATTCACTACCTTAATTGATTTCACATTCCGTCATTTTTGACGGGGTTATATACTAGTGATAAATAAATAATAAAATACAGTAGTTATGTCGAGAAGGCCGTAATGAAGCGTGGGTATAGATCTCAAAATACATGAGTCTATTTTGAAGCGTTCTTTGGAGAGCTTTCGAAACGTCATTTTTAGGATGAGAGATGGTGTGATCTCATTACGGTCATTTATGCTTCAGGATAGGATAAGTTCGAGATTTTTTGGAATCTCCGTTCTTGGGGAAAAAAAAAAACAATTTTACAAATACGGAAAGTTATCTAATATAATATAATCGGACGCGGTGTTATTAAATAAGAAAAGGGGATCTTACAGGTCTCGTATCCGTCCACCAGCAGGCAGGTGAAGGCCACCAGGATGACGCAGGCTAGGTATATCCGTGTGAGGGGTGTGTACGCGGGCGATAACGGAGGCCCATTGTTGCAGTCTCCGATCATTTCGCTGACTGATCTCGTCTCCTCTCCTCATTCCAGATAACTGTCCGACTGATAAAACAGCGACGCTTTTGTCTATTGTGGCGTGGCGACATTGAACGGGTTTCTTAATTGGTTTATTGAATAGGAAGCAGAATAGTGTGTGTGAATTGTTGATGACAAATATTACAACAAAGCTATATAGAAACGTTTTATATGGACCTATAAAACGTTTGGGTGATTCAAAATAGAGGATACAGCCATTACCTCGTAAACTGAGAAAGATAGAAACATACTTCCAATTACAAAATTGGTACAAATTAAGAGTAGATTTCAGATATGACTTATATATATATATATATATATACAAGGGTCTGTATACATATTAAAATGCGAAATTTAATTTTTATAAGGCCCCCTCCTATCCTATGACTTACGTTTAGAAAAATATTCTTTCCAGTCTAAGAAGAAGAAAAAATCATCTTTCTAAGGGAAAATTTCGCTGAGTTATTGAAATTTGAAAATTCGAGCATTTTTAAGTCTAAGGGGTTGTATACACTAAGCGACAAAAAAAAAAGCCGCACTGCAGAAAAAATGACTTATACCTATTTTATTTGTAATAACTTTAAAATTAATGTTTGAAACAAATAAAACTGTCTTGTTTGCAAAATACCAAAGGTATGAAATGATACCTATGTACATTTTCGATTTAATAATTAGCTTTATTGCACTTTACGAAGTATTTTTTAAAAATCTGCATAAAACTTTCTTTTTGAACATAATGCAATAACCATACACTTTGCATTCTTTTATGATTTATTATATGAAATAAACAAGTTATATTTTAATATATGAAATAAAACTATTTATTTGGTAGATCTAAGCAATTTTTTGTTAAAAATATGTATTCTGCATTGGGTTAATTCCACTTTTATATGGAATTACTGCATTAATGCGCAATGGCATAGTGTTTTACAGTTTTTTAATATAAATCTCAGAAATTTCAATGTGCCAAATTTCACAAATAATTTTTTCTAGTTCTGGCAGAGTTAGAGGCTGCAAATTTCGAATCCTCTCCCCTCTCCCCCGTATTTTTATAGACGAAACATTTTCGAGCGGATCGCAATTTTGACTATTTCCATGTCTGGTAAAGAAGAAATTCTACTATATCCTTTGTGGTATTTAACTTAAAGGGAAAAAAGATATGATTACTTACAAAATTATAGGTTCTCATGGGAATGTATAAGAAATTTTGACAATTTGAGTGAATAAACTTACCACAGACGCCGTGTAGTAAGGTGCCTTGTTATCTTTAAATGCTGTTTACGGAAATGTCCAAGATACCTCCAAAATAGTCGGTCAGGTACCACTTTTATGCAGATTGTGTTTTATTTCGAGTTAATTGATCCCTTGTGCATTAAAATTTTCCCGAGTGTTTGAAAAGTTATGCACCTCCGTACCATTATGTACGGAGAATGTGTCACTGTTTTAAAAGTGCGATTTTCATTAAGTCGGTCCTATTTTCGTTGTCAGATCTGCTTGTTTTCTTTAGCTCGAAATAAGTTAAACTTGACTCACCAGAGAGAATCAGTTCAGCCCAATAATTTACTAATCATTTTTTAATTTTTTTAGCCATCTGAGGTCTTGCTTTCCAACTTCTCTTCACTAAGAATGGAATTTTTTCAAATTTTCTGCCATTTAAACCTGCTTTGTTTAATAGTTGTTGTACTGTAGTTAAAGAAATTATGCTACTAAACACTTTTTCTGAAGCTTTTTTATGTTCCAAATGTAATAAAAACCGATTTTATAAGCAATGGCTTTTTAACTTACGGTCATCTCGCTTGGATGAGCAGTGTGGCCACCTAAAACCTAATTTCCAGTTTAAACGGCCAAAAACTTTTATATCTTGCTGAAAACCTTTTTACCAATATTTCTTTAACATTTAATTATTTTGCCATCTCACATATTAAAATATTTTTTGATTTTCATTCAAAAATTAATACTTTTTGTGGCATTATTAACTGCCTTATTCTTACCATTTTTGAAATAAATTCTAAAATTACAATTTTCCTGACAATTGCATTTTGTTTTTAACATTAGACTCAAAGCTAAAGTGTATGTGGAGGACAACATAGTAAAATCTGATCGAAAATTTGCTTTTTGAACAATAAAATTGGCGGTTGTAGAAGGCGAAAAGGAGAACATCCAAGTGCGGCTTTTTTTTTTTTTTTTTGTCTCTTAGTGTAAAAAGTCAGAAATTGTAATTACTGTAGATTTTGTAATAAGGCATATAGACTGATCAGCGTGGGGGAGGGGGGATTTTTTTTCATGCAGGGAAAGACAGCTATTTTAATCTGCAATGTCTGTTTTTCCCCTAGGTGAATACACACGAGAATACTCATTGATAATTCAACAAATAAAATTTATGAATAATTTATGTACTAAAAGTAAATTTTCAAATTCATTTTTCTTTCTTTTTCTTTATACATTCTCTTACCCATATACATGGTATAGAGAAAGTACTGTTTTTGAGTCAAAGTTCCAAAATTGAGCTTTTGTAATATTGACACGTTTTGAGATCCTCTGAATTCAAAAAGCATATTTTTAGCGGTTGGTCTCTCTCTCTCTCTCTATAAGTGTGAGTTATTAGCCTATCTCAAGAACAAAGAGTAGCAGGAAGTCCAAATCCGTATCCTATACTAGTAATGCTACACTAAACTTTTCGTTGAGATCAGACAAAGGGTCATCCAAGCGAATTCAAATGCATTATGTCTATGAGCAAAATTTCTCCTAAGTACAGTGTGACACCTACAGGCTGCCCTAAACAAAATAAAACGAACCTATTTTGTATAGGCATGTTTTGTGTAGATTGTAGTATGGCAGTCATTCATCATTCATTTACAGGGTTACCCAGAGTATTTGGATATATTCGAGCTATACTTGGGAATGGCTGGAAGTGTATTTCATTTTGTGTTACGTGTTTTACATATAACGCTCAATTTATGTATACAATGTCATGTGTATATAGTTTATAGACAATATACAGGGATACCCAAAATTAAGCTAAACTTTTTTTTTTTTTTTTTTTTGTATTAAAAGTAATTGACGTAAGTGCTTTGCTGAATTTTTTTTAATGTCGAAGAACACTGCTGACACAGGACCGAAAATTAATTTCTCATACTTGTACTGTAAACAAAGTAAGTTTTGGAAATCGATTTTTTTTTTTTTTTTTTTTTTTTTTATAATATCACGTTTTGAGGCCTCCTGAATACGAAAGTCAAATTTTTAGTGGTTGATCTGTATATATATCAATTATCAGCATAATTAAACAACAGATAACTGTAGGAAATTCAAATTTGGTATATTGGATTCCATATCTAGTTGCCACTTGAAAAGTTGATCAAGATTTGCAAGTTTCAAGGAAATTAATAACAGACTTGATTTTTGTTTTGATAAATACAGGCACTATAATTAAACGGGAGTTGAGAATGGCGGTAACCCCCTGACATAAAATTATACATCTACACCATATCATATTCTATACAAAACATTATTTTAGAATATTAACAATAAATATGAATTTCCTTATGATTTTTACAGTATAGAGTTATTTAAATGCAATTTATAAGAATGTCTGTCCCAAAACGCAAAACAGTGTCATTTTTTGTGCGTTCCTGTACATAAACCAATCGCAGAGGAATAATTAATGCCATTTTAAAAAGGAAAACCCATATAGTAAACCTAAATAACATATATCATTTCTTAAAATTTCTGAAAATATTTACAGACGCTGGGGGCGGGCACACAGATAGACAGTCAGACAAAAAAAAAATTATGGAAATTGAAATCATATTCAGTTAAAAATTGTTAGAAAATGTTTAATGTAAACGAAAATGCAATTCCATGCAAATGTCCAATAATAACCCTTAACGTAACTGAATATTTTTGTGTGCCCTGTAAATCTAATGCTCATCATAACTGTACATTATAGAAAGCCTTCTTTTATGCATATGAATAACATATTTCAATTTCATTAAGATTTACGCAAAGTAATTAAAATTTGGTTTATAGAAATATCTTCACATAGAACGCAATGCTTTGGAATACTTTCGGGTGTCCCTGTATACAAACCAGAGATGGTGTTCACTCCATTTTCTATAAAAAATATCCGATAGAAAACTTTAATAACATATTTCAATTTTATTAATATATGCATAAATTTAAGGTATTAAAATATGGTTTATAAAAATACCTCTCATAGAACACAATGCTTTGGAATACTTTCGGGTGTCCGTGTGCACAAGCTAGCAGAGGTATTCACTCCATTTTCAATAAGGAACATCCGATAGTGAACTCAAATAACATATATCAGTTTCTGGAAATTCTATGAATATTCACGGGGGTTAGAGCGCGGACACACAGAAAGACGGATGGACAGACAGGCAAATCGAAGTCATTAACACTTTTTAACCTTGCTGGAATTGTTAAAGGGCCGAAGTCATTAAATTTTTCAACCATGATGGAAAGTGGTAAAAATAAAGCGAAAAATTTCACACGGTTTCGCTAGTATTCTAATTTTTTTCCTCTCTTAACGTGTTTTAATTTACAGGTGAACCCCTAAGAAATTTAACTATTAAATTTTTTAACAATACGAAACAAGAAAGAAAAATCATGCAGTACGCATTGATTAGTAACACTTTCCAACTGTACATAATTGTTGTATCGAATAACTTTTAATATTCTTTGCCTACGTTATCACACAACGGACAGAAGGACTGAAAAATATACAGATAGACTAAATGATTTTAAAATTACTCTTAGGCATTTTGGAAAGTGTTAAAAAGGCTTAACGCAAAAGAAAATGCAGCCATTAGATTATAATTACAGATTTTCATCTCTCTGAATATTTTAGTGCAGCCCTGTAAATCAGAAAGTTAATCATAACATATTCCATACAAAACATTATTTTAGAATATTAACAATCCATTTCAATATATTTATGATTTTTACACTAGAAAGATTTTTAAATATAACTTTCAAAAAATTCTGTCCTAAAACGTGATGCATTCGCATTTTTTTTTTTTTTTTTTTTTTCTTTTTTGGTTTTGTTGTCCCTGTAAACAAACTAGTTATACAGGACCTATTAATGTCAATTTAAATGGGGAACATTCTATAGGGAAAATATTTATAAAAATAACACTATGCTGTCGAATGCTTTTGGGTGTCCCTGTACACAAACCAGAAGAGATATTCACTCCATTTTCAGTATGAAACATCCGATAGTGAACTTCAATAAAATATATCAGTTTCGAGAAATTCCATAAATATTTACAGGAGTTAGAGCGCAGGCAGAGAGAAAGACAGACAGATGGACAGATACACAAACTGAAATCATATTCACACTTAAAAATGTTAGAAAGTGTTAAAAACGCTTAATGTAAACGAAAGTACAATTCTAGCAATTTTTTATTAATAGCTCTTAATATAAATGGATATTTTTGCGTCACCCTGTAAATCTAATGCTGATCATGCTATATTCTCTGCAAAGCATTTTTTTGTGCATATAAATAACATATTTCAATTTCCTAAAACTTCGTGGAAAGAAAAGTTATTAAAATTTGATTTATATAAATATCTCTCATAGAACGCAATGCTTTGGAATACTTTTGAGTGTCCCTGTGTATAACCCAATGGTGGTATTTAATCCATTTTATACAGGAAATATCCAATAGTGAACTTGAATAACATATTTCAATTTCATTAAGATATGTCTACAGTAAACGTATGGAAATATGGTTTATAGAAATACCTCTCATAGAACACAATGCTTTGAAATACTTTCGGGTGTCCCTGTACACAAACCAGTAGAGGTATAAACTCCATTTTCAATAGGGAACATCCGATAGTGAACTTGAATAACATATATCAGTTTCAAGAAATTTCATAAATATTTACGGGAGTTACAGCTCGGACAGACAGACAGACGGACAGGCAGATACACAAAACTGAAATCATATTCATATTCAAAACATGTTAGAAAGTGTTAAAAACGCTTAACGTAAACGAAAGTACAATTCTAGCAATTTATTATTAATAGCTCTTAATGTAACTGGATATTTTTGTGCCACCCTGTAAATCTAATGCTTATCATGCTATAATCTATGCAAAGCATTCTTTTGTGCATATAAATAACATTTTTTAATTTCCTAAAACTTCGTGGAAATTAAAGTTATTAAAATTTGATTTATAGAAATATCTCTCATAGAACGCAATGCTTTGGAATACTTTTGAGTGTCCCTGTGTATAAACCGATGGTGGTATTTCCTCCATTTCATACAGGGAAGATCCAATAGTGAACTTGAATAACATATTTCAATTTCATTAAGCTATGTCTACAGTAAAGGTATAAAAATATGGTTTATAGAAATACCTCTATTAGAACACAATGCTTTGAATTACTTTTGGGTGTCCCTTTTTACACACCAGTAGAGGTATGAACTCCATTTTCAATAGGGAACGTCCGATAGTGAACTTGAATAACATATTTCAATTTCATTCAGATATGTCTACAGTAAAGGTATGAAAATATGGTTTATAGAAATACCTCTCATAGAACGCAATGCTTTGGAATACTTTTGAGTGTCCCTGTGTATAAACCGATGGTGGTATTTCCTCCGCTTCATACAGGGAAGATCCAATAGTGAACTTGAATAACATATTTAAATTTCATTAAGCTATGTCTACAGTAAAGGTATGAAAATATGGTTTATAAAAATACCTCTATTAGAACACAATGCTTTGAATTACTTTTGGGTGTCCCTTTTTACACACCAGTAGAGGTATGAACTCCATTTTCAATAGGGAACGTCCGATAGTGAACTTGAATAACATATTTCAATTTAATTCAGGTATGTCTACGGTAAATGTATGAAAATGTGGTTTATAGAAATACCTCTCATAGAACACAATTCTTTGAAATACTTTCGGGTGTCCGTGTACACAAACCAGTAGAGGTATGAACCCCATTTTCAATAGGGAACGTCCGATAGTGAACTTGAATAACATATATCAGTTTCAAGAAATTCCATAAATATTTACGGGAGTTAGACGGACAGACAGACAAATTGAAGTCATAAACACTTTTCAACCTTGTTGGAAAGTGTTAATAATGTAAATTTGCATTAAGTTCTTAAAACTGTTGATTTCACGTGTTTGAATGATTTTAGTTGCTATTTTAAAATAAAGAATCTTTTTTTAATTTTTCTCATCTCGTAGATAACCTCTTAAAGTGAGCCCGTTGGCGTCGAAAAATAGATGCCGAAATTGAAAAAAAAAGTGGTGTATGTCATCATTTTCCAATTGCAATAACTCAGCGAGATTTTGACTTAGAGAGATGTTTTTTTTTTTTTTTTTTTTTGCTTGTTAGAGCGAGGATAACGTTTTTCTAAATATAAGTCACATGATAGGAGGGGCTAAATAAAAATGAAATTTCGCATTTAATATGTATACAGCCCCTTGTACAAAAAAAAAAAAGCCATATCTGAAATCTACTCTTAATTTGCACTAATTTTGTAATTGGAAGTATGTTTCTATCTTTCTTAGTTTACGAGATAATCGCTGTAACATCTATTTTGAATCACCCGGTATATATATACATATATATATATGTATGTATAAACAAATAAATTTTAATCAATTTAATCCTTTTTACTATGTATATACTACCATTTTTCCCGATAAATACTGTAAATAAAAAATCTGATGTGGGCACCACATGACTTCCTTATACATCTTTAGAAATATATAATGTTAAAAAGCATTGTCATTGGACCCAAGACAAATGGTTAAAAATATTTTAAAAATGCATTACTATCGTGTTCTGGCTTTTCTGAAACTTTCAAATGTCTAGCTAGTCGGGAAGTTAGTTAAAAATCGATTGCAAGATTTGTACAGGTAACGATGCCGAAGGCAGCAGGGATCCGAAGCAGTTGGTTAAAAGTATTTAAAAAATGGATTTTCACCGTGGTCTGAACTATTCTGAAAGTTTCAAATGTCTAGCTAGTCGGGAAGTTAGTTAAATAAATTTTCTGTTGAACCATATAAACGCTGCCAAAGGCAGCAGTGACCCGTAACAATTTGCTAAAAATATTTAAAAAAATGCATTGTCACCATGTTCTGAGCTTTACTGAAAGCTTCAAATGTCTAGTTAATCGAGAAGTGAGTTAAAAATCGATTGCAAGATTTGTACAGGTAACGATGCCGAAGGCAGCAGAGATCCGAAACAGTTGGCTAAAAATTTTTAAAAAAATGCATTTTCACCATGTTTTGAACTATTTTGAAAGTTTCAAATGTCTAGCTAGTCGGAAAGTTAGTTAAATAAATTTTCTGTTGAACCATATAAATGCTGCCGAAGGCAGCAGTGACCCGAAACAATTTGCTAAAAATATTTAAAAAATGCATTGTCACCATGTTCTGAGCTTTACTGAAACTTTCAAATGTCTAGATAGTCGGAAGTTAGTTAAAAATCGATTGCAAGATTTGTCCAAGTTACGCTGCCGGAGGCAGCAGGAATCCGAAACAGATCGCTAAAAGTATTTCAAAAATGCATTTTCACCGTGTTTTGAAATATTCTGAAAGTTTCAAATGTCTAGCTAGTCGAGAAGTTAGTTCAATATTTTTTCTGTGGAATCCTATAAACGCTGCTGAAGGCAGCAGGTATCCGAAACAGTTGGCTAAAAATATTTTTAAAATGCATTGTCAACGTGTTCTGAGCTTTTCTGAAAGTTTCAAATGTCTAGCTAGTCGGGAAGTCAGTTAAATTGCAAGATTTGTCCAAACCGTTTTTGAGTTATTACCGTTTTTTGATACATTTTAGCCATTATGAATCTAATTTTCCTAAATATCTTCAAAACGGAAAATCATACAAAGTCCAAAAAGGGAGGTGCAAAACTAGATGTTAAAACAAACCTATGTACCAATTCGCAACTTTCTACGTCCAACCGTTTTTGAGTTATGCGACATACTCACACACACACACACACATACATACAGACGTCACGAAAAACGTGTAAAGTCGCTTATATCTCTAAAACGAGATCTCGTGTTAAGATGACACTTGCAGGTGTGCAACTAGACATCATGACAGTCACACGTACAAATTGAGAACATTCAGTGATCATTCGTTTTTGAGCAATATGAAATAGAAAATCCCTTTCGCAAATCGGGATTCCTTTGAAACCTTTGGACGGCCCCTGCCTGCCTGGGCTCGGCCAAGCTTAACGGGTTGGATGCCGTCCGCCGGAGCGAATAAATCGCCAGAACACCGCGTGGAAGCTGCTGGGCAGCAATGTAACTAGACACCAAAGCTCAGGAATTGCAGCACGCTCCAGATGTTAAGGAATTTGGAATAAGTGCACTAACTAGCTGAGAGTCGAAATAACCGGAATTATACAAAATTAAAACAATTTTGAATTTAGGCAGGGAGGGAAAAAAAAAAAAAAGAAAAGAAAACGTTGGGGGAGCCGCTAAAGTTAGTTGTGCACACAATAATTAAAGCCGAAAGAGGAGGCCATTTGAAAAAAGGGAGGGGACAACACTTATGATTTGAGAAAGACGAGGGAGGAACAATGAGATTATAATTAAAAAAAAAAAAAAATTACGTGAAGCCACTGGGGGATGGAAGATAGTTTTGGGCGCATAGCGAAAATTTTGAAGTTTTTGAAGTGGCAAGGCCTAATCCTAATTGGGAGGGAACTTACTATGCACAGGGAGGCCGAATGGAGAAGAGAAAGAGGGACCATCGCAATTTTGATCCACCACGGGGGGATGGTTCCCCGCGTTGGTAGCCCGACGACTGCTAAACGACCCCATCGAGCACTTGACGGTGCAGCACAGATTAACGAGGACCAGACACCGCCACACCCTCGTAAAAAAAAAAAAAAAAAAAAAAAGATAATAAAAATAAATAAAAATAAAATAGAAAAAAATATATAAAATAAAATAAAATAAATAAAAAAATAAAATAAATAAAAATAAAATAGAAAAAAATATGTAAAATAAAATAAAATAAATAAAATAAATAAAAATAAAAAAAATATAAAATAAAATAAAATAAATAAAAAAATAAAATAAATAAAAATAAAAAAAATATACTAAAAATAAATTAATTAAAGTAGGTAAGTACTTAAATTAAAATTGGTGCGGGTCAAAACTTGGAGAGTACCAAAAAGAAATGTGACAGGAAATAGTTCTTGGCTTAACAAGGAAAGTTACTATACTTCCTTATACTTTGTATAAGGAAGTAAAAAAATTAATAAATAAAAGTTTTTTTCTATTAAAGGAATTAATTAAACTAGTATGTTGTGGCCACCACAAGACTTTCTTCTATATCTTCCTATACAAATTCACTCAGTAACAATATTAAAAAAAAAAAAAAATAAATAAATAAATAAATTTTTTTTTTTTCAGTTTTTTTTTGTTAAAAGTAAAAAAAAAATCGGTAACTTATCACATATTTATATTTTAACAATTCATTTTAAAGGTATTGACGAGACCTTTCGAAAGATACCCATCTTGAAAATTTACCCCCCTTTGCCGGTGGCGGTACTTCCCCGCAGGGGGAGAAGAGATGCCCCCACATGCACAATTTTTTTTCCTAATCAGCTACTACTATTATCAATAATTCATATTAATTTTACAATCACAGGTAAAGAATAACTCGCATTATGTTCATTTATACTATTTTGTCCTATACTGCCATGTTAAAAATTAAAAAAAATCTGATGTGGGCACCACATGACTTCCTTATACACTTTTAGAAATATACATAATGTTAAAAAACATTGACATTGGACCCGAAACAGTTGGCTAAAAATATTTTTAAAAAATGAATTATCACCGTGTTCTGAGTTTTCTGAAAGTTAGCTAAAAACCGATTGCAAGATTTGTACTGGTAACGCTGACGAAAGCAGCAGGGACCCGAAAAAATTGGCTAAAAGTATTAAAAAAAGGAATTTTACCATGTTCTGAACTATTCTGAAAGTTTCAAATGTCTACCTAGTCGGGAAGTTAGTTAAATAATTTTTTTGTTGGACCATATAAACGCTGCCGAAGGCAGCAGGGACCTGAAACAGTTGGCTAAAAGTATTAAAAAGATGCATGTGTTCTGAACTATTCTGAATGTTTCAAATGTCTAGCTAGTCGGGAAGTTAGTTAAATAAATTTTCTGTTGAACCATGTAAACGCTGCCGAAGGCAGCAGTGACCCGAAACAATTGGCCAAAAATATTTTAAAAATGCATTGTCACCGTATTTTGAGCTTGTCCGGAAGTTTTAAATGTCTAGCTAGTCGGGAAGTTAGTTACAAATCGATTCCAAGATTTGAACTGGTAACGCTGCCGAAGGCAGCAGGGACCCTATACAGTTGGCTAAAAGTTTTTAAAAAATGCATTTTCACCGTGTTCTGATCTAATCTGAAAGTTTCAAATGTCTAGCTAGTCGGGAAGTTAGTTAAATAAATTTTCTGTTGAATCGCATAAACGCTGCTGAAGGCAGCAGGTATCGGAAACAGTTGGCTAAAAATATTAAAAAAATGCATTGTCAACGTGTTCTGAGCTTTTCTGAAAGTTTCAAATGTCTAGCTAATCGGAAAGTCGGTTAAATTGCAAGATTTGTCTAAACCGTTTTTGAGTTATTACCGTTTTTTGATACATTATGGCCAAATTTTTGTCATTATGAACCTAATTTTCCTAAATGTCTCCAAAACGGAAAATCATAGAAAGTCCAAAAAGGGAGGTGCACAACTAGATGTTATAACAAACCTATGTACCAATTCGCAACTTTCTACGTCCAACCGTTTTTGAGTTATGCGACATACCCACACACAGACACACACACACACATACAGACGTCACGAAAAATCGTATAAAATCCCTTATATCTCTAAAACGAGAGCTCGTGTTAAGATGACACTTGCAGGTGTGCAACTGGACATCATGAAAGTCACACGTATAAATTAGCAACATTCAGCGATCATTCGTTTTCGAGCAATGTGAAATACAAAATCCATTTCGCAAATCGGGATTACTATACTTCCTTATACTTTGTATAAGGAAGTAAAAAAGTTGATAGGCACTAATTTATGTGAAGATGCAACTACATACCAATTTGTATGAAATTTTGTGCAGTAGTTCCTGAGATACATTTGCCACAAAATTTTGTCACACAGACAGACATTTTCTAAAAATTGTCAAATCGTGTTCTACAGCTCTCAAAACGTGTAAATCCATCAAAAACTGGAGGTCGAAAATTTTTACGAATCCAATACTTTCTTCTATTGAATATAAAAGAAAGTAATAACTCTTATTATGCACATTTATAGGAAATTTTGTCCTATACTGCCATGTTAAAAGTTTGCATAAAATGCTATCGCAGCGCCACCTGTTGAGCGATTGATCCCCAAATCTAATCAGCACCAGTTGATATCAGGGTGCAACTCAATACCAAGTTTGGTTAAATTTCATTCATTGGTTCGTAAGATACAGCGTCCACAAAACAGTGATACAGACAGATATTTTCTAAAAACTATCAATTCGTGTTTTAGCCATCGCAAAACACGAATCCATCAAAAAACGGAGGTCGAAAATTTTCACGAATCCAATTTCTTTCTCTATATTACATATAGAAGAAAGTAAAAATGAAAAATAAGAAGTTATTCTACTAAAAAAAAAAAAAAATTAAACATAACTGTTATAAATACGTTTTAAAATTTAAAACTAATTGTGCTTAATTTTTACTTTCTTCTATATGTAATATAGAGAAAGTATTGGATTCGCGAAAATTTTCGACCTCCGTTTTTTGACGGATCTACACGTTTTGGGATGTCCTGAACAGGAATTGATAGTTTTTAGAAAAATGTCTGTCTGTCTGTGTGTCTGTCTGTCTGTATCATTTTTTTGTGGACGCTGTATCTCACGAACCAATGGATGAAATTTAACCAAACTTGGTATTTAGTTGCACCCTGACATGAACTGGTGCTGATTAGATTTGGGGATCAATAGCTTAACAGGTGGCGTTGTGATCGCATTTTATGCAAATTTTTAACATGGCAGCATAGGACAAAATTCCGTATAAATGGGCATAATGAGAGTTATTTTAAACTTGTGACTGTAAAATTAATATGAATTATTGATAATAGTAGTAGTTAACTAGGAAAAAAAAATTGTGCATGGGGGGGCATCGCTTCCCCCCCCCCCCCCAAATTTTCAAGATGGGTATCTTTCGAAAGATCTCGTCAATACCTTTAAAACGAATGGTTGAACTATAAATCTGTGATAATTTAAAACAAAGTTATCGATTTTTTTTTTTTTTAAATATTGTTACTGATTGAATATGTATATAGGAAAATATAGAAGAAAGTCTTGTGGTGGGCACAACATACTAGTTTCTACTGCATTACGATTTTATTTTCAATAAATATAAGAAAAAAAAAATTCGCCTTCAAATGAATGTATTAAATAAAAATAAGTTGCGTACAGTGGTGGACATAATTATAAGACACCTATCTAATTTGACAAATAGTGAAAGAAAAGATTCAGAGCTAAAAAATGTTTTATCAAATACGTCAAAAGCATAAATTTATTTTGCTATCACACGTAATTGTTTTACAGAAATGATATTTTTATAGAGTTTAATAAAAAAAATTAAAAATACCATGGACAAAATTATAAGACACCCTAACATTTGAATTAAAACACCTGCTTTTTTCAGAAAATAATGTGCAATATGCAAATTTTCTGCACGCTGTTATGATGTCAGCAGTTAACTAAAGCAGACGATAACCGACTTCACGCATTTAAAACATGCCACGAGGTACAGAATTAAAAGAAAATTAAATTTGCGAAATTTGGAGATTAAATGGAACTGATGCTTCAATTAATAATATTTCAAAAGTTATTAAATGCTCTAGATGTGCAATTAGAAATGTTTTGAAAAGAAGAATTAATGGATCGGTGATTAAAAGATCTGGACGTACTCCTTGCTTGTCCTCGAGAGACAGACGCCATATGCTTTCGCTCGCTACACAGAATAAGATGACCACTACAGGCATTAAAAATGCTTTGAAACTGAATTGTTCAAGGAAAACCATTCGCAGGGTGTTGCATAATGCTTCCTATGTGAAGTATAAAAAATCTGGTGCGAGACAACCACACGACTTCCATTACCCACTATTACACGTATTATATGCATTTTTGAGAGATAATGTGATTATAAAACATAAAAGTGACGTAAAGAGAAAATCGTTAGAGCCGTTTTTGAGACACCAACTTTTGAAAAAAAATAAATTATTGACAGGAAAACAATAATTACATACAAAAGCATATTTAAAAGTGAGTTAAAATGACGAGTTTAAAAAAAATCCGTACAACCGTTTTTAAAGGAACGCCTTGCGAGGCCTGAAATTGAGCAGGACGCCTATCAATTTTCCTGAACTAACCAACTCTATCATTCCAAAGGACATCTAATAGAGTGTTTATATAATAAGTTTGATGAAAATCGTTAGAGCCGTTTTTGAGATACGGACTTCCGGTCCCACTTCCGGTTTCCGATGTCCCACTTCCGGTTTTTCAATTTTCACCAAAATTTGAAAATTTCATCTGTACACCAGACGTATTTCAATTCTGAAGTTTCGTAGCTCTATCTTTATTAGTTTCTGAGCTATAATAGCCAGAAGATTCTCCACATACATACACACACACATACATACACACTGACCAATTGCTAAAAACCACTTTTTTGGACTAAGGGGACATTAAAACGTGTAAATCAGGTGAAAACCCGATATCGAATTTTCAGACCGAAAACAATACTTCCATTACCTACGGTAGTAGGGTAATGGAAGTAAAAATTGAAGAAAAAACCACCGCTTCTAAGCCGGCACAAAATGGAGCTTCTAAACTTCGCTAAACAAACTCTGGCCTGAACCTCCAAATCGTACTCTGTGTTATTTTCTGATGAAAAAAAGTTTAACCTGGATGGTCCTGACGATTGATCTTTAAGAATCTTCTTAAAGATCAACTAGCCATATACGGTGAACTTCTTTGTGGCGAAAACTACACTTTCCAGCACGATAACGCGCCGATTCATGCATCACACGAACCAAAAAAAGTGGCTTTCAGAGCAAAGTATCAATGTTCTCCCGTGGCCTTCTCGCTCCCCAGACTTAAATCCCATCGAAAACTTGTGGGGGGTCTTAGCTCGTGCGGTTTACCGGAATGGGAGGCAGTTTATATATGTCGAAGACCTAAAGAATGCTATAAAATGTGCTTGGAAAGAACTGTCTAGCGATATTTTGTTACAATTGATAGATTCGATGCCGAATCACATCTTTCATGTTATTAAAAACAATTGCGGCTCCACCCAATATTGAATAACCATGTTAGAGGATTTTCTTTTACACCATTAGTGTCTGCTAATTATGTTGACCGCTGTATTTGGAAAAGACGGTTGGTGTCTTATAATTTTGTTCATTATGTTTTTAAGTTTTTCATTAAATTGTATGAAAATATCATTATCTATATAAATAAAGAGAAGTGTCTGTGTATGTGTGTCTGTCTGCGCTCTGGTGCTCACACTATTGATCGCAGAGCTCCCAAATTTGGCATATAGGTGCCTGGGAACCTGCAGATGTGCACCTCATCGAGATTATTTCGAATTTGAATTTTTTAAAATAATGTTTTTTCGATTTTAAATATTGGCTTTAATGCTTCATTTTTCATGAATTTATTCTTCGATTGTAATCGTCTGCGTATCTTAGCAACGGCTATTATGCAATTCATTTTTTATTTAATACATTCATTTGAAGGCGATTTTCTTTATTATTATTATTATTATTATTATTATTATATTTATTGAAAATCAAATGGTAATGCAATAGAAATAAATTGTTACGTTTATGTATAAGTTTTATACTATAGCAACTTTTTATTTTTATTTTTAATTAATTCCTTTAAGAGAAAAATCGTTTTATTATTATTATTATTACTATTTATTATATTTATTGGGTGAAAAAAATGATAGTTTATAGTAGAAAGGATAAACTGATTAAAATTCGTTTTTCATGTATTTAATTCCTTTTAAAAGAAAATCTACATTTTTATTTAATTTTACTGCACTGGTCGGAATCAAATCGTAATATAGTGTAAATAACTGGGGCTATAAAACAGATGGTTCAAAAACTAAAATATATAATAGATGCTGAGAAACAGTCATCTTTAAAATCGTAGTTCTTAAATAATAGAAAATCCACAAGTCGTCGATAAATACCCAGATTGAAGTGCCCGGGAAAGATCTTTCTGTAGACAGTGGGAAACTGGACTCGATGCAGTACGGGTAGAAAAAAGAGCTGCCTTAGGCAACGGGTACCCAAAAAAGCGAAATCTAAAGCTATTTCAGTGTTTTTTTTTTTTTTTTAAGTTTTTTTTTTGTAATGTGATAAAATAAATACTAATCCAATTCTTTTGAAAATTCATTTAAATATAGTGACCAGCGAAGCGGGCGTAGCCTGCTAGTTATAAAATAATTATATATGATAACAGAATGAATTCACGTTTTTGACGCATTTGATAAAACATTTTTAAGCTCTGAATCTTTTCTTTCACTATTTGTCAAATTAGATAGGTGTCTTATAATTATGTCCACCACTGTAATAGCCATTGCTAAGATACGCAGACGATTGAAGCAAAATAATAAATCTATGAAAAATGAAACAAATAAGCCAATATTTAAAATCGGAAAAATGTTAATTTAAAAAATTCAAATTCGAAAAAATCTCGATGAGGTGCACACCTGCAGGGTCCCAGGTACCTATATGCCAAATTTGGAAGCTCTGCGATCAGTAGTGTAAACACCAGAGCGCAGACAGACACTTCTCTTTATTTATATAGATTTGGAAGCTCTGCGATCAGTAGTGTAAGCACCAGAGCGCACACAGACACACACACACTTCTCTTTATTTATATAGATAATAGTAGTAGTAGTTGTTATTGGATACTGGAGTGTTTAAAAGACAACAGTACTTACGCATTATTGCATAATTATTTTGAGATTTATCAGCATAAGTAATCGCATTTTGCAGTTCTTTTACGGGTTTAGATTGCTCTTAATAATTCAGATGTAATTCATTAGTAAGTTTTAACAGCATTTCAATTGAATATTCTATTGGTTTATTATATAATATGGATATTTTATAAAGAAACAAATCAATATCATACGAAGATTGTTTCATAAGGTTTGTGGAAAATTAATTTGTGAAGAGAGTTTATATATTAGTGCCAAAACTCATTTTCAATAACATTTAATTAAATGTCCATTCCATATAATACATTATGGTTTTTGCTTAGTTAAAAAAATAAATGAATGAATTTACCAATTTAGTTTCTAATTTTATCATGTCTACCAGCATGGTCATATGTTAGGAGGGGGAGCGACTCGCCTGCGTATAGCCGCCAAATGCATGGCGGTCCCTAAACGGAAAAATACCGTTTTCAAAAACATTTTATGGGCAAATCTCGTTCACACTGAGACTTAAAATTTGTGTTTCCGAATGGCAACATCGTTTGCAGGGTTGTAGTAATTTAAATAGATTGATTATTATTATTATTTTTTTTAATATAAAAGTTATTGGCTTTAATGAAATGAAATTGTTTATCCAGCTTTAAAAATAAAATGATTTTCTTTTGATGTTTCTTATGTAAATTTAAAAATCTGGTGTGAAACAACCACACGACTTCCATTACCCCTATTACACGCATTATATGCCTTTTTTGGGGATAATGAGATGAGATCAGAAGACATAAAATTGACCTGACGAAGTAGAAACCTAAAACTTTTCCGGTAAGAGAAACTTCATACATATGTAAAGACATATAAAGCAAAGCTCACATAGGGATTTAAAGAATAAGGGGGGGGGGGGGGGGGATGGTAGAGTTATTTTTTGAAACGCCCATTTCCGAGATTTAAAACTGACCTATCTAAGCAGGATGACTGTTTATTTTCTTCTAATGACCACGTAATACATGAGAAAGAATATCTAAAATGGATTTATGTAACAATTTTCAAGAAAAAAGGTAGAGTCGTTTTTGAGATTCAGGCTTTCACCAAAACTTGACAAACTCAATTATTGACCGGAGAACAATATTTACATACAAAAGGATATTTAAAAGGAAGTTTGTATGGCGAGTTTGAAAAAAATCCGTACAGTCGTTTTTAAAGGAACGCGCTTGCGAGACCTGAAATTGAGTTATTTATACACGACGCCTATCAGTTTTCCTGGACTAACCAACTATATCATTCAAAAGAACATCTAATAGAATATTTATTGAAATTTTATTTTTCCAACTGAGTGAAAATAATGCCTGGACCGGGAGTCGAACTCCGGACCTTTGACTTACAAGGTCAAGGCTTTAGGCAGAAACATCTCTGGTCTATCATGTAGATAGGTCGACAGAAATAGACAGATAGCTCGACTTTGTTTCTGCCTAAAGGTTGTCTGAGTGAGTAAAGCTGACCGGGGTGTCGGCATGGATAGCTCAATGGGTAGAGCCTTGACCTTGTAAGTCAAAGATCCGGAGTTCGACTCCCGGTCCAGGCATTATTTTCACTCAGTCGGAAAAATAAAATTTCAATAAATATGATTTTCTTCCACAGTTGATTGTGTGATTTTAATAAAAATTGTATTTCTTTCTCCCATTGTTTAATGGTGTTTTCCATTTCCTGCGGCTTATTTCTGTCGAGCTATCTACATGATAGACCAGAGATGTTTCTGCCTAAATGTTGTCTGAGTGAGTAATGCTGACCGGGGTGTCGGCCTGGATAGCTCAATGGGTAGAGCCTTGACCTTGTAAGTCAAAGATCCGGGGTTCGACTCCCGGTCCAGGCATTATTTTCACTCAGTCGGAAAAATAAAATTTCAATAAATATGATTTTCTTCCACAGTTGATTGTGTGATTTTAATAAAAATTGTATTTCTTTCTCCCATTGTTTAATGGTGTTTTCCATTTCCTGCGGCTTATTTCTGTCGAGCTATCTACATGATAGACCAGAGATGTTTCTGCCTAAATGTTGTCTGAGTGAGTAATGCTGACCGGGGTGTCGGCCTGGATAGCTCAATGGGTAGAGCCTTGACCTTGTAAGTCAAAGATCCGGGGTTCGACTCCCGGTCCAGGCATTATTTTCACTCAGTCGGAAAAATAAAATTTCAATAAATATGATTTTCTTCCACAGTTGATTGTGTGATTTTAATAAAAATTGTATTTCTTTCTCCCATTGTTTAATGGTGTTTTCCATTTCCTGCGGCTTATTTCTGTCGAGTTATCTACATGATAGACCAGAGATGTTTCTGCCTAAATGTTGTCTGAGTGAGTAATGCTGACCGGGGTGTCGGCCTGGATAGCTCAATGGGTAGAGCCTTGACCTTGTAAGTCAAAGATCCGGAGTTCGACTCCCGGTCCAGGCATTATTTTCACTCAGTCGGAAAAATAAAATTTCAATAAATATGATTTTCTTCCACAGTTTAATAATAAAAATTGTATCTAATAGAATGTTTATATAGCAACTTTGTAGAAAATCGTTATAGCTGATTTTGAGATGCAGACTTCCCACTTCTGGTTTTTCAATTTTCACCAAAATTTGGAAAATCCATCTGCACACCAGCTCTATCTCAGTTCTGAAGTTTCGTTGTTCTGTCTTTATTAGTTTTGGAGATAGGATAGCCAGAAGATTCCCCACATACATACGTGCACGCATACATACACACACTGACCCATTGCCAAAAACTAATTTTTTAGACTCAGGAAGCTTTAAAACGTATAAATCAGGTGAAAACGCGATATCGAATTTTCGGACCGAGTACAATAATTCCATTATCTACGGTAGTAAGATATTTGTAATAATAATAAGGTAGTAAGTACCTTACTACCGTAGGTAATGGGAGTAAAAATATAATTTGTAAAATATAACAAAATATTTCTTAAATGAACTAATATTTTTCATATATTTCTCTAACAGGGTTGTTTGATTTAAAATCGCGATTTAAATCGTTTGACTTTTTTTTTTTTTTTTTTTTTTTTTTTTTAATTATTGATTTAATCAGTTAAGATTGAATTTTTAAGAGAAAGTATTTATAAAATATTTTAACTTCTTTTTCTTTTTTTTTTCTTTTTTTTTTCTTTTTATATTTGGAAATTATTTTTCTTTTATGTAAAAAATAATAAAAATGAAAGACCCTATATTCAAGATCTAACCTATGTTAGCAATATAAATCAAATTGACCTTATTAACATATACAGTAATTAGTTTGCAGAAATGCCAGTAGATGACGCCACTTTTTTTTTTCACAAACACTACTTTTTCTAAAATAGATTTCGCAACACTGGTACAACCAACGAGATATATAAATTAGAGTGCTGATTCAATGGATGAAGGATTATCTTTCCGTGGTTCAAGATGAATCACGTGACATACTCCAATAGGTTGCTGTGTTTGGCCCTTTATCGCTATTTTGGCATTTAAAATATCAGTTCGACAAATTATCATTATTATTAGGTAACATGACAGTCCTATGACCGAAATAAATTGTTTTTAAAATAATTTTACACATATTTCACATTTTAATAAATAATAAAATACCTTTTTTTTTTTTTTTTCATCGTTTCCCAACAAAGTTTAAAATTGTTTATAAAAAAAAATTTAAACTTTTAAAGAGCTAAATTTAACAACAAATAATAATTTTTCAACTATTTTTAAGCATTTTGTCGGTTAAAGTTCAACTACACGAAATAAAAAAGACGTAAAATCAAAATTAAAATGATTTAGAGCAAAAGAATATTACACTACGCAAGTAAACAAAAACATTGGCTGCGAAGAACAATCTCCAAACCGTTGCCATAGAAATTTACTGAAAGTAATCTGTTACCAAGGGAACCACCGAATACGCAGGTGCAAGGAGAGCATGACACATGACTCATCTTGGACCTTCTCAAGGGTTACCGTTTATCACTCTACTTTAGAGGTGCACAACCTGCGGCCCAGTAGCCATCAATTTGCGGCCCGCCAAAGGACTGGGATTTTAGATCGCATTAATCATCAGCTGGAGGGGAAAAAATAAAAAAGAGCAAAGTATTTATTTGTTGCATTCAAAAAACTGACATTTACAAAAACTTCTTTTATTTACAGTAAAACCTCTCTAAGTTGGACACCTGCGGTTCTCGGAAAAAGTGTCCAACTTATAGGGGTGCTTACATTTTTCGATTTAATTAAACTGTATCTATGCATGCCTTTTAACTTTTAATCATATCTAAATATAACATAATTAAGTATTCATAACTTATGTACAAAAAATTATTAATCTGACAATTTAAAATCTAAATTTAAACTGGTATATTGTGGCCATAATAACACTTTCTTCTACAATTTTTTATATATTAGCGCCATCCACCGGTTACTATGAATGAAAATTTAATCAATAAAGATTTTGCATATGCGTTTTTGTGCAATTTTATTCAATAGACACTGTGGTAGTCATATGGAAAATCGGAGAATGTGAATAAAAGTAGCACCACTCTGTCTACTGATACTGATAAATACCCAAATTAAGATAACATTAATTTTCATAATAGCCATCTCACCTATAAGTTTGGTGAATTTATTCGTTCTAAAATGAGATTTAATTTTTCCGTGAACGGGGAAAACTGCAGCATAGCAGCGACACCTGTCGATTGATATGCACCCATATTTAATCAGCATCTTTTTTAACTATGGATAGATCTCTCACATATTAAGTTTAGTGCAATTATACACTCAAGTAAAACTTGGTACGAAAAATAAAAAGGACAAATGAAGAGGAACCCTAACAACCAAAATGTATTGTGTAATGCTCATTTTAAAACAGTCTAAGTCAAAACATGCCTGTAGGATCTCTATAGGATATTTCCTGGAGAAAAGGACAAAAACGATTCATGCAAATCAATAAAAAGAAAGACTAACAAATAATAGCAGGAGACTTGGCGTTGGAATATTAAAACAGGTATAAACTACTACGTCAGAAACGCCAAAGAAAAATTATTGAGGTGCATACAGCTGTTTCGGTAGCCTAAAGCCGTCTTCAGTGCAAAAAGAATGACGGTACTGACTGAAGACGGTACGCTTTAGGCTACCGAAACAGCTGTATGCACCTCAATAATTTTTCTTTGGCGTTTCTGACGTAGTAGTTTATACCTGTTTTAAAAAGAAAGACTCTTTCATTATGTGCCAAAATTCAGTTATTTGTGAACTTTTCAATTGAAGAAAATAAATATTTTTTTACAAGATGAGACAGAGATGAATATATTGTGACAAGAAACATTGTTTTTTAGATATTTACAGCTATTTCTACAAGGCATAAGTAAAATTTCTAAAACAAAGTGAGAAAACGGAAGTTTTATATCTTTTCTTTCCTGTCTCATTGGGTAAAACTGTCCAACTTAGGACAGTATTTGACTGTCCAACTTCCAAGTTAGAGGCGTGTCCAACTTATAGAGGTAGGACATAATGTTAATCCTATGGATACATTCCGTTCCGAGATAAGTGTCCAACTTCGAGGGGTGTCCAACTTATAGGGGTGTTCAACTTATAGGGGTGTCCAACTTGAGAGGTTTCACTGTATTTATTTTTTGGAGGGGGGAAGTGATGAAAATGTTGATTTTTATACATATTTCTGTTTGAGAGCTAAGTTTTCTATTTAGTTTTTCAATAATGTTCCTTAATTTTTTATTGTGAAAATCATAGAATAATCTATTGGTAAGTGGTTATATCTTTATCTATCTGAGAAGATTAAAAACTGAAAAATGTAACAATCAGTAAATAAAAGCTCTCCCCCCCTCCCATTTTTTTTTTTTTTTTTTTTTTTTTAAATATGTCTAAAAAGAAAAAACAGTAATAATTATGCGTGTTAAAATTAATGAAAAGGAAGTATAAATTTATAGTAGTAATTAATTACCATTAAAAAAAAAGCTTTAAAAGTCTAATTTATGTCTGTCTGGCGAAATAAAAAAAAAGAAAAAAGACCAAATGATGCTTATTATTTTATAGAACTGATAAAAGCACAGTTTATGATTTATGAGGTTGCAAACAGAAATGGAGCAGCGGCTAAAAGAATGTACAGGGAGTGATTTCAACGCAGGCATAGCTGACAAAACATTCAAATACTTTTACTGGGTGAGAATAGACAGTTTTGTGCTTCAAAACAACCACCAAGATTTTCAGTTTCCGCACATGTAATGGGGTTACATTTGCAAAAACTTATCATCAGAGGGCATGAAGGAGGCTGAGACGGATTTCCTAAGTTGTTTAAAAGATCAAAAATAAAACTTTATTTAATGCAGGAATATCTGTGATCCAATTACCCCCCCCCTTTCCTTGGCTATGCCCTTGGTTGCTATTATAATAATTTAGCAACCAAATCCTCGTCTAACTCACTAAAACTTTTGCAGACCATGTTGTTCATGTTACTTCAGAACAGGAAGGTGACACAATGCATTTTGTTGGAAATTCATGTGGAAAATGACAATTATGACCATAGAAACATTTTCACTCACGTTTCTCGCAAGTGCCATCTAATACTTCAACGTGATATTTTCATACCCACATACCTACATTAAAACTGCTTATTTTGGTATCCTATATCAGCCTTTACATAGGATACAAACTCAAGTGCTGCACACAGGTACATAATAATGATAGTGCACCTCTTTATATATGCATGTGTATATGTGTGTGTGTGCGTGCATATATATAACACGGCAAATATATCTGCGTTGTTTAATTTTTTTTATATTATCTCATCTGTGGCCCTTCATATCCCAGTGAACAGCGATAGTGGCCCTCCAGCCAAAAAGGTTGTGCACCCTTACTCTACTTTATATATCTCCTTGGGTACAACTCTGCCATTTTATTATTATTATTATTATTATTAAGCTTGCAATTTTTATTTATTTATTTATTCTTTTGCCATAGGGAAAAAAAACATCAAATTTGAGTTTATTAGCAGTAATAGAAATAGGGAAAGGTGGCCTAAATTTAAAACGATCCCTTTAAAAGGAAAAAAAATTGGTGTGGCACTCGGGGACTGCCGCGGTAAAGCTATTGCATAGCATTTTTTATCAACTTATGCAATTATAATTAATTATTTATTTTATTTATGCAGTATTTTTTTTCTTTGATATTAATTCAAGTTCTGGGGGAGGGGGGGGACTCATGTCAAAGTTGTGCCTTGGGGGGGACTCATGTCAAAGTTTGTCTTGAGAGGACTCATGTCAAAGTTGTGCCTTGGGGGGACTCATGTCAAAGTTGTGCCTCGGGGGGGACTCATGTCAAAATTGTGCCTTGGGGGGACTCATGCCAAAGTTGTGCCTTCGGGGGGACTCATGTCAAAGTTTTGCCTTGGGGGGGACTCATGTTAAAGTTGTGCCTTTTGGGGGACTCATGTGCCTTGGGGGGACTCATGTCAAAGTTGTTCCTTGGGGGGGGGGACTCATGTCAAAGTTGTGCCTTGGGGAGGGGACTCATGTCAAAGTTGTGCCTTGGGGGGACTCATGTCAAAGTTGTGCCTTGGAGGGGACTCATGTCAAAGTTGTGCCTTGGGGAGGGGACTCATGTCAAATTTGTGCCTTGGGGGGACTCATGTCAAAGATGTGCCTTGGGGAGGATTTTAATAAATGCACTTTGTTTATCTGTGTTAGGTTTATTTTCGTTACGGAATTTTTTGATTCGGTCGCCGCGCTCAAAGCCAGCGATAAAAGCTATGCAATAGCTTAAAAATATATATATATATATATATATTATAGTTTTAAAAAATTAAAGAACACGCTTTTATAGAAATGTGAACTAAAAAGCACAAAATATCTATCTTAGTATTAAGATTCAGGGTAAGAGAAAATCGTGTGAGTGATACACCGTAATATTTACATACATTTAAATCTTTAATTAAAATAACTTAGAATTAACAAAAACCATTTTTAAAAAATTTCCCCTGACGGGGATCGAACACTGAACCTTTAGGTTCGTAGCGCGGCGCCTTACCTCTACGCCATATCGTTCACGAAAGGGAAGTATGTTTTTTAACCGACTTCAAAAAATTGTATGAAATGAAACTAAATTGCGCCAAAAAGTATAAAATAATTTCCTTCGCCAAACAACCTATAACACTACAATTAATCATAACTTTTGAAGTCGGCGCAAAATTAAATAAAAATTGATACCTTTATTCAATACAAAAATCGAATCCTATTCAAACTACACATCTCACATTGTCACCTGCAAAACGCAGCCGAAAACTATTTTGATTCAAGAAAATAAATAAGATTTCGTAAGCAGCAAAAGTTGGCGAAGATGCTGGTATCTGACGTCCTTGGTGAAAGAAAAATCGCAAAATTATCTGGCAAACATATTTAATTTCGTTGGGATATCATGATTAATTTGATAAGGTATATTAAGAGAGTAATCAAGAATATGAAACAATACTTCGTACAAAATGTATTATGAAAATATACATCTTGCGTGTATATTTTTGCAATACGTTTTCAACGCCAAATCCAAAAGCCACCAAGGATGATAGTTATCAAAGTTATACCAAATTTGCAAAGAAAACTCTAACTTCGTAGAAACATAAATTCTGCATTGTGAAAAATGTCCACTGTTCTGTGTAGATGCTACCAATGGACCAATTGTATACAGTGAATACAATAATAAAGGAAACATGAAAATGGATCATTCGAGACGACAGCATTTGTTGCTACCGATCTAAAAACAAACCTTTAAAAACTAATTAAATTTTATTTAATTTTGCGCCGACTTCAAAAGTTATGATTAATTGTAGTGTTATAGGTTGTTTGGCGAAGGAAATTATTTTATACTTTTTGGCGCAATTTAGTTTCATTTCATACAATTTTTTTTTAATAGTAGTTGCTTTTTGGAGTCGGTTCTATTTTTTTACAAAAAGATTTTATTTCACAATATAATTTTTTTGTTTGCTCCCAGAGAAGTTACAAACAAACAAACAAACAAACATACATACATACATACATACATACATACATACATACAGGTGAAGCTAATAAAAGCGTGTTAAAAAATACTGCATTTGTGATAATAATAAAATGTATGTATATAGAGTACTCACTCATTTTCTTTCACTATTTTTTCATCACTTTCTTCATTAATAAATGCACTTTGTTTATTCATATTAAAAACACTTTATACACAAATAAATGCACTTTGTTTATTCATATTAAAGACACTTTATACACAAATTGTACGCGTACAGCTATTCACTGTTGCACATAAATGATAGATACCTATACACCTATATACTTTCTCACAAACAGCTGCTTACGTATTCGTCCGATTTCGAAGCAGCTCGTCTCGATTCGTGCGAGCTTCGTACAGCTGAAGTCTACCGAAGTCTGCCGAACTGTGTTAGGTTTTTTTTTTCGTTACGGAATTTTCTGATTCGGTCGCCGCGCTCAAAGCCCGCGATAAAAGCTATACAATAGCTTAAAAAACATCAAATTTGAGTTTATTAGCAGTAATAGAAATAGGGAAAGGTGGCCTAAATTTAAAACGATCCCTTTAAAAGGAAAAAAAATTGGTGTGGCACTCGGGGACTGCCGCGGTAAAGCTATTGCATAGCATTTTTTATCAACTTATGCAATTATAATTAATTATTTATTTTATTTATGCAGTATTTTTTTTCTTTGATATTAATTCAAGTTCTGGGGGAGGGGGGGGACTCATGTCAAAGTTGTGCCTTGGGGGGGACTCATGTCAAAGTTTGTCTTGAGAGGACTCATGTCAAAGTTGTGCCTTGGGGGGACTCATGTCAAAGTTGTGCCTCGGGGGGGACTCATGTCAAAATTGTGCCTTGGGGGGACTCATGCCAAAGTTGTGCCTTCGGGGGGACTCATGTCAAAGTTTTGCCTTGGGGGGGACTCATGTTAAAGTTGTGCCTTTTGGGGGACTCATGTGCCTTGGGGGGACTCATGTCAAAGTTGTTCCTTGGGGGGGGGGACTCATGTCAAAGTTGTGCCTTGGGGAGGGGACTCATGTCAAAGTTGTGCCTTGGGGGGACTCATGTCAAAGTTGTGCCTTGGAGGGGACTCATGTCAAAGTTGTGCCTTGGGGAGGGGACTCATGTCAAATTTGTGCCTTGGGGGGACTCATGTCAAAGATGTGCCTTGGGGAGGATTTTAATAAATGCACTTTGTTTATCTGTGTTAGGTTTATTTTCGTTACGGAATTTTTTGATTCGGTCGCCGCGCTCAAAGCCAGCGATAAAAGCTATGCAATAGCTTAAAAATATATATATATATATATATATTATAGTTTTAAAAAATTAAAGAACACGCTTTTATAGAAATGTGAACTAAAAAGCACAAAATATCTATCTTAGTATTAAGATTCAGGGTAAGAGAAAATCGTGTGAGTGATACACCGTAATATTTACATACATTTAAATCTTTAATTAAAATAACTTAGAATTAACAAAAACCATTTTTAAAAAATTTCCCCTGACGGGGATCGAACACTGAACCTTTAGGTTCGTAGCGCGGCGCCTTACCTCTACGCCATATCGTTCACGAAAGGGAAGTATGTTTTTTAACCGACTTCAAAAAATTGTATGAAATGAAACTAAATTGCGCCAAAAAGTATAAAATAATTTCCTTCGCCAAACAACCTATAACACTACAATTAATCATAACTTTTGAAGTCGGCGCAAAATTAAATAAAAATTGATACCTTTATTCAATACAAAAATCGAATCCTATTCAAACTACACATCTCACATTGTCACCTGCAAAACGCAGCCGAAAACTATTTTGATTCAAGAAAATAAATAAGATTTCGTAAGCAGCAAAAGTTGGCGAAGATGCTGGTATCTGACGTCCTTGGTGAAAGAAAAATCGCAAAATTATCTGGCAAACATATTTAATTTCGTTGGGATATCATGATTAATTTGATAAGGTATATTAAGAGAGTAATCAAGAATATGAAACAATACTTCGTACAAAATGTATTATGAAAATATACATCTTGCGTGTATATTTTTGCAATACGTTTTCAACGCCAAATCCAAAAGCCACCAAGGATGATAGTTATCAAAGTTATACCAAATTTGCAAAGAAAACTCTAACTTCGTAGAAACATAAATTCTGCATTGTGAAAAATGTCCACTGTTCTGTGTAGATGCTACCAATGGACCAATTGTATACAGTGAATACAATAATAAAGGAAACATGAAAATGGATCATTCGAGACGACAGCATTTGTTGCTACCGATCTAAAAACAAACCTTTAAAAACTAATTAAATTTTATTTAATTTTGCGCCGACTTCAAAAGTTATGATTAATTGTAGTGTTATAGGTTGTTTGGCGAAGGAAATTATTTTATACTTTTTGGCGCAATTTAGTTTCATTTCATACAATTTTTTTTTAATAGTAGTTGCTTTTTGGAGTCGGTTCTATTTTTTTACAAAAAGATTTTATTTCACAATATAATTTTTTTGTTTGCTCCCAGAGAAGTTACAAACAAACAAACAAACAAACATACATACATACATACATACATACATACATACATACAGGTGAAGCTAATAAAAGCGTGTTAAAAAATACTGCATTTGTGATAATAATAAAATGTATGTATATAGAGTACTCACTCATTTTCTTTCACTATTTTTTCATCACTTTCTTCATTAATAAATGCACTTTGTTTATTCATATTAAAAACACTTTATACACAAATAAATGCACTTTGTTTATTCATATTAAAGACACTTTATACACAAATTGTACGCGTACAGCTATTCACTGTTGCACATAAATGATAGATACCTATACACCTATATACTTTCTCACAAACAGCTGCTTACGTATTCGTCCGATTTCGAAGCAGCTCGTCTCGATTCGTGCGAGCTTCGTACAGCTGAAGTCTACCGAAGTCTGCCGAACTGTGTTAGGTTTTTTTTTTCGTTACGGAATTTTCTGATTCGGTCGCCGCGCTCAAAGCCCGCGATAAAAGCTATACAATAGCTTAAAAATTGCGTAAAACAATATAAGTGTTTAAATAAAACCTTATGTATCTATACATAGATGTTTGTGTGTGTGTGTGTCACTGTGTATGTATATCCAGAGCTTTTTAGAAAAACGGCTGATCGCAGAGCTACACGCATTTGCATGGATGTTCGTAACTATCTCTCCTGATGCATCTCGAATCCCGATTTTCAAATTTTCGATTAGTTTTTTTTTTTTTTTTTTTTAATTAATTAAAATATAAAAATAATAACTTTCTAATTTCTGGTAAATTAGCCATTTATATTTTATCCATAATTTAATTGTTGGCAATTTTTTCCAACAGAATAAAAAAAAAGTACATTTACTTAAAATGAGGAAAATAAATCGGAAAGATCTTTATCTCTATACAGGGCAATGTTTGTGTGTGTTTGGACAGCGTAGCGCAAAGACGGTAGCTCGGACAGTCACGGGTTTCGACATGAGGTGCCCTCTGAAGGGTCCTTGAGCGCCTCGAAGCCCGATTTTCTAATTTTTGATTTGTTTTCTTTTGATTAATTAAAATATGAAAATATTAACTTGATAGCTGTAAAAATAGCCATTAAAATTTTATCCTTAAATTAATTGTTGCAAAAAAAAAAAAAAAAAAAATTGACGAGTTCATTTTCTTTTCTTTGTTTCTCTTTTCGAGGAGAAAAAAAAATACGTTCACTTAGACGTGAACAAAAAAAAAAAAAAAAAAAAAAAAATCCATACTAATATATAAATGCGAAAGTTTGGATGGATGGATGTTTGTTACTCAATCACGCCACAACGGCTAAACGGTTCTGGATGAAATTTGGTACAGAGATGTAGAATAGTCTGGAATAGAACATAGGCTACTCTTTATACCGAAAATTTGATTAGATTTAAAAAAAAAAAAAAACCGGTAATTTTGAAAATAATAAACCGGTAATTGACTTAATAAAAGCCATTTAAATTTTTAATTGTTGCCAAAAAAGTTTACGAGGTATTTTTATTTATTTATTTTTCAACATAAAATGAAATATGCTTTCACGCGAAAAATAAAAAATTACTAAATGTTAAATTGGTCGATGAGAAAATGACACTTTATAATTTTAAAATAAAATAGTAATATTACAAATCTAAGATATTTCTTCTGAATTTTATTTCATAGCATTTTTTTATATACCTAAACTTCAGATTTTTTTTTTTTTTTTTTTTGAGTACGGCGGATGAACACGCTTGGCATAAAAGCTAATTCATCATTATATTAAAGGTATTTTGTTATTGATAATTCTGGACAATTTTTTTAATTTTGATGCTGAAGTAGATCGGACATTTTTCGCCAAGGAAAAGATAGAAAGAAATACGCAAGCGAAGTGATGACGCACTGGCCGTTCGCGGATGCAAGAAAAATATTTCCTATGTTAAACGCCCATTGGATTTTTTGTAAAAAATTATTAAAAATCGAGGAAAATTATTTCTCGATTTTAATCCCCATATTTAGGTATAGATATGTATTAGTTATCATGGCTATGCGTTAGATTGTTATTTCTGTTGTAAAATTGATAAAATTTGAATTTTTAATTTCAAAACTCTAGAAAAAAAATGGCAAACTTCCATATTCGATTGAAAACACAAACATTTCATTTCAAAGGATGATATTTGCACAATAAATATCCAACTAATATACTAATTAAAAGGAAAGTGATAAATATTCTATCATAATTTGATGTCAAATTTGTTTTCAAATGTCTAAATAAAGTGACTGATAAAGATACTAATATGTTGCAGCGGAATAGATTTGATATCGGTCATCCTTTGCAGAAAAAAAAAAAATATCGCTAAATTATCTGGCAAACATATTTTAATTCCTTTCAAAAATCATAATTATTTTAACAACTTATATTAAGATAGTAATGAATAATATGAAACAATATTTCGTACTATGCATATTACGAAAATATGCATCTGGCGTGTATATTTTCGTATTACGTGTTTGATCACCAAATACAATAAGCGCCAAGAACGACAGAGTTTTGAAATTTAAAATTAAAATGTTGTCAATTTGACAGCAAAATAACTCAATCTAACACATGCACATGATAACTAATTGCATATATATATATACCCAAATATGGGGATTAAAATCGGGAAATAATTTTCCTCGATTTTTAATAATTTTTTACAAAAAATCCAATGGGCGATTAACATAGGAAATCAAATTTCTTGCATCCACGGACGGTCAGTGACGTCACACTTCTCTTGCGTATAGGAACAATAATCGCATAAATTCTATTTTGGTCTAAAACGGCAACAAAAATTCAAAAGTCGCCAAGGGCATTAAGGCTGTACCATGATCAAGTTTACACATTAATTAATTTATTTATTTTTCTATATACCAACTACTATTAACTAAGCATGAAGTATATAAAATACTCTTACCAGACAAATGTCGTCAGTTTTTCTTATTAAATTATTGAGCTTATTCCACTTGTGTAAATATTGTCCATTTATAAATATTATTTTTTATCCCCATGTATATCGTAATAGAGCATTTCCTCGTGACGTCTGGTGGTTGGCAAAAAAGCGCGCTCGACTTTCCCGCGCAATTTACTATATTGGTGATCCTCCATCGCTATGCTTTTCCCAAGCCTTTTTGCCAACCACTCATAAAAGTTGAGATGTTTGTTTACAAACAAGGAACTGCCCTATTGGACCACGTTAAAGAAATATTATATAGATAAGTAGAAAGCATCACACGTTCAATATTTTTGGTTAATTACTATTCTCATTTTTAACTTTTTATTTCACTTTGTCATTTAACGTGCGTTTTCTTACTTTTTTGAATTATAATTTACTTTTTATTTGTTAGTAGTTTTAATTCTTTTGATTTGTTATTATTTCATAGTAGTACTTTGTTTTTAGTTCCCTTTTAAGGGTTTTATTATTATTATTATTATTTGATAGTTTTTCGAAATGCCCGGGAAACGCAAATCTAATCTTTCCAACAGAAATAATAAAGCTCGGGCTATGAAAGTAGCTAGAAGTCAAGAGACGAGTTGTATCACAGAGCTGGGTATTAATATTATAAAATGTACCATTATTACAGGAACTGCTAAAGGAGACAGCGTTTTGATTCCCCGCATACCTATTATTCCCAACAACTTGCCATTTCATTTCAAGAGATTGCAATTTCCATTAAAATTGGCTTTTACAATGACGATCAACAAATCCCATCACGTGTTTCAAGTGCCCAGAACTTGCAGTGTTGACGGAAAATAATAAGTCATTTAATGTTGTATACAGATCGGTATTAAAATAAAAATAAATTGTATATTTTTCCCGTAGATCTTTCAATGAGTTACAAATTTTTTTGAGTATACTTTATCAGACTCTATTTTGCACAGCACCACAATGATAAGGTTTCATTACATTACATATTATGATCAAACCGTCAGTTCCCACACATACACATCAAAATTTCTACGTGAACGAAGTCGCGGGTAACAGCTAGTAAATAAATAAATAAATTAATTAATTAAAAAAAAATGAAAAAAATTAAATTATGCATATCATAAAAATTGACGTTAGTATTACTTTGAAAATTTTATACACATTGATAAAGTGTTAATATAGTTTATGGTACTATACATGTCATTCTTTTTTTTTTTTTAAGCTATTGTATAGCTTTTATCGCGGGCTTTGAGCGCGGCGACCGAATTGAAAAATTCCGTAACGAAAAAAAAAACCTAACACAGTTCGGCAAACTTCGGTAGACTTCGGCTGTACGAAGCTCGCACGGATCGAGACGAGCTGCTCCGAATTCGGACGAATACGTAAGCAGCTGTTTGTGAGAAAGTATATAGGTGTATAGGTATGTATCATCTATGTACAACAGTGAATAGCTGTACGCGTAAAATTTGTGTATAAAATACATCAGATAAAACTTGAATATCCCCATTCGACTTGCAGGACTTTAAAACCTATTAAATACATTTTCTCTATTAAAATTTGTTTGCTTATCGGTCACCACGCTCGAAAAGTGTAACTTGAATTAATATCAAAGAAAAAACTTGAATATCCCCATTCGACTTGCAGGCCTTTAAAACCTATTAAAATACCTTTTCTCTATTAAAATTTGTTTTCTTATAGGTCACCACGCTCAAAAAAGGTAACTTGAATTAATATCAAAGAAAAAACTGGAATATCCCCATTCGACTTGCAGGCCTTTAAAACCTATTAAATACCTTTTCTCTATTAAAATTCGTTTTCTTATCGGTCACCACGCTCAAAAAGTGTAACTTGAATTAATATCAAAGAAAAAACTTGAATATCCCCATTCGACTTGCAGGCCTTTAAAACCTATTAATTACCTTTTCTCTATTAAAATTTGTTATCTTATCATTATTGTTATCTTATCATTATTGCTATCTTATTCATTAATATCAAAGAAAAAACTTGAATATCCCCATTCGACTTGCAGGCCTTTAAAACCTATTAAATACCTTTTCTCTATTAAAATTTGTTTTCTTATCATTATTGTTATCTTATCATTATTGTTATCTTATTCATTAATATCAAAGAAAAACCTTGAATATCCCCATTCGACTTGTAGGCCTTTAAAACCTATTAAATACCTTTTCTCTATTAAAATTTGATTTATATCGGTTACCACGCTCAAAAAGTGTAACTTGAATTAATATCAAAGAAAAAACTTGAATATCCCCATTCGACTTGCAGGCCTTTAAAACCTATTAAATACCTTTTCTCTATTAAAATTTGTTTTCTTATCGGTCACCACGCTCAAAAAGTGTAACATAAATTAATATCAAAGAAAAAACTTGAATATCCCCATTCGACTTGCAGGCCTTTAAAACCTATTAAAATACCTTTTCTCTATTAAAATTTGTTTTCTTATCATTATTCTTATCTTATCATTATTGTTATCTTATTCATTAATATCAAAGAAAAAACTTGAATATCCCCATTCGACTTGCAGGCCTTTAAAACCTATTAAATACCTTTTCTCTATTAAAATTTGTTTTCTTATCGGTCACCACGCTCAAAAGGTTTAACTTGAATTAATATCAAAGAAAAAACTGGAATATCCGCATTCGACTTGCAGGCCTTTAAAACCTATTAAATACCTTTTCTCTATTAAAATTCGTTTTCTTATCGGTCACCACGCTCAAAAAGTGTAACTCGAATTAATAAAAAAGAAAAAACTTGAATATCCCCATTCGACTTGCAGGCCTTTAAAACCTATTAATTACCTTTTCTCTATTAAAATTTGTTTTCTTATCATTATTGTTATCTTATCATTATTGTTATCTTATTCATTAATATCAAAGAAAAAACTTGAATATCCCCATTCGACTTGCAGGCCTTTAAAACCTATTAAATACCTTTTCTCTATTAAAATTCGTTTTCTTATCGGTCACCACGCTCAAAAAGTGTAACTTGAATTAATATAAAAAAAAAAAAAAACTTGAATATCCCCATTCGACTTGCTGGCCTTTAACACCTATTAAAATACCTTTTCTCTATTAAAATTTGTTTTCATATCCTTATTGTTATCTTATCATTATTGTTATCTTATTCATTAATATCAAAGAAAAAACTTGAACTTGCAACGAACCATTCGACTTGCAGGCCTTTAAAACCTATTAAATACCTTTTCTCTATATAAATTTGTTTTCTTATCGGTCACCCCGCTCAAAAAGTGTAACTTGAATTAATTTCAAATAAACAAGTTGAATATCCCCATTCGACTTGCAGGCCTTTAAAATTTATTAAAATACCTTTTCTCTATTAAAATTTGTTTTCTTATCATTATTGTTATCTTATTCATTAATATCAAAGAAAAAACTTGACTATCCCCATTCGACTTGCAGGCCTTTAAAACCTATTAAATACCTTTTCTCTATTAAAATTTGTTTTCTTATCGGTCACCACGCTCAAAAAATTTAACTTGAATTAATATCAAAGAAAAAACTTGAATATCCCCATTCGACTTGCAGGCCTTTAAAACCTATTAAATACCTTTTCTCTATTAAAATTTGTTTTCTTACCGGTCACCACGCTCAAAAAGTGTAACTTGAAATTATATCAAAGAAAAAACTTGAATATCCCCATTCAACTTGCAGGCCTTTAAAAACCTATTAAAATACCTTTTCTCAAAAAAATAGAGTTAGATCATTGAAATTTGGTACATCGAGGTTTTCGATACCTACAAATCGATTGCGGATATTTTTGATATATTCTCATTGCGGATATATTCTCATTTATTCAATAAAAGAAAAAAATTGTTTTCTTATCTGTCACCACGCTCAAAAAGTGTAATTTGAATTAATATCAAAGAAAAAACTTGAATTAATATCAAAGAAAAAAAAATACTGCATAAATAAAATGAATAAATAATTATAATTGCACAAGTTGATAAAAAATGCTATGCAATAGCTTTACCGCGGCAGTCCTCGAGTGCCACACGTATTTTTTTTTCCCTGTAGATTTTTACTGTCAAGTTGTTAGTTAAAAAAAAAAAAAAAAAAAAAAAAACCATGATGTCACATTTGGCTGTTTCTTTACTACATTAAACTCTATGAACTATAAATTTATTTTATCAGTTTTATTTATAGATCCTACTGGGCGATTTTTAAATTTTGGCGTTCAAATAAACCGAATGTTTTTCGCCAAGAAGTTTAATTTTTGAAATAGCCATTTAAAGAAATTAAACCGAAATAGTGGTCACATAAAAATGATCTGTTTTTATCTGAATAGATAATTTTATAGGACCAAAAAAAAAAAAAAAAATGTAGTTTTAAAAATAGAAAATTTATTTCAAGCACTATTTTAAGTCTAAAAACCATTAAAAATAGAAACAGAATATGAAGAATTCTTACAAATTAACAAAAAGGTATCCGATAAAAGTATCACCAAACTAGGAGATACCCCTTTTATACAAAAAGTTATATTAAAGAAGAAAAAAATCATTACTAATATGGTGTCAAAAATTCAAAAGTCGCCAAGGGAGAGATTCAATAAAGTTGTGTAGCACGGTAATGTTTACATAGTATTTTTTTTTTTTTTTTTTTAATATACCAATCACTACGCTAATTTATAATACAAATATACGAGCTGCTGTGTGTGACTGTACCCGCACGCTGTCCGGCAGAAATATTTGATTAATTTAAATTAATATTTAAATAAATAAATAAAAATAATAAGTTTAATGGGAAATATATATAATCATAAAAATATTAGTTGTCTAAAATGCGGCAGAAATAGTGATCATAGCATATTGTTATAAGGGATTAATTCTTTGCCTCGCATCATTCGCACTGTTGCAATGAAAGCAGTTTTACAGGCGAAGTGAAAATAAAAGGTCAGTTCATTCATTCACTTTCAGTAGGGTCAGCCTTGGTGACAAACTTGGTGAGTGGGTGACCAAATTGGGTGAGAGGGCAACCGAGTTTGATAAAAAATGGCACCTAAGAATTCCTCAAGTTTCGAAGATCTCCGACACACGGGAGCACAGATCTCGAGCTTACTATGGGATTCTCGATGGAATCATCGCAAAAAGGTATAAATAGGAGTGAGTTGATTTATGCGAGAGAGTATGTCTCACTGCGAATGAGAGTTATTCAGAGACCTATTCTGAGTGATTGCACTGAGCTTTAAGCGAATGAACATTTTTCTTGAGCTTGCGAAGATCTATGCTCCGGAGTATTTGATGTTATTTGCTGTGCTCCTGTGGAACATGTGACTGTTTTTCATAATATACCAGAACATTCATCGAATAGTGATTTTGCTATATGAGTAACAGCTTCAACGGTTTTCAGAAAAGTCGAAGAATAAGCTTTACTATTGGACTGTTTTCGAGAATATTCGTTTTAATAATAGTTTTGTTCGAGAAGCTAAAAAGAAATATTTAATATCACTGAGGAGATCCCATATTAAAGCTGTGGCGAAAATAGTCGCGAATCGAGATATATTTACGTAAACGTTTCGATTATTCAATTAAAAAGAAATCATTTTAATGTAGTGGCCAGCGAAGCGGGCAAAGCCTGCTAGTTTTAATATTTTAAACCCAAATTGAGCAATGAAACAGATAGATTTTTGAAAAGGTGTCCAAATAAGGATCATTTTACTCTCACCAAAGGGCAAAAGGGTCCATATAAGTGTAAATTGTTTTCCATCGACAAAATAAAGGATATAAAAGTAATTATGGCAATACACAATGAAATAAAATAAATAAACCAAGTCACATTTCTGTGCGTGAAAGACTTCTCTTTTCTAAAGTTGGTCAGTATTTTTTAAAGTTTAGTCAGTAAAATCAGTATTTTTAGACCTCTGGCTCGCTTTCATTCCTGCGTCAAAAATCCGACTTTGAGATTTTGATGTTTCTATACGTTTTGAGAGCCACTGAGTTCATTTTTGCTATTTTTACGATGGTGTATGTGTGTGTGTGGGAGTGAACACGAGAGCGTCTAAACGCTTTGTTCGAATGAGCTGAAAGTCGGTACGTATAAGTTACCATAGCACGAATCCTATTGATTTTGGTGAATCTAGCACGTATAGAGTTTCACAGGGACACAACAAATTTTATTATTATTATTATGATCTATGGGGTCAAATTATTTGCAGTACAGTAGCGTTAAGTTAAACATACTGTATAGAGAAAAACACTGAAACATCCTATTACTAATGAATCTGTTGATGAGGAGCCTCAACATCATCACACATTATTCAATAGATCATTTTTATTTATTCCCTGTTGTATAATATATATATATATATATATATATATATATATATATATATATATAGACTCGATTGACTTGCTACATAAACGGATACGTGTGTGAGGGGGGCGAGAGCCCCCCTCAACATCTCTCTTTCTATAACTATCCGTATATATATGTATTCCTAATAACTGGTAGTCTTGTATTAATTTCCTGTAATTCATAAATACTGGTTCCAAATTTCCTGCAAACAGAATTTCAACAAACTTCTCATCGATGAGGTTCGATGGCACACATCAATTCACTCTTTGAAGGAAATTTTCCCGTAATTTGTTCTTAGTTTCCCAATTCACTGAAAAAATATCGTTCTTTACCTATTCAAAATTTAAGAACATTTTATCGATCTATGAATAGAAAAAGAAACACTGTTGTGAATCTTGCCAAACTTTAGAACGGGAGCTTATCTTTCTGTAAGTTTAAAGCGATATTCAAACTTGTGTTGATGCTCTTCCTTTCGGAGTCTTTTTATAGAATAATTTTGATTCTTGAAGGGGATTCGTTTCGATTTGGGGCTTCCGGTCTTTCGAGAGAGAGTCTCTGCATTCTGGAAAATATTGCCCCTTAAAAAATCGTCTTGGATGAAGACGAAGAAATAAATCTATTAATAACGAAACAAAAACTTGGAACAACTAACTAAAGCGCTCGTTGTTTTTTAATCAAATATTTTTCGAAATTAGAGATTCCCATCGATTAAGGTTCCTCCTCCTCCACACACCCACCTTGTGTGTGTGTGTACTTTATTTCTTACTATCCGATTCGAAAAGTTGCGAAGGGTTTGGGGGAGGGTGTGGTTTGGAGGTGCTTTTACGATATAAAAATAACGATAGCCAGATTAATGAACGAGCGGCCACAATTCAGCCGAAAATAAGAAAACAAAACAAGAGAAGAAGGGAAAAAAATCCTCTGAAGAAGAAAGGAAATTACTCCGCACAAGAAGGAACTTTTAATCAATTTGAATTTCGTTTCAAAAAGTAAGCGCGGCCGTGATAAATTGGGCCGCCCCAACAATAATCCTTTTTGAATGCGAAAAGATAAAGATAAATAATGAAGCATAATGAGAAGAGAGAAGCGTAATTAAGGCGGAAAAATATCGAGGGAAAAAAAAAAAAAAAAAATCGCGCCGATTTATCAAAAGAAAACTAATGTTTGTTTCCAGGATTTCGGGGATAGGAAAAAACAAAAAAAATCTGTTCAATAATATGCGCTTGAAATAGAGGATCTTAAAATTTATAAGCTGACCTTTAGTATAACCGAAGCGATGTTTCTATAATTAGTAATGCGGCGTGGAACTTCCCTTCTTCTCTTTCGATGTTTTTTTACTCTTCTCATTTATTCCTAAAAAGAAGCCAAATATGGACGACAATAAGCCAGCTGTTCTCTCGGTCAGCCACACGATTCTCAAAACTATATAGAAATTGCGCTCAGAGAAATTGGGGGAGAAAAAAAAAAAATTCTAAGCCTATTTTTTTTTTTTTTTTTTTTTTTTTTTTTTTGTGAGTAATACATATGAAATTCTGCACAAAATGGAATTTAATTGAGTACGACAGGACTCTGTTTAATCTATATAAAGACATGCTGTAAATGTGTTTCATTCCCCTTACTATATTTCTTTGGTATAGCTTCAGCATAAAACCCCCTTGGCGGCTTTTCGATTTTAGTTGTCATTTTGCTGATGAATTAAAATGGTTATCGCAACTGTTGAAGTAATGGGTGAGAAACGTCTGAGCTACTTCGGTGCCAAATTCCAAATCTTGCCAAGGAGTTCTGTAATGAAGCTGTTCCATTTCTTTATCACGATTTTTCTCAAAATTTTTTTAATCATATACAAAAAAAAGTTTGCATATTTATTCTTATATATATATATTTATATAAAGATTTAATAAATTTGTCACAAAATTTTTACTTTCTTCTATATGTAATATAGAGACAGTATTGGATTCGTAAAAATTTTCGACCTCGGGTTTTTGATGAATTTACACGTTTTGAGAGCTGTACAACACGATTTGACCATTTTTAGAAAATGCCTGTCTCTGTGTGTGTGTGTGTGTGACAAAATTTTGTGGCAACTATATCTCAGGAACTACTGCACATAATTTCATACAAATTTGTATGTAGTTGCACCTTGACATAAATTAGCGCCTATCAACTTTTGGTAAAAATAGTCTTACAGGTTGCGTTGCCATCCCGCTTTTTCTAAATTTTTAACAGGGTGATATAGGACAAAATTTTGTATAAATGTGCATAAAGAGAATTATTTTCTAGTAATCATTATGAAATTTACAAGAATTATTTATAATAGAGATAGTCAACTGGGAAAAAAAATTTGTATGCGCAGGAGCCTCGCCATCCCCCCCCCTGGGGGTGGGAGTCCCCCGTCGAGGGGAGTAAATTTTCATGATGGGTATCTTTCGAAAGGTCTCGTCAATACCTTTTAAAACTAATGGTTGAACTATAAATCTGTGATAATTTAAAACAAAGTTATCGATTTTTTTTTTTACTTTTAACGAATTTTTTTACGAAATTTAACCAGACTTGGTATTTACTTGGCCCCTGACATAAACTGGGGCTGATTAGATTTGGGGATCAATCGCTCAACAGGTGGCGCTGTGATCATACTTTTTCTAAATTTTTAACATGGCAGTATAGGACAAAATTTCGTATAAATGTACGTAATGAGAGTTATTCTTAACCTGTGATTGTGAAATTAATATGAATTATTGATAATAGTAGTAGTTAATTAGGAAAAAAAATTGGGGCATCGCTTCTCCCCCCTAGGGGGAAGTACCCCCCGCGGGGGGTAATTTTTCAAGATGGGTATCTTTCGAAAGGTCTGGACAATACCTTTAAAACGAATGGTTGAACTATAAATATGTGATAATTTAAAACAAAGTTATCATTTTTTTTTTTTTTTTACTTTTAACGAAAAAAAACTGAAAAAAATCTTTTTTTTTTTTTCAATATTGTTTCTACGTTAATTTGTATAGGAAAATATAGAAGAAAGTCTTGTGGTGGCTACAACATACTAGTTTAGGTTGATTTCTTTAGAAATCGACCTATTGCAATCATTTCGTTTATCTATATATCTATCTATCTATAATGAAAATTTTGTCATCACGATAACTCCCAAATTATTCTCCAAATCGAACCCAATTTGGACAACGAACTGATCTTATAAATCTTGGATGAGTTCGTTAACCAAGTTGCTCCGACTTTTTGTTTTCAAGTGGCAGCCACTTGAATATTTGAAACCCACATTGTAAAAAGCGTATTTAAAGCAAGATTTGCTTGAATTTTTATGTAAATATAGACCACATAAGGATCGCAATGAAGTTTATTAATGAACATTAAACACAATTTTTTATAAAGTGGTGGATATTTTAAGTTAAGCGGGGCCCCTTGAAATCAGGCTACCACTTCAAAATTTAAAATCATAATAACTTCTGAAATAATACTCCAAATCGAATCAAATTTGGACAGTGTCTTAACTTATCTTATAAATATCTTAGATGAGTTTATTTACCAAGTTGATCCGCCATTTTGTTTTCAAGTGGAGACCACTTGAAAATTTCAAATTCAAATTGTAAAAAGCGTATTCTGAATTTGTTTAAATTTTGATGTATACATCTTATATCTATACTAATATATAAATGCGAAAGTTTGGATGGATGGATGGATGTTTGTTACTCAATCACGCCACAACGGCTGAACGGATCTGGATGAAATTCGGTACAGAGATAAAGAATAGTCTGGAATAGAACATAGGTTACTATTTATACCGGAAATTTGATTAGATTTTTTAAAAATTAATTAAAATATGAAAATCATAAACTGGTAATTGACTTTTAATCATAGAATAATAATAGAGGAAGAAGGAGCACGCCAATAGTCTTAATGCTTACAAACCCCTTCTAGTGAAATGCCAGCGAAAGCACCTTTTGCTCCTCTCAATATTAAAGTTTGTTAATAAAGGCTTGTTAATAATCGCTGTTTTTTGTGGCAACACAACAGCTTATGTAGAAACCTCATGCTCCTTCTTCCTTTATTATTATTCTATGCTTTTAATCACGGAGTAATATTAATAGGAGTAGAAGGTCCAATGGGAGAAAGCTACGAAACTGTGATCTAAATTTTTGGTAAATATTGAGGGCGCCACTTGTCATTCCTCCCTACTTCGGCGCGGATATACTGTTGTTTTCAATAGAATTTTGCTGAAGTACATTTAAAATTTTTTATTTTAAGCAATTTAATTTGTTTGTAAGTTCTTAAAACTGCATAATTCAGATGCATCAAATAAATGCTTCGTTCCTAGTTGTAAAACAGGCTATGATAGTGATAAGAAAAACAAAAAAAAGCCCCAGAAGAAAAATAAAGTCCGAGTTCGTGTTTTCTGCACCTAAAGTAAGTTTATTTTTTTTCTTTACAAAATTTCATCCATTCTCCTTCCTCCCAATTGTCTGTTTTAGCTAGCTTCGGTTCATAAGAATCGTCATTTTTTAAAAGCTTTCTTTCAAAGTAAAATTAGTATAAAATGGCTCTTAAAAAAAACATGTTGGTTAGAATACTCTATTTAATAAAATTTGCTTTCAATCGAAATTTTTTCAGCTTGATATTATTTTTAAAAAAATAATTAAAACGAGACATTTCCCCATTGAATAACATTGCGGAAGCTGGAGAGAAGGAAGGATTGCACGCTGGCGCCATCTGTAAACATTAGAAAACAACATCACAAAATTTCAGCGTTACCTTCTTCTCCTGTCTTTTTACTCCGTGCTTTTAATATAAGCCATTTAAATTTTTAATTGTTGCCAAATAAAATTTACGAGATATTTTTATTTATTTATTTATTGTTTTCAACATAAAATGAAATATGCTTTCACGCGAAAAGTAAAAAAATACTAAATGTTAAATTGGTCCATGAGAAAATGACACTTTATAATTTTAAAATAAAATAGTAATATTACAAATCTAACATATTTCTTTTGAATTTTATTTCATAGCATTTCTTTTCTTTATATACCTCAACTTCAGATTTTTTTTTTTTTTTTTTTTTTTTTGGACGGCGGATGAAACACGCTTGGCATAAAAGCTAATTCAGCATTAGGTACAACTATAGTATTTCCCCACAGCTGAATTTGGCGATATTTCTTTGGCGCCGATTTCAACGATAACGATGTCGTTCTGAACTGTTTGCGATATAATATGACAACCTACATGCTATTTATTTTGGATTTATGATTTTATCATTTATGATTTATGATTTAGCCATAATTGCCAAAAATAAATCGCCAAATTCAGCTGTGGGGAAATACTAAAGTTGTTCCCAGCATTATATTAAAGGTATTTTCTTATTGATAATTCTGGACAATTTTTTAAATTTTGATGCTGAAGTAGATCGGACATTTTTCGCCAAGGAAAAGATAGAAAGAAATTCGCAAGCGAAGTGATGAAGTCACAGGGCGTTTGTGAATGCAAGAAAAATATTTCCTATGTTAAACACCCATTGGATTTTTTGTAAAAAAATATTAAAAATCGAGGAAAAATATTCCCTGGTTTTAATCCCCATATTTAGGTATAGATACGCATTAGTTATCATGTCCATGCATTAGATTAAGTTATTTTTGTTGTAAAATTGACAAAATTTGAATTTTTAATTTCAAAACTCTAGAAAAAAAAATGACAAACTTCCATATTCGATTGAAAACACAAACATTTCATTTCAAAGGATGATATTAACACAATAAATATCCAACTAATATACTAATTAAAAGGAAAATGATAAATATTCTATCATAATTTGAAATCAAATTTGTTTTCAAATGTCTAAATAAAGTATCTGATATAAGATACTAATATGTTGTAGCGGAATAGATTTGATATCGGTCATCCTTGGCAGGAAAAAAAATATCGCCAAATTATTTGGCGAACATAATTTAATTCCTTTCAAAAATCATGGTTATTTTAACAACTTATATTAAGAGAGTAATGAATAATATGAATCAATATTTCGTACAATGCCTATTACGAAAATATACATCTGGCATGTATATTTTCGCATTATGTTTTTGATCGCCAAATACAAGAAATGCCAAGGACGACAGTGTTTTGAAATTTAAAATTAAAATTTTGTCAATTTGACAGCAAAATAACTTAATCTAACACATTGTGCATGATAACTAATTTTTAATTACATCCAAATATGGGAATTAAAATCAGAAAATAATTTTCCGTAATTTTTAATAATTTTTTACAAAAAATCCAATAGATGGTTAACATAGAAAATCATTTTCTTGCATCCACAGACGGTCAGTGATGTCACACTTCGCTTGCGTATAGAAACAATAACTGCATAAATTATATTCTGATCTAAAACGGCAACAAAAATTCAGAAGTCGCCAAGGGCATTAAGGCCATGATCAAGTTTACATATTAATTAATTAATTTATTTTTCTATATACCAACTACTATTAACTAAGTATGAAGTATATGTAACCACAAAATAATAATAATAATAATAATAATTGTCTCATGCGATAGAAGTAGCCGAGCATAGCATATTGTAATATTATATGTGGCTTGAAATTGTTGTCATTCTATGGTTGATCGATTAAATCAAATAAATATAGGAAATAACTTGAGAGCAAATATTATGTACATCATGTATAATGTTGTTCATATGTAACTGGGATTCACATATAAAAGAGCTACTTCAAATTTTTCGATACTGTCCATATCGAAACTGTCATATATGATAAGCACACAAATGGAAGCCCACGGCCAAGCCATTATCGCAGGCAATAGGGACAGGCACCGGAGATTGCAAGGATGAACAAGTCGCTGCCTAAGGCAGCGGGAACCCAAAGCGAGCTTTTGACCGATTTCAGTTTTTTTTTTTCTTTTTCATAAAGCTATAATGAAAGGAGTTTGCCAGCGAAGCGGGCAAAGCCGCCCAAAATTGTTTAAGAACTAAAATATTATTCAACAATTCGCCGGGAGATGTAAAAAAAAAAAAAAAAAAAAAATATCATTTCTTTGTAAAAAAAAAAAAAAAAAAAAACTTAAAAATTTTAAACTCATAAATATTATATGAATTTCACACCATAATTAAAATTTTAATTCAGCAGTCACCAAATTATTAGAACCAAATTAATATTGTGCAATAGTGAACTAAAATCATACAAAGAAAGGTCGAAATAAAATTCATAATTGACGACACAGTTTTTATACTTCCGCAACGCAGTACAGTTTTAGTACAGGATCCCTATGAATGAATTTAAAATTTTTATCGCCATGTTGGCGATAACTTTTTATTTATTTAATTTGGCATTTTATTTTGGCTTTCAATGAGTTACAAATTTTTTTAGTATACTTTATAAGACTCTTTTGCACAGCACCACAATGATAAGGTTTTATTACATTACATATTATGATCAAACCATCAGTTTTCACACATACACATCAAAATTCCCACGTGAACGAAGTCGCGGGTAACAGCTAGTATATTATAAATGTGAATGTCCGTTTATTTGAGTCAGTTTCACGCTAAAACTGCTCGATGGATTTCGATAAAATTTGTTATGGAGATAGCTTATACCATAACTTAAAAAGTTGGCTACCTTTTATTCCGAAAAAAAAATTTGTTTTTGCGATTTTTATGCATAAAATAGCAATTTTGTAAGCCACGGAGTAGAAAGACAGGAGAAGAAGGTAACGCTGAAATTTTGTGATGTTGTTTTCTAATGTTTACAGATGGCGCCAGCGTGCAATCCTTCCTTCTCTCCAGTTTCTGCAATGTTATTCAATGGGGAAATGTCTCGTTTTAATTATTTTTTTAAAAATAACTAGGGGGCTCTGCCCCCTGCTCGCTCCGCTCACCAACCCCCGAAGAAGGCTTTCCCTCACCCCGACTTAATTCGCTCATTAACCCCTGCTGGATTTTGCTCGACTATTCGCAACTTTGCCTTTCACTGAATTGGAATATTAATAATACATAACACAAGAGAAAAGTTGAACAATATTGTTGCGTAGTTGGGGGTTCGTGAGTTGTCTGAGAATGAAAGGCCAAACGTACAAAAATTCAGTAATTTATTCACAGAAAGTTCCAGAAAAATACAGGTCTATAAACCAAGTATCAGCTTCAATTCAAACAGTAAACACAGCTTAAACAACAGCTGTCAATAGCAAATCCACAGTACAAACTGTATACCAATAACACTTGAAGCAAGTCTCTCTCAAAGAGGCTTAAGAGCAATGCAAGCACTAGCGAAGCTGACTGAGATCTGAACTGAACTGACTGCCCTTGGCGAGGAAGCGCTCCTTATATGCTGTTCCATGGAGCCCAGATTTTTCGAGAAAACTCTAGAAAGTGGTCAACCAATCAACTTACAGCTTCCATATTTGGTATATCCCATATAAGGATTTTCTCGCCAAGGTCGCCAAAAAAATCGCCAAGGTGGGAAAAAGTCGCCAAATTTGGCGCCAAATCCATTACGTGCATTACTGGGGCTTTTTAATGCGTTTTTAAGGGAAAATAAGGCTATTTCAACGCTAAAACGACTAGAAATGCACAAAATTAGCACTTTATCAACTTACTAAGCCTCTTTGAAAGAATTTATACAAAAATAAACACAATTATTTACAATTTCGTAACACTGCCCCCCTCCCAAGGACTGCACGTCCCGGGCAGTGCAACCCTTGGTCAAGAGGCGAAACTAAACAAATTTACACAATCTAAAACACAAAAACTAAGTTACACATAAAGATAACATAGAAATATAAATTAAGTGGGAAATATTTACAAAATTCACAAATATGTACAAATATTTATATACAAATATTTACAGTGCGCATGCGCAAATTTTACAAGTATTTACATTTTAAATTTTAATTTTACCGTTACTTGTGGTACTTGGCTAGCCTATTATAGTGCACCACCTTCGGTTTTGATGAAGGTGTTTTAGTGATCCGCACCACTACATCATTCAGCCTTTTTAAGACTGTGTATGGTCCGTCCCAGTTGCACTGTAGCTTGGGAGAGAGTCCTTTGCGTCGAACAGGATTCCACAACCAGACCTTCTCTCCTTCCTGAAACTCATGTTGCGTAGCCTTTAGATCGTACCTTGTCTTCATTTTCTCCGATGCAACGTGAATTCGCTCCCGAGCAAAGTTGTGTACGTCCTCAAATCGTGCCTGGAGATCTTGGATGTACTCCTCGGGCGATGAAGGCGCATCGGGTGGACAACCAAACAGGAGATCACAAGGGAGACGAAGTTCACGTCCGAACAGCATCTGGGCTGGAGTATAGCCGGTGGTTTCATGGACAGCACTTCGATAAGCCAGCAGGAACAATGGCAACTTCAAGTCCCAATCTTGCTGGTTCCTTGATACTAGAAGAGAGAGGTTATTCAGGATGGTACGATTGAACCTCTCGACCATGCCGTCCGACTGGGGATGTAAGGGTGTTGTCCGGGTTTTGTCTATGCCGAGTAGTTGACACAGTCCTTTGAAAACATCAGAGGTAAAGTTCCTACCTTGATCGGTATGAAGTTGTAGGGGCGTGCCGTACCTTGACACCCATTGCTGCACTAGGACCTCTGCGACTGTGCATGCCTCTTGATTGGGAATGGGATATGCCTCAGGCCACTTGGTGAAATAGTCCATCACGACGAGGATGTATTTATTTCCACTGGAGGTCCGTGGCAAAGGACCCAAGATGTCGATTGCAATCCGTTCAAATGGTGCTCCCACGTTATACCGTTGCAGTCTTCCTCGACTTCGTTTCTGCGGGCCTTTACGTGCCGCACAAGCATCACAGGATTTACACCATTTCTCCACATCCTCCTTTGCCTTGCACCAGTAGAAACGTTCCCGAACTTTCTGCAGCGTCTTCATTACCCCAAAATGGCCTCCGGTAGAGCTACTATGCAGTTGTTCTAAAACAGCTGGAATTTTTGATCTTGGTAATAAAATCTGCCATCTGAAGCTTTTCCCATCATCAGATTCCCACTTTCTGTATAATACGCCGTTTCTGATATGAAGAGAGTCCCAAAGTGCCCAATAACTTTTCGTAATGGGACTAAATCTGGAAATATCCTGCCAGGTAGGTCTGTTGCTGGTCGTCTCCTTCAGCTGTAATATAGGCTTTATGTCAGGATCTTCCAACTGGGCTTTTCTAAGTTCTTCGTCACTCCATGGATCGGGATCTTGATCTGATGGTGTTGAGACAGTAACTTGGCAGGCAACCGGATTTATCGGCAGGTATTTCTGTTCGGCTCTAGAGCAGTACTTGCAGCTTTCCGAGCAGGGCTTCCGTGACAAGGCATCAGCATTACCATGTAGAGTCCCTTTACGATGACGTATCTCGAAGTCATATTCCTGCAGGCGTTGTATCCACCTGGCAATCTGTCCTTCCGGGTTCTTGAACTGGAGCAACCACGTTAAAGATGCATGGTCAGTCCGGAGCAGAAATCTTCTGCCATAGAGGTAATGATGGAAATGTTCTATGGCTTTTACGATGGCGAGTAGCTCTTTCCTGGTGGTACAGTAATTTCGCTCCGGTTTAGACAGGCATTTACTCCAATAGGCAATGACATGTTCTTGACCATCAATTTCCTGCGACAGAACAGCACCGACACTCTCATGGCTGGCATCTGTATCAAGTATGAACTGTCTGTCGGGCTGTGGATATGTCAAGATAGGCGAAGATGTTAAGGCCTCTTTAAGTCGCTTGAACGCTTTTTCACATTCATCCGTCCACAGGAACTTCTGTTTGGCTTCCGTCAGCTTATGCAGTGGTCTGGCAATATTTGAGAAACCCTTGACAAACTTCCTGTAGTAAGTGCATAACCCCAGGAAACTTCGTAGTTGGTGTACATTTTCAGGGCGACTCCAGTTCTCGACTGCAGAGATCTTCTCAGGATCAGTTCTCACACCTTCGGCAGAAATGATATGGCCGAGGTAGCTCACTTCACGACGGAACAAGTTACACTTGCCTGGATTCAATTTGAGGTTAGCCATTCTGAGTTTCTCTAGCACCTTTCGGATGTTTCGTAGATGGTCTTCAAAAGTGCGCCCCACAATGATAATATCATCCAAATACACCAGACAGGCTTCATAGGAAAGTCCTTTTAGCACTGTCTCCATCAGGCGTTCGAAGGTGGCAGGTGCATTACATAATCCGAATGGCATAACTTTAAATTGCCACAGTCCTTGTCCCGTGGTGAATGCAGTCTTCTCACGATCATCAGGATGTAATTCTACTTGCCAGTAACCGCTCTTCAGATCCAAAGTCGAGAACCATTTATTGCCAGCAAGTGTGTCTAATGTGTCGTCAATTCTGGGAAGAGGGTAACTGTCTTTCTTCGTGATGTCATTTAAACGACGATAATCCACACAAAATCTTGTTGAACCATCCTTTTTCCGCACCAGTACTATGGGAGAGGCCCAAGGACTCGTTGATGGCTCGATGACATCATTGTGCTGCATTTCACTTAGAAGTTCAGTGACCTCTTCCTGTTTAGCGAATGGAAGTCTTCTTGGATGTTTGATTGGAGGATGATTTCCTGTATCAATTCTGTGCTGGGTGATGTTCGTTCTCCCGACGTCTTCAGGTGTTCGAGAAAAAAGGTCTTTAAATTCTTGGAGTAGCTTCTCCGCAGCACATCTCTGTTCCTTTCCTAACTCTGCATTCTTGAGTAATTCCGTTATTAATTGTTCAGAAGACTTGGATTCGGTTGATTGCGTGGGGCGGTTGATGCATGTGACAGGAGTGCAGGTTGCTAACACCTCATCCTTCTTCACTGTCCGGACCTTATCGCTGATGTTTGCGACTCTCACAGGAATAGTACTCTTTGAGAGATCAACTAGAGATGAAGCTACCAGAACTCCTCTTGGGCTATTGTCTGTATTCGGGTATTCAATCAGTCCATAGCGGAAGTACTGCTTGGTAGGAGGTGTTCCTGAAACTATTGTCTCTGTATGTGGAGGGATGGAAATTTCCGACTTGGCTGTTATCTGGCATATTGGCTGAATGTCTTGATTTTCAGTGTTGAACACAGCTATGTCTTCCGAACTCGAATGCAGTTCATTATTCTTGAAGTCCAATTTAAAGTTAAATTTTCTCAGGAAATCAATTCCAATGATTACAGGATCTCTTATATCTGCCACATATGCCATATGATGGTAACTGGCATTCCCAAAAGTGATGATCAAGTTCATTTTTCCATATATTTTGATTTCGTCTCCGGTCACAGTCTGGAGTTTAACGCAGGGCGGAGTCCAGATGATCTTCTCTTTTAGTTCTTGAGCCAAATCCGTTCTAATGATGGTCACGTTGGCTCCCGTGTCCAGAATCATCCGGCAGGTGGCGTTGTTGACTTGGCCATAGACGTGAAGTCCATTATCGCCACCACTCATCGATGAAACATGAAATACTGTAAATTGGGGCTCTTTAATTTTAGGCAACCTCCGCCCCGCGAGATGGCCTCCTCTTAGTTTCCCTGCAGTGATGGTGAAGCCGGGTGATTTCCTATAGTTGGTCGTACAGGGCAGTTCCTCTTCACGTGACCATCCCCTCCACAGCCCCAGCACTTTATCTTCCGGTCCTTTATTTCCTTATTATTCTCCAGGCTGCGCAATCTCTTTAAGATCTCTTCGATATTTCTCTTCATTTCATTTTCACCAGCAGGCGTATCGTTTAATGAGACTGCTCTTATGGTATGGCGGTCTTTACGGGAGGCTTGTTGGGCTGCCTCTATCCTAAGTGCATAGCCTAAAGCTGATTCTACGTCTCTGATGTTGGAGAGTCTTAGCGCTTTTTGAATTTCTGGATCACGAACAGCATCAATAAAGTACTGAAGAGCTAAGTCGTTCCGAGTGTCAGCATGACAGTCTGAGAATGCTAGATGTGACAATCTCTGAATGTCCGCTGCCAGCTCTTGCAAACTTTCGCCCGTTTTCTGGTAACGGGACTTTAGCTGGAGGCGACTATAGTCCTTAGAACACTTCTCTCCGAACCGTAGCTCCAGTGCTCTAGTCAGGGCCTCGAAGTCGTTCCTTTCTTCTTTAGAAACATTTCTCAGGATCTCGGCTGCATCTCCCCGTAATGCTGCTGCTAAGTGGACTGACTTGGCGGTAGAGTCCCAGCCGTTAGCTTCAGCAACGATGGAAAATTGCGTCTTATATACATGCCAGGAGGAACTGCCATCGTAGGTAGATAGCTTAATAAATTCCTGATTCTGGATTCTTCGCTCTTTCTTTTCAGTTTCCTGGGGCATGGATTCTAACTTTTCTTCCACTTTTCTCTCCAGATCTTCTTCTATTCTCTTAAACTTGCTTTCTATCTCTGAAACCCTTCCTTTCAGCTCTTGATCAAAGTTTTCTTTAAATTTCTCCTCAAAATTCTCTTCTATCTTCATAAATCTCTCTTCAAAATTCTTTTCTGCTTTCATAACATTTTCCTCGATCTTCATTGCCTTCTCTTCAAAACTCTCTTCTATTTTCAAAACTTTCTCTTCTATTCCATCTATTCTGCTTCCCATATCCGATAATTTACTTTCAATCACTTCCTTTACTGTCGAAAGTTCTCTCTTCATCTCGTTTTGATTAGATTTAATTTCTTCGGTCAAACTGTCTTTCAACTCTCTTTGCGATGTTTCCATTTTCTCTTGTGCTACCTTCATTTCTTCAGTCAAACCGTCTTTCATTTCCTTCTGTCCGGCTTTCATTTCATTCATCTCTTGACTCAGGCTATCTTTCATCTCTCTCTGTCCCTCTTTCATTTCATTCATCTGGGTAGCTAAGCTTTCTAGAAGTTTCCTCATCTCCTCCATAGCTCTCGTTATCACCATTCACAGACAATCCCACTTCTGACACCAGAAATGTTGCGTAGTTGGGGGTTCGTGAGTTGTCTGAGAATGAAAGGCCAAACGTACAAAAATTCAGTAATTTATTCACAGAAAGTTCCAGAAAAATACAGGTCTATAAACCAAGTATCAGCTTCAATTCAAACAGTAAACACAGCTTAAACAACAGCTGTCAATAGCAAATCCACAGTACAAACTGTATACCAATAACACTTGAAGCAAGTCTCTCTCAAAGAGGCTTAAGAGCAATGCAAGCACTAGCGAAGCTGACTGAGATCTGAACTGAACTGACTGCCCTTGGCGAGGAAGCGCTCCTTATATGCTGTTCCATGGAGCCCAGATTTTTCGAGAAAACTCTAGAAAGTGGTCAACCAATCAACTTACAGCTTCCATATTTGGTATATCCCATATAAGGATTTTCTCGCCAAGGTCGCCAAAAAAATCGCCAAGGTGGGAAAAAGTCGCCAAATTTGGCGCCAAATCCATTACGTGCATTACTGGGGCTTTTTAATGCGTTTTTAAGGGAAAATAAGGCTATTTCAACGCTAAAACGACTAGAAATGCACAAAATTAGCACTTTATCAACTTACTAAGCCTCTTTGAAAGAATTTATACAAAAATAAACACAATTATTTACAATTTCGTAACACTATTATAGAAATCCACCATATATGGTATCACATTGAAATACACAATATTTAATATTATATCGTTTAAAATATGTGAAAAATCTGTCTTAACGTTCGACAGTTTAATAACAATTTGCCATTATTTTGAGAGAAAACGTATGTTAAACAGCTAGACACACAAAATAAACAACGATAGCACTAACTGTTTAGAACAGAGAGAAATTCTTATCTAAACGATTTAGCGCTACAGCTTTGGTATACGATCCACTTGTTAAATTTTTGTCACTGTTGGACGATGAATTTTTCGGGTATTATTGCTTGATTAAAAAATTATGAACTTATTTTTTCTAATGCCTATATTTTTTACTATTGAATTGTTTTTAGTTAATTTAGGACAATATGTAACACTCTGCATTTATTTCTAATGTACAACAAGGTTTAAAATGGTGCTTACAACAGTAAACATGCAACTTTTTAAAGTGCATTTTTCACAGAATATGATTTAGTCAGATCTATTGAAATTAAATATCTTATGTGATTATTGCAATTATTTTAAACATTTCATTAGTAGTAGTACGACAGGACAATTTCTTTCAGATAGCGATTTTGCATTGTCGCCATGAATGTGCGAAGATGCCCGTCAATATCTGATTTTACCATTTCTTAAACTATATTAAATACTAAGTTAAATCGGGGGAGGGGGGGGGGATCACACTTTTCGAAACCTACTGATAAGCGAAAAATTGATCCTTGATTATATTGTAAAAACGAATTGCCGATTTGGAGTATTCAACATAGACCATCATCATTCATAAATTGGATGGCTTTTGAATGTTTGTTGACAATATTTTCTGAATAAATATTAATGATGGCTCCTGAATACTTGTTGGCGATATATTCTGAATAATTATTATTGTTGGCGATATCTACTGGTATATATTGAACATGACATCTTAATAGTTGTTGGCGATATCTCCTGAACTTGTGTTAATGATTGGCTTGTAAATATTTGTTGGCTACAACTTCTGGATGTGTACTGGTTACACCTTGATTTTTTTTACATATATATTATATAATATTATATTTAAAATGCGTGTGGTGAATGAAATATAATGATATTGGATAATATAATATAATTTAATTTATAGAGACATCAAAGGTATAGGAAAAACTACTTTAGCCATTTTCTTTCTAATAGTACGGATAATATTTTACCTGGAGATATTTTGTATATTTAGCTCAAATAAAAAATGTTCTTCTTTTTTTCTCTCTTGAATTAAGTTAAAAAATATTTAAAATAAAACTGAAAAAAAAAAAAAAAAAAAAAAAAAAAAAAAAATGTGCTAAAGCAATGGAACAGTTTAACCTCTTGGCGAAATTTTAAATTTGCCACCGAAGTAGCTTAGACTTTTTCTCGCAACAGGCCCACCAGCGGCCGAGCGGTTCTGCGCTCAAAGCTGGTAGATGGGAGGTGCCGGGTTCGATCCCAGGTCGCGCTCATCGACCTAGCCGTTCGGAGTTTTCCGTGGTTTCCTCCGAAACTCGCGTAAATACGGGCTAGGATCCCTTAGAAAGACCCCCACGGAGGGCATTCCCCCTATAGGCCTAGGACACATAAGGAGTCAATCGGCCTTAATCCTCCAACCAACCAACCAACCTTTTCTCGCAACAATCTTGGCATGCATAACTGAGATAGATAATTTAAGTCATCGTCAAAATAAATGAAAAATTTAAAATCTGGCTGTGAGGTTCTGTATTAGGCGTAACTAAAATATTTTAGCAATGCAATTACTTCATTCCATTACATGGAAAAATAGACAAAAAAAAAAAAGTCCTGTTGTATTAAATTAAATTCCGTTTTCTGCAAAGTTTTACATCAATGCTTAAAAAACAAAAATAGGTTGTGAATTTTATTATTATTATTATTTTTGCACTATTTTATAATTTTTCTCGGTACTTACGTATTAACGCCACCGCAGCAGAAGTTGCGCTAATGCGTCAATAAAGAGTAATCTTGTTGTAATCTTGTAAAGAGTAATCTTTTGGAATCTTATTTATCAGAGTGAACATCTATAGTATCTCCCCACAACTGAATTTGGCGATTTATATTTGGCGATTATGACTAAATCATAAATCTAAAAATCATAAATGATAAAATCATAAGCTAAATCATATAATCATAAATCCAAAATAAGCAGCATGCAGGCTGCCATATTATATCTCAAAGAGTCCAGAACGACATCGTTATCGTTCAAAACGGCGCCAAAGAAAAATCGCCAAATTCAGTTGTGGGGAGATACTATAGTTGTACCTAGCTGCGGTGGCGTTAATACGTAAGTACCTTTTTCTCTATATTTAAGGCATGGCTAGAGTTAAAATGGCTATTGTGGTTGCGTAAATGAATTCCTTGGCGAAAAAGATACGAGTTTCTTCATTTCTAAATTTTAAAAATAGCTAAATGGGTCATAGTAAAGATCCATCATTTTAAATATATTTTGAGTGAAAAAACTAAATCTTTATATAAAGTAATCTATGTTGTTGTCTCGTAAATTTCATTTTTAAAAATTCTGGGCTTAACTTCTAAATTTATACCATACATAATTATTATATTCATTACTAAATCTTTTTCGCCTAACGTTAAAATAAAAATTAATAATATAAACTAAACTAATAGTATAAACTTAACTAATAATATAAAATAAAATAAAAATATAAACCAATTTTCATTTCATTTTTATTAAATTTTTACTTAATGTTTTTAAAACATCGGTTATTTTCATGTTTTGCTATTCTAAATAATCTTTTTATTTTCTCGAGCATCTCAAAGATGTCAATTTTTCTTATTTAAACCATTGATCACATTTAATTTTCCTGAGGAAAGTGACGTCAGAGACACAGAAAAAAACGTCATAAGAGAAACTTTTCCCTCCGGTGGCAAATAGAGTACCTTCATAAACCCGACGTTTTTCTTAATAACTTCGTTAATTAAAATGATAGAAATTTCTAAGCAGCTGAAATGCCTTCCTTGAAGCAGTCGGAATACACTGATACCTCTCATGATGCAGAGCACTTTGCCCTCCGCGAGAAGATGCTGTCGCAGACAAAAAAAATTGACGCCAGCGACAGTTACTTTTTTTTAATATATAGAGATATCAAGCTGAAAAAATTTCGATTGAAAGCAAATTTCATTAAATTAGAGTATTCGAACCAACATGTTTTTTTTAAGAGCCATTTTATACTAATTTTACTTTGAAAGAAAGCTTTTAAAAAATGACGATTCTTATGAACCGAAGCTAGCTAAAACAGACAATTGGGAGGAAGGAGAATGGATGAAATTTTGTAAAGAAAAAAAATAAACTTACTTTAGGTGCAGAAAACACGAACTCGGACTTTATTTTTCTCCTAGGGCTTTTTTTTTGTTTTTCTTATCACTATCATAGCCTGTTTTACAACTAGGAACGAAGCATTTATTTGAAACATCTGAATTATGCAGTTTTAAGAACTTACAAACAAATTAAATTGCTTAAAATAAAAAATTTTAAATGTACTTCAGCAAAATTCTATTGAAAACAACAGTATATCCGCGCCGAAGTAGGGAGGAATGACAAGTGGCGCCCTCAATATTTACCAAAAATTTAGATCACAGTTTCGTAGCTTTCTCCCACTGGACCTTCAACTCCTATTAATATTACTCCGTGTTGTAAGCTAATAATAGCAAAAAATTAGCCATTTATATTTATCCATAATTTAATTGTTGCCAAAAAAAAAAAAAAAAAGGAATTTATTTTTTTCAACAGGAAAATAAATACATTTATCTAAACGTGAACGATAAAAAATTATTAAAAAAAAAATTATGCATCTCACAAAAATTGACGTCATTTTTAATTAAAAATTTCTTTTACACATTGATAAAGTGCTAATACGCAAGCGAAGTGATGACGTCACTGGCCGTTCGTTTATGCAAGAAAAATATTTACTATGTTAAACGTCCATTGGATTTTTTGTAAAAAATTATTAAAAATCGAGGAAAATTATTTCCCGATTTTAATCCCCATATTTAGGTATAGGTATGTATTAATTATCATGTCCATGCGTTAGATTAAGTTATTTTTGTTGTAAAATTGACAAAATTTGAATTTTTAATTTCAAAACTCTAGACAAAAAAATGGCAAACTTCCATATTCGATTGAAAACACAAACATTTCATTTCAAAAGATGATATTTACACAATGAATATCCAACTAATATACTAATTAAAAGGAAAATGATAAATATTCTATCATAATTTGAAGTCAAATTTGTTTTCAAATGTCTAAATAAAGTATCTGATATAAAATACTAATATGTTGCAGCGGAAAGATTTGATATCGGTCATCCTTAGCAGAAAAAAAAAAATATCGACAAATTATTTGGCGAACATAATTAAATCCTTTCAAAAATCATGGTTATTTTAACAACTTATATTAAGAGAGTAATGAATAATATGAAACAATATTTCGTACAATGCATATTACGAAAATATACATCTGGCATGCATATTTTCGTATTACGTTTTTGATCACCAAATACAATAAGCGCCAAGAACGACAGAGTTTTGAAATTTAAAATTAAAATTTTGTCAATTTGACAGCAAAATAACTCAATCTAACACATGCACATGATAACTAATCTATACTAATATTATAAATGCGAAAGTTTGGATGGATGTTTGTTACTCAATCACGCCACAACGGCTAAACGGATCTGGATAAAATTTTGTACAGAGATGGATAATAGTCTGGAATAAGACATAGGCTACTATTTATACCGGAAAAAATGTAAATTTTTAATTAATATTCTATATAATATAAATATTTCTTCTATAATAAAACTTTAAAATAATTTATTTTAATTTTTAATTGTTGCCAAAGAATATTTCACGCGAATAATAATAAAAAAAATAATAAATATTAAACTTGCTTAGGCACATGACAGCATAACGTCGTCATCAAAATTAAATAATAAGAAAATGAAAACTAATTCAGATCTGTATTAAAGAGCTTTATTAGTTGATAATCCTGGGTATATTTTTAATTTTAATACTGAAGTAGATAGGACATTTTTCACCAAGGACTCTATATTTGTGACAGCAACTTTAAGCCAAGTAGTCCATAAAAAATATAAACAAATCTGTACATATAAAAGAGTAAAGTCAATGATTCACTGACTCAACACTGCCATGACGATTCTGTGGGAAAGAGGGTCACAAATTTTAGTGACCAGGTTGGTTTTCGGAGCCTGACCCCCAACTAAGACTGAATTTTGCAAAATACCCCCCCCCTGTCTCCCTTGGGGGGGGGGGGCAGAAGGCTTAACTAGGCTCCAAATTACTTAACGGTGAAGAAATTGCAGATGGAAAAACCAGACTTGAGTACAAAAAAATTATTTTCTGCGATTTTGGATTTTTAAGGGGGGGAGGGAAGGGAAAAGGTTTTGGAAGAAGGGTACTCGCATACTACACACTACAAAGGGATTTTATGAAATTCCACCCTAGCGCCCTTAGGAGAATGGGGGGCAAAAACATGTATTCATGCGTAACGCTGCACTAAATTATCTAAGGTTGGACATTTTTTATGTAAGGGACGATTATATGTATCTAACTCATAGTATGAAGAGATTTTGCGAAATTCCCTCCTCCTTTCCTCCTTTAAGAACGGGGGGAGAGATTTAAAAAAAAAAAAAAGTTTTAAAGCATAGCTCAGCTTTCAATAATTTCATGATCTCAAATTTTTGATGTGTGTGTTAGGTATGATTATGCAACATGCAATATAAAGTAATTTTGGAAATTTACCCCCCCCCCCCTTCCTCTTGGGACGGGTGGGGCAAAAACCACATTTTGAAGCTTAAATCCGTCCAAATTACCTAAGAATGGCGAATTTTGGTGTGTGGGTGTTAATTAAGTGTGCGAAATATGCACTTTGATGAGATTTTGTAAAACTTTCAACTGTAACCGCGAGGGAGGGGGAGTAAAAAGCAGGTAAGGGACTGCCGAAGGCATTGGGCAACTTAAAATTAGATTTTGACGGATTTCAATGATTTTTTTTTTTTTTTTTAGATATTTTGTTATTATTAATGATATGCTGTTTTGGGGATTCATTTCAATATAATGACCAGCGAAGCGGGCAAAGCCTGCTAGTAGATTATATAAGTGTCTCAATGAATTTTATCCGCCATTTTTAATAAAGTAGCAGATATCTTAAGTTAAGGTATGTCACTTGAAATCAGCCTACCACTTGAAAATTTAAAATCACGATAACATTCGAAATAATACTCCAAATCGAGCCAAATTTGGACAGTGAACTTATTTTGTAAATATCTTGGATGAGATTATTAACCAAGATGCTCCGCCATTTTGTTTTCAAGTGGAGACCACTTGAAATTTTCAAATTTACATTGTAAAAAGCGTATTCCGAATTTTTTTTTTATTTTGTTGTTTACATGGACCGTGTAAGTGTTATAAGTACATTTGAACCCAGTAGAGAATCTGTGGTGTATTGTGAAAAATAAAGTCACCGAAAAGCAACCATCCACTGCTACGGCACTTGCTGAAGCAATAAAGCATATCTGGTGCACAGACATTTCTAAAGCTTGCTGCAAGTTTCTTATTTATAGCATGCCTAAAATGACTACACAAGTTATTAAAAACAAAGGACGTCCTACAAAATACTGACTTTAATTGCAGTAAATAACCATGTACAGTCTATTTTGTTCTTTTATATGTAAAATATGTATGTTATTTTTAAATCTGATTTTTCTAGGGTGGGGGGGGGGGAAGATGTCTTAAAATTTTGCAAATGACTGTAATTTACAAGTAGTATTTCATTGCCTCCACCCCACGTTTTCGTGCTTAAGCACAACTGGGGCTATCACAAAAATATTCTGAGGCTATCACAAAAAAAAAAAAAAAAAAAAAAAAAAATCAATATCACTTTGTAAAACTGTACTACCTATTGTTTGAGTTTGTACTATTTTTCCTGACTAGGTTTTTCTCATTTAGTAAAAAAAGAAGAAAAAAAAAACGTGTGGCACTCGGGGACTGCCGCGGTAAAGCTATTGCATAGCATTTTTTATCAATTTATGCAATTATAATTATTTATTTATTTTATTTATGCAGTATTTTTTTTTCTTTGATATTAATTCAAGTTCCGGTGGAGGGGACTCATGTCAAAGTTGTGCCTTGAGGGCACTCATGTCAAAGTTGTGCCTTGTGGGGGGGACTCATGCCAAAGTTGTGCCTTGGGGGGACTGATGTCAAAGTTGTGCCTTGGGAGGACTCATGTCAAAGTTGTGCCTTTTGGGGGACTCATGTCAAAGTTGTGCCTTGGGGGGACTCATGTCAAAGTTGTACCTTGGGGGGGGGGACTCATGTCAAAGTTGGGCCTTGGGGGGACTCATGTCAAAGTTGGGCCTGGGGGGGACTCATGTCAATGTTGTGCCTTCGGGGGACTGATGTCAAAGTTGTGCCTTGGGGAGGGAACATGTCATAGTTGTGCCTCTCATGTTAAAGTTGTGCCTTGGGGGGGATTTTAATAAATGCACTTTGTTTATTCATATTTAAAACACTTTATACACAAATTTTACGCGTACAGCTATTCACTGTTGTACATAGATGATAGATACCTATACACCTATATAATTTCTCACAAACAGCTGCTTACGTATTCGTCCGATTTCGGAGCAGTTCGTCTGGATCCGTGCGAGCTTCGTACAGTCGTACCATATACATACACGTTAAGGTTCAACTAGTCGCGGGCTCGAACTCATTCGTGGACGCGGCCAAAAAGCACGCTGTCTCACTAGCATTGTGTCTAAAAGAGATAGAATCAGTTATGAACAGTTAGCAGCTAGTCTACACGCATACGTCTAGTCGCACGCACAGAAACACCGTGCCGAAGTCTGCCGAACTGTGTTAGGTTTATTTTCGTTACGGAATTTCTTGATTCGGTCGCCGCGCTCAAAGCCCGCGATAAAAGCTATGCAATAGCTTAAAAATATATATATATATATATATATATATATATATATATATATTATAGTTTTAAAAAATTAAAGAACACGCTTTTATAGAAATGTGAACTAAAAAGCACAAAATATCTATCTTAGTATTAAGATTCAGGGTAAGAGAAAATCGTGTGAGTGATACACCGTAATATTTACATACATTTAAATCTTTAATTAAAATAACTTAGAATTAACAAAAACCATTTTTAAAAAATTTCCCCTGACGGGGATCGAACACTGGACCTTTAGGTTCGTAGCGCAGCGCCTTACCTCTACTCCATATCGTTCACGAAGGGGAAGTATTTTTTTTAACCGACTTCAAAAAATTGTATGAAATGAAACTAAATTGCGCCAAAAAGTATAATATAATTTCCTTCGCCAAACAACCTATAACACTACAATTAATCATAACTTTTGAAGTCGGCGCAAAATTAAATAAAAATTGATACCTTTATTCAATACAAAAATCGAATCTTATTCAAACTACACATCTCACATTGTCACCTGCAAAACGCAGCCGAAAACTATCTTGATTCAAGAAAACAAATAAGATTTTGTAAGCAGCAAAAGTTGGCGAAGATGCTGGTATCTGACGTCCTTGGTGAAAGAAAAATCGCAAAATTATCTGGCAAACATATTTAATTTCTTTGGGATATCATGATTAATTTGATAAGGTATATTAAGAGAGTAATCAAGAATATGAAACAATACTTCGTACAAAATGTATTATGAAAATATACATCTTGCGTGTATATTTTTGCAATACGTTTTCAACGCCAAATCCAAAAGCCACCAAGGATGATAGTTATCAAAGTTATACCAAATTTGCAAAGGAAACTCTAACTTCGTGGATACATAAATAACGCATTGTGAAGGATGTTCACTGTTCTATGTAGATGCTACTAATGGACCAATTGCATACGGTAATAAAATAATAAAGGAAACATGAAAATGGATCATTCGAGACAACAGCATTTGTTGCTACCGATCTAAAAACAAACCTTTAAAAACTAATTAAATTTTATTTAATTTTGCGCCGACTTCAAAAGTTATGATTAATTGTAGTGTTATAGGTTGTTTGGCGAAGGAAATTATTTTATACTTTTTGGCGCAATTTAGTTTCATTTCATACAATTTTTTTTTAATAGTCGTTGCTTTTTGGAGTCGGTTCTATTTTTTTACAAAAAGATTTTATTTCACAATATAATTTTTTTGTTTGCTCCCAGAGAAGTTACAAACAAACAAACAAACAAACATACATACATACATACATACATACAGGTGAAGCTAATAAAAGCGTGTTAAAAAATACTGCATTTGTGATAATAATAAAATGTATGTATATAGAGTACTCACTCATTTTCTTTCACTATTTTTTCATCACTTTCTTCATTAATAAATGCACTTTGTTTATTCATATTAAAAACACTTTATACACAAATAAATGCACTTTGTTTATTCATATTAAAGACACTTTATACACAAATTGTACGCGTACAGCTATTCACTGTTGCACATAAATGATAGATACCTATACACCTATATACTTTCTCACAAACAGCTGCTTACGTATTCGTCCGATTTCGGAGCAGCTCGTCTCGATTCGTGCGAGCTTCGTACAGCCGAAGTCTACCGAAGTCTGCCGAACTGTGTTAGGTTTTTTTTTCGTTACGGAATTTTCTGATTCGGTCGCCGCGCTCAAAGCCCGCGATAAAAGCTATACAATAGCTTAAAAAAAAAAAACTTTTGATTAAATTGAAGGCAAAATGCGATTTTTTAAAAAGTTTTCTAAAAATCTGCAGATTGTTAGTAAAGTTTACTGATGTTTTGAAAAAGTGATTAAAATCTGTAGATTAAATTGAAGACGAAATGCAAATTTTCTTATATCATTACTGAACATTTCATTTTTACTTCCTTATACAAAGTATAAGGAAGTATAGTAATCCTGATTTGCGAAATGGATTTTGTGTTTCACATTGCTCGAAAACGAATGATCGCTGAATATTGCCAATTTATAGATGTGACTGTCATGATGTCTAGTTGTACACCTGCAAGTGTCGCCTTAACACGAGCTCTCGTTTTACAGATATAAGCGACTTTACACGATTTTTCGTGACGTCTGTGTGTGTGTGTGTGTATGTCGCATAACTCAAAAACGGTTAGACGTAGAAAGTTGCTAATTGGTACATAGGTTTGTTATAACATCTAGTTGTGCACCTCTTTTTTTGGACTTTGTATGATTTTCCGTTCTGGAGATATTTAGGAAAATTAGGTTCATAATGACCAAAAATACATAGGTTTTGGCCATGATGTATCAAAAAATGGTTATAACTCAAAAACGGTTTGGACAAATCTTGCAATTTAACTGACTTCCCGACTAGCTAGACATTTGAAACTTTCAGAATAGTTCAGAACACGGTGAAAATTTCCTTTTTTTAATACTTCTAGCCAATTTTTTCGGGTCCCTGCTGCCTTCGTCAGCGTTACCAGTACAAATCTTGCAATCGGTTTTTAACTAACTTTCAGAAAAGCTCAGAACACGGTGATAATTCATTTTTTAAAATAGTTTTAGCCAACTGTTTCGGGTCCAATGTCAATGTTTTTTTAACATTATGTATATTTCTAAAAGTGTATAAGGAAGTCACGTGGTGCCCACATCAGATTTTTTCAGATATTTTGCAGATTATTTTAGGTGAGATATTCAATATTCAAATTTTCCATAAGTTTTAAACTTAAATTATCACAGGAGTCGCTGGTTATGTCTGTCCTGGGCAGCTAAATCTGCAAGTAGGTTCCTGGTTAGGTCTAGGATTTTAATGATTGATAACATTGATTGATTTCTATATGTATATTTGTTTTTTAATTTTAACTTTCAATTGTTTGAATATTTGTTTTGTCCACAAAAAGAAGGGGAAGAGAACTTTTCTAGATCCCCGTGTTCCAAATAGGCCCTTAAAATAAAAAGTGTTGAAAACAGTAATCACTATTTTTAAGAAATACCGAGTCAAGCAACAAACTTCAAATATTCACTTTTAAGGCTGCTGTTAAACTCAAAAAAAAAAAAAAAAACTGCAGATATATTAGAAAATATATTTCTGACTTGATGACTGTACAATTACTTCAAACTTACTGCAATATTACGACAGATTTAAAATATTAATTGCCAAAACGTCAGTGGAGGCCCTCCGTTGAGACTCAAAATGGTTTTGGGTTCCTTCTCTTTTTCTGTCTGTCTGTCGCGCGCAGGGCCGTGCCTACACTTTTAGCCGCCCTACTAGGCAAAAGATTTTAGTCACCATACTAGGCACTAAAATTATTTCCCTCCTTCTGCTTCTGAAAACTATCCTCTAAAGCTAAAAAACTGCCAGGTTGCCACAGATGAAAAGTTAAGGTATTTTTCTCTGTTTTTAAAATAAGCCTCCAGCGGCCAAATGGTTATGCGCTCAAAGCTGGTAGACATGAGGTGCCGGGTTCAATCCCAAGTCGCGCTTGTCGGCCTAGCCGATCGGAGTTTTCCATGGTTTTCTCCGAAATTTGTGTAATTACGGGCTAGGACCCCTTAGAAAGACCTCCACGGAGGTCACTCTCCCTCAGGTCTAGGACCTACAGCAGTCAATCGGCCTTATTCCCAAATCCAATCCAATCCTGTTTTTAAAAAAATCTAACAACTTTAGTAAACTTAATTTTTAGCTGAAATTTTGTCATTTTTAGACGCCCCTAGCTGTTAGCCGCCCTGGGCGATCGCCCCCCCCCCTAAGCACGGCCCTGGTCGCGCGATAGCAGCCGCAAAAAACCCGCTATTGACTTGAAATTTGGTATACATATGTTCCAAAGTTTTCTTTATCATTATGGCCTATGGGAAGAATTTGTATGTCGCGCGATCGCGGCCCTCAAAAATCACGCTATTGACTTGAAATTTGATACACATGTTCGTGATTCTCCCGAAATTAGCTGTATAGTTTTAGGTGTGCATTAGATTTGTATAGTTCGCGTACAGGGACACCCCAAAGTTTTTTTTTTATCATTACGGCCTATGGCAAGAATTTGTATGTACCGTGATAGCGGCCGCAAAAGTCACGCTATTGACTTGCAATTTGGTACATATATTTATGAACCACACAGAATATCTGCTGTATAGTTTTGGGTGTGTCCGATTTGTAGTTCGTGTACAGGGACACACCAAATTTTTTCTTATCATTATGGCCCTATGGGCAGAATTTGTATGTACCGCAATAGCGGCCGCAAAAATTCTCCGATTGACTTGTAAATTGACCCACACATTCAGGCTCGGTATAGAAATAGCTATATAATTTTTTATGTCTATACATTTTATGGATTGTGTACAGGGACACGCCCAAATACTTCACATTACGGCGTATGGGATGAATTTCGTTTGAACGCATTTCAACATCATTACTTTGCAATCAACTAAATGAAATTAGCGTACATTACTGAGATGCTTAAACTTACGTTTTCTGCTCTTAGACTTGCTAATTACAGGACCATACAAATGTGTTTTCGGACAGTGCACCTGACAATGTAACGTAATCAGCCAAATTATGTCAAATTTCGAACAATTATTCATGAATAAGAATAGAATAGCTGAATATAATTTATGTACATTTCATAATTTATGTACAGGACCTTACAAGAGTGTTTCGACAATGTCACGTACTAATCATCCAAATTATGTGAAATTTTGAACAATTATTCATTAAAAACGTAGAATAGGTTGAATAGTTTTTACTGGTGTGTACAATGTTTATGGTTCGTTTACAGGGACACACAAAATAATAGTATCCTCAGACGGTAAAGTATTATTCATTTTGTACTTCAGTTTAGTAAAGTAAAAATAATCACTCTAAAAGTAAGACTTTAAAAATGTGTAAAAATTATTAAGTGTGAGAAGTGAAACAACTCTACAGCGGGAAAAGATTGTAACTAATTCAATTTTTTTCTTCATTCATCAGTTTTACTTAAGAATTAACGCCAAATTCTCTTATTTCATGCCAAAGTTTTATAACTATCGCCAATATTAGTAGAAATTTAGCCAAATATTATCTCATACCTTGTTATAATACTCGAATCTTGTGGAAAATTCTAGTTTATCAACATGTCTAAACAGATAATTTGTACACTTTTACTTTTCCATTTACAAAAATTTTCGTTTATAAGCATATACCTGAAAAACTTGAAACTAAAGTACATAAAAACTTAGTACTTTGTAAAATATTAACACGTGTGAAACACTAAAATTCCATACTTCATGATTTTTTTCAAATACTTACAGTCTCTTAAACTGGTAACTTTGTGATTTTATCATACATTTTCAATCTTATTATTCTGAAAATAAGTTTCTTATATTTTTATTCTAAAATAAGTTATCTTAATTTCTAAAAACTTTGTAAAATTTTTGAAGTATACATATATTTGTAATCTACAATACTTGTTTAAAATATTTTTTAAGAATTTTTAAATACACTTTAGAAAACCTAAGTATACATCTGTGAACATGAATGTATTTACAGAACATATTAATATATTTTTTAACTCTGGATTTTTTCAAAGTTAGCTTTCATTATTTACAAACTTGCTATCTGTAAAGAAAAATAATCTAATAAAATTGATTGAAAGGTAGCATATGAGGTGGGGTATTTCACTATGTTAAAGTGGTAGAAAGTAGTGAAAAGTAATAAAAAATGTAGTTGGAAAGTCTTTATTTGACACAGATCGTTGAATAATTCTTAGGAAATATATCTTAAAATAACTAATGTTCGGTTTTATTTAACAAATTATGTAGGAACTTTTGTTTTTCAATCTATTGAATATAATGAAAAAAACATGTGTTAGGTGATACATGAGTTACAATTTTACTATACAAAGTTGTAATTTGTTAATTTCAACCGAAGTACAACCTAATTCTTGATCAGTAAATTCTTCAAAACTCTCTATCATTTTGTTGAAAGCATTTTCAAGATCATTATTCAAATCACTTGATAAATAATGTAGAAAAGGTTTTTGATTGCAAATGATGGGACATAAATTCCTCTTTACCTTCCACAGAACGTTTAAGGGTGAGCTTAACATAAGGGTGCACAATCTCTTTGGCTGGTGGGCCACTCTTGCTGTTGAGTAGAACATAAAGGGGCCACAAACGAAGCAATATAAAAGAATGAAATTGTTCAGACAAATTCGTTGTACAGTGTGTCGTAAAAGTTCCAGTACTCCAACTTAAAGAATTCATTGTGTCCATGATTTTTTTTAATATTAAATTTTATCGTCTGCTTATTATTGCACCAGTTCTTTAATTTTTATAGTTTGTTTCTTTTCTCGCTCAAGTTGTGTGAGAATAAAGTTTTATGTTATTTTGTTCTTCATAGTGAAATGTGTTTATCGCGCATTCAGAGAATTACGCTGTTTGAAGCTTATTTTGAATGCAAATTGTATGAAAGATGCAAAGATGTTTGGCGATATAAATATCCAGATGATGCAATACCGAGTAAAAATAGGCTATATCAGCTCGTTCGACAATTTCATAATACAGGTTTTGTGCAGGTGGGTACAAGTTTTTCTACAAGAAGTCACTCCCAGCATGTTAAAACGCGTTTCTAAACACATGCGCAAACGAGTTCAGCGTTGCCTCCTAGAAAAAGGTTGACATTTTGAACATTTATTATAAACTAGCAGGCTTTGCCCGCTTCGCTGGTCACTAAATTTAAAGGAAACTCTTTTCTATATAGCTTTATAAAAATAAAATAAAATACTAAAATTGCTCAAAAGCTCGCTTCGGATCCCTGCTGCCTTCGGTAGCGATTTGGTCATCCGCTAAAACTCGGGCGCTTGTCCCTATTACCTGAGACAATGGTTTACCAATAGGCTTCCATTAAGTCCTTATTAGATAACAGTTTCGAAATAGATGGTATCGAAAAAAGTGAAGTATCCCTTTTATATTTGAATCCCAGTTACATATGAACAACACTATACGTGGTGCACATAATATTTGCTTTTACGTTATTTCCTATGTTTATTTTTTTTTTATCCCCGATCAACCATAAAAATGATAACAATTTCACGCTAAATATTATAATATGCTATGACCGGCTACGTGTGTTGCATGAGACAATTAATTTTTTGTGATTATGTATAATTCATGGTTTGAGCATGATCATAGTTCCTTAATATAGTTCTCTTTGGCGACTTTTGAATTTTTGTCACCATTTTAGATTTAATCCCTTATAAAAATAAGACTTAATACCTTGTAACAATATGCTATGAGCGCTATTTCTACCATATTTTAGACAACTGAACTTTTAATGGTTATATATATTTCCCTTTAAACATATTTTTATTTTCATTCATTTATTTAAATATTGATGAAATTTGAACTTCAATTTGGTCTAGTGTTGTACAGGCTGTATACTATATGTTTGTGTTTGTGAAAGAAAATTAAAAAAAAAATTCAAAACTGCAATTTTTAATCCCACTTTAAAAAAAAGTGACTTAATTAGTAGCACATTTTAAAATTTCCAAACGGTTTCCATACAATCTCCTGCTGTTGCCACCTAAAATACATACATTAGTTAATTAAAAAAAATCTAATTGTCCGATCGATAAGCTGTTTAATCCGTTGGATTCACAAAAATTGTATCTTTCATTTGGTATCTTATTTGTAACGATACGACTGATATTTCTAATCGCGTTTGTAATGATCGATAGATGGCGCTTTTTCAGCTTTGTTGTTAGTAAACATATAATGGCCACGTGTATTAATTTTTGTTCTATTTGTATTACTACTTAATATTCGTGCTATAATTTCTCCGCCATTACATCATGGAAAATTGATTGCTTTTGGAAAAAATATTTCAGTTTATTCAACGTTCGATCGGAAGTAGATTTTTAACTGAAGCTGAACAAATAATAGTTTCAAATCATCTGATTAATTCTTTCCTTCCATTAGCCGAAGCAACTGAAATTTTAAATTTGTCATTTGGAAATACATGGAAGCTTAATTCTGGATTTTTTTATTTTTGGAGTTACACTGTGGCACACAACAGTAAGTGTTATCTTTTTTACCGGATTTATTCATTTTTATTCAATAAATATATGTGAAACTAAATATAGGCAAGCAATGGCGTCTAGATGAATTCGAAAGCTATGCATGTTAATTGTAATTTCACCTTAGCCCACCAGAGAGCGAGCATTTCATTACAATCGCGGATTTTTTTAATTTACTTTCCTCATTTTAAATAAATGTAATTTTTATTGTTCACGTTTTTTTTCTTTTTTTTCTGTCGAAAAAATAATGATAATTTTTTTTGGCAACAATTAAATTAAGGATTAAAATTAAATGGCCAATTTATCAGTAATTAGAAGGTTTTTATTTTAACATTTTAATTAATTAAAAGAAAACTAAAACAAAATTCGAAAATCGGGCTTCGAGGTGCATCAGGAGAGGTCATTGCGAACCACCATGCAAATTTTTGTAGCTCAGCCATCAGCCGTTTTCTTAAAACGCTCTGGAAATACATACAATGACACACACACAAACATCTTATTTTATTATATGTACTAGCAGGCTTTGCCCGCTTCGCTGATCACTAAATTTAAAGGAAACTCTTTTCTATATAGCTTTATAAAAATAAAATAAAATACTAAAATTGCTCAAAAGCTCGCTTCGGATCCCTGCTGCCTTCGGTAGCGATTTGGTCATCCGCTAAAACTCGGGCGCTTGTCCCTATTACCTGAGACAATGGTTTACCAATAGGCTTGCATTAAGTCCTTATTAGATAACAGTTTCGAAATAGATAGTATCGAAAAAAAATATGAAGTATCCCCTTTATATTTGAATCCCAGTTACATATGAACAACACTATACGTGGTGCACATAATATTTGCTTTTACGTTATTTCCTATGTTTATTTTGTTTATCCCCGATTAACCATAAAAATGATAACAATTTCACGCTAAATATTATAATATGCTATGACCGGCTACGTCTGTTGCATGAGACAATTAATTTTTTGTGGTTATACATAATTCATGGTTTGTAAGCATGATCATAGTACCGCCTTAATATAGCTCTCTTTGGCGACTTTTGAATTTTTGTCACCATTTTAGATTTAATCCCTTGTAAAAATAAGACTTAATACCTTGTAACAATATGCTATGAGCGCTATTTCTGCCATATTTTAGACAACTAAACTTTTAATGGTTATATATATTTCCCATTAAACATATTTTTATTTTCATTTATTTATTTAAATATTGATGAAATTTGAACTTCAATTTGGTCTAGTGTTGTACAGGCTGTATACTATATGTTTGTGTTTGTGAAAGAAAATTTAAAAAAAATTCAAAACTGCAATTTTTAATCCCACTTTAAAAAGAACATGTGACTTAATCAGTAGCACATTTAAAAAATTTTTCCAAACGGTTTCCATACAATCTCCTTCTCTTGCCACCTAAAATACATACATTAGTTAATTTTAAAAAATCTAATTGTCCGATCGATAAGCTGTTTAATCCGTTGGATTCACAAAAATTGCATCTTTCATTTGGTATCTTATTTGTAACGATACGACTGATATTTCTAATTTTTTTAATTTACTTTTCTCATTTTAAATAAATGTAATTTTTATTGTTCACGTTTTTTTTTTTTTTTTTTTTCTGTCCAAAAAATAATGATAATTTTTTTTTTTTTTTTTTTTTTTGGCAACAATTAAATTAAGGATTAAAATTAAATGGCCAATTTAGAAGGTTTTTATTTTAACATTTTAATTAATTAAAAGAAAACTAAAACAAAATTCGAAAATCGGGCTTCGAGGTGCATCAGGAGAGGTCATTACGAACCACCATGCAAATTTTTGTAGCTCAGCCATCAGCCGTTTTCTTAAAAAGCTCTGGAAACCATACACAATGACACACACGCACACATCTTATTTTATTATATGTACTAGCAGGCTTTGCCCGCTTCGCTGGTCACTAAATTTAAAGGAAACTCTTTTCTATATAGCTTTATAAAAATAAAATAAAATACTAAAATTGCTCAAAAGCTCGCTTCGGATCCCTGCTGCCTTCGGTAGCGATTTGGTCATCCGCTAAAACTCGGGCGCTTGTCCCTATTACCTGAGACAATGGTTTACCAATAGGCTTCCATTAAGTCCTTATTAGATAACAGTTTCGAAATATATGGTATCGAAAAAAGTGAAGTATCCATTTTATATTTGAATCCAAGTTACACATGAACAACATTATACGTGGTGCAGATAATATTTGCTTTTACGTTATTTCCTATGTTTATTTTGTTTATCCCCGATCAACCATAAAAATGATAACAATTGCAGGCTAAATATAATATGCTATGACCGGCTACGTCTGTTGCATGAGACAATTAATTTTTTGTGGTTATAATATAATTCATGGTTTGTAAGCATGATCATAGTACCGCCTTAATATAGTTCTCTTTGTCGACTTTTGAATTTTTGTCACCATTTTAGATTTAATCCCTTATAAAAATAAGACCTAATACCTTGTAACAATATGCTATGAGCTCTATTTCTGCCATATTTTAGACAACTAAACTTTTAATGGTTATATATATTTCCCATTAAACATATTTTTATTTTCATTTATTTATTTAAATATTGATGAAATTTGAACTTCAATTTGGTCTAGTGTTGTACAGGCTGTATACTATATGTTTGTGTTTGTGAAAGAAAATTTAAAAAAAAAATTCAAAACTGCAATTTTTAATCACACTTAAAAAAAAAAAAAAAAAAAAAAAAAAAAAAAAAAAGAAAACATGTGACTTAATTAGTAGCACATTTAAAAAGATTTTCCAAACGGTTTCCATACAATCTCCTGCTGTTGCCACCTAAAATACATACATTAGTTAATTTTAAAAAATCTAATTGTCCGATCGATAAGCTGTTTAATCTGTTGGATTCACAAAAATTGTATCTTTCATTTGGTATCTTATTTGTAACGATACGACTGATATTTCTAAGTTTTTTAATTTACTTTCCTCATTTTATATAAATGTAATTTTTATTGTTCACGTTCTTTTTTTTTTTTTTTTTTTTTTTCTGTCTAAAAAATAATGATAATTTTTTTGGCAACAATTAAATTAAGGATTAAAATTAAATAATTTAAATAAATGTAATTTTTATTGTTCACGTTTTTTTTTTTTTTTTTTTTTTTCTCGAAAAAAAATAATGATAATTTTTTTTGGCAACAATTAAATTAAGGATTAAAATTAAACGGCCAATTTATCAGTAATTAGAAGGTTTTTATTTTAACATTTTCATTAATTAAAAGAAAACTAATGAAAAATTCGAAAATCGGGCTTCGAGGTGCATCCGGATAGGTCATTACGAACCACCATGCAAATATGTGTAGCTCAGCCATCAGCCGTTTTCTTAAAAAGCTCTGGAAATACATACACAATGACACACACACACACAAACATCTTATTTTATTACTAGCAGGCTTTGCCCGCTTCGCTGGTCACTAAATTTAAAGGAAACTCTTTTCTATATAGCTTTATAAAAATAAAATAAAATACTAAAATTGCTCAAAAGCTCGCTTCAGATCCCTGGAGCCTTCGGTAGCGATTTGGTCATCCGCTAAAACTCGGGTGCTTGTCCCTATTACCTGAGACAATGGTTTACCAATAGGCTTCCATTAAGTCCTTATTAGATAACAGTTTCGAAATAGATAGTATCGAAAAAAATGAAGTATCCCCTTTATATTTGAATCCCAGTTGCATATGAACAACACTATACGTGGTGCACATAATATTTGCTTTTACGTTATTTCCTATGTTTATTTTATTTATCCCCGATCAACCATAAAAATGATAACAATTTCACGCTAAATATAATATACTATGACCGGCTACGTCTGTTGCATGAGACAATTAATTTTTTGTGGTTATATATAATTCATGGTTTGTAAGCATGATCATAGTACCGCCTTAATATAGTTCTCTTTGGCGACTTTTGAATTTTTGTCACCATTTTAGATTTAATCCCTTATAAAAATAAGACCTAATACCTTGTAACAATATGCTATGAGCTCTATTTCTGCCATATTTTAGACAACTAAACTTTTAATGGTTATATATATTTCCCATTAAACATATTTTTATTTTCATTTATTTATTTAAATATTGATGAAATTTGAACTTCAATTTGGTCTAGTGTTGTACAGGCTGTATACTATATGTTTGTGTTTGTGAAAGAAAATTTAAAAAAAATTAAAAACTGCAATTTTTAATCCCACTTAAAAAAAAAAAAAAAAAAAGAAAAAGAAAACATGTGACTTAATTAGTAGCACATTTAAAAAGATTTTCCAAACGGTTTCCATACAATCTCCTGCTGTTGCCACCTAAAATACATACATTAGTTAATTTTAAAAAATCTAATTGTCCGATCGATAAGCTGTTTAATCTGTTGGATTCACAAAAATTGTATCTTTCATTTGGTATCTTATTTGTAACGATACGACTGATATTTCTAAGTTTTTTAATTTACTTTCCTCATTTTATATAAATGTAATTTTTATTGTTCACGTTTTTTTTTTTTTTTTTTTTTTTTCTGTCGAAAAAATAATGATAATTTTTTTGGCAACAATTAAATTAAGGATTAAAATTAAATAATTTAAATAAATGTAATTTTTATTGTTCACGTTTTTTTTTTTTTTCCTCTCGAAAAAATAATGATAATTTGTTTTGGCAACAATTAAATTAAGCATTAAAATTAAATGGCCAATTTATCAGTAATTAGAAGGTTTTTATTTTAACAATTTCATTAATTAAAAGAAAACTAATAAAAAATTCGAAAATCGGGCTTCGAGGTGCATCCGGATGGGTCATTACGAACCACCATGCAAATATGTGTAGCTCAGCCATCAGCCGTTTTCTTAAAAAGCTCTGGAAATACATACACAATGACACACACACACAAACATCTTATTTTATTACTAGCAGGCTTTGCCCGCTTCGCTGGTCACTAAATTTAAAGGAAACTCTTTTCTATATAGCTTTATAAAAATAAAATAAAATTCTAAAATTGCTCAAAAGCTCGCTTCAGATCCCTGGAGCCTTCGGTAGCGATTTGGTCATCCGCTAAAACTCGGGTGCTTGTCCCTATTACCTGAGACAATGGTTTACCAATAGGCTTCCATTAAGTCCTTATTAGATAACAGTTTCAAAATAGATAGTATCGAAAAAAATGAAGTATCCCCTTTATATTTGAATCCCAGTTGCATATGAACATCACTATACGTGGTGCACATAATATTTGCTTTTACGTTATTTCCTATGGTTATTTTCTTTATCCCGATCAACCATAAAAATGATAACAATTTCACGCTAAATATTATAATATGCTGTGACCGGCTACGTCTGTTGCACGAGACAATTATTTTTTTGTGGTTATATATAATTCATGGTTTGTAAGCATGATCACAGTATCGCCTTAATATAGTTCTCTTTGGCGACTTTTGAATTTTTGTCACCATTTTAGATTTAATCCCTTGTAAAAATAAGACTTAATACCTTGTAACAATATGCTATGAGTGCTATTTCTGCCATATTTTATACAACTAAACTTTTAATGGTTATATATATTTCCCATTAAACATATTTTTATTTTCATTTATTTATTTAAATATTGATGAAATTTGAACTTCAATTTGGTCTAGTGTTGTACAGGCTGTATACTATATGTTTGTGTTTGTGAAAGAAAATTAAAAAAAAATTCAAAACTGCAATTTTTAATCCCACTTAAAAAAAAAAAAAAAAAAATGTGACTTAATTAGTAGCACATTTAAAAAAAATTTCCAAACGGTTTCCATACAATCTCCTTCTGTCACCACCTAAAATACATACTTTAGTTAATTAAAAAAAAAAATCTAATTGTCCGATCGATAAGCTGTTTAATCCGTTGGATTCACAAAAATTGCATCTTTCATTTGGTATCTTACTCGTATTTGTAACGATACGACTGGTATTTCTAATTTTTTAAATTTATTTTCCTCATTTTAAATAAATGTAATTTTTATTGTTCACGTTTTTTTTTTTTTTTTCTGTCGAAAAAATAATGATAATTTTTTTGCCAACAATTAAATTAAGGAATAAAATTAAATATTTTGAATAAATGTAATTTTTATTGTTCACGTTTTTTTTTTCTGTCCAAAAAATAATGATAATTTTTTTTGGCAACAATTAAATTAAGGATTAAAATTAAATGGCCAATTTATCAGTAATTAGAAGGTTTTTATTTTAACATTTTAATTAATTAAAAGAAAACTAAAACAAAATTCGAACATCGGGCTTCGAGGTGCATCAGGAGAGGTCATTACGAACCACTATGCAAATTTTTGTAGCTCAGCCATCAGCCGTTTTCTTAAAAAGCTCTGGAAATACATACACAATGACACACACACACACAAACATCTTATTTTATTATATACTAGCAGGCTTTGCCCGCTTCGCTGGTCACTAAATTTAAAGGAAACTCTTTTCTATATAGCTTTATAAAAATAAAATAAAATACTAAAATTGCTCAAAAGCTCGCTTCGGATCCCTGCTGCCTTCGGTAGCGAATTGGTCATCCGCTAAAACTCGGGCGCTTGTCCCTATTACCTGAGACAATGGTTTACCAATAGGCTTCCATTAAGTCCTTATTAGATAACAGTTTCGAAATAGATGGTATCGAAAAAAGTGAAGTATCCCTTTTATATTTGAATCCCAGTTACATATGAACAACACTATACGTGGTGCACATAATATTTGCTTTTACGTTATTTCCTATGTTTATTTTTTTTATCCCCGATCAACCATAAAAATGATAACAATTTCACGCTAAATATTATAATATGCTATGACCGGCTACGTGTGTTGCATGAGACAATTAATTTTTTGTGATTATATATAATTCATGGTTTGTAAGCATGATCATAGTACCGCCTTAATATAGTTCTCTTTGGCGACTTTTGAATTTTTGTCACCATTTTAGATTTAATCCCTTATAAAAATAAGACTTAATACCTTGTAACAATATGCTATGAGCGCTATTTCTACCATATTTTAGACAACAGAACTTTTAATGGTTATATATATTTCCCATTAAACATATTTTATTTTCATTTATTTATTTAAATATTGATGAAATTTGAACTTCAATTTGGTCTAGTGTTGTACAGGCTGTATACTATATGTTTGTGTTTGTGAAAGAAAATTTAAAAAAATTCAAAACTGCAATTTTTAATCCCACTTTAAAAAAAACGTGACTTAATTAGTAGCACATTTTAAAAAAATTTCCAAACGGTTTCCATACAATCTCCTGCTGTTGCCACCTAAAATACATATATTAGTTAATTTTAAAAAATCTAATTCTCCTATCGATAAGCTGTTTAATCCGTTGGATTCACAAAAATTGTATCTTTCATTTGGTATCTTATTTGTAACGATACGACTGATATTTCTAATCGCGTTTGTAATGATCGATAGATGGCGCTTTTTCAGCTTTGTTGTTAGTAAAGATATAATGGCCACGTGTATTAATTTTTGTTCTATTTGTATTACTACTTAATATTCGTGCTATAATTTCTCCGCCATTACATCATGGAAAATTGATTGCTTTTGGAAAAAATATTTCAGTTTATTCAACGTTCGATCGGAAGTAGATTTTTAACTGAAGCTGAACAAATATTAGTTTCAAATCATCTAATTAATTCTTTCCTTCCATTAGACGAAGCAACTGAAATTTTAAATTTGTCATTTGGAAATACATGGAAGCTTAATTCTGGATTTTTTTATTTTTGGAGTTGCACTGTGGCACACAACAGTAAGTGTTATCTTTTTTACCGGATTTATTCATTTTTATTCAATAAATATATGTGAAACTAAATATAGGCAAGCAATGGCGTCTAGATGAATTCGAAAGCTAAGCATGTTAATTGTAATTTAACCTGAGTCCACCAGAGAGCGAGCATTTCATTACAATCGCGAATTTTTTTAATTTACTTTCCTCATTTTAAATAAATGTAATTTTTATTGTTCACGTTTTTTTTTTTTTTTTTTTTTTTTTTTTTTTTCCTGTCGAAAAAATAATGATAATTTTTTTGGCAACAATTAAATTAAGGATTAAAGGGATTAAAATTAAATATTTTAAGTAAATGTAATTTTTATTGTTCACGTTTTTTTTTCTGTCGATAAAATAATGATAATTTTTTTTGGCAACAATTAAATTAATGATTAAAATTAAATGGCCAATTTATCATTAATTAGAAGGTTTTTATTTTAACATTTTAATTAATTAAAAGAAAACTAAAACAAAATTTGAAAATCCAGCTTCGAGGTGCATCAGGGGAGGTCATTACGAACCACCATGCAAATTTTTGTAGCTCAGCCATCAGCCGTTTTCTTAAAACTCTCTGGAAACACATACAGTGACACACACACATCTTATTTTATTATATGTATAGATAGATAGATAGATGCAAGTTCTGTATTTTTTCCTCCGCTATTTTAAATGTGCCTTTTATCATTAGCATAAAAATAATCGTTTTAAGGTTTGTTGTTTTGTAAATAAAAAATACACCAGCGTCAGTACTGGAACTTTTAAGACACTCTGTATAATTAATATATATATATATGTGTGTGTGTGTGTGTGTTTAAATAATGTTTCTTAAAATACATACATATATATATATATAATTTTTATAAAAAATTTTCAATCAGCAAGTCAAGTGAATCTCAAAGTGTAATAATCATAAAGTTATTGAATAGTAAGCAAAAGAATTAAATATGATTTAAATCATTATCGTATAAAATACAAAAAAGTATAAATAAAGTAAATAAAATGTATGTTTTGAAGAGAGGGAGAGGGAGAGGAAAAAAAAAAAAGGTTATATTGGGAGTCTGAAAAACAATTAGTACAAATGTAAAGGCAGATAGAGGGTACCAAAACAAGCAGTTTTAAGTGTAGGTAAATGGGTATGAAAATACCGCTTTGAGGTATTAGATGGCACTGGCGAGATCTATAAGCGAAAAAGCTTCTATGGTTTTAACCTTTTCCTTATGTGTGGGATTTTCGGAATTCCAAGCAAAAATGTGTTTAAGAATACGGGGTGTTTCAAACATTTCTTCCCCCTAAAGCATGGGGTGAAGTACCCCATGCTTTAGGGGAAGAAATGTTTGAGACGACGATAATACCAACTCCATATTCTTAAACACATTTTTGCTTGGGATTGCGGAAATCCCGCCCGCAAGGAAAAGGATAATTGTCATTTTCCACATGAATCTCAAACGAAATGTATTGCTTCACCTTCCTGTTCTGGTGTAACAGAAAGAACATGGTCTGCAAAAGTCTTAATGAATTTAATGAGGATTTCGCTGCTAAACTATATGATAACAACCAAGACAATAGTCAAGGAAAGGGTCACTTGTATTGTAGCTTAGATATTTCTGAATTAAGTAAATTTTTCTTTTTGACCCTTTAAACAAATTAGGAAATCAGCCTTAGCCTCCTACATATGCCCCTTGCTGATAGCGTCTATAGTTAAGTCCCTTTTAGCAATCAGCTAAACTCTCATAATAGTTACCAGGAACAAATGAATCTACTACTGAAAATCCGTGGTAGAGTCCTGCATCGGGTCGGGTAACCCGATTTTACCCGAAGGTCGGGTTGACAGAATTTTTTCCCTTGCGGGTCGGGTTGGGTTTGGTTTTCAACAAGTCGGGTCGACTTGAGAACACCTTTCAAAATATTTTTTACAATTATAAACATAAATTTATAGGCATGTTTACAACTATGTAACTAATTTAAACATTCTGCACATACTAGACATGTATCGGATGGGTGTTTGGTTGGAGGATTTAAGGCCGATTGACTCCAGATGTGTCCTAGGCCTATAGGGTGAATGCCCTCCGTTTGAGTCTTTCTAGTGGGTCCTAGCCCGTATTTACGCGTGTTTCGGAGAAAACCATGGAAAACTCCGAACGGCTAGGTCGATGAGCGCGGCCTGGGATCGAACCCGACACCTCCCATCTACCAGCTTCGAGCACAGAACTGCTCGGCTGCTGGTGGGCAGACGTGTACCGGAGCTCCTATTCGTATCCGCGGATATCCGTCAGAAAAATAGATCCGTATTTGCATCTGATCTGTTTTCTTTTCTTCAACGGAACTAATATGTATCTTTTGTAGAAATTGTATGAAAATTAGAAAAGTATTATAAATCTTTCTCGACTGTTGTTAATATATAAATTAAAGAAATACAAATACATTATAACCTCGCATTTACATTCTGGAAATTGAAAAGATTTCGCAGTTTACAAGTTTTTTTTTTTTTTCTTTCTTCTATATTCAGTAGAAGAAAGTATTAGATTCTATCAACTTTTGGTGTCAACCGCTCGACGGGTGGCACTGGTATACAGCGGTTTCTGCAAGTTCAGGGGAGGCTATATCTCAGGTTCTGTTGTGTATAATCCAACAAAACTTGATATGTGAGAATACCAATATGAGATATTATGCTGATTCAATTTGAATGCCTATCAGCCAACAGGTGGCGCTGCTACACAGCGATTTCCGCAATTTAAGGAGAGGCTTTATCTCAAGAACTACTGCACAGAATTTCACATAAATTTGTATGTAGGTGCCATTTAATATATATTAGCGCCTGTCATCTTTTGGTGTAAACCGCTCAACAGGTGGCGCTGCTGCACAGCGATTTCCACAATTACAAGAAAACCTATATCTCATGTTCTGTTGTGTATCATCAAACAAAACTTAATATGTGAGAAGGTGAGATTATGAGACATTATGACTCAGTTTGAATGCTTGTCGGCCAATAGGTGGCGTTGTTATACTGCAAATTTCATCGATAACAGGATGGCTATATGCTATATCTCAATTTCTATGCCATATAACTGTACGAACCATGATATGTGAGATAACCGTTATAAAAACGCATTGTTTAAGAAGTTATTTATAGATGATAAAACTGTCTTTCTTTGGATATTTAGTGTTAGATTTCCCTAAGATGAAAATTATTTGCATTCATCACGTTAAACATAGTTTTAATAAATTATTCGCACTTAGTGAATTTGACAGAAAAATATAGAAGAATGTCTTGTGGTGGCCACAACAAACTAGTTTTTTTTTTTTTTTTTTTTTTTTTTTCATAATTTACTAACTGTGTGACAAAAAAAAATTTACTTTATTTTATGTCATGTTATATCATTTTACCTTGTTTTGCATGATTTTTAGATGAATAAGTAATGTTAATTTATTTTTCGGGTTTCGGGTCGGGTTCGGGTTAGATAAGTCGGGTTCGGGTAGCAAAAAATTCTCTGTTGCGGGTTCGAGTCGGTTTTCGGGTTGATGAAATTTTTTTTGTCGGGTTCGGATCGAGTTTCGGGTTGATGAAAATTTTTTTGTCGGGTTCGGGTCGGGTTTCGGATTGATTTAAAATTCATCTGTCGGGTTCTGCGCAGGACTCTAATCTGTGGTATGTCTTATGTTTTTGGAAATGTAACTCCAGTACATGCACGACCACTGAAAATCTTGGTTTGCTCCCTACGCATTATTTTAGCCGCTGCCCCACTTTTGTTTGCAACGCCATAAATCATCGCTCTCATTATCGAGATCGGTCTTTTTATCAGTTTTACAAAATAATAAGAATCCACCCTTCTTATATTTCTTTTTAATGTCGCCGGACAGAAATAAATTCGACTCACTGCACATTTGAAGTTTTTTAATAGAAATTAATTACTATTATAAATTTACGCTTCTTCATCATTAATTTTAACACACATAAAAGAAAGATTTTCTTTTAAAAAAGCGGGGGGGGGGGGGGGGGAGCTTTTACTTACTGATTGTTAGATTTTTCAGATTTTAGTCTTCTCAAGTAAATAAAGATACAATTCCTTACCAATAGATTAGTCCATGATTTATCCAATAAAAAATTAAGGAACATACTGGTGGGTTACATTTTTGAAAAACTTAGCTCTCAAACAGAAATATGTATACAAACCAACATTTTCTTTCCCCCCTCCCTCCCCCCAAAACAACAACAAGAAGTTTTTATAAATGCCAGTTTTGCAAATGCAATAAATAAAATATATTATTATTATTTTCTCTCCTGCTGATGATTAATGCGAGCTAAAATGTCTGTTCTTCAGCGGGCCGCTAATTGATGGCTAGTGGGCCGCATGTGGCCCCCGGGCCGCAGGTTGTGCACCTCTAGTTTAACAACTATAAACCATTTCATTCCTTTTTTTATCGCTTAACTGAAAGTTCAATTCGATTAAAATGTTAGTTCTTCGATTAAAAGGTTTCCGATGATTTTTTCTTTCAATAATTCATATTTCCATCTGAAGATTTCACTACATACTACATCACAAACATGCTTAGATAAAGTCTTTTTATGATTTTTTCTAATATGAATCGATAAATCATACTTGCGATTAAAACTTTCACTGCATTGTTCACATTCATATTCTGTAAGTCTTTTCATGAATTTTTAAATGTCTTTTCAAATCGTCTGAACGGTGAAATGCTTTCTGACATACAAAACACACGAAAGATTTCACACCCGTATGAACCCTCAAATGTCGAATTAAATTAGACTTTTTAGAAAAAGTCTTATTACAAGTTGAACATATCGGAAGTTTGGACAACTTCTTGTCACCTATTCGCGACTGAGTGAACAGTTGATTTGAAATAGGTATCTCTACGGATAGACTCATCTCTTACACCAATTAAAATTACCAATATGTAAAACTGGATTCAGGTTATAAAATAAGCGTTCTCACTTCGCGAAATAAAGTTAGCAAGTGACAAAATTTTTCTTCATCTAAATTAATATTGTATGTTTCTTGCCAAATCCGAATTACCTTATCGCCAAATGTCTTAAAAATCTTGTTAAATGTATCCGAAAATATTACTGTTTTAAAATCCTGCCAAATTCTAAGTGTAGTAGCGAGTAAAGTTTATTCAAAAGTAATGAATTTTTATTTTAAAAAAGTTAGCGGAAATCTAAATAAATAAATCTGAAATCTACGAAAAAATCTGATATTTTCTCCCTCATCACTAAGAAGACAGGAATGGACAATTTCCTTCGAGCATGTAAGGTGGGGAGAAAAGCAGGTTTGAACAGGGTAGATATGACCTTGACGTTTTCGATGAGAATTAATAGTAATGGAAGACCGAATAATATCAGCTTTCGCATAAACTCTTCATTAGACATTTGTTAATTAATCGAATTTCAGACATGTTGAAGAATTTTCAACCATCTTTTTACTTAATTTTTACTCTCATTGTCATTTTTCATAAAACATTTAGTGAATTTTACAAGGTAAAGGATGTTTGGAATTTTAATTACTAGAGATAAAAAATGTGTCATTCCACATCTATCGAAAGGAATGATAGATTTGGTAGACTATTCCATTTACTGTATGGGGGTGGTAGGCATGATGGGCTGCTACACTTCAACGCAAGGGGGGAGATAGGTTTTGTTAAAATAACTCAAGGTAGACGCCGGGTTCGAATTTCACTTATACATTTGAGATTTTAATCATCTTTTAACTTAATTTTCACGTACATTATCTTTTTTCATAAAACATTTAGTGAATTTTACAAGAATATCTTTAATTAATATTTTAAATAATATTTAAATAATCTATAATTAATATCATTTTAATGACTGAATCATTCTCAAACAATTGCATTCTTAGGTTAAAAAAGTTCTGTGCGGGTATATAATAGAAAAATCCCTCACACATATGCGAAAACTACTGTCTTATGGAAATATTTTTACTGAAAGGTACCGGGTTCGAATCCCAGTCGATCCTCTCTACTTCTTTCATAATATATTTGCAACAAAATCATTAATTCTTCTTAAATTCATATTTTTTTTATTTATTTCTTATTATTTCTCAATTTTTATTTTTTTTAAATTTTCATAATTCATTACTCATAAGCAGGGTATGACCTGGCGAAAAAATTTCTTTAGCATTTTAGCTAAAATGACCAATTAGTATTTTAGCTTTTTCAAAAGTACTTTAGCTTTTTCTTTTCAGGAAAGAAGAGGGGGGGGGGAGGGTTTATAAAAATACAGTGGAACCTGTCTAAAGTGACCACCCTATTGACCGGCTAAAATGGTCATTATACGCAGGTGGTCACTTTATAAAGGGTCTTTAAAATTGGAAAATGGTTGCTTTAGTCAAGAAAATGGTCATTTTAGTCAGGTGGTCACTTTACCAAGGTGGTCACTTTTACAGGTTCCACTGTACTTAAATACTTTAAGGGGAAAAAAGAACTTGAATCTAAAATTATAATTTGCTACTTTTACTTTGACATACATAAATTTTACACACACTATTTTCCTCTGATGAGGGATATGATTGTTCTGCATAGAGGGAAAAAAAATGTTATTATTGAACTTTTTCAAAATAATTTTAACTAAAATACATGACTTCACCTCTAAATAAATATTGTGGTTTAAATCCAGTGCATTACAAATGTTAAAACTAAATAGGCTTATGGTACAATTCTCCTTGGCTTTGAAGAACACCAATTTTTGAAAGCTTTTTGAAAATTGAATTCTTTGCTTGGAAGTCTTTCTACATTTATCATAAGTAATCGACTTACAATTTCTGTTGTTAAATGATTTCTTATGACTGTTTTTATTAAATTCATTTGAGGAAAAGCTCTTTCACAGTCTGCTATGTGTACAGGTAAGCTCGAAGCATATTCCACTATAGAGCATAACAAAGGATATTCATCATTCATTTCATTTTCATTTAGAAATTGTAAATTGCAAAAAGTGTTGTCTATACATCCGATTCTAATTACTTTTTTGAATACGTTCCATTCAGACAACATTTGGTTTTCAATAAATGTATTTTTGTATGCAGGACTATTTTTGAAATTTTCTTTACTTCATCTATTCCAGTCTATATTGCTATTATTTTCACAAATATTTTTGAAAGTAGCATATTAAATAGAATAGTTTATTTGATATCTCCAAATCATTCCCTTAATTCCTTCAATAAGGCATTTGAGAAATTAATTCAATAGTTTTTCCTAAAATGCTGCTTGTTTAAATGTTTTCTTCATTAATTCCAAATATGTGATTATTTCACGATTATTTGCCGAAATATGGGTTTATTTTATTGCTGGAAAAAAAAAAAAAAAAAAAAAGAAAGAAAGAAAAATACAGATTAATAGCATCTAATTACTGAATTATTTATATTTTCTGCCGCCAATTCCCCAAATTCATTATTTATTCCAAATTCGTTCTATTTTCAAAGCTATAAATGTAAATCAACATTTCTTTTTTGATATAAAATTTCCGAAATCTGGAACATTTCATTGTTTTTTGGGGAAGAAAAAAAAATTAATCATGGCTAATTATTCAAAATTCCTGCTTTTTCTTCTCTAAATGCCAAAATACGCAATATTTGCTGAAATGAAGAACATTTCTTTTTTTATATAAAATTTCCGAAATACGCATCATTTTCGTGATCTGTTTCCGAAATCTGGAGCATTTCATTGTTTTTTGGGAAGAAAAAAAAATTAATCATGGCTAATTACTCAAAATTCCTGCTTTTTTCTTCTCTAAATGCCGAAATACGCAATATTTTCTGAAATGAAGGATTTTTATCAATGTCAATTCCAGAAAAACCGTGATTAATTTGCCGATAATCGACATTTTAAGATTGATTTCTAAAATATGCGATTACTTTTGTCACAAATCGAAAACAAAATAATTACAAGGTAAAAAGATCTTTTTATATACCATGTTTTTAAATTTTCTGTTCAATAATATAAACGCTACCGAAGGCAGCGGGAACCCGGAGCAATTGGATAAATTTTTAAAAAAATTCATTGCTCTCGTGTTTTGAGCTATTATAAAAGTTTCAAATGTCTAGCTAGTTAGGAAGTTAGTGAAAAATCGATTGCAAGCTTTGTACTGGTAACGTTGCCGAAGGCAGCAGGAACCCGAAACATTTGGCTAAAGGTATTAAAAAAATGCATTTTAACCGTATTCTGAACTATTCTGAAAGTTTCAAATGTCTAGCTAGTCAGGAAGTTAGTTAAATAAATTTTCTGTTGAATCATATAAACGCTGCTGAAGGCAGTAGGGACCTGAAACAGTTGACTAAAACTATAAAAAAAATATGTATTGTCACTGTATTCTGAGGTATCCTGAAAGTTTCAAATGTCTAGCTAGTCGAGAAGTTACGAAGAAATCGATTGCAATCTTTGTACTGATAACGCTGCCGAAGGCAGCAGGAACCCGAAACATTTGACTAAAGGTATTAAAAAAATGCATTTTAACCGTATTCTGAACTATTCTGAAAGTTTCAAATGTCTAGCTAGTCGGGAAGTTTGTTAAATAAATTTTCGTTCGAATCATATAAACGCTGCCGAAGGCAGTAGGGACCTGAATCAGTTGACTAAAAGTATAAAAAAAATGTATTGTCACTGTATTCTGAGCTATCCTGAAGTTTTCAAATGTCTAGCTAGTCGAGAAGTTAGTGAAAAATCGATTACAAGCTTTGTACTGGTAACGCTGCCGAAGGCAGCAGGAACCCGGAGTAGTTGGTTAAAAATATTTAAAAAATGCATTTTCACCGTGTTCTGAACTATTCTGAAAGTTTCCCATGTCTAGCTAGTCGGGAAGTTAGTTAAATAAATTTTCTGTTGAATCATATAAACGCTGCCGAAGGCAGTGGGGACCTGAAACAGTTGACTAAAAGTAATAAAAAAATGTATTGTCACCGGTTTTTGAGCTATCCTGAAAGTTTCAAATGTCTAGCTAGTCGGAAAGTTAGGAAAAAATCGATTGCAATCTCTGTACTGATAACGCTGCCGAAGGCAGCGGGAACCCGAAACAGTTGGCTAAAGGTATTAAAAATATGCATTTTAACCTTATTCTGAACTATTCTGAAAGTTTCAAACGTCTAGCTAGTCGGGAAGTTAGTTAAATAAATTTTCTGCCGAATCATATAAACGCTGCCGAAGGCAGCGGAACTTGTAGCAGTTGACTAAAATTATTAGAAAAATGTATTGTCACCGTGTTGTGAGCTGTCCTGAAAATTTCAAATATCTAGCTAGTCGGGAAGTTAGTTAAAAATCGATTGCAAGATTTGTCCCTGACAAACACACAAACACACAAGAATCGAAGTTCATAAAAACATGGTAAAATGGCTTCTACTTATGTTTGATTGCCGAAATACTTAATATTTTTTAAAATAAAGAATTTTATCAACAACGATCCGCGAAAAATATAAATATTTTGCCGCTAATCGGCGAAATTCGCGCTGTCTTCAAAGCTGACTTCCAAAAAAAAAAAAAAACCGGGGCCACGCGAGATTGCTCGATCGTTTAAGCAGACGATACCTGTTTGTTCTCGCGCGGCCCCATTAAAACTTAGCCCATTGAAAATCGAAATTAAATCAAAATATACTAAATAAATGAAACAATTTCCGATATTTTTTAGTAGTTTCGTAATTTTTTGCCAGGGATTATTTTAATTAAATTAGAGATTTTTATGTTGAGAAATTTTGTGAAATCAGCTTGTTTTCGCCTTTTAGCGAAATTGCCTCTGGCATATTTTCGCAAAATACGATATCCTTTCGCAAAATGCGAAAAAAGCGAAAGGCAGTTTAAACCCTGCTCATAAACAATAACCTTCAAACAGGTCCACAAAAATTCTCTTTTTTAAAACTATCATCATCTTTCACGCCATTCATTAAAATTTCCTCATTAACAACATTAATTAACACCCTCGTCACGTTTCACGATTAAGTCAGAGGGGGATGCTCCAAGCTCCGCAAAGGTCATGAACATGATTGAACATGCTCCGCACTCCGCCGTGACACCCGCACGGCTTGCCTTGCACCACCATCATGACTTTGAACCGGCTTTTCTTACCTACTATCGCGAAACAAATAATCAGCTGTAACAAAAAAATTACTTCGAACCGAACGAAACTTTGCCTTGTGACCCCGGTGCCTGCGGCAGCGCATACGCTGGCCGCTAATATCATGAAAAACTTCCCAAAAATTAACCTGGAATCGAACGAACCCGCCCGGTGTTGCCCGGGCCCATGATACCTTAAATGTGTATGATTTTATATCTTTAACTCGATTTTGTTTGAATTTCTGTTTTTAAATGAAAGCATCACGAAAAAAAATAATCAGCTGTAACAAAAAAATTACCTCGAACCGAAAGAAAATCTGCCTTGTGATCCCGGTGCTTGCGGCAGCGCATACTCGGACCGCTAATAACATGAAAAAATTCCCAAAAATTAACCTGGAACCGAACGAACCCGCTCGGTGATGCCCGGGCCCATGATAATAATCCTAAATGAACCTTAAAATTGTATGGTTTTATATCTTTAACTCTATTTTGTTTGAATTTCTATTTTTAAATGAAAGCATCGCGAAAAAAATAATCATCTGTAACAAAAAAAAAAATACCTCAAACCGAACGGAACTCGGGCTCGTGACCGCCGGTGCCTGCGGCAGCGTATATGCGGGCCGCTAATAACATGAAAAAATTCTCAAAAATTAACCTTGAACCGAACTAACCTCTGACTCGTGTTTCCACTGCCTGTGGCTGCGGCACCGTATGGCAGGCCTGCTAAGCACACGCTGCAAAATTCACTTTCCTCCACGAGATGGCGCAGTATGTTGCATACGAACATCACCAATCGCCTTGAATTTCCTAGACCTTTCAGATAAGGTGTCACATGGTGGTGTCAACTGCAAAATCCTTTAGTTGCACTTTCCACCGCCAGGGGTCACAGTGTGTTCTGTACGAGCATCACCAACGGTCAGGAAATAGCAAGACTTTTAAAATAAGGTTTAACTACTACAAAATCACCCAGTTCCATTTTTCACCATCAAGGGGCGCACTGTATTGTATACAAACATCTCCAATCAACATAAAATTTCAAGACCTTTATACAGTGTGTTTAGAAATTTCAAAACCTTTAAAATGAGGTGCTACATGCGTGGGCCTAGAAAGGATTTCCCTCCTCCCCCCACAAATCTACTTTCCCCCTTTAAAATCGAAAATTCCAAAATCGCAGAAATTGATTTTTTATTATTCGAGTCTAGTCCCCCCCCCCCCCATGTACAATTTCTTCACCGTGAAGTAATTTGGAATTGAGTTAAGCTCGCGAACGTGTTTTTAACCCCTGCCTCCCCAGGGGGGGAACCGTTCGACTTTTTTATTTTTCTCTTTTGATGAGACATCTACAGACCAAGATATAAAATCATACAAATTTAAGGTTATTATCATGGGCCCTGGAACGCTGGGCGGGTCAACTAACATGTAGTCTTAGCATTAAACGAAATAGAAAATAAAAGATAGCAACTGTTTATTTGGAGTCAGTTTGACAGTACTTTGTTGAAACTGATGTAGTATTTCTATTCTGTAGAATATAGTATTTCTATTCATAAGCATCTTTTCGAATTTCTTTTTTTTAAGTGAAATCTCGTAAATTATATTAGATGTTTTAACTTGAAATACATTTAAATAAGGATGCGACGATTTTTGAAACATTACGGTCAATAAAGTGACCGTCGAATTCGTCGGGTAGCTCGGAAGTTTCTCGCCAACATCTCTACTTACGCAACTCTTTAACTCATCGCCAAAATTAAAAAAACCCCAAGGGGCTTCTATGCTAAAGCTATACCAATGAAATATTAAGAAATAAATATAGTAACTGATGCTAGGGAATGAAACGCGGTTACTGAATGCTATATGGAAGAATAGATTAAAATAAATCCTGTCGTAATAAATTAAATTATGTTTTTTGTGCAAAATGTTATATATATATATATATTACTTAAAAAACAAAAATAGGCTTAGGGTATGTTAAAGATTTAAATAAATAATTATTTAAATCTTTAACTACACTTTTTTCAGCAATTCTATTTCTTAATATGACTCACAAAGTAATTGAAAATCTGTTTGCAATACTTCCACTTTAATTTATAAATTTGTTCTACTTGTTACAATTTCATATTGTTACATGAAATAATTTAAACTGTAAATAGAGCAAAAGGCATATTATTTTTATTTGAGCTTTGTGTAAAAAAAAAAAACCTGAAATTTTTAATTTTTCTTTCCAAAATTAATTAAAAACTAATAATAACAATTATTTCGGGTATAAGTAGAATGTGTGGTATACGGCTTTGCTCATTTTAATCAGGCTTCATTCGGGTATAAGTGTGACTCTTCATAGAGATATTCTTAGAGAATGTCCGAGTGGACAAGCCTCATCTGTGGCGTTAAACGAAGGCGGATAGTTCTCATCCTGGAATCGAGAAAAAAAGAAGTCAGTCGAAAAGTGGGTTAATTTATTTTTTTTATTTTATTTATCGAGTCGAGGGGCGAAATGATTCTGCAGCCGCGACTCAATTCCACGTGGACTTTACAAGATGCCGAACAACTTTTCGCCCCCTCTAATCTAATTAGAGTCGGAGAGAGAAAAATGGGAGAGCAGGAAAAGACTCTCCGAAAATAGCAAAATAATGATGCGGAGTAAAAAGAGAGAGTCGGGTGTGAATATGCAAATCGGAAACGAAGCCCCAATATTTTGCATTTAATTACACCTGAGCCAGTAATGAGTGCTCGCGCCCGGTAATTAGCTAATTAGTGGCAGTTCGAAAGTAATTAGACGCGCTGTAAATGACTGCGATGTTTATTTCTTTGCGAAAAAGTCCGAAATTCTAATCAGGCTTCATTAGAAGAAAAAGTGGAATAATAACAAAAAAAAGAGGGAGCGTGTTAATTCCTGTAAGTAAAGTACGCGATTTTGATGACACAAGTTTTAAAATTACTTTTCTTCGTTGAGTTAGTCGGGTTTTTTTCTCCTGCCTCATGCAGAAGGTCTTAGGATTCTCAAAAAGCCTCCTTCGTTGAGAGGAGTCTTTGATTTTGTGTGTATTCACTTTTCGAGTCGGTAGGAATTCGATGAGTCGAAAAAGAATATTTATCCCTCTCTATAAGCGCATTTCTTCGCCCCTCCTTTTTATGCAACACAAATGGGACAGAGTGTTCAACTCTCCCGAGGTAGCGGTGAAACATGCTCTTCAGGAGTATATTTCTGGAGTTGTCTCCCAACATAACAGGAAATTTTTGTCTCCAATATGTATGGGTGGAGGAATTTCATTAGGACCGATCTCGTGACACAAAACGATTGTCACAAAATTCGTTCCATATATTATACAACGGGAAAACCATGCTGTCTGCACGTATAATAAACACGCTTTACTCGCCTGCATAATACTGCACTTACTTTCAAGACGAAGCTAAAGCCCTTTGCCACCCACCCCCAGTCGTAGCACAAGTGCGACGTAAAACCCACCCAACCTCCCTCTCGGATTTGAAAAACAATTTTCATCGATCCGAACCCGCAAAACTTTCGTCGCCTCAAAAGAAAATTCACAAGAATCAGATTGAAATAGAGATATCTGCAGAGTCAGGACCCGATCGAGATGTCATGTATTTTATTGATTGCTCACAAAAAAACCCTTGTTTCGAAATTTGCATAGTTAAATAACATTATACCTTTAAAAAATTAAAACTTTTTTTTTTAACAGACCCTTATTACTTCCTTATACAAAGTATAAGGAAGTATAGTAATCCCGATTTGCGAAATGGATTTTGTATTTCACATTGCTCGAAAACGAATGATCGCTGAATGTTGCCAATTTATACGTGTGACTGTCATGATGTCTAGTTGTACACCTGCAAGTTTCGTCTTAACACGAGCTCTCGTTTTAGAGATATAAGGGATTTTACACGATTTTTCGTGACGTCTGTATGTGTGTGTGTGTGTGGGTATGTCGCATAACTCAAAAACGGTTGGACGTAGAAAGTTGCGAATTGGTACATAGGTTTGTTATAACATCTAGTTGTGCACCTCCCTTTTTGGACTTTCTATGATTTTCCGTTTTGGAGATATTTAGGAAAATTAGGTTCATAATGACAAAAATACATAGGTTTTGGCCATAATGTATCAAAAAACGGTAATAACTCAAAAACGGTTTAGACAAATTTTGCAATTTAACTGACTTTCCGACTAGCTAGACATTTGAAACTTTCAGAAAAGCTCAGAACACGTTGACCATGCATTTTTTAAATATTTTTAGCCAACTGTTTCCGATACCTGCTACCTTCAGCAGCATTTATGGGATTCAACAGAAAATTTATTTAACTAACTTCCCGACTAGCTAGACATTTGAAACTTTCAGACTAGATCAGAACACGGTGAAAATGCATTTTTTAAATACTTTTAGCCAGCTGTGTACGGTCCATGCTGCCTTCGGCAGCGTTACCAGTTCAAATCTTGGAATCGATTTTTAACTAACTTCCCGACTAGCTAGACATTTAAATATTTCCGGAAAAGCTCAGAACACGGTGACAAAGCATTTTATAAATATTTTTGACCAATTGTTTCGAGTCACTGCTGCCTTCGGCAGCGTTTACATGGTTCAATAGAAAATTTATTTAACTAACTTCCCGACTAGCTAGACATTTGAAACTTTCAGAATAGTTCAGAATACGGTGAATATGCATCTTTTTAATACTTTTAGCCAACTGTTTCAAGTCCCTGCTGCCTTCGGCAACGTTTATATAGTCCAACAAAAAATTTGTTTAACTAACCTCCCGACTAGGTAGACATTTGAAACTTTCAGAATAGCTCAGAACACGGTGAAAATGCCTTTTTTTAATACTTTTAGCCAATTTTTTGGGGTCCCTGCTGCCTTCGTCAGCGTTACCAGTACAAATCTTGCAATCGGTTTTTAACTAACTTTCAGAAAAGCTCAGAACACGGTGATAATTCATTTTTTTTTAAATATTTTTAGCCAACTGTTTCGGGTCCAATGTCAATGTTTTTTAACATTATGTATATTTCTAAAAGTGTATAAGGAAGTCATGTGGTGCCCACATCAGATTTTTTTAAAGGTGAAACTATTTTGCTTTTTGAAACAACTTACCTAAATTAAAACCGAATAAACTACTACGTCAGAAACGCCAAAGAAAAACATTGGAAATGCATACAGCTGTTTCGGCAGCCTTAAGCGTGCCGTCATCAGTGCAAAAAGGCACTGATGACGGCACGCTTAAGGCTGCCGAAACAGCTGTATGCATTTCCAATGTTTTTCTTTGGCGTTTCTGACGTAGTAGTTTATTCGGGTTTTAATATTCCAACGCCAAGTCTCCTGTTATTATAACTTACCTAAATTACTTTTATTTTTATTATACAAAGTAGATTTGTATTTCAATATATTGTGTCACATAAATGATGTTAATAATCATTTAATTTTACATCCTTTTTACTTTCCGAACACTATATTGAGGAAAGTATTGTAATCATGTAAAAAATCCGAATTGGAGATTTTGATGTTTCTGTACGTTTCGAGGTCCCCTGAGTTCGTTTTCACTATTTTTACGATGATGTGTGTATGCATGTCTGTGAGTGAACACGCTAGCGTCTAAACACTTTGTTCGAATAAGCTATTGGAGCTTTTTAATGCATTTTAAAGGGAAGATTAAGCTATTTTAACGCGAAAAATAGCTAGAAATGCAGAAAATTGACATTTTTATCAATTTACTAAGCCTCTTTGAAAGAATTTATACAAAAATAAATACAATTATTTACAATTTCGTAACAATACGCATTGATAAAGTGCTAATGTAGTGAGTTCTATAGCTATGATTCTACAGAAAATTTAAAAACATGGTTTATAAAAAGTTCTTTATTTTATAATTATTTATATTTTTGTTGCGCTACTTAGATTAAAATGGCTGTTGCTATATATTAAACTTTATGTCTAAAAACATTCTGTGTACTTCAACACCAAAATTTAAAAAATCGTCCAGGAGGATCTATTAATGAAACTGATAAAATAAAAATATGGTTCATAGAGTTTAAATAATCTATTTAAAACAGAAAATGGTTTCCATACAATCTTCTGCTGTTGTCACCTAAAATTCATACTTTAGTTAATTTTAAAAAATCTAATTGTCCGATCGATAAGCTGTTTAATCCGTTGGATTCACAAAAATTGCTTCTTTCATTTGGTATCTTATTTGTAACGATACGACTGATATTTCTAATTTATTTAATTTACTTTCCTCGTTTTAAATAAATGTACTTTTTCTTTTCTTTTTTTATTCTGTCGAAAAAAAAAAAAAAAAAAAAAAAATTGGCGACAATTAAATTATGAATAAAATTTAAATGGCTAATTTATCAGAAATTAGAAGGTTATTTTTTTCACATTTTAATTAATTAAAAGAAAACTAATAAGAAATTCGAAAATCCGGCTTCGAGGTGCATCAGGGGAGGTCATTACGAACCTCCATGCAAATTTGTGTAGCTCTGCGATCTGCCGTTTTCCTAAAAAGCTCTGGATATACATACACAATGACACACACACAGACATACATCTTATTTTATTATATGTATCTAGATAGACACAATTTAATTAAATAGACTTGTATTTCAATATATTGTGTCACATAAATGATGTTAATAATCATTTAATTTTACATCCTTTTTACTTTCCGAACACTATAGTGAGGAAAGTATTGTAATCATGTCAAAAATCCGAATTGGAGATTTTGATGTTTCTGTACGTTTCGAGGTCTCCTGAGTCCGTTTCCACTATTTTTGCGGTGATGTGTGTGAACACGCTAGCGTCTAAACGCTTTGCTCGAAGAAGCTGAAAGTTGGTACATATATTGTGAGTCCCCATAGTACGAACCCTATTGATTTTGGTGAATCTAGCACTTAGTTTTTTTACAGGGACACAAAGAAAAATTATTTATCATTATGGTCTATGGGACCCAATTTTTAAAAGTGCGATAGCATCTAAACGCCTTATTCAATTGAACTGAAAATTTATTTGAATATTATAAATCACTGTTTCACTAAATATAAGCATTTTGGTGAATCTAGCATTTATAGGCTTTTACAGGGACACAACGAAAAATTCTTTATCATTATGATCTATGGGTTCAAAGTTCAGTAGCGTTCAATAAAACATCGTGTAATATATGGAGAAAAATACTCAAACACTCTATTATGGTTTTCTCTCTTTTGTTTGTTTAACAACTCCTCTTTCTTTATCTACAAAACAGTTAATTACTCAATGTTCGGAAAATCGAATGGAGTCACTCCAGATTTTTTTTTTTTTTTTTACTTTTTTCGATATTGAATAGAAGAAAGTATTGGATTCGTAAAGATTTTTGACCTCGGGTTTTCGATTAATTTACTCGTTTTGAGAAGCCCAAAACGTGATTAGACCCTTTTTAGAAAACGTCTGTCTGTCCTTACGTATGTTTGTGTAACAAAATTTTGTGGCAATTGACCTCAGGAAGTACCGCACAGAATTTCATAAAATTTGATATGTGTTGCACTTTGACATAAATGAGTGCCTATCACCTTTTGTTAAAAATCGTCCAACAGTTGGCAGCGTTGCCATTCTGCCTTTTTCTAAATTTTAAAAGTGATAGTCAACTGGGAAATATATATATATATATATATATTATATATGTAGGAGCATCGCCTCCCCCCTTTCCGCAGAGGAGAAAATCCTTCCCCCCGAGGGTATCAAATTTTCATTATGGGTATCTTTTAAAAGAGCTCGTCAATACCTTAAAACAAATAGTTGAACCATCGATCTGCGATAATTTAAATTAAGCTACCGATTTTTTTTTTTTTTTTTTTTTGGAACTGAGACTATTAGTCTCAATCTACGGATTTTTACGATATCAGTTTTACGATAGTTGGACATTTACCGAAATCGAAAATATAATTGAATAATTTGAAAGCGATGTTATAATTTGAAAAAAAAAACTAATAGTCCTCCGTACAAAACTAAATTCTGCTTTTGCCAGAATTTTATTATTCTTTTTTTTTTTAAAGAAAAAGAAAAGAAGATTAATAATAATCAGTTTCGAAACGGACAGTATCGAAAAAGTTTTTTTTTATTTTAATAATTTTCAATTAGGAAATAAAAGTGCGTGTGCAAAATGAAATAAAAAATAAAATAAGATTTACAAATGGACAATTTTTAAGCTCGTGGACTCAGTTCAATGATATAAAAAATATATATATACAGACACGACATTATTTCATTATTTAAAACATGAAAATCTGACATTGACAGATTTTAATTTAGTGCCAGAGGCCTACTGCTAAACTTGTTAATATCGACAAATTCTTCTTTAGTTAATTCGTGACGATCTAAATTCCATGATAAAGTTTTCATTAAATCAAACCAATGTGTTTCAGCTATGCAGATATTGTAACAAATAAAGTTGGAAGTCCAAACTGTCTTATAGCCGCAAAACAACGTTTTTTCTCTTTTTCCCAATGAGGGGAGGTGTGCCTTGGGGGGGACTCATGTCAAAGGTGTGCCTTGGGGGGGAGGACTCATGTCAAAGTTGTACCTTGGGGGGGGACTCATGTCAAAGTTGGGCCTTGGGGGGACTCATGTCAAAGTTGTGTCTTAGGGGGGGGGGACTCATGTCAAAGTTGTGCCTTGGGGGGGACTCATGTCAAAGTTGGGCCTGGGGGGGGGCTCATGTCAAAGTTGTGCCTTGGGGGGGACTTCATTCAATAAACCGACTGAAATAGGCCCTTAGCACTATTAAGAGTGTATTATAAAAATTCGACAACGCTGTACCGACTGAAATAGGGGTATCTTGGGGGGGACTCATGTCAAAGTTGGGCCTGGGGGGGGACTCATGTCAAAGTTGGGCCTTGGGGGGACTTCATTCAATAAATACCCATTCAATAAACCGACTGAAATAGGCCTCTAGCACTAATTAAGAGTGACGTATAAAAATTCGACAACTGTACCGACTGAAATAGGCCTCTAGCACTAATAAGAAAAAATGACGGCATTTGTCTAATGAGATTAACTTTTATTTTTAATGGTCTTTAGGTTTAAAATAGTGCTTGTTGAAATAAATTTTCTATTTTTAAAGCTGCATTTTTTCCATAAAATTATCTATTCAGATAAAAATAGTAGACTTATGTGACGATTATTTAATTTATTTTCTCTATGTATTATAAAAAAGTAACTGTCGCTGGCGTCATTTTTTTTTTTTTTTTTTTTTTTTTTTTTTTTTTTGTTTGCGACAGCGTCTTCTCGCGGAGAGCAAAGTGCTCTGCATCATGAGAGATATCAATGTGTTCCGAATGCTTCAAGGAAGGCATTTCAGGTAGTTAGAAATCTGTATCATTTTAATTAACGAAGTTATTAAGTAAAAACTTCGAGTTTATAAAGGTACTCTATTTGCCACCGTAGAAAAAGTTTCTCTTATGACGTTGTTCTTCTGTCATGACATCATTTTCCACGGAAAAATTAAACTGTGATCCATGGTGTAAAAAATAAAAAAAATCAATGTCAATGTTGCTATTAACATTAAGAAAAATATTTCTATTACTAGAAATTTCTTATGTTGTTTATCAGTTTTTTAATTCTTTCTCGTGAATAATGATCGTGATTTCCCCATTATCTACTATAGGTCAGCATAAGTTTTTAAAAAAGTTACTGAATTTATATTAGGTTTGGAAACTTGATTTCCAAAATAGCATTTTTTATGAATCGGATTCTTTATTCTTTTAAAATTATCATCCTTGTGAGCACCATTTCTTTTTATCTTTAAAGTGTATTTATCTTTTTTTTTTTATTAAAATTTTTTAAACTCAAAAAATAAATAAATAAATAATAATAATATTCAGTATTCTATTCTATTTTTGCTATTTTATTTAACAGATAGGCTTATTTTCGGAAAAGAAGGCGAATGTATTAGAATTTTTTTTTTCAGTTTAGAGAGGGAAATGATTTTGGAATTTTTGAAAAAGTGTGGATTAGGAAATCTGGTTTTACATAATCGTATTTTCTCGGCTAATGCAGAACATTTAAATGGTTTAAATGTACGGGGAGTATATATATATATATATATATTTATTTATGCATATTAATGATCCTTGTTATTTTTTCATGCAAAGAAAGGAAAGTTAATTTCAAATATTTGTTTTATTATTGTTAAAAGTAGACTTCATTTTTTAATGTACATTTCAAAAGAGACGCATTTTGAAAAACGCGTTTTCGCTTTGTTTAGGTTTCGAATCCATGGCAACCACATCCGAAAATCGCATTTCGCCGTGATCATCAAAAGAAAATCGCCAAATAAAGTTGTGGACCAACCTGCAAGTTGTTCCAAATAGAGTCAAAATCAAACTCATTTATACATCTTGTAATTTCGCACTGATCATTTTTCAACATTACAGAATTAGACATTTCTGGGACACATTTTATATTTCTAATTATGGCAAGAAAAAAATTCATCACCTAAAAAGTATAAGCATTAGAAAAAAGTATAGGTACTAGGAAAAAGTATAGGCTTTAGATTATAAGTACTACATTTTTTTTTCTTATTTAATTAAAAAAGAAAAAAACAACTACACCAAAAAATTCATCGCCAAATAATGACAGAAATTTAAAAGTTGACAAGGGGGTCATATACGATTACTAAAGTTGTAAAACAAAATGGTCTAGATATTATGAATATCTTTTCTATTCTTAAAAAAAAAAAAAAAAAAAAAAAAACATAATTTTAAGCATAATATTTCATTTAAAAAAACAAAAAAATGTGGTAATAAATATTATTTATTTTAATTTTACATTAAATATGAGAATTTCTATAATATTTTTTTGCGCTTTTGTTTTGTGTTGTACACTATATATTCCTATTCAGTGAAAAGCCTCACAGGGGTTAATAAGTGAAGTGAACCGGGGGCTGGTGAGCGGAGAGAGCAGGGGGCCCCCTAGTTTAACAAAAAAAGACAAGAAAAAAATTTCATTTTTACTTTCTTCTGCATATATAAGAAGAAAGTATTGGATTCGAGAAAATTTCGATGGATTTACACGTTTTAAGATGTCCTGAACACGATCTGAATGTTTTTAGAAAATGTCTGTCTGTCTCGCAAATTTTGTGTACATTCTATATCGAAAGATTATGCATCGAACATCGAAAGATTATATATTGAATATATCTAGATTATACATCGAAAGAACGAAATTTAACCAAACTTGGTATTTAGTTAGACCCTGACCTAAACTTGTGTTGATTACATTCGGGGATAACTCGTTCAACAAGTGTCGCTGTAATATCATTTGTTTTCAATTTTTTTACATGCCAGTATAGGGAAAAAATTCGTATAAATGTAGAAATATAGAAAAACTTATTTTTAACGCATGATTGAAAAATTAATATGAATTACTGATAGTAGTAATAAGGGGGAAAAAAGTGCGTGTAGATAAGAAATAGTCAAAATAAATTTTAAAATAGTCATTGCTGCTTCCATTCTTATGTTGGCACAAAATTTACTTTCGTTCGGCATTTAGTGTTATACAATACATCTGTGAGATAAAAATCGTCTGCATTTATTATGAAAGTAGTTTTAATAAACAATAATCTAAAAAATAAATTTTTACCACATGAATTTGTATAAGAATATATAGAAGAAAGTCTCGTGGTGGCCAAAGCATATTAGTTTTAAGATGTCACATAGAGATTAAAATTGACTATCTTTGGGTATTTAGTGTTACACTGGAAATCATCTGCATTCATCACGGAAATACAGAAGAAAGCCATTTGGTGGCCACAGCGTACTAGTTTTTTTTTTTTTTTTTTTTTTTACATTTACAATATGTATTCTGAAATATAAAAACAAACTGACACTGTCAATATTTTTACATTGGCAGTAACCAGCATAAATTAATTTATTTATGGTGATATAAATAACATAATTTAAAAATGTAAAAGAAATCTCATTACAAATTTTTGTAAGACTCTTGGATATCTTAAATGGATCAGCACCAGTACAGGACCCAGTAGCGCAGTCAGAAAATTTCGGTAGGTGGGGGGGGGGGGTCCAAAAAGAAAAACTAAAAAGCATGAAGGGCCATTTGAAACCTATTTTATATATATGCCTGACTAACTCTAAGTCATGCGGGCAGCTGCCCTGGGCCCCTCTTCTTTAAGTGGCCCACTCAGAATCGTATGCAGGTATTCTGCAACGTAAAGACCTTTTATGCCACTGCAAGCGTGGCCCCCAGAAAAAGCTTGCCCCGGGACTCCAGGTAGTCTAAATCGGGCCCTGTATGTGATTTTTTATAGCTGTCATCATTTAAATTTTTAAAATTACAATTATGTTTTATAGAAATCATTGATCGTGTTTTCGTACGATTTTATTTAATGAGGCCCACTATTATAAAAATTTGGTTCTTTGAGTTTTTCCACTTTCTGTTGTTTTAGATATATATATTTAACTATTGATTTACGACATTAAAAACTAGACTTATTGTCCTTTTGAATGAACCCAGGTCGTACACCTTTGTCTAGACGTACAGTGTTTGTCGTTGTTTTCTCCAAACTCACGTGAAAACGGACTAGAATCATTCAGAAAGACTGGAGGGCATTCCACTCAGACCTAGATCCCTATAGAAGATAATCGGATTTAACCCTACTCTAATAAAAAAATTTTGAACATTTGTATTTTGAATTTATAAGTAAACCATTTAAAACATGAACAGAAAAGTGCTTACCTTTTTTGTCTAAAAACCAAATTAAAACCTGTAACTGGCTGAGAAACTTTTAATTTGTTTCATTGATTCTGAACTTCTCGGAGAAGTCTCCTCCCAAACTGACCCTCGTCTATAATCCCTTTTTCTTAGAAATTCTAGATGTATGTAATGTAAACAAAGAAAAAATTTCAGGAAACCAACGGCGACCTGTGTGGGGTCGGGGTGTCGTCTGGTCTGGAGAATGAATAATAGCGCACAACACATGTTGCCGCAAAGCCGACATAACGCGACAGATCAAAAACAGGGATTTCAACTCCAATTTTAAGTCTGTTAACAGAGATTATTGTTCCCATGTTTCCAGTTTCAAAATAATTTGTCACCTTCTCTGAAAAAGTAATTTAGTGTTTTGATGCTAGAATCAGGTGTTTTCTGAAACTGTTACACCCGAAAAGCATTCTTTCAAAAAAGGATAGTGTAATTCGCTCCTTGGATACTTTCTGAAGAAATTTAAGTGGAAATCAAGAATATATGTATTGTGAAACAATTTTGCTAGCATACTCATATATAGGGTTAGAGTGGATTTATGAGATATATACTATGTTAATTTAATATTTTTAAAGAGAAGAGAGAATGTAATAAGACTTTTATAAAAAAAAAAATATGGAGTGACTCCATTCGATTTTCCGAACTTTAAGTAATTAATGGCTGTATAAATGAATTAAAGTAAGAAAAGTCGTTAAATAAACAAAAGTGAAAATTATAATATGATGTTTGAGTATTTTTCTCCGTATAGATACTGTTTAATTTTACACTATTGCACTTCAAATAATTTGAGCCTATAGATCATAATGATAAAGAATTTTTTGTTGTGTCGCTGTAAAAATCTATAAGGGTTTAAACTCACCAAAATCTATACAGTTCGTGCGACTGTGACCTATAATATGTGCATAAATTTTCAGCTCAATCGAGTAAGGCGTTCAGGCACCATCACACTTTAAATAATTTGAGCTCATAAGCCATATACTGATAAAGAATTTTTCGTTGTGGTGTCCCTTTAAAAAAACTACCTCTACAAAATTCCTACCCGTCGTGTGACGGTGATCTATAATGTGTATATAAATTTTCAATTCAGTCCAATAAGGAACTTAGACGCTATCGTACTTAAATAATTTATGCCTCCACCCCCTTCTTTTTTTTTTACTAATTGCCGGACTCTGAACGGTTTACCGTGTTTTTGGGGATGCCCTGCTTCCTTTCCGCCGACCGGACTTGTCTCGTCAACGCATCTTTCTCTGTTACACTTAGGACTTTTCAAGGAGTTAAAAATTTTATTTTATTTTATTTTTATTTATTTTTCTAACTCCTGGTGCTTCACTCTGAAAAATCTCTGCTCACGCGTGGAATATTTTCAGTCTAAATTAAAAACCCTTTTGACTGTTTTTTTTTTTTTAATGTTGACGTTGACTTTAAAAAAATTTGGGCCCATAGGCCATAATGATAAGGAATTTTCTTTGTGTCTCTGTAACAAAAAAAAAAAAAAAAAAAAAAAAAACTATAAGAACTAGATTCATCAAAATCAATAGGGTTCTTGCTAAAGTGATTTATAACATACGTACACACTTCCAGCTTTTTGAAACAAAGCTTTCAGACGCTATCGTGTTTACTCACAGGCGAACACACACACACATACATACTTATATACATATATCACCGTAAATATAGCAAAAATGAACTTAGGGAACCTCAAATCGTGTAGAAAATTCAAACTTCAAATTGTTGCAGTCGGATTTTTTCACATAATTACAATACTTTCCTTACATACGTATGTTTGGAAAGTAAAAATATGTCGATTTTTGTACAAATTTCTGGTCGAATTTTTATACGTAATGCCAGGAGCTGCTTGACTTCATGTAAGGCCTGAGGCACACATGCTTTGTTAGACCCCCGCCAGTACTTGACGATGTGAAAATAGTTGAAAAAGTGACCAAAATTTTTTAACACAGAACAAATAGGGATCAAATAATCACAAAAGAAATTAGTTTCAGGGCCCCCTGCTATTCAGGGTTCGGGGCCCGGGCCCCATCTGCCACTGCGATAATCAGGCCCTGCATAATGCATAAATTTCCGAATAAAGAATCTTAGCTCATAGGGGGGGTCCGGACCCGCTGGACCCCCCCCGTCGCTGCGCCACTGACAGGACCAAAGAAGTTGTTGCCTCAAAATGCTAATATATCAATGTTACTCTATGCACTGGTGATGGAATTTCCTTTCAAATGAATCAACCCCTTAGTCTTCTAAAAATTTTCCAACATAAAATTATTTGTTATAAATGACAACAGAGGGGTTCATTATCCTTTTCTATAAAAAGTATAATTTTTTTCCTAATATTTTCGATCTTGGCTTTCTGAAAGTAACAAACTTTATTAAATGTGACATTTACCAGGGCCCGAAATTTCAACTCAGATTACACTCGCCGAAAAAAAAAAAAAATTTCACTCGCCACAGAATAGGGTTGTCATCTTTTTTCTTTTTTATGCATTTTGGGTTTTTTATTTTTCCTAACTATTTGAAAGGATTTTACAAGTATATCTAAAATTATATATATTAAAAGTGTGACATATATCCTCATGTTTTATAATCATCTATAATTAAAAACTGTTATAATTTATTGTAATTGAGATTTGAAAAAGATTAAAATATCTAATAACATAAATGCAAAGAGTCATTAAAGAAAAAAAGAAGAAAAAACAATTCTTTGTCAAACAATATCCTGTGAAAATCTTTTTATTATGAAAAATTAAGCTTCCTTATGTATCTATTTATTTACTTGACGGAATGTCGATGTGTATAACTTGTTCACTGTTGTAATTCGAAATAGCCATTTCGGAATAACTTTTTCGATAAAATTGTTGCTTACAGATCATTACAAGCACAAATCATTGGCGTTTCAGTAAAAAACTGGAAAATATTAACTGTTTTTTTTTATCATTATTCAACAAAATAAACATAGGCAGTATATTTAAAAGGGCTCGGGCTCATTTTCATGTGACAATATTGCATAGGAAAACTTTCGCGTATCTCTTCTCTCGGATAGTGGGCGACGGGCAAAGAGGCTCTCTGTCTCTGCTCGTCTAATCTCACTCGGCTTGGAGAAGTAACAGTGGGAGAAATGAAAATGCCGAAGAGATCATAACTTTTATGTATGCACTAAGCATTTTTCCATTCCCAGACTGCGGCGATCTCGGGCAGCGCACACACAGACTTGGTTCTCCGAGAATCAAAAAAGGAGAAGTTAAATATGAGGATATAAGATGGCAAGATTTTGCCATACTTAAATCTATAAAAAGAATGTTTTCTGTCACCGGATCATGTAAGAATTCTATCTATAACTAGACCAAATTTTTACCCGCCATAGTAAAAATTCCACTCGCCAATGGCAAGCTGGCGAGCGAAAATTTCGCGCCCTGTTACTTTAGTATATTTTTTTTTTATATATAAATTCAAAAAATTTTCTATAATAATAAAAGAAAAGGTTTGTCTGTCTGTTCTTCAATACGTTCAGCCCCTATTGAACGCAGAAGTACAAAAATTGACATACGGATGCTCAGGAACCTTCCCGAGGGGCTCCTGAAAACAGAATTTAAAATTTTTTATTAGTTTCGGAGATATTAATTAAAACGTCGACCCATGTCGAAAAATGACCAAGAATCCACGGCTAATTGCTTAGACATTCTATCAGCAGACGGTTTCCTCCGCTGTCTGGATCGGAAACAAAATATCTGGAAATCATTAATGTCACATCATATTGAACTGGGATTAAAAATTGCAAATTTCAAAATTCGTCAAATTTTCTTTCCCGCTCCTAAAACTTAATATACAACCTACACAGCACAAGATCAACTTGCAGTTAAAATTTCATCCATTTTGGATAATAAACAAAAAATAATTTTATTCCAACACATAATCTATCTCTCAAAAGACGATAGGAGTTTCCATAGCAACAAAATACATTTGAAGGTACTAAAATAAATACTTTTTCTTTTTACTTCCATTACCCGACTACCGTAGGTAATGCAATTCGAGATTTCACCTGATTTACATGTTTTAAGGTGCCCTGAAGGGGGGAGGGGGGTCAAAAAATCTGAAATCGAGTTAGACCGTTCAAAATTGGTATAAATAGGTTTTGGGGAAGGGGGCCTAAAAAATATTTATTTTTTTTACTTCCATTAACCAACTACCGTAGGTAATGGAATTCGAGAATTTACGTGATTTACATGTTTTAGGATGCCGTGTAACGTTCCTATATATACTTAGCACAATTACTTAGGATGAACACTATAAACTAATTCATAAAGCGAAACCATTTCGCAGCACATATTTATTCGAACGTCAAACATACAACTGTACTTACAACATAACTGAGAACACGAGAACAACTCTGGACTGTTGCCAAATCTATAACATAAAAACATGGTGTTGCCAATCATACAAATATTATGACACCTTCCCTTTAAAGGAAATAAAATTTTTTTTAAATAATGATGAAATAAAAACTATATATAAAATTTACAAATCAAGACGTTCTGGTGGTCTAACAACTCGGCCAGAACGCGTAGTCACAGTTCGAGAAAGTTTATTAGTCTTATAAGAATTATTCGAGTCTGAATTGTTAGAAGTTCTTATAGGTTTTGGATATTGAGACAAAGGACCTGGATCTTTAGAAGTTTTATGCTGAGTTGATGGGTGAACCACAATTTCTCTATTTGGATGAATGTCTGCTTTTGTTTTCTATACCACTCCTGAATTCCGTCTAAATGTGCTACCATCAGCAGTAGTAACCAAATAGGATCTAGGAGCATCTGTAGTACCAGTAATAGCAGCAGGAATCCAATTTCGTGGGGATACTCTAAGTTTAACCTTTTCTCCTTCCACAAATACTGGAGAGTGAACACTCGCAGTTGTTGAGCTAAGTCGCTGTTTCTCCCTGACTAACTGAAGGGGTATAGATGATGATTCTCGTTGCAAATGTAGAGATGGGTGTATGGAAATTAAAGTTCTAGTAGGACGTCCAAAAAGTCTTTTTGCAGGTGAGGTCAAGTTATTACGAGGAGTATTTCTCCAATTTAGTAACGACAATCTGTAATCAATTTTTTCAATATAAGATCTTTTAAGTAGCAATAGCTTTTTGTACATAACGTTCTGCTAAGCCATTAGATTTTGGATAATGTGAGCTTGATGTTATATGTTTGATTTTCCAGGAAAGTGTAAACTGTCGAAAAGCTTCTGAATGGTAAGTAGGTCCATTATCAGACTCCAAAACATCTGGTATACCGAGGAACCGATTTACTCACTTGGAGGCCCAGGGCACTCATGTTCAATGGGCCCCTTTTCTTCGTACTTTAATATTACAACAAACAAAGCAAACTGCATATTTTTTTATCACATGTCTAAAAATTCTCTTCACTTCACTTTTCATTTTATTGGCAGGAGTAAGGCTTAACTAGACCTGATGCTTGTCTATCGGATCAACATACATTGTGCCCCTATATCTGCGCTGCAGTGCGTGCCTCGGATTTAATTAGCCTTAAAAAGAGTTTGGAATGCAGTATCGGTAGTATGCAACTGTATTTGCGTTTAGCGAAAATATTGCAATTTTTTCGGTGTGCTGATAGTTTCCTTGAAAGATCATACCGCCAATTTATAAAACAGTGCAGTAATACAATTAGTAATATACATGCAGTAAGTAATACAGTGCAGCATAAATTTTAATAATCCATTGACGAAAAAACAAAAAAACAACGTTCATTATAGCAAAATTTGGAAATTTTTCATTTTAACTATTTTTTTTAAATGTATGATGGAATTTCTTGGAGGCCCCCTCAGTGTGAGGGCCCAGGGCACATGCCCCGAATGCCCTGCCTTAAATCAGGCACTGGCATACCATGAATTGCAAAACAATCTTTTAAGAATTCAATTACAGTATGTGATGTTGGATGATGCAATTCCTTAAACTCAAAATAACCAGAATAACTATCAGCAACAAAGCAATAGGTTTTTCCTTTAAATACAAACAAGTCAGAAGCAACTCTTTGCCATGGAAAACATGGTACAGGTTTCATCAACAAAGGCTCTGTGTTGGGTGCTTTTGATGTTTGTTGGCAAATAGCACATTGTTGTACATAAGTTAAGAGCGTATCAGACCCAGCAATTTTAGAAACAACCGATTTTTGAGCCGACTTTAGTGCCGATTTTTCCTCGACGAAAACACTGTAGAGGTTACAATAGACGGGTGAAAAGTTGGATGAAAGAAGACTAATTTCTGATGCTTATCACTTTTTTTGGCGCGAATAAAATACGCAATGATTAGTGTTAAAATTCCCTTTCATTTGTGTAAAATATCGCATTATTATTTCTATTTTGATCTTTGTTATAACTATTGTCATAACGCCATATGAAAATAAAAACAATTAATTCAAAATTCTTATCATTTAACGGTAAAATAAACGTGCTCTTAACGATAATATTTCTTCTTCAAAACTCCACTTTAAGCGATTCCCGTGTTCCGCCATCTTGGAAATATGACTTATCAAAATAGCGCATCCTGATTGGATGAGTCTGTGGAAAAATTGTGTGTAGACTGGAGACAATTTTATCAAGACAGCTCTGAAAGAGTTGGGCAAGTTCGGTGCGCGCTATCACACTGGGAGTAGAGACAATTTTTTCTGAAAAATCAGCGCTGATCAGTGGTTGGCTCTAAAATCGCCTATAAACTCTTCGTGTCTGATATGCGCTTTATGACATCTTGTGACATACCATGCCAAAATACAATTTCACGTGCCCTACGCAGTGAAAGATTAGTTTCCAAGTGTCCCTGATGGATAAGTTTTAAATACTGATTTTGGAGAGTCTTACGAGTCGCTCAGATTTGAATAAAAGATTTTCATAAACTGACAACTCATCTCGATAGTTCTTGGGGAACTTCTTGAACAGTAGCTGGCCATCCATTAAGGTTGTAATTCTTCATCTTCATTCACTGCAGACAACATTTCTGGATATAACGATATTGGAAAAGGAACAGCAACCACTCTCCAAGAGAATAGATTTCACAGTCCCGACTAAGTGCATCTGATATTGGAATATCTTTTATAAACAATAACTGGAGAATATTGCAATACATCAAAAAGCAAACGTTGTAAACGGGGTGGTGCTGACTGCAACGGATTTTTAAAAATAGATTCCAAAGGTATGTGATCTGTTTCTATCACAACAGATTTACCATAGATACAATCATGAAACTTTTACAACCATGACGAATAGATAAAGCTTCCTTTTCTATTTGTGGATAGCGTTTTTGAGTAGGTGTCAAGGCTTTAGTTGAATAGGTTACAGCCAGTGGCGGTTCATGCAAATTTTCACAGGTGGAGCCCGATTCATCGTATGATGCGTAATGTAACTTTAATACTATTCATTATTCAAACATGAAAACAAACATTAATAAAATGGGATGTAAAACGAAATTTCGGATTTTTTTTTTTTATGATGGTGAATCTTAAATTCAACACTATGGAACACATTGCATAGAGTTATCTCAAAAATTAAAGTTTTATAAATACAATTGAAAAATTCTGCAATGTTCTGATCAATGGAATATTAAAATTTAAATATCTGGAAGCTAGTAGACGAAAATTGCCAAGTTCGATACCAGATCGCTTTCGTCGACATATACATTTGGAGTATACTATGGTTTTCTCTAAAACTCAAATAAAAAGGGCTATGTAGCACTTAGAAAGACTTTCTACAGAGAGTACACCACTCAGGTCTAGACCCTCTTTTAGTCAACTGGCTTTAACCCTAACACTACACACCATTAAAATTTAAATGTCTCAGAGTCTAATATTATTTAGCTTATGCTAATTATATCCCTAAATCTTTCAATTATAGAATTTCAAGTGTTATATTCATGTTTCTTATCTTAAAAAACAAATAAAATAAACCGTAACCAATCTGTAAGATGTTATATTGGAATTTAGAAAGTCATGACTAATGTAATGTGGATACATATTACAAAAAAATAAATAAATAAAATAAACACCATGTTTCTCACTTTAAGAGCTTAGTTTTAGATAATTTAAATTAACTTTCAATAAATAAATAAATAAAACGGGCTATCATAAAAAAAAAAAAAAAAAAAAGGAAGAAAGAAAAAAGAAACAGTGCAGATGTTTCTATTAAATCACATTTAAAAGAAAAATCCTTTAATAATAATAATAAATCACAATTTTATGCAGCTATTTAATCCATTAACTATTTATCTAAAAATTTTACAATTTATTTACATAAAAGTTTTACATTATTCTGAAGGAAAAAAAAAAAAAAAAACATTTTTATCCCCCCCCCCCCCTCATTTAAATTCAAAACACTTTAGTCAAAGATGTCTTAAATTCTTATACAAGCTTTTATCTCAAAGGCTAGTCTAGAAAATATTTTTGGCTATTACCAGATTTCTTTTTTTTAAACTGTCATATATAACTCTAAAAAATCAATGAGAAAAAAAAAAAAAAAAACTTAATGCAGAAGTCGCCAAATATTATCCGTGAATTACATGGTTAACAGACAGTTTTTCCCCTATAGTTTTGTTCCAAAGGGCAGGACTCTGCTCGCCCATCGACGAGAAAATTACAGTGTGCTTACACTGATAAAGCAGTTCGTCGCCAAATATGTTAACCCGATCTTCTAGTAGAATAAACTGTACAAATAAACACGCCAATTTCATGCCGACTGAAAACGGCCCTATTCTCTTAGATAAGGAAGGGAAGTAGAAGTTGGTCAGTCATTAGTGATTTGTGACAGCTGAAAAAATATATTGACAAATAAATGATAATGAAAGAAGATTAAGAAAATGTTAGATAGACGTAGTTATTTTGTATATATGTGTTTGAAGAGTTATAAAAAACAAAATTATTATTATTATTACTATTTTAATCGAGAAAAAATTTAGGTGGGGCCGTGCCCGCTGGCCCTCAATATAGAACCACCACTGGCTACAGGTCTATCTTCTTGTAACAGAACCACTCCAATAGCATGAGAACTAGCATCTCAACAGCAACCACCACAGGTTTGTTGACGTCATAATAAACTAATTTCGGTGCATTTTGGAGTGCTTCTTTTAATTGAACAAAAGCATCTTCTTGATCTTTTGACCAATCCCATAATACATTCTTCTGAAGTAATCTTCGCAAAGACTCAGAGATTGTAGAATAGTTTGGAACAAACTTTGAAACATAGTTAACCATACCAATGAATCTCTGCAACTCTGATAAACAAATGGGAGTTTTTAACAGTTTAATAGCTGTAACCTTTGAAGGATCAATCTCAATACCATCAGAAGTAAATAAATGGCCTAAGAACCTAACTTTAGTTTTCCCAAAGTGGCATTTTTCTTTATTTAAATGCACACCACAATCCAAAAGTCTTTTAATAACTTTGTGGGTTAAAATTTTCATATCATCTTCATTGTTAGCTCATAATATGTCATCCATGGAACATTCTACATTTTGAAAATATTTCAAAATACTTTGCATCACCTGTTGAAAAATTTCGGGGGCTGAAGCAAGTCCAAATGGAACCCTTAAAAAGGAAAATCGTTCCCAAGGTGTATTAACAGTTAAATATTCTGAAGTTCGCTTAGTAACCCTCAATTGCCAAAATCCCTTCTTGGCGTCTATTCTTGCCTCAATATCTTCAACAGTCTTAAGAGGAAAATACCTTTGCTTAATTACTTTATTTATACTGTCAGTTGGATCCAAACACAAACGAACACAATCACCAGATTTAACAATAACCAATGGGCTAACAGCAGGTGTAGGTTCAGTGACTGGTTTTAAAGTATTCATCTTAACCACTAAATCAATCTCTTTCTTAACAACATCTCATAAAGCATAAGGTATTCTACGGAGTGGGTGTATGGAGAATGTAACATTATTTTCAAATTCAATGTCCTATTCAAAATCTTTAATACATCCTATACCTTCAAATATTTCCTTTGGAATTTCTTCACTAATTTCATTTAATTGTAAAACATTCACATTTCGTTTAATTAAACCCAAATTGTCACAAGTTTTACATCCTAATATACAGTTATAATTACCATCAACTACCAAGAATTTTAGACTAACTGGTTTACCATCTACAGAACACGCAGTTTCTACTTCTCCTAGTACAGGTGTATATTGATTATTAAAGGACTTTAAATGTTGTACTGACGTTTTTGAAAGAGGCAGTGATAATTTATTCACAACATCTTTAGTTATCACATTACTTTCTGCACCTGTATCAAGTTTAAATTTAACTTGAATGTTATCATTAAATTGTACTGAGGTGAACCAAGCAATTTTTAATATCAACATTTATCAATTCCCCAATATGCAAAGATTCACAGTTTAAATCCTCATCTAAGCTCATGAACTTTTTTATTATAAAAATTAAGACTCTGAATTCTGTTTGTTTTATTCTACATTGACAAGCATAATGACCTCTTTTGGAACAAGCTTCACTCATTACATTAAAAGCAGGACAATTTTTAAATTCATGAGTTAAACCACAACACCAACAGACTTTATTTTGTTTACTAGAATCAATTTTCAATATAAAAGCTTTATCAGTAGAATGTTTACTTTTCGCACCACTAAAACTTCTTTCTCATTAGAAGTGGACATACTATGCATTTCTTTTAACTGATTAGTAGCCTGCTCTACAAATATCAATATCTTTCTGTAAAGTTAACTCTCTTTCCGATAATAGTAAAATAGATGACACGCAATCATGCACCATTAGAATCTAACATGTTTACAAGTCAATTGAACCTATTTTGGGCAAATTAATTTTATTAACTTACTATAGTTGGGAAAAAAAACCATAATTGATTCATTATAAAGCACTAAAATTTAAAAACATATCTGATTATGAAAAAATTTTCCAATGTTTTTCCAAAAAATTTGAAAATTACCTGAATTTTCCCTGTTTTTGCAATAAATGTTGAAATTCCCTAAGTTTTCCCTGTTTTTTAATAGATTTTCAAACTCCCTAAGTTTTCCAGGTTTTCCAGGTATAGTAGCAACCCTGGCTTTGAAATTAGGTGAAGCTCAGTATCATTTTGAGGCACCCCTTTCATTTCGAGAAACCTTGTTTTCCTGTTACACATATTGTATATACAGTAGAGTCTCGAAAGTTCGAGTCTCAGAAGTCCGAGGTTCCGCTTAATTCGAGGTGCCAAATTTTCCCCCTAGCAACCAAAAGCTCTTCCCATTTCCTCTCGCAACCGAAAGAATGCAGGTCTTATTTTTCGTTTCTTCCTGGAAAGAATTTCAGTAACCCACCACCTTTTGTTCTCTTTGTTTTTGAAGGTGGCTAGGTAGGGGTTGGTTTGAAAGGAAATTTTAAACCAGATCTACAAGAGTTTTATTCTTCCAAGTTCAATTGTACTAGTAGCTTAGATGCTAGTTAGGGACTAGCTGCGTTGTTAATTGCTCTGTTGCTCATTTAAATTCAATACACGTGCTTGATCCTTATCATTTTGGAAACTTATTGCTGTTGAAAGTGTTGCGTTAAGGTGCCTGCTGCGAAAATGAGTGGAAAAAATAAGAGAAAATTTGTATCTATGATAACTAAATTGAACGCTATAAAAAGATTAGATGCAGGTGAAACAATAAAAAGTGTTGCTACGATTTGGGTGTTGGAGAGGTAACAGTTGGTGACTGGCGCCGCAATCGAATAAAAATTGAGCAGTTTTGTTCACAGAAGTGCAATGAGACTCCAGGAGAAAAAAGAAAATCTATGAGAACATCAGACTATGAAAAAACTAGCAAGGCTTTATTTCTTTTGTTTACTGAACAGCGTAGCAAAGGTACTCCTATAAGTGGCCCTAAGGCCCTATTCTTCAGGAAAAAGCTGTGTTTTTCAGAAATCAGTTCAAAGAAAGGGAAGAAGATTTCGCAGCAAGCGTTGGTTGGTTAGACCGTTGGAAAAAACGATATGGTGTACGTCAACTAAATATTTGCGGTGAAATACTCTCGGCAGATACGTCAGCTGTGCAGGCACTTCAAAAACGGATTGAAGACATTATATTGACGGAAAAGCTCACACCTGACCAGTTATATAACTGTGACGAAACAGGTTTGAACTTTAAGATGTTGCCCTCAAAATCCCTTGCTTCAAAAGAGGAAAATTCAGCTCCAGGTCACAAAAAACGGAAGGAACGATTAACCATTTTAGCATGCGCCAATGCATCTGGAAATCATAAAATGAAACTGACTGTGATTGGGAAATCTGCCAAACCTAGAGCCTTAAAAAACATCACTGAAGAAGCCTTACCAGTACATTACACAAATCAGAAAAGTGCATGGATGAATCGAGAAATTTTCAAACAATGGTTTCTAGAACATTTTGTTCCAGAAACACGGAAGGCATTGAGAAAAAAAAATTTGCCTTGCAAAGAAATTTTGTTTTTAGATAACGCTCCATCTCATCCGGACGATGATGAGCTACGTTGTGGTGAAATCTGTGCTATATTTTTTTCTGCCAATGTTACAAGTTTGATTCAGCCAATGGATCAGGGCGTATTGGAAAATTTAAAGAAAATATATCGACGCCGTTTGTTACAACATTTAGTTCAGTCTGATGATGAAAGTGTTGCGGATGTTTTGAGGAATGTAAGTATGAGAGATGTTGTCTACTGGATAGCAGATTCTTGGGAAGAAGTTCAACCTACGACAGTAATTAAATCGTGGATTAAGTTTCTACCTGAATTGGTTACGCCTATTGAGAAAATTAATGATGATGATAGTGAAACAATTGTTTTGAAAGATTTGGTGAAGGAATTACCAGGCTGCGAAAACTCTAATGCAGTTGATCTAAATGAATGGCTAAATAGTGACGACAAGCTGGAAATAACAGACTCAAATATTATAGAAATGATGGAAGATGAGGAAGAATATGAAACAGAATAAAACGACTCTCCGTTATCAGAAAAAAAAATATCTCATAGTGAAGGTTCTGCAGCCTTAGAACTAGCCTTAAAATATGTAGAACAGCAAACTGAAGCCACCCCTGCAGATGTTTTGCTTTTGAAGCGTTGGCTGACTATCGCATCAACAAAGAGAAGTAATATACTGAAGCAACAAAAAATTGACAATTTTTTTAAATTGTAAAGAATCTTTTACGTCATTATACTAAAGAATAAAGGATTTTAAGGTAATATGTTCATTTTATTTAATTTCATTTGTAGTTGTTAAAAATTTTCTACTTTTTCGGAAAATCCGAGTTTTCAGTAATCCGAGGTAGTGTCAGCCCCAATTACCTCGGATTTTCGAGACTCTACTGTATATATAAAAAAAAAGGATTGGTTTTTTGATATGATGTCAAAAACATCATGTAATCAGTGGGGGCTCATCGTTAAGGGCCAGCGGGGCACGGCTCCACTTAACATTTTTTGATAAAAAAAAAAAAAATTTTTTTTCATTATTTCATTCTTTTTCTTTACTGCTTAAAAAAATAATATACAATCTAACATCTTGCATCCATTTTTTTCTTAATATGCTTCTCATTATCATTTATTTGTCAATGTGTTTTTTTCAAGTGTCATAAATCACTTAACACATTCCCAACCGCTGACATGAATTCACGTCATTTCAAGAATTTCTACGGAAGCATTACATTAGCATTATTTCAATAGTATTATTAGAGTATCAATTCTTTGATAGTATTATAGGTTCATTCTAATTTATATATTAATAGGCAAGCATAAAATTTGTAGTCCCTTTTTAACACATTAATTATGGGAGTAGAGGGTTGAAAATGATATCATTCGAAAGGTAGGGTTAGCCAGATGCTGCGAATACAAAAATTATTTTCTTACGATGTCAAGAAGGTATTTAAAAATACTTTTATTGTTTATGCATTTTCCTCCATTTTTCCCTTTCATACACATATTCCTTTATATTAAAAAATACCTAAAATTGGAAAGATGTTAAATCTGGCAATTTCATAAAACTCAAATAAAACCATAGACACAGTAATTTGTATAATGTAGCATCCCTATACGCAAGCGAAGTGATAACGTCAATGGCCGTCCGTGGAGCCACAAAAAAGATTTCGTCCATTGGATTTTTTTGTAAGAAATCATGAAAAATTAATGGAAATTATCTCCCGATTTTAATTCCTATATTTGGGTATAGTTATATAGAAGTTCTGTCTACATGTGTTAGATTAAATTATTTTTGCTGTAAAATTGATAAAATTTTAATTTAAAATTTAAAAACTGTAGAAAAAAAAAAAAATGGCAAACTTCCAGTTTTCATTGTAAACATAAACATTTCATTTCAAAGGGTGATATTTACATAATATATCATATTTGGTTATCAAATTATAAATATGAAATTTCACGAAAGCTTGCGCGTGAGAAGTTGACTTATTGAGTAAAAATGCTCCTATTTCATTAGATGTTTAATATTTTTACATTCTGATTGTTGTGTGCAATGCCTCATTTTGTTTGTTAAATTTCCCGAAAATGGTTTTGCCCTCGCTTCTTGCATGTTATAGTTAAAAAAGTGAAATTTTTTTTAAGAACCTGTTATATCGCCATGAATATAGGTAGTCATCTCATAAAAATTGACACAGATAATAAATAGGAGCTCTGTCATCACATGCCAGATTGCATTTTAAGCATTACTTTGTACATAGTGATCCCAAATATTTCCATTTTTATTAAATTTTTTATGGGCCATTCTTCTACTTTTAGAACAAAATTTTCACTAAAATGGAGGAGATAATCTTGGGCTGGTGAAATGCAGTCGCCTCGTTGCCATGGACAACCCTTTTTTTGACTCTGTTTTCAAACTTTAAGGAAACTCAACATTTTTTAATTTTAATATTTTGGTGAAAAAACAGGTGCCAGAATCGGGTTCTGATTCCACTCCTCATGTAAGCTAACTCTGTCTTGCCATTTTTAATCCTACTCCTCTCGCCCCTTTATGAGACACTGTGTTGAATCAACACACCATTAGGAGATTCACACTGCTTTTCACAACTTAGTGTTAAAATAGTGCACCACTTTATGGAATGGGTTTAAACACCTCCCATTTGCGACCTGGTGCCGATTCATGATGCTGGTGTAATGATGTATCGATGGGGAGGGCGTAATAGTTTACAGTGAAAATAATGAAAGTGGTTTCACGATGTTCAATTTAAACAGATGTTTCTTGATGTATCATTCTATCCTAGTAAGCATATCATTTTTATGCAGAGAATTTTATTTTCTATATTCAAGTAATTTGCCAAATTAAAAAAAAAAAAAAAAAGGGGGGGGGGGGGGGGAGAATACTGGAGACCCATGTTTTTCGAATTCCTGGAGCCCTGGATATAATACATTCTTCATACTTCAGAAGTTTCACGATGATTCGTCTAGTACTATTTGAGATAGTTGAAAAGCATCAGAAAATGAAAGTGTCAGGTCATTCATGAAAAATTGTGTACCAATGGATGAATGGGGCACTAAAACTAGTCAATAACCTGGATGAAGGAATCTTCTCAGAAATGAGTTTAACTCGGATAGACAACATTTTATTTGTTCACAGTCATTCGTTTTTCATACAGCATCCTCCTGATTACGTGTAGAATTCAGTTGCTGGTTACTACAGATAAACTGCAAGAAAATAAAAAAGCAGGAAATGAAGGTTCAATGAGATAAAAAAAAATAATCGAATTGAATTGCATATAAAACAGAATATAAACAGTGAAAATATTCACAAAAAAAAAGAAAAATATCTTGCATAGTAAAGAATGTAAAAACAATAAAGAAAAAAGTATGTTTACAATGAGGACAATCCGTAATCTAATTTTATGCACTCAATTATTAAAGGGTACTGCAGACATGCCAAAATTTTAATTTACTCTGGAACACTTTTTTTTTTTACACCACTTTATTTGAAGAGCAATTTTCTCCAATATGTAATTATATGATTAAATAAGAAGAAAATACCATTCAAGAAAAGTGGTGTGGGGAAAAAAAAAAAAAGATGTGTACTACCATTGCTCCAAAATAAATTAAAATCTTGTCAAGTTTACTACTGTGCTGTATGAAAAATAAAACAAAAGCAACACAGTTATTTATAGTTTTCTTCTTTAACCCTTTATTTACATACAGACAGAAATTGTGTTTGAAACATATATTTTTAGTTACTAAAGTGCATTATTTAAAGATAGATGCGTTAAAAATTATGCATATCACCTCATCATAACAATTAATGAGAATTTTGCGAGGTCGTTCTTTAGTGTACCACTGGTACATAGAGGTCGAAAACATTATTTCGACATGAAAAAAGTGTAGAGAAATATTTACTCTTTATGTTCCTCATATTTTTTCTAAGATTAGTGGGATATTCTTGAAATAACATAGGAATTAATTATAACACACATGAAGATCGTGAAAAATATCAAGCAAAAACAGCAAGTGCACTCCTTATGGGACAAAAATGGCTCTATGTAAATCGTCTAATGCTTTGTAGTGAGATTAAAGGGAGGTACATCTGTTCCCTTCTTATAAATATCTTTGACATTTCTTCTATAAATTCGATTTTATACTCTTTTTAAAGTAACGGTACTTTAAAGTACCATCAGTAGATAAAGGGTTAAAAAAAGCTGCTATTTGTTTTTGTTTGTTGCTGAGAAAACACTCCTCTCTTGATCAGTACCCCTTTCCTGCACTCGAAAATAATCCACAATGCACTGAATAACACACTTCAAGCGGAACCAGCACCCCTCTTGCTATGTCACTACTATCAAGCCCTTTTATGCAAGTCTAATTATCACCACTCTCTACTTCTCTCCGGGAAGTTACCAGATTTGGAAAAAAAAAAATTTTGTAATTTTTGGAGAAAAATATTCTTTGTGAGTAAATATTTGGAGAAAATGGAAACGTGGGGCACTGTGGAAAAAAGTTTCAGGAAAAAATAAATTCTTCGGGAAATTTGCAGAAAATCGAAAACTTCTTTTTTTCAAATTAAAGATGGTAATGTACAAATTTGAGTCATTCAACTGTTGACAATCAATTCAACTTCTTAATTTTCATACAGGGTTGCCATTCAAACAGGAGAATGAAATTCCCTGACTTTTCCAGAAATATTTTAAGAAAATTCCAGTCTAACCGTATATTGAGTATTGGTTGTGTTAAAGACAAAATCAGATGGTATCACTCAAAAACACAAAAGTTACATGTAATAAAAGTTATATAGAGGGATAGCATCTGTTGCTTATAAGCGAGATAAGAAACTTCTTTTATGAACGGAAAAGGGTGGGGGTGTTTAAAACAAATAGCAGAAGCTAAGAGGGAAAAAAAAAAAAAAAAAAAAAAAAAAAACACAGAAAAATGACCCTACATTAGCAGAAAAATTGTTTATTTTTTGACAACCATCATATGAAATTTCCTGACTTTTCCAGATTCTAGCTGAAATATTCAAATTCCCTGACTTTTACAGTCAGTTTTCGAATTCCCTGATTATTCCAGGTAGCGTGGCAACCCTGTTCATAGTATACCATTTTCTTTGGATGCTGCAATGCATCAATCATTTCAATACATTTTTAGAACACATAAATTTGGAAAAATCAGAAATCCAACAATGTCTATTTCTCGCCAATGCCAGATTATCGATGCTTCACTGTACAATATTTGGCATGACATTGCTCTCATTTTACAGTCGACAGGCTACATGAAATAAAATATAAGAAATAACGTAACAATAAAACGTATAGTAGTATTGTTCATATGTAATTGCAAAAATGATTCTCTGATTTTTTCGATTTTTTTTACATTATAGCTCCCATTTTCACACTAGTTTTTGACAGTTTTCATCAGATTTTGACACCTGTTGGCTGTCATATAAAAAACTAGTTTTTGACATAAAAAAAAAAAAAAATAAAACTTTGCAAACAACATATATGGAATAAATTGTCCCAATTTATAGGATAGCTTCATATAATATGTGCAACATATGCTTTAAAGCTTGATTGTACCTTTCAATTAAACTGCAGCTTTCCGGTGTTGTCTTTAGTCTAGCACAAAATTCTTGGGTCAATTTTGATACAAAATTTATCGAAGCAGGACACTTTGGTCCTGCTATTTTTTTTATGACTTTTTAAGTATCTATCAGATTTTTAATTTGATTGCATATTTGCTGATTTGGGAGAAATGAAGTGCTCTTAGATTATCTTTAATTAAGAAATGTCAAGTAGGTAAATATGAAACTTCTACATTATGATTATTCCTTAGCCATGTAGCACCAGCGGCCGAGCGGTTCTGCGCTCAAAGCTGGTAGATGGGAGGTGCCGGGTTCGATCCCAGGTCGCGCTCATCGACCTAGCTGTTCGGAGTTTTCCGTGGTTTCCTCCGAAACTTGCGTAAATACGGGCTAGGACCCCTTAGAAAGACCCCCACGGAGGGCATTCCCCCTCTAGGCCTAGGACACATCAGGAGTCAATCGGCCTTAAATACTACAACCAACCAACCAACCTTAGCCATGTAGATGCAGAAAATTCTGGTCCCGTTGATTTTTTATGAATGTTTAAGTATATTTAAACTTTTTAAATGTAATTGCAGAATTTCCTCATAAAATATTAAAAAGTCTTTTTTTTTTTTTTTTTTTTTTTTAAATTCAGATTTTTAATTACTACTTTTGTTTTCTATATGTATTAACTGATTAACTTTATCATCTCTGTTTGCATTTCATATTGATGTAATTATGAATACATATAATATGGATGCCATTGTAAAATTTGTGAAATAAATAAAAACATAAAAGGATTCACGCTAACTCCCTCCACGTGGGACAATTGGAAACTATTTTCAAGCATTTTCTTTCTTAGATAAGGCTAAAAGTTAGCAATCTTGAAAAGAAAAAAAATATATACAAAACATATATATTGCAACACCAAGAAATAAAAATTTTAATATTTTCTTTTACGCTTGAATTACAGCAACATAAAATTTTTAATCTCATTTTATCTACGACTGTCGAAATTTTAACTGAAAATAAAATGTAACACTATAAAATTGTAACCGATGTAACTCATCCTGAAATTCTCACAACTTTCCCTACCCCCATCTCTTCAAGTCAAATGACAAGAACTCGAAACATGAAAGAAAACTCCCCCTCCCCCCCTATAATACTTTGACACTACCCCTGATATCGGGGTAAAAATGTGGGACAAAAACGGCAGGACCAAAGTGTCATGTACCTTGGTATCCCTGTTTCCATAAATATCTCTAACACTGCATCCCATGTTGTTTTAGCTGTAATAGTTCTCAACGGAACTGCTTCTGGCCACCTAGAATATTGGTTGACTACACATGATACATTTCTGTGCTGCCAATCAGGGCGTGATTCCACAGTATCTGCCTTCACAGCTTCAAAAAATTATTTTTGAACTATAATCATGTGTTATATATCTTTTTAAAGCTAGAAGTATCTTCTATCAAAATTTATTGCTAAGATATTTTTATGACAAATAAAGATTTTCAGCATTTTATTTGTTAGATCACAAAAAAATATGTTACGTATGGGACATTTATTTTTTTAAAATAACTTAAGAAAAAAAAAAATTTTTTTTTTTTTTCATTTTTTACGTTGCTGTGTTTTTGTTAAAGAGCAACGTGATAATTAATTGCAAAATAATAAAAATTATACAATAATTTCTTAAATTTTTCATTATTTAACTTTTATGTTGTCCTGTATGTAACAAATTACAAAATATTTTTAAAATTTATTTTTATAATATTAATGACAATTGCATAGTTTTTTGTTTTTTCTTAGTGTACAATACGAGCATACTAAAACACCCAATATTATTTTTAAATCTTATAGTTATGAGCTAATTTGATTGAATAAAAACGTGTTACATACAGGACAAAATATTTTACACTGTAATTTTAAAACTGTATAAAATTCATACATTTCAGATATTGTTCATCCCTTTTCTATATAGATGGCAGCACATTTAAAATAAGTTATAACTTGTAGTTATTGCAATGAATTCAGTCATTCTGTGTGCTTGTACATGCATGTTAGAGCAAGATCTTTAAAATAACTGGGTTTTTAAAATTAATGTTAGTTTTGAGATTATTTAGTATCAATATTATGAATACATTTTGAAAGTAATTGTTTAAGTAAATTATTTTTAAAGCAAAATTAATCTTTTGTTCTTATCAGATAAGAAAAAAAAATGGCTCCAACTTCAGCAGTAAGAGTGAGAAAACATCATGAGAAAAAGAAAATGGATGAAGATGCTTGGAAAGCTGAAAAGGCTAAAGAAAGAGAGAGATTTAGAAATTACAGGCTGAAAAAAAAGATGAGTCTCAAACAGTGCCCACAACATCCAGCATGACTCCACAAGTCTTAGGAAAAGCTATGAAGAGAATCAAAACAATTTTACCACCAACACCAACAAAGCAAATTCCTATTATAAAAAATGTTATTCAGAGTTGGTCTCCAAATAAAAAACAGATTCTTTCCAAAGAGCTTAACTTGAATTACACTGATGCAAACGAAGCTGTGATGAGGAAGAAAAGAGCAGATGCACTTTCAGAAGATGATAAAAAGAAAGTAGCAAACTTTTATAAACAAGATTCAATTAGTAGAATACTACCAGGAAAGAAAGAGTATGTTTCTGTTAAAAATATCAATGGAAAGCGAATAAAACTGCAGAAACGCATTTCAGTCATGAAAATTAAGGAAGCTTATGAATTATTCAAAGAAAAATTGAATATCTCAATCGGATTTAGCATGTTTGTTGCCCTTCAGCCAGCTGAAGTTTTTCCAACTTCTGAAAAAGATCACGAAGTTTGTATGTGCATTTATCATGAGAACACTGAATTGTTAATGGATGGACTGAACAAAAATGATGCTTCATTTAAATTTCCAGCTAGCGCAGAAGCAGTATTAAAACAAACTATTTGTTGTTTTGATTTTGACAACAATAAAACAATCAACTGCTGCAAAAGAATTTGGAATGACTGTTCAGTTGAGGTCTTTGTAGATAATATAATTGATTTTAGCAAACAGGGTATAGATGAAGGAATGGAAATTAAGTTTTATCAGTGGAAACATATAGAAGGGAATATGAAGAAAGAATTGTTTGTGATTTGTTTCAAACAAAAGAAGAGCTGATCAGTCAGTTACTCCCTTTTGCATTGCATATTTATACTGCACATAAACAACATGCAGAATTTAAATATTTAAAAGAACATTTGCAAGTCGGCGACATTATAGTTCATGAAGATTTTGCCGAAAACTGTTTACTTAAGTACTAAGGAGAAATAATGGCTGCACATTGGAGTGCTACACAAGTTACTTTATTTACAAAGACTTAAGAATTAAAACATATGCTATTGTCTCTGACGAAATAAATCATACGAAGGAGGCTGCGATACTGAAAGACGTTAAAGAAACGACAGGACCTGTTAATAATGCTCATTTCTGGTCAGATGGTTGTATTTGATGCTGCATAAAAAACATCATAAAATTAATGCTGACTGGAGTTTTTTTCAGAACTGCGCATGGTAAAGGTGCCATTGACGGCCTGGGAGCTGTGGTAAAAAGAAATGTTTGGCTTGCCACATTGTGAAAGCAATATAATATAAATTCTGCGGAAGAATTTGCTAAAGCTTCCCAAAAAGAAATGACAAATGTGAAGATTAAGTGCAGAAGATATTAAGATTCTGATTGACAAGATGGACAGTGGAAACAAGCAAGTCCAGTTCAAGGTATTCTTAACATCCACTATGCAAAATAGCAGAAATCTTGGAATCATTCTTGTTTCGTTAAAAATAAATTGCCTGATGAAGAAGTAAAGCTTTGGCTTCCTTCTACATATAAAAAATAGGATGAAGAGGCTTTGACGCTCCCAATTCAGACATCTGACTGGGTAGCTGTACTACAGGATAACCAGCAGTGGCCTGGTGTAGTTGAGTCAATAGATGGTAATTTTCTACATTTGTCATTTGTGAAACCAGTGGGAATTAAATTCACTTGGCCAAGCATTTCTGAAAAAGACAAAATTTTAAAGAAAAATATTTTGACAAAACTTGAAACTGTCCCATTAACAATAGAGGATATTTTTGTTTGTCAGATAATAATGTAAAACGAATAGAAGATCAACGAATAGAAGATACATCAATATGCTGGAGCTTAGATAAAGTTCTTTACAATATATGTTATATACTTAATATATACACAGCATTTCAGAAAATTTCATATTTATTGTCTAAAAAATGTATCGGATTCTAATAAATTGTGTTAATTTCTTTATTTACTCGTTTTATGTGTTTCTTTTGATTTTTAGAGCGTTAATTAGCTTTATACTTCCTCTAATTAAGTTATTTAAATAATACATAAAATAATATTAAATAATTATAAAGTATTGCAATTTTGATTCAGATGTCTCGTACGTAACAATGTACCTTGTCCTGTACGTAACAAAGGAAATTAATTTTTTAATAATTAACAGTGAAATTTTCAAAATAATTTTAACTGTATAAAACAACTTTAACTTTCCCTTTAACCCACTGTGCAGTTTAATTATGAAAAAAATTAAAAACTTCAGAGAAAATCTAAATTTATTTCAGTATTAATTTTTTTTTTTTTTTTTTTTTTGACATCCCGTACGTAACAATATTAAATTATATTATTTTTTATTCTATTATCAACCAAAATAAAATTCACTTTTAAATTAGTATAATTTAAGAATGCAAAATGTTTAAAAAAATTTTAAGATTTTTTTACCCTGTGAAAATGCTGAAAATATATCTGAATAAGAATGTGATTTGTCCCGTACATAACATGCAAATACTGTGGAACAAGTTTAGGACCCATTGAATCAAATGTTTAAATGGAAATTGTGCTCTGTGGGTAATAGGTATTTGATCACCCTTTCTCTCCCTGCAACGTAATTGACAATCCCTACAAGATCTACAGTATAGAATCCCTGCATTCTTCAATATCATGTGACCTATAGTACAGCTGATAAACAGAATGACAAATCTTCTCCGTTTTACACATGCCCAAGTGATTTGCATAAACAGACGAATGTGCTACTTTTTGACATTCTAATTTTTGGTACTACTCATTGACAAACATTATCACCCGAGACCTTGTCAGCATGATGTATTAAATGTAATCCATTCTATATTACTTATTTTTATTTTGTCTAGCAGCTTTAAAAACTTCACATAATGTTTCAAAAATTTTCTGTTGTTTTCTTAAACTATTAACATCTGATAATTGACCTGCATTATCCTCTGACTCAAATTCGTGATTCATTCCTCCTTGCACACTACTCTCTCGAATTATATTTGCACAGCTCTCATTTTCATTTTCCGTGTCAAGGATTTCCCTTTTTAATGTGTCAGTACCTTATATAGACAGACTACACCACCAATAGGTCTTCCCATTATAGTGAATGTCTTCAACATGAGGGTGTAATCTGATACCTTCATCCTTTGCGGTCAGCTCCGCATGTCACGTGACATAGACTTGAGGGAGATTCTTCTATAAGAAAGCACTTACTTTTGTAAGAATCAAACAAAAAATTCTCCCCTTCAAAATGTTTTTTCACAAAAGAAACTTTTTTATAATTAATCTATGACAACGATGCGTAAATCTAAAAGTATGTGTACAATACAGAAATAAAAAAAACTCAAAACTACATTCTTTCCTAAGGAAAAATCACATAATATTCATTCTCGTCTCTCTCTCCAGGTCCGCATCACGTGATAATTTAGCTGGGGAAGCTAGCTCATCTCGCAGACAGATAATGAGGCGGATGCGTGGTCTATCTATATAAGGTCTATGGTCAGTACCATCAAAGTTTTCCCTGTCATTTTTTAGTACAATTTAAATTCATACAATCATCTCTTGTAATAATTCTTCATCTTTTCAATTTATGGCTGACTTCAGCATCTCATAAATCACAGAAATTTTTAATGGGACTATTAATTTATTTGCAACTGAGAATAAAAAGTCACCATTACCAGACAAAAAAAAAAAAAAAAAAAAAAAGGGAGGGTTAGGTTTTAATGATATCTGCAATGTTTTTAAATCAGCTACTATTTTATCGCCAAATGCGGATATAAGTTGGATTTTTGAACAATACTCCTTTTCAAAAGATTGTGGTATTCAGTCTGAGTTAAGAATGGACAATATCTAATCTCGCCGACAGCCGTGGCCCATGTTATTCTACGGGAAAATTTGTTTCCACAATGACTCATTACCTAATGAATATTTTTCAATTCTGTTTTCACAGTTAGGAAATTTATAAGTGTTAAATTAGTACTTGTTTTTGAAAAATTGATTTTTTAAATTTTTAGTATTTCACTTTGTGACTAGAAAATGAGAAAAGTGCACTTTTGGACTCAAAATTAAAATGTAAAAATTTAAAATGAATTTTTCGAAAAGGAGTACTCATTTAATGGTTATGAATTTTCTGACTGTGAAAACAGAATTAAAAAATATACATTAAGTAATCAGTCATTGTGGAAACAAATTTTCCCATAGAATAACATTAACCACAGCTGTCCACAGGATTAGGTATTGTCCCATCTTAATGATTGGCATTTCTGTTCTGCTATCGACTAATGCTTTTATTTGTTTTTCCTCCAACATACATATTCTAAAGGCTGTCTATCAATTGTATTATTATCGAAACAGCAGTTTTAACTTTCACAATCAACTTATCTTCTTGATTACAATTACTGATGCTGAATCTTTTTCAAAATTGGATTTTTGAAACTCCCTTTTTATTTTTATTTTAATTAAGTGGGCAGAATCGTAAATGAACTTCAATTTCACAAAAAATGCATTTATTCTGACTGTTATATTTATTTCTCATAGGAGGTGGTACCTATTTTCCATCAGTGTGATTTCCAAATTCAATTTAATTTTTAATCTCGAAATTTTGATGGTTTATTGTATGTTACAGCAAAAGATCTACCTTTTGAGGTACAAACCAATTATCAATTGACTCAAATATGGATGATGCTAGAATTGTGAGAACCCCTGTTCTCGCTTAGCCATCTTGAATAAGAAATTTCATACACTGCTAGGTTAGGGTACTCAGTGACTTTTTTTTTTCGTTTTTCATGTGCATAATAATGATGGATGCAACAATTTCATGCTTTTATTTCCTGTAATCATATATTTTATTAAAGATTTTTTTTTTTTTTTTAATGATAATTTAGTTTGTTTTTGATGTACCATTTTTGATTAAATTGATTATTTTTGATGTATTTAGATTGCAACGTAAAACTTATTGAACCTAAACCTCAGATATTTATTGAATTTCAGGATCTTTGAAATGTATTATTTTTTAAATTAAGTTTTGTGTCCGTTTTCTCCTTTAAAATTTTTTATTTGAACTTAGCAAGTTGTTGGATTCTCTAAAAAATGTGCCCTATTACATAGGCGATCAAGGGTTGCAAATCAGAAAATGATGGGAAACATCATCACCTGCATGAAAATTTGAAAAACTTACCAAAAAGCACTCCTAAACTAGGTTCTCCTTCATCCATAAATTGTATAGGTAAATCAGCATTTGCCAAAGGCGTACGGATTTAAAGGTCCCCCAAAATTTTGTAATATGTTTTCACCTCAATATTATCATTTTTAGGACCAACAGGATTCAGACTAAATAGACCACTTGAACATCTTTGTGTTCTTCTTTTTTTCTTTTTCTTTCTGGCAATAACCTAAAGAAATATTTAAAATAAGTTTAAAATATAGCTATACTAAAACTAAAATGAAAACAAAATATGCAAAAAAATTTAATATAGTAACTGCTCCCGAGGAACACAATACAGTTAGCACCTCTATTTATATGAAAAAAAAAAAAAAAATGTCCTGTTGTCTTAATTAATCCATTAACTGCCCCAGGCTTTTTTTCACATGTCTTTCCTTTGTATTGCACTGCTGCAAGTGAAACACACAACTGAAGCGAGTCCCACGGCTCTGGAATGCAATAAAATGACCTTAAACGCGACCCTGATAATGTTTTCAATGGATTGACTTATTTCAGAAAAGAGGGGTGTGGGAGGAATCTGAAAGGGAATGTTTCTGGAACAGTGAAAGCATTATATTACATGTGCTTGCGTGAAACACAGTGGCACTGGGAAACAAATCTCGTAAGTTTTCCTCGGCAGGTAGGTTTTCCTCGGCAAGTAAATTATGTTTTGTGTTGAATTTATTTAATTTTAATAAAAATTATCCATTGAAAATCGGTCCAAAATTGTGGTCATTTTAGATACTATGAAATTTTTGTTCAATAAAATGTTATTGTCCATTCCTAATTCTTATTTTCTGTGCTTTATATAGATGTAAGCACCATTTAAAAGAAGTATTCTTACTTCTTAATAGCACATGTTTTGTTATATCCTTTTGAAATGGGTAGTGTTTTCATTCATTTTATGGTGTGTGAAGAAATTCTTAAGTTTAAATATTGATGGTACATCAGTTCTTTAATTTAGTATTGTATTCAATAGCATCACACCAGCGGCGTAGCATATCTTTCTGCCGCCCGGGGCAGATGCCACATTTGCCGCCCCCTTTCTACACCCAGAGAAAATACGACTATTATAATTATAAAATTTTCCAAAGCAGATAAAATGTTAAATTAGATTGGTTGATTGATTAATGTCGCACTAGACTGAACATTGGGCTATTGGTGACGGTCCGGAAACATGGCATCATGATTTTGATTCTCTACGGAGGGATGGCACTCGCGTTTTAATAGCCCGACGACCTACGCAGGAAGTCCAGCACTTGACGGTGACGTCGTCTCACCCTCGGCCTCTTTCGTAGACCAGTACAGAGGCATCCCACTCTGAAGCACTAACCACGATCTACGCTACTTCGCTTTCGGTGTTCTAAGCTGAATCGAGCTTTACCAACTTGCCCACTATCGGGGTTATTAAATTTAAAATTTACGAATTTGTAATATTTTTTTTTCTAAAATTTAAAATGATTAAAAACTGGAAAAGAAATTTTTTTTTCAATATATTTTCACTCAATGGTCGAAACTCGACCACTTTTCTTCAAAGCAAAGTAATTGCCTTCTCATAAACAGAATTAAATTGCAATACAGCAGTGCATTTGTCGGCCGATATGCACCCAAATTAAAATAGAATAGTTTTACATAATGTCCATATCATATACCATGTTTGGTACATTTATACACTACAGAAGTTGAGATATAGCCTTAACTTAAAAATGGAATGAATCACAACATAGCACACCACCTTTTGGGTGATATATTCCAACTGTTTATCAGGCAGCATCAATGTAAACCAAAGTCTAACCAATTGTTAATTGTGTTTAAATTCCGCCTATTGATTCACGAGATACTGTAAAATTTCTCTAACGCATCATACACATGCAGACAAATAATTATTTTCTAGAAATAAGCGAGTCACGTTTGGGACATCTTAAAACGTGCAAATTCATCGAAAACCGGAAATAAAAAAAAATTCACGAATCCAATACTTTCTTCTATACCATTTTAGATGACAGTGCCACCTACCAATTAACATAAAAAAAATTAATGAATATATTTCCTCATAAAATTCAGTGCAATTTTCATCAACAGATGCTGAGATATAGCAAGGAGAAACCGCATTAAAATATTAACAATAAAAATGATTTTTGATAATATGTATTCACACATCCAGTTTGTTACATTTATACAGGGTAGAAGCTGAGATATAACTTTCCCGTAAACGGAAAATATTGCTCAATAGCAGCGCCACTATCGTCTGATATGCATCCAAAATGAATCAGCATAGTTTTACCTAAGAACCATCTCTTACAGCAAGTTTCGTACATTTATACACTATAGAAGCTTATTGTCGTCCCTAAAATGGGATTAAATTGCAACTTGACAGCGCCACTTGTTGGCCGATATGCTCTCAAATTTAATCAGCAGAGATTTATTTAATATATACCTATAAGTTTGGTACACTGTAGATGCTGAGCCTTTTCTGAAATGAGAGGAAATTGCAACGTGGAAGCGCTCCCTGTTGGATGAAAAGCTAATCGGAACCAATTCAAACCAAGTTCCAACCAAATATCAAGTTCGGTTAAATTAAGTCCATTGGTTCATGAAGTACAGTGTTCGAACTCAAAAAGACAGACATTTTCTAAAAATGGTCAAATTGAGTCTGGACAAAACGTGTAACTTCATCAAAAACCAGAAATCTATTTTTTTTTTTTTTTTTTTAAATCTTATACTTCCTTCTTATATAGGCAGAAGATAGAATAATAAATCCATTTTTATTTTTTTTAATAAGTAGTCAATTTCAGTTAATTCAAATGCAAGGAAATCTCAAAACGTGTAAATTTATCGAAAACCGGAAATCTTTTTTTAAAATCTTATACCTTTCTTCTTATACAATAAAGATACAATAATAAAGACAATAATAATATACAGAAGATACAATAATAAATCTTTTTTTTTTTATTAAGTAGTCAATTTCAGTTAAATGAAATGCAAGGAAATCTCAAAACGTGTAAATTCAGCAAAAACCGGAAATTGAATTTTTTTCCTTATCTTTTACTTTTTTTCTTATATATGCAGAATCTCTAGTAATAAATCCACTTTTATAAAAATAAGTTGTCAATTTCAGTTAATTGAAATGTAAGGAAATCTCAAAATGTCATCGAAAACCAGAAATGTATATATATATATTTTTAATCTTATACTTTCTTATTATATAGGCAGAAGATAGAATAATAAATTCATTTTTTTTCTCTGCCCCCTGCTCGCTCCGCTCACCAACCCCCGAACAAGGCTTCGCCTCCTCCCCGACTCACTTTATTTATTGACACATGCAGAACTCTGCTCGCCTATTCACTGCTTTCTTTCACTGAAAAGGAATATTAATAGTGCATGTTAGAAGACAAAAGCAGAAAATTATTTTGGAAATCCTCATATTTAATGTCAAATTGAAATATAATATATATATATATATTAATAGAAAGAAAATCATAATATCTAGACCATTTTGCATTACAGCTTTAGTATACGACCCTTTTCATTTCTTTTTTACAAACTTAAATCCGGACCACATTACCCCACTCGGTAGAGCACCGAGCTCGTAATTGGGAGATTGTGGGTTCGGTTCTCGAGCCGACCAAAGACCGTCGTGTACACTAATGGTGGCTGGTGCACGTAAAATATGCCGTGGCCACAATATCCTCCGTGTTCCCACCAAAATTATACCTCTGGGGGCCACCGAAGTTGGGGAGCTATCCCCTTCGTGTAGGACCAAAACTGTGGTAGCATGTCTCCGAAACATCCGTAGGGGTGCGTCCCAGATCGTCGCCAATTATCCATAGCGCAGTAATGGTGCGACGTTAATCACAACCTACCTAATTATCTACCTACCTACAACCATGGATCATATTTTAATTTTCCCGTGTACGATGATTAATTTTCTAAAAGTAGAGAAGAAAAAGTTGATATTTATTTTCTTTGTTTTTTATATCCATGGTTTCGGGCCGCTGTACCATAGTCGGTAAAGCGCTGAGCACATAATTGGAAGATTGCCGATTCGATACTTGAGCCGGACAAAGACCGTCGTGTATACTAATGGTGGCTGGTGCTCATAAAATCTGTCGTGATCGCAAAGTCCTCCATGTTCCCGTTCCCATCCCTACTACACCTCTGGGGATCACCAAAGCGGAGGGTGATCCCCTCCGTGAAGGTTCAAAATTGTGATGACATGTCTCCGGAACATCTCTAGGGATGCGTTCTAGACCGTCGCCAATTACCCATAGCGCAGTACTGGTGCGACGTTAAATCCAACCAACCTACCTACCTACATATAACCATGGATCATATTTTAATTTTCTCCTGTAAAATGACTTCATGACGGAAGAACAACGTCACTGGGAGAAACTTTTTTCAAAATGGCAAATAGAGTACCTTCATAAACATGTCGTTTTTAGTTAATAACTTCTTTAATTAAAATGATAGCAATTCCTAGGCGGCTGAAATGTCTTCCTTGAAGTTATCGGAACACATTGATAACTCTCATGACGCGAAGGACCCTGCCTTCTGTTAGAAGATGCTGTCGCAGGCAAAAAAAATTTGACACCAGTGACAGTAACTTTTTTTAATATATAGAGATAAGTAGTCAATTTCAGTTAATTGAAATGCAAGGAAATTTCAAAACGTGTAAATTCATGGAAAACCGGAAATCAAAAATTTTTTCTGAATCTTATACTTTCTTCTTATATATGCAGTAATAAATCCATTTTTATAGAAGATATAGTAATAAATCCATTTTTTAAATAATAAGTAGTGAATTTGTCTATGTGTATAAATAAAGAATATTTTTTTTTTTTAATTTCTTTAAATTTCTGAAGAATCATCATCTGTTTTAACAATAATGCATCTGTCTGGCAAATCAACGTCTTTTAATTGAACACGCCCATCTTCTATGCTTTGAGGTCAACTGTGTTGCCATTCGCGAGACACCATAGCGCAATTTTATCCCTGCCAAAAGAAAGATCGCCAAGATGGTTCCGAAACAATGTATGTTCTGTAAATACGCAACCAGGAAGACGAAGATTCATTAAAAATTAATATATATATATATATATATATATATTAAAATATAAATTGCTTTCCATGATTGTGTCACGTGCATATGGGGTGGGGTGCACTGTAAAAAATATGTCCTATTTGCTGCCAGAAATTTTCTGTAATTACAAAAAAATGCGTTCTGACAATGTAATTTTTTCGTAAATTACGTGTGTTTTCTCAAATTACAGAGAATTTCTGGCAGCAAATAGGACATATTTTGGAGATAGGAGATCTTATTGATTATTTTCCTCCCTAAATAATACCAAGATAAAAGAGAGGAAAGATGTCTTCAATAGATTAATTCTACAGCCATCGATGTTTCTTTACAATTTTTCGTCTCAGTGAATTGCTTTAGTCCCCCCCCCCCCCCCACACACACATATACTTTTTTTGTTTTCTGGTTAGCACAAGAGCAAGCGGAAAATTTTGGCAAATTTTGGAGGGGGGGAAAAAAGAAAAGAAAACAGAAAATTTTTTTTATAAAATAAATTTGAGCCGATAAAAATTCGACTGATATCAAAATTTGCCGCCCCCGGCAGACGCCCCCTTTGCCCCCCCTACGCTACGCCACTGCATCACACATGATAAAAAAAAAAAAAAAAAAAAAAAAAAAAAAAGCACAAAATGTAAAATTGTATTTGGGGAAAAATCAACTGTGTTCTTGGGAAAAACTGAAATTATTACCTGGCGACTCTGAGGCTAGCAAAATTCTATAATAATCTACAGAAGAGCTTGAGAAGAACAGTCTGTGTTCACAAAGATTAGTACCTAAAAGAAGGGGAGAGGTCTAAAATGTAAAACAAGAAAAGCAATTTTGCTATCATTTTTTGATAGGAAATAAAAGCAGGGTGAAACTAACATGCAAAAACCCTGAAAACTGCTTCTTGCATGCAGACAAAAGAAAAAAAAATCAATGATATGTCATACATAAGCGGCATTTTCAGAGTTCATAATGCATTATGCAGCAAATTAAACATTAAAAAATGAGGAATTTCTATAAAAATAAAATAATTTAATATGAAAAGAGACAGTAAAAATTTCCACCCCTGTAAAAGATGAAAAAGAAACAAGGATGCGAATTTTTTGTTAGATAAGCAGTCAGTATTCAAAATTTCTGAGGAGTCTCAGAAAATTTTCAGTGCGAATGTCACACGAAAACATTTTAAAAATATTTGTTTACTGATCCTATGCAGTTTTACAGAAATGAAACACCTAACGAAATTATACAAGTTTCAATGCATTTCTAGACTTTCAAAATCTGAGTCTTTTTTCCAAAAAATGGGTCCCCACATAAATGAATTTATATATTACAGATATAAATTAAAATTTTATCTTACTTATTGTAGATGAAAAAAAGTTTTTTAGGAATTTTTAACCAGCTCTTTTTGAGATTGTCTTAAAACTACTATTATGTAGGAGATGGTTGCTGTTAAGAAACAACTGGAAACATTTAGCTCAATGGGCTCTGGAACCAGAAAAAAAAAAAAAAAGAAGAGAGAGAGAGAAAATATAGTATAATAGCTAATTATTATTATTAAAATAATTTTAAACTAGAGACATTTTAAAAAAATCCTTGAAATTATTAGCATTAAGAGAAAATAAGTTTTTTTTTTTAGATAAGCAGATTGATTACAAAATTTAGTTACACATTCCACTTCAAATCCCAAGATCCCCACCCTCCTTTAACCCCAAAATAACTTATCAATAAACTGTACTGATAACTTTAATAACATAAGAAAAAAGTAAAAGAAGTGTACTTACTCATCTGTAAATGAAATTACTATAATAATAATAATTTTAACATTCTGACATTAGCAAAAATATTTTATTTTTTGCTTAACACAGCAAACATATTACTTTTTTCTAATACTTAGGTTTTCTTAATAATAAAGTTTCTTGAATCTTAATAGAGACAAAATGTCATGTTCCTGTAATCACGTTCGTTCTTCCAGTTCATTTGTTTTGTTTTGTTCCAACCATAGGCGTAGCGTGAACGAAAATTTTTTTTTTTGGGGGGGGGGGGCACACATATATGAAAAACCAATAAAAAGTTTTTAAAAAGTTTCCTCTATGCTACTAGTATGGAAATATTAGATATTTATGAAAATTTTAGATCTCAATTCTTAAACAATTTTTAAGGTATGAGAAATCCAAAAATCATAAATTGATGTGGTGTCAGTGTCTGTGTAGACATCAACTTAGAAATGATTAATCGTGAAAACATCTAATTTTAAGTGACAAATTTTAGTTTTCACGAATTCAGAAATTAGGACAAAAATTTTACAATTCAAATGTTATTTTACGGCATCTAGACCTGAAAATTCCCTGTCATTACTCATTAAATAATACATAATTTTAAATTTTGTTTTCACATTCAGAAAATTCATGAATTTTCTAAATTTCGTCAATATTCCAACTTTTGAATTCGAAAAATGTAAGACGAAACTAGTTGGCATAGGTGGACTCTGCTCAGTTCCCCATCCTATTTATGTTCTCATAAATTTCTAGTGCGAGACATATAATCATGTTAAAAGAAATAAATTTCACCAAAGCTTGATACAGTGACAGAATAAAATCCCCACCTATAAGGCTATCCACTGTTCACTTCGATATATTTATCTTATTCTAACGTATTAATTTATTTTATCAGGTTCAATTCCATTGTTTAGTTTTCATGCTAGTATTTCCAATGCAATAATCCTGCTTAATTCATACTTGTATGAAAAATTTACCATTTCGCTATGTTGATAAAATCGTAAATTACGAAATTTTCCTATTAGAAAATTTGTATTCAATCATGTTCAAACAAAGTTTATGCTTAATTTTGCCTTATTCTGATATGTTAAGTAAATCGTAAATTCCAAATAACTTACGAATTTTTTTAAATTGGAAAAATCATACTCTTTGATATTCATGCCGGTATCCTAAATAATATTTTGAAAGTGGTTTGACACCTTTACGATGAATATATCCCTCAAGATTGACGTTTATGTGAAATTTTGCTCTATTCTGCCATGTTAAGAAATTCGTAAATTTCCAATAACTTACGAATTTTTTATATTGAAAAATTCATAGTCGTTAATATTCATGCCAGTGTCCTAAATAATATTTCAAAAGTAGTCTGACATCTTTACGAAGAAAATATCTCTAAAAATTGACGTTTATGTGAAATTTTGCCCTATACTGCCATGTTAAGAAATTCGTAAATTTCCAATAACTTGCGAAATTTTCAAAGTAGCATATTTATGGTTTTTGATGTTCATTCCGGCATCAAAACGGATATTTTAAAACTGGTCTGACATTTTTACAGTAAAACGTTTCCATTTAATGCACGTTTAAGTGAATTTTTGTCCTATTCTCTCATGTTAAGAAAATCGTAAATTTCTAATAACTTACGAAGTTTTTTAATTCGAATGTTGCAAATGAATAGGGTTCTTGCCAGTATCGAAAGTAATATTTTAAAACTGATCTGAGCTCTCTGCGATCAATTGTTCGTGAGATATTGTATAAACAGACTAACAAACTAACACACTAACAGACACCGTACAAATTTTGTCATTTTTGGATTCCTCACACCTGAAAACGTGTAGAAAAGTCAAAAAACCGAGGTCGAAATTTTTTACAATTACCTAAGTTCCCCACACCTATAGTATGATGGGGAACTAAAAATGGCAATGAGAAAAATTTAATTTTTCAGGATATTTCAGACACAGAAAATAATGATAGTAACGATGCAGAATATTTAAAATTTTAGTGTTATTTCCCATCAAAACCGAAAAACGATTGGGTAAAGGTGAAAAATTTACAATTTTGAAATAAAAATTTACAATTTCGGAATTAATTTATGTCTTTAAATGCCAAAAAATATTTTGAGTAAAGAAAAAAATCAATGAAATTCTGACTATTTTAATATTTTATACGGCTTTGGGATCAGTAGACTCTTATTTTATTTTATTTTTTTTCTCTCTCTCTTATTACTTTCTGAACACTATAGTGAGGAAAGTATTGTAATCATGTCAAAAATCCGAATTTGAGATTTTGATGTTTCTATACGTTTCGAGGTCCCCTGAGTCCGTTTTCACTATTTTACAATGACTTATGTGTGTGAGTGAACATGCTAGCGTCTAAACGCTTTGTTCGAATGAGCTGAAAGTTGGTTCGTATATTGTAAGTCACCCTAGTACGAACCCTATTGATTTTGGTGAATCTAGCACTTATAGTTTTTTTACAGGGACACAAAGAAAAATTACACAATTCAAAAATGCAGTATTTTGAAAAAAAAAAAAAAAAAAATGTAAAGATGACGATAAATCATTGATTAGCCTACAATAATGCTGATACAACTGCCTCTTAGGTCGATAACATACGGAATAGAGAAGAGAAGTGATGCTTTTCGTTCACATTGGGGTACTTCATATACATTTTTTAATTACATAAACTCATAATTGCTATTTCTTTTTTATTTGGGTCTTTTTTTTGTTTTGTTTGTTTCACGGTGTGTGGTAAGACAATTTTTTAATTGACTTTATCATATATCCTAGTCTAAAAATTTTTTAGGTTCTGAAAGATTGAGGGGGCACGTGCCCCCTCGTGCCCCCCCCCCGACGCTACGCCTATGGTTCCAACGAACTTAGAATGCAGCAGGGTGATGCGATTCAATGTATTGGCACATTTTAACTGGTAACTTTTACATATCAGGACTTCATTTTTGCATTTCAGAACTTTGTGTTTGTTTTCGCGCTGGTCACTCGTGTGTGTTTATCGTATATCGTATTAGAATTGCATAGAAATGTTTTTGGATTCTTTGAAAGAATGGTTTTGCGACCATTTTTTGAATTTCATTTTTCGGTTAAGCTTAGAGGGCACCCATGGGTAATTCGTTATGCAGTGATGCAATTTGGTGTATCGTACACTTTTTACTAATAATCTTTTCGCATTGAAACTTCGTTTTCTTGTCTTGGAGTCGGAACTTTGTTTTTGATTTTGCACCGGCTGCTTGTTTGTGTTTATCGTATGGGATAGGTTCTTTTTCCAAGGTAAAATGGAGTTTTAAAGGTTTTTTTTTTTTGTTTCTTCTTTACAGCAGAATGCTTTAAAAATATAAGGAAAATATCAGTTTTAAACAAGAAATATATTTTAATTTTTTTTTTTAATTCTTCCACTTTTATTTATTTATTTTTTTAAGAACAAAAATTACGCGTCGTCTGGGACCCACCACAAGTCCTGCTCCTGACTTTTCACATAATTTATGCGCTATAGCGCGTAAATGGCATCATTGGCATTTAAATGAAATTTAAATTCACCATGCTCTTTTACATAATACTGTAGTGGTCCAAAATGACATCTAAAAATTTTTATTATATATCATGAGACGTGGCAGTCTCTGTGATGCAGCAAAGCTCAAACGAAGCTTAGCTGCGCCACTATATAGACTGCTAACTTAACATAAAGGGAATTCAGAAATGCCAACATTTAATATCTCAGCAAATAGGAGATATCTGATTTTTTAACACTATTTAATGAACTTTTATGTTCCTTCCGATTCTATCCAGAAATTTTTACATTTCTACATCCAGTATATATTTTGAGATTTGAAATTGTATATTGACTTTAAAATGGAACAGGGTTAATGGTGAAATGAATTTTTCTCAAAAACGGCTCGGGCAAATTTTTAAAAATTGATACACAATATTAATTTCTTTTGTCTGAGAAGCATGACGTGTCCCGTTTTCCCCACAAGACGCCCCATTGTTTTTTATACTTTAAAAATAGAACTATATTACCTTGCAGATTACACTCTTTTCTGTCGCATCTCTAAAAAAAAAAAGAGTGTAATCCGGTTGGCATGTTTGAGGACACATACAGACTTTGCTTTCATCTGAAATATTCAATCTTAAATAGGTGGTTTTGGCTCCATCTATTGTCAATTGATGTCAAAAATAAACTTACAAAAATATAAAAATTTCTTTTTCTTTCTTTAATATATATATCAAATGAGTTATTTATTTAGGTATTTGTATTTTATATAATATTTGTTTATCAAAAATATTCATTCAATTCACATTGTTTTCAAGTTGATATGTTGTTAACTTTCAAAATTGCTTTTATTTTAAAAAGTGATTGGAATTTTTTTTTTTACTTTCATAAAAATGATAGGTATATAATGATATGCAAATATTTGTAATTTATTTAAAACAATGATGACTAGGTGATAAATCACTTAAACTATGGATTAAAAAAAATCCTCAAAACAGAAAAAAAAAAAAAAAAAAAAACTCATTAAGTTTTTAGTATATATGTATAAGTGTCTGTGTCTGTCTGCACTCTGGTACTCACACTACCGATAGCAGAGCTACAAAACTTGGCATATAGGTACCTAGGACCCTGTAGGTTTGCACATCATTGAGTTTTCGTATCTCAGCAACAGCTATTACAATACTTATTTTTTATTTAATACATTCATTTGAAGGCGAAATCTTTTTTCTCTTTTTAATTTATTATATTTATTGAAAATAAAATGGTAAAGCAGTGGAAAAAATTAAGTATATTAAATTAAAAACTTATTTATAATAGTTATGTTTATGTACTATAATTTTTATAGTAAAACAACTTTTTATTTTTCATTTAATTCCTTTAAAAGAAAAATCTTTCTTTTCTTTTTTAATTTATAGTATTTATCGGAAAAAATGGTAGTATATAGTACAAAGGATCTAACTGATTAAAATTCATTTGCTTTTCATGTATTTAATTCCTTTTAAAATAAAATCTACTTTTTATTTTATTTTATTGGTCGGAATCAAATCATAATACAGTATAAATAGCGGGGGCTGTAAAATACATGGTTCAAAAACTAAAACATTTAATAAATGCTGAGATACAGTCATCTTTAAAATCGTAGTTCTTAAATAATAGCTGATCCTACCTGTCGTCGATAAATACCCAAATGGAAGTTCCTGGGGAGTGGAAAACTGAACCTGATGCAGTGTGGGTGATGAAAGAGCTACCCAAAACGAGGTTTAAAGTGATTTCAATGTAATTTTATTTTTAATGTGATGTAAAGTAAAAAATAAATACTCATCCAGTTCTTTTGAAAATTCATTTAAATATAGTGACCAGTGAAGCGGGCGTAGCCTGCTAGTATATATTATATATATAAAAAAATGTTAAGCTGTATAAAATTTTGAATAGATTATTATTATTTTTTTAAATTCATATAATATAGTATAGTGATATTTTTATATATCCATATAATAATTCATGAAATATTTTACAAAGATTATAATATATTAAATTCATAACTAAAATTTCATGTTTTCTTTTTTCTAAATTTTATAAAATAATATAATAAAAATAATAATAAAATGGCTAGGTTACCAAACACTTAAATGTATTGAAAAAACTCTGAAAACAGAATTAAAATTAATAAAATAAGTAATAAAATATTAGGCATAGTGTAAGGGATCTGTCATCCCAAACATAGAGTTTGGACAAGAAACCAAGCCTTTTAATGTGATCCAAAGCAGTAGTCTGAAGAATTCCAAGCTTGGAGCTCACTTCTGTGGAAGTTAAGGTGGGATTTGTCCTGATCATACTGTAGCACTTCGTCATTGACACCTGACGGCCTTCCTGATTCTAGGTTAACCTTTCAATGAAAAATCACCCAAATGAAATTTCACAAACCCTCTTTGGCATGTTCAAGCTGTTACTCCAAACACGTCACACACGTTTTTTGTTGCCTCCATTGTGTTATTCCCTTTTTGAAACTTGTACAACATACAATGTCTTAAGTGCACTTCTTCTTCACCCATGGTGACAGTTCTACAAGCTTGAAAAAACTGACTAAATCACGAAAAAATACTCTACCCTAACTGTTTAAACCGGTTTCAGTCGATAATCGACAACGCATAAAAGTGCACATGTTCAAAAATGACAGAATTTTCCCTTACACCTAATAAAATAAAATGAATAAGTAACATCTTTATTTGACTTTGATTTAAACCCATAATATATTTTTAAAAATATTAATTTATTTGTTTTTGCATGATAATACTTAATTTTAACAAAATAATATATTTCTACAAAGCATACTGGTAAAATAATTAAGAATTATATAGTCTATTATTTTATAAATTATTTTGTTCATTAAATTTCTAGTAATAAACTATAGTACTACTTAAATATTTACCAATATAAAAGTTTCACTTTTTAAAGATTTTTCTATTGTTATTTATCTGTCTCTTTTTTACATCAGAACTATTTATCTATACCTAAAAATAATTCATGTTTCTTTCTTTCTATTATATAATATTGATATAAAATGAAATTACCACGCATGTGCAACCTTTAAATTAGAAATTAATAATAACATTGTAAATATTGTATACACTACTCTAAAAAATATATCATAAAATTTTTTTGGTTCGAATGATATTATTCAAACTATTAATTAACAGACAAAGAGGTTGAAATGGGATACAAAGATGTTTATTTCCATTACAAAGGTTTTTTTTTTTTTTTTTTTTTTTTTTTTAACTATCGCATATTTAAAAAAAAAAAAAAACCTGTTAGTCATTATTTAGTTCTTGTTTGTTTTTGAATATAGCCTTCCTATACAATATCCATAAAACATTAAAAGTGTTACGAGGTAAACTGCTGACTGTAAATTGTGGCAATTTTAATTTTTTAAATAAAACACACACACACACAAAAGTAAAATTACAAAAAGTAATTGTTTTCATGTTGTAAAACTAATCAATTAATCAGTTTAAAAACTTAAAAGTTGTGTGGCTGAACCCACAATAACTATTAACACTTATACTAAATTAAGTGATTTTGCCTTTGCTTAATAATTACTGTTAACACACACAATGCTACAGGAACTTGTGTTTACTAGATTATAAAAATCGTAAAGACAAATTGATTTAAACTCTTTTTGTATTATATAAAAAACTAATCAAGTTGTTCTGTAGGAATTTTTTTATTAATTTAATTTAATCGATTCTAGAAAATTGTTTCCAAACCAAAGTTCATACAAAGTCTTGCCAAACAGTGTTGCATACAAATTATTCAATTTGTTTCTCTATATCCAGTAATTTTCGGAATTTCTAAAAACTGTAAAACACGTCTTCGGCAATTTTTGAGGGATTTTGTTTAGTTAAGGAAAGAAATGGGTATGGTAGGGAAAGAGGGTGCACAAGGAGTCAGCCATGGGCAAATTTTAATTTTGTAAATGTGAAAATTGGAAAGCAACATTTTAACACATAATGTTTTTCCTCTATAATTATTCGTTTGTAAAATATGAAAGCAAATTTTTCGTTTAACCCTACGTCAGGAGCACTCATAGGATGAACAAAATCGGGCGCACACTGCCTGAGAGGCCAGGTAAATACTTTATTGTTAAAATACTTGTACTACAATCAATAAATTCATACTAATGCATAAAATTTTTGTTTATTACTTTCTATTAACTCCTAATAAGGTCACCATATGGGTGTTTTAGAAATAAAAATCATGTGTAGGATATTTAAAGAATAAAAACCAGAACGGGCCTCTCAGGCAGGGTGCACCCGACGGAGGGTTAAGTCCTCCTCCCGTGTCCCGAGAACATCTTTGAAATTCTAAAAACTGTAGAAAAAAAAAAAGGGGGGGGGCTTGATCAGTTTGAAATACCTTTGTTTTACTTTATAAAAACTAAACCATGAAGTAAACATCTGAATTTAAAACATTTTAAAATATACAACCTTTTTTATTCTTCATGTTACTTGCCGACTAGTTTCACATGGGGCGCCCCAGCTTGTTCTCCAGTGTTACGGTGTTCGAAGTTAGTTGAAACTGATGTTTCACTTCCTCTTCTTCTCTTTTAAGGACTCGGCGCCACTGCTGGTCGAGTAGTGCTCCATCATTGCCATTGCATTTATTAAAATTCGACAAATATTGTTGACAATTCTGTAGAAATATTGTCGAATTTTAATAATTGCAATGGCAACAATGGGGCACTACTCGACCGGCAGTGGCGCCGAGTCCTTAAAAAAGAAGAAGGGGGAGTGAAATGGCAGTTTCAACTAACTTCGAACACCATAACGCCGGAGAACAAGCTGGGGCGCCCCATGCGAAACTAGTTGGCAAGTGACATGAAGAATTAAAAAGGTTGTATATTTTAAAATGTTTTAAATTTAGATACCTTTGTTTTGTTTGGAAATTCAAACTGTAAAAATAGGGGGCAGTGAAAGGTGCATCTTTGAAATTTTGAACAATTTAAGTTCTTTTTTTAGTTTGTCAGAAATGTCTTCTATAAACAAACAGTTTTTTTTAGTAGGTATGTTTTGTTTGCCATTTTTTTTTTTTTTTTTTTTTTTGATTAAATATACTGAAAATAGCCTCCATTATGTTTCTATTTCAGGATATTTCAGGTTGTTTGATATCGTTTGATTTATAAAAGAAGAAAAAAAAAAAAAAAAAAAGAAAGAAAGAAATTGAAGTACCTTAGAAGGCAAACATTAAAATTTCAAGTAGAGGGGGAATTAAGAGTTCATTTAAAGTTCTACTTACAGACTCATATATAATATGCACGTTTTTTTACAATTAAAAAAAATTCTTCCGAGGCGTTGCAGTTAAATTGGGGAAGAAGATGGGACTACTCGCGACCCCTTAGAAAGACCTCACAGAGGGCATTCTACCTGTAGGCCTAGGATCCTAGTGTAGTCAATTGGCCTTAAAACTTACAACCAACCAACTTTAAAAAAGTATCACTGGAAAATTTTTAAGTGATAGTATCTAAAAGATTGCTCAAAGTGCTAAAAAATCCTTATTGTTTAAAATTTTAAAGTTAAATCTTCTATGTACACTTTTTACCCTTATAACCCAATTTTAGAACATGAGGCAAAGTCCAAAATCCCTTCACTACGTTTTAGAAAATTTTCAGGAATTCTAACGTGATTCCGAAATACTAAGAAGAATGTGGGAACTATGTACAGTATTTACTTTACTCTAACTACTTCTACTTAAAATTACTTCTAACTTACTACTACTACTAACTTACACATAGATTAAAACTGAATGCAAGAAAACATTTCTAAAAAACGTTTTCCCAATTAAAATTTTTAAGTGGTCTAAATGGTTGCCCACCTCCTATTTTCCCCACCTGAATTATTTTTTAAACCAAACAAAATCTCCCTCAAATTGATTAAGCATCTTTTTTAGAATTATTAGAGTTTCCAAGGGGGATCTGAACCCCACTATTAAGTGTGCTAGGTATTTTGGAAAATTACTGTCATATCCTTACAACATTTTACTTAATGCATCTCCAATTTAAAAATAACAAAATATAAATCTTTTATTCAATCAATTGACCATTTAAAAATTTGTGTTTAATTTTTCTTATCTAACCGAAATCTATATGGTGAATGGAGCTCTTTAGAAACTTATTCATTACACTTTTTTACAAAAAATTTCGTAAACAAATTATTTTTTTTTAAATGTCCTGTTCAACCGTTGAACTATTTCAGAAATTGAATAAATTGGTTCATTTTTTTTTTTTTTTTTGTATTTGTTGAAATTGTTTGTCATTTTTACACGATACCTCACAAACAAATGATCGCAGAGAGGTCAGACCAGTTTTAAAATATTACTTTCGATACTGGCAAGAACCCTATTCATTTACAACATTCAAATTAAAAAACTTTGTAAGTTATTAGAAATTTACGATTTTCTTAACATGGGAGAATAGGACAAAATTTTACTTAAACGTGCATTAAATGGAAAATTTTTACTGTAAAAATGTGAGAACAGTTTTAAAATATCAGTTTTGATGCCAGAATGAACATCAGTAACTATAAATATGCTACTTTGAAAATTTTGCAAGTTATTGGAAATTTACGAATTTCTTAACATGGCAGTATAGGGCAAAATTTCACATAAACGCCAATTTTGAGAGATATTTTCATCGTAAAGGTGTCAGACCACTTTTGAAATATTATTTAGGATACTGACTTGAATAACATACAGTATGAATTTTCTAATTTAAGAAATTCGTAAGTTATTAAAAATTTACGAATTTCTTAACATGGCAGAATTTGGCAAAATTTCACAAAATCATCAATCTTAAGGGATATTTTCACCGTAAAGGTGTCAGATCACTTTTGAAATATTATTTAGGATACTAACATGAATACCATAGAGTATGAATTTTCTAATTTAAGAAATTCGTAAGGTATTTGGAATTTACGATTTTCTTAAAATGGCAGAAGAATACAAAATTGAGCATAAACAGCCATTTTCAGGATCATAAATATATCAGACAACTTCAAAATAACATTTATGATATTTGTTTAAACATGACTGATTACAAATATTCTAATAGAAAAATTTCATAAGCTATTCGTTATTTAAGATTTTATCAACATAACAAAATTGAAAATTTTCCATGTAATTATGCATTTTGAGGATTGTTGCATTGGAAATAGCAGCATGAAAACTAAACTACAAAATTTACCCTAATAAAATAAATTAATAGGTTAGAATAAGATAAATATATCGAAGTGAGTGGTAAATGTATCAAATGTCCTGTGCTAGAAATTTATGAATATATATATATCAGTGGCGTAGCGTGACATTTGAATCTGGGCATGCTCTGAAGCCACCTATGGAAAGAACACTACTCATCAAGGCGATATCATTTCATCAGATTTAAGCGCAGATTTTTCCAGTTTCTAGGTTGGTTGGTTGGTTGATTGTAGGATTCAAGTTCGATTGACTACATATTGGTCCTAGAACGATAGATGGAATGCCGTCTGTGGGGGGTCTTTCTAAGGGGTCCTAGCCCGTATTTACGTGAGTTTCGGAGAGAACCACGGAAATCTCCGAACGGCTAGGTCGATGAGCGCGACCTTAGATAGAACCCAACACTTCCCATCTACAAACTTTGAGCGCAGAACCGCTCGGTCGCTGGTGGGCCTCCATTTTCTCGGAATCGTGTATAAAATTTTATATACAAATTTTGTCGCTTAAATTTAAAGCATGTATCTAAAGGACACTTACATTAACTTATTGAAGGCCGTTTTGTTCGATTCACTGATCGTTGTATTTAAATGAATTTTCAAAGAAATTTAATCACAATTTTTTATATCACTTTAGAAACAAAAACTAAAAAAGTAAAGAAAAGAAAGAAAAATGGTGAGAACCGGAAAGAAAAAATCCACTGAAATCGCTGAAAACTGGCTTCAGGTCCTCGCTGCTTTCTGCTGTGTCTTTCACAACCGTACTATGTCGGATTGGGGATCCCACTGCTAGCGGCAGCGCCTTAAGCGAGCGCTTGAATGTAGGTGCTTATCTGACCTCTGATAGTTCTTATACAAGAAGTTAACTGTTACAATTTTTAATAAAGTTAAAAATTTACTAAGTTTCCATATCATATTACCATTTGATTTCGATAGAAACAACCCATTAATAATAAACATTTCTCTTTAAAAGGAGGTATTACGCCTTTACATAAACAATTATTTTTTAAAGCGTAACTATTATGTGTATAAAAAAAAGAAAAAAAAAGTTTCGTTAAAGAAAAGATATAACCAGACTGAGAAAATGTTTATTATTCAAAATATAAGTTAAAAAAAAAAAAAAAAAAATATGGAAGCAGTATTAAAATTTTATTGTATAAAAACTATTTGATCGCATGACTTAATGCAAAAGAATGAAAAATAAATCGAATAGCGATCTTTATTAAGGAGTGCTTATGGATGAAAAGAAAAACATGAAAGTTATGTAAAAATTTAAGAAAATAAAGCAGAAAAAGTAACGGAATATTCAAAAATAAATAAATAAACAAACAAATAATTTAAGAAATTCAGATTCGAAAAATAAAATAAAATAAACAAGGAAAAAAAAAATTATGCACACCTGCAAGATAGCTACGCATCTGCCAATTCTTTGTAGATCTGAGATCAGTGGCATAACCTTCATAGTGCATACAGGCACACAGGAAAAAGAAATTTTGCTTTATTCATATTATAGAATAAACAAAATTTGTCATACTTTAATTCCTGGCGTAAGTCTTTGCTTAGAATAAGGTATTTGATTAAAAAAAAAAGGGCAACTTTTCTGGCACACAAAACAATATTTGGAAATTTATCGAAATTTTATTTTGCAAATTAATTATCCTTTTCAAATAATTTTTTTTTTCTTTTTTTAAGTTTTTTTATTACATCATTGTAAAATGAAGTACATAAGTTTTAATTTATCAATTAGTAGGCGAAACCATCTCTCCTCTATGCGAACATCTCTACCGAAACGAAATCCCTAACGCTTTAAAAATACCCCAAAACACCAGGATATGCTGTCCGAGGATAGCATGCCTTGGATCGTTTATACAGCGGAAATCCCTTTACTTTATATGAGTGAAAATTAGAGGGACCTTGAATATTCCCTAAAATAGCAAAAAATCCCTATATCAGGGCATGCTTTACAAAGGTAGCAGGACCTAAGCAATAACCGGTCAGCAGGAGAAAAGGGGGACGATACTGGTCCCCAGACGTCTCCTAAATAACGCGACAATAGTGAGAAAAAAAGCACTCCGATTTTTCCAGGAATAATGTAACAAAAGAAATTTCTTTCACTATAATTTTTCGAAACTGGATGGCGGATAATGTATAAATGGAAGCGAGTATTCAACAAAATTAGTTAAAATAATTTATTTTTAAACAAATTCTGTTGAAAGTTTAAACAATTTTTAGTGGGTATGCGGCGCATGCCTAGCATACCCAGAGAATACGCCACTGATATATATATATATATATATATATGATGGGGAACTGAGCAGAGTCCACCTATGCTACCTAGTTTCTTTTATTTACAGAATAAACGTTATTTTCAACATAAAATGATAGATAACATTTACTCATTCACATCTCTTATAATAATAAATATGAAAATATGTGTTTAAAAAATATTGATATTGAAATTTCAGCAACGCAGTGGCTACATGAAATGATTTTTTTTTTTTTTAATTCCACTGCAATTATTTTGCTTTGCATAATTGTATTTTGTATAATTACACATTGAAATACTGCTTTTAATTTTCAAATATGCTGTCAGATCACTTTCATTAAGCTTATATTATGTACTAAAATGTATTTATTTCAATGAATTATTTTATCTTTTGCATCACGCTATCCAAAACTGTAAGTAAAATTTATTGAAATGTCATCTTATCCAAATTAATTGAAAATGCATCCAAATAGATAGTGTGCTGGAAAGAAAACATTTGCAAAATGTTTATTTGTAGTTTTGGATGGCGGGACGCAAAAGATAAAATAATTCATTGAAATAAATACGTAATATAAGCTTAATGAAAGTGATATATTTGACAATTAAAAGCAATATTTCAATGTGCAATTATACAAAATACAATTATGCAAAACAAAATAATTGCACTGGAATTTAAAAACAAATCATTTTATGTAACACAACTGCGTTGCTGGAATTTCAATATCATTTCATTTAAAACACATATTTTGATATAACAGATGTGAATGAAAAGGTATCAGTGATAAAATGTTATATATTATTTTATGTTGAAAATAACGTTTACATTGTAAATATAAATAGAAGAAAAAAGCAAATTCAAAGTAGAAAAGCTATGTAATTAATGCTATATTAATTAATAGCAAAGCGTCACTGCAAATTTGCTATCATTATTCTTAAGATCCGTATTTCTAATTCTTATAGTCTACTCTCATAAAGTACAGTGCTGTGTCACAAACTTTTAACCCGTTAAAGGTTTTTTGTATTGATATCTATACACATTAGTACGCACCCGTGAAACGACAAAATTCAACTACGTTTTCATAGTGTTATACAAGTGACAGAGACTTTTTTTTTTTAATGATTTAAAAGAAAAGCCTTATGTTTTGTTGTGACCATTTTATTTTTAATGTTGATGGAATTTTGATTTTCACTTTCGGCACAATTTCTACAATCAAAAATCTTACCTGTGTTTTTCAATCTAATGCCGTAAGCGTTCTTGAAAAATCAAATGATAAGGAGATAGGCTACTCAGTTTGTTTTGACTCGAAGATTGAACAGGCGGTTGTTAACATAGAAACAATAAACAAAAGCATGGTAGTTCCCTTTTGTTGTCATAGTGAAGTGTGAGTGTGAGCGCGAGTAACGGCGATCACTAGTACGCGAGAAATCACCTCCATATTTGTTATTACGTCATATTACCGGAAGTTCCGGTTGTCATCGATCACCTGAGGGCGGAGCCAGAACCACACTTTGAGCCTTGATTGACATGCATCCGGGCTTGGACTAGAGATCCTTTTAGTGGTCCTGATTGGTTGAAATCGCAGGATGACGTAAATTTCGTCACGTAAGACGCTCATCTTTTATGGCGAGGTGACTTGACTGGCATTAGCGTTCAACCCACCTCGAAACCCGCTCGCCTGTCCGTCAAAAAGTATTCCCAATCAAAACACTCAATTATCAGAGTCCGGAGCCACAACAGTGGTGGATGTTTGCAGGGTGAAGAACTGCTTGCCACTTTTATGGATGGTGGTGCGCGTGGGTTTCGCTAAGACGCTCCTGTGTCTCGTCTAACGCGAGACAGGAGTAGGGGTGCCTAGTGTTTTTGTTTGTAGCATGGACGATCCCCAAAGAATGATGCACCCCGTATCTCAGCATACATCAGTGAACATGGTTCCACAACATGGCTATGGTATGCCTCAGCAGCCACATGATGGCACAGGACAAGCACCCCCCCATGAAACAGACGTTCGTAAACATGACATTTCGGAAATACTCCAACAAATAATGAACATTACAGACCAGTCACTGGACGAAGCCCAGGCACGGTGAGTAAGCGGCCGGCAACCACGGGCAAAAATAAATCGTAGTGCTTTACCCTAACCTTGTCGCTGGCCTTGAAAAATAACGAGCTGCTCAAGCAAATTGTGTGTTGTGTTGTGTTTTGGGCCTGCCATTCAAGTCATCTAACGTAGGCCTAATCTTTCTATTTCAGGAAGCATACCCTCAACTGCCATCGAATGAAGCCAGCCCTCTTCAGCGTGCTATGTGAAATCAAGGAAAAAACAGGTAAATGTTTCTTCATTTACGTTTTTTTTTTGACTAACTTGTTATCCGATTAATTTTGCCGAAACTGGAAGTACAAATTTCAACAACAAAAATGCTCTTTATTTTATATCCTTTCCTAAAAGGTAAACAAAACATTTTTACAACTGGTTGCCATTAAAGGAACACAAATTTTATACAAATAAACATTTACGTATTTTTGCAGACGATGATTTAAAAGTATACTATTAGAGCACTGTAACCAATAGTTAAAGTAGTAATAATAATCAAAACGATAAATATATACAACCGATACAAACTCCTTTTTTTTCATTCTTGCATTCGTCAACATTGTTTATTTCGAATTATTAGCTCCATCCGGGTGAGCATTTCAGAAATTCCAGGGACTTTGGTATAGAAAATAAGGCGACCAAATTTTCGAAACCCAATTTAAGGACAAATCATCGCAGCGTCCTCAAATCGAAGGGCCATTCGAGGGCAGCTAAATTATGCATTAATTTGAGGACAAATTTGTAAATTCGAGAATATTCGTCCTTAAATGATTTTCAAATTGCTGAGGACATAGGTCGGAATTCGAGGACTGTCCTCCTGATTCGAGGACGTTTGGTCACCTTAATAGAAAATATCTTTTTCATATGTAGTTATAATAGACAATGAAACGGTTTTGAAATGTATGTATGTCTCTCATCTGGAGGAAACTGTTCATTATTTCCAAATCTTACAGATCCAACATTATTCTGCAAACTTATCTCTAATTTTATTAGTTCCCTCTACTTTTTTTTGTACAAATTTATGATCCTCTAATTTTTTTTATACTATTTCTTAATTAAATTTATTCTTTTATTGTGTATTACATTGATCAGGGTATGAAGGAGATGCTTAGTAAACTAGTATCAAGACCTGTTTCAGATTCTAGCGACTCTAAAAAAAGCCCGAGTTTATTATTTTTAATTCTCTCAAAAATGCCAGCAAAAATTAAAAGATTGTTTAGTTGTGTTTAACGTCGCACTAGTACTGCACAATGGGTAATTGGAGACAGTCTGGGGCGCACCCTTAAGGATGGTCCAGATAAATGCCATCACAATTTTGATCCTCCCCGGAGGAGATCTAAAAATTAGAGGAAGATTTATTTATTATTTTGTTTTGAAAAATATCTAGAGTAGGGGTGCACAACCTTTTTGGCTGGAGGGCCACTCTCGCTGTTCATTGGGATATGAAAGGCCACAGACGAGATAATATAAAAAAAATTAAACAATGCAGATATATTTGCCGTGATATATATGTGCACACACACACACACATATATATACGCATGCATATATAAAGAGGTGCACTATCGTTATCATGTGCCTGTGTGCAGAACCTGAGTTTGTATCATATGTAAATGCTGATATAGGATACCAAAATAAGCAGTTTTAATGTAGGTATCTGGGTATGAAAATATCACTTTGAGGTATTAGACGGCACTGGCGAGATATGCGAGTTAAAATGCTTCTATGGTCATAATTGTCATTTTCCACATGAATTTCCAACAAAATGCATTGTGCCACCTTCCTGTTCTGACGTAACATGAACAACATGGTTTGCAAAAGTTTCAGTGAGTTTGACGAGGATTTGGTTGCTAAATTATAATAGCAACCAGGGCATAGCCAAGGAAAAGGGTGTGTGTGTGTGTATGGGATGTTAGTGCCCTCTGTTTGTGGTTACACCCCTATTAGAAACCAGCTAAACTATCATGATAGTAATCAGTCAGCAACTGCATCTACTACTGAAAATCTGAGATAGGTTGTATATTTTTGCAAATGTAACCCCCATTACATGTGCAGCAACTGAAAATTTTGGTGGTTATTTTGAAGTACAAAACTGTCTATCCTCATCCAGTAAAAGTATTTGAATGTTTTGTCAGTCTGTATTGAAATCACTCCCTGTACATTCTTTTAGCCGCTGCTCCAGTTCTGTTTGCAACCTCATAAATCATAAACTGTGTTTTTATCAGTTCTATAAAATAATAAGCATCATTCAATCTTTTTGTCTAGGTTTTTTTTTTTTTTTTTTTTTTTTTTAAATGGTAATTAATTACTACTATAAATTTGTTTCTTCATTATTAATTTTAACACACATAATTATTATTGTTTTTTCTTTTTAGACAGATTAAAATTAAAAAAATGGGGGGGGGGGGGAGGGCTTTAACTTACTGATTGTTACATTTTTCAGTTTTTAATCTTCTCAGATAGATAAAGATATAACCACTTACCAATCGATTAGTCTATGATTTTCATAATAAAAGATTAAGGAACATACTGTAGAACATTATTGAGAAACTAAATAGAAAAGTTAGCTTTCAAACAGAAATATGTATAAAAATCAACATTTTCATCCCCCCCCCCCTCCAAAAAAATAAATAAATAAAAGAAGTTTTTGTAATGCCAGTTTTTTGAATGCAACAAATAAATACTTTGTCTTTTTTATTTTTTTCTCCTCCAGCTGATGATTAATGCAATCTAAAATGCCAGTCCTTTGGCAGGCTGCAAATTGATGGCTACTGGGCCGCAGGTTGTGCACCTCTAATCTAGAGCATTAATTTAATTAAAATATTAAGGTAATAAAAAACAAGAGTAAAATTACTTAATGAATACTTTCTAAATTGTATATGTAGGAACAGTTTGCTACACTTTCAACAGTTTTTCAGCACTTACACTCTTTCTTAGTTTGTTCTAAGTAAAGTAGAAAAGAATAAAAATAAAGTCCTTTCTTTCAGTCGAAGTTGGAAAACAGCTCTGCAATTTTACAAAGTCACAAAACAGGGTTGCTACGGCACCTGGAAAGCAGGGAAAACTCAGGGAATTTGAAAATCTATTAAAAAACAGGGAATTTTCAAAATTTATTGCAAAAACAGGGAAAATTCAGGGAATTTTGAAATTTTTTGGAAAAACATAGGAAAAATTTTTCATAACCAAATATTTTTAAAAAAATTTAGTACTTTATAATGAATCAATTATGTGTTTTCCCGAGTATAGTAAGTTAATAAAATTAATATACCCTAAATATGTTCAATTAACTTGTAAACATGTTAGATTCTAATGCTGCATGATTACGTGTCATTTATTTTACTTCTAAAAGGGACAGGGAAAACTCAGGGAACTTTTTCTCCTGATTTGTGTAGTAACCCTGCAAAAGTTATTAAGTGTAATAAATCTCCATTTTTATGTCTTAGATTTTACATTTTTTTTTCTTTTTTCCTGAAAATTGTTTGATAACTCTTTCAGAAAACTTAACATACTTTCTTGCCCAGTAGCAGAAAGTTCTATAGCTGTCTGCGACAGGCTTTTAAGATTTCATAATCTGTCTGCAAACTTTGTGTGTAATCAGGAGTAAAAATGGCTTACACTCACAGGGATGGAACACGGGCGCAGAATTCATACCACTATGAATGTAAGAAAATTTTCTACCTCTTAGATCAACGATATTATAGGTATGGAAATTTCTTAAACAGATTCCGGTATGAATTCTGCGCCCGTGTTCCATCCCTGCACTCAAAAAGCCTGAAAGCAGCAATTTTGGGGGTGGGGGAAAGCTTAACAACAGTGGTGATCTCATGCAACAATACACAAATACAATTTTACTACTGAACAATGTTTAGTGCCATCTGCAACAATTATAGTTTAGTGCAGTCTGCAACAATTATACAAAAATAAGTTGAACTCATTCAATTAAATATTTTATAGCCAGGCCCGGACTGGCTCCTTTGGGGGCCCTCGGCTAAAAGTCTAAAAGGGGCCCCTTACCGAGGAATTTAGAGTGAATAGGATATTAAAATACATAATTTTTGAAAATTAGGCTAACATGCCTAAAAAACACATTCAGCTTTTTTGCCACATCGAAAATAGTTGAGTAAAAATGTAAGCTTCTTCTGATATAGTTTACTTATTTTCACAATAAATATTTATATAATTTTTTTATACCTTACCTAAACTGGTTTCATGTAAGATAAAATATATTTAGTTATTAATTAAAAGTGGTTCATTATTTAAAAAGGAGATTATGAATTACTTTTAGCTTTAGGCAAACCAATCACACTGTTGAAGCCATAATAATCTAAATCCTACTATAATACTTAAGTAAATACTAAAATGAGACACCATATTAATAAAATACTAAGCATATCGAATAAAATGTCCTCTTTAATTATGATTTAGTTAATATAAATTGTAAAATATATTTTATAACAAAAACAAAAATGTCTGTACAAAACCTTTATACAGTTATAGTGAACTAAATAACTCTCGTCAAGATCTTTACGTATACAATTGCGACAGCCATTTTAATTCATCACCAAAATAACATCGAAAGTTTAAAAGCCGCCAAGGGGGTTCTTATACTACCGCTGTACCGAAGAAATTTTCAGAAATGAATATAATAATCGTTATTATAAGGAATGAATCAGTTACCACATGCTTTTATATGGGAAAATAGATCCTGTTGTACTAAATTAAATTATGTTTTGTACAGTTTTTGTCTATACTTAGAAGACAAAAATTGGCTCAGTTTTTTCTCCCTGTAAAACCTATAATTTTATAGGGAAAAAAGGCTGTGAGAAAAAAAGGCAGCATTGTGCGGGCGTGAACCAGCCAGGAATGTGCAGAAACCAAATCGAGGTCCTGGGTGATTTCAATGAAATGTTTTTGAAATTTTGTTTTTTTTTTAATTTTTTGAGATTTTTATATAGATAACTGATACAGAATTTAAAAAGTCATTTAAATGTAGTGACCAGCAAATAGCAAAGCGGGTAAAGCCTACTAAAATCACAGTAAAGCATGGCGAGGTTTAGCTAGTTTTTATATGAAATGTATAATTTTCACCCGAAATTAAGAACCTCTAATTTTAAAAATTAACTTTAGAAAACTAAATAATAAAATTGTTTCGCTATTGGTTTTTCCGGTAGAAAAATGAAAACTAAAAGAATGTAATACTTTGACTTCCTAGATTATATTCTAAAAAAATAGCAAACAAATTCCACTATTAATGTAACTTTATTCGGAAAAAAGAAAAAAAATCTGGTGTAAAACAACCACACAACTTCCATATCCACTATTACACGTATATGTACTTTTTGGAGATAATGTGATCAGAAGACGTAAAATTCAGCTAATGAAATAGACAACTAAAAATTTTCCTGTAAGAGAAAATTAATACACGTTTACGGAAAACGCATGAAAACGTAAAGACATAAAATAGAGTTTACATAGCAAGGGGGGGGGGGAAGGCAGAGTTTTTTTTTTTTTTTAATACATCAATTTCTGAGATCTAAAACTGATAAATCTGATCAGGATGACTATTAATTTTCCAGTAATAATCACGTAAAGCATGAGAAAGGATATCTAAAATGGGTTCATGTAACAGTTTTCAAGAAAATCATTAGAGCCATTTTTGAGGCACGCTTTTTACCAAAACTTGGCATATTCAGTTGTTGACCGGAAAACAACAATTATATACAAAATGATATTTAAAAGAGGGTTAAAATTGTAAGTTTGCAAAAAATCCATACAGCCGTTTTGAAAGGGATCCACTCGCAGTACCTGAAATTCAGCTATTTATACAGGACGCTTGTCAATTTTCTTGAACTAACCAACTATATCATTTGAAAGGACATCTAATAGAGTGTTTATATAGCAACTTTGAAGAAAATTGTTGGAGCAGTTTTTGAGATACAGACTTACGGCCTCACTTCCAGTTTCGGATGTCCCATTTCCGGCTTTCCAATTTTTACCAAAATTTGGAAAATGCATCTGTACACCAGTTCTGTCTTAATTCTGAAGTTTCGTAGCTGTATCTTTATTAGTTCCGGAGATATGATAGTCAGAAGATTCCCCACTCACATACACACACACACACACTGACCAATTGCCAAAAACTACCTTTTAGGACTGAGGAGACCTTAAAACATATAAATCAGGTGAAATCTCGATATCGAATTTTTGGACCGAATACAATACTTCCATTACCTACGGTAGTCGGGTAATGGAAGTAAAAATTGTGTAATTACGAATTTTTAGCTTTTTTTGTCATTTTCAAGACCTTAAATAATAGTAATGATGATTGTAATTATGTGCAAAATTTACATTTTTAACATTATGTTGAAATAAGCTTTATTTCAGTGTATCAAAAAATCTGGGCAGTAAAAACAACCTTGCAATTTTGCCCTTTCCAAAGACGGTCAGAGGGTTAATTGTACCATTATTGTCCCTCAAAGGTCGATTTTGTGACTAAGTGGAACTAGTTATCCAAGTATTTAAACGTTTGGAAAAACTTTTCAAATTCTAAAGATTTTCTCTTCTTTTCGAAAAGACATTTTGATAGGTACGTTGTATGTTGACACTGCTTTAACAAAATCTTACTACGAGACTGGTTAGTGAGTGAGTGCACAACAAAGAAGTAAGTTATATTAGATAAGAATACGAATCTAACCAATATTTTAGTCCTACTTTAAATCAGCGGATAAGAACAAGAATTGCAGCTCCGAAGACCCTAACAACACATCTTCTCCAAATGACATCCTCTGTGTTTTCTATGGATAGAAAGACATCCTATGGACATCTTCAGGATGTATTATGGACAAGTGTGTTGTTAGGGGAAACATAACTATCGCTTTAAAATTTCGTGGCTAATATAGGAGAAAGCAAAGATAGAGGATGAAGCATGAAGCAGCGAGCTCTAAGAATGAAACATTGTTGATTTGATCTGCGAGCATTCTAGATGAAATCAATTAAAAAAGACCCAGATTCCTCAGTACTTGTTTGCATTTAAGTTCTTTGATCGCAAAGTTGTCCTAAAGTGTGTGTGAAAGTGTCTTAAACTTAAACTGAACAGCATGCGATGGGTCGAAATTGACTGTAAATGCATAAGATTATTGGAAAATAAATAGTCAAATTATTCTGATGTAACTAAATTAGAAAGTACACTCCTGTTCAAAAGTTTAGCAAGATTTGAAAACGATAACTTTTTTTAAAATTAAAAACTTATCTCTCCATGAAATGTTTTCAAACAGTGGATATTTACAGAACTGGGTCTTAATCGTGTTTTTCAGTGAAGATTGGTTTAAGACAACAGTCAGGGGGCCGGTAACAAATTAGACAAAATTAATAATGTTTGTGATGACCCTGTATCGTTAAGTAAACGAAATGAACTATAACTTTAGAATATATTAATATAGACAGTTCGATTTGTGGATGAATTTGTGTGACGATAGCATGTTAAATAAGGGAGATATAAGCATTTATTTTAAAAACCCCCAAAAAATCAACATGCTTTTTATTTATAATATACAGAGTTTTTAACGAAAATTATTACCACTTTCAGATAAGTTAGAAAAACACTTTTAAAACAATATACTGCAATCGGAATACAAATATCTTAAATAGCTCATAAAATAGGAGTATTTATATGAAAAACCTGTTTACTGCACATGTACAAAAGATAAAACATTTTTTATTACATAGGTTGAAAGCTAGATGTATTGGTCAACTTTTATTAAAAGTGCATTTGAATAGAATAAAAATTAAGAAAATTGTACAAAAAAGAACGAGCTAGATTTTAGATATTTTCCAAGAGTTGAAATTTCTTAAGAGGTTTTTCACATGCCGCGTAATTAATTTTAAGATCCAATTATTTCAACCACACTCCATATGTACTTTTTTGTGAAAAATTCCTTATAAGCTTGTAACTCTAACATATTTTTGTTTATTTACTATGATTTGTGAGGTCATAAGAGGTTTTCCCAAAAAACAACCTTTAGAAAGTGATTGAAATAATTGGATCTTAAAATTAATTAAGCGGCATATGAAAAACACTTAAGAAATTTCAACTCTTGGAAAATATCTAAAATCTAGCTCGCTCTTTTTTTGTGCTATTCTCTTAATTTTTATTCTATTCAAATGCACTTTTAATAAAAGTTGTCCAATACCAGTGTTGGGCATCAATCGATTAAATTTTCAATCAACTAATTAGTTGACTAAAAATTTAATCACGATTAATTTAATCACAACTAACGGTTATTCATTTGCTGCAACTAAAAATTCAATCGCGATTAAATTAATCGAAAAACAGACGACTAACCGTTAGTTGCGATTAAATTAATCGTGATTAAATCAATCGTGATTAATATTTCCGTCATTTGCTGCAACTAAAAATTCAATCATGATTAAATTATTCGAGAAGCAGACAACTAACCGTTATTCATGATTAAATTATTCATGATTAAATCAATCGTGATTAATATATTAGTTGCAGCAAATGATTAACTGTTAATCATGACTAAATTAATCATGATTAAATTAATCGTGATTGAATTGTACAGTCGGCTGCAAAATTATTCGAGCACTAGCCAATAATTCCTATATTTAAAAAGTACACTTAAGACTATTTTGCTAAGTAAATCCTTGTCGAATCATGTTCTTAGACTGATTAAGAACATGACTAGACAAGGATTTATTTAACAAAGATGTATTAAGTGTACTTTTTTTTGGCAAGGATTAATGCTAGTGCTCGAATAATTTTGCACCCGACTGTAGTTGTATCCATAGCTCCAATACATCTAGCTTTCAACCTATGTAAATAAAAAATGTTTTACCTTTCGTACATGCGCAGTAAACACGTTTTTCATAAAAAATGTTCATATTTCATGAGATATTTCAGATATTTTTGATTGCAGTATATTGTTTTAAAAGTATTTTCCAACTTACCTGAATGTAGGAATAATTTTCGTTAAAAACTGTGTATAAATAAAAAGCCTGTTGATTTTTTTGAGGGTTTTAAAATAAATGCTTATATCTCCCTTATTTAACATGCTATCGTCACACAAATTCATCCACAAATTGAACTGGGTCTATATTAACATATCCTAAAGTTACAGTTCATTTCGTTTACTTAACGATACAGGATGATCACAAACATTATTAATTTTGCTCAATATGTTACCAGCCGCCTAATTATTGTCTTAAACCAATCTTCACTGAAAAACATGAGGAAGACCCAGTTCTTTAAATACCCAATATTTGAAAACATTTCATTGACAGATAAGTTTTTAATTTGAAAAAAAATGTGATCGTTTGCAAATCTTGCTAAACTTTTGAACAGGAGTGTAGTATATTTATTTTTAGGGGTTTTCTGGGGCCCCCTTGAGGCGGGGGCCCTCGGCGATCGCCGACCAGCCGACCTGGCCAGTCCGGGCCTGTTTATAGCAATGTTTGACACAACACAATATGAATAATTTTAAATAATAAAAGTACTAGTTTTAGCTTTGATACAGAAATTTTTATATGTCTGAAGAATGCCCAGAATCTGAAGAAAATGGGAATGAATCCAGTATGCGTACGTTCCCGTAGAATCTCAGTAACAGGAGAAAAGAATACACATATAATGCTGCCTATCAAGGGAGATCTAGGCTCCCTAGGTTGCTGTTTTTAAGCACTGTTTTATGTGTTCTTACCAAGGCATCTATAGGGGGCTCTAGAGTTCCTACCAGAGAGCATCTAAGACATCATACATCGGTAGCACATTATCGTGGGTGAAAAATGTTTGTAAATTACAAACAAATTTTTTTATGACTGCAGACAAAGTCTGTCCGAAAGTTGTGGGCAATTTTTTTTTTTATTTTTTATTAGTGCAAACAAAAACTGTCCGCAAGCCATTTTTCTGTGTCTGCAACTATGTCGTGGTGTTTCTGCCACTAGGCTTTCTTGCAGATTCAAATAGCTCTCAAACGAAAAGGAAATAACTTCACTTCTCAGTCTTCATTCCTAACTTCCATCCTTTTTATTAAGAGTGAAGATTGATCAGTACTCAATCTAGTTAATTCTTAAGTCAATCTTCTCTTAAAATGTGTTAGTATGAATTGATTTTCCTCTTTTTCAGTATAAATGTGGGAAGAAACCATAATAAGGAAGTATTAGTATATTACTTCCTTCCGTATCATGGGGATGCTCTTAAGAAATACTAAAAACTCTAAATCTTAGGTTCCCAACCCCCCACCCCCAGGGGGAGGGCGGTGAATGTGCTTTGAGCGGTAGGAGGTGTGTGTGTGTGATATAAGCACGTTTTAGTATCCAAACTAAATTTTCTTAATTTCGCATGCATTATTTTTTGCTTCTTGAGGGGGTGGGCGGAAGCTCTAAAACGGTTGAGAATTGCTGCTCTAAATAAAAATAGAAACTATGCAAATGGATAATAATTTTTAAATCCTCTCCTTCCTAATGAACAACTGACTTATTTATGTTCAACCATAGTATAATAATCAGTAGCAAAAATTTCTGTATCTGACTGCAGCAAAGCAGAATTTATCCATAAATTTAAAACCAAGCTTGATATAACAAATGGAAATATTAGCATTTAAGAATGTATAACAAGTACAGTAATCTAGAGAGTTTATAATGCAAATTATATTTTAGTATTTTTAAGCCAGCTGGGATATATTTTACAGTCAAACCCCGTTAATATGAACTGTTTCCACAATTCCCGCCAAAATGAAGATTAGTTACTGATAACATGAAAATTTATTTTTATCCCCCTTGAGATTCACGTTAACGAGGTTCGACTGTAATAGTACAATACACTGCACCAGACAGCGATTTCTCACTTATTTGTTTCTGATTTTGTGGCAGATGTGGGCGCAGTCTTTTCTATAGCAACCATTCAGATTCCCAAAGTGAGTGAGCCTAGAACAAATGCAATTTGTTTTATTTCATTTCATATGCTTCTTTGATTTTTCACTGTGTTGATCATAATGCTGTGAACTCCAGAATTGCATTCCATGCAGCAAGATTATGTCCTACCTTTTATATTTGTAATGTAGTTTTTGCCTTCTGCAAATTTTTAAATATTTTTTGAAAATGTCTGGTAACTATTAATCGTAAGTGTTTTTTATGTTTTTGGATTGTAAAGAAAGCTGTGATTGGTTAGCATGTGAGGGAATTTATGGTAATAATATTATAGTTTTAAAAAATTAAAGAACACGCTTTTATAGAAATGTGAACTAAAAAGCACAAAATATCTATCTTAGTATTAAAATGCAGGGTAAGAGAAAATCGTGTGAGTGACACACCATAATATTTCATACATTTAAATCTTTCATTAAAATAATTTAGAATTAAACAAAAACCATTTTTAAAAAATCTCCCCTGACTGGGCTTGAACGCTAGGCCTTTAGGTTCGTAGCACGGCTCTTTACCTCGCAGCCACGACGTTCACATACGAAAAGTCTTTTTTTTTACAATATAGATTTTTTGTTCGCTCTTAGAGTGGTTACCAGCGCCGGCTCGAGCAAATTCGCCGCCCTAGGCGAGAATTTTAAATGGCGCCCCTTTTAATGACCTTTAAATGGCAGCCCTTTTTCATTTTTTTAAAAATGATATATGTTATTCAAATTCACTATGGAATGTTCCCTATTTTACGAGTAAATGGCATTAGCAGGTCCTGTTATAAATGGTTTGTGTACAGGGATACCCCCCCCCCCCAAAAAAAAAAAAAAAAAAAAAAAAAAGTGCAAATATTATGGCTAATTCCGTAATTATCACTTGTACTGTTTGAAGGTATAGTAATATGAGATAGTATCTCTGCAAAAAATTCTAAAAATATTAGCATTGAAAAGTAAAAACCCATCACCTGTATATATTTAGTGTTTGTTATCAAATAACTTATTTTTCTAAAAATATTTTTAATATTAATTAGATTGTAGTTTAGATTTGACATTAAGGGGTTACATCCAGTTGTATGCACGAAAAAACGTGCTTTTTTGTGAATTTTTTGTGAAGAGGCCTTTTATTAAAGAAATATATACAATACATATACATATAGCAAATTTAATGTATGTTAAGAATCCGTGATGAGTTTACAAAAATATTGGGTTCCGCTGTTCCTGTAGTAGATCTCCTAGAGGACTTCCACAAAAAGGTGTCTGGCGGTGAGCAAGATATCTCTGATCCAAATTATCTGAAATGAAAAAAACCAAAAGATTTATTTTTAGGATAGATGAATACAGGTAATGATCGTAGGAATAGTCAAAATTTTGATTTTTGACAAAATGGCGGCTTCTCCCCAAAAAAAAATCGTTTTTTTCATGAAAATTTACACTTGAAAGTGGCTGAAAAAATCGAAATTATTATCAGAAACCTTATTCCTACGATCATTACCTGACAAAAATATCTAAGAAAATCGTGTCAAAATTTCAAGTCAATCGGTCCAGCCGTTTCGGAGAAATTTTGCTCACCGACTTTGAAAACACCGTTTCGAGATAAACGCGTTTAAAGTTTTGGGAACCATTTAAAGTAAGTTAAATATTTTTTTTCCTACTTACATCGAGTCATCTATTCCAGGACCATAAGAGAAACCCTCTGCTTCATCATTTGCTTCTAGTACAGCCAACTGTTGTTGTCTACGTGACATTCTCCCTCGCGCGTGCTCCCTTGCGCTCGTGCGTCAGAGATCAAGATGCGCTCTGCGTCCTCTTTTTCTACATAGGCATGGGCATTAGGCCCAAGCGATAGTCCCATTGCGTTCATGAAGTATAGAAGAGATGTTTTTCCTTCATTGAACTTGCCGGCAGCAAGATAAGCAGCAATTTCAACGATCTTAGAGCCACATGGGATTATTTTTGGAGTTATTTTCCATATCAGCTGATTATTACTTACTGTATACCTAAAATTTCTAAATATAGCTCTCAGATATAAGATAAACCTTTTATATTCTTATTCTAAGAAGCAAAACATAATGAAAAGCATGGACAAGGGCATAGGGATAATAAAAAACAGCTGCTACTCTGGTTTACGCTCCGCCTACTTTAAAACGCTCGGAGACGTCTTTACAAATATGCAAATTTCTCCGAAACTAATTGCCGGATCGATATGAAATTTTCAGACAATATTATCAAATATATGTACATTCAAAATATGTAAAAAAAAAAAAAATCGATTTTTTGAAAATTACAACTGGATGTAACCCCTTAAATTTATGCTTTCAGTGTATATACTCCATAAATTTTAGTTTTGAACATCTGTTTTGTCTTCTGGATGGTTTCATCCATTTCTTCCGGTTTTTTCCAGTTTCTTCCACTGTCCTGGAAGAAACTGGTTTCTTTCGGAGGAAACCCAACCCTGATAAGAATAGTATAATACAGTATAATAATAATAACACACAATAGAAGAAAAATTAATTAAATCTTACCGAAAATTAAGATTATCTTCTTTAATAAGAAATGAAGAGTTTTCGGCAGGAGGTCATAGAAAAGTAGTGCAGGCAAAAAACAAAAAAAGTTTTGAAAATAATTAAAATGACTGTAGTTTCCAGAGAGTCTAGAACAATCAAGTACAATTACAATCCAAACATCGAAAGAGATTGCATCATCTGGTGGATGATGCAGAGAACTTTATTTTTATTTTTTTAATTGTTCTTTATTACTTTCTTCTATATTCAATAGAAGAAAGTATTGGATTCGTAAAAATTTTCGACCTCGGGTTTTTCATGGATTTACACGTTTTGAGAGCTGTAGAACACGATTTGACCATTTTTAGAAAATGTCTGTCTGTCTGTGTGTGTGTGTGACAAAATTTTGTGGCAACTGTATCTCTTGACATAAATTAGTGCCTATCAACTTTTCGTAAAAATTGTCTTGCAGGTTGCGTTGCCATCCCGCTTTTTCTAAATTTTTAACATGGTGATATGGGACAAAATTTTGCATAAATGTGCATAAAGAGAATTATTTTTTAGTAATCATTATGAAATTTACAAGAATTATTTATAATAGAGATAGTAAACTGGGAATTTTTTTTTATATGTGTAGGAGCCTCGCCCCCCCCCTTGGGGTGGAAGTCCCCCCTCGAGGGGAGTAAATTTTCAAGATGGGTATCTTTCGAAAGGTCTCGTCAATATCTTTAAAACGAATGGTTGAACTATAAATCTGTGATAATTTAAAACAAAATTATCGATTTTTTTTACTTTTAACAAAAAAAAAAAAAAAAAAAAAAAACTTAGAAATTTTTTTTTTTTTTTTTTTTTTTTAACGAAATTTAACTAAACTTGGTATTTAGTTGACCCCTGACATAAACTGGTGTTGATTAGATTTGGGGATCAATCGCTCAATAGGTGGCGCTGTAATCGTATTTTTTCTAAATTTTTAACATGGTAGTATAGGACAAAATTTCGTATAAATGTACATAATGAGAGTTATTCTTAACCTGTGATTGTAAAATTAATATGAATTATTGATAATAGTATTAGTTAATTAGGAAAAAAAACTGTGCATGTGTGGGCATCGTCCCCCCCCCCCTCCTGGGGGGAAGTACTCCTTGGGGAGGGGGTAAATTTTCAAGATGGGTATCTTTCAAAAGGTCTCGTCAATACCTTTAAAACGAATGGTTGAATTATAAATATGTGATAATTTAAAACAAAGTTATCGAATTTTTTTACTTTTAACGAAAAAAACTTTGAAAAAAAAAATGGTATTTTTTTTTTATGGTGTTACTGAGGGAATTTGTGTAGGAAAATGTAGAAGAAAGTCTTGTGGTGGTCACAATACTAGTTTTTCTACGGGAAAAAAAAAGTCTTTGTGGAATGAGTTATGGTTTCGCTTGTTTAGCGATAACATTTTATGCCTGTGTGGCTTGGCTTTTTTGTTATTATTAATCTGAAATGGGTCCTAAGTGGACTTATGTTTTGTTTAGACCTACGTGGTCATACCTTAGTGTAAATATTTGTACATGTTTATTTTTTAATTAAACTTTAATTAATTAGTAAAGCTCTTTCTAAGCCTTTCTTTACATATATACACACAAAGAGAGATAAACCTCTAGTCAATTATAATCGAACAGAAGCGATTGCATTATCTGGAGCCAGACTTCTAAATTAATGTGAGCTATCAAGGATGTGACTGAAGAACTTTTTTATTTGTTCTTTCTTTCTACATGTTAAGAATATATGTTTTGTACAGTTAGTTATTATTTTGCTTTGCTAGCTGTTAGCTGTATCAGCTAAAATAAACCTTTGTGGCTTTTTGTTCTTATAGTTTTTAAAATTATAAACTAGTTAGTAGTATAAAAGTATAGCATTCCCTTCCCCTCTCCCAAAAAGAAAAATATCAAGGTTCGAATTTCACACACTGCTAATTGCATATGCAATATTGAAAGCCACGTGTTTGTGCATGCGTGATAGTCCACAGTAGGCGGCTGATTGTGGATATTTTTGGTGCAGCCACACAGTCGGAATTCACAAGGGGATGAACTTAAACATCAAAGGAAAGAGTCAGTTGTATTATGTTTATACGAATTATGAAAATAAATAAAGGATATTTAGAACTTTTCTTTCTTTTTTTTCTTTTTCTTTTTTTTTTTTTTAAGTAAGCGGGCTTATTTACACCAGAAAACAAAAAAAGCTGTTTTATTGCCGCCCCACAGTTTCCAGCGCCCTAGGCGGTCGCCTAGTTCGCCTATATGGTTGAGCCGGGCCTGGTGGTTACAAACAAACATACATACAGGTGAAGCTAATAAAAGCGTGTTAAAAAAAATAAAGTTGTTTGAAAATGTTTTTTATCAACTAAAGATATAATCACTAGTGCCAAAGGTTAGAAGTTACTTTATTTTCTTTTAACATTTTTGTATTTTTAGAGACAAAAATGTTATTCTTAAACTTAAAAACAATGTTATCGGAAAATTATTTTCAAAGGAGTTTGATTGTAAAGGAGTGAATTGTTACTCAAATGAATACATTTAAGTTAACAGTCATTAAATAGGTTTTTTTGATTTAAGAAAAAGTTTTTTTTTTTTTTAAGGGGGGGGGGGGAGTTTTTTCTAACAAACAAAAGATAGGGCTTATCTGTAATTTTTAGAATATCACCATTTTGAAAACATGTTTCTTTCCTATGATGACGTTTCTGGTTGTAAAAACCACCAAGCTATAGATTATACATCTATGCCCTTCTAGGCATAAAACTAATACATCTGTGATTTTTCCCGTTATTTAATTTATCCTCTCTTTCATTTTTACCAAGAGTAATCTTGAATGTTTTTTTCTTGGTAAATATTTCAATTTTATTTAGGAGTTATTGTCACAATTTAAAAGGAAATGCTGAATGGCATTGAAGAGAATGTGTAATTTTATATCTTCCTTATATTCGTATTCAAATACAACAAAATGAATGCAGACTTTTTTTTTTTTTATGAGTGCAACTTGTCGATTCTTAGTAAATCTTTTGCTTGGTGCTTCATTGTTATTAAAAACTTGGAAATATTTTTTTCCACTGTTTGCATTGAAATAAAAAATGCTTGTTGTTGGTCATCCTCTCTTTTGCAATTAAAGGTACGTAACTTTTACATTTGCGTAATATTTTCATAGAGAAAGACTGTCCCTCACCAGTCATTGAGAGGCTCTACTTCCAAAGCTAGTAAATGGACAAAATCAGATAATGCTTGTTGTCATTTAGAACTTTTCATGGTCAGATTTACACAGTAACCAAAGTTGGAAGTTAGAATGGCCAAAACCAGGGTCTTCCAAGAAACTTTTTTTTTTTTTTTTTAATTTATCGTATAAGTAACTTTGTAAGATGCAATGGTGCATTCAAGTAAATTTAATTCTATGTATAGAAATTTTAATTATGTGCTAAATTAATAATTACATGATATTTTTAGCGATGATCAATTTAATCAGTATAGAAACTTTTGCTATTATTTAAAGAATTGTATTTCTTTAACTTGTGGTAAATAGTATGGATCACTTACCTACTTTCTGATAGAGGACCTTTTAACTAACATAAAATTATTTAATGGAATGAATATTTGATAATTACTGTATTACAAAATCCTCATTTTTCTAATATTGCAGTGTAACACAGTATAACAAATGAAAATTTTTTTTAGCGGTTGAATACGGCAATCTGTTTCTTAACTTGAAATAATAAATGAAAGTGAAATAGGAGAAAAAAATATTTAATCCTGGAAAACTTGTTGGAAATTTAACAGTATTTTCATATGTTCGTACTAAGAAAAAAAAAAAAAAAAAACCCAGGGAAATATTTTGGCTAAAAATTACATAACTATTATCACTTCTACTCAGAGATATTTTTAACTCCTTAACAAGCGTATTTTATGCATTAAAATCTAAAAATACGCCTTAAAATTTTAATTATGAGTATTTTTCATGCTTTGTATTTTTAGGTTAAATTTAGTGTATTTTGTTAATGTGTCTCTAAAAGTTTATGTTCTTTCTACAATTCAATGCTCTGCATACTTTTTTTTTTAATCAATATCTTTTTTCACAATGGATAAGAAGTTTTATAATTAAAATTATTTTGAGTAAAATTGTAAAAATTTGCATCAATAATAGAATTTGTCAGATTCACATATGGCCTTATCATCTTTCAATGTTTATTGTAATTTATAAACTGAGTCACATTATGCTCATATATTATATTGTACAAATTATGCTTAAAGAAATATTATTACAATTGGCCAGTCCATATAATATAACTTGAACTCATAATTGAAACTTATAACATGAATATACATATATATTTTATTTTTGAACTAATTGAGAAAGAAGTAAAATTCAACATGAATTCACGAAAGATCAACTTTTTTCCCCTCCAAATTATGCCAAATTCACTCCTTCAAAAAACATCAAAGAGTATTTTCACTCCTAGGAAAAACTCCTATCAGTATCTCTGCTTCTACTACTTGAGTAATATGAAATAGTATGTATGCAAAAAAATTTCTAAAATATTTAGTTTTTTAAATAAAATGCACAATAATTTTTATATATATAATATTGCACGATAATTTTTATATATAAAATTATGTATTTTATATTTTAAATAATTATAGGGCTCTATTTTATTTTTACAGAAATGGTGGAAAATTTTTAAAAACGTCCTACCCCTAAAGTAGTAAAAAACCCATCATAGATATTTGAAGTTTATTGTTGAATAATTTATTTTTCCAAAAGTAATATTTTTAATATTAATTGGATTATAATTTTATATTATATTATGCTTTCAGTTTATGTTATTAATATATTTTAATCTTGAACATCTATTTTATCTTCTTTTGGTTCCTTCCAATTTCTTCTTCTTTTTTTTTTTTTTTTTTTTTCCCATTTCTTGGAAGAAACTAGTTTCAATCCAACCTTAGCCAAAACAGTTTTGGATCTGTGATTTTAAAATTCCAAAAGTGTCCTAAACCTTCTAAAACCTAAAATTATGAGAAATTCCATTTTATAACTCCTACATTCTTAGTAGTAATTATAATTAACTAACTCTGAAAGATTAACTTATTTTACACTAAAAATTTAACTAGTTTTTAAAGTATTTTTATTTTGTGAAAAGAAACTCTACAATTATTAACAATAGCTAGATCTGGTGATTCAAAATAAATGTTTGCAGCAATCATCTCTTAAACTGGCAGTTGTAGAAACCCAATTGCAAAATTGGTTAAATTATTTACAGATTAAAATACAAAAAATTTACTTTTTATAGGTTTCCTCTCTTCCTGTGAAATGTATATTAAAAAAATGTCCATGGTTTGAGAAAGATTTCCCAACTAAAGAAACACAATATCTCCAAGTAAAATAGTCTGAGCTATTTAAATTAAAAGTCTTACTTACAATATCTATCGCCAATAGCCAAAGCTCATATCATTTTATGGGAGAATCATTAAATTAGTACTTATTTGCGAAAAGTTTATTTTTCTCATTTTTTATATTTTCTAGCTAAAAATTAAGAAAAATGCACATAATTATTTTTTTAAACTTTAAAATAATAAAATCAAATACTAATTCAACAATTGTGAATTTTCTGAATCGAAAACTGAATTTAAAAAAATGCATTAGGTACTGAGTGTGGAGACAGATTTTCTCATAATAACATGGGTCTTGACCATCAGCAATATTAGGTATCGTCTTCTCTTGACCTGTGATTCTGGCATTTATTTTTCGATCCTTGAGATTATAAAAATTAAAGATACATTTGTTTTGAAATAGCAATTAAAATCATTTAAATACGCTAAATCAACCGTTTCAAGAACTTTTGTAAATTCATTTCATGCTGTATTGATAAAAAAAATTTAATAGTTACAGGTCATTCCACATCAAAATAAACCACCAGCCATTTAACTTGACTATTTCAGATTTTAATGAAACTTTCAGATAGCATGTAAACGCCTTATTCCATTGAGCAAACAATTTATACACATATTATAAGTCAGAAATGCTCAATCTGTATAGATTTTGGAGAATCTAGCTCTTATAGTTTTTTTACAGGGACACAAAGAAAAATTGTTTATCATTATGGCCTATGGGGCCAAATTTTTAAGTGTGATAGCGCCTAAACGCCTCGTTAATCTGAGCAAAACATTTGTACAAATGTTATAGGTGACAGTTCCACCAACTGTATAGATTTTGGTGAATTTAGCACTTACAGGTTTTTTACAGGAACACAAATAATTTTTTTTTATCATTATGGCCAATGGGACCAAATTTTTAAAAGTGCGATAGCATCTAAACGCCTTATTCAATTGAGCTGAAAATTTATATGAATATTATAAATCACTGTTGCACTAACTGTAAGCATTTTGGTGAATCTAGCATTTATAGATGTTTACAGGGCCACAACTAAAAATTCTTTATCATTATGATCTATGGGCTCAAAGTTCAGTAGCTTTAAATAAAACATCTTGTAATGTATGGAGAAAAATACTCAAACACTCTATTATGATTTTCTCTCTTTTTGTTGGTTTAACAACTCCTCTTTCTTTATTTTATCTACAAAACTGTTAATTACTCAATGTTCGGAAAGTCGAGTGGAGTCACTGCAGATTTTTTAAAGTAGTGGGAAGAATAGAAACATAAAATTGGCCTTAGCAATCAGACGCCTAGCAACTGATCTTTGAGACAGACTTTCGATCCCATTTACACGAAACAAATTATTGTACACGACAGAAAATCTTCAAGGAACTTAATATCACGAATATGAAGAAAATTCGTAGAGCCGTTCTTTAACTTTTTTTTTTTTTTCTATTGACAGTACTTTACAGTAAAATTAGATTTAAAAGTGTATAAAATTGATTTCACATAAGAAATCTCGAAGGTACTTATTAAAATAGAATATATATATAATACCTTACTTCAATCTCACTACATGCCGCTAGATGTTAGTTATATGTAGCCGTTTTTGTTCAAGAAACTAATTTTATAAAGCACTGCTACTGTTTTTGATTGACATTATTCACGATTTTTACGTGTGTTATAATTAATTTACATATATAACACTTCAAGAATCTACCATTAATATTTGATAAAATATGAAGAATAAAAAAATGCATAATGTTTTCATATTTTAAGGTTTTAATCTTTTTTCTCATTCTATGAACCAATGATATACTAAAATGTTATTTCACTAAATTTTCGTTAGTTACAAGGATGACGTGATATGTATACCTTTTATTGCTTATATTTTTTAAATATTACTGTTTAGTAAATAAAAAATAGATTTCCAGTACATTTTCTGTGTATTTCAAAATGCAGTAAATAAAGAGTAGAGAAACAAACTTGCGAAAGCGATGTTTAAAATTAACCTACTTGTACAAAAAAGGCTATAAATTTTCACAAAAAAAAAAAAAAAAAAAAAAAAAAAACTAATATATATGCAGACATATAAAAGGCGGTTTTATATAACAATTTTGAAGGAAATCGCTAAATTCATTTTTGAGATTCTCCCTCGAGCAGCTGGGTGGTTCTGCGCTCAGATCTGGTAGACGTGAGATGCCGGGTTCGATCCCAGGTCACGCTTGTCAACCTAGCCGTTCGGAATTTTCTGTAGTTTTCTCCGAAATTTGCGTGAATATGGGCTAGGACCCCTTGGAACGACCCCGGAGAGCACTTTCTTCAGGTCTAGGACCTACAACAGTCAATACCTACAGGACCTACAACAAATCCAATCCATCCTTTTTGAGATACGCCCACCAGCGGTCGAGCGGTTCTGCGCTCAAAGATGGTAGACGTGAGGTGCCGGGTTCGATCCCGGTCACGCTCGTTGGCCTAGCTGTTCGGAGTTTTCCGTGGTTTGCTCCGAAATTTGAGTGAATTCGGGCTAGGACCCCTTAGAAAGACCTCCACCGAAGGCCCTCACCCTCTGTCCTAGGACCCAAGAGTAGTCAATCGGCCATATTCCGCAACAGCAACAACTTTTTGAGATAGAGACTTACTGTTCCAGTTCCCGTTTCAATGTTCATTAGAAGCTGATAAAAACATCTGAACTGTTTTAATTATGAAGTTTGGCCGTTCTTTCTCATTTGGAGGTATGACATAAAAGGACAGCTTGGTCGATATATAATCCAAAGCCGTCTTTTACGAGGTGTTACTCTTTGGTAGAAATACCGACCAGCCGGCCTTTAAAGGTTAAGTGAGCAATATTTGTATGTATATTTCACTGTTCTCGAAAACGTTAGCTCGGACAGTCACGAGATTTAACACAAAGGTGCCCCCCGAAGGATCATTGTGCACATCAAAGTCAGAATTTCGAATTTCTGTTTAGTTTTCTTTTAATTAATAAAAATATGAAAATAATAAGCTAATAATAGCAAAAAATTAGCATTTAAATTTAATTCATAATTTAATTGTTGCCAAAAAAAAAAAAAAAAAAAAAGAGTTTATTATTATTATTTTTTTTTTCCCCAACAGGAAAATAAATACATTTATCTAAACATGAACTATACTACACACTACTGATCGCAGAGCTTCCAAATTTGGCATATAGGTACCTGGGACCCTGCAGGTGTGCAGCTCATCCAGATTTTTTCGAATTTGAATTTTTTAAATGAATGTTTTTTCGATTTTAAACATTGGCTTTTATGTTTAATTTTTCATGAATTTATTCTTCGACTGAAATCGTCTGCGTATCTTAGCAACGGCTATATTATGCAATTTATTTTTTATTTAATACATTTATTTGAGGGCGAATCTTTTTTCTCTTTTTAATTTATTATATTTATTGAAAATAAAATGGTAATGCTGTAGAAAAACCTGCCCGAACCTGATTTCTTTATATCAAAAACTAAATAAAATTTAATGATTCATCTGAAAATCATGCAAAACTTTTTAAAGTTATAAAATAAATTTTCACTGTCACAGAGTTAGTAAATCATTTAAAATATTTTTTAAATGGAGTTGCTGATACACTAAGTTAAAAATCTGAAAAATGGATTAATAATGTTGTGCATTTCAAGAGTGCAAAGCTTTAAGTTTAGTATACACATATATTTGATTTTTCTTTTATTGCCTTTTTGCGATACGTAATAATTTGTGTACATATATATTTAATCATGGGAATATGTAGTATGTCTATAATTATATCAAGGAAATTTCTGGTTATTATGATAAAATTTTTTGAAAGATTTTCTCAAGTCGACCTGACTCATTGAAAACTTAATCTAACCAGCAGGAAAAAGAATTCGGTCAACCTAATCCGAACCCGACCCACAAGAAAAATAAATCAATCAACCCAGCCCCCAGGAAAACAATTCTGTCAACCTGACCCATAAGAAAAATAAATCAATAACCTGAACCGAGCCGAACCTCACATGCAAGAGAAAAGATTTAGTCAACCAGACCCAAACTTGATTAAAACCAATGTAACATTTAAAATGAGATAAAAAATTCAAAAATTTAAAACTTAAAAATACATTTTAATTAAAAACATTAAAACAAGACAGACGTTTCGGCTAGACACTAGCCCTCCTCAGTGTCAAGCATACAAGCACAACATTTACAAAAATTCTAAATACTACATCATAGCAAGATTAAATATTCAAGAGGAATAGCTTTAGCCTCGTTCAAGGCAGAATGTTGCATTTTAGTAAAAGCGCCCTCTAGAAAAATACGGGATTCATATATATTTACATTAGAAGCTAAAATTTTAAAGTTTTCGAAATCCGGAATAGGATCACTATTGAGAGAATGGATTAAGAGTTTTGATCTTAAATCTCCTGTTTTATATGAGCGCTTATGTTCCAAACTTGATTGCAGGTCTTGTAAAATTGGTTTACCAAACCTGATGCTGGACTCTAATTCAGATTCTGACTTAAAATGAAGTTAATCAGAAAGATAAAATAAAAGTTTAATTTAAAGTTAATTGAACTTCAGAAATTTATTGATTTATTATTGATTTATTATTTTTTTATAATATAAAGGTTATTACTTCAGATGTAAAGGACATAAGTCAAATATGTTTTTGCACATATAATTATTTTTTAAATTGTGAAATAGTTTTTTTCCCCCCCCCCCCCAACTGTTACATGCATTTATATATAGTATATGTGTGTGTATAATATTTATCCACACACATTTAAATACTACAGTTAGTAAGTCTAAGGATATACATTCAAAGACTGAAGTATAAAGGAACTCGAAAAGAATGAGTAATTTCAAATGAATGTGATGGGAGGGATGTCATTATAATACTTAAGCATTTCAGGATTACCATTTGATTACATGGTTAAAACTTTATTTGTGAAATATGAACATTATCAGAATCAGTGTTTTCATGTAAGATACTGAACACGAAAAAATATTTCACAAAAAAAGCATCGGAATATAAATTTCTGAATATGTTATTTTAGGCTAAAAATTTCAAAATTTTCAATTTTTCCAGGTGAAAATAAACCCCTTTGATTAAAAAAAAAATTTTTTTTTTTTTTTTTTTGACCATTCCCATCTCTAATTGTAATAATGATGGTCTGGCTTTTCTCTGAAACTCCCTTCTGGAATTTAACTGCTTATATCAGTTTAAAAGTCTGCAATATTTCAAATGATGTGTTACAAGTAATTTAAACATAATTAGAATTCTAGGTATTGAATTACATTAAAATATCAGTGAAATATCAGAATTTAAAGTGCCCTCTGGCAAAAGAGATTTGCAGCATTATACTCTTCAGTTGCAATTTAAATAACTTTTATAATGATTTATTACTTATGAAATTATGTTAATTAGAAGCTGAGATACAAAGGTAATATAAACATTTTTATAAAAAGATTTGTGTCTGACTTATCCATTTTTTTCTCCAAAACCTGTATAATTCCGGGCTACATAACGTTAAAATTCCTTAGTACAAAATCAAAATGTGAGCGGAAATTGCAATTAAAAACTCTAAGAGTAAAGGCTTTTTGTGTTTTCTGCTGTTTTCTCCGAAATTCCCGTTCCCTTTCTACATTTTTGCCCCTTCGACCCCCCCCCCCCTTTCCATCCCTCCTAATTTTACATGTGAAAATATCCGCAATCAATTTATCTTGCCTTAAAACCTAATAATACCAATTTTAAACACTGTAACGCTTTTTTTTTTTTGCCCCTTTCCCTCCCCCTCAAACCCTTTCTAATAACTTTAAATATATAGATAAAAACCAAGTATAAACTTTAATTAAAAACATAGATAAAACCTTAAACATTACTTCATGTGTCGTCGTTTAAATTTTTCAGCCGGGTACCCGGCCCTCTTCAGAACAACATCTTCTGTGGAAGACTTGAGCCTGACTGATGTTGATCGTCTTTTACCAAAAGGTGGCACCATACACGCTCTGGGGCTACTGTGCTGCTGTCGTTGCATGCTTCATTATTGGTTGTAATTTAAATCGATTCTCTAAACATCGCCTAGTAGTAATCCCCCATCCCCCCTTTTTGGAAAAGCAGGATTCCTGGATAAAATTGTTAATGATGTCCTCTTCAGATGTCGTTCTGAAGAGGGCCGGGTATCCGGCTGAAAAATTTAAACAACGATGCATGAAGTAATGTTTAAGGTTTTGTCTGTGTTTTTAATTAAAGTTTATACTTGGTTTTTATCTATATATTTAAAGTTATTAGGAAGGGTTTGAGGGGGAGGGAAAGGGGCCAAAAAAAAAAAAGCGTTACAGTGTTTAAAATTGGTATTATTAGGTAATTTGCAATTTTAGTGGCGTTATCAAAATCAATTTTAATGTCTTGTTTATTGAATGTTTTGGCTAAGGTTGTATTACATTTTCCAGTTTTTATATAATTTTTATGTTCATTAATTCTTGTTTTAATTTTTCTTTTTGTAACTCCTATTTAAGATCCTGGTTTATTGTCTTCATTGGTAAACAGTATTTTATAAATTTCTGCAGTTTCTAAAGGGGGGTTGGGGTCTTTATCTCATCTGATCAACTGGAAAATGTTTCTATTAGGTTGATGGAGATATTTACGCCATATTTATTTGCTACATTTTTTATTTTATTGGATGCTCCGCGATCATACGGTATAGAAGAGGTAAATTTTAGGGGTGGTTTTTGAAAGCTGGGTATATTATCAAGATTTTTAATTTAATTTTTAATTAGTTCATTAACAATTTTATCCAGGAATCCTGCTTTTCTAGTAAAAATTAGGTGTAGTTCATTTTTAAGATCATCAGGTTCATTACAAATTAGAAATGCGCGATTGATATAGGAACAAATTGCATTGGTTTTATAACGGAATGACGTTTTACTCTTGTAGTGAATAATTTCGTTACTATTAGTTGGTACGCGTAATTTTAACATGAAGAAAATTAATTTGCAGGTTAGTTTCTTCTTTGCACGTGAATTGGATATTGGGATCATAACTATTATATATGAACTTAAAAACATGGTTTATGAAAAGTTTTTTATCTTATAATTATTTTTACTTATGTCTAATCTCCCCATGTGTAATTTATTTACTGTGAAGTAATTTGGAGCCGAGTTATGCTTATAAACGGGTTTTTGAATTTTGCCCCCTCAGGAGGGGGGGGGGGGATTTCAAAAAAGTTAATAGATATAATTTTAAGTTGGGTAAGGACCTAAATTCCTGTCGATCGCCATTGAATTCCTTTCAGCCGTTCTCACGTGATACCTGGACAAAAATAGCGTTACAGACATACATACACACACACACACAGACAGACAAAACTTTCTAAAGTCATTTTTGGCTTCCATGGTGTGTGAAACATGAAGATATTGCAAAGTTTTTTTATTCTGAAAAATTTACAGACAAAAGTCTGAATTTATTAATATAGATCAACGGCCCCCAGGCCGCATGCGGCCCGCCGTGTAATATTTTGCAGCCCGCGAGTAAATTAACGATATTTATAGTTTGAAAACTTTGCTTAATTTAATAAATCCTTTCTGAATTTTTGAAGTAAAAATACCTTTAAACGGGTGCTAAATAAAGAAACTGCATACTTCTGTAAAAAATATTATTAAATCTATTATTGATTCTTTTTATTATAGTTATTAATATACAATCATAAATTTTTTGACGGTTCTATTGTTAATTTATAAATGAAAATTTAATATCAATGTATTTTGCTCTAAATCTTAACCCTATCTTCTCCCGAAAAAAATATATACATGATTCATACACTCACAAACACATATAAACACATACATAGGTGCATACAGTGCGGCCCGCCTGAATAAAATAAATTTCTAGTGCAGCCCGCCTAAATAAAACAAATTTCCAATGCGGCCCGCCATCTGTTTCAGGTTGGACAGGCCTGATATAGATAATAATAAATTGAAAACCTATTTACAATGAATTACATTATGTATGTAATTTTTTTTTAAATTTATAATTTGTTACAAACATCTTGTTTATGATTTGTCCAAGAGAAGAAAATCTTAAATGGCTTAATCCTTCCATAGACAATCTTTTTGTAACACCGTGTGCATTCATTGCGAAATTCGCCAAATAGCATGGCAGCGTTGTTTAATTTACATTTTATAATATTTTTTTAAAGCCTATTATTTTTCCTTTTGTTGTTTTCTTCGGAACACTTTAGTATGAGATCCCCAAGCAAAATTTGAAATTTGGCATCTAAGTACCCAGGACATTTCTCGCCAACTTCTTTATATCCGACTAATTCATTGCCAAAATAGCAAAAATAAAATAAAAATTTGCCAAGAGGGTCTTTTACTAAAACTGTATCTTTTCTTCAATATTCAACTGCATCGACAATCTATTAGAGTTTTCTGCATTGAAATTTTGTCAAATGATAAATATATGGCGATATTTGAATTCAGTATCGATATCAGGTAGTATGTATATATATATAAAGGGAGAGAAATGTATTCTCATAAAAATTAGTATATGAATTAAAAAAAAAAAAAATCTTTGACAACTGTAAAAAATTAAGGTAGGTAAAGGAAATTATTCTTAGAAATTTTACTTGTTTGTTTATTTTTTTAAACAAAAAATTTTGATTAAAAATACACATGTTCAATTTAAATGCGTTATAAAATAGAGAAAATAATTATGTTTTGCAGCAGCTTTAGTAGCTTTGAATTGATGAAATTAGAAATTTGGTACTGAAGTAGATCTGTCATTTTTTGCCAAGGTCTTTTGTAACGTAACTGCTATAGCTATTTTAATTCATCGTGGGAGAGACAAAATTTTAAATATCAGCAGGAGGGTACTGTACTAAAGCTGTAGCCAAGTCATGTAAAAGAACACTCTTCTTTGTGATCAATTATATTACTTTACTTACAAATTACTTTAAAATTTGCAAAAGCACTTTATTTATTTATACATACATACATATATGTAATGGAGAAACAAATGGATAATAACATATTAACTTTTATCCATAGGCTTATTATATTAACTTTTTGGGGTATTTCCCATTATTGGTAAATATATGTTTTATTTTATTTTATTTATCTATTTATTTTTTTAATAAAATATAAAGCAATCAAAAACTTGGGTGAAACATTACTTTTACAGCTTTTCAGCTCTATTTTACTTTCTGTTACCCATTTTTTTTTTTCTCCATTCAAAGCATTTTACTGACAAAATCTTTATGCCGCACGTGCAGGCGTTTTTTACCCACAATTCAAAAGTTAATTGAAATTCTTAAAATTTCTATATATATAATTTTAAGTTGGGTGCAGACCTAAACTCCTACTAAGTGCCACTAAATTCTGTCCAGCGGTTTTCGCGTGATACCCCGAAAAAAAAGTGACATAAAGACACGATGACACACACACACAGGCAAAATTATCTGAAGTCATTTTTAGCTTTCATGGTGTGTGAAACATGCAGATATCGCAAACATTTTTGATTCTGACAAATTTACAGACCAAAGTCTGATTTTATTAATATAGATTAAAATTATTTTGCATGGTAATTCTAATGATTTCCATCCTAGAGAATATAGCAATTAATATCCAAAGAAATTCAGTTTTATTTTCTATATGTGACATCTTAAAAAAATGAGTTTGTTTTTCTCTTTCTTTCTTTCATGAAAAAAATCAATAACCTTATTTTAAGTTATCGCAAATCAGTGGTTCAACCATTTGTTTTAAAGGTATTGACGAGCTCTATTGAACAATACCCATGGAAATTTTAGGGTAGCTACTAGTCAGGAAATCATGGAAAAGTCAAGGTATTTAAGCAAATCTAGAAAAGTAATGGAATAGTCAGGGAATTTTGTGGGAATAAGTGATATTTGAGAACTTGTTATTGTAAATTGTTCCCTGTGAAATTTTTGGGGGAAATAAACAGCATAAGTTAGGGAAAATGGTGAAAAATAGTCATGGAAAAGTCAGGGAATTTGGAAAAGTTTTAATGTTAGTCAACCTGAAGTTTGTCTTCATCGGGAGGGGGAGAGAGAGAGCTCCCCTATTTGCTCCTCTCACCAACCTCCGTGGAAGGCTTTGCCTGCCCCCGACTCGCTTCACCCTACGGCACTCTGCCTGTCTAATCGCTTCTTTACTTTTCACTGAATAGGAAAATTAATACAGCATAAAACAAGAAAAAGTTAAAATATATATGGAAATACCCATATTTAATGTCAAATCGAAATACATTTTTTTATGTTTTAACAATCATATCAATCATATTAAATCATATCAATGAAAAGTACTAAAAATCAGTACTTTTTTTTTTTTTCAGAAAAGAAAAAAAGATTGTAATATCTAGACCATTTTGTGTTACAGATATAGCATATGAACCCCTTAGCGACATCTAAGTTTTATTCACTGTTTGACGATGGATTTTTTAGTAGAATTGCTTGTTAAAAAGAAGAAAAAATTAAAACCTCTGTAATTAAATTAGAATAACCTTTAAAAAAAATTAGAATTAGAACCTATTTTTTCTAATGTCCATACTTCTTACTATTGAATTTTTTTAGTTAATTTATGGCAGTATATAATACTTTCTGCATATATTTATTGTACTGCTAGATAATAATTTTAGACATTCAAAGATATCGAAAAAGAGTAAGTTTATTATTATTTCAATTTGGAAAAACCTCCTGCAGCTTCAATTATTAATTCTCTACGGTACTTTTCCATTTTGCCGGCGAGGTGATAAAGTTGCCAAGAATAATATAACCGACGGCAATCATTAAGCACCTGAGAAAGAGTAATTGTTTCAAAACACTTCGAATAATAAGGAAAAAATTAAAGACTCACGACCGTTTGCTTATTTTATTTATTTTATGTTTTTAAGAATTAAATTATCTTAAGTTTTGCTGAAAGCTAGCTTTTAAAAATGAAAATTTTCAATTGCCCTGGGCACAAAATCTTCTTAGTCGGGAACTGGCTCTGCTCCTGCTCGCTCTGCTCACAAACCCCCAGTTCGCTTCACTTATCCCTGTGAGGCTTTTCACTGAATATGAATATTAATAGTGTATAACATAAGACAAAAGCAGAAAAGTTTTATATAAATTCCCATATTTAATGTCAAATTGAAATACATAATAATTTAATACTGCTTTTTTTTATGCTTTTTAAATGTCAAATTATTATTATTATTATTATTATTTTAGAATGGAAAGAAATTTATAATATTTAGACCATTTTGTGTTACAGTTACAACTTTATTATGTACTAGCAGGCTTTCCCCACTTCACAGGTCACTATATTTAAAGGAAACTCTTTTCTATATAGCTTTATAAAAATAAAATAAAATACTGAAATTGCTCAAAAGATCGCTTCAGGTCCCTGCTTCCTTCAACAGCGATTTGGTCATTCACTGAATTTCGTGTGCCTGTCCTTATTGCCTGCAACAGTAGCGTACCAATAGGCTTCCATTTGGATGCTTATCATATATGACAGTTTCAATATGGACAGTATCGAAAAAATTTGAAGTAGCTCTTTTATATTTGAATCCCAGTTACATATGATTAACACTATACGTGGTGCAAATAATATTTGCCTTTACATTATTTCTTATGTTTATTTTATTTATCTGATCAACCATAAAATGACAGCAATTTCACGCTAAATATTACAATATGCTATGACTGGCTATGTCTGTCGCAGGAGACAAATTTTTGTGGTTATATATAATTCATGGTTTGTAAACCTGATCATAGTACAGCCTTAATATAGTTCTCTTCAGGGTCGTACTGGCATAACAAAGAGGGCGCTGGCAATTTGAATAAAAAGGGCGCCAGCAATCTAAATAAAAAGGGCGCCAGCAATGTAGATAAAAAGGGCGCCAGTTTACTACTAAACATTATTCAAGGTTATTATATGTAGTGGCCGAGAAGTTCTGCTCTCTAAGTAGTGTCGGTTTCGATCTCAGGTCTAAACGCTTGACCTAATCATACGAAGTTTTCTATAATTTTCTCCGAAACTTGTGTAAATATGGGAATAGGAGCTAAGACTCTTTAAAAAGACCTAATGGAAGGCATTCCACGGAGAACTGGGATCCAAGTGCAATCAATCTTGCACCAATACCAAGGTGATTACAAAAAATTTTCTTCATACACGACCAGAGTTCTCAAAGGCTTTTAATACATTCCTTTTCCACCTTAGACAGCTTTCTTTTCTTTTTAACGCTTCACCAATGGAATACAGTCGGCTGCAAAATTATTCGAGCACTAGCAATAATCCTTTCCAAAAAAAAGTACACTTACTACAGCTTTGTTAAATAAATCCTTGTCGAGTCATGTTCTTAATCAGTCTAAGAACATGATTCGACAAGGATTTACTTAGCAAAACAGTCTTAAGTGTACTTTTTAAATATAGGAATTATTGGCTAGTGCTCAAATAATTTTGCAGCCGACTGTTTATCGTATTATAAAATCACTACATAAAATTTCTGATACATAAAAAACATAAACTTTCCTTTGTGAGAAGAGAACACTGTACACGACCCCTCTAAACACGACATCCCATTAAAGAAAAATGCCATGTCCGCTTGAATTTGAATATGTTAAAATATGCGCTCGAGCATGAAATTAAACACATTACTCCACAGTTAAGTTTACAGTGATAAATTTTTTATATAACAAAACCCATAATTTTTAAATTGTGTCATAATTTTTTAGAGTAAAAACCATAAATAACGTTGTTTCGATGACTGTATCTATAGAAATTATGGTTTAAAACATATTAAAAAAATGGACAATGAGCAAAGAAAGGGTTGTTGGAATTAAAGCCGATTGACTGCACTAGGATCCTAGGCCTGAGGGAGAGTGTCCTCCACTGGGGTCTTTGTAAGGGTGAAATACGTATTTAAGCAATTTTTGGAGAAAACCACGGAAAATTCGAAAGACTAGACCGACAAGCGCAACCTGGGATCGAACCTGTCACCTCACACCTACCAGCTTTGAGCGCAAAACCACTGGTAGGCCGCAAGGAAAGGGAGAATGAAGTCAGAAAAATTAAGAAAAAAATTAAGCATTTTTCACGTAAGCTATTTCACAAGCAACAAATATTGCTCGCAGATTATTGTAAACAACAGAATGTCATAAGAAATTATTAGAATGTGTTTTATATTATTTATTTCATTATAATAAAGAAATTATGATTCAGAAGTATACAGGAGTGTTGTGAGTCTAACTTAAAAGAAAATAAATTAATAAGTTAAATGCATCAAAGAATTATATAATGGCATTTGTATGAAAGATAAACTTGATAATGATATGAGATATAGATATGACCCTATTATAATTTTAAAAAATGAGAGAGGGAAAAAAAGTAAAAAAATAAAGGAACACGGCACAAACTAAGCGCCCGATATGCCAGTAACGCAAGTTCAAGTAGGCCACGATCTAGAACAGCAAATTGTATCAGATCAGTTGCCCAAATTAAAAAGAAAAAAATGTTAACAAATGTACAGACAATTAGCATATCATATAAGCTGTAGAGTATAAGCGAAATATATATATTATTTTATTTTATTTCAAAGCATATGTCAAGTTTTTATTAAAGCTTCATAAAAAGTTAATGTAGGGAGCATATAATTCCAATCTACAGGACTACATGTGTGGAAAAAAAAAAAAAAAAAAAAAAAATTATTACAATTTTTGAAGAATTCAAATATATAATCTCTCTCTCCACATTCCTGCACTTCAACAAATAATAATAAAATTATAAAAATAATAATAAATAATCATACCTTAGATTATTTTTCCCAAAATGAAAATTCTTGTATTTCACATGGCTTGGCTGATACCATTCAGATAATTCCACCTTCACTTTTTCACATTACATTATATAGAATTAAAGATGTGCAGGTTTCACGGTGAATGTCCCTCCCCCATCTTCAGCTATTCGTTAAAAAAAATTTGAAGCACGTGTTTTCCCAGTAGTTGAAAAAAGATTATTAGCATTTCTGTTCCGGATTTGTTTGAAATGCGTAAACGTGTGGGAACAAATAATATCTGTCACCATAATAGTTGTTGAAAAAGACTTCGTATGTAAATGTACTATGTATAACTATAATCATTTAGGTGACAAAAAGGGGAACACATCAACTGCGCTCACATTAATCCCCCTGTTGTTGAAAAAGCCTCAACTGTGCCCACATCGAAAATTACTAATAACGTTCATTGTTATTCATTGTCATCCTCTCAGCCCAAAGTCCCAAAGCGTATACTAATCTGTAGGTTAGATATGCTTTGTCTCAGCCCTATCTGTACATCGAGAAGTAACTAAGAATAATTTCTAGAAAGGAAAGACTTTTGTATGTACTTGTTTTGTTTACGTTGAAGGATAAGGCGAGGTACAGTTCGTTCAAAGATGGAATTTACATTCACGGAGAAAAAAAAATAAATGATATAAAAGGCACTTTTTTTTATATTGTATTCAGTATTAATTTTCAGTTTATTTTTATAAAGACGCTATATTTTTAAAAATTTTACATGCATCTTTATTAGAGTATGTGTTTCACTAAACAGGCAAATCGCCCTGTTTAGTGGAACATGCAAGATACCCTGTTAACCCTTTAACGATCATTGGTTTCGCAGCGAAACCAAACATTTGACATAATTTAAGAATTTTTATGCAGCGCTTTTTTTTACTTTTCCCCCTTGTTTTAATCAGGTTTTAAACTTTTGTTCCTTTTCTGTCTGTAGATATCAGCACTATTCCAAAATTTAACAAATGCTTCACTAGAAGCTAATTGCATAAGTGACTTGAAGTTTCTTTGTGTGCGTGAGTGCGAATTGCTGGTTTGATGATGCACTAATGTCTCGTTTTTTTCATTTAATGAAAAGCTGGACTATTATTTTCACCCGAAACAACTTTTACGAGTTTTTGTAGTCTCGATAATGCTTACTTACAAAGTGTTTTATTTATTAAATTAAATATTATTTGAATTTAATATAGATGTTTCAAACCAAAAATTTCTCAAAAAGGAACAATGCGATTTTTTTTTTTTTTTTTTTTTTTTTAAATATTTATGATCAGCTACGTGTCTAAAAGCCATTTTAAAAATTAGTTTAGTAATTTCTTAAATAAATTAAGTAGTGAACGTTAATTTTTATTCTTGATAGGATTTGAGGGGGATAGGGATACATGTTTTTTCATCCATTTTTAGAGAAAATTTAAGAATATGTGCACCTCACTAAGGCTAAAAGGCGTGCTGGTTAGTATTTCATGAGCATTTAATATTAGTTTGTAAGCAATTTTTGTCGTTTATAAAAACATTAAAAAGAGGGCTCCTTTTATGCCTGATCGGGCGCATATGGTGTTAATTCTACATTATTGATAGGGGCGCAGTTTTTATTTATTGATTTTATTTTATTTATATAAATAATTTTAGTGGAGAAATAAATACATGTACCATCCGGTAGATGTAAAAGGCGCCCTGTTTTGTATTATTTATTATTTTTTTTTTTCCAAAAGTAGTTTTTTAGTTCATTTTTATAAGGAGGCTACATATAAAATTGTTGAAAACAGGGCGCCTTTTATGCCTAGCGGGGCGCATGTGATGTTATTACTAACGTTACGATATACTTTATGTTAAGCACTATTTTTTTTTTTTTTTTTTTTTTACATATTTGTAGTGTTTAAATTATATATGCGCACTTACTGAATATAAAAGGTGCCCTGTTTTGTATTTATTTATTAAATAGTTTTTCCGTTCATTTTTATAAGAGGCTGCATATAAAACTGTTGAAAACAGGGCGCCTTTTATGCCTAGCGGGGCGCATATAGTGTTATCGCTAAATTTACGATATATTTAATTGGGCACTTAAAATGTCTTTTGCATATTTGAAGTGTTTAAAATATATATGTAGACCAAGTGCACCTCACTAAGGCTAAAAGGCGTCCCTTTTAATACAGGACAGGGTGCCTTAAAAACAGGACACTTTTTTATTTAGAGGGGCGCATATGGTGTCATTTCGACTTTACTATATTATTTACAGGGCGCTTTTTTTTTTTTTTTTTTTTTTTTTTTTTTTTTTTTGTATTTAGTATTAGTTTTCAGCTTATTTTTATAAAGACGCTATATTTTTATTTATTTTTACATACATTTTGATTAGAGAGGCACACGTATGTGCTTCGCTAAACATGCAAGTCGCCCTGTTTTGTAGAACATGCAAGATACCCTGTTTTCTGTATTATTTGTTATTCTTGATATTGACAGTTGTTTTTTTTTTTTTTTTTTATCCATCTTTTGATAAAATTTAAGAATATGTGCACCTCACTAAGGCTAAAAGGAGTGTTGTTTAGTATTTCATGTGTATTGATTATTTGTTTGTAGCAATTTTTGTTGTTTATAAAAAACATTAAAAAGAGGGCTCCTTTTATGCCAGTGTGGCATACAGCCCCCCTTCCAATTAATTAAAGTTGGCCAGACCTTAATCTCTACACAGAGCAGGTGTGCTGATACTTACAATAGTTTGGCTCCAGACTGTCTCGAACTGTGACACTAAAGTACAAAGAAGCTGCCCTGATGGTCGTGAGAACATTGGAGTTTCCGAGGAATTTCTTCGGCCCGACGGAAAGGCGCCCGCCCGCTCCGCGAATGAGAGAGGAGCGCGGGTTGCCATCGAGAGGACGAGTTTTCCCAGGAACAGAGCTGGAAGCAGAGAGTCGGGGATTCGTATCTTGTCTTCGGCCAGTGAAGGTCGGAGGGTCTTCTCTTGTCCCGTTTACCAGGAGAGGTAACGAGACTTAGTGATTTTTTTTTGTGTTCCTCTAGGAGCAGAGAACACAGGTCAACTCATTTTCTGTCACCGGCGAAAGTGTGCAGGTCAGCTAGCAAAAGACTTTTTACTGTAAATTATAATAGGACTGGACTATATCTGTTCTGTACCTGGAACGGTGCAAGTATTGTTTTCCAACATCAATATTGAAACTAACGGTTGTACATAGAATATTTTTTTTAAATTTTAATTAAATTAATTTTCTTATCAACCTCTGCTGTGACGGGATTTTCTTCTTCGCTACCAGAACCCTCGCCCGAAATTCCAAAACGCCACAGCTATACTAACTTGGTGGCAGCGCTAGAGGGATGATTGTTGGAGAATACTACACTGCCTGAAGAAGTACGGACTACGGACGATAGAAAGTGATAGACTCAAGGGAAGGATAAACGCAGCGGAGTACGTCGAATCATCAAATCAACGGAGGATACATCTACGTCGCATCGACGAGAATCTCTAAGACAGAGAGGAGAGCCCTCAGCCGGAACCCATCCCGAATTCCATACGGAGTGCCGATCCGAGAGCCATCATAAGTGTCAGAAGGAAGGATGGAACTCGAGCAAACGACAACAAAACAGGGGTGAGTCAAACTTTTCTAGTGAGGCTGTAAAATTTTTTGTTATTTAAGGTATTAGATGATAAATGTATAAAGTTAAAAGTTATTTAGAAATTTATTAAGGGAGAGTAAACCTTAAATTAACATTGTTTTTGGAAAAATTAAAAATGTGGCATATCACAAATATTAGAAACTCTAAGTAAAAACAGGGAGGAATTTAAATTATAGGTAAATTTAATTTAAATATAACTCATATTTGTTTAGTTTGGAAAAATATTAATTGATTTGCACATATTTGATTATCTTGTTTTAAATGAGAAAGATTATATTTGAAAACAGATATTATTTGAGAAAACAAAAAGTGTGTTAAAATATCTTGAGAAAGATAACACAGTAATTTCATATTGTTTTGTGTAATTTATGAAAATTAAAAGTGAATCAAATAAGTTACGGAAAGAGGTTTCTTTCCTGGAAAGTGTTGCGATTTCAAATATTTCAAATTTAATGTGTAGAATTGAATATTAAGTTTTAATTATTGGAATCGTGTTGTATTGGAATTTTATACACCCCAAAAATTTGCAAAATTGAATTATAGGTTTTATTAGTGTAATTTTGTATATGTATTTTTTGGAATTGGGTAAAATTGTAAGAATTGTGTAAAATTGTTAGGAATTGTGTAAAAGTGTTAGGTATTATAGAAATTTTTTTTTGGGAATTGTGTAAGATTAAATTGTGAATTTAGAATTAGGTAAACATGTCAGATTTAGGGCAGTATAGGAAAGCGGAACTGCAAGAGCTCGCAGTCGAATTCGGAGTGATTGTTGAAACTTCGGATAGGATAAGTGATATCATAGGGAAAATTCAAAAGTCTCCAGATTACGATAAAGACCTAGCCCTAGCTCAAATTAAGTTAATACGGGAGGATCTCTTAGAAAGAAAGGCGGAAGAGAAAAGGAAGGCGGAAAAGATTGCGGAAAGGGAGGCTGAAGAGAAAAAAATCGCTGAAAGAGAAGCGGAAAGGAAACATGAATTAGAGTTAGAAAAACTTAAAATAGCCCAAAATTCAGAAACAGTAAGTCTAGCTTCGACTCGTAGCGAACGCTCCAGCCGACAATCACTAAAATCGGTTATGCAAAAATTTGAACCGGAGAAATCGGACATGGCATTATTTCTTGCGTTATTCCAAAGACAAGCTAGGAAGTTAGAAATAGATGACGAGGATCTAGTGACTAATTTATTAGCTTTATTGCCCGTAGAAATCGCGGAATTAATTTTAAAAGAACCCCAAGAAATTAGTGACGATTTTGAGAAAGTCAAACAAATGCTATTAGATCGATTTAAATTAAGTCCGGAAAATTTTAGAATTAAATTTATGCAACACCAAAAACAACCGGGAACTCTTTGGCATGATCTAGCTTATGATTTAGATACATATTTAAATGGGTGGTTAGAGGGAGTAGAAGTGACAAATTTTGAGGATCTAAAGAAATTAATGGTGGCCGACCAGTTAAAGAAACGGGCTAATTTCGAAATGAAAGATCATTTCATAGATTCGTGGAGCTCTCTCAATGAACCGCGAGAGTTAGCTAAGAAGTTTGACGCATACGAGTCAGTTCGCAGAAATAATAAGAAAAGTTGGACCCCGAAACCACCACTAGAAAAGAAATTAGATAAACCTCGCAACTTTGATAAAAATAGGGTTGAGAAAAAGGCCCCAGAACAAAAAAATTGGAGGGATAAGTCTGATCTGACGGAAAGATCTAAATTATTTGAGGCCCGAAAACCTATTGTTTGCTATGTGTGCTCTTCCCCCGATCACATTAAGCCAAATTGCCCAGTCTGGAAAAGCAGACAAGAGAAGGCTGAAAAAGTAAATCACGTAGGAGACGCTGAGAATTTAAACCCGGCTTTTGAACCTTATTTAAGTGAAGCCAAGATAAATGGGGAAAAGTTTACCATTTTACGTGATTCTGGGACGTGCCTCGATATTGCCCCTCATAAAATAATTTCTAATGAGCAATTAAACGGGGAAACTGTGTGGGTTAAAGCAGCTTTAGCCAACGAAGTGAGATGTCTACCCATAGCCAATATTGAATTAGAAATTGAGGGAATAGGGTTAATTAATACGAAAGCCGCGGTAGCGGATAAGGAAGTTCTCATGGATTATTATTTACTGGGAAATGAGACGCAGAAATTAATCGAGAGAAAAAAACAAAAACCCGAATTAATCCATGCAGTCGAAACGCGGGCGAAAAGGCGTAAAAACGAAACTGCGCCAAAAACCAGTCTGGCGAGTGAAAGCGCTGGGAATGATCAGGGAGAGGCAGAGAGCGAGCCTACGGAAAATCAGGGTACGGAAGAATCAATTTTCCTCCCCGAGTTAGAGGAGGATAGGATCACCGCTCTGGCGCACGTTGGGAAAAACGAGTTTCGCCAAGAGCAGGAAAAAGATGAAGGCTTGACAGAGTTGTGGGCGCGCGCGAAAGAGGAGAAATCGAATTTAACAATAGATCAAGGTCAGGCGCGGTTTCAGCTTCTCAGTTTGAGGGGGGTCACGAATTAAAATTAAAAAAAAAGAAAGAAAGAAAGAAAAGAAAAAGTAAAACTGTGATCAGAACTTTCTATAGGTAAATTTTCCTGACTGAAAACCAGCAAATCCATGTTATAAGAAATAAATCAAATATAAGATACTATTTACATGAATCATTTATTAAATAGGTTTTTTCGACATTATAATACAAATTCCAATCTTCTCTTTGAATATTCTGAAAATCTGTCTATTACTGCTTCAACATCAACATCAATATCTCTATGAATATTTAAAAGGGCGAGTCCTATGAGGCGTTCTTCTCCCATGGATGCTCGAAGTCAATTTTTTAACCGGCCGTAAAGTTGAAAATCTTCGTCCACTTGAAGCGACGCTTACTGGTAAAGTGGCAAGGATACGAAGCAAAATGTTAATTGATGGGTACATATCTTTGTCACATTCTTCTATTGTATTATGAAGACAATGAGAAGTAACTGTTCCATGTGTTTCTTCGGCTTTTCTTTGCCACTTCGCAATCCATAATTCATATTCTGAAACGACTGATGGAACTGGAACATTATTAAGAAGTCCTTGATAATTTTCTGCAACTTCACGTACAATTTTGATGTCATCATCTGTATAAGATTTTCGAGGCAAAAACACGTTTAAATTAAAAAGACTTATTACATCTGACGAAAATCGGTCTTTCATGTCAGAGATTATATTTTCTAGAAGTGGGATGTAAAACACCCTTCTAAAATATTCTTCAGGAGTTTCTGCATGTATATTTGCTCACTGCGTTTGCCGTGACGTTATTCTAGGCATCTTTATCTCTGTATCTAATTTTGCAGCAAGTTCAAGAATCTCTGAGAAAATTCGATTGAAAACAGTTGTCGCATTGAGTCTCTTGTTGTTTAAGACATTTAATGTATCCGTAAGATTTTCTGTGGCTTTTTGTAAATCAATCGACGGGGATTGGAGGAATCTGCTTAGAGAAACAGTGATACCCAAAATAAACAATAGATAATAGACAATTAGATAAAAAGTGGATATTCTATATAGATTAAATAAATTACATCAAAAAATACGAAAATTCTTTAATTACCTAGAACATCACAGAGGCACATTGCAGCAACAATGAAATCAGAGCTACGTAGAGCTTGATATAAACAGGCAGACTCTGATGCAGAGCTACTGTCGCTCCATTCAGCAATCTTCTGTAAGGCATTGCAAATTTCAACAAGAGAATCTCCTTGAAATTGAAGATGTCCATCATGTCGCTCTGCCCAACGAGTTTCACTTAATCCCTGGAGAGAATCTGTCAATTCCTCCTTGAAAACTACCTGCCTTTTTGCTGATGCATTAGTGAAGGGAATAACTTTTTTCATTGTTGCAGCCGCATTCATGCATGATGTAACTTTCGAAGACTTAGCTAACGAATTATTTAATGCATGGTTGCTACAAGGACATCTTTTTGCATATACAGCTGTCTTCATTAACCCTTTTGCAGCTCCTTTGGCGTATGATGCCATCGTTGAGCAGCTGTCTACACCTATTCCAACACAATACTTCATATCCATATCGAATTTTTTCCTAAGATCAGCAACAATATGGGCTATTGCTGCTCCAGTTAATCGGCACTTTATTACTTTTATCTTCTTCGCGAATATTGGCATATGCATCGCAAAATGTGACAAATTCTTCTCTTATAGAACCATTAAAAATAAGCTAAACATAGACTTAATTGTGATGTATGTGATAAATCGGTGGTTTCATCAAAAATGACTGAAAAATAGCTTCTTTCACTCTCTCTAGGATAGAGTTTTGTATTTCGTCTTTGCAGGCATTAATAAATTCATTTTGGGTAGTATTACTAATGTATGTTGCGTTTGATTTAGCAGTATCCATATGATTTTTTAATATTATATCACCTGCTTCGATTCTGAATCTTAACATAGCTCTAAAATTGCCGTCATTTGTAGCCACTATGCATTCGTTCCCATCCTCAGTATTTTCTTTTTCTGTTGTTTCTGTGCAAAGAGGGCCGTAGTCCCTATGACCACGCAAAGCAAAGTTTTGACGGCCACAAAGAATGATTGTGCTGACGATAGGTCGCAGACGTTGACGATTTTCCTCTATTTGGATTTGTCTATGCTTCGATACCAGATTTATGTTTTCAAGAGCCGGTTTATGGTACGTTTTCAAAAAGTTTCTCCCCGACTCTACAGCAGCTTTGTGATACTGGTTGTTTTCATGAATTGTGAGTGCTCCATTTTTGCCTAAGAGATCATCAAAGGCCTTCAGCAGTTCTTTCACCAAACATTTTACAGAACGAGTGTTTTTTTGATAACCTCGACTGAAGAGGACACAAAACTTACAGTATAACCCTTGGTCTTTATGAGACAACACAAGCCAGTGAAACTTCTCCAAGTGTGACCTTTGGGCATATTTCTTCATCTGTTTTCCTCTTTTAGTAACTACGCAATGTGGGAATATGTAGTCTGCTGGAGGAATCCAATGATGTTCTAATAGATTTGCTTTGGTAAGATCATCTATTTCAGTATTATCTATATAATGTCCTATATCGGACCCAAAATCTGAAGCAGTCTTGGAAACAGATTCAGTGTTGTTATTTGACTTTTCCTCCATCAGCATCACTTGATTTTCAGACGAGGAAACTACAGAATCTGGTGATGCCCTAATGTGTTCTTTTTCATCTTTTTGAGCAATTCTTTGTTTCTTTTGAAAAAACTATCTATCATTCGATTTTCTTCCCCTCGTTTGACAGAACTAGAATTTGTTGACTGGCATGCCTAAGGAAAACAAATCCACTCATAAAGGAGACAATAGAGTTTTGCAAAAAATAAAACTTTAAACAAACTGTAACAAATATCCAAAATAATGCATGCGCATGTGCTTCTTACAATAACTTATTACTAGATTAGAGTATATCAAATAGGATTTTAAAAAAAGTTACGAATAAGAATTGCCCTTTATTATATTTTGGAACAGCGCTCATTCAAACTTATGCGCTCTAATGTTAAAATTTTTGAAAATTTAAAAATCATGTCTCCTTTGATGCTTCCCTAAAATTTTTCCTGAAAGTAAGACAGTTTGGGGGGGGTCATGACCCCCGTGACCCCCCCCCTTGAAACCGCGCCTGATCAAGGTTTGCTGTACAGAATTGCTACAGATCACAGAGGAGAAAAAAGGCGTCAGCTAATTATTCCGCGGAAATATAGGAATGAAATTTTGAATCTTTGTCACAGTTTAATATCCGGTCATGTGGCCATGACTAAAACTAAGGATAAATTGCTGCGATATTTTTTCTGGCCAAATATCATTAAAGAGGCTGAAGCCTATGTAAAATCGTGTGATCCTTGTCAGAAAATTGGGAAGGCAGGAGAGCAAAAAAAAGCCCCTCTTAAACTTGTTCCCATTATTACTGCAATTTTTACGCATATAAACTGTGATATTGTGGGACCACTCCCACCTTCGGAAAATCAAAATAAATATATGCTCACGGCTATGTGTTTAGCATCGAGGTATCCAGAGGCTATCCCGATACCCGATTCAAGGTCGGAAACAGTGATCGACGCGTTAATGATAGTATTTAGTAGAATGGGATTTCCGAAAGTAATCCAAACAGACTTAGGGGCTTGTTTTATGAGTAACTTAACCTCAACTTTCTTAGAAAAATTTGGAATTAAGATAACTCACAGTAGTGTGCACCACCCACAGACAAATTGCATTGAGCGTTGGCATCGTTCAGTTAAACGGTTACTGAAGGTAATCTGTTTAGAAAGTGGAGAAAGTTGGGAGAGGAGTTTACCCTATGCTTTGTTAGCTTTGCGGACGGTAACACATGAATCAACGGGATTCAGCCCAGCCGAGTTGGTTCATGGGAGAAATCTGCGAACCCCGGAAACCCTGCTATTTGAGAAATGGACAGAGCAGGAAGAGGAGCAAAACCCAGTGACGGAGTATGTTTTCGAATTGATAAACAGACTCCAAAGGTGTCAAGAGCTCGCAGGGGAGCAGATGGAGGAAAAAAGGGACAAACGCAAAATCTGGTATGACAGAAATGCGGTAAATCGGAAATTTAATCCCGGGGACAAAGTGCTGGTTTTAGCCACAAGTAAACCCAATAAATTATCCGTATCATGGATAGGGCCAGGCACTATTGAGAGTCAAATGTCAGAGACTAATTATATTGTAAATGTACCGGACAGGCGCGAAAAGTCGCAAATTTATCATGTCAATTTACTAAAACCTTACGTGCAGAGAGCAGAAATCGTAAATGTATTAATAGAGGAAAATTGGGATAATAAAACGACGGAGGCAGACTTAGAAATACCTTATCCTATAACTGACCCGGAAGAATTTGACCTCAATATGGTAATTAGGGACAGTAATTTAGGAAGTCGTTGCACAAAAGCCCAACAGGAGCAATTAGGAGCATTACTAATTAAACACAAGAAAGTGTTTTCCAATATTCCAGGCCGAACGAATTTAATTGAGCATGATATTGAATTGACTAGTGATAAACCCGTTAGAATGAAGCCATATAGGACGTCACCTCGACAAACCGACATCCTGAAATCCGAAATCCAGCGTATGTTAGAATTGGGCATAATTAAGGAAGGGGAGTCAGATTATACCTCGCCTATGATATTAGTAGAGGCCCTTGGCAGAGAACCCCGCCCGTGCGTTGATTATCGCCAGTTAAATGAGATAACTCGTGCCGAATTTTTCCCTTTGCCTAACATAGAAGAGAGGGTAGAGCAAGTGGCAGCATCAAAATTTATTACCGTGATTGACTTAACTAAAGGCTATTGGCAAATACCTTTAACCCCTAACGCACAACGTTTAGCGACATTTGTAACTAGTTTCGGTTCATATCAACCTTTGGTAATGCCATTTGGACTTGTCTCCGCCCCGTATAGGTTTTCAAAATTCATGAGTATTCTATTAAAGGGACTAGAAAGTTTTTGTTTGCCTTACCTTGACGATATGGCTATCTTTTCTAATTCATGGGAAGAGCATTTAGAACATTTAGATATAGTTCTAAAGCGGGTAACCAAGGCAAAATTAACCATTAAATTAGCCAAGTGTAAATTTGCCCAGGAGACGGTCAAATATTTAGGGCATGTTGTAGGGAAAGGACGTAGGAAACCGTCCGAGATTAAAATTAAGGCCATTACTGATTTCCCAGCTCCAAAATCAAAAACGGAAATTAGAAGGTTTTTAGGGATGTGCGGGTATTACTCCCGATACATAAAAAACTATGCAATTATAGTAGAACCGCTGACCCGAGCTTTAAAAGGGAAAACGAAAAAGGAAAAAGTAGACTGGAGTCCCGAAATGGAGAAGGCTTTTAGGGAGTTAAAAGATAAACTCACCCGTGACCCAGTACTGTACGCTCCTGATTATACTAAGGAGTTTATTATTCAAAGTGACGCCTCAGATAAGGGGATAGGTATTATCATGGCTCAAAGGCAAGGAGATGAAGAACATCCAATTCTGTACTTAAGTCGAAAATTTACTAAGGCAGAGAAAAACTATAGCACAACCGAAAAGGAATGTGCTGGGATCATTTTCGCAGTGAAAAAGTTAAAACATTACCTGGATGGTCAAAAATTTACCATAGAAACTGATCACAACCCATTAATATGGTTAAAGAGAAATGCGGGAAACAATCCCAGATTAATGCGGTGGGCGTTAACCTTGCAGCCCTTTAACTATGAAATCCGACACAGACCAGGAAAAGACATTCCTCATGTGGACTGTTTGAGTCGGGTGGATTAAAAGTTATCTGTAAGAAATTTTGTATATAGTTAATTATTATTAGTATTGTTTTATTATGTTAATTAATTTGTAATTTGAAACTTGTAACTTTAGTGTAAATTTAAGTATTGTTTAGTCAGGAAGATTAGCCTCTCTAGAATTGCTTTGATGCACCCTAACCTAATTTGATTGCAGAGATTTTCTGGAGTTTCAACCCCAGAAAACCATCTTAAGGGGGGGGAAGTTGTGGCATACAGCCCCCCTTCCAATTAATTAAAGTTGGCCAGACCTTAATCTCTACACAGAGCAGGTGTGCTGATACTTACAATAGTTTGGCTCCAGACTGTCTCGAACTGTGACACTAAAGTACAAAGAAGCTGCCCTGATGGTACGCCCTGATGGTCGTGAGAACATTGGAGTTTCCGAGGAATTTCTTCGGCCCGACGGAAAGGCGCCCGCCCGCTCCGCGAATGAGAGAGGAGCGCGGGTTGCCATCGAGAGGACGAGTTTTCCCAGGAACAGAGCTGGAAGCAGAGAGTCGGGGATTCGTATCTTGTCTTCGGCCAGTGAAGGTCGGAGGGTCTTCTCTTGTCCCGTTTACCAGGAGAGGTAACGAGACTTAGTGATTTTTTTTTGTGTTCCTCTAGGAGCAGAGAACACAGGTCAACTCATTTTCTGTCACCGGCGAAAGTGTGCAGGTCAGCTAGCAAAAGACTTTTTACTGTAAATTATAATAGGACTGGACTATATCTGTTCTGTACCTGGAACGGTGCAAGTATTGTTTTCCAACATCAATATTGAAACTAACGGTTGTACATAGAATATTTTTTTTAAATTTTAATTAAATTAATTTTCTTATCAACCTCTGCTGTGACGGGATTTTCTTCTTCGCTACCAGAACCCTCGCCCGAAATTCCAAAACGCCACACCAGATCGATCGCATATGGTGTTATTTCTACGCCACTGATAGGGGCACAGTTTTTATTTATTGATTTTATTTCATTTATATAAATAATTTTAGTGATGAAATAAATACATGTACCATCCCGTAAATGTAAAAGGCGCTCTGTTTTGTATTTTTTTTTTTTTTTTTCAAAAATAGTTTTTTAGTTCATTTTTATAAGAAGGCTACATATAAAATTCTTAAAAATTGCCTTTTTCGCCTAGCGGGGCGCATATAGTGTTATCACTAAAGTTACGATATATTTTATTGGACGATATGCGCTAAAATTTGTTTTACATATTTGTAGTGTTTAAAATATATGTACTCACTGAATATAAAAGGCGTCATGTTTCGTATTTGTATTTAGTAATAGTTTTTAGTTGATTTTTATAATAACGCTACGTGTTTTAAAACTATAATTTGATTAATGGTGCTCACATATGTGTTCCACTGAACATGCAAGGCGCTTAATTTGTTGAAGCATACAAGTTCGCTCTTTAGTGGAGAATACAAGGCGCCCTCTTTAGTGGAACTTACAAAACGCCTTTTACTTAGTCTTCTGTGTGCCTAGTGTAGTGGCGCGCACATGAACATATTCAAGAACTCGCATTCTTCCTTTATAATACGTACATGTAGGCATTCAGATAAAGAAGTTTCAGGATTGCTTTTGAGAATAAATTCTACCGAAATATTTCCTTCAATTTTAAACAAAAACCATAATAATTTTACAGTGTTCTAGGAAAAAAAAAAAAAATCAATTTTTACTGGAAAAAAAAAAAAAAAAAAAAAAAGTTCCTCGGCGAGGGGTGCACCGGGCATTTGCCTCGTTGCCCGGTGGGCCAGTACGAGCCTGGTTCTCCTTGTCAACTTTTGAATTTTCTCACCATTTTAGACTTAATCCCTTGTAACAATATGCTATGAGTGCTATTTCTGCCATATTTTAGACAACTAATCTTTTTATGGTTATATATATTTCCCATTAAACATATTTGTTCCTTACCCAGTGAAAAGTGCTGTTGCAGCAGAGTCACCTGAGTGGAGCAGTGTGAGATGTGTAGCGATGTGTGTTCGCGTCGATTTGAGTTGTTAAAAAATGTGAAAATAAATTAATATGAATTAAGTGATACAGTCCTTGAGAAATGCATTTGTGTGAGTAATTTATAGTTTAAACATCTGGTCAGTATGACCAGAGCAAAGATACTGAGCGATCTATGGAATTATTTAAATTTGTGTAAGAACAAGAACTTTTGATTTCGTTTTGGTGTGCTGCGATGCTTTTAAAACCGCACACAATAGGAAAATTCTTGGATTACTAATGAGTAATGAAGTAGGTGCATGAGTTTTCTGCTTGTTCATTCCCATAAGATAATTTGTGCTATATTTCTTACATTTTTCTATATTCAATAGAAGAAAGTGTTGGATTCGTAAAAATTTTCGACCTCTGGTTTTTGATGGATTTACACGTTTTGAGAACTGTAGAACACGATTTGACCATTTTTAGGAAATGTCTGTCTGTCTGTCTGTGTGTGTGACAAAATTTTGTGGCAACTGTATCTCAGGAACTATTGTACAGAATTTGATGCAAATTGGTATGTAGTTGCACTTTGACATAAATTAGTGCCTATCAACTTTTGGTAAAAATTGTTTTACAGGTTGCATTGCCATCCCGCTTTTTCTAAATTTTTAACATGGTGATATGGAGGACAAAATTTTGTATAAATGTGCATTAGAAAATTATTTTTTAGTAATCATTATGAAATTTACAAGAAATATTTATAATAGAGATAGTCAACTGGGAATTTTTTTTTTTTTGTATATATAGGAGCCTCGCCACCCCCCTGGGGGGAAGTCCCCCCTCGAGGGGAGTAAATTTTCAAGATGGGTATCTTTCGAAAGGTCTCCTCAATACCTTTAAAACGAACTTTTAATCTGTGATCGATTTTTTTTACTTTTAACAAAAAAAAAACTTTGAAAAAAAAAATATTAATTTTTTTTTTTTTTTTAAACGAAATTTAACCGAACTTGGTATTTAGTTAGCCCCTGACATAAACTGGTGCTGATTAGATTTGGGGATCAGTCGCTCAACAGGTGGCACTGTGATCGTATTTTTCTAAATTTTTAACATGGCAGTATAGGACAAAATTTGAGAGTTATTCTTAACCTGTGATTGTAAAATTAATATGAATGATTGATAATAGTAGTAGTTAATTAGGAAAAAAATTGTGCATGTGGGGGCATCGCTTCCCCCCCTGGGGGAATTACCCCCCGGGGGGGGGGTAAATTTGCAAGATGGGTATCTTTCGAAAGGTCTCGTCAATACCTTTAAAACGAATGGTTGATCTATAAATATGTGATAATTTAAAGCAAAGTTATCAGATTTTTTTTCTTTTAAAAAAAATAACTTCGAAAAGAAAATCGTAATTTTTTTTTTTTTTTTTTTGTGTGTGTTGTGAGGAAGATTGTTAACAGAGAACATTAATCAAAAATCCTCTAATTCGAGAAATATGTCTTGGATATTTCTTAGCTGATAGCAAAAATTTAAAGTGTATATTGTGTTCTGAAAATAACCATCCCTTATATAAATGTAAAAATTATATGGCACTGCCTGTTTCTGAAAGGGTAGAAGTAATTAAGAAAAATAATTATTGTTTTAACGTTTAACTTTCTTTGTAGACATTTAGTAAATAACTGTGAATTAATTTTTTTTTTTTTTGTTCTTTGTGTAAACAAGATGGGAAAAAGAGGCTTCATCATTTTTCTTTACATTTTCCGAGAAATCCTGAGTCATTGCATAATGAATGTGAAACCAATGCAGGTGGCCGGGAATTTCCTTCCCCCCTTCGAGAATCGGCGCTTTCACAAAATGCTCCGATACTTCAAACAGTTGTCACCACGTCAAGTAATCAAAATAATGATTTGGTACTCTCTTTGTGGGTATATATCAAACAAAAACTATTTTGCTGAGTACTGTGAATTGTTTATTAAAAGATGATAGAGGAAATAATTACAGAGTACATGCGACTTTAGATCAAGGAACAATGTATAATTATGACTTTGGACTGTGCGAATAGCCTTAATTTGAAAAGAAAGAAAACTAATTTGACAGTTTGTGGTATCAGAGACAGAGATACATGCACAACAATTAAATATGTTATTGATGCGTCAATTTCTAATTTTGAGGGAAATTTTGAAAAAGAATTGGATTTTTCAATTATATCTAAATTTACAGATTTCATGCCGTCAAAAAGGTTACGGATTAATATGCCAGAATTAAAATATATAAAACTCACAGATGAAAGCTTTAATTTGCCAGGTTGTGTAGATTTACTTATAAGTGCCAAAATTTTTTATGAATTGTTTCTGCCAGGTCAGATTTGTCCAGCTAATATGATTTTCAAAAATACTATTTTTGGATACGTGGCTAGTGGAAGCGTTCCTGTTGAAATTCAGGGAAGAGTTCATTGCGGCTTCATTGAGAATAATGCTGGTCTAAATGAAACTATGGAGAAATTTTGGGAATTGGAGGATGTGCAGATTTTGGTACCCAAAAATAAAGAACCAATAATTTGCGAGGAGCACTTTCAGAAAAACATTAAAAGAGATAGTACAGGGAGATATATTGTAAAAATGCCGTTAAAAAATGATCCAACGTGTTTAGGGAAATCTAAAGACATTGCCCTTAAAAAATTAAATTTGCTGTGGAATCGTTTTTTAAAGGAGCCTGAGTATGTAGCATTATATAGAGAATTTTTACACGAATACAAAAATTTGGGTCACATGACAGAAATTTCAGAGTGTGAGGAAGAAGGAACATACTATATACCGCATTTAGGAGTCTATCGCGCTGATAAAAGTACTACAAAGCTCAGAGTAGTTTTCAATGCCTCCTCTCAAACAATATTAGGGAATTCTCTTAACTCCTAACAATATAACTAATCAAAACTAGTGCTGCACCGAGTAGCACTTTGGCCGAGTACCGAGTACTCGGCCTTTTACTACTCGGCTGAGTACCGAGTAGTTGTAAGAAAGAATAATTGACATATACAGGCATGAAAGTGGCAATCTGTCGAAAAATCTGAACTTGTGCACAATACGAATTTATCACAATGGGAATTAAAACACAAAAATGTACAATTATTAATTTACAATAAACTAATTAGTGAATTCATTGAATGCAGAAAAAATTAAAGAATCAGCAATTTTTGCACATATGTTAATCATACATTTAAAAAAAGCAGAAATTTTAATGAAATAATTACAAATCTCAGGCACAAACACATTGGGAAATTTTTTTTTTTATTCCAGGTAGTGCCAGAATAATCATTATTTTGGAAATTGACAACTAAATTATCCCTAATTTCAGCATTTAGCTGTATGCATATATAGCAGTGAAATAAATCTATAATTCCTCAATCAACTATGAAAATATTGCATATTTCAGAAATTTGTGACCAAAAAAGCAGGAATTTTGTTTTACACTTAAATAATCTTGTTATTCCAGAAATTTGCAACAAAATAAAAAATTAAAGCAGTAATTTTGTTAATTTTTCAGCAAACTAATCACATACTTTGGGAAATTAGCATAATTTGCTAAACTTCATTCTTTATTATATAGTCTTTCTCAGATGCGAATCATTCTCAGATAATTCTTAGAGAATATAAAAGTTCCCATACACTCAGGCTTATTTTAAGATGCATGAAGTTTGAGAACATTAAAATAAATATTTTATCATTTCAAACATGATAGATTTCATTAATCTTCAAATTCTAAAAGAGTAAAAAAGATAGGTGGTTTTGGGCCATAATTTGAAAAACAAGATTTTTGATTATTAAAATATATTTTTAATAACATTTTAGTGTATTTACCTTTTTAATAATTATTATTTTTTAAATTAAAAACCAATCTTTTCTTACAGTTTTAAAAGTGTCTTACTTTTATTTGAACAAATATGTAACTAAAGTTTTATTTACTATATTAGTATTATATAAGGGTTCTTTTTTCTAAAATATTTTATTTTTGTCTGTTTTATAGATACAATAAGTTTTTATAAAAAAATTTTGTATATTACACGCATAGAAGATGGTTATACTCAAATTCTTGTAACTAAAATGGATAAGCTGATATTATGAATCGTCTCTATACAGAGTTTGGTGGCAATCTGTTTGCTCGTTTTAACTGCAGAAAGCTGTTTGCAGCAAAAGTTTAATGACTATGTTTATATTTTCATATTTTTTAGTTTAGTTATTAATAAACAACTCTTATTAATACATTTCTTTCAATAATACATAAAAATAATGAAATTCTTACAACTACTCGGTATTGGCCGAATACTTAGTTCATATTTGGCCGAGTAGGCCGAGTATATAACGAGTACTCGGTACAGCTCTAATCAAAACCTTAAATAATTATATTAATTTCATGTTATTTAAATCTCTAAATGTCATTAAAAATACAAAATGTAATATATATATATAATAATACGAAAAATAATATTAGTAATTTTATACTTATGTTTTTGTATTTATATGCAAAAATAATAAAGTTTTAAACTTACCCCATCAGTTAGCACATTGCTGAAGAAAAATTAATCAGAGTAATTAACTCATAAATTAAAGCACTTATCTTTGAATAAGAAAAAATTTAATTGCAATTAGTAATTTACATCCAAATTATTCACTAAATCCATCAAAATCAGAGTCATCAGTATCAGAATTGAATAAGTTGAAAATGTCCTCATTTAGAAGAGAATCAACATCGTCATTACCTTCATCATCATTATCCTCAGAATTTTCTACTATTCCACATACAATGCGCGACACATTTTTCCGCTATTTGTTTGTGAATATTTGCCGTTAAGCATCCATTTTTCCCATAAACTTCTGAGTTTAGATTTAATATTTAAAGGAACGATTCACGCCGACATCCAATGGCTGTAAGATTTTGGTTAATCCTCCTGGTATAATAGATTCTTTGGCCCCTGAACTTTTACATTCCGTTTTCACATTTGCTTTTAAATGGGCTCTCATTGCATCCATAATAAGGAGTGCACGAGGTTTAAATAAACAGTTTCTCCTTTTTTTCCACACAGAGTTAATCCAGGAAATCATAATATCGTCATTCATCCACCCTTTGGGGAAATTTGGAAAATTTTCTTTAGGCATTGTTTTTCGCTTGAAAATTATCATCGGGGGTAACTTGTACCCATTTGCAGCGCATGATAAAACAACAGTAAATGAATTTTTCTCATTACCGGTTGTAGCTATTGGTATTGTCGATTTTCCAATTTCATCAATAGTACGACTTGAGGGAAGATCAAAACTGACTAGAACCTCATCCATGTTAAAAATGTCATTCTCAGAAAATTTGTTCTGGATAATAATGTTTTTAGTAAATTCCAAGAATTTTTGTTGTTTAAGCTTCCAGTCATCAGGCAATTTTTGCCCTACTGTGGTACGTTGTTGGATTGATAAATTTTTTCGACGCATAAAGCGATAACACCACGTGGGACAAGCAGTGAAATTTTTTAGCCCCATTTCCAAAGCAATAATCTTTGCTTTTTGACGCACACTTACAGTCGATATTGCTGTCCCTTTCTCTCTTTCTTGTAAAATCCATTTATATAATTCATTTTCTAATTCAGGCCAAAATTCAATTCCTCGACGAAATGTTCGTCTTAAACGATCACTTTCTTCAAATTTCTTCTTATTTTTTCGCCATAGACGAATATTTGATTCATCGATGCTAAAAAATCTTCTAGCTTCACGATTACCCAACTCCTCTGCCTTCTTAATCACATTTAACTTGAACTCTGCCGCGTAGCTAACTCGTTTATGTTTAGACATTTTTTTCCACAAATAATTCTTTTCTTTTAATGGAGCACGTGAGCGTGATAACTAAAACACAAGAGACGCATATGCACTATTTTAACGAAACGATAAAAACGTGTTGCCAAATTCCTTAGAGAAATGTAGCTGGAAAACCCGTAGTCCCTCCTACTAACATGTATACGTCATACACGCACCAGTCAACATCGAATCAGAGAGCGGTTGAGCAAACACATGATCCGGGCGTTTGCTCAATCGCTAGTAAACACAGAACAGTAAACACACGATTCGTGCGTTTACTGTTTACAATCATCGTGACGTGTGATGGAAATTGAATTGAAATACCTCAGCTAAAAAAAAAAAATCTGTAGATAATACGCAGTGGTAGATTATCCGCATTTAAAATTTTAAAAGTTTTTAAACAGATAATCCACAGATCATCCGCAGAAAATTACGGTATTTATGCGTTTGTGGCTGACGTTAAACAGATGTACAGGATGATTTTAATTGACCCGAGCCAAACTAAACTTCTGAGAATTCTTTGGAGGGATGAAGTGAATGAAACAATTAAAACTTATGAGCTCAAAACTGTTACCTATGGTACATTAAGTGCACTTTATCTCGCTACAAGAGAGATAAGGCTATGGAGTGATTCAATGATAGTCTTTTCCAGGATACAAAAAGAGCTGTATCTTCTAAGAACTTTTGTAGCAAACCGTACAGCAACTATACAAGATTTGACAAAGATTCAACAGTGGCGTCACGTATCTTCAGGGTTGGGTTTTTGCCAGCAAAAATGCATTTTTGCCAGGACAGCGGCAAAAAGTGGAAAAAACCAGGCAAAAATGGAAAAAATTAGGAAAAGTAGAAAAATAAAATTAGAACAACACAATCCCTTTCAATTTTCATTATTTACACTTTGGCACCTCAATGAAAAAAATGTTTGAAGATTTTTTAATTTAAAAAGTAATTCTAATTAATTAATTAATATAATATATGTAACCAGTGTCCGACAAATTCTGGGTGCCAGGGTGACTATAAATATCCATTCGTGACCAGTTACGGCAGACTGACAAAAATTTTTTTTTATGCATTTACAATATTTTTTATGTATATTTTTGTTTTTCCTCCCACCTTCTTGTTTTGGTATAAAAGATGACATTGCTGATGTATTGAATGAATAGTATGAGTTTAATGTTTTCTGAAAAATTTAACAATTATTTCTGTTTTTGAAAGAAAAATTCCCATATTTGATAAATCTTCTTACTACTATACTGGTACTTTCCTTGTCAACATCTTTGTGTTAAACAAGATTCAATATCATAAACACTATCTAAAGCAAACTATGTTCGAATTTACAGTGAGAAAGTTTAAATAGTATGATATTTATCAAATGGATTCTCTTTAAAGGAATTCTGTCCTGAAAAATTAATAGACAAACAGTATTTTAAAGCCAAAACTTAAACACTCTCAATATATTTGATGATCATATTAAAGGTAAATATAATATTTATTTCTATGGATTTTTTTTCCCCAATAGTTTGTTTTTATCTTTATAAATAAATAGTTATTTTCTTAAAAATTTCCTTAGTTCACATTTTTAACTGAATAAGTTCATTTATTCAATGTAAAATAATATGTGAATGACCTGCATTAATTATACAATTATGAAATATTATTAAGTTTTGCTGTGAGTATTGTCATAGAAATAATTCGCTATTTCTGGCTCCTAAGATATTGAAACTGAACTCCTCCCTGAACATAACCATAAAAATAAAACTACAAAATTATATTTTTATTTTATTGAAGTAAAAAAATCTTAAGTAAGACATATTCAGAGAGAGAGAGTTTACTTGCAATTTACATTTCAATTCCAAAAAATGCATGATCAGTGACTAACTCGCAAATTTTAGAACAGCTGAGTCAATAATTGACTCAATATTTGACTTTTCCCTACTGTAAACAAAAATATGTAATACATTGAAAAACACAAATATTCTAGTAGTTAATTATTGAAGAATATTTTTTAGATAGGTAATTTAAATATTTTTAAAAATGAAAAAAAATTATGTTAATTGTTGATGTTAAAAATTTCATTTTAAAGAAATTTTAGAATGCATTATTTTAATGATTTACATAAGAATCAGTTGATCAAGAGTGTAATAAAATCTCTGGTTTTAATAATTATGATTTAAACATTAAAATTGTGTAATTAAAATCCTTAAAACCCTGTTTGAAATACTGATAATTTTTGGCACTGGCAAAAATTGTGGCAAAAACTATTTTTGCCGGGATGGTTTTTTCTGCGGTTTTTACCATGGTTTTTTCCACTTCGGCAAAAATTGGCCAACCCTGCGTATCTTCTAAGAACAATCCCGCAGTCAGACTCGACGAGAGCAAAACTCTTTTTGCAAAAACTGTGGTGCTTGAAATTAGACTGGATCGATCCACTTCCTGGAACGGAGGCGCAACAGTGAAAAAATTTCATCGAGTCATTGCCAGCAATAAACAGTGTTAGTGTTAAGAGATGTATATTAATGAACAATCCAGTGCATATTGAGTTTCATCGCTTCATGGATTTACTGACACTTCCGAGTCTGCTTATGGTTGTGTCATTTATTGCAAATCAACGTCAGTGGATGGAGCCTTCGAAGTGAACTTAGTTTGTAGTAAATCACGTGTCTGTATCACCTCTTAAGCATACTACAATATCGCGGTTAGAGTTGTGCGCTGCCGTCCTATTAGAAAAATTTGTCACAAAAGTGAAGAGTGCTTTACAGTTTAAGACAACTGACATCTACTTATGGAGTGATTCAATGATAGTCCTTTCCTGGATACAAAAAGAGCTGTATCTTCTAAAAACTTTTGTAGCAAACTGTACAGCAACTATACAATATTTGACAAAGGTTCAACAGTGGCGTCACGTATCTTCTGAGAACAATCCCGCAGATCTGATATATCCTGAAAAACTGGTTAAGAATAAACTGTGGTTCGAGGGACCTATTTTTCTGTCTGATCGAGAGTATCCCAATCGTGAAATTCCTACATTCGTGAAAAGACGAGTTTACATGTGAACTAAAAAATTCAGAACAAAGTGACTTACCTGTACTTACTGTGACTTATAACTCCTATATTCAAGAATTACTTAATATTAGTAATAATAAAAAATATTACATGTTGTAAGTTATCTTTTCAGAATTGTCTACAACCTCAAGAATCCAAATGGAAGAAGATTGGGACCATTAACAACAGAGAAGATCCTCAAGGCTGAAATTTTTATTGTAAAAGAAATTCGAAGGACAGAGTTTCGACAGGATCTAAAATGTTTAATTCAACAAAAAAATGTTCCCGATAAAAGTAAGATAAAGTGTTTAAACCCCTTTATAGATAGAGAGGGATTGCTTAGAGTAAATGGCAGACTTAAGCATGCTAATGTAAGTTTTAACAGTAAATTCCCAATTATTCTGCCGAAGGGTCATAAAATGACTAAGCTTACTATAAAATCCTATCATATCCAGCAGCAGAATCTTCAGGGATAGAACTCGCAGGAACCGGTTAGTTTTCCGGTGTATCTCCTTTAGGGATGTGAAATCTCCGATTCACATTTGGCATGTAATAACATTCTAATTTATTACCTATTGGACGGATCTGGTCAATGTGTCGTCTAACTAAGACACCCTGCACATTGATGGTATAATGAAGAGCTCCATCTTTATTTACTACTTGACCAAATTTCCATTTGGAGTTTGCTGATCTATAGTCTCTCACCGCAACATGATCACCAATTTCAAATTTCCTGTCTTGGAATTCTAATACTCCCTTCCGTGTTTGATCTTCAACCCTAGATTTTAAGTCTGGCAGGAGCAGATTAATTCTTGTTCTAATGTCCCATTTCAGAAATAGCATTGCAGGACTGTGGGTTGTAGTAGCATTAGGCACTTTCCTATACTGTAGTAAGAAGGTACTTAATTTCTGATGGATACTGCCTTCATAATTCTGCATAGCTCTCAAGGATTGCTTTAAGGTATATACATAGCACTCAGCTTGGCCGTTACTAGATGGTTTGAATGGTGCACTAGTCTTGTGTTTTATACCATTTCTGCTCATAAATATTTCAAACTCATCAGACATGAATTGTGGACCGTTGTCACTGACGAGAGTTACAGGTAATCCATATCTTGCAAAACTGTCTCGTAGATATTCTATGGTCTTCTTTGCGGTTGTAACCTTCATTGAGTAGACTTCTAACCACTTCGAATGCACATCTACTATTAACAAGAACATATATTCAAAAATCGGTCCGGCGAAGTCGACATGCACACGTTCCCAGGGCTTGCTCGGGTATTCCCAGTAATGAACTTTCACTTTTGCTGGATCAGCTTTATGTCTAGCACAGTCGCTACAATTTCTGGCTGTCTCTTCAATGTCTTGGTCAATATTTTCCAATAAACGAAAGACCTGGCTATAGCCTTCATTTTAACCATGCCCAGGTGACCTTCGTGCAGTTCTTCTAGAATTTTCTTCTGATACCTCTTGGGAATGCATACTCGGTGCCCATACATAATGCACCCATCTTCAATACTGTAGTGTGCTTCGCGACCTTCTAGATGTTCTCCAGTATGCAGGGCTTGCAGGAGTGGACCCAATTCCTCGTCTCTCCACGTTTCTTCACGTAACTCTTTAGCAGTAATTGGCAGTGTTTCTACCTGTGTCATTTGAAATATTGAGGTATCATCCCTCATATCCAGTTCCTCAGAAGATTTTGGCAGACATGATAAAAAATCATCATTACCATGCTCCTTAGTATTCCGGTAAATTATGTAAAATTGGAAGGACTGCAATATTAGTGCGTAGTGTAAAAGCCGGGTAGCTGCGAAAACTGGTAATCCTTTCTTCGAACCAAAAATTGCAACTAATGGTTTATGGTCCGTAATTAATGTGAATCTACGACCTTTTAGATATAAGTAGAATTTCCTTACTGCCCACACTATTGCCAAAGCTTCTTTGTTGATCTGTGAATATTTTTGCTCAGTCTTAGTCAGAGTTTTCGATGCAAAAGCTATTGGGCGTTCCGACCCATCAGGATAAACATGTGATAGAACACAGCCGATGCTCACTGGTGACGCATCACAGGCTAAAGTCAGTGGGAGTTCCGGATCATAGTGTACCAGTACGTTCGGTGAACAAATTTCTTTTTTTATTTGCTCAAAGGCTATCTGACACTCCTTAGACCATTGAAATTTAACATCTTTTTTTGTCAAATTATTTAGGGGATTAGCTATGGTAGCTAAATTCTTACAGAACTTTCCATAAAAGTTTACCAATCCCATAAAACTTTTAACTTCTTGTACATCTTTAGGTATGCGAGCATTGAGAATCGCGGAAACTTTTTCCTCAGTTTTATGTATCCCGTTTGCATCAATTTTATGCCCTAAAAAATTTATTTCCTTTTGGAAAAATGTACTTTTGTTCAAATTGAGCTTCAGTCCATGCTCTTTACATTTTTTGAAAAAGTCCTCCAGTGCCTTAAGATGTGACATTTCGTCCTGACCTGTTATCCGCGCATCATCCATAAAGATTTTAACACTAGAACGCCCGACGGAGTCATTTCGACCCCAAGTCGTATTTAAACACTGGCATCTCTCTGAAACTTTAATTCTACTTACTTTCCTTCCGTGACTTTTATTATTTTTTTAATGTCTATTTATTCTGCAAATTCTAATTTATTTGCTTATTTTGTTAATTAGTTATAAGCAAACACCCCTAGAACGCCCATCGGAGTCGAATCGACTCCAGAGAAAGCAAAATAATATTTTCACAATTTATGACCTTGGGATCCGTAATCTTTGTCTCTGTTATAGGTAAAGAGTGTTTTTCATGTCCCTTCTTTCTTCCCACCCCTTTTTTGGGTAAAAATGGTTAGTTCTGTGCACCTGCTGGAAAAATTGCTTGCTTCTTGGAAAAAACATTCATTTAGTTATTTGATCTGCGTTTCGTTTGAAATCACGTCAGTTTTCCTTTTTGCTGAGAAATTGCGTTCTTTATAATAAAAAGAAAGTCTTTCAATATGTCGCGTAAAAAAGTTCTTACGCCAAAAGAAATAACTGCGCTTTTATGAAAGCTTTCTGAAAATGAATCTGAAGGCGGCGATTTATCCGAAAATGATGACGAAAGAGAAGAAAATACATATGAAAATAATATTTTGTCGGATTCTGATATAAATGAAGAAGATGGCGCACCAAATCATGAATCTAATAAAGGCGAATTTCATACTGGAGCTGATGGTACTCAGTGGAAAATAATGCATGCAAATATGAATCCACCTGGGAGATATTTGACGGAAATGTGATGAGCCAAGTCCCTAGTCCAAATATTTATGCCAAAAAATTCGTTAAAGCTAAATGTGTTTTGAGCGATTGTTCATTATTTATAGACAGAAAAATTTTGCAACAAATAAAAGAATGCACTGAAACAGAGGCAAAACGTGTTATTCAATCTGATAATTGGACAGCTACGATAGGTGAACTTCAAGCATTCATTGGAATTTTATATGTTCGAAGCGTAAGTGGTACAAAAGACATTGATATACATTCCTTATGGTCTAATTCAAGGGGCTTGAATTTTTGCATTGAAACAATGAGTAGAAATAGGTATTCGGAAATTCTACGATTTCTTAGATTTGATGTGAAAGCTACTCGATGTGTGATCTACTCGATTGAAAAAGATAAATTTGGAATCATATCTGAAATTTGGAACAGATTTGTTGAAAACTGTATTGCCTGCTTCAATCCTGTGGAAAATATAACAATAGATGAACAGTTATTTCCAAGCAAAACTCGTTGTCCTTTTACGCAATTTATACCTTCCAAACTAGATAAGTATGGACAGAAATTTTGGCTAGCTGTAGATCTTAAAACAAAATATTTGCTGAATGCTTTCCCTTATTTAGGCAAAAGTGAAGAACGGCTCTCATACCAAATTTTATCAGAATATGTAGTGATGCGATTGATGCAACCCTTTCTAAATAGAGGAATAAATGTGACATTTGGTTATTTTTTAACCTCTCTACAATTGTCTAAAACACTGCAGAAGAAAAGAGCATGCTTATTAGGGACTGTAAGCAGAGCCAGGAGAGAAATTCCAAAATCAATGAAAAATTTACAGGATAAGTTATATGAAACAAATAATCTAAAACATGAAGAAACGGTTACTACTCTTGCAGTGTACCAAGGCAAGAGAAAGAAAAATGTTATTATTCTGAGCACTCTCCATCCGTCCGTTGATATTGAAAAGAACGAAAAGAAGACACCTGAAACAATTAGATATTACAATGAAACAAAATGTAGCGTGGGCAATATTGATCAGATGGCCAGGAAATACTCTGTAAAAGCTTCCTCAAGAAGATGACCTGTGCATACCTTTTATCATATTTTAGATTTAGCTGCAATAAATGCTTGTATCATTTACAAAGTGATTACCAGAGAAACAAAGCTAAGCAGGCAAGCGTTTATTCAGTTACTAGCAGACGAGGTAAAAATAACATATCTGCTAAAAAAGAAAAAGAAAGCCTTCCATGGCACAGACACGAGAAATAGGAGCCCTCAAGAGACGGAAATGTGAAATAAAACTTGTTAAGGAAACATGACTTTCAAAGATTGTATATTATTCGGGAAAATGGTTTGTGGAAAATGTTTAGGCAAGACTGAATATACTTGCACAGCCTGTATTCCAGATATGTAAAATTATTCTCTAAGTATTTGATTTTATTGGATAATATTTCTAATCGAAATTCTTAAAAATTGTACATTTAAATATTTTTCTCTTATTTGTAAAAATGAATATACTGTTAAATATATACTGAAATACTCTAGTTTAATTATTTACTTACATCTGTGCGTTTGTATATTATTAACCCTTCTAAAACTGGCAGGAGTCGAAACGACTCCGGCGGGCGTTCTAGGGGGAAAAAGGTAGCGGGTGTTCTAGTGTTAACCCCTTCCATGCCTTGGAATAATCCGTGAACATAACATTGCCAAATTGCAGGTGCCCCGTTTAACCCGTACATGAGTCTTTTACAAACATATGATCCCTTATGGGTGTTTATTGTCAGCAGTTTCTGACTCTCTGGATGGACTTTCATCTGCAAATATGCATGCTTAAAGTCCAATTTTGAAAATTGTTTTCCCCCGTTTAAACTTGAAAATATCTCCTCTAATTTTGGTAAGGGATGCTGCGGCACAATTACATTTGGATTTAAGGTTACTGAGTAATCGGCACATAATCGTATGCTGCCATCAGATTTCACGACAGGTACAACTGGAGTTGCCCATTCAGAACTTTCAACTTTTTCAATGATACCCTCCTTTTCTAATCTGTCAATTTCGTTTTCTACTCTATCCTTTAATGCAAATGGTACTGATGTAACCCTACAGAATATTGGTTTTGTTTTGGGTTTAGTTCGAGTTTAACTTCATAATTATTTATTTCTCCTAAAGTGTCATCGAAAATAACTTTATACTTTTCCAAAGGTTCATCTAAATTCGCTTTCGTAGTAGCTGTAACCGCTTTGATAGCAGGCCAATCCAAATTGATTTCATAGAGCCATTCACGGCCAAAAATGGTGTCCAAATTCTCTTTTACAATATACAAATTTAAATTCAAATTCTGGTTTTTATACTCAACCTTTACTGTGACGTACCCCAAAGGTATTAATGAATCACCATTGTATGTTTTTAAAAACAATATCCGTTGGCTGAATGCTCTTATTAGAAATTTTTCTGAAATTCCTTTCGCTCATAACGCTAACCGCTCCCCCCTAGTCCAATTCCATGGAACACATTCTGTTCTCAGTTTTTAGAGAAATCATTATTGGTGGACGTTTCTGCGTCTCTTCGCGTAATGTACACCATTTGAGTTCAATTCGTACAACGGAACATCTATTTTGTTCTCATGTGTATTGTTAAAATTCAATTGTTTTTGCTTAAGGGGTTTTCCACCAGCTCTTTTAGCTGCAAAACAAGCCCTTTGGATGTGGCCAATCCGAGAGGAAAAGTTACACCTACTCGAAATAAATCGGCACTTATCTTTAGTGTGATCAGCAACAGTACACCGTGTACATTGTAAAGGTTTCTTCGGTTTTTCGCTGAAATATGATTTTTTGTTCGCTTTTTTCTGTGCAACATTAACTGCATTTATTCCCTTTCCCATAATGTCATTTGCCCCTTAAATGCATTTTCCATAGCTAATGCTATTTGTACGGTTTTATCCAGATCGATATTATCTTCTTCAATCAATCTATCCAAAATTGTTTTATCACGTAGGCCACTTACAAAAACGTCGTATTAACGTCGCCACTTACAAAAACGTCGGCCACTTACAAAAACATAATATTCAACATGTTAGTATCATAATCACAATTTACTGCAAGCGACCTAAGCTCAGCTAATATAATTACTAATAGATTCCCACTCATTCTGTTTTCGATTTAAAAACTTATGTCGGGAAGGAATAATTAGCGGTTTGGGGGTTAAATGTTGTTTAAGAACAATTCGTAATTTAGTTAATGTTTGGTCAGCAGGAATGTCAGGAGCCAGCAAATTTTTAAGTAACTGATACAATTTGGGACTGAGCGACAAAATAAAAACTTTCGCTCTAGTCTCTTCAGGAAATTTTTGAACACCTAGATATGTTTGAAATCTCCCAAAGAAACTGTCAAAGTTCTCGAAATCTTCATTAAATTTTTCAAATCGAACCATAATTTTTTAACCAGTTTCCTTTGCTTGGAGAGCTCGAAGCAATTCCTGATTTTGCTTTAACAATTCTTCAATATGCTGCTCCATCACTCCTCTGACAAAATGGAAAGAAAACTTTTACCTTTTGCAGTCTTCAGGCATTTGCCCTATCCTACTTGAATTCATGCGATTTTGCTTGAATTGCTCGTCACCAGCTGTTGTGTGTGAGTGGTTGAAGGCGTAATTTATACTATAACACAGTATAATATTAAAACACTTATTTAATGGAACACACGACACATAACTACAATGAACAGAATACTACACACATTACATTCAATTACAGATAGATGGTTTTGGTTCTTGTTTAGATTCTCGAGAGTTCTACGTACAGTCCGGTTAACAGTTAATGATCATTGAGTCAGTTTAGTTCAAATCATAGAGTTAAGACTCCACACATAGCATATTGTAATATTATATTTGGTTTGAAATTGCTGTCATTTTATGGTTGATCAATTAAATCAAATAAATATAGGAAATAACTTGAAAGCAAATATTATGTACATCACGCATAATGTTGTTCTTATGTAATTGGGATTCAAATATAAAAGGGCTACTTCTAATAAAACTAATTTGATTTTTATTTTTCTGTCTCTGTCATTTATCCTCATTTAAAGTGCCTTATTTAAAGTGGATGCACTAGGTAGGATTATCCTTCTTTTGAAAGACTGTTAAAAAAAATAATGCACTTTAGCTGAGAAAAATCTCGGGAACAAATTTTAGTAACATTTTAAAGGTAATAATCATAGGAAAAAATTCGAATTATCAAAAATAGAATTCGAATTATCCATGATTTTTTAACATTATTTTAATACAAAATTCAAGGGACCGAGTAAAAAATTTGAATTATCCAGAATTTCGAATTATTAAAGTTTTACTGTATAACAGTTTCGAAATAGATAGTATAAAAAAATTGGAGTATGCCTTTTATATTTGAATCCCAGTTACAAGTGAACAAAACTATACATGGTGCACATAATATTTGCTTTTAAATTATTTCCGATGTTTATTTTGTTTATCCAATCACAGTGGCGGATTTAAGGGGGGGGGGGCTACGGGGCTGAACACCCCCCCCCCCCCCCAAAAAAAAAAAAAAAAAAAAAAAAAAAAAAAACTGACCTTCACTATTGAATATTGCAATTGTAAAATTTTTATCGGTCTAGAATAACACTTTGAAAAATCTTAGTGCCCCCCCCCCCCAAAAAAAAAGTCAAGTTCTGGATCCGCCACTGTCCAATCAACCATAAAATGACAGCAATTTCACTCCAAATATTACAATATGCTATGACCGGCTACGTCTATTGCATGAGACAATTAATTTTTTGTGATTATATATAATTCATGGTTTGTAAACCTGATCATAGTACAGCCTTAATATAGTTCTCATTGACGATTTTTGAATTTTTGTCACCATTTTAGACTTAATCCCTTGTAACAATATGCTATGAGCGCTATTTCTGCCGTATTTTAGGCAACTAATCTTTTAATTTTTATATTTATTTCACATTAAACGTATTTTTATCTAGAAATATTTATTCATGAAATTATGTGAGAAATGCCTAGCTGGTTGTCAGCCAGGGTAGCTCAGTGGTAGAGCATCCGTGCGTTAAGCGGAGGTGCCAGAGTTCGATTCCCGGCTCTGGTATTTTTCACATAGTTGGTAAATAAAAAAATAAATTTAAAAATAAATAAAATTTATTTATTTATTTAAATATTAATTTGAATTAATCAAATATTTCTGTTCGACAGCGTGCAAGTGCAGTAACAGACAGATGCTCATTTGTTTGTATGATAAATTAGCATAGTGATTATTATATAAAAAAATAAATAAATAGGTAAACATTATAGTGCTACACAACTTTATTATGTCGCTCCATTGGCGGCTTTTGAATTTTTGTCGCCATATTAGCAATGGATTTTTTTTTTTTTTTTTTTTTGTATGAAAAGGGGAAGACTATTTTGCTAATAATTTTTCAGACCCCCCCCCCTTTTTTTTTATATATATATATAAGAATCCTTCCTATTCTGCTTATATTTTGAATGGTTTTTAGGTTTAAAATAGTGCTTGTTGAAATAAATTTGCTATCTTTAAAACTGCATTTTTTCTGTAAACTTTCTATAAAAATAAATCAATTATGTATGTTTTTATATTTCTGATGTGCTACTTAGATTAAAATGGCTGTTGCTGTATACATATTAAACATCTTGTCGGAAAACGTTCTGTGTACTTCAACACCAAAATTTAAAAAATCGCTCAGCAGGATCTATTAATGAAACTGATAAAATAAAAATATGGTTCATAGAGTTTAAATAATCTATTTAAAAAAAACTTTTAAAACCCAAATTCTTAATATATCACATTACATAAATCTTTTCGAAGTTAGAATAAAATTTAATTTGGAAAAGAAAAAAAAAAAACTTTTGTTTATTAACCAAAAAAATTGGTGAAATTTGAAATGCAAGTTGGTCTTGTGGGGTATAGGCTGTATAATATATTTTTGTGTTCGTGAGAGAAAATTTTAAAAAATTTGAAAACTGCTATTTTTAATCCCACTTCAAAAACATGTGACTTAATGTGAAGCAGATTTTTTTAAATTTCTCCTTACGGTTTCCATACAATCTTCTGCTGTTGCCACTTAAAATTCATACTTTAGTTAATTTTAAAAAATCCAATTGTCCGATTGATAAGTTGTTTAATTCATCGGATTCATAAAATTTTTCCCTTTCATTTGGTACCTTATTTGTAACGATACAACTGATATTTCTAATTTATTTTCCTCATTTTAAATAGATGTATGTTTTTTTTTTTTTTCGAAAAAAAAAAATTGGCAACAATTAAATTATGGATAAAATTTAAATCGCTTATTTGTCAAAAATTAGAAGATTATTTTTTTTCACATTTTGATTAATTAAGAAAAAACTAATCAAAAATTTGAAAATCGGGCTTCAAGGTGCATCAGGAGAGGTCATTACGAACCTACATGGGAAATGTGTGTAGCTCTGCGATCAGCCATTTTCCTAAAAGGCTCTGGATATACATACACAATGACACACACACGCACACATACATCTTATTTTATTATATGTATAGGTTATTGTTGTTTTGTTATTATTATTTTTTTAAATTTTAATAAAAAAAGATAAATATGCTTTAAAGACAAAAAGAAATGGTGCTCACAAAGATGATAATTTAAAAAAAGAATAAATGATCTAATTTTGGAAATAAAATTTCCAAACCTAAATTCAGTAATTTTTTAAACTAGTTGGCATAGGTGGACTCCGCTCAGTTCCCCATCATATTTATATTCTCATAAATTTCTAGTGCGAGACATATTATAATCATGTTTAAAGAAATGAATTTGACCAAAGCTTGATGCAGTGACAGAATGAAATCCCCGCCTAATAGACTATCCACCATTCACTTCGATATATTTATCTTATTCTAATCTATTAATTTATTTTATCAGGGTCCATTCCGTTGTTTAGTTTTCATGCTATTTTCAATGCAATAATCCTCAAAATTCATATTTATATGAAAAATTTACAATTTCGCTATGTTGGTAAAATCGTAAATTACGAATAACTTACGAAATTTTCCCATTAGAATATTTGTATTCAATCATGTTCAAACAAATATAATAAATGTAATTTTGAAGTTGTCTAATGTATTTATGGTCCTCAGAATGGAAGATTATGCTTGATTTTGCCTTATTGTGACATGTTAAGTAAATCGTAAATTCCAAATAACTTACGAAGTTTTTTAATTCGAATGTTGTAAATGAATAGGGTTCTTGCCAGTATCAAAAGTAATATTTTAAAACTGATCTGACTTCTCTGCGACAATTTTCTCTTGGGATATCGTGTACACAGACTAACATACCAACGGACTAACAAACTGACAGACACTATACAAATTTTGTCATTTTCGCATTCCTCCACACCTGAAAACTTGTAAAAAAACAAAAAAAAAAACGAGGTTGAAAATTTTCACGATTACCTAAGTTCCCCCATACCTATAGTATGAAGGGGAACTAAAAATTTGTCATAATACAGATTTAGATATCAAAATTATCACCAAATGAAATGCTGACCTATAATGGATAATGGAAAATCACGAACATTATTCGCAAAGGAACATATAAGAACAGGGTTCATACTCCTCTTTGTCCTGTCTAAAAGAGCGTTTCTTGTAATATGTCGCTAATATTTTCTTGAAACTTGTCTGGGAACTCAGGGAATTTTTTCCCCATATTTGAGTATGAACCCTGAAGAAATTTATAAACAGCATAAGAAATTTCCAATAATAAAAATATTTTTCTCAACAGCAACATTGACTTTATTATTTTTTACACCATGAATCACATTTTAATTTTCCCGTGGAAAATGATGTCATGACAGAATAATAACGTCATAAGAGGAACTTTTTCTGTTGTGGCAAATAGAGTACCAGACGTTTTTAGTTAATAACTTCGTTAATTAAAATGATAGAAATTTAAATTTCTAAGCAGCTGGAATGCCTTCCTTGAAGTAGTCAGAATACACTGATATATCTCATGATGCGGAAAACCCTGCCCTCCGCGAGAAGTTGCTGTCGCAAACAACAACAACAGCAAAAATTGATGCCAGCGACGGAAACTTTTTTTTAATGTACAGTTGAAGATCTTTAATCCGCACACCTTGGTTCTAGAACTTGTGCGAATTATAGATTTTTGCAAATTATAGATCAATTATGCAATTTCCTCGCTATATGAATTAGTATAAGGTACATAAAACAATAAACTTTATTTAATGAAGCTAGAATTAGAATTGTTTGTTTTTATATAATGTAATGAAGGTAATACTAATAAATATATAAAACAATAAAATTTATTTAATGAAGTAGAAGCAATGTATAGTTTAAAACCCTTAAATAAGTAATTCATTAAAAAACTGTACTCCTACTTCTGGACTGTGATTAACAATATGCAGCCAAATACTTGCAATGTGATTAGTTTGATGCAGTTTTTAATGACTGCATTGTAGATCTTATCCTCAAAACAAATGCTGGTATAAATTTTTCCTTAAATAGTTTTGTGTATTTTTGAAATACCTCCCTAAAAAAGAACATTTACACTAATAATCCTTAAACATCTGTGAAAATACACAATCCCAGCAACGCATATGATGTCATTTTTTTCAACCAATGAGCAATGCTGTTACTAGCAGGAGTTAGAAAACTGTACTCTCATGTGTTTTGTTTGATCACTAATTGAATATTATTCAGACGATGTTCAGATTTGCTAAAAAAGTATAAAGGCAATAAAAGTATAATTATATTTTTCCTTTTAAAATTAATTATTTATATCTAAATTAAATTTTACACTCATTTTTTTTTCATTTTAGTATGTGAATTAATATCATATTTTTTCATATACATCCAAAATATCGGATTTTCGTTACTGTAAAATCTTTTGTTTACATTTGCAAAGTGAGTGTGGATTATAGACATTTGCGAATTATGGGTATGCGGATTATAGATCCTCAACTGTATAAAGAAATCCAGTGGACGATTAACATAGGAAATCTTTTTCTTGTATCCACGGACGGCCAGTGGCGTCATCACTTCGTTTGCGTATTGAACCTAGAAGAAAATAAAAAGTTGTATCATTAAAAATTTCAGATGAAACTGACGTCATAATAGCTTTAAAATTCTGATTTGTTTATTGTTTAAATATTAATTTCAATTAATCGAATGATCTTCGTTCGCAAATTAATGTGAATGCATATTTAGTTTCTAATAAATATGATCCTAATCAAACACAAATAATCATGGGCGTGCCTGGTGGAGGGGGGGGGGGGGGACAGGGGGGACGTGTCCAACCCAAAAATTTTATCTGCATGGGCGGTCCCCTCCAAAAATATTTCTAAACCTTTTAATCTTAAACTTAAAAGAAGGATAAAATCTCTTTGAAGTGTGAGGCTATTCTTCAAACCCCTCTATATTTTGTGTTTGTGAAACACAAAATTAACTCTAAATTGTGCGTGTGTGTGTGTGGGGGGGGGGGGGGAGATTTTTGTCATCATCGCATAGGAAAAGGAAATCAGCCATTTTCTGAAATCAGTGAAAATCTAAAACAAAACTGGATTAATTATATATATATATATATATATATATTTAAACAATATAATGTAAGAGTAAAATAAATGAATATAAAACTATATAAGTCTGGAGTAAATAAATTAACAGAATTTTATTAGATAGAAAATAATATACATATTTACAAAAGTCCCTAGGTAATTAATCAAAAGCAAACCTAAATCTAATAATAAAGATAAGCTAAAACACACTTTAACAAAAGCTAAACCAAAATAGATAGAGTTCGTGAGGCAATTAATGTAATTTTGAATTGATGACATTTATAAAATGTTACAAGTTCTCAGAAGTTAATACCAATGCAAGAAAAGGAAAATCAGTTCAACATGAAGAAGGTAGTTTTAGAACTAACAATAATACTATGAAATGTTGCGCAAATGCAACATAACAAATCATGTATTAGTGAACTAAATTTATTAATTAGATTTTGCCAAACATGGGCATAACAGAGAATGCAAAAATTTGCATGCAGAGAGATAAAATAAAATCATTCCAAAAGATTCGCGCAATAGCAGCGTCATAATTCAGAATGGAAATATATTGAAAACCTTTTCAAACAAGAAACATTGAAAAAGATAAAACAAAAAATTCAAAAAAAGATTGCGACTATCAACCATCCATAAATTGAAACATGCAAATTCATTACGTTTTCAAAGGTTGTTGTTGAATGTTGCATGTAAAACAGGTGTTATTTCTGTCTTGTTGTATGCAAAGTGCTAAACATTTACAACAAGCTATACCCTATAACAGGGGTGGCCAACCCGCGGGCCGCATGCGGCCCACCGCGTAGTTTCTTGCGGCCCGCGAGGAGACTAGCGATATTTAAAGTTTGACAACTTTAGTTAACGGATCAAAAATTAATAAATAGGTTCTGTCTTTTCGAAGTGAAAATACCTTTTAACGATTATGGTAGCTAAATAACTGATGTATTGAAATATTATTAGATCCATTATTCATTCTTTTTTTTTATTATAGTTTTAATATGAAGTCATAAAATTTTCACGATTTTATTGTCAATTTATGAATGAAAATAGTTTAAATTATTAATGTATTTTGCTCCGAATTGTCAGCCTGCCCTTCCCGGAAAAAAATATATACATACATGAATCCTATACTCACAAACATACATTCATAAAATGATAATAGACTCATTTCACTCTAAATTATCGTAGAAACCAGCAGCTGATGCCTAACGTTTGGTAATAACATCTAGTTTTTAATTCAATTACTAAATTTTATTTAGGGTTGTCATCTATATATTAAAACTTTCACAAACTTCTTTTTTTTTTTTTTTTTTTTTTTTTTTCCCACTCATTTTTTTTTTTTCTACAGGGTGATTGTAATTAATGTTACGATTTCAAAACGCTATAATTTTAAAACTACCCATCAGAGCGATTTGATATTTCACCACAGCCATCGTGAGGCAATGTAATTTTGTTTGGCAAAAAAAAAAAAAAAAAAAAAAAAAATTAGTTCCAAAATGGTGCCGTTCATTACCCGTAAAGTATTTATATCATGGCGCTCCTCTTTTTCTCTTTTTACTATGATTGTTTCCGCTGTAAACACTTATACATGTCTTTTTGCTTAAAAAAAAAAAAAAAAAAAAGTTGTAAACCGTTAAAGCCTATTGTTTCCTGCTATTTCATTGTGTTGCTAACAACATTTCTGTGTTGAATGAATCCCTTTAGGCGTTTACCCTGACAGCGCCATCTATAGGAACATGTTGAAACTATTTTTTTCCTCCCCCAAACAAAATTTCGTCGCCTCACGATTGCTCTGGTAAAATATCAAATCGCTCTGATGGGCAGTTTTAAAATTATAGCGTCTTGAAATCGCAACTTTAATTGTAATCACCCTGTACATATTCGAATTTCGGAAGAAATGATGTGTACGTCTAAACTAACTTGAATAACTATTTTAAATCGTACACAAGCAAAGTAATATAGGACACAAATTATAACAAGTGTCATAAGAGCTATAAAAATTGAAATATCACTGTAATTCGAAAAATAATGATAGGCATGAACTGTGAATTTAGAAACCCATTTTTTTTTTTTTTTTTTTTTTTTTTTATGATGCCTATTCTATTCGTGCAAGAGTTAATGCAGGTCATAACTCATAATTTTTTGAAATATGAAATTACTAATAATTTTCATAATTCAAAAAATGTTTCTTAATATAAGATATGCATGAAATATATTTGTGTTACTTCATACTAATAACAAAAAATTAAAATAAAAAAAGAAATTTCAAATATATATATTTTTTTGGAATGACATGAATTAAGGTTTATTACATTCATTTAATATTAGCATTTCCATATATTTACAAATTATGTGAAAAATTGAGAGAAACATATAAACTTTTTCCGGGCCGATAGGATCCAAATCGCTCATCGAAATTGGGGGATGCCTTTGGAAAAAATTAAGTTGATGCCAGTTTTAATGTCCCCCCCCCCCCTTAAGCAAAATCTAACTATACCGTTCCAAACTTGGCGTTATGACTAATCGATCGGCACCAACCGCATGTCTCTACACTAATTTACGGCAAAATTATTCGGGAAAGAAGCGGGGGGGGGGGGGGGGGTTTATGACTGTACATACAGTTCGGACCGAATGAACAAAATATATTTCCAGTGCGGCCCATCAAGTGTTTTGGGTTGGACAGGCCTGCCCTATAACACCCCCCAAAAAAAGAGAAAATTTAAACTGAAAAGATATGTTAAAAACCAAATGAGAATCAAACATATTTAAATTCATGCAGCATATTCAATATTATTAATTTAAATACTAATAATATTTAATTAGTTTTTTTTTTTTTTAAGAAAGGAATTAGTGATATTAAGGTAATACATTCCCTTCTACCTGCTATGTGAGAAAGAATTTTCAGTGAATGATCGCAGGGTTAAAAGAACTCTAATCCAAAATGCGTCCAGTGTTTGGAAGCGAAGATTATAGGGGAGGTAGTTCTTTAAATCCTATTTCAACAGTTTGGAGAGGATTCATCACGGGAAAGGGCTGTTTCCGGGATTTGCATTGCCACGCATTTTCGATATTTTTCCAGGCGATTCAAAATATGGGTGCTGTAACAGTTGAGAAAGTGTGCAACCGCGGGATTTCTCTTTATCAAAAGCGTTTCAAAGGGCGCGGTGCCGTTCCAGTACTACTATTAAATAGTAAACTGATTCTACTTATGAAATAATATTATATTCTTAACTAATTTTATGGGGTAGTATGAAGTTCCATTCGCGTACACTAAACTTTTTTTAATCAGAATTTCGATTATACGTCTTTTAAATATCATTTTATGTCAGTACCTTCTTATTTAGAAAGAACACCTGCAAAGGATGAAAAGGGGTTTGTATAGTCAAAAATAAATAAATACAAAACAAGTTCAGTTTTTTTTTTTTTTTTTTTAAATTCTCCTTATCTCTTTTAAAGAGGCGGCCTAATGATCCTAAATGCTAATCTGTCATTCTAGTTTCTATACAATACGTTCTTTTCTATTGCATCTCGTAGCCCCGCGGCTCGGACCGCAGTGGTGAGACCGATAACGACCTGTTCGAGGCACGAACGGGTTGTAAAAGGATGAAGGGGGATTCGCTGAAAAAAGAAGAAAATGCTAAGAGGGGCGATGGAGAAGGAAGAAAATCGCACAGGGGCGCTTCGCTTTCACTTCTGCGATTCCTTGGGGGGACGGCTCCAAATCTCCTCCGAGTTGGGTCTGCTCGAATATGTTTTAAATACCTTTTATTTATTTTTTAAAAGCTGAAACGTCTCTGCTGGTTCATCAGACGCCCCCAATAACGAACGTCTCCGCTGGATGGTAACTTTAAAAGCCTTCAGTAGCGGCCGCATCCGAACCACAAACCAACTCATTCCGCCCAATTTATTGTGTTCGTGTAATTTACCCGATTCCAGGTATTTATTTTTAATTTCAGTACAAGAATTCTAGCTTTTCTGAGAGTTAAATTCGTGAAATGGGACTAAAATAGCATTTTCACGTGGCGGCTAAGCTTCATTAAAATTACTATTTTTTATATTGAGAGGATTGGAATAATGTAATAAATTATGTCTTTGCCCCATACAAAAACTTTTGCTATTTTTTCCCCCCTCCTTGAATTCACAATCACCCCTGCAAGTGTGCGGTGTCAAACAAGGTTGGATTAGACCTAATTGGATCGGACCCAATGAGGTTCTTTTCTGAAATGATCCTGATTTTAGAGGGGAGAAAAAATTGTCCACTTGTGGGTTTTTTAATTTTGTAAGACTATTGATAAATTAAGGAAACTGTTAAACTATTGAAACTTATCTACAAAATAGGCAGTTTACATAAAGAATGAATTTTATTTCGAATTCAAAAAGGTTTAGCCTATTCAAATGCATGCTTACTTCAACCAAAAGCTAAGGTAGTAACTGTTCAATTTCCCAATTATATATTTGCTCTTATTAAATATTTACTGTAAAACACTATCTGCCAATAAGTATTTGGACACTTTCGAATTGAGACGTTTTGTCAAATATATGGAAAAGTTGTTTAGGAATCTTTGGTAAAGAGCATGTTATACCTCCTCTATTTCAGCAAAAGTTTTGTTCTGAAGAGGAAAACGGGGCCAGTAAAAAATTAAAAGTCAAAATGTTTTGGATCACCCTGTACAAAGTAATGCTTTAAAAATGCGTTTTGGCTGTGGCCTGTGATTGAGAGGGTTTTTATGATACTCTGTATAAATTTTTGAGGCTACCCCCTATATTCATGGAGATATTATGGTTTATTTAAAATACTGAAATTTTTTTTTTTTTTTAATGTAACACGTAGGGTATTAGACCCAGTGTGAAAAGACATTTATAGAAAATTGAACTTACTACATTAGACGCAGCCTAATGCAATCTGAATGCAAAAATGTTGAATATCTTACGAAATACGAACATTTTTACTAAATAATTTCTAACTACGCATGCGCTACTTTTAAAAAATTTCCTTTGCGTAATTGAATAGCCAAAAGATCAACCTATAAGAAATCCCCGAACCTGTCAATTCAAAAAGTGATGAGAGATAAAATTAATAGATTTTCAGTTCTAAGCTATAAAGGTTTTTACTCGCATTTTTATCATGACTTGACACGATATTTGTTTAGTGTTAAATTATGCAAATGAAATGTTTTAAAAGCTATACATTATTGAGTAAAAATGCTTTTATTTCGTAAGATATTTGCATTCTGGTTGCAGTATGCTGTGTCTAATGTAATTAACCAAATTTCCTAAAAATGGTTTTGCACTGGGTCTAATGTCCTGTGTGTTATAATAATAATAATAAAATAAAACTTATATCTCCATGAATATAGGGGGTAGCCTCATAAAAATTGATACAGATAATGAGAAAATACCTCACAATCTCATGCTGCAGCCAAAACTTATTTAAAGCATTACTTTTTACATGGTGATCCAAAACATTTTGACTTTTGTTTAATTTTTTTTCCTCTTCGGGACACAACTTTTACTAAGATATAGGACGCGTAATGTGTTCTTTACACTACTAAAGTTTCGTAAGAGGATTTCTAAAGAACTTTTCTTGGTATTTGACAAGACGTTTAAACTCGAAAGTATCCGAATACTTAGTGGTAGAGAGTGTATATCCAAGATTAAAGCAATGAACTCTGCTCGTGGCCATTTTTCCAAATGGAGACTCCCACTCACTAGGCTACCCTCCATCCGCTCGGACACATTGACTGATTTCATGTTTAATCTTTTAAAGGGCGATTTAATTTTCATGCAACAGTTCTCGAAAATTTTAATCTGAATAATTTCATTGAATACCAATGTTTCCCCACACCCATTGGAAACTAAAAATGAAATGCTTCATGCACGATTACAAAAAAATGCTTAGCTCGTCAAGAAATAATTGACGATCTTCATGTCAAACGTTGTTCTCCATTTAATTCAAGTTATATTTCATCTAATTTTATTATTGGTAGATAGAAAGGACATCCGTAAATCATCATGTGTTAATAATTTAAAAAATAATCTGGTGTGTAAGTAACCTCTCTCCTTTCAGGCTCTCTATAACGAAGTGGGAAGCCATGGCTCCCTGCGATTCAGTAGAATAGCATCGCATTAAGTGCAGTTTCCACCGAGGTAGGTTGGAAGTTTTTCGAGCGGCGCTATTCAGAATCCTTTGACGTGGTCAAGCGGTTGGAGGAGGTTCAACCGGTTGTTTCGAAGGGAGAAAGTGCCTGGCCCTAACCTCCAGCTGAGATAATTGTGGGACCAGAGATATCTTTTGCATGCCAATTTTGCATGCTTTCCTTTGAAGTAACTGCGCAATGTGATAAAAAAGGGCTACAACTGATGACAAGACATTTGGCTCTTTGTGTCGGAAACGTGATTAATGATTTTTTGAACCTTGGTCTTGAACCTCCAGTGGAAACCGGCCACATCGCAGGCAGCCATGGGGAAGCCATCCCCCTCCTTAGAGAAAGGGGTTTAATCCGAAGCCGTTCGCAAATCGCCCAGCTCCAATGGGGGCTTTGAACCCCACTCAGCCTCATCCTCAACAAAGTTGCAAATAATGTTAATATTAATCTTCATGAATTGTATGTCATTGTATTTTAACTATGAATGATATAGTAATAAGTCGTATAAAATCTCCTATGGAAGTAAGGGATATATATATACGTTTAGTCAGTTGAAAATAACCAAGTTTTTAGTTGCTCCCAATTCACACCTTTCTTGTTCCGACGCATTTGGTTAAGTTCTGATGAGGAGGAACAGTCTACTTCGGCCGATGCGAAAATTCTTGAGTAAGAATTTCCTTTTAAAGCTTATTTCTCGTTCCATTCTGAAAATTCCTCTAATAATATGGGGCAGAGAGAGCTCTTAATGCGGCCATAAAAAGGGCGATTAGTGTCGGCGGGATGTCTCGTAAATTCCCCCGCGATCCGCACTTCTCGACACCTGGCCGAGACGAAAAATGAGGTTTCTTTTCTTTCTTTGCGAGCTTGTATCGATTCTTCCGATTCCATTTCAGTACTATTTAAATTTTTATTTTTGAAAAGTCTGAGTCATTTTGGAAGATTTTTGGAGTTTGCCATGAAGTATTGCCGTCGCGAGAAATTCTTGTGTGGCTTCACTCGAACGTTCAAAAGTCCAAACAAATTTGAAAATAGAAGGGAAAATTTCATTGTTATGTTTGAGTATTTCTCCCAGTGTACACTGTAGACTGTAATGTATCAGAATCCTTGTAGAAAAATTCTTTTCGCCGATCGATCTGAAAACTAACTCCCGTTCTGTAGCACAATTCTAAAACCTACATCTTTGTTTGAATCGGTGACTTCCCTAGGACCGTGATTTGTTTACGTTCTTTTACGCTTCGAATTGTGAGTAATGCTCGCTCAGGATGACTCTGTGTTAGCAGAACATTTCATTTTTAAACAATTTAGCGTTTTCAGGTCGAACTTGAAATAATCTATCCGCTTTTGTAATGATCGATAGATGACGCTTTCTCAACTGCAGTTGTTAGTAAATATAATAGCCACGTGTATTAATTATTGTTCTTTCTTGTTATTCTATCATTGTTTCAGCGTGAAAGCTATCAGTGGTAAGATAATTTCACCTTAGCCCACCAGAGGGCGAGCATTTCATTACAATCGCGGATAGACTGACTTTTGAAAAGAACTATCAATCCTGCACTCGTGAGAATCTGTGAACATGCTTATCTAATTTCATCGTCCTAAAGTTAAGATCATAAGAAACTTAATAAAGTAAGACTTATTTTAAAAAGGAAAAAAAAAAAAAAAAAAAAAAAAAAAGGTGTCATCTTTACGCTTTAGCCAAAAATATCCTCAGATTTTTTTATTTATTTATTTATTTTTTTGTCTGAAACGGTATTTTTGTCCTACTATCACGTGAACTAAACTTGGTATTAAGTTGAACTTTGACGTGATTGGGTGCTGATTACATTTGGGAATCCATCGCTCAGCAGGTAACACTTTTAACCCATAATTTTTATTAGGGCATAAATGCATAGAAGGAGAATTATTCTCAACTTATCAATGCATGTTAAAGTATAGTATATAGATGGATATCGTTATTTATTTTTATTGGATTTTGTGGATTATGTTCCCAGTGAGTCTTTCAAAATCCTGGGTCCTTGGGACCCATGAGTTTAAAAAATCTGGGTCCTTTTTTCCAAAAAATGGGTCCCACACATAAATGAATTTATATATTACAGATATAAATTAAAATTTTATCTTATTATAGATGAAAGACAGTTTTTTAGGAGTTTTTAACCAACTCTTTTTGAGATTGTCTTAAAACTAGGAGGTGGTTGCTGTTAAGAAACAACTAGAAACATTTAGTTCCATGCGCTCTGGAACCAGTAAAAAAGAGGGAGAGAGAGAGAATATAGTATATAATAGCTAATTATTATTATTATTTTAAACTAGAAACATTTTTAAAATTTCCTCGAAATTATTAGCATTAAGAGAACAAAACGAGAAAAAAAGTTTTATTTATTTTATAAAATTTTCTGGATATCGGCCCCTGCCAAAAATGGAAGTATCACGTCTGGAAAAGCTACCCCAATTCCTCCACCCTCCTTTAACCACAAAATAACGTACCAATAAACTGTACTCATAACTTAAATAATGTATTAGAGAAAAAAATAAAATAAGTGTATTTACTTATCTGTAAACGAAATAACTATAATAATAATAATAATAATAATAATAACATTCTGACATTAGCAAAAGTATTTTTTTTTTTTTTTTTGCTTAACACAGCAAACGTATTATTATTATTATTATTATTATTTATTTTTTTTTTTTTTAACTTAGGTTTTCTTAATAAAATTTCTTGAATCTTATACAGACATAATATTATGTTCCTGTACTTACGTTCGTGCTTCCGTTTCATTTGTTTTTATTTTGTTTGAACGAAATTAGAACGCTGCAGGGTGATGCGATTCAGTGTATCGGCACTTTTAACTGGTAACTTTTTCGTTTCAGAACTTTGTCTTCGCGTCGGCCACTCGTATATCGTATTGGAATTAGATAGAAATGATTTTGGATTCTTTGAAAGAATGGTTTTGCGACCATTTTTCGAATTTCATATATCATATTTCGGCTAAGCTTTGACAGAGGGCACCCATTGGTGATTCATTACGCCATGATGCGATTCCTTTTTTCGTACACTTTTTACTAATAATTTTTTCGAATCATAACTTCGTTTTCTCGTCTCGGAGTCGAAACTTTGTTTTTGATTTCGCTTGTTTGTGTTTATCGTATAGGATATGCTCTTTTTCCTTTATGGTAAAATGGAGTTTTAAAAGATTTTTTTCTTCTTCAGAGCAGAATGCTTTAAAAAATATAAAGAAAATATTAGTTTCAAGAAAGAAATATTAAAACCCGAATAAGCTACTACGTCAGAAACGCCAAAGAAAAATATTGCAAATGCAGCCCAGTTCGAATTGAAAAAAAAAAAAAAAAAAAAGAATGAATGAATGAAAATTACGCATTCCCTGGGACCCGCCACAGTAAATTTTTCGCGTCCTGCCTCCGATTTTTTGCGTAATTTACGCGCTATAACGCGTAAACGGCATCGCTGGTTCCGGTGAGTAATACCTTTAATGAAAATAATATATTATCTATAATATTAAAACACAAAGCATTTTCTGTAAGACCAAAATCGTACGATCTGGGCATGCGCGAGAACGTTTTGAACCAATTTTGAACGGGTATATTCCTTTCTTTTTATGCAGTGCAATACGAATACCAATGATAGATCGAGCAGACGACATTAATATTTCATATGTCTATGGGAGACGCCTAATTAGCTCAATCATAAAAATAATTCACATGATTAATTCATTGATTCATACTTCCCAAGGAAGTATATTAAAAACAAAGCAATTCACGAATACGTATCGGTTACGCTCGTATGCGTTTTCGCCGAAAATTTCTTTATACAGGATGTGGCGCCATCTCTTGCCATGTAAATATATTATACCATATTACTAAAATAATTTTTTTTTTTTTTTTTTTCCCATTTCTTGAAAAAAAAAAAATTCACAAATTGTCAGAGTTTATTGTTTTTTAAAAGTTAACTTTTATCAGTTGAAAACTTTGCTTGAAAAGATGGAGATAAATATTTAAAATCAAAGGAGGTTTTATTTTATTTATTTATTTTACTCTAATTATTATAATCTCTTATACTTCATTTCGATATTATATTACAACAAAAATAATTTTAAAAGAATAACATTAAAATATTGATATTTTTATACGATTAAAAATTTTACGTAGTATAATTTATTATTAAAAATTTAATGAGCAAATTAATTTGCTAAAGTATTAAATTCATTCTTATTTATTTATTTTTAACACTATACTTTTGTTGAAATATACTATTTTGATAGAATAAAGCGTTATAATACTATTCCAGTAAAACCAAATTTTAACTTTATTATTCCGATTTGCAGTTTATTTTTAGAATATAATGAATTAATAATTTGGATTATATCCAAGTGGTTTTACAATTATGGGAAGGGAAAAATTAGAATCAAAACTATTAGTTTACACTTAAAATGCACTTATTGTCTTGGCAAATTAAAATTAATGATATATTTTATATGTGAATGAAATCTTTGCCTTTCAATTTATTTTAAGAAGCTTCCTTCAAATTGTGTGAATGTTTATTCATATTTTGAAAGATGGCCACCAAGGCCATAATGCATAAATAAAAAAAGTAATATTTTTCAGAAACACGCTATGATGTATTTAGTACAGAAAAGGAGGATTTCTATCAACATATCATAAGGCACTTGATTCACATGTGAAAATTTAGTTAAAAGGGAATATTAAATAAGTATTAGAATGTAAGCTTGGGAATTTGATATTGCACCCTTTTTAGACACAACTTTAATCCATTCTCTTTCTTTGAGCTTGGCGTTTTTGTACTTTTTAAATGTCTTTTTTTTTTAAGATATAAGGATAGTTTTAAAAAAATAAATAAATGATATTTACTTGAATTAGCCTGATACGTTTAAGATATATTATATAATACATTCTAAATACAAACATATCGTAAATGTATCAGATGTTCTGGAGTTCAACTCGGCTTTCAAGATTTTAATGAAACTCTGATTATCATTAGAGTTTTAAGAAATCTATAGATAGTTACATATACCTGAAAGGGAGGGGTTTGCGATTAAAAAATGTGGTTTTTAAAGCAAATTTCAACAAATTACGGAGGGCTTGAGGGACATATGAGTTTTTTTTTTTTTTTTTTCTTTACAAATTTCAATGAAATGATTTTTTAATTATCACTCTCTGCAGTTTGTATATTATGTTAAGTATAGCTGACAAAGTAGGTAATAATTTAAAATATAGTATATATGATTTATTTATTCCATATAAATGTGGTTTCAAAAACTATCAATAATTATAAAATAATTATTTTTTTCGCCTAATAATAGTATAAAAATCTTCACTTTTAAAATTTTTTTCTTATATTTTCTTTTATGGTCTTGCAGAGGATTTGGAAAAAATTGGGCTCATGTGAAACTTGTTTAAATCTCCCTACTCGTCATAAGCCGCTTCTTATTGTTATTTCAGTTTAATTTATACAGGGTCTTTCAAAAGTCTGGATATACCAAAATACATTGAAAGGAAAACAGTTTCGCTAAACACATTGATTTCAAAAGTTTCGTCCATTCAAATGATATATCAGACACGGTATTATAGGCCCAAACAAAACACAAATTCAACTTTTCAGACGAAAATCATTTACAGAATTTTTGAAGCTTTGTTTAATTATTCTTTAGAATTTTAAAAAATATAATGAGAATTACATATATCTGAATGAAACCCGGGAATTTGGAGGGGGGGGGGGGTTAAGGACAGAGGGGAAAAAATGCAGTTTTTATATCCAATTTCTAAGGATTACAAAAAAAAAAAAAATAGAAAACCCTTTTTTTTTTTTTTAGTTTTAGCGAAATTTTCTTTAATTATCATTCACTCTAATATGCATATATACTAAATATAAGGTAGTTATGTTCATTTCTACATTTTTCTTTGCTGGTCTTGAAAAGGATTTCGGAAAGGTTGGATGCCCATCAAAGTGGTTTAATCTGCTCCACCCATCTTAAGCCGTGGCGGCCTCTGCTCCTTCTTGTTATTTTTGTTTTATTTGTTTGGATTTTGCCCTTGTTTCTTATAGTTTTCCTTTTTTTTTTATTCATATATATATATATATATATTCAGTGTTACATGCATATATATATATATATATATATATATATATATTTTGGGGGGGGGAGGGAGGCTAGGGGGCAGAGTGAAAAGAAAAATGTTTTTATAGAAACTTCTACAGATCACCATGTAACTTTGTATAGATATCACTTACACTTTAAAGAAAGATAGTGAACGTTGAAAAAAAAGCTAAAATTTAGACATCATTACTACTCGTTGTATGCGTGGATGAATTTTCTTAAAATACTTTTAATAATCAAAGATTATATCTGTACTGATAAGTATAAAAGATTTAAGTCCATATTCTTGATTTTTCAGGAGACGAAAAATAAAGTTAAGCAGAATCGATTAAGAAAAAGGGATTATGTTGGTTTATACGCTTTATAACATTCAGCGACTGTCAATCTTCATTTAATAAAGGGAAAAAATTGAATTAAATATTTTATACCAAAGATTAATGCTAAATTTCTGACAATTAAATATTTTATACCAAAGATTAATGCTAAATTTCTGACTTGAATCTTTTTTTACCAATGGATTTTCTCAAAGACTAAATGACATGGATTTAAATCCTTTATACCAATCGATAGAGAACTTTTTTCCGAGTCTGACTATGTACTTAACTCAAAATCGACATTTTTGAACTTAAATCTTTTATACTTATCAGTACAGATATATACATGAATTTTTATAAATAAAATCTAGTTATAAAAATATTTATGAAATATTCTAAGTAAAAAAAAAAAAACTAAGTTTTAATTTACTAATTAAAAATAAAATTTTTAAGATTTAAATTAAGCGAGATTGCTTAATACTGTTGTTTGGACTTCTAGTTAAAAAGTGTATTTAGGTTGTCGATGCTAGTAGAATGGAAAGGTCGAGTTCGATTAAAGTCGCGTTCATCGACCAAGCCGTTGAGAGTTTTCCATAGTTTTCTTCGAAACTTTCGCAAGTATAGGCTGGGGCTCTTTAGCCCCCCATTCCCACCAGGAGAGCTTTTCACGCAGGTGTAGGGCACTCACGTTATCAACCGGCTTTAACACTACCACAATCATTACGTAGATATTTTTTTTATATAATTTTTTTACTGTAATTTTTACTATTTTTTTATATATATATATATATATAATTTTTTTATGTATATTTCATACTACCTTCTTAGAAAAAATAAGAGCATGCAGATTAAAAATATTTTGATGGGAAAATTTGATTATCATTAATAAATGAAGTTGACAAAATAAAATCACCAGATTTTTTTTTTTTTTTTTTTTTTTTTTTTTGTGATGAATGTTTAATAATATAAAATTTTAAATCTATGCTCTATCCTGTATTGCTTTGCTTTTTGCTCAGTCTGCGCATATAAAAAAACCTGAAGCCCCCGATTAAAATAGATTATTCAGAAAATCACATTCGCTTTTTTCTCAAATTGTACTTAGGCATGCAGCGATGCAACCCCCTGTCAATGAATCTCACGACCCGCGACTGGTCAGGTTCTGAACATACTATTACTCTTGCACGAAAAATTTCTGATTCTAAGAAACTTGCTAAAAAAAAAAAAAAAAAAAAAATCTCTGATACCGATAACACACCTCTTTATGAATCTAAATTTAAATCCTTTCCTGATTGTACAGAAAATCTTGCATTAAGAAATTTCATGAAGTTTGGTGCGCACTCAATCCATGTGCAGATATTATTACACAACTTATCCTATGCATAGTTAGATCTTCCACAGATTAGAACAAACCTGTTAAATATTTGAATGCTTGCAAATTTATTTTACTGGGCGATCCATTTAAATTAGATGTAGTACATGAAATGAATAAATTATCAAAGAGTATCATTTTAAGGAAGTTAATGTAGCCATTATAGATTTTCGAAATAAATTCATTAGAACTTATGTAGCATAATAAATGCGTAAAAAAAACTTATAAACAACTTACGTGTTTTTTAAACTACTTCAGATGATACCGATCTTTTTATGTACCTATTATAGGATTATCTACGAAATTTTGCGTTTTTAATTACAGTATTAATAAAACAGAAAAAAAAAAAAAAAAAAAAAGTGTACTTGCACTGGGTGTGTAGTTCCCAGGTTTAAACCCAATCCATTTTATTCTAATTTTTATTGGGTGCCCCAGAGTGGAGAGAATTGTTTGTATCCATCGTAAAAGCTATCAAAATAGAAATCATCTCTTATAGAAATGCGTGTGGTGTTTTGCCTGAGTGGAGAATTCCGCTTTGTTTTTACTTTTCCTGTTTTCCGGAAAATCAGATCTCTTCTGTCGCTGTAATCGCACAGTGTTGCCGAGGGAGGCGATTCACTAGTTAAATAAAATCTATTTACGATGCTGTTATTGACTACAGAGTTGCTTTCTGATTCGTAACCATTCAAAACGGGGATTTACCGAGTTCTGCGTATATTCTAGTTCATCTGCTGGCTGTGGTTACTTATTTACTGGAGGGAGGGGGAGCGGGATGGAATCCGGGATTGTGCACTGGAAGGTGAAGTGCCTCTCTTACTTCAGCGGTGAATGCGAGACGGAACTGTTGATGAATCCCAGAAAACAAAGGGAGAGGATGAAGAGGGAAGGGAGAGAGAGAGATGAGTTTTGCTTCCTTTCCCTTTTCCCGATGTTGCGTTATAGAGGCGCGATATCACGTGACTACCGTCATTCAATAACGAGATGGCTAAGAGGAGAAAAATGGAGACAGAAAAAAACACGAAGTTCCGTGAGGAATCTAGAATGGAAGAATCCCCGTAACCCATCATGAAGGGCTACAGAAAATTTTCTGTTTTTGGGGCGTTTTAATTTTGCAAGAAAGCCGAGATTTGAAAAGAAGGGAAAAAAAAAGACGCCAATGGCATATATTATGAAATTGCTTTCAATGGCGCCTTTAAATTTTTTTATCTGCAGTCTATTTTATTTCCGAGATGACATCCTAAAATAGGTTTTTGTTTATGCAGACAGAAATCTCGAAAAAACTTTTTTTTATCTTTACTTCTAAATGAGGTCCACAGCATAAATTGTTTTCGTATAGTCCCTTATAAAAATTGCATACGCACTCTAAAATATGTAATATATATATATAAAATATAAAGCGTAACATTAGAAATTAACCTCAGTCAATATGAATGCGGTGTAATTCTGCTCTTACCTTTGTAGGGGGTGCACGAATGTCTCTCATTCAGCGACTTTAAAAGGAGAAAAATTGAGAGTTGTGTCATCCTAGACTAGATTGCACCCAATAATACGGAATTGACTACTCTTTCTTTTCTCACTTCAGTTTCATTGGATTCACTTTTATACACAACTGTTCAGTCCCCCCCCCCCCCTCTTCCTTTGTTTATACAGGGTTCATACTCCTCAGGGAAAACCTGGAAAACAGGGAATACTCAGGGAATTTCGAATTGGTTAAAAAAAGTCAGGGAAAATAAATTTCATTAAAAGTCAGGAAAATCAGTTATAAAACTTGAAAAAACAGAAGATTTTCTTCTCTCAAGTTATGTTTTTCTTGTTGAGCTTTGTATCAAAATTTAAATGATTAAGAGTTGTGAAAATATGTATGTAAATAATGATTTCTACCTGAATTTCTATCATGATCGGCATTAATATAACATCATGCAGTGGAAGTAGCTGTATTTTGACCTGTCTAGAAGAGTGTTTCTTGTAATAGGTCGCTAATATTTTCTTGAAACTTGTCTGGGAACTCAGGGAAAACTAAGGGAATTTTTTCCCCATATTTGAGTATGAACCCTGTTATATATCTTTTAAACAGGGTTGGGTTTCTTCCGGAAGAAACCAGTTTCTTCCAGGACAGTGGAAGAAACTGACCAGAAGACAAAACAGATGTTCAAAATTTAAAATTGATGAACTATATAAACTCAAAGCATAAATATGTCAAATCTAAACTATAATCCAGTTAATATTAAAAATACTTTTAGAAAAAATAAGTTATTGGATAACAAACAGTAAATGTATGCAGGTGATGGGTTTTTATTTTTCAATGCTAATATTTTTAGAACTTTTTGCATAAATACTATCTCATATTATTATACGTTCAAACAGTACATGTGATAATAATTACGGAATTTTTAGCCATAGTATTTGCACTTTTTTTTTTTTTTTTTTTTTTTTTTTAAGGATACAATTTTTTACATAAACTCGAAGCTGGTACCCAGTGAACTGTATCGATAAGTAAATTACCCACTTTTAAACTCTCCTGCAAGTTCTCTAGGATTAAAAAAAAATCCATGATTTGTGTTTATCTATTTTAAGTTTAAAAATAAAGTGCAGTATTGAACTACTAGAAAACTTTTCACTTGTTTTACAGTCAACTCCCTCTAACTCAAAAATTTTGTCCAGAGGTTTTGCAGATTAGAGATCATTGCCTTTGTTTACAGTTTTCTTTTGCAGATACAAAGTCAGTTACTATTAATTCATAAATAGACATCGAAATGGAAAGATGATTTCTAATAAGTTTTAGAATAAAACATTTCTTCAATGTTAATAAAACTAATCTATCACATTCATATAGGATGGTAAATAATTTAAGCAATTCAAATAATAGGTACCTATAAAATGGAAACAAACATATTTAAAAAAAAAATACGTGTGGCACTCGAGGACTGCCGCGGTAAAGCTATTGCATAGCATTTTTTATCAACTTATGCAATTATAATTATTTATTCATTTTATTTATGCAGTATTTTTTTTCTTTGATATTAATTCAAGTTTTTTCTTTGATATTAATTCAAATTACACTTTTTGAGCGTGGTGACAGATAAGAAAGCAATTTTTTTCTTTTATTGAATAAATGAGAATATATCCGCAATGAGAATATATCAAAAATATCCGCAATCGATTTGTAGGTATCGAAAACCTCGATGTACCAAATTTCAATGATCTAACTCTATTTTTTTGAGAAAAGGTATTTTAATAGGTTTTTAAAGGCCTGCAAGTTGAATGGGGATATTCAAGTTTTTTCTTTGATATAATTTCAAGTTACACTTTTTGAGCGTGGTGACCGATAAGAAAACAAATTTTAATAGAGAAAAGGTATTTAATAGGTTTTAAAGGCCTGCAAGTCGAATGGGGATATTCAAGTTTTTTCTTTGCTATTAATTCAAGTTACTCTTTTTGAGCGTGGTGACCGATAAGAAAACAAATTTTAATAGAGAAAATGTATTTAATAGGTTTTAAAGGCCTGCAAGTCGAATGGGGATATTCAAGTTTTTTCTTTGATATTAATGAATAAGATAACAATAATGATAAGATAACAATAATGATAAGAAAACAAATTTTAATAGAGAAAAGGTAATTAATAGGTTTTAAAGGCCTGCAAGTCGAATGGGGATATTCAAGTTTTTTCTTTGATATTAATGAATAAGATAACAATAATGATAAGATAACAATAATGATAAGAAAACAAATTTTAATAGAGAAAAGGTAATTAATAGGTTTTAAAGGCCTGCAAGTCGAATGGGGATATTCAAGTTTTTTCTTTGATATTAATTCAAGTTACACTTTTTGAGCGTGGTGACCGATAAGAAAACGAATTTTAATAGAGAAAAGGTATTTAATAGGTTTTAAAGGCCTGCAAGTCGAATGGGGATATTCAAGTTTTTTCTTTGATATTAATGAATAAGATAACAATAATGATAAGATAAGAATAATGATAAGAAAACAAATTTTAATAGAGAAAAGGTACTTTAATAGGTTTTAAAGGCCTGCAAGTCGAATGGGGATATTCAAGTTTTTTCTTTGATATTAATTTAAGTTAAACCTTTTGAGCGTGGTGACCGATAAGAAAACAAATTTTAATAGAGTAAAGGTATTTAATAGGTTTTAAAGGCCTGCAAGTCGAATGGGGATATTCAAGTTTTTTCTTTGATATTAATGAATAAGATAACAATAATGATAAGATAACAATAATGATAAGAAAACAAATTTTAATAGAGAAAAGGTATTTAATAGGTTTTAAAGGCCTGCAAGTCGAATGGGGATATTCCAGTTTTTTCTTTGATATTAATTCAAGTTAAACCTTTTGAGCGTGGTGACCGATAAGAAAACAAATTTTAATAGAGTAAAGGTATTTAATAGGTTTTAAAGGCCTGCAAGTCGAATGGGGATATTCAAGTTTTTTCTTTGATATTAATGAATAAGATAACAATAATGATAAGAAAACAAATTTTAATAGAGAAAAGGTATTTAATAGGTTTTAAAGGCCTGCAAGTCGAATGGGGATATTCCAGTTTTTTCTTTGCTATTAATTCAAGTTACTCTTTTTGAGCGTGGTGACCGATAAGAAAACAAATTTTAATAGAGAAAATGTATTTAATAGGTTTTAAAGGCCTGCAATTCGAATGGGGATATTCAAGTTTTTTCTTTGATATTAATGAATAAGATAACAATAATGATAAGAAAACAAATTTTAATAGAGAAAAGGTAATTAATAGGTTTTAAAGGCCTGCAAGTCGAATGGGGATATTCAAGTTTTTTCTTTGATATTAATTCAAGTTACACTTTTTGAGCGTGGTGACCGATAAGAAAACGAATTTTAATAGAGAAAAGGTATTTAATAGGTTTTAAAGGCCTGCAAGTCGAATGGGGATATTCCAGTTTTTTCTTTGATATTAATTCAAGTTAAACCTTTTGAGCGTGGTGACCGATAAGAAAACGAATTTTAATAGAGAAAAGGTATTTAATAGGTTTTAAAGGCCTGCAAGTCGAATGGGGATATTCCAGTTTTTTCTTTGATATTAATTCAAGTTAAACCTTTTGAGCGTGGTGACCGATAAGAAAACAAATTTTAATAGAGTAAAGGTATTTAATAGGTTTTAAAGGTCTGCAAGTCGAATGGGGATATTCAAGTTTTTTCTTTGATATTAATGAATAAGATAACAATAATGATAAGAAAACAAATTTTAATAGAGAAAAGGTAATTAATAGGTTTTAAAGGCCTGCAAGTCGAATGGGGATATTCAAGTTTTTTCTTTGATATTAATGAATAAGATAACAATAATGATAAGATAACAATAATGATAAGAAAACAAATTTTAATAGAGAAAAGGTAATTAATAGGTTTTAAAGGCCTGCAAGTCGAATGGGGATATTCAAGTTTTTTCTTTGATATTAATTCAAGTTACACTTTTTGAGCGTGGTGACCGATAAGAAAACGAATTTTAATAGAGAAAAGGTATTTAATAGGTTTTAAAGGCCTGCAAGTCGAATGGGGATATTCAAGTTTTTTCTTTGATATTAATGAATAAGATAACAATAATGATAAGATAAGAATAATGATAAGAAAACAAATTTTAATAGAGAAAAGGTACTTTAATAGGTTTTAAAGGCCTGCAAGTCGAATGGGGATATTCAAGTTTTTTCTTTGATATTAATTTAAGTTAAACCTTTTGAGCGTGGTGACCGATAAGAAAACAAATTTTAATAGAGTAAAGGTATTTAATAGGTTTTAAAGGCCTGCAAGTCGAATGGGGATATTCAAGTTTTTTCTTTGATATTAATGAATAAGATAACAATAATGATAAGATAACAATAATGATAAGAAAACAAATTTTAATAGAGAAAAGGTATTTAATAGGTTTTAAAGGCCTGCAAGTCGAATGGGGATATTCCAGTTTTTTCTTTGATATTAATTCAAGTTAAACCTTTTGAGCGTGGTGACCGATAAGAAAACAAATTTTAATAGAGTAAAGGTATTTAATAGGTTTTAAAGGCCTGCAAGTCGAATGGGGATATTCAAGTTTTTTCTTTGATATTAATGAATAAGATAACAATAATGATAAGAAAACAAATTTTAATAGAGAAAAGGTATTTAATAGGTTTTAAAGGCCTGCAAGTCGAATGGGGATATTCCAGTTTTTTCTTTGCTATTAATTCAAGTTACTCTTTTTGAGCGTGGTGACCGATAAGAAAACAAATTTTAATAGAGAAAATGTATTTAATAGGTTTTAAAGGCCTGCAATTCGAATGGGGATATTCAAGTTTTTTCTTTGATATTAATGAATAAGATAACAATAATGATAAGAAAACAAATTTTAATAGAGAAAAGGTAATTAATAGGTTTTAAAGGCCTGCAAGTCGAATGGGGATATTCAAGTTTTTTCTTTGATATTAATTCAAGTTACACTTTTTGAGCGTGGTGACCGATAAGAAAACGAATTTTAATAGAGAAAAGGTATTTAATAGGTTTTAAAGGCCTGCAAGTCGAATGGGGATATTCCAGTTTTTTCTTTGATATTAATTCAAGTTAAACCTTTTGAGCGTGGTGACCGATAAGAAAACGAATTTTAATAGAGAAAAGGTATTTAATAGGTTTTAAAGGCCTGCAAGTCGAATGGGGATATTCCAGTTTTTTCTTTGATATTAATTCAAGTTAAACCTTTTGAGCGTGGTGACCGATAAGAAAACAAATTTTAATAGAGTAAAGGTATTTAATAGGTTTTAAAGGTCTGCAAGTCGAATGGGGATATTCAAGTTTTTTCTTTGATATTAATGAATAAGATAACAATAATGATAAGAAAACAAATTTTAATAGAGAAAAGGTAATTAATAGGTTTTAAAGGCCTGCAAGTCGAATGGGGATATTTAAGTTTTTTCTTTGCTATTAATTCAAGTTACACTTTTTGAGCGTGGTGACCGATAAGAAAACGAATTTTAATCGAGAAAAGGTATTTAATAGGTTTTAAAGGCCTGCAAGTCGAATGGGGATATTCCAGTTTTTGATTTGATATTAATTCAAGTTACCTTTGTTGAGCGTGGTGACCTATAAGAAAACAAATTTTGATAGAGAAAAGGTATTTTAATAGGTTTTAAAGGCCTGCAAGTCGAATGGGGATATTCAAGTTTTATCTGATGTATTTTATACACAAATTTTACGCGTACAGCTATTCACTGTTGCACATAAATGATAGATACCTATACACCTATATACTTTCTCACAAACAGCTGCTTACGTATTCGTCCGATTTCGGAGCAGCTCGTCTCGATCCGTGCGAGCTTCGTACAGCCGAAGTCTACCGAAGTTTGCCGAACTGTGTTAGGTTTTTTTTTCGTTACGGAATTTTTCGATTCGGTCGCCGCGCTCAAAGCCCGCGATAAAAGCTATACAATAGCTTAAAAATACGAAACGAAATATTTTTGAAAGTTCAGAAATAATATTCATCACTCTCACAGATTAATTTTGTTAAACATTGATTGTTTTAAGCACTAGTCTGTATGAATTGCAGGATAATACAAATACAAGAATGCCCCCCCCCCCACCCCACCCCCAACTGTGTTTGAAAGCAAGGATTAAGCTAAAAATTTTATTAAAAAAAAGTAAAAATGTGAGAAATGTGGAATTTTTTTAAATATGCGACGTAAATTTCTTTTACATTAAAAAATCAATTACGGATTAGAAGGATTTGTAGATTATAAATCTGCAGATTAGAGGGAGTTGACTGTATTGTATATGATTATAAGGAAAATAAAGTTTTTGAGGACATTTTGTAATTGAATACTGGTTCTTTTAATTAACTGGATGTTTGTTAAGAGCTGTTTAATCAGAAATTATAAGCAAGTGATCCAAACTATTATTTATTACCAGTTAAAGAAATAAAATTGTCTAAATTATAAAACTTTACTGTTTAAATTGAAACTGATTTTTTTACTGGATTTTGAGCATTTTGGAAAGTGATCATCAGATACCGAAGATCAATTCGGTAAAAATCTCATAATTATTAATTAAATGTGTAATTAAATTTTTATAGGTATAATTAAAGTTACTTAAAGTTGTTCATAAGACAAATGCATCCGTTGTATCTTACAAATCTGCAGTTTACAGGATAAATTTTCAAGAAAAACAGTTTCTTCCATTTCTTCCACTTGGAAGAAACCTATTTCTTCCGGCCGGTTTTTTCCGCCTTGGAAGACACTTGCCAACCCTGCTTTTAAACTTCCTCATACATACACACACACATATACATATATAGTATATATTGTGTGTGTGTGTGTGTGTTGTATATATAAATGTGCAGGTGGGCTAAAAGCCTCAAAGGGGTTATGATTATAAATAACTTTTTTTATTATTTTCCGAACATACTACGTAAGGGAAGTATTGTAATCATGGGTTTTGTATTTCGCATAACTCTAAAAAGGCATGGTCGTAGAATTTATAACTTTCATGACATGTAGTAGTACACCTCCAACTTTGGCTTTAACAAGAACTTTTGTAAAGACATCTACTATTTTTCGTGATGTATGTGTGAGTGAACATGACAACGTCTAAACGCGTTGCTCGAGTGTCACCGTAGCATGAACTGTATAAATTTTATAAATTATCTCTAAACAAAGAGTTAAATTGAACACGTGCCATTTGTTAATTATATTGAAAACACTTTAAACACACGTAAAATTAAATTTTATTTAAAAGATGTTAATAAAAATTTATCCGAAGCTTTTCGCTTTAATAGTAAAGCATCATCAGGGATTTTTAATTGATCGTTTCCAATGAGCAGTTTTTAAATATTTTTTCTTTTCATAGTCAACCAACAGTTAAGTCTTTTAATAACGTGAATATCAGTGATATTCACGTTATTTTCTGCTTCTTTTTCTACAACTATTTTTATTCAATATTCTCTAATGGGTGATTAAATCATGATTATAATTCGGGATTAAATAATCACGGCACTGTAATATAAAAACACAGAAAATATTTCTGTATAAACATAATAGTGGTAAAGAAGCCAAAAATATTTCATTTCAGAAAGTTTCATGAAAATGGGTGGAGACTTCGAGATCTGGCTGTAGGCATCTGCACAAGCCACTCCTCTAACATGTTAAAACAAAATTTTGGGACAAGTTGTAACTTGCCCCATCATGTGATTTTGGATATTTTGTTTATTTATAAAAACTAGTGGTCGCCCAGTGGTCGAAATTCGACCATAATTAATTAAAATTATAAGTTTAAACATTATTAAGGTTCTATTGTCAAAGACTATACTTCTATAATCACAGATTTTGCAAATATAGATTCCTTCTTCTTTGTCTCTCACTCCGACCCGTTAATGTTCTATGTCGAGGCATAATAAAAGTAGAAAAAAACTTTCATCGTCAGTAGAAAAAATCGTTATTTTTTTTTATTTTAGGTTGATTTCTTTAGAAACTGATCTATACAAATTGAATGAGTTGAGTTGATTAATTAGTATATATATAATGCAAAACTTGTGTGTTTTTAAAAAATATTAGCATTCTGCGATAACTCTTTCAGATGAAACTGGCTATTTAAAAAAGTAACTCATTGTTATTAACTTTTATTATTGTTATTAACATATTAACTTTTTATTATTAATTGAAATTTCAAAATTTTGGCAACAGTATAAAAAAATGAAAATGCTAATTTTAATCTGGAAATAAAACCCGATAATATAGGCTTTGAATTGCACCTTTGTCGTTTCACAAATGTTCCAATTTCTCGTCTTTGTCGTTGTATTTTTAAAAAATATTAGCATTCTGCACTTCTTCTCTATATAAACTATAAGTGTGCGAAATTTCATAATCCTCCGTCCGCGCAATTTTCGTAAAAAGGGGTACAAAGTTTTTGCTTCACGTATTAATATATAGATATATAATTATTTATACAAAAAATTAAACAGGCATTTTATACTTAACACGCAGACTAAATAAATAGCTATAAGCATTTCTTTAAAGTATAAATTAACACACCTTTAATCAAAATTTACGAAATATTTTTTTCCCCACTAACTAGCTAAATCGAAGCACGTGTACAGAACCTCTCATTAACCATTGTTGAGGAGCACCGATTGTGCTTACATAAGGATTATGTTTATAAAAATATTTAATCACAAATGCTACAAACTATTTCGTAAATTGCGTGTTACTTCTTACCCCTGTGACAATTTGCCCCACGCTCCCCTACTTGAAAACATATGGGATTTTTTATTTAAGATCATTTTTGGAAAACAAAGTCTTATAAAAGGGCTGTTTTTATGAATCTGAATTTTGTGAAGGGACTTATTTTAATGGTGTAGAATTTTGCGAAGGGGCAGCAAATGAGACTCAATTTTTACCTCAATCGACACTTGACATGCGTCTGAACGCTCGGTTCGAATGAGCTGAAAGTTAATATGTATGTTATAGATCACCGTAGCATGAACTGCTTAGAAATTGGTGAATGTAACACATAATTTCTTTTTCTACTGGGATTCACAAAAAAATTCTATCGTTATGGTGTATGGGCAGAAATTATTCAAAGTGCTATTGCCTTATTCGTTTGAGATTTAAATTTATGTTGCATTATACGTCACCATCGCACCAACTGTATAATGTTTGGTGAATCTAGCGTTTATAGATTTTTACAGGGACTCGAAAAGAAATCCTTTATCATTACGATCATTACTATAAACTCGGAATTGTTTGAAGCATGTAAACTAGGGATGTTATTGTTATTAAAGTAAGAACTATATAGATTTACATAAATGTAGGACTTGCAGTTTTTTTTTAAACCGTTATACAAAATTTCTAAAGTTTGGAAAGTCGAATGGAGTCGCTAAAGATTTTTTGCCGTCTGTCTGTCTCAAAAATCTGTAACCTTGTGTAAAGGTAAGGGAAAGAGAAGCATCGGATCGCTTCTGAATTAAATATTGAATCTAATTCGTCTTTACCTGAAAAATAAAGGTTGGGAGGAGGAGGGACGGGGGTGAAACTACAAAATATTTTTAATTTAATGGAAAATGGACCACTTTAAATGGAATTGCGCGATTTGAAATTTTTTGTGAGCTGGTGACTGGAAATCCTTCCTCAAAATGATTTTTGCGAAGATTCTGTCAGAAGAGTTACTGTTTTCTGTCCTATTTTATTCGAATTCGAACGTCCTACTCTCATGCATCATTGATTGGGCGTTCTTTCCTTCCGCCATCTTGTCTTCCCCCGCCCCCCCCCCCAAAAAAAAAAGCTTCATGCGGTGTGCATTGATTATTAACACTTTCCAACTGTGCGTACTTGTTGTATCGTATAACTTTCAGTATTCTTTGCCACACTACGAATGGACTGAAAGGCTAATTGAATTCCTAATCACTCTTAAACATCGTTGGGAAAGTGTTAAAAATGCTTAATCCAAAAGAAAATGCAGCCCTTAGATTCTGATTGCAGTCCTAAATGTATGAGTATTTTAGTGCAACCCTGTAAATGTTTAGGTTATCTATATTCTATACAAAACGTTTTAGCATATTAACAATAAATGTTAGATAACAATTTCTTATGAATTTTGCAGTAGAAGGTTGTCTAAATGGGAGTTATTTAAATGGCTGCCCTAAAGCGCAATGCGTTGGTATTTTTCGAGTGTCCCTGTACACAAACCAGTTATCCATTTTAAATAGGATGCGTTTCATAACGGACACGAATAACATATAGCAATTTTCAAAAATTCTGAACGTTGGAGACTGACTGATGGACAGATACACAAATTCAAATCATAGTCGCAAAAATGTTCGTAAAATTTGTTAGAAAATGTTAAAAACGCTTAACATAAACGAAAATGCAATTCCAGCAATTTTCCAATGATATCCCTTATTGTAAATGAATATTTTTGTGGGGCCCTGTAAAGATTAAAGACAACCATACTATATTCTATCGAAAAGCATTCTTTTGTGCCTATAAATAACATATTTTAATTTCATCATGATTTGTGCAAAGTGAAGGTATGGAAGGTTTATAGAAATATCTTTCATAGAATACAATGCTTTAGAATACTTTTGGGTATCCCTGTACATAAACCAGTAGAAGTATTCACTCCATTTTCAATAGGGAATACCCGATAGTGAATTTGAATAACACGTATCAGTTTTAAGAAATTTCACGAATGTTTACGGGAGTTAGAGCGCAGACAGACAAGACAGACAAACCGATTAAAAAAAAAAAAAAAAAAACTACATTTCTTAAATCTTAACACTTCGGACACACCAAGATGGAATGTGGGGTTTCTGCAAACCGTCCTGGCTCGATGCAGACTGCGGGTTTGCGCGATCTGAATTATTATTTGAGGAATTGTTTTATTTATGTTTTTAAGTTAGGCAAGAGTTTTTTCTTTTTTTCCCGAATGCGTCTATGTATATACATCTATTTCTCTCTCCCTTCGTCCGCTCTACTTCACTGCGAAAAAAACAGAATTGCATAAAATATCCCATGGGTGCGGGCATGCGTACCCTCCTAAAGGGGTGGATGGGAAGAAAGAGCATTAAAGGGGGAGGGTTATCGGTGCGGAATCCTAAATACATACAGTGTCATCCGCTTTGTTCTGTGGCGGTTGGGGTTCTGCTGTCTCTAGTCATCGAGTTTTCCGGGAAAAGGAATCCTGTTTTGCATGTGTGCGACCGGCCGAAAAATTGCGCCCCGGCCGACCGAAGGATTGGTTAGAGAGGGGATAGGGAATGAGAAGAGACAGCCCGAGATCAGATATTTCAAGCGTGCACTTGACTTCTCTCCAAGCAATAACTTCAGAACCAGAAATTGTTTTTTTTTTTTTTTCCTTTAAGAAAAACACAGTTCACATGGATTTTAAAATACTAGCTCCTTACATCGTAAGTGTTTTTCAACTTTGGCGATATCTTTTTTTTCCCACACACATAATCGAGATCATGGTTAGAAAGATTTGCTGCTTGGGTGAGTCGAGATTCGAACTTTGGCCTGCCTCGTAGCAGGTCATCTTCTAATAAGGAAATCACTCCAGAAATTTTAGAGAGAGACGCTCAATTCTCTATCCTGCAGTGAAGTGTGCCGTGCCGTAATTCAGTATTCGGTGCTTTGTGCCCGAATGCAGTATGTGAAGTATTGTGTGTGCAGTATAAAAGTTTACAGTAGCTTTAAAACACAGTACAGTACAATAGGTATAAAAACGCAGTACCTAGCTTTAAAAGGTATATCGCATAGAAGCCGGGAAATTCAGCTCCTGTGTGGTGTAAAATATAAACATAATCTATATTAATAAAATCAGACTTTTGTCTGTAAATTTGTCAGAATCAAAAAAATTTGCGATATCTTCACGTTTCACACACCATGAAAGCCAGAAATGACTTTAGAAAATTTGTGTGTGTGTCAGGGTGTCTGTATGTCTGCAACGCTATTTTTGTCCGGGTATCACTTGAGAACGGCTGTGCGGAATTCAACGGCGCTGGGCAGAAACTTAGATCTTTACCCAACTTAAAACTATATCTATCAACATTTTCGAAATTCTCCTCCTTTCCCCCCTGGGGGGGGGGGAGTCAAAAGCACGTTTGTAAACATATCTTGGCTCCAAATTACTTCACAGGGAAGACATCGCACATAGGGAGACTACACATGAGTAAATATGAAACACTATCTGTGATTTAGGAAATTTCGATTTTTTAGGAGAGTGAAGGTGAAATTAATTTTTGGCGGTAAATTTTGCAAATTCCGGATTTCTGAGTAAAATTCCACGAAAAAGGGAACAAAGATGTTGAAAACAGCCATGCGTCTTCTTTAGGATATTTCCAAAACACGTTTTCGATTGTTTTGTGATCTGCCACTTTTTTTTTTTTTTTTTTTTTGGGGGGGGGGGGGGCAGAGGAGGTATATGTTACGAAGGGCAAATTCGAGACACCCATTTTAGCGCCCTGGGAAGATGCGGTCACAAAGTTTGGTGCTTGGGTTGTTTATATGTATCCGACTCTTAAAATAACGGGATTTATCAAAATCCCACCTTTCCCCCTGGGGGGGCAGGAAGCAAAAAAACGTTTGTATACATAACTCGGCCCCAAATCACTTCACAGTGAAGAAATTGCACATCAGGAGACATGTGCAATTTTATTCTGACTTGATTAAAATCATGCTTACAAATGATTTGAATTTAGACTTGATTAAAATCATGTCAAAACTTCATTTTATTTAGACATGGGTATAAATAAAACAGTATTTATGATTTTGGAATTCTTGATTCTTACAGGAGGGAGAAAAAAAATCGTTTTTCAGGTGGGAAATTTCAGAAATTTGAGCAGAGCTCTACTAAAAATGGTCAAAACAGCCATGTGTCTTGTTTAGGATATTTCCCAAAACACTTTTTTTTTGAGGGGGGAGCGCAGGGGGTCGTTACGAAGGAGTAAATACGAGACCCTTTTAGCGGTAAATTTGCCTTGGGAATTCTATGGGATCTGCGGTCACGAAATCTGGGGCGCAAATTGTTTATATGTATCCGGGACTTATTGAAACGGGATATTACGAAATTCCCCCCTTTACCCAACCCCCACGTTGGGGGGGGGGTTGCAATAAATATGTGTAAAAACATGTTTAAATTGTTTATATGTATCCGAAACTTATTATAACGGATTTTTATAAAATTCTCTTACCCCACCGGGCTCGTGGGGCAATAAACACGTGTAAAAACACGTTTTCCCGTTTGAATTCGCATTGAATTATCTTAGTATGTCGAATTTTGGTGTGTGGATGTTGATTAGATGTACGCATTATGTACTTTGGTGGGATTTCACAAAATTTCGAACTTACCTGCTGGGTATGGGGAAGTAGAAGCGTGTAAGTTGTAGGCGAAGGCAGTGGGGACCTGAACACTTCCCGTTGCAAGCGCGGAAAACCTCTACCAAACACAGCGGGAACTTAGGTTATTGATAATGATATGGGATTTTGACAACTCATTTAAGTATAGTATCCAGGGAAGCGGGCAAAGCCTGCTAGTAACGCAATTTAGAAAAAAATTTGTTTAATATTTTCTAGTATTAAGTATTTTCATCTACAAATTAATAATAATAAACACAGATGAAGGGATTGTACATCTAAGAGTAAAATCCATGAAACATTTATTATTTTTCTAATTTTATACATTTCAATGCTTTCATAACTAGGGATGAAACGGATATCCGATATCCGGCCTATCCGGCTGAGTTTTAAATATCCGACAGGCTACCGGATATCAGCATTACGGATATCCGTAAGAGAAAATTCAAATTTAAACTCCCCTCAGGTGAAAATTTTGCGACAATTTTTTTTTCACTTTCTCTTACCTTTACGGTAGAGAAAGTATTGTTTTAGGGTCAAATTTTTGAAAGTGAGTTTTTGTTATATTTACATGTTCTGAGGTCCCTTGAATACGAAAATCATGTTTTTAGCGAATGGTCTCTCTGTGTGTGTGTGTGTTTGTCTGTCTGTTATCAGCATATCTCAAGAACAAATAGTAGCAGGAATTCCAAACTCGGTATTCTAAATGTGTATCCTATAGGGATGCTACAGTAAGCTTTTCGTTGAGATGAAGCAAATGGTTTGTGTACAGGGACACTCAAGAGTATTCAAATACATTACGTCTATGGGGGAAATTGCAGGTAAGTAGAGTTTAACATCTATAGACTGCACTAAACCAAATGAAACGAATATATATTTTTTGTAGTAGAGATAGTCAACTGGGAAATTAATTTTGTCTATGCATGGGCCTCTCCTCCCCTCCCCCCCCTCTTCGAGGGGAGTAAATTTTCATGATGGGTATCTTTCAAAAGAGCTCGCCAATACCTTTAAGAGGAATGGTTGAACCATCGATCTACGATAATTTAAAATAAAGTTATCGATTTTTTTTTTTTTTTTTTTTTTTTTTTTTTGTAATGTAATATTGAGAACAAATTCAACTTTTTTTAGATATTTAGTGTTATACTACTATTAGAATAACTTTAAAAAGAATAATTTTAGGAGATCCAAATGTTGTATTTTGAAGTTAATATACGTTTGTTACTGGAAAAGTTTGATCAAGATTGATAAGTTTCAATGAATGTTGCGTGTGAAAATTGTCTGTATAGTTTTAAGTAAACTTAATTTTAATAACCGAATTAAATTCTATATAAAATGTAGGTGCATTAATGAAACGGGGGGTTGAGGGGGGGGCGGTAGACCCCTTACACAGAACTAATTATCATATAAAACTCTTCCGAAGCTTAAATTGAATTGTTTAACATAGGTTTACATAACTGTACTCGTTATCTTATCTCTTAATCTCCAACCTGTATTTATAGTATTAAATTTTAGGGCAAGAGGAAGTCGTGTGAGTAACATACCAGATTATTTTAGATCAGTTGTAGCTTGTAAAGGTAAAAAGAAAAAAAAAAAAAATGGCTTCTGCTAAAGTCGAATTTGGCCACTTTAGCAAACAAATTTAGTCAAAAGTAGCTTCAGGTCTAAAAACTATAATGGAAATTTATTATATTTCAAAATAATAAATAAATCTATATATATAAAAATGAATTGCTGTTCGTTAGTCTCACTAAAACTCGAGAACGGCTGAACGGATTTCGATCATTCTTTTTTTGTTTTTTTTCCTTATAGGTCAGGGATGGTTTAGGAAAAAAAAAAAATTCGAAAAAATTCGAATAGTTTTCTTATTATTAATTAAAATATGAAAATAATAACCTCCTAATACTTTATAAATAGCCATCGATAGCCATTAAAATATTAGCTATAATTTAATTGTTGCCAAAAAAAATTTACGAGTTCATTTTCGTTCGACATAAAAATAAATAAACGTGATTAAATAAATAATTTAATTAAACGTGAGCTTTAAAAAATTGTAAAAAATTAAATTATGTATCTCACAAAAATTGACGTCACTATCGGTTTAACGATTTCATACGCATTGATAAAGTGCTAATGTAGTTAGTTCTATGATTCAACAGAAAATTTAAAAACACAGTTTATAAAAAGTTTTTTTTCTTATAATCTATATATATATATAAATGAATGTTTGTCTGTATGTCCATTATAAAATTGTAAACGGCTTGACCGATTTCGATCATTCTTTTTTTGTTTTTTTCCTTATAGGTCAGGGATGGTTTAGGAAAGAAAAAAATTGAAAAAAATTCGGCCCCCAAGGGGGGGGGGGGGAGGGGGCAAAACGTGAATTCAAAATATCCTTCATAGCTCAAACAAAGAAACAGATATCCGTAAAATTTTTGCTTTAAAATATAGCTAATATAAATGTCTAAAAACCAATTCCTGGAATTTTCGAAATTTGATCCCCAAGGGGGGGGGGGGGGGCAAAAACAATTAGAAATACAGTTAGGCCTTTCAAAATTGGTACAGATAGGTTTCAATAGCCTGCAAGTCGAATGGGGATATTTTCGAAAGTGTAAAGTTATTAGGAGGGGAGAGAAGGGGAGAGGGGGGGGGGGGCAAAAAAATAAAAATAGAGTTAGATCGTTCAAATTTGGTATATGGAGGTTTTCGATACTTACAAATCGATTGCGGATATTTTCGAATTTGTGAAATTATTAGGAGGGGCGGGAAGGGGGGGGGGCTATGGGGAAAAACAAATAGAAATACAGTTAGGGCATTCAAAATTGGTACAGATAGGTTTTAAAGGCCTGCAAGTCGAATGGGGATATTTTCGAAAGTGTAAAGTTATTAGGAGGGGTGAGAAGGGGGGATGGGATGGGGGGGGGCAAAAAAATAAAAATAGAGTTAGATCGTTCAAAATTGGTACAGAAATGGTTTTCGATACTTAAAATCGAATGCGGATATTTTTGAATTTGTAAAATTATTAGGAGGGGCGGTAAGGGGGGGCTATGGGCAAAAACGAATAGAAATGCAGTTAGGCCGTTCAAAATTGGTACAGATTGGTTTTAGATGCCTGCAAGTCGAATGGGGATATTTTCGAAAGTGTAACGTTATTAGGACGGACGGAAAGGGGGCGGAGGGGCAAACAAAATAAAATAGAGTTAGATCATTCAAAATTGGTACATAGAAGTTTTCGATACTTACAAATCGATTGCGGATATTTTCGAATTTTTAAAATTATTGGGAAGGGGGAGAGTGGTGGGGCAAAAAAATAAAAATAGAGATAGATCGTTCAAAACTGGTGCATAGAGGTTTTTGATACTTACAAATCGATTGCGGATATTTTTGAATTTGTAAAATTATTAGGATAGACGGGAGGGGGGGGTCGAAGGGGGAAATAAGAGTTAGAGCATTTTGGGAATTTTTTCGGAAGGCAGTGAGAACCCGGTGCGACATTTTTCCTAATCAGATTTTGTTTCGCTTTTTTTTTTTTTTTTTTTTCCACGTGATAAAAATTAATGCAATTTTGAGAATTCAGTAATTATAGTGATTCATTTAAAAATAGTGACCAGCGAAGCGGGCAAAGCCTGCTAGTAAATAAATAAAATGAATAAATAAATATTTGAATAGTAGTATAATATTTTTATTAATATCGGAATTAAAAAAAATATTTCAATTGTATAATATTAATAAAAGAATAAAAAATAATATCTATTTTAAATTAATAAATTTTCTTACTGAGATTCATTTCTTATTTATTTTAATTTCATTTTGGTTACTTTATTTCATAGAAAAGCTAGAATTCTGGTATTTAGACTAGAATAGTATAAGAAACTGATGTTAGAGAGAGAGAGAAAGTAATTTATATTAATTTAATATTAAAAATAATCTGGTGTGTCACTCTCACGATTTTCAGAGTAGTAGTATAACACTTAAAAAAAAAAAAAAGTTGAATTTATTCTCAATATTAATTTTTTTTTTTTTTAATAAATTAAAAATGAAAAAAAAAATGGAAAACTTTATTTCAAATTATCGCAGATCGATGGTTTAACCATTCGTTTTAAAGGTATTGGCGAGCTCTTTTGAAAGTTGCTTCATCTCAACGAAAAGCTTACTGTAGCATTCGTATATGATACACATTTAGAATACCGAGTTTGGAATTTCTGCTACTATTTGTTCTTCAGATATGCTGATAACAGACACACAGACCATTCGCTAAAAACATGATTTTCGTATTCAGGGGACCGCAGAACATGTAAATATAACAAAAACCCACGTTCGAAAATTTGACCCTAAAACAATACTTTCTCGACCCTATTGGTAAGAGAAAGTAAAAAGCGGTAAGTAAATCACTGTACCCCAGTGATGCGGCACAGTGGTTCACTTCGTGAGTGCTCACAATTTATTTCTTTCATAATATATTGGAAATATTGTTATAAAAAATTGACATGTGAAGAAGGGTATAGAGATTGTTTGCTATAAGTACATTGTTTTTTTTTTTTTTTTTTTTTTGTAAAAAAAAAAAAAAAAAAAAAAAAAAAATTAAGAGTGTAAAAGTGGTATATAAAAAAAAAAAAAAAAAAAATCAATTAGATTCTCAATATTACATATTTTTGTTGTTGTTGTTGTTAAAAATGATAAAAATAGATAACTTTATTTTAAATTATCGCAGATGAATGGTTCAACCATTCGTTTTAAAGGTATTGGCGAGCTGTTTTGAAAGATACCCATCATAAAAATTTACTCCCTTCGAGGGGGGAACCTCCCCTCCCCAGGGAGGGGGGGGGGACTCTTACATACAATTTTTTTTTTCCAGTTGACTATCTGTATTATAAATAATTCTTTTAAATTTCATAATGACTATTAAAAAAATAATTCTCTTTTTGCACATTTATACAAAATTGTGTCCTATACCACCCTGTTAAAAATTTAGAAAAAGCGGGATGACAGCGCAAGCTGTTGGACAATTTTTACCAACAGTTGATAGGCACTCATTTATGTGAATGTGTAACTACATACCAATTTGTTTGAAAATCTGTGCACTAGTACCTGAAACAAAATTTTTTCACACACAGACATTTTCTAAAAATGCTCAAAACGCGTAAATCCATCCAAAAACCGAGGTCGAATTTTTTTACGAATCCAATACTTTCTTCTATTGAATATAGAAGAAAGTAAAAAATAACACTTCATAAGGTGCTATGTCTAGTAGATCCTACAGCAGCCTGAACGTTAAATTTATGTTGCTCGTTGTTTAACAGATACAAAACATCTTTATTTATCCCGATTATTAGTGTTAACAATAATGTTAATGTGGTTTGATTAACTCTTTTCATACGTCTGTGAAGAGGGGGTGTTGTCCCCCGGGGAGGTGGTTGAGAAAACGAGCATCAGTCCAAGAGAATTCATTCCACACTTCGTTGGAAAGTGTCGTCACCCGACATCACTAGCTCGGAGGTGTGATCGGAGATTGCTACTGTTCGGCTTCTTCTCCCGCCTTGACATCCGAAGCAGGTGGAAAAACTTGATTGACAGCTCTCAACACTCAAATAGAGTGACCCTCAAACGATTAAGCAGAAAGAAGATTTGGAGTGGAAAGAAGACACGTTCTCCATTCCTTTTTATCACTCTTTTTTTTTTCGTTTAATTTGAAGAGATAGGCGTTCTACTTTCTATAAGTCATATAGGTTCACAATACAAAAATTTGTAACCCAATTATATCTTGATCGAGTGTATAGTTTATACGAGCTTCAAATAATTTGTCCATAGGCTGGAATGATAGATACACTAAGGAGGGGGGGGGGGGAAGCCACATTCGAAAAAATGACTTATACCTTTTTACTTTCTCTTACCCTTACGGTAGAGAAAGTATTGTTTTAGGGTCAAATTTTCGAAAGTGAGTTTTTGTTATATTGACATGTTCTGAGGTCCCCTGAATACGAAAATCATGTTTTTAGCGAATGGTCTGTGTGTGTGTATGTCTGTTATCAGCCTATCTCAAGAACAAGTAGTAGCAGAAATTCCAAACTCGGTATTCTAAATCTGTATCGGATAGAGATGCTACACTAAGCTTTTCGTTGAGATGAAGCAAATGGTTAGTGTACAGGGACACTCAAAAGTATTCAAATACAGTCTATGGGGAAAATTGCAGGTAAGTAGAGTTTAACATCTATAGACTGCACTAAACTAAATGAAATGAATATATATTTTTTGTAATAGAGATAGTCAACTGGAAAAAAAAGTTTGTGTATGTAGGAGCCTCGCCTCCCCCCCCGTGGTGGGGGGAGGGGGGGAGTTGGGAGTAAATTTTCATGATGGGTATCTTTCAAAAGAGCTCGCCAATACCTTTAAAACAAATGGATGAACTATCGATCTGCGATAATTTAAAATAAAGTTATCGATTTTTTTCATTCTTAAACAGTTTTTTTTTTTTTTAGTATTGAGAATAAATTCAACGTTTTTTGCATATTTGGTGTTATGCTACTTCTGTAACATGGAAATCGTCTGCATTATCATGGAAGATAATTTTTTTTAAATATTTTAATAAATTACTTTTACTGAGTAAATTTGTATAGGAAAATATAGAAGAAATCGTGTGGTGGCCACAGCACACTAGTTATTTGTTGTTAGTGGATGTGCTTTACTAATATTTTACCATTTCTAGGAAAGCTGAAATAAATTCCTCATAGAGATACGGTAAATAATGTGTGTTTTAAGCTAAATATTAATCACTTGTTTTTTTGTATATTTGCACGTTTTGAGGCTTCCTGATTACCGTAGTCAAGTTTTTTAACGTTTGATTTTTGTCTGTGTCTTTTGGAGTGACTTAAAAACGAATAATTTTAGGAGATCCAAATGTTGTATTTTGAAGTTAATATAAGTTTGTTGCTGGAAAAGTTCAATCAAGATTTATAAGTTTCAATGAATGTTGCGTGTGAAAATTGTCTGTATAATTTTAAGTAAACTTTTGATTTTATTAACAGAATTAAATTCTATGTAGGTGCATTAATGAAACGGGGGGGAGGGGTTGAGGGGGGCTGCCCCTCACATAGAACTAATTATCATATAAAACTCTTCCGAAGCCTAATTTGAATTGTTTAGCATAGGTTTACATGAGAGTACTGGTTATCTTACCTCTTAATCTCCAACCTGTAGTTATAGTATTATATTTCAGGGTAAGAGAAAGTCGTGTGAGTGACACACCAGATTATTTATTTGAAATAACTTCAAAACTAATGATTGAAACAAATGAAACTGTAATGTTTGCATAGTACCAAAAAGATAAAAAGGATACCTGTGTACATTTTTGATTTAATAATTCGCTGTATTACACTCTGCGAAGTACTTTATAACAAGAAAGAAAAATCATGCAGTACGCATTGATTAGTAACACTTTCCAACTGTACGTAATTGTTGTGCCGAATAACTTTTAACATTCTTTGCCTACGTTATCATACAACAGACAGAAGGACTGAAAAATATACAGAGAGACTAATTGATTTTAAAATTACTCTTAGGCATTTTGGAACGTGTTAAAAAGGCTTAACGCAAAAGAAAATGCAGCCATTAGATTATAATTACAGCTTTTAATCTCTCTGAATATTTTACTGTAGCCCTGTAAATCAGAAAGTTAATCATATCATATTCTATACAAAAGATTATTTTAGAGTATTAAAAATAAATTTCAATATTTTTATGATTTTTACAGAAGAAAGACTTTTAAATATAATTTTCAAAAAATTCTGTCCTAAAACGTAATGCATTGGCTTTTTTTTTTTTTTTTTTTTGTCCCTGTAAACAAACTAGTATTACAGGACCTATTAATGTCATTTTAAATGGGGAAAATTCTATAGGGATAATGTTTATAAAAACAACACTCATAGAACAAAATGCTTTCGAATGCTTTTGGGTGTCAATGTACACAAACCAGAAGAGATATTCACTTTATTTTCAATATGGGACATCCGATAGTGAACTTTAATAAACTATATCAGTTTCGAGAAATTTCATAAATAATTACAGGAGTTAGAGCGCGGGCTTACAGACAGACAGACAGATGGACAGATACACAAACTGAAATCATATTCACACTTAAAAATGTTAGAAAGTGTTAAATACACTCAATGTAAACGAAAGTAATATTTTAGCAATTTTTCATTAATACCTCTTAATATAACTGGATATTTTTATGCAACCCTGTAAATTTAATGCTAATCATGCCACATGCTATGCAAAGCATTCTTTTGTGCATGTAAATAACATATTTCAATTTCCTAAAACTTCGTGGAAAGTAAAATTAATAAAATTTGATTTATAGAAATATCTCTCATAGAACGCAATGCTTTGGAATACTTTTGAGTGTCAGTGTATATAAATCCGTGGTGGTATTTCCTCCAATTTATACCGAAAACATCCAGTAGGGAATTTGAATAACGGGACACAAACCAATAGAGGTATAAACTCCATTTTCAATAGGGAACATCCGATAGTGAATTTGAATAACATATATCAGTTTTAAGAAATTCCATAAATATTTACGGGAGTTAGAGCTCGGACAGACAGACAGGCAGATACACAAAACTGAAATCATATTCACACTTAAAAAATGCTACAAAGTGTTAAAAACGCTTAAGGGGACTAAGACGTTTTCGACTACTGAAAAAGACTAATATTTCACCATTATTTGCAGCCCTGTGTCTCCTTACACGCTTAACAAATCATTATAATTTTTTTACTGCATGTTTAAAACACATTCAAGAATATCTTTTTGATAATTAAAAAACATATTATTGAAAAATATTTTTCATATGACACAATAAAGAGGATGATGTATTTTCTCGAAAAAAAAATACTATCGAACACTTTGGTACACTTAAAAAAAAAAACTATGTATCTCCTTACCTTGAAAATCTTCCATGATTATCCAAAACACCCTGCTTGATACAGTGAACCTGTTTTTATTTTATTTTCAAAGATAATTTAAAAAAAAAAAAATTATGAACTTCTAGATTAAAAAAGCATATATTTTCCAATAAACATTGACCATCACAAAAAAATATACAATGTTAAACTTTTAAATTTTAGGTTCACCAGTTGGAATTTTATATCATAAATATCTCTGTAAAATTTCAAACTTGTACTGCTGGTAGATTTTTTACAAAATGTACCTAAACATTGAAAAAACACAATTTCAGAAAAATGAAAAAAACACTTTGAATGAGTATTAAAGATCAGAGCTGTACATTTAAAACATTCCTGGACCGTAATCAGATTGAGATTTCATTTGTGCATTATCTAATTGTTTTTTTAGTTTCTTTTTTTGTTTGCGAGCCTCTTTTGATAGTTTTTTAAGTTTCAGTTCTGCATCAGAGATTCTACGAAAATCTATTTTCCTCAAGGATTCACACATATTCTGACCCGGAACAATTCCCATGCTTTTAAAAACATTTGCCCGACTGCTAACACCATCGTTAAAACAGATAACAGCATCCATCACTCCCATTTTTAAAGTATTCATGCCAATGAATTTAGTTTTTGGCAGTCTTTTCCAAATGCAGCTGTTGAAACTTTCATTAGGGTTTTGTGTGCGTCCATGCATACATTTTTCCAAAAGTTTTCTGTCCGTTAGGCTTCTAAAAACAGGTTTTATTGCAAGCGCTATTGCTTCAGGCAAAGGATGCTTATGACAATACTTTTCCCCAGTTTCTTTAGCTCGATTGTAACGACACCAAGATTCAGGACCTGTAGGACAGAGACCATGCTGCGGGTTGCTATCTGAAGACAAACGATGAAAATATATGGCCCATATGCCCTTTACCATGTCATCTAAAGAGTTTGAACAATTCTTTCGTATGGCGGATCCATAATAACTTTGTTGGAAGAAAACACACAGCTTGGGGTGAACATTATCAGTTAATTATAGTGAAGAACCAGGGAGTCTCCTAACCATGGTACCAGTAAGAAATATAAGATATCTAGTCTAGAACTGGAGGGCAACCTGCTTTGTTTACACTTTTCGAAGCTCTTTAAATGGGCGTGGTATGTCCTTTTAGCTCTTTAAATGGGCGTGGTATGTCCTTTTAAATTTATTTATTCTAAATTTATCAGCTTTTTTTTCATTGAAAGGGCATAAATTATACATTTTTAGAAAGAGCAGAAAATACGCTATTTTTTTAGACAAAAATTGAAAAATCGATTTTTTGAAGCTGTTTCATGTCTTGGTCCCCTTAACGTATACGAAAGTACAATTCTAGCAATTTTTTATTAATACCTCCTAATATAACTGGATATTTTTGTGCCACCCTGTAAATCTAATGCTAATCATGCTACATTCTACGCAAAGAATTCTTTTGTGCATGTAAATAACATATTTCAATTTCCTAAAACTTCGTGGATAGTAAAGTCATTAAAGTTTGATTTATAGAAATATCTCTCCTAGAACTCAATGCTTTGGAATACTTTTGAGTGTTCCTGTACATGAACCGATGGTGGTATTTCCTTCATTTGATAGAGGAAACATCCAATAGTGAACTTGAATAACATATTTTAATTTCATTAAGATATGTCTACAGTAAAGGTATAAAAATATGGTTTATAGAAATACCTCTCATAGAACACAATGCTTTCATATACTTTCGGGTGTCCCTGTACACAAACCAGTAGAGGTATAAACTCCATTTTCTATAGGCAACGTCCGATAGTGAACTTGAATAACATATTTCAATTTCATTAAGATATGTCTAGAGTAAAGGTATGAAAATATGGTTTATAGAAATACCTCTCATAGAACACAATGCTTTGAAATACTTTCGGGTGTCCCTGTACACAAACCAGTAGAGGTATAATCTCCATTTTCAATAGGGACCGTCCGATAGTGAACTTGAGTAACATATATCAGTGTCAAGAAATTCCATAAATATTTACGGGAGTTAGAGCGCGGACAGACAGACAGACAGACAGACAAACCGAAGTCATAAACACTTTTCAACCTTGTTGGAAAGTGTTAAAAATCTACATAAAACTTTCTTTTTAAACGTAATCAGTATATATAAAAGAGTAAACTCACTGATTCACTGACTCAACACTGCCGTGGCGATTCTATGGGAGATAGTCACAAATGTGGTGAGCAGGTTGGTTTCAGGACCCTAACCCTCACTAAGACGGGATTTTTCGAAATACCCTCTCGTTCCCCCCCCTTGGAGGACAGAAGGCAAAAACACCTTTATAGGTATAACTCGGCACCAAATTGCTTCACGGTGAATAAATTGCAGATGGGGGGGACTAGACTTGGATACAAAAAAAAGTCATTTTCTGCGATTTCGGATTTTTTTTAAAGTGGGGGGGGGGGGGGGGGAGGTGGTGTAAAAACAATTTTCGGAGGCAAATTTAGCAAAGTACAAATTTTCGAGTCAAACTCTACCGATAATAGCACAAAGATTTAAAAAACCGCTAAGCGTCTTTTTGAGGGTAAAAACTCATCTTTTTTTTTGGAGGGGGGGGGGATGAGGGGCAAACTCGATACCTGACCTTTTAATGTTAAATTCGTCCGGGGGAATCTATAGGAGCTGTGGTCACAAATTTTGGTATGTGGCTGATTTACGTCTATCCAACACTCATTGTAACGTGATTTTGGGAATTTCTTCCCCTTTCCCCCCTTGGGGGGTGGGGACAATAAACACGTTTCCAAGCATGACTTCGCTTCAAATTTTTATCAATCTTGAAATACCAGAGAAAAATCAGGAAAATTTGTAAACATCCCCCCCCCCCGAAATAAATAATATTTTTTTTCCTTGATGTTAATATGTTGTGCAATTAAAATGAGCCATATGTTTATAATTTTGTTAATATCTCCGAAATTTTGAACTTTTCATTTTATTTTCCTTTTTGTAAGTGAACATAAATAAATAAATAAAAATAAAATGAAATGATTGAGATTTTTGCCCATCAGTATAGTTTTATTGCAGTGGTTTAGCGAGTATTAGCGTTACACAAGAATATGATATACACAAAATTATAGAATGTCAGGGTGGCTAGCAGCCAGGGAAAATCAAAGAATCAGAGAAAAGTCAGAGAATTTAGAAAATCTGGAAAAGTCAGGGAATTTTAAGAAATTTTGTGAAAATAAGTTATATCAATCATTAAATTATTAATGATATTTTAAATCGCTAAATTTTTTGCTTGTGTCGTTATAATTTAATTTAAAATAAACGTGAGTCAGGGAAAAATAGAGCAAAATCTCGAAAAATAGTCAGGGAATTTGAAAAGGTTTAAATGCTAGCCACCCTGAATGTATATAAAAGATAACGGAAATCATGGAAATTTTTCAAAATTAGTCATGAAAATCATGGAAAAATCAGAGAACTTTTTTTTCCAAATCTCTTCAACGAAATTTACTCTTGACTCCTTTAAGGGGGGGGGGGCAAAAAATACTCTTTTGAGAGTAATTCTGCTCCAAATTATCGCAGGATAGCAATTTTTTTGTATTTCGATTGCTTATGCGTACTCAAGGCACATATTACAAAGGAAACGCCATCCTATCCCCTTGTGTGTGTGTGTGGGGGGGGGGGGGGGCGTGTTTCTATCGTAATTCTGCTCCGAACTATCTTAAAAAGGCGATTTTTTTTTTTTTTTTTTTTTTTTTTTTTTCGGGCTGGTTATGCGTTTCCGACACGCACTGTAAAGAGATTTTGCGAAATATCCCCTTTAAGGGGCGGGGGGGGGGGGGGGGCAAAAGACACGTTTATGCGAGTAACTCTGCTCCAATTTATCTCAGGAAAGCGATTTTTTGATATGTCGATGCGTACTCAACACACACACTACAAAAGGATTTTTTGAAATTCCGTTCTATCCTTCCCCCCTTGGTTGATTGGGGAGCAAAAGACATGTTTCCATGCGTAACTCTATTCCAATAGAATGGCAATTTTTGATGTGTGGTGCTTATGCGTACTTAACACCCCCCCCCCGTCCCTTGGGGGGTGGGGGTTGTAAAAAACATGTATCCATCTCTGCACTAAATTATCTCAGGAAGGAGATGTTTCATGTGTGGGTCATTTATATTTAGCACAATATGAAAAACACCTAACACAACTTGAAATGTTATTTCAGTGATTTTATCTAAATATTTCCTGCGTGTGGTACTGTAAACGAATGGTAAATTATTTTTATATCATTCTTTACTAAACCTCCTTTTATGCTTTTAAAAATTTATCTTTTTGGGGTGCGTCTAAAAGTGTTAAAGTGCATCTGTCAGAAATTTCGCCCGTTGACATGTAATGTATTTTGATTTTCTTGGATGTCCATATGTACACGAATCACGTGCTTGATCTCAACAAATAATTTAATGCAGCATTCCTGTAGGATACAGATCTAGAATACTGTGTTTGGACTTCCCATTTGTGTGTGAGCCGCCTTGTGAACAGGCCCCATTTGATTTCTGTATTCGGGGAACTTGAAGACGTCCATAAAGCGAAAACTGAATTTTGGAAATTTGACTCTCTCGCATCCGTTATATGGAAAAATTAAAATCCCTATTTCTACATTTTATTAGTTTCTTCCAAAACGGATGCTCAGTTTACAAGTGATATCCTCCCCCCCCCCCCCCCCCCCTTATCAGAGCATGATTTCATTCATTCTGTCACAGTTCTATCCTTGCGTTATCCCGAAAACTATGCTTAGGATTAGGGATGCACCGAATATTCGGTTTGTCCGAATATCAAATTATTGTAATATATATAAAAATTCAATTTATTATTATTTTTTTTTCTTTTAATCATTTTAAAAAATTCTGCTATTTTTAATTATCATTAAATTAAGATTTTTCAGAGTAATTAAGAAATAGATTGTATTTAAATGAAAACAATTGTTTTATTTAGTGTCAAGTAACATGAAAGAAATTTATTAGTTACATTAATCATAACAATTAATAATATCTAACAAGAGTTGTCTTTATCAGTAATTGTATAACGATATATGTTTCTATAGTTCAGTTAAGAAAGAGCGTACATTATTCGCATGATGTTGCTATCTAGGAAGCTTCGAGAGATCAAACAAAGATCACATTCAAATCTGGCAAGAAAAATGTCATAAAACAGCAGTTTTGAACTTGTCATTGAAAAATGCATATGATGTACCCCAACATGAAAAAAAATCCACATCTCTATCTTACAATATATTCACATGAGAGTCAGAGGCATTTGCGTCAGTTTTAATATAGGTTCGCCAAATATGCGTTACTATACTTTTAAATTGATTTTTCTCAAATGCAGCATTTCTGGGTTGCTTTTTTTTTTTTTTTTTTTTTTGTGGGGCAAAAGAAATTGTTATTTAAGAAATTTTTTGTGTTTATCATTACACCACTATTTATGTGCAGTAATATTTCTTAATATTTTTCTGCATTTATATGAACCACTGTTTCTGAATAGTAGTTTTTTATATTATTTTTGCATAATTAAAAAAGTAAAATATTACTAAATGTAAATGGTATTACTGAAAAAGTTTGCAAAAAATTATGTGAATGACACCTGAATATACGAGTAAATCAGCCAGCCGAATATTTGGCATTCGGTGCGCGTCCCTACTTAGGATGCGTTAATACTAATACAGATTTATATTCTGAGTTTCAGCTCTGTCCAGCCCGATTTCGGGAAATTGTTTTAGCCGCCTTGTGCGTCCGCCGTGTCTGGGGCGTAAATTCTTTTCTGACATCACTTGCAAATTTAATTGGAATGTCTCGTGCGCCATTTTTATGCATATACATACATAATGTGTGTGTATATAACAGCTACGCCGTGTGTTTTCGATCCTTTGTCGGGCTTTTTTCTCCGTGTACTTTCCGTAGGAAATAAATGGCGTGGCAGAATCTCCCGCACCGTCACATCGGGGCAAAATGAAGCTGGATCGGCAGCGTCATTCTCGTCACCCTCCGCGAATCGAGCTCCCTCTACCGGCCAGCAACGACAACGGCGAGCTGTTTTTTTTTTCTTTTTCTCTCTACCCACATTAAAATGGATCGCAATCGCAAGTGACTCTCATTTACTGCAGCGTGTGAACGCGAAAGGTGAACAACGACCGAGCGATTTTTTTGTCTGTTTCGTCCTCGAACCGATGGTTCGTAAGCCGAAAGTTAAACCAGATTTGGAATTTCAAGTAACTCGCCGGTGGCTGCTAAGGAATCGTTGACTCGCCACTTAAAAATTTTCGGCTCAGCATCTCTCGTGAACAGGATTTTTGAAAATTGTGTTCCGAAATAAGGGATGCTAATCAACAAAACGGATGATTTTCCCCTTACTTTTCTTTTATTGTTTTATTTCCAAAAGATAACTGCAGCCAATTTTCGAAATGCGAGATCACTTCGCCACTCATTTGCGTTTTCCTTTTTATGAACACTTCCCATTTCCAACCCACTTCAATCGTTCGGTTTGTCTGTCTGTCTGTCCGCCCGCTCTCTAACTCTTGTCAATATGAATGAAATTTCTTGAAAGAGATACACGTTGTTAATGTTCCCTATCGAAAATGGGAGCGTCAATACCACCACAGGTTTTTCCAAAGCATTGCGTTCTATGAGAAATATTTGTATAAATCCTATTTTAATATTTTTATTCTGCAGAATCGTAATGATACGTAGGCACAAGAAAATGCTTTCTGTCATTCAGATTTACAGGGCTACACAAAAATAGGCTGTTACTTTAATGGCTATAATGGAAATGAATCGTTTCCAAAACTTTCTAACACTATTTCAGAGTGGCCATGATTTGAATTCGTCTCTAATTCCCGAAACTGTTCGAGTTCATCGTGTGTTGTTCCCTCATGAAATACCACCACAGTTTTAAGCACAGGCCCAACATTCTTTCAGAGTTGTAAACCACATTTTGATACTTTTTTTTATCCACGTGTACAACAAAATGCTTTCTGCGTAATATTGTAAGGATGGACGGTAAGATTTACACAGTTGCATTAGAGGCTATGATTGGATAAAATGGGCTTTTTATTTAATATTTTTTGAACCAATTATCTTATTGAACTAAAAAATACGGCGTTAGCTAGATTTTTTTCCTGATCAATAAGTGTATAAATTTTCATGTGGATCGACTGAACTTTATAGTTTGTGCAGAGAATTAAAACCTGACGTTATAAATTTGCTTTTTCAATAGAAATGTGTTACAATAAGTATTATTCTTGTTTTCGTATATATATATATACATACAGGTCAACATCCTAATTAATATTCCGTAGTATTGTTAGCCCCGCCTTTTTTTTCTCACCAGTATTTTTTTAAGAGTATTTTTCTTATTGAATCGCAATGACACTTAGACAATATTATTCAAAAAATTGACTGGTGTGAAAAAAAGGGCGGAACTAACAATACTAGGGAATATTAATTAGGATGTTGGAAAGTATGTCAAATCTCGTTAACGTGAATCTCAAGGGGAATGAAAAAAATTGTATTTGTTATCAGTAGTTCATGCTATCAGTAGCTCATCATTTTGACGGGGATTGTGGAAACAGTTCATGTTAAAAGTAATTCACGTTAACGAGCTTCGATTTTAAACTTATGCTAGTTAAATTATTCTTATATATATTTTTAATTCTAGTTATAGCTATTTAGGCTGTTGTGGATTATCGTGGCAATTTAATCATCTTATACACAGGGCCTCTCTTAAGTAAGACCACCCCCCAAAAGGATTGAACAAAGGGTTTTCAGAATTTTACACCGATACTTGATTCCTAAAGCACGTTGTTTTGGCAAAATTTTATTTAACCACAGAAATAAGTAAGTGGTTAACCAACCGTCATGTGATTTTGGATGTGTGTAGAAATATCACTTCTTAGATATTTCATATTAAATAATTTAAGGGGCGCTGGTAGAAACCGCCTAGACATATGAATTCGAAACAATTACAAAACGGCAGAGATTTATAGGATCACAATGTATAAAGGGAAAAAAGAATTTTCAACACTAATAAGTTCAATTCTATGTGTGTATACAGTAAAAAAGTTTTCCCAAATCAATGAAATAGAACCCCGTAATGATCACACACACGTGTATGCAACAGAAAAAAAGTAGAATGCAAAAATAAACAGATGAGTCGCGAGAATGCACTACAGCCTGAAGAGATCACTAAATCTGTACTGATAAGTATAAAGGATTTAAGTCCAAAAATGTCGATTTTGAGTTAAGTACATAGTCGGACTCAGAAAAAAATTCTGTATCGATTGGTACAAAAAAAAAAAAAAAAAAAAAAAAAAAAAAAATCCCTTTTTCCTAATCGATTCTTCTGATTAGTTTTTAGTTAGTTTAACTTTATTTTTCGTCTCCTGAAAAATCAAGAATATGGACTTAAATCCTTTATACTTATCAGTACAGAAATAATCTATATAATATTTCTCTAACGTGGACCCGTTACAATTATTTTTTGTCGAAACGATACGATAGTGGTGGAATTAATAAAATACGCGAGGGTAAAAAATAATACTTAAAAATGAACACCATTTAAGCACGTGGACTCAGCTCAATGAGCTAATAAGAAAAAATGACGACATTTGTAGGATGACATTATTTTATGGAAAAATGCATTTTTAAAAGTTGCTTCTTCAGAATCTTTGCAAGCGATATATATAGAATATGGATTATCATAAATTGACTAAAAACTCAATCTTAAAAAGTATAATCAAAATAGGATTGGATTTTTTTTTTTTTTTTTTTTTTTTTTAACAAAATATTATGCCAGAATAAATAAAATGTCATCTCACTCTTGGCGATAAAAATTTAAAAAGCGTCATGAGGGTTCTTTACTGCTTGCGAAAGCATGAAAACTGGGTCGTCCACCATGAATTTTGTTTTGAAATTTTTCTTTGAATGATTCTGGTTTCACTATTGTACAATATTAATTTGGTTATATTAATAATTTGGCTTCTGGTAAATTAAAATTTTAATTAGGCAGTGAAATGGGTACAATATTTATGAGTTTCAAATTTTAAAGGTGCAGAAAGAGAAGAAATAAAGTGCGAAAACTTCGTACGGGTTTGCTAGTTATAATAATTTGAGTTATGAAGTAACCTATTTAGGGGCAATTGGATCACTTGGCTGCTGGCTTTCCTGCATTAAACTTCTTTTTGTTCTTAAATATTATGGGCAAAGATACTAGATAAAGGCCGTGGGACACTAATAAAATATTTAGTTAAAATAAACCTTTCCTCCCCTACAAGTCAAACTTATAGCCATAAAATCACCGAAAATTGATACAAATAGGGGGGGGGGGGGCAAAAAACGATGGGTGATAGGGCAAAATGGGTGTCCTATTCGGATTCAGGAGGTCATTTTACATAAGATTTTGCAAAAAGGGTGTTATAGCCGATTTTTATGCAGAGCAGTGTAATTGTTTGTGATTAATGATGATAACACACACACACATAGACGAACCGCTAAAATCTTAATCTTTAGATTCAGGGAACTTAAAAGCGTTTAATGTAGAAAACTCAATTTAATTTTAATTGAAAAAAAAATTAATAATCCGTACAAAATGAACAACACAAGCAGAATAAAAAAGAGCCATAGACAGAAAGAATGAAATTCAGGCAGGGACATTTCGCAGGAGGTTAAGAAGGTGAGTTCTGACTTCCCAGTAAAGTTGACCCGAAAGTAAATAACCTTTCCACTATTTAGAATACTGAGCTTGGACTTGTTACTAATATTTGTTTTTCAATTACATAAATAACAGACTCACAGACAGAAAGACCAATTGCTAAAAATCGTATTTTCAGATTCAGGAAACCTTTAAGCATTGTAGTAAAAACTATATTTCGAAAATTTAACCAAAACAACACTTTCTCTCCAATAGGTGTGGATGAGAAAGTGAAAAATGTGTGTGTGTGGCAGAGAGGCATCCCAATTACAATTTTTAAGCAAAATATTTAGAAATACTAAACTCGAATCTGTTTCTGATAACACTCACAGACTGAGAACTCAATCGCTAAAAATCTTATTTTCAAATTCAAATAATTCGAAATTTCGCCAGAAAACGACACTTTCTCTATCTTTTATGGAAAAGAGAAAATTTGTGTAATTAGAATTAAAAAAAATATATATATATTCGCAATTTTTATTTTCTTTTACCCATAAGGTAGAGGAAGTATTGTTTTTGGGTCAAATTTTCGAAAGTGAGTATGTTATATTTTACACGTTTTGAGGTCTCCTCCATCCTTAATTAAATAATTAAGTAACTAAAGATAAATTAGAGCACAAGTCTATGAAGTAAAATCAAATAAGCTTTTATTAACGTAAACTCAAGCAGTAGAAACTTTAAGTAACATAGGAAAATAGCTACGAGAAATAACTTAGATCAATATAAAGTGACTCTCACCCAGAGAAGGTAACAGAAGTAGGTTGAAGGCTGCACTCTTTGACCACTCAACGATGTGAACTCGAGCTTGCCGTCTGGATTCCCACTGCACGACACATTTTACGCACCACTTTTCTATATTCTATAACTTCACTCTCCACATCAGACCAGTCAACTCCATCGTATAATAATTCAGCTTCAACAATACACCGCAAACTATAGTTTAGTCTAGCCTAAGAACTAACCCATCTTACACCACACTCTTCACGAAAAATACCGTCCTATTTATTCTTCATTCCACCGACTCATATCTATTCACTTTAACAAAACTTTAAAGCCGCTTCGCATTCGCCAACACTCCGCAACTTACTTCCTTCGTTGCAGCACTATGCTAACGCAAAACCATTCCAACCTAAAATTTCGCCGACTGCTGGCGTCGAAGCATTCAACTCTCCCTTCTATTGCACCGCTGGATCCAGCCAACACCCCCTGCAGTAATGCCTCCGAGCTGAGCTCTACGTCATGGAAGATCGGCCGATTTTATCCAATCAACACTTCATATGATACATGTTGGATCGTGGGGATTGGATGAAATCGGCCGATCTTCCGTCCCGTGACGTAGAGCTCAGCTTGGAGGCATTATTACAGGTGGTGTTGATCCAGCTCAATTTGAAAAACGGTGGTGACCAACCATAGTCTCAACCTTACATCCTGAATCCAACAATCATGCTTTTAGCGGTGGGTCTGTCTGTGTGTCTTTTATCAGCCTATCTCAAAAACAAATTGTAGCAGAAAGTCCAAACTTGGTATTCTAAATGTGTATCATATAGGGATGCTACACTATACTTTTCGTTGAGATCATGCAAATAGTTCGTGTACGGGACACCCAAGAGAATTTAAGTACACTGATGGACAAAATTAAAGCAACAACCTGTTTTCTCGTTCTCTTCTTTTTTGCACATAATTTTTAAACAAATAAACATGTGAACATAAATTTTGGATGACCTGTTCGTTATACTATTATTAACCGAATTTTATGTAACTAGAAACTTTTCCAAGAAGTCTTACACTTGTGTAATTCAATGGGTATGTGTATAGTAACTAATTAAATTGATAAAGTAAACTTTTTTTTTTTTTTTTTTAAGTTAAGCAGATTTTCGATAAGTACAGCGTTACAGAAGTATTTTTCACGACTCTACAAGCCTATTTCGCAGTCTCGAAACAAAAGCACGCCATAAAATATTAATGCATTTACGCTTGTAATATCACCCAGAGAGGTTTCCTAGTCAAATTATAGATTATTAACGGGGTGGTGGAGGGGGGACAACTTGCAATTGTGGATCGTTGGAAGCAGATTAACAAAAACAGAAAAGATTTCTTGAATTTTTGAGTTAAAAATTTGAGGACTTTTTAAGGGAATTTTTACAAAAGATTTAGGTTCATAATTTCTTTGGAGTTGGCAATCCTGCCAAAAAAGTGAGCCGATATGTGAAAGAGAAGATATGTGTTCCGCAAAAAAACACTCGATTGATTTGCAAATGAGTACACATACTCATGTGCCATACAGAACTTGCTGTATAATTTGTGGTGATGTTATGGTTCGTGTGTAGGGACATGATAAAGTATTTCTTATCATTATGGCCTATGAGTAGAATTTCAATGAAACACATTGAAATGGACGTACATTGCTAAAATTCTTCGAAAAAAAAAAAAATGTTTTTTGTAGGGGGGGGGGATTCATACACCTACTAATTAATATTCAGGACCACCCAAAGATAACGTTAAGTAATCATCCAAATGCTGTTAAATTTGGTACAAATACTTATGAGCTCTATAGAATTAGTTGAATGGTTTTCATTGGTGTATAGGATGTTTGTGGCTCATTGACGGGGACACACACTCTGCTGCACTCAAATGACAGTTTTTCATTTAAGCGCTTCTTGACATTGTTCACTCCATTCAATAGGGTGAAATTAAGGTACGATACTGACAGGCATCCATTAGTTGACAAGGCGCTTTTCTAAAGTTGTTTCATCCTTTTCCGACTCGGAGATTTTATTTACCATTACCCATGCTGTGGAAGCCAGTGGTCCCACCTGTTGACCGATGCGCGGAAAGAGAAATAGGTGCGGTCATAAAATGTTTACGATTCATAAAATACGACGTCGGCGAAGGATGCGATCACCGAAGCTTTTCTCTGGAAACGGGTTGAATGGATCGGTACTGTATCGCGCCAATTGAAAGATTTCCATTGCGATTATTAACTTTTTTTAAACTAGTATGTTGTAGCTTTCACGAAACTTTTCTTCTATATTTTACCTATGCAAATTACGCAGTACAAACTATTTATTAAAACCATCATCTCAGTGATGAGATTTTCCAGCTGATTTCGTTTTTTTTTTTTTTTTTTTTTGTACATTTAGTTTTTTCAACTTTTTTTTTATGTTTCTGATGTGTATTTGTTCTTTTTTTATAAATTAAAATAATTATTTCATACTAGAATATAATAGATTTTGTCATCAAAATTGTAGTATTCCATTTCAATGCCTTGCCTTTGCGTACAGTTTCAGCTTTTTTGTATTTTTGCTAATCTCATCCCTGTCATTTATAAAAATTATTTTTTTATAATGAATGCAGACGATCACAGAGAAGTATCGCTCTCAGTGTTTTAAAGAAAATTAATTTTGTGGCAACATCGAAGGATTATTATGATTTTGGAGGGGGGAAATCGATAACTTTGTTTTAAATTACCTCAGATCTACCGTTTAACCTTTCTTTTTATTTTTTTCTTTTAAAGATACTTATATTGAAAATGTTCACTTTTAGGGAGGGGGTTCGTCTTCCTCTCCCCGTATCGAAGAAATATGTATGTAAATTTCAAATTAAAAAATTAAAATTAATTCTCATTATCTACATTTATGCAAAACTTTGTCCTATACTGCCTTATTAAAATGGGATAACAAAGGTAGGGCAGAGTGGGGGTTGAATGGGACAATAGGAAAATTTTATGTTTTGCAAGCACCATAAACTTGACAATTTTTCTGATATATAGCAGTACTGAGGTCATTCATCAAGTGTAGTTTCAGAATTATGCTGCCTATTGAAGGGCAGAAAAAAAATGAAAGTGTCTTTTACGGCTGCCAAAGTAAGTTTTTACTGATTCAATTACTAGTAGTTAAGAAATTGACTATTTGCTTAAAGTTAATATAACTCTTATAGGGTGAAAAAGCATAATCTTTTATTGTGTTTATGATATAAGAAGAATCCTGACAATTGTTCATTAAGCCTATTTCCTGTTTTATATGAGTATGTGGTGGTGGGGATGAATGGAACATTCCACACTATGTGCTAATTTAAAATTGTACACAAGAATTACATTAAAGCAAATCGTAAATAGATTTCCAATATTTCTGTAACTTGTAGCTCAGTAGTTATAACATAAAAGTAGCATAGATTTAGAGAAAAATAGATTGAAATTAATTGTTCTGTTTTTTTTTTTTTTATAATAATTATGATTAAAAAAAGTATAAGTTAAAATATTCAATGCAACTTAAATCAATAATAGCAATAATAAAAAATAAATAAATAAACTAATAATAATTTGATTAAAATCACAATTTCAATCAAGCTAATTAAATAAATCCCGGTGATTATTAATGTAATACAAAATAGAATGCTGATTTTTCCCGATCAATTGGAAACAAAAATTTATCTGGATAATTTGTACTCTATTATAATGATTTATATCTTTCTAGTGTCTTATTTATTTATTTTTAGATTAGATCTTATTAGATTAAATTACAAAAGCCTTGAGCGCTAGGAACTGTGCGAACCAAAGGACTTTTGCCTTTTGACGTTAATTTGAGTCAATACATCAGTTTATGTTAATTTCAGTAACTTCATAGTGTGTAATAAATTCCATTTTGTTTTCTTTTCTTTGTTAACTCCAGTCCTGTCCCATGCATGTAAAAAATAATAATATATATATATTAATTAAAAATGATAACTTTTTATTAAAGCTAGTGTGTTTACATGTAACTGATTACTGAAGTGTACTTATGAGCAATGTTACAAAATTCTGAATTACGTAGGGTGAACCTTATTAATGAAAACATGAAAAATGCCCCATTCATCCCCACATTCCCCTACCTGTTGAGAGATGGATCAACACCTGTTAGGGTCAGCTCCTATTGGTCACTTAATGCTGACCTGCCAACATTTAGGATTTTTTATCCTATTTAGTATGCTTATAATTATACGAAAATACGATTTTTAAAATTTATCAGTTTGACCATTTTATTTTACACTTGAGAAAATTCTCCGATGAATATATTCATCTTGAATAAATGCATCATTTTTGTAAATGCATTAAATACTTCTGACTTCTCTCTCTACACTACAACTCAGCAATCTTCGGAAAAAAACAGCCGATATCCTGGAAAAAGCAGTGTTGGGTTTTATAAAACCTCTCTCCTTTATCAGTACTTTTCGGTGGTCTGGGATAGAATTCCTACATTGATAGGCTGACGCATTCGCGATTTTCCAGCCCACAAGACTGTCTGACGAATTATTATTGGTGATTTTTCGGCAGTAAATTGCACGAATAACTCCAGAAAAGGGCATTGCCTGTTTATATTTTCTTCTAATCCAGAAAGAAGAAAAAAATGGATTATAAATTGCAGATGTAACTCTTGGATACCCGGAGCAGGAGCACAACTTCGTAGCGCAAGATTTCCCTTATTTTCAACTTATTTCATTTTATTTTCAAAATTCTTTGACAAATTTAATATCAATGTACTGTTTTTTTTAAGTTATTGTTTTTAAATTCTTTTAAAATTTATTTTAAAATTACACTTCTTTTAACGTGAAGGGCTGAAGTTTTGAGAATGTTGGCGATGTTCTTAAAATTGCCAACTTGATTGTTTCTTGATAAGAAGTTCTATCTCACATGATCTGTGTAGAAGTTTAAAGGCGATAACAACGCTAATCAGGTAACCTAGCTTTTTCTACCGCCAAGGTTTTTCCAGATGGGCTAGAAAATGGCGGACACTGCGCCAGCTCGTATCCTATAGGAGCCTTAGTCTGGGAGGTGTGTGTCTTACAGAATCTGGTCTTACCAGAGAATGTTACAATCAGAAATTTTCAATTGAATTTTTTTAAGAAAGCAAAATCTGCTTCACTTACATTGGGCTGAATAAAATATTTGTCTTCGTTTATGTGATTTCTGTTATTTTCTTTGTTTTAATAATATTGCTTATCATTTTAGTGTTACGATTCCCTTTTAAAATGTAGAACTCGATATAGAAAAATTTACTTTAGAATTTTTACTGAGCTGTAAGGTTTTTAAGAAATAAATAAAATAAGTTCTGTTGAGAGTAGGGTCGTTTGCTTTGGAAGGTTAGCAGGCCAGCTTAATGGTTCAACTAAATGTCGAGTTCGGTTAAATTTTGCCCATTCGTGGTACGGCGGCGTGTCCACAAAATTTTTTGTAAGCATTTTCTAAAAAGGGTCAAATCGAGTTTAGGATATCTTAAAACTTACAAATCCATCGCAAATGGATCTTTGCAGCTAAATGATTTTTCCTTCTTTTTTCTTTTGTTATTTTAAGTTTTTTTTTCCTTTTTTATGTTATTTTAAGTTTCCCTTTTCCTTCCTACGAATTTTATGCATTAAATATCTTCCTATTCCTGTTGTATTGACATTTTATCCCGTGTAATGTTTGGAAACGTTTTCCTATTCCATATACACATTAGAGCCCTTCATCAGGTCGGGTGCGGGTCTAGGTTGCTTTTTGCTTAACGTAATCTTTTGAATGCACAGATGGATAGCATTATCTTCCTTCATAGAAGTTTAAAGCAACATAAGTTTAATTCATGAAAAAAATGCATAAATACTAATACTAGACGTTTAAAAACAGTGAATTTTAATGGAAGTGTAATACACAAGATTTTTTTTTTTTTTTTTTTTTACATTATACATTGAAGTTTTGTTTATAATTAGACTCATTAATTTTAATATGATTTTAATCATACGTTAGTTTTAATAATATATTTATTTAATAATTAATTCTTTGAAAGATGTGTTCAATAATATAACTGTGAAATAGAATTTTAATTCAATTTCTTGTATAATGTAAATTGAATAATACATTTTTACGGGTCGGGTTTAATCTGCCCGCGCAGGACTTATACTATACATATACGCAGAGTTCCCTCGAAGTTTAAAAAAAGGCAGGATGTTGGTACACCGGAAAAGGGTGCCACTCACGAAAGAAGACATATTTATTCAAGTGTAAAGAGGCAATTTTTACCAAGAAATGCATTTCATTTTGCGAAAAATGGATATCGATGCTGGCAAAAATTTTATATTTGTAAATGCAGTCCTTAAACAATTATGGCTGCCACTGTCATCAGCACCTTTGTTTATGCACAATATTCAGTTTCTTGAGTACGGTTGAAGGCAGTCAGAGTATCTAGAAATCAAAAGAAATATGCATAACTCTTCCGCCATGCATTCTCAACTAAACTCAAATTCCGTTTAAAAGAACATATTAAGTTCATAATTAACTCATACATTCCGTTTAAAAGAACGTATATGAAGTTTCTTTCCAGTGCGTCCGGAAATGAACAAATTTTTGTGAAAAAAGAAATTAACTTGTAAAACCTTTTATTTTGGCTACTACTCTAGATAATGAAATCAAGTTTCATTAAAAACTAGTTGGCATAAGTGGATTCTGCTGAGTTCCCCCCACTTATCTATCTTCTCATAAGTTTCTAGTGCGAGACATATTATAATCGTGTTAAGATAAATGAATTTGACCAAAGCTTGACCCAGTGATAGACTAGAATGAAAACCCCGACTAATTAGGCTATCCACCGTTCACTTCGATATATTTATCTTATTCTAATCTATTAATTTATTTTATCGGGGTCCATTCCGTTGTTTAGTTTTCATGCTACTATTTCCAATGCAATAATCCTCAAAATTCATATTTATATGAAAAACTTTCGATTTCGCAATGTTGATAAAATCTTAAATTACGAAATTTTCCTATTACAGTAGAACTTGGATAATTCGAAGTTGAAGGGACCCGAAAAAAATTCGAAATAACCAAAAATTCAAATTACATATACTATTTCACACTTGCCAACATACTAAATAAAATTCCGTAGTATTGTTAGCCCCGCCTTCTTTTTCACACCAGTATCGTTTTTAGAGTATTTTTCTTCTTATTTAATGGTAATTGCATTTGCAAAATATTATTTTAAAAATTTACTGGTGTGAAAAAAAGGGCGGGACTAACAACACTACAGAATAATAATTAGGATGTTGGCAAGCATGCTATTTTGTCAAAAAGAAGAGATAAATTAAAAAAATTAAAACTCAACGATCAAAGATTTAACATATAAACTTTATATCTAAAAAAACTGCTACATCCTCCCCTCCCATTCCCATTAAATCGATATTTTTTACGAGCTTAATTATTCAACACTTTTTTTAAAATAGTCAGATATTTTTTATTGCTTTTTCAAGTACAATCTTTGTGTCATAGCATATGAATTCAACCTATCAGTTGATACAAAAATAGAATCTTCTACATCAGACATGACTTTCAATTAAAAACCCCCTCGAAGTTCGAAGTTCATGTATATGCACCATATCTTCTGATGCACTAGTTAGGGGCTTTTCTTGTATTTCCTAAAGTTAATCGTATGAAAATTCGAATTATCCAAAATAGAATTCGAATTATCCACGATTTTTTAACATTATTTTAATACAAAATTCAAGGGACCGAGTAAAAAACTCGAATTAGCCAGAATTTCGAATTAAACAAGTTCGAATTATTCAAGTTTCACTGTATAATATTTCTTATCAATCATGTTCAAACCAATATCATAAATGTAATTTTGAAGTTGTCTCATGTATTTATGATCCTCATAATGGAAGTTTATGCTCGATTTTGCCCTATTCTGCCATGTTAAGTAAATCGTAAATTCCAAATAACTCAAGAATTTTTTATATTGGAAAATCCATAGTCAATAATATTCATGCCAGTAACTTAAATAATATTTCAAAAGTGGTCTGACATCTTTACGATGAAAATATCCCTCAAAATTGACGTTTATGTGAAATTTTGCCCTATTCTGCCATGTTAAGAAATTCGTAAATTCCAAATAACTTGCGAAACTTTCAAAGTAGCATGTTTATAGTTAATGATCTTCATTCTGGCATCAAAACTGATATTTTAAAACTGTCCTGACATGTTTACAATAACAGTTTTCTACTTAATGCACGTTTAAGTGAAATTTTGTCCTAGTCTCCCACGCTAAGAAAATCGTAAATTTATAATAACTTGCGAAGTTTTTTAATTCGAATGTTGCAAATGAATAGGGTTCTCGCCAGTGTCGAAAGTAATATTTTAAAACTGATCTGACTTTTCTGCGACCATTTGTTCTTGAGATATCGTGTACACAGACTAACACACTAACGGACTAACCTACTAACAGACACCCTACAGACAGACACCATACAAATTTTGTCATTTTCGGATTCCTCACACCTGAAAACGTGTAAAAAAGTCAAAAAATCGAGGTCGAAAATTTTCACGATTACCTAAGTCCCCCATACCTCTAGTATGATGGGGAACTAATAATACTGAAAACATGGGAAATTTTCAGAAAATAAAGTCTTATAAAAAGGCTGTTTTTATGAATTTTGTGAAGGAATCCATTTAATGGATTTGATTTTTGAATTTGAATTTTTTGAAGGGACCTTTTTTTATGATATGGAATTTTGTGAAGGAACACCAAAAGGGTTCCAAATTTTGCCTGATCTTAAAGTTTAGAATGAATACAAAGTTTGTATCGAAAAATAGTGCATTGGGAAGAAATGCGGACTGCGATTGAGTTGAAAACTGGCAATAAAAGCTGTGTTCTCCCTTCAAACAAACAAATGTGAGATTCCGTTTCTTTTTGCTCTGTCCATGAACATCGTTCCTCTTCCATTCCCATTACTCACGGACGTGCTTTCATGTTGGACTCTCCCCGATGCCCTGTATGGAGAGAGAGCTCTTCAACACGTGATTCAGGTCTTTATCGCTTTTGGGATTTTCTTACTTCATCTGTGCTTTGACTCCGCATCCGCCCTTTGCTAGTGCTTATTACTCGATTTGGGGAAAAGAAATATCTAGAAAACTACTAGAAATTTCTCAGTAGAAAAGAAGTTTATAAAGCTTTGCATAATGTTTTAAAAATTACATTTACCTTGTCGCATCTTCGCCAGAAAAGGGACATCACAATTTAAAAAATGACAATTTTGAGCATAGGTCATTGAAAAAATGTGCACGAAGACGAAGTGCCTCAACGTACACATAAAACATCCTGTCTCTTTCTCGAAATGCTGTTTTACGTCAATCCTTTATCGCTTAAGATGTTTTTTCCTCAAATACTACGTTTTCGAGCCGTGTAACTTTTGTGTCGAAAAGTGATATTTTTATACGTATCATTCTTACCCCTTAAAAATAAATAACATTCGATCTGTTGGTCACTGACAGACTTGGCGACACCTTCTAGAATTTCCTAAAAATGATGTTGTAAAGAAGACGTGTGAGTTCTGGGATTTCAAAATGGCACAAGTGAGAAGATAGATTTTCAGAATCAGAATGTCGAATTGTTCTCCCTATTTTTTTTTTTTTTGTTCGCTCTTGTTTCGAAGTATTTAAAAAATCATTTCCCCAGTGATAAGTAAGTTACATTTAATCTTAGAGTTGATTTTTTATATCAAAGGTGGCAGGATAAACGCTTCTTTTTTGGCGAGTGGGGGACCAAGGAAAAGCTCAGACTCCGGCATAACCATCACAAAAGAAGAAAAGATTGTTTCCTGAAAATAGAGACCACGATGAAAAAATGTTGCACTTATGATAAAATGGGGAAAAAAATGTTGGATGGCGGCATGAGATTAAAATTTTTGAATTCTTAGTAGTTCATGTTTGTGTATATGTAGAGGGGGGGGGGGGGGTAGGAGAGGAGGTTTATAAATGTACCAAAAAAATAAGCATAAGAAATAAAAGTTTCAGAACTGAAGTGCTGTTAAAAGAGAAAAAACAACAACAACAAAAAAAAAGCTTTTTTTACAAGACTGTAATTGTTTGCTTCCATTTACTGGTGGACGTGTCTGTTCTTGATTCTTACCACGTGATCCTCACAACTCTCCTTTCCGCTGATTCTTTTGCCTTCTTTGCAAGGCGGAGGGGACCCAGACCGCCGCTTTTCTTTCTGTTGAATAGTTGATGTCGAGATCCAGCATCATCGAATTTAATTTCTCGGTGAAAATAATTCTTTTCTGTGGGTCTTTTTATTAGCATTCAGATCGATGAAATAAGACAAAATGCCAAAAGTTCGGATTTAGATTATAATAATAACAACATCAAAAACCCACATGGAATCTGTTTACTACATAATTTTAACTAACCTTCCGTGATGGGCCCATTGCCATTGGAGTCGCTGACCGATGCATCCAGGAAACAAATTGTGCTGCTAGGACCTGCCTTCACGCAAAGGTGTTCTCCTTTATCCTAAATCCGCGAATCTTCATCCTATTAAAATGTAACATGATCGTGCGAGAAAGTGTATAGGCCTCAGTAACAAAATCATAAGGATAATTCTTTGTTGGTGTTGTTTTTAGCGGTTATAATACATACTTAGATAGGCCTAAATATATAGACTCGGAGACAAATTGCTATCCATTGAGCTATCATCCTCTCAAAATTCTCCTTCAATCTTAATGATTGAAGTGTTCCCGCGAACTTGTTGCCACAAAAAGGCAGCTGAAGATAGAATCAAAACCGATCCGGTTTTGACACGACGTCACAGAAAATGAAGTGACATGGCACTGAGGAATGGTGGGAAGGGAGAGTTCCCGGACGACTGCTTTTGAGTCACAGTGACGTCTGATTTATGACGGATCGGCTGTCCGCAGCTCCTGCGTCTCGCGGGGGCGCCACCACTCCGTATTTCAGAGCGCCCTTGCTGTGCGTCTCTTCATCTGCTCCCCTTCTCCGACCTCTCTAATGGCTGCGTTGATTTTTACGAACAGATGCGGAGAACGGCTGCGGTCCCCGGAGCTACAAAATTTCATTAATAAGGGAAAAAGAGGCACACCTCAGTGAAATATGTATCCTTTACGATAGGAATGAGCCTGTGTTAATTGAGGACTGAGAGATACAAATAAATAAAGATTTGCTGCATGGTGGGGGAGACTTTTTCCCCCCCTTAACTAAACGTGCACACGCTGAACTTAAAAGTGCTGTAAATTATAAGTAAATAATAATAATGATAATAAACAGTAATAAGACATACGTACAGGGGTTCGTTGATATATATATATCCGATATTTATTTTAAAAATATCAGGATTTTTGATATTTTCATTTATGCGAAGTATTCTGCATCTGAAACACAGTGTTTGATGCAATGAAGTCTTCTACAGATAACAGGGAAAAACTGGTTCAAGTTTGTCAGGATCATAAACATGAAATTGATAAAGACATTTTTAATTTAGTTAATGATGTGAACTTAATGAACTAGATACAAACATTCTAAAACCCATTGCAGAAGCATTAGATGATATGCAAAAAGACCAGACTAAAATTGCACAATGTATAGACATTTGGATTAATTTAAGAGATAAAATTGAAAGGAATAAAACAGGTGCAAGAGAAGAGAAGAAATGGCTCTTTCACCGGCACATTTGTTGAACTATGACTCGTGTGGAAGAAAATGAACTGAAGAACAAAAACAGAGTGCGTTTGATTTTTTGCGAACTGAAAAACACACAGATAGGCTCATTCAAATTACAATCACTTTTAAACATTATTGGAGAGTATCAAAAACGAAAATATATTTGTGGCAATTTCCAATTATATCTTTTAATAGAGCTGAATGTTTTTGTAGGGTTCTGTAAATCTAAATGATAGTCATGGTATACTTGGTACATGGTAACTTCTTTCTTATTTATTTATTTTTTCTTATACATATGAATAATAAATATCAATTTCATTATGATACGTGGAAAACAAAAATATTAAAATATGATTAAAAGGAAATATTTCTCATGGGACACTGTGCTTTTGAAATCTTTTCTTTCTTCCAGTGTTTATCCCATTTTCAATAGGAAACGTTGTGAATTAATCAGGAATTTCATGAACTCTGATGGGAGTTAGCGCGGACAGGCAGACGTGAACGAACGCCTTTCTTCAACTGTTTGGAAGTCAGACATTCTCGCAACGTTGAGGGATCTGTGCCCCACGCATGGCTAGTGAGGAGCGATCATCACAGTCAGTGAGCATGAAATGATATTCTCATCACTTCGGCTGCACCCATCTTGCCGCGCTTTTTTTCAGCCGATTATTCTTCTTTGAATCGTTTGCCTCAAAAGATTTCTTTTTTCTTTAAAAAAGAAAAAAAAAGGAAAGCATTCCTACTCTACTGAATATTGAAAGGACACCTACCTCTTCACTCTCAAATTTTGGGTGCTTCGGTAATGTTTATTTCAAAATTGTCACGCGATAAGCACCCAAATTTAAGTCCACATTTGCTTATCGTTCTCACAAGCAATAGAAAAAATCTGTGCTGCCGTTCTTAATGGAACGCACTTGCGAGATCTGAAATTGAGCTATTTATACAGGACACTTATCAATTTTCCTGAACCAACTATATCATTCGGAAGCACATCAAATAGAGTGTTTATATAGCAATTTTGATGAAAATCGTTTGAGCTGTTTTTGAGGTACGGACTTCCGTTTTTCACCAAAATTTGGAAAATTCGTCTGTACACCAGACCTTTTGTCTATTCTGATGTTTCGTCGTTTTATTAGTTTCGGAGATAGGATAGTCGGAAGAATCCACACATACATGCATACACACACGCACTCTGACCCATTGCCGAAAACCGACTCAGAGGACCTTAAAACGTATAAATCAGTTGAAAATTCGATATCGAATTTTTAGACCGAATACAATATTTCCATTACTTCCGGTAGTAAGATAATGGAAGTAAAAATTCATTTAAACATAGCCACCAGCGAAGCGGGCAAAGCCTGCTAGTTAATAATAATTTGCAAAAAGTATTGATTAATATTTTTACAAAATAAAAATAAAATATTTTTTATTTTATTTACTACTGGTTATATTTAATTCATTTTGTTTATTTTTTAGTTTGTAAAAATATTATGTAAAAAAAATAATTTTTCATATATTTTTTTTTTTTAAATATTTATAAAATGTATTATGGAAAGTATATTATTAAAGAGCAATTTCTATTTCATGTGCTAGTAAAATATGTACTCCTTATTTCCTTTATTTTTAGCAAAGAAAGTGCAAACATTTCGCATACTACCAATTAATTAAAAAATATTTTTTTTAATATAATTATTTTAAATATGTATTGTAAAATAGTTTAGAAAAGTACATGCCAAATTTTTACGTTTAATGTAAGAAAAATTTTATTTGACTTTTAATATAATTAATCAGATCAGATCAACTCAATAAAATTGAATTTACATTCGTATCTAAAGATGTCCAATAAAATCGCGATAAGATTTCCATCATTCAAATGCCGATCAGGCGTTCACCGGGTGGTTCAATGGCTTGAGCACTGTCACGCCGAAAGACCCGGGTTCAATTCCTGACCCAGTGACATGGTTAAAGTGAATTCCCATTTATCTATAGTTCATCGAGTTGAAGTTTAAGGGGCCGAAGAAACTTTGACGCGTATGAGGGTGATAAAATCCTGAAGCCACCTTGCCGAATCTTCGGGTAGAGTGAAAACGATTTCCATTGATCGCCTTTCTTCGTTCGATGAGACCGTCGGTCAAGAAAGAACGAAATGTGTAGTGGCATAGCCACTCTTGCTTCTTCTGGTGCGAAAATCCTTTCTCCACCACCTATCCCGCTCTCCAGCCTCTCTTTCCGGAAAGATGCCGGGAATTGAAAAAGAGATGAAAAGAGTCTCTGGCCCATTAATGGCCATCCATAATTCATGGGCGCGAACACTTGTGTTACTTTGTCGACGGGAGAACAGAACGAAGAGCGCAGCGGCTTCTTCTCCTGCAGCCACTGCCCCCCAGACGTGTATTTCCTGTTGAATTATTTTTCTGGTGGCAAGTAACGGGCTGCTTTTTTATGGTGGAATGGAAGAAAGAATGTTTTTGTTTTTGAAATAACAGGCTTATAACTCGTCATAACCGTCAAGGTTGACTTTGGTTATCTTAAAAACAAATAATTAAAGTAATTTAGATGTTGCTTTTCCAGTTCGTATGAGGTTGCTCTTTGAAAAGTTTGATCAAGATTGATAAGGGGAAAAGTTATCAGGAGTCCCACGGTCCTTGAAAGTCCTTAATAAGTACTTAAATTTTATTTTATTTTTCAAGGGCCCTTGAAAGTACTTGAATTTTGTGCAAAGTCCTTGAAAATCCTTGAATTTTCCACTCCAATAGACGGCTTAGCGTGAATTCTGTCAAGGCTATCTCCATCTCCACATGTGCACGCCATTGTTTAATATAATGATTTTGTCATAAAAGTCTTATTTCGTTGTCTTGCTTTTGCATATAGTTTCAACTTATTTATTTATTTTTTTTTCCCCCAGTCTTATACCTGTTTGATGGACTGGTCATTAATTTTGAGCAGAAAGTGACTAGACCAGGACTCAACCTAAACACTTTGGAATAATAATAATGATTCCAAATCTTGAACTAATAGTTTTTTGACTCTTGTAAAAGTTAATTTGGCCATTCCATCAAAAATGTATTGTGAAAACAGGCAAAGTTATTCTAATTATAAAAAAAAAATATTACTAATGAAAGTACTTTCTAAAGTTTTGTGTGTATGCCTAACGTTCTGCGATTTTCCCCATGTCCTTGAAAAATTTCAAATAGCCCTTGAAAAGTCCTTGAATTTTTTTCTTTTTTAAGAGTGGGAACTTTGGTTATTTATATAATACTTCTCTAACGGGGACCAGTTACGGTTTAATTTTGTCGAAACGATATTGTAGTGACGAAACTGTTTTCTGATTGGTCAGTCCTAAGGCTCCCATATATACGAGCTGGCGCATCAGGCATTTTGTTGCCTTAGGATTGCCACATGTACCCAGCGCGTTTCTCTGATAAACAAACCACAAACATTTTTTTTTTTTTTTTTTTTTTTATCGTCTTACGTTACTTTAGAGTAACTTGTTTTATTATATTTCATAGTTTTAGCTAAGTAAACTATGATATGGAAGTTTGTTCAGCGATAAACTGCTATAATCATTCAAGAAGTGAATATAAAGTGTTCGCAGACCTTCTATTACTGCGTATTTGAGTTTTGGCGACATTTTGTAAAAGAAACAGAAACCGCCCTAACAACACATCGTACATCCATAGGATATCCTCAGAATAAAATGACATCCTGAGAATGTATTGTGAAAAAAATGTGTTTTTAGGAATATTATTGTTGCTTATTGCTCTTATCTTGACCGGATTCGCTTCAGATTAAGATTTCTTGAAATCATTTGGGAAGCGATAAGGACGCCAAGCAGTAATGCTGTCCTCTTTGGAGGCAAAAAAATGGCGGTGATGCGCCGGCCTATTATTTTATTTAGTGGCTCTAGTCAGTCCAGATCCAAAACATAAATTCGGATGCCGGAGTATATTTTGTAGATATGTTTATTAAGTATGGAATTTTTGTTATAGGGTAATTTAATTCCGTCAAATTCTAGGTGATAATCGATTTTTATACAACATTAACAATAATTTAATTCTAAACATTTTTAACTTAGCAGCGTAAAATTGAAATTATACTTGCCAACTCTACTGTTTTTACCAGTAGACTACTGTTTTTTGGCTATTTCTACTGGTTTTTTGTTAAGAATCTACTGTTGCTTAGGAACCTACAAGAAAAATAATAGAATTGAGCCATTTTCCTGTAAAATATAGGGAGGAAAATAGGCAGAGAATAAATATACCAATGGAGTGAGGTATGTGTAAAAATTACAATATTGATTTTGATTATCTTAAAATATTCTTAAATCTTTGGGTTTTCTAAATAATGCTTTTGTAATTAAATATATTTACATGGTCATTGTGAGTGTATTTTCAGTCAGATAAGATAATTAAAAACTGAATTTTGATCCTCATTATCTGATAAAAATCTGGAGAACGCTTTAAATTCTAAATGCAATGAAAATTTAATTTAAAATTGCTGTGAACAACAATTTAAGTGTTCTTTTCTCAATAAAACAAAATCTGCTACAAATGTAAAAAATTGTGTTTAAGTCAATAGGAATAGCAACATTTTCTTTTTCTTTCTTGTTTGAATTTGAAATGGATTCTTGAATTTACATAATCTGAATATTTTATTTGTTTGCTTTTGAAAGATGGATGATTTATTTAAGGGATATTACTATTTGTTATTCATATTCTAATATGAATAATTCTAATTCTAATAATTCTAATTCATACTAATATTCATATATTTTTCTTTTTGTCAACTACATTACTTTTTTTTTTTTTTTTTTTTAACTGAAAGGTTGGCAAGTATGCAAACGTCAAAGATTGAAATCATATTAGGCATGTCAAATTTAATAGCAGCCTTGTATTCTATATTGAAACGGTCACACATCATAGGAAACTGTTCTTAATTCTTTTTAACGTTAATCTACAATCTGGCTTTATAGTATTCAAATAAATGCTAGGCAAGAGAAGGTCGTTACATCAGATTATATTAACACGTTGAGCGCTTCTTAGAAGCGCGTTTTAACAAAATTCATTAAAATGCCTTATTCATATAATCCTGTTATAAAGAAATTTTCAGTAATAACTTAAAGCAGTGCCTTTTTTTTTTTTTTTTTTTTTTTTTAAGTTTTATATCCTATTTTACGCTGTCAGTCACCAGAAGTTAGCGCGGCCTAAACGGAAAGCTCAATGTCATATGGCTTTCAACGTATTAAATATTAATGTCAGTCTAAATATAAAATACGATTTAGATTACGCGTCTGGATCGTAAATTTATCCTAAAAACACAAAAAATGGTTTTAATGTAAATAGTATCATGCCTATTTTTTTTATTACAGATATACGTTTCGATTTTAGTATACGGGCCCTCTCTTACAGGTCTGCACGGGCCGGGCTTACGGCCCTCGGGCCGGGTTCGGGCCGAATTTTTCAATCTGTTGTCGGGCCGGGCCCAATTTTTTTGTGTATACTCGGGCCAGGCCTTAATGAAAAGTTTTCCGGCCCGTGTCGGCCCGAATCTTTTTCTGGTTTCATCGTTAATCAACGAAAAAGAAAAATGATAAAATATTTCTTCAGTCATTTTTTCCACATAATTTTACAGGCTGGTATATCGCATAAAATTTTATTTTGTTAAAAAATGTCTGTAACTTCAATTTAATTGCTTATCAGTCTGTCTGTTCGCGATCGGATTTTCCGCAAATATCTTCAGCATGTCTCGAAATTAATATATTTTATTTCAAGCAATATTAAATGGTTTTCTATTCAAAATAGTATGCATGTCACTACTAGTTTGCGCACATGTTCAACCTGTAGAGGTTAGGTGGTATGAAGACTATATAAATACCTGCCGCTGTAACTTTTTCTCTATGACTTCTTTTTATTTTCTGCAGTGCACTGAATGAAAGTAGCATAATTTTTAGCATGTACAAAAGCCTCTTTTCTATTGAATGTGGTTGGATTACCATTAAAATTTTGTTTACCGGATCACATGAAAGAATCGTATACGGTACATAAGAGTGGATGTTTGAACGTGCATTTTAGTAATAACCATTTTAAATACCGTTCTGTATTGTTTGATGAGTGCTAATATTTTCTATTTGACGTTCTGTCTGTCTTTGTGCCTTCTGTACGTCTGTAATAATGAACTTGTGTTTATATATAATTATCTTGTAAAAGTTCAGCAATATTGTAAAAGAAGATTCTATTGCCTCGCTATATAAAACCTCTGCAAAACTACTAAAAAATCTTTTTCATAGAAAGACATGAATTCTTTTTTTTTTTTTCATATTTTTGAATCGGGCCGGGCCCGGGTCTCAAAATTCCGGCCCGTGCAGACCTCTACCCTGTGTGGCAACGTTAGGATTTCAATTAAGTATAGTTTGCTCAATGTTAAAAAAACAGCTTAGCTGTTTTCTGTAATACTTTTTTGTATTAAAAATGGAGCTTTTAATGGATCCAATATGTGCAGAAGGATCGTATAAAAAAAAAAAAAAAAAAAAAAAAAAAAGTATAACTTTTTGAAAATGAACAGCAGACATTTTTCCTACTTTGCTTTGGACATTTTTTTATTTTCACGTTCTCTTTCTTCGTAATGTTCCAAAAGAATCCATGAACCTTTATTTATTTATTTATTTTTTCCTGACTGTATTAAACTGTTGTGGCTGTATGGTTGTGTCTATTATCGCTGTACTGATCACCAATAAAGCTTAAATTTTCTTTTGTAGGTGTAACATAATATACGAAATGAAATAATATACATATATATACAACAACGCATAAACTAAATCTTTTTGGGCAAATTATTGTAATGGTTTATGAAGTAAATATTAAACAATTTTAATCGCACTTACCAGTTTTGGGTCAGTTGAACTCTTTGGAACTGTACGATTCGTTTTATAATTTCTATGAAAATATAATTTCTTAATTAATCCTTTCGCGACAGCCGACATAGATTCACGCCATTTGAAAATCTGTAACTCTGTCAGTGGGCGTTTCTTTCGTAATTTGTGTGTTACTTATTTCTTAAGTGTGTACCCATTGTTCATATTTTTGCAATAAAATATACTATGGATAGAAATATATTGATTAGAAAGAATATAATTATAATGTATATCCATTTGTAATATAATTGTGAATACAGAAAATTTATTCTGAAATATTAAACCTAGTTTTCTATTTAAAACAGTAAACCCCGCCTATTTAGTTTTTTACTTCCTTATACAAAGTATAAGGAAGTATAGTAATCCCGATTTGCGAAATGGATTTTGTATTTCACATTGCTCGAAAACGAATGATCGCTGAATGTTGCCAATTTATACGTGTGACTGTCATGATGTATAGTTGTACACCTGCAAGTGTCGTCTGAACACGAGCTCTCGTTTTAGAGATATAAGCGATTTTACACGATTTTTCGTGACGTCTGTATGTGTGTGTGTGTGTCTGTGTGTGTGTGTGTATGTCGCATAACTCAAAAACGGTTGGACGTAGAAAGTTGCGAATTGGTACATAGGTTTGTTATAACATCTAGTTGTGCACCTCCCGTTTTGGACTTTGTATGATTTTCCGTTTTGGAGATATTTAGGAAAATTAGGTTCATAATGACAAAAATACATAGGTTTTGGCCATAATGTATCAAAAAACGGTAATAACTCAAAAACGGTTGAACGTAGAAAGTTGCGAATTGGTACATAGGTTTGTTATAACATATAGTTCTGCACCTCCCTTTTTGGACTTTGTATGATTTTCCATTTTGGAGATATTTAGGAAAATTAGGTTCATAATGACCAAAAATACATTGGTTTTGGCCATAATGTATCAAAAAACGGTAATAACTCAAAAACGGTTTGGACAAATCTTGCAATTTAACTGACTTCCCGACTAGCTAGACATTTGAAACTTTCAGAAAAGCTCAGAACACGTTTACAATGCGTTTTTTTAATATTTTTGGCCAACTGTTTCCGATACCTGCTGCCTTCGGCAGCGTTACCAGTACAAATCTTGCAATCGATTTTTAACTAACTTCCCGACTAGCTAGACATTTAAAACTTCCAGAAAAGCTCAGAACACGGTGACAATGCATTTTTTAAATATTTTTAGCCAATTGCTTCGTGTCACTGCTGCCTTTAGCAGCGTTTATATGATTCAACAGAAAATCTATTTAACTAACTTCCCGACTAGTTAGAGATTTGAAACTTCCGGAATAGTTCAGAAACACGGTGAAAATGCATTTTTTAACACTTTTATCCAATTGTTTCGGATCCGAAGTCCCCCCCCCCAAGGCACAACTTTGACATGAGTCCCCCCAAGGCGCAACTTTGACATGAGTCCCCCCGCCAAGGCACATGAGTCCCCCCCAAGGTACAACTTTGACATGAGTCCCCCCCAAGGCATAACTTTGACATGAGTCCCCCCAAGGTGCAACTTTGAAATAAGGCCCCCCAAGGCCCAACTTTGACATGAGTCCCCCCAAGGCCCAACTTTGACATGAGTCCCCCTTCCCCAAGGATTTTAAAATGAGTCCCCTCAAGGCACAATTTTATTTATTTATTTATTTATTTTTTTACGTATGCATGCATTTTTTTTTAAATATTTTTAGCCAACTGTTTCGGGTCCAGTGACAATATTTTTTAACATTATGTATATTTCTAAAAGTGTATAAGGAAGTCATGTGGTGCCCACATCAGATTTTTTTCTTCTAGTGTTCGTTTAAAAGATTCAAAATTTATCACCATTAATCGATGACGTAAATACCACTTGTGTATATTTTTTTCAACATAAAATAAGGGGTTTAACACGAATACTCGATGTCACATTTACTTTTCTTTTCTTTTCTGTATTGTTTTGTTTTGAAGAACGATGAAGGCGGGGCTTGTCTTCTTTAGAAAATTCTTGATGACTAATGACTAAAAATCATCCTTTTTGTTTCATTTCTTTGCGTTTGACGTTGTTGTTATATAATTTGACTCGTAAATAAAAAATAAAAATATTTTGTGTAATTTTCTTTGTTATTTTTTAAGATTTGATTCGTTATCTCATGCAAAACTTTATAAGAAACGACCCCCTAAACCACTCGAAAAGAAAGATTTATTTATATCTCGAAAACTAATAAATGGCTGCAAATTTGCACACCCATAGCATTAGGATTCATTTTATGTAAAAATTAATATAGGTCCATAATTTTTATAATTCATAATTTTTATTATAATTCATAATTTTTATAATTCATAATTTTTATAATTCATAATTAATATAATTCATAATTTTTATAAATATGAATTTATTAATATTTTTCAGAATCAAAAGTAATGATGGATTATGTTTGGGTTTCTTCACTGTATCTTGTAAAAAAAAAAAAAAAAATACATCGATCAAGTTATTTTTTGTGAAGATATTAATAAAAGTTTGAAATATGAATTTAACATTAGCACCTTCAAACTTTGAACGCTTATAACTCTGTGAAAAAATAAGTAAAATATACAACCAATATACTTTTTCGCATTGTCGCGATCCCAGGAATTCAAATATAAAATAAAAATGGGGTGTTACCATTGAAAAAAAAATCAAAGTTGGTGCGCGTTTTAATATGTAGACGACCCCCAATTCAAAATTTCAGTTCATTTTCTGAAACTACTCACAATTCCCCGTCGAATGATACCTATTACATTTTTCTACATCGATTAGCAACGAAGTTACGTTGAGTGTTGCGTTTTTTTTTTACCTGACTGTACATAATGAGAGTTATTTTAATCGTGTGATTGTAAAATTAATATGAATTATTGATAATAGTAGTAATTAACTAGGAAAAAAAATGTGCATGTGGGGACATCGCTTCCCCCCCCCCCCTGGAGGGGAAGTATCCCAGGGGGAGGGGATTTTCAATATGGGTATCTTTCGAAAGATCTCATCAATACCTTTAAAACGAATGGTTGAACTATAGACCTGTAATAATTTAAAACAAAGTTATCGATTTTTTTTTTTTTTTTTTTTTTCGTATTTCTTCTGGTAATTGCAAAAAATTGACTTTCTTTCGGCATTTAGTGATATAATTCTGTCAGATAAAAAATCGTCTGCATTTATAATGGAAAATAATTTGATAATTTAGTAAACAATTTGTATTGAATAAATTTTGTGTAAAATTATATAGAAGAAAGTTATATGATGGCCACATCATACTAGTTATATATTATTGTTATAACTTGCAGGGTATCCAACACAACGCATAGCCAGTTTTAGAAAAATCTGGAGTGACTCCCGTCGACTTTCCGAACATTAAGTAATTAACGGTTGTGTAGATAACGTAAAGTAAGAGGAGTCGTTCAATAAACAACAGAGAAAATTATAATAGGGTGTCTCAGTATTTTTCTTCATATAGTGTGATGTTTAATTTAATGCTATAGTACTTTTAATAACTTCAGCCCATAGATGATAATGATAAAGAAATTTTCGTTGTGTCCCTGTAAAAATCTATAAATGCTAGATTCATCAAAATCCATTCAGTTTGTGCGGCAGTGACCTATAATATGTATATAAATTTTCAATTGCATCGGATAAGGCATTTAGACGCTATCGCACTTTAAATAAATTCGGCCCATAGGTCATAATGATACAGAATATTTTATTGTGTCCCTGTAAAAAGAACTATGAGTGTTAGGTTCTTTAAAATTCATACAGTTCGTATGACGGTGACCTTTAACATGTATATAAATTTTCAGTTCATTTGAATAAGACGTTTAGGCGCTATCACACTTTAAATAAATTTCAACCTGTAAGCCATAATGATGAAGAATATTTCTTTGTACCCCTGTGAAAATCTATAAGTGCTAGAGTCACCAAAATCTATACCGTTCGTGTGATAGTGACCCATAACATGTATATAAATTTTCAGCTCAAACTGATAAGGCATTTAGAGGCTATCGCACTTTAAATTTGAGCCCATAGACCATAATGATAAAAAATTTCATTTATGTCCCTGTAAAAAAAAAAAAAAAAAATATATATATATATAGATGTTAGATTTACCAAAATCAATAGGGTTCGTGCTACGATAACTCGCAACATACATACCACCTTTCAGTTCATTCGAACAAAGACTTTAGACGCTCGCGTGTTCACTCATACACACACATACATACATCATCGTAAAAAAAGCAAAAATCAGGGGACCTCAAAACGTATAAAAACATCAAAATCTCAAAGTCGGATTTTTAACATGATTACTTATGTATGTTCAGAAAGTAAATATGGGACTTGCTAATTAGACACAACATATTGCAATCAGAATCTATAAATTTTAAATTGCCAAAGAAATAAAAGGATTATTACTAAAAAACTGCGTATGCGCAAGTCTGAACGAAGTTTTATTTCCACATGAGCCAAATGTATTAAGCTATAGAAAACTTCAGACAATCACAGTCGACTCGCGTTACAATGATCCAGGGTTGCGCCCCCCCCCCCCCCCCCCCAAAAAAAAAAAAAAAAAAAAAAAAAAGGTTCCTTCCAGTAAAACCAGGTTTTTTTACTTTTCCAATCATACTAATATACAAACATAGTACGTATGAAAACGTACGTACTCAACAAAATGTTTTTTGTGGTAGTTAAAAGCAGCAAAATTTTGAGGGGGCGGGCAAACTTCAAGGACCTGTATATCTATAAATAAGTGGAGCAGGTAACTAAAAATTTGGACTTTTTCATGCCTCTATATCATCAATCTGTGTACCTAATTTAAAGAAAATCTGAGTTGGTATGGAATCACTCTATACCTAAATATGGGGATTAAAATCGGGAAATAGTTTTCCGCGATTTTTAATAATTTTTTACAAAAAATCCAATGGACGTTTAACATAGGAAATATTTTTCTTGCATCCACGAACGGCCAGTGACGTCATCACTTCGCTTGCGTATTAGCACTTTATCAATGTGTAAAAGAAATTTTTAATTAAAAATGACGTCAATTTTTGTGAGATGCATAATTTTTTATCGTTCACGTTTAGATAAATGTATTTATTTTCCTGTTGAAAAAAATAAATAAATTCGTTTTTTTTTGGGGGGGGGGGGCAACAATTAAATTATGGATAAATATAAATGGCTAATTTTTTGCTATTATTAGCTTACAAAATTGCTATTTTATGCATAAAAATCGCAAAAACAAATTTTTTTTGGAATAAAAGGTAGCCAACTTTTTAAGTTAGGGTATAAGCTATCTCCATTACAAATTTCATCGAAATCCGTCGAGCAGTTTTGGCGTGAAACTCAGTCAAATAAATTCACGGACATTCACATTTTTATATATATAAGATTTACTATTCTGAAGGAAATATATTAACGCAGACGGTTATTTTAACCTAAAGAATAAAATGAATATTAATAAAAAAATTATTAATTGACAAGACACTGATTAGCTAAAATTTTTTCACTGTAATCTATATATATAAAAGAGTAAACTCACTGATTCACTAAATCAACACGGTTGTGAAGATCCTATGGGAGATAGAGTCACAATTTTTGGTGAGCAGGTTGATTTTAGGACCCTGACGCTCACTAAGACGGGATTTTGCGAAATACCCCCCTGTTCCCCCCTAGGGGGGCAGAAGGCAAAAACCACCTTTATAAGCATAACTCGGCTCCAAATTGCTTCACGAGGAAGAAATTGCAGATGGGGAGACTAGACTTGAATACAAAAAAAAAATCATTTTCTGCGATTTTGGAATTTTGGATTTTTAAGGGGGGTAGGGGTAAAAATGAGGTTTTCGGGGGCACATAAGGCAAAAACACATTTATAAGTATAACTCGGTACCAAATTACTTCACAGTGAAGAAATTGCAGATGGGGAGACTAGAATTGAATACGAAAAAATCATTTTCTGCGATTTTGGAATTATTGATTTTTAAGGGGGGAAGGGGGTGAAAATGATTTTCGGAGGTGCAGAAGGCAAAAACAGCTTTATAAGCATAACTCGGCTGCAATTTGCTTCACGAGGAAGAAATTGCAGATGGGGAGATTAGACTTAAGTACAAAAAAATCATTTTCAGCGATTTTGGAATTTTGGATTTTTAAAGGGGAGAGGGGGTAAAAAGGATTTTCGGGGGGAAATTTAGCAATATATGGCTTTTCGAGTAAAATTCTAGTAAATATATATTTCGAGTAAATATATATATATATAAAAGCCAAACGTCTTCTTGAAGGTATTTGCAAAAATTGATTTTTTCCGATTTTCGATTTTTGGGGGGAGTTACGAAGGGGCAAATTCGACCCTCCCCCTTTTAGCACTAAATTCGTCCGTGGAAATCTATAGGAGCTGAGGTCACAAATTTTAGTGTGCGGCTTATTTACGTGTGTCCAAAACCCATTGTAACGGGATTTTGTGAAAGCCCCCCCCCCTTTACCCCTTTGGGGGCGTGGTGGGGAATAAAATCACTGATTCACAGATTCAACACAGCCGTGGCAATTCTATGGGAGACAGACTCTCAAATTTTGGTGAGCACGTTGGTTTTAGGACCCTGACGTCCATTAAGGCGGGATTTTGCAAACTATCCCCCCGCTCCCCCTGGGGGGGCAGAAGGCAAAACCTCCCTTATAAGCATAATTCGGCTCCAAATAGCTTCACGGTGACGAAATTGCAAAGAGAGGGGCTGGAATTGAGTGCAAAAAAAAAGCATTTTCTGCGATTTGAGTTTTGGATTTTTAAGAGGGGGGAGGAGGTAAAAACTATCTTCGGAGGCAAATTTAGCAAAATACGGGTTTTCGAGTAAAACCGTTCCAATAACAGCACAAAGATATAGAAAATCGCCAAGAGTCTTCTTGAGGATATTTCCAAAACATCATGTTTGGTTTTTTGTGATATTCGATTATTTTTTTTTGGGGGGGGGGCGAGTTACGAGGGGGCAAATTCGAGCCCCTCTTTTAGCGCTAAATTCATCCGGGGAAATCTATAGGACCTGAGGTTACAAATTTTAGTGAGTGGCTTACTTACGTGTGTCTGACACTCACTGTAATGGGGTTTTGCGAAAGTCCCCCCATTTCGCCTTGGGGGGGGGGGCAATATATACCCGTTTTCAAGTATAACTTTGCTTCAAATTATCGCAGTAAGATTAATTTGTATATGTGGGTTGTTTATGCTTTTCCAACGCGCACAGTAAAGGGATTTTACAAATTTTCACCCTTCCCCCCTTCAAAGGCGGGGAGAGAAGCAAAAAACGCTTTTAAGAGTAACTCTGCTCCAAATTATCTCATAATAACGAGTTTTTGATATGTCGATTAGTTATGCGTACTCAAGACACACACTACTAAAGGATTTTGTAAAATTCCACCTTATCCCCCTTGGGGTGGGGTGGGACAAAATCATGTTTTCATGCGTAACTCTGCTCCAATCTATCTTGATGATTTTTTATGTGCGGGCTGGTTATGCGTTCTCAACACGCACGATAAGGGGATTTTTGTGAACTTTTCCTTTTCCTACCTTCAAAAGTGGGGTGGGGGCAAAAACACGTTTTAAGGAGTAACTCTGCTCCAAATTATCTCAGGAAAGCGATTTTTTGGTAGGTTGATTGGTTATGCGTACTCAACACAAACTACAAAGGGATTATTTGGAATTCCGTGCTATCATCCCCTTGAGGGTTGGGGGTTATTTAAAACATGTTTTCATGCGTAACTCTGTTCCAAACTATCTTAGAATGGCAATTTTTGATGCGTGGACTGCTTATGCGTATTCAACACACACCACAAATTGATTTTTTGAAACTCCACCCTACTTCCCCTTAGTGTGGGGGGGGGGACACGTATTCAGTTAAGAGCGGGCCGGAGGGGGAGAGGCTAAAAAACACGTTTTAAAACATAACTTTACTTCAAATAATCTTAGAATCCCGATTTTTTAATATGTGGGCTAGGTATGTATATGCAACATGCACTATAAAGGGATTTTGTGAAGTGTGGCGAGTGGGAAAACTGCTATCGCAGGTATCGATAATTTTAACTTAGATTTTGACTGATTTTATTATTATTATTATTATTATTATTAATGATATGGCATTTTGAGACTTCATTTCAATATAATGACCAGCGAAGCGGGCAAAGCCTGCTAGTGTTTTAATAATTTAGCAAAAATGTATTTTCATAATCTCCGTGTTCCAGTATCCAAACTACTCAACAAATTTGTTTGAATAATAGAATAATTTCAACTAAATAAATAAAATTTCAGTACCGAAGTATAACTTTAAAAATAAAAAATAATTTAACAAGCATTAAATTAAAAAAACTAAATATACAGTTCATGTAACCTAAAATTAAATTTCTTTCTATTTTAACCAGAGGTCAATCTAGGTTTTTGAAAATAGCACTCCATGTGAATTAGACAAACAATTTGTGCAAAAATTTAAGTAAATTTGTGAAAATTAAAAATACTTTCTGAACAATTTGCCAACGTGTACAAAGCAATTTTGAAATACATTTTGAAGATAAGAACAGAACAATTGTAAAATAACATAACAGTAGATGTAGGTTGGGTAAATATATAACGACTTTCAAATCAAAACTTACAATTAGTTTTTCATAAAATGTAATTACATGTTTCGTCTGTTATGAAGAACAAAAATATTGTCAAATATAAACAAACCAGTGTTTCCACTACAGAAGAACAAGAACAAGAACAAGAACACTCCAAGAACAAGATTACACGTTCATACTAAAGAATTACATTAAATACTATAATAATAATAATAATAATAATAATAATAATATAAAACAAGTCCTTCCGGCTTATTCGGAAGGGTAGGTTGATTTCTTTTTCCTTATCAAGTAGCCGTCATTTTGTTTCAAAATGGCGGCTACAAATTATTAATGCACTTGGTAGTAATATTGATGTAGGCTACGCACATATGGAGTTTTAAGCAAATCGCTTCATAAATACACTTTTATGGGAATTTAAAATTTTCATGTGGCCGGCGCTTGAAAACAAAATGGTGGGTTAAGTTGACAAATATATGAAATGTATTTGGGAGATAAGTCTACTGTAGAAATTCTTTCAATGAGGCTTAGTAAGTTAATAAAAATGTTAGTTTTCTGCATTTCTAGTTTGTTTTAGCATTAAAATAGCCTAATTTTTCCTTAAAAACGCATTAAAAAGATCCAGTAACGCAGGTAATAGATTTGGCGCCATGTGTTGCGACTTTTCCCAATTGGCGAATTTTGGCGAGAAAATACTTATCGATATACCAAAGATGGACGCAATAACGTGATTGGTTCACGAGTTACGTGAATTTTCTAGATTTTTGTTGTTTGAATGATAAATCCAATTTTCAACTTTGATTTGAATTGATTAAGTATTTCTAAAGTTACCGTGATAAGAATTTTTCAAGTGGCCGCCACTTGGAAACAATACAGTGGAACAAGTTGCCCAGGAAACACATCCAAGATATTTGAAGCATAGGTTCACTGTCCAACTGTGGTTTAAATCAGTGCCGTGTTTCAAAAGTTATTATTATGGCAAATTTTCAAGTGGCAGTCTAAGTGGCTGCGACTTGGAATCAAAATGGCAAAACAACTTGCCCATCGAAATCATCCAGTATATTTGTATGATAAGTTCATTGTCTAGTTCTAGTTTAAATTAAATCAGTATTTCAAAAATTATCGTCATAAGAAATTTTCAGGTGGCACCACTTGTAAAAAAAAAGTGGAGTGAGATGCCCAGCGAACTTAAATGAGAAATTTGAATGATAAATCCACTACCCAAATTTGATGCGAATTGATTCTGTAAGTTACAATAATGACAAATTTTCAAGTGGCCGCCACTTGTAAATAAAATTGCGGATCATTTCACCAATTGAACTTATCCTAGATATTTGAACCATAAGTTCAATATCCAACTTTTATTTGAATCAGTTTAGTATTTTAAAAGTTATCGTGATGGCATATTTTCAAGTGGCAGTGTGATTTCAAGTGGCTGGAACTTAGAAACAAGATGTCGGGACAAGTTGTCCAGTGAAAACATTGAAGATAATTATATGTTAATATCACTGCCAAATTAGGTTCGATTATTTGAGAAGTTATCGTGATTTTAAATTTTCAAGTGGGAATTCAAGTGGCCCCGCTTAACTTAAGATATCTGCCACTTTATTAAAAATGGCGGATATAGTTTATTAATAAACTTCATTGAGATCCTTACGTGGTCTGTATTTACATCACAATTCAAACAATTTCGGAATTCGCTTTTTACAATTTAAATTTGAAAATTTCAAGTAGTCTCCACTTGAAAACAAAATGGCGGTGCAACTTGGTCAAGAAACTCATCTAAGATATTTATATGATAAGTTAAGACACTGTTCAAATTTGATTCTATTTGGAGTATTATTTCGGAAGTTTTCATGGTTTTAAATTTCAAGTGGTGGCTTGGTTTCAAGTGGTCCCGCTTAACTTAAGATATCCGCCACTTTATGAAAAATGGCGGATAAAGTTCATTATTAAAGTTATTTGAAACACTTGTATAATCTATGTATACATCAAAATTTTAAAAAATTCGGAATACGCTTTTTACAATTTGAATTTGAAATTTTCAAGTGGTCACCACTTGAAAACAAAATGGTGGAGCAACTTGGTTAACAAATTCCTCTAAGTTATTTATAAGATAAGTGACACTGTCCAAATTTGGTTCGATTTGAAGTATTATTTCAGAAGTTATTGCGATTTTAAATTTTCAAGTGGTAGCGTGATTTCAAGTGGCCCCGCTTAACTTAAGATAACTACCACTTTATTAAAAATGACGGATAAATTTCATTAATAAACATCATTGAGACCCTTATGTGGTCTATAATAACATCAAATTTCAAACAAATTCGGAATACGCTTTTTACAATTTGAATTTGAAATTTTCAAGTGGTCTCCACTTGAAAACAAAATGGCGGAGCAACTTGGTTAATAAACTCATCTAAGATATTTATAAGATAAGTTAAGACACTGTCCAAATTTGGTTCGATTTGGAGTATTATTTCGGAAGTTATAGTGATTTTAAATTTTCAAGTGGTCCCTGATTTCAAGTGGTCCCTGATTTCAAGCCTGATTTCAAGTGAGTGATTCGCTTAACTTAAATTATCTGCCACTTTATTAAAAATGGCGGATAAACTGCATTAATAAACTTCATTGAGACCCTCATGTGACCTGTATTTACAACAAAATTCAAGCAAATCTTGCTTTAAATATGCTTTTTACAGTGTCGGTTTGAAATTTTCAAGTGGCTGCCACTTGAAAACAAAAAGTTGGAGCAACTTGGTTAACGGACTCATCCAAGATATTTGTAAGATTAGTTCACTGTCCAAATTTGGTTCGATTTCGAGTATTATTTCGAGTGTTATCGTGATGACAAAATTTTCATTATACATAGATAAACGAAGTGATTGCAATAGGTCGATTTCTAAAGAAATCAACCTAAAAGTCATAATTCAGGATGAGCTTTTTTCGAAAGTATGGTGATTTCGTACAAATTGTGAAAATCGTTTTTCAATTGCATAAATTGGGTAGGAAATGAAATTAAAAACAAACTGTCACTCAACAGCAGGGTATAACCTGACAAAAATTTTGCTTTAGCATTTTAGCTATTCACTATTCTAACTTTTTCTTTTACGGAAGGCCCGGGGGAGGGAGGGGGGGTTATAAAAATATACTTAAATACTTTAAAGCACACATACACAACCAAAAAAAAACTTGAATATAAAGTTAGGATTTACTACTTTTATTTTGACAAACATAAATTTTATGCACTCTATTTTCCTCTAATCCAAAGAGGTTGCGCAGTCCAGGGATAGGATTGTTCTGCATGGAGGGGGGATAAAAATGTCATTACTGAATGTCTTCAAAATCATTTTAACTGAAGTAGATGACTTCACCTCTAAATAAATATTGTGGATTAAAATGAGTTAGCTGTATTACAAATATTAGAACTCAATAGGTTTATGGTACAATTCTCTTTGGCTTTGAAGAACACCCATTTTTGAAAGCTAAATACTTTTCCAATCATAAACTAAATAATCATAAATATCATCATCTAAATAATCATAAACTAAATATCATAATCTAAATACTTTTCCTTTATCATAAGAGAAATTGCGAAAAATGTAGTCTTTGCACCTGACACTTTTTTTGAAAATATTCCATTCCTATTTGGTTTTCAATCAGTGTATTTTGTGTGCAGGACTATTTTAGGATTTTTCTTTATTTCATCTATTGCAGTCTATACTGCTGCCCACCAGCAGGCGCTCAAAGCTGATAGACGTGGTGGTGCGGGGTTCGATCCCAGGTCGTGCTTGTCGAAGTTTTCAGTGTTTTTCTCCAAAGCTTGCCTAAATACGGGCTAGGACCCCGTATAAAGATCCCCACGGATTGACACTCCCCCTTAGGTCTAGGATCCTAGTGCAGTCAATGGACCTACAACCCAACCCATAGTCTATATTGCTAATATTTTCCAAAATATTTTTTGAAAGTAGCCTATTAAATGAAATAGTTAATTGGGTATCTCCTAACCGTCCCCTTCATTCTTTCAATAAGGCATTCATTCAATAGTTTGGTCATAATCTGCTGCTTGTTAAGATGTTTTTTCATTCATTCCAAATATATTGCCATAATTTTTTGCCAGCGAATATTTTAATAAAATTAGAGATTTTTATGTAGAAAAATTTTATGAAATCATCTTGTTTTCGCTTTTTAGCGAAATTCTCTCTGGCATATTTTCACAAAATACGATATCTTTTCGCAAAATGCGAACGACAGTTTAAACCCCGCTAAACAGTGTGAGCAATCTCTTAATGATAAATAATGCAGGCCTTGAAAGTGGGTTTAATTTTTAAGATGCAATTGTAAAATTAACTGCTATGGCCAAAAAATCTATATATGAAAGCTTTTGATAAATTTTATTCGGCTTATTTTCGGAACAGCTTTATTATTTGGCACCCATAATCGCTGTTGCCGATGTACAGCTCACCAGATGAGTCGATACTGCAAATCGATACTCTGAATCATTACAAAACATCAAAAATACATTTTAAGAAAATAAATTATTGTTTCACTCTGGTGCTTGTTTTGAAATTCACTGAAATAAATTAAGCATATTTTAAAGATTAATAAAACATTTAAAACAGTAATAGAAATTTGAGCTACTTCACCACAAAAAAAAAAGTCAGAGGGCTTTTAAGCTTTAGCACATAAAATTCGGTGTTATAAATGATGCATAATATAACTCAAAGATTTTCCCCAAATTTTCAAAATTACAGCCTTGCATGAATCTGAAAATGCATGAAAATCTGTGCAGAAGCAATCACAAAAAATAAATAAAATCACTGGATGCAGCTAATTCGTCGTGCACGTGTCTGAAAATTCAGGGTACAGTGGTCAGTATCCTGATATTAAAACCAAAACAATATCACTGATACCCCTAATTCGTAGAGTATGAATCGGAAAATGCATAAAAATCTGTACTGCAGCAGTCAGTATCCCGGCTGGGTGCATGAGTCGGAAAATGCATAGAAATGTGTACTGCATCCATTACTACCATACACTCCCCCCCCCCCCTAAATAATTCCATTTATTTAAAATAATAATAATAATAATAAAATACACTCAAAAACGCATTAAAAAAAAAAAGAAATCATTCAGCTGGGCCGCATTACTATAAACACACGCGAGGACGCGAGCGGCTGGCGCATAAAGAAAAACAAAGTTCTGAGACGGTTAAAAATGAAGTTCCGATACAAAAAATGCACTGAATCTCATAACAGCATCACGAATAGCCAATGGGTGCCCTATACTAAAGCTTAGTCTTATTTCCTTTATACTACTTGTGCTGCATTCTTATATTTAAAGTTGAGTACAGTATAAGCTTGATATAAAGCAGTTTTCATACTACATTAGCTATATCAGTCGAAAACATTATAAATGATTATGATACAGAACTAAGACATACAAATTCATTTAAAATTTAACAATATTCAATCATAATGTATACGGTGCATACAACATTCCCCAATTGTCCCATTACATTAGACTTGTGATGTATCTAATTAAGGCTGTACATCAGTCAGATAGCTCCCTTTCTCCCTTCCCATGTTATCCTATATGGGATTTTTGCTGCTTCGTTTTACAAGGATGTATCATTCAAAAATGAAGTTTTTCGGATTCTGTTTTTTGAAAAAAATAATACAGCTATTTTATTCCAGTAAATAAATTTTGGACTCTAAGTTTGGATCTCTAATCGAAACATTTAAATTTATTTTTCAAAAAATTGCTAAGCTAAAAGGTGACATACTAATAATAACGACATAATATCTATATATTAATAGGCAAGCATAACATTTGTAGTCCCTTTTTAACATATTAATTATGGGAGTAGAGGGTTGAAAATGGTATCATTCGAAAGGTATGGTTAGCCGGAAGGTGCGAATACAAATATTATTTTCTTACGATGTCAAGAAGGTATTTAAAAATACTTTTATTTTTTATGCATTTTCCCCATTTTTCCCTTTCATACACGTATTCCTTCACATTAAAAAATACCTAAAAGTGGAAAGTTGTTAAATCTGGCAATTTCATAAAACTCAAATAAAACCATAGACACAGTAATTTGTATAGCATCCTTATACGCAAGCGAAGTGATGACGTCACTGGCCGTCCGTGGAACCACAAAAAAGATTTCCTAAGGATTTGATTTATGAGAAATCATTTTTTTATTTTCTAATTTATTTATGATCTAATTTCTTTCTTTTTTGTTTTATGATTTATGTCAGCTGTAATTTAAAGAGATATTAGCCGTACGATAAATTTCATGTTTGTGTATTAATATGTAAATAATATATATTATTTAATTTTTGAAACTTCAAATGTTCTTTGTTCTTTGTCTTTTGGCAACAAAAAGTGACTTTATTTATTTATTTAAATATTTGGTTCTTTTATCGTTTGACTGACAAAAAATTGTCTATTAAATGCTCATTTAATTTACGATGAATTTACACGTCTTGAGATTTCCTTGCATTTCAATTAACTGAAATTGACTACTTATTTTTAAAAAAGTGGATTTATTATTCTTTCCTCTGCATATATAGTAAGAAGAAAGTATAAGATTCAGAAAATTTTTAGATTTTCGGTTTTCGATAAAGTTACACGTTTTGAAATTTCCCGAACTCAATTTGACCATTTTTACAAAATATCTTTCTTTTTGAGTTCAAACACTGTACTTTATGAACCAATGGAATTAATTTTACAGAATCTGATATTTGGTTGGACCTTGGTTTGACATGGTATCGACTAGCTTTTGGGCTGTATCACCTAACAAGGGGTTTTCCCGTTGCGATTTTCTCACATTTCAGGAAAGGCTCAACATCTACAGAGAGAAATAGTTATATTAAGTAAAACTCTGTTGATTCAGTTAGAGTGCATATCGGCAAACAATTGCCGCAGCTGTGTTGCAATTGCATTCCGTTTAGGACAAGTCAATAACTTTGCTTTGCCTCGCTTTGCAAAAAAAAAAAATGGTCGAGTTTCGACCACTGGGCGATACTAGTAGTATTTATTGTGTAAGTATGAATTCGAAAACTTGTTTAATTATCATATTACAGAAAACTGTGTAGCATTTTGCGAAAAAGGCGACTTTAAATAATGAAAACACTGGTTATTTGTTTACATTTAACAATACTTTCTGGCCATCAGACGAAGCCTATAATTACCAGGGATGAGATTTTTCAGCTGATTTCAGCTTTTTATTTCAAAACTAAAATCAACTGGCGACATTTACGTACTGAACTCGACGCCAATCTTACCTTACAATGTAAACAAATAATGAAGCTTGATAAAAATATTTAAAGACTTTAATATATTTTTTTACAAATATTTTAAGAGTTTTAAGGCTAAATGGACCATATTCCCACTTTGGGTTCGATGCTACAAGAATATCAGCTGGTTAGGCAAACAATCCTCAACTCTACCATAGAAAAGCATTGTGGCTTGAAAATTTTTATCTTGCAATATTATTTATAAGAGTTACAGATTATATGAAATTGAAGTAAGAGTGATATAGTGACACCTTTGTTTTGTTTTTAATCCAGTTTTAGTAATATACTTTAATATTAATCAACATATGTAATATTAAAAGTTGCCATGTGAACTGTGGCGATGTTAACAAATTTAAATGGATGTTCCATTTAATAAATTACTTTATTAAAGTGATTGAAATTCTAATTATTTAAGCTTTGATGTCTATATATATATATGCGTGTCTGTATAAAATGTTCTTATTAATCTTTTATCCATTATATATATGTATCTGTGTGTGTGTGTGTGTGTGTGTGTGTGTGTACATAAAATGTTCTGCAATTTTACGATATGGAATAGTCTTAACTTTATCATTCGATTCAGTTGTTTACATTTCTCTTTTGTTCTTGTTTGAACAGATATCTGATTATTAAGTTTCACTGGAGAAATATTTAGGAAAATGTTATGCGTAACAATAAAATAGCATCTTAAATCTAGTTTGTTTACAAAATATCGGCCACGTGTTCGGCGATTTTACCTACTGTGACGTCACAGGAATATTGTCCATATGTTTTAGAAATATTTTAAGCGTTTTTTTTTAATGAAACAGTCAGAGTCGTTCGTTCGCAATTAAAGAGTTGTCCATTTGTAATTTGTATTTTCTGAATGGCAACAGTTTATGTTTGTTTTTATTTGGCATTGCGTTGTTTATAATCATGAAGTTACATAATTCTATTTATAGGTTCATCTTTATAATAGCCAGTGATCCGTTATATTTAATTAAACATTTAAACATTACAATTGAATAGTTTTTCAAGGTTTCAAAGGGAATAAATAACAATATGTGCGATACAAAACATGTATGAAAATGATATGTATGTTTTCGTAAGTTAAATTGAACAAACGGGAAAAAAAAATATGGCTGCCAAAAGTCTCTATTTTGAAGCGGTGTAAACCGGAATCGTGAATGACAGATGAGGGTCATTATATATATTAATTATCTAAATAGTATTTTGGTGAAATGTAAAATTTTAAAATCTAATAATTCCCTTCATAACAAAAAAGAAAAAATTTTTTAAATTAAACAATGACGTTTATTTTTTGCATTTCATAAAAAAAAAAAAAAAAAAAAAATTCTAAATATTTTATTGACTGCATTTCAGATTGAACCAACGAACCTTGTTTAATGAAATTTTTATTTTTTCCGACTGAGTTTATTTTTTCCGATTTTTTTTTTCTTCCTCAGTTGATGTGTGATTTTAATAAAAAAAAATTGTACAACCAACCTTCGCTTAACGAAACCGAATAACACCTGTTCTGAATTCTGAGAATATGCAGAAGAAATGCATGTATGGCGGAATAAAAAATAGTTTGATTTTTAAACTAAATTATATAAAAAACAAGAGTTTTTTGGAAAAAACGTGGCACGTCATCCTTCTCAGATAAAAGAAATTAATATCATATCAATTTCAAAAAATTTATCCGAGCTTTTTTTGAGAAAAAAAAAAAAAAAAGTTACTCCATTACACCTTTTCCTTTGAAGTCTTAAATTGCAATTCCAGATCTCAAAATATACTGAATGTTGAAGTGTAAAACTTTCAGGATAGCATCAGGCAGAAGATAAAAGATTATTCTGAAAACATCAGATCAAAATATCTCCTATTTACTGAGATATTAAATGTCGGCGTTTCCAAATTCCTTTGATGTTAAATTAGCTGTATATAGAGTGTGTCGCTACTGAGCTTTGTTCGAGCTTTTCTGCGTCACTCGAAAAACTACCGTTTCTCATGATAGGCTATATGCATTTGTTCTTCCAGGAATGCTAGACGTTTATATGTCAGGAATAAAAGTATATATAGGCCTCTGAACACTTAAAATGTTAGAAAAGGCCACTTGGTGCTAAAATAGGTTTAAAAGGGCTGTCGGGTGGAGCACCCTGCTAAATTAGCCTGTATTGTTATCCCAATTTTCGAAACGGGTTTTGTGTCTTGTATAGCTCAAAAACGTAGAATGTTGCAAATTTCCTTTAAACGAAAACTTTATTTTGTGATGATTATTTAAGATGTAAATATTTGTTGCTCATAACATTTTCTCCTTTTTATTTTAGGTGAGTGTGCAGGTATTTCTTTGAAAGGAGCCGCGAATGGTATGAAAGGTGAATTGCTTTATCTTTTGCTTATTGCTAATATTTTGACTAACTATGCAGTGCACGCTTATCTTTGACTTGATGAATTGAATTTTCACCCATTTCCTGTCATCCTAATGAACTAACATGTAAAGTCTGTCCCAATCAAATGTACGCGCACCCATTTTAATTATGTTTAATTAAACGCTATGCGACTTGCATTTCAGGAAATATTTTAAATAAGCATTAGTTTGTATTTCAATTATGTAATAAAATTGAACTATTAGATGTCCCAAAAATTTAGATTATTTTAAGAAAACTGGCAATTTTAAATTTAGATATATGCATTTTTTTTTTTTTTTTTTTTTTTTTTAATTATTTGCAGTATTTTCTTTCTGCAGTATTTCAGAATTTCAAACTCACGAAGAAAAAGGGGAAAAAAAAAAAAAAACTTTCTAAAACAACAATCACCCATGTTACTTAAAAAATAAAAATATTCCTAATAAAAATATTATAACTAAAATGATTACTTACAATGGCCTATTTCACTTATCCCTTCTAATATCCAAGCTAAGCACGAGGCTAAATAGAGTTAATTTCGCAGTTAAGATAGCTTTAATTAAATGCTATACTGATGAGTTGAAAATAAAATTTAACAATGGACAATATTCCTCCTTTGGGTTCGAGACTATAGGAAATCAGCTGTTTTTGGAAAACTATCCTCAACTCTACCATAGCAAAGCATTGTGGCCTGCAAATTTTTATCTTGCAATATTATTTATAAGAGTTACAGATTACATGAAATTGAAGTAAGAGTGATATAATGATACCTTTGTTTTGTTTTTAATCCAGTTTTAGTAATATACTTTAATATTAATCAACATATGTAATATTAAAAGTTGCCATGTGAACTGTGGCGATGTTAACAAATTTAAATGGATGTTTCATTTAATAAATTCCTTTATTAAAGTGATTGAAATTCTAATTATTTTAGCTTTGATGTCTATATATATATGCGTGTGTATAAAATGTTCTTATTAATCTTTTATTCATTATATATATATATATATATATCTATATGTGTGTGTGTATACATAAAATGTTCTGCAATTTTACGATATGGAATAGTCTTAACTTTATCATTCGATTCAGTTGTTTACATTTCTCTTTTGTTCTTGTTTGAACAGACATCTGATTATTAAGTTTCACTGGAGAAATATTTAGGAAAATGTTATGCGTAACAATAAAATGGCATCTTGAATCTAATTTGTTTACAAAATATCGGCCACGTGTTCGGCGATTTTACCTACTGTGACGTCACAGGAATATTGTCCATTATTATTTTAGCAACTAAGAAATAGAAACTAAATTTTATTTTTTAATATCACATACATACAATATTATGAGATTCGCAAATTTAAATTCGAAATACAGTTGTAACGTGCGCATAGATAGATAAATGAAGTGATTGCAATAGATCGATTTCTAAAGAAATCAACCTAAAACAAGAAAGTTTATAATTGAAAATTGAGATAGATCCAGATAAGTTACGCAATTCTTACCGAGGACCAGAAGCAGGCCGTATTTTAAGTCCGTATCTCAAAAACGACTCTAACAATTTTCTTTAATTCTGCCCTATAAAATCTTTCAGTAATTCTTATTCTTTTGTATATATAAGTTCATTAGTACAGAAAATTAATAGATGTCCTGTTTTAGTTTTAGATAATGTATATATCAAAAAAAATGTTCCATTTTCTTTAAACTCGCTGTATTTACAGACTTAGTTGTAGCTAGCATTTTGTTTCTACATTTTCCAGTTAATCTCTTTCCAAGCTTTTTTCCTTTGTCTTTTCCATTCATATTTTATTTTTACCGATTTTTCCTCGAGGATTCACTTTTACATCAAAGTGCACCGAACTCTTAAATACTTAAAGAGGGGGTATCACAAGCATTGTATTAAATATGCAATTTTGGTTGTGTTACTGTTTAATCTAATTTCCTTTTTTACTTTATTTTGTTGCAAGATAGAGACTTGCGTTGTATATTGCTTGAATTAGCTGTACAGCGATCCGAAATCTTGCATAATGCTGGCAGAGATGCAAGTTTCCTGATGAGTCATCATTTCTGGTTTTAAAATTCTATTGTATTGAAAAATATATACATATACAATATATATATCTTCTTCTGAATGAAGGTGTAAAGAATCGTACGAAATACTACAATGTGTAGCCGATTCCTCTTTGAAATTTCGTAACGAAGGAGAGATTTTATATTCTGACACGAATTTTAAGACATCGAAGAGACCGCATTAAAATGATGTTGCGCAAATTTTAAGATTGGAGTCCGTAATCGGCTCGTTTATTGTGAGACATTGTTAAGAAGGGTTGGTCTCTCAACTGTGCACCTTGTTCCGTTGGGGAAATATCTTCTTGGACTTCAAGCTGTAAGCCAAGTTCTCAGCGATTTGAAATTGCAGTACAAAAACTCAAACAACCCGAAACACGCCACTTGCTTTCCCCTCTCTCTTTCTTTTTTTTCTTTTTCTTTATATATATATGTGTGTGTGTGTGTGTGTGTGTGTATCAAATGTAATCAACGCTTTGTGCAGGTTACAAGGCGGGGGCATTAGAAACTACCTACTTAACTTTCATGAGAGGCGGGCGCCATAAGAAAAATAAAAAATATCTCCCTACTCCGGCGGTGAAAAGCAGTTAACTCTAGAGTAATCAATAGGACATTAAAGAGCGCGGGAAATGGAAAAGAGGCAGCACACACACACACTCACACAATGAGTGGAAAATATGTAAGGAGATGATCTCTCGCTCTACCCATTGATCGGTTGAAAGAGGGCAATACAATTCCGAGAGAGTGTCGTAAAGAAGAAAAAGACATTCCCTCTTTCACGCCCGCCAACACCACCACTCTACGATTTTTTTTTTCTTCTTCTTCTTCTATGATGCATCTTCTACTAACAAAGGCGATTCGCTTTCTTTAGGAGCTATTTTATATGCAGAGAGAACTAAAAACAATAGACCCTACTATATTAAACATGCTGAAAATATACAGGTACCAACATTACAATAATGTATAGGAAAAGTACTTACTTTTGACAACGACTTGTAGATTTTCATTTCAGATCCGCGGCTTATTGAAATTTCCTTTTGAAATAGTTTTTTCGATCCGCGTAACGTTAAATATTCTCAGAAGTTAAATTCACTGACTGCTCATCTAAATCAAATGTCACGACACATGCCCATCCTGAGGTATGTGGAATTCATATTAATAATTTTTCCATTCTTCAAATAGAAAGAGAAGCAGATAAATAACACTTAAATTAAAAAAAGTTAAAAAAAAAAAAAAATGATAGCCGCAATCTTTATCTCTAAATTCTAGATAATTTTTTTTCCTTAAAAAATTACTTTTTATGGTTAGAGTTACAAAATTCTGCAGTGTTCTTTGCCATGGAATATCAACGATTAAACTGCATTTTATCTGCATGAGTATTTTTTACATTGCACGCTTAATTTCGCCACAAATTTTAAGCTTCTTAATAAGTAATGTAAAACTTAAAAATTTATTAAAATTATTTTACTTTTAGAATTGATATTTTCTTTCTTTCTTTTTTTTTTTTAAGGTTGATTTCTTTAGAAATCGACCTATTGCAATCACTTCGTTTATCTATCTATCTATCTATCTATCTATAATGAAAATTTTGTCATCACGATAACTCCCGAAATAATACTCGAAATCGAACCAAATTTGGACAGTGAACTAATCTTATAAATATCTTGGATGAGTTCGTTAACCAAGATGCTGCGGCTTTTTGTTTTCAAGTGGCAGCCACTTGAAAATTTCAAACCGACATTGTAAAAAGCATATTTAAAGCAAGATTTGCTTGAATTTGGTTGTAAATACAGGCCACATTAATGGTCTCAATGAAGTTTATTAATGAAGTTGATCCGTCATTTTTAATAAAGTGGCAGATATTTTAAGTTAAGCGGGACCACTTGAAATCAGGCTACTACTTGAAAATTTAAAATCACTATAACTTCCAAAATAATACTCCAAATCGAACCAAATTTAGACAGTGTCTTAATTTATCTTATAAATATCTTAGATGAGTTTATTAACCAAGTTGCTCCGCTATTTTGTTTTCAAGTGGAGTCCACTTGAAAATTTCAAATTTAAATTGTAAAAAGCGTATTCAGAAATTGTTTGAATTTTGATGTAAATACAAACCACATAAGGATCTCAATGAAGTTTATTAATAAACTATATCCGCCATTTTTAATAAAGTGGCAGATATCTTCAGTTAAGCGGGGCCACTTGAAATCAGTCTCCCACTTGAAAATTTAAAATCACGATAACTTCTGAAATAATATTAAAAATCGAACCAAATTTTGGCAGTGATATTATCATATAATTATCTTGAATGTTTTCACAGGGCAACTTGTCCCAACATCTTGTGTCTAAGTTCCAGCCACTTGAAATCACACTGCCACTTGAAAATATGCCATCACGATAGCTTTTAAAATACTAAACTGATTCAAATAAAAGCTGGATAGTGAACTTATGGTTCAAATATCTAGGATAAGTTCACTTGGTGACTTGATCCGCAATTTTATTTCCAAGTGGCGGCCACTTGAAAATTTGCCATTATGGTAACTTTAGTATTATGGAACCAATTCGCATCAAATTTAGGTCGTGGATTTATCATTCAAATATCTCAGATAAGTTCGCTGGGCATCTCACTTCACTTTTTTTTACGAGTGGTGCCACCAGAAAATTTCTTATGACGATAATTTTTGAAATACTGATTTAATTTAAACTAGAACTAGACAATGAACTTATCATACAAATATACTGGATGATTTCGATGGGCAAGTTGTTTTGCCATTTTGTTTTCCAAGTCGCAGCCACTTAGACTGCCACTTGAAAATTTGCCATAATAATAACTTTTGAAACACGGCACTGATATAAACCACAGTTGGACAGTGAACCTATGCTTCAAATATCTTGGATGTGTTTATTGGGCAACTTGTTCCACTGTATTGTTTCCAAATGGCGGCCACTTGAAAATTTGTTATCACGATAACTTTAGAAATAATTAATCAATTCAAACCAAAGTTGAAAAATAAATTTATCATTCAAACAACAAAAATCTAGAAAATTCGCGTAACTCGTGAACCAATCACGTTATTGCGTCCATTTTTGGCATATCGATAGTAAGTATTTTCCCGCCAAAAGTCGCCAAATCCATTACCTGCGTTACTGGATCTTTTTAATGCGTTTTTAAGGAAAAATTAGGCAATTTTAATGCTAAAACAAACTAGAAATGCAGAAAACTAACATTTTATCAGCTTACTAAGCCTCTTTGAAAGAATTTCTACAAAAAAAAATTATTTTCAAATTTGCAACGATATCTTAGATGAGCAACTTCCTCTGCCATTTTGATCGAAGTGGCAGCCACTTAATTTTCAACACGATGACTTTTAAGATTTTGAATTAATTCGAACTATATGTGTACAGTAGACTTATCTCACAAATACATTAACCAACCATTTTGTTTTCACGCGCCGGCCACTTGAAATTTTTAAATTCACATAAAATGTATTTATGAACAGATTTGCTTAAAACTGCATATGTACATAGCCTACATCAATATTTCTACCAAGTGCACTAATAATTTGTAGCCGCCACTTTGAAACAAAATGACGGCTACTTGATAAGGAAAAAGAAATCAACCTACCCTTCCGAATAAGCCGGAAGGACTTGTTTTTTTTTTCTTGTTTTAGGTTGATTTCTTTAGAAATCGACCTATTGCAATCACTTCGTTTATTTATATATATATATATATATATATATATATATATATATATATATATATATATATATATATATAATGAAAATTTTGTCAGCACGATAACTCCCGAAATAATACTCGAAATCGAACCCAATTTGGACAGTGAACTAATCTTATAAATATCTTGGATGAGTTCGTTAACCAAGTTGCTCCGACTGTTTGTTTTCAAGTGGCAGCCACTTGAAAATTTCAAACCGACATTGTAAAAAGCATATTTAAAGCAAGATTTGCTTGAATTTTGATGTGAATACAGGCCACACAAAGTTCTAAATGAAGTTTATTAATGAAGTTTATGCGCCATTTTTAATAAAGTGGCAGATATTTTAAGTTAAGCGGGACCACTTGAAATGAGGCTACCACTTGAAATCAGGCTACCACTTGAAAATATAAAACCACTATAACTTCCGAAATAATACTCCAAATCGAACCAAATTTGGACAGTGTATTAATTTTCTTATAAATATCTTGGATGAGTTCGTTAACCAAGTTGCTACGCCATTTTGTTTTCAAGTGGAGACCACTTGAAAATTTCAAATTCAAATTGTAAAAAGCGTAATCCGATTTTTTTTTTTAATTTTTATGTATACATAGATTATACAAGTGTCTCAAATAACTTTAATAAAAATGGCGGATAAAGTTCATTAATAAAGTGGCGGATATCTTAATTTAAGCGGGACCACTTGAAATCAGGCCACCACTTGAAAATTTAAAACCATGATAACTTCCGAAATAATACTCCAAATGGAACCAAATTTGAACGGTGTCTTAACTTATCTTATAAATACCTTAGATGAGTTTGTTAACCAAGTTGCACCGCCATTTTGTTTTCAAGTGGAGACCGCTTGAAAATTTCAAATTGAAATTGTAAAAAGCGTATTCCGAAATTGTTTGAATTGTGATGTGACAGATCACGTAAAGATCTCAATGAAGTTTATTTCCAAACTATATCCGCCATTTTTAATAAAGTGACAGATATCTTAAGTTAAGCGGGGCCACTTGAAATCAGGCTCCCACTTGAAAATTTAAAATCACGATAACTTCTGAAATAATACTCCAAATAGAATCAAATTTGGACAGTGATATTATCATATAATTATCTTGAATGTTTTCACTGGGCAACTTGTCCCGACATCTTGTTTCTAAGTTCCAGCCACTTGAAATCACACTGCCACTTCAAAATATGCCATCACGATAACTTTTAAAATACTAAACAGATTCAAATAAAAGTTGGATAGTGAACTTATGGTTCAAATATCTAGGATAAGTTCACTTGGTGACTTGATCCGCAATTTTATTTCCAAGTGGCGGCCACTTGAACATTTGCTATTATGGTAACTTTAGTAATACAGAATCAATTCGCATCAAATTTCGATAGTGGATTTATCATTCAAATATCTCACTTAAGTTCGCTGGGCATCTCACTCCACTTTTTACTTTCTTCTATATGTAATATAGAGAAAGTATTGGATTCGCGAAAATTTTCGACCTCCGTTTTTTGACGGATCTACACGTTTTGGGATGTCCTGAACACGAATTGATAGTTTTTAAAAAATGTCTGTCTGTGTGTCTGTCTGTCTGTCTGTGTGTCTGTCTGTCTGTATCATTTTTTTGTGGACGCTGTATCTCACGAACCAATGAATGAAATTTAACCAAACTTGGTATTTAGTTGCACCCTGACATGATCTGGTGCCCATTAGATTTGGGGATCAATAGCTCAACAGGTGGCGCTGTGATCGCATTTTATAGGACAAAATTCCGTATAAATGGGCATAATGAGAGTTATTTTAAACTTGTGATTGTAAAATTAATATGAATTATTGATAATAGTAGTAGTTAACTAGGAAAAAAAATTTGTGCATGGGGGGGCATCGGTTCGCCCCTTGGGGGGGAAGTACCCCTCCAGGGGGGTTAAATTTTGAAGATGGGTATCATTCGAAAGATCTCGTCAATACCTTTAAAACGAATGGTTGAACCATAAATCTGTGATAATTTAAAACAAAGTTATCGATTTTTTTTACTTTTAACAAAAAAAAAACTTAGAAAAAAAATCGTTTTTTTTTTTTTTTTTTTTTTTTTTTTTTTAATATTGTTACTGATTGAATATGTATAGGAAAATATAGAAGAAAGTCTTGTGGTGGCCACAACATACTAGTTTTACATGTGGTGCCACCTGAAAATTTCTTATGACGATAATTTTTGAATTACTGATTTAAATTAAACTGGAACTGGAGAATGAACTTATCATACAAATATACTGGATGATTTCGATGGGCAAGTTGTTTTGTCATTTTGTTTCCAAGTTGCAGCACCTTAGACTGCCACTTGAAAATTTGTTATCACGGTAACTTTAGAAATACTTAATCAATTCAAATCAAAGTTGAAAATTGGATTTATCATTCAAACAACAAAAATCTAGAAAATTGACGTAACTCGTGAACCAATCACGTTGTTGCGTCCATCTTTGGTATATCGATAATAAGTATTTTCTCGCCAAAAGTCGCCATAGTAGAAAATTCGCCAAATTTGGCGCCAAATCTATTACCTGCGTTACTGGATCTTTTTAATGCGTTTTTAAGGAAAAATTAGGCTATTTTAATGCTAAAACAAACTAGAAATGCAGAAAACTAACATTTTTATCGATTTTTATCCTCTTTGAAAGAATTTCTACAAAAAGAAATTTTTTTCAAATTTGCAGTGGTATCTTAGACGAGCAACTTTCTCTGCCATTTTGATCCAAGTGGCAGCCACTTAATTTTTCAACACGATGACTTTTGAGATTTTAAATTAATTCGAACTATATGTGTACAGTAGACTTATGTCACAAATACATTTCATATATTTGTCAACTTAACCCATCATTTTGTTTCCAAATGCCGGCCACTTGAAAATTTTAAATTCACATAAAAATGTATTTATGAACCGATTTGCTTAAAACTCCATATGTGCGTAGTCTACATCAATATTTCTACCAAGTGCATTAATAATTTGTTGCCGCCGTTTTGAATTAAAATGACGGGTGCTTGATAAGGAAAAAGAAATCAACCTACCCTTCCGAATAAGCCGGAAGGACTTGTTTTAACATTGAATTTATTTTTTTAATTTGTTTATCTATTTTTTCCCCCTTGTCTTTTAGCATTGAATTAATGGGTTATTGTTTGTTTATTTTTCTCTCATCTTTTAGCATTGAATTATAAAGGTTATTTTTTATTTATTTTTCTTTTTTCTCCATTTAAAACTAAACGTAATTTTTATTTGAAAACAAAGCTTAATTTATTTGTTGTAATTAAAATTACACATTAAAAAGAAAAAAAAAACATATAATTTTATAATAATTATAAGATGAAAACTTTTTTATAAACCATGTTTTTAAATTTTCTGTTGGATCATAGCTATAGAACTAACTATATTAGCACTTTATCAATGCGTATTGTTACGAAATTGTAAATAATTGTATTTATTTTTGTATAAATTCTTCTTTCAAAAAGAGGCTTAGTAAATTGATAAAATGTCCATTTTCTGCCTTTCCAGCTCTTTTTCGCTTTTAAAAACGCATTAAAAAGCTCCAATAGGCAGTTAATGGCTTTGGCGACTTTTGGCGAGAAAATCCTTATTATCGATATACCAAAAATGGACGTTGGTTAATGAGTTACGGGAAATTTCCCGACCATTCTGGGTTCGGCAGAGATGTATAAAAGCAGCTCCAGCGCGCCAAGCCCAGAACAGTTCTCAGTCAGTTTCGTCAATGCTTGCAGAGCTATTGAAGGAGTTCTGAGCCTCTTTGAATGAGATTTGCTTTATGTGTTATTGCTATACAGTTTGTACTGTAGATTTGCTGTTGACAGCTGATACTCAGTTTATAGACCTGTATTCTTCTGGAATTTTCTGTAAATGAAGCTCCTGAATTTTTGCAAGTTTTCTTTTGCATAACTTTTCTTATTTACTTTCTTCTGTATTCGATAGATGAAAGTACTTCCTTCTATATTCAATAGAAGAAAGTATTGGATGCGTAAATACTTTCGACTTCCGGTTTTAGACGGATTTACACGTTTTGAGAGGTCCAGAACACGATTTGACCATTTTTAGAAAATGTCTGTCTGTGTGTGCATGACAAACATTTTGTGGCGATTGTATCTCGGAAACAATTGCACAAAATTACATATTTTATTTGTAAATGCACCTTGACCTAAATTAGTGCCTATCAACTTTTGGTAAAAATCGTCTTACAGGTCTGCGTTGTCATGCTGCTTTGTCTAAATTTTTAACATGGTGGTATAGGACAAAATTTTGTATAAATGTGCATAAAGAGTCATAATAATCATAATAAGTTTAATAATCATTATGAAATTTAAAAGAATTATTTGTAATAGAGATAGTCAACTGGGAAAAAAAATAATCGTGTGTGTAGCAGCCTCCCCTTTCCCCCCCCCGGGGGGGTGAAGTCCCCCCTCGAGGGGAGTAAATTTTCATGATGGGTATCTTTCAAAAGAGCTCGCCAATACCTTTAAAACGAGTGGTTGAACTATCAATCTGCGATAATTTAAAATAAAGTTATCGTTTTTTTTTTTTTTTTTTTTTTATGTAATATTGACAATATATAATTGACTTTTTTTGGATATTTAGTGTTATACTACTTCTCTAATATGGAAATCGTCTGCATTATCATGGAAGATAATTTTTTTAACAAATAATTTAATTATTTTTACTGAGTGAATTTGTATAGGAAAATATAGAAGAAAGTCATGTGGTGGCCACAACATACTAGTTTTTTATTGTTATTGTTATCATGTCCAGGAAAGCTACCTAGGAATTGAAATTAATTCTAGATGGCCATATGGTTAATAATGTATTTTTTCTAAGCTAAATATTCATTGCTTGTGTTTTGTTATATTGTTTAACTCTTGCCTGTGTCACTTAAATTAAAAACAAGTAATTTTAGGTAAGTAATTTTTAATAAACAAGTAATTTTTAAACAACAACAAATTTTAATAAACAAGTAACAACAATTTTTAATAAGCAAGTAATTTTTTAAAAATGTTGTATTTTGAAGTTAATATGTTAGTAGGAAAAATTGATCAAAATTGATAAGTTTTACGAAATGCTGCGTGTGAAAGTTGTCTGTATAATTTTAAATGAACTTTTGAACTTAATAACAGACTTGAAATCTATATAAATGTATTGTATAATAACGAAACGGGGGTTTGAGGGAGGGTCCTCCTCACAAATTATTTGTCAAATAAATCTGTTCCGAAGCCTAATTTGAATTGTTTTAACATAGGTTTACACAACAGTACTCGTTTTCTTACCCCCTAATCTCCAATCTGTATTTATAATATTAAAATTCAGCGTAAGAGAAAGTCATGTGAGTGACACACCAGATTAATTAAGTAAATTTGTCAATTATATGCATAGCAAGGCAGACAAAGCGCGTAGTTCAGACAACATTGCACATTATATTCTGCTAACCTAACTATCAAAAGTGACACATAAGCATAAGAATTGATATTAAAAAATAAAATAAAATAAAATAAAATTATTATGGCTTATCATTCCAATGGTATTGACATTTTTATGTATGTGAATGGAATCCAGTTGCATAAAAACCAAATGCAAATACCTGTTTTTAACTACTGTGTGCTCTTAAAAAACTGAAATTTTCATGTGTACTAGGAAAGGGGACTGCCGGATATCCGGATCCGGTAAATTAAAAAAATATCCGGAATGCCGGATATCCGGAGCCGGTCCATCCTAGTTAAAATAATAATAAAAATTGATTAATTTTGCTAATGGTTTAGTTTTTAAGAAAGCGGAAACGGTATTTTCGATTTAAAAGAACAAATTGGAATTACAATTATTAAAGAATATATTAAATAAAGCTATATATATAAAAGAACACTTCCTGAGTAAGTGAGTGAGGGGGTGATCTATCAACGCCCAGACCAAACCCCTGGACCTAGAAGCATGAAATTTTGTGACAACGTAGGCATCCACTAAGAAGGGATTTTACAAAATTCGCCCCCCAAAGGGGAGAGGGGGGGCAAAACGTGATTTCACAAAATCCTTCATATCTCAAACAAAAAAACAGATATCCGTAAAATTTTTGCTTTAAAATATAGCTAATACAAATGTCAAAAAACCAATTTCTGGAATTTTCAAAATTTGGTCCCCAAAAGGGGCGGGGGGGGGGGACAAAACGTGATTTCACATGCGTAAAACGTGATTTCGCATAATCCTATATATCTCAAACAAAAAAATAGATATGCGTGAAATTTTTGCTCTAAAATATAGCTAATGTAAATATCTAAAAACCAATTTCTGGAATTTTAGAAATTCAGCCCCCAGGTGGGGCAGCAAGGGGGGGAGGAGGGCTAAGGGGCAAAAACAAATAGAAATACAGTTAGGGCGTTCAAAATTGATACAGATAGGTTTTAGAGGCCTGCAAGTCGAATGAGGATATTTTCGATTGTGTAAAGTTATTAGGAGGGGGGGGGGGCAAAAAATAAAAATACAGTTAGATCGTTCAAAATTGACATATAGAGGTTTTCGATACCTACAAATCGATTTCGGATATTCTTGAATTTGTAAAATTATTAGGAGGGGCGGGAAGGGGGGTGGGGGGCTATGGGACAAAAACAAATAGAATTACAGTTAGGCCGTTCAAGATTGGTTCAGATAGGTTTTAGATGCCTGCAAGTCGAATGTGGATATTTTCGAAAGTGTAAAGTTATTAGGAGGGCCGGGAAAGGGGGAGGGGAGAGGGGGGGAAATAAAAATAGAGTAAGATCGTTCAAAATTGGTATATAGATGTTTTCGATACTTACAAATCGATTGCGGATATTTAGGAATTTTTAAAATTATTAGGTGGGGTGGGAAGGGGGGGGGTTATGGTCAAAAACGAATAGAAATACAGTTAGGCCGTTCAAAATTGGTACAGATAGGTTTTAGAGGCCTGCAAGTCGAATGGGGATATTTTCGAAAGTGTAGTTGTTAGGAGGGCCGGGAAGGGGGGGGGGGGCAGAGGGGCAAAAAAAAAAAAAAGAAAATAGAGTTAGATCATTCAAAATTGGTACATGGAGGTTTCCAATACCTACAAATCGATTGTGGATATTTTCGAATTTTTAAAATTATTGGGAGGGCGGGAAGGCAAGGGAGTAGAGCGGCAAAAAAATGAAAATAGAGATATATCGTTCAAAACTGGTGCATCGAGGTTTTTGATACTTACAAATCGATCGCGGATATTTTCAAATTTGTAAAATTATTAGGATAGACAGGAGGGGGGGGGGGGCGAAGTGGGAAAATAATAGAAATAAGGGTTAGAGCATGTTGGGAATTTTTTTCCGAAGGCAGTGAGAACCCGGTGCGACATTTTTCCTAATCAGATTTTGTTTCTCTTTTTTTTTCACGTGATAAAAATTAATGCAATTTTGAGAATTCATTATAGTGATTCATTTAAAAATAGGGACCAGCGAAGCGGGCGTTGCCTGCTAGTTATAACATAATATAGAAAGACCTAATTAAAGGGTTGAACTGAAGTACACTGCTGTTTCTAAAAAATGCAACACCATGAAGAAATCATCAGAATTCAATGAAATTTGCAGCAAATGTCAATTATAGGATTTTATGCAAAATAGCAAAGTTTCAGAGCCACCGTGCATGCGTTGCGTGCGCAGCGCCCTCTGAACTGATGCTTAAAGCGTATAAATAGAGGGCTGTAGTGAAACGTTGAAAATAATTAATGATTATTTGTTAATGACGAACGTTTAATGAGACCTAAGTATGCCTCCACAACGAAAAAGGAGAAAATCCAACAACTTATGGAGTTTGAACGGGGAGGATTATCGGCCTTCGAGAAGAAGGATTTTCCTATCGCGCAATAGCAGCTCGTGTGCTGCGGAACAGTTCCACAGTGATGCGAGTTTGGAAGCAGTGGACCGACGAGCACCGAACAACTCGAAAAAACTGGCAGTGGGCGACGGAAGGTGACGTCAGCTCGCGACGATCGACACCTGCTGCGCATGGCGGTGAATGACCGTACAGCTTCCTCCAGGCAGTTGGCAGCACGTTGGTCTACTGCTATAGGTGTACTAATGTCGGCTTCGTCAATTCATCGACGTCTGCTGCACCATGAACTGCGTGCTTTATACAGGAGCCCTCTCACGGCAAACCATCGACGGCTGCGTCTGCAATGGGCTCATGAGCACAGAGCCTGGAAAGCTGATTGGCACCAAGTTGTCTTTTCAGATGAATCACGCTTCAATTTGTGGGACCATGATGGCCGTGTTTATGTTAGACGCTGCCTTCCAGAGTGCGTTATCGAACAACATATTGACCGAACACCCGGAGTTATGGTCTGGGGTGCGATTTCGTATTATGGACGATCCAATTTGCTACGAATTGAGGGTAATCTCAATAGCAACAGGTACATCCGTGAAGTGCTACAGCCCGAAGTCGTTCCCTTCTTTCAAGGCATCCCTGGAGCTATCTTTCAGCAGGATAATGCACGCCCACATGTTACAAAGACTGTTCAAGAGTTCTGTTCAGCCCAACACATGCAACTTCTTCCTTGGCCTGCTTATTCGCCGGATAGGTCGCCGACTGAGCACGTGTGGGATTTGGTTGGTCGGCGTCTCGCTCGTGATCCGCGTCCTGCCGCTTCAAATGACGAACTTTGGCTGCGCATACAAGCAATGTGGAATTCTCTTTAACAAGCAGACATTCAAAATCTGTTTGACTCCATGCCACGTCGCATATAGCAGCACTTATTGCAGCGCGTGGTGGCTACACCAAATACTGATTTCGGACACTTTTAATTTTATTATTATTATTATTATTTATTTATTTTATTTTTTATTTTATTTATTTATTTATTTTTATTTATTTTTGTTTTGAAAATTTCGTCATTTATTTGTACCAATACAAGTCGTTTGTGCATTAAATTTCATTTATTTCTGATGATTCCTTCATGGTGTTGCATTTTTTACAAACAGCAGTTTATTTCTGGTCAAAAAGGAAACAGTGTGACTGACCTACTGGCTACCTTTCGAGTCTGTTTCAGTATAATATAAATTATTATATTATAATGTTTTTTTTTTAATTAGCATCTTTACATTTCTTTTATTATGAATGATAAATTTACATGGTTTAGCTTAGAATTTATAGCTCAGAGGACTTCGAGATAGATTATTTTAAAGTTATTCCTTAGTTTTTAATTTTAGACTCCCCCTCCCCCCCCCCTTAATATTACACTTGCTGTTTTAAGACAAAAGCGTACATCTGTCACTTGTGAACTCACTAATCGAATATCTTTAAAACGAATGACTGAATGTAAACAGCGTTCACACAAAAAATGAATAGTTTAGAAAGTTCTTTCCAAAACGTATATACAATGTACATGTCTTTTTTTTTTAATTGATCAGTTTTTTTGGCGCTGACACAGGTGTCGTGCCCTTAGCGACCGTGCCCTTAGCGGAACGTGCCCTTAGCGGAATGGGTGAAAGGGAAGAAGGAGAAATAGAAGAAGCCGTGCCCTTAGCGGAAATGAAATAAGAAGGTGTGCATGTGGAAGATAGAAATATGTTATTCAAATGCACAAAATAATGCTTTCTATAGAATGTAGTATGATTAGCATTAGAATTACAGAGTCACGCAAAAATATTCAGTTACACTGAGGGTTATTATTAGAAATTTTCTGAATTGCATTTTCTTTTACATTAAGCGTTTATTCGACCAATTTTTTAAATGTGAATATGATTTGAATTAGTGTATTTGTCTATTCTACTGTCCGTTTGTCCGCCTCCAGCGCCCATAAATATTTTAAGAATTTTTTATTTTTACTCTCTTCTATATTCAATAGAAGAAAGTATTGGATTCGTAAAAATTTTAGACTTCCGGTTTTCGGCGAATTTACACGTTTTGAGAGATCTAGAACACGATTTGACTATTTTTAGAAAATGTCTGTCTGTCTGTGTGTGTGTGACAAAAATTTTGTGGCATCTGTATCTCCGGGACTACTGCTCAGAATTGCATATAAATTTACATGTAGATGCACCTTAAGCTAAATTAGCGTTATGAACTTTTGATGCCAACCGCTCAACAGGTGACACTGCTATACAGCGATTTCTACAATTTAAGTGGAAGTTATATATCAGGTTCTATTGCGTATAATCAATAAAAACCTTGGTATGAGAGAAGGCCATCATGAGACATTATGCTGATTCAGTTTGAATGCTTATGGACCGACAAGTGGTGCTGCTATACAGCGATTTCTACAATATAAGGGAAAGCTATATCTCAGGAATTACTGCACAGAGTTCCATATAAATTTATATGTTGATGCACCTTAACCTAAATGAGTATCTGTCAACTTTTGATGTCAACCGCTCCACAGGTGGCGCTGCTATACAGCGGTTTCCAGAAATGAAGGGGAGGCTATATCTCAGACTCTATTGCGTATAACCAAACAAAACATGATGTATGTGAAGGCCATCGTGAGATATTATGCTGCTTCAATTTGGGTGCTTACCACCCAATAGATGGCGTTGCCATACTGCAAATTTCCTCGACAATGTGAAAGCTGTATCTCAACTTCTATAGCACATAACTTCACGAAACTTGATATGTGACATAACTATTATAAAAATGCATTTTTTAAGATGTCATTTATGGACAATAAAACAACTGTCTTTCTTTGGATATTTAGTGTTAGTTTTCTCTAAGATAAAATTTTTTTATTTGCACTTAGGTAATTTGTATAGGAAAATATAGAAAAAAGTCTTGGGGTGGCCACAACTTACTAATTTTTACTTTTATTTTATTTATTTATTTATTTATTATTATTATTTTAATAATATGTGCTATTCAAATTCATTATTGAATATTCCCTACTTAAAATGGCTCTAAAAGAACCTATGCCACTGGTTTGTGTACATGAACATCCAAAAAATACCAATGAATTGCGCTTTATGGGAGACATTTTTGTAAATCATATTTAAATAATTTCATGAAAAAATCATAAAGAAATTGAAATTTATTGTTATTATGCTAAGAAAATGTTTTCTAGAAACTATAACATATTTAACCTCCAGATTTACAGAGCTACCCAAAATTGTTACAATACATTAAGGGGTTCAAATAGGAAATTAAGAGCAACATTTCTGTTTGCGTTAAGCAATTTTAACACTTTCCAATAATGTTTCAGAGTGATTATGAATTCAGTTAGTCTTTCTGTCTGTCCATTGTGTGATAATACAGAGAACATAGAATGTTATACGATACAATGAGTAAGTACAGTTGGAAAATGCTGATAATCAATGTGTACCTCCTGATTTTTCGTTTTTGTTTTCGTTTTAAAAGGTCTAATGCTAAATTATATTTTCAAAAACATAATAAAATCATAAAATGGCTGTAATGTACGTTTTTGTATGGAGTACCGTGATTCATTAAACTTTATATGGTTACAGACCACCGTTCTCTCAAATAACGGATATTCTACAGTAAGCATACCTGTTTTTGCGACAGGTTACTTCTGAAGCAAAATACAGCCAGTGCTAAATGCGAATTGAAGAGTTCTTTTATTTATTTATTAATTTATTTTGAAATTTATTATAGATTTCCGCTAAAGGCACGTATGCTAAAAGCACATCACCGAGGGGGGATAACATTTCCGCTAAGGGCACGGGTTTATGGATTTCCGCTAAGGGCACGGTCGCTAAGGACACATCCCCCTGACACATTGGCTGTACCTCGCTATCAGAAACACGTTTGAAAAAACTGTATACATAGTGAGATTTTTGAGGCAGATCTGACGAGAGTTGCCGACAGTGGAAATCGGGTAGACGATTCCGAGCACATCTTTTTCAGCTGTGGGAATGTGGCGTCACAAACACCAAGAAGTTCGGCATGTTCTTTGCAAGGTCTCTCATCAGGGCCTGATTATCCAAAAGGCTCAGGAAGCACAAGCTTCCCCTCTAAAATTTAAGAGGGGCCCCATAAGGATTAAAAACAGGGTCTTGAATTTTTTGTTTCCTATTTTCACACTGAAATTGAATTTTTTCTGAGAAAGGTTGCCTAAAACAAGACAAAACACTCACTATTTCGGGAAAAATCTATTATTTAACCTCAAAAATCTGAATGTTCTTAATTAAAAAGTTGTATGATTTTAATGTTCTGTGTAGAAACCACCCAGATGTATGAAAAAAATAATAATTATAATAAACGCACACTATAGCATTTTTATATTACAATATGTAACAGGTAAACAAGATTTTCCGAAATGAAAGGGGGCCCCGAAAGGATGCTGAGCTTCCCCTAGCTTCAGAGCTTAACCGGGCCCTGTCTCTCATTAGAGTTGAAAAGTGGTTCTTGATTTGTCAAACCGACTGCTCACAGAGCAATATTGGATGCGATCCACTGTGTGTAAGGGCGCTCATTTTTGGTGAGTGATTCAATAGGAAATCGCCTTTCTTAAGGCATCCCCGCCGATATTCATTCAAATGCGAGTCCGTCCCCGTAAAGCACTTTCGTTCTTTCGTCGAAAGGAGAAAGAAAAAATTGTAACAAGGATGAGATTTTTTCTTCCGACGTCAGAGTAACTCCTTTCGCAAGAAAAGCCTCGAAAAACTCGGTTAAAAATTAGGTTTGGCGTCGTCGCGTAGAAAATTAAGACAATGGCGTCCCCCTTCTAATTACTCTGACAGCAGAAGGTAAAGGGGGAAGAAAAAAAAGAGAGAAAGATACGGACTCCTGTCACGTGATAACCCAAAGGTGTGCACAATGGGCCGCTCTTCCGATAATGGCTTTGTTAATGAACGGCCATAAATAAGGCAGCCCTCGGTAATAGCCGAGCCATTAGGAAGCGGGGCGAAGGAAGACGCTGCTAAAGTGGTTTTCTCCACTCCCTCCTCCTAATGGGGGCACTTCATCAGGAGGCCCCGGAAACAATAGGGCCCTTGCGGAAAGTGGAGAAGAGGGGTCTGCTATGCCATAACAACCGAAAAACGGTATCAATTAGAGGAAGAAAAGGCCAATGAAGGATGCATTATAATAAGCGAAAGAAAAAAAAAAAGCCGGCTCTCTTCATTAAGGTCCTCTTGTTATCTACCGTTATGGATGGCCTTTTATTGGGCAAAGATATTAGCATACGCATCATCCAAAATTATGAATGAAAAAGGTTTCTTCTAATAACTGGAAATTGAATCGACGGTGACTTATATATATATATATATATATATATATTGGGCGTGCAGCATTTTTTGTGTCGGTTACTATCTTTCGCAATGACGCACATGGAATCAACCATTGAATGTTCCTATCAGAAGATTTCTTGATTACTAACTGAATTAAACTTAAGAGAGCAAGGGAAAAAAAAAAAAAAAACTTTAACACTCTTTAACAGGACTTAGCGCCTATCCACTTTTGGTGCTAGTCGCTCAACAGGTGGCGCTGCTGAACAGTAATTTGCGCAATTTAAGGGAAAGCTACACCTTATCTTCTGTTGTGTACAATCGAACAAAGCTTGACAGGAGAAAAGGCCATCACGAGACATTATACTGATTCAATTTGGGTGCATGTCACCCGTTGCTGGTGCTGATATACTGCCAATTTCCAAGAGAAGGGGAAGGATGCCATTTGCCAACACCCACTTCACATTTCGCGGACGCTTTGACGTCACGGAATTGAGTCCTATGTCCACTCATGTTTCCCTCTCTTTCCACATTCATTTTCAGTCTTTCTTCCAGCGAAGTCGCGTATAGGCATCTTCTATAATTAGAATCTGCACGTGTTGCATATAAATAGCTTAAAAATATTATAGTTTTAAAAAATTAAAGAACACGCTTTTACAGAAATGTGAACTAAAAAGCACAAAATATCTTAGTATTAAAATGCAGGGTAAGAGAAAAATCGTGTAAGTGACACACCATACTATTTACATACATTTAAATCTTTAATTAAAATAACTTAGAATTAAACAAAAACCATTTTTTAAAAAATCTTTCCCGACTGGGCTCGAACGCTTTAGGTTCGTAGCGCGGAGCTATACCTCAACGCCACGCCGCTCACGTAGGGAAAGTCTTTTTTTACAATATAGATTTTTTGTTTGCTCCCAGAGCGGTTACAAACATACATACAGGTGAAGCTAATAAAAGCGTGTTAAAAAAAGACACTCCATTGTTTTAATTAAAAAAAGGATTATACCTATTAAGGTAAGAGTTTTACCTTGACCACTGTAATCCTAAAATTCCTTTGTATTCTTAAAAATTTGTATCGGTTGCTTCACAAATTTTGAGTTGATTTTAATAATAATGAAGCGCATGTTTAGACTTACTGTGAAATTTAATGCAGAAACTTCATGAAGCTTTTTATAAGTAGTTCCTTTATCTTAATATAGTATTATTATTTCAGGTTGTTTTTGTGTATTTGTTATTATTAGTTTATTTTAAAATATTTTAGTATAGGTATGAGTGTGTGCGTTTCTGAATTATTAATTCTTTGAAATATCACTCTCATTTTCTGCAGCTTCGTCCCCTGTAGCAGAAGCTGTGCAGCGCGGCAGCGAACGCTGCAGATTTTTTAAAGCTCTGCAGATTAAGTCAACATCTTAAAAGGAAAGGTCAAGCTTAAAATATAAATATAATAAACTCCATATGCCTTTAGATTACTGTAGTTGTTGGATATTATTATTTTACTTTCTTTGTAAATTCAAATTTAACATATTTTAATAAATTCCTAATACATCTATTGATATTAAACTTGGTCTGGTATTCCTGGATCGCAGACAAATTTTGTTTTGCTGCAGATAGATACAGATTTTTTTTTTTTCTGCCGGGGCTTCGTCATTCCTTTGTTGAGTGTCACAATAGACTGGTGAAATAAGTTATTCTAATGATTGATTATTTTAAGGAACTTACACAATACTAGTTTCGAAAACAAGCATAAAGAACTGTTTTGTTAAGCGCAAGAAGAAATCATACATGTATTGCTTAAAAGAAATATAATTTGTATTTCAAATTCAATGCTTAACCACTCGTTCTGAAATTTCAACTTTTTAATAGGAAGTATTAAATTTCCAAAAGAAAAATAATACTGTTCTAACTTAACTGTTTATGCCTCTAAATATTCTTTCATGCAATTCAAAATTGAGGGGAAAATTTATATGAATGATATGTTGCGTTTATTATTTTTGTCGTAACTTATTTTTAAATTAAGATTGAAAACTATAAAAAGTTTAAAATTAGAAAACATTTCACGTGTATATATAATATATAAAAGGGAACAAACCACTTTAAAAAACACGTAGCATCATCAGGTGTAATTGCGATACATAGAACCAGCAATATATAAACAAGAGAAGTTCAAACGGTTTAAAGTTACGGTTACAATAAAAAGTTATGGTTACAATATATATATATATATATTTTTTTTTTCCGCGTTGTACTCATAGAGGAGAAAAAATACTGAAAAAAAAAAAAATATATTGTAACCGTAACTTAAAAATTTTTTTTATTGTAACCGTAACTTTAAACCGTTTGAACTTCTCTTGTTTATATATTGTTGGTTCTATGTATCGCAATTACACCTGATGATGCTATTGTTATAATGGCGAAAAGCTTTGTGTCGTTTTTATTAAAAATATTGTATCTACGTGTTTTTTAAAGTGGTTTGTTACTTTTTATATATTTCTAAATTGTTTGTTTTTATTCAACATATTGCATTATTAAAAATGACAAAGTTTAATTTTAATTTTACCGTAATAAGCTGATATTTAATAATAATAACACTATTGTTTCAATGTATTGTTTAGAAAAAATTAAATAAATAAAAGTAAATAGTTTACATTCATCTTTAAAATATTGAATCTTACATTGAAAATTATAGGATGAATTAGTAATTATTTTAATGATATGTTAACTATGTTTCCTTTTGAACTATTTATCTAAATTTTGCTTTAAAATGTCTGTGTTGAATGGGGAAATTTTTAGTATTACTTTAATAAGTTCAAAATTTTAATAGCCTTTATAAAGTGCTAAAAATTGCAGGGTGAAGTAACTCTTTAATTTTGTAATGCTGAAGTTTTTAGGTATTTACAATGAGTGGTTAAGTTATTACATGTCTTAAAAATCAAAAAATTGCTAAATGATCTAATTTCTCATTCATTATTTTCTTCCATGCCTTAAATGCTAAACTATTATTTATATTTTTCCTTTCATAAAAATCGATTTGCAATTTTAATTAATTTAGAACAATTTAATATTTTGTTTTAGAATATTATTATTATTATTAGTATTTAGAAATTAATAATGTACCAATTATATAAAAGAAAATAACGTGTTTTGTGAATGTGTGTTAAAAAAACTGTTATAAATATCAGTAGCTTAGTTGAAAACATATATTATAGTTATAGGATGTACTATAAATAATACACAATAATTGTTTATTAATATGTAATTTCTTCGACTTTAAATTAAAATATTTAAATTATGTACTAAATTATTTGTATCTTTTCTTGTAAGAAATAATAAGTTTTTTAAAACATTGGCTATTTTAATATTTTTTTAATAAGAAATCTTTAAATTTATTTATTTAGTAGTAAAATAAGAAAAAATAAAAATAAAAAAAATTTTAAGAACACTTTTGAAGTAGATATTTAATGCATGTTTGAAAACTAACCAAATTGAAATTAAATATGTAAGTTTACATACATCTTAAATTTTTCACTTTATTGCCAGACTTATTTACAGTTATTAAACATTTGCTAAGTTATAATTAAACAAATTACATAATACGCTGAGATTTTGACTTAATAGGCAGAAACTGTTATCAATTGGAACATTATTTATTATTATTATTTAATCTGATAAATTTATTATGTAGAATATATGTGTTCAAATTTCAATAATGTATAATTAATGGTGGAAGAAAGTAAAATAAACAACATTACTGAAAAAATCAACATAAGGACTGTGATGAATGATATAGGTCATTTTCAAATAGGTATGACGCTTATTAATTTTAAATTTATTCAGCAATCTTTGCATGAGTATGATAAATTGGATGTACAAAAATGTTAGCAGTGAAAACATTTTTTTTTTTTTTTTTTTTTTTTTAATACAGTTTTTCATATTTTTTCCGCAGGTTTCTACGAATGTCTTTCATTAGTGATTTCACGGTCTCTTTTGGGACCCCCTTGATAGTTATAGGATCTTAATTATTTTTTTCATAGAGCCCAATATCTCTCACACTTTGGGACATTTGGTGGCTTTATGGTTTTTGGCGCGAAATTGATGGAATTTTGTTTCATAAAATTCGTTGCATTTTTTTAATAATGAGCTGTGGCTAAATCGGGCCAAAATAATGTAGACATGTCATGTTTTTTTTTTAAAAAAAGACAGCAAACGCTTTCTGAGACATTCATTTACATACATTTCTTGATCAATTGCACCTTCCGTTACAAATGGCTTACTGTTATCTCCACACTGACAAATAGCGATCCAAACAAGATATTTTTTTCCAAAAATTTCCAAACTAATGGATGTCTCTGATTCAGGCAGATGTTCAGAGTTCTTTTTTGTATAATTTTGAGGGCCAGGAAGAGTAAAAAAGTCAGTTTTGACATAGGTCTCATTGTCTAAAATCCAATGAAACTTATTTTTGCTTGCATAATCATACAATTTTCTAGCTTTTAGTTTCATATATTTTTTTGTTTTTCTGTCACTTTAGGTATTTTTTGTTTTTTTATACTTTCTTTCAATCGTTTTTTGTCTCTCTGAGCCATTGATTCATTTGTTCCACATTTTTTTGCCACATCTCTGACTGACATTCCTCGATTTTGACGTAGTGTTCTTGCTATATTTTTGTCAAGTTGAATATCATATGCTCCACATTTTTCTTTACAACGAGATTTCCTTTTCGTTGACAATGTTTCATTAAATCTATATACTCTATTTACAGTACTTCTGGGGATTTTTAAGTTTTTAGCAATGCCATGGTTTCTGTGGATTCTTTAAGAATTCGGCAACAATCCTTTCTCTGCGTTCGTCTTCCTTTTTCTTAAACTACTGTAATTTATAGTATAAATATCATGAACTTGTATTCTCCAAGGTACACGTTTATGCAAAATTTTTTCCTTATTCTCCCATGTTAAGAAAGTCATAAATTTCTAATAACTTATGAAGGTTTTGAAACAAGAATATTGAAAACAAATAAGGTTCTTGGCCAGTGTTATGATATTTTGAAGCTGGTCCGATCTCTTTCAGATTAATTTATTCTTGAATTACACAGATTAACAAACTAACATTTATTAACACCCTACAGGCGGACAGCAAACGATTTTGTGTTTTGAGAATTCCTCAAAACGAATGAAAGCATTAAAAAAAAAAAAAAAAAAAAAAAAAGAAAGAAAGGTCAGGAAAATTTTCCCGAATTTGTAATTGCGCGAATTTATTATCCCCATTTGCTTCACTCTACTTATATTACACATGAAAATTGAATAGTTTTATATCTATAATATAGAAAAATGTTTCATAAGTTATGAGTGATGCGCGATTTTACTTTTTTTAAACTTTCATTCAATCATACTCTAACTCACTTTCATTTTACTTGGAAAAGAAATTTGTTTTAGATGCGTAGATGTAGAAATAAAGTAATTACGCATTTTCAAAATTGACCAATATCAATCGTCACAGTCCTTATATCCTCATTGAAATTCAGGAGCGATTTTACAATTTTTTATTGTTAATGTGTTATTCATTAGGTCACTTAATTTAAACTTCGCCAGAAATAACTGAAAAAAGAAGATTTAAATGACATGATGTATCTTATAAAAAGTGCATAAATACTTTGATGAGAATATTTTATTCCCTCTCTCCGTACACACACACACACACACATTTTTATTCATGATAGAAAATTAAATTTTCATACTATTTGTCAAAACAAGAGTATATTAAGGCAATTTAAATAACTGATATTTTTAAATCGAATATTAAATGTTTCTTCAAGAAGAAAAATCGGACTGAGCCGGTGCTGCATTTGCACGGTAAAAATTCACTTCCGTTGGACATTTCTTGTAAAACCTCTCGGAGATGATGATAGTCTGCTCTGCATTCATGGTGGAAAAAAATAAATAATTTGTATCGCATGAGTTTGTGTAAGAAAATATAGAATGAAGTTTTGTGATGGCCACAACATACCAGTATTTTTATAGATTTTATTATTGATATTCATTAAATCATTATTTAGAAGGGCGGATTCTTCAAATGGTATCGGATAATTTTCTGACCTCATGTTGGAGTTAAAATCAGATTTTGGATAGCGGGCGGCAGTAATGCATTTTTGAAGTTTACTAGGGATGCAATTATTTCCCCGCTCGAACAATTTGTCTGAAATGAATAGAGTTTGGTACTATCACACTGCGTGGGAAAGGCTCCTTGTTTGAAATTTATTCAATTCCATCAAATAATTTAAATATGTCAAATTTTAATAAATAACCCAGGAAAGTATTTTGATTGTTATTATTTAGTAATTAAATCTAAACATAATGCTGTAGTAATTAAATGTAAATAATTATAAGATAAAAAAAACTTTTTGTAAACCATGTTTTTAAATTTTCTGTTGAATCATAGCTATAGAACTAACTACATTAGCCCTTTATCAATGCGTATTATTACGAAATTGTAAATAATTGTATTTATTTTTGTATACATTCTTTCAAAGAGGCTTAGTAAGTTGATAAAATGTTGATTTTCAGCATTTCCAGCTCTTTTTCGCGTTAAAATAGCTTATACATTTATGTAAATATAATGCTTAAAATCTATAATAATAAAAGATGTCTGTCTGTCTGTCTGTCTGGGCGTCTATACGTTCAGCCCCTACTGAACACAGAAGTGCAACATTTGACATACGGGTGCTCAGAAGCTTTCCCTAGGGGATAGTGAAAAAATAATTTAAAAATTTTAGATAGTTATGGAGATATTAATTAAAATGTCGAGCTATGTCTAATCAAAAAGCGATCTCAATGACTGAGAATTCACCGCGATTGCATAAAAATAGATATTTTAGCGGAGTTAAAAGCAGAGAAAGTGGAAAATAAATTAGAAATATTAGTTCGATCGTTACGAATTCGGTACCAAATGAAAGGGGCGATTTTTCCAAATCTAAGAGTGCAAGCGGCTTATCGATACAACAATTACATTTTTTAAATTAACTAAAGTATGAAATTTAGTTGGCAACATCATTTCATCTGCCAGACGACTGACTGCGATGAAAAAGGAAATAATTGTAACCGATGAAGATATCACGTGTTTTATAGTGGGGGGGGGGGGAATTGCAATTTTCAAACTTTTTCAAATTTTCATTCACGTTACATTTAAATTAATATCTAGCCTAGACAGCATATTTATTATAAAACTATTGCTCAATTTTAATGAAAATATGTGAATAAACAAAAAATTACATTTTTATTGGAAAAAGATTTTTTCTTTTATATTTTGAAGTATTTTAAATTGAGGTATGCCGTTGAAAATTCGCAGTGTTTGGTTTTAATGCCCGATAATTCGATTGTGAATATTTTTGAAAGTGTAGAATTATTAGGAAAGGCTTGAGAAGGGTGGGGGGAAGAGGCAAAAATTAAAAACAAAGTTACAGCGTTTGAAATTGCTATTATTAGGTTTTAAGGCAAGATTAATCGATTGCTGAAATTTTCGAGTGTAGAAGGGAAAGAAGGGGGGGGGGCGAAGGGGCAAAAAATACAGAAAAGGAACGGGAGTTACGGAGAAAACAACGGAAAACCCAGACTGCCTTTATTCTTTTATATTTTGCAGAGTTTCGAATTCCAATTTCCGCGCACATTTCGTACTAAGGATTTTTAACGTTATATAGCCCGAAATTACGCAACTTTCGGAGAAAACCATGGATAAGTCGGACACAAATCTTTTTATAAAAATGTTTATATTACCTTTGTATCTCAGCTTCTAATTAACATAATTTCATATATATTATGTCTTTTTAAAAATTATTTCAACTGGAATTGAAGAGTATATGTTGCAAATCTCTGTCGCCAGAGGGCGCTTTGATATTTTAATAATTTAATATCTGGAATTCTAATTATGATTAAACTACTTATAACACATCATTTGAAATATTGCGGACTTTTAAACTGATATAAGCCGTTGAATTCCGTACGGGACTTTCAGAGAAAACCACAAAAAAGCGAGAACACCTTTATTACAATATCTCCAATTCTAATTATGATGCAGGCTTTCGAATTCCGATACTCCACTCACATTTCGTATTAAGGGTTTTAAACACTAATTAGCCCGCAGTTACGCAAGTTTCAGAGAAAACCCACGAAAAAAATATACACGATTTTTTTATAACAATGCTTATATTACCTTTGTATCTCAGCTTCTAATTAACATAATTTCATAGGTAAAATATCATTTTAAGTCATTGAAATTAAAGAGTACATATTGCAAATCTATGTCGCCAGAGGGCGCTTTGACATTTTAATAATTCGATATCCCTAATTCTGATTACCAGTAAATTACTTATATGGAGAAGATTGGGAAACCGTAGGCCTCACAGGGTTGCGGATTTGCTACGATAAGAATTTTCAAAGGTCCTTTACATGGTCAGTGAACATTCTGTTTCATATCATGAAACGTAAAGCGGCGCCTCAGTCGCCACAGAGCGGAAATTTGCTACAGTTAAAATTTTCAAAGCTATTCGCGGTAGGAGCGAGGAAGCTGTTGTAAGTTCTAAAACGGGGGTAAGGCGTCGCAGGCGCCACCGAGCTGGACTTTGCTAAAGTCAGAATTTTCAAAGATCATAACATGGTGAGCGAACAGGCTGTTTCAGATATTGAAACGGAATAGGGCGCCACAGGCGCTACCGAGCGGTTAAATTTTCGATAAAGCTATTTTCACTGTATGCCAATAAGCTGTTGTAGGACCTGAAACAAGAAAAAGGCGCCGCGTGCTCCACCGAGCGGGAGTTTCGTAATGTCGGATTTTTCATGGATCGCAAACCAGCTGGTCGCCGAAGGCTTACTAGCTTAACCCCCTTGAACTGCAATTTATTTTCAGTCAGCACTGCTCATGCAGGCAATTTAATTTTCTTAGTTTTAAGAGGAGGAATTGATATAGAAACTTACGGTTTTGTTGCTCAAATAATTTGTTATTATTAAAAATAATATTTGTTTCACACATTTATATGAATGCTTATTGCTATATATACGTATAAGAACATAATGAGTGTCGGGAAATTCATGACGACCTGGACTCGTCATTTCAGTTCAAGGGGTTAAAAATTGTAAAACCTATGAATTGGATCAGTAATCATTTTTAGCATTTTTCATTACATTCATGTGTGTTGTGTACAAAAATATGCTTGAAAATTTGTGTTGTCGTTTATCGTAACTTGATGCTTGTTAATTGTTTTGTCCGGTATGTTTCTTAACTGCAATAATTTGATTATGCATATGTTTATTCACTGTCGTACACAGTGCGTCAAATAAGTTTTAAAACTGGTCCCAGAGCGCGTTCATTGCAGAAGTGAGTTTTTTTCGTGTTGATTTTTTAAGATGGAACAAAGAACTATGATTAAATTTAACGCAAAACTTGGTAAAAGTACTTCGGAAACATACCAACTCATGAAACAAGTTTACGGTGGCTGTTGTTTAAGTAGATCAAACGTTTTTTGGACGGAAGAGAGATGCGTTAGAAGATGATCAGCGTAGTGGAAGACCCATTTCATCTAGGACGCCTAAAATTATTGAGAAAGTACGAAATTTCGTAATCAACGATCGTTGATTACGATCCACCATCCTGCATGAAGCAAGCACCATGATTCGCACCATCCTGCATGAAGATTTGGGCTAAACAAAAGTGTGTGCTAAATTTGTTCCCCTGAACAAAAAGGCAACGAGAAGTGCACATTGCAGAGACATCGTTTCAGCCGCTGAAAACGATCCAAACTTCTTGAAGTCCATTGTTACAGGTTATGAAACGTGGTGTTATCAATAGGATCCTGAAACAAAGCGACAAAGTGCGGAATGGAAGTCACAAAATTCACCGCAAGCCAAAAAAAAAACAAGGGAAGTTCCATCCAAGGCTCATTACATTCATCGATAGTAAAGGTATTATCTACAAAGAATTTGTTCCAACTGGACAATTACAGGTGAGTATACTACTTAACTGTTTTAAAGCGTTTCGTGGCCAGAATTCGTCCCATTCGTCCAGACTATTGGACCGAAAGCAGTTGGTGTTTGTTACACGACAATGCACCCACTCACACCTCCCTTATTGTTCGTTGATTTTTGGCAAAAAATAATGTCTGTGTGTCGAACCATCCACCGTGTTCACCTGATTTAGTTCCGTGTGGCTACTCCTTATTCCCAAAACTTAAAATGAAGTTAAAAGGGTGTTATTTTGAGGATATTTCGACCCTGCAAGCAGCTTCGACGCGTGCTTTGCAGGCTATTCCACAAAGTGATTTACAACAGGCGTTCGATTCATTAATATTTCGCTGTAAAATGTGCACTGAAGCCGGAGCGACCTATTTTGAATAAAAAGCCAAAACAGGTATTAATTTCTTGTTTCCATTTCTTTTTACAGACCCGGTCTTAAAACTTATTGGACGCACTACATGACTACATCACTTATATAAAATAAATTTCTGCCTATTATAGTAATATATATATATATATATATATATATATATATATATATATATATATAAGATCAAGTGGACCCGACTCGTTGAAAACTAAACCCAGCCCGACCACAGGGGGAAAATTTCAGTCACCCCGATCTGCATTCGTAGAATCATGTCTGAAAATATCTCGTATTTTGAAGTTTGTTTTAACGACCGATAATGACTGAGTTTGAGTGGATACTTTATTTGCCTTTCTTATTCGATTAGTAATTTGGCAAGAATAATGACTATTAGTGAAGGGTGTGCTAATTTCTTTTCCAACCCGAAAGTGAAAGGCTTCTTCTTGTGTTTCTCTTCCGTGACTTGTTTTTCGCGTAAACGCTGAAATCTCCACGATCGAATGTTTTCGCAGAAGAAAAACTCCGGATTCTAAATCCGGAGATTATTCATATTCCTCTCGTTTCGTGAACCGCTTTTGCTTACGTTTACAGGATTCGATTCGAATCTACTCTCTGACACGGCAAAGAAGCGGGGTGCGCTCGCGTTTTATTTTAAAAATAATTTTGCAAAAATTCTTCCAAAATAAATAAAATTACATTTTACGTTTCTCCTCCGTTTGAATCTGGATTCATGTAATCGGTGGCGTGCCGATTTTGGACATAGTAGAGATCCCCTATCATTCTGTCATTCCTGGGCAGAAGGACTAGAAATACATTTAAACACATAAATAATATTAGTATATATATTTTTAAATAATCGTAGTTAGTTGTTTAAAGCTATGAAAGTTAAAATCTTTATCAAAAAGAATAAGGAGGATCTTTTCACAAACGTAATGCAAGAATAAACAATTCGAGGCTATTTGAAATGGGCTAAACATCGGGATGAAATAGCGAAAGTTATTGCTGCCAATAGAAGAGGTTCTTATAAATTTCCAGATTTATAAAACTTTTAAAGCAAAACAATGAAACTTGGTTTAAATTAGCTCATTTTTTACTTTCTCTTACCCATAAGGTAGAGAAAGTATTGTTTTGGGGTCAAATTTTCGAACGCGATATTTTGTTATATTTACACGTTTGAGGTCCCCTGAATACGAAAGTCATGTTTTTAGCAAATCGTCTGTCTGTATGTATGTCTGTCTGTCTGTCTGTCTGTTTGTTATCAGCATATCTCAAAAACAAATTATGGCAGAAAGTTCAAACTTGGTATTCTAAATGTGTATCATATAGGGATGCTACAGTAAGCTTTTCGTTAAGATCAAGCAAATGGTTCGACAATCAAGAGAATTCTAATACATTACGTCTATGGGGGAAATTGCAGAAAAGTAGAGTTTAACGTCTATAGACTGCACTAAACCAAATGAAACGAATATATATTTTTTGTAATAGAGATAGTTAACTGGGAAAAATTTTTTGTGTATGTAGGAGCCTCGCCTCCCCCCTCGAGGGGAGTAAATTTTCATGATGGGTATCTTTCAAAAGAGCTCGCCAATACCTTTAAAACGAATGGTTAAACCATCGATCTGCGATAATTTAAAACAAAGTTTTCGATTTTTTTTTACTTTTAACGAAAAAAAAAAAAAAAAAAAGAACTTAGGGAAAAAAAATCGTTTTTTTTTTTTTTTTTCCCCATCTTTTTAATGATGAGAATAAAATGGACTTTTTTTTTGGATATTTGGTGTTATACCACTTCTCTAATATCAAAATCGTCTGCGTTATCATAAGAGATATTTTTTTAAAATAATAATTTTAATAAATTATTTTTTAATAACGAATTAAATTCTATGTAAATGTAGGTGCATTAATGAAAGGGGGGAGGGGGTTGAGGGGGCGGTAGCCCCCCTCACACAGAACTAATTATCATATAAAACTCTTCAGAAGCCTAATATGAATTGTTTAACACAGGTTTACATAACAGTACTCGTTATCTTACCTTTTAATCTGCAACCTGTATTTATAGTGTTAAATTTCAGGGTAAGAGAAAGTCGTGTGAGTGACACACCACATTATTGTAATTTATAATTGGTTTTTCATAACGAATTAGAGATTTTGTGAAATAAATAATGTAAAATTTTTCTTATAATTAATAAAGAATTGTTTTCCTTTTCTTAAAGTCAGAAAATTGCACGGTGTCCCACACGTTACACTTATTAAAAAAATTATTACGTGCACTAGGTTATATTTTTTCAATCTAACATAGGCTGACCAAATTTTCTGGGGGCACCCTTTATTTCGAAAGTATTTTTCCGAGTTTTTAAAAAATTGTAGAAAGTAAATAATTTATTTTTAGTTCTTATTTATGAGAAATGAAAAAGTACATCCGTAATTGGATAATTGTTGCAATTTTCAACGCTTCTCAGTAATAAAGGTACTCTAATCTGGTCAGCCTAATCTAACAACTTAATAAACAATTAGCGGCAAATCAGTGCATATATTGAAAAAATATGCAAATGCATGAATACAGTACATTCAGAGGATTTTTTGCTTAAAGTAAACATGGGTGTGTGTCCAATATTATGTAAGACACGTGACAGCTGTATTTCATTAAAAAATACAATCGAAAAAAATTTGTGCTTAAAAACTAGTTTACTAGTTGAACAATTTTCAAACTTTTAGCTGTAAGTAATTTGTATAACTATAAACTAGTTGGCATAGGTGGACTCTGCTCAGTTCCCCATCCTATTTATGTTCTCATAAATTTCTAGTGCGAGACATATTATAATCATGTTAAAAGAAATGAACTTGACCAAAGCTTGATACAGTGACAGAGTGAAATCCCCGCCTAATAGGCTATCCACCGTTCACTTCGATATATTTATCTTATTCTAATCTATTAATTTATTTTATCAGGGTCAATTCTGTTGTTTAGTTTTCATGCTGCTATTTCCAATGCAATAATCCTCAAAATTCATATTTATATGAAAAATTTACAATTTCGCTATGTTGATAAAATCGTAAGTTGCGAATAATTTACGAAAATTTCCTATTAGAATATTTGTATTCAATCATGTTCAGACAAATATCATAAACGTAATTTTGAAGTTGTCTAATGTATTTAGGATCCTCAAAATGGAAGTTTATGCTCAATTTTGCCTTATTCTGACATGTTAAGTGAATCGTAAATAACTTAAAAAATTTTTAAATTGGAAAAGTCATAGTCTATGATATTCATGCCAGTATCCCAAATAATATTTCGAAAGTGGTTTGACATCATTACGATGAAAATATCTCTCAAGAGTGACGTTTATGTGAAATTTTGCCCTATACTGCCATGTTAAGAAATTCGTAAATTTCCAATAACCTACGAAATTTTCAAAGTAGCATATTTACAGTTACTGGCATCAAAAGTGATATTTTAAAACTGGTCTGACATTTTTACAGTAAAAAGTTTCCATTAAATGCACATTTAAGTAATTTTGGTCCTATTCTCCCATGTTAAGAATATCGTAAATTTCGAATAACTTACGAAGTTTTTAAAATCGAATGTTGCAAATGAATAGGGTTCTTGCCAGTGTCGAAAGTAATATTTTAAAACTGATCTGACCTCTCTGCGACAATTTGTTCTTGAGATATCGTGTACACAGTCTAACAAACTAACGGACTAACACACTAACAGACTATCAGACACCATACAAATTTTGTCATTTTCGGATTCCTCACACCTGAAAACGTGTAAAAAAGTGAAAAAACCGAGGTCGAAAATTTTCACGATTACCTAAGATCCCCATACCTGTGGTATGATGGGGAACTAAATGGAAAAATGTTGGTAAAAATTCAGTCTATTTGTCCCACCTAGGGATGGGATAAACAGTTACATTTCAGTAATAGGTTACTTCATTTCGTACTGCCTATGGTAATACATTCCAATATCCTATTATTTTTGTAATCTATTTCTACAGGGGTGCAAGTATCAAAATAAAACACTCTCACCAGCACTCGTTATCAATAATTTCTGTTATGATCAATCTCAAATAGGATACGAATGCACTGGTGTAAGTTTTCCGTCCTGAGACACCCCTGTTAATTGAAATGGGACTTCAAGAAATGCCTTATATAGACGTGTCGATTTAATAACAACACTTTCGAATAGTCATTTTCACTTAATGTAATCGTATTTCATTTTATCATAAAATAATAATAGTAAAAGATATAATCCAGGAAACATTCACCCTGAAGAAGTGCGAAAACGGAATATTGCAAATAATATTGAATAATATACATCCGTTTCCTGTAACAATTCTTTGTTACAGGAAACTAATATAATAAACTATGTTATTAAAAAAATGTTATTCAGTTGTTTAAAAAAATGTTTTATTCAAAAAGGCTACAACATTTCAAATCCTAAACTGCCAAATAATGTATTACATGAAAATAAAATAAAATAAATAAAAATAACATTAGAACTATGCTGCCATAATTATTTCATAACAATTACGTTATATCTGACTTTTAGAAATATTACTCAACAAAAGATAAGACAGGGTTCATACTCATCAGGGAAAACCTGGAAAACAGGGAATACTCAGGGAATTTGAAATTTGTTGAAAAAAGTCGAGGGAAACTCAGGGAAAATTAAAATTTTCATTAAAAATCAGGGAAAATCAGTTATAAAACCTGGAAAAACAAATATTTTCTTTCTCTCAAGTAAGATTTTTTCTTGTTTAGCTTCATATCAGAATTCAATTGATTAAGTATTGTGAAAATACGCATGTAAACAATGATTTCTACCTGAATTTCTATCATGGTCGACAGTAATATGATGCCATACAAAAAAGTAGCTGTGTATTTTGTCCTGTTTAGAGGAGCGTTTCTTGTAATAGGTCGCTAATATTATGTTGAAAATTGCCTGGGAACTCAGGGAATTTTTTCCCCATATATGAGTATGAACCCTGTAAGATCAATTTATCTTATTATTAAGTGCATCGTTTAGAAAAAGAAAACTTAACTAGCGCATTTAAAGCATAATTTAATGATAAAAAAGATATGTATATATTTTTTGTAGAATTAAATGTTTAGTACTAGCAGGCTTTGCCCGCTTCGCTGGTCACTATATTTAAAGGGAACTCTTTTCTATATGGCTTACTGAAATTGTTCTAAAGCTCGCTGCAGATCCCTGATTCCTTTGGCAGCGATTTGGTCATTCACTGAATTTCGTGTGCCTGTCCTTATTACCTGCGACGATAGCTTACCAGTAGGCTTCCATTTGGGTGCTTATCCTATATGATAGTTTCAATACGGATAGTATCGAAAAAATTTGAAGTAGCCCTTTTATATTTGAATCTCGGTTACATGGGAACAACACTATACGTGGTGCACATAATATTTGCTTTCACATTATTTCCTATATTTATTTGATTTAATCGATCAACCATAAAATGACAGCAGTTTCAAGCCAAATATAATATTACAATATGCTATGATCGGCTGCGTCTATCGCATGAAACATTTTTTCTTTTCTTTTTTTTTTTTTTTTTGTGAGAAGAGAGGAAAAAAAAATGTCATTTTCAATTCCAATTTTCAATCATAGATTGGAAGGGATCAAAAAGATTGGATAGCTGAGCCAAAAACAAAATAACATTAACACCCTCAGAAACCCCCCCCCCCCCCTGAAAGAATTTCAGTTGTGTTGCTAATCGTTATTTTTTTTTTCTTTTGAAGAAGAATTAGAAAAAAATTCTCCGCACAAGGAGGGGTTTGTATGAATCTCTCCTATTAAAATGCAGGCTGAGTTATTCTTTTCCTTTCCTGAGGAAGTGTTAGAAATCATTTCGAGCCCTCAATAATGTCCATTTTCGAGCTGACCAAAAAAGGAGAATGTGGTCAAAGAAAAGACTCTTCGAGTAAAAACAAATTATCCATAGTTGTTTCGGAATTTTCCACATTTGTCGGAGGCTGTTGCCGTTGGAAACGCACCCCCTCAACCTATTACCTGTCTTCTCCTAATGGATTTCGCATCAAGTTTGGACAAATCGAACTGAATTGGCTTTTTTCTCTGCCAAATGGAAGGAAGAGAAAGGCTCGCCTATTCCAGCTCCGTCTTGAAACTGTAACCCAACCAAAAATGCATTTAGAGTGATTTCCATTTGTATATTATTATACTCTATGATTTATTATACGATAAAATGTTTTGTGAATTTGTATAGAATTTAATGAATATATGTTTCTATATATAGTAAATAAAAATATGTTTGTAAATCTGTTCTTGTTTCTTTAGTTCCTTACGCGGCACTGAACTCTATTCAACCTATCGCCATGGAAATGAGCGCACGATTTAATCGTAATTTAAATATATTAATCAAAAAGTTAAAAACAGGCATGAGAGTGCAGGAAAAAAAAAAAAAAAGAGGAAACACGCGTGTTCATAAAATTAATTTTAAAAGAAAAGTAACGCGCGCGGGGAAAACTATACAAATGTACGTTCATAAAATTTATTTCAAATGAAAAATAATGCTCACAGGAAACACTATACAAAATATTTTAAAAGTGACAAATTAAACTAAAAGAATAATGCACATCAACACAATAAAACATGTATTATGTATATATATATAATATATATATATATATATATATACTAGCAGGCTTTGCCCGCTTCGCTGGTCACCATATTTAAAGGAAACTCATTTCTATATAGTTTTATGAAAAAAAAGAGAAAATAATAATACTGAAATCGCTCAAAAGTTCGCTTTGGGTTCCCGCTACCTTCGGCAGCGCCTTGTTCGTCCTCGCATCCTGCGATACCTGTCCCTATTGCCTGCGACAATGACTTGCCCGTGGGCTTCCATTTAGGTGCTTATCATATATGACAATTTCGATACGGTCAGTATCGAAAATTTTGAAGTAGCCCTTTATATTTGAATCCTAGTTATATATGAGCAACATTATACGTGATGTACATAATATTTACTTTCAAGTTATTCTCTATATTTATTTGATTTAATCGATCAACCATAGAATGACAGCAATTTCAAGCCAAATATAATATTACAATGTGCTATGATCGGCTACTTCTATCGCATGAGACAATTATTATTATTTTGTGGTTATATATACTTCATGCTTAGTTAATAGTAGTTGGTATATAGAAAAATAAATTAATTAATATGTAAACTTGATCATGGTACAGCCTTAATGCCCTTGGCGACTTTTAAATTTTTGTTGCCGTGTTAGACCAAAATATAATTTATGCGATTATTGTTCCTACGCAAGCGAAGTGTGACGTCACTGACCATCCTTGGATGCAAGAAATGATTTCCTATGTTAATCGCCCATTGGATGTTTTGTAAAAAATGATTAAAAATCGAAGAAAATTATTTCCCGAGTTTAATTCCCATATTTGGGTACATATATGTTTTAGTTATCATGTGCATGTGTTAGATTGAGTTATTTTGCTGTCAAATTGACAAAATTTTAATTTTAAATTTCAAAACTCTGTCGTTCTTGGCGCTTATTGTATTTGGTGATCAAAAACGTAATACGAAAATATACATGCAAGATGTATATTTTCGTAATATGCATTGTACGAAATATTGTTTCATATTATTCATGGAACAACTATAGTATTTCTCTTCAGCTAGATTTGGCGATTTTTCGTCGGCGATTATGGCTAAATCATAAATCATATAGCATAAATGATAAAATCGTAAGCTAAATCATAAATCATAAATCCAAAATAAATAGCATGCAGGCTGCCATATTATATCGCAAACAATCCAGAACGACATCGTTATCGTTCAAATCGGCGCCAAAGAAAAATCGCCAAATTCAGCTGAGGGGAAATACTATTTATACTATAGTTGTACCTATAGTATAGTATAGCCTATAGTATAGTTATACCTATAGTATACCTATAGTATAGTTTATACTATAGTTGTACCTTATTCATTACTGTCTTAAAATAAGTTGTTAAAATAACCATGATTTTTGAAAGGAATTAAATTATGTTCGCCAAATAATTTGGCGATATTTTATTTTTCTACCAAGGATGACCGATATCAAATCTATTCCGCTACAACATATTAGTATCTTATATTAGATACTTTATTTAGACATTTGAAAACAAATTTGACTTCAAATTATGATAGAATATTTACCATTTCCCTTTCAATCAGTATATTAGTTGGATATTGTGTAAATATCATCCTTTGAAATGAAATGTTTGTGTTTTCAATCGAATATGGAAGTTTGGCATTTTTTTTTTCTAGAGTTTTGAAATTAAAAATTCAAATTTTGTCAATTTTACTATAAAAATAACTTAATCTAATGCATGGACATGATAACTAATACATATCTATACCTAAATACGGGGATTAAAATCGGGAACTATTTTTCCTTGATTTTTAATAATTTTTTACAAAAAATCCAATGGGCGTTTAACATAGGAAATATTTTTCTTGCATCCACGAACGGCCAGTGACGTCATCACTTAGCTTGCGTATTTCTTTCTATCTTTTCCTTGGCGAAAAATGTCCGATCTACTTCAGCATCAAAATTATAAAAAATTGTCAAGAATTATCAATAAGAAAATACCGTTAATATATTGCTGAATTAGCGTTTATGCCAAGCGTGTTTCATTCGCCATACTACAAAAAAAAAAAAAAAAAAAAAAAATATACAGACACGACATTATTTCATTATTTAAAACATGAAAATCTGACATTGACAGATTTTAATTTAGTGCCAGAGGCCTACTGCTAAACTTGTTAATATCGACAAATTCTTCTTTAGTTAATTCGTGACGATCTAAATTCCATGATAAAGTTTTCATTAAATCAAACCAATGTGTTTCAGCTGCAGATACTGTAACAAATAACGTTGGAAGTCCAAACTGTCTTATAGCCGCAAAACAACGTTTTTTCTCTTTTTCCCAATGAGGGGGAGGTGTGCCTTGGGGGGACTCATGTCAAAGGTGTACCTTGGGGGGGGGACTCATGTCAAAGTTGTACCTTGGGGGGGACTCATGTCAAAGTTGGGCCTTGAGGGGACTCATGTCAAAGTTGGGCCTGGGGGGGGACTCATGTCAAAGTTGGGCCTTGAGGGGACTCATGTCAAAGTTGTACCTTGGGGGGGACTCATGTCAAAGTTGGGCCTGGGGGGGGAATCATGTCAAAGTTGTGCCTTGGGGGGACTTCATTCAATAAACCGACTGAAATAGGCCCTTAGCACTAATAAGAGTGTATTATAAAAATTCGACAACACTGTACCGACTGAAATAGGGGTACCTTGGGGGGGACTCATGTCAAAGTTGTGCCTTGGGGGGACTTCATTCAATAAATCTCCATTCAATAAACCGACTGAAATAGGCCCTTAGCACTATTAAGAGTGACGTATAAAAATTCGACAACGCTAGGCCTGGGGGGGGGGGACTCATGTCAAAGTTGTACCTTGGGGGGACTTCATTCAATAAATCCCCATTCAATAAACCGACTGAAATAGGCCCATAGCACTATTAAGAGTGACGTATAAAAATTCGACAACGCTGGGCCTGGGGGGGGACTCATTTCAAAGTTGGGCCTGGGGGGACTTCATTCAATAAATCCCCATTCAATGAACCGACTGAAATAGGCCCTTAGCACTATTAAGAGTGACGTATAAAAATTCGACAACGCTGGGCCTGGGGGGGGGGGGGACTAATGCAAAGTTGTACCTTGGGGGGGACTCATTTCAAAGTTGTGCCTTGGGGGGGACTTAATTCAATAAATCCCCATTCAATAAACCGACTGAAATAGGCCTCTAGCACTAATTAAGAGTGTATTATAAAAATTCGACAACTGTACCGACTGAAATAGGCCTCTAGCACCAAAAAAAAAAAATCTGAAGTTGAGGTATATAAAAAAATGCTGTGAAATAAAATTCAGAAGAAATATGTTAGATTTGTAATACTACTGTTTCATTTTAAAATTATAAAGTGTCATTTTCTCATCGACCAATTTAACATTTAGTAATTTCTTATTTTTCGCATGAAAGCATATTTCATTTTATGCTGAAAACAATAAATAAATATGTGTCGTAAACTTTTTTTGGCAACAATTAAAAATTTAAATGGCTTATACTAAGTCAATGTAAGTCAATAAGTTTATTATTTTCATATTTTAATTAATTTTAAAGATTTTTTCAATTTTTTTTTCCTAAACCATCCCTGACCTATAAGGAAAAAAATAAAAAAAGAATGATCGAAATCGGTCAAGCCGTTTACGATTTTATAAATAACATACAGACAAACATTCATTTTTATATATATAGAAGATATATTGTATTATCCAGCAATCAACATTTCAGCTGGTGGAAAATGGGAAAAGGGGGGGGGGGGTGTTAAAAGTAGTTCATGAGAGAAATATTAAACACAATTCTACTTCTTTATGGGTTCTAGAATATCATTAAGTAAGTCTAAAATTAATATTGTGAATAAGTTTAAAATTAATATTGTGAATGGATAAATATTCAAATATAAAAGGCTTCCCGCAGAACGTTTGATCAGCAATGGTTAGAGATGAAAAAGGGGGGGAGAGAGAAAAAAATTACGTGAGTGAGAAATATTGAATAATTCTGTTCTTTTATATGTTATAGAATATGATAAAGCATATTTAAAATGAATATTGACATTAATATTTTGGATGGAAAAAGATTGAGAATCTAAAGTTTTTCGTGGAACGTTTGAACCCTGATCGTTATTGGAGTTTGATTTTAACAAAATAAAAAACCGCGAAATTAAGGAAAAACGCAAAAAAGCGGAAAATTCTCATGCCTGTAATAAATAAAAAATATGTTAAAGTTGCAAGCCTACTAGCAGAGGTGCCAAGTTATTGTCCGTCATCTTAATACCGGAAAATTTTTAATGTATTCTTTTGTAGTAATTATCTGCAATTGAATAGGACAAGTTTTACTTTTTCTTTATTGTGGTATGAAATTGATTTTCCGTTAGTGGGCACCTCTGTATAAGGAGCTTTTCACAAAAAAGAACTTTTATTGGCGTAATTAGGACATTTTTCAGCCCCTTTTATCTCACGATTTTTCAATTTTATAATTAATATTTACGTTACAGTTTTTAATACTCAGTGCCAACCCTCTTTCATAACGGACGCTCTTAAAAGTGCATAATGGCGTTTTGTACTGACTCTTTTCATCTTTTATTATTATTACTTATTTATTCGTTTAAGTCCCAGTTTTCCAAACAACACCTTTCTACGTATGTGTTTAAATTTTCTTTATCTCTAATAGAAGGGCGAGATTTAGATCAAACATAAGAAATATCAATAAGTGCAATCATGAATATAGATTACACACAGAATAGGGGGGGGGGGGGAATATAAGTTTATTTATTTATTTTTGTCTTTCGAATCGAGATTGACGTAATATATTGTTCTAAAAAAGGTCGAATGGAAAATTCATTCCAATAAGTCTGTGTGCAAACCTGTAGAATAAGTTCCAGATTTCAAATTATTGTTAATATTTTAAAGTAAATGAAATAAAATTATCAAAAAACATAATTTCTACGCTCAATAATTTTAATGCTCAAAAGACAAAAATAGTATTTGTAATGTTTTATGCATTGTAAATGTTGATAGTAGGGCCAATAAAGAAGAAATAAAAAGTTGTGTATATAGTACGGGTGTAGGCGGAGTACTTTTTTATAAAGCAATTCTCCTTCCTTTCCTTGCAACAGTGGTAAATCTTTGGACATATGTCATACAACCTAATTCATAAATCCCTTTTAGAGATTCAAAACAACTGAACTGTTCAAACAACTGAACAGAGTGAAATCTTAAAAGATGCTTTTTCAAATTGGAAGAGAATTGACTCTTTTTGTAAGTACATTGAAGAAACTCACTTTAAATCCTCTTTCTCAAATAAGTTAATTTTTTTTTTCTTTTTTTAATTTAATTAATTTTATTATTATTATTTTATGCTAAAAATTAAATGACGATTTCACTGTTGTTATGAAAGCGCCATGCATTGAACCATTTATGTCAAAGTGGATAGATGTCAATTTATATCAAGGTACAAATATATAAGTTTTTATGAACTTCTGTGTATTAATTCTTGATTTAGATCTGCCACAACAAACACAGAGAAACAGACGTTTTCTAAAAGTACTAATGTCCTATTCTAGACTGCGTAGTCGAAAAATTTTACCAAGTCCAGTACTTTCTTTTTATGAATATAGAAGAAGGTAAAAACAGGGAAAGAAATAGGAATATAGGACAATAAATGCCAAGTATGGACACGCTCTGAATCAGCATGTTTCTACATATTATTCATTTCACATACCAAGTTAGGGCTTGGGGCCCGTATATCTTATATCGTCTTCTCTTAAATGGAATTAAATTGCAGCATAGCAGCACCACCTGTCGACCGATACGCCTCCAGAGTGAATCAGCTTAGTTTTACCTACTATCCCTATATACAGGCCAAGATTTTTTTCATTTATTTCTTTAACCTGCTCACTATAGAAGCACGGATGTAGTTTTGTCCAGAATGGGATTGAATTGCAATATAGCAGCGCCACCTATCGGCCAAATTGAATATATATTATATATATGTCTTACGGTATCTTTAGTACACAGTAGATTTTGAGCCTTCCTTAAAATGATAGGAAATCGCAGCATGGCAGTGAAAACGGTTGGTTGATACATCCCAAAAGCTAATCATCGCCCATTCAAGTCGAAGTTCAATCCAATATCAAGTGTGGTTAAATTCAGTCCACTAGGTTCATAAGGTCCGCACAGACTTGCTTACACATAGAGACAGGCATTAACTAAAAAGGATCGAATCGTGTTCGGGACATCTCAAAACCTGTAAATTTATTGAGAATTTTCACGAATCCAATACTTTTTTTTTTTTTTTTTTTCAAATGTATTTGGGGTGAAACTACCCGACATGAAAAAACCCCTGAAAATTGCTACTTTCATGCAGAATGAATGGCCGAGAAACCTTATAGATGAGATAGAGTCGAACCTCACTAACGCGAACCCTGTTAACGTGAATTACTTTCAACACGAACTGTTTTCACAGTCCCCGTCAAAATGAAGATTAGTTTAGTTATAGGAAGATTAGTTACTGATAGCATGAACTACTGACAACGTGAACAGATATTTTAATCCCCCTCGAGATTTACGATAACGAGGTTCGACTGTATCTTATGTCAAATATAAAAAATATCTATTGACACATAGAAAAGCGATATTTGGAGAGTTTTTATACATTATACAGTCAATTAAAAGTAAGAATTTTTTTTTTTAATATATATAAATAATTTAACAATAAATTCAGTTGCATTGCAGCCCCTGAAAAGTTTCACCCTCGATATATACAGAAGTTAATTGAAATAAAATATGTTTTGACAAAAAAAGTAAAAAGGTTTGGTTAGGTTTAACGTCGCACTAGTACTGTGCGATGGATAATGGGTGACGGTCTGGGGGACACGCTATATCACAATTCTGGGCTCAACCTCCATAAATAAAGTCCTTTTTAAATTTGCTTATATGTCCAATGTTATAAAATTTCGATTCAATAAACATTACTTCCGCTCTAGAATGGAGTCCAATCGACTACATTTATGTAAATTACTATATTCATGGGTTGCATTGAATTAAATATATATATGTATAGAGAGAGAGAGAGAGATTTATGTTTATGTGCATTCTATATGTAGATTTAACTACTTTATTCTGTGGAAATTTTTAATATAAATGATTACGTGTATAAAATGAAATAGTATATAAAAATAAAGGTATTTTTGAATGCTTTCTTGACATCCTATATCTATATATATTTCTTTTTCTTCAACTAACCATTCACTAACGCTAACCATTCTTTTTGAACGATACCATTTCTCTTACTGACAATATGCATGAAAAATCTCCTGTTTCCCATTTCTTATGTGGATGGAAAATGCAACAAATGTTTTCAATGGGACGGATACACATGGTTAACACTTGATTTACTTCAGCTATGGAATATGTACATATAATCAGAGAAAAAAGTTCTTGGTACCCTTGTTTTCAGGGGTAACTTTTTCGGGATATCTTTTTCTCCCCTCTTCCTCTTGTCATTTACATTAAATTCAACAGTGTTTTTTCAACTTAGTAAGCGATAAATACTTGAATATTTTCTTCAAATTTGTAAAAAAGGAATGTAAACCATTTCATTTCCTCTGCCTCCTCTCAAGTATATCCGACCCCCTCCAACCTTCTCCACCCCCACACACTGTATTCTTTCTTAGTCAGTAAACAGTAAGAAATTTAAACTTTTTTAATTGTATCTGGAGGACAAAGACATCGTGTCGGTCCAAGAAAGGTCAAAATGCCTCCCTATTTTTTTTCTTTTTAGCATAAATTTCGCAAATAGCAGGTGACATTTTTACCGCTTCCCTTTTTTCTACTGCCTACCCTATAACCCGACGACTACAAAACGTGTTCGAAGCGACCCTTCTAAATAATATTTATTAAGTGAACGTCCTATACTTCGCAACAACATAAAATCAGTGCTGAAAATTAAAAATTATTAGCAAATGAAAGACTTCTATATATAGGCTTTTAAGTTCGAAAGTGCTGCTGCGCGAATTTATTGAAAAGAAGTTTTTTCACAAATCTTGTACAGATGCGTGGATTTGTTTACATTGTAATGTTCGGAATCAGTTTTCCGAATTTTACAATCATTTCAAGATTTTTTAATGAGTCCAACTTTGCAACGCGTCTTAAAAAAGTTGGGCATTTTTTTGAGATCTTTGCAAGTATGAAATTCTGTTTTCAATTCTCTCGTCTACTTTTACATAAATTTTCTTCCGTTTTGTGCGATGATATCCTAATGTTTTTGATTGCAATTTATTTACAACAAATTTGGTTTCTTCTTTCAGCCGTTGTATAAAGTAAAATATATTTGGCTGTATCTTTCCTATTGCAGTGTTTAATTTTGAATTCCATGCTACTACGGCGTTGGCCATAAACATTCCACATTTTTCTTTGGGAACATTAGGATTATCCACCCATTGGTTAACAAAATAATAAATAAATAATGTTAACCTTTCATTCTCTGGATTGTCCAAAATCGATTGTGGATATTTTCGAAAATGTAAAATTATTGGAAGTGGCGGGAAAAGGAAGATAAAGAGGCAAGATTTTAAAAATAGCGTTGAAAATTGGTACATGTAAGTTTTAGGGGCCAAGAAATCAATTGAGAATGCTTTCGAAAATGTAAAATTATTATGAGAGACGGGAAAGGGAAGCGAAGGGGCAAAAATATAGAAATAAAGTTGAAGCGTTCAAAATTGGTTTCTGGAAAAAATGTAAAAATAGAGTTAAATCGTTTAAAATTATTATTACTAGGTTTTGGGGCGTTACTAATCGATTGCGATTAGTTTCTAAAGTGTAAAATTAACGAAAGGCTCAAGACGAGCACAGCGCTTCCGAGTATACGCTGCCGCAGGCAATGGGGACGCGAACTAATTATTTCACCGGTGAGAGAAGACTTTTTTTTGTATTTTATTTATGTTTTAAATTTATAAAATATAATGATTCGTTAAGTTGGTAGAACAGAAATGGTGAGCCTGCGTTGCCGAAGGCAATGAGAACCGAAAGCAAGATTTTTCCGGTCAGAAATTATTATTACTTTTTTTTTTTTTCGAAGTTTTTGATGATTTATAAAATTTACTGATTAAAAAAAAATACCATCGTTAAGAAAGCCGAACTAGCGCACGCAGAGCGCACGGGCCTGCGATGCCGAAGGCAGTGGTGATCAGTAACGAATTTAGTCCAATGGAAAATAATTTCCCCCTCCTTTAACTTATAAAAATTAATAAGTGATTCATTTAAGTGGAGGGTCAATATTGTTAGGACAGGTCACTGGACTGCCTCTAGGGGTGAGCCCAAGATGAACTTTATCAGTAGGACGTCATGGAGCCACAGCAACGTCCGTAAGTTTATGTTTGTCTTACTCTGTAGGAAAATGTTTTGTTTTTGTGGGGAAATTTTTAGAGGAATGACAAATCGGCTTGGGTAGAAAGCAATCTGTTATTTTACTTCTGTAAAAATCAACGCAATTTTAGAATATGCATTCTGCATGTTTTTTCTTTATACACTGTGACTTTTGCTATCGGTGGGAATCGCTGAAATCTTCTCCTTTGTCTTATAGTGCTCCGCTATCAATATGCACATTCTTTTAAATATAAACTCAAAAATGGAATTTCGGAAACTTCTAAAAGTAACATTTTTTATTTAATAACCTTTAAACGCGGAGCTGTGTCATTTCAGGAAAACCTTCCAAATCGGATATATATATATATATATATATTGGGGGGGGGGGGGGGGGGAGATCGTACATTTTGCAAAATCCCGTTTACCGAGTTGAACGGCTGTTTCGGCACTCATCAATGATTCGACTCGTTAAATGATCCGTTTCGATTCCATTTCCAATCATGAATCAAATCGGACCAATGAGGCATGCATCTGCAAAATTCTTAAGTATGTGTGAAATAGAATCCTCCGGGTGTTTTTAGTGGAAGACTGTTCAAGTATTTATCAATTCGAGCATGTGCTGTGTGTGTCATTAATGCGGACTTTTAACTTTTTACGCGTGTATTTTTACGACCCGTCAACCCCCCCCCCCCCCCCCCCCAAAATCTCCTTTTGAATTGTTCCGGAGAACCACTCCGGATTTTTCGAACAGAAAATGTTCTGCTGCAGCAATATTAGATTAATACAGCCTCAATTTTCGTTTGCAGTCAAGTTTGTGTTATTTAAAGCAGGCTTGCTAAATTCAAAAGATTTTGGAAATGCTAATGCAATTTATTCCGACAGGTAATATTGTATTGTGTATACATATATATTTCACATTTGCATAAATTTCATTATTCCTCTAATATCAATCTCGCAGTATCTCACCGTTTTCAATTATAAAAGAACAAATAGAAATTGAATGCATGAAAGCCAAATATTCCAAATGAGCTTAAATAGGCTACTAAATAACTAAAATAAAGGATTTGACCATAGCAAAAATTTTTTTCCCCCGATGAAAGCAACAAAAATACCTATTTCAAAATAATAATTCCAGTGATCCTGCAGATCAGAGAAACATAACGAGAAGGAGCTTATAATATTTAAACAAGAGTTTTCTAACACAGAAGCCCGAGAAAGATGGGAATGCATAATTGGATGGAACAGAAATAAATTGAAAATTAAAAAGCTCAGAATGCAGAGATAAATCTTCAGGGAGTCCTACTTACAGACACACACTCATGTTATAATAATTCATTATTGCAATGATCAAAGGAAGGAAGACGTGAATGAACGAACAGGTAACCAACATATGCAGATGAAGTTTCGTTGTTTTGTCTTTTTTCGGTTTGGAGATTTCACAGTCAGAAGATTCATCCCGCACCAATTTCTAAAAGACATTTTTGAACTTAAGACCTTAAATCAAGTGAAAACTCGATATCGGAAATCTTAGCCGAATAAATTATCTACGGTAGTCGGGTTATGGAAATAAAAAATGTTACATACTTAAATATTATACTTTTTTTTTTTTTTTGAAGGATATGCGGATACAGAAAAAAACATTTCGGTATCCGCAAAACACACTTTTTTAACGATCCGATGCTATTTCATTTAGTAACTCTCCATTGATTCGCGACACCTTTACAGAACATTGGAGAGATTCCAAGTTCAGTTGTGTTGCCGTCTTATTTTCATGAACCCTGAATTACGTTTGGTAAGTATATTACATGCATGAACAATGTACAGTCGGGGAGGGAGGGGGGGGGGGGCGCAGCACTCGGTGTAATTTCGTTGCTAATCTATGCACAAAAATGTAATAGATATCATTCGATTTGGAATTGTTAGTATTTTTACAAAATGAAGTGAAATTTTGAATTGAGGGGTCGTCTACATATTAAAACGCGCACCAACATTGATTTTTTCAATAGTAATACCCTATTTTTATTTTATATTTGAATTACTGGGGTCGCGACGATGCGAAAAAGTATATTTGTTGTATATTTTACTTATTACTTTCTTCTATATTCAATAGAAGAAAATATTGTACACTAAGCGACAAAAAAAAAAGCCGCACTGCAGAAAAAATGACTTATTCTTTTTTTATTCGTAATAACTTTAAAATTAATGTTTGAAACAAATAAAACTCTCTTATTTGCGTAATACCAAAGGGATGAAATGATACCTATGTACATTTTCGATTTAATAAATTGCATTATTGCACACTACGAAGTAATTTTTCAAAATGTGCATAAAACTTTCTTTTTGAACATAATGCAATAACCGTACACTTTGTCTTCTGTTAAGATTTATTAAATGAAATAAACAAGTTATATTTTAATATATGAAATAAAACTATTTTTTTTGTTAGATATAAGCAATTTTTTATTAAAAATATGTATTCCGCATTGGGTTAATTCCACCTTTATATAGAATTACTGCTTTAATGCGCGTTTTAATATAAATCTCAGAAATTTTAACGTGCAAAATATCACAAATAATTTTTTCTAGTTCAGGCAGAGTTATAGGCTGCAAATTTCGAATCCTCTCCCCTCTCCCCCGCTTTTTTATTGACGAAACATTTTCGAGAGGATCGCGATTAGGACTATTCTCATGTCTGGTAACGAAAAAAAATTTACTATATCTTTTGTGGGATTTAACTTAAAGTGAAAAAAGATATGATTACTTACAGAATTATAGGTTCTCATTGGAATGGATAGGAAATTTTGACAATTTGAAGTAATAAACTGACCACAGACGCCGCGTAGTAAGGTGCATTTTCATCATAAAATGCTGTTTATGGAAATGTCCAAGATACCTCCAAAATAGTCGGTCAGGCAACACTTTTATGAAGATTGTGTTTTATTTCGAGTTAATTGATCCCTTGAGCATAATAATTTGTCCGACTGTTTGAAAAGTTATGCACCTCCGTACCATAATGTACGGAGATTATGTCACTGTTTTAAAAGTGTGATTTTCATTAAGTCGGTCATATTTTCGTTGTCAGTTCCGCTTGTTTTCTTTAGCTCGAAATAAGTTAATCTTGACTCATCAAAGAGAAACAGTTCAGCCCAATAATTAACTAATCATTTTTTATTTTTTTATCCATCTGAGGTCATGGTTTCCTATTTTTCTTCACTAAGTATGGAATTTTTTCAAATTTTCTGTCATTTAAACCTGCTTTGTTTAATAGTTGCTGTACTGTAGTTAAAGAAATTATGCTGCTAAACACTTTTTCTGAATATCTTTTATGTTCTAAATGTAATACAAACCGATTTTATAAGAAATGGCTTTTTAACTTACGGTCATCTCGCTTGGATGAGCAACATGGCCGCCATAAACCAAATTCCCAGTTTAAACGACCAAAAAACGTTGTAACTTGCTAAAAACCGTTTTACCAATATTTCGTAAGCATTTAATTATTTTACCATCTCACGTATTAAAATATTTTTTGATTTTCATTCAAAAATTAATACTTTTTGTGGCATCGTTAACTATCTTATTCTTATCATTTTTGAAATACTTTCTAAAATTACAATTTTCCTGACTATTGTATTTTGTTTTTAACACTGGGCTGAGTACTAATGTGTATGTGGTGGACAACATAATAAAATCTGTTCGAAAATTTGCTTTTTAAACTATAAATTTGGCGGTTGTAGAAAGCGAAAAGGAAAATATCCAAGTGCGGCTTTTTTTTTGTCGCTTAGTGTATTCGTAAAAAAATTCTACATTGTGTTTTTGATGGATTTACACGTTTTGAGAGCTGTAGAACACGATTTGACCATTTTTACTTTCTTCTATATGTAATATAGAGAAAGTATTGGATTCGCGAAAATTTTCGAAGTCCACTTTTTGATGGATTTACATGTTTTGGGATATGGAGAACACGAATTAATAGTTTTTAGAAAATGTCTGTCTGTCTGTCTGTATCATTTTTTTTGTGGACGCTGTATCTCACGAACCAATGAATGAAATTTAACCAAACTGGTGGGGGGGGGAGTTCCCACCCGGGGGGGCAAAGTTTCAAGATGGGTATCTTTCGAAAGATCTCGTCAATACCTTTAAAACGAATGGTTGAACGATAAATCTGTGATAATTTAAACCAAAGTTATCGATTTTTTTTACTTTAAACAAAAAAAAACTTTAAAAAAAAAATCGCAATTTTTTTTTTTTTTTAACGAAATTTAACCAAACTTGGTATTTAGTTTGTCCCCGACATTAACTGGTGCTGATTATGTTTGGGGATCAATAGCTCAACAGCTGGCGCTGTGATAGCATTTTAGCTAAATTTTTAACATGGCAGCATAGGACAAAAATTCGTATAAATGTGCATAATAAGAGTTGTTTTAAACTTGTGATTGTAAAATTAATATGAATTGTTGATAATAGTAGTATGTAACTAGGAAAAAAATTTTCTGCATGGGGGGCATCGCTTCCCCCCCTGGGGGGGAAGTACCCCCCCGGGGGGGATAAATTTTCAAGATGGGTATCTTTCGAAAGGTCTCGTCAATACCTTTAAAACGAATGGTTGAACTATAAATCTGTGATAATTTAAAACAAAGTTATCGATTTTTTTCACTTTTAACAAAAAAAAAAACCTTAGAAAAAAAAAATCGTACTTTTTTTTTTTAATATTGTTACTGATTGAATATGTATAGGTAAATATAGAAGAAAGTCTTGTGGTGGCCACAACATACTAGTTAAAAAATGTCTGTCTGCCTGCGTGCGTGTGACAAAATTTTGTGTCGACTGTATCTCAGGGACTACAGCACAGAATTTCATACAAATTGGTATGTAGTTACATATTGACATAAATTAGTGCCTATCAACTTTTGGTAAAAATCGTCCGACAGCTTGCGTTGCCATCCCGCTTTTTCTAAATTTTTAACATGGCGGTATAGGACAAAAATTTTGTATAAATGTGCATGAAGACAATTATTTTTTAATATCATTATGAAAATGAAATTTAAAAGAATTACTTGTAATAGAGATAGCCAACTGGGGGAAAAAAAAAAATGTGTAAGTAGGAGCCTCGCCTTCCCCCCTGGTGAGGAAGTCCCCCCCTCGAGGGAAGTAAATTTTCATGATGAGTATCTTTCAAAATAGCTCGCCAATATCTTAAAATGGTTGAACCATCGATCTGCGATAATTTAAAATAAAGTTATCGATTGTTTTTCATTTTTAACACACACACACACACAAAAAAAAAAAAAAAAAAAAAACCTTTTAAATGTAATATTGGGAATAAAATTGACTTTTTTTTTTTTTATATATCATAGAAGATAATTTTTTTAAATAATAATTTTAATAAATTATTTTTACTGAGTGAATTTGGATAGAAAAATATAGAAGAAAGTCATGTGGTGGCCACAACATACTAGTTACTTTTCTTCTATATTTAATAGAAGAAAGTATTGCATTCGTGAAAAGTCGGATTTACATGTTTTGAGAGGTCTAGAACACGATTTGACCATTTTTAGAAAACGTCTGTGTGTGTGTGTGACAAAAATTTTGTGGCAACTGAATCTACGGAACTACTGCTCAGAATTACATATAAATTTATATGTAGATGCACCTTGTCCTAAATTAGTGCCTATCAACTTTTCGTGTCGACTACTCAACAGGTGGCGTTGCTATACAACGATTTCCGCAATTTAAGGGGAGGCTATATTTCAGATTCTATAGCGTATAATAAAGCAAAACTTCATATGTAAGAAGCCCATTATAAGACATTATGCTGGTGCAATTTGAATGCTTATCGGTAACCAGGTGGCGCTGCCATGCAACGATATCTGTAATTCAAGGGAAGGCTATATCTCAGAAGCTACTGCACAGAATTGCATATAAATTTATATGTAGATGCATCCTTGACCTAAATTGGCTCCTGTGAAATTTTGGTGTCAACTGATCAACAGGTGGTGCTGTTACACAGCGATTTCCGCAATTTAAGGGAAGGCTATATCTTAGATTCTATTGCGTATCATCAAACAAAACTTGATATTCGAGAAGACCTTATGAGACATTACGCCGATTCAATTTGGATGCTTATCGGCCAATAGGTGGCTCTTCTATACTTGAAAATTTCCTCGAAAACAGGAAGGCTATATCTCAATTTCTATGGCATATAATAATACGAAACTTGACATATGAGATAACCGTTATAAAAATGCATTTTTTGAGATATTTACAGACAATAAAACTGTCTTTCTTTGGATATTTAATGTTAGTTTTCTCTAAGATGAAAATCATTCGCATTCATTATGTTAGATAATTTTAATAAATAATAGTTTTAATTATTTGCACTTATTGAATTTGTATAGAAAAATATAGAAGAAAGTGTGGTGGCCACAACATTCTAGTTTTTTTATGGAGTTATAAGCGTTCAAAGTTTGACGGTGCTAATGTTTAATTCATATTTCAAACTTTTATTAATATCTTCATAAAAAATAATTTGATGGATATATATATATATATATTTTTTTTTTTTTTTTTTTTTTTCTCTCTTTTTACGAGATACAGTGAAGAAACCCAAACATAATCCATTATCACTTTTGATTCTGAAAAATATTTTTAATTAGGAATAACATTAATAAATTCATATTTTAAAAAAAGTATGAACTATGACCTATATTAATTTTTACATAAAATGAATCCTAACGCTGAAAAATATGGGTGTGCAAATTTTCAGCTCATTGCAGTTATTAATAAATCTTTCTTTTGGAGTGACTTAGGGTCTGTTATGAAGTTTTGCATGAGATAATGGAGAAAATCTTAAAAAATGACAGAGAAAATTAAACAAAATATTTGTAATTTTTATTTACGGGTCAAATTGTATAGCAACAACGCCAAACGCGCAGAAATGAAACAAAAAAGATTATTTTTAGATACTAATGTTAACAAACAAATTTTTGTTTTCTAAGAAAACAAGCCCGCCTTTCATCGTTCTTCTAAAGCAAAAGAATATTTAAAAAGAAAAGAAAAGGAAAAGAAAGAAAGAAAAAGAGACTATGCGTATTCGTATTAAACCCCATATTTTACGTTGGCAAAATTACATACAAATAGCATTTGCCTCATCGATTACTGGTGATCAATTTTGAATCCTTTAAACGAACACTAGAAGGGGGGAAAATCAACTAAATAGGCGGGGCTTATTGTTTTAAATAGAGAAATAGGTGGAACGTAAAAATAGCGAATTAAAAAAAACGAATAGTATTGGAATGCAATGCAGACTTGTTAAATCGCTTCTAACTACCGTCATAGTGAAAAAGTTAATCATTTAGTTCATATACTGGTTTATTTTTGATGGTGGGTGGGGGATTGTTATTTTAAAGATACTTCAGTTTATAAAGATTACTTTTACAAATATATTTTAATTATGAAACTATATTTTCATAGAAATTACAAAACAAATCGTACAGTTTCAAATAGTTAAACTGGCCAAAACGGGTAAGTACGATTAAAATTGTTTAATGTTTACTTCATGATACCTTTACAACAATTTATCGGATAAGATTTAGTTTATTCATCGTTATATAAGTCATTTCAGTTCGTATATTATGTCACACGTACAAGGTGAAGGAAAATTTAAGTTTTATGGGTGATCACTATAGCCGCGATGACATTTTTGAATTGAAAAATATCGCACATTTTTCAAAGAATCTAAAATGTGTTCTCTAATAAACTATTTAAGTATATGCGCATTTAAAAAACCGGAATCAGGGCTAGCCAAAATGCTGCAAAAATAATATCGTTTTTTCATTATTAATTTTTATAATATACTGTTTTTCTTCAAAAATTTCCGGTGTGAAACAGTAAAATTTTGTCTACTTTTATAGGATCTTATTTATTTATTTTTTTTATATTTACAGATAAACCCCTAACACATTTTTGGTTATAACTCTATACAAACTGTATTATATACTTTTCCGCACTGCCAGACTCTCAGGAATTCAATTATGAAGTCAAAATTGGGTGTTGCTATTGAAAAAAAATCAAAGTTGGCGCTCATTCCAATATGTAGAGGACCCCTAAATCAAAATTTGACATCGTTTTCAAAAAGTACACTTAATTTCCTGTTGATTGGTGTCCATTAGATTTTCCTGCTTGAATTAATAACGAAATTGCAGGTAGTATAGTAATTTTTTTTTTTTTTTTTTTTTTTCCCCCGATCCATTATGTTGCATATTTTGTTCACTGTATTCATCTGTGTGTCCATTTTGCCATATATTTAGGTTTAAAAAAAAAAAAAAAAAGTACTTCTGTATGGTAACATGACAACTGTGCTATGGACAGATACAGGTAAAAGTCCATATTCAGTTACACAATAGAAGAGATACTGATCCGAATTGGGTTACTTCTTGAACATATCTGAAAATTGATTTTCTCAGTGCGTGGGTCATCAAGACTGAGCAATGTTGAAAATCCTACATTTCGTTGTTTCTTTAATTTATAATGGATCCCCTCTCTGCCTTCGGAACCAAACCTTCGCCGAAACGTATCTTTGCACCCACGATGATTCCCGTGATATTTCTTTGAACAATCGCATAAATGTTTTCTTCTGTAAGATGTTCATAGGATGTTGTTTGTTTCATGAGCGTTCTGGCCTTCAATGTGTTAGAAGTGGATATTCGTAGAGGCGCCGTGTCCAGTCTTGTGAGCGCTCCCGTGATCTTAGCGCTGCGAGCCGTTCACAGCTAAAAAAAAAAATTAGCTGTAAAATGAAATCCTCGATCGAGAATCCTCATCGGGGAAAGGGTGTGGAGGGGCTAATTGAGTTAAGCGCGCGAACAAAGCAGCGAGGAATAACAAGCGAAAACAAATAGGGGGGGGGGGGGGGGTGAAGAAAGGAAAGCGTGCGATCCTGAAGATAAGGAGGAAGAATCAAAAAAGGTTCTTTCTCGTGGCAAAAAGGTTCAAATAACAGGTTAAGCAGGCGGAAAAAAGCCGAAGAAACCCTAGCTCGGGAGGGCGGAGATTTCGGGCTCACTTTTGCGCTCTTGAGGTTCTTTTGCCCTCTTTTTTTTTTCTTTTGTTTTCGGCTGCTTCGTTTTTCCCGATTATTCCTGATTATTCTCGAAACATCGCGTGCTGTCGAAAGAATCCGGATAAAGTACACTAGAAAACAGGAATTTTCTTTTCTTTTTTTTACGCTGTTGAGTGAGTGAGGGAAGTGGGAATTTTTGCGAATGTAGTTAGTTTGTTTCAAAAAATCAGCTTCGTTGTTCTTATTTGCATCTTAATGGCTCACTTTGTGTAGAATGTTATATTCTTCGAATTTAAATGAAATGATCCACAACACTGATTCGCAACACAAATTTCTAACGCCTCACACTCATCGGCCAGCTAAAAATCTCAGGTTCAATTTCCCGCTCTTGTATAAATAGCGTTCGGCCGTTGCACCTGAAAGAAACACACTCGTGTCCAAATTTAAAGTCGCGTCCTATTTTCTCGTTTCTTTCTTTTCAGCATTATTTTTAAACAAATGAACATGTGTACGTAAAATGTAAAAAATGGCACGTATTGTTTAACGAACAGAAGAAGCTTTTTTTATACTGATATTAGGACGCTTTACGAAAACATCAAGAAATTGGACAAAAATAAAGTTCGATTAAACTCATGTGTTTCGGCACACAAAATTTCCATCTAGTAATAAATTTTTTTCTAATCACAAAAAATTATTACAGAATATTGCAATTCAAAAACAAGTCCTTCCGGCTTATTCGGAAGGGTAGGTTGATTTCTTTTTCCTTGTCAAGTAGCCGTCATTTTGTTTCAAAAGGGCGGCTATAAATTATTAATGAATTAGTAGAAATATTGATGTAGGCTAACATGGAGTTTTAAGCAAATCGGTTCATAAATACCTTTTCATGTGAATTTAAAATTTTCAAGTGGCCGGCGCTTGGAAACAAGATGGTGGGCCAAGTTGACAAATATATCAAATGTATTCGTGAGATAAGACTACTTACTGTACAAATACAGTTGGAATTAATTCAGAATCTCAAAAGTCATCGTGTTGAAAAATTAAGTAGCCACTCTGCCACTTGGATCAAAATGGCAGAGAAAGTTGCTCAGTGAACTAATCAATCTAAGATATTGTTGCAAATTTGAAAATAATTCAAATATTTTTAAGCTATTGTATAGCTTTTATCGCGGGCTTTGAGCGCGGCGACCGAATCAGAAAATTCCGTAACGAAAAAAAAAACCTAACACAGTTCGGCAGACTTCGGTAGACTTCGGCTGTACGAAGCTCGCACGAATCGAGACGAGCTGCTCCGAAATCGGACGAATACGTAAGCAGCTGTTTGTGAGAAAGTATATAGGTGTATAGGTATCTATCATTTATGTGCAACAGTGAATAGCTGTACGCGTACAATTTGTGTATAAAGTGTCTTTAATATGAATAAACAAAGTGCATTTATTTGTGTATAAAGTGTTTTTAATATGAATAAACAAAGTGCATTTATTAATGAAGAAAGTGATGAAAAAATAGTGAAAGAAAATGAGTGAGTACTCTATATACATACATTTTATTATTATCACAAATGCAGTATCTTTTAACACGCTTTTATTAGCTTCACCTGTATGTATGTATGTATGTATGTTTGTTTGTTTGTAACTTCTCTGGGAGCAAACAAAAAAATTATATTGTGAAATAAAATCTTTTTGTAAAAAAATAGAACCGACTCCAAAAAGCAAATACTATTTAAAAAAAATTGTATGAAATGAAACTAAATTGCGCCAAAAAGTATAAAATAATTTCCTTCGCCAAACAACCTATAACACTACAATTAATCATAACTTTTGAAGTCGGCGCAAAATTAAATAAAATTTAATTAGTTTTTAAAGGTTTGTTTTTAGATCGGTAGCAACAAATGCTGTCGTCTCGAATGATCCATTTTCATGTTTCCTTTATTATTGTATTCACTGTATACAATTGGTCCATTGGTAGCATCTACACAGAACAGTGGACATTTTTCACAATGCAGAATTTATGTTTCTACGAAGTTAGAGTTTTCTTTGCAAATTTGGTATAACTTTGATAACTATCATCCTTGGTGGCTTTTGGATTTGGCGTTGAAAACGTATTGCAAAAATATACACGCAAGATGTATATTTTCATAATACATTTTGTACGAAGTATTGTTTCATATTCTTGATTACTCTCTTAATATACCTTATCAAATTAATCATGATATCCCAAAGAAATTAAATATGTTTGCCAGATAATTTTGCGATTTTTCTTTCACCAAGGACGTCAGATACCAGCATCTTCGCCAACTTTTGCTGCTTACAAAATCTTATTTGTTTTCTTGAATCAAAATAGTTTTCGGCTGCGTTTTGCAGGTGACAATGTGAGATGTGTAGTTTGAATAGGATTCGATTTTTGTATTGAATAAAGGTATCAATTTTTATTTAATTTTGCGCCGACTTCAAAAGTTATGATTAATTGTAGTGTTATAGGTTGTTTGGCGAAGGAAATTATTTTATACTTTTTGGCGCAATTTAGTTTCATTTCATACAATTTTTTGAAGTCGGTTAAAAAAAATACTTCCCCTTCGTGAATGATATGGCGTAGAGGTAAGGCGCCGCGCTACGAACCTAAAGGTCCAGTGTTCGATCCCCGTCAGGGGAAATTTTTTAAAAATGGTTTTTGTTAATTCTAAGTTATTTTAATTAAAGATTTAAATGTATGTAAATATTAAGGGCGTATCAGATTCAGCAACTTTAGAAACAACCAATTTTTGAGCCGACTTTAGCGCCGATTTTTCCTCGACGAAAACACCGTAGAGGTTACAATAGTCGGGTGAAAAGTTGGATGAAAGAAGACTAACTTCTGACGCTTATCACTTTTCTTGGCGCGAATAAAATACGCAATGATTAGCGTTAAAATTCCCTTTCATTTGTGTAAAATATCGCATTATTATTTCTATTTTGATCTTTTTTACAACTATTGTCATAACGCCGTACGAAAATAAAAACGATTAATTGAAAATTCTTATCATTTAACGGTAAAATAAACGTGCTTAACGATAATATTTCTTCTTCAAACCTCCACTTGAAGCTATTCCCGTGTTCCGCCATCTTGGAAATAGGACGTATCAAAATAGCGCATCCTGATTGGACGAATCCGAGGAGAAATTGAGTATACGGACAATTTTATCAAGGCAGCTCTGAAAAAGTTGGGCAACTTCGGTCTGCGCTATCACACTGGGAGTAGAGACATTTTTTTCCGAAAAATCGGCGCTAATCAGTGGTTGGCTCTAAAATCGCCTGTAAAGTCGTCGAGTCTGATACGCCCTTTACGGTGTATCACTCACACGATTTTCTCTTACCCTGAATCTTAATACTAAGATAGATATTTTGTGCTTTTTAGTTCACATTTCTATAAAAGCGTGTTCTTTAATTTTTTAAAACTATAATATATATATATATATATTTATTTAAGCTATTGCATAGCTTTTATCGCGGGCTTTGAGCGCGGCGACCGAATCAAGAAATTCCGTAACGAAAATAAACCTAACACAGTTCGGCAGACTTCGGCACGGTGTTTCTGTGCGTGCGACTAGACGTATGCGTGTAGACTAGCTGCTAACTGTTCATAACTGATTCTATCTCTTTTAGACACAATGCTAGTGAGACAGCGTGCTTTTTGGCCGCGTCCACGAATGAGTTCGAGCCCGCGACTAGTTGAACCTTAACGTGTATGTATATGGTACGACTGTACGAAGCTCGCACGGATCCAGACGAGCTGCTCCGAAATCGGACGAATACGTAAGCAGCTGTTTGTGAGAAATTATATAGGTGTATAGGTATCTATCATCTATGTACAACAGTGAATAGCTGTACGTGTAAAATTTGTGTATAAAGTGTTTTAAATATGAATAAACAAAGTGCATTTATTAAAATCCCCCCCAAGGCACAACTTTAACATGAGAGGCACAACTATGACATGTTCCCTCCCCAAGGCACAACTTTGACATGAGTCCCCCAAAAGGCCCAACTTTGACATGAGTCTTCCCAAGGCACAACTTTGACATCAGTCCCCCCGAAGGCACAACATTGACATGAGTCCCCCCAGGCCCAACTTTGACATGAGTCCCCCCAAGGCACAACTTTGACATGAGTCCCCCCCCAAGGTACAACTTTGACATGAGTCCCCCCAAGGCACAACTTTGACATGAGTCCCCCCCCCAAGGCACAACTTTGACATGAGTCCCCCCCCAAGGCACAACTTTGACATGAGTCCCCCCAAGGCACAACTTTGACATCAGTCCCCCCAAGGCACAACTTTGGCATGAGTCCCCCCAAGGCACAACTTTGGCATGAGTCCCCCCAAGGCACAACTTTGGCATGAGTCCCCCCCACAAGGCACAACTTTGACATGAGTGCCCTCAAGGCACAACTTTGACATGAGTCCCCTCCCCCGGAACTTGAATTAATATCAAAGAAAAAAAAATACTGCATAAATAAAATAAATAAATAATTATAATTGCATCAGTTGATAAAAAATGCTATGCAATAGCTTTACCGCGGCAGTCCCCGAGTGCCACACGTTTTTTTTTTTTTTTTTTTTTTTTTTGTAGAAATTCTTTCAAAGAGGCTTAGTAAGTTGATTAAATGTTAATTTTCTGCATTTCTAGTTTGTTTTAACGTTAAAATAGCCAAATTTTCCCTTAAAAACGCATTAAAAAGCTCCAAAATGGCAAGTAATGGATTTGGCGCCAAATTTGGCGAGTTTCCACTTGGCGAGTTTTTTGGCGAGAAAATCCATAGTTCATTAATAAACTTCATTTAGACACTTATATAATCTATGAATACATCAAAATTCAAACAAATTCGGAATACGCTTTTTACAATTTGAATTTGAAATTTTCAAGTGGTCTCCACTTGAAAACAAAATGGTGGAGCAACTTGGTTAGGAAACTCATCCAAGATATCCATAACACAAGTTAAGACGCTGTCCGAATTTGGTTCGATTTGGAGTATTATTTCGGAATTTATCGTGATTTTAAATTTTCAAGTGGTAGCCTGATTTCAAGTGGCCCCACTTAAGATATCCGCCACTTTATTAAAAATGGCAGATAAATTTCATTAATAAAGTTCATTTAGACCCTTATGTAGTCTAGATTTACATAAAAATTGAAGCAAATCTTGCTTAAAATACGCTTTTTACAATGTGGGTTACAAATATTCAAGTGGCTGCCACTTGAAAACAAAAAGTCGGAGCAACTTGATTAACGAACTCATCCGAGATATTTATAAGATCAGTTCGCTGTCCAAATTTGTTTCGATTTGGAGTATTATTTCGGGAGTTATCGTGATGACAAAATTTTCATTATAGATATATATATATATATATATATATATATATATAGATAAACGAAGTGATTGCAATAGGTCGATTTCTAAAGAAATCAACCTAATAGTAGGGTTTATTAAAAAAAAAAAAAAAAAAAAATGCAGAAACTTGTTAGAAAACGTTGATCTATCTAAAATTGTTGTGATGCCGAGTTCATAGCAATGAAAATGATTAAATACTAGACTTCTTAGAATTTCTTAGATGACAACATCATGCGATTTTTGTTCAGTTACCAAACAACAAGGAAAACTTCCTTTATTTATGACAACTTACCATTGTTAAGTTATTGCTATAAATAAAGGAAAGGGGGGGGGGAGCATTTTTATCAAGCATCCATAGCTTTTCAGATTGTCTTTATGATAGATAATTCAAGATTCTTAAATATTAAAATAAATATCATGAAAGCAATCTTTAAATACGATTTCTACCAAATTAATATTTCTTTAAATTTTGATGGAATGTGTTATAATTTCACATTTACTAAAGCAATCTTATTTCCTCCTCCTTAACTTGCTTGCGTAGCCTCCTTTCTGTCTTGCCTGAATGAGATTTCATTCAGTTGATTAAAAATTGCAGTTTTTATCTTCTTTTTGCCATACCATGGAAAGATTTTCGTTTATGATTTATTCATCATAATTTACCTTTCTTTGTCATTAATTGAAGCCAATTTTGTTAAGTATCATTTATTCCTATAATTTACGTGGTTAATAATTGTCATTAAAGCTGCTAAATTGTCAGTTGCTTTCATTTATGTAGAATATATTTTATTCTGAATAAGCTCAGTTTAATGATACAATAGTATTTAAAAAAAAAAAAAAAAAAAAAATCCCTTTTCGGCAAGATTAAAGGCCTTTACGTAAATGTTACAAAAGTAAAGAAATATTACATATGCATTTAACACATACTTAGCCAATGGCTTTGTTCCCACACATTGCATTATTTACGTCCCTATTCTATTTTTAACAAATTTAATTATCAACTGCTACTATTCATTCTGCTTAAAATTTTAGACTATATCTATGGGTCAGTAAATGATTCAATTTTTAAAATCCAAGCTCATAATCATTCAACAAATAAAAGCCATAAAGATATACAATTTGGTGACAAAACTTGCGACTTAGCAAAGAAATTTGTGATTTGGCAGCAAAATTTGATAGTTGACGACGAGATTAGTTATTTGATGACAAATTTTAGCGAGCTTGGCGATGAAAAATGGCAGCTTTGGCGTCATTATATTTTCTTCCCACGTAAAAACTTCATATCTCTTCACAGACCAATATCTTGTTTCCACAAGGTAAAAAATCAAAGGATGCTGTAACGTATTACTAACTACCAATTTCAATCGTAAATTTAAATTCTTGCGTAAACCGGTGTTCTAAACTATTCACCACAAACGATATTTTTACCAAGACTAACGTATTATTTTAATTTTATATTTTTAAATGATTAATTAAAGCTGTTACCATGTTTTTTATATTTTCAGCTATCTCTTTTATTATCTTTTGCACGTGACATAAGCATCAGATTATAAATTCAAGCAATTTAAACTAAAGAAAAATTCGGCTTCATTACAATTCACGAAAAATCACTTTTTAACTTGTAAATTTTAAGCAATTGAAGTTATCAAAAAGTTTAAATACAAAAATTGTTCTTTAGGGTAAGGCGAAAATTCGCCTGATTTTAAAGTATTTTCCTATTTCCAGCGAAATAGATTTCATATCTGTCATCCTCGGCGAAAAAAAAAAAAAAAAAAAAAAAAAAAAACTAGTATGTTGTGGCCACTACAAGACTTTCTATTTTCCTATACAAATTCACTCAGTAACAATATTAAACTAGTATGTTGTGGCCACCACAAGACTTTCTTCTATATTTTCCTATACAAATTCACTCAGTAACAATATATTAAAAAAAAAAAAAAAAAAAAAAAAATTCAAAGTTTTTTTTCGTTAAAAGTAAAAAAAATCAATAACTTTGTTTTAAATTATCACATACTTATAGTTCAAGCATTCGTTTTAAAGGTATTGACGAGACCTTTCTAGAGATACCCATCTTGAAAATTTAGCCCCCACATGCAGAAATTTTTTTCCTAATTAACTATTACTATTATCAATAATTCATATTAATTTAACAATCACAGGTTAAGAATAACTCTCATTATGTACATTTATACGGAATTTTGTCCTATACTGCCATGTTAAAAATTTAGAAAAAATACGATCACAGCGCCACCTGTTGAGCGATTGATCCCCAGATCTAATAAGCACCTGTTTATGTCAGGGACCAACTAAATACCAAGTTTGATTAAATTTCGCAAAAAAAAAAAAAAAAAAAAAATTGTTGTCGTTTTTTTTTTTTTTTTTTCGTTAGAAGTAAAAAAAAAATCGATAACTTTGTTTTAAATTATCACAGATTTATAGTTCAACCATTCGTTTTATAGGTATTGACGAGACCTTTCGGAAGATACCCATCTTGAAAATTTACTCCCCTCGAGGGGGGACTTCCCCCCCAGGGGGGTTGACGAGGCTCCTACACATACAAAATTTTTTTCCCAGTTGACTATCTCTATTATAAATAATTCTTGTAAATTTCATAATGATTACTAAAAAATAATTCTCTTTATGCACATTTATACAAAATTTAGTCCTATACCGCCATGTTAAAAATTTAGAAAAAGCGGGATGGCAACGCAACCCGTCAGACAATTTTTACCAAAAGTGGATAGGCACTAATTTATGTCAAGGTGCTACTACATACCAATTTGTATGAAATTCTGTGCAGTAATTCCTGAGATACAGTTGCCACAAAATTTTGTCACACACACACACACACACAGACAGACAGACATTTTCTAAAAATGGTCAAATCGTGTTCTACAGCTCTCAAAACGTGTAAATCCATCAAAAACCCGAGGTCGAAAATTTTTACGAATCCAATACTTTCTTCTATTGAATATAGAAGAAAGTAAAAATAAAATAATAATAATAAAAATAAATCGATAACTGTGTTTTAAATTATCACATATTTATAGTTGAACCATTCGTTTTAAAGGTATTGACGAGACCTTTCGAAAGATACCCATCTTGAAAATTTACACACACACACACCCCGGGGGGGGGGGGGGAAGCTAATGCACAAAATTTTTACATGCATGCACAACCACACGCACAAACCACATGCACAAAACTTTTACAATCACAGGTTAAGAATAACTCTCATTATGTACATTTATACGAAATTTTGTCCTATACTGCCATGTTAAAAATTTAGAAAAAATACGATCACAGCGCCGCCTGTTGAGCGACTGATCCACAAATCTTTAAGATTTTATCTACATAGCAAAATGGGGAGATATTTCATAAAAATACGCATGTTTAGGAAAGTTGCATTGGAAATAGTAGCATGAAAATAAACTACGAAATTGATCCCAATAAAATAAATTAATAGAGATCGAACTGAATGGTGGGTAGCCTATTAAGCGAGGATTTCGTTCTGTCACTGTGTCAAGCGTTTGGTCAAATTCATTTCTCTTAACATGTATGTAATAAGTCCTGTACAAGAAATTTATGAGAACATACGTGTGATGGGGAACTGAGCAGAGTTCACCTATGCCAACTAGTTTTACAGAGTAAGGGGCCCCAGTTAATTCTTGTGTTGTAAAATAAAAAAATCTGGAAATCCCAAAATATATGAATTAAGAAAAAAAATTCCATTGAATTTAATAATTAAAAATGTGTCATGTATTCCAATGATCTAGCAGATGAGGTATCATAGATGGGAGCCCGAGGTGGGGGGGGGGGGGCGTGCAACAAACACATTTTTGGAATTAGAAACAATAATTTTAATTAATTTATTTATTTATTAAAGATTTTTTTTTTTTTTTTTTTTTTTTTGGCGTGCCTGGGGCGTTCTTGGCAGGCGTTGGTTATAGATTTCTTTAGAATGCACAATTGCATGAACCTGATTTAGCCCTGCTATCTTTGGGGATGTACAGCAACAACAACAAAATTATTATTATTATTATTATTATTTTTAATTGATAATTAACATTTAATTTTTTTTAACATGGTACAGGGATGGAACACGGGCGCAGAATTCATACCACTCTCAATGTAAGAAAACTTTCTACTTCTTAAATCAACGATATTATAGGTAGAGAAATTTCTTAAACGGATTCCGGTATGAACTCTGCGCCCGTGTTCCATCCCTGCATGGTCTAATTAATAATGTTGTATTTCATGTTACAAAAATAAATAATATATATGTATTCCCTAACACCCTGATAAAAGTAGGGAAAACGCACTGGGCTATGTTTTTTCTAACTCTGACGCGACTTGTGCTAGGAAAGGAGCTTCCTCCTGTGCTTAGATATTGAATCGGGTAGGAGAGCGCTCGTTTCAGAACAGCTTTCCAACTTCTCGATCGCTATGACTGAACACTCTGCACTCGTTTACAAACTGAAAAATTCCCAATTTTCTGTACACACATAAGAGGGGAATTCCACACATGTCGAGTATTAATTCTGTGTACGCCATTTTCTACAGTGACATCTTAATGAAAATGATGTGCCATTGTGATGATGATGAATGGTAAAATGTACTTCAAAGAAATGCCGTTGGTGAATGAAATTCCTTTATGCGACCGTCTACTGTAGTGATGCCATGTGGCTGGCTGGGTCGGACACGGACCCAAAGGGTTTTTCTTTAAAAAAAAAATCAAAACAGCCCCCCCCCCCCCCTTTCCCAAATTATGCCGCCTTTTTGGGATTTTTCAATTTTGTAAGACTTACTTGATAAAATAAATTAAGCAAAATTTTTAAGTAATTGAAACTTTAATTTTTTTCATTTACAAAACAGACAGAATGAGTTTTATTTTGAGTTATAATAACTTTTACAAATGCAAGATTTAGCATTCTATTCTCACTATAAAAAAACTAGCTGGCATAGGTAATATCTACTAAATTTCCCGTTATATATATATACTATATATTCAAGATTATATATAGGAGAGAGTGGGAATGAATGGGACAATAGCAAAATTTTTATCTTTTGCAAGCACTAGAAACTTGGCAATTTTTCTGATATAGGGCTGCACTGAAGTCACATTCATCAAGTGTAGTTTCAGAATTGTGCTATCTTGCAGAAAGGCAGAAAAAAATGAAAGTGTCTTTTACTGCTGCCAGAGTAAGTTTTTACTGATTCAATTAGATAGTAGTTAAAAATTAGCTATTTGCTTAAAGTGCTTACTGTGTTCATGATATTCAAGAAGAATATTGACAATTGTTCCTATTTCAAGTTTTATAGGATCATGTGGTGGTGGGGATGAATGGGACATTTCCCACTATGTGCTGATTTAAAATTGTACACAAAAATTATATTAAAACAAATCGTAAATAGATTTTCAATATTTTTATAAACTATAGTTCAGTAGTTATAACATACAATTATAAAAGTAGCATGGATTTAGAGAAAAATAGATTGAAAACAATTGTTCTCATTTTTGTTTATAATAATTATGATTTAAAAAATTATAAGTTACAATATTCAATGCAACTTAAATCAATAATTAAAAAAACTAGTATGTTGTGACCACCACAAGACTTTCTTCTATATTTTCCTATACAAATTCACTCAGTAACAATATTTAAAAAGAAAAAAAAAATCCAAGGTTTTTTTTCGTTAAAAGTAAAAAAAATCGATAACTTTGTTTTAAATTATCACAGATTTATAGTTCAACCATTCGTTTTAAAGGTATTGACGAGACCTTTCGAAAGATACTCATCTTGAAAATCTAACCCCCCCCCCCCGGGGGGTACTTCCCCCCGGGGGGAGGCGATGCCCCCACATGCACAAATTCTTTTTCCTAATTATCTACTACTATTATCAATAATTCATATTAATTTTAGAATCACAGGTTAAGAATAATTCTCATTATGTACATTTATACGAAATTTTGTTCTATAATGCCCTGTTAAAAATTTAGAAAAAATACGATCACAGCGCCTCCTGTTGTGCGATTGATCCCCAAATCTAATCAACACCAGTTTATGCCAGGGGCCTACTAAATACCAAGTTCGGTTAAATTTCGTTCAAAAAAAAAAGTTTTTTTTTTTCGTAGAAAGTTTAAAACAAAGTTATCGATTTTTTTTTTTTTTTTTTTTTAATTATCGCAGATTTATAGTTCAACTATTCGTTTTAAAGGTATTGACGAGACCTTTCGAAAGATACCCATCTTGAAAATTTACTCCCCTCGAGGGGGGACTTCCCCCCAAGGGGGTTGACGAGGCATACAAAAAAATTTTCCCAGTTGACTGTCTCTATTATAAATAATTCTTGTAAATTTCAAAATGATTACTAAAAATTAATTCTATTTATGCACATTTATACAAAATGTTGTCCTATATCACCATGTTAGAAATTTAGAAAAAGCGGGATGGCAACGCAACCTGTAAGACAATTTTTACCAAAAGTGGATAGGCACTCATTTATGTCAAGGTGCAAGTACATACCAATTTGTATGAAATTCCGTGCAGTAGTTCCTGAGATACAGTTGCCACAAAATTTTGTTACACACACAGACAAACATTTTCTAAAAATTGTCAAATCGTGTTCTACAGCTCTCAAAACGTGTAAATCCATCAAAAACCCGAGGTCGAAAATTTTTACGAATCCAATACTTTCTTCTATTGAATATAGAAGAAAGTAATAAATAAATAAACTAATAATAATTGGTTTAAAATCACAATTTCAATCAATTAAATAAATCCTGGTGATTATTAATGTAATAAAGAATAGAATGCTTATTTTTTCCGATCAGTCGGAAACAAAAATTTATCTGGATAAATTGTACTGTATTATATCATTCTAGTGTTTTATTTATTTATTACTTTCTTCTATATTCAATAGAAGAAAGTATTGGATTCGTAAAAAATTTCGACTCCGGGTTTTTGATGGATTTACACGTTTTGAGAGCTGTAGAACACGATTTCACCATTTTTAGAAAATGTCTGTCTGTCCGTCTGTCTGTGTGGCAAAATTTTGTGGCAACTGTATCTCAGAAACTACTGCACAGAATTTCATACAAATTGGTATGTAGTTGCACCTTGACATAAACTAGTGCCTATCAACTTTTGGTAAGAAGTGTTTTACAGGTTGCGTTGCCATCCCGCTTTTTCTAAATTTTTAACATGGTGATATAGGAAAAATTTTGTATAAATGTGCATAAAAAGAATTATCTTTTAGTAATCATTTTTTTTTTTTTTTTTTTTTTTTAACGAAATTTAACCAAACTTGGTATTTAGTCGGTCCATGACATAAATTGGGGCTGATTAGATTTGGGGATTAATCGCTCAACAGGTGGCGGGGCGATCGAATTTTTTCTAAATTCTTAACATGGCAGTATAGAACAAAATTTCGTATAAATGTACATAATGAGAGTTATTCTTAACCTGTGATTGTAAAATTAATATGAATTATTAATAATAGTAGTAGTTAATTAGGAAAAAAATTTTGTGCATGTGGGAGCATTGCTTCCCCACCTGGGAGGAAGTACCCGCCGGGGAGGGGGGTAAATTTTCAAGATGGGTATCTTTCGAAAGGTCTCGTCAATACCTTTAAATCAAATGCTTGAACTATAAATATGTGATAATTTAAAACAAAGTTATCGATTTTTTTTACTTTTAACGAAAAAAAATATCAAATATATATATATATATATATATATATGTGTGTGTGTGTATATTTTAATATTGTTACTGAGTGAATTTGTATAGGGAAATATAGAAGAAAGTATTGGATTCGTAAAAATTTTCGACCTCGGGTTTTTGATGGATTTACACGTTTTGAGAACTGTAGAACACGATTTGACAATTTTTAGAAAATGTTTGTCTGTCTGTGTGTGTGTGACAAAATTTTGTGGCAACTGTATCTCAGGAACTACTTCACAGAATTTCATGCAAATTGGTATGTAGTTGTACCTTGACATAAATTAGTGCCTATCAACTTTTGGTAAAAATTGTTTTACAGGTTGCGTTGCCATCCCGCTTTTTCTAAAATTTTCATATGGTGATATAGGACAAAATTTTGTATAAATGTGTATAAAGAGAATTATTTTTTAGTAATCATTATGAAATTTACAAGATTTATATACAATAGAGATAGTCAACTTGGAAAATTTTTTGTATATGTAGGGGGCCTCGCCACCCCCCCCCCCCCGGGGGGGAAGTCCCCCCTCGAGGGGAGTAAATTTTCAATATGGGTATCTTTCGAAAGGTCTCGTCAATACCTTTAAAAAGGATGGTTGAACTAGAATCTGTGATAATTTAAAACAAAGGGTTCGATTTTTTTTTTTACTTTTAACGAAAATAAAACTTAGAATTTTTTTTTTTTTTTTTTTTTTTTTAAGCGAAATTTAACCAAACTTGGTATTAAGTTGGCCCTTGACATAAACTGGTGCTGATTACATTTGGGGATCAATCGAGATCAACAGGTGGCGCTGTGATCGTATTTTTTTTTACATTTTTAACATGGCAGTATAAGACAAAATTTCGTATAAATGTACATAATGAGAGTTATTCTTAACCTTTGATTGTAAAATTAATATGAATTATTGATAATAGTAGTAGTTAATTAGGAAAAAAAAAATTTTTGCATGTGGGGACATCGCTTCAAGATGGGTATCTTTCGTAAGGTCTCATGAATACCTTTAAAACAAATGGTTGAACTATAAATACGTGATAATTTAAAACAAAGTTACCGATTTTTTTTTTTTACTTTTAACGGAAAAAAACTTTGAAAAAATCTTTTTTTTTTTTTTTTTTTTCTTTTGTTACTGAGTGAATTTGTATAGAAAATATAGAAGAAAGTCTTGTTGTGGCCACAACATACTACTTTATTTTTAGATTAGATCTTATTAGATTAAATTACCCAAGCCTAGAGCACTAGGAACTGTGCGATCCAAAGGACTTTTGCATTTTGATGTTAATTTGAGTCAATACATCAGTTTATGTTAATTTTAGTAACTTCATAGTGTGTAATAAAACCACATAAACCAATTTAACTTTAAAAATTTATTTACTTTCCATTTTGTTTTGTTTTCTTTGTTAATTCCAGTCTTGTCCCATTCATCCGATAGTTCATTCTGAACTTCATATCGATCATGCGGCTTTACTGCAGTAATCTCATAGGGTCCGAAGAAGCGAGGTCGGAGCTTTAACCCTGTGCCGAATTGAGTACGGGCGATTGCTACGATGTCACCTAGTTGGTACTGGTGAGGTTTTTTCCTACGCTTGTTGTATGCCCTTTTGTTTGTTTCTTGCATTTTAAGGATATTCTCTTTGGCGTTGGCACGTAGGGTATCCCTTTTATCCATAAATGAATTAATGTATTCATCCTTTAGAAGTTGGAGGATGAGCGAATCTTGTTTATGTTTTAGTGGGACACCAGTGAGCAAGCAGTTCAAAGGGAGATTTCTTGGTCGAGCTACTGATGGTGCTGTTAAAAGTTCGTTGTACCGCTGCAACGGGCTGGTACCGCTTGAGGAGGGTCTGATATGGATAGTTTGGCCAACACTGGAATGCAACATTCTCTCGACTTGGCCATTACCTCGGGGTATGCCAGCGGTTATGTGATGCAGTTGGATGTCATTATCTTTACAGTACTGTAAAAAACCGTTTGAAGTGAACGCTGTCCTGCGATCCGTGAGTATCCTACACGGATTTCCAAAAGTCGCCTGCAAGAGGGATAATTTTTGAATGACTTCCTTAGTCGTCGATGTTCGCACTGGATATAGCCATATGAATTTCGTGTAGGCATTCACGACCAGGGTTGCCAGATTTGGCCTTTTTCAATAGTCACCAATAATTTTTATTTGTAACGTTTGGCTAATCACTTAGAAGATTGGTAGTCTGTTATGTATATCAAGTGTCACTTCTCAAAATTATTGGTGACTATTGAATAAAAAAAAAGGGCCACATCTGGCAATGCTGTCCACGACAGCGAGAATGGGGTTGTAGTTTTTGTTGGTAGAAGGCAAAAGTCTCGGAAAAATCAAGGTGGAAGGTTCCAAATGGCGTATCTGAGGTAACCCTCAGATTGGCCCCGTTTTTTCTTAATGAATATGCATTCTACACATTTGGTAATAACATTTTCAACACTCTTTTGCATATTTGGAAAATAAAACGACTGTTTGAGGATATTCTCTGTTTTATCAGCCGAGAAATGTCCTTGTAGAGGGGCATAACGGATGAGCTGAGTTTGCATCTGAAGCGGACAACACTGGAATGACGGTTTGCAACATTCTCTCGACTGTGCAAGAACCTGTGTTGTAAATTAGCTTTCGATAACATTGATTTGTACCAGGGGATCTAGAACGAACTTATCGAAATGCTGTCGTTATCGGAATTTCTCCGATGTGACGTCACATTCCGATAGCCTTTCGTATTTCGCTAGAACGAACTTATCGAATCGCTTTCATTATCGGAATTGTCTGGCGGAATCGTTTTCTGAAATTTCGACAGGTCTTTTCCGGGTGGAATCGTCGTGAGATAAACAATTCACGGTTCCATTAGCGTCCATCTTGGCATTAGGTGTTATTCAAGAAAATGAAAAATCTAGTTTTAAATATATTTAAATCTTTAAAATTAATTAAGTTAAATGAAAATTGTAATATATATATATTGGTAACTAAACTTCTTATTTAAAAAGTATGAAGAATAACATGCCTTAATATTTAAAGTTATTGAAAATTAATTAAACATAATAAAATTTTAAATAAATACTCATATATATATATATATATATATATATATATATATATATATATATTGTCATTTAAATTCTTATTAATCATGTATAATATTAATATCATATCTATTAAGAATAACAAGTATTAATATTTAAAATTATTAAAAATTAGTTAAGTTTAATGAAAACTGCAATTTTATATATATATATATTATATATATATAAACTAAAAATCTTACTTAAAGTATGTCTATAAAGTATGTCCAGTATATAAAACATTGCTTAAAGGAAATTATGATAAATATTTATTTTCTCTTTTAAATTTTATTATAATTGAATTAAGTAAGTTTGAGACACAGCACGTCAATTCTAGATTCACTTGCAAAACTTCATTTGTAGAATAGAACATATTAGAATATAATAAGATTCTCTCATTCTTAGAGAGGGAAAAGTAAGTGAATATATAATTTTTTTTAATTTAATAATTTATTTTTACAATCTAAATTAGACATATTATGTAAATTGACTTAGAAAATGAAAATTAATTTTAAGACGGTTTTACTTTTTTTTTTTTTACTTTGACGGAAGATAATTTTTTACTATGCTTAAACATTTAAAATAACACAGCATATTTTATTGTATATTGTAAATTCTAAAAGGAATTCTAGAAACAGTACATACAAACATGCAAATTAATATATATATATATATATATATATATATATATATATATATATACTATTAGGTTTGCTTTAACACATGTACATACAATAAATCAATTATAATAATATATGTACACAAAAATTTTAATTAAGGAAATTTAAACAAAAATTTTAATATTTGTGTATATATGTAATGAAAAAGCATTACCGTAATTATAAAGTTAATACAGATTGGAGAAAAATATACATATATATATATATATATATATATTACCTGTATTACATCCAAAGCTCTTATATCCATAGTAATTCGTCGTTCACTAAATAATAAATGCTAGCAGCTAACACTTCAAAGCAGAAAATCATTTACATTTACTGCCTTAAAATGCTAGCAACTGGCAGAAGGTGAAGTTCGATAATAACATGGGTTTTATATATAGAAAATACATACGGTATTTACAAAAAATAAATGGGGATAAATACTCTTTTCTTATTAAATAAAACTAAAACACACATTCACAACCACACAAGCAGAGGCAGCCATCTTTGTTTATCTAAAAAATCCAAATGAAATGTCGCGGCGAGAGTGAAATTATCCTTGTCTGTTATTGGTCAACTTAATCCGATTTCGAATTCCCCTTTCTCTCTGGGAGAAGTTTCGACTCACATTTCCGAGAAGTTGGTGCTAGGGAATAAAACGCATATCGGGATGATTTCAAGTGAAAACTGACGTTTCCGATAGTGAAAAGTTTCCGCGTCGAGTTCTTTCCGATGGGTTCGTTCTAGACCCCCAGGTTACTATTTTATTTACTACGACACTATTTTGGAAAGGACTCTATGGAATACTGAGCTCAAGTTTATGTACCATCTTCTTTTAAGAAAATTTTTACCTCGTGATCTACATATTATCACCCTTTGTCTGATCGGGGCTTTTTAGGCAGTTTGACAATTTGTTTTTTACCATCGTTGTGTATTGTTTTAAAATCTGAAATATCTCAGTTTTTTGTGTTAAAATAATTGCAAATCTTGACTTGAATAGTTATAAATTAATAATTAGAAATTTTACAGGGTGCATTCGGAAAGATCCACAGAAATCAGAATGAACGAACTGAAGTACTTGGCTTGCCCTGTACCTAACTTGCTTAGGATACGGTAGACTATTCAATTTCTATTTAGTAATGTTGCAATGCGAACGAATTCTTGTGTGCGCATGCGCTGTTACGAATAATTTCGTACGAATATTCCTTTTTCATAAATCGTTTCATATGTTTATTTTCTAATTATAGATTATTATTAGTTCCCCATCATACTATAGGTATAGGGAACTTAAGGAATCGTGAAAATTTTCGACCTCGGTTTTTTGACTTTTCTTTTTAATCATATCCGTCAATTTACTTGAAACTAACGTCAAATTTGATTGAAAATCTCGTGCGCTATAAACAGAAAATTGCTTGATAATTATTTTAAACAAACTTTTTAGTTCCCCATCATGCTATAGGTATGGGGAACTTAGATAATCGTGAAATTTTCGACCTCGGTTTTTTTTTACTTTTTTACACGTTTTCAGGTGTGAGGAATCCGAAAATCACAAAATTTGTAGGGTGTCCGTCTGTAGGGTGTCTGTTAGTTTGTTAGTCTGTGTACACGATATCTCAAGAACAAATTGTCGCAGAGAGATCAAATCAGTTTTAAAATATTACTTTCGACACTGGCAAGAACCCTATTTATTTGCAACATTCGAATTAAAAAACTTCATAAGTTATTTGAAATTTACGATTTTCTTAACATGGAAAAATAGGGCAAAATTTCACTTAAACTTGCATTAAATGAAAAAAATTTGCTGTAAAAATGTCAGACCAGTTTTAAAATATCAGTTTTGATGCCGGAATGAACATCAGTTACTATAAACATGCTACTTTAAAAATTTCGCAAGCTATTGGATATTTACGAATTTCTTAACACGGCGGAATAGGACAAAATTTCACTTAAACGTCAATTTTTAAGGATATTTTCATCGTAAAGATGTCATACTACTTGAGAAATATTATTTAGGACACTGGCATGAATATTATTGACTATGAATTTTTCAATATAAAAATTTCGTAAGTTATTAGAATTTTTCGAATTTCTTTTCATAACAGAATAGGGCAAAATTTTACACAAACGTCAATCTTCAGTGATATTTTCATCGTAAAGATGTCAGACCACTTTTGAAATATTATTTAGGATACTGACATGAATACCATAGAGTACGAATTTTCCAATTTAATAAATTCGTAAGTTATTTGTAATTTACGATTTACTTAAAATGGCAGAATAAGGCAAAATTGAGCCTAAATGTCCATTGGGGATCATAAATATATTAGACAATTTCAAAATAACATTTATGATATCTGTTTGAACATGATTGACTACAAATATTCTAATAGGAAAATTTCGTAAGTTATTCGAAATTTAAGATTTTATCAGCATAGCGAAATGGGGCGATATTTCATATAAATATGCATTTTTGGGATTGTTGCATTGGAAATAGTAGCATGAAAATAAACTACGAAATTGATCCCAATAAAATAAATTAACGGATTAGAATAAGATGAATATATCGAACTGAAGGGTGGGTAGCCTATTAGGCGAGGATTTCGTTCTATCACTGTGTCAAGCGTTTGGTCAAATTCATTTCTCTTAACATGAATATAATGTGTCCTGCACAAGAAATTTATGAGAACACACATAGGATGGGGAACTGAGCAGAGTGGCCAGTGAGTGCCAATGAGTTTTATTTTTCCATGACTGTAAGAGCTTTTCTTTCACGAATGAACGCACGTAAATAATCCAGAGAAGAATGTTCTACAATTACTAAGTGTCGCCCGTTTCAAAAGTTTGAAGAATTCATGAAGTATTTCTTAGGACCCAATTTGTAAAATCGTGTTTTTCCATCACTGAAAACAAAATGTAATTGAAGGTGTGCAGTTGGAAAATTGTTTTAGAATATAGCTAAACGATAATCCGTCATGCAGCACAAAACAAAACTGAATGAACGTTTAGTTTTCAGGTGTACAAAAGTCTTGCCGATTAGCATCATAGGAGCATGAGTGGCTACTTTACAGGACCATGCAAAAGTGTTGAGCGAGAATGGAGGCAACATTGTTTCTTTTCTCTTTTCGGATGGTGAAGTTTTCGTGAACGTCTCTTGTGCGACCCTTTCCTTTTTGTGCTGAGCTCGTACGAACTTCATTTCTGTGATTTTCGAAGGCTTCTCGATCCTAAATCTCTTTTGCACTTAATCCCCTATTCCATCGCCTTAAGATGGATTTGGAACGGGTTTTTTTCCTCCCTTCCCTTCCGCACGATCTAAGCGCGGGGAAAGCCTGCTCACGTTTTAGGCTGGAATGGATAGAAAAACTTTCTCTTCTACAGGGCGAAGCGGAAGAGATTTGAATCGTTTCCGGAAAAGAAAAAAAATAATCGGATGCCTACATGATGTAGAGATTGAGGAGGAAGACCTACCACTTCTGTTTACGAATAATTTTCTAAGATTAAATGTATTGAAAGTCTGTTATTAGAAAATAGTGGTATTAGGTCTTTTGGCAATGTCTATAGATTGTAAAACCCTTCTTTCGTGTGGGTTTTGTTTTGAGAAAAAACAAATCTCTTTTCAGAAATGTATTTTTTGAAGTCGTCTACCATAGGCAGAGTTGAAGTTTTTGAGAGCATTCAATTAAAAAGAAATCCTTTAAGTATGGTGCCCAGCGAAACCTGCTAGTAAAATTTACCTTTACTCTAAAAACGTTGTTTGAAACATATTTGTTATTTCATTTTTTCTTTATTATATGAATAAATAATACCAGGGTTGGCAAGTTTCTTCCAAGGTGGAAAAAACCGACCGGAAGAAATGGAAGAAACTGTTTTTCTTAAAAATTTATCCTGTAAACAGCAGATTTGTAAGATACAACGGATGCATTTGCCTTATGAACAACTTTAAGTAACTTTAATTATACCTATAAAAATTTAATTACACATTTAATTAATAATTATGAGATTTTTACCGAATTGATCTTCGGTATCTGATGATCACTTTCCAAAATGCTCAAAATCCAGTAAAAAATTAAATTTCAATTTAAACAGTAAAGTTTTATAATTTAGACAATTTTATTTCTTTAACTGGTAATAAATAATAGTTGTGATCACTTGCTTATACTTTACAAACAGCTCTTAACAGCTCTATCAAAAACTTTATTTTCCTTTTAGTTACATACAGTACAGTCAACGCCCTCTAATCTGCAGGTTTATAATCGTCAAATCCTTCTAATCCGTGATTGATTTTTTAATGTAAAAGAAATTTACATCGCATATTTCAAAAAATTCACATTCCTCACATTTTTACTTTTTTTTTTTAAATCAAATTTTTAGTTTAATCCTTTAAAAAAAAAGCAGAATTTGGGGGGGGGGGGGGATAACATTCTTGTATTTATTATCCTGCAATTCATACAGACTAGTGCTTAAAACAAACCGCTATTACATCAATGTTTAACAAAATTAATCAGTGATGAATATTTTTTCCGAACTTTCAAAAATATTTTGTTTCGTATTTTTTAAATATGTTTGTTTCCATTTTATAGGTATCTATTATTTGAATATGCTTAAATTGTTTACCATCCGATATGAATGTGATAGATTAGTTTTATTAACATTGAAGAAATGTTTTATTCTAAAATTTATTAGAAATCATCTTTCCATTTCGATGTCTATTTATGAATTAATAGTAACTGACTTTGTATCTGCAAAAGAAAATGTGATCAAAGGCAATGCTCTCTATCTGCAAATTCCTATAATCTGCGCAACTTCTGGACAAAACTTTTGAGAGTTAGAGGGAGGTGACTGTAAAACAAATGAAAAGTTTTTCAGTAGTTCAATACTGCACGTTATTTTTCAACTTAAAATTAATAAATAAAAACTACGGACTTTTTTTTTTTTTTTAAATCCTAGAGAACTTGCAGGAGAGTTTAAAAGTGGGTAATTTACTTATCAATACAGTTCACTGAGTACCTGCTTCGAGCTTATACAAAAAATTGCATCCTTTTAATAATAATAAAAAAAAAAAAAAAAGCGCAAATATTATGGATAAAAATTCCATAATTATTATCACTTGTACTTTTGAACGTATAATAATATGAGATAGTATCTATGCAAAAAGTTCTAAAAATATTAACACTGAAAAGTAAAAACCCATCACCTGTATATATTTACTGTTTGTTATCCAATAACTTATTTTTCTAAAAATATTTTTAATATTAATTGGTTTATAGTTTAGATTTGACATTATATTTATGCTTTGAGTTTATATAGTCCATAAATTTTAATTTTGAACATAAGTTTTGTCTTCTGGTTGGTTTCTTCCAGTTTTTTCCACTGTCCTGGAAGAAACCCAACTCTGCATAATACTAGCTGACCCGTCCGGCTTCGCACGGATGAACAAATTTTAGCTAAAAATGGATTGATATAGAAAAAATCAACCAATATATCAGTTTATGTGTTTGTAAGGCAATATTAATCATTGCTTATAAAATTGTGACTTTCCTTTAAGCATATTCTTAAGAAAATTTCCTAAAAAGAAGAAATTTCGAAAGATAGAAAAATTTAAATCATATGATTTAAAATTTAATATGTAGGTAAATAGGTAAGATACAGCATTGCTAAAGGGCCTGCATGACGACATTTTACTTATTTATATATTAAATCTTATGTTTATTGTAGCTCTATGCGGTTTTCACTCAAATGTACGGAATGAGATTTTTTTTTAAATATGGATGAGAACAATATTAGTTACATTTTTTCACCAGCGTATCTTCTCACATTTTAAACAGATTCGCCTGATCCAGTGACGCACCATTTCGAATACTTTTCAGGAGAATTTCCAATGCACAACGTTGGATGGTCAGTCTGATGAAGGAGGACCGTCACACTGAGCCTACTTACGTTGTTGAGTGGACTGTGCCACTGTAAAAAAAAGTGATTTTACAGTTTAAGCGCCACCTGATAAAGAAAATTTAAACTCATTTTCTAATAAATCTTTAGTTACCTAAAAATAATCCCATGTCTTTCCGTGCATTTCAGTAAAAACGGAATAGTGCTAGGGTCAATACTTTTTGAGTAATACTTCTTTTATTTTTTCTGCGAGTTTTGGATCACCCTGTATAGATGCATATTAAAAATTAGAGTCAAAAAACATAATTTAAAACGTAGTAAAATAAGGCGCAGTAATATAAGGCGTAGTAATATAATTTTTCTCTTTTTCTTCTTATTTTGGTATAATTTTTCAACTGAAGGCAGAAGTGTGTGTGTGTAGTATATATATATTTCTGTTTTAGCATCCAGAGGACAATAAAAATTAAAAGAAATAACCTTATGTTTTCGGACCACTATCGTATTCAACTATCGCTATTTGGAGGATCTTTAGGGCTCGTGCGCCTCTGTTCCTGTAAAACAAGTTTTGCCACCGGGACACTCTTCGGGCAGCGAAGAGTCGAAAAGCTCACTCACGCCACAAACTATTCGCAGGAGTTCAAGCATTTTTCTCTCCTGAAACAGTTGAAATCGACGCCAGCCCCAATGATTAGTATTGGACTTACTGTGGAGCTGTTGCCCTTTGAGGGTTCAAATTCTGGAAAAGTAGTTTCTTAAGTAAATCGGCATTGAAGGTTAACTCGTTTGGTAATTAAAAAGAAAGAAGAAGGGTGGGAGGTAATAAAAGATTTAACAATTGTTCATTCCGTTTATTACCTTCCACCCTTCTTACGTCTTCTGATATATAAATGAGGTATTATACTTATTTAAAAAAAAAAAAAAAAAAAAAAGTATCCAACGGGTGTGTCTTCCGAAGAAAACGAAACTGTCGCATGGAAAACTCATGAAGAAATTTAAAATCCCTTTATCTCGCCCATTTTTAGGAATTTATTTTTTCATTTTCATCGATTTCGCTTTGAGGAGATCGGTTTTCCAAATGTTAACTTTGTTATGATTACTTTCATAAGTAAATGATTCTGAAATTGACATAGGAGATTTTAAAACTTGTCCCATCCTTCCCTTCCTTAAATGAGCTTTGAAAACCTATTTTTCGAATGTTTTTATACGGATGTAGGTTCTCCACTCGTAAACTTTTTTGGCAACATTTAAAAATTTTAAAAGGCTAATTTTAAAGCTATTATGAATACAGTGCCACAATTCGTATTTATTTCTTAAATATTTCTAATATTCCTGAGACGGAATTTTGAGGCCCCGGCCCGGTATGAAATTGCAAAATTCAGCCCCGGGATTTTTAGTATGTGTTTTGCAGAGGTTTTATATAGTGAAGCAATGGAATGTTCTTTAACAAAACTGCTGAACTGTTACAAGATAATAATTATAATCCAAAATTCCTTATTACAGACGTACAGAAGGCACAAAGACAGACAGAAAGTCAAATCGAAAATATTAGTACTCATTAAACAATATAGGACGGTATTTAAAATGGTTACTACTTACTAAAATCGCACGTTCAACCATTTCCTCTTATCTGTAATGTATCCGAATCTCTCAGTTGATCCGGTAAACAAAATTTTAATGGTAATACAACCCTATTCAATAGAACAGAGGCTTTTGCACATGCTAAAAATGTTGCTACTTTCATTCAATGCACTGGAGAGAAGAAAGAGGAGTCATAGAGAAAAAATTACAGCGGAAGAATTGTTATAGCCTTCATAGTTCATACCACCTAAACTCTACAGACCATAGGACACAAAGTGTTATACACAGTAACATGTGTAATTTCTTTTGTTTGAACATGTGTTCAAACTAGTAGTGACATGCATACTATTTTGAATAGGAAACCATTTAATATTACTTGAAATAAAATTTCGAATAATAATTTCGAGTCATGCTAAAAATATTTGCGGAAAGTCAGATCGCGAACAGACACACTGGCTAGCAGTTAAATTGAAGTTAGACATTTTTTAACAAAATAAAATTTTATGTGACATACCAGCCTGTAAAATTTTGTAAAGTAAAGGACTGAAGAAATATTTTATCATTTTCCTTTTTCGTTGATTAACGAGGAAACCAGAAAAATATTCGGGCCGACACGGCCCTGAAAAAATTTCATCCAGGGCCAGCCCGGCCCGAACCCGGTCTGAGGGCCGGGCCAGGTTCGGGCTCGGGCCGTAAGCCTGGCCCGTGCAGACTAATTTATACCATATAGACTCTAGTTTATACCATAAATCGCACAGCCTTCGTCGGACAGATTTCGAGAGCAGTGAAATATACATACATACATGTATACAAATCTTGCTTGCTTAATGGTATAAGATTAAATAAAAAAAATCAATAAGTAAGGTTTATTGTTTCAATAATTAACAATCAGAGCCTACACTGGTAATTTTAATCTGATGATTTTTCTTTTAAATTCTTATTGGTGTATGTGGTTTCAGTGGTCTTAAGTCTATTGCTCAGCTTTTACTACTTTTAAAAACTTATGTGTATACATTACATGTGTATATAATTTTAAATAATATGGATAAATAAAAATGATCAGACGAGTGAGGCAAATAGAACATTGAGGCTCCTGATCTGCAGATCTGTTAGTTTTAAAATTGGATAGAAAAAAGAATTCTTCGCATTTATCAGCCCAATGGTCCGTTTCCTATCTTTTTTTTTTTTTTTCGCCTTCAAGAAGCAAGGCGATTTCCTTCTCTCCTTACCTGAGTGCGCGTGCGCAGCGTTATCACCTCTCTCTCTCTCTCTTCACTGTTTGACAGTTCCTGTGTGGCTGGCCAGTTTGTCGCGGCGTGTCACCATTCACGCCTGTCCGAGCATACCGCCGCTTTCGAGACGTGCGCCTTGTCGTCCACATGGGAACATGACAGGCGCGTGGTCGAAGAATTGTTTTGTTCTCTTTTTCTGAAAGAGATATCGGCGATCGGGGTGCTTTTGAACATGGAAAAGCGCGTTTCACTTCGTGATGTACATTCGGTTTGTTTTAAATATCGCAGAATGAGATGTGTTGGCATTTTAAAGTGTCGATTTTTCTCTCCTATATAATTTCTTGCTTGTCGATAGCGAATGTGCGTACACCGAAGTAGCCGTGTCTCATCGGGTCCGATCCCAATTCATATATTTTGACGCAAAAATGTTTCACTTACTCGACTTTGTGGCCATCACGAATTTTCACCTATATAAAATTGGCGCTAAACTCGTTAGATGTTACAATATTTTTTATTGGTTTGTCACACTCATTTTAAAGATCCCATGAACAATAACATGACAATCAGCACTTCATTAACTATTTTATTACCATGTTTTTATTAACTTCTATTCTTGTTTGTTTGTTTGGTACAAATCTTGCAATATTATTTTAACTAACTTCCGTACTAACTAGACATTTGAAACTTTCACAATAGCTCACAACCCGATGACAACACAATACTTGAAAGTTTTCATATAATTAATTAAAATATGAAAATAATAACCTCCTAATACCTTATAAATAGCCATTAAAATATTAGCTATAATTTAATTGTTGACAAAAAAAAAAAATAATAATAATAATAATAATAATAATAAGAGTTCATTTTCTTTCGACATAAAAATAAATACATTTAATTCAACGTGAACATTAAAAAGTTATAAAAAGTTAAATGATGCATCTCACAAAAATTGAAGTCATTATAAAAATAACAATAATAATAATATACCTCAATTTTAGATTTTTTTCCCCCCCTCTGTTTTGAGATCTGCTGAATCAGAAAAACAGGTTTTTAGCGGTTTGTGTGTGTGTGTGTGTGTGTTGTCGATATATCTCAAGTACAAACAGCAACAGGAAGTCCAAACTCGGTATTCTAAATGTGTGTCCTATCACTAAACATTTCGTTGAGATCAAGCAAATGGTTCGTGTACATCCAAGAGACATTACGCCTATGGAAGAAATTGCAAGTAAGTAGAGTTTAATGCACTAAGCCAAATGAAATGCACAAAAGCATGTTTCGTGTAGAATAGGGTGTGAAAATCCGTTTGCAGAGCTACACAAAAGAACTGAGCTAGAGTGGGTCAGTACTTGAAAATGGATGCAAGTGCATTTCAGACTATTGAGCGCTCAATGGGGGTCTGTACATAGAAGTTGTACAAGACTGCCAATAGTCAAGCAAAATATTCTTTTTTACTGAATGTAATGAATGAAAGGGCTTTATTATAATACTAGAAAAGGCCCGGTTCGTGAACGAACCGAAATGCGGAAAAAAATTCAAAATCTTAAAATAATAGATAATACTTAAAATTCAAAAGCTCAAGCTGTAAAACAAAATGTCACCAACATAGTTGCTTCTCTTTAAACACTCTCTTATAAACATTTTATACAGATGCCACATGCATCCCATAAACTCTTAACTTTTACACTCTTTTAAAAATAGCACGTGGTCCTATCTTTACATAAAAATCGAAACATTAAATTCATTTAACCATTTTTTTTTTTCCCTTTTACTTTTTGTTCAGCGTGTGATCTTATACTCGGTGCGTCCAAACACAGAGTCCAAGGAAATCTCTTAACCATTTTTATACATAGATTTTACCACATTCAGTAAAACTGCTCAGAAATTAAAATTAATTCCTCATACCCAAGTGCTTTATATATACATATATATTAAATATTTAGCGTTTGATTTTTGTATATTGACACGTTTTGACGTTCCCTGAATATTGAAGTCATGTTAATTTTTGTCTGTGTCTTTTATCAGAATAACTTTAAAAAAAAAAAAAAAAAAAAAAAAAAAAAATATTTCAAGCAATTCAAATGTTGTATTTTGAAGTTTGTTATTTGAAAAATTTATCAAAATTGCTAAGTCTCAAGGAAGGGTGCGGGTTGTGCAATCTGCCTTTATGGTATTGAATTTCACGGTAAGAGAAAGTCGTGTGAGTGCCACATTAAATGGCGTTGAGTAATGAGTATTTTGTCTGTCATACGAATACTCAATTGAAGAATGAAGTGCGACTGGAAATCCCACTTCTAGGATCAGTACATTCTTTTCAATAACCAGGAAATAATAACCGTATCTGCATGCAATGAAGTGGTATAGACGATCAGGCGTCATTTTCCCTTGGAAGAAGCTGGATGTTGCAATCGCACGGCCAGCTTTTTGCAGGAGGGGAAATTTGGTATCCGTAATGCAAATGTATTTAAATTGTATTGAATAATTTCAATAATTCATTCTTTGTATTTATTAGCATTGAAATAAATAAATGAAAAATATATATATTTCCCATTTTAAATATTTGATTTAAATATCGATTGCAAATAATCAAAAAGTCTAACATGTTTTTTTCTTTGTCTTCAAACTAATGTAAAGGCATATCCTTTTTTAAATTGTGTTCCTAATCTATCCTATCTACCAACTAGTTGGCATAGGTGGCTCAGTTCCCCATCCTATGTATGTTCACATAAATTTTATGTACAGGACATATTATATACGTGTTAAGAGAAATGAATTTGACCAAACGCTTGACACAGTGACAGAACGAAATCCTCGCCTAATAGGCTACCCATCGTTCAGTTCGGTATCTTATTCTAATCTATTAATTTATTTTATTGGGATCGATTTCGTAGTTTTTCATGCTACTGTTTCCAATGCAACTTTCCCAAAAACGCGTATTTATATGAAATATCGCCCCATTTTGCTAGGTTGACAAAATCTTAAATTTCGAATAACTTACGAAATTTTCCTATTAGAATATTTCTAGTCAATCATGTTCATACAAGTATCATAAATGTTATTTTGAAATTGTCTGATATATTTAGGATCCTCAAAATGGAGGTTTATGCTCGATTTTGCCTTATTTCTAATAACTTACAAAGTTTTTTAATTCGAATGTTGCAAATAAATAGGGTTCTTGCCAGTGTCGAAAGTAATATTTTAAAACTTATCTGACCTCTCTGCGATCATTTGTTCGTGAGATATCGTGTAAACAAACTAACGTACTGACACACTAACAGACATCCTACAGACAGACACCATACAAATTTTATCATTTTCGGATTCCTCACACCTAAAAACGTGTAAAAAAGTCAAAAACCGAGGTCGAAATTTTTCACGATTACCCATACCTATGGTATGATGGGGAACTAATAAGTATTTGGACACTTTTGTTAAATATCTAGAAAAGTTCTTTAAGAAACTTTTAGAGTATAAACGGACATGTTATTCCCATGTATTTCAGGAAAAGTTGTGTCTTAATGAGGAAAAGGGGACCACTAAAAAATTAAAGAAAAATCAAAATGTTTTGGATCATCCTGTAAAATATAATACTTTGAATGCGTTTTGACTGTAGCCTGCGAGATTTTGAGGATATTTCTCATTACCTGTATAAATTTTTATTATTATATTCATGGAGACATAACTTTTTTTTTTTTTTTCAGCGTAAATTTTTTTTTATTTTATTATTATAACACGTAGGGTATTAGACCCAGTGCAAAGCCATGTTTAGGAAATTTGGCATACTATATTACACACAGCATACAGCAATCAGAATGAAAAATAATCTGGTGTGTCACTCACACGACTTTCTCTTACCCTGAAATTTAATACTATAAATACAGGTTGCAGATTAAGAGGTAAGATAACGAGAACTGTCATGTAAACCTATGCTAAACAATTCAAATTAGGCTTCAGAAGAGTTTTATACGATAATTAGTTCTGTGTGAGGGGGCTACCGCTCCCCTCAACCCCCCGTTTCATTAATGCACCTGCATTTATATAGAATTTAATTCGGTTATTAAAAAATAATTCTGTTTTTAAAAAATAATTTATTAAAATTATTATTTAAATTTTTTTTTTTGATAATGCAGACTATTTCCATATTAGAGAGGTAGTGTAACACTAAATATCCAAAAAAGTCCATTTTACTCTCAATATTAAAAAAAAAAAGAAGGAAGAAAAAGAAGAAAAAAAGTTTTTTTTTTTCGTTAAAATTAAAAAAAAAAATCTATAACTTTGTTTTAAATTATCACAGATTTATAGTTCAACCATTCGTTTTAAAGGTATTCGCAAGCTCTTTTGAATGATACCCATCATGAAAATTTACTCCCCTCGAGGGGGGACTTCCCCCCCAGGGGGGGAGGCGAGGCTCCTACATACACAAAAAAATTTTCCCAGTTAACTATCTCTATTACAAAAAATATACATTCGTTTCATTTGGTTTAGTGCAGTCTATAGACGTTAAACTCTACTTTCCTGCAATTTCCTCCATAGACGTAATGTATTAGAATTCTCTTGATTGTCCCTGTACACGAACCATTTGCTTGATCTTAACGAAAAGCTTACTGTAGCATCCCTATAGGATACACATTTAGAATACCAAGTTTGAACTTTCTGCCATAATTTGTTTTTGAGCTATGCTGATAACAGACAGAGACACACACACACAGACCATTTGCTAAAAACATGATTTTCGTATTCAGGGGACCTCAAAACGTGTAAATATAACAAAATCTCGCGTTCGAAAATTTGAGCGAAAAACAATACTTTATCTACCTTATGGGTAAGAGAAAGTAAAAATATTAAATATCTTGCGAAATAGGAGCTTTTCACTAAATGTTTTTTAACTACGAATGCGCCTTTTTTTTTCCGATTAAAAAAAAAAAGTTGTATCTTTATGAATATATGTGGTAGCCTCATGAAAATTTATACAGATAAGGGGAGAAAAAATCCTCATAATCACATGCTACAGGGTCATTCCATGTCAAATCAACAACAACAACAAAAAAAAACTTGCATTTTTAACCTGACCCCCCCCTCAGATTTTTATGAAATTGGGCTCATTTATTTGTTCTATAAAGAAATGAATGTATACCCATTAACAAGCCCCTATCTCTTTTAGTTTTTGATATACAGGGCTGCAAAAATGGGTGAAGGATGCGAATTTTCAAAGTTTTTCTGCTACAAATGTACCCATATTTTGTTCTCTAATAATTCTCTGTAGAAAGCTACAGGCTTTCAAATGATATGTCACATGTATATATTTTTAAAAATTTTCGTACTGATGGAGGGTTGCATTTTAATTTATAACTCAGCATCCCATGGCCGCCCCATGTTGACACTTACAATAAATATAGATAATAAACTTAAGAATAACATATAATTTTTAAAAGAAAATTAAATACGTACTTTTTTAGATATTGAAGTTCGAAGGTCAAAATGTTGACTTTGAAAGGAAATTTAAAAATATATACGTGTGATATATCATTTGAAAACCCATATTATAAGCTCTCTAATGATACTGATCTTATATCTCTAAGTTAATTAGAAAACAAAATATGGGTATATTTGTAGTAAACGAATTTTGAAAATTTGCATGTTTTACCCATTTTTGCAGCCCTTGTATAGATAAAACTAAAAGAGGTAGGGACTTATTAATGGGTATACATTCAAATAAATGAGCCCAGTTTCATAAAAATGTGAAGGAGTCAGGTTTTAGCTGTGTTGATATGACATGGTATGACCCTAAAGTTAATACGCATTTAAAGCACTACTTTTTACAGGGTGATTCAAAGCATTTTGACACTTAATTAATTTTGTTTCATTTTTTACGGGTCCCCCTTTCCTCTTCAGGATACAACTTTTGCTGAAATGCATGCGCTATAACATGGTCTTCTTTACACTACGAAAGTTTCACGAAGATTCCTAAAGAGCTTTTCTAGAAATTTGACAAAATGTCCGAATACTTATTGGTAGACAGTGTACATAATGACAAAATTTACATTTCATTATCATGGACGGTTGTATACAGGGGCCCGATTAAGCTTTGAAGCTAGGGGAAGCTCAGCATCATTTTGGGGCCCCCTTTCATTTCGGAAAATCTTGTTTTCCTGTCACATTTGTAATATAAAAATGCTATAGACCAAAAAATAGTGTGCGTTTATTATTTTTATATTTTCATACACCTGGGTGGTTTCTACAAAGAACATTAAAATCATACAACTTTCTAATTAAGAACATTCAGATTTTTGAGGTTAAATAATAGATTTTTCTCGAAATAGTGAGTGTTTTGTCTTGTTGTAGGTAACCTTTCTCAGAAAAAATTCAATCTCACTGTGAAAATAGGAAACAAAAAATTCAAGACCCTGTTTTTAATCCTTATGGGGGCCCCTCTTAAATTTGAGAGGGGAAGCTCGTGCTTCCTGAGCCTTTTGGATAATCAGGCCCTGGTTGCATATTACGGTATTTGGCCATCATTTTGATTCGCTGAAAATAATAGCTAAAAGAAATGTATTAATTCAAAGGTTACACACACACATATATAAAGGAAGGAGGATGCTTTTGCTGAATGCGGGAAATAAAATACAACAACATAAAAAAAAAAAGTAACTTTCGTTTCGGTTTTTGCATATATATTATTTTCTAACAATCTGAAATGGAATTGCAAAAAAGAAAAAACAAAAATGTCATTTTCAGATCAAAAATAATAAACAAGAATATTGTTAAATATCAACATGAAAACATAAAAAGAGCTATAGAATCAATGATACTCATTTTAATTATAATATTTTTCATAAATATGTTTCTTTTGAGAAAACAAAAAGCTATTATTTTCCTTGAATAGAGATACTTTTATAACTTCAATTATATATTTATTTGTTATTATACAGATAAAAAGAAAAATCTTTACTGCAAAAACAGTTATTGTTTATTATATTCATAAATATTCCCTTCTTATTTCTAAAATAATACAAGATGATACATGAAATAATACTTACGATGACGGAATTTTCATACTGATGACCAGAATACACTTTCTTTCTTTTTTTTTAAATGCTCACTGGGTGAACCTGTCGAAATCAAAACGAGAACTAAAACACTGATGATACCGTAACGAAGCATCCAGATTAAAACGCAGCTGTATAAAACACGGAAGATGACGTCTACATATAATCTAAAAAAATCTTCATTGGTAAAAAGAACGAAAAAAAAATAATAATAATCAGAGTGTAGTTATACTTACAGAGAAAACGGGCGCGGGTTATCAGTGAGTGAGCTATTCTGACACCAATTTACTAAAAGGAAGGAGGAGGCTGAGTAGATTAAATATTATTTTATTGAATAAGAGGGCGGTTTAACTACAGAGGGGCTCTAAGTCAGATAATTATTATTTAAATAGCTCAGAATATTAATAATCTCAAGCAGCACTCGGCTGCAAAACAGAATTAGTCTTCTCTCCTCCCTTGCACAACTCTCACATCACATCACACTGCAGATCACGGAGTACTGCAGATCTATTCAGCAGATTCTTCCAACTTTTTTGTTGTTGCCAGATTCCTAGAAGAATCTTGGCCGAAGCGCTGTTGCCACTCTGGAGAGACAAATCCTAATAGTTTATGAGTTAGAACGACGAACGTAGGAGAGTGGGGTGACCTCAGCCGATTGACATATATGTATGCTAACATTATCGTAATTACTTTGAAATGAATTTATCTATTAATGGATACTGCATATGTATCATACAAAAAATATGTTTTAACTAACATTTAAATCGAATTACAATAATTTTTACGTGAGTGTTGTTTGTATTATCATGTATCTATTAATTGCTAAATTTTATAACGTTATTAAATTCTTCACTTTTCACATTTAAATTCAATAGGCTGCTTATGATGCGCAAATATTTAAATGTATTTTATTTATTATAAATTTTTTTCAGAACTTATAAAATCTTGCTTATCCATAATTGTATACATAGTAACATGTATACATATTTTAGCCTAAACATTAATTTTAAAGTTACATACACTTTTTTATAGCTGCAAATGAGCTTAAACATTTGTGTATTATTTCAATTTTTAATTCAGTGAATAATTACTTTTATTTTCTATTTGATAATAATAACTGACTGGATGTATATTCTTGTAAACTGAATTGTTATTACTTTCTTCTATATGTAATATAGAGAAAGTATTGGATTCGTAAAAATTTTCGACCTCGGGTTTTTGATGGATTTACACGTTTTGAGAGCTGTAGAACACGATTTGACCATTTTTAGAAAATGTCTGTCTGTCTGTCTGTGTGTGTGTGTGACAAAATTTTGTGGCAACTGTATCTCAGGAACTACTATACAGAATTCCATACAAATTGGTGTGTAGTTGCACCTTGACATAAATTAGTGCCTATCAACTTTTGGTAAAAATTGTCTTACAGGTTGCGTTGCCATCCCGCTTTTTCTAAATTTTTAACATGGTGATATAGGACAAAATTTTGTATAAATATGCATAAAGAGAATTATATTTTAGTAATAATTATGAAATTTACAAGAATTATTTATAATAGAGATAGTCAACTGGGAAAAATTTTTTGTATGCGTAGGAGCCTCGCCACCCCCCTGGGGGGGTAGTCACCCCTCGAGGGGAGTAAATTTTCAAGATGGGTATCTTTCGAAAGGTCTCGTCAATACCTTTAAAACGAATGGTTGAACTATAAATCTGTGATAATTTAAAACAAAGTTATCGATTTTTTTTACTTTTAACGAAAAAAGAAAACTTAGAAAAAAAAATCTTTTTTTTTTTTTAAACGAAATTTAACCAGACTTGGTATTTAGTTGGCCCCTGACATAAACTGTGGCTGATTAGATTTGGGGATCAATCGCTCAACAGGTGGCGCTGTGATCGTATTTTTTCTAAATTTTTAACATGGACAAAAGTAGTACAAAATTTCGTATAAATGTACATAATGAGAGTTATTCTTAACCTGTGACTCTAAAATTAATATGAATTATTGATAATAGTAGTAGTTAATTAGGAAAAAATTTGGGGCATCGCTTCCCCCCCCTAGGGGGAAGTACCCCCCGGGGGGGGGGTAGTTTTTCAAGATCGGTATCTTTCGAAAGGTCTCGTCAATACCTTTAAAACGAATGGTGGAACTATAAATATGTGATAATTTAAAACAAAGTTATCGATTTTTTTTTACTTTTAACGAAAAAAAACTTTGGAAAAAAATCATATATATATATTTTTTTAAATATTGTTACTGCGTGAATTTGTATAAGAAAATATAGAAGAAAGTCTTGTGGTGGCCACAACATACTAGTTTTTTTAAATATTTACATTTGGAAATTTCATGAATTGTTTATTTGGATATTTAAATTGAATTACAATAACTTTCATGAGTGTGTTGTTGCTGTTGGTACTATTGTTAAAGTTTATAACGTTATTAAATTCTCCACTTTATGTTATTAGGTAGATTCCTTATAGGAGATCTACTTATTGCAATGGTTCCCATGACACGACTTCTGGAAAATTTCTTCCTATCTTCACCGATCATGAGCCCTAGAACCCAAAACCACCCTCCGTTCAAAAGTTTATATGTATAAGGCTTTTTCCCATGTTAAGTTGGGAACACGATAATTGGAGTAATTTTTATTTAAATTTAACCAGCTCGGGATATGTTGTCAGGACAGTAAAAATCTCGGTCAAGTTCGTAGATGGGGTGTCCAGCTCAAAGGGGGTGGAAATGGTGGGGGGTAGAAATTTTCATTTGCCCATAATTTCTTTAATATTGAAAATAGGAAAATATTTCAAATCAGGCGAATTACCGCCTTACCCTAAAGAACAATTTTTGTATTTAAACTTTTTCGATAACTTCAACTGCTTAAAATTTACAAGTTAAAAAGGGATTTTTCTTCAATTGTAAATACCGACCTTTTTCTTTAGCTTTAATTGCTTAAATTTATAATCTGATGCTTACGTCACGTGCAAACGATAATAATAATAATAATAATAAAGCTGAAAATGTAAAAACTATGATAACAGCTTTAATTAATCATTTAAAAATATAAAATTAAAATAATACGTAGTCTTGGTAAAAATATCGTTTGTGGTGAATAGTTTAGAACACCGGTTTACGCAAGAATTTAAATTTACGATTGAAATTGGTAGTTAGTAATACGTTACAGCATCCTTTGATCTTTTATCTTATGGAAACAGGATATTGGTCTGTGAAGAGATATGAGGTTTTTGCGTGGGAAGAAAATAGGACGCCAAAGCTGCCCTTTTTCATCGCCAAGCTCGCCAAATTTTGTCATCCAATAACTAATTCCGTCGTCAAGTCAAAAACTTCGTCGTCAACTATTTAATTTTGCTGCCAAATCAAAAATTCCATTGCTAAGTCGCAAGTTTTGTTACCCAATTGTATATCTTTATGTCTTCTATCTGTTGAATGAGCTTGTATTTTAAAAGATTGAAACATTTACTGGCCAATAAATCTAGCCTAAAATTTTAAGCAGAATGAATAGTAATAGTTGATAATTAAATTTCTTAAAAATAGAGTGCATATGTAATATTTCTTTACTTTTGTAACATAAACGTAAAGGAATCTACCTTTGCCTTTAAGCTTGTCGAAAAGGGATTTTTTTTTTTTTCTCTTTTGTGACACATTTGCATTTAAATTTGTTCTTCATAAGCATTGAGTCCCATTTATGACAAGTTTCGACACGTCCCATCTAAAATTCAAAACATGACTTTCGTCGGAACAAGCTTCTCTGAAAATAAATAACTATAGGCTGCTTTGAATATAGAAAAGAAAAAAAAAAAGTTTATACAGAGTGAATCAGTCTACTAATTTTGTTCTTCATAAGAAAGGAAAGTTTTTTTCCTGTCAATGAAATATTTAAAAGTTTTTCCTTTTCACGCTGTTACTTTCATTCCCGTTCTAAATGCAAAATGTCCCTCTTGAAGTCGGAAGAGATTTTTACGGATACTCGACGGCCCGGTACGGAAATGCACCGAATCCCTCAATAGATGGCTCTGCGTTCCCTCCCTCTCAGAATTTTTAATATGGCAGGTCACTATAAAATTTCGCATGCGTGTTTTTTTTTACTAATTATTGTGAAACTGGAAATTTTTTTGTGATAGTCAATTGAGGTAATTTTTTTTACATATGTAGGAACATCGCTTCATCCCCCACATCGATAGGTTAATTTTGAATGTGAGTATTTTTCAAAAGAACTCGTCGATGTCTTTAAAACAAATAATTGAGCCATGTATCGGTAATAGTTTTTTTTTTTTTTTTTACCCCCTCCCCCTTTTCTTTAAAAAAAAATCTGGAGTGACTCCACTCGACTTTCCGAACATTGAGTAATTAACAGTTTTGTAGATAAAATAAAGAAAGAGGTGTTGCTAAACAAACAAAAAAGAGAAAACCATAACAGAGTGTTTGAGTATTTTTCTCCATATATCATCCATATTCTCCACACGAGGTTTTATTTAACGCTACTGAACTTTGAGCCCTTAGATCATAATGATAAAGAATTTTTCGTTTTGTCCCTGTAAAAATCTATAGATGCTAGATTCACCAAAATGCTTATAGTTAGTGCAACAGTGATTTATAATATTCATACAAATTTTCAGCTCAATTGAATAAGGCGTTTAGATGCTATCGCTGGTCTCATAGGCCATAAAGATAAAGAATTTTTCTTTGTGTCCCTGTAAAAAAACTGTAAGTGCTAGATTCACCAAAATCTATACAGTTGGTTCAAATGTGACCTATAACATGTGTACAAATTCTTTGCTGAGATTAATAAGGCGTTTAGACGCTATCACACTTTTAAAAATTTGACAAAGAATTTTTCTTTGTGTCCCTGTAAAAAAACTATAAGTGCTAGCTTCTCCAAAATCTATACAGATTGAGTATCTGTGACCTATAATATGTGTATAAAGTTTTTGCTCAATTGAATAAGGCGTTTAGATGCTATCGCACTTTTAAGATTTTGGTCCCTTGGCCATAATGATAAAGAATTTTTCTTTGTGTCCCTGTAAAAAAACTATAAGTGCTACATTCACCAAAATCTATAGGGTTCGTACTATGGTGACTTACAATATACGTACCAACTTTCAGCTTATTCGAACAAAGCGTTTAGACGCTAGCGTGTTCACTCACAGACATACACACATACATACACACATACATACACACACACATACATACATCATCGTAAAAATAGTGAAAACGGACTCGTTGGACGTCGAAACGTATAGAAACATCAAAATCTCGAATTCGGATTTTTGACATGATTACAATACTTTCCTCACTATAGTGTTCGGAAAGTAAAAATAAAATGCAGTGGTGACTGTTTTGGTCTAAATTACGTGAATTTGTACCAAAAAATATTAAAGCTTTGTGATGGCCACAACATGCTACTTTTTTTTTTTTTTTTTTTAAACAATTTTGCTTTGACCCATTTATTGTGAATGAACGTGCAAACACTTTTGTCTTTATATAAACATATAAAGTTGAAAGTTTGTCATTGTATCGCTCCAGATTTTTAGTCCGGATTATTACATTTTATCAAACATTCGTACACTCATTCATCAGAACAAAAATCTAGCTAAAGCTGTTTTTAATTCAGTCGGATATTGGTTAAAAAGATATTAAATAAAAACGCCTTTGTCATTTTAAAATTAATAATGATAATGATAAAAAGAGAGGGAGAGAGAGATGCCGAATAAATAAATAAACAAGTAACTATAATTTTCATGTCGGGGGAAGAAAAGAAAAAAAAAAAAAAAGAAAAAAAATGATGCAAATGTGTGTGTATATATCCTTTAAATGATTAATATAAAATTGAGAAAAATCGTGCTAAAGAAATGGAGCAGCTTCAGTAGCGAAATTTGAAATTTGGCACCGAAGTGACTCGAACGTTTCTCGTCTAGATCTTCACCTACGCAGTTGCTATAATTCATCGGCAACAATTTAAAAGCTACTAGGGGGCTGTAGCTGCGCCAAAACAATTTTAAGAAATGAATATAGAGTGAACGATGTTAAGGTATATGAAATAGCTGCGCCAAAACAATTTTAAGAAATGAATATAGAGTGAACGATGTTAAGGTATATGAAGTAGCTGCGCCAAAACAATTTTAAGAAATGAATATAGAGTGAACGATGTTAAGGTATATGAAATATGGAAGAATAGTTTAAAATAAGTCCCGATTCTAGTACTTAGAAAACAACAGTAAGCCCTCCCACTTCTTCTCCTTCCCTTTTCTTACACAAATCCGGTACCGTATTTGAATCGTCGACACATTTTTGTAGGGGTTCGGTTTTAGGGTCGATTAAAAGGGTTTGCTTCGATGTCGGGCCGGGTTTCTGCATGAAGAAAGCATACTGAAACGAATTTTCGCGATATCGAGAATCAAAACGTAGCGGATGATGATACTATAAGAAGAATGTTGCGGCCCGCCACGGCCAACATGTATTTCGGCAGAATGGGAATGGAAGGGAGTGAACTTGTTTTTAAAATAAGTTCATCGTGCAAGCGGCGACGTGTGTTTTTCGGACCAGGCCTAGAGAAATACTCCGACGGCCCGATAAATCTCGATGCTCCTTCGAGGAACAAAAGGGGAGACTTCAGACGCCATAAGAAGCTCCTTCTTTTCCGAAACACACACACACACACACACATTTTCTATCCACTTCACCTCCCCCATCTCAACGACAGCTTACTGGAATAGCTGCAATACATATACACACACAATCGTCGGGGAAAAAAAGGAAAGGAAACCGTCTCGTTGTGTGTACATATGATTTTTCCTGATCCCGTTTCTGGAATAGGTTTTAGAAGGTTACTCTGCCGTGATTATGTCTTCACGGTCGGGGGAAAAAAAAGATGCGATCGTATTTTTGCCGGAGAGTGTTGTGGGGGGAGGAGGCTGCGCTAATATTTTTCTCTGTCTCTATTCCTTATCCCGAAATTCCATCTATCGCTTCCTTTTCTCTCTCTTTTATTCTTTGGTCTCTCGCCAAGGCTAGCACATAAATTACACCGCTGAATGGTTTGTTGCCAGTCCGGGAGGGGGTAAAATGTATCGTGGGAGCGAGCACCCGAGTGAGGGAAGAAAATTCATTTCAAAGAGTGGCTGCTGTACTAGATTAAAATGTTTTGCCGGAAAAAAAGTCTCCTTTTCCCTTCTATCCGGGGTAGTTAACTATGATAATATTTCTCCCGCGTTTTTATTTATCCCTTTTCTGAGAGAAGGCATAAAGGAAGTCGATTCCGAAAATATTTATTTATTTATAACAAAAAGTACGAATTTGAATTCGAAGTGTGCCACTTAGTTGAACATTTAGGAGATGCGAGAAAGAAATGTATCGATTCACAGACCTTCGAGCGGCTAAGAGAAATTTTCCCTTTTAAAGAAGACTGCCGGACAGTCATCCTGTGGGTCATTGAGCGGTGCAGCCAAGAATGTGCGAGGAGGTTGAATGCCACCCATTTGGGTGGGATTCGGAGTTTTTCTTGTTTTTTTTCCGAAAATTATTTCCTCTCCAAGAATTAGGTTCCATGATGCACATCGCGCAAGAATGACTTTCTTAGCCGTCAGTAAAATCTCCTTTTCAGGTGATCACTACGAAGGAAAAGCACCCCTATGAATGCATCGAGCAACACTTTACTTTTGTAGTATCAGACGTCCTCGTTTATGACTTTTTAGACCCCATCTTTTAAGACCCCATTTGGACTGTGTGTTTGAGAGGTGTTAAAGTCAAAGAGAAGAGTGGGAAACAATCTGAAACCTAGAGATTTGTTCTTTGCGTACATTAGAATGGGGCCTACAGTACGAGACTTCACCTCTGCTGCAATTTCTGCCCAACGAAGACCCAAAATAATAATTCTCGCAGTGAGTGGTGTTGAGCCCTGTCAAAGCTGGATGGAGTAAAGGAGCCTTCACACACGGGCAACTGGAAAGCTTCAACTTCGGTTTCTTTTGATATTTCTTTGATGTGGTTTTTGATAATCGAAGCTCGCTCGAGCCCACGCTCACAAACCCCCAGTGCGATAATTGCATGGGAACTGGTCTCTTTTGTAAAAGAGCAATGAAAAGTAATGTCCTTCATTGTAAATGTGTGCAAAATTTCAAGGGTCACTTTCGGACAACGGATAATTTATGACTTTTGAAGCTCGCATCGTTGCCAGAGTTTGAAAGAAGCTTAAGTGGCCAGGCTAGTTGATGTCTGTCTTTAAAGAATGCAACAAGCGTCCTCAGTGAAGAGTGTGTGGCGTGCAACATTCTCTTTTGGGAAACAGGTGTCACTCTCAATATTCGTTTCAGTATACGTATATACTAATAATACAGTACAATAACATACTAATGATTACAGTATTTTCTTTACATAGTATGTGAGGGACGAACTTGGCGAGACGTGCAACCCAATTTAGCTGAAAATAATAATTTATACCCTTTCTTAGTTTGAAACAAAGTTAATTAATTTTTTATTATCATTCTCGCCAGAAACGTTATTGATTACTGTTTTTGAACAAACGATGTGTTCTGTGTTTTTACTTTCTTCTATATTCAATACAAGACAGTATTGGATTCGTAAAAAATTTCGACAGATTTACACTTTTTGAAACACGATTTGACCATTTTTAGAAAATCGATGTCTCTCTGTGTGTGTGACAAAAATTTTGTGGCGACTGTATCTCCGGAAATACTTACTGCTCAGAATCTCATATAAATTTATATGGAGATGCACCTTGACCTAAATGAGTGCCTATCAACTTTTGGTCTCAATCGCTCAATAGGTGCTGCTGTTATACAACGAATTCCGCAATTTCAGGTTCTATTGCGTATACTCGAACAGAACTTGATATGTGAGAAGGCCATTATGATACTTTACGCTCATTCAATTTAAATGCTTATCGGCCAGCAGATGGTGCTGCTATACAGCAATTTCCGCAGTTTAAGGGAAAGCTATATCTCAGGAACTGCTGCACAGAATTGTAAATAAATTTATATGCAGATGCACCTTGACATAAATTAATGCCTATCAAATTTTGGTGTCAACCGCTCAACAGGTGGCGCTGCTACTCAGCGATTTCTTCAATTTAAGGAAAGGCTATATCTCAGGTTCTATTGCGTATCATCCAACAAAACTTGATATGTGAGAAGGCCATTGTAAAACATTATGCTGATTCAATTTAGATTACTTATCCGCCAATAAGTAGCGCTGCTATACTGCAATATTCGTCGATAAGGGGTAGATTCTATCTCAACTTCTATGGCATATTATAACTGTACGAAACCTGATATGTGAAATAACCATTATAAAAACGTATTTTTTTGGATGCTAGTTATAGACAATAAGTCTGTCTTTCTTTGGATACTGAGTGTTAGTTTTCTCTAAGATGAAAATCGTTTACATTCATCCTGTTAGATAATTTAATAAATAATAGTTTTAATAAATGAGTTGCACTTAGTGAATTAATACAGAAAAATATAGAAGAAAGTCTCGTGGTGGCCACAGCATACTAGTTGTGTATTGAAATAGTCTTATGGGCTTGTTTTTTGAAACGTTCATTGAATCCTATTACATATTTACGCTTTATATCTGTGGTGCTTTAATTTCATGGAATAAATTTTATTGAATACTGGCAGGCAACGCCCGCTTCGCTGGTCCCTATTTTTAAATGAATCACTATAATTACTGATTTCTCAGAATTGCATTAATTTTTATTGCGTGAAAAAAAGATAAACAAAATCTGATTAGGAAAAATGTCGCACCAGGTTCTCACTGACTTCGGAAAAAATTCCCAAAATGCTCTAACTCTTATTTCTATTATTTTCCCCCTTCGCCACCCCCCCCCCTCCCGTCTATCCTAATAATTTTACAAATTCGAAAATATCCGCAATCGATTTGTAAGTATCAAAAACCTCTATGCACCAGTTTTGAACGATCTATCTCTATTTTTTTGTCCCTCCGCTCCCCCCTTCCCGCCCCTCTCAATGATTTTAAAAATTCGAAAATATCCGCAATCGATTTGTAGGTATCGAAAACCTCTATGTACCAATTTTGAATGATCTAACTCTATTTTTTTTTTTTGCCCCTCCGCCCCCCCTTCCCGGCCCTCTTAATAAATTTACACTTTCGAAAATATCCCCATTCGACTTGCAGGCCTCTAAAACCTATCTGTACCAATTTTGTACGGCCTAACTGTATTTCTATTTGTTTTTGCCCACAGCCCCCTTACAGCCCCTCCTAATAATTTTACAAATTCGAAAATATCCGCAATCGATTTGTAAGTATCGAAAACCTCTATATACCAATTTTGAACGATCTAACTCTATTTTTATTTTTTGCCCCCCCTTCCCCTCCCCCTTCCTGCCCCTCCTAATAACTTTACACGTTCGAAAATATCCCCATTCGACTTGCAGGCCTCTAAAACCTATCTGTACCAATTCTGAACACCCTAACTGCATTTCTATTTGTTTTTGCCTCGTAGCCCCCTCCCCCCTCCTCACTGCCCCACCTGAGGGCTGAATTTCTAAAATTCCAGAAATTGGTTTTTAGTTATTTGTGTTAGCTATATTTTAGAGCAAAAATTTCACGTATATCTATTTTTTTGTTTGAGATATATAGGATTATGCGAAATCACGTTTTACGCATGTGAAATCACGTTTTGCCCCCCCCCCCCTTGGGGACCGAATTTCGAAAATTCCAGAAATTTGTTTTTAGACGTTTGTATTAGCTATATTTTAAAGCAAGAATTTTACGGATATCTGTTTTTTTGTTTGAAATATGAAGGATTTTGTGAAATCACGTTGTGCCCTCCCTCCCCCTCTTGGGGGGCGAATTTTGTAAAATCCCTTCTTAGTGGATGCCTACGTCATAGAAAGAACATTGTCACAAAATTTCATGCTTCTAGGTCTAGGGGTTTGGTCTGGACGATGATGAATCACCCCCTCACTCACTCACTCAGGAAGTGTTCTTTTATATATATATATAGATGTATGTGATTTGTAGGTGTGTTTTAGTGAGTGAATGAGGATCAGAATTGGAATTTACAATTTTTCATACGCATAATGATTATATAAAGTGATTTTACAGATTTAAAATAGGTTACAGGCGAAAATTTTATTAAATGCGTTGCGAAATGTGTGACTGATGTCTTAAAGAGCTTGAAAGCAACCCTATGGGGGGTCGAAATAGGAAATGTATTAGGAATGAAGAAGCACAGTCATTGTAAATTAGGATTTGAATGATGCGAAAGTCCGTCTGAAATTTGCCTGTTTATTTGGGAATCCCTTACCACACAATGATTCCATAACAGAATCAGACTTATTCATAGAATGGTGGACGTTGCTATACTTACGCGAATTCGAAAATCAGCTGCTTAGCATTGGGTTTGAATGAGGTCCAGATTCAGAGATGCCACTTGAAACTCTTTATCTTCATGTATCCAAGATAATTATGTCTAAGGAAAGAACTTTTACACTACACTGAAATAATGAATAGAAAATGCATAAAAATGGGCTATTCACCATTTTGTTCACAAAAGAATTGAGATTGGGGGAAAATTCAGATTCTGAAAAAAAACCGGGTTTAATCGGGTTTCTTCACAGTATTTTGGGGTTTTATCAGAGTTCTCAGTAATATTTTCTTTCTTCTTTTTTTTTAACATTAAGTATATCATTCATAATTAGATAACTTAAAAAATTAAATATTAATTACTTATTAAAATCAAAAATTTAATTATTATTCTGTTTATCTGTTCTTTTCAACAATGATTTTAATAATCATTTAGTGTTGCTTTATTAAATATTTCGTAGTCAATAGATTTTCATAAAATAGTTTTAACTATTGTCCCTCTACATTATGTGACAGTGTTGCACTGATAAAGTTTTCAGAATTTTGTTTTAAATTTAAATTTTTATTTATTTATATTTTACATTCCTCGAGTCCCACAGATTTCTTTATATTGGCAAACAAGTCTGTTTTTCTTGCTTTTATTTTTTGAATATAATTTTTTACTTCCCTTACCCTACTACCGTAGGTAATGGAAGTATTGTATTCGGTCTGAAAATTCGATATCGGGTTTTCACCTGATTTACACGTTTTAAGGTCCCTTGAGTCCAAAAAAGTGGCTTTTGGCAATTGGTCAGTGTGTGTGTGTGTGTATGTGGAGAATCTTCTGGCTACTATAGCTCAGAAACTAATAAAGATAGAGCTACGAAATTTTAGAATTGAAATACGTATGGTGTACAGATGAAATTTCCAAATTTTGGTGAAAATTGAAAAACCGGAAGTGGGACATCGGAAACTGGAAGTGGGACCGTAAGTCCGTATCTCAAAAACGGCTCTAACGATTTTCTTCAAACTTGCTATATAAACACTCTGTTAGATGTCCTTTCGAATGATATAGTTGGTTAGTTCAAGAAAATTGAAAACTCGCCATTTTAACTCACTTTTAAATATGCTTTTGTATGTAATTATTGTTTTCCTGTCAATAATTGAATTTAACCGGAAGTGGGACATCGGAAACCGGAAGTGGGACCGTAAGTCCGTATCTCAAAATCGGCTCTAACGATTTTCTTCAAATTTGCTATATAAACACTCTATTAGATGTCCTTTCGAATGATATAGTTGGTTAGTTCAGGAAAATTGATACGCGTCCTGTATAAATAGCTCAATTTCAGGTCTCCCAAGGGCGTTCCTTTAAAAACAGCTGTACGGATTTTTTTCAAACTCGCCATTTTAACTCACGTTTAAATATGCTTTTGTATGTAATTATTGTTTTCCTGTCAATAATTGATTTTTTGTAAATGTTGGTATCTCAAAAATGCATATAATACGTGTAATAGTGGGTAATGGAAGTCGTGTGGTTGTTTCACACCAGATTTTTTTATTTTCTTAATAAGATTATTATTATTTTCATGGAGAATTTTTCAAGATTTTTTTTTTTTTTTTCTATACAGCAGTTTCAGCATCTCCAATATTTCTGAAAATTCTTTGTTTATGTTCTAATAATGTATATAATATTTGTTTTATATACGTATGTTTACTGAAGTTAGATAAAAGTACAATTTTAAACAAGGATTTTTTTTTTTTTGGGGGGGGGGGGGGGGGGAATGCTTGTACTTTTTCTTGGGTTTTTTCTAGTGGGTTTTATGGAGGGTCGGGCAAAATCTAGCCAACCCTGATTAAGACTTTTCTTAGAAATTCTTTGAAATGCGTGTCAAGGATTGTTGTTTTTTAATACGTACACTATGCATGAAATTTAAAGACGATGTACAGGGCTATCCAATATTGAGAGTATGCATTTTTTTTTTTTTTCTTTCTCTTACCTATAAGGTAGAGAAAGTATTGTTTTGAGGTCAAATTTTCGAACACATGTTCTGAGGTCGCCTGAATACGAAAATCATGTTTTTAGCAAATGGTCTGTGTGTATGTCTGTTATCAGCATATCTCAAAAACAAATAATGGCAGAAAGTTCAAACTATGGTATTCTAAATGTGTATCAGATAAGGATGCTACAGTAAGCTTTTCGTTAAGATCAAGCAATCGTGTACAGGGACAGTCAAGAGAATTCTAATACATGACGTCTATGGGGGAAATTGCATGTAAGTAGAGTTTAACGTCTATAGACTGCGCTAAACCAAATGAAACGAATATATATTTTTTGTAATAGAGATAGTCAACAGGGAAAAAAAAATTGTGTATGTAGGAGCCACGCCTCCCCCCCTGGGGGGGGGGGGAGTCCTCCCTCTAGGGGAGTAAATTTTCATGATGGGTATCTTTCAAAAGAGCTCGTACCTTTTAAAACGAATGGTTGAACCATCCAACTGCGATAATTTTAAACAAAGTTATCGATTTTTTTTTTTTTTTTTTTTTTTTTTACTTTTAACGGGGAAAAAAAATTAGAATTTTTTTTTTTTTTTTTTTAAATATTGAGAGTAAAATGGACTTTTTTTTTTTATATATATATATATTTATTTAGTGTTATACTACTACTCTAATATGGAAATCGTCTGCATTATCATAAAAGATAATTTTTTTAAATAATAATTTTAATAAATTATTTTTTAAAAACAGAATTATTTTTTAATAACCGAATTAAATTCTATATAAATGTTGGTGCATTAATGAAACGGGGGGTTGAGGGGGGCGGTAGCCCTCCTAACACAGAACTAATTATCATATAAAACTCTTCCGAAGCCTAATTTGAATTGTTTAACACAGGTTTACATAACAGTACTCGTTGTCTTACCTATTAATCTGCAACCTGTATTTATAGTATTAAATTTCAGGGTAGGAGGAAGTCGTGTGAGTGACACACCAGATTATTTTTTTTCTACTGAATATGTTTGATGGAAGGGCTTTACTTATTTTTATGAAATCCACAAAAGCTGCGGAAGAAAAATTAATTTTCGTTTACATTTCATAACGGCTGTATATGCTGTGTCTCTGAATTGTTGAACCAATCGAAATATGTTTAAATTTACTTAAACAAAATTGTCCAACTAAAAAATGAAATAATTATAAGATTAAAAAAAAAAAAAAAAACTTTTTTTATATACCATGTTTTTAAATTTTATGTTTATTTAATTTTAATCACTTTTTAGTCGTTTCCACTATCCACATTAAAATAGTTTCTCAGATAAAAATAGACTTTTTATGTAACTATTATTTCTGTTTCAATATTATTTCTGCGATATTTTATAATTTATTTATATTTTTGATGTGCTACTTGGCTCAAAATGGCTATTGCAAAATTAATGTTCTTGACGAAAAATGTTCAGTATACTTCAGCGCCAAAATTTAAATAATCGTCCATGAAGATTTATAAACAAAACTAATAAAATGAAAATAAATTAATTATTATAGAGTTTACAATAGTAAAGAAATGCTATGCAGCAAAATGTGACGTCTTTTTTTTTTTTTTTTTTTTTTTTTTTTTTTTTAAACATGGAAGTAAAAGTATAAAAAATTGTAGTTTTAAAAATAAAAAGTCCTTTAAGAACAATATGTATTACCATCATGAATTACATTAGCACTTTATCAATGTGTAGAAATTTTTTAAAGTTATAATGACGTCCATTTTTGTGAGATGCCTAATTTATTTTTTTATGATTTTTTAATGTTCACGTATAATTGCATGTATTTATTTTTATGTCAAAAGAAAATGGACCCGTAATTTTTTTTAATTATAGCTAATATTTAAATGGTTAATTTTAGAGCTATTAGGAGGTTATTATTTTCATATTTTAATTAATTAAAAGAAAGATAATCAAAAATTTGAAAATCGGGCTTCGAGGTATTACGTAGTCATCGTGTTCTGAGCTATTCTAAAAGTTTCAAATGTCTAGCTTGTCACACGGATAAGAATTTTCAAACTTTTGTAGGAATTTCAGGCTTTTCTTAATTTTTTTAAAACAATTTTCAGGTTTTTTTTTTCTAAATATTCTTATTTTTGTTCTAATTTCATTCTTTCGACTGTTTCTAAACAACTTACTTTCATATATTCTCCATTTTTGCTTATAGAAAGTATGATTTTGTGTATCTGTTTCTTCTTTTATGACTCAAATTAAATTATCTTTGAGTTTTGCTGATACTTTCAGACTTTTTGTCTATTTCCTGCTCTCATCTCTGTAGTCAGGAAGTTAGTTAAAATTCGATTGCAAGATTTGTACAGGACAAACAAACAAAGAAGAACGCGAGTTAATAGAAACATGGTAAACTCATTTATGTTATAATGACCACGGAAGCGGGCAAAGACTGCTTGTAATAAATTAAAATAAAAAATTTATAGTATTATGACGTCCATTTTATCAGAAATGTTTAATGACACTGGTTTAACTTTTTATTTTTTTTTATTCACGTGTAAAAAGAAAAAAAAAAAAAGTTTCTTTTTATTTAAAAGTAAATAAATAAAGTAAAATATTGTACGCATTTATTTTCATTGACATCAGCTTAAAATTAGAACTTAAAAAAAGAAAAAAAAAAAAAATGTCGGGTAAAAGCGCAAAAAATCGTAGAAAATCACCTAGCTGAATTATTTTGATAAAATGGGTCATAAATTAAGTAAAGTATCTTTGTCTGTGTTCTACAAAAGCTTCAGATTATTTTGAGTACGCTTCAAGATCTGTGAAATAAAATGCTGTATACCTATGCTTTAAAGCGGGGGGGGGGGGGGGTGTCAAAAAAAAAAAAATAGTTACATCTTGCACACCACAATTTGTTGATGTATATCTTAGCAAAATAGGACAAGGTTGCCATGAGTAGTTTTTAATTCTATGAAACTTGAATGAGATGATTTGATAGTTAATTGCGAAATGTTTATAGCTTCTGTACAAAACAGACAAATTTTGCGTTTTTGTGTGAAACAGTATTTACGATAGGATCTCAGAAAGCTGAAAAGACCACGAGCAATTGAAAATCGGCAGCGGCGTTTTTTTTTTTTTTTTTTTTTTTTTTTTCTTTTTTTAAATACAGAGACTTCTGTATCCACAAGAAAAATGGTATTGAGTTCGTAAAAATCTTCGATTGCCGGTTTCCTGACCGTTTTGGGGAATGTCTGCCTGTGGGTGGGAGACAAAATTTGTTTAGCAACTGTAGGATTCAGCGTGATATTGACTGTCGTGTAGCATCGTGACAAACATTCAAACCGTGTTTTCTCCCTCTGATACAATTTTTCTGGAAACACAAAAAACTGATAAATTAAAAAATAAATAATTATCGTTTGTTTAGTTGTATTACTGGTTATTAAGAAAATTTGTAGGTATATTTTATCTAACAAACTTAATACTAATTAGGAAAATGTATTTGAAATTCGGAGAAATCATGTTTTGACCGAAACACAGAGGAGAAAACATGTTTTAAGTGTTTCCATTGTGGATGAAACACTTTTTGAATGAAAAGAATAAACCAACATAGCATGAACAAAATAAACAAACATAAAAACTGGTACGTGTACAGGTCACATGACCATTAAGAACAGTTCTGATTAGCTGGCTGGAGGAATCACCATTTGATTAGACACAGGCTCTGGAGGAAGCACTTTTTGATTGAAACATCAATTTTCGAATTAAATTTATAATGAGATAAAATTAATTTTCATTAAAAATAATATATTTTTGTACTATTTAATCTTGAGTTCAATAAAAAATCACTAAGTCTTTTTTTTGGGGGGGGGGGAGGTGGGCACGGTTTGAATGTTTGCTCCTCCTATATATAATAAGGATATAATTTTAAACCTATCATTGTGAAATACAGAAATTTTATTTTTAATAGTAACAGTTAATCGGAATAAAATTTTTGCATAGGTAAAAACATCGTTTAGGGGGGCTCATAGTTTCTTAATTTTCAGTAAGAATATTTTTAAAACGAGTACTTGAACCCAAAAATTAGAATCCAATTGACCGATTTTCTTCATTTTTAACCAAAAGAAAAGGTTCATTTTGCAAGGTTTCGTGCCTAAGTCATGACGTTGACCTGTAAACCACACTTGAGATTATACTTTCCTGAGATAAAATCGTCTCCACTCACTTTGAGAAATAATTTTGTGTTATCGCTTTAAAATTCTTGGGCACTGAACGAAAGTGCACGAGTGCAGTGGTTGCTTTCATTGGAATAGGTCGAAAAAGACCTATAAAAATCATGTAGAAGTGGACGTTATGGGTGATTGATAACTGTGTAAAATGAATCATGTGAAAGTCTTGTTATATTCATTATTAATTTTCTTTGTTTGTTTCAGTGTTGAGTCTTCGGAACACGCAGGAAGAGGAGCCTCCCGATCCCCAGCTGATGCGGCTGGACAACATGCTCATCGCGGAGGGAGTGGCAGGACCCGAGAAAGGCAGCTCGACCCCCACAACGCCCGCCCCGGGTGCACCTCAATCCGAAAATGCCATCGAACACTCAGACTACCGCGCCAAATTGGCGCAGATACGCCAAATATACCACCAAGAGCTCGAAAAATACGAACAAGTAAGAGATGACCCATTTTATTTTTTACCTTTATTCATTATAATGCTCCAAAAAAAAAAAAAAAAAAAAAAAAAAAAAACTACGAATGTCAAATTGTTGCTTTTCTTACGCTCAAGGCCTTGTAAAAAAAGGGATGTCCACGTTTTCACGAAAGAACTGTTCACTGCTGAAGTCTTTACTTTCTATAAAATACTACTTCACTAGGATTAACCCAGAACAAATTCAGGGCCGCTTTGAGCCATTTTCACGAAATCAATTTTTATTTATAAAGCTGCATACTGCCAATTTCCATGCGTTTAAGTTCATCAAACACATGATAAATACCTCAACTTTTATATTTACTGGCGAAAGGCAATGATAAATATCCAATTAAGTACCTTCTTTAAGTTACCTTACATTAGGCTGACCATATGTCCTAGGACAAAACTACCTTCGTCCCCAAAACATTACAACACATTTGGGGACGCCGGTTATAAATGTATTAATGTTTTATTATAGTAATTTATTATATGTATAAGCTGAAATGAGTTCTTTTAGGTGCTTTATACATAAAAATTACTAAAATTTTACAATTTAAGGTGATTTAATTGTTTTTTTATTTTTTTGTCCTTGAAATTCGAGAACGCCGCCATCTTTGTCCCCAAATTCAATGAAAAAAAATGAAAAAAATATGGTCTATCTACCTCATATTCGAATTGACTCGTAACAGATATAAACATATTTTACAACAGTTCCCTTTGTTTAATTTTAAAATGCATAAAAAAAACTGCTTTGTACATTTTTGTTACTTGTTCAGAGGTTTTTATAATTTTCACAAATTAACTTGAATCCCTCCCCTTCCCCCTCCCCCTTCTCAAATTCACAAATGGGGTACCATTAAAAAAAAAAAAAAAAAAATCTGGATTCTGCACTTACGAGACCGCTTAGAGGACCCCTTTTCTGGGTAAGACTATGTCAAAGAAGCAATCGGGAGGTTTCTCAATCAGTTGTTCACAGAATATTAGTTTGTGTCTGTGTTTCTGCGATCGATTCCTTAACTTTATATTTCTCAGGCAGCAAAAACCACGTCTTCTTTTTTCGAGATCTGTTTCTTAAAAGTAGTTTCTTTGGAGCACGATCTCCGAGCGAGTCTATTTCCCGATGGACAAGACACGAATACTTGAACCTTCAGCCAACGTAAATTCAGATCTAAAAAATCTGACACATGACTTCCTTTACACACCTTTAGAAATATGCATAATGTTAAAAAAAACATTGACATTGGACAAGAAACAGTTGGCTTAAAATATTTAAAAAATCCCTTTTCGACAAGCTTAAAGGCAAAGGCAGATTCCTTTACGTTAATGTTACAAAAGTAAAGGAATATTACATATGCATTAATACTTAGCAGCAAAATTTGATAGTTGACGACGAAATTAGTTATTTGATGACAAATTTTAGCGAGCTTGGCGATGAAAAATGGCAGCTTTCGCGTCATTATATTTTCTTCCCGCGCAAAAACCTCATATCTCTTCACAGACCAATATCTTGTTTCCATGCACAAGATAAAAAATCAAAGGAAGCTGTAACGTATTACTCTCAATTTCAATCGTAAATTTAAATTATTGCGTAAACCGGCGTTCTAAACTATTCACCACAAACGATATTTTTACCAAGACTAACGTATTATTTTAATTTTATATTTTTACATGATTAATTAAAGCTATTACCATGGTTTTTATATTTTCAGCTATCTTTTTTATTATCGTTTGCACGTGACGTAAGCATTAGATTATAAATTTAAGCAATTAAAGCTAAAGAAAAAGTCGGCTTCATTACAATGGACGAAAAATTACTTTTAAACTTGTAACTTTTAAGCAATTGAAGTTATCGAAAAAGTTTAAACACAAAAATTGTTCTTTAGGGTAAGGCGGTAATTCGCCTGATTTGAAATATTTTCTTATTTTCAGTATTAAAGAAATTATGGGCAAATGAAAATTTCCACCCCCACCATTTCCACCCCCTTTGAGCTGGACACCCCATCTACGAACTCGACCGAGATTTTTACTGTCCTGACAACATATCCCCAGCTGGTTAAATTTAAATAAAAATTACTCCAGTTATCGTGTTCACAACTTAACATGGGAAAAAGCCTTATACATACATATATACTTTTGAACGGAGGGTGGGGTTGGGTTCTAGGGCGGTGAAGATATGAAGAAATTTTCCAGAAGTCGTGTCATAAGAATCATTGCAATAGGTAGATCTCCTATAAGGAATCCTACCTAAAAATGAATTATCACCATGTTCTGAGCATTTCCGAAAGTTTCACATGTCTACCTAATCGGGAAGTTAGTTAAAAACCAATTGCAAGATTTGTACTGGTAATGCTGACGAAGGCAGCAGGTACCCGAAAAAATGGCTAAATGTATTTAAAAAAAAATGCATTTTCGCAGTGTTCTAAACTCTTCTGAAAGTTTCAAATATCTAGCTAGTCGGGAAAATAGTTAAATAAATTGTCTGTTGTTGAACCATATAAACGCTGCCGAAGGCGGCAGTGACCCGAAACAATTGGTTAAAAATATTGAAAAAATGCATTGTCGCCGACTTTTGAGCTTCTCTGAAAGTTTCAAATGTATAACTAGTCGGGAAGTTAGTTAGAAATCGACAGCAAAATTTGTATTGGTAACGCTACCGTAGGCAGCAGGGCACTGAAATGAAACAGATCTCTAAAAGTATTTAAAAAATACATTTTCACCGTGTTCTGAACTATTCTGAAAGTTTCAAATGTCTAGTCAGGAAGTTAGTTAAATAAATTTTCTGTTGAATCCTATAAACGCTGCTGAAAGCAGCAGGTATCCGAAACAGTTGGCTAAAAATAACAAATGCATTGTCTTTTCTGAAAGTTTCAAATGTCTAGCTAAACGGCGGGAAGTAAGTTAAAAATCGATTGCAAGATTTGTCCAAACCAATTTTGAGTTATTACCGTTTTTTGATACATTATGGTCAAAACCTATGTATTTTTGGTCATTATGAACCTAATTTTCCTAAATATGGCGTTGCACCTCATTGCACCTCAAAACATGTAATTATAGCAAAAACTCAATTTCGAAAATTGGATGCAAAACAAAATCTTATCTTACAAAACTTTATATTTGTGTAAGAGAAGGTATAAAAGTTTAAATACGCTCAGACTAAAGTTGAACTAAAGTATGTGTATATTTTAAATATTTAATTATTTACTCTTCTTTAAAAATGTATTTTTAGTTATTTTGAAGATTATATTAGTTTTAATATGTAATAGTAATGGGATAAACCCACTAATATGATTAGTAATTTTTGAAACTACAATTATAAATACAATGCAAAGAAGTATAAATTGTTAAATCACTCGTTAAAGTAAAAAAATAGTAACATTAGCGATATAATTTATATTATAGGACAACCCCCTCAGTTTACATGAGAATAGGGAGAAAGCCTAGGTAAATTCGGGACCAACGCTTGGTCCTGAATTTACCTATGGGTTGATCGTGAAGAAAACTATGTAATTACTTTGGACCCGAAATTACCTACTCCGGTAAGGGGGGAGACGTGTATTCAACGACACCACATACTGTGATCTGCGACGAACCTGGAAGAAGGGATGGCATCACAGTTACACAGACAATTACTATTAAGCATGGAAGAGAAAAGGAAATTTGTTCAAATTTAATATTTGACGTATATGCATATACAATAATTCTTACGTCATTAAAATATTAGAGCTACGTAGAAACTATAGTTGTGATATAATTATTAGTGCTGCACCGAGTAGCACTTTGGCCGAGTAACCGAGTAACGCGTTCTCGGCCTTTTACTACTCGGCCGAGTACCGAATACTCAGTAGATGTAAGAAAGAGTAATTGATGTGCATATGAAGAATTTTGCACGTCTTGAAATAAAAAAAAAAAAAAAAAAAAAAAGCCTTTTGAACACAAAATTAAGTTAAATGGCAAACAGCATGTTTTCATGAAATGTTTCAGAACTTCTGTAGTGTATATACACAGTTGGGATCATTGTTATATTGGATACTTCCAGCTTAGTAGATTATTAAAACCATAATAACTGATAACTTCATTCTTTATTATATAGTCTTTCTCAGATGCGAATCATTCTCAGATAATTCTTAAAGAACATAAAATTTCCTATACCCTCAGGCTTAATTTAAAATTTTATCATTTCAAACATGATAGACTTCATTAATCTTCAAATTCTAGAAGAGTAAAAAAGATAGGTGGTTTTGGGCCATAATTTGAAAAACAACAAATTTGATAATTAAAATATATTTTTAATAACATTTCAGTGTATTTACCTTTTTCGCATAATTATTATTTTTTAAATTAAAAATCAATCTTTTCTCAGAGTTTTAAAAGTATCTTGCTTCTATTTGCTCAAATATGTGACTAAAGTTTTATCTACTATATTTGTATTATATGAGTGTTTTTTTTTTTTTTTTCCTAAAATATTTTTTTTTTGTCTGTTTTTACTTCCTTATACAAAGTATAAGGAAGTATAGTAATCCCGATTTGCGAAATGGATTTTGTATTTCACATTGCTCGAAAACGAATGATCGCTGAATGTTGCTAATTTATACGTGTGGCTTTCATGATGTCTAGTTGCACACCTGCAAGTGTCATCTTAACACGAGCTCTCGTTTTAGAGATATAAGGGATTTTACACGATTTTTCGTGACGTCTGTCTGTGTGTGTGTGTGTCTGTGTGTGGGTATGTCGCATAAAACTCAAAAACGGTTGGACGTAGAAAGTTGCGAATTGGTACATAGGTTTGTTATAACATCTAGTTGTGCACCTCCCTTTTTGGACTTTCTATGATTTTCCGTTTTGGAGATATTTAGGAAAATTAGGTTCATAATGACAAAAATTTGGCCATAATGTATCAAAGAACGGTAATAACTCAAAAACGGTTTAGACAAATCTTGCAATTTAACTGACTTTCCGATTAGCTAGACATTTGAAACTTTCAGAAAAGCTCAGAACACGTTGACAATACATTTTTTAAATATTTTTAGCCAACTGTTTCCGATACCTGCTGCCTTCAGCAGCGTTTATGTGATTCAACAGAAAATTTATTTAACTAACTTCCCGACTAGCTAGACATTTGAAACTTTCAGATTAGATCAGAACACGGTGAAAATGCATTTTTTAAATACTTTTAGCCAACTGTATAGGGTCCCTGCTGCCTTTCTGCAGCGTTACCAGTTCAAATCTTGGAATCGATTTGTAACTAACTTCCCGACTAGCTAGACATTTAAAACTTCCGGAAAAACTCAAAATACGGTGACAATGCATTTTTAAAATATTTTTGGCCAATTGTTTCGGGTCACTGCTGCCTTCGGCAGCGTTTACATGGTTCAACAGAAAATTTATTTAACTAACTTCCCGACTAGCTAGACATTTGAAACATTCAGAATAGTTCAGAACACGGTGAATATGCATCTTTTTAATACTTTTAGCCAACTGTTTCAGGTCCCTGCACACAGAAAAATAAGTTGGTCACAGTGACCTGACAAAATGCTCAACTGACAATACAGAATTGACTAACCAAAATTGCTGACTAGCCAAAAAGTGTACTTGCTGAACTAGTCACCAAATCTGAAAAGTGTACCTGTTGAACTAGTCTCAAAAACTAAAAAGTGTACTTGCTGAACTAGTCACCAAAACTGAAAAGTGTACTTGCTGAACTAGTCACCAAAACTGAAAAGTGTACTGGCTGAACTAGTCACCAAAACTGAAAAGTGTACTGGCTGAACTAGTCACCAAAACTGAAAAGTGTACTAGCTGAACTAGTCTCCAAAACTGAAAAGTGCACTTGCTGAACTAGTCAAAAAACTGAAAAGTGTACTTGCTGAACTAGTCACCAAAACACTATTCCAGACTAGGAAGGTTAATATTATCAGACAAAGAAGGCTAGTCGACAATCATAATTATCTGACCAGGAAGGTTAGTCAACAACCGCAGTTGCCAGACAAGGCAAGTTAGTCATATTTTACACTTGATTAAGAAAGTTAGTCAACAGATCCCAGGTATACTTCTATTACCAGACTACCGTAGGTAATGGAAATATTGTATTCGATCTAAAAATTCAAATTCGAGTTTTCACTTAATTTACACGTTTTAAGGTCTCCTGAGTCCAAAACTGGTTTTTGGCAATTGGTCAGTGGTGTATGTATGTGTGAAATTTTCTGGTTATCATATCTCCTAAACTAATAAAGATAGAACTACGAAACTTCAGAATTGAGGCAGGTTTGGTGTACAGATGGAATTTTCTAAATTTTGGTGAAAATTGGAAATCCGGAAGTGAGACATCGGAAACCGGAATTGGGAACGTAAGTCAGTATCTGAAAAATGCCTCCAACGATTTTCTTCAAAGTTGCCATATAAACACTCTATTAGATGTCCTTTCGAATGATATAGTTGGTTAGTTCAGGAAAATTGATAGGCGCCCTATATAAATAGCTTAATTTCAGGTCTCCTTTAAAAACGGCTGTACTGAATATCTTCAAACTCGCCATATTCAATCTCTTTTATATATGCTTTTGTATGTAATTATTGTTTTGCAGTCAACAACTGAGTATGCTAAGTTTTGGTAAAAGTTGGTATCTCAAAAACGGCTCTAACGATTTTCTTTGAAATTGTTACATAAATCCATTTTAGATATTCTTTCTCATGTATTACATGGTTATTACAGGAAAAATGACAGTCATCCTGATTAGGTAGACTGTTTTAGATCTCAGTTTTAGTATCTCAGTTTTAGATCTCGGAAATTGGTGTTTGAAAAAATAACTCTATTATTTTTTAACTCGCTATGTAAATTCTGTTTTACACACACACACATACATATATATATTAGCTTTCTCCTACAGGAAATTTCTTTTGTGTATACTTCGCTAGGTCAATTTTATGTCTTCGCTGACCACATTATTTCTAAAACATGCATATAATACGTGTAATAGTGGGTAGTGGAAGTCGTGTGGTTGTTTCACACCAGATTTTTTTTTTTAGATAAAGTGATCACAAGATATAAAAGTGACTTAAAGAAGTAGAAACCTAAAATTTTTCCAGTAAGAAAAATTTTATACACATGTAAAGACATATGAAACGAAGCTTACATATAGCGAGGTTAAATATATATATATATATATATATATATATATAGTAGTATATATATATAGGTAGTTATTTTTTTGAAACACCAATTTCCGAGATCTAAAACTGGCCTACCTAAGCAAGATGACTGTTAATTTTCCTGTAATAACCACGTAATGCATGAGAAAGGATATCTAAAATTGATTTATATGTAACAATTTTCAAGAAAATCGTTAGAGGCGTTTTTTAGATAACAACTTTTATCAAAACGCAATTATTGACTGGCAAACAATAATTACATACAAAAGGATATTTAAAAGGGAGTTAATATGGCGAGTTTTAAAAAATTCCGTGCAGCCGTTTTTAAAGGAATGCGCTTGCGAGACCTGAAATTGAGCTATTTATACTCCTTTCAATTATCCTAAACCAACTATATCATTCGAAAGGACATCTAATAGATTGTTTATATAGCAAATTTGAAGAAAATCGATAGAGCCGTTTTTGAAATACGGATTTACGGTCCCACTTCTAGTTTCCGATGTCCCACTTCCGGTTTTTCAATTTTTACCAACATTTGGAAAATTCATCTGTACAACAGACCTGTCTCGATTCTGAAGTTTTGTAGTTTTATCTTTATTAGTTTCGGAGATATGATAGCCAGAAGATTCCACACATATACACACACACTGACCAATTGCCAAAAACCACATTTTTGGACTCAGGGGACCGTAAAACGTGTAAATCAGGTGAAATATCGATATCGAATTTTTGGACCGAATACAATACTTCCATTACCTATGGTAGTAGGGTGATGAAAGTAAAACCCCCCCTAAAATTTAGGTATATTTTGAGATAATTAAAATCAGTATTGTAATTTTTACACATACATTTAATAAATCTCATTTCATTATTATATTTATTCTCTGCTTATTTTCCGTGTATATATTTTACAAGAAAATTGTTCAATTTTATATTTTTCTTGTAAGTTCCTAAAAATAGTAAATTTTTAACAAAAAACAGTAGGCCAGTAGAAATAACCAAAAAACAGTAGTCTATTGGTAAACACAGTAGAGTTGGCAAGTATGCAGATTAATAAAAATTTTAATTGGTTAAAATCCTTCATATTTTATGAGGAATAAGAGGTTCATATTTGTCTGCAGAGGTTTTTGCAAAAGCATTGTTATTAGTCTTAACCTCTTTACTTTTGTAATTGTTTAATTCCCCCCCCCCCCCTTTTAAGGTGTTCAACCTTGAAAAAACATTTAAAAACTTTTCTGAAAAATATTACTTGTCCATCAACTGGAATAAAATACTCATAGCTGCCAACTTTTTCAATTTATTCCGGAATGTTGTTAACATTTGCCCTTTTCTTCATACCACATTCTTAATAGAATAATTTTCTTTAGCATGTAATTACAATTAAATATGAAGACAATTACTCCTCAAAGAATATGGGCGAATATAGGGCGATATACTAACAACATTCCAGAATTAATTAAAAAAGTTTGCAGTTATGAATACTGGAAATTTAACAAACTACTGAAACAAAGAATTTGCTAGTTTAATCATTCTTCCCTATATTTATTTATCATTAACGCACGCATTTATCCAACACTTTTTTATCAAGGCATTCCAAGAGGATTGTGGCGCCACATGATTTAGTCCACTTTTTATGCACATCCTCATATATGGATTTAGAAATATATATATTTTATCTCATCGGTGCTTTCGGTTTATACGCTGTGGTTACAAAAATAAATGTAAACTTTTTTTTTTAAGTTCCTTTTTTTTAATATTTAAGCCACCTGAATATATGTATATATTTTTTTAAATAATGGATTTTTTCCACCTGATTAAAATTACAGATAAGTACGACGATACAATGTGCTTTAACAATTGATACAGACAATATAAACAATATGTACAGTATAGACGATGCAATGTACTAAACTATAAATAACATCGAACTCCAAATTTCAGGTTATTTAAAGTTTTAAAATCATAAATATTAATGATATACTTTTTTTTTTCAAGGTGAGGGTGGACATAAAATTTGCATTAAAAACACTTTAACATATATAATAAGAATTTTTATTTTTAATCATCTCTGTAAATTTTATGCCCAGAGAAATTTTAATACATAACAATAATTTATAAGTATTTGATCATCCAAAATAACTCTCACTTACCTGATAACATAATCAAGAATTTATTTAAATAAGATTTCTCCTTCATTGAAACTATGTAATTGAAATAATACATAAAAGACAAAAATCAAGATAAAAATAATTTTATTGAAAATTATAAATGTTTCATATTCATGAAGAAGATTGCTCCATAATTTACATAAAAATTAGTCATAATAATAATATAAAAGCACAAATATAATTAGGTAATAAAACGTAATTTTTTTTATGCATAATAGCTCTCCATGATGGCAAGCCACTGAAAATTGTAGGAATAGCACCACCTTTAACAATTGGTTTATTTCTTGGGACTTCATATAACTTTCCTTCTTTTTCATCAAAATATGTTACTGTTTGTATAATTCCACCAGGTTTAAAATAGAGCTCACAAACCTTAAAAAAAAAAAAAAAAGACATCAGGACATTACTAAGAAATACGCTATATGAGGTGTAAATTTCACCTCATTGCATAGGTTGCATTCAATTAAGAAGTTGCATATATCATAGATGGCTTCATTGGAAATCAAATAAATCAATGAGGAGACGAAATATTCTATCAAAACCTTTCTTAATCTATGCATAAATTATTATATATATACTAGCAGGCAACGCCCGCTTCGCTGGTCCCTATTTTTAAATGAATCACTATAATTACTGAATTCTCAAAATTGCATTAATTTTTATCACGTGAAAAAAAAAAAAAAAAAAAAAAAAAAGAGAGAGAAACAAAATCTGATTAGGAAAAATGTCGCACCGTGTTCTCACTGCCTTCGGAAAAAATTCCCAAAATACTCCAACTCTTATTTCTGTTATTTTCCCCCTTCGCCCCCCCTCCCGGCTATCCTAATAATTTTACAATTTCGAAAATATCCGCAATCGATTTGTAAGTATCAAAAACCTATCTGTACCAATTTTGAACGGCCTAGCTGTATTTCTATTTGTTTTTGCCCATAGCCCCCCTTACCTCCCCACCCCTCCTAATAAATTTAGAAATTCGAAAATATCCGCATCAAAAATCTCTATGCACCAGTTTTGAACGATCTATCTCTATTTTTATTTTTTTGCCCCTCCCAATAACTTTAAAAATTCGAAAATATCCGCAATCGATTTGTAGGTATCGAAAACCTCTATGTACCAATTCTGAATTATCTAACTCTATTTTATTTTTTTTGCCTCTCCGCCCCCCCCTTCCCGGCCTTCCTAATAACTTTACACTTTCGAAATTATCCCCATTCGACTTTCAGGCCTCTAAAACCTATCTGTACCAATTTTTAACGGCCTAACTGTATTTCTATTTGTTTTTGCCCATAGCCCCCCTTCCCGCCTCACCCCCCCCCCTTCCCTCCCCTCCTAATAATTTTACAAATTCAAAAATATCCGCAATTGATTTGTAAGTATCGAAAACCTCTATGTACCAATTTTAAACGATCTATCTCTATTTTTATTTTTTTGCCCCCCCCCCTTTCTCCCCTCCCCCCTTCTCGCCCTTCCTAATAACTTTACATTTTCGAAAATATCCTCATTCGACTTGTAGGCCTTTAAAACCTATCTGTACCAATTTTGAACGGCCTAACTGTATTTCTATTTGTTTTTGCCTCATAGCCCCCCTCCTTACTGCCCCACCTGGGGGCTGAATTTCTAAAATTCCAGAAATTAGTTTTTAGATATTTGTATTAGCTATATTTTAGAGCAAAAATTTCAATCATATCTATTTTTTTGTTTTAGATATATAGGATTATGCGAAATCACGTTTTACGCATGTGAAATCACGTTTTGCCCCCCTGCCCCCCTTGGGGGACCGAATTTCGAAAATTCCAAAAATTGATTTTTAGACGTTTGTATTAGCTATAAAGCAAAAATTTTACGGATATCTGTTTTTTTGTTTGAGATATGAAGGATTTTGTGAAATCACGTTTTACCCCCCCTTCGGGGGGCGAATTTTGTAAAACCACTTCTTAGTGGATGCCTACGTCATAGAAAGAACATTGTCATAAAATTTCATGCTTGTAGGTCCATGGGTTTGGTCTGGGCGATGATGAATCACCCTCTCACTCACTCCCTCAGTTAGTCAGTCAGGAAGAACGATTTTATATATATAGATATATGTATGTGTGTGCGCGAAAACAGGGCAGTTTGGAATCGCCTAGCAGAGGCCTTCATCCTGCAGTGGATTGATAGAGGCTGAAATTGGTAATGATGATATATATATATATATTGTCATATAACACCATACCTTATAATTCGTATAGTTACTTTAGAAAAGCAAGCACGAGATTTTTTTAAAAAATCAATCTGGTTTTATTGATTTCTTTTAATTGAATTATTATTTTTTTAATGAATATATCCCTGTTAGAACACTATTGTTAAGCATACTTGAAAGTTGACAACCATATTATAAATGCTATCGCTGCATAGCAGCGCCACCTTTCGAGCGATTGACACCAAAAGTTGATAGGCACTAATTTAGGTCAAGGTGCATCTACATATAAATTTATATGTAATTCTGAACAGTAGTTCCGTAGATACAGTTGCCACAAAATTTTTGTCACACATACATACACACACAGACGGACAGACAGACATTTACTAAAAATGGTCAAATCGTGGTCTAACCTTTCAAAACTTGTAAATCCGTCGAAATCCGGAAGCCGAAAATTTTTACGTATCCAATACTTTCTTCCATTGAACATACAAGAAAAAAAAAAAAAAAAAAAAAAGATGTAATTACTAATTGTATTGCGTTAAAAATCTGAAAACAAAAAAAAAAGACTAATAATAATGATTAAACACTTATGTGAGTTGTGAACTTCGAGATTGCAAAAATCTGCTTCAAGGTCAGTGATAGTAGTTCATTGTTTAATGCTTATATTCTGAAAAAAAAAAAAAAAAAAGTATCTTTATTTATTTCATTTTTTCGACGGGAATGTTTATTTACTATGATAATTTGGGTTGCACGGATATATATATGATTCGCAATTAAACATCTGCTTTGCTTTTATTTGTTCTAGAGAAGACGATAAAATAAAGAATATTATTATTATCAGCCTTGATGGAATCCGTTTCCTAAATGTGTTTATTTTATATTTCTTTTTACTTTTGCAATCGTAAAAATTTTCAACTTCCGCTTTTCAATGGATTTACACGTTTTGAGGGCTCCAGAACACGATTTGACCATTCTTAGAAAAATATGTGTCTGTGTGTGTGTGACAAAAATTTTGTGGGAATTATCTCAGGAACTACTGCAGATAACTGCATATAAATTTATATGCAGATGTACCTTGGCCTAAGTTAGTGCCTATCAACTTTTGGTATCATTTGCTCAACAAGTGACGCTGCTAGACTGCGATTTTCACAAATTCAGGAAAGGCTATATCTCAGAAACTACTAATCGAATTTGCATATAAATTTATATGCAGATAAACTTTGACGTAAGTTAGTGCCCACCAATATTTTTTGTCAACTGCTCAACAGGTGGTGCTGCTATACGTCGACTTTCGCGTTTTCAGGGAAGGCTGTATCTAAGGTTCTGTTGTGTATAATCAAACAAAACTTGACACGTATCAACGTAGCCATTATATGACATTACGCAGATTCAATTTGGATGCATATCAGCCAATAAGTGGCGCTGCTATACTGCAATTTTCTCTGAGAACAGGATATGCTACATCTCAACTTCTGTGTCATATAACTGTACAAAACCTGATATATGAGGTAACCATTATGAAGAAGCATTTATTAAGACTTTATTTATAGAGAATTAAACTGTCTTACTTTTCTTATTATTAGTGTTAGTTTTTTCTAAAATGAAATTATCTGCATTGATTATGGTAGATAATTTTAATAAATAATAGTTTTAAGAAAACATTTTTAGTGGGCGAATGAATTTTCCTATAGGAAAATATAGAAGAAATTTTTGCGGTGGTCACAACATAATAGCTTTAAATGAAATCACGACAAGTATTTCCTCTATATTTGCTGTATATACAAGTATGAATGGAGGAAAATTCAAAATTTCGTTCACATAAAAGCGAGGATTGAATTTTATTAAAAATAAAGGTATTTAAAACAACAACAACAACAACAAAAAGTATGTTGTAGCCACCACAAGACTTTCTTTTTATATTTTCTAATACAAATTCGCTCAGTACAAATAATTTATTAAAGATCTTATTTATTTAAATTACCTACCATACTGAATGCAGACGATTTTCATCTTAGAGAAAAATTGCATTGAAAATACAAAGAAAGACAGCTTTATTCTTTATAAATAATACATTAAAAAATGCGTTTTCATAATGGTTACCTCATATATCAAATTTTGTACAGTTATACACCATAGAAGTTGAGATATAGCTTTTCCGTTCTCGGGGAAAATTGCAGTACAGCAGCGCCACCTATTGGCCGATATGCATCCAAATTGAATTAGCATAATGTCTGATAATGTTCTTTTCACATATCATTTATTATTATTATTATTATTATACGCAATAGAACTTGAGATATCTCTTTTCCTTAAATTATGGAAATCGATATATAGCACCGCCACCTATTGAATTATTGATACCAAAAGTGGATGGACAATAATTTATCTCGAGGTAGATCTACATATAAATTTATGTGTAGTAGTTCCTGAGATATAGCCTTCCTTTGAATTGTGAAAATCACTGTATAGCAGCGCCATCTTTTGAGAAATTGACATAAAAAGCTGATAAGGACTAGGTTATGTCAAGGTGCATCTACATATGAATTTATATGCAATTCTCTGCAGTAGTTTATGACACATAGCATTCCCTTAAATTGTTGAAATCGCTAGAGATCCTGTATAATATAGTTTCCTAATATATGGTCATGGTCTCTAGAAATCGCTGTATAGCAGTGCCATTTCTTGATGGATGGGAACCAAAAGTTGATAGGCACTAATTTATGTCAAGGTGCATTTACATATAAATTTATATGCAATAATGTGCAGTAGTTACAGAGTTGCAGTCGCCACAAAATTTTTGTCTCTCTCACACACACAGAGGCATATCTAATATTTTCTAAAAATAGTCAAATCGTGTTCTGGAACTTTCAATACGTGCAAATTCATCGAAAAACGGAAGTCGAAAATTTTTACGAATCTAGTACTTTCTTCTATTGAATATAGAATAAAGATTTAAAAAAAAAAAAAAAAATGTAAATTGCGAAATCTTTTCAATTTCCAGGATGTAAATACGAGGTTATACTGTATTTATTTAAGTTAGATATTAATAACAGTCAAAAAAGATTTATAATACTTTTCTAATTTTCATACAATTTCTACAAAAGATACATATTAGTTTCGTTGCAGGAAAGAAAACAGATCCATACAAATACGGATCTATTTTTCTGGATACGAATAGGGAGCTCCGATACATGTCTAGCATGTGTTTAATGTTTAAATTAGTTAGAGTTATAAATATGCCTATAAATTTAGATTTATAATTGTAAAAAATATTTTGAAAGGTGAGCAGTACGATAGCTGTGAATTGCAGTCGTAGATCGAATATGCGCTATCGAAGATAAACAGTGCCTACTTTGGGTGCCTGACGAAGGGTCGTGTGCTCTTTCGACCCGAAACAATTGGTGCGAGATATTTTATTTTTATGGTGTTAATTTAAAGTTTTGTAAGTATTATAACATTCATGCCCACTTAAATAAATTATTTGTTGTAAATTATAAAAAAAGTTACTTGTTGTAAATTATAAAAAAAGTTTTATTGTTAAAATGGAAATGTTTAAGTTATTTATACCATTAATGATAAAGTTTATACACCTTTACCGTGTCTTGATACTATAGTGGGGGGAAAATGTTACGTATTAATGAATTAAAAAAAATTTCTAACTATATTTGACAATTTATAAGTAAATCATTCATAATTACCTGTTGCAAATTACTAACATATATTTAACCCACTATATCTAAAATTAGTATATGCTGTAGCCATTACAAAATTTTCTTCTATTATTATTTAATATAATAGCACCATATATCTGTTACAATACACAAAGTAATTAACACAGTTTCTCACAAATAAAGATTTTATAAACTAATTTAACAAATAGATGCTGTGATACTATAACTATCTGGAAATTTACAAAGAGTAATAGTACGTCATCTGATGTACACCCAAATTGATTCGGCATAGTTTTTAAAAAGCTAGTTTGGCATAGTTTTTGATGTATAACATACACCTTACATATCAAATTCGGTGCACATACATATCATAGAAGCTGAGGTATGGCTCTCCTATAAACAGAGAAAATTGTACCATGCCAACGTCACCTGTCGGCCGATATGCGTCCAAATTAAATCAGCATAATAGTTCATAATGGCTGTTGCACATATCAAGTTTAGTGCATTTATATATCACAGAATCTCAGTTACAGTATTTTCTTAAATGTGGAAAATTGCAACATACTGGCATTACCTGATGACCGATATGCACCTAAGTTGAATAAACATAGTCTTTCACAATCGACTATTTGAACATTAAGTTATGTGAAGTTCTACACAATAGAAGCTAAGATATAGTCTTTCCTTAATTGTGGAAAATTGCAGTATAGTAGCGCCACTTCTTAGATGATATGTACCAAAAGCTATTCAGCACGAATTTATGTGAAAGTGCATCCAAATATAAACTTTTGTACAATTCTGTTCATTATTTTGTGAGATACAGCACCCAAAACATAAAATTTTGATTATACACAGACAGACATCTCCTAACAATGGTTTAATCGAGTTTAAGGAAATCTCAAATTTGTAAATGCACCAAAAGCCAGAAAAAGAAAATTTTCAAAAATCCACTACTTCATTCTTATACATGTAGAAGAAAATCAAAATGAATTTTAAGTTATTGTGGAAATAGCGTATACAACTAAATGCAGGGCCCGATTAAGCTTTGAAGCTTAGGGGAAGCTTAGTATCATTTCGGGGCTCCCTTTGATTTCGGGAAATCTTGTTTTCCTATTACATATTGTAATATAAAAATGCAATTGATAAAAAAGTTTTGTGTGTTTATGTGTATATATATATATATTTTCATTCATATATCTAGGTGGTTTCCACCCACAACTTTAAAATCGTATAACTTATTAATTAAGAACATTCAAATTTTTGACGTTAAATAATAGAATTTTCCCAAAATAGTGGTTATTTTACCTTGCTTTAGGTGAACTTTCTCAGAAAAAATTCAATCTCAGTGTGAAAATCTAAAATAGAAAATTCAAGACCCTGTTTTTAGTCATTTTGAGGCTCCCTGTTAAATTTTTGAGGGGAAGCTTGTGCTTCCCGAGCCTTTTGGGTAATCAGGCCCTGACTAAATGTTTGCAATCGACTACTTAATTTATAGAGCATAGTTAAAAGAAAAAAATGTTGTTTAAATTGAAATATCAAATAGTTTTTAAATTTAAATGTGTTAAGAATGAAACAAATAACATGAAATTGGTCCTATCGTCCAGGATTAATACGACTCGCCTAGTATAACTCTTGGCGGTGGTGGGGGTGGGCGGGCGGGAACCACCGCCACTTTAGAATGTAGAAAAAGAGGGGAACCATTTGCCAAAATTATTTAAATTAAAAAAATTATTTATTACAGGAATTTAAAAAAAAATAAATAAATAAAATAACAGATAAACGAGAAACCTTTAAATTTTTTTTTAATTTATCTCATTAAAAAGTTTAAATATAAAAAAAAGTATTAATATTATTTTTTATTGTTCTAAGATAGATATAATGTTGCAAACGATAATTTAAAAAACATACCTTAAAATTCGGAGTTCTTTCAAAATCACCATGGATAGCATTTTTCTATATCTTTCTTAAATTGACGTCCTTTGGAAATCCAAATACCTTCTGAACCATCTTTAGGGAAAAATAAATCATTACTATTCTGTGTACAAAAATAATAATATGAGCTTAATGTTAAAAGTGTATGTAAACAACTATAGCTTAGACAAATTAAATATACTTATTTTTTTTATAATACAACGATACGTAAAACTAGATTTAAAATAACGTGTTTTAAATTTTATACATTTTAAACAACTTTATAAATTAGAACAAATTCTAAATACGATTCATATTGTTAGAAGATTGCCGAAGCTTTAGAATTCTACAAATTTACAATTTACTATTCTAACAAAGCTTACAATAAAATAAAGTATTTAGCACTTACTTTTGGCTGTAAACTCGATTCGCTGATTCTGATTACTAAAAAATCTCTTGTTCTCTTTCTAAAATGAAAGTCACTCCAACGGCAATTGCACTATCCCGCCAAATGCGATGAGTTTATTCTTTATTTTTCGATTTCGGTTGACTAACTCAAGTTGTCAGAAGGAGACAAAAAATAAATAAAAAAATAAAAAATAAAATTAAAGGAAAAAAATAACAATAATGCTGAGCGTTTGGACTAGCCAAACAAATTTTTCTTAGTCAATTGACAAAATAGGAATATTTTTTTTTTATTCTCTCATCTGACTAACCTGGTCAAATTTGAGGAAAATGAAAACTGTACCTGGAAAGTTAGTCATCTGACAAGTTTTAGAGCCAAAACGGATCATCAGACGAAACACATTAAAGATACATGGTAAAATAAAACGACTTTTGTGTCTCATGACTAGATGGGATTGTCAGGTAGTGTTTTGATTGTTTAAAATTTTGCGTAATTTTGTGCAAATTTGTCAATGTACTTGTTAAACGTTTATTGTCACAAAGATGGCACGTCTCTTGACAAGTTTCGATTTTTCATTTTTCTGTGTGTGCTGCCTTCGGCAGCGTTTATATGGTCCAACAAAAAAATTATTTAACTAACTTCCCGACTAGGTAGACATTTGAAACTTTCAGAATAGTTCAGAACATGGTAAAATTCCTTTTAGCTAATTTTTTCGTGTCCCTGCTGCCTTCGTCAGCGTTACCAGTACAAATCTTGCAATCGGTTTTTAGCTAACTTTCAGAAAAGCTCAGAACACGGTGATAATTCATTTTTTTAAATATTTTTAGCCAACTGTTTCGGGTCCAATGTCAATGTTTTTTAACATTATGTATATTTCTAAAAGTGTATAAGGAAGTCATGTGGTGCCCACATCAGATTTTTTAGATACAATTTTATGTACTAAGTTTTTATTTAAAAAAAAAAATTGCATATTAAATTCATACAAGATGGTTATGCTTAAATTCTTGTAACTAAAATGGATAAACTCATATCATGAATCATCTCTATACCGAGTTTGGTGGCAATCTACTCGCCCGTTTTAACTGCAGAAAGCTGTTTGCAGCAAAAGTTTGTCTCTATATTTATATTTTCAGAATTTTTTAGTTTAGTTATTAATAAACAACTCTTATGAATTCATTTCTTTCAATAATACATAAAAATAATGAAATTATAACAACTACTCGGTATTGGCCGAATACTTAATAGAGATCTGCACGGCCGGTCTTCCGGCCCGAGCCCGGCCGGGCCGGGCCCGTTTATTTAAAAAATAAACGGGCCAGGCCGAGGCCGCATTTTTCGACTTCATCACGGGCCGGGCCGGGTAAGTAAAGTTTTCGTACGGGCCGGGCCTCGAAATTCCGGTCCGTGCAGACCTCTAATACTTAGTACAAATTTGGCCAGTACCGAGTACATTCCGAGTATTCGGTACAGCTCTGATAATTATTATAGCATTTCGGTTTGAACTTTACCTGGCTATTTTTGATTATGAGGATGAAGTCTCTAGTTTTTTAAATAAAAATAATAATGTGAGTGTTTTATAAACATTCGCGAGTTTAGATTAAAAACTAAACCAATGCAGCGAGCTGCTTCGAATTGGCTCCTCTTCCTTCTAGACTGACAAGGTTTCCCGTCACACTCAGTTTTTTTTTTTTTTCTGTTTCATTGGTTTGTGCGTACCGCGAAAAAGTTGCAACGATTGGCTCGAAATATTCACCATTTACATGAAATCAGCTGCGTGCTTTCAGTGTCCATGTGTGGTTCGTGCACGCAAAAGAATCTTGCATCACTTACGGTCCGTAGGCGGCATTTCTTTTCTAGCAGAACAGAATCTCTCTCCTTTATTCTGCGTAGAGATTTTTCGGGATCAGTTCCCGTGACGAGCCGTCACTCTTTTCTCCCTATCTTATCTCATTCCCGGAGATTTCGGGAGGTTTAATTGTGGAACAGAGATCCCAAAAGAAAGCTGGGTTTTCCAGATATTTTTTTTTTTTTTTTTTCTCCCTATGCGGTCCTTACAGTTTAGGAAAAGGGAAATAAAGAAAAAGTGTCGCTGTGGTGTCTGTCAAAGTAAAGCTCCGGAAAGTTTTTTTTTTTTTTTTTTATACGAAAGGTAGGAACTTTTTTTTAAACCAATTCCTTTTACGAGTTTACACGAAACGGAGTGGAAAATAGTTGACATTCTATGATTTTTTTTTTTTCCTCTCTTACATTTTCACACCTGCGAATCGGTGAAATGAATTTTCGGAATCTGCCCATGAAGAAATCGATGAGAATTTTAATGAAAATAAGTAGGACACTTGTTTCAGTGATGACTAGCCTTTACACCCACTATACGTGACTAGGTACTTTCTTTCTTCAGCTTGGACGGAAGAGAAATAATCTGGTGTGTCACTCAGACCACTTTCTTTTATCCTGAAATTTAATACTATAAATACAGGTTCGAGATAAAGAGGTAAGAGATAACGAGTACTGTTATGTAAACCTATGTTAAAACAATTCAAATTAAGCTTCGAAACAGATTTATCTCATAAATAATTCTGTAGGAGGGGGGACAACCGCCGCCTCAAACATCCGTTTCATTATTGTACCTACATTTATATAGAATTCAAATCTTTTATTAAAATTAAGAGTTCACTTAATATTACTCAGACAACTTTCACACGCAACATTTCTTGGAACTTATTAGTCTTGATCAAACATTTCCAGCAACAAACTTATATTAATTTGAAAATACAACTTTTGGATCTCCTGATATTGTTTGTTTGTAAGTTACTCTAAGACACACAGACAAAGATCAAACGTTAAAGAACTTGACTTTGGTAATCAGGAAGCCTCAAAACGTGTAAATAGGCTAAAAACAAGCGATGAATATTTAGCTTAAAAACATACATTATTTACCATATGTCTGTGATGAATTCATTTCAATTCCTGAGCAGCTTTCCTGGACATGATAAAATATTATAGTAAAGCACTTCCATTAATAAAAAAAGAATGTTATCACTTAAATATTGGCAGCCCTTGAAGAAGCATCTTTTGAAGGTTATGTACAATCCACATACTGCATCTGAACATAATCCTATAGTAATAATACACGGCACAACCTGAAATACACATCCACCCATTTTCAACTGTTGTCGCACTCTAGTTCTTTAGTGTAGCCCTGTAACACGAACAGTGAATGATATCCATACCGTATTCTGCATGAGACATGTTTTTACGCATATAAAAAAAATATATATTAATTTCATTTGGTTTAGTGCAGTCAATAGACTCAAACTCTATACTTACCTGCCATTTCCCTCCATACACATAATGTGTATCTTGGGTGTCCCTGTACACGAACCATTTGCTTCATCTCAGCGGAAAGCTTAGTGTAGCATCCCTATAGGATTCCCTTTTAGAATACCAAGTTTGGACTTTCTGCTATTGTTGTTATTTGTTCTTGAGATAGGCTGATAACAGACAGACACACAGACCAACCGCTAAAAACCTGATTTCTGGGTTCAGGGGACCTCAAAACATGAAAATATAACAAAAACTCACTTTCGGAAATTTGGCCTAAAACCACTCTCTCTGCCTTATGGGTAAGAGAATGAGAAAGTAAACAGTGATGTTTCATCTTATAAATTATTAAATGTCAGAGAGCTCTGTCCTCTGCGAGTTACTTACGCCAACCTCCACGGAACTTGGAACTGATCCGATCTTGTTGGAAGCGGTAGAAGTAAAATCCAGCGAGTTTCCCCCGATAATTTAGATTATATAACGAGATGTATTTCTAATTGAGATAATCAATTTCTTTATTGACTAGTTTACTACTGGACCGAGTACCGAATACCGAGTAGTTGTAAGAAAGAATAATGGATGTACATAGGAAGAATTTTGCACATCTTGAAATTAAATAATCTGGTGTATCACTCACATGACTTTCTCTTACCCTGAAATTTAATACTAAAAGTACGGATTGGAGTTTAAGGGTTAAGATAAAGAGTACTGTTATGCATTGTAAACCTATGCAGGGTTCCCAGCGGCGACTCAAAAGCAACTATTTGCTACTAAAATCAACCCCAGAGTACTACGGAAACTATTTTTGTGTAAAAGTGGCTTAAAAGCTACTATTTTCAAGTTAGTCAGAACTATTTTCAGGAAAATGGAGACTATTTTGAACAAAAAATTGTTCCCTGCTATTTTTTCTGCACTTTCATTGCATTTTCACTTCCATTATCCGACTACCGGAGGTAATGGAAATATTTGTCTTATTGGGTCAAAAAATTCAATTTCGAGTTTTAATCTGATTTACATGTTTTAAGGTTTCCTGTGCCCAAAACAGTGTTTTTTTTTTTTTTTTTTTTTTTTTTTTTTGGCAATGGGTCTGTGTAGGGTGGGAAAATGAGAGAGATCTTCTGACTCTTACATCTCCAAAACTAATAAATATAGAACGATGAAACTTCAGAATTGAGGCAGGTCTGGTGTACAGATGATTTTTTTCCAACTTTTAGTGATAACCGTAAGTGTGACATTGAAAACCGAAAGTGGGACCCTAAAACTGTATATAAAACACCCTCTTAGATATTCTTTCTTATGTAATTGTTGTTTTCTGGTCAACAATTGAGTTTGCCACATTTTGATTAGAGTAGCCCAAAAACGGCTCTAATAATTTTCTTGAAAATTGCTCTATAAATTCCTTTTTAGATATCTTTTTACATCAAATTATTGTTAATTTTCCGTGGTTCTAATAAGAAAATGAACAATTATCCTGATTAAGTTTTAGATCTCGGGTGTCTCAAAAAAGGCTCCACAGATTTTTTTTTTTTTTTTTTTTTTTTTTAATCTTGCTATGTAAACTGTTTTCCCTTTACACAGGTATCAGTTTTCTTTTACAAAAAAGGTATCAAATTTCTTAGGTCAATTTTCTATCTTTTGAACAAAAAAATCGGTCAAGCATTTTTTTTTTTTTTTTTTTTTTTCTTTTTGGTACTAAAACACTTTTTCTTAATTTGCGATTGCAGTTTATTTATATCAGCATTTTGTCACAAAGTGATACATCGTCCTGTTCCTCGAGATATTTTATAAGTCCATCTGCATGTGCTAGGGCTGCGCACGACTGTATAAATTTTCGTGAATTTAGCGTTTAGTTTTTTTGAAGGGACACAAAGAAAAATTCTTTATCGTTATGGTTTACATGGGCCCAAGTTCTTTAAACTGCGATAGCATCTGAACACCTGTTTTAATTGAGCTGAAAATTTATACACATGCTGTAAGTCACTGTTGCACGAAGTGACTAAATTTTGATGAATCTAGAACGTATAGTTCTTTTACAGGGAGACAACGAAAATTTTTTTATCATTATGTCCTATGGACTCAAATTCGTTAAAGTTCGATAGCGTCTAAACGCTCTATCCGACTGAGCTGAAAATTTATATGCATGTGATAGATCACCTTCGAATGAGCTGTATCAATTTCGTAGAATATAGCACTTTTCTTTTAAGAAGGACACTAAGAAAAATTCTTTATCATTGTGCCTTATGGGCTCAAGTTATTTAAAGTGCGATAGCGTCTGAACGCCTCATTCGATTAAACTGATAATTTATATAATTGTTATAGGTGACCGTCGCTCGAACTGTATAGATGTTAGTGAGTCTAGCATTTATAGATTTTTAAGTGGACACAACGAAAATTTCTTAATCACGAGGATCTATGCTCAAAATATTTGAAAGGCAATAGCGTTCATTTAAAGAATAGACTACATAGAGAAAAATACTTACATACCTTATTATAATTTTCTCTTTTGTTTATTCAATGACATCACTTACTTTATTTATACAACCGTTAATTACTTCAATGTTCGGAAAATCGAGTGGAGTCACTCCACTCCAGGTTTTTTTATTTATATGCAAAAAGTTGGAGGAAATTTTTTTTTACTCCTTTTTTTCCCCTTTCTATGTGAATTCCCTTCCATGGTAATTGAAAAGATTCTCTTTGCTTAAAAATATTGATAGGAAATCTGTATGAAATAAGTAAACTGAAATATTTAAATAACATTTAGTCTTTGTTAGGAGAGCTTGAAAATTTCAGTGAATTATATCGCGTACTTTTCGAAATCCGAGAATTTTAGAGCGAAACTGCTCTTGACATGACCTATGCGCGTGTTAAGGGAAAGAAATTTTTCTCGGCCACTTTTTTGGAAAACAAAGTAATTGCCTTCTCGTAAATGGCAAAATGAGCATAGATTTGATGTCTGTTCGTCATTGGCCTTTTGTGTGTTCCGTGGTCAAAAATGTAATACGAAAACATTCATGCCCGATATATATTTTCGTATTACATATATATTGTACGAAATATTGTTTCATATTATTCATTGATTGCTCTCTTAATATACAATATTAAAATAACCATGATTTTTGAAAGGAATTAAATATGTTCGCCAGATAATTTGGCGATATTTTATTATTTTTTTTATATTTTTTCCCCCGCCAAAGACGACAGCTATCAAATCTGTTCCTTTGAAATGAAATGTTTATGTTTATCCCCTTAACGCGCGGTGTCCTCGCCACGAGGACGCCAAATTTAAGATCCAGCTGAAAAAATTCATCCCGGAAAATTTTTAGCAAAAATTTACGTTTATAACATATCAAAAAAGACCGTTTTTTTAAATCTTAAAATTTAAAATTTCTTTTAGTTTAATTTAGTTGATGAATTCCGGTGGCAGTATAATTTAAATGATCCGAATTGTCTTGCGCCGCAAAGGGTTAAAACCGAAAATGGAAATCCGCTATTTTATTTTTCTAGAGTTTTGACATTTAAAAATTTTCAATCTAACACACGCAGACAGTAACTTATATAACTATACCGAAATCTCCTTATATTATTAAAATCTGTGCGCATCTCTGTGTGTGTGTGTGTGTCTGTGGGATATGGCTTAAAGCAGCTAAAGCTCGGGCGCTAATGGTCGCACGGACAGGTACCGTCGGACGGAGAATTTATCGCAGATGTTCGTTATCTAATTTGCTAAACGATGCGACCCTAATTAGCGGAGATATTAATTAAAACGTCGACCTATGTCTAACGAAAAAACGATTCAAAATGCCAGGTTCAAGTCAGATAAAACCTGACCCGTGCAGAACTCTAATCTGAATTATTTGAATCGAGGCTGCTGAGAGATGAACATTCCACACTCTACCCAAAATTAATCGTTGCAGGATGATTTAACTAGTTTTTGGTGTTTTGTACAAGGAAAGGTACTGACGGTTATGAAACTGAAAGACTCATTTTTTGTATATTTGTGTTGAGAAAAAAAAATATATATAATATATATGGATTGCATATATTTTTTAATGTTTAACACTTTATATTTTTTAACATTTTGTGACTATTGGGAAACCTCCCTTCTTTTTCTTTTGTAAAAAAAGAAAAAACTGGTTGTACCGCTTCAAAATTTCCGGAAATTTTACATCCGTAATCATGACGGGATCTCGGTTGTAGTTCCCCTATAAAACCGTCCGATTGGACGGGTAGACGCTAGTTTGCTTCTAGGTTATGGCGATAACAGGTCGCTCAATATTGGACTTCCTTCCGTGCTCCTGAAATTCAAATCCATCCCATGCCTTCTCTCCGCGGAGTGCGAGATCGCGGGAAGAAGAGTTTCCATGGCAACGGCACCGAAACAGAATGGATGTGGAGGAACGAGAGCGTTGAAATAATCTCTCGCCTCTTTGGGTCCGTTTACAACCTTGCTTAAAATCAACCCGCATTTTAACGATGCTTCTTTTAATCCCCCTTTCTGTTTTGTCCGTTTACAACTATCTATCTCGCAGTAAGGGTGGAGGTGGCGACAACCGGTTTTCAGTGGGGAAAGAGCTCGGAGGAAGGATAAGAAAGATATCTATCCTTCCTCCGAGGGAAAGAGTGTGAAGTAAGGTCCCTTTAACTGAGATGTCCCTTTAATTCACAAACCAAAACATTCGCACAAATTCTATTGCCGTTAGTTATAGATGTACAGGAAAGAAAAAAAAAAAAAAAAAAAAAAAAATATATATATATATATATATATATATAGTCGGCAGTAAAAGTATCCGAGTACTAGCAAAAATTCCTATGTAAAAAAGTACACTTGATACAGTTTTGTTAAATAAATCTTTATCGAATCATGTTCTTAGCCAGTCTAGGAATATGATTCCACAAGGATTTATTTAACAAAACTATATTAAATGCACATTTTTTATGCAAGAATTTTTGCTAGTGCTCGGATACATTTGCTGCCGACTGTATTTAGTAAAATATTTACCACAATCATGATTTTATCTTTGAAAAACGTTGAGATATGTTTTTTTTTTTTTTTTTTTTTTTTTGTTTAGTGTATTGATCTTTAAAAAAAAAAAAAAAAAAAAAAAAAAAAAAATCTTTGCAAGGAAATAAAATAAAGAAGAATTTTAGCGTTAAATAGTCCTACATTTTTCTTTTTCCATTCCGCAAAATTACATAACAGACAAGAATAATTTTCTTATTTAAAGCTGAAAAAGAAATAAAATTTATAAGAAATATTTTTTAAGATTATCGCAAATATAAAATGAATTGGCAAGAGTTTAGATTACTTTCTATAAATTCTGAAATTGCTAAAAACAATTATTTTTATTATTTTTTCTATTCACAAGAAGAAAATATTACAACCGAGAAAATTTTTGACTTCTGGTTTTCGATGCATTTATACGTTTTGAAATATCATGACAACAATTTGACCATTTTTAAAAGTGCATACCTGTCTGTGTGTCGTGCATGGTTTATAAAAAATTTGTGGGCGCTGTATCTCGTTTAATAATGGGTGGAATTCCGAAAAACTTTAAATTTTCATATGAATTGGTGTTGATTATATTTACAGTAAATCGCCCAGCACGCAGTATTATAATCACATACTAAAGCCAGACCCTATCTAAAGCATTACTTTTTACAGGATAATCCCAAACATTTTGTTTTTTCTTTAATTATTTACTATTCCCCTTGTTGCTTTTGCGAAATTTTTTTTTGCTGAAATATATATGAAATTAGCATATTCTTCACACACCGAGAGTTTTAGGACAATTCATCAAGAATTTTTCTAGATATTTGACAAAGCATCTGAAATCGTAAGTGTCCGGCCATTTAAGGAAAAGTAGTGTATAAATTGACGAATGAAAAGCACAAGCGAAAATATTCTATATATTCTATTATATTGGAAGTAATATTTTCTTTTAACTGTAATAAATAGAAAAAAGGATCTTCATTTATGCACTAGAAATACAATTATGCGACTTCTAAATCATCATCTTTAAAAGTACATTGAAAACACCAATTTATTCATTAGGGAGTTGCTCCCATTTTTTATTCATTATACTTCTTTAGATAATTATATATTTTTTAAAGAACAATAAATTTTAAAACAAGTAAAACCGTGCTAATAAAATCATACTTGACAAATAATTGTAATTTTTTTATTTATACTTTCTATTGCATTCATTACTTAGCTCTTTTACTGTATTTTATTTATTTATTTATTTATTTTCGAATAAAAATCAAAGAATACTGTATGTCTTTACTCTCTTAGAAATGTCGGTTATTAAGAAAAAATAAAATTTTTATGTAGCATTTAAATGGATAATCTTAAATTAAAATTAGTCAGTTAAATGATTAAAAAAAAAAAAAAAAAAAAAAAAGCATTCAAACTTCATTTATTTTTGTTATTAAGGTTATTTTGTAGAAATAAACAATGAACTTAAATTCAGCAAAGCTTTTGTCTCTTCCTGAGACCAACGAGCCTTACGCATACTTTTGCTAGACATCTTTCAAGTAAACAAACAAACAAGTAAACAAAAAACTTAAAAGCAAATAAGTGAAAGAGAGCAAACAGAGGTAAATTAAATCCAATACGGCGGAGCGCACAGTTCCATCCGAAAGGAATTGTGGGTAAAAGACGGGTTTTAGAAGGATTAACCCCAGTCCCGACTGGGGTTGTTTCTGACCCTAGTAATCAACCCCTCTTTTGAGGAACCGGTTCAATTGGGGGAGAATTTGGGGAATTCAACCCCAGTAAAACTGAGGTTGTGAACGGGGCCTTTGCGTTCGGTCTTATTAATGGGGGAAGGTCATCAGAGAAGGCAGAAGTGTTCATTTTATTTCTTTTTAATTGAAATGGAAATGAAACAACGAAAATAATAATAATAATAAAACATGTTTTTCAGCTTCTCTTCTGTGTGTCGCATCGTTTAACTTTCGGCCATGTTGGAAAGAGTACGTACCGCAAGTGAAACGCTCATCGGGTCTTTTCTACCCTCGTATCTCAATATTTTTGAGAGTCCTGTCCTGTCCCATGCATTTGGATAATTTATTTCGTTGGAACGATGGGTAGTTCCAGATGAGCGTATTTTTGCATTTTGTTTTTTTAAGGAGAAGAAAAATCAGCTTTTTTTTTTTTTTTTTAATTTCTCCTCTTTTAGAAAGAATTGTTATGGGGACCTACTTTTTGAAATTTGAGATTTTGATAGAGTGACCTGTTTTGAGGTCCCCACAATCCCCAAAACCAGTCTGTCTGTCTGCTATCGGCAATAACTCAAGAACAAATAGTCGAAGAAAATCGGTTAAAAAAAAAAAAAAAAAAAAAAAAGAAAAATCATGCAGTAAGCATTGATTATTAACACTTTCCAACTACACGTATTTGTTGTAGCATATATCTTTCAATATTCTTTGCCTTCGTTATGACACAAAAGACAGACAGAAGCACTGAAAAGATGTTAATAGACTTTGTATGTTAATGTGTGTGTTAATAGACTAATTGCATTTAAAATCACTCTTAGGCATTGTTGGAAAGCGTTAAAAAGGCTTATTAACACAAAAGAAAATGTAGGCGTTAGATTATAATTGCAGCCCTGAAGGAATCTGAATATTTTAGTGTAAATCTGAAGGTTAATCCTATTACAAACTATTATGTTACAATATTAACAATTGCATAATTTTTTTTTTTTTTAATGATTTTTTACAGTAGAAAGACATTTAAGTGTGATTTTTAAAAGTGTATCACTTAAAACGCAATGTACTGGAATTTTGTTTTGGTTGCCCCTGTACATAAACTAGTTGTACAGGACATATTAATGCCATTTTAAATAGGAAACATACCATAGTGAACATGACTAATATATAACATTTTTTTAAATTTCTGAAAATGTTAATGGACGTTGGGGCGGGAGAAAGACAGATAGAAAGATAAACAATCGGACAGACACATGCACAAACTGAAATCCTTTTCACACCTAAAAATTGTTTGAAAGAGCTAAAAATGCTTAATCTAAACGAAAGTGCAATTCAGCAAATTTTTATTAATATCGCTTAAAGAAACTAAATATTTTTGTGTGTCCCTGTCAATCTTATGCTCATCCTACAATATTCTAGAGCAAGCATTCTTTCGTGCCTATGAATAACATATTTCAATTTCATTAAGCTTTGCGAAAAGTAAAGTTATTAAAATTTGGCTATAGAAATACTTCACATAGTACCCAATGCTTTGGAATACTTTCGAGTGTCCTTGTACACAAACCAGTGCTGGTATTCACGCCATTTTACATAAGAAACATTAGATAGTGAAAGTGAACTGGAATGACCTATTTCAGTTTTATTAAGTTTTGTCATGCCACAATGAAACCAAACCTCCATCAGTTTGTTTGCGTGAATGAGTGACTGATTTACACAAAAGAAATCTCATGTCTGTCTGCGTGGGTTTTGGGAGTCAGTGTTTAAGCGTTTATTCAGAAATGATTCATAGGAAAGGGATGTCGAATGCGTAGATTCAGTATGAACCTCACTTCGCCGGGAAAATAAAATCTGCAGATTTTTCTGCGTCTACGGAGAGGATTGAAAGGCGATAAGGGAGAAAGAAAAGCACAGGTTCCTCCGCGGAAAAGGAGAGAAGGAGCTGTCAGTTTTCCCGAAAACAAAACCCAGACCTCGCAATGCGATTAGTGTTCCGCGCTCCCGATTCCAGATTAGCTTTTTGCGCGCCCCTAAACGAGTTACGGGAGTAGAGATATCATGAGTTATGTCGGCGCTAATTGGAAACGACTCGGAGAGGAGGGCACCTGGTCCGGAGATGGGGATCGGGATCGAGATAAAAACGGGAGTCCATAAAGTTTGACCAGAAGGAAGAGGTTTACGATCCGGAGAGGGTCATTTATCGATTCGCCTAATTGGAACTTTATGTCTCGAGAAGAATCTCCTCTTTGTTAAGGCTGCTCCTGAATTCTTTTCTGGAAAGAGTGCATGCTGTCGACGGAGCTCGAACATCGTGACGCTGGACAATTCATTTGTTGAACTTATTTGTTACTGTTCAAGAATTCTGCATTGTTCTTCATCCTGAGTGATCACGCTAGCGATGCACATTCGCCTACCTCTGTAAACTGATGGTGAATACTTTCTATTTTCTGTTCGTAGACCGCGTGTACACGGGAGAAGGGAAGTCCTTTTCTTGCAAACATATTCAAGCCTCTATTCAACTTTCTGTGGTGTATCATTTTGCGTTTTTTATACGAGTTTGAAATTTTCAAATAGCCGCCCAATTTACTTTCAAAAGACGGATGAGGATGGCCAGCGAACTCATCCATAACGTGTCTAAGAGAATTTCGGCCCGAATTATTTCAATCTTTCAGAAGTTATCATGATGAAATATTTTCCATTCTATATAGATTTCTACGGTAATCAATCTTGAAAGTGACCTTCTTAAAGTGTGTTTCTATTCTCTGTGTTTTTATTTATAAAATGCGACATCCTTGCATGCATGTAATGTGTGTGTGTTGTTCTCTTCCTGACAGGCCTGCAACGAGTTCACAACCCACGTGATGAACTTGCTACGGGAGCAGAGCCGGACGAGGCCCATCACGGCGAAAGAGATCGAGCGCATGGTGCAGATCATCCACAAGAAGTTCAACTCCATCCAGGTGCAGCTCAAGCAGAGCACGTGCGAGGCGGTCATGATACTACGGTCCAGGTTTCTGGACGCGAGGTGAGACACATTCTTTCAAATGATTCCTTTGTACTGTGCGGTATAAAATTTAATATTCTGTTGTCGAAGTTTCTAGATCAATTTCCTAGCACTGTAATCTGTGCGACATTTATGCAGATCGAAGCAAACTAATAACAACCTCGGGAACGACCCTTCTTACTTTTGTCAACTGTGCGAGTGGCCTTTGTCTCTTAAAAGTTGTTCTTCTCTACCCTGCTTGGATAAATGAACGAAGTCCGATTATACAGTCGGCCGCAAAATTATAGAAGCACACATGCACGTTTTTCATATATATATTTTTTTTGGTTTAATTTCAATTTTTTATCATCAACTTACATTTCTATAAACAGCATAAGACTATGTTCATGACTCGACAAGTATTTACTCAACAAAACAGTATTAGGTGTCTTTAAAAAAATATATATATATATATATATATAGGAATTATTGATAGCGCTTCAATAATTTTGCTGCCGAGAGCAGCGGGGACATCTGACTGGGACGTCAATACAGGGTGTCTACGTCCTCTGACACAATTTCTTCCGTGACTCTTTCACCAGTACAATTATAGGGTAATTTTTATAGTGTGTTTCCATGATTAATTATAGTTAATCACGGAAACATACTAGAAACTACCGAAATGAAGAAATTGTGCCGGTCGACACCCTGTATTGACAAATACCGGAATTCTATGCGTGATTGAGAAAAATTGACTTCATTTTTCGTTTCAGCACACCAAGAAACATGATATCTATCAGCTGATTAAATTACCAAATCAAATTTTACCAAGATTGTTTATGTGTTATTTCTAATATTTGGAAATGTTTAAAAGTCTCCTAGCCCATCCTAATTTTCACCTTCAGGTGGCTCAACTGTTCGACTCATAGATTGGGTAATTTATCATCTCCGTGTTATCGAACAAAGATTTTTTGATGCCGAAAAATAAGTTTTGGCATCAGCCATGGGAGGGGTTAAAACTCGGCAATAGAAATAGTATAGAACCGTTGCGGATGTTGATAAATTTTTAAAAGGCCGAAGTGCATGGCTTTTAATGGGTCTAATAAATAGGCAGAAGGTAAGATTGAATTATAAAATCGTTTCCATAAAATGCGAACGACCTTCTGCATATCACTCATTTCTGAAAAATATCATTTTTATGTTCAGTTGCTTTGTTATTAAGATGTAAAATACTGTTATGATATTTATGTTTTTTTTTTTTTTTTTTATAATTATTAAGATTTAATAAATATTAAGATTTTACATTAGCATGTTATACGGAATTTTCAGAATTCTTTTGAATATAGCTACCAGCGGCGAAGGTAAAACCCGCTATTCTTTAATACATAAAGAAAGGTTTAATTCAAACGAAAGGGTCAATAAAACATAACAAAACAAGTATAATTTATTTTATTTAAAAAAAAAGTTACTTAGTGCTACGTAAACTTTATGCTTAAGTCAAACTAAGTTTCAACTTTAAGATTTTTTTTTTTTTTTTTTTTTTTTTTTTTTTAACCTAAGTTGAAAAGCCATCCGTTTGACTATCTGTCTGCACAACTGATATAGGCTACTTAGGTTCACAAGAGCGTCCCGTTAGTAGCGCCATGGTTGTGAGTTCCGTCCCTGGAAGGTCCAGCGTGTTAATTTTTCCATATAATTTGTAGAAAAGGTGTCAACTGATACAAGAAAATTTTTCGTTGCTTACACTAAGAATTTTTGGAAGAGTTTTTTTTTAATTTAGATATTAGTAAACACAAAACATTCTAGATATTAAAAAACACAAAATAAAATATTTTAAGTAAAATATACATAAAAAAAAATATTTTTAGAAGCTTTGTATACATACATTACTATTATATGAAATTGGATTTGTCATCGGCTTTTTGTCACGTTAAAAAAACCAAGACGCTTCCATTTTATATATATATATATAAATGTAAGCAACTCATTGTATCTCTATCTATGGCTCAGTTGTTTAGAGCATCATGTTAATTTCTCAAATAATTAATAGAAAACGTGTCAGTTGATAAAGGGAAATATTTCGTTGTGTACACAATATCCTAATAATTTTTGAAGAGTTTTTTAAATAGCTTTTTATCTAGTTACTAAAAAGCACAAAATAAAAATTTAAATAAAAATAAATAAATAAATAAATAATTTTTTTAGAAGCTTACAAAGGTATGCTTTAAACAAACACTTTCCCTTTACCCTAGTGCCTCATTTTTGAACAAAGCCAAATGACAACGATTAAAATGTCTTTTGGGAGGCATGAATTTTTAACCTAATTTCTATTGGCTCATTCATTCTTATTAGCACAATTAGAGTTTTCCTAAGTCGACATTTGGTAAAATCTCGAGGGACGAAAAATCTGCGTGTTGCCGACCACTGCCCTATAGTGCATCGGCAATCTTCTGTGAGCCCTGTACAAAATACAGCTGCGCCATTTATACTATTTTGATTCAATAATGAACATGCCATAATGAACTTATAGAATGTTTTGAAACTTTACCGGGAGCGGACAGACAAGACAATTCGAAATCACAATTTTGAACTCGGTTAGAAAGTAAATCTCTATGCATAAACGATTTATTTGTACCAGAACATGCAGTGGTGAGCTTGAATAACAGTTTCAAGACATTCTAAAAATATTTATGGGAATTAAAGATTTGACGAGCAGATAGGCTATAATGCTTCAGAATTCTTTTAATAGATCGATCCGTGGTGAATCTGAATAACAAGACATTGTTAAAGATATGGGCGGAGACTTTGAGAGCGCGGATCGTATGAGAGAGAGTCCCGAACCTATTTTAACTTTGTTATGGGGATAAAATGGGGTTTATAAAGCAAGAGACGATGCGTAAAAGATGGGTTTATACAAATACACAGTTGAAATAAAATCTTCTACTGTCATTCAGTAATTTGCTTTTACGATCTACATTTTTGCTCAAAATCTACCAAGGAACATCCTAATAAATAAGTTCTCGACGGAAAATCGTGGAGGGGATGTATTTAGTTAAAATTACTGAAATCCACTTTCCCTTCCTTAAAGTTTCAGTAAATCTCTGTGCTCTTAGACATATGTATGTTATAACGGCGTTAAAATTGAGTTTAGAAGAATGTCTTTCATAAACGGTAATAGTATATCGAAATTCTTCTATGCGTTGTTGTTTTCGAATACTCTGCGTACACAAAACTGAACTGTACAGCTCATTCCATGTGGCTAATGAATATTTGTACCAGTTTTCGTATTCGCTTGATATTTTCTAATTTTTGATTCATTAAAGAAATCGAATCGGGCCCCCTCCCGTTTCGAGACGGCCCTCTCAAATTCCTGGCTCATCCACGATGGCGCCCCCGTTATTCACAGGAGAGGCATTTCGGTTGAATGTTGCACGGTAACGAAGTTTTTCCTCTCTTAATTTGTTTTCTTCCGTTCAAACTTTTTTTAAAGCTTTCTTTTCGCCTTTTTATTAATTCCGATAGGTCCATTAAAAACACGCGCCTCCATTTGGAATCCGATTGCTTCCAATTAGAACCGAAAGTACGCACGAATATGACTTCCCTGGGAATTCCTGTCCGAAACGAAATCGAAAGAAAATCCCTCACAGTTTTTTTTCCCCCTCTCCCGATCATTCCCTGTATACGTAAATGACCTCAAAAATAGAGTTGGGTAAAATGTTAATTGATTTCCGGAGTTCTGCTTTGATTGGGCGATTAAAGAAACATTGCGAATCTCAAAATTCACGAGGGATTTCCGAAAACGAGCGAATTATGAAAGCCGGGGTGTGCGCGATGAATAAAAAAAATTCTGAAACGATCCCCCCATTACGCATAAGAACTTCATTAATTTAAAGCTAAACGAGTCCCTGAGGTGAGGGGATTATTATTTTTTAAATATATGTAAACTGGATTAAAATAACTGTTTGAGGAGTTTCTAATTAAAGGGCACTTCTTATTTTGATCGTTGTTCGAAATTAGAATTCCGAATAGAAGTTGCGCATCAGTAAAAGGCATTTATCATTTCTAATGGAAATGACTGGGTAAACTGAACGTCCTACTAGAGCTACACAAGGCAATGTCCTGGGATTGAGGATCTTTAGTCGCAGGCGAAGTCGAACACTTGAGGGGTAGCACGTATTGGCCGAATAACCTGCCCTCGGTTCCCTCGCAGACCAGTGGAGCGAGACTCTTCCAAGTACTATATATGTAGTTATAGTACTTTTATAGTTATAGTACATACATTTTTTTTTTTTTTTTTTTTTTTTTTTGTAGTTGCAGTCAGTGCTATTTCATTTCCGGTGCTCAGTTGAGATTCAAACTTCTCCCGTTTCAGTGAACTGCTCCTTCTAATGGAAGTGGCTTCGAATAAGAAAAACATTCCATGTTCACATGGACTCATTCGCCGTTGAACCAGAGGACAAAGGTGTGTCGTTTTCCTGGTTTGGATCGAAAAACTTAACTTTGAATTGAAATTTCAGATTCTTCCTTTTTATGTATCGAATTCCATATCCAGGAGAGGGGAAAAAAATAACACTTCTCTGCATGAAAATCAGCCACAACACCATTTCTGGAAATTGTTATGTAAAATGACCTCCTGAATCTGAATAGGACGCCCATTTTTATCACTGTTGCAGCCCACCCACCCCCTTTCAGAAATATCCGAAATAATTATTTTATCAACTTACAAAATATTTGAAAATAAATATTATTATTGTATAATATAGTATTATACATATAGAAGAGCAGATTACTTCGTTAACATGAAAAATTGTTAAGAAACTGAGAAAAGTTAACCAGTTTTAAGCGTAATAGTGTCTCCTATTCGTGAAAGGCTGCTCATTCATTCAGCTCCCGAAAAAAGGGATTTCTTTAGGGAAAGGACAATTAAAACCGCCCCTAATCGTTTTCCCTACCCATTTCGACCCTGTGAAACAAAGCACGTTGGAACCATCGAGCTTTAATTTAGTATATCTCTGTCTGCTCGATGATTGGAACCAGAGTCTGACTAAGGCAGGGACATACGGGGCAGTTGCCCCGGGCCCCCATGTCGAGGGGGGGGGGGGCAAATAGAATGGAAAGTTTATTTTACGTTTCCTCCTTTAATGAACTTTTTTTAAACAAAATATCAGTATAGTGTAAAATCCGTCAGTGTAAAATCAGTCTAAATTGAACCATCATAATTGCGAAAATTTAGCTGAATTCCGCCCTAATGTCAGCAAGGATATGAATTTTTCGCAGCTAGATGACAAAGTTAACAATGAGAAATAAAATGGATCTATAATGAGGTGAAAAATTTAAATACCTCCATAAAGTTTGGTTCTTCATTACTGAAGTAGTGAAGCAGAGGGGACCCCCAAATAAGTTTTTGCCCCGGGCCCCAATTAGGCTAAGTCGGGCCCCTGGTTGGAACTGCATCTGATGCAGCTCCAATCTGAGGAATTTCGGTAATGCTAGAAAAGAACAATTTCCCTTTCTAATCTACGTTGTTTTTTTTTTTCCAAAAAAGTTTTTAATGCGGTAATCGCTATGTTTGAAGATTATTTATACATGAGAGGTAGAAAATTTAACATGGATTTTATTCATGACTATATGAGAAAGAGAAATAAATTTTATTTATGCTTTTTTCAAGCAAATTTTTATATTACATGGAAATTCCACACGATTTTCCGGATTCGTACTTTCCCAATGGCAGAAACGTTGAATAGACAGTCTCAATTTTTATACGAATTTTGCCTTCCATTAAACAGAGTATTTAAAATGTATCAAGTGTTTAATCGCTTTGTTAATAAGGTTATTATATATATATATAATTTCAAAGTTTTTTAGTACCATTGTAACACTCAGCAGACAAAAGATAGATGAAAATACCAACATAAAATAAATTTTAATTGGGATTTATGTCGATTAAAAATATTCACAGTATTAAGTTAATTTGAGTACCAATGATTAGTAAAACAAGTTAAAGTACTTTCGCAGAAGAGAAATGACACTAACATAACACATAAGTTTAAAGTTTAATTTGCAAATACATTGAATTATTAGTAACAGAAAAAAGAAAAAGGATAAAATCACCAAAAAGTTCCGTTAAAAGGAAGAAAAAAAAAATTGAATTCATGAATTGAAAATTGGAATTTTAAATGCTGAAAAATAGAAATGTATTCTTCAGGAAACTTTCATTTCTATCAGCATTTGCAAGATCTCGTAAGACTGTATAGCTAATTCCAGCAATATACAGCTCAAGTCTCTATCTTGCAAAAAATCAAAAAGAAAAAAAGAAAATTGAATTAAATTAAAAAGGAAATTAAATTAATCAATAACACAAACCAAAATTTAAACAAGGAATAAGTAGTTGTTAGCACTCTACATGTTAAACGTTACGTACGGAGATAGTAGAAATAGACAGGTTGCCAAACGAACATTAGTAAAAAGAAAAGATTAAAAGTTTAGAAACGATTAATCGATTTAGGTGCAACTGAAATACTTTAATTGATTGCATTATTTGTTAGTTAATAATCTCTAAAAGCTTTTATCAGTTTTAAAAAAGGTGATTTTTAATATTAACGTTAACCTTTTTAAAGTGCAGTTTATTTTTAACTTTCAACGTAGCGTGAGCGAGCGCCATCTCACGGGGAAAAAATAGATTTACTTTTAGGTAAATACTTAAATTGTACGGTTTAACTTAGAATTTTTACTTAGTTGAGTTAATTTTTAGTCTTAAGCAACCTCATCCAAAGGCCAACTTGTCATGATTAACCCTTTGCGGCGCAAGACAATTCGGATCATTTAAATTATACTGCCACCGGAATTCATGAACTAAATTAAACTAAAAGAAATTTTAAATTTTAAGGTTAAAAAAACCGGCCTTTTCTGATATGTTATAAACATAAATTTTTGCTAAAAAATTTCCGGGATGAATTTTTGCAGCTGGATCTAAAATTTTGCGTCCTCGCAGCGAGGACGCCGCGCGTTAAGGGGTTAAGTCATTAAGATTTGGTGAATTAATTATTATTATTATGATTATTAGTGAATTAATTATTATTTATTTTATTTATTTATTTATTTATTTTTATAAATTTTTTAGATTAATTTTTTGAATGAAACCACCAAATTTGATTATTCATTTAATGAAGTCTTAAGTGTGAATAATTAAACAAATTTTAAGTAGGAAAATTTGAATCTTTCATAATATCAACCAGAAAAAGAAAATGTAACCTGCAATTGCAATAATACTAAGCTTCCTTTTTATTTATTTATTTTATTTTATTTTTATAAATTAAATTCATCATCCCTCCCAACCATACAACACCACCCTTCCTCCCTAATCAAACTTCTTCCCTCCCAACCTCCACATTTTTTATTATATTATATATATATATATATATATATGTATATTATAAATAAACATTATACATTTTTTTTTTTTTTTTTTTTTTTTTTTTGGTACACAGTGACATTTATTGATAGATAATAGAATAAATAAATCGCTTGCTTGGGATAACCCATACCAGTAGCAGTTTTAATTAAATGGTTAATATTTTTGTTTTTGTACTTAGATGAACAAAGTCTATGTATGCAAAATAGGTGATTAAGAATGATATTTCTATACACAGATAAATAAAGGCAAGAATTAAAAAGTGTAAATAAATTTACTGAAAAACAAAAAATCTTTTCGTTTATCATAGAGATCAGTAGAGATTTTACCTCCATTAAGTTTAATTTTTAAATCTAAAAAAACTAATACAGTTATTGCTAATAAAATTATAAGTTAAAGTAAGGTGAGAGGGATATTTAAATTTTAATGAAGATGGAGTATAATTATTAACATAAAAAATTATAATGCCATCAATGTATCTGTAGAAAATGACATTATCATTACACAAACTTTGTTCATAATGGTAAAGATATAAGTCAGTTAACAAACTCGAGCTACGTCCACCTTGTGGAATTATATATATACAGATAATGATGATCCATTAACCATAGTAGAAACCAAGTAACAGATATAAGATCACTGAAACACCAATGACCAATAAGATTAAAAATATCTTTGAGAAGTTCAGAAAAATGAAAAAAAATATATATCAGAGGATGAAATACGCAAATCCAAAGAAACCAGATCCACTAATTAACAACCTGCAGAACAAACGAATCAATAAACCAACACAACAAATCTTAACTAAAACCATACACTATATCAAAATTTATGAAAAAACAATTTAAGAAATCCAAGAAAGGAAGGAAGGAGGCAAGACTTGTACTTGTGACTTGCCTGTGAGGTTAAACTAGTTATATATATATTATATATATATATATATTTTATACTTAGTGACATTTTTTTTTTTTTTTTTTTTTTTTGAGAAATATTAGCAGTCGAACCTTAATAAAAACACAAAAAGTGCTAAATTTTTAAGTTCTGATATTTTCCTACAACGAAATTGAAAAGCGGTTATGACATCGCTTTATCTATCTTTCTATTTAAGTGAGAATTTTCATGAATATGCTGAGAAATTTAAGATTTTTAACATCCGTTATTTAGATTGACTGCCCCATTTTTCCTATTGCAAATGGGGCATGTTTCGTTGCTCAACTCAACTCACTCTGCCGATCTCTTAGGCGGGTTTTCTCAACTTTTTTTTTTTTTTTTTGGCTATTACAACGAGATAAATGAAGTAAAGTGATAAATAGTAACCCTTGAGAAGGTCCAAGATGAGTCATGTGACATGAACCCCTTGCACCTGCGTATTCGGTGGTTTCCTTGGTTACAGCTTGTTTATTTCCAAACATTCTATGAAAGAACACAGTTTTGGAAGTTGCAACTCTTTCGAAAAGAATTTATTTTGTTATAAAAGTAAATTGCTGCGTTTGCAAACTATCTTGTAAAGCAGGAAGACCAATATTTTTTCACGGGTAAATTTTAATTGTTTTATTTTGTATGTTTTAATACATAATATTTGTTATTTTCCTTTCAACTATTCGACGAAGGCTATGGAAGTAAATCATGTGCTGAAAATAATCATTATATAAAAGATCGTACACTTTATTTATTTACTATATTTTTATTATTTATTCGAAACAATTTTTCTGACTATTTGCATTCATGGTATTATATTTCGCATTATTCGAGATAATATTGTAAATGGCACCGCTTGGCAAACCTAGCTAACCATTGTCGCCAAAGCTTTTGTTTGTTTACTTAACATCGTTTATACGCATGCTTTTAGTTTTATTTTCAAGTTTACTTGTGTTCTTACTTTATCTTGATAGAAAGGATGACTTTATGTTGATAGAAATACTCATATTGATAGAAATGATAATTTGCCGAACTGAAATTTTAAATCGCCAAAAAAAAAAAAAAAAACGATAAAGAGCCAAACATAGCAATCTTTTGGTTCATGTCACGTGATTCATCTTGAACCACGGAAAGCTAATCCTTCATCCATTGAATCAGCACTCTAATTTATTTATCTCGTTGGGCTTTTACCACTTTTAGCACACAAATCTTGTACTGGGATGGAGCTGCAGAGACAAATCCTTGTGGTTTGAGAATTAGAGTAACAGACATAGGAAAGTGGGGGAGACCTCAGCCTATTGACACTCGGCCATTCGACAGCACCTGACGAGCCGGATCTGAAAATAGACAAAAAACAAAACAGAGGGCTAAAGAAGGATAAACAGAGATTTTCTTTTTCTTACGAAGACAAACAACAACAAAAGAGAGAAAAAAAGTGTGAGGAAATAAAAGCAATCAGTAAAATAGTAAAAAAAAAAAAAAAAAAAAAAAAAGAGGAAAAGAAACTATGAGTCCATGGAGCAGCCCATGGTTTTATAAAATCGACTGCAGTGGATGTGATGTTTGGGCCTTCATGATTTCTGATCTTCTGAACTTCAAATCGATCATGAGGCTTTACTGCAATAATCTCATAGGGTCCAAAGAAGCGAGGTCGGAGCTTTAACCCTGTGCCGAATTTTGAGTACGGGCGATTGCTACGATGTCACCAAGTTGGTACTGGTGAGGTTTTTTCCTGCGCTTGTTGTACGTCCTTTTGTTTGTTTCTTGCATTTTAAGGCTATTCTCTTTGGCGTTGGCACGTAGGGTATCCCTTTTATCCATAAATGAATTAATGTATTCATCCTTTAGAAGTTGTAGGATGAACGAATCTTGTGTATGTTTTAGTGGGACACCAGTGAGCAAGCAGTTCAAAGGGAGATTTCTTGGTCGAGCTACTGATGGTGCTGTTTAAAGTTCGTTGTACCGCTGCAACGGGCAGGTACCACTTGAGGAGGGTCTGATATGGATAGTTTGGCCAACACTGGAATGCGACATTCTCTCGACTTGGCCATTACCTCGGGGTATGCCAGCGGTTATGTGATGCAGTTGGATGTCATTATCTTTACAGTACTGTAAAAAACCGTTTGAAGTGAACGCTGTCCTGCGATCCGTGAGTATCCTACACGGATTTTCAAAAGTCGCCTGTAAGAGGGATAATTTTTGAATGACTTCCTTAGTCGTCGATTTTCGCACTGGATATAGCCATATGAATTTCGTGTAGGCATTCACGACCAGGGTTGCCAGATTTGGCCTTTTTCAATAGTCACCAATAATTTTTATTTGTAACGTTTGGCTAATCACTTAGAAGATTGGTAGTCTGTTATGTATATCAAGTGTCACTTCTCAAAATTATTGGTGACTATTGAATAAAAAAAAGGGCCACATCTGGCAATGCTGTCCACGACAGCGAGAATGGGGTTGTAGTTTTTGTTGGTAGAAGGCAAAAGTCTCAGAAAAATCAAGGTGGAAGGTTCCAAATGGCGTATCTGAGGTAACCCTCAGATTGGCCCCGTTTTTTCTTAATGAATATGCATTCTACACATTTGGTAATAACATTTTCAACACTCTTTTTCATATTTGGAAAATAAAACGACTGTTTGAGGATATTGTCTGTTTTATCAGCCGAGAAATGTCCTTGTAGAGGGGCATCACGGATGAGCTGAGTTTGCATCTGAAGCGGTACTACTAGCAAGTGAAGTCCATTAACGTGTTTATATAGGGCATTATTTCGAATGAAAACTTCCGAATTACGGTTATCTTAACAGAGTTTTTAAGGTGAGGAGTTGTTCACCATCAGCTTGAGCAGAGGAAATATTGGCAGTAACTTCGGATTGGGGTGTTAAGGTTTATGTAGACGCCGATGATAAGATCTGGAAGTGTAGTGCAGTATTCGGCACATCAGGTTCTATGTTGGAAATGGTGTTCGCGCTCTAACTCAGACAAGTTTGACAGGTAACGTAGAATGATGTCGCACAGAGAAGAAGGGTCTGTTAAAATTTCAGTTTGTAAAATATTTGAAACTTGCACTAAATCGGATGATGAGAAATTGTGCACAACAGTTGTTTTCAGTTCTAGGATGTTAGTGTCGGGAGAAAATCCCTAAAACTCTCTTAACTTCTTTCGTGCATTGCGGTCATGGAGCTCCTAAAAAATGTTATTAAGAAGCGAGATGGCTTTGGTAGAGGCCAATTTCAACGAAGCAGCGACAGCTGGGATGTCACTTAAGCGAAGTGCCCTATTGCATAAATTTTCCAAATCCAAAATTAAAAATAAACATAAAAAATATTTCGCTACCAATGTGCACTTGAAAATATTGCACAAAAATAAAAAATAATTATATATACCTAACAGAAATAATGTTTCTGTGTAAATCACTTCTATACGACTTAAATTTGTTTATATTTATTAAAATGAATGTCAAATTGTCACAGTTTAACACTTGAAAATTATACTGAAATATCTTATACTAATATAGAGTTCAGTCTTATACCAATATATAGCACTAGTATATGGTTATTATTATATATTTGTGCCATAAATACGCTTTTCAACCCTCAATTACCAAAATTACAGCAGCTCTCAATTTCAAAATTACATTAGTTAAATAGGCTGTTATTAGTTGACAAAAAATATGGCATTTTTCGCTATGTCCTGTAGTATTTCGTGACATGTCAGTGACGCCATCTTTGGACCATCGCATATTATAAAATATTTCGATTTATACATACTTTAATCTTTATATTAGCTTTATGAAGGAGCGTGTTGTTATTTTGACCCGACACAGCTGTTGCGAGTTTTCGGATCTTATAATATTTACTTACAAAGGTATTTCATTTTTTAATTAGCTGTTACTTGAATTGAATCAAGCTAACCTGCGGATGTTTGAAATTAAAAATGCTGATGTTTTTCTTTCACGCATTTTAGGATCCGTTACGTGTCCATTTTTGAAATCTCTTTTGCAAATCTTAAAATAAGGTGCGTAGTGAATGTTAAGTGTTCAGCTATAGCAAGTTTCTGATTTAAAATGGTATCTATATATTAATAGGCAAGCATAAAATTTGTTGTCCCTTTTTAACATATTAATTATGGGAGTAGAGGGTTTGAAATGGTATCATTCGAAAGGTATGGTTAGCCGGAAGGTGCGAATACAAATATTATTTTCTTACGATGTCAAGAAGGTATTTAAAAATACATTTATTTTTTATGCATTTCCCCCCATTTTTCCCTTTTATACACGTATTCCTTCACATTAAAAAATACCTAAAAGTAGAAAGTTGTTAAATCTGGCAATTTCATAAAGCTCAAATAAAACCATAGACACAGTAATTTGTATAATGTAGCATCACTATACGCAAGCGAAGTGATGACGTCACTGTCTGTCCATGGAGCCATGTAAAAGATTTTCTAGGTTAATTGTCCATTGAGTTTTTTGTAAAAAATTATTAAAAAATAACGGAAATTATCTGCCGATTTTAATTCCGATATTTGGGTATAGTTATATATAAGTTACTGTCTACATGTGTTTGATTGAGTTATTTTTTCTGTAAAATTGATAAAATTTTAATTTAAAATCACAAAACTCCAGAAAAAAAAATGACAAACTTCCAGTTTCGAATGTAAACATAAACATTTCATTTCAAAGGGTGATATTTAAACAATAAATATTGAACTAATATACTAAATAAAAGGAAAATGGATTTTTTACTAACTGCTGCATGTATAAGTAGACGATACGGAAAAAATTCCGATTTCCGTTTTTTGCTGAATTTACATGTTTTGAGCTTTCTTTACGTTTCAATTAACTGAAATTGGCTACTTATTTTTTAAAAAAGTGTCTTTATTGCTAGCTTTTGTGGAGAAGAAGCAAGTAGAAGATACATAAAAACTTTTGATTTCCGGTTTTCGATGAATTTACACGTTTTGAGATTTCCTTGCATTTTAATTAAGTGAAATTAGTGAAATTGACTACTTATTTTTATTGTTTAAAAAGTGATTATATTAGTCTTTCCTCTGCATATATAAGTAGAAAATATAAGATTCAGAAATGTTTTAGATTTTCGGTTTTCGATAAAGTTACACGTTTTGAAATTTCCCGAACTCAATTCGACCATTTTTGAAAAATATCTTTTTTTTTTTTTTTTTTCAAACACTGTACTTTATGAACCAATCGAATTAATTTAACAGAATTTGATACTTGGTTGGACCTTGCTCTGACATGGTACCTATTCGCTTCTGGGCTGTATCACACAACAAGGGGCGTTTTCACGTTGCGATTTTCTCTCATTTCAGGAAAGGCTAACATCTACAGAGAGAAATAGTTATATTAAGTAAAACTCTGCTGATTCAGTTAGAGTGAATATTGGCAAACAATTGCCGCAGCAGTGATGCAATTGCATTCCGTATAGGACAAGGCAATAACTTTGCTTTGCCTCGCTTTGCAAAAAAAATGGTCGAGTTTCGACCACTGGGCGATACTAGTGAATATAAATAGGCGAACAGGAACTCGGTTTCAACTGTGCTACGAGGTTCTCTTTCGCGAGGCAACCTGCGTGCTATGCTCGACCACCTCTGCTCGATTACAGGGTTTGGGAGAAATCCGGATCTTTTTGGAAACGGGAGATGTAAAAAACAGCTAATATACTTAACCCTTTGAGTGCTGAATACTCGCGGCCTATGCGGTCCATATGGACGGCGCGCGGTTGGCGCTGACGATCGCCAGGGACTGAATACTTTTTCGCGTACTATGGATGATGGATCTCGTTGACGGTGTATGATACATTATAATATAGTATACAATTATTATTCCGTTGTCTATTTCACACTAAATGAAAATTACGTGCACTGTAAGCAACAAAATGCCAATGCAGCAATTATAACTGTACGGCGTAACAGGAGAAATGAGTTATTAGAAAATAACTGAAGTAGCGTATAAAACAAAAATTTGTTTTTTATCGTTACTAAGTGACGAGGTATGCGAGTGTTGCATAGTACACTGATCATTTTTGCCGGGCGCGTATTTGCGTCCGGTTCCATTTTGTCCATACTGATAACATCTGCTAAGCGCGTATTTGCGTCCATAGTCTATATTAATGACTTTCGCTGGACGCATATGTGCGTCCATAGCACTCAAAGGGTTAAGAAACTGTCTAACAAAGACGGATCTCTCTCTCTCTCTCTCTCTCTCTCTCTCTCTCTTTTTTTATAGCGCATGGCTGGTTGAAATAGCCGTTTGCTTTTTGGTCAATCCCGAAACTTTTTGGAACTTCCTGAGTGAGTTCCTTCTACGACGAAGGGAGAAATGAAAAAAAATTCTCTATGTTTAATAATTGTATAAAATCAGTAAACTAAAATAGTTTTTTTTTTTTTTAAATAGAATGGGTTTTAAATCAAGTAAGATAGGTATATCTCTGTTCTGGGAGAAATATAGGTGAATTTTATAGAGAAACAGCTCTCGACATGACCTGCATACGCATTCAAAAAAAAAAAAAAAAGAGAAGAATTAAACACTCCACAATACATATATTCAGATGTAAAAAATAAGTTATATGCTATCTACAATTTTTTTTAATTCTATAAAACTTTTGTACAGGGGCGGCTCGTGAGATTCATTTTTTGGAGGGGGGGGGCTGCACCATAAGTACTATTTGAGGAAACAGCGAAAGTGGTGCACCAAATAGTAGATATCACATGGGGGGGGGGGGGCTTATGACCATATTGCACGAGAGTCAAATGAAATACAGTTTATAGATTTGAAATTTTACATTGTTAGACTTTCACTACAATAATTACTTTTTAAAGATTTTATTACGTTAACTTTATTTATTAGTGATAATCAATTTTTTCACATCAAAATTGCATATTATTATTTTCCGTAAGAAGGTACGAAGTATACATATGTAATTATGAATAACTTTCACACATTTAAAAGATACACACAGTTCTTTATATAAAAAAATTATAATTAGTAGTTTGATTATTATTTATCAAATGAATAGATTACACATAAACCTTAAAGATAATTTTATCTGTGTGAAAAGAAAGGAAGTAACTGCTCAGAATTTTATGGGTGCTAAATTGCTATACAGGGGAAACAAAAATAAACGCGTAGTCGCGAATCGACAATCAAACGAAATAGCCTTGATTTACATCAAAATACCACATTTATTATTCAGAAGGGGAAGAGGGAAATCTGCTCAGCTTAATAAACAGTGTGGAAAAGAAAAACTATTCTTATAAAATATAATTTATGAATCAATTTTACAATTATGATTAAATGAATATAAATATGTTTAAAAAAAAAATGCAAAGCAATAAACATAGGTTATTTTCACAAAAATACCTATATCTTTTTAAACATCCTAGTGCGTATTTAATTGATAAACCGTATACGGAGCTGCGTTAAATGTCGAATAAATTCTTTTCTATCCTGGAAAAGTGCTAGAAACGATCATTCCTTATCTGTGATAGAGAAAGTACTAGTTAATACCCGTCGAAATTTGACGGATGATTTTCCATTGAAATCTTTGCACGGCATAAAGTTTAAAACACCCTTGCTTTAATATTTCGTATTACTCTTAACCAGTTTAAAATGCCCTGTTTTAATCAGTTATCTTTTGGTTAGAGGGAAGAGGGATAATTTTATGAAATTTCAATATAGAAAATCTAAGCATACTCTACATAATATAAACAAAATCCTAAGTTTTTTCACAATTTTATTCTAAATAGGACCAAAAGAATGTTAGGAGTGATTAAAAGAAAGACAGAATTTATATAATCAATGAGATGGTATCAGTATTTGTGATGATACGTACCAAATCATCACGCGTGAAGACAAAGATTTTATTCGCTTGTAAAATACAATTATATAATTAATTCTAATTTGCCAAGACAATAATAAGTGTAAAATAATAGTTTTGATTCTGATTTTTCATTCCCATTTTTGTAAAATCACTTGGGTTTAATCCAAAATATTAATTCATTGTATTCTAAAAATAAACTGCAAATCGGAATAAAGTTAAAATTTGTTTTTACTGAAAAGAGAAATAAATAAATAAAATAAAATAAAAATTAGTTCATAAACAGTTTTTTATAGAATCAGTTTTAAAAATAAGTTAAATTATTATATTCAATGACTGCTAAAAATAAATATAAAATCAAAATAACTTAAACAGTTTCTTCCAAATGAAACTATCGTACATTAGGAAATTTTAAAAGAAATCAGAATGTTTTAAAAGTAAAGAAAAATCAATTTCAAGGCTCATCTTTGAAATCCAGCTTAAAAGTTTGAAAATAAAGTTCATACAGAAACACATTAAAATATATTGAATAATAATAATAATAAATCATATATGAAATTACGCCTTCCTTTTATGATTTTTTTTTTTTTTTTTTTTTTTTTTTTTTTTAATTTATGAGAGTATTAAGCATGTAAATTTAGGAATGAAGCTACAGAAAACCCATGAAATGATCACTAAAATAATAGAAATGAAACTTTATCCCCTTTTAAACCCAAGAAAATGGGTTTAAAATATATTGGTCAAGATAAGAAAGAAACAGGGAACGGTGCATGAGCAAAATATCTCAACGTATAGTGTTATACAATGGTATATTATTATTTAAATACTTTGTTTGACATTGAGTTGCGATTTAAGCAAAATTGGGAATTTGTTTAAAATAACTTTACTACTGTGCAATGTTTAAAAAATATAGTTAAATGATTTTCTTTCTTCAAACTAATCAATATGCAAAATGTAGTTTGCTACACACCACAAAAATAAAATCTATGGAGCATCGATGATATTCCGTACAATAGGACAGTTTTAGAGCCATCTATAACCTAAAGATAATAAAATAAATAAATAAATAAAATCTCGGAGTTTTCTTTTCTTTCTTTTTAGGGGGAGGGGGGGGGGGGGGTATTTATAAAAATATACCCTTTTAAAATCACATAAATTTATAAGGCAAAATAATTTAACCTAAAATAAATTTTAATAGAGTTTTCTTTATATTCTAAAATTATTATTTTATTTGCACTGGGAAACAGACTATGCTACTTAAAAATAAATTGATTTTGATTGAATTATTTATTTATTTTATTTTATTTTTTTAGCAGTATAATACTTTATGCTATCAAAATAATATATTTCAACAAAAGTTTACTGTTAAAAATAAATAAATAAATAACAATGAATTTCGAAGTTGAAGGGGCCAGAGAAAAATTCAAAATATCCAAAAATTCGAATTACATATACTATTTTGTCAAAAAGAAGAGATAAATTATAAAACTCTATGATCAAAGATTTAACACATAAACTTTATATCTAAGAGTACTGCATCATTAACCCCCTCCCATTAAATCAATATTTTTTTACGATCTTAATTATTCAACACTTTTTTTAAATAATCAGATATTTTTCATTGCTTCTTTAAGTACAATCTCTGTGTCATAGCATATGACTTCAACCCATCAATTGATACAAAAACAGAATCTTCTACATTAGACATGACTTTCAATTACAAAAGACCCTCGAAGTTCATGCATATGGACCATATCTTCTGATGCACTACACTATAAAAATTATGTTCTATTTGCTGCCAGAAATTCTCTGTATTTTGAGAAAATACGTTCTGACAACGTAACTTTTTCGTAAATTACACGTATTTTCTCAAATTACAGAGGATTTCTGGCAGTAAATAGGACAAATTTTTTACTGTGTAGGTAGGAAATACTCTTGTATTTCCTTATCTTTCTTTTGAAAGACTGTTAAAAAACATAATGCACTTTAGCTGAGAAAAATCTCGGGAACAAATTTTACTGTAATATTTTAAAGGTAATCGTATGAAAATTTCGAATTATCCATGATTTTTTTAACATTATTTTAATACAAAATTCAAGGGACTGACTAAAAAATTCGAATTATCCAGAATTTCGAATTGAACAAGTTCGAATTATTCAAGTTTCACTATATTAGGATTATGGTATGGTATGTTTATATGGTAAGAGATGGCGCCACATAAACTCTCGAAATATTATCCTGTATAAGAAACTTTTTGGTGAAGTGAAAATGCATACGGCGGAAGCCGATATGTATTTGCGAATTGCTTTCTTTTTAATATACTTCCTTGAAAAGTATGAATCAACGAATTAATCGTGTGAATTGTTTTTATTATATGTCGTCTGCTCGATCTCTATCATCGATGTTATATTGCACTGCATAAAAGGAAAGGAATATTCCCGTTCCGAATTGGCTCAAAATTTTCTCGCGCATGCCCAGATCGTGCGATTTTGGTCTTAAAGAATTACTTTTGTGTTGAGGTCGAATTTTCTGCAACTGAGACATGCATTCAAACACGTTAAGGTTCATGGGCGAAATCTTTCATAGCTACATTTTAACATCATTTGACTGCACTCAATGGAATAACGTAAGTTTTCTGAGCACAAAAGCATGTTTTCTCATTTGTTTACTCGGATCGAAGTGCGTTTCGAGTTGTTTCACGAATATCTTTTTCACTCTTACTACAATTATGTATTGTTTCCGTTGTTCTACAATTCTCAGGAAAACGATGGATTAATAAAAACGATCTGCACAGACAATTTGTTGGGGGGGGGGGGGGATGACGTGTTTAATTTTTCGCTCTTGTAAAGTGGCTACCTCGACAAAGATCGTGTGCATTATTGCTTCCCCTCCTGTTTTCCGGATCAGGAGAAGATCTTTTTTCCTCTCTTTAATGAAAAGAGGGATCCCTTCCTTTGGCGTTGATTCTCGCACTAAATGAATTTCCTATTTTACCGGGTTTTAGGGTCCGCTGCACACCACGCTCCCTTCTGACCGACTTCGGGTACAGGCTTCTCCCCTTTATTAAGTTTAAAGAGGTTGGAATGAGAAAAACGAAGCATCCTTCAGGAAGGAAGCTCCTACGCCCGACACAAGCGTGCAACCACAATTTTCAAACTACGAAGGAATTTTTTTAAGCGAGAACGAAAACTCATGCGGTACGCATTGATTATTAACATTTTCCAAGTGTACGTAATGGTTGTATCGTATAACTTTCAATGCTCTTTGCCTACGTAATCACACAACGGACAGACAGTAGTTCTGAAAGGCATACAGGTAGACTCATTGAATTCCTAATCATTCTCAAACATAGTTAGGAAGTGTTTAAAATACTCAATACAAAAAAGAAAACATAGCCTATATATTCTAATTGCAGCCCTTAATGTATCTGAATGTTTTAGCATATTAACAATAAATGTCAATTTCTTTAGGATTTTTACAATAGAAAGTTCTTAAAATATAATTTATAAAAATGTCTGTCCTAAAATGCAGTAATTTGGCATTTTTGGGGGGTGGCCCTGTACACAATCCAGTTGCACAGGACCGTTTGAAACAGGGAACATTCCATAGTAAATTTGAATAACATATATATTTTTTTTTAAATTCTAAAAATATTTACGGACGCTGGAGGTGGACAGACAGACAGAGGGATAGTCGGACAGATAGATACACAAATTGAAATCATATTCACACTTAAAAAATGTTAAATCGCTTAATGTAAACGAAAATGCAATTCCAGCAAATTTACAATAATAGCCCTCAATGTAACTCAATATTTTTGTGTGGCCCTGTAAATATAATGCTAATCATACTACATTCTGTAGAAAGCATTCTTTTGTGCAAATGAATAACATATTTCAATTTTATTAAGATTTGTTCAAAGTAAAGATCTTAAAATTTGGTTTATAGAAATACCTCTCATAGTACGAATGCTTTGGGATACTTTCGGGAGTCCCTGTAAACAAACCAGTAGTTTTATTTACTCCATTTTATACAGGACACATCCGATAGTGAACTGGCATAACATATTTCAATTTCATTGAAATTTGTGTAAAATAAAGGAATTAAAATATACTTCATAAAAATACGTCTTGCAGTACACAATGCTTTGGAATACTTTTGGTTATCCCTGTACACAAGCCAGTAGAGGTATTTACTCCATTTTCAGTAGGGAACATCCGATAGTGGACTTGAACATCATATATCGGTTTCAAGAAATTCCATTAATATTTACGGGATTTAGAGCGCGGATTGACCGACAGACAAGCCGAAGTTATTACCATTTTTCAACCGTATTGGAAAGTGTTTTTAAAAACATTTAGAAAGTAATAAAAACGATTAACATAAACGAAAATGCAATTCCAGCAAATTTCCAATAATACTCATTAATGTAACTGCATATTTTTGTGTAGCCCTGTAAATCTAATGTTAATCATGCTGTACTCTTTGGAAAGCATTCTTTTGTGCACATGAACAATATATTTTAATTTTATTAAGATTTGTGCAAAGTAAAGTTCTTAAATTTTCAACTTTGTTGGAAAGTGTTAAAAATTGCAAAAGGAAAATCAAAAGTCATGAGACTGACTCTATTTAGCACAAGGATCATTTTTTTTTCCCCAAAAATTTCCTATAAATTTACAGACGTATTCTAATTTTAAAACTAGTATGTTGTGGCCACCACAAGACTTTCTTCTATATTTTCCTATATACATATTCAATCAGTAACAATATTTAAAAAAAAAAAAAATTCTAAGTTTTTTTTTTTTTTTTCTTTCTTTTTTTTTTTTTTTTTTTTTTTTTTTTGTTAAAAGTAATACATATTCAACCAGTAACAATATATTTAAAAAAAAAAAAAAAAAAAAAAAAAAAAGTACGATTTCTTTCCCCCGTTTTTTTTTTTTTTTTTTTTTTTTTTTTGTTAAGAGTTGTTTTTTTTTTTTTGTTTTTTTTTTTTTTTAAGGTATTGACGAGATCTTTCGAAAGATACCCATCTTGAAAATTTACCCCCCCCCGGGACACTTCCCCTCCAGTGGGGGGGGGGGAAGCGATGCCCCCATATGCACAGAAATTTTTTCCTAGTTAACTATTACTATTATCAATAACTCATATTAATTTTACAATCACAAGTTAAAAATAACTCTCATTATGTACATTTATACGAAATTTTGTCCTATACTGCCATGTTAAAAATTTAGAAAAAATGCGATCACAGCGCCACCTGTTGAGCTATTTATCCCCAAATGTAATCAGCAGCACTTTATGTCGGGGACCAACTAAATACCAAGTTTGCTTAAATTTCGTTAAAAAAAAAAAAAAATAAATAAACGAATTTTTTTCTAAGTTTTATTTCGTTAAAAGTAAAAAAATCGTTAACTTTGTTTCAAATTGTCACAGATTTATAGTTCAACCATTCGTTTTAAAGGTATTGACGAGATCTTTCGAAAGATACCCATCTTGAAAATTTACTTCCCCGAGGGGGTACTTCCCCCCCAGGGGGGGAACCGATGCCCCCACATGCACAAAATTTTTTTCCTAGTTAACTACTACTATTATCAATAATTCATATTAATTTTACAATCACAAGTTTAAAATAACTCTCATTATGCCCATTTATACTGAATTTTGTCCTATGCTGCCATGTTAAAAATTTGCATAAAATGCGATCACAGCGCCACCTGTTGAGCTATTGATCCCAAAATCTAATCAGCACCAGTTCATGTCAGGGTGCAACTAAATACCAAGTTTGGTTAAATTTCATTCATTGGTTCTTGAGATACAGCGTCCACAAAAAAATGATACAGACAGACACACGGACAGACAGACATTTTCTAAAAACTATCAATTCGTGTTCAGGACATCCCAAAACGTGTAGATCCGTCAAAAAACGGAGGTCGAAAATTTTCGCGAATCCAATACTTTCTCTATATTACATATAGAAGAAAGTAAAAAAAAAAAGAAAGAAAAAGAAGGAAAAGGATAAATCAGTGCAACTTATTTTTATAATTAAAACTAGTTGGCATAGGTGGACTCTGCTCAGTTCCCCCATCATATATATGTTCTCATAAATTTCTAGTACAGGACATTCTCTTAACATGATTATCATGTTAAGAGAAATGAATTTGACCAAATGCTTGACACAGTGACAGAATGAAATCCCTGCCTATTAGGCTATACACCGTTCACTTCGATATATTTATCTTATTCTAATCTATTAATTTATTTTATTAGGGTCAATCCTGAAAATACATATTTATATGGGATATCGCCCCATTTTGCTATGTTGATAAAATCTTAAATTACAAATAACTTGTAAATTTTCCTATTAGAATATTTGTAGTCAATCATGCTCAAACAAGTATCATAAATGTTATTTTGAAGTTGTCTAATGTATTTATGATCCTCAAAATGGACGTTTATGCTCAATTTTGCCCTATTCTGCCATTTTAAGTAAATCGTAAATTCCAAATAATTTATGAATTTTTTAAATTGGAAAATTCATAGCCCTATTCTGCCATGTTAAGAAATTCGTAAATTTCCAATAACTTGCGAAATTTTCAAAGTAGTATGTTTCTAGTTACTGATGTTCATTTCGACATCGAAACTCATATTTTAAAACTGGTCTCGCATATTTTCATTAAAAATTTTCCATTTAATGCACGTTTAAGTGAAATTTTGCCCTATTCTCTCACATTAAGAAAAGCGTAATTTTTTAATAACTTACGAAGTTTTTTAAACCGAGGTCGAAAAATTTCACAGTTACCTAAGTTCCTGATATACCTATAGCATGAGGGGAACTAAAAAATTTAAATGATATGTATTGTACTTAAGAATTTAAATTATTTTATTTTATCAGTTATTGTCATTAAGAATATTTATTTTGAATAAGCATACATTAAATCTTACTAATTAACACTATTTTAATATTAGAATCAAACCAATTTTTATTTCTGAGATAAATATTAGATTAATTATTAATTTGTAGTTTAATATAATTAGGTGTATTACAACTAATATGCTAAATAACATGTATCTAACATTACAATGCAAATGTATTCAAGCAAAAACCCACAAAAGCCCAGAAAAACCCGCAAAAACCCAGAAAAACCCAAGTGGGTTGGGTTTTTCTAGAAAAACCCGGGTTTTTGCGAACCCTGTTTAAATTCCCCCTCATCACGACATCTGTCTCGAAGTAGTCATTCCATAACTAATGAATGGAACTGAAGTGTCAGTTCAACCTCCATAGCACATCTCATGTACACGTCGCGCTATCCCTTTCATGTCCGTCGCTTCTTTTTGCAACTTCTTCTGTTTAATCAAATCGGATCATGGGAAGTATATGTCTCTGAGATAGCGATATGATCGCAAAGTGTCACGCATGCAACCATGCGACATCCCATTTTTTTTGTCGCAAATAGAGGACATTTTCACGTTTGTACAACTTCTCTGACATGTTGGTGGAGAAACGGGACGTATCTGCGACGTCTATTTCTCGTTCTAGGGATCAAACTGCGCTGTATGGGATGCCGTGCTTGTGAAGGGACCGTTTTGATGTAGGGATGCAACATCCATCTCATCTCTTTTGAGATCTCTCATTTCTCGCCTTCTTATTCAGCACGACTTCATGTCGAAGCAAACACTCCTGTGATCTTTGTGCTGCCATTCACTCACCTCTTTACGCAATACATGGTCTACGTATACTTTCATTATGTAGGCAAGCTCGTGTTGATCATTGATTTGTGCAAAAAAAAAAATCAGTATTGAATTTGTTTTGAATATTAAACCCTTAAAGGCCATGTGTTGCCACACCCAATTTTGTCTTCTAAAGCAGGCCTGTCCAAACCGAAATTCTTGTCGGGCCGCACTGAAAGTCAGGCGGACCTCATTGTACAGTGTGTCCTAAAAGTTCCAGTACTCCAACTTAAAGAACTCATTGTGTCCATGATTTTTTTTTAAATGTTAAATTTTATCGTCTGCTTATTATTGCATCCATTCTTTAATTTTTATCGTTTGTTTCTTTTCTCGCTCAAGTTGTGTGAGAATAGTTTTATGTTATTTTGTTCTTCATAGTGAAATGAATATAAACCGTATGAAAGATGCAAACATGTTTGGCGGTATAAATATCAAGATGATGCAATACCGATTAAAAATAGGCTATATCAGCTCGTTCGATAATTTCGTAATACAGGTTCTGTGCAGGTGTGTACAGGTTTCTCTACAAGAAGTCACTCCCAGCATGTTAAAACGCGTTTCTAAACTCATGCGCAAACGAGTTCAGCTTTGCCTCCTAGAAAAGGGTGGACATTTTGAACATTTATTATAAATGTAAGTTCTGTATTTTTTCCTCCGTTATTTTAAATGTGCCTTTTATCATTAGCATAAAAATAATCGTTTTAAGGTTTGTTGTTTTGTAAATAAAAAAAAATCTGGAGTGACTCCACTCGACTTTCCGAACATTGAGTAATTAACAGTTTTGTAGATAAAGTTAAGAAAGAGGAGTTGTTAAACAAACAAAAAGGAGAAAACCATAATAGAGTGTTTGAGTATTTTTCTCCCTATATTACACAATGTTTTATTGAACGCTACTGATCTTTGAGCCCATAGATCATAACGATAAAGAATTTTTCGTTGTGTCGCTGTAAAAACCTATAAATGCTAGATTCACCAAAATGCTTATAGTTAGTGCAACAGTGATTTATAATATTCATATAAATTTTCAGCTCAATTGAATAAGGCGTTTAGATGCTATCGCACTTTTAAAAATTGGGTCCCATAGGCCATAATGATAAAGATTTTTTCTTTGTGTCCCTGTAAAAAAACTGTAAGTGCTAGATTCACCAAAATCTATACAGTGTGTGCAACTGTGACCTATAACATGTGTACAAATTTTTTGTTTAGATTAATAAGGCGTTTAGACGCTATCACACTTTTAAAAATTTGGCCCCATTGGCCATAATGATAAAGAATTTTTCTTTATGTCCTTGTAAGAAAACTATAAGTCCTAGATTCTCCAAAATCTATACAGGTTGAGTGTCTATGACCTATAATATGTGTATAAATTTTTTGCTCAATTGAATTAGGCGTTTACATGCTATCGCACTTTCAAGATTTTGGTCCCATAGGCCGTAATGATAAAGAATTTTTCTTTGTGTCCCTGTAAAAAAACTATAAGTGCTAGATTCACCAAAATCTATAGGGTTCGTACTATGGTGACTTACAATATACGTACCAACTTTCAGCTTATTCGAGCAAAGCGTTTAGACGCTAGCGTGTTCACTCACAGACATACACACATATATCATCGCAAAAATAGTGAAAACGGACTCATTGGACCTTGAAACATATAGAAACATCAAAATCTCAAATTCGGATTTTTGACATGTTTACAATACTTTCCTCACTATAGTGTTCGGAAAGTAATACATCAGCGTCAGTACTGGAACTTTTAGGACACTCTGTATAAGTGCATGACATATAAAAAAAATTTTCCCATAGATTCGAGAGGGTTTAAAACAGAAAATAGGTGTATTAAATTTATTTTTATTCATAAAATAACTATAAAACAATCAAAAACTTATATTCATAAGTATAATAGTAATAATCAGTTATTGATCTCATACTATTTTACTAACATCAGTGGGCACGATATTTGTTTCTTTAGCTACCTTAATTAAATGGGAATTTTCATTAAAATAGTCAGAAACAATTTCTTAATATTAGATGTTTTCAGGGATGAGATTTTTAGGTAGATTCCTTATAGGAGATCTACCTATTGCAATGGTTCTCATGACACGACTTTTGGAAAATTTCTTCATATCTTCACCGATCATGACCCCTAGAACCCAAAACCACCCTCCGTTCAAAAGTTTATATATATATATATATATATATAGGTATATATATATATATATATATATGTATAACGCTTTTTCCCATGTTAAGTTGTGAACACGATAACTGGAGTAATTTTTATTTAAATTTAACCAGCTCGGGATATGTTGTCAGGACAGTAAAAATCTCGGTCGAGTTCGTCGATGGGGTATCCTGCACAAAGGGGGTGGAAATGGTGGGGGGTGGAAATTTTCATTTGCCCATAATTTCTTTAATATTGAAAATAGGAAAATACTTCAAATCAGGCGAATTACCGCCTTACCCTAAAGAACAACTTTTGTATTTAAACTTTTTCGATAACTTCAATTGCTTAAAAGTTACAAGTTTAAAAGTGATTTTTCTTGTGATGAAGCCGACATTTTCTATAGCTTTCATTGGAAAAAATTATAATCTGATGCTTATGTCACGTGCAAATGATAATAAAAAAAAATCCCTTTTCGGCAAGCTTAAAGGCAAAGGTAGATTCCTTTACGCTAATGTTACAATTGTAAAGAAATTTTACATATGCATTAATACCTAGCCAATGGCTTTGTTCCCACACATTGCATTATTTACGTCACTATTCTGTTTTCAAGAAATTTAGTTTTCAACTACAAAAGGGTTTTATTCATTCTACTTAAAATTTTAGGCTAAATTTATTGGTTTGTAAATGTTTCAATTTTTTAAAATTCAAGCTCATACTCATTCAACAAATAAAAGCCTTAAAGATATACAATCCCAGCAATGGTGAATCCCAAAGGGGGCTATTGGGCTACACCCCCCTTCCCACCCAAGCTTAATCAAAATTATAATTTTTATTTAAAATCCATATAACTGTTGTTCAATATCTTTCTTTTAAAAGAAAAAGTAATAGAAACGTGAAAATGCACTTGTGATCTTACTAGTTCTGGTAAGCCTGGCGTTGCTATGGTCAGGTCAAATACAGATAAGTGGTAGCGGTTTTTGGATAGTTATTTCATTGTAATTTTTGTTGAATTATTGAAAGTTTTTTATTGTGTTTTTGTGATTCTTATTGTCAGATGAGTAAAAATTGTAAAGTGAAACTGTTTTGGTTCAAATAAACTGGAACATTAACATTAACATTAGTTAACATTTGACCATTTGGCACCGCTGAATTTCAATGTTAATTGTTATGAATTTAGTAAATCGAATGATTTGGCGAGGTTTTGGTGACAAAACTTGAGACTTAGCAATGAAATTTGTGATTTGGCGGCAAAAGTTGATAGTTGACGGCGAAATATTTAACTTGGCGACAAAAGTTTGCGAGTTTGACGATGGAGAAAGGCAGCTTTGGCGTCATTATATTTTCTATCCACGCGAAAACCTAATATCTCTTCACAGACCAATATCTTGTTTCGACAAGATAAAAAGTCAAAGGAAGCTGTAAAGTATTACTCTCAATCGTAAATTTTAAATTCTTGCCTAAACTGACATTCTAAAGTATTCACCACAAACGATATTTGTATTAAGATTGACGTATTATTTTAATTTTATATTTTTAAATGATTAATTAAAGCGTTTAACAAGGTTTTTAATTAACACACTTTTATTAACTTGATATGATGCAACTATTAATGTATGTAACGGAATTTTGCAATTCAATATTCGGCAACTTCTTGTCATCCAAAGGACCTGAAATTTTGCACACGACTTCATAATCAATGACAATACTAGATACAAGTGTTTCCAGGCATTTTTCCCATTAGGGGCAGGTTCCAAGGGCAAACAAAAAATCTATACTTATACAAAACTATCGTACGTGACACAGGATTTGGATGTATTTGTATAATATCGAGTGGCAACAATTAATTTTTTTAATAAAGATTTAAAAGTATGTAATAGTTTTATAAAACCTTTATTAGTTCATTTTTCAATAAAAGATTGTTCTTTATTTTTTTATAAATAGTATAATTTTATTTATCAAAATAAGGGAATTCGAGTAATGCAATACTTTAATTTAAATTTAAATTTTCATGAAAATAAACTTCAACGGAAAACTCATTAAAATCGTACGTAGTTCATTTGTTAAAGGGATGCCTAAATGTCCCCAAATTTATTACCTTTTCTACCATGCCAATTTAATTCGTTTAGCATAGATTTACAAGTTTTTTTTTTTTTTTTTTTTTTTTTTATATACGATGACATTTATCTTTTACATTATAGCATCTATGTCATAAAGCTAAGTCTAAATCTGCTTAGCCCTAAGATATGTTGATTCTATCCGCGTTTGTAATGATCGATAGATGGCGCTCTCTGAACACTGCAGTTGTTAGTAAATATAACAGCCACGTGTAATTATTATTCTTTCTCCGCCATTTCATCATGGAAAGTCGATTGCATAATATGAGGATATGCAGTGGTGTGATAATTTCACCTTAGCCCACCAGAGGGCGAGCATTTCATTACAATCGCGGATTTACTTATTTTTTTATTAACTTTTATTTTATTTGTTTAAAATCACGGATAAAATTTTATTTCATTTTTCTCAGTACATTGTTGTAATTATGACGTCATATTTTCTGCTAAATTAAACTTTTTTTTTAATCAGATTATTATATTGTTTAAAAACATGATTAAAATTTTATTATATTTTCAGTGATCTTTTTTATTATCATTTGCACGTGACATAAGTATCAGATCATAAATTACTGCAATGAAAGCTATAGAAAATGTCGGTTTCATCACAAGAAGAATCACTTTTTAACTTGTAACTTTTAAGCAATTGAAGTTATCGAAAAAGTTTAAATACAAAAGTTGCTCTTTAGGGTAAGGCGGTAATTTGCTTGATTTGAAGTATTTTCCTATTTTCAATATTAAAGAAATTATGGGCAAATGAAAATTTCCACCCCCCACCATTTCCACCCCCTTTGAGCAGGATACCCCATCTACGAACTCGACCGAGATTTTTACTGTCCTGACAACATATCCCGAGCTGGTTAAATTTAAATAAAAATTACTCCAGTTATCGTGTTCACAACTTAACATGGGAAAAAGCGTTATACATATATATATATATATATATATATACCTATATATATATATATATATATATATATATATATATATATAAACTTTTGAACGGAGGGTGGTTTTGGGTTCTAGGGGTCATGATCGGTGAAGATATGAAGAAATTTTCCAGAAGTCGTGTCATGAGAACCATTGCAATAGGTAGATCTCCTATAAGGAATCTACCTAAAAGATCACTGAAAATATAATAAAATTTTAATCACGTTTTTAAACAATATAATAATGTGATTAAAAAAAAAAAAAGTTTAATTGAACAGAAAATATGACGTCACAATTATAACAATGTACTGAGAAAAATGAAATAAAATTTTATCCGTGATTTTAAACAAATAAAATAAAAGTTAATAAATAAAATAAGTAAATAAAATCAGCATATCTTAGGGCTAAGCAGATTTAGACTTAGCTTTATCACATAGATACTATAATGTAAAAGATAAATGTCATCGTAAAAAAAAAAAAAAAATCTTGTAAATCGATGCTAAACGAATTAAACTGACATGGTAGAAAAGGTAATAAATTTGGGGATATTTAGGTATCCCTTTAACAAATGAACTAGGGGCGATTTTAATAAATTTTCCGTTGAAGTTTATTTTCATTTAAATTTAAATTAAAGTATTTCATTAGTCGAATTCCCTTATTTTGATAAATAAAATTATACCATTTAAAAAAATAATAAAGAACTCTCTTTTATTGAAAAATGAACTAATAAAGGTTTTAGAAAAGTATTACATACTTTTAAATCTTTATTAAAAAAAAATTAATTGTTGCCACTCGACATTATACAAATACATCCAAATCCTGTGTCACATACGATAGTTTTGTATAAGTATAGATTTTTGTTTGCCCTTGGAACCAACCCCTGATGGGAAAAGTGCCTGGAAACACTTGTATATCTAGTATACTCATTGATTATGAAGTTGTGTGCAAAATTTCAGGTCCTTTGGACGACAAGAAGTTGCCGAAAATTGAATTGCAAAATTCCGTTATATACATTAATAGTTGCATCTTTATCAAGTTAATAGAAGTGTGTTAATTAAAAACCTTGTTAACTTTAATTAATCATTTAAAAATATAAAATTAAAATAATACGTCAATCTTAATACAAATATCGTTTGTGGTGAATAGTTTAGAATGTCAGTTTAGGCAAGAATTTAAAATTTACGATTGAGAGTAATACGTTACATCTTCCTTTGACTTTTTATCTTGTCGAAACAAGATATTGGTTTGTGAAGAGATATGAGGTTTTCGCGTGGAAAGAAAATATAATGACGCCAAAGCTGCCTTTCTCCATCTCCAAGCTCGCCAAATTTTGTCGCCAAGTCAAAAATGTCGTCGTCAACTATCAACTTTTGCCGCCAAATCACAAATTTCATTGCTAAGTCACACGTTTTGTCACCAAAATCTCGCCAAATCATACAATTTACTAAATTCATAATAATTAACATTGAAATTCAGCGGTGCCAAATGGTCAAATGTTAACTAATGTTAATGTTAATGTTCCCGCTTATGTGAACCAAAACAGTTTCACTTTACAATTTTTACTCATCACATAATAAGAATCACAAAAACACAACACAAAACTATCAATAATTCAATAAAAATTACAATAAAATAACTATCCAAAAACCGATACCACTTATCTGTATTTGACTTGACCGTAGCAACGCCAGGCTTACCAGAACTAGTAAGATCACAAGTGCATTTTCACGTTTCTATTACTTTTTTTTAAAAAAGAAAGATATTGAACAACATATGGATTTTAATTAAAAAATATAATTATATTAAGCTTGGGGGGGGGGGGAAGGAGGGGGGTGTAGCCCAATAGCCCCCTCCGCGATTCACCATTGCTGGGATTGTATATCTTTAAGGCTTTTATTTGTTGAATGATTATGAGCTTGAATTAAAAAAAAAATTGAAACATTTACAAACCAATAAATTTAGCCTAAAATTTTAAGTAGAATGAATAAAACCCTTTTTTAGTTAAAAATTAAATTTCTTGAAAACAGAATAGCGACGTAAATAATGCAATGTGTGGGAACAAAGCCATTGGCTAGGTATTAATGCATATGTAAAATTTCTTTACAATTGTAACATTAACGTAAAGGAATTTACCTTTGCCTTTAAGCTTGCCGAAAAGGGATTTTTTACCTTTTCATCTGATTTCAGATTTTTTGTACATTTAGCTTTTCAGATTTATAATTTTTTTTTTTTTTTTCAGCTTTTTTTTATGTTTCTGATGTACATTTGTTCGTTTTTATACATTTAAGGTTAAAATAAATATTTATTACTCTAATATAATAGATTTTGTCATCAAAATTCTAATATTTAATTTCAACGTCTTGCCTTTGCGTACAGTTTCAGCTTTTTTGTATTTTTGCTAATCTCATCCCTGTGTTTTAACCGAAGACAGGGATGGAACACGGGCGCAGAATTCATACCACTATCACTGTAAGAAAATTTTCTACTTCTTAAATCAACGACATTATAAGTAGAGAAATTTCTTAAACGGATTCCGGTATGAATTCTGCGCCCGTGTTCCATCCCTGCGAAGATGTCAAATAAGAAATTTTCTGAATTCTGTCGCGGGTCGCAGAACCTTACATGGCGGGCCACATGCGGACCAGCCCTGTTCTAAATAAAGTATTATTGGAATAATATTGAAGCCCTGATGCCTCCTGTTTGGCGACTGATAACAAATTGCTTTTTTAGCCGTAAACCCTAGTTATAATAAAGTATGATTTTTTGAAGTATTTTTCCCGTGTTTTATTGAATAGAGGTAAGTCTAAAACATTTTTAAATTGATTTAGCTGACTGATAGTAAAACAGCCTTTGCAAAATCTGTTTATTTTTAGAGTTTTTAGTTACTTTAATATGTAACTATTTATAAAATGATAGTTACAAATATTCGTTTAGAATTTTTAGTCATTTCAAACTGAAGCAATAAATCATGCAGTTTACAAATATTATAAACTTTCCAATTGTATTGCTTGAACTTCAATGTATTTGCATCCGTGATGACGCTTTCAGAAATAGTTTGTTTTTAATGAGTAAGAAAGAAAACATTTTGTTATCCTCTTTCTTTATTTTAATCTATACTTATAAACTGCTGTTTGTAAAAAATGCAACACCGTGAAGGAATGCGAATATCATAATGATATTTATTGGGCACATACATTATACTAAGAAGAACAATTGATTAGAATTTCAGGAAATTTGGAGTAATATGTGCTGAGAAAACAGTACATAAAGCTGCGACCTCTGGGAGCAATAACCACACTTATCTGCCTAGGCATTGAATCAAACAGCGAGTAGATGACATCTACGGGTAAAGCACTTCATGAAGTTTCAACACGATGCCATAATTCATCGATCGTAGTTACTGGTGAATGGTGAGGGCCAGTCGCTTTTCAACGACTAAACAGTCATTTTCATTGGTGCGAGATCAGGAGAACGCACTGGCCAGAGAAACAGTCGAACATATCCTGCATCAAGGATGATCCGGACAATATTTACAACTTGCGGTCGTGCATTGTTCTGATTAAGTAGTGCGTTTCGTAGGCCTTGAATTTAGGGCACAGCGAAGGGCCTTAACTCGTCAGAAATGTAATGGCTGGTATTCAGAGTGGCTGGAATCAAAACAGGAAGTGATCGAGACGTGTATCCAATGGTACCACATACCATCACTCCAGGTGGTGACCCAGTATGCAACTACCAAAATTTTGATTACCCTCAAAACTGCATCACTGCTACGGACGCCTTTAATGTGTGATAATGACGAACCTTGACGCAGGGAGAGCGTGAAGTCGCCTTTCAGACAAATCACAATCCTGTTTACAGCATCATGATTGCCTTATCCGTATTGAACGGCATTGTCAATGATGCACAATGCCAGCTGGAATTCGACATCATCACACTGTCCAGCACATGCAGTGATGGTATGGGGGTCCCATTGGATACGCGTCTCGATTACTTCTTGTTCGCATACCCGGCACTCTGAAATGCGGTCGTTAAATTTCTGGTGAGTTAACGCCCGCACCTCCTCTCTATATTCAAGGCCTCCGCAGCGCCACATTTAAGCAGGATAATGCACTACCGCAAGTTGTCAGTATATTCAGGACCTTCCTTAATACATAATGTGTTCAACCGTTGCTCTGGTCAGCGCATTCTCCTGATCTCGCACCAATGAAAATGACTGTTTAATCGTTGAAAAGCGACCCCCCCCCCACTCACCAGTAGCTACGATGGATGAATTGTGGCATCGTGTTGAAGCTTCATGAGTGTTTTACCCGTACATGTCATCCAATCGCTGTTTGATTCAATGCCTAGACAGATAAGTGCTGTTATTGCTCACAGAGGTCGATGCTTTATGTACTGTTTTCTCAGTACATGTTACTCCAAATTTTCTGAAATTTTAATCAATTGTTCTTCTTACTATAATGAATGTGCCCAATAAATATCATTATGATATTCTCATTCTTACTTGGTGTTGCATTTTTTACAAACAGCAGTGTATGTAGCTGACTGTTTGTTTATCCAAAGCTACACCGTTCAACCGACAGCTCTGGAAAATTGCACACTTATTAAACAGGGAAAAAATCTAGCTAACGCCGTATTTTTTAGTTCAGTCGGATAATTGGATCAAAGGATATTAAACAAAAACTTCATTTTAATTTTTAAGTATGACTAAAAGGAAGGACATATTTGATGCCAAAATAAACAAATAAAATACACCTTTATTTATTTTATTTTTTCAGGAAATACAATATTTTATATTTCGCGTAAAACAAAAAATAATAATAATAATTAGAGGGAGGAAAAGCTTAGTTACGCTAGGAAAATGAGTACACTTTTTTATCACGAATTCACGTGCAAATAAATTTATAAAAGTTTAAAACAAACAGCAATAATAATTTTAAAATAGAAAAAATATTAATTTCGTATAAGTTTTCTATTTTCGGTTCCATGTGTGTGACCGGGGGGGGGGGGGGGGGAGTGTGAGTTGTAGCTAATAACTAACAAGCACAATTTCGTAAGTTTATATGTAGTTGCATTTTCAATTAGTGCAAATCGCTCAACAGGGGGAAGTACCATCTCATAATTTTAAAAAATGACAGTATGGAACCTAATTTCCTAAAAATGCACACATTGAGAAATATTTTTAATGAATTAATGTTAAATAAATATATATATACAGTGAAACTTCTCAAGTTGGACACTTTTTCACGGAACGGAATGTATCCCTATTATCAACATTATCTTCAGCCTTTATAAATTGGACACCCGTTTAACTTGGAAGTCGGGCATCCAAATACTGCTCTAAGTTGGACGCTTATCAAATGAGACAGGAGAAAGATGTTGATAAATAATTAAATATGTAAATGGAAATACTATGTAATAAAATGGGTAAAAAAAAAAAAAAACTTTTTCGATACTGTCCGGTTGGATACTGGCAGGGTTTTGGACCCGCCCACAAACCCAAAAAAAAACCCGGGCGGATTTTTTTTTTCTTTTTTTTTTTTTTTTGGGGGGGGGGGTTATCCACTTAAAAAAAAAACAGTACAATCCATTCTCAGGTGGATTTTATTGGGTTTTTTAATCCTAATATAATTTTTCACTCTTTAAAAAAAACAAATTATTTATTATATTCTAACTAACATTATTATATACTAATATGATATGTAATTATTTTCTCACCTTCAGTGTAAGAAAAATCCCTTTCACTGCAACACCTTAAGAAAAGCTTATCTAATTCCATCTGCAATATCTCTTTCGAATGAACTGTTTTTTAAAAAAAGAAAGAGATCAAAGATTGATCAAAGTTGAAAGTTTTGCAAATTTTGTATTTGTAAATCATATATAAATAATAATAATAATTTGCTTAAAATTCTAAGAATTTAACAACAAATATTATTTATAACTAACGAATATAATATATTGAACTTACAAGGTTCGATATTGACAAAAAATGAGTTTCTTTGCTGCCCCTCACAGAATTCAAAGTCATAAAAACAGCCTTTTTTAAAAGAATTAGTTTTATAAAAATGATCTTTTTATAAAATTTTTACGTGTTTCCACAATTATTTTGAATATTTTATCTATGCGTAGTTCATTGAAACACTATTAATTTGATAATAAACATCTGTATAGAACGACTTATAAAATGGAAGGTGTTACATGATATCGTCCTCCCACCCACCCACCCACCCTCAAGTATATTATGCCTTTTGTAAAAAAAAAAAAAAAAAAGTAAAAATTTCACACAAATATTTTATTTTTCACAAAAATGGACCCCAAAAACCCTGGATTGACCTCTGACATGAAAGTGTAGAATATAGGCAATGATATATATTTCTTTGTTAAATAAGTTTTCAAATATGAATAAAATATGTCAGTAACAATATTATAACAAAATTTTAAAAATAGATTCATTTTGCGTACTTTTCAACTTTACTCATACAAATACATATTTCAATGAAAATCGTACATGGAAGATGGAAGGGTTAAAATATTTTGCTTTTGTTACTAGTTTTAATTTTACACAAAATAAATTCAAAATTTTGATATATACTGAGTAGAATGAAATAAGAGTTCATTTCACTTTTATTCCTCAGTTTAAACCAAACATTAAGAATGTTTGGTTAATTTAATTTTTAATTAATTATAATTAATTACTATTATTTTTGTAATCAGTTTTCTTTTAGTCTAAAACTGTTCTCTTTTGAAGTAAAATTTAAATTTAAAACCCGATTGTGTTATTTTGTGTTTAATATAAAAAAAAACCAAAAAAGCCCATTAAAACCCAATTAACCCCCCCCCCCCCCAAAAAAAAAAAAAAAAAAAAAAAAAACGGGTTTTTTAAAACCCTAGATACTGATTATATTATTTATATATTTTCTTTTCTTTTTCTTTCTTAAAAAAAAAAAAAAAAAAAAAAAAAAAAAAAAAGATGAAATTCTGGCAAAAGCAGAATTTAGTTTAGGACGGAGGACTATTAGTTTTTTTTTTTTTTTTTTTTTAACAGCGCTTTCAAATTATTCAATTATATTTTCGATTTCGATAAATGTCTAACTATCGTAAAAATCCGTCGATTGAGACTCATAGTCCTCCATCCTAAAAAAATGTAAAAATTCCACAGTAGCAAAACTGTCCATTAAGTTTAAACTTACTTTTTATTGTATCGTATCCTGCCAATATAGACCAGTTCATCTGTGAAAATAATTTCCTCATGATGTATGCAAACTTAAAGTAGAATGTTGAAATTCAGCAGAATAGGATACTTATAGAATGTGTGTGTTTTGTTTTTGTAGGCGGAAGCGTCGCAACTTCTCTAAGCAAGCTACAGAGATCCTGAACGAGTATTTCTACTCCCACCTCAGTAATCCGTATCCGAGCGAAGAGGCGAAGGAGGAACTCGCCAGGAAGTGTGGAATCACAGTATCACAGGTACTATTTGCATTTCGTTCTCTTCAATCTTTCTCCGTCTAGGGTGACGAGGAGCATTGTCATTCCGATTTACCAAACTTCAAAAACAGTTAGACGCAGGATATTCTGCGAAGTGGGAGAATTGAACATTTTGGATCCAGATCATTGGAAGTCATGGCTCCCTTCCTAGATTGGGAAGTTTCGTCGAAATCGCTTGTATCTTTCACATTTTTGAAAAAAGAAATATTACGAAGTTATTTTAAGTAATTAAGAGAAGTAAGAAACATTACTTTTCTCTTAGACAACGCTATATTTAAATATATATATCTATTGCTCCTCTAAGGCTTTTTTTTTGCCGACATCCTTGGAGATCTTCGTTTTAGTAATAATCAAAAGCACTCGATTGGAACATCTCACTTTTGGGTCACTCAATGATCTTTCGCTTAAACTCATAAAATATTTTATATTTTAGTCCTTAAAAAAATATCGATCATTTTTAATAGGAAGTCGCTGTAGAACCTACGCCAGATTATTTTCTGTTGAGTAGTCTTAGTTTAGTTTCTATAAACCAGTTCCATTAAGAAAGGTTGAAGAACTGACACGTCGAGTTTTTAAAGCATTGGTAATCAGAGTGTAAATCAGCATTCGATTTAAATAATTAAAAAAAAAAAAAAATGTGCTTTAGTTTTTTATAAGAATCTTCTGCTGTTCTTAGACGAATTGTGTGTTTCGTTTCAGGTGTCGAATTGGTTCGGCAACAAAAGGATACGATACAAGAAAAACATCGGCAAAGCTCAAGAAGAAGCCAACCTCTACGCTGCCAAAAAAGCCGGTAAGTGGATCTCGCTCTTTTATCAAAGTTTGCATTTCACACTCGAGCCTTTCAATAGGGATAGTTCAGGACTATCTCCACCTCTTTAGCGAAAACGATTTAACTAAGCGAAATGCAATTGAATTATTTTAATAAAGAAGTATTTATTTTAAAATGATAACGAAAAATCATGCGGTACGCATTGATTATTAAATCTTTCCAACTGTACGTACTCGTTGTGTCGTATAACCTCCAGTGTCCTTTGCCTGCATCATCACACAACTTAAGGACAGAAAAGCAGACATGAATTGATAATCATTCTTAAACGTTGCTGTAAAGTGTTAAAAATCCTTAACACAACTGGAAATGCAGTCCTTCCAGTGACAGCCCTTAATGTATCTGAATATCTTAGTGCAGCCCTGTAAATCTGAAAGTGAAGAATATAATATTCTATGTAAGACATTACTTCTATGTCAATTTCTTTAAAGATTTTTGCTGTAGAAAGTTATTTATTTAAATGGGATTTATAACGATGTCTCTCCTAAAGCGCAATGCATGGGCATTTTTTGGGTGTCCCTGTATACAAACCAGTTGTACAAGATGTATTACGACCCTTCCATAGTGAACTTGAATAACACACATCATTTTTAAGAAATTCTGAAAACATTTATGGGCGATGAAGATGGGTAGACAGACAGATATATTAATTGAAATATATTTACACTTGAAAGTTATTAGAAAGTGTCAAAAACTCTTTATTAAATGGAAATGCAATTCCAGTCAATTTCCAATAATAGCCCTTAATAGAACTGAATGGCCCTGTAAATCTGAAGAATGCTAATCCTGCTGTTTTTTATTGGAACATTCTTTTGTGCATACGAATAACATATTTCGATTTCATTTAAGTTTTGTGCAAAGTGTAGTTATTAAAATAGGGTTTATAGAAATACCTTTCATTGAACGCGCCGTAGAGATGTTGGCTGTTGTGGAAGGGAGCTATGAATGTTCACGAACATTTGTTGGACAGATGAAGTCCATTCCACATCCATGGATACGTGAGTACTCGAAACTGCAGACAATAGGCTGCGGAAAATCCGATAGGACTCTTCCAGCCTGTAATTCTTCGTACTGCAAACAATAATTGTATGGTGCGGGTTCACGGCGTCATTTGTCGTTGGGCCATTTTTTTTCGAGGACGTGTGACCTGCACCGTCAATACTGTGAATCTCTTTTGAACGTTCTCGTCATTCGTGTACTTTAACAACGTACAGATACAATTTTCATGCAAAACGTGGCTGTGTCGTCTGGTGCATTACAAGTCCTGTTTAGCGGCTAACTTATCAGCCCTCATTTTCCAACAAACTGATCTCAGTTCTTGTGATTTCTGTCTGTGGGATTGTATAAAAAAAAATATTGTGTACAGTGGTTCCGAACCGATTGCAAACTCATACAACTTATGTACATTTAATGAGGTGTAAAAACGTCATCTCTTTCTAAAATTTTGAATTTCATTTTTCTTTCTGCCCTACTTGCCCCCTTTCTACCCTACTTTCCCCAACATCTTTATCTTGCGTTTAGCGTAACTCAGCAATAGTTTTCATGCAGTGTTTTTCTACAATTGATACGAAGGTTGCTATCAAAACAGAAGAAAAGAAAAAGTGGTATTCACTCAATGGACAACTAAAAGCTCTGCAGTTTTTTTTTTTTTTTTTTTTTTTTTTTTTAATTAAGGAAAAATTCAGTTCTTAATGCAAGTACTTCTTAGGCCATCCGAATTATTTTATGAGTCTGTACATGCGAACCCAGTAAATCTGAATGACGTAGATGAGTTTGAAGATATTCTTATAGAAATGAGAAGTGAGGTGAATGAAAGTTATAAATTTGTTTTGTCATTAAAATTGAAATGAGAAATTCGTCTTAACCCGTTGTCATTTTATAGGATGGTTCTTTTCGTTTGTGTGTGGAATTGTTTATGTATTGAAACCCGCGTCCCTTCCCGGCGTCCAAAAACCGCTCGTGATGGCCCTCTCTGTCCATAAATTTCTACTTACCACGGCGAAATAAGAAGTCGAACACACACCGAGAGGAGTGGGAGAAAGAGGGCGCAAATTGGGAGGGGGGGGGAGCTTATCGGGGCGGCGAAAGATGGGCGACCGGGGAACCCAAATTTCAGAAAACAGACGGCCAGCAGAGATAAAGTGTGGGCTCTCCCGCTGCCCCCTTTTATCTCGCCAGAACAGGAGCCCCGTTGCTCCTGGTAACCGCGGAGGAGAGTGGAAGGTAAGGCGAAAAAGACACGCCTCGGTCCGACCGAGAGTAGAAAGCGTGTGAGGGGGAGTTGTTAATTCGTGGTCCACGTCGGATAAAAGTGGGCTTGATGTGAATTCCTATCACCTTAAAATAGCTATTAGAAAAAATAAATGGATTTGCAACTCGTGGGAACAAAAAAGAAGTTAAAATATATTTTGCAATTGTATTTAGGCGTTCTATTTTTGAAATACATCTCCGTCCATTTTTTGTCTTGTCTCTGAATGAATGATATTATATGTAGAGGAAGCATTCTTTTGTGTACGTTAATTTCTTTACGTTTAGCACAGTGTTGAAAAGTACCCCCCCCCCCCCCCCGAAGTAAAGTTGAACCCTTTACTTATTCTATGTTATACAAACCATTCACAAATCAAGCATGCATACGATTTTGAACAGGAAACATTTTTAAGCAAAGCTGGATGAGGAGTGTAGAAGTTACTCTGGACGGAACCAGTATGTTGTGGCCACCCCCGGAACTTTCTTCTCTCTTTTCCTATACGCAGCACACATTATTTATTAAAAATATCATTTATCCAATTCATTTTCCATGGTGAATGCAGACGATTTTCATCGCACATCGCAGAAAAGTCTGACCACTCAATGTCGAAAGTCAGTTTTCCACCGATGTCGGAAAAAATGGAATAGTTCAGTTTTTTTTTTTTTTTTCAAATGATAACTTTGCTTCAAATGATCTCAATTTGTGGTTCAATCATTGGTTTTAAGAGGGGACAATACCTAATCCCGCGGACAGCCGTGGCCAATGTTATTATGGGAAAATTTGTTGCGATAATTACACATTACCTAATGCATATTTTTTAATTGTGTTTTCGCAGTCAGAAAATTCATAACCGTTCAATGAGTACTCATTTTTGAAAAATTCATTTTTTTTAATTTTTACATTTTAATTTTGAGTTCAAAAATGCGATTTTTCACAAAATGCATTTTTCTCATTTTCTAGTCGCAAAATGAAATACTAAAATTTAAAAAAATCAATTTTTGGAAAACAAGTACTAGTTGAACGCTCATGAATTTTCTAAATGTGAAAACAGAATTGAAAAATATTCATTAGGTAATGTGTCATTATGTAAGCAAATTTTCCCATAGAATAACATGGGCCAAGGCTGCCGGCGAGATTAGGTATTGTCCGCTCTTAAAAGCATTGAAGAGAATTTTTAAAAGACACCCATATTGAAATTCTACACCCCAGGGAAGGGGAAAGACGAATACAAAATGTTTTTCCTGGTTGACTATTACTACTACTATGAAAATTTCTTTTAATTTACGTTGAAAAGCCGAAAATACTTCCCATTATGCACATTTGTACGAAATTGTCTTATACTGCCCTATTTAAAAAAAAAAAAAAAAAAAAAAAAGAAAAAAGAATGACGGCGCTACCTGTTGAAGGGCACATCTCCCAATACAATCGGATCCCAGTTTAAGTGTCAGAGTTTGGTTAATCTCATCATCGAGTTTGGTTAAATTCTGCTCATTGGTTTGTAAAATAGAACGTCTGCAAAATTTTGGCAACACACAAAACGGAGGTTGGATCCTAAGCTTTCTTTTTATGAAGAAAGTGAAAAACACGATCTGGGAGTGAGAACGCGATGAACTCCTAAACTAATGAATCGATTTTAACGAAATTTTGCACACTCTGTGCAGCCTGGTCCAACCTGAGAGATAGGATAGTTTTTATCTCAATTTATAGTTACAATATTTTTTCATTGCAAATTATTTGTTTATTATATGACACTGTGAGTTCTATAAGTTTAATTGTTGAAAAAAAAAAAATTACGAGTTCATTTCTTTTCGACATAAAAATAAATACATTTCATCAAACGTGAACGTTAAAAAATTATAAAAAAGTAAAATTGTGTACCTCACAAAATTTGACGTCATAATCACTTTAAAAATTTTATACACATTGATGAAGTGCTAATGCAGTTCTATACACAAGCGAAGCGTGACGTCACTGACCGTCTGTTGAGCCAAGAAAAATATTTCCTATGTTCATCGCCCATTGGATTTTTTTGTAAAAAATTATTAAAAATCGAAGAAAATTATTTCCCGATTTTAATCCTCATATTGGGTATAGGTATGTATTAGTTATCGTGTGCATACGTTAAATTGAGTTATTTTGCTGTCAAATTGACAAAATTTTAATTTTAAATTTCAAAACTCTGTCGACCTTGGCGTATTTTTGTATTTGGCGATCAAAAACGTAACACGAAAATATACATGCCAGATGTATATTTTCTAAATATGTAATGTACGAAATATTGTTTCGTATTATTCGTTACCTCTTGATATAAGTTGTTAAAATAACCATGATTTTTGAAAGGAATTAAATATGTTTGCCAGATAATTTGGCGATATATATATATTTTCCGCCAAGGATGACAGATATGAAATCTAATCCGCTGCAACATATTAGTATCTTATATCAGACTAAAGAAGGCTTTGCCCGCTGGACACAATACTGAGATGAGGTTTTTTTTTTTCCCCCGACTGAGTGAAAATAATGCCTGGACCGGGCGTCGAACCCCGGATCTTTGACTTATAAGGTCAAGGCTCTACCAACTGAGCTATCCAGGCCGACAACCGATCAGCATTACTCACTCAGAGAACCTTTAGGCAGAAACATCTGGTCTATCATGTAGATAGCTCGACAGAAATAAGCCGCAGGTAATGGAAAACACCATTAAATAATGGGAGAAAGAAATGAAATTTTTATTAAAATCACACAATCAACTGATTGGGAAGAAAATCATATTTATTGAAATTTCAATAAATATGATTTTCTTCCCAATCAGTTGATTGTGTGATTTTAATAAAAACTGAGATGAGTTGTTAAAATCCCATGTCATTATTAATTAACCCGAGTTAAAGTTCCCGCTGTGCTAGGTAGAGATTTTTCTCACTCGCAACGTGAGCAGTCCGTGTTCCCACTGCCTTCGACAGCAACTTGCCCGATTCTTACTCCCCCTTCCCCAGTGGCTATGTTCGAAGTTTTGCGAAATCTCCACAAAGTACATAATGCGTACACCGCTGGACAACATCCACACACCAAAGTTCGCCAATCTAAGATAATTTAAGGTGAATTCAAAAGGAAAAACGTGTCTTTACACTTGTTTAAAGCCCTCTCGACACCAAGGGGGTAAGGAGGAGGGGGGGATTTCGTAAAATCCCGTTACAATAAGGGTCGGATACATATAAACAATTTACGCACCAAATTTCGTGACCGCAGGTCCCATAGATTTCTCAGGACAAATTTAGCGCTAAAAGGTGAGTCTCGAGTTAGCCCCCTCGTAAGTCCCCCCCCCCCCAAAAAAAAAAAAAAAAAAAAAAAAAAACGTAAACCCTAAAAAAACAAAAATGTGTTTTTGGAAATATCCTAAGGAAGTCGCTTAGCCTTTTTCCAATATATTTGTTCCATTTTTGGTAGAGGTGTACTCAAAAATCTGGAATTTTCAGTATTTCCCCCCTCCCTTCCCTTAAAAATCGAAATTTCCTAAATGCAGATAATGTATTATTTGTACTTATGTCTAGTCTCCCCATATGCAATTTCTTTACTGTGAAGTAATTAGGAGTCGAGTTATGCTTAGTGTTTTTGTCTTTTTGTCCCATGGGGGAAAGGGGAGTAATTTCTGAAAAGTTGATAGATATAATTTTAAGTTGGGTGAAGAACTAAATTCCTGCGAAGCGCCGTTGAATTCCGTCCAGCCGGTCTCAAGTGATACCCGGATGAACGTGTTTTTGTATTTTGCCCCCCAGGAGGGAACGTGAGGGAATTTCTGAAAAGTTGATAGATATAATTTTAAGTTAGGTAAAGATCTAAGTCTCTGCCAAGTGCCGTTGAATTCAGTCCAGCCGTTCTCAAGTGATGCCCGGACAAAAAAAGCAACATACAGACATGATGACACACACACACAGGCAAAATTTTCTGAAGTAATTTTCGGCTTTCATGGTGTGTGAAACATGAAGATATCGCAAAAATTTTTGATTCTGACAAATTTACAGACAAAAGTCTGATTTTATTAATATCCATACATTATTTAGATATTTGAAAACAAATTTGGCTTCAAATTATGATAGAATATTTATCATTTTCCTTTTAATTAGTATATTAGTTGAATATTTATTGTGTAAATCTCATCCTTTCAAATGAAATGTTTATGTTTTCAATCGAATATGGAAGTTTGCCATTTTTTTTTTTCTAGAGTTTTGAAATTTAAAATTCAAATTTTAACAATTTTACAGAATAAACAACTTAATCTAACGCATGCACACGATAACTAATAAATATCTATACCCAAATATGGGGATTAAAATCGGGAAGTAATTTTCCTCGATTTTTAATAATTTTTTACAAAAAAGTACAATGGGCGATTAACATAGGAAATCTTTTTCTTGGCTCCACAGACGGTCAGTGACATCATCACTTCAACGGAAAATTTAAAAACATAGTATATAAAAAGTTTTTTTTTTTTTTTTTTTTAATCTTATAATTATTCTTATCTTAATCCTCAATGTTTCCCATCTTGATTAACTTGAATTTACTATCAAAATTTTAACATACTCAAAATCTTCTCATCCTTTTGTTAAAATTAATCTTTTCCAAAATCTTTTTCTGTTTAAAATGATACCTGTATTTATTTTAAATGCCCAGTATTTCATAAGATATCCTATTTTAAAGTTATCAAATTTACTTATTTTTCTGGCTTAGCCATATTGTTTTCCTTTTTATAACTACAGCTGTTGCCATCCTAGCATTAGAAATAATATATTTCACTTCTCCATTAAAATTTATAAGACCCTACAATAAAATTATTTTCTGCTTAATATCAACTCTACGAAAAATTTTATCACTCGCTTCCAAATTTTGACCCAAGGTTCCAATCTCAATCCCGTGGTTTTTTACATCGGCTACGACGTTTTCGTCTTTATTCGTAAATAATAATTTGACTGTATTGAATAGTTTACTGCAATATAATTCAACGTATAACTTAGCCGCAGAGTACTATGTAATGACAAAAATGCCATTCAATTTATTCTACCTGTATGTAATGCAAAGTTTGTCATTACGGTAGCTTCCGAGGTAGTGAATGATTTGGAACCGAAATTGGCCAGTGCATTTCTCTCTTTTTTAACGGTATTTTCTTCACACTCTGTTTGGACAAGACCTCAACCGAATTTATTAATTAAGCTTCTTTTAAAACTATTAATGAAGCCATTTAAAAATGCAAGCTGGGATAAATATTTTTAGGAATTTGAATCTCGGTATGTGCCTATCAGGGTCACTCATCCGCCGTCTTATTTCCAAATGGTAGGCAGTTAAAACTCTCAAATTCCTTCAAGAATTGTGTTACCGCATGCATCCACTAAATTTGTCAATCGTCTCGATCCGTCATCTTATTTCAAAATGGCGACCATCTCAAAAGAAATCAACTTTGGGTGAAGTGGAAGGACTTGTTAAAAACATTGTATGAAGCCAATAGTGTTAAGCGCTCAATGGGTGTTTTTTAATAAAGTGTCTTTGTAATAAAATAACTTTAATTCACTTTCACAGCATAAAGAAAGCAAGCATCCTGTAAAGTGTGAAATAAAATTTGACAAATATCATCTGCATTTTAGCATTTAATTATTTTGTACTAGCAAGCTTTGCCCGCTTCGCTGGTCACTATATTTAAAGGGATTTTTTTTTTTTTTCCCTATAGCGCTTAATAAACCAAAAAAAAAAAAAAAGAAAAAATTGCACAAGAGCTCGCTTGAGTGCATGTCCCTACTGTCTGCGACAATGGCTTCCAGAGAGCTTCCATTTGGGTGCTTATTAGATGACAGTATCGAAAAAACTGAAGTACCCTTTTTATATTTGAATCCCAATTACATATGAACAACACTATACGTACTGTACATAATATTTACATTCGCGTTATTTCCTAAATTTATTTGATTTATACGAACAACCATAAAACGACAGTAATTTCGCGCAAAATATAATATTACAGTATGCTATAATCGGCTACGCCTATCGCATGAGACAATTTTTTGTGGTTAATATACTTCATGGTTAGTTAATAGTAGTTGGTATATAGAAAAGTATATGAAAACCTGATCATGGTACAACTTTAATGTAGAAAAATTTCACGACTGTTGAATTTTTGCCGCTATTTTAGATGAAAATGCATAATTTATGCGATTATTATTTCTGTTTCTTTCTTTTTTTCTTTTTTTTTTTTTTTTTTTTTTTCCTCGATATTTTATAATTTATTTATATTTTTGATGCGCTACTTGGCTTAAGAGGCCTCCCCACTTATCGTCCCTACAAGCCAGAGCGAATTTTATTCTATGGAGAATTTTGCCCCATTATAACTTATTAACTAATATATATTTTTAAATTCCTTTTTCACATCCAAAATCTTCACAACTCTTAAACATTTTATCGCTTTCTAAAAATTTTTTTTAAGTTTTTAATATTTTATTTTGAGGTTGTAAAATACGAATTTTCACAATGTGAAATTTTTCATTTTTCAGTTAAAAAAAAATAATAATCAATTTTTGGAAAGCGATAAATTGTTTAATAGCTGTGAATTTTCGCAAAGTGAAAACCTAATTAAAAAATATGTATTTGTTAATGAACTATAATGGGGCAAAATTTCCCATAGAATAACATTGGCTTCGGCTTTCGGAGACGATAGGTAGAGAGTCCCCTTAAAGTGGCTTTGGCGAAAGTAGAATCCTTGACAAAAATGTCCGAACTACTTTAGCATCAAAATAAAAAAAATTGCCCAGGATTATCAATAAGTAAAGCTCTTTAATATAATGTTGAATTAGCTTTCATGCCAAGTGGTCCATCCATGCCAAAAACATACTATTTAAAAAAAACCTAAAATTGAGGTACATTAAAAGAGGTTATGAAACAAAATTTGCAAGAAACATGCTAAATTTCGCGTGAAAGCACATTTTATTTTATGTTGGGGGGAAAAAATAACTCGTTAACTTTTTGGCAACCATTAAATTTAAATGACTCATTATAGAGCCATGACCAGCTTATTATTTTCATATTTTAATTAATTTTAGAACATCTAATCGAAAATTCGGAAATCGGGCTTCGAGGTGCATCAGAACAGGTCGTAACGAACCGTCCTGCAAAACTGTGTAGCTCTGCGATCAGCCGTTTTCTTAAAATTCTTCGGATAGATATACACAATGACACACACACACAAACATCTTGTATAGAATGTAGATTTTAAATCATTCATCCCAGCCACGTGGCATCTATAAATGTAATATTCTAGTGAACGGGGCAAGCGACATAATAAATGATTGTCTGCGAACGTTTTGCTTTGTGGTGAAACGGTTCGTCTGTCTCGTCCTCCCGAAAAGAGAGAAGCTCTCCCGGTACGTGACTTTTCCATGACAACCTTTTCCCGCCCTTCCAGGCAATTATCGCGAGAGGAAAGGGGGGAAGGAGGAGATGATACCTCTTTAATTACCGGCTCGTTAAGATTACGTCGCTCGTCGGAAATAATCGCCCCCCCATTTCGGCCAAGATTATTTTTTTTCCCTCTTTCTTCTGTCCTTATTATTCCTTTCGCTGCTGCTAACTGCCGAAACCTTTAGGGTTTTTTTCTTGATTCCGAACTCCCCTATTCTGTCTACTTTAATGGGAAAGAATGTTGCATCGGAGAGAAAGCTAATAACGAGAGAGGATGCATAACTTTTGCCGCTCTTCCGGAGAGGCTCGTTAGCGTGGCCACGCTCTAGAGTGGGAAAGATAGGTATGTTCTTGTGCTGAGCGGGTCCTTCTTCAATCTATTTATTTATCAATCGAATCCACGTGCATAAATAATTGTAGCTGCGTACAGTGATGATATTACTTCGAACATCCTATCCCTTAATATTCTAAAATTAAGGCTCCCCCCCCCTTAGATCCGCCACTGAGGTGTACTCCTATCAATTGGGTACATTGATACAAAACCAAAATCATTCGACTTTCCGAGCATTCAATAATAAACGGATGTACAATTGAATTGAAGTCGTTAAATAGACAAAAGAGATGATCATAACAGGGTGTTTCAATATTTTTCTCCCTGTAGTATGTTGCACTTCAAATAATGTGATACCATAGGTCAAATGTTAAAGGATTTTCGTTGTGTCCCTGTAAAAGGACATTAGTGTTAGATTCACCAAAATCTATACAGTTCGTGCGACGGGGACCCATGACATGTGTATAAATTTTCAGTTCTATCTAAAAAGGTATTTAGACGCTATCGTCATTTAAATAATTTCAGTCTATGAGCCATAATGATAAAAAAAAAAAAAAAAAAAAAAAAAAAAATCTTTGTGTCTCCTAAAATAAAAATAATTAATCGGTAGATTTACTGAAATCAATAGGGTTCATGCTGCGGTGACCTATAACATACGTACTAACTTTCATACATACACACATACATATTTACATCACCGTAAGAATAGCTAAAATGAACTCAGGGGACCTCAAAACGTATAAACACACCAAAATCTCAAAGCCAGATTTTTGTCATGACTTCAGTACTTTGCGTACCTATGTAGGTTCGGAAAGTAAAAATTAATAGATAAATAAAACGTGTAAACATTTTGTTTATATTGGCAACAGCTGGATGTAACACAATCAAAGCTATATTACGAGGTTTTTAACTATGACGGAACAGTTTGAATCTTTGAACACTTGTATTGAACAAAATATATGTTCGATTGAACTAATATATATATATTATTATTATTATTATTACTATGGAAATGTAGATGTAGATCAGCGACACTGAAAAATCTTATTTACTGATTTTCAAGGAAATACGTTGAGCGGTTTTGTAAATCAACGCACTACTCTTTAAAAAAAAAAAGTCATTTAAAAAAAAAAAAAAAAGAAATCTTATTTACTGTTTCATTCATCCATAATTTTGAGAAGTGATGTACAGAATGAACGAATAACTTTCGAGGTGATTAGGCAACCGTTTCCTTTAAAAATTGAATTAAAAAAAGGTCCTTAAATTCGATAACACTGACCAGAGTTCGTTATAATTCGTTAAGTGACATGCCTCCTTCCCGCAATTAATATTGGACCCATTGTGACAGAAACGTTATTTGGATATACTCCGCCTCCATCCTACCAGGGTGACGATAATACCCTCGATTCCATTTGGGTCGATATGAGAAGAGAAAATCGAAATGTAAACCAGTCAAGGGATGCGATCATTAAAAAAATCCTTCACACAAACAGAATCGCGTTGTAATGATGGGCAAAAACTTGAACTACTTAGGAGAGCGTACCTATACTGAAGAACTGTGTGAAGCCCAGTCAAATGAAAATGAAGCTACTGTTTCTGTAGCTACTTAATTTAGTTCTATTTCAGCAGATGAGGAGGATAATATTTAAGGATAACAGGGTTGCCACAGGCTACTAAAAGGCAACTATTTTGAGCCTGAGGAGACTACGGCAACTTTTTTGACCCAAAAAGCTTCTTGAAAAAGCAACTATTTTCACAAAGGCAACTATTTTGAGCCTGAGGAGACTACGGCAACTTTTTTGACCCAAAAAGCTTCTTGAAAAAGCAACTATTTTCACAAAAAGGCAACTGTTGGCAGACTATTTTTCACCTTTTGCAAAATTCTTCCAGAAATATCAGGAAAATCTTTCAGAAAGAAATATTTTGTATTCATTTTATAAACAATCTCTTATCTTAACCTTTTCACCTTTTATTTATTTATATATATATACACATATATATATATATATTTTTAACCACTTTAAAGTATGGCATATCCCTGATGTTGACTCAGAAACAGGTGTAACATCCTATGAGAATGTTGAAATAGCACCAGACATGACATATGTACCTATCAAGCTCGCCAATTTGCTTATTACATATGGCTGCTAAGTACACTCCTGTGTCCTGTTACGTCCTTCCGCATCCTGATTTCATATAAGAAAAATAACAAAATTATAAAAGAAAGCTCTTTTAGTAAATCAGAAAAGGAAGAATACAGCAAAGGAAACATAAGCTCCTAAGAGCCGACAATACTTAATTTTTTCAACAACCAAATCCTATGGGAAAATTTGTTTCCATAATGACTCATTGCCTGATGTATTTTTTTTTTAATTCAGTTTTCACATTCAGAAGTTTTTTTTTTTTTTTTTTTTTTTTTTTTTGGTTATATTTAAATTGAATAGTAAGAAAATACGTATGGTTTTATCCTTTAATGATTATTAGCACGTGATATTTAAGCTAGTATTTTGGCCACTAGGCTACTATTTGGGCAACTATTTTAATGCGTCTAGGCTACTAAAGCAACTGTTTTTGTTCTATTTCTTTTGTGGCAACCCTGTGGTAAGTTTAAATTATCAAACATTTATTTTATAAGATATTACATTGACTTATGAACATTTATTTGACTTAAAACCATAAGGCCTCTACAGTAGGAACTGAAGTTTCATATCACAAAAAATCACCGGGGAAAAAAATCTTTTCATATATTCAAATGAACAGATCATCTGAAAATTATTTCCCCTACTCATTATGTTTATGCGGATAACTTTGCAAGAAATATAAAAGCGATTTTTCATAACGCACTTAAACTGTGTAACCTTCAATGTATCTTGCTTATAACACAACTGAAAAGCACTTTGACAAATTCGAATCCTATCCCGTAATACGTCAAAATATTTCTATGTGGCCGTATAAAAACGCCCGTCCATGTATCTTATATAATGTAAAGATAATAAAGTTATTCTTTAAAGAATGCCTTTTATCGACAAAAGAGCATCCGAATTCTCTTTCTTTTCTTTTTTTTTTCTTTTTCTTTTTTTTTTTAATACCCTGTACACAAATGAGTAGTGCTACAAATATCACCTCCTTTTCTCTTTTTCAACCCTCATTTTGATAAAAACACAGCAGACCGCGCGCATACGTAACTAGACTCTGAGCGAGAAACAAACAGTACTTGTTTCTATTCATAAAATTTACTTTTCATTTATTTACATTCAGTTGTTGCCATTCGCAATGTAGAAATATCATCGATTTTGGTACCACACACGTTAGTGAAATGTGTGTGTGTGTGTGTGTAAGTAAGTCAAAATTTTCCATAGGGAACATGACACAGTGATTCTGAAAAACATGTATCAGTTTCGAGGCATTTTAAAATCATTCGCGTAAACGAATTCGCATGCAGACAGACGTACTTAATTCATCAACACTTTTCAACTTTGGAAAGTCATGAGGAAGGGGGAGGGGGACGTAAATTTCGGAAATGAAATGAGTAGGGATGATGAGGTATGACAAGTGCCAAAAAACTTCCTCGGTTTTTGTAGCCCTGCAGGGCATCCGAAAAGCAATTCGTGAAGAAAAATGAATTTCCGTCCAAACAAAACCGCTCGGCAAAAAGAACTCGATTAAACAGAAGCGAGAAATCTCATTTCCATTGTCACTCAGATTTTGATAAAGGTGGAAAAGTTTATCATTTCCATCTCTCAATTGCCTTTACGCGGGTGCTTGTGCTGAAGGGGGGGGGGGATTCATTTAGTAAAACAAATCGTGGAATAACATCAAAAGTTTTTTGTCGTCTTTCATTCTGCAAATGATTCTCCTTCTCCCCTGGCAGCGAAATCTAAAGAATGCAATTACATACTCATTTGGATTCCCGAGGGCAGCCACAAAAAAGAAAGGATCGTTCGGTAGCTATCGAGTGTCCGATTCCCGTATAGGCCGCCCTCATCTTTCTATTCAGAATATCAGAATGTATTGGATCTTATTTGTAGAATGAGAAATGGAAAATACGTCGAAACTGAAATTGTGTCTCGAGATTTCTCGCCAGAGAAAACTAGAAATCTGGCCCGAACTAGGAATAAAAATATAAGAATTTAGCCACGATCCTGTTCTCTCGGGAACAATCCCGGGTCAGGCCCGGACGAAGTATAATGGGAATGTATACCCGTTCCTGATTCCCTGTTAAAAACAAAATTAGCTTCCGGCGATCTTAGGTTTTAAGGCCATATTTTAAGTTTTAAGATCTTTCTTTCTTCCCATAGGATCCAATGGGGTTTTCGTGGCTTCTTTTTACAAGAATATCTCATTCAAAAATGAAGTTAGTGTTACTCTTTGAAATAACTGAGCAACTTTTTGAAAAGTAAATTAAAATATTTCGTTTAGAGATCCAAACTTAGAGTCCCGAATTTATTGAATGAGATATAATATTTAAATTATTTTTTTCAAAAAATCGCCCATTAAGCTAAAAGGCTTAATTTTGTTTGGAAAAAAAAAATCTGCACCACATTTATGAATTACACCATACTATTATTTTCTTCAAGTTTCAAGGTGAAAAACATACCACATTGGATAGGCACACCTAGCACTGCATTCCAAATAAATTTCTCTTATATTTACTTTTAAAATTTTAACTCGGAAAAGAAAAAGAAAATCTGGTGTGAAACAACCGCACGACTTCCATTACCCACTATTACACGTATTATATGCATTTTTGGGAGATAATGTGATTAGGAATTAGGAAACATAAAAGTTACCTAAAGCAGTAGAAACCTAAAATTTTTCTGGTAAGAGAAACCTATGAAGACATATAAAACGAAGCCTACATAGAGCGAGGTAAAAAAATAAGAGAAAAAAATGGTACATTTAGTTTTTGAAACGCAAATTTCCCAGATTTGAAGATGACCTACCTAAGCAGGAATGTTAATTTTCCTCCAATAACCACGTAATACACGAGAAAGAAATGGATTTATATAACAATTTTCAAGAAAATCATTAGAGCCGTTTTTGAGATACCAACTTTTACAAAAAATCAATTATTAACCAGAAAACAATAATTACATACAAAAGGGTATTTAAAAGTGAGTTAATAGGGCGAGTTTGAAAAAAATCCGTACAGCCGTTTTTAAAGAAACGCGCTTGCGAGACCTGAAATTGAGCTATTTATACAGGACGCCTATCCATTTTCCTGAACTAACCCACTATATCATTCGAAAGGACATCTAATAGAGTGTTTATAGAGCAAATTTGAAGAAAATCGTTTGAGCCGTTTTGGAGATACGGTCTTGTCCCACTTCCGGTTTTTCAATTTTCACCAAAATTTGGAAAATTCATCTGTACACCAGACCTGTCTTAATTCTGAAGTTTTGTAGTTCCATCTTTATTAGTTTCGGAGATAGGATAGCCAGAAGATTCCACACACACACACACACACACACCGACCCATTGCCAAAAACCACTTTTTTGGACTCGGGGGACCTTAAAACGTGTATAAATCAGGTGAAATCTCGATATCGAATTTTTAGACCCAATACAATACTTCCATTACCCTGCGGTAGTAGGGTAAGAAGTAAAAAATTAATTAACCTGTCGTGAAATGGCGTAAAATAATAATAATAATAAATAAAATAAAAATACACTCCAAGAGTTTTATGAAATAATTTTCATTCAACTCCAAACAAACTTTGTTAATTTCAAAGTGCTTTATTAATCTTCTGCGGCACTTCACGACTGTCTTTAAAGAGGGGCCCCTTACGATCAACATCTGTCTGTTTCTTCATTCATTTTTGAAACACTTTCATACTAAAATGCAGATATTTCTAGAAACATAGAAAATAAATCAATAAAAATGAAACATTATTGCACAAAAATACCACTTCACAAAAATCCTCATTCATTCATCATTTTTTACTGCATATAATAAAACATTATGCTATGCTATACTATATATATCAAAAGATACTCCTAGGTAAAAACAGATTTCAAACCCATTTTTATCTCTTTTATAATCTATATAATATTTCTCTAAATTACGATTACATTTTGTCGAAACAATACGACAGTGATGTAATTAATAATATACGCAAGAACAAAAAAATAATATTTATAAAGAGACAATATTTAAGCACGCGGTTTCAGCTTAATGATCTAACTAGCAGGCTTTGCCCGCTTCGCTGGCCACTAAATTTAAAGTAAACTCTTTTCTATATAGCTTTATAAAAATAAAATAAAATAAATTACTGAAATTGTTCAAAAGCTCGCTCCAGGTCCCTGCTGCATTCGGCAGCGATTTGGTTATCCACTGCAACTCGGGCGCTTGTCCCTATTACCTGCGACAATAGTTTACCAATGAGCTTCCATTTAGGTACTTATTATAAAACAGTTTCGAAATAGATAGTATCGAAAAAATTGGAGTTTCCCTTTTATATTTGAATCCCAGTTACATGTGAACAACACTATACGTGTTGTTCACATGTAACTCGGACTGGACTCAAATGTAACTGGGTTTAGACAACATAATATTTGCTTTTACGTTACTTCATATGTTTATTTTGTTTATCCAATCAACCATTAAATGACAGCAATTTCACGCCAAATATTACAATATACTGTGACCGGCTACGTCTGTCGCATGAGACAATTAATTTTTTGTGTTTATATATAATTCATGGGTTGTAAACCTGATAGTACAGCCTTAATATAGTTCTCTTTGGCGGCTTTTGAATTTTTGTCACCATATTAGCGATGATTTTTTTTTTTTTTTTTTTTTTTTTTTTTTGTATGAAAAGGGGAAGACTATTTTGCTAATCTTTTTTGTTTATACATAAGAATCCTTTATATTCTGCTTATATTTTTAATGGTTTTTAGGTTTAAAATAGTGCTTCTTGAAATAAATTTCCTATCTTTAAAACTGCATTTGTTCTGTAAATTTTGTGTAAAAATAAATCATTTATGTTTTTATATATTTGATGCGGTACTTAGATTAAAATGGCTGTTGCTATATTAAACTTCTTGTCAAAAAACGTTCGGTGTACTTCAACACCAAAATTTAAAAAATCGCCCAGCAGGATCTGTTAATGAAACTGATAAAATAAAAATATGGTTCATAGAGTTTAAATAATCTATTTAAAAAAACTTTTAAAACCCAAATTATTAATGTATCGTATCACATACATATAGTAACAATATATAGATTGATCATTGGGGAGAAAAAAGTGATTCATTTTCACTCGGGAAAAGACGGCGATTTTACCAAAATATGGCAGTCTTTCCCCGAGTGAATACACACGGGAATACACACGAATGTTTTAGCAAATAAAATTCATAAATAATTTATTTACTAAAGGTGAATAAAAAGCTCCAGATATAGTTTCAAATTCATTCTTCTTTTTTTCCTTCAATACCACTTAATGGCTGATTCCAAAGCTTTTTTTTCGGCATCAAAAATCTTTGCACGATAATATGGGGATGATAGATCTATATATATTATTATATCTATGATCACATAAATCTTTTCGAAGATAGAATAAAACTTAATTTGAAAAAAAAAATAATAATAACTTTTGTTTATTAACCAAAATAATTGATGAAATTTGAAATGCAAGTTAGTCTTGTGGGGTACAGGCTGTATATTATATTTTTGTGTTCGTGAGAGAAAATTTAAAAGAATTTGAAAACTGCAATTTTTAATCCCACTTAAAAATCATGTGACTTAATGTGAAGCAGATTTTTCATTTTTTTTCTCCTAACGGTTTCCATACAATCTTCTGCTGTTGCCACCTAAAATTCATACTTTAGTTAATTTTAAAAAATCTAATTGTCCGATTGATAAGCTGTTTAATGCATTGGATTTATAAAAATTTTCCCTTTCATTTGCTATCCGCGTTTGTGATGATCGATAGATGGCGCTTTCCCAACTGCAGTTGTTAGTAAATATAATAGCCACACGTGTATCTATTATTGTTCTTTCTTGTTGTTCTATTATTGTTTCAGCGTGAAAGCTTTCAGTGGTGTGATAATTTCACCTTAGCCCACCAGAGGGCGAGCATTTCATTACAATCGCGGATCTTCTTTGTAACGATGCGACTGATATTTCTAATTTATTTTCCTCATTTTAAATAAATGTACGGTTTTTTTTTTTTTTTAATTATTATTATTTTGTCGGAAAAAAAATTGGCAACAATTAAATTATGGATAAAATGTTAAAATTTAAATGGCTTATTTATCAGAAATTAGAATGTTATTATTTTCACATTTTAATTAATTAAGAAAAAACTAATCGAAAATTCGTAAATCTGACTTCGATGTGCACAATGACCCTTCGGGGGGCACCTTTGTGTTAAATCTCCGAACTACCGTTTTGGAGAACAGTGAAATATACAAATATTGCTCACTTAATAGTATAAGATAAGACAAAAATGACATTTATCTCATGAGACCATTTTATGGAAAAATGTATTTTTAAAAGTTGCTTCTTTAGAATCTTTGCACGCGTCCTGCAATATTTTAAAGAATATGAATTATTATCATAAATGGACTGAAAAGCCTAATCAAGATACGAATTAGTTTTTTTTTTTTTTTTTTTTTTTTTTTCAAACAGAAAAGTACGCAAAAACAAATGTCATCGCCAATAGGGCGACAAAAATTTAAAAGGAGTCATGGGGGTCCTATACCAAAACTATAATGCCTGCGAAAGTATGGAAGCTGGGTTGTCAACCAAGAATTTTATTTTGAAACCTTTCTTTGAATGATTTTTTTTTTTTTTCCCTTCCTTAATTGGATGCTTTTTCAAAATTTTCCACAGGTAGCCTATGCTTCTCGTGCCTATTGGATAATCAGGACCTTGCTTTTCGCTGATGTTCCGCTTGTACTGCGTTCATTTCAAAAACAATATTTTCTTTCATCCGCCGCCGGAGAATATCCGATCGGCTCCGGTGCCACAACCTTGTTTTTGAATGCAAGGTGTGTCGTAGGTGAAAGGTGTCCTGTCCACCCAATGTCGCCTGTCCACAAGGATGGAAGTGTCCGAGATACCGCGTCCATCGTGACAGAGGTGGGGGAAGGGAAAGCATTATGGATGAATGTCCCCGTTGCTATGGCGACCTCATCTCGCTTCGTTCCCGATGCCACCGTTGGGAGGCAAAACGGATCGTCGATAAAGTGATGCGTATCCTGAAGCTGAGCCAAAGAGATCTGATCTCTGAAGTATTCAAACCTCCGTAAGGCTCTTTTCCGATGCATTCGCGAACAAACAATTTTGGTGCATTTTCCGGTTTCTCTTATAGATTTTAGTCCACGGCTCTTTCAGGAGTACTTACTTTTTGTGAGAAAGTTCTTAGTTTTCTTTTTAAAACAGATTCAAATTACGAAATGCATTGAGTGAGCTGTACCCCTTCCACTGATTTAAAGATATTTAAATTAAAAAAGAAAAAAAAAATCTTAAAAAGAAAAAAAAAATCTATTGAAATCGTTTGAAATCTCGGTTCGGATCCTCCAAAAATTCAGCAGCGTCTACTCCGCCTGCATCGTGCTGGCCAACGGCTTTTAATTTTGGAGCCTGGAAAGTACGTGTAATAGTTTGTGAATCTTTTCATTTCTAATACCATCTGCTTCCAATAGACGCTCCTGCTCAAAAGTTTAACAAGATTTGCAAACGATCCGTTTGTTTCAATATAAAAACTTTTTCAAACACTGCACTGGGTGTGTCAAGGACTAGGTCTTTTTCATGTTTTTCAGTGAAGAGGAACCCGTTAACGCGCGAATTAATTTTGTAAAATATATTAAAATTAAACAATTCTTCTGACAGTTTTAAATCATCCTCATTTGAGGACGTTAAGTGTTCTAGCGAGATAACAGATTCATTTCCTATTATTCGCTGAAAGTAAAGTATCATGATATGCATGTTTAACTTTATCTGCGCACAAAAACAAATTTATAATGAAAAATCACAAAATAACTATCCAAATTATGTAAATTCTAATGAATAGCAGGCAACTTTGAGGGATCCTTTAGAGTGATGCTATAAACTGTCATTAAAAAGCAGAAATCATTCCAAGTAACTACAAAAATAGGCGTGCTATTTTATTAGCTGTCCTCAAATGAGGACGCTGGGCTTTAATGGGTTCAGTTTCGACAACCATTAGGGGCCGGTAACAAACTGAGCAAAAATGAGTCATGTTTGCGATCACCCTGTATCATTAGATGAACGAAATGATCTATAGCTGTCGAATATGTTAATATAAAACTAGTGCAATTTGTGGATGCATTTGTGCAACGATAGCTTGTTAAATAAAGAAGATATAAGCATTTATTTAAAAACTTAAAAACATGCGCTGTTATTATTTATAATATGGAGAGTTTTAAACAGAAATTATTCTTACTTTTAGATAAATTGAAAAAATATTTTTGAAATAATATGCCACGATCAGAATACAAATATCTTAAATATCTCATGAAATAGGAGCATTTTTATGAAAAGTGTTTTCACTGCGCATGTGCGAACGATAAAAAAAAACTTTTTTTGCATAATTTGATAGCCAAATACCTTGTTCACTTCATACCACGAGTGTTCTGAAATTCACAAAATTGTATGCAAAAAAAGTAACAAATTTTTTAGTTATTGACCGAAGCTGTTTCTCTTATCAGGGGCCGTTTACATATTAGCGTTTTTCAATAGGACTGGCTCCATGAAAATTTTTCCTCGGGCCGCCCTCTGAAATTGATTCCAGGAGAAGAGTTAGTTGTGGCTTTGTTGAGGGAGGAGAGAGTGATCTCCACTCTCTTGTTCAGATTTCTTTTAAAGATACACTCATAATTTTTTTTTTATATATTTCACTCAGTTTTTCTTTAGTTAGTTGTTGTTTTCCCCCTTTGTCAATGAATTGACTGTGGGGAGGGGGGGATAATGGAAATGGGAAAAGTCGCATATAGTGACGTGACGTTGCTTTTCAGTGGCCGTCCAAGATCACCTTTTCTCCGAAACTGGCAGTAAAGAGCGAAGTGTGGAGTGGGGATGATTTTCTGCTCTGGACAGCACCCTTCGGGGGGGGGGGGGGTTAGGAAAATTTAAGCATGACTCGAATGTAACCCTGTTGTTCAGAAAATTTAAATTTTAAAATTTTTGTGGATGTTCTCTGCATTCTGACTTTCTGTTATCTATCTGACGAGAAAATGCTATTTATGGATTCTTTGACCCCCCCCCCCCCCTTTTCTTTTGTAACATCGAAGTCCTATCGCACTGTCGTCTTCTTTCGAGCAAAAGGCTGACCCATTTATTCTGCACACACTCTTAACATATTTTTGACAAAAAGAGGAAGTGCCCAGTTCAGCCGTTCCTAAATCGCAACCCTAGTGTTGTGTGCTGCACATGTTATTCTACACCCCACCCCCTAATCAGTCACTTACCCCGTTCCGTGAAATGTTTAACGAAATGGATCTCGACCTCGCACGCAGGTCTGATGGTTACCAAAACGTGGAGGATCGATGATGGCATTCCTACGGACCATCGTTAGAAGGTGACCCGATAACCCTAGCTCTAATGACGGATGCAATAATAAACTAACTCACTCGACTCAAATACGCCAATAAAAGTAATATGTATATATATATATATATTTTTTTTTTAACAGAAAATTTAAGATCCCTGAAATAAATAAATAAATATGTTTTATTGTAACACCCCTCCCCACCCCCTCACCCACCCCAAAAAAATAAAATTAAATAAATAAATAAAATGAAATAAATAAATAAAAAGAAATGTTTAAATAAATATATTTCAATTGGTGAGTGTTTTCAGCAATTCAAAACCATGGGCCAAAATCCCGCTCTATACAGTCAATAATGAAATGTAAATCACATTTAGTTATTTGTGCTAGATGATATCGGTTCATTTAAAATGAACTCAATATGCATTTCGCATTAGTTTGCGGACGGTAAATCAAAACATAAATAAAACGCATAAGATCATCCGATTTATTGAAATTAATATTTAAATAATAAATAAAAATAGTTTTTGTAGGTTTTTTTTTTTTTTGGAGAGATTCTAAGAGTTGAAATGTATTTAAAACGAGGAATGATATTTTTCTATATTAAAGATAACTGAATTATTAAATTCAGAATGAAACAACATTAAGTAACTAGAAATAGTTTTTAATTAATATTATTAAATAACTGTAAAATAAAAATTAATTATTCAGAATCATTACACACAAGCATCATTTGCAGATACTAATGTTTTTCATTAACAATTAATTGAAAGGATGTATCCTAAATTGTAAAGTAAAAAGCATGGTTAACAGGCGCAATTAAAAATAAAGTAAGGGGTGAAATAGAGTTTAACCCGTTAGCGCCCAGTGTTCTCATTGGAGAGGTGGACAGCTAATAAAATGTCACGTCTGTTTTTTGTGGTTTCTGGGAATGATTGCTTCTTTTTAGTGACAGTTTATAGCGTCACTCTAAATGATCCCTGAAAATTTTACGTGCCTACTATTAATTATTTCATAATTTGGATAGTCATTTTATGATTTTTCATTCGTCGCACATCTATTTGCTTTTTGCGCAAGTATACTACCTTAAACCAAGTTGAATAATAATATATATTATAATATTTTACTTTCAGAAATCTATGTCAACATATATACTAGGAAATTAATGTTATTTCAAAGTTAGAAAACTAAACGTCAATAAATGAGGATAGGCTTTAAATTTAAAACTATTAGAAGATCAGCAAATAATATTTTGCAAAATTAATTCGAGCGTTAACGGGTTAAAGGTAGTTATATATAATATACAGATAAATATTAATAAATTTTATTTATTTATTTATTTATTTTTTTTTTTTTTGTATTCACGTATTACAATAAGTTTCAGATATCGTTAAAAAAAATCTATTCTATCGTGAGTCATACTAAATTATCTGTGCAAAAAAAAAAAATACAACAGTTCGTTATGAAATGATAATCATTTTATTAATATTATTTTTTTAACATTTCCTCATGTTATTTCATGAGAATTTGGCTTCATACCGTACAGCATTCCTAACGTGCATTTTATTACATTGTCAGCACTATTACAGAACTGTAATTTTTAAGATATACCATTGAAACATCAAAGATTTTTTTTTTCTTTTTTAAATAGTAGTGTGACAAAAAAAAAAAAAAAAAAAAAAAAAAACCCCTTAAAAAATATAGAGGGACGCTGCGACTCCTGATCATACGGACCATTCATTAAATAAATAAAAAAAAAAAATCTGGAGTGACTCGACTCGACTTTCTGAACATTGAGTAATTAACAGTTTTGTAGATAAAGTAAAGAAAGATGAGTTGTTAAACAAACAAAAGAGAGAAAAACATAACAGAGTGAGTATTTTTCTCCATATATTACGCGATATTTTATTGAACGCTACTGAACTTTGAACCCATAGATCATAATGATAAAGAATTTTTTCATTGTGTCTCTGTAAAAACCTATAAATGCTAGATTCACCAAAATTCTTATAGTTAGTGTATAAGTGATTTATAATATTCAAATAAATTTTCAGCTCAATTGAATAAGGCGTTTAGACGCTATCGCGCTTTTAAAAATTGGGTCCCATAGGCCATAATGATAAATAATTTTTCTTTGTGTCCCTGTAAAAAAACTGTCAGTGATAAATTCACCAAAATCTATACAGTTCGTGCAACTGTGGCCTATAACATGTGTACAAATTTTTTGCTCAGATTAATAAAGCGTTTAGATGCTATCGCACTTTTAAAAATTTGGCCCCATAGGCCATAATGATAACGAATTTTTCCTGGTGTCCCTGTAAAAAAACTATAAGTGCTAGATTCACCAAAATCAATAGGATTCGTACTAGGGTGACTTACAATATGCGTACCAACTTTCAGCTTATTCGAACAAAGCGTTTAGACGCTAGCGTATTCACTCACAGGCATACATATACACACACATACATAATCATCGTAAAAATAGTGAAAACGGACTCAGGGGACCTCGAAATGTATAGAAACATCAAAATCTCAAATTCGGATTTTTGACATAATTACAATACTTTCCTCACTATAGTGTTCGGAAAGTAAAAATTAGTAATAATAAATAAATAAAACAAAACACCCAAGCGACGATCGTAAAATGAAAAGTACCAAATTTTCGAAAATTAACAGGGAGCTGTACCCGCTCACCGCTCAAAGAGCAGTGTCGAGCGCTTCTAGCGGAACCGCTCCGTTTATTGAAACAATTAAAAAAAAAAAAAAAAATTACAGAATTAATCGCCAGATTAATGAATGATTGGTGAAAAGTTCGAATGAGATGCAGAGTCCACTGAGAGGGAGAGGTAAGGTTCAGTGAGAAGAGTTCGTGATTTACGTTGAATTGTTCATTTTGTATAAAACATTGATTTCTTTTCGTTGGGTACTTTATTAATGAATGTAGGTAGTCCATTCTTGGTCACAGATTCTAAATTTTAATCCTATTGCCGGGCTAGCGTCCCTCGCGACAAGGGGCAATAGGACCTCAGGGTGATTTCACTGTCGCAGCTACTTGAGTTGAGACTTGGAAGGTTCAGTTGAATCAAAGTGGAGTAGTGCAAATTGAGTCAGTAGGTAGAGGAAATTAAATGAATCGGTCAGATTTGTTATTTCCATTAATAGTGAGAAAATTTTGTTAAGTTTTGAAACTAGGGAGGGTCTTGTTAAAATATTATCCAGCCAGTTTACTGGACGAGGGGATGGGTTGCGTAGATGGTAGGAGGAGGTGAGAAGGCAGTCATAATAATAATGTGAAGCAGCGCCCTCCTCGCCGCATGGGCACAAGGGTGAACGCGGCGATGGAATTTATTGAGGTAGAATGGGAACGGACCATGGCCTGTGAGAAAGGCTGCGATGGGGGTGTGAGAGACCAGGAGTTTGAGGAGGTGGTTGGTATCAGATCGTAAGTATACCGTCCTTTTATGGAGTCGTCCCGAAGGGTTTGCCAATTTTGTTTGAGTAGGTGCTTTAAGTGAGCTTTGACATGGGAGGGGTGGGTATAAAATTTTGAATTGTTGGATTTTCAGTGGCATTTTTGGCTAGTTGGTCTGCCATTTCATTACCGACGACACCCTTGTGGGCAGAAACGTGTGCCAGGGAAAGGTTTGATTTTAGATTGTAAAGCTTTCGTTTAATTTCCAGTATGATTGGATGTCTGCTCCTGTAGCGAGCAATGGCTTGCAGACCAGAAAGGTTGTCGCTAAAGATATTTATTTTGGGGAAGTTGTGCACATTTTCTTCTGCCCAATCGACAGCTTTGAGAATTGCGTATATTTACGCCTGAATTGTAGTTTTCCAGCCTGCAAGCAAGACCACTGAAGGATGAGTTCCTTGTTATTAAAAACACAGAGCGCTGCTGCTACTCCGTGATCAGTTTTGGAACCGTCCGTGAATATCGCCACAAGAGCTGAGGGAGAGAAGCTGTTGACGTTACAGTGTGTGATGGTGGCTGCAGCATCCCTTGCTGGATGGATGTTCCAGCTATTAGAAAGGGATTGGATGATTAAATTAGCAAAAAGAGAGTTGGCTAGTTTTGAGTTGTTTAGTTGGAGAATATTGGTTTTTTGATAATTGTAGTAGAGTTGCAGGTGTGCATGTGGGATTCCTGTGAGGTCAGTGCGTCAGTGGAGATGGTTTTGTAGCCTCTGGTGATTTGTCGAATGAACGGTCTTTGGACTGAATTAAGTTTTGCCTTATTGGCCGCCGTCAGGTGACCTCCCCAGACGCCCGCGCCAAAAGTTATGATCTTGTCGATGATTGTGTAATACCATATTTTCAGGAAAGAGGTTGAGATACCCCACCTCTTTCCTACCATTTTAGCTGCATTGTGGTAGTGTGACATGGTTTTGAGTTTTAACTCGTTGATGTGGGCTGTCCAGTTCAGTTTCCTGTTGACGGTTATGCTTAGGATTTTGAGCTGCTTGACATGGTTAACACTGACGCCATTGATCCTCATCACAGGAGATCGCTGAAGTGCTTTAGGAAATGCAAAAGTTAGGGCTTTAGTTTTTGAGGACGACAGAGAAAGGTCTAATTCTGTTAGAATTTTAGTGAATAGGGAAAATGCCCCCTTGGCTTTGTCCTCCAGATCTATCCCCCGTCCTCCTGAGAGAATAACGGAGAAGTCATCAGCATAGGCACATGTTTCAAAACCGTTCGAATTCATTTTGGATTGGATGTCATTAGCTATTATGTTCCATAGAACCGGACCCAGGCAAGAGCCCTGTGGGCAGCCTTTTGTCTGGGGCAGCTCCGTGGAGCCGTTACCCCAGTTTACCAGGATTTTTCTCTTGGATAGATAAAAGCTGATGACTCCCGCGATATTCCCCGGGCAGTTGAGTTTATGTAGTGACTGTAGGCTGTGTGGCCATTCTGTGTTGTCAAATGCTCCCTTGATGTCTCTGACTTCCGTCTCCGTGAATGGACCATCCGAGGGGGACGAGGAGGTTGGTGTGCTGAAGTTCGTGTAGATGCTTCCTGGAAATAAGGTTTCAGTTAGGTGTTCCAAGTTGTTGCGTTTGGAGGATAGGGCCGGAGGACGTTCCATTTGCAGCTCTGATGGTGTAAAAAAGTTGTTGCTATAGAATTTTTGGGCTGTGCCATTTATGTTTGTTTGTGATGTGCAGAATTTTCTCCGTGCGGTGTTTTTGGCCGTGTTGATGATCTGTTTCTTAAATTCAGCCGATCGTTGTTTGATTTTCTGTTCATGAAGGGGGGGAGAATCAGGGGTAACAAATCTTTGTCGTCTTCTGAGGGCTGCTAATTTGTTCCGCATGGATCTTAGTTGGGGGGACCAGAAGTTGAAGGTAAGCCGCCGACCCGATTTTTTTAAGTCTGAATGCTGAGGAAGCAGCTGAATGTATAGTGTTTATTAAATTGACCGTTATATCTTCCAGTTGGTTTGTGTTATTTATTGTAGTTATGCTTTGTGCTATTGGGGATGAGGTTTCTTGGAGGATTTTTGCAGAATTTTTTGAAGTTGCCATTTTTTGTGACAAATCTTTTGGAGAGAGTTAGTGAGGGAGTGGTGTTGATTGTATATGCTATATAATTGTAATCTGAGTTGTTATCGACGCCTCAATTCGCAGACCCCTGAAAGATAATTTAGAGATCTGTTAAGGACTCGTCTGGATATGTAAAGATAGTTCAACATTTTATTCGATTCTATGCGATTGCGCAGGCGCAATTCTTTTTGTTATTTCCCATTTTAAATCTAATGGAAGCATACAGGCTACACATGCAGAAATATTATGAAGGTATTTCTGGCTTCCTTGGTGGCTGCAACGTAAAAATATCGCAGAATGTCCCGTTTCTGATCGATATACAAGTCCTTATCATACAGATATCATTGTTCCAGCTGACTACTCGTATGAGCCCTGAAAACGTGATCCCTGAAACTTTTTTTTCCCCCGCACCAGCGTGTTTTTGTCCGAACATTGAACAGTCGGCTTCTTTATCTTACCTCAAAGACATTTTAGACTATACAGTGCTGAAATTTTGAACATTTATTAGGAGTGTATGGAAGGACTATTTCACTCATTAGACGTTTTGTTTATTTGTATGGGGTCGAAAAAAAAAATTCGAATATTTTTTAATTCTTGGAAACTGTATCTTCTAAAATTTTGAATTTCTAAAGGATTTTATAAAATTGTGGCTCATCATTTAACCCGTTAGTAGTCGCTAGTGGGTCGATTTGCCGCCCATCTTTTAGTGTTACCAGATTTTTTTATTCAATAGCCACCAAAAATTTTTAGAAGTAGCATTTGATATACATAAAACGCGAATAAAATCGAAGAAACGTCGGTCACATCACTTCTTAAAATTATTGGTGACAATTAAATAAAAAGTGTACAATTTTTAATAGGTGGCGCTGTCTATAGCGACTACTAACGGGTTAAGGAGTTGAATTATTGAATCAGGTGAAAGTTTTTGCCATAAGATATATTTTTTGAATACTGAATTTCTACTGAGTTTTATCATCCTCCTATTATTATTGCTTTTTTTATTATTATTATTTAAGCTCACAACAGATAACTACATAGACATACTGGCTAACCGCTGAAAATCTGACATTCGGATTTAGCGTTTCTCAAAATTTGTAATCATGGGGGGGGGGACGAATGTCGGGCTATTTTCTCTCTATTATAGGAGCGAAAGAAAGTCGATCCTCTTTCCTGATCTTTTTTTCTGGTCGTGTAAATAAAACATTTTCAACAATTTCGTCCAGCAGAAAAAGGAACACTTCCCACTGGATTGGGTTGTCTCTGTAGAGTAATGCAGTACATTTCATTTCAGCAGAACGAAACATTCATAACACAACTTGAAATGCAATTTCCACTCATCTACCGAAATTGTTTTCTGCGGCTCTGTAAACGATGGATAAATACTTTATTTTATGGGGAACATGCCTTTTATGCCTATCACAATGAATGTCAGTTTCATTTTGTTCAGTGCAACCTACACAGTAGTTAGAGTGTACGGTCTTGTCCATAATTGTAATGTATCGGTTCTGTACTTTTATACTTTGCAGTGTATTATAATCATTTGCCCGATCTCGATACAAATTTTTGTGTAACACCCCCCACGGGATACGGATTTAGAATACCGAATTTATATTCCGCTAACATTTTGTTTTAAAGTGATTGGCAAGACTCACACAGATCTGCCGCTCAAAACATTGTTTTTCGGATTCAGGAGATTTTAAAATGTGCCAACAGAGCAATTACTTGTTTTCGAAAAGTTGATAGGTAGCTGCCTTTCATGATGTTGAAGGCCGTCTAAAGAAAGATATTCCAACGTTAAAACTTGTCCGTCGACTCTAATTCAATTGTTTCTGTAGCAAACAAAAGAGAAGTAGAAAGTCAGTTGTCGAACCTCAGAAACGACATTTTTTTCTACCGCGTAAACGATTTTCTTTTCTTTAATAGTCTTCTTCTTTATTTCTTTTCTTATTTTTCTTCTTCTTGTTTTGTAATGGTGGAGCAGTCTGTGTGACTCTTTCTCTTTTTCTTCTTCTTCAGCGGGTTCCTCTCCGTACAGTGCGGGTCAGCCGGGGCAGATGATCAGCCCCCCTCCACCGGGTGGCGGCCAAGATTCCACCTCTCTGTACAACATGAGCTTGAATGGCGGAGACGCATCCTACCAGTCCATGGGCGCCAATGTACAGTCCCAGGTAAAGACACACTCCCAACACTCTTTTACTCTCTTCGATTGAGCAATGCATTCGAAATGTTCTTCCCCATCCCGCTCAAGAATTTTGGTACGAGTTTTTTTGCACATTTTGGGGAGCGCAGAGTCCAATAATCGATGGAGGTGTCTGTCTGTAAGCTAGTGTGCGTAGGCATCCTCTCGAGGAGGAGTGAAAAAGTCGGACCCGCTTTTAAAATGCCCAGAATTATACTGCCCCAGAACAGAGGTGAGTTCGGGCTCTATTTTGGCAATCCGAGCCCGCCCGGGCCCGAAACATTTTTGAACTCAGCTCGCCCGAGCCCGAAACATTTTGTGTGATCAGAGACCGAGCCCGATATTGAAAGTGGTACGCTATGCAACGTAAAATTAAATACAGTTTTCATTTTCAAATTAATTTTCTTATTGTCAATCCTCAATTTAAATAACTATAAATGTTATTATAACAATTTATAATGTCTGTGTCTCTGTATACATGTATATATTTACATAATATATATTTATAGTGGAGCCCATTGTTTATAACGCGTCTATCGGGAGACCAAAAAATTTATCCGAATGAGTGATATAATGAGGCCCAATATAACGAAGGAGGAAGGATTACTGTATAACACTATGACATAATATACATACCGTTGAAAAAAAAAGTTCTATTTAGAAAAAGGAAAGTCAAAGCTTATTTTGCAAGATTATTTTGTGATTTATAACCTATCATGACTATTATGGCATTACTAAAGGTGCTCTCAAAAAGAATAAAATTTCTTTTTTCTTTTTTTTTTTTTACATTTTCCAGTTAGTGAAGAATAAAATAAACTGAACTTTTAGCTTGAATCCGAGCCCGCCCGGAGCCCGAAGACTACCGTAAGATTTGAGCCCGTCTCATCTCTACCCCAGAACCCTGTTCAGTTCCAACATTCTATTTTGAAAACTTTCTAAGTTGTTCGGCAAAAAAGATTTCCGCAACCTGTCAGTATAGGTCCATACTTCGCACAAGTGTACCTCATAAATGAGAAATGACACGAAATAGCATGCAGTTAAAAATAATAATATAATAAAAGACATCTATAAAATCGCGCAGCACATTAGAAAAAGGTAAAAAACATGGAAGATGGGGGTGAGGGTTACCTAGTGGGTGTTTCTCTGTTTCTCGACGGAGCTAGGTTATCAGTCTAGTGAGTTGCTCTTGCCCATGAGTGCAACGAGACCCACTGTAGGATGATGAACTGAGCCGAGACCATCTACGCCAACTTTAGGACTCGAAAGGTTATTCTCAAAATCCAATTTAAGAAATCGTTTTCGCCTGGTCTATGCCAAAACAGATGCACGCACTTTCATTCAAATTCTAATTTATTGAATATTCATTTTTCTTTAATAAACTTCAGAATTATGTATTTTTTATCCAGCGGGTTGCAGCCTCAGATCAATGTAGCGCCCTCTACAGACCGTAATGTGTCGGAACTTGTACACTGTGTATGCGATCTATTCTGCAGCGGATGTTCCCGTAACTCATCTGTGTTTTTACCCAATTTTGAGTCAGTTGGACCCTTTCTGTGTACCGCTGTCGCAGGGCCAGATACTAGGTGCTTTGACCTGCAAACACGTTATTGTAGCGATAAAAACAATTTTTATATGAGCGATAAAACTTTTGAATTGGGAGTTGATGCCACTTTCTTGAATGTGTGCAAATTCATTTACCAAATCTCCCGATTTTTTCGGGAGCGTAAATTTTCGATGACAATTTTCAGTACTTCATCATCGTAGAAAATACTTGTTTGAAAATAATCAGAATAAATCTAGTGTAAACTTTTAAAATGTTGTCAACTTTGTATAAATTAATACAAATTTATTTATTATTATGTAAATATTAAGATTGATAATTTTTGAATAATATTGAAAATGCAATCCAATCCAGTTTTACCAATTAATTTAATCGATTATTTTCACATTGTTCAAATTTAATCGCTCTATGGCAAAGATTGCCTTTTGTTATTGACAAAATTCGTGCGTCATTTCGCTTATTCCTCTCCGCTCTTGGTCTTGGATAAGGTGCTGCTGTAGGCAGTAATTTTCTTTAACGACACATTGTGTTCGAAAAGACTCTTCCTTAGGTTGCGGGGGACCCTTACCGATGTTTTCACCCGATTTTCAATATAATTGCGTTTCAGAGTTCTATTTTTTGAGATTTTTTATTTACAAATAATTCATTTAAATGTAGTGACCAAGGATAAGGAATCGGGCAAAACCCACTCAACATAATAAAATTAACATATTGTATTATTCAGACGGGCATAAAAATGTTTCCTGTGTAACAGAGTATGTAGTTTTTGTGGTTGATTTACGGAACCTCACAAAAATGTTCATCTCGTATATGTGTCAAAATAATGCGTGAAAATTTCTCGAAGGGCATAACTAGTGGCTTCATTTCACCGTGATTCAAACAAATGGTATAAATCAGGGGTGGCCAACTCGCGACCCGCCGACTAGTTTTTTACGGCTCGCGAGGAGGCTAACAACATTTAAAGTTTGACAATTTTGGTTAACACGTTAAAAATTAATAAATCCATTCTAACTTTTCAAAATGAAAATACCTTTCAATGATTATGGTAACTAAAGTATCGCACTGTTGTAATGAAATATTACTATAGTGTAACCACGTTTCTTACGCTTAGCAGTAATCCGAAGGCTTGGAAGGGTGCCAAATTCAGGCATGAGAATTTTCCCCGGATCCGCGATTTTCCGCTTTTTTGTGATTTCGCGGTTTTTTATTTTGTTAAAATCAAACTCCAATAATGATCAGTGTTCAAACGCTCCACGAAAAACTTTAGATTCTCAATCTTTTTCCATCCAAAATATAAATGTCAATAATCATTTTAAACGTGCTTTATCAGATTCTATAACATATAAAAGAACAGAATTATTCAATATTTCTCTCTCATGTAAATTTTTTTGTCCTCCCCCCCCCCTTTTTTTTTTCTTCTCTAACCATCGCCGATCAAACATTTCTACGGGAAGCCTTTTATTTTTGACCATCCACAACAAAAATGTCAATATTAATTTTACTTACTTTATGATATTCTAGAACCCACAAAGAAGTAGAATTGTGTTTAATATCTCTCACTCATGAACTACTTTTTTACCCCCCCCCCCCCCCTTTTCCTATTTTCCACCACCAGTCAATGTTATTAAAAGTTGATTGCTAACTAACTTTTTTTTTTTTTTTTTTTTTTAAGACACATGTTTTATTGTGTTGATGTGTTATTTTGTATAGTTTTTTTTTTTTTTTTCCTGTGAGCATTATTTTTCATTTGAAATAAATTTTATGAATATATTTGTATAGTTTTCCCCGCACTCGTTATTTTTCATTTGAAATTAATTTTATGAACACGCGTGTTTCCTCTTTTTTTAATTTTCTGCACTCGCATGACTGCAAATTCACCGACAAGTTGGGATTGGTAAACATGCAGTCATTCGGTTATTTTCTCTTAACGACAAGGATTAATCACTAGATTCGTTGAGTTCGCACTTCCGCAAGAAACGTGGTTAAAAAATAGATCCATTATTCTTTTTTTATTATTATTATTATTACTTTCTTCTATATGTAATATAGAGAAAGTATTGTATTCGTGAAAATTTTCGAACTCCGGTTTTCGATGGATTTACACGTTTTGGGATGTCCTGAACACGATTTGATAGTTTTTACAAAATGTCTGTGTGTATCACGATTTTTGTGGACACTGTATCTCACGAACCAATGAACGAAATTTAACCGAACTTGGTATGTAGTTGGATCCTGACATAAACGGGTGCTGATTAGATATGGGAATCAATCGCTCAACAGGTGGCGCTGTGATCGCATTTTATCTAAACTTTTAACATGGCAGTATAGGACAGAATTTCGTATAAATGTACATAATGAGAGTTATTTTATTTTAAACTTGTGATTGTAAAATTAGAATGCATTATTGATAATGGTAGTAGTTAACTAGGGAAAAAAAAATTGTGCATGTGGGGGCATCGCTTCCCCCCGGGGGGTAAATTTTCAAGATGGATATCTTTCGAAAGGTCTCGTCCAATACCTTTAAAACGAATGGTTGAACTATAAATCTGTGTTTTTTTTTTTTTTTTATATTGAGAAGAAAATGAACTTTTTTTGGATATTTAGTGTTATACTACTTTTCTAATATGGAAATCGTCTGCATTATCATGGAAGATAGTTTTTTTTTAAATAATAATTTTAATAAATTATTTTCACTCAGTGAATTTGTATAGGAAAATATAGAAGAAAGTCTTGTGGTTGCCAGTTAAAGTTGTTAATGTAAGTTGGTAATGATAAATTTTTCACGACACTAATGTCAATTTGTGTATGAAAATTAATGTATTCTTATCTACCCTCCCCTCCCCCGAAAGAAGTATATACATACATATTCATACACTCACAAACATATATACACATACATACGGTGCCTGAATAAAATAGACTTCCAATGGGTGAAGTGTTTCGGGTTGGACGAGCCTGGTATAAATAGCACTACCGATTTGTGTCTGCAAAGTGCCAAAAGAATTGGGGTACATTACAGTTTATACTTCTTTAAAGCTTGTCTCTGTACTCTCTACGGCGTATAGGTATGATTTTTTTACAAGGCCACGGCCACACAAATTGATTCAGATTTATTTTAGTATATAAGTGGAATTGGCTTTTGTGTTTCTGAGTTACTTCTTGGAATTTATTACGTTCTGTGATGGGGGTCTGAGCTGGATTAAATTATATAAACAGTTCAGTGGAAGGTGAAACTGAGTAACTTGAATTGTGTTTTTATAACCGACTTAAGTTTTCTTTCTTGCAACCGATTTGTTTGTTCTTAAAAATGTAATGAAAGATGTTACTTTTCGAACATACATCATAAACAAAGCGTTGTTATAATAAACAAAATTATAACAGAATGACACCTTAGAACACTTACTCTGGCATTCCGTTATTTAATATTTTTAATTATAATAAAGCACAATCACAATAACTATATACATCGCGCGCAGTAAACAGAACATTAAGATACATAAGAACGAATAAAACTTCTTACAGGCCGCTGCCTGCGGCCCATGGCCACAGGGGCGTCTTACACGAAAAACAGCTACATCTTTCAGCGAGAGCCGACGACTTCTGACTGACTTCTGAAAACAAAATGCTTTGATTTCACTTTAATGATCGGTAAAATATCATTAGATATTTTGCCGAGAATGGCGACAGCGCCGTCTATATTATTTTAAATGACAGGGAAGATGGCTCAATATTGATAAGCTATTTAGTATATTCGTAAGAATTTGAATTAAGCGCTACAAAATCAAATTACGATATATATATATATTTTTTTTTTTTCCTTCTGCTTGCTGCTCGGCACGTGGAATCATTTAGACATCTACTTCCCTGAGCCTTACTTATAAAACGGACTCTTTTTAAAGAATCGATTTTTTTTTTTTTTTTTTTTTTTTATTTATTCGATTGACAATGAAAGTTTGACATTTCCTGGGACACGCTTTCACTTTTTTCAGGAATCATTCAATTTCAAATGGACAATATTCCTGTGACGTCACAGGTAAAATCGCCGCACACGTGGCCGATATTTTGTAAACAAATTAGATTCAAGATGCCATTTTATTGTTACGCATAGCATTTTCCTAAATATTTTTGCAGTGAAACTTAATAATAATGTTCAAAGAAGAACAAAAGAGAAATGTAAACAACTGAATCGAATGATAAAGTTAAGACTATTCCATATCGTAAAATTGCAGAACATTTTATGTATACACACACATATATATACATATATAATGAATAAAAGATTAATAAGAACATTTTATACACACACATCGACAAGGACAATAGACATCAAAGCTTAAATAATTAGAATTTCAATAAAGGAATTTATTAAATGGAACATCCATTTAAATTTGTTAACATTGCCACAGTTCACATGGCAACTTTTAATATTACAATTGTTGATTAAAGTATATTACTAAAATGGATTAAAAACGAAACAAAGGTATCACTCTTACTTCAATTTCATATAATCTGTAACTCTTAGAAATAATATTGCAAGATAAAAGTTTGCAAGCCACAATGCTTTGCTATGGTACAGTTGAGGATTATTTCCCTAACCAGCTGATATTCTTGTAGCCTCGAACCCAAAGTGGGAATAGGGTCCATTCGAGAAAATGAAACTTTAAAGATGTTCATTCGATCTCGAGAATCCCGAGGTCGGAACGTACACTTTGTTTGGAGATCGAATCGTTGAAACAAAGTGTTTTTCGTTTTAAAACGCTCGGCCTAGTGTTTTTTCTTTCTTTAATTCTATAAAGCTAAAATTAAATAAATCTATACGTTCCGGGATTAAGAAACCTTCGAGGAGCGGAAAGTAAGGAATCGAACCTAGAATAAAGGAAGTGAAAAAAACACGCACATTCTTGAAACAGAAGAAAGTAATAATAATAATAATAATGAGGGGGGGGGGATAGATACTACGTTCCAATAAGCCCTAAAAAGTACGAAATTTCTTTACAATGAATAAAAGTTGCAGAAAAAAATAATAATACGATTATGGGGAGAGAAGTTCAAAAAGCGAGCTATTCCAAGTGAAAGGACATTTCCTCCCTTTGCAGCTCGTTAAAATTCATAGAGTCCTTTAATCTGGCGAGTGTCATCAAATTCAAATTACTTTCTTTCTTTCTTTTTTTCTTTCCTGTTTAATTCGAATCGCCTCGTGGATAGGGGGAGGGTGTTATGGAGCGCGAGAAAGATGTCATCAGTGAGGTGGTCTTGACTCCGTTTATGAGTGTCGTTGTCGGAAGGTGATTACCGCCTCCTTGTTAAGGAAAGGAGAGAGGTGGAAAATGAATCGCTTCGAGGAGCGCGGAGAAGCCTCTTTTGAAAGATCCATTCATTTCTTGTTTGGGATACTCTAACGAAGGATGTATCAACTGTTTTTTCACAGCTGAACAACGCCATAACGGTCCACAAATAGAAATATTTATATGCGTTCATCTCACTTTCAAGAAGAATCGCTCAAATACTTCCAAAATTGTATCCTATTTTTTTAATGCTTTTTTTTTTTTTTTTTTTTGGGGGGGGGGATGTCCGATATCTGCCCACTCGATTTGTTTGAAATTTTTTGACTTCGGGTAGATAAGAAGGTGACGTGCCCTTAGCGGAAATAAGAAGGTGTGCGTGTGGTAGATTGAAATAGGTTCGTCAAATGAACAAAACAATGCTTTCTATAGAATGTAGTATGATTAGCATTACATTTACACAATAACACAAAAAGGTTCAGTTACACTGAGGGTTATTATTGGAAATTTGCTGAATCGCATTTTTGTTTACATTAAGTGTTTATTCTACCATTTTTTTTAATGTGAATATGATATGAATTAGTGTATTTGTCTATTCTACTGTCCGTTTGTCTGCCTCCAGCGTCCGTAAATATTTTAAGAATTTTTTATTTTTACTTTCTTTTATATTCAATAGAAGAAAGTATTGGATTCGTAAAAATTTTCGACTTCCGGTTTTCGACGGATTTACACGTTTTGAGAGATCTAGAACTCGATTTGACTATTTTTTAAAAATGTCTGTCTGTGTGTGTGACAAAAATTTTGTGGCAACTGTATCTCCGGAATGACTGCTCAGAATTGCATATAAATTTACATGTAGATGCACTTTAAGCAAAATTAGTGCCTATCAACTTTTGGTGTCAACTGCTCAACAGGTGGCGCTTCTATACAGCGATTTCCACAATTTAAGGGGAAGCTATATCTCAGGCTCTATTGTGTATAATCAAACAAAACATGATATATGTGAAGACCATTATGAGACATTATGCTGATTCAATTTGGATGGTTATCGGCCAGTAGGTGGCGCTGCTATACTGAAAATTTCCTCGATAAAGGGAAAACTATATCTCAACTTCTATGGCATATAACTGTACAAAACTTGATATGTGAGATAACATTTTTATGAATCACATTTAAATAACTTCATCAAAAAATCATAAAGAAATTTGAATTTATTGTTTATATGCTAAGAAAAGTTTTGTATAAACTATACTATGCTTAACCTTCAGATTTACAGGGCTAAGCAAAAATATTTCGATACATTAACGGGCGCAAATAGGAAATTAAGAGCAGCATTTCTGTTTGTGTTAAGCATTTTTAACACTTTCCAATAATGTTTCAGAGTGATTATGAATTCAATTAATCTATATGTCTGTCTTTCTGTCTGTCCATTGTGTGATAATATAGACAAAGGACATAGATTATTATACGATACAATGAGTACGTACAGTTGGAAAGTGTTGATAACCAGTGTGTACCTCATGATTTTTTGTTTTAGTTTTAAAATGTGTAATGCTTAATTAAATTTTCAAAAACTTAAATAAAATCATAAAAGGGCAATAATGTACATTTTCGCATGTGATTCATTAAACTTTATATGGTTACAGATCACCGTTCCCTCAAATAACGGATTAATCTACAGCATGCATACCTATTTTTGCGACAGGTTACTTTTGAAGCAAACTATAGCCAGTGCTAAATGTGGATAAAGTGTGGAGGAAAATTGAAGAGTTCATTTTTTTATTTATTAATTTATTTTTAAATATATTATACATTTCCGCTAAAGGCATGTATGCTAAAACGATTTTTGCCAGGGTCAAATATGTTCTTTCACCCTATTCTAAAAATGGAGAAGTAATTTAAGTTCGTTTTCTTCAGTCGGTGACGTGCCCTTAGCGACCGTGGCCTTAGCGGAACGTGCCCTTAGCGGAATGGGATGAAAGAGAAGAAGGAGGAATAGAAGAAGCCGTGCCCTTAGCGGAAATAAGAAGGTGTGCGAGTAGCAGACTGAAATATGTTATTCAGATGCACAAAAGAATGCTTTCTATATAATGTAGTATGATTAGCATTAGATTTACAGAGTCACACAAAAATATTCAGTTACACTGAGGGGTTATTATTGGAAATTTGCTGAATTGGATGAAAGAGAAGGAGGAATAGAAGAAGCCGTGCCCTTAGCGGAAATAAGGTGTGCGAGTAGCAGACTGAAATATGTTATTCAGATGCACAAAAGAATGCTTTCTATATAATGTAGTATGATTAGCATTAGATTTACAGAGTCACACAAAAATATTCAGTTACACTGAGGGGTTATTATTGGAAATTGGATGAATTGGATGAAAGAGAAGAAGGAGGAATAGAAGAAGCCGTGCCCTTAGCGGAAATAAGAAGGTGTGCGAGTAGCAGACTGAAATATGTTATTCAGATGCACAAAAGAATGCTTTCTATATAATGTAGTATGATTAGCATTAGATTTACAGAGTCACACAAAAATATTCAGTTACACTGAGGGGTTATTATTGAAAATTGGATGAATTGGATGAAAGAGAAGAAGGAGGAATAGAAGAAGACGTGCCCTTAGCGGAAATAAGAAGGTGTGAGTAACAGACTGAAATATGTTATTCAGATGCACAAAAGAATGCTTTCTATAGAATGTAGTATGATTAGCATTAGATTTACAGAGTCACACAAAAATATTCAGTTACACTGAGGGGTTATTATTGGAAATTTGCTGAATTGCATTTTCGTTTACATTAAGCGTATTCATAAACGTGAATCATATTCACATTTTAAAAAATGGTAGAATAATTCTACCATTTTTTTAAATTATATAATTTGTCTACTCTACTGTCCGTTTGTCCGCCTCTGGCATCCGTAAACATTTTAAGAATTTTTTATTTTTATTTTCTTCTATATTCAATAGAAGAAAGTATTGATTTTGTAAAAATATCAACTTCCGGTTTTCGACGGATTTACACGTTTTGAGAGATCCAGAACACGATTTGACTGTTTTTAGAAAATGTCTGTCTGTGTGTGTGTGTGACAAAAATTTTGTGGTAACTGTATCTTCGGAACTACTGCTCAGAATTGCATATAAATTTACATGTTGATGTACCTTGAGCTAAATTAGTGCCTATCCACTTTTGGTGCCAAGCACTCAACAGGTGACACTGCTATACAGCGATTTGCACAATTCAAGGGGAAGCTGTATCTCAGGTTCTATTACGTATAATCAATCAAAACTTGATATAATTGAAGGCCATTGTGAGACATTATGCTGATTCAATTTGAATGTTTATAGACCGACAGGTAGCGCTGCTATACAGCGATTTCTGCAATTTAAGGGAAAGCAAATAGGAAATTAAGAGCAACATTTTTGTTTGCGTTAAGCATTTTTAATACTTTCCAACAATGTTTCAGAGTGATTATGAATTCAGTTAGCCTATATGTCTGTTTTTCTGTCTGTCCATTGTGTAATAATATAGTTAGAGATAGAACATAGAATGTTATACGATATAACGAGTACGTACAGTTGGAAAGTGTTGATAATCAAAATCTACCTCATGATTTTTCGTTTTTGTTTTAGTTTTAAAAGGTGTAAAGCTTAATTAGATTTCCAAAAACTTAAATAAAATCATAAGATGACAATAATGTACGTTTTCGTATGGAGCAGTGTGATTTGTTAAACTTTATATTGTTACAGATCACCGTTCCCTCAAATAATGGTTTAATCTACAGCATGCATACCTATTTTTGCGACAGGTTACTTCTGAAGCAAAATGTAGTCAGTGCTAAATGTGGATAAAGTGTGGAGGAAAATTGAAGAGTTCGTTTTTTTTTTATGTATTAATTAATTTTTTAATTTATTATACATTTCCGCTAAAGGCACGTATGCTCAAAGCATGCCACCGAGGGGGGATAACATTTCCGCTAAGGACACGGGTTTATGGATTTTCTGCTAAGGGCACGGCACCCTTCAGTCAGGATATGAGCAGTTTAATTTAGCAGTTTAAAAAAAAAAAAAAAAAAAAAAAAAAAATGCTGGGCTTTAAAAAAATAAATAAAACTAAAACTTACTTTATATGACTAGATTTTGAAACAAAAACGACTTACAGTATAGTATTTCTTTAAAAGTACATTCTAAAGAATCATTTCACATCAAAAAGATTGCTTTTGTAAATTATGCGACTAAAAACTTACTCTGACCAGTTTCCATTTATATCTCGTAGTGTATCTGAAGAACTTTGTAGCGTCCAGTAAACCAATAAATTAAGTTATCCGCACTTCAGACTGCAGAAAAGAAAGCTTATGCGTCTGACTAGGTTGTGTCGTGTGCAGTATAAAGATACTGAAATAGGCTTTAAACAAATACTTTTCATAGACTGTATGTGAACACGATAGTTTCTAAGCGTTTTGTTCGAATGAACTGAAAGTGACAGGTCACCGTAGACAGACTGCCGAATGGAAGTCATTATTTATTTAAACGATGTTGAGAGAATGTTAGAAAGGCATAACACAATTGAGAATGCAATTTCAACAGTTTTTAGTTATATACCCTTGTGGCTGTACATCAGCCAGATTCTCTCTTTTTTTTTCTTTCCATGTTATCCAATGGGATTTTCGTTGCTTCGTTTTATAAGTCATTGAAAAATGAAGTTTTTCGAATTTCATTTTTTAAGTGCTACCCTTTGAAATAGGTCGCCCTTTAGACGAGTGAGCATTTTTTTTAAAAAATAAAACTGAATATTTGATTAAGGGTCCAATCCTACAGTCCTGAATTTACTTAATTAAATAAAATATTTAATTATTTTTTTTCAAAAAATTGCCCCCTAAGCTAAAAGGCAAAGAGTAATCTTAAAAAAAAAAATAGAATTTGAAAACCTTTATTTTTTTGAATGCGATATCCTTATAAAACGAAACAACAAAAGTCCCATTGGATTACATGGGAAGGGAGAAAGAGAGAATCTGACTGATGTACAGCCTTAAGTAGTGTTTCCCTGTAATCTGGCCATTCATACTAATCATACCCTATTCTATAGAAAACAAGATTTCGTGCCTACCAATAATACACACCTTAATTTCATTATGTTTTGTGCTGTACAAATTATAGTAATAGCTCTTATAGAACGTCTCCTCTGTTCAAATAGTGTAGCGACATTCATAAAATGCTTAAGGCTGTGTTAAAATTTTATTTCAAACTATTCGAGGAATTGCACTCTCTCAAACTTTTTCCACTTATTTTGGGTGACCCTGTGTAGCACATTCCATGTGAAATCTACTGCGCATCCTAGTGTACTTGAGTTGAGCAAAATAAGAAATAGGTCATCACTCATTGCTCCTTTTTATATTCTGGAGTGAAAGACACTTTTTCAATGAGAGTAGTCTTAAATGCATCACCAAGGAATTTCACACAGAGAATATGTCCCTGTACACTCGGTGAACAGTTGCAAGTAGCCTCTCCTTATGATACAGATTTAGATAACTTCAATGTGTGTGAAAAAAATAACCTCCGTTCCATGGGAAATGAAAAGTAAGACGATACTCTCCTTTTTAACCCTTCACTTAAGGCCCTATCACGCGAGAGGTTTTCGCGCAATACAGCAGCGTATGGAGAAGATTCGAGGTCAGCGGGTAGCCAACTTTTTCGACCATGGCTAGGCTGACCAGATCAAAGTAACTTTATAACAGAGAAGCGTTAAAAATGGCTACAATTATCCAATTATGGATGCATTTTTTTTTTTCTAATAAATAAGAACTAAAAATAAAATATTATTGATTAATGATTTACTTTCTACAATTTTTTAAAATTTAGAAAAATGCCTTAAGAATAAAAGAAGCCCCCATTTGTCTCCAGAAAATGGGGACATTGGGTCAGCATAACCATGGCTCAAAAAAGTTCATCATGTTACGTTGTGTAAAACGTTGGGCGAAATATCTCGTGTGACACGGCCATTAGAGAGTGAATGATCGATGATTAACTTTTTTTTTTTATATACCATTTCCTTGAGGTGTCCTCTGATACCAACCCGTCTACTTTTGTTATTGTTTATATCATTGCGAGTCTGATTCTGAAACAAAATTGTGTATGTTACATTATGTAGCCGCGTGTGATGGATTGACTTTTTTATTTTTCAGGCGAACGCCCTGAGGCATGTGATCTCCCAGACGGCGGGCTACACGGATGGGACGACGGGAGCCCTCTATCATGAGACGGGCAACATGCACCAGGTAACAACTGCTGCTTTCTTTTGTCTGTTCACTAAAGCTGCCTTCAAACTCTGGCAACTAAGTGCGGCTCTGTTGATATTTCTTTGATGTGGTTTAGGAGATCGACGCTTGCTGCAATCAAAGCTCACAAACCTCCTAGTGCGATAATTGCATAAGAAGGGGGTCTCTTTTGTAAAAGAGCAATAAAAAGTAATGTCCTTCATTGTAAATGTGTGCAAAATTTCAAGGGTCACTTTCGGACAATGGATAATTTATGACTTTTGAAGTTCTGTAATGATGCCAGAGTTTGAAGGAAGCTCAAAACTGTATCGTATGTGCCTTGCCCCCCCCCCCCCCCCCCAAAAAAAAAAAAAAAAAAAAAAAAAAAAATTAGAATCTATCTAAGCGTGTGGACAGAAAAGACAAGGCAGTAATCTATTGGGGGGGGGGGAGATGAATCTGATTTAAAACGCGTTTAGTTCCAATGTAGCAGTCTCGCAACTTACGCTGATTCGGCACAGTTATTACCCGATTCTGTAAAATAAATCTCCTCCTCCATTCAAAAATACATTCCATATCCTCTTCTATTAATTAACCTAATCCTTCCGACTCTGTCACTCTTTGTTCTTTTGAAAGGGCCGCTCTTTTGTAACACGATCGATTGGATGACATAAACCTGGCGGAGACCTTGATAGGGCCTTTTTTTTTTTTTTTTGCATACCGAACAGTCGTGGAAATCGAAATCAAAAGAGTGCAGTTCAAAAAACTTGATATTTTGAAAAGCGTCGATTTATTTTTGAATGAATGACAAGAATTCCATAGTGCAGGGAACATCCTTTCCTCATGAGATTTTTGTTGCTTTTCTGTTATAAGGACGTCTCACTCAAAAATGAAGTTCTTTGAACAATTAAAAATAAATATTTCTTTTACAGATTGAAAAGTTAACTGAATGAAATAAAATATTTTAATTTATTTCTCGCTGAGCTGTTCAAAGAGTGTAGTTTTAAGTTTCCTATTTCAATGCGATATCAACAGGTAAGATGCAAAATCCTATGGGATATAGGATTCCATAGGAAGGGGGAAAATGGGGAATTAAAGGCAGCCTTAAGAGCGGACATGTCATTCTATGGGAGAATTTGTTTCCATAATGACTCATTACCTAACGAATATTTTTCACATTTAGAAAATTCATAAATGTTAAATGAGTATTTGTAATTGATTTTTTAAATTTTAGAATTTCATTTTGCGACTAGAAAATGGGGAAAATGCACTTTGTGAAAAACTGCATTTTTGAACTCGAAATAAAAATGTAAAATTTTTTTGACAGTGAGTATTCATTTGAACGGTTATGAATTTTCTGACTGGGAAAACAGAATTAAAAAACATACATTGGGTAATGAAACATAGTGGACACAAATTTTCCCGTAGAATAACGGCCCACCAGCGGCCGAGCGCTCAAGGCGTCGGGTTCGATGCCAGGTCGCGCTCCTCGGCCTAACCATTCGGAGTTTTCCGTGGTTTTCTCCGAAATTTGTGTAAATACGGGCAAAGACCTCTTAGAAAGACCTCCACGGAGGGCACTCCACCTCAGGCCTAGGACCCAAGTGCAATCAGTCGACCTTAAACCCTACAACCCAACCCAACCCAGCCTAGGGATGTGGGTTTTCCGAAAAATTTTCAGTCTCTAAATTATGAAGATTTTGTAAAATAAATTAAAACTCAAGCAGCAAAAGATACGGAATTAGCAAAATTTGAACAATACACATATCAGTGTAGAAGAATTTATTTGCCTATGATTATTGTCATGTCCATAATTGTCATCACGACTTTTCGAACCTATAGAGTAAAACTGAAAATAAAAATTTCACAATTTTTTTCTTTGCAGCACAATACCTATTTGCATGCATTTTCAGTTAATTTGGATAAGATGACACAAAGTAAACATTTCCATATATTTTACTTACAGTTTTGGATAGCGTGACGCAAAAGATAGACTAATTCATTGAAATAAATACATTTCAGTACATAATATAAGCTTAACGAAAGTGATATATTTGACAGTGTATTTGAAAGTTAAAAGCAATATTTAAATGTGCAAATAGACTTTAATATGCAAAACAAAATAATTGCAGTGAAATTTAAAAACAAATCATTTCATGTAACACCACTGCGTTGCTGGAATTTCATATCATTTCTTTTAAAATACATATTTTCATATTAAAACAGATGTGAATGAAAAGGTATCGGTGAGTAAATGCTATATATTATTTTATGTTGAAAATAACGTTTACACTGTAAATATAAATAAAAGGAAAAAGCAAATTCAAATAAGAAAATCTATGTATATTTTAATTAATAGCAAAGCGTCACTGAAAATTTGATGATATTATTTTTAAGACCCGTATTTCTAATTCTTATAACCATAAAGTACTGTGCTGCGTCACAAATTTTAGCCCGTTAAGGGTTTTTTGTATTGATATTATTACATTTTAGGGGTTAATGATCAAAACGTAAAATTAAAGGAACATGGTAATGAGTTATAACACTGCATAAAAAGTGCAGTTTCATAGGTCATACTCGAACAAAATAACAAACTAAATGAAATTTCAAAATTTTATAAAAAGTGATAAATAAAAAACTTTAAGAAAGTATATTTTTTGAGGTATGGAAACACGCAACATTATACAAAGGCATAATATAGTACATTTTAAAAATGACAAAAATTTTTACAAATAAAAAAATAAATAAAAATATTTTTTATTTCATTCAATATTCAATTTCTTATACATCTCATTGGTTCAACTGTTTTTCAGATAGTTCAACAGAAAATTTAAAATAAATATTTGTGTACGATAGTTTTGGTTAGATGATAAGAAAAATTTAACACAACTTTTGAAATGGTCAATCGATTGAACAAGAGATAAATATTTTGTTATTTTTAAATTGTAGATGCATAAAGTTAAATGTTGTAAGGATATGACAGTAATTTTCCAAAATACCTAGCACCATAGGGGTAGGGTTCAGATCCTCCCTTGGAAACTCTGATAATTCTAAAAAAGATGCTTAATCAATTTGAGGGCGATTTCGTTTGGTTTAAAATTAATTCAGCTCGGGAAAATAGGACGTGGGTTACCAGTTAAGATCCCTTTGAAATTTTAATCGGGAAATCGCTTTTTAGAAAATGTTTTCTAAAAAACATTCATTATTAAAATGTTATTCATCTAGTTTTACTCTATCTAATTAAACATCCTGTCCATAGTCCCCACATTCTTCCTAGTATTTCGGAATCACTTTAGAATTCCTAAAAATGTTCTAAAACGTACTGCACGGATTTTGGACTTTGCCTCATTTTCGAAAATTGGGTTATCGGGGTATAAAGTGTACATGAGAGATCTAACTTTAAAATTTTAAATGAAAAGGATTTTTTAGCACCTTGAGAAATCTTCTAAATATAACCACTTAAAATGTTTCCAGCGATACTAAGGTTGGTTGGTTGTAGGTTTTAAGGATAATTGACTGCGCTAGGGTCCTAGGCCTTATAAGTTCAGTGCCCCCCGTGAGGTCTTTCTAAGGGGTCGTAGCCCGTATTTACGCGAGTTTCGGAGAAAAACACTGAAGGAACGGTTAGGTCAAAGAGTGCGAGATGGGATCGAATCCGGCACTTCCCATCCTCCTGTTTTTGAGCGCAGAACCCGCTCGTGGGGCATTTTTTAAGAAGCTTATAAATATATATATATATATATTCTAAAAGTCCCATCTTCCTTCCCAAATCTATCGGAAACGCCTTGGAAGTTTTGAAAACTGTAAAAAACGTGGCTATTAAATATGAGTCTAAGTAGAACTTTAAATAAGCTCTTAATCCCCCTAATCACCCTCCTATTTGAAATTTTAATGTTTGCCTCCTAAGGTTTCTCCTATCTCAATTCAGCTTCAATTTCTTTCTTTTTTTAAATAAACCAAACGAGATCAAACGACGTGATCCTGAAATAGGAACATAATGGAGACTATTTTCAGTATATTTAATTAAAAAAAAAAAAAAAGGCAAACAACATATAATACAAAAAAAATTTGTTTGTAAAAGACATTTCCGACAAACTAAAAAAGAACTTCATTTGTTTAAAATTTCAAAGATGTGCCTTTCGTCCCTCCCCCCCCCCCCCCCCTGTTTTTACAGTTCGAATTTCCAAACAAAACAAAAATCTTTCAAACTGAATAAGTCCCCCCCCCATTTTTTTTTACAGTTTTAAAATTTCGAAGGTGTTCTCGAGACACGGGGGACGACTTTAAAAGAAAAATTTTTTTTCTTATTTTCCTAACGAATAATTATTGAGAAAAACATTTTGTGTTAAAATTTTGTTTTGGTCTTTCCATCAAACTAACAGAGATTCCCTCTTCCTCCACCCAAATTCCACATTTATAAAATTAAAATTTGCCCATCACTGAGTCCTCGTGCCCCTCTCCCTTCCCCTACCATACACATTTGTTTTCTTCTTAACTAAACAAAATTCCGTAAAAATTGTCGTAGACGCGTTTTACAGTTTTTAGAAATTCCGAAAATTACTAGATAAAAACAAACTGAATATTCCGTATTCGAACTGTTGGGTGAGATTTTGTATGAACTTTGAAAACACACTTTTCTAAAATCGATGAAATTAAATTAATATAAAAATTCTACAGAACAACTTGATTAGTTTTTCATATAATACAAAATGAGTTTAAATCAGTTTGATTTAAAGTTGTTTTCGTAAAGAATTGCCTTTACGATTTTTATAATATAATGCAAACTCAAGTTACTGTAACAATGTTTGTGTTAACAGTAATTATTAAGCCAAGGAAAAATCATTTCATTTAGTATAAGTATTAATCATTATTATTGCCACACGGCTTTTAAGTTTTTATGCTGATTAATAGATTAGTTTTACAAAGTGAAAACAATTATTTATTATAATTTTACTTATTTTTTTTTTGTGTTTAATTAAAAACTTAAAATTGCCTCAGTTTACCTTCAGCAGTTTACCTCGTAACACTTTTAAGATTTTATGGATATTGTATAGGAAGGCTATATTCAAAAACAAACAAGTACTTACACAACTTTCAGAACAATATGTTGTATCAAATAATGAATAACAGAGGTTTTTAAAAAATAAATGATTGTTAAAAAAGAAAAAAATACCAATTTGTAATGGAAATAAACATCCTTGAATCCTATTTGAACCTCTATGTCATTTAAAATTTGAATGATATCATTCACCGAAAAAATTTTCCTCAAAATTTTATGCCATATTTTTAGAGTAGTGTGTACAATATTTACAGTGTTGTTATTAATTTCGAATTTAAAAGTTGCAGATGCATGGTAATTTCATTTTATATCACTATTATATTCATGCCACCTCCCTACTGTTAAATTTAAGAAAGAAAGAAAGAAACGTGAATAAATATTTAGGTATAGATTTGATTTAAAAGAGAAAAATAAATAACAATAGAAAAATCTTTAAAAAGTGAAATTTTTATACTGGTAAATATTTAAGTAGTATAGTTTGTTAGGAATTTAACCTTAAAAAATCTTAATCTATTCAAAATTTTATTATAGCTTAATATTTTGTAATATATATAGAAATTTAATGAGCAAATTAATTATTTTCAAATTCTGTTTTAAGGATTTTTTCAATCCATAGTTTATTTATCACCTAATTTTGAAAAAATTACAAATATTTGCATATTATGATATTTTTTGTCATTTTTATGATAATAAAGAAAAAAAATTTTGTTGTTGCAATCACTTTTTAAAGTAAAACCAATTTTGAAAGTTAACAACGTATAACATGAAAACAATGTAAATTCAATGAATATTTTTGATAAACAAATATAATATAAAATACAAGTACCTAAATAAATAACTCATTTAATATATATATTAAAGAAAGAAATATATATATATATATATATATTTGTGTGTGTGTGTGTTTATTTTTGACGCAAATTTCCCAATAGAGGGAGCCAAAACGATTATTTGAGATTCAGTATTTCAGATGTAATAGAAGTCTGTATTCATCCGCGAACATGCCGCATCACCACATTTTCACCAAAGAAAAGCATGCAGTTGGCGTAGTAATATAGTTTCATTTTTAAAATAAATTATATAAAAAACAAGAGTTTTCCTGAAAAAAAAAGGAAACGTTACTGGATTTAAAAGGATTCCATTAACAACATAAATTAATTAAAAGAAAATCTTTCGTGCCGCTTTAGAGATATTTTTCATGATTTTAGACCATTACAAACTTACACCATCGTTTTTCCCCATTCGGCTTTAAATTGAGATTTCATATCTCAAAACGTACCGCATGTTGATATGTAAAAATTTTAGGATAGATTGAAGACCGAAGATAAAAGACTATTTTGAAAAGATCAAAACAAAATATCGCATATTTGCTGATATATTAAGTGTCAGCTTTTACAAATCTCTTTGATGTCAAACTAGCCGTATATATGAGTTCGCAGCTTTCCGTTTGTCCTCCCTGTTGCGTCACTCAAAAAACTGCCGTGTTTCATGATTAGTTTCAGACACATATAGTGAGAAAAATTCTGACCATTGTTTGCAGTAGTCGGGTAATGGAAGTAAACATTTTTGACTGCATTCTTTAATCTTTCTATCTTTATCTCAACAGTACGGCTGCTCATACCTGTTGAAGAAAAAGTTTCAGTCTCCCTCATTCTTCATGTTCTGTTAATTTATCTTCACAAAGATTACTATGGCAAATTTAAAATTGAAGTGTTATCACAAGCATAGTAATTGCAATAACATTTAACCTTATATATGTGTGTATATCTGTATATATATATAAATTACGTGTCACGATGTTTGTCCGGGGTAAACTCCTAAACTAAGGAACAGATTTTAATGAAATTTTGCACACTGTGTGCAGTTTGGTCCAACTTGAGAGATAGGATAGCTTTTATCTCAATTTATTGTCACAATATTGTTTTATTGCAATTATTTGTTAATTATAGACCTTTATTAAAGTTGCTCCGAAATATCTGTGAGTTCCATTAATTTAATTGTTGCCAAAAAAAAAAAAAAAAAAAATACGAGTTCATTTTCTTTCGACATAAAAATAAATACATTTAATCAAACGTGAACGTTAAAAAATTATAAAAAGTTAAATTATGCATCTCACGAAAATTGACGTCATAATCAATTTAAAGATTTTATACACATTGATAGAGTGCTAATGTAGTTCTATCATAGATATAGTAATATATATAGATCTCTCATCCCCATGTTATCGTACAAACATTTTTGATGCCAAAAAAAAAAAAAAATAAATAAATAAATAAAAGCTTTGGAAACAGCCATTAAGTGGTATTGAAAAAAAAAAAAAAAGAAAAAAAAAGAAAAATGAATTTGAAACTGTATCTGGAGACTTCCATTCCCCTTTAGCAAACAAATTATTCATAAATTTTATTTGCTAAAATATTAGTATGTATTCCCGTGTGTATTCACTCGGGGAAAGACGGCCATATTTTGGTAAAAACTTCGTCTTTTCCCAAATGAAAAAGAATAATTTTTTTCTCCCCAATGATCACTCTATTCTATATATGCTATACTATATCTATGAGTTCTATACGCAAGCGAAGTGTGACTCACTGACCGTCTGTGCAGCCAAGAAAAAGATTTCCTATGTTAATTGCCCACTGGATTTTTTGTAAGAAATTATTAAAAATCGAGGAAATTTATTTCCCGATTTTAATCCTTATAATTTGGGTATAGATACGTATTAGTTATCGCGGGTGTTAGATACGAAGTATTGTTTCATATTATTCATTACTCTTTTAATATAAGTTGTTAAAATAACCATGATTTTTGAAAGGAATTAAATATTTTCGCCAGATAATTTGGCGATATTCTTTTTTTTTTTCGCCAAGGATGACAGAAATGAAATCTATTCCGCTGCAAAATATTAGTATCTTCCATCAGATATTTTATTTAGACATTTGAAAACAAATTTGACTTCAAACTATGATAGAATATTTATCATTTTCCTTTTAATTAGTATATTATTAGTATATTAAAATTTAAAAGCATGGTATATAAAAAGTTTTTTTTTTTATTTTTTTAATCTTATAATTATTCTTATCTTAATCCTCAATGTTTCCCATCTTTATTAACTTGAATTTACTATTAAAATTTTAACATACTCAAAAACTTCTCATCACTTCGTTAAAATACACTAAACTTTTCCAAAATCTTTTTCTATTTAAAATGATACATGTATTTACTTTAAATGTCCAATATTTCATAAGATTTCCAATTTTAAAGTTTTAAAATATTTATCAAATTTACTTATTTGTCTGGTTTAGCCTTATTGTTTTCCTTTTTATAACTACAGCCAGGGCCCGACTAAGGAATTTTTGTGCCCAGGGCACTTTCAATTTTTCGTGCCCCCTTAGAAAGGATGTAAGTGTGAAAACTATCAGTGGCATAGTGATCAGAATGGGGGAGCAAGAAAGTATCCTGCCCCCCCCCCCACACACACACACACTTTAATTTATTTCTATCTTGACACAATTTTTAACAGACAAATGTACTGACTAACAAAAAATATTTGGTTGAAAGATGACTCTCTTTCTGTTTATGGCCCGAAAGATAAGTCAAATTATTTTTCACAACAAATTTTAATTTAAATTTTATTAATATGAATGATACTGGAAATTTAGAGGCGTTAAACCAGATATTTTTAACTTTTAATAAAATTTTGTGCCCCTCAAAAATTTCGTGCCCAGGGCACGAGCCCCGAGTGCTCGTGCGATAATCAGGCACTGACTACAGCTGTTGCCCTCTTTAAAATATTTAAAATGATGAGGTCATTTTATAGTAAAATTATCCATTATAGCATATATTATATTTCACTCCTCCATAAAAATTGATTTTAAAATCGTCTGTTTCTTTTATACTTTTATTTTAATAGAATTTTAATAGAATTTAATTTATATATTAGTCATTTTAGCACTTTTATCCAAAGTAGCATTAGAAATAATCTATATCACTTCTCCATTAAAATTTATAGGACCCTACAATAAAATTAATTTGTGCTTAATATCAACACTACGAAAATTTTTATCAATCGCTTCCAAATTTTGACCTAAGTTTCAAATCTCAACCCTGTGGGTTTTTACATCGGCTACAACGTTTTCGTCTTTGTTCGTAAACAATAATTTGACTGTACTAAATAGTTTACAGCCGTATAATTCAACGTATAACTTAGTCACAGCAACGCGTGGCCGGGTCTGCTAGTTTATTTATATTTTAAAAATTACCCTGAAGTTTTTTCTCGAGTACTATTTTTTTCCCTCCAGTAATTCTACAGTGTTTACAAATCATGTTTAGTGCGTTATTACTTAGCGCTGAACTTTAAGAATATTTAAACTTGAATACTAGAACTGAAATAACATTAAAATTCCTTTCTTTTCTTTTTCCAAACTTTTGTACTTGCTTTGTTTTTTTTTACTCACAAGGAAACATTCGAAAGGTGTCGTCTTCAAAAAATATTGAAAAAAAATATATGTCATTCTACTCTTCATAAAACACCAGAAAGTGAAAAAATTATCGGCTGAAATGAATTACAGCGACCACAAAAAATTATCAAAATTAAGCATTTTTGGTGGATTTAGCACTGTTAGGCGATAAGTTCGCTGGCACGGAGGAAATTGCCGTGTACGAACAGAACCGTGTTTTGCTTCTCCGCCAAGTACTCGAAATCAATCGCCAAATATGCTTAATTTTGATAATTTTTTGTGGTCGCTGTCATTCATTTTAGCCGATATTTTTTTTTCACTTTCTGGTGTTTTATGAAGAGTAGAATCACATATTTTTTTCAATATTTTTTGAAGACGACACTTTTGAATGTTTCCTTGTCAGACTGCGTAGAGTAGTACAGTAACCTTCTCATTGGAATAAAAAGACAGGGAGTATTTTTTCACGGAGAGCACGTAAACTTCTCACAGATGACTCAAAAGTGTCCTGGCGACATGTGGAAAGGATCGTACTGGCTTGCCTTTCAGTACCCGTTTGTTGCGCACTTTATGCCAAGATACGCAACGGCCCACAAATGCTTTCAATCAGCGATCAAAGCATTCTCGCCCGCAATCTGGAAATTGCCTAGGACAAAACACTTCTACATGACTCGATACACTTTTCTGTGTTACTCCTATGTTACTAAAGTTGCGCATACACATAATTTTACGTATTCATGCGTCACACCTAAAGGATGAACCTACGTTAAGGTGACCCTATTTTCAAAGACTGATATGAAAATAAATGAGAGTAGTGACCCCGAATCAATGGAAATTTCGAGGACATTGGAAATTATTATAACAGGGCAATACGTACATGCATTGTTTAAAAAATATATATTTCTGATATATTCATTACAGAATGTACTGAAACACCCTTATATAAAAAATTTTGTTAAACCTGGGAATGTTTATGCTTCTAAATTATAATAGTTAAATCTATAAAAATACAATTACATATTATTGTGATGGGTGAGAATACAAAATGAGAGTGAGTATTTCAATTTAATCTTCAAATTTCCCACTCCGAGAAATGATTCCCGTCCTTCGTTTTCCACCCATTAAATTTGTGGTGATCCTAATAAATTTGGTTATTTCTAATAAAATTTCACAAAACAAGTTTTTTCTTCATTTCACACAAATCAAGCAAGATAAGAATCCATAAGCTGCGCACAATTCGTGCACTGCTTATGAAACACATTTCACCCTCTTTATTAGTTCACAAACTTGTGCACGATTTCGATGACAAATAGATATTTTAATTTGATTAGTCCAAAATTTCTTGGAGACAAAAAATAAAAATTTTCATAATTCTTGAGCAGTCCTCGTGAACGTATCATCACCTTAACCAAACGTTTCCCTGTTTCTAAAGGGAACAAAAAATTTCTAATAAGAAATGTTCATTGGAGGCTATATATATATATATATATATATATATATATATATATATATATACATATATATATATTATTTATTTATTTATTTTTTTTTTTTTTTTTTTTTTTAGAGACAACATTTTAGATTTCAAAATACTTTAATTAAATTTCTTTTTGCAGCCTCCCGAACTTCATCCGTAGTCCAGCCGAAGACTGACTGTTCTGCCCTTTCTTATACACTCGTGTACATAAAGACATTTCTTCCCTCACGAAAGAGAGATGTGACAAAACAAACTTCGTGCCATAAGAGAAAGACTGCTGTTGTGTGGCCGACACCTCCAACTGCTCCGTTCATCATCTTCGATGTCGTCCATCTTTGTTATACAACACTCAGCTTTTTATTTCTTTTTCTACTGACGACGAGGACACTGGATGCCAGGCAACGGGTACTTCCCACGTTGCACATCTTTTTCCTGAGGACGTCTCGAGGAGACGATGTGTGATCCACTATTAGAATCCGTCCTCTTTCTGTTCGTGAACCCTTTAATCTCCGCGTTGAACTGAGTGAAATTTCAAGAAGTATCAAAAGCAGTTCGTCTTTCGTTTTAATTACATTGTACTTATCTAATATTTGTTAGAGGTTAATTATTTATTTCATGATACCTTTTCTTATGCGCCTGATGAATGATCGCACTTGATTTTTTAAACCCTAAACAGTGTTTGCCTGTTTTTGCAATGCACTGTGCGTTGAACTTTATTCATCAACAGTAATTAGTTGCATTTTCCTTCCAAGCCCTGGATGAAATTTCCTTACGTTTCATTGCCGCTGTGACGACTCTTTTTTTTTTTTTTTTTCCTCCCCTCTTAAATTACAGTTTTACTATATATTTGTTTTCGTTCCAATCTTGATATAATAATGGTAGTTTAACCAAAAATAAATAAATAAATAAATAAATAACTGCAACTTTGTATGTGTGTGTGAAATTAATGTGTGGATATGTTTCTGTGAACAAAGAATTGTTGCCTAGATTGAAAGAAACAGTCTTTGTGCTGGGCTAACTAGTTTCTTTTTGAACGAAAAGGTAGAAATATTTATATTCCTATGGAGCAGCAAAAAGTATCAAAGACGAAAAAAAAAAAAAATAAAAAAAAAAAATAAATTTTTGAAAAGAGTCTATATTGTAACGTCACAGCTACAAACATCTATTAAAAAGATTAATAAGCAAAATGTAATCCATGGTCTGGAACGAAAAGAATAAATAAATAAAAATAATGTAGTTTCTTTTATTTTTTGGAAGGTTTTTTTTTTTATTATTATTGGAAGAAACAAAACATAAAATCGGAGATTATAAGTATCTGTTATAAGCTAAAAGTGAACGTTAGCTCTTTTTTTCTCCCTGTCAGTTTTACATTAAAATTGAAGGGGGAAATTCCAGCTATACTTTTTTTTTAATTTCTCTCCTGAACAAATATTTCATCAAAGGGTGTTGCGAAATTTTTAATATTAATTTATGCCAAAAACTTGTCATTTTCGCAAGCCTCGTTTTCAAAAGCGGAAAAAAATATTCTTTTTTCATTGTGTAAGAGTTTTCTTTGGTGACGCGGACTTTCTCTGAAAAATCCCATTCGATAACAACCAGTTGCATGCCATCCAGTGTCTGAGACGTTCAAAAACTGTTGTACAGATCTCTCCCGATATACTCGAGGGAAACGAAGTGGGTGATCGTACCCCTTCATTTTGTACAGTGAGAAATATCAAATCGAAGAAGAATCCCCTCCCCTCCGAACTTTGTACAGACAACCCCCCATCATCCCAGCCCCTTCGTTTTGTTTTATCTCATCCTCATGGGCTTTGTAGTATATACTTCTGTGAATATTCCATCAAAAAAACTGAAAATAAATATTTTGAATTTTTAAAGACATGTGTCTCTTTCTTTTTTTTTTCAATCTTACTTTAAAGAAAATTTTTGAATGCAGAACTCTATATTTATTTAGCGAGCACCTACAGGATAGGTCAAGAGTTGTTATACATTAAAACCAGAATAAACTACTACGTCAGAAACGCCAAAGAAAAATTATTGAGGTGCATACAGCTGTTTCGGTAGCCTAAAGCATACCGTCTTCAGTGCAAAAAGAATTCTGAATCTGGAGAAGTGCTCGTATATATAGAAGAGGGACCGGATTTAGTTCAACCAATAGGATTACGGAAGAGGTGGGGAGTGTGGCCAATAGGAATTAAGGAATGTGAAGCTGTGTAAACAGTAGAAAAATTAAGGAAATGTGGACTGAATGTAAAATTTCGAACAATCAGACAAATAAGGAACAGCGAAATCACAATTTACAAGGTTTTTGAAATTTTTATAAATATGAAAAGCTTCAAAGAAATCGAGTTCATGAATGGATTTAGGTCTGCAAATTATTTTAGCTGAATTAAATTTAAAATTATGATTTTCCTCCCAGCAATGTTTAGAAATAGCCGATTTATTGGTTTCTTGTTTGCGGACGTAATTCATATGTTCTTTTAGACGAAATTTAAGACTGCGTTTAGTTTGGCCAATATATGATAAACCACACTGACAGGAAATACTATAAATACCCCAAGAATTATGCATATCAATGGGATCTTTTAACTGAGAAAAGGTGAGTTTATTGGAAGGCGAAAATATTATTTTAAAATCATATTGTTTGAGAATTTTAGCTATGGTTTGACTGGATTTAGGAAAACAGGGTAAGACAATACTGATATTAGAAGAGACTGAATTAGTAGACGAAATACGAGGGAGTTGTAATTTTTGGATAGCTTTGTCTATAATGGAAGGGTCATAACCTCTGTCAATAGCAATAGCTTTCAGGTATTTAATTTCAGATTTTAATAAAATAGGATTTGAACAAATATTAAGTGCACGGTTTACAAAAGTATAGAAAGCAGCCATTTTTTGGTTAGGCGGGTGACATGAACGCGCATGGGGAGGAAGGGAGACAGCAAAATTTTTGGTCAGTAATAGTTTGAGCCATTTTCTCCATCTCACAATGTGCAAATTAGTTAACCGGTTCTACCGATTACGTACTAAAAAGTTTCATGCCCTCAACCGTCTGAAGCTCCTTTTACAGTGCAAGAGACACCGCATCATCCCTAAATTCATTCAACTGACATGCAATATTTCTGGTTCCAGTTTTGTTAACAAAGCAGTACTCAGGTCTCATTTTAATATTCTCCGTGCAGTTATTAAGGAAACTCGTACCTCCATCGCCAAAATTGAAGGAGGTTTATTCTCTCTCCACTTAACGTTAGCTAAATCGGCTATTTCTAAACATTGCTGGGAGGAAAATCATAATTTTAAATTTAATTCATCTAAAATAATTTGCAGACCTAAATTCATTCATGAACTCGATTTCTTTGAAACTTTTCATATATATAAAAATTTTAAAAACCTTGTAAATTGTGATTTCGCTATTCCCTATTTGTCTGACTGTTGGAAATTTTATATTCAGTCCACATTTTCTTAATTTTTCTACTGTTTACACAGCTAACTTTCCTTAATTCCTATTGGCCACTCTCCTCACCTTTCCCGTAGGCCGTAATCCTATTGGTTGAACTAAATCCGGCCCCTCTCCTATATATATGAGCACTTCTCTTGATTCAGAATCCTTCTTGCACTGAAGACGGTACGCTTTAGGCTACCGAAATAGCTGTATGCATTTCCAATATTTTTCTTTGGCGTTTCTGACGTAGTAGTTTATTCAGGTTTTAATATTCCAACGCCAAGTCTCCTGTTATTATTAGTTGTTATACATATTCAAAAGGTTTTACAATTCAATGGATTTCACGCCACTGCTCTGTGTTGCTGAATTTAGGGATTTTTTATTTTCTAAATTTATCTCTTCGGAGGTTATTCGTCCATTTATGTATATCGAATGTCACTCCTCAAAATTATGGGTGGTAGTTGAATAAAAGACTCCCTAAATTCGGCGGCACTGTTTAGAGCGCCATTAGAATTGAATAGAGTTGACAAACTCTCTTGAAGGGGATGAAAAACCTTTTCAGCTTAACGATAATTCTTCATTCCAATTCCATATTGACTACGCTATTAAATGATACTCAACCTGATTAAATAACGGGTGTGAAATGGAGGTAAAATGAGGGGGTCTGATGTACAATATAGAAACCGCTAGAGGTCGAGAGTTCGTAATTGATCTCGAATGAATGAGGGGTGGGGGGAGATTTTGGTCGATTTGGGAATGTTATATAAGTCTGACAACAGAAATCCACATCCATCAATGGATTTGAATGAAAAGTGGCTCACATGTTCCTAGTGATATCTTCCCTTTGCACTCGAGAAACTGCTTAATAAATGTCTTTCTTTGAAGTTAGTACTTAAACATTAAATTGTGTGTGAAACCAATTTATGTTAATTCATTAAATAGGCGAAAAATCGTGTCGAGCATCGATGATTCGTCGAAGCGAAAAAGACCTCGAGTGCAAAGGCCTTCCAATGAAGGGGGTGGGGATACGAAGTTTGGAAGCCGTGTGAGCTAAAAACTTGATATTGGACACAAAAATTCTTCGTTCGAAAATCCTTTTTCAGTACGATGTTTAAAAGTCTTTCAATGTGAATGGAATGCACTAAAAAGGGCATTGTGATGTGCCATTTGGGAACCTTCCAAGCTATGAAAATTCTTCATTCAAGTTTATATTCACTACACTATTGGAAAGTCACTCAACCTCCTAATGGCCGTGTCACACGAGAAATTTCACCCGGCTCAACTTTTCAGAGTGATGGTCGAAGCTGAAAACCCGGTGACCTCGAATCTTCCTCGTACGCTGCTGGATTGTGTTGAGCGAAAACCCATCGTGTACTACGGCGAGTGAAGGTAAGTGAAATGGGTGTAAATATATTGTGTACAATTTCGAAACCATTTCAGCTTTTTTAATTATTAAATTTTGTTTCGTGTTTAAAATAAGCTCAGGGAATGCTGGGTTTCAAACATCTCCATCAAAATAAGGTTGATAGCTGATGCTGTAAAAATAAAATAATCTAGCGTGACATTCACACAACTTTCTGTCAAACTGATTTGTACAGTAACTGATAAAAGCAGACTACAAATTAAGGAGCGAGTTCAGAAATACCGTTTATTAATATATTTTTTAAATGGTAAAACGATTCTAGAATAAATTTTAATTGACTTATTAAAATTTGTCAGGTGGCAATCTGCTTATACAGATTGAAGCCTAAAGGAGCTTTTTTTAAAAGTCTCAGTTTTTCTACAGAATTTGACAAAAAGTGAAATTTGGCTCACAGTAGTGATTATGAGTTCACAATTTCTCAATTCAGTTGAAAATTAGAGAAAAAACGAAGTTATAATTAATTAAATTCAAGGCTGAACGCGTTGACATTTTGTAATTTGCGAACTAGTGTTCTTCCAACTTGAAAAATGACAGATATTTAATATTTGGTATCTTTTATCTTTACAGTCGATTATTCTTAATGGCTTCTTATTGACGATAGTTGTACTACGCGGAGTTCATGTTCTACCACCTGTAATTGCAACCACTCGAGAAGTGGGCTGCTGCTCCCGAAAAGGGAGGTCGTTGTTTTCAGGGAACTTTAAAACGCAAACGTGTCATTATAAAGTGATTCATGTCATTTATAATGACGGGCTTGTAGAAAGGAAAAAAGATACATCCCCAGTCTGTTCGTAAATGCCAGAAATAACAAACTCTCAATTTTTTACGTAAATTTGTAGTTTTTCTAACGTGCACTGCGTATTCGGCTACATGCCGAGAAAAAGCGAGATTATTACTTTCTTAACATGTAAGGTAATAAGTATTGTAAACGTAGGGGCAAAAAATAAGATAAGATTTTGGTATATCTATTCTGAGGTTTATTTTGAATATGTTTAGATTTCTGAATAAATGCGCGTCTGTACAACCCGAACTGTGTGTATATAGTTTCTTTTACAGGGATATACATAAGAATTTTTATAATTAAAAAAAAAAAAAAAAATAATAATAATAATAATAATAATAATAATAATAATAATCCTCTGGGCTCCAATTATTTAAAGTGCGTTTGTGTGTTGTGAAATTACTCACATTAAAATGATATTATTAATATGAGAATTGATTCCTGTAATTTGAAAATCTTCTTTTGGTACGACAGGGCGTACTATTTCTTTCTGGCAGCGATTTTTCGTGGTGGCTGTTTTTCACTTTCCACTTTGATTGAACGTAAAGTTTTTAGTTTTATTCAGTCTTTAGTGTAGTTTTTATTTAAAATATATAAAGCTGAAAGTTAGTCATGGTATGTGTCCGAACTAGATTTTTCCAAAAATTAATACACTTATTAATGAGGTCAAACTCTAGCTAACGCTTTATTTTTTAGTTTAATCGAATAATCTCTATATATTTAAAAAAAAAAAAAAAAAAAACAGTTACTGTCGCTGACGTCAATTTTTTTTTATTTATTTATTTATTTTATTTTATTTTATTTTTTGTCTGTCTGTGACCGCATCTTCTCATGGAGGGCAAAGTCCTCCGCATCGCGAGAGGTATTAACGTGTGCCGAATACTCCAAAGAATACATTTCAGATAATTAAAAATTTCTATCATTTTAATTAACGAAGTTATTAATTTAAAACGTCGTATTTATAAAGGCCATTGCCATCTCTTAGGTAATTTTTGTTATTACGTCATTTTCCACGGGAAATATTATCAGTGGTGTTAAAAAAAAAAATAATAATAATAATAAAATAAAATAAATATCAATGCTGTACCAATACCAATAGAACTCAATAGGTTCTATTCGTAACGAAGAAATTTATTGTCTATAAACAGAAAAATCTTAGATATTTTTAATAAAAAAATAAATTTAGAATTATAATTAATAATAATAATGATAATCTGCTACTTCAAGCACAAAGACAAAAGTCACTATAATAAGACTCTATACATAGCCGAGTCAAATAGAGTAGCTTTCCCAGAAATAGTAGTACTCCATGGCTTATTACAGAATCTCTTAAAGAGTTCGATGAAAATCATTTGAGTATAGACGGGCCTATTTTTGTTCTTTTTGGCGAAAATGAGTGACGAGAAACAATGTATTTCACCAAACAATTAACTCAGTTAAAATTGAAAAAGGGTTTACTCATTCTGGCTGTAATGAAACACTATTTTACGCCAAATTGGATCGCTCATCTCGCCAAGTGTCCAAGTTTGTAGCCGATGCAGATTTTAGGGGTGGCATCGATTTTAGAGATTGGGCGTCCGAATTGGACGAAAATTTGTAATTTAGGTTGACAAAGATTGCAAGCTCTAACTTCAATAAGAACAGAGTTTGGGAATTTTCCGGCAAGATTTATTGGTTTATTGTAGCGCAGAACTAAATTCTTCGAAAGTTCTATAAATTGCTAACAAGACTATAAAAAAAAAGAAAAGCGATTATTGATGATTGTAGACTAGAACTTGCGTATATATTTACGTGTTACTTTCTATACGGTATTACAGTAAAAGGGAAGCAGATGGTAATTTTTTTTTTATTTCTATGAAAATATATTCGAATATCCATTATGAATATTCATTAAATAAAGTAAATTCGTTGACAAGAACCTGCTTACGTCTTTACTTTCTACACGCAAAGCTGTTGACTACTTTCGTACCAATATTATTACGGGCTGTGGACTGAATATTAATTAAATACAGTGGTTAGAGCCTGCTTATATCTTTAAGAATTACTTTAAAATTAAAAGGCCGCCGCCTGGATCAAAATGGCGGAGCAAGTTGCTCAGGGAACTAGTCCAAAAGATATTTGTAAGGTGAGTCCACTGTCCAACTTTAGTTCGAATAAATCCAGTATTTCAAAATTTATCGTGATAACAAATTCTCAAGTGGCCACGTTCAAGTAGACAAAATTACGGAGAAATCATAGGCAGCTGAATGTTCAAATTTGGTTCGAATGGATTGTTTCCGAGTTGGAATCAGTATTGGCGGGGAAGGTTGCCCAGCAAACTCGTTCAAGATATTCGAAGCCTGAGTTCCACTGCCCGACTTTGTTTCGAATATCAGTGCAGTATTTCAAAATTTATTATTACGACAAACTTTTACGTGGCTGCAACTTGGAAACAAGCTGGCGGAGCCACTTGCCCAGCGAAATCATCTAAAATATTTATAGGATAAATTCACTGCTTCGAATTGATTCAATATTTCAAAAGTTACCCTGATAAGAAGTTTTCAAGTGACAGCCAGATTTTAAGAGGCCGCAGAGAGCAACTTGCCCAGCGAAATCATCCAAGATCATTGTAGGATAAATTCACTGTCCAACTTCGGTTCGAACTGAGTCACTATTTCAAAAATGATCGCGATAAGAAATTTTGAAGTGACCACCACTGGGAAACAAAAGAGCGGAATGAGATGCTTAGTGAACTTATCTGAGATATTTGATAAATAAATTACCCAAGTTTGATACGAATGGATTCAGTGTTACAAAAGTTATCACAATGACAAATTTTTAAGTGGCCGCCACTTGGAAATAAAAGGACGGAGCATGTTGCCTAGCAAACTTATACAAGACAGGTGGCCGCAACATGGAAACAAAATGTCGTCGGAAAAGGTTGCCTAGTGAACTTATCCAAAATATTTATAAGATAAGTTGTCTGTCCAAATTTGGTTCGATTTCGAGTATTTCGGAAGTTATCGGGACTATAAATTTTCAAGTGGTAGCCTGATTTCAAGTGAAGTGGCCGCCACATCAAAACAAAATGGCAGAGCAACTTGGTGAACGAACTCATCCAAGATATTTATGAGATAAGTTCGCTGTCCAAATTGGGTTCGATTTGGAGTATTATTTCCGAAGTTATCGTGATGACAAAATTTTCATTAGATAGGTAAACGAAGTAATTGCAATAGATCGATTTCTAAAGAAATCAACCTAAAAGAGCAACATTTTTCGCTCATGTTCCTTGTGTATGGAAACGGAACTTTTACCGCGTTTCAAATGAAAGAAATAATTTATTTTGAACGGTCAAGACTGTTTTTGAATGTTGACATGAAAAGTTTGATGTTGACAAGAATTAAAAATACTCGTGCGTCAGGCAATTCATTTATTTGTTTTTCTTTCACAGGTTTTTCTTTTTAGTTTTTTTTTTTCTCTCCATCTATTCTTCCTCCCTCTCTTTTTTTTTTTTTTTAAATAAAAGTTAAAGCTTTTTTCCCCCGAGGAGTGCTTAAGAGACACGTAGATTTTTTTTTTTTCTTTCTCATTTTTAACTCTTTTTCGTACGAAGCCATTCATATTCAAATGAAGCTCGGATCCCTTCTTTTGTGTCAATTAAAAAGCAGTCCGTGACGAGGTTGTCATCGTCACTCTTTGTTTCTGTTTCACGACGAAATTTCTTTTCCGAAGCGAATTCCCGGCAAGACAATGGCTGCTGCTCGAGCCTCTTTCCAAAGGACACTATCATTGTTAGGGTGGCCTCCGGCTGGAAAAACAACCTGTATTAAACGACGACTACACTTTGGACCCAATAACTAGCATAAGAAAAAAGATCAGTCCTGCGGTTGTAAAACAATTTGCATAATCATTAACTGAAAAATACTTTTCGGCATTAGTGGAGGGCGGCATCAAATGGCGGTTAACGAAAATGCTTCTCCCTCGAGCCAAGAATCCTGGCCGTGTAAACGAATCCATAAACTTAATCGTACTATTTTCTTTAGAAAACGTCCTTTCTTGCACCTAAAAAATGGGCGGCTCATTCTAATTTGTCTAAAGAGTTTCAAAATGTCCCTTATAATGTAACCGATTTTTTTTTTTTTTTTGGTTCCTGGGCATCACTGTTGCTGCATTTTACTTTCTTCTCAATAAGTATCGGATTCGTGGAAATTTTCGACGGCCGGTTTTCGATGGATTTACACGTTTTGAGATGTCCGAAATAGGATTGGACCGTTTTTTGAAAAGGTCTGTGCTACTAAAATTTTGTGGGCGCTGTAACACACGAAACAATAGACATTATTTTACAAAGATGTATGCTTGGTTTATAGGGCATATGTTAGCCAGCCATTTTGAAAAAAACTATGCTGATTAAGTGCATATCGGCCGACAAGTGAGTGCTGCTTCTGCTTTTGCTGCGATATTTTTGTGCGTAGGCTAGATTTCAAGTTCTATTGCGTATAAATTCACCCAGTTTGGTATGTAAGATGGCCATTATGAAAAACTATTGATTCGATTTCAGTGCCTATCGGTCGACGGGTGGCCTGGTATACTGTAATTTTCTACAACTGCATCTAAATTGGGTCATTGTAAGATGGCCATTATTAAAAAAGAACGATGCTGATTTAATTGAAGTGTATATAAATCGATTAACCATTATTTATTTAAACTAGTATGTTGTGGCCACCACAAGACTTTCTTCTATATTTTCCTACACAAATTCACGCAGTAACAATATTTAGAAAAAAAAAAAAAAAAAAAAAAAACGATTTTTTTCAGTTTTTTTTTTTTTTTTTTTTTTCGTTAAAAGTAAAAAAAAATCGATAACTTTGTTTAAAATTACCACATATTTATAGTTCAACCATTCGTTTTAAAGGTATTGACGAGACCTTTCGAAAGATACCGATCTTGAAAATTTACATCCCCCCCCGGGGGGGGGGGGAAGCGATGCCCCAAATTTTTTTTCCTAATTAACTACTACTATTGTCAATAATTCATATTAATTTCACAATCACAGGTTAAGAATAACTCTCATTTTGTACATTTATACGAAATTTTTTCCTATACAATCATGTTAAAAATTTAGAAAAAATACGATCACAGCGCCACCTGTTGAGCTATTGATCCCCAAGTCTAATAAGCCTCAGTTTATGTCAGGGGCCAACTAAATACCATGTCTTGTTAAATTTCGTTAAAAAAAAAAAAAAAAAAAAAAAACGATTTTTTTCTAAGTTTTTTTTTCGTTAAAAGTAAAAAAAATCGATAACTTTGTTTTAAATTATCACAGATTTATAGTTCAACCATTCGTTTTAAAGGTATTGACGAGACCTTTCGAAAGATACCCATCTTGAAAATTTACTGCCCTCGAGGGGGGACTTCCCCCCAGGGGGGGTGGCGCGGCACCTACGCATACAAAAAAATTTTTCCAGCTGACTATCTCTATTATAAATAATTTTTGTAAATTTCATAATGATTACTAAAAAAAAATTCTCTTTATGCACATTTATACAGAATTTTGTCCTATATCACCATGTTAAAAATTTAGAAAAAGCGGGATGGCAACGCAACCTGTAAGACAATTTTTACCAAAAGTTGATAGGCACTAATTTATGTCAAGGTGCAACTACATACCAATTTGTATGAAATTCTGTGCAGTAGTTCTTGAGATACAGTTGCCACAAAATTTTGTCACACACACACACACACACACACACAGACAGACAGACAGACAGACAGACAGACAGACATTTTCTAAAAATGGTCAAATCGTGTTCTACAGCTCTCAAAACGTGTAGATTCATCAAAAACCCGAGGTCGGAAATTTTTACGAATCCAATACTTTCTCTATATTACATATAGAAGAAAGTAAAAAAAAAAAAAAAAAAAAAAGCTGTATATCAGGGTTTAAGCGTGTACGTGATATACTTTTAAGATATATAACGTATAAGCTTGTTATGTGAGATGCCCATTACAAGTAACTGAGCTGATTCTGCATCGGCCGAAAGCTTTTACTCACTTTCGGTGATTTTCTGGATGACTGTATCCTATCATGAAATTGCACCAAGCGCAAAAAGTCTTTATTGAGAGAAGCTGTGTTTATTCAATTTTCGTGCCTGTTAACTGACGTGTGCTAGAGATGTAGAAGAAAGTTTTGTGATGGCCGCAGCAAACTAGTTGAAAGTAAAGCGCGAACATAAAAGGCTTTCATTCTTTTTCGATAGTGTTTAAAAGAAAACTTGTAAAGTGTATCTCAATCTTAATAGTTAACCATCAAAAAGTTGACGTCTTAATCCTCCTTGTTCATCTTGTATGGGGGTTTATCGGAAATAGCTATAACGATTTTCATAAAAATTGAGGGATCCAGGATTTATGCGATTACAATTTTATCTCATCTCCGGGAAAATGAGCGCTCACCCGCGATCTACCCGGAGGCAAAATACGGGAAAAACTTGAATGGGTTGCAAACTGCTCCAGTGGTTTTGACAAAAATTAAGCGTTGAGGGATTTCTGAGAGGGCAGTTCGATCTGAATCATCTTAGTTATTAGGCAGTAGATATCATTTGTGAGTGCATGAGGCAAAAAAAAAAAAAAAAAATTCAGTCGCAGAAGAAAAACCCTCTATTGACTCTTTTGCCAATGGTTTTTGCGTCGATCAACCCTTTAATAATGGCCTTCTTTCCTTTGGAAAATCACAGGCAATTCGCAGAAATGTTAAATCAATCGTTTTCACAAAACACTGTGTTAGAGCTGTGTAGTACTTGATCTTCTGTAGGGATGCACATGAAATAAATTAAAAAGCAATCCTGTCAGTTGCATTGAACTGCTTTTATAGATTGTTTTTAATGCAACAATACAGGGCGCTGAATTTGAATATTCAAAAATGGGGGGGGGGGGGGTAACACAACTGAAAACACATTTTCAAGCAATTCCTCTGAATTCTAATTTCCGCTGCTTGCACACAAGCTATTGATGCAGTTCTTGCCACTTTCTTTAGACGACAAGGTTTTTGTGGTATATAGAAAATTGACTTAATTTCTTACACGTGTTATTAGTATATCTAAAAACTTATTTCGTTATGACTGCTACAACGAGAAAAGAAGTTAATTTTAAAAGTCCGCCAATGAGACTTACGTACAATCTATGCAATTCTTTTGTGTCTCCATTAACCATGACATAACCGACTTCTGGTACTTTTCTGTTTAAGGACTGTTTCTTGGCAATTTAGCGAGTTTCCTTTACGGCCATATGTTGACGAGGCAATGGACTGTAAATAAACTAGGATTCACCTTTTAATCAAATTTATTTGCGTGCTCATGATAGAGCAAATTAAGCGTCCGCTTGTTGCGGAGTACCAGTACAATACTGAAAACATTAGCGGCGCCCGACAGAGGGCGCTAGATTCACATTACAAATTAACAAAGGAACAGTATTAACATAAACATGCTCGCCAGCCTTGCAACGGCTGGACGTTGCAAAAATTCAATAATTAGTAAACATAAATGAAATATATAAAATTAAATATAAACAAATATAATAGTATAATAATTAATGTTCATTCAATTAATTAACAAATGCTAATTTAGCAATTTTCGTAATTGGTCTTTTAAAGATGCTATCCTTACTTTTTAGTGTAACTACTCGAACAAGTCCATCCTCCAAAAGGTGGACCTTCAAAATTCTAGCAATATGCCATTTTAGGCTCCACGCGCTCTCTATTGGTTTAACCAACACTAAATCACCCTCTTTAAACTCTGTTTTAATCTTACACCATTTAGGTCTTTTCTGAAGTCTATTGAGATATTCGGAAGACCATTTCTTCCAAAAGATCAGGTGTAATCTTTGAACTAACTGCCAACGACTCGATCTGTTTTGAGGAGTCGAGGTAAAATCCAAATCGGGTGCGGCAAGCAAAGAAGATCCGACAAAAAAAATGGGCTGGGGTTAAAACTTCCAGATCGTTTGGATCGCTGGAAAGAGGACATAAAGGCCTAGAGTTCAAAACGGCCTCGACCTGTGCAACAAGGGTAACAAATTCTTCATTACTTAATATAAGTGTCACCTACAACTCTGCGTAAATGAAATTTTAAGGATTTAACCCCTGCCTCCCATAATCCACCAAAGTGTGGAGCTGATGGAGGGTTAAAATTCCATTTAATAGCTTCATTAGCTAACACACTGATATGTTTTTCACTTTTTACTAAAATATTCAGCGATTCAAATTTATTGAAACTTTCGGTAATTGTACTAAGTGTTTAGAAAGTCCACGAAATTGTTCTTAACGATATGATTCAATTAAAACTTAGTTTGCGAAAGAAAAATGTAACATGAAGAGGCATCTAGAATGATATTCTTAAGCCTAATAGTGTTTTAACATTTTCCTAAAGACTGTTTCCTGATTTTAGCTTTTTTACAAAGAATTTATGATCAAGACTCCCACAATTTCTACAGGATTTGAAATCAGTCTCCTAATACGGGTCACACGAAAATAGTACCACTTTCACTTATTTTCAATACGGATTTCTCCGTGTAGACTAAAAAGATTTTAATAGCGATTGTTTCATTTTGTAACTAGATAGATAGTGCCACAGGTCTGTTTCATCGTCATTTTTTTTTTATCCTGAACTATCAGGCGAAAAGTCTTTTATGTATATAATTATTATTTTTTTTATTGTTGCGAACTAAAAAAAAAAAAAAAACATTTTTAAAGCAGCAGGTGACACCAGTAGCTATAGGTTCTCTTTTGAAAGCTGATTGACAGGGAATGCCGGATTCGAACTCTGGTCACATTCTCGGACCTTTCCTAGCTTTTCAAAAATTTCAGTGTTTTTTTTTTTTTTTTTTTTTTTTTTTCAGAAACTGGCATGAATACAGGCTAAAACCCTTTAAAAGCTCCCCATGGAGAGTAAAATTCTCTAGGACCCTCGAGTAAAAAATCGACTGTACCTGTCATCCACCCACACTTAAAACGATAAATTTCGAGGACAATTAATGGATGGGAAAAATATGTATATCAAAATTTCAAAGATAGTTTTAAATGTAAAATCTGAAACCTTTCATTTTGCGCGATAAAGATAAGTAAAAGTGAGTCCATCTTAGAAATTATTGGAAGAGCTCTGCCCTAGCCCCATGAGCCCATATAGTTCTATGCCTGTGTCTTAAGATAGTCAAAAAAAAAAAAAAAAAAAAAAAAAACCAAAAGAGTATGAATTTTTCAGACACCTGCTGTATATGTGATATTTTTAAACTATTTGATGTTGGGTAATTACACTTGGCTTACACATGGATCATAAAAAAAAAAGAGTGTGTGTATAGTATATATATATATATATGATAGATTTCGTAATAAAATTTAACCTTAAAATTTAGCAATTAGTATTACAAAACAACACCAACACAACAAAAATAGGACTATATATATACACATACTCCTGCTCAAAAGTTTAGCAAGATTTGTAAAAGGATCAGTTTTTTTCAACTGAAAAAAATCGGACTTCGAAGTATTGTGTTGTCATCGGGTTGTGAGCTACTGTGAAAGTTTCAAATGTCTAGCTAGTAGGGAAATTAGTTAAAATAATATTGCAAGATTTGTACCAAACAAAGAAACAAGAATAGAAGTTAATAAAAACGAGATAATTTTAAGACAAAAAAAAACATTTTATATACCATGTTTTAAATTTTCTGATAAATCATAGAGCACATCTTTTTATAATTTTTACTTTCTTCTATATTCAATAGAAGAAAGTATTGGATTCGTAAAAATTTTCGACTGATTTACACATTTTAACAGGTCAAGAGCTCGATTTGACTATTTTTAGAAAATGTCTGTGTGTGTGTGTGTGACAAAAATTTTGTGGCAACTGTATCTCAGGAACTACTGCACAGAATTTCATACAAATCGGTATGTAGTTGCACCTTGACATAAATGAGTGCCTATCAACTTTTGGTAAGAATTGTCTTACAGGTTGCGTTGCCATCCTGCTTTTTCTAAATTTTTAACAGGCGGATATAGGACAAAATTTTGTATAAATGTGCATAAAAAGAATTATTTTTTAGTAATCATTATGAAATTTACAAGAATTATTTATAATAGAGATAGTCAACTGTGAAAAAAATTGTGTATGTGTAGGAGTCTCGCCACCCCCACAGGGGGCGGGAGGGGGGGGAAGTTCCTTCTCCAGGGGAGGAAATTTTCAAGATGGGTATCTTTCGAAAGGTCTCGTCAATACCGTTAAAACGAATGGTTTAACTATAAATCTGTGATAATTTAAAACAAAGTTATCGTTTTTTTTACTTTTAACGAAAAAAACTTCTAAAAAAAAATCGTAATTTTTTTTTTTTTTTTCTTTTAGCGAAATTTAACCAAACTTGCTATTTTATTGGCCCCTGACATAAACTGGTGCTGATTAGATTTGGGGATCAATCGCTCAGCAGGTGGCGCATCGATATTATTTTTTCTAAATTTTTAACATGACAGTATAGGACAAAATTTCGTATAAATGTACATAATGAGAGTTATTCTTAACCTGTGATTGTAAAATTAATATGAATTATTGATAATAGTAGTAGTTAAATAGGAAAAAAATTTTGTGCATGTGGGGGCATCGCTTCCACCCCTGGGGGGGGGGTTAAATTTTCAAGATGGGTATCTTTCGAAAGGTCTCGTCAATACCTTTAAAACGAATGGTTGAACTGTAAATATATGATAATTTAAAACAAAGTTATAGATTTTTTTTACTTTTAACCAAAAAAAAAAAAAAAAAAAAAAAAAAAAAAAAAAAAACTTGGAAAAAAATTATATTTTTTATTTTTATTTATTTATTTATTTATTGGTTATTGAGTGAATTTGTATAAGAAAATACAGAAGAAAGTCTTGTGCTTTCCACAACATACTAGTTTAACGTTCACGTTTAATTAAATGTACTAAATTGTAATGTACTTTACAATTTTTTAACGCTCACGTTTATTTCAATGTATTTATTTTTATGTCGAAAGAAAATGAACCTGTAAATTTTTTTTGGCAACAATTAAATTATAGCTAATATTTTAATGGCTATTTATAAGGTATTAGGAGGTTTTTTTTTTCATATTTTAATTAATTATAAGAATAATCGAAAATAGACTTTGAAGTATTGTGTCGTCACCGGGTTCTGAGCTACTGTGAAAGTTTCAAATGTCTAGTTAGTAGAAAAGTTAGTTAAAATTCGATTGCAAGATTTGTACCGGACAAACAAACAAAAATAGAAGTTAATAAAAACATGGTAAAAAGTATAATCAAAATAGGTACACGTTTTTTTAACGAAACTAGTATGTTGTGGCCACCGCAAGACTTTCTTCAATATTTTCCTATACAAATTCACTCAATAACAATATTTTTTAAAAAAAAAATCCAAGTTTTTTTTGTTAAAAGTAAAAAAAATCGATAACTTTGTTTTAAATTATCAAATACTTATAGTTCAACCATTCGTTTTAAAGGTATTGACGAGACCTTTCGAAAGACACCCATCTTGAAAATTTATCCCCCCCCCCCGGTGGGGTACTTTCCACCCCAGGCGGCAAGCGATGCCCCCACATGCACAAAATTTTTTTCCCAGTTAACTACTACTATTATCAATAAATCATATTAATTTTACAATCACAAGTTCAAAACAACTCTCATTATGTACATTTATACTAAATTTTTTCCTATACTGGCATGTTAAAAATTTAGAAAAAATACGATCACAGCGCCTCCTGTTGTGTGATTGATCCCTAAATCTAATCAGCACCAGTTTATGTCAGGGTGCAACTAAATACCAAGTTTGGTTAAATTTCATTCATTGGTTCGTGAGATACAGCGTCCACAAAAAAAAGTGATACAGACAGACATTTTTTAAAAACTATCAATTCGTGTTTTGGACAGCCCAAAACGTGTAAATCCATCAAAAAACGGAGGTCGAAAATTTTCGCGAATCCAATACTTTCTCCAATACTTTATGTCAGGGGCAACCAAATACCATGTTTGGTTAAATTTCGCTAAAAAAAAAAAAAAGAAAAAAAAAATACGATTTTTTTTTTCTAAGTTTTTTTCCGTAAAAAGTAAAAAAAAAATCGATAACTTTGTTTTAAATTATCACAGATTTATAGTTCAAGCATTCGTTTTAAAGGTATTAACGAGACCTTTCGAAAGATACCCATCTTGAAAATTTAGTCCCCTCGAGGGGGGACTTCCCCCCCAGGGGGGTTGACGAGGTTCCTACACATACAGAAATTTTTTCCCAGTTGACTATCTCTATTATAAATAATTCTTGTAAATTTCATAATGATTACTAAAAAATAATTCTCTTTATGCACATTTATACAAAATTTTGTCCTATATCACCCTGTTAAAAATTTAGAAAAAGCAGGATGGCAACGCAACCTGTAAGACAATTTTTACCAAAAGTGGATAGGCTCTAATTTATGTCAAAGTGCAACTACATACCAATTTGTATCAAATTCTGTGCAGTAGTTCCTGAGATACAGTTGCCACAAAATTTTGTCACACACACAGACAGACAAACAGACAGACATTTTCTAAAAACGGTCAAATCGTGCTCTACAGCTCTCAAAACGTGTAAATCCATCAAAAACCCGAGGTCGAAAATTTTTTCGAATCCAATACTTTCTTCTATTTAATATAGAAGAAAGTAAAAATTATGTCAAAATAAAGAAGTAAAAAAGTATCGCCAACATGGCAACAAAAATATTTATGGGGGTTCTGTACTAAAAAAAAAGTCGCCATGGGGGCCTTATACTAAAATTGTACCGCGCAAGTATGGAAATCGGATCGTGAAATATGAATTTTATTTTGAAACCTTTCTTTGAATGGTTTTGTTTTTACTATGGCACAATATTAATTTGGTTCTAAAAGTTATTTGACCTCTGGTGAATTACAATTCAAATTGGGTGGGGAAATTGGTATAAGATTTATGAGTTTCAAGTTTTAGATGTAAATAAAAAGAAAATAAGTAAATAAAGTGCGAAAGTTTCGCACGGGTTTGCTAGTGTTATAATGTTATAATTAATGTTAATGTTATAATTGCAAGCTGAAATTGTAATTCCGTACATCGTAAAGGAATCTATCTATCTTTGCCTTTAAGCTTTCCAAAAAGGGATTTTTTTTTTTTTTCCCCATTCAAAAATGAAAATCTCTTTGTAAGTTACCTTTACATTTAATATATAAAATGCAAGACAAAAAAATATTAATTTAAAATACGTTTATTTTCGATATAAAGTAAAAATGTGTAATGTAATCAAATGGCCAGTTTTGAAAGTGCTTGCTTGCATAATGAGATGATGTCACATGTACACGGTTTTGTGCGGGACTGCTGTTAGAATGAAAAGAAACATTTTTTAATCATTTAGCTGAGTGTTGCAGCGACTGAGATTATGGGTAGAGAAAAATGATTGAATGGTACTGAAAAAGGAAAAATCTTGGCATGTCGAGAAAGTGGAATGAGTGAAAAGCGAATCGAGAGATCTAAAACTGTCATTCATAGATTTCTTGCAGATCCATGCAGATAGTGTGCAAGAAAGGCTTTCAAAACTAACAGGCAGAATGAAAAGAAATGTTATAATAACGTTTCTTAAAGATAATGCACAATCTTCAACAATAAAATCGGCTCCAAGTAAGAGCTAGGACTGTTAGAAATGTTCTGAATCGTGCGGAGAACATCCAATATTCAAAATAAAATAAACAAACCTAAGCTTGAAAAACGGCAAGATTAAAATTCGGAACATCGAATGTTTTAAACTTAACTTTTGGCGAAAAATAATGTTCACAGATGACAAGAAATTTAATCTAGATGTCCTGATGGATTACGAAACTGTTGGCATGATTTAAGACAAGATCCAAGATTTATTGCCCAAAGCGTGTGCAAGGAGGGGTATCTTTCATCATTTGCGCAAGCTTCTGTGCTCGAGGTAAGACTAATATTGTATTTACCAGGGTACGCCGATTTAAATCAGCTCGATTAAAATCGCTTTGATTTTTTTTTTTTTTTTTTTTTTTTTTTAATCATTAATAAAATTTTACAATTTTGGGTCAATATGCAGTTTTATATAGTCTTAGAACATAAGAAAACTTGAACTTACTTGTTATTTACATAAAATACCCCCTCCCCCCCCCCCCCAAAAAAAATAAATAAATAAATAAAGTATTCGTGTTTATTAATTTTAAACATGATTCTTTTAATTTTCTACAACTCTATTTTTATCTTCTATTCTTATTTTGAAGCTAACTACTTTCATTTGCAGACAAATTTTTTTATACAACGCCTTAAATTCTCTGCCCTAAGTGTTTTTTTTTTATTTTTTTATTTATTTATTTTTTTTTTTTTTTTTAAGGATAATAAATATTGTATCATCTGAAGCATTTGATTTGTCTGTCACGCCGTCCTTCATATTTAACTTTTCTTATTTCTAATTCTGATTAATATGTTTTTTAACTGGCCAAGGCATTCTTAAGTAATTTTTCCCTTTTTACTTAGGCTTTTATAAAATTAGAAATGAAATGGTAATGGGCCTGGCTAGTTGTTTCAGTTTTCTTAAATTTTTAAAACTTTAATCTTTTGAAAAAATTCTCCAAAAAATTTTGTTAATGTGATATTCAAGATGTTTTAATATGTACATTTTAATGACAATAATAAAAACATAAAAAAAAAAAAAAAAAAAAAAAATTATATGCTTTTAAGCTATTTACAGTTAATTATTTATTTATTTTATTTTTATTATACTATATTATATTTTTATTTATTTATTTTTATTTTTGAAAGGGGGGGGGGGGGGTAGAATGTACCTATGTTGGCTAATATTACAATTTTCTTTTTAATTTAGCTTTTTTATATTTATTGCTTCTTATATGTGTTCACATTTAAATTTAAAAAAAAGTTTTCGTGCTTAATAACATTTATTTAGAATCGAATAATGTAAATAAAACAAAAAAATCTGATTTAAATAAAAAAAATCAGATTTTAATTTTAAAAAATCTGATTTTTTTTATTTAAAAAAAAAAAAAAAAAAAAAAAAAAATCATTATTTTTTCACACCCTGGTATTTACTAAAGGTAATATGAACTCTTTTGACTGTCAATATATACTGACTAAAAATTTTTTTCCATTAAAAGATAAGCTTATGGATAAAAATTTTTTTTATTTTGTTGCGAGATAATGCATCTGAGCACAAATCCGCTTCAACCATTTCTTGGCTAACTGAAAATAATATAAGTTTTATGGAATTTTTGTTAAAGTGCTAAAATAATGTTTTGCATAGAATTGGATATTTCAGATTACAGGGCTACACTAAATTATTTAGATTGAACTACAACTTAAAATTGCTAGAATTGCATTTCCGTTTGTGTTTAAAAATTTTAACGCTTTCCAACTATACTGGTGGACAAAATTAAAGCAACAATGTTTTTTCGTTTTCTTCTTTTGCACAAAATTTGGATGGCCTGTTCGTTATCCTATTATAAACCGAATTTTATGTAACTTTAGCATAAGAATAATTTTTAATCTAATAAATATTCATTTTTCTCTCAAAAGTATGCTTTGGAAAAAATGAGAAATTTCAATAGTTTTAGGAAAGAACACTTAATGAGAAGTGGTGTTTAAGGATGCCTTAGAGATAGATGAAGATGCACACGCATCCATATGTTAGATTACAACCAAATCTTTCTACCTGTATTCACTTTTCCGTTTCTTATTTTTTCTTCTCATGTGAATAGCTTTTTAAACTAGTATGTTGTGGCCACCACATGACTTTCCTCTATATTTTCCTATACAAATTCACTCAGTAAAAACAATTTATCAAAATTATTATTTAAAAAAAATTATCTTCCATATTAGAGAAGTAGTATAACACTAAATATCCAAAGAAAGTCAATTTTATTGTCCATATTGCATTAAAAAAAAATTTTTTTTTTGGTTAAAAATGGAAAAAAATCGATAACTTTATTTTAAATTATCGCAGATGAATGATTCAACCATTCGTTTTAAATGTATTGGCGAGCTCTTTTGAAAGATACCCATCATGAAATTTTACTCCCCTCCAGGAAGGACTTCCCCACCAGGGGGGGGGGGAGGGGGGTTCCTACGCGTACAAAAAAATTTTCCCATTTGACTATCTCTATTATAAATAATTCTTGTAAATTTCATAATGATTACTAAAAAATAATTCTCATTAGGCACATTTATACAAAATTTTGTCCTATATCACCCTGTTAAAAATTTAGAAAAAGCGGGATGGCAACGCAACCTGTAAGACAATTTTTACCAAAAGTTAATAGGCACTAATTTATGTCAAGGTGCAACTACATACCAATTTGTATGAAATTATGTGCAGTAGTTCCTGAGATACAGTTGCCACAAAATTTTGTCTCTCTCACACACACACACAGACATTTTCTAAAAATGGTCAAATCGTGTAAATTCATCAATAATCCGAGGTCGAAAATTTTTTACGAATCCAGTACTTTCTTCTATTGAATATAGAAGAAAGTAAAAATATACATACAACCATGAAAATTGAATAAGATGTTCATTATAAAACTATTTATCGACATTAAAAGCATCATCAGAATAATAAAAGTTTACAAATTATTAATTATATTGTTTTTAAAAAGTCCATTATAAAAGTGAAAGAAAAATCTCGATTTAGGCATGTTTTTACCTATCTCTAATGCATCCTTAACACCACTTTTCATTAAGTGTTCTTTCCTAATATTACTGAAATTTTTCCATTTTTTCCAAAGCTTACTTTTGAGAGAAAAACTAATATTTATTAGCTTATGCCCCATCCCGAGTCCCTTGCCGATCTTCGATGTCTTTTTCCAGTCAGTTTCGGTCTCTTATTCCTTCCGGTGATAGCCTTTTTTTTTTTTTTTTTTTTTTTTCCATCCCATGCTTTTTCTATGGATTTTTAGCTTTTTTGCCTTCGTTTTTTACATTTTAAAGAAGAATAATGCTTTCGCATTGAGAGAAAGCATACTTCAATCGAATAGGATAGCGTGTAAGTGGCCTACTTTGTCAAAAATTGGCGGCGAGAAACTATGCATTATATCAAAATAATTGAGAAAGGGTTTGCTGAGTCTGGCAACCCTGAATTAGTTTTCACCAAATTGGGTCACTCATCTTGCCAAGTTGCTAAATTATTATCGCCAACGAAGATGTCAACATATTGCCTTAGCAACAAGGTAATCTGGCATTAGATTTGGCAAAAAAACGTAATTCAAAATTCACAAAGTTTGGAAGTTCAATAGGAACCATGTTCTCGAGTTTTCTGGAATGATCTATTAGTTTCTAGTCCAGAACTAACTTCCTCAAAAGTTCTATAAATACTCACGAGACGATAAAAGGGGAAACTGATTACTGTTGACTAGAACCTGCCTGTTTCTTTGCGTACTACTTTGTACCGGTATCACAGTTAAAATGGGAACAGGATGGCTCTTAGCGTTTTAACGCTAACATGTTTTAGAAATTGTTTATAAGGAACAGTGGTGGATCCAAGGGGGGCTAGGGAGCTAACCCCCCCCCCCCCGCCTTAAAAAAAAAAAAAAAAAAAAAAAACATTCAACTAATTTAACATTAAAGGAAAACAACGTAAGTTCACATTTGTAATGACTGAATAACATTTTCAATAAAGTCACTTGAAGTAAATATCTGTCACAGTCCAATACCGAATATCCAATCGGCGATCCAAAACCTCTGTCAAAGTCCACCTCTATTGAAGGGCCACCTTCTATAAAGGTCAATTTTTTTCGCTTGCAGAATGGCCTAGTAGAATTTAATACTGATTTATCCCGATTCAGTGCCCCTGTACAAATGCATCTCTCTCTTAAGGGTCCCATTTTACGAGAGTACGTAAGATTGTTTAACGACTTTCCGTATGTAACTCCTTCCAAAGGACTGTAGGCAGAAACTTTTTTTTTTTTTTTTTTTTTTTTTTTTTTTTAAAAACCTCTTATACAGGAGGTGGTCTTAACCAGAAAAAAATTCCGGAGGGGGTCAAAATTTAGCACATAATGTTGAATGTTATTAAAATTTTCAACAAATATGCGGAATTTCAGGGAATGTTTGATTCTTACCCTCCAGCTTATTGTTCTATTTGTGAAATTCTAGCAGATCTAGAATACGTCGGTAGAAAAAAGAAGTATTTAATAAGGCTTTATAGTTTTATTGTGCCTATCATAGGTGAAATTCGGGCTTGGAAAAATGAATTTCATGTCCTACCGAAACTCCAAGTACTCATTTTAAAAGCTTCTAAGAGAGTAGTATTGACTAGAAAAGCAAAATTAAAATATTAATCACAGTTTAGATTAAAAATGACAAGGTAAACCTATTGTTTTGATCATGAATTTTCTGTGGACTGAATAAAGACCTTTTATTCATTCAGAAATGATGTTAGTGGATCGATTTGATCTAGGATGTAAAAGAATTCTTAGAAAAAAAAAATATATATATATTAATGACTACTGTTAAGCAGCCTAGACGATGAATAGTTGAATCCATTTCATTCCTAATATTTTTGCTGCAATTGTGAGTTTCTGAAGCACTTCTAGTAAAAGAAAACCTTTCTAAAAGCCTTTTTTTTTTTTTAATTAATTGGAGAATCAGTCACTTAGATTGTTAACGACAGAGTTGATACAGTCTTCATCTTTAAAATGTACATTTATCTTTTGAGACTAGCTTCGACAGTTAGAGATAAGAGAGATTACCGAAAGAAAAAAGTCAAAATTATTAGGTCCTATCGCTAGTGTTACAAGTTCATAAAATGTGTTGAATTAACTTGGTTGCATTTTAATTTAAACTTGCAATGTTACAGCTATTGATAAAAGACAAATTTTAATTCCCATAATTAAATGATATGCACTAAACACAGAGTGATCGTACAAAGCTCATAATAATAGTAATATATTGTTTTGAATTTTCAGCCATCTCGAACTCGTTTATGAAAGCCCTTTCGGATGTTTAAAAATAAGCGCAAATTTTGTGAGTCATCATTGTTGTACGTATATATTAAATGGGGTTATCTTTTTTTTTTTTTTAAGTGATTATAGACACCTTAATTACATTTTATATGTTTAGTTCACAGTTCCCGTTAATGTATCGCATTCACGCACGCATGTATTATTCTAAATGTTTTTGAAAATCTTCCGAAGTGCCTCTATATAATAATTACAAATAAATTATTGCGAAAATTTCTTAATGCAGTCTAATGTTTCGACGGAATACACACTCCTATTACGATTGCAATTTTTCATTGGTCTGGAATAGCATCTTGCAAAGTCTTAGCCCCTCTCAAAAGTTAAGTTCTAGATTCGCCACTGATAAGGAAGGCTTCTTTAAAGGCTTCTTGTCCATGGCAGCAGGCAAAAGTTAAGGGGGGGGGGAGGGGGTCAATAACACACACACGCCCTAAATTTTAGAAATTCGTGAAAATTTGAGTTATACTTTATTTTTAACGCTCCATATTATGTTTATGTACTAAAGCTTAAAACTTGCTCAAAATTTTTTCCTGGCTACAAATAGGTTCCTGTCAGCAGGGCCTGATGACCGAAAAGTAAGTTTTCCCTCTAAAATTTAAGAGGGCTGCCCCCAAAGTGACTGAAAACAGGGGGGTTTCTAAGTTCAGTTTCAGACACTCACACATATTATTTATTTGTTTGTTTTTCCTGAGAAAATTCACACTAGAAAGCAGTATGCATTGTTTTGTCGAAGTTATGTTAACTCCAAAAATCTGAATGAGTGAGCTGTTACGAATTCTACGCGATCTTGAGGTGGGTAGGAACTACCACCATTGAAAACAAAACTATAAATACTGACACTGATTTCTGATCTGTAATCAAAGCCTGATTACCCAAAAGGCTCGGGAAACACAAGCTTCCCCTCTAAAATTTAAGAGGGGGGCCCCATAATAACTAAAAACAGGATCTTGAATTTTCTGTTTCATATTTTCACACTGAGATCGGATTTTTTCTGAGAAAGTTCGCCTAAAGCAAGATAAAATACTCACTATTTCGGGAAAAATCTATTATTTAACCTCAAAAATCTGAATGTTCTTAACCCGATCGTGGGTCGCTGGAGACCTGAGCTATTTTTCTTTAGCTTCATCTCTCAGAACTCGCATATAGAAGAAATACTAATCCATCGTAAAAAATCCATCGATTTTTTCCCTAAAAATACCATTCTTGAATTTTATTATGCAATTTGAATTTTTCAGATATCTTAATTTGCTTAAAAGTTGTGAATTTTTTAGTAAATTCCTGCATTTTATGGAAATAGGTGAAGTATTTCTGATAAAAATAAAATATTTGTTTAATTTGTTTTTGCAATATTCATTGTTTACCTTTAAAGTGAAAATATTCAAGAGTGTTAAAGAATTTTTTCAGATTTTTTTCATTAAAAATAACGTGTTCTAACATTGCTCGGGTCTTCAGCGATCCATCGTAAACTGACAAGGTGCCGAAAAAAGCGATAACCTGATCGGGTTAATTAATAAGTTATATGATTTTAATGCTGTGTCTAGGAACCACCCAGATATATGAATGGGGAAGAAAAAAAAAAAAAAACTATAAACACACACTAATTTTTGGTCTACAGTATTTTTATATTACAATATATAACAGGAAAACAAGATTCTCCGAAATGTAAGGGGGCCCCGAAATGATAATGAGGTTCCCCCTAGCTTCAAAGCTTAATCAGGCCCTGTCTGTAATATTTTTATAATATGATAATATAGAAACGCTAATCTTAATTATGCTAAGGCAGGCATGGGGGATTAAATTCTCAACATTAAAAAATTTGTTTCTATGCGTGCATAGATTAAAAAGCTTTCTACAAATGAAAAGGGGCCCCCGAAAATAGGAGTGAATGAAATGGGTTTCCCTGGCTTCAGGTCTTGCCTGACAGAATAAAATTCGTTTGCAAGCGGCCCACAAAAGACAAAATTTTAGGGTTGAACCACAGATGTGGGTTGACCAAGCCCGATTTAAATGTTTCCTTCTCTGAATTTGATTTATTATTCCAAGAAAGAATGAGAATGTCTTCCGGAGAAAAAGCATAGTAGCGCCATCTCTCCGGAACAACCTCAACTCGCACAGAGAAGAAAAATCCCTTGTCTGAAACGACGAAAGGTAAGTTCTCCCGGATGAATAAAAAACTTTCTAAACAAAGACTGGTTTTGAAACTTAGTGTTTTGTTTCAGTCCATTTTAAAGGTAAAAATTCATTAATTAATTAATTCCAATTTTTTTAATTCCGAAAAAGGTCTTTTCAGACTCAGAAAGCGTAAAAGTCCAGATATGTTATTAAGCAGGCTTATGATGGAGAATTTTGTTTTTGAGTTAAATGATAAGCAAAAAAACACCTAGGCATGGAGATCCTCTGGGGAAGACAAATTATCCATTTTTAATCCTCCGTTAACTTGGATCGCCTCCTGTAACAATTCTATTTTGGGACGGGAAGGAGCAGCAAGAGTTGGGGGGGGGGGCAACCATTCAGTTAGGATCGATTCTTCGGGTGCTCCACTTTGGAAAAGTAAAAGTGAAAACTGTATATTCCTTCAAATTTACTTCAAACATTTATTTTCCCCCGAACAGAGCAATCTACTCATCTCCGACAGATATTTAAGTCGGGAAGATTCCGTTAATTATTGAAAGCTGCTTTTCTTTAGTGGTCAGTGGAGTGACATCTCGCTATTAACTGGACATTCGTTTCGCTTCTCGTTTCAAGCAGGACATAATTGAGAAGGAGAGCATAAAGAGTTATTTTCTCCTCATACAAGGCCCTAAACGAACCTAGTTTAGGGCCGTCAAAAATAATTAGAACGCTGCACAAAAACTTAAAAAAGAAGAAAAAAAAAAAAAAAAGATTGGAAGGGGGAAAAAAAAACGAAAATCATACATCATTTTTTGATTTTCTATGTTTTAGGGCATAGGTGAGTATTCAATTGTAAATTAAAGTAACCTTCTTTAAAGATTTAAACTTTGTGTAAAAACACCGTAAGGTACTAAACTATTGACTTTTAATAAATATACGCTTTGAATTGTATTGCGATAATGAATGAAAACTAGATCTTTTTCAAATTAGATTAAAAATAAGAAGAGGGGGAGAGGAATAAAAAGTGATTTACAATTGTAACTCGAACCATTTGAGCTTGGACCACCCTAACAGATCTTTAAAGTAACAGGATTCATTCACGATAGTTTTATTAAATCTGAAAAAAATCGGTGTTCTTTTTCTTAACATCACTCGAGCCTTTGACACAGTTTCGCATGACGGTCTTGTTTATAAACTCATCCAACTTCAAATTCCAACTCCTTATATCCTATTCATTCTAAATAATAAGAGCTGAGAAGGTAGAAATAAACGTTATTCAGTTTCTAAGTATCTAAATAAAAATAACTGAAAGTTTTATAAGTCAGAAAATAGGTCAGATTCAGAAAGTCTTAAGCATCTATTTAAAATGCGCAAAATATATCAATTAAAAATTAAATAAGATTAAATAAAGACTATCTTTTGTCAGACAGGTTTTTCCCGCGAAAGTCTCGACTCTCCTACGGGGTAAGATTCCTATCTAAACAAAAGCATCTAATTATGTCGTGCATTTTATAAATGAAAAGGCTTCGTAATTGTGTTTGGAATTGCCTACACAAAACTTCATCTGATCCATCGAGAAATGAATTTACGAAAATTTTATTTCTCATGAGCAATAAGGAAAAGGTTTAAGAAATAAAAGGGGAAGCATTTTTAACATTTTCCAAGAAAATTTTTAAAAAGTTTATGATTTCGGTTCGACCGCAACCAATGTTCTCTGTTTAAAATGGTAGAAAAAGCACAACTGGCTTGTGTACGAGGACCACCCCAAAATAACGACAATGCATTGCTATAAGATTCAATTTTATAAAATCCTATTTCAAATCTTTGTACTGCGCGAATCATATTATTTACATTTATTATTCATAAAAAAAAAAAAATCCATTAGCATATGGTATATGTTTAGCGTTTAAGATTTACAGGGTCACATTAAAAGATTCAGATATATAAAGAGCTACGAGTGAAAATTGCTGTAACATTTTTAATATTGTTTAAAGGTAATTATGAACTCGGTTAGTTTATCTCTTTGTATTTTTGTCTGTTTTATGATCATGTATAGGCAAAGTACATTGAAGGTTAAACGATGCAACTAACAGATGGAAAATGTTAATCGTCTCACATGATTTTTCGTTCTTGGTTAAAGATTGGAATGAACCCTTGTTACCATAGGATTTAATGTACAATGGATCATTTATTATGGTAGGATTAAAATAGAATAAAAATAACTAAACTAGTTTGCATAGGTGGACTCTGCTTAAATTCATGGATTTGACCAAACACTTGACACAGTGACAGAATGAAATCCCTGCCCAATAGGCCGCTCACTTCGATACATTTATCTTATTCTAATCTATTAATTTATTTTATCGGGGTCAGTTTCGCAGTTTAGTTTTCATGCTACTATTTCCAATCTAACAATTCTCAAAATGCATATTTATATGGGATATCGTCCAGTTTTGCTATGTTGATAAAATCTTAAATTATGAATACCTCACGAAATTTTCCTATTAGAATATTTGTAGTCCATCCTGTTCATACAAGTATCATAAATGTTATTTTGAAGTTATCTGATATATTTAGGATCCTCAAAATGGACGTTTATGCTCCATTTTGCCCTATTCTGCCACGTTGAGTAAATCGTAAATTCCAAATAACTTGCAAAATTTTTAAATTAAAAAAATTCATAGTCAGGGATGTTCATGGCAGTATCCTAAATGATATTTTAAAAGTGTTCAGACATCTTTACGAGGAAAATATCCCACAAAATAGACGTTTATGCGAAATTTTGTCCTATTCTGCCCTATTAAGTAAATCGTAAATCACCAATGACTTACGAAATTTTTAAATTCGAAATTTCATAGTCAAAGATGTTTATACCAGTATCTTCTATAACATTTTAAAAGTAGTCTGACAGTTTTAGTATTATTATGATTCACAGTTGAACTTGTTTTTCGGTGGTAAAAACCTCATAGATTGATCCTTCCGTTAGTGGTCACTCTTACAGCATAAACAATGGCAATATGTTGGTGTGGCGGAGAGTAGAATGAAGATTCCTATAGGCAGAAATTTTAATACATTTTCCTTATCGAACTTTCATCACGGTCCAGTAGAAAAGCTAAAAGTTTGATTCAACCTGTTTATTTTTTCTTAAATTCAATTTTTACAAAAAATACGGATGTCATTTAATACTCATATTTACTTATATTATTAGAATAAGTTGAGTCTTAATCAAAAGGCATTTTTCTAATGTTTATTTATTTTGTAGAGGAGGGGAGGATCTGAGTCAGAAGAGTTATCTGGGGTCACGTGAATTTTACAGTTGCCCTGACGTAAAATCTGTTAGAGGGGGCCGCCAAAATTGTAAAGCGTGCCCTGTCTCATATAAAAAGTTATATTTTCGTGTTTTTCATTGACTCTCCTAAACGAAACTCGGTCAATAAATGTATCAAAGTATTTTTGATAAAACTTTCTAACGAAATTCTCTTCTCTTCGTAAATATATTTTTAAATACTTGAAGCTGTCCTATGTTACTCAAGTTCACTCATGTCTTAAAAGTTACATGAATGTACATGAACGGTGTCAGTTGTTTAATTCAATACTATCCCGCAACACAATGGTATATCTCCAGAATAATAATAATTAGAATATAAAAGCTTATTTTGTTAAAATAGAAACGTTTCGACGATGCTTAAATTGTTTCACTGCAATAAAACATTTAAAAAGGAATATCTCTTTTTATTGCTTTTATAAAATCTACTGCGATTCCACTCCACCTTCCGAACCTTAAGAAACATGAAACTAATTAACGGTTGTGTTAATAAGTAATTTAAATTTTGAATAAATTTTAAATAAAAATTTAATAAGAGAAGTTGTTAAAAAACAAAAGAGAAAATTGTGAGTGTTTTTCGCCATACAGTGTGCTGTTTAATTTAAAGCTATTGCACTTCAAAGGATTTGAGATAAAGAATTTTTCGTTGTGTTCCTGTAAAAATCTATATGCGTTAGATTCATGCAAATTTATACAGTTCGTGCGACTGTGACCCATAATATGCATATAAATTTGCAGCTCAATCAGGTACGTCATTAAGGTGCTATGACACGTTAAATAGTATTTAAAGTGCGATAACACCATAAATGCTTTAAGCATTTGAGCCCATAAGCCATAATGATAAAGAATTTTTCGTTGTGTCCCTGTAAAAAAAACTATAAGTTCTAAATTCATCAAAACCAATAGGGTTCGTGCTGCTATGATCTGTGACATACGTACCCACTTTCAGCTCCTTCGAACAAAAGCGTTTAGACGTTATCGTGTCGCTCACATACATGCATCACCCTAAATAGAGGAGATCTCAAAACGGGTCAATACATCAAAATCAGATTCTTTTATGACTACAATTCTTTCCTTATCCTTACCTATGTATGTGCGGAAAGTAAAAATCATAGATAAAAAAATTTACTTACGGTGATAAATTGCTATTTCTATAAAACTGTATTTATTAAATAGAGTAATCTACATTAATAAAATCAGACTATTGTTCTAAACTTCTCAGAATCAAAAAATTTTACACTATCTTCACGTTTCACACACACATCCTGAAAGCCAAAAATAACTTCAGAAAATTTTCTCTGTGTGTGGGCCGTTGTGTCTGTATGTCTGTAACGCTATTTTTGTCCAGGTATCTTGTCAGAATGGCTAGGCGGAATTCAGCTACACTTAGGAATTTAGGTCTACCCAATTTAAAGCTATATCACCGACTCTTGAGAAATTCTCCCCTGTTACTCTCTGGGGGAAGGGGGGCAAGAGGCAAAAACACGTTTGTAAGCATAACTCGGCTCCAAATAACTTCACGGTGGAGAAATTGCACATGGGGAGACTAAGTACAGAAAAACTATTTTCTGCGATTTTGGGATTTTTGATTTTTAAGGGGAAAAAATCGATTTTCGTGGGGGAATTTCGCAAATTCCGGATTTTTGAGTGGAACTCTACCAAAAATTATACAAATATGTTAAAAACAGCCATGCGTTTATTTATTTGTTTATTTTATTTTTTTTTTTAATTTCCAGAAACCTTTTTTTTTGGGGGGGGGGGAATTTTAATTTTTGGGGGGACTTTACGAGGAGGCAAATTCGAGATCCACCTCCCCTTTTAGCGCTAAATTTGCTTTGCTCCATAACTGTGCTCCAAATTATCTCAGGAAAGCGATATTTTGATGTGTCGGTTAGTTATGTGTAAGCAACACGCACTATAAAAGGATTTTATTAACTTACTCTCCCCCCCCCCCCCCCACGGGGCGGTCGAGGCAAAAACACAATTTTAAGCTCAGACCTGCTTCAGATTATCTCAGAATAGCAAATTTTAGCGTGTTGGTATTGATTAAGTGTATGCAATATGTACTTTGGTGGGATTTCGCGAAACTTGTAACTTACACACGGGAAGAGGGAAGTAAAAAGCGGTACCATCGAGTGCAGCGGAAACTTCAAGTAATTTCAGTGATTTTAGATTTTTTGAGATTTTATTACCAATGCTATGGAATTTTGAGAACTCATTTGAACATAGTGACCAGCGAAGTAACCAAAGCCTGCCAGTATGTATATAATATTGTTAGATATTAAAATCTTTGAAGAATTCTAATAAATTTCGGACAATTCCTGGCTCACTGTTAAATGCATAGATCAGAAATTGAATGCGATTGCTAGGTGCCGGTACTTATAATTCAAATTTTTGCGATAAAAGGTTTATCCTTTCGTTCATCCAGAAAATTCCGAAGTATGATGTTGTGACTCAGAAAATCCTGAAATGAACATCAGTAGGATTTCCAATAAAACATTAGGGGAAAAAATTGCAGTCAAGAAATTTCTGTGGAACACCAAAATTTTGTCGCAAACTTGAAAAACAAATTAAAGATTTTTTTTTTTTTTTTTTTTTTTTTTTTTTTTAGTATTTGAAATGGACAAAAATTCCCTTTTATTCCATAAATAGGCGAACGGCGCTGTAAACCGATTGTCATATACTTTATTCTACAGGAAAAATGCATCTCAACAATGCATATTAATTTCAATGCAGTTTAAATTTATCAAAAGAGGATTTAGAGAAATACCTCTCCGGTATTCGAATACTTCTGTGAGTTCCTTTTAATAGGGAACATGTCCTCATGAACTTGACTAGATTCTAAAAATATTTTTGGAAATGGGAGTGTGGACGGAGTAACCGAATCGTACTTTTCCTTTTTGTCGGAAAATAGGAAGGGCAGGAAAAAAAAAATACAAAGAGTATTAAAATAATTCGTTCGGGCAAAAGATACACACCGACACCGCACAGAATCGCGATTTAAGATAGATTTAGTTTCCAATAAGATTCGTCTGAAATCTGGCAACACGTCGACATTCCTCGGATGGCATTCCTTCCTCCTCTGATCTAATCACCTTCACCCCGATATGACAGATCGCCTCTGCATACGACAACACATGTTGCTTTCCGATGAAGATGAAAAAAAAGAAAAGAAAAGAAAAAAAACGCTGTTACCTGGGGACGAAATCTTTTGCACCCTGCCGAGTCCGTTACTCGAGAAGATTTAAGAGTTCCACTTTCGCTAACATCTATCAAGAGGGACGAGCACGACGGACGGCCTTAGAAAATAAAAAGGTTGATCATTTCGCATCATTTTATTGACTTCGCTATTCAAACGAATCATTTTTTACTTTCTTCTACGTTCGTAGAAGATTCGTGAAATTTTCAGATTTCCCGTTTTCAACTTATTAACAATAGCTCGACTTATTAAGATAGCTCAAACAGGATTAGACCATTTTTTGAATATGTTTTCAAAATTTAATGGTTTTCTAATCTCGCGAATGAACGGAATTTCTCCAGTGTGTATTATTGAGGGGTGCCTTGCCCTATCTCAACTTCTACCTCAAAATAATGATTATTATGAAAAAGAATGCTGACTCAGATGGCAGACGGCCTCATCCTCCGCGATTTGGCTCAACATTTTCTGGATAAAGCAGCACCAACTCTATTGTGAGAAGGAATAGAATTTCGCATAGAATGAGACAGAATAAAATTTTGTGATGGCCGCAACATACTAGTTTCTTTAATAATTACTTTCTAACCTCTAAATTGATTTAAACCAGCCAATTTTCCAGGCTTCATTTTATCATGTAAGCTTGGCCCAGAATTATATTCTATTATTATTAATTACAGAAGAAGGTTCAATGATAAAATGCTTCTACGTAATTTTATGCGCTGGTATGTTACTTTAACCCTTTAACTTTCATTGGTTTCGCAGCGAAACCAAACATTTGGCATAATTTAACAATTTTTATGCAGCGTTTTTTTTTTTTTTTTTTTTAACATTTCCCCCTTGTTTTAATCAGGTTTTAAACTTTTGTTCCTTTTCTGTTCGGTAGATAGCAACACTATTCCAAAATTTAACAAATAATGCTTCAAAGGAAGCTAAATGCATAAGTCACTTGAAGTTTCTTAGTGTGCGCGAGTGCGAACTGCTGGTTTGATGATGCATTCATGTCTAGTTTTTTTTTTTTTTTTTTCATTTAATGAAGAGCTGGACTATTTTTTTTCACCTGAAACAACTTTTACGAGTTTTTGTGGTCGATAATGTTTACTTACAAAGTGTTTTATTTATTAAGTTAAATACTATTTGGATTTAATAAGGATAACTTACAGATGTTTCAAACCAAAAATTTCTCGTAAAGGAACAATGCTAATTTTTTATTTTTTAAATATTTATGATCAGCTATGTGTCTAAAAGCCATTTTTAAAATTAGTTTAGTAATTTTTATAATAATTTGAGTAGTGAACGTTAAAGGGTTAAATTTTGATTCGTTAAAAAGAAAAAAAAAAAAAAGTTTGTAATAAGTTCCCCATTATACTAAAGGTATGGGCAACTTAGGAAATCTTGAAAGTTTTCGACCTCGGTTTTTTTTTACTTTTTTACACGTTTACAGGTGTGAGAAATCCGAAACTATCAAAATGGTTACGCTGATCATCTGTAGGGTGTCTGTTAGTCCGTTAGTGAGTTTGTTAGTCTGTGTACACGATATATCACGAACAAATAATCACAGATAGGTCGGACCAGTTTTAAAATGTTATTTATGAAATTGGCAAGAACCCTATTTGATTGCAACATTCGAATTTAAAAACTTCGTAAGTTATTAGAAATTTACGATTTTCTTAACATGGGAGAACATGACAAAAATTCACTTAAACGTGCATTAAATGGAAACTTTTTACTGTAAAAATGTCAGACCAGTTTTAAAACATCAGTTTTGATGCCGGAATGAACATCATTAACTATAGACATGCTATTTTGAAAATTTCGTAAATTATTCGAAACTAGCAGGCTACGCCCGCTTCGCTGGTCACTATATTTAAATGAATTTTAGAAAGAGTTATCAATATTTATTTTTTTACACCACATTATACACAAAAACTAAAAAAAAAGTAACTAAAATTGCTTCAAACCTCGCTTCGGGTACTCGCTGTCTACGGCAGCTCTTTTCCCTCCCGCACTGCATCAGGTCTAGGTTTCCCATGCCTGCAGAAAGATCTTTCCCGGGCACTTTAATCTGGATATTTATCGACGACAGGAAAGATCTGCTACTATTTAAGAACTACGATTTTAAAGATGACTGTATCTCAGCATCTATTAAATATTTTAGTTTTGAACCATGTATTTTATAGCCCATGCTATTTACACTATATTACGATTTGATTTCGACCAATGTAATAAAATAAATAAAAATAAAAAGTAGATTAATATATATAATATAAACAAATAAATTTTAATCAATTTAATCCTTTTTGCTATGTATGTACTTCCATTTTTCCGGATAAATACTGTAAATAATAATTAAAAAAAAAAAAAAAAAAAAGTTTTTTCTTTTAAAAGAATTAATTAAAAAATGAAAAATAAGAAGTTGGTCTAATATAAAAACTTAAACGTAACTGTTATAAAAACGTTTTTAAAATTAAAACTATTAATTATACTTAATTTTTTCTACTGCATTACAATTTTGTTTCCAATAAAAAAAAAAAAAAAAAAAAAAAAAAAAAATCGCCTTTAAATGAATGTATTAAATAAAAATGAATTGCGTAATAGCCGTTGCTAAGATACGCAGCCGATTGAAGCAAAATATTAAATTTATGAAAAATGAAACAAAGAAGCCAATATTTAAAATCGGAAAAACATTAATTTAATAAATTCAAATTCGAAATTCGAAAAAATCTCGATTAGGTGCACACTTGCAGGGACCCAGGTACCTATCTGTCAAAATCTAAAAATTTAATATGTTTAATTTTTTCTACTGTATGTGTATAACTATTTGATTTCAATAAATATAATAAAAAAGATTTCTTCCTCAAATGAATTCAAATAAATAAATAGTTTAATAGCCGTTGCTAAGATACGCAGACTTTTGAAACGAAACAAATTTCTGAAAAATGAAACATTGAAGCCAATATTTAAATTCGAAAAAAACATTAATTTAAAAAATTCAAATTCGAAATTCGAAAAAATCTCGATGAGGTGCACACCTGCAGGGTCCCAGGTACCTATATGCCAAATTTGGAGGCTCTGCGATTGGTAGTGTGAGCACCAGAGCTCAGATACACACACAGACACTTCTCTTTATTTATATAGATTTACGAATTTCTTAATTTGGCAGAGTAGGGCAAAATTTCGCATAAGCGTCGGTTTTGAGGGATATTTTCATCGTAAAGATGTCGGACCACTTTTAAAATATAATAAGATACTGGCAGAAACATCCTTGATTATGAATTTTCTAATTTAAAATTTCACAAGGTATTCGAAATATACGATTCACTTGACATAGGAGAATAGGGGAAAATTTCTCATAAACGTCCATTTTAAGGGTTATTAGTTCCCCATCATACTATAGGTATGGGGAACTTGGGTAATCGTGAATATTTTTGACCTCGGTTTTTTGACTTTTTTACGCGTGTTCAGGTGTGAGGAATCCGAAAATGACAAAATTTGTATGGTGTCCGTCTGTAGAGTGTTTGTTAGTTTGTTAGTGAGTTTGTTAGTCTCGATATCTCAAGAACAAACAGCCGCAGAGAAGTCAGATCAGTTTTAAAATATTACTTTCGACACTGGCAAAAATCCTATTCATTTGCAACTTTTGAATTAAAAAACCCCCCTAAGTTATTATAAATTTACGATTTTCTTAACTTGGGAGAATAGGGCAAAATTTAACTATTAAGTAGAAAATTCCATTAAGTAGAAAATGTTTACTGTAAAGATACAGTTTTAAAATATCAGTTTTAAATTCTTAATGAACATAATTAACTATAAACATGCTACTTTGAAATTTTCGCAAGTTATTTGGGATTTATGAATTTGTTAACACGGCAGAATAGGGCAAAATTTCACATAAACGTCAATTTGTAGGATTTTCCTCGTAAAGATGTCAGAGGACTTTCGAAATATTATTTAGGATACTGGCATGAATATCATAGACTATGATTTTTCCAATTTGAAAAATTCGTAAGTTTTTTGGAATTTACGATTTACTTAACGTGGCAGAATAAGGCAAAATTGAGCATAAACTTCCATTTTGAGGATCCTAAATACATTAGACAACTTCAAAATTACATTTATGATATTTGTTTGAACATGATTGAATACAAATATTCTAATAAGAAAATTTCGTAAATTATTCGTAATTTACGAGTTTATCAACATAGCGAAATTGAAAATTTTTCATATAAATATATGAATTTTGAGGATTATTCATTGGAAATAGTAGCATGAAAACTAAACAGCGGAATGGACCCTGATAAAATAAATTAATAGATTAGAATAAGATAAATATATCGAAGTGAATGGTGGAGCTTAAGTTCAAGGTCTTAAATTACATTTATCCTTTCTTTTCTTTCTTTCTTTCTTTTTTTTTTTTTTTTTTTTTTTTTTTAATAACTTTCGGGAGAGCAAAACTATATGAACTGTGTTTGAGTCCCAAATATTTGTTTTTCAGTCACATAAAACAGGACGTCTGGTCCTCAATAATCTGTTCTGTGACCACCCTGTGTCAGTCTACCAAAGCAAGATTTCCCCCGTGGAAAATCAGAATTTTGATGACTTGTCTTGACCGGACCTTCTCTTACAGTGACTTGCAGACCGTGACTGACTCTCAACATTTAAGCTAATAAAATGAATGAATGTTCTTTAGAATTTTGTGTTCTAAACTCATATCATCCGATAACAAGTTTAAATAACCTGATGTGTTGCTCACACGACTTTCTCTTACCCTGAAATTTAATACTATAAGTACGGATTGGAAATTAAGGGGTAAGATAACTAGAACTGTTATGAAAACCTATGTTAAAACAATTCAAATTAGGCTTCGGAACACGACATATTTATTTGACAAATAATTCTGTATGGGGGGGGGGGGGGGTTACTGTCCCCCTCAACCTCCTGTTTCATTATTGTACCTGCATTTATATACAATTCAAATCTGTTATTAAATTCAAAAGTTCATTTAAAATTATTCAGACATTTTTCCCACGCAACATTCCTTGAAACGTATCAATCTGGATCAAACTTTTCTACTAACAAACGTATTAACTTCAAAATACAACATTTGAATCGCCTGAATTTTTTTGTTTTTAATTCACTGTAAGAGATACAGACAAAGATCAAACGTTAAAAACTTGACTTTGGTATTCAGGAAGCCTCGAAACGTGTAAATATACAAAAAAAAAAAAAAAAGAAAGAAAGAAAAAGAAAAAAATGCGATGAGTTTAAAAAAAAAATAAATAAATAAATAAATAAAAATACATTATTTACCGTATAACTATGAGGAATTGTTTTCAATTCCTGAGCAGCTTTCCTGGACATGGTAACACCAACAATAAAAAGGAAATATTATGGCTTAAATATTGGCTTATCTCTGAATGTTATGTACACATCACATGGTGCGCATAAATATAATCCTATAGTAATAACACACGACACAGCCTTAAATACACTTCCATCCATTTTCAAGTATTGTCGCACTATAATAGAGTTCTTTTGTGTAGTGTTCCCTGTAAACGAACAGTGAATGATTCCCATACCGTATTCTATTGAAACATGTTTTTACGCATACAAAAAATATATATTCGTTTCATTTGGTTTAGTGCAGTCTATAGATGTTAAACTCTACATACCTGCCATTTCTCCCATAGACATATAATGTATTTGAATTATCTTGGGTGTCCCTGTACACGAACCATTTGCTTCATCGAAAATTTTAGTGTATAGCAGCCCTATAGGACACACACATTTAGAATACCAAGTTTGGACTTTCTGTTATCATTTGTTCTTGAGATAGGCTGATAACAGACACATACATACACATAAAGACCAACCGCTAGGAATATGATATTTGGATTCAGGGCACCTCAAAACGTGTCAAAATGTAACAAAAACTCAGTTTTGAAAATCTGACCCGAAAACAATACTTTTCAGAGAAAGTAAAAAGTGGAAATGTCTCACAGTAAATTTTAAATTATTTTAAGATTTTTTACATTCTCTTCCTTATACATGATGGGAAGAGTCGGCCGAAAAATCAATATGCTGAACAACTATACTGTTTTAAACTATGTCAGTTTTCAGAACTTGTCTCATTCTGTTGGAGAAATGAAATCATAGCTTGGGGGAGAGGGCATCTACTTCCAACGCCTTGATACTCCATTTTAATAGAGTGAAAAAAAAATTCAGTTAGGTTAGAAAGATAATGAAGAAGTCTGATAAATGGATATATACTTAAACTTATATTCAAAAGTTATTTTCTTTGTTTAAAACAAGTTGTTTTGTCCCTCCACCCCTTTATCTAAACTACAGGAGATGGACCTATGGAATAGTACAGCTTCCATCTTTCTGAAACCAAGGGCGCAGAAAAGGGGGGGTTATAAGCTTTAATCGCTCTCCAAAATTTTCGAACATTTTTTATTTTTCTCCTAACCAATGTGAAAACCGCAATTTAGACGTATAGGTGAACAGCGATCCTTCTCGTGTGTGCGAAAAGGAAATACTTATGTTACATAATACACTACTCCCCTTCCCCCATGAGAGCTGTTTGAAATTTAAACGAGAATAGCCCATAAATAGCATACACACACACAAAAAAAAAAAAAAAAAAAAAAAAACTCGTTTTAGGTTAATATGAGAAGTTTTTTCTTGAGTAACTACATGATACGTAAACATTAGTATCAAGAAAAACATAAACATGGAACAATCAGACTCTCGTGAATTGCGTGTATTACTGATAATGAATTGAAAGCTGCATAATAGCAAAAAACTCTTATTCAGTGATTGACCACCTGCAGAACTAAATAATGCATGCAAATATGTCTTTGTCGAAAGTCTATTAAAATAGAAAGCAGCAGCAGCCCATCTTGCATCGCGCGAAATCGGAACTTTATTGTGCGCAGAATATTTTTAAGAGAAGCTAGGCAAGCAAAAATAATTTCTCTCCCGACCACTCCAAATGATGGATGTATCCAATGTGAGAGTATGTTGTTCTTACAGTAATTACAGTTCTTGGCTCAAGTCTAACATTTTAAATGCCTTCAAATTCGTGATCATTGAGCCTCAATCATTCTCATATTCATCCTGACTTTTTGTGTGTGTGTGTTTCGCAGTGCATCCTTTACGCCGTTTTGTAACCGTGACGGTGGGAGGGAGGATCCAGTGCCCTCCCACCCATTCGTCAACTTTCGCTGATATCGTCTGCCACGAATGATGTTTCGTATTGTACTTAATGATAGCCTTGTCCCGTTTGACGATCGTCTGCTCTGTCGAAGGGCGGGATCCGAACGAATTTTCCATTCTTTTTTTATTCGGCGGCAAACGAAAAGTGGATTTTTATTCAAGTATTTCACGCCCCCCCCCCTTTCCACTTTTATTCCAGAGAGGAGAGTTGTGCGTAGGGAGGGACTTCCAACCGACCCATTTTAAATACAGTACACAGAAAATGTTATCATTATGAATAATTACAATGATAATTTATTTTTTGTACCACTCAACTCCACTAGTTGCCGCCTGGAGAAAAGAAAAAATCTTTTGAATATGGAGGAGGATCATTAACTGTGACTGAATCTGAATTAGAAATGGGGACACTCCTTGAGCTTCATTCGTTGCATGTTTTTGCTTGCTCAAATTACAGGTTGCCAAATGCATGTTTTGCCGGCTGCATCGGCGAATGTCGTTCCTAGCGGAGAGGCACTCCTACTTTTTTTTTTTTTTTTTTTCGCCCAAAAGAGAAAACAGCATAAATAAGAATTCATTCTGATTCAATGAATGGGGGCGAAATAAACTATTATAATTCGCAACGACACCGAGATGATATGCATTTCTTCTTTATTTCTGCGAGAAGTCATTAGGAAAGGAGTGGTAAAAGTGACCTTGACGGGGACATTCGGAAAACAGCGTTTATTTAAGGATACTAGCCCTGGGAGGGGCTTCTCAAAATTACGGTAGGTGGCGGTGGCCAATACATAAATTCGACATTCAGGAATTATCACGCTCACGCTGGAAAAGAACCAAACCCAACCTGATCGGGATCGGGTTGGGTACAAAAAGAAAAAAAATATAGTATATCATGTGTCAGATTAGTCTGGAGAAGAACTATTCCGCAAAGCACGTTTCATAAAAATAAATAAATAAATAAAATAATAATCTTCATCAAGATTTACACAATTCTACTTTGAAAGTCAGTTAAAAGGCAAAAGCATTAGGATGGATACATTCCGTGTCTGATTTCAACCCTCGGCGACATCGTTATGGAGTCCTTTCTTTTCGATTAGGGCTCAGAGCCCGACTTCGATTACCTGGAGCCCCGGGGCAAGCCTATTCTGGGGGGCCCCCTTGCAGTGGCATAAGAGCTCTTTAGGTGGCAGAATTTCTGCATACGCCTGTAGGGGGCCCCTTCCAGAAGGGGGGCCCAGGGCATTTGCCCCATATGCCCTGCCGTTAGTCAGGGCCTGTAAGGGCTGGATTGCATACAGAAGACCTCACGCGCTGAGGACTAAAACACGAAAAAGGTGCAAAATAGGGAATGGTTTTTTGTAGAAATTATTATTTTATAGATGCACAGAAAACCATTTCTATCGAAGACCCAAAGGATGCCTACGGGCGATAACGCATTTATTTATATTCCTGTATAGTTGTCTCCTAGAACAACTACAGGAATTTAGAATGAATCTTAAGAATTCTAGGCAGTTCTTTCGCTCTTCATTTTCGATTTGTGTAAAATATTGAATTTCTGTCCACGATGTTTACTCAGCTAGCAGCTGAAGATTGCTTAAAAATGTTTTTAATTCTTTCTCCGTTAACTTCCAACGTAAGGAACGGCCTCGGGATCATTCGTCCCATACTCGAGTCTCGAAATTCGTGAGAGAGGATCAAAAGAGTGCAGTGCCATCCTTCTAGAGACTCTGGGGCGTGTTTGGTGGATGGAAATCGTGCTCTAGGCATTCCAGGATACATAGGTGCGATACCGCGTAATTGCGGGGCCATTATCCGTTTGTTTCTCCAATTGCTGTATAACGATGGGAGGATCCCCCACCTGTGCCTGTCAGGCGTAACCATCGGAGGAGGAAGAAAGAAGCAGCAATTACCAGCCATTCATATTTCTCTTTTTCTTCTTCTTCTTCTTCTTCTTTACATGGCAGGTGCTATACGTCCTTGATAATCATGTTTGGAATGACTGCGAGATACTGTGTTCTCTTGACCCGTCTCTCTTTTCGTTCTTCTACCTATCACTGTAGAAATGTTTTGCTATTCATTTTTGAACTCATTATATAATATAATATACATATTCATAAATATCCCATAACCAGACTTTGAATTGACGTCATGCAATATAACACATGCATTTCATAAACTATTAAACTTCATCGTGCAAACTTGAATCACCCTTATATAATACTAAATCCTAAATTCAATAAAATTCCCATTCAATTTCGTGCCGTTACTATAAGATGTAATACTTATAGTAATAATAATGCCAATAAACTCTTTTTTAATATTTCAAATCGAATACATATATTTATTTACTATTAAAGATAATAACACACATTGTTTAAAGAATGCCTATGAAGTTGTTAATGACATAAAAAATACTAATGATGTAAATGATATACAAACTTTTGATTTTAAAGATTTATTTAATAACTTAAAGCTGGCAGAAATGAACAGTATCATAAATTTATTATTTAACTCGTAACATTAATTCAAATTACTTTCATACACTTACTAACTATATAATTAATCATAATTACATTCTTTAAAATCACGAAATTTCAGTTCAAAAAGTCGGAATTCCACAATAAGGTTCTGGTTCTAATAGGTTAGCTGATCTCTGCCTTTATTGCTATGTACAGTCGGGGAAAAAAAAAACGCAACACCCGCTGTAATTTCGTTATTAATTGACGCAAAAAAATTTAATAGACACCATTCAACAGGAAATGAAATGCACTTTCTGAAAATGTCGTCGAAATTTGAATTAGGGGTCATCTACATATTAAAATGAGCGCCAACTTTGATTTTTTCAATAGCAATACCCAATTTTGACTTCATATTTGAATTTCTGAGAGTCTGGCAGTGCGGAAAAGTATACTGTTTGTATACTTTATCTTTAGTATTTATAGAGTTATAATCAAAAATGTGTTAGGGGGTTATCTCTAAATGTAGAAAAATAAAATTAAGATCCTATAAGAAATAGACAAAATTTTAAAGTTTTACACCGGAAATCTTTCTGGAAAAAAAGTATCATAGAAATTAATAAAAACATTTACATTTTCCAGTTTCTTAATGAACTAGAATTTAGTTTTTTAGATATGTTTATACTTCAGTACTTTTTTAGATAATTTTAGGTCTATTTAAATACGTTACACTTGCGACTGGTCCAGACAGCACTCTTTGAAAAAAGTGCAATATTTTTCAAGTAAAAGTGTCTATTATGGCTGTATTGGTCACCAATAAAGCTTAAATTTTCTTTTGTAGGTGTAACATAATACACGAAATGAAATAATATACATATATATATACAACAACGCATAAACAAAATCTTTTCGGATAAATTATTGTAAGGGTTCATGAAGTAAATATTAAACAATTTTAATCGCACTTACCAGTTTTGGGTCAGTTGATCTCTTTGGAACTGTACGATTCGTTTTATAATTTCTATGAAAATATAATTTCTTAATTAATCCTTTCGAGACTGCTGACATAGATTCACGCCATTTTAAAATCTGTAACTCTGTCAGTGGGCGTTTCTTTCGTAATTTCTGTGTTACTTATTTCTTAAGTGTGTACCCATTGTTCATATTTTTGCAATAAAATATACTATGGATAGAAATATATTGATTAGAAAGAATATAATTATAATGTATATGCATTTGTAATATAATTGTGAATACAGAATATTTGTTCTGAAATTATTAAGCTTATTTTTCTATTTAAAACAGTAAACCCCGCCTATTTAGTTATTTTTTTTCTTCTAGTGTTCGTTTAAAAGATTCAAAATTTATCACCAGTAATCGATGAAGTAAATACCATTTGTGCATATTTTTGTCAACATAAAATTAGGGGTTTAACACGAATACTCGATGTCACATTTACTTTTCTTTTCTTTTTTGTATTGTTTTGTTTTAAAGAACGATGAAGGCGGGGCGTGTCTTCTTTAGAAAACACGAATTCTTGATGACTAATGACTAAAAATCATCATTTTTGTTTCATTTCTTTGTGTTTGACGTTGTTGTTATATAATTTGTCCGGTAAGTAAAAAATAAAAATATTTTATTTAATTTTCTGTGTTATTTTTTCAGATTTGATTCGTTATCTCATACAAAACTTTATAAGAGACGGCCCCCTAAACCACTCGAAAAGAAAGATTTATTTATATCTCCAAAACTAATATCTGGAATGAGCTGCAAATTTGCATACCCATATTTTTCAGCATTAGGATTCATTTTATGTAAAATTTAATATAGGTCATAATTCATAATTTTTATAAATATGAATTTATTAATATTTTTCAGAATTAAAAATATTTTTCAGAATCAAAAGTAATGATGGTTTATGTTTGGGTTTCTTCACTTTATCTAGTAAAAAAAAAATTAAATCGATCAAGTTATTTTTTGTGAAGATATTAATAAAAGTATGAAATATGAATTTAACATTAGCACCTTCAAACTTTGAACGCTTATAACTCTGTGAAAAAATAAGTAAAATATACAACCAATATACTTTTTCGCGTTGTCGAGATCCCAGGAATTCAAATATGAAATAAAAATGGGGCATTGCCATTGAAAAAATCAAAGTTGGTGCGCGTTTTAATATGTAGACGACCCCCAATTCAAAATTTCACTTCATTTTCTGAAACTACTCACAATTCCCCGTCGAATGATACCTATTACATTTTCCTACATCGATTAGCAAGGAAGTTATGTTGAGTGTTGCGTTTTTTTTTTCCCCGACTGTACTTAATTTTAACTATAGCAATATGCAATTTTATAGATATTTTGATGATATAATAGTAATGTGAACAGATAATGAAAACATTAAGAATCTTAAATTTAACTATCCTATAACTTTAACCAAAAACTGTTCATATTATGGGGTGAGTGCAAAAGTTCTACCCGTTTTCATTACCCATTAAGAAATCGGAATAAGTTTTAAATTGAATGGTAAGTATAACGTATGGTGTATGAACTATGTGCAGTAAAAAAAAAAAAAAAAAAAAAAATAGTGTTGCGTCCTATGCTTTCAGTTAGCTCAAATACATCTTGGACTTAGAGCCGCATTACAAGAGAAGCACTGCTGTCAAAATTTATTCAGCTTGATTTTAAAATATTTTTAACCATTTCAATTAAAATTGTGAATTTCGTATGAAATAAAAACTGTTTATTAGAAATATTTTGTCGCAGACGATAATTTATTTTCAGATTGATTGTCTACATATTGTGGCATCTATGTTTTCTATGTTTATGTTTGTAGAATGGCAACAGCTATTCTTTGTTCGACAAGTTTTGGTTTAGAAATAATGGGCTCTTCCCAGCATCGTCTGCTAAATCACGTGATAGAGGAAAACGAATAAACGAATTCTGAGAATCGAATTCAATTAAATATTGTTCTTAAGAACAAAAATTTTAATATTTAATATAAAATAAAATAAAAGTAATATTGTGCATTTGTAAACAGTAGAATAATTGTATTTGTAAATTTAATAATTTTTAAAAAACATTTTATGTGTTTATTTATTTTTACTTATAAGAATCGATTTTTGTATATTGTAGTGTAACTGTAACATTAACTGATCTAGCAATAAATAATAGCTTGTTCTTGTGGAATGTTTACGGATTATAAAATGTTTTCATTTAATTGAATTGCATAAAGGTGTTACAACAAGTTAATTAACTTAGTTACTGGTCTAAATGGATTTACGTAGTACGATATTGCACTGCCACTGATTTAAGTACCAAAAATCAGAGTATTTAAACATGGTCTTCATGAACATCAATAACAGGTATAAACTAAATGATGATTGTAAATGTATACAGTAAACGAAAGATGATGAATAATGATATAAAATGGATTAAAAATGATGATGTATAAAAAATAACACAGATTAAATACGATTGATCAAAAATAAGAATAGAAAATATGTTATTTTAGCAATCGCTCTAGCTAAACAAGACTTCGTCTGCTATTTGTTTTTCATCTATCATGTGACCTCTGACGTCAGGTGGGAAGAGCCCATTGAGCACCATGACGCTTAAGATTGAATCTTGAATAAAATGTACGTGAATCCTGAAAAACTGGAAATTTATTTAGAATCATGAAAACCTTTCTTATTTATTCGTATTTTTTATCTTCTTTATTTTATTTGGCGCCCATAACGTGAGGCACGAAAAAAATTATTAAGTGATTGTTTATTTTTAAAGATGTTTGAATATGATAAATTGATAATTAGAATGTTATATTTATCATTTGGATTTCAATTCAAAACGGAAGTACTTACGCTAGATAATGATGTTTGCAGTTCGTAGTAGACATCGAAAGTTTATTTTCATTTTTTTGACAAGATGCCTGAAGTATTTATGAATATTGAAGTTTGGATGCGAGATAAAGAATGAAATCATTATTTCAAGATGAGATCATCTGGGCTTTAAAAATAAATTTATTCTTTAAAAGAATTCATCTACAGCAACATTTAACAGGTTCTTGGCAGTGTGAGTAATTTATAAATATTCAACTCGTTTTTATTAATTGAGAAAATAAGGTAAGCTCTTTTTTAATTTTATATTCGTATCATTAGATTTTTGTTCTTTGTTGTTAATATGACTGAAGAGTTAGTGAAACTTAAATTTGCGAGGAAAACTCTGCGGCAGTCTTTTTCAAAATTAATAAATATTTTGGAATCGGGGGGAAAAAAAAAAAAAAAAAAAAAGGAAACCTTTGATAAAAATAAAATTGAGGATTTTTTTTTTTTTTGGTTAAATTTTAAACAATCTAATTTAAAATTATTAACGATAAAATATTAAATTGCTTTAAAGGTAATAAATCGAAATTGAAAAAGAATGTGATTCGGTAATAGAATATGAGGAAAAAATTAATTTATGCATTTTTAGAGAACAAAAGAAACTTAAATTAAATTCTGAAATTGTAAGTAACTATCCCATAAGTGACCACACTGCCGAAATCAAAGTTGGAAATAAAAGTAAAAATCGATTGCCTAAGATTTCGATAGCAAGGTACTATGGTGATCCTAGTTTAGAGTTTTTTAATTCATTTGAAAATGCTATTGGAAATAATACTGAGTTGACGAAAGTGGAAAAATTTACGTATCTTAAATCTTTACTTGGAGGGCCTACTTTAAGTGCTATTTCTAGTTTTTCTCTTTCCGAGGAAAATTATGATGAATCTGTTAAATTGATTAAAGAAAGATTTGGCCGTACAGATTTGGTAATTTCTTCTCACATGAATAAACTCGTGAACCTTGAACCTGTAAAAAACTCGGGTAATATTAAAGCGCTAAGAACACTTTGATTCTTGTGAAATACATATAAGAAGTTTAAATTCCTTGGGAAATGTATCGGAATCTTACGGAAGTCTTTTAGGACCACTTATTTTAAAATTATTACCTGATGATATGAATTTAGAATTTTATAGAAAACATAATTCTAGGGGTCAATATAACCTAACAGAACTTCTTAATTTTATTAGATTAGAGGTTGAGAGTAGGGAGGCTTCTAATCTATATATATATAAGAGTAAACTCACTGATTCACTGACTCAACACGGTTGTGGCGATCCTATGGGAGATAGAGTCGCAATTTTTGGTGAGCAGGTTGATTTTAGAACCCTTACGCTCACTAAGACGGGATTTTGCGAAATATCCCCCCGTTCCCCCCCCCCCCCGGGGGGTAGAAGGCAAAAATCACCTTTATAACCATATCTCGGCTCCAAATTGCTTCACGGTGAAGAAATTGCAGATGGGGAGACTAGACTTGAAAACAAAAAAATCATTTTCTGCGATTTTGGAATTTTTGATTTTTAAGGGGGGGTAGGGGGTAAAAATGAGATTTTCGGGGACGCATAAGGCAAAAACACATTTATAAGTACAACTCGGCACCAAATTACTTCACAGGGAAGAAATTGCAGATGGGGAGACTAGGCTTGAATACGAAAAAATCAATTTCTGCGATTTTGGAATTTTTGATTTTTAAGGGGGGAAGGGGGTGAAAATGATTTTCGGAGTTGCTGAAAACATAAACACCTTTATAAGCATAACTCGGCTCCAAATTGCTTCACGAGGAAGATATTGCAGATGGGGAGACTAGACTTGAATACAAAAAAAAATCATTTTCTGCGATTTTGGAATTTTGGATTTTTAAGGGGGGAGAGGTGCTGAAAAGGATTTTCGAAGGTGCAGAAGGCAAAAACCACCTTTATAAGCACAACTCGGCTCCAAATTGCTTCACGGTGAAGAAATTGCAGAGGGAGAGACTAGACTTGAAAACAAAAAAAAAAAAAATTTCTGCGATTTTGGAATTTTGGATTTTTAAGGGGGGAATGGGGTATAAATGATTTTCGGAGGCGCATAAGGCAAAAACACATTTATAAGTATAACTCGGCTCCAAATTACTTCACAGTGAAGAAATTGCAGATAGGGAGACTAGACTTGAATACGAAAAAATCATTTCCTGCGATTTTGGAATTTTGGATTTTTAACGGGAGATAAATGATTTTCGGAGGCAAATTTAGAAAAATATGGATTTTCGAGTAAAAGTAATAGCTCAAAGATGTAAAAAAAAAAAAAAAAAAAAAAAACCGCCAAGCGTCTTCTTGAAAATATTTCCAAAAACTCATTTTTTGATTTTTTCCGATTTTTTGGGGGGAGTGGGGAGGGGGGGGGGGGGCAAAAAAATAAAAATAGTGTCAGATCGTTCAAAATTGGTACATAGAGGTTTTCGATACTTACAAATCGATTGCGGATATTTTCGAATTTGGAAAATTATTAGTAGGGGTGGGAAAGGGGTGGGAAGTATGGGGGGACTATGGGCAAAAACAAATAGAAATACAATTAGGCCGTTCAAAATTGGTACAGATAGGTTTTAAAGGCCTGCAAGTCGAATGGGGATATTTTTCGAAAGTGTAAAGTTATTAGGAGGGGCGAGATGGGGGGAGGGGAGGGGGGGGGCAAAAAAATAAAAATAGAGTTAGATCGTTCAAAATTGGTATATAGAGCTTTTCGATACTTACAAATCGATTGCGGATATTTTCGAATTTGTAAAATTATTAGGAGGGGCGGGAAGGGAGGGGGGGGCAAAAACAAATAGAAATACAGTTAGGCCGTTCAAAATTGGTACAGATAGGTTTTAGAGGTCAGCAAGTCGAATGGGGATATTTTCGAAAGTGTAAAGTTATTAGGAGGGCCGGGAAGGGGGGGGGGGCGGAGGGGCAAAAAAAATAGAATAGAGTTAGAGCATTCAAAATTGGTATATAGAGGTTTTCGATACCTACAAATCGATTGCGGATATTTTCGAATTTTTAAAATTATTAGGATAGACGGGAGGGGGGGGGCGAAGGGGGAAAATAATAGAAATAAGAGTTAGAGCATTTTGGGATTTTTTTTTGGAAGGCAGTGAGAACCCGGTGCGACATTTTTCCTAATAAGATTTTTTTTCTGTTTCTTTTCACGTGATAAAAATTAATGCAATTTTGAGAATTCAGTAATTATAGCGATTCATTTAAAAATAGGGACCAGCGAAGCGGGCGTTGTCTGCTAGTTTGATTATAAATTCTAAGAAAAGGGATACAAATTATGTTGTTAAGCAACAGGGGCGCGCCGATTCAGTGTGCAATGTGTGCGGCGCACACAGGCGCCAGGCAACTAAAGGCGCCTACCAAGAACTAATTACTAAAAAAAAAAACTTTTATAATGTCAATGCTAGGCAATGTGAATGATGTTTCGTAACTAGGTGCTAGTGCCCCCCCCCCCAAAAAAAAAAAAAAAAAAAAAAAAAAAAAAAAAATGCTGTTTTGGCAAAAGAATTTTGAGCTAATCGTCATTTTTAAGTCTCAGCATTACGTATTTAAGTAAAAAGCGCTTCTCAAAAAATTTTCTGGCTACGGCCTTGTATCACACATTATGAATCAGTTTTATATTCTACTTTATTGTAGATTCATTGTCATAAGGGGAAAGGGGTCGCCAAAAACTCACGCAGTGTAATAAAAATGTGTCTGCCTGTAAATCGAAAACTTGTGTTATTTAGCTTCACTAAAATCGAAAGTGTTCGGCCTAAAAATTAAAACTGAATTCGGCAGACCCGGGGGAGTGGGGCTAAGGAACTCAAACCTCTGTCCCCAAAAAATAAATCACAAAAATTTAAATTAATGACAACTCTTGAAATTCGTATCGAAGGGAATGGATAGCATTTTCAAAGAAATGATTTTAAGTAATTATCTAACATAGTTAATAAATAACCGCAATAAATGTATATCCTGTTTTCTCTTTCTTTCCTCCCATCTTTTCTGCTATCGCTGAGAAATTACTAAGTCAGCGTTTTGTGTTTAAATTTGCACCTGCAGCCGCAGCGAGCAAAACTTTTACATATAAAGCATAAAGCTTAGCTTGTCAGTTACAGGTTTGGTATTCTACGATTAACATGTGCTTGTACATTCATTAAAATCATTCTTTTGCTTAGATTTTAAATATTTTAATGTTTTAAATATTTTAATATGTCATAAAAAAACAAAGAAACAAATCATATTTTCAGAAAAATGAACAGGCAGAAGATTTATCTTATTCCAAGATTGGTAAGATATTAATTTTACATTTATTTTAATATATCGTTATTTAATGTACACGTACAGTAATCTTGGTTATCTTTGATATATCTGTTCTTATGAAATCCCACTTTTCTTTAAATTTAAATAAAGTATTTCCAACTTAGTCGAAAGAGTAGAATGATTTTGTTACCTTTTCAAGCAGGCGCCAGCGCTATTTTGAAACAAAGTAGCGGATCGAATTGATTTAATACACTTAATTTAGACCTTGATACGAGCTATGTATTTATCGAGTTTCAGGAATATCTGTTCATAAATACACGGTTCAAGTTTTTGAAATGGCTGCCATTTTGAAACAGAGATGGCGGATCAGTCTAGCTAAAGAACTCATCCGAGATATTTCTAACATAAGTCCACTGTTCATGTCTAATTATGGTTTGAATTATTTCAGTATTTCGAAAGCTTTCTTGATGCAAATTTTACATTATATATAGAGATAAGTTAAACGATTATAATCGATCAATTTCTACATAAATGATCCCAGAACTAAAAGCATATCCTTTTCAATTTTTTGCCAAATGTGTTTCTTTCTTTTTTTTTTTTAATTAGTATTAGAAAAAGGCATTGTACATCCATTAGTTTAATTGTTTTGATTTCCTGATATAATAATATATTACCACACTATATTTTGATTGTTATCCCTTTCTTTGTACTACATTAAAAAAAAAAAAAAAGAAAGAAAGAAAGAAAAAGCGCATAGATACAATGTAATATTTCATTTGTAGATAATGTAAGAGTATTTACGTAACTATGCCGTCTGAATATATATATATATATATATATGATCGGGCCACAGCATGGAATAAATGTATCAAAACGTTGTAATATTAAAAGCGTACAACTTAAAATTATTAAATTAAGTAATTACAATTCTGAATTTTATAACTGGTATTATATTTGGCCAAAAATTTCGATATCGTGTTTTCACCTGTTTTAAGGTCTCCTGAGTAAAGAAAAAAAGTTGATTTTGGCAAATTGGCCGTTGTGTAAGTGCGTATGTACGTGTGTATGTGTGGAATATTTTGACTATCACTTCTTTAAATATAATAAAGATAGAACGATGAAACTTCAAAATAATGTATGTAAATGTCATGTATAAATAATGTCAGGTTTAATAATGTACGTATGGTTTTCCTTACTTTTGGTGAAAATTGGAAAAACAGAAGTGTTGCCGTAGAGGTCCGTATCTCAAAAAAGGCTCTAACGATTTTCTTCAAATTTGCTGTATAAACACCTGACAAACGTTTTTTTATAAAGAAGAAAAAAAAAAAAAAAAAAAAAAAAAGCAGTTTTACGCATTTTCTTCTAATTTGCCATATTAACATCCTTATAGATATATCCTTTCGTATATAAATGTTAGGTTTGGGTGAGAAGACCAGTTTGCCATGTTTTGGTGAAAATCGGCAGTAAAACCAAAAGTCGGTTTCTCAAAAACGTATCTAATGATTTTCTTCAAATTTGCTACACAAACTCATATTTATATATCCTTTAGTTTACGTTACTTGGTTACTACAGGAAAACTGACATGTGTTCTGATTAGATAGACCAGTTATAAATCTCAGAAATGAGTATTTCAAAAAACAGCTCTAACGATTTTTTTTTTTCTTTTTTAATTCGTTATGTAAATAATCTTTTGTATCCCTTCACAACGTTCACACTATTTTCCAAAAACAGCATATGTGTAGTAGTGGGTAATGGGAATCGTGTAGCTGTTGCGCACCTGATTTTTTTTTTTTTTTTTTTTTTCTTTTAACTCATGATTTTATCAAAATTTTCAAATATCTTAAATAGATATTGAAGTTTCTTTTTTCTTTCTTTTCTTTTCTTTACCAACTTTATCAAATTTTACTAAATTTCTTTTCTTTAACAAATTTACTACTGAAATTGAAATAACTCACTGATTATTCCGCATTGATGATTGTACGTTAAATGGTATTCCAACCCTTGTATAAGTTTAGTTATTTCTTGCTTTTATATTTGATTTGATAATAATAATAATCAAATATTGTTCAATTCACTTATTGAAAAACATTTAATTATTATCTGCCTGTTTATCCGTTTGATGAATTGCCTTTTAAATTTCAGCTATATAAACAATGGAAAATGCTACAAAATGACAAAATTAATTTGTATTATTAGGATTCATTATGGGTTAGTGAAATATCATATTCGTATCAGTTCTCATTCGTTAACAGCGTCCGTCACAGGAAAAAAAAAAAAAAACATACTTCAAAATCTCTGAATGTAAAAAAATTAAATTCAGTTTAATAATTAATGTAAAAACATTTCAGATTAAGGGAAGTTTGCATAAGCTATCAAATTAAGTTAAGACATATTTCGCATAAAATATTTATATTTGCCAATTATTGTTTATTTACCGGGTAATATAAAAAATAAAATTACAGCTATAATTTTATTTTTTAATAATATTTAATCCTATTGCGAATTAATAACGTTGAAAATTAGTAATATGTTTAATGTTTGGCAAAGACATTTGAAACATAATAAAAGTGATTGATTTATGTAATTGAATTTTTTTATTACATATTTTTAAAAATAAAAGTTTCAGGGAATAATTATATATCTTTCAAATAAACTTATAAAAGAGATTTTAAACATTTTTGATTGTGGAATAATGTTTGGAATCTTTTTAAGTACGCATTTTAATTATGTAACTCCAAGCTGATCTAAATTTTACTATATTAATTTACATTATATAAAGTCTACAAAGTACATATAAATCTGTAGAATATAAATTGGTACATTGCAGGTTATGGGGGAAAGATCAAAGTGCGCTGGTTCTGTTTGTGTTCGGGTATTCTACATGAATAAGTTTTGTATATTATTTAGTGCGTATAAAATTTTAACCCATACACTGGGATGCACAAAAGATGAACATTTAATAATTATGCTGTTTATTTTCATGTCGGAGTTATATCCATGCGTCAAGTCTGTATCAAATTTGATTTTATCAGTATAGTGATGAAAGGAGAGAAAGAATATTTATTATTTTCAGCTGCAATCCTTCAGTGCCAGCTAGATTCAGAGGTTACCCCTTTTTTCGGAGTAGTCGTCTCCTTTTTTTATGACTGTCATCCGTGAATGAAAAGCACATATAATAATTACTAATAAAATATTATAACATTTTAATAATGCAGTCTAATGTGTCCACGGAATACCCACTAAAGTTACGGTTGTAAATTTGCTTTTTGCACATGCCTTTAAATAGCTATGAATATTATAACACCATATTCTTGGAGGTAGATGCTGAAGTAAATATCAGCAATGTGTACTAATAACATCACTATTAAAATTTACTTTAAACTATTACTCCCATAAACCATAATGCATCCAGTTTTTTAGAATGCTCCTATGAAAGAAGTATAAAAGCAATGCACACTATTTTCATGCGAACATATTACAATAAATTTCAATAAACTTAATTTCTTTTATCAGATACTATTTACGAGTCCTGGAGCACGGCCAGTTATATAAACCAACATAAGTTATATGCATTTTTGATGTATACTGAGAAATGTTAAAAAATATTTATTATTTACTATGATAAACAATAGTAAAATTGTAAATAATAATAAAACATAAGTATTACTATGAATAATAGTATTTTTACAAATTAAGCTAAATAGATATTACAAGTTACTATAGTTGTTAGAAAAAATTAATTTTTTGTACTTTTGCTCTTTCTAAAGTTTGGATTAATTTATCGAATTAAGATTAATCTGAATTATTACCTATTAAATATGCATCTATATTAATTGAAATTCAGTTCTGCTAACTTTTTAAGATTGTTCTTAATATGATAAATTCACAATGTTATTTTTAATAGTGAATATGTATCTATGTGAAATTTATCTGTATTTTTATTCATGTTGATATTTATTGTAATTTATTAATGTTTTATTTTTTATATCGAATGATTTTTTTGAAAATTTTATGAAAATTAAAACATATTAAGCCGTTATCTCGGATTAAATGGCATCGAGGGAAAAAAGAACAAGAGGAACTAGCTATGTCGCAATATATTCTGCATTTATTAAAAAAGAAAGAAAAAAAGAAAAGAAAAAAGAAATAGAAATAGAAATCTCAACTTGATTATTTCATTTGAACAGAAATATCTAAAATTTTTATAAATATATCATACAATGTAAAGTAGCTTTTGAACGTGCCATAAAGCTTTGCGTTGTTGAAAAAAAAAAAAAAAAAAAATTGAAAATACCTTTAAAATAAAATTCTTTTAAACGAGCCTGTTGGTACCATCGGAAGTCATCTTTAGCATTTTGTAGCAATAATAAAAGTATGTTCGGATTAAATAATAATATCTTTGAGAAGCCGTGGTAGATAGATAGTAAAACATTGAGCTGGGAACTGGACAATTTCATGTTCGATACCCAGACCAGGCAAAAACTGCTTTTATATTTAATTCAGTGGCGTCGCCAGAAAAAATTTCATGGGTGGGCGGGGGCACAACCTGAAAAAAATATTTTTTTAAATAAAATTCTGATAGCATAGTTTTAAATTTAAAGAAGAAATGCTTAGTAGAATTTTCCAGGGGGGGGGGGGGGCAAGCGCCCTCCCTTGCCCCATTCTGCCGACGACCATGATTTAATTTACGATAATTTATGCATATAAAATCTGTCGTGGCTTCAAGATCATCCATGTTTCGTACAGTCAGTACTTCCCCGAAAGACCAAATTTTGAGAGCTATCTTCCAGCAAAAGGGTGGGGGAGGGGCGAATTTTAGTAGACACCTTCTCTAACATAGGGCGCCGACTGACTCTCTGCACAAAGGCGCCTGACACTGCTGGCGCGCCCCTGTTAAGCAAAATAAAAGTAATTATTCGAAAGGGATGAGCTTCCGCTTTAACTGTAGGGAATAAACCTTACTGTTTTTATTGTAATCAAAATACGCATGAATTAGTAAAATGTGAGAAAACAGATGAACAAAAAAGATCTATATTGAAAACTCAAGGTCTTTGTTATAAATGCTTTAAAAAAGGTCACGTGTCATCTAGGTGTAAGGTCAAAATCCCGCTTTGTGAATTATGTAATAGTAATTCACAACAGTAACCATAATAAGTTATTTTGTAAATCAAATGTTCGTGAATCAGAAACAAACTTGTTCTGTTTTCGCTTCTGATAAAGATAATGATTATTATAAATAATCAATATTCAATACATTAGATTGCGCTTAGCGCGCTCATGTTTTAATCCAGTTTAATGAATAATATTTAAATATTTATTTTTATTCAATTTTACGAGAGAGCTGAAAGAATTTATATCAAGTTCAAAGTTAACATATATATCAATAGTTTATATGAAGGTAAGATTTGTACTCGCCTTCTCTTCCAGTCCAGGATTAGATGTTCGGCGTCAGTATTAACCGTCTTTCATCGGTATCTGAAAATAGACTGTGTGTTTGGGCGGAAAAAAAAAATTAGTATCTGTTAATTATGTAATTAATGGATACATCATTTAAAATAGCTCTTTTTTCGATACTATATGTCATTTAATTCTTGATCACTATATGCATTTTTAGTATATTTATATAGTTGAATTATTATATTGTTACGGAGCATTTAACAGAGCTCCGATTATGCCGGTTACATGTTTAAAAGTGAATACATCTACACTAAGAGAGCGCGCGAGAGAAAGTTTATATAGAAATGCTGATTAAAACAAAGGATGAAAGCTGGGAGTGGTACATTCTTCTTTGCAACACGTACAGTAACGAAGATTGTCTCTAGGATAAAAAGTTTATTAGAATAAGAGTTCTTGAATAGCGAAATATCAAAACACAAATTATTTCAGTTTTTCTTTCATTTTTACATCACCCCTACTTGTTTTATATTTCGCTGTAATCAAGTAAGTTCAGATTTTTCCTGAGTTTTAGGAGAGTCGTCTTTGGTAATGGCTTGGTTAGGATATCACCTCTCATGTTGCTGCTATCAACGTATTCCAACTTTATTATCTTGTTTTCGTGAAGTTCCTGATATTTGAGATCTATATGCTTGGAGCGTGGTTGGTATTTGTTGGATTCTATCAGTTTGATGCATGCTTGGTTGTCTTCAAATATTGTTATTGGTTTTTGCTGTTTTAAATCTAGATCCTCTAGCAGTCGCAGCAGCCACACAGTTTCTTGAGCTGCATTGTCGGCAGAGACGTATTCTGCCTCAGCGGTAGATAATGTAATGTTACTTTGTTTTCTTTAAACTCAATATATTGGATTCTGTCCAATAAGGAAAACGTTGCCAGTGGCTGATATTCTGTCATTGGGATCGTTTGCAAAGTCTGAATCTGCATATACTGTTAACACTGGTGCTGCGTTTTTATTATACGCTAACTTTAAATTTATTGTTCACTTAAGATACCTCATGACCTTTTTTACAGCTTCCCAGTCACACTTTCTGCGGTTTTCATTATGTCTGGACAGAAAGTTGACAGCCGCACTTATATCTGGTCGACATGTTGTGGAAATGTACAATAATGCCCCTACTGCTTTTCTGTAATCTGTATTGTTTGGCAAAAAATTGTCGTTATTATTATTTTCTAAATTTGTATCCATTATGGGATATTAGTAGGTTTGGAATCTGTTAAGTTAAACTTGTCTATTAATTGTTTAATCTTGTTGGTTTGATCTAATAACAGTGTGTTGTTATCCGGTCTAGTAATGTTTATGCCTAGATAATTAACTACATTCCCTAGGTTAGTAATTTTATATTCGCGGCCGAGTTTTTCAGTAATTTATTTTATGTCGTTTTTAGTTCCAGCGATTAATATATCATCTACGTACACTAGCACGTAGACTTTTCTACCGTTAATACTTCTTTTATATAGACATTTATCAGCTTGACTTTGTGTAAAACTTAGATTAATTAATGTCTCATTTATTTTCGAGTTCCAGGCTCTGGCTGCCTGCTTGAGACCATAGATTGCTTTCTTTAGTCTACAAACCTTTTTCTCATCCCCGGGATTTATAAATCCTTCTGGTTGTGACATGTAAATTGTTTCTTCTAATTCCCCATGCAAAAACGCGATTTTTACATCTAAATGATTTAATTCTAGATTATTGTATAGTGCCATGACTAAAAATGATCTGATAGTTGTGTGAGACGCCACACGCCGGAGGTGGCGCAGCTTTTGACAAATGGCATAGATAACTTTTTGATAAATTTTACTATACAACACTGTATTTTATAATTTACACATGTATGTATGTAATATATGATTTTTTTTACTTCATTTACGACATTTTCACCCGCTTTAAACTTTGCCGGATGATTCCTCCCTCGATTTACGACAAAGTTCGTGTTATCCGAGGTGCCCTCGGTCGACAAGACTTCGAATGAGCGAGGTTCTACTGTTTCTTTTATATAAAATGTAAAATATTTTAAAATTAAACTTAAAATTTTATTAGATTTTTAAATAAATGCTACGCATGAAATTTATTTATACAGCAAATTATAATTTGTTGCTTAATAAAGTGCTGGTTGGTTGGTTGGGTTTAACGTCGCACTAGTGCTGCGCAATGGGCAATTGGCGACGGTCTGGGACTCTCCCCTAGAGGTAGTCCGGAGACATGCCATCACAATTTTTATCCTTTACGGAAAGGATGGCTCTCCCGCTTCGGTGACCACCAGAGGTATAATTTTGATGGGAACATGGAGGACATTGCGGCCACGACAAATTTTAAATGCACCAGCCACCATTAGTGTACACGACGGTCTTTGGCCGGCTCGAGTACCGAACCCGCAATCTTCCAATTACGAGCCCGGCGCTCTACCGCAGCCCATTAATAAAGTGTAAAGGTTAAATTTTAATTTCAGTGTAAAAATATTTTTATAGTATAATTGAATCTGTACAGTCGGCAACAGTAGATAAGAATAGCCGGTTTTTCGATAGCAACGCAGCCTGTGGAGGGGTTTGCAATATCTACATCCAGTTTAGTCAGTGTGTTACCAACATCTGACGCCGCCTGTCGATGGTCGTGAAAGATAAGGATGATTAGAAAAACAATGAGTTAAGAGATAATGTTTTGAATGTGTAATAAATATTGATGAAGAGATTGGATAATTTATACTTTTTTCTGTGAAATTCTCGAAAGAGAATTTCTTAATTTTTTTTTTATCTTCAAACAGATCTTTTTATAATCTGTGTAAACATATTTTCTATGGAATTTTTAAAATTCCCTTTTTTTTTATATATATATACTTTGCAATTCACAAAAGAGAATTTTTGAACTTATGTTTAGTAGAATGATCTGGAATCAAACCCGTCACATTTCAACTTAAGTGCTCATATTTAATATCGTATTTTTTAATGAGGGTCCGCCACCAGCCGTTGCATTATCTGACCTTCGCAGTTTGAAGAAGGGAAGTCGTTATCTTTTATGATAAGATTAATAAAAAAATAATTATAGTAATTTGAAATAGTTAGAAAAATTTTATTGATTAAATTTAGAAAAAAAAAAAAAAAAAAAAAAGAATGGAAAATTCAAATTGTTAACTTTTAGGGTGACTAAGAATTTTTATATAATTTATTGTATATATATATTTTGGGTTTTTATGTACATTTCTAATCTATATAATATTTCTCTAACGTGGACCAGTTTCAATTACTTTTTGTCGAAACGATATGATACACAAGGATAAAAAAATAATATTTATACATGAACAATATTTAAGCACGCGGACTGTGCTCAATGGTCTGATAAGAAAAAAGGACGGCATTTGTCTGATGAGATTATTTTACAAAAAAAATGTATTTTTAACAGTTGTTTCATCAGAATCTTTGCAAGCGTCATTTTAAACCTAGCAATATTTTAAAGATATGTACAGAATATTAACTTGTGTGTCATAAATTGACTAAAAACACAATCGTAAAAAATATAATCAAAATAGGAATTATTTTATTTATTTATTTATTTATTTATTAAAAAAATAATAATAAGAAAATTAATAAAACGTCATCGCCAACATGAAGACAAAAATTTAAAAGGCGTCGTGGGAGTCCTATATTAAAATTGTACTGCCTGTGGAAGTATGAAAATTGGGTCGTGATCCATGAATTTTATTTGGAAACCTTTTTTTGAATGGTTTTGGTTTCACTATTGTACAATATTAATTTGGTTTTATTAATAATTTGGCTTCTGGTAAATTAAAAGTTTAATTAGGTGGGGAAATTTGCGTAACATTTATGAGTTTCAAATTTTAAAGGTAAATAAGAAAAGAAATAAAATGCGAATATTTCGCACGGGCTTGCTAGTTACCATAATAATTAAAAAAAAAAAAATATTTTGTTATGAATTAAGAAAAGAACCGTTTTATTTCATATCTATTATTTTAGACCGCTGTACTCAAATCAGTTATTTTTGTTGAAAAAGAAGTTACATTACAAACTTTTTGAAAAAATTATTAATGAAGCTAATTAAAAAATAATTATAATAATTTAAAATAGTTAGAATAAGGAAGGACGGGGGCATAGTGGACCACCCCTATTTAAATCTATTAATATTCAACTCTTTTAGTTCATATGGATACACATGTATGGCAGCATAGTACTAATTGTATGCAGCCAAAAAAATCACATAGGAAATAGTAAGATAACCATTTTGAGCAGTTTTTATGTTTTGAGCTGCTCAAAGTAATTTTTTCCTATTGAAGTTTTTAAAATTTTATAAGGATTGGACTAGTGACTATAAATACTATATAGCTGTTAAAGGAAGGCAAGATATTGCTGTTTTTAAATTCCTAAAAATTATTAGCATATTTATAGTCTATATATTTGTTTTACTCTGACACGGGGAACAGTGGACCACCTTCCAGTGTGCCTAAAAGTACAAATTAGATTTAATATATTTGTTTTAGCTAAATTTATAGATATAAATATAATGTAAAGTATATCTCAAAGTAATAAATATCTTAACGTTATAATAAAATAAAAATAAATTTCTGAAAGAGTAAGTATTTGAATAGTAATATAATTATTGTTAATATTTAAATTTATTAACGATTTGAATTATATAGTATTAATTTAAAAAAAAATCTAATTTAATAAATAGTAGGAATTATTTATTATTTTTGTTGTTTTTAGAGATCACATGTGAAAAGCAAAAGAAGTAGCTTAATATATTTTATTTACATTTATCCTACAAGTACAATGTAAATTAATCTCAAAATAATTACAAAAATATTAAATATTTGAATAGTAGTATAATATTTATTAATATCTGAATTTTAAAAAAACATTTGATTTATATAATATTAATAAAAGAATAAAAAACAATATCAATTTAAACTTAATAAATTTTCTTACTGAGATTTGATTTCTTATTCGATTATTTTAATTTAATTTTGTTTATTTTATTTCATGAAAATGCTAGAATTATGGTATTTAGACTAGAATAGTACAAGAAACTAATTTTAGAGAGAGAAAAAAAAAAAGTAATTTATATTAATTTAATATAAACAAAAGAGGCTGGTCCACTGTGCCCCGGTGATGGGGCGCAGTGGTCCACTTTGTGAGTGCTCACAATTTATTTTTTTATTCATAATGTATTAGTAATATTGCTATAAAAAAATTTAAGACATGTTAAGAAGGGCTTAGAAATTTTTTCCTATTTTTTTCAAGTACATTGCTTTTCTGTTTTTTGTGGGGGGGGGGGGGGGGGAGTGTAAAAGTGGTCCACTGTGCCCCGGTCTCCCCTAATTTTCTAGATTGAACTTAAGAAGGAAAAAAAAAAAAAAAAAAAAAAAAAAACAGAGAAATATAGAATGAAAAATTCAAATTGTTAATTATAGTTAACTTTAGGGTAGTAATAGGGTGACTAAGAAATAATGATTAAAAAATTCTGATTATCTTGGTAATTCAGGAAATGATGTATTCACATGTAGATAAGTTCGATTATCTGAAGTTAATGGGTAGTTGTAAAAATAAGTGATTTAGGAAACTTTGATAGGGAATTCTCATAAAAGATGACTGAGTTGCGTGTAGTTTTTGATATTATCCATAAACTATAAATTTTATAAAACTCTTAAAAATAATTATAATTTATCATATATTAGTTTTAAGCTTGATTTAGAAACGCCTCTAGATCTGCAGTTTTTGAAAAAAAAAATATATATATGATTTTACGCAGTCTAATAAGCTACCCTTTCACTTTAATTTTATTAGAATTAGTGAAACATGCAAATTAAAAAGATTATTTAAAAACTTTGTTTGGACATTTGACAAGGAATTCACTCCTAATTTAAAATGAATTTCCTCTTCAAACTGTAATCGCTAGTAGTTACCTGTGTTTGTTTGTTTCTCTAATCATTGATAAGAGACAACATGTGATTTTTATTTTCACATAGTAAAAGAAGAAAAAAAAAAAAAAAAAGTTGCACTTCGGGAGTGCCGACAGAAGTGAAAACGTGAACAATTACGTGTGTATTTCTTGAATCGTCAAGAAATATTTTATTGTGTAGGTAATACTTTTAAATGAAGTGTTTTTTTATTCATTAATATAAACTACTACTACAAAAATTATATTACAATTTTATTTAATGCGCTAACTGCAATAGAGACAGTGTCCGGAGATGAGAGAAGTCGTGTAGAGCCGCACCAGATTGTAAAAACGTGAGAAAAATGGCGGGTTTGACCTTTCTCACGGTTTTGTGAGGTCTAACTGCCACGTTTCCGGCTGCAATCTTTAAGAGATAGTGTCCAGAGATGAGAGAAGTCGTGTAGAGCCGCACCAGATTGTAAAAACGTGAGAAAAATGGCAGTTTTGGGCTTTCTCGCAGCTTTGTGAGGTCTAACTATAATAGAGACAGTGCCCGGAGATGAGAGAAGTCGTGTAGAGCCGCACCAGATTTTAAAACAATATACAGTATGTAATTACTAACACTTCACATTAGCAAGTTAATTGTATGATACATTATTTGTATCATACAAGGATGGAAAGCGTTTGCTGACGATGACGCGAATTCAATGATTTTTGTTCACCCAAAAGTTTTCACTTCAAATGGAAAGCGTCAGCTGACGATGACGGGAGTTCAATGATTTTTGTTCACCAAAATGTGCTCAACGCTCCTAAAGAAGTTTTCACTTAAAAAAAAAAAAAAAAACTTTATTAGCTGAATAGTTTATTAATATTCGTTACATTCATTTTGAGTAAACCTAAAGAAATGAGTGATAACCTTAATAATTTGATATTTTTGAACGCATTTGTTATAACGAATATGTTTTTAGCAAAAATCGAGCCACGCATTTCTTATTCTGCATACATTTATACGATTAGGCATTCTTAATTATTTTAGCTATGCAGTGTTTTAAAATAGATACACAAAAAGGGTTTTACATTATAAAGGCAATTTTGTAAATAAAATTCTCTTCTAATTACATAGGTGTGCATACATTTAAGCATCACTATTTATTTAAAGTAAGCCTATATAGAAAGATTTTAAAAATTTATTTAAAGTAAACATATATAGAAAGATTTAAAAAAATGTGTTTTCATAATGCAATAGACAAGAAATTTAAAAGTTTAGGTATGATTGAAAGCACATACTTACCAAAGAAATCCAGGGTGGAAATAAACAAATTATCTTTTTCGATGCGCTGATAAACTAGATTACTTTAACCCTTTAACGTTCACTACTTAATTTATTTTAAAATTTACTAAACTAATTTTATAGATGGCTTTTAGACACCTAACTGATCCTAAATATTTAAAAAATTAAAAAATAACATTGTTCCTTTTCGAGAAATTTTCGGTTTGAAACATCTGTAAGTAAACCTTATTCAATTCAAATAATATTTAATTTATTAAATAAATCACTTAAAATGTAAACATTATCGACAACAAAAATTCGTAAAAGTTGCATAGTTCTCAACATTTCAATTTATTCTGGAGAATTTTAACCCTTTGCGGCGCAAGGTGATTCGGAATTTACGAACATAATTAAAATAGAAGAAATTTTAAATTTTCACGTTAAAAAAGGGACTTTTCTAATATGTTATAAATGTAAATTTTTGCTAAAAAATTTCCGGGACGAGTTTTTGCACTTGAGAATTAAAATTAGGTGTTCCATCAGCGGGAACACTGCGACTGAAAGGGTTAAAAGATTGGGCTGTTAAAGTGACGCAATGAGCAATAATTTATGAAGAATTTCGGCTGTTATTTTGCTTTACATATAGAGTACAAGTCGTCTTTTATTAAATTCTTAAAAATAAATATAATGAACAACTATTTTAGATAGATATATAGGATTCATTTATTCAACAATATAAATTAATAAATTTGTCTTTAACTTACAAAATACTTGTTAATAAACAACAACTCTATTTTATAAATTAACATCTGTTAACTAATAAGATTTCATCACGTGACAGAGGTATAGTAGATTTTAAATTTAAATGAAATCATTTAACTTCAGTTTTTGATAAGAAGTTCATAAGTAAAATGGATGAAATGCCTCACCTAATAGGCTACCCTTATCCTAACTAATTTTATTAGTTTTCACATGTATTTATGCTAAGAAAAATCTTTAATTTTGAATAACCTACAAAATTATTGTAATATTTTACATTTATTTTAACTGAGTTAATATATAGTTAAATATATAGTTAAAAACTTTTGTAAAGTTTTAAAATAGGACACTTCACAAATAAATTAACTTATTTTATAAGACTGTTGATGAAATCACAAACTTTGTAATTTGAACGTCATAACATAAAATACTAAACTGTGAGAAAATTCACATGCAAACAACTTTAAAATATTTATATAAAAATAATGTTTTCACAAAAGGAAAATTATTTTTATAAGATTTTTAGCATTGTAATCGAACAACAACAATACATATAATAATAATAAATAAATAAATAAATAAATAAATAAATAAATTGCAATTCACATGCAAATTAGTTTAAAATATTTATACAATAATTATGTATTTTCTTAAAAGGAAAATTATTTTTATACAAAATTTTTAGTATTATTAATGAATCTTAGTACTTTTATCATTGTAATAGAACAAACTTAATCATGTAATATATAAACTAGATGATTTTAACACGTTTAAACAAATATCAAATTTTCAATTAATGTATCACTAAAACATTACAGTAAATATTTAACAAGTATTTTGTAAGACAAATTTATTGCAACCACTGTACAACTTCAGTTTACGTAAAAAAATATATTTCTATATATTATGAAAAACTAAACTGACGTAAACAGATTCGACAAAATATTTTAATCGCACTAGAAAATAACATTTTTTTTTTTAAAGATATATTGCGTCAATTCATTATTATAAAGTTGACCAAAATGGTAAACAGGTTGAAAAACGTATACTCACGTTTAAAGGGAAACTTTTTCTGCTTTTCATCTTATAAGTTTTCTTTCAGGAGGCAGTGACTGGATTAAATGAACAACCCCAGAAAATACACTTTCCCCTAATTCTGAAAGGCTTCTTCTTGGACATCGTATTTTCTTAAAATGCTTCTATTATTAATAAACCATTGTAATAATATAAAGAACAAAATAATTCAAAGTACTGGAAAAAAGAAGAAACATACATTTTTTTAGCAATGGATGTATTCATTGGAAAAAAAAGAATTATTTCATGAATTGTAAAGATAAACAGTTGAAAACAGAATTTTTAATTATTGTTTTTCTTTAAATATATATATAATATATAAAAAGTGCCGGGTTCGTTACGTCAATATGACCGCATCAGTGGCTAACACTTAAGTTAAAAGGTAACGGGTTCAATTCTACGTAAGGCTGAAAGTGAGTATATTTCTTTCTAAAATTCTCTTTTGTGAATTTCAAAGTATAAGGAATTCTAAAAATTCAGCAGAATTTTTTTTAAAAAAAAGGAATTTTAAAAGTTTCATAGAATGTTTTTACTTTCTCTTACCCATAGGGTCGAGAAAGTATTGTTTTAGGGTCAAATTTCCGAAATTGAGTTTTTGTTATGTTTACATGTTTTGAGGTCCCCTGAATCCGAAAATCATGTTTTTAGCGGTTTGTCTGTGTGTGTGTGTGTCTGTGTGTGTTATCAGCATATCTCCAGAACAAACAGTAGCAGAAATTCGAAACTCGGTATTCTAAATGTGTATCATATAGGGATGCTACACTAAGCTTTTCGTTGAGATCAAGCAAATGGTTTGTGTACAGGGACACTCAAGAGTATTCAAATACATTACGTCTATGGGGGAAATTGCAGGTAAGTAGAGTTTAACATCTATAGATTGCACTAAATCAAATGAAACGAATATATATATTATATACGTAAAAACATGCCTCATGTACAATATGGCAGAGAAATCATTCACTGTTCCTTTACAGGGCTACACAAAAGAACTAGATTATAGTGCGACAATAGCTGAAAATGGATGGAAGTGCATTTCAGGTTGTGCCGTATATTATTACTGTAGGATTGTATTTAGGTATACTATGTGGTTTGTACATATTCTTCAAAAGATATACAGGGTTGTAAACATTTAAGCGATAACATGCTTTTTTATTGTTAGTGGAAGTGCATTACTATAATATTTTACCATTTCCAGGAAAGCTGCTCAGGAATGGAAATGAACTCTTCATAGACATATGATAAATACTGTATGTTTTTAAGCGAAATATTCATCGCTTGTTTTTTGTGTATTTGTAAGTTTTGAGGTTTCCTGATTACCAAAGTTAAATTTTTTAAAGTTTGATTATTGTCTGTGTCTCTTAGAGTAACTTAAAAACGAATAAATCCAAAAGTTGTATTTTCAAATTAATATAAATTTGTTGCTGGAAAAGTTTGATCAAGACTAATAATTTCCAAGGAATGTTGCATGTGAAAGTTGTCTCAATAATTTTAAGTGAGCATTTAATTTTAATAAGAGATTTAAATTCTATATAAATCTAGGTGCAGTAATGAAATGGGGGGGCTGAGGGGGGCGGTAGCCCCCCCTCACACAGAACTATAATTGTCATATAAAACTCTTCCGAAACCTAATTTGTGTTGTGTAGCATAACAGTATTCGTTATGTTACCTCTTAATTTCCAACCTGTGTTTATAGTATTAAATTTCAGGGTAAGAGAAAGTCGTGTGAGTGATGCACCAGATTTTTTTTTTTTTTTTTTTTTTTTTTTTTTTTTTTTTAAGTAAACAGCATCATGACAAGACAAATATTTACTTCACAAAACGGTATTAGGTGCACATCTTTCAAATAAGAATTATTGCTACCGCTTCATCATTTTGCTGACTACTGTTTAATTTTACTGCGTATTAGCTTTAATAAAGAAAAAAATGTACTGTGTTAAAACTTTAGGATGTTTATACTGTAATTATTTTTCTTTTGTAAAAAGTGATTTTATACCTAATGACGCTTATTAAAATTAATCATTATTCAAAATCATTTTTATTATAAATCAATTTATTATAAATCATTATTAAAATAATAGATTTGATTGAATACGAAACATTGATGATTAAAATACTAATTTTCATGCTTGCAAACCTTTTTAACATTACTATGAATGTAAGGGAAAAAATAATATTTGAGGCTTAAACCAACCTTTTTCATAATTAAAATAATCTTATTTCATGTGACTCATCAAACAAAATTATATTTTTGAATACACGACCGGGGGGAGGGGGATGTTATGTATCTTTAAGTATCCTTGCGTAACTTCAAGTATCCATCTCATACTTCAATTTATGATATACTGTTAAAAATTTCTGTAAATTTAATGTAAATATTTATCCAGAGTTTCTGTTAATTGACAGCAATTCTTAGTTAAAAGTGAATAATCGAAATTATCAATCTCTGTTCTGTATTTTTGTGTAATTTTATTATTTAATTTTTTAATTAAAATTAAAAATACATGTTTCTACTTTAGAAAAAACATTCCAAGTCCGAAATACATTCCCACCAACAATTAATTAAATTAATATTAGTTATTAAAGTGAATGTATAAAATAAGTTTTTTAACGTCTCCGTTTATTTTTCTCTGTAATTTTACTTAAGACTTAAGATGACACATTACACAGAGTTTTCTGTTGAAATATTTAACAGTGTCGTATCTAAAATATTACAACAAAGTTAAAATCTATTATGATGTAGTACGCAAAGTATCTCCACAGCACAACAATGTGAGAACTTGCAATAAAGAAACATTTTTTTTTTTTTTGTTTTTTTTTGTAAAAGATAAATGTACGAATTTATCTTGCGTTTAAATCGAAATTCCTTATAAATAGGGTAAACTTATGTAAACCCTCGTCACTATATCTTACATGATAATACACATTAACTGAAAGAATAAGAATTAATAAGAACCCCATACATAATATGCGTACTGCACTTGAGCACCCTCGAATGCAGTATTATTCATAAAGCTATCGTGTTCACATTAGGGGCCGTCCATAAATGATGTCACGCTTGGAGGTGGGGGGGGGAGGGGGTTCGTGAAATTGTGACAGTTTGTGACAAGGGAAGGGAGGGGGTAACAAAAAGTGTGACATCACATATTTTTCAGTTAAAATACAAACATTTATATTCAGCAGATGAAATTTTGAAGTTATTTTAAAATTATCAAAGATTAGAGATATTTTTTTAATTCGGGTAAAAGTAACTTTATCCTGTGATTCCCCCCTCCCCTCATACATTATTTTCTTTCAGAAAAAAGCATTCAGAGTAGGTTTTTAGTATAGGGTAGGAATAGAAAATCTGTACTTAGAAGAAAACCTTCCCTTCTCACACTCTTGAAATTTCCAACAAAAGATACAAGTCCTTGTATTATAAAATGTGAATCTTTAATAAAATTTCCATAAAATGAACTTTTTTGCTGGATTTGGCGACTTTGTTAAATGGAGGTATGACTGTATATTAAATTTTATTCAGTTTTCCAAAATACTACTGTTTTCAATTGCTGTTTTCTATGAATACTTTACAACTGTTCTATATTAATTTGTATTTTTTTTTGTAAACCTTACTCTTAGTTCATACAAAATAACTACACATATCATTATTATGGTTATATTGACAGATGTCATTAAGATCCATAGTCAACATTTAAAAATAAAATTTTAAATATGATCTCTAGTCTAATATTTTGTTTCTGAACTTCAAGTAATTATTGATGTGTGACATGTGACAAGGGGGGGGGGGGTATATTGAAACGTGACACTTTGAGACAAAGGGGGGGGGGGTCCAAAATTCTGAAAAAAAGCGTGACATCATTTATGGACAGCCCCTTATCCTATTTAGGAGACCTCAAAACGTACCAAAATCTCTCCAATGTATGTGTTCGGAAAGTGAAAAGGAGTTCGTAAACACTTTATAAGAGCGATGGCAGAAAATAAATTGGATTCTCTGCCCGTCAATAGAAGCGAAATACAGCCGTGGGCTCCCAACGCTGACTTCTTCGGAAGCCAAACGGGGTCAGAGGTTGCGAGAAGATGATTAGGGGGTTATTTACTCCGAAGCATCGGAAGTGGTTAACTGTTATTGCTTACCGTCTCTGACCGACGCCCCGGAAAGGTATCCCGTACCTTGCCCCACTCGTAGTAAGAAAATAACATTTTGGCACTTCTTGCACTGGCCATTTTAATCTTTAATAATACTTTGCTATGCAGGTGAAGGTTTTCGACTTGAGGTCTCGTCTCATAGAAGACTCCTTTTGGGGAGTCCTTAAAAATCGAACACGCGATATCAGTAAGCTTAAATTGAGAGCAACTTCAAAGGTACTAACCGGGCACCTCCAGCCGTAGCCGAATTCTTTTACGAAGCCCTGTAAACGAATGATAAAGGCTTTTCATATTATTCATTTTCACTGCATTTGCATATTATATGCACTGTAAATAGAAGCGTCTTAAATTCAGACATAGAAAGGTGTCTGAAATACCAATTTAGACACATAAATGTCTGAAACACTTACGCATGCAAAATTTCAGACGCATGTGCTGGCTTAAATTAAGACACATAAGTGTCTTTTTATAAATGAGCTGAGGTAAGTGTCTGAATAAGGTTGACATGTCTGAAATTAAGACACATTACATAATTTAGACACATGAAAATTCAGACATTTTACAATTGAAGCACTTAGAAATTCATACATTTCAAATTTCAGACACTCAGAAATTCAGACATTTGTATTACTTAGCAAATTTTCCATATGGAATCTACTTTAAGCAGTATGTATATCCTGTTTTAAAAATTTTTTAACAAATAAATTTATTATTTTATATAATATAAGTATAGTTAACTTATTTAAAATACTTAGACGGGAAAAATTCGGTTTAAAATTAAAAATCAAAGTTAATTTTTATTTAAAGTTCTCACATGTAATAAAACAAAGATGTATTAAGATAAACGAAGTATGTAACTTGTAGCTAAGAAAGAGAATTAAACAATCTTAAACAAAATGTGCATAATTGATTTTTTTCCCCCGTTTTTTAAAACTTATTTTCTTTCGCAGTGTTTATGCCTACACTTAAAAATGTAAAATAACAATTTTTTTTTTTTGTTTTCATGTACATAGTTTGTTTTCTTTAAAATACCAGTTTTAAAAAAATCGTTTAAAATCCATAGTCTACTATTTTTTCATATTTATTGCGCATTTTACAAAAAACTCTAAACCTCTATACATAAAATTTAAGATAATATAATATATTAAGCTTTAGTTTTTGCAGATAGTTTTATTGCAAAGACACAAAACTTCGATTTGTTTCACGGATACTAGAATATATTTCATTATACAAGCAACATACAGCGTGTGTCCCGGTGGCTTGATTGGGAAGCCTTTGTCTTTGAAGATACTCCAAGTGTCTGACATAAATAAGATTTTTTTAGCATCTTAAAATTGAACTCCCCATTTTAGACACATTTGTGTCTGAATTTCAGGCACTTGAATTTACAATGTACTACAGGACACATGTCTAGAAAAACTATAGGCTCATTTCATGATGACGATAAAAATGGACCCATGAAAAATGAATTTTTTTATATGTATACGTGATCCCTATGATGCAGATTTAGAATACCGAATAGTAACTGATGGCCGAATGATTGTTCGGATTAAGGAAACCCAATCTCATTCGCCTAAAAACAAAATTTTCCTGCTTCCAGAGAGAAACACTTTCATACGTATTCCGATATTTCGGGAACAGTGTCATCAGTACAGAAATTCAAAATCGATTTCATTTATAAAGAAATAGGCACACTATTCAAATACCGCCTGAAAAGGACATCGATTATCAGAAAAAGATTTCCGTTCCTGCACTTTCCTAGACAACGATTCGTTTCCTTCAATTTCTGATTTGTGCCTTTTCGGCTCTCAGTACAGTGTCATGTCCACGTACCTGTGGAATGTTAGGGCCGCCACGTTCATTGTGGTATTGTAATAGAGAGAATCAGAACAGGGACACTTGAGCATCCGTTAAACAGTCTCCCTTCGACTTCGAGGTGTCGAAGTTGTCCTTTCTTTATCTAAAATGGAGGCTTGCTTATAGATGGCAAATGTCCTCTATTGGACGCAGTTGAATTCGCGGTCGCCGGGTGTGCTATCAAAACTACGAATCGATGGAATCGAAAGTGGTTAGCATGGGTGTGTGGTGTCTCCATTAAATATTGTTCGCACTGGCCGGTAAAGGTGGGTGCATGACCTGAACGTTCAATTTAATTTATTCGGGATGTTCGAGATCATTTTACATCGACTGAACGAAGATCCGTCAAACGGTTGTAGTACGGTTTAGAAACAGTCCGTAGATGACTTTTTTTTTTTTTTTTGGAGAGAGGGGGGTGGGTGTCTAGTTTTCTCGACTTACCTTTCCATTTTTATAATAATAAATTATTTCTGCCAGCTTCCCATAAAGATAGATACCCCAATCACTGTGATTCTTGCGCATCGGGTGCATTTCATCCCTTTTTCATCCACGAAAGGAGGGACACACTCAAAAAGGCGGGTTAAGTGCAAAGCGAGAAGAGAATCGCAGAAATGTTGAAGTAGCCGTTTGTGTGCGAACATCTGCCGCATCTCAATAGCCAGGAGAGACGTACGTGACTCGCTCGCCTCTTCTGGAAGATCACGTTGTAAGCTGATAAACACCATTTTGTTACTTGTATGTTCTCGAATTGTTTTCCGAACAATGCGAATCGCGAGGAGGTGTTTGCAAATTCTCTTTTGCACGCGTCCCTGATTTTGACTTACGCTATATACCGCAGTGGCCGATCCATCCGCTAACTGAAAATTATGCGTTGGAAAGTGATGTGGGGTACAGTCTTAAAAATGGAATTTCAAAAGGGAAAACATTTTTGAAATATCACATATTTTCAAGCTGAGAGCCGTTCACTTCATAATTTATTATAAATAGGTTGAACTATTTATATATAATTGATATAGAAGTTTTATAATAGAAACTCTTCACATTTAAAAAGAAAATGATAAAACAAAATTACGGGGGGAAAAAATGCATTGGGTAATGAGTCATTGTGGAAACATAGAATAAGATGGGTCACGGCTGTCGGTGAGATTAGGCTTTATTTCATTAGGACGAATGATCTAAGGATGAATGGAAAAAAAAAAAATCTGTCCATAGACCGTAATATATCGAAATTCTCTTTTTTGTCCCTGCACACGAGTCGTAGACACCCATGGTACTTATAGGGGTCATTCCTAGTCATTCTTAAGTGAGTCGGTCGATTTTTGTGACTGCTATTGCGTCACCTATACAAGCAGAGAGCGAAAACTTTCTGAATTTCGACAGGGAAACTTCACTGACATTTTGGCAATTATTTCATGGAGGGGGGAGGAAACATTCCATTCTCGTCTCTGTTGACAGTCCGTCACTATGGTAACGGAATAGGTCCACTAACAAACTCGACAGGCCGCTGATCTTCTCAGACGAGAGAAACGAAAGCTGCACGGTCTGAGAGGGAAGGAGGGGGTGAGGGGCATCGGAAAAAAATGTTGTTCTTCGGCATGTCCCCAGAAATTAGGATCGAATGAGGATCAGAGGATTCCAGTTCGTGAAAATGACATCACGCATAGGGAGTATTACAGAGCTTGTTCCAATCGATGTCCCTGATGACTCTTTTTTCTTTCTTTTGTTATTTCCTGCGGATGCATCGAAGGACACACACCGACTTTAACCCTTTCTTGAACGCGAGCTACACTCTCCGTGAAAGTAATGACTGAGCTGCAGCTCCCTTTTTTTTGGAAGCCTAAGATTTCGTTTTCAGTTCCAAATAACATACCTTTAAAAAAAGCTTTATTTTTGGATAGGGTTTTACTATCCGAGAAATTATTCCTACATATGTTAATTATAATTACTCTTTTTTTTTTGTAATGCACATTCTCTGACTCAAAAGGTGGAGAAAATATCATTTTGGGTCGAATTTTTCAATAACTGTATTCTTCCTAAACATTTTCCTCTTTTCGAAAATCAGGACTTCAGTGTTTGGTTGTCGTCATGGGATTATGTGTGTGTGTGTCGTTAGGCAAACAGAACTACTTACGGTAGACAGCAAAATGATTGAAGTGCAATCGGTATTTGAAAGATGTTTTGTTAAAAAAATATACCTGTCGAGTCATGATCTTAGTCTTCATGCTGTTTATAGAAAAAGTAAGTTGATGATAAAAACTGGCGATCAAACTTAAAAAAGGAAGGTATGGCGTGCTTCAATAATTTTGCTGCCGACGGGTAAGAGTCTATAGGAGTGCTACACCCACGTTATTTTAATTCTATTACCACTACTCGTTCATAAGAGAAGCGCATATAAGAACAACAGACATTTAATTCATTTTTATTATCTCGTGGATAGTAGATGTTATATAAATCTTTTTTTTTTTTTTTTTTGTCGTGGAGTTATGAAAATGTGCAATGAAATAAAACATCGAGTATAGATTAAAATTTATCGAAAACAATAAAATTCAGATTCAAAATTTTAAATTTTTTTGAAAAAAAAAAAAATAATAATAATTTGTTAAAAGGAAAAATTATGAAAATTCTTGAAAATTTTTTTTTTTTTTTTTTTACATTTTATTGTTAAAATGCTTTTGCATCTGTAAAAATTGTTGCTTCGATAGTAAAAACTGACCCCAATAAAATTATTTAATAAATTAGGATAAGATCGAACTGAAAGGTTGGCATATCAGTCTGTCACTGTTTCGAACACTCAGCCAAATTCATTTCTCTTGTCATGATACTAGAAATTTATGAAGAACTGAGACTCACTAGATTTTAGTCGAAATAATTCAATTTTATTTATCTTCCCTAATAATAATGAAATTGCCTATGTGAACGTCTGTCGCCACTTTTCGGCGCAGAAATTAATAGTTAATAGTACTCGGATGATCCAGTCACCCAGATTTCTGTCCTATTTTGTGTGGGACGAGCGCGGATTACTTGGGAAGACTCATTTTCCTGAAAAGGAGGGTCATTCAGATTGAATTATTATCTAAAAAATCCCATGACTCGAAATTTTTTCAGCAGTTGCAGTATGCCAATGTTTCTGCCTTATTTTGCCCCGGGCAGAGCGCGGCTTAAAATTAATCTCTCATTATCCTGAAGATGAGCGATAATTTATATCGAACAATCCTATCCAAAAACCCCTAACTCTAAATTTTTATTAGAACCGTAAGAGTAGTTTTCAAGAAAACCAACTTTCTTCTGTATTTGGCCTCCGTCGGAACGTGAATTAACCCTTTAAGGTTCACTACTTAATTTATTTTTAAAATTACTAAACTAATTTTAAAAATGGCTTTTAGACACATAGCTGATCATAAATATTTAAAAAATAAAAAATTAGCATTGCTCCTTTTCGAGAAACTTTCGGTTTGAAACATCTGTAAGTAAACCTTGTTAAATTCAAATAATTAATTCAAATATTTAATTTAATAAATAAATCACCTTATAAGTACACATTATCGACAACAAACACTCGTAAAAGTTGCATAGATCCCAACATTTCAATTTATTCCGGAGTATTTTAACCCTTTGCGGTGCAAGGTAATTCGGATCATTTAAATTACACTGCCACCGGAATTTACGAACATAATTAAAATAGAAGAAATTTTAAATTTTCAAGTTAAAAAAAGGGCCTTTTCTGCCATGTTTATAAATGTAAATTTTTGCAAAAAAATTTCCGGGATGAGTTTTTGCACTTGAGAATTAAAATTATGTGTTCCATCAGCGGGAACACTGCGACTGAAAGGGTTAAAAGCGATATTCCTGTTTCTCGCATTGCTGTGTTTTCTCACTACATATTCATATTCATGATTGCTTTCCACGGTTGTAAAATATTAAGTTATTGTTGAAATTTATAATTGAAACTATGTACTTTAATATATACCATACGGGTATATGTTATTATTGTCATTATTATATACTACCCAAAAAGTCTTGCAAATGTATGGAAAATACAACTTGAAATAGGCACTTCGAGCAATTTGCAAACGAATTATTTGATTTAAACTCAAATTATTTGAGTTATTTCCCATCCTCTCCTTTTTACAATTTCCTCATCTCCGGTCACCGAATCTCTATGCGGGAAATTTAGTTGGAGAAATGACTCATTACCTATTTTTTTCGTTTTCACATTCGAAAAATTCACGACACTTAACTTAGTACTCGTATTCTAAAAATTATTTATTTGTATATTTATTTATTTTTAAATTTTAACTTTGGGTTTAAAAGTACGAAAAATGAACTAAGTGCATTTTTCTCATAGGAATTTTTAGAAAACGATACAAATTTAACGGTTGTGATTTTCCGAATGTGAAAACGAAAAAAAAAAAAAAAAAAAAAAAAAAAAACTTTAGGTATCGAGTCATTCTCTAAACAACTTTCTTTATAGGGTTATTTGGGATTGAGTGACGGGTAACGAGGAAATGGTAAGAAGAAGCGTTCATCGGTTCGTGAGGGGAAAAGCCGGACATACGCTTGTTTGCTTTCGAATTTATGTTTTCGGATAACAACGTGTAGTCGTAGTCATAGATGAACATCGTTGCCGATCCATTTCTTCGTTATTTGTGCCGAGAATGAGAATGAAACAATTCCGATCGAAAAGTGGTTTGGATCGGTTGCAAAGGAAAAACTACCCACTAAACTACCTACCAAGAAATAAGAAAGATCCGTTCTTTCAACATCCGAGCGAGAGCGGCAAAACAGGATCGGAAGCATTCGAACTCTTCTTCCAAAAAGTCAAACTAGTGCATCAGGAGATTTTGTGTCACATTCAACTTGGACATCGATTTCTGTCGGGAAATATTGGCTGTCTCTACCATAGCTCTATTATAAGAGTGGACGGAGCATTCCATTATTAAGGGAATACTGAATCCATGTGAATGTTGAAAAAAGTTACCTTTTTTCGCATTTATCGCGTTATTGGCAATTTTTCGCTTTGAATATAAATATATATTATAATTATTATTATTAAAAGATACAACAAACAAAACTAGTGTAAAATATTACAGTTGCTGAAATTTATTTTTACCTTGTTATTAGCATCTAACAAAGTTCAAAAGTTTTTATAACTTTGGTTTGTCTATACTCGTTTTAACCCTCATAAATAATTACGGACATTTTTGAAATTATACAAGATATAATATAGTTAAACTTATTCAATTTAGAGAAATAAGTATAGCAATTATAAGCATTTTATAAAAATAATTACTTAAAAAGAGCGTAATAATAAAATATTAAAAAGAATCTTACCTGTGAAATAAAATCTTTATTTTACATAACTTCTGGGGTTTTTAAAATATATCTAATTACTACTTCTTGCTATAAAATTCTTTTTAAATTCAAAACAATCTGAGTTTTAAAATGAAATAAAAAAAAAATAAAAAAAAAAAAAAACTTTCAAAGAAAAAGGGAAAACATCGTCTGCTTAATAAAAAGCAGAGTTTAGAGAACGGTGAGTAAATTTCAATATTGGCCAGTTTGGCTTTCTGTAGATCAACATTCGCATGACCTTTTTATGAGTTATCTTTGTCACTAAAAAATGTTGCCATTGTCCCGTCTATTCTTATAATAGGTCTATGGTCTCTACTCTGCACATCCGCAGTATAGTGAACTGCACATAACGTACGAAACGGAATTTTGCATGGAGGTCTGTTTTGACTTTTTCCGGTGCAACTTATGAAGCCCGATTGTCGAATTTTTGATTTTATTTTTCAAAAATTAATTAAAATATTAAAAAAAGCCTATTAGCTTAATATATATTTTTTTTATATATGTAGTAAATTGCGTGTATATTCATTCTCGTGGATTTTTTTTTTTTCTAAACATAAAAATAAATATGTATTTATGAATATTTATTATAAAATTGAAAGGAATCTCACGCATGTAGCAAAAGTGACGTCATTGTAACTGTTGTAACTAAAAAATATATATTTTTTTTTTATGTCGATAAAAATGAACGGGTCGTTATAATATTAGAATAGTTGATTAATTCAAATGAATAGGAATGGATGTAAAAAATAAGTATTGCACAAAGTACTTTTTATCATCAACATTTAAATAGGGTGCTTCTTCGATGCTGTCCGTTTTGAAACTGTTGTTCGATAAACACCTAAAAAATGCACGAACGATTTAACTGCGGCAATCAATTACCATTGCCATACATAAAGCTAATATTTATTAACCAATTAGTATGTATGCTGTTAGATTACGGATCTCTTCAAATAAGTTATTTATTCAATTCCTACTATTAGTTGACACTCTCTCTATGTATATCTTGTACAAATCTTGCAATCGATTTTTAACTAACTTCCCGACTAGCTAGAAATTTGAAACTTTCAGGATTGCTCATCAGGACACGGTGACAACACAATACTTCGAAGTCCGATCTTTGAATAGTTTTCTTATAATTAATTAAAATATGAAAATAATAACATCCTAATAGCGTTAAAATAGCCATTAAAATATTAGCTATAATTTAATTGTTGCCAAAAAAAAAAAAAAAATACGAGTTCATTTTCTTTTGACATAAAAATAAATACATTTAATCAAACATGAACGTTAAAAAATTATAAAAAGTTAAATGATGCATCTCACAAAAATGGACGTCGTCATCACTTTAAAAATTTTATGCACATTGATAAGAGCTCTGATTCATCAGAAATTTTAAAACATGGTATATAAAAAGTTTCTTTTATCTTATAATTATTTTTATTTCATTTTGCACGCGCGCGTCTTATTTCCTAATTCAAAATTATTAAAAAAAAAAAAAAAAAAAAAACTTTTTCGATAGTGTTTGTAAGTAAGAATTGACTTTAAAAATTTTTCTTTTATATTACTTGTTTTTATGTACAAAGTTAATAAATATCAAGTGCATCTTCTATTTTGCTGATGATCTCCGAAAAGAAGTTTTGTTTAACTGGATCGTAATTGTATCTATATTTGTGTTAACAATTATGTTTGAAACATATAAAGAAGCTTTAATAATGATTAAATATGCTATATTAATTTAATGCTATATTATTTGCACAATAAAAGCGGCATTTGGAAGTTATTCATGCCGGCGGGAAAATGATATTCCCAAACAAAACATCAAACTGACGATGCCATCGGGCAGTTTTTAAACAAAATTGGTGTCCCGAAACACGAAAATAATTACAGAATGAATAGTGTAAAGTGCAAGTAAGCACAAAAGTTCTGATGTATAATGGTTAAACCAGTCATGGTGTTTATGCAATATAACTGTAATTTACACCTTTTAAAATGCATTTGAACGCGTGATTCGGTGTCAACACAAAATTCAGTGCTTGTTTACACAATTTTAGAGCATTTCAACACTCATTTTGGAGCGATATTACTCCCCGTTCTTTTACAGTATAATAACTTCGTTAATTAAGGTGATAGAAATTTCAAACCAAGGTAAAGTTCTCCGCCAAACATCGGTAACTCTCTTGACGCTGAGGACCCTATCGTTTGCGAGGATTAGGAGATAGTGTCACAGACAAAAAATAAAATAAAATGAACAGCGGTGGAAGTAACTTTGTTATATATATATATAGAGAGAGATTTACACCGTTTAATTTTTATAATATTTCTTTTTTAGGTTACGTGGGAGTTGCACTCGTGGTACTTGCGCACGGTGGGATTTGTGCTCTCTGCGCCTGCTTCCGGTTACTTCTCCCTTCTAATTTCTTAGAAGAAAAGTTTTATTTGTCATCGTTTTACTGACCAAGCGGGTTTTGCATAAATAGCAACAGCCCCCCCCCCCCCCTCATATATTTTAAAAATAACGTTAGAAGTAAGTTTTATTTGTTTTATTTGGGTGAGTGCGAAAGTTCTACCCGTTTTTGGGTATGCAAATTTGCAATAGAATTGACCGCACACATGACATTGTAATGACGCGAATCGTCGGCCAATCAAACGTGTGGATGCCTCGCATATAAATACATCGTGTCTCACAAAGTTAATCATCTCGAAAATAATAATAATATTAATAAGAGGGTGTAACATGCAAGCGAGAAGGAAAGATATTGTTTGTTGTTACGAGTTCGATAAAAAGAGTACGGCAGCCGCAGCATGTCACAATGTTTGTCAAGTTTATGGGAAGGATGCAAGAGACGAAAGCACATGTCGTCGATTGTTTCGTAAATTTAGGGAAGGAGACAGAAGCTACCAAGATCAGGCTATAGGAGTGGACGGCCATCGGCCATCACACGTTTGGAGACGACGATATTAACCAAGTCATGAGGAAGAACCCGAACCCAACCGTGCTAGAATTAGCGGAGACCTTCAACATACACCGGACAACGGTCGAGAGACGGCTGGTTAAGTTGGGTTTTACGAGAAAGTTGGATCGTTGAGTTCCACATAACCTGACAGCTAATCAACGGGATGACCGAATCGCCACCTGTGTTTCCATGCTTTCCCGGTACAGAAATGACCCATTCTTGACACGAACTGTGACAGGAGAAGAGAAGTGGGTTAGGTACCGTAACGCAAAGCGTCGTGGGACTGTGTGTCGCTCTTCTGATCCGCCTGCATCGACTTCGAAAGCTGAACTTCATCCCAAGAAGGGAATAATTCACTGGGAGGTCCTGCCACTGAATCAAACCATCAATGCTGCCTTCTACTGTCTACAGTTAGCATTCAAATTTGGTAGCAAAGCGGCCACGTTTCACCAATCGTCGCAGTGTTATCCTGCATCACGATAACGCCAGGCCACATGCTGCTGTCATCACTCACCAAAAGTTACTGGGCTTTCGTTGGGAGGTTTTACCTACCCTCCCTATTCTCCTGACTTGGCACCCACTGACTATCACTTATTTCGTGCGTTGAACAATTCCGTCAGTCAGAAAATCTTTGATGATCTTGATGCTGTGAAAACTACCATCCACGACATTTTTGACTCGAAACCACCGGAATTTTATCGCCGTGGAATTCATCTCCTACCAGAAAGATGGCAAGAGGTCATAGATAGCAATGGAGGATTATGCACAATAATAGGTACTGTTCATTTTGCATTTATTTGCTCTTTTTTATGGGTAATAAAAACGGGTAGAACTTTTGCACTCACCCAATAATTGGATCACATTCCCATATAAAGGGCTATGCATCTAAAGCATGGAAATCCTTAATTAAAAACCACGCTAATAAACTTAGCAGGCCAAGAGGGTTTTAATAAGGCTTTTTTTTTTTTTTAGATAAAGAAGAATTACAAATATTTCTATTTATTTTTTATTTATTAGGACTGAGGGCCTATTAGTCTCAATCTGGGATTTTTGCGTTGTCGATTTCGATAGTTGGACATTTGTCGAAATCTAAAATTTATCGAAAATATAATTGAATAATTTGAAAACGGTGTTATAATTTGAAAAAAGAAAAAAAAAAAAAAAAAAAAAAAAAAAAAACTAATAGTCCTCCGTCCTAAACTAAATTCTGCTTTTGCCAGAATTTCATCAAAATATTTTTATTATTATTATTATTATTATTGAAAGAAAAAGAAAAGAAAATTAATAATAATCAGTATCGTTACAAGCGATATCGAAAAAGTTTTTTTTAATAATTTTGAACTAGGAAATAAAACGTGCGCGTGAAATAATGTGAAATAAAAATAAGTAAAAAAATGAATTTAAAGTTTTTGTTTTTCGGGGGCTGCTCATGCATATAAAAAATGCGTATTAAAACGAGTCGAAGAAGGAAGCGAAATAAGTATTGAGTTATATTACGATCAATACGATATATAATAGGATACGATATATTAGACCTATCGTCCAGAGTTAGTAGGCATTTTCGTTGAAAGAAATAGTTTGTTCGTTCGGTGCAACTTTCACATGAGTCCCGTGAGGTACAACTTTCACATTAGTCTCTTGAGGTATAACTTTCACTTTAGTCCCCTTTAAATATAGTGACCAGCGAAGCTGGCAAAGCATTCGTTGATAAACTAACCTCAATTGATTTTTTCTTTTCTTTTTTTTTTTCTTTTTTCTTTTTGGGTAAATAAACAAACTAAATCCCCATTTTACGTAAATTAAGTGACTGTTAATAAACTACAATTTTAAGATAATTCGAGACGTTGAAAGATATTGTGCTGAAACAACGTGATGTGTTATAGCTGAAACAACGGTCAGCTGTATTGTATTGCTAAGAAAGTCTCGCGTAATATAAGGCGTTAGAAAAATGGCATTCAAGTTTATCTATTTATTTATTTATTTATTTTATTTATTTTTTTTTTTTTTTGAAAAACTTTATTAAATGTTTTCACCCAATTCAATGTTGAATATTTGTTGTCATTTCTAATAATCATAACAAATAAAATTCTTTATTTTTGAAAATCAGAAGGAAGATCTCATTATCAGAATAATCCTTTAATGTTTCTCTTGTCATATTATAAACAATCTTTGATTATTTTCAAAGAGATTATGTTGTTAAAATGATCGGAAGATTAGTCTAATCCATATCAAAGCATTATTGTTCACAAGGCGCCTTTCTACTAGCAAAGATTACATAGGTAATCATTTAATCATTCTTTTACTAACTGCATTACGTATATATATATATATATATTTTTTTTTTTTTTTTTCAAATTAAATTTTATTTATTATTATTATTTTTGTCTGTTGCCAGCATGACTCGCAAACAGATATTAGCAGAAAATCCAAATTTGCTATATTCTTTAGCTATATTCTATCGTTATTACAAGGAGATATTTGCTTAAAACCTTTTATTGATATTGTACAAATGATCCGTGTACACGGATACACAAAAGAACTCGAATACTTCACTTCTGTGGTTGGTTGGTGTATTTTACATTTCACTAAACATAGAGAAATTAGCGTTAACGTATATTTCTTATATGCGCAAGAACATGTTTCGTATAGAATATAGATGTTATAAGAGTCATTCGTTCAAATAATTATATATACTAGTGGTCGCCCAGTGGTCGAAATTCGACCATAATCTATATATATAAAAGAGCAGAGTCTGTCTGTGTGTGTGTGTATGTGTTCGCTATAGAATCCTAGGCCGTTTCACCGAGCGGGACCAAATTTGGCACGGTTAATGTTTACGACCCGAGAAAGACAACGCCGCAAGCGATTTTACAAAATTAGCCCCCCAAGGGGGGGAGGGGGGGCAAAACGTAATTTCACAAAATCCTCCATATCTCAAACAAAAAAACAGATATCCGTAAAATTTTTGCTTTTAAATATAGCTAATACAAATGTCTAAAAATCGGTTTCTGGAATTTTTGAAATTCGGTCCCCAAGGGGGGCGGGGGGGGGGGCAAAACGTGATTTCACATGCGTAAGGGGGGGCTATGGGGCAAAAACAAATAGAAATACAGTTAGGCCATTCAAAATTGGTACAGATAGGTTGAAGAGGCCTGCATGTCGAATGGAGATATTTTCGAAAGTGTGAAGTTATTAGGAGGGGGAGGGGAGAGGGGGACAAAAAAATAAAAATACAGTTAGATCGTTCAAAATTGGTATATAGAGGTTTTCGATACTTACAAATCGATTGCGGATGTATTCGAATTTGTAAAATTATTAGGGCGCTCATATATATGCATTCGCGCGTGCGCATCGCGCACGGGTCTACGCTGCCGAAGGCAGTGGGGACCCGGTGCGACATTTTTCCCGATCAGAGTTTTTTTTTCTTTTTTTTTTTCACATGATAAAAAATTCATTAATTATAATGATTCATTTAGAAATAGTGACCAGCGAAGCGGGCGTAGCCTGCTAGTTAATTAATAAAATCGCAATTAATCATAAAAATATAATTGCGCATAACATGGTGAACGACCATGTGCAGCAGTCATTGGACCCGATCTGTGATAAAAAACATCATGTATTTTGAAATGATACACTCCACTTGTAACTGCCTCGGATACTTGAGCTTCTGAGCTAACCATAGCAAATGATGAATTGTATTTGCGAATATTTTCAAAATAATTTTTTGACTTACTTTTTATTGAAGGTTCATTTGAAATAAGTCCATCATACAATGATTTAAAATATTCATTTTGACTTAAGGGCGGTAATATTGCTTTACCCTTATGACAACATGAAGTGAATGCAGTTCTGTCACCTAAAGTGACTTCAGATTCAAAATGTTTCGCATTGCAAAACCTGCATTCCAAATCCATTAATCCACAATCATAACTATAAAAAACTTTTGGAATGACATTTCGTGCACATTTAAATTTATCTGTCAAATTCACTTCTTCATTCTGTATAATATTAACACTATTTGTATTTTCATTACTATTATTATTATGTGTCCGCAAATATAGATTCCTTCTTCTTTGTCTCTCACTCCGACCCGTTAATGTTCTATGTCGAGGCATAATAAAAGTAGAAAAAAACTTTCATCGTCAGTAGAAAAAATCGTTATTTTTTTTTTATTTTAGGTTGATTTCTTTAGAAACTGATCTATACAAATTGAATGAGTTGAGTTGAGTTGAGTTGATTAATTAGTATATATATAATGCAAAACTTGTGTGTTTTTAAAAAATATTAGCATTCTGCGATAACTCTTTCAGATGAAACTGGCTATTTAAAAAATAACTCATTGTTATTAACTTTTATTATTGTTATTAACATATTAACTTTTTATTATTAATTGAAATTTCAAAATTTTGGCAACAGTATAAAAAAATGAAAATGCTAATTTTAATCTGGAAATAAACCTTTGTCGTTTCACAAATGTTCCAATTTCTCGTCTTTGTCGTTGTATTTTTAAAAAATATTAGCATTCTGCACTTCTTCTCTATATAAACTATAAGTGTGCGAAATTTCATAATCCTCCGTCCGCGCAATTTTCGTAAAAAGGGGTACAAAGTTTTTGCTTCACGTATTAATATATAGATTTATAGGGTACTTTATATTAGGTATACTTTATAATTAATACTTTATAGGGTCATACAAAATAATTCGAATAGATTAATTGGTAATAGGGTTAGTATAAAAAAAAAATGTGTACAAATAATTTTGATTTCACGTTTACTTAACACATTACAAAGATGCATAGGAGGGAGCAATGTAATTTCATTTCAGGGGATTCAGTTTCAAGAATTACAAAAAATTTACATTTTATGCAGCCCTGCACAAAAGAACTCCTATAATTTAAAAAGATCTCCCTATCTTAATGGGGTGATGTACAAAATTTTAACTTTGTATCGTAAACAAAATGTTTAAAGAAAGTTGTTGAGGAATTTCTCTCAAACTAAAAGATGTAAATATCATTATTTTATTTATGCTTCTACTCCTCATTTGAGTGTAGGACGTTTGAAATGTTAGACATTATTTTTAGGATAGGATGTCTGGGTATTAGTGACGGCAGTCATGTCATCCTATTACTGAGATTTGTAACTGACTTTTATAAGTGCATAAAAAAAAAAAAAAAAAAAAAAAAAAATCTTATTTTACTTTTTTTTTTTTTTTTTTTTTTTTTTAATAATGAGTTCTTATAAAAGTTTTAATTTTCGAAAATGGAATTTTTTTTAAATCTTTGATTGATTTTATGAAATGTATAAGCAATTCATATCAAAGACAAGTTTTATTGTACTTTTTAGTTTACTGATATTTAAACATGAAACGTGATCCCATTTTACCATAAAAGTCGTAGAGTTTCCTTAAATAAAATATAGAGAGAGAGAAATAGTGAACTTTTAACGTACAAAGTAATCTAGCACATTACAAGCTCTTACCCAATATTTTTTAATTCATTAGGGTGTTATTTTAAAAATACTTTTAGTTGGCATACATTTTTGTTTTCGAAGCCACATTCCTGCAAAGCTGTTACTAAAATTCAAAAGAGAGATTTCATATTATCCCAACATCCATTCTCTGATGTATCCCATTCATTTTGGTTAGCTCTATTGACCTCAGTGTATCGCTGAAAAAATTGAAGCATTTCCCAATCTCCCCCCCTTCCTGTAACGTGTAACCCGAGTTCCTTTGTGGTAATCACTTGACTCATTAGTAGTTCATTAGTAATACTACTAGTAATAATAATTACAGGTTTGTATCGTCAGCATAAGTATTATTTTTAAAAGCTCAGCGAAATTTAAATCTGAAAAATATTTTAAATAAATAACTGAAAAACTCTTAAATGAATTTCATTACCAACAGACTGCAAATAAGCGTAGCACCAGCAATACACCAGCAACCGTCATACTGTTCCTTCTAAAACACCCAATAAAACATGAAGTGTAATTGGCCTAAACCTCACATTTTTCTTGGCGATGACAATACCGAGCAGCAGCTCTTTTTTTTTCCTTGCCATTTTTAATAACTGACTTACCAAGTGAAAAACGCACATGGAAGACATATAAAAAAATTAAAATAAATAAGCTTTATGACATTCTTTTCTTCTCCCGAGCCCTCCATAAACCTGTCCAGTTCGACTGAAATCTAAAAAAGCTAGCAAGCCACATCCTGGCAAAATCCAATGGCACAACGAACCGTTTATCATAATTTATTTGTCATTTCATTTCATTTCTGTCGTCATAACAACGATGCCCCAGAGGCGGAGTAAACCGCGCCCACTTTTCCTCTCGATTCGAAGAGAATTACATCACCGGCGAAGCGTCCGGCGGCGCAGGAAGGAATGGGGCAAACGAAGCAGGCAAGTCTCCGGATGGCGGCTGCACCGCTGGCGACGATGTAGGGCTTGCGTTGCAGGGGGGTCCAGGGATATTCTGAATGAAAGGGCGGACTGAAAATTTAGAATATTTACAAGTAAAACAAATTCTTAAAACTGTATCAACCGTCCTATCATGGATTCTTCATACTCATTTTCATCTCGCGTTTCGGTAAAACTTGACTTTCGAAATAGTCTAACTTCGGTTAAACTATTTTTAAATTTAATGTTGACGGATGTTTGTAACTAAACCACATGTAACCGAAATAAGTTGTGTCCAAAATATATTTTCGTTTTGTCTCATAATACGAATATACAACAGTACTACTGATCTTTATATGCAGTTTTTTATGAACTAAAAATTTTGTTATACTTTCCCTTACTTTCTGAAAATGTTTTTTTTACTTATTTGTAGCGTTCAAAATAAGGGCGTCGAATGAAATCAAGCTTTGGTAAGTTTTCTCAACTTTCATTCTTAAAGTGTTACGAAATTTTTTAATGTAGTTTGTTTATTAAAAGATAATTCCACACATTTCATTAAGTAAGGGTAAGTAAATTATTTCAAAAGTTTTTTTTTTTTTTTTTTTTTTTTTTTTTTAAATGAGATCTTCCTCAAAAAGTTTGCAGGTTGTTAGCTTCCCTAACGTGATCACCCGTAATCAGGGCTTCATTAAAACTGTCTGGATTCCAACTCCAGCTTCTTATTAACGTACGGGTCGTGGTCCAGAGGCCCCTGACTTTTCAGGCCCAAAATTTAGTTTTCCTTTCAAATAAACTCGGTCCATTTACATCTAAAAATGTTTCTAAAATACAATGAGAAAGGTAATAATCCGCATAAGATGGTAATCTCTGATCCTTTGCACATATTACAAATGAGCGGAATGTCTTTCAAAAATTAAGAAAAAGGGATAAAATCTTGAATGAAATTCTCAATTTCAAATTAAGAAAGGGGGATAAAATCAGTGCTTAAAAAAATTATACCACCACCCCTTGTATTATTTCTATTATTATTACGCATGCATCTTTGGAATTTTACTCTCAATTTACTGAGACTCTGGATAAATATTTACATTAAATTGACAGAAATTTTTAACAGTGTATTATAATCCCATTATTCTGAAAGGATAAAGGATACAATAGCAAACCCGTGAGTAATTTTCCCATTTTATTTCTTTCCTTATTGACCTTTAAAATTGAAAACTTATATATCTTATACACGTTTCCCCACCCAATTTTAATTCGTCAGAAACCAAGTTGTTATTAAAATAATATTGCGATATAAAACGCTCATGACCACTCAACTAAAATCATTCAAAGAAAGGTTTCAACAAATAAATTTCATAATAGACGCATCCCACTTCTCATATTTCCACAGGTCCTTACGTGTTGGTGATGCATTTTTATTTACTTTGGCATAAGTTTTTTGTAAAAAAAAAAAAAAAAAAAAAAAAAAAAAAAAAAACAACCTTAGAGTAATTTTTATTAGAGAGTAATTTTTATTATTGCATTTTTAAATCAATTTATGATTATTTAAAGTATTACTTAGGTTTTAAATGACTTTTACAGAAATTGTAAAGGTGCAACTTTTAAAATACATTTTTCCATAAAATGATCTCATCAGGCACCCTGAAAATAGATAATTTACGTTTATTATTAATGTTTCATTATTATTATTATTATTATTTTTAGTACTTTATACAAATTGAATACTTTACATATTTATTATATTTTTAACGCACATCAAGAGTTATGACTCTTACGTTTGCAGAAGTAACGTTCTTAGCGAAAAATATCTGAATGACTCGAGCGTAAAAGTCTCCAAAAGGCGTCCTAAAACAGTTCCGTACAATTCTATTTACGAAAATAAATAAATAAATAACAACGTCTAAAAATTATTAGCGAACCGCAACAACATATTGTGAACAAGAGATAATTCAGCTTTTATTGGGAGTACAAATTAATTCGGTCCGTTTTTTTCGTTAAAAAAACATTTTATTTATTATCAAAATGAAAAAACATGTTATTCAAAGTATTGTCCATCGGTAGCCACAACTTTTGTCCACCTTTCTGGCAATTTTCGGATTCCATCTCTGAAAAATGAGTCCTCTCTGGACGCAAACCATGAATCGAGCCATTCTTGAATTTCTTCGAAAGAAGTGAAGCGGTGTCCAGCCAAATCGTGATGCATCCGTCGGAACAACCAATAATCAGAAGGAGCAAGGTCTGGCGAATACGGCGGGTGGGGTAGGACCTCCCATTTCAACGTTTCCAAGTAATTTTTAACGACAATTGCCACATCGCTTTTCAACGTCGCGCGGTTTCAACTCGTATGGGACCCAATTTCCTTGCTTTTGAACCATTCCCATTTTTTTAAGCGCACGGAAATTGCTTGCTGAGTGACTCCCAACGATCCTGCAAGCTCTTGTTGCGTTTGGCACGGATCTTGATCGAGCAATTCCTCCAATTCGGCGTCTTCGAACTTTTTCGGCTGGCCCGGGCGCTCATTGTCTTCGACACTATAAATCACCATTTTTGAAGCGTCGAAACCACTCTCTACATGATTTATCAGATGGCGCAGATTCACCATAAACTTCCACAAGCGATCGATGCGCTTCAGCGGCACTTTTCTTCCAATTAAAAAAGAAAATCAAAACTTCCCGCAAATGTTGTTTCTTTAGCACAAAACTCGACATATTGAATGCTCAAAAAACCAATGTTGTTGTATAAAACTCGAAGCTTCGTTGACTGAATATGGTTGACAAAGGTCAAACCTTTCTAACAATGCCAAAAACATCTATCATTATTCAGTAAACAAATCAGCCAGAGCCATCTATTGAAAACGGACCGAATTAATTTGTACTCCCAATATGTTGCTAAAATAATTACGTATAACAAAATATAGACATATTCAAATTGAATGAGTTTTATTTAGCACATAGAAGGCCTATTCAGTTTCCAGCAGTAGAAACAACTTAACATAATTAAATACGAAAGCGTAGCTAATAAAAGTAAGAATTTCGAAAGAAAAATACTCAGTTTAGTGTACATTCAGTATAGTTATATCAATCACACGACCCTTTTCTGGCCAGATGCAGTTGCCATTTTGCAACCGACAAATAACGCCGATTTTAAATTTCGATTTCAGTGTAAGTTTTCGATAGACTTGAACAAACCGCATCAGAACTCTTAGAATTGAAGAATCTCTTGCCAACTGGCTAAATTATTTGGCTTTGCTTTCAAATTTTCTTTTTTAATTTTTCCCCCCCGATGGGTATGATACAATGCTATCACATTTACGACAAATGACGAATGAAATGAGTCCGCGTGTTTGAATATTGCCCATGTATAAATATTATCTTTTATTCTTGCGTATTTTACTTTTTGACACATTGGCAATGCTACATAACAAACAACTATACTCTGGCGAAAATTTAACGCGAAATGCTGAACAATATATATATATATATATATAAAATTCGAATTTCAGGTATATATTTAAAAGAAAAAGAGAAACGCTCATATTTGGCACAAACATTCAGTAAAGGTCCTGTCCGTCCGATTTTACATGCATAAATACTTGCTTCTATTTTATAAAATCTACTTTTCATTTATTTACACTCAGTTGTCACTATGAGCCCTGTGCGGGTAACAAACTTGATCCGCACCCGACCCGTGACCCGCAAAAATGTGTTATTCCTTTTGTATTATATATAAGAAACTGAATTAAAATTCTATTTCACGAAATGCAGTTATATATTACTGGACACATCTTTCAGAGAATTAATTATTACAAGTATATAATTATATTAAAATGAGTGTAGGATTAAAATTATATAAAAAATAACTAGTCTAATTATTAAAAAAAAAACTTCCGTGTATAATATAACAAATTTTCTTGTGTTATTACATTTAACTTCACTGTTTTAAATATTCACAGTATACGTAGAAAAAAGTAAATTATGGAAGCAATTGTACTTTGGAAGAGAAATAATTTTCTCATATAACGTTTTTAAACATCAAGTGTATTAATATTTATGCATTTCTTCTTTACGAATTAAACTTATGTTATGAGTCAGATTGCTTTAAACAACTGCTGTGAAGGAAGAGAATGTCATGGTGTCGTGCTCCAAGCGCACGTATCTAAAGCTCACATTAGAGGAATCGTGTTTGAAGCTCACATGCACCAATATATCGTGCTCCAAGCGCACAAATATATTCACCCCTTTCCCCAACGCATCAACTTGACAGGTGGGAGACTAATCCCTTTTTCCTAAGAGCAGAGGGGGGGGGGTCGAGGAAGAGGGTTTTTGAAGCGCAATTTAGTTGATGAGTTATTTTTTTTTAAACTAGGGCAGGAACTAGGAATTAAATTATTAAATAAAATTATTTTCTGCTTATTTACATAAATTTAACAAAAATACTCGGGGGTGGATAAAAAATATATATCAGGAATAATGGCCCGAAATGTTTGTTCGTGTATTTATTTAACGCAGTTTTATTTAATAAGTCAATCTTAAGTACTATATATGTTTTATATAGAATTCACAGATTATATATAAGACTACACATAATTTGTGGAATGTCTTTGTTATCAAAGTTAATTGTTGTAAGTATTTTTTAACTAGAAATCGGAACTTACAATACGAAGGTACAGTCTGCAAAAAATAAATAAATAAATAAAATAAAATAATAATAATAATAACACCCCCACCTAAATTATCAACATATTGATAAATCGATTTCTGGTAAAATCGCAGAGGGGGGGATCGTGTTGTAATTTCGTTATAATTCAAAAGTTATGATTGGAGTATAAATTTGGCAGTCAATGTTAATGAAAACATACATTGTTATCAAATTTTAGTCTAAAATAGTGTGAGTGCCACACCAATTAGTAAAATTATGTATATTTTAATGTAAAATTTTATTTTAGATTATTTAAATAATATAATTTTAATTATTTCTTTGTTCTGTATATATCTTTTTATATTACAAAGTATATTGAAATAGTTTTTCTATTAAAAGCCCAAAAAATGATATTGAGTAATCTAAATTAATTATTAAAAAAATATTTTTGATAATTAAATTAGTTTTTAGTTATGATATATTAATAATTATTTTTCTTATATAATCATTGATTAAAATAACTTTTTATATTAATAATAATTTCGTGATGGTAGTTTAGGTGTTAAAGCCGACTGAGAACATGAGGGTCGACAACCATGACCTCGAAATGAACCCGGCACTTCCTGTCTACCAGTTTGGAGAGCAGAACTTCTCGGCTTATTAATTAAAAGTTCAAATAATTTTATTCAGCGATTACAACTAACTTAATTATAATATTTTAATATTAAAAGTATTTTAAAATAAATTTTTCTATTGAAAACAGAAAAAATTGTATTAAGCAATCTAAGCTAATTTGATTATTATTATTATTATTTATAATACGTTTAGTTTTTAGATAAGTAATTAATGAATTTAGTCTTTCTATTAGAATATTTTAATTTTCTTTTTTCATAATTATTCACAGAAAATAAAATCTTTTAATATTAAAAGTGTTTTTAGATAATTTTTCTTTTGAAAGCAGAAAAAATTGTACTAAGGAATCATAGCTAATATAATTATTAAAATTTATATTTTTTGATAATTCACTTAGCTATTAGATAATTAATTTACTCTTTCTTTTAAAGTTTTTTCAAGCAAAATAATTTTAGTTACTTACTTACTTTCTATAATCAATTATAGAAAAAAATATTTTTATGTTTAGCATTTTGAATTAGGTTTTTCCTTTTAAAGCCCAAACAACAGTATTAAGCAATCTCAATTAATTTAATTATTTTAAATTTATATTCTTAATAATTAAATTATGTTTAATTAGAATGTAATCTTAAACGATTTTTCAATGAATATTATTTTTTTGTATATAATCATTTATATGTTTTAAAAAAAAAGTCTTTTTGAATTAAAAATATTTTGGTGGTTGTGGTTTAAGCATTAAAACACATTGACAACATGCATGTCCAAAGCCTGGCTGAAATGCCTTTCATGAGAGTTCTTTATAAGGAGCCCTGTCCTGTATATACGCGATTTTCAGAGAAAACAATGGAAAATTCCGAATTTCTAGGTTGACAAGCGGGAACCCGGCAATTCCAATTTATCAAGGCCCACGAGCGGCCGAGCGGTTCTGTGCTCAAAGCTGGTAGACCTGAGATGCCAGGTTCGATCCCAGGTCCGTGCTCGTCGGCTTAGTCGTTCGGAGTTTTCCGTGGTTTTCTCATAAACTTGCGTAAATATGGGCTAGGACCCCTTATAAAGTCCGCCATGGAAGGCACTCCCCCTCGGGCCTAGGACCCTAGGGTAGACAATCGGCCCTATTCCCAGACATCAACACTAACACTAATCTATCAGCTTGGAGAGCAGAACCGCTCGGCTACTGAAATAGGCCTTTTAATTAAAAGTAAAAAAATAGTATTAAGTAATTTCAATTAATTGTAAAATATTATATTTTTAATAAATAACTTGTTATTTTTTAATTAGAATATTTTATTGGATGATTTTTTAACTAGCTTTTATTATTATTATTATTATTATTATTATTATTATCGTTCATAGAAAATAAACTATTTAATAATATAAAAAAACTAGTTGGCATAGGTGGACTCTGCTCAGTTCCCCATCATATTTATGTTCTCAGAAATTTCTAGTGCGAGACATATTACTAGTGGATCTGCAGATCAGGAGCCTCAACGTCCTATTTGCATCAGACATTATTCAATAGGTCATTTTTATTTATTCCTTATTATATAATAGTATATATTGATTCGATCGACTTATTACCAAAATCAAATACATTCCTGAGGGGGGCGGCAGCCCCCCTCAATCCCCCCGTTGTATCTCTCTTTGTATACCTATTTGTATATGATATAAAGTGTTACGAAATTGTAAATAATTGCATTTATTTTTGTATAAATTCTTTCAAAGAGGTTTAGTAAGTTGATAAAATGCTAATTTTGTGCCTTTAAAGTCGTTTTAGCGTTAAAATAGCCAAATTTTCCTTTAAAAACGCATTAAAAAGCTCCTATAAGGGAAGAAATAAATTTGGCGCCAAATTTGGCGACTATTTCCCTCCTTGGCGATTTTTTGGCGATCTTGGCGAGAAAATCCTTATTAGGGATATACCAAATATGGAAGCTCTAATCTCATTGGCTGATGTGATACGAGAATTTTCCAGAACAGTCTGTTTTCGATAGAAAAGTATAAAAGGAGCATTATTTTCGCCAAGGCGGTCAGTCTCAGATCTATATCAGTTTCGTCAAATGCTTGCTCAATGGGCTCATGAATATGTGTACCAAATTGCAAGTCAATAGCGTTATTTTGGGGGCCGCTATCGCGGTACATACAAATTCTTCCCATAGGCCATAATGGTAAAAAAAACTTTGGCGTGTCCCTGTACACGAACTTACAAATAGAATGCACACCGAAAACTATACAACTAATTTCGTGGGCATCATGAACATGTGTACAAAATTTCAAATCAATAGCGTGTTTTTTGCGGCCGCTATCGCATGACAGACAGACGGAATCCAAAATCCTTTTGAGTCTCAACAGAGGGCCTCCATTCACATTTCGGCAAAAATTGGAAGTCAATAGCTTGATTTTTGCGGTGGCTATCGCGGTACATACAGATTCTTCCCATAGGCCCTAATCATAAAAAACCTTTGGCGTGTCCCTGTACACGAACTACAAATGGAATACACACCTAAAACTAAACAGCTGATTCCGTTGGGCTCATGAACACGTGTACCAAATTGCAAGTCAATAGCGTGATTTTTGTGGCCGCTATCGCTTTACATACAAATTCCTCCCATAGGCCGTAATGATAAGAAAAACTTTGGCGTGTCCCTGTACACAAATTACAAATGGAATACACACCCAAAACTATACAGCAGATTTCGCGGGGCACATGAACACGTGTACCAAATTGCAAGTCAATAGCGTGATTTTTGTGGCCGCTATCGTGATACATATAAATTTCTCCCATAGGCCGTAATGATAAGAAAAACTTTGGCGTGTCCCTGTATACGAACTACAAATGGAATACATACCAAAAACTATACAGCTGATTTCGTGGGGCTCATGAACATGTGTACCAAATTTCAAGTAAATAGCGCTTTTTTGGCGGCCGCTATCGCGCGACAGACAGACAGACACAGCCCAAAACCGTTTTGAGTCTCAACAGAGGGCCTCCACTGACGTTTCGGCAATAATGTTAAAAGAAATCAATTTGACCAAAGCTTCATACAGTGACAGAATGAAATCTAATAGGCTATCCACCGTTCATTTCGATATATTTATCTTATTCTAATCTATTAATTTATTTTATCAGGGTCAATTTCGTTGTTTAGTTTTCATGCTACTATTTCCAATGCAATAATCCTCAAATTCATATTTATATGAAAAATTTACAAATTCGCTATGTTGATAAAATCGTAAATTACGAATAATTTACGAAATTTTCCTATTAGAATATTTGTATTCAATCATGTTCAAACAAATATCATAAACGTAATTTTGAAGTTGTCTAACGTATTTAGGATCCTCAAAATGGAAGTTTATGCTCAATTTTGCTTTATTCTGACATGTTAAATAAATCGTAAATTCCAAATAACTTACGAATTTTTTAAATTGGAAAAATCATATAGTCTATGATATCCATGCCAGTATCCTAAATATTATTTCGAAAGTGGTTTGACATCTTTACGATGAAAATATCCCTCAAGATTGACGTTTATGTGAAATTTTGCTCTTATTCAGCCATGTTAAGAAATTCGTAAATTTCCAATAACTTACGAAATCTTTATATTGGAAAATTCATAGTCATTAATATTCATGCCAGTGTCCTAAATAATGTTTCAAAAGTAGTCTGACATCTTTACGATGAAAATATCTCTCAAAATTGACGTTTATGTGAAATTTTCCCCTACACTGCCATGTTAAGAAATTCGTAAATTTCCAGTAACTTGCGAAATTTTCAAAGTAGCATATTTATAGTTACTGATGTTCATTCCGGCATCAGAACTGATATTTTAAAACTGGTCTGACATTTTTACAATAAAAAGTTTTCATTTAATGCACGTTTAAGTGATTTTTTGTCCTATTCTCCCATGTTAAGAAAATCGTAAATTTCGAATAACTTACGAAGTTTTTAAAATCGAACGTTGCAAATGAATAGGGTTCTTGCCAGTGTCGAAAGTAATATTTTAAAACTGATCTGACCTCTCTGCGACAATTTGTTCTTGAGATATCGTGTACACAGACTAACAAACTAACGGACTGACCCACTAACAAACTAACACACTAACAGACTAACAGACACCCTACAGACAGACACCATAGAAATTTTGTCATTTTCGGATTCCTCACACCTGAAAACGTGTAGAAAAGTAAAAAAACCGAGGTCGAAATTTTTCACGATTACCTAAGTTCCCCATACCTATAGTATGATGGGGAACTAAAAAAATTAGTAAAGATTTTTCTATTAAAAGCCGAAACAATAATACTAAACAATCTCAATTAATTTAATTTAGTTATTAAATATATATATATATATATATATATATATATATTAGTTAAATTAGGTTTCTAGATTTATTATTATTATTATTATTATTATTTTTTTTTTTTTTTTCATTTTTTTTTTTTTTTTAAATCTTTAATGAAAATATTTAGAAATAGATTTTTCAATTATAAGCTCAAATAGTTCTATTGAACAAATTAATTTAATTATTAAACATTTTGATTTTTAATAAAGGCAATCATTTCTAACTATATTTTTATATTAAATAACTCTTTAATTATTTTTTCTCTATAATCTCTCATAGAAAAAAATATTTTTGAGAGGGATGAGATTTGCAGAAATATAAAAAAACTGAAACTGTACGCAAAGGCAAGACAACTAGAATTTCAATGACAAAATCCATTATATTATAGTAATAAATATCTATTTTAATCTTCAATGTATAAAGAAAGAACAAATACACACCAGAAATATAAAAAATGCTGAAAAAAAAAAAAAAAAAAAAAAAAAAAAAGCTAAAAAGCTAAATGTACAAAAAAGCTTGAATCAGCTGAAAAGCTGAAAAATCTCATTCCTGTGTATTAAAAGCATTTAAATACAGATTTTTCAATTAAAAGCATCCATATATATTTATATATTTATAAAACAAGCAATAACAATGATTTAATCTTAGCAGAAATGTAAATCATTTTTAAAATATTGGAGAAATGGAAGTATGTAGCTAAGCTTGTAACGCTAAGCAATGGTGTTTTATCCCTTTTTTGCCTATATTCTAAAGCACGTGCGGAATCATTTGTCAATGTTTATCGCAGTGACGTCACGTGCGCCTGCTTTATTTGAAATACGAGTTACGTGCGCTACGGCCGCGGTCTAATCTAATCCCACCTGTCAAGTTGCTAAGTCGGGGGAAAGGGATAAATATATTTGTGAGCTTGGGACACGAGATACTAATCTATGTGAGCTTCGGACACGATTTCCCTACTGTGAGCTTGAAGCATGTGAGCTTCGAGCACGGCGCCAATGTCATCCAGTCTCTGCATTCAAAAGATCCTATTCATAAAAAAGCAACATGAAAAAACTTCTAAGAAAAATATTTTGCGGGTAGATCCGCACCCAACCCGCAAAGCGTGTAACCCGCTGGTATCCGACCTGATGAAGGGCCTACCAGCGGCCGAGTGGTTCTGCGCTCAAAGCTGGTAGACGTGAGGTGCCGGGTTCGATCCCAGGCCGCGCGGAGTTTTCCGTGGTTTTCTCCGAAACTTGCGTCAATACGGGCTAGGGCCCCTTAGAAAGACCTCCACGGAAGGCACTCTCCCTCTGGCCTAGGACCCAAGAGGGGTCAGTCGGTCTTATTCCGCAACATCAATACCGACCTGATGAAGGGCTCTAATCCCAGCGATATAGAAATATCAGCAAATTATCAAGTTTGGTACCACATAAGTTAGTAACATAAACATATACATATATAGTTCCAATCAAATCTTATATACAGTGCCCGCAACGGTCCTATATTTTCATGTGTATTTTATTATTTTAATACCACTATTTTTTTGTACATTTTTTATCAAGATTTTGAAGCTAAAGCAATACGTAAAAGTATACTGATTGATTAAAGTGGTGGGAAAATAATAAAATGCACGTAAAAATATAGGACTGCTGTGGGCACTGTATATAGTGTATATATATGTATAATGCATAATTTACAAAAAAAATTGTATTGTTTACTCATATATAATTAATATATGAGTACACAATAATATGAGTACACAATAATATGAGTACTCATTAATATGAGTAATTAATGCTGTGTATTATGACTTGGTCTCTCCAATGAGGTTTTGGTAACGATGCCACTTCTAGGTGAAATAGTTAAAAGAGAATGAGTGAAACCTAGCTCCTCCAACCCTAGCTCTAATACCTCGCACCGTGGAAAGAAAAGTAACGCAAAAAAAAACAGTATGTGAGATTGACTAGCATTATCATAAAATTGGTACAACTGCCTCTCAGGTGGATCGTTTTTGAGATGAACATGGGGTGCTTCAAAACTGCTAGTTTTTGACTTTTTTTTTTTTTTCCTGGAGTACTATGTGTGTGTCCCTACAAACGAAGGATGGATGTTTTTCACACCCTGTTCTGTGTGAAACGTGCATCTATAAAAAGGATTTATCTTCGTTTCATTTTGTTGAGCGTCTTACCGACTTACTTGCCTGAAAGAAGTTTCGACCTTTCATCATGTGAGCAAAATGTTTCTAAAAATGAGTGATCAACAATGTTCTTTGCATTTATCTCAAAAAGGATAATAATAACCACCAGCTTCTACAGGGTCTTTCATAGTGGATTAAAAAAAAGCTGAATTTTTCGCTGTTCACGGAATGAAACTTAACCATAAATAGTAGCCGCCTTCATTTCTTCCAAATTCCAAGCTTTGCAACTCGTTTCTCCCGATGCCAAATAATAATAATAATAAAATCTAGGAGCTGAATTGGGAGAATACGGAAAGTGAGGTTAACGGTGCTCCCCTTCTTCTTGTTTTTTTGAAGTGGGGGGGGGGGGCAAAAATTGTTTGAGTGATTGCTGCGTGCGTTGTATGAGCAAAAGAGATTCTTATCAGAAACAAACCGTTTCTTTTGCTTTGTGTCAAAGAAACGATTGCTCTTCACGATTGAACGAGTCAGTTCGGCCATTGCTATCTGTCAATTTGGAAAATTACAAAAATAAAGTACACAGTTTAAAAAAGAGAGAAAAAAAAAAAAATTGATATCATCTTAGCGGTTAAGGATTTAGGATAACAATAATATTTTTTTCCGACAATTATCACAGAATGCCGACAGACTTTGCTATAGTCCAGTCAAAATAGGAAAAATAGGGGAAAAAAAAAAAAATCGTGTAGTTTTGAAATTTGGCACAGTCATAGCCGAGAGTGTTCTGAACTATATACTAAAAGTTCCCGCCCGTGAAGTGAGCGGGGAGCAGGGGGGCGTTTAAAGGGGGGCACTTTTCAATTTTTATTAAATATTTTGAAAACTATACACTCTTAAAAATTTCCGTTCAACGTTGAACCAGCGAATGGGTCTAGCTAAGAGAAAATTCCAAACAATGGAACACTTGCTTTCTCGAAAAATGTGATCATGGTTCAACTTTCAACATGGTTCAAAGTTGAACCAACCCATGGGAATACCTTTAGTCCAGAACACCGCTTTGCGCATGCTCGCTCAGAAGCCTGCTCCGCTGCTCACGTAACTTATCACGAGACGACTTGTTCTTGTTGGTGCTTACGGTCAACTTTTGTGAAAGTTTCAGGTAGTTTCAGAAAGATATTTCAGGCAAAGAATTTCTAATAGATAAGAAGGGAACCGTAACTAGCGAAAGAGTGCTTATAGCATTGCTGGAAATTGGTACGTTTTTCCCCGCTCCATCTCCGAAATCGCCAAATATATTGTGGCAAACCTCAAAAGCGTCACGGCGCGCACCATTTTAAAATTGAATGAAGTTGTCAGTTGTCGTTGACCGTTGTCGTTATCCTCTATCCTGTTAAAAGTGACGTATCAATTTTTTGTGAAATCATAATGGATTAAACACAGCCTGAAAATACTTTTAGTTTCATTGTAGTCCTGAAAGGATATTTTAGTTGATATTTTACTTACCACTTGCAAGCAGGTACAATCCTTAAAAGCTCAAAGTTTTAATATTTTTTGGCTTTGGGTTTTGTACCTGCTAGTATTTCCAAGTTGAATATTTACTTAAGGAAGCCTCAGTAATGAAGTGAGTGTTTTATTATTATTATTATTATTATTTTCTTCTTTAATTTTGTATTTGAGTCTTTAATTTTTAGGTGTTGATCTAGGTTTAAAATTTTGGTACACTTTTTTAAATTAATAAATACTCTTGTAAATTTCTACTGATTTTGTAAAAAAAAAAAAAAAAGGTATCGAGTAAAGCTTTAAACTTTAGCATTAGCTGTCAGCCGATTTCCTGATTAATATAAAAATATATAATATTAAGCTACCAATGTTTTATTGAACTAAGTGTGTGCATATGCGATAATTTCATACAATATTGATAACAGGTTTTAGGCATCGAAAAATTTTAATTAATCATTTACTTAAACAAAATGTTTTTGAAATGCTTCTTTATGAATTTAAATTTTGTGAAGAGAGCAAGCAACCTAACACTCCCAATTTTAGTTTAGATTTTATTTATTATTGTTGTTGTTGTTATTAAAATTATAGCCATTTGATTTTCTTTTAATTGCAAATTTTAATTTCTGTTTACATTGATTAAATTTTCTATCAGTAACTGCATTAACAATTTTATTGGAAATAATAATAATGATAATCAAGCACATTTAAGAGATGAAGCAAAATTTTTGGATAAACAGATTAGTCAATGTACAATGTGTGTTAAAACAATTTAGGCAATTTAGATTAATATGCATTTATACTAAAATCCTGAAAATATTGTAAATATATGTGTTCTGAATTGTAAAAGGGGAATGTGCAATATTTTATTTTATTTTATTTTATTTTATTTATTTATTTATTTATTTTTTTAAGCAGTGCTTAAAATTATTTTAATCCTTAAAATATGTTCTCTTTATTTAAGACTTATGAAATTTCATGTAAAATTTATCATTCTAGTACGCTGCATCCATTACAATTTTTTTTCCTATATCAGTTTAAATAACAGTACAGTACCACGTACCACCTATTAATTAGATGCACAAAAAATTTAATTAACATAGCTTCTCACAACAAATGTTTTAAATATACCTACTGTTTAGTGTAATTTTAAGTAATAGGTGTTGAGATACAGCAATGTGGAAAATTATAGACATATATAGCAGTGCCACCTATCGGTCGATATACACCCATATTTAATAAAAATTTCAGCACCAATAAGACCTTCAAAAGTCAGGGAATATCAAAAAGATCCCTGTTTATGATATTGAACTTTTATTTGGTTATTGATCTTTAAAAAAATAATTATGGTTCTATTTAAATTAACACGGTGGAATCTAGTTTAAATTTTAATATATGCTAATTTGTAAGAGTTAACTCTATTTATAGTTGCACAGTCAAACCTCGTTAATACATCACTCTGCACATAAGACACCCCTTTTCCTTAGTCCCAAAATCCCTTTAACTCCGCATAACAAGTCAAACCGCTTAACACAGTTTTTCAGAAGTCCCAAAAGTGATGTATTAATGAGGTTTGACTGTAATTATATTTATCACAAAACTGTTTAGCTTAACCGAGTTGCTGCTAATCACAAATTTAAATTAAGATTTGTTCTATTCTGGTTTTTAAAACTAATTTTATGCCAGTTAAATTATGCATTAATCTTGTTTTGTTGTCAACATTTTTAACTGTGGAAATTTTCCTATTTAATTATTATAACTGAAATATACTTGTGGTTAAAGTTTGGTTTCAGAAACAGAAATGTCGAGGGAATAAATTAAAAGAATATGGACTTGGAAAGAAATAGATTAAAGTCATATATTGCCACCACCGTAGGGTAAAGCTTCTAAATTGTATCACCATTGCTCTATCAGAGCAGTTTAATCAATTTTTTGACATTATTTCAATTTTATGCTATATAAATAGCAATGTAATACACACATGTGATTCTTATTACGCTTCCTGTTAATTTTAGTGACTTAAGACTAATTGCACAAATGTGAGCTTACATAACTTTTGTACTCCCAAGATATTAATGTATGCAAAATTTATTCTAGTGCAATACTTGTCTTAGGACAATATAATTTGCATAAAAAGTGAAGTAAAAAAGAAAAGCCATGGAATTCACAAAAAACGTATAATATAATTGTAGTGTATTTCGTCATTGTATTCCTGATTTAATCTATTGGACTGTTGGTAAGTGACGTCACGTCCAATCAATGATCTGTTCATTCCTTTTTACTTTTATCTCTGCTAGAACAGATCGCAGTCTTAAAAATGTAGTCGTTCATGTTACTTGTATTTTTCATGTGTAATTGTCATCCATTAAATTTTGTGTGTTTAAAATGAAACGCCTCGTCATATCCTAGTTATGGCTTAATCATAAATCTTCTCCTGTCTACAAAATATTAAAATGGCGACGAGATAAAAAAGAAAAAAGCAAAAAGAAGTTTTGCTCTTCAACATATCTACTTCAAGATGATTAAAAATGAAATCTGCAGTTCATAAAAAAAGAACGGAATATCTTCTACACATGTGTTTATTCAAAAGCTACTTATTTCATAAAGAAAATTATTTATTGAAATGAATCATTATGCGGACGGAGACAGCAGCAGTTAATATCATTGTCTGGTGGCGGGCAGGTACGATTTAGGCGCCAGTGAGTGTAATTATCGTCTGCGATAATCTGCGACTTTTCATTTTTCGGGAAAGAGAAAAAGAAAGGTATTTACACATTTATTTTATTTTTTTTTCTTTCTGTTCTTTTATTAGATTGCATGTTTTTATTGTTAGAACTAGTATATTTTCATTAAAAATGTTTCAAAATTTTAAAGAATTCAATGATTCGATTGAATCTTTTGAGATTTATGTAAGGAGACTGGAACAGAACTTTATTTTGTTTGATATTAAGGATGAAAAAAAAGTTAGTGCCTTAATAACTCTTATCGGACCGAAATTATATAATTTACTTACTAATTTACTGTTCCCAGATCTCCCTGAATCAAAAACTTACACTGAATTAGTAGCTGTCTTAACAAAACATCTATGTAAAATTCCAAACAAAATCAGTGAACGCATTAAATTTAGAAAATGTTGTCAAGGAGATAACGAATCTGTGCAGGATTTTAGTGTTCGATTAAAGAAGCTTACAACACATTGCGCGTTTACAGGCGAATCGCTGTCAGAAAATTTGTTAGAACAATTTTTACGCGGATTAAAAAATGAAACAATCCAAAGCAAATTATTGTCTCAGGTTGAAGATTTAACATTTGAAAAAGCAGTAGAACAAGCCGTAACTATGCAAAGTACTGAAAATGACATGATAGAATTACAAAATAAAAATTTGAATTTGAATAAAGTTTCTGTTAGTGTTAGGAAACCAAAACAAAATTATTCTCAAAATAACTTAAGTAAACAAAATGTGAACAAAACTGCGAGTGCAAATAAAAGTAAAACTTATTGTTATCGTTGTGGAAATAGCTCTCATTTAGCAAATGTTTGTAAATTTATTAATGCAGTTTGCAATTTTTGTAAAAAACGTGGTCATTTGAGTAAAGTGTGTCGGAACGCACAAAACAATGTTACTCAAAAGAAAAATGTAAATGTTCTTGATACTGTAGACATTTTGTCATTACAATCTGAAGGCACTAAACCTATAAAAATTTGGGTTTTGATAGAAAATAGTGCTAAAGCAGAAATGGAGCTTGATACAGGATCGGCGATATCCGCTGTACCGATAAATCGTTTTCGGAGATTATTTCCAGAACATAAAATGTTTCCTGCTGATGTACAATTAAAGACAGCCACGGGAGAAATTTTTCAGCCCGAGGGATTTGTTAGAGTAAATGTAACTTACGAAAACAAAACTAGGAATGTTAAGTTATATTTAGTTAAAAAAGACAATTTTCCTTTATTGCTGGGTAGGGATTGGATAACTACATTTAATATATTCCCAAACAATTTACAAACTGTTCCGGTAAACAAAGTACAAATCTCGGATAATTTAAATAATTTACTGAATAAATTTCCGGATTTATTTACAAATAACGTAGGTGAAATTAAAAATGTTAAAGCTGAATTACATTTAGAGAAAGACTCATCACCAATATTTTGTAAATCGAGAACAGTTACGTATGCATTAAGGAATGCGGTAAATGAAGAATTGGAAAGATTAGAAAATGAAGGGATAATAAAAGCTGTTAGTACTAGTAAATGGGCAACACCTATTGTTCCGGTGGTAAAACCTAATGGGAAAATTCGTTTATGCGGCGATTTTAAAGTCACGGTAAATAAATTTTTAAAGGTTGACAAATACCCGCTACCAAAAATTGAGGATATATTAGCAACTTTAGGGGGTGGATTACATTTTACAAAAATTGATTTAAACCAAGCATACTTGCATTTACCGGTAGAGGAAAATTCACAAGAACTACTTACTATTAACACTCCTAAAGGCTTATTTAAATTTACGCGATTACCATACGGAATTGCCAGTTCGCCAGCAATATGGCAGAGAACTATAGAACAAATTTTAAAAGGTATAGAGGGTATTTCAGTTTTTATTGACGATATATGTATCTCAGGGGAAACTGATGAAATACATTTAGAGCGATTAAAACAAGTGCTAGAAAGGTTACGTGAATATAATCTTAAAATAAATAAAGAAAAATCTTTTTTCATGAATGATGAAATTACATACTGCGGTTACAAAATTGATAAAAATGGCATACACAAAACGCAAGAAAAAATTTCTGCTATTTTAAATGCTCCAATACCTCAAAACGTAACTCAAGTAAAAGCGTTCCTAGGCTTAGTATCTTACTATTCTAGATTTGTTCCTAAATTATCTACGATTGCTTATCCTCTAAATGAATTATTACGTAAAAATGTAAATTTTCAGTGGACTAAAAAATGTGAAAATTCATTTAATGCAATTAAACAGGAAATTACTTCCGAAAGGATTCTCACCCACTTTAATCCTAAATTACCCTTAATTTTAGCCACTGATGCTTCTCCTTATGGAATTTCGGCAGTACTTTCGCATACAATGCCAGATAACTCCGAAAAACCCATAGCTTTTGCTTCTAGAACTTTATCTTCTGCAGAAAAGCGGTATAGTCAGGTAGATAAAGAAGCGTTATCAATAATTTTTGGTGTAAAGAAATTTTTTCAATTTTTATATGGTAGGAGATTTACACTGTATACAGATAGTAAACCCCTAGTTTCCATATTTTCACCCGTAAAAAGTATTCCGGTACTTTCGGCAGCTAGAATGCAACGATATGCATTATACTTACAGACATTTAATTATGATATTAAATATAAAAAATCTGCAGAGCACGGAAATGCCGATGCTCTATCACGTCTTCCATTACGTAGTGAAGACTTACTGCTGCCGTCGTCCGATTCGCTACAACCAGAAAAAGTGTCACCAACTTTGTCGCCAAATTTATTTGGCAACCTTGATGAATCCGATTGTTTATTTATTCATCAAATCACATCGTTACCGTTAAATACAAAGATATTATGTGCAAGTTCTAAGCGAGATCCAACATTGAAAGAAATGTACCGACATTTAATATCAGGCACACAGATGCCAAATCACTTACTTTTCGGACATAAACAAGAACATTTTTCTATACTAAATAATTGCATACTACAAGGGAATCGTGTTGTAATTCCTACTGTTCATAGACAAAAAGTGTTGGAAGATTTGCATTTTGGCCATTTTGGCATAGTTAAAATGAAAGCACTGGCACGTAGTTTTGTATGGTGGCCAGGTATTGATAAAGACATTGAGAATTTAGCAAATAACTGTTCTGTTTGTATTAAATTAAAACATAATCCTCCTAAAATGGAAAATCATCACTGGGAATGGCCTACAACACCTTGGAACAGAATACATGTAGACTTTTTTGGTCCAATGATGGGGAAAATGTTTTTAATCGTAGTAGATGCCCACAGTAAATGGACAGAAGTGTTCATTGTTCCTAATACTACTGCTGAGAACACTATAAACTGTCTTTCTTCGCTTTTTGCCAGATATGGCTATCCTGTGTCCCTTGTGTCTGATAATGGGCCACAATTCATTTCAGAACAATTCGAAAATTTTCTACAAAGTAAAGGCATAAAACATAGTTTAACTGCACCATATCATCCCTCTACAAATGGTCAAGCCGAAAGATATGTCCAAATTATTAAAAAAGGATTGAAATCCTTAAGTTCAGAACCCGGAAATCTCCAATTTAAGTTAAACGAATTTTTATTCCAATACCGAATAATGCCTCATATTACAACAGGGGAGAGTCCCGCATCATTATTTCTGAAAAGAAATATCAGATCAAAATTAGATTTGCTTGTACCAAATGTTAAAAATTATGTTGAAAACAAACAACATAAAAATGTTTTTAACAAGAAAAAGATAAGAGAATTCGAAATAAATGAAAAAGTTGCAGTACGCAATTATACATCAGGAGATAAATGGAAAATAGGTAAAGTAATTGCCAGACTAGGTAAACTACATTATAAAATTCAAGTAGGTTCATGTGTATGGAAAAGACATGTTGATCAACTGAAAAGTGTAGGTTCCAGAGTACAAGTGGAGGAAGCTACAAGTCCTGGTGCAAATATTTCCATGGTTCCCGATAGCAATAGTCCACACCTACAAAGCAATGGAGAATCTAAGTCTGGTAGGAGGCCTGCCATGATACCAGATCCAGCGCCAACCGATCCTGTCAGTACACCAGATCCATTGCCAACCAATCCTTCCACTACATCAGATCCAGTACCAACCGACAGTAGATCTGTGTCTACAAAGCCTGGAGAAATTGACTGTGATAAAAATATCAACAGTACTGTAAATAATGAACTAAAATCTGAACATTCAAAACTTAAAAATGCTAATTTGTCTTTTTCTGAACAGGTTGTAAGAAGATCATCTAGAGTAAGAAAACCTCCCATCAGGTATGGTATACGGAATTAAGGGGAGGAGAGTTGTAGTGTATTTCGTCATTGTATTCCTGATTTAATCTATTGGACTGTTGGTAAGTGACGTCACGTCCAATCAATGATCTGTTCATTCCTTTTTACTTTTATCTCTGCTAGAACAGATCGCAGTCTTAAAAATGTAGTCGTTCATGTTACTTGTATTTTTCATGTGTAATTGTCATCCATTAAATTTTGTGTGTTTAAAATGAAACGCCTCGTCATATCCTAGTTATGGCTTAATCATAAATCTTCTCCTGTCTACAAAATATTAAAATAATGAATTGGGGGCATAAAATGGCCGAATATAAAGAAAAAAAAAAAAAAGAAATTGACTCTACTGTGAATAAAATAAGTGGATGATTGTTTATTTTATTTAAAAAAATAAAAAAATAATTTTGTCTAAATTATAGGCAAAAACCTGATTTGGTTGTCAAAAACCAGTTAGTAATTGAACAATGTTTAGTATATATATTTTTACTACTAGTTGGATTTATGTTTTGAGTATATGTTTAACCACTATTTGGAATTCGGATGAATCATACAGTTCCTGGCCAAATTATTAGACCAAAGCAAAAACACAGATAGAAATACATTATATATTTATTAGAATGATCAACTATGATGAGCACAGATATCGAAATTCGGCTATGTAATAATCAGTTCATATTTTTCTGTGAAAGTTCGAACAAAAATGTATATAGGGAACCGATAGAGAAAAATAAAATATTTTGAATACGCTGTGTCGTTAAATCAATGAAATGATTTGGAACTTCTACAGTTAGTCTTGCTTATTATGTGCCAATTTTTACCTCAATTTTCATAGAATAGCACATATTTAAAAAGATATAAATGTTCATTTTTTTTTTTTTTCTTCCTTTTCATTTTTCCATGTTGAAATTGATATATTTTTTTTTAATCAACGTTTGTCAATCTGTGATTTTTTTTATCCGCCTGCATTTCCTTGACTTTAAAAATTTACTTGCATAATAAGAGATGTTTCGCAAATTGGTAAAATTTTGGAAAAAAAAAAAAAACCTTTCATTTTAAACTTGGAAACAGGGAAATACTGAATTTTGTTTTTGTTAAAAAAAAATCTTTCTAAATATTTGTGCCAGTTCTACAAAAATTGAGGCAAAAACTGGTGCGTAATAAGCAAGACCAACAAGTTTCAAATCGTTTCTTTCATTTAATGATAGGGTTTTCAAAACATTTTGTTACTGTCTAATTTTTATCGGCTACTTTTATGTATTTCTATCTGAACACTCACTGAATATCTGAACTGATACATACATATTACATAACCAAAGTTTCGTTTCTGTACTCATTGTAGTTAATTGATCATTCTAATAAATTTCCATACATTTATCTGTTTTTTGCTTTGGTATAATAATTTGGCTATGCACTGTGGGGTTCATCCTAATTCCAAATAGAGGTTCAACATAGTTCCAAACTGTGGCTACACCTTTTCCCAAAACATGGCTCAACATAATTCCAAATTATGGTTTTACCTTTTCCCTAAACATGATTCAACATAGTTCCAAATTATGGTTACACTTTTTCCCAAAACTTGGTTCTTCCTTTTCTGAAAATATGGTTCAACATTTTCTCAAAACATGGTTCTTGCTTTTCTGAAAATATGGTTCAACCTTTTCCCAAAACATGGTTCAATGTAGTTCCAAAGTATGGCTCAATGCAAGTACCATGTTATGGAGACAGGTTTTGCCATTATATGGATGCACCCAGCATTGAACCATATTTTGGTTCAACGTTGAACCAAAATTTTTTACAGTGTAGGATTTAGAGAAAAAATCTCAATTACAAAATTAATCTACGTAAAATTTCCTACAAAAATGTCGCTTACGTTTTCTTTGTAGGATCAATTGTTTAGGAAATATAATGAAAAGGAATATCACATATTTTTGAAAAACGCTTTTTTGCAGTAGTAAAATTAACTAAAAACTGTAATTAAAAGAGTTCTGTTTCAAATATGTTCTACTTATGTAATAATTATGTATAAAGGGGCTACTTAAGGATAATAAAGCAAGATTTTTTTTTTTTTTTTTTATGTTTTTAATAACTTAGAGGCAAGTAGGGGTAAATGGCGTTTTGAGTGGGATCCGGACATAATATCGCGGGACAAAATATCGCGTCAAAAAAATAATGACCTATTTAAAATTTTGTATTTCTGTCACGTGTGATCTCTGGTGAAATCTACAGGGCATTATAAATTTAAATTAATTAATTAAAATAAATAAATACATTATAGAATGGAATTTTATTATTTAATCTATATTTAATTTCAAGTTATTTTGGCATTTGCTTTCCAACATTCAAAATACATTTTAAACATATTGTATACATCACTGCTGACATCAAAACTGAACACTGTTCACAAACCTTAATTAAAAATTTTAAAATAGATAAGCACGATTGAATTCTTTATGACTATATTCTAAAAAAAAAAGTTAATAAATATAGTCTTTAAACTCTTCTAAGCAAATTTTATAACAATTTTTGTGGTGCGTTTGTGTGTATACCAGTACTCTGACTAAGGCATGTGTTGTCATGAAATTTTATACAACATTATTAATAATTACACACTCCTTTTAGTTTCCATTCATTTATGTAGGCGAGATTTTGTCCCCAACCCGTTTTGAGTACCAATTCAGGTATCGAAAAGACCAAAAATTGACAGACAGAAAAAAAAAATCGTGTAGTTTAAAATTTGGCACAGTCATAGTCAAGAGTATCCTGAACAACATACTGAAAGTCCCCGCCCGTGGTGGTGGTGTGTGTGTGTATGTTGGGGGGGGGACATTTAAAGGGGGACGCTTTTCAGTTTTTATTAAATATCTTGAAAACTATAGAATTTAGAGAAATTAATTTAAAGAAATTAAATTAATTTAAGAGAAATTACATTAATTTAAAATTTTACAATTTTCAACGTAAAGCATTTCAATTACAAAAATAAGCTACGTGAAATTTCCTATAAAAATGTCAATTACACTTTCTTTGTAGGATCAATAGTTTACAAAATATATAGGGAAATGAAATAGCAGTTTCTTGAAAAATGCTTTTCTGCAATAGTAAAATCAATTAAAATGTGTAATTAAAAGGATTCAGGTCAAATATTTTCTTCTTATATAAAAATTATGTACGGAGGGGCGACATAAATGTAATATAGCAAGTTTTTTATGTTTTTAATAACTTTGAGGCAAGTAGGGGCAAATGGCGTTTTGAGTACCAGTTCAGATAATGAAGACCAAAAATGGACGAACAGAAAAAAAAAAAGAAAAAAAAAAAAAAAAAAAAATTAAAATTTTGCAAGTTTAAAAATGGGCACAAACATAGAAATATAATCCGCGATTGTAATGAAATGCTCGCCCTCTGGTGGGCTAAGGTGAAATTACAATAAACATGCTTTAATTCGGCTTCCATCCAGCTGCCATTGCTTTCCGATGTTTAGTTTCACATATATTTATTGAATGAAAATGAATAAATCCGGTAAAAAAGATAACACATACTGTTGTGTGCTACAGCGTAACTCCAAAGGATCAAGAAATCCGGAATTAAGCTTCCATTTATTTCCTAACGACACATTTAAAATTTCAGTTGCATCGGCTAATGGAAGTAAAGAATTAATCAGATGATTTGAAACTAATATTTGTTCAACTTCAGTTAAAAATCTACTTCCGATCGAACTTGAATAAACTGAAATATTTCTTTCCAAAAGCAATCAATTTTCCATGATGCAATGGCGGAGAAATTATAGTACTAATATTAAGTAGAATAACAAAAAAAACAATAATAAATACACGTGGCTATAATATTTACTAGCAACAAAACTTAAAAAGCGCCATCTATCGATCATTACAAACGCGGATAGTGCAAAACAACGTATTAAATGTCCCCGCACGTGAGAGGTGAATGTAGGGCTTGGAAGGGAGGGGGGGGAGAATCTAAATTTTTTTCCCCTTTTAAGTACATTTCTTAAATATTGAAAACTATCGGCTTAAAGAAAAAAAAACTCATTTGCAAAATCAAACTACGTGAAATTTACTGTAATAATATTATATTTTTAAAAAATTAAAGAACACGCTTTTAACGAAATGTGAACTAAACAGTACAAAATATCTATCTTTATAGTATTAAAATGCAGGGTAAAAGAAAATCGTGTTGAGTGACACACCATAATATTTGCATATTTTTAAATCTTTAATTAAATAACACAATGAAGAAATGAGAAATAAATAATTTAGAATTAAACAAAAACCATTTTTAAAAAATCTCCCCTGACTGGGCTCGAACGTTAGACCTTTAGGTTTGTAGCCCGGTGCTTTACATCACAGCGTTCACGTAGGGAAAGTCCTTTTTTTACAATATAGATTTTTTGTTTGCTCCCAGAGAGGTTACAATCATGCATACAGGTGAAGCTAATAAAAGCGTGTAAAAAATGTCTGCTATTTTTCTTTATATGATCAACAGATTAGAAAATGTAGGAGAATGAAATATCACATTTTCCTGAAAATGCTTTTTTGCAACAGTAAAATCAATTACTGTGCGTAATTAAAATGGTTCAGATTGAATACTTTCTACTCATACGAAATATATATTTATAGAGCGATGTATGAAAAAGGGGCTATGTAGGGATGATATAGCAAATGTTGTATGTTTTAAATATTTTTGAGACAAGTGGGTGCAAGCGATATTTTGAGTTTCCATCCAGACGATGAACAATAAAAATTGACGAACAGAAAAAAAATAATCGTATAGTTTTAAAAATTGGTATAGGGATAGTTATTCTCAACAACGTAATAATGTATGCTAAATATAAATAATATACTAAAATTTTCCGCTTGCGGAGGTCATTTAAAAGGGACTTCATTTTTCTTAAATATCCTGAAACTATATGGAATTCAGAAATTAAAACTAAAATTCAAAATTAATCCATTTCATATTTGCTACTCAAAAAAAAAAAAAAAAAAAAAAAAAAGGGGGGGGGGGGCTATTCATTTTCTTTGAATGATCATAATAATACAAAAAGTATAAGCAAATGAGATTTAGGAGGAGGGAGGGATTACACAATCACAAAAAAAAAAAACCTCTTTCTTTCTTTCTTTTCTTCTCTCTCTCTATTAAGAAAAAAAAAAAAAAAAAAAAAAAAAAAACGCAGTCACATTTTCTTGAAATAATAAATATTGCTTTAAAAAGGCAGGAATGCAAAAGGGTTTTTTTTTTTTTTTTTTTTTAAATATTGAGAATAAAATGGGCTTTTTTTAGATATTTGGTGTTATACATATACTTCTCTAATATGGAAATCGTCTGCATTATCATAAAAGATATTTTTTTTTTTTAAATTATAATATTAATAAATTATTTTTTAAAAACAGAATTATTTTTTAATAACCGAATTAAATTCTATATAAATGTAGGTGCATTAATGAAACGGGGGGTTGAGGGGGGCGGTAGCCCCCCTCACACAGAACTAATTATCATATAAAACTCTTCAGAAGCCTAATATGAATTGTTTAACGCAGGTTTACATAACAGTACTCGTTATCTTACCTTTTAATCTGCAACCTGTATTTATAGTATTAAATTTCAGGGTAAGAGAAAGTCATGTGGGTGACACACCAGATTATTTATTTTTATTTAGATTCATCTTTTAAGATTATATGTTTCGAACTCGTCATCTTCTGATGGTACCTGCTTGGCTCAAGTGTGCTACAAATAGATTTTTCCCTACTTGCCTCGAACTTACTAAAAACATAAAAAAAATGTCAATTACCCTTACTTGGCTCCTTCGTACATAATTGACATGAACTTTTTCAATCACACATTTTAGTTGATTTTGCAAAAATGCATTTTTCAACAAAATGTGATATTTTATCCTTCTTATTATCTGAATTTGTTATTCAAAACGCCATTTACCCCTACTTGCCTCAAAGTTGTTAAAAACATGAAACTATTTTGCTATATTATCCTTAAGTAGCCCCTTTATACATAATTATTATATAAGTAGAAAATATTGGATCAATCCTTTTGTATGACACTTTTTAGTTAATTTTACTATTGCAAAAAAGCAATTTTAAGAAAATGTGATATTTCTTTTCATTATATTTCCTAAACTATTCATCCTACAAAGAAAACGTAATAGACATTTTTGTAGGAAATTTTACGTAGATTAATTTTGTAATTGAGTTTTTTTCTCTAAATCCTATAGTTTTCAAGATATTTAATAAAAACTGAAAAGTGCCCACCTCTAAATGCCCCTTGCCTCCCGCTCACCGGCCACAGGCGGGGACTTTTAGTATGTTGTTCGGGACACTCTCAGCTATGACTGTGCCAAATTTCAAAACAACATGATTTTTTTTTTTTTTTTTTTTTTTTTCTATTCGTCAAATTTTGGCCTTCGTTGCCTGGACTATGCATTTGAAAACTTTTGTTTGTCCCGGGTCAATCTCAATAAAAATTTTCAAGTAAGGTAAAGACACCAGTGTTCCACCCTCACAAAAGACTCGTTAAAATAACCGTTCATTATCACCTGTGAATTTGAATCCTCTCAAGCTAGATTCTCCGGTTCTAAGGAATCTAACGCAGGTGGATTCAAATTCATAGGTGCTAATTAACGGGTCTTTTGTGAGGGTGACGAACACTGGTGCAAATCTTAGGGGGTGTGACGAACACTGGTGTCCCCGCATATGATTTGGTGCAAATATGTTTTTTGAATGAGGCCGACAAACAGATGCACGCATAGACCTACAGTTTAAAACTCGATTGTTCCTATTCTCGGGACCTCAGAATCTAATTACAGCATGAACCGGATTTTTGTACACTACTTTTTTGTACTCTGTATGGATTTTTTTTTTTTTTTTGGTAAGATCGATACTAATGCACTGTGTTTCCAAATTATTATTATTATTTCTTTTTTTACATTCAAATCCTTTTTTGCAAAGCATTTTAAAAATGAAATTTCTCTCAGAAAATCAATATTTACTAAAATTTTTGAAACATAGTACGCTGTCATACTCTCCAAACCCGCTAAAAATTCCACTATGATGTTAAAGAGTGAAGCGAAGTATTAGCCACCTGCAACGGCCGCTGACGGACAAATCCGTTTCTTGAGCTCGTGTATTATCAACAATAAACTTGTAATTCAGAAGTATATAATTATAAATTTTTAGTTTACTTTTGAAGCGTGAAGGTCGTATATAATTATTATAAGGTTCATATTTTTAATCTCGAGTTGAAATAATCATAATTTTAGAACATTGAAAACTGCATTATAGTTTTACCATTTTCAAAGGTGGTCGTTAAAAAAGAAAAACAAAAAAGAAAAAATCTGGAGTGACTCCACTCGACTTTCCGAACATTGAGTCATTAACAGTTTTGTAGATAAAGTAAAGAAAGAGGAGTTGTTAAACAAACAAAAGAGAGAAAACCATAATAGAGTGTTTGAGTATTTTTCTCCATATATTACAAAATGTTTTATTTAACGCAACTGAACTTTGAGCCCACAGATCATAATGATAAAGAATTTTTCGTCGTGTCCCTGTAAAAACCTATAAATGCTAGATTCACCAAAATGCTTATAGTTAGTTCAACAGTGATTTATAATAGTCATATAAATTTTCAGCTCAATTGAATGAGGCGTTTAGATGCTATCGCACTTTTAAGATTTTGCTCCCATAGGCCATAATGATAAAGAATTTTTCTTTGTGTCCCTGTAAAAAAAATATAAGTGCTAGATTCACCAAAATCTATAGGGTTCGTACTAGGGTGACTTACAATATACGAACCAACTTTCAGGTTATTCGAACAAAGCGTTTAGACGCTAGCGTGTTCACTCACAGACATACATACACACATACACACACACATACATACATCATCGTAAAAATAGTGAAAACGGACTCAGGGGACCTCAAAACGTATAGAAACATCAAAATGTCGAATTCGGATTTTTGACATGATTACAATACTTTCCTCACTATAGTGTTCGGAAAGTAATAAAAGAAATTCTAATAATGAGTTTGTTTATTCACAAACTAAATTGGAATATCAAGACAGGAGACAGATCATGAAGCGCCCCTTTTGTGTCCAAAAGGGGAAAGGAGGTGAAATGATAAATATCTTAAGCTGTAAATCTAAAAACACTGTCAATCTCGAATTGATTTATTCTTTTCGTTTTTTTTTTTTTTTTTTCTTTTTGAGGGGGGTGTTGGAGGGATGATATATCAATCACTTTCCTTCTCCCCGAAAAATGAAAATGAAACAAATAGGAAAGAGCGAGACGGGCTGGCTAGGAAACATCTCTATTAAAATACGATGATTAGAAAAACGCGATCCGTCCTTAACAAAAGATTGGGAAAAAAAATAGTAATAAAAGATAAATAAATAAAAAAAAAAACTTGGTTTTGCAGATTCGATTAAAAAATATTGACCAGCTGACAGGGCTCCCACCGCTTTACAAGAAAGGAGAGGGGGGAGGGCGAGTTGGGATGGATTGCAAGCTTTTCTCATCTCTGCTAATACGGATTTTGCTGGGGTGTTTTTTCGCCAGAGAAAAATAAGTAAGCAATCAGTTTTTCCCCCACTTTTTTCTTGTACCTCGTCCGTCTTTCCTAATTCTAAAAAGGGGATTGTGGTCGTAAGTTTTAAATAACGCGTATGAAAAAGAGGCGGGTTTGGGGGTGTTTTAAATAACCGAGTTAAATCTCGACCATCTTTAGTCCCAATTTTCCTGAGGAATTCTTGTATTCAATGACCTCAAGCACGGCCGTCCATTCAGTTTCTCGTGAAACACAGCTCCCTTCGACATTCTGCGTCAATTTTTTCCCTTTTTCTTTTTAAATGCAGTATCAAGTTTGCTATGTCATGTTCCCTGTTAGAAGTGGTAGACTATTGGCAGACTATTTTAGTAACTTTAGACGTAACTGATTTTTTTAACTGTCCCAGCCACAAGGCTGTTTTCTGATTCATTATGAAATGTGAGGGAAAATCGTTCAATTTAAGGTGCCTGCCTACCGTCGGAGGTGATTTTTTTTAATAATTGAAAAATTGCCTATTTATGTGCATTGTATGATAGAATATAGTAAAAAACACTGAATAACCTGAAAAAAAATATACAATTTTTAAAATATTTTGTTATTTAGGCTCAAAATATGCGTAAAATTACAGGGCTACCGAAAATGCATGCTTTTCTGTTGGAAGTATGCATTACGATGTATTCTGCGTTGGTGTTAGGGTTAAGGCCAATTGACTACGCTAGGGTCCTAGGCCTGAGGAGAGGGATGAAGGAGATCCTCTGTGGGGATCTTTCTAAGGGATCTTAGCCCGTATTTAGGCTAGTTTCGGAGGAAATAAAAGTAAACTCCTAACTTATCCTGTCCGGTAATAATTTCCATACAAGAGCTTTCGACTGCAAAGCAATGTGTTCGACTCCCGAGAAATGCCAGGTGAAAAAATGAGTATGAGTGACTCGTCAGATCATTAGAGGAGTGTTCTGGTTTTCTTGGGGTGAGAAATGTCTTTCGGCGATCTCCGTCGGCAGTTCGGCTCGCGCGATAGAGCAGAAAGAGAACATCCATCCAACCGGAAAGGGACCCTTATCTTGCTCATCGATAGAATTTGCTTGTTCGGAATTTTTATTTATATTTTGGAGAAGCGCACGCGTTTGTTGTCTTTTTCCCAAAGGATGTTTTGGTCGGATGCTTTCCGATTCCACTTTCATCTTGTATAACATGCTACGACGACAAGTAGGGGGAGTCTTGTACCGCCTTCTCCTTGGAAACACTCACACTGCTTTCTCTCACCCCACGTTTTAACAACTAATAAGAAAGGCATCCTAAAGTGTGTCCAGGAGTGTGATATTGAATAGGAATATTTCCGAAGTAGAACAGATGAAAATTGTCTTAGTGACAGTTTCGTTGGGTGTCAATACATTCTTACAAATCGTTATTAAATTAAAGTTGCATTTCAAACTATACCGAAAACACCACCCTCATTTTGAATAGTCCTGTCTGCTGACTACAAATTGCATGAGTGTGCTTTTCCCTAAGGCGTAGCAAGAAAAACGCATCCTAAAAAATTGCAATGCATTTCGAACTATTTTCAAATACAGCCGCTCTTCTATCCAAATTCTTTTGTGTAACACTGAAAATAAAAGGCCAAAACGTTTCATTCCTCTGTTGTAGCAGTGGTTCTTTGGCCCCTTCCACAAAAAAAAAAAAAAAAAAAAACGGGAGGACGCGCGCATACAGTTGCGATTGAAATTTCGTGGAAGACATTCAGTACTGAAATGACTTTCCGACCTGCGTTTTGCAAAGAAATATTTATTGGCTCATAACAAGAAATCAAATTTGGAGAGAGACAAAATACAACTAAACGCGTAAATCCTGTCGATGATGCAAGTAAGGGGGAAAAAAAATCAGTTGGGGAGCTTTAGAAGAGTGAATAAAAAGCAAGTTCTGTATTTAATTATTGAATGCCATCCTCCAACAATGCTGACATTGCAAGTTTTAGGGTTGGTCAAGAGATTGCTGTGAAAAATAATATACATAAAACGGTATTTTATAAATACCTCCGAATTCGAGAGAACAAAGCAGACATTCTAAATAAATAAATAAAAAAATATAAGATAAAAAGAACTTTTTATCTATCATGTTTTTAAAATTTCTGTTGAATCCTATAAAGCTGACAGTTCTATGTATTAACTAGTGGATCTGCAGATCAGGAGCCTCAACGTCCTATTTGCATCAGACATTTTTCAATAGGTCATTTTTATTTATTTCTTATTATATAATAGTATATATTGATTCGATCGACTTATTACCATAATCAGATACATTCCTGAGGGGGGCTGCCGCCCCCTCAACCCCCCGCTGTATCTCTCTTTCTATACCTATTTGTATATTATATAAAGTGTTACGGAATTGTAAATAATTGCATTTATTTTTGTATAAATTTTTTCAAAGAGGCTTAGTAAGTCGATAAAATGCTAATTTTGTGCATTTCTAGACGTTTTAGCGTTAAAATAGCCTAATTTTCCTTTAAAAACGAATTGAAAAGCTCCAATAAGGGAAGAAATGGATTTGGCGCCAAATTTTGCGACTGTTTCCCTCCTTGGCGATTTTTTTGGCGACCTTGTCGAGAAAATCCTTATTAGGGATATGCCAAATATGGAAGCTCTAATCTCATTGGCTGATGAGATACGATAATTTTCCAGAACAGTCTGTGTTCGATAGAATAGTATAAAAGGAGCATTTTTTTAGCCAAGGCTTCCAATCTCAGATCTGTGTCGGTTTCGTCAAATACTTGCTTTGCTTTGAGCCTCTTTGAATGAGACTTGGTTTATGTGTTATTGCTAAACAGTTTGTAGTGTTGTTTTGCTGTTAACGGCTGTTGTTTAAGCTATGTTTACTGGTTGAATTGAAGCTGATAATTGGTTTATAGACCTGTATTCTTCAGGAACTTTCTGTGAATAAATCACTGAATTTTTGCAAGTTTCGCCTTTCATTCTCGGACAACTTACAAACCCCCAAGTACGCAACAATATGCATTCTTATTAAACGACGGTCTTGTATTATTTCCCGGAAATTCATAAATACCGAATTTCATACAAAAAAAATTACATAGCATATCGGAAATATTTTGCGTAACCTTTAAACTAATTATCAATTCTATGCCCACAATTTTCAACATGAAAACAGGCTTTTAAAATTCTAATAAAATTTCATTATATTTGATGGGGTGTAACCATGTTAAAATACAATTTTAAGAAATACCGACTATACACCATAAAAGTACGAAATTCCTTTATGTATCCCGGAAAAGTAACCACAGTCATTATAAACGCCAATAATAAGAATAAATCTAATTATTTATAACTCATTAATCTTTCAAACTAATTTGACATCATTTGGATGATTACAGTACATACTCGGAATTATTTTGTGTGGTCCCATGAATTATTTAGTCTATACATAACCTTTTTTTAGAGTAAACATGATTTTAAGCATCTTTATAATGTATGTTAACTTTATTAAGTTCAATTCAGCATAAACGCATTAAAGTGCGCGCTTAAATTAAAAATTCGTCCATAGGCTCTAATGTTACGAAATTCTTTCGTGTGTCTTTGTAAACGAACCATAAACATTGTATACACCAGTAAAAACTATTCAGCTTATTTTGCGTTTAAAATTAATAATTGTTCCAAATTTAACATCGTTTGGATGACTAAGTGACATTGTCAGAACAATTTTGTATGGTCCTGTACATTAGTTAGAAAGCTTAAGAGAACATATTTTCTTCAAGCAACATAAGTTTAAGCATCTTACTCACGTACTCTAGTTTCATTTTCTTCATTGCAAAGTAATGATATTAAAATGCGTTTAAACGAAATTCACCCCATACGCCGTAATGTTAAGAATTTTGGCGTGTCCCTGTACACAGTTTATAAAAAATATAGCAATGAAAATTATACAGCTACTTATATGGAAAACTGGAATGTGTGCGCCAATTTGCAAGTCAATCGAAGGATTTTTGCGGCCGCTATTGCGGTACATACAAATTCTTCCCATAGGCCGTAAGGATAAGAAAAATTCTGGCGTGTCCCTGAACACGAACAACAAAGGGAATACACACCTAACACTATACAGCTAATTCCGTTGGGCTCGTGAATATGTGTACCAAATTGCAAGCCTATAGCGTTATTTTTGGGGCCGCTATCGCGGTACATACAAATTCTTCCCATAGGCCGTAATGATAAAAAAAAACTTTGGCGTGTCCCTGTACACGAACTACAAATGGAATGCACACCCAAAACTATACAGCTAATTTCGTGGGGATCATGAACATGTGTACAAAGTTTCAATCAATAGCGTGCTTTTTACGGCTGCTATCGCACGACAGACAGACAGAGAGACAGACGGACGGACCGACGGAACCCAAAATCCTTTTGAGTCTCAACAGAGGGCCTCCACTGACGTTTCAGCAAAAATTGAAATCAATAGCTTGATTTTTGCGGCGGCTATCGCGGTACATACAGATTCTTCCCATAGGCCGTAATGATAGAAAATCTTTGGCGTGACCCTGTATACGAACTACAAATGGAATACACACCTAAAACTATACAGCTGATTCCGTTGGGCTTATGAACATGTGTACCAAATTGCAAGTCGAAAGCGTGATTTTTGTGGCTGCTATCGCGGTACATACAAATTCCTCCCATAGGCCGTAATGATAAGAAAAACTTTGGCGTGTCCCTGTACATGAATTACAAATGGAATACACACCCAAAACTATACAGCTGATTTCGTGGGGCACATGAACACGTGTACCAAATTGCAAGTCAATAGCGTGATTTTTGTGGCCGCTGTCGCGATACATACAAATTCCTTCCATAGGCCGTAATGATAAGAAAAACTTTGGCGTGTCCCTGTATACGAACTACAAATGGAGTAAATACCAAAAACTATACAGCTGATTTCGTGGGGCTCATGAACACGTGTACCAAATTTCAAGTGAATAGCGCTATTTTTGCGGCCGCTATCGCGCGACAGACAAACAAACAGACAGACAGACAGACAGACACAGCCCAAAACCGTTTTGAGTCTCAACAGAGGGCCTCCACTGACGTTTCGGCAATAAATACTTAAAAAAAAATTTTTTTTGATGAATTATCCCATCCACTTGAAAGAAAATGATCCAATGCGTCCTAAAGAGAGCCATTATAAGAAATTTTCAAACATTTATTAATTGAATAAAAGTATTAAAAGAATGCACTGTCATCGTGTTCTGAGCTATTCTAAAAGTTTCAAATGTCTAGCTTGTCGGGAAGTGAGTTAAAAATCGATGCCAAATTTGTATTGCACAAACAAACGAGAAAGCCAGTTAATAAAAACTTAGTAATAAAGAGAATTAATAACAGGAGGCTTGGCGTTGGAATATTAAAATCCTAATAAACTACCCTAACAACACATCTTCTCCAAAAGGCATCCTCAGGATGTCTTGAGGATAAAAGGGAAATCCTATGGACCTCCTCAGGATGTTCTGTGGACAAGTGTGTGTTAGGGCTACTACGTCAGAAACACCAAAGAAAAATATTTGAGATGCATACAGCTGTTTCGGTAGTCTTCAGTGCAAAAAGAATAAAATTCTTCAGTGCAAAACAATCAAATTCTTCAGTGCAAAACAATCAAATTCTTTTTGCACTGAAGACGGTACGCTTAAGGCTACCGAAATAGCTGTGTGCATCTCAAATATTTTTCTTTAGCGTTTCTGACGGAGTAGTTTATTCGGGTTTTAATAAAGAGAATGGCCGTTGTCTTCTGAAACACTGAAAAATAGAAGAGTTAAAAATGTTTTTAAACAGAATTCACCAGCAAGTAAGGTATTAATGTTTCAGTTTTATCAATCGTATAGTTGACTCATCTTGACACATAAATGATACAGCCTAAAGTTTCATTTTTTTGTACAGTTCATTTTATCTACAGGTTTTCAAGAATATTTAAGTCCTTAAAACTCAAATACGTAGAGAGAATATAGCAAATACTGTAACTGAGTACTTTCAAAAACATCCTATTTCGCTCCCTATAAATTTGTCACAATTTCAACAGACGGGGCGACGACGTAAGAAGTGGGTTTGTTTGTTTGAAAGAGAAAATTCACCACGAAATACTTACACACCATTGCATTGCATCAGTCATCAAGAAGCGCTTTGTGTGTTCTGTCCTACATATAAAAAATCTGGAGTGACTCCACCCGACTTTCCGAGCATTGAGTAATTAACAGTTTTGTAGTAAAGTAAAGAAAGAGGAGTTGTTAAACAAACAAAAGGGAGAAAACCATAATAGAGTGTTTGAATATTTTTCTCCATATATTACACGATGTTTTATTTAACGCTACTGATCTTTGAGCCCATAGATCATAATGATAAAGAATTTTTCGTTGTGTCCCTGTAAAAACCTATAAATGCTAGATTCACCAAAATGCTTATAGTTAGTGCAACAGTGATTTATAATATTCATATAAATTTTCAGCTCAATTGAATAAGGCGTTTAGAAGCTATCGCACTTTTAAAAATTTGGTCCCATAGGCCATAATGATAAAGATTTTTTCTTTGTGTCCCTGTAAAAAAAACTGTAAGTGCTAGATTCACCAAAATCTATACAGTGTGTGCAACTGTGACCTATAACATGTGTACAAATTTTTTATGTATATTAATATGGTGTTTAGACGCTATCACACTTTTAAAAATTTGGCCCCATTGGCCATAATGATAAAGAATTTTTCTTTATGTCCCTGTAAGAAAACTATAAGTCCTAGATTCTCCAAAATCTATACAAGTTGAGTATCTGTGACCTATAATATGTGTATAAATTTTTTGCTCAGTTGAATAAGGCGTTTAGATGCTATCGCACTTTTAAGATTTTGGTCCCATAGGCCGTAATGATAAAGAATTTTTCTTTGTGTCCCTGTAAAAAAACTATAAGTGCTAGATCCACCAAAATCTATAGGGTTCGTACTATGGTGACTTACAATATACGTACCAACTTTCAGCTTAATTGAACGAAGCGTTTAGACGCTAGCGTGTTCACTCACAGACATACACACATACATACACACATACATACACACATACATACATATATCATCGCAAAAATAGTGAAAACGGACTCATTGGCCCTTGAAACGTATAGAAACATCAAAATCTCAAATTCGGATTTTTGACATGATTACAGTACTTTCCTCACTATAGTGTTCGGAAAGTAAAAATTATGGAACTGATGATTTAAGATCTTCAACTCCATTAGATGTGAATGTGTACCAATTTTTATTTGAAATTATGCGTGGATACTGAGATTTTCTGCTGCATAGAAACACTGCGTAAAAAAAGTAGAAGGATTGTCGATTTTTGTAAATTATTTTCTGTATTTTTAGCCTGGCTATTAGATTTTTATACAGACTTTGTTTAACAAAGATTTCTTTAATTTCACGTAAAAATGAAATCTCTACTACTAATGCTAATTAGTGGATCGTAGAAAAACTAGCAATCATGATTTCAAGAGTGTAAAAAAAGTAGAAGGACACTTTCCAAAATTTGTTATTTGGTGGATTGTGGCCGAGTGAAAAAGTAAATATTGAATTTTCTTTAACTGTTTTTGTTGAGGAAAATGTATTTTGTTAAAAATTGCATTGTTATTATTTTTTTTTTCAGTCTGCTTAGAAGAATACCGTTAAATTATTTCCAAAAGGGGCAATTTGTTGCATATAAAATTAATGGTAAAGTTGTTAGACAGGTTGTTTGTATACTGCACGTCAGCCTCAATACACTTTCTAACTTTATAAGAAAGCCAGATAGAAATAGAGACTGCACTGTTTAAAATTTCAGCAGAAAACTCTGTGTAATCTATTATATCTTAAGTCTTACGTAAAATTACAGAGAAAAGTAAACGGAGCTGTTAAAAAACTTATTTTATACATTCACTTTAATAACTTACATTGATTTAATTAATTATTGGTGAGAATATATTTCGGACTTAGAATGTTTTTTCTGAAGAAGAAACAGTCATTTTTAATTAAAAAATTAAATAATAAATTTAGGTAAAAATGCAGAATAAAGATTGAGAATCTCGATTATTCACTTTTAACTAAGAATTACTGTAAATACACAGAGACTCTGGATAAATATTTACAGAAATTTTTAACAATGTGGTAGGCCTAAAAAGTTAACGCCTTGCGATGAAAGAAAACTTGCTCATGAGCTTAAAAAGAGCAGTGGTAGTCAAATCAAGCAGGACTTAGTCATGTGTCAAGGCAAACAGTTTACAACTACATAATAAGATCCAAATAATTAATTTTCAAAAAGCGTAAGCATCAACCAAAGTGGGAAAAAACACAGATTGATTATCGTTTATGATGGGTTAAAAAACAAGTGTCATGGACCTCAGATGGGACTTTTATAATACTTTCAGACGAGAAGAAGTTTAATTTAGACGATTTAGATGGTTGCCAATAATACTGACATGGTCTGAAGAATGTAGAACAACTTTATTCAACTCGACAAATGAGGGGGATGGTGATGATCCAGTAAGCAATTGGATATGGAAGAAGAACAAATCTGGTCTTTTTCAGTGGCATGAAGTGGCCTGTATGTTTATACAGGCTATATTGAAGTGCTGAATTTTGAGCTTCTTCCTTATGGCTCTTAACTAGGAGGAGAAGAGTGATGTTGCAAGGCTGAAAATTGGTTCTCTGCAATTAATGTGCAGGTTTTACCTAAGTAAGCTAAAAGTCCTGATCTTAATACAGTGGAAAACATTTGACCAATGCTTGCTTCTCAAGTATATGCTAGTGGGAAAATTTTTAACATTCTTACTGAGCTTAGAGTAGCTTTGAATAGCTCATAGGCTAATTTTTGTCAAACAGGAATCCAATCTTTGTATGATTCACTACCAAGTATAGTATTCGAAGTCATAAACGCCAATGGGAAGAGTATTCCTTACTAATATTGCTTGTATTTTATATTTTGTATTACTGTTCTTCTACTTTTTTTACAGAGTTAAAAGAAGTAGAAACTGTTTTTGTTGCCATTAATGATTTATTTTTGAAAATCATGGTAATGATACTGATATTTTCTTGTTGAATGACCTGCAAAATGTTACACATAAAAATAATTTCATTAAAAATAAAAGGTAACCTTTATTTCTAAAAATGTCCTTCTACGTTTTTTATACACAGTGTAGTTATCAAGAGGAAACATTTTGGAAGAAGCGGTTTCAGATCCTTGTTAACAAACGTTTCGGATCGCAATCTGTGTCTTTATTTATTCTTTTCTTTTTTTTTTTTTTAAATGGTATGCATTTCATATTTTATTAGGATTAAAATAGATATATATACAGTGAAACCTCTCAAGTTGGACACCCCTATAAGTTGGACGCTTTTTCTCGCAACGGAATGTATCCATTATGTCTAACCCCTATAAGTTGGACACCTCTCTAAGTTGGACACTTTTTCTTGAAACCGTAGGTGTCCAACTTAGAGAGGTTTTACTGTACATATAATATAATAAAAATCATGAAATATATTTAAAAATATATATATATTATTTATGAATTAATTGAAATTAAAGAATATGTGAAATTTGAATTTCTTTTCAGCGTTACACTGTTCTTTCTTGTTGGATGTAGGTCACTTTCTTTTGTGATCCTTTTAAATGTCCCTTCGATTCGTTTTTCATTTTGACGCTAGCTTGTACAAAATTGTCTTTTTTAAAATAAGAAACGTCGCATACTTCTTGTAAAAAATATACCTATTTAAGAAAACTCTGTAGGATCAAACTCATTTTTCGTGGACTTTCTCAAAAATTATTCTTTTCGTACATTTATTTATTTTTTTTTTTTTAATGAACGTTTTTGGAATTGGAAAGGGGTTACAGAACGACGATAATAGGGCCTTAATCGACGAGTGGTGCCTTCTTTACTATGTAAAAGTATATTGCAGTTTTCAAGATTTCGCCCATTGTAGTTTCCCCTCCAATTAATCCTTACTCCGTGGCAGGGATGTATCGGATCGTCAAAAATTGTGATCCGCGGATATGAATACGGATATCACATTTTCTGTATCCGCGGATACGGATCTTTAGTATCTAGATCCACGGATACGGAACTTTTAAATATATATTATTTTATATGTGTAGCATTTTTTTTTTTTTTTCATAACTTTGTTCGTGTCTCGTAACAATAACCCAACGACAAAATTACTTTAGGTTGAATTTCCGGTGGAATATTGCATCGGATCGAGTTGGGGTTAGTTCTTAAAAAAAAATCTACATTTAAATGTTAAATGTTAATTTTTATAATTAATTTTTACATCTTTTTTCTTAAAATTTATAGCGCCATAGGTAATGCATGTTCATTCTTACAAAAATGAGAGTTTCAGTTCTTATATCAAGTTTTTAATTTTACAGCTCAATTTTTTTTTTAATGATTTTCATACCTTTTATCTGTCTTTTTAATATTTACTTCCTACAATAGATATTTTCAAAATAAAAAATTCTTTCGTGATCCACTTTTTGTTTCGGTAAACAATTCTACTTTCTCCTGTATGTACATAAAAACAAAATATTCTATTTGTGAAAATTTTCGACTGCTGATTTTCGATGTGTTTGAATTTCTTAAAATGTCCTAAACACGATTTGACTATTTTTAGAAAATGTTTGCATGTCTGTGTATGCATATTGGCAAAATTTTGTGAACTCTGTACCTCGCAAAAAATGTATGGAATTACACGGAACTTTATGTGGTTGGATGTCGATATAATTTGGTGTAGATTTAATTTTGACGTATATTGCCTTACTGGTAGTACTATTATATTGGTATAATTCCCATTTATTTAAAAGTACATATATCTGTTTCTATGGTATAATGTATGTATTAAACTTCATATGTAAGATGGTTATTATAAAAATAAAATAAAATAAATAAAATAAAATATGCCGTGTACATTGGCTTATAGTTGGCGCTATTAAACTGCAATTTTCCCTATTTAAGGAAGGCACTATCTTAGTTTCTATAGCGTACAAGCTCATCAATATAAGACGGCTAATATGAGCTACAGTGAATCAATTTAAATGCTTATCGACTGACAGGTGACGCTGTTATTCAACCCTTTCCCTGTTTTAAGCAGTTTTCCGACCAGTTATTATATTCTAACTATGCAATAGGAAATTTTGTGGCGACCATAGCATACTAGTTACTCCCTCGTGCACATATAATGGTACAGAAAGTATTCGAATTTAAGATTTTGATAGGATTGCACATTTGAGCTTTTCTGAATTTGTCATTCAAGTGAATGGTTGTATTTTATATTAGATAACTAATTAATCTTGAACAGGAGTATTGAGAAGTAATTATTTATTTCTCACTATTCAACAGTTAAAAAAATAAAAATAAAGATGCATATAAATTATCATAAAACATACGTACACAAATACTATCACTATTTTATCTTATTATTATTATTATTATTATTATTATATATATTTTTTCATTTCAATAATCCATAATTGTTTTCTGCTTTATTATTTTTTTTATTATAAATGGTTTGTTTTTTATTTCCTACCACTTGTAAATCAACAAGAATTTAACACATGGTGTAATTCGCAGGTAAATATCTGCTTTTACATGGTCACTTTAATTCTATATCGACAAATCAGCTTCCTCCAGTTGCAATGATACATCGTTTATTTGTTCTAGAAGAGACGATAAAGAATATTATTTGCCTTGATAGAATCCGTCTTCTAAACGTTTTTATTTTATATTAGTTTCATTAATTAAATCACAACAAGTACTTCATATTTGCTGTATATAAATATAAATCGAGGAAAATTTAAAGTTTCGTTAATATGAAAGCGAGAATTGAAATTCATTGTAAATATAGAAAAAAAAATGACGGTATCTAAAAAAAACTGTAAATTGCGAGAACGCAAAAACGAGGTTATGCTATATTTCTTTTATTTGTGCATTAAAGATAGTCACTATAAACATTTATAGAAGTTTCTTTGTAATTTTTATACAATTTCTACAAAAGATCAGTATTAGATGCGTTGAAGAACAATAACGGACACGGATACGGATTTAATAATATTGATTTACGGATACGGATCTTTTATTTCTGGCGGATATGGATACGGAGCTCCGGCACATGTCTACCGTGGCACACTGGCAAAGCGAAGGATGAAGGAGACGAAGAATGAAGGAGGGCTTCTCTTTTGCAGCTGAAGGCTGCCGAGTCCGATGAAATCATTTGATTAATGACAATTTAATCAGAGCCTCTCTGTAGTCAGCCCCATCATTATTTAATAAATTCCTATTTAAAACACTTAGCCTCCTTCTCCTTTTACCTATATATACATAGAAGAAGATATTTAATTCGAAAAAAAAAAAAAAATAAACTCTTTCTCATCAAGATATTGTAAAAGTCACTTTCACTTTCTAAGCCCGTTGAAACATCGCCAACAAAACATTGCTAATTTGACATTTGCTAATTCGACACAACACTTTTAAAAACAAAGAAAGCTTTTCCCAATGGGTTTCAGGCATTCAAAACCAGCAAAGCGACGTTTGCCTTTGTTAAAATATTTCTACTGTACCATAATTAATTTTCTCCTTTAATAATGAGATTGGAAACTTTGGAACGAATTTTAAAACTAATGAAACGTAGAGCTCGAAATGTGAGCCTTTTCGTACTGATACTGGGGAGAAATCTTATAGTTCGCAGCACAAGTTTTGAAAGACGTGGAGAAAGAAGAAGATTAAATAATATCGTTATTAAGTATGTTGTCGAGTTTTATTTAACTTAAATAACATTGCTTTGGCGTTAAAATCCTGCAGGTTATAAATAAAAAACGTTCGTAAAATTGTCGACGTAATGAAATAATTTTTTTCTATCTCCGTTACTATAAAAGCAACTCTCATACAAATTTCTGTCTCTATTTAAATAAAGGCTCAAAATCGTACAACTCATTTCAAACATTATTAGTTCCTCATCATACTCTTGGTAATCGGGAACACTTCAGACCTCGGTCTTTTTGACTTTTTTGCACATTTTCATGCACCAAAAATATCAAAATAGGTATGGTGTCCGTCTGTAGGGTGTCTGTTATTGTGTTAGTCTGTGTACACGATATCTCACGAACAAATGATCGCAGAGAGTATTAGTTATGACACTGGCAAGAACCCTATTCATTCGCAAGATTCTGATTAAAAAACTTCAGAAGTTATTCGAAATTTACGATTTTCTTAACATGGGAGAATAGGGACAAATTTCACTTAAACGTGCATGGAAAGAAATATTTTTATCGTAAAGATGTCAGAACAGCTTTTAAATATCAGTTTTGATGTCGGAATGAACATCATTAACTATAAACATGCTACTTTCAAAATCTCGTAAATTATTCGAAATTTACGATTTACTTAACAGGGCAGAATAAGGCAAAATTTCGTATAAACGTCCATTTTGAAGGATATTTTCATCGTAACGATGCCAGACCAATTTTTAAAATATCATCTAAGATACTGGCATGAACATCCTCGACTATGAATTTTGTAATTTAAAAATTTCGTAAGTCAATCGAAATTTATGACTTACTTAATATGGCAGAATAGCGCAAAATTTCTCAGAAAAGTCCGTTTTGAAGGATATTTGCATCCTAAATATATCGGACCATTTTCAAAATGACATTTATGATGCTTGTTTCAACCTGATTGACTACAAATATTCTAATTTGAAAATGTCGTAGGTTATTCGAAATTTAAGATTTCATGAACGTAGCTAAGTTGGGCGATATTCCGCATATAAATTTGCATTTTGGGGATTGATGCATTGGGAATAGTGTGGAATTGCATGAAAACTAAACTACAAAACTGACTCCACTGAAATAAATTAATAGATTAGAATAAGGTATCCACTGAAATAAATTAAAAGATTAGAATAAGGTAAATATATCGAATTCGGCGGTGGGTAGCCTGTTAGGTGGGGATTTCATTCGATCACTGTGTCGAGCTAATGGTCAAATTAATTTCTCTTAGCATGAATGTAATATGTTCCGTACTAGAAATTTATGAAAACATACATATGATGGGGAACTGAGCAGAGTCCACCTATGCCAACTAGTTTTTTACAGGGATTATATTTTTGGGTTAATGAGACTGATATTGTTTTACACAAAATATTTAGATAAACTATGAAAAAAAAATGGGAATGATTCGAGTGGCCTTTTCAGTTGTATTTTGGGAATGTTATTTTACTGTTCTAAGTACTTAGACAGTATACAGAATTGCGCGGATACTTAATAATATTAATAAAGCAGTAATCATAGTATTAAAGAAACTTATTTTTAAAGACTTTTTTTCAGCTTATTTTCTCTGTCATAAACCTTCTGCCGAATCCAGGTTAAAAACCGAAAAAGGGGAAAATAAATGAGAATATCAGACCTATCATTACAAATTCGGTACCCAATGAAAGGTACGATTTTTCTGAATCCAGGGGTGCGAACAGTTTTTCGACACGGCCATTAGATTTTTTTTTTTTAATTAACTAAAGTATAAAATTTAGGTGGCAACACTTTATTTTAATCTTTGCATTCCTTTTAGTGCGAATCAATTCTAATAGAAAAAGTCTTTAATTTATTTTTTTTTTTTTAATTTTATTTTATTCCATCATTAAAACAAATGTTGTAAATCGTACTGCTGCTTTGCCTACATTAATTAAAAAAAAAAAAAAAAATCTTATACATTATGATTTATTTCAGAGATAATTTTTAAAAGTTTACTTAATATCTTTATATTGCACAAAACATAACAAAATTAATATGCATTAACCAGATGCACAGAGCATGTTTCCTTAAACGGGGTCACACAGAATATTCAGATATAGTATGAGATCTAAACGGAAATTCTGCGAAGAGTATTTCCGAGTGTGCTATAGGAGGTTTATTATTATTGTTGTAAATTTATCTGTCTAAGTCTGTGTAGGAATTATTCTATTTTTAGCCAGTCAATCGACTTAAATAAATGTAATATGTATATTTCATGCTTTCTCTTTCAAAGATAAAGCTATATGAATTATGAATATAGTTTTTCGTGAAATTCCTTTCTTTATAATTGAAATAAGCCGGTATAAATAGCGCTACTGGTTCGTGTACAAGAACTTACCAAACAGTTCGATACATGAAGTAACCTATTTATACTGCAGGAAACAATAAGGTTTTAACGTAGAGTAGTCGAATTCACGAAAGCACGTCTGCTGTAGAACGCGTCATTGTCGTTACTTATTTGTTTACAAAACCCATAAAAATATTTAGAATTATTGAGCGGAAATATTTCTATGCGCATTTTTGATTGAAATGAAACTGAAGGTTAAGCGATAAGACGAAATAGAAAGTGTCTTATAATCTATGCGAACTGCATAATTTTTCTTTCTTGCTTTGCATCAAGTAGAATTTTAGATGTTCTTTTAATTGATTTATTTTTTAAAGATAGTTTTAAGTGATTACGGAGAGTAAATGTTTTTAGATCCACTCGAATCTCAGGAAATCTCCCTATTCAGTGTGGTGTCTTACGATGAGTAATAAACTGCATCGCAATATTAAATTTATATTTAAGTTTTTTGATGGAAAAAGGAAGTAGGAAAAAAGCTCACAAGGAGAGATTTGTAAATTGAAAAGAAAAGGAAGGAAATTTTAGTACAGCTAAAAAAAAAAAAAAAAAAACTTTAAAAACTAGTAAAAAATTTTTTTTTTTCAATATAACACTAATGATTTAAAAAAAAAAAAATAAAGCTCTTTTAAACAGTTATTTTTCTCTTTATTTATGCTATAGATTATTTTTGGAGAAGACTATATTACACGTTTAATATCTGTCTAAAAATAAATATGCAAGTTAAGCATTTTTTTTTTTTTTGGCAATCACAAATTAGATTGTTGTTGTTTCTTATGCCACTCGGAAATTCCGAGCCCCGGTAGTGGAACTATCCGGATTTTGAGGCAGGAGGGGCGCCACTAGGGAGGAAGACCGTCTTAGCTCCAGAAGCTGGCGAAAGATGGCAACACCAGCAGACAACAGGTACTCGAATTTTGACCCGGATCAAGGTCGAGTTACACCTATGTTCCGGTACCCCCAGAGGTTTTGATGGGAACTTCTAGGACTTTTGCGACCACGACGGAATTTAACGTGCACCAGTCGCCATTAGCGTACACGACGGTCTTCGGCCGGCTCAAGGACCGAACCCGCAATCTTTCGGTCACGAACTCGCTGCTCTTACTGACCAGGCTACCGCTGCCCATATGTAAATATAAATTAGGGGTGGGGTTGATTGAATGATTGTAGAGAATAAGGCCGATTGATTGCTCTAGGGTCCTGGGCATGAGGGAGGAGTGCCTTTCGTGAGGCTCTTTCTAAGGGATCCTAGCCCGTACTTACGCAAGTTACGGAGAAAACCACAGAAAACTCCGAATAGCTAGGCCGACGAGCGTGACCTGGGATTGAATCCGGCAACTTACGTCTACCAGCTTTGAGCGCAGAACCGCTCGGCCTCCGGTAGGCCAAGGGGGGGGGGGGGGGTAATTGTTGCATTGCAATGAAAAAAATTGTGGAGCAGATTAAAGAGGGCTGAATCTAAGCAAATTTTTAAACGAATTGCATATTTGAGAAAGAATTATTTCGTTTACAGCTCATATAAATTGGATAAAAAATCAGTTAAATAAACCCGTATGTATATAATTAATTTTTTAATAAAAATAGAGTAAGCGTTTAAATATATAAATAATATTATTACATTGTACTTCATATGAGCTATACATATTTTTTAAATAACCATCTATGGGAAATTATGTGTGGTTAAAAGAATTCCCCTACTGCATTTTGCTATACTTTTACAGAAAATAATTCATCAGTGAATTTTTCTTTCTTTCCATTGCTCTATGTATGGTGCTGCCATCTATTAAAAACAAAAGCAATGATTTTAGAAAAGATTCTGGATTATTGCATTTTACAAACTACATGTTCTTTTAATAAGCGTAAAAAAAAAAAAATAATAATAATACGCATTATAAAACTGCTCTACCAGGAGAGATGAATTTAAACAATAATTAAAAATGATTATTGACAGATGTATACTACGGCTGATTTACTAAACAGCCGTAGTACTACTTTAATTTACTAAATCAATCTGTAGTGCTGCCATCTAGTGAAAACAAAAACAACAATTTCCGATTTTTAATTTTTTATTGAAAAAAATGTCTGGAAATTAACATGTACAATGTTGTTCGGATGCTGTATATAGTACATTGGATACTGTACATAGAAAAAATTATGGCATTCACAAATGTTGCAGAAATTATTGAATTAAAAAACCACATTGTTGAATGTTTTGCTAGTAAGGCTGGTTGACTACTCTTGGGTATTTAGGCCTGAGGGGGGAGTGCCTTCCATGGGGGTTCTAGCCCGTAATTACACAAGTTTCGGAGGAAACCCCGGAAAACTTCGAACGACTAGGTCGACGAGTGCGACCTGGGATCAAACCCGGCACCTCACGTCTACCAGCTTTGAGCGCAGAACCGCTCGGCCGCTGGTGTACCGTTACCACATTCACATTGTTGAAATATTAAGAAATATTAATGTATAAATAAAGAAAAGTTTGAAGGCATTCCTTCGTCTAACGAAATATCGCAAAATTTCGATGAAAATTAATCAGAAATCGAAAGACTCATAATTCCTCTTACTCAAAATGATTGCTGCTGAATATGCTCGTAATTTTTCACGAAAGGTTGGGGTCCCCATTTATGCATGTTTAAAATAATTAATATGTTAAAATGAATAAAAAAACCTGTAATAATCAATAATCATTTAATGGAGGAAAGAACGTCCGTGGTAAAGTTGAATAAGGACAATATGAAATGGTAAAATGTTGCATTTTCGGATGAAAAACATTTTATTCTTGATTAACCAAATGGTTTTAACAGTTACTGGCATGATCTGAAGATAGCGAAAGACAGGGCAGATTTTTTAAAGGCGGATATAAATCGGACATTTTAAAGGTGTATCTATGGTGCTCTGGGGAGCTGTTCCTATTGAAGGCTGAATGAATTCAGTAATTTTTTTCTGGCATTAGTCCCAGATTCATGGACAGTTCAGAAAACAAGAATTTATATACTACTGAGTATTTAGTTAAAAATGCGAGAAAATTAAAAGCAATAAAAGGGGTATTATCAATGCCATGTGACAAAAAAGGTGTTAAATCAAGTTCTGAAGCTGTAGTGAAGGTTGTTGCATTTTATTATGATGATGATAATAGTCGTGTTTGTCCAGGGAAAAAAAGTTTGCATATCTGCTGCTAATGAAAATGGAAGAGTATTAAAACAAAAGAGATTGGTTAATTAATTTATTTGGTTATATAATTTAAAAGAATTATATTTTGCATTCAAAGAACAACATAATGATTTAAAAAATGGACTATCAAAATTCTGCTCATTACGCCCAAGAGAATGTGTGACTACTGGAAGTAAAGGTATTCCTTCTGTGTGTGTTTGCATATATCATCAAAATATTAAACTCATGCTTCATGCACTTCACGTTAGTGACTATATATCACTGTTAAGAAAGCTAGTTTGTTCCACTGAATCTGAAAAGTGCACGGTACACAGATGTGATAACTGTCCATCTGTGGAAATTCTAAAAGAGGAATTAATGCTTTCCAGTGAATTAGAAATGATTAATGAAATTTCTTACACACAATGGTGAAAACTGATGGTGCAGAGCTGAAAACAGTTATTACATCAGTAGATGAATTTATTGACATTTTAGTTGCAAAACTGTCTGCATTATGCACCCATCACTTCATCACAAAAGCACAGAGCAAAACGAAAGGTGAATTGAATGAAGGTACTGCTGTTACTCTAGCAGATTTTTCTGAAAACTATATACTTGTATCATGCAGGATGCTAACCAAAGTGTCCGCTGGAAGAAAGAGCAGGTGACAATTCATCCTTTTCTAGCATATGTAAAGGACACTACAAAGGATAAGCTGATGTCTATTCCTATATATGTGCAGTGACCATTTGGTCTATGATACAACAACATTTTGGACTTTCCGAAATGTAATTGTTCAAAATTTAATTAAAGAAGTGCCACAAATTAAATACATAAAGAATTTCAGTGGTGGATCATCTGCACAATATTTTTTTTTTTTTTTTTTTTTAAACTTTATTAATCTCTGTCATCATGAAAAAGATCATGGTGTGAAAGGTGAATGGCATTTTTTTGCATCTTGCTTGGAGGAGCTTGTGATGGCATAGATGGTATCAGCAAACGTATGGCAACCAAAGCCAGCCTTTAGCGACCCTATAAAGACCAAATATTAAATGCATCTGATTTATATAAATTTAAGAAAGATTCTATTAAAAGAATGAAAACATTTTTGTAGAAAAATCTGAAATTGAGATTGCTCATAGTCAGTTAGCAGCGAGGTATCAAATTGCTGATACAATTAAAGGAACAAGATCAAATCACAGCTTTGTTTCTATAAACGAAATGCAATTATTGGTTTCCAGGGTATCAGATTCCTCCACAACGTTCATAGCTACTTTAGGAAGCAAGACCAAACCACTTACACTTCAGAATGAACAATATGTTGCTTGCAAATATGGAACCAACTGGTGGATTGGAAAAATTGTGGAGTGCTGTGATCAATATAATATAATGACTGTAAAATTATGTTTATGCATCCTCATGGTGCAAGTACTTCATATATGGGGCCTGAACCTTTTGGATGTGTGTTGGATCCCATATGAACATATAATGAAAATTGTGTCTGCTCCCTCAACTAACACAGGAAGAACGTATAAAATAACACCTGAGAAAAGAACTATTATTCAAAAATTTCAAGGTGGATTAAATTCCGTTATTTTTCCCGAGTGTTAAAAATAATATGTATAAATTTCATTTTTTCTTCATTGAAAACAATTTTCATTTTGCCCATTTATACTTATATCTATTGAATATATACTTGAAGAAATATTTACTATTTATTTATCTTTATTTGTTTTATATTTAAATTATGCAAATTATTGTTCCTTATAAGCTTAAAAGAACAATTTGTTAATTTCTTAACAGTTCATTAAAGCTGGCTATAATCTAGGGTATTTTTTCCAATAATCATGTAATAAAAAGTTTTAAGTAGTAATGTAATATTGTTTTAGTACTGAATTTATTACTATAATTTTTCACTTTAAGCAGAAAAAGACGAAAGAAAACACAAGAAATCATATGGCAAATTGCATCATTTAGAGCTAGTTGTAGTTGATTGCAATTTCTGAAATTATTGCTACAAATGTAATTTTCGTGTCAGTAAATGGTTTATTAATACACTGCTCGACATTGAAAATGCAACACCAAGAAGGAATGATAATAACGGAATGAAATTTGTTGGACACATACATTATAGAAGAAAGAACAATTGACTAAAATTTCAGGAAATTTGGAGTAATATGCACTGAGAAAACAGTGCATGAAGCAGCGACCTCTGTGAGCAATAACAGCACATATCTGCCTAGGCATTGAATCGAACAGCGATTGGATGACATGTACGGGTAGAGCACTTCATGAAGTTTTAACTCGATGCCACAATTCATCGATCGAAGTTACTGGTGAGTGCTGGGGGGGGGGGGCAGTCGCTTTTCAACGATTAAACAGTCATTTTCATTGGTGCGAGATCAGGAGAACGCGCTGGTCAGAGCAACAGTCGAACACATTCGGCATCAATGAAGGTCTAGACAATATGGACAACTTGCGGTCGTTCATTGTCCTGCTTAAATGTTGAGCTTCGGAGGCCTTGAACATAGGACAGAGCTATGGGCCTTAACTCGTCAGAAATGTAATGGCTGGTATTCAGAGTGGCGGGAATGAAAACAAGAGGTGACCGGGACGTGTATCCAATGGTACAAAATACCATCAATCCAGGTGGTGACTCAGTATGCTGCTACCAAAATTCTGATTACCCTCAAAACTGCATCACTGATATGGGCGCCATTAATGTGTGATCAACGATGAACCTGGACGCAGGAATGGGGTGAAGTCACTTTTCAGACAAATCACAATCCTGTTTACAGCATCAAGATTGCCTTATCCGTATTTAACGGCATTATGAATAATGCACATTGCCAGCTGGGATTCGACATCATCATACTGTCCATCATTTGCAATGATGTTATGGGTTCCCATTGGATAAACGTCTCGATTACTTCATGTTCGTATTCCTGGCACTCTGAACAGCGGCCATTAAATTTCTGATGAGTTAAGGCCCACCCCTCTGCCCTGTATTCGAGGCCTCCGTAGCGCAAAATTTAAGCAAGATAATGCACGACCGCAAGTTGTTTGTATTGTACGGACCTTTTTTGATACAGAATGTGTTCGACAGTTGCTCTGGCCAGCGCTTTCTCCCGATCTCGCACCAATGAAAATGACTATTTAATCATTGAAAAGCAGCTGGCCCCCCTCCACTGACCAGTGACTTCGATCGATGAATTGTGGCATCGTGTTAAAGCTTCATAAAGTGCTCTACCCGTACATGTCATCTAATCACTGTTTGATTCAATGCCTAGGCAGATATGTGCTGTTATTGCTCACAGAGGTCGCTGCTTTATGTACTGTTTTCTCAGCACATATTACTCCAAATTTCCTGAAATTTTAGTCAATTGTTCTTTCTTCTATAATGTATGTGTCCAACAAATTTTATTCCGTTATTATCATTCCTTCTTGGTGTTGCATTTTCAATGTCGAGCAGTGTATTTGAAGCTAAGATTATGAAATATATTAGAATGATATCTTATTTTTTAGAAACATTTTCACTAAAATATTTCCATTAACAAGGAGTTTTATACCTCAATATCCAGCGTGTAAAAAAAAAAAAAAAAAAAAAAAAAAAATTGTTTGTTAAAAAATATTACCTTTCTGATTTTTTTTTTTTTTTTTTTTCATACTTAAAGGACTTTACACATATTGATTTGTGTTTATACCAAATAAAAAAAAAAAAAAAAAAGATGAGCCTTTTTTTTACATCCCATTTAATTTGGCTAAATTCTAAAGATGATTTTTTTTTAATTTTTGAAATAAAAAAAATATTTTATTTAAACACTGAATTTATATTTCTTACCAAAATTGTTGAATTTGAACTATTATTTCTCAAATTATTGCAATTTTTCACAGTAGTGCCAAATCCAAGATGGCCGAAGTTTTGTTAAAATGGCAGTTTTTCAAATGTCCATATCTCGGCCAATAATGGTCAAAATGTTTTACAACTTGATATAGGAAGGTTTCACTACCATAAGTCTCAGTGGTAATTTTTTTTGAAAAAAATCTGTTACTATGGAGCAACACTCATTGGTTGTCTACACATGGAATGACCCATTTTATTTTTATATACTAAATATACTCGTATACTTTATACACTTGTCCAGGATTTTACTTTTATATGCTAAAACAAAATTTTCAGCTTAGCATCATTTCTAAGTAGGAAGAGTTCTCTAATAATCTATGCATTACTACTTAAGTTTTCTAAAAGGAAATTCTAATTTTAGCTTTAAATTTTAAACTTAGTTAAATTTATTTATTTTTCTTTTCCCCGTATAAAAAGATGACATTACACATTTAGATGCCATTGAATTTAAACTTTTTAGCTAAACAATGGTATAGCATAAAATATCTTTTCCCCAAAACTTAAAACATAAAATGGGATTTTCTAAATTTAAAATGAAGGTTATATAGCGATCAAAGAGGGAACCAGACGGTCTATAATTTCTAACTTCTTCGGTTATTTTTTCCTGAGTTATCATGGAAATCTGTAAAAGGGATAAGAGATTTTAAGTTAATATTGTTCTTAAATATCACTTAAAATAGTAGGTCATATAGTGATGGATGGATAGATTCACAAGTAGATGTTATTCCAGTCTAAAATAATTAAGTTTTATTTTTATGCAGCTAAATCTTTCAAATTAATGTAAATCCTACAAGGGACGGGTTTTATCCGACCCGAACCCGACAAAATAAATTTCATTGACCCGAACCCGCAATAGAGAATTTCGACAACCCGCACCCGACCCGAAACCCAAAAAATTAATTAAAATTAATTGTTCATCTAAAAGCCAAGTAAAAGTTATAAAATAAAGTAAATTTTCAGTTGGTAAACCATTTTAAAAAGAATTAAACATGTAATTACTAATGCATTCAATCAAATGTTTAAAAATTTGAAAAATGGATGAACAAAAATTATAAATCACTTACGTGTGTTGTGTACTTCGAATGTACAAAAAGTAATTTTAAGTTTAGTGTTTGCAATTTATTGTTTAATGCTTATATTTTAAATAATAATAACAATTTGCTGTGTCGTTGACTTTTGCCCGGTATGATTGTTTATTTTAAATTTACTCTAAATTACTTTAAATTTAATTTATAATTTGGTTATGCGTATATCAGGGGTGAAAGTGAGTCAGAGGTCTAAAGATACTGATTTTACTAACCAAAATTGGATAAATACTGACCAAATACTGACTAAACTTTAAAAAATACTGACCAACTTTAGAAAAGAGAATAAAAATTAAAAGTAATACAACCAAAATGTTTTCTTTTAATTCTCTAATGCAAAATAAGTATTTTTTGAAAAAACTTTAAATTTTATTAGCTTATAAAGTATGTGAAAAACATAATTATTCAACGAGTTAAGAAATGAGATTTTTAATGAGAATAAGTAATGAAATCTTAAGTTAATGTTTAGATTAATACCAAATACTTAAGACTGAACTACTTTACATACACTAAGGGACAAAAAAAAAAAAAAAAAAAAAAAAAAAACGAACTTCGATATTTCTTTTTTCTCTTTCTGCAACGGCCAATTTTATCGTTTAAAAAACAAATTTTTGAACAGATTTTATTACGTCGTCCTTTACGTACACTTTAGGATTGAGCCCAGTGTTAAAAACAAAATGCAATTGCCAGGAAAATTGTAATTTAAAAAAGTATTTCAAGAATGGCAAAGATAAGGCAATTAACAATGCCCCCAAAAGAAAAGTATTAATTTTAGAATGAAAAAAATAAAAAATATTTTAATATGGGCAATACCATACTTGGCAATAATTACATATATAATATGGGCAATAATTTGCCCATACATCTAATAAAATAAGATGTTTGTGTGTGTCATTGTGTATGTATGTCCGGAGCATTTTAGGAAAACGGCAGATCGCAGAGCTACACAAATTTGCATGGAGGTTCGTAATAACCTCTTCTGATGCAGCTCGAAGCCCGATTTTCGAATTTTTGATTAGTTTTCTTTTATTGAAATTGGATTTTGCCATAGTGTTTCCATGTCACGCTAAAAAAACAAAGCGTTTCCATTTGTCAATAAGTGTGAGATATTCATTATGTTGGTCAATGGCTCAGTCGGTTAAAGCGTCGTGGGTTCGGTACTCGGTAGCGGAAGTGTTACTTTTTTTTTTGCAGATAACTAATAGATAAGATGTCAATTGTAAAAGAAAACATTTTGTTATCTACACAGTATCAAAAGAAATTCTTATTAGACTTTTTAAAAGTTTTTTTTTTTTTTTTTTTTTTAAAGTTACTAAAAGGCACAAAATATAAATTTAAGTGAAAAAAAAAAAAAAAAAATACTGGAGCCCTAAAAATCATAAAATAAATATTTATTCTTGAAGAGATTTGGCTATAAAAAAACCAACGTGTCATCAATAAGTAAATTTTAAAGAAAAATAAAGATGCTTCACTTTTGCAACAGTTGAAATATTTTAACTAATCAAAATATTTTAAAAAGCATTTGAGAACAACATTCGAGATTTTTTTATATTTGTTATATTTTTTATTTTATTTTATTTTATTTTTAATTAATTAAAATTTGAAAACAATTTCCTTATGATAGCTTGAAAATTAGCCATTTAAATATTAGTTTTAAATTTAACTGTTGCCAAAACAGTTTTCCAGTTCATTGTTATCGACAGAAAAAGAAATATATTTTTCCAAGAACAATGAAACTAAAATATTTAATAGATGTTGAGATACAGTCATCTATGAAATCGTAGTTACCAAATAATAACAAATCTACATTTCCCTGATAAATACCTAAATTAAAGTACCCGGAATAGACTTTTCTAAGGGTAGTGGTAACCTGGACCCGATGCACCTTTATTTATAGCAGTAGAATGCGTCTGATGCAATAACCTTCGCAAATATTGCAACGTGTTGTGTTTAAATACTGAAAATCGGCCACTGGTCTTAAACTTTTGCAAATGACTGTAAAATGCTGTATTATACTGTTATTGCGTATTAAAGCAGCAATTCCATATAAAGGTGGAATTTTACCCAGTGAAGAATGCGTAATTTTTATTAAGTAATTATTTAGATCTAGCAAATAAATAGTTTTATTTCATATATTAAAATATAATTTGTTTATTTCATATAATAAATTATAGTAGAATACAGAGTTTATTTTATATTACAGAGAGAATTTATACATATGTTTATTATATTACGTTTAAAAAGAGAGTTTTATGTAGAATTTTTATAAAGTTCTTCATAGAGCGTCATGAAACCAATTATTAAATCAAAAATGTACATAGGTATCATTTCATTGCTTTAGTATTATGCAAACTTAAAAGTTTTATTTGTTTCAACCATTAGTTTCGAAGTTATTGCAAATAAAAAAAGTTATAAGCCAATTTTTGTGCAGTTTGGCTTTTTTTTTTTTTTTTTTTTTTTTCAAATTACAATATAGTAATTACAATATAGTACACACTTGACATTGTGAGTTTTTTTTGCTTTTCTTCCCATGCTATTTCTATGGGTTTTTTAGCTTCTTTTCCCCTCTTTTTCTACATTCTAAAGTAGCGGTGGTATATCCCAAAATGTAATCCGTAGCAAGCAATACCAGTCAAGATGCAATCAAATTTTTAAATTTTGTTCAATTTTGTCTATTCTATTGATTCGTGAGAAAACAGACTTCAGAAAATTTTGGTAACCATAGATACTAAGACAGATTGACACACATTTTCTAATAATGGTCAAATTATATCAAACACATCTTTAAAATGTGTAAATCCATGTGAAAAAAAAGAAAAGGAAGAAGGGGGGAATGCAAAATGTTTAGAAATCAAATACTGTCTTCTAAAAAAATAATAATTTTATCAAAGTTTTTTTCACACACTTTTATTTAATTAGTTTGGTCATTTTTCTATCTGTCTGAACTGCATCAAATTTTGTCATCCATAAACCTACCATCCATCGAACCTATTTTGCTTGAAGTGTCACACGTTCACAGCCGATTGCTATATAATATGCAAATATTTTCATGGATTTATCTTAACAGGAGTAGGTTCCGGAGATGAATATCAGTCAGCCTGTGCAATCTAGCAATTATTCTTTAACGCCTCCCTGCAGAACCGATTTTGCTCAAATTTTAGGCACGAGTCAATAGTCAAAGACGATACAATATCCAAGCATATTCAGGATCCATTTTATGAGAAGCAAAAATTTTGTCTGCCCTTGTGACATATCCTGCGACTCATTTTTAATTCTTTTTGCTGAAATGATTTTACTCAAATTTTGCATATGAGTCTATAGTCAATGACAATACATTACATCAATACTTTTAGGAATCTAATCTGACCAGGCACATGGTTCCAGTGGCAAAAATCTCTCTGCCTGTATCAAATCTTGCTATCCATTTTTAATGCATTTCTGCCAAACCAATTTTACACAAAATATTTACATAAAAATTTTACACATTACTCCATAGTCGATGATAATGTAATATGAAAATGTTTAGAGGGAGTTTTCAGGAAATAAAAAAAGTCTATCAAATCTTACTATTATTTTTTAATCTACTTCTGCTAAATTGAAAGTTTTAGTTCTTTAAACGGAGGGGGGGGGGGGGACCTTTTCTTTTAACATATTTCTTGCAACATTTGGACAGTCTAATCCTTAGATTGTGTAGTTTCTTTAATTTTATTTGTCGCTTTCTCAAAGCACGAGCTATTTTTTTGGAGTCAATGACTATTCTGGTTATAGTCACAAATAATTCGCCAGATTGCATACATGTACCAAAAAAGCACAATAAGACAAAATGTGTAATATTTAAGAGCATGTTCTTAACCCTTAAGAAATAACAATGTTTTTTATTTTAAATAGTTTAAAGTGCAAAGGTTGATTTCCTATACCAAGTATGTGAAAAATGCTACAGCCGAAAATTGAACCCGGATCTTCTACTTAACGTGCGGGTGTTTTTTCACTGAGCTACCCTGGCTGATAACCAGCTCGGCATTTCTAACATAACTGTTGGCAAGGTACAGAGCTGGTCATTAGCCAGGGGTTGAAGACAAAACATCGACGACATAAATGAATGGAAAGCAAAATAATGTGAGTGAGGACTGTGTTTGATACAAAAAAAAAAAAAAAAAAAAAAAAAGACCCATTCTGCATTTTATTTGAATGAGTTGGTAATTATTAGTAATCTTATAAAAAATTTCATGACAGCACATGCATATTTACTATAGAAAGAGAACTTACAGTCGGCAACAAAAGTCTCCGAACACTAGCAAAAATTCCTATATAAAACTAGTTGGCATAGGTGGTCTCTGCTCAGTTCCTCATCATATTTATGTTCTCACAAATTTCTAGTGCGAGACACATTATAATCATGTTAAAAGAAATGAATTTGACCAAAGCTTGATACAGTGACAGAATGAAATCCCCGCCTAATAGGCTATCCACCGTTCACTTCGATATATTTAGCTCGAAAACGAATGATCGCTGAATGTTGCCAATTTATACGTGTGACTGTCATGATGTCTAGTTGCACGCCTGCAAGTGTCGTCTTAACACGAGCTCTCGTTTTAGAGATATAAGGGATTTTACACGATTTTTCGTGACGTCTGTATGTGTGTGTGTGTGTCTGTGTGTGTGTATATCGCATAACTCAAAAACGGTTGGACGTAGAAAGTTGCGAATTGGTACATAGGTTTGTTATAACCTCTAGTTGTGCACCTCCCTTTATGGACTTTCTATGATTTTCCGTTTTGGAGATATTCAGGAAAATTAGGTTGATAATGACAAAAATACATAGGTTTTGGCCATAATGTATCAAACTAGTTGGCATAGGTGGACTCTGCTCAGTTCCCCATCATATTTATGTTCTCATAAATTTCTAGTGGGAGACATATTATAATCATGTTAAAAGAAATGAATTTGACCAAAGCTTGATACAGTGACAGAATGAAATACCCGCCTGATAGGCTATCCACTGTTCACTTCGATATATTTATCTTATTCTAATCTGATAATTTATTTTATCAGGGTCAATTCTGTTGTTTAGATTTCATGCTACTATTTCCAATGCAATAATCCTCAAAATTCATATATATGAAAAATTTACAATTTCGCTATGTTGACAAAATCGTAAATTACGAATAATTTACGAAATTTTCCTATTAGAATATTTGTATTCAATCATGTTTAAACCAATATCATAAATGCAATTTTGAAGTTGTCTAATGTATAATTATGATCCTCAAAATGGAAGTTTATGCTCAATTTTGCCTTATTCTGACGTGTTAAGTAAATCGCAAATTCCAAATAACTTACGAATTTTTTAAATTGGAAAAATCATAGTCTATGATGTTCATGCCAGTATCCTAAATAATATTTCGAAAGGGGTTTGACATCTTTACGATAAAAATATCCCTCAAGATTGATGTTTATGTGAAATTTTGCTCTATTCTGCCATGCTAAGAAATTCGTAAATTTCCAATAACTTGCGAATTTTTCAAAGTAGCATATTTATAGTTACTGATGTTCCTTCCGGCATCAAAACTCATATTTTAAAACTGGTCTGACATTTTTACAGTAAAAAGTTTCCATTTAATGCACGTTTAAGTGAATTTTTGTCCTATTCTCCCATGTTAAGAAAATCGTAAATTATAACTGCTGAAGTTTTTTAATTCGAATGTTGCAAATGAATAGGGTTCTTGCTAGTGTCGAAAGTAATATTTTAGAACTGATCTGACCTCTCTGTGATCATTTATTCGTGAGATATCGTGTAAACAGACTAACACACTAACGGACTGACACACTAACGGACTGACCCACTAACAGACACCCTACAGACAGACACCATACAAATTTTGTCATTTTCGGATTCCTCACACCTGAAAACGTATAAAAAAGTCAAAAAACCGAGGTCGAAAATTTTCACGATTACCTACGTTCCCCATACCTATAGTATGATGGGGAACTAACGAAAATTTTCACGATTACCTAAATTCCCCATGCCTCTAGTATGATGGGGAACTAAAAAGTACATTTAATACAGTAATGTAATAGTACAGTAATAAATACTTGTCGAATCCTGTTTTTAGACTAAGAACAGGATTCGACAAGGATTTACATAACAATACTGTATTAAATGTACTTTTTTACATAGGAATTTTTGCTAGTGTTCGGAGTCTTTTATTACCGACTGTACATATAGACAAACCTATCACAAAAAGAGTTATGAATTTCGCTTAAAAGAGAATGAATTCAATCGTGGTTATTAATTTTATCCGATATCAATTAAAACTGAAACCGAAAGACATACGCTCCATCTTATACTATTATACATCTATGAGTGATTCTACCTGAGATATTCCGACATTAAAGATAAGATTAAAGAAATAAAATATATTGGCTTTTCTTTCTTTCTTTTTTTTTTTTTTTTTTGTACAGCTGTTAACTATAGATATAGTAATAAGACATAGATTGATCAGCGAGACGGGAAAAATCACTCTAATGGCTGTCTTTCCCCGAGTAAATTACACACAGGACCTGCACACGAATAATTTAGTAAATAAAATTTATGAATAATTTATTTACTAAAGGTCACAGACATTATATTTGTCTGTGCTAAAGGTGAAGGAAAAACTCCAGATGCAGTTTCAAATTCATTTTTCTTTTTTTCAATACACTCTAATGGCTGATTCCAACACTTTTTTTTTGGCATCACTACAAAGCGGGAGTGCTGCTAACGAATTAGTTGTCGATGACGTTACGTGACAAGCTTGTCATCGATTCGATGCAGCCGAGAGCGATGCAGCTTGCATTTTACTCAACTCAATTCTAATTTCTTAAAATTGCATTGTAAAGGTCTGTTAGTGGCAACTGCATTGCATTGCATTTATTTATAAATACGGATCTGCGCAATTTAATTGTAGTAGTCTCATTATCTAATTGTGTTATTGAGATTTGTTTATTTATTCGCAATTAATTGAGATTTAAAATGCCTGATAGTTCATCTGACACGATTTATGGCGGTTGCGAAGGCCCCGATGCCATGTACGTCAAGCTGATATCGTCTGACGGTCACGAATTCATCATAAAAAGAGAATATGTTCTAACATCTGGAACCATCAAAGCCATGTTGAGTGGTCCTGGCCAGTTCGCCGAAAATGAAACGAACGAAGTGAACTTTAGAGAAATTCCTTCCCACGTTTTGCAGAAAGTGTGCCAGTATTTCGCTTATAAAGTTCGTTACACTAACAGTTCAACCGAGATTCCAGAATTCCCTATCGCTCCAGAAATTGCACTGGAATTGCTTATGGCCGCTAACTTCTTGGATTGTTGATTTGTTTGTAAACTATTTTCTATTCAGTTTTTCTCCCAAATTCTATTTTCTGCCTATATGTTAACGAAGATTAAAAAGTTCATGTATTTGGTAAGATAATGGTTTTAAGTTCATAACTCTTTGGACTCTTATCATTCTGAATTATATTGCAGACATTAGCTTGTTATTTTTCCAAGAGTAAATGACTCTGTATTGGTCCACTTGTGCTGTTTATGAAACATGTCAAGTTCTCTTGAACAAGGAAAGCAACTGTGACTGATCGCCGTTATAGTGATATTTTTTTTTAAAATCTGATATCCACATGTAAAGTTACAAACAAATAATTAAGGATTATTTAAATTTGTGAGATATAATTAAATTGAGCTGTATTTTATTTTATTATTTCGTAAAACATTTTCCCTCACAAATGTGTTTGAAGATATCTTTCGTGTTTGTTGAATAAAGAATACTAGATAAGCATATTTTTCCTCTCTTAATTTGGATTTGAAGTTATTTATCAGTTTCAATTTGGTGCAACTTCTTTATAATAACCGTCTCTATATTATACAGCCAATTCATATTAAAAATTTTAATTATGTTTTAAATTTCCTTAAAAGTAGTGCTGTACCGAGGGTACAACTATACAGAGCTGCCAACCTTGGTGGGAAAAAAAACAGGAGATTTTACATAATTTCAAGGGAGAAAAAGGGAGATTTTACATAATTTCAAGGGAGAAAAAGGGAGATTTACGGTTTCGTGGAGAAAAACAAAACAAAATTATTTTATTCAATGCATGATACTTTTTTAACTGAAAAGACCTAATATAACTTTTGCTTGGTGATTTATATTTTAAACTTATTGGAGAAAAACAAATACTTAACAAGTTCATTAACAAAGTCTAAAAATAACTACATATGTAAAGAATTTTGAACCCCTATATCGCTTCAGTTGGTTCTAAAATCTAATAAAACAACTGGATCAATGTTTTTATGAACATTGATCCAGAGTTTTCCCCAGATAATTTAAGGAGGGTGCTGCACCTCGCCTGATCTTTGTTTAGAAGAAAAAAAAAAGAAACACTCTGCCCCAATCTATTCTTCCCCCCCCCCCATTACTGCATTTGTAGAAAATAACCTAAATGCTGTAAATATAAATAAAACTATTGTGTATGACAATCAGCACATTAACAACAAATTAAAGTACAGAAAAGTTTAAAAACAGACTTTTTTCTTTTTGTATGCATATTTATAACTAAATTTTCAAGTTAAGTGTTTGGATTTTAAATGTCAAACGTGTCCTTAAAAATTCAAATCGCCCTCAAGAAAGTGCTTTTTTTTTAAAAAAACTAGCAGTACCCTACATTTTTTAAAACCAGGGGGAAAATGTTTGATTCTTTTGTTGTAGAATGTGAAAGCTAGTTGGAGAAAGGGATTTTTTTTTTTTTTTTTTTTTTTTTTGGGGGGGGGGGGGGGGTGTCAAACGACAATTACATGAATGTAAGGCTCTAGAATCTAATAAAGCAAGTTTAAAATGAATATTGACACTTTTGTTGTGGCTTGTACATGGAGAAAGAATGAGAAACAAGAGTTCAAAAGAGCATTTGATCACCGATCACTAGTTGGAGATAAGAAAATATGGGGGGGAGGGGGAGTTAAAAATAATTACGTAAGCGAGAAATATTGAAGGATTCTGTTTCTTTAGAGATTCTAGAATCTCATAAAGTAAGTTTTAAATTAATATCGACATTTATGTTGCGGATGCAGAAAGATTGTGAATTGGAAGGCCTTCGTAAATCTGAAAAGATGGCACCTACGAATTGTCAAAAATTAGCGTTTTTAGTTCGATTTTTCGAAAATATTAGAAAAACGGGAGAAATACACATTAAAACGTAAAAACGGGAGATAGGGTTAAAAAACGGGAGTCTCCCGTGAAAAACGGGAGAGTTGGCAGCACTGACTATAGTATTTCCCCACAGCTGAATTTGGAGATTTTTCTTTGGCGCCGATTTGAACGATAACGATGTCTTTCTGGATTGTTTGCGATATAATATGGCAGCCTGCATGCTATTTATTTTGGATTTATGATTTTATTATTTATGATATATGATTTTTAGATTTATGATTTAGCCATAATTGCCAAATTCAGCTGTGGGGAAATACTATAGTTGTTCCGAATGAGTAATTGATGTACATATGAAGAATTTTGCACATCTTGAAATTGCGGCCTTTTAAGAACACAGACTTAAGTAAAATAGCAAACAACATGTTTTCATGAAATGTTTCAGAACTTTTGTAGTGTATATTACTATGTACCCAACCCAATTAAGTTCATTGTTATATTTGATACTTCCAGCTTAGTGGATTATTAAAACCATAATAACTGATAACTTCATTCTTTATTATATAGTCTTTTTCAGATGCGAATCATTCTCAGATAATTCTTAAAGAATATAAAAGTTCCTATACACTGAGGCTTAATTTAAGCTGCATGAAATTTACATATGGAATGAGAACATTAAAATAAATATTTTTCATTTCAAACATTACAGATTTCATTAATCTTCAAATTCTAGAAGAGTAAAAATGATAGGTGGTTTTGGGCCATAATTTTCAAATTAACAAATTTGATTATTAAAATATATTTTTAATAACATTTTAGTGTACCTTTTTCATAATTACTTTTTAAATTAAAAATCAATCTTTTCTTACAGTTTTAAAAATGTCACAAATACGTGACTAAAGTTTTATCTACTATATTAGTATTATATAAAGGTTCTTTTTTCTAAAATATTTTATTTTTGTCTGTTTTATAGATACAATTCTATGTACTAAGTTTTTATAAAAAAATTTGCATATTACACACATACGAGATAGTTATACTTAAATTCTTGTAACTAAAATGGATAAGTTCATCGTACAACTATAGTATTTCCCCACAGCTGAATTTGGCAATTTGGAACAACTATAGTATTTCCCCTCAGCTAGATTTGGCGATTATGGCTAAATCATAAATCTAAAAATCATATAGCATAAATGATAAAATCGTAAGCTAAATTATAAGTCATAAATAAAAAATAAATAGTATGCAGGCTGCCATATTATATCTCAAACAATCCAGAACGACCTCGTTATTGTTCAAATCGGCGCTAAAGAAAAATCGCCAAATTCAGCTGAGGGGAAATACTATAGTTGTGCCGGCAATTTTTCTTTGGCGTCGATTTGAACGATAACGATGTCATTCTGGACTGTTTGCGTTATAATATGGCAGCCTGCATGCTATTTATTTTGGATTTATGATTTTTAGATATATGATTTAGCCGTAATCGCCAAAAATAAATCTCCAAATTCAGCTGTGGGTAGATACTATAGTTGTTCCAAGTTCATATAATGAATAATCTCTATATCGAGTTTGGTGGCAATCTACTCACCCGTTTTAAAAGCAGAAAGCTGTTTGCAGCAAAAGTTTAATGTTTCTATATTTTCATATATTTTCAGTTTATTTATTAATAAACAACTCTTATGGATACATTTCTTTCAATAATACATAAAAATAATAAAATTATAACAACTACTCGGTATTGGCCGAATACTTAGTCCAAATTTGGCCGAGTAACGAGTATATATCGAGTACTTGGTACAGCTCTACTTAAAAGCCGGGGGTCTATCCAGGCAAAAAATGGGTCCCTTTTGCTGCTCTTTTACAAAATTCCACACCATGAAAGGAGACCCTTCACAAGATTTTGTTTTACAAAGGCAATCTTTATATAAAATGTTTTCAGTATTATTTTTAATTAATTGGTTCAATGAAACTATGTTAATTTGATATTAGACATTAATTAGAATGACTGTTAAAATAGGTTTTATACACAATATATATATACAAGGAAGTACCATTTATTTTTCAGAAGTATCTGCATATAAGTCTGACTTTCTACAGTTGATTGTAGCAATTTGTACATTGACACCAAGATAGAAAAAGTTTGAAATAGGATGATATATAGTATAATTAATATAAAATGTATGTGTGTGTCTATTTCAGTTAAATTCAAATGTGCATGCAATGCATGTAGGAACAGCTTTAGTGTAAAATCAGTTTAACAGTGTTTGAATTTTTGTTGCCGTTTTAGATGATAGATGTAACCTTAAAATGAAATAAAAATCTGCTGATTAAATTCATGGATATTTTTTGTGATGGCCTTAAAATTGTTTTCAGTCTTGATGAATACTGTAGAGCAGTGGCCACCAACTGGTGGTCCATGCACCAATAGTGGTGTGCTACAAAATTTTGGTGGTTCGCCAAAAAAACCTTGCAATTATTTGCATTTTTGAATGTTTTATTAAAAATTATGTTAAATTTAACTACATGATTTCCTTAGTCACTCATATTCCTAACATTGATTAGATAAGATTAGATTTTTTGGATAAGGAACAGGGTAAATAAAATAATCTTTTACGAAGAAATTTTGATTTTTAAGTATCGGACATTGTTATCACTTTGAATTTCTGACTTAGCTAGAAATTCTAAATTTATTAGAATATTCGAATTCTTCAAAGGTTTAAAATGCACACCTATTGAATTTTAATAATATATACTGTATTAAATTTAACAATATAATGCGTATATTACTAGCTTTAGTAATTACAATTTAAACTCTTATATTAAATAAGTTAATCACAGGACTTGTTCTTGTTATACATACATATTTGTCATCTTGTGTTCTTGGAAACAGCTCTAATGATTTTGATAAATATTTGGAGTTAAGTTTTTTTTTTTTTTTTTAAGAGGGGGGGGGGGGTAGAAAAAATGAATATGCTTCAATGATGTTTTTTTTTTTTTTTATTGCTTGTGAAGCAAGCATACAGCAGCGATTGTACTGATCATGGTCTATACAAACTTTCATGCATTTACTGATTCATGCATTGTAAACTAGAAGTGTCCAGTGATGTTTTTTTTACAGCAGTGAGTGTACTGACTGCAGCCTGTATAAATTTTCATGCATTTACTGTTTCATGTGCTACGAATTGGGGATATCCAATGACATTTTTTTGTTTTAATGCTCGTGAAGCGAGCAAACAGCAGCAAGCATACTGACTGCGACAGTTCAGATTTCAGTAGGATGGTGCTTAATACCGACCTCTGCAATCTACAGAATGAAAGAAAAGGTCTAAATTTAGATATTTTTCTTTTAATGATATATGTTTTAGTACTATTTTTATTATATTGAATGCGACTTTTGTTGTCAGCTTGTTGGTGGGATTTACATTAAAAAATAGCATTTGTTGATGTTTTTTGTATTTAAAATTCCATTAAAACGATAACATTTTTTCACTTTCATTTGCACATAAAAATAATCGTTAATGTCAGTAGCTGCCATCTTGTAAAGTAAATCCCACCTGCGAGTCGGCAGGGATCGTGCCAACAAAAGTCACCAAAAAGTGCCAAGGGGTACTGCACAATAGGATAATTAAATAGGTGAACTATTTAATTATTCAGTATGTTACAAATAATGTTATTAATCTAAATACTAAATTCTTTAAAGCCATGACTTCTTTAAAGCTTGTGGTAAAAAAGAAAAACACCTAAAGTGATAGTATTCAATCACTGATTTTAGTTACCTAAACATTTGACTTTGTACATATAGATATAAATGACAATTACAACATCCATCATGTATAATTTGCAATCAATATAGTTACAGGTTTTAAATTAATACTATACAAATTGCAATAAAAATGTTGGTTATTATGAATATTTTATAAATGTTATGATTGTCAGGATGTCTCCACAAGGGTATGATGGGGAAAAGGCTTAAGGTGACGTATCACCTTTGTCACAAAAAGCTAAACACCAAACTATTCTATAAAAGACTTTGTTGTCAAAATTACTCATTCTTTTTTTTTTTAATTCAGTTTATACAATTAGAAAATTCACAATTGTTAAATTAGAACTTGTTTTCAAAATTGCATTTTCAAATTTTTACTGGTTAATTTTGAAGCTATGAAGTGTGACACACGAACTAAGTGCATTTTTTTGTATTTTATTGCTTCAAAATTAAATATCAAAAATTAAAATTAAAAAATATATTTTTGGTGTAGGTGATAATGCAAATCTTTAAATAGCATTAAGCATCTTAAAATGCATCTGTATTTTACACCAGAAAGCTAGAAAAACACTGTTCTAATGAAATATTATTAGATCCGCTATTTGTTCTTCTTATTATAATTATTAATGTGTAGTCATAAATTTTTAACGATGCTATTGTTAATTTATGAAAGAAAATAAATTAATATATTCTGCTCCGAGTCTTCACCCTGCCCTCCCCCGAAAAAAGTATTATACAGTAGAAGTTCTTTATAACACAAACCTGAAAACAAGGTGGTGCGTTATATAGAATTTTGCATTATATAGATTATGTTTCACACATCATTAAATTTACCTTGTAAACTTGGCCAAGTATGTTTGAAAGGCATAAAAGAGTACAGTACTTTTAAAGTTTCATTCCTTGTAACAGAACTTATATAGATCATACCTTTCATTGTTAAATTTAACTTATAAACATAGCCCATATATGCCTGTACTGAATCATTCATTATATTACTTTTTTTTTTTTTTTAAATGCAATGATAGCAATTTTTTTCATTAAAAAGCTCCAAACTAAGGAGGTAAAGAAAAACAAATGTATCACACTTAGTTCTTTACAGAGCGACAGTTTTTGCAAAATGTTTCTTAACTGTGAAGTTCATTGTTTATGTCTGAGAAGTTGTGCATTATTATATAGAATCGCGTTACAATGATCTTCTACTGTACATACATGATTCATATACTCACATACACAGTATATATACGCATACATACGATGTGGCCCACCAAGTGTTTTAGGTTGGACAGTTGGCTATTGCTGTTATAAATAATTCTTTTTAATTTCATAATGATTATTAAAAAACTAGTATGTTATGGTCACCACAAGACTTTCTTCTATATTTTCCTATATTAATTCGCTAAGTGCAAATAATTTATTAAAACTATTATTTATTAAAATTATTTAACGTGATGAATTTAAATGATTTTCATCTTAGAGAAAACTGACACTAAATATCCAGAGAAAGACAGTTTTATTGTCTAAAAGTGATATCTTGAAAAAATTGTTTATAAAATGGATATCTTGCATATCAGGTTTCGTACAGTTGTTTTGCCACAGAAGTTGAGATATAATAGTCTTCCCGTTATCAAAAAAATTTACAATATAGTAGCACCACCTACTGGCTGATAAGCATCCAAATGGAATCAGCATGATGGCCTTCTCACATATCAAGTTTTGTTTGAGGATACTTCTATTGAATATAGAAGAAAGTAATAATTCACTTTATGTACATTTATATGAAATTTTATTCTACATGGCTATGTTAAAAATTTAGAAAAAGTAGGATGGCAACACCACCTACAGGACGATTTTCGCCAAAAGTTGATAGACACTAATTTATGTCAAGGTACAACAACATATAAAATTTTATGAAATTCTGTGCAGTAGTTCCTGAGATACAGTTTCCACAAAATTTTGTCACACATTCACATAGATATTTTCTAAAAATGGTCAAATCGTGTTCTAGGCCTCTCAAAACGTGTAAATCCATCGGAAACCCGAGGTTGAAAATTTGTATTAATCCAGTACTTTCTTTTATTGAATATAGAAGAAAGGAATATTTATATTCCTAATAATTTCTAAGATTGCTGCCAGTGATGTTACATTGGAATGATGATTTCTGTCAGAAAAAATAATGATCAGAAGCCCTGCGGCAGAATATTTTTATGCTCTCTGTGACAAACCTCATGTGTGCAAACCTTTTCTGCAAGACAATGTTATTTAATAACAATATATTCTCTAATTTAATTTATATATATATATATATATATTATAGAAGAATTTTTAAATATACGATAAAAATTTTTGTTTTCTCCTGAAATCTAGAAATGCAATCTTTATTTTTATGGGCAAATTTTTCTTTGACAATGTCACCGTGTCGCCTAAAATCTCCCACAGGGATCCGAAGAAATTTTTTGCAAGTTGGCAATGAAATACATTTTTTAGCGATGTTTTTTATTGATATCTTTGTTAAATTAAGGTTTTTTTAATTCTAGACCAAGCGAAAAAATGTTCTTTGGATGTTCCTGTAAAGGGTCAAGGTCATATCTGTTGCAAAGCTGAGGACCTTCTTGTTCGTAGAGAGTGTGACTGGGCTGCAGACACACAAGCTAAACATCAGTGACAGTAACATTTTTTTAGAATAATAGAGGAATATGAGTGTGACAAAATAGTTGTTTTAATTCAGTATTTAAGAGCGGACAATACCTAATCTCGCCGGCAGCCTTCGCCCATGTTATTCTATGGGAAAATTTGCTTACATAATGACTCATTACCTAATGAATATTTTTCAATTCTGTTTTCACATTTAGAAAATTCATAAGCGTTCAATGAGCACTTGTTTTCCAAAAATTGATTTTTTAAAATTTTAGTATTTCATTTTGCGATTAGAAAATGAGAAAAATGCATTTTGTGAAAAATCGCATTTTTGAACTCAAAATTAAAATGTAAAAATTAAAAAAAAAAACATGAATTTTTCAAAAATGAGTACTCATTGAACGGTTATGAATTTTCTGACTGCGAAAAGAGAATTTAAAAATATTCATTAGGTAATGTGTAATTGTAGCAAAAAATTTTCCCATAGAATAACATGGGCGAAGGCTGCCGGCGAGATTAGGTATTGTCCCCTCTTAAAGATTGATAAAAATTTATTTCAATGTATATTTAACTGTGGATATAAATTTGTCCTCAGCTAAATGGTTTTTAAACTTTCATTTTTATTTACTTCTGTCATTAAAACACTCTAATCTGCTACACAAATGTAGTTAAACATTTAAGTAATTTTAGTGCAATAGGCCAAAAAAACTTGGACTCCTTGTATTTTATTCTTCTGAAGTATGCTTGAAGCATGATAAAAGACAAGACATAGTTCAAGTAACTTTACTATTTATACTTTTCATTTTACTTAATTGGAAATATTTGAGCTTGTCTTCATTTGTATGTATTTGTTTTTCAGTGTTTGCTTTGCAGTCTTCAAACTTTTCTGTGAAGTCATTCAGAAGCTTTTCCACAGTTATCTGTTTTAGAAAATCTGTTAGGTATTTTCAGAAAAGTAAGTATATTATTTTCCTATCCGAGCTTTGTGCAAAAGAGTATTGGATTCAGTTCTTAGAAATAACGTCCCCGGAAGAAACGCCCCCTGGAAAAAACGTATCCTGGAAACAAAGTCTCTCGGAAAAAACATTTCCGGAAATAAATTACAAAATTTCACACACATGCTGCAGGTCAAAGTAGTAAGTACTAACAAAGTTTATTTTTTATTTAAAATTATAATAATAATAAAAAAAAAATATATATATATAGGATTCTTTGCCCATGACAAAACTTTCTTCTGTATCATTTTATTTAATAGTGGTTAACATGCAGAATCATTTGCACCAACATTTCAAAGTTTTATTGGGGGTACAATCGTTTTTTCTTTTTTTCCGAGAAGAAATGCTTTGTTACCATTCCCCCTGCTCAGGGTTAGAAATAAGCGGTCGTTAGTCGCATTTTGCGACCAGTTTTTTCATTTTGATGCCTAGAATTCCAATTATAGGTGCCATATTTGACACCTAGATATTTTTATCATCATACCTAATAATTTTCCCAATCCCATCAGACTGTATTTCAGTCAATTGAACCTAATAAAAACTGATTTAAGAAATCATATCTCTATGAAAGTAGTTGACGATTTCTTAATGATTAAATTAAACAGCCCTAAATTGGAAGATTTCTGCCCAGAAAATGCTATTAAATTGTGGTGGAATGATGTATCTTCTGGGTGAAGAATGAATTTGCGATTTTAAATAATGTATGTTTAATATTGTCAATGTAATTACATTCATTACATAATCTTTTTTATATAATCTTGCATATATTATTTACAAGTTGATACTTTATTATTATTATTTTTAATATACATATTTAATTATAGATGGCACCAAGATTTTTCATTTTGACGCCCAAAAAATTTAATCCAGGCGTCATTTTGACGCCTAGTTTCAAAATTCTTATTTCTAACACTGCCCCTGCTCCTCCTTTGCTTTGCTGTCAAGTTTTTTTTAAATTCGAATTTAATGTTTTTATTTATTTTTTTTAATAAAGAATTACCGTATATTTCAGTGTATAAGCCGAGAATTTTTGAAAATTTTTCAGAAGCTGAATTATATTGGTCGGCTTATATACGGATCTACATTTCTAGCAAAAAACGTACTTTAGAAACAATGATTGAATACATATATTTTGAGCTTAAAAAGTATATTACAATTTAAGTTTACAAAAGGATTATAAATTTTATTAAAAACATTTTAAGTTACCTTACTAAAAAATCCTTAAAAGTTGGTTGATATATTTCGGCTTTCATCCGAAGCCATCTTCAGAACCCGATGACATAAACAAAGATCGTCGGTGGCTCATTCTTCTGACGGGCAACGAAATTATAAAAGAAGAATGAGCCACCGACGATCTTTGTTTATGTCATCGGGTTCTGAAGATGGCTTCGGATGAAAGCCGAAATATATCAACCAACTTTTAAGGATTTTTTAGTAAGGTAACTTAAAATGTTTTTAATTAAAAAGTATATTTAAAGTAAAATAGTGATATTAAACCTTATTTTTAAATAATTATTACATATAAAACTCTTAAATTAGCAATTTTAAATTTATTTTAAAAAACGCTCGATGTAGTCACGTGTGTTTACATTTCTTTTTGACCTCCGGTAACTGAAGTCATCGGCAGAGTGCACGAACGGAGTAAATTCTCTGTCTGATTCAGAAATAGTATAAGAGAAACTTTAAAAAACAGGACTCTCGATCATATTTTTAATTTATACAATTAAATTTAAATCATCTCTATTTAAAATGTTTCTAGGCTTACACTAGCAAAAGCGGCAAAGCTTCGTTTTTTTTTAATAGAAGTTTTTTTTTTTTGAAGATTTCCTTGAAGCACTGATAAAAATACTGAAAAGTAGAAATATACAAAATAATTTAGATACGTCATTAAAAAAAATCGATGCAATTGGTCTTTAAATGACTTATTTATGTAAACATCCAGCGGCGGCATTGCATCATCCACGTTAGGGTTAGGTCTCCGGCACCGGCCCGGTATTACGGTAACCATCGTTTTCAGCTGCTGGGACTTGTGTCTGTGTTTGCCTCCCTTCTGATAGGGTTGCCAGAGTTTAAACTACTGCCGTTGCCGAACACACTGCCAACGTTTTACGTTGTAGCTAAGCAAGGTAAGGAATTCTATTGGATAAGCACGCATTTCGTGCAATTTCATTTGACAGATTATCCTGAAGGTTGTATAGATTGGCATTATTTTCTCCATTTTGGCGATATACTCGAACTTTAAAAAGAGTATTTTTTCAATTCGGCTTATACACGGGTTTGCAATTTTGGGCAAATTTCTGCAGGGAAAAATGTACTCTCGGCTTATATACGGATCGGCTTATATTCGGAAATGTACGGTATGTTAAATATATAAGGAGTAACATTTTCTGTTTTGGATTCTCTGCAGTGTTCTTCGGGTCAATGTCAAGTGAAAGATTGTTACAACTTTAAAAAAAAATGGCTTGATTGGAAAATGTTTCAGAATAGTAACTTTAATTTGTGTCCCAAAATCTTTAATGGACAATAAATAATACAATGCAGAATAAAATAAATCTAAAATTTTAATACCTAAATTTGCATACAACATATATATATATAAAAAAAAAAAAAAAAAAAAAGAAAAACTTAATGTTCATAGTCTATATTGGCCCACCAGTGGCTGAGTGGTTCTGTGCTCAAAGCTGGTAGATGTGAGGTGCCGGGTTCGATCCCAGGTCGTGCTCGTCAGCCTAGCCGTTCGAAATTTTCCATGGTTTTCTCCGAAACTTGTGTAAATACGGGCTAGGACCCCTTAGAAAGACCCCCCACATAGGGCACTCACCCTCAGGCCTAGGACCTACAGCAGTCAATCGGCCTTATTCCCAAATCCAATCCATCCATAGTCTATATTATGCTGGAATTTAAGGATCTGTGTGTTTGCTTTTGCTTTATAATATGTTAATACAGAATAAAAGAACTACAAATATCAAACGACAAAAATGAAAAAACATGTAACACTTTTTTTAGAATTTAAATAATTAAGTAGGGTAGATGCTCCAGTAATTGGCATCTATCCTGAAATAATTAATAGATAAGAAAAATAATAAAATCATATATTTTACAAATAAGAATTTTAACATTTTATGTCAAACACTGGAGCATAGGGTGCCAATTGCTGATAAAAGGAAAAACTGGCAATGTCAGTTACTGGAACATTGAGTGGGTGTCAAATAAAAATTAATAAAAAAAATAATTGTTATCAAATGTATATATTTTAACATATATGTGGTTCTGAATGTCTTTCATACCCTATGTACTAACTTAAGATTTCTAAAACAATTTTCTCATGACAAGAACATTAAAAACATCAGAGATTGCTCTTAGGGCCTTATTCACCAACTTCTTAACACTCGGATTAAACCTCGGATCAGTGGTAATCGCTCGATCATACAAAAATCGGTATTCTCCAACAAAAATCCGCAGCAGATCTGTAGAACAGAGGTTCTCTGGTGTTTGTTTACATTTTGGCGATATTATCCGTGCGCCAATGAACCAAGGAAATGAATTTATCTTATGGCAACCTTACAAAACGTTTGTTTATGTTCGAAATGAAAGAAATATTAATGCAGACGACTATTTAACGTAATTAAATAAAATTATCAAAGAAATTTCATAAAATGGCGATGGTTAATTAACTTTTTAACTACAATATTTTAATAAATAAGCAAATACTTAACAAAATGCACGATTTGTCATCGAAGTTTTAAGAGCAAATTAATTTCATTAACACGATAAATGTAATTAAATAAATGAAAATTCAGAATAAAAATATAACTTTAAAAGTAATTAAAAAAGCATGAAAACTTACAATATATGCAACATGAATTTTTTTTTTTTTTTTTTTTTTTCCATTTTGAAATTTCTGTTGACTCCATAATACGTAAATCACATATCAAATATTTCACTTCGCGCTCAGTTAATTCATAACATTCGAGGATTCTAAAACCGCATTCAAATGAATCAAAACACATCGGTATAAAAATTATGAGAATATACAAATAAAATAAAAAACATATTTTCAAGTTATCAAATGATACGCTTTCATTTCTCTAGACACATATCATTTCGAATTTTTCATTAACACTTACATTTCAGCGGAGGGGAAAATTCCCTAGTTTTCATAAACTTGACCAACAAGTGATTGAGTGAGTGAGTTTTACGTCGAACTAGTGCTACGTTGTGGGCAATGAGTACGGCAACCAAATATCCCCATTTTCTACAGACAACGTTTACTTTATTCGCATTATTATAATTTTTTAAAAATTATATAAAGTAAACTATTTAATATTCAAATTTTATTTTTAGTGCTTATTAATTAAAAATGAAAAAAAAAAAAATACATGCATAATTAGTTATTTGTAGCAATTTAAAGCTTCTCTGTTTTAAAAGTTCACGGATCCGACCACTGTAACGACGGAGGATGAATTGGGACATACCCCTAAGGTATATGAACCAACAAAGAAACATGGCTGTATAAAGCTATGAATCTGAAAACGCACGTAACTCGGCTCCGCGGCAATCACTGTCACGCATGTTAAAACCAAAAAAACATCACTGGACACCCCTACCTTGCTGTGCATGAATCTGAAAACGCATGTAACTCGGCTCCTCGGCAATCACTATCGCGCATGTTAAGACCAAAATTTCCCATAATGTAGCTCTAGTGCAACGTAAAATGCGCTCGAAACAAATGAACCAATCAAATATCGCCTAATTTCCTGTAATGTAGCTCTAATGCAACGTAAAATATACTCAAAACAAATTAACCAATTAAATATAGCCTAATTACCCATAATGTAGCTCTAGTGCAGTGTAAAATACACTCAAATCAATAAAAAACAAATGAACCAATCAAATCTCTCCATACTGCGTCATAATAGAATTGTTAAGTTATGTTTACAAGGATAGGCAGTTTCTCGCTAAGGAAGTTCGCCAAGCAGAAAGTGAACCTCTGTTCTACGGATCAACCAAATCCGCTGTTCACCGGCTACTTTAATTCTCGGATTTGCTGATCCATGGTTTAATCCGAGTGTTAAGAAGATGGTGAATAAGGCCCTAAAAGTGTCAATCACTGGTGCACTTACCCTACAATCCTTTGTCAAGTGATGAAAGTGGGCACGAATGCAGATTGAAAGTTGCGATGCACAAGGACTTACTTTAATACATTCATTGAAAATTATGATTCAGTTTTGCATAAGAGTACAATATATTTTTTAAATTATTGTTACACAAGCATAGCTTGCAAGAGTTACGATTTTTGATACCAGATTTTTTTTTTTTTTTTTTTTTTTTTTTTATGCGATTTGTAGCAGTTTTCTGTGATTAAACAATGTCCTACTTAAATATAATGTATTATTACTATTATTTTGAGTTGGGGTTCCTTCAAATATTATGTGCAAGGGACTGCAAGTTGTTATAGCGGCCAATCATACAAAACTTTCCTTTTCAAAATTAGTATGTGTATTTCTGTTTTAGTGGTGTCACATGAAATAGTTTCATTTATATAATGATGAATGCTCAGTGAGTTTTTGAACTGTACTTTAATAAACTAAAACTATTACAAACAGAAAAAAATACACATGTAATTGAAACTTACTACGATATAATATACGTGGAAAAAGTATATGCACCATTATGCATATATTTACCAGAATAATAATAATAAAAAAAAATACTCCAGTGCAATATAAACAACAAACATTATTTTTATTAATTTTTTGTATATAATGTTTCTGATTTAAAATTTTTATAAATGTAGGTATACCAAATGCATACTGTTAATTTCTTTTCACTTCTGGAGCAATTCAGTAACCAAGGGCTTGGTGTTAAAATCTTGTATTAAGTATATTTTACAGGTTAAAGTTAGAGCTGATATATTGTATGCAAATTGGGGAATTGGACTTTTTGAAATTGGGATTTCATATTCTCCAATGTATTATTAATTTTCCGTCTTAGATTTTGGGACACAAAATAAAATTATTGTTCTGAAATATTTTCCAATCAAGCCATTTTCTTGTAAGTTGTAACAATATTTCACTTGATATTAAGATATACATATTAATCTAAAGAACACAGCTGAGTACCCGGAACAGAAAATGTTACCCCTTACCTTTTAATGTAATTTTTGTATTAAAAAAAAAAAAAAAAAAAAAACACATTTAAATTAAGAAAAACTTGACGAGTAGGAGAAAGTAAAGGAAGAGCTGGGGGGGGGGGGGGGATGGGTAACAAAGCTCAACAAGATAGGTAACAGAAAAAAGGAAAAGACGATTGTGTCTCCAAAAAAATTTTGAAAAGAAGTGGTGCATGTTAACCACTATTATATAAAATGATACAGATGAAAGTTTTGTGATGATCAAAGAACACTATTTATTTTGTTATAATTTTGGCTAATAAATAAACCTTGTTAGTAATTTGACCTGCAAAATGTGTGTGAAATTTCGAAAATTTCTTAATTTTTTTCTGGGGATGTTTTTTCCTGATACCATTTGATTCGATAATTTGCAAGTGACATATTTAATTCATAATATCACATTAGGTCTAAAAAAAAAGTAGCAAGGTTTCACGATTGTTGATTCAGTGACTAAAATTTTAAGAAAATCTGATACAAAATTTCTTCTTTAAGAAAAGTTGTATGACAGTTAATACAATGCAGGTGTGCATCTGCTTTTTAAAGAATATTTGGTTTTTCAGAACTCAGGAAAGAAAAGCCATTTTGTAATGTTTGGTTTCCTAAAATAGTTTTAATGTAAATTTATTGGATAAAGTACAATATTGGACAGAATATGTATAAATATACATGTATATATAATATATACTAGCAGGCTTCGCCCGCTTCGCTGGGCACTACATTTAAAGGTTTTCTTTTTAATTAAATAATTGAAACGTTTAAATAATTGGCGACTATTTTCTTCACAGTTTTAGTATGGGATCTAACAATATCTTGACAATATCAAACATTTTTTGAACTGCTCGAATCTGTGCAACAAAACTATTATTAAAACGAATGTTCTCGAAAACAGTGAAATAGAAATGTTAATTCTTCAAATAAAAAATGAAAATTGGAGAATCTTTTCAATTTCCAGAACGTAAAAGTGAGGTTATACTGCATTTCTTTTATTTATATATTAACAATAGTCAAAAAAAAAAAAATTATAATACTTACTAATTTTTATACAATTTCTACAAAATGTATGTATTAGATTCTTTGAAGAAACAAAAACAAGTATAAATATTTTTTGTCTTCCTTATACGGATCCAGATGCAAACACGGATAACTTTTTTCTGGTGAATATCATACAGATACAAATACGAAGTGCCAACACATATTTAGTATATATAATATGTTTAAATCAGTTATTAATTATGTCTACAAATTTATGTTTCTAATTGTAATTTTTTTTTTTTTTTTTTGAATGATGTTCTCAAGTCAAAACTTGTTGAAAACTAAACCCGACCTGCAGGGAAAAAAATGATCAGCCAACCCGACCCTGACCCTCAAGAGAAAAATGTTTGTGAACCCGACCCATGGGTTGGGTAGGGTTTGGGTAAAATCGGGTTACCTGACCCGATGCAGGACTCTACTTCAGACAGACTTTCTTAGGGAAGTCAAAAGTGCCTTCAGAATATTTGCTGTGGTTGTATGTCTGCAACACATTTTGTTCAGATATCATGTGAAAAATGGCTGAACTAAGACTGACATTCGTAGGGGTTTAGGTCTGCACCCAACTTAATATCTGTTGAGCCTTTCAAAATTTTGATTAGATTTGGAGATGTACAAAAAACATTTGCGCATGAATAAATGAGATTTCTGTCTATAAATTGTACGCAATAGAAAAATTTTCTGAAATTCAAGTCAAAAAATGTCTTGAATAAAAAACAAATTTCTTCTTTAATTATTTAATTTAATAAAAATGTCAACATATTTTTGTGATATTATTATTATTATTATTATTATTATTATTATAAGGGATTTGAAATGGAAATAATAATTAGGATAATAAAATTTAAATTTTCAGAATATCTGTAATCAGATTAGTTTGCAGATGATAAAAGTAAAAGAAGAATGTCTCTATCTGTATATACGAGGTGTGGCTATTAAATAACGAGACTATTGCTGTAAAAAATTTTATTTTAAATTTATACATATTTAATTATTATCACCTTCAATATACACCCCTCCTCTCTCCCTACAATGCTCCATGCGAATTTTCCATTGTTTGAAACAGTACTGGAAGTCTTGTCCTGTAAGCTTCTGCATGAGGCGTGCCGCTTTTTCTTTCACGGCTTTAACTGACTCAAATCGTGTTCCTTTTAATGCAGATTTAACTTTGGGGAACGAATAAAAGTCACATGGGGCCAGGTCAAGCGAATAAGGCGGATGGTCTAAAACTGGGATGTTGTATTTGGCTAGAAACGCCTTGACAGACAATGACGCGTGAGCCGGCGCGTTGGCTTGATGGAGAACCCATGACTTGTTCTTCCACAATTAGGGTCGTTTTTTCCTTACCCCTTCACGGATTTGAGCCAGCACCTCAAGATAGTAATGTTGATTAATAGTTTGACATTCAGGAACCAAGTGAAGGTACATAATACCATGAATGTCGAGAAAAAGGATCATCATCGCTTTGAATTTCGGTCATCATCTCCAAAGTCTTCTCAGCCATCTTGGAAACGCTTGAACCTGATGAGAAAATCCTTAGTTTATTTTATTCTCATCGCCTCCTAACTTTCCCTCATGCTTATAGACATAGTTATTTAAACATATTACATCACCTGTTTTTGAAAGTTCATGCTATGTTTAGTCATTTTATCATTTTTATTAAATAACTTATTTAAATTAATTAATAGAATGTAAATTAAAACATACTTACTTCAGTTACTTATTTTTCAGTAGTTTAAACTTTATTTTATACTGTTAATTATCAATTACCGTTTTGTTTACATTAAAAACGATCTTTTCCATGCAACACCTTTCTTTATCAATTCTGGACTGTTTCAATTTTTCTAACGATGTTTTTCCCACTAGATGGCGACATCGTAGCTAAAGATCGATCGTCGTTATGTAAATCTTAATTGTTTCTTTTTACATCTGCCAGATGTTCGTTTGTGATTCGTCCGTTTGATCGATGACGATCTAAACGTCCTTATTTCTTGTATATAAATATCAGATCTGTTTAGTTCTGAGGTGTGTTGGTAATTGGCATGGATCTTGTTATCTGATACAGTAATGTAAAGTTTGATCGGCTGGTCCGGATCAAATTTATAATTTGTTGAGTTTATTTTTTAAATATATTTATTGAGTTTTATTAATGATTTAAAGTTGTATGAATTAACTGCTTTTAGTGGAAATGCTGAAAGTGATTGAATGTCTCTATATTAAAGAAATAAAAGCGATTTTAGTATCATATGAGACTTTCTGTTTTTCAAGTAGCTATTAAACAAAAACAATTGTTCTAGTATGGTTTTTTTTCAGTCACTCTTCTTCTGCATTACACTTCTGCTGATATATCTAAATAAAATACTCACTACAAGAGGTTATGGGCAATATTTTCCATAACTAGAAGATGATTTTCAGTATGTATTTATGAAGTAAACTATATATAATTTCAAGTTACAGAACTTTTATTTCAAGAGATTAATTTACAGCTTTAGTAAGAGTTTGTTTACAGTTGAAAATGTGCAGTTATGCATCTACTTTATTGAAATTAAGATTTATTTTGTCAAGTTTCATTGATTTGTCAAGTTTTCTTCATTTAAATTTTAGTTTATGCAGTTGAACTTTATTGTTTTAACAAGTTTTCTTCATTTAAATTTGAATTTTTACAATTGAACTGAATTATAATATGTACTCAGTTAAATTCTTCATAATTTTTTCTGCAATTGAACTTAATTGATATACAGAATTGATTTTTCCAACTGGTTTTTATGTTAAAATAGACTTGAAGTATGGCAATATTTAATCTTCTAAAGTAAATTACAGCAATAACTGATGGGATCAAGTTTTTTTTTCATGAAAGATACTTGTTAATTTAAATGAGTAAAAAGGTTGAAACGGATGAAAATTTAGAAGAGTCGGGGGGGCAAACATTAAAGGATAGTTTTCAAGGTGTTTCTTTGTCAGTTCAAAGTGTTTTATTTTCCAACATGGCTACCAACCAGATTGAGAAGCTCAATTCAAGAAACTTTTCAACATGGATCTCTGATATGCGTTACTTGTTAATGGAAAAGGGTCTATGGGAGATAATTGATGAAGGTCAGAAAATTCCAGAGGTGTCTTCAACTGTTACAGCTGAGAATGTTAAATTATTCACTTTACGTGCTAATCAAGTACTTTCTCTGATTTATCTCAATGTGGAGCCAGAATTTAAAAGAATCATTGATGACTGTAAAGAACCTACAGATGCTTGGAACAGACTTCGGAAGAATTTTCATCCTGATACTAGAGCTCACCATTTAACTTTATTTACAGAATTAATGGAAGCCAGGATTAGACATGGAGAGTCTATAAATTTATTTGCCTCCCGACTTAAGAAAATTTACCTTGATTTAAAACAAATTGATGACAATTTTTCACAGAATTATTTATGCTATCAGTTTTTGAGATACTTGCCATCAGTTTATGATAATATTGTCCAGTTGTTGTTGAGTAAATCTGATGAAGATTTTCAATTTGAAAAAATTGTGGATAGTGTTATTGCTGAAGAAACTAGAATGAGGCTTCGGGATAAGGACAGTGTTAAAAGTGTAAATGTATCAAGTTTTTCTAAATCTAATATAAGACAGCCTACTAAAAACAGATTCAAGGATAGAAGATGTTGGTCATGTGGAAAACTGGGTCACTTGAGGTCGAGATGTTATTCTAAGAAGAACTCTGTGTCTCCTCAACGTTTTTCTCCCTCACGAAGAAATGATCGTCGCTCTAGATTTGACAGTCCATCTTCAGTTTCAAGTGAATGTAGTACTGGTGCCACTTCTTCTAGTTCAGATGCTTCTCCTTTGCCATCTTATAGAGAGTCCAGATCAGTTGGAAGGAATCCCCATAGTCGAAGACATTTCTCGAGTTCCAAAAAGGCTGCCAGATCACCGTCGGATAGTTCACGTAAGTTGAATTTATTTGTTTCCCATTCAAGTGTAAGCAATGTTGTAAAATCAAGTGATTGGCTATTTGACAGTGGGGCGAGTCATCATTTTTGTAACAATAGGACTTTATTTTCTAAATTTGAGACTTTAAATGACGAAATGTCCGTGGCTGTGAAGGATGTTTTATTCCCTATTCAGGGTAGGGGAGAAGTCAAGCTAAGATTTGGTCAAAGAGTCTTTACTTTATGTAATGTAATGTATTCAGATCAATTAAGTAGAAATCTTGTGTCTGGACCACAATTAGATTTGAAGGGTTTATCTTTTTGTGGTAGTCAAGGCGAGGTGAAAATATACCGGGGGGATGAGTACCTGTTTAGTGCTTATCTTAAAGATAGAACCTATAAACTTTATCCTAAAATTCCTGATTCCCGTAAAAAGTCTGTTAAATTTGAAGTATTGTCCGCTAATGCTAGAAGTCGAATGATGCATTGGCATCGCAGATTTGGTCATATTAGTCAATCTTTAGTAGCTCATACTAGTCGCAGACAAGGTGTACGGGGATTACCAGGCTTAAGGGAATCTGATTTCATTTGTGAATTTTGTAAGTTAGGAAAGTTTAGAAGTGTATCTCATAAACCTAGTAAAAATATCAGGTCAAATCATCCACTAGAGCTCCTGTATGCTGATGTTTGGGGACCATGTAGAAATGAGGGACGAAATGGCGAAAAATACTTTCTCTCAATCATTGATGATTTCTCTCGCCGGGTTTCTGTATATCCTTTAAGTATGAAGTCTGAAGTTTTTGATGTGGTGAAAAACCATATTATTAAGGCTGAGACTTTCTTGGGAAGAAAGGTTAAATCCTTTAGGTCAGACAATGGTGGAGAATTTGTTAATCAATCTTTTGATAATTTTTTTAGTGAGAAAGGTATTCGTCATGAGTTTACAAACGTCTATACTCCCCAACAAAACGGCGTTGCAGAACGGTTCATGTCTACCGCAGCTGATGGTATTCGTACATTGTTAATTGAAAGTAACTTGGATCCTAGTTTTTGGCCTGAAGCTCTTAAATATTTTGTTTATACTTGGAATCGTGTTTGTCCCAAACTTTTGAAGAAAACCCCTTTTGAGTTATATGGTGGAAGAAAACCTTCTGTTCGACACTTAAGGCCCTTTGGTACGGTTACTTATGTTGGTGTGCCAAAGCAAAGGCGATTTAAACTTGAAGCAAAAGCCCGTAAGGGTTATTTAGTAGGTTACGCTTTCAAAACAAAGGGGTATAGAATTTGGATTCCAGAGACTAATGAAATTATTGAATCTGGTAATGTCAATTTTGATGAATCGTGTTGTGGTTTAGGTCGCAGTGGAGCTGCACTGGGCACCGATGATTATGCCCTTTTCTCTCCTAGTGTTGAGCAAAGTCTGGAGGACGTTGTTGAAGTTGTACCTGTGGCCATCCCAGGTCCTTCCAACAGTACCCCGGATTCTCAACCTAGTGGAGTGGGGAGCAAAGATTCAGTGTCTAGCAATAATCAGTCTACTATTACCCATCTTAAGGAAGTTAGTTGGACTAGGAAGCCTGTTGTTCGTCGTACTGGTAATCGTACTGACATTTATTTTTATGAATTAGGCAAAACCAAACGTCTTAGATCACTTCATGATGTTGAAAATTATTGTAGAGAAAATAAATTGATGTTTAATCCTGATTTATTTGATTTTAGTGGTTCAAATCCGTATTCTGGCATTATTCCGATTCCAAGTAATTCATCAGATTTTTCAGATAGTGACAATAGTGACAGTGAGAGTGATTCAGTTGTTTCGAGTTTAGTTCACCCTTCAGCATGACTAGATCGGGAAGAGACTCCCAGGACTTTTAAACAGGCATGTAATTCCAGGCAGAGTCAGGTTTGGTGGAGTGCAATGAAACAGGAAATGAAGGTTATGCAAGAACGTGGAGTTTGGCATTTGTCTGAACTACCTAATCACGTCACTCCTGTTGGTTGCCGGTGGGTTTACACAATAAAAAGGGATGAGTTTGGACAGATAGTTAGACATAAGGCTCGCCTTGTGGCCCAGGGATTTAAACAGGTTAAAGGTGAATCCTATGAAGAAACATTTAGTCCTGTTGTAAATTTTGGTGTTATCCGGTTCTTTTTCTCCCTTCTTGTTTCATGTTGTGGGTGGTCGCATATTCAGTGTGACGTCACCTGTGCTTACCTGTATGCACCACTAAGTGAGGACGTGTATATGCTACAACCTCCTGGATTTGTTGAACCTGGTAAAGAGACTTTGTATTGCAAACTGGACCGGGCTCTGTATGGATTACATCAAAGTGGGAGAGAATGGTTTTATGAAATACATCATGTTTTAATTAAGATTGGATTTAGAAAGTTATCATCTTGTAATTGTGTTTATCTTTATGGGACAGATGTTGTACTTCTTCTTTATGTTGATGATATCGTAATTTTTGGAAAACATAAGAAATTTATTGATAAAGTTTTAGTTTTATTAAAGTCAAATTTTGATATAAAAGAATTGGGGAGAACGAGAAAATTATTAGGGGTTGAGTTTGAGGATACTCCATCTGGAGTAGTAATTCACCAATCCAATTACATTAATGATGTTTGTGAAAGATTTTCTAAGTTTAAAATTCCTCATTCTTCTTTACCTATCGGTAAAGGTACTGTGTTTTCCAAATCTCATTGTCCTACATCTAGTCAAGATATAACTGAAATGTCTCATTTACCGTATCGTAGTGTTTTGGGATGTCTTTCTTTTTTAGCTGGTCGTACTCGTCCTGATATAGCCTACTCTGTTAATGTCCTGAGTCAATTTCAATCAAATCCTGGTTTGTTCCATTGGGATGGTTTGTTGAGATTATTGGGCTATGTAAAATCAACTTCTCATTACAAACTTAAACTTTCTTGTAAATCTAATGATTTAGTAATTTTCTCCGATGCAGATTTCGCAGCTAACCGTGACGATCGGACCTCAATTGGCGGTCAGATAGTTTTGCTTGATAAGTCTCCGGTCGACTGGCGTACTTTTAAAGAAAAATGTGTTAGTTTGTCGACCATGGAATCTGAATTTATCGCAATGACTGAGGCTGTAAAGAATTTGGTTTGGTTTGATCGGATACGTCGTGAATGTGCTGAGGAATGCATTTTTTCTAATTTAGATAATGATGCTGTAATGAGAGTTGATAATCAAGCTGCTATAGATTTCATAAAATCACCAGTGGAAAATTATAAAACTAAGCATATAGACGTTAAATTATTTTTTATTAGAGATCTTTTAAATAATGGTGAATTTTCTGTTTCTTATGTACGTAGTAAATCAAACCTTGCGGATATTTTCACCAAACCTTTGACAAAAAATGAACTTTTGAATTTTGTAAATTTAATATTTATAAAATAATTTTTCTCTTGTACATATATGAATTTTGTATGTCATATTTTTCTTACAGATAATTTGAGTGCATTTAAATATATATATATATTTTTTTGTCCAGTACATTGTTTTAAAATAGAAATTGTTTAAATATTTACATTGTTTTAAAATTTGGATTGCACATTGTTTTAATCTAGTGTTTCAACTTCATGGACTTTTTGATTAGTTAAAATTGCTGATTTGTACATATTTATTATAACAGTTTGTCCCAGCATTTTTTTTTTTTATGTAATTATTTTAGTACTTTTGATTTAAGTAAGTTTTTTTTTAGTACTTTAAATTTATTTTACTTCATTTAGTATTCTTTTAAAAAATTAATTTGGTAGACAATTTAATTCCCGTCTATGTATGGAAATGGTGCTTTTGGTGGCTATTTACGATGATTCGAACAGCCTATAGTACCGTTTCGGATAGGTGACCCTTGACCGGTAAATTGTCAGAGAATCGTTTAAGAATAGTTTTTCTGGGAGTTACCACCATATGTAGGCCCTTGCGCGGGCATGTTACTTTTATTTTTGTAAGTCCCAATTTTTGAATTTTGGCAATGTCACTAGGTCCCGTCTACCATAATTAAAATTTGTTCTGTTTATATCTTTTATGTGTATTATAATTTCTTTTCTTTTCTAGGCATCTAGAAACCTCATTTCATGTGGAATGTATGCTTTCCGTGCTAGCCGGAATTTGTTTTAAAAGAAGTGAATAGTTGTGCCTATATTCATTCTTGAATATGTTTGAAAGACGAATAAGTGAATGCGAAAGGCCGATGTTTTGTCCTCTCTACCAAGTTCTGGATGGCTAGAAATTGAAATTTTTTTTGTTAAATAAAGATTATTTTGTATTTGTAATTTGCTTTTGATATAGGTTTAAATATTTGATTTGGAGTTTAATGTTGGATTTGAAATTAATAAGTAATTTTTTTTTTGGTAAATATATTTTTCCATGTTTGTTAATGAAATTTTAAAATGAAACAAATTTTTCTTGGACTTGTTTTCTGAAATGGAAGGAATTGTGTTTTTTTTTTGTTAGCCTCTTATCTGGGATATTCTAGACTCTGTTCTAGATTGGAGTAGTTAATTTTTTTTTTTTTGAAATTGATGGAGTTTTAAGACTTAAGATGAAAAAAAAATTGAAATTTTCTTTGGAGAAAGATGCTTTAAGATTTTTTTGAAGTTGGATTTGTTACAACTTAATTGTTGTCTTCGTGTTAAATTTAGCTATTAACTTTTGTGTTATTGGAATGTTTGACTGCATTGGTTTGAAATTTAATTAAATTTTTTTTTGTTTAAGATGTTTGGTAATGGGTCCATGCTGATTTTTCCTTCTTAAGGAGTCATGCATTTTGTTTTTATGAGGCAATGAGAGGGGGGGCATTTGATGAGAAAATCCTTAGTTTATTTTATTCTCATCGCCTCCTAACTTTCCCTCATGCTTATAGACATAGTTATTTAAACATATTACATCACCTGTTTTTGAAAGTTCATGCTATGTTTAGTCATTTTATCATTTTTATTAAATAACTTATTTAAATTAATTAATAGAATGTAAATTAAAACATACTTACTTCAGTTACTTATTTTTCAGTAGTTTAAACTTTATTTTATACTGTTAATTATCAATTACCGTTTTGTTTACATTAAAAACGATCTTTTCCATGCAACACCTTTCTTTATCAATTCTGGACTGTTTCAATTTTTCTAACGATGTTTTTCCCACTAGATGGCGACATCGTAGCTAAAGATCGATCGTCGTTATGTAAATCTTAATTGTTTCTTTTTACATCTGCCAGATGTTCGTTTGTGATTCGTCCGTTTGATCGATGACGATCTAAACGTCCTTATTTCTTGTATATAAATATCAGATCTGTTTAGTTCTGAGGTGTGTTGGTAATTGGCATGGATCTTGTTATCTGATACAGTAATGTAAAGTTTGATCGGCTGGTCCGGATCAAATTTATAATTTGTTGAGTTTATTTTTTAAATATATTTATTGAGTTTTATTAATGATTTAAAGTTGTATGAATTAACTGCTTTTAGTGGAAATGCTGAAAGTGATTGAATGTCTCTATATTAAAGAAATAAAAGCGATTTTAGTATCATATGAGACTTTCTGTTTTTCAAGTAGCTATTAAACAAAAACAATTGTTCTAGTATGGTTTTTTTTCAGTCACTCTTCTTCTGCATTACACTTCTGCTGATATATCTAAATAAAATACTCACTACAGAACCACTCATAAACACGCGCACGTGATAAACATTCATCGCCATAAACTTGTTTTAATGAAAGATAAGTTTCACTAGCGGTTTTACCAAGTTTCACGTGAAATTTCACGACAATTCGTTACTCTACTTTTACACTTATCACGTTTTTCCGGCAAAACGAAACAAACACCTCTCACACAAATGCAGGTTACGACCAGACTGATTTCTCTAGAAACACGGGAGGTGCTGCAATCGAAAGAGAAGGCTTTACGCTACACAGCTATCGGTCGTTCGGATTTGGCGCATATGTAGTTCATCTGTAGCAGCAATAGTCTCGTTATTTAATAGCCACACCTCGTATATATAAATTACGTGTCACGATGTTTGTCCGGGGTAAACTCCTAAACTAAGGAACCGATTTTAATGAAATTTTGCACACTGTGTGCAGTTTGGTCCAACTTGAGAGATAGGATAGTTTTTATCTCAATTTATTGTCACAATATTGTTTTATTGCAATTATTTGCTAATTATAGACCTTTATTAAAGTTGCTCCAAAATATCTGTGAGTTTCATTAATTTAATTGTTGCCAAAAAAAAAAAAAAAAAAAAAAAAAAAAAATACGAGTTCATTTTCTTTCGACATAAAAATAAATACATTTAATCAAACGTGAACGTTAAAAAATTATAAAAAGTTAAATTATGCATCTCACGAAAATTGACGTCATAATCAATTTAAAGATTTTATACACATTGATAAAGTGCTAATGTAGTTCTATCATAGATATAGTAATATATATAGATCTCTCATCCCCATGTTATCGTACAAAGATTTTTGATGCCGAAAAAAAAAATAAAGAAAAGAAAAGAAAGAAAGAAATATGAATTTGAAACTGTATCTGGAGTCTTCCATTCCCCTTTAGCAAATAAATTATTCATAAATTTTATTTGCTAAAATATTAGTATGTATTCCCGTGTGTATTCACTCGGGGAAAGACGGCCATATTTTGGTAAAAACGTCGTCTTTTCCCAAATGATTTTTTCTCCCCAATGATCACTCTATTCTATATATGCTATACTATATCTATGAGTTCTATACGCAAGCGAAGTGTGACTCACTGACCGTCTGTGCAGCCAAGAAAAAGATTTCCTATGTTAATTGCCCACTGGATTTTTTGTAAGAAATTATTAAAAATCGAGGAAATTTATTTCCCGATTTTAATCCTTATATTTGGGTATAGATATGTATTAGTTATCACGGGTGTTAGATTGAATTATTTTGCTGTCAAATTGACAAAATTTTAATTTTAAATTTCAAAACTCTGTCGCCCTTGGCTTTTATTATTATTATTATTATTATTATTATTATTATTTGGCGATCAAAAGCGTAACACGAAAATATACATGCCAGATGTATGCATTGTACGAAATGTAATATGTATTATTCATTGTACGTATGTATGACATGTAATATGTATTGTACGAAATATTGTTTCATATTATTCATTACTCTTTTAATATAAGTTGTTAAAATAACCATGATTTTTGAAAGGAATAAATATTTTCGCCAGATAATTTGGCGATATTCTTTTTTTTTCGCCAAAGATGACAGAAATGAAATCTATTCCACTGCAAAATATTAGTATCTTACATCAGATATTTTATTTAGACATTTGAAAACAAATTTGACTTCAAACTATGATAGAATATTTATCATTTTCCTTTTAATTAGTATATTAAAATTTAAAAGCATGGTATATAAAAAGTTTTTTTTTTTTTTTTTTTTTTTTATCTTATAATTATTCTTATCTTAATCCTCAATGTTTCCCATCTTTATTAACTTGAATTTACTATTAAAATTTTAACATTCTCAAAAACTTCTCATCACTTCGTTAAAATACACTAAACTTTTCCAAAATCTTCTTCTATTTAAAATGATACATGTATTTACTTTAAATGTCCAATATTTCATAAGATTTCCAATTTTAAAGTTTTAAAATATATATCAAATTTACTTATTTTTCGGGTTTAGCCTTATTGTTTTCCTTTTTATAACTACAGCTGTTGCCCTCTTTAAAATATTTAAAATGATGAGGTCATTTTATAGTAAAATTATCCATTATAGCATATATTATATTTCACTCCTCCATAAAAATTGATTTTAAAATCGTCTGTTTCTTTTATACTTTTATTTTAATAGAATTTTAATAGAATTTAATTTATATATTAGTCATTTTAGCAATTTTATCCAAAGTAGCATTAGAAATAATATATATCACTTCTCCGTTGAAATTTATAGGACCCTACAATAAAATTAATTTGTGCTTAATATCAACACTACGAAAATTTTTATCAATCGCTTCCAAATTTTGACCTAAGTTTCAAATCTCAACCCTGTGGGTTTTTACATCGGCTACAACGTTTTCGTCTTTGTTCGTAAATAATAATTTGACTGTACTAAATAGTTTACAGCCGTATAATTCAACGTATAACTTAGTCACAGCAACGCGTGGCCGGGTCTGCTAGTTTTATCTATATATATTTATACTCTAGTTTGTAGATGATAAAAATATATTAGAATGTTTGATTAAATAAGAATAATTTTGAAATAAATAAAATGAGAAAATCTTGAACATACAAATAGATGGAAGATATTAATTAATAAATGTAAGAAAGGAGCAGAATGAACTCGGTAGCTTTAAGCTAAATATCATTTAATGAACTTGAGGGGTTATTGACAGGGGTGGTTTATACTCAAAAACATTATCTTTTAAGTCGGAGGCTCAGATTTTTTAAACTCAGTGGCTCGGGATGATCTCCTGGTTTTCAGCTCTCTCTCATTTTTCATATTGTTACCATCTGTTCATGAGAATATCATAGTGAAATTGCGTTGTCAATTTGGAGAGGCAAATCTTATTTTTCCATACCCGTCAGCTGCCATTGGTAGGTTTAGAGCTCCTTCAATACAGGCTGACTCATCAGGCATTTTGTTTCCCACTCAGCGATTGTTGCCCACGCGGTCTGAATTTCAAGTGTTATCAAATCACATAAAATGGAGGTTTTGCAGCCAAAAATTGCTCAAATCATACCAGAACTGCTTAACGTTTAGATTTCCAACAGATGAAGAAAGGCGAAAGAAATGGGCTATTAATTGTCAAAAGAAAATTGTACGCTTAGCTTTCAATCACAAATATGAAGTGTAATTATGATATGTTTTCTTGCATTTTTTGTATCAATTATTTGTTTTTATTGCTGTTTGATTATCTAAATGTTGTATTTTACAACCTATACTACTTTTCAACGTGTATAAATATTTAAAACTAACTAATTTAACAGCAACAGTGATGGCTACTTTTTACAAGGATTATAAGAAAATTTCGCCAAATATTACCGCCAAACTTATCAAGTACAAACAATAATTCACTCTTCTGTTCAGGCAAACTTGCCCTTTTAGACGATAAAGACGCCAAGTAATATGTCTGCAACTAAACGTCGCCAAGCTATATTTCCGCTGGGCAACAATGATCAGCTGTGAGCCAGCTCATATTATAGGAGTCTTAGGTAGGTTCGTGACGTCATCTGAATCTCACTGCGTCGTAAGTCGGATAAACGTAGCAGTGCTCCAATGGGGCCGTTCACATAAATAAATAAAAAAAATAATTTGAAATATCATCTCAAATCCTTAATTATAAATTTTTTATTAAAAATTATTTTAACAGTTGCCTGGAAAAACAGGTATATTTTATTCCAGGCAAAGCACAAGTTTCCAACGACTGTTAATTTTCCTAAATTTGAAGATCAGTCAGATTAGTTTTTCGTCTGAAAAACTCTTCTTATGCAATTTCCTTTAACAAAAATTTTTGTTGTATTTTTCTGGGGTGGAGTGTGAGTTACCAGTGAACACTAATTATTCTGAAGATGACAGTATTACAAATATCATGAAAATATCATTTCAAAATATAAAAATCATATAAACCATAAATTTTTTTCAAAATTATTTAAATACTTTCTGAAGAAAACAAAATTTCTACCATTATTTTCCCAGGCAAAATGCGAGTTATTAGAGAATGTTAATTGTTCTGAAAAGTAGTGCAATTCAGATTGAACTGTAAATTTAAAAAGCCCCTAAATCTAAAATTTTATCAAAATCATTCAAGCAGTTTCTAAGTAAACATAACTATGTCTCTGCCATATTTTGCCACAGGTGCAATGAATGCTAATTTTAGTGAAGATGAGGATAGGTCAATCTTCTCATAAATACCGCAACTCTGTGACTGCAGTCGTGAGTGGGAGGGTTCTCAGCGTCATGAAATGTATCAATGTTTGCCGAATACTCCGAGGAACACATTGCTCTTAGAAATTTCTATTGTCCTAATTAACAAAGTTATCAATTAAAAACCTCATGTCAACACAGTTGCTAACTTGCACATAGTTTCTCTTATTACGTTGTTCTTTCTGTCTCTGATGTCATTTTCCCCAGGAAAATTAAAATGTAATCGGTGCACTCTCAAGGCCCAAGAATTCGAAAATCTCACTGGGGCCCCCTAATTGGAGTCCCTTCTATCTTGCGGGCCTTTGCACTTCTTCACTTAAATTTATTAAAAAGACATTGAAGTAAATTTTAAGATTAGATAGTATAGTGTATTAGTATAATGTTTAATAAAAGAAACTGGTATCTTTTATTTACGAATTCTACTCTGGTATACTAATACATACCTTTATATAAATTATCCCTAAAAAAAGGGTTAAATTGCACACGTGTCATTTGTTAATTAATTATTTTGAAAACACGTAAAATTAAATGTTATTTAAAAGATAAAAATTAAAGATAAAATTAAATGTTATTTAAGTTATTTAAAAGGATTAAATTTACATTGACTAATAAAATTATACCTTAAATTATTATCCTTTTTTAAGAAATATGCACTTACAGCAAATATATTTCGAATATACATCTCGTATTTCATCTTTAGTGCATCACTGTGATACTGTCTTTCGCAACTGAAGATGAATACGAGACATGTTCGAAATATAGTTGCTGTAAGTGCCTATTTTTTAATAAAGGATAATATATTTAAGGTATAATTTTACTAGTAAATGTAGACGTTAAAAATTTTATCTGAATTTGGATAAAATTTTTAACATCTTTTAAATAAAATTTAATTTTATGTGTTTTTAATATAATTAACATATTTTTATAATTAAACTTATATGTTATGGGCAAATGAAAGAAATGTGTACCAAAATATTGCACCCTTTTATAATTTATATCTTTAAGACATGGCTGGAATTAAAATAGTTATCAGGGTTGAGGAAATGGATCCCTTGGAGATGAATGCCTGAACTACTTCATCTCTAACTTTAAAAAATCGTTGTATAGGTCAATACTAAAGGTGTTCCTGTTTAGCCAATTGTGTAAATATGTTTTGAGTTAAAAAACCAAATCTTTACATAAACTAATTTAAGTTGTTGCCTCTTAAATTTCATTTCTGGGCTTAACTCAAAACTTTATAGCAATAGTTGTTTAACATAATCATGGTATTCATTACTAAATCTTTTTCTCCTGGGCTTAAAAATAAAATGAATGAAATATAAACTAATTTTCATTTTAGCTGGAATAAAATTCAGTTTAATATTTTAAAAATATTGATTATTTTTAAATGTCTTCACTATTTTAAATAAAATACATTTTTTTTTTTTCTCTCTTCTCGAGTATCTCAAGGAGGCTAGATTTTCAATTTCCTTTTCTTTCTTTCTTTTATAGTTTATTTTTCTTTCATTTTTTTTTTTTTTTTTAAATTTAAATTTCTAAAAGTAGATGGGAAAAAAAAAAAAAAAAACCTGCAGACAATAAATTATAATTCTAAATTCTTTTTTCATTTATAATATCTAAGATATTACTTTTTATTTATTTGCAAATGATAAATTTCTTTGTAAATTGACATTTATTTATTTATATATTTTTTAAACCATTGATGACATTTTAATATTCGTGGGGGAAAGTGATGTCAGAGACAGAAGAACAATGTAATAAGAGAAACTATTCGCAAGTTGGCAAATAGAGTATCTCTGTTAATGCAAGGTTTTTTATGGATAACTTCGTTAATTAAGATGATAGACATTTTTAACCAAGGGAAATGTCTTTTTTTAGAGTATTTGGCAAACATTTATACCTCTCATGATGCTAAGGAGACCCTCTCGTTTATGAGGAGACGTGGTTGCAGACAAAAAAAAAAAAAAAAAAAAAGTCATTGGCAGTATTTTTTTTTAATATATAGAGATAAATAATACATTTTTCTAAAAGAAAAAAATATTATTATTTTTCTTGCCAGTTGAATTCTTGATACAAGCAATCAAAATTTGTTTTAAAGGTCTGCTTTTAAACTCACTTTTTGCAATTAGGCTACCTACTTTATTGGATATGAATGCGAGATTATTTGAATCTGTATGTTTTATTATATTGTTGCATAACAGGTTTAAAACTCTTTTCATTGTATGTTTTTTAATCATTGCCGTGAACTATTTAAGTATTTAATTATATTAAAAACACTTTAAACACACGTAAAATTAAGTTTTATTTAAATGATGTTAAAAAAATTTATCCGAAGCTTTTCGCTTTAATAGTAAAGCATCATCAGGGATTTTTATCATATCCCTGATGATGCTTTACTATTAAAGCGAAAAGCTTCGGATAAATTTTGTTTAACATTTTTTAAATAAAATTTAATTTTACGTGTGTTTAATGTGTTTTTAATATAATTAACAAATGACATGTGTTCAATTTAACTTTTTTTTTTTTTTTTTTTTTTTTAGAGATTATTTATATTTAAGTATTTGTTTTCAGAACTCTTTATTTATTTATTTATTTATTTATTTATTTATTTATTATTTTTTTTTTCAGGGAGAATTCTGCCACTGAAAAAACATTTTTATTCGATGTCACTTGTAAAGTTTCTATTGCAATAGCCATTATCCTTCCTGTGGATAGGGGTCAGTTATGCTGTGATAGGATGGATGGGGGTCTTAGATAGGGTCCAGTGTAATTGGGTATGTATTCTTATTCCATACATTCTGAAAATCCTAAATGTTTTTTTACTTCTTTGTTCTTTTGGGGACTCTATGTGTGTATGTATGTATTTGTGAAATGTATTATTTATAAAATGCAGTGGTCCCCAAAATGCATGAATGAACAGATACAATTTTACTGATTGTTATTCCATCCTTAGTGGTTATAGTTAAACTTTTGCTGGAAACATCATCTAGGTGCTGAAACAGGCACTTAGTTTGTTAGTTATATGGAATTAAAGGAAAGCTCAAGGAATTAAAAAAAAAATAAAATAAATAAATAATAATGATACAGTGAAACTTGAATAATTCGATATTCTGGATATTTTGAATTTTTTACTCGGTCCCTTGAATTTTGTATTAAAATAATGTTAAAAAAATCGTGGATAATTTGAATTCTATTTTGGATAATTCGAATTTTTCATACGATTACCTTTAAAATATTACAGTAAAATTTGTTCCCGAGATTTTTCTCATCTGAAGTGCATTATATATTTTAACAGTCTTTCAAAAGAAGGATAAGGAAATACAAGAGTATTTCCTACCTAGTGCATCAGAAGATAGGATCCCTATACATGAACTTATAGTTTTTTTTTAATTGAAAGTCATGTCTAATGTAGAAGTTTCTATTTTTGTATTAATTGATAGGTTGAAGTCATATGCTATGACTTAAAGAAACAATCAAATATATCTTTTTTTTTTTTTTTTTGTTGAAGAATTAAGCGCGTAAAAAAATATTGATTTAATGGGGGGGGGGGGGGGGTTGAGTGTAGTAGTATTCTTAAATATAAAGTTCATTTGTTAAATCTTTGATCATAGAGTTTTATTTTTTTAATTTAGTTCTTCTTTTTGATAAAATAGTATATGCAATTCGAATTTTTGGATATTTCAAATTTTTTTCTGGTCCCCCTTCAGCTTCGAATTACCCAAGTTCTACTGTAATAAAAAGTTTTTGTATCAAAAATGTCTGCATAAAGAAACAAGGGTTATTATTATAACTGTAATTAAAAATGTTTCCATGGAAAACATGGCAAATTTAATATATGGAATGACATGCACTGGATCCTGAACTAACTAAGCAATTGTTGAAATTATTGTTTTATGCATGAGTTATTTTCTTCATTGTGTTTTTCCATGCAAAGTAAGACATTTTTAATTCCTCGAGCACACCTCATGAATTGTTCAGATACCAAATTAAGTAACTGTCAGCTCGCCTCGTTTAATTTCAGATGGCTGTTTATGGCCCTATCGCACGAGAAATTTTCATGCAACATTTTATTAAACACAACCCTATTTTGATCCCCTCTCCTTTTTTCAGTTTTGAAAGTTTTTCTTCAATCAAATAAACTGAACAAAAATACTCAAGCAATTGTAACATTTTATTTATTTACAAAACGGTTGGTTTATATGAAAAAAAATTACTTTGAATGTTAATTTTTACAAATTTAAAATTGAGCATTATACAGAGGGTCATTCACACTGTATAGAAACGATATTGGCAAATGGTTCTTGTGTATAAATGTCAATTTTTACTTTCTTCTATATTCAATAGAAGAAAGTATTGGATTCGTAAAAATTTTCGACCTCGGGTTTTTGATGGATTTACACGTTTTGAGAGCTGTAGAACACGATTTGACCATTTTTAGAAAATGTCTGTCTGTCTGTCTGTGTGTGTGAGTGACAAAATTTTGTGGCAACTGTATCTCAGGAACTACTGCACATAATTTCATACAAATTGGTATGTAGTTGCACCTTGACATAAATGAGTGCCTATCCACTTTTGGTAAAAATCGTCCTACAGGTTGCGTTGCCATTCCACTTTTTCTAAATTTTTTAACATGGTGGTATAGGACAAAATTTTGTATAAACGTGCATAAAAAGAATTATTTTTTAATAAACATTATAAAATTTACAAGAATTATTTGTAATAAAGATAGTCAACAGAGAAAAAAAATTGTGTGTGTAGAAGCCTCGTGTCCCCCCTCGAGGGGAGTAAATTTTCATGATGGGTGTCTTTCGAAAGAGCTCGTCAATACCTTTAAAACGAATGGTTGAACCATCGATCTGCAATAATTTAAAATAAAGTTATCGATTTTTTTCATTTAAAAAAATAAAAATAATAAAAATTCGGGGGGATGGGGGGAATATTTAGTGTTATACTACTTCTCTAAAATGGAAAATTATCATGGAAGATAATTTTTTAAAATAATAATTTAAATAAATTATTTTTATTGAGTGAATTTGTATAGGAAAATATAGAAGAAAGTCATGTGGTGGCCACAACATACTAATTTGCAGTGATTTACTTCTAGTTATTATTCATGATTCCAGACAGTGACTGTAGCTTAAATTTTCTATGTGGGTGAACTTTTTTTGAGTAACCATTGTGGCAAAAACAGTTTCTTAAGCATTTTAGCTGAAATACACAAGCAGTATTTTAGTTTTTTCAAAAGTTGATTGAATTCTTTGGATGCTGTGCATTTCTATTTCTTTTGTTCACTAATAATTTTAACCAAGAATCTGTAGTTGTGATTTAAGAATCCATGAAACTTTGGTTTGATTTCGACAATAGGAAAAGAGGCAGCTATGTCAAATGTGTTAAATGAAATAAGGGGTAAGGGGAGATCATTATGTGTAATGCCAGTGTTGAGAAGCTAATTCTCAATTATAACATACTTTTAAATATTTTTGCGTTTGAATTCAACCACTAAAAATGGAAGTCCAAATATCTCTGCACTAGCTAGTGTAAAGGCGACTAAGGCACCCGTTAAAAAAAATGATCGATATAACAAAAACTTTAATTTAATGAACAGTCAGAAAAAAAAAGAAACCCGCCCCCTCTCCCCCCCCCCCACCTGATTTCGCCGTAAATTATCGTAGAAACATGCGAGTGGTACCTATCGATCTGCAATAATGTCCAGTTTTTAATGGTATAGTTAGGTTTTGCTTAAGGGGTCATCTACATATTAAAACAGGCATAAACTTCACTTTTTTCAATGACAACCCGTGTTTTTTACCTTATATTCAGATTTCTGAGATCAAGGCGGTTCAGAAAACATACCTATTTATATACTTTAAATCAATTCTAAATAGATTTACACGTGAAAATATATTAGGGGTCCGTCTATACATTTAGAAAAAATCAATCGTGATCTACCACACAAGACATTGTTGTCAATCCAGAACCTCTCCTATATATACGAGCACTTCTCCTGATTCAGAATCCTTTTTGCACTGAAGACGGTACGCTTTAGGCTACCGAAACAGCTGTAAAAATGCATCTCAAATACTTTTCTTTGGCATTTCTGACGTAGTAGTTTATTCGGGTTTTAATATTCCAACGCGAAGTCTCCTGTTATTATTTCTTACTAATGTATTTTAGCAAAATGCTACAAAAACGAATTGCAGTTTTAAACCCTGCCATCCTGTAAATTTTACCCCCCGCATCTTGTACTGTTTTCTTAAATTCCATTTGGTGTTCTAGGAAGCTAAAAAGCACATTTAAATAACTTAAAAGCACAAAAGTCCATTGGAGGGAGTGTCAGTGATTTTACTTTTTTTTACATAAACTTTTTTATACGATACAAGATAAAGATAATTAATAACTGTCTTCTGTGGTTCTGAATCATTATTTAGCCAATAAGTATTTGTTTTTTGTTTTGATTTTTTCATCTTTTACAGGCTCTTTTATTCCCTACAAAGTCATGAGTTTGAAAGGAAGTTTGTTTTCTGCATTGGCACTTAGATCATTTTTATTATGCATTTGTTTGTTGAAGGTTCATTTTATTATTTTGACCCAAAACACTTGCTAATGACCAGTTACTACTTATCAGTGTGTCAGGGCGTTTTATTTCTATTTCTTAATTAAAACAAATAATTGTTTGAATGTGGACGTATACATGATATGTATTTTTTAATATGATTTTGTATTATTTCTCAAGACAAAAAATTGTATTTAAAAATATTATGTACTGCTTTCTCCGAGCTAGGGATCATTTACATCAGAAATCTGAATTCATCCTATTCTTCTACGTATTATATTGATTCATATAGGACTGAAACTACTTGTATTACAAACTTTCCCAGGAGCAGAATTATATCCGATGTTCTGCAGGTATTTTGCCCAAATTTGTCAAAGCACATTAAAATGCAAAATAAGTATAAAAATAATACTTATTAGTAAAATATTTATTACACATTTATAATAAAACATGATTTGAAATTTTTATAATCTAAAACTGAGGCATACCCCCAGAATTTGCAATTTTTTCAATGGCTTTTGGCATTAATATTGTCGCATTAATGTGGATATACTACTTACAAAATGTTCATAAATTTTGTGTATACATTGGAACAATGACTGTTTCCAGCAATTTTCTAGTATGCTAACAGATTTACAGCATATCTAGGTTTTATTAATTTTAGAATGTTAGCTGTATCAATCAACATCATCCAGTTAGGGTATGAAATGTTCTGCAATGAGCAATGTTCTGCAATGATGAAATGTTCTGCAAAATCCTCAATTGTTCTGCAACGTGCATTGCAGTTTTAAGCACTTTCTGCTCCTGGGCAAACTTTATAAAAAATATTCTTCATTCTTGAATTTCAGCAAATCCATTATAGCTCCCCGATGATGAAACCTGATAAGAAGTGACTTTGGGCGAGTGACAACTTTTAATCTGAAACATCACAAATGCATTTATTTTTATGTTAGAATGAGTGATAATACAATTTAAAGTATTTATAATTACAGTTTTGCAGAAATTTAAAATTAGCATTAAATTAAATTTTATATTAAGTAACTTATAATTTTTTGAAGAGAATTTTTACCTCAAGCTGTCAAGTCAAGTGTAGTTTTTACCTCCTGCCTGGGGTTTTTACAGCAGTTATTTACTCTACAACATATTTATTATTTAAAATTACAATTTTGGCCCCCCTTTTTACTTTCCGAACACTATAGTGAGGAGAGTATTGTAATCATGTCAAAAATCCGAATTTCAGATTTTGATGTTTCTATACGTTTCCAGGTCCAATGAGTCCGTTTTCACTATTTTTGCGATGATGTATGTATGTGTGTGTATGTCTGTGAGTGAACACGCTAGCGTCTAAACGCTTTGTTCGAATAAGCTGAAAGTGGGTACGTATATTGTAAGTCACCATAGTACGAACCCTATAGATTTTGGTGAATCTAGCACTTATAGTTTTTTTACAGGGACACAAAGAAAAATTCTTTATCATTATGGCCTATGGGACCAAAATCTTAAAAGTGCGATAGCATCTAAACGCCTTATTCAGTTGAGCAAAAAATTTATACACATGTGATAAGTCACAGATACTCAATCTGTATAGATTTTGGAGAATCTAGCACTTATTTTTTTTTTTTACAGGGACACAAAGAAAAATTCTTTATCATTATGGCCTATGGGGCCAAATCCTTAAAAGTGTGATAGCGTCTAAACGCCTTATTAATCTGAGCAAAAAATTTGTACACATGTTATAGGTCACAGTTACACCAACTGTATAAATTTTGGTGAATCTTGCACTTACAGGTTTTTCACAGGGACACAAAGAAAAATTCTTTATCATTATGGCCTGTGGGACCAAATTTTTAAAAGTGCGATAGCATCTAAACGCCTTATTCAATTGAGCTGAAAATTTATATGAATATTATAAATCACTGTTGCACTCACTATAGGCATTTTGGTGAATCTAGCATTTATAGGTTTTTACAGGGACACAACGAAAAATTCTTTATCATTATGATCTATGGGCTCAAAGTTCAGTAGCGTTCAATAAAACATCGTGTAATATATGGAGAAAAATATTCAAACATTCTATTATGGTTTTCTCTCTTTTGTTTGTTTAACAACTCCTATTTCTTTACTTTATCTACAAAATTGTTAATTACTCAATGTTCGGAAAGTCGAGTGGAGTCACTCCAGATTTTTTTTTCTGGTATTGTCAGAGGATTAAGAAAAACTGTATTAAATATCATCATGACATTCATTAAAAAAAAAAGGGAGTGAAGAAACTCTGCAGATTTCATTTAAGTGACAAAATAGTGAACTCAATGATGATGCTAAGCTGAAAAAAATTGTTTTTGGTACGTAAAAATAAAATTATAGAAAACGGTCATAACTTAAACAAACTAATATTAATGATTATTCATAAGCGATATAGATAAGTCATGTAAATTAGAACAATTAAAACCATTTAATTTATAGGATTTGTCATCTAAAGCAACCTCTCTTAACCCTTTAACGTTCACTACTTAATTTATTTTAAAAATTACTGAACTAATTTTAAAAATGGCTTTTAGACACATAGCTGATCCTAAATATTTAAAAAGTAAAAAATTAGCATTGTTCCTTTTAGAGAAATTTTCGGTTTGAAACATCTGTCAGTAAACCTTATTAAATTCAAATAATATTTAATTTAATAAATAAATCACTTTATCACTAAACATTATCGACAACAAAAACTCGTAAAAGTTGCACAGATCCCAACATTTAAATTTATTCCGGAGTATTTTAACCCTTTGCGGCACAAGGTAATTCAGATCATTTAAATTACACTGCCACCGGAATTTACAAACATAATTAAAATAGAAGAAATTTAAAATTTTAACGTTAAAAAATGGGCCTTTTCTGCTATGTTATAAATGTAAATTTTTGCTAAAAAATTTCCGGAATGAGTTTTTGCACTTGAGAATTAAAATTAGGTGTTCCATCAGCGGGAACACTGTGACTGAAAGGGTTAAAAGGCCACCGTGCCATAGGAAATTGGAGTCCAAAGAACCCATTTTCTATGGCATGATGGGTGGCCCTTTTAGAGAAGTTTCACTGTACATGTCTTTGATCAAAGGATAAGGTAAAATGTTTCTTAAAAACTTTCCTTCATGCATCCTGTGTACGTATTTAATTCTATGGAAAGAAGATGGTATAGTACTTTTGGAGAATGGCACGATGATCGGCAAGTAGAAAGAGTGCAAATATTATTAATAAGAATATTGCAGTGTATGTTTTAGAGATGGGATAAACAGTTATTTTTCAGTAATAGGTTACTTCGTTCCATACTACCCTTCGTAATAGGTTCTTGTAATATATTATTTTTATAACCCATTACTCTTCAGTTTATTATATGGCTAATGTCTTTCTAATCCTTTCAGGATATACAATATATACATGCGTAGTGGATGTGGTTCATGTTCTTGAGTTCCAATGCTTTCGAAAAGTAATCTTCACTTTATTTAACATTAGAATTTCTGGAAAAAAAAAAACATTGATATGAAATTGTGGTGGAGTCAAAGTTTTATGCAATTGTTCGTCCCAGTTGTATAAGCATAAGATTCTGTTAAATGAATTTTTTTAAACACGAAAGTAGAATATTTCAAATAATATCAAGTAACACGTACATTTTCTGTAAAACTAGTTAGCATAGGTTCTATGTTCAGTCTATGTTCAGTTCCCCATCATATTTATGTTCTCATAAATTTCTAGTGTGAGACATATTATAATCATGTTAAAAGAAATGAATTTGACCAAAGCTTGACACAGTGACAGAATGAAATCCCCGCCTGATAGGCTATCCACCGTTCACTTCGATATATTTATCTTATTCTAATCTATTAATTTGTTTTATTGGGGTCAATTCTGTTGTTTAGTTTTCATGCTACTATTTCCAATGCAATAATCCTCAAAATTCCTATTTATATGAAAAATTTTCAATTTCGCTATGTTGATAAAATCTTAAAATACGAATAACTTACAAAATTTTCCTATTAGAATACTTGTAGTCAATCATGTTCAAACAAGTATCATAAATGTCATTTTGAAGTTGTCTGATATATTTATGATCCTCAAAATGTACGTTTATGCTCAATTTTGCTCTACCATGTTAAGTAAATCGTAAATTCCAAATAACTTACGAATTTTTCAAATTGGAAAAATCATAGTCTATGATATTCATGCCAGTATCCTAAATAATATTTTGAAAGTGGTTTGACATCTTTACGATGAAAATATCCCTCAAGATTGACGTTTATGGGAAATTTTGCCCTAATCTGCCATGTTGAGAAATTCGTAAATTCCAAATAGCTTGCGAAACTTTCAAAGTAGCATGTTTATAGTTAGTGATCTTCATTCCGAATTCAAAACTGATATTTTAAAACTGTCCTGACATCTTTACAGATAAAATTTCTACTTAATGGACGTTTAAGCGAAATTTTGCCCTATTCTCCCATGTTAAGAAAATCGTAAATTTATAATAATTTACGAAGTTTCTTAATTTGAATGTTGCAAACAAATAGGGCTCTTCCCAGGGTCGAAAGTAATATTTTAAAACTGATCTGACTTCTCTGCGACTATTTGTTCTTGAGTTGGTTGGTTGAATGGCTTTTTTTGGCGCAAGGTCCAAAGTAGGACATGCTGCACCAAACAAATAGGTAAAAGAAAATTTGTTCTTGAGATATCGTGTACACAGACTAACAAACTTACTAACGGACTTACTAATGGACTAACAAACTAACAGACACCCTACAGACGGACACCATACAAATTTTGTCATTTTCGGATTCCTCACACCTGAAAACGTGTAAAAAAATCAAGAAAACGAGATCGAAAATTTTCACAATTACCTAAGTTCCCCAAACCTATAGTATGATGGAGAACTAAAAGAACCCTCATATTCAAAGCCATATAATTAAGGAATAATTAAATAATAATAACAAAAAAGATCTTTAAGACATCCCAAATTTTAAACTACCATGTAATTGTCTCTTTTGATTTTCCGAAAAACTTGAACATCCCAGATTGACAAGAAAATTATGTTTTTCAATCATACTTATCAAACCGTCAATTTGAATATGTTTACTAAAATTAGAAACACTTGTTTTAAATTATAAATTTTGCTTAGAAAAACTGCATAAAATGATTTGTTTTCTCAGACACTTAATTTTAACACACTACCATAATTAACTATTCTTAATACCTTTACTCATTTCAAATAATTAAAAATAGTCTTGAGAAAAAATCAGATTAAAAAAAAAAAAATAAAAAAATAAATCCGTTTTCTTATCGACTTATTCTTGATTAAACCACAATAAATAAATGCTTAGGAACACTATCAGTATGCGAAATGCGATTAAGTATTTTCAATTCCATCTGCTATATAAGCAATTTCAAATGTAAACAAACACCCTCCTTTCTTTCTTATCCTTTACCAGCCATTCTTTCTATTAAACCTTCCATCATAAGGCCCAAACTAAACAACCTCCTCGAATTATTTGAGCAGGTGTATACTAAACGCAAAGCGTTATCCCATTCTCCATCTTCATGACGAAATAATTAACATGTAAGAATCAACCCATGATCACCAATCTCATCCTGACAATACTATTTCGTTCAAATAGCTTCAACGTTAAATGTCACGAGCTACACTATACTAATATTAAACTAAACTAATACACAATAATGTTCAGTTTTGAATTAACACTTTGAATAAAATATTGGAAAGATATAAAATAATCAAAGCATTTACTTATTTCGAAAGAATATTTGAATCATGAAGAATATTTGTAATCTACAAAGTAACAGTATGTGCTCGTTACTGAGATGTTATACGAGTATTCTTCGACTCGAAGTAACGAATCGGTATTTTTTAATTCGACGAGCAAAGTTGGAACATTTGTGCGGGAAGTCTGATATATAAGAAAGATGTTACTTTTTCGTTACGTGCGGGAATTATCAGATTCTGAAAGGCGAGTGTTTTATTTGTTACTCGCATGATGTGATTCAGTCTATAGTTGTTTACGTGTGATTTCGATTTTGCTAGTTGCGGTGCTTAAAGTTTGTTTTTGTAAATTCATTATGGGAAAGAGATTTTTAAACTCGTTACTAGTATAATGTTGTATCATATAAGTTGTTCTTGTGTGATTTAAATGGCGTTTGCAATTTTGTTTTAGAACAAGGAAAAAGAAGTAAATTTTGAGTTTTTTTTTTCTCCCCTAAAAATATGATTTTAGAAGTACGTTCATTTACAAAAAAGAAAGAAAAATCCGTGTTATTATTATCATTATTACATTTTTTATAACAGGCATTTTTTTTCTTTCTTTTTCTTTTTTTTGCGTGCTGAGAGGTAAGATGGAAGTGTTATTTATTTAATATGATCATTTCTGTAATATATTACAATGCTAATAGGTTCTTATGTAATAACAGTATTATTTATTTTATTATGTGAAATAACTCCCATCTCTAGTATGTTTGCCATGGTGGACTCTGAAATGGCATGACTAGGGCTCCATGTTAAATAGTTGTTTAAGAAACTCTCTGTATATACATAGTACCCCCCTGTCGGGGAATTTCTGATGCCACTATTGTCTAATACTCGCCTTTCATAGACAGTAATTTAACTTTTCGTGCAGTCTTTTTATATAGCTATGGTATTATACCATCGTTTTCTTGGAGGTAGAGGCTAAAGTAAGCTTCAGTAATCTATATCAGTGACACCATTATTAAAATGCACCTTAAACAATGACTCCCATCCATCCATCTATACATACATACATACAAATATACCATATACTGTAAAAGCACTTATTTTCGCGAGCTGTAATTTTCACGAAAATGAAGATATCGGTGATTTTGCGAATTTTATATGAACAGAACCGAAAGTTGAAAAATCATAACGTTGAAAAGTACCTAAATACCCTTTTTGCATAAGGCATTTTAAGAAATTTCCTTTTGTCTGAAAATTTCGTCCCCACTTCCTCATTGCTCTAAAAACAATTTGTGCTTACAACGATGCTTATACATCAACTTTGGCTTTGGCTCAATGCGCACATTCCACCCCAAACAATTTTCTTTTCTTAATCCCTTTTTATCATGCTGTTTATCAAACTGGGGACTTCTGAACCCTCCTTTTGCACCAAAAATGTAATCACCCCACCCCCTTCACTTTTCTCGTATTCGGACCGTCAATGCATGTGAATTTTGGTAATTAAAAAAATTCTGTTTTTTTATTATTATTTGCTGCGAAAAAAAAAAAAGTATTTCGTGAGGCTTAAATTTTCGCGATTACGATGGGATCGCGAAAATTAAAGCCTTGCGAAAATAAGTGTTTTTACAGTATACAAATTTTTAGGAGTACTACTGTGAAAAAAGTATAAAGGTTACACATTTTTTTTTATGCAAACACATAATGCATTTCAGTTAACTGGATCACTTTCTTTGTTAGCCTATTTATGAGTCCTGGAGCATGTACAGATGTATGAACGAACATAAATTATATGGATTTTAGAATTATATTGGAAAATGTTAAAAAAAATATTTGTTCCTTTACTATCACAAACAGTAGTAAAATTATAAATAATAATAAACACCAGGACTACTAACACATACATAATATTCATGTTTTGTGCTTTTGCTCTTGTGAAAGTTTTAATGAATGTATCGAGTTAAGGTTAGCCTAAATTCATGCCTGTTAAAAGTGCGTCTGTGTTAATAAAAAATCAGTTTCACTTAAGAAGTTCTCAAATCAAAACTCACTATTTTCTAATAAATTCATGACGTCATATTTTATTAGTGAATTGGTAACTACATGAAATTGACCTGCATTTTTATTAATACAGTATAGGATCCGTTATCCGGAAACCCGTTATCCAGAATGTTCCAAAAACCAGAATGCAAAATGCAAACTACCAAAATTTTTAATTATCGTAAAATTTAAGAATTAAAGTTATACAATAGCAGCGGTGAGAATTATAGTTTTACAACCTACTTTCTTTAATGCTACAGTGTTATTCTGAGGAAAATGGTGAGCACAAAATTGTCCAAATAATTATTGAAAATTTTGCAAATTTAGGTTAGAAAATGAATTTTTATTGTATTTTTTAATAGATAAACATTAATAACACATATTTCTTAAAGTGCCCAGTATCAGATGAATTTTATCCTTGAACTCAGGTCGCATGCATAAAGTCCCAATTGTTATAAAATTTTTAAATAGTTTTTATTAATTTCCATTATTTTTAGAATTCAGTTCATAAAATATTTAGCATTATGTGCTAAAAATATTTGAAACATTTATGAACTATTATTATTAGAGCAGACACACACCGTGAGCAAAAATATCATAGAAATTTTTGCAAAATTCAAATGAAAGGATTTTAACTCTCAGGTCCAAAATTATATTTTATATATATTTATTTATTTTTTTAATTTATTATAACTATTATTATTTATAGTTTGAAATTCTAATTAAGAATGTTTTTTTTATTTTTTGGAAATAATTTATTAAATGAACAAATATATAGGTAAAGTGTTTACATATATATTATTCATGTTTATCACTGCTATTTATGAAATTGTTTTGTACCATTTTTATACATATAATAAAGTGTTCCGAATTATGAAAATACCCCTTATCCAGAATATCTCAGGTCCCAAGCTTTCTGGATAATGGATCCTATACTGTATTGATTTTTCTTGAAATTCAATAGCATTCCTAGGTAGAGGATCTTTATGAAAATTTCATCATAAATAAAGCTTTAAACTGTTATCTCAGACTACATCACAACTAAAAAAGAAGATTCCGCTGTGACACATTATATTCTGCATTTATAGAAAAAGAGAACACACTACTCATTTTTCCCCCTCTGAATAGGAACATCTGTACTTTTTTTTTAATGAAGATATGCAATGTAAAGTGAGTTATTGAATGTATCAGGTTATGGTTGTGTTACTTAAGGCCAATTGACTGCAATAGGGTTCTTGACCTGAAGGAGGATGCCCTCTGTGGGGATTTTTCTAGGGTGTCCTAGCTGTATTTACATGAATTTCAGAGAAAACAACAGAAAACTCGAACGGCTTGGTCAATGAGCATAATCTGGGATCAAATTTGGCATTTCCTGCCTACCAGTTTTGAGAACAAAATCCATTAACCACTAGTTGGGCAGGTTATAATGGGATTATCTCCACAAAGACGTTATTGTTATTATTAATGTCTCCATCAAAGCATTGACTTTATCTTTCGGCAATAATAAGTTGAGAATCCTCTTAAAAGAATTTGTATTGGGTACTGGTTAATGATTATTTCTTGAATTACATTTTCACTTGAATGTAATGCTAAGAGGGGTTATACAGGTGCTTAAATTGTAATTCTCATGTGGAAACACATAATTTGAATATTATAAATATTATATATAGGGTAGGTGCTCCAGTGATTGGCATGCTCCAGTAATTTGCATCTATCCCGAAATAATTAATAAATAAGAAAAATAATAAAATCATATATTTTACTTATAAGAATTTTAACATTTTATGTCAAACACTGGAGCATAGGGTGCTAATAACTGGTAAAATGAATAACTAGCTGTGTCAAACACTGGAACATAAAGGGCCAATTACTGATAAAATGAAAAACTGGCAGTGTCAATGACTGGAACATTGAGTGGGTGTCAAATAAAAATTCATAAAAAGAATAATAATTGTTATCAAATGTATATATTTTAACATGTATGTGGTTCTGAATGTCTTTCATGTCATATGTACTAACTTAAGATTTCTAACAATATTTTCTGATGACTAGAACATTAAAAACGTCAGAGATTGCTCTAAAAGTGTCAATCACTGGAGCACTTACCCTAAATGGTTAATCCTTTTCAATGATGTTATAGATTGGATTGATCAATGCCACACTAAAACTGTACAATGAGCTATTGGCGACGGTCTGTGAGTACACATGGATCTCCGGGAGACATGCCCTCACAAATTTGATTCATCTGCAGGGGAAAGAGGATAGCTATCCCAATTGGATGAATGAATTATAGAGGTATTAGCTTTATGGAACATTGAACCTATTGAAGCCACGATGTATTGTACATGTACCAACTACTATAAATGTTAAGATGTTTTTATTTGGTCTGGGAATCGAACCTGCAATCATCCAGTTACAAGCACATTGTGTTTACTAACTGCGTACCATGGTTCCTCAAAGATATTATTATTATTTAATCGGAACGTAATTTTATTATTACAAAATACCAAAGATGGCTTTCACTGGAACCAACTTGCTTGTTTAGAAGAATTTTTTTTAATGGTATTCTCAAATTCTTTTTTGTTGTAATAACGTGGAACTTCCTGATACATTCTAGCATCACTAGTGGCTGAGCGGTTATAGGTTCCAAGCTGATAGATGAGCCATGCCAGGTTTGATCCCAGGTTGTGTTTAGCAGCCTAGCCATTCAGAGTTTTTTCTGGTTCAGAGCTATTCAGAGTTTTTTGGGTTAAGGCCATTTGTCCCAGTAAAGACAATTGGCCTTAACCTGAACTCATCCATTATAACTGATTAACTAATACATTTTTTTTTTTTAAATTCCATTTTCCTATTCATAAAATTCTTGATCATTTAAATCAATTTGTTAGATTTCAATGCATGTTTCCTCATATCATCTGTTAACTAGCGAACACCTGTCATGACGTCAGATGTGACGTAACTGTATTACGTAATCAACGGCGCATCTTCGCCTCTCTGAGAGAGAAAGGTTTATAAGAGTCTGTACGAGAAAGCTTTGCTAAGCGTGCGGCAAGAAATGCCAGCATAATGTTTATTCTACTTTTCTATATATTATTAAATGTTGTGATTGTTCAAAAGACTCTGCTTTTCACTCTGCGGACCCATTTATACCAACACAATTGTTTTTTTTCTTTTTCCAAATTGCAGCTTTCGTACATTTTTTTCTCCTTGTGTATTTTGAAAGACCTTTTTAAGAAAATCATTGTTAGGAAAAGAATTATTGAAAGGAAAAGAAAATTATTGCTAACATTTAGCAGAATGAAAATGAAATTTGGCAGAAAAATTAATATGTTACAAAAAAAAAAAAAAAAAAAAAAAATTGGTGAAATTTGGAGAGAAATTATGGTTTATATCCACACTGTAAATACTCTTTAAGGATCAAAATGTAATTAAAAACTAAACTGGCCCAAAATGGATGTAGGGTATACAAGTCCTGGAGAAGAGTCAAGGATCTTAAATCCTAGAAAAGCTCCGGATACCAGGATATTTCCTGGTAATTCTACAAAAATTTCGCAAAGAAAGTTATTTTTATTCTCTTTTTCCATCACAATTCCCTCTTTAATAGTTAAGATGTTCAGATTATCAATGCTGAAACTTATTCAAGAAATTCTTAAATTTATGTTATTAAATGTTATAAATGATATTGATGAACCTCCCCCCTTTTTTACTTCCATTACCCGACTACCATAGGTAATGGAAGTATTGTATTCGGTCCAAAAATTCAATGTTGAGTTTTCACAGGATTTACACGTTTTAAAGTCTCCCTAGTCGAAAAAAGTAGTTTTTGGCAATGGTTCAGTGTGTGTGTGTGTGTGGAATCTCCTGGCTATTATATTTTCGAAACTAATAAAAATAAAGCTACGAAACTTCAGAATTGAGACAGGACTGGTGTACAGATGAATATTCCAAATTTTGGGGGAAATTGGAAAACTGTAAGTAGGACATCAGAAACTGTAAATGGGACCATAAGTCCATATCTCAAAGTCAAAAACGGCTCTAACAATTTTCTTCAAATTTGCTATATAAATACTGTATTAGATGTCCTTTCAAATGATATAGTTGGTTAGTTCAGGAAAATTGACAAGTGCCCTGTATAAATAGCTCAATTTCAGATCTCGCAAGTATGTTCCTTTAAAACGGCTATACAGATTTTTTTCAAACTCACCCTATTATAACCCCCTTTTAAATATCCTTTTGTATGTAATTATTGTTTTCCAGTCAGTAATTGAGTATGCTAAGTTTTGGTAAAAGTTGGTATGCCATAAACAACTCTAACGATTTTCTTGAAAATTGTTACATAAATCCACTTTAGATATCCTTTCTCATGTATAATGTGGTTATTACAGGAAAATTAACAGTCATCCTAATTAGTTAGATCAATTTTAGATCTCGGAAACTGATGTTTCAAAAAATAACTCTATCATTTTTTTTTTCTTTTTATTTTTTAACTTGTTATGAAAACTCTGTTTTATGTCTGTATATATATATATATATATATTATATCAGCTTTCTCTTATAGGAAATTTGTTAGGTGTTTACTTCCTTAGGTCAATTTTATGTCTTTTGATCACATTATTTCTAAAAAATGCGTATATATGATACGTGTAATTGTGGGTAATGGAGTTGTGTGGTTGTTTCACACCAGATTTTTTAGATTGTCTATTAAGGGGCACTATAATAGCATTGTGGCTGAAAGTGCAGGAAGGATGAAATAAACGGAAAGTTTGGACAAATCACAATGCCTGCAGGGACTGACTTATAAAAATGGGGATCCAGGGCAACTTCATTAATTGGAAGCCCTCTTCTTATATACCGTGCACAAAATGACATTTTTACTTATGTAACATGTTTTCAATTTTAAAAGTCAGCTGATCTTTTGCAGTTTATTGTTATCATTGTAAATCTCAAAATGAAATTATAAAACAATTGATTGTCATCCATAAAAAAACCCAAAATTTTCCTAATGCTACCTTGTAAAAAAACTAATCACTTCATGCATTATTTCTTACTGGGAACATGTTTTACGTCCTTATTTCATCCTAATTGTATTTTGTAGCTCAATGTACTTTACATGTGCTTAAAAAATATGTTTCAGTAAACCGAAATTATGCACAATGAACATTAAAGATTCTTTTAACACTTTCAATCTTGTTGAAAAATTTTGGTATTTTGGTTGTCTAGCAGTCATGTCCTGCCATATTGTAACTTGCTTTATGTAAATTGATTGTGAAATAAATTAAAGATGACTTAACATGTATGTTAATTTTAAAAGCTATTTTCAAAATAAAATCTTTTATCAGGCATGTGATTTTTCCACAAATTCATGTAAATCTGCGATTTTTTTTTTCTTTTGGCTAATTTGCAGAATTTAGTGAATTTATTTTTTCAGTTTTTAAAAAAGTCGCGGATATCATTTGTTAAAAAAAAAAAAAAAAGAAAAGAAAAAGAAAAAAAAAAGAAACCCCATGGAATGATTGGCGATCAAATGTTCCATGAAAGCTCCTGATTCCCAGTCTTTCTCCATCCACCTCATAAATGTCAATATTCACTTCAAACATGCTTTATGAAATTCTAGAACCTGTAAAGAAATAGAATTGTTGAATATTTCCTGCTCATGTAATTATTTTTTGCTCCCTCCTCTAACCTCCCTCCCTCCTCTAACCTTACCTCTAACTTGTGATCGTCAGTCAATTATTCCCATTTTTTATCTATCTGCAACATAAATGATAACATTCATTTTAAACTTGCTTTATTAGATTCTAGAGGTAGAATTAAAAGAGTTTTTTTCAATAATATTTCTTCCTTTGTAATTATTTTTTATCCCCCCCCTCCCCATTCACCCGTCTCCAGATAGTAATCAATGATCAATTTTAAAAACAATAAAGCAATAGAAGTGCTCAATATTTCTCACGTGTGTAATTATTTTTAGACTTTATTGCTGAACTTAATGAATCTATTTTGTTTTTCCCCAATTAAATTAAATATTTATATGTCATATCTATACGAAATGAGTAAACATGGGTGAAAAAAAAAATGAATAGATTTTTCATGTAGGAAAATTTTTTGCAAATCCATTTCAGAAAATTAATACTCAGGTGGTTTTATGCATGTTTCAAATTGTAATTAGTTACTGCTACTTTTTTTATATGTATGATTAATGTACATACGTAAAAATCATATTCCAGGGCACAAAATTTCCGCTTGCCAGCTCGCCATTGGTGAGCGAAATATTTACTGTGTCGAGTAAAATTTTGTCTAGATGGATGTCTTACACTATATGGTGGTGTACGCACGCATGCACGTGCACACACACATACACACACACACACAAAAATATATTGATTTAAAATAGGTAAAATCTCACGATCTTAGGAAATAACCTCGTATTTAACCTTTCCTTTTTGCTTCGCAGAATGCCGAGTCTTGGTGTGCATCACCGACGATTGCCCCAACACAGATTCCCCTGCCGCACAACATAGGGAGAAATATTTAGTGCATGCGTAAAAATTCTAATCTTGTCAGCTGTTTTTTACCAATACGTCGAAGAGATTGTGGTTTCAGTGATGTAGTGAGCATCTTATCAAGAACAGTAATTTGTAAATAGTCATTTCAAAAGACAACAATAAACATTGACATTTCATCGAATTGGAAAAATAAATTGGACGAAAAAGTTAAAACAGAAGTTTAATTTTTCATGGAAAAAATATTTTGATTCTGTATTGTTTGACAAAGTATTTCTTTGAGTGACTCTTCACATTTATGCTGTTAGATAGTTTAATCTTTTTGAAATCTCAAATGCAATACAGGTATTATAGCAGGAGACTTGGCGTTGGAATATTAAAACAGGAATAAACTACTACGTCAGAAACGCCAAAGAAAAATTATTGAGGTGCATACAGCCTAAATCCGGTCCCTCTCCTATATATACGAGCACTTCTCAAGATTCAGAATTTTTTTTGCACTGAAGACGGTACGCTTTAGGCTACCGAAACAGCTGTATGCACCTCAATAATTTTTCTTTGGCGTTTCTGACGTAGTAGTTTATTCCTGTTTTAGCAATACAGGTATGATGATATATAAGATCAGTTTATTATACAAAATTGTATGCATATTTGTAAAAACATTTCAAATAATTGAGGAAAAATTTCCAAAATACGTAAAAAACTTAATATGTCAACCCTAGTTTGTGTCGAATAACTTTTTTTTTTTTTTTTTGGTGAGTGCAATCTGAGTTGAAATTTCGGGCCCTGCATTTTCTATAGTTGTTTGAAAAATTTGTTTTTCTGTTGGCAGGGAATTTTAATAAGGTTTTATGTGGATTTAAAAGTTATTGCAATTATACTAAAAAAAATTTTTTATGTTAATGAAAAAATCCTGCAAATGCTTAAAGTAGTTAAAAACTATATATATAACTGTTTAGGAAGTCAATTTATTAAAAGTGACATCATCCATGTTCAACTAATCAACCAACCAATCATGTTAGTGAAAAATTTTCATCTAATTTCTAATTTCAGCCATCACATATGTTTTATTCTATCTATTTTAATCAAAACAAAATAGTAGTAGATGATTATTCTGAACTTGCCAAATTTTTATCTCAAAATGCCAAGAAGAAAAATAAATACAAAATCATTTCCATATTAAGTGAAATAAACCTTCTGTATTCAGACACTTATATCTATTGTCAGTACTCCAACTAAATAATGATAATATAAAATTAAGAGACCTACTTGGAAATTCTGCAAAAACTTTCTCGGTGCGGGCCTACACCTTTTACCTACTCATTAGATGTTGCCACTTATCGATCATGTCTGTTAATGGGTCCTTCTGGTTGCAACTGCACATGATTTACAATTTCCATGACTTCGTGATGGACGACATAATGGTGATTTTCATAGTTTGTGAGTTTTTAATATTGTCAAAGTCTATTTTAATGTCACTATTTTGAAAAACTGTAGTGAATGCAGTTGTGGTTTAGTTTTATTAAATTTTATGTCTAGGGGAACGTGGGGGCATTGTGAAATACTTAAAAAGAATGACAATTTCATAAATGAACAAATTCGAAATTTATTTGAAAGATTACACTATGTAATTTATTATTCCTTTGGTTTTTACTAGAAATTTTCTTGAAATGTTATTATTGAATTTCTGTGGTATATTTATGATGAAACATGGTAGTAGAAAATTATCACTTTGCCCCAGACATGGGGCAAAGTGATATTGTTATTGGGGCAAAGTGAAATGTAAAAATATTTTCTCATTACGTGAACTTCTACAGTTCTATTGAAGTTATACTGAAACGAATTTGTCCATGTCTCAGTTCTTTTACTTCGCACAACTTTCCTAGTATTTCTGTAAAGTATACAATGCTAATATCATCAGTTGTAGGCCACACATAAATATCTTTTTGTTGTCTATATGGCCGCATGAACTTGACTGAAAAAAAAAAAATGTGGTCCATCTTGCGAGGGAACCGAAATCACTTGGCCAACAAACTGCTTCCTATTTCCTTGACCTTTATCTGACTGCAATTCAAATAAAAGAAAGTCCCCATTGTTTATTTCATCAAATTCCACTTTTTTATCAGCAAGCTTTATTTCACCCTTGTCTTCTACAATCTGAAATTCATCTTCTGTCTCACTATTATCATCACAAATTCTATCATCAGAAAGATTTCATCTTTTTAATATATAAATATGTTGTAGGGGCAAAGTGAAATAGAGTACTTCACTTTGCCCCATCTCTGAATAGCTTTTTCACATTGCCCCTTTTACTTTGCCCCGCATGTGCATAACAAATGTTAATGCAAAATTCAAACCAAAAGTAAGTCTAATATTAAATAAACAAATACTTCGCAGAGCAGCTGAAATGTCTAATTAATAGTTAAAATATTAATAATGAGAACTTCATCATTATATAGTATCAAAAAATGTTATTTACTTACCAAATAATATTACAATATAACCACTCAGTTTGGAAAATGGCTACTACCATCATATGTAATTGATATTTGTAAAATTTTCTGATTGATACTAAGCAACTAGATGGGAAACAAAATAATTAAAATATCGGCAGCTAGATAGCACTACATACAGAACAACTATTTAACCGTTTCACTTTGCCCCACTATTTCACTTTGCCCCTGGTTCCCCTACTTTTGTGTTCTTATTTTTCGTTTGGTGATTCCTATGTAAAATCCTATGTCAATAAAAAAGGATTTTAAATATAATTTAGCAGTTTATTATGGCACTCTTGGGAAAAAAAAAAAAAAACTCTAAGTTGCCAAGTGGAAAAATACCAAAATCGGATAGGTTGATAAAATTATAGGAAATGATGAGCCATGCTAGTGTGGAAAGACATAATCTGAAAAGTGACTTATGTCTAATTTTTACTACAATGACTCTCACCTGTTTTTATCAAACTTAGCATTAACAAATATTGCAAATAACAAAGCCTTTTCAACCTTTTTTTTTTTTTTTTAATTAGAAATACTTTTAATACTGGAACCCACCATTGTTTTGACCCATTAATTTCCCTTAATTAATATATTCGCCTTCCTTTTCACAAGTGTTTCATCATTTCACATGAGTCCTTTTTACTAAAATAAATTTTTTTTCCCTATTTTTACAGCTTTTCTTGTCTACAATCTCCACTATTTTCTTCAAGATATTTTTGAAGTCAGTCTCCAGGAATCATTCAAATGGATATGGAGAATGCAAGAGAGTTGTTGTAATTTCACGTGAGAGTGTTGTTGTAATTTTTGTTTTGTAAAAAAAAAAAAAAAAAAAAAAAAAAAAATTTCTTCTGCATATTTGTACAAAACCTTTCTGTATAAAAGCTCTTTGAAAATTTATTTTATGGTGCTTATACTTGACTTCCCACTAGCAGAATTGCCTGTATCTGTCTGCAGCAAAACAAAATTTGTTTGTGATCCAGAATTGCCAGGACTCTGCCTGGTATCATAAGACGTATTAACAATTTATAAAATCTGTGAAACTTGCATCTCTACAAAGAAAATAAATTAAGTACAGTAATCTAATGTAATGTAAGTTAATGTAATATAATATAATATAATGTAAGTTATATTTGTATTTTTAAGCCTGGCATTTTTTCTTTTCATTTTGAAATAGGAATTTAATCTGCAGAATTTTAATGCTCACTGCTATTCGACTACTAGGCCTGACGTGTGTATGTAGTATATGTTATTTTGTATTTCATTATATTAAATTTTTATCGTGTTTTAAAAAATAAAGTTTAAATCTATGAAAGGAATTGTTATCAATTTTAATTTCATAAAATTTTTATTCAAAAAGTAATTACAAGTGTTTTGCGAGTCAGTCATTTTTGCCTGTAATGAGTTCCCAAAAAATGTGTGTGAATATTGAATGTTCAAAAATAAAATAATGTAAAAAAAAAAAAAAATTCCTTTTCTGCAAGCTTAAAGGCAAAGGTAGATTCCTTTACGTTAATGTTACAAAAGTAAAGAAATATTACGTATGCATTAACACATACAGGGCTGCCACTGGGTCACTTTTTCAACTATTTGTTACTTTTTTCACTTTAGGTCACTCAATGTCACTTTTTCAGCAAAATTAAAATGAGATTTTTTTTTTAGTATTTGTAGAAGTTTTATTGGTGTGTTACTACACTTAAAATATATTTGCCATTGTCACATCGTAGTGGTGATAGTGAGAAGAGATTCCCACTTTGAGGAAAAAAAATTGTTACTGCTGATAAGGCATCCATATCATTGAGTATCGATGCCTTAAACAATTGTGTTGATAAACCTGAGTTATTGCCTGTCACACATCAACTTTAGTCATCAACCAGATTTGCCAATACATCTTACAAAATCATGTATTTGGAAAAGAAAAGATTAGAGGAAGATTCACTTTTGGGAAAGAAAAGAAATTAAAATTAGAAAAAGCTGAAAGAAGTAGAAAAAAGGAACTGGCAGTTGCCGAGATGGAAAAAGAGTTTAACATATAAGAAGACTCTCTTCTTATCATCCTTGAAGGCCAAAGTCAATGTTATTCTATGGAGAATTTTACCCCATTATAACTAAATACATATATTTAAATTCCGTTTTCACATTCAGAAAAATAGCAACTGTTAAACAGGTTATCGCTGTCTAAAAATCAATTTTTTTAATATTTTATTTTGAAGTTGTAAAATGCACATTTTCACAATGTGAAATTTTGCATTTTTTAGCATAAAAATGAAATCTTAAAAATTAAGAAAATCAATTTTTAAAAAGCAATAATCTGTTTAAATTTGTGAATTTTCTGAATATGAAAACGGAATTTTAATATAGGTATTAGTTAATGAGTTATAATGGGGCCAAATTCCCCATAGAATAACATTGGCTTCGGGTTTTGGAGATGATAGCTAGAGAATTCTCTTAAAAGAAGTTGAAGATAATAAACACAAATTAAATCAGAATTTATTGGATCTCGGACAAAATTGAAAAAAAGCTTTAGAGAAAAGCAATTTAGAAGAGGCAAAAATTGCTCGAGCTATGCTGGAATGGGTAAAAATTGTAAATGAAAAAGAGGTTTCGTGACAAACAAGTTAACTCATGCAAACTAATTTAAAGAAAAAATCGAGCTTAATCACAATATTCTTTAAAAAGAAAGACGAAATTAATCAAATATTGTAAATCTTGTTCTTATAACATTGTTCATTGGCAATAATTTATAATCAAGATACAATAATCAATACAAGTGTATGAAGTTTGGAGAATCCTCAAGCACCTATTAAATAATGGTCAACAGTTTTCAAAATATAATTTGCATATTTTGTTTAAACATTAATATATAAAATCTTTCCCTGGCATGAGGCCATCTCATGAAAAAAATAAAAAACTTTGCAAATTACAGTGATAAGGAAAATTTTGTTGCTCTTGTTTGTTCAGAATTTATGGATATTATAAATCAGCTGGAATTAAAACAGATTGTCACAGTCTGAGTGTAAGTATTAAAACTTTTTATGAGTCATTTCACAATTTCCTCAGCATTGATAATTTTAGGTCACTTAAAAAAAAAAAAAAAAAAAAAAAAAAAAAAAAATTGGTAACTATTTGGTCACTTTTTAAAAAAATTTGGTCACTATATAGAAATTTTTGTCACTTTTTCAACTATTTTCACATCTTTGATTAAGATATACAATTTGGGGATAAAACTTGCAACTTAGCAATGAAATTTGTGATTTGGCAGCAAAATTTGATAGTTGATGATGAAATTCGTTATCTGATGACAAAATTTGGCAAGCTTGGCAATGGAGAATGGCAGCTTTGGCGTCATTATATTTTATTCCCACGCGAAAACCTCATATCTCTTCACAGACCAATATCTTGTTTCCGTAAGATAAAAAGTCAAAGGAAGCTGCAACGTATTACTCTCAATTTCAATTGTAAATTTTAAATTCTTGCCTAAACCGGCATTCTAAACTATTCACCACAAATGATATTTTTATTAAGACTAATGTATTATTTTAATTATATATTTTTAAATGATTAATTAAAGCTGTTACCATGGTATTTATATTTTCAGTGATCTTTTTTATCACCGTTGACACATGATGTAAGCATCAGATTATAAATTTAAGCAGTTAAAGCTATAGAAAAAGTCGGCTTCATCACAATTGACGTAAAATCACTTTTTAACTTGTAACTTTTAAGCAATTGAAGCTGTCAAAAAAGTTTAAATACAAAAATTGTTTTTTTAGGGTAAAGCGACAATTCGCCTGATTTGAAGTTTTTTCCTATTTTCGATATTAAAGAAATTATGGACAAATAAAAATTTCCACTCCCTTTGAGCTTGATGCCCCATCTATGAACTTGACCGAGATTCTTACTGTCCTGAGAATATATCCTGAGCTGGTTAAATTTAAATAAAAATTACTCTAGTTATCGTGTTCACAACTTAACATGGGAAAAATCATTACATATATAAACTTTTGAACGAAGGGTGGTTTTGGGTTCTAGGGCTCATGATCGGTGAAGATAGGAAGAAATTTTTCAGAAGTCGTGTCATGAGAACCATTGCAATAGGTAGATTCCCTATAAGAAATCTACCTAAAAATCCTGGTATGCCGATAAAGTAATCTGCAAAATGTCTCAGGCTTTTTCATTTTGGAAATTTGGCAAGTCTGCTTTTGACAATCACAGAGATTTGATTCTTAACATTTCCTGTTCTTTTCAACAGCATTTTATACCGCCTGGCATCTGCAAAAGTTGGATCCTATTGATTACAGGCAGTTAAATGAGTGATTACCTCTATGGTTTCGCTTCTCAATGCATAAGCGTTGGTGCCAACTGCTCAACAGGTGATGCTGCTATATGTCAATTTCCACAATTTTAGGGGAAGCTATATCTCAGGTTCTATTGTGTATAATCAAACAAAACTCGATATGTGAGAAGGCCATTATGAGATATTATGCTGATTCAATTTGAATACTTATGGACCTACAGGTTATGCTGCTATACAGCAATTTCTGCAATTTAAGGCTCTCTGTCAGTGAGCTTCAAGGTCATCCAAATCCCGTATTAATCTATTGTAAAATAATCCCCATTATTACTCATTACGTAATGCATATTTTCAAATTCTGTTTTCGCATTCTGAAAATTCATGGCCGTTAAGAGTTCCTCCATGTTTCAAAAATTGATTTTTTAAATTTTTTAAATTTGTTTTTAAGCTGTAAAAGTCGAAATTTTACTTGATCTCCTTTATCGCCCTCAAATAATTAACAAGTTGTTTTATCAATAATATAATTCATGCTAAACCTTTTTAAATAATGTAACTTATTATTATTAATTTTCATAATATTTAAATTTTAAAAACTTATTAATAATTTTGGGGAGAAATGCAATTTTTAGCTGCAAAAACTGGATTTTCCCCCTTCCCGTCCTGCTGTAATTTATCACTGGTGGGAGGTAGAAAGCGCATTAAGGATGACAGGTCATTAGTTGTTTTCATTCTTATAAGTTGAAAGTGTGAAAATGCCCTGAAGTGAATGAATGCTTACCCATGTCAGTAGAAAAGGGACAGAAGCAATAGGGAATAAGAACTATCAGTTTGTTTTTCTGAACATATACTATTCATATGTATTTATTAGATAATTTCTTTTTTCAATATCACAAATATACTACTTTTTTTTTTTTTTTAATAATTTTTAAATAGATTTTTAAAACAAATCTAAAGATCCCCTACTCCCCATTAATTAATAAATTTTTATCCTATATATATTTACCTAATCTTTATAAATTTAAATTCTTCTGGCGGAATTGAAGGGGAAATAATAATTTTATCTTCAGCATTCTTCTGCGCATTGTAACAAGTTTCAAATGTCCAGGACACAGTTTTAACTGATTATTAAAAAAATCCTTATTATGTTCTCAATATTTTTAAAGTGAGCTAATACTAAGTGCATAAAAATATTTAAAATATTGCTCATTAGGGAAATTCGACTGTATTTCTTCTTACTAAACAATTGCATGCGGACATTAAAAATTAATTAATTAATTAATTAATTAAAAAAAAAGAAAAAGAACTTAGCTAAAGCATTTAAATTTGGTCGATGCAGAGATCTTTGTATAGAAACAACATAAAAATCCAAAGAATACAAAATATTGTTTCGGACTTATCTCTTTCACGCTACATTCGTGCCTACTTTTCCTTTTCTTTCTTTCGTTTTCTTTATTTAATTTTCTGATGATTTTAACACAAAATAATTATTCCATTCTTTTGATTTTTATGATATTTATATACAAAGTTCTTAATATCTTAAGTTCACCTCCCCCCCCCCCCCTTAAAAAAAAAAAAAAAAAAAAAAAAAAAAAGCTTTTTGCTGCAAATTCAGATTTGGCAATTTTTAAGGTCTCTTCTTTTCTTTTCTTTTTTTCTTTCTTTCTTTTTTTTAATAACGAAATTTTCAGTTGAAGATAACCGAAAATTTAAATTAAAAAAATCAATTTAATTAGCTAGGTATGTCATACTCTTACCCATAAGGTAGAGAAAGAATTGTTTTTGGGTCAAATTTTCGAACGCGAGATTTTGTTAGATTTACACCTGAATACGAAAATCATGTTTTTAGCAAATGGTCTGTGTGTGTGTCTGTGTGTCTGTGTAGGTGTCTGTCTGTTATCAGCATATCTCAAGAACAAATAGTAGCAGACATTCCAAACATGGTATTCTAAATGTGTATCATATATAGATGCTACAGTAAGCTTTTCGTTAAGATCAAGCAAATGGTTCGTGTACAGGGACAATCAAGAGAATTCTAATACATTACGTCTATGGGGGAAATTGCAGGTAAGTAGAGTTTAACGTCTATAGACTGCACTAAACCAAATGAAACGAATATATATTTTTTGTAATAGAGATAGTTAACTGGGATTTTTTTTTTGTGTATGTAGGAGCCTCGCCTCCCCCCCTGGGGGGGAGTCCCCCCTCGAGGGGAGTAAATTTTCATGATGGGTATCTTTCAAAAGAGCTCGCCAATACCTTTAAAACGAATGGCTGAACCATTGATCTGCGATAATTTAAAACAAAGTTATCGATTTTTTTTACTTCTAACGAAAAAAAAAAAAAAATCGTAATTTTTTTTTTTTTTTTTTTTTTTTTTTTTTTGAGAATAAAATGGACTTTTTTTGGACATTTGGTGTTACACTACTTCTCTAATATGGAAATCGTCTGCATTATCATAAAAGATAAATTTTTTAAATAATAATTTTAATAAATTATTTTTTAAAAACAGAGCCTATCAATTTTCCTGAACTAACCAACTATATCATTGGAAAGGACGTCTAATAGAGTGTTTATACAGCAACTTTGAAGAGAATCGTTAGAGCCGTTTTTGACATACGGCTTACGGCTTCACTTCCGATTTCCGATGCCCCACTTCTGTTTTTCCATTTTTCACCAATATTTGGAAAATTCGTTTGTACACCAGACCTATTTCAATTCTAAAGTTTTGTAGTTCTATCTTTATTAGTTTCCGAGATATAATAACTGGAAGATTACACACACGCATACACACTGACCAATTGCCAAAAACCACTCTTTTCGACCCATGAGACTTTCAAACACGTAAATCAGGTGAAATCTCGATATCTAAGTTTTGGACCGAATACAATACTTCCATTACCTACGGTAGTTGGGTAATAGAAGTAAAAGAGCTGCTGTAGGTTCTAGGCTTGAGGGAGAGTGCCATCCATTCGAGGGGGGGTCTTTCTAAGGGATCCTAGCCCGTATATATGCAAGTTTCGGAGGAAACTACGGAAAACTCCGAACGGCTAGGCCGACGAGCGCGACCTGGGTCAAATGAAGAGGAACCCTAACAACCGAAATATATTGTAAAGTGCCTTTTTCACCGGTGCCCTTTCTTTCACGTATATCTGTTTTTTTTTTGTTGTTGTTGTTGTTTGTTTCAGATATATAGGATTATGTGAAATCACGTTTAACGCATGCGAAATCACGTTTCGCCCCCTCCCCCCTTGGGGACCGAATTTCAAAAATGTAATTTGAAAGTCATTCTTTAAATTCATTATTTGATATTTAAAATTTTGCGATTTGAAAAAGTGCCTTTTTCTCCGGTGCCCTTTCTTCCGGATGCCCTTTTTACCGATGCCCTGTTTTTCGGGATCCCATTTAAAAGTTATACCCTCATAAATACATATATATATACCTAATTATAATATTTAACCATTTTTTAAAAGTTATTTTTCATTCTGCTTCTTTACGCTTTAAATATATCTAGAATGACTCCATTGTCCATTTAACATTCCAAACATCAAGTAATTAATGGTTAAATAAATATAGTAAAAAAAATCGTTAAATAAACAAAAGGAAAATTATAAGTTTTTTTTTGTTTGTTTGTTTGTTCATATAGTATGTTGTTTTATTTTACGCTATAGCCCTTCAAATGATTATAGCCCATAGATCATAATAATAAAGAATATTTCGTTGTGTCCCTGTAAAAATATATAAGTATTAGATTCACCAAAATCAATACAGCTTCTGCGACAGTGTTTTTTAAAATGTATATAAATTTTCAGTGCAATCAGATAAAGCATTTAGATGCTAGCACATTTTAAATAATTTGAGCCCGTAAGCCGTAATAATAATTTTTTTTGTTCTGTTTCTGTAAAAAAATCTATAATATATTCCCCAAAATCTATACAGTTTCTGTGACGATTATTTGTACAGTGAAACCGGTCAAGTTGGACACCACTCTAAGTTGGACACTTTTTATCGGAACGGAATGTAGCCATAGGATTAACATTATGTCCTATGTCCAACCTCTATAAGTTGGACATCCCTCTAACTTGGAAGTTGGACATACAAATATTATCCTAAGTTGAACACTTTTACGCAATGAGACTGGAAAAAAATATATGAAACTTGCATTTTCTCACCGTTTTTAGAAATTTTACTTATCCCTTGTAGAAATAACTGTAAATATCCAAAAAGCAATGTTTCTTGTCGCGCTATATTCACCTATGTATATTCATCTTATAAAAAAATATTTATTTTGTTCAACTGAAAAATTCACAAATTACTGAATTTTAGCGCTTAATGAAATAGTCTTTCTTTTTATTGATTTGCATGAATTGTTTTTGTTCTTTTCTCCAGGAAATATCCAGTAGAGAGCCTACAAGTATGTTTTAACTTAGACTGTTTTAAAATGAGCATTAGACAATACATTTCGGTAGTTAGAGTTCCTCTACGTTTGTTCCTTTTATTTTTTCTACAAAGTTTTACTTGAGTGTATAATTGCACTAAACATAATATGTGAGAGATCTATCTATAGCGAAAAAAGATGCTGATTCAATTTGGGTGCATATCAATCGACAGGTGTCGCTGCTAGGCTGCAGTTTTCCCCTTTCACAGGAAAACTATATCACAGTTTCCAGAGCGAATAAATTCACCAAACTTCATAAGCTATTAATATTATTAAAATGAATGTTATCTTAATTTGGGTGTATATCAGTAGACAAAGTGGTACTACTTTTAATCACATTCTCCGATTTTCCATATGACTATCACAGCGTCTATTGAATAAAATTGCTGCAAAATTTTTATTGTGAGAAGTTATATTGATTAAATTTTCGTGCATATTAACTGGTGGATGGCGCTGTTATATAAAAAATTATAAAAGAAAGTGTTATTATGGCCACAATATACCAGTTTAAATTTAGATTAGAAATTAGCAAATTATTCATTTTTTCTATATAAGTTATGAGTACACTTAATTATGTTATATTTAGATGTGATTAAATGTTAAAAGGCATGCATAGATGCAGTTTAATTAAATCGAAAAATGCAAGCACCCCTATAGTTGGACACGTTTTCCTGGAACCGTAGGCGTCCAACTTAGAGAGGTTTTACTGTAATATGTATATAAATTTTCAGTTCATTCAGATAAGGCATTTACTCATTATATATATTTTTTTGTATTTTTATTTAAATAATTAATTTTGCTTTGCTTATTTAATTTTTACAAAGCATTTATAATATTGAAATAAACATTCTTTCTTTTTTTTTTTTTTTTTTTTTTTTAATAAATGCTTTTTTCATAAATGCAATATCTGTCAAAAATTATGATATATTACCTATTAATTTGCTTTCTTATTCTAGAACGATTTTTAAATACTTTTTTATTGAATATTGTAATCAATTAATATATGTATTAGTGTTCGCTGTAAAAGTTTTAATATTGCGCCTGAAGTAATAAAGCAGAGGAGGGAGCCCTATAAATTTTCTCTCACACAGGCGTCCCCAGCTTACTTGTTACGGCACTAACTAACAATATATATTACGTATAATATATTTATCTTATTTAGTTTATTATAGAATAAAGAAAAAAATATCGAGGCATTCATTCAAAAGTTATACCTTTCTAAATATATATACACCTAAATATACTTTTAAACAACATATTCTTTTTTATTCCATTTTATTTCTCACAATTTATCTCAAAAATTGCTCAAGAATATTTATAATAAAACGTATTTATAAAGATACACAGAAGATCAAATAAAGCAACGCTATACTGTAGACATATTTAAAGTGAATATAGGATTTAAATCTCTTCGAAAAAAGCTATTTATTATGAACATGTATTAATATAATGTAATTTCAGTTGTAGATAGATACATACATCTAAAATGTTAGTAATGATTAAAAAATATGAACAATAAACCTGGGAGGAAGGATATATTACTCCGAGCAATAAACATAAAATAAGAAATTACCTTATTCTACAGAAACTAACATATTTCAGTCCCTTATCCTCTAGCAGTAGAAGGGACCCCCCCCCCACCTTCTTGTCTTCCAGTAACGCCTACTCGACAATAAATTCCGAATGTTGACAGCTTTAACAAAGAATGAACTTTAACGGAAATTGGACTAATGACTTAAGTGAAGGGGGTGAAAATATAAAAGGTATCCCACAGAAGCGAAAGCTGAATCGTAGAACTTGAAAAAAAATTGACTGACAAGTAGCCTTAAGGGAAGGCTATATCTGAGGAACTACTCTGCACAGAATTGCATATAAATTCATATGTAGGTGCATCTTGACATAAATCAATACCTGTCAACTTGTGGTGTCAACCGCCCTACAGGTGGCGATGCTATATTGCATTTTTCCACGATATTGGGAAGGCTATATGTCAACTTCTAGGGCATATAACTGTACGAAACCTGATATATGGACCATTATAAAAACACATTTAAGATGCTATTTATAAACAATAAAACTGTCTTTCTTTGGATATTTAAAGTTAGTTTTCTCTAAGATGAAAATCGTTTGCATTTATCCTGTTAGATAATTTAATAATTTTAATAAATTATTTGCATTTAGTGAATTAATATAGGAAAATATAGAAGAAAGTTTTGTGGTGGCCACAATGTACTAGTTTTTCTTTAGTCATGCCTGTATAGGCATCCAGTTCATTATTTTCCTTTAAGTAATTAATTTTATAAATGATAGCATCCAGGGAATCAGTTCTGCCTTTAACGTTGCAAATACATTAGAAAAGATTTTTGTTGTGTTTTATAGGGATAATATTATATTTGGCAGCTCCTTTATTACATGGATGGGGATAATAAACTTAGATTTTTCATTTTGGGTGTTTGAGATAGGGTTAAATTGCTTTAAATGCTTTTAATGTAATTTTCAAATTAAACTTTTTTTTATAACAGGCTGTTTCAGATATTTCAATAATTTTATTTAATTCAATTTCAAGTTACCATTTATTAGAACAAATTAAAATCGCTCTATTGGTTACAATTGGATAGTGGCATTTTTTTTCCCCATAAGGGGTTTTTACGTCTGCTATTAATGATTTAAATTCTATTTGTGGATTTTCTATAAACAGAAGTTTCGATTTCATTAGAAGGGGCTCTGTTAATAGTGACCATCTAAGTAATTAATTTAATAATATGTTTAGTTTTGGTTTCACAGGTGAAATTGGATGAGGTTGTCAATTTTATTCAATTTGTTTAATATAGGATCGATATTTTCAATATGAATAACAGCGAAAACATCACCAACATAATCAGAAACAATATTTAATAAGTTTATTATATTTTTCAGAAATGATTTCCTCATTTAATCTTAATTCAGTGACAAACCCTAAAATGGGGGGATCCCATCGGGGACATCTTTGAGTTGTTTGTAGTATTTCCCATTAAACTGAAAATAATTCTCTTTAAGGATTAGGTTATTAGTAGAAATAAGGTTCAAGAGAATGTGTTGCGCTTTTCCTTCTATTAATTATACGGGGAAACTGGGGAGCCTTGGCTACGTTTTCAGAAAAACATTTTTATAAAACTTTAAAAATTAAAAAATATAAAGCTCCGAATATAATTATTATAAAACAAAACCTTACTTCAGCTTTACTGATGTAACCTTTAATTTGGCGAAGTACTTTCAATCAGGGGGCCCCCCCTTATCTTCAGCGCCGGTTACTCCATGCTGTGTATCTGTGAAGATTTCTTTCTGATGTTTGACTTTTCTTCTCTCCCTCAGGAGGTGGCGCCAGGTAGCATCTATAGCTGTTGTTGATTGGTCTAGGTTGCATGCATTAGGTTGATCGATTATTTCTATTGTTTCGCGAAAAAGAGCGTAATTGTAGTTGTTGTAGTTAACAATTTTTTCTGTGTTTTTAAAATCTATTTCAATGTTTTCATTTCTGTAGATTTGCGCTCACGCGGTGCTGTATCTTCCAAATTTAATGTCATTAATATGTTCTCTGATGCATGTATTGATTTTCCTTTTTGTCATTCCTATGTAACAACCATCGCTATTGTTTTGATGTTTAAAGGGAATTTTGTATATACTGGCAGATTCGAGGGGGGGGGGGATTTTGATCTTTGTCGTTTCTAATGATTTGATAAATATTCAGATTTGATTTGATTGGAATGTTTATATTTAATTTACTGGCAATATTTTTAATTTTTACGGCGGCCCAGCGATCGTATGGTTAATTAAAGGTTACATCAGTAAAGCTGAAGTAAGGTTTTGTTTTATAATAATTACATTTTTAAAAATTTTATTTTAATACTAAAAAATTCATTTGTTAGTACATACTAAAAGAAATTTTTCTGGCAATAAGGATATAATTGTGGTAATATAAGTAATGCATGTTTTCTTCTCTAAATGTATTGATTTTTAAAACTAATTGACTTCTCAAAAATTATTGATTGAATGTGCCAAGCCTTCCTCTATAAGTGAGACTCGGCCCTTCGTGGGGGAGGCTTGACCCATGCAATAATGTATAATTTTAAGGTGCAGAATAATAATCTTTTTTAGTCATTTTGAAAGCACTAAGTGCACACATTTTTAATATTATAACTATACACTCTGAAATCACTTGAAGATTATGTATACGAGTATTATATTTGAGTACATTTCATGAATAGTACTTTTGCTGTAATAAAAATTAGAAAATAACTAATTTAATTATAAAATTGTCCTTACAAATCAAGTCAATAGGCCTTTTTATTTATGTTAAGTACATTTTATTAAGTTTGTACGTACATTAAATGCACTAAATGCCTTATTTTAACGGCATGAACTGGAAAAAATAAAAATAAAACTTTCACAGCGACTCAAGACATGGCAATTTAATCCTATCTGCACAACAAATAGATAAGTCTGCCTTTTCAGGATATATAAAATGACATGTTTATTCACATCATCAAAAGAAGGTGACTTCATATTCATCATTTACAATTTCACGTGTCATCCAAGCAACAAAATAACACGAGTATTTCTTTGTTGGTCACCATTAATTCAAGGTCAGCATTATAAATTTTTATTTTCATGTATATCTCTTTCAGAGATAACTCCTGATGTTTATACATAAAAGTCCACGCCACCCATCATGAGAAGCTATTATACATTAAATCCATTTGCGTGAGATTGGTTGATTGTGTGCAGTTGTAAACTCCCTAGTATTCTTTGGAGATAATCCACAATGCAGATTGGATCCCATTATTAGATATTCAGTCAAAAGCTTTTCTTCCTCATCTGTAAACAATTGCCTAGTTTTGTAATTAGGGTGCATATCTTCTCTGTTTTTACACAACTTGTATTTTTTTTACATACTTCTCAAGAGTGGTTTGTGCAATACTGTATCAACAGCTGTGCTATGAACACTAAAACCTTCATCAGTAACTTTCTTCACTGCTGCCTTCATAACTTCTGCGGGATGTGTAGGTTTTCAAAATTATTTAACTAAGGCAGTCTTGGCCCAGAGGCCATTCTTCTCTTACAGAGAATGGGCCAAGCCTCCCCAACTAGCCATTTTGTAAAGAATGGTACATGGTGATTTTAAGTCTATTGCATTGCACAAACTTTATAATTTAAATAAAACCTTAATATAAGAGTATTTATAAAATCCCACTTATTTAAACTTAATTCAATTAATTTAAATAGGCTTTTAAATTATAGTTAATTAATTATTAAACCTTTTTAATACTTTTTTTATTATGGAGACATAGCAGCTTTTGGTAGCAGATCCACCCCGTCCTCAGCAACCTCCTTTGTGGCTTGCAGTGACACCAAGTGCTGTTCTTTGATTTCTTTCTCTCGTTCTTCCAAGAGGTGGCACCAAACCTGCGCGTGATTTGTGCCCATTACAAGAATCACTGTTACTAATAATTTCGACTGTTTCACGGTAAAATGCGTGTTCAGAGTTATTGAAATTTGCAATTTTCTTAGCTTTAATAAATTTTATATCAGTGTTGTTGTTTAGTGAACTTAGGTTAAAGCAGTAGTTATTTTTCCATATTTTATATCGTTCATGTGTTCCTTGACTCTAGTGCCGATTTTCTTTTAGAAACCCCGATATAGCAACCGGTACTGCGGTTGGAACAGTTAAATGGAATCTAGTAAATGCCTGCAGTTTCAAGAGGGGGAATGGGATCTTTATTGCTATGAATTAATTGATAAATGCTGAGGTTAGTTTGAATGGGGATATATTTAAGTTATGTTTTTTATCAGTGTTTTTTATTTTAATTGAGGCTCCTTGATCGTAGGGGATTGAAAAAGTAAATTTTGGGGGAGCTTTCTGATGGTTAGGAATAAAGTTAATATTGCGGATTCTTTTTCTATACAATTTGTCGACTAAGTTTTTATGGTAACCTGCTTTTAAAGTTAGATTTTTGATATACTTAATTTCATTTTTTAAATTGTTAGGATTATTGACTTTAAAATAGCGCGGTTTATGTAGGATTGCATTGCGTTAGTTTTATATTTATATGGTGTTCGACTATGCTAATAATTTCTTCACTAGAGATGGATTTACGGTAAACTGTGGTGTTTATGCTATTTTCAGAGCATTTTATTTTAACATCTAGGTAATTTATTTCATTATTATTTTCAGTTTCGTATGTAAATTTTATATTGCTCTCCAATTGGTTAAGAGTGTTAAGAATTTCGTCTACTTTTTCATTTTTATGGATGGCCGCGAAAATGTCATCAACCTATCTCGTCTAAAAACTATTTTGTTTTTGAGGGTTTTAAAAATGGTTTTTTCAAGGAGTCTTAATTTATATTCAGCAGCAAAACCCGATACAGGGGATCCCATTGGGATCTCTTTATTTTGTTTAAATATTTTACTGTTAAGCTTTCGCAAAGGATTAGATTACTAGTAGGAATTAACATGTTAGCAATTTGATGTTAATAATTTTCTTTAAGGGAATTATTGATAATTTTGGATATTTCGTTAATGTTGATTGAAGGGTAAATTAATTTATTTTTTTATAACCATCCATACGTACAGTAGACTCTCATATAACGCGGGGATGCGTTCCACGTAATAGGTGATTGCGTTATATGGGACATACATTGAGCAGACAATTTCAATCTGTAATGAGAATAAAAGCGTTGGGTGTTGGTATAGTAACGGGGCAATCCTTATCTACAGTGAAAAAGTAAAGCTTGAATATAGAAAAGAAATCGTCACGAGATAACTTCACAGCATTGTTGGAGAAACTATAAAGTATTTTTCGAAAAAGATAGATTTGATATGATAAAAGTTGTAACGGATAAATGAAAAGATATTTGTATGCATTTTAATGACATTTTCACTAGAAAAAAATGTATTCTTGCTATGCTAACTGAAATAAATAAAATATCTGAGAAGTTGAGAAAAAAATGTGTAGTGCTAGAAGATGAAATAAAAATTTTGGCTAAATTGAAATCTGAGGGGGAAAGTGGATACCTTTTAATTTTTGCTGACATAAGCAAAATAAAAAAAGGATTCTGCAGGAAAATAAAATTTATTTTTAATAAACAAAAGTACTTCTTCTACATTCATATGTTCTTTGAAATGTTTTCTTCTTTCATTTTGATTTTTTCGCTTTTCTAAAGCCTTTTTCTTTACTCTTTGCTGAATAATTTCCCTTTTCTTATTATTTCTTTTTTCCTCTGCAATTTTTCTAGTTCCTTCCCTGTTCCTTCTTTTTATTGTTAATTTCTGATCATACTTATTTCGTGTTTTTTATAACAGTTTTCATATAAATTATGATAAATTTGACATTTTTCGAATTGATGACTCTTGGAATAATAACGCCTGATGCTCTCTTTTCTTGTATTTCGAGGAATCGCCGGTCGCTTTAGAATTTTTTTTTTAAATCATAGAACTGAACTGCCTGATCAGGGAGGGCTTGGATTGGGGTGTCTCTTTACGGTCATTTTTTGCACATTTAGGATCTTTAGACCAGAACTTGTGGCTTTAATTGCATTCCGAATCCCTATGTATATCCATGCCTGAATTGAGATTCGAACTTGACACTTAGCAACTGAAGTCTGATCCTTGAGATGTGAGCAATACTTCCTGCTTTTTGTCGGGTTATTATTTGGTAGTTTTTGTACTACTTGCACTGCAGTATTTTCTTCAATCAAGGTTTGAAAAAAAAAAAAAAAAATTGAAAATGTAGGCCTCAACCTATGTGTGATTAGTAAAAGTGGTGGAAACTTATGAAAACTACTTTTTAAGTAACATGTATTGAAAAGTTAATATTGTTATTATGCAAAGAAACCTAAAAAAGGAAACCTGCTCTAACCTATGTAAATTCAATAATTTTTACATTGACCCCAACCTATGTGGGGAAAAAAAATTATTACAGGTTTAGAATCAGCAGGCCAAAATATGATATGTGGTAAATTTGTACGTGTGAATACCCAAAAATAAGCTAAGTTCCCAATTTACGTGGGAAAAAGAAATATGTTAACTAAAACTGAAAGACCTTAATTATATATTATGGATATATTATATTCTTAATTAATTATAAGTATGTACCTATTGTTATAATTGGACTCAACCTATGTGAGAAAATTCAAAAGCCTCGTGACTACAAATGTTACTGTTGTTCCACCCAAGATCTTATTTTCACTTTAATGAGTGCTTAGTAGGTAATGTGCAGATTATCTACGTAATTCGAGAAATGAAACAATTTTCTGCACTTTAACGGATCACCCTAGTTAATGTGCAGATTATCTAGCTAATCTGCAGATTAACTGATTTCTGTGCTTTAGCAGTAACCTATATATAAATGCATGTAACAGTAAAATTAAAAAAAAAAAACCTAAGCAACTACTTTCTGTGAAAAAATTTATTTCACAATTTAGAAAAATTATATGTGCAAAACTTATTTAATTTATGTCCTTTACGTTTGAGTTAATAAGTTTTATATTATAACAGGGTGGCTACTAGTCAAGGAATCGTGGAAACGTCATGGAATAATCAGGGAATTTTGACAAATTTTGTGGAAATAGGCCATATTTGTAAGCTCGTTATTGTAAATTGCTAAATTAGTCACTAATTTTATGAATTTGTTTGGGAAACAAACATCGTAAGTCAGGAAAAAGTCAAGGAAAATTCTGAAAAATAGTTAGGGAAAAGTCAGGGAATTTGGACCCTGTATGAAAAAATAAATCAATAATAAAATGTTGTTTTAAATTTTTGAAGTTCAATTAACTTTAAATTAAACTTTTATTTTATCTTTGTAATTAATTTCATTTTAAGTGAAAATCTGAAGAGTCCAGCATCAGGTCTGTTAAACCGATTTTACCCGAGCCTGACCTGCAATCAGGTTTGTGTCAGGTTGACTAAATTTTTTCTCTTGCTTGTTAGGTTCGGTTCAGGTTGATTGATTTATTTTTCTTATGGGTCAGGTTGACTGAATTCTTTTCCTGGGAGCTGGGTTGACTGGTTTATTTTTCTTGTAGGTCTGGTTCGGATTAGGTTGACTGAATTTTTTCCCCTGCGGGTTAGGTTAAGTTTTCAACAAATCGGGTCGACTTGAAAACAAACGGTCGATCTTTAAAAATTTATCATAATAAACAGAAATTTGTTCGATATAATTATAGACATACTACATATTCCCATGATTAAATATGCATATACACAAATTATTAGATGCATATCGTAGAAAGTTAATAAACAAAGAAAAATCATATATGTACTTAAAACATATTAACTTAAAGCATATTTTTGTATTCTTGAAGTACACAACACACATAAATGGTTAAAAATTATTAATCCATTTTTCAGATTTTTAAATTTTTAACTTAGTGTATCACTAATTCCATTAAAAAAAAAATTAAAATGATTAAATAATTGTGTGACAATGAAAATTTATTTTATTTTATAACTTAAAAAAGTTTTGCATGATTTTCAGATGAATCATTAAATTTTATTTAGTTTTTGGGTTTCAGATATAAAGAAATCAGGTTCAGGTCGATGAAAAAAAAATTTTTTTTCTCGGTTTGATTCTAATCTAAATTCTTTGTATCAATGCTGCCGAGAGATGAACATTCCATAAGAATGCACACACAATGTAAAATTAATCGTTGCATGATGATTTCACTAGTTTTTGGTGTTTTGTATAAGGAAAGGTAGGGGCAGTTATGAAACAGAAAGGCTCATTTTTTAACAGTAAAAGCTTTTTGTATGTTTATGTTAAAGAAAAATAATATGAACTGCATTTATTTTTAAATATTTAACACTTTATATTTTCTAAGATATTATAACTATTTAAAAAACCCTTTTTTTATGTATAAAAATTCAATTTTTCTGGAAAAAACTGGGTTTTTTCCACTGCCTCAAAATTTCTGGAAATTTTACATCTCTACCTGCTTGCTGTTTAACCATGGTAAACCACATGGGACTAACCTGATCAACATTTAAATATTTTATGCTTTCTGTTGGACTGGATACTATTATATGAATTATATTTTATTATTTTATCTTGTTTTTTTTTTTTTTTTTTCAATTCTTTATTATTGATTTTAACTATGGCTTCTAATAGTTGTGATTCAGTGAAAAAGATTGTTGAAAAACATAAGTATTTGCTGAAAGAGAAAATTAGAATGGTTGTAGCAAATGACAAGCCTATTTTTAAAACAAAAGTGAATGTAGTAGGATTTTTTTTTTTTTTTTTTTTTTTTTAAGTAATTGTTTAGAGAGAGAAATGCTTTTTGAAATTTTGAAAGTATGTGGGTTATTGAAAGATAGTATGATTTGTGATAAATGTGAGAGTGATATGGTTTAAAAAAAAAAAAAATAAAAAAAATAATAATAATGTAATTGACGGTTTAGCATGGAGATGTTTTGTCATTTGTATTTCATTGTTTGCATTATTATAGATATGTATTATTGATAGTTTCTCCTCCAAAATGAGGTAGGTTAATTTTAAATTTTGCTTTATTAATATTTAAAAAAAAAAAAAAAAAAAAAAAAAAAACTTAATTTATTTCTATGCAGTTCTAAACAGACACTATTTTGAAAGATGCATTTGATTTGTTTATGTTTCGAATCCATTACAACCATTTCCGAAAATGGTATTTCGCCATGGTCGCCAAATAAAATCATCAGAATCTTGGACCATTGTCGTAGTTTTCCCATACATATAATGAATAAATATAATGAAAAAATAAATTAATTAATCAATAACATGTTTCTTATTTTGAATATTTTATTTTGATTTATTAATTCTAATTAATCAAATATTCTAATAGGCCTCTTAAGAGTACAGTGCCCTGTAAGAAGGCTAATAACCTTCCTCAAACCATTTCTTTTAGCCCTTTTGCTTGCTTTTGACCATCTTCCATCTAAACTATCCCATTTGCCTATAATGCTTCCTACCAAGGAATTTTGAAAATTGAAGCCCTGAAAATGAAATACCCAGCATGGGCTGAGGGTCACAAAAGAGTGTGCTGGAACCACACCTTTTTAATTCATCAGCCAACTCATTACTAGGAATGCCCATATGACCAGGCACCCAGTGAATACTAGGAGGAAAGGTCACAATGTACCTTGTAGCACTCCCACGTGAGAAGAGAAGTGAACCTATACCTCACTAACGAAAGAAGAGCCACCTGCATTGGCATATCCAAGATTTTATTTCGTGGAGGGCTGAATTAAGTTTGATAATGTTTCATAGTGTACAGAAATCAAGCATATTGCTCTTAATCTTTATTTTTTAAAACTTCCTACAAAGTTTCAGTAGGGGCCCAGCTCCCATCAGCTCCCCTCTGGATACGCTACTGGCCACCTGACTGTTTGAACAGATACAGATGGTTAAAAATTATAACTGTCTGAGCACACCTTACAGCATAAAATTATAGCAAAGATTTCAGCTCTGGAGACTGTGGCAAACTATCCAAGAGGGAAAGCAAGTGAAGTTTCATCCCTGGGGCAGTAAATACCTGCCCTAGATTAAAAATTAACTCTAGTTGGTTAGTTATGGGGATTAAAGCTGATTGACTGCTCTAGGGTCCTAGGCCTGAGGAGAGTACCCTCAGTGGGAGTCTTTCTAAAGGGTCCTAGCCTGTATTTATGCAAGTTTTGGAGAAAACCGCGGAAAACTCTGAACGGCTTGCCCGACGAGCACGACCTGGGATCGAACCCAGCACCTCACATCTACCAGCTTTGAGTGCAGAACCGCTCGGCCTGCTGGTAGGCAAAAATTAAGTTTAGAGTTATCAGTTTTTACCATTTTACCATGGAAAATGTCATGATAGAAAAAAAATAGTCATAAGAGAAACTTTTTCTACGGTGGCAAATAGAGTATCTTTATAAACCCGATGTTTTTAGTTAATAACTTCGTTAATTAAAATGATAGAAATTTCTAAGCAGCTGAAATGCCTTCCTTGAAGTATACGGAATACACTGATATATCTCATGACGCAGAAAACCCTGCCCTGTGCAAGAAGTTGCTGTCGCAGACAAAAAAAAAAAAAAAAAAAAAAAAAGACGCCTGCAACAGAAACTTTTTTAATATATAGTGATACACTATAAAAGTTTTTAGTGTGTCAGCTGCTTTGCCTCATAATGCTGCTGCTAAATGGACTGTCTTGGCAATAGAGTCCCTGTCGTTAGCTTCAGCTACGATGGAAAACTGTGTCTTATATACCTGCCAGGGGGATAGATAGCTTGATTCTCGATTTTGTATTCTTTTATACCTCCTCTTATTTTCCTTAGGCATGGATGTTAACTTTTCTTCTACTTTTCACTCAAGATCTTCCTCTATTCTCTTTAATTTGCTTTCTATCTCTGAAAACCTTCCATTCGGCTCTTGTTCAAAATTTTCTTTCTCTTCAAAATTCTCTTTCTATCTTCAATTTCATCCATTCTATTTTCCATCATTGTTAATTTACCCTGTATCACTTCTTTCACAGTTACCAAGTCATCCCTTACTGATGAAAGTTCTTTCTTCATAGTGTCTTGATTTAATTCAACTGTTCCTTGAATAGACTTGATTTCTTCACTCAAACTTTCATTTCTTCGGCCAATCCGGTTTCCATCTTTTCCTTACTGCTTTCATTTGTTTAATTTCTTCAATCAATCCGGTTTGCATCTTTTTCTGTACTGCTTTCATTCATTTCATTTCTTCAGTCAAACTATCTCTCATCTCTTTTTGCCCCGTTTCCATACTGTCTTTTATTTCTCTTTGCCCTTCTTTCTCTTCACCCATCTGGGCAGCTAACCCTTCGACAAGTTTCTTCACTTCTTGCTCCATACCTCTAGTTACCACCATTCACAGGCAGCCCCACTCCTGACACCAGAAATTGTTGCCTATTTGGAGGTTCGCAAGTTGTCCAAAAATAAAAGGTGAATCTTGCAAAGGCTTGAAACTTTATGTATAGAAAATTTGAGAAGATAACAGGTCTATAAATTAAGTATCAACTTCACTTTCCCCACTAAATACAGCTTTCTACAGCAGATTCACAGTACAAACTGTATCAGAGCATTAACATACAGCAATCGATTGCAATCCAAAGAGGCTCAGAGCTCATGCTTCAGTAGCAATGAAAGAAAGCATTGGCGAAAACTAAACTGAGACTGACTCATTTGGCATAAAGCAACTTCTTAAATACCTGCGTAGAAAAATGTATTATTATTTTTTTTTTCATTTTGACACCAAATTAAATTTCTTAACATATTATTGTAGTACTATATTTGGAGTGGAATTTCTATCATTTTATGATCGATCAGATAAATCAAATAAAATATAAAAAATTACTGAACAGTAAATACTATGTATAGTTTGTATAGTGTTGTTTAATGTAATCGCAATTTAAATTTAAAGAATATACTTCGATTTTTTTTTTAATCGTCGATACAGTATTTCAATAAACACCCAAACTGAACTTCTGGGGTAAGGTATTGGTTGTCTCAGGCATTAGTGACATGGACTTGAAGTATTACGTGCGAAAAAGACGCTGCCGAAAGAATCGGGACCCTGAAGCAAGTTTTTAAGCGATTTCGATTGATTTTTTTAAAAGTTTTTATTTATAAAGTGAAAATAGTGATTTTTTTTTTTTTTTTTTTTTTTTTATGATTCGTTTAAATAGAGCGACCAGCGACGCGGGGAAAGCCTGCTGGTAAATACATAAATTTCCATTAAATTATTTAAGCCCAGGTCGTAATGATAAAGACGTTTTATTAATAGACCCTTATTTGTTCCCGAACATCCTATCCCCACCCATTAATTCGAAAACCGTATTGATGTTCGCAGAATTTTCCTCCATAGCTATAGGCTTGGTTGGGTTTTTTACGTCGCACTAGTGCTGCGCAGATGGGCAATTGGCGACGGTCTGGGGCACACCCCTAGAGGTGGTCCGGAGACATGCCATCACAATTTTGATCCTCCACGGAAGGGATGGCTCTCCTGCTTCGGTGACACCCAGAGGTATAATTTTTTTGATGGGAACATGGAGGACATTGCGGCCACGACAGATTTTACGTGCACCAGCCACCATTAGTGTACACGACGGTTTTTGGCCGACTCGAGTACCGAACCCGCAATCTTCCAATTACGAGGCCTGCGCTCTACCGACTGCGCTACCGCGGCCCAGCTATAGGGAATCCGTATTCTACTTCCTATCAGTATTCAATGATGCAAATATTTACTTCACTTCCCTTCTTTCTGAAGTACGTTCCATTCTATTGTACTGCTACCAGTGAACCTATTGACAATGCAATAAAATAGCTCCCTTCCGTGGAGGATCAAAATTGTGATGGCATGTTTTCGGACCACCTCTAGAGGTGAGTCTCACTCAGACCGTCGCCCATTGCGCAGCACCAGTCGACGTATAACCCAACCAACCAAGAGTCTCCGGACCACCTCTAGGGGTGAGTCCCAGACCGTCGCCAATTGCTTATCTGCGCAGCACTAGTGCGACGTAAAACCCAAACAACCAATCAAGCAATAAAATAACTTTGAAAGTGATCTTCATTGTGTTTTCGAAAGAGTTACTTATTTTTCAGAGTTGAAAGAGAACGGTGGTACTTTGAAGCGAATCTCGTAAATTCTCGTCGGCAGGTACAGTACAGTCGGTAACAAAAGTGTCCGAACACTAGCGAAAATTCCTATGTAAAAAAAATACACTTCATACGGTTTTGTTAAATAAATCCTTGTCGAATCCTGTTCTCAGTCAGTGTAAGAACACGATTCGATAAGGATTTATTTAACAAAACCATGTGAAGTGCACTTTTTTTACATAAGAATTTTTGCTAGTGTTCGGACACTTTTGTTACCGACTGTACAGTCGAGCGCTAGCAATAATTCCTATGTAAAAATATACACTTAGCCTTAATGCTGATTTGTTAAATAAATCTGTGTCGAGTCATGATCTTAGGCTGTTATTCATCAGTAACTTCAACTCCCGGTTGAACCATAGATAGTTATATAGATCTATCATCCCCATGTTATCATGCAAAGACAAAGTCGGTAACAAAAGTGTCCGAACACTAGCGAAAATTCCTATGTAAAAAAAATACACTTCATACGGTTTTGTTAAATAAATCCTTGTCGAATCCTGTTCTCAGTCAGTGTAAGAACACGATTCGACAAGGATTTATTTAACAAAACCATGTGAAGTGCACTTTTTTTACATAAGAATTTTTGCTAGTGTTCGGACACTTTTGTTACCGACTGTACAGTCGACCGCTAGCAATAATTCCTATGTAAAAATGTACACTTAATGCTGATTTGTTAAATAAATCTGTGTCGAGTCATGATCTTAGGCTGTTATTCATCAGTAACTTCAACTCCCGGTTGAACCATAGATAGTTATATAGATCTATCATCCCCATGTTATCATGCAAAGATTTTTGATGCCGAAAAATTTTTTTGGCATCAGCCTCGGCAATTGTAATAGAAATGAAACTCGGTAATTGTAATAGAATAGAATGTTGATGAATTTTCAAAATGTCGAAATATTGCGTCTTTTAAATTTTCTAATAAATTTAGGGCCGCGGTAGCCCAGTCGGTAGAGCGCCCGCCTCGTAATTGGAAGATTGCGGGTTCGGTACTCGAGCCGGCCAAAGACCGTCGTGTACACTAATGGTGGCTGGTGCACGTAAAATCTGTCGTGGCCGCAATCTCCTCCATGTTCCCATCAAAAATTATACCTCTGGGGGTCGCCGAAGCGGGAGAGCCATCCCTTCCGTGGAGGATCAAAATTGTGATGGCATGTCTCCGGACCACCTCTAGAGGTGTGTCCCAGACCGTCGTCAATTGCCCATCTGCGCAGCACTAGTGCGACGTTAAACCCAACCATCCATCCATCTAATAAATTTATGAAAAGAAATGGGATGGATGGGTTTTACGTCGCACTAGTGCTGCGCAGATGGGCGATTGGCGACGGTCTGGGACACACCCCTAGAGGTGTTCCGGAGACATGCCATCAAAATTTTGATCCTCCACGGAAGGGATGGCTCTCCCGCTTCGGTGACCCCCAGAGGTAATTTATCATAAAAGTACAGTCGGTAACAAAGGTGTCCGAACACTAGCAAAAATTCCTATGTAAAAAAAAATACACTTCATACGGTTTTGTTAAATAAATCCTTATTGAATCCTGTTTTTAGACTGACTAAGAACAGGATTCGACAAGGATTTATTTAACAAAACTATATTAAGTGTATAGGAATTTTTGCTAGCGTTCGAAGACTTTTGTTATCGACTGTAAATTATATTTGACTAAATTATGAAAAATATAATTTTTATAGTCAGTTGCTTTGTTATTATTATGAAATAAAAACGGTTTTGATTTTTAATGGAATACATTTTTAAAGTTTGATATTTTTTAAGATTTTATATTGGTAAGTAATATAGAATTTTCAAAATTCTTTTAAATATAGTTAGCAGCGGCGCAGGTAAAGAACGTTAGTTTTAGTATATAAAAAGAGTTTAAATATTAACTAAGTTAATAAATATAGTAAAAAAAGGAAAGAAAAATTAATTTGAAATTGTATCTGCAGTTTTTCATTCACCTTTAGTATAAATTATTCATAAATTTTATTTGCTAAATTATCTGTGCGTATTCATTCGGAGAAAGATGGCCATTAACTGGTTAAAATGGCCGTTTTTCTCGGAGTGAAATGGAATCACTTTTTCTCCCTCCGCGATCAATCTATGTTTTATTACTATATCTATGAGTTGAACACGAAAATTTAAAAAGGTGGGATGAAAATTTTGCCGTTTTGTTTCTGCCATCTAGTGGTATGGATGTTTTAAGATTTTTTAAGTAAAAATAATATATTATATGAAATCCTCGCAGTTAGATGGCAGAAACAGTCTGCCAAATTTTACTGGAAAGCTGTACCTTGCCTTTAGATACTTTTCAAGTTCTTGCGTTGAACCGGGAGTTGAAGTTAATGGTGAATACCGCTATTCATGGCCGTATTCACCATTAAAAACCACTCCCGGTTCAATGCAAAGTTTTGAAAAGCGTCTAAAGGCAGGGTGTAGCTTTCCAGCAAAATTTGGCACGCTGTTTCTGCCATCTAGTGTGGAGGATTTCATATAATTTTTGATCGGTTATTTTCACATAAAAAATCTGAAAACAATTATACCGCTAGATGGCAGAAACATCACGGCAATATTTGCTGAAAATTTGAACCCCGCCTTTATAGGATTTTTAAATTTTCATGTTCAACCGGGAGTTGAAGTTACTGGTGAATAACAGCCATAGTCTAAGAACATCATAGATATAGTAATAAGACATAGATTGGTCAGCGAGAGGAAAAAGTGATACCTTTTATTTCGGGAAAAGTCACTCTAATGGCTGCCTTTCCCCGAGTAAATCACACACGAATACGCACGGATAATTTAGTAAATAAAATGTATGAATAATTTATTTACTTAAGGTGAGTGAAAAACTCCAGATACAGTTTCAAATTCATTTTTCTTTTTATTCTCTTTTTCAGTACTCTCTAATGGCTGATTTTAGAACAATTTTCGGCATCAAAATTTTTTGCTCGATAACATGGAGATGACAGATCTATATATATTACTTTATCTATGAAGAACGTGATTCGACAAAGATTTATTTAACAAAATAGTATTAAGTGTACTTTCTTTTAACATAGGAATTATTGCTAGCGCTCGAATAATTTTGCTGCCGACTAAGAGATTAAGAAAATAATATTATGTGCACAAGGTGCGCATCTTTTAAATGCGAATTATTGCTAGTGCTTCAACAATTTTGCTGCCGACTGTATCGGTCATGGATCCAGAAGTTGCCATCATTTATTGTTTAACAGATGTACTTTTACTTTCATGATATGCGCGTTTTACAGATTGGCAACTCATTAAGAATCGTCTGCTGCAAGAAGTTTAATACGAAGCGGATGTAATGTGGATGATTCTTTTTAATATATATATATATATTATTTGTTTTAAAGTTTTTTTTTATAATATGTTAGTTAAGCAATGCTGTTTGCGGTTTTGTTTGTTAGTGGAAAATGAAGAACGTTATAAAAAACATGGACAGACTGAGATTATGAGAAGAATGTTTAGTAGGTAAGTTACTTGATTTAACACAATTTGATGATTGATAAAATATTCTATTTGAGCACTGTTATACGATTTTATATATACGTATAGTGAGAGAGTGTAAGAAATGTTGTAGCTTCCTTGAATACCTTCCATCGGGATTCAGCTGAATTTTGTCCGCAGAATCATATTTCAGTAAAGTTAATTTTTATATGCATTAAAAGGGATTAAACATTTATACGTACAATCGTCATAAATATTTTTTATTTACATTTTTGCATTGTTTTCACATTTTTAAATGCCGCCTCTCTCTTGTAAGGGAAAAAAGTCAGTCTTATTTACATATAGAGTACCGCTTAAATTAATAAGATTACATATATAAATACACCTTGAACGTGCATCATAAATATACAAGTATATTTGCATTTGTATGGTTTTTATCTGATAAATATCGTAACTAAAACGGGTGTGACCAAGAAATATGTAATTCTGTAAAACTGAAAATCTCAGTTCCATCTAATTCATAAAAAAAAATATTTTTTAAATGATGCAAAATTAAAATTTTTGTAGTATAGAAAATTAATGCTTAAACAAACAAGCAACAACAACAACAAAAAAAAAAAAAGAATATGACTTTTAATGTTGTTTCAGCAGTACAATATCTATACTATTGCAAATATTATTTGCATTTACTGTTTTGTGTAAAATAAAATGACAAAGTCTGTTTTTTTTTTTTTTTTTTTTTTTTTTTTTTTTTTTTTGGGGGGGGGGGGGGTACTTGGACACATTATGCTACACAGATAGCTTGCTCTTCTTAGAGCAGATATGTTGATTTCTTCTTGATTCGAGTATAATTAATGTGTACCCACGCATCGCCGTGATATGAAATTGCCCCTCGTGGGTTGCACGATCTCCCTCGGCTTCCAGATATTTGAATCTTAATTTATCCCTTTCTTGCTTTTTCGTCGATATTTTTAGAAAAGTCTCCATAGAATTATCTAAATTTTCTTTTTCTAAGAAGGCCGTCTTCAGCCAAATACACAAAGGTGTATGGCTTTTGTAGGAGAAGGGGGGTGGGTGGACTCTCGAAGAAATTGCCACACATAGGATCCAATATCGGTTGATCGATAATTTAAAATTAATAATAAAATAACCAGTGGATCTGCAGATCAGGAGTCTCAACGTCCTTTTTGCATCACAGATTATTCAACTGATCAGTTTTATTTATTTCTTATTATACAATAAATACTCGCTACATAAACAGATACGTCTCTCAGGAAGACTGCCCCCTCCCCCGCCGCTGTATATCGCTTTCTATATATATATATATATATATATATTTCCCTAGTAACTGATGAATACTTGTATCAAATTTAATTCAAAATGATTGCATAACATATCGGAATTATTTTGTGTGACCCTGTAAACTAATTACCAATTCCATGCTCACAAATTACTACAGAAAAACATGCTTTTAAACATTATTATAACATTTTATTACATTTAATGTGGTGTAAACATGTTAAAATACACTTTTAAGAAATACTAACTATAGACTGTAATATTACGGAATTCTTTTTTGTGCCCCTGAAAATGAGCCAATAAAACGAATACACTTTTCGGCGCAAGACAATTCGGATCATTTAAATTATACTGCCACCCGAATTCATGAACTAAATTAAACTTTAAGGTTTAAAAAACCGGTCTTTTCTGCTATGTTATAAACGTAATTTTTTGCTAAAAATTTTCTGGGATGAATTTTTGCAGCTGAATCTTAAATTTTGCGTCCTCGCAACGAGGACAGCGCGCGTTAAGGGGTTAATTATATCTTATGAATATTTCAACCTATTTTGACATCATTTGGATGATTAGAGAGTATCATCGGAGTGTGGCACTGTTAAAAATGTCTGTAAATTTAATATAAATATTTATCCGGAGTCTCTGTCAATTGACAGTAATTCTTAGTTAAAAGTGAATAATCGAGATTCTCAATCTTTATTCTGTATTTTTGCGTAATTTTATTTTTTAATTAAAATTAAAAATGACTGTTTCTGCTTTATAAAAAGCATTCTAAGCCCGAAATACATTCTCAACAATAATTAAATGAATATTAGTTATTAAAATGAATGTATAAAATAAGTTTTTGAACATCTCCGTTTATTTTTTTCTGTAATTTTACGTAAGAATTAAGATAATAGATTACACAGTTTTCTGTTGAAATTTTTAACAGTGTAAATAAATTTAGTTTATATATACCTCTTTTTTTTTTTTTTTTTAAATAGAGAAAAAAAAAATCTTTTAAGCATGTTTATAATGTATGTTAATTTCATTATTTTGACTTCAGCATAAACGCTTAAATAAAAATTTATCCATAGGCTCGTCACGAAATTCTTGAGTGTGTTTCTGTAAACGAATCATGAACACTGTACACACCAGTAAGCTATTCAACTTATTCTCTACGTTTTTGATGAAAAATTGTTCAAAATTTGACATAATTTGGATGATTACGTGGCATTGATTACGTGTATAAAATTTCAACTCTGGGAAATACCTAAAATCTAGCTTTCTTTTGTCGGTCATTTGCTTAATTTTTACCCTATTCAAATGAACTTTTGACGAAAGTTGCTCAATATATTTAGCTTTCAAGCTGCGCGCAGTAAAATATTTACTAAAAATGCTCTTATCTCAACGAATATTACGTTTCAGAATAATGTTTCTCTGATTTTTCCGCAAGTTTTGTAAAATTTTATGGACATCCGTTCTAGTTATAAGCAAAAAGAATTGTAAAAAAAAAAGTAATTTTTTTTGGGAAAAACAATATATATATATGTCTGAATAATTGCGCAATTCCCGCTCTAAATCATACAAATATTGTACATAGTATGTACAACAATGTATTGAAGTTACAAGTCATTTGTAGCTTTTTGTGATACAGGGTGGTCCAAAGTATATTCGCTCTTCTTCAATTTGTGGTGGGTCCCCTAATTGCACTCTGGACTAAATAGTGCGAAATATGAGTTTTTAAATGTTCCTTTTTTTTTTTTTTTGTAAGATAATCAAATAAAAATAATAAAAATAATAAAAATTCTAATAATTTGAATACCTGTACAGTTTAATCTCTTCAGATCTTTATATTGCATTCAACTATATATTTTATATCCGGTAAAAAAAAAAAAAAAAGCATTAGTGCCGCCCTCTACCCAAAATTTGATTATAACTCAAAAAAAAAAAAAAAAAAAAAAAAAACTGCTATCATTTGAAGAATCCGCCCCTCAATATAAGATTTGATGAATATCAATAATAAAATCCTCAAAAGAAAAAAAAACATGTTTCTACAATTTATTACCAGTATTTGAGAAAGAAGCAACAGGCATCACTTTCAAATATACGGCCTGGTTAACTAAAATTTCATTTAAAAAAAAAAAAAAAGAGAGAGAGAGAGAGAACACAGTTTATTGGCAACATTGAGTCGAACCTTGTTAACGCGAATCTCAAGGGGGGTAAAAAATTTATTCATGCTATCAGTAAGTAATCTTCCTATAACTAAACTAATCTTCATTTTGACGGGGACTGTGAAAACAGTTCATGTTAAGAGTCATTCACGTTAACGAGGTTCGACTGTATTACTATGGAAGTGTAGAAGCCTGATTCAATAGGAAATCTAGAAAAAATTTTTAAGAGAAATTTAATTTTAATTATTGAAGACTGTGCCCTCTCAAAATCTGAGTGATTTTTTTTTTTTTTAAATGAAATTTTAAAACTTTAGGTCATATATTTGAAAGTGATGCCTGTTAATTGTTTTGCAATACTGGTGATGAATTGTAGAAACACTTATTTTTTTTATGGAATTTATTATTGATATTCATTAAATCATAGATAGAGGGGCAGTTATGTATAGGGGGGCGGATTCTTCAAATGATATCGGGTAGTTTTCTGACTTCTTTTTATCCCTTGCCAAAGAAGTTGAAAAGTATTAATGAGTTTGGTTTGTCTGGCTGTCCGCGCTTTGAATAACATATCTTGAAACTGATATGTTATTCAAATTCGCTATCGGATATTCTCTATTGAAAATAGAATAAATACCACTATTGATTTGTGTACAGGGACACGCGGAAGTATTCCAAAGTATTGCTTTTTATGACCTATTTCTATGAACCTTGTTTTAATACCTTTACACACAATGAAGGTGAAATGTGTTATTCGAGTTCACTATCGGATGTTTTCTATTGAAAATGATGTAAATGCCACCAGTGGTTTGTGTACAGGGACATCCAAAAGTATTCCAAAGCAATGCGTTGTATGAGAGGTATTTTTCTAAACCCTTTAGTAATAATTTTACTTTGCACAAATCTTAATTAAATTGAAATATGTTATTTTTTATGCACAAAAGTTTTTTCTATAGAATATAAGATTTGCAAGGAGTTCGCAAAAATATTCCGTTACTTATGGGAAATTTGTTGGAATTGCGTTTTCGTCTACCTTAAACGGTTTAACACTTTCTAACAATTTTTAAGGGCGAATATGATTTGAATGGATGTATTTATGAGTACTTATTATTACTTATATCTGTCCGCCCGACATCTGTAAATGTTTTCAGAATTTCCTGAAAATAATAGATGTTATTCAAGTTTACTATGGAATGTTCTCTATTTAAAATGGTATTAATAGTTTATGTACAACTGCTTTCTGCACAGAGACACCCCAAAAATGCCAATGTATTATCTTTTAGGAGAGACATTTTTAACACTTTCCAACAAGGTTGAAAAGTGTTAATGACTTCGGTTTGTCTGTCTGTCCGCGCTCTAACTCCCAAAAATATTTATGGAATTTCCTGAAACTGATATGTTATTCAAGTTCACTATCGGATGTTTCCTATTAAAAATGGAGTACGTACCTCTACTGGTTTATGTACAGAGACACCCGAAAGTATTCTAAAGCATTGTGATGGGAGGTACACGACTTACTGTACACAAATCTTAATGAAATTGAAATATGTTATTCAAGTTCACTATCGGATGTTCCTTATGTAAAACGGAGTAAATACCAGCACTGGTTTGTGTACAGTGATACCTGAAAGTATTCCAAAGCATTGCATTCTATGAGAGGTATTTCTATAAAGTATCTTTTAATACCTATACTGTACACACGTTTTAATGAAATTGAAATATGTTATTCAAGTTCACTATCGGACGTTTCTTATGTAAAACGGAGTAAATACCAGCACTGGTTTGTGTACAGGGACATCCGAAAGTATTCCAAAGCATTGCATTCTATGAGAGGTATTTGTATAAAGAATCGTTTAATACCTTTACTCTATACACATTTTAATGAAATTGAAATATGTTATTCAAGTTCACTATCGGACGTTTCTTATGTAAAACGGAGTAAATACCAGCACTGGTTTGTGTACAGGGACACTCAGAAGTATTCCAAAGCATTGCATTCTATGAGAGGTATTTCTATAAACCGAATTTTAATAACTTTACTTTGCACAAAGCTTAATGTTGCTTTCTATAGAATATAGTATGATTAGTATTAAATTTACAGGGCCACGCAAAAATATTCAATTACTTTAAGAAATATTAATAAAAGTTTGCTGGAATTACACTTTCGTTTATATTAAGTATTTTTAACACTTTCTAACAATTTTTTAAGTGTGAATATGATTTCAATTTGTGTGTGTGTGTGTTTGTTTGTCCACGGTCTAACTCCCTTAAATACTTATAGAATTTTTCGAAACTGATATATGTTATTCAAGTTCACTACCGGATGTTCCCTATTGAACATGGAGTGAATACCTCTGCCGGTTTGTGTACAGGGATACCCGAAAGTTTTTCAGTGCATTGTGTTTTGAGAAAGGTATTTCTATAAACCATACTTTTAATACCTTTACTGTATACAAAACTTAATAAAATTGAAATATGTTATTCCAGTTCACTATCGAATGTTTTTTATGGAAAATGGCGTAAATACCAGCACTGGTTTGTGTACAAGAACACTCGAAAGTATTCCAAAGCATTGCATTTTATGTGAAGTATTTCTTTAAGCGAAATTTTAATAACTTTACTTTTCACAAAGTTTAATGAAATTGAAATATGTTATTCATATGCACAAAAGAATGCTTGCTCTAGAATATTGTATGATGAGCATTAGATTGACAGGGACACACAAAAATATTTAGTTTCTTTAAGAGATATTAATAAAAATTTGCTGAATTGCACTTTCGTTTAGATTAAGCGTTTTTAGCGCTTTCAAACATTTTTTAGATATGAAAAGTATTTCAGTTTGTGCATTTGTCTGTCCGATTGTTTACCTTCCTATCTGTCTTTCTTCCGCCCAAGTGTCCGTTATTATTTTCAGAATTAAAAAAAAATGCTATATATTAGTAAAGTTCACTATGGTATGTTTCCTATTTAAAATGGCATTAATACGTCCTGTAAAACTAGTTTATTACATGGACAACCAAATCAAAATTCCAGTACATTGAGTTTTAAAAATCACATTTAAATATCTTTCTACTGTAAAAAATCATTAAAAAAAAAAAAAAATGTATGTATTGTTAATATTGTAACATGATTAACCTTCAGATTTACACTAAAATATTCAGATTCATTCAGGGCTGCAATTGTAATCTAACGGCTGAATTTTCTTTTGTGTTAATAAGCCTTTTTAACACTTTCCAACACTGCCTAAGAGTGATTTTAAATTCAATGAGTCTATCTGTATACTTTTCAGTGCTTCTGTCTGTCTGTTGTGTGATAACGTAGGCAAAGAATATTGAATGATATAGGATACAACAAATACGTGCAGTTGGAAAGTGTTAATAATCAATGCATGATTTTTCGTTCTTGTTATAAATCAGATTTAAATAATTTTCCACTGCAACAATCATAATGATATTCACATATATTGTCAATAGGATAAAATAATGTTTTGTATAGAATAGGATACGCTTAATCTTCAGATTTTTACAGAGTTATAATTTTTAGATACATTGAGAACTGCAGTTGGAAATTAAGGGCTGCATCTCCGTTTGTATAAAACAAATTTAACGCTTTCAAAAAAGCGCTTACAAAAGACAAAAACCCGTTTGTCCGGGCATCTCTTGAGAACGGCTGGACTGAATTTAACAGCGCCTGGCAGAAACTTAGATCTTTATCCAACTTAAAATTATATCTATCAACTTTTCAGAATTCCCCCCCCGTTCCCCCCTGGGGGGGCAAAAGACAAATACACGTTTGTCCGGGCATCACTTGAGAACGGCTGAACTGAATTCAAAAGCGTTTGGCAGAAACTTAGAACTTTACCCAACTTAAAATTATACCTATCAACTTTTCAGAAATTCCCCCCCCCCTCTCGTTATCCTCTGGGGGGGGGGGGCAAAAGTCAAAAACACGTCTGTCCGGGTATGACTTGAGAACTGCTGAATGAAATTCAACGGCGCTTGAAAGGAATTTATAATCAACCTAAATCCCCCCCCCCCCCGTACCCTCCAGCGGGAGAAAAAGACAAAAACACATTTGTAAGCATAACTCGGCTCCTAATTACTTCACAATAAAGAAATTCCACATGGGGAGACTAGACATGAGTACAAATAAAACACTATCTGCGATTTAGGAATTTTCGATTTTTAAAGGAAGGAAGGGAGAAAATCGATTTTTGGCGGGAAATTTTGAAAATTCCTGATTTGAGTCGAACTCTACCAAAAATGGAATAAAGATGTTGAAAACAGGCTATGCGAATGCGACTTTCTTAGGATAATTCCTGAAACACATTTTTGATTTTTTGTGATCTGCCATTTTTTTTTCTTTGGGGGGGGGGTTGTGTGTTACAAAGGGCAAATTCGATACACCCTTTTTAGCGCTTAATTTGTCCTGGAAAATTTGTGAGAGCTGCGGTCACGAAGTTTGGTGCTTGAATTTTTTATATGCAACCGGCACCTAAAGAAACGGGATTTATCGAAATACACCTCCGCAGCGGGACAGGAAGCAAAAAAACATTTGTAAGCATAACTCGGCCCCAAGTTACATCACGGTGAAGAAATTGCACATGATAAGACTAGACTTGAGTATAAATAAAATATTATGTACGATATTAGAATTCTTGATTCTTAAAAGAGGGGGGGATTTAAGAAATTCCGGATTTTTTAGTAGAGCTCTACTAAAGATATTACAAAGGTATTGAAAATAGCCACGTGTCTTCTTTAGAATATTTTCAAAAACACATTTTCTTCCTTTTTTTTTTTTTTTTTTTTTTTTTTTTAGGGTGTGTGTGTGTGTGTGTAGTAAAATCAATTCCCTTTAGACGGCGCTGCGTCGCCAGTGAAAGAAAAAAGAACCTATATTTTGTTAGAAGATTTTGGCAACAGCCAATAAGTTTAGTTTTAGATTTTTGGATGCTTCGGCTGTGTTCGAAGACAGAATTTTCGATCTCTCAGAATGAGAGTTAATTAGATTTGGGAATTATGTTCCATTAAGTATTCTTTTTTGTAAATAATGTATTTAATTTGTAAATAGAATTTTTATTTTATTATAATCATTAAACCATCAGAAAAAGTATGCATCATTCTATTTTATTCATTCTTTTGTTTTAAAGCAATCCGGCATATTAATTTTGTTTCTTTATGTTCTTAAAATGTCAATACCACTGAACCGCAAATTATTTTTCATTTTGGTGCATCAGTGCCGGCAAGAGAATGTTGTTTTTGAAAGTAACGATGCTTGTGTTAAATTCGATTATTAAAATTCCCTTTTGTGCTTTCATAATATTGGATTAGCTCTTAGAGCGAAGACGGCTCAAGGTAAGAAATTTTATGAAAATTTACAATGGAGTTGGAGAAGCTTAAAATTAATAGAAAAATTCTGCGAACAAGTGTTACGAAGTTAGTGAATAGTATAGAATTAAATTTAAAAGAAGAACATTTAAATGTTGAAAATGTAGAAGAAACTCTTAGTTAACTATAAAAAATGGGCTTCTACAGGAAGCCGATAGGAAAATAGAAAAAATAATTCCTTTAACGGAATATGAAAATGAAAAAAACGTGTGTTATAAATATCAGGATAAAATCGCGACCGCTATTTTTAGAGCAAAAAAGAAAATAAAAGTAAATTCAGTCGAAAATAGTGGTGTAAATTCAAATGTTTCAAGTACATTACAGAATAGAAGTACACCGTTAAGTGAGAATAACAAATTTGTTAAATTACCAAAATTGGTTATTCAAAGATTTGGCGGTGAATTGTCCCAATTTATGAGTTTTTGGAATACGTTTCAAGTTACTATTCATGACAATGAAGCTTTGTCAAAGGTAGAGAAATTTAATTATCTAAAAAGTTATTTAACTTCGACAGCTTTAAATTCCATACATGGGTTAGAGATTTCGGAACAAAATTATGACAAAACCGTAGAAATTCTTAAACAAAGATTCGGACAACGCGATATGATAATTAACCACCACATGAACAATTTGTTAAATTTAGCACCCGTTTATAAATCCACAGATATTTTTAGATTAAAAAAATTACATGAAGAAATCGAGATAAATATTAGATCATTATCCTCGTTAGAAGTTGATGAGAATAATTATAGTGCTATGTTAATCGCAGTAATTCTGAAGACACTACCGTCCGATTTAAATTTCGAATTCAATAGAAAACACGCATCTAATTTACATGGAATTAAAATTCAAGAACTATTAGATTTCATACAAACGGAAATAATTTCGCGGGAAAGAACATTATCTACAAGAAATAAAACAAACGAACAAATAAAAAGTAATAAATTGAGTAATCGAGACGGCAGCAGATTATCGTCTGCACATGAATTAATCACTACGGTAGAAAATAAACAGATGAGATGCATTTTTTGTAAAAAGAATCACGCGTCAGAAGATTGTTTCGCATTCGATATTGAAAAGAAGAAGAATATTTTGAAATCTCAGGGCCGTTGCTTTTTGTGCTTGGAACAAAAGCACCGTATCGCAGAATGCCATAGCGACATTAAATGCAGAATATGTGGTTATAAACATAATACAACTCTCTGTTACAAATCTAAACATAAACCTCAGGACAAAATAAATGTTCCTTCTGGTTCAGGATCCAAACAGGAAATAGTTTCTACTGTTTCTTCTATAAATCAGGAAAATGAAATTTTGTTACAAACTTGTTCCGTAAATATTAATAAAATCTTTTTGTAAAAAAATAGAACCGACTCCAAAAAGGAACTACTATTCAAACAACTAAAAATGAAAGAAAATTGGCAGAAAATGGAACTGTGCATTGCGCCTAAAAGTATAAAATAATTTCCTTCGCCAAACAACCTATAACACTACAATTAATCATAACTTTTGAAGTCGGCGCAAAATTAAATAAAATTTAATTAGTTTTTAAAGGTTTGATTTTAGATCGATAGCAACAAATGCTGTTGTCTCGAATGATCCATTTTCATGTTTCCTTTATTATTTGATCACTGTATACAATATTGTACGATGTGTTGTTTCATATTCTTGATTACTCTCTTGATATACCTTATCAAAATAATCATGATATCCCAAAGAAATTAAATTTGTTTGACAGATAATTTTGCGATTTTTCTTTCACCAAGGACGTCAGATATCAGCATCTTCGCCAACTTTTGCGGCTTACGAAATCTTATTTGTTTTCTTGAATCAAAATAGTTTTCGGCTGCGTTTTGCAGGTAACAATGTGAGATGTGTATTTTGAATAGGATTTGAGTTTTGTATTCAATAAAGGTATCAATTTTTATTTAATTTTGCGCCGACTTCAAAAGTTATGATTAATTGTAGTGTTATAGGTTGTTTGGCGAAGGAAATTATTTTATACTTTTAGGCGCAATTCACAGTTCCATTTTCTGCCAATTTTCTTTCATTTTTAGTTGTTTAAATAGTAGTTCCTTTTTGGAGTCGGTTCTATTTTTTTACAAAAAGATTTTATTTTTCTCTTTTCAGTGAAAACTTATTCATATAGCAGAACATCAGAAGACGTTCGACGGAAGTTTCATAAATCACAACTTCCAACAAAAGTGACATTACTCAAAAAATGGTTTATGTCACTGAAAAATACATGAAATGCACCCAATGTAAACAAAAATGTTCCATCTCCATCTAGAAAGTTATCCACTCGAGAGACAGTTGTGCCAGTTTTATTCTAGTCAAAGTATTTTTTAATTGATTTTTCTCAAATGCTGCATTTTTAAGTTGTGTCACTTTTCTTGCCTTTATCGGATATGAGCAAAAAACTATCTATTGAACGAACATACGTTAAATAAAAAAGTCTTTAGAAATGTAAAGAACGGATACGCTGTATTCGTAGCCAAAAATTCTGTTAGGCATATATATTGAACTTTACAGTGAATACGTGTCATCCGCTTTGCTGGAAATTGCGCAGCGTAAAGTTCAAACAAAGAGTAAAGTATTCATTGCAGCTGACGGATAGAGGTTTCAACATCGATACTTACATACTGCTTTTACCAGTGTAGCTGCATGCGTTCAGCAGTTAGAGTGAGAACAGACTTTTGTGAGTATCCTGTAATTTGTTTATATCTTAATGAAATCATAATGAAACCTATTCCAGGCCAAGATCATTACGACAACAAAAAAAGTATTATTTAAATTAAATCATTTCTTACGAAGTTATAAGCTAACAAATTTCAACAACAACAACGAGAAACATGGTTTGTATTGAGAACTTCTTCATTTATGAAGTTGGTTTAAAACGTCTATGCGTTAATCGATGTTACCGCTTACAGTAACCATACTTTGAAATTTTACATAGCATAAATGTCACCCGCTATGCTACAACATATGCAATGTCGTTCAAGTGTGCACAAAATAAGAAATTGTGAACAAACAAATGTTTTAAGCGTTCTGTTTTTAGCATTAATGTCTAAACTATCTTTTCGTACTACATCGTTGATGCTTTGCAATTTTATAATTCCCTTTTTCCCCCTGTCTTGAAACTTCTTCAAGATAGGATCGCTAACTCCACTCTTTTCCACCAGGTGGCGCTTTAGGCGGTTGAATTGCGTAGCACATATCCACTTTACTATACCTACATATCACTTTTATGAGTATAACTGCAGCTGTTCAGCAGTTAAGAGTCGGGACTGACTTTTTTGGGCACCCTGTATTTTCTTTTGATCTTAAAGATATTACAATGGGACCTATTTCAGACCAAGAACTTTACAATAAAACAAAAAGTATCAAAATCGGATCATCCGTTCAGAAGTTATGAGCTAACAAACAAAAACAAAAACAAAAAAACACAGGCTTTGAATTCAGAACTCCTCCTTTTTGAAGTCGTTTAATTAGAGCATCTCTTACGAAGTTATAAGCTTACAAACAACAACAACAACACATAGCTCGAATTAAGAACACCCTCCTTTCTGAAGTTGGTTGAAAACGACTTTGCGCTAATCGATGTGACCGCTTACAGTAACAGTACTTTGAACCTCAGAGTATACGTGTCATCCGCTACGCTGCAAAGTGTGCAACGTAGTTCAAGTGTGCACAGTGTAAGAAATTCCGAAAAAACAACTGCACGTTTTAAGCGTTCTATTTTTAGCAATAATGTCTAAAAACTGTGTTTTCGTAGTAAATCGATGATGCTCTACAACTTCGTAATTAACTTTTTGAGATAGGAGCACTAATTCCGCTGTTTTTCACCAGATGGCGCTTTATTTTCTTTGCATTGCAAAGATATTATAATGGGACCTACTTCTGACCAAGATCTCTACAACAAAACAAAAAGTATCAAGTAACTGTATTTGAACTATATAGCGTATGTCTCACCAGCTACGCTACAACGTGAGCAATGTAGCTCAAGTGTGTATAGTGTAAGAAATTGAGAACAAAAAAAATGCAGGTTTCTAGCCTTGTATTTTTAGCATCAATGTCAAAACTATCTTTTCGTACTAAATCGATGATTCTCTGCAATTTTACAATTCACTTTTTCCCCCTATCTTGAACCGTTTCCGAGATAGAAACGTTAGCATGAATGTCTAATCAACCTTTTTGTACTAAATCGGTGATACTCTTCAGATTTTGTAATTCATTTTTTTTTTCTAGAACCGTTTTCGAGATAGGAATACTAACTCCGGTTTTTTCCACCAGGTGGCGCTGCAAGCGGTTTAACCTTGTACTGTATGGCCACTTTTCTATACTTACATACCATAGCTGCAGCCGTTTAGCAGTTAAAAGAGTTGGGACTGAATTTTTTGGGCACCCTGTATTTTCTTTAGATCGTAAAGATATTACAATGGGACCTATTTCAGACCAAGACCTTTTCAACAAAACAAAATGTATCAAAATCGGACCATCCGTTCAGAAGTTATGAGCTAACAAACATAAAAAAAACATACGGTTTGAATTGAGAACCTTCCTTCTTTTTTTGAAGTCGGTTAAAAAATAAAACGAAAGAGAAAACGATCCGTTTGCTTCTTGATTCAGCTTCTAGTAGAACATTTTTATGACGTTCTATTGCTAATGAACTAAATTTAAAAGTGATTAGAAATGAAAAATTGAAAGTATACACATTTGGAAGTAAAACACCGATAGAAAAAACCTATGGCATAGTTAAATTAAAGCTCGTGAATAAAAATAAACCTGATCATAATATTCAAATTGAAGCTTTAGTTACGGATGAAATTTCTGGATCGTTCATTCACCCTCCCCCTGAATTGGAAAAAACCACAAAAAATGATAATTTTCAGAATTTAGAATTAGCTGATATACCTAATAGTAAAGAAAGCATTACACTTTTGATAGGAGTCGATTATTATGATGATATTGTGTTAGGTAATATTAGACGCATTAATAAAAATTTAGTAGCAGTAAAAACTGTGTTCGGTTGGGTTTTACAGGGAATTAAAAGCGATTCTCTTGAATCATTAACCATGAGTGTCATAGTAGAAGAAAATTTGTTGTCAAAACAAATAGAACATTTTTGGAATTTGGAAAATTCGGGTCTTATTAATCCGAAAGAAAAATTTGATCTTTCCGAAAATAAAATTATGAAAAATTTTGAATCGGAAATTAAGTATGAAAATAAACGATATAAAGTTAAATTCCCTTGGAAAATTAGTAAATCACAACTACGAAATAATTTTGAAATCGCTGAAAATAGATTTTCGAGACTTAAGTACAAATTTTGTAGAAACCCAAATTTATTTTTTGAATACAAAAATGTTTTACAGGATTATTTGAGAGAGGAGATTATAGAACCCGTTACGGATTTGGAGGAAAATTCTACAACCTTTTATTTACCACATAGAGCGGTAATAAAAACAGATCGTACAACAAGTAAATTACGAATCGTGTTTGATGCGTCTTCACATGATTACAATAATCTTTCTCTTAATAATTGTCTACATATTGGACCTAATCTTTATGAAGATATTTTTGACATTTTGTCTAGATTTAGATTTCATCCCGTAGCCTTTACTGCGGACATGAAACAAGCTTTTTTACAAATTTTGATAGACGAGGAAAATAGGGACGTAACACGAGTTTTGTTTGCAGAAAGTCCTCACGAAGGCACCTCTCCCCTTCAGATTTTTAGATTCACTAGAGTTTTGTTTGGACTTAATTGTAGTCCTTTCTTATTAGCTGCGACGATAAAACATCATTTGAAAAATTTTAGCGACACACATCGGGAGACTGTTAGTTTTTTAAATGAAAACATTTATGTAGATGACATATTAGGAAGCCACCCATCAGTAGAGAAGGCTTTAACTACAAGTCTAGACTCACTTAGTATCTTTAAAGACGCGAGTATGCAACTTCACAAATTTCATACGAATTCGACACCATTACATGAATTTTGGGTACAAAAAAATGTTGTTAGCAAGGATTCTAAAATATTTGAAGAAAATGATCCCCCTAATAAAGTTTTGGGTTTAGGGTGGAATAACTTGAAAGACACTCTCTATTTTATTTGTAGGGATTTAATAAACCTCGTTTCTAAACATATAAATACTAAAAGGTTTGTTTTACAAGTACTAGGCAAAATTTACGACCCTATCGGTTTCCTAGGGCCCTACACTTTAAGAATTAAATGCCTTATGCAGATGATCTGGAAGACTGGTCTTGATTGGGATGATACATTACCTGAAGATTTGAAAAAAATAAGGAAAGACTGGTGTAATGAAGTAACTCATCTTTCTAAATTTTCTGTGCCGAGATATTATTTTTCTGATTTTCCAGAATTTAACATCTGTGATTTGCAACTACATGTTTTCTCAGATGCTAGTATCAAAGCATTTGGCACTGTTGCCTATTTTAGAATTAAAGAAATCTCGAATGAAAAATGTAAAACGATATTCGTTGCTTCCAAAAATAGAGTAGCGCCTTTGAAAAATCTCACGCTACCTAAACTTGAACTCACAGCTGCATTGTTGGCAGCTAAACTAGGTCATAATATTTTGAGAGCTCTGAAATTTTACTGAATAGACTCAATGATCGCTTTTCTTTGGATTAGAGGCTCTCCAGAAAAGTTTAAGCCGTTTGTGCAAAACAGAGTACAAGATATTCGTGAATTGACATCTCCTTCAAATTGGAGGCACTGTCCCGGTTCGTCTAATCCTTCCGACCTTGTATCCAGAGGTGCAAAGATCATAAAATTAATTAATGATAGATTGTGGTTAAATGGGCCTGAATGGCTCAGTTCACCCCCCGAACTTTGGCCTAAGCCTGTTGATAAACAAAAGCTAGATGTAGAAAGCTTAGAATATAGAAAAAAGATAAAAGAAACACTCCTTTTCAATTGCATGACAGAACAACTAGAAAACCCCATTGATATCAGAAAATACAGCAGTTTAGAAAAATTAATCAGAGTTACAGCTTGGGTAAAAAGATTTATTAAGAGGATGAAAAAAATTCCAGAACTTAACAATACATTGACAACCGAAGAACTAATAGAAGCTGAGAAACATTTGATATCGAATGAACAAAAGTTGTATTTTAAAAATGAATTTCACTCGCTAATAAATGAAGAAATTATTGATAAAAATTCTCCCCTTAGCAACTTAACTCCTTTTCTAGATTATGAAAAAATGATGCGGCTCGGCGGGAGATTAGAGTTAAGTGATTTACAGCTAGAAGAAAAACATCCCATCATTCTCCCCAAACAGTCGTGGTTGACTACCTTGATTATAAGAAATGAACATGAAAAAATAATGCATGGAGGAGTATCTGGAACATTGTCAAAAATACGGTCTAAATATTGGATTCCCAAAGGTCGCCAGTTAGTTAAAAGTGTCCTGAATAAATGTATTATATGTAAGAAATACCTTTCCAGACCAACAGATCAGATCACTGCTCCTCTACCCCGTGACAGAATAACAGAGTCGCCCCCTTTCTCCATATGTGGCATTGACTTTGCTGGGCCTCTCTACATTAAAAATGCTAAAGAAATTGAAATATCTTATATAGTGTTGTTCACTTGTGCAGTAACCAGAGCGTTACACTTAGAACTTGTACACGACATGTCAACTGATTCTTTTTTGTTGGCCTTCAGACGTTTCTTAGCGAGAAGAGGAAACTGTAAAGTTATATATTCGGATAACACCAAAACGTTCAAGCGTTCGAAACAAGAGCTAGAAAATTTGTATCAAATTCTTTCTGATGATTCACTTTTAAAATATTTTGCGAATGAAAGAATGAAAAAATATAGTAGAAAGGGCCCCGTGGTGGGGCAGGTTCTACGAACGATTAGTTAGATCCTTCAAAGACTGTCTGCGTAAAGTCATTGGCAAAGCCCTCTTGAATTATGATGAAATGTCTACTCTCCTTATAGAAGTAGAAACAGTGCTCAACTTACGCCCCTTAACTTACGCGTATAGTGAATCTGGAGAACTGAACCCCTTAACTCCTATGCACTTTTCTCTTTTGGAACTTTAATTTTTATTGCATATCCTCATCATTTTTTTTTTTTTTTTTTTTTTTTACATTTAAGATCCTTTTAAGATGATAATTTTCAAATTAAAAAAAAAAAAAAAAAAATAATAATAATCTGTTTGTTTACATTTATATTGTTATACATTTTAGTGCATTTGCTTTACATCTGTAATTAATGATTGTTTATTCACAATAAGGTGTTCAAATATGCAGGAAATTTGAATAAGCATGCTATTTTGTTTATTATTGAAATTTTAATTAGTATTATTTAGTATCTGTATTTTAATTTTTGCATGTGTTATTATCTTTATATTTAAGTTTGTTTATATTTGATAACTAAGAGTTAATTGTTTAAATAATAATGTGTTTGCTTTATGTTTAATATTGATATTTCAATTTAATATTTTGATTTGATCTTTTATTGATTTAGTTATAGTACTTTAAATATTGTTTACTTTTGTATTTAATATTAGATAATTGTTGATATTTAAAAAAAAAAATTATTATGTGATTTAGTACTAATTGAATACTTAGAAATTTGAACAATTTATGATTGTCAGAAGTTGTTCGGATTTGAGATTTATTTTTGATTTAATGAGATTTTGATTTGTGAACTCTCCTGTAAGAGTTCACGGCGGGGAGTTGTGTAGTAAAATCAGTTCCCTTTAGACGGCGCTGCGTCGCCAGTGAAAGAAAAAAGAACCTATATTTTGTTAAAAGATTTTGGCAACAGCCAATAAGTTTAGTTTTAGATTTTTGGATGCTTCCGCTGTGTTCGAAGACAGAATTTTCGATCTCTCAGAATGAGAGTTAATTAGATTTGGGAATTATGTCCCATTAAGTATTCTTTTTTGTAAATAATGTATTTAATTTGTAAATAGAATTTTTATTTTATTATAATCATTAAACCATCAGAAAAAGTATGCATCGTGCTATTTTATTCATTCTCTTGTTTCAAAGCAATCCGGCATATTAATTTTGATTCTTTATGTTCTTAAAATGTCAATACCACTGAACCGCAAATTATTTTTCAATAAATTCAATATCCCCCTTTAGCGCTAAACTTGTCTTGGGAAAGCTATGGGATCTGCGGTCACGAAATGTGGTGCGCAAATTGTTTATATGTATCCGACGCTTATTGTAACGAGATTTTACGAAATTCACCCACTTACCCTCTTGGGGTCGGGGGGGGGGGGGTGCAATAAAAACGCGTAAAAACACGTTATTCTGTTTGAATTCGCTTTACATTATCTTAGAATGATGAGTTTTGGTGTGTGAATGTTGAATATGTGTACGCATTATGTTCTTTGGTGAGATTTCGCAAAACTTCTAATTTAGCCGCTGGGGAAGGGAAGTAAGAAGCGGGTACGTTGCTGTCGAAGGCAGTGTGGGACCCGGAATCCTCACGTTGCGAGCGGGAAAAACCTCTACGAAATACAGAGGAAATTTTAACTTAACAAGGGAAGTATGAATGAGTAAAATTCCGATTTAAACCAAATCAAGCTTAAATTAAAGAGCATGGTCGAAAACATAGGATAGCGTTCAAATTTGCTGCAACAACTCCCCAGGGGGCAAGAAATGACCCTTAAACTTTTAGATGCTTTTTATCAAAATCGAAAAGAGAAGACTCCAGCTCGCAGAAGCTTGGTGCTGTGGCAAGGTCTTGGATTCGTGTTACGTAGTTCCTGCGTTCGAGCCAGGACGGAACACTTACCCTTTTTTTTTTCTTTCCCAAATATGCATATACAGATATATTATATGCATACTTTTTTTTTAATAAAATAAAGGAAAAAATTAAGGAATATAATTATTAAATATAATCAAAAAATATATTTAAATGTTTAATTAAATTATTAAAACATTTTTTTTTCAACTGAAAAAAAAAACTTTTAATTTTTCTCTGTAATTTATATAAATGACGAGTTTCAGAGAATATAAATTTTATTTCCATATATATATATATAATTTTTTTTTTCTCCCTAAAGAGATAATTTTACCCTATATTCCTTAATAATATTTTTGTATAGAGTATATTTATTTTTAATTTCATAATTAAATTTCATAATTATTTTCTCTAAAATTATTCATTTATTTTAATAATTTGTTTTATTTCATTTATATATATTAATAACTATATATATATAAAAAAAAAAAAAAAACGAGCAGTCATCTGGGTTCGATCTCACGACCTCTCGCACTGGAATTGAATACTCTAACCACTGTCCCACACCGTCTTGTTAACGGAGTCTGATCCGTAGGTTTTTACAGAAACAACTAAAACTTTTAAGGTCGTTTTCTCGCTCCATGGGGGGGGGGGGGGGGGGGGGGCTGTTGCAGCAAATTTGTACGCTACCGTATGTTTTCGACCATGCTCTTTAATTTAAGCTCGGTTTTGTTTAAATCGGAATTTTACTCATTCATACTTCCCTTGTTCGATTATTAATAATGTAATGGAATTTTGACAACTCATTTAAGTATAGTGCTCAGCGAAGCGGGCAAAGCCTGCTAGTAGTAATATATATAGATCTATCATCCCCATGTTATCGAGCAAAAAATTTTGATGCCGAAAAAAAGTTCTAAAATCAGCCATTAGAGAGTATTGAAAAAAAGAATAAAAAGAAAAATGAATTTGAAACTGTATCTGGAGTTTTTCAGTAACCTTTAGTAAATAAATTATTCATAAATTTTATTTACTAAATTATCTGTGTGTATTCCTGTGTGTGATTTACTCGGGGAAAGGCAGTCATTAGAGTGATTTTTCCCGAAAAAAAAAAAGGTATCACTTTTTCCCTCTCGCTGATCAATCTATGTCTTATTAATATATCTATGTTGTTAACAAGATGAACAAGCTTCAGTATTTTTTTTTTTTAACTAGATCTGCATTATTATTTTCTATATTAAAGAAAAAATATATATATATATCTTTAGAACTATTCTACCATATATATTTCTTTCTAACTGTTCTCTAGAACTATTCTACTGTTCTATTTAACTTCTTATATAGAACTATTTCTTTAATATATATATTAAAGAAATAGTTCTTCAATCAGAATGTTCGTTATAGTATATGTTGCATCAATGCTTTACACACACACAAACATATATATATATGGTTGTTATAATTAAAATTCGCCTATTCAGAAGGCTCTAGAGCCGATTCAATGGCTCCAAACGAAATAAATTTTCACTAGTAGTTAGTATAAGTGATGCGCTTGAGCTCTGCAAAAATCGAAAAATAAAATAAAATAGTAATAATAATAAAATAAAATAATAATAATAATAATTGAAATTTTCGTCAATACGTGATGCTGCTCTAATATCTAAGGCAGTTTTTGAATATTAATTTCGACCAATCTAGACAAAAAACGCAAAATTAATTATATTTTTAGTTCCCCATCATACTACTATAGGTATGGGGAACTTAGGTAATCGTGAAAAATTTCGACCTCGGTTTTTTGACTTTTCTACACGTTTTCAGGTGTGAGGAATCCGAAAATGACAAAATTTCTATGGTGTCTGTCTGTAGGGTGTCTGTTAGTCGGTTAGTCTGTTAGTGTGTTAGTGGGTCAGTCCGTTAGTTTGTTAGTCTGTGTACACGATATCTCAAGAACAAATTGTCGCAGAGAGGTCAGATCAGTTTTAAAATATTACTTTCGACACTGGCAAGAACCCTATTCATTTGCAACATTCGAATTTTAAAACTTCAGCAGTTATTCAAAATTTACGATTTTCTTAACATGGGAGAATAGGACAAAAAATCACTTAAACGTGCATTAAATGAAAACTTTTTATTGTAAAAATGTCAGACCAGTTTTAAAATATCAGTTCTGATGCCGGAATGAACAACAGTAACTATAAATATGCTACTTTGAAAATTTCGCAAGTTACTGGAAATTTACGAATTTCTTAACATGGCAGTGTAGGGGAAAATTTCACATAAACGTCAATTTTGAGAGATATTTTCATCGTAAAGATGTCAGACTACTTTTGAAACATTATTTAGGACACTGGCATGAATATTAATGACTATGAATTTTCCAATATAAAGATTTCGTAAGTTATTGGAAATTTACGAATTTCTTAACATGGCTGAATAAGAGCAAAATTTCACATAAACGTCAATCTTGAGGGATATTTTCATCGTAAAGATGTCAAACCACTTTCGAAATAATATTTAGGATACTGGCATGGATATCATAGACTATGATTTTTCCAATTTAAAAAATTCGTAAGTTATTTGGAATTTACGATTTATTTAACATGTCAGAATAAAGCAAAATTGAGCATAAACTTCCATTTTGAGGATCCTAAATACGTTAGACAATTTCAAAATTACGTTTATGATATTTGTTTGAACATGATTGAATACAAATATTCTATTGGGAAAATTTCGTAAATTATTCGTAATTTACGATTTTATCAACATAGCGAAATTGTAAATTTTTCATATAAATATGAATTTGAGGATTATTGCATTGGAAATAGTAGCATGAAAACTAAACAACGAAATTGACCCTGATAAAATAAATTAATAGATTCGAATAAGATAAATATATCGAAATGAACGGTGGATAGCCTATTAGGCGGGGATTTCATTCTGTCACTGTATGAAGCTTTGGTCAAATTGATTTCTTTTAACATTATTGCCGAAACGTCAGTGGAGGCCCTCTGTTGAGACTCAAAACGGTTTTGGGCTGTGTCTGTCTGTCTGTCTGTCTGTCGCGCGATAGCGGCCGCCAAAAAAGCGCTATTTACTTGAAATTTGGTACACATGTTCATGAGCCCCACGAAATCAGCTGTATAGTTTTTGGTATGCATTCCATTTGTAGTTCGTATACAGGGACACGCCAAAGTTTTTCTTATCATTACGGCCTATGGGAGAAATTTATATGTACCACGATAGCGGCCACAAAAATCACGCTATTGACTTGCAATTTGGTACACGTGTTCATGTGCCCCGCGAAATCTGCTGTATAGTTTTGGGTGTGTATTCCATTTGTAATTTGTGTACAGGGACACGCCAAAGTTTTTCTTATCATTACGGCCTATGGGAGGAATTTGTATGTAAAGCGATAGCGGCCACAAAAATCACGCTATTGACTTGCAATTTGGTACACGTGTTCATGAGCCCAACGGAATCAGCTGTATAGTTTTAGGTGTGTATTCCATTTGTAGTTCGTGTACAGGGACACGCCAAAGATTTTTTATGATTACGGCCTATGGGAAGAATCTGTATGTATCGCGATAGCCACCGCAAAAATCAAGCTATTGACTTCCAATTTTTGCCGAAATGTGAATGGAGGCCCTCTGTTGCGACTCAAAAGGATTTTGGATTCCGTCTGTCTGTCTGTCTGTCATGTGATAGCGGCCGCAAAAAACACGCTATTGACTTGAAATTTTGTACACATGTTCATGATGCCCACGAAATTAGCTGTATAGTTTTCGGTGTGCATTCCATTTGTAAGTTCGTGTACAGGGACACGCCAAAGTTTTTATTACTATTATGGCCTATGGGAAGAATTTGTATGTACCGCGATAGCGGCCCCCAAAATAACGCTATTGACTTGCAATTTGGTACACATATTCATGAGCCCATTGAGCAAGCATTTGACGAAACTGATATAGATCTGAGACTGACCGCCTTGGCGAAAATAATGCTCCTTTTATACTTTTCTATCGAAAACAGACTGTTCTGGAAAATTCTCATATCACATCAGCCAATGAGATTAGAGCTTCCATATTTGGTATATCCTTAATAAGGATTTTCTCGCCAAGATCGCCAAAAAAATCGCCAAGGAGGGAAATAGTCGCCAAATTTGGCGCCAAATTTATTTCTTCCCTTATAGGAGCTTTTTAATGCGTTTTTAAAGGAAAATTTGGCTATTTTAACGCTAAAACGACTATAAAGGCACAAAATTAGCATTTTATCAACTTACTAAACCTCTTTGAAAGAATTTATACAAAAATAAATGCAATTATTTACAATTTCGTAACACTTTACATCATATACAAATAGGTATACAAAGAGAGATACAACGGGGGGTTGAGGGGGGCTGCCGCCCCCCACAGGAATGTATTTGATTTTGGTAATAAGTCGATCGAATCAATATATACTATTATATAATAAGGAATAAATAAAAATGACCTATTGAATAATGTCTGATGCAAATAGGACGTTGAGGCTCCAGATCCGCAGATCCACTAGTAATATGTCTCGCACTAGAAATTTCTGAGAACATAAATATGATGGGGAACTGAGCAGAGTCCACATATGCCAACTATTAGTTCCCCATCATACTATAGGTATGGGGAACTTAGGTAATCGTGAAAAATTTCGACCTCGGTTTTTTGACTTTTCTACACGTTTTCAGGTGTGAGGAATCCGAAAATGACAAAATTTCTATGGTGTCTGTCTGTAGGGTGTCTGTTAGTCTGTTAGTGTGTTAGTCTGTTAGTGGGTCAGTCCGTTAGTTTGTTAGTCTGTGTACACGATATCTCAAGAACAAATTGTCGCAGAGAGGTCAGATCAGTTTTAAAATATTACTTTCGACACTGGCAAGAACCCAGTATTTCATTTGCAACATTCATTTTAAAAACTTCGTAAGTTATTCGAAATTTACGATTTTCTTAACATGGGAGAATAGGACAAAAAATCACTTAAACGTGCATTAAATGAAAACTTTTTATTGTAAAAATGTCAGACCAGTTTTAAAATATCAGTTTTGATGCCGGAATGAACATCAGTAACTATAAATATGCTACTTTGAAAATTTCGCAAGTTACTGGAAATTTACGAATTTCTTAACATGGCAGTGTAAGGGGAAAATTTCACATAAACGTCAATTTTGAGAGATATTTTCATCGTAAAGATGTCAGACTACTTTTGAAACATTATTTAGGACACTGGCATGAATATTAATGACTATGAATTTTCCAATATAAAGATTTCGTAAGTTATTGGAAATTTACGAATTTCTTAACATGGCTGAATAAGAGCAAAATTTCACATAAACGTCAATCTTGAGGGATATTTTTATCGTAAAGATGTCAAACCACTTTCGAAATAATATTTAGGATACTGGCATGGATACCATAGACTATGATTTTTCCAATTTAAAAAATTCGTAAGTTATTAGGAATTTACAATTTATTTAACATGTCAGAATAAAGCAAAATTGAGCATAAACTTCCATTTTGATGATCCTAAATACGTTAGACAACTTCAAAATTACGTTTATGATATTTGTTTGAACATGATTGAATACAAATATTCTAATAGGAAAATTTCGTAAATTATTCGTAATTTACGATTTTATCAACATAGCGAAATTGTAAATTTTTCATATAAATATGAATTTGAGGATTATTGCATTGGAAATAGTAGCATGAAAACTAAACAACGAAATTGACCCTGATAAAATAAATTAATAGATTCGAATAAGATAAATATATCGAAATGAACGGTGGATAGCCTATTAGGCGGGGATTTCATTCTGTCACTGTATGAAGTTTTGGTCAAATTGATTTCTTTTAACATTATTGCCGAAACGTCAGTGGAGGCCCTCTGTTGAGACTCAAAACGGTTTTGGGCTGTGTCTGTCTGTCTGTCTGTCTGTCTGTCTGTCGATAGCGGCCGCCAAAAAAGCGCTATTTACTTGAAATTTGGTACACATGTTCATAAACCCCACGAAATCTGCTGTATAGTTTTGGGTGTGTATTCCATTTGTAATTTGTGTACAGGGACACGCCAAAGTTTTTCTTATCATTACGGCCTATGGGAGGAATTTGTATGTACCGCGATAGCGGCCACAAAAATCACGGTATTGACTTGCAATTTGGTACATGTGTTCATGAGCCCAACGGAATCAGCTGTATAGTTTTAGGTGTGTATTCCATTTGTAGTTCGTGTACAGGGACACGCCAAAGATTTTTTATGATTACGGCCTATGGGAAGAATCTGTACGTATCGCGATAGCCACCGCAAAAATCAAGCTATTGACTTCCAATTTTTGCCGAAATGGGAATGGAGGCCCTCTGTTGAGACTCAAAAGGATTTTGGATTCCGTCTGTCTGTCTGTCTGTCATGCGATAGCGGCCGCAAAAAACACGCTATTGACTTGAAATTTTGTACACATGTTCATGATGCCCACGAAATTAGCTGTATAGTTTTCGGTGTGCATTCCATTTGTAAGTTCGTGTACAGGGACATGCCAAAGTTTTTTTACTTTCCGAACACTATAGTGAGGAAAGTATTGTAATCATGTCAAAAATCCGAATTCGAGATTTTGATGTTTCTATACGTTTCGAGGTCCAACGAGTCCGTTTTCACTATTTTTACGATGTATGTATGTGTGTGTGTATGTATGTGTGTATGTGTGTGTGTATGTATGTGTGTATGTATGTGTGTATGTATGTGTGTATGTCTGTGAGTGAACACGCTAGCGTCTAAACGCTTTGTTCGAATAAGCTGAAAGTTGGTACGTATATTGTAAGTCACCATAGTACGAACCCTATAGATTTTGGTGAATGTAGCACTTATAGTTTTTTTACAGGGACACAAAGAAAAATTCTTTATCATTATGGCCAAGGGACCAAAATCTTAAAAGTGCGATAGCATCTAAACGTCTTATTCAATTGAGCAAAAACTTTATACACATATTATAGGTCACAGATACTCAATCTGTATAGATTTTGGAGAATCTAGAACTTATAGTTTTTTTACAGGGACACAAAGAAAAATTCTTTGCCAAATTTTTAAAAGATTGATAGCGTCTAAACGCCTTATTAATCTCAGCAAAGGATTTGTACACATGTTATAGGTCACAATTGAACCAACTGTATAGATTTTGGTGAATCTAGCACTTACAGTTTTTTTACAGGGACACAAAGAAAAATTTTTTATCTTTATGGCCTATGAGACCAGCGATAGCATCTAAACGCCTTATTCAATTGAGCTGAAAATTTGTATGAATATTATAAATCACTGTTGCACTAACTATAAGCATTTTGGTGAATCTAGCATTTATAGATTTTTACAGGGACACAACGAAAAATTCTTTATCCTTATGATCTAAGGGCTCAAAGTTCAGTAGCGTTATATAAAACCTCGTGTGATACATGGAGAAAAATACTCAAACACTCTGTTATGGTTTTCTCTTTTTTGTTTGTTTAGCAACACCTCTTTCTTTATTTTATCTACAAAACTATTAGTTACTCAATGTTCGGAAAGTCGAGTGGAGTCACTCCAGATTTTTTTACTATTATGGCCTATGGGAAGAATTTGTATGTACCGCGATAGCGGCCCCCAAAATAACGCTATTGACTTGCAATTTGGTACACATATTCATGAGCCCATTGGGCAAGCATTTGACGAAACTGATATAGATCTGAGACTGACCGCCTTGGCGAAAATAATGCTCCTTTTATACTTTTCTATCGAAAACAGACTGTTCTGGAAAATTCTCATATCACATCAGCCAGTGAGATTAGAGCTTCCATATTTGGTATATCCCTAATAAGGATTTTCTCGCCAAGATCGCCAAAAAAATCGCCAAGGAGGGAAATAGTCGCCAAATTTGGCGCCAAATTTATTTCTTCCCTTATAGGAGCTTTTTAATGCGTTTTTAAAGGAAAATTTGGCTATTTTAACGCTAAAACGACTATAAAGGCACAAAATTAGCATTTTATCAACTTACTAAACCTCTTTGAAAGAATTTATACAAAAATAAATGCAATTATTTACAATTTCGTAACACTTTATATCATATACAAATAGGTATACAAAGAGAGATACAACGGGGGGTTGAGGGGGGCTGCCGCCCCCCTCAGGAATGTATTTGATTTTGGTAATAAGTCGATCGAATCAATATATACTATTATATAATAAGGAATAAATAAAAATGACCTATTGAATAATGTCTCGCAAATAGGACGTTGAGGCTCCTGATCTGCAGATCCACTAGTAATATGTCTCGCACTAGAAATTTCTGAGAACATAAATATGATGGGGAACTGAGCAGAGTCCACCTATGCCAACTACTTTTACAGAAAATCTGCAAAAATTGCCGTAGATATTGGTGAAGCGCTACTATTGACAAAAATCGTAGCTCATTTTTTTTTCGATATCCGCAGAGCACCACGCAACCTAATTATTTTCATCAGAAAACAGCGCTGCGCCCTGCAAAATCGAAAAAAAAAAAAAAAAGTTACAGTTCTTGTCAATAGGTGGCGCTGCGTCAGTATCTAAGGAGATTTTTGCAGATTTTTTGTAAAAAACAAATTTTGTATGTGTCGTCTGGATTGACCGAAATTGCTAAAATGAATCTACAAAAATTAACATCTGTGAAAAGAATTTTATTTTACTTTTTTACAAAAAATATGCAGATATCGCGTTAGATATTAACGCAACCTTATCTATTGATGAAAATTGTAATTCATTTCTTTTCGATTTGTCATATCGCAGCGCCACCTATTGACGGAAATGGTTGGATGGCACTGTGACACCTAATTACCACAAAAAGAAAAAAAAAGAGTTACAATATTTGTCGATAGGTGGCGCTACACTAAAATCTAAAGCAATTTTTGCAGATTTTTTGCTTTAAAAAAAAGAATGTATGTTTAGTTTGGATTGACCGATATCGATAGAATGAATCTGCAAAAAATGCATTAGATATGGAGGCAGCGCCACCTGTTGACAAAAACTGCAACTTTTTTTTTTTTTTTGATTTTCAAAGAGCACATTTTTTGTACTGCATATCAGTGAAATTTTGTTTCGTTTGGAGCCATAGAACCGGCTCTAGAGCCTTTTAAGTAGCGAACTTTAATTATAACAATCCTGTATATATATATATATATATATATATATATATATATATATATGCGTAAGGATCTTAGTATAGAAAATTTCGTAAGCTACACTTTTCCTGTGCATTGAAAATTTTTCAAAATTAATTAAAATTTGCGATAAAAATCAAATAAATACAATAAAAATGGTTGAAATTTACATTGAATGAAAAATTGAATTAATGAATGCATTTGGAGATTGTAGCTACGCGTTGAAAATTGGAGCATATCACAAGAAATTACTGTCAGATTTCGGCTGCGTATTCAATCGCAGTTTCACAGTACAGTTTTACCGGTATCTCTGATAGGAAACGTCAGTGCTTATTCTCTAAAGTCTTCCTCCAACGCGAAGAGAGGGCCACGGTAGCCCAGTCGGTAGAGCACCGGCCTCGTAATTGGAAGATTGCGGGTACGGTACTCGAGCCGGCCAAAGACCGTCGTGTACACTAATGGTGGCTGGTGCGCGTAAAATCTGTCGTGGCCGCAGTGTTCTCCATGTTCCCATCAAAAATTATACCTCTGAGGGTCACCGATGCGGGAGAGCCATCCCTTCCGTGGAGGATCAAAATTGCGATGGCATGTTCCTGGACCACCTCTAGGGGGTGAGTTCCAGACCGTCGCCAATTGCCCATCTGCGCAGCACTAGTGCGACGTAAAACCCAACCAACCAACGATAAGAGAAAACTGAAGGAATAAAAAAAAATATATAATGCATAAAAACGCTTATAAAACTTTAGCATTATGAGTAATATTTACTTTAAAAGTAGAACTATATATTAGAAAAGAATTACGAAAGTTACATATGCATTTTCCAAATAAGAAGTATTTCACAATTACTCTTTCATGATACATATATTCCATATCAGCTCGAAAATATTTAGAAAAATTATACTACGACCAGACAGACAAATAAACTGGTGGTATACATTTTTAAACAAAGTTTTAAAATGTTAAAAGGAACTTGCCAAAGATATTGTAGTCAGTATTTTTATTCACTACTAATCACTAAACTATCTTAATATTAAATATCTTGAAAAAATTTCTTGGAGTTATTAATAAATACCTTTTACAAAGAAATAGAAAATCTGTCTAGACATTTCATATTCGACAACATTTCATTCCTTCTGAAAGAATTATTTGTTTTATAAAACGCGATATTACCTTTGTTAAGATAGTCATAAAGATTATTTATCGAAACATAGACAGCCCAAGTTATTGAAACAGGATAGGGAAGTTATTGGAGATTTTCAGGAGCAAAATCAGACTTTGGTCTGTAAATTTCTCAGGAAAAAAAAAAAAAAAAAAATCGCGATATCTTCACATTTCACACACCATGAAAGTCGAAAATGACTTCAGAAAATTTTGCGTGTGTGTCATATGGTGTTCGTATGTCTGTAACACTATTTTTGTCCGGATATCACTTGAGAACAACTGGACGGAATTCAACGGCGCTTGACAGGAATTTTGGTCTCAAAAGTATATCTATCAACTTTTCTGAAATTCCCCCTCCCCACGTTCCCCCCTGGGGGTAAAAAACAAAAACATGTTTGTAAGTATAACTAGGCTCTAATTTACTTCACAGTAAAGAAATTGCACATGGAGACTCTAGAAATGAGTACAAGAAAAAAAAAAAAAAAGTTATCTGCGGATTTAAGAATTTTTTATTTTTAAAGGGAGGGAGGAGGAAAATCGATTTTTGGCGAGAAATTTCGCAGATTACTCATTTTTGAGTAAAACTTTAAAAAATGGAAATAAAAATATTTCCCAAAACACATTTTTGTTTTTTTGTGATTTGCGATTTTTTTTGTGGGTGGAGGGGGGGGGATTACGAAGGGGTAAAATCGAGACGCCCCTTTTAGCGCTGAGTTTGTCTTGAGAGATCTATAGGAGCTGCGGTTACGAATTTCGGTGCTTGGATTATTTATATGTATCCGACACCAAAAGTAACGAGATTTATCAATATTACCCCCGTTTCCCTTTTGCGGGGAGACAGAAGGCAAAAACATATTTGTAAGCATAACTCCGCTCCATATTACTTCACAATGACGAAACTGCTGATGGAGAGACTACCTATGAGTAAAAGTAAAACATTATCTCCAATTTAGTAAATTTTTATTTTTAAGGAGAGAGAGGGAGGAAATCAATTTTTGGCGGAAAATTTCACTATTTCCGGATTTTTCGGTAGAACTGTGCGAAAAATGGAACAAAGATGTCAAAAATAGCCGTCGCGTCTTCTTTAGGATAAAACAAATTTTCGTTTTTTTGAGAGATTTTCGATTTTTGTTTGTGTGTGTGTGTGGGGGGGGGGGGGGGGGAGGGGTGTTACAAAGTATCAAATTCAAGACCCCCCCCCCCCTTTTAGCGCAAAATTTGTCTTGGGAAATCTGTGGTAACTGCGGTTACGAAATTTGGTACGTAAATTGTTTATATGGATACGTTACTTATTGTAATGGGATTTTACGAAATTCCCCACCCTTACCCACCTGGGGCCGGGGGCATTAAACACGTGTAAAATCACGTTACCCTGTTTGAATTTGCCTTAAATTATTTTAGAATGGCGAATTTTGATGTATGGATGTTGGTAAGTTGTACGCATTATGTATTTTGGTGTGATTTCGCAAAATATCCAGACGGCAACGCCACCTGTTGGATGATTTTCACCAAAACAAAATAGGCACTGATTTATGTCATGGTGCAGCCGCATATAAATTTATACGTAATTCTGTGCAGTGCAGTAGTTCCTGAGATACAATTGGAACAAAATTTTTTTTCACATACAGACAGACATTTTCTAAAAATGGTTAAATCGTGTTCTGGATCACTCAAAACATGTAAATTCATCGAAAATCGGGAAACAAAAACTTTTTCGAATCCAATACTTTCTTCTATAGAAGAAAGAAGGAAGTAAAAAGATGGAATTCATGACGTATGATAGTCTATTATAGAAGGTGGATAAAATTAAGCGAATAATAATTACAAAATTAAGGTTGAAGGGGTTTTACGACGCTCTAGAGCTTAAATATAGAGAAGAAAAAACATAATGGGAAGTCCAATTTAATTAATAGGTTTTATTAAATTATTTGTATGTGGATTAATATTTTTTAAACACTTTTTTTTTTTTTTTTCAGATACAGGAGATTTTTTGCCTGATACATGAGACTACATGAAAACAGATTTTCATCATTTATTTCGGGGGGTCGGGGGGGGGGGGCTACGGCCTTGAAATCCTTGTCGAATTCTGTTTTTAGACTGACTAAAAATAGGATTCGACAAGGATTTATTTAACAAAACTGTATTAATTGCACTTTTTTGATATCGGGATTTTTGCTAGTGTTCGAAGACTTTTGTTACCGACTGTACGTTCTAACTGGACGATAAGTTTCACTGCTATTATTAAAAAAATACATTTTTCGAACAAATATTTCTTGGGTCGATTATCATGATCTGTGACAACAGGTGGCAGCACCAGACAATTTTCCCAGCTAAAAAACATTCAATTTAATAAAAATAGTTTAATATAGGAACAGCCATTTTAATCTAAACAGCGCATCAAAAATATACAAAAATTATGAAGTATTACAAAAAGAAAAAAAAATATAAAACCCAAATAGTAGTCACATAAATGATTTATTACCATGTTTTTATTAACTTCGATTCTTGTTCGTGGGTTTGTTTGTTTGTTTGTTTGCCTGAGGCAAATCTTGCAATCGATTTTTAACTAACTTCCCGACTAGCTAGATATTTGAAATTTTCAGGACAGCTCACAACACGGTGACAATACATTTTTCTAATAATTTTAGTCAACTATTTCAAGTCCCGCTGCCTTCGGCAGCGCTTATATGATTCGACAGAAAATTTATTTAACTAACTTCCCGACTAGCTAGACATTTGAAACTTTCAGAATAGTTCAGAACACGGTGAAAATGCATTTTCTTAATACCTTTAGCCAACTGTTTCGGGTTCCTGCTGCCTTCGGCAGCGTTATCAGTACAAAGCTTGCAATCGATTTTTCACTAACTTCCCGACTAGCTAGACATTTGAAACTTTCAGGATAGTTCAGAACACGGTGAAAATACATTTTTTTAATACCTTTAGCCAACTGTTTCGGGTTCCTGCTACCTTCGGCAGCGTTATCAGTACAAAGCTTGCAATCGATTTTTCACTAACTTCCCGACTAGCTAGACATTTGAAACTTTCAGGATAGTTCAGAACACGGTGAAAATACATTTTTTTAATACCTTTAGCCAACTGTTTCGGGTTCCTGCTGCCTTCGGCAGCGTTATCAGTACAAAGCTTGCAATCGATTTTTCACTAACTTTCCGACTAGCTAGACATTTGAAACTTTCAGGCTAGCTCATAACACGGTGACAATACTTTTTTAAAAACTTTTAGTCAACTGCTTCAGGTCCCTACTGCCTTCGGCAGCGTTTATTGATTCAACAGAAATTTTATTTAACTAACTTCCTGACTAGCTAGACATTTGAAACTTTCACAATAGTTCAGAACACGGTGACAATGCATTTTTTTAATACTTTTAGCCAACTGTTTCGGGTTGCTGCTGCCTTCGGCAGCGTTACCAGTACAAAGCTTGCAATCGATTTTTCACTAACTTTCGGACTAGCTAGATATTTGAAACTTTCAGGATAGCTCAGAACACGGGGGCAATACAATTTTTTTAATACTTTTAATCAACTGTTTCAGGTCCCTACTGTATTCGGCAGCGTTCATATGATTCAACAGAAAATTTATTTAACTAACTTCCCCCATAGCTAGACATTTGAAACTTTCGGAATAGTTCAGAATACGGTAAAAATGCTTTTTGAAAATATTTTCATCCAATTGCTTCGGGACCCTGCTGCCTTCGGTAGCGTTTCCAGTACAAACTTGCAATCAACTTTTAACTAACTTCCCGGCTAGGTAGCCATTTGAAACTTTTATAATAGCTCAAAAGACGATAGCAAGGAATTTTTTTAATACTTTTATCCAATTGCTTGGGTTCCGGCTGCCTTCAGTAGCGTTTATATGATTCAACAGAAAATTTAAAAACATGGTTTATAAATTTTTTTTTACCTTATAATTATTTTTATAGAAAGTTTATAGAAAAAATTCAGTTTTAAAGATAGCAAATTTATTTCAGCAAACACTATTTTAAACCTAAAAAACATTAAAAATATAAACAGAATAGGAAGGATGGATGGTTGAGTTTTACGTCGCACTAATGCTGCGCAGGTGGGCAATTGGTGATGGTCTGGGGCTCACCCCTAGAGGTGATCCGGACACATGCCATCGCAATTTTGATCCTCCACGGAAGAGATGGCTCTCTCGCTTCGGTGACCCCCAGAGGTATAATTTTTGATGGGAACATGGAGGACATTGCGGCCACGACAGATTTTACGCGCACCAGCCACCATTAGTGTACACGACGGTCTTTGGCCAGCTCGAGTACCGAACCCGCAATCTTCCAATTACGAGGCCGGCGCTCTACCGAATGGGCTACTGCGACCCCAGAATAGGAAGGATTCTTATACATAAACAAAAAGGTGTCTGATAAAATTATTAGCAAAATAGTCTTCCACTTTTCATACAAAAAAAAAAAAAAAAAAAAAAAAAAGAAAAAGAAAAATGCCATCGCTAATATTGCGACAAAAATTCAAAAGCCGCCAATGGAGCAACAGAATAAAGTTGTGTAGCACGATAATGTTTACCTATTTATTTATTTTTCTTATATACTAATCACTATGCTAATTTATCATACAAATATATGAGCCTCTGTGTGTGACTGCACTTGCACGCTGCCGAACAGAAATATTTGATTAATTCAAATTAATATTTAAATAAATAAATAAAAATATATTTAATGGGAAATATAGATAATCATAAAAAGATTAGTTGTCTAAAATACGGCAGAAATAGCGCTCAATAGCTTATTATTACATTAAGTCTAAAATGGTGACAAAAATTCAAAAGTCGCCAAAGAGAACTATATTAAGGCTGTACTATGATCAGGTTTACAAACCATGAAATATAACCACAAAAATTAATTGTCTCATGCGACAGACGTAGCCGGTCATATATTGTAGTACTTGGCTTGAAATTGCTGTCATTTTATGGTTGATCGGATAAACAAAATAAGCATAGGAAATAACGTAAAAGCAAATATTATGTGCACCACGTATAGTGTTGTTCCTGTGTAACTGGGATTCAAATATAAAAGGGATACTTCAATTTTTTCGATACTATCCATTTCGAAACTGTTATAGAATAAACACCTAAATGGAAGCCAATTGGGAAACCAATGTCGCAAGTAATAGGGACAGGCGCTTGAGTTTTAGCGGATGACTAAATCGCTGTCGAAGGCAGCAGGGACCTGAAGCGAGCTTTTGAGCAATTTCAGAATTTTGTTTTATTTTATTTTTATAAAGCTATATAGTTTACTTTAAATTTAGTGACCAGCGAGGCGGGCAAAGCCTGCTAGTATATATATATATCAGGGCCCGAAATTTCAACTCAGATTACACTCGCCAAAAAAAAGTCATTTTTTTTTTTTTTTTTTCTTTTTTGCGCATTTTGGATTTTTTTTTTTTTTCCCTAACTATGCTTAAAATTATATATATTGAAAGTGTGTCGTTTATCATCATGTCTCATAAACATCTATAATTAAAAATCATTATAATGCATTGTATTTGAGATTTGAAAAAGATTAAATTGTCTAATAACATAAATGCAAAGAGTCATTAAATAAATAATGAAGAAGAAAAAAAAAAAGAAAACTCTTTGTTAAATAATATTCTGTGAAAATCTTTTTATTATGAAAGATTAAGCTTCCTTATTGAGCTATTTATTTATTTAACTTTTTACATCAGAAATGCCTTTTTTGTCCAATCTATTTTTGTAATCAGACGGAATGTCGATGTGAATAACTTGTTCATTCTTGTGATTTGAAATAGCCATTTCGGAATAAATTTTTGATAAAATCGTTGCTTACATGCCTACAAATCATTACAAGCGCAAATCCTTGGAGTTTCAGTGAAAAACTGGAAAATGTGAACTGTTTTTTGATCATTATTCAACAAAATAAACATAGGGCTCGGGTTCATTTTGATGCGCCAACATCGCATATAGGCCAACTTTCACATTTCTCTTTTCTCGGATAGTGGGCGATGGGCAAAGCGGTTCTCTGCTCGTCTATTCCCATTCTGCTTGGATAAATCACAATGGGAGAAACGAAACTGCCGAAGAGATTAAAACTTTTATGCATGCACTAAGCATTTTACCTTTCTCAGGCTGGGAGGGTGTTATAAGATATGGGTGTTATATGAGGTTATACGATGGCAATATTTTGCCATATTTAAATCTCTAAAAAGAATGTTTTCTGTCACCGTATAGTGTAAGAATTCTATCTATAACTAGACCAAAATTTTCCTCGCCATAGTAAAAATTCTACTCGCCAATGGCGAGCGGAAATTTCGCGCCCTGTAAAATATATATATATATATATATATATATATAAACGAAGTGATTGCAATAGGTCGATTTCTAAAGAAATCAACCTAAAAAATCAAATAACAATTTTAATTTTTCCAATAGAAAAAGAAACGACTTTTAAAACCTATAGTCAAGGCAATGTTATTAACATGCGCGATTTTTGTGTACTATAAAATTCCCTCCCCGAAATACACAAAGGTGCCCCCCGAAGGGTCATTGTGCACATCGAAGTCAGATTTTCGAATTTTTGATTAGTTTTTTCTTAATTAATTAAAATGTAAAAAATTCTTTCTAATTTCTGATAAAAAAGCCATTTAGATTTTAACATTTTATCCATAATTTAATTGTTGCCAATATTTTTTTTCGACAAAATAATAATAATTAAAAAAAAAAAAAAAAACGTACATTTATTTAAAATGAGGAAAATAAATAAGAAAGATTAGAAAATAAATTAGAAATATTAGTCGCATCGTTACAAATAAGATAGCAAATAAAAGGGAAAATTTCTGTAAATCCGATGCATTAAACAGCTTATCAATCGGATGATTAGTTTTTTCTTAATTAATTAAAATGTGAAAATAATAAGTCATTTAAATTTTAAAATTTTATCCATAATTTAATTGTTGCCAATTTTTTTTTCGACAAAATAATAATAATTAAAAAAAATAAATAAATAAAAATAACGTACATTTATTTAAAATGAGGAAAATAAATCAGAAAGATAAGAAAATAAATTAGAAATATCAGTCGCATCGTTACAAATAAGATAGCAAATGAAAGGGAAAATTTTTGGAAATCCGATGCATTAAACAGCTTATCAATCGGACAATTAGATTTTTTAAAATTAACTAAAGTATGAATTTTAGGTGGCAACAGCAGAAGATTGTATGGAAACCGTTAGGAGAAAAAAAATTAAAAATCTGCTTCACATTAAGTCACATGATTTTTAAGTGGGATTAAAAATTGCAGTTTTCAAATTCTTTTAAATTTTCTCTCACGAACACAAAAATATAATATACAGCCTGTACCCCACAAGACCAACTTGCATTTAAAATTTCATCAATTATTTTGGTTAATAAACAAAAGTTATTATTATTATTTTTTTTCAAATTAAGTTTTATTCTATCTTCGAAAAGAATTATGTGATCATAGATATAATAATATATATAGATCTATCATCCCCATATTATCGTGCAAAGATTTTTGATGCCGAAAAAAAAGCTTTGGAATCAGCCATTAAGTGGTATTGAAGGAAAAAGGGAAAAAAAGAAGAATGAATTTGAAACTATATCTGGAGCTTTTCATTCACCTTTAGTAAATAAATTATTCATGAATTTTATTTATTAAAACATTCGTGTGTATTCCCGTGTGTATTCACTCGGGGAAAGACTGCCATATTTTGGTAGAATCGCCGTCTTTTCCCGAGTGAAAAGGAATCACTTTTTTCTCCCCAATGATCAATCTATATATTATTACTATATCTATGTATGTGATATGATACATTAATAATTTGGGTTTTAAAAGTTTTTTTAAATAGATTATTTAAACTCTATGAACCATATTTTTATTTTATCAGCTTCATTAACAGATCCTGCTGGGCGATTTTTTAAATTTTGGTGTTGAAGTATACCGAACGTTTTTAGACAAGAAATTTAATATAGCAACAGCCATTTTAATCTAAGTAGCGCATCGAATATATAAAAACATAAATGATTTATTTTTACACAAAATTTACAGAACAAATGCAGTTTTAAAGATAGGAAATTTATTTCAACAAGCACTATTTTAAACCTAAAAACCATTAAAAATATAAGCAGACTATAAAGGATTCTTATGTATAAACAAAAAAGAGTCTGGTAAAATTATTAGCAAAATAGTCTTCCCCTTTTCATACAAAAAAAAAAAAAAAAAAAAAAAAAAAATCCATCGCTAATATGGCGACAAAAATTCAAAAGCCGCCAGTGGAGCAACATAATAAAGTTGTGCAACACGATAATGTTTACCTATTTATTTATTTTTTTTTATATAATAATCATTATGCTAATTTATCATACAAATAAATGAGCCTCTGTGTGTTACTGCACTTGCACGCTGTCGAACAGAAATATTTGAAAAATTCAAATTAATATTTAAATAAATAAATAAAAATATGTTTAATGGAAAATATATATAACCATAAAAAGATTAGTTGTCTAAAATATGGCAGAAATAGCGCTCATAGCATATTGTTACAAGGGATTAAGTCTTATTGTTACAATGGATTAAGTCTAAAATGGTGAAAAAAATTCAAAAGCCGCCAAAGAGAACTATATTAAGGCTGTACTATCAGGTTTACAACCCATGAATTATATATAAACACAAAAAATTAATTGTCTCATGCGACAGACGTAGCCGGTCACAGCATATTGTAATATTTGGCGTGAAATTGCTGTCATTTAATGATTGATTGGATAAACAAAATAAACATATGAATAACGTAAAAGCAAATATGTTGTCTAAACCCAGTTACATTTGAGTCCAGTCCGAGTTACATGTGAACAACACGTCAGGGACGTATCCAGAGGGGGGGCTCTGGGGGCTCGAGCCCCCCCCCCCCGAAATTGTCTGAAACATTTTTTTTCATGTTCTACTGACCAGAAAAAAAATTGTAAAAAAATGAATTTTTTCTCCACAATATCTTTTTTTTTTGTTGTTGTTAGTTTGTTTGCTTGTGAAACCTTATTTAATAGCAATTTTCTGTCTTGTAAAATCCAAATACCGAAATGCATATTAGCGCTTTGTAAAAAACCCTAAAAAGAGATCTTTATGGTACTCATTGTTGAGCACTGTAATGTGAATCCTTTCTTTTAAACACTTCTCTGGCCAGAAATAGCGCTTCAATTCCATGTGAGACAAAAGATTCGTCATTAACAAATATCACAGTTGCATATGGAACTTCTAGTTTTGTTAGCTATGCAGGTAGTATACCTTCCATAGAGTATAAATTCTAACCAAAAAAAAAAAAAAAAACAGCCAATATAAAGTCTACTTTACAGAAAGACTTGTGATGAAAGATGGTACTATCTAATCCTACTTAAAGCAAAAATGCCAGTAATCACATCATAGAGTATAGCATGCAGTATTCATATTTGCAGCGTGGCAGATTTTCAAACAAATGTCCAGATTACCAAACCAGACTGAGCTTTGATTGGACCAGACTCTAGTGGGTACATGCAGTCCACAGGTTCTGTCAAAGAAATTCCGTATCAATTTTCCTTGTTTTCCAAAAGGAAACCGAAGTGTTGAGCCCACTTGCGGACAAAACCCACCATGTGTGGCCACGCGTCTTCAGCATCGTTCAAAATAATACACTACTACCGTCATCCGTCGCCATGTACCTATAACTAAATAACATTTGCATAAGGTATCAGAAGGATTACCACAACGAATCTATCAGGGAGAAAAACCAATCGCATGCGATTGTATAGCCCCAAGCATTACAACAAATTGGTCAACACAAAGTTGGAAAAGTATTTGTAGCTCCCTGCGCTCGAAAGAAGAAGTAAGGTATTGTACCGACATTGGTATGAACCACAGCTTGCACCATAGGCCAAGTGAAAGGAAAGAGGGAAAACTTAAAATATTTATGTATATATACATAATGTTGAAGCTAAGTCTCCCTGAGCTCGACAAACCTCTGAAGAGATCTAAGACGGTCCTAAAACGAAAGTGGGTGTGAGCTACGATGCAAGTAGAATAATTGGCTCTGCTATCTACTGCCCTGACAGGCCTTAAAAAACCAACACGTTATGTAAACATCTTTGTTACTATCGTCACAAAACAGACAATATCTGAGTCTGATGTAGAATGCGATGATGGGCCATCCCTTCACTGTTCAATTTCCAAATGATAATCACTAATGACGTGCATCCACAGTTGAAGATACGCTGTGTCACATGAGACACCTGGTTGATACACACCCTGGTTACATATAGAAACGCTAGATAGTTCGATACGTACGCCATGCCAGAAGATTTTCAGCAACTACAATGCGTATAAGCACGGCCCCGGGTCTGTAGGAGACACGTCTACCCACGCTAAACAGTAAGCTATATGAGAAGATCTCAATGTGTTCACTAAACCTAGACATGTAATATGTCTAGGTTTAGTGGACGCCAACACACAGGTCCTCATGTTTCCGGTGATATGATCTAAAGCAAGAATTATTATCTAATTAGAAAATCACAAAAAAAATTATTTTCTTCTACACACATAACAAGAGAAAAAAGTATTGGATTTGGAAACTTTTAGACTTCTAGTTTTCAATGTATTTACATGTTTTTAGATGTATTGAACACCATTAGACTATTTTTGTAAACTTAGATATAAATTTTTTGTTGATTAGATTTTTGGGTACATCGCGTAGCAGGTAGCGTAGCTGTACTAGATTTCCCTTTTTATGGGAACGATATATCTCGGCTGTATAAAAAAAGAAGCTATATTTAAAAAAAAACGAAAAGTATTTGAAACATGGTTGTTTCGAACATAAATCATGCGCCGTACCATTGAATTAGGAAGTCAGCCAGTTTTTGGTATGTTGATTTTGAATGGACTTAACATTGCACTGAAGCTAGACAGACAGCATACCAACGGTCTAGAATTCATTTCTAGGGTAATCGTACCATCACAATTTAAAACCTCCACGGAGGAGATGTTGCCCCAAGTTCAGTATGCCCGAGCTATTACATTTACAAAACAGGGAGAACACAACGGATTTTACGTGCACCAGATACCATTAATCTACACGACAGTCTTTGTATGGCTCCAGCATCAATCGCTTAATCCTTCAATCACGAGCTCGACTCATTATTAACTGGACTACCCTGAGTCCAGTTTTTGGGGATTTTCTCCGTTTGTCCGCGGTTTATAACATCACGGATTAAAGAACTCTCTAGTAGAGACTTGTGCATTTTAAAGGACTAGTTCCATCAGTTTTAGGCCCAAGGCACTTTTTAGAATTATTATTATTATTATTAAATCTTTTCTTGCTATTTCAGATTTTAGGAATATTAATTCCCTTGTTTGCCGCCATGCGGCGTTGTAACCGATCTTATTTATAACGCATAACCATTTTACTATGCCTAGATATGAATTTTAAGGCAATAACTTATATTTGTTTTAAAGTTAAGTTGATTGGGTGGGGGGGGGGGGCAAACTTTAAACTTAAACAATGTTCTTGGTGTACATATGTGTGGGTGATCAACCAACATCTGAGTGAAAGTTGGGCCCCCTCCGAAATTTTTTTCTGGATACGGCCTTGCAACATGTATAGTGTTGTTCACATGTAACTCGGATTCAAATATAAAAGGGAAACTCCAATTTTTTCGATACTATCTATTTCGAAACTGTTATATAATAAGCACCTAAATGGAAGCTCATTGGCAAACTATTGTCGCAGGTAAAAGGGACAAGCGCCCGAGTTGCAGTGGATGACCAAATCGCTGCCGAATGCAGCAGGGACCTGGAGCGAACTTTTGAACAATTTCAGTAATTTATTTTATTTTATTTTTATAAAGCTATATAGAAAAGAGTTTCCTTTAAATTTAGTGGCCAGCGAAGCGGGCAAAGCCTGCTAGTATTATTTAAATGTAAATGGATCGACTTAGACCCGTCGTTCTATTTGCCAGATCGAGGATTTCAGTAGCCTTAAATTAAACCTTCTCCGGATAAGGCAGATGCTATACCTATTTTCTAAATGGCTTGAAAATTTTAGACTTTTGATATTTTTATGGGCACTTGCTGTATTCAACTTCCAACGAAATCGGAAAAGATATTTTTTTGAATTTCCAATCATTTTGTGTGAAATCGGGTACAAGTATTTATGAGTTAGAAGGAATGAATACAAGGCTGTCAGTTACTAGGAAAAAGTGTATGTATCATACAAATAAATGTAGAAACACATCTGTTTGTACAGCGAGTACAACCATATATATATTATATAAAAAGGAATCAATAAAAATGATCTGCTGAGTAATGTGCGATGCAAATAAGACGTTGAGGTTCCTGACCACAAGACTGATCGACTAGTGCTACGCTCATTTCATTTTGTTGAATGGAGAGTGACAAAGTTAAGATTCGTTTAAACGAAATTCACCCCGTAGGCCGTAGTGATAAGAAAAACTTGGGTGTGTCCTTGTACACGAACCATAAATAATCTATGCATTAAAAATTATACAGCTATTTCTATACAGAGTCTGTACCAATCTGCAAGTCAGTCGAGGCATTTTTGCGGTTTTTACAATTTCTGTCCATGAGGACAAACTTTGGTGTGCCCCTGTACGCGAACTACAAGTAGAATACACACCCCAAACTATACAGCTAATTCCGTGTGACTGCTGAATATGTGTATCGAGTTAAAAGTCAAAAGGAGGATTTTTGCGGTCTGCGAGACAGACACAAACCTGGACACACAGACAGAACCCAAAATCTTTTTGATGCTCCACCTGGAGGCCTCCACTAACGTTTCGGCAAATAGTGGATCTGCAGATCAGGAGCCTCAACGTTCTATTTGCATCACGCATTATTCAACACATTATTTCTATTTATTCCTTTTTATATAATATATATATATATATTGATTCGAGTGACTTCCTAATATAAACAGAAACGTTTCTGAGGGGGCTCCCGCCCCCCCCCCCCTTTATCTCTCTTTCAATAACTATCTGTATGTATATATATATGAATAATTTAACAAATGAAATGAAATAAAAAAACCCAAAACACAGACTCGCATTTTATACAATAATGATTGTGATTTAAAAATAGCTCTTAAAATCCTTGCAAATTAACTGTTTCATCTTAACTTTTAACCGAATGTGTCAGTGTTGTCCGCTTTCGATTTGTTCTATTTCAGATTTCTATTCTGTTAAAGGTGGTTTTCTGTTTGGTGAGAAGTTGGGGGCTATGGATAGTTATTAGCTAATTGCTACTGTACTTTCAGAAACTTCTCTTTAACCCCTACACGGATGGGCCTCCCTGATGAAGACTTCTGCGTTTTTTTTTCATTTCATTTGTTAAATTATTCATATATTCACCTTTTGCAGCAATTTTGCGCATTGGTTTGTAAATCTCCTGTTGGTTTTTCTAATCTTTAAACTTTTATTTTAATTTCATATACATAAGTATTTGTTTCAAAAGTTTCTTATATATATACTAGTACATAATCCCGTCAAAAATGACGGAATGTGAAATCAGTTAAGGTAGTGAATCAACGAATGCTTTGCCAGCTTCACTGGACACTATATTTAAAGGGGACTAATGTGCAAATTGCACCAAACGAACAAACTACTTCTTTTAACAAAAATACCTACTAGCCCTGGACGATAGGTCTAATATATCGTATCGTATTTATCGTAATATAACTCAGTACTTAGTTCTCTTCCTTCTTCGACTCATTTTAATAAGTATTTTTTATATGCATGGGCAAATTTAATAATTTTTAATTTTTCGCGTGAAAACTTTATTTCATCTTATACCCCCCCCCCCCCCCCCAATATATATATAACAATAACTGGTAAATATTTTTGGCAAATTTAAATGTCCAATTTTGAAATTATTTTCATATTTTAATTAACTCTAAAATATCTAATCAAAACTTCGTTACAAATAAGGTACCAAATGAAAGGTAAAATATTTGTGACGAAGTAACCTTAGGTACCTTATTTGTAATCATTTATTTTAACTAATTTGATAAATATGACGTCACAATCAACTGTTTGTTTATATCAGATAAGTACATTATCATGATTGCAAGGAAATGATGCAATAACTATTAGCCCATAATTTTTATAATTGAATTTTATATTTAATTTTAATTTTATCCTCCATGGGTATTTTAGAATTGCAATGGTAGTTATAAACTTTCGTTGAACTTTCTAATGATGTAACATTTATGCAGATTAATAAAAAATAAATAAATAAAAATGCATAGCATTTCTAAGAAGAAAAAAAAAAAGTCTACCAAAAGTCTCTGTTTTGAAGCGGTCAAACCGGAATTGTTCCTGACAGAAGATGGTCATTATTATTATCTATATATATAAAAGAGCAGAGTCTGTCTGTGTGTGTGTGTGTGTGTTCGCTATAGAATCCTAGGCCGTTTCACCGAGTGGGACCAAATTTGGCACGGTTAATGTTTACGACCCGAGAAAGACAACGCCGCAAGCGATTTTACAAAATTCGCCCCCCAAGGGGGGGAGGGGAGGCAAAACGTAATTTCACAAAATCCTCCATATCTCAAACAAAAAAACAGATATCCGTAAAATTTTTGCTTTTAAATATAGCTAATACAAATGTCTAAAAATCGGTTTCTGGAATTTTTGAAATTCGGTCCCCAAGGGGGGCGGGGGGGGGCAAAACGTGATTTCACATGCGTAAGGGTGGGCTATGGGGCAAAAACAAATAGAAATACAGTTAGGCCGTACAAAATTGGTACAGATAGGTTTAAGAGGCCTGCAAGTCGAATGGGGATATTTTCGATTGTGTAAAGTTATTAGGAGGGGCGAGTAGGGGGGGAGGGGAGGGGGGGGGCAAAAAAATAAAAATAGTGTCAGATCGTTCAAAATTGGTACATAGAGGTTTTCGATACTTACAAATCGATTGCGGATATTTTTGAATTTGTAAAATTATTAGGAGGGGCGGGTAAGCGGGTGGGGCAGTAAGGGGGGCTATGGGGCAAAAACAAATAGAAATACAGTTAGGCCGTTCAAAATTGGTACAGATAGGTTTAAGAGGCCTGCAAGTCAAATGGGGATATTTTCGATTGTGTAAAGTTATTAGGAGGGGCGAGAAGGGGGGAGGGAAGGGGGGGGCAAAAAAATAAAAATAGTGTCAGATCGTTGAAAATTGGTATATAGAGGTTTTCGATACTTACAAATCGATTGCGGATGATTTTGAATTTGTAAAATTACTAGGAGGGGCGGGTAGGGGGTGGGGCGGTAAGGGGGGGTCTATGGGGCAAAAACAAATAGAAATACAGTTAGGCCGTTCAAAATTGGTACAGATAGGTTTAAGAGGCCTGCAAGTCGAATGGGGATATTTTCGATTGTGTAAAGTTATTAGGAGGGGCGAGTAGGGGGGAGGGGAGGGGGGGGCAAAAAAATAAAAATAGTGTCAGATCGTTCAAAATTGGTACATAGAGGTTTTCGATACTTACAAATCGATTGCGGATGATTTTGAATTTGTAAAATTATTAGGAGGGGCGGGTAGGGGGGTGGGGCGGTAAGGGGGGCTATGGGGCAAAAACAAATAGAAATACAGCTAGGCCATTCAAAATTGGTACAGATAGGTTGAAGAGGCCTGCATGTCGAATGGGGATATTTTCGAAAGTGTGAAGTTATTAGGAGGGGCGAGAAGGGGGAGGGGAGAGGGGGGACAAAAAAATAAAAATACAGTTAGATCGTTCAAAATTGGTATATAGAGGTTTTCGATACTTACAAATCGATTGCGGATATATTCGAATTTGTAAAATTATTAGGGCGCTCATATATATGCATTCGCGCGTGCGCATCGCGCACGGGTCTACGCTGCCGAAGGCAGTGGGGACCCGGTGCGACATTTTTCCCGATCAGAGTTTTTTTTTCTTTTTTTTTTCACATGATAAAAAATTCATTAATTATAATGATTCATTTAAAAATAGTGACCAGCGAAGCGGGCGTAGCCTGCTAGTTATAATATATATATATATACAGTAGAACTTCGATAATTCGAAGTTGAAGGGACCAGAGAAAAATTCGAAATATCCAAAAATTCGAATTACATATACTATTTTGTCAAAAAGAAGAGAGAAATTAAAAAAAATAATAATAAAACTCTACGATCAAAGATTTAAAACACATAAACTTTAAACTTTAAACACATAAACTTTATATCTATGAATACTGCTACATCCCCCCCCAAATTAAATCCCCCTTTTTTTAACGAGCTTAATTATTCAACACTTTTTAAAAAATAGTCAGATATTTTTGATTGCTTTTTTAAGTACAATCTTTGTGTCATAGCATATGACTTCAACCTATCAATTGATACAAAAATAGAATCTTGTACATTAGACATGACTTTCAATGAAAAAAAAAAAAAAAAACCCTCAAATTTTATGCATATGGACCATATCTTCTGATGCACAAGGTAGGAAATACTCTTGTATTTCCTTATCCTTTTTTTTAAAGACTGTTAAAAAAATAATGCAACATTAGCTGAGAAAAATCTCGGGAAGAAATTTTACTGTAATATTTTAAAGGTAATCGCGTGAAAAATTCGAATTATCAAAAATAGAATTCGAATTATCCATGATTTTTTAACATTATTTTAGTACAAAATTCAAGGGGCCGACTAAAAAATTCGAATTAACCAGAATTTCGAATTAAACAAGTTCGAATTATTCAAGTTTCACTGTATATATATATATATATATATATTCCTAGTAACTGTTAGTCTTGTATTAATTTTCTGTAGTCTATACATATAATAAAATAAGATGTTTGTGTGTGTGTCATTGTGTCTGTATATCCAGAGCTTTTTAGGAAAACGGCTGATCGCAAAGCTACACAAATTCGCATGGAGGTTTGTAATGATCTCTCCTGATGCACCTCGAAACCCGATTTTCGAATTTTTGATTAATTTTCTTTTAATTAATTAAAATGTGAAAATAATAACCTCCTAATTTCTGATACATTAGCCATTTAAATTTTATCCATAATTTAATTGTTGCCAAAAAAAAAAAAAAAAAAAAAAGAACCTGAGCTCATTTTTTCTCAACAGAAAAAATAAAAAAAAAATAAAGTACATTTACTTATAAACGTGAACAATAAAAAATTATAAAAAAATATATTATGCATCTCACAAAAATTGACGTCTAACTAAAAATTTTACATACATTGATAAAGTTCTAATATATTTTATGATGTTAATATATGTTGCTCTAAAATGTTCTTCTTATTTATTTATTTATCTAAATTTTTTTAACTACTGTTTTTTATATTTTTATTTTTACTGTTAAGTTGTTATTAAAAGAAAACTGCCAATGACATTACATTCGACTGCGTAGCGTTTTTTTAAAAACCTGTATGAGCCATGTTTTCATTTTATCAGCTTCATTAATAGAACCTCCTGGAACTTTGGTTTTGAAGTACACCGAATGTTTTTCGACAAGAAGTTTAATATAGCAACAGCCATTTTAATCTAAGTAGCGCATCAAAAATATAAAAAAATTATAAAGTATTACAAATAGAAAAAAAAATTAAATCTAAATAGTAGTCACACCTAAATAATTGTCACATAAATGATTTATTTTTATAGAAAGTTTATAGAAAAAACGCAGTTTTAAAAATAGCAAGTTTATTTCAGCAAGCACAATTTTAAACCCAAAAACCATTAAAAATATAATTAATCCTTCATATTATTATATTAAAAATGTAATCATGAAGGATTCTTATATATAAACGAAAAGGTAAAAGTATTAGCAAAATAGTCTTCTCCTTTTCATACAAAAAAAAAAAAAAAAAAAAAAAAAAAATCATCGCTAATATGGCGACAAAAATTCAAAAGCCGCCAGTGGACATAATAAAGTTGTGTAGCACGATAATGTTTACCTATTTATTTTTTTTTATATACTAATCACTAGGATCAGGTGGGGTAAAATATGTCAAAAACAGCATATTTTACGTTTGCACTGAAACAGCAGAAAATGTATTGGTTCCATTTGTTAAAAAATTGCACAAAATATGCAAATGATTATTCCTCATGACATTTTAAGAGAAATATCTCTTAAAAGACAAAATATTTGTACTGAAAAATAAATTTTAAAATATGCTGTTTGTGACTTATTTTACCCCATGGGTTGGGGGTAAATGCAAATAAAATTACAAATACACATTCCTCTTTTTGATAAAAACTTGATTTTGTGTTCTTTCAAGGAAAAAAAATGTCTCGATGGTTCATCATTAGTTCGGGAAGAACACTTGGAATGTACGATGCATCTACATCAGAAATATCTTTCTCTGGAAAATCCAATAGGAGCTTCCATTTAAACTTTTTTTTTTATCCCTTCAAAATTTTCAGAATATTCATGATTGTGTGAAAGAATGATGCCATGAAATATTTTTTTTTTTTTTTTTAAATCTTTTCCCAGGAAATTCTACTTTAACACATTTTCCAACTTTTACGAATTGATTAGTATTAATGCTGTCCAAATTTTCTTCTTGAGAAAGACTTGTTTTTTTGTTTCTTTTACAGTTTATGTTTCTGTGATTTTAGCATCTCTGTTGATTTTTTTTTGTCATACAATCAATTGAAAAATAAAATGGTTGTTAAAATTACTCCTGTTTTCTGTTGCGTAATGGGTTCTTTTTCTGCATGCATTTTTCAAAGCTTCTTTAGAAGACAATGTTTGATTGGGTGATAAAGTGTTTATAATAGCAGATTTTATGTACTTAAAGGGAGAATATATAAATATTATCCTGTTCAATGACTGTTGAAGTTGCACTAGAATTAATTTGTGAAATTGGTGATTGATGATCTAGATTCACCCACTCTTGCATTTGAAGTTGATGCTAAACTGCAGAGTTTCATCACTCAGTTTCAGGAGAATGTTGTGTCCTGCCTGCCCTTTGTATGAAAAATTGGCACCCTTCTTAAATAAGCTCGAATTAAACAACTTTTTGAATTTCACCTACAATCTAAAAGTTTTGATTCAGCTTTAATATGTATTGTCTTTTTTTTTTCTCTCTTAACATTAAATTATATAATATTTATGTGTATGAAATAGCTCCAGAACAATATATAGCTTAATTTTAAACTAATATATTAAAAGAGTACGTATGGAATTATTTAAAACACACAAAAAAAAGTAATTAGTTACTTAATGTGTGCTAAGCCTAACATGATTCAACACCTGACCCCACGTGTCTTTTTACTCGAAAATATTAATATATATTTTTTTTTTTCACAAAAGTTTAGGAAATTCATCTTAAGAATGTGCTTTTTGGAATATGATAAGAAAATACTGTAAAATTTACTTTTGAATTAGTTAAAAACCAAAGTTTTTCTTAGCAACACATTCGAGTTACTAATACGAAACACACAAATAATTACTGGCTGTAACTAAAAAGTATCAGTTACAGTTAATTTTGCATACAAAATGGAGACTAATATAGATAACATATAGAACCAGGAAAATTGGAATTAAAAAAAAATGTTTGGATGTTTTTTAAAAGAGTTTTTTTGAAATTGACCTATTTTACCCCCTGACTTATTTTACCCCACCTGACCCTATGCTAATTTATCATCATACAAATAAATGAGCCTCTGTGACTGCACTTGCACGCTGTCGAACAGAAATATTTGATTAATTCAAATTAATATTTAAATAAATAAATAAAAATATGTTTAATGGTAGATATATATAACCATAAAAAGATTAGTTGTCTAAAATATGGCAGAAGTAGCGCTCATAGCATACTGTTAGAAGGGAATACATCTAAAATGGTGACAAAAATTCAAAAGTCGCCAAGGAGAACTATATTAAGGCTGTACTATGATCAGGTTTACAAACCATAAATTATATATAACCACAAAAAATTGTCTCATGCGTCAGACGTAGCCGGCCATAGCATATTGTAATATTTGGCGTGAAATTGCTGTCATTTTATGGTTTATCGGATAAATAAAATAAACATAGGAAATAACGTAAAAGCAAATATTATGTGCACCACGCATAGGTGCTGCTCATATGTAACTGAGATTCAAATATGAAAGAGATACTTCAATTTTTTCGATACTATCTATTTCGAAACTGTGGAAAAATGTCAAACCTAAATGGAAGCCCATTGGTAAACCATTGTCGCAGGTAATAGGGACAGGCGCCCAAGTTTCAACGGATGACCAAAAGAAAGAAAAAAAAAAAAAAACTGCCGAAGGCAGCAGGGACCTAAAGCGAACTTTTGAGCTATTTCAGTATTTTGTTTTATGAATCTATATAGAAAAAAGTTTCCTTTAAATATAGTGACCAGCGAAGCGGCCAAAGTCTTCTAGTTCATAAATATTTGTACCAAATTTTATGCAAAATGATTACATAACATATCGGAATTATTTTGTGTAACTCTGTAAATGAATTACCAATTCTATGCCCACATTTTTCCACAGAAAAACATGCTTTTAAAATTCTAATAAAATTTCCTTACATTTATTACTTTTAAGAAATAAAGACTATAGACTGTAATAGTACGAAATGTTCGTTTATGTATCCCGGAGAAGGAGTCACAGTTATTATAAAAGAAAAAAAAAACTAATTAATTATAAATCATTAATATTTCAACCTAATTTGACATCATCTGGATGATTACAGAATGTCATCTGAATTCTTTTGTGTGGTCCCGTAAATAAATCATTTAGTCTATACATAACCCTTTCTACTTCCTTACACAAGGTATAAGGAAGTATAGTAATCCCGATTTGCGAAATGGATTTTGTATTTCAAATTACTCGAAAATGAACGATCGCTGACTGTTGCCAATTTATACGTGTGACTGTCAGGATGTCTAGTTGTATACCTGCAAGTGTCGTCTTAACACGAGATCTCGTTTTAGAGATATAAGCGACTTTACACGATTTTTCGTGACGTCTGTATGTGTGTGTGTGTGTGTGTGTGTGTGTGTGTGTGTGTGTGTGTGTGTGTGTGTATCGCATAACTCAAAAACGGTTGGACGTAGAAAGTTGCGAATGAGTACAGGTTTGTTATAACATCTAGTTGTGCACCTCCCTTTTTGGACTTTGTATAATGTCCCGTTTTGGAGATATTTAGGAAAATTAGCTTTATAATGACCAAAAATGCATAGGTTTTGGCCATAATGTATCAAAAAACGGTAATAACTCAAAAACGGTACGGACAAATCTTTCAATCGATTTTTAACTGACTTCCCAACTAGCTAGACAGTTGAAACTTTCAGAAAAGCTCAGAACACGTTGACAATGCATTTTTTAAATATTTTTAGCCAACTGTTTCGGATACTGGCTGCCTTCAGCAACGTTTATAGGATTCAACAGAAAATTTATTTAACTGACTTCCCGACTAGCTAGACATTTGAAACTTTCAGAATAGTTCAGAACATGATGAAAATGCATTTTTTAATACTTTTAGCCAACTGCTTCGGGTCCCTGCAGCCTTCGACAGCGTTATCAGTGCAAATCATACAATCGATTTTTAACTAACTTCTCCTCTCTGTCTATTTGTATATATTTATATATTTTTCTAGAAACTGATAGCCTTCTATAAATTTCTTGTAACTAATAAATACTTGTATCAAATATCCTGTAGAATGATTACATATAACATATAGGAATTTTTTTGTGTAATCCTGTAAACTAATTACCAATTCTATGCCCCGAATTTTTCACACACACACACACACACACACACAAAAAAAAAAAAAAAACATGCTTTTAAACGTTCTAATAGCATTTCATTATATTTAGTGGGGTGTAACCACGTTAAAAATACATTTTTAATACATACCATCTGTAGGCCATAATGGTAGGAAATTCTTTTGCGCGTCTTTTAAAAGGAGCCACGATTATTAGATAACCCATTATAATAATATACCTAATTAATTATAACTCATTAATATTTCAACCTAATTTGACGTCATTTAGATGATTACATAATTTCACTGGAATTCTTTTGTGTGGTCCTGTAAATAAATTTAGTGTATACCTGTCCTTTTTTTTTTTTTTTTTTTGAGAAAACATTAATTTTTATAATGTATGTTAATTCCACTATTTTGAACGCGGCATAAACGCGTTAAAATGCGCTTAGATAAATATTTGTCCATAGACCCTAATATCACAAAACTTTTTTGTGTTTCTCTGTAAACGAACCATAAATATTACATACACCAGTAAAAAATATTCAACTTATTCTACTTTTTTCACGAATAATCGTCCGAAATTCGAAAACATTTGGATTATTACGTGACATTGTGGGAACACTTTTGTAAGGTTCTGTAAATGAATTATGAAGCCTATGCACACATGTTTTCTACAGAAACATGAGTTTAAGCATCTCAGTCCTGTACGCTAATTTAATTTTTTTGAATGTCGAGTAACGGTTGTAAAAATCGTTTAAACGAAATTCATCGCACAGGGCTGTGTTTGGCGTGTCCCTGTACACGAACCGTAAATAATATAGACCTAAAAAATGACACAGCTATTTCCATACAGAGCAGGAACACGTGTACGAATTTGTAAGTCAGTCTGGGGATTTTTGCGGTTGCTATTGCGGTGGATACATATTCTGTCCATAGGCTGTAACGATAAGAAAAACATTGATGTGTACACAAACTACAAATAGAATACTCACCCAAAACTCTATAGCTCATTCCGCGTGGTTCGTGAACGTGTGTACCACATTGCAAGTGAATAGCGTGATTTTTGCGGCTGTTTGCGGCAGACAGATGCATAAACAGAACCCAAAACTATGGAGGCCTCCACTGATGTTTCGGCAAATCAGGAGCCTCTTAGTATCACTCATTACTCAGCCGATCATTTTTATTTATTCCATATTATTTAAAATGATTATCACATAATTATCATACTGCAAAACCGTATACGTTTCTGAGGGCGACTTCCACCCTCCTCAACTCCCCCCCCCCCCCATTTTATCTCTCTGTCTATATCTATCTCTCTTTATGTGTATATATATATATCTGTACTGATAAGTATAAAGGATTTAAGTCCATATTCTTGATTTTTCAGAAGACGAAAAATAAAGTTAAACTAACTAAAAACTAATGAGCAGAATCGATTAGGAAAAAGGGATTATTTTGGTTTATACGCTTTATACCGTTCAGTGATTGTCAACCTTCATTTAATAAAGGGAAAAAATTGAATTAAATATTTTATACAAAGATTAATGCTAAATTTCTGACTTGAATCTTTTTTTACCAATGGATTTTCTTAAATACTAAATGACATGGATTTAAAATCCTTTATACCAATCGATAGAGAATTTTTTTCTGGGTCTGACTATGTACGTAACTCAAAATCGACATTTTTGGACTTAAATCCTTTATACTTATCAGTACAGATATTTCCTTGCAACTTGTAGGCTTATGCTAATTCCTTGTAACTCATAAATACTTGTACTAAATTTAATGTGAAATGATTAAATAGCGTATCGGAGTTATTTTGTGCAGCCTTGTAAAGTAATGACCGATTCCATGACTACCCTTTTTCACAGAAAGCATGCTTTTAAACATGTTAATAATATATATTTATTTAATGTGTTGAATGGAGCGAACCCTGTTAAATAGTGTCGCTGGATCGTAATGGTGAGAAATTCTTTTGTATGTCTCTGTACACGAGCCACAATAATCATATACACTAATAAAAAATTTAAAATATCAATGAAACTCAGCAATATTTAAACTTTATTTGCCATCATTTGGATGATTAAAGAATGCTATCGGAATTCTTTTGCGTGGTCCTGTACTAAAATTTAGTCTAAACAGACCTTTTCCTAGAGAAAACATGCTTTTAAGAATCTCAATAATGTATTTTAATTCTATAATGTAATGTTCAAGGCAGCATAAACGTGTTAAAACGCTCTTAAATAGGAATCTGCCCGTAAGCGCTAATGTCTCAAAATTCTTTTGTGTGTAAACGAGTCACAAACATCGTATGTGCCATTTTTAGAGTTTTACTCGAAAATACGGATATTCCGATAGTCCCCTCCCTACCTCAAAATCATGGACGTATAGATTTCCTCTCTCCTCCCTTAAAATCAAAAATTCTAAAATCTCCGTATTTATTTATTTTTGTTATAGAGTTTGATCTCCCCATGTGCAACTTCTTCACAGTGAAGTAATTCGGAGCCGAATTATGCTTGCAAAAGTGTTTTGTCGCCCTTTACGGGGGAGGGGGGGGGCGAATTTCGCTAAATCCCGTCTTAGTGGGAATGAGGGCCCAGAAACCAACCTTCACACCAAACTTCGTTACCCAATCTTCCCTGGAATCGTCACCGCCGTCGTGAAAGAGTGTGTGGATGTACTATTTGATACACATAGATGAATAATTATGTGAATTATGAAATTTCAAAACAATTTTCTTAGGTATTTGTGTTTGTTATATTCTTGAGCAAAAATCATACGGATATGTTTTTTACTTTCTCTTACCCATAGGGTCGAGAAAGTATTGTTTTAGGGTCAAATTTTCGAACGTGAGTTTTTGTTATATTTACATGTTCTGAGGTCCCCTGAATACGAAAATCATGTTTTTAAAGAATGGTCTGTGTGTCTGTTAACAGCATATCTCGAGAACAAATAGTAGCAGACATTCCAAACTCGGTATTCTAAATGTGTATCTCATAGGGATGCTACAGTAAGTTTTCCGTTGAGATGAAGCAAATGGTTCGTGTACAGGGACACTCTAAAGTATTCAAATATATTACGTCTATGGGGGAAATTGCAGGTAAGTAGAGTTTAACATCTACAGACTGCAGTAAACCAAATGAAACGAATATATATTTTTTGTAATAGAGATAGTCAACTGGAAAATTTTTTTTTGTGTATGTAGGAGCCCCGCTCTCCCCCTTGGGGGGAAGTCCCCCCTCAAGGGGATTAAATTTTCATGATGGGTATCTTTCAAAAGAGCTCGCCAATACCTTTAAAACGAATGGTTGAACCATCGATCTGGGATAATTTAAAGTAAAGTTATCGATTTTTTTCATAGAAAAAAAATTAAAAAAAAAAAAATGAATACAACTTTTTTTTTTTTTTTTTTTTTTTTTAAATTATTATTTAGTGTTATACTACTTCTCTAATATAGAAATCGTCTGCATTATCATAAAAGATAATTTTTTTTAAAAATAATAATTGTAATAAATTATTTTTTAAAAACAGAATTATTTTTTAATAACCAAATTAAAGTCTGTATAAATGTAGGTGCATTAATGAACCGGGGAGTTGAGGGGCGGTAGCTCCCCCCCCCACACACACACAGAACTAATAATCATATAAAACTCTTCCGAAGCCTAATTTGAATTGTTTAACACAGGTTTACATAACAGTACTCGTTATCTCACCTCTTAATCTGCAACCTGTAATTATAGTATTAAATTTCAGGTTAAAAGTAAGTCGTGTGAGTGACACACCATATTATTTCTTTGAAATATGAAGGATATTTTTGAAATCACGTTCTACTCACTTCTCTGTTTTTGGGTAACGAATTTTGTAAAATTGTTACGTCACGGCAGGAATGTTTTCAATTTCATGCTTTTAAGTGCAGGGATCGGGGCTCGGCGCTGATACGCACTCAGTGGTATTTCGCATTTATTTATATAGATTAACCCAGGAAAATTTTTAAATGAAAATTATAAATTTTGCATGTGATTTTTTTTTTTTTTTCGGGTGTTCTGCAGTAAGGATGAGTGCGAGAAATATTTTACTAATTTTCTTTGACTACGAGGGAAAAGGAAAGTGTGTTGTTTTCAATAGATAGAAGCAGTAAAATTTCACTAGCTAAAAATTAAAATAAATTAATACATTTTTAACAAATTATACTTTTAACCAATACAAAATTAAAAAAAATGGGTTAAAATCTTTTTCTATAGGATAAAAATTAAAGTTATGCATAGGAAACTAAAGCATAGTTTTAGATAATTTTAATAATAAGTGAGGAGAAGAAACTGTGAAGGGGAAAAATAAATAAGTCTAATCATAGCTGTTACAGAGTCTTAAATTTAAATCATGATTAATTATCTTTAATATTAAACCCTTTTTTACTTCCTATCTATTCTATGACTTCTCTTGTAAATAGTTTTTCCATTTAATTTTTGATCGCAATCAATAGCATTAAAAGAAACACAAGCTGTGAGTTGTTTGTAATTTGTGTGCCTTCATGCTTAAAAATTCAATTCGGGCGCATGTGTCTAAAATTCTATTGTTACTGCATGCTTCTGACCGTTGCAAAGAGTCGATTGAAAAATAGTCTTTGCACGAAAAAACAAACGCGAACCTAAATTAAGCGTGGAGGAAAAGAAGAGATAACTATCACATTCAAAACTTAGAGGGGGAAAAAAATAAAAAATAAAAATCTAAGCGTTTAAGCACAAATTAAAATTTTGGACGATAAATTTCTGAAATAAGCGCATTGCTTCCCAGAAATTTTCCACAAATCAATATTGTTTTCGCACGACTTGGATTTTAAGTTAGGAACTATTTTAATGAGGAAGAAATTTTCGGATTCGTGACGAATTTTCCCGATTGTACAGGTAGAAATGACAGCGATGGGAGAAAAAATTCACCGCATCCCGAAAATCCTGGCGAAAATCTCTATCGTGACGTCATCCGGCCAAAAGCCCTTCTCATTGGTTCCGAAGGCGAGGGCGCATGCCCCCTGGTCGATCCACGGCCGAGGGTGGGTAACGGAGCGGGGGTACCCGTAGCGAGCGCGCTGTTTTCCATTTTGACAATTGCCGCGGTAGCAGAGTTTTACCTGGTTTTTACGGACGCGTAGATGTATACTTTTTAACACAGTGACTTAGTTGTGTAGAATTTTTTGTGTGGATCCATGATATTTTTATCGGATACGACGCCGCCACTGCGTGTGTGATTGCACCTAAAGCAGGATGACCAAGATCAAAACGGTAAGTCTCTTCTGATTATAAAAAAATAAATAAAAATATTAAATATTTTCAGTGATAAAACGGCACGCGCATCCAGTTTTCAGAAGCGTTCAGTTTGAATTTAAAAAAAAATAAAATAAAATAAAATAAAATGCGTGTATAATTCTTAAAAATATAATACAAATGTCCGAAATGCTTTTTGTATTGTTTATGCATGTTTCAGAAATAGCCTATATTTAAAAATAGTGCTTTTTATCCAGAAAATATATATATATTTTTTTTACTTTTGAGAAAATGTCTGATTCTGATGTAAAATATTTTTATTAAGTAAATAATTTGTTTCTAATAGTTTCTTAAGAGTTTTTAGTTTATAAAATGTTTGAAAAATTAATTTAAGGCAATTATATACATTTTCATAAAACACTTAGTAAAACAGTCTATTGGAACACAAAAGATTTTTTTAGACGGATTATTTTTTTTATGTAAAAGAGGGGGGGGGGGGAAAGAACGGATGCATGAGGATGCAAGAAAGTGAATGAATGCATTTTAATGGCGAACCCTTCTTTTTCTTCCGCGTATCAGATTTGAATGTTTCTTCTTTAAGTGTGTTTTAATGCATAAATTCTGAATGAATTTCGGGGAAGAAAATTCTTCTTCTGAGAGAAATCTCCTTCCTCTCACGGGAGGAGGAAGCCCGTGAAACCGGCAACAGTTTGTTTTTCAACTGTTGCATTTCTCAGATCACCTTGATTTTCCGTTCATTTTTCAAAGGCTTATGTTTTACCCTATATACATGCATGACAATCTTAGGTCATTGCATTCCTTTCGGAATAAAACTAATGATATATTTCGAAAAATAACGAAATAAAATTCCTTTCAGTTTAATGTGTGTGTATATCAGTGTGCAACAAACGACTTATAAGTATGTTAAAAAAAAAAAAAAAAAAAAAAAAAAGCTATTGCGAAGAAATACCAAAGGAGAGATTAATTTTGCAACGGATTGGGTGAACGATCCGTTGTCGTAATGCCTGTTATTAACTATGTGCAATGCATTTAATGTAAACTCTGTCAGATGTTTCAATTTTTTCTTTATTGATTGTGTGAATTCCTTTTCACAATGTTGAGCATAAGAATTTTGAGCGAAAATAAATAAGTAAACTAGAAAACGACGACAAATAGGTTTATTTCATTTATTTTTATGTATTTTGTGTGAAATCCATGTGCATACCACAGATTTTAAAAGTCTTGTTTTTAAAAATGTTTATTGGCACAAAATATCATATTACTAATGGAAGATGCTGTTCGATAATTTCTGTATCCTTCCGTTTATTAATTGCGTCCTATTCTTTAGATCACGTACTGGGTCATTCTAACATAAAAATACATGAACGTTTAATTACGTTCACATAATTAAACAAGAACGATCCATCACGAGGCTCGCATCGATTAACAATGCTTTCACTCAGATGGATACAAATATATAAATAAACTATAGTGCTCGTCGCAAGTAATCTTGACCGTCAACAAATCCGTTAAGTGTTAATACCTTTAAGTTAATACCGTTAAGTGTTAATACCTTTAATATCTCCGTTAAGTGTTAATACCCGGTTTAATGACCGTCAACAAATCTTTGACATGCAGGTGGATGAGTTAGGTATGTTAGCAAGAATGGCGAAAAATCTGAAAATCGCACAAAGAAAAACTGTTATTCGTGAGAAAATATTAAATTATTTTTCTATAATGTATATAATTTTTTATACTTAAATAGGACCGGAATGTTTTAATGAATTTTTTTTTTTTTTTTTTGGGGGGGGGGGGGATTTATTTATATTTGAATTTAATAAATTCATACTCGAGTAGGAGGAAAGTCCCATTGCAGCACCTTCGAAGTTAGAAAAAGATGTCTTCGAAGTCCAAACTTTCTTATTTAGAAATGTGAATTAAGATAGGGTTGCTCCTATTTCTAAGGGCACACCGTAAATGTAGTATTTTCCGTTTATATAATCCTATTAGTTAAAAATACCACTTTCAAACACGTAAATAATTTTATTAAAAACATTATAAAAATTTTACAAATATATTGAGTCTAAGCTTTTCGCCCAGCTTATCGGAGAATCATCGATTTTAATATGTCCTGATGATGCCCAGATAAGCTGGGCAAAAAGCTTAGACTTAATATATTTCTAAAATTTTTATAATGTATTGAGTGAAAGTATAGTTTTTAATAAAAATATTGACGTGTTTGAAAGTGGTATTTTTAACTAATTTATATACAAGGACACGTGGTTTTAAATATCTCTTTATGAGATGTGATTTCCTATGTAATCCTATGTTTGTAATGATAAATAATATTAGTGGCACCAAAAGTTTTACGGTGAGAAACTAGGGATTGTAAATTCGATCTCTTCCTAATCATTTTCTAGCAACGGTTTCGTTAGATTAAGATTGATTTATCATTATCTTAGTCATTCAGCGTTCGGTAAATTTATGTATTCAGATGGGCTCGAAAGGGATCGACCCAGTTTTTACACTTCTACTTATGAAGGATGCCCATAGAGTAATTGCATTTTTCGTAGTTAGCTGGAATATTGAACTGTTACGTTATGTTTTCTCGCCTAGAGCTGTGCTGTAATTATTAAAAAATCAGGCATTCAAACGAAACTCCATTTCGAAAATTCTCACATCGTCTATACTTCTTAAAGAGAATCATTCAAAAAATGAAGTATGCTGGTAAGCAATTTGAAGCGAATGTCTCCTACGGATTTAAATAGCGAAAAAAATTAAAACAAAATATGAATTTTAAATCTTTACAGAGCCTAAAGATATAATATATATAAAGATACACTAATCAAAATGAATCTTTAAATTAAGAGTATGCAAACATTACACTACAAAACAGTTTTTCTGCAATTCACAGGCTCATTTCGAAAACTAGTTTATGTATAGATACGTCATTTTGCAGCAATTTCTAGTATTATTTCTACCAGCGTCATTTTTCTGTTTCATCGTCTGTTGCCTATAAATGTTTTATGTATGATGTAGCAAAACATGATTTTTAATGAAATTTAGGTCATTTATAAGCTTAATAATTACGGGACAAAAAAAAAAAGCAGTGACTTTTTTTTTTTTTTTTTTTTTTTTTTTTTAATCCCTCTTACCCTTACGGTAGAGAATGTATTGTTTTAGGGTCAAATTTTCGAAAGTGAGTTTTTGTTATATTTACATGTTCTGAGGTCCCCTGAATACGAAAATCATGTTTTTAGCGAATGGTCTGTGTGTGTGTGTGTGTGTCTGTTATCAGCCTATCTCAAGAACAAATAGTAGCAGAAATTCCAAACTCGGTATTCTGAATGTGTATCCTATAGGGAGCTACAGTAAGCTTTTCGTTAAGATCACGCAAATGGTTCGTGTACAGGGGCACTCAAAAGTATTCAAATACATTACGTCTATGGGGGAAATTGCAGGTATTGTTTAACCACATTTCTTGCGACCATGGAAGCCTCTGCGCAAGTGCGGACTAAGCGAGTTCACTGTTAAAATAGGGGAGATAATCTTATCGTTGAGAGAAAATAAGCAATAAGGGAACATTGTGAATGACTAATGTTTACTAAATTTCAACCTGTCGGTCAACTTGCAACCCTCCAAGCTTTTGGACTCGTCCTCACTGCTAGGCGTAGGAAACGTGGTTACACTATAAGTAGAGTTTAACATCTATAGACTGCACTAAACTAAATGAAACGATATATATTTTTTGTAATAGAGATAGTCAACTGGAAAAAACATTTTGTGTATGCAGGAGCCTCGCCACCCCCCCTTGGAGGGGGAGTCCCCTCTCGAGGGGAGTACATTTTCATGATAGGTATCGTTTCAAAAGAGCTCGCCAATACCTTTAAAATGAATGGTTGAATCATCGATCTGCGATAATTTAAAACAAAGTTATGGATTTTTTTCATTTTTAACAAAAAAAAAAAAAAAAATGTAATATTGAGAATAAATTCAACTTTTTTTGGATATTTAGTGTTATACTACTTCTCTAATATGGAAATCGTCTGCATTATCGTGGAAGATAATTTTTTTAAATAATAATTGTAATAAATTATTTTTACTGAGTGAATTTGTATAGGAAAATATAGAAGAAATTCATGTGGTGGCCACAACACTCTAGTTATTTGTTGTTAGTGGATGTGCTTTACTAATATTTTACCATTTCCCGGAAAGCATTTCGGGAATTGAAATAAATTCCTCATAGAGATATGGTAAATAATGCATGCTTAAAGCTAAATATTCATCGCTTGTTTTTTGTATACTTACCCGTTTTGAGGCTTCCTGATCGAGTTTTTTAACGTTTGATCTTTGTCTGTATTTTTTAGAGTGACTTAAAAACGAATAATTTTAGGAGATCCAGATGTTGTATTTTGAAGTTAATGTAAGTTTGTTGCTGGAAAAGTTTGATCAAGATGGATAAGTTTCAAGGAATGTTGCGTGTGAAAATTGTCTGTATAATTTTAAGTAAACTTTAAATTTTAATAACAGAATTAAATTCTATATAAATGTAGGTGCAGTAATGAAACGGGGGGTTGAGGGGGGGGGGGCGCACACAGAACTAATTATCATATAAAGCACTTCCGAAGCCTAATTTGAATTGTTTAACATAGGTTTACATAACAATACTCGTTAGCTTACCTCTTAATCTCCAACCTGTATTTATAGTATTAAATTTCGAGGTAAGAGAAAGTCGTGTGAGTGACACACCAGATTATTTCTTTGTTTGTTTGTTTATATTTAGATGTGTCTAACTTAATTTTTATATTATCTCGCATTTCCTCTTAAATATTTTCTTTCCGTCTATAGAAATATTCTTTGCTTCAGAATTCAAGGAACTCACTGACGCTTTCGAGATTTTTAATTATTATTCTGTAAATCATTAATTTGTTTCAAAATGTCTATCCTGTTCTTTTTCTTTCTAATGAGAATTTGATGTTTTATTTTATTCTTAAACATAAAATCATGCAATTTTCAAACTCCAGAATGATGCATCCTTAAAAGTTTTTTGTTTTGTTCTAACTGTTTCAAATTGACAAACTAAAGTATATTTTTATTTGAGTGCATTGAGTCCGTCTGGCTGACATGAATAATCGATTTTTGTCCAATAGGAGAACGTTTTCTTCGTTGCTTCAAAATTCTCTGTTTGAATGAACACAAGTAATTCGTTTAAAAAAAGTTAGCAATTAATTTTATGGAAAATATTAATAATAAAACCATAAATGTTATGGTGGAAAATATTAATAATAAAACCATAAATGTTATGGTAAATTTATTATTTTAATATCAGATATTTAATATTTTAATATTTGTTGAATAAATAAAATTTTAGATGATGTAAATTTATTATGTTGATATTTTATTTATTATCATAAAATATCAACATAATAAATTTACAACATTTTTAGTTTCATTTTATTTATTTTTATTTTTTTATTTGTTTGTATAAACATGCATTTATTTAAATAAATGGCAACATTATTTTACTTTTTACTCTAGAAGGCAGTTAATTTTTGCAATTCACTCATATACTGAGGTCAAATAATATCTGTACGAATAAGGCAAAGCTTACATGACTTTCGCGAGAATTTACTAAAACGGTCATTCAGCCCCCCCCCCCCCACACACACACACACTTTTAATGTTAACTTTATACCATCTTACTCGAATTAAAATGTATGAAAACGATGGTTCTATTACAATTGTTATTATCCTTAATTAGTTTTAAAGTTAAGTTCATGGAACGATATATTTCTCACATCCGTGTTCTACAGATATTTTGATTGCATTTTTTTAAAGATATTAATTTAATAAATCTTTCTTCACCCAAAGTATAAATCGATGAAAAAAAAAAAAAAAAAATGAATGGACATGTTTGGAGGATCTTGGAAATAAAGACAAAAAACGGATTAAAGTATAAGAAATGGGAAATACAAAACACACGCATTCAATGAAAAAGACAGACTTATGCAATGGAAATGTTTTAATGAAAAATGCTTACTTCCTGCTGATCATTTTATTCGATGCAGAAATGCTTTATGGTTTTCTAATGACTTGGAACGATCATTCTGAACTGACAAAAGGGTAACCGAATCTGAATTTGAAAAGGATTTTACGAATGATTAGAGTTGAGCCTAATCCCCTCCTCAAACAATCTGCCGATGAGAAATAAAAATGACATTTCACATTGATGAACCTTTCATTTCATTAGATTTGAAATTTTCACTTTTCGAGAGCATTCCTTAGGATCTTTTCCATTTTATTTTATTTATCTGAAACCTGTTTACTTTTATATTAAAACGAACTTTTTTTTAAATTTCAAATATTTGAACAGTTTCTCAACCTCTTTAGGGGCAATTTCTTTATAGTGGATTCCTATTTCTAATTTCTTTGTAGTTGATTCCTATTTCTAAGGGATGGAGAACTATTAATCTCAATCTACGGATTTTTACGATAGTTGGACATTTATCGAAATCGAAAATATAATTGAATAATTTGAAAACGATGTTATAATTTGAAAAACAAAACAAACGAAAAAAAAAAAAAAAAAAAAAAATACTGCTTTTGCCAGAATTTTATCAAAATCATTTTTTTTTTTTTTTTTTTTTTTTTTTTTTAAGAAAAGAAAATGAATAATAATCAGTATCGAAAAAGTTTTTTTTTTTTTAAACCCATTATTTACACATTTTATTACATAGTATTTTCATTTATATATTTAATTACTTATCATTCAGTTTTCTTCCTCCCCCCGCCTCTTTTTCAATTTATTTTTTAACATTTTAAAAACTTTTGAATTGCGTAAATGCCTCTCTTCAGTCAGCTAAAAATTTTAATTACAGCAATTACATTACAGAACTAGCAGGCTTTGCCCGCTTCGCTGGACATTAAACTTAAATGAGTTGTCAAAAGGCCATATCTTTATTAATAACCTAAGTTCTCGCTGTGATTGGTAGAGGTTTTCTCGCTCCCAATGTTAGAAGTCTGGGTCCCCACTGTCTTCGGCACAACTTACCCACTTCTTACTTCCCCACCCTCAGCGGGTGAGTTCGAAGTTTTGCAAAATCACACTAATGTACATAATGCGTACACTTAATCAATATCCACACACCAAAATTCGCCATTCTAAGATAATTCAAAGCGAATTCAAAAGGAAAAACATGTTTTTACACATGTTTATTGCCCTCCGACTCCGAGAAGGGGGGGGGAGATTTCGAATTTCGTGAAATGCAGTTACAATAAGTGCCGGATGCATACAAACAATTTACGCACCAAATTTCGTGACCACAGAAGTCTTTAATAGACAGTATTATAAATAAATAAATACAAAAAGCACAGCTTAAGTATCGGAACCCTTTGGTGACTTTAAATATTTTAAGCCATTTTTGCGATGAACTGAATTGGCTATCTCAATTGTGCAATTAAAGATCTTGGCGAGAAACGTCCGAGCTACTTCGGTGCCGAATTTCAAATTTTGCCAAAGGGATCCAATACTAAAGCTGTTCCATACCGAATCTGGGTTGAAAACGGAAAAAAGGGTAAAATAAATTAGAAATATCAGATCTATATTTATAAATTTGATACCAAATAAAAGGGGCGATTTTTCTGAATCCAGGGGTGCAAACAGGATTTCGATGCGACAATTAGATTTTTAAAAAATAACTAAAGTATGAAATTTAAGTGGCAACGGAATAACCGAAAAAGGGGAAAATAAATTAGAATTTTCAGACCTATCGTTACAAATTTAGTACCAAATGAAAGGGGTGATTTTTCTGAATCCTGGGGTGTAAACAGTTTTTCGATACGACAATCAGATTTTTTAAAATTAACTAAAGTATGAAACTCAGATGGCAACACATCATTTCAATCTTTTCATAATTTGTAGTGCGAATCACGCAAATAAAAAAGTCTTTAACTTAAAAATTTATTTTTATATTTTATTTTTCCATTCGCGCAGGCGTTTTTTACCCACAATTTTAACACTTTTCATAATTTTGAAAATTTCTATAGATATAATTTCAAGTTGGGTGAGGACCTAAGTTTCTGTCAAGCGCCGTTGAATTCCGTCCAGCCGTTCTCGAGTGATGCCCGGACAAACGTGTTTTAGTCTTTTACCCCCTAGGGGGGGAACGGGGGGGGGAATTTCTGAAAAGTTGATAGATATAATTTTAAGTTGGGTGAAGACCTAAATTCCTGCCAAGCGTCGTTGAATTCCGTCCAGCCGTTCTCAAGTGATGCCCGGACAGAAAAAGCGACATTCGGACACGATGACAGACACACACACAGGCAAAATTTTCTGAAGTCATTTTCGGCTTTCATGGGGTGTGAAACGTGAAGATATCGCAAAATTTTTCGATTCAGACAAATTTACAGACAAAACTCTGATTTTATTAATATAGATGACACACTATTTCATAGATTTAAAGAAAAACTATAAAATCTAACGTATGTGGAATAAAGAAAATAAAAGATCTTTAACAGAGAGGAATTTTTTTTTTTTTTTTTCTTTTTTTTTTTTTTTTTTTTTTTTAAGATACTTTTTATTTTAAATAGTATCAGCTGGACAATTTTATTTTAACAAAATAATTTAATTGTATTAAGTAAGCGCCAATTAATTTTCGTTTTCTTTTGAAGAAAGTATTTTAAGTCTTCAGTTGCAATGCAAGGACTCGGACATGCCCGAAGCTGATCCGGGAGGAATCGGCGAGAAGTCGTCTCTTTCAAAATTTGTCGATGTTAAAAAATTTAAACAACTTTTAAAACAAAATTTTTTTTGATTAAACATTGACAGCTGTTATCCTCCTGGAATATACTATTAAATGTCTCGAACTAAGTAGTTGAAGAAAACTTACAATTCTCTCTTCTCTGATGTTTTTACCTGTTGTAGATTAGCAAATTTGTTTAGATGTATATTTTTTTGGAGAGATGAGGCTTGAGAATGAACTTTTATAACACAACAAACAAGAATCTCATAAAACTACATTTACCAATTTTTAAAATTTAGTGGAACAATGTATTCGCATATTTCAAATCAGTGAACTTTTGCTTCTTTAACTAAATATTTGTTTTTCATTTTTTTCTTTTAATTATTTTTTTTTTTTAATTTCAGTCGTATATTTTTACTTTCCGAACATGCATATGTAAGGAAAGTATCATAATCATGACAAAATATTGATTTTGAGGCTTTGTTGTATCTAGAGGTTTTGATTTCCTCTGAATTTATTTTTGTTATTACGTTGATACGTGTGTGTGTATGTATATGTATGTGCGTGAATGAATCCTATAACGTCCAAACACTTTGTTCGAATGAGCTGAACATTGATGTGTGTTATAGGTGATCGTAGCATAAACGGTATACATGTTGTAAATCTATCACTTACAGTTTTTTTTATATTTTTATTTACAGGGACAAAAGAAAAATTCTTTATTATGTCCTATGAGCTCAATTTATTGAAGTGCGATAGCGTTCATTGAGCTGAAAATTTATATATAAGTTATAGGTCACCGTCGCACAATCTGTATAGCTTTTGGTGAATCTAACACTTATAGATTTTTTTTTTAAATAGCACAGCGAAAAATTATTTATCATTATGACCTATAGGGGCTCAAATTATTTAAAGTGCAATTGCATTAAACGCCTTATTCCATTAGGCTGATTTTTTTTCTTTAAATTTAATACCACAGTACTGAAGTTAATTTATCTTTAACACTCTCTAAATTAAAAACATAATTTATTAAATTAATCTAGTTGATTTAAAGGATACACTGATTTGTTATTTCGTTTTATATTATTTTTGAACAGAAACGCATGGAATTAAATCAATATAGAATTTTTTTTTTTTTTTTTTTTAAAAAAAGGAATTCGCAATTGGAAAGAATATACCATTTACTCTACTCGCTGCAAAGTTACGAATATTAGTTTTAGTGAAGCATAAGAGAAATGTAGTTTTACAGAAACACTTCAACAACATAAAATGTACATAGAAGGGGAGAAAAAAAAAATCACAATTTTTATCTTTTTAATAACAGCTTCGTTTTTCAGGTGGTCATGCTTGAAACTAATGCCATAGCTACATCAGTGTATGGAAATAAACTAAAATTTTATCCATTGCATCCAATGAATGAGATCGTAATAAAAAGGTATAATTTAACAGAACACTTTCTACCCAATAAGTATTTGGACGTTTTACCGAACATGAAAAAGAGTCATCTTTAGGAATTACCTTGAAACTTTGGGAGTGTAAAGGATATGTTATATCTCATATATTTCAGCAAAAATTGTGTTCTGAAGAGGAAAAGGGGACCAGTAAAAAATTAAACAAAAGTCAATGTTTTGGATCACCCTGTAAAAAGTAAGGCTTGAAATGCGTTTTGATAATGAGGATTATTAGCTGTATAAAATTTTATGAGGCTACCACCTATATACTCATGGAGATAGAACGGTTTATTTAAAAAATTGCAAAAGAAATTTCCGCTTTTTTTATGGAAACTCCAAACAAATATCGTATAGTTTCAAAAAGTTATGAGAGATCGAACAAACAGAATTTCAATTCTCTCAAAATAAATATTTTACCCTGTTTTTATTAACTCGCTTTCTTGTTTGTGCAGTATAAATCTTGCAATCTATTTTTAACTCATTTCCTGACTAGCTAGACATTTAAAACTTTCAGAATAGCTCAGAACACGATGACAATGCATTCTTTCAATACTTTTAACCATCTTTAAGCAAAATTGAATTCAATTTCTGTAAATTTTGAAAAATCCGCAAGGTGGCGCTTCGATCGAATTCAATGCTTGCACTTTTGCGTAACGGCGTTTGACCCTTTTGAAAACAGAATACATGTGAATTTAGTTTGTTTACAAAAATATTGTGCAAAAAATTAAAAGTTTATAAAGTCTGTGGGTTGTGGAAACGACTAAAAAGTGATTAAAATTAAATTCACAGGAAATTTAAAAACATGGTATATAAAAAGTTCTTTTTATCTTATAATTATTTATTTTGATTCAATCAATGCCCAAGGATAATACAGTGTTCGCTGATTGTAAATAAATAATGATAAAAACCCCTATCTCCCCCCCTTTTTTTTGGGGGGGGGGGGAGAAGAACTGAAAATCAGTTTATTCTAACTTTTTTTGAAATTACACGGTATTTGTTTGAGGTTTTCATATAAGTTGCTATTGGCTATTAAATTATGCAAATGAATTTTTTTTAAAGCTAGCGTATGCGTAGTTAAAAATTATTTAGTAAAAATGCTGATATTTCATAAGATATTTAACATTTTTGCATTCTGACTGCAGTATGCTGTGGCTGTTGTAGTATGCCAAATTTCCTAAAAATGGATTTGCACTAGGTCTAATACCCTACTTGTTCCCCCCCCCCCCCCCAAAAAAAAAAAAAAAAAAAAAAAAAAAAACTTTTTAAATAATCTTTAATAATAATAAAACCCGTTATATCTCTATAAATATATGTGGTGGCCTCATACAAATTTATACAGATAACGAAAAAAATCCTCATTATCACATGCTACAGCCAAAACTCATTTAAAGTCTTACTTTTTACAGGGTGAGCCAAAACATTTTGATTTTTGTCTATTTTTTACTAGTGCTCTTTTCTTTTCAGGACATACGTTTTGCTTAAATATAGGAGGTATAACATGAATATACAGTACCGAAATTTCAAGATAATTGCTACAGAAATTTTCTGGTTATTTGACAAAACGCCAAAGTGTCCAAATACTTATTGGTAGATTGTGTATTAAAACTGCAACAACGTATTGGAAAAAGAAAAGAAAATTTTATTCATGGTTTCAAAAGTTACTTAAAAGAAAAAATAATGTAAATATATATCGTCCAGATTTAATTTTAGTGCTTCATCTGTGTGATTTTGGACATGATTTCTGTATTATTAGTTTTTTTTTTCCCCACATGGTTTAATTTTTGTAAAAATGAATTTAATATCTTTGTTAATTTTTTGTTTACCACAATTTATTATTTTTAAAAATTGTATTGTTATGACTTACTTTTTGTAAAATATAGCATAGCTGCCAACATTTTAAACTTTTAAATCAGAATTGACACCAATATTTTAAAATGAAATATGTTATATATATATTTTGGACGATTTATATTACCGAAAACAGTTATAAAAATTTTCCGGTTTGAAGTCTCCCTTGAAAAACGGGAGATTTGGCACCTATATAGTTTTGCCTATTGCATGACGTCATAGCGTGTTTTTCAAAATATCCCAGCATGGCACACTATTCAGTCTTGACACCGGAAATTGCAACCCTTCATAATTTAAATATTAGTAACCGATTAGAAATAACAAAATTTGGAGAATTATTTAAAAAAAAAACTAGTTGGCATAGGTGGACTCTGCTTAGTTCCCCATCATATTTACGTTCTCATAAATTTCTAGTGCGAGACATATTATAATCACGTTAAAAGAAATGAATTTGACCAAAGATTGATACAGTGACAGAATGAAATTCCCGCCTAATAGGCTATCCACCGTTAACTTCGATATATATATCTTATTCTAATCTATTAATTTATTTTATCAGGGTCCATTCCGTTGTTTAGTTTTCATGCTACTATTTCCAATGCAATAATCCTCAAAATTCATATTTATATGAAAAATTTACAATTTCGCTCTGTTGATAAAATCGTAAATTACAAATAATTTACGAAATTTTCCTATTAAAATATCTGTATTCAATCATCTTCAAACAAATATCATAAATATAATTTTGAAGTTGTCTAATGTATTTATGATCCTCAAAATGGAAGTTTATGCTTAATTTTGCCTTATTCTGACACGTTAAGTAAATCGTAAATTCCAAATAACTTACGAATATTTTAAATTGGAAAAATCATAGTCTATGATAGTCATGCCAGTATCCTAAATAATATTTCGAAAGTGGTTTGACATCTTTACGATAAAAATATCCCTGAAGATTGACGTTTATGCGAAATTTTGCTCTATTCTGCCATGTTAAGAAATTAGTAAATTTCCAATAACTTACGAAATTTTTATATTGGAAAATTCATAGTCATTAATATTCATGCCAGTATCCTAAATAATATTTCAAAAGTAGCCTGACATCTTTACGATGAAAATATCTCTCAAAATTGACGTTTATGTGAAATTTTGATCTATTCTGCCATGTTAAGAAATTAGTAAATGTCCAATAACTTGCGAAATTTTCAAAGTAGCATATTTATAGTTACTGATGTTCATTCCGGCATCAAACCTAAATAATATTTTAAAATTGGTTTGACATTTTTACAGTAAAAAGTTTCCATTTAATGCACGTTTAAGTGAATTTTTGTCCTATTCTCCCATGTTAAGGACATCGTAAATTTCTAATAACTTACGAAGTTTTTTAATTCGAATGTTGCAAATGAATAGGGTTCTTGCCAGTGTCGAAAGTAATATTTTAAAACTGATCTGACCTCTCTGCGATCATTTGTTCGGGAGATATCGTGTAAACAGTCTAACAAACTACCGGACTAACACACTAACGGACTTACCCACTAACAGACACCCTACAGACAGACACCTTATAGATTTTGTCATTCTCGGATTCCTCACACCTGAAAACGTATAAAGTAAAAAAAAAAACCGAGGTCGAAATTTTTCACGATCACCTAAGTTCCTCATACCTATATTATGATGGGGAACTAAAAATCGATTACATATTTGTTTTATTTAATGTATTAATTTTATATGCGTAAATTTACGGATTAATGCCTGAAAATTGTTTGTGAAGGGGGAAAACATGAAAAGATGATATATTGAAGTATAAGAGAATTAAAATAGGTGTATAATATATTAAAATGTGTATGCGTGTGTTTTGTTTTTTTTAAAAAAAAAGCGTATTTTGGTTTAAAGATACATATGTATATCCGTATATGCATATATTAAAATGTCCCTGAGTGCTGTATATGTATGTTTTTATGTATTATCAAGTATATCAGCCGGTCATTTGGCAAAGGTTTCTAACAGTCATTGGCGTTTATTGCAAAAAGTCGTAATTTTACAAAAGTACCGGCTATTAAAGTATAAAAATAATTAAGATTTTAATTTACTACTTTAATATTAAGTGATAACATAATAGCTCAGACTAAATTTTAAACTTAAGAACATCCTAATAAAAATTCTTAACGTGAATTCTATTCTAGAGCCTATGTAAAATTAGTTTTGCTGTAGAGCACGTCATAACGCGGAAGTCACATCTGAGAACAACTTTTAGAATAAAAATTAATTTGTCTTACGCAATCTTCCGTTTTAGCGGTAAAGCAATGCAGATTACTTAATATCAGATATTCAGTCCTCAGCTAACCTGACTTAGAGATGCAAGGTTTTCAAAACACCCGGTTTTTTCCCGGAAAAAAACCGTTTTTTTCCCCTGGGAATTTAAGACAAAATTGGGAATTTTGAAATTTCCCCAAAACTGGGAATTTTAAAATTTTGAATATTTTTATAACTTTTGTTAATTATTTAGTTGATTATAATCTTTAAATTAACTTCAACTTTAGACTTAACTTAACTTAACTTAATCTTTAAATTAACTTCCTGCATAGATTTTCTTTTCGTTTCCCTTTCCAGCGAATTCGAGCATCTTCGATGTTTATTCCGAAAACGAAAAAAATAATTAATTATAATTAATGCAGTGCTAACACTAACAGTAAGTTTCTGTCATTATTCATTAGTATTATTTTATTATGTTCTTGAGATATCCTTTCCATTCTTAATGAGAATTAATAACATTTAAATGTGTTTATTCATAATTGGTTTATGAATAATTAATGTACAATTAGAGAATTGGACTTAAGATTTTAGGAAAAAAAAAAAAAAAAAAAAAAAACCCAACTAAATTAAAGTTTCATTAAACTTAAGTGAAGTATTTAAGAAATTAGTTTGTTACCTGATAATTTTTAAATTTTTCTTTTTTTTTTTTTTTTTAATTACAACAAAGAAAAAGAAGAAGAATTCTTAAATTTAATATGTTTTAGGGAAATATATAAGTAATTCGAAAAATTTCCCCACTTGTTGTGTAAGAAATGCTGAAACTATATATGTATATATATATATATATATATATATATATATATAAATCAGAAAAACAATATGTATATAAATTTTTATCAAAAAATTTTCTTTGTAGGAAATTTAATATCAGTTTTTTACAAACTCTAATAAGAAATATTTCTGAAAATAACTTGTAAAAGAAACTATACCACTGTAGTAATTGCATAAAATGCCATCTCTTCTTTATAAAAACCACTTCATTATTTTAAATAATTCTTTAGTTTTATAAAACAGAAAATTTTAAAGAACTTTTCAAATCTTAATTATTTCTCTTCTCAACTGTTACAGGATTATGTACATTGCTTTCCTTAATTCTTCAGCTTGTATAATATAGAAATTGTATCCAACATTGTACCGATACATTTATCTTAAGTGCAAATTTAATAAAGAAAGCTTAAGTTTCTTTTCAAATTTTGATTTGGCTGCCAGTTCTGATAAATTGAAAATAAAATGGTAAATTAAAATAATGTTATAAGCTTTTCAGTATATCAAAGTCCTTAAAATTGCCATTTATATTAAGTAAACAACTTACTATATGCTTGAGAGATTTCTAATTTGTTTTTTCCCCGAAACTCCCGGGTTTTTTCCCTTGGTTTTAAATTCCCGGGTTTTTTGCATCTCTAATCCTGACTAATGATAAATCGTAGGTGGGAACTAACTCAGCTAACTGTGCAACGAGAAATCATGAGTTTATGTTCGCGCCAGAAATGAGCAGCATTTAAGCGAGAGCACGCGAAAATCGGCGCCTTTTTCATGTGCTGTCTTACTTGACTAATCTACGTCAAATTAACGGTCCCAGGAGAGGGAACGGGCTGCGGTACCGAAAGGCGATCGTCAAAGTGACGGCACCGGCTGGACTCGGCCACTTATGGTAGACGCCAACGTGCTTGGACCTAATGACTTTGAATGACCTGTAAAATGTCCAAGTGCCTCGAATAAACGACTGTATAAAACACCTGGACACGTTATTGAGTGAAAAGACTATTCACCTTAGATACTGTGTGTCAGCAACCAATAATTCGTTATATGCATGTATGAATAAATTCGCAATATAGTGACGAGTTTTTTTTTGCTCGTCTTAAATTTGGTATTTTCGCTACTCTTTCTGACTTAAAGCCCCCCCCCCCCCCCCTCCCAGTGCTAAATGCTGCCTCTCTTGTTACACACTCATATTTTACTAAATATATTTAAACATCCTTCTGGCAGTTTCTGTTGGCTAACAACATTAATTTTTAAGGCGATGACGATCGAGCAAACAGAAACTACCAGAAGTTTGAAAAAAAAAAGTGTCCTGCTGGCAGTACAAGAATTTTATTAAACAATTAAGATTTTGCATATCCCTTTCAAGGTTTAACTAAAAGTTAACTACTGCATAACTTTTTCTAATTAAACAAACTAACTCACATTGAACATATGCCAGCAGAAAACTAAATGGTTCATACATCAACATAAAACAGAAAAATTCATAAAAATGAACCTAACCCCTAAATATATATTAAATCTAAATACTATAAACTTTTTAAAATAAAGCACACAAGATAATTTTTTAAAGCGTTCAAAAATTTTATGTTTCAATTTAATAAATAAAAGGGAGGCGCCTTTAACACTCTCAAGAATATAAAAACACAGTTAAAACATAATGTTTTTATCGCTGGACAAAATTCGCTAGGATCGGTAGTAAACATTACAATAATTATATTCAGATTATCAGCTCTGAAGAGCAAATCAAATTCTTATCCTTTTGAATGCTACATAAAAGTTAACAAATTCTTAGCTGGAAAAGAAAAAAAAAAAGAAACTTCAGGTAACTAGCATTGGTTTACACACACAAATTATTTGCAGTTTTGTTATGTTATGAAATTATCTCTTCGATTTTTATTCACACTTCAGTTCATGCACAGATGAAAAAAAATGTCAATAGATTTTTCTGGATAGTTACTCAATAATATTTAATAACACATTTTTAACAGATTTTTAAAATTATGAACAATGATATTTTAGTGTTTAAAATGTTTGTTATCCTTGTCCATTCTTTTAATAGTGAGAATTAAACAATTCATTCATCCAAGAACTCAAAATATCAAGAGTGTATAGTTATCGACATTGATAAGATTTTCGATGAAGGCTCCGGTACTTATGGGGATGGCTTTCTTTCCCAAGAAATAGCTTTAATTGAAGAAATTGGAATTCAAAGTCCTACTTTACGATTGCGAAAATCACTTTCCAGGGGCAGTCCGAATGCTCAATCGAAAACATATTCAGATTTAGGGCTGGAAACATCCTTTTAGAACGACTCCGGTCACATGCAAAATAGTCCCATTATTAGAAAAAAAAAAAAAACCTTCCATAACATAATTCCGGGTAGATTCTAGCTAAATATTCAGTCAGGGGGCACAAACACAGATCTGCATGAGGCCACCAGGGCCCCATGGGGGGGGGGGGGGCTTCTTAAGAACTTTTTTTGATTACCCCAAGCCACACGCTTGAAAGCTACAACGAAATTGTCACGACTTCCCGCCTTTTTCCTAAGCCTCAACAAAAAGCTGTCACCACTACGCGAACTGTTGCCACAACGCGAACAACCAACTTCGTATTCCGAAAACCTACAGCCAATCCGCAGCCACAACTCCTCTGCCCATACGATCACTGTAAGCCCCAACCGGCGAATCTAGCTAAACTGTTTGTGATTTTAACTGCCACCCGCACGTGCCAAACCTAGTCCTGAGTGACCTTAAGGATCTGAAGGACGAGATATCAGCCAAAGGTCACATTCTTTTGAACATGTGTCCCGTATCTTCTGTTGTTACTAAGTGCATACTTACCAACATCCTAATTAATATTCCGTAGTGTTGTTAGTCTCGCCCTTTTCTTTACACCAGTAAATTTTTAGAGTAATATTCCCCAAATGCAGTTACGATTAAATAAGAAGAAAAATACTCTAAAAAGATACTGGTGTGAAAAAGAAGGCGGGCCTGTCAATACTACGGAATATTATTTAGTATGTTGGCAAGTATATAAGTGGACTTAAGACCTAATCGTAATATTTAGAACAGAAAAAAAAACTAAAGGCTAGAGATGAAAAAAGAAAAATCTAACTAAATGAAAATAAAAAACTGAATTAAAATTTAATGTAGAAATTGATCAATTTTTGAATTACAATATTTTAAAAGGTGAAAACTCTTGATAAATTGCGACTGTTATGATTTAATCATAACAGCAAGACTTTTGTCTTCTTTTCAGAGGATGACCTCATACTTTCTATAGCTGTTTAATTTTAACCCATTTATGCCGGCGGTTGAAAGTTTTGAATTTTTGCATGAAATTCGTATATGTTAGGAAGAATAATGTGAAAAACAATTCGCTGATTTTTATTTTTATTTTTTATTTCATACCACGTATCATATTAGTAATATAGTGTTCCATCTTTAGAGCACTAGGCTGCACCATTGCTTCATTACCTGTTTTTCAAAAACCTTCAGCAAAATATAAACCAACTTTCACAACCTCATTGCAGGCAAATATCTGCAGTAGTGACTAACTGAATGTTTTAAGCGAAACTCCTACATAGATAGGCTGACGCATCCGCCATTTTCTAGCCCACAAGACCGGCTGACGTTTTATTATTGGTGGTTTTTCGGCAATAAATTGCACGAATAACTCTAGAAAAGGGCATCGCCTGTTTATATTTTATTCTGATCCAGGAAGAAGGAAAAAGTGGATTATAAATTGCAGATGTAACTCGTGGATACCCGGAGCAGGAGCAGGAGCACAACTTCGTAGCGTAAGATTTCCCTTATTTTCAAATTATTTCATTTTATTTTCAAAGTTGTTTGACAAATTTAATATGAATGTACTGTTTTTTTAAGTTATTACTTTAAATTCTTTTAAAATGAACTTTAATATTACGTTTCTTTTAACGTAAAGGGTTGCAGTTTTGAGAATGTTGGCGATGTTCTTAAAATTGCCAACTTGTTTGTTTCTTGATAAGAAGTTCTAACTCACTTGATCTGTATAGAAGTTTAAAGGCAATAACAACGCTAATCAGGTAACCTAGCTTTTTCTACCGCCACCACTTTCCCAGACGGGCTAGAAAATGGCGGACACTGCGCCAGCTCTTATCATATAGTAAGGCTCCTTTATATACGAGCTGGCGCATCAGGCATTTTGTTGCCTTAGGGTTGCCACATGTACCCAGCGCGTTTCTCTGATAAACAAACGACAAACATTTTTTTTTATCGTCTTACGTTACTTTAGAGTAATTTGTTTTATTATATTTCATAATTTTAGCTAAGTAAACTATGATATGGAAGTTTGTTTAGGGAGAAACTGCTATAATCATTCAAGAAGTGAATATAAAGTGTTCACAGACCTTCTACTAGTGTGTATTTGAGTTTTGGCGACATTTTGTAAAAGAAACAGAAACCGCCCTCGCAACACATCTTACCCCAGTACATCCATAGGATATCCTCAGAATAAAATGACATCCTGATGTGAAAAAAATGTGTTTTTAGGAATATTGTTGTTGCTTATTGCTCTTATCTTGACCGGATTAGCTTCAGATCACGATTTCTTAAAATCATTAGGGAAGCGATAAGGACGGCAAGCGGGAATGCTGTCCTCTTCGGAGGCAAAAAAATGGCGGTGATGCGCCGGCCTATTATTTTATTTAGGGGCTTTATCATATAGGAGTCTTAGCCCCTACGAAGCAAGCTGACGTCACAAATCCAACCACACGTGCGACATTGAAATCCTAGGCTAAAAATAACTTTCACTCGACTGCTGTTCCAAAAATGGAACAGTAGGCATAAATGGATTAAATTTTGGAAATGGACAGCAGCCGCAAAACTAATTTAACCGATTTTGTTGTACTTCTCGAAATTTCTTTTCCTGCTTTTTTATTGAAGTCTTATTTAATCTGATCTCTTCGATGAATAGACTTCGTGCATCAAGTTGTGAGTGATTTGGAAGGTTTCTTTTCGTTCGCCTTTGAAGCATTATTCTGAATTTATTGAGCTCAAGGAAATGACCTACTCGTAATTAATACCACATTGAATGTAAAATGTTTCATCCCGTTCATGGAATTTAATTGAATACTGAATTGAGATATAAAGCAAATAATGGGCTCTTCCCACCTGACGTCAGAGGTCACATGATAGAGGAAAAACAAATAGCAGACGCAGTCTTGTTTATCTATAGCAATTGCTGATATAACATATTTTCTACTCTTATTTTTGATCAATCGTATTTAGTCCGTGTTATTTTTTTTTATACATCATTTTTAATCCATTTTATATCATTATTCACCCTCTTTTGTTTGCTGTATACATTTACAAATCATCATTTAGTTTATATTTCTTATTGATCTTCATGAAGAACATGTTAAATAATCTGATTTTTTGGTACTTAAATCAGTAACAGTGCAATATCGTACTACATAAATCCATTTAGACCAGTAACTAAGTTAATTAACTTGTTGTAACACCTTATGCAATTAAATTAAATGAAAACATTTTATAATCCATAAACATTCCACAAGAAGAAGCTATTATTTATTGCTAGATCAGTTAATGTTACAGTTAAACTGGAACATATAAAAATCGATTCTTACAGTTGAAAAAAAATAAACACATAAAGCAGGACTCGAAATTTCAACTTAGATTACGCTCTCTGATAAAAAAAAGGTTACTCGCCACAAAATATGATTAACTTACTCTATTTTTTACGTATAAGGTGACCAGAATTTTTTATTGGAAAAAGAGGAGAAATTACACAGTGTCTTTTATTTTATAAGAAAATAGAAGACATTCAATTTTGAAAAAGAGGTCATTTTAGAGGACACAAAATTGAATGAATATGATTATAAAAGTCGATTCAAAAGCTACTTTAGACAAGTGGTGGAAACATTTTTGTCCCGAATGATGAATTTGGATCAGTACACCATAATTTAAATTAATAATATACGGCTACGAGAGGAAAAATCCCTAATTTTTATAAATGTCACTGGACAATATAGATTTTTTTTTTTTTTTTTTTTTTTAAGTTAGTCTTCGATACAGCCAACAGGCGATCGAGCTTCCCTGTTTTGCGAAATTTTTGAAATTAAGGACTAAATCCTTTTCATTTGAAAAGGAGGACAGAGGACGAAAAACATAAAAAAAAAAAGGGCTTTTTAGTCCTGTATTTTTTTTTTTTTTTTTTCGTTTAAGAAGGCAGATCGTTGAAAAAGAAGACTGTACTCTTAAAAAGAGGATATCTGGTCACCTTTTCTAAGATCAGCCCGATTATGCGTTTTTAAATCGATATATATATATAAACAATATATATATATATATATAAACAATATATATATATATATATATATTGTTTATATATACATACATATATTTTTATAGCACCGTGTACTGTAAGAATTCTATCTATATTTAGACTGAAATTTTACTCGCCACAGTAAAATTTCCACTCGCCAATGGCGAGCTGGCGAGCGGAAACTTCGCGCCCTGCATAAAGTGTTTTTAAAAAATTCTTAAATTTACAAATACAACTATTCTACTGTTTACAAATGCACACTATTACTTTTATTTTATTTTATATTAAATATCAACATTTTTGTTCTTAAGAACAATATTTAATTGAATTCGATTCTCAGAATTCGATTATTCGTTTTCCTCTATCACGTGATTGAGAAGACGACGGTGGGAAGTACCCATTAAATTCATTTGAATCCATCCTAGGAATGAATTATGATTTTACACGGTACATTTATGTTTATATTTTCTATTCTTGCTCACAACTCCCACAATTCATTTGAAACACGCAGAAACAGTTTCGTAAAAATGGGCCACTTTATTGGAATGGGTCTCAAAGTTCAAAAGTCAAATTTCCGGCTAAAGTTAAAAGCAGTGCCATAATAATAATCTGAAGCTGCAAAGAAATGCTGACAATTCAGAATCTCTTTGAAGATAAACTGCATCAAAATGAAATCTTATTTCTCCACTGAAAGAGTTTATCCTTTAAAATCAAATTACTGAAAACGAACTCGAATTAAAATGTACGACTTCTTGAAACAGTTTTCGTTTCCCGCAATCATGACTCAACCGTTGCTGTTTCATTGAAATATCGAAATAATGAACTGAAATCGATATGAAATAAACTGTTTCATTATCTGTCCCAGTAAAGAAACGAGCGAGTTAAATTTCTATAAAGATAAATTTGTTTCAGTATTTTAGAAAAGAATTAGCTAAAAAAGAATAAAAAAAAAAAAAAAAAAAAAAAAAAAAAGCAGAATGTATGTGCATGATGCGTACGTGTACACAGTTTATTTAAATCAATATAATGAGTGCAGCAAACATTTAATGGTGAGAATATAATTGAAACAGATTTTCAACCACGAGGAAAATAGTTTCGAAAATAAATTGCGTTTTCATTGATTTTAGAAATTATTTCAGTTGAAATGTCTGAAATAATAATAAAAAGTCGGCATAAAAGGAAACTGTATAATTTTTAATTTGTATTTCAACTGTTTTTAGTTGCAGATTAAGGGAGTTGCTGAAGCAGGTTTCTTATAAGAGCTTCTATTTAATATTTATAAACTGAACAATATCAGGTTTATTTAGTAAAATATATATTCAGGCAACTATACGCAACTGACCATCAGTGGATGCAAGAAAAAGATTTCCCATGTTAATCCCCCATTCGATATTTTGTAAAAATTTATTAAAAATCGAGGAAAATTATTTCCCGATTTCAATCCCCATATTTAAGTATAGGTATGTATTAGTTATCGTCTGTATGCGTTAGATTAAGTTGTTTTCGCTGTAAAATTGATAAAATTTGAATTTTAAATTTCAAAACTAAAAATAAAAAAAACTAAATAAAAATGGCAAACTTCCATATTCGATTGAAAACATAAACATTTCATTTCAGAGGGTGATATTTACATGATAAATATTCAACTAATATACTAATTAAAAGGAAAATGATGAAGATTCTACCATAATTTAAAGTCAAATTTGTTTTCAAATGTCTAAATAAAGTATCTGATATAAAATACTAATATGTTGCAGCGGAATAGATTTCATATCTGACATCCTTGGCGGAAAAAAAATATCGCCAGCTTATCTGGTGAACATATTTAATTCCTTTCAAAAATCATGGTTAATTTAAGAGAGTAATGAATAATATGAAACAATATTTCGTACAATACATATTACGAAAATATATATCTGCATGTATTCTTTCGTAATATATTTTTGATCGCCAAATAATTAAAAAAAAAAAAAAAAAAAAAAAAAAAACGCCAAGGACGACAGAGTTTTGAAATTTAAAACTCGAATTTTATCAATTTTACAGCAAAAATAATTAATCTAACGCATGCACACGATAACTACTATTTATCTATACTGAAATATGGGGATTAAAATTGGGAAATAATTTTCCTTGATTTTTTACAAAATATCCAATGGGCGATTAACATAGGAAATATTTTTCTTGCATCCACGGACGGCCAGTGACGTCACACTTCTCTTGCGTATTCTTATGATATTTGATATGTATTCTCGTGACAAATTTCAAATTTTTTAAATTGCGTTTTTTCACGAATTCGTGATCTTCAACAAATTCAGAAAAGACAAGACTTAATGTTTTTTCGGAACTTACTTAAAAGAATTATGGATGGATTTTGAAATTTATTAATTAGCTTTTTAAAAATAAAATAAAAAGTGCACGTCTGTGTAAAAAATTGGGAAAAAAAAAGGTGGGGGAGGAGAGTTTTGTTATATATATATATATATATATATATATATATATATATATAATTAGAGCTATTGTAATCTATACATCCATGATAGCCATCCCTAATTCTCTCAAGGAGGTTCTATCCAAAGTTATTATAAGAAAAATTGAATAACCCGTTATTTTTCGCGGTCTGATTATCCCGGTTGAGAAACTTCTATGGCATTGCTTACATTGAATTTCATGTTTTCTCAAATCAGTTTTTATTGTTTCAGACGACAGTTGCACCATTGTTGTTTTGCAGTATCGTATTAATGAATACAGGCTTGACTTAACCCTCTGCAGCGCAAGGCAATTTGAAACATTTAAATTTCAAACCGGAATTCATGAACAAAATTAAACTAAAAGAAATTTTAAATTTTATGGTTTAAAAAACCGGCCTTTTCGGATATGTTATGAATGTGAATTTTTGCTAAAAAATTTCCGGGATGAATTTTTGCAACTGGATCTTAAATTTTGTGTCCTCGCAGCGAGGACAGCGCGCGTTAAGGGGATAAGAGGCATCCAATTTCATTTTTCTTGTAACCAGTGGGTTTATAGATCAGGAGCATCCGTTTTCCATTTCCATGACTCTTTACTGAGCCGTTCATTTTTGTTTGTACACTTATATACTGGTTCGCTATAAAATAAGTATCCCTATTTAGAACTAATGTTAACTCGAATAAATCATTCAAACGACTGCAGTTTGGTACACGTGTTACGTATGATGCATAAAGAATACAAAAAAGAAAAAACAGTTTACAAATTTGCGGATGCTTTACGGAGGGTCGCTTAAATCATTTTTGAACAGGGTTTAAACTGCCATTAGTTTTTTTAGCATTTTGCTAAAAGGTATCATACTTTGCTAAAACATCTTGGTCAGAATTTCGCTAAAAAGCTAAGACTGGATAACTCTATAAAATATCTCTATATAATAACTCTTTTTTTTTTTTTTTTTGTAATATTTATCTTTATTTATATAGTAATTTGGATTTATTATTTTATTTTTAATGATTGAATTTAAATGCAAAAATATTTAAAAGTATGCCAGAATTCAGAATTTGCTTCATAGAGGCATTCTTAGCACTAGTATTTCACGATTATCTACCACCACATTTTACTTAAATTTTAAATTGCTTTTTCATTTTACACATATAATATGGATACCACTTTTTCTATTGTTAAAATCAAAACATAGTTTCCCTGATTCATACTTTTAAAGTCACAAATATGGATGCTTGGTTAAAATCATCAATGAACAAAAGGAATAGAAAACAAAACTGACGATAACAAAGCAAAGTAAAAGAAATCAATGGTATCCAAAGAATTAATCAACTTTCGAAAAAGCTAAAATAGTGCTTGCCTATTTTCGCTAAAATGCTAAAGTAATTTTTTTGCCAGGTTAAACCCTATTTTTGAAGGTTTTATTGCGAAAACAAAATTAAGACGACAGTTTTCCTGTTTAGAAACGTGGACATCACGGCTGTCATGAGACGGTGAAGGTGTCTCTAACCTTAATGTTTTCCGAGTATTAGCCTATCCTATATCACACATCGGAACGAAACTTCAGACGGGTGACAGCCCGCAAATGAGCACCGAATGGAATCCGTACACCTCACACATTACGGAACTGGATCGCCCACTCCAATGACGATGGAGCTACATCAACGGTCAGTTTTTTCAATAAATTTGACTTTAATTTTTGTGTCTAAATGACTCAGCCTTGTAAAAAGATGCATTTCATACTTTTAAAGCACCCTTTATCGACAGTTTAACTATATTCTTTTTCCCTTATCCTTTTTCTTCCTTCTTCTAACAGAGTAACTATATAGAATGGAGGAGGGAATTTGAATTATTCAATCAAGCTACAGAAAGCTCTGAACAGAAATACTTTTTCTTATGGCCACTCGGCAATAGGATTAACTTTTTTTTAAATATTGATGTGTCGTTCTTCCTTATAAAAATGTCCTATTATCTGAATGAGTTATGCTTTTTAAGCCTGTTAATGATATAGACTCATTTCGTTACGTCGAATGCAGTGTAACCATTCGGAATACTAGGTTAACATGTCCGACTGCTTTTGTTTAGCTCTGTAAATGGATTCCATGACCACTCTTTTCTACACAAACCCTGCTTTTAATCGTCTTGATAATGTATGTTAATTTCTTTAGGTAGCATGCAGTACAACAATGTCAAAATGCATTTACAAAATGTGCTTTCATGCCATGCGTCAAGGTGCTTTTTACGCCATAATGTAATGAAATTCTTTTGTTTGTCCCTGTACACGAAGCTCAATTATTATAGGTACCAAAAACGATGTAGCTAGTTCCATATGTGGGTCATAAATGTTTGTGCCTAATTTTAAATGAATCGGATGCTTTTTGTGAAAAATATAGGGGTCGCTACGACTAGGGCTATTCACCTGGCAGCACACGCAAAGTGGGCAAAATAATGGACACACTTTAGATTTTTGCAATGCATGTGATTGCATTTGTTTCTTGTAATTATCGGTGTTAATTCGTATGAAAATAGAACGGGTAATTCATGGAAACAAGTTTCCTTTAACAAAATCGAAAAAAAAAAAAAAATACGTGTGGCACTCGAGGACTGCCACGGTAAAGCTATTGCATAGCATTTTTTATCAACTTATGCAATTATAATTATTTATTTATTTTATTTATACAGTTTTTTTTTTTTTTTTTAATTATTAATTCAAGTTTTTTCTTTGATATTAATTCAAGTTACACTTTTTGAGCGTGGTGACAGATAAGAAAACAAATTTTTTCTTTTATTGAATAAATGAGAATATATCCGCAATGAGAATATATCAAAAATATCCGCAATCGATTTGTAGGTATCGAAAACCTCGATGTACCAAATTTGAATGATCTAACTCTATTTTTTGAGAAAAGGTATTTTAATAGGTTTTTAAAGGCCTGCAAGTCGAATGGGGATATTCAAGTTTTTTCTTTGATATAATTTCAAGTTACACTTTTTGAGCGTGGTGTAAGAAAAGTATATAAGAAAACAAAATAAATAAATAAAGCGTGGTATAAGAAAACAAATTTTAATAGAGAAAAGGTATTTAATAGGTTTTCAAGGCCTGCAAGTCGAATGGGGATATTCAAGTTTTTTCTTTGATATTAATTCAAGGTACGCTTTTTGAGCGTGGTGACCGATAAGAAAACAAATTTTAATAGAGAAAAGGTATTTAATAGGTTTTAAAGGCCTGCAAGTCGAATGGGGATATTCAAGGTTTTTCTTTGATATTAATGAATAAGATAACAATAATGATAAGAAAACAAATTTTAATAGAGAAAAGGTATTTTAATAAGTTTTAAAGGCCTGCAAGTCGAATGGGGATATTCAAGTTTTTTCTTTGATATTAATTCAAGTTACACTTTTTGAGCATGGTGACCGATAAGAAAACAAATTTTAATAGAGAAAAGGTATTTAATAGGTTTTAAAGGCCTGCAAGTCGAATGGGGATATTCAAGTTGTTTATTTGAAATTAATTCAAGTTACACATTTTGAGCGGGGTGACCGATATGAAAACAAATTTATATAGAGAAAAGGTATTTAATAGGTTTTAAAGGCCTGCAAGTCGAATGGGGATATTCAAGTTTTTTCTTTGATATTAATGAATAAGATAACAATAATGATAAGATAACAATAATGGTAAGAAAACAAATTTTAATACAGAAAAGGTATTTTAATAGGTTTTAAAGGCCAGCAAGTCGAATGGGGATATTCAAGTTTTTTTTTATATTAATTCAAGTTACACTTTTTGAGCGTAGTGACCGATAAGAAAACGAATTTTAATAGAGAAAAGGCATTTAATAGGTTTTAAAGGCCTGCAAGTCGAATGGGGATATTCAAGTTTTTTCTTTGATATTAATTCAAGTTACACTTTTTGAGCGTGGTGACCGATAAGAAAACAAATTTTAACAGAGAAAAGGTATTTAATAGGTTTTAAAGGCCTGCAAGTCGAATGGGGATATTCAAGTTTTTTCTTTGATAGTAATTCAAGTTACACTTTTTGAGCGTGGTGACCGATATAAAACAAATTTTAATAGAGAAAAGGTATTTAATAGGTTTTAAAGGCCTACAAGTCGAATGGGGATATTCAAGGTTTTTCTTTGATATTAATGAATAAGATAACAATAATGATAAGAAAACAAATTTGAATAGAGAAAAGGTATTTTAATAGGTTTTAAAGGCCTGCAAGTCGAATGGGGATATTCAAGTTTTTTCTTTGATATTAATTCAAGTTACACTTTTTGAGCGTGGTGACCGATAAGAAAACAAATTTTAATAGAGAAAAGGTATTTAATAGGTTTTAAAGGCCTGCAAGTCGAATGGGGATATTCAAGTTTTTTCTTTGATATTAATTCAAGTTACACTTTTTGAGCGTGGTGACCGATAAGAAAACAAATTTTAACAGAGAAAAGGTATTTAATAGGTTTTAAAGGCCTGCAAGTCGAATGGGGATATTCAAGTTTTTTCTTTGATAGTAATTCAAGTTACACTTTTTGAGCGTGGTGACCGATATAAAACAAATTTTAATAGAGAAAAGGTATTTAATAGGTTTTAAAGGCCTACAAGTCGAATGGGGATATTCAAGGTTTTTCTTTGATATTAATGAATAAGATAACAATAATGATAAGAAAACAAATTTGAATAGAGAAAAGGTATTTTAATAGGTTTTAAAGGCCTGCAAGTCGAATGGGGATATTCAAGTTTTTTCTTTGATATTAATTCAAGTTACACTTTTTGAGCGTGGTGACCGATAAGAAAACAAATTTTAATAGAGAAAAGGTATTTAATAGGTTTTAAAGGCCTGCAAGTCGAATGGGGATATTCAAGTTTTTTCTTTGATATTAATTCAAGTTACACTTTTTGAGCGTGGTGACCGATAAGAAAACAAATTTTAATAGAGAAAAGGTATTTAATAGGTTTTAAAGGCCTGCAAGTCGAATGGGGATATTCAAGTTTTTTCTTTGATAGTAATTCAAGTTACACTTTTTGAGCGTGGTGACCGATATAAAACAAATTTTAATAGAGAAAAGGTATTTAATAGGTTTTAAAGGCCTGCAAGTCGAATGGGGATATTCAAGTTTTTTCTGATCTACTTTATACACAAATTTTACGCGTACAGCTATTCACTGTTGTACATAGATGATAGATACCTATACACCTATATACTTTCTCACAAACAGCTGCTTACGTATTCGTCCGATTTCGTAGTAGCTCGTCTCGATCCGTGCGAGCTTCGTACAGCCGAAGTCTACCGAAGTTTGCCGAACTGTGTTAGGTTTTTTTTTCGTTACGGAATTTTTCGATTCGGTCGCCGCGCTCAAAGCCCGCGATAAAAGCTATACAATAGCTTAAAAAAAATAAATAAAATAAAAAAAAATAACAAGCAGGATTTTCGAGCTAATGTAACATTTTTTTTTTTTTTCCTCTTTTAGAAAACTTGACATACTGTATTAGATACAACAAAAGGCAACTAGAGTATAAAAATTTTAAATATCTTATAAAATAGGAGCACGTATCTAATAATTTTTTTACTGAGCTAGTTTATGAGCTATAAATAGGTAGGATTTAATTTTGAAGTTTAAGAAGACATATGCGAAATTATGAAACGAAATTCAGTTGCTCTGAGGAAGAAGCAAGTCTACACTCTATATTGCCATTCATGGATTCAAATAAAACAGTCATTAAATGACATCTCATTCCTTCACATAATTTTTTTCGAATTTCAGCATGATATGATTAGGATTGATTTTTAAGAATAATTCAATACGTTTGGCTAATAAATTATGCAAATGAAATTTTACTAACGGTCGCGCATAAGCAGTTAAAAATGTGGTACAAATCTATAATGCCGTACTTGGAAACTGCTGTAAGAGCATTTTGGGATTTTGGTATTATGCTACGACTGCATTAAAATCCTGCATGTTATAAATCAAAAACATTTGAAAAATTTCATTTTTTATAAAACAATCCTCACTATAGGTTCTACAGCAGGTCGTTCACACTTTATGGAAACTATTTCAATAGTTGAGTTTTATGTATAAATGCCGTACTTTTCGGGATGGACCGGATATGGGTTTTACCGGATACGGATATCCGGCATTCCGGATATTTTTTTTTAATTTGCCGGATCCGGATATCCGATCGGATATCCGGTAGTGCCCTTTCCCAGTACACATGAAAATTTCAGTTTTTTAAGAGCACACAGTAGATAAAAACAGGTATTTGCATTTGGTTTTTATGCAACTGGACTCCATTCACATACATAAAAATGTCAATACCATTGGGATAATAAGCCATTATAGTTTTATTTTATTTTTTAATATCGATTCTTATGCTTATGTGTCACTTTGGATAGTTAGGTTAGCAGAATATAATGTGCAATGTTGTCTGAACTACGTGATTTCTCTGCCTTGCTATGTATATTATTGACAAAACTTACTTAAATAATCTTGTGTGTCACTCACATGACCATCTCTTACGCTGAATTTTAATACAGATTGGAGATTAGGGGGTAAGAAAACGAGTATAGTTGTGAAAACCTATGTTAAAACAATTTAACATAGGCTTCGGAACAGATTTATTTGACAAATAATATGAGAGGGGGCCCCTCCCTCAAACCCCAGTTTCGTTATTATACAATACATTTATATAGATTTCAAATCTGTTATTAAGTTCAAAAATTCATTTAAAATTATTCAGACAACTTTCACACGCAACATTTCTTAAAACTTATCAATTTTTTCTACTAACAAACATACTAACTTCAAAATACAACATTTTTAAAAAATTACTTGCTTATTAAAAATTGTTGTTACTTGTTTATTAAAATTTGTTGTTTAAAAATTACTTGTTTATTAAAAATTACTTACCTAAAATTACTTGTTTTTAATTTAAGTGACACAGGCAAAGATCAAGCGTTAAAACTTGATTTCGGTATTTAATGGAAGCCTCAAAACATTTTAATTAAAAAAAAAAAAAAAAAAAAAAAAAAAAAACAAGCAATGAATATTTAGCTTAAAAAAATAATAATTAACCATATGGTCATGTAGAATTAATTTCAATTTCTAGGCAGCTTTCCTGGACATGGGAACAATAACAATAAAAAAACTAGTATGTTGTGGCCACCACATGACTTTCTTCTATATTTTCCTATACAAATTCACTCAGTAAAAATAATTTATTAAAATTATTATTTAAAAAAGTTATCTTTCATGATAATGCAGACGATTTACATATTAGAGAAGTAGTATAACACTAAATATCCAAAAAAAAGTCAATTTTATTGTCAATATTACATTAAAAAAAAAAAAAAATCGTTAACTTTATTTTAAATTGTCGCAGATCGATGGATCAACCATTCGTTTTAAAGGTATGCAAGCTCTTTTGAAAGATACCCATCATGAAAATTTACTCCCCTCGAGGGGAGACTTCGCGCCCCCCAGGGGGGGGGGGAGGCGAAGCTCCTACACATACAAAAAAAAAAAAAAAAAAAAATGTTCCCAGTTGACTATCTCTATTATAAATAATTCTTGTAAATTTGATAATGATTATTAACAAATAATTCTCTTTATGCACATTTATTCAAAATTTTGTCTTATACCACCATGTTAAAAATTTAGAAAAAGCGGGATGGCAACGCAACCTGTAAGATAATTTTTACCAAAAGTTGATAAGCACTAATTTATGTCAAGGTGCAACTACATACCAATTTTTATGAATTTCTGTGCAGTTTTTCCTGAGATACATTGGCCAGAAAATTTTGTCCCACACACACAGACTGACAGACAGACATTTTCTAAAAATGGTCAAATCGTGTTCTAAAGCTCTCAAAACGTGTAAATCCATCAAAAACCAGAGTTCGAAAATTTTTACGAATCCAATACTTTCTTCTGTTGAATATAGAAGAATGTAACAATATTATGGTTTAAATATTGGCAGCCCTGTATATCTTCTGAAGATTATATAAACGTCACATGGTGCACATAAATATAATCTGATATTAATAACAGACGGCACAACCTGAAATACATTTCCATCTATTTTTAAGTATTGTCGTACTATATTCTAGTTCTTTTGTGTAGCTCTGTAAACGAACAGTGAATGATTTCCATACCATATTCAGTATGAAACATGTTTTTACGCATATAAAAAATATAAATTCGTTTCATTTGGTTTAGTGCAGCTTATAGTTGTTAAACTCTACTTACCTACGATTTTCTCCATAGATGTAATATGTTTGAATTCTCTTGGGTGTCCCTGTACACGAATCATTTGCTTGATCTCCACGAAAAGTTTAGTGTAGCATCCCTATATATGATACGCATTTAGAATACCAAGTTTGAACTTTCTGCTATTATTTTTTCTTGAGATATGCTAATAACAGACACACGCACAGACACACAGACCAACCGCTAAAAATGTTATATTTGGGTTCAGGGGGACCTCAAATCGAGTAAACATAACAAAAATTCAGTTTCAAAAATTTCACCCCAAAACAATACTTCTACCATTTACATGGTTAAGAGAAAGTAAAACTAGTATGTTGTGGCCACCACAAGACTTTCTTCTGATTTTCCTATATAAATTCACTCACTTCAAATAAATTACAAAAACTATTATTTATTAAAATTATCTACCATGATGAATGCAGGTGATTTTCATCTTAGAGAAAACTAACAGTAAATATTCAAAGAAACACAGTTTAACTAACATCTTAAAAAATGCGTTTAAATAAAGGTTATCTCAAGTATCAAGTTTCGTACAGTCAAATGTCATAGAAGTTGAAATATAGCATTTCCGTTCCCAGGAAAAACTGCACTATAGCAGCGCAACCTATTGGTAGATATACATCCAGATTGAATCGGCATAATGAGTCGTAATGGCTTTTTCACATATCAAGTGTTGTTTGATTATACACATCAGAACCTGAAGTATAGTCCTCCCTTAAACTGAGGAAATCGCTGTATAGAAGCGCCACCTGTTAAGCAGCTAGTACCGAAAGTTGATTCGCTGTAACTTATGTCAAGGTGCATCCACATATAAATTTTTATGCACTTTTGCGCAGTAGTTCCGGAGACATAACCCTTCCTTAAATTATGAAAATCGCTGAACAGCAGTGCCACCAGTTGACCCCAAAAATTGATAGACACTAACGTATGTCAAGATGCATCTACATGTAAATGTATATGCATTTTTATACTGTAGTTCCTCAGATATAGCCTTTTCTTAAATTGAGAAAATCGCTCATAGCAGCACGACCGGTTGACACCAAAAGTTGATAGGCACTCTAATTTATATCAAGTTGCATCAAAGGTATAGCCTTCCCTCAAATTGTGGATATCGCTGCATAGCAGCACCACCTGTTGATCGGTTGACACCAACTATTGATAGGCACTGATTTAGATCAAAGTGCATTTACAAAAAAAAAAAAAAAAAAAAAAAAAAATTATATGTAATTCTGTGCAATAGTTCCTGAGATACAATCGCCATAAAATGTTTGTCACGCACACACAGGCATTTTCTAAGATTGGTCAAATCGTGTTCTGGATCTCTCAAAACGTATAAATTCACCAAAAATCGGACGTCAAAAATATTTACGTATCCAATACTTTCTTCTGTTGAATACAGAAGAAAGTACTTTTATTGAATACAGAAGAAAGTAAATAAGAAAAGTTATGCAAAAGAAAACTGCTGAAAAGTCATTTTATATATATATATATATATAGTGAAACCTCTCAAGTTGGACACCCCTATAAGGTGGACACTTTTTCTCGGAACGGAATGTATCCATAGGATTAACATTTAGTCCAACCTCTATAAGTTGGACACCCCTTTAACATGGAAGTTGGGCAGTGAAGTACTGTCCTAAGTTGGACACTTTTACCAGATGAGACAGAAAAAAAAGAAATAAATCTTCCATTTTCTCACTCCTATTTTAGAAATTTTACTCACTCCTTGTAGAAAAAACTGTAAATATCTAAAAAAAAAAAAAAAAAAAATGTTTCTTGTCACAATATTTACCTCTGTCTTATCTTATAAAAAATACTTCTTTTCTTCAGTTGAAACATTCTTGCATTATGCACTAAATTACAGTAATTTATGAATCTTTCTTTTTATTGAATTGCATGAATTATCCTTGCATTTTTTTTTTTTTTTTTTTTTAAATATTCCACAGAGAGCTTACAAGCATGTTTTGAATTAGACTGTTTTAAAATTGGCATTAGAAAATACATTTTGGTTGGTAGAGTTCCTCTTCATTTACCCCTTTTATTTTTCCTCAAGTATAACTTGAGTGTATAATTGCAATAAACTTAATATGAGAGAGATCTGTTGTGAAAAACGATGCTGATTCAGTTTGAATGCATATTAGCTGACAGGTGTTGCTGCTATGCTTCAGTTTTCCCCATTCACCGGAAAACTATATCCCAGTTTCTAGAGTGAATAAATTCCCCAAAGTTCATATGTGAGATGGCCGTTATGAAAATGAATATCAGCTTAATTTGGGTGTAGATCAGCATACAGGTGGTGCTACTTTTACTCACATTCTCTGAATTTCCAATGACTATCTCAGCATCTATTAGATAAAATTGCACCAAAATGCATGTGCAAAATCTTTATTGTGAGAAGCTATATTGATTAAATTTTCTTGCATGTTAACTGGTAGGTAGCGCTGTTATATAAAAAATTATAGAAGAAAGAAAGTATTATAATGGCCACAACATAACAATTAAAATTTAAATTTTAAATCGGCAAATTAATTTTTTTTTGTGTATAAGTCGTGGATACTTAATTATATTATATGTAGATGTGATTAAAAGTTATACAGTTTAATTAAATCAAGAAAAGTCAGCACCCCTATAAGTTGGACAATTTTTCTTGGAACCGTAGGTGTCCAACTTAGAGAGGATTCACTGTATATATATGTATATATAACTTTCTTCTGTATTCAATAGAAGAAAGTATTGGATTCTTGGATTCATAAAAATTTTCGACTTCCGGTTTTAGATGGATTTATACGTTTTGAGAGATATAAAACACGATTTTTCCATTTTTAGAAAATGTCAGTCCGGCTGTTGGTTTGTGTGTGTGATAATAATTTTGTGGCAACTGTATCCCCTAAGCTACTGTTCAGAATTATATATAAATTTATATGTAGATGCACCTTGACCTAAACTAGTGCCTATCAAAATTTGGTGTCAAACGCTCAACAGGTCGCGCTGCTATACAATATATGGGGAGGCTATATATCATGTTCTATTGTGTACAATCGAACAAAATTTGATATATTAGAAGGTCATTATAATCCATTATGCTGATTCAGTTTGAATGCTTATCTTCAGACAGGTGGCGCTACTACACAGCGATTTCTGCAATTTAAGCAATTTATATTTCAGGTTTTATTGTGTATAATCAAACAAAACTCGGTATGTGAGAAGGCCAATATAAGGCATTATGCTAATTCAAGTTGGATGCTTTTAGACCAATAGATGGCGCTGCTATACAGGAAATTTTCTCGATAATGGGAATGCTATATCTCAACTTGTAGGGCATATAACTGTACGAAACTTGATATGTGAAATAACCATTATAGAAACGCATTTTTTAAGATGTTATTTTAAGACAATAAAACTGTCTTTCTTTGGATATTTAGTGTTAGTTTTCTCTAAGATGAAAATTATTTTCATTCATCATGTTAGATAATTTTAATAAATAATAGTTTTAAAAAATTATTTGCCCCCAGTAAATTTGTATAGGAAAATATAGGAGAAAGTCTTGTGGTGGCCACAACATATTAGTTTTTTTAATTAAAAGAAATAAATTGTAGCAATCTACATCGATAACGGAAGATCTCCTGACTGACTTGCTTGCTCACACAGAAATGCCCAGTCAAACTAATGGAGACACAGATGTGGAATTTTATGAGATTTTTTCTTTAGTGACGTGATTTAAGAAGCTATTTTTTTAACTTTCCCCCCAAACGGAGGGGCAAAAGTTGTTTCTCGCATTTCCCACAATATCTCAATCAAAGAAAACACGAAAAAAAAAATATATTAAAAAACCGGATATTCGGCATATTAACCGGATATCCGGTGGTTTTGATCCGGATATCCGATGATATTTCGGATATTGAAAAATCAGCCGGATATGCCGGATACCGCATATTTTCCGGATATCCGGTCCAGCCCTATTGAGAAATACCTCTTGTGAAAATTTTCCATGAAAGTTTAACTTTTCTTAGTAATGTCCTATCAGTTTTATCCCATTCCTCTTGTACCGTTTTTCCGAAATCCGTTCAATGTTCTCGGATGCCGTTTTCCCAAAGCTCGTTTTTATAAACCAAAAGCGCAACAGTCCATTGGAGAAACGTCAGGTGTTTTACAAGTATTTCATTAAGTGGGATACGTTTTATTTCTGTTTCTTTCACAGCTCAATAAACTACAGTTGATTAAAACGTATGACTAGAGGCTTTGTCCATCCATACGAAACTTAATATCGTCAGCATCCCTTTTTCTTGAAAAATAAATTATAAAGTATTCTACTGATATAGATAGAGAGAGAAGTAAATTAATTTTGGATTCACTTAAAACCTTTTCTGTACACATAGGGTCATCCCCATCCCCTGAGCAATAGAATATTGATCTTTTTTTTTTTTTTCTTTATTACTGTCACATAGTGTTTCTACCCATTTCCGTTTTTCATATAATTTTCTACAACTTGTTATTCTTTCAGCCATATGCTTTGGCAAAAGCAGATACTATGAGTTTTAGGTTTAAACATCATTTTTAATTTTAAATCTTCATGAATAATTTCACTTACACTGTCAGAAAACATTGCTAGCTTCGATGCAATGGATCTTTCAGTGGGTGGTAAATTTCCTTTTAGGATCACTTTCTTGATATCTGCCTGCGTTCGATCAGTCTTAGGATGTCATTTCGCAGTCATGTTTTCTTTTTTACTTTCACTTAGATTTTTTTTCTTTCAAATTTAATATATTAAGTACCTTTTTAGAAATGCAATAACTGCAATTTTTACACTGCATTATAATTGGGTGGTACGAATATTCCTCCTCGGCAAGTGCAGTTACGTAATATTCGAGTCATCTATCCATTTTCAAAATAAATCTTATTATTCCAGTCCAAAGATAAAAGTAGCAGACGATTGTTCTAGAGTTGCCAAATTTTTTAACTCAAACTGCAAAAGAGAAAAATAAATTATAAAATAGTTACTACGTGTAACAACTACGTTTTTCTATGAACATTTTTAACGATAATCTATATATTTCTCTAACGTGGACCCATTTCAATTTATTTTTGTTGAAACGATACGATAGTAGTGAAATTAATAAAATACGCGAGGATAAAAAATATTTAAAAATGAACACTATTTAAGCACGCGGACTCAGCTCGATGATCTAATGAGAAAAAGAAAACTGGACGACATTTGTGGGATGACATTATTTTATGGAGAATGTATATTTGAAAGTTATTTCTTCAGAATCTTTGCAAGCGTCATTTTAAATCTAGCAATAATTTAACACGTTAATCGCCATGTCAGTCATATGTGCCTGACGCTAAGAAGTCCTACATGAGCCATGTCAGACATGTATGTCTGACGTACGCGATTTGGTAGAAGGCCACGCCAATCACAGATGTCCGACGCAAACGATACATTTGCATAAACAGGTAATATTTGTTGTATGTTGTTTGGATGCGTCAGACATATGAGACTGACACGGCTTGTCGAGAAAAAAAGTTTTAATATAGGGCCATGTCAGTCATATATGTGTGACATAAAAAATAGTGTTTTTCCGGGAATTTTGGCAATTTTTTTTTTTTTTTTCTGTGATACATTAAGTTTCCTTGATACATTTTAAACTAAATTATCTAATAAAGTTACCATGGCCCTTGTGAAAATTTTTCTGATATTATCGTGGCGATTAACGTGTTAAAGATATAAACAAAATAGGAATTATTATCATAAATTGGCTAAAAAACGCAATCATAAAAAGTGTAATCGAAATAGGATTCTTTTTTTTTTTTTTTTTTTTTTTAATTACGCCAAATTAAATAAAATGTCGTATTCTTGGTGATAAAAATTTAAAAGGCGTCCTTTACTAAAACTGTACTGCCTGCGGAAGTATGAAAACTGAGTCGTCCACCATGAATTTCATTTTGAAACCTCTCTTTGAATGATTCTGGTTTCACTATTGCACACTATTTATTGGGTTATAAAAATATTTTGGCTTCTGGTAAATTAAAATTTTAAATAGGTGGTGAAATTGGTATAGCATTTATAAGTTACAAATTTAAAGGAAAATAGAAAAGAAATAAAGTGCGAAAATTTCGCACGGGTCTGCTGGTAAGTAATTACTTTTTCTTCCTCTTCCCTTACGATGTAGCCAATTCCTCCTTTCATTTACGTTCGTTTTGTTTAAATAGTAATCGGAAGCTCTTATAAAATGCTTAGTAACTTTACATTTCCGTTTCTAACGCCAACACAAGGATCCCGTTAATTTGTATGCATCAGAGGATCTATGCTTAACAACTTCGGAACTCAATTCATTCGCACTTCTTAGTTACAGAAATGCTCTCCACTCTTTTGTATCGGTTTCTTGCCGGTGTTCTTATTCTAGAGACAACTACTAATTGGTTTGAGCATCTTTTTATTTCTTTTCGTTAAAGACTTCGTTTAGCGAATTGAGCTCTCAAAAGGGACCGTTTCTGTAACCACTATGAATATGTATACCAAAACTTCTGTCGCTGTCATTTTTCTCAATGAGTTCTACGTACTATTTGTATTTAAATGAATTTGTCTGTGGCCTTATTTTTGCATAGGATGCAATTAAATAGTACGCGTGTCTAATGGGTGTTGCTTAAATAGATAAAGTGATAAATTTTATTTTTACTTTCTTCTATATTCAATAGAAGAAAGTATTGGATTCGTAAAAATTTTCGACCTCGGGTTTTTGATGGATTGACACGTTTTGAGAGCTGTAGAACACGATTTGACCATTTTTAGAAAATGTCTGTCTGTCTGTGTTTGTGCGTGACAAAATTTTGTGGCAACTGTATCTCAGGAACTACTGCACAGAATTTCATACAAGTTGGTATGTAGTTGCACCTTGACATAAATTAATGCCTATCAACTTTTGGTAAAAATTGTTTTACAGGTTGCGTTGCCATCCCGCTTTTTCTAAATTTTTAACATGATGATATAGGACAAATTTTGTATAAATGTGCATAAAGAAAATTATTTTTTAGTAATCATTATGAAATTTACAAGAATTATATATAATAGAGATAGTTAACTGGGAAATTTTTTTTGTATGTATAGGGGCCACGCCACCCCCCCTGTGGGGGGAAGTCCCCCCTCGAGGGGAGTAAATTTTCAAGATGGGTATCTTTCGAAAGGTCTCGTCAGTACCTTTAAAACGAATGGTTGAACTATAAATCTGTGATAATATAAAACAAAGTTATCGATTTTTTTTACTTTTAACGAAAAAAACTTATTTTTTTTTTATTTATTTATTTTTTTTAAACGAAATGTAACCAAACTTGGTATTTAGTTGGCCCCTGACATAAACTGGTACTGATTACATTTGGGGATCAATCTCTCAACACGTGGCGCTGTGATCGTATTTTTTCTAAATTTTTAACATGGCAGTATAAGACAAAATTCCGTATAAATGTACATAATGAGAGTTATTCTTAACCTATGATTGTAAAATTAATATGAATTACTGATAATAGTTGTAGTTAATTAGTAAAAAAAACTTTGTGCATGTGGGGGCATCGCTTTCCCCCCTGGGGGAAGTACAACCCCGGGGGGGGGGGTAAATTTTCAAGATGGGTATCTTTCGAAAGATCTCGTCAATACCTTTAAAAGGAATGGTTGAACTATAAATATGTGATAATTTAAAACAAAGTTATCGATTTTTTTTACTTTTAACGAAAAAAAATCGAAAAAAAAAATCTTTTTTTTTTTTTTTTTTTGTTATTGAGTGAATTTGTATACGAAAATATAGAAGAAAGTCAGTCTTGTGGTGGCCACAACATACTAGTTTAATATTGGCTATATAGAACATAAACTATAATCAAAATTATATATTAAATATATGAACAATGTCTAGTTTACGGAATAGTCTATAATACTGTTTCTAAATGTCAACGTGATAATACTGATTGAAAAGTAATTAAAATGTATTATTAAATAGGTATTTAACTGAGTGAAGGGCGATCAGGATACTTTTTGCTGGTTTACCACGTGTAAGGGCCTTTACCTTAGTGATTTCCCTTAGTCCCATTTAAAACTTATTCTTTGTGATTATACCAGAAAAAAAGAAAGGGAGGGGGGCGAAAAAAATGTCATTGTCTCTTGTATCGTTTGTCTGGTGGCTGAAAGAGGAGCGGTGCTGGGATCGATCCCTGTCCAGGCATGGATGTCCGTCGTGTTTCGGAATCGATTTTAAGCCGCATGTTTGGGTCTAAATGAGCCTTCACGGGGGAAAAGACTGTTAGAGTGACAACCCTACCTTAACTTTCTGTATCGTTTGTAAAATGATTTATTGAACAAATCGCAGAGACTATTGTATATTTATATCGATGCGGCGTTTATGAACACCTCAAAAAATGGAATTTAAAACAAAATAATAATTCGTAATGATCTACATTCCTTTTGGAAATTTCGCTTTTAAAATATACATTTTATTGGATTGAATTAAGTTCCTTCAACATTAGGTTAAATAACTTTTAGAATTCAGTGCACAAATACTCGATATCGCTTTGTAATGTGATAATAAGTTCACATTGGCCATTTCCCTTTCATATATATATATATATATATATATATATATATATATATACATATAAACAATCTAACTCACATTAAATTTTCTTTTTCTTTTCCTTTTTTTTTTGAATGTGTTTTTTTTCAACTTATTTAAAATTCACTTGTATCTACCTTTGAATCATTTCGTATTGTTATTTAATTTTTGTTTCTGACACGAGATGCTTTTTAGTGTCCGGGAAGCGGTCGTAAAGTGGCAGCTTCACGAAATCCATTAAAACTTTTAAAGCTTACTATCGAGATGTCTCTCTTCTATCTGTGAGAATTCTCTTTTCAAAACAAATTCTCTCATTAAACGAATCTTATTTTTCCTAGGCGAGGGCCGAAACATTAATGTAGGGAATTTTGTTCCGTTGGCAGTTAGTGTATAATAAATATTTTTACTGTTTTGCTGTTGAAATTCTTCATAAACGAGCGTATTTTTATTTAGGAGGCGATAAGAGAACAAAATATTTATACATTAAGCAGACTGCAGATTAATGACACTTAATTTCTGCCGTTAACAAATGGAAAATCCTATTTAATACTGAATTTTGATGCATTAAAGATATTCAGCACGAGACAGAAATACTGATTATTAAATACAGTTACTGTGAGATGCTGAAAATCCTATGCATCAACATTATCAAAAAAGATTTGGTGTGAAACAACCACACGACTTCCATCACCCACTATTACACGTATTATATGCAATTGTTTTTGGAAATAATAGGATCAGAAGACATAAAATACATTTTTTTCGGTATGAGAAACTTGATACACGAGTAAAGACAGATAAAACAAAGTTTAAATGGCAAGTTAGAAAATAACAGAAACTAGTATGGTTGTGGCCACCACAAGACTTTCTTCTATATTTTCCTATGCAAATTCATTCAGTAACAATATTTAAAAAAAAATTACGATTTTTTTTTTTTTTTTTTTTTTTTTTTTTTTTTTTTTTTCGTTAAAAGTAAAAAGATCGATAATTTTGTTTTAAATTATTACAGATTTATAGTTCAACCATTCGTTTTAAAGGTATTGACGAGACCTTTCGAAAGATTCCCATCTTGAAAATTAACCCCTCTTCCTGGGGTACTTCCCCCCCAGGGGGGTTGACGAGGCTCCTACACATACAAAATTTTTTTCCCAGTTGACTATCTCTATTATAAATAATTCTTGTAAATTTCATAAGGATTACTAAAAAATAATTCTCTTTATGCACATTTATACAAAATTTTGTCCTATATCACCCTGTTAAAAATTTAGAAAAAGCGGGATGGCAACGCAACCTGTAAGAAAATTTTTACCAAAAGTTGATAGGCACTCATTTATGTCAAGGTGCAACTACATACCAATTTGTATGAAATTCTGTGCAGTAGTTCCTGAGATGCAGTTGCCACAAAATTTTGTCACGCACACACACACACAGACAGACATTTTCTAAAAATGGTCAAATCGTGTTCTACACCTCTCAAAACGTGTAAATCCATCAAAAACCCGAGGTCGAAAATTTTTACGAATCCAATACTTTCTTCTATTGAATATAGAAGAAAGTAAACAGAGTTATTATTTCCAGATTGAAAAAAATTCGTGCTGCAACGCACTTGCGAGACCTGAAAATGAGCTATTTATACAGGACAACTATCCATTTTCCTGAGCTAACGTTCTATCCTTATTAGTTTCGGAGATAGGATAGTCAGAAGATTCCACACACACACACACACACACTGACCCATGACCGAAAACCACTTTTTTGGACTCAGGGGACCTCAAAACGTGTAAATCAGGTGAAAAATCGATATCGAATTTTTGGACCCAATACAAAACTTTCATTATCTACGGTAAAAAAAATGGTTATTCGATGATTTTTTTTTTTAATATTACAACACTACGTTATCTGGACTATTCACGGTAAAATGCTTAAATCGCATGCATAAAACTAACACGAAAGGGTCATTTTCGAACTTTTTTTTTTTTTTTTTTTTAAATAATTTTTAATGTCAGATTTTTATAATATATATACATTAGAAGCAGTGTTGCCAAATTTAGGCACTTTTTTATTCAGTAATTACCCGTAATTTTAAGAAGTAATATCTTCTAGTGATTAGGCAACCGCTACAATTGAAATTGCGTGGTAAATATTGAATGTAATAAGTACCCAAATTTCGCAACATTGATTACAAATAGCCTACATATAAAAATTTAAGTTACTAGCCACATTATTACTGTACAAGTCATGCAAAAATATCGTTTTCAAGAGGCTTTTTCCTTCCCTCCCCTGCCATTGCGCATGTGCCAGATATTTGCAATACCCACAGTACTTCAACCCTGATCATTAGTAGTAACTGTGTGAGGTTGGGTTGAAATCGGTTTGAGTGGCTTGGCAGGAAGTGTAACACATACATACCATGACTTTTATTTATGTTAAGATTCAAAGTTATATTTTGAAGGAATGTAATTCTTTATATTCAGTTGTTCAAAATACATAATTATCTTGTGTTTTAAAAACCAGTGGAATTTAGGAAATTTAAAATGCTTTTGCATAGGGCATCTTCTGAAAAATTATTTGTTAAATTTCGGAGTAGTGCTGCTATCTTCCGAACAGGGGGAAGCTTAAAAATGGATTAAAACAAGGAAAATATTCTATTGAAAAACTGTCGTGCATAAAAAAGTGTCATGCTTTTGGTTTCAGTGCGAAATCGACGGACGTTAGAGGGTTGAGAATAAGCATGCCGATTCCATAGGGTACGAGAATACAGAATGTAAGAAAATTGCGGAATGCTTAGAATGGAAACGAATAGCGTCTCCCTAATTACTTTCCTAATGAAGGACGATTAAAATTGCTCCAAGTGCTACTTAGAGACGGAAAATTCTCTTTCGGGCGTTAATGGATCTGGAAGGACACGCCATGTAATTGAAAGTATTTATGAAAATGAGTTTATCAGACACGTGTGAAACGGGTTAAATTAAACTTCATAACCGAAAGCAGAAGTTTCTCCATCTATAATGAATAATTACGTGTAAGAATATATATATATATATATATTTTAATGAATAAATAAGATTTTTCCTTTCTAAAAAAATAAATAAATAAAATAAACTCCCCCTCGCCCCCCTTTTTACTTTCTCTTACCCATAAGGTAGAGAAAGTATTAATTTTGGGTCAAATTTTCGAACGCGAGATTTTGTTATATTTACACGTTCTGAGGTCCCCTGAATACGAAAATCATGTTTTTAGCAAATGGTCTGTGTGTGTGTCTGTCTGTTATCAGCATATCTCAAGAACAAATAGTAGCAGAGATTACAAACTTGGTATTCTAAATGTGTATCATATATAGATTCTACAGTAAGCTTTTCGTTAAGATGAAGCAAATGGTTCGTGTACAGGGACAATCAAGAAAATTCTAAATACATTACGTCTATGGGGGAAATTACAGGTAAGTAGAGTTTAACGTCTATAGACTGCACTAAACCAAATGAAACGAATATATATATTTTGTAATACAGATAGTGAACTGGGAATTTTTTTTCGTATAAGTAGCAGCCTCGCCTCCCCCCCTGGGGGGGAAGTCCCCCCTCGAGGGGAGTAAATTTTCATGATGGGTATCTTTCAAAAGAGCTCGCCAATACCTTTTAAAACGAATGGTTAAACCATCGATCTGCGATAATTTAAAACAAAGTTATCGATTTTTTTTACTTTTAACGAAAAAAAAAAAAGAATTTTTTTTTTTAATATTCAGATTAAAATGGACTTTTTTCGGATATTTAGTGTTATACTACTTCTCTAATATGGAAATAGTCTGCATTATCATAAAACATAATTTGTTTAAATTATTTAAATAAATTATTAAAAAAAAAAAAAAAACAGAATTCTTTTTTAATAACCGAATTAAATTTTCTATAAATCTAGGTGCATTAATAAAACGGGGGGTTGAGGGGGGCGGTAGTCCCGCTCACACTGAATTAATCATCATATAAAATTGTTCCGAAGCCTAATTTGAATTGTTTGACATAGGTTTACATAACATCGTTATCTTACCTCTTAATCTCCAACCTGTATTTATAGTATTAAATTTCAGGGTAAGAGAAAGTCGTGTGAGTGACACACCAGATTATTTTAATTTGAAACTCTAAATACGTTGCATTTGAAAATATGCACTGAATTAGGATCACAGGTATATTTCTATGAATTTCAAAGACTTCTAAAATCACCTCCGGATTAGACGAATAGGAGTTTGACGACTCTTTTCACCGATAGAATCGATCCACCATTTTTTAATGCTCAAATACATGTTTTGTGTGACATTTTTAATGTTTCCTTATTTCAAATGGATTCATGTTAACATAACTTTGTTTGGAAACCAGTCTTCGTTTCTGTTTCCTTTTTCTTGCTCATATGTTTATCTCATCTATTTCATCGAAAAGTTTGCCCCGAAGAGAAAAAGGAGACCAGTAAAACATTAAACCTATCAAAACGTTTCGGATTACCCTGTAAAAAGTAATGCATTTTGGCTGTAGTACAAGATTATGAGACTTTTTCTAATTTGTGTAAATTTTTATGGGGCTACCACCTATATTCATGGAGATAAAATGGTTTCTTTAAAAAGTTGAAAAAGAAATTACCCTTTTTTAAATTGTAACACGTAGGTATTAGACCCGACGCAAAGCCATTTTTAGGAAACTTGAAATGCTACATTAGACACACACTGTAAAAAATATGTGTTAAAAGTACAGGAAAAATCTGACAGCTGGAGTGCCAGTATTTCTCCGTCAAATATACAGGACAAAACTGTACTTTTAACAAAAAAACAGTTTGATTTACAGGATTCCTGTGTAATATATATGTCAGTGATACAATTTTGCGGTTTTAAACTGTACATCTGACGGAGAAATACTGGCACCCCAGCTGCCAGATTTTACCTGTACTCTTACAGGTTTATTTTTTGCAGTGCAGCTTACTGCATTCAGAAGGCAAAAATGTTAAATATTTTGCGAAATAGGAGCATTTTGCTAAATTTTTAACTACTCATTCGCCATCTTTTAAAAAATTTCGTTTGCATAAATAAATAGCGAAAAGTATGTAGCTACTTACATGAAAACCCCAGGCAAATATCGTGTAAATTCAAAAAGTTATGAGATATAATGAACAAAATTTCAGTTTCTCTTTCTCTCGGGAAAAAAAAAAAAAAAAAAAGAAAAAAAGTTAAAGGGTTTTATCAATATTTATTTTCAATTAGCCGACACTGTATTACCATTGGGCAGTGACTGAATCAAAATAAAAATGTGAGTAAAACTCATTATATAATTTAGCTTTTATTTTGAGAGGTACTGAAATTTTGTTCATTCTATACCTCTCACAACTTTTTGAATGGACGCGATATGTGTTTAGATCTTTCCTATAAGTAGCTCAGTACTATTGGCTATTCAATTAGGCTTATGCAAATAATTTTTTTAAAAAGCTTGTGCATGTATAATTAAAAATAATTTAGTAAAAATTCTCGTATTTCGTAAGGTACATTTAATATTTTTACATTCTGATCGCAGTCTATCTAATAGAGCCAAGTTTAATAACTAATCCTATAATTATTTTAAATATTGTGGGATGGAATGATTGATGCCAATAAGACGTTTGATTTTGCGCTGTGTCGCTTAAATTCTACCACAGGGTGCAGAACCACTAGTTAGTTGAAAATTCAGTTAAAAATATTAGTTTGGTGTCTTTAAAGGTATTATAATAAAGTAAATATTTTTTTACAGCCTTCAGTGCTGTTTTCTTTTAACAATTTGTCAGAATAGAGAGAGAGTAACGAATTCGTTAAAGGATATTAATTTTTTTTTTTTTTAAAGTTACTCGAATGCACCGGGTGACACTTCCTTTACAAATGCAAACAACGTGAACCCTAAAAAATGTCCGTTCTTCTTTTTGAAGACTTCGGAAAAGAATGCATTTCGTTCCTATTTTCTCATGTTTTTTTTTTTTTTTTTTTTAAAGAAGTTAGTTTAGAATAAGGCAAATATTTGCCAGTTTCTTTGTGCCACTGGATGACTCCTGAAATGGAGTAAGGCAGATATTTTTTTACTTCTAGGAATAAATAAACCATTTTATTGAAGTAAAAACTCTCATTTTTTCATCTTTCTTTTCGTTGCTCATAAAAAAGTTAAAAGTAGTAGTTTATTGTGGCCATCACAAAAGCACATCCCTTTATTTCACACAGCAAAAATTTTTTTCTTAAAATTATTATTTCTGGACATTATTTTCCCACGATGACTTCCTCCCGGAGAAGTCTAACACTCCACATCGAAAAAAGTGCCCTTTATAGTAAAATTTGAAAAAAAAAAAAAGTCTTTTCGTGAGTTTTAAATTATTAAATGAGGAAACAACCGTTTTAAATGATTAAAGATCTATTGTTCAACCAGTGGTTTTTACATTTATTGTCGTAATATTTTGAAAAATATATGTGTACACCTTCCTCGGGATGTTTCCGCATTTACAAAAACGTTTTCCTAGCTGATTAGTATTACTGTTTTAAATAATTTTTCCTACCCAAATCTCCCAAAATTACAAAAAAAAAAAAAAAAAAAAAAAAAAATAAATAAATAAATAAGTAAATAAATAAATAAATAAAAAAATAGCTTCTGCTAAGCGATTTTCACCAAAAGTTGGTATACATTTAATTTAAGGTGCAAATACATATAAATGTATATGAAATATGCGTTAGTTCTTAAGATAGAGATGCTATAAAATACTTGTTACAGACATTTTCTAAGCAGGGTCAAATCGTGTTCTGGATCCATCGGAAATCGAAAATCAAAAGTTTTTACGAATTCAATGCTTTGAATACAGAAAAGAAAGTAAAAAAAAAAAAAAAAAAAAAACTAAGGTGTTTGTTTACTTTTATGATTTTGCAGGTGGATAAAATACAGAATGGTTAACTAAATGTCCTCTCTCAACAGCGACGTGCGGATGAAACGGGCAAGTGGATTGGTACAGGACCCGCTTAGTGTGAAAATCACTCCACATCATTAAATTTGAGCGAATCGGATGGAACTACTTTTTCTTTACTCTACTGTTACAAAGACAGATTATTATTACATGTACAGTCCATTTGAACCTACTTTAAAGAACAGTTGAAAGTGGTTTTAGGTCGCATCCATTTTTGCATTGGAGTAATACAGCTGCATTCATTACTGTATCATTAAATTAAAATATTGATTTAAAATGACTCTGAAAACTTTCACTTACACCTCTTTTAAACTCATTCACTTGGGTAGCGTTGTATATTGACTATGAATTATATCCCCATTAGATATATACTTAATGCAGTTGTAAAATGAAATAACTTAAATTGTACCCATTTCCAACCGTAGATCGCGATACATCGAAATTCCTTGTAAGCGAATGATGGCTATTCATTCTATGGTTTTTCATGCCTTCTTCTATCGAAGCAGGAGATCATAAAAAGATATCTTTCATTCTGTTGATCGCCTAAATAGGTAGAGGATGTTTCAACTAGTGCTGCACCGAGTACCGAGTAGCCGAGTACCGAGTAGTTGTAAGAAAGAATAATTGAAATTGACGTATATATGAAGAATTTTGCACATCTTGAAATTTAAAAAAGGCTTTTTGAACACAAAATTAAGTTAAATGGCAAACAGCATGTTTTCATGAAATGTTTCAGAACTTCTGTAGTGTATATACACAATTGGGATCATTGTTATATTGGATACTTCCAGCTTAGTGGATTATTAAAACCATAATAACTGATAGCTTCATTCTTTATTATATAGTCTTTCTCAGATGCGAATCATTCTCAGATAATTCTTAGAGAACATAAAATTTCCTATACCCTCAGGCTTAATTTAAAATGCATGAAGTTCACATATGAAGTGAGAACATTAAAGAAAATATTTTATCATTTCAAACATGATAGACTTCATTAATCTTCAAATTCTAGAAGAGTAAAAAAGATAGGTGGTTTTGGGCCATAATTTGAAAAACAACAAATTTGATAATTAAAATATATTTTTAATAACATTTCAGTGTATTTACCTTTTTCATAATTATTATTTTTTAAATTAAAAATCAATCTTTTCTCACAGTTTTAAAAGTATCTTACTTCTATTTGCTCAAATATGTGACTAAAGTTTTATCTACTATATTTGTATTATATGAGTGGTCTTTTTTTTTCTAAAATATTTTATTTTTGTCTGTTTTTTAGATACAATTTTATGTACAAAGTTTTTGTAAAAAAAAAAAAAAAAAAATTGCATATTACACACATACAAGATGGTTATACTTAAATTCTTGTAACTAAAATGGATAAGCTCAAATCATGAATCGTCTCCATACCGAGTTTGGTGGCAATCTACTTGCCCATTTCAACTGCAGAAAGCTGTTTGCAGCAAAAGTTTAATGACTATGTTTATATTTTCATATTTTTTTAGTTTAGTTATTAAAAAACAACTCTTATGAATACATTTCTTTCAATAATACATAAAAATGACATTCTTACAACTACTCGGTATTGGCCGAATACTTAGTGCATATTTGGCCGAGTACCGAGTATATAACGAGTACTCGGTACAGCTCTAGTTTCAGCAACGAATCTCGACCATAGACGCCAAGGCATTTGAAAATTTCAAGCATTTTTGTCATGCGACTGAATTGAATGAGAGCAATAATTTGATTTCAAAATGAATGCCCACATGGGTGACAAAAAATCACTGATTAACGAGTCTACAAATTCGGAAGTATAAGTAACTGGTTATTCCCGAATCAAAATATAAAATAAAATAAAATAAAACATTAAAAATCTTTTGTTTTGTAGGACTGTCGAACGATATTATTATAAAAGTGTTATATAACATCGTATATGTTTTAGAATAGCCATCTTTATATTTTTAAGGGCATCCATTTTGATAATTTTAAGCTCGCAAAATTTTTACACAAACGTGTAAAAAAGAAAAAAAAAAAAAAAGAATTTTTTGCATAGTTATGAGTTGAAAAAACATTATTTGGATTGTTTGTTTGGATTTATAAAACCTTCTACTTTCAAGTAAATTTTTAATAAAATATTATAGCTTTTTTTTTATTTTTTTAATGTCACCTTTTAACGGATATAAAAAAATATATTCATCAATTTTAACGTACCCCGTAATAAATAGCTCCATTATACTTTATATGTACATTTTAAATGTATCTTAAAACAATTCTTTCCATTTGTTCGTTGTAAATGCTAATCAAAAGTATCTATGTTTTGAAAGTCTGATGTTAGTGGTTCATAAAACTTTTATTAAATTTACGAAATAATTTTTAACTTTGACATTTTCATTTCATGTCTGTTAAAAATCTTAACTTTAAAAAAAAAAAAAAAAAAAAATTAAAAAAAGCATGAATTATAAATTGATATGTATTGGTCAAGAGATGACACCACAAATTACAGAACATTATCAAAAAGCCCGTAATTTGGAGACTGAAAGCTGAAAAACATATTTACAACATTTTTTGCTGTATTTTCATCCTTTTTTTTGGGGGGGGGGGTTTGATTGACCCGTGTGTCTGCACTTCGTTATTTGTATCGATACTATAACGTGTACTACTGTTCGTTTCAATGTTAGGTAGATATCGAAGACAATTTGACATTTTATATGTATAGAATTTTATCGTTTTTACTTCCATTACCCGACTAATGTAGGTCATGGAAGCATTGTATTCGGTCCAAAAGTTCGATATCAAGTTTTCACCTGATTGACACATTTTAAGGTCCCCAGAGTCCAGAAAAGTAGTTTTAGGTCTAGTAGTTTTAGTCCGTGTGTGTATGTATGTGGGGAATCTTCTGGCTATCCTATCTCCGAAACTAATAAAAATAGAACTACGGAACTTCAAAATTTAGACAGGTCTGGTGTACAGATGAATTTTCCAAAGTTTGATGAAAATTAAAAAAACGGAAGTGGGCCATCGGAAACCGGAAGTGGGACCTTAAATCCGTATCTCAAAAACAGTTTTCTTCGATTTTCTTCAAAGTTGCTATATAAACATTCTATTAGATGTCTTTTCGAATGATATAATTGATTAGCTCAGGAAAATGGATAGACTTCCTGTATAAAATAGCTCAATTTCAGGTATCGCAAGTGCGTTTCCCTTAAAAACGGCTGTACGGATTTTTTTCAAATTCACCCCATTAACTCTTTTTTAAATATCCGTTTTTTTGTAATTATTGCTTTCCGGTCAATAATTGAGTATGCCAAGTTTTAGTAAAAATTGGTATCTGAAAAACGGCTCTAACGATTTTCTTAAAAATTGTTACATAAATCCATTTTACATGTCCTTTTTCATATATTACGTGGTTATTACAGGAAAAGTATGTTATCCTGATTAGGTAGGTCAGTTTTAGATCTCGGAAATTAGTGTTTTTCTCTACCAGTTTTTTTTCCTTATTTTTTAACTCGCTATGTAAATTCTATTTTATATGCTTTTACAAATGTATTAAGTTTCTTTTACCGGAAAGTTTTTAGATGGCTACTTCATTAGGTCAATTTATGTCTTCTAATCACATTATCTCCAAGAAATGCATATAATACGTGTAACAGTGGGTAATGGAACTCATTTTCATTATAATAGGTGTACTCATTCATTTCATTATCGAATTCTGGCTTGAGAAAATATACTGTGGAAGGTTTTTCTCTTAATACTAAAAGGACGTTATGACTTTTAGTATTAAGAGAAAAACCTTCCACAGTATATTTGTGAAAAACTTGAACTAGTATATTTAGGAAATTTTTAAAACTAGTTATATTTTGATTGACGTGGTAGTTTCAGTGGTCATCTTGTATGATGGGGTAAGTTTTAAAGAGGTTTTAGAAATGATAATGACGAGCGTATGTTTAATAGCTTTTCTGTCCGAAATAATTTGAAGTCGATTACTGCTTTGAATATTCTTAAATGTCTCGCATTTCAGCAAATGAGTCTCATTCAGTTTCAAGAGTGAGTTAAAAAGTGTCTTGTTGTTCTTATTCATTCATGTCGAGAATTAAAGCCTGCTTAATATTCTAAACTATTTCATAATACGTATGACGTATAATCTTGTTTACCTATTTTATAAAAATAGTTGAGCGTGTATAAAAAAAAATCTGGTGTGAAAGAACCACACGACTTCCATTGCCCACTACTACACGTATTATATGCATTTTTTGGCGATAATGTGATCAGGAGACATAAAAGTGACCTAAAGAAGTAGAAACCTAAAAATTTTCCTGTAAGAAAAAGTTAATACACGTGTAAAGACATATAAAACAGAGTTTAAATGACGAGTTAAAAAATAAGAAAAATAATCTGGTGTGTCACTCACACGACTTTCTCTTACCCTGAAATTTAATACTATAAGTACGGATTGGAGATTAAGGGTTAAGATAACGAGAACTGTTATGTAAACCTATGTTAAAACAATTCAACTTACGCTTCGGAACAGCTTTACTTGACAAATAATTCTATGTGAGGGAGGGCGACCACCCCCTCAACCCCCCCCCCCCTTCCCGTTTCATTGTCGTACCTAAATTTATACAGGATTCAAATCTGTTATTAAGTTCAAAAGTTCATTTAAAATTATTTAGACAACTTTCATGCGCATCATTCCTCGAAACTTATCAATCTTGAACAAACTTTTCTAGTAACAAACGTATTCACTTCAAAATACATCATTTGAATCGCCTGAAATAATTTGTTTTTAATTTAATCTAACAGAGACAAGCAAAGATCAAAACTATAAAAATTGACTTTGATATTCAGGAAGCTACAAAACGTGTAAATATACAAGAAGCCAAATCGATGAATAATTAGCTTAAAAAAAATACATTATTTACCATATCGCTATGAGGAATGAATTTCAAATCCTGAGCAGCTTCCCTGGACATGGTAAAATATTATTGTAAAGTACTTCCATTAACAAATAAAAAAGAATGTTATGGCTTAAATATTGGCAGCCCTGTACATCTTCTGAAAGTTATGTACACACTACATGGTGCACAAGCACATAAATATAATCCTACATTAATAACACACGGATCAACCTGAAATACACTTCCATGAATTTTCCAGTATTGTCGCATTATAATCTAGTTCTTTTGCATAGCTCTGTAAAGGAACAGTGAGTGATTGCTATACTATATTCTACATGGAACATATTTTTACGCATATAAAAAATATATATTCGTTTCGTTTGGTGTAGAGCAGTCTATAGACGTTAAACTCTACTTACCTGCAATTTCCCCCATAGACGCAATGTATTTGAATTCTCTTGGGTGTCCCTGTACACGAACCATTTGCTTCATCGCAACGAAAAGCTTAGTGTAGCATCCCTATAGGATACACATTTAGAATACCAAGTTTGAACTTTCTGTTATAATTTGTTTTTGAGATATGCTGATAACGGACAGACACACAGACAAACCGCTAAAAACATGAATTTCAGATTCAGAGGACCTCAAAACGTGTAAATATAACAAAAATTGATCCTAAAACGATACTTTCTCTAGACGTTATGGGTAAAAGAAAGTAAAAAATTTGGAAGAGGTTAAAAAAAAAAAAAAAAATCTGAGATCTAAAACGGATCTGTCTGATTAGGATGACTATTAATTTTCCTGTGATAACTGCGTAAAACATGAGAAAAGACATCTAAAATGAGTTTATGTATCGGTTTTCAAGAAAATCGATAGAGCCGTTTTTCAGATACCGACTTTTACCAAAACTTGGCATAATCAGTTGTTGATCAGAAAACAACAATTACAAACAAAAGGATATTTGAAAGAGGGTTAATATGGCAGTTTGAAAAAAATTCATGCAGCCGTTTTGAAAGGAGCGCACTTGCAGGACCTGAAATTGAGCTGTTTATACAGGACGCCTATCAATTTTCCTGAACTAACCAATTATGTCATTCGAAAACTAATCTAATAGAGCGTTTATACAGTAATAATAATAATAATAATAAGTCGTTAGAGCCATTTTTGAAATAGGGTCTCACGACCCCACTTTCGGTTTTGGATGTCCCACTTCTGTTTTTTCATTTTTCACTGAAATTTGGAAAATTTATCTGTACACCAGATCTGTTTCAATTCTAAAGTTTCGTAGTTCTATCTTTATTAGTTTCGGAGATATAATACTTAGAAGATTCCCCACATACATACACACACACACCAATTGCCAAAAACCACTTTTTTGGACTCAGGAGACTTTAAAACATGTAAATCAAGTAAGAACACGATATCGAATTTTTTGACCAAATACCTTCCTTTACCTACGGTAGTCGGATAATGGAAGTTAAAAAAAAAAAAAAAAAAAAAAAAGGAAGAAGGAAAAAATTGAATGAAGTGCACAATAATTCCTTTTTAAAACTCATAAAAATCCATTTATTTATCGTTATAAGATTAGCTTAATTTTTAATTCGAAATTAACTTTTATAAATTATTTTGCAAAATCCAAAAGTTGAAGTGAATAATTGTTCCGTTAGTGATTTAAGGCTTTTAAACAGTAAAATCTTTCCTAATAGAAAGTTACGAGTTTAATAAGATTAAGAATTGTCAGACAAATCTCCATTCTAAACTAACATTAAAAGTTAATCTTCTCCGATACCGTTTCGCAATAATAACTGTTAAAACATTTTGAAGAGATCCCGAGAGACCATGATATCATTTTCTATAATTCTATTTAAATAAATCGGATCGCATTGTGATAAGTCATTCTTTACTTGAAGCAGCAACAAAAATAAAATGTTAGTGAGAAATGGCTCTATGTTTCAAAATATCAAATAAGTTGGGAAAATAAAGGTAAAGAAATTAAAAAAAATAAAATAAAAAAAAATAAAAAAAAATAAAATAAAATAAAATAAATAAATCAGTGTATTATTAATTAATGAAAATAACATATTATAGATAAGTTTTTTTTTTTTTTTTTTTTTTTAACCTTGAACCTGTGTGAGGAATAGTTTAATCCATCCAAACCAATTCTAGATTTTAAGTTTATAGTCCGTAAAATAGAACAATGTGTGCTCTTTTAATAAGCATGACTCAAAAATAATCCAGAGAATTTTATTCAGTTTACAAGAAATTGTTATGCCCAATATGTGTGCATATTTTTTACGACAATTGTACACAGGATGTTGTGACAAGCAAGCATCCACTCTCTAGGCTCACATTCTTCAACCAATTTGAATAAGAATTTATTTCACATCTTGGCAGTTTTTTGGCGTATTAAGTGCTAAAAATATCATTAATCCTTGTCGTGTCAGTTTTTGTAGACTGTGAAGACACGTTATCAAGAAGGAATAATCGTAGTGGAAATCGGATCCTTTTTTGAGACTAGTATGTTGTGGCCACCACAAGACTTTCTTCTATATTTTCCTATATACATATTCAATCAGTAACAATATAAAAAAAAAAAAAAATACGATTTTTTTTCTAAGTTCTTTTTTTGATAAAAGTAATACATATTCAACCAATAACAATGTTAAAAAAAAAAAAAAAAAAAAAAAAAAATTGTTAAAAGTAAAAAAAATCGATAACTTTGTTTTAAATTATCACAGATTTATAGTTCAACCATTCGCTTTAAAGGTATTGACGAGATCTTTCGAAAGATACACATCTTGAAAGTTTACCCCCCCCCCCGGGGGGTACTCCCCCCCCAGGGGGGGGGGAACCGGTGCCTCCACATGCACAAAATTTTTTTCGTAGTTAACTGCTACTGTTATCAATAATTCATATTAATTTTACAATCACAAGTTTAAAATAACGCTCATTATGTACATTTATACGAAATTTTGTCCTATACTGCCATGTTAAAAGTTTACATAAAATGCGATCACAGCGCCATCTGCCGGGCGATTGATCCCAAAATCTAATCAGCACCATTCCATGTCAGGGTCCAACTATATACCAAGTTTGGCTCAATTTCATTCATCGGTTCGTGAGATACGGTGAAAAATACGAAATTTTGCGATCACAGCGCCACCTGCTGGACGATTGATCCCCAAATCTAATAAGCACCATGCCCCGTCAGGTTCCAACTATATACCAAGTTTGGTTGAATTTCATTCATTGGTTCGTGAGATACGGTGAAAAATACGAAAATTTGCCCTATACTGCAATTTTAAAAAATTACATAAAATGTGATCACAGCGCCACCTGCTGGGCTATTGATCCCCAAATCTAATCAGCCCAATGCCCCGCCAGGGTCCAACTATATACCAAGTTTGGTTGAATTTCATTCATTGGTTCGTGAGATACGGTGAAAACACGAAACCACAGACAGACAGACAGACATTTTTTAAAAACTATCAATTCGTGTTCAGGACAACCCAAAACATGTAGATCCGTCAAAAAATGGAGGTCGAAAATTTTCGCGAATCCAATACTTTCTCTATATTACATATAGAAGAAAGTAAAAACTATTTAAGGTTCAAAAACTCTATTGAGTTTTAACATTGTACTTTAGAAACTTCGACAGTTACCCGAATCGCATGGTAAATGACATGAAACGGCATGGAAATTAAAATATGAAACTGACACCCATAAAATTACGCAGTATTTTAGATAAATGCTCGGGGAAGGTTTGTAGCTGTAATCCATTGGAAAGTGGGGGATATTTAATGTAGTCCTCGAGCAGACCTGGGCATTAGCCGAGTTTATAACTTTCTTCATGAAATACGGCATGAACTCAAACAGAAAATCGAGGCTTTGTTATTTTAGGAATATGTGATGGAGAACTGAGCTGAGTTCATTTATTCTGCATCTCGATTCCTCTGCTATTCGCAGTACAGTATTTCTATGGCTGGAAAAGATACGGTAGTCTTGAACAAGCACAGAATTAGAATTTTTATACTGCGAATGACTAGTAATCTTCATTTATCTGGATTTGCGGATTTTCTCATAATTTTCAAAGAGCACATAAGTGCCGGTACACAAAAATATTTTCTGAACATTTTGCGAAAATTAACGAATTTAAATATGCAATTCGGAAATTCAATAAGAAAAAAAAAAAAAGTCTTATAACAAACGTATTCATGTCAGAATCATGTTCAAGCTATATTTTATAATTTTGCGAAATTGAATAAAATTACTAATTTGTTCTACAAAGGATTATATTTTTGGCTAGTTGAAAATGTTTTTAGCTGTAGCTTGATTTTCCTCGTGAGTATTTTGCATCCCTCTTTTATAGCAGCTGTTTTATTTTATCCATAACATAACTTTAATATTTCTATTTCTCCAGAGAAATTTTTCATTCTTTCAAAAATTCGGACTGCAAAAAACTCAAGTAACCTTTATTTAAAACGTAAGATGATTAATCATTTGGAAAAAATTAAGAAATTTCATTTCGAAACCTGAATGACTCTATTTTATAACGAGATCATTTAAAAATTGCTTAAATTCTATTCAGAGAATCGATAAACTAGAAATTTCAAAGTTTTTTTTTTTTTTGGTCTATTTTAAATTTGAACGGCTGAGACACATCACCCATTTTAACAGGTTTCTGAAAAAAAAAAAAAAAAAAAAAAAAAAAAAAATCACGTTGTATAAAATGCTTGATTGATGGAATAATCTTAATATTATATTTTTACTATCCTTCGAATGATAGCATTTTCAGTCCTTCACTCCCATAAATAATAGGTTAAAAGTATACGTCAAATTTCTTGTTTGCTTATTAATGTAAAGATCACACGAATTCGATATACAAAGTCTTAAAAAGTTTTCTGCATGCTCAAAAATATTTTAATGGACAAATATTTAAACAATAATTTGTAATAATCTCAAGAACTAGTAAATTTTTTTAGATTCAATCACTTATTCTTATTTGAACTTAATAAAAGAGCTTTTAAACATAAAATACATAAACGGCTGCCGTTCCTCGTTGGGAAGATTCCTAAACAAGCATTGTTCTTGCATTAATAAAAAAAAAAAAAAAAAAAAAAACTGGTGCGTAACAACTACTCGACTTCCATTATCCACTACTACATACACATATTATATTCATTTTAAAACTTTTGAGCGCTACAATTTTTATTTCATTTTGTATATTTATAGAATACTTAATAAAACGTCCTTTGGAGAAGACGAAAAATGTTTAACATCCGCATTCAGTTATGGCTGTCAAATAGAGGTTGATTCAAAATTAGTGTGACCCATTTTAAAAGAACGTAACTACTTATGGTAAATTTTGATCGCTTTACAACCAGTTTTATTTCAAAAGTGAGACGTTTAAATTACCCATCTAGCTATTTTTATGAGGGGGAGTCAATTATGGTTCCGACATTAGATTCTCAAACCCGAAACGGAATTTTAAAGTTTTGAAGAATGATTGCTCAAATTCTGTTATGAATAAAGCATTTAAAAATCAGAAAAGACATCTTTCTAATGGATTACCATCTAAACTACGAAAAGAAATACAATTTGGTTGGTAATCAAAAGCTCCAGGGGAAAAAATGTGGACGAAAGGAAGTCCTTGGTGAAAAAGAAAAAAAAGGCTGAAAAGACTTATCGCTGCAGAAAATCCTCTGCCTCAAAGAAGTTTAGCAAAGAAACTACAGGTATCGCAATCGACAATTTGTCGTGAGAGAAAGAAAATTGGCTATCAAAAGTGAATAAACCAGTCTGTCATCAAATGTCTGCAAACACCGTAGAAAAACTAAGAAAACGTTCTTGAACTCTGTATTTAATCTTACGCAAAGTTAGATACGAAACATGGATAGCATCGGATGAAGCACTGTTTTATCTGTCATCCACAACTGGCAAAACGAAGATACAATATATTTCACCCGAAAAGCGTCGCAAAGACGCAACTGTTTTGCAAGTTGGCCGTCAGGTGTTATAGTATGGATGGAAATGTCCTCCCAAGGTTTGACAAAACCATTTTTTGTAGAACCAAAGGCTAAAATTTATGCTAAATACTATCATAATAAAGTTTTGAAGCACATGATCAAAGAAAGTAAACGTCTTTACTCCCAAAGAAACTTTGTTCTGCACCAAGTCTTACTGCAAAATCAACTATAAAATGGCTAAAAGATATAATAATAAATTTTCTTCCTCCTGAGAAATGGCTACCATCATCCCCTGACTGTGCTCCTTGCGATTATATTTTTATGGGGATAGTTAAAAAAACAATTAAGTAGACGTAAAGTAAGAACACTTCGAGGGCTTCAAAAAGCAATTAAAGAGGAAGTTGGAAAAATACCCCTAAAAAGGGTCGAAAAAGCTCTTTTGGCTTGGCCTAAAGATTTACGTAAAATGTGGTATGCTAAAGGAAACTACATTGAAAATTTCATGTAAATAACTTAATTCAATAAAAATTTCTGATGCTCTGAAATGGGTCACACTCATTTTGAATCAACCTGTATGTGAAGAATAGATGTAATTTCAAGGTGCGACAGGGGACCCATAGAAGCAAAAATGTTTTTCGAATAATTTCTATAAAGAGGGACTTTTTTCCTCCAATAAGATGACAAAAGACGGAGAAATTTAAAATTATTTCCAATAAATTTTCTTTCTTTCTTATCCTTTTTTTTTTTTTTTTTTTTTTTTTTAAGATATTGATTTCAGTCGTTTCATAAAATCTAAAACTTCTCTCAAAACAAAATATTTGTACATTTTTTAAAATAATTCTTCTATTTAATATATATGTTGAAAATATCGGAACCCCATTTTGTATTTGGATAGGCCCCTTCACGTAAATTGCAATAACATGATGGATGTGCTTACGTCGAATACCTTTGGAGGATGTTTCCTTGACAAATTCAATTAAATAGTTTCTCTTTCGGATTTTTGTCTCCCTTTATTTTCATGTAAAGGCAATAGAAATATTTTCTACAGCAGAATGTAAAAGAGGGAATTTCATTTCAAAATATATTCTATTCAGATAATAACAGAAAAAAAGAAATATGAAAATTTTAAATATAAAATAAATCAAGAGTCATGTTAATTAAGAAATTATGTTTATATCTCAATTTATTTGAATAACTATTTGAATTCCTGTGTATGACATAAATCCTAACATGGGGTGGCCTCCAAGCGACAATAAGAAATACAGTTTCACTGTATCTCAAAAAATAATGATTGGAATGGACTGTGCATTTGATAACCCATATTATATAGGATGTCTATTCTATTCGTTCAAAAATCAATACAGGTCATAATTCGTATATATATATTTTTAAACAAATAGGAATTTATCAATCATTTTCATAATTCAAAATAATTTTTTGAATAAAAAATATGCATGGAATAGGTTCGAGTCCCTGCAGATTTTTTATGCATTAGAACAAAGTGACTCCACTCGACTTTCCGCACAATTAGCGAATTAAATAAAGTAAGATAAATCAATAAATAAGCAAAAGAGAAAATGATGAGTACTTTTCTTCATATAGTATCTTCTGAAATCCATCGCTATTGCCATTCAAATAATTTCAGCTCATAGATCATAACGATACATTTTCGTTGTGCCCCTGTAAAAATTTAAGTGCTAGACTCACTAAAATTTATAAAGTTTGTGCGATGGTTACCTATAACATAACATAATATAAATTTTCAGATCAATCGGATGAGACATTTAGACACTATCACATTTTAAATAATTTGAGCCCATAAGGCTCATTTTGGGATCATTTGAGCCCATTTTTGATAAAGTATTTTTCTTTATGTCCCTGTAAAAAATCTATAAGTGTTAGATTCACCAAAATCTTGTGCGACTGCGATCTGTAACATGTGTATGAATTTTCAGTTCATTCTAAGGAGTTTAGACGCAATCACACTTTAAATAATTCAAACCCATAGGCCATAATAATAAAGAATTTTTTTTGTGTCCCTGTAATACAACTGTAAGCGCTAGATTCACCAGAATCTTTATGGTTCATGCGACGGTAACCTACAGCACGTATATAAACTTTCAGCTCAATCGGACAAGGTAATAGATGCTAATGATTTCAGCCCCTAGAACATAAGGATAAATAATTTTTTGTTCTGTCCCAGTAAAAAAACTGGAAGTACTCGATTCACCAAGAGCTTATATAGTTCTATTAACGATGACCTTTAGCACGTAGATAAACTTTCAGCTCAATATGATAAGGCATTTAGACGCTATCACACTTCGAATAATTTCAGCTCGTTCACTAAGCTAGATTCACTAAAATTTGTGCACTTCGTGCGACGGTAACCTATACCACGTGTATAAATTTTCAGCTCAACTGAATAAAGCATTTAGAGGCTATCGCAGTTAAAAAATTTTGGCCCATGTAGACCATAATGATAAATAATTTTTCTTTGTGCCCCTGTAAAAAAACAGTGAACGCTAGATTCACCAAAATTTATACTGTTCGTGCGGCAGTGACTCACAACATGTGTATAAGTTTTCAGCTCAGTGGAATAAGGCATTTAGACGCTGTCGCACTTTAAATAATTTGGGCCTATAGACCATAATGATGAACTTTTCCTTGTGCCCCCGTGCTAGATTCACCAAAATCAATAGGGTTCGTTCTAGGGTGACCTATAACATATGTTTCAACTTTCAACCTATTTGAACAAAGCGTTTAGAGGTTATCGTGTTCACTTACATACATACAACATCTTAAAAATAGTAAATATGAATTCAGGGACCTCAAAACGAGTAGAAATACCAAAATCTCAAACTCGGATTTTTGTCACGATTACAATACTTTCTTCTATTTTTGTTCGGAATTTATTATTCGGAATTATTTGTATTCGGAAAGTAAATATGAAAACATTTAAAAATTTTTTGGATGACATGAATTGATGTGTCAGATCCGTATAACATTAGTTTCCTCAGATAACTTATAACTCTATGAAAATTTGAGACACGTCTATAACGTAATATTTTCCAGGCTGATTGGATCCAAATAAGCTCTTACAATAAATGCTTATATTTTTTATCCAAGTGCTGTGATTACACAAATGTATCGAAAATTTGTACATGTTTATATTAATATAGGGTCATTTCATTCACTTAATGATACAGGATAATCGCAACTGAAAAACATGAGCCTGTTCTTGTTCTTTACATAACCTGTGTTTGAGAATATTTCACCAAAAGATAAAAATTTAAATTGAAAAATACCAATCGTTTCTAAGGACATGAATGACTCGCAGACATGAATGTTAAAAACAGAACGTTTAAAACGTATATATCTGCTTGATCGCAATTTCCTACACTGTAACTTTCCAAAGCGATCCCATAAGAAATCAAAAAGTTCTGTTCGTCAGCTGCAATGCCTATTTGGATCCTTGCTTGAACTTCACGTTGCACACATTCCAGCGTAGCGTGTGACACGTAGTCACTGTAAAATTCAATCAGAATGCAGGTGTGCATTGCATTTGAGGTAATCGTTCCTATGTCTATTTTAATTTATTAAAGATATACGCTATAATTTTTTCTATAAAGCCTCATTGGATAGCTAAATTCTAATATTTTTTTTTTGAAATTGCGCGTTTTAATGTGGCTCACTCCACACAGCATAATGAAATTAACATATGTAATTACAATTTTAGTTTCTGTAGATAAGGAAAAGGACAGAATGAGTAATTAGTTTACAGGGCTACACAAAAGAATTTCGATACGTTATGCAACCATTCATTTAAGAAGAAATTAAGTACAATTACTTGTGAGTAACAACGAATTAGCTGAATAGTTTTTTAAAATGTGTATAATGCTTGTGGCTTCTGTACAAGGACACACAAAATAATTTTGTACTATTATTGTCTATAAACGAAATCTTTTATTGAACAATGTTATTAAAGTTTGTTATATATGTACAGGTAGATAACAGGGGTTGAGGGGATCGACAGCATCTCTTAGGAAAGTATATTGTTATGTAACGAGTTAATCATACATGTGTGTGTGTATATATATATATATATATATATATATATATATATATATAGAGAGAGAGAGAGAGAGAGAGAGAGAGAGAGAGAGAGAGAGAGAGTGTGTGTGTGTGAATGAATTTTAAATAATATGGAATAAATGACAATGATCTGCTCATTAAAGAATATTAGAGATAGGACGTTGAGGCTCCTGATCGGCAGACACATTAGTGTAATATTTTGATCCAAAAATAGCTTCTTTACACTTTATGAAATACCCATTTGCTTTTTTGTAGAGAAGTTTATTAAATTGATTGACCGGTAAAGTTCATTCAATTTTTTTATGTGTGAGGGGGAGGGGGGTGAAGATTTTGTTTTAAGTAGAAAATTAATATCAATTTTAGTACTGCACTGGAAAAAAAAAAAAATACGTAAATTGTAAACAGTATTCTAACAGACTATTTTTTAAAGAGAATATTATTTCATTTGATGGATGCTCGAAAGCCAATTTATGCGTTTAACCTACATTTATAGAGCTTGAGAGACTATAACGCATTTCTCAGGAAGTGATCATCATTCATTCTGAAGATAAATCTAAAACTTCTAACTAAAATTTAACTGTTACAGTTTGCAAATGACCGTGTGATCAATACACTAGGGTTTGATGATGATCGTTTTAATTGTAGGCATTGCGGTTAATTTGCAAATAATTAATGATCTCCTTCCGAAATAATAACATCATGCACGTCCATTTCAGAGCTGATTAAAACATCCTTTATTTTGAGCGTATACTCAGTAATTAAGTTTAATTTAGTGCACGATTTTCAATGAGGATTTGTAACAAGGAAATACAGTGCCAAGATCTCTGTAAAATACTTATAGCGGAAAGAAACTCTATAAATTTGAAAATATTAACGACAAGAAACACTGGGATGAATATTGATCTATAAGAATGTTTATTTCTTAGACAATATGTAAATGAATGTAGTGAGGGGAAGAAGCAAATCATGCTTTAATTTTGAAAGAATGCATGCAATTATGTAGTACAAGTCGAGAAAGAAATTCTAAAATGTCTAATTTCCCGACAGATGTATTCAATATCAGTTTATTCAAAATTATATTCTGCTATTAAATGTTTTGATGTATTGCGTTTAAAGGTTGTGTTTGATATTTAAAAAATAAAAATTAAATCGACAATGCAATTCTTAATACGTCATTTTTGCAAAAAATAAATTTTATTTCAAATTATGAAAGAATGTCCAATTTAAAGTTTATTTGGAATAAACATGTTTTGTCATTAAAAGTGTCAAAATTTATTCTCCCCTAAACGCTGATTATACTTCGTAAATTTTTTATTAACTTTTTCTACAATAATAATCTTAATTTTCCGAATTCTTTCAACATACCGGACATAACCAAAAGATCCTAAGCATGAAAATTTTCCCATTCTTGTAACTTTTCATATATATTATGAAACTATTCTGAAAAATTAAACCTTTTAAAAAGTTGTTACATTTAACTCAGGAGTACTCCCCATGTAAATATTCAAGATTTAAAGTTTTTCAAATAAATAGGGACTTCAAAACAACTCAGGAATTCCCCAGAGAAATGTCACATTACTTAAAAAAAAAAAAAAAAAAGTGTACCTTATTTTTTATCCTAAAGACCATATGTGCATTCTCTGCCCTACATGGGTAAGAAAAATTGTACAGATAGAAAGAAGGAAAAAAAAAAAAAGAAAAAAAAAAAAAAAAAAAAAACCGCACCTACATATGAAATATTTACCCCTCTGTACATTTTAAATTCTTAATATTTTATAAGAGTGGTAATAGAAAGGAGTTTTAAAAGACTTTATTGAATTCTTTATAATTTCCCATTTTTGATGCACATATTTCCTGCACTAATTCAACTGGATTTTTAGGATTCCTTTACACTTCCGCAGACAAATTATTTTATGCATGTCATACACTCTTGCTCAAAAGTTTAGTAAGACTTGCAAGCGATCAGTTTTTTTCAGTTTGAAAACTGATCTCTCAATGAAATGTTTTCTAATGCTGGGTATAAGAAGAACTGGGTCTTCCTCATGTTTTTCAGTGAAGATTAGGCTACGACAACAATTAGGGGGGCGGTAACAAATTGAATAAAATGAATAATGTTTGTGATCACCCTGTATCGTTAAGTAAAGGAACTATGGAATATGCAGGGGTGTTTGCGTTCCGGATTTTTTTATTTTATTTCCTACCAGTAATTTTTTAATAGTGATATTATTAGTAGTTTTCTGGTAATGTTTAGAAATTAAATATTGCTAGATAACAATCAGTAATTACTGGTGGGAAATGTATAAATTTATGTGATGACTGTTAAATGACGGAGATACAAGCATTTATTTTAAAACTCCAAAAGAATCGGCATGTTTTCTATTTATAATATACAGAGTTTTAAACGAAAATTATTCTCATTTTCAGATAAATTGAAAAAACACTTTTGAAACAATATACTGCCATCGGAATACAAATATCTCAACAAATCTCATGAAATAAGAGCATTTTTATAATAAAACATTTTTACTGCGCATGTGCGAAAGAAAAAAAAATATTGTACAGGTTGAAATCTAGATATATTGGGCAACTTTTGTCAAAAGTGCATTTAAATAAAGTAAAAATTAAGCAAAGAACGAGCTAGATTTTAGATATTTTTTTAAAAGAGTTAAAATTTGATAAGGGTTTTTTCGCATGATCAGGGTTTAACCTGGCAAAAAAAATTACTTTAGCATTTTAGCGAAAATAGGCAAGCACTATTTTAGCTTTTTCGAAAGTTAATTAATTCTTTGGATACCCTTGATTTCTTTTACTTAGCTTTGTTATCCTCAGTTTTGTTTTCTATTTCTTTGGTTCATTGATGATTTTAACCAAGCATCCATATTTTTGACTTTAAAAATATGAATCAGGGAAACTATGTTTTGATTTTAACAATGGAAAAAGAGGTATTCATATCTTATGTGTAAAATAAAAAAGCAATTTAAAAATTAAGTAAAGTGTAGTGGTAGATAATCGTGAAATACGAGTGCTAAGAATGCTTCTATGAAGCAAATTCTGAGTTCTAACATACTTTAAATATTTTTGCATTTAAATTCAATCATTGAAAATTAAAAATAAATCCAAATTACTATGCAAATAATGATTCCCAAAAATTTGTCCTTCCGTAGTTTTTGCCTGCAAATATTACAAAAAAAAAAAAAAAAAAAAAAAAAAAAAAATCTGAGTTATTTATTATATAGAGATATTTTATAGAGTTATCCAGTTTTAGCTTATTAGCGAAATTCTGACCGACTTGTTTTAGCAAAATATGATACCTTTTAGCAAAGTGCTAAAAAAACTAATGGCAGTTTAAACCCTGCGCATGATGCTTAATTAATTCGAAGATGCAATTATTTCACCACGCTTCACAAGTACTTTTTTGTGAAAAACCCATTATAAGCTTGTAACTCTAACATATTTCTTGTTTATTAACAAACATTTGTGAGATCAAAAGGGTTTTTCATAAAAAAAAAAAAAAAAAAAAACCTTACTTTCCTTATTTTTGAGAACTGAAATTCAGTTCATTCTATCGCGTACAACTTTTTGAATTCACATGATATTTGTTTGGAGTTTTCATATAAGTATCTCAATACTATCAGCTATCCTATTATGTAAATGAAATTTTGCTAGATCTAGCGCATGCGCAGTTAAAAATTATTGAGTAAAAACACTTATATTTCATTAGACATTTAATGCTTTTGCATTCTGATTGCAGTATGCTGTGTCTAATGTTATGTGTCAAGTTTCCTGAAAGTGGCTTTGAACTGGGTTTAATATCTTGCGTGTTATAGTTAAAAAAGTGACAATTTTTTTTTTTTTTTTTTTTTTTTTTAAATAAACCGTTATCTATATATATAAAATGATTCTTCCTGACTGACTGAGTGAGTGAGGGGGTGATTCATCATCGCCCAGACCAAACACCTGGACCTAGAAGCATGAAATTTTGTGACAATGTTCTTTCTATGACGTAGGCATCCACTAAGAAGCGATTTTACAAAATTCGCCCCCCAAGGGGGGAGGGGGGCAAAACGTGATTTCACAAAATCCTTCATATCTCAAACAAAAAAAACAGATATCCATAAAATTTTTGCTTTAAAATATAGCTAATACAAATTTCTAAAAACCAATTTCTGGAATTTTCAAAATTCGGTTCCCAAGGGGGCGGGAGGGGGGGGCAAAACGTGATTTCGCATAATCCTATATATCTCAAACAATAAAATAGATATACGAGAAATTTTTGCTCTAAAATATAGCTAATACAAATATCTAAAAACCAATTTCTGGAATTTTAGAAATTTAGCTCCCAGGTGGGGCAGCAAGGAGGGGGGCTATGGGGCAAAAACCAATAGAAATACAGTTAGGCCGTTCAAAATTGGTACAGATAGGTTTTAGAGGCCTGCAAGTCGAATGGGGATATTTTCGATTGTGTAAAGTTATGAGGAGGGGCGAGAAGGGGGGAGGGGAGAGGGGGCCAAAAAATAAAAATAGAGATAGTTCAAAACTGGTGCATAGTGGTTTTTGATACCTACAAATCGATTGCGGATATTTTCGAATTTGTACAATTATTAGGATAGACGGGAGGGGGGGGCGAAGGGGGAAAATAACAGAAATAAGAGTTAGAGCATTTTAGGAATTTTTTCCGAAGGCAGTGAGAAATCGGTGCGACATTTTTCCTAATCAGATTTTGTTTCTCTTTTTTTTTTTTTTTTACGTGATAAAAATTAATGCAATTTTGAGAATTCAGTAATTAGTGATTCATTTAAAAATGGGGACCAGCGAAGCGGGCGTTGCCTGCTAGTATCTCATAAATATATGGGGTAGCTTCATAAAAAATTTATACAAAGAATAAAGAATCTTAATCGCAGCCAGCTTGCATTTCAAGCATTACATTTTACAGGGTGATCCCAAGCATTTTCATTTAATGTTTTACTGGTCTCCCTTTTTATTTTCGGGGCAAAACTTTCACTGAAATGTATGAGGTGCAACATGTTATTCACACTCCTAAAGTTCCAACGTGATTCGCCAAGTACTTTTCGAGATATTTGAAATAAAGTCTAAAATCCGGTCATTTATGGAAAGGTAGTGTATTAAAAAAGTAATTTATGTAGTTTCAATAAATCAACTTATAAAAAATCAATAAATATAGCTCTTTTATCGTTTGTCTGACAACAGAAATAAGTGTAATTGTATTTTATTTTGTTCTTCAGAATTCTTCAGTCTGGCAACAGCAGTGGATATATTTTCTCTCTATTAATACGCAAACTTGAAATTTGTTGAATGTTTTTGGCCTATTTTTAATAAAAGAAGGAGGAGGAACTTAACAGTACATTCAAAAGTTATGGTTAATGCGGGTTACAAAAAAAAAAAAAAAAAAGGAAAACTTTTATGAGGCCAAGATAAAAATACCTTTATTAGATGACATGACTGTTGTTTTCCGACAAAATAGAACTCTTGAAAAATGTTTTTTTTTCCACTTGGCAAGAAGTTAAAATTTTCGTTTGAACATTGTATCTCAATTTTAATTATTTTTTAAGAACAGTTTTTGTTACTTAGGCTACTGGAAACTTGGTGTCCGGATTTAAGGCGGTAGGGAAGTGCCCTCCGTCTCAGAAGAGCACCCCGAGTAGTGGATGAACGTCTCAGCTTGAAAAACTTGCGAAGGATGGCAGCACCAGCAAACAACAATAGCTCGAGTTTTGATCCAGATCAGAGCCTAGGCAATGCTATGATCCAGTATCACAAGAGGTATAATTTTGAAGGAAACTTGGAGGACTCTTCCATCACGATGGATTTAATGTGCGCCAGTCGCCATTAGCCTACGGTGGTTTTCGACCGGCTCAGGGATCGAATTCATAGTCTTTCAATTACGAGACTCCTGCTTTAACCAACCTGGCTTCAGGACGCGGTAGCCCAGTCGGTAGAGCACCGGGCTCGTAGTTGGAAGATTGCGGGTTCGGTATTCGAGCCGGCCAAAGACTGTCGTGTACACTAATGGTGGCTGGTGCACGTAAAACCTGTCGTGGCGGCAATGTTCTCCATGTTTCCATAAAATATTATACCTCTGAGGGTCCCGAAGTGGGAGAGCCATCCCTTCTGTGGAGGATCAAAATTGTGATGGCAGTGTCTCCGGACCACTTCTAGGGGTGAGTCTCAGACCGTCGCTAATTGCCCATTGCGCAGCACTAGTGCGACGTAAAACCCATCCAACCAATGTTACCAACCAGGCTACCGAGGGCAAACTCCGTATTTTAAGGTAAAAAATCCTCACCCCCTATCCTCCTTTACGTTTTTTGTATATTTAGAGATTTAGACAAATTAAGAGGATTTTTCTTTTCTCCTATCGCATTATTATAAAAATTATACATTAAAAATAAAATTAAGAGAAATCGTATACATTTCTTTTTAAAGAAATGAATAGAGTTAATCCTTGTTAAGGGACGGTACACAGTCACACCGCATGTCTTTTACGAAAGAATAAATTAAAATAATGTCCCGTTGAGTCCTAAGTTAATTCTGTTTTTAGTATTATTTCATTTCTTACAAAAAAGAGAAATAAACCCTGGTTTCTTTTTTTTTTTTTTAAATTCTTTTTATTATTATTATTACATCTTTATACTTTTACATATTTTACACGTAATCTTTTATATTTAAAATTTGTACATAAAAAGGCAAATCTGCATGTGTGTGTATATATATATATATATATATATATATATATATATATATAGTTGTATTTACAAACTATCGTCATATTGTTTCGATATAGCAATGATCTTTGCTATTGAAATGTCCAGAAGAAGAACCTTGATCCGTTAGATCAATAGGTTCATAGAGATATGCATCGTAAATAAAGTTGGTGATAGTCATTATTTGTTATTTATTTTTGAAAGATAGAGTAATTGCTAAAAATATTTTTTACTCAGAAATTTTGAATTTTATATTTATTATTTAAATGATTATTTAAAAAGAGTATTCTTGTCTCGATCGCTTAACGATACTAGTATTATATATATATATATATATATATATATATATATATATATAAAATTATTGATGAATAAATGTAATGATAGCTTAAAATGACGAAGATAAAAAAAAAAAAAAAAAAAAAAGCAGGATGCGATATTTTTAATGTATAAGTTACTTTTATTAATGCTTTCCCCCTGATTTATTATTATTTTTAAGAATGACATTTAAGATGTGGAAAAAAACAGAAATACTTAAATTAATGAAGTCCCAGATCCCTTTAAAAAAAAAAAAAAGGTAAATGATGGAGACTTTTCCATTAATTACAGAAAATTTGAAATTAAGATTGATAATTAAAATTATTTAAAAAAATAATTTGAATGCGCATTTTTTATTTATTTAAAAATAATTTTTAATTAACTTTATTTGAAAAATAAGGACATTCTAAAGAATAAAAGAATCTTTAATTTCGGATGTAAGAAATATTATTGTTTATCAATAGAATAAACTTAATTGAATTAGTCTGATTAAAAACAAAACTAGCATTTCTTAAAATAGCTTGAAAAAATACAAATGAAAGTAAATAGTGGCAAAGAGTGCAATTTATTTTGAAAAAATATTTTAAAACGTATTTGCTCCTTAAAATGGACATGGAGGAAAATATCAGTTGCACACGTTTTTTAAAGACTTGTGTGAAGTTATTCAAGAAATTTATAATGCCATTTGGAGGGATTTTAAGAGGGAAAATAAAATACAATGGTGTACAAAATTAAAGCAATAACCTGTTTTCTCGTTTTTTTTTTTTTTTTTTTTTTTTAAGTGAAAACTTCTTTAAGCGCGTTGAGTACTTTTGGGTGAACAAAAATCTTTGAACTCCCGTCATCGTCAGCTGACGCTTTCCATTTGAAGTGAAAACTTTTGGGTGAAAAAAATTTATTGAATTCGCGTCATCGTCAGTAAACGCTTTCCATCTTTGTATGATACAAATAATGTATCATACAATTAACTTGCTAATGTGAAGTGTTAGTAATTATATACTAAATATTGTTTTAAAATCTGGTGCGGCTGTACACGACATCTCTCATCTCCGGGCACTGTCTCTATTGCAGTTAGACCTCACAAAACCGTGAGAAAGCCCAAAGCTGCCATTTTTCTCACGTTTTTACAATCTGGTGCGGCCCTACACGACTTCTTTCATCTCCGGCCACTGTCTGTTAAAGATTGCAGCCGGAAACGTTGCAGTTAGACCTCACAGAACCGTGATAAAGGCCAAAGCCTCCGTTTTTCTCACGTTTTTACAATCTGGTGCGGCTCTACACGACTTCTCTTATCTCCGGACACTGTCTCTATTGCAGTTAGACCTCACAAAACCGTGAGAAAGGCCAAAGCCGCCATTTTTCTCACGTTTTTACGATCTGGTGCGGCTCTACACGACTTCTCTACACTGTCTCTATTGCAGTTAGCGCATTAAATAAAATTGTAATATAATTTTTGTAGTAGTAGTTTATATTAATGAATAAAAAAAAAACACTTCATTTAAAAGTATTTCCTACACAATAAAATATTTCCTGACGATTCAAGAAATACACACGTAATTGTTCGCGTTTTCACTTCTTTCGGCACTCCCGAAGTGCAACTTTTTTTTTTTCTTTTGCGTTGAATTATGAGCATAGAAACATAAAATTTGGATGGCCTATCCATCCTCATACCATTAATCGAATTTTATGTAACTTTAACATCAGTAATAATTTTTAATTTAATAAATATTCTAATTTTCTCAAAAGTAAACTTTGGATAAAATAAAAAGTTTCAACACTTTTAGAAAAGAAAAATGAATAAAAAATGGTCATAAGGATGCATCACAGACAAATGAAGACGCACGTGCATCCATGTGTTAAAGAAAAACTGAATTTTTCTTCCTGTATTTATTTTTCTGTTTCTTTTAGACGTTCATTATAACATAATTCATCGATATATATAATATATATATATATATATATTTTTTTTTTTTTTTTCTCGTGATGATCATAGTTTACAAATTAGAAATTAATTGTTTCAAGAAGTCCGTTACAAAAGTAAAAGAAAAGGAAATCTTCATCTGTCTGTAATGCATCCTTATGACCCTTTTTCATTTAGTTTTCATTTCTAAAATTGTTGAAATTTTTCATTTTTTCCCCCAAAGATTACTTTTGAGAAATATTGAATAATTATCAGTTTAAAAGTTATTACTTATGCTAAAGTTATATAAAATTCGATTAATGGTATGAGGATGGATATGTCATCCAAATTTTATGTTCATATGTTTAAAAGTTATACGCAAAAGAAGAAAATGAGAAAATAGGTTTTTCCTTTCATTTTGAACCCCAGTGCATATAAGATGAATAGAGAAATCTTAAACATAATTTTAATGCATGTGTAAATATTTTTTAACAATATGAATACCATTTTTGGCTGAGGTACTATTGTAAATCCGCGTGATATAAGAAATGCGTATTCCTCGTTTTTGGTTAGTGACGTCACTGTGGAAATGTCACCTTGTTTTAGATGAGGAAACAGAAATCTATAACACCGATTTATACACACACTCGCTCAAAAATTAAATACACACAAACATATTTAATATGGTCACATGCACAAACATATTTAATATAACACAGATACATATTGTATGTACGCATACATATTACACTAATGTTTAACTTAATATACACATATATTGGAGACCCATATATTATTACTAGTACACGCTCAGGCATGCACGTTTCGTGCTAAATTTTATGTTTATGTGTGCGATGACCCAAAGGATATCGGAGACGTTTCAGTTGAAAAAGAATAACAACGAAATTGTTACTCTCTTTTACACACAGATCGTCAGATTTTTTTTTTTTTTTTTTTTTTTTTTTAATCTGAGCTAAACCTTTTGTTTTCTATAATAACATTATTTATCAAGAATAGCGAGAGAGTGCATTTCGAAATTCCACATTTTGGGAGAATACAGGGTGATTCGCTACCGGTGCGACAAACACAGGATATGAAGTGGAGCACGAGGATGATTCGGAATCGCAGGGTCGGAATTTCAAACTGAACGAGAGGGAGGCTATTCGAAAAGTGCAATTATTGGGAAACTCATAATTTATTTTAAACTTTTGGCCTTTCAGTGTCATTTCGCAATCATCCTGCATTCATTATTTTCCTCCTAACACTTTTTCAAGTGGCTGACCCTTTAACCCCTTAACTTAACTCTCGTGTACGTGATTTGACCACGCTCCCTGTTTCTTGTTTTCTCGATATTTTAGAGAACTAAAACGCATCAGTCATCATCCTACAATTTAAAATGTAATAAATATCAAGTGAATGAAAATGCCTGTCATTCCTATGTTTATTTTAACACAAGTGTCTTGAATTCAGTAAAAATTTAGAACCATTTGCGAGACCCTTTTTAAAGAATTTTAAAAGGGCTAAAAAATCCCCTGTCTCATGAAGATTGCGTTTCCAACCCTGAATTGCTGTGGGGTTCCGAATCGTTTTTGTGCCCCTTCTGTAAGTTTGTCGCACCGATACCGAATCATCCTGTACGAGAATCGAATTATCCTTCTAATTTAGGAAGTCAATGTTACTTCTTTCTCTCTGCATAAGAAAGTTCGTGAATGTTTTCGACCTCAGGTTTTCGGTGGTCCTAAACACGATTTGGCCCTTTTTAAAAAGTGTCTGTCTGTGGGTTGTGGCTCGTTGTATCTTATGAAAATATAGACAACAACGTTCTATGAAACTTTATTTTGATTTTGTCCGAAAAGGGTGCTGATGAGTCGGCCAACGGGAGGTGCTACTAGACTGCTTTTTCTTGAATTTATGAGAAAGCTGTCTCGGATTTTATTGTGTATAAATGTACAAAATTTGAAATGGGGAAGCCCCACTGTAAAAAACTCAATTTAGGTATATAGATCGACAGCTGGAATTTTCTCTTGCTATGGCAAGGTACTTTATTTCATTTCTGTGATTCTAGAATGGGAAATATTGATTTTAATATAAGCCACAAAAGAAATAACTGTTTAAATGAAAGAAGCACCGAATTTGACTGAAATCCCTATTCGAGAAATGGATCTTATATCTCGCATAGCTCAAAAAAAAAAAAAAAAAAAAAAAAAAATACGAATCATCGTAGTATGTTGCAAATTTATATGTGTGACTGTCATGACGTCTTGTTGTACACCTGCAAGTTTCGTCTTAATATGCGGCGGTCTCGTTTTAGAGATATCAGCGACTTCACACGATTTTTAGTAACGTCTGTGTGTGTGTGTCGCATAACTCAAAAACGGTTAGACGTAGAACGTTAGAAATGAGTATATACACTGGTTCTCATAATTATAAGGACACCCGTTTTTCTACAATAAGTATACACTGAACACTATTATTTAAACAAATATATTTTTTATTAATTTGAATTTCATTAATAGTCTGTATTTAAAAAGTTTTATCGTTTTTCTATCTTAAAAAACTTTAAATACGGTAAAAAAAAAACGATTTTTTAGGTGTTCACAATTATAAGGACCACTCGAATCTTGGTAATTTTTTTCAGTTATTCTTTAAATTAATATTTTATGGGGGTCTCTTTTTAGGGTGAAACAGTCAGAAATTCTCTCTGGTGTATATATATATATATATTAATATTCAGTTTCAATGCCATTTCATACAGCATAGATGATATTCTGAATACATTTAAACTATTTAAAATTGCTTTCCACTTGCATGCACTTTTCTAATGTAGCGCAAAAATGTAAGTCTTGTTGAAAAAAAAAAAAAAAAAAAAAAAATAAATAAATAAATAAATATATATATATATATTACTCCCCCACCCCTCTCTAAAATCTAACAAAAATTTGAGAATTTCACGTTTAAAATTTGCAGATATTCTCTTGATGTTCATAATAATAGAAAAAATTTCTAAACTTATTCTTCCTTCCTTCAGTAGAAACAGCTCCCCAGAGCACCCTAGATCCACCTTTAAAATGCCAGATTCATATCTGCCTTTAAAAAATCTGATCTGTCTTTCGCTATCTTCAGATCGTGTCAGTAACTCTTAAAACCATTTGGTTAATCAAGAACAAAATTTTTTTCATCCGAAGATGCAACATTTTATCATTTCATATTGTCTTTATTCAACTTTAACACAAACGTTCTTTCCTCCGAACAACTCTTATTGATTATTGCAGGTTTTTTATTTATTTTAACAAATTATTAATTACTTTATCATAATTGTTTTAGGAAGAAAATGTTTTCAGTAATATAAAAATTCTATGCGTACGACTATGTATTGATGTATACACGTATGTTTGTATCATCTTGTTCTTGACGACCCTGAAAAGTTCGTTTAATAGCAAAAAATTCTGAATAGGAAAATAAATAAATCCCGCTCGTACAAAACTAATGAAATAATGACGCCTATTAACTGCGATTGGATCTGCTCAATTAAACTAATTGGGTTAACATGAAACTGGGTGAAAACCACTTCTAGGAATAGAATTTATTATATACGTGTAAAGCGATGAATCCTACCTATTTACTGAACAAAATCTTTTCTTGAAGTAAGAAGATTTTCCTCATTAATGTGAATCATTAGCATTCATTCATTCATTATTCATACGATGAGCTGTACTTTTTGTTTCATCTCTTTATTCATCCATAACGATGACATGCCGTTGCCATTATGGATTGCAGCGGGGAAAATAACTCTGAAGTGACCTGTTTGATTAGGGATCTCCTCTAATGTAAATTGTACATTATGATATCGAAGACTTCTCAAGAAAAAAGAAGAGTGAAACTTTTTTAGTAAATCACATCAATATTAGATTACAAAATAAATAAACGATAGATCGAAAACTTGATTAATGAGAACAATAGGTTTCATGCAGGGTGTCCCAAAAGCTCGATAGACGTAAGTGTGCAGTGCTAATGACAGAAATTTTCAAAATACGGTAGCCAGTAAGACCATGTTTATAAAAATTTCTTTCCGTTAATTATCAAAAAGTTTTTTTTTTTTTTTAAATTCATATTTACCCCTCTAGATAATTTTGGCCAGTTAGAAAGATTTTATTTTCAGTGCAGGGTCATTTCTATGTCCAATCAACACAGCTAAAGACCTCACTCCCTCAGACTTTTATGAAATTGGGCTCATTTATATGTTCCATAGAGTAATCAACGTATACAAATTAGTAAGATTTTATCTCTTTTAGTTTTTGATATACAGGGCTGTAAATCGGGTAAAAATTACAAATTTTCAAAATTCTTAAACTACAAATGTGTCCATATTTTGTTACCTAATGGACTTAGAGGAATAAATTTTGTATCATTAGAAAGTTTATAATACAGGCCTTTTAAATCATATATCACACGTATATATTATCAATACAAAAACCCTTAACGGGTTAAAAGTTTGTGACGCAGCTACTTTATGGCTATAAGAATTTTTGAAATATGGATCTTAAAAATAATGATATCAAGTTTTATGTGACACTTTGCTATTAATTAAAATGTACATAATTTTCTTTTATTTGATCATTTCCTTTTTTCTTCTATTTATAACTACAATGCAAACATAATATTTTTAACTTCAACATAGACAGATAATAAAATATACTTACTGATGCCTTTTCATTCGCATTTCAAATTCAAAATAAAGGTTTTAAAAGGAATGATATCAAAATTCTAGTGACGCCTCGATTTCACTTTAAAAGATTTGTTTTTAGATTGCATTAAAATTACATTTGTTTTTTCTAATAAATTATATTTACACATTGAAACAGTGCTTTTAATTTTCAAATATACTGTCAAATAATCACACTTTCACAGAGTTTGCATTTTAAATTAAATTTTTTTTTTCAATAAATTGAATTGTCTTTTGCGTCACGCTATTCAAAACTACAAGTAAAATTTGTGCAAATGTTTTCTTTGCATCACACTATCTCTGCACATATTTTCAGACAGTTGGATACTATGATACAAAGTAATATTTACATAAATTTTACTTACAGTTTTGAATAGCGTGACGCAAAAGACAATTCAATTTATTGAAAAAAAAAATTTAATTTAAAATGCAAACTCTGTGAAAGTGTGATTATTTGACAGTATATTTGAAAATTAAAAGCACTGTTTCAATGTGTAAATATAATTTATTAGAAAAAACAAATGTAATTTTAATGCAATCTAAAAACAAATCTTTTAAAGTGAAATCGAGGCGTCACTAGAATTTTGATATCATTCCTTTTAAAACCTTTATTTTGAATTTGAAATGCGAATGAAAAGGCATCAGTAAGTATATTTTATTATCTGTCTATGTTGAAGTTAAAAATATTATGTTTGCATTGTAGTTATAAATAGAAGAAAAAAGGAAATGATCAAATAAAAGAAAATTATGTACATTTTAATTAATAGCAAAGTGTCACATAAAACTTGATATCATTATTTTTAAGATCCATATTTCAAAAATTCTTATAGCCATAAAGTAGCTGCGTCACAAACTTTTAACCCGTTAAGGGTTTTTGTATTGATATCATTACTTTTTAAAGGTTATTGATTAAAAGATCACAGAAATGAGTTTATAGCACTATATAAAAAGTATTTTTGTATTAAATTTAACTTGAAAGTAAATTTTAAAATTATACAGTAAGTGATAAAACTTAAAAGAAAAACAGAACAATACAAAAACATACTTGGGGTAGGAGAAGCTATTACATACAATAAAATTGCATAACATGTATCTATTAGAAATAAACTTTATAAACTTTTGAAAACCGTTTCACAAGAAAAATAAATTTTTTACTCATACTGAAAAAGTATTATTGAAATAAAAAAAGATTTTAACAGTATAATTTTTTTTTTTCCTATGGCAACTCCATATTACTACAGAAATATATGAAACTTGTAATATTTATTTTTTTATATGATGAACGTCTGAACATTCAATTGGTAATGTGGGTCCCCGGGAGAAGAAAAATATTTAAAAACTATTACTCCCTATTATCCACAGAACAAGGTGGGGGTATCACCGTTACCAATGGAACGGCTCATTGTTGCCCACTTTTGTTCAGGCATTATGAATATAAATATTTAAAAAAAAAGAAAGCTTTATAAAAATTAAACAGCAGATGACAAATTTTTACTCAAAACTCCTGTGTAGTAATTCTTAATGGTTACCTGATGTATAAAAATAGGTTTTCTAAACTAAAAAGATTATTCTGTTTTTTCAAAAAATAAAATGTAAATATTTTTACTATTTCTTGGCCATGAACAATTAGAAATTACACTGTCATCTGCTTTATACCAATGTTTGTTTTTTCGAACTATAGCTGTATAATGGCCGCTTGTTGCGCTTTTACCATGATGAAATATTGCACCTTTTAATATGTAATTTTTATCACAAAATTTTATTTTACTCTGTGTAACTCCTGACAGTAACAAGTTTGTATTTTTCTGCATGTTTGAATTTATTAATTGCAATGAAAAAATTAAAACATTTTGTGTATTTTCAATGTTAGTTTTAGTAATTAAAACATTAACGTTATTACAATTAGGGCATTTTGCTTCTTTACATAAATTTGAATTCCAGGCATTAAAATTATAGTCAAGTAACTCCTGAAATTGAAATTTGTTTTTTGTTATTGGTATTATTAATTTTCCTATTTGAGTTTCAACCGCTTCTTGGTTTTCATATTCACAATTTTGACATCTATAATAATTTTTAGTATCAAATGACATAAGAAATTTTAAATATCTATATTTATCAAGAAGTAACTGTAAAAATTCTGTGCTATCCTGCTGCTGTTTAATATCAAACATATCATCATCATGAAACTCTAGTTGTAATTTATGTGAATCTAAAGCAGTACTGGATATGGAACTTGAAAAATCTAAACATAGTTTTTTTAATTCTGAATGAGTGGATAACATTATTGCAGAGTTTATACACTCTATATTAAAAAGACATTGTAAGACAGAGTTAACGTAACAAGAAACACCATATGGATTATTAAAACCATGAAAATTACTTAATGATTCTATTATGTCTTCTCCGTGTTTCTTAATTTGTGCATTTTCTATATCAATTAATGGAGGTGTATGCAAGTGTGTTAAGTAATTGTTTTTATCAGGCACATTCTTATTAACAGTTTTGTCTAATGAGAACAGTTTCATGTCTGGTTTAAATGTAGATTTCAATCTATTATACTCTAAAATTGCACTAGTCTGAGCTTGAATTTTATTTGGATTTAAATTAATTATGTGTAGACCATCTAAACATTTAACTCTGGATAAAGCAACATACACCTGACCAGATGAAAATATCGAGCTACCTATATCTACTACACAAGTGTCTAAAGTTAAGCCTTGACTTTTATGGATAGTTATTCCATATGCTAAACAAATCGGAAACTGCTTTCGAAAAACAAATATGTTTGTAAATAACTGAAATTTTGAGGTTACAGGTTCTATGTCAAATTCTCCAGTTTCAAATTTTATTCTAAGTTTATTAATATTTTCGGTTGCAAAATTATCTTTATAAATTTTAATTATAAAACCTATTGCTCCATTTACTAAGCCATTAGTTATATCTATATTTCTTAATAACATAACTTTTGCTCCTAATTTAATTTCTATTTCATCTTCTAACCCTGCAGTTCGACTATTATCTTCGTTAATCTTATTTAAGGATTTCCGTGCTTTATCTTTTTGTGCATTAGTTTTTGCTTCAATTATATCTATAGCTTTGAGAATAACTTTCGGTTCATTTGAATATTCTAGCATTGCTGCATTAAAAAGATTACACTGCTTCTTTGTTGGGAATAAACAAATAGTTTTATATTCTAATTTTATTACATATTCAACTAGTTCTTTCATACAGTCCGATGGATTATTAGATTTTAAAACAATTTCTCTTTCACGTAAAATTAACTCATCAGCATAAGTTAATATACCGACACGGATTGAATCTAAAATGGATGCATATACTTTATCTGTCTGTTGCCTCATGTTAATGGACAACTCATCATAAGTAAGCAATTCTTGCCAAATATTTATAAAATGTAATCCAGAAAAATGTGTAGCACTGACTTCTTTAGAAATATTCACAAATGGAGAATGTCCCATTACAGGTGGAAGTTGCAATAAATCACCAAAAAACAAAATGTTTATTCGCCCGAACCAACCATCATTTTCATCTATAGTGTCAAAAATTTCCGATAACCTCATGTGAATATGCATTAACATTACATTAGAAACCATGGACACTTCATCTAAAATAAGCAAAACCAGATTATTTAATTCAGCACGAATAGAATTTAATTTATCATCAGATAATTTACTGTATTTTGGTATAGTCCCATGTTCAACTGGTAATTGCAATAAGCGATGAATAGTTAAGCCATTTATATTAAAAGCAGCGATACCAGTTGGTGCTGTTACAGCAACTTTATTAAATTTATTTGAAATATAACATCGGATAGCTTTAATTAAATATGATTTTCCTGTTCCTCCTATTCCAGACACAAATTTTCTCAAAATTGAATTTGGAATCAATCTTTTGTTACGATTACTTGATGTACAAGCATTCATTTCTTTAATATATTGTTCTAAACAACCTACAACTTCATTGAAAACACGTTTTTGATCTACATTTAAATGTTCAATCATACTATCAATATCTTCCTTAGACAATAACTTCTCAAAGTCTTCTATTTCATTCCCTATTGGTTCAACAAAATTAATAATATTAAAGTTATCACCACCATCATGGTTATTTGAAAGCATTTGTTTTTCTATATTTTCTATGTCTGAATTCAAATCACTTTTAGCCTGCTGTATTTCCTCTAAACGCTCATGATATTTCATTGCCTCCAGTAAATTTTCCTTGCAATCAGCAAAAGACTCACTATATGTATTAAAATCACCTCTTAGTTCAGAAACAGCTCTCCATGGCTTAAACAAGATTAATAAACAGAAATAATAATTTTCTGGTTCTTGTTTACAATTGAAATTATAATGGTTAATTAAATATGGAATTTTTCTTTTGCGTAAATGTTTTTCTTCATACTCATAAGAAATTACTTTTTCAGAAGGTTTTTTATCTACAATATCATACCATCTGGAAAAATCAAACAAAGAAAGATTCTCAAGTTGGATTGGCCTACGTGGGTAATGGGTATCAATCCAACTTGAACAGTATATATCAGTTGCATCGCCACTTAATTTCTGTAGTTCATTCTGTTTTTTTAATTTACGAGATCTATGAATTTTTACGTCTAACCACCTGATAACCGTACCAGAATCTGTTCCAAATAATGAGTGTGATAATAAAGTGTCAGCGGCTTCTAAAGCACCACATTCCCGATTTGATAATGTTCGTAAACCGAAATTCCATAAACGATTATATAAAGGTTTTGTGGAATAAAAATCACTGAAATCATCAGATGCAAATGATTTTTCAGCTTTAGTTTGATATTTTGTTATGTATGTAGTTAAAGACGCTGACTTTTCACCAATAAACTGAATATCTACATTACCACACCAGGCTAGCATTATAACTGCATTATAATCATTAATGTATAACTCATCTTTATTTCGCGGCAAATTATACAAACGAGTTTTTGTCAACTTTCTTCGACCTATTACTGCATCAGCAACTTCATTAATGTGTAAATATTCAGAGATTTCCCGTGGAAAGCTAAACCTACAAACTCTAATTGTTTTATTCTTAACCTTTTTAGCCCGCATACAATATGAATTATGTTTATGGATTTGATATTTCATAACACGATCATGAAGTAGTGGAAAATTACTTTTACTGGGAATTCTGCAGGTTATATATTTATTTATAAATTCAGCAATGGAATCTAAACTAGCTTTTCCTAATATTGGGGCATCCTTGATCCATAGCAATAAATGAAAATGTTGTAATCCACGTGACTGATACTCACGGCGCCAAGCATAATGTTCAACTACACCTAACGGTCCATTACTAGAAGTTATAAAATCTAACATAGCTCGAAATTTATTTTCTATAAAGCGTGATGTATTTACTGGGTCTAAAGCTATTAAATGTGATAAAGGTTTATCTTTGTATTTTGTATTTGTTTGTCCTAGATACATATGCAAATCTTCCCAATGATATTCACTTGGACTCAAAGTTAAAAAGAACGTAGCAGGGCCATAGTTCTTCACCATACAGTTTAAATCATTGCGTGGTTTTGACCAAAACTGTTCTGTATTTCGTAATCTACTAAAAATTGTGGATAAATTACCCTCTAATTCTTTGCTCGCAATCATATCTAAGCATTTTTTTGCAGTAAGATTTGATGTAGAATTTGTAATATTTAATTTATGAAAAATTCCAGCTTTTAACTGTCTGATATTAGCATTGTTTAGTAAATAAAACAAATATTGTAAATTTAGTCGAAACTGTGAATGAGAAGATTTTAATAAACATTTAATAAAATCGGCTACTGGCAAATTAATCAGTCGTATTTCAGAATTACCATTTTCACCATAACAAAATAAGTCTGGAAAGCATTTTAAATCTAACTGTACATCACGGTCATCCAAATGTTTTTCCATAATTTGTAAAAACTGATATATTGTGCTAGAATCCATGTTAATCCTTTTTTCAAATAATGGATGTATTGTCATGTTATTGTAATAACAATCTGTCATGTCTTTTTGAGTTAACATAGCACCCGCTACTTCTGGAATTTCATCATTATCGCAATCTAGCTTAATATCACAATTTTTTACATTTTCTAGCAATTTATCAGCTGAAGTTGGTATAATGATATGGTGATACAAAGGATTATTATTTTTTAACCAATGTAATGCTTCAAAAATTTTATTGATGTTAATTAATGATTGCCAAATGTGATTTTGTTTAGATGGTACACTACGAGCTAACACATAAAATTCCTGATCTGCCATTAGTGCATCGGATGGATTGGGTAATTTTTTAAGCGTCTGTTCTAATGGCAATGGCAAATGAAAAACTCTACCTGTCATTTTCCTAACAAGACCCACTAGTGGTTTTTTAGTACTTCCCTGAACTGTACCCATCCTAGTGATAACTTGAAAAGCTTTTGCACGTTGAATTAAAATTTTTTCAAATTCATTTAAAGTAGAAATACATTTTGGAACTGGTTTGAATGTCAAATTATTTAATATACATGTGGGTGGCATTTGATTAGCTTTAAATTTATTTACACAATACAAACAAATATAATTTAAATCGCCAAATTTTCCTTTGTAATAATTTACTAATTTTTCCCACTCTGTGCCTGTATTAAGAGGCAAACTAGAAATTAAACGAACATTCCGTTTATGACAAAGCTGTAAGCAAGAAACACAAGTATTAACTGGCCAATCTGTATCTTTTACCTTGAATTTATGAAAAGCTTTCTGAAAATGATCGAAAATTTCTCCTTCTTCCTTAAACGGAAACGAATCAACAATAAAAGAGCAACTTTTAATACTAATTTTGTCACAGATATCTGTTAAACATTCTAAATTCAAATTGAAAAGAGAGAATTCATAGTAATTTATACTTTTTTCAGCATGCAAAATTTTATAGATTAATCTCACAATTTGACGAATATCTGGAAAATGTGGGGCAATTGAACGAAAAAATAGTAAAACAGAATCGCAGTTGTCATTGACATAACAGAAAGATGGATGACCTAGCTTACATTTATCATAATTATGTGAATCACTTTCATTGCATTCATTAGAAATGTTCCCAGTGCCAAATGTTTTCTTTAATGCATAATTCCTACAATTATCGATATTTTGAAAAAACTGTAAGATTTGTGAACACTGTAAATTTAGAATAACATTTATAACAGTTAGAAGACGATCAAATATTTTTTGTTTGTTGAGTAAACATATATTAGGGTTGCAAATCCAAGTAGTGCATCTGTCACCATATTTAAATAAATTCATAACTTGGCCGTTAATGTTACATTCTAAATTTGTTTCATAATTTATAGAAAGATTAGTGTAAGTTGAATCAGTAAAAAAATTTTCTGATGTTGAAGTATGAAGAGAATTTCCGACTAATGCATTAAAGTTGTGTTCTAAATCAGAAACTGGCTTAACTTTTAATTTGCTACATTTAAATTTTTCTTTTAAGAAGATAAATGTCCTACAAAATGTATTTATTAAACTCTCTCGATAATGATATATTTTACTTACAATTTTTTCTGCCTGTAATCGCCTACCAACATTTTTGTTATTTCCCAAGATTCTTAGAATTATACATTCTTTATTTTCAGACAATTTAAACAAGTTTTTAATTGCAGTAAATTCATTATTTAAATTGCTACTCTGATTCGTTCCTGCTAAAGAAATTTTTCTGTGAATTTTTTTTCCTGTCAATCTGGTTTGTCGCTGAATTGGTGTTTCTAAATTAATCAATTGCTTCCTTCGAATCTTTTTTTTATTTAAGTGTATTTTACGTTGGGTTTGTGTCTGTGAATCTCTAGATAATTTCTCATATGCACTAAGTTTTCTTAACCTTTTTTCTCGTTTATCTTGTGTTTCTGAACTAATGTGTTTCTTTGTTTGAATATTTCTTTTACTTAAGTAAATTTGACGTTGGATTTGTGTCTATGAATTTCTGTATCTATATAATTTCATGTAGGCTCTACATTTGGAACTTTTTACTTGTTTATCTCGTATTTCTAAACAGAATTTTCTTTTTCGCTGTATTTTACTTTTAACTACTTTTGTCTGTGTTAAATTTTGTGTATGTTTGGTTAATCTTACTTCTGTGCTTTGTTTTTCGACACTTTGATTATGTGTTACACAGACAGACATTAAACTAAATAGAGATATTTTTGTAAAAGTATAATCATGATCGCTTTTATCAACCAAACAACAATTGCTTAGTAATTGGTTAGCTAAACATTCAAGTGATCTCATGCAACATAAGACAGCCGCACCATTTTCATCAGAAGTTGGATAACCTTGAGAGTTTCGTTTGTGTGAATCAAAAAAATAATACTTAGATTTAAATTTCATAATGGCAAATGTATAGCTGTTGCATGTAAAAAGTCCTGTTGTGTACTTATTTATTTCAAAAAAAGAAGTTAACGATGTAATCAAATTATTGAATGTACAAATGTCCTCTTCTATATGTTTTATATTTCCATTACTGTGCATTTCAATGTTTTCATAAAAGCTAAATGTATCGCCATGAAAATTAACTGTGTTAAAAACTTCATCAAATGAAAGGTAATCTGAATTAGCATTAATTTCTTGATTAATTGTGTTTTTAGAAGTTCTGTATAATTGATCTCCAATATGTAATATATAGTTAATATCATTTGAATTCCATGTGTCAATATTTTTTTTATAGAAATAAGTTACAGCAACACAAGACATAGGTGTACATTGTTTACCACGAGTGTCAAAAAATATTTCATCTCCTTGATCAATACTACCCATTATTATTGTGAATTCATTTTCCAAAATAATTTCGTCTTTACTCATGACATTATTTTCATCTGCTCTATTTCTTAAATTTTTGCTAATACGTTTACGAGGCCGACCTCCACCACATAATTTCAAGTTTTTAATGTTAGACAGTGTATTAGAATCTGAAACAAAATGGTGAAATGAATGAGATTTAAAGGGGCAAGCAAACCGAAAACCCACAAAAGTCAGTGAATTTAGTGTTCTATCTACTACAGTATCAACAACTGAATTTATTCCAACCCCAAGCACATAATGATTCACTTGTTTAAAGTTTACATTACAGAATGAAATATTACTTGACAATTTATTATTTAAAAATAATGCAACCCCCCAAAAAATTGAAGTGATACTTAATAGAATAAAACAAACAAAATTTCTAATTTGAAAGAAGTGTTTATAAAGGGGAAAATAGCTACAAGGCAATGGATGAGAGGAAGGTGAATCGCAAGACACTGAGTAACAGGAAGGGGCTATGCTAGATGGTAGTTTCAAACATGGGGAACCATGGGGCAGCTGTTTAGAGCCAGGAGGAGCATGACGCACCAGAGGACGAGCAGGGTGCAAGGAGGGAGAAGCATGACGCAGCAGAGGACGGGCAGGGCGTGAGGAGGGAGAAGCACGACGCAGCAGAGGACGAGAAAGGTGCAAGGGAGGAGGAGAACCGAGCAGCGGGGAACGAGCAGGATGCAAGGGAGGAGAACAGAGCAGCGGGGAATGAGCAGGACGCAAGGGGGGAGGAGAACAGAGCAGCGGGGAATGAGCAGGACGCAAGGGGGGAGGAGAACAGAGCAGCGGTGACCGAGCAGGACGCAAGGTGGAAGGAGCACGGAGCAGCGGGGAACGAGCAGGACGCAAAGAGGGAGAAGCACGACGTAGCAGAGGACGAGCAGGATGCAAGGGAGGAGGACCATGGAGCAGCGGTGATCGAGCAGGACGCAAGGGGGGAGGAGCATGGAGCAGCGGTGAACGAGCAGGACACAAGGGAGGAGGAGCATGGAGCAGCAGGGAACGAGCAGGACGCAAGGAAGAAGGGGCACGGAGCAGCGGGGAACGAGCAAGACGCAAGGGAGGAGGAGCATGGAGCAGCGGGGAACGAGCAGGACGCAAGGGAGGAGGAGCATGGAGCAGCAGGGAACGAGCAGGACGCAAGGAAGAAGGGGCACGGAGCAGCGGGGAACGAGCAAGACGCAAGGGAGGAGGAGCACGGAGCAGCGGGGAACGAGCAGGACGCAAGGGGGGAGGAGAACAGAGAAGCGGGGAACGAGCAGGACGCAAGGAGGGAGGAGAACAGAGCAGCGGGGAACGAGCAGGACGCAAGGAGGGAGAAGCACGACGCAGCAGAGGACGAGCAGGGCGCAAGGAGGGAGAAGCACGACGTAGCAGAGGACGAGCAGGATGCAAGGGATGAGGAGCACGGAGCAGCGGTGATCGAGCAGGACGCAAGGGGGGAGGAGCACGGAGCAGCGGGGAACGAGCAGGACACAAGAGAGGAGGAGCACGAAGCAGCGGGGAACGAGCAGGACGCAAGGGAGAAGGAGCACAAAGCAGCGGGGAACGAGCAGGACGCAAAGGGGGAGGAGCACGGAGCAGCGAGGAACGGGCAGAACGCAAGGGGGAAGGAGCACGGAGCAGCGGGGAACGAGCAGGACGCAAGGGGGGAGGAGGGCGGCAGCAGAGGGCAGTGGCAGAGAGACAGGCAGCAACAACAGAGGCGGGGGCAGACAGACCAGCAGCAGCGGTGGCAAAAGCAGACAGACAGGCAGCAGTGGAGCAGACGGACAGACAGCGACAGCAGCGGAGGGGGCAGATGGACGGGCAGCAGCGGAGGGGGCAGATGGACGGGCAGCAGCAGGGACAAATGGACGGGCAACAGCAGCAACAGAGGCAGGCGCACAAGCAGCTGCAACAGACGGACAAGCGGAAGGAGAGGGGGCAGACAGACAGACAACAGGAGCAGACAAACCGGCAGATGGAGGAGCAGCTGCTGACGGACAAGCAGCAGAAACAGACCGACAGGCAGCAGCAACGGAAGAGGACCGAGCAGCCAGAGGGCAAGCCCCAGAGGCAGCGGATGGAGAAGCAGCAGGAACAGACCGACAGGCGGCAGGGGCAGATGGACGGGCAACAGCAGCAACAGAGGCAGACGCACAAGCAGCAGCGACAGACGGACAAGCGGAAGCAGAGGGGGCAGACAGTCGGGCAGCAACGGCAGGGGCAGACAAACCGGCTGCGGCAGAGGCGGATGAAGAAGCAGCAGCAACAGAAGAGGACCGAGCAGCCAGAGGGCAAGCCCGAGAGGCAGCGGATGGAGAAGCAGCAGGAACAGATCGACAGACGGCGACAGCAGCGGCAGGGGCAGATGGACGGGCAACAGCAGCAACAGAGGCAGGTGCACAAGCAGCTGCGACAGACGGACAAGCGGAAGCAGAGGGGGCAGCAACGGCAGGGGCAGACAAACCGGCAGATGGAGCGGCCGCGGCAGAGGCGGATGGGGAAGCAGCAGCAGACCAACAGGCAGCAGCAACGGAAGAGGACCGAGCAGCCAGAGGGCAAGCCCCAGAGGCAGCGGATGGAGAAGCAGCAGGAACAGACCGACAGACGGCGACAGCAGCGGCAGGGGCAGATGGACGGGCAACAGCAGCAACAGAGGCAGGCGCACAAGCAGCTGCGACAGACGGACAAGCGGAAGCAGAGGGGGCAGACAAACCGGCAGATGGAGAAGCAGCAGCAGCGGCTGACGGACGAGCAGCAGACCGACAGGCAGCAGCAAAGGAAGAGGACCGAGCAGCCGGAGGGCAAACCCCAGAGGCAGCTGATGAAGAAGCAGCAGCAACAGACCAACGAGCAGCAGGAACAGACCGATGGGCAGCAGCTGGAGAAGCAGCAGCAGCAGAAGAGGATCGAGCAGCCGGAGGGCGAGCACTAGACAGTGGTGGAAAATCGCTAGGCAGAAAAGAGAAAGTGTTTGAGTGAGGAGCGGAAGGGCAAACCTGAAGCTTAACCAGAGGGGCACACCCTTGCACAAAAAAAGAAGCAGCTTTAACTGGAGAACCTACTGCAACTCCCACAGAGACTGGTACCAGTGATTTAGGTGTTAGAACTGACTCAACAGTTTCTGTTGCTGGCTTAAACACACGAAAGGTGAAAGCCCAACGTCCACTGTTAGACGATTCAACACCATCAATCCCATGGTAAAACATTCTCTGGTCCCTGAACACATAAAAATCCCCACCTCCCAGCCATTCCCGTGCAACCTCCTGCCTTCTATTGTTCTCCAACACAAGAGTGGCTCCAGCACCATAACACAAAGTAACAACCTGTTCTGAGTCATGTGCAGGTTCATCATCCTTATGAGTGCTAAGTCCTGAAGTCCCACTTGGATAGTAGACCACTAGACAAGCATTTGGTTTACCCAGCCGCAAATCCCTAACAACCCCTGCACACAGATGCTCTACTTCTGAGAAGGCCCCAAATGGCTTAATTTTTCTACATAAATCTTTCCCATACTCATACTGCCTATCAGCAAAAAGCCACTCAAATCGATTCCCTTTACGACCCCTTGCAATTAAGCCATCATTAAGATTAAAGTTAAGCTTCCTAACAAATTTCTGCATTGCTGCCTTCTCAGAAACGCTAAGACGGCCACGCTCCACACTCGGAAAAACAGAGCACACAGGACGAGAATAAGAAGTTAAAACATCAACTGAAGATGTAACAGGTAAATACTTACCTGTCTTAGCATGGACACTTCTGGAAAACATTCCAAGGAAAACTGCTGAAGTAGCTTCAATTCTTTCAAAACCTAGAAACATTTAGAAATTATTCTGACTAATATAATAAATAAAAATGAAAGATTTCCTTTAAAAAAGAAATAAAAAATAAATTTTAATTAAACTTGAAATTTTAATAAATTATTTTAACATTTTGGTAATGTCTTCCAATATTTAAAAAAATAAAAAAAGAGGGGGATTTCTCTTTTAAGTAAATAGATGTAAAATAAAAAGTTGTTATCTTATAAAAATTATACATAAACATAGCTGTAGAGATATAAGGTGAGAATATTAACTGAGAACGAGAATATTCTCCGATGCTCCAAATTCAGAGAAGAGAACAATCGATAATATTCTTATTTTTCTTAAATTTATAAAGAAATTTCCTGTTTATGACCTGAATTTAGTGATGTGGGGTGGAAAATTTTCTTTTTTGGAAAATTTTCCAACCAAAAAACAATTTTTTAGTAAATCTTCTGCATGATATATTTAAATTTTCTTTTATTAGTCATAATAATGCTATATACAGTGTGAAAAACAAAAGTTTCTGATTAAAGTCATCATTTAGAAAGTTACAAAATATATGTTTTGAGCAACTTGCTCATGAAAGAGGTTATTTATTATAATACAAGAGATCTATGGTTGCTAATCAGAATTTCAAATGTCCATTCAGTAAGTTTGTAAGAACATAATTATGAAGCATTTGGCAGCATAACAAAAAAAGAATATATTGATAAATTAATGCACTACTATATGGCTGAGCATGTGTATCTATTTTTCAAAATATACATTTGATAAATGATGATACGCCGATGTTTTTCAAACTAAGGCAGCAAATCTGACTTAGGTCACCTTATGGTCTCTGGTTCTGAGAGTGACTCTGAAAGTTAGAACATTGTCATAATCTTCATTAAATATCCAATGTAAAAAATAAATAAATAACAGAGCAAAACTTAAAAAAAAAAAAAAAAATGCTTTAATTACAAAATTGGCATTGTTGAAAATTTTAGAGAAAAATCTTATATAAAAACATAATTATATTTTTTTAAATCACATTTTAAAACTAATTTCTAATGTGGAAAAAAAAAAAAGTTTTTTTTTTTTTTTTTTTTTTTTTTTTTATGCAAGCAACAGGAAATACAATTAATTGCCTAAACAAAAAAACAGCAAGATTTTCATTAAAATTTAAGGAAACCAAATAGATATAATGAATCACATCATATCTTGTAACTGGAGGTGTAGTTGAAAGAACTCAATATTTCTTTATTTCCGAAATTGAATTGTACTTGAGAAATCTCATAAAGGTGTTACATTTAAAGTTAAATAATAACAATAATAAAAAAACTCAAACATCCAGATTACTATTTTTGAATAGAGGATTACATCTAAAGCGCATAATTAACGGTCGCCACCGGCCACTAAATTAAAAAAGATGGCGATTAAAAATTATGCATCGATCGCCACTAAAGTTGCCACTTTTGTGATCATTAAAAGTTAAAAATCGAGCAACAATTGGCAATCGAAGCCTTGTGATTTCCAATCTTTCTCCATCCATGGCATAAATGTCAAAGTTCATTTTAAACTTGTTTTATTATATTCTACAACCTATAAAGAAGTAGAATTGTTTAATATCTCTCACTCATATAATTTTTTGGACCCCCTTTCCCTCCATCTAACGATCGGTGATCACACAGCTTACAGAAAGCTTTATAATTTCTAATCTTTTTTCATTCTTTGCATAAATATAAATTATCTATTTTAAACTTGCTTTATTAGACTCTAGAGTCAAAAAGAAGTAGAATTATTTAATATATTTTACTCATATTTTTTGTTATTCCCCCCGCCCCCCTTTTGCTAACGATTGGCAATCCCATACTCCACTGATGCCGTGTGATTTCCAATCTTTCTCTATCCATAACATAAATGTAAACATTCATTTTAAACTTGCTTAACTGGATTCTAGAACCTATAAAGGGGTAGAATTACTATCATTCATGTATTTTTTTACTCCCCCCCCCTCTCCATTTTCAACTAGCAGTCAACGATCAGATGTCCTGCAAAGCACAATCTTTTTCCATTATTATTTTCTCCATAGTATTTAGTGTATATTTAACCCATTTAAGCTATTTGGCAAATGTGTGCATCAAAATTTGATTTGGCTTAAATGTGTATTTTTGAAAAATCTTCGTTTTTGTTTTCTTTAGGGTAGAAATCTCCCTATTTTTAAAGCTGCAAATTTGGCAGCTAAGTAGGTTATTTTTAATTAAGCAGCTAAGTTTTTATATCTATGCTTTTTTAAGAGGAAATACTTTAAAATGAATTTTCCCAGTTTTGCCCTTTAATTACATCTATTATCCAATACCACCAACTATTAAAAAATATGATTTTGTATTCGCAAACTATGTTTAAAAAAGAACAAATCGAAAAAAGTCAAAAGAATTTTGATGAAATGAACCTTTACATGGTCTGAGCAATACTTTACTAATTACCTTGTACAGTCAGCTGCAAAATTACTGATGTGCTAGCAATAATTTCTATTTAAAAGATGTGCAACTAATACTATTTTGTTAAGTAAATATTTATCGAATCATGATCTTAGTGCTATACTGTTTATAAAAAAGTAAGTTCCTGATAAAAATTAGCGATCAAACTAAAGAAAGAAAAAGAAAAATATAGACGTGTGTTTCAATAATTTTGCTGTCACTAGTAGCCAAACCCCATATTATTCTAAACAGAAATTCGTTATGATAATTACCTCTGTTTTTTTTTTTTTTTTTGTTTTTTTTTTATTCTGTTTACTTTCAGAAAATTCACAATTGTTAAATTTGTTCTTGTTTTTCAAAAACAGTTTTTTTTTTTTTTTTACTGTTTTATTTTGAAATTATAAAGTGCAAAAAAGAACTCTGATCATTTTTTTCCGCTTTGTAACTTCAGTATGAAATATTAAAAATTAAATAAATAAATTTTGGGAAAAACAAAGGCAAATTTAATTTTTCTAGATTTTTATATAATGAAAACAGAATAATAATAATAATAAAAAATCATTAATTCTAATAACAATTTTCCCTATATAATAAAATGGGGTTCAACTGTTGGCAGCGATATGTGAGGGTCTCTGGCAGCTACAGAGTGTTCACAGACACCTTTTTTACATAGATTAATTATTCAACCATTATACATGCAAAACAATCATTAAAAATTATAACTTTCTAGCTTTATACATGTTTAATAAACCATTAAATCATAATTTCTGTGTTTTGTTTATTAATTTCTTTTTGAATTGAATAATTATTCATACTTTTCTTTGAATAGTTTTGTTTACTTGTAGTTTTTAAAGTATTTAGTTTTATTTTACAAAATCTTCTTAATTTAGAGATAGAAAATTTTCCGTTTCAAAATTTTCTGGAAAACCCACATCCCTAATCTGAATTATAAAACTTAATCATAATTATTCAATTTTAAAGGCACAACTAGAACAAACAAACTTTATTTCACGATATTCTCTTTCAAATTCATAATTTTCAATTTGAGAATATGCTTCAGTAAGCTCCACAAAACAATTTTTTTAAAAGTTCATTAATTATTCCATGACAAAAAGCATTCAATGGCAAATAATGAATAATTATTCATATTAAAATACAAATTTCAATTTTTTTAATGTTTAAATAGATTTGCATTTTTTTTTTTTTTTTGCAAAACAATAACTATAATTTGAAATTTAAAGAGAGTATTCTCCTTAGAAAGATTTTCAGGGGGGAAAAAAATGTGGATAAATTTAAAAAATTTAATTTACATAATTAATATTTCTGTAATTCTTATCCTATATAAAAATCGTTTATTATCGATTATATTCATGATTTTTAACTAAGCAGTAATTTGATAGTATGTGCATGAAAACTAATTTGCTTGAAAAAAAATTTTGAATCCTGAAAGTCTCTAATTTAAAAATGAAATTGCACTAAACAGTCAGCAAATTTAAATTAAACAACATTTTATGGTAAATAATAAGTAAAATATGTTCCATTCAAATTTAAAACCAAAATAACATGCAACTTAAAAATGAAATTAATTTTATTTTGTAATTAGTTACTTGTTCTTGTTACATAAAATTTAGAATCAAAGTTAATAATCATCTTCATTTTTCAATCAAAGATAAAATGCTACCTCCTTTAATTACATACAACTTATCAACAACATTACTTTATTTAAACTCAATTCTTTCTTTGGTCAGGGTCTGATTATCGCATTTGTACATGGGGTCAGTGCCCTCAGAACAAAATTTCTAAGGAGTACAAAATTTTACTGACAGCTAAAAATATATTGTTTAAATATCCCGGCTCTTCCTTCAATCTGTCTTTGTTTCATTTATATGAATAAAATTCCAAAATAACATTAGGCTTACTGGGAAACTTTTATTCATCTTTGGGAACAAAAGGAAAGAGATATTATTTCAGCACATATATTCAGTCGGCCTGTTTGCCTATTGAAAATTGTGTCTGAGCAGAAATAGATTAAGAAAAATCTTTTTTTTTTTTTTTTTTTGTACAATTTCACCCATTCTAAGGAGGCGCGGAAAATTGAAAGTGTTGGCTTTGGCTTTTAATAATTTATGTTGTGAGCTAAAGCGAGAAATTAGCGGTCGCCACTTGCCACATGGCGACTAGATTTTTAAAAGTGGCGACTAAAGAAATTGCCTTTGGTCGCCACTGCAGTGGCCACTTCTCTTCTACCCATTCTTTATAAAATATACCCCATTCCAAGGCAAACTTGGATCGCGTGGCGGCTTTTTCGCGATAAACGCACCGTGCAAAGAATTCAGGCTATTCTAAAATCTAACCTTGCCACTTGCAAACATATTTCGGAAGTCAATTTTAATAGTAAACACTTAAAATTCTTCTACCCATTCTTCATAGAATACCCCATTCCAATGCAAACTTGGATCGTGCGGCGGCGTTTTCGCAGTAAACGCGCCGTGCGCCTCGAATTCAGGCTTTCTCAAATCTAACATCGCCACTTACAGACATTTTCGGAAGTCAATTTTAACAGTAAACACTGGAAATTGCCAGGTAGTCTTATTCATATACTAAAAAAACGTATGGCTTTTTTTCCATTTTTCTATAAAAGTATTAGATTTTGATTTTAAAAAAATGTCAAAATGAGAGTTTCGTCCGACTTTTGGGAAAAAGAGACGAAAAGGAAGCTCGTGAGATAATCAATCGGCTGAAACTCCGATTGTATTACGTTCGCAGAAAAATTAATTAATAATATAAATTAATAATATATATATATAATTAATAATTATCTATTTTATTCTATTTCTTTATATTATTAATAAAAAAATTAATTAATAATATAAAGAAATAGAATAAAATAGATATAATTAATATTAAGAAAGAATAAATTATGCAATTTTCTTTTTCATGCACAAGTCCTACTTTTTGCATTAATTATTAATTAATTTCATATTTTATTAGTTTTACACGTTATAATTTTTTTAAATTTTTTGTGCACTTTGATTATACAATTTTATGCATTGTAAAATATTTTCTGTTCTTTTATTATTTTATTTTTCAATTATATGTAATTTGTTATGCCTAATCTGAGTTACACTGATGTACTACAGACCATTAAATTACAAATTTGATAATATCTTAAAATTGATTTCTTTTTCTATTTAATTATCATTTAATGATTGAGCTTAAGATCTTGTTTATCCTTAAGATGAATTAGTGCTGCTAATTTTAAAATATGTCAAAATTAACTTTTTAAAAAGTGACAGCTACAATTTCATTGTGAAATCTCGACTACAACCACACTCTCTAAATTCAGTTAGAGAGGGGGATCATAATTGCAAATTATTAAAAATTCATTATTATTAAAGAAAAATTCATTTATAATTCATTTGTAACAAGAAAAAAAAAGGAAAAAGAAACTTGCAAAATAAAAAAGTATTATTAAAAAAATATTTTTTTTTATTTACATATACTAATATATTTTCATGAATCAAAGATTTTTTTTTTTTTTTTTAAGTAGAAAATCGACACCATTCAGGATAGTGAAGGGGCAATATAATCAGAATTTTTCTGTTATAAAATAATATAACCAAAAGAGCATTTTAAACATATGAATTTTTAGTGGCCAGTGGCCACCAACCAAATTTCTTAATTTCTACCTTTATTGTGAGCTATATATGTCAATTTCTCTTTTCTTTATATAGACAAACAATTTCTTTTAGAACTGTAAACAGTCTCAGTAGGTGTTAAACACATTCAATTTTATTTCATACAGGTAAATGTAAAGCATTTCAAAGCAAAAACATAAATAATTCGAAATATTTTTCATTAAATTCACCCTTTAAAAATAAGTGCCTTTAATGAAATAAAAAAAATCTCATTTAATGGTTTGTCACTTTATTACTTGTGTTATCACTAGATTTTATGTTCAAGAATTTATAAGGTTTTAAAGAATTTTTTTAAATATCTTCAAATAAATAATTTTAATTCGATTACTTTATTAAAAACAAAATTTTCTAAACTTCCACATAAATTATATAATACTTATACCTAACACACATTTCAAAATTACCCACTATTATAGCTTCTATGAGAAAATTCTCGATTATTCTCTTCAAGGAGAATATTCTCAGCAGGGATGCAGAAAATGTTCAAACCTCGGAAATTTCCCCCAAACACAGTATAAATTTCCCTCAATAATGCAAAAATCTACTTTGCTATACAAAGTCATTTGTTCTATGTAATAAATCTTTAAGAGAATAAATATACGGTGTAACATAAAAATATCGCTGTTAGTGTATAAGCACTTCAAAGTAGCAAATTGTTATTTTTGATTTACATTTTTATTTTCTCTTAAAAAAAAATATTCAAAATTTCCCCCGAACCTCGTTCGGGCGTTCGGACATATTCTGCACCCCTGATTCTCAGAAAGATTATTCTCGATAATTTTACAACTCTACATAGCTGTTATAAATGTATTTTTTATTTATTATTTAATATCAGGGATGACATTAGCAAAAAGACAAAAAAGCTGAAACTTTACCCAAAGGCAAAACATTGAAATAAAATGCTAGAATTTTGAGGACAAAATATATAATAATAGACTAATAAATATGTTTTCTAATCTTCAATCCATACAGTTACAACCACTGGTTATAACTAGTTAAAACTAGCATGGCAATAACTGGCAGAAACTAAGAAATGATACAAATCAGAATTTTAATCTGTAATAAAACATAAAATTTACATAAGCATTCAGTATGTAAATAATTAATCAGAAATTTTTAAAATGAACATACCAAGATCTTTGCTGATTAAAATATATATAGTTGTTTCAAGGCTAAAGAATAGCTTTCTTAACAAGATACTTTTATATGGTTATCTTCTAACTAAACATTTTTAATTCACTAACGTTATTCAATAGTGTAATTTCCATTTAAAAGTTTTTTTTTTAAGTTAAATTTACGAAAAATTTATAATATTTTGACACATTAGACGACATAAACTTATGCAAGAAATTAAAACTATCCACTTATACAAATAAAAATGATTCCTGTAAAAAATACATAAGTAAATAATTGAAGCAAAAAAAATTACATAAAGAAATAAATTTTAATGAAATACTATATTATACAATCCTTATTTTATGTTATTTACAGATGAATAAATTTATCATTCATATGTTATTTTTCTCCCAAAGTATTCTATGGCACATAACTAACTTTGCTAATATGCTAATCTTTCTAAACCAAAATATTTCTTAATTTGTTCTGAGTGAAAGAAAATATAGAAAATATTTTTTCAATATCAATAAGTTTTTACTGAAAACTACATGATTTATAGAACATGTGTTTGTAAATACAATTTATGAATTGATTAGTTATTACAAGAGTAAATTACAACCAGTATGTATGTACAACCATTTTAAATAAGCGTGTTTTTATTTCCCCTGTTCATTGTTTAATATAAAATATTAAAAGCAAATTCCTACTTTTTTCTTATAAATACAAAATTCAAATTAATCTAAATTGTGTATACGTAAAATTACAAAACCATACTGTAACAAAAAATAATTACATATTTTTCATAATACATACATACATATATGTGTGTGTATGCGAAGTGGGTAATCGGACCATCTTTTCCAAGGAAAATAAGTTAGAACTGATAAAAGAGTAAAATTTAGAAATAATAAAATGTGTCTCGTCTCCGTGCATGAAAAATTATCTTTTCTACTTTTTGAGTGTGGGAGTGGGGTAGAGATTAATTATTTTCACAGAAATTTTGTACTCTAAATTATGCTAAACTTCTTCATACAAGGGCAATAACTCAAAATAATTTTTAAAAAGCAAAAATGAAAATAATAAAGTTTTCGAAAATTCAATGACAAAAATAAAAAATTATTGCCTATTAATATATATATTAATAGGCAAGCATAAAATTTGTAGTCCCTTTTTAACATATTAATTATGGGAGTAGAGGGTTGAAAATGGTACCATTCGAAAGGTATGGTAGGTAGCCAGATGCTGTGAACACAAAAATTATTTTCTTACGATGTCAAGAAGGTATTTAAAAGCACACATATTTTTTTTATGCATTTTCCCCATTTTTCCCTTTCATACAAGTATTCCTTTAAAAAATACCTAAAAGTAGAAAGTTGTTAAATCTGGCAATTTCATAAAACTCAAATAAAACCATAGACACAGTAATTTATCTAATGTAGCATCACTATACGCATGCGACGTGATAACATCACTGGCTGTTCGTGGAGCCACGAAAAAGATTTTCTATGTTAATCGTCCATTGGAATTTTTTGTAAATAATTATTAAAAATTAACTGAAATTATCTCCGGATTTTAACAGGGTTCATACTCAAATATGGAAAAAAAAAATTCACTGAGTTTTTCCTGAGTTCCCAGACAATTTTCAAGAAAATATTAGCGACATATTACAAGAAACGCTCCTCTAGACAGGACAAAATACAGCTACTTCCACTGTATGATGTCATATTACTGCCGATCATGATAGAAATTCAGGTATAAATCATTATTTGCATGCGTATTTTCACAATACATAATCATTTAAATTTTGATATGAAGCTAAACAAGAAAAACATACCTTGAGAGGGAAAAAAAATTTGTTTTTCCAGGTTTTATAACTGATTTTCCCTGACTTTGAATGAAAATGTTTATTTTCCCTGGGTTTTCCCCGACTTTTTTTTAACAAATTCCAAATTCCCTGAGTATTCCCTGTTTAATTCCCATACATCAAACTAATATACTAAATAAAAGGAAAATGGTAAATATTCTATCATAATTTGAAGTTAAATTTTCTGATATAAGATACTAATATATTGCAGTGGAAGATATTTGATATCTGTCGTTCTTGGAGAGAAAAAAAAAATCACCAAATTATCTGGCAAGCACATTTAATTCCTTTAAAAAACCATGGTTATTTTAACAATGTATATTAAGAGAGCAATCAATAATATGAAACAATATTTCATACAACAGATATTACGAAAATATACATCTGGTATGCATATTTTCGTATTACGTTTTTAATCGCCAGGCGGTGGTGGCTTGTGCACTGAAAACAGGTGAAGAGGCACACTGTATTCATTAATAGAATATAAATTTACATTTACATAAGTATTTTTAGTTAAGACCATGCTTAATAAAAATTATGCATTAAAAATACTTCAATATTACTTTTGAACTCTTCACCTATTTTCGGTTGCCACTGTCTGCCAAGTACAAAAAACGCCATGGACAGTTTTGAAATTAAATTAAGCACATGTGCTTGATAATTTATAATTATATACATATATGGGGATTAAAATAGGAAAATATTTTTCCTCAAATTTTACTAGTATTTTTTTACAAAAAATCCAATGGACGATTAACATAAAAAATCTTTTACTTAGCCCCAACAATGGTCAGTGACGTCACACTTTGCTTGCGCATATCTTTTCCATCAGTAAGAAAAAAGTAGAAGATATGGAAAAAATTTTGATTTCCGGTTTTCGATAAATTTACACGTTTTGAGATTTCCTTGCATTTCAATTAACTTAAATCGACTACTTATTTTTGAAAAAGTGGATTTATTATTCTTTCCTCTGCATATATAAGAAGAAAGTATATGATTCAGAAAAATTTTAGATTCTCGGTTTTTGATGAAGTTACATGTTTTGAAATTTCCCGAACTCAATTCGACCAATTTTGCAAAATATCTTTCTCTTTGAGTTCAAACACTGTACTTTATGAACCAATGGAATTAATTTAACAGAATTTGATATTTGGTTTGACATGGTACCGATTAGCTTTTGGGCTGTATCACCACACAAGGGGGTTTTCACATTGCGATTTTCTCTCATTTCAGATAGTTTTTTAGATAGTGATAGAAATGCTACAATTTTAATGACAAAATCTATTATATTAGAGTAATAAATAAAATACATAGTAAATAAAGCACAACGAAAACATGAAAAAGCTGAAAAAAAAAAAAAAAAAAAAAAAACGAGAAGCTAAATGTAGGAATTTTATTTTACACGTGCATCAAAAGTTTAATAAAACTATAAAAAGTTTAATAAAACTATTAAAATACTATTTCTTACCTGAAATTAAATTATTTAGAAAATCCAAATAAACGTTGAAATCCGTGGATAATATACCGTGGATAATATATATTCTAGAAATAGCAAAAATAAGAATAATGTATAAAAGCAATCAGCAAGAGATTACAAGTCTCACGCTAACAAACCAAATTGTTGTTGTTTGCAATGTTGCCAATCAGAAATTTGCTTTTTACATTAACTGTTTGTGGCTCAGCGAATGAATACATAGAAATATTTTCTCCTTAAAAAATTGTAACTTTATCATCAACAATTATGAAATAGAATCACCATAATTATAAAATAGTTCCCTATTTAAAATATTATCAAAATAGTTTTTTGACGAAATGCGAAATTTTAAAATCTTAAATATTTCCTTTATAACAAAAAATATATATATTTAAGTGAAATTTTATTTCCTATATATACAATAAATATTTAAAAGAAACAATAAAGTTTCTTTCTTGCATTAAAAAACAAAATCTTAATTTTTTATTGACTGCATTCAGATTGAACCAACCAACCAACTACAAGACCAAACCGAATAACACCTGTTCAGAATTCTGAGAATTATCAATAGAAATCTTTGCTTCGCGTAGTAAAAATAGTTCGATTTTTAAACTGAGTTATAAAAAAAACAAGAGTTTTCCTAGGGAAAAGGGAGATGTCAGGCACATCAGATAAAAGCGATTAATATCATATATAAATTAAACTAAATTCGCTCGAGCCATATTCGAGAAAAAAATCTTACACATTAGGCCGCCCATTTATAGCTTAAATGAGCCAATTCATATCTCGAAATATATTGCACGCAGAAATGTAGCAAATTCAGGGTAGGATCAGACAGAAGGTGAAAGACTATTTTGAAATTATCAGAACATAACCTCCCATATTTCCTGAGATATTAAGTGTCGGCTTTCAGCGGTCTCTTTGATCTTTAAATTCCTGTATATATAAGTGTCGCAGTTTCGTTCGTTTTTCCGTTTCCGCTGAGTGTCGTGGCGTTCGTTTGTTTTTGCGCTTGCGTCACTTGAGACTCTGCCGAGTCTCTTGATATGCATATACTTTTTTTTTTTAATTTTTTCATTTAAAGATTAAAAAAATTTGACCTTTTTGGTCTTCAATATCTCAAAAAGTACACATTTAATTTTCTTTTAAAAAATATGTTATTCTTATGTTTATTGTCTATAATTATGGTGAGTTTCAACATGGGAAGGCCATGGGATGTTGAGTTATAAATTAAAATCTACCCTCCATCAATATTTTCGTACTGAAATTGAATATAGAATATTTTATGATTTTATTTGAGTGGGCCAAATTAGCATGTGTAGAAATTCTGTAAAAGGATTATAGTTAATTACAATGTTTTTATAATTAATAATTACGTGATTAAAACTAGTATGTTGTGGCCACCACAAGACTTTCTTCTATATTTACCTATACATATTCAATCAGTAACAATATTAAAAAAAAAAAAAAAAGTACGATTTTTTTTTTTTTTTTTGTTAAAAGTGAAAAAAATCGATAACTTTGTTTTAAATTATCACAGATTTATAGTTCAACCATTCGTTTTAAAGGTATTGACGAGACCTTTCGAAAGATACCCATCTTGAAAATTTACTTCCCCGGGGGGGGATTTTCCCCCCCAGGGGGGGAACCGATGCCCCCCCATGCACAAAATTTTTTTCCTAGCTAACTACTACTATTATCAATAATTCATATTAATTTTACAATCACAAGTGTAAAATAACTCTCTTTATGCCCATTTATACGGAATTTTGTCCTATGCTGCCATGTTAAAAATTTGCATAAAATGCGATTACAACGCCACCTATTGAGCGAGTGATCCCAAAATCTAATCAGCACCAGTTTATGTCAGGGTGCAACTAAATACCAAGTTTGGTTAAATTTCATTCATTGGTTCGTGAGATACAGCGTCCACAAAAAAATGATACAGACAGACAGACAGACAGACAGACAGACATTTTCTAAAAACTATTAATTCGTGTTCTCCATATCCCAAAACATGTAAATCCATCAAAAAGTGGACTTCGAAAATTTTCGCGAATCCAATACTTTCTCTATATTACATATAGAAGAAAGTAAAAAAAAAGAAAAAGGAAAGATTCAATGATGAAATCTTGCTATTTTGGAAAGTGGATCTGCTGGTTGACCATTCCTTTTAAATATGCTGCTTAGTGCAACAATTCAAGGCTTAAACAGTAGAGGTCAGCTAGTGTTGATGCGTGTGAGGCGAGGGGGGGGGGGGGTATAGATTGAAAAAAATATATAAAAAACTTACAATTATATTAAAATATGAATTTAAAATGATTAAATAAAAATGAAAAAACACCCCTTTTCTCATTTTATTAAAAAAAAAAAAAAAAAAAAAAAACTTATTTTAGTACAAATATATTTACAAAGATTTAGAACAATTGGCAGTGGTGAACGATCTGTACCGTTAATTTAAAAGATGCGTGAGCATTTCTTAAGGGGACTAGAGTGCAAGTTTTTCCAGTGGCAGTTATGAGGATTACAAACCAATAAAATTTATGCAATAATTGTATGAATTTAATTGATTCTTTTCATCTTTATCCAATTCCTGCAAATTGTATTAAATTTGCATTAATGTAACACTTTCATGCATATGATAAACACAGACAGATTGTATTCCACTGGCTCGACAGCCAAAATGCATTTTTTTTTTGTTTTAGTTATTCTGCAGCTGTAAAAAATCCCGTTTTAATGTCTAGATACTCATCCTTGCATTGTTTAATAGCCTCTTTTGTATGTGACTTTACTGTATTAACTTTCATTGATGCATAATATTAATGATAATAATAAAACAATATCCTCTTCGCACCCGAAGCTATAATAGCGACATAAGCTACACTTGAAGGCTTTTAGACATATACGTTCACATTGTACATTACAAAAAAGTATAATTTTCTTACATTTATAATTTAGGGGGTCAGTAATGTACGATACAAGTGTGTGTTTTTAAGCAACTAAACTCTAAATTATTAAGTTACATAAATCTTCCTAACTGTAACACAATTTAAAATTGGATGCCCTTAAATAAATAAATCAATATTAGTTTTCTTTTTATTCTGGGGAGTGTCTAAGTTCTTTAAATAATTATGAAAATTACATACTTTTTTCGACCACGATCTGTTGAAGTCATTTTATAAAACTAGACAAAATAACATATTTTGGGAAATTAACGTGGTTTATGCTGATTAATTGTGAATTTAAAGTGAATTTTTATTAGTCTAATCCAAATGTATTTAGTCTAATCCGTATGTGGACCTCTGGAGCGGAGAGGTTAAATTAGTAATCGTAATAAAAACCTACCAAAAATTATTCTAATTATTATAAGGTCGTTAATTTATTTTTCTTTTCCGAGCACCTTGGTCCAAATGATCACTAATCTCTGATAGATAGGGTACAAATATTGAATGCGTGCAATTGAAAGCTAAAATCAAGTTTCACTTACATTGTGTATTTTATATTTTTGGAATTTTTTTTGTAAAACTTACCTCATGTTAATATGAAAATACTGATGGAGGGTTGCATTTTGATTTATAACTCAGCATCTCGTGGCTATCCCATGATAAAATTCACAATATTCATAGAAAAGAATTATAAGATTAAAAAAAAGTTTTTTTATGTACCATGTTATAAAATTTTCTGAGGAATCAGAGTTCTTATCAATGTGCATAAAGTTTTCAAAGTGATACTGACGTCAATTTTTGTGAGATTCATAATTTAACTTTTTATATATTTTTAATGTTTACGTTTCGACATAAAAATAAATGTATTTATTTTTATGTCGAAAGAAAATGAACTCGTAAATTTTTTACTTTCCGAACACTATAGTGAGGAAAGTATTGTAATCATGTCAAAAATCCGAATTAGAGATTTTGATGTTTCTATACGTTTCGAAGTCCTCTGAGTCCGTTTTCCCTATTTTTACGATGATGTATGTGTGTGTGTGCGTGTGTGTGTGAGTGAACGTGCTAGAGTCTAAACGTTTTGTTCGAATAAGCTGAAAGTTGGTGTGTATATTGTAAGTCACATAGTACGAACCCTATAGATTTTGGTGAATCTAGCACTTATAGTGTTTTTACAGGGACACAAAGAAAAATTCTTTATCATTATCGTCTATGGGACCAAAATCTGAAAAGTGCGATAGCATCTAAACGCCTTCTTCAATTGAGCAAAAAATTTATACACATATTATAGGTCACAGTTACTCAATTTGTATAGAGTTTGGAGAATCTGGCACTTACAGTTTTTTTACAGGGACACAAAGAAAAATTCTTTATCATTATGGCCTATGGGGCCAAATTTTAAAAGTGCGATAGCGTCTAAACGCTTATTTAATCTGAACAAAAAATTTGTACACATGTTATAGGTCACAGTTGCACGAACTGTATAGATTTTGGTGAATTTAGCACTTACAGTTTTTTTACAGGGACACAAAGAAAAATTCTTTATCATTATGGCCTGTGAGATCAAATTTTTACTTTCTTCGATATTCAATAGAAGAAAGTATTGGATTCGTAAAAATTTTCGACCTCGGGTTTTTGATGGATTTACACGTTTTGAGAGCTGTAGAACACGATTTGACCATTTTTAGAAAATGTCTGTCTGTCTGTCTGTCTGTCAGTCTCTGCGTGGGTGTGACAGACTTTTGTGGCAACTGTATCTCAGGAACTACTTCACATAATTTCATACAAATTGGTATGTAGTTGCACCTTGACATAAATTAGTGCCTATACTTTTGGTAAAAATTGTCTTACAGGTTGCGTTGCCATCCCGCTTTTTCTAAATTTTTAACATGGTGTATAGTACAAAATTTTGTATAAATGTGCATAAAGAGAATTATTTTTTAGTAATCATTATGAAATTTACAAGAATTATTTATAATAGAGATAGTCAACTGGGAAATTTTTTTTGTATGTGTAGGATCCTCGCCAACCCCCCTGGGGGGGAATTCCGCCCTCGAGGGGAGTAAATTTTCATGATGGGTATCTTTCAAAAGAGCTCGCCAGTACCTTTAATACGAATGATTGAACCATAGATTTGCGATAATTTAAAATGAAGTTATCGATTTTTTTTAAATGTGATATTGACAATAAAATTGACTTTTTTTGGATATTTAGTGTTATACTACTTCTCCAATATGGAAATCATCTGCATTATCATGGAAGATAATTTTTTTAAATAATAATTTTAATAAATTATTTTTACTGAGTGAATTTGTATAGGAAAATATAGAAGAAAGTCATGTGGTGGCCACAACATACTAGTTAAAAGTGCGATAGCATCTAAACGCCTTATTCGATTGAGCTGAAAATTTATATGAGTATTATAAATCACCGTTGCACTAACTATAAGCATTTTGGTGAATCTAGCATTTATAGGTTTTTTACAGGGACACACCGAAAATTCTTTATCATTATGATCTATGGGCTCAAAGTTCAGTAGCGTTAAATAAAACATCGTGTAATATATGGAGAAAAATAATCAAACACTGTATTATGGTTTTATCTCTTTTGTTTTTTGACAACTCCTCTTTCTTTACTTTATCTACAAAACTGTTAATTACTCAATGTTCGGAAAGTCGAGTGGAGTCACTCCAGATTTTTTTGGCAACAATTAAATTATAGCTAATACTTTACTGGCTATTTTAACGCTATTAGGATGTTATTATTTTCATATTTAATTAATTATAAGAAAACTAATCAAAAATTCGGAAATCTGAAGTATTGTGTTGTCATCGGGTTCTGAGCTACTGTGAAAGTTTCAAATGTCTAGCTAGTAGGGAAGTTAATTAAAATTCGATTGCAAGTTGCAAGATTTGTACCGGACAAACAAACAAGATTAGAAGTTAATAAACACATGGTAATAAACGTAAAAATAACATATAATTTTTAAAAGAAAAGTAAATATGTACTTTTTGAGATATCAAAGGTCAAAATGTTTGACCTTGACCTTAAAACGAAATTTTAAAAAAAATATATGCATGTGATATCATTTGAAAGCCTGTATTATAAGCTTTCCAGTGATACCAAACTTATGCCTCTAAGTTAGTTAAGTAACAAAATAGGGGCACATTTGTAATACAAGAATTTCGAAAATTTGCATTTTTACCCATTTTCACGGCCCTGGCCCTGCATATCAAAAACTAAAAGAGATAGGATCTTATTAATTGGTATACATTTCTCTATAGAATAAATAAATGCGACCAATTTTATAAAAATCTGAGGGGGATGGGGGGCTCAGGTTAAAAATGCAGCTTTTTTGTGTTGATTTGATATGGAATGACCCTGTAACAATGGCAATGGCGTTATACAAAAAACAAATGCCTGTAGTTTTAAAATAGAGTGAGTTATACTGATTTGATATTTGCGCAGTGAACATAGGATTCATATACTAAAATAGAAATTTGTACAATATTATGAAAATGAAATATGCATTGTATTCTTTACATTAAAAACTTTTTTTTTTTTTTTTTTTTTTTTTTTTTAAGAGAGGTCTGCGATCCGGTATCGCATTATAATTTTTTTAATATCAAGATTGACAATTTTTGATTAAAAAAAAAATTAAAAAATATATGCAAGTATGTAATTTATTTTCATGTTTATTATATTTTTCCAAACAACAACATTCAATCCATTTTCTTTTAATTGCAATTTAGCTGTTTCAAATATCTTTGTTAATTTTTTTTAAAAATTGCATAATGGTTAAAGACCGTGCATTCACTTTTTGAACTGAAAGACTTAAAAATCTTTTGTACAATAAAACGTTGAGTTCGCTACACATTTAAATGTATATTGTGTATAATGGTCCGTTTAAATTTCATCGTGTCCGTTTATTAAAATAAATCGCACGCTGTCTTTAAAATACATTTTATAATTGTATGAAAGTTATAAACACGATTATTTTTAATACATAATGACAATCTCACAAGTGACAATTTTTAACTTTTCAAGAACAAAATAATATTTACACCTCATTCCTTGTACAATGTCTGTCCTCGGAAGCCACATGCGAGGTATGCACTCATAATAGTTCTGTTGGCCAAAATTTTACATCGGATTTATCGCCACTCCATTTCAATAAAAATCTGTCATACTATTTTTTCACAATTAAATAGATTGAAAATTATTATAGTCAATATCTGGTTTAATGTGAAACTGGAAACCCGGTGACCATTGCATTGATTCCTGTACTTGGACAAACCATTTCGTCGATCATTTCTAGGTAAAAAATACACTTTTCAAACCTATTTACGGATTGAGTTGTAAGTAGGCATTCAGTTCATTCCCATTTTAAATAGGAATTAAAAGTTTTTGTTTTTATCCAAATAATATTGAAGACTATTTGTCGTCGTCATTCATTTTATGAGCAACCTTCGCCAATATAATGAGTCTCTGAATGGTATTTAAGTTTCGGAAGTTCTCTCTCTTGTCTAGGGAAATGGATTGAATCGTACAATTTTCTCCCTCCATATTTCGAAATTTTATTTTATATAGAAAACCTTTTCTGCTCCCTGAACGTGAATATGAATGGCGACATTTGTTAGAGACAGATACTGACGTCGCAATGTTGAGTCTCCTTAAGAATGAATTATGCATCGATCTGCTCCTAATGTTATCTGCAATCAACGAAGAGACTTTTATAAATAGTGCACATTCGCGAAAGACAACCTTTTATTTTGAACTTTCGCAAATTATTGGATATCTTCGAAATAGATTGCTTGCAGCGAAGTTACATTGACGATGACATTTTATCAAGTTGTAGAAACCGACATCGATTCTTGTTTCAAACAAGACTCTGGGGAAGAATACATTTTGGACAACATACAGAGTATATGCTGTTAATCGTTTGTAAAAATAATCACTTATTGTTTTATGTAAGACACTATCTATAATGAAACGTTCCTCTAGAAAATTTGAGTTTTTTACTTCCATTACCCTACTGCCGTAGGTAATGGAAGTATTGTATTCGGTCTGAAAATTCGATATCGGGTTTTCACCTGATTTACACGTTTTAAGGTCCCCTGAGTCCAAAAAAGTGGTTTTTGGCAATGGGTCAGTGATGTATGTATGTGTGTGTGTGTGTATGCATGTATGTGGAGAATCTTCTGGCTATTATAGCTCAGAAACTAATAAAGATAGAGCTACGAAACTTTAGAATTGAAATACGTCTGGTGTACAGATGAAATTTCCAAATTTTGGTGAAAATTGAAAAATCGGAAGTGGGACATCGGAAACCGGAAGGGGGACCGTAAGTCCGTATCTCAAAAACGGCTCTAACGATTTTCTTCAAACTTGCTATATAAACACTCTATTAGATGTCTTTTCGAATGATAGAGTTGGTTAGTTCAGGAAAATTGCTAGGCGTCCTGTATAAATAGCTCAATTTCAGGTCTTATAAAATGTTTATAATGTGTGTAGTACTGGGTAATGGAAGTCGTGTGGCTGTTACACACGAGATTTTTTTTGTAACGTATGATTCTGAACAATTTTGTCACAAGTTGTTTTAATCGCAAAAATAATAAAATCGAAAGCTAATCCACAGGATGGCAGTTTTATTATTCGTTCACTTTATCATTTTTTACCCTAAATGACTTCATCATGAAGAGTTAGAAATATTTTTTAATTTTAATAAATGTGAACATTTGTTTATTGAATCGGGTGTGTTGTGATCTTCACTCGCTTCCTATCATCCGATCGGGTTGAAATTTTGAATAGAGATCTCACTCCGATGACGATGCATGCTCAATGAGTATCAGCCAGGACTTAGAAATGGGGGTCTAGGGGCCCCTAGGAATCCCAACTCCAGTTCAAAATTTGTTTTCGAATTCTAGCCCACGTCCTATCATCCGGTAGAGCTGAAGGTTTGCATTACACGTACAGTATCCGCATCCTCTGAATACGAGTTTTTTTTAGTACAGTTTGAAGCAAAAATGTGTTTTTAGAATTTTTTTTTTTTTTTTTATGTCTTATTCAAACTGAAATAGTGTATTGTGATATGTTTACGATTATAACTGACTACTCGATGTCATTGTAAAAGTTAATAAATGCATAACTGCCAACATTAATAATTTTTACTTTCTTCTATATACACAAGAAGAAAGCACTGGTTTTGTGAAAATTTTCCCAAGTTCAGTTTTCGATGAATTGACTCATTTTGAAAGATACTGAATACGATTTGACTGTTTTTAGAAAATGTCTGTCTCCGTGTGTGTATGTGTATCACACATTTTCTTGACGCTGTAGCTCACGCACCCATCTATTTTATTCACTTGTTAAAGATTACCATCACACAAAATGTATGAATCTTGGATAATCTAGCACTTAGTTATTTTACAAAGACATAAATAATAATAGTTTAGCGTTATGACTTACGGGATCAAATTATTTAAAGTGCCATAGTGTTTAAAAACCATATCGGATTGAACAAAATTTATATGCATGTTATAGGTCACCGTCTCACGAAATGTATAGATTTTAGTGAGTCGAGCACTTAGATTTTTACAGGGACACAACGGAAAGTTGTTTATCATTATGATGTGTGGGCTCAAATTAGTTGAAGAGAAATAGCATTAAATTAACATACTATGCGGAGAAAAATACCCAAACACCAATTGTGTCTCTTTTCTTCATTTAATGACTTCTCTTACTTTCAGTAATTAACGATTGTATAAATAAATAAAGTTCGAAAAGTCGAGTGGAGTCAATCCAGATTTTTTTAATTACTGCATAAAATGTACATGCGTACTTTATTTTAGTTATTGTTTTCATAATATAGTAGTAAAACGATCCCAAGCAAAAAATTGCATGTAGATTTCGCATTCTAATTTTTTATAATTAAGATTATAAAATTCCTTTTATAAATGACAATCTTAAGATATAAATGCCAAAAGAAATGAAATAATTTGAGATTTAAAGTTCTTTTTCGTGAAAAATCCCTTATAACCTTGTTACTTTAGCATATTTTTATATATTTACTGACATTTGTGAGTTCATAAGGGTTTTTTTTTTTTTTTTTTTTTTTTTTTTTTACAAAAAAGAGCTTTTGGAACGTGGTTGAAATAATGAAATCTTCAAATTAATTACGCGGCATGTGTGAAATTCCTTACGAAATTTCAACTCTGAAAAATACCTAAAATGTAGCTCGTTTTTTTGCCAACAATTTGTTTAATTTTTACTCTATTCAGATGAACTTTTGACAGAAGTTGCAAAGTATATCTAGTTTTCAACCTATGTAATACAAAATTTTCTAGCTTTCGCACATGCCCAGTAAGGAAAAAAAAAAAAAAAACTATAAATGTTCATATCACAGCGAATAATATATGTATGAATCTTATGTTTAAAATAAAGTTTCTTTAATTTTTCTGGAAGTTTTGTAAAATTTCATGCAAATCTGTTCTAGTTATTAAAATAATAATAATAATAATTTTTTAAAACACATGTTGCTCTCTCTCTCTCCCTCCTCCCCCCCCCCCCTCCCTCACTTAAAAAAAAAAAAAAAAAAAAAAAAAAAAAAAAGCAATTATTGTACATAGTATGTGCAACAATGTGACAAAGTTACAAGTTTGTAGTAGCTATACAGGGTGATTCAAAATATTTGTGCTTTTCTTCAATTTGTGGTTAGTTTTTAATTGCCCTCTGGACTAAATCGATAGTGGAAGTGGGAAATGTGAATTTTTAAATGTTTTTTCATGTCTGAAGTTTCAGACCATTTAGTATAGTGTGTGTGTATATATAAAGGATTGATATCGTAATAAAATTTAACCTTAAAATTTAGCAATTAATTGATACAAAACAATACCAACACAACAGAAATAGAACTGGCACAAAAATGTTGCGATACAGATTAAGAACCAATTAGAGACGAAAACAATTTAAATGACTTACGCCGATACGAATGATAATAATAAAAAAAGGACCATTAAACTTAATGGCAGTGAAAATAACTAAAGGACCACAGAAATAATAATTATATTTTAGAAAATCGGAAAAAAAAAAAAAATCTAGTAAAATAGAATTGACAATATCCGTTGTCCAACAGTTCCCCGTTCTCACACGATGCATAAAAAAAAATAACGAATTTTAAACATTTCAAGCAAATTAGCTCAAAGTATATATTAACACCAAAATTCGACAAGTTTTATAAAATCTGATACATATTTGAAATAATGGATGAAGGAATTGCGTAGAAAATATATGTGGTTATAGTTATTTGTAGAGTGCGATAATAGTCATTTAAAATATAGACGAATCTTTATTTCTAAATTCTTTTTATAGGTGTAATAATTTTTAAAAGAAGACACTTGAAAATTGTATTAATTACTATTATGAATATAAAAGAAATAAATAAATAAATAGACTGTAAATTACTTACGAAAAGGTCGATTTAAATAATTGAACTAATATGATGTTAATATACTATTTAGGGCGAGAGTTATTTAAAAGTACCAGAGGAATTTTAAAAGATTGTTATTGGGCATTTTTTTTTATTAATTTCGTATTTTCACAGATTTTAAAACCAAATTAGAATTTATATCATTTGAGCATGATTGAAAAATTTCGCAGATTTTATTGTGAATGAACTTGATTGAAATGAAATGACTGAAAACTTCTTTCAGTTATTTTTATCGAGTCTGAACTGTAATTTATTTGCCGAATAGGAAGATAAATTACAATTCATTTACCTTCCCATTCGGCAGATCAATTACAGTTCGCTTTTCATGGAAAAAATTTATTTTATGTCTTTAAAAGAAGTATTTTTATTTTATGATTTGTTTCTTTGAATTGGCCGCAAGAATACGCTTTTTCTTTACGCATCATTTCAGAAAATTAAAGAGAAATAGAACCACTCTTCCTTTTTAATCGTATACTTCACAGATCGCTGTACATATAGGGGTGAGTAGAGAGGGATGGGACAGTTTTGACAAAAATATTTTTTACAAATTTACTTTAACTGGTACAACACTGTAAGTTTCAGAGAAACAAACTGAAACATTTTAACGTCCTTCTGAAAATATAAATTTGATGGTAATTATTAAAATATTAATTTTATAAGCCAATAAACATAGTCATAAAAATGTCCCATCCCTCCCTTATATGAGGGAGGGATGGAACATGTTTATAAAGTTAAAATAAATAAGTAATATACAGACATACTATGAAAAATGACAAAAACAGTGGGACACGATGTATGTAAGGTTAAATAGTTATTAATAACATCTATTTTATCCAACATTAGAGTATAATGTAACCACTTAAATAAAAATTTTCAAATGCTCAATCAGTTTTTTTTTTCTTTTTTACTTTTAGCAGAGAAAGTACTATTTTTTAGTTCAAATATTCAAAATTAAGTTTTTGTTATATTTACATGTTTTGTGGTTCCCTGAATATTAATAAGGTTTTTATTGGCTAGTGTGTGTATGTTATCAGTATATCTCAAGAACAAATATTACCAAGAAATCCTAACTGTAATGGGTGAATGCAATTTCTTTTGTTTATTTTACCATGTCCTGGAAAACTGCTCAGGAATGAAAATTAATTCCTCACACATATATGGTAAATAAAATATTTTCTAAAGTTTAAAGGGTAAACAAAAGTCGTGTGAGTGCCACACCAATTATTTTCCATGATTTTGAATTTGTTTCGTGCATCTTTTCTTCCATCTATTCATTCATTTGCCTCTTGATATTTTCTGTTGAAGAAGTATCAGAATCTTCATTCTTCTTCCTTTTCTTACATGTCCCATCCCTCCCTGAGCTGCTCTGTCCCATCCTTCCCTTTTCATTATTAAAAAAAAAGAATCCATGCTTTCAATTAAATATGTTAATCAAATATTTAATTATCTAAAAAAATTATCCATGCACATAAATAAAGTTGAATATTTAAGATAATAGAAAACTGAGAGAAACGTACGTATTTTTTACATGAATGCAGTAAAAAAAAAAAAAAAAAAAAGTTGGGCCTTGGGGGGGACTCATGTCAAAGTTGGGCCTTGGGGGGGACTCATGTCAAAGTTGGGCCTGGGGGGACTCATGTCAAAGTTATGCCTTGGGGGGACTCATGTCAAAGTTGTGCCTTGGGGGGGGGACTCATGTCAAAGTTGTGCCTTGGGGAGGGGACTCATGTCAAAGTTGTGCCTTGGGGGGGGGGGACTGATGTCAAAGTTGTGCCTTGGGGGGACTCATGTCAAAGTTGTGCCTTGGGGGGACTCATATTAAAGTTGTGCCTTGGGGGGACTCATGTCAAAGTTGTGCCTTGGGGGGGACTCATGTCAAAGTTGTGCCTTGGGGGGGACTCATGTCATAGTTGTGCCTTGGGGGGACTCATGTCAATGTCATTTTGAAAAGATTTTGATGAAATTCTGGCAAAAGCAGAATTTAGTTTAGGACGGAGGACTATTAGTTTTTTTTTTCTTCCCAACTATAACATCGCTTTCAAATTATTCAATTATATTTTCGATAAATTTTAGATTTCGATAAATGTCCAACTATCGAAAACGACAACGCAAAAATCGCTGTCTGAGACTAATAGGCCCTCAGTCCTAATATATATATATATATATTAGACACATGCTACTTTTAGGCCTAATTTAGCTACTGATTCATAAAAGTTACATTATTAGATACATAAAATATGAAAAGTAATTATACTAACATCAGTGAGTGACGTTGAAAGCTTGCCTTGAAAATTAAGCAATTGTTTACTTTTGGTGTTATAAAATAGTTTTTTTGTTACATAAACTTAGAGTTCTCCAACTAAAATGATACATAGCAATAAATAGGGGGCTGTAGTTACTTCACCTGGTGGAAGTGTCCAAAAATGAAAATGTTTATTTTAAGAATAGTTTTAGATGTCCCATCCCTCCCAATGTCCCATCCTTCCCGACTCTCCCCTATATATATATAGTATATATATACAGCGAACACAACATTCGAATTCGAAGAGCTAAAAATCTAAGCATTGCAACACTAAGCATTGCAATAAAAAAAAATAAAGTTTCGTGTTACAAACAGATAAAAGTAAATGTAAAAATGTGGATACTCTGATAGCAAAGCAAAATAGAATGGTATTTTGATTTTGACGAATTACGAATTTTTTTAATCTGGAAATTGCAGTTCGATCTTTTCTTTTTTATCTACTTTAAAACACTCTAAGAATAATACAAAATTCTAACTCAGTATTGTCTGCCTAATTTATGAATGTTATGCTTCTTTAAAAATAAAATAAATAAATAAATAAAAATATCGCTTACGATAAAACTTTAACCTTTTTCGCAAAGCATAAATCTCGGGTTCTGTAATGATTCTGCGACAAGAAGAAATCTTCATTAGATAATGCGTTCGATTTATTTAAGGAATTAAGAATTATCTTTCTCATCTTTATGCTAAAGGTACGTTTATTACAGTTGTTGAGATAAAGAAATGCTTGGTTTTGTTGTCTTTAAATGCAAATAATCTCATTCAAAAGGCTAAGCAAAACAAAGCAGGACAGGATCTCTTTCTGCGTAAAAATTAGAAGAAAATAAAAGGATGGGTATCGTTTATTTTCTTTTAAAGATTAATAATGATGGAGAAATTAGACCTCTATTTTCTTATGGATTAATTCCTTTCAATTGAAATAACATAATGCTAGATTATTCTTGTAATGCTCTTAGAAAGGGTTGAAGATAAAATTTTAATGCTCCTTTTTACCAATATTTGTTTAAACTAGTATGTTGTGTCCCTCCCAAAACTTTCTTCTGTATTTTTCTATACAAATTCACGCTTAACAAATTACTGATTAAAATTATTATTTGTTATTATTATTTTTTTTTTCATGATGAATGCAGACGATTGGAGTTATAACAATAAATATCGAAAGTCAGTTTCGTACAATATAATTGAAAATTTTGAAAAATTAAAAATATGAATAATCTTTTTTTTATAATTTATTTTTTAATTATCACAGATTTGTGGTTCAACATTTCGTTTTAAAGGTATTGACGAATTATTTAAAGATATCCATATCAAAAATGCACACTTCCTGGGGAGGGATGGCAGCGATGTCTATGTCTCTCTCTCTCTCTCTCTCTCTATGTATGTATATATATATATATATATATATATAATGCATGTATGTGTTTATAGGTCTCGCTTTAGTGAACCTTTACGGGAAAAAAAGAACTACTTTTCAGCGTCAACTTAAGTCCAAACTCGAAAAATTGTTCTTAGGATCTTTTCATACAAATAACTACTCCCATTGCGTCTCAAAACTAACCCTTTGCAGGCTCTAACGCTCTAAAGCTGTAAAAGTTGTTGCCAAATTCAGACTTTTTTTATTCAACCGTCATTAATAATTTTGAGGATTAATATTTGATATACATAATGGACGAATAACTTTCGAAATGACTAGACAACCGCTACAGTTAACGGCCCTCTTCACTTACCGTTGCCGGAAGCCCGAGCCAATGTTATTCTATGGGAAAATTTTCTTTACAAATAACTTATTAACTAATACATATTTCTAAATTTTGTTTCCACATTCAGAAAATTCCCAACTGTTAAATGGGCGGACCTTTTTTAAAAATGTATTTTTTTTTTTTTTTTTTTTTTTTTTTTAATTTTATTTTGAAATTGCAAAATGAAAAAAATTCACATATTGAAAATTCGCATTTTACAGCTTTAAAATAAAATAAAAAAAAATAAAAAAATAATTTTTTGAAAAAGGTCCGTCTATTTAACAGCTGGAAATTTTCAGAATGTGAAAACAGAATTTAAAAATATGTATTAGTTCATAAGTTATTTGTAAAGAAAAATTTCCCATAGAATAACATTAGCTTCGTCTTCCGGCGGCGGTGAGTGAAGAGGGCCCTTAAAATTGAGTGGTTGATATTGAATAAAAAAAAGTGAACACTGATGAGAGGGAAATTAAACTGGACCAGCAAAGGGTTAAAAAATCCGATGTGTACTGCAGTCTTTGTCCTGAATGTAACTCTTAATCTTAAGATATCGTAAAAGATATCGTTGACCTATTCATTATCTTTTTTAGTCAGTCCATTAGTCAGCAGTTATTTAGTTTCTTTTAGTTAAGATAGTCTTAATCTCACTGAGGGGCTAAATGTTAATGTTTCTGCTCTGTTGTTACTTCTGACATTTATACGTTAAAAAAAAAAATATATATATATATATGTATTTAGAGAAGAAAATTATCATTTTCACACCACCAAGATGCCCTTAATCTCAATGAAATGTTAAAGATGCCCAAAATATATGTAAAAAAAAAAAAAAAAAATCCAATCTTTCTTGACGTAGAAGTAATAAGAGAGTAAATTAGAAGTGATATTCTTTCTTTGCTCTCTCATCTCATTAATTAGAAATGGCGAGGTCTGTAATTTACTTTTCCCTGCTCGACAGAAAGGATAGAAATCTAATGTAAAGGGTTTTTGTGTCCCTAATTAGAAATATCCATATTTCGAAATATCTTTACATATTCTCAGTGAAAGGGTGCTTTTTAAATGGCGTTACAAATTCAAATGTTTCATGGTTTCGTTTGTAGCGCGAGTCAGATTGTTTCACTGTCATCTGACAACAGGCACTTTCTTGCAATGCTTGTGAGAGGGGGAAAAATAAAAATCTTAAAATATATAATAACAGTGTAAAGAGTTAGTTACAAAGTATATCATAAAAGTATGAATTGCCACTATTTAATAGAATTCAAAAATAGGGCTTAACATAGCATAGAGATTTAACATAATAAAAAAATGAGATTAAGTGTCTAGTCTGTATATTTTTCAAATTGGTCTTTCTTTGATATAAAGTGTTTTTAAATCCGTTAATAGAAAATGAAATCGAAGTCAATGTTCATTATTATTGAACACTTTGCATACTGCTTAAAAAGAATTCTATTTCATCATAAAATGCATCTATTTTTTTTCAACTTAGTTAAATATAAAATAGACGAAAGATTTCGAAATATGTGCAACTACGACTAAAACGGTGTTATCAGATTTCAGAACTAACTAAAGACTTTCTTAAAATTCAGTAGTAATAAATGAATGTTAAGAAAAAGGATATTTAATGAGGAAAAAAGTGCAAAATAATTTCAAAGGGGGGGGGGCATAGTAAGAGAAAGTAAAAAATTTATATATATAATACAAATTTAACTAAAACTCCATATTGCAATTTGAAATGACAGTTTGACAACAATATACGGGTGTGAATGCTTGTTGGGGTCATCTTGTGTTGGAGTGAAAATGTTATTTGGATTAATCATCTCCAACGTGTAATGAAGGTTAGTGGTAGCACAAATTAATTTTAAGTATTTGGAACTTAAAATTGCTTTCTAAATTTCTTGACGTTTTTAAACTATACCCAAGTTCTAAAAATTCGTAACGGATCATAAAAGAATTCATTCAAAATGATCTTATTTTATTCTAAAGAAAATTTCCTATAAAACACTAACTCTGTCATCACTAACGAAATCTTTATATATCAAATAACAGCATAACACAAATTCAGGAATTCACTTGTATTTATTGAAATTATTAAGTATCTCACAGTGCTTAAAATAAAGTTTTGCCCAGATTGTAAATTCGTTGGACATTTTCAAACCAATCAAGGTGTGTGTGTGTGTGGGGGGGGGATCTCAGATTCTTTTTTAAAATACTCAATTACTAAATCAAATTTTTCTGATAACTCAATGTGATAAATGAAGGTAGGAAAATCTGTGCATAACACTTAATCTCACCTAATGGAGAACCGATGATAATTCTCAAGTACGGACTCTCCGGGTCACCCGTGGATATTCATAATTCCAGGACTCGCTGACACTAAGATGAAGAGAATCTAAACTGCAGACGCTGAAAAGGCTTAGGGCGACGCAATGTAGATTTTAATGACGCATTTGTATTTTGATGAGACCCTCTCAAGTATGGACAAATAATGGCAAACTCTTTAGCAAGGACATTTGTCGGGACATTATCTTTTTAGAACGCTTGAAGTATTCGGGGCTAGCATTATTTTGACTTAGGATGAGGGATATGAATTTCGCTGATAACTCAAGTTCTGACATTCGCTGATACCCTCTTTACTAAGGACATTTGACTGAACATTCTCTTGCCAGGACGCTCGGAGAAAATATGGCCAGGACATTCAAAGGAATTTCATTATTATTTCACTTGTTGCTCCAACATATATTTTCTCTTTTATAATCTTTTTTTTTATTTGAACCTTCCTACTTTGTTAAACCTTATACTTTTTCTAGATTTTCACTGGCGAATCTCTCATTGGTTGTTTTCCTTCCAATGCCTCCTTTTCGTTCATCACAAAGTTAAAATATAGTATTCTCGCTCTCGGAGTAAACTGCACTATAGCAGCGCAACCTATTGGTAGATATACATCGAAATTGAACCAGCATAATGTCTCATAATGAATTCCGCACATATCAAATGTTGTTTGATTATACACGTCAGAACCTGAAATATAGTCTTTCCTTAAACTGTGGAAATCGCTGTATAGAAGTGCCACCTGTTGAGCAGTTAGTACCAAAAGTTTATTCGGTAGTAATTTATGTCAAGGTGCATCCGCATATAAATTTTTATGTAATTTTGCGCAGTATTTCCTGAGGTATAACCCTTCTTTAAATTATAAAATCGCTGCACAGCAGAGCCACCTGTAGAGCAGTTGACCCCAAAAATTAATATGCACTAACATATGTCAAGATGCCTCTACATATAAATTTATATGCATTTTTATAAAGTAGTTCCTGAAATATAGCCTTTTCTTAAATTGTGGAAATTGCTGCATAGCAGCGCCCCCTGTTGACACCAAAAGTTGATAAGCACTAACTTATATCAAGTTGCATCTATGTATGCATTTATATGTATTTTTGTGCAGTAGTTCCTGAGATACAGCCTTCCCTTAAATTGTGGAAATCGATGCATAGCAGCGCCATCTGTTAAGCGGTTGATACCAAAAGTTGATAGGCATTCATTTAGGTAAAGGTGCTGCATCTACATATAAAACTAATGTGCAATTCTCTGCATTAGTTCCCGAGATACAGTCACCATAAAACTTTTGTCTCACACACACATACACACAGGCAGACAACCATTTTTTAAAGGTCAAATCATATTCTCGAACTCTCAAAACGTGTAAATCCACCGAAAACCGGAAGTCGAAAATTTTTACGAATACAATACTTTCTTCTATTGAATATAGAAGAAAGCAATAAAACTACATTCACTTTTGTCGCTAGAGAGATTAAAAAAAAAAATAAATAAAAATAAAACTAGAAAATAAGCTGCCATTGCATTGCTAAAAAAACTAGTATGATGTGGCCACGATATGACTTTCTTCTATATAATTTTACACAAAATTTATTCAATACAAATTGTTTATTAAATTATCAAATTATTTTCCATTATAAAGGTAGGCGATTTTTATCTGACAGAATTATATCACTAAAAGCCGAAAGAAAGTCATTTTTTTGTAGTTTTCAGAAGAAATGCAGTTTTTTTTTTCGTTCAAAGTAAAAATAAAATCGATAACTTTATTTTAAATGATCACAAACCATTCGTTTTAAAGGTATTGACGAGATCCTTCGAAAGATACCTATATTGAAAATTTACTCCTTCAGGGGGATGCGATGCCCCCACATGCACAATTTTTTTTCCCTAGTTAACTACTACTATTGTCAATAATTCATATTAATTTTACAATCACACGATTAAATTAACTCTCATTATGTACATTTATACGAAATTTTGTCCTATACTGCCATGTTAAAAATTTAGAAAAAATGCGATCACAGCGCCACCGGTTGATCGAATGATCCCCAAATCTAATCGGCACCCGTTTATGTTAGGGTCCAACTCAATACCAAATTTGGTTAAATTTCATTCATTGGTTCGTGAGATACAGCGTCCATAAAATTCGTGATACACACACACTGACAGACAGACAGACATTTTATGGAAACAGTCAAATTGTGTTCAGGACATCCCAAAACGTGTAAATCCATAGAAAACTGGAGTTCGAAAATTTTCACAAATCCAATACTTTCTCTATATATACACATACAGAAGAAAGTAAAAACATATATAGGTTTAACAACATTTTTCTTTAGGAATTTTAAACACGAAAGATTACGTGTAAAAATAAAAAAAAATGTGTGTATATATATGTCTATTTTCGTTTTCTAATATAAATTCTGTGCAAAAGAAATTTCAATTTAGACTTTAAATATCTTTCTTACAAACGTATACTGTAGCCAGCGTTGCCAAGTCTCCGATTTAGACGGGAGACTTCATACTCGAAATTTTCTATAGTCATTTTCGCTTTATCGAATCGTTAATAGGAAATATATCTATCAAAAAATATTGGTTGAAATCTGATTTAAAGAAAGGTTGGCAAATATTATCGTATGGTTGGCGTTAACTGTATTGAGTTTTTTCGCGGCGATTACATGCGTACCACAAATTTCGTGTTTGCAATGAATTTTAGAATGATTGTTTCGAGAAGCTTGTGACATGAATTAATGACGATTGTGTTTTTTAATGAACCAATCTATATAAACTTATTTTATTACTTTCTTCTATATATAAAAAGTATTGGATTCGTGAAAATTTTCGAACTCCAGTTTTCAATGTATTTACACGTTTTAGGATGATCTGAACACTATTTGACTGTTTTTAGAAAATGCCTGTCTGTCTGTGTGTGTGTATCAAAAATTTAGTGGGTGCTGTATCTCACGAACCAATGAACAAAATTGAACCAAACTTGGTATTGAGTTGGACCCTGACATAAAGGGGCTCTGATTAGATTTGGGGATTCATTGCTCAACAGGTGGCGCTGTGATCCCGTTTTTTCTAAATTTTAACACGGCAGTATAGGACTAAATTTCGTATAAATGTACATAATGAGAGTTATTTTTAATTTGTGGTTGTAAAATTAATATGAATTATTGATAATAGTTTGACTTTCTAATAGACTTTTTAATAGACTAGAGAAAAAAGTTTGTGTATGTAGGAGCATCGCTTTCCCCCCTGCGGGTGAAAATTTTCAATATAATTATTTTTCGAAAGATCTCGTCAATATCTTTAAAACGAATGGTTGAACCATAGATCTGTGATAATTTAAAACAAATTTATCGATTTTTTTTCATTTTTTAACGGAAAACAGACAGAAAAAAAAATATATATATATATATTCTGACATTGGCGAGTAATTGACTTCTTTTAGCACTGGACTTTAGTGATATAATTCTGCCTGATAGAAATCGTCTGCATTTATCATGGAAAATAATTTAATAATTTATTTGTATTACATGGAATTTGTGTAAAATTACACAGAAGAAAGTCTTGTGGTGGCTACACCGTACTAGTTTATTATGTAAAAGAAACAAAAAAAATTTAAATTGTCTTATTAAATGTGGGATATCTAGAAAGTTAAAATGCCGCCTTCCGCATTACCAAACTATTCATCGTCTGCCAGAGAACGAAAAGTATCCAAATAGCGCTATTTTAAAATGAGTTTTTCAAGAAAAATATATTTCGATTTATAGTTTATCGTCTGTCAAATTTAATCATCTGTAGATATTTTTTCAATTCTTCTTAGACTTCTACTTGCATTTCTGATTATGAATTTTTTATGCTGTTTGTTGTTGTTTCGATTGATTCTGTTTTGAGAATAATCAATGCATATTTCTTGTTAAATGAACACAATGTAAAAGGCTACATAAATAAATTTGGTGTCAATGTTCTTAAAAATCTAACTGTGCTATTACATTCGTTCTGAATCAATTTGGAAAAAGTGTTCGAGGACAATTTAAACGATAGCTTCCAAGCGGTTTAGACGAAAAAAGGAAATGGAAAACTGATCAAGTCACGTAAGTTTTAAATGTTTTTGCAATACATTTAGACAGAAGTTTTCTGAAAAATAGCTTCGTTTTGCATGATGGATAGTAGAAAGAAATTGAAAATCCTGTATTTTAAATTTTATGGTCAAGGATAAAAATTGACCCAGTAGAATAATTTTTGGGTTAATTAATCAAAATGATGCTAAATCTATCGATATCGACGAAATTTTAAAATTTGATAATAATCTACACATGAAATCGAATATTTCAAGGGGGAGACTTCTTATTACTTTGCATGCAAATTTATTTTGATGACCGAACAAGAAGAAAGAATAATGTATATACTGCGACGCAGTTACAAATCAATTTCAGATGGGGTAAATACAAATTAAAAAGGGACGTTAAAATTTCATTTTTAATTATTTTCCAGTGTGGTTGCCGATTCAATTGACTCCACTGAAAACTATCAAAAGTAAATTTTCTTTTCTTTACGAGCAAAAGTATAAAATCAGCAACAATTTGTGTTCGTAGTTTAGAATAAAATGAAAAATGTTACTCCTCTATTTTAGACATACTAATTTCGTCACAGTACGTAATGATAGATAAGGAACTTATAAGGATACTTACTATATAAGGAACACTGTATAAAAAGAAAATGTTCATTAAAAAGCTATTTTAATGCACAAAACAATCATTCTGATTAAATTTCACAGCTTTGCTTTTAATAAAAATCAACGTTTAATAAAAGTATTTATTTGAAGTTTTTAGTTTTTTCGTCCTACCTGTTTCTGAATTCGCAGCTATAACTTGTAAGAATATTTAAAGAACGAACTACTTTGTTGTCTATTCCAATCGTAATAGATAAATTAATCGTTATAGCTTGTAATGATCGAATGATATATTTAATATTGCTGACTTACAAGTAACTAATTGAACGTATTTTAATAGATATTATTTTATCATTTTAAATGCTTTATTTTCTAATATATGTGTTATATCATGTGTGTAAGTTTTAAAACGATTTTTTTGTTCGACTGTAATTTATACATATTTATAATATTTTCTCAAATTACAAGGTTTTTAAAATTTTTATAAATATGAAAAATTATTATAAAAATTATTATAAAAATATTATTATAAAATATTTTAAAAACCTTGTAAATTGCGATTTTGCTGTTTCCTTGTCTGATTGTTGGAAATTTTACATTCAGTCCACATTTTCTTAATTTTTCTACTGTTTACACAGCTAACATTCCTAAATTCCTATTGGCCACACTCCCCACCTTTCCCGTAATCCTATTGGTTGAACTAAATTCGACCCCTCTCCATATACGAGCACTTCTCCAGATTCAGAATTCTTTTTGCACTGAAGACGGTACGCTTAAGGCTACCGAAACAGCTGTATGCATCTCAAATATTTTTCTTTGGCGTTTCTGACGTAGTAGTTTATTCGGGTTTTAATAATTAAATTTATTATAATTTTGTAAACAGGACTTTTTACTTATAGATAACAAGAATTAAACAATTGTATTTGAGTGTAATATCCTAATCAGGGTGGAGAAACAACTGTTTAATACCCTATTAAATCTTTTGATCAGACCTTAAAAACAAGGCACAGTAGGACATTTTAATTGATTTTTATGAAATATTTTTATTGTAAATATGAAAATTTCATGGGTTTTTTTAATTATTGAAAACCAGTTAATGAAATTATACATGAAAATTAAAAAAAAAAAAAAATTAAATCAAGCCTATTTCTAGACTATTTACTCACAAAAATACAGGGTCAAACTTACTGATTTGTCTATAGTAAATAGTTAATAAATTGTAGTTAGTAATACGATGATCTGATAATTAAATAGTAAAATATTCATGGTAAAATAGTTCTGGAAAAATTTTTGAATAGTTAAGTAATTAACAATAATTAATGAACAGTGAATGACTTGCTGTTTCCTAATTTTATTACAATAGTAGATGACATTAATTTTATAAATTTTTGACATTTTTGACGAGCAGGTTTTTGACATGACGGATAAAACCGTGGTTAAAACCGTCAATTGTCAAAAAGCCAATAACCCTGATTGAAGGGTTCATCTGTAATCTATTTGTATAGTATTGAAATGCAGGGTAAGAAAAAGTCATGTGAGTAACACATCAGATTATTTTGACTGTGTCTGTGTTAAATAGGAAATTGTAAATTAAAAATTCGTTTGTTTACAAATTTAGTTTTGTGTGAATAGGGACGGACTGGAACCATTAAAAAACATTTCTTTATGCATAAATTTCTTCTTATGAAAAAATAGAAAGTCAAATGTCATCTATTATCATTGTAATCAAATAAATCTATTCGATAATAAACTTTGAATGTTACCTTTAATTTCTTTCTTAAATACTGTATTTTTGTGTGGTTTTCTGTTCTTGCAAGGAAAATATACGTATATGTACTAAGAGACTGAAAATAAATAAATAAATAAGCCACATTTGTATACTTTTTTTTTTAAATATCACCCATTTTATTATTTAAATGTAGGAAGGAAACAGATGAGGATTTTGTCGGATATCGAATATCTGAAGCTCTAATGCCAGATCGATACAGGTATCCGATATTAAGCAAAATTATTACCTACTTCAAATCATTGAATTGGCCATTTTTTAAAGAAAAAATAAAATTATTAAATTGTTGTTATTTTCCTTATTGCAAATATAACGGAAAATTCGTCATCGCGATCACTTTCGAATTGCTAAATCGATTTGAATCGAAGTTGGACCGTGGACATATCTTACAAATATCATGGACGAATTCGTTTACCGAGTTGATCTGTTATTTTGTTTCTAAATTGCCTACTTGAAAATTTTAAGTTCACGTAAAAAATGTATTTGGTTAATTTCATGCGTGAGGGGCTTGAAATTCATTCATTTGAATTTCATTTGAAGGCTTACTTGTCCACTTTTAAATGCTCAGTATTAATTTATTTTTTGGGTTGCTGATGTGAATGAATGTGTTGCTTATAAATAATACGAGGCTGTTAATTTAAGAAAAGTAATTTACGCATAATAAGGCAAAAATGTAGCGTGACCGACATGACAAAAAACAGACATGATTTCATTGACACATCTCCACCACTCAGTTGCTCCCAATTGAGATGCATTTGAAGTTCAGAAATTTTATTTGACACAAACACATGACTTTTATCTGATATGTCACTTAAAAAAAAGTTCTAAAATTTAAATGAATAAATCTATAAAAAGCAATATTTAGTAATGTAATAGACATAACAAGTGTAACAATTTAGAATTATCTTTTGCTTACTTATTTTTAAATTTAAATATTCCTTTTTAATTAATGATACAATTTTTTTTTGCATATATATAAAATATGTTACATTATTTAATATATTTGATATGCTTTCTATCAAGAAAAACTTAAAATTTTGGAGTTAAAATAAAAGTGTGAGAAAATGTCATTTTTGTTCACTTTTGCCTGAAATTAAACCCTTTCTTAATCGATTCGCTTAAAATTTCGTATATAGATAAATATCATAGAGTCTCAAATACAAAATAAATAAACTTGGCCCACCACTTTGTTCCATGACTTCGAATCGAAGTCCATGCCGATTCGAATCGAAGTGGCACAGCGGTCCTATTTTACAAGTGTTGTGGATGAGTTCGTTAACCAAGTTGCTCAGCCATTTTGCTGCCAACCGGCGATCCAAATCACCAAATGTGATTATCGTAGCAACTTGTAAACGAGTCCTCGCAATAATTGAGATTTGCTGAACCATTCCCAGCTCTAGTTAAATAATGGATTTATCTTACCAATATCTTGAACGACTTCGTTCATCAAGTTGATTCATCATTTTATTTCCAAGTGGCGGCTATTTAAATTTTACAAGTACACATTAAAATTGCATTTAAGAACGGATTTCCTTAAAATTTGATACATATGTACATATATAAATATATAACTTGTATCAGGGATTATTAAGTTAATCCGCCACCTTGTCTCAAAATAGCGATCACTTGAAAATTAAAAATTTACATAAAAACCTCGCATTTATGAATCGGGTTGCTTAAAACTCCCATATACGATGGGAGTTATATATATATATATGGGAGTTTTATATACCTTCTATCACTAAGTTTGTTAATAAACTTGATTGACCCTGTTCGATTAATCTGAACATCTCAACACAGCAATCACTCCCACTACCACCCAACTTTGAGTTTCGTATTTAGTTCGACCCCTGTGGCAGAAATTTATTATGCTTTCTGCGACAAGCTTCATCAACACCAAAATATTTCTGCAGGAATAGTTTGTGAAGTTAACATTTACGAATTCAAAATACATTATTTTTAAATAGTAAATAATATTTAGTATAACCAATGTATTTATATTTTAACTAGGCACAAATACATATATCTGCACTATTGCAAGAAAATACTCTTTTTTTTTTTTTTTTTTTTTTTTTTTTTAAGAAATGTGAAAGTAAATCTATTGCTCTTAATTGCTTCAGATTTTTTGTTCACATTAATATACAATATTGTTTATAAAATATTCAATGAATTCAAACCATAAAATGCAGTAACACATAAAAAATAATCTACAAAATTTTTTAAGGCATTTAAATCCTGAAATGTTTAAATTAAACAAATGTTACGGCTACTTTTAAAATTTCATTACTTTTTTTTATATTAAATATATATATTTAAACACACAAATGCACTTATTTCATAAGGTGCAAAACAAACAACATAAAATATAATACAGAAATCAAAAATAAAAGTAAAAATTAATATGGAATACTGAATATCATAATGAAATATAAATAATTTACAACATTTATAGTTTTTGAGATTATTAGAAAGATGCAAGATAACATTCTAATACACAAGATTCATTTTTTATATTATCCTATACAAAAAGCATAAAGATGTGTATTTGAAATCTAAAAAATATTATTTGACATTAAAGAATTCAGAATGTATAATTATACCATCATTTAAATACATAAAGTAAAGCAAAATACAAGATCTAAGTAACACAATTATAGACAAAGCATAGTCAAAATATTTTCAAAAAGATTGAGGCAAGTGAAATATTTAATTTTTAAGGAAATGTTGAAATTTGAAATGTAACAAATTTCATGGATAAAATCTATAATAGAAAATAATGATTACAGATGAATGAAATAAATAGAAATCAATTAAAAATAATATTTGATATTGATATCTATATGAATAAGCAAATAAAAATAAATAAATAAAAGCATTTGCTGTTTAATTAGTATTTATTCAAAACAATTACTATTAGATAAAATTCCTTTTGCTTACCAAAAAAAAAAAAAAAAAAAAAAAACCTTTGATTTGATTTTTATTCAAAGTAACTATTTAATTTGTAATATTTCAATTAAAAAAATAAACATTTTAAAAAAATTCAATTATTTAAAAAATGAAATGAACAAGCTGTAGAACTAATGATAAGAGTATTTTTGTAAAATAAATTCATAATTTTTTTAACGACTTCATATGCTTAAACAACAAAATTTAAAGCTAAGAATTTAAATCACAATTAAAATAATTAATGATTAGTAAAGAAAAAAATTAGAAAAATTACCAGTTTTATAACTTAAGATACCCATTAATATTTATTGCTAAGATCTTTCATTACATATAAAATGTTAAAAATCAAAGTATTTTTAAGATTAATTTCTTAATTTTCTATTTTTTCCAGCAAGGTAAGCATTCAGCTTCATTTTTTATTTTGCGTATAACTACAGACGTTACAAATTTCCCCATAGTCTTATTTCTGTATATATTTGTTAAATGTATTGCATAGTTTGAACCAAACATTAAAATTAATGCAGCTTTTAAAAATTTACTACTACGCACGTATGCACACATTAAAGAAAAAAAAATCACTAGATAAAACTAATTTGTCCTGCTTAAATCAGAAAATGTATGAAAATCGGTACAGCAGCAATCACTCACTTATTTAAAAAAAAAAAAAAAAAAAAAAAAAAAAAAAATTACTTAATGCAGCTATTTTGCTATGAATGAATCTGAAAATGCATGAAATATGAAATTCGGAAAAGGGTCGCAAAGCCACATTCTTTCGAAAAAACATCTTTTTGCAATACAATAAGTACACACGACACGAGCGGCAGGCACGGAGCGAAAATAAAGTTTCGAGACACGAAAATGAAGTTCCGATGTGAAGAGGTTACCAGTGAAAAGTGTCGATACACCGAATCATATCACCGCATCACGAATGCATGTCGTATCAAAGCTAGCCCAAGTGAGTTACATCCGCTTTATCTCCTCTCCTTATTCAGGATTGAGGCGGTCGTATCTGCAGAAACGAAAATTATTTCTGCAGAACAGTTTATAAACCATTCTTTGAGTTTCTTTCTTTCTTTCTCTCTCTCTCTTTTTTTTTATTAACACAATGTCAAAATTTATTTGACTTAAGTAAAATCTTTCTGCAAGAGCATTTCTGTTTCTGCGACATTGTCGCCGTGTCTCTGCCACGGGGAGTTCGACCAACCAAACGTCTCAACACCGCGAAACTTCTCAACTCAACTCCACCCAAAAGCCGCGTAACGAACCGGCTATGTGTTTTTGGTTCCAGAAAGCAATCACCGCACGGCAGCTTGCACGCTGCTTCTCGTATTAACCCGATCAGGTTATCGTATTTTTCGACACCTTATCAGTTTCTCATGGGTCGCTGAAGACCCGAGCAATGTTAGAACACGTAATTTTTAATGAAAAAAAAATTGATAAAATTCTTGAACACTCTTGAATACTTCTAATCTAAGGGCAGACAATGAATATTGCAAAAGAAATTTAAACAAATATTTTATTTTTCAACAGAAATACGCCCATTTCTATAAAATGCAGGCATTTACTAAAAATTTATAACTTTTGAATGTATTGAGATATTTGAAAAATTCAAATTGCATAATAAAGTTTAAGAATGGTATTTTTACGAAAAAAATCATGGGCATGATAGATATGTATTTCTTCTATTCGTGGATTCTGACTGATGAGGCATAAGAAAAATGGCTCGGGCCTCCAATGACCCACGATAACCGGATCGGGTTAATAACATGATTCACTTACATTATATTGTATTATGTTAATTATTCATTCGCCCTTTCTGTTCAATCCATGTTTAGAACTTTTGTAAAATTAATATAGGTTTGTGTTTGTGAGAAAATGAGTATTTATTTTATTCTACGCATTCTACACTTTACATCATGCCGAAGCCCCTTTTGTTTCAAAATGGCAGTCTCTTGAAATAACGCAGACACTTAAAAAATTATCACGATAACTTCCAAAGTGCTGAATCAATCCAAAACAAATCGGACAGTGTTTGTTGGACAACTTGATGCGCCATTTTGTTTCTAAGTGACGCTCTCTTAAAAATTTCAAAATCGCACCTTAAAAAACGTATTATAAATCTCCTTAAAATTCGATGTATGCATAGCTTACATGGGAAGTCTCAATCAAATTTATCAACTTGGTCTGTCATTGAAAAATAAAATACTTTTCAAATGGACGACAATTGGAAGATTTTTTTTCATTACGACAACTTTCTAAATACTGAACTCATTCGAAGCAAATTTGGACAGTAGAGTTATCTTAAAAATACATCTCATAAATTCGTTGGCCAGCTTGATCCGCCACCTTATTTCAATGAAAAATAGCAGATAGTTGAAATTTTCGAACTCAAAGAAATATAATCATTGTGAATTGATTTTATCGAAACTCACCCTGTATCCATAGTTCCTATCATATCATCAAACTGATTTAGTATTCAATACGCCATTGGTACAAATCTGCCGCGTAAAAATTTTAATCTTAAAAAAAAAAAAAAAAAAAAAAAAAACTAATTTGCATGAAATTTAATAGGTACATATCTCCTATCAGTGTCTCAACTATGCTTACTAATCAACTGGACTTTGTCATCTTACTTCAAAATTAGAGATTTGTAGAGATTCTCATTTCTTAATGTAGCACCTAATCTATTCAATTATGCAATGAATGCAGTTAAGTGAAAGATAACCTAACACTCATTATATATAAACTTAATTCATTTCTACTGCGTAAATCTATTGCAAAGTGGAGTACAGATCAAACATTTAGTCTGGCAGACTGCAGGGTGATATGACAATGCATTGAAGTTCCATCTAGGCGGTTGAAACAGGTCGGTAATAACATTAAATATAGGATTCAATAAATGGACCCTTCATTCATAATGTCTTAGCGACTTCAGAGAATATGAGCGTTTAAAGAGAAACGTTCTTTACAGGTTAAAAATAAGGAAATAGAAGTGTCTTGTGGCAATTTCGTTTATATATATATATATAATAAGTAAGAAGCTAAAAATAGAAAAAATATTCAACTTCTTATTTCTTAATAAATAAAGGTTTGAAACAAATACGTGGTTTGAAACATTTTACATTTATAACCTTATTGTTACATTTACAGTTTACATTTAGAACCTCAATTATATGCTTAACGCAAAAGAAGTGAGTATGTGTCCTAAATCTATTTTCCTCTCATCACAGAAAATGCATCGATTTGGAAAGTGTTTCGTTGTGTGTATCCCGTATCTTGGATGGCAGAGGCCCATTTTTATATGAATGATCTCTCAATAAATAAATAAAAGTTGAAAAAAGTCTACTGATTCTTCTGTATATTATATTTGCGTGATATATTTATTCAAGTAGCATGGGTCGAAAAGTGAAAGTTGAAATATAATCTTGCAGTTTTATATAAGCATTTTATATAAGCATATAATATTGTTGCTGAATGTATTATTTTTCTTTCATATGCATTCTTCTTGAAAGAATGTTTTTTTTTTGTCCCATTAAGTTGTATGGTTTTTGGAGAAAAGGGGAAAAAGTTCTTATTTTAAAAGTGAACACTGCGCACAATTTTCACTTAAAATTAAATAAAACCCTTTAAAGGTTATGTGAAAGTTAGGATCAGTTTCCTGAGGCATAAAACAGGCTTGGCTAAGTTGAACTGCAATGCATTTTTTGTAAAAAGAGAGCAAGAAGAAAAAATGGACCCCCCCCCCCCATTCCCCAATTTTACCCATTTTTGGTTGATTTTTTGTACATTATATGTAAGATTTTTTAAAAAAAATATTTAAGCAATTTAAACTTAATTTTTATTCACTTTGGCCATATATAAAACAGATAGATTATAAAAAATCTGGTGTGAAACAACCACACGACTTCCATTACCCACTATTATATGTATTATACGCAGTTTTTTGAGATAATATTATCAGAAGACATAGAATTGACCTAATGAAATAGACACCTAAAAATTTCCCGGTAAGTGAAAGTTAATACACGTGTAGTGTAAGCATATAAAACAGTTTACACTGCGATTTTTTTTTTTTTTTAAATGAAAAATAAAAACGCTTTTTTTTTTTTAAACACCAATTTCCGAGATTTGAAACTGATCTATCTGATTAGGATGACTATTAATTTTCCTGTAATAACCACGTAAAGCATGAGAAAGTATATCTAAAATGGATTTATGTAACAGTTTTCAAGAAAATCGTTAGAGCCGTTTTTGAGATACCGACTTTTACCAAAGCTTCGCATAATTAATTGTTGATCAGAAAACAATTTCATTCAAAAGGGTATTTAGCAGAGGGTTAATAGGGTAAGTTTGAAAAAAATTCATACAGCCGTTCCCCATAGCAGAAAATGCGAGACGCGAGACGTACGTCGCAGATTTTTTTTTCAATCTGCAGATTATTTTCAAAACAATATTGTGTAGAAATTTCAAGTCTCTCGACTTTGGTCGGAAATATTGCAATTTCCAATCTTTCTTCATCCACAGCATAAATGTCAATGTTCATTGTAAACATATTTATTAGTTTCTAGAACCTACAAAGAGGTAGAATTATTCAATATTTTTCACTTACGTAATTATTTTACCCTCAATTTCCTCCACCCCCCTTCTTCGCTAACGATCGGCGATTAGACATCTTGCGGAATCATTGTGATTTCCAATCTTTATTCATCCACAAAATAAATGTCAATATATATATATATATATATATATATATATATATATATATATATTATCTTATTTAATTAGATTCTTGAGCTTACAAAGAAGTAAAATTGTCCAATATCTCTCACTTTTTTTTTTCTGCTTCTCCCCCCCTTTTCCCCTCTCCCACTAATGAATATCAAACAATTGCTCCGCAGAAGTATTGAGATGTCTGATTTTTCTCCATCCACAACCTTTTCAATTTACTATATTAGATTCTAGAACCTATATAGAAGTAGTTTTGTTTTATACCGCTCAATCATATATTTATTTGTGATTCCCATCCACCCCCCTTCCCCAAGCTAGCAATCGGGGATCATGCAGGTAATCGTTTAAAGGATGGAAAGGATCGTTTACTTAGAAATGGCTGGAAATGTATTTCATTTTGTGTTCAGGCATGAGAATTTTCCGCGGATCCGCGATTTTCCGCTTTTTTGTGATTTTCGTTAGTTTCGCAACTTTTTATTTTGTTAAAATCAAGCTCCAATAACGATCAGTGTTCAAACGCTCCACGAAAAACTTTAGATTCTCAATCTTTTTCCATCCAAAATATAAATGTCAATATTCATTTTAAATGTGCTTTATCATATTTTATAACATATGAAAGAACAGAATTATTCAATATTTCTCACTCATGTAATTTTTTTGTCCTCCCCTCCCCCCCACCCCCACCCCCTTTTTCATCTCTAACCATCGCCAATCAAACATTCTGCGGGAAGCATTTTATTTTTGAATATTTATCCATCCACAATAAAAAATATCAATATTAATTTTAAACTTACTTTATGATATTCTAGAACCCATAAAGAAGAAGAATTGTGTTTAATATTTCTCACTCATGAACTACTTTTTAACCCCCCCCCTCCCCTCCCCCCTTTCCCACCACCAATCAATGTTATTAAATGTTGATTGCTAGCTAATGTTTTTTTTTTTTTTTTTTTTTTTTAAACACATGTTTTATTGTGCTGATGTGTTATTCTTTTAGTTTAATTTGTCACTTTTAAAATATTTTGTATAGTTTTTTCCTGTGAGCATTATATTTTCGTTTGAAATAAATTTTATGAACACATTTGTACAGTTTTCCCCGCACGCGTTATTTTTCATTTGAAATTAATTTTATGAACACGAGTGTGTTTCCTCTTTTTTTTAATTTTCTGCACTCTCATGCCTGTGTGTTAAAGGTTTTTCATATAAAAGTAAATTTAAGTGCACTATGTGATGTGCATATAATTTATAGACAAATATACAGGGACACCCAAAATTAAGCTAAACATTCTTTTCTATTGAATATAATAGACGGAAGTGCTTTGCTATATTTTACTATGTCTATGAACCATGCTCTGGAAGGATAATTATTTTTTTATTCCAACTGTAAACAAAGTATTTTTTTTTAGTTCTGTTTTAAATTCTAGTTTTTTGTATAATATCACATTTAGAGGTTCCCTGAATGTGAAAGTCTAATTTTTAGCAATTAATCTGTACTTATATTTGTTATCAGCATAATTTAAAAACAAATGATTACAGGAAATTCAAATTTGGTATTTGGATATTTGTATTAGGTTACCACTTGAAAAATTTGATTAAGATTGGCGAGTTTGGATGCAAATTAATAATAGCCTTGATTAAAAATAAATAAATAAATGTACTCTGTAGGCATTATAATTGAATGGGGGGATGTGTGAATGGCGAGTTCAGAATTATAAGTGAAATAAAACTGTCCCTTAACCTATTTTACATTATTTAAAAATAGATTAATCTTTATTACCTTATTGATCTCATGACTTAATCTGCAATCTATCTGTTCAGTATTGAAATGTAGGGTAAGAGAAAATTGTGCGAGTGGCACACTAGATTATTTTTTATTTAATGTGTTTATTGAAAAAACTGGTAATATAGTAGAAAGGATTAAACTGATTGATATTTATGTTTAATTAAAATTTATTATTATCATTATTATGCTTATATAATTAATTCATTTGAAAGAAATATTTTCTCTTTTTTTTCCATTTATTGTATTAGTTGGAATCCAATGGTAATGTAGTAGAAAGAGAGAGAGCTATAGTATACATGATGCCGAAACTGAAATGTTTAACCCTTTCCGGCACAGTGTTGCCGCTGCAGCAACACCTAATTTAAATTCTCAAATGCAAAAATTCATCCCAGAAGTTTTTTATAGTATTTTTCTTCTATAATATAGAGGTAAAACATAATTTTGTTTCTTCTACCTAATATCGTTCTTGAATTCTGGTAGCTGTTGATTTTAAATGAGTAGAATCACTCTGTGCTGGAAAGGGTTAAGAAATGCTGAGGTACAGCCATCTTTATAATCGTAGCTCTGGAATAATAGCAGCTTTTGTTTTCCGATAAATATCCAAATTGAAGTGCCCAGGAAATATGCTATGGTAGGCACTGATTGTAAAAGATTTTTTTTTAACCAGAAAAAAAAAAAAAAAAAAAAAAAAATCTGGAGTGACTCCACTCGACTTTCCGAACATTGAGTAATTAACAGTTTTGTAGATAAAGTAAAGAAAGAGGAGTTAAACAAACAAAAGAGAGAAAACCATAATAGAGTGTTTGAGTATTTTTCTCCATCTATTACATGATGTTTTATTTAACGCTACTGAGCTTTGAGCCCATAGATCATAATGATAAAGAATTTTTCGCTGTGTCCCTGTAAAAACCTATAAATGCTAGATTCACCAAAATGCTTATAGTTAGTGCAACAGTGATTTATAATACTCATATAAATTTTCAGCTCAATTCAATAAGGCGTTTAGATGCTATCGTACTTTTAAAAATTTAGTCCCATAGACCATAATGATAAAGAATTTTTCTTTGTGTCCCTGTAAAAAAACTATATGTGCTAGATTCTCCAAAATCTATACAGATTGAGTATTTGTGACCTATAATATGTGTATAAATTTTTTGCTCAATTGAATAAGGCGTTTAGATGCTATCGCACTTTTAAGATTTTGCTCCCATAGGTCATAATGATAAAGAATTTTTCTTTGTGTCCCTGTAAAAAAACTATAAGTGCTAGATTCACCAAAATCTATAGGGTTCGTACTATGGTGACTTACAATATGCGTACCAACTTTCAGGTTAATCGAACAAAGCGTTTAGACGCTAGCGTGTTCACTCACAGACATACATACACACATACACATACATACATCATCGTAAGAATAGTGAAAACGGACTCAGGGGACCTCAAAACGTATAGAAACATCAAAATCTCGAATTCGGATTTTTGACATGATTACAATACTTTCCTCACTATAGTGTTCGGAAAGTAAAAAGTGATTTAAATTTTTTGTAGATTTATTTAATTATAGTGATCAGCGAAGCCTGCTAGTATTAAGTAAATGCAAACTTCTGACAGAAATACACTTACTGAATCTCGCAAGCTTTTTTGATGTTATTTAAAATGCTGCAGATTATTTTCTAATGCCTAAATAGCTGTTGCAGATTGGCAGAAAAATTTCTGCTACTGGGCAGCCGTTTTGGAAGGAACGCAATTGCAGGACCTGAAATTCAGCTATTTATACAACAGGACGCCTATCCATTTTCCTGAATTAACCAACTATATCATTCGAAAGGACATTTAATAGACTGTTTATACAGAAATTTTGAAGAAAATCGTTAGAGCCGTTTTTCAGATACAGACTTGTGCCCCCACTTTTGGTTTCGGATGACCCACTTCTGGTTTATCCATTTTCACCAAAATTTGGAAAATTGATCTATACACCAGACCTGTTTCAATTCTAAAGTTTCGTAGTTCTATCTCTATTAGTTTCCGAAATATAATCGCCAGAATGTTCCCCACATACACACACACATAGACCCATTGCCAAAATCCACTTTTTTTTTTTGGACTCAGGAGACCTTAAAACATCGAGTGAAATCTCGATATAGATTTTTTGAGCCGAATACCATTACCTACAGTAGTAATGGAATTTTTGAGTTTTACTAAGTCTGACAAGTGCAAGATTGAGCAGTCTATTCAGACACACTTGCTTCTTTCTATATACCACAACTGAAAAGTAATTGGCATAAAGATCTTTACCCGATCCTTCGTCCTATCTAGCAAGTTCCTAATATAGATCATATCAGTGTTAGAAATTTGGGAAAATAATGAGTCACGAATAGCTTGCAGCTTAAAAAGTTAAGTGCCAAACATAAATATTTGCAACTTGTTTTCTAATCCTTATCTATAAGCAAATATTTAGGAATTTTTAAAGAATAAAATCCTGATTTGTAAAAACCTAAATTTCCACAAGTCATGTCAGTGAGTACAAAGAAAAGAGTATTTGAATTATTTGTTAAAGATATAAAATTATTGAACTGCAATAATACGAGACAGTTTGCATTAATAACAACACAAAAATAACAAGCAAAATAAGGTTTGGATATTTCAGTTTGAGCTCGGCTGCTGTGTGACCTGAGTTATTTTGGATTTCTTCTCTGATGTCTCAGTTATTCTCGAAGTCATCTTCCTGCGTAGGTATATTGTTTATCGATATCGACACAATGCAGCGCAAAACACAGTTCTTTATTCATTCAACAGTAAGGTGACCAAACGTCCTCGAATGATGAGGACAGTCCTCGAATTTCGACCTATTTACTCAGCAATTTGAAAATCATTTGAGGACAAATGCCCTCGAATTTACAAATTTATCCTCAAATGTCCTCAAATTAAAGCATAATTTAGCTCTGTCTTCAAATGGCCCTTCAATTTGAGGACGCTGCGACGATTTGCCCTCAAATTGGATTTCAAAAATTTGGTCGCCTTATTCAACAGCTTAGCGCTGCGCCGTTGCTGCGTTAAGCCTATAACTTGGGCGCCGAATCGAGTCGATGCAATTCATTGGATGAGGTTGCCGTTAAGCAGGTGGCTTTTTTCGTGTTTCGGTTTTCCTGTCGTCTGCAGATGGGAGTACTGAATTTCTCTGGGTCGAGAGTGTCCCAAAATTTTCGAAGTTAAAGTTGAGTTTTATTATTTTTTCTTTTCTCTCTTTCATTGTTTACGAGCGAAAATTTACGAAGTCGTGCTATACTTATGTGCGAAGCCCCGTAGCAGAAACACGGCGACATTGCCGCAGAACGGCATTGAGTTCTTCCAGAAAGGTTTTTCTTTTAGGAACAAAAAAATTTGAAAGAAAAAAAAATCAGTGCAGTAACTCGGCTAAAATTGTTCTGCAGTATAAGTTTCGTTTTTGTAGAAGCTGCTCGTTCTGCATAAAGATACAAAGGGGTTGCATTATTACAGCGGTACAACAACGACAGAAAAACATCGAACGCTGTATGCGTACGGAACAGCAGCAATATTCCCTCTACGCACATGATCTATGTCCGCGGTCCGCGCTTTGTCTTGCTTTGATGTGATTTCTCTTCTGTTTCAAACTATCCGCGCGGTCGGTCATTGAATTTGAAGGAAACGATATCGCGCGTGGTCCGATCCCTGTGGCAGAATTTGGGCAACACAGCGACATTGTCGCAGGAAAGAAATCGTCACTTGCAGATAGATTTGTCCATAAAAATGAAAGCTATTTCTAAATTTCAGTGGAAAATAGAAACTCGTGTCTTGTATTTAAGAATTCTTCAACAGTCTACTAATAATATGGATGTCTTTATAGGTACAAGTACATATTATGTGTCAATAAGAGAATATGTCAACATTGTTTTGCAGTAAAGGTTTGCACGAACAAGACTTTTCGCAGAAAGCAAAAAAAATTTCTGTTATAGGGGTGCAAAGTACGATTCTTTGAACGCAATTCGTGTTTCGAGGCTCCTAATTTCCAGCACTAGGTCGTAGACTATATTCTATAAGTAAAATGTCGCACTTACTAGACTATCTTCTTTGATATATTTCACTTATCTCCATTTTCAGCTTAATGTTATTGGTGTACTTTTCATCACATAGTTATAAATGGTTATTTTTAATAAATAAAGTTTTTAATTAAAATAGAAATTTAAAATTGAATTTAAAAAAATGCACATAAATATAAAATATTTTTTAATAATGAAAGGCATTGTACACATGTTCAGATTTGAAATATCAAATAATAATAATAAATGCAACAACCAATGTTTTAAGTTTGGTAGTTTTATAAAAATACTTATTATTATTTCGTAATATGTGTATATAAATATACATATACACACAGGGTGTTCCAAAAGTCCCACCTCCCCCTCCTAACTCGAAAATGAGTCTAAATTTTGAAAAATGACGAAACACGTATTTAATGAATTCGAGAGGGACCTCTTTTGGTGAAAAAAGTTTGGGCTAAGGGGTGCCAGGGAGGGCAACTTTAAAATTTCAAATGGGAAGGTATGTCTTGTGATACACCACTGGAAACGTTTCTTCAAGACAATGAATTTGGTATAAATAGTTTTGTCCTGCAGTGATTATGAAAGGGGATACATAAGTATAAAATCCAAATTTCAAAAGTCTAAAAACTCATGTATCTCCCTTAATAAACATCGTAGGGTAAAACTATTTATATCAAATTCATTGTCTAGAAGAGACGTTTCCAGGGATGTATCACAAGACATATATTCTTATTTGAAATTTTAAAGTTGCTCTCCCTAGTGCCCCCCCCCCCCCCCCCGGCCCAAACTTTTTCCGCCAAAAAAGGTCCTCTCTAATTCATGAAATACGTGTTTCACCATTTTTGAAAATTCCAACTCATTTTCAGTTAGGAGAGGGGGGGGGGGAAGGTGGGGGGGACTTGTCAAAACTATTTTTTTGTTAAATTTTCATAAAAATTCTTATGAAAATGAGGCATAATTAAGATATTTATTTATGACTTATTAATGTAATTTTTCTTTGCCTCAAGCAGCACAAAATTTAAAACGAAAGATTTTTTAAAACTCTAATGCTACAAAAACGTAGACACGAATAACAGATAATGAATTTCAAAATATTATTTTTAAAATGAAACAAAGCCTGATTAACGAAGCGTTCAATGCGATGGCTTATCAATGTCTGCGGTCTCTTTTCGTTTAAAAGTAAAAACTATTGTATAAAAAAATTGTATCATTATCAATAACTGAATCATGAGAAAATGATTAAAATCTAAGATCAAATAAATATTGTAAAGAAATAACTGCAGGATTCAAACTAAAGAAATGTGATAAGATAAATTGAAAAGGAAAAAAAAAACTGATATGGATATATAAATTTAGAATCAAAGCGTAAAATTAATTAAAAACTACACAATTACAACATCAAAGGAATGGTAAAGAGAATTATATTTGATTAAATTGCGATATTTATGAAAAGAAAAAAAAAATAGTTATTTTATAATCAAAATATTTAACAGAAGTTACGTTCAAGATTTTAGGGGATAATTTACAGTTTTTTTGTTAATGTTCGTTACTTTTTCGAATTGCAAAATGAGCGCAACACAATATATAATAGAGCTGTACTCGGTCCTATTTTGACTAGGCGAATACAGAGTAGCTATATTAGAATTTCATTAGTTATATGCATTATTGAAGAAAAATGCCGTAATGTTTATTAATAACTAAACTGAAAATTTATTAATAACAGTGTCATTATAATTAAACATTTGACAGCTTTCTGCAGTTAAAACGGGCGAGTGGATCGCCATCAAACTTGGTGTAGAGGCAATTGATAAGATACGCTGATCTATTTTAGGTATAGGGGCTGTTTATAGCAACAATTTAATCAGAACCAATATATGCAGTAATTTATAAATACTTAGTAAATAAAATTGTATTTTTTTAACGGACAAAAATAAAATATTTTAGAAAAACCTACACGCAAAACTTACTTACATTAACATATACCCCCCCCCCTTAAAATAAAGCTTCATGTCTCACACTTAAATGATTCTACCTCCCCTTAATACACTGATAGCGCCCTAATTAATTCTTTATTAATTTATTTTCTAAATATTTCAGTAATTAAAAATTCATTAACTTGTTCTCAATTCTCAAACTTATTTTATTTTATTTTCCGATGAAACAAGCTGTTACTTATTATACTGCGCAATTCTAACGAAATTTTAGTCTAGAACCTTCTATTTCTGCCTCCCGTGGACGTATAACTTCCTCTAAGCCAATCGAGTCAGTTGTTCGTCTGAAAGTTGGTGTTTCAACTCACTTTCGCGTAATGGTTGTAAGCTCTTTTTTGATTAAAGAACCATTTACGTCAACGACTGCATTTTAATTATTTAAATGTGTGGCTGTTCATTTTAGTATGATATATATATAAAGGAATGTAAGCTCCCTTTAAAACTGTTGGAAAAATTGATTAATAAATAAATAAAATACATTAAAAACATTAAGAATATATTTTAAGAATCAAAACCATCCATCTTTCTACACTTCTAGGATCTGAAGATTAATGAAGCCTATCATGCGTGAAATAAAATATTTTTTAAAATGTTCTCATTTCATCTATAAATTTCATGCACCTTCAATTAAGTCTTAGTTTTTAGAATATAAAAGTTTCTACACATTATCTGCGGGTGATAATTTCTTTTCTTAGAAAATTTTTAAAAATAGAGGTGTCTGTTATCACGAATTTTGGATATTTCGAATTACATATAAATGTAATTTAAAAACAGTTGAAAACAGTTTCGGAAAAAGTTTTACTCAGCATCTATTTCTGTTTGAAGAATAGAGTACCTACATCCGTACAATTTTTAAGCGTGTTAATAAATTAAAAAATATATGGAATTCCAAATTATTTAGAGAAATTCCGCCACCCTTCATTGAATTCTACAGACCTTCGTCAAACATTTTGAGTGGCAACCTTATGTTATCTTCAAAATCCCCACTTAGAACTTCCTGCAGTTCCTTGCTTTTAACTTATGCTATGAAAGGCATATACACAGATCCTATGCTGAAAACTTTATTTTTTCGTCGGATAGCCAAAAATCAACGTTTCGAGTGGATTCCCTTTTGGCATTTTTTATATTACGAAATGTCACTTCGTGCATTTCTTTCTTAAATATAAATATTTTTCTTATGGTTTTTTAAATAGGATCTTTCTATATGAATATGAAAGAGAAATATTTAAGCATTCGAATATCATAGTATTCTCCATAACAAATGAAAGACGAGTACAATCAACATAATAAAATTATTTGTTAAGGCGAAACGTTTTTCTTATTTATTTTATGAGCCTAGTCATTTGCTGAGATTTCTTAAAGAGAAATACCAATATAAAAATTGCGTATAGTCAATAATTTAACAATTATTTTTTATAAAATTGTTTTACTTCTTTCTTTTTTTTTTTTTTTTTTTTTTTTTTTTTTTTGAAAAATTAAAAATTAATTTCCAGGTTGATGAATTAAATTTCTAAATTGTTTTACTTTTTTTATTTTTTTTTTTTAAGTGGTTTTTATTACTCTTTATATTTTTAAACGTTAAATGGGTAAAAATCTAATTCAACCACACATATCATTAGGCATAAAATGATAAAAATGCACCAGAGAATTGGCGTTGAAAAATGAGTAAAAAACTTTGAATAAACACCATAAAATGCGAAAAACGAAAATAAGTAAGGAAAGTTAGATAAAATCATGAAATGCAAAAACAAACTCATTTTAGGGTGGTAGTTTTTATTTATTATTTAGGGAAAATAGTTCGGCATGAACTCTTTCGCCTTTAGTTTGTTTACGTTACATTTTGATTACATTTTAAAATTCAATTTTACTGTGTCTCGGCGGATAATTTTGGCACTTATAATGTGGAATCCATGTTTTTAAATGTAGGCATGCTTTTCATCAGAAATGCGTACTAGACATATTTATGTATAGAATTTCCTTTTTCATAATTAAATATGTCTTAAAATAGTTTTAAGCTCAACATCATTTATTAGAATATGTGTATAAAATGAAAGTTGCATCCTCATTAAACGATGAATTAATGCATGCAGGAAATATTAACGTTTATAACGTTTTTTTTTCTTCTCAGTAACGAGGAAGAAAAAAAAAAAAAAAAGATGCTGTGGTTTTTATGACTGTATTGTTTGAATTGGATATGGTTTTAGTGAGTATGACTTAGCTGAAATAATAAAAAAATGAAATAAATAATAATAAGATAAAAAGATGTAAAATGATTTGTGATTAACTGTTGTTCCGCATTTAGATCTTCTAAAATTTTTCAAAACATGGATTCATGTGTTGAATTCAAATCCCTTTTCATGCATGGATGTTTTAAGGGGGGGGGGGGGCGTGCTCCCCTTGAAGTCATAGGTGCTAAAGGCTCATTCTGCTTTAATGAACCTTTGTGTGCCGAAAAAGAATAAAAACCGCTTAAACCCAGAAAAGGAAATTTTAGGACTCTATAGAAAATTCGAAGTATTTTTAGAGAAATTTTCCTCTTTCGGCGACCTCTTTCCTCTCGGTAAACCCTTGAATTGTTCAGCCTTTATTTTCTGTATATTTTAAAATTTTACTTAACTTAAACTATTCACTGGCATGTCTGAATAACAGAGATGGGTGGAGCATTTCGAGTTTACTTGACTCGCCTGAAATGTAAATGAAAGTATTTTCTTCTACAGAAAGTTCTAAAATGGATTTCGCCCTATTTTCCCATACGAAAATAAGGCCCACATTTCTCCGAAACTGAGGAATTTCTCTATCCATAATATTCTAATGTTTTGCAGATAATCGCTCCAATTCAGAGAAGGTGCTTGAGCCTCGCAGATGTTTGAGCTTCAGAATACATTAAACTACTTCTCGAAAGGATCTTGTTTACTACAAACCCTATCCCAGGGCTGTGAAATGCAATGGATAGCTGGAATAACGTAGCCTTCATTAGCCTTTAAACATTTATTTAACTGGCATTCTCGATAGTTAATGGCACTGTAGTTTTCGCTCTCTTTCCATACTCAACTAAAATAACTTGCAAATAAATTTTAAATAGGTGACAAAAGTTATGTATCTGTAATTTTTACGAAACAACCTTTTCAGCATTTTACTTTTTTAAGAAAACTACGTTCGGCTTTTATTTTACTTTTGCTTTTTATTCATCCATTTTTATTTTTTGTATAAAATTATTTCGGAGTTTTAAAATTACAACATATTTAAAGAAAAAAAAATAATTCTAATATTATGTCAAACTATAAAAACATTGGAGTTTTTTCATAAATAAGGTAAAACAGAGGTTCGAAAAAGACTCAAAACTAATTCTATTTTTTTCTAACTTGCTGAATACTAAATCTGTAAATGATAGTTACAGAAGGTGCACAAATATTGTTTTAATGCAATTTTAAGACACATTTCTTGAAAAATAATAATATTCCTGTCTTTTATTCCTATCTTATCAAACGGTTTTCGTTGTTTTTGTGGTTTAATAAAGTCTAAAAAAAGGGAAAAAAAAATAATTTTAAATTTTACAAACACTTTCTCACCTACAAAAATAAGTTAAAACTGTGAGAGAGAATGTGCCATTTTAATGGCAAATAATTTAAAAATTTGATTTGCCTGTGAATAAGCCAGCGTGAAACATTTGGAAATTTTTAGTTTACGTTCTACATAAGCGAACAAACACTAAACTTGAAGCTTACTTTTGTCCACATAAAGTACACAGGACACAAAAAGGATTAAAAGTTATTATTGAAATATTTTTTCCTTTAAATTTTTAACTTTTAGTGTATTATAATTACACTTTTAATTCTTTTTAAAAGGATTTACGAATTGTGTTATAGTGAAAGTTTATTTTTAAAACTTTAATAATTCATCTAAAAATCCTGCAAAACTTTTAAATTTTCATTTAATTTTAGGATTTTGGGTCTTCTACGGGTCTTCAAAATTCTCTATTACGGGTTTGGGTGTGTTTAGGGTTGAAGAAAATAAATTTTGTCCGGTTCTTGGTTGTTTAACATTTATTTGTCGGTTCGGGTCGAGTCAAACCCGACCCGTACAGCCCTCTAGTGTAGTTTCGAATTATTTACGCCTGGAAGGGAAACAATTTGAAACGAGAAAGCGAAATAAAATAATAACAAGTCCTTCCGGCTTATTCGAAAGGGTAGGTTGATTTCTTTTTCCTTATCAAGTAGCCGTCATTTTGTTTCAAAACGGCGGCTACAAATTATTAACGAATTAGTAGAAATATTGATGTAGGCTACCTACATATGGAAGTTTAAGCAAATCGGTTCATAAATACCTTTTTATGTGAATTTAAAATTTCCAAGTGGCCGGCGCTTGGAAGCAAGATAGTGGGCCAAGTTGACAAATATATCAAATGCATTTGTGAGATAAGACTACTGTACAAATGCATTAATTCGGAATCTCATAAGTCATCATGTTAAAAAATTAATTGGTTGCCACTTGCATCAAAATGGCAGAGAAAGTTGCTCAGTGAACTAATTAATCTAAGATATTGTTGCAAATTTGAAAATAATTCAATTTTTTTTTGTAGAAATTCTTTCTAAAAAACTTAGTAAGTTGATTAAATGTTAATTTTCTGCATTTCCAATTTGTTTTAACGTTAAAATAGCCTAATTTTCCCTTAAAAACGCATTAAAAAGCTCCAATATGGCAGGTAATGGATTTGGCGCCAAATTTGGCGAGTTTTTCACTTGGCGACTTTTTTGGCGACTTTTGGCGAGAAAATCCATAGTTCATTAATAAACTTCATTGAGGCACTTATATAATCTATGTATACATCAAAATTCAAACAAATTCGGAATACGCTTTTTACAATTTGAATTTGAAATTTTCAAGTGGTCTCCACTTGAAAACAAAATGGTGGAGCAACTTGGTTAAGAAACTCATCCAAGATATTCATAATACAAGTTAAGACACTGTCCAAATTTGGCTTGATTTTGAGTATTATTTTGGAAGTTATCGTGATTTTAAATTTTCAAGTGGTAGCCTGATTTCAAGTGGCCCCGCTTAACTTAAGATATCCGCCACTTTATTAAAAATGGCGGATACGTTCATTAATAAACTTCATTGGGACACTTATATAGTCTATGTATACATCAAAATTTAAACAAATTCGGAATACGCTTTTTACAATTTGAATTTAAAAATATCAAGTGGTCTCCACTTGAAATCAAAATGGTAGAGCAACTTGGTTAAGAAACTCATCGAAGATATCCATAACACAAGTTAAGACGCTGTCCAAATTTGGTTCGATTTGGAGTATTATTTCGGAAGTTATCGTGGTTTTAAATTTTCAAGTGGTAGCCTGATTTCAAGTCTCCCCACTTAAGATATCCGCCACTTTATTAAAAATGGCGGATAAACTTCATTAATAAACTTCATTGAGACCCTTATGTGGCCTGTATTTACATCAAAATTCATGCAAATCTTGCATTAAATATGCTTTTTACAATGTCGGTTTGAAATTTTCAAGTGGCTGCCACTTGAAAACAAAAAGTCGGAGCAACTTGGTTAACGAACTCATCCAAGATATTTATAAGATCAGTTCACTGTCCAAGTTTGGTTCCATTTCGAGTATTATTTCGGGAGTTATCATGATGACAAAATTTTCATTATATATGTGTGTATATATATATATATATATATATATATAAACGAAGTGATTGCAATAGGTCGATTTCTAAAGAAATCAACCTAAAAAAACAGATTAATTTTGCTAACATAGTTTTGCTTTACAGAGTTCAACATAGTCATGACTTTGCTTTAGTTTAACTTAGCGGAAAACGGCGATTTCGATTTGAAGTAATATGTGAAGAACAAGACAGGACATGTTACTAAATAATATATCCATTAAACTATAATTTAACATCTGACTAGAGATACAATGTACAATTTACTTGTTTGAGAAATAGTTTCTTTTCCATATGAAAAGAGTTCTCTCCCCCCCCCCCCGCGATAAACATATACGTATGTTCATTGAGAGTTTTTCATTGAGATCGTATGTTTCTAATGAGAGAAACGTAATCTTGTGAAAATGTCCTAAAAATATCGCCCATAAATCGTACTGTATCCTTCTAAATAGGCTTCCGTTTATATATAGACCGAAAACTACAGCTGATTCCATGTGTTTCATCAATATTTACATTTGCGAGTTAAAGGAACCATCTGTTTTCTCGTTTTTCCTTTTTGTGCATAATTTTTAAACGTCTAAACATAAAATTTCGATAATTTAAAACAATTATTTACGTTTTGACTCATCTATCGAATACTTCATGTATTAATATTGAATGTATGGAAATTTCCTCGAATTATTTTATCATAATTACGGAAGGATAGAGACTATTGAGCCAATTTTCTCAATCTTTATCTATAAGAATACTTTTCTATCCTGTGTCTTCGAGAGTTCCGGAGAAAACCACTCCGAAACGGATGAGTGCTACATAAAATCTCCGAAAAGAAAAATGTATTTAATGCGTTTCAATTTGTATTCGGGACAAAGATTATCTTAGTGGTAAACATTTAAATACAAGTCGGACTGCTAAAATACAAAGTTGTACGAAATCTATTCTGAATGTTGCCTATAACATCATTCACCTTTTTTAGTTTTATGAAACAAGCAACGGAGTAACATTTCTGAAAGAAGGTGTACCTAAAGGCTGGATTTTATTTGCTTTAACGTTAATCCTTAGATTAAGTTCTGTAAAAGAATTCTCTGCTTCATTTCTCCTGCCACACACGCCCTCTCTCTATGCATATATTTAAAATATGAATCTGCCCTCCATCTTTTCCTTTCACTTTTTTTTTTTAATAACGTAGGGTTGTGAAGTACTGTTTTGCGGGTAAATTTTCGAAGACTAAGTTTCCACGTACCTATTACATGTTTTGTTTCCTCCCTTCAATATGAGACAGTAAAATTTTAGAGGAGCGTGTATGTCTGTGATTTTAACATAACTCTAAAACTGATATTAGCAAGAAGCCCGAGTTCGGTATTCTAAATCTCTGCGTCATACACAGTAAAAAATTTCAGCACTTTCCTGGGAAATTTCGGGCAGCTAATGTGCCCAATATTTACCAGTAATATTCCTTGATTATATCAGTCATCACCCAATATACAATCATTCAAAATAATACTACATTCCTAAAATCAGGAATATTTCACGGACAAAAACCTGTTCTTCTCAGGAACTTGCTCCGAACTTATAGAAACCAGGAACGTATCTGTTATATATAAGAGTAACGCTACGAAATTTTTTACAGTGTAGAGAGAGTATACTCGAAAATTTTTTACTGATAAAAATGTTAGTGTACAGGGACAACGTATTTAAATACGTTATGCGTAGGGGTGGAACTTCACCTTAGTACATTTTGACGTCTTCAGACTGCACTCAACATAATGATATTAACAAATACAGTAACCGCCGCTTAATAAAATCACTGGTTAATAAAATCAGTCGCTTAATCTGATCAAATAGCCAGGAACGGAATCAAATCAGTTTAAACTACTTTTAAAGCCGCCGCGTAATAAAATCAGAATCACCGGTTAATAAACTCAAAAATATCCTCAGCAGTCAAAAATATCATTTATGCACACTAAAATTTTTTTTTATTTACATTGTGATTTTTTTTTTTAATTCAAGATTTTATACTTGCCCCGCAATTAACATGTCCCGCAACTTATCTGCGTAACAATTGCAAGGAACGTATTTTTCAAAGCGCAGTAATAAAATACAAATTTGATTTGAAATTTTGTTTTTGTTGTCTAAGGCAATTTCTAGTTCTTATTTTGAAATTACTATAATTCATGAGGTTTAAACGGAAAGATTTTAAATCTGTAAGAACAGCGTGAACTTTTGGTAAAGTAATGATGATTTTTCTCTAAAGAAAGTGCACGGGAACTTACAATGCGTTTAATTTACTTATATCGAAGAAACAATTAGTTAATTATCTACCAAAAATTAATTAATATTGTTTACTAATTATATTATTCGTTACCTTTTGAAGTTTCTTTAGAAATTCAGGAAGTAATACCTTTTCCTTAAGAGCAGGAACGTTCGCCGGATATAAAAATCAGCCGCTTAATAAAATCACTTCGGCTCAGAACGAATGCGATTTTAATAAGCGGCGGGAACTGTACTTCTTAAAAGCGTATTTTATGCAGAATGGAGTACGGAATACATTCACCAGGCCTTTACCGGGCCTCACAATAGAATTCGGATAGATGAAAGGATGTGGCTAAAAATGATTTTCCGATTCAGGACAACTCGAAACGTGTATAGGTAACAAAAACTCGACTTCGAAAATTGGACCCTAAAACAATACTTTCTCTTTTTGCTAGATGGATCCATATGTAAGATGGATCGGAGAAAGTAACCATCTGAGAGAGAAGTATATTTCTTCTTTAACTTCATGTTGAATCTTTTTAGCGTTTACTGTTTAAACATGTGTGTCGGGGGTATATTTAGTGAACCTAATTAATGAGTGATGCTACTTATTTTATAAAATTTCGCCATCAGTTTACACCATCTTAATTTTGATTATGAAAATGATTTATTTTATTATTTTCCAGGTGAGTACCTGTTTGCTGATTTATTTAAAATAGAAATGTGTATGAAGATAAATTGTAACGAAAGGAAGAAAAAAGGAAGTAAGGATGCTTTTTAGATTTTTTTAATTTATTTAGTCTTAGATATTAATATTATATGCATTATTATTATTATTATTGATACATTCAAGTGCGAGTGTATTATTTAAATTTCTTGTGTTTGCCGAAACAATCAATATATATTTTTTGATGAAACCTTATACGAGCTTTTTACACTTTTGTTTAAGGAGAAGTGATCGGTTTTTCGAGAACTATCTTAATTATGTTTATTGAAAATTAAGGAAGTTCGGAAAAAAAAAAAAATAAATAATCTTCATTTTTCTGATACATATAAAATGTGTTCTAAAAAGGAATGAATTCCTTTTAATGGACTTTTCCATCTTTCATCATCACGAAATATTACATTCTGGTGGCGTAAATGGAGCCCATAAATGAATATAAACATTACATCGAATTTTGATCCATCCTGAATGTTTTGATGGAATTCTGTAAAAGAACATTTTTTGTAACTTCCGAAAACAATAAAATCAAGGAGTGCGTTTGTCTTATGTATTAAGTTTTGTACACTAGTGTTCAAAATTGAACGGCCCTCTTTACTCACCGTCGCCGGAATCCCGAGCCAATGTTATTCTATGGGAAATTTTCTTTACAAATAACTTATTAATACATATTTTTAAATTCTGTTTTCACTTTCAGAAAATTTCCAACTGTTAAATTGACGGACTTTTTTTTTTTTTTAAAAAAGGTTTTTTAATATTTTATTTTGAAACTGCAAAAGGAAAATTTTCATATATTGAAAATTCGTATTTTGCAGCTTCAAAGTAAAATATATATATATATATATATATAAAATAATCTTTCAAGAAAGGTCCGTCAGTTTAACAGTTTGAAATTTTCAGAATGTGAAAACATAATTTAAAAATATGTATTAATAAGTTCTTTGTAAAGAAAATTTCCCTTAGAATAACATTAGCTTCGGCTTCCGAGAGAAGTAGGCCCTTAAGAAACAACATGCTTTTCAATTTTCTTCTTTTGATTATAACTTTTAAACAACTAAACGTAAAATTTGGAAGACACGTTCGTTATCCTTTCATTAATTGAATTTTATATAATTTTGGCATAAGTAATGGTTTTTAAACTGATAATTATTCATTTTTTCTCAAAAATAAGCTTTGGTAAAAAACGAAACCTTTCAGCAATTTTGGAAAAGAAAACTGAATGAAAAGTGGTCATAAGGATGCATTACAGAGAGGTGAAGATGCACATACATGCAGGTGTTAGATTAAAACCGGATTTTTCCTCCTGTATTCACTTTTCTGTTTCTTCTTTTTTCTTCGCATGTGAATAATATTAAAAAAAATATACGTATATACAACATGAAAATTGGATAACACGATCATTATAAAATTAGTTATAGACATTTTTTTCAAAAAGTACGTAATAAAAGTGGAAAAAAAAAAAAAAAAAAAAAAAAAAAATCGTGATTTAGTTTGACATTTGACGGCATGTGCGTTATCATCTATCTGTAATGCAACCTTAACACCCTTTTTCATTATGTTTTCTTTTTTAAAATTGTTGAAATTTTTATTTTTTTCCAAAACTTAAATTTGAGAAAAATCGAATAATTATAAGTTTAAAAATTATTACTTTTCTAAAGTTATATAAAATTCGATTAATGATAGGATAACGAACATGCCATACACATTTTGTGTTTATTTGTTTAAAAATTATGCACAAAAGAAGAAAACAGGTTGTCGCTTTAATTTTGAACACCTATGTATTATGAAAATAAGTACAAATAACCTCAAAACCTTAAATATAATCTCTTTAAATTTTTATTCTATGGTCAACCTGTATTTCATAGCGTTTTACGGAGATTGGTCATTAATAGGATCGATGATCACTAGTTCTAACAAATCTGTACTTTCTGCTTTTTTTCTGCTCTATTTAAATAGTTTATATGTGTATTATTTATGTGTTTGTAAAATAGACCCAGCTGAGTTTAGCAAGGAAAAGAAAACCATGTCAAGAATTGCCTTATTTTCTACTTTTCCCGAAAAAATCTGTAGAACTGTGAATTTCAAACTAAATCTTCCCAACCTATCAGAGAAGCACAATATTTTACTCTATACACGACATATTAAGTCGATATGCATCTATGACGATGAACACTACCACCTTTCAGAAACCACCATTTCATGCTTGTGACATCTGACACACAGCAAGAGTATCGAGAATGCCTTGATTACGTGTGGTGATCATGTTATTAATAATATTCCATCGTTTTAAAATTATATTTAAAAAAAAAAAATGAAAAAAACTATTGTCGAGGAATTTTATGTTTTCCTTAAAGTTGCGGGCTCATGAGGAGTTTTTAATTTTTCATAAAAAATATTTTTTTCAGTGGAAGGGGAGGGGGGAGCGGAAATAATTCGACCTCTAAATTAAATAAGCGATATATAGAAAGCCTCTTATGGTCTTATGGAGAAATTTATTTGTTTAAGAATGTTCGTGTGTTTAAAAAAAAAAAAAAAAAAAAAAAAAAAAATCATAAAATTATTTTTTGCAATTCCTCTGAAATAATTGGATCTCCAAATTAAACACGCAGCATGTGGAAAAACTCTTATCAGTTTGTCACTCCTGGAAAAATATTTAAAAAATCTAGCTCCTGCTTTTGACGATAATTTTCTTAATTTTCACTCTATTCAAATGAACGTTTGATGAAAGTCGCCCAACATCTCTAGCTTTCATCAATGTAATTAAAATAATCTGATAGGATACGTAAGTTGATCTCGCACGACTTTCTCTTACTCAATACTATAAAGACAAATTGCAGATCAAGACGAAGATGAATAAAGTAAGATAATAAAATTCAATCTAGTTTAAAATAATCTAAAATAGGTATTGTAACAGTTTTATTTGACATGTAATTCTGTGTGAACAACCCCCCCCCCCCTCAAGCCCCCTCGTTTTAATTTCAATGCGTACATTTATTTAAAAATGGTAACTGCATATCAACTTGAAAATACCAGATTTGAATTTCCTGCAATTATCTGTTTTTAAATTACGCTGATGACAAATATACATAGAGATCAACCACTCAATGTTCGACATTTGTATTCAGGAGACCTGAAAACACGATATTATATAATAAATAAATAAAAATAAGTTGAAAATTTTATCTTCAAAAAATACTTTTTACAGTATGCGTATGAGAAATTTATTTTCCATCCCGCGTGAGCAGTGTTCATCGACATAATAAAATGCAGCGAAGCATTTCCTTGTTCAGTTACATTAAATAGAAAAGAACGTTTAGCTTCATTTTTGGAAGCCCTATGTATTGCCTATAAACATGACATTGTCTTATATGAAAAACACAACATAAAATGAAATACACTTCCAGCAGTTTCCAAGTGTAGCCACAATATATCTGAATACTTTGAACAGTCCTGTAAACAAATGATGAATAAGTTAGATACCACAATCTACACAAAATATGCTTTCAAGCATATAAAAAATATGTTCATTCTATTTTGTCTAAGGCAAGGGCAGCCTAATAGACGTTACGCTGTACTTGCGAGAAGTTTCGCCCATAGACGTAATGTATTTGAATTCTCTTGGATGTCCCTGTACACGATCCCTTTGCTTGATCTCAACGAAACGTTTGGTGTAGCATCACTGCAGGACGCAGATATAGGAGTTTTGAACTTCTTGCTACTATTTGTTCTTGAGATAGGCTGATAAGACACACACAGATCAACCACCAGAACGATGATTTTCAGATTCAGGGGACCTCAAAACATGTTAGTACAAGAACTGAATTTCGAAAATTTGGCCCAAAACAATATTTTTTCTGCCAAAGAGAAAGTAAAAAAATACTATACTCAGTAAATATATATATACATACTATAAATAATCCCAACTCAGCAAATTTAAATGTATACATTTAATGTTTATCTAATGTTTTGTCATTATAATCAAAAAATTAATTTCAGAAAAAGTAATTGTTTGTCTAAATATAATTTTTAAATTGCTGTTTGTGATAGTCTTACAAACAGCGTACAAATGTTGTAAATAGAAAGAGAACTCATGTGTCAGGTTACAAGCCTGTTGCTTTTATGATACACGGTAATCCCAAATATTTTTGTTTTTCTTCAATTTGTGGTTGGTCCTCTAAGTGTATTAGTGACTGAATCGTTATTGGAAAGTGTGAGCCTGAGTTATATTGTTCGTATGTCTGACGTTCAAAATCATTTCGTCCAGAATTTCCTTACAAAATAGAAGAAAAGTCATTACCCACTGTAAAGATCTAAAAAGAGTTCTAGAAAGACACTTTCCTTTATTGACACTCAACTTGTATTTCAAGTATTTCACTTGTATTTTCTTTCCAATAATTTAATGTAATTTTTGCAAGTCCGTAAAAATGGATGAAATCTTTTTTCGATGCACACCCTCCAAAAAGGATGTTTTTTAATTTACGGTCAACCTGTATCGGATACTGTTTTTGGTGATCATTCACATTATTGAAATATAAATTTCACAAGTCTGTAGCTAGTGTTTATTTTTTTTTTTTCTTTATGAATATAAAATTGCTAACAAAATATTTTTAAAAGTAGACTAAAAAAGGGGACGTAGATTGTAAGGAGCAGGTTTTGTTTATTATTAATACAATAACTTGATAAATTTTATACAAAACGAATAAAAACTGTATTGTAAACTGAGACGCATAAACTCCAGACAAAAAAAAAAAAAAAAAGATGGTGTTTATAACAGCATGAATTCTTCTTAAAATATGGGTTGGGCAAAAAAAAAAAAAATGTTTGTTAAAAAATTGTCAAAGAGTGAGAACTTTATTACTTTTCATAGAATTATATACGAATGACAAGAATAAAAACAGCTCTATTCTTTTGTTGCCAGTCATTTAAAAAAAAAAAAAAAAAAAAATCTGGAGTGACTCAACTCGACTTTCCGAACATTGAGTAATTAACAGTTTTGTAGATAAAGTAAAGAAAGAGGAGTTGTTAAACAAACAAAAGAGAGAAAACCATAATAGAGTGTTTGAGTATTTTTCTCCATATATGTTACACGATGTTTAGTTTTATTTAACTCTGCTGAACTTTGAGCCCTTAGATCATAATGATAAAGAATTTTTCGTTGTGTCCCTGTAAAAACCTATAAATGCTAGATTCACGAAAATGCTTATATAGTGAAACAGTGATTTATAATATTCGTATAAATTTTCAGCTCAATTGAATAAGGCGTTTAGATGCTATCGCACTTTTAAAAATTGGGTCCCATAGGCCATAATGATAAATAATCTTTCTTTGTGCCCCTGTAAAAAAAACTGTGAGTGCTAAATTCACCAAAATCTATACAGTTGGTGCAAGTATGACCTTTAACATGTGAACAAATTTTTTTTCTCAGATTAATAAGGCGTTTAGACGCTATCGCACTTTTAAAAATTTGGCCCCATTGGCCATAATGATAAAGAATTGTTCTTTGTGCCCCTGTAAAAAAAACTGTGAGTGCTAAATTCACCAAAATGTATACAGTTCGTGCAACTGTGACCTATAATATGTGTACAAATTTTTCGCTCAGATTAATAAAGCATTTAGACGCTATCGCACTTTTAAAAATTTTGCCCCATAGGCCATAATGATAAAGAATTTTTCCTGGTGTCCCTGTAAAAAAAACTATAAGTGCTAGATTTACCAAAATCTATAGGGTTCGTACTAGGGTGACTTACAATATACGTACCAACTTTCAGCTTATTCGAACAATGCGTTTAGACGCTAGCGTGTTCACTCACATACATACACACACACATACATACATCATCGTAAAAATAATGAAAACGGACTCATGGGACCTCGAAACTTATAGAAACATTAAAATCTCAAATTCGGATTTTTTACATGATTACAATACTTTCCCCACTATAGTGTTCGGAAAGTAAAAATGAACATACATATTTGAGAATACTCAATAACTTTTATTGTACATTATAATTTTTGAAGTATTTAAAACCTGTTTTCAACCTGCTCTCGTATCATTTAATTTTTTTTTTTTCGTTTAATGCTTAATAATTTTCAACCAAATAATACACGCGAAAAGATAAATTTAAAACAGCGTTGAACTAAATTGCCTTTTTAAAGAAAATAAAATTATAAGTTTAGAGTAAGTAAAATAGAAATAGGAAAAAAAAAAAAAAAAGAAAAAAAAAGATCAAGAAATTTTAAGACAGTTAGTTTAAACTTTTGGTGAGCGGTGAGAAGTGCATAATTAATCGGAGAAACTCTTGCTGGGAGAGTGGAAATTTCGTTATCTTAGGAGCAAAGAAAAACAAGCTGTTGGAGAAAAGCCATTTCTTAACGAAGCCATTTTTATCCATTTCAGGACAGCTGTAAAAATTTTTAGGAAAACTTTAATTTATTCTGACGCGCCGATACGGTACAGGCGATCAGCTTTTAGAAAAATAAATTTCGGAGAAGGAACTCGTGCCAATATTTCTTTAATAATTTTGTTTTCAGTAACTTGTGTAGATTGTAGTACTTTTTCCCTTCTTTTATAATCTCGAACAAGATATTATTTCGAATAAATTGTTAACAAAATAATCTTAAACTAAACAAAAATGATGCAAAGATTTTAATTTTTTTCCATTTAATAAAATAATAGTTAAATAATAATATAATAATGATAACAATAAAAACAGTTGAATATGTAAAGACTTGATCATCGAGGTATAAGATTATCAATTTTTTATTAATCTGAGGCATGTGAAAATACTTTTCTTTTAACATACACAAATAAATTAATAACAGACTCCAAATTGACATTTTTTTTTAGTTGGTCTTTTTTCTTGCGATATGTGAAACCATTGTCGAACACATTTTCACTGAAAAGAGAGAAAAAAAAAAAAAAAAAAATGGAATCGACTCCAAAAAACAACTGTCATTCTAACATCTAAAAATAAAATGAAATTGTAAATTGCGCTTAAAAGTATGAAATAAATTCCTTCTCCAAACTACAATTAATCATATCATAAGTTGGTGCAAAATTAAAGATGGAGCAAATTTTTGATTATGAGTATGCCTCCCGCCCCCCTTGCTGTTTTTAATTAATACTTTCTAAACTAGTATGTTGTGGCCACCACAAGACTTTCTTCTATATTTTCCTATATACATATTCAATCAGTAACAATATTAAAAAAAAAAAAAAAAAAAAAATTACGATTTTTTTCTAATTTTTTTTTTGTTAAAAGTAATACATATTCAACCAGTAACAATATTTAAAAAAAAAAAATCGATAACTTTGTTTTAAATTATCACAGATTTATAGTTCAACCATTCGTTTTAAAGCTATTGACGAGATCTTTCGAAAGATACCCATCTTGAAACTTTACCTCCCCGGGGGGTACTTCCCCCCCCTAGGGGGGGAACCGGTGCCCCCACATGCACAAAATTTTTTTCGTAGTTAACTACTACTATTATCAATAATTGATATTAATTTTACAATCACAAGCTTAAAATAACGCTCATTATGTACATTTATACGAAATTTTGTCCTATATTGCCATGTTAAAAATTTAGAAAAAATGCGATCACAGCGCCACCTGTTGAGCTATTGATCCCTAAATGTAATCAGGACCAGTTTATGTCGGGGACCAACTGAATACCTAGTTTGGTTAAGTTTCTTTAAAAAAAAAAAAATACGATTTTTTCTGTTTTTTTTTTTTGTTAAAAGTAAAAAAATCGATAACTTTGTTTCAAATTGTCACAGATTTATAGTTCAACCATTCGTTTTAAAGGTATTGACGAGATCTTTCGAAAGATACCCATCTTGAAAATTTACCCCCCCCGGGGGGGTAATTCCCCCCCAGGGGGGGAACCGGTGCCCCCACATGCACAAAATTTTTTTCGTAGTTAACTACTACTATTATCAATAATTCATATTAATTTTACAATCACAAGTTTAAAATAACGCTCATTATGTACATTTATACGAAATTTTGTCCTATGCTGCCATGTTAAAAGTTTACATAAAATGCGATGACAGCGCCATCTGCCGGGCGATTGATCCCAAAATCTAATCAGACCCTTTCCATGTCAGGGTCCAACTATACACCAAGTTTGGTTCAATTTCATTCATCGGTTCGTGAGATACGGTGTGACATACGAAATTTTGCGATCACAGCGCCACCTGCTGGACGATTGATCCCCAAATCTAATCAGCCATGCCCCGTCAGGTTCCAACTATATACCAAGTTTGGTTGAATTTCATTCATTAGTTCGTGAGATACGGTGAAAAATACGAAAATTTGTCCTATACTGCCATGTTAAAAATTTACATAAAATGCGATCACAGCGCCACCTGATGGGCTATTGATCCCAAAATCTAATCAGCACAATGCCCCGCCAGGGTCCAACTATATACCAAGTTTGGTTGAATTTCATTCATTGGTTCGTGAGATACGGTGAAAACACTAAACCACAGACAGACAGACAGACAGACATTTTTTAAAAACTATCAATTCGTGTTCAGGACATCCCAAAACGTGTAGATCCGTCAAAAAACGGAGGTCGAAAATTTTCGCGAATCCAATACTTTCTCTATATTACATATAGAAGAAAGTAAAAAGTTGAAAAGTTTTTTCGACATCGGTTCGTGTGTTTGGCTATCTGTAACCGTCTGTGCTCTAATTTTCATAAGTATTTTTAAAATGTCTTAAAAAAAAAAAAGTCAAGAATCAGGTTTAACGCCCTTAATTTATAAATCCGATAATTATTTTTGTATGAGTAATAGAAAAGCCCACTAGTAAATTTACATATTTTAATTAGTATTATTATTAAAAATGTGGAAAAAGTTTTTTTTTTTTTTTTTTTGAAAGAATGTGTAGAAAAAGTGTGCTTCCAAACTGCTCAGGCATGTTTCTTTTTAAGCTCGTTATAAATATTGGATAGAATTCGAAGCATTGATTTTTAAAAGAAGAAAGCGTACACATTTTTCTGCAACCCTCGTTGAATAGGAACTTTGAGATTTCAGCCAATCACAAAAATTGGCTTGTTGAAGAAGTATTTCGAAAGAAAGAAAGATTTTAATCTGATTCCGAATACTTCGAAAAGAATTTGAAACAACTCACCGTTCGATACAAAGAATGTATAATACTTTTTTTTTTTTTTTTTTTTTTTTTTTTTTTACCCCTTCAAATAAGCTATACTGAAATGAATACTTGATATACTGCTGGTACTTGCGTTATTCTTTGTTTTTTGTATTACTTCCTGTAAATGATAATCTTATGCATCATTATTTAGTATTACATACACTCATTAAAATATTATTTGAAAACTAAAAAGTTTCATGAAAGACATATTTAATTCTGAATGTGTGCATACGTACAAACATAAATTTTATTTTATTTTTTAAATTAAAAATAACAAATGACACGTGTTTAATTACTTCTTTTTTAGAGATATTGTTTAATAAATTTTAATGTTGATATTTAGGCAGGCTGCAATTTCGTCCAAAAAAAAAAAAAAAAAAAAACTGTAGACTTCGTATTTTGATTTATATTTCATTCAAGGAACAACGTGAAGTTTTAAAGAGATGGGGGATGTTAGGCATATATATATACAAGGGGAGGCTGAAAGGTCCTGCCTTTGGCCAAAAAGAAAAGAGACGGCGTCATGAAATTATTCATTCAAAAATACACTTTTTACAGTATTGTTCTGACATTCGTAGACTATTATAAAAAAAAAAAAATGCATTTGGTTGTTCCTGAAACCAGCTTTCAGCAGCTTCATGTCCATGAAACGTTGCCCCTTCGACTGTTAATTTCAAAATGACCAGAAGGGTCATGTGAATAGTGAGGATGGTGGACCATTTGGAAACCCAGGATGTCCAATTTAGCTCGAAGTGAGCGCTGGTGCATTGTCCTGCAAATATAGGATTCCTCTGGTCAACTTCACCCGGTATTTCTTCTTAATTGCTTCTTTTAGTTGGTCAAGAAGTTTAGCACAATACTCAGGGCCCGATTAAGCTTTGAAGCTATAGGGGAAGCTCAGTATCATTTCGGGGCCCTCTTTCATTTCAGAAAATATTGTTTTATTGTTACATATTGTAATATAAAAATGCTATAGACCAAAAATTAGTGTGTGTTTATAGCTTTTTTTTTCATTAATTAATAAGAACATTTCTTATTAATTAATAAGAACATTCAGGTTTTTGAGCTTAAATAATAGAGTTTTCCCGAAATAGTGAGTATTTTATCTTGCTTTAGGCGAATTTTCTCAGAAAAATTCAATCTTAGTATGAAAAAATAAAACAGAAAATTCAAGACCCTGTTTTTAGTTATTATGGGGCCCCCTCTTAAATTTTAGAGGGGAAGTTTGTGCTTCCCAAGCCTTTTGGGTGATCAGGACCTGACAATACTCTCCAGTTATACTGAAGCCCTCAGATAAGAAATTCGCCAGCAGACTTCCATATTTGTTCCGGAAAACGGTCGCCATGACGGCCGTGAGAAACACCTGTGGCATCATTCTTTTAATTGCTGATTTGTTTCGGAATCATAAATGTGGAACTATGTTTCGTCTTCTGACACGAAACTAGACAGAAGGTCACGACACTCTTAACAATGGGCGAAATTGGTTTTGAATGTTTGAACTCTTTTCTTCTTCTGATCAATGTTCAAACATTTCGACATAAATAAAAGAATGCTGTAAAAATCAGAATGACTTGATATTTGTGCAGTTACATATCAAGACATTTAGCTTTCATTTGTTACCAAATTTATTTTTCCATTTCAGCTCGAAAGGGTGCAAAGTCAGAAACTTTTTAACCTCTCCTCGTGTATTGTAAATTGCTATCTTTAGAGTTATGAAAGTTTGTAAAGATGTGCATTAAAATATAATATTAAGAACATTAAATGTTTTCGAAAACTATTTAAATTTAATCAAATAATAATTTCTTTGTGGTAGTTTTCTACTGATGAGAAAACTAGGTTCTATTTATGAAAATTTGTGAAAAAAAAAAAAAAAAAAATCTCGTATTTAGATTTATACTCAACTTCAGAAAATTTCTTATTCTCTGTTAACCCTTACTTCACCGGTGACAAAATATGGCAGAAATTCGGATTACACGGAATTTGATCGAACGATTTTAATAAAAACTTAAGGTTTTTTTTCAGAACACAAATCCATCCGACTTATCTTCATCTTTAGAAATTTTTACTCCATCAGTTGTAAAATATAGCAGTAATTTTGTTTACATGGAAAAAGTTCGAACAATTTTAATAAAAACTTAAAGTTAAGGGTTTTTCAGAAGACAATCTCATTTAATTTACATTCACTTCATTTTTCCAGAAATAGGTGTAACGATTTTGGTAAAAACTTTGGGATAAAGGTTTTTTTTATATGATAAATCTATCTGACTTATCTTCAGGAAAATTAGATTTTACCGTTAACTTTCACTCCGTCAGACTCGTAAACATGTCAGAAACGTCCTAAACATGTCAAAAACTGGGTTTCTTGGAAAGGTATTGAACGATTCTGATAGAAACTTAAGGTTGATTATTTTGAAATGAGAAACCCATCTGACTTATCCTAATCATCAAGAAAATCAGCGTTCACGGCTTGTTAACCCTCATTCTGAACTAGCAAAATAGGGCAAACTTTTTTTCTGAAATTGCTCGAACATTTTTGTTAGACATTTAAGATTTCGAGTTTCTTGAGATAACAATTCAATCTGAATTATTCTCTTCTTTAGGAAAGGTAGTGTTCTTCAAAGTTAACCCGTGCAAACTATGACAGGAACTTGGTTTTATCGGAAAAGGATCTATTGATTTTGTTAAAAACATTAGGTTTAAGGTTTTTTACATGTCACAAACTTATCTAATATATTCTCATCTTCATAAAAATTGGTGTTCACTATTAATCCTGACACCTTTCCCCCTCCAAATTGTGGAAGAGACTTCATTTTTTCGGAAATTGTTCTAATGATTTTGATAAAAACATTAGGTTTAAGGTTTTTTACATGTCACAAACTTATCTAATATATTCTCATCTTCATAAAAATTGGTGTTCACTATTAATCCTGACACCATCCCCCCTCCAAATTGTGGAAGAGACTTCATTTTTTCGGAAATTGATCTAATGATTTTGATAAAAACATTAGGTTTAAGGTTTTTTACATGTCACAAACTTATCTAATATATTCTCATCTTCATAAAAATTGGTGTTCACTATTAATCCTGACACCATCCCCCCTCCAAATTGTGGAAGAGACTTCATTTTTTCGGAAATTGTTCTAATGATTTTGATAAAAACATTAGGTTTAAGGTTTTTTACATGTCACAAACTTATCTAATATATTCTCATCTTCATAAAAATTGGTGTTCACTATTAATCCTGACACCATCCCCCCTCCAAATTGTGGAAGAGACTTCATTTTTTCGGAAATTGATCTAATGATTTTGATAAAAAAAAAAAAAAAAAAAAGGGGTAAAGTTTTTTTTGAGGCGCGAGTACAAAAATCTGTTTGCCTGCATCAAATCTAGCGATACATTTTTAATTCACTTCTGATGGTAAATTTTCAGTCCTATATTATCAGAGGTAGATTTTAGGATAAAAACTTATTTTCTTGTATCAAATCGTGCTGTTATTTTTTAAACTAATTCCACGGAATCGGAAATTTATGGAATGAAATCGTCTTCTTATTCCTTCCTGTTCTTATTATTTTTTACATTGATAGATTGTAATCACTTTTTTTTTTTTTTTTTAAATTATTTGAATTTTACAGACCATTTTTTTTTTTTTTTTTTTTTTTTTTTTTTTTTTTTTAATTTTACACTTTATGTTCATGTAATACTTTTGATTCATTTTCAGATTTCTTCGTCTTTCGTTGACGATTTAATTAAACTGATTGATTTAAGTGCAATTTTATTTTACATTTGATTCTAAATTTTAGTTTTTAAATTACTTATATACAGATGACTTTAAATTTGTACTACATTAGAAAAAACTATATATACTTTCATTATATACTTTCACTATATACATATATATATACATTATACATATATACTTTCACTATATATACTTTCTATAATATTTACAACTTAGTATGCTAATAAGTATAATGCATTAAAATTTATGAATACACATTATTTATCATAGTTCATATATATGCATACATGTAGAGCTTTAATTTTGCAGCTATTTGCGTTTAGTAATCTTAATTCGAATTCGCCCTCCCTTTCTATTGGCATTTTCCGTGCGTAGATCAATTACAACAGTTGGTATGCACCATAAGTGGTCCATAGAGCCAAAGTCCACTCAAAAAAAAAAAAAAAAAAAAAAAAAAATGTTGGTAACGTAAGTTTCCGACAAAGGTTCGTGCCTATATTTGTATAAAATGTTACGAGATTTCTTGCAGTTGTCATTGGGATTAATATATTATTATTGTAGATAATAATAATTATATCATTAATCAGTAATTTATGATGTAATTATAATCTATGTGTTTTCGAAATATCTGCTGCAGTATTGTAATTAGAGCCCATCAACGGTATTTCATTAAACATATTATTCTTGAAGTTTTAATTTGATGAGTGGGAAGTTAAATCTCTATATGTCTGTTATGTCTATAACTGCCCTTTGAATTATCAAGTCCTCTGGCGGATTTTGTGTACGAGCCGAGTCAGTCGGGATTAGAACCGTTGAAAAGCGTGACTCGTATTCGAAATGCATCCCAACGCACACGATGAGCGTCATTCTTGGCTCTTATCCCTTCGTTAAATATTAACTCAACTGCAACAGTGGTCCGTCTTTATTCCCCTCATATTTCAACGAACATTACTAATGCCCACTACACATAAGAGAGAAACAAAAGAGATGGGGGAAGAACAATCGTTGACTAATTATTTTAAGTAGTCTGAAAGTTTCTCAATTATTTTAAAACATTGTTATTGGATTTGAAGTGTATTGAAATAAATATCTGATATTGGAGCAGTTTGATACGTTTACTATTAGCACACAAGCATCACCACAAACACCGGGCAAGGAAATACCTTTTAAAATGCCTAGAGGATGATGATTACATTTTAAATGATTATTTATTTCACTTAAAATGTCGCAATATTGAATAGAAAAAGAAATCCGCTACCGTTTTTTTTTTTTCCCCCTCGAAATAACAAATATCGCGGAGGGGTTGAAATATATATTTAACCCGATCAAGTTATCGTGGGTCGTTGGAGACCCGAGCCATTTTTCTTTTGTCTCAAACCTAAGAATCCATATATAGAAGAAATACCTATCCATCGTGTCCATGATTTTTTCCGTACAAATACCATTTTTAAATTTTATTATGCAATCTGAATTTTTCAAATATCTCAATTTGTTCAAAAGTTATGAATAGAAGACCCATGATAAACTGACAAGGTGCCGAAAAAAGCGATAACCTGATCGGGTTAAAAAAAACATTATTTTCCAAGATGAAAAATCTCTCTTGAGTTTTATTTAGTTTACATGACTTGGAGATTTTGACCCGAGAAACATTTTCATATTTCAGAAAGGAAACACACGCCAGGATGTGCGAAAATATTTTCTCGGCAAAATGAATGCTTTAAAAACTTGTATGTACAGGCTTTGACAGAACGAAATTTTCTTTAATTTATAAGAAATGCTCGGTATTTTCTCGAAAACATTAAAATATTTGAGTTTTATCCTAATAAATCCGAAACTGAAACTACGGAGAAAAGAGAGAACTTTTAGTTGTGCTCACTGTAACCAGTTTCAGAGCTTTCTTAATTTCGTGCATAGTTTTCGTAATATATAATGAGGCATTTCCAGTAAGAAGTTTTACATTGCATTAATACTTTATAACGAAAATGTTATAAGTATAAAATTAGTATACGAAGTGTCATGACACTTTATCCTTCTGTTAAGATATATTTTTATAAGAATAATAGAAACTAGTATTATTATATAGTATAGTTGTAGTACAGTTATTCAGTAGAAAACGATATTTTGTTTACCAATAACCTGGTTTCGAAGTAAGTGTTGTGGAACCGAAACTGAGGAGTGAGAAGTTGAATTTAATGAATTATTGAGAATGAACTAGATTGTAAACCGTTTAATTGGAAAGCCGTTCTGTGAAAAGAAATGTTTTAAATAGAATAGATGCCATCGATATTTCTTCCACTCTATGAAACTGCATGCATAATTCTACATGGCTTCCAAGAGGAAAGTCGAAAAAAAAATGTTAATACTTTATAGAAACATATAACGTAGCTATTTACATAATGTGGTAAATACTGGGTTGTCAATAGCCGTATGAATGACTGCTTTACAGAAATTTCTATAGGCCAAAAGTTTGACGGCGGCAGGACACTTTGAAGGAGGAGAAAATTTCGCCTCTTTTGCCACCACTTTTTTTTTTTTTTTTTCTTAAAGTATTTCTTGATTGTATTTTTAAAGTAATAGGTAGTGATTAAACAGTATAGAAATTTATACAATAATTGTAACCCACCTTCCCTTCCATTTGCACTGTTTAATAGGAAGCAATCGATTTCTAATCATTATGTATAAGATCAACCTATTAAATATTGAGATATAATTTTGTACGTCGTCCACGTTTTTACGCTTTATTCATTGTCGACGCTACACGTACAGTATTTACCCTGTATAACACACAGTATATCTTTTTTTTTCCCTCTCTCCTGGTGGTCTTGCAAATTTATTAACTCCGAGTACATCCTTTATTTAACAAACATCTTGTTTTTAAGCCTATTAATATCTTGTTAATATAATTGCGTGGAATGTAGTGTACCGTCGTAAAAATGGACTTCAATCAAATCTTTTTCTTGGAACATTCTATACGAAATTCTTTTGTGCGGCCCTGCATACGAACCTCAGATTCTGTATACACTCCAAATGATGCGGTTAATTTTATAAAACTCACAAATATTTCCCCCCTCTCTATCGGGTTATTTCTGCGACCCCTTTCGAGGCCCCTATTTGTGCACACGCAGCCAGAAGAAACTTTGAGTCCGAATAGAAACAGACTTTATACAACTATTGAATGGTATGAGAGACACATTTTTGCTTTCAGTTTAATCATTAAAATACAAACCACATTGTTTCATTGGGTATCTCGTCCTTCATTTTATTTTTAACACGCTTTTATTAGCTTCACCTGTATGTATGTTTGTATGTGTAATGTATGTTTGTAACCGCTCTGGGAGCAAACAAAAAATCTATATTGTAATAATATTATAGTTTTAAAAAATTAAAGAACACGCTTTTACAGAAATGTGAACTAAAAAGCACAAAATATCTATCTAGGTATTAAAATGCAGGGTAAGAGAAAATGGTGTGAGTGACACACCATGATATTTACATACATTTAAATCTTTAATTAAAATAATTTAGAATTAAACAAAAACCATTTTAAAAAAATCTCCCCTGACTGGGCTCGAACGCTAGACCTTTAGGCTCGTAGCGCAGAGCTTTACCTCACAGCCACAGCGTTCCCGTAGGGAAAGTCTTTTTTATAATATAGACTTTTTGTTTGCTCCTAGAGCGGTTACAAACATACATTATACATACAAACATACATACAGGTGAAGCTAATAAAAGCGTGTTAAAAAAAGACTCGCCCTACGTGAACGCTGTGGCTGTGAGGTAAAGCTCCGCGCTACAAACCTAAAGGTCTAGCGTTCGAGCCCAGTCAGGGGAGATTTAAAAAAAATGGTTTTTGTTTAATTCTAAATTATTTTAATTAAAGATTTAAATGTATGTAAATATTACGGTGTGTCACTCACACCATTTTCTCTTACCCTGTATTTCAATACTAAGATAGATATTGTGTGCTTTTTAGTTCACATTTCTATAAAAGCGTGTTCTTTAATTTTTTAAAACTATAATATTATTATTTATTATTTTAACCTTCAGTTAAATGGAGACTGAAATCAAACCACCTCGTAAGATAATCGATCCCGCTTGTAATAATGACAGAGGTCAGGGCGATACTGTATAGAAGTGGTAGAAAATGTATCATTTCACGAATTGATTAGAAATGAGATTCACAACTGATAATTGAGATGTGTGTGTGCGCTCCGTATCTTGATCGATATCCTCATTGGAATAATTCTCGCGTTTTATCAGTGGCGCGCATCTTTCTTCATTTACAAAAGCACACCTGGTCGATAGTCGGGAAGATCTTTCATCCAGGTGTTCCAAGAACACGGCACCCCTTGGCGGTAAAAAAGAAGTAAGGATCGAAAAGAAGGCGCCATTTAAGCTGCTTTTCTTCAATAGATCCAAATTTATTTTTCCATAGAATATAACTGCTCATGTTGTACGTTATATATTTCGGAATGCTTTATAATGACTCTGTTAATTTTATTACTTATTCTTTCCGCCTCTGTTAATATCTTTTATTTAATAACAGACTAAGGGTTACATACAAATGGAACGCTTGCAATTTCGATGACGTAAATTTTGCAAATTTTTTTGCAAATACAGTCGGCAGCAAAATTATCCGAGCACTAGCAAAAATTCCTATACTAAAAAAGTACACTTAATGCAGTTTTGTTAAACAAATCCTTGTCGAATCCTGTTCTCAGTCAGTCTAAGAACAGGATTCTACAAGGATTTATATACAAAACTGTGTTAAGTGTGCTTTTTTTTACATAGGAATTTTTGCTAGTGGTCGGATACTTTTGCTGCCGACTGTAGTCATACATTTGGAATGCTTGCAAACGGCTTTGCACCCGGCAGTGTTTCGTTTGTATATACCCCTAACACTACCATCGAGCTAAACTTATTTTTCGTTAATGAATTCGAAGATATTTTTTATAGATACCGGAGTCCCTATGTTGTCTGATATATATTTTAAATTTCTTTTTAGTAATTTCGTTAACTTCATCCTTTTTCTGCCTATGTGTTCATATGAGTTTTTAGAGAATCATTATAATTAAAAAAGAAACTAATCACATTGCATAATTACGTAATGATTATTTATTAAAAGTTTTCACGGCGTAGAACAGAAATTGTATGTATAACATTATTATAAATGATTCAAAGCGGAATGGGGAAAAATGTTTTGTACTGTGTTTTATCCATCCCGACGCACTGCAGTTAAAATGAATCGGTTTACAGTGGCGTACCGAGGGTGGGGCGGAGTACCCGGGCCTCTGCAAAAACTTAACCCGTGAGTTAGGTGAATCTGTCGTACCATTATTTTAACCTGAAAAATTTACTGCAGTTCCACTTTAAGCCGTAGGTTCCTATCTAAAGAGTCTTTAAGGCGCAAAAAGTAACCGTAACTCGAAAAAAAAAAAAAAAACCCTCCTTTATGCAATGCCTGACTAAGGCAGGGCAAGCAGTTACAATGTTTCTAGCCCTCTTACTGTGTTAGACTTTCGAATTAACCTTGAAACTTATTCCAATGACTTTTTATAATAATAAATTTAAGTAAAAAAATAAGAGGATGGCTTCAAATAGAGGGCCTCGGTGAGATTTTCGCCCCAGTCCTTAAATAGATGTCATTGTCGATTTAAAAGATATTTTGTATTAACGCTCATTTTAAAGAGTTAAAAAATAAGTAAATTTAGAAATCGTGCTACAATTTCGAAAGAGACGTTATCTTTAACTTATAAAATCGTTTTTTATATAGAACAGTTGATTAAAAATAAATCGAAATTGTATAGGTCGATTTTATTTAAAAATTCTAATTTACTACAAGTTTCTGAAAAGGAATTGAATCTGAGCGTGAGGTCGTCGCGACATGCGAATATACCAGTAATTTGCAATTTGTATCACACGTGGCCGTTTCAACATTTTAACTTTCATTGAATATTTTCTTCTGGAAACTACCAAATTAATTTTAAAAATGGCTATTCCACACAGAACTAAACATAAATATGTAACAACAACAACAACAACCAAAAAAAAAAAAAGAAAGAAGCATTTAATTTTATTACCCGACTACTGCAGGTGATGGAAGTATTGTATTCGGTTCAGAAATTTGACTTCGAGTTTTCACCTGATTTGCATATTTAAAGGTCTCCCGAATCAACAACAACAAACAAATAAATATTTTTTGCCGAAGCCGACTAACTCCTTAATATTGTCAGTGTGGGGGGGGGGGGAGGGGGATCTTCTGGCTATCATATATCCAAAACTAATAAAGACATAATGACGAAACTTCAGAATTGAGACAGGTCTGGTGTACAAATGATTTTTTCGACTTTTGTTGAAAAATGGGAAAACCAGAAGTGGGACATCGGAAACTGGAAGTGAAGCTGTAAGTCCGTATCTCAAAAACGGTTCTAACGATTTTCATCAAAGTTGTTGTATAAACACTCTATTAGATGTCCTTTCGTATGAATTAGGTGGTTAGTTCTAGAAAATTGATAGGCGTCTTGCATGAGTAGTTCAATTTAAGGTCTCGCAAGAGCGTACCTGGCTGTACAGTTTTTTTTGTTCAAACGCTCCCTGCTAGATATCCTTTCGTAGTAATTATTGTCTTCCGATCAAAAAATAAGTTAGCCAAGTTTTGTAAAAAGGTCGGTATCTGAAAAAGGACGTATTACGTGCTTATTACAGGAAAATTAAGTCATCCTGATTGGGTAGGTCAGTTTTAGATCTAAGAAATTGGTGTTTAAAAAAAAAAAAAAAAAAAAAAATGGTTCAACCAATTTTTTTTTTCTTCCCTGACCTCATTTTTTAAGTCGCTATGTGTACTATTGGGTGAGTGCGAAAGTTGTACCCGTTTTTGGATATGCTAATTTGCGATGGAATTGATGTCACACATGACACTGTAATGACGCAAATCGTCGGCCACTAACAAACGAGTGGACGCCTCACATATAAATGCATCGTGACTTACAAAGTTAATCATCTAAACAAAAAAAAATATCAGATGGTGTAACATGGAAAGTGAGAAGGAGCATATAAGACATTGTTATACGAGTTCGATAAAAAGAGTATGGCAGCCGCAGCATGTCGCAATGTTTGTCAATTTTATGGGGAGGATGCGATAGACGAAAGAACATGTTGTCGATGGTTTCGTAAATTTAGGGACGGAAACAGAAGCTGCCAAGATCAGGCTAGGAGTGGACGGCCGTCATACGTTGGAGACGACGATATTGACCAAGCCATAAGGAACAACCCGAACCCAACTGTGCAAGAATTAGCGGAGACCTTCAACGTACACCGGATAACGGTCGAGAGACGGCTGGTTAAGTTGGGTTTTACGAGAAAGTTGGATCGTTGGGTTCCACATAACCTGACAGCTAATCAACTGGATGACCGAATCGCCCCCTGTGTTTCGTTGCTTTCCCGGTACAAAAATGATCGACTTCATCCCAAGAAGGTTTTATTGAATGTGTGGTGCGATGTGCAGGGAATAATTCACTGGGAGGTCCTGACACTTAACCAAACCATTGATACTGCCTTCTACTGTCTACAGTTAGACTGGTACAAATTTGGTAGCAAAGCGATCAGGTCTCATCAATCGTCGTGGTGCCTCTTCATCACGATAACGCCAGGCTACATGCTGCTGTCATCACTCGCCAAAAGTTACTGGGCTTTGGTTGGGAGGTTTTACCCCACCCTCCCTATTCTCCTGACTTGGCACCCACTGACAATCACCTATTTCGTGTGTTGAAAAATTCCTTTAGTCAGAAAATCTTTGATGATCTTGATGCTATGAAATGTGCCATCCAAGGCTTTTTTGACTCGAAACCGCCGGAATTTTACTGCCGTGAGATTCGTCTCCTACCAGAAAGATAGCAAGAGATCATATATAGCAACAGGGATTATGCACAATAATAGGTACTGTTCATTTTGCGTTTATTTGCTCTTTATGGGTAATGAAAACGGGTAGAACTTTGCACTCACCCAATATGTTTTTACGTTTTTACACGTGTATCAGCTTTTCCTTACCAGAAAATGTTTAGGTGAATATTTCATTAGATCAGTTTCATGTCTTCTGTTTACATTATCTACCAAAAGTGCATCTAATACGTATAATAGGGGTTAATGGAAGTCGTGTGGTTGTTTCCCTACCAGATTTTTTAATTTTAGAGAAATATTGTGTTGAAATATGTTTACTTGATTAAAATCAAACAATAATGTATAACAATTTGCAAGAACTTGCAGAAGTTGTTTGAGGTGAAATAAATGGCCTAAGGTGAGAAAACTGGCACGTATGCTTCATCCAGCCAGTAAGGTGTGCTTACTAAGAAATTTTTAAGTGACTTCTGCATAGGGCTTCCGCTGAAACATTATTTGTTAAATTTCGGAGCAACCTACCAAACAGAAGTACAACAAATGTTTAAAATTCTGGCGTGTAACAACCACACGACTTCCGTTACCCAATACTGCATACTTTTATTTTGTTGATCTAACTAGTCTTAGGGTCTGAAAAATCCTAACAATGTTAAACTTGTGTGTCAGTTAAAGAGAACGGTTCTTTACTGCGGCCAACTGCTCTTTTTCCAAGTTAGTGGGTTCCTCTTATACTTAGTATTTTTGTAACTTCACCTGATCTTCACGAATCGCACTGAAATCTTCCAAATCCAACACCTGACACCTTTCCATCACTTAAATCTCGTAGAGAACAAACACCTTTACAAATGTGCTGGCAGAACTCCTTTCTGCAGTAAACGATTTTGTCCAAACTAACTTTCCTCATTTCAGCCAAAACTTTAAGCTATTCCTCGTATTTGATCTTAGAATAAAAATATTGACAAAACATTTTGTAAGCGCGAGTTTCCTACATGTCCAAGTGAGATTTTAAATATTTAGTCATTAAAATTAGAAATAGAATTTGTTTGAACCTAACTTTATTTTAAAAAATTTGTGTTATCTTTACATTGTTTTTCTTTTTAGTAATATATATGTGTATATATTAAATGTTTAATATACATATATTTAGGATAATAACATTAGTTTTCCTTGAATTTAAACAATAGAAAAAGTTCAATTTATAATTTTCTACTGCATATAAAACTATTTTTTATATAATTTACTAGCAGGCTACGCCCGCTTCGCTGATCGCTATTTTTAAATGAACTCTATTTTTATTTATCCGCCCCTCCTAATAACTCTACACTTTCGAAAATATCCCCATTCGACTTGCTGGCGTCTAAAACCTATCTGTACCGATTTTGAACGGCCTAACTGTATTCCTATTTGTTTTTGCCCCATAGCCCTCCCCTTCCCGCCCCTCCTAATAATTTTAGAAAATCGGAAATATGCGAAATCGATTTGTAGGTATCAAATGTACCTCTATGTACCAATTTTGAACGACCTAACTCTATTTTTATTTTTTTGCCCCCCCCCCTCCCTCCTAATAACTTTACACTTTTGAAATATCCCCATTCGACTTGCAGGCCTTTAAAACTTATCTGTACCAATTGTGAACGACCTAACTGTATTTCTATTTGCTGTTGCCCCATAGCCCCCTCTTACCGCCCCCACCTGGTGGCTGAATTTCTAAAATTCCTGAAACTGGTTTTTAGATAGTTGTATTAGCTATATTTTAAAGAAGAAATTTCACGTATATCTGTTTTTTTGTTTGAGATATATAGGATTATGTGAAATCACGTTTTATGCATTTGAAATCAAGTTTATCCCCCTTTCCCCCCTTGGGGACGGAATTTCTAAAATTCCAGAAATTAGTTTTTAGACATTTGTGTTAGCTATATTTTAAAGCAAAATTTTACGGATATCTGTTTTTTTGTTTGAGATATGAAGAATTTTGTGAAATCACGTTTTTCCCCCCTCCCCCCCCTTTGGGGGCGAATTTTCTAAAATCGCTTCTAAGTGGATGCCTATGTCATAGAGGGAACATTGTCACAAAATTTCATGCTTCTAGGTCCAGGGGGTTTGGTCTGGCGATAATGAATCACCCCCTTACTCACTCACTCACTCACTCAAGACGAACGATTTTATATATATAGATTAACATATGATTAAAATGATTAAAATTTTTTAACAGTTGATTTCGGTCAAAGTTGTGTCAAATAAATCATCCGATTCTAAAATATTTTTTGTGACAATCTTTTTCTCTTGGAGATTCATCCACTATTGAATAAAGCTATTATGAATTAAGTCAATAAACTCATCGTACGCGATACTTATTTAGCTTAAAACTGGCAAATGCTTCCGTATGAAATAAATTTACTTAGTACACATTATTTAAAAGTTGAAAGAAGACTTTTATATTAAAAAAAAAATAGTTATGCCAGATAAATTGGTTATCTTGAAGAGTTGTAATATACAGGAATACATTTCTCTCGTGCATATGCTTACGGAAGAGAAACGTTGGCAATGGGATGTTCTAATATAAAAACACAAAAACTCTCAAAGATCACCGTTTATGCCCGAAGATGAAAAGTAAGTTTTTCCCAGTTTTGTAGTTTTTTACTGTTTACTCCCAAAGGCACGAAATATTGCGTGATGTAGTGGAGATTTTGTGCATGTTGTGAAAACGCAACTCACAAATGTTTCTTTTAAACTATTATTTAACAATAAGGATAAAAGATATAATGAAAAATATAAGCAACATAATACCACCGATAGTTTTTCTCATAGGCGAATCATTCCTTAATGTAAAATACGGAAAAATCTTACATAACTACGTTACGCTGTCACATACGTTTTAAGTATGTGACATTTAGGAAAAATTTCAGTTTTAAAGTTCTTGTACACAGTTATAGAGTGGGGAGGGTAGAGCTATCCAAAATGCCAAGTAAAGCACTGACTAAACACTCCCACTTAATCTATACACATGCACGCTTATATTAATGCAGAACGTCTCTAAGATACACTCATGGGCCAGCTGAATAGTGTAAGTTTAGCACCCTGTCTTCCAAACGGCTTATTGGTGGACATCACCTAAGTGGAAGTTTCTACTATGAGAACCACAGTACGAGAACCACCTTTTAAGTTTGTATCAGAGATTGTTTTTTTCTTAAATGTTCTTGGGTTAAAGACACCCCAGCGACGTCTCTTTCCACACTTGTTATGTTTGTTCCTCTCGTAATGTCGCTCATCTCTTACCGATTTCTTCCGGACATTTATCCAGAGGCCCCCTTCTGATCACGAAAGCCAATAAAGTTTCTCTTTCGGTGCCACCATTGTGTGCTAAAGGTTCTTCGGCAGCTGACCAAAATAAGCTTAGATTTTAGTCTTCTCATATAGACTGAGGCGATTCGAAGCGGGACACTTTGGTCCCACCAATTTTTTGCAATTTTTTAAATATGTATCAGTTTTTTAATATAACATATTTATTGATACGGGAAAATTGAAGTGCTCTTAGAATATCTTTAATTAAGGAACATCTTACACACAAATATATAAATTTTCAACATTACGATTGCTGCCTAGCTATTCAGATTCGGAGAATTTTGTACTAATTTTTTTACGAACATTTTATTTATTTATTTTAGGCAATTGCACTTTTTTTTAACTGATATTTTTTTCATTTGATTTCGATTTAACTTACTTCAATTGTAATTTGAATTTTAATTTACTATCAGTGACAACATTTTGTGATTTTAAAAGTATCGCGATAATTCGCTAAGCGATGCGACACTAATTAGCGGAGATAATTAAAATGTCCGCCCATGTCTACCGAAAAATGACCCATAATTCATGATTAAATGCTTAAAAAGCGACATTTTTACGGAAAAAGTGGAAAATAAATTAGAAATATCAGTCGTATCGTTACAAACAAGATACCATTGGAAAGGGCTTTTTTTTCTCAATCCGATGGTTTAAACGGCTTATCGATCGGACAATTAGATTTTTTTAAATTAACTAAACTAAAAAAAATGGTGGCAACAAATCACAAGCATTTTAACTTGGCAGACGATCTTGAACGGAAAGAAAAAACATCTGCTATTTAATGAGGTCACGTGTTTTTGTACTTTGATTAAAAATTGCAATATTCTATTTTCTTCAATTTTTCAAAATTCGCACATTTCAATTAGTATACAATCTTAACACCACAAAACAAACTTGCATTTCAAATTTCATCGATTTTGGTCAATAAACAAAAGATTTACATTTTAATTGCAAATTAAATTTTATCTTTACACGCCTGACATTTTATCTGTCGAAAGAGGATGAAAGTTTCAAAACGACACAAATACACTTAAGGTAAAAATATTTCTTTTTCTATTTACTTACATTAACCGACTACCGTAGATAATAGAATTCGAAATTTCACCTGACTTACACGTTTTGAGGTGTCCTGAATGGGTTTCTCTTTTGTCTCAGTTACTAATTAAAAAAATTTCATAAGTAATACATCATTTGAAAGCTTTGTTGAGTTGGAATCGAACAGTAGATTACAGAAATTTCTACCGCCAGATGGCGCTGTAATATTTTTAAATTACAATATTTCTATTTCTAATCATGATTAAATTTTTTTTAATGCGTCATTTGATACGCATTTTAAAGTACTTTTACATTATCGAAAATGGAATTTGAGATTTCACCAGATTTACACGTTTTGAGGTCTCCTGAATCAGTTTTCTTTTGTATCTCAACTACTAATTAAAATAATTTCATAAGTAATATATCATTAGAAAGCTTTGTTGATTTGGGATCGAACAGTGGAATGCAGAAATTTCTACCGCCAGATGGCGCTGTAATATTTTTAAATTACAATATTTCTATTTCTAATCATGATTAAATTTTTTTTAATGCGTCATTTGATACACATTTTAAAGTACTTTTACATTATCGAAAATGGAATTTGAGATTTCACCAGATTTACACGTTTTGAGGTCTCCTGAATCAGTTTTCTTTTGTATCTCAACTACTAATTAAAATAATTTCATAAGTAATATATCATTAGAAAGCTTTGTTGATTAGGGATCGAACAGTGGAATGCCGAAATTTCTACCGTCAGATGGCGCTGTAATATTTTCAAATTTCAATATTTCAATTTCTAATCATGATTAAATTATTTTTAATGCATCATTCGAAAGATATTTTAAAGTTCTTTTATATTATCGAAAGTTTTCAGCAGATTTACCCGTTTCGAGGCGTCCTGATTAGGTGTTCTTTTGCATCTCAGCTAATTGAGTAAGACCGTTCAAAATTGGTATACGTACGTTAATTAGAAGGGGCTGAAAGGGTGGGGAAGAAATAGGCGTGCACCGCGCGCGTATCCCCTAACTTGCGCGCGCGCAGCGCGCACGGGACTGCGCTGCCGAAGGCAGTGGGGACCCGGTCCGACTTTTTAACCGATGAGAAATAATTTTTTTAATTTTCTTTTCTTAAGAATAAAAATTTTATTTGAGAAGGAATACGTGCGCGCAGCGTGCGTATACCTTCACAAGTGCGCGCGCAGCGCGCATGGGTCTGCGCTGCCGAAGGCAGTGGGGACCCGGTGTGATTTTTTACCCGATCAGAAATGATTTTTTTTAGGGGGCACGAGTGTCAGGGAAGGAATGCAGGCGTGCAGCGTGTGCATTCTTTAACTTGTGCGCGCGCAGCGCGCACGGGACTGCGCTGCCGAAGGCAGTGGGGACCCGGGCCGACTTTGTACCCCATGAGAAATGATTTTTTTTTTCATTTCTTTTCTTAAGAATAAAAATTTGATTTGAGAAGGAATGTTTGCGCGCAGCGCACGTATACCTTATTGTGAAAAAAACAATTTCCACATATATCAAGTTAGCAGAGTTAGCAGTGCAGTGAAATGATAGTTGCTCAGCTCTAAAAAGCTATAAAGAAGATAAATATATGTGGCATTCTTTGAAGACGAAAGTTCAATTAAAACAGTTTATTAAAGTTGAAACAAAAAGATAAATAACATTAAATCAGCTGAAACAATTTTAGAAAGGTTGCTGACGAGAGGTTAAATACCCTTAAAAAATACTGCCATACTGAGTTCAAATAGAAAGCTACTTTTCACTAAACGAACAAGTCACAAAAACGTAATTTACAATCATAATAAAACTAAACAGTTTATAATTATATCGAAATACCAGCTCATGACTTTGAGCTAAACTGAAAAAACATAAAAGCTTAAAAGATTAAGGGCTTCAGAGCTTAAGAGACTGATTACATATTTCCTACCTCCTTTTTATAGTCACGAAACGGATTCAAAGTAACAGCTACTAGATGCTGTAGAATAGGAACGCCTCCCATAACTATAGCAACACGACGCTGCGAGTCAGCCGCCATCTATGGGCTTAGCAAAGAGACTCTGCAGTTGAAAAAATATTACATCTCCTCGCCAAGTAGCGAAAAGAACAATCCGTAAAAGGATTTAAACATATTTTTCTTTAAGTTAATTTTAATAAAATATGCTTTTAAATATGAGGTAAGTAATTAAAGTTATTTCAAAAGACTTAAACATAAATATATTAATAAGGAATATAATTTTTAACTAAAAGTAATTATCATTAAGTTTTTTTTTAATTTTAATATATCTTTAACTCAAATGGCAGCATCAAAAGAGAAAATAGCACTAAACGCTATAATTCATTTAATTAATAACTTAAACTTTAAAGATTATAACATGAATTTAAATTATATTTAAGTAGTAAATGAATTTAAATTTAAATTTGAGAATCAACACGGAAAGGGTACAAATTTTACAACAAGGCCCCCCACCGTGTTGATTCGACAAACACAAACGTCAGCAATTACAATATAAACTTTATTAGAAAAGAAATAAAAAAATTCCTTGAATATTTAGTGACTTGAGAGATTCACATATGTCTTCTACAGAATATACTTCACACAAAGCTAGAAGGCTTGTCAGTTATAAGATCAAGAGTCCACAAGTCCAACTCACATTAAAAAAAAAAGTAGCACTATCAATATTCTATACATATCTACTAAAAGAAAGAACAAGATATTAATACAGAGCAAATATGCACAGCATTTCAAGGAAACCTTCTTTTTTCCCCCCATTCCCCATTGTCAAAATAAGAAAACGATGATATTCACAAATATATGAAACATTTATATAACATACACATAACCAATTACACGTAGCGCTACGAATTTCTCTCATACAAAAGTTAAACTAAACTATACATCACTACACAATGGGAAAACGTAGGAAAAACCCACCAAGAAAATGCATACATATCCCTCTAAAAACATTTTTCAGTTTCAAAAAATTTAAATATATATTATACGTTCAAAAAAATTTAAATTTACTCTATATACATTTACTTAATAAATACCTTATTTACAAATTTAGTCATATCACCTTTAGTAAGGGGCTTTGTGAAGGGATCGGCAAAGTTATTTTTAGTATTTACATATTTTAAATCAAACCGTTCCTCAAATAGCCATTCACGGATGAAAAATAATTTTACATTAATATGTTTGGATTTGTTATTCTCTATAGGAGACCTCGTAAAATTAATAGCTGCTTGGTTATCAGCAAAAAGTATTGGTGGTTCATATGAAATAGCAATTAATTTAAAATCAATACAATCTCGTAATATATTATCAAACCACATTAATTCTTTAACCCCGTCACACATGGATACAAATTCACTTTCCATGGTTGAAAGGCAAACACTTTTTTGTTTAAAGGTTTTCCAAGAAATAGGGCTATTATCCAAAAATAAAATTTGTCCCCCCATTGATACGAAGTCATCTCTATTCATCGCGAAATCAGCGTCAGAGAAAGCAGTTAAACATGGATTAAAACAATTCAAATTTAATTTCAAATCTCGAGTACACGAAACATACCCAAGTAATTTAATTAACCCATTCCAATGATTAAACCCCGGTGAATTTTGAAATTGACTGAATATATTAACTGCGTAGGCAATATCAGGTCGTGTCCTGTTTGCAATGAAAGATAGACATCCTAAGATATTCCGATATGGAAATTTAGACATTTCATCAATTTCATTTTGATTAGTAGGACAATCTTTTTTCGAATACTTAATGCCTTTTACAATAGGTAATGAGCAGAAAGGGATGTTAAACGACTTAAACCTGTCATACACTTCATTAATATATAATTCCTGAAAAATTTGTACTGAATCATTTTCATAATTAAATTCTACACCAAGTAATTTCTTGGTTTTACCTAAAATTTTTATATCAAATTTACATTTTAATAAATTAAGAATTTTGTCTATTTGAAATTGATTTTTACCAAACAAAACTAAATCATCTACATAAACTAATAAAACAATATAATTTTCAAAATAATATGAACAATTACACCAGTTAAATTTATTAAACCCTAAATCTAATAGTACTTTATTTAACTCATAATACCAGAGCCGACCACTTTGATGAAGGCCATATAACGCTTTGTCTAGTTTACAAACAAGATTTTCCCCTCCCTTTACAACATATCCTTTTGGCTGAGACATATAAATTTCTTCTTTTAAAGGTGCATAAAGATAAGCACATTTTATATCGCATTGAACATTATGCCATTTATAACATGAGACCAATAATGAAAAAAAGAAACGTATTACTGAGAAATTAACGACGGGTGAAAACGTCTCGTCATAAGTGTCCCCCTTTATCTGATGAAAACCCTGGGCCACGAGCCTCGCTTTAAAGCGGGCAACGTTTCCTAGCTCATCTCTTTTAACGGCGTATACCCATCTATTTCCCAAAACTTTTTTCCCCTCCGGTAAATTAACCAGATGCCAAACTTTACGAGTTTTCATATTATTTATCTCATCATCCATGGCATTTTTCCATTCAATACATTCTGAAGATTTAACGGCCTGATTATATGTTTTAGGTATAGGGATAACTAGTCATGATTTTTTATGAGTTAAACTTGAAGTTGGGTTATCTGAGTTTTGCTGATCAACCACCCCCTCGAACTTATTACTACTAGAGAAATCAAAAAAATTAGAGTCAAAAATTAAATTATTTTTATCACAATATTGCTTGACATCGTTCATTGATCTCAATCTAGTTTTAGTGTTGTCCGGGTAATAGAAGATGTCAACTCTGTCACTCATTTTCCTGGGTACGGGTTTTCTATTCCAAGTAATTGAAGAAAGAGGTTTAAGAGAAGATTTATCTACAGGAGTTTCATCGACGGGCTCGTCACTAGAATCATCGGGCTCACCTCCGAAAACAATGTCAACAGGATCAGAAACTTGACAATCAACTGGACTTTCCGGAAGTAAGTCCAATTCCTCCAGTGAGGTGCCCATCACCGCTCCACTGCATTTACTAAATAGCTGATCAGAGAACGTTACGTTTATAGTTTCAACTATTTTATCCTCATCCTCCAACCAAATTTTATACCCCTTAGTCTTTAATGAATAACCTATTAGTACTCCCTTTTTAGCCTTAGGTTCAAGCTTATGGTCTCTATGCTGTTTTGGAATCCCTACATACGAAATTAATCCAAACGGCTTCAGGTGTCTTACGGATGGTTTAAACCCAGTATATAACTCAAAAGGAGTCTTAGTTTGTCCCCTGTGGATTAAACGGTTCCAAGTGTACGCGAAATACAACATTGCATCGGGCCAGAAAGAAAAAGGCAAACCACTATCCGTGATAATAGCTCTAACACAATTTAAAGAAGTTTGATTAAACCGCTCACTTAACCCATTTTGCTCAGGTGTGAACGTGTTAGTTAACTCATGAACAACTCCATTTTTACTACAAAATGATTTGAAATTGTCATTTACAAATTCGGAACCATTATCCGTACGAATAGCTTTTAATTTTTTATTCAAACTACGTTCAGCCCGTGCAATGTGCCTCTCGAATACACCAAAAACCTGAGACTTATCCTTTAAAGGATAAACAGCAACCCTTTTAGAAAATCCATCAATAATGGACAAAAAGAACCTTTCCCCATTTTTACCAGTTACTTTAATTGGGCCCCAGACGTCCATAAATACTTTCCCTAACGGTGATTTAACGCCATGAACATCGGATGATTTAAAAGACACACGGTTTTGTTTACTAATCCTACAAGGTTCACAAAAAAATTTCTTAAACTTAAGTTTAGGAAGGCCCCTCACCCCGTTCTTCTTGCTAGTATTTACAATAGTATCAGGACTTACATGCCCAAAACGAGCATGCCAATACCCAATTTCATTAACTTTTGCAAGAGAAGCTGAAGGATTTTCTGGGTGCCCCCCATTCACTTTACTCCCCTTTTTAACTTTAGAAACATTAGGATATAAATAGTAAACACCGTCTTTAATTTTAGCAGTAAAAATATGTCTTTTATCTTTACCGAACACCGACACTCGACCCTTACCGCCAGTGTATGTGGCACCGTTCACATCTAATTTAGGACCTGATATTAAATTTTTCCGTAACCTTGGCGAATATAACACATCTTTTAAATACAATACATTTTTACCAAAATCCAACTTAACAGTTCCTTTAGCAGTAATAGGAAAACTAATACCATCGATCGCGACAAAAAGCTCCTCTCCCTCCACAGGAGTATAATGCTCAAAAAGATCTAAATTTCTTAGAAAATGATTTGAAGCGGCAGTATCAAAAATAAAGCTGTCATCATCACTTAAATTACTAAAGTTAGCTTGAGCTATGTAGTAGGAGGGGGGAGATTTGCATTTGTCACGACCGTTGGAGTTATACTTTAAATTTCTAGGTTTAAATTTAACATTACTATTCAAAAAACAGTTTTTCTTAAAGTGGCCAATACGGCCACACTTAAAACAAGTTAAAGGTTTTTTACCTTTGTGCTGGACGTTCTGTATCTGAACACTGTTATTGGCATCTTTCTTAATATCACCCTCACGAAGCTGTAGACGCGATTCCTCCGCTGTTAACTCGGACACAATATTCTGGAACTTGAACTGGTCGTTCTTCCAACGCAACAAATATTGCACTGCAGATTCAAACTTGGATGGTAGGTGTTGCAAGAGCTGAAAACAGCAGTACACATCCTCCATAGCATGACCAATTTCACGCAGCTGGTCCAGTATTCTTGATAACCGGGTTACAAAAGAATTCACCGTTTCATTCTCAGACATTCTACAATTAATGAACTCTGTAAACAGTCCCATATGATGAGCTCTAGAGTCTGATATAAAGGTCTTCTTCAAAGTCTCCCAGGCATCAATAGCACAATCACAATTTTCAATAATGCTTCTGACTTCAGGCGATGTATTCAAATATATTGTTGATAATGCAACTCGACTACGAGATTTAAAATCCTCCACTTGTTTTGAAGTTATTCCGGCCTCAGCATCTTCAACTGGCAGTATTTCGTTCTTACATATTATATTCCAGCAGTTTCTTTCAATTAAAATAAATTTAATGTCCTTGACCCACGTAGTATAATTATTCATCCGTAATTTTTCAATCGTGGGGTTTAAACTTACTGCCATTTCAATTTCTTATCTTCAAACACTTAGAATGCCATAAAAACTATTATCAAAATTTTAATGCTATGAGCTGACAACGAGCCAAATTGCCCATAACCGCTTATTGTGAAAAAAACAATTTCCACATATATCAAGTTAGCAGAGTTAGCAGTGCAGTGAAATGATAGTTGCTCAGCTCTAAAAAGCTATAAAGAAGATAAATATATGTGGCATTCTTTGAAGACGAAAGTTCAATTAAAACAGTTTATTAAAGTTGAAACAAAAAGATAAATAACATTAAATCAGCTGAAACAATTTTAGAAAGGTTGCTGACGAGAGGTTAAATACCCTTAAAAAATACTGCCATACTGAGTTCAAATAGAAAGCTACTTTTCACTAAACGAACAAGTCACAAAAACGTAATTTACAATCATAATAAAACTAAACAGTTTATAATTATATCGAAATACCAGCTCATGACTTTGAGCTAAACTGAAAAAACATAAAAGCTTAAAAGATTAAGGGCTTCAGAGCTTAAGAGACTGATTACATATTTCCTACCTCCTTTTTATAGTCACGAAACGGATTCAAAGTAACAGCTACTAGATGCTGTAGAATAGGAACGCCTCCCATAACTATAGCAACACGACGCTGCGAGTCAGCCGCCATCTATGGGCTTAGCAAAGAGACTCTGCAGTTGAAAAAATATTACATCTCCTCGCCAAGTAGCGAAAAGAACAATCCGTAAAAGGATTTAAACATATTTTTCTTTAAGTTAATTTTAATAAAATATGCTTTTAAATATGAGGTAAGTAATTAAAGTTATTTCAAAAGACTTAAACATAAATATATTAATAAGGAATATAATTTTTAACTAAAAGTAATTATCATTAAGTTTTTTTTTAATTTTAATATATCTTTAACTCAAATGGCAGCATCAAAAGAGAAAATAGCACTAAACGCTATAATTCATTTAATTAATAACTTAAACTTTAAAGATTATAACATGAATTTAAATTATATTTAAGTAGTAAATGAATTTAAATTTAAATTTGAGAATCAACACGGAAAGGGTACAAATTTTACAACATACCTTCACACGTGCGCGCGCAGCGCGCATGGGTCTGCTATGCCGAAGGCAGTGGGGACCCGGTGTGAGTTGTTTTTACCCGATCAGAAATGATTTTTTTTTTGGGGGGGGCACGAAGGGTCAGGGAAGGAATACGCGCGCGCAGCGCGTGTATCTCTGAACTTGTGCACGCGCAGCGCGCACGGGACTACGCTGCCGAAGGCAGTGGGGACCCGGGACGACATTTTACCCGATCAGAAATGATTTTTTTTTTAAATCTCTTTTCTTAAGACTAAAAGTTACTGTTAGTGATTCATTAATTATAGTGATTCATTTGAAAATACTGACCCGCTAGCGGGCGAAGCTCGCTAGTTGTTAACAATAACAACAGTAGATAAAGTTTGAATTATTTTAAAAATAATAAAATACAGAAAAATTTTGTTTTAAAAAAAAGGGAAAAAGAAAGAAAAAAAACCTTACGATATTAAATATAATTTGCTTTTAGTGGCAGAATGCTATTTCTTTCAAAGAATTAATTATTGACCTGCTTGGGATCATTTATGAAGTCCTTGAATTTATATAAGATATATGAATAAATATATATATGTGTGTGAGAGAGAGAGAGTGAGAGAGAGACGTTTCATTCGATTTGATTGTGATTTAATTTTTATCATTAATCTAAGAGGAATTTATTTCAAAATCTGTGTTATATTGATAATAATAATAATAAAACGTATATTTGTTTGTCCGTGATACTTAATTACGTTAACCGTGTATATGTGTGTATAAATTACTTTTCTTTCAATTACAATGGTTTTATTTTAAAAATGAAAAAATGTAAGTAGTCCAATATTTAATTAACTGTGCGCATTGCAAGCATAAATGTTCAGAAAATGTTGATGTACAATTTTTTATCTTTTTAGTTTAATATTATGTTTAAAAAAATAAATAAATAAATCTGTCTGATATGTCTATGGCTAAAAGCAATGCCCGCATTGAAATCTCTGTAGCACATTGAGATTCGGTTCGCACCTGTTTCTCCCACAGACAATAAAAAGGCATTTCACTGTTTTGTTTCAGCGCATTTGAAAAAAAAAAAAAAAAAAAAAAAAAAAAAAGGGGGGGTGGGAGGGGCTTTTAATGGACATTTTCTTAAACAATATTGTAAGGGGTTATAATGGAATAAAAATGCTTTTCCAATTCTATGTGATATGTAACTATTTCCTGTGTTTGACAAATATATCCGGATTGACAGAGAAGAAAATGACTTAAGTTTAGCAGATCTGTACAAATTATTCCTGAACTCATTATTTAGGTTCCTCGCATCTTCTTTTATTATTAAACTCTAACAGTTAGGAGATTCTTCGATAAAGCATTGATTTCCTACAAATTTTGTATTCGAGCACTATAAATATGAATATATGAATGTGATAATTAAGAGCCGCATTACAGTGTTTTATATTAAAAACCTCGTATTTTATTTAAACTAAAATTTTCCAGACTTAGATAAATTGACAATGCTTAGATCTGCGCTGATAACTAATACCTTTATCATTCAAAATTCGATCCGAAATAATAAATTTTCTGTTCCATGTGTCCTATAGTTACATAATTTTCAACAAAGGTTGTAGATATTCAACTCTCCAATTGAAAATATTCGTCTAAGTTCTCTTTTGCCCGAAGTTCTCTCATGTACGAGTATTTGCTGTCCTTTTTCCTCTATCGTACAAAGAAAAAATCGAAATCTCAAAATTTTAGACATTTTTTTCAATTTTATTTGTTACTACAACTTTCTGTTGCAAAATAATAATAATAATAATAATTTTCCTACCCCCATGTTTTCAAGTCAAATGACAAAAATTCGAAATATGAAGAAGAATTTCGCTTTTTTTTCTGTAATACTTTGATTATTCCTGATATCGGGACCAAAATGGCGGGACCAAAGTGGCGGGACCAAAACGGCAGGACCAAAACGGCGGGACCAAAATTTCCACGGGACCAATTCGGCGGGACCAAAGTGTCATGTACCCGAGGCAATTACCACACAGATTATAAAAGCAAGATACAGTGGGTGATCAAATTATTAGGAATTTTTTTTTTTATAAATTTTGATATTTTTTCCGATTAAAAAAAAAAAAAAAAATGTGGATGAAATTGCTCAGAACTTCAGGGCATTTAAAAACTCACATTTTTAACTATCAATTTTGCCCATAGTACAATTAAGGAACCAACCACAAATTGAAGAAGAGCGCAAATACTTTGGATCCCTCTGTGTCATAAAAAGCTACAAATGACTTGTAACTTCAACACAGTGTTGCACATACTATGTGCAATATTTATATATTTTATTGTGGGAATTGCGCAATCATTTAGGCAAATGTAAAAAAAAATTAAAAAATTATTAATTTTTTTCGGCAAGTTTTTTGCTTATGACGAGAACGAATTTACATAAAATTTTACAAAACTTGCAGAAATTTTGACAAAACATTAGAGAAATATTATTCTGAAGCATAAAATTCACACTTCTAATAGTTGCTGAAATAAGAGATATATCTGTTTTTTTTTTTTTTACTTCGCATGCGCGAAAGATAGAAAAATTTCATTACATAGGTTTACATATATTGGGCAACTTTTGTCAAAAGTTCATTAAGTAAATTGACGGCAAAAGACCGAGTTGCATTTTAGGAATTTTCAAAGTTGAAATTTCATAAAAGGTTTTTCATATGCAGCGTATTTAATTTGAAGATCCAATTATTCCAAACACTTTGTAAAAGTTCTTTTCTTTCTTTTTTTTTCTTTTTTTTTTTTTTTTTTTTGTGAAACATGAACTCACAAATCTTAGGGAATAAATATAAATATGCTACAAGCCTATAAGGGGTTTTTCACAAAAAAGAATTTTTGCAACGTGTTTAAAATAATTGGATTTTCAAATTAATTAAATACGCGGCTTGTGAAAAAACTCCTTATGAAATTTCAACTCTTGAAAATACTTAAAATCTAGCTTGTTCTTTAGCCGACAGTTTGCCAAATTTTTTCTGTTCAGATGATTTTTTTTTTTTTTTGGATAAGTCACCCAATATATTTTCAATTTATGTAATAAAATTTTTCTCTGTTATTCGCGCCTGCACAGTAAAAAAATACTTACTATAAATGCTCATATATCATCGAATATTACACGTGTATGCTCCAGAATATTGTTTCTCTAATGTTTTGTCAATTTTCTGCAAGTTTTGTAAAATTTTATGGAAATCCGTAGGGGAGAGTAGGGTGGGATGGGACAGTTTTGACAAAAATATTTTTACACATTTACTTTTACTGGTACAATACTGTAAGTTTCAGAGACACAAATTGAAACGTTTTAACATCTTTTAAAAATATAAATTTAATGGTAATTATTAAAATATTAATTTTATAAGCCAATTAACGTAGCCATATAAATGTCCCCTCCCTCGCTTATATAAGAGAGGGATGGGACATGTTTATAAAGTTAAAATAAATAAATAATATACAGACATACTATGAAAAATAACAAAAACAGTGGGGCACGATATAAGGTTAATTAATAACCAATAACATCTATTTTATCCAACTTTAAAGTATAATGTACCACTTAAATAAAAATTTTCAAATGCGCAATCAGTTCCTTTTTTTTTTTCCTTCTAGCAGAGAAAGCACTGTTTTTTAGTTCAAATATTCAAATTATATTTTTGTTATATTTACATGTTTTGTGGTTCCCTGAATATTAATAAGGTTTTTATTCGCTAGTCTGTGTATGTTATCAGCATATAACAAGAACAAATATTACCAAGAAATCCTAACTGTAACTGGTGAATGTAATTTTTTTTGTATATTTTACCATGACCAAGAAAACTGCTCAGAAATGAAAATTAATTCCTCGTACATATATGGCAAATATAGTATTTTTAAAAGTTAAAAGAGTAAACAAAAGTCGTGTGAGTGCCACACAAATTATTTTCCATGATTTTGAATTTGCTTCGTGCATTTTTTCTTCCATCTATTCATTTATTTGCCTCTTGATATTTTCTGTTTAAGGAGTATCAGAATCTTCATTCTTCTTCCTTTTCTTACATATGTTTCATTCCTCCCTGAGCTGCTCTGTCCCATCCCTCCTTTTTCATTATTAAAAAAAAAAAAAAAATAGACACATGCTACTTTTAGGCTTAATTTAGCTACTAATTCATAAAAGTTATATTATTAGGTATATAAAATATGAAAATTAATTGTGCTAACATCAATGAGTGATGTATATAAAATATGAAAAGTAATTATGCTAATATCAATAAGTGACGTTGAAAACTTTCCTTGAAAATTAAGCAATTGTTCACTTTTGGTGTTATAAAATAGTTTTTTTGTTACATAAACTAGAGTTCTCCAACTAAAATGAAACATAGTAACATATATGGGGCTGTAGTTACTTCAACTGGTGGAAGGTCAAAAATGAAAAACAATGTTTATTTTAAGAATAATTTTAGGTGTCCAATCGTTCCCAATATCCCATCATTCCCGACTCTCCCCTACTAATCATAAGCAAAGAAACTTGGTAGAAAAAAAAATATTATTCTGTTTAAATAATTGTTCAATTAAAGTATTAAGTAATGGGATTCTCGGGGCACACGAAAAGAGGCACAGATTCGCGGCCTTTTCAACTGCAATTGTAGGATGACAGCAAGATTTCCTTTAGAACAGAACAATATATTTTTCACGAAAAATATACATCCAACAAAACTTCCAGAAAGGATGACACAAATTCAAGAAAATGTTCGACGGGCACTATTAGAAACATTGCACCAAGATATATATTATACGATTATTTTTAATTTTACGTTGGGCGCCATTATAATAGACATTCCACGATAGAACATTGAAGAATGATATCCGGAATCCCATTACTTAATACTTTAATTAAAATGAAGCACAATTACAATAACTATATACATCGCGCGCAGTAAAACAGACAGAAGATAGTTGAACGTAGGATACATAAGACGAATATAACTTCTTACAGGCCACTGCCTGTGGCCCATGGCCACACAGGCGTCTTACACGAAAAACGTCTACATCTTTCAGCAAGAACCGATTGACTCCTGACTGACTACTGAAATCCAAAATGTTTTCACTTCACTTTATTTTGCCAAGAATGGCGACAGCGCCGTCTATATTATTTTAAAAGATAGGGAGGATGGCTCAATATCGATAGGCTATTTAATATATTCGTAAGAGTTTGAACTTAGCGCGTTACAATTGTGTATTTCCCACAACAAAACATATAAATATTGTACTTAGTATGTGTAAAATGTGTTTAAGTTACGAGTCATTTTGTAGCTTTTTATGATACAGGGTGATCCAAAGTATTTGCGCTCTTTATCAATCTGAGGTTAGTCCCCTAATTGCACTCTGGACTAAATAGATAGTAAAAAATGTAAGTTTTTAAATGTTCTTTGCATGTTTGAAGTTTCAGGCCATTTCAACCAGTATGTGTGTGTATATATATATATATATATATATATATATATATATATATATATATATATTTATTTATTTATTTAAAAAAAAAAAAAAAACTAGAATGTTGTGGCTACTACATGATTTTCTTCTATATTTTCCTATGCAAATTCACCCAGTAAAAATAATTTATTAAAATCATTATTTAATAAAATTATCTTCCATGATAATGCAGTACGATTTATATATTAGAGAAGTAGTATAACACTAAATATATAAAAAAAAAAAAGTTCATTTTATTCTCGCTATTACATTAGAATAAATAAATAAATATTTTTTTTCCCTTCAGTGAAAAAAAACCGATAACTTTATTTTAAATGATCGCAGATCCATGGGTTCAACCATTCATTTTGAAGGTATTGGCGAGCTCTTTTGAAAGATACCCATCATGAAAATTTATTCCCCTCGAGGAGGCGAGGCTCCTACACATATACAAAAAGTATTTTTCACAGTTGAATATATCTATTATAAATAATTCTTGTAAATCTCAAAATGATTATTAAAAATAATTCTCTTTATGCACATTTATACAAAATTTTGTCCCATACCACCCTGTTAAAAATTTTGAAAAAGTGGGATGGCAACGCAACCTGTAAAACAATTTTTACCAAAAGTCGATAGATACTAATTTATGTCAAGCTGCAACTACATACCAATTTGTATGAAATTCTGTGCAGTAGTTCCTGAGATACAGTTGCCACAAAATTTTGTCACACACACAGACAGACATTTTCTAAAAATGGTCAAATCGCATTCTACAGATCTCAAAACGTGTAAATCCATCAAAAACCCGAGGTTGAAAATTTTTACGTATCCAATACTGTCTTCTATTGAATATAGAAGAAAGTAAAAGAAAAGAAAAAAAAAATATAATAGTTTGATCATTACATGAAAGATGATGGTTACATGAAAGTTGATGCACTAGTTGAAAACCTAATCATCACAAACGTTGGATGTTGCAAGTTTTCAACCTTGCATCAACCTGTCGTTTTTTACAAATTAGGTTTGTATTTGAATTTTGAATATATGATGTTTTCCGCTCGATCTTGAAGATTTAGAATACATCTATAATTATGAAAGACTGGGGCCTCTTTGATTCTTTGCATTCTATCTGTGGGAATTGGAGAGGAAATTATTACTGACAGTTTTCGATTAATAATTTTACCAACAATCTGTCTTTTACTCATTCCGTTTTGGCTAAATGCGAAGATTTTTCTTTCTTCAATAATGGTCAACAGCTTTTCCACTCCTCATATATATTCTTTGTTGTTTCAGTACTCAAACTCATCTCTAGGAAATCTTTCTTCCTTTTTCACAACTATCCTGCACAAAATTAATCACATCTGACGTTATCTCGTGAGATGACGTCAGATTTGAATAATTTTATGCGGTCAACCGCTTGTCAGACTGGTCTCGAAGATTTTTTCATTTTATTACATTGCACATTCTTCAAATACCTAAAGTATTGTAAGTTCTATTACTCATGTATGTTTTAAAATTATTTAAAATGCTATATTTTTACTTCCTTCTATATTCAATAGAAGAAAGTATTGGATTCGTAAAAATTTTCGACCTCGGGTTTTTGATGGATTTACACGTTTTGAGAGCTGTAGAACACGATTTGACCATTTTTAGAAAATGTCTGTCGGTCTGTCTGTGTGTGTGACAAAATTTTGTGGCAACTGTATCTCAGGAACTACTGCACAGAATTTCATACAAATTGGTATGTAGTTGCATTTGACATAAATGAGTGCCTATCAACTTTTGGTAAAACATGTTTTACAGGTGCGTTGCCATCCCGCTTTTTCTAAATTTTTAACAGGGTGGTATAGGACAAAATTTTGTATAAATGTGCATAAAGACAATTATTTTTTAGTAATCATTATGAAATTTACAAGAATTATTTATAATAGAGATAGTCAACTGGGGAAAATTTTTTGTATGTGTCGGAGCCTCTCCCCCCCCCCCTCCCTGTGGGTGAAGTCCCCCCTCGAGGGGGGAGTAAATTTTCAAGATGGGTATCTTTCGAAAGGTCTCGTCAATACCTTGAAAACGAAATGTTGAACTATAAATATGTGATAATTTAAAACAAAGTTATCGATTTTTTTTTTACTTTTAACGAAAAAAAACCTGTAAAACCTTTTTTTTTTTTTTTTTTAATTATTATTACTGATTGAATTTGTATAGGAAAATATAGAAGAAAGTCTTGTGGTGGCCACAGCATACTAGTTTTTAATCTCTTGTGCTTTATGTTAAAGTTTAATTTTTAAAAAATCTTCCAAATTTTAATGAGAAGAGAGAAAATAATGGATGGTTCTGTATTTATTTATAATCAGTGCTCCTTTAAAACAAAAATATGAAGAATTGTTGTATTTTCGAATCATTAAATTTAAGTACGAAATGATTTCTCCAGTTACTAAAAATATCCAAAAAATTTCTTCTTCTTGCGTTGATTTTAATCTTCCAGGAAACAATTTTTAAATCTATCAGTTACTTTTTGTAACCTTTTCTTTTTCAGTTTCTTTAAATATCGATGTTACTAATGAAGATAAATTCATAATAAAAAAAGTAAATAAAAGAAAAAATCCAACTCAAACTCATGTAAAAATCAATTTTAAATAAGAATAAAACCAATGATAAAAATGACTCATTAGGATGTTTTAGAAAGTTTAATGAGAATGCATTTTTTTTTTTTCCTTTTAAGTTTTAGATTCAAATTTTCTTTACCAAAACTATAAGAACTTATTTAAAAGAGAAAGTAAAGACATTTTAAAATTAATATACATCATGAGGACCAAAGAAAAAAAAAAAATGTTGCCAGTTAGCGACATATTGTAAATAGTAGACGTAGTAAGTTCGAGGGATTGAAGAGAACTTCAGAAGAATAATATTATAGTTTAAAAAAATTAAAGAACACACTTTTATAGAAATGTGAACTAAAAAGCACAAAATATCTTAGTAATAAAATGCAGGGTAAGAGAAAATCGTGCGAGCGACAGACCCTAATATTTACGTACATGTAAGTCTTTAATTAAAATAATTTAGAATTAAACAAAAACCATTTTTAAAAAATCTCCCCTGACTGAGATCGAACGCTAGACCTGTAGGTTCGGAGCGCGGAGCTATACCTCAACGCAACGGCGTTCACGTAGGGAAAGTCTTTTTTTACAATATAGATTTTTTGTTTGCTCCCATAGAGCAGTTACAAACATACATACATACAGGTGAAGCTAATAAAAGCGTGTTAAAAAATGTTTTTCCAACGAGTTTATTTGGAGAGCGGTTCATAACCTCGTCAGCTGCAAAGTGAAGGTGATAGGTGAGTTTTTATAGGCTAAACACTTGGATCGCTCTCAGATTCATTGTGAATCACATAAGTATCATGTGTATCCTATTTAAAATAAAATTGTGATAAATCGTGTGAAAGAAAATTTAAGCAATGAAAAGAACCATCGCTAAGGAACACATGCGGAACCTCGTCTATACACTTCTTTATTTTTTGCACGTAATCTTTTATATTAAAAATTTTTATGTAAGAAAATGGATGAATTTGCATTTGCATGTTCTTAAAATGCAATACAATGTCACGATTTTGTTTATTTTCTGCATGTGTTTTTCCCAATTTAATCCCTATTTTTTTGACAGCAACGTGAGTGAATATAATTTTTTTTTTCAAGCTGTTGACATATTGTTTCAATATAGATAAGTATTCTTTGTTACTGAAATGCCAAAATAAGATTAATCTGTCGGATTGCGAGGCAAATAGAGAAGTTCAAAGAGATCATGTAAATAAAAATGCTAATAGTTTTTTTTTTTTTTTTTTTTTTTTTTTTGTGTAAGAAGAGAATACTGAGAACGTTTACGCGGAAATTTTGAATTTCTATATCATGATGCTAGTAATAATTATTAAACTTATAAAAATAGGATGAGCATTTTGAAAAATTTATTTGTCGATAGGATTAAATTTCATAAGAAAAACATTGTTACAGAAAAGACTTTTCTGTGTATCGATCCAGGGAAGTCGTTTCACGATTCCAAGTTTGCTTAATTCCATTTGGAATGTTCCTTTCAATTGAACGAAGTGTTTTGGGAGAAGCGTGTAAGTTAACACTTATCTGCCAAGAGAGATTCTCGTCAGCCTTTGTAGACTTGTTGCCCTCACACAATGAAACAGATAAGTAAATAAAACTTCATTTTATTAAGGGAAAGTGAGAGATGAAGTATATATTAATTTGGATAGGGACAACTTTTTCTTCTCTCTCTTAGCGAATGTTCCCCCCTCCCCCCTTCCTCTGGAACTTACATTGACTGATAGAATTATATATACAATTCATTTCAATGGAGATAAAATAGATTTCGTTAGTTTTCTGTATATTTACTTATTAAAGTTAATTAAAAAAAATATATATACATGATAGTTTTCTTAATGGTTTGAAAATAATTAAATTGTTACACACAATAGACTTCTCTTAATAACATTTAATGTATAAAAAGAAATTATTTTCAATTAAAATTTTTTACGGGTAACTTAGTAAAGGAAAAGTACTATATTTTATTCAGTTGTTTTGTTGATAACAAAAATGTTTACTTTCCTATGTGAAATTTCAAAAAGAAAAACAGCAAAAAATAATTCAGTTCAATGACTTAACATTTATTTATTTATTTTTATTTTTTACATGACAGTTTCTTTGTGTACGTTCTTATAAAAAAATTGTTAAAAAAAAAATCCCTCAACTAGTTTTAATGTTTTTATTTATTTATTTATTTATTTATTTATTTATTTATTTTTATGAAAGATTTTGCACATAAATGTACCCACTAACGCATTTTGCACATCAATGTACCCACTAACGCTTAGAATAAATATATGGCTTTAATTAAGATTTTTCTTTTAATGACTTTAGTTATTCACTATATTTCGGAGTTATCTTTGCAAGCTGTGTGACACAGTACCTGCTTGTTCCAATTTACCCCAAAAATGTTTTTATTATATTGTTCTTTTTCATAGATTATTGAGTATTCAAAGATTATAAAAGATTATTTTAATTAATAAGTGTAAACTATAAACTGGTAATTTTTTAGCTGGAAATAGAAAAACTATCTTTAATACTGAACTGTCCTTTCTCCTACCTCACCCCCCTCAAAATAAATAAATAAATATATGAATAAAATGAAATAGAAAACGGGGATAAAGAAGATAAATATCTGGAAAAAAAAAAAGCTTTGAATGATTTCCGGGAGGGGGGGGGGAAGAAATTTTTTTTGAAATACGGCTATAGTTTTTTCATATCCAAATAATTACGTTCAATACCTCACCGTAGGGAAAAAAAAAAAAAAAAAAAAAAAAAAAAACACTTTGAAAGCAGTAACGCTTTCATGCTAATTCGTGTCCATTTAAAAGTATTGTAGGCCTTCAATAGTGTTCAATTAGAAACCTTTTTACGAATACTCAAAATGTATTTGCGAAATCTCGAAACATTCATTTTAGTGCCTACAAGATGTGTATCTAAACAGAATATTTAGAAAACAAAATTATTTCTAAGAAGCTTATAAAATTCAAAGTATTACAAACAACGTAATTTTGAATCATTTATAGTATTGGTTGCCTGAATTGTGGATTTCCGGAAAAAAAAAAAAAAAAAAAAAAAAAAAAAACCTTTTAAAAAGTCTAATTTTCTATAGTATGGTTGGGTGACTCTTTAAAAAAAAAAAAGATCTACTGTAGTAAATATCGTAGAACAAAACATATGCTCGCTTTCAGGGAACACACTACCCTTCATTAAGTGGAAAATGAAAATTCGAAACCGTTCAAAATATACCTTGACATTCCAAATATATCCTGACAAAATGCCTCAATTCGTCTTTTTTCCTTATGCGATTAAAATGCTAAAACTTAAAACTGAATTTCTCAATTGACTTAATTTTTTCTTTTTTTAATGATTTTTCTTTATAGTACAATTTATGAAACTAAGGATCAGATTTACGGTAAAATCAAAAGATAAAAAGGAAAGGAAAGTAAATATGTATTGAAAAACTCTATCTTTTGTTAAATTTTTACTGTAAGTATTAACATTTTCCCCTCTCAAGCTCACTAAAATTTAGAAATGAGATTCATGAAACTCTATAGAACATTTTAAGGAACACTATAAGAAATGCTACAAAAAGTTAGAAATTGAATAAGATAGTTTTAAAAATTTTTAAAGTTTTTTTTTTCCAACTTTTATCAATAAATCTTAAATTTTTTATTTTTTTATAAAATTTCATTGTCAATTTTGGGGAAATCATTTTTTTTAATATACATTCGTAATTTCTTAATAATGTGCAAAAATAAAATAAATAAATAAATAAAAGATTTTAAAAAAAATGTACCGGAATTTCTTAATAAAAACTCAATCTTTTTCTCTTCAATACTGTAAAGACAGATTGCAGATTAGAAGGGGTATACTTCCCCTTCGTAAATTTCCCTATGTAAATTCATGAATTTACCTTAAAAACAATTTAAAATAATATTATAGTTTAAAAAAATTAAAGAACACGCTTTTATAGAAATGTGAACTAAAAAGCACAAAATGTCTATCTTAGTATTGAAATGCAGGGTAAGAGAAAATCGTGTGAGTGACACACCGTACTATTTACATACATTTAAATCTTTAATTAAAATAACTTAGAATTAAACCAAAACCATTTTTAAAAAATCTCCCCTGACTGGGCTCGAACGCTAGACCTTTAGGTTCGTAGTGCGGCGCTTTACCTCACAGCCACGGGGTTCACGTAGGGAAAGTCTTTTTTTACAATATAGATTTTTTGTTTGCTCCCAGAGCGGTTACAAACATACATGCAGGTGAAGCTAATAAAGGCTTCTAGGAGCTAGGAGCTTCTAGGCTATAAGCTTCTAGGAGCAGTTTTATTTGACGCATAATTCTGTGTGAACCTGTGTTTTGAATACAGTACTTATATGCATAAGAAAAAATTCAGAGGTGTTGTAAAAACCAAGAGTCATTTCATATTACAGCTTTCTCTTGCAACCCTCTTTAAAACTTATCAGTTTTGATCAAACCTCATATAAACTTCAAAATACAAAATTTGAATTTCTGCAGTTGTTTCGGAATGAATTTGTGGGAATGTAAGACATATAGATGAATCGTTAAAAACTTCACTTTCGTATTTAGGGAGCCTCAAAACATGATATATAAATAATATACTACAAAAAGCAGAGAAAAAAAAAATCCATACTTTTTTTACCGTATGGATCTGAGACATTAATTTTTCATTTCTGAACAATTTTCGTCGACGTGACAAAATGTGGTACAACACGTCCATCAATTGCATGCAAAGAAAAAAAAAAAAAAAGTTTTCTCTTAATTTTAGGTTTCCCTGTATTTTGTCTATAAATCATATACAGAACATAACGTGTACTTAAATTTAGTCGTATATGAAAAAGAAATAACAAAACAAAAATGCGATTTCACCAATTTCCAAATATAGACCCACTATATTGGCCTTTAAAAGTAATAAGTACAAAACTTTGAATAAACACCGTAAAATGCAAGAACTCGCAACAACTGTTTCGGGTCGAAAGTCACCTGACAAAGGGTCGTGTCTTTTTTCGACCCGAAACAATTGTTGCGAGCTCATGTACTTTAAAGTTTTGTACTTACTATTATATTCTAGCCCTTTTGGGCAGGTCGGGAAACGAATGATAAATGATTTTCATTCCCTATTCGTCACAAAGCATGCTTTTACGTATATAAAAATATATGCTAATATTTCCTTTTATTTAAAGCGGACTATAGATGTTAAAAAAAAAAAAAAAGAAAAAAGTAAAGAAAAGAAAAAATCGCCAAAAATACTGAACTATTAAACTGAAATTAAACTACTACGAAATATTTCGTCCCTATAGGTAATACTTTTGAGTGTCCCTGCACACGAACCATTTGCTTCATCTCAACGAAAAGTTTAGGGTAGCCTCTCATAGGATACAGATATAGAATGGAGAGTTTGGACTTCCATTTGTTCTTGAGGTAGGCTGATAACAGACACGCAGTCAGATCAACCGCTACAAACCAAATTTTCAGATTCAGAGAACCCCAAAAGATGTAAATATAGCAAAAACTTAATTTTGAAAATTTAGCTCAAAAATGATACTATATATGGATAAGAAAAAGTAAAAAGTATATCCAAAAAATGACTCTAATTCATTAACCGTAAACTTTAATTTTACAAGTTACTGAAAATTGTTTCTGTGTTGAACTCGTAAGTTGAAAAATAAAATACTGAAACCACGAGAAATGTATTTAATTTTTAAAATGTTTTCCACAAACAATAAAATGCATTTTATTAGTAACGTTGTTGAAATTTTTTTTGTAATGATTAATCACTTTTCGCTTAAAAGAATATTTTGGTTAAGTGATCAACAAACACAATTTTTCAACCACGCAATTTATGTGAAGATGAGAAAATGAACTTCAATCATTATCATCTTTAAAGATAATTATATTAAAGAATGAAAAAGAGATATAGAAAAAAAAAAAAAAAAAAAAAAAAAAAAGCTTGCGTCAGCGAATTTCAAGCTGAATAAAAGGAAGTATTTCTGTATTTTTTTTTTTTTTTTTATTTAGAAATTTTATGCTGAGTAATTCTCTATAGAATTTATAGGACGAAAAAAAAAATAGATTTTTTTTGAAAAAGAAAATTTAACAAGTAAAAATTTTCAATAGTTACCCCTCATCCCCCCCCCATCCCTTTCAAATAAACATTTAATTTATTCAACTGATAAATTTTGTATCAGAATGAAAAAAAGTTTATTTTTATTCTTAATTTAATACACATAAATTGTGTTTAGATACCCGACTTTGGGAATATATATGTTTTTTTTTCATATTAAAGACACACAAATAAGGGAGCAAAAATGTGCTTGTTTTTCCTACTTTCATGGGCATTTCGCCTTATTTTTTGAGAAACATAAAAAATTTAATAATTAAATTATGAAAATTCTTATGATTTAGAAGAAATAAAAGCTTTTTCTTTATTTATGTGCATTAATTAATTTAAATCTTCTCAATATCTTCTATCTTCGGTAATTGTTTTTCTTTCTTTCGCTTTAACATACATGCAAAACTAGTTGGCATAGGTGAACGCTGCTCAGTTCCCCATCCTATTTATGTTCTCATAAATTTCTAGTGCGAGATATATTACAATCATGTTAAAAGAAATGAATTTGACCAAAGCGTGATACAGTGAGACAATGAAATCCCCGCCTAATACGCTATCCACCGTTCACTTCAATATATTTATCTTATTATAATCTATTAATTTATTTTATCAGGGTCAATTCCGTTGTTTAGTTTTAGTGCTACTATTTCCAATGCAATAATCCTCAAAATTCATATTTTATATGAAAAATTTACAATTTCGCTATGTTGATAAAATCGTAAATTACGAATAATTTACGAGAATATTTGTATTGAATCATGTTCAAACCAATATCATAAATGTTATTTTGAAGTTGTCTAATGTATTTATGATCCTCAAAATGGAAGTTTATGCTCAATTTTGCCTTATTCTGCCATGTTAAAAAATTCGTAAATTTCCATTAATTTACGAAATTTTTATATTGGAAAATTCCTAGTCATTAATATTCATTACAGTGTCCTATATAATATTTCAAAAGTAGTCTGACATCTTTACGATGAAAATATCGCTAAAAATTGACGTTTATGTGAAATTTTGCCCTATACTGCCATGTTAAGAAATTCGTAAATTTCCAGTAACTTGCGAAATTTTCAAAGTAGCTTATTTATAGTTACTGATGTTCATTCCGACACCAAAACTGATATTTTAAAACTGGTCTGACATTTTTACAGTAAAAAGTTTCCATTTAATGCACGTTTAAGTGAAATTTTGTCCTATTCTCCCATGTTAAGAAAATCGTACATTTCTAATAACTTACGAAGTTTTTTAATTCGAATGTTGCAAATGAATAGGGTTCCTGCCAGTGTCGAAAGTAATATTTTAAAACTGATCTGACCTCTCTGCAACCATTTGTTCGTGAGATATCATGCAAACAGACAAACTAACGGACTAACACACTAACCCACTAACAGACACCCTACAGACAGACACCATACAAATTTTGTCATTTTCGGATTCCTCACACCTGAAAACGTGCAAAAAAGTCAAAAAACCGAGGTCAAAAATTTTCACGATTACCTAAGTTCCCCTATACCTATAGTATGATGGGGAACTAAAAAAAGTAACCCTTTTCTTATCCTGTTTTACTCCGAAAATGGTTTAGTTTTCTCAGCAATGAACCTTCTTAATTTCTGACCAATAACACTGTGATGCGATTACAGCAGTCAATGCGAAAACAAGCAAGCAAAAATGCCAAATGATTTTGTAAAAACACTTAAGATTTGTTTTTCAAAATAGGATGGTACAACGAAATCTACCTAAAATTAAAACTAAGTAAAAACTTCAACGTCTAGGACGTCAAAGAGAAAAAAATCGAGAAGCAGACAGCTGTTTCGGTAGCATATAACGTATCATCTTCAGTGCATGAAGAAATGAGAGAGAGAAGTGCTCTTATATATTGGAAAGGGATCGAATGCTATCGGACAGCTAGCTGTCTGCTTCCCGATTTTTTTCTCTTTCGGCGCTCTAGACGTTGTAGTTTTGCTTGATTTTAGTAATCCTCCGCCCAGTCTCCTTTTTAATTTTTTATTTACCTACCTGGAATGTTCGCACATTTACAGAATAAGTGTTATGATCTTAAAAATTTTATTTTACATGATCTATTTGCTGAATAAAAAATAGTAATATTTCTCTATGGAAATGACATTTTCAAGTTTTCCATTTATTTATTTTTTGAACCGATAGACCCATTTTTAGCATAAGCAAAGTTCCATTTAAGAGTTTAGGTAACTCGATGTTTTTCTGTATGTTTTCGTGTTTGTCTCTTCTGTGCTACTGCGCATGCGCACTTAGTATGCATGTCTGGTTTTATTCTATCACAGTAGAGATGATTGATTGGAGTATTAAAGATCAGTTCTGAAGTCTAGGGACATAGGCCTGGGGGAAATGCTCCTCCGTGTATGTGTGAAACATTGTGGGAAGTTTTTCTGTGGCATTCTAGCCCATATTCACGTGAGTTTTGAATAAATTTGAGTGGGTTAGTTAGACATAGGTTTGAATCTGATACATCCCGACAAACAACTCTGGCCGAGATCATTTTTCAATCGGTCAATTTTTCTAATCGATTATTTAACAAAAAAAAATAATGATAATAAAATAAAATAAAAAAATAAAAGGGGGTGTTACATAAATTTGAAGTCTTTCTTTGCCTGTCTGTGGCACTGTAACTTTCAAATAGACGGCCAGTGGTTATTAGAGTGCTGATATAATCCGGATGTTTTTTAGTTATATTTGAAGAAAATTTATACATATTTTTAATTTCTTGAGTGTGTGTGTGTACATATGTTGTTGTTACTTATGCCACTCGGAAATTCCGAGCCCCGGTAGTGGAACTAACCGGGTTTAAGGCAGGAGGGGTGCGTCATTCCGTTTAACAGAGGAGCGCCCATTATAGGGAGGAAGTACGTCTTAGCTCCAGAAGCTGGCGATAGATGGCAGCACCAGCAGGAACTCGAATTTTAATCCGGGACAAGGCTGAGTTTAAACCCATGTTCCGGTACCCCCAGAGGTATAATTTTTGATAGGAACTTGGAGGACTTTGCGATCACGACGGATTTAACGTGCACCAGTCGCCATTAGCGTACACGACGGTCTTCGGCCGGCTCGAGGACCGAACCCGCAATCTTTCGATCACGAACTCGCTGCTCTTACCGATCAGGCTACCGCGGCCCGTGTGTACATATAATATATATATATATATGTATATATATGTATATATATGAGGAGAAAGTATTAAATTTGTGAAAAATTTCTACCTCTGGTTTTCGATGTATTTACGCGTTTTGGGATGTCCTGAACAGGATTACCACTTCACTGGCCACTGTTGTGTGTGGAAGGCTAAATTTCCCCCGAGTTATCTCGGGATAGTCGGTGAAGTGGTTAAGAAAATGTCTGTGTATCACAAATTTGTGGAAACTGTATCTCACGAACCAATGAACGAAATTTAACCTTGGTATTTCGTTCGATCTCGACCTAAACTGGTGCTGCTTACTTTTTGAGATCAATCTTTCAACAGGTGGCACTGTCATCATTTTATATAATTTTTAATATGACAGTATAAAATGAAATTGTGTATAAATATACATAATGAGTTACTTTTATTCAATGACTGTATATTTAATATGAATTATTGATATTATTAGTAATAAATAAACTGGGAAATTTTTTTATATGTAGGAACATCGTCCCCGTCCCCCCACCCTGGAGTTGGAAGTATCCACCGGTGGTTGTAAATGTTCGGTATGGGTATCTTTCATCAATACTCGTCAATACCTTTGAAACGAATGGTTAATCCCTAGATCTGTGATAATTTAAAACAAAGATATTCATTTTTTACAACAAAAAAAAATGTGGTGTTGACAAAAAATTGCCTTTTTTTTCGGCATTTAGTGTTCTATTCATACTTTTCTAAGATAAAAATCACCTACACTCATCCTTGAAAATAATCTTAATGAATAATTTGTACTGTGTGAATTTATATAAGACAATATTGAAGAATGTCTTATGGAGGCTACAGTATATTAGATTTAAATTGAAATAAGATCCCCCCCCTCCCCCCGGCCACTTTGCTTTGATATTTAAAAATTTTCGAACTTTCAGTTTTTCAAATTTTTAAGTGATATTGAAAGATAACTACGGCAATTTTTGTGTTAAAGTTAAATTTCAACTGATTTTTGACAAATATATATATATAAATTAATAAATAAAATAATAAAAATTGGCTTTAAATAGTGATTACGAGTTCAAGTCCACACATCTGCAATCTCGATTAAAAATCTGCGATTTTATCGAAAAGTATATCTTATTAAATTAGTCATTTTGTTGGCATTTTATAATTTTTTTTTTTTTTTTACTTAAAATTGAAAATTACAGATTTTATGAAAAAAATAAATTTTTTATTATAATTAAGCCTTACAATTTTTCTACCTGATAATTTCTATAAAACTATTCTTCTGATTTAATAATAAGAAAGCACCACAGAACTGGCGTTTTAAAGTAATAAGTCCAGAACTTTAAATACCATAAAATGCAATAAACTCGCAACAGTTGTTTCGGGTGGAAAGAACACACGACCCTTTGTCAGGCGAACAAAATAGGCACAAGTGCTGCAATCCTTGCTGCTTTGAATGCAGCGCCTACTTCGTTCGTCTGTCGAAGGGTCGTGTGTTCTTTCGACCTGAAACAATTGTTGCGAGATTATTGCATTTTATGGTGTTTATTCAAACTTCTGTACTTATAATCCTTCTGATTACTTTAGAAAGGGCAAAATTGAAATTGTAACTTTTTTTCCTGAACAATTTTTAGGATCGATTAAAATAAGTCATTTTCTTTAGATATAAAATATAATAGTTATTTCATGATAAACTTTATGCTTATTAGGATGTTTACTTTTAAAGACAGATTAAAATTTCTTAGTTATGTCATTTTGCAGTATAAGTATTTTGTGGAAAAATCAAGAGCTTGCTGAAAGGAGTTCACACTCTCCCTATATATATATCTTGTACAAATCTTGCAATCGATTTTTAACTAACTTCCCGACTAGCTAGACATTTGAAACTTTCAGGATTGCTGAGAACACGATGACAACACCATACTTCGAAGTCCGATTTTCGAATTTTTTATTAGTTTTCTTATAATTAATTAAAATTAATATATATAATGACCCTCATCTGTCATTCACGATTCCGGTTTACACCGCTTCAAAACAGAGACTTTTGGCAGCCATTTTTTTTTTTTTTTCCCCGTTTGTTCAATTTAACTTACGAAAATATACATATCATTTTCATACATGTTTTGTATCGCACATTTTGTTATTTATTCCCTCTAAAACCTTGAAAAACTATTCAATTGTAATGTTTAAATGTTTAATTAAATATAACGGATCACTGGCTATTATAAACATGAACCTATAAATAGAATTATGTAACTTCATGATTATAAACAACGCAATGCCAAATAAAAACAAACATAAACTGTTGCCATTCAGAAAATACAAATTCCAAATGGACAACTCTTTAATTGCGAATGAACGACTCTTTGACTGTTTCATTAAAAAAAACGCTTAAAATATTTCTAAAACATATGGACAATATTTCTGTGACGTCACAGTAGGTAAAATCGCCGAACACGTGGCCGATATTTTGTAAACAAACTAGATTCAAGATGCTATTTTATTGTTACGCATAACATTTTCCTAAATATTTCTCCAGTGAAACAATAATCAGATATCTGTTCAAACAAGAACAAAAGAGAAATGTAAACAACTGAATCGAATGATAAAGTTAAGACTATTTCATATCGTAAAATTGCAGAACATTTTATGTACACACACACACACACACACATATATATATATATATATAATGGATAAAAGATTAATAAGAACATTTTATACAGACACGCATATATATATAGACATCAAAGCTTAAATAATTAGAATTTCAATCACTTTAATAAAGTAATTTATTAAATGGAACATCCATTTAAATTTGTTAACATCGCCACAGTTCACATGGCAACTTTTAATATTACATATGTTAATTAATATTAAAGTATATTACTAAAACTGGATTAAAAACAAAACAAAGGTATCACTATATCACTCTTACTTCAATTTCATATAATCTGTAACTCTTAGAAATAATATTGCAAGATAAAAATTTGCAAGCCACAATGCTTTTCTACGGTAGAGTTGAGGATTGTTTGCCTAACCAGCTGATATTCTTGTAGCCTCGAACCCAAAGTGGGAATATGGTCCATTTAAGCCTTAAAAATCTTAAAATATTTGTAAAAACATATTAAAGTCTTTAAATATTTTTATCAAGCTTCATTATTTGTTTACATTGTAAGGTATGATTGGCGTCGAGTTCAATACGTAAATGTCGCCAGTTGATTTTAGTTTTGAAATTAGTGTAAAGTTATAGTTGGGATAGAATGTTTGGTTGGGCAAGTAAAGGTCACCAGTTGAAATGAGTATTGAAAGTAGAGTAGTCTAAGGTGATAATGTCGAGTCAAGATAAAATGTTTGGTTTAGAATGAGAAAGTCCCTAGCTGAATCCTGGATATTTTGGCGATGTTGTGGGTGAGATAGCTGATTGGAAGTATCGAGTAGAGGTGAATTTGGGTTAGCATGGAGTGTCTGTAATTATTAGATAGTTAGTTAGAAAATACGCAAGCAAAGTGATGACGTCACTGGGCGTCAGTGGATGCAAGAAAAAGATTTCCTATGTTAATCGCCCATTGGATTTTTTGTAAAAAAATATTAAAAATTGAGGAAAATTATTTCCCGATTTTAATTCCCATATTTCGGTATAGATATGTATTAGTTATCGCGTGCATGCGTTAGATTAAGTTGTTTTTGCTGTAAAATTGATAAAATTTAAATTTCAAAACTTTAGAAAAATAAAATAGCAAACTTCCATATTCGATTGAAAACATAAGCATTTCATTTCAAAGGATGATATTTACACAATAAATATCCAACTAATATACTAATTAAAAGGAAAATGATAAATATTCTATCATAATTTGAAGTCAAATTTGTTTTCAAATGTCTAAATAAAGTGTCTGATATAAGATACTCATATGTTGCAGCGGAATAGATTTAATATATCTGTCATCCTTGGCGGAAAAAATATATCGCCAAATTATTTGGAGAACATATTTTATTCCTTTCAAAAATCATGGTTATTTTAACAACTTATATTAAGAGAGCGATGAATTATATGAAACAATATTTCGTACAATACATATTACGAAAATAAACATCTGGCATGTATATTTTCGTAGTATGTTTTTAATCGCCAAATACAAAAAACGCCAAAGATGACACAGTTTTGAAATTTAAAATTTTGTCAATTTGACAGTAAAATAACTCAATCTAACACAGGGATACGATAGCATATCTATACCCAAATACGGGTATTAAAATCGGGAAATAATTTTCTTCGATTTTTAATTATTTTTTACAAAAAATACAATGGACGATTAATATAGGGAATCTTTTTCTTGCATCCACGGACGGTCAGTGACGTCACACTTCGCTTACGTATTTGGAAACAGGATCTTCGATAGTCTTAAAAAAAAGTATTTTGGTAAAATGAAGTGAATCGTTATTTACTTCCTCTTACCCATAGGGTCGAGAAAGTATTGTTTTAGGGTCAAATTTTCGAACGTGAGTTTTTGTTATACTTACATGTTCTGAGGTCCCCTGAATACGAAAATCACGTTTTTAGCGAATGGTCTCTGTGTCTGTCTGTGTGTCTGTTATCAGCATATCTCAAGAACAAATAGTAGCAGAAATTCCTCGGTATTCTAAATGTGTATCATATAGGGATGCTGCAGTAAGCTTTTCGTTAAGATGAAGCAAATGGTTCGTGTACAGGGACATTCAAATACATTACGTCTATGGGGGAAATTGCAGGTAAGTAGAATTTAACATCTATAGACTGCACTAAACCAAATGAAACGAATACATATTTTTTGTAATAGAGATAGTCAACTGGGAAAAAAAATTTTGTGTATGCAGGAGCCTCGCCTCCCCCCTGGGGTAGATGTCCTCCCTCGAGTGGAGTAAATTTTCATGGTGGGTATCTTTCAAAAGAGCTCGCCAATACCTTTAAAACGAATTGTTGAACCATCGATCTACGATAATTTAAAATAAAGTTATTGATTTCTTTCATTTTTAACTTTTTTTTTTTTTTTTTTTTTTTACTTTAATATTGAGAATAAATTCAACTTTTTTTTGAATATTTAGTGCTATACTATTTCTCTAATATGGAAATCGTCTGTATTATCATACAAGATAACTTTTTTAAATAATAATTTTAATAAATAAATTTTTTTTAAACTGAATTATTTTTTAATAACCGAATTAAATTCTATATAAATGTAGGTGCATTAATGAAACGGGGGGTTGAGGGGGGGGGCAGAACTAACTATCATATAAAACTCTTCCAAAGCCTAATTTGAATTGTTTAACATAGGTTTACATAACAGTACTCTTTATCTTACCTCTTAATCTCCAACCTGTACTTATAGCATTAAATTTCAGGGTAAGAGAAAGTCGTGTGAGTGACACACTAGATTATTCTTATTATGAGGACTTAATAGAGCACTTAACGGAACACTGGGATGTGTTATTGCTGTTGTGTTTTCGGGCCTTCGTTTTTTGTCAACCAGTAGTTTTTTTATTGTCATTCATATTTATTAATCGGGTAGATTTTTTTTTAATCTCAGAACGAAAATTATAAAATATCGAAACACATTTGATTTATAAACAAAAACTGAAAATACATTTAAATGATCACGTGGTAATCTTCATGATCTAAACATTGTTTTCAAGATTTATCGTTCACATTCCGTCATTTTTGACGGGGTTATATACTAGTATGAAAATAATAACATCCTAATAGCGTTAAAATAGCCATTAAAATATTAGCTATAATTTAATTGTTGGGGAAAAAAAAAAACATGTTCATTTTCTTTCGACATAAAAATAAATACATTTAATTAAACGTGAACATTAAAAAACTATAAAAAGTTAAATGATGCGTCTCAGAAAAAATTGACGTCATTATCACTTTAAAAATTTTGTGCACATTGATAAGAGCTCTGTGATTCCTCAGAAAATTTAAAACATGGTATATAAAAAGTTTTTTTGTCTTTATAATTATTTTTATTTCATTTTTCACATTTTTCACGCGCGCTTTTTATTTCTTAATTCAAAATTATTATTTAAAAAAAAAAAAAAAAAAAAAAAAAAAACTTTTTCGATAGTGTTTGTAAGTAGGAATTGACTTAAATTTTTTTATTTTTATATTACTTGTTTGTATTCTTTTGAACTAAAGTAACGATTAGAAACATCTGTTACACTGGAAAGCTACTTTCCCTGAGCAGTTACAGCTAATGAATACTCTGTTGTACCAATCCATTCTATTAACCAAGATATAAAACATTACTCATCATACTTAATTTAATGAATGTATTGCGTTTTAAAAGCAAGATGACGAAATAAAATTTTAAACATTATAAGTGCCAAAACGTTTCCTTAACTTTGCTGACAACAATGGTTGTTTAAAATAAATAATTGAATAGTTTCGCGATAAGAAATGTGCGTGTGTAGCTTTTGTGTTTCGAAACATAAAGCAGTACCTACTACTTTTAAACCACGCGAATGATTGAAACTTTTGGCATTATCTCGCAGATATTTCAGACCGAATGGGACTGTCAGATAATCACAACTCGGAATGAATTTCTCATACCTTATTTTGAGAACGGTTGATAGTATGTACTCATTAAAAGGTCATTAGATTCTTTCACAATGGACCATATTCCCACTTTGGGTTCGAGGCTAGAAGAATATCAGCTGGTTAGGAAAACAATCCTCAAATCTACCATAGCAAAGCATTGTGGCTTGCAATTTTTTATCTTGCAATATTATTTCTAAGAGTTTCAGATTTATATGAAATTGAAGTAAGAGTGACAGAGTGATACCTTTGTTTTGTTTTTAATCCAGTTTTAGTAATACACTTTAATCTTAATCAACATATGTAATATTAAAAGTTGCCGTATGAACTGTGGCGATGTCAACAAATTTAAATGGATGTTCCATTTAATAAATTCCTTTATTAAAGTGATTGAAATTCTAATTATTTAAGATTTGATGTCTATATGTATATGTGTGTGTGTATAAAATGTTTTTATTAATCTTTTATTCATTATATATATATATATATAATATATGTGTGTGTGTGTGTGTGTGTGTGTATATACATAAAATGTTCTGCAATTTTACGATATGGAATAGTCTTAACTTTACATTCGATTCAGTTGTTTACATTTCTCTTTTGTTCTTGTTTGAACATACATCTGATTATTGAGTTTCACTGGAGAAATATTTAGGAAAATGTTATGCGTAACAATAAAATGGCATCTTGAATCTAATTTGTTTACAAAATATCGGCCACGTGTTCGGCGATTTTACCTACTGTGACGTCACAGGAATATTGTCCATTAGATTTAAATGCAAAGATTTTTTTTTTTTTTTTAAAGTGAAGAATTGATGATGATAATTTCTGACGTATTTTAAGTTTTTCAGTGAAAATTTGACATATATAATATAAAATGTATCATTCCTTATTTTATTTAAAAAAAATATATTTCAATTTTCGTCAATTATATACAGTGCGTGTCGAAATGATAGGTCCACCAGTAAAAACGAAAGTTATGTTGGTAAAAAAGGTTTTATTGTGTACAAAGTACTATTTTATACACTACATTAATTCATTCAATGTAAAATAATACATGAATAATATACAAATAATAGGAATAATAAGGAAAACAAAAATTACATGAAAAAGCTGTTTCAAAAAGATAGGTCCACTGAACCAAGCATCAAATTAATGTTGAATTAATAAGAAATTTTTCCACCTTGTTTCAGAATAAGCTCATAAATCCTATTCGGCATGGTTTCTACAAGTTTTTGCAAACACTTTTTCTCGATTTTTGACCATTCGGAGGAAACAGCCTTTTTCAAGTCTGCAGTACTGTTGTACTGCCTTCCGCCTGCATACACCGCTCTTGCGAATATACCTCACATGTTTTCTATCGGATTCAGGTCGGGTCTGCAAGGTGGCCAATCGATAACATGTACACCATTATCCAGAAATCATTCGAAAGTGGACTTTGAGTGTGCACCGGAGCATTGTCCTGTTGGAACATGAAGAATTGACCCCCAATGTGCTCTGCTTGTGGAAGAAAATATTCTTCAAGCAGCTGTTGATAGCCTGCAGCGTTCAAACGATTGTCTACAAATGCTATATCAGTTTTTCCTGCACCTCCGAATCCGGCCCATACCATAACGGAACCACCACCAGCTTGTCTCTTCGAGAATATCTGTCTATCGTTACGCAGGTCGTGCCAGTAATACTGCCAGCCATCTGGACCATCTAGGTTGAATTTCTTTTCATCACTGAATATCACTCGATGCCAATCTTGTTTTCAGGACACCACTTCATGTGCGAATTTCAATCTCTTTTATTTGTGCTTTTTAGTCAATTTCGGAGCCGCTTTTCTCTTCACGTAAACTATATTGCCGAACTTCTTTACCACTCTATGGACTGTAGATTTTGATATTGGAGGGTTTTGTTGTCTGGCCACAGTGGATAAGCTCATATGTCCAGATTTTAACTCCTTTACGATAGTCCTTCTTTGTCGAAGTGTCACTTTTAATGGGCGGTCAGATGATTTTTTACTGCCATAAGCATTTCTAAGTCGCAAATAATTGTTTACAACATTATGTGATCTGTTTAAAAGTTTACCAATTTCTCTATTCGATTTTCCACACGTTTTAAATGCATAAATTTTCCCCTGCTCAACCAGCAAATGACTGCAACGACGGCCCATTTCGTTTGATTACAACGTGATGTTAAAATTTGTTTAAATACCTCCACAGCAGCCAGCATAATCCCGCAGACAAATCCCGCAACAATATTTATGCAAATTTTTTGGAAATAAACGTGATTGGTGCAAAATTTCTGAAAGCGGACCTATCTTTTCGAAACGGTCTGAAAATGAAAATTAGCATAATATAAAAAGGAATTATTTATTTTAAAGAAATTTCTTCATAAATAGTTATAACAATTACTGATTAATTATCTCTACCAAAAAAGTGATTATTATTCTCAATTAAGAGTCGAAAATTTGAAAAATGCGGGTGGACCTATCATTTCGATACGCACTGTATAAATAAAATAATAGTGTGTGTTTATGTGTGTGTATATATATTTGTGCATATAAAACAAAATGCAGTTCAATTAAGTGAAATTAAGTCCTTGTTTTATATTTAAAAAAAAATGGATTTAATATTTTATATTGCACTTATTAGATAAATGTACAAGATTTGGAGAATAAATGTATACGATTTGAAAATTTTCGATTTCCGGTTTTCGACGAATCTACGCATATTGAGATTTCCTGAACACAATTCGACCATTTTTACTTCCATTACCCTACTACCGTAGGTAATGGAAGTATTGTATTCGGTCTGAAAATTCGATATCGGATTTTCACCTGATTTACACGTTTTAAGGAGTCCCTGAGTCCAAAAAAGTGGTTTTTGGCAATGGGTCAGTGTGTATGTATGTGTGTGTGTGTGTGTGTGTGTGTGTATGTATGTATGTGGAGAATCTTCTGGCTATTATAGCTCAGAAACTAATAAAGATAGAGCTACGAAACTTTAGAATTGAAATACGTCTGGTGTACAGATGAAATTTCCAAATTTTGCTGAAAATTGAAAAACCGGAAGTGGGACATCGGAAACCGGAAGTGGGACCGTAAGTCCGTATCTCAAAAACGGCTCTAACGATTTTCTTCAAACTTGCTATATAAACACTCTATTAGATGTCCTTTCGAATGATATAGTTCGTTAGTTCAGGAAAATGGATAGGCGTCCTGTATAAATAGCTCAATTTCAGGCCTCGCAAAGGCGTTCCTTTAAAAACGGTTGTACGGATTTTTTTCAAACTCGCCATTTTAACTCACTTTTAAATATGCTTTTGTATGTAATTATTGTTTTCTGGTCAATAATTGATTTTTTGTAAAAGTTGGTATCTCAAAAACGGCTCTAACGATTTTCTCTTTAGGTCACTTTTATGTTTTCTGATCACATTATCTCTCAAAAATGCATATAATACATGTAATAGCGGGTAATGGAAGTCGTGTGGTTGTTTCACACCAGATTTTTAGATTTATTTATGCATTATTTTATTTATATATTTATTATTAGTCTCTATCTACGGATTTTTACGATACCAGTTTTACGATAGTTGGATATTTATGAAAAACATAATTGAATAATTTGAAAACAATGTTATAATTTTGGGAAAAAAAAAAAAAAAAAAAAACTAAGTCTTCCGTACTAAACTAAATTCTGCTTTTACCAGAATTTCATCGAAATCTTTTTATTTATTTATTTATTTTTATTTTTTTAAGAAAAAGAAAAGAAAATTAATAATAATCAGTTTCGGAACGGACAGTATCAAAAAAGGTTTTTTTTTAAAAATAATTTTGAATTAGGAAATAAAAAAATCACGCATGCAAAATGAAATAAAAAATAAAATAAGATTTATAGGGACTCAGTTCAATGATATAATAAGAAAAAAAAATGACAACATTAGTTTAATGATATTAACTTTTATTATTATTATTATTACTATTTGAGTAAATAAAACTGTGCGAACACAAAAATACAGTTTCGTGTTAACAAAACTGTACTACATAACCAATGGACTTAATTTAACCGAACGATATTATTTGGATCACGGTTTCAATGGATGCTAATTAGCTTTTAAGCTATATCACGCCATAGGTGACGCAACCACGCTGCAATTTCCTCTCATTTCAGGGAAGGCTCAGCATCTACAATGTACCAAACTTAGTATAAGGTACATTGTATATATGTGAGTATTATTCACAGAATAGAGAACGTGAAATAATCGTTGCAAATACTATTTTTGCCATTAACTTCACAAGAAAAAAATGAAAATAAACGAAAAATCACTGTAAGAATCACGCTGAAATTCTTTCACACACTAATCTATTTAATGACGAACACAAATTTACAATTAATATTATACAATGCATTAGTTAAATCTGTTTAGAAAATAACATTAATTGGTGAGCACCGTCTGTGCTAATTTTCATAACAAAATGAGAACAATTTAAACTTCTGAGCTGAGCACTTATGCTCAATCACTTATGACCCGTCCGATGAACTCTCTCTTCTTCTCGTACTTTCGTTTCAGGGAAACAGCTGTTGCCATTCTGCATCAACTAATAAATGAGAGATTACGTGAAAGTGTTTTCTCTGGAAGTGGAAAAGTTGAATTCCTTTCATCTACCTATCTATCTGTCTATCTATATATACTATATGTAAAACTCTGTTAATTAAGTTTTTTTTTTTTTTTTTTTTTTTTTTTTTTTTTTTTTTGAGGGGGGGGGGGGGCATATCAGCCAACAGGAAGGGAGGCACCCCTCTACCCAATCGACGTACACATAGAAAATATTCTGAAAGCATTTTTGGCTTCTTTTGACGTCTGAAATGTAAAGATATTGCATTTTTTCACCATCCCACATGTTTTATTCATAAAATGAAATGTGTTTAAAACAATTGATATTCTTATTTAAATATCTGAGCCTAAATTCAAGTAAAATTTATTTCAGAAAAGTCGAATCCTAGTTATTTTAAACTATTTTGAGGCATAGTGACGTTAAATTCTTTATGAAAAAAATTTGTTTACGATATCTTTTCATCCAGAATATTATAAACAACAATTTAAAAGAACTTCGACTAAGCGGTTTACAGCAGAAAGGAAAAAGCAAATGTACAAGAGATACGAATTATCATGTTCTCTTATTTAATTAAATCTTAAAATTTATTCGTAAAAGAACATATCTCACAAAATTTTATTTGGTTTTAACACCGCATTTCGATGCCCCAAGGGAACTGTAAAATGTCATAAAAAGAGCTCAAAAGAAGATTATGTAGGAAAGTTTTTTTTTTTTTTTTTTTTAAATGCAGTTTAGAAATATTCGAAACAAATTTAACACCATTTTTCAGGAAATATTGAGGAAGAGGAGAAAATTCTATAAGGATTATTTTAAACATATCGGAAATATATTTTTGATTGAAATCTTAATTTATATTTTTCATGGATTATTTTATACTGGCAAACCTGTGCGAAATATTCCCATTTTTTTTCTTTCCTTATTTACCTTCAAAATTTGAAACTCATAAATGTTTTACCCATTTCATCATCTAATAAAATTTTACTTTATCAGAAGCCAAATTATTATTAAAACCAAATTAATATTGTACAATAGTGAAACCAAAATCATTCAAAGAAAGGTTTCCATATAAAATCAATGGTTCACGACCCAATTTTCATACTTCCAGAGGCAAGTACAGCTTTAATATAGGACTCCCACGACGCCTTTTAAATTTTTGTCGCCATGTTGGCGATGACTTTTTATTAATTTTGGTATATTTTTACTTTCTTCTATATGTAATATAGAGAAAGTATTGGATTCGCGAAAATTTTCGACCTCCGTTTTTTGACGGATCTACACGTTTTGGGATGTCCTGAACACGAATTGATAGTTTTTAAAAAATGTCTGTCTGTGTGTCTGTCTGTCTGTCTGTATCATTTTTTTGTGGACGCTGTATCTCACGAACCAATGAATGAAATTTAACCAAACTTGGTATTTAGTTGCACCCTGACATGAACTGGTGCCCATTAGATTTGGGGATCAATAGCTCAACAGGTGGCGCTGTGATCGCATTTTATGCAAATTTTTAACATGGCAGTATAGGACAAAATTCCGTATAAATGGGCATAATGAGAGTTATTTTAAACTTGTGATTGTAAAATTAATATGAATTGTTGATAATAGTAGTAGTTAACTAGGAAAAAAAATTTGTGCATGGGGGGCATCGGTTCCCCCCTGGGGGGGAAGTACCTCCCCGGGGGGGTTAAATTTTGAAGATGGGTATCATTCGAAAGATCTCGTCAATACCTTTAAAACGAATGGTTGAACCATAAATCTGTGATAATTTAAAACAAAGTTATCGATTTTTTTTACTTTTAACAAAAAAAAAAAAAAAAAAAAAAAAAATCGTTATTATTTTTTTTTTTTTAAACGAAATTTTACCAAACTTGGTATTTAGTTGGTCCCCGACATAAACTGGTGCTGATTATATTTGGGGATCAATAGCTCAACAGGAGGCGCTGTGATAGCATTTTATCTAAATTTTTAACATGGCAGAATAGGACAAAAATTCGTATAAATGTGCATAATAAGAGTTATTTTACACTTGTGATTGTAAAATTAATATGAATTATTGATAATAGTAGTACGTAACTAGAAAAAAAATTTTGTGCATGGGGGGCATCGCTTCCCCCCCTGGGGTAAATTTTGAAAATGGGTATCATTCGAAAGATCTCGTCAATACCTTTAAAACAAATGGTTGAACTATAAATCTGTGATAATTTAAAACAAAGTTATCGATTTTTTTTTACTTTTAACCAAAAAAAAAAAAAAAAAAAACATAAAAAAAAATCGTATTTTTTTTAATATTGTTACTGATTGAATATGTATAGGAAAATATAGAAGAAAGTCTTGTGGTGGCCACAACATACTAGTTTTGTTTAAAAAAGTAAAGTAAAATAAAATAAACCAATTCCTATTTTGATTATATTTTTTATGATCGTGTTTTTTATTCAATTTATGACACAGAAGTTCCTATTCTGTATATATCTTTAAAGTATTGCTAGGTTTAATATGACGCATGCAAAGATTCTGAAGAAGCAACTGTTAAAAATATATTTTTCCGCAAAATAATCTCATCAGATATAGGTCGTCATTTTTTCTTATTAGTTTATTGAGCTGAGCCCGCGTGCGTAAATAGTGTCCATGTATAAATATTATTTTTTATCCACGCGTATTTTATTAATTACACCACTATCGTATCGTTTCGACAAAAAGCAATTGAAACTGGTCCGCGTTAGAGAAATATTATATAGATTCTTAATACAAGATTAGAAATAACGAAAAATCATGCAGTTTGCATAGATTAACACTTTCCAAATGTACGCATCCTTCAACTTTGAATGCACATTGCCAACGTGACAATGAAAGGACAGACGGACAGAAAGACAGACCGATAGGCTATTGTATTTATAATTGCAGTTGGAAAATGTTAAAAATATTTAACACAAACAAAAATGCAATTCTATTCAGTCCTTAATATACATGAATAGTTTTGTATAACTCTGTGAATAGGAACGCTCAACACAAACACTATCCCTGTGCACAAATCTGTTCTATACAATTTTAAACAGGGAACCGTTCTTAGTCAACTCGAATAATATATAACAGTTTTGAAAAATTCTGAAAAAATTTACAGACGCTAGATCTGTCAATGGACGGACAAATGGACAAAAAAGACAAACAGCTAGACTCATTAAAATCATAATTGAACTTAAACATTGTTAGAAAGTGATTACAATGCTTGATAAAAATGAAAATGCAATTTCAGCAATTTTTAATGAAAGACTTATTATTTATCTTAATATTTTTGTTTGGTTTTGTTAATACTAATCATATTAAATTCTTTTTTTTTTAGAAAAAAGCATTTTTTATGCACATGATGCCATTATTATTATGAATTGCCCAACATATAAGGTTTTAAAATGTGAGTTACATCTCCCATTGAATGCTTCAAGGCTTTGGAATTTCTCTCGGATGTGAACACAAACCAGTAATGGTATTCACCCCATTTTTGAATCGGAAGTATCAAATAATATATATTATGACCTTTATACCTATAACACTTATATCATACAACATTTATATTATATAACACTTTTTAAATACCTTTTTTGACATCGTAAGAAACTAATTTTTGTATTCTCCTCATCTGGCTAACCGTATCTTTCGAATGGTACCACTTTCAACCCTCTACTCTCATAATTAGTATGTTAAAAAGGGATCACAAATTTTATGCTTGCCTATTAATATATAGATGATATAAGATAATCTAGTAGCTACAATAGATTTTACAATGAAATGCGCAACGTTAAGTTTTGACTTATTGATTCCTTTTCAGATTAGAATTGTACAATTCTAAGCTCAAATGCTGATTATTTCATTACGAGACTTTTACATTCCGGTAAACAATTTTATAGCAAACTTCCTGCATATTCGATTTACAAGATACTTAATTGAGGGAGCGGTAAACGTTTCAGTGGATTCTTAGGTGGATTACTAAACGAAGTGTCCTCTGTCCATTAGAAACAGTCCAGAATTGAATGTAATGTTTAAAAATATTTTTCATTTTTGCATGAAAATTTATAATCAAAACTTCACGCGCATGACCGTTTTTTTTTTTTTTTTTTTTTTTTTTTTTTTTTGGGGGGGGGGGGTTTGTAGAAGTATGGTTTGTAGCTTTATCTTGATGGAACTCAACACATTAAAGATTGTTTGAGTTATGGGAAGTAATATATTCTCTGAAAATAGGTGCTAAAACATATATTTGATAGTTATTCAAGTTAATGTTTTGGCATTTTTTCTACTTTCTTTATTTTTTCCGTTTTATAAGAGAATTCAGTAATAACCATGAAAACTTTAAAAAACTTTCCTTGTTTTCTTTTGAACCAACATTCTGAGTCTTTTTCTCTTCTTTCTCGCCAGTAAATAGATCTTTTTCTTTTCTATTGAAATCAGATAATATCCAAGCCTCATCCATTGTAAGTATATATTTCCAGTTTTCACCTGTCAAATAATTTTGATACAACACTATACACACAGTCTTACACTGAGTGTACCAAACTTAATATTCTAAGTGTGTATGATATAGGGACGCTACACTAAACTTTTCGTTGAAATCAAGAAAATAGTTCGTGTACAGGGACACCCAAGAGAATTCAAATACATTAAGTCTATGGGGAAAATTGCAGGTAAGTAGAGTTTAAAATCTATAGACTGCATTAAACCAGATGAAACGAATATATATTTTTTATATACGTAAAAAAATGTTTCATGTAGAATAGGGTACGGAAATCCTTCACTGTTCGTTTACAGGGCTACACAAAACAACTAGATTATAGTACGACAATACTTGGAAATGGATGGAAGTGTACTTCAGGTTATGCCATGTGTTATTAATATAGGATTATATTTATGTATTCCACGTGATGTGTACATAACTTTTAGAAGGTATACAGAGCTGCCAATATTTAAGCCATAACATTATGTTTTATTGTTAGTGGAAAGCTGCTCAGGAATTGAAATTAATTCCTCCTAGCCATATGGTAAATAATGTATTTTTTTTAAGCTAGATATTCATCGCTTGGTTTTTTGTATATTTAGACGTTTTGAGGCTTCCAGAATACCGAAGTTAAGTTTTAACGTTTGACCTTTGTGTGTGTCTGTTAGAATAAATTAAAAGCAAATAATTTCAGGCCATAATTGTTGTATTTTGAAGTTAATGTGTTTCTTACTAGAAAAGTTTGATGAAGATTGATAAGTTTCAAGGAATGTTGGCGTAAAAGTTGTCTCAATAATTTAAATGAACTTTTGAATTTCATGACAGATTCGAATTCTACAGTAATAAGGTACAGTAATAAAACCAGGGGGGGGGTTAAGGGGGGGAACGGTAGCCCCCCCTTCATACAGAATTACTTATCAAATAAAGCTGTTTCGAAGCCTAATTTGAATTGTTTTAATATAGGTTTGCATAAAAGTACTCGTTATCTTATCCCTAAATCTGTTTTTATAGTATTAAATTTCAGGGTAAGAAAAAGTCATTAGAGTGACACACCAGATTATTTATTCAATTACAAAAATCAAAAACAGCTAAATTTGAATTTCACAGCGACCCTAAGCGTTTTGTGTTCTAAGAAATTCTCTGAAACTTATTGATTACAATAACCAATGTTTAGTCATTCATAAATTGATCCAAAACTGTATTAACTTGGAAATAAGTTATTTTACTTTTTTAGTGTTGTGTCTGTCTAACAAACGAAATAATTTGAAATCGATCGGAATAAATATGTTAAACGACACTTTTTCATATTCGTTCGTAACTTATATGATTCTAAAAGCACAAAGCGGTGCTTTGCACGGGACGGTCGATAACGAAGTTGTTGGGCAATTTCGGTTGCCGGTTGTAGTAACACAGTCGCGCGACAGATTTCAAAATGATGTAAAGGCTTTTTCGATAGAACCAATTTAAAAAAAAAAAAAAAAAAAAAAAAAAAAAGTTCGTAAATGCTTATTTTTAAAATGCGATGAATAAAAAAAATCTATGAAGAGATGAAAAAGGGAAATATATATATTTTTAAACTTCAAAATTTACATACGGACATTTTCAAAATAAATATTTCACCAATGATTAGAATGATTCTTTTTTTTTTCTGCTTAATAAATGATTAAATTAATAATATAAATAAATAGAATTTTTTTTTTTAAATTATGTATAAATTTTAAATAAAAAGTGTAGTTATAATATACTATTATATTTAAATATATATATCAGTAAAGCACCGTTTATACGTCTTTTACATTTATACGTCCTTTTAGTGAAGTCCCTGTTCGTTTTAATGCGGAAATTCTTCGTTTATACGCTGCTAATATTGGTTATGCGTCTTTTCCACTTAACTAAAATTCACAAAATTTCTCGACCTGTCATTTTCCCCCCTTCTAAATAAGACGGTTTTTTCCTAGAAAGCATCTTACATGGAGGAACACAGGAAAGATCGAAGAATACTGATCAGAGAATCATTGATATCACAGTACAATTTTTAATACTCATAGACGAGTAGCAAATCAGACGGATATTAAAGATTTTTAATGTTATTAAACAACTATCTGTATGGATACGAATCATATGATTATTATTAAAGGTACGCAATGTACATAATTAATATTAGAATTGAGTTCATATAGTTCTTAAGAAATGTAACATAATACTCAATATATGATATATGTAATAAGTATATAGATATAGTAATAAGACATAGATTGATCAGCGAGAGGGAAAAAGTGGTACCTTTTTTTTCGGGAAAAGTCACTCTAATGGCTGCCTTTCTCCGAGTAAATCACACACAGGAATACACACGGATAATTTAGTAAATAAAATTTATGAATAATTTATTTACTAAAGGTGAATGAAAAACTCCAGATACAGTTTCAAATTCATTTTTTTTTTTTTTTTTATTCATTTTTTTTTTTTTTTTTTAATACTCTCTAATGGCTGATTTTAGAACTTTTTTTCGGCATCAAAATTTTTTGCTCGATAACATGGGGATGATAGATCTATATATATTACTATGTCTATGAATTTGTACCCAGTCATGCATTAATAGTATGATTTTTTTTCACTTTTTATAACAAAACTTTTTTTTTTCTTTTAATTAATTATTGTCTTAAAAAAGGTATAATATACATTTACTAACTTAAGAAACTTTATTAATTAGTATTTTCATATAAATTTTGCTTAAATGTCATTAAATTTGTTGTAATCAAAGTGTTATTAAAATTTCGATTATACGTATATACAGGATACAGGGTGTATCCGGAAGTATCTGAAAAAAGTATTTGATAATAAAGAATTAGTGAAATGGCAAACAAATTATATCTTCTATTTTTGCAACAAGTAATGTCTAAATGTTATTTTTTACTGTGAATTTTCGAAACGGCGGTCATCGGCTTTGATGTAAGCTGCAATCTTCTTCGGAAGTGAGGTGACGGTGCGGCGCAAGTAGTTTGGATCTAAATCATCCTATATTTTGCTCAGGACATTCTTGAGTCTATCGAATGTATGATTTTCTGTGTTCGCAATTGTTCTTCTAAGAACCCACACACTGAAAAATAATTTGGATACAAATCAGGGCTGTTAGAAGAACACAGATTTTTGGTCAGATACCTTTTCACTTTGACATCGATTAAAACAAACGTTGATTTGACTCCAAAGGGCAGAGCACAAACTTGGTGAAAGATCTTAACCGGGTAATATTGCTTCCATGGAAGCACAGCTTTCTCTACAACCTCTTTTTGATAAACTTTTCCATTAATTTTTGCGCTTTCTTTGATAAAAATCAGTTGACTATTCCCATTGTTGTTAATCTCAACCCAAACCATCCAACTGTTTAGAAACAAAGACCTTATTGCATCTTTTCGTTTTCTGGTATTCTTGAGAGCCAGACCCAAAAGTTTGCAGCGATTTTGAGAGTTTTTAGCGACTTTAACAGTAAAAACTTTCTCATCGGACCACAAAATAGCTTAGATTCTCCTCACTTTGAAAAAAATCACGAATATCTTTCCCTGATCGCTCAAAAACTGCCCGTTGAGTAAATGCAAATTATTTTAATAAATAATATTTGAAGATAAAAGCATTATAACAACAAAAAAGTGATTATAATGAAGTAGGTGGCCCATAAAAGCTCGTCAAAGTTTTTCAGGATACTTAATATAACCACCCTGTGTATATATATATATATTGAACATACCTCAGGAAGAAATATAAGATTTAATTAAAAATGAATATATAAAAAAAATAGTCTGGTGTGTCACTCACACGACTTTCTCTTACCCTGAAGTTTAATACTATAAATACAGATTGCAGATTAACAGGTAAGATAACGAGTACTGTTATGCAAACCTATGTTTAAAACAATTCAAATTAGGCTTCGGAGCAGCTTTATTTGGCAATTAATTCCGTGTGAGGGGGGGGGGCTACCGCCCCCTTCCGTTTCACTACTATATCTACATTTATATATAATTCGAATCTGTTATTAAATTCAAAAGTTTATTTAAAATTATTGAGACAACTTTCACACCAACATTCGTTGAAACTTATCAGTCTTGATCAAACTTTTCTAGTAACAAACAGTGGATACAACATTTGGATCGCCCGAAATTATTTGTTTTTAATTTATTCTAACAGACACAGAGAAAGGTCAAACATTAAAAACTTGACTTCGGAAGCCTCAAGCCTTATTCACGAAGACTCAAAACATCTCAATATACAAAAAACCAAGAGATGAATATTTAGCTTAAAAAAGTACATTATTTACCATATGGCTATGAGGAATTAATTTCATTTCCTGAGCAGCTTTCCTGGACATGGTAAAATATTGCGGTAAAGTGCTTCCACTAACAATAAAAAAGAATGTTATGCTTAAATATTGGCAGTCCTGTATATCTTCTAAAAGTTATGTACACATCACGTGGAGGACATAAATATAATCCTATATAAATAACACACAGCACATCCTGAAGTATACTTTCATCCATTTTCAAATATTGTCAAACTATAATCAAGTTCTTCTGTGTAACCTTGTAAATGAACACTGAGTGATTTCTATACCCTATTCTACACGAAACATGTTTTTACGTATATAGATTCGTTTTATTTGGTTTAGTGCAGTCTATAGACGTTAAACTCTACTTACCTGCAATTCCCCCCATAGACGGTAATGTATTTGAATCCTCTTGGGTGTCCCTGTAAACGAACCATTTTCTTGATCTGAACGAAAAGTTTAGTGTAGCATCCCTATATTATACACACTTAGAATACCAAGTTTGGACTTTCTGCTATAATTTGCTTTTGAGATATGCTGATAACAGACAGACAGAGACACAGATCAACCGCTAAAGACATGATTTTTGGATTCAAGGGACCTCAAAACGTGTAAATAAAACTTAATTATATTAGTATTTCTAAAATCATGTAATTCTAATATTTGTTGTTTGGAAAATGACGCTAGTAGTTAGAGATGAATAAATTCTATTTATTAAATTAAATTAAAATAAAACAACATTTTGCCCAAGAGGCGCTCTAATTACTTACTTTAACAAGTCAAAATACATGTGCAGGACAGTTCAAGAAAAGAATCTGTTTCTGAAAAAACATACATAACTGTCTTCTTTTTACAATCATTTGTGGTTCGTTTCTGTGTGTTTCCAAAAACCAAATCATCTGTGATGTGACACATGTGACAAAGAAGACGGGTTATTTCTGAATCCAGATTCACAAAGGCTCTTCTCATCGGTACTTATGATTCTTCTCCCTAATATTCAATTTCTGGTATAAATTATAAATAATTTATTGCTTTCCTATATTGTTTGAAGGTTATGGGCTTTCTTAAGAAAATAATAATAATATATATGATGTTACTGTGCTATTATAATAGTTATGGTCACATTTATCCCACTTTTGGAAAACAACGGAGTATTTATGATCGTACATTTCAAAACATCCAGTTATGTTAGAACGATTAAAAGCGTATCGGAGATAGGCATTACTAGGATGCTTTTAAATTGAAATTTTCCGACCAGAAATATTTTCCGTTTGGACAAAAAATACCTTCGAACACTGAGTTGTCAAATTCGTTTTTCAAACATTTCGGTAGACTATTAAATTATCATTCTTAACAGTTTAAATGTGCAACCGATTAAGGTTAGAGTATGTCTGTCATGGAAAATGTATTATGAGCTTGACATCTATAGTTTGGGGGAAAAAAAATCATTTAGAGTGTTCTTGAAAATGGCACTGGTTACAATTACCCCGTGGTTATAATTACTCTCCCCTGACCCTAGAATTTCTCGCTTTTATTATTTGATTTTTTACCCTTAACTAATTAAAAGTAGAATTTTATTTTCTTCCTTTGTCATAAGTTATTAGTAAACCTGTGTTCTTAACAAATTCGCTCAGACTAATCCCTTTGGGGGAAAAATCGGGTCGAGAAGTTCATAGGCATATGCATGGTTATGTAAATGCTGATAGTGATTGCTTACTTTAATTGATTAATTAATTTTATTTCTCTTTATTATATTTTATTATTATTTTGAGGGATAGGATATTTACTAAAAAGAACATTGTTCACGCGGAAATTTTGAATTTCTGTATTTATTATTTATGCTCACTTAAAAAATGGGTCGCGTTTCGGGCGGTACTAGTTGAAATAAATGGTACAATTCCATACTTGCCAACTTTTCCGGTTTTCCCGGAAGACTTCCGGTTTTTTAATGTATCTTCCGGTCTTCCGTACAGATGGATGAAATCTTCCGTTTTTAAAAAAGTCGCGGATATCGTTCGTTTTAAAAAGAAACCCGAATGTTCTACGAAAACTCCTGATTCCCAATCTTTTTCCATCCATAACATAAATGTCAATATTCATTTCAAACTTGCTTTATGAGATTCTAGAACATTTAAAGAAATAGAATTGTTAAATATTTCTTGCTGATGTAATTATTTTTTGCCCCCCCCCTCTCCCCCCCTTTCATCTATCTATAACTAGTGATCAGCAATCAAATGCTCTGCAGAAGTCTTTTGTTTCCTAATCTTTATCCATCTGCAACATAAATGATAATATTAATTTTAAAGTTCTTAGATTCTAGAAGTAGAGTTGAAAGAGTTTAAGTATTTCTTACTCTGTAATTACTTTTGTATCCCCCCTCCCCATCCTTTCCCCGGATTGTAATCAATTCTAGAATCAATAAAGCAATGAAAGTGTTCAATATTTCTCACATATGTAATTATTTTTGGATCTTTATTGCTGGATTTAATGAGTCTGTTTATTTTTCCTCAATTAAATTAAATATTTGTATGTCATATTTATACCAAATGTGTAAACATGGGAAAAAAATGAAGAATAATTTTTTCAGGTAGGAAAATTTTTCCCAAATCAATTTAAGAAAATTAATACTCAGTTGGTTTTATGCACGTTTGAAACAGATAATTAGCTACTGCTACTTTTTCTTATATGTATGATTAATGTACATACACAAAAATCATATTCTATTTTATTTAAAAAATTAGTTATACTTTAACTTAACTATGTTTTTTTGTCTATTGTTAAATAAATTTCTTACAGATTCTGTTTTGTAGATATTTATATGTTGAAGAGAAATAACTTCATTTAAAACTTTTATATATTTAGTATAATCAATCTATTGTAAAACTGTATTGTTTAAAGCGTCAAAGAGAAAAAAAAAACAAAAAAAATCTTCCCTTTTTTTATGAAATCTTCTGTTTTTTCAACAAAAATCTTCCCTTTTTTTATTAAAATTGGTTGGCAAGTATGCAATTCTATCCTTTGATATAACACTTATTCTATTTTCACACATTTAATAGTTTTTTGCCAACAAATACAGCATCCCAATTATTATGCACTTAATCCTACACCAGGGAAGACTTGATCCTGGAAACAAATACATTTAAATAATTAAAAACAAAATGGACTATAATTTAAATTTCGTATCAAATAAAGAAGTACTTCATTTACTAAAAATTAAAAGATCTAGTTCAGGCCAACTTTGTATCGAAATAACTATTTAATATTTTTGAAACATGAAATGTCAAGCATAAATGTTAAAACTGTTGCTATACGGAATGTTTCACCAAACGTAGATTTTTATCACAATCCTTTTTTTATCAACGATGCTTTTGTCAGCTTTTTTAGACTGTAATTTTTTTTTTTTTCCTCACGAAGTTAATTTGAAATTCGAAAACACGTATTTTTCTCTCGACATTTTCAATTAAGTGATTTATTTTTCCCTCTGGAAATTTCACAATTACAAAATCACTTTCAAAGGCACATCTTGGGTGTCTTCATTTTTATCAGAAAATATTTGATGTGATATGTTGAATTTAAAAAAAAAAAAAAAAAAAAAAAAAAAAAAAAAGAGAGATGGGTTCTTTCATTATGTGGTGTTAATTGTTCCTGGTGAGGACCCATTGATGATTGATGATTCTCTCTTTCCAATTCACTCTAAAAAAGATCATCATAAGTAATAGGATGAATTTATTGCATACCTTTGCAGCCAGTGTTCTGTTGGAGTGAAGTTTACAGGCAAAATGAAAATAAAACGACAGCTTACATTCAATGAGATGAGCTTTAGCGACACACTCAGCGAATTGGCGACCCAATTTGGCAAAAAATAGTAGTTTAGGTTTCCCGATCTTTCGAAGCTCTCCGACGCATACTAACTGAAATCTAGACTTTTCCATGGGTTTCTGGATAGAAACTTCTCGAAGTTCTGTCGCCCAATGGCATAAATAGCAATGAGGTGGCTTCTGCGAGAGAGTGTTGAGTCACTGCGATGCAAAATTGTTCAGAGACCTATTCTGAACTTTGGAGATTGTGCTCTAAGCGACTGTACTTTGTTCGTGAGGCTAGCGAAGTATTTGGTGTTATTTGCTTTACTCCTGTAGAACAACTGACTGTTTCCCTGGACTGTTCTTGAACTTTCGTCGAATAGTAACTTTTGCAGTACGAGAAACAATTTCATTGGACTGCTACCAAAATATTTGATAAATTAACAATACTATTGAACCATTGGGAGAATATCTGTTGAAATAAGTTTTGTTCTACTGATTCGAGAATTTACGCTGAATAAAGAACATGGATCGACTAGAACCTGCCTGTTTCTTTACGAACTACTTTCTTACACAATAAAGTCGACAAGTTTTTCGTAACAATACATTAGGAATACTTGATCCTCGAATCATCTCTTTCCATAGGATGGTGATCATGTATATCCAATGCACATGTGTCGTAAAATATTGTTTAAAATCCCCTCCTACAGTGTAAACAAACAGGGTCGAAAGAAATTCTGGTGTCAAACGTGTTGACTAAGAATAACCGTACTAATATTACGTTTTTACAAGATTTAATTTATTATTTTTAACACCAGGCAGGGTACGTCGATTTAAATCAGCTTGATTAAAATCTTGATTAAAATCACTTTTATTTAAAAAAAAAAATCATTGATATAAATCAAAAATAAAATTTTATAATTTTGGGGCAATATGTAGTTTTTTATAGTCTCAGAACATAAGAAAACTTGAACTTACTTGTTATTTACATCAAATACCCTCTCCCCCAAATAAATAAATAAATAAATAAATAAAATATGTGTTTATTAATTTTAAAAATGATTCTTTTAATTTTCTACAACTCTATTTTTATCTTCTATTCTTATTTTGAAGCTAACTATTTTCATTTGCAGCCAATTTTTTTTATACAAAGCCTTAAATTCTCTCCCCTAAGTTTTTTTTTATTGTTTTTTTTAAGGATAATAATATTGTATCATCTGAACTGAAGCATTTGATATGTCTGTCACTCTGTCCTTCATGTGTTTAACTTTTCTTATTTCTAATTATGATCACTATGTTTTTTAACTGGCCAAGACATTCTTGAGCAATTTTTCCTTTTTTACTTAGGATTTTATAAAATTAGAAATGAAATGGTAATGGCCTGGCTAGTTGTTTCAGTTTTCTTAAATTTTTAAAACTTTAATCTTTTGAAAAAATCTTAGAATTTATATGTATTTTATTGGTAATAAATTGCACAAACTAATGTGTGTATTATATATATTATATACACTTTGGATTTCCTTTAATTTAATAATTATTCTCCAAAAAGTTTCTCTTCAAAAAATTTGATAATGTGATATTCAAGATGTTTTATTATGTACATTTTAATGACGATAATAATAAAAACATTAAAAAAAAAAAATAATCATCTTACATGCTTTTAATCTTATATGCACTTAATCATTTATTTATTTATTTTATTGTATATTTTTATTTATTTATTTTTTTGAGAAGGGGGGGGGGTAGAATGTACCTATCTTGGATAATATTACAATTTTTTTTTTTTATTTACTTTTATTATTATTTTTAATATCCTCATATATATTTTTTTAATTTAGTTTATTTATATTTATTGCTTCTATTCACATTTAAATTTAAAAAAAAGTTTTCATGCTTAATTTCTTAATATTTATTTTTAGTCGAATAATGTAAAAAAAAAAAAAAAAAAAAAAAAAAAAAATCTGATTTAAATAAAAAAAAAAATCGTATTTCAAAAAAAAAAAAAAAAAAATGATTTTTTTCACACCCTGACCAGGGATCAAGTGTCCTTAAGGAGCGAATGTCTTCCCTACATATATTTTAGTACAAGCCTTCTCCCTATCATTTTACCGTGACGCGATTTCTTTTCTGAACACGTTGTTATACAAATACTGTTTTGCTTCGAATGTCGTAACCTCAAGGATCCCACCCTACACGCAATTAATTACTATATAAAAGTTGGATTCTACAAGAATCTTATGAAATTTGTATTCACGGAGTGCATTAGTGAAGTATTTAAATTTATACAATTTGCTGGTACTTTGTACGAATACGAATTTTAACAGCTGATGTGCGAAAGATTACGAACGTAGGATTCATTTTCCACAAACGGAGCTGTTTTATCATTTTGAAAATATTTACCTTCATAATTTATAATTAAAAAAAAGAATTGTAACAATGCATAATTGAAAGAACTGTATAGCAATCTTAAGTTCATTCAGTCAGCTATATAAAAGTGGTGCATTTTTAAACCCAAAATATACTGGTATTCACGTTGCTTTCTATTACCGTATATTTTAGTAACAGAAATCTTTATTAACAACAGTTCATATTTATACCTTGCTGCGCAAGTGAAAGCTTTTGTGTTGATATAGTTTTTTTTTTTTTTTTTTTTTTTTTTGTAATGACATAATTTTAAAATGAATATCTTTAAATCACATATTTATAAGAATATATTTAGTTTATCTTGGGTAGCCCTGTATATTGCCTGTGAACTATACGCTCATCCCATACTGTACTTAAATTTAAAACAGTAAAATATATATATATAATTTAAAATGTACTTCGAGCAATTTTTAACCGAATTTTTTTGTGCGGCCCTGTAAACGAATGAATGATTTACTTTAATAACATTTCTACTGAAAAAATATTTTTGTAGATATAAAAAAAATTATTAGGCTCAGGAAAGTCTAAAGAACTTGAAATAAACAAATCAGAAGTTTTCGCCTACTGACCATACTGTATTTGAAATCATGATATGTACACGTTTTAAATCATGATACGTAGTACATGAATCGTACACAAAGAATTTGTCGGATCTCAATTAAACGGTTCAAGAAATATCAAGAAATATAATATGCAGATTTAGAATATTGTATTCAGATTTCTTGCCAATATCTGTTTTGTTAACCAAATTTACTTCCACACACTAACTGATAAAAAACCCAACCTTCGTATTCAAGGGACTTCAAAAGGTAGACAATGTACACATGTAGATGACCCCTAATACATCCTCGATCATGTATGAATAAGAGAAAGTAAAAATATATTATAAAACCGAAAACGTGGCTAATCTGTAAAATATTTTAGAAAATTTGGTTCATTTATTATTCGATTTACTGAAGAAGTAAAAATTTGTGGACAAACACCTTCCATTGCAAATACACACAAAAATTGTTTCCAACTACAATTATCACTCCTAACTGTACTTCAGGTGAGGAAATAAAAGTTCAGTGTGAAAAAAGCAATTATGCGTTTTTCCTCATTTTGAAGCAACCTGAAGCTGTTTTTGTGGTGTTTGTTTTATATATATATTGTTTAACAATATATATATATATATTGTTTAACAGGAGTTTATTATTTAGTAACAATAAATTCTTTAACAGCAGGACATTTTTTAACAATTTTTTACTTTTTCAGCAGCATGCGTACGCACAAAGTGGCAAAATTATTATTTCAATGTGAAATGGTTCGAAAAATTTAATTTGATTTGTTTTGTAAATGTTTTAATAATAATAATAAAAAGATACAGTTTTTTAGTTTTACTGAAAATAATTTTAACTTCATGTATGCATACTTTATAAATAATACGAATTCTTGTAGAAATCTCTTGAACACATTTGATAAAAAAACACGTGTTACAGCCTTTAAAAATAACTCATTATTGAACAAGGAATAAATGTTAGATTATCCAAACAAGAAATAATCGATCAAATTACTTTTAAAAGATCTAAACATAGAATTAAAAAAATAAAATAAAAAAAGGATATTTTCATGAGTCTTGCTTTGTGTTTTACGTATTACAGTTAATCTGATTCATAATCCAATAATCCAAGGCTTTTTATTCAATTATGAAAACTTATGTATTTCAGAGGTAACGAAAAATTGCGATATGCGACCTATCTAATGTCAAAAAGGTGATTAAAAAAAAAAAAAAAAAAAAAAAAAATCGAATTTTTTATCTAAATACAAATTATCCTATTCTTCTGTTTTTACGCAATGTTATACTATATAGATTGTATTCTAGTGCAGGGCGCGAAATTTCCGCTCGCCAGCTCACCATTGGCGAGTGGAATTTTTACTATGGCGAGTAAAAATTTGGTCTAGTTATAGATAGAATTCTTACACGATACGGTGACAGAAAACATTCTTTTTATAGATTTAAATATGGCAAAATCGTGCCATCTTATAAACTCATATTTAATTCCAGCCTGGGAAAGGAGAAATGCTTAGTGCATGCATAAAAGTTTTAATTTCTTCGGCAGTTTCGTTCCTCCCACAGTGATTTCTCCAAGCAGGGTGAGAATAGACGATCAGAGAACCTCTCTGCCCGTTGTCCACTATACGAAAAAAGAGAAATATGAAAGTTTGCCAATGCGATACTGGCGCATGAAAATGAACCCGAGCACTTTTAAAGATACTGCCTATGTTTATTTTGTTGAAACATGATCAAAAAACAGTTAACATTTTCATGTTTTTTACTGAAACTCCAAGGATTTGCGCTTCGCTTGTAATGATTTGTAGGCATGTAAGCAACGATTTTGTCGAAAAAGTTTTTCCGAAATGGCTATTCAAATTACAACAATGAACAAGTTATCCACATCAACATTCCGTCCGATTACAAAAACTAAAATGGACGAAAAAGACATTTCTGGCGTAAAAAGATTAATAAACAGGTAAATAAGGAAGCTTAATCTTTCATAATAAAAAGATTTTCACAGAATATTGTTTAACAAAGAGTTTTTTTTTTCCTCTTCTCTTTAACGACTCTTTACATTTATATTATTAGACTTTTTTAACTTTTTTAAATCTCAAATACAATACATTATAATGATTTTTAATTACCGATGATTATGAGACAAGATGATGAACGACACACTTTTAATATATATAATTTTAAGCTTATTTGTAAAAGCATTTGAAATAGGGGGGGGGGGGGGAGAGAAAAAGCCCAAAATGCGCAAAAAAGAAAAAAAAATGACAACTCTATTTTGTGGCGAGTAAAAAATTTTTTCGGCGAGTGTAATCTGAGTCGAAATTTCGGGCCCTGTTCTAGTGGTATATCAGGTCTTTCGGTTTTGAGGGGAAGAACTCCCTTACAAAAGTTTATACTTGTAATTTGAAGTCTCTCCATTTAGGAAAGTGAATTATCGACCGAAAGAGGTAGTGATCGCTTTCGGCTAGATCCGGGTTATAGGCTGGGTGCGGCATTAACTCAATGCCATAAATTTCCTGGAGTTTTGGAGCCTATCACCTATGCTCCCTATGCTAATTCTCCTAATTGCCCTATAGAACGCTCATTCTGATGAAAGAGTATTCACTTGCGATACACAGAGATTCACTCAGAAGGGCATATTTTCGTTCAAGCCGAAAAAAATAAAGGAGTGCTGCGGTTCCACAACCGTTGGACACTAATTCATGGTGGATGACACCAGTAGAATTCTAGCACGTGCACAATATCACTCCGTGGTTGCATCTTTTATTTTGCAAACGAGTTAAGATGCCTAACCGCTGATTCCGGACACATGAGTTGAGAAAAATAAACTTAATAATTCTTAAAGAAACAATAGACGGAGTGGAGCGGAAGCAGTTAAAATGCAGATCTGTATCTTTCGAATGACTTAGCCAGTTGGGGTTGTGTGGGTTACGACCGATTTGACTACACTAGGGTCTTAGGCCTATAAGTTGGATGTCTTCCGTGTAGGGGGGAGGGGTTCTTTCTAAGTGGTCCTACCCCGTGTTTACGCGTGTTTTGGAGAAAACCACGGAAAACTCCGAACAGCCAGGTCGACAAGTGCGACCTGCGACCGAAACCGGCATTTCCCGTCTTCGAGCGTTGAGCGCAAACCGCTCTGCCACTGGTGTTGCAATGGCTGAGTCTGACGTCAGTTCATGTTATTACCCTATACAGACCATTATTACCGAAGTGCAGTTTTGTAATAGGTCGAATTTTCCCGCAACTCAACGGCTTCTGATTGAGTTTCGGGTTTGAATGCTGCCACAGCTTGTTTCATACTTTCTGAATCCGTGGTATATATTCAGTGTTGCCCTTATTTGAAATGCATGCAGTAACAGTTCTCTTATCAGGAGATTCTGTTTATCCACGTTAACCACCTGGAAAACACAAAAAAGGGAGTTATTGACTTCGGAGGATAAACATCGGGAGAGCATCAACATTTTTGGGTCCTCCTAGACGATTTATAATTGTTTTACGCATTATAGGGCTATGCTAATCTTATATAAATAATATATAAATAATAAAATTTCAAATTAAAAAGAAATAATGTAAAAAGCAGTGCGAAAATGTATTTGCACTCAATCAGCATTCTAATTTTAGAAACATTTATTCGTTAAATGTGAACAGGAGTAACCATGTAATTGTCAAAAATAATTTTCTCAAACGAAGAAATTTTATGTAATTGCTTCAGACCTTTGAACTTTTAACAATACAGTTTTGTTGCCTTGGAATTAATTTTGAAAACATGTCACCCTTTAAATAATGCCTGATCTGTAATTTTACGGAGGATCTATTTGTAAAGGTCATCCTGTTTCACAGCACACGTGCTTCTAGTTACCGTGAAAGGTGTCTGATGTTTCAGGAATTGCGGGAAATTTGCATTGACGCAGGTTAGTTGATGAGTTAATGCATTTGTTGGATACAAATATTTAAATTTATGCAATTTTCTTCACTTTGAATAATAGGCGAAGCGAATTCATTAATAAATAGCGTAGTCTTTTACGGCGGCGTTCATCATTTTCGTGTAACACGTAAATCCTTTTCTTGATTTTGGTAGCTCTTTAAATCATACGAATTATTTTTAATTTATGTACAATGAAAAATGATTCATCTCAATGTAGATTGAGGTTATAAAATCTTAGTTTCTTCTTTTAAATAGAAGTATTTTACTGTTTAATGGAATGAGTCAATTTATATCTTTATGTGAGAAATTATTTTCAGGCCGACAAAATAAATTTAAAATAAACTAAAAAAAATAATAAAAAAAATAAATTAACTTCTGGTGTTTGATGGATTGGCAAGTTTTAGAAATCCAAAACACTTTTTGACTATTATAAATAAATCTGGTGTGGCACTCACATGACATTCTTTTACTCTTAAATTCAACACTATAAAAACATATTGGAGATTAAGAGGTAAAATAACGAATATTGTATACATAAACTTATGTTAAAAACAATTCAAATTAGGCTTCGGAGCAGCTTTATTTAACAAATAATTCTGTGTGAGGGAGCTAACTGTCCTCCTCAACCCCTCAGTTGATTATTGTACCTACATTAATATAGAATTCAAAACTTTTATTAAATTTAAAAGTTTATTCCAAATTATTCAGACGACTTTCGACCGCGTAGTATTCCTTGAAACTTACCAATCTTGATCAAACTTTTCAAGTAACAACTGTATATTAACTTCAACATTTAAATTACCTGTAATTATTTGTTTTTAAGTTTAACACCAGGATTCAGGGAACCTAAAAAAGTGTAAATTCACAAAAAACAAGCGCTGAGTATTTTCCTTAAAATATATATTTTATTTACCGAATGAGTATGAGGAAATCTTTTTAATTTCTCAATTTAATAGACATAGGGAAAACATTATAGTAAAGCATTTGCACTAATTATAATCAACAAAGTAGAATGTTTTTGCCTAGTTTTTAGCAGTCATGCAATCCCTTAAAAATTATGTACACACCACACTTAAATAGAATCGTATATTAATAACACATATCACAACCTGAAATGTACTTCCATCCATCTTCAAGTATTGTCCTAGTATATTCTAGTTCTTTTGTGCAACCCTGTGAACGAACGATAATTGATTTTCACTCCATATTCTACATAAAATAGGCTTTTATGCATATATATTCATTTCATTTGCTACAGCTCAGCCTACAGGTTTTAAACTGTACCTACCAAAATTACGCCCATAGACGGTAATGTATTTGAATTTTTTTGGATATCCCTGTACACGAAGGCTTTGCTTGATCGCATAGAAAATTTTAGTGTAGCATTCCTATATAGATTTAGAGTAGTTTGGATTTCCTGCTGCTAATTGTTCTTGAGATAGGCTGATAACAGACACACAGACCTACCGCTAACAAACATCATTTTCGGATTCCAAAGCCTCCTATCGTGTAAATATAACAAAAAGTCACTTTCGAAAATTTGACCCCCAAAAAATACTTTCTGTACCCTATATATGGGTAAGAGAAAATAAAAAATGCCTTTGTGTTTGTCCAAATTTTTGGGGCAATTGTATATCAAGAACTACAGCACAGAATTTCATATAAATTTATATGCAGTTACAGCGGGACATAAATCAATGTATCAATTTTTAGTACTAATCGCTCAACGGATGACGCTGCTCTGCTGCGATTTCTCTTGGTTAACCCTTAAATTATCGCTTTAGGAATTACATAGAAAATCTACTTCAAGTATTATTTTCTGATTAGAGCAAACTTAAAGATATAAGCAATAAAAATTGTTAGATTATTAAAGTAATTAATGGCAATTAAATGAAATGGTATTTTCAACTACCGTCGGTACACAAAGGTCGAAAAACGATCAAGGCTAAAAAAAATTTTTGTGATGCAATTTATTTTTTATCTTATTCATAGTTCCTATATAAGGTTGATGATATTGATAAAAGCGGTTTTTGGGGCGAAATTCGCTCGAGAACTAACGAATGACATCTGCTTTGGATGCGAGCTCATTTTTGACACACCTTGTTGAATCAAAGTTGTGATGAGCCATTATGTTCATTGTCAGGAGGTTTTAAACGACCTCTCTTCGTTGGTTTTTGTCTGCAGAGTGTGGGCGAACCCAAGCCACTCTCCTTTTACATCCCAACACAGACACTGGCTTAATTATCTCTCTTTATGTGTTGATCAGAGCCATTTTCGTCATTGTATAAAAAAAAAAATTCGATTCCCCTACTACTTTGATTTTCCGTCTGTGTTGTGCAAGGAATGTAGCATATGTGCGTTATCGATAACTATTAATTGCTAATGGTATTCTTTTACAATACCCATGGGTTACCATGACAACGACCGGAGAAAATCACACAATTGACTTGCAAATTGGTACACATGTTTATGAGGCTCACGGAATTAGCTGTATAATTTTGATTTTGCATTCTGTTTGTAGTTCGTGTACAGGGGCACACCAAAGTTTTTTTTTTTTTTTTTTTTTTTTTTTTTTTTTTTTTTATCATTACGGACTATGGACAGAGTTGTACGTACGACGATAGCGACCGCGAAAATTACTCCCAATTGACCTGTAAGTTTGTACACATGTTCGGGTGTTATACAGAAATAGCTGTAAGGTTTTTATGATTATACTGTTTATGATTCGTGTAGAGGGACATGCCAAAGTATTTATTATTATTACGGCCTATGAACAGAATTTCTTTTAAACGTATTTTAAGGTGGTTACACTGCATTAAGAAAAGGAAATAAACATACGTTATTGAGGTGATTGAAAACGTATTTTTTATAGAAAAATATGTGCTTAGACGAAACAATTAATGTACAGAACCTTACAAAACTGTTCCGACAGTGTTACGTAATCATCCAAATTATGTCACATTTCGAACAATTATTTTTGAGCTACATATAATAAGTTGTACAGTTTTTACTAATGTATACAATGTTTATGGCAGGTTTACAAGAAAACACTAAAGAATTTCGTAACATTAGAATCTATGGACAGATTTTTCTTTAAGCGTTTTTTAAAACGTTTATGCTGTGTTCAACATAATGTAATGAACATATATTATAAAGATGGTTAAAAGCATGTTTTTTCTTGAAAAAGGTATGTATAGACTAAATAATTTATTTATAGGACCCCACAAAAGAATTCCGATAACATTTGCGCAATCATCCAAGCAGTTTCAAATAGGGTTCAGATAATAATTAGTTTCATGAAAACAGTTGCATAGTCTTTATTGGTCCATAATGTTTGCATCTCGTGTACAGGGACACACAAAAGAATTTTGTACCATTACGGTCTATAGACAGTATTTCTTATTAGTGCATTTTAACGTATTTATACCCCATTACATATAATGAAATAAACGTATGTTATTAGAACCATGGTTACCGTAGAAGATGGTAGGCATAAAAGTGGTAATTAGTTTACAGGGTTACGAAAAATAATTCCGATATGTTATAAAATTATTTTTTATGAAATTTGGTACAAGTATTTTGAGTTACAAGCAATTAACGCAAGGGTAGAAGTTACAATTAAATATACCAATACATAAATACAGATATATATAGACAGATACAACGAAGGGTTAAATGTATCTGTCTATTTAGCGAATTAATCAAACATATATGCATGTGTGTTTATATTTTAAATATTACTACTTGCAATTTGGTTATCGGGTATTCAATTTAGTACTTGATTTGTTGTTTTCTTTTCGTGGTGTTAAGGTGAGTGTACTTTCATCAGACGATTCTTTCAATCTTTGTTTAAACTTATTAATTTAATATTTTGTCCTCTTTATTTCCTGATGTGTGTATAGTAAATGGTTAGGGCTTGAAGCAAAGAGAACTTTAGCTTATGCTCTCTTTGTGATAGAAAACCATTTACTTTGCATGCTTTGTAATTTACCAAGCCCTTGAAAACGGTAGAATGCCAAACATGCTGTTATATATTTCTAATTCTCATGTTTTATTTAAATTTTTTGTTTTGATTTTGGTAGCTTTGGGGATTGATGATAGTAATTGTTTAAACTAATACTAATATTGAAATTAAATAATTGAAAAGTTTTAATATTTATTATATGTGTTACCGTAAACTGTATAATTCAGTTATTTCATAGAACAACTAGGTATTTCATGAAATAACTAGAGAAGTCAGTTAAAGTATATAATAGATAAAAAATTCCATACTTTACCTAGTTATTCTATGAAATAACTAAAGACGGACCGTTAAAGTGTAAAATAAACAATTTCAAAGTTATTTTATAAATTAATTGATCATAAATTCATGTACGCAAAGAGTACAGACGTGCGCAATACTGGTTGCTGCAGTACAAAATTGTGCATATGTTTCAGATTCATGCGTTTTGAGATAGGGGTATCCAGTGATTTTTTTTTTTTTTTTTTTTTTTTGGTTTTCATGTACGCAAAGCGTACAGACGTGCGCAATACTGGTTGCTGCAGTACAAAATTGTGCATATATTTCAGATTTGTGCATTTTGAGATAGGGTATCCGGTGATGTTTTTTTGTTTTCATGTACGCAAAGCGTACAGACGTGCGCAATACTGGTTGCTGCAGTACAAAATTGTGCATATATTTCAGATTTGTGCATTTTGAGATAGGGTATCCAGTGATGTTTTTTTGTTTTCATGTACGCAAAGCGTACAGACGTGCGCGATACTGGCTGCTGCAGTACAAAAATTTACTTAAAATGCACGAAATTCAAAAATATGCACAATTTTGCACTGCAGCAGCCACTGGATACCCCTAACTCAAAATTCATGAATCTGAAACATATGCACAATTTTGTACTGCAGCAGCCAGTATCGCGCACGTCTGTACGCTTTGCGTACATGAAAGCAAAAAAAAAAAAAAAAAATCACTGGATACTCCTATCTAAAGATGCATGAATCTGAAACATATGCACAATTTCGTACTGCAGCAGTCAGTATTACGCACGTCTGTACGCTTTGCGTACATGAAAAAAATCACTGTGTACTCCTATCTCACAGTGCATGTGTCTGAAAAATATGCAAAATTTTGTGCTGCAGCACTGCTAAAATAACCGGAAAATGTGGTAAATATTGAATAATTAATCACATTCCCCAAAATTTAGCGGGGATTATGCATAATCATTTCATACTTTAACGATCAAGTAATCGTTATTCTATGGAATACCTAGTTAAATCGTAGAATTCAATAATATTATATACTTTAACTGACTTGTCTAGTTATTTCATGAAATACCTAGTTATTCTATGAAATAGCGGATTTCATACTTTAACGATAACATATATATACTAGCTGACCCGACAAACGTTGTTTTGTCATATAAATTATTTCTAGAGAATATTTTGCTAGAAAAAAATAACTAAGTTATTGTAAGTGTGTAAGGATGTGGTATATAAGTGAAACAGGTATGGAGCGCTGTGAACGGGGACTGTGAATTCCGATTATAACGTAAAAGACATAATTACCGAATTTTTCGCTACTTGCTTCTTGCTACTTGGTACTTTCTACTTGCTACTTGTTATTTAAAACCTCCGCTGAATGTCGAACAGCACAAAATTTTATTTCATACGGCAAATATTACAATTTATGAGAGAATCTCTGATAGCAACGAATTTCACATGAAAATTCCGTCTTTTTTGAATAAGCTGTAACAATCTGGACCGATTTGATGAAAAAATTATTAGAATATCTAACATCATTACATGTACATTTATCACAATTCAATCAATCAATGCATGTGAGTATGTGTATTATATGAGCGAAGTGAAATGTAGAGTTCTTATTAAATAAAAACTTAAACTCGTTTTAATTAAAGGTGAAAAAGTTGAAACTCAATTTATTTTATAACAGGTATATTTTTTTTTATCTACAAAAACTTAATTTATCGTAATGCCATTGGATGTACAATATTTTTGGTTAATCCTTGAGGAGTATACACAAACAAATTGAAGGTTTTCCAACCCTGGAACACACAACATATAATTGGCCGTGAGAAAAGCACGGATTTTCTATATCTAAGCCACAAATTGGGACCCCATTGGTGACTTTAAATATTTTAAGCCATTTTTGCGATGAATTGAAATGGGTATCTCAATTGTGGAACTAAAGATCTTGGCGAGAAGCGCCCGAGCTACTTCGGTGCCAAATTTCAAATTTTGCCAAAGGGATCCGATACTAAAGGTGTTCCATACAAAAAATAAATAAATAAAATATCAGTGACATACACACGCACAAAAGTATGGGACCCCATTGGTGACTTTAAATATTTTAAGCCATTTTTGCGATGAATTGAAATGGCTATCTCAATTGTGGAACTAAAGATCTTGCGGAGAAGCGTCCGAGCTACTTCGGTGTCAAATTTCAAATTTTGCCAAAGGGATCCGATACTAAAGGTGTTCCATTCAAAAAATAAATAAATAAAATATAATAAATTAGCTACACAAATAAATTTGTAGGTTAGGGTAATTGTTAATCAACGCAAGTGTAAATTTGATAGAAAATTATATAAAATACTCACTCCAATTCCGCACTAAATTTGCAAAATGTATAGTTTTTTATGCACACTTCAAAACTCTTCAAACACTAATTACATCTTGATGTAATATTTCAATTAGAACACATTTTTTTTTTTTTTTTGTATAACAATAATAAAACGAAGTTACAAAATATTTTCCTGAATTTGATCGCAGCACCAACTGTCGGGACAAACTGGAATTACAATAGAATATACGCAAGCGAAGTGTGACGTCACTGACCGTCAGTGGATTCAAGAAAAAGATTTCCTATGTTAATCTCCCATTGGATTTTTTATAAAAAATTATTAAAAATCGAGGAAAATTATTTCTCGATTTTAATCCCCGTATTTGGGTATAGATATGTATTAGTTATCGTATGCATGTGTTAGATTGAGTTATTTTGCTCTCAAATTGCCAAATTTTAATTTTAAATTTCAAAACTCTGTCTTCTTTGGCGTTTTTTGTATTTGGCGATCAAAAACGTAATACGAAAATATACATGCCAGATGTATATTTTCGTAATATGTATTGCACGAAATTGTTTCATATTATTCATTACTCTCTTAATATAATTTGTTGAAATAACCAATATTTTTTAAAGAAATTAAATATGTTCGCCAGATGATATGGCGATATTTTTTTTTTCCGCCAAGGATGACAGAGTTTTGAAGTTAAAAATTCAAATTTTATCAATTTTACAGCAAAAACAACTCAGTATAACGCATGCACATGATAACTAATACCTGAATACGGGGATTAAAATCGGGAAATAATTTTCCTCGATTTTTAGTAATTTTTTACAAAAAATCCAATGGGCGATTAACATAGGAAATATTTTTCTTGCATCCACGGACGGCCAGTGACGTCGTCACTTCGCTTGCGTATTATTGAATATTCGATACTACGATCGTGAAAATGACGCTAGTAGTTAGAGATGAATAAATTCTATTTATTAAATTAAATTAAAATAAAACAACATTTTGCCCAAGAGGCGCTCTAATTACTTACTTTAACAAGTCAAAATACATGTGCAGGACAGTTCAAGAAAAGAATCTGTTTCTGAAAAAACATACATAACTGTCTTCTTTTTACAATCATTTGTGGTTCGTTTCTGTGTGTTTCCAAAAACCAAATCATCTGTGATGTGACACATGTGACAAAGAAGACGGGTTATTTCTGAATCCAGATTCACAAAGGCTCTTCTCATCGGTACTTATGATTCTTCTCCCTAATATTCAATTTCTGGTATAAATTATAAATAATTTATTGCTTTCCTATATTGTTTGAAGGTTATGGGCTTTCTTAAGAAAATAATAATAATATATATGATGTTACTGTGCTATTATAATAGTTATGGTCACATTTATCCCACTTTTGGAAAACAACGGAGTATTTATGATCGTACATTTCAAAACATCCAGTTATGTTAGAACGATTAAAAGCGTATCGGAGATAGGCATTACTAGGATGCTTTTAAATTGAAATTTTCCGACCAGAAATATTTTCCGTTTGGACAAAAAATACCTTCGAACACTGAGTTGTCAAATTCGTTTTTCAAACATTTCGGTAGACTATTAAATTATCATTCTTAACAGTTTAAATGTGCAACCGATTAAGGTTAGAGTATGTCTGTCATGGAAAATGTATTATGAGCTTGACATCTATAGTTTTGGGGAAAAAAAATCATTTAGAGTGTTCTTGAAAATGGCACTGGTTACAATTACCCCGTGGTTATAATTACTCTCCCCTGACCCTAGAATTTCTCGCTTTTATTATTTGATTTTTTACCCTTAACTAATTAAAAGTAGAATTTTATTTTCTTCCTTTGTCATAAGTTATTAGTAAACCTGTGTTCTTAACAAATTCGCTCAGACTAATCCCTTTGGGGGAAAAATCGGGTCGAGAAGTTCATAGGCATATGCATGGTTATGTAAATGCTGATAGTGATTGCTTACTTTAATTGATTAATTAATTTTATTTCTCTTTATTATATTTTATTATTATTTTGAGGGATAGGATATTTACTAAAAAGAACATTGTTCACGCGGAAATTTTGAATTTCTGTATTTATTATTTATGCTCACTTAAAAAATGGGTCGCGTTTCGGGCGGTACTAGTTGAAATAAATGGTACAATTCCATACTTGCCAACTTTTCCGGTTTTCCCGGAAGACTTCCGGTTTTTTAATGTATCTTCCGGTCTTCCGTACAGATGGATGAAATCTTCCGTTTTTAAAAAAGTCGCGGATATCGTTCGTTTTAAAAAGAAACCCAAATGTTCTACGAAAACTCCTGATTCCCAATCTTTTTCCATCCATAACATAAATGTCAATATTCATTTCAAACTTGCTTTATGAGATTCTAGAACATTTAAAGAAATAGAATTGTTAAATATTTCTTGCTGATGTAATTATTTTTTGCCCCCCCCTCTCCCCCCCTTTCATCTATCTATAACTAGTGATCAGCAATCAAATGCTCTGCAGAAGTCTTTTGTTTCCTAATCTTTATCCATCTGCAACATAAATGATAATATTAATTTTAAAGTTCTTAGATTCTAGAAGTAGAGTTGAAAGAGTTTAAGTATTTCTTACTCTGTAATTACTTTTGTATCCCCCCTCCCCATCCTTTCCCCGGATTGTAATCAATTCTAGAATCAATAAAGCAATGAAAGTGTTCAATATTTCTCACATATGTAATTATTTTTGGATCTTTATTGCTGGATTTAATGAGTCTGTTTATTTTTCCTCAATTAAATTAAATATTTGTATGTCATATTTATACCAAATGTGTAAACATGGGAAAAAAATGAAGAATAATTTTTTCAGGTAGGAAAATTTTTCCCAAATCAATTTAAGAAAATTAATACTCAGTTGGTTTTATGCACGTTTGAAACAGATAATTAGCTACTGCTACTTTTTCTTATATGTATGATTAATGTACATACACAAAAATCATATTCTATTTTATTTAAAAAATTAGTTATACTTTAACTTAACTATGTTTTTTTGTCTATTGTTAAATAAATTTCTTACAGATTCTGTTTTGTAGATATTTATATGTTGAAGAGAAATAACTTCATTTAAAACTTTTATATATTTAGTATAATCAATCTATTGTAAAACTGTATTGTTTAAAGCGTCAAAGAGAAAAAAAAACAAAAAAAATCTTCCCTTTTTTTATGAAATCTTCTGTTTTTTCAACAAAAATCTTCCCTTTTTTTATTAAAATTGGTTGGCAAGTATGCAATTCTATCCTTTGATATAACACTTATTCTATTTTCACACATTTAATAGTTTTTTGCCAACAAATACAGCATCCCAATTATTATGCACTTAATCCTACACCAGGGAAGACTTGATCCTGGAAACAAATACATTTAAATAATTAAAAACAAAATGGACTATAATTTAAATTTCGTATCAAATAAAAAAGTACTTCATTTACTAAAAATTAAAAGATCTAGTTCAGGCCAACTTTGTATCGAAATAACTATTTAATATTTTTGAAACATGAAATGTCAAGCATAAATGTTAAAACTGTTGCTATACGGAATGTTTCACCAAACGTAGATTTTTATCACAATCCTTTTTTATCAACGATGCTTTTGTCAGCTTTTTTAGACTGTAATTTTTTTTTTTCCTCACGAAGTTAATTTGAAATTCGAAAACACGTATTTTTCTCTCGACATTTTCAATTAAGTGATTTATTTTTCCCTCTGGAAATTTCACAATTACAAAATCACTTTCAAAGGCACATCTTGGGTGTCTTCATTTTTATCAGAAAATATTTGATGTGATATGTTGAATTTAAAAAAAAAAAAAAAAAAAAAAAGAGAGATGGGTTCTTTCATTATGTGGTGTTAATTGTTCCTGGTGAGGACCCATTGATGATTGATGATTCTCTCTTTCCAATTCACTCTAAAAAAGATCATCATAAGTAATAGGATGAATTTATTGCATACCTTTGCATCCAGTGTTCTGTTGGAGTGAAGTTTACAGGCAAAATGAAAATAAAACGACAGCTTACATTCAATGAGATGAGCTTTAGCGACACACTCAGCGAATTGGCGACCCAATTTGGCAAAAAATAGTAGTTTAGGTTTCCCGATCTTTCGAAGCTCTCCGACGCATACTAACTGAAATCTAGACCTTTCCATGGGTTTCTGGATAGAAACTTCTCGAAGTTCTGTCGCCCAATGGCATAAATAGCAATGAGGTGGCTTCTGCGAGAGAGTGTTGAGTCACTGCGATGCAAAATTGTTCAGAGACCTATTCTGAACTTTGGAGATTGTGCTCTAAGCGACTGTACTTTGTTCGTGAGGCTAGCGAAGTATTTGGTGTTATTTGCTTTACTCCTGTAGAACAACTGACTGTTTCCCTGGACTGTTCTTGAACTTTCGTCGAATAGTAACTTTTGCAGTAAGAGAAACAATTTCATTGGACTGCTACCAAAATATTTGATAAATTAACAATACTATTGAACCATTGGGAGAATATCTGTTGAACTAAGTTTTGTTCTACTGATTCGAGAATTTACGCTGAATAAAGAACATGGATCGACTAGAACCTGCCTGTTTCTTTACGAACTACTTTCTTACACAATAAAGTCGACAAGTTTTTCGTAACAATACATTAGGAATACTTGATCCTCGAATCATCTCTTTCCATAGGATGGTGATCATGTATATCCAATGCACATGTGTCGTAAAATATTGTTTAAAATCCCCTCCTACAGTGTAAACAAACAGGGTCGAAAGAAATTCTGGTGTCAAACGTGTTGACTAAGAATAACCGTACTAATATTACGTTTTTACAAGATTTAATTTATTATTTTTAACACCAGGCAGGGTACGTCGATTTAAATCAGCTTGATTAAAATCTTGATTAAAATCACTTTTATTTAAAAAAAAAAATCATTGATATAAATCAAAAATAAAATTTTATAATTTTGGGGCAATATGTAGTTTTTTATAGTCTCAGAACATAAGAAAACTTGAACTTACTTGTTATTTACATCAAATACCCTCTCCCCCAAATAAATAAATAAATAAATAAATAAAATATGTGTTTATTAATTTTAAAAATGATTCTTTTAATTTTCTACAACTCTATTTTTATCTTCTATTCTTATTTTGAAGCTAACTATTTTCATTTGCAGCCAATTTTTTTTATACAAAGCCTTAAATTCTCTCCCCTAAGTTTTTTTTTATTGTTTTTTTTAAGGATAATAATATTGTATCATCTGAACTGAAGCATTTGATATGTCTGTCACTCTGTCCTTCATGTGTTTAACTTTTCTTATTTCTAATTATGATCACTATGTTTTTTAACTGGCCAAGACATTCTTGAGCAATTTTTCCTTTTTTACTTAGGATTTTATAAAATTAGAAATGAAATGGTAATGGCCTGGCTAGTTGTTTCAGTTTTCTTAAATTTTTAAAACTTTAATCTTTTGAAAAAATCTTAGAATTTATATGTATTTTATTGGTAATAAATTGCACAAACTAATGTGTGTATTATATATATTATATACACTTTGGATTTCCTTTAATTGAATAATTATTCTCCAAAAAGTTTCTCTTCAAAAAATTTGATAATTTGATATTCAAGATGTTTTATTATGTACATTTTAATGACGATAATAATAAAAACATTAAAAAAAAATAATGATCTTACATGCTTTTAATCTTATATGCACTTAATCATTTATTTATTTATTTTATTGTATATTTTTATTTATTTATTTTTTTGAGAAGGGGGGGGGGTAGAATGTACCTATCTTGGATAATATTACAATTTTTTTTTTTTATTTACTTTTATTATTATTTTTAATATCCTCATATATATTTTTTTAATTTAGTTTATTTATATTTATTGCTTCTATTCACATTTAAATTTAAAAATAAGTTTTCATGCTTAATTTCTTAATATTTATTTTTAGTCGAATAATGTAAAAAAAAAAAAAAAAAAAAAAAATCTGATTTAAATAAAAAAAAATCGTATTTCAAAAAAAAAAAAAAAAATGATTTTTTTCACACCCTGACCAGGGATCAAGTGTCCTTAAGGAGCGAATGTCTTCCCTACATATATTTTAGTACAAGCCTTCTCCCTATCATTTTACCGTGACGCGATTTCTTTTCTGAACACGTTGTTATACAAATACTGTTTTGCTTCGAATGTCGTAACCTCAAGGATCCCACCCTACACGCAATTAATTACTATATAAAAGTTGGATTCTACAAGAATCTTATGAAATTTGTATTCACGGAGTGCATTAGTGAAGTATTTAAATTTATACAATTTGCTGGTACTTTGTACGAATACGAATTTTAACAGCTGATGTGCGAAAGATTACGAACGTAGGATTCATTTTCCACAAACGGAGCTGTTTTATCATTTTGAAAATATTTACCTTCATAATTTATAATTAAAAAAAAGAATTGTAACAATGCATAATTGAAAGAACTGTATAGCAATCTTAAGTTCATTCAGTCAGCTATATAAAAGTGGTGCATTTTTAAACCCAAAATATACTGGTATTCACGTTGCTTTCTATTACCGTATATTTTAGTAACAGAAATCTTTATTAACAACAGTTCATATTTATACCTTGCTGCGCAAGTGAAAGCTTTTGTGTTGATATAGTTTTTTTTTTTTTTTTTTTTTTTTTTTTTTTGTAATGACATAATTTTAAAATGAATATCTTTAAATCACATATTTATAAGAATATATTTAGTTTATCTTGGGTAGCCCTGTATATTGCCTGTGAACTATACGCTCATCCCATACTGTACTTAAATTTAAAACAGTAAAATATATATATATAATTTAAAATGTACTTCGAGCAATTTTTAACCGAATTTTTTTGTGCGGCCCTGTAAACGAATGAATGATTTACTTTAATAACATTTCTACTGAAAAAATATTTTTGTAGATATAAAAAAAATTATTAGGCTCAGGAAAGTCTAAAGAACTTGAAATAAACAAATCAGAAGTTTTCGCCTACTGACCATACTGTATTTGAAATCATGATATGTACACGTTTTAAATCATGATACGTAGTACATGAATCGTACACAAAGAATTTGTCGGATCTCAATTAAACGGTTCAAGAAATATCAAGAAATATAATATGCAGATTTAGAATATTGTATTCAGATTTCTTGCCAATATCTGTTTTGTTAACCAAATTTACTTCCACACACTAACTGATAAAAAACCCAACCTTCGTATTCAAGGGACTTCAAAAGGTAGACAATGTACACATGTAGATGACCCCTAATACATCCTCGATCATGTATGAATAAGAGAAAGTAAAAATATATTATAAAACCGAAAACGTGGCTAATCTGTAAAATATTTTAGAAAATTTGGTTCATTTATTATTCGATTTACTGAAGAAGTAAAAATTTGTGGACAAACACCTTCCATTGCAAATACACACAAAAATTGTTTCCAACTACAATTATCACTCCTAACTGTACTTCAGGTGAGGAAATAAAAGTTCAGTGTGAAAAAAGCAATTATGCGTTTTTCCTCATTTTGAAGCAACCTGAAGCTGTTTTTGTGGTGTTTGTTTTATATATATATTGTTTAACAATATATATATATATATTGTTTAACAGGAGTTTATTATTTAGTAACAATAAATTCTTTAACAGCAGGACATTTTTTAACAATTTTTTACTTTTTCAGCAGCATGCGTACGCACAAAGTGGCAAAATTATTATTTCAATGTGAAATGGTTCGAAAAATTTAATGTGATTTGTTTTGTAAATGTTTTAATAATAATAATAAAAAGATACAGTTTTTTAGTTTTACTGAAAATAATTTTAACTTCATGTATGCATACTTTATAAATAATACGAATTCTTGTAGAAATCTCTTGAACACATTTGATAAAAAAACACGTGTTACAGCCTTTAAAAATAACTCATTATTGAACAAGGAATAAATGTTAGATTATCCAAACAAGAAATAATCGATCAAATTACTTTTAAAAGATCTAAACATAGAATTAAAAAAATAAAATAAAAAAAGGATATTTTCATGAGTCTTGCTTTGTGTTTTACGTATTACAGTTAATCTGATTCATAATCCAATAATCCAAGGCTTTTTATTCAATTATGAAAACTTATGTATTTCAGAGGTAACGAAAAATTGCGATATGCGACCTATCTAATGTCAAAAAGGTGATTAAAAAAAAAAAAAAAAAAAAAAAAAATCGAATTTTTTATCTAAATACAAATTATCCTATTCTTCTGTTTTTACGCAATGTTATACTATATAGATTGTATTCTAGTGCAGGGCGCGAAATTTCCGCTCGCCAGCTCACCATTGGCGAGTGGAATTTTTACTATGGCGAGTAAAAATTTGGTCTAGTTATAGATAGAATTCTTACACGATACGGTGACAGAAAACATTCTTTTTATAGATTTAAATATGGCAAAATCGTGCCATCTTATAAACTCATATTTAATTCCAGCCTGGGAAAGGAGAAATGCTTAGTGCATGCATAAAAGTTTTAATTTCTTCGGCAGTTTCGTTCCTCCCACAGTGATTTCTCCAAGCAGGGTGAGAATAGACGATCAGAGAACCTCCCTGCCCGTTGTCCACTATACGAAAAAAGAGAAATATGAAAGTTTGCCAATGCGATACTGGCGCATGAAAATGAACCCGAGCACTTTTAAAGATACTGCCTATGTTTATTTTGTTGAAACATGATCAAAAAACAGTTAACATTTTCATGTTTTTTACTGAAACTCCAAGGATTTGCGCTTCGCTTGTAATGATTTGTAGGCATGTAAGCAACGATTTTGTCGAAAAAGTTTTTCCGAAATGGCTATTCAAATTACAACAATGAACAAGTTATCCACATCAACATTCCGTCCGATTACAAAAACTAAAATGGACGAAAAAGACATTTCTGGCGTAAAAAGATTAATAAACAGGTAAATAAGGAAGCTTAATCTTTCATAATAAAAAGATTTTCACAGAATATTGTTTAACAAAGAGTTTTTTTTTTCCTCTTCTCTTTAACGACTCTTTACATTTATATTATTAGACTTTTTTAACTTTTTTAAATCTCAAATACAATACATTATAATGATTTTTAATTACCGATGATTATGAGACAAGATGATGAACGACACACTTTTAATATATATAATTTTAAGCTTATTTGTAAAAGCATTTGAAATAGGGGGGGGGGGGAGAGAAAAAACCCAAAATGCGCAAAAAAGAAAAAAAAATGACAACTCTATTTTGTGGCGAGTAAAAAATTTTTTCGGCGAGTGTAATCTGAGTCGAAATTTCGGGCCCTGTTCTAGTGGTATATCAGGTCTTTCGGTTTTGAGGGGAAGAACTCCCTTACAAAAGTTTATACTTGTAATTTGAAGTCTCTCCATTTAGGAAAGTGAATTATCGACCGAAAGAGGTAGTGATCGCTTTCGGCTAGATCCGGGTTATAGGCTGGGTGCGGCATTAACTCAATGCCATAAATTTCCTGGAGTTTTGGAGCCTATCACCTATGCTCCCTATGCTAATTCTCCTAATTGCCCTATAGAACGCTCATTCTGATGAAAGAGTATTCACTTGCGATACACAGAGATTCACTCAGAAGGGCATATTTTCGTTCAAGCCGAAAAAAATAAAGGAGTGCTGCGGTTCCACAACCGTTGGACACTAATTCATGGTGGATGACACCAGTAGAATTCTAGCACGTGCACAATATCACTCCGTGGTTGCATCTTTTATTTTGCAAACGAGTTAAGATGCCTAACCGCTGATTCCGGACACATGAGTTGAGAAAAATAAACTTAATAATTCTTAAAGAAACAATAGACGGAGTGGAGCGGAAGCAGTTAAAATGCAGATCTGTATCTTTCGAATGACTTAGCCAGTTGGGGTTGTGTGGGTTACGACCGATTTGACTACACTAGGGTCTTAGGCCTATAAGTTGGATGTCTTCCGTGTAGGGGGGAGGGGTTCTTTCTAAGTGGTCCTACCCCGTGTTTACGCGTGTTTTGGAGAAAACCACGGAAAACTCCGAACAGCCAGGTCGACAAGTGCGACCTGCGACCGAAACCGGCATTTCCCGTCTTCGAGCGTTGAGCGCAAACCGCTCTGCCACTGGTGTTGCAATGGCTGAGTCTGACGTCAGTTCATGTTATTACCCTATACAGACCATTATTACCGAAGTGCAGTTTTGTAATAGGTCGAATTTTCCCGCAACTCAACGGCTTCTGATTGAGTTTCGGGTTTGAATGCTGCCACAGCTTGTTTCATACTTTCTGAATCCGTGGTATATATTCAGTGTTGCCCTTATTTGAAATGCATGCAGTAACAGTTCTCTTATCAGGAGATTCTGTTTATCCACGTTAACCACCTGGAAAACACAAAAAAGGGAGTTATTGACTTCGGAGGATAAACATCGGGAGAGCATCAACATTTTTGGGTCCTCCTAGACGATTTATAATTGTTTTACGCATTATAGGGCTATGCTAATCTTATATAAATAATATATAAATAATAAAATTTCAAATTAAAAAGAAATAATGTAAAAAGCAGTGCGAAAATGTATTTGCACTCAATCAGCATTCTAATTTTAGAAACATTTATTCGTTAAATGTGAACAGGAGTAACCATGTAATTGTCAAAAATAATTTTCTCAAACGAAGAAATTTTATGTAATTGCTTCAGACCTTTGAACTTTTAACAATACAGTTTTGTTGCCTTGGAATTAATTTTGAAAACATGTCACCCTTTAAATAATGCCTGATCTGTAATTTTACGGAGGATCTATTTGTAAAGGTCATCCTGTTTCACAGCACACGTGCTTCTAGTTACCGTGAAAGGTGTCTGATGTTTCAGGAATTGCGGGAAATTTGCATTGACGCAGGTTAGTTGATGAGTTAATGCATTTGTTGGATACAAATATTTAAATTTATGCAATTTTCTTCACTTTGAATAATAGGCGAAGCGAATTCATTAATAAATAGCGTAGTCTTTTACGGCGGCGTTCATCATTTTCGTGTAACACGTAAATCCTTTTCTTGATTTTGGTAGCTCTTTAAATCATACGAATTATTTTTAATTTATGTACAATGAAAAATGATTCATCTCAATGTAGATTGAGGTTATAAAATCTTAGTTTCTTCTTTTAAATAGAAGTATTTTACTGTTTAATGGAATGAGTCAATTTATATCTTTATGTGAGAAATTATTTTCAGGCCGACAAAATAAATTTAAAATAAACTAAAAAAAATAATAAAAAAAATAAATTAACTTCTGGTGTTTGATGGATTGGCAAGTTTTAGAAATCCAAAACACTTTTTGACTATTATAAATAAATCTGGTGTGGCACTCACATGACATTCTTTTACTCTTAAATTCAACACTATAAAAACATATTGGAGATTAAGAGGTAAAATAACGAATATTGTATACATAAACTTATGTTAAAAACAATTCAAATTAGGCTTCGGAGCAGCTTTATTTAACAAATAATTCTGTGTGAGGGAGCTAACTGTCCTCCTCAACCCCTCAGTTGATTATTGTACCTACATTAATATAGAATTCAAAACTTTTATTAAATTTAAAAGTTTATTCCAAATTATTCAGACGACTTTCGACCGCGTAGTATTCCTTGAAACTTACCAATCTTGATCAAACTTTTCAAGTAACAACTGTATATTAACTTCAACATTTAAATTACCTGTAATTATTTGTTTTTAAGTTTAACACCAGGATTCAGGGAACCTAAAAAAGTGTAAATTCACAAAAAACAAGCGCTGAGTATTTTCCTTAAAATATATATTTTATTTACCGAATGAGTATGAGGAAATCTTTTTAATTTCTCAATTTAATAGACATAGGGAAAACATTATAGTAAAGCATTTGCACTAATTATAATCAACAAAGTAGAATGTTTTTGCCTAGTTTTTAGCAGTCATGCAATCCCTTAAAAATTATGTACACACCACACTTAAATAGAATCGTATATTAATAACACATATCACAACCTGAAATGTACTTCCATCCATCTTCAAGTATTGTCCTAGTATATTCTAGTTCTTTTGTGCAACCCTGTGAACGAACGATAATTGATTTTCACTCCATATTCTACATAAAATAGGCTTTTATGCATATATATTCATTTCATTTGCTACAGCTCAGCCTACAGGTTTTAAACTGTACCTACCAAAATTACGCCCATAGACGGTAATGTATTTGAATTTTTTTGGATATCCCTGTACACGAAGGCTTTGCTTGATCGCATAGAAAATTTTAGTGTAGCATTCCTATATAGATTTAGAGTAGTTTGGATTTCCTGCTGCTAATTGTTCTTGAGATAGGCTGATAACAGACACACAGACCTACCGCTAACAAACATCATTTTCGGATTCCAAAGCCTCCTATCGTGTAAATATAACAAAAAGTCACTTTCGAAAATTTGACCCCCAAAAAATACTTTCTGTACCCTATATATGGGTAAGAGAAAATAAAAAATGCCTTTGTGTTTGTCCAAATTTTTGGGGCAATTGTATATCAAGAACTACAGCACAGAATTTCATATAAATTTATATGCAGTTACAGCGGGACATAAATCAATGTATCAATTTTTAGTACTAATCGCTCAACGGATGACGCTGCTCTGCTGCGATTTCTCTTGGTTAACCCTTAAATTATCGCTTTAGGAATTACATAGAAAATCTACTTCAAGTATTATTTTCTGATTAGAGCAAACTTAAAGATATAAGCAATAAAAATTGTTAGATTATTAAAGTAATTAATGGCAATTAAATGAAATGGTATTTTCAACTACCGTCGGTACACAAAGGTCGAAAAACGATCAAGGCTAAAAAAAATTTTTGTGATGCAATTTATTTTTTATCTTATTCATAGTTCCTATATAAGGTTGATGATATTGATAAAAGCGGTTTTTGGGGCGAAATTCGCTCGAGAACTAACGAATGACATCTGCTTTGGATGCGAGCTCATTTTTGACACACCTTGTTGAATCAAAGTTGTGATGAGCCATTATGTTCATTGTCAGGAGGTTTTAAACGACCTCTCTTCGTTGGTTTTTGTCTGCAGAGTGTGGGCGAACCCAAGCCACTCTCCTTTTACATCCCAACACAGACACTGGCTTAATTATCTCTCTTTATGTGTTGATCAGAGCCATTTTCGTCATTGTATAAAAAAAAAATTCGATTCCCCTACTACTTTGATTTTCCGTCTGTGTTGTGCAAGGAATGTAGCATATGTGCGTTATCGATAACTATTAATTGCTAATGGTATTCTTTTACAATACCCATGGGTTACCATGACAACGACCGGAGAAAATCACACAATTGACTTGCAAATTGGTACACATGTTTATGAGGCTCACGGAATTAGCTGTATAATTTTGATTTTGCATTCTGTTTGTAGTTCGTGTACAGGGGCACACCAAAGTTTTTTTTTTTTTTTTTTTTTTTTTATCATTACGGACTATGGACAGAGTTGTACGTACGACGATAGCGACCGCGAAAATTACTCCCAATTGACCTGTAAGTTTGTACACATGTTCGGGTGTTATACAGAAATAGCTGTAAGGTTTTTATGATTATACTGTTTATGATTCGTGTAGAGGGACATGCCAAAGTATTTATTATTATTACGGCCTATGAACAGAATTTCTTTTAAACGTATTTTAAGGTGGTTACACTGCATTAAGAAAAGGAAATAAACATACGTTATTGAGGTGATTGAAAACGTATTTTTTATAGAAAAATATGTGCTTAGACGAAACAATTAATGTACAGAACCTTACAAAACTGTTCCGACAGTGTTACGTAATCATCCAAATTATGTCACATTTCGAACAATTATTTTTGAGCTACATATAATAAGTTGTACAGTTTTTACTAATGTATACAATGTTTATGGCAGGTTTACAAGAAAACACTAAAGAATTTCGTAACATTAGAATCTATGGACAGATTTTTCTTTAAGCGTTTTTTAAAACGTTTATGCTGTGTTCAACATAATGTAATGAACATATATTATAAAGATGGTTAAAAGCATGTTTTTTCTTGAAAAAGGTATGTATAGACTAAATAATTTATTTATAGGACCCCACAAAAGAATTCCGATAACATTTGCGCAATCATCCAAGCAGTTTCAAATAGGGTTCAGATAATAATTAGTTTCATGAAAACAGTTGCATAGTCTTTATTGGTCCATAATGTTTGCATCTCGTGTACAGGGACACACAAAAGAATTTTGTACCATTACGGTCTATAGACAGTATTTCTTATTAGTGCATTTTAACGTATTTATACCCCATTACATATAATGAAATAAACGTATGTTATTAGAACCATGGTTACCGTAGAAGATGGTAGGCATAAAAGTGGTAATTAGTTTACAGGGTTACGAAAAATAATTCCGATATGTTATAAAATTATTTTTTATGAAATTTGGTACAAGTATTTTGAGTTACAAGCAATTAACGCAAGGGTAGAAGTTACAATTAAATATACCAATACATAAATACAGATATATATAGACAGATACAACGAAGGGTTAAATGTATCTGTCTATTTAGCGAATTAATCAAACATATATGCATGTGTGTTTATATTTTAAATATTACTACTTGCAATTTGGTTATCGGGTATTCAATTTAGTACTTGATTTGTTGTTTTCTTTTCGTGGTGTTAAGGTGAGTGTACTTTCATCAGACGATTCTTTCAATCTTTGTTTAAACTTATTAATTTAATATTTTGTCCTCTTTATTTCCTGATGTGTGTATAGTAAATGGTTAGGGCTTGAAGCAAAGAGAACTTTAGCTTATGCTCTCTTTGTGATAGAAAACCATTTACTTTGCATGCTTTGTAATTTACCAAGCCCTTGAAAACGGTAGAATGCCAAACATGCTGTTATATATTTCTAATTCTCATGTTTTATTTAAATTTTTTGTTTTGATTTTGGTAGCTTTGGGGATTGATGATAGTAATTGTTTAAACTAATACTAATATTGAAATTAAATAATTGAAAAGTTTTAATATTTATTATATGTGTTACCGTAAACTGTATAATTCAGTTATTTCATAGAACAACTAGGTATTTCATGAAATAACTAGAGAAGTCAGTTAAAGTATATAATAGATAAAAAATTCCATACTTTACCTAGTTATTCTATGAAATAACTAAAGACGGACCGTTAAAGTGTAAAATAAACAATTTCAAAGTTATTTTATAAATTAATTGATCATAAATTCATGTACGCAAAGAGTACAGACGTGCGCAATACTGGTTGCTGCAGTACAAAATTGTGCATATGTTTCAGATTCATGCATTTTGAGATAGGGGTATCCAGTGATTTTTTTTTTTTTTTTTTTTTTTTTGGTTTTCATGTACGCAAAGCGTACAGACGTGCGCAATACTGGTTGCTGCAGTACAAAATTGTGCATATATTTCAGATTTGTGCATTTTGAGATAGGGTATCCAGTGATGTTTTTTTGTTTTCATGTACGCAAAGCGTACAGACGTGCGCAATACTGGTTGCTGCAGTACAAAATTGTGCATATATTTCAGATTTGTGCATTTTGAGATAGGGTATCCAGTGATGTTTTTTTGTTTTCATGTACGCAAAGCGTACAGACGTGCGCGATACTGGCTGCTGCAGTACAAAAATTTACTTAAAATGCACGAAATTCAAAAATATGCACAATTTTGCACTGCAGCAGCCACTGGATACCCCTAACTCAAAATTCATGAATCTGAAACATATGCACAATTTTGTACTGCAGCAGCCAGTATCGCGCACGTCTGTACGCTTTGCGTACATGAAAGCAAAAAAAAAAAAAAATCACTGGATACTCCTATCTAAAGATGCATGAATCTGAAACATATGCACAATTTCGTACTGCAGCAGTCAGTATTACGCACGTCTGTACGCTTTGCGTACATGAAAAAAATCACTGTGTACTCCTATCTCACAGTGCATGTGTCTGAAAAATATGCAAAATTTTGTGCTGCAGCACTGCTAAAATAACCGGAAAATGTGGTAAATATTGAATAATTAATCACATTCCCCAAAATTTAGCGGGGATTATGCATAATCATTTCATACTTTAACGATCAAGTAATCGTTATTCTATGGAATACCTAGTTAAATCGTAGAATTCAATAATATTATATACTTTAACTGACTTGTCTAGTTATTTCATGAAATACCTAGTTATTCTATGAAATAGCGGATTTCATACTTTAACGATAACATATATATACTAGCTGACCCGACAAACGTTGTTTTGTCATATAAATTATTTCTAGAGAATATTTTGCTAGAAAAAAATAACTAAGTTATTGTAAGTGTGTAAGGATGTGGTATATAAGTGAAACAGGTATGGAGCGCTGTGAACGGGGACTGTGAATTCCGATTATAACGTAAAAGACATAATTACCGAATTTTTCGCTACTTGCTTCTTGCTACTTGGTACTTTCTACTTGCTACTTGTTATTTAAAACCTCCGCTGAATGTCGAACAGCACAAAATTTTATTTCATACGGCAAATATTACAATTTATGAGAGAATCTCTGATAGCAACGAATTTCACATGAAAATTCCGTCTTTTTTGAATAAGCTGTAACAATCTGGACCGATTTGATGAAAAAATTATTAGAATATCTAACATCATTACATGTACATTTATCACAATTCAATCAATCAATGCATGTGAGTATGTGTATTATATGAGCGAAGTGAAATGTAGAGTTCTTATTAAATAAAAACTTAAACTCGTTTTAATTAAAGGTGAAAAAGTTGAAACTCAATTTATTTTATAACAGGTATATATTTTTTTATCTACAAAAACTTAATTTATCGTAATGCCATTGGATGTACAATATTTTTGGTTAATCCTTGAGGAGTATACACAAACAAATTGAAGGTTTTCCAACCCTGGAACACACAACATATAATTGGCCGTGAGAAAAGCACGGATTTTCTATATCTAAGCCACAAATTGGGACCCCATTGGTGACTTTAAATATTTTAAGGCATTTTTGCGATGAATTGAAATGGGTATCTCAATTGTGGAACTAAAGATCTTGGCGAGAAGCGCCCGAGCTACTTCGGTGCCAAATTTCAAATTTTGCCAAAGGGATCCGATACTAAAGGTGTTCCATACAAAAAATAAATAAATAAAATATCAGTGACATACACACGCACAAAAGTATGGGACCCCATTGGTGACTTTAAATATTTTAAGCCATTTTTGCGATGAATTGAAATGGCTATCTCAATTGTGGAACTAAAGATCTTGCGGAGAAGCGTCCGAGCTACTTCGGTGTCAAATTTCAAATTTTGCCAAAGGGATCCGATACTAAAGGTGTTCCATTCAAAAAATAAATAAATAAAATATAATAAATTAGCTACACAAATAAATTTGTAGGTTAGGGTAATTGTTAATCAACGCAAGTGTAAATTTGATAGAAAATTATATAAAATACTCACTCCAATTCCGCACTAAATTTGCAAAATGTATAGTTTTTTATGCACACTTCAAAACTCTTCAAACACTAATTACATCTTGATGTAATATTTCAATTAGAACACATTTTTTTTTTTTTTTTGTATAACAATAATAAAACGAAGTTACAAAATATTTTCCTGAATTTGATCGCAGCACCAACTGTCGGGACAAACTGGAATTACAATAGAATATACGCAAGCGAAGTGTGACGTCACTGACCGTCAGTGGATTCAAGAAAAAGATTTCCTATGTTAATCTCCCATTGGATTTTTTATAAAAAATTATTAAAAATCGAGGAAAATTATTTCTCGATTTTAATCCCCGTATTTGGGTATAGATATGTATTAGTTATCGTATGCATGTGTTAGATTGAGTTATTTTGCTCTCAAATTGCCAAATTTTAATTTTAAATTTCAAAACTCTGTCTTCTTTGGCGTTTTTTGTATTTGGCGATCAAAAACGTAATACGAAAATATACATGCCAGATGTATATTTTCGTAATATGTATTGCACGAAATTGTTTCATATTATTCATTACTCTCTTAATATAATTTGTTGAAATAACCAATATTTTTTAAAGAAATTAAATATGTTCGCCAGATGATATGGCGATATTTTTTTTTTCCGCCAAGGATGACAGAGTTTTGAAGTTAAAAATTCAAATTTTATCAATTTTACAGCAAAAACAACTCAGTATAACGCATGCACATGATAACTAATACCTGAATACGGGGATTAAAATCGGGAAATAATTTTCCTCGATTTTTAGTAATTTTTTACAAAAAATCCAATGGGCGATTAACATAGGAAATATTTTTCTTGCATCCACGGACGGCCAGTGACGTCGTCACTTCGCTTGCGTATTATTGAATATTCGATACTACGATCGTGAAAATGACGCTAGTAGTTAGAGATGAATAAATTCTATTTATTAAATTAAATTAAAATAAAACAACATTTTGCCCAAGAGGCGCTCTAATTACTTACTTTAACAAGTCAAAATACATGTGCAGGACAGTTCAAGAAAAGAATCTGTTTCTGAAAAAACATACATAACTGTCTTCTTTTTACAATCATTTGTGGTTCGTTTCTGTGTGTTTCCAAAAACCAAATCATCTGTGATGTGACACATGTGACAAAGAAGACGGGTTATTTCTGAATCCAGATTCACAAAGGCTCTTCTCATCGGTACTTATGATTCTTCTCCCTAATATTCAATTTCTGGTATAAATTATAAATAATTTATTGCTTTCCTATATTGTTTGAAGGTTATGGGCTTTCTTAAGAAAATAATAATAATATATATGATGTTACTGTGCTATTATAATAGTTATGGTCACATTTATCCCACTTTTGGAAAACAACGGAGTATTTATGATCGTACATTTCAAAACATCCAGTTATGTTAGAACGATTAAAAGCGTATCGGAGATAGGCATTACTAGGATGCTTTTAAATTGAAATTTTCCGACCAGAAATATTTTCCGTTTGGACAAAAAATACCTTCGAACACTGAGTTGTCAAATTCGTTTTTCAAACATTTCGGTAGACTATTAAATTATCATTCTTAACAGTTTAAATGTGCAACCGATTAAGGTTAGAGTATGTCTGTCATGGAAAATGTATTATGAGCTTGACATCTATAGTTTGGGGGAAAAAAAATCATTTAGAGTGTTCTTGAAAATGGCACTGGTTACAATTACCCCGTGGTTATAATTACTCTCCCCTGACCCTAGAATTTCTCGCTTTTATTATTTGATTTTTTACCCTTAACTAATTAAAAGTAGAATTTTATTTTCTTCCTTTGTCATAAGTTATTAGTAAACCTGTGTTCTTAACAAATTCGCTCAGACTAATCCCTTTGGGGGAAAAATCGGGTCGAGAAGTTCATAGGCATATGCATGGTTATGTAAATGCTGATAGTGATTGCTTACTTTAATTGATTAATTAATTTTATTTCTCTTTATTATATTTTATTATTATTTTGAGGGATAGGATATTTACTAAAAAGAACATTGTTCACGCGGAAATTTTGAATTTCTGTATTTATTATTTATGCTCACTTAAAAAATGGGTCGCGTTTCGGGCGGTACTAGTTGAAATAAATGGTACAATTCCATACTTGCCAACTTTTCCGGTTTTCCCGGAAGACTTCCGGTTTTTTAATGTATCTTCCGGTCTTCCGTACAGATGGATGAAATCTTCCGTTTTTAAAAAAGTCGCGGATATCGTTCGTTTTAAAAAGAAACCCGAATGTTCTACGAAAACTCCTGATTCCCAATCTTTTTCCATCCATAACATAAATGTCAATATTCATTTCAAACTTGCTTTATGAGATTCTAGAACATTTAAAGAAATAGAATTGTTAAATATTTCTTGCTGATGTAATTATTTTTTGCCCCCCCCCTCTCCCCCCCTTTCATCTATCTATAACTAGTGATCAGCAATCAAATGCTCTGCAGAAGTCTTTTGTTTCCTAATCTTTATCCATCTGCAACATAAATGATAATATTAATTTTAAAGTTCTTAGATTCTAGAAGTAGAGTTGAAAGAGTTTAAGTATTTCTTACTCTGTAATTACTTTTGTATCCCCCCTCCCCATCCTTTCCCCGGATTGTAATCAATTCTAGAATCAATAAAGCAATGAAAGTGTTCAATATTTCTCACATATGTAATTATTTTTGGATCTTTATTGCTGGATTTAATGAGTCTGTTTATTTTTCCTCAATTAAATTAAATATTTGTATGTCATATTTATACCAAATGTGTAAACATGGGAAAAAAATGAAGAATAATTTTTTCAGGTAGGAAAATTTTTCCCAAATCAATTTAAGAAAATTAATACTCAGTTGGTTTTATGCACGTTTGAAACAGATAATTAGCTACTGCTACTTTTTCTTATATGTATGATTAATGTACATACACAAAAATCATATTCTATTTTATTTAAAAAATTAGTTATACTTTAACTTAACTATGTTTTTTTGTCTATTGTTAAATAAATTTCTTACAGATTCTGTTTTGTAGATATTTATATGTTGAAGAGAAATAACTTCATTTAAAACTTTTATATATTTAGTATAATCAATCTATTGTAAAACTGTATTGTTTAAAGCGTCAAAGAGAAAAAAAAAAAACAAAAAAAATCTTCCCTTTTTTTATGAAATCTTCTGTTTTTTCAACAAAAATCTTCCCTTTTTTTATTAAAATTGGTTGGCAAGTATGCAATTCTATCCTTTGATATAACACTTATTCTATTTTCACACATTTAATAGTTTTTTGCCAACAAATACAGCATCCCAATTATTATGCACTTAATCCTACACCAGGGAAGACTTGATCCTGGAAACAAATACATTTAAATAATTAAAAACAAAATGGACTATAATTTAAATTTCGTATCAAATAAAAAAGTACTTCATTTACTAAAAATTAAAAGATCTAGTTCAGGCCAACTTTGTATCGAAATAACTATTTAATATTTTTGAAACATGAAATGTCAAGCATAAATGTTAAAACTGTTGCTATACGGAATGTTTCACCAAACGTAGATTTTTATCACAATCCTTTTTTATCAACGATGCTTTTGTCAGCTTTTTTAGACTGTAATTTTTTTTTTTTCCTCACGAAGTTAATTTGAAATTCGAAAACACGTATTTTTCTCTCGACATTTTCAATTAAGTGATTTATTTTTCCCTCTGGAAATTTCACAATTACAAAATCACTTTCAAAGGCACATCTTGGGTGTCTTCATTTTTATCAGAAAATATTTGATGTGATATGTTGAATTAAAAAAAAAAAAAAAAAAAAAAAAAGAGAGATGGGTTCTTTCATTATGTGGTGTTAATTGTTCCTGGTGAGGACCCATTGATGATTGATGATTCTCTCTTTCCAATTCACTCTAAAAAAGATCATCATAAGTAATAGGATGAATTTATTGCATACCTTTGCAGCCAGTGTTCTGTTGGAGTGAAGTTTACAGGCAAAATGAAAATAAAACGACAGCTTACATTCAATGAGATGAGCTTTAGCGACACACTCAGCGAATTGGCGACCCAATTTGGCAAAAAATAGTAGTTTAGGTTTCCCGATCTTTCGAAGCTCTCCGACGCATACTAACTGAAATCTAGACCTTTCCATGGGTTTCTGGATAGAAACTTCTCGAAGTTCTGTCGCCCAATGGCATAAATAGCAATGAGGTGGCTTCTGCGAGAGAGTGTTGAGTCACTGCGATGCAAAATTGTTCAGAGACCTATTCTGAACTTTGGAGATTGTGCTCTAAGCGACTGTACTTTGTTCGTGAGGCTAGCGAAGTATTTGGTGTTATTTGCTTTACTCCTGTAGAACAACTGACTGTTTCCCTGGACTGTTCTTGAACTTTCGTCGAATAGTAACTTTTGCAGTACGAGAAACAATTTCATTGGACTGCTACCAAAATATTTGATAAATTAACAATACTATTGAACCATTGGGAGAATATCTGTTGAACTAAGTTTTGTTCTACTGATTCGAGAATTTACGCTGAATAAAGAACATGGATCGACTAGAACCTGCCTGTTTCTTTACGAACTACTTTCTTACACAATAAAGTCGACAAGTTTTTCGTAACAATACATTAGGAATACTTGATCCTCGAATCATCTCTTTCCATAGGATGGTGATCATGTATATCCAATGCACATGTGTCGTAAAATATTGTTTAAAATCCCCTCCTACAGTGTAAACAAACAGGGTCGAAAGAAATTCTGGTGTCAAACGTGTTGACTAAGAATAACCGTACTAATATTACGTTTTTACAAGATTTAATTTATTATTTTTAACACCAGGCAGGGTACGTCGATTTAAATCAGCTTGATTAAAATCTTGATTAAAATCACTTTTATTTTAAAAAAAAAATCATTGATATAAATCAAAAATAAAATTTTATAATTTTGGGGCAATATGTAGTTTTTTATAGTCTCAGAACATAAGAAAACTTGAACTTACTTGTTATTTACATCAAATACCCTCTCCCCCAAATAAATAAATAAATAAATAAATAAAATATGTGTTTATTAATTTTAAAAATGATTCTTTTAATTTTCTACAACTCTATTTTTATCTTCTATTCTTATTTTGAAGCTAACTATTTTCATTTGCAGCCAATTTTTTTTATACAAAGCCTTAAATTCTCTCCCCTAAGTTTTTTTTTATTGTTTTTTTTAAGGATAATAATATTGTATCATCTGAACTGAAGCATTTGATATGTCTGTCACTCTGTCCTTCATGTGTTTAACTTTTCTTATTTCTAATTATGATCACTATGTTTTTTAACTGGCCAAGACATTCTTGAGCAATTTTTCCTTTTTTACTTAGGATTTTATAAAATTAGAAATGAAATGGTAATGGCCTGGCTAGTTGTTTCAGTTTTCTTAAATTTTTAAAACTTTAATCTTTTGAAAAAATCTTAGAATTTATATGTATTTTATTGGTAATAAATTGCACAAACTAATGTGTGTATTATATATATTATATACACTTTGGATTTCCTTTAATTGAATAATTATTCTCCAAAAAGTTTCTCTTCAAAAAATTTGATAATTTGATATTCAAGATGTTTTATTATGTACATTTTAATGACGATAATAATAAAAACATTAAAAAAAAAAAATAATGATCTTACATGCTTTTAATCTTATATGCACTTAATCATTTATTTATTTATTTTATTGTATATTTTTATTTATTTATTTTTTTGAGAAGGGGGGGGGGGGTAGAATGTACCTATCTTGGATAATATTACAATTTTTTTTTTTATTTACTTTTATTATTATTTTTAATATCCTCATATATATTTTTTTAATTTAGTTTATTTATATTTATTGCTTCTATTCACATTTAAATTTAAAAATAAGTTTTCATGCTTAATTTCTTAATATTTATTTTTAGTCGAATAATGTAAAAAAAAAAAAAAAAAAAAAATCTGATTTAAATAAAAAAAAAATCGTATTTCAAAAAAAAAAAAAAAAATGATTTTTTTCACACCCTGACCAGGGATCAAGTGTCCTTAAGGAGCGAATGTCTTCCCTACATATATTTTAGTACAAGCCTTCTCCCTATCATTTTACCGTGACGCGATTTCTTTTCTGAACACGTTGTTATACAAATACTGTTTTGCTTCGAATGTCGTAACCTCAAGGATCCCACCCTACACGCAATTAATTACTATATAAAAGTTGGATTCTACAAGAATCTTATGAAATTTGTATTCACGGAGTGCATTAGTGAAGTATTTAAATTTATACAATTTGCTGGTACTTTGTACGAATACGAATTTTAACAGCTGATGTGCGAAAGATTACGAACGTAGGATTCATTTTCCACAAACGGAGCTGTTTTATCATTTTGAAAATATTTACCTTCATAATTTATAATTAAAAAAAAGAATTGTAACAATGCATAATTGAAAGAACTGTATAGCAATCTTAAGTTCATTCAGTCAGCTATATAAAAGTGGTGCATTTTTAAACCCAAAATATACTGGTATTCACGTTGCTTTCTATTACCGTATATTTTAGTAACAGAAATCTTTATTAACAACAGTTCATATTTATACCTTGCTGCGCAAGTGAAAGCTTTTGTGTTGATATAGTTTTTTTTTTTTTTTTTTTTTTTTTTTGTAATGACATAATTTTAAAATGAATATCTTTAAATCACATATTTATAAGAATATATTTAGTTTATCTTGGGTAGCCCTGTATATTGCCTGTGAACTATACGCTCATCCCATACTGTACTTAAATTTAAAACAGTAAAATATATATATATAATTTAAAATGTACTTCGAGCAATTTTTAACCGAATTTTTTTGTGCGGCCCTGTAAACGAATGAATGATTTACTTTAATAACATTTCTACGGAAAAAATATTTTTGTAGATATAAAAAAAATTATTAGGCTCAGGAAAGTCTAAAGAACTTGAAATAAACAAATCAGAAGTTTTCGCCTACTGACCATACTGTATTTGAAATCATGATATGTACACGTTTTAAATCATGATACGTAGTACATGAATCGTACACAAAGAATTTGTCGGATCTCAATTAAACGGTTCAAGAAATATCAAGAAATATAATATGCAGATTTAGAATATTGTATTCAGATTTCTTGCCAATATCTGTTTTGTTAACCAAATTTACTTCCACACACTAACTGATAAAAAACCCAACCTTCGTATTCAAGGGACTTCAAAAGGTAGACAATGTACACATGTAGATGACCCCTAATACATCCTCGATCATGTATGAATAAGAGAAAGTAAAAATATATTATAAAACCGAAAACGTGGCTAATCTGTAAAATATTTTAGAAAATTTGGTTCATTTATTATTCGATTTACTGAAGAAGTAAAAATTTGTGGACAAACACCTTCCATTGCAAATACACACAAAAATTGTTTCCAACTACAATTATCACTCCTAACTGTACTTCAGGTGAGGAAATAAAAGTTCAGTGTGAAAAAAGCAATTATGCGTTTTTCCTCATTTTGAAGCAACCTGAAGCTGTTTTTGTGGTGTTTGTTTTATATATATATTGTTTAACAATATATATATATATATTGTTTAACAGGAGTTTATTATTTAGTAACAATAAATTCTTTAACAGCAGGACATTTTTTAACAATTTTTTACTTTTTCAGCAGCATGCGTACGCACAAAGTGGCAAAATTATTATTTCAATGTGAAATGGTTCGAAAAATTTAATTTGATTTGTTTTGTAAATGTTTTAATAATAATAATAAAAAGATACAGTTTTTTAGTTTTACTGAAAATAATTTTAACTTCATGTATGCATACTTTATAAATAATACGAATTCTTGTAGAAATCTCTTGAACACATTTGATAAAAAAACACGTGTTACAGCCTTTAAAAATAACTCATTATTGAACAAGGAATAAATGTTAGATTATCCAAACAAGAAATAATCGATCAAATTACTTTTAAAAGATCTAAACATAGAATTAAAAAAATAAAATAAAAAAAGGATATTTTCATGAGTCTTGCTTTGTGTTTTACGTATTACAGTTAATCTGATTCATAATCCAATAATCCAAGGCTTTTTATTCAATTATGAAAACTTATGTATTTCAGAGGTAACGAAAAATTGCGATATGCGACCTATCTAATGTCAAAAAGGTGATTTAAAAAAAAAAAAAAAAAAAAAAAAAAAATTGAATTTTTTATCTAAATACAAATTATCCTATTCTTCTGTTTTTACGCAATGTTATACTATATAGATTGTATTCTAGTGCAGGGCGCGAAATTTCCGCTCGCCAGCTCACCATTGGCGAGTGGAATTTTTACTATGGCGAGTAAAAATTTGGTCTAGTTATAGATAGAATTCTTACACGATACGGTGACAGAAAACATTCTTTTTATAGATTTAAATATGGCAAAATCGTGCCATCTTATAAACTCATATTTAATTCCAGCCTGGGAAAGGAGAAATGCTTAGTGCATGCATAAAAGTTTTAATTTCTTCGGCAGTTTCGTTCCTCCCACAGTGATTTCTCCAAGCAGGGTGAGAATAGACGATCAGAGAACCTCTCTGCCCGTTGTCCACTATACGAAAAAAGAGAAATATGAAAGTTTGCCAATGCGATACTGGCGCATGAAAATGAACCCGAGCACTTTTAAAGATACTGCCTATGTTTATTTTGTTGAAACATGATCAAAAAACAGTTAACATTTTCATGTTTTTTACTGAAACTCCAAGGATTTGCGCTTCGCTTGTAATGATTTGTAGGCATGTAAGCAACGATTTTGTCGAAAAAGTTTTTCCGAAATGGCTATTCAAATTACAACAATGAACAAGTTATCCACATCAACATTCCGTCCGATTACAAAAACTAAAATGGACGAAAAAGACATTTCTGGCGTAAAAAGATTAATAAACAGGTAAATAAGGAAGCTTAATCTTTCATAATAAAAAGATTTTCACAGAATATTGTTTAACAAAGAGTTTTTTTTTTCCTCTTCTCTTTAACGACTCTTTACATTTATATTATTAGACTTTTTTAACTTTTTTAAATCTCAAATACAATACATTATAATGATTTTTAATTACCGATGATTATGAGACAAGATGATGAACGACACACTTTTAATATATATAATTTTAAGCTTATTTGTAAAAGCATTTGAAATAGGGGGGGGGGGGGGGAGAAAAAGCCCAAAATGCGCAAAAAAGAAAAAAAAATGACAACTCTATTTTGTGGCGAGTAAAAAATTTTTTCGGCGAGTGTAATCTGAGTCGAAATTTCGGGCCCTGTTCTAGTGGTATATCAGGTCTTTCGGTTTTGAGGGGAAGAACTCCCTTATAAAAGTTTATACTTGTAATTTGAAGTCTCTCCATTTAGGAAAGTGAATTATCGACCGAAAGAGGTAGTGATCGCTTTCGGCTAGATCCGGGTTATAGGCTGGGTGCGGCATTAACTCAATGCCATAAATTTCCTGGAGTTTTGGAGCCTATCACCTATGCTCCCTATGCTAATTCTCCTAATTGCCCTATAGAACGCTCATTCTGATGAAAGAGTATTCACTTGCGATACACAGAGATTCACTCAGAAGGGCATATTTTCGTTCAAGCCGAAAAAAATAAAGGAGTGCTGCGGTTCCACAACCGTTGGACACTAATTCATGGTGGATGACACCAGTAGAATTCTAGCACGTGCACAATATCACTCCGTGGTTGCATCTTTTATTTTGCAAACGAGTTAAGATGCCTAACCGCTGATTCCGGACACATGAGTTGAGAAAAATAAACTTAATAATTCTTAAAGAAACAATAGACGGAGTGGAGCGGAAGCAGTTAAAATGCAGATCTGTATCTTTCGAATGACTTAGCCAGTTGGGGTTGTGTGGGTTACGACCGATTTGACTACACTAGGGTCTTAGGCCTATAAGTTGGATGTCTTCCGTGTAGGGGGGAGGGGTTCTTTCTAAGTGGTCCTACCCCGTGTTTACGCGTGTTTTGGAGAAAACCACGGAAAACTCCGAACAGCCAGGTCGACAAGTGCGACCTGCGACCGAAACCGGCATTTCCCGTCTTCGAGCGTTGAGCGCAAACCGCTCTGCCACTGGTGTTGCAATGGCTGAGTCTGACGTCAGTTCATGTTATTACCCTATACAGACCATTATTACCGAAGTGCAGTTTTGTAATAGGTCGAATTTTCCCGCAACTCAACGGCTTCTGATTGAGTTTCGGGTTTGAATGCTGCCACAGCTTGTTTCATACTTTCTGAATCCGTGGTATATATTCAGTGTTGCCCTTATTTGAAATGCATGCAGTAACAGTTCTCTTATCAGGAGATTCTGTTTATCCACGTTAACCACCTGGAAAACACAAAAAAGGGAGTTATTGACTTCGGAGGATAAACATCGGGAGAGCATCAACATTTTTGGGTCCTCCTAGACGATTTATAATTGTTTTACGCATTATAGGGCTATGCTAATCTTATATAAATAATATATAAATAATAAAATTTCAAATTAAAAAGAAATAATGTAAAAAGCAGTGCGAAAATGTATTTGCACTCAATCAGCATTCTAATTTTAGAAACATTTATTCGTTAAATGTGAACAGGAGTAACCATGTAATTGTCAAAAATAATTTTCTCAAACGAAGAAATTTTATGTAATTGCTTCAGACCTTTGAACTTTTAACAATACAGTTTTGTTGCCTTGGAATTAATTTTGAAAACATGTCACCCTTTAAATAATGCCTGATCTGTAATTTTACGGAGGATCTATTTGTAAAGGTCATCCTGTTTCACAGCACACGTGCTTCTAGTTACCGTGAAAGGTGTCTGATGTTTCAGGAATTGCGGGAAATTTGCATTGACGCAGGTTAGTTGATGAGTTAATGCATTTGTTGGATACAAATATTTAAATTTATGCAATTTTCTTCACTTTGAATAATAGGCGAAGCGAATTCATTAATAAATAGCGTAGTCTTTTACGGCGGCGTTCATCATTTTCGTGTAACACGTAAATCCTTTTCTTGATTTTGGTAGCTCTTTAAATCATACGAATTATTTTTAATTTATGTACAATGAAAAATGATTCATCTCAATGTAGATTGAGGTTATAAAATCTTAGTTTCTTCTTTTAAATAGAAGTATTTTACTGTTTAATGGAATGAGTCAATTTATATCTTTATGTGAGAAATTATTTTCAGGCCGACAAAATAAATTTAAAATAAACTAAAAAAAATAATAAAAAAAATAAATTAACTTCTGGTGTTTGATGGATTGGCAAGTTTTAGAAATCCAAAACACTTTTTGACTATTATAAATAAATCTGGTGTGGCACTCACATGACATTCTTTTACTCTTAAATTCAACACTATAAAAACATATTGGAGATTAAGAGGTAAAATAACGAATATTGTATACATAAACTTATGTTAAAAACAATTCAAATTAGGCTTCGGAGCAGCTTTATTTAACAAATAATTCTGTGTGAGGGAGCTAACTGTCCTCCTCAACCCCTCAGTTGATTATTGTACCTACATTAATATAGAATTCAAAACTTTTATTAAATTTAAAAGTTTATTCCAAATTATTCAGACGACTTTCGACCGCGTAGTATTCCTTGAAACTTACCAATCTTGATCAAACTTTTCAAGTAACAACTGTATATTAACTTCAACATTTAAATTACCTGTAATTATTTGTTTTTAAGTTTAACACCAGGATTCAGGGAACCTAAAAAAGTGTAAATTCACAAAAAACAAGCGCTGAGTATTTTCCTTAAAATATATATTTTATTTACCGAATGAGTATGAGGAAATCTTTTTAATTTCTCAATTTAATAGACATAGGGAAAACATTATAGTAAAGCATTTGCACTAATTATAATCAACAAAGTAGAATGTTTTTGCCTAGTTTTTAGCAGTCATGCAATCCCTTAAAAATTATGTACACACCACACTTAAATAGAATCGTATATTAATAACACATATCACAACCTGAAATGTACTTCCATCCATCTTCAAGTATTGTCCTAGTATATTCTAGTTCTTTTGTGCAACCCTGTGAACGAACGATAATTGATTTTCACTCCATATTCTACATAAAATAGGCTTTTATGCATATATATTCATTTCATTTGGTACAGCTCAGCCTACAGGTTTTAAACTGTACCTACCAAAATTACGCCCATAGACGGTAATGTATTTGAATTTTTTTGGATATCCCTGTACACGAAGGCTTTGCTTGATCGCATAGAAAATTTTAGTGTAGCATTCCTATATAGATTTAGAGTAGTTTGGATTTCCTGCTGCTAATTGTTCTTGAGATAGGCTGATAACAGACACACAGACCTACCGCTAACAAACATCATTTTCGGATTCCAAAGCCTCCTATCGTGTAAATATAACAAAAAGTCACTTTCGAAAATTTGACCCCCAAAAAATACTTTCTGTACCCTATATATGGGTAAGAGAAAATAAAAAATGCCTTTGTGTTTGTCCAAATTTTTGGGGCAATTGTATATCAAGAACTACAGCACAGAATTTCATATAAATTTATATGCAGTTACAGCGGGACATAAATCAATGTATCAATTTTTAGTACTAATCGCTCAACGGATGACGCTGCTCTGCTGCGATTTCTCTTGGTTAACCCTTAAATTATCGCTTTAGGAATTACATAGAAAATCTACTTCAAGTATTATTTTCTGATTAGAGCAAACTTAAAGATATAAGCAATAAAAATTGTTAGATTATTAAAGTAATTAATGGCAATTAAATGAAATGGTATTTTCAACTACCGTCGGTACACAAAGGTCGAAAAACGATCAAGGCTAAAAAAAATTTTTGTGATGCAATTTATTTTTTATCTTATTCATAGTTCCTATATAAGGTTGATGATATTGATAAAAGCGGTTTTTGGGGCGAAATTCGCTCGAGAACTAACGAATGACATCTGCTTTGGATGCGAGCTCATTTTTGACACACCTTGTTGAATCAAAGTTGTGATGAGCCATTATGTTCATTGTCAGGAGGTTTTAAACGACCTCTCTTCGTTGGTTTTTGTCTGCAGAGTGTGGGCGAACCCAAGCCACTCTCCTTTTACATCCCAACACAGACACTGGCTTAATTATCTCTCTTTATGTGTTGATCAGAGCCATTTTCGTCATTGTATAAAAAAAAAATTCGATTCCCCTACTACTTTGATTTTCCGTCTGTGTTGTGCAAGGAATGTAGCATATGTGCGTTATCGATAACTATTAATTGCTAATGGTATTCTTTTACAATACCCATGGGTTACCATGACAACGACCGGAGAAAATCACACAATTGACTTGCAAATTGGTACACATGTTTATGAGGCTCACGGAATTAGCTGTATAATTTTGATTTTGCATTCTGTTTGTAGTTCGTGTACAGGGGCACACCAAAGTTTTTTTTTTTTTTTTTTTTTTTTTTTTTTTTATTTATCATTACGGACTATGGACAGAGTTGTACGTACGACGATAGCGACCGCGAAAATTACTCCCAATTGACCTGTAAGTTTGTACACATGTTCGGGTGTTATACAGAAATAGCTGTAAGGTTTTTATGATTATACTGTTTATGATTCGTGTAGAGGGACATGCCAAAGTATTTATTATTATTACGGCCTATGAACAGAATTTCTTTTAAACGTATTTTAAGGTGGTTACACTGCATTAAGAAAAGGAAATAAACATACGTTATTGAGGTGATTGAAAACGTATTTTTTATAGAAAAATATGTGCTTAGACGAAACAATTAATGTACAGAACCTTACAAAACTGTTCCGACAGTGTTACGTAATCATCCAAATTATGTCACATTTCGAACAATTATTTTTGAGCTACATATAATAAGTTGTACAGTTTTTACTAATGTATACAATGTTTATGGCAGGTTTACAAGAAAACACTAAAGAATTTCGTAACATTAGAATCTATGGACAGATTTTTCTTTAAGCGTTTTTTAAAACGTTTATGCTGTGTTCAACATAATGTAATGAACATATATTATAAAGATGGTTAAAAGCATGTTTTTTCTTGAAAAAGGTATGTATAGACTAAATAATTTATTTATAGGACCCCACAAACGAATTCCGATAACATTTGCGCAATCATCCAAGCAGTTTCAAATAGGGTTCAGATAATAATTAGTTTCATGAAAACAGTTGCATAGTCTTTATTGGTCCATAATGTTTGCATCTCGTGTACAGGGACACACAAAAGAATTTTGTACCATTACGGTCTATAGACAGTATTTCTTATTAGTGCATTTTAACGTATTTATACCCCATTACATATAATGAAATAAACGTATGTTATTAGAACCATGGTTACCGTAGAAGATGGTAGGCATAAAAGTGGTAATTAGTTTACAGGGTTACGAAAAATAATTCCGATATGTTATAAAATTATTTTTTATGAAATTTGGTACAAGTATTTTGAGTTACAAGCAATTAACGCAAGGGTAGAAGTTACAATTAAATATACCAATACATAAATACAGATATATATAGACAGATACAACGAAGGGTTAAATGTATCTGTCTATTTAGCGAATTAATCAAACATATATGCATGTGTGTTTATATTTTAAATATTACTACTTGCAATTTGGTTATCGGGTATTCAATTTAGTACTTGATTTGTTGTTTTCTTTTCGTGGTGTTAAGGTGAGTGTACTTTCATCAGACGATTCTTTCAATCTTTGTTTAAACTTATTAATTTAATATTTTGTCCTCTTTATTTCCTGATGTGTGTATAGTAAATGGTTAGGGCTTGAAGCAAAGAGAACTTTAGCTTATGCTCTCTTTGTGATAGAAAACCATTTACTTTGCATGCTTTGTAATTTACCAAGCCCTTGAAAACGGTAGAATGCCAAACATGCTGTTATATATTTCTAATTCTCATGTTTTATTTAAATTTTTTGTTTTGATTTTGGTAGCTTTGGGGATTGATGATAGTAATTGTTTAAACTAATACTAATATTGAAATTAAATAATTGAAAAGTTTTAATATTTATTATATGTGTTACCGTAAACTGTATAATTCAGTTATTTCATAGAACAACTAGGTATTTCATGAAATAACTAGAGAAGTCAGTTAAAGTATATAATAGATAAAAAATTCCATACTTTACCTAGTTATTCTATGAAATAACTAAAGACGGACCGTTAAAGTGTAAAATAAACAATTTCAAAGTTATTTTATAAATTAATTGATCATAAATTCATGTACGCAAAGAGTACAGACGTGCGCAATACTGGTTGCTGCAGTACAAAATTGTGCATATGTTTCAGATTCATGCGTTTTGAGATAGGGGTATCCAGTGATTTTTTTTTTTTTTTTTTTTTTGGTTTTCATGTACGCAAAGCGTACAGACGTGCGCAATACTGGTTGCTGCAGTACAAAATTGTGCATATATTTCAGATTTGTGCATTTTGAGATAGGGTATCCAGTGATGTTTTTTTGTTTTCATGTACGCAAAGCGTACAGACGTGCGCAATACTGGTTGCTGCAGTACAAAATTGTGCATATATTTCAGATTTGTGCATTTTGAGATAGGGTATCCAGTGATGTTTTTTTGTTTTCATGTACGCAAAGCGTACAGACGTGCGCGATACTGGCTGCTGCAGTACAAAAATTTACTTAAAATGCACGAAATTCAAAAATATGCACAATTTTGCACTGCAGCAGCCACTGGATACCCCTAACTCAAAATTCATGAATCTGAAACATATGCACAATTTTGTACTGCAGCAGCCAGTATCGCGCACGTCTGTACGCTTTGCGTACATGAAAGCAAAAAAAAAAAAAAAAAAATCACTGGATACTCCTATCTAAAGATGCATGAATCTGAAACATATGCACAATTTCGTACTGCAGCAGTCAGTATTACGCACGTCTGTACGCTTTGCGTACATGAAAAAAATCACTGTGTACTCCTATCTCACAGTGCATGTGTCTGAAAAATATGCAAAATTTTGTGCTGCAGCACTGCTAAAATAACCGGAAAATGTGGTAAATATTGAATAATTAATCACATTCCCCAAAATTTAGCGGGGATTATGCATAATCATTTCATACTTTAACGATCAAGTAATCGTTATTCTATGGAATACCTAGTTAAATCGTAGAATTCAATAATATTATATACTTTAACTGACTTGTCTAGTTATTTCATGAAATACCTAGTTATTCTATGAAATAGCGGATTTCATACTTTAACGATAACATATATATACTAGCTGACCCGACAAACGTTGTTTTGTCATATAAATTATTTCTAGAGAATATTTTGCTAGAAAAAAATAACTAAGTTATTGTAAGTGTGTAAGGATGTGGTATATAAGTGAAACAGGTATGGAGCGCTGTGAACGGGGACTGTGAATTCCGATTATAACGTAAAAGACATAATTACCGAATTTTTCGCTACTTGCTTCTTGCTACTTGGTACTTTCTACTTGCTACTTGTTATTTAAAACCTCCGCTGAATGTCGAACAGCACAAAATTTTATTTCATACGGCAAATATTACAATTTATGAGAGAATCTCTGATAGCAACGAATTTCACATGAAAATTCCGTCTTTTTTGAATAAGCTGTAACAATCTGGACCGATTTGATGAAAAAATTATTAGAATATCTAACATCATTACATGTACATTTATCACAATTCAATCAATCAATGCATGTGAGTATGTGTATTATATGAGCGAAGTGAAATGTAGAGTTCTTATTAAATAAAAACTTAAACTCGTTTTAATTAAAGGTGAAAAAGTTGAAACTCAATTTATTTTATAACAGGTATATATTTTTTTATCTACAAAAACTTAATTTATCGTAATGCCATTGGATGTACAATATTTTTGGTTAATCCTTGAGGAGTATACACAAACAAATTGAAGGTTTTCCAACCCTGGAACACACAACATATAATTGGCCGTGAGAAAAGCACGGATTTTCTATATCTAAGCCACAAATTGGGACCCCATTGGTGACTTTAAATATTTTAAGCCATTTTTGCGATGAATTGAAATGGGTATCTCAATTGTGGAACTAAAGATCTTGGCGAGAAGCGTCCGAGCTACTTCGGTGCCAAATTTCAAATTTTGCCAAAGGGATCCGATACTAAAGGTGTTCCATACAAAAAATAAATAAATAAAATATCAGTGACATACACACGCACAAAAGTATGGGACCCCATTGGTGACTTTAAATATTTTAAGCCATTTTTGCGATGAATTGAAATGGCTATCTCAATTGTGGAACTAAAGATCTTGCGGAGAAGCGTCCGAGCTACTTCGGTGTCAAATTTCAAATTTTGCCAAAGGGATCCGATACTAAAGGTGTTCCATTCAAAAAATAAATAAATAAAATATAATAAATTAGCTACACAAATAAATTTGTAGGTTAGGGTAATTGTTAATCAACGCAAGTGTAAATTTGATAGAAAATTATATAAAATACTCACTCCAATTCCGCACTAAATTTGCAAAATGTATAGTTTTTTATGCACACTTCAAAACTCTTCAAACACTAATTACATCTTGATGTAATATTTCAATTAGAACACATTTTTTTTTTTTTTTGTATAACAATAATAAAACGAAGTTACAAAATATTTTCCTGAATTTGATCGCAGCACCAACTGTCGGGACAAACTGGAATTACAATAGAATATACGCAAGCGAAGTGTGACGTCACTGACCGTCAGTGGATTCAAGAAAAAGATTTCCTATGTTAATCTCCCATTGGATTTTTTATAAAAAATTATTAAAAATCGAGGAAAATTATTTCTCGATTTTAATCCCCGTATTTGGGTATAGATATGTATTAGTTATCGTATGCATGTGTTAGATTGAGTTATTTTGCTCTCAAATTGCCAAATTTTAATTTTAAATTTCAAAACTCTGTCTTCTTTGGCGTTTTTTGTATTTGGCGATCAAAAACGTAATACGAAAATATACATGCCAGATGTATATTTTCGTAATATGTATTGCACGAAATTGTTTCATATTATTCATTACTCTCTTAATATAATTTGTTGAAATAACCAATATTTTTTAAAGAAATTAAATATGTTCGCCAGATGATATGGCGATATTTTTTTTTTCCGCCAAGGATGACAGAGTTTTGAAGTTAAAAATTCAAATTTTATCAATTTTACAGCAAAAACAACTCAGTATAACGCATGCACATGATAACTAATACCTGAATACGGGGATTAAAATCGGGAAATAATTTTCCTCGATTTTTAGTAATTTTTTACAAAAAATCCAATGGGCGATTAACATAGGAAATATTTTTCTTGCATCCACGGACGGCCAGTGACGTCGTCACTTCGCTTGCGTATTATTGAATATTCGATACTACGATCGTGAAAATGACGCTAGTAGTTAGAGATGAATAAATTCTATTTATTAAATTAAATTAAAATAAAACAACATTTTGCCCAAGAGGCGCTCTAATTACTTACTTTAACAAGTCAAAATACATGTGCAGGACAGTTCAAGAAAAGAATCTGTTTCTGAAAAAACATACATAACTGTCTTCTTTTTACAATCATTTGTGGTTCGTTTCTGTGTGTTTCCAAAAACCAAATCATCTGTGATGTGACACATGTGACAAAGAAGACGGGTTATTTCTGAATCCAGATTCACAAAGGCTCTTCTCATCGGTACTTATGATTCTTCTCCCTAATATTCAATTTCTGGTATAAATTATAAATAATTTATTGCTTTCCTATATTGTTTGAAGGTTATGGGCTTTCTTAAGAAAATAATAATAATATATATGATGTTACTGTGCTATTATAATAGTTATGGTCACATTTATCCCACTTTTGGAAAACAACGGAGTATTTATGATCGTACATTTCAAAACATCCAGTTATGTTAGAACGATTAAAAGCGTATCGGAGATACGCATTACTAGGATGCTTTTAAATTGAAATTTTCCGACCAGAAATATTTTCCGTTTGGACAAAAAATACCTTCGAACACTGAGTTGTCAAATTCGTTTTTCAAACATTTCGGTAGACTATTAAATTATCATTCTTAACAGTTTAAATGTGCAACCGATTAAGGTTAGAGTATGTCTGTCATGGAAAATGTATTATGAGCTTGACATCTATAGTTTGGGGGAAAAAAAATCATTTAGAGTGTTCTTGAAAATGGCACTGGTTACAATTACCCCGTGGTTATAATTACTCTCCCCTGACCCTAGAATTTCTCGCTTTTATTATTTGATTTTTTACCCTTAACTAATTAAAAGTAGAATTTTATTTTCTTCCTTTGTCATAAGTTATTAGTAAACCTGTGTTCTTAACAAATTCGCTCAGACTAATCCCTTTGGGGGAAAAATCGGGTCGAGAAGTTCATAGGCATATGCATGGTTATGTAAATGCTGATAGTGATTGCTTACTTTAATTGATTAATTAATTTTATTTCTCTTTATTATATTTTATTATTATTTTGAGGGATAGGATATTTACTAAAAAGAACATTGTTCACGCGGAAATTTTGAATTTCTGTATTTATTATTTATGCTCACTTAAAAAATGGGTCGCGTTTCGGGCGGTACTAGTTGAAATAAATGGTACAATTCCATACTTGCCAACTTTTCCGGTTTTCCCGGAAGACTTCCGGTTTTTTAATGTATCTTCCGGTCTTCCGTACAGATGGATGAAATCTTCCGTTTTTAAAAAAGTCGCGGATATCGTTCGTTTTAAAAAGAAACCCGAATGTTCTACGAAAACTCCTGATTCCCAATCTTTTTCCATCCATAACATAAATGTCAATATTCATTTCAAACTTGCTTTATGAGATTCTAGAACATTTAAAGAAATAGAATTGTTAAATATTTCTTGCTGATGTAATTATTTTTTGCCCCCCCCCTCTCCCCCCCTTTCATCTATCTATAACTAGTGATCAGCAATCAAATGCTCTGCAGAAGTCTTTTGTTTCCTAATCTTTATCCATCTGCAACATAAATGATAATATTAATTTTAAAGTTCTTAGATTCTAGAAGTAGAGTTGAAAGAGTTTAAGTATTTCTTACTCTGTAATTACTTTTGTATCCCCCCTCCCCATCCTTTCCCCGGATTGTAATCAATTCTAGAATCAATAAAGCAATGAAAGTGTTCAATATTTCTCACATATGTAATTATTTTTGGATCTTTATTGCTGGATTTAATGAGTCTGTTTATTTTTCCTCAATTAAATTAAATATTTGTATGTCATATTTATACCAAATGTGTAAACATGGGAAAAAAATGAAGAATAATTTTTTCAGGTAGGAAAATTTTTCCCAAATCAATTTAAGAAAATTAATACTCAGTTGGTTTTATGCACGTTTGAAACAGATAATTAGCTACTGCTACTTTTTCTTATATGTATGATTAATGTACATACACAAAAATCATATTCTATTTTATTTAAAAAATTAGTTATACTTTAACTTAACTATGTTTTTTTGTCTATTGTTAAATAAATTTCTTACAGATTCTGTTTTGTAGATATTTATATGTTGAAGAGAAATAACTTCATTTAAAACTTTTATATATTTAGTATAATCAATCTATTGTAAAACTGTATTGTTTAAAGCGTCAAAGAGAAAAAAAAAAAAACAAAAAAAATCTTCCCTTTTTTTATGAAATCTTCTGTTTTTTCAACAAAAATCTTCCCTTTTTTTATTAAAATTGGTTGGCAAGTATGCAATTCTATCCTTTGATATAACACTTATTCTATTTTCACACATTTAATAGTTTTTTGCCAACAAATACAGCATCCCAATTATTATGCACTTAATCCTACACCAGGGAAGACTTGATCCTGGAAACAAATACATTTAAATAATTAAAAACAAAATGGACTATAATTTAAATTTCGTATCAAATAAAAAAGTACTTCATTTACTAAAAATTAAAAGATCTAGTTCAGGCCAACTTTGTATCGAAATAACTATTTAATATTTTTGAAACATGAAATGTCAAGCATAAATGTTAAAACTGTTGCTATACGGAATGTTTCACCAAACGTAGATTTTTATCACAATCCTTTTTTATCAACGATGCTTTTGTCAGCTTTTTTAGACTGTAATTTTTTTTTTTTCCTCACGAAGTTAATTTGAAATTCGAAAACACGTATTTTTCTCTCGACATTTTCAATTAAGTGATTTATTTTTCCCTCTGGAAATTTCACAATTACAAAATCACTTTCAAAGGCACATCTTGGGTGTCTTCATTTTTATCAGAAAATATTTGATGTGATATGTTGAATTTAAAAAAAAAAAAAAAAAAAAAAAAAGAGAGATGGGTTCTTTCATTATGTGGTGTTAATTGTTCCTGGTGAGGACCCATTGATGATTGATGATTCTCTCTTTCCAATTCACTCTAAAAAAGATCATCATAAGTAATAGGATGAATTTATTGCATACCTTTGCAGCCAGTGTTCTGTTGGAGTGAAGTTTACAGGCAAAATGAAAATAAAACGACAGCTTACATTCAATGAGATGAGCTTTAGCGACACACTCAGCGAATTGGCGACCCAATTTGGCAAAAAATAGTAGTTTAGGTTTCCCGATCTTTCGAAGCTCTCCGACGCATACTAACTGAAATCTAGACCTTTCCATGGGTTTCTGGATAGAAACTTCTCGAAGTTCTGTCGCCCAATGGCATAAATAGCAATGAGGTGGCTTCTGCGAGAGAGTGTTGAGTCACTGCGATGCAAAATTGTTCAGAGACCTATTCTGAACTTTGGAGATTGTGCTCTAAGCGACTGTACTTTGTTCGTGAGGCTAGCGAAGTATTTGGTGTTATTTGCTTTACTCCTGTAGAACAACTGACTGTTTCCCTGGACTGTTCTTGAACTTTCGTCGAATAGTAACTTTTGCAGTACGAGAAACAATTTCATTGGACTGCTACCAAAATATTTGATAAATTAACAATACTATTGAACCATTGGGAGAATATCTGTTGAAATAAGTTTTGTTCTACTGATTCGAGAATTTACGCTGAATAAAGAACATGGATCGACTAGAACCTCCCTACTAAAAATGATCCGTAGAGATCAATAAAAAAAATTTGTACGTGGAAATGGCCAACGGATATCAATTGACATCCATAGAAATTAATATCCGTAGAGATCAATAAAACAAAATTTGTACGTGGAATTGGCCAACGGATATCAATTGACATCCATAGAAATTAATATCCGTAGAGATCAATAAAAAAATTTGTACGTGGAATTGGCCAACGGATATCAATTGACATCCATAGAAATCAATATCCGTAGAGATCAATAAAAATAAATTTGTACGTGGAAATGGCCAACGGATATCAGTTGACATCCATAGAGATCAATATCCATAGAAATCAATACAAAAAAAATTTACGTGGAAATGGGCAACGGATATCAATTGATATCCACAAAGATCAATATCCGTAGCTATTGCTATCAGTAGTTCACATCAATAGATAAAACAAAAAATCTATAGATTATTAAATGAAGATCCACAGCATATTGCTCAATTAATCTTCACAGACATCCATCAACCTACTAATATAAGCACACGTATAGGTCAATACATAACAAATTTGAGATAATAAATTTAAAATATAGAGAAACAAACTTTAATTTATAAGAAGTACGCACTCATGTTTGTGAAAATTGCAACACCATAAAAGAATTGTCAGAAATTAATGAAATTTATTCCACATATTACTGATAGTAGTACAAATAAACAATCACATGTACAAAAAAAAAAAAAAAGGCTGAAATCAGGACTGTGTGTGTCCACTACGCTGAGCAATGAGAGCCTGTACACGTCGTGGCATTGAATCATACAGGTTATGAACGAAATCCTGGAGAATAGCATTCCAGATGACTTTGACTTGATGCTAAACTTCAATCTTACTGTGTGCCCCCCACCAGTTGCTTGAGCAAGTCACCGACCAATGAAATCAGAGACATGCTCGATGAGTGACATATCCAGGGAATAAGCAGGCTATGGAAGAAGCTAACCTTGTTGTGCACTGAAGAAGGCTTGTGCAGTATGAGAAACATGCGCACGGGCATTATCCTGCTGAAATACAGCATCAGAAATGCGTCAAAGAAGGGGAAGGACCTCTGGCTTTGAAACTTCCCTTACGTGTAGAAATCACTGTTGAGTTGCATACAATGTGCACTAGATGGGATCGACAATTATATCCAATAGCTCACCACACCATGATGCTGGAACTAGATAACACACTGTGGGAACAGATGTTTCCCTCAGTAATGTTTGATGCACACTCTTCCATCACTGTACTCCAGATTGTAGCGAGATTCATCGTAGAAAACAATTTGTTGCCACTAGGCACGCCACGTGCTGTGTTACTGAGCCCTTTGAAGTTGGAGGCGTCCGTGATTCAGTAAGAGCAGAATCCTGTGTAGAGGAACCCTTGCATGGAATTGATGCTGCAGCAAATGGTGATGATCCATGGAGCTACACAACAAAACACCTGTAACCATACTCGAACATTGTAGTAACACACAAGAGGAAGCTGTATGGTCCATCACAGCCATGTGGATGGGGTGTCTGTCGTCTCGTCGTTCTATTGCGTGCCCTACTGCCAGGTTTTAGGCTTGTTTGATTCTCCTCTGTCCATTTCTTCCAAACACGCATCACTGTTGTGGCATTACACTGCATGCGGGCTGCGATTTCTCAATACGAAAATCCTCTCTCTCGCATACCAACAATGTGGCCTCGCACGAACTCCATTAATTGTTCGTATAGCATCTTCCTCTTTGATGTGGCATACTGACCATTAATGAAACGTTTACCACCGACATAGGACGATAAACAGATTTCAATGCACCTTTACAGTCCTTTATGTACCTGGAACATGCGACTGATAAGGATTCAGATCTCGTTCCATGCATGCCCAATCGTTTTGTAATTCTAATCATTTGCATGACTCACCTTACTTTACATTTCCTGTAAGTTTGGTTCAATTTGCATAATCCCTTTATGGTGTTGCAATTTTCACAAACATGAGTGTAATTTTAATTCGCAATATTTTAAATAATAGCAGTTTACATATTCTAAGTGAAATAATGATTTTTTTTTTTTTTTTTTCAAAAAAGTATATATATATATATATATATATATATATATATATAGCTAACTCAAAATACTCAAACTAATCAATCAATTAACTTTTTAGATCTTAAAATAATCATTGATGGTAATAAAATTTACACAGATATCTATGACAAATGGCAAGATTTTAGTTTTAAAGTAAACTTATTTACACATTTTAATTCCTGTTTGCATCTTTCAGTATTTAGAAACATCATCATCAACCATTTATTTCAAATTAATAATTTATGCTCTGCGAAGTTTAAAAACAAGAATATTAATAAACTGATCACAGCCACTGCTAAAATGGGTTTTCCTAAAAACTTTGTATTTTCTATCCTTAACCATTTTTTTTTTTTATGTAAACATAAAAAATAAAAAAATAAATAAAAATAAAAAAACTGTGTACACTTTTGTGTATATTAACAAAAAAATTATAAAATAATAAAAGACAATAAAAAAGGTAGTGGTTGGGTGGGCAGTTGTTTGATTACGGAGGTGGGGTGGGGTTGTCAGGCTGGATGGTTGGGTGGGATTATTAAATTAAAAAAAAATAAAATAAAGCAGAAGGCTTGTTGCATTTACTTTGTATTACTATGCAAACTTTCTTTTTTCATTAAAATTTCAGTTTCTTCTTTCTTGAGTTGGCAACTATTCTTAAAATTCTAATCATGCTATTAAACACATTGTAATCAATCATTGTTGCTTCGAGGTCTCATTGTTATTCATCTGCTTTGAAATTCTGCTTTTTTAAATCCATATGACTCCTATTCTGGTCTTGGCTGGCTGGGGAAGTGTTGCCGGCCTGAAACTAGTTTAACCCCATAGTCAAGTCACAAGTCTTGCCGCCTGCTTCCTTCCATCCTATCTTAAGTTTCTTAAATTATTTTTTCATAAATTTTGATATAGTTTATGGTTTTAAGTTAAGATTTGTTGTGTTACTTTATTGATTCGTTTGTTTTCAGGCTGTTAACAAATCTGGTTTCTTTAAATTTATGTATTTAATCCCCTGAATTTTTTTTTTCATTTTTCTGAACTTCTCAAAGAAATTTTTAATATTATTGGTCATTGGTGTTTCAGTGATCTTGTATCTGTTGCTTGGCTTTTACTATGCTTAATAGATTATCATTATTTTATATATATATATATATTTGGACAATGCAGGTCTTTTCTGCTACAAACTTGACTTTACTAAGCGCTTTTTTGTTTCTTCAAATGGGTCTTCTTGTTTTTCTTTCTAAATAATCCTTTCATGAAATAATTCTATAAATAGAAAGAAAAAGTAAAATTAGATATTTAACATAGAAAATGCTACAATAGAAAATAAAATAACTGAAAAATAGAATATAATGGAGTATCACAGTGTAAATTGGGTAAAGAGTCAATTACGACCAAAATAACCATTCGTATGTCAATTTTTTTTTTAAAATAGATATTTAAAAAAATAATCACACTTTTTTCCTATGGGAACAAAAAACTAAGATTTTTTGGATAATAGTAGTGCTGACTCTAGGCTAATTTGACATCCTGCAGTCCTTTTTCAACCCATTTTATCATCCAGCTGTCATTCTAAATGTTCAGAGGCCTTTAGGTACTTTTCTTCTTGACTTTTCAACCTTCTAGCAATAATTCTTCAGCATTCCTGAAAGAACAAATGCATATAGAGTATATATATATATGTATACAGTCATTCCCACTTAATTGGGTAATTTATAATCGAATACCCCGCTTATTCAAATAAAATTTGTTAGAACCAAAATCAATCTCATAAGATCAATGTTAAATTTCCCCATTAAAACAAATATTTGTCACATACTGTCCCCAGTTATTCAAATAAAATTTTAAGTCTTTCTTATTAAAAATGATTCTCAATCAAAAAATACCAGATTTCCTTTTCTAAAAGTAATTAAAAATTGTTCACTGTTGCTGCAAAAAGCAAAATTTGAAAACATCGAATGTGAAATACGGAATGATGAAAAAGTAATTAATGATTTTGAGAACAGTGAAATTCATTCAGATGGAGCTTGTGCAATTTAAAGAATTAGATGGAGATGAAATGACAGAAGATGGCAAAGAAACTTTCACATCTTCCTCGCAAGACAAAGATGAAAATGTAAGTAATGATGAGCTAATCTATCCAGTCCCACCTCTGAAACAAATGAGTCTTATGCTATAATTCGCCGACATTTTAAGGCTTGTTTAGGTGACTATAATCTACTTTATAAATTAAAAAAAGAATTGTAGAAATGTTCAGCATCCGTGAAAACATAATTAATTATCGGAGCTTTCTCCAGAGAGGAAATAAATATTATACGAGTGAGTGATAGTGAATATTCTACTTCTTTATAAGCTCTGGAATCTAATTAGGTAAGATTTACTTTATACTTTTATCTATTTTCTTTAAAATGGAGCAAAAAAAAAGCTTTTAAATATATAAATCTTTGAATATGAGATTACATAAGTTTTCACTTCCGGGCAACATTGTAAGGCGAAATCCGAAAACTAATTTCTCAAAAATTTCCCTCAAAAGTCCCTTATTCTACATACTTATACTTCAATGCACAAAAGGAACATTATATTCACCTAAAGTAACACACATTTAAAAATTCTTACTGTATATTTACAATAAAACTTACCAATAATTGCTAATTTTTGCGAAGCGCTAATAGAAATTTGTTCAACATTCAAAATTGTGCAAAACATAAAAATCGTAAAATATGTGTTCACTTTTTTTTCACAAAAAACTGAAAATTCAGCAATAAAACTGAATTTCAATTGTTTATAAAATTTGTACATGTTATTTATTTCAAAAGTGAATAAAAAAATCCATTTTTAACTAAAAGATTTCTTACTAATGGCTTAAATTAATTTCTGGGAGGGTGCGAATATAGGCAATGAAAAAAAAGTGTTATTTTTTTGTAATTCCCATGAAAATACCTGTATCATTCTATATTTCATCTGAACAAGGCAAAATAATAATGAATTACACTTCAAATATGCCTATATGAACATTTTTACCATATGTTAGCAAATAATTTGCTCGACATTGCAAATTTTTACAAACATAAAATTTTGAAAGCGTTTGTTTACATTTTTTGAAAATATACTGAAAATCCATGAATAAAACTAAATTTTAGATCTTGAAAATACAGTTATGTACTATTTATTTCAAAATTAAGCATTTGAATTCATCTTTATCAAAAATATTTCTTACTAATGGTTAAAAATCAATATTTGCAAAACTACCGAATGTTGGCGATGAAAACCAAGCGTTATATTTCAGAAATTTCCAAAGAAATACCCATATTACTGCATATTTCATCTTAATAAGGTAAAACAATCATGATTCATACTTCAATTAAACCTAATTATGAATATTGTTAATATATTTTTGCAAGAAATCTGCTCAACATTCAAAATTATGCAAAACATAAATATTGTAAAATATCTGTTTACTTTTTTTCACAAAAAACTGAAAATTCATCAATAATACTGAATTTCAATAGTTTATACAACTTTTATATGTTAATTATTTCAAAAATAAGTAACAAAATCTATTTTTAACAAAAATAATTCTCACTAATGGCTCAAATTCATTTTTGCAAGCTACCGAATACAGTCGAACCTCGTTAACGTGAACACGCTTAATGTGAATTACTTTTAACGTGAACTTTTTCCACAATCCCTGTCAACAGGAAGATTAGTTTTCGAATTACTTATAGTATTAACCACTGACAACATGAACAGATCTGTTACCACCGTTGAGATTCACATTAACAAAGTTCGACTATATTGGAGATGAAATCGAAGTGTCATTTTTAAAAATTTCCTTTAAAATTACTTTATTGTTGCATATGTAATCTTAATGAGGCAAAACAATCATGATTCATACTTCAATTAAACCTAATTATGAATATTTTTAATATATTTTTGAAAGAAATCTGCTGAACATTCAAAATTATGCAAAACATAAATATCGTAAAATATCTGTTTACTTTTTTTCACAAAAAACTGAAAATTCATCAATAATACTGAATTTCAATAGTTTATACAACTTTTATATGTTAATTATTTCAAAAATAAGTAACAAAATCTATTTTTAACAAAAATAATTCTCTCTAATGGCTCAAATTCATTTTTGCAAGCTACCGAATACAGTCGAACCTCGTTAACGTGAACACGCTTAATGTGAATTACTTTTAACGTGAACTGTTTCCACAATCCCTGTCAACAGGAAGATTAGTTTTCGAATTACTTATAGTATTAACCACTGACAACATGAACAGATCTGTTACCACCGTTGAGATTCACGTTAACAAAGTTCGACAATATTGGCGATGAAATCGAAGTGTCATTTTTAAAAATTTCCTTTAAAATTACTTTATTGTTGCATACGTAATCATAATGAGGCAAAACAATCACGATTCATACTTCAATTAAACCTAATTATGAATATTTTTAATATATTTTTGAAAGAAATCTGCTGAACATTCAAAATTATGCAAAACATAAATATCATAAAATATCTGTTTACTTTTTTTCACAAAAAACTGAAAATTCATCAATAATACTGAATTTCAATAGTTTATACAACTTTTATATGTTAATTATTTCAAAAATAAGTAACAAAATCTATTTTTAACAAAAATAATTCTCTCTAATGGCTCAAATTCATTTTTGCAAGCTACCGAATACAGTCGAACCTCGTTAACGTGAACACGCTTAATGTGAATTACTTTTAACGTGAACTGTTTCCACAATCCCTGTCAACAGGAAGATTAGTTTTCGAATTGCTTATAGTATTAACCACTGACAACATGAACAGATCTGTTACCACCATTGAGATTCACGTTACCAAGGTTCGACAATATTGGCGATGAAATCGAAGTGTCATTTTTAAAAATTTCCTTTAAAACTACTTTATTGTTGCATACGTAATCTTAATGAGGCAAAACAATCACGATTCATACTTCAATTAAACCTAATTATGAATATTTTTAATATATTTTTGAAAGAAATCTGCTGAACATTCAAAATTATGCAAAACATAAATATCGTAAAATATCTGTTTACCTTTTTTCACAAAAAACTGAAAATTCATCAATAATACTGAATTTCAATAGTTTATACAACTTTTATATGTTAATTATTTCAAAAATAAGTAACAAAATCTATTTTTAACAAAAATAATTCTCACTAATGGCTCAAATTCATTTTTGCAAGCTACCGAATACAGTCGAACCTCGTTAACGTGAACACGCTTAATGTGAATTACTTTTAACGTGAACTTTTTCCACAATCCCTGTCAACAGGAAGATTAGTTTTCGAATTACTTATAGTATTAACCACTGACAACATGAACAGATCTGTTACCACCGTTGAGATTCACATTAACAAAGTTCGACTATATTGGAGATGAAATCGAAGTGTCATTTTTAAAAATTTCCTTTAAAATTACTTTATTGTTGCATATGTAATCTTAATGAGGCAAAACAATCACGATTCATACTTCAATTAAACCTAATTATGAATATTTTTAATATATTTTTGAAAGAAATCTGCTGAACATTCAAAATTATGCAAAACATAAATATCGTAAAATATCTGTTTACTTTTTTTCACAAAAAACTGAAAATTCATCAATAATACTGAATTTCAATAGTTTATACAACTTTTATATGTTAATTATTTCAAAAATAAGTAACAAAATCTATTTTTAACAAAAATAATTCTCTCTAATGGCTCAAATTCATTTTTGCAAGCTACCGAATACAGTCGAACCTCGTTAACGTGAACACGCTTAATGTGAATTACTTTTAACGTGAACTGTTTCCACAATCCCTGTCAACAGGAAGATTAGTTTTCGAATTACTTATAGTATTAACCACTGACAACATGAACAGATCTGTTACCACCGTTGAGATTCACGTTAACAAAGTTCGACAATATTGGCGATGAAATCGAAGTGTCATTTTTAAAAATTTCCTTTAAAATTACTTTATTGTTGCATACGTAATCATAATGAGGCAAAACAATCACGATTCATACTTCAATTAAACCTAATTATGAATATTTTTAATATATTTTTGAAAGAAATCTGCTGAACATTCAAAATTATGCAAAACATAAATATCATAAAATATCTGTTTACTTTTTTTCACAAAAAACTGAAAATTCATCAATAATACTGAATTTCAATAGTTTATACAACTTTTATATGTTAATTATTTCAAAAATAAGTAACAAAATCTATTTTTAACAAAAATAATTCTCTCTAATGGCTCAAATTCATTTTTGCAAGCTACCGAATACAGTCGAACCTCGTTAACGTGAACACGCTTAATGTGAATTACTTTTAACGTGAACTGTTTCCACAATCCCTGTCAACAGGAAGATTAGTTTTCGAATTGCTTATAGTATTAACCACTGACAACATGAACAGATCTGTTACCACCATTGAGATTCACGTTACCAAGGTTCGACAATATTGGCGATGAAATCGAAGTGTCATTTTTAAAAATTTCCTTTAAAACTACTTTATTGTTGCATACGTAATCTTAATGAGGCAAAACAATCACGATTCATACTTCAATTAAACCTAATTATGAATATTTTTAATATATTTTTGAAAGAAATCTGCTGAACATTCAAAATTATGCAAAACATAAATATCGTAAAATATCTGTTTACTTTTTTTCACAAAAAACTGAAAATTCATCAATAATACTGAATTTCAATAGTTTATACAACTTTTATATGTTAATTATTTCAAAAATAAGTAACAAAATCTATTTTTAACAAAAATAATTCTCTCTAATGGCTCAAATTCATTTTTGCAAGCTACCGAATACAGTCGAACCTCGTTAACGTGAACACGCTTAATGTGAATTACTTTTAACGTGAACTGTTTCCACAATCCCTGTCAACAGGAAGATTAGTTTTCGAATTGCTTATAGTATTAACCACTGACAACATGAACAGATCTGTTACCACCGTTGAGATTCACGTTACCAAGGTTCGACAATATTGGCGATGAAATCGAAGTGTCATTTTTAAAAATTTCCTTTAAAATTACTTTATTGTTGCATACGTAATCTTAATGAGGCAAAACAATCACGATTCATACTTCAATTAAACATAATTATGAATATTTTTAATATATTTTTTCAAGAAATCTGCTGAACATTCAAAATTATGCAAAACATAAATATCGTAAAATATCTGTTTACTTTTTTTCACAAAAAACTGAAAATTCATCAATAATACTGAATTTCAATAGTTTATACAACTTTTATATGTTACTTATTTCAAAAATGAGTAACAAAATCTATTTTTTACTAAAAGATTTCTTACTAATTGTTCAAATCAATTTCTGGAATGGAGCGAATATAGGCGATAAAAACGAAGTATTTTTTAATACTTCCATGAAAATCCCTTTTCTACTGCATATTTCATCTGAATATCATAGAGCATAATATCATAGATCATAATATCATAGATCATGAATATCATAGAGCATAAATTTTTCAATTTAAAAAATTCATAAATTATTTGGAATTTACGATTTACTTAAAATGGCAGAATAGGATAAAATTGAGCATAAATGTCCATTTTGAGGATCATAAATATATCAGACAACTTCAAAAAACATTTATGATACTTGTTTGAACATAATTGACTACAAATATTCTAATAGGAAAATTTTGCAAGTTACTCATAATTTAAGATTTTATCAACATAGCAAAATGGGGGGGGATATCCCATATAAATATGCATTTTGAGGATTGTTGAATTGGAAATTGTAGCATGAAAACAAAACTACAAAATTGATCCTAATAAAATAAATTAATAGATTAGAATAAGATAAATGTATCAAAGTGTACGGTGGATAGCCTATTAGGTGGGGATTTCATTCTATCTCTGTGTTAAGTGTTTGGTCAGATTCATTTCTCTTAACATAATAATCATGTTAAGAGAATGTCCTGTACTAGAAATTTATGAGAACATATATATGATGGGGAACTGAGCAGAGTTCACTTATGCTAACTAGTTTTAATTATAAAAAAAAGTTGCACTGCTTTATCCTTTTTTTTTTTTTTTTTTTTTTTAAGTATTTTAATAGTTGAAACGGTTATAGAAGAAAATTTTATTTTTTTAGATTTATAATTATGTTGGTACTAAAATTAAAATTAAATTATTATAAAGTTTTAAAACTAAGCAATTTAATTAGTTAAATATTGATTCTGGACAACATTTATGTCCACTGTTAAACAAAAATATCATTCGGTTTTACAGGAAAAGGAAAATTGAACCAATTATAGAAGATAAACTTGCTTTTATTATATTTATAACTGTAGTTACTTTTTATGTTTAATACTATTTTATAGAAGATAAAAGAGTTTTCTTTAAAGGTAAGGTGTTTTTCTATACTTTATAGATGGGATTTGTAAATTATAAATAATTTTTAACAAAAACCCGCTTATTTGCAAAAACCCAGTGGGTTTTTGTTGGTGGGCCCTCCCAGAAAAACCCGCCCGGGTTTTTCTGGGCTGGGTCCACTTTGCCAACCCTGCTATCAGCTATATAAAGATATCGTGATTTACGAAAATCAGCTTTTAAAGTATTGCAACCTTTATCAATTAGGCTAAACTAGCAAAGCCCCAGTTCGGGAACGAACCAAATTCTGAATGCGGGAAAAATTTCAAAATCAAACTTGAAATGCACATAACTAATCCTGATGCAGCCTACGTGCTTATAGATCAAAGTTTCTTAATGAAACCATTTTTTAATTAATGAAATCAATGAAGGTCAACGAAGGTTTCTCTCGCTTTGCTGGTCACTACATTTAAAGGAAACTCTTTTCTATACCGCTTTACAAACAAAAATAAAATTTAAAGAAATCATGAAATTGTTTTAAAGCCCGTTTTGGTTCCCTGCTGCCTTCGGCAGCGGTCCACTCCTTTGCAGACTCTCGGGTATCTGTCCATATTGCCTGTGACAATAGCTTACCAGTGGGCTTCCATTTGGGTGCTTATCAGATGAAAGTTTCAAAACAGACAGCATCGAAAAATTTTTTATGAAAACAAATACATACATATATATATATATATTAATTTTGCAAAAAATACCACCTTTCTTAACAGTAACTTTTTTTTCTTTAATTAAAATATTCAAAACTATTATATACTACAATATTCAAAACTTATCAATATGCATTAGTCGATTTAATGTGGTAAGTCAAAACAAAAATTTAACAAACCCTATGTTTTAGGAAGTGCATCAGCCAAGATGTACTATGCCTAATGGTCCAGACCTTTTTTTTTTAATCGGGCCCTTAACACAGAGCTTTTGTTCATTCACTAGTATATTGTGTATTTAAAAATAAGACTGCCATTCAGAATCGAAAAAGAAGAATTTATTATGTTCCAATAGAATTTCAATAATTTTGACTTTCTCGTGTGCTGTGCTTGTTGTGGCCTAAATCAAATTAATAAGTTTTTGTTAACTGTTTTATTTATGTAACTCTATTTCATGTACAATCTCATCACTACTAATAGAGTGAAGTTACTTTATGTTTTAGGCTGAAAAATTCATTTTACATATCTATACTAATATTTATAAATACGAAAGATTGGATATGTATGTTTGTTACTCAATCATATCACAACGGCTAAATGAATCTGTATAAAATCTGGTACAGAGATTGATAATAGTCTGGAATAGGACATAGGCTACTATTTATGCCGGAAATTTGATTAGATCTTTTAAAATTAATTAAAATATGAAAATAATAAACTGGTAATTGCCTTAATATAAGCCGTTTAAATTTTTAATTGTTGCCAAAAAAGTTTATGAGGCATTTTTATTTAATTATTTTTCCGACATAAAATGAAATATGCTTTCACACGAAAAAAAAAAAAAAAACTAAATGTTAAATTGAAAATGAGAAAATGACATCTTTATAACTTTAAAATAAAATAGTAATAATACAAATCTAACATGTTTCTTCTGAATTTTATTTCACAGCACTTTTTTATATACCTCAACTTTAATTTTTTTTTAGCACAGATGAATCACGCTTGGCATAAAAACTAATTCAGCATTATATTAAAGGTATTTATTGATAATTCTGGACAATTTTTTAAATTTTGATGCTGAAGTAGATCGGCCATATTTCGCCAACGACAACCACTTAAAGCCAAGTAGCGCATAAAAATATAACTAGATTATAAAATATTAAAAAAGAAAGAAAGAAAAGATAGAAAGAAATAGGAAAAATAATCGCATAAATTATAATTTGGTCTAAAACGGCGACAAAATTTCAAAAGTCGCCAAGGGGAGCTATATTAAGGCTGTACCATGATCAGGTTTACATATTAATTAATTTATTTATTTTTCTATATACCAACTACTATTAACTAAGCATGAAGTATATATAACCAAAAAATAAAATAATAATAATAATTATCTCATGCCATAGACGTAGCCGATCATACCATATTGTAATATTATATTTGGCTTAAAATTGCTGTCATTTTATGATTGATCGATTAATTCAAATAAATATAGGAAATAACTTGAAAGCAAATATTATATACATCACGTATAATGTTGTTCATATGTAACTGGGATTCAAATATAAAAGGGCTACTTCAAATTTATCGAAACTGTCATATATGATAAGCACCCAAATGAAAGCTCACGGGTAAGCCATTGTCGCAGGCAATAGAGACAGGCACTGGAGACTGCGAGGACAAACAAATCGCTGCCGAAGGTGCTGGGAACCCAAAGTGAGCTTTTGAGCGATTTCAGTATTTTTTTCTTTTTTTATAAAGCTATATAGAAAAGAGTTTTCTTTAAATATAGTGACCAGCGAAAACGGGCAAAGCCTGCTAATTTGTTATGTATTTTTTAAACATTTCCACAAAAACACTTATGAAGCATCTTCTCAAACTGATTGGGTGACACCCGGAGCAGATCATCCCTGCCGCCCCCACCTAGCTACGCCACTGACACTACGTTTTTATTCTTACATTATTTTAGAACTTAATTCTAAAAATGAAAACTGTGGGCCCTGACAAATTATAATCCTATGCAATGACACAATCTATGTTTGGAATGTTTATCGCTTCTTGTCGTATGAGATTAAAATTACCCTACTACAAGGAACTCAGTGACAGAAAATTTTGTAGATGTCTGCAACAGGTTTTTAAAACTTCATAATCTGTCTGTGATATTTGCATGTAGTCAGGGGTGAAAATGGCTTACACTCAAAAAGCCTGAAAGATGATAGCAGCAATCTGGAAGGGGGGGGAGGGGGGGGGGCGTTAACAACAGTAGTGATCTCGTGCAACAATACAATACATAATACAATTTTACTACAGAACAATTTAGTATACACAACTGTCAAATAATAAGATTAACCCATTCAATTAAATATTTTATAGCAATGTTTGACACAACACAATAAAAATAATTATAAATAATAAAAGTATTAGTTTTGATACAGAAATTTTTATACGTGAATTTTGAAGTGGAGGAGAAGTTTTGGAGCAGTTTTTAATGAAATTAGCACTTTTCTACATTCCCGTAGAATCTCAGTAACAGGTAACAGGATACAGGTAACAAGTATAACTATAAAGGGAGATCTAGGCTCCTAGGTAAAGGTAGAAATTAAGAAATTTGGTTGGTGGCCAGTGGCCACTAGCCTTCATTTTTTTAGTGGCCACTAGCCACTTGCTGATAAAAGTTAAAGTTAAAGTAAAATAAAATTTTCTTTTCTTTAATTTTTTCGATGTTCAGTCTCGACAAATCATTAAGAAAATAATTAAGGTAGTCAACTTTTTGAAACTCATCCACAATAATACATTTCTGATAAATTTTAATAAATGAAATAGGAATAGATTTACATAATTTATACTATGAATGTAAGAAAATACTATTCAATACAAAATTCATATGTTTAAAATGCTCTTTTGGTTATATTATTTTATAACAGAAAAATTCTGATTTTTTGCCCCTTCACTATCCTGAATGGTGTCGATTTTCTACTTTAAAAAAAAAAAAAAAAAAACATCTTTGATTCATGAAAATATATTAGTATATGTAAATAAAAAAAAATATTTTTTTAATAATACTTTTTTATTTTGCAAGTTTCTTTTTCCTTTTTTTTTTTTTTTCTTGTTACAAATGAATTATAAATTAATTTTTCTTTAATAATAATGAATTTTTAATAATTTGCAATTATAATCCCCCTCTCTAACTGAATTTAGACAGTGTGGCTGTAGTCGAGATTTCACAATGTAATTGTAGCTGTCACTTTTTAAAAAGTTAATTTTGAAATATTTTAAAATTAGCAGCACTAATTCATCTTAAGGATAAACAAGATCTTAAGCTCAATCATTAAATGATAATTCAATAGAAAAAAAAAAAAAAAAAAAGAAAGAAATCAATTTTAAGATATTATCAAATTTGTAATTTAATGGTCTGTAGTATGTAGTACATCAGTGTAACTCAGATTAGGCATAACAAATTACATATAATTGAAAAATAAAATAGTAAAAGAACAGAAAATATTTTACAATACATAAAATTGTATAATCAAAGTGCACAAAAAATTATTAACCTGTAAAACTAATAAAATATGAAATTAATTAATAATTAATGCAAAAAGTAGGACTTGTGCATGAAAAAGAAAATTGCATAATTTATTCTTTCTTAATATTAATTATATCTATTTTATTCTATTTCTTTATATAATTAAGATTCAATTATTAAATCCATGTTTTTAAATACAGTTGTTTTTAACTGTGGCAATCTTCTTATCCTAAAATGCGAATTCAACAAAAACAAGCCAGGTGCACATTTTTGTTGAATAAAAGGGTTGAAATTTTCTTTCCCTTTTGTAAAAAAAAAAAAAAAGAGGTTTTAAATGTGCGTTCTAATTTTCTTTTGAAGGACTTTTTTACTTTTTTTGGATGAATGTGAATTAATTTTGGACATTTGGAGATGGGGCTATTGAAGTGAAAATGCGTCGAATGACGTTTTTAATTTTTCTGCGAACGTAATACAATCGGAGTTTCAGCCGATTGATTATCTCACGAGCTTCCTTTTCGTCTCTTTCTCCCGAAAGTCGAAACTCTCATTTTGACATTTTTTTTAAATCAAAATCTAATACTTTTATAGAAAAATGGAAAAAAGTCGTACATTTTTTTAGTATATGAATAAGACTACCTGCCAATTTCCAGTGTTTACTGTTAAAATTGACTTCTGAAAATGTCTGTAAGTGGCGATGTTAGATTTGAGAAAGCCTGAATTCAAGGCGCACGGCGCGTTTACTGCGAAAACACCACCGCACGATCCAAGTTTGCATTGGAATGGGGTATTCTATAAAGAATGGGTAGAAGAATTTTAAGTGTTTACTATTAAAATTGACTTCTGAAATATGTTTGCAAGTGGCGAGGTTAGATTTTAGAACAGCCTGAATTCTTTGTGTGGCACGTTTACCGCGGAAAAGCCGCCGCGCGATCCAAGTTTGCCTTGGAATGGGGTATATTTTATAAAGAATGGGTAGAAGAGAAGTGGCCACTGCAGTGGCGACCAAAGGCAATTTCTTTAGTCGCCACTTTTAAAAATCTAGCCACCATGTGGCGAGTGGCGACCGCTAATTTCTAGCTTTACTCCTAGGTCGCCCTTGTTAAGCAATGTTTTGTGTGTTCCTACCAAGGCACCTATAGGGGGCTCTAGAGTTCCTAACAGAGAGCATCTAACACGTCATACATCGGTAATGCATTGTCGTGGGCGAAAAATGTCCATAAATTGCAGACAATTTTTTATGACTGCAGACAAAAACAGTCTGAAAGTTGTGGACAATTTTTGATTATTAGTACAGACAGAGTGTCCGAAAGTTGCAGACTAATTTTTTTATTAGTGCAGACAAAAACTGTCTGCAAGACGTTTTTCTGCGTCCACGACTATGTCGCCGTGTCACGGGGTTTCTGCCACTGGGACAAGATATTTTTAAATAACATTCGTCAAATAGTGTATTTTTAAATTGTTTTTAAATTTTTTGAATATTTTTCTCAGATAAATTAAACACAAAAAATTAAAAGAATAAGCTATAACTTGCAAAAAGTAAATGCTAAGAATTGGGCGAGTATTTAAATTCAGATTACAGTCTACACCATAGATTAATTCAAATATTTTGAAATGGTACCCCTTTCATAAATTTATAAAATAATTTGTGAAAAATCAAGTAAGTTTGTGAAAATTGATTACGCTTCCCCAAACAATTAACCAAAATTCACAAAGCAGTTTATTTAATTTTAAAATACATTTAAAGGCATCAAAACATAGCATTGGAAAGGGTTGCCAGAAGCTAAAGTTTAAAGAGGGCCACTGGATATTGTGCGCTGCCAAATTAGTCAAGAGTCAGGTCTAAGACCTTTTTTAATATATTTAATAAAATTTTGCTTTATAAAAAATAATGATCCTTTCACAAAATTTTTTACACATTTTTGAAAAGCAGTTTAAAACATTGCCTGTACTAGTTTCTACCAAATATTATTATATAGAGTAAATGCTAAGCTAAACGGCTTTACAATGTTTTTTTTTCCTATAAATATATATTTTTTAAACTGTTCTAATAAATTACTGTTCCTGCTATCTTGTGTTTTGAACACTTTCAAGTTTCATTGTTTTAATTTATTGTGATATGTAAGTTTCTAGAATTTGTCCGTTTAAGAAATGTGCGTTTTTGGGAGAAGACTATATTTTGAAAAATACTGTTTGGTAGAAAAATTAAAACGATAATAATAAAACAGAAAATTTATTTATTTTTTGTTAAAAACATACAGAATCAAATTTAAAACATTACTGTCATTACTACCATTATATTATAGGCCCATACAAGCACTAGAAAAATATGTTCGTAGAAATTAGTTTAATTTACAGTCGAACTCGAAACAGTGAATCGCAGTGTAGAAATAGTATATGGCAAAAGTAAGTTTTAACAATAAGTGCACTCTGAATTTAAAATGAAAACATTTTAAAATGTAACAAACATTTTATTCATGAACTTACCTTGATAATTAAAACGTTACCTAATTGCAAGACCACGTTCTGCTTATCACGCGAGGCGGCATCCATCTTTAATTTTCTCCTTGATCTTGTAAACAAACAGCGTTCGTTGCCATATCTGTTTTTCAAAATACTGCAATCTGCTAAACCACGGCCAGACAAGCAGCGTCGATCGAGTCTGGCCGTGGCTAAACAAAAAATAGATATATTCTTTCAAGTTGAGATTGAGTAGATTTTACTTCGTAAGTAAATTAAATAGAAGATAGCTTGATAAACCAATTAATATTTGTATGAGGATATATTAAAAAATGTTTAACCAATATTAATAAAAAATCATATTACTTTCTTTATATGTAATATAGAGAAAGTATTGGATTCGCGAAAATTTTCGACTTCCGTTTTTTGATGGATTTACACGTTTTGGGATTTCCAGAACACGAATTAATAGGTTTTTAGAAAATGTCTGTCTGTCTGTATCATTTTTTTGTGGACGCTGTATCTCACGAACCAATGAATGAAATTTAACCAAACTTGGTATTTAGTTGCACCCTGACATGAACTGGCGCTGATTAGAAATGGGGATCAATAGCTCAACAGGTGGCGCTGTGATCGCATTTTATGCAAACTTTTAACATGGCAGTATAGGACAAAATTTCGTATAAATGTGCATAATGAGAGTTATTTTAAACTTGTGATTGTAAAATTAATATGAATTATTGATAATAGTAGTAGTCAACTAGGAAAAAAATTTTGTGCAGGTGGGGGCATTGGTCCCCCCTGGGGGGGAAGTACCCCCCGGGGGAGTAAGTTTTCAAGATTGGTATCTTTCGAAAGGTCTTGTTGATAATAGTAGTAGTTAACTAAGAAAAAAATTTTGTGCATGTGGGGACATCGGTTCGCACCCCCCTGGAGGGGGGAAGTACCCCCCAGGGGGGTAGAGTTTCAAGATGGGTGTCGTTCGAAAGGTCTCGTCAATACCTTTAAAACGAATGGTTGAACCATAAATCTGTGATAATTTAAAACAAAGTTATCGTTTTTTTTTACTTTTAACAACAACAAAAAAAAAACTTCGAAAAAAAGTCGTATATATACATAAATTTTTTAAAACGAAATATAATCAAACTTGGTATTTAGTTGGTCCCCGACATAAACTGGTGCTGATTGCATTTGGGGATCAATAGCTCAACAGGTGGCGCTGTGATCGCATTTTTTCCAAATTTTTTAACATGGCAGTAGGACAAAATTTCGTATAAATTAAAAGATGAGAGTTATTACTTTCTTCTATATGTAATATAGAGAAAGTATTGGTTTCGCGAAAATTTTCGACCTCCGTTCTTTGATGGATTTACATGTTTTGGGATGTCCAGAACACGAATTAATAGTTTTTAGAAAATGTCTTTCTGTCGCTGTCTGTATCATTTTTTTGTGGACGCTGTATCTCACGAACCAATGAATGAAATTTAAGCAAACTTCGTATTTAGTTGCACCCTGACATGAACTGGTGCTGATTAGATTTGGGGATCAATAGCTCAACAGGTGGCGCTGTGATCGCATTTTATGAAAATTTTTAACATGTCAGCATAGGACAAAATTTCGTATAAATGGGCATAATGAGAGTTATTTTAAACTTGTGATTGTAAAATTTGTATGAATTATTGATAATAGTAGTAGGTAACTAGGAAAAAAAATTTGTGCATGTGGGCATCGCCCCCCCCCCCCCCGGGGAAGTAAATTTTCAAGATGGGTATCTCTCGAAATGTCTCGTTGATAATAGCAATAGTTAACTGGAAAAAAAATTTTGTGCATGTGGGGACATCGGTTCCCCCCACTGGGGGGAAGTACCTCCCGGGGGGGCAAAGTTTCAAGATGGGTGTCTTTCGAAAGGTCTCGTCAATACCTTTAAAACGAATGGTTGAACCATAAATCTGTGATAATTTAAAACAAAGTTATCGATTTTTCTTACTTTTAACAAAAAAAAACTTAGAAAAAAAATCGTATATATGTATATATATATATTTAACGAAATTTAACCAAACTTGGTATTTAGTTGGTCCCCGACATAAACTGGTGCTGATTACATTTGGGGATCAAAAGCTCAACAGGTGGCGCTGTGATTGCATTTTATGCAAATTTTTAACATGGCAGAATAGGACAAAATTTCGTATAAATGTACATAATGAGAGTTATTTTTAACTTGTGATTGTAAAATTAATATGAGTTATTGATAATAGTAATAGTTAACTAGGAAAAAATTTCTGTGCATGTGGGGTCATCGCTACCCCCTTGGGAGAGAAGTACCCCCTCCCCCCCCTGGGGGGGTAAATTTTGAAGATGGATATCTTCCGAAAGATCTCGTCAATACCTTTAAAATGAATGGTTGAACTATAAATCTGTGATAATTTAAATTAAAGTTATCGATTTTTTTTACTTTTAACGAAAAAAAACTTAGAAAAGAAATCGTTTTTTTTTTTTTTTTTTTTTTTTCCACGAAATTTAACCAAACTTGTTATTTAGTTGGCCCCTGACATAAACTGGTGCTGATTACATTTGGGGATCAATCGCTCAACAGGTGCCGTTGTGATCGCATTTTATGCAAATTTTTAACATGGCAGCATAGGACAAAATTCCGTATAAATGGGCATAAAGAGAGTTATTTTACACTTGTGATTGTAAAATTGATATGAATTATTGATAATAGTAGTAGTTAACTAGGAAAAAAATTTGTGCATGTGGGGGCATCGGTTCCCCCCCCTGGGGGGAAGTACCCCCCCGGGGAAGTAAATTTTCAAGATGGGTATCTTTCGAAAGGTCTGGTTGATAATAGTAATAGTTAACAGGGAAAAAAAATTTGTGCATGTGTGGGCATCGGTCCCCCCCCCCCACCGGGGGGGGAAGTACCTCCCGGGGGGGCAAAGTTTCAAGATGGGTATCTTCCGAAAGATCTCGTCGGTACCTTTAAAATGAATGGTTGAACTATAAATCTGTGATAATTTAAAACAAAGTTATCGATTTTTTTTACTTTTAACGAAAAAAAACTTGGAAAAAAAATCGTTTTTTTTTTTTTTTTTTTTTTTTTTTTTCCCCACGAAATTTAACCAAACTTGTTATTTAGTTGGCCCCTGACATAAACTGGTGCAGATTACATTTGGGGATCAATCGCTCAACAGGTGGCGTTGTGATCGCATTTTATGCAAATTTTTAACATGGCAGCATTGGACAAAATTCCGTATAAATGGGCATAAAGAGAGTTATTTTACACTTGTGATTGTAAAATTAATATGAATTATTGATAATAGTAGTAGTTAACTAGGAAAAAAATTTTGTGCATGTGGGGGCATCGGTTTCCCCCCCCCTGGGGGGAAGTACCCACCCGGGGAAGTAAATTTTCAAGATGGGTATCTTTCGAAAGGTCTCGTTGATAATAGTAATAGTTAACTGGGAAAAAAATTTTGTGCATGTGGGGGCATCGGTTCCTCCCCCCCACCGGGGGGGAAGTACCTCCGGGGGGGGCAAAGTTTCAAGATGGGTATCTTTCGAAAGGTCTCGTCAATATCTTTAAAACGAATGGTTGAACCATAAATCTGTGATAATTTAAAACAAAGTTATCGATTTTTTTTACTTTTAACAAAAAAAAAAACTTAGAAAAAAATCGCATTTTTTTTTTTTTTTTTTTTTTTTTTTTTTTAACGAAATTTAACCAAACTTGGTATTTAGTTGGTCCCCGACATAAACTGGTGCTGATTATGTTTGGGGATCAATAGCTCAACAGGTGGCGCTGTGAAAGCATTTAATCTAAATTTTTAACATGGCAGCATAGGACAAAAATTCGTATAAATGTGCATAATAAGAGTTGTTTTAAACTTGTGATTGTAAAATTAATATGAATTATTGATAATAGTAGTATGTAACTAGGAAAAAAATTTTCTGCATGGGGGGGCAATACCCCCCCCCGGGGGGGGGTAAATTTTCACAATGGGTATCTTTCGAATGATCAGGTTGATAATAGTAGTAGTTAACTAGGAAAAAAATTTTGTGCATGTGGGGGCATCGGTTCCCCCCCCCCACCGGGGGGGGAAGTTCCCACCCAGGGGGGCAAAGTTTCAAGATGGGTATCTTTCGAAAGGTCTCGTCAATACCTTTAAAACGAATGGTTGAACCATAAATCTGTGATAATTTAAACCAAAGTTATCGATTTTTTTTACTTTTAACAAAACAAAACTTAGAAAAAAAATCGCAATTTTTATTTATTTTTTTTTTAACGAAATTTAACCAAACTTGGTATTTAGTTTGTCCCCGACATTAACTGGTGCTGATTATGTTTGGGGATCAATAGCTCAACAGGTGGCGCTGTGATAGCATTTATCTAAATTTTTAACATGGCAGCATAGGACAAAAATTCGTATAAATGTGCATAATAAGAGTTGTTTTAAACTTGTGATTGTAAAATTAATATGAATTATTGATAATAGTAGTATGTAACTAGGAAAAAAAATTTCTGCATGGGGGGGGCATCGGTCCCCCCCTTGGGGGGAAGTACCCCCAGGGGGGATAAATTTTCAAGATGGGTATCTTTCGAAAGGTCTCGTCAATACCTTTAAAACGAATGGTTGAACTATAAATCTGTGATAATTTAAAACAAAGTTATCGATTTTTTTTACTTTTAACAACAAAAAAAAAAAACTTAGAAAAAAAATCGTACTTTTTTTTTTTTTTCTTTCTTAATATTGTTACTGATTGAATATGTATAGGTAAATATAGAAGAAAGTCTTGTGGTGGCCACAACATACTAGTTTAATTCTGTTTTATAATAAAATGTCAATAAAATAAAATGGAATATTTTAAAATTTCGATCAAAACTTCGCATTTTATTCGAATATTGCAGTTTTGTTAACGTTATACCTGACACAGGGTAAAATTGTGTTTAAAAATACATAAAGAGGCTTAGTTACTGAAAAATCTTAATGAAACTTCTTGTTTTATTTGTTATCGTGGAAAGAAGCCAAAATATAAATTTTGTGTTACTGAACCTGATTTCCCATTCCCCCCCAAAAGGGGGGGGGCTGAGGAGCATGAAATTTTTTTTTTTTTTTTTTTTTTTTTTTTGGAGGAATACTTTATTGCGTTTAAAACAATGCGTAGCACGTGATTCTGCGTGCTTTGAAACGGGAGATACAGATTTTTAAACATTTTAAACTTTTTTTTTTTCGGGACTTGGAAAAAGAAATGAACAAAATTTGCAGCTATCATTTTTTCTACTGATACCAATTGGGATCAATAGCCTACCGATCGAATTTCTACTGATGTATGTAAAGATCTATTGATATCGATTGAGGATATAATCAATAGGTTACAGACGTCAATAGCTTCTATTGATAGCGGTAGGGAAATCCATAGAAATCTATTGATATCAATAGCCTACTGATCATATTTCTAATGATGTCAGTAAAGGTCTATTGATATCAGTTGAGGATATAATCAATAGGTTACAGATATCAATAGCTTCTATTGATAGCGATAGGGATATCCATAGAAATCAATTCGTACCAATAGAACTCTATTGATGTCAATAAGTTTTTGTATTGATCTCTATGGACCATTTTTAGTAGGGCTGCCTGTTTCTTTACGAACTACTTTCTTACACAATAAAGTCGACAAGTTTTTCGTAACAATACATTAGGAATACTTGATCCTCGAATCATCTCTTTCCATAGGATGGTGATCATGTATATCCAATGCACATGTGTCGTAAAATATTGTTTAAAATCCCCTCCTACAGTGTAAACAAACAGGGTCGAAAGAAATTCTGGTGTCAAACGTGTTGACTAAGAATAACCGTACTAATATTACGTTTTTACAAGATTTAATTTATTATTTTTAACACCAGGCAGGGTACGTCGATTTAAATCAGCTTGATTAAAATCTTGATTAAAATCACTTTTATTTAAAAAAAAAAATCATTGATATAAATCAAAAATAAAATTTTATAATTTTGGGGCAATATGTAGTTTTTTATAGTCTCAGAACATAAGAAAACTTGAACTTACTTGTTATTTACATCAAATACCCTCTCCCCCAAATAAATAAATAAATAAATAAATAAAATATGTGTTTATTAATTTTAAAAATGATTCTTTTAATTTTCTACAACTCTATTTTTATCTTCTATTCTTATTTTGAAGCTAACTATTTTCATTTGCAGCCAATTTTTTTTTATACAAAGCCTTAAATTCTCTCCCCTAAGTTTTTTTTTATTGTTTTTTTTAAGGATAATAATATTGTATCATCTGAACTGAAGCATTTGATATGTCTGTCACTCTGTCCTTCATGTGTTTAACTTTTCTTATTTCTAATTATGATCACTATGTTTTTTAACTGGCCAAGACATTCTTGAGCAATTTTTCCTTTTTTACCTAGGATTTTATAAAATTAGAAATGAAATGGTAATGGCCTGGCTAGTTGTTTCAGTTTTCTTAAATTTTTAAAACTTTAATCTTTTGAAAAAATCTTAGAATTTATATGTATTTTATTGGTAATAAATTGCACAAACTAATGTGTGTATTATATATATTATATACACTTTGGATTTCCTTTAATTGAATAATTATTCTCCAAAAAGTTTCTCTTCAAAAAATTTGATAATTTGATATTCAAGATGTTTTATTATGTACATTTTAATGACGATAATAATAAAAACATTAAAAAAAAAATAATGATCTTACATGCTTTTAATCTTATATGCACTTAATCATTTATTTATTTATTTTATTGTATATTTTTATTTATTTATTTTTTTGAGAAGGGGGGGGGGTAGAATGTACCTATCTTGGATAATATTACAATTTTTTTTTTTTATTTACTTTTATTATTATTTTTAATATCCTCATATATATTTTTTTAATTTAGTTTATTTATATTTATTGCTTCTATTCACATTTAAATTTAAAAAAAAGTTTTCATGCTTAATTTCTTAATATTTATTTTTAGTCGAATAATGTAAAAAAAAAAAAAAAAAAAAAAAAAATCTGATTTAAATAAAAAAAAATCGTATTTCAAAAAAAAAAAAAAAAAAAGATTTTATTCACACCCTGACCAGGGATCAAGTGTCCTTAAGGAGCGAATGTCTTCCCTACATATATTTTAGTACAAGCCTTCTCCCTATCATTTTACCGTGACGCGATTTCTTTTCTGAACACGTTGTTATACAAATACTGTTTTGCTTCGAATGTCGTAACCTCAAGGATCCCACCCTACACGCAATTAATTACTATATAAAAGTTGGATTCTACAAGAATCTTATGAAATTTGTATTCACGGAGTGCATTAGTGAAGTATTTAAATTTATACAATTTGCTGGTACTTTGTACGAATACGAATTTTAACAGCTGATGTGCGAAAGATTACGAACGTAGGATTCATTTTCCACAAACGGAGCTGTTTTATCATTTTGAAAATATTTACCTTCATAATTTATAATTAAAAAAAAGAATTGTAACAATGCATAATTGAAAGAACTGTATAGCAATCTTAAGTTCATTCAGTCAGCTATATAAAAGTGGTGCATTTTTAAACCCAAAATATACTGGTATTCACGTTGCTTTCTATTACCGTATATTTTAGTAACAGAAATCTTTATTAACAACAGTTCATATTTATACCTTGCTGCGCAAGTGAAAGCTTTTGTGTTGATATAGTTTTTTTTTTTTTTTTTTTTTTTTTTTTTGTAATGACATAATTTTAAAATGAATATCTTTAAATCACATATTTATAAGAATATATTTAGTTTATCTTGGGTAGCCCTGTATATTGCCTGTGAACTATACGCTCATCCCATACTGTACTTAAATTTAAAACAGTAAAATATATATATATAATTTAAAATGTACTTCGAGCAATTTTTAACCGAATTTTTTTGTGCGGCCCTGTAAACGAATGAATGATTTACTTTAATAACATTTCTACTGAAAAAATATTTTTGTAGATATAAAAAAAATTATTAGGCTCAGGAAAGTCTAAAGAACTTGAAATAAACAAATCAGAAGTTTTCGCCTACTGACCATACTGTATTTGAAATCATGATATGTACACGTTTTAAATCATGATACGTAGTACATGAATCGTACACAAAGAATTTGTCGGATCTCAATTAAACGGTTCAAGAAATATCAAGAAATATAATATGCAGATTTAGAATATTGTATTCAGATTTCTTGCCAATATCTGTTTTGTTAACCAAATTTACTTCCACACACTAACTGATAAAAAACCCAACCTTCGTATTCAAGGGACTTCAAAAGGTAGACAATGTACACATGTAGATGACCCCTAATACATCCTCGATCATGTATGAATAAGAGAAAGTAAAAATATATTATAAAACCGAAAACGTGGCTAATCTGTAAAATATTTTAGAAAATTTGGTTCATTTATTATTCGATTTACTGAAGAAGTAAAAATTTGTGGACAAACACCTTCCATTGCAAATACACACAAAAATTGTTTCCAACTACAATTATCACTCCTAACTGTACTTCAGGTGAGGAAATAAAAGTTCAGTGTGAAAAAAGCAATTATGCGTTTTTCCTCATTTTGAAGCAACCTGAAGCTGTTTTTGTGGTGTTTGTTTTATATATATATTGTTTAACAATATATATATATATATTGTTTAACAGGAGTTTATTATTTAGTAACAATAAATTCTTTAACAGCAGGACATTTTTTAACAATTTTTTACTTTTTCAGCAGCATGCGTACGCACAAAGTGGCAAAATTATTATTTCAATGTGAAATGGTTCGAAAAATTTAATTTGATTTGTTTTGTAAATGTTTTAATAATAATAATAAAAAGATACAGTTTTTTAGTTTTACTGAAAATAATTTTAACTTCATGTATGCATACTTTATAAATAATACGAATTCTTGTAGAAATCTCTTGAACACATTTGATAAAAAAACACGTGTTACAGCCTTTAAAAATAACTCATTATTGAACAAGGAATAAATGTTAGATTATCCAAACAAGAAATAATCGATCAAATTACTTTTAAAAGATCTAAACATAGAATTAAAAAAATAAAATAAAAAAAGGATATTTTCATGAGTCTTGCTTTGTGTTTTACGTATTACAGTTAATCTGATTCATAATCCAATAATCCAAGGCTTTTTATTCAATTATGAAAACTTATGTATTTCAGAGGTAACGAAAAATTGCGATATGCGACCTATCTAATGTCAAAAAGGTGATTAAAAAAAAAAAAAAAATCGAATTTTTTATCTAAATACAAATTATCCTATTCTTCTGTTTTTACGCAATGTTATACTATATAGATTGTATTCTAGTGCAGGGCGCGAAATTTCCGCTCGCCAGCTCACCATTGGCGAGTGGAATTTTTACTATGGCGAGTAAAAATTTGGTCTAGTTATAGATAGAATTCTTACACGATACGGTGACAGAAAACATTCTTTTTATAGATTTAAATATGGCAAAATCGTGCCATCTTATAAACTCATATTTAATTCCAGCCTGGGAAAGGAGAAATGCTTAGTGCATGCATAAAAGTTTTAATTTCTTCGGCAGTTTCGTTCCTCCCACAGTGATTTCTCCAAGCAGGGTGAGAATAGACGATCAGAGAACCTCTCTGCCCGTTGTCCACTATACGAAAAAAGAGAAATATGAAAGTTTGCCAATGCGATACTGGCGCATGAAAATGAACCCGAGCACTTTTAAAGATACTGCCTATGTTTATTTTGTTGAAACATGATCAAAAAACAGTTAACATTTTCATGTTTTTTACTGAAACTCCAAGGATTTGCGCTTCGCTTGTAATGATTTGTAGGCATGTAAGCAACGATTTTGTCGAAAAAGTTTTTCCGAAATGGCTATTCAAATTACAACAATGAACAAGTTATCCACATCAACATTCCGTCCGATTACAAAAACTAAAATGGACGAAAAAGACATTTCTGGCGTAAAAAGATTAATAAACAGGTAAATAAGGAAGCTTAATCTTTCATAATAAAAAGATTTTCACAGAATATTGTTTAACAAAGAGTTTTTTTTTTCCTCTTCTCTTTAACGACTCTTTACATTTATATTATTAGACTTTTTTAACTTTTTTAAATCTCAAATACAATACATTATAATGATTTTTAATTACCGATGATTATGAGACAAGATGATGAACGACACACTTTTAATATATATAATTTTAAGCTTATTTGTAAAAGCATTTGAAATAGGGGGGGGGGGGGGAGAGAAAAAGCCCAAAATGCGCAAAAAAGAAAAAAAAATGACAACTCTATTTTGTGGCGAGTAAAAAATTTTTTCGGCGAGTGTAATCTGAGTCGAAATTTCGGGCCCTGTTCTAGTGGTATATCAGGTCTTTCGGTTTTGAGGGGAAGAACTCCCTTACAAAAGTTTATACTTGTAATTTGAAGTCTCTCCATTTAGGAAAGTGAATTATCGACCGAAAGAGGTAGTGATCGCTTTCGGCTAGATCCGGGTTATAGGCTGGGTGCGGCATTAACTCAATGCCATAAATTTCCTGGAGTTTTGGAGCCTATCACCTATGCTCCCTATGCTAATTCTCCTAATTGCCCTATAGAACGCTCATTCTGATGAAAGAGTATTCACTTGCGATACACAGAGATTCACTCAGAAGGGCATATTTTCGTTCAAGCCGAAAAAAATAAAGGAGTGCTGCGGTTCCACAACCGTTGGACACTAATTCATGGTGGATGACACCAGTAGAATTCTAGCACGTGCACAATATCACTCCGTGGTTGCATCTTTTATTTTGCAAACGAGTTAAGATGCCTAACCGCTGATTCCGGACACATGAGTTGAGAAAAATAAACTTAATAATTCTTAAAGAAACAATAGACGGAGTGGAGCGGAAGCAGTTAAAATGCAGATCTGTATCTTTCGAATGACTTAGCCAGTTGGGGTTGTGTGGGTTACGACCGATTTGACTACACTAGGGTCTTAGGCCTATAAGTTGGATGTCTTCCGTGTAGGGGGGAGGGGTTCTTTCTAAGTGGTCCTACCCCGTGTTTACGCGTGTTTTGGAGAAAACCACGGAAAACTCCGAACAGCCAGGTCGACAAGTGCGACCTGCGACCGAAACCGGCATTTCCCGTCTTCGAGCGTTGAGCGCAAACCGCTCTGCCACTGGTGTTGCAATGGCTGAGTCTGACGTCAGTTCATGTTATTACCCTATACAGACCATTATTACCGAAGTGCAGTTTTGTAATAGGTCGAATTTTCCCGCAACTCAACGGCTTCTGATTGAGTTTCGGGTTTGAATGCTGCCACAGCTTGTTTCATACTTTCTGAATCCGTGGTATATATTCAGTGTTGCCCTTATTTGAAATGCATGCAGTAACAGTTCTCTTATCAGGAGATTCTGTTTATCCACGTTAACCACCTGGAAAACACAAAAAAGGGAGTTATTGACTTCGGAGGATAAACATCGGGAGAGCATCAACATTTTTGGGTCCTCCTAGACGATTTATAATTGTTTTACGCATTATAGGGCTATGCTAATCTTATATAAATAATATATAAATAATAAAATTTCAAATTAAAAAGAAATAATGTAAAAAGCAGTGCGAAAATGTATTTGCACTCAATCAGCATTCTAATTTTAGAAACATTTATTCGTTAAATGTGAACAGGAGTAACCATGTAATTGTCAAAAATAATTTTCTCAAACGAAGAAATTTTATGTAATTGCTTCAGACCTTTGAACTTTTAACAATACAGTTTTGTTGCCTTGGAATTAATTTTGAAAACATGTCACCCTTTAAATAATGCCTGATCTGTAATTTTACGGAGGATCTATTTGTAAAGGTCATCCTGTTTCACAGCACACGTGCTTCTAGTTACCGTGAAAGGTGTCTGATGTTTCAGGAATTGCGGGAAATTTGCATTGACGCAGGTTAGTTGATGAGTTAATGCATTTGTTGGATACAAATATTTAAATTTATGCAATTTTCTTCACTTTGAATAATAGGCGAAGCGAATTCATTAATAAATAGCGTAGTCTTTTACGGCGGCGTTCATCATTTTCGTGTAACACGTAAATCCTTTTCTTGATTTTGGTAGCTCTTTAAATCATACGAATTATTTTTAATTTATGTACAATGAAAAATGATTCATCTCAATGTAGATTGAGGTTATAAAATCTTAGTTTCTTCTTTTAAATAGAAGTATTTTACTGTTTAATGGAATGAGTCAATTTATATCTTTATGTGAGAAATTATTTTCAGGCCGACAAAATAAATTTAAAATAAACTAAAAAAAATAATAAAAAAAATAAATTAACTTCTGGTGTTTGATGGATTGGCAAGTTTTAGAAATCCAAAACACTTTTTGACTATTATAAATAAATCTGGTGTGGCACTCACATGACATTCTTTTACTCTTAAATTCAACACTATAAAAACATATTGGAGATTAAGAGGTAAAATAACGAATATTGTATACATAAACTTATGTTAAAAACAATTCAAATTAGGCTTCGGAGCAGCTTTATTTAACAAATAATTCTGTGTGAGGGAGCTAACTGTCCTCCTCAACCCCTCAGTTGATTATTGTACCTACATTAATATAGAATTCAAAACTTTTATTAAATTTAAAAGTTTATTCCAAATTATTCAGACGACTTTCGACCGCGTAGTATTCCTTGAAACTTACCAATCTTGATCAAACTTTTCAAGTAACAACTGTATATTAACTTCAACATTTAAATTACCTGTAATTATTTGTTTTTAAGTTTAACACCAGGATTCAGGGAACCTAAAAAAGTGTAAATTCACAAAAAACAAGCGCTGAGTATTTTCCTTAAAATATATATTTTATTTACCGAATGAGTATGAGGAAATCTTTTTAATTTCTCAATTTAATAGACATAGGGAAAACATTATAGTAAAGCATTTGCACTAATTATAATCAACAAAGTAGAATGTTTTTGCCTAGTTTTTAGCAGTCATGCAATCCCTTAAAAATTATGTACACACCACACTTAAATAGAATCGTATATTAATAACACATATCACAACCTGAAATGTACTTCCATCCATCTTCAAGTATTGTCCTAGTATATTCTAGTTCTTTTGTGCAACCCTGTGAACGAACGATAATTGATTTTCACTCCATATTCTACATAAAATAGGCTTTTATGCATATATATTCATTTCATTTGGTACAGCTCAGCCTACAGGTTTTAAACTGTACCTACCAAAATTACGCCCATAGACGGTAATGTATTTGAATTTTTTTGGATATCCCTGTACACGAAGGCTTTGCTTGATCGCATAGAAAATTTTAGTGTAGCATTCCTATATAGATTTAGAGTAGTTTGGATTTCCTGCTGCTAATTGTTCTTGAGATAGGCTGATAACAGACACACAGACCTACCGCTAACAAACATCATTTTCGGATTCCAAAGCCTCCTATCGTGTAAATATAACAAAAAGTCACTTTCGAAAATTTGACCCCCAAAAAATACTTTCTGTACCCTATATATGGGTAAGAGAAAATAAAAAATGCCTTTGTGTTTGTCCAAATTTTTGGGGCAATTGTATATAAAGAACTACAGCACAGAATTTCATATAAATTTATATGCAGTTACAGCGGGACATAAATCAATGTATCAATTTTTAGTACTAATCGCTCAACGGATGACGCTGCTCTGCTGCGATTTCTCTTGGTTAACCCTTAAATTATCGCTTTAGGAATTACATAGAAAATCTACTTCAAGTATTATTTTCTGATTAGAGCAAACTTAAAGATATAAGCAATAAAAATTGTTAGATTATTAAAGTAATTAATGGCAATTAAATGAAATGGTATTTTCAACTACCGTCGGTACACAAAGGTCGAAAAACGATCAAGGCTAAAAAAAATTTTTGTGATGCAATTTATTTTTTATCTTATTCATAGTTCCTATATAAGGTTGATGATATTGATAAAAGCGGTTTTTGGGGCGAAATTCGCTCGAGAACTAACGAATGACATCTGCTTTGGATGCGAGCTCATTTTTGACACACCTTGTTGAATCAAAGTTGTGATGAGCCATTATGTTCATTGTCAGGAGGTTTTAAACGACCTCTCTTCGTTGGTTTTTGTCTGCAGAGTGTGGGCGAACCCAAGCCACTCTCCTTTTACATCCCAACACAGACACTGGCTTAATTATCTCTCTTTATGTGTTGATCAGAGCCATTTTCGTCATTGTATAAAAAAAAAATTCGATTCCCCTACTACTTTGATTTTCCGTCTGTGTTGTGCAAGGAATGTAGCATATGTGCGTTATCGATAACTATTAATTGCTAATGGTATTCTTTTACAATACCCATGGGTTACCATGACAACGACCGGAGAAAATCACACAATTGACTTGCAAATTGGTACACATGTTTATGAGGCTCACGGAATTAGCTGTATAATTTTGATTTTGCATTCTGTTTGTAGTTCGTGTACAGGGGCACACCAAAGTTTTTTTTTTTTTTTTTTTTTTTTTTTTTTTTTATCATTACGGACTATGGACAGAGTTGTACGTACGACGATAGCGACCGCGAAAATTACTCCCAATTGACCTGTAAGTTTGTACACATGTTCGGGTGTTATACAGAAATAGCTGTAAGGTTTTTATGATTATACTGTTTATGATTCGTGTAGAGGGACATGCCAAAGTATTTATTATTATTACGGCCTATGAACAGAATTTCTTTTAAACGTATTTTAAGGTGGTTACACTGCATTAAGAAAAGGAAATAAACATACGTTATTGAGGTGATTGAAAACGTATTTTTTATAGAAAAATATGTGCTTAGACGAAACAATTAATGTACAGAACCTTACAAAACTGTTCCGACAGTGTTACGTAATCATCCAAATTATGTCACATTTCGAACAATTATTTTTGAGCTACATATAATAAGTTGTACAGTTTTTACTAATGTATACAATGTTTATGGCAGGTTTACAAGAAAACACTAAAGAATTTCGTAACATTAGAATCTATGGACAGATTTTTCTTTAAGCGTTTTTTAAAACGTTTATGCTGTGTTCAACATAATGTAATGAACATATATTATAAAGATGGTTAAAAGCATGTTTTTTCTTGAAAAAGGTATGTATAGACTAAATAATTTATTTATAGGACCCCACAAAAGAATTCCGATAACATTTGCGCAATCATCCAAGCAGTTTCAAATAGGGTTCAGATAATAATTAGTTTCATGAAAACAGTTGCATAGTCTTTATTGGTCCATAATGTTTGCATCTCGTGTACAGGGACACACAAAAGAATTTTGTACCATTACGGTCTATAGACAGTATTTCTTATTAGTGCATTTTAACGTATTTATACCCCATTACATATAATGAAATAAACGTATGTTATTAGAACCATGGTTACCGTAGAAGATGGTAGGCATAAAAGTGGTAATTAGTTTACAGGGTTACGAAAAATAATTCCGATATGTTATAAAATTATTTTTTATGAAATTTGGTACAAGTATTTTGAGTTACAAGCAATTAACGCAAGGGTAGAAGTTACAATTAAATATACCAATACATAAATACAGATATATATAGACAGATACAACGAAGGGTTAAATGTATCTGTCTATTTAGCGAATTAATCAAACATATATGCATGTGTGTTTATATTTTAAATATTACTACTTGCAATTTGGTTATCGGGTATTCAATTTAGTACTTGATTTGTTGTTTTCTTTTCGTGGTGTTAAGGTGAGTGTACTTTCATCAGACGATTCTTTCAATCTTTGTTTAAACTTATTAATTTAATATTTTGTCCTCTTTATTTCCTGATGTGTGTATAGTAAATGGTTAGGGCTTGAAGCAAAGAGAACTTTAGCTTATGCTCTCTTTGTGATAGAAAACCATTTACTTTGCATGCTTTGTAATTTACCAAGCCCTTGAAAACGGTAGAATGCCAAACATGCTGTTATATATTTCTAATTATCATGTTTTATTTAAATTTTTTGTTTTGATTTTGGTAGCTTTGGGGATTGATGATAGTAATTGTTTAAACTAATACTAATATTGAAATTAAATAATTGAAAAGTTTTAATATTTATTATATGTGTTACCGTAAACTGTATAATTCAGTTATTTCATAGAACAACTAGGTATTTCATGAAATAACTAGAGAAGTCAGTTAAAGTATATAATAGATAAAAAATTCCATACTTTACCTAGTTATTCTATGAAATAACTAAAGACGGACCGTTAAAGTGTAAAATAAACAATTTCAAAGTTATTTTATAAATTAATTGATCATAAATTCATGTACGCAAAGAGTACAGACGTGCGCAATACTGGTTGCTGCAGTACAAAATTGTGCATATGTTTCAGGTTCATGCATTTTGAGATAGGGGTATCCAGTGATTTTTTTTTTTTTTTTTTTTTTTTTTTTTGGTTTTCATGTACGCAAAGCGTACAGACGTGCGCAATACTGGTTGCTGCAGTACAAAATTGTGCATATATTTCAGATTTGTGCATTTTGAGATAGGGTATCCAGTGATGTTTTTTTGTTTTCATGTACGCAAAGCGTACAGACGTGCGCAATACTGGTTGCTGCAGTACAAAATTGTGCATATATTTCAGATTTGTGCATTTTGAGATAGGGTATCCAGTGATGTTTTTTTGTTTTCATGTACGCAAAGCGTACAGACGTGCGCGATACTGGCTGCTGCAGTACAAAAATTTACTTAAAATGCACGAAATTCAAAAATATGCACAATTTTGCACTGCAGCAGCCACTGGATACCCCTAACTCAAAATTCATGAATCTGAAACATATGCACAATTTTGTACTGCAGCAGCCAGTATCGCGCACGTCTGTACGCTTTGCGTACATGAAAGCAAAAAAAAAAAAAAATCACTGGATACTCCTATCTAAAGATGCATGAATCTGAAACATATGCACAATTTCGTACTGCAGCAGTCAGTATTACGCACGTCTGTACGCTTTGCGTACATGAAAAAAATCACTGTGTACTCCTATCTCACAGTGCATGTGTCTGAAAAATATGCAAAATTTTGTGCTGCAGCACTGCTAAAATAACCGGAAAATGTGGTAAATATTGAATAATTAATCACATTCCCCAAAATTTAGCGGGGATTATGCATAATCATTTCATACTTTAACGATCAAGTAATCGTTATTCTATGGAATACCTAGTTAAATCGTAGAATTCAATAATATTATATACTTTAACTGACTTGTCTAGTTATTTCATGAAATACCTAGTTATTCTATGAAATAGCGGATTTCATACTTTAACGATAACATATATATACTAGCTGACCCGACAAACGTTGTTTTGTCATATAAATTATTTCTAGAGAATATTTTGCTAGAAAAAAATAACTAAGTTATTGTAAGTGTGTAAGGATGTGGTATATAAGTGAAACAGGTATGGAGCGCTGTGAACGGGGACTGTGAATTCCGATTATAACGTAAAAGACATAATTACCGAATTTTTCGCTACTTGCTTCTTGCTACTTGGTACTTTCTACTTGCTACTTGTTATTTAAAACCTCCGCTGAATGTCGAACAGCACAAAATTTTATTTCATACGGCAAATATTACAATTTATGAGAGAATCTCTGATAGCAACGAATTTCACATGAAAATTCCGTCTTTTTTGAATAAGCTGTAACAATCTGGACCGATTTGATGAAAAAATTATTAGAATATCTAACATCATTACATGTACATTTATCACAATTCAATCAATCAATGCATGTGAGTATGTGTATTATATGAGCGAAGTGAAATGTAGAGTTCTTATTAAATAAAAACTTAAACTCGTTTTAATTAAAGGTGAAAAAGTTGAAACTCAATTTATTTTATAACAGGTATATATTTTTTTATCTACAAAAACTTAATTTATCGTAATGCCATTGGATGTACAATATTTTTGGTTAATCCTTGAGGAGTATACACAAACAAATTGAAGGTTTTCCAACCCTGGAACACACAAAATATAATTGGCCGTGAGAAAAGCACGGATTTTCTATATCTAAGCCACAAATTGGGACCCCATTGGTGACTTTAAATATTTTAAGCCATTTTTGCGATGAATTGAAATGGGTATCTCAATTGTGGAACTAAAGATCTTGGCGAGAAGCGCCCGAGCTACTTCGGTGCCAAATTTCAAATTTTGCCAAAGGGATCCGATACTAAAGGTGTTCCATACAAAAAATAAATAAATAAAATATCAGTGACATACACACGCACAAAAGTATGGGACCCCATTGGTGACTTTAAATATTTTAAGCCATTTTTGCGATGAATTGAAATGGCTATCTCAATTGTGGAACTAAAGATCTTGCGGAGAAGCGTCCGAGCTACTTCGGTGTCAAATTTCAAATTTTGCCAAAGGGATCCGATACTAAAGGTGTTCCATTCAAAAAATAAATAAATAAAATATAATAAATTAGCTACACAAATAAATTTGTAGGTTAGGGTAATTGTTAATCAACGCAAGTGTAAATTTGATAGAAAATTATATAAAATACTCACTCCAATTCCGCACTAAATTTGCAAAATGTATAGTTTTTTATGCACACTTCAAAACTCTTCAAACACTAATTACATCTTGATGTAATATTTCAATTAGAACACATTTTTTTTTTTTTTTTTTTTGTATAACAATAATAAAACGAAGTTACAAAATATTTTCCTGAATTTGATCGCAGCACCAACTGTCGGGACAAACTGGAATTACAATAGAATATACGCAAGCGAAGTGTGACGTCACTGACCGTCAGTGGATTCAAGAAAAAGATTTCCTATGTTAATCTCCCATTGGATTTTTTATAAAAAATTATTAAAAATCGAGGAAAATTATTTCTCGATTTTAATCCCCGTATTTGGGTATAGATATGTATTAGTTATCGTATGCATGTGTTAGATTGAGTTATTTTGCTCTCAAATTGCCAAATTTTAATTTTAAATTTCAAAACTCTGTCTTCTTTGGCGTTTTTTGTATTTGGCGATCAAAAACGTAATACGAAAATATACATGCCAGATGTATATTTTCGTAATATGTATTGCACGAAATTGTTTCATATTATTCATTACTCTCTTAATATAATTTGTTGAAATAACCAATATTTTTTAAAGAAATTAAATATGTTCGCCAGATGATATGGCGATATTTTTTTTTTCCGCCAAGGATGACAGAGTTTTGAAGTTAAAAATTCAAATTTTATCAATTTTACAGCAAAAACAACTCAGTATAACGCATGCACATGATAACTAATACCTGAATACGGGGATTAAAATCGGGAAATAATTTTCCTCGATTTTTAGTAATTTTTTACAAAAAATCCAATGGGCGATTAACATAGGAAATATTTTTCTTGCATCCACGGACGGCCAGTGACGTCGTCACTTCGCTTGCGTATTATTGAATATTCGATACTACGATCGTAGCGCAGTCTGCCTGATCCAATGTGAAACATTCCAAAATCAACAACAATTTATAAGTGATAAATTAATTAAATAAACAATTTAAATTGGACTGAATTGTAAATCTAAACCATTCTCGAATCCACCGGAAGACACACAAAAAATTTCATTAAACTCGGTCCAGCCGTTTAGGAGGAGTTCAGTGACATACACACGCACAAAAGAAATATATATATAAAGATTTATTTACACGCGAATATTTTCATAGTATATTAATATTTTTTTCTAATTTTTATTATTTATCACGCGAAATTAAAAATATTTTATTTCCGGAAAAAAATAAATAAACGTGAATTTTGTTTATTTTGGCATCAAATATATTTTTCTTTTTAATCATTTTAAAGTTAAAATGGAGTTTTTATTTAATATCTTTTGATCCAACTATCCGATTGAACTGAATTGTAAATCTAAACCATTCTCGAATCCACCTGAAGACACACAAAAAATTTCATTAAACTCGGTCCAGCCGTTTAGGAGGAGTTCAGTGACATACACACGCACAAAAGAAATATATATATAAAGATATATTAGTAATTATTTTAAATAATATGGAATAAATTAAAATTATTTGTTGAGTAATGCTATTAGGATGTTGAGGCTCCTCATCTGGAGATCCAGTAGTTTAAACATCCGTTAATTATCTAAATGTTTTAATGTTAAAATATTATGTAAAAATTTGTTGTTATAAAATAGTGGTGAGCATAAAATTTTAGGAATGCTGCCAGGCTTATCATTTTATCATAGCAATTTTATAGGTAAGATATATATAAATATATATTAGTTAAAAGTATAAACAATATATATATATATATATATTCTTGCTTATTCATTTAATGCAATCGATTGAGCTGACATTGTTTGCTCACCAATTATTAAAAGGCTGTTAGTGTAATATGTCCATTTTTCAGCAATTTTATAATTAAGAATAAAAAAAAGTGTTTAAAATTTATTTTTGCAGTTCAATTCATTTGAATAAACTAGACAATACACAGAAGAAGAAAAAAAGTAGAATTATGCCAGAACAAAGGGTTTATTAAGTCCACATAATGATACAAGTTGAAGTTATATATATATGACTGAAGGATAATTTTGAATAACTGTAGAGAATTTTGACATCTGGGTTTGTAACAAAAGAATTTGGCTAAACCCCCGTCCTGGCTAGGTGGTTCCACGTAAAATTATTGCATCATAGGACTATGGATTGAGGCTTGTACTATTGAATTCCAAGACAGAAAGTTCTATTGTAAAAATAGGCTGAAAGTGACTGGTACTAAAATTATTATTTTTTGAAGCTTCGGAATAGAGAGGTGAAGCGATTTATCATATTGATGAATCCGGACTTTTTTCTTGTTTTCAGTTCCGGAGTTTTTTGATTTTGAGCTATGTCGACGTCAGAATCACACTTTGTTGCATTCCGATTTATTTCATTTCGCTTTGACTTTAGATTTTTCGGGACACATTTTTCTTCATTTGTGATTTGTAGTGATCCAGACGTATTCGTTGGTAGCTTCAAGGCTGCAGCTTGAGCAATAAACAATGAATTTAAGAAAAGGAGCTTCTTTTGGAAAGCTTTCACTTGCCAAATATCGTTCTTACTTGCTTTAAATTCTCCGAAACCTCCAATCAATCGATGTTTCAACGCTTTCTGTACTGCTGGCCTGTTTTGCGGATTAAGATCGATGCATCCGGTTATAAAATTTCTCATATATCTGAGAGTCTTGTGTCCCACGTTAGACATCAAGAATGCAAGATATACACACTTCTTGAATTGATTCACCTCCAAAATATCAAATATTACCGGATACATGTCTTTCGCCCAAGTTGGATTTCGATCCTGAAATTTTACTGTCTTGCGAATCTTCTTCTTAGTAAACAGCTCTACAGCGAGGATTCCAATGGTATACATATCAAACTTGTATCCATCCACGACAGTTCGTCTGTTATCTTTCAGGATCAGGGCTTGTGGAGGTCTATAAATAAATGGAGCACCATAATTGTCCACAGCTGCATCAGTGCGCACCATACATCCAAAATCTGATACTACTGCTATATCGGAATCGGTAATCAAAACATTTGAAAGCTTCAAATTTAAGTGGCAGAGACTTTGCTGGTGTAAATAGGCGACTCCTTTCAGTATTCCGCGAAGCCAAGATAGAGCTCGCTTGAGACCACTTCTTTCAACGTGTAGCATAGAGTTTTCCAGTGCTAAGCCAAGAGTACCTCGGTGTTTTGGCGTCAAAAATACACATGTGTGGGGTTTTGGCAAGTAATAACTATCTAGAAGAGGAAGCACATTATCGTGAGACAAAGATGACCACAGCTTTCTTTCAGAATATCTTACTTTTTCTTGCAATACTATCTTAGCTGCAACAATTTCTTGAGTCGATCTTTTCTCAAGTGCGACGACAGTTCCGAAAGTTCCAGAGCCTAGATCACTAATCCACTTAAAATTATTCTTCTCTAGAATGGAAATCGATCGTTTGATGGCTGATGATCGATACAGATTTTGCATCATTTTTTCGTCCAAGATTTTACGCCTTGTATTTTCCAGAATTGAATATTTGTCAAAAATCACTTATTGATTCTACTTAAATAACTATTTTTGAAAGAATACTTAGTTTTTTAGCAATTCGTAAAAATTCGCTCAAATCGCTCAAAAACTTTTTTAATAATGATTGAAGAAGTCTTTCTTGTAAAATTATTTTTCATATTGTTGAAAAATATCAACAATGTTTACTTACTTTAGTATTCAATGTTTTCTGGTTATTCATTGTTGGTTTCAGCAATGTTACATGAATTGTTGTTATTTTAATTGTTTAACTGCTAAATTGTTTCTTGGAGAACTCTAATAACACGTCTCTATTTCAAAAGAGAGTGTGTGTTTATTTATACGCTATCTACCAAAGTATTTGGACACTTTCGAATTTAGACCTTTTGTCAAATATGAACAAAAAATCTGCTGGAATTATCTTGAAACTTTGAGAATATAGAGAACATGTTATACCTCATCTATTTCAGCAAACGTTTAGCCCTGAAGAGGAAAAGAGGATCGGTAAAAAGTGAAACAGAAGTCAAAATGTTTTGATTCACCCTTCAAAAAGTAATGCTTTTAAATGCGTTTTGGCTGTAGCATGTCATTATGAGAATTCTTGTAATTATTTATATAAAGTTTTATAAGGCTTCCAAATATATTCATGGAGATATAACGCTTTGTTTAAAACACTGAAAAAAAATCACTCTTTTAATTATAACACATAGGGTATTAGACCCAGTGCATAGCCATTTTCAGGAAATGCGGCGTACTACATTAGAAACAGCCTACTGCAATCAGAGTGCAAAAAATGATAACTATCTTACGAAATAGTATTTTTACTAAAAACTTTTAACTACGCTTGCACAAATTTTTAAAGAGTTTAAAATGCATAATTTAATAGTCATCTATATAGGAAAGCCCCAAGCAAATATCGTGTCAATTCAAGCAGTTGTGAGTTATAAAATAAACAAAATTTTAGTTTCTCTCAAAATAAAAACTAAACTATAAGGTATTTTACTCATATTTTTATTTTGATTCAGTCAATGCCATGGTAATACAGTGTTCGCTGATTGTCAATAAATATTGATAAAACCCCCTATCATCTTTTTTTTTTTCTTTTTCTTGCGAGAGAAACTGAAATTCTCTTCATTCTGTAACTCATAACTTTTTGAATTTACACGATATGCATGCGTAGTTAAAAATTATTTAGTAAAAATGCTCACATTTTGTAAGATACATTTAACATTTTTGCCTTCTAATTGCAGCATGCTGTGTCTAATGCAGTACGCCAAGTTTCCTAAAAATGGGTTTTCACTGAGTCTAATATCCTATGGAATATAATAAAATAAATAAAATAATACTTTTAAACAAGTTAAAGAACACGCTTTTATAGAAATGTGAACTAAAAAGCACAAAATATCTATCTTAGCATTAAAGTGCAGGGTAAGAGAAAATCGTGTGAGTGACACACCATAATATTTACATACACTTAAATCTTTAATTAAATAATTTAGAATTAAACAAAAACCATTTTTTAAAAAATCTCCCCTGACTGGGCTCGAACGTTATACCTTTAGGTTCGTAGGCCGGAGCTTTACCTCACAGCCACAGCGTTCACGTAGGGAAAGTCTTTTTTTACAATATAGATTTTTTGTTTGCTCACAGAGCGGTTGCAAACATACATACAGGTGAAGCTAATAAAAGCGTGTTAAAAAGTGGCATTTAAAAAAAAAGAAACCGTTACATATCCACGAATATCTGTGGTAGCCTCATAAAAATTTATACAGATAATTAGAAGAGTTCTTATAATTCTATGCTGTAGCCGATTTTTCACTGGTCCTTTTTTCTCACCAGGGCAAAACTTTAGCTAAAATATAACATGTTCATACTCCCAAAGTTTCAAGATAATATCCCTTAAGAATTTTTCTAGATGTTGGACAAAACGTGTTATTTCGAGAGTGTTCAAATGTTTATTGGTTGATAGTGCATTAACAGCGGGTCTGTTTTACATTTGTTGGGCTATCCGTTTGTGTTCTTTTAACTGTGCAGGTTTCCTTTCTGTGGTAATTCGGCAAAAAAAGAATACAGCTATTATCTTTCCATTTGAAGCAAGGAATTCCTTGATCATTTATCCGATAATCACTCTATAAAATGAATTAAACATTGTTTAAAATGTAAATCTATAAATAATGCAAAATCTATAAAAATCTGTAAATAGTAATCTAAATCTATAAAATAAATTACACTTACAAGTACACATACTACTTTTTGAATTAAAGACGTAAAAATCAAACAAATATGTACAAAACAGAATTTTGCCTTCATTCATCCTCTGTTATGACCCTAACAATCAATAAAATCGGCAGTAAGATTATACAAATGTACACGAATGCATTTTAGTTGGAACATTATCATGAACAATGCTGTGCCCTATTATAATATTGTCAAACGATAAAAAATAGGTATATATATTTGTGACTTACCTTCAATTTTTGAGACACACAGAGAGGTGAATTTTTGAGAAACACAGAGAGGAGGCTAATTATTACCTTAATGCCGGAAGTTATTGCTTGTATTTTTTTTGTAATAATTATCTGCGATCGAATAGGACTTGTTTTACTATTTCTTTAGAGTGATAGGAAATGGATTTTTCGCTGTCAGTCACTCGGCACCTCTGAACGCAGGTGATGAGCAGTGTTGCCAATTTTAGTCACTCTCTTTATTCAATATCTACCACTCGTTTTTGATTGTAATATTTGCCTAATCACATCGAAGATGAATTGTCTAGGGTGTACGTCAAACACCACTCCTCAAAATTTCGGTGACTGTTCAAAGTCCTCAAATTGGGTAACACGGGTCAGTATCCCACACAACGGCGTTTGGAAATAGAAAAAAGATGTTAAAAGATGCCACCTTTAACGAATATAACTTTATGGAAACATTAAAGCTACCTAGTGAGAATAAAGAAAACTATATTGATTTGATACATATAAGTACCAATGATATTCCAAAGTCATAATGAATTTTATTTAATTTTTAGTGTATGGTACTGTCTATAGATAACGGTTTAAGGTAAGGCTATGTCTCAAGTTCTATTGCGCATAAACGAACAAAATTCGATACGGAGAGGAACATTATGAAATATTCTTCTGATTAAATGTAGGCGTATAGAGGAGTGATAGAGGGCGTTGTTGAGGTGCAGTTGACTCCGAAAATAGGAAGGCTAAATTTAGACATACAAATGCACCATCCATTTAGCCCTCTTCAAAACGAATGCTGACGTATTTCGGGAGACAAGTGGCGCTGTTATTTCTCACCTTCTGTGATGTTCCACACGGCTGCATCTCAGCATCTATTGAACAAAATGACACCCAACACCCTATGTAAAATATTTATTGTGAGAAGCTATCATTAAACGTTTGTTGAATAAGTCATAAAGAATAATATAGAAAATAGTTTTGTAGTGGCCACAACATACTAGTTTTTTCTAGTATGTAAGTTTATCGGTTAGGATATAAGAAGATAAATAATTCTCATCGAAGAAAAGGTAAATATTTTATATACATATAAAAGTACATAAAATATATTTAGTAAACATGACCGTCTAACATAAATTCGAGCAATTTGAAAATGGAATAAAAACAATCCAATGATGCGAAAATATTTTTGCTCGGATCAAGAATTTTGAAATGACAAATGAATGCTGAAAACCTTCTTAAAGCAAATATTCTTTCACTGAAAGTAGGTAATTTGTCATTGAAAACTTACGTTGAACATTTCATGAACAAAAGTTCAATCAATGGGATGTTTTTAAAGATAAAATCACTGTGAACAGTGTCTTAAAACTTTTGAAATTGCTTTACGTTTTTATTTCAACTACAATGGCGATGAATCGAATGATTAAAAGTTGTTATATTGTTCTCCCTCAATAATGAAGCAATTATCGAGGAAGATCAGGGACACCTTTTTATTGCATCCACATTATAAGAAACTCGGACGAACTACAGTAATAAATGTTGATTTCTCTACATAAAACTGAATTTATTAAATCCAGTAGTATTCCCATTATTAAATTATTACAAGCTAGAAATTTGTATCTTTAATCCAGAAAATTCTGAAGTGTAATGTTGTGAATGGGAATGATTCAGAAAATCCTAAAATTAACATCAGCCTAATTTCTAAAAAAATGCAAATACAGTAGAACCTCGATTATCCGAACCTCGATTAACCGAAACTCACCTCGATTAACCGAAACTCTCCGTTAACAGAAGTAGGTTTCTTCTTCACTTTTTTTTTCACTTTCTACTAAAATCTAAAATTTTCTCTTAACAAACATGTATTTTTAAAGTTTTTTTTTTTTCCCCACATTCCTTTTGTATGCAAGCCATCCTTTCCAAATTACGAGTGCAGATAAATATTTTAGATGATTATTGATGAATTCTCGATTATCCGAAAATTTCGATTATCCGAAGTAAGTTAGGTCCCAATTACTTCGGATAATCGAGGTTCTACTGTAATGTAAAATTTCTTCTGTCGACCCTTAAACTTTTCTTTGGTTCCCCTGGTTGGCGACCTCTCATTTAGTTATATAACGAAAAATTTGTCGTCACAATAACTTCCGAAATACTTTCAACACAGAAACAGGAGTGTATACTTAACTCAGAGATATTTTGGATGAGTTTGTTGAACAACTTGGTATTGTTTCAAATCGATAACCACTTGAACCCGTGAAATAACGTATTTCAAAAATTATTTGCTTTAAACTCGATATATACATAGACATAGCTCCTATCAAGGTATCAACCAAGTTTATGAATCAGATTCATCCACCATCTTGCTACAAAATGGTAAATAGTTGAAAATTTCAAACTAAGCTTTAAAAAAAAAAAAAAAAAAAAAAAAAATTAAATAAAAATAAAATAAAAATCGATTTTCATGAAACTCAGTATGTACATCGGATGGGGGGGGGGGGGTTGAAGCAACACTCGATATTGTTTTGTTATCAATTGATACAGGAAAATCCTATAGATATCATTCAACGGAAAATTAAGTGTAGTTTCCGAAAATGGTGCAAAATTTTAAATGAGTGGTCATTTCCATATTTAAAAGAGCTCCAACTTTGATTTTTTTTTTTGGCAACACGCAATACAAAACCCAATTTTGACTTCTTATTTGAATTTCTGTTTGAATTGTAGTTTGTATACTTTATCTTTAGTCTTAGTAGACTTATAACCAAAATTGTGCTAAGGGGCTATCCGTAAATCTAGAAAAGTAAAATTAAAATCCTACAAAAAAAAAAAAAAAATCATAATCTTTCACACCGGAAATATTTCATAAAAGAAATGTAAAAGAAGTGAATCATAAAGATTGTTCAGACAATACTTTTTCGAAACGGCGCGATAACAAGGAACAGCAATTATACATATACATACATGGTTAAAAAATATTGATGTTAATACTGGTGTTGGGTGAAGATGAATAAAAACTTTGTGAGCAAACACTATAATTTAAAATAACAACAACGCGTAGTTCGAATATTTTCAAATAAATTATTGTAAAGTATAATTTTAACACTTACTTGAAGAATATCTTAAATTTTTTTTAATTGTACTTAGTTTAAGAAAATGTGCGATTTATTTTTTAAATTTAATAGAAAATATAAATTTTTAATCAAAAGATTTTTATAAGATTATTTTTTAAAATCTAAAGTATGGTTAAATAATAATAAAAATATAAGGAATATTTAAGCTAAATTAATGTTTATTTAAACCTTTAACCACGGCTGTCGTCAAGAAGCGGTTTAATAAGTTTGCCATTAATTCCAGTGGTTGTATTTTTTTAATTGACAATTTTTACGTCCACCTAGTTTTCCATTTTAAACACTACTACGTACCCACCTACTACGTTGATTTTACACACAAGTGTTTAAAGGATTAAAATTATGTCATCAGCAATCGATGTGGTAACTAAGCCTCGAGTGTATTTTTGCCGACGTAAATTAAGTGTTCAAAACGAATATGCAAAATCATTTTTATTTTCATCTTCTTTATCGTGGTTTTTGAGCAGAATGCGAAAAGAGTTCTGGTTTGTTGCTATCTTCAATGTTTTGACTCCCCCTCCCCCTTTTTTTTTTTCGTTTGACGTTCTGTTGTATGTGGTTTTACCCGTATTTAAATGTTTAATTTTCTCTGTTAATTTTTGAGATTTTCTCCGTTATCTCATGCAAAAGTTTATAAGAGACGGCTCCCTAAGCCGAATCGAATGAGAAAATTAAATGTATCTTGAAAAATAACAACATAAATTAGCTGCAAATTTGCAAACCCATATTTTTAAACGTTAGGATAAATTTTATGTAAAAATTATTATAGGTCATATTTTTTTTTTCTTTTTTAAATATGAATTTATTAATATTTTTCCTATTTTTTTTCTGACTCAAAAATTATCATGGATTGTGTTTGGGTTTCTCTATTGTATCTCGTGGGGGAAAAAACCTATATATCAATACAATTATTTTGTATGGCGAAGTAAATAAAAGTTAGCGATATGAATTTAACATGAGCATCTTCAAATTTTCATTGCTTATAATTCTATAAGTATCATTACAATGTATATACTTTTCATACAATCATACAATGAATATACTTTTTCGCAATGCCGTGACTCCAAGAATTCAAGTAAAAAATCTAACTGTTGAAAAAATTAAAATTGGAGCGTGTTTTAATATGTAAACGACCCTTATCAGAAATTTCACTTCATTTTCTAAAAGAACACACAATTCCCAGACGAACGATACCCATTACATTTTTTGCATAAACTAATAACGAAATAACGTTGAGGTTTTTTTTAACGACTGTACATAGGGTAGATATTTTTAAGCAAAATGACGGGCTCTTGAAAGAGAAGAATGAAATCTACTCTTCCGGAAAGACTTGTTTGTTATTGAGAAGAAATAGAATTCCAATACAACTTTTGGAACAAAAGAAAAAATTCAGTTTAACAGGCAAAAATAAAACAAGCAACGACAAAAAAACATGCGGTCGAATTGATTTTTAACACTTTCCAACTGAACCCTCACGGAGGGCATCCCACCTAATAAACCTAAGACCCTAGAGTGGTCGATCAGTCTTAAGCGACACAACCATCCAACTGAATTGTTATTGTATCGTATAATCTTTGATGTTCTTTGCCTACATTATCACACAATGGATAGACTGAAAGACAGTTATATATATACGAGGTGTATCTAAAAAGTTCGGTGAATGGTCCGATATCTCAACGGCAACATGTGCTACGCGCACGCGCTTGCACATGACGATCCCTAGCAGGAAGCCTCGTGGCTGTCATGGGAAAACCCGCTACGGGCAGTCGAACGTAGGCAGTGTGAGAGGTAGTGTCACCGTGCAATGGAGCAACGAGTGAACATCAAGTTCTGTTACAAATTGGGAAAAACCGCTACGGAGACACATGGAATGTTGGTGCAAGTGTACGGGACAGAAGCCGTGAGCAGTGTTTACGACTGGTTCCGTACTCGCTCAATCAAGTCTGGTGTTCTGCTTGTCGACGGCCGACCCGACCGTGGCTCATCTTCACTCGTTTCCTTGCCGTCACTAAAACGTTTGAACCAGTCGTAAACACGTTTTCTGCTCACGGCTTCCGTCCCGTACACTTGCACCAACATCCCATGTGTCTCCGTAGCCGTTTTTCCCAATTTGTAACAGAACTTGATGTTCACTCGTTGCTCCATTGCACGGTGACACTACCTCTCACACTGCCTACGTTCGACTGCCCGTAGCGGGTTTTCCCATGACAGCCACGAGGCTTCCTGCTAGGTGGCGCTCCTTGACATGTCTCTGGATCGTCATGTGCAAGCGCGTGCGCGTAGCACATGTTGCCGTTGAGATATCGGACCATTCACCGAACTTTTTAGATACACCTCGTATATATTATTCTGTCTTTATTACAACTATTTCATTTCAAGGTAATTTTTTCTTGAAGGTTCATGTTATGATTTTATTTGTTCTTGAAGGTTCATGTTATATTTTTATTTTTTCTGGAAAATATTTCAAAAATTCAGGATAAATTGTCTTTATATCATTTCAAGGTAATTTTTTCTTGTAGGATCGTGCTATCGTTTGATATTTTGCTAAAATGCTTATCAAATACAGAAAACCTACATTTCTTTGCTCAATGCTATGGGGATATCACTTGAAAATGTCTTATAGCAGGTTGAGCTTTTCAGTTAAAATTCAATCTTATTTTGCTTTGGTCCGAAATTCTTTTGCTCGTCTCAAAATAATAAAGTTCTTTTCATTTCTTAAGCATCAAAATACACGGTCCTATATTATATTTCATCAGGTATTGTAGTCTAATAAATTAAAGTAAGTAATATTATAATTCTTAAAAATTAAATCAATTTAAGATAACTTGTTACTTGGTATGGCCTGTGTATGTGTCTGTGGTGATTAATTTGACTGACTATTCTTCGTTCTCATTATTTTCTTTTATTATCAAATGTATTATATGTATTTAAATTAATTAAATCACTTTTACCAAAGGACAGAACTTTATTTAAACAGCCAGGAGATTAATTTCTGAATTAATTGGACAATTACATCTAAAGGTTTGGCGCAATTGCAGCAATTATACTATTTAAATGCTAGTATATAGTCCATTCGATAATAAAGAAAAGAATGAGAACGAAGAATAGTCAGTTAAATAAATCACCACAGAAACATAAACAGGTCAAACAGAGTATTTTTTTTTTCTCTCTCATTAATTTCATTTTTGATTGAGAATGAGAAATATCCTTGTTTTTGAATTAGATTAAGAATAATACACATAGTTTAAGTGCAATTGTAGCTATGCACACAATAGAATAATTGAATTCAAAATCACCCTTAAACATTGTCAGAAGCTGTTAAAAATGCTTAACACAAATGGAAATGTAGCCCTTAATGTATCTGAATATTATAATGTAGCTCTGTAAGTCTTAAACATGTCATATTCAATACAAAGCATTATTCTAGCTCAATGTCTAATGTCAGATAGTCAAATGTCCATTTCTTTGATTTTTCCAATTGAGAGATATGATTTATAAGAATGCCTCTCTTAAGAAGCAATGCATTGGCATTGTTTTGGGTGTTCCTGTACACAAACCAGTTGTACAGGGCCTGTGACTCTGCCATTTTAAATAGGGAACATTCGATAGTGGATTTGAGTAACATGTATCATTTTTAAGAAATTTTGAAAATATTTACTGACGCTGGAGACGAGGACGGATAAATAAACAGACGGACAGTCAGACAAACTATGTGCTAATTCTAATCCTATTCCCACAAAAAATTTATTAGAAAGTGTTAAAAACGCTTAATATGAACGAAAATGCTATTCAGCATATTTCCAATAATAGCCCTTGATGTAACTGAATATTCTTGTGCTACCCTGTAAAATTGAATGTTAATCGTACTATATTTTATCGAAAGCGTACATTTGTGCATATAAATAACATATTTCAATTTCATTAATATTAGTGCAATATAAAGTTATTAAAATAAGGTTTATAGAAGTACCTGTCATGTGCTTTGGAATACTTTCAGATGTCCCTATACACAAACCATTAGTGTATTTACTCTATTTTTAATGGAAAATATCCGATAGTGAACTTGAATAACATACTTCAATTTCATTAAGATTAGTGTAAAGTTAAGGTATTAAAATACGGTTTATAGAAATATCTGTCATAAACGCAATACTTTGGAATACTTTCGGGTGTCCCCGTACACAAACCAATGGTGGTACTTATTCCATTTTCAATAGGAGACATTAGATAGTGAATTTGAACAACATATATTAGTTTCAAGAAATTCCACAAAAAGTTAGAGCGCGGACAGAGAGACAAGCCAAAATCATTAACACCTTTCAAACCTTGTTAAAAAGTGTTAAAAACGAACATGGTTCATAATGTTTAAATGATTAAAATTTTATTTTATTTTTATGTGTTCTAATTTTTGTGACTTTTTTAGAACCTTTCAAATGAAAGAAAACAAACATTCAACTGTATGTATTAACATTTCTTCAAGATGAGTAAGAAAGCTTAATTTTAAGAGAACTACGCCTATCAGATGAAGAAAATGAAACAGTTTACGAACTGTAACATCGTAACCGTAATCATTGAGTGAAGTACACAATAAAAATGCAGACAATATGTGTGTTTCTTTCTGGCTGTACATAGCCCAAATCAATGTCTTTACCAAGTTCATTAATAAACTACATCTGTCATCTTGTTTCAAAATGGCGGAAATGAGAAGAAAGTCAGTCCGAAGGACTCGTTAACTGTAAAATTATCTTTCACCTTGTATTCATTTCCATCTGTGGTCTTTTATTCGTTAATTTAAGTCTTCCGCTTTGGCGTTGGATCATTGTAATTATATTATATAAAACTAGATAACTTACCTGTTAATTCCTCGCAGCTGTGTTGTTTATTACTGTTATCTTGCCGTTCTTTTACACTACTTTTCTGTTGTACCCGTGCTTTACTTTTTATTAATCTTATTTATTTAGATTATATAGAAACAATTTCTGCTTATTTTTAGCTTAGAGTGTTTTTTTTTTTTTAAATAGTATTCCATTTATAGAAGCTGCTTAATACTGTTTCGTACTATTTAAATTACTTAAAAAAGAATACGTAATAAAATGCAGGTGTGTTGCCCCCTCCTCTTTCAATAAAACATAAGGTGAATTCATTCGAGATGGAGTCGGCGGAGCATTTTATATTATAGGGATACCCTTAGTCGCCCAATAGCGTTTTTGTACGAAGCCGGAATGATAAGGACGATCCAAAATCGAGACTAAAGATAAACTTTTTTTTTCAGAAAGGAATAGCTCTTTTTAAAAATTGGAAAATATTAAAAAAACATTAAAAATACATTAACTGAAGACGTAGTAATTCTATTTTATTTGTAAGGAATATTTCACCACTCTATAATATACGTAAAACTTACATTAAATCGATAGCTAAATGATATTGAATCTCGCATCGGAATGTTCGATGGCTTTAGGGCTTAAGAAAAAACTTAGGGTTACTTGGGAACGACATTTTATGTTTTTTAATAATAATAATTTAAAAAAAAAAAATCTCTAAAGAGAACTATTTCTGTATATTTATTTTCAATACTACATTTTGCAGCTTGGAAAAAATAATAATTGTGCGAATATTTTTTGCAAATGCTCATTTGGGCTTAACGATGGCTCGTGGTATGTTGTGGCTTTGACAAAGTTTTCTTCTATATTTTCTTATACATATTTGCGCAGTACAAATTATTTATTAAAATTATTTTCTATGGTGAATGCAAACGATTGTCATCTCAGAGGTATGGCATTAAATGTCGAAAGAAAGCCAAATGTTAAATGGTTTTAGTTAAAAGAAGAAAAAAAAAGCAACTTCGTTTTAAATGATCACATAAACTGTTAAGGAACCCTTTTGAAAAATATTTGCCATTGAAAAATTTTCACTCCCCTTAGGGACAGAAGCAATGCTGCCACTTGTACCAAAAATTTCTCCTAGTTAACTATTACTGTTATAAATAACTACATTTAATTTCACGAAATGATTCGTTTACCACTAATTCTCATTGTGCACATTTATATGAAATAGCATCTTTATTGTTTTTCGAAAAAGTATTGAAAACGGTATGGCAACGCTACCTGTCGAACGATTTTTCCCAAAAGCGGTTATGCACTCATTTATGTGAAGAATCAACAACATATTAATTTATGTGAAATTCTTTGTACTAGTTTTTGGCTGCCACAATTTTTTTTATCACACCACGTAGAAGTACAGAAGGCATAAAAAATTGTCAAATCGCGATCTATTCCTCACAAAACTTGTAAATCAATAGAAAATTGGAAGTCGTAAATTTTTTCTAACAAAATACTTCAGTTTATTGAAAATAGATTTAATCCCCTTTATTGAAAAAGATTTTTTTTCTTAGCTTCCTTTTGATGAAATGTATTTAAAAATTCCTTTATTATTTGATTATTATTTTTTTTTTTTTCAAATTTTAAATTCCCAAGATACAAAATGATGACACCTCTTGAGTAGCCTGGCAGCCTACTCTTTAACTACATTTCCTGCGACCATGGAAGCCTCTGCGCAAGTGCGGATTCAACGAGTCCAGTCGTAAAATAGGGGAGACAAGGTTTTCGTTGAGAGAAAATAAGCGATAAGGGAATACCGAATGACTGGATGTTTACTAAATTCAAACCTGTTGGTCAACTTGGAAACCCTCCAAGATTTTCGACTCGTCCTCACTGCTAGGCGTAGGAAACGTGGTTACACTATACACACAAAGTTGAGCTCTTGACGGTGCTGATCGGATGAATGACAAACAGATGTTACACCGCATTCTATTTCTCTGCAGACTAGAAGTGACAGAAAATAATACCCTCCTAAACACAGAGTGCAGTCAGTTCTGCTTTGCTTTCAGTGTTCTAATGGCCTGTTTACCGAATAGGCCCGTGAAGCTCGGGCTTACTCAAGGATTTACAAGGGAGTCCCCAAACTCACTTTTGTAAATAATTTTTGTCCAAGAACTCCTTTTTTTACGAAACTTTTTATCTAAACTACGAAACTCACTTTTTCGGCAGCTCTAGTGCGACGTTAATCTAATCAATCAACCAATTTCAAACATCATAGTGACGTCAGGAGTGAAAGAGGTGAGGAAAACGCTATCTACCAGTAAAGAGGTATTTGCATTTCCTTTCTTTATAAGTGTATTTCCTTCAGGTTCTTGGTAAGATTAACTGAAACTATATCCGCGATTCGCAGCAGTTGTTTGTATCTGCACAGAACTTAGAATTAGCATTACATGTTAAATAATTATTCTTCTGACATCATTTGCATAAAAATTAACTATATTAACTTATAAGTTTTTTTTTTTTTTTTTCTTTTTAAATTTTTATGGCGAATAGTCACATTTTTTAAGCTTGCATAAAAATCGTAGATATAATAAAGAACAAACGATTCGTATAGGATTGGGGGGGGGGGGGGAGGGCTGAATGACACCGGGCTTACCTCGCTTTTGAGTCTTAAACAGGCCCTGGGTGTTCCGTAACAAATTGTATTTTACCGTTTAAATTGAAAACTAACTGTGAGATAATGAATATTGGCCGCTTGTTTTCCTATCTGTGTGTAAAATTTTATGAAGAAATTGTGAGCAGAAAGGCAATGGCTGGTCTGAAAGAATCTGCTTGCAGTGAAACAACTGACTGTTATTCAAACTTTTGGGGAAATATTAGTAAGCATCCAAAATTATAAGAAAATCTTAATAAAAATTAATACGTGTAGGGTTTCTTTTCTGAGTGATACATAAATATATATATTTAATTAAACATTCAAACTATTACCTCAGATGCAATATGTGTTTACAAAGAAAAATAATGAATCAAAAGAATATTTTTAGAAAATCAAATTTGGAGTTCATAACTTTCAGAGTAAAGTTCAAAAAGGATGGAAGAAGTACCGCTTTAAAATATTGAGTAAAGAATAAAAAATGAAATAATCGATCGGAAAAGGTTTTCTTCTCTTAGGGGAAAATTTTGCCATCTTGAAATATTCTAGTAAATAGCCTGTTTGAGGGAAGGCGAATCGTTAAATAAGTCATTTTTATCTACTTGAGCCTATGGAGGGCACACATTTTGAGAAAGGTTTGATTTATCGCGGAGAATATATTGATTTCCGAAGAATGAACTTTCAAGAGAACATTCATGTCGTTATTTTCATTTTTCTTTTGATAATTTATGGAAAGTAATATTCGCGAATTTCATATATCTCATAGTTTAAAGAAAACAACTTTTCGTGTTATAAATGAACTCTATTTATGTTTATATATAAATTTGAATTTGTATATTTTCTGTTTAAAATGTTAAAATGATTGATATTATTTTGTAGTTGAGCTAAATGATTTCATTCTTTTTACTAGATTTTGCGCGCCTTCTTCGCATGAGAATTTAATTATGATTCACCAGTATATTAGTAAAAAAATATTTAACTTAATTGGAGCTTTCTATGCCAATGAAGATAGAGAATGGATTATTATAGTGAATAAGTACAATTCGTAAATTTTCACTCATATATATATATATATATATATACCCAGTAGCAGAAAATTTTCTGCCAGTCTGCGACAACTATTTACGCATTAGAAAATAATCTGCAGCATAATTTCACAGTGAGTTGGGGGGAGGAAGGTTACCGAATTCAGAAAGCATATTTTTATCGCAAGTTTGCATTTATCTAATGTTATTAATCTGTTAGATATGTCAAATCACTGTAGTTATAGAATTTTAATTAAATATATCTTGGTAAAGAGTTGGCATCAGCAATTATCTTTCATATTGTATAAAAACTACTATTACTCTTTTGTTTATTATTTTGTTCGTACTGACTCTAATAAAATACTTGTAGGAGACTCTACTCTAAACATTGAAATTAATGCAACTTTATAAAATTTTCTGATTCCTGTGTAACCAGATGGAGGGACATTAAGACGTATAAACTTTCTTTTATCAACAATTACAGTTTGTTCGTCATTGTCATCTGTACATCTTAACTGCATTTTGCTCACCTTCTTAATGTCCAAGCCCCAACTTTCATAGAAAACTTGTGATACTGGAATTGAAACTGTATCTACACAGTAGGAGTTGGGAACATTTTATTAAGAATTTTTTTCTCTACAATAATTAAGATAAATATATATTTTTTATTTTTTACATTGAAAGTTAAAGTGCCTAGCTTTGCTGGTAATTTTTTCAAAAAGTTTGTAAAGCAAATAGTATTTTTTTTTTAATTATTCAAACAAAATTGTCTGTTTATACTGCATAAGAAAAGAAAATTGCTAAAAATAACTTATTATTCAAGTGCAGGGGTTTAAAACGTTGGATATAAATTAAAAAAAATAATTTCTTAAACTATAACAAACAGGGATAATGGAAATTAATTTAAAAGGGTTATGCAGTTTATCAACATCTATTCTACCTCCATTAGGTGTGCCAAGTCTTCCATTTTGGAACAATATCATACCTTCTAACAAAATAATTGTTTTTTTAAATTATTTAAACTACATATGATTAGGGATGCCTTTTGTAACCCAAAGCGTACAAAAATGCAAAATATTTCAGTGAGATTCATATCAGGGCTTTCAATGGGTTAAGTAACTTAGTAAGTACAGGTATTTTCTTTGACAGCTCAATAAAAGACTTTCCGAATAAAACCTGTGATCCTTTCAGATCCAATTTCCCTCTTCTATAGTGCTAGCAATCCATTTATAAAAATACTGGTATTCAAACAAAAATGTGTCAAGATCATCAAATTTTGAAATAGATACAAAATCTAGTATATTTTCAAAGATGCAATAACAAAAATTGCATGAGTAGCGAGTGATATTGGACAATTTTACCTCTAAATAGGTTCTGCAATTTAATGAAACAAATTTAAACAGAATATTGACAGTTATGCTGCATATAGAGAAAGAATGGGAATCTCAATACTTCTGCAGGGAGTTTTATTACCGATTGGTAGCAAATGGTAAAGGGGGGTTGTCCCAAAAAATTATATGAATCAGAGATATTGTTCAATTCTATTTCTTTATAGGTTTCAGAATCGAATAAAGTAAGTTTAAAATGACCATTGACATTTATGCTCTGGATGGAAAAAGATTGGAAATTACAATGCTTCTATGGAGCATTTGATTGCCGATCATTAGTGGAGGGGGGGGGGTTAAGCAAATATATGAGTGAGAGGTTGTAAACAATTCTACTTTTTTATAGGTTTTGGAATCTAAGTAAATAAGTTTAAAAAGAACATCGAGATTTATGTTGCAAATGGAGAAATATTTGAAATGGCAAGAATTCCGCGAGCCATTTGATTGCCAATCGTTAGTGGAGGGAGAGGGGGGGCATAAAAAATTGCATGAGTGAGAGATATTGAACAATTTTACTTCTTTATAGGTTATAGAATTTAATAAAGCATGTTTCAAATGAATATTGACATTTATAATGCTGTGGATTGAGAAAGCTTAAAAATTACAACGCTTTTGTGGAACGTTCAATCACCGATTGTTTAGGGGGGGGGGGGGCAATTATAAGTGAGATATTGAACGATTCTACTTCTTTATAAGTTCTAGAATCTAATTAAGTAAAATTAAAATAAATGATATTGACATTAATGTTGCAGATGGGGAAAAAAATGGAAATCTCAAAGATTCCGCGATCTTGTTTGACAGTCGATCATTAACTGGAAGTAAGGGGGGGGGGGAGGGCGGCACAAATAATTACATGAGTGGGAAATATTGAACAGTTCTACCTCTTTATAGGTTCTAGAATTCAATAAAGTGTGTTTAAAATGAGTATTGACATTTATGTTGTGAATGGAAAAAGATTGAAAATCGCTATCTTTCCTGCCAAAATCGGGAGATTTAGAATTGCTGCATAATGCTAATTTGGAAATAATCTGCAGACTGAAAAAGAAATCTGCGACGTACGTCGCGCGTCTCGCATTTTCTGCTATGGGGTATATATATATATATATATATAGCTTTTAATTTGCATACATGTTTGTGCACTAATTTAATCATAAAATTTCACCAAAATACATAATTTCTATTTCCATTTACGTTGTGAAAAACGGGTACAACAGCTAGCAAATTAAAAGTCGGCAAGAGGGTCCTATACTAAAACTGTACCTAGTCTTCAATATTCAATTGCATCGAAAATATATCAGTTTTTTCTGCATTGAGTTTTCGTGAAATGCTGAATGTACGGCGATATTTGTATCCGGTATTGATAATAGGGAATCAATGTACATTCGTTATAAAATAGAGAAAATAGTTACATTTTGGAACAGCTTTAGTAGTGCCACTTTGCGAAATTTGAAATTTGGCCCCAAAGTAACTCGCTTGTTTCTTGCCAAGATCTTTTCTAACATAACTGAGATAGCCATTTTAATTCACCGCGGAAATGGGACAAAAATTTAAATGTCATCAAGAGGGCACTGCACTAAAGCTGTACCCAAGACTTTAAAGAACACAATTCTTTGCGATAAATTAATATTGCTTTACTTACAAATTACTTTAAAATTAGCAAAAGTACATTTTTCTAAATGAGAAAATTAATATTAACTTTTATCCATGGACCTATTATTACAGTAGACGGAGCATTGCTTTATTACAGGAATATAAGAAAATGTGGCAATGATGAGTCAGCAGATTGTAGGGACTTTTTTTTTTTTTTTTTTTTGCATTATCGGGTTATTGGCAATTATTTGTTTTGAATGTTTTTTTTTTTTTTTTTCATTTATTGTAATTATCCAGAAGTAAATATAATAACCATAAATTATTATACAAACAATATTGCATGTTTATTGATTTTATTTCTTTATTTTTTTCGCATAATACATGCAATAGTTATTTTTTAATTTACAGAACTAAATATAATAGTTATAAACAATATAGAAAACTAACTACTTAAAAAATACGAAATAATAAAATATTAAAAAAAAAAAATCTGGTATGAAACAACCACACAACTTCCATTACCCACTATTACACGTATTATATGCATTTTTGAGAGATAATCTGATCAGAAAACATAAAAGTGACCTAAAGAGAAAATTGTCAGAGCCGTTTTTGAGATACCAACTATTACAAAAATTCAATTATTGACCGGAAAACAATAATCACATACAAAAGGATATTTAAAAGTGAGTTAATATGGCGAGTTTGAAAAAATTCCGTACAGCCGTTTTTAAAGGAACGCGCTTGCCAGACCTGAAATTTATACAGGGAGCCTATCCATTTTCCTGAACTAACCAACTACATCATTCGAAAGGACATCTAATAGTGTTTATACAGCGATTTTGAAGGAACTCGTTAAGAGCCGTTTTTGAGATACGGACTTCCGGTCCCACTTCCGGTCTCCGATGTCCTACTTCGGGTTTTTCAATTTTCACCAAAATTTAGAAAATTCATCTGTACACCAGACCTGTCTTAATTCTGAAGTTTTGTAGTTCTATCTTTATTAGTTTCAGAGGTATGATAGCTAGAAGATTCCACACATACACACACACACTGACCAATTGCCAAAAACCACTTTTTTGTACTCAGGGGACCTTAAAACGTGTAAATCAGGTGAAATCTCGATATCAAAATTTTGGACCAAATACAATACTTCCTTTACCCACGGTAGTAGGGTAATGGAAGTAAAAACTTTCCTGTAAATCACCATTGCTCGCGGAAAAAAAAAAAAAAAGTTTTATATGCAATACAATGTAATTTTAAAAAAGAATTTTCAAATTAACCCTCTGTACCATACTGTAGACTGTAGGCAACATACCGTTCGATCGTGGTTCAAATTCAAAGAATCGGTTCTACAACGTAATCACGCACTGTAGCCTGTCGTATACACTCACAGTTAGAGAATCTAGTATCTAGAAACACAACTGGATGGCGCCGTATGTCGTAAGTTGAAGTTCATTACTCGACAGTGGGTAACTAACGACAAGTGCGGACCGGCTCTGATTCAAAAAATAATAAAAAATAGTTTTTCGTGTTTTTTGTGTTTTATATTGAAACAGTGAAGAGGTAAGTGTTTCAAATTCATTGTATAATATTGATTTTGACCCAATTTCACGTATTTTATAGGATTTTATGCTAAAAAGTGTTTGTTGCCTGTAGGTGTTTTTGTTTGTTTTTTCGAAATTTATGAGAAATAAAAAAAAAAACCTGAAACACGTGTATTTTATTTTTTTCCAATTATTACGAAACAAATAAACACAAAAATATTAAAGGTCATGAGTTACAGAGGGTTAAGTAATGATATTGTGTGCATAAAAAAACGCAGAGTTATATGAAAAAACAAAACAACAACAAACAAATTTGACGGTATGTTGTGGCCACCACAAGACTTTCTTCTATATTTTCCTATACAAATTCCCTCAATAACAATATTGAAAAAAAAAAAAAAAAAATCCAAGTATTTTTTTCGTTAAAAGTAAAAAAAATCGATAACTTTGTTTTAAATTATCACATATTTATAGTTCAACCATTCGTTTTAAAGATATTGACGAGACCTTTCGAAAGATACCAGGGGGGGGGGGGAGAAGCGATGCCCCCATAGGCACAAAATTTTTTTCCTAATTAACTACTACTATTATAAATAATTCATATTAATTTTACAATCACTGGTTAAGAATAACTCTCATTATGTACATTTTACTGCCATGTTAAAAATTTAGAAAAAATACGATCACAGCGCCTCTTGTTGAGCGATTGATCCCCAAATCTAATCAGCACCAGTTTATGTCAGGGGTCAACTAAATACCAAGTTTGGTTAAAATTCGTTTAAAAAAAAAATCGTTTTTAAGTTTTTTTTCGTAAAAAGTAAAAAAAAATCGATAACTTTGTTTTAAATGATTTATAGTTCAACCATTCGTTTTAAAGGTATTGACGAGACCTTTCGAAAAATACCCATCTTGAAAATTTACTCCCCTCTAGGGGGTTGACGAGACTCCTACACAAACAAAAAAATTTTCCCAGTTGACTATCTCTATTATAAATAATTCTTGTAAATTTCATAATGATTACCAAAAAATAATTCTCTTTATGCACATTTATACAAAATTTTGTCCTATATCACCCTGTTAAAAATTTAGAAAAAGCGGGATGGCAACGCAACCTGTAAGACAATTTTTACCAAAAGTTGATAGGCACTAATTTATGTCAAGGTGCAACTACAAAACAATTTGTATGAAATTCTGTGCTGTAATTCCTGAGATACAGTTGCCACAAAATTTTGTCTCTCTCTCTCGCACACACACACACAGACAGACATTTTCTAAAAATGGTCAAATCGTGTTCTACAGCTCACAAAACGTGTAAATCCATCAAAAACCAGAGGTTGAAAATTTTTACGAATCCAATACTTTCTTCTATTGAATATAGAAGAAAGTGAAAACGCAGAGTTATATGAAAATGCAAAACAACAAGAAACAAATTTTTTTATCAAATATATCATTTTAAAGTATCTAACTTCTTAGACATTATTTTGAACTCATTACAGAAGTGTTCTTTGCTCATATCTGTAAATCTGACTAAAGTTTTGAAAGGTTCGATGGATATAATTTTCAGTTGGGTACAGACCTAAACTTCACTTAAAATTAGGATCAGTCAGTTTGGTGATAAAATTTAACATTTTTATGCTATATGGAATATCTATTAAAAAATCTTATAATGGAATATCTATTTAAAATATATATATATATATATATATATACTTTTTATTTTTTTTAAATAATATTCACAAGCAGTTTCGAAAACACAACATTGGCTTTCGCAACAATTTTTGAAATCCTTCATTACGAATTAAGTGATTAAAAATTGCTTCTAGCTACAACTTATCTCAAGGAATTTTCTTTCAAAGAAATGCTACTTTTGTTAGAAGGTTCAAAATGCTTTTTCAGATACGTCGACATCTAGGATCATTAACCGATTATTCAAAATTTACGATAATTGTGAAAATTCAGGTGTTGATAAAACATAAATTTAATTAAAATTTAATTAAAGACTGACTAGTCTCTATTGGCACAGATTCATACAAATTTTTACTATTAAAAAACGAATTAGTTAACGTTCAGAAAAACTCAGCTCTCGTTGGGGTTAGTACAACTGTATAATTGTACAAAATTTCAAAAAGACAAGTGCGTCCGTTTGAACTTTTAAATATTTTTTACTTAGTTAAAAATTCTTAAACTTTTTTTATAATAGCTTAAAACTTTTGCCCAGCGTGAGAGAAGTAGAATTTAGAATGATTTGAAGATTTTGTTGAACAAAAATGAAAAGTGGCAATTGAGATTTTTTCTTTTCTTTTGCGATTGTAGTTTAAAGGATTAGCTGAGCCACTGAGTGATAGTGGCTCAGCTGATTTAAGTTCAATAATACACTGTTAAAAATGGTTTCTTAAAAATGAGCTAAATTGTCTCACAATAGCTCCGAAACAATATATACTTAAATTTGAAAACCCATGTACTCAATTTTGAGTATATTGACATGTCAAACGTGGGGATATTGGTATTCTTATAGGTTCACTCCATTTTTGAGCATGCCAGTATACTCAAAAATGAGTACACGAGTTTTCAAATTTAAGTATATATTGTTTCGGAGCTATTTTGAGACAATTTAGCTCATTTTTAAGAAACCATTTTAACAGTGTACGCTTCAATATAAATGGAAAAATTTTAAATATTTTCATTAAAAATTTGGATTGAAAGATAATTTAGTATTGTAAAAGTTTTTTTCTTCTTTATTGAATAAAATGTATAACAGAGTTTCTGTTACAGCACCGTGGCACAACAAGGTCTAAATGAACAAGAACTCTTTGAGCACATTTTTTTTATTTTTTTTTTTTTGAGAAATGTAGCATTCATTATTTTAAAAATTCCATATAGGGGCTAAAATTTCTTAAAAGATAACATTTTATTTTTTTCAATTTCACAATACTATAATAAAATTTTCGCAAGCCACGACAAAGGTACTCATTTCGTTGTTTTGCGACGACCCATAAACTTCTCCAACAGGGGAGAGCCTTCTAAAATCGATATTGTTTTCGGAATGCCAGTAGCCCCCCCTTCTACTGATTTCTCCCAGATGGATTTGCGAAAGGTTCCAAGCTGTGCTTTCCACCTGTTCAGGTCGATACGAGAACAGGCAGTATTCCAGCCTGCAGTGACTGGAGTGCAGTGGCACGTAAAAAGAGCGGGGTAGAAGAATGAATTAGAGGCTGCGACTGAAGAAGTAGAAATCAGATGAGTGAGAAACTGAGCACTGTATAATGACAAAAAGAAAAAAAATCGCCGAAAATAAACAAACTTTTTTCATCGATTCAATACTTATTTTGAGACATGAGGCAGTTAGACATCTAGTTTAAATGTGAGGTTTTGTAATTAATAATGAGCATTCTCATTCTATTTCTTAATATATATTTTTTTAAAACTCAAAATAAGAATTCTTATATATATTTTATAAATTACTTTTTATATAATTTTTATGCATCTGGGAAAGGAATTTTTGTATAGTATTAAAAAATCGTCCAATAATACGTTTTAAGAACATTTTAAGTAATACGTTTGACGAACATTTAAAAAGATTGACTTTATTTAAATTAATCTGATTCATCAGACGAAAGAAAAATATCTTGAATAATAATAAATCCTCAATGAGGTGCTAAAATTAAAATTATTCTTAGATATTGGAAGCGTTTTAAGCAGAATACTCTGGTCAGTTCAGACTTTTTTGTCTGAGAGAATAGGAACAGCCGTTTTCGAATTCGTTCATGACTAAGTCATCCAGGAACATCCCAAGTTAACAGCATAAAAACGTAAAAATAATTCAGATTGAAGTGGGTTTTTAAGAAAGCCAACGTTCCTCGTTAGAGACCGTCGTGGATGAGGAAAACAGGTGAATATGACCCTACTCGTTTATTTTTGCACCTGACGAAGAATATGATTCAATGACTAGTTTCAAAACGTGCTCCCTGTTTTAGGTGCTTCCTTACATTCTTAATGTCTTAAGAGTTTTTCTTGATACTTCATAAATCGTAGACCTTTTCATCCCACAGTAAATTTTTAACGTTTTATAAATATTATATCACTATGAAATCCTATTAAAGCAATAATTTCATTTATTTTACAAAAAAAAAAAAAAGTTCCGTGTTTGACAGTTTATCAATGAATGACCTTTAGATAATGATAAATTCAAATAAAAAAATAACTGAAATATTACACTTTGAGAAAATAAAAAAAATATATACCGTTTCTGTGTACGACTAAAAATATACTATATAAGCTAAGCGCAAAGCAATTGGAACGACTCATAAAATGCAACAGCAGGGTAAATTAAAAAAAATATTTTAAGATAAGTATTTTAAGTAAAATGCATATCTATTAAAATATTAAATGATAGTAGAAAAGTTACTTAAAATACAATAATCTTTATTTACTATTTCAATCCTATTGACATAATCTTCAGGTTGATATAATATTGAATCATAATACCAAACTTATAAACATACTTTAAACTCGGAATAAGTTTTAAATTTCAAGTTTAAGATAAATAGTGAGTTAGTTTTTTTTTTTTTTTTTTTTTTTTTAAACTTATTTAAGTTTTAAGTAATTACCTTTGTTTTCGTTTCCGATTTTGGTTTTGAAATAAATGTATACCTAAAAAAAAAAGGCTTTTTTCGTGGCGTATTTTAATTTTTTTTGGCAACATTACTCGAAGTAAAAGAAGTGCCCACGAATTACGTTACCCTTTGAAAGTTTGTATCATTTTAAAAAAGTTTATATATTCAAAGGTTTTTCATTTTAGAGTACATTACTACGGCATTTCGCATGATGTTCCGCCGATGAAATAGATTGGCTATGCCTGCACGTCTACATCACGCTGAGTCGATAACAATTTGATGCAATGAAACAGCTTCAAATAAATTGACTGCGGCATGATTTTTCCTATCTACCCTGTACGATTAAAAAATGAATTATCTGATAATCAATAAATAATAGTTTTTATAATGAAAATAACTTTTATACAATTTGTAATACAGCAGGTCTTGATAGAATTGTCATTGGCTGAGCAGCATTTCTTTCGCGTTGTTCTGCTAGTTTCAGTACTTTTAAGTCGGATCCATTATACTATTTGTTTTCACAGTTTATATTCAGAGCCGATTCCCATCTGATTGTTACAATTTTGAATATATAAGGTTTTCGTGCCTTTTTAACGTTTTACTTGCCCTTTTTCTTTTGAATTTGATTTAAAAACGCTTACACCCTTGTGCAAATTAATTGAAACAAACTCGAAAAATTGTTAATAAGAAGAAATGCTATTTTATTTAAATTTATACAAAATCAAAAGTTTTTAGTTCATAATGATCCCCAAGACTCTTTATTAACATTTGGACATGATTTGGTATGGATTATACCAGTTTTTTACAATCGTTTATAATATTTGTGTCCTTGCACCAAACATGAATTAGCGCTGTGATTAGCTTTTCCATAATTGAAAAGTCTATATTTAATAGGCGATTCTTTCATATAGCCTAAAAATTCTCCATTGGGTTGATATTATGTGAGTTCCCAGTCGATTACAGTGTCTCAATTTGGTTCTCAGACATGAATTTCTTCACCATTTTGGACGTATGGCACGGGCTTAAAAATCCCCCGTTCTATCAGGGTATCGTTTCTTCAATTCTAGAACAATTTTTTTTATGCAAAATAGCAATATATTTCTCAGAACGCATCATACCGTCAACAGAACTAACCTCATTGTAACCGAAACAAACCCCAAAATATCTTCTTTTAAGGGTGATTATCAAATTGGTTAATGTGGCAATCACGAATTCTTTCGCCGGGCGATCTCTGCACGTGTTGAGTTCGCTGGCCGTTTATGACAAAAAAAAAATGACTTTCGTCGCTAAATAGTACTTTCCTCCAATTTTGGAATGTTAAATTCTTATATTTAATGCCCACAAGTACCCCATTTTCTTCACTGGTTAGGTCAGAAGCTGTTTCTTCATAGACTGATAGGCTGGCTGACCGGCTGCAAGAAGACGCTTCCAAAGAGATAGATGAGCTAATATTTATTTCATGCTCTTTTAAAACTCTATCAAGTACAACACTAGTCTTTTGAGGGTATTTTTTACTTTGTGTAAGTAGAAAAGAGACATCTCTTGGCGTTGTTTTCTTTCTTCGGCCAAACTTTACTCTCCGATTTGGAGATATGGATCCTGTTTCTTTATTTTGTTTTATGATACGGCTCACAGTTGCAATACTAATGCCAACTATCTACGAAATCTCTTTATAAGTCTTGGGAGTATGTTTGGAGATTGTAACAATCTTCGCAAGCTTTTGCGGCGTCGCATCCATCTCTAACGACAGTGGACTCTCAACTAATGTGATCAAAGCTGGAGCTTTCATCTACAGAAGTTTCTGCGCATGCGCTCGACGAGCCCCTCTGTTTGGTGGAAATTGTTGCTAGGGAAAAGATTTATTCATCCCACCCATATTTTAACACATTTTAGTATGATTATAAAAGAATAATAGGAATGGATTTAAAATTCACGAAAAAAGTAGGTTGTTTCAATTAATTTGCACAAGGGTGTAGTTTTTCTCTCTCCTTTTTGTTCTTTTTTTAATTGCATATTTTAAAGTTATTCTCCAGCTACTATAATAAGGTCAATTGCGTTTCCATCCTTGCTGAAACACGGTTTCTCTTTTGCTTATTATGGCTTCTCAAAATTATGGTATTATGCTTTCTGCCACTTTTCTGTTTTATATCTGATTAGAATTTCTTTTTACTAATACAGAGGCTGTTCGCACATTTTTTAGACGATTTTATTTCGCAGTAAGGAAAAATCGTTTGCATGGAGAATTTTATTTTCACAAGTTATATTTTTGGAAGTTTTATTTATCTTCTGATATTTAGAATTTTTGTTTACATGCAAAAATGCACTTTTAAAAAGGCAATGGATGGAAGGATACGTTTCCGCTCTTTCCGAAGAGAGTTTTTAGTGAAATCTTTATGAACAGCATTTATCAGGGGAAAAATGGAAAAATGTCGCAACAATAGATGTATCTTGGGTCTATTTAAGTGGTTGCAATAAAAAAAGATCAATTTATTATCACAAAATAGGAGAAAATTTTTTTGCTACATGGTTCAAAGAATCAAAAGAAAGTTTTTCTAAAGGATTTATGATTGTCACTGGTTTTTCATACAAGCGCAAGATAAAAGCAAAAAAAAAAAAAAAAAGGTGACAAAAATGTAAAAATCAGCTCTAAATACTATCAAAAACATATTTTAATTCCAATTTTTAAAAATCAAAATCTAGATCTTTATCCACAATGCTATCAATCCGTTGAACTGTATCAAGACAAAACAAGCAGCCACACATAACAATCCGCAATTGCTTTTCTAGAAAAAAAATGGAACAAAAAAACGGAAATTAAAACCATACCCTTCACTGATATTCCTGCTAAATCTCCTGATGTATCACCGTTGGATTTTTGTGTTTTTCGACTCTTAAAATCAGCATTATCCAAACACCGACCTACAACGCTTTGTGGACTTTGGAAAGCCGTTCAAGAGGAGTAGAAAAATATACCTCTTCCGATATTATAAAAAGCATTATTATCATAGAAATTACGATGTAGAATGATAGTTAAGAACAAGGGCTATCAAAACTGAACAAATAAAACAGGAAATATGAGTGAAATTGTTTCAGTACACGCCGTCAAAATCGTCTAAAAAATGTGCGAACAGCCTCTGTATAAATTATTATAGGGTAATTTTAAAATATTTACGATATATTTGCTATTTTTTTAATAATTGTTTTCACTTTTTAGTTTCATTCATTTTTGTTCTTTTTACTCTCAACTAATTGAAAACATTTGTAACCTTCTCGACAAGAACGCAGATTATTTTTCTAATATGTTGTGCATATCGTTTTGTCACAATCTGCGTATTCCATTCTTAATATCGTTTAATTTGTTTTAATTTCTTGGTGCTTTTTCTGCATTTTCTTAACTAGTTCTGTTATTATATTTGGTGTTTTTTAAATCTGTTTCGCACAAAATCATTTTTGATGCATTTCGTTGACGGATGAATTTAATTTCCATCTATATATATAAAAGAAGACTTCCTGAGTGAGGGGGTGATCTATCAACGCCCAGACCAAACCCCTGGACCTAGAAGCATGAAATTTTGTGACAATGTTCGTTCTATGACGTAGGCATCCACTAAGAAGCGATTTTACAAAATTCGCCCCCCAAGGGGGGGAGGGGGTGCAAAACGTGATTTCACAAAATCCTTCATATCTCAAACAAAAAAACAGATATCCGTAAAATTTTTGCTTTAAAATATAGCTAATACAAATGTCAAAAAACCAATTTCTGGAATTTTCAAAATTCGGTCGCCAAGGGGGCGGGGGGGGGGCAAAACGTGATTTCACATGCGTAAAACGTGATTTTGCATAATCCTACATAATCTCAAACAAAAAAACAGATATCCGTAAAATTTTTGCTTTAAAATAAAGCTAACACAAACGTCTAAAAACCAATTTCTGGAATTTTCAAAATTCGGTCCCCAAGGGGGACGGGGAGGGCAAAACGTGATTTCACATGCGTAAAACGTGATTTTGCATAATCCTATATATCTGAAACAAAAAAATAGATACACATGAAATTTTTGCTCGAAAATATAGCTAATAAAAATATCTAAAAACCAATTTCTGGAATTTTAGAAATTCAGCGCCCAGGTGGGGCAACAAGGGGGGGGGGGCTATGGGGCAAAAACAAATGGAAATACAGTTAGGCCGTTCAAAATTGGTATAGACAGGTTTTAAAGGCCTGCAAGTCGAATGGGGATATTTTAAAAAGTGTTAAGTTATTAGGAGGGGCGTGAAGGGGGGAGGGGAGAGGGGGGGCAAAAATATAAAAATAGTGTTATCGTTCAAAATTGGTATATAGAGGTTATCGATACTTACAAATCGATTGCGGATATTTTCGAATTTTTAAAATTATTAGGAGGGGCGGGAAGGATGGTGGGGCGGTAAGGGGGGGCGGCTATGGGCAAAAACAAATAGAAATACAGTTAGGCCGTTCAAAATTGGAACAGATAGGTTTTAAAGGCCTGCAAGTCGAATTGGGATATTCTCGAAAGTGTTAAGTTATTAGGAGGGACGTGAAGGGGGAGGGAGAGGGGGGGGCAAAAAAACAAAAATAGAGTTAGATCGTTCAAAATTGGTATATAGAGGTTTTCGATACTTACAAATCGATTGCGAATATTTTCGAATATGTAAAATTATTAGGAGGGGCGGGAAGGGGGGGGCTACGGGGCAAAAACTAATAGAAATACAGTTAGGCCGTTCAAAATTGGTACAGATAGGTTTTAGAGGCCTGCAAGTCGAATGGGGATATTTTCGATTGTGTAAAGTTATTAGGAGGGGCGAGAAGGGGGAGGGGAGAGGGGGCAAAAAATAAAAAATAAAAATAGAGTTAGATCATTCAAAATTAGTACATAGAGGTTTTCGATACCTACAAATCGATTGCAGATATTTTCGAAATTTTAAAATTATTGGGAGGGGCGGGAAGGGGGGGAGCGGTGGGGCAAAAAAATAAAAATAGAGATAGATCGTTCAAAACTGGTTCTTAGAGGTTTTTGATACTTACAAATCGATTGCGGATATTTTCGAATTTGTAAAATTATTGGGATAGACGGGAGGGGGGGGCGAAGGGGAAAAATAATAGAAATAAGAGTTAGAGCATTTTGGGAATTTTTTCCGAAGGCGGTGAGAACCCGGTGCGACATTTTTCCTAATCAGATTTTGTTTCTCTTTTTTTTCACGTGATAAAAATTAATGCAATTTTGAGAATTCATTACAGTGATTCCTTTAAAAATAGGGATCAGCGAAGCGGGCGTTGCCTGCTAGTCATCCTATAAAGTACAGAAAATGAAGTACTAAAATATGTCAAAAATATGCACAGAAGTACATATTTTAGTTTGAAAGGAACTTGTTTAAATTGACAGAGGTTTATGGTATATATGCAGTGAAATCTACTTTAAAGGTCCACCCATTGTGCCATAGAAAATCAGCTTTTTAATAGATTTTCTTCAAGAGGTCCTAATTCAAGCCCCAAAATATCTAAATTAAACGATCTCAGTGGTCCCAATTGGCAATATTTGTCTTTACAGTTTTGTTATAAGCTAATATTAGTCCTTTCACACAGTGTCGATACTATTTTTTTATCTATCGCTCTGCTTGAACATGCAAACTCTTTTAATCTAAATATGTAAAGGTGAAAATTTGTCATTGCATCTGTACAGGTTTTAATCAGGATTATTTGATTTTATCAATAATTGATACACTTATTACTCAAGATAAAATATAGCTAACGACGTATTTTTTATTTTAATCAGATCGTTGGTTCAAAAGATAGTAAATGAAAACCCAATTTCGTTATTAAAATTAAGAACAAGAAAGAAAAATCATGCAGTACGCATTGATTAGTAACACTTTCCAACTGTACGTAATTGTTGTATCGAATAACTTTTAATATTCTTTGCCTACGTTATCACACAACAGACAGAAGGACTGAAAAGTATACAGATAGACTAATTCATTTTAAAATTACTTTTAGGCATTTTGGAAAGAGTTAAAACGGCTTAACGCAAAAGAAAATGCTGACGTTACATTATAATTGCAGCTTTTGATCTCTCTGAATGATTTAGTGTAGCCCTGTAAATCAGAGAGGTAATCATATCATATTCCATACAAAGCATTATTTTAGATTATTAACAATATGTTTCAGTATTTTTATGATTTTTACAGTAGAAAGATTTTTAAATATAACTTTCAAAAAATTCTGTCCTAAAGCGTAATGCAGTGTTTTTTTTTTTTTTTTTTTTTTTTTTGTCCCTGTAAACAAACTAGTTATACAGGACCTATTAATGTCATTTTAAATGGGGAACATTCTATAGGGAAAATATTTATAAAAATAACACTCATAGAACACAATATTTTCAAATGCTTTTGGGTGTCCCTGTACGCAAACCAGAAAAGATATTCACTCAATTTTGAATATGGAACATCCGATAGTGAATTTCAATAAAACATATCAGTTTCGAGAAATTGAATAAATATTTACAGGAGTTAGAGCGCGGGCAGAAAGACAGACAGACAGATGGACAGATACACAAACTGAAAACATATTCACACTTAAAAATGTTAGAAAGTGTTAAAAACGCTTAATGTAAACGAAAGTACAATTCTAGCAATTTTTTATTAATAGCTCTTAATATAAATGGATATTTTTCTATCACCCTGTAAATATAATGCTAATCATGCTATACTCTATTCAAAGCTTTTTTTTTTTTTTTTGTGCATATAAATAACATATTTCAATTTCCTAAAACTTCGTGGAAAGTAAAGATATTAAAATTTGATTTATAGAAATATCTCTCATAGAGTGCAATGCTTTGGAATACTTTTAAGTGTCTCTGTACATAAATCAGTAATGGTATTTCCTCCATTTTATACAGGAAACATCCAATAGTGAACCTGAATAACATATTTCAATTTAATTGAGATATGTCTACAATAAAGGTATGAATATATGGTTTATCGAAATACCTCTCATAGAACATAATGCTTTGAAATACTTTGGGGTGTACCTGTACACAAACCATTAGAGGTACAAACTCCATTTTCAATAGGGAATATCCAATCGTAAACTTGAATAACATATATCAGTTTCAAGAAATTCCATAAATATTTACGGGAGTTAGAGCTCGGACAATCAGACAGGCAGACAGACAGACGGACAGGCAGATACACAAAACTGAAATCATATTCACACTTAAAAAAATGGTAGAAAGTGTTAAAAACGCCTAAAGTAAACGAAAGTACAATTCTAGCAATTGTTTATTAATAGCTCTTAATGTAACTGGATATTTTTGTGCCACCCTGTAAATCTAATGGTAATCATACTATATTCGGTGCAAAGCATTCTTTTGTGCATATAAATAACATACTTCAATTTCCAAAAACTTCGTGGAAAGTAAAGTTATTAAAATTTGATTTATAGAATATTTCTCATAGAACACAATGCTTTAGAATACTTTTGAGTATCCCTGTACATAAACCGATGGTGGTAATTCCTCCATTTTATACAGGAAACATCCAATAGTGAACTTGAATAACATATTTCAATTTCATTAAGATATGCCTACACTAAAGGTATGAAAATATGGTTTATAGAAATACCTCTCATAGAACACAATGCTTTGAGATACTTTCGGGTGACCCTGTATACAAACTAGTACAGGTATAAACTCCATTTTCAATAGAGAAGATCCGATAGTGAACTTGAACAACATATATCAGTTTCAAGAAATTCCATAAATATTTACGGGAGTTAGAGTGCGGACAGACAGACGGACAGACAGACAGACAAAACGAAGTCATAAATACTTTTCAATCTTGTTGGAAAGTGTTAAAAATGTTAGAAAGTGTTAAAAACGCTTAACGTAAACGAGAGTACATATCTAGCAATTTTTTTAATAATAGCTCTTAATTTAACTGGATATTTTTGTGGCACCCTGTAAATATAATGCTAATTAGGCTATATTCTACTCAAAGCATTCTTTTTTGCATATAAATAACATATTTCAATTTCCTAAAATTTCGTGGAAACTAAAGTTCTTAAAATTTCATTAATAGAAATATCTCTCATAGAACGCAATGCTTTGGAAAACTTTTGAGTGTCCCTGTGTATAACCCAATGGTGGCATTGCTTCCATTTTATGCAGGAAACATCCAATAGTGAACTTGAATAACATATTTCAATTTCATTAAGATATGCCTACACTAAAGTTATTAAAATTTGGTTTATAGAAATACCTCTCATAGAACACAATGCTTTGAAATACTTTCGGGTGTCCCTGTACACAAATCAGTAGAGGTACAAACTCCATTTTCAATAGGGAACGTCGGATAGTGAACTTGAATAACATATTTCAATTTCATTAAGATATGTCCAGAGTAAAGGTATGAAAATATGGTTTATAGAAATACCTCTCATAGAACACAATGCTTTGAAATACTTTCGGGTGTCCCTGTACACAAACCAGTAGATTTATAAACTCCATTTTAAATAGGGACCGTCCGACAGTGAACTTGAATAACATATGTCAGTTTCAAGAAATTCCATAAATATTTACGGGAGTTAGAGCGCGGACAGACAGACAGACGGACAGACAGACAGACAGACAGACAAACCGAAGTCATAAACACTTTTCAACCTTGTTGGAAAGTGTTAAAAACAAGTTGACCACGTCATTGCTTTCAAATTTTTATTTATATTTAAAATGTCCATTTGAATGTACCGAATATGTTTCTTTTCTCTTGATTTTATCGTCCGTAAAGTAATGAGCACAGCTTTAGTTGACGACCCCGTTGGTGATTTTATTATTATTATTTAATATTAACAATGAATGAAAAGGGTCATCGCAGTTTAAGTAAAGAATTATGCGAAAAGAGCTACTTCCATGCCGAATTTTAAATTTCTCCGGAAAGATCCATTACTAAAGCTGTTCTGTAACGCGAATGCTTATTGAGTTCATTTTAAATTGCCGTATTTCTAATCAACATCTAATGAAACTCAAATAATTGAATGTCATGTACATTTAGTTAAAGACTGTATCACGGTATTTGGCCACGGTTTTAAATTGCTGAAAATAGTTGCCAATCGAAATATATTTATTTCAATTTTTAATTTTTCAATTAAGAAAATAATTTAAATAGAGTGACCAGCTAATTCTGTGAGTCGGATTGCATTGACTAGCGAAACGTATTTATTTTCTAAAAGTTTCTGTTGATTAACTAAATAAATGAATTATTTGAGATTGAGAAAAATTCTTGAAAATAAATATAGGCATTTTGCTTAGTTTCACTTTTATTTTTATGTAAATGAAAATTTGTTTAGGAAGGTACTCACAAAAAAAAAAAAAAAAAAAAAAAAAAAAAAAAAAGTTTACACATCTTTTCTGTACAGTATGAAATATATTTCTTTGCCTTCTTAGAAATAAGTTATTGTTATGGCTTAAATCAATCCTATGTTGCTATGAACTGCTCTAATGTATGCGAAAGGGCAAATGGAAGGATGTATTAAAGGCAAGCGAGATTTTAAGGACTTCTTTTACATGAAAATATTTTTTGTCCATTTTTCCCGAGCATCAGTATTTTCAGACAGAAAGCATCATTATTTGGCTCTTTTTTTTTGTAATAGATGCACGCAATTCTGAAATAAAACTAACATCAACGCGGACTGGATCGACATTCAAGTATTTCACAAACAATTTTCAGTTAATGTTCTAGCAAAGAAAGAAACGGGTTTATGTTGTTTTACTCACCTTTAATTGAAACATTTTTAAATATTCGTTAAAACTATGTAAAACAAAATCTTAAAATGTTGAAAATCTTATTTAAAAAAATCTTATTGATGAAAATTTATGGTTAGAAAGGGGGAAAAAAATATATTTTGCGGTTGTTTGCATGACATCGTTTTTTGAAGTATCCACTGTCCGTTGAAAATTGTATAGATATAATATAAAGCCATCCCATATACTTTTGTATTTTTATGTCTGAGTTTTTTTAAAATACATTAATATATTTGTAGTACTGTCAATTAAATCCTGGCACTGTTATTAAAATATGAATCTCCAATTTGTTTTAATAGCTTAATAAAATAAAAGCAATTTTTTCTTAAATACAGATAAAACATTATAACAGCCAATTACCGACTTTTGAAAAACCAGATATTTTCATCAGTATTAAAAGTGCTCCTTATTAAAATCGGAAGTTTATGTGCCTTAACTGCTGGTTTTTAAGTTTTTAATTTGACGATAAAATTAAAGTTTTAAGCCATTTTCGAAGACAACGTTTTTATAAATTTGATTGAACACATTTGACAGGTTTTTTGTTTGTTTGTTTGTTTGATATGTCATTATAGGCTGTAGTAAAGCAATGTGAGCAATACCCATCCAGTGTCCATGAGGTATTGCTCGCACAAAAAATAGACGGGAGGTATTAGGTTCGAACTCGAGTCAGTCTCATCAACTGAAGGTCTCTCATATCCTATTTTAAAACAGAGGAACAAACATTGATGTATGGTACGTGCTCTTAAAATAATAGCAAGTATACCTAAGGTGAATTTTACAGCATATTTTTGTCGATGATTTTACTTTTGCTACAGCCAAAAATTGATTTTTCCGAATTTGTAACAAATAAATAAATAAATAAAATAAAAACTAAAATAAATTTATTTTATATTTATAGATAGATAGATATCTGAAATATTTTACTTATAGTAACGAGTTTAAATGACAGAAAGGGAAGACAAATGTATTCTAATATATTTTTTTAATTTACACTCAAGTACAGATGTCACGTTTAAATGCAAAAACTTCGGAGCTAATATTGCTACAACTGAGTTAAACTAACAGCTTGCAGGGGACCATGAGACGAAGATAAAGACATTAAGCATATAAGAACATTCGGTTGATGTCGATAGCACAAGTATACGGCAAAACGAGTAGAAAGGTGGTTTGACCTGCATGGCCAGTTGAGGCGGGTTTTACAATTGCTGAAGTTAAAAATCATTCTTAACACACACACACACAAAAAAAAAAAAAAAAAAAAAAAAAAAAAAAAAAAACTAACTAAAGAATCTGCCTCAACGTCTCATTTGAGTTACTCATTACTGAAAAAACAATTTTTATTTATTCCACGTTAATTGAAATAATTATTAACATATACATATATGCACAGAAACACACACTTACATATCATTAATTCATGGCATAAGCACATAAATTTCAGTGGGGAGAGGGAATTGACGTTGTCCTCAACCGTTGTTTTGTACTATTTTCTTTCTCTCTTTTTTACCATTACTCTGTCACTGATGCATTCGGTGTTTATTCTATTCCGATGAACATTTTCTTCTTTTTTATGAATAACAACTTAGTTTAATTTTTAACCATTAATATAATTAATATTCTTAATTAACATATTAATATTCTTAAAGCTAAAACTTATAACACACTCATATATCCTATAACTATTTTTTACAAACACTGCCGTTTAAGTTCTGTTTATAATTAAGATACGAAACTATCGGACATTTTATATTCAATCACAGTCGTTGCCAAAGAATTGCATAAAAAGTTACAAAGAAACGTTAAAAAGGAGGAGAAAACTTTTGAATTTTATGTGATATTTTTATCAATGTTTCATAAACAGGAAATGCAATAGCTTGACAGTTTCATAAAATTTTATTTTTTGAACTTATTCTAAGTAATCTGGTGTGTCACTCACCCGACTTTCTCTTACCCTGAAATTTAATACTATAAATATTGGATGGAGATTAAGAGGTAAGATAACGAGAACTGATATGTAAACCTATGTTAAAACAATTCAAATTAGGCTTCGGAAGAGTTTATATGATAATTAGTTCTGTGTGAGCCCCCTCTCTCAATCCCAGTTTCATTACTGCACCTATATTTATATAGAATTTAAATCTTTTATTAAAATTAAAAGATTAAAATTATTCAGTCAACTTTCACACGCAACATTCCTTGAAACTTATCAGTCTTAACCAAATTTTTCCAGCAACAAACTTATATTAACTTGAAAATTATATTTTTGGATCGCCTGAAATTATTCGTTTTTAAGTTACTCTATTAGACACAGACAAAAAGATCAAATGTTAAAAATTTGACTTCGGTAATCAGGAAGCCTCAAAACATGCAAATAATCAAAAGACAAGCGATGAATATTTAGCTTTGAAACATATATCATTTACCACATGATGAATCTATGAGGAATTCATTTCAATTCCTGAGCAGCTTTCCAGGACATGATAAAATATTATAGTAAAGCACTTCCACTAACAACGAATGTTATCGCTTAAATATTGGCAGCCCTGTATATCTTTTTAAGATTATGTACAGACCACATGGAGCACCTAAATATAATCCTATAGTAATAACACACATCACAACCTGAAATATACTTCCATCAATTTTCAGCTATTGTCGCACTATAATCTAGTTATTTTGTGTAGCCCTGTAAATAAACAGTGAAAGATTTCCGAACCATATTCTGCATGATACATGCTTTTACGCATATAAAAAATATGCATTCATTTCATTTGTTTTAGTGATAGATGTTAATAGATGTTAAACTCTATTTACCTGCAATTTCGCCCATAGACGTAATGTATTTGAATTCTCTTGGGAGTCCCTGTACACGAGCCATTTGCTTCCTTTCAACGAAAACTTAGTGTAACATCCCTATATCATACACATTTAGAATACTCGCTTTGGACTTACTGTTATCATTTGTTCTTGAGATATGCTGATAACAGACACACATATACGCAGACAGACATATACGCAGACAGACACACAGACCAACCACTAAAAACACGATTTACGTATTCATGGGACCTCGAAACGTGTAAATATAATAAACACTCGCTTTCGAAAATTTGACTCCAAAACAATACCTTCTCTACCTTATGGGTAAAAGTAAAAAGGAATAAAGCCTACCAGACGAAAGTATTGTTTATTGTAAGTAAATGTCACTTTTCTATATTTTTGTACCGCATAAAGTCTCCTAGCCGAGTTGTTCAGAACACATCGAATATTTATGCATAAAGGTGCATTGAGAGTTTCTCTAGAGTGTTTGTTGCTAGAAAAAAAAATTCTGTGAGTTAAATGCACAAAAATATGCAGAGATTGTGATAAGAGCTTTGCATAAACAATATTTAACTAATATATTCGAACCGTGTTCGAACTAATATATTGGAACATAAGTTTTATTATAAATTAAAAAATACACATTTTTGTAACTTGAACTAGAACAAAGAATCCTGCAGTATGCATTGATTATTAACACTTTCCAAATGTACGTACTCGTCGTATCCTATAACTTTCAATATTTTTTTTTCTACGTTATCACACAGCGGGCAGACAGATGGACAGAAAGATAGACAGGTAGACTCATTGATTTCATAATCACACTTTAACATTGTTTGAAAAACCTTAATACAAACGACAGTTTTGAAAAACCTTAATACAAACGATGCAACTTCCAGTTGCAAACCTTAATGTATCTGAACATTTTAGTGTAACCCTATTAATCTGAAGATTAAGCCTATCCTATTGTATACAAAACATAATTTTATTATATTAACACTATATGTCTTATTATTTCATTTTTGCAGTTATTAAGATGTGACTTATAAGAATGTCGCTCTTAAAACTGAGTGCATTGGCATTTTCTTGGGTATCTCTGTACACAGCTTGTTAATGAAACTTTCATAATGAATTATTAATAACACGCATCATTAAAAAAAAAAAAAAAAAAAAAAAAAAATCTGAAAATATTTTTGGACACTGGAGGCGAGCTGATTAATAGTCAGAGAGGCAGATAAACTAATTCAAATCATGTTCACTCTTAAAAATCATTAGAAAGTGCTGTAAAAGTTTAGTGTAAACAAAAATGCATTACCAGCCTATTTCCAATGATACTCTTTAATGTAACTGAATATTTTTAGGAAGCTCTGTAAATCACATTGCTATTCATACAATATTCTTCTATAAAAAACATCCTTTTGTGACTATAAATAACATATTTCAATTTCATTAAGATTTATGGAAAGTAAACTTATTAAAATAGGGTTTATAAAGGTACTTCTCATCGAACGCAATGCTTTGGGGTAGTTTCGGGTCTCCCTGTACGCAAACATGTGGTGATATTGACTCCATTTTAAACTGGAAGTATTCGACAGTGCATTTGAATAAAATATTTCAATTTCATTAAGCTTTGTGCAAAGTAAAGTTATTAAAATAAGGTTTATAGAAAAACCACTCATAGAACGCAAAGCTTTGGAAAATTTCCGGTGTCTTTGTATACAAAGCAGTAGTGGTATTTATTTTACGTCTTTTTTTTAATAGGGAACATTCGATGGTGAACTTGAATAACATATTTCAATTTCAAGGAACTCCATGAATATTCACGGGAATTACAGCGTGGACAGAGAAACAGACAGACAGACGGACAGACAGACAAACCAAAGTAATTAAGACTTTTCAACTTTGTTGGAAAGTGTTAAAAAAGGGATTTATAAAGATGTACTAAAAAATGTTACACAGTATATTTATATACATTTTTAATATATTTTTATATAACTTTTAGGTAGATTCCTTATAGGAGATCTACCTATTGCAATGGTTCTCATGACACGACTTCTGGAAAATTTCTTCATATCTTCGCCGATCATGAGCCCTAGAACCCAAAACCACCCTCCGTTCAAAAGTTTATACATATATAGGTATATATATATATATGTATAACGCTTTTTCCTATGTTAAGTTGTGAACACGAAAACTGGAGTAATTTTCATTTAAATTTAACCAGCTGGGGATATGTTGTCAGGACAGTAAAAATCTTGGTCGAGTTCGTAGATGGGGTATCCAGATCAAAGGAGGTAAAAATTTTCATTTTCCAATAATTTCTTTAATATTGAAAATAGAAAAATACTTCCAATAAGGCGAATTACCGCCTTACCCTAAAGAACAATTTTTGTATTTAAACTTTTTCGATAACTTCAATTGCTTAAATTTACAAGTTAAAAAGTGATTTTTCGTCAGTTGTAATGAAGCCGACTTTTTCTTTAGCTTTAATTGCTTAAATTTATAATCTGATGCTTACGTCACGTGCAAACAACAATAATCTGGTGTGTCACTCACACTACTTTCTCTTACCCTGAAATTTAATACTATAAATACGGGTTGGATATTAAGAGGTAAGATAACAAGTACTGTTATGTAAACCTATGTTAAATAACTCAAATTAGGCTTAGGAAGAGTTTTATATGATAATTAGTTCTGTGTGAGGGGGCTACCACCCCCCTCAACCCCCCGTTTCATTAATGTACAAAAACAAGCGATGAATATTTAGCTTAAAACGTACATTATTTACCCTCTATTACATATCTCTATGAGGAATTTATTTCAATTCTCGAACAGCTTTCCTGGAAATGGTAAAATATTATAAGTAAAGCACATTCACTAACAACAAATAAGTAGTGTGTTGTGGCCACCACACGACTTTCTTCTATATTTTCCTATACACATTCACTCAGTAAAAATAACTTATTAAAATTATTATCTAAAAAACTTATCTTCCATGATAATGCACACGGTTTCCATATTAGAGAAGTACTATAACAGCAAAAAAAAAAAAAAAAATATATATATATATATATAAAGTTGAATTTATTCACAATATTACATTTAAATTTTTTTTAACTGAAAAAAATTGATAACTTTATTTTAAATTATCGCAGATCGATGGTTCAACCATTCGTTTAAAAGGTATTGGAGAGCTCTTTTGAAAGATACCCATCCTGAAAATGTACTCCCCTCAAGGGAGGGAGGCGAGGCTCCTACATACACAATTTTTTCCCCAGTTGACTAACTCTATTACACAAAATATATATTCGTTTTATTTTGCTTAGTGCAGTCTATAGATGTTAAACTCTACTTACCTGTAATTTCCCCCATAGACGTAATCTACTTGAATACTTTTGAGTGTCCCTGTACACGAACCATTTGCTTCATCTCAACGAAAAGCTTTGTTTAGCATCCCTATATCATACACATTTAGAATACCGAGTTTGGAATTCCTGCTACTATTTGTTCTTGAGATATGCTGATAACAGACACACATACCATTCGCTAAAAACATGATTTTCGTATTCAAGGGACCTCAGAACATGTAAATATAACAAAAACTCACGTTCTGAAATTTGACCCTAAAACAATACTTTCTCGACCCTATGGGTAAGAGAAAGCAATAAAAATATAGCTGAAAATATAAAAACCATAGTAACAGCTTTAATTAATCATTTAAAAATATAAAATTAAAATAATACGTTAGTCTTGGTGAAAATATCGTTTGTGGTGAATAGTTTAGAACGCCGGTTTACGCAAGAATTTAAATTTACCATTGAAATTGAGAGTAATACGTTACAGCTTCCTTTGACTTTTTATCTTGTGGAAACAAGGTATTGGTCTGTAAAGAGATATGAGGTTTTTGCGTGGGAATAAAATATAATGACACCAAAGCTGCCATTTTTTATCGCCAAGTTAAAAATTTCGTCATTAAGTATCACATTTTGCCGTTAAAACACAAATTCCATTGCTAAGTTGCAGGTTTTGTACCCAAATTGTTTATGTCTATGGCTTCTATTTGTCGAATGATTATGAGCTTGGATTTTAAAAAATTGAATCATTTTCTGACCAATAAATTTAGCCTAAAATTTTAAGTGGAATGAATAGTAGTAGTTGATAATTAAATTTCTTGAAAACAGTTAGAATAGCGACGTAAATAATGCAATGTGTGGGAAGAAAGCCATTGGCTAAGTATTAATCCATATGTAATATTTCTTTACTTTTGTAACATTAACGTAAAGGAATCTACCTTTGCCTTTAAGCTTGCCGAAAAGGGATTTTTTTTTTTTAATAATATCCATAGAACGTCTTATATAATTTATGATTGCTTTCAGATATGCAATTAAGTAGCAGTTAAAAAAGTATTAAAAGTTGATAGATTGTTATTATATGATTACAACGTATTACGTTTAAGAAAAAAAAAATCGGAAGTTTAAATTAATTTTTACTTAATGTAACCCTTTTTTCAGGCGCATTAAGTAAGCTTAATTTATACAGTTAAGCTTCATATAATCGGTAATCTGTAAAAATAATGAAAACAAGAAACTCCTAAAATAACTATTTTGTGTAAAACTGTTTTAACTTCCTGCATTATTTTGAAATATTTACAATTTACAAACATTACTATTCATTACTCATACAGCACGATTTATGTTGCAAAAAGCTTACAATCTTTCAAAAACGTAACACATTATTATATGCTCTCTGATACCTTTCTGAAACATTCACCCTTTTTTATTTTTTATCTGTTAAGTGATTGCAACGTTTCTGTTACGTATCTGATATTTTTTTACGATCGCGGACATTTCTACATTTTTGAAACTAATCGGAAAGCAATCTGAAAGTTTTTAATCGTTTCGGAATTGTTTATAATGTTTCAATGTTATATGATTATTACGTTTCTGGAACATTTTGCGCTGTTAGGGTACGTTTCTTGCCTATAAGTTTAATATTTGTACAATAATGAAGTGTTTATATATATATCTATATATTAATAGGCAAGCATAAAATTTGTTGTCCCTTTTTAACATATTAATTATGGGAGTAGAGGGTTGAAAATGGTATCATTCGAAAGGTGTGGTTAGCCGGAAGGTGCGAATACAAATATTATTTTCTTACGATGTCAAAAAGGTATTTAAAAATACATTTATTTTTTATGCATTTTCCCCCATTTTTCCCTTTTATACACGTATTCCTTCACATTAAAAAATACCTAAAAGTAGAAAGTTGTTAAATCTGGCAATTTCATAAAGCTCAAATAAAACCACAGACACAGTAATTTGTATAATGTAGCATCACTATACTCAAGCGAAGTGATGACGTCACTGTCTGTCCATGGAGCCATGTAAAAGATTTTCTATGTTAATTGTCCATTGAATTTTTTGTAAAAAATTATTAAAAAATAACGGAAATTATCTGCCGATTTTAATTCCGATATTTGGGTATAGTTACATATAAGTTACTGTCTACATGTGTTTGATTGAGTTATGTTTTCTGTAAAATTGATAAAATTTTAATTTAAAATCACAAAACTCCAGAAAAAAATGGCAAACTTCCAGTTTCGAATGTAAACATAAACATTTCATTTCAAAGGGTGATATTTAAACAGTAAATATTGAACTAACTAGCTGGCTTCGCCCGCTAGCGGGTCAGTATTTTCAAATGAATCACTAAAATTAATGAATCACTAACAGTAACTTTTAGTGTTAAGAAAAGAAATTTAAAAAAAAAATAATTTGTGATTGGGTAAAAAGTCGGCCCGGGTCCCCACTGCCTTCGGCAGCGTAGTCCCGTGCGCGCTGCGCGCGCACAGCTTAAAGGGTACATGCGCTGCGCGCGCGTATTCCTTCCTCACCCTTCGTGGTTATATAAAAAAAAAATCGGATCGGGTAAAAACTCCCATCGGGTCCCCACTGGCTCCGGCAGCGCAGACCCGTGCGCGCTGCGCACGCACGTGTGGAGGTATACGTGCGCTGCGCGCACATATTGCTTCTCAAGTCAAAATTTTATTCTTAAGACAATTTAAAAAATCATTTCTCATCGGGTAAAAATTCGGACCGGGTCCCCACTGCCTTCCGCAGTGCAGTCCTGTGCGCGCTGCGCGCGCACAACTTAAGGAATGCACGCGCTGCGCGCGCACGTGTGCAGGTATATGTGCGCTGCGCGCACATATTCCTTCTCCAGTCAAAATTTTATTCTTAAGAAAATTTAAGAAATCATTTCTCATCTGGTACAAATTCGGACCGGGTCCCCACTGCCTTCGGCAGCGCAGTCCCGTGCGTTCTGCGCGCGCACAAGTTAGGGGATATGCGCGCGGTGCACGCCTATTTCTTCCCCCACCCTTTCATGCCCTCTTAATTAACCTACGTATACCAATTTGTAACGATCTAACTCAATTGGCTGAGATGCAAAAGAAAACGTATTCAGGACACCTCAAAACGTGTAAATCTGGTGAAAACTTTCAATAATATAAAAGTACTTTAAAAAATCTTTCGAATGATGTACTAAAAATAATTTAATCATAATTAGAAATTGATATATTGAAATTTGAAAATATTACAGCGCCATAAAAGAAAATTGATTCAGGAGACGTCAAAACGTATAAATCTGGTGAAAATTTTCGATAATTTGAAAGAACTTTAAAATATCTTTCGAATGATGTTTTAAAAATAATTTAATCATAATTAGAAATTGAAATATTGAAATTTGAAAATATTACAGTGCCACCTGGCGGTACAATTTTCTGTATTCCACTGTTCGACTCCAATTCAAAAAAGCTTTCTAATGATGTATTACTTATGAAATTATTTTAATTAGTAGCTGAGATACAAAGAAAACTAATTCAGGACACCTCAAAACGTGTAAATCTGGTGAAAACTTTCGATAATATAAAAGAACTTTAAAATATCTTTCGAATGATGATTTTTAAAAAATAATTTAATCATAATTAGAAATTGTAATATTGAAATTTGAAAATATTACAACGCCATAAAAGAAAACTGATTCAGGAGACCTCAAAACGTGTAATTCTGGTGAAAACTTTGAATTATGTAAAAGAACTTTAAAATATCTTTCGTATGATGTATAAAAAATAAATCAATCGTAATTAGAAATTGAAATACGTGTATTAGAATATTGCAAAAATGTCCGGCGTGTAAAGATAAAATTTAATTTGCAATTAAAATGTAAATCTTTTGTTTATTGACGAAAATCGATGAAATTTGAAATGCAAGTTTGTTTTGTGGTGTAAATATTATATACTAAATAAAATATGTAAAATTTGAAAAATTGAAGAAAATAGAAATTTGCAATTTTTAATCGCAGTACGAAACAGGTGATCTCATTGAATACCAGATGTGTTTCCGTTGAAGACTGCTGTAGACGAAAAGTCTGCAAAGCTAAGATTCTTGTGATTTGTTGCCAATATTTTTTTATAGTTTAGTTAATTTTAAAAAATCTAATTGTCCGATCGATAAGCCGTTTAAACCATTGGTTTAAGAAAAAAAAAGCCCTTTCCAATGGTATCTTGTTTGTAACAATACGATTGATATTTCTAATTTATTTTCCACCTTTTCCGTAAAAATGTCGCTTTATAAGCATTTAATCGTGAATTCTGGGTCATTTTTCGTTAGACAATGGTCAACGTTTTAATTAATATCTCAGCTAATTAGGGTCGCATCGTTTAGCAAATTAGATTACCCTGATCTGCGATAAATTCTCTGTCCGACGGTACCTGTTCGAAGTCCGTGCGACCTTTAGCGGCGGAGCCTTAGCTGCGTCAAGCCGTTTCTCACAGACAGACAGACAGACAGACAGAGACAGACAGACAGACACACACACACACGCGTACAGATTTTAATAATATAAGAGATATACTAAATAAAAGGAAAATGGATTTGTTACTAAATGCTGTATGTATAAGTAGACGATGCGGAAAAATTCAGATTTCCGTTTTTTGCTGAATTTACATGTTTTGAGCTTTCTTTACGTTTCAATTAACTGAAATTGGCTACTTATTTTTTAAAAAAGTGTCTTTATTGCTAGCTTTTGTGGGTAGAAGAAGCAAGTAGAAGATACATAAAAACTTTTGATTTGCGGTTTTCGATAAATTTACACGTTTTGAGATTTCCTTGCATTTTAATTAAGTGAAATTGACTACTTATTTTTATTTTTTAAAAAGTGGATTTATTATTCTTTCCTCTGCATATATAAGTAGAAAATATAAGATTCAGAAATGTTTTAGATTTTTGGTTTTCGATAAAGTTACACGTTTTGAAATTTCCCGAACTCAATTCGACCATTTTTGAAAAATATCTTTTTTTTTTTTTTTGTTCAAAGACTGTACTTTATGAACCAATCGAATTAATTTAACAGAATTTGATACTTGGTTGGACCTTTGTCTGACATGGTACCTATTAGCTTCTGGGCTGTATCACACAACAAGGGGCGTTTTCACGTTGCGATTTTCTCTCATTTCAGGAAAGGCTAACATCTACAGAGAGAAATAGTTATATTAAGTAAAACTCTGCTGATTCAGTTAGAGTGAATATTGGCAAACAATTGGCGCAGCTGTGTTCCAATTGCATTCCGTTTAGGACAAGGCAATAACTTTGCTATGCCTCGCTTTGCAAAAAAAAAAAAAAAAAAAAAAAAATGGTCGAGTTTCGACCACTGGGCGATACTAGTATATATAATTGACTTAAAAAACAAGATTAAAAGTTTTCCAATCATTTTGAGATTTTATTATATTACAATAGTTTCAACGTTAGGAAATATTAAAATATATGCAATTAGAAATAAGTAACTTTTAAAACACGTAATTTTTGTTGTCCGTGCAAGGAACTTCCTATTCTTTTTAAAATAATAGATTATTTGTTGTAATTTAACATATATTTCGTAAAAGGGGATAATGTCCTTTGACATTCCTGTCTTAAATTCTCCGTAGTATTTCTATTTATCGTTACCTATTTAGGTAAGAATAAAGTGATGCGACACTCTTTTCCTGTGCAATAAAAGGCCTCACTTTCTGAAAGATAATTTGAAAAAGCTAAGAACGTTCGCAAGTCTCCCGTATTGTTTACCCTGAGCAAATTCAAGACTCCCTATTATTCTGTGCCACATAAATTCTCTCTGTGCCATGTTGTTCGGAGTGCCTTCATTATTTATACAAAAGAGCGTACTGAGGATTTCTGCAGAACAGTTCTGGCTGTTAAAATGAGAGAAACGGGATTCTTCATAAATATCTCTGATGTGAAATGGGGGAGACTATTGTTATTTTTATAAAACGAGTTTTATTTAAGTGGCAGTTGTGTAACAATGGATAGGACGGGAATATTGCTTCTGATGGAACCTATTTGAGATCACGAATAAAAAAAAATTTAAGCAAAACATAATCCAAAATTTAAATCTACATTCTAGCGACATTAGTATTTTCCCACGGTGGTTAGTTTTTCTTTCTTTACAAATTGGTGAGAATGTTTCATAATAAATGACATATAATGTCACTCCGTATGTGTTTGCGCGCGAGCGTACATTTGCACGTGCATGGTTGTATGCATGTGTGTGCGTGCAGCTTTAACCGTACGAGCATTAGAGGTGAGTTCGGGCTCTGTTTTGGCAATCCGAGCCCGCCCGGGCCCGAAACATTTTTGAACTGAGCTCGCCCGAGCCCGAAAAACTTTGTGTGATCAGAGCCCGAGCCCGCCCGAGCCCGATATTGAAAGTGATACGCTATGCAACGCATACACAATAGTAAAAAAATTAAATACCGTTTTCATTTTGAAATTAATTTTCTTTTTATCAATCCTCAATTTAAATAACTATAAATGTTATTATAACAATTTATAATGTCTGTGTCTCTGTATACATGTATATATTTATATAATATATATTTATAGGGCAGCCCATTGTTTATAACGCGCCTATCGGGGGACAAAAAATTTATCCGAATGAGTGATATAATGAGGCCCAGTATAACGAAGGAGGAAGGATTACTGTATAAAAGTATGACATAATATGCATCCCGTTGAAAAAAAAGTTCTATTTAGAAAAAGGAAAGTCAAAGCTTATTTTGCAAGATTATTTTGTGATTTATAACCTATCATGACTATTATGGCATTACTAAAGGTGCTCTCAAAATGAATAATTTTTTTTTTTTTACATTTTCCAGTTAGTGAAGAGTAAAATAAAAGGAACTTTTAGCTTGAATCAGAGCCCGCCCGGAGCCCGAAGACTTGCGTAAGATTTGAGCCCGATCGGGCCCGGGCTCGGGCTCTGGCTTACGGGCTCGGGCTGAGCCCGTCTCATCTCTAACGAGCATGCATGCATGTTTGTTTGTGTGCGACCGTAATTATATCCAGTGACGGGGGAAGCATTTTCATCCTGTAAATGACGCTTTGTCCGATGTCATTTCTTACATTGCAACTGTTTGAAAAAAGTTATTAAATTAAACTATACAATTTATAAGTTTAAAAATACTATCTAAAATATTTACAATATTATCATTTTCAAGGTTTCAATGTTCAGAAATATTTGAGTGTTCTTACCAGTAATAAAGTTAAAAATAATACAGAACAGAATTTTGTAAAATATTTTCAAAAGGTGTCCCCCCCCTCCACCCCGAATATAATAATTCAAATTGATACGTGTAAAAAAAGTGATTGTAAATAAATAAGCAGGTTTCTGTTGACTAATGCACTTTATTTAACAAAAATTCTTCAAACTATCTAACAAAACTGTTTCTTGTACCACAAAAATCAAACTTTGTTATGTCATATAGGTTTTTCAGAAATAGTATTCAACGTTTTATGACTCTCTATCTCTCGAGGATAACTATAAACTGGCCAACTCAGAAGTCTGAGCAAACTGATTTCAGGGTGGGACTTTCCATTTATAGTATTATTGGTTTGAAAATCCATATATCATTATGGAAAATCCTGATAACTCCATTCCTAATTTAGCTAGTGCTTCCAGATTTTGACAACTCTAGACTACCATTTTTCGCCAAAGTTAATCATCAAGACTACAAGTTCGTTGCTATGTGAAGGTCACGTCTATTATTTTTCTTACGCCTCCACAGTTATTTTTCCTGCAAAAACAGCTCTAATAAATTTAAAACGTTTAAGCTTTATAGCAAAACATTTTACAGACAATATTACAGAAAAATGTTAAATAAATAAATAGTATCCTTTTATTTATTTCTTTTATAACTTCTTTTGCAATAATGAGATTATTTATTTAGAAAAATATAAAAATAGCTTCCTAAAGCAAAAAGAATATCTGCTTTACAAGAATTAATAGAAAAAAAAAAACATAGCTGTGAGAGTTTAATTTTATCTAAGCAAATTCTTCTCTCACACACATGAATTTTCCCCGCAAAGTTATTTACCTTCATTGTTCACGCGAGACGTTTCACACAGATAGTTTTCTCTTAAGTTATTGTTACAGATAAAATGGAAAGATGTATCAGTCATAATTATTTTTATCCTATCTGCGGAAAGCATGGCGAATTTTCTAACAGTCAGTCCGCTTAAGGGATAATAATTAACTGACATGAAAGCTTTAATTCTCGCATGAGAATATATTTTGGATAACGAAATGAAATCTTTTGTGAAGCAAATTACATATTTACATTTTTCAAACTATAAAGATATTTATACTTGAATTTCTGTATTTTCCTACCCGTCATTACCTAATCTATATGAATAATAACAAAAAAAAAAAAAAAAAAACTAGAGATGAATCAAAATTTAACAAAATCAATTGAGGTAGTGAATCAACGAATGCTTTGCCAGCTTCGCTGGTCACTATATTTAAAGGGGACTAATGTGCAAGTTGTACCTGACGGGACTAAAGTGAAAGTTGTACCTCAAGGGACTCATGTGAAAGTTCTATCTCAAGGGACTCATGTGAAAGTTGTACCTCACGGGACTCATGTGCAAGTTGCACCGAACGAACAAACTATTTCTTTCAACGAAAATGCCTACTAACTCTGGACGATAGGTCTAATATAGCGTATCCTATTATATATCGTATTGATCGTAATATAACTCAATACTTATTTCGTTTCCTTCTTCGACTCGTTTTAATACGCATTTTTTATATGCATGAGCAGCCCCCGAAAAACAAAAACATTAAATCATTGAATTCATTTTTTTTACTTATTTTTATTTCATATTATTTCACGCGCACTTTTTATTTCCTAATTTTAAATTATTAAAAAAAACTTTTTCGATATCGCTTGTAACGATACTGATTATTATTAATTTTCTTTTCTTTTTCTTTCAATAATAATAATAATAATAATAATAGATTTTGATGAAATTCTGGCAAAAGCAGAATTTAGTTTAGGACGGAAGACTATTAGTTTTTTTTTCTTTTTTCAAATTATAACATCGCTTTCAAATTATTCAATTATATTTTCGATAAATTTTAGATTTCGACAAATGTCCAGCTATCGAAATCGACAACGCAAAAAATCCCAGATTGAGACTCAGTCCTTAAAAGTTACAAAAAATCTGTAAGAACAAGAAATGAATAACTATACGTGCCAGTAAATATTGCAAATATAATTTTAGTGCAACTGAAATCTAAAAAGTTTGTTAGTAAAGTGTTACTATTTGTTATTGTGTAAAGTGAATAAAAGAGAAAGTCGGTGATTCATGTCGTTATTGTGGGATCTGAATTTATGAAAATGTCTCTACTAATGTATTCAAAATCAGTTCTATGAAACGTTTATAAGAAGCGATAAAGCGACAAGAGATTTATTCTCTAAATTTTTGTTGTCAGTCAAAGCATCACCGTTAATTGATTTAAAACGGAATATTGGGTTAAACCTCTTATCGATTTACTTTTTTTAAAAAAAGCAATTAAATTTCACTCATTCTATGGACTAGAGTCAAACCCAACAGATGAATATTAAATCAACCCGACCCGAACCCGACAAAAAAAATTTAATCTACCCAAAAACCGACCCGAACCCACAATAAAAAATTTTGACGACCCGAACCCGATATCTTGATACCCGAACCCGACTTCTTTTTACCCGAACTCGACCCGAAACCCGAATCTAAATAAAAATCAATAATTTATCTAAATATCATTGAAAACATATTTAAGTTCATAAATAAAGTAAATTTTCGCTGTCACACAGTTGGTATATCATCTTAAAAGAATTAAAAATGCTATTACTAATACACTATAAGTTAAAAATTTAAAAGTATAAAAATATAGATTAATAATAATTTTTAAATATTTATGTGTAAAGCGTATTTCATATGTACGACATTGAGTTTCAAGTTTAGTGTTTTTGTAGTTTATTGTTTAATGTTTATCAAACACACATAAATATAAAAATAATACTGTGCTGCAGACGCCTACTAAACGTCCGTTCTGATCTAAATCTACATACATTTCAACAATTTCTTAAAATCATCTCCAAAGAAAAAGTATCAATTTATTAGTAGTTTAAGTTCAGAGTCTATTTCAAAGGATGTGAGTAATGAAAATAAATGAATCACACATTTGATTATTCTCGGAGAGCTTTTCACAGCTTCTGTTCTAACTAATCCTAGTATTTGATGTTTTCTGTTAATTGTTTGAGTAGAAAATGGATGTTTATTATTCTATAATAGTTTGGGTAAGCGTCTATTCATTATGGGTATATATAGCAAAGAAATTTCAGCTTAATAAGGTAATTTTTTTTTCTGAAGTCGACCCGACTCGTTGAAAACTGAACCCGGCCCGCAAGAAGAAAAAATGTAGTCGACCCGACCCGATACAGGACTCTACTATGGATAGTATCGGTCTGAATTTTCCCCTTATTGGCTGGTTTTTGTTTTTTATATAAGTGCCGTTCTATAATATTTTGTTAATAATAAAAGCTAGCGCATGCGCAGTTAATCCTTCTCTAGTACAAATACTTCTATTTCCTCCGATATTTAATAGATTTCTAGTCTGATTCCAGTAGGTTGTCTTTACTGCATAGCGTATTAAGCTCTTGTAGACTTTCAATGTGTTTGAAGACTCTCCGAGTTAGGAATAAAAAACGTACAAAATAATTTCGTTTGTATTACAGAAAATATTTTCTTGAATATTCTCACACAAATGAATACTTAAAAGAAGCATCGTAATCGTACGCTGCAGCAAGGCCGATTTTCAGGTATTCCTTTTTACAGGATAATATGAAATATTATTATTATTATTATTATTTTAATTTACTACTGATTCTCTTTCTGTTTCTTGAGAAAACCAACACTTAAATTTAGGATGTCTGAGACGTCTTTTCCATCCATGAAATTTCAGGAGAATTTGTTTTCTCGATGTTAACAGCAAACCTATCAAACCGAAAAATTTTCATCCTGTCTTGGAAAAGCAGTGTGTACTCGATCATTCTGACAGAATCGAATTAAAAGCTGCAAAAATGTTTTCAAAAATAAATAAATTTTTCGGAATTTAAACACTTTTTAAGAATAAACAATTGAAAAATTGCAACTTTTTTTTTTTTTTTCGATATTACGACTCATCACCAAAATTATATCATAAAAAATAAAGAAGAAAGTGGTATCTCGTTTTTTATTTTATGAAATTTTATATTGCAATAATAATAAATATTATTGCAGTAATAATAGTTACTGGTATTGCTGCAACAAATCTTACTTCTGATTTAAATCTAAATTCTATTTTATGTCTTACAGACGGTGTCGTGCCCTTAGCGACCGTGCCCTTAGCGGAACGTGCCCTTAGCGGAATGGGTAAAAGGGAAGAAGGAGGAATAGAAGAAGCCGTGCCCTTAGCGGAAATAAGAAGGTGTGCATGTGGAAGATAGAAATATGTTATTCAATTGCACAAAATAATGCTTTCTATAGAATGTAGTATGATTAGCATTATATTTACAGAGTCACGCAAAAATATTCAGTTACACTGAGGGTTATTATTGGAAATTTTCTGAATTGCATTTTTTTTTACATTAAGCGTTTATTCGACGATTTTTTAAAATGTGAATATGATTTGAATTAGTATATTTATCTATTCTACTGTCCGTTTGTCCGCCTCCAGCGCCCATAAATATTTTAAGAATTTTTTTTTATTTTTACTCTCTTCTATATTCAACAGAAGAAAGTATTGGATTCGTAAAAATTTTAGACTTCCGGTTTTCGACGGATTTACACGTTTCGAGAGGTCTAGAACACGATTTGACTATTTTTAGAAAATGTCTGTCTGTCTGTGTGTCTGTGACAAAAACTTTGTGGCAACTCTATCTCCGGGACTACTGCTCAGAATTGCATATAAATTTACATGTGGATGCACCTTGAACTAAGTTAGCGCGATCAACTTTTGATGCCAACCACTCAACAGGTGACACTGCTATACAGTGATTTCTACAATTTAAGTGGAAGTTATATATCAGGTTCGATTGCGTATAATCAATCAAAGTTTGCTATGAGAAAAGGCCACCATGAGACATTATGCTGATTCAATTTGAATGCTTGTGGACCGACAAGTGGTGCTGCTGTACAGCGATTTCTATAATTTAAGGGAAAGCTATATCTCAGGAATTACTGCACAGAGTTCCATATAAATTTATATGTTGATGCACCTTAACCTAAATGAGTATCTGTCAACTTTTGGTGTCAACCGCTCCACAGGTGGCTCTGCTATACAGTGGTTTCCACAATTGAAGGGGAGGTTATATCTCAGGCTCTATTGCGTATAATCAAACAAAACATGATGTATATGAAGGCCATTGTGAGATATTATGCTGCTTCAATTTGGGTGCTTATCGGCCAATAGGTGGCGTTGCCATACTGCAAATTTCCTCGACAATGTGAAAGCTATATCTCAACTTCTATAGCACATAACTTTACGAAACTTGATATGTGACATAACTATAATAAAAATGTATTTTTTAAGATGTCATTTATAGACAATAAAACAACTGTCTTTCTTTGGATATTTAGTGTTAGTTTTCTCTAAGATAAAAATCATTTATTTACACTTAGTGAATTTGTATAGGAAAATATAGAAGAAAGTCTTGTGGTGGCCACAACTTACTAATTTTTACTTTTATTTTATTTTATTATTTTTTTTATAATATGTGTTATTCAAATTCATTATTGAATATTCCCCACTTAAAATGGCTCTAACATAACCTATGCCACTGGTTTGTGTACACGAACATCCAAAACATACCAATGCATTGCATTTTATGGGAGACATTTTTGTAAATCACATTTAAATAATTTCATCAAAAAATCATAAATAAATTCACATTTATTGCTATTATACTAAGAAAATGTTTTCTATAAACTACAATATGCTTAATCTCCAGATTTATAGAGTTACCCAAAAATGTTACAATACATTAAGGGGTGCAAATAGGAAATTAAGAGCAACATTTCTGTTTGTGTTAAGCATTTTTAACACTTTCCAACAATGTTCCAGAGTGATTATGAATTCAGTTAGCCTATATGTCTGTCTGTCTGTCTGTCCATTGTGTGATAATATAGACAGAGAACATAAAATGTTATACGATACAATGAGTAAGTACAGTTGGAAAATACTGATAATCAATGTGTACCTCCTGATTTTTCGTTTTTGTTTTCGTTTTAAAAGGTCTAATGTTTAATTATATTTTCAAAAACATAATAAAATCATAAAATGGCAGTAATGTACGTTTTCGTATGGAATACTGGGATTCATTAAACTTTATATGGTTACAGATCACCGTTCCCTCAAATAACGTATATTCTACAGTACGCATACCTGTTTTTGCGACAGGTTACTTCTGAAGCAAAATACAGCCAGTGCTAAATGCGGATTGAAGAGTTCTTTTATTTATTTATTAATTTATTTTGAAATTTATTATACATTTCCGCTAAAGGCACGTATGCTAAAAGCACACCACTGAGGGGGATAATATTTCCGCTAAGGGCACGGGTTTATGGATTTCCGCTAAGGGCACGGTCGCTAAGGGCACGGCCCCTTACAGACCCGTTACAACATTTTTAATTCTGTTAAAAAAGTAATTCTTCTAAAATATACTTCTTAACTTTATAAAATTCTTAACTAATAAGATTTAGATGGCTCTCACCTGAAAGCTTCTAGTGCAATAGGTCCGGGTGTGGAAGGTGGCAGCTATGAAAAATAATGATATCCATTAATAAATAATCGACGAACGAAGAGCACTGGTTGCTGGGAATACAGAATTTAATCCTTGGTTAGCATACATGAAAAGAAACACAAACAAAAAAGCTATTTACACGTATTTACAAGTGGGTAATTAAACTTCTTAACATTAGTACTTAATTAATAATTCTTAATATTAGTTCTTAATAGTTTTAAAAAGTTTTTCTTTAGGACCTTAGTCTGTAAACAAAACGCTTTTCTCGTAGCTCCATTTCTATTCAAGGTCCTTCTCTGTTCTGATTCTAAAGTACATCTTTCGAATGCTTCTCATTTCAAAACGAAAGACTGGCGCAATCAAAAGAGGCGCGCGTCACTCTGTCTGGACAGTCAATTGTTCTGAAAACAGAAGAATGAACGGGGAATCCCCGAAAACTGCAATAAATTAGGAAATAGATGTAAGGTAAAGACACCAGTGTTCGTCACCCCTAAAATTTGCACCAGTGTTCGCCACCCTCGCAAAAAGACATGTTAAAATAATAACCGTTAATTAACCTCTATGAATTTGAATCCGCTCCAGCTAGATATTCTCTTTCTAGGGAATCTCGTGTGGGAGGAATCAAATTCATAGATTTAATTAACTGTTATTTTAACACGGCTTTTGTAAGGGTGACGAATACTGGTGCAAATTTAAAGGGTGACGAACACTGGTGTCTTTCCCTTATATTTCTTTCTTAAAATTTCTTCTTAAAGTATGTTTGAAAAGACAGTAATGTTCGCGAAAATGCCCCATTCCCTCCCCCCCCCCCCTCCTCAGCAAATTCTAGCATTTCGATTATTTTTTGACACACAAATTTTCACCACAAAGTGAAAAGATTTTGATTCAGAGTATCTTCCTTATTTATACGAGGCATGAGCATGGAAGATTTATTTGCCAAGCATTTGTTAGACCATAGCCTTCTAAACTAGATGCCTTCCGCGTGACTCGGAAACTTGGCAACAGTTCAAACGGTAGACAGCGCCACCTGGTACAGATTGCGCGACTTTTATATTCAAATGTCACCAATAATTTTAAGAAGTGGTATATGATACATATAATCGACGTTTCTTCGATTTTATTCGCCTTTTATGTATATCAAATCCCACTTTTGTTGAATAACAAAGTCGCGCAATGTGTACCAGGTGGCGCTGTCTACCGCTTGAACTTAGGGACACTAGATAGAGAGAGACGACGTATTTTGTGAAGGTTGCTCAGTTTTTGCGAGGAATCGCAATCGCTTCATTGAGGATAAATTTTAAACAAGCAAAAATCTTATCGTGCTTTGAATAGAATTCAAAATTACAGTTGTGGTACACATTTTTTTGCAGTACACATTTTTTTAACAGGTTCGTGAAAGTTATAAATAGTTTTTGGAAATTACTTTCTTAGATTGGTGAAAATTTGCGTATATAGGCATCAAAATACAACAGTATAACGGTTTAGATTTATTAAAATAAAAACTGATGAAAATGAATACAAATTTTCAGCATTCATTCTTTTTAATTAACTTACGAATTGCTCCAGAATTAAAACCCAAACATGTTTAGAATACATAATTAAATATGGAATTTGAAAACATTAATAACGAAAAATAGCGGGGATAGGAAATCAAAAGTCAGTCAGCAGAGAGTATTAAAGATTAATTAAATAAAACTTTGAATTATATACACATATATATATTTCATAGTTTTCCAGAAATTTTATTACACTTAGACAGTAATTTAGAAAAGAGATTTTTTAACCTTCACTACCTTCTTAACAAGAAAATTTTTAGTTAATAACCTAATTTTGCTTGACTTGTGAGATTTCTGTATTTTACTTTATTTTTTGTTCCTACATTTATTTTAATGTATCTGAACCTCATTATTTTAAACCCCACCATTTATTCTAATACTATGATTTATTAACTGGATGTCCAAATTTACAGTTTTGTAAGAATATAATAATATACATAAACTGAAAATCGTATTTGCGAAAGCATAATTTTTTTTTTCTTTTTCTTAGAAATGTTTATTGCAATAACTGTGACTATTTTAGTAATAAGAGATTAAAAAAAAAAGTAATATTTTAGTAATTTCTTTTTCAGATATATAAATTAAAGATAGTTAGATGCATTTAATTCATTCTTTTGATAATCGTTTTTCATAAAATAGTTAAAAAATAATTAAAAAAAAAAAAAAAAAAAAAAAAAAAACCCTCTGCAATCTAGGTTTACAAACGAAATATATTTCCTGGGACAACAGTAAAACATCTGAAATCCATGCGGTTGACAGTGATTTTGAATATTTGCTGAAAACTTAAACAATGGAACAAAGTAACACCTAGTTAAACACAGTTCGTTCCTACTTTGTCATAAACGAAAGAACATATTTTAACGTGAATTATGGAAATTTATTCAGTTCTTTAAAACGCTTATAACTGTTTTTGTTTTCATAGAAGTTAAATTTCACTAATAATAAATACAAGTAAAAGTATTAGGCAATCCGAAGTGTTTTTGTTTAATAGAGGAAACTGCTAAGTTAATAAGATACTAATCTAATAACTTATTAGATTTAAAGTATTAAAACTGGATTACAAAATAAAGAATGTCTGACTACCTGTTTAGAATGACAGAGAACAGCAGAAAATCTCTTACTCCATTTGGATTTCTGGTCAATGAGTCCTATGCTGAGTGGAAAATGATAACTATAAAAACGGTGGAATAATCAGTCCGGGCCCCCACTGAGTGCGTTCGCGTATAAACCCGCAAACAACGCGCGTATTCGCCCACCGTTCCCGCTCCTCCTAATTATTTTACACTTTCAAAAATATACGCTATCATTTTCTCGGGCTTTTAAACCTAATAATACTAATTTCCAACGTACTACCTGAATTTCTTTATTTTTTCCGAAGCCCGCCTCCCTTCCCGTCCCTCGTCATAATTCTACACAATTCGAAAATATCCGCAATGGACCTATCGGGCCTTGAAACCTAATAATACTAATTTGCAACACACTAACTCTTATTTCTATATTTTTACTCCTTCGCTCCCCCCTTCCCGTCTATCCTAATAATTTTTCTCTTTTGAAAATATCTGCAATTGATTTGTCGGTCCCCAAAACCAATCCATGCCAAATTTGAACGGCCTAACTAACTCTATTTCTATTGTTTTGCCTTATAGTGCCCTCTTCTCGGCTCTCCTAAAAATTTTACAAATATTCGCAATCGATTTGTAGGTATAAAAAATTTCTCTGTACCAATTTTGAACAATCTAACTCTATTTTTATTTTTTTGCCCAACCGCTTCCCTCTTGATAACGTTACACTTTCGAAAATATCCTCATCCGACTTGCAGGCATCTAAAACCTATGTGTATCAATTTTAAACGGTTATATTTCGATTTTTTTTTTTTTTTTTTTTTTTTTTTTGGGGGGGGGGGGGGGGGGAGGGGTTCTAGAGGGTCATAGTGTCATGATAACCATCGCAATAGGTAGATCTCCTATAAGGAATCTACCTAAAAGAGCATTTGTGTTAAAAAGATATTTTTGAAAATTAACTCACAAAGTGTGTACTAATAAGTAAGGTTTTTAAACAATAGGTATTCAAGGTATATACAAGATAATTACAACGTATTTACAGTAGTAAATACCTTTTTAACACTTTCCAACAAGGTTGAAAAGTGTTTATGATTTCGATTTGTCTGTCTGTCTCTGTCCGCGCTCTAACTCCCGTAAATATTTATGGAATTTCTTGAAACTGATATATGTTATTCAAGTTCACTATCGGACGTTCCCTATTGAAAATGGAGTTTATACCTCTACTGGTTTGTGTACAGGGACACCCGAAAGTATTTCAAAGCATTGTGTTCTATGAGAGGTATTTCTATAAACCATATTTTCATACCTTTTAATCTAGACATATCTTAATGAAATTGAAATATGTTATTCAAGTTTACTATTGGATGTTTCCTGTATAAAATGGAGGAAATACCACCATCGGGTTATACACAGGGACACTCAAAAGTATTCCAAAGCATTGCGTTCTATGAGAGATATTTCTATAAATCAAATTTTAATAAATTTACTTTCCACGAAGTTTTAGGTTACACTTAGTTCCACGAAGTTTTACAGGGTGGCAAAAAAATATTTAGTTATATTAAGAGGTATTAATAAATATTGCTAGAATTGTACTTTTGTTTACGTTAATCGTTATTAACACTTTCTAGCATTTTTAAGCGTGAATATGATTTCAGTTTGTGTATCTATCCATCTGTCTTCCCGCGCTCTAACTCCTGCAAATATTTATGGAATTTCTCGAAAGCGATATATTTTATTGAAGTTCACTATGGGATGTTCCATATTGAAAATGGAGTGAATATCTCTTCTGGTTTGTGTACAGCGACACCTAAAAGCTTTCGAAAAGCATTGTGATCTATGAGTGTTATTTTTATAAATATTTTCCATATAGAATGTTCCCCATTTAAAATGACATTAATAAGTCCTATACAACTAGTTTGTTTACAGGGACAAAAAAAAAAATAAAAAAAAATGCCAATGCATTACGTTTTAGCAGAATTCTTTGAAAGTTATATTTAAAAGTCTTTCTACTGAAAAAATCATAAAAATATTGAAATGTATTGTTTATATTATAAAATTATGTTTTGTATAGAATATGATATGATTAACTTTCTGATTTACAGGGCTACACTAAAAGATGCAGAAAGATCAAAAGCTGTAATTATAATCTAATGGCTGCGTTTTCTTTTGCGTTAAGCCTTTTTAACACTTTCCAAAATGCCTAAGAGTAATTTTAAAATCAATTAATCTATCTATATATTTTTCAGTCCTTCTGTCTGTTGTGTGATAACGTAGGGAAAGAATGTTAAGTTATTCGATACAACAATTACGTACAGTTGGAAATTGTTACTAATCAATGCGTACTGCAGGATTTTTCTTTCTTGTTATAAATACATTTAAGATTTTTTTTTTCTTTTTGGCCAAGTATCAATATATATGATACGTTTCTCTTCCATGTTATTTAGTCCAAATATTGTCATTTTTCTTGCAGAAATACACTTTTGTTTGCAGATAACCTTTTGTACGTTGTTGTAGTAAAACATACACAAATATTCCATCTGGACGTTCATAATTTTTTGTAAGGAAACTCTTTTCTGTTAGAAGTTCTGTTCGAGCATTCACCGAACGAACGTGAACAGAGATATTCCTGGAACATAATTTTTGTTGTCTCCTTGTCTCGAAAAGGGCGAAAGGATTATTCTTAGAGTCGATGAAATATTTTATTATGTTTTAAAAAATGCTCTGTGCATTTCTAATAATAAATTCTACTTTAAACGTGATAACAGATAATTTTTCTAGTTAATAATTATCCGTTTTGAAAATACTGTTATTTTTTATACGTCATTAAAACGTAAAGTAATGCTTAAAGTTTAATTATATGCACAACCTTATTGTTATATTATAATTATATATTTTAACCTTAACATTTATTTTGTTTTTCTAACTTAGTGCACAATCAAAATTTGTAGATACGACATATTTTTCCAAAATTTTTTAGGAATAATTATGAAAGTTAAAATTAAATGAAGATGAAAATCATGTATACAAGGTATTCATTTGCATGCGCTATTGGCATCCGACAGGCAAATTTTTGCGTGTAGAAAATTATACTTAAGGGCCCTCTTCACTCACTGCCGTCGGAAGCCTAACCTAATGTTATTCTATGGGAAATTTTTCTTTACAAATAACTTATTAACTAATACATATTTTTAAATTCTGTTTTCACATTCTGAAACTTCCCAGCTGTTAAATGGACGCACCTTTTCTAAAAAATTATTTTTTTAATTTTTATATTTTATTTTGAAGCTTAAAAATACGAATTTTCAATATGTGAATTTTTTTCATTTTGCAATTTCAAAATAAAATATTAAAAATTAAAAAAATACATTTTTGAAAAAGGTCCGTCCATTTAACAGTTGGGAATTTTCTGAATGTGAAAACAGAATTTAAAAATATGTATTAGTCAATAAGTTATTTGTAAAGAAAATTTCCTCATAGAATAACATTGGCTCGGACTTCCGGTGACGGTGAGTGAAGAGGGCCGTTAAAGACATAAGCAGGTTCTTGTCAATGAATGCATTTTATTTAATGAATATTTATCCGGTAGATTGAGCCTGTAATGTATCTCGTATAACTCCAAAACGGTTGGACGTAGAACGTTGCAAATTGGTATATAGGTTTCTTTATAACATCTAGTTGTGCACCTCTCTTTTTGCACTTTATATGATTTTCCGTTTTGAAGGTATTTAGGAAAATTATATTCATAATGACCAAGAATACAAAGGTTTTGGCCATTAAATATGACCTACCTTCACAGGGATTTCAAATGAAGTTAATGGTAGAGCTTAATGATATTGATATGAAAGTTGATAACATTTTTGCGTGTAAAAAGAAATTTGTTAAGACATAACCAGGTTTTTGTCGACGAATGCATTTTATTTTATGAATATTCAGCCCGTAGATAGAGCCCGTAATGAATTTTTTCAGAATATTTCAGATCTCTCTTATTATTGAAGTTAGAGCTACCAAACGTTGTCAACCCTAAACTACGAATTTTCACCAAATTCGTTCGCCAAGTCGCCAAATTCTATGCCAAGACCAAAAATCTACGCTGGCCATACTAATTTGGAGTAAGGCCAGATTAGCAATAAATTTTTGCGGCAAATCTTGTTTTAGGATGTGCCAAAAACCCTTTTCTCAATTCTAACTGAGCTGATTATTTTAGTAAAATTTATCTTTTTCTGATAATAATTTTTGCCAAAGAGAACAAAACTGGGCCGTCTGTACTCGAATGATTTTCATTGTACTCTAAGCTGTGCATTTGTCAATGAGAGATTCTGTAACAATTCGTGGCGTACTGTTCCTGAAAAAACTAGTATATTTGTCTTGGCGGCATCTATAATCATATTATCGTGATTTTTTTTTTTTTTTTTTCAAAATGCAATTTTTTTTTATGGGCTGTTCATGGACTGGAACCTGCTTGTTTATTTATGAAACAGTTATCTTACACAAAACTGTCAATGTTTTCATAAAAATATGCATATTTCTATGGTTGTATAAGGAAATCATGTGGTAGCTACATCAGATTTTTTTTTTTTTTAATATATGCATAAAAACATGCCTCATGTAGAATGTCATAGGGAAATCATTCGCTGTTCGTTTACATTGCCACACAAAATAACTAGATTATAGTGCGACAATAGCTAAAAATGGATGGAAGTGCATTTCAGGCTGTGCCGTATATTATTACTATAGGATTACTATATTTAGGTACACTATGTGGTTTGTACATACTCTTCAAAAGATATACAGGGTTGCTAATATTTAAGCGATCACACTTTTTTTTTATTGTTAGTGGAAGTGCTTTACTAAATTATTTTACCATGTCCAGGAAAGCTGCTCAGGAATGGAAATGAATTGCTCATAGGCATATGGTAAATAATGTATGTTTTTAAGCTCAGTATTCATCGCTTGTTTTTTGTGTATTTACACGTTTTGAGGCTTCCGGATTACCAAAGTCAAGTTTTTTAAAGTTTGATCTTTGTCTATGTGTCTTAGAGTAATTTAAAAACGAATAATTTTCGGAGATCCAACAATTGCATTTTCAAATTAATGTAAATTTGTTGCTGGAAAAGTTTGATCAAGACTGATAAATTTCAAGGAATGTTGCGTGTGAAATTTATCTGAATGATTTTAAGTGAACTTTTAATAACTGATTTAAAATCTGTATAAATATAGGTGCAGTAATGAAACGGGGGGTTTAGGAGGCGGTAGCCCCCATTACATGGAACTAATTATCATATAAATTTCTTCCGAAACCTAATTTGAATTGTTTTAACATAGGTTTCCATAACAGTACTCGTTATGCTACCTCTTCAATTCCAACCTGTATTTATAGTATTAAGTTTCAGGTTAATAGAAAGTCGTATGAGTGACACACCAGATTATTTATTTTGAATTTAATTTTAGGTAAAATAAATTTTCATTTCCGTCATTTGTTGAAATGTAGGGTAAGCTCAAAACAGATAAATAATAAAAGTAATTTAAGCTTAAAAAAATAATAATAAAATCCCATTTTAAAATATAAATTTCTATTGGGAAATTTTAATTAAATTTGACCGCTTTGCTAAGAAAAGCCAATTTATTTTTCTTATGCACACATTTATGACACTTATTACATTTTAAAAATAATGACCGAGCTTGTAATATTATTAAAACACTTACTTCACATATCCTTTTTTTTTTTTTTTTTTTTTCTTTTTTTAAGATTTATTCTTTTATTCTTAGACTTATTCTATTTCTTGAAAATAATTTTTTTTAACTACTGCAATCGAATAAATGGGATTTTTTTCTTTCATGAAAAAATGAAAATTAAATTTTTCATTAGGATTATAAATAGAATAACATAAAATAGATTGGTTAAAATACACCAGAACAGAAATTTTATTTATTTTTTCCCCATTCCTGATTAAAATCTGGCATCATTTAAGATGACTACTGAAAAATGGAAATTGATTACTTTCTAATGTCGTCAATTCGCACTTTATTTTTTACTTTCCGAACACTATAGTGAGGAAAGTATTGTAATCATGTGAAAAATCCGAATTTGAGATTTTGATATATCTATACGTTTCGAGGTCCCCTGAGTCCGTTTTCACAATTTTTACGATGATGTATGTATGTTTGTGTGTATGTCTGAGTGAACACGCTAGCGTCTAAACGTTTTGTTCGAATAAGGTGAAAGTTGGTACGTATATTGTAAGTCACCATAGTACGAACCCTATTGATTTTGGTGAATCTAGCACTTATAGTTTTTTTACAGGGCCACCAGGAAAAATTCTATATCATTATGGCCTATGGGGCCAAATTTTTAAAAGTGCGATAGCGTCTAAATGCTTTATTAATATGAGTAAAGTTCACAGTTGCACGAACCGTATATGTTTTGGTGAATTTAGCACTAACAGTTTTTTTTACAGGGACACAAAGAAAAATTCTGTATCATTAGGGCCTATGGGACCCAATTTTTAAAAGTGTGAAAGCACCTAAACGCTTTATTCAATTGAGCTGAAAATTTATATGAATATTGTAAATCACTGTTGCACTCACTATAAGCATTTTTGTGAATCTAGCATTTATAGTTTTTTACAGGAACACAACGAAAAATTATTTATCCTTATGATCTATGGGCTCAAAGTTCAGTAGCGTTCAATTAAACATCGTGTAATATAGGGAGAAAAATACTCAAACACTCTATTATGGTTTTCTCTCCTTTGTTTGTTTAACAGCTCCTCTTTCTTTACTCTATCTACAAAACTGTTAATGACTCAATGTTCGGAAAGTCGAGTGGAGTCACTCCAAATGTTTTTAGTAAGTCGAAATGGATATCAAGCTTTAGGAAGCATCTAATAGAAAGCTTTAGTGTATTTAAAGAGCTTCCTATTCCTAATAAGACCTGACATCTTATGAGTTACGAGTCACAAGTTCAATTTGGGGCAGCAGCGATAATGATCACTGCCCTTTCATGGCTTCAATTTAATTTAAGGTACACTGAACCGACGAAATACCGGTGAGGTAAGTTTACGGTACGCACACTATTCCACTATAAATTTTTTACATTTGAATGCCCATTCAAAAACAGTCAGACGTAAGTCAGAAATGTCTTAAGCCTTAAAAAAAATTATATACGCTAGACATCAAACCAGATGACGATAACTAGGCACTAAAGGCTGCTAGTATAGTACTATCGTGTGGCTACCCCCATACGATTTATTATAATTTTGACGCATCAACCCATAATTTCCATTGGAATACCGCTTTTAAGATTTTCCATAGGATAAAATTAAACCAAGCTCTTACGGTATTATTTAAATATAAAAACTTTTTCACAAACCCTAAAATAAAGAGAAGAACTTACTGGTTTTAAAAGGACGCGGGCTTTCTTCTTCAAATATTAAAAAAAAAAAAAAAAAAAAAAAAAAAAAAACACGCTACTTTTTCGTCAAAAGTCCGGGACACTGGACAAAAGTGGAAAAACCACACGAAACTGGACAAAATAAAACCCATTCAACTCTACACGTTTGATGCATAAAATTATTCCGTTAAAGCAATAAATTATACTTTTAACTTTGAATTAGCAATTTTAGCAATAGAAATATTTTATTAAAAATTAATAATTCGATTAATCCATTAATCGAATTATTAATTTTTAATAAAATATTTACGCATCAACTCGCAATGGAAAGTGTAATTTCATTTTAATTATGATCAATAAAAAAAAAAAAAAAAAATGCTAATTACATTAGTTATGTATAGTTTGCAAATGTAACAAAGTAAATCTGTTGTAGACTATTACAAAATTATCATATTTGATATATATATATATAGTTATTTAATGCTATACCTAAATCTTTAAAAACAAGAGAAAAAAAAATTCTGATCGGGAAAATTGTCGCACCGGGTCCCACTGCCTTCGGCAGCCTAGACCCGTGCGCTGGGCGCACGTATTCCTTCTCCATCCTCATGACTTTTCAAAATTCCATGTTATTACTCATAAACTTTCATTCTTAAGAAAAGGAATTAAAAAATATATCATTCAGCATCGGGTAAAAACTCACATTGGGACCCCACTGCCTTCGGCAGCTCTAACCCATGCGCGCTGCGCGCGCACGTTTGAGGATATACGTTCGCTGTACACGCATATTCCTTCTCAACTCAAACTTTTATTATTAAGAAAAAAAATTAAAAAAAAAAAAAAAACTTTTATCATCGGGTAAAAACTCGCACCGGGTCCCAAACACATGCGCGCTGAGCGCGCACATGTTAAGATATACATGCGGTGCGCGCACATATTCCTTCTGAAATCAAACTCTTATTCTTAAGAAAATTAAAAAAAATCATTTCTCATCAGGTAAATTGTAGGACCGTGTCCCCACTGCCTTCGGCAGCGCAGTCTCGTGCGCGCTGCGTGCCTATTCCTTCCCTTCCCTTCCAGCCCCTCTTAATTAACTTACATATACCAATTTTGAACGGTCTTACTCAATTAGCTGAGATGCAAAAGAAAACCTGATCATGACACCTTAAAATTGTAAATCAGGTGAAATCTCGTATTCCACTTTCGATAATGTAAATGAACTTTAAAATATCTTTCGAATGATGTATTAGAAATAATTTAATCATAATTAGAATTTGAAATATTGAAATTTAAAAATATTGCAGCGCCATCTGGAGGTAGAAATTTCTGTAATCTATTGTTCCATTCCAGATCAACAAAGCTTTCAAATGATGTATTACTCATGAAATTATTTTAATTAGTAGATGAGATACAAAAGAAAACCTAATCAGGAGACCTCACAACGTGTAAATCGGGTGAAATCTCGAATTTCATTTTCGATAATGTAAAGGTACTTTAAAATGTGTATCAACTCAAATAAGCTTTCAAATGATGTATTTCTTATGAACTGTTTTAAATTAATAACTGAGATACATAAAAAAAAACTGATTCAGGACACCTCAAAACGTGTAAATCTGGTGAAAACTTTCAATAATTTAAAAGAACTTTACAAAAGAAAACCTAATCAGGAGACCTCACAACGTGTAAATCGGGTGAAATCCCGAATTACTTTTTCGATAATGTGAAAGTGCTTTAAAATGTGTATCAACTCAACAAAGCTTTCAAATGGTGTATTTCTTATGAACTTTTTTTAATTAATAACTGAGATACAAAAAAAAAAAAAAAAAAAAAAAAAAAAAAAACTGATTCAGGACACCTCAAAACGTGTAAATATGGTGAAAACTTTCAGCAATTTAAAAGAACTTTAAAATATCTTTCGAATGATGTATTAAAAATAATTTAATCATAATTAGAAATCGAAATATTGAAATTTGAAAATATTACACGCCATCTGGCGGTAGAAATTTCTGTAATCCACTGTTCGATTCCAAATCAAAAAATTATTTTAATTAGTAGCTGAGATAAAAAAGAAAATCTAATCAGGACACCTCAAAACGTGTAAATCGAGTGAAATCTCGAATTTCATTTTCGATAATGTAAAAGTACTCTAAAATGTGTTTCAACTCAACAAAGCTTTCAAATGATGTATTACTTATGAAATTTTTTTAATTAATAACTAAGATACAGAAGAAAAATGATTCAGGAGACCTCAAAACGTGTAAATAGAAATTTCTGTAATCCACTGTTCAATTCCAAATCAACAAAGCTTTCAAATGATGTATTACTTATGAAATCATTTTAATTAGTAGCTGAGATACAAAAGATAACCGATTCAGGACATTCTAAAACATGTAAATCACGTGAAATCTCTAATTCCATTATCTACGGTAGTCGGTTAATGGAAGTAAAAAGAAAAAGTATCTTTTAGTTCCTTCAAATGTATTTGTTGCTATGGAAACTCCTATCGTCTATTGAAGATAGATTACGTGTTAGAATAAAATTTAATTTGCAATTAAAATGTAACTGCTTTGTTCATTAATGAAAATTGATAAAATTTTAACTGCAGGTTGGTTTTGTGCTGAATAGGTTGTATATTAAGTGTTGTGTGCGAAAAAGAAAATTTGAAGCACTTCGAAATTTGCAATTTTTAACCCCAGTTCAGGATCATGTGACATTAATGACTTCTACATGTTTTGTTTCCGTCCGAGACAGCCGTTAAAATCGTCTGCGGATAGAATGCCTCTTTTTAAGCAATAAGGATTTTTGGTCATTTTTCGATCGACATGGGTCTCCGCAACTAATTAAAATTTTTAAATTCTGTTTCGAGGAGGACCTCGGAAAGGCTCCAGAGCATCCGTATGTCAATTCTTGTACTTCTGCGTTCAATAGGGGCTGAACGTATAAAAGAACAGACAGACAGACAGACCTTTCCATTTATTATTATAGATTTCCCCTTTCGTTCTCATTTAAATTTATTTAATAACAACCGTTAATAGTTCGGAATGTCGAGTGGAGTCACTCCCGATTTTTAAATTGTTTATGAATTAAAACACTCTGTAATGGCATGATTATGCCTTTTAGCAGAATTCAGTATAAGGATAAAAAAAATGGAAATAAACAAATTCAACAGAGCAATAAGACAAGATTTTTTTTTTTTTTTTTTTTTTTTGAAGTAATATTTATGACTCGATAAGTGTTTTAAATTTTCCCATATTAGTTGATTTGAAATAAGATGCATAGCTAGAGTTTTGAGAGTGTGTTCCAGAAATGTTGTCGCTTTCCGTCACCCATTTGCAGACGTAGGTATTTGTTTTGAATAAGTGAAATCCCTCTGAAAATACAGTGTTAAGAGTTTGTACACATTGTTGTAATTCCTTTACCGAAATGAATTGGAAATATTTATTTCCGCCCGAGCTTCTTTATTTCATTTTAGTTTTAGTGTGTTCATCACGCAAATATCAGGAATGTCTCTCTCCTAAGCGAGAAGAAGGGAAGATCTCTCTTTACCTTCCAGAATAAATGACCACCGAGTGGCAAATCGTGATGCACCTGTTGTGTCATTTGGCTGGAGGATTGCACGGGCTTGTTTTATCGGGTCGATAATGTTCTGCACCGGAGAAAACGTTATTCTGCCGCCGAGGAGAAGATGAATTTACTTTCTTTGCAGAGAATAAGAAAACACGAATTATTATTATTGTAGAAATCTTGTTACGGTATTTACAGAAAGCATGACATTTATATTTTTATCAGCGATAAAAACATATCTCATGATCCCTATTTCTAAATCTCTCTTTTTTTCAAATTCTACGATTTATTTTATTTATTTATTTTAATTTTGGGACGAATGACTAAACAAATCATTCTAATCTAACATTAAAATTTGTAAGTTATTTTGTTGAGTTCTAAATTAAAAGTATTTTTTTTTAAATCTCAAATTACATTCAGATTTTTTTTCAGTTTTGCATTTCCAGTACTCAGATTCTGTATTTAAATTATTTTAAAGTTAGTTAAATTATTTTACTATTTTGCAGCTTTTTGTAATTTTTTTTTTTTTCACTTAGAGTGTTTCTCAACACACTAAGCAACAAAAAATTATGATGCACATAATAAACACTAAAGGAACCCGCCATTTCCGCTAACTGGAAAACATTTTTTTTTTTCTTAATAGGGTAACTGCACCAGTGATTGACCCTTTTAGAGCAATCTCTGATGCTTTTAATGTTCTCAGTGCTTTTAGTCATCAGAAAATATTTTTAAAAATCTTAAGTTAGTACATGTGGTATGAAAGACATTCAGAACCACATACATGTTAAAATATATACATTTTGTAACAATTATTATTATTATTTTTTCTACACCCACTCAGTGTTCCAGTAATTGACACTACCAGTTTTTCATATTATCAGTAATTAGCTCCCTATGTTCCAGTGTAGACACAGCTAGTTATTCATTTTACCAGTTATTAGAACCCTACGCTCCAGTGCTTGACATAAAATATTAAAATTTTTATATGTAAAATATATGATTTTATTATTGTTCTTATTTATTAATTATTTCGGGATACATGTCAATTACTGGAGCATGCCAATCACTGGAGCACCTACCCTATGTATTTACTTACTGTTTATTTTTAACAACTGAGTTTAATTTTAATATGTATTTATTTACTGTTTATTTTTAACAACTGAGTTTAATTTTAATATGTATTTATTTACTGTTGTTGTCTTAAATTAATGGTTATTATTCCTCAGTTTAAAGCCTGATTTTGTTTGTTCAGCTTTACGTGTCAATCTCTTCTTTAGCAGAAAGCTAAAGAAGACCAATAAACAGTTACAGTCACTACAGGATATCTCAACGCCAGTATCATCTCTCATGTCACACTGAACATAGTTTGAAAATGTTCCTTAATTAGCTTCTCTTCCCGTCTCTTTCATATCCATTATTATTTTTTCTTTTTTAAAGCCCTGAAACTTACAGATGTTATTCCCCACTGAAAGTTGTAACAACACTACTTACTGGTTAGTATACTCAGACTCACAAATGAATTCTGATTCGGTTTATGAGAGAAATTTCTTTAAAGCAATAATTTAATAACTTTTCATTGCACACACAAACACAGACACGCACAAAGGGGGGGGGGGGGAGAAACAAAAGAAAATGGAAATAAGACACATTATTTCAAGTAAAAATATAAGTAGAAAATGGTGCGTTATTTTTAATGATTCATTTCAAGGCGTTTTGAATAAACCGTTTTACTTTGGGCTAGATGGCATAAATTTTATCGTTTGATTTTTTCTAATTCTTAGAGAAATTCTGATGGCTACACAATCATGTTTAATCCATCCATTAAATGCCTGTTTAAACAACCCCAAAAACACTTTTTCTAAGGGCTTTCAATTATAACAACTGAGCTTGGGTGCGGAGCGAGTTAAAACCACCCGTAGGAGCGACTTGGCATAACGGGATATGGATACTGAGGCAAAACAGCAATTTTCGAGAAAAAGTACGCTATGTTTTTGAAACATCCTATTTCAATAACACGAATTGGCGTAGTCACTTTCATATAAAGCAATATCTATGTTAGAAGACATGCAGTTGTTGTCTTAGATTCAATAATACAAATATTGCTTTATAAAAAGTAGTCGTATGAAAAAAAATCTGGAGTGACTCCACTCGACTTTCCGAACATTGAGTCATTAACACTTTTGTAGATAAAGTAAAGAAAGAGGAGTTCTTAACCAAACAAAAGAGAGAAAACCATAATAGAGTGTTTTTCTCCATATAGTACACGATGTTTTATTGAACGTTACTGAACTTTGAGCCCATAGATCATAATGATAAAGAATTTTTGGTGTGACCCTGTAAAAGCAATAAATGCTAGATTCACCAAAATGCTTATAGTTAGTGCAAAAGTGATTTATCATATTCGTATAAATTTTCAGCTCAATTGAATAAGGTGTTTAGATGCTATCGCACTTTTAAAATTTTTAATTTGGTCCCATAGGCCATAATGATAAAGAATTTTTCTTTGTGTCCCAGTAAAAAAACTGTAAGTGCTAAATTCACCAAAATCTATAGAGTTGGTGCAACTGTGACCTGTAACATGTGTTTAATTTTTTTTCAGATTAATAAAGCGTTTTAGACGCTATCGCACTTTTAAACATTTGGCCCCATAGGCCATAATGATAAAGAATTTTTCACGGTGTCCCTGTAAAAAAACTATAAGTGATAGATTCACCAAAATCAATAGGGTTCAAACTATGGTGACTTACAATATATGTACCAACTTTCAGCTTATTCGAACAAAGCGTTTAGACGCTAGCGTGTTCACTCACAGACACACACAGACACACACATACATACACACATGCATCATCGTAAAAATAGTGAAAACGGACTCAGGGGACCTCGAAACGTATAGAAACATCAAAATCTCAAATTCGGATTTTTGACATGATTACAACACTTTCCTGTGTTCGGAAAGTAAAAAGTGACCGCCCGATATGTGTGGTCAAACATATGTGTTAAATGTATAAACAAATACTGAAAGCAAGAAAACTAAATTATCATATCTGCTTATAAATACACAAATAGAATTAGCTCAATGTTTGAAATCAACCCCGAATGCAGGAGTTTCGCGCTTTCGTTTATTTGAACAGGTGTGTTCAATATTTAGTACAATTTTACTTCGGTCGTAGTACTACTTAATTGAGTCATCTATTCATCTACATTTTCCCTCTTTTTCACTAGGGTGGACACGGGAATGTAATTGTCATCGATTTCATAAATTTTCCTAAACTGCTGACGGGATTGCCAAAACAAAATCATTTATTTTGTATCCAGGGGATGTTACGAGGTCCTTGATTTCATGGAGGATTTTTTGTTGATCTTGTTTTATTTGACTTTTCTGCATCTTTTGAGGGTCTCCAGTGTTCGTAACTGTCGCATGAAAATCCTCACCCTCACCGTCTTTCTTAGCAGGCTGTGCGTGAAACCTCACAGTAGTTGAAACATCTCTTGAAGAGGTTCTTCAACCTTTTTAAATATCATTTAAGAAAGTCACGCAATGCCATAGTTGTATTATAGCTGTGCCAAATGAAACCATATACCTAACTAGGCCAAGTAGCCCCATAGGATATCCAGCATAACATAAAATCTCAACTATAAGAGGAAAAAACCACTCAAGAAGCGCCTCAGTTTGATTTACAGGTGTTCCCCTTATGTGCAATTTCTTGACCGTAAAGCAATTGGTTGCCGAGTTATTCTTACAAACCTTTTGTGCTTCCTGCCCCCCCCCCCAAGGGAAAAGGGGAGATATCGATAAATAACGTTACTTTAGGTGTCGGATACATATAAACAATCCAAGCACCAAACTTCGTGACCGCAGCTCTCATAAATTTTCCAGGAGAAATTTAGTGCTGAAAAGGGTGTCTCGAATTTGCCATTCGTAACACATACTCCCTCCTAACACATACTCCACCTCCCCCCCAAAGAAAAAAAAAGACCACAAAAAATTAAAATCGTGTTTTGAAAATATCCTAAAGACGATGCTATGACTGTTTTCAACATCTTTGTTCCATGTTTGGTATTGTTCTTCTCAAAAATCCGGTATTTGCAAAATTTCCTGCCATTTCCCTCTCCCTTCCCTTAAAAATCGAAGTTTTCTAAATCGCAGATATTTGCACTCATGTGTAGTTTTCCCATGTGCAATTTCTTCACTGTGAAGTAATTTGGGGCCGAGTTATGCTTACAAAGGTGTTTTTGCCTTCTGTGTCCCCTCCCCAAAGGTGTGGAATAGGGGTAATTTTGATAAATCCCGTTAATTTCGGTGTCGGATGCATATAAATAATCCAAGCACCGAAATTCGTGACCGCAGCCCCTATAGATTTCTCAGGACAAATTCAGCGCTAAAAAGGATGTCTCGATTTTGCCCTCTCGTACCCCCCCTCCCCCCCCTAAAAGAAAATTCTTTTTGGAAATATCCTAAGGAAGTCTCATAGTCGTTTTTCAACATCTTTGTTCCATTTTTGGTAGAATTCTACTCAAAAATCAGGAATTTGTGAAATTTTCCGCCAAAAAGCTTTTTTTCCCCTCCCTCCCCTTAAATATCGAAAATTCATAAATCGTAGTTAATGTTTTATTTGTACTCATGTCTAGTCTCCCCATGTGCAAATTATTTATTGTGAAGTAATTTGGAGCCGAGTTATGCTTACAAACGTGTTTTTAACTTTTGCCCCCACCCCTTCCCAAGAGGGGGAACGGAGGGAAATTTCGAAGAAGTTGATTCAAGTTGGGTAAAGATTTAAATCCCTGCCAAGCGCCATTGAATCCCGTCCAGCTGTTCTCACGTGATACTCGGACAAATATAGACTTACAGACACGACGACGACACACACAGGCAAAATTTCTTGAAGTCATTTTTGGCTTTCCTGGTGTGTGAAACGTGAAGATATCCCAAAATATTTTGATTCTGACAAATTTTTCAGACGAAAGTCTGATTTTATTAATATAGATTCATTAAAAGCACTTTTCCATGCAAAAACTTTGTTTATTTAAAGTGTGTTTTTGAAAGACATTGCGCCCAAATTCGGAACTCTCGATATTGTGCCCAGTGTAAGATTAATAAATGTGTTTCAGTATGGAATGTTCCCCATTTATAGCACAAATGGTTTGTGCACAGGGACACACCCAATGCACTGCTTTTCATAAAGGGCATTTTATAAATCACATTAGAATAATTTTCTGCTGCAAACATCATAATGAAGGCATCATTTATTGTTAATGTGCTAAAAAAATATTTTGTGTATAATAGGGTGTGTTTTACCAGATTTACCTAGCTAAAAAAAAATATATATATATATTCAGACACTTTAAGGGCTCTCTATCAAAATTTGCTAGATTTGATTTTATTAAGCGTTTTTAACACTTTCCAACAATGTTTAAACGTGATTAGGAATTCATTGAGTCTACCTGTGTTCTTTTCTGTGTTTCAGTGTATAGAGGAGAGGGCAGGGATGGAACACAGGCGCAGAATTCATACCGGAATCCGTTTAAGAAATTTCTCTACTTATAATATCGTTGATTTAGGAAGTAGAAAATTTTCTTGCATCGATAGTGGTATGAATTCTGCGCCCGTGTTCCATCCCTGAGAGGGGGCACCTATTGAACACTGTAAATATTTTCTTTTTAAAAGATGTTATATTTTTAACAGCACATTAGTACTGCTTCACTGCAACGAAGTTTTACTCTGTTACGGGCACACTATTGTCTGAGCAAGGTTCTCTTCTTGAATTTAAATTTCACAAAATAAAGTTGTAGGGTTTTGTATTACTCTAATTTTAAATGATTTTTTCATACCATTTCAGCTTTAGTTTACAAAGCTTATTTCATTTGAATTGTTATGCCTACTTAAGTTAATTGTTCTAATGCTTAAGTAGGGGGATGGGGCACCTTTGAACTAAAAAGTTGAGGCACCCTTGAACAAACGAAACTTACAAGGAAACATTCAAAAGGTGTCATCTTCAAAAAGTATTGGAAAAAAATATATGTGATTCTACTCTTCATAAAACACTAGAAAATGAAAAAAATATCGGCTGAAATGAATTACAGCGACCACAAAAAATTATCAAAATTAAGCATATTTGGCGATTTAGCGCTGTTAGGCGATACGTTTGCTAACAACGAGATTGCCTTGTACGAACAGAACCGTGTTTTGCTTTTCCGCCAAGTAATCGAAATCAATCGCCTAGAAGTGTGAAATCGCCAAATATGCTTAATTTTGATAATTTTTTGTGGTCGCTGTAATTCATTTTAGCCGATAATTTTTTCACTTCCTGATGTTTTATGAAGAGTAGAATCGCATGTATTTTTTTCAATACTTTTTGAAGATACCTTTTTGAATGTTTCCTTGTTAGAAGAAAAGAGCTATAGCAGATAATTTTGAGTCTGCTTTTGTGACTGATACACCTAACATTTCAAATTTTCTGGAACATTCAGCCTATAACGTCACTGCAGAAAATGAAATGATCCCACAATGTTCAACTCCTCCTACTCCAGAACTAATAGGACCCTATCTCAATAAAAAAAAACGATCAAGGTGGACTGGACGTAAGAAAGGACAATCCAGAATACTGGCCTTGACCTCTAAGAAAAATTTAATGGAAGCTGAACAAAAATCCCGTCTAAATGAGAGACAAAAATCTAAACAATGTAGCTTTTCTTTTCTTCAATCAACCAACAAGAGACTACAATTTAGGTCGATTCAATGAGTGATGAAGAAGGAACATTTTCTGTGAATACTGCAGGATGAATCAGACTTTGAGCATTTTACTACCAATACCTCTATATTGGTAATAAAAGAGGGAAGAAAGAAAGAAAAAAAAAAAAACTCTTGTTCCAGGAGGAATGATTTTATTTTACTGTAAAAAGGTTTAGATGGCTGCTGATGATGCCGTAGGTTCCCTGACAAAAGTTACTACAGATGAAGCCTGAAATAAGGTTCATTAATGTAATTATAATATTTTATTTTAGTTAAATTTCATACAAAAAGAAGTATTTGTCACTACGTTGGTCAGACTGAATTGCAATTACAAGATGGAACAGGCTCCTTTGTAAAAAAAAGAAAGTGATAAATTTTATTTTCTAGAAACATCTGATATCGGTATAGTAGATTTCAAAGACGTAGTAAAAAAAAAATACCTCAAACAAAAATTTCTGGAGGAAGCCTGAGTGCTGTTTCAACACTGAACTTTTATGTTAATTTTGATACATATAAATTGGGTTCAGTTATAAAATTTTTTGTGATTTCAGTAAATGGAATGGTTGTTGAATTAATACAGAAAAAATGCTTAAAAATATACAGTTTTTGTTAAAAAAAAAAAAAAAAAAAAAAAACTCTTTGTAATTTGAATTTTGTTTGTTTGTTCTAAGGCATCCTATGGGGCAGGTTTAAAAATGCATATTTAATTTTTTTAAAGCTTTATATCTTATTTAATTTATTCATAAAAATTTTAATTTTAAGCTTATAAGATGTAGAAACATTCTTTTTATCATGCAATACTTAAACATTAATAATTATGATGTGGATAAGAAATACAGTAATTTTTCAGAAAAGTATTCAAAGGTGGCCTGGCCCCCTACGTCGTGTACATTAAACAAGGCAAGGAGTACGCACAGTTAGACGGTATTCATAATCTATGATAAATGCATGACTTTCTGTTCTTCTTTAAAATGTAGAAGACTGAATTTTGGGTGTTATCCAACTGCACTCGAAATATACCAACTGCACTCGCTAGTCTTATCCCCCCTTTCACTTACTCTCTTGCGAGTTTCTATCTTACCACCCCTTCACTCTGAATAGGAAAACCCCAAAAGTTAGGTGGTTGAATTATACTACCTGGCCTAGCTGGAAGTTTATAATTTTATTTGTAATTTAACAGAGTTACGTGCGTTTTCAGATTCATGCACAGCAAGGTAAGGGTGTCCAGTGATTTTTTTTGGTTTTTAAGTGCGTGGTAGCGATTGCCGTAGAACCGAGTTACAGGCATTTTCAGATTCATGCACAGCGTGGTAGGGGTGTCCAGTGATTTTTTTTTTTTTTTTTTTTTTTTGATTTCCCATTACATATTTCGCTACCTATTTCATTACTTTCAGTGGAAGTATCTAAATTCATAACGGGAGTTTCAGGTAACAGGAGGCATTTGCATGTCCGAGTGCAGTTGGTAATTTTTTTAAAGTGGGGAAAAATAAGCGAGTGCAGTTGGTAGTCACCCTGAATTTTAATAAGAGGCTGATCTGTCTCAAATATTTCAAGATTTTAGAAAACACATAATAATAAGCAAACGTATAATTTTAAATATAATGTATGTGAAAGTTAATGTTAAAATTATGCAAAATAAAATGTTATTTTTACTAAATTTGTAAAAATAAATAAATAAATAAAATAAAATAAAAATACTTTTAAAGAATATTACCTAAATTACTCGTTTTGTTCAGACTCTACAAGCTTATAATATTATACGGATAAAATACTGTTTAATCATTTAAACGGAAACTTGGTGTCCTATTTTGTTTAAAATAAAACGAACACATTCAGTGTTCTCTAATATCCAGAATTAACTTCATAAAATAAAAATTTTCAGTTCAAAATCGAAGGAAATAATGTGCCGTGTCTTGGCTTATTTACGACGCCGTATATTAAAGGAAAGTGTGGCTCATAACCGTTATCTGTTTTCTAGAAGGTAAGGTAGCTTAAATAAATGGAAATTGAGCTCCTGGCGATACTATTTTCATATCATCGGTTGTTTTTAAAATAGGCCTAGAATATATTATTAAACAGGAAAAATACATTTGGAAAAAAAAAAAATTCATTAGTTTATTGAAAGGAAGTATATGAATAAATCATTGTTTTAGAAAACTGTGATATTTTTAACGAAGAGTTCATTTTAAAAAGTAAATAAATAATAATAATATTAATAAATTGTGTTATAATTTTTACGTAAGTTAGTAATCATGTAAGTTTAAATTGATAAACTTATTTATTTCGATGAAAGTTTCTTTTTTTTTTTATATGTGACACAAGACAGCAAAATTAGACACGAAATGTGTCAATAGTAGACGGTGCGAAATGGAAAAAAACTGAAGAGAGATGCAATGCAAACAGACGACTTCAATTGCCCGCAATGATACATATTATAATCTATCTTTGAAAATTTTGTGGTTAGAACACAAAACGAATGAGGACTCCTGCTAATCGATTTTGAAGGGTGAGCCATTTCAGAGACCGTAACAGGATGTCTATAATTTTTTTTGCGCTATATGTAAACAAACTAAATAACTAAAAGAGGACTTAACTACTCTAATTATTTCCTTTAAATTTGCTAAAAATTTGAAGAAAAAGATTCGAGTTTTTATTTGAGATACCGACTTTCGATCCCAATTCAGGATTTCCATGGTCCTCTTTAATTTTCACCAAAACTTGACAGGCCCAGTGTACACATAATATTTTCAAGTTATAAATTTGCTTTATTATAAATTATAGTCCTGTCCTGGAGATATAATAGTCAAAAATCTGACTTATTATTGAAAAAAAAAAATCTTTTATGAGTATCGAAATTTTTTTAAATACGGTATTTTCAAATACAGTAACGGAAAATGGAAGCAAATATTTTAATCTACATGTTGATATAAAGTCGGAAGAAGACTAAAAAGGATATTTGTATAATATCCTCTGTTTGCAGCAACAAAATGATGCTAGAACAAAACTTTTAGTTAAGACCATGCACATTTTTTAGCTTGAAGAGTCTACTTCCTGGGACAAATGTACCGATAAGGTTCTGCAATCGTTTGTAAATTATTTACACTTTTCCAGTATCAGGTCGGATGTTTTGCCAAATGTTTTTCCTAAATTCGATACTTTGTTGGCAGCTACGTTCTAAAATGCATTTTTTTTTTTTTTTTTTTTTTTTTTTTTTTTTTGACGTTTCAAATGATATCTGTAGTTTCGTGTCTTCACATCAATATTAATATGCATATTATAATGGATTGATAAGTTTCCTACTTCTTTAGTAAATTATGGAATTTGCAGTAAAAATTTGTAATTTTTCCTAATATCTGTAAAGAGACTGCATCAGTAATGAACAATTTAAGGACATTATTCAGATTCTTTTTCTTTTGAGACTAACTGTAACGAGTATTAGATAACTCAAATAACTTGTTTTAACATGGCAGACGATTTTTAATTGGTTAAAAATAATCCTCATTGTGTAAATTTATACGGAAATTCGTTTTGTGGTGTTATAATAAGTATTTGAAAAAACGGGACCACAGCGCCAAATGTTGAGGCAATAAAAGGGGTCAAATCATGTTCAGGACAACTGTAAAACCATCCAAAACCAGAGGTCAAATTTTTCTTGAATCCAATACTATCTTCTTATATACAGGGTGGGGCTAATAAAAAATGCCCGGACGAGTGGATACGATTGGACGTGAATGACTGAAGCACACACTGCGTGATCGAAACTAGTTCAGATTTTAGTGTGAGCGGTGTCAGTGTGAGTTGATCAGTGCAAAGACGAAGAATGATACTCACAGTGCAACAGAGGGTGTCCGTTGTTGAATGTTACATTAGAACAAATTCGTGGAAAGAGTGTGATCGGCTGTTTATTCATAAATTTAATGGTGACGAAGTGCCAGCAAAGAGTGCCATGCAACGATTAGTCACAAAATGGTGTCAGACAGGATTTGTTTTGAACAAGGCAAAAAACATTCCGAAACGTGTCCGAACGCCAGAAAACGTGATGCAGTTAACCAGAAAATGCTTCTCAGTCCTAACAAATTAACTTACAATTACTTCCAACAGGTTGGAGCAACTTCCCATGCAGCCTACCGAACCATGGATCACGTTTACACAATCTTCACTCCTGACAGAGTAGTTAGCAGAGGTCAGTCTGGTTTCGGCCCTAGCTGGCCGCCCAGGTCACCTGATCTGTCAGTGTACGATTACTTTTTGTAGGAAACCCTCGAGTCTAAGGTGTATCGCAACGACCCTCATAGTCTTCAAGAACTACAGCAGAACATTTCTGATGAGATTGCAGCTTCGATCTGCCTTCATCAACTTGCTGACCAGGGCCCAAAAGTGCCAAGAGATGAAGGGTGGTCATTTTCAACATCTGCTCTTAGGCAGATTAGCGAACTAGTATTTTCTTTCCTCTGCTGTGTTTCAAGAAAGTAATTAATATTTCAATATAAATAAAAAATATTCACACGAAAACGCTAAAGCACTATAAACAAAAATGAACAACTTTAAAACCTGCATGTCTAAAACAAAAACGAAATTAGGTTTTTATTATTATTTTATTTTTTAAAATGCATTTTTTTTTTCAACGTTTATTTATTCCCAAAATTTCGTATCGGGAACTTCTAACGATGTTACGAGGATATTTTAGCCACATCCCCATTTTTTTCTGCTAAAGTGCATCCATGATTTGCAAAACTTTTCGCATGTGCTTGTACTCGTAAAACATATCGAAGTAAATAAAATACGTAGTGAAATTAAACGTCATAAATAAAACATTTTTATTCTAAGCAATAATTCTCTGTCACAGTAGTACGCTTTATAGTTAACCGATGGGTATAACGTGTTATAAACAAATGCACTAGTACAATTCAGTTACGAATCAGTAGGATAATGTATTTCGGTTTTCAATCCTTGTCAGTAAATGAATGAGTTTTTGCCAAAACATCAGTGGAGGTATCCCTGTGGCGACTCAAAATGTTTTTGGGTTCTCTATGTGTGTGTATTATCCGTGGCAAAAATCACCAGGTAGACTTGCAAATTGGTACACATATTCACGCGTCATACAGGAACAGTTGTATATATTTTGATATATATATTGTTCATGATTTGCGTACAAAAATATATCAAATTATTTCTTATCAGTGGACAGAATTTCATTTAAACGCATTTTGACATGATTATGTTGCATTTAACAAAATGAAATTAACATAGATCACTGCGATGCTTAAAAACATACTTTTTGTAAAAAATGTTCTTAGGTCAACAAAAATAATGATGGCAAAATTTGATTTGATTATTTCAGCTGATATATATGTTTTTGGTGTGCTAAAACCAAAATTAAACCAGTTTTTCTCGATCACGTACAGGTTTCTTCAATAAAGGGCCGACATGATTTCTTATTTTCGGTAGTTTTTATTTTATAATATCTTATACTATAAAAGTTGTCATACAATTATTTTGGTAGAAGAGTCACTAAAGTAGTTGCACAGTTTTTTTTTTTTTTGGGAGGGGGGGGGGGGGTTGTATATAGTGTTTGTGGCGTGGCCCGTTTAGAGAGTCATTTAAAAGAATTTCGGTCCACGGATAGATTTGTAATGAAGCGCATTTTATCGCTTTTATGGTGTATTCAACAGAATGGGATTAACATACATTATTAAAATACTTAATAGTAAATATTTATAATAATAAATATTTATGATTTCATAATAAGTATTTATAATTTCCGTAAAAGGACCATAAATGGTAATTCACATTATCAAGTATTCACCTGATTTCTTTCTAAGTTTTGAAGAATTTAACGTTACTAAAGGGAATTCTAAATAGCTCGAGCCCATAGATCGTAACCTATAAAAGTTCTACAGTCCTCGTAATAATCTGCGAGTTATAAACTCATGTGAATCTGTACGATTCTTGAAATGACAACCTATAACAAGCCTACATGTTTACATTTTAATTAAATGTAGAGATTAAATATTAGACGCTAACGTATTTCAAATAATACCAGTGTATAGAGAACAATCAAATCATTCCATATTATACTCTGTGAGGATAAAGAATATTTTTGGGGACCCCGAAAACGAAATATAAATCTATACAAATCTCTTCAAAACTCATTAAAATCGATACAAGTCCTGCGATGAGGATCTAAAACATATCTACAAACGCTCGATGGAATAAGACGTTTAAACGCTGCCGCAATTTAAGTAATTTGAACGTAGACCATAATGATAAAGAATTTTTCGTTTTGTGCCTATTGAAAAAAGAAAAAAAGACTGCAATTTATGTTTTTATTAAAATCTTAATACTTATTAATATACATGTATAATATTTTCTTAATATTTATAAATATTTAATAAGGTTCGTGCGACGATGACTTACAACATACCTATCCAATTTAAGCTAAGTATACAAAGCGTTTACACGTTATCGTGTTCACTCTCACACTATCAGCCTAAAGATAAGCAAAAATGCGGTCAGGATACTTGTAGATGCACCAAAACTTCGTAGTCGAATTTCTTCCCGATTACAATATACTTTTCTTACAATAATGTAGGTTCGAAAAGTAAATGTAAACATTTTAAAATTGTCTCTCTCTCTCTCTCTATTTCTGCTTTCAAAATAACATTGTTTGAATATTCGTTTCAGTGTTTATGCAGCCATGAGTCAACACGGAAACGAAATGGACTGAAAACAGTTTTGTTACATTTTCGTTCCATGTGTTGTGCCTGAAACAGTAAAAGATATTTTCAACTGCACGTCTTTTAAAGGAAAATATGCTTTTCTTTTTACGCAGGAAATCACTACGGATGGGTAAATAAAGCGACTGAATAAAAGAGAAGATTGTAATTTTAAAACGCCAAGTTTAACTGCAATATATATATATTTTTTAAACGAATACGTACGTTTTATTTTATTCTTAACAGGGTTCTTTAAGTATATTAAAAAGAAAAGCATAAGAATAATACAGTATTATGGATGAAATTCTGGTCTTTTTATTATTATTTAACTATATCTTAAAATAAGAAATATTATATCTTAAAAAAGAAAATATAAGTAGAACTGAATGAAAAAACCTTTTATAAACTATTGTTGTGTACTCGGGATTCGTGAGTTGTCAGTGAATGAAGGACAGAGGCTTAAAAGTTTATTTACAGAATATCCCAGACGATTACAAGTCTGTCAACCAAGTATCAAACTGTTAATGAAATAAACATCAAAACAATAACACACAGCACAAGCTGTACTCATTATAAGGACTCAGAGATCTCTTAACGCATCAAGCCACTTGGTTTAAACTGACTCTGTAAGACCGGAATGCGATTTATTTAGAGCATCTTGTCTATTTAGATTTTCGCAATTTTCGATTTCTTTCGCAAGATTTTTTATTAATGACATACAGAATTTACAAACCAATGAAATGTTGTTTTTAGAAAATGTGTCGTACTAAAAAAGACAGCATACTGCAACAAGAATATAAAAATATTAAAAACATTTGATTCAATAGGAGCAATATGTAAAAGTCTAAACGTATCGTTGCGCATGACAAAACGTTGATAAAATTTCTTCGTGATAATTTACATACAGTTATACTTATAAAAACTTATATACTTATATCACAATCCTTCATAAATATGCCATTGATAGTATAAATTGAATATTAATTGCTTTAAAAAAGATGCAAAACGAAAAGGAGTTTATCCAAATGAGTGCATCTGCACATCAGGAGCCTCAAGGTCCTAAATGCATCCCACAGTACTCAGTAGATCATTTTCATTTATTCCATATTATTTAAAATAATTATATATATAATTAACTCGCTTCGTAACTGTATAAGTTTCTGAAGGGTGAAGGTTAATTCCCCCCCACCCCCGTTTCATCCGTCTGTCTATATCTATCTGTATAGATGTGTATATATATATATATTTCTTTGCAATTGATAGCCTTGTGTTAATTACTTGTAACTCATAAATACTTCTACCAAAATGGATGCGTGCGTATCGGACGCGTATTGGATATATTCCTATCGGTATAACGCATCGGAATTATTTTGTGTAACCGATAAACTAATTACCAATACTATGACAGTCACAGAAACCATACTTTGAAACACTCTAATAACATATTTTTATTTCATTGTGTTTATTGGAGCTTTAAAATGCACTTATAGCGTCTATAGACCGTAATGGTACGAAATTCTTTTACATTTCCCTGTACACGAGACATAGTAATTGTATAAATTAGTAAAAAGTATATAACTAACTCATTCATATTTGTACCCAATTGGACAGCATTTGGATGATTACAGAATGTCGTCGTAATTTTTTGTGGGGTTCTGAAAATAAATTATTGAGTCTACACATGCATTTTTCTTGAGAAAACATGCTTTTAGGCATCTTAATAATGTATATTAATTCTATAATGCTAGATACAGCATAAATGTGTAAAAATTCGCTGAAGCAGAACTTTGCTTATAGGGGGTCATTCCGACTTTTCTAAGATCCTTTACATTAATTATTAAATCTAAGCACACCTATTTGCGCAAAAAATATTCTTTTAAGCATCTCAAAAATGTTTGTTGATTTCATTTTGTTGAATGCCGAGTAACCCTTATAATATCCGTTTAAACGAAATTCTGCCCATAAGCCGTAATGATAAAAAAAAAAAAAAAATATTTTAATACCCTGCACACGAATCATAAACAATATTCACGCTTAAAACTGTGCAGCTATTTCTGTGCGGTTCGTGAACATGTGCACCCACTCATCGGGAGATTTTTGCGGCCACTGTCGCGGTACAGAGAAGCGTAATGCCATAGACCGTAATGATAAGAAAATCTTGGGTGAGCCCTGTGCACGAACCATAAACAGAATATGCATCCAAAATGATACATGTGGCTCATAAACATTTGTACTAATTTGCAAATCAATCGGGTGAATTTTGCGGCCTCTATAAAACAGATCCAGAAACTTCTTAAGTCTATACAGGGAGGCCTTCACGGACGTTTCGGCAATAAGAATTTCGATTAAACTCCTTTTTGTTTTACTTGATTTCGACAATACCTGAACTTCAACTTATTTTTAATGATATTTTTCTATAAATTGAACTCTGTATTTGGCTAAATAAATTGTGCAAAATAAATTTTATTGACGTGCGCAATGAAACATTTAATAAAATGCCCTTGTTTTATCATACATTGAATATTTTTAAATTCTGATACAATTAGAACGTAAAACTATAGTTTATTGTGTGCTGTATTATTACTGCAGTACGTCTTAACATTGTACTGGTTTGAAAAATCTATGTTGTTGTAAATAAAAATCTCTAGAAATAGTCTTTAGAATGTCGATTTTGTTGAAGAAACTTTGTATCTCTGTGAATATACACGCTATTCACAGATAGAAACGAACTCAGTTCTACAAAAATATTGTCAAAATTTGATTGGATAATTTTAGCTGATACATACCATTTTTTGTGTAGTGAAGCTAGTTTTTCTATAGTACATATAAATTTTTGTCAATAAAGGCTGCTTTATCAACACAATTTCTTCCTTTTAGGTAGTTACTAGTGTATTTACAGGATTAAATCACGGAAAAATACTATAATATATACTAAAATGACGAAATTCATGGAATACTTCCTATAATATCATGTCAGACTTCCTTTTGCACGGCGAAGTGCAGCAACTCGACATGGCACGGACTCAACAAGTTTTTGGAAGTCTATTGAGTCATGCTGTCCTCTATAGCCGTCTATAATTGCGAAAATGTTATCGATGCAGAATTTTGTGCACGAACACACCTTTCGATTATCCACAAATGTTCGATGGGATTCATGGTGGGTGATCTAGGCGACCGAATCGTTCGCTGCAATTGTCCAGAATGTTCTTCAAACCAATCGCGAACACTTGTGGTTCAGTGACATGGCGCATTGTCATCCATAAAAAATCCATCGTTGTTTCGAAACATCTATGAATGGCTTCAAAAGGTCTCCAAGTAACTGAACATGCAATTTCCAGTCAATGATCAGTTCGGTTGAATTGGAAGGCATAGTCTATTCCATGTAAGTTGTTGGGTCATTCATCAACTTGCACAGTGCCTTGTTGGCAACTTCAATCCACGGCTTCGTGGTGTCTGTGTCCCACTCGAATACTACTGTCAGCTCTTACCAACTGAAATCGTGACTCAGCAGACCAAGTCACAGTTTTTCAGTCGATTAAGTCCAACCGATAGGATCACGATCCCAAAAAGAGGCGCTGCAGATGATGTCGTGTTGTTATAATATAGTTGACATAATATAACTGATGTACAATCAATATTTCAACTTAAAAACTTCTTTTCACACCATAAAATTAAAGAAAGCAGTACCGGTTTCGAAAGCACGCGGCCTTTTTTTTTCAAGTGCAAAACACGTGTGGAGGCAAAAACAAGACTCCAAGACTGCTTGGAGGCAAGCAGTATTGCTGTTGCCTCCAAGGTATTAGCACGTGTTTTGCACTTGCAAAAGAAAGCCGACGTCCTTTCGAAACCGGTACTGCTTTCTTTAATTTTATGGTGTGAAAAGAAGTTTTTAAGTTTAAATGCCGTGTTGTTAGTAAAGGCACTCGAGTCGGCACTTCTGCTGTCATAGCCCATTAAAGCCGAATTTCGCCGCATTATCCTAACGGACATGTCCGTTGTACTTCCCACATTAATCGTTGCGATTATTTCACGCAGTGTTGATTGTCTGTTAACACTGACAAGTTTAAGCCCACGTCTCTAACCTCGGTTATTCAGTGCACACAGTCGTCCATGGTGGGATGTTATGCCTGAAATTAGGTATTCTTGACTCTGTGCATCTCGAAATGTTAAATTCCCTAACGATTTCCGAAATGGAATGTCAATATAGCCTAGCCTTAACTACCATTCCGCGTTTAAATTCTGTTAATTTCTGTCGTGCGTCCATAATCACATCAGAAACCTTTTCACATGATTCATGAAAGTCTTGCCGACGCACTGTTCATTGATACATTGTGCACGCGATGCTACTGCCATCTGTATATTTGTATATATTTCTATCCCATGATTTTCGTCGGCTCAGTGTAAAACGTCCAAATATTTATGGGTAGTTAGTGTACTTCTACAAGTAGATACTACAAGTAGTGTACTTTTACAAGTAGATAAAATGAGGTGCAATTTAAAAATTCGAATTTTAATGTTATCGTAGTGAAAATATCAGCATATTATTTTATGTGATAAAACTAAACAGTCAAATGCCTCGCTTGAATAAATTGCAATTTTTAAATAAATATTATTATATTAGTTATCTAAATTATTAACGATTTCATAATTTTTTTTTTTTTTTTTTTTTTTTTAGAATACATTTTGCTTTCCTTGTAAAAGTTTGATGTGTACATTATTATATATATTTTGTATAGAAAGTTTTTTTTTTTTTTTTTAACTGAAGAAACTTCAGATTTTTATTTTCAGAAGCCTACCCATTTCCTTCTAAAAACATACTTCCTTCGAGAACCAGTGATTTTTCTTACGCGTCCTGTTTATACAAAAAGTGAAAACAGTTTCTGTTAAATTGCTTTTAAACAGTTTTGGCGTCTTTTTTTTTCGTATGAAAGAGAAATGTTCATCCTTTTAACTCTTGGCAATTTCTATGCGTGAATATATTTTCTATTTTCAAAAGAACCAATATGGGAGAGTGACATCTGCTTATAAAAACGAGTAGCCGCTTGAATCATTGCCAGGTTGTTAAAATTTCTGCATACATTATTTAAAAAAAATATTTTTTACAAAATATGTGTGTTTAGACAAAATATACATTAGATAAAAAGAAGTTTAAAATAGAAAGAATTAAAAAAGATAACCACCAGTCGGTGTTTAAAATACATAATAAGAAGTATGCTTTCCACACAGAATCATTGACTTAATCTAATAGCAAAATATCTCTTTTTCAGTTTCCATTATATGTATTTACCTTCACTGATTGTAGGGAAACTGTAGAAGTATCACTATAGATAGATTTTTGAATATTATAGAAAACGTTGCATGAACCACAAATTAAAACAAAACATTTATCATAAGAATAACCATAACTTATAGATTCTGAACTGATAAAATCAGGATAATTAAATCAAACCCAAAAGCCTTTCACAGCGTCATTTCTTATTTAATATTTAACACAAGGAGGCTACGCCCGCTTCGCTGGTCACTCTCTTTAAATGAATTTTCATTTTTCAAACGAATTGAATCCCTATTTTATTATATCATTTTATAAATTAAAATAATTATAATAATAATAATAAAAGTGAAATCGCTCTAAACCTTGCATTGGGTACCCGCAGCCTACGACAGTTCTTTTCCCATCCGCTCTACATCGGGTCGATTCACACTGCCTGAGTTTTTCTCGGCCACTTCAATTTAACTACTTACTGACGACAGGTGGAGCTGCTATTATTCAAGAAAAACGATTTTAAAGATGATTGTATCTCAGCACCTATTGACTATTTTAGTTTTTGAACCATTTATTTTATAGCCCTCGCTATTTACACTGTGTTACAAAATGATTCCGATCAATATAATAAATAAAAGAAAAAGCAGATTTTGATATAAAAGGAATTAAATAAACAACAACAACCAAAAAAAAAAAAAATAAATAAAAAAATAATTTAATCCTTTGTACTTTATTGCCATTTTTTCTAATAAATAAAATAAATGAAATAAAAAAAAATCCCTTTCAAAGTCATTAATTAAATGAATGAAAAATAAAAAGTTGTTATATTATACAAATTATACATAAGCATTGCTCGTGAAATACGGTTGCCTAGCCGCCCTTGGCAACCAATATATTTCAGCTGGCGACTATGTTTTCATGAAAAACTCAACATTTAAATTTTTTAAAATATTTTGGTGAAAAGAATGGGACCAAAATCGAATGTCGAAACCTATGTTTAACTAAAATGCAGTTTATATCAATTCGTTTATATCAATTCAAGATACAGAAGTTAAGAAAGTAGTAATTTTTAAAAATATTTCAAAATAGGCAAGGATAAAGCAGTTAACGTGTTGCCCTAAAATGTATGGATTTTAGAATAGAATGCAAAATAAATGTTTAAATGCGCAAGATGGAGAAACAAAAGTTAATAAACCGTGGTTGAGATTTTTTTAAAAAGCAATATATAAACTTTTCGGCAATTTTAAACCAGTTTAAACAGGAAATGAGTCTCTGGGCGGCAAAATATCAAGATGAACGTAAGTAAAATAAATAAATAAATAAATAAAAATAAACTACGTTTACAAAATGGATTTTGTAACATGTTCAGAATTTTCAAGAGATTTAGAAAAACTATCTAGCAAAAGAATTTTATTCAAAAACAGAGCACCGTTCATTCAAGCAGGTTTAAAAGACAGAAGATCTGCAAAACGTCCTTTTAAAACGGAAACGATTAAGAAATGAACACTCAGTAATGTAGAAAAAAAAATCAAAAAATGGTCATTTAATGGTTGGACTTCAGTGGTACATACGTTATGATATAGCGTTGTATAACATTTACGAAATAAGATACATTTTAATGTCCAAGGGATCCCTTAAATTAAAAGCATACACGATTCTAAAAGAAGGTGTATTTTGTAGGTATCTCGAACCTTTCCAGAACCCATTTTTCAAGAGGATCCTATGCCTTGCCACATGGCATCTGTAGTCAATTTATTGGATTCCCATTTTTACTTTCTCTTAACCATAAGGCAGAGAAAGTATTGTTTTAGGATCAAATTTTCGAAAGTGAGTTTTTGTTATATTTATATGTTCTGAGGATCCCTGAATACGAAAATCATGTTTTTAGCGAATGGTGTTTCTGTGTGTGTGTGTTATCAGCATATCTCTAGAACAAATAGTAGCAGACATTCCAAACTCGGTATTCTAAATGTGTATGCTATAGGGATGCTCACTAAGCTTTTCGTTGAGATGAAGCAAATAGTTCGTGTACAGGGACACCCAAGAGAATTCAAATACATTATTGTCTACGGGGGAAATTGCAGGTAAGTAGAGTTTAACCTCTATAGACTGCACTAAACCAAGTGAAATGAATATAGATTTTTTATATGCGTAAAAACATGTCTCGTGTAGAATAGGATAGGGAAATCATTCACTGTTCGTTTACAGGGCTACACAAAAGAACTAGATTATAGTGCGACAATAGCTGAAAACTAATGGAAGTGTATTTCAGGTTGTGCTGTGTATTTTTACTATACGATCATATTTAGGTGCGCGATGTGGTCTGTACATAATCTTCAAATGATGTACAGCGTTGCAAATGTTTAAGCGATAAACTTCTTTTTAACACTTTCCAACAAGGTTGAAAAGTGTTTGACTTCGGTTTGTCTGTCCGTCTGTCTGTCTGTTTGTCCGTCCGTCTGTCTGTCTGTCTCTCTGTCTGTCCGCGCTCTAACTCCCGTAAATATTTATGGAATTTCTTCAAACTGATATGTTACTCAAGTTCACTATCGGACGGTCCCTATTGAAAATGGAGTCTATACCTCTACGGGTTTCTGTACAGGGACACCCGAAAATATTTCAAAGCATTGTGTTCTATGAGAGGTATTTCTATAAACCATATTTTCATACCTTTACTCTAGACATATCTTAATGAAATTGAAATATGTTATTCAAGTTCACTATCGGACGTTCCCTATTGAAAATGGAGTCAATACCTCTACTGGTTTGTGTACAGGGACACCCGAAAGTATTCCAAAGCATTGTGTTCTATGAGAGGTATTTCTATAAACCATATTTTCATACCTTTACTGTAGACATATCTTAAGGAAATTAAAATATGTTATTCAAGTTCACTATTGGATGTTTCCTCTATCAAATGGAGGAAATACCACCATCGGTTCATGTACAGAGACACTCAAAAGTATTCCAAAGCATTGCGTTCTAGGAGAGATATTTCTATAAATCAAACTTTAATAACTTTACTATCCACGAAGTTTTAAGAAATTGAAATATGTTATTTACACGCACAAAAGAATTCTTTGCATAGAATGTAGCATGATTAGCATTAGATTTACAGGGTGGCACAAAAATATCCAGTTATATTAAGAGGTATTAATAAAAAATTGCTAGAATCGTTTACGTTAAGCGTTTTTAACACTTTCTAGCATTTTTTAAGTGTGAATATGACTTCAGTTTTGTGTATCTGCCTGTCCGTCCGTCCGTCCGTCTGCCTGTCTGTCTGTCCGATCTCTAACTCCCGTAAATATTTATGGAATTTCTTAAAACTGATATATGTTATTCAAGTTCACTATCGAATGTTCCCTATTGAAAATGGAATTTACACCTCTACTGGTTTGTGTACAGGAACACCCGAAAGTATTTCAAAGCATTGTGTTCTATGAGAGCTATTTCTATAAACCATATTTTCATACCTTTACTGTAGACATATCTTAATGAAATTAAAATATATTATTCCAATTATCTACTGGATGTTTCCTGTATAAATGGAAGAAATACCACCACCGATTTATATACAGGGACACTCAAAAGTATTCCAAAGCATTGCGTTCTATGAGAGATATTTCTATAAATCAAATTTTAATTACTTTCCACGATGCTTTAGGAAATTGAATTATGTTATTTATCTGCACAAAAAAATGCTTTGCATACAATATAGCATAATTAGCATTAGATTTACAGGGTGACAGAATAATATCCATTTATATTAAGAGCTATTAATAAAAAATTGCTAAAATATTACTTTCGTTTACATTGAATGTTTTTAACACTTTCTAACATTTTTAAGTGTGAATATGATTTCAGTTGTATCTGTCTATCTGTCTGTCTGTCTGTAAGCCCGCGCTCCAACTCCATTAATTATCTATGGAATTTCTCGAAACTGATATATTTTATTGAAGTTCACTATCGGATGTTCCATATTCAAAATGGAGTGAATATCTCTTCTGGTTTGTGTACAGGGACACCCAAATACATTCAAAAGCATTGTGTTCTATGAGTGTTGTTTTTATAAACATTATTCCTATAGAATTTTCTCCATTTAGAATGACATTAATAGGTCCTGTACAACTAGTTTGTTTACAGGGACAAAAAAAAAAAAAAAATATTCCAATGCATTACGTTTTAGGACAGAATTTTTTGAAAATTATATTTAAAAGTCTTTCTACTGTAAAAATCATAAAAATATTGAAATTTATTGTTAATACTCTAAAATAATCTTTTGTATAGAATATGATATGATTAACTTTCTGCTTTACAGGGCTACACTAAAATATTCAGAGAGATCAAAAGCTGTAATTATAATCTAATGGCTGCATTTTTTTTTTTTTTTTTTTTTTTTGCGTTAAGCCTTTTTAACCCTTTCCAAAATGCCTAAGAGCAATTTTAAAATCAATTAGTCTATCTGTATATTTTTCAGCCCTTCTGTCTGTTGTGTGATAACGTAGGCAAAGAATAATAAAATTTATTCGATACAACAATTACGTACAGTTGGAAAGTGTTACTAATCAATGCGTACTGCATGATTTTTCTTTCTTGTTTATTGTTAGTGGAAGTGCTTTGCCATTTCCAGAATAGCTGCTCAGAAACTGAAATGAATTCTTCATAGGTATATGGTAAAAAATGTATATTTTTAAACAAAATATTCATCGCCTGTTTTTTGTATATTTACACGTTTTGAGGCTTCCTGATTTCCAAAGTCAAGTTTTTTAACGTTTGATCTTTGTCTGTGTCTTTTAGAGTAAACGAATAATTTCAGGAGATCCAAAAGTTGTATTTTCAAGTTAATATAAGTTTGTTTAAAACTGGTAAGTTTCAAGGAATGTTGCATGTGAAAGTTGTTTGTATAATTTTATGTGAACTTTTAATTTTAATAACAGATTTAAATTCTATATAAATGAAGGTACGGTAATGAAACGGGGGGGGGGGGGGGCGGTAGCCCCCTTCACACAGAACTAATTATCATATAAAACTTTTCCGAAGCCTAATTTGAATTGTTTTAACATAGGTATACATAACAGTTCTCTTTACCTTACCTCTTAACCTCCAACCTGTATTTATAGCATTAAATTTCAGGTAAGAGAAAGTCTTGTGAGTGACACACCAGATTATTTAATATACGCATCCATGCTCATGAGTACATATTAATCTATGAGTAATCATACTTTTTTTTAAATTATTAAATACTATAAAGAGTATCTTGGAATTTCTTTACTACCATAGCCTAAAAATACTCCCGATAGAAATAGTCCCCATGTCCAATCGAAAGTATTAAGTCTACCATAGTGAAAAAAAATTCAAAAATTGAAAATTTGGAAGAATTATTTACGATGTTTGGTCAGTGAAATTTTTTATAATTATATAGAAAAAAAAAAGAAACTGACAATTAAATAGTTTTTATTTCATATATTAAAATGCAACGTGCTTACTTCCTATTTTCAACCACAGCATAATACAAACTAATACTAATAGGTTATATTTGAAAACGTTTCGTGTAGATTAATTGTAAGGAATAACATAAAGATTGACTGCATTTTATTCCTTTGCAATTATGCAAGCACGACGATTTTGCTTGTTTCAATGTTTACTTTGGAAATTATCATAAATAAAGACTTGTAAGTCAGTTTTTTTACAAGGCGTTTTTTTCCTCTTTGAGTACAATCGATATTTTACATTATTATAATTACTTCCATTATCCTACTACCGTAGGCAATAATTGATTTTGTATGTAATGATTGTATTCGGTTCAGAAATTCGATATCGAGTTTTCACCCGATTTACACGTTTCAAGGCCTCCTGAGTCCAAAAAAGTAGGTTTTGGCAGTTGGTCAGTGTGTGTGTATGTATGTGTGGAATCCTCTGGAATATCATACATACCTCCGAAATCAATAAAGATAGAACTGCAGAACTTCAGAATGGATACAGGTCTGGCGTACAGATAAATTTTCCAAATTTTGGGGAAAATTGGAAAGACGGAAGTAGGTCATCGGAAACAGGAAGTGGGACTGTAAGTCCGTATCTCAAAAACCGCTCTAACAATTTTCTTCAAAGTTGCTATATAAACACTCTATTAGATGTCCTTTCGAATGATTTAGTTGGTTAGTTCAAGAAAATGGATAGGCGTCCTGTATAAATAGCTCAACTTCAGGTCTCGCAAGTACGTTCCTTTAAAAACGGCTGAACGGATATTTTTTTCAAACTCGCCCTATTAACTCCCTTTTAAATGTCCTTTTGTGTGTAATTACTTTTTTCCGGTCAATAACTGAGTATGCAAAGTTTTGGTAGAAGTCGGTATCTCAAAAACGGCTCTAACGAATTTCTTGAAAATTGTTACATAAATCCATTTTTAGATACATTTTCTCGTGTATTACGTAGTTATTACAGGAAAATGAGCGGGCATCCTGATGACATAGCTGAGTTTTATATCTCGGAAATGCGTGCTCTCTCACCATTTTCTTATTTTTTAACTCGCTGTGTAATCTCTGTTTTATAGGTCTTTGCACGTGTATGTTTCTCTTACTGGAAAATTCCAAAAAATGCATATAAATAAGTGTAATAGTGGGTAATGGAAGTTGTGTGGTTGTTTTACACCAGATATATATATTCTAGAATTTGAAATGCATTGCCTGCATCAAGTAATCCTGTCAACGAGTTTTTCTTTTATAACCCAATGGGCCTACCATCATATTATAAATAATATTATAGTTTTAAAAAAATAAAGAACACGCTTTTATAGAAATGTGAACTAAAAAGCACAAAATATCTATCTTAGTATTAAAATGCAGGGTAAGGGGAAATCGTGGGAGTGACACACCATAATATTTACATACATTTAAATCTTTAATTAAAATAATTTAGAATTAATTTTTTTTTTTTTAAATCTCCCCTGACTGGGCCCGAACGCTAGACCTTTAGGTTCCTAGCGCGGTGCTTTTCCTCACCGCCACGGCGTTCACGTAAGGAATGTCTTTTTTTACAATATAGATTTTTTGTTTGCTCCCAGAGCAGTTACAAATATACATACATACATACAGGTGAAGATAATAAAAGCGTGTTAATAAGAATAAATGGAATAGCGTTTTTTAACCAGTTCTTGTTGAGTAACTAATTATTAACTCTCTTTTAAAATCATGCCTCTCTCTCACACACATACATCACTGGTAGATGGCAAAGCTTTTAGCGAGTGAAAAGGTTTAGGCACCTGGATAAGAGCCAGCAATAGGTAGCCTAATTGACTATAATTGTTATATTTGTTCTGTGTAAAAGTGTTGTGTTATCAAGCTTTTGTCGACTATTAAATGATAACTGTCATAAAAATGTCTAAACACAGGAGTCGATCCAGGCAAAATTTGGGTCCCTTTTGCGGCCCCTTCACAAAATTCCACATAGTAAAAAGGGACCCTTCACAAAATTCAAATTCATAAAAAGGGACCCTTCACAAAATTCAAATCCATGAAAAGGGACCCTTCACAAAATTCAAATCCATGAAAAGGGACCCTTCACAAAATTCAAATTTATAAAATGAGTCCCTTCACAAGATTTTGTTTTATAAAAATGATCCTTTTATTAAATGTTTTCATATTTTCAGTATTATTTTTAATTAATGCCTTAATTTGTCTCAACGAAACTCTATTAAATTGATATTAAACATTACATAAAGTGATTGTAAAAACAGAAGATTTTACACAATATTTTACTTTTTCACAAAAATATTTTACATTTCACAAAAATAAATAAAAATTTCACAAAAATATTTTGTTTTTCACAAAAAAGGGACCCAAAAATTAAAACCTGGATCGACCCCTGAAACATAATCTCAGAGTCAAGAAACTGATTTAACTTCAAGATGTCGATTTTGAACAAGTCATTCGTGCTCTACCGACAGAGGATTTTTTTTTTTTTTTTTTGTTTTGTTATTGTAGGACTTTAAAGAATATATAAATTTTCATAAGTCGAAACTTCTTAACATTTTTAATGGAGAGATTGTTTATTTTGTTTTTAATTTCATAATCCGTCGTTTCGTGAAGCAACAGCTATTCCATTTAATCCATTATTCACATGAGCGACTGATTGAGTCGTTCGAGTCAGTAGCGTCATCGAATGAACCTTTCATTCATTCAAGTGGCTCATTAAATAAATATTAGATTCATGTCAGTGGACGCTAATCATTGATTCGCAAGAGTGTATGACTCTGCCTTTATGGATCGCTTGTTAAACTCAATAAAGGATTATTGGGCGACCGAATGTATTTTTAAAAGAACCGGCGAAGAGAAAACGGTCCGCTCCACTGCGAAAGAAAATGGTTTCGTGCAAAAGCGGAAAGAAAGGATAATGTTGAAACAACGGAAAAGGGATCTGTTTGTGACATTTCATGTATACATGACATTGGATTGTTTGAACGATTGCTTTTGAAATAACTTATTTGTTTTAATTTATAATAATAAAAACAGTAAAATATCATTTATTGTATATTGCTTCTGTTTAATAATAATAATAAATATATAATTAGTGTTACAGATACCCTATTTTAAGGTCTGTTCTGTATAACTGTTAAAGAAATAAAATAGTCTATGCAAAAAGAAGAGATAATACTTTGTTAGAGAACGGAAAACTGATTTATTTGTGTATTTATTGTAATATATTGGCGTACTATTGCATGTCTAGATATTTCTGGAAGCAAATAGACTAGGTCTTTAATTCACATAACTTCCTTTCCCGGAAACTGTTCCAGAACTCAAAATTTCGAATCACATTGTATATATATAAATAGGTACAATAATTTTCGTTTTTAAAAACTTTTAATTTATCTTCTTCTTCTTCTTCTTCTTTTACTCTTTATAGATTGACATTTAATTAATTTAATAAGGGCGGTAGTTTTTAAACAAATGAAAATTCAATTTTTCGAATAATAATAAGAAAGGAAGCAAAGTAATAAAGAAAAAAAAAATAAAGAAAGAACTACTTTCTTTACAATTTATTCTGTACTTGAATAAATTATTCGTTACAGTCTAGAAAATTTTAATTACATTATCTTTTTCTTAGGTTTATTGTGATTGAAGATCATACTAGATTTACTTTTTCAATAGGGAGAGTGCCCTATGAATTTTAATTAAATGTATTCAAAATGACCCTTTTTAATATTCAGAAAATCACGATTTATTGAGTTTATATCAGGGCAAAGATATTTAAAATTCGATCCTTTTTGTTTTTTAAGCCTATTTCGAAATAGTAGAAATAAAAATTGTTATTAAGCATTTTTAACCCGTTTTCAGAAACTTAATTTACATTTCAAGCGTGACAGAACTCTATTTTTCCCTTTCTTAGACGTACTGTATTAAAATTTATTTCTTTTGCAAGAACTTGGCCTACAATCTTTTTACTGTAAAAGTCATGTTTGAAAAATTTAAATGTTAATTTGCTGTTTGGTATGAAATTCGGTATTCTTGAGTTTTTTAAAATGCAAACTAAGGATTTATGAAAATATTGCTTTATTGAATCAATTTTTGGGTAGCTTATTGTATCGTTTAATATACTATTTCATAAAAGTCTATGATATGTTATATGTATACAATAAAAAAAATTACACCATTTTTCTATATATTATTATTATGAATGGTGTTTAATTAGATATAAATTTAATTTCTTTTTATAAGTAGATTGTTATTCATGAGTCCTATATTCTTTAAAAGGTTGGACAACGGCCTATTTTATACGAAAACTTGCCAAAAATTATTTCAGTACTTTTGAAAAATGATCTCTGATTCAGACAGGGTATTTTAAATGTGTTAACCAAATAACAAAACCGCCGAGACATTCGGGGTGGGCGAATGATGTTTTGAGGAAATGCAGATAAATTATTTAAAATAATGAAGTAAAAATAACGATTGACGGAAAAGTCCCCGACATCCAGCGAAAAAAACAAAAATATGATTTAAAACGCATATTATCATTTCTTTATATATAAAACAATAGGGTATAATTACAAATAAATAAGAAGGGATTTTATAGGAAGGAGACTGAAAGAAAATGAAAACTAGTATGTTGCGGCCAGCAAAATACTTTCTTCTATATTTTCTTATGCTAATTCACTAAGTGCAGATAATTTATTAAAACTATTACTTGTTAAAATTATCTAACAGGATAAATGCAAATGATTTTAATCTTAGAGAAAACTGACACTAAATATCGAAAAAAGAACAGTTTTAATGTCTATAAATAACATCTTAAAAAATCCTTTTTTATAATAGTTATCTCACATAGCAAGTTTCGTACAGTTATATGTCATAGAAGCTGAGATAGAGCCTTCCCGTTATCGAAGAAATTTGCAATATAACAGCGCCTCCTATTGGTCGATAAACATCCAAATTGAATCAGCATAATGGCCTAATTACATATCAAGTTTTGTTTGATGATACGTAATATAACCTGAGATATTGCCTTCCCTTAAAATTCGGAAATCGCTGTGTAGTGGCGCCACCTGTTGAGCAGTTGATAGGCACTCATTTAGGTCAAGGTTCACCCACATATACATTTATATACAATTCTGAGCCGTCATTCCGGAGATACAGTCGCCAGAAAATTTTTGTTACACACACACATACATGCAGACATTTTCTAAAAATGGTCAAATCGTGTTCTAGACTTCTCGAAATGTGTAAATCCCTGGAAAACCAGAGGTCGAAAATTTTTACGAATCCAATACTTTCTTCTATTGAATATAGAAGAAAGTATAAAGAAGAAAATTAATAGTAGGATTTCATAACGTACAGAGAGAAGAAAAAAAAAAAAAAAAAAAAAAAAAAAACGAATCGAGTTTAAGGGGACTTCTATTTAGAAGAAGCTGTAGTAACATTGATCTATCGAATTTTGTTCGGCCTTCCATCGACTCTTCGAAATTTTCATGAGTCATAAAACTGGCATACCTTTTGGAGCAGCCTCTAAGATCCGTTTTCGATGAGAATTTCGCAGGAAACTAACAACGAACCTTTAACCTATTCGTGCGAGAACCCAATGAAAAGAACATCTTTCCGTCGGATTTCAAACGGTTTAATTTCTAAAATTCATCAGATTCCAATCATCGGATTCGACTGTTCCCGATGGGACATTCCGGGAGATTCCGATTATCAGCCGCTTATCCATTCATCGAATCTCAAAGAAAGGTCATTGAATGGCCGATTATGTTTTGCTATTAGGAAGATGTCTTTCAATTAGATAAGCTAATGATTTCTCTGAAGTACAACGTATTTTTAGGTAATCAAGCTGTGCTACTCTTTAACTACATTTCTTGCGACCATGGAAGCCTCTGCGCAAGTGCGGATTCAACGAGTCCATTCGTAAAATAGGGGAGACAAGCTTTTCGTTCAGAGAAAATAAGCGATAATGGAATACTGAACGACTGAATAGTAAATTCAAAGCTGTTGGTCAACTTGGAAACCCTCTAAGATTTTCGACTCGTCGTCACTGCTAGGCGTAGGAAACGTGGTTACACTATATCTGTAAATGTTTTCTATAAATTATACACATACAAAATACTTTTTTTTAATTTAGCGTAGTTAAAATGGGGCGGTTTTAGTCATAGCACTAACATATCCGAATTCGTTTAAATTGCCCATGAAAGAGGGATAAATGCTGTTCGTAATACATTCTATGCGAAATAAACTTTCGTGCTTATAATTATGTTTTTTTTTTTTCTTCTATGTATAGACTGCTGATATCAAACTGAACCGCAGATCCGTTTTGCTTATAGACGTAATGTTTTGGAATACTTTTGTATGTACCTATATGGTACAAAGAATTTGATAGATTTCGATAAAATTTTCATTAATACGACGTTTGACCTTCCTTGCTGCTAATACCTCTGTTGGAATTAGGCTGATAAGACGTGCACAAAAAGCATCTAAAAGATAATGGATTGAAACTATTTCAGATGTATTTATTCTGAAAGCGGATTGGATTAGGATTGAAAACTAGCCGAGGATTTTTTGGAAGAAGTGTAACATTTTTAAATGACAAAATTTGTATTGATATTTTTAAACAAATAATTGCAGTTCTATTACCAAAAGATTTATTTCACTCTTTATAAAATTTCCCTCATCTGTTAAATGAGATTTACATTATTTGAAAGATTAAATAACGCAGCTGGTTAGAAATAAAATTCCATTCTCTCACACAGTATCTCTCTTCTGGCTTCTATTACGATAGATTCACAGTGCATCTGAAGCAACCTGGAAGGAACTGCTAAAGAAAAAACGAACAATACTTGACATATCATAATAGATAAGGAATTTTAAAATTCAACTTTTTAAAAATATAATACTGTTTCACATGAAAAATTAATTATATTATTAATTGAATACAAGGGAAAAAAATGTTGTTCATAAAAAAAAAATATACACATATATATATATATAGAATACATTTATGTAAAAATATAGATAGTAGACAGTTCTCTACTTCGTATCCTACTGAGAGAAACATCTTTAATAAAATGAACTTTTACATTTTGGATCTGTAATTTTCAATTTTTGAAGAAATATTTATTTCACATAAAACAAATGAAGAACAAATCCAAAATTGATAGGAACGGATAATATATTTGCAGCTTATTATATCGTTTTTATGAATGAAAATATTTGCTAATTCGAACCACCCTTTCATCTTTTGTAATTCTTTAATAATAGAATTGTGTTCCAATTTATCCCGATTTTCTCTTTTACAATAATTTTTTTTTTCATATTTCATGTAACAGTTTTGTTATTACAGAAATCCGCAGTTTTTTCGTCAGTGAATATTTTGCCTCTACTAATCCTTATGAAATTGATTTATTTTTATAAGCTGCAAAAAGTTGCTAATTATATTTCCTCTCTCTTACAGGTTTGTATTTTATTCCCATTTTCTACACATTCGATAACTGCCTGAATACCTTTGCTGTTTTAGTGTGAGTCAATTCAAAATATTATTGTAGCTATCTTTATTGTATTCCTCTATGTTTGCCTTAAAATTTAAAATGATTTTAATTATACCCATGATATTATGTTTCTGTTAATTAAGTGCGTATTAAATAACATGGCATTTATAGTGTGGAGACGGCCGATCCTAGATAAAAGAGAAGGTGTAGAAGTGTTTATCCCATGACTAATGATTAACACGATGAGCGCTTCGCGAATTCTTAAGGCCACACGCGCTGCCTTACCGAGTTTCAATAAAATCCGCTAAAATGCCTTAATGATAGAATCCTATAATAAAAAATCTGGAGTGACTCCACTCAAATTTTCGAACATTGAGTCATTAACAGTTTTGTAGATAAATTAAAGAAGGAGGAGTTGTTAAACAAACGAAAGAGAGAAAACCATAATAGAGTGTTTGAGTATTTTTCTCCCTATATTACACGATGTTTTACTAAACGCTACTGAACTTTGAGCCCATAGATCATAATGATAATGAATTTTTCGTTGTGTCCCTGTAAAAACCTATAAATGCTAGATTCACCAAAATGCTTATAGTTAGTGCAACAGTGATTTATAATATTCATATATAAAATTTCAGCTCTATTGAATAAGGCGTTTAGATGCTGTCGCACTTTTAAAAATTGTGTCCCATGGGCTATAATGATAAAGAATTTTTCTTTGTGTCCCTGTAAAAAAACTGTAAGTGCTAAATTCACCAAAATCTATACAGTTGGTGCAACTGTGACCTATAACATGTGTAAACATTTTTTGCTCAGATTAATAAAGCGTTTAGACGCTTTCGCACTTTTAAAAATTTGGCCCCATAGGCCATAATGATAAAGAATTTTTCCTGGTGTCCCTGTAAAAAAATTATAAGTGCTAGATTCACCAAAATCAATAGGGTTCGTACTACGGTGACTTATAATATACGTACCAACTTTCAGCTTTTTCGAACAAAGCGTTTAGACGCTAGCGTATTCACTCACACACATACATACATACAAACATACATACACACACACATACACACATCATCATAAAAATAGTGAAAACGGACTCAGGGGACCTCGAAACGTATAGAACATCAAAATCTCCAATTCGGATTTTTGACATGATTACAATACTTTCCTCACTATAGTGTTCGGAAAGTAATAAAAATGAAGTAAATTTTAAATAAATTGCCAGTAATTACTTAAAACTGTGTAAATTTTTTTAGTTTTATATCCTATTTCACACTGTCAGGCACCGGTGGTTTACGTGGCCTAAACGTATTAAAAAATAAGTAATAATAATTTTACTTAGATAAAGAATTAAATGATAGTTTTCTCTTTGAAAGAAAAAACTTAATTTGAAACGTTATTTCTTATTTATTTGAAAAGATGGCAAAATAGTCGAATTAGATTAAAAATTCCAACCTGCTTTTCTATTGGGTCATCCGGAATGTCCTGCTGTTTTTTAAAATGAAGCGCGGTTTCATCTAGTTATTTTGCTACTTACTGATGGGGATTGACTGGGTAGAATTTGCATCATTTGGAAATCTGTAACTCGTTCGTTTCTTTTGAAATCTTTATGCTACAACATTTCTAAAGAATGTATCAAATATTCGTCTTTCTACAGTCAATGCATTCAAATGCTTTGATTAAAAAGTAATACAGTTATAAAGTGTATATCCATTTGTAATATAAATTTATGTACAAAAAATTCTGTTCAAAAAATGTGTAACTTGATATAATAACGTCACAGCGTGCATTTAACATTATTCCAACAGTGACTTTTCATGTAAGAGGTTTCCGCAAAAGTTAAAATAAACATTTTGAATTAATTCGCATCTGTTTAGAATGTTCCAGCAAGGTTGAAAAGTGTTAATGACTTCGGTTTGTCTGTCCGACTGTCTGTTTGTCCGCGTTCTAACTCCTTTACAGATTCATGAAATTTCTTAAAACTGATATATGATATTGAAATTCGCTGTCGAATGTTTCACATTGAAAATAGAGTAAATACCGCTACTAGTTTGTCTACAGGGACACCCGAAAGTATTCCAAAGCACTGCGTTCTATGAGAGGGATTTCTCTAAATAATATTTTAATACCTTTACATAAATTTTAATGAAATAGAAATAAGTTATTCGAGTAAACTATTGAATGTTTTCTATTGACAATGGGGTAAATACCACTACTGGCTTGTGTACAGGGACACCCGAAAGTATTTCAAAGCATTGAGTTCTACGAGAAATATTTCTATAAACCATATTTTAATCACTTTATTTATCACAAATCTTAAAGAAATTGAAATATATTATACATATGCGCAAAAGAATGTTCTCCGTAGTATATAGTATGATCAGCATTTAGATTTACAGGGCCTCACAAAAACATTTAGTTACATTAAGGACTATAATTGGAAATTTGCTGGAATTACATTTTCGTTTTGATTAAGCGTTTTTTACACATTCTAGCAATTTTTGAATACGATTTGACTTTGTGTATCTATCTCACCGACTGTCCATCTGTCTATATGTCCTTCTGTCCGCCTTCAGCGTCCGTAAATATGTTCAGTACTTCTTAAAAATGACATAGGTTATTCAAGTTCACTGAGAAATGCTCCCTATTTAAAATGACATTAATAGGTCTTGTACAACTGGTTTGTATGTAGGGATACCAATATATATATATGTACTAAGCTAGTGCGTTTTAGGAGAGATATTTTTATAAATCACATTTAAATTACTTTCTGCTGTAAAATTAACAAGAAATTGAGATTTATTGTTAAAATGCTAAAATAATGTTATTATATGCTTAGTCATCAGATTTACTGGGCTACACTAAAATATTCAGATACATTAAGGGCAGAACGTTTCTGTTAAGTATTCTCAATACTTTCTAGCTATGTTTAGGAGTGATTATAAATTCAGTTAGTCGATATGTCTGCCTTAGTGTCTGTCCGTTGAATGATAATGTTGACCAATAACATTCAAATACGATACAACGAGTACATGCAGTTGGAAAGCGTTACTAATCAATGCATAGTGCACGATTTTTGTTCTTGTTTTATTTATTATAGTTTAACAATTCCCATAATACAGTAGGAATTTGAAATTCCTCAGGCGCGAAAAACCTTCGTGTGGCCAGGTTTTATTTTTAGTTAATTAGAATTTCCATCATTAACATAAATGAAGTAAGGCTTCTTTAATCATCGTTTACACAAAATCTGATGACGTTTAATTTGTCTTAGCCTTTTTTAATTACTGGGAAATAGCTTTCATCACACCCATCTCTTAATTATTATTATTTTTTTTTTTAGTTGAAAATGAGATAATGTATAAACTTAATGCATTTATAATGACGATTTTTAGAAATAGTTAGTTTCATTCTCCCCCCCCCCACACACACACCCTCCCTTAATTATCCCTTTGATAACTTGCAGTATACTATTTAGAAAAAACAAACCTGATTTGATTTTTTTTTTTTTTTTTTGTTAAATGTGTGTATATAATATTTTTGAACTTTCGTATTTTAATAGCAAAAGTAAAATGTGATAGAAGGAAAATATGTGAATTTTTTTTATAAATATTATGTTTTGTAAGCTCTTTAAGGATTCTTTTATACAGTGTGTCTCAAAAATTTGAAACGCGCTTTGATTCTTCATCTGTTAGAGATAAGCGGACAATGCAAATTAGAAAAAAAAAGTTCAAAATAAGTTAACAAAGAAAACTGCGCTTCTGAAAGATTCTGTCCGTTAATTTTCAGATTTGAACTTTTAACATTTTTATATGACTAAGCAAATTTAGTCAGTCAGAAAACTTTTATAATCCATTCAACAGAACCAGTAGAAAAACCCCACATAAATATGTACCTCTTTAAAACCAACTCAATTAATAATAGAAAGAAAAAACCGTTTTACCGCCAACTACAAAAACTAATTTCTACAGTGAAAACAAGGATCGTATAGGAATTGATAATGGAAATTTTTTAGATCCAAAATACCACAACATGCATAAAGTCAAATTTCAAATGTACTCCAATGAATGCTTGATATACAGAGATAAACGGCATGATGCCCATGCGCACTACAAGACTGTATGCCGTCGAGAATTCGCAATTTACACATATACTTAAAGAAAAAAGAAAAAAAAAAATCAAAGCAGTCTTTGGGGACTGCCGATAGAAGTGAAAACTAAGTAACTTGTGAATTGTATCGTCGAGCTATTAGATTATTATTTTCGAATTATTTTTTGGTTTGTAAAGAAGTGTTTATGATCTGTATTATAGGATTCGGCACAATATTTGTAGCTACCCAAATTAAATGAACTAAGCCTTATATTAGGTAAAAATATTGATTACTTATGAAATTATTTTAATTAGTAGCTGAGATACAAAAGAAAATCGATTCAGAACACCTCAAAACGTGTAAATCAGGTGAAATCTCGAATTCCACTTTCGATGATATAAAAGAACTTTAAACTAGCTTTCGAATGATGTATTAAAAATAATTTAACCATAATTAGAAATTGAAATATTGAAATATTAAAAAATTACAGTGCCATTTGGCGGTAGAAATTTCTGTAAGCTACTGTTCGATTCCAACTCAACAAAGCTTTCAAATGATGTATTACTTATGAAATTATTTTAATTAGTCGCTGAGATACAAAAGAAAACCCATTCAGGATTCCTCAAAACGTGCAAATCAGCTGAAATCTCGAATTCCACTTTCAATAATATAAATTGGTAAAAAATATGTTTCTTCTTATGGAAACTTGTTTCTTGTTAACCTTTCATCCGCCTTCAGCAACATGTGACAGAAATTGGGTTTACTCAGAAATAGGCATAACAATTTTGATGAATGTTTAAGAGTTTTCTGTCATGAAACCTCGATTGGACTTATCCTCATCTTTAGGAAAATTCCTGCTTGCTGTAATCCTTTATCCGCCGGTTGCAAAATATAACAGAAGTTGAGTTAACTCGGAAATGGGTATAACGATTTTGATGAAAGTTTGGGGTTTATTGTTTTTTGGGGAATAAATACATGAAAAAAAACGGCCGAACCAAAGTTGTTTCTAAAAGTATTAAATCTAAATGTAAAAGTAAAAGAACTAACTATTTAAAAACATAAAAAGTAAATAAATTACACTTAAATAAAAAAATTGTACTCTGAAACAACTTTTGTTTTTCACCACAAAAAGAAATTAAAAGCGTTTCAATATGAAAAATCTGAAAATGACCACCTTCTGGAAAGTGAAAAGATATATTAAACCTGAAAACAAAAGTAATTAATTTGTATTAATAAAAATTAACTATATTTCGTTTTCTCAGTCTGCCAAACGATCTCCATACAAAATACAACGATAACGCTGTTTATCATAGCCTGTTGCCATTCATCCAATACTCATCTCTGATTGGATAAAAATCTTTCAGGCTCGAGCTTATTCGTTTGTATAATGAATGATTCATTTAAAATGATTCTCTTCCGGATTTCCAAACTCTTAAACTTGATCTTGACAAATTCTAGCATTTTGATGGGCCGAACGTATTGTAATGCTAAAATTTTAATTATTAAATTGGACATTTTATTGTTTTTTCCTGGCGTGTTCGCTGAATAATATTTTATTTTATATTTCGAATGAACCTCTCTGCCAAATTGGGTAGTATTCCTGTGTATGGATATAAATATCCTGAAAACATACAGATGATTCTCGTTTAATATTAAAGACAGTTGTTCTCTCTTTTTGCTTTTATTTTCATTTATTTTATTATTATTATTATTTATTCATTTACTTATTTTTGAAACAAAATCGTCAGAATTATCCATTTATCAAAAAAGGCCCCATCTTTAGGCTCGGGAGATCTTAGACGAAAACGCGATAGCCATTTTTTTTTTTTCTTTTTTGACCGAAATTATACCGAAAATATTATTATTTTACGTCCATTAATTAAATTAGCCAGGTTATGGAAGATAAAAAATGGAAAATTTTGGAATAATAAAAAAAGTAAAAAAAAAAAAAAAATTCTACAACACATTTCAAAACAAATATTTATGTTTTTTTTTTTTTTTTCTTTTTGAGACAGATCTTTAATATACTGACTTTCATTTTTATTTTTCAACCACATAGAAAATGAGCTTTATAAAATTCCTTTAAAAAAAAAAAAAAATAATAATAATAATAATAATAATTTAAATAAATAAATAAAATAATAAACAGTCTTTAAAGCTGTTCTAACTTTAACCAGAAGAGCCAAAGTAAACTTTAATTAAGTATTTTCAGAACTTCCACTCAAGAATGAGGAAAACGGATTTCTTAACATTTGGAGCAAATGATTTAACATCCAGATTTATGTGTAGTTAAAAAAAACAAACTTAAATGTAAAATTGTAAATGAAAAATTATAATTAGATACTTTCTACCTTTTTAACAAAACTGTTGTAACTGATTAAGTGTGATAAAATTTTGTCTTCTGAGAAAACATTAAGCGAGAGCTGTACAAATAAAAGGATGTTTTTAATGCATTTGCTTCATCGAAATTTTATTTTTTGTAGTAATTTTATTCGAATAGTATATAGTAAATTTCCGTTAAAATAAGATGATAGAATTTTATGTTTTAAATTAAAATAGTTTTTGTATGCGTCAGTTAAGTTTTTGCGAGTAATTATTGTGGGTTTATAACTTTAAATAGGTAGGACAAATCTTTATTTACGACTAGTAAATCTGCAAATCCAAGATCCTCCACGCCTCTTTCTTAATCACGAATTAGCAGCTAAGATTTACTTATTCCATTTTACACAAATCATAAACTTCTGTATGAGGTGGTTGGAACCCTTTCAACATTCATTCAAAATTTTATTCTCATTACCATCATGCATATAGTACTATCAAAAATATACATCCAAAAATTACAACAAATAACACGTAGCCTAGCGGAAGTATTTTGTGTTTTCCTGCAAACTAATTGTTATTTCCATGCACATCATTTTCAACAAAAATCATGATTTTTAACACTTTCCAACGAGGTTGAAAAGTGTTAATGACTTCGGTCTGTCTGTCTCTCTGTCCGTGCTCTAACTCCCGTAAATATTAATGGAATTTTTGAAACTGATATATGTTATACAAGTTTACTATCGGACGTTCCCTATTCAAAATGGAGTTTATACCTCTACAGGTTTGTGTACAGGGACCCCTGAAAAAATTTCAAAGCATTGTGTTCTATGAGAGGTATTTCTATAAACCATATTTTCATACCCTTACTGTACACAAATCTTAATGAAATTGAAATATGTTATTCAAGTTCATTATCAAATGACATTTTAAAAAGTTATATTTAAAAAAATTTCTACTGTAAAAATCATAAAAACATTGACATGTATTGTTAATATTTTAAAATAATGTTTTGTATAAAATATAATATGATTAACTTTCAGATTTACAGGGCTACACTAAAATATTCAGATAAATTAAAAGCTGTAATTATAATCTAATAGCTACATTATCTTTTGCGTTAAGCCTTTTTAATACTTTCCAAAATGCCTAAGAATGATTTTAAATCAGTTAGGCTATCTATATATTTTTCAGTCCTTCTGTCTGTTGTATGATAACGTAGGCAAAGAAGATTAAATGTTATACGATACAAGAATTACTTCCAGTTAGAAAGTGTTACTAATCAATGCGTACTTCATGATTTTTCTTTCTTGTTTAATTATCTTATAATTAATGTATCCTCGTTTTAAATGTAATGTAATGATGTTAAAATTGATAATTCTAAAATTAAACTAATTTTCCTATGTCCTTATAAATGAGACAGATGCAGGCACACACGTAAACTATGTGTCTCATCATGCGTGCCTATATAAGCATAAACCAAAAACTTTGAGTCTCAGTTGGCAGGACTCCTTTGTGAAATATCGTCTTTCTTTGGTAATAGGGGTTTTATACTGAAGAAAATAGTGATACTTTAGTCACCATGCGTAGTGCATATAATGTATTGAAATTATTTTGTGTGGCTCTGTAAATTTAATTGTTAATTCTATGTTCATCATTGTCTGCAAAACTCATGTTTTTAAACAAATGAATGATAATATTAATTCCCCTCTGTCGAAATACATTTAAAAGAAGTGCAGTTTACAGACCAAAGTGACGCGAAATATATTTGGGTGTCCTTGTACATTAGCCATCCTAAATGCACACCAAAATCTATACAGCAAATCCACGAAACTCTTAAATATCTTCACCCGATTTCACGTCAGTCGGATGATTTCTGTGACATTTATCGTGATTTAGACAGAGACAGACGATCAGGCTGACGAGTCTGAATGGGGAGTCTCACCGCAGTTTCGGCCAATATCAGTCTGTTTAATTTTTTTCCATGTTTATTGCATAAGAACTATCAATCTTCCCACACGTTGATGGCATCGTTTCATTACAAAACCTGAAATAAATGTCACCGTTTTAAAATTTTTATTCGATTTTTTCTTTCTTTTTTGTTGTTCGCGATACTACGGGCCTATTTTGTACAATTGGTGGCAACATTACAATAATGGGTTGTTTCTTTTCGAATCAATCATAATATGATTAACTAAGTTTCGTTTCGGAATCCCCTTTCCCAGAATATTAACCAGAGTGATAACTATTACAAAAGTAGACAACTAACAGCATTTGTTTGCGGAGACACATAAATATGTTTCCAATTACACCTAATTGAGTTGATAGTTTCTAAGAATATGATTTGATTTGAGTTGACAACTGGAAATCGATGATAGTTAATATCTAAATGTTGGCGATTTACTTGAGCAGAATATTTTTTTGCTCTCAAATTCTCCGAAACACGAGAATGTAATGATTTTAGTCAATTATGTCCGCACGAAAGTTTATTTAATAGTGTTCCATCTTATACTTTAAAAGAAATGAAATTCGAAGAAGGGTTACTCAAGAAAAGTCTGAAGAATAAAATTGCATTTCGTTGTGCGCACCCCTAAATCAAAGAAAACATTTATAGGTTCTTATATTTTTCAAACGTTACGTTAGTTCTTTGAAATCTCTTCAGGATCAATGTATTTTTTGGAAAGGATTCTGGCAAGAAATAGGTCAGAAGAGAGATTTATCATTTTTGTTTTACCGAAATGTTTTGAATATATAGAAAAGCAAAACCAGCCGATTGCATTTCGAATTCTGGAATTTTATTTCTGTGATTCCTGTTACAACCTTTTGATCCTGTGCTTTCTTTTTATTGAGAGTTACATCTGATATTAGGTGGCTTTTTATCATAGCTTCTGAGCGGAAATCTTTTAAAAGGCTAATGGAGTTAGATATTATTTTGAAATAAATACGTTCTCACTAAATAAATAAATAATTAAATTGTACAGAGAGATACGAGATGAAACCTTTACTTATGTACTCTAGACGTTCTAGAGGCTTGTAATTCGAAACATTTACAAATCTGATTCGAAAAATATATTTTTGAATAGGGAGATAGGAACGAGTGACATCGAGTTACAGCTTCAATTTTTATTTCAGAAAAATAACAAACTTTCACAATTTTCAGTTTGTTTTGGTTTAAAGCCGACGGTTTATCTCAGGAGCCAGACCTGGATGGAATGCCTGTCGAGGGGTCCTTTTTAAGGTTTCCTACTCCGTGATTAGGAGAAAAACACAAACAATTCAGAACACCTAGGTCGGCGTGTGTGTGCTAGGTCCGGAACTGGAATCTTCCTCTACGATGAGCTTCGAAAACAGAACTTCTTGGAAACACGTGGGGTCTATTTTTTTTAGATTTAGTCATTAAACTAAGCATATTATGTCCTTAGTAAAGTTACTTTCAAGTACTCCTTTGTATCCCACCAAGACTTTAAAGTCCCATCAAAAAAATTCCTCAATATAGCCTACATTTAGTACAGGATTTCATTGGAACTTGAAAGTCCCTACAGTTTAAGCTTTCCCTATAGTTAAGCTATAGTGTAAGCTAAATTTAATAGGAGATGTTTCTTATGCAACAAAGAAATATACTAAAAAAGTTTTAAACTTTTTTCCAAAAACAAGGTAATTTGAGATGTAAAGGGTTAAAAGCAAATAAAATTGAATTTATAGAAAAAAATATTATTCAGTCAAATATACCTTTAAAAAAATATTTCTCCAACGTATTTATGAGAGTAGAACTTACTTTAACTTCACTTCAAAGCACTCGACGCTACCTTCGTTCTTGAAGGGATTTTATGGAGAGCTGTTTCTGCTTGCCATTTTCCACGATTTTTACGTATGTTATATAATCATGCCTAAAGAATTTCTCATCAATATTAGAAAAATACTAGGAAAATAAAAAGTACAAACGTTCATGCGCTTTAAGGTAGAAATACCTTTTTCGACCTCTCACGAAGGAAACACCTCACGAAATCCTCATTCACTACAGTGATGGGGTGATAGCAGACACTTTTAAGAAATTCTCTTAAATGACTACAAATAAATGATTCAAATACATTTCTTGTCTCTTTCCTAATGCGTTCGATAAAGGGTTCATTCAGTAATAAAATTTGAGTTTCTTTTTCTAGGTATAATAATAGGTATGTATATAATCCTTTTATTAAGTACTGTGCAGTTTAAAAAAGTGAGAGAGTTATAAAGTATTTTTAATGAATGATTCGTAAATATCTGAACATTGAAACAGAATTGTAAAACAACAAAAAGTAATAGTTTTGTGTATATTTGTAAGACTCAAAAGCTTCAAGTAATGACGCATTAGAAAATATTGAAATTTTATCATTCAGTCTAATAGTAATACAATTTTTTAATACCGATATTAACATTTATTGATAAATATGTTTTCCGATATTTTTAATAAAAAAGTAAATTTATTAAAGATACTTTTACTTTTTTATTAAAAATTTTGTTCTCTCATAATAAAATAAATGAAATTTCTACATTTAGAAAAAAAATTCATAAAATATAGATTTCTCTTATTTCAATAGATTTAATTTGCTTGACACTTTATAAGAGTTGACCTAATTTCAATAAGCTTAATTTCCCATTCAATTTTTCATTTTATTTAGCCAATAACGATATTTAAAATGAATTAAAATATTTTATGAAAAGTGTTTACGATAATGATTGAAAATTTCAAAATTAAACTAAAGTTTAAATTTTTATGTTTTATGTTTAAAGTTTTAATGATATACTTTCTTCAGTACCACTCTATATTGAACTTACAAGATGGAAATAATATCACCAGTGATCACTATTTCCCATTAAAAAAAAAAAAAAAAAAAAAAAAAAAACTATGGAAGCGCATGAAATGCATAAAGTAATCAGTATACTGTTACGAATTTGTAAATCATTCGCAGTTATTTTTATGTCAATTCATTCAAAGAGGCTTAGTCAGGTGATAAAATGTTAATTTTCAGCCTTTCTAGTTTGTTTTCGCATTAACCCTTTGAGTGCTATGGACGCACATATGCGTCCAGCGAATGTCATTAATATAGACTATGGACTCAAATACGCGCTTAGCATATGTTATCAGTATGGACTATGGACGCAAATACGCGCTTAGCAGATGTTCAGTGTACTATGCAACACTCGCATAAAGTATTCAGTCCTTGGCGATCGTCAGCGCCAACCGCGCGCCATCCGTATGGACCGCATAGGCCGCGAGTATTCAGCACTCAAAGGGTTAAAATAGCGAAAAAACACATTAAAAAAACTCATTCAGGTCAGTAATGGATTTGGCGACTTTTTCGTTTCTTGGCAACTTTTTGGTGACATTGGCGAGAAAATCCTTGTCATCGATATACCAAATATGAACGCTGTAACTTGACTGGCTGACGAGTTTCTGGAATTTTCTACATTTTTCTACACAGGTATATAAGGAGTAGCTTTACGCCAAATCAGTCAGTCTTTCGCCAACCGCCTTACGACTCCTGGCTACTGTCTTTGATTGCAGCTTTGCTGATTCACAATACAACTCTTCACAATACAACTTTCACAATACATTCAGCAGATTCACAATGTCAATACAACTCTGATACAGTTTGTATTGTGAATCTGCTGTTGACAAGTGTTAGTTAAGCTGTGTTTACTGATGAATGTGAAGTTGATACTTGGTTTTTAGACCTGTATTCTTCTGGAATTTTCTGTCAATAAACTGTTGGGCTTCTGCAAGTATCGCCTCTCACTCAGAGACAACTCACGAACCCCCTAAGTACGCAATAATACTTGCATGTCAATCTGAATAATTAGCAGAGTTGCAAGAAATTAACTAATCCTTTCTTTGTCGATACTCTTTACTATTAAAATTGAAATAGGCACATTTTACTTTAGGTTTTTCTGAATCTCTAAGAAAATTATAATTTTATTCTAAGTTTTGTTCCCTTAATAGATATTATCAACCTTCCAGTATTTTACGATGGCAGTGTTTATTTTAGAAAAGATTATTTAGAAATATATTTAAAGTAATGATTTTATATTAAAGAAAAAAAAATGATTATTCCAATACTATTCTGAAGGACAATTTTAAAAACCTACGCACACGAGGGTCTCTAAAAATAAAATAAAAACACAAAACCAGTCACTATGTATTACGTTTAAACCATTCAAAATTTTATTAATATTACGGATTAGTCACACTGGAAATCATTTTAACGTAACTCATTTTTTCAGAGATCTTAACTCTACTTACTAAAGTTGGATTATATTCAAAACAAATGAATATCATAAAGCTTTTCTTAAAGGAAAATTCTTAAACATTGGCTCGATGTCAAAACTAATCCTCATTTGAACTTTAGTAAATGTTTGACAAATTGTAATCCTGGAAATAGAATGCCCAACTTTTAAGAATTTATTCTGTATATGCATAATTTCATTTTAAAATGATATATTTCTGTGTAGCACATCTGGGGTTTTGAAGGCTTAAGTGTATTAGGTAAATTTAAAATTTGCAACGCAATCTTTAAGATACCATAAATTGACACAAATTTATTGAATGACTGATTATCCTACTTTTAAACATTACAAAAAGGATTATTTTATCAATACGTCATAAGATTATCACATAGGATGTTAAATTCTTTGAAAAACTTTTCTAAAGACAACTAGAATGGAATTGTGTACATCATGAAAGTTATAGAAGAATTTGAATAAACCATCATACCTGTTACATTCTATAATATTATTATTATTTTTTTTAAGGTATTTGTCTACGTTCAGAACACGTTTTTGCAAAAACACAGAATAGGGTTTAAATATACATATTTTTTGTTAAAATGCGACTTAAAATTTTGAAAACATACATAATTAAAAAAAAAATATTCCATAAAATTTTAAAAAATGGGTTAATTTGTATAGAAATTATTCAAAATTTGACATTTACGCCAGATGCTCTCAATTGAATTTAGCTCAAAATATTTTAAATTCCTTTTTACTGCATATTACTATGACACTTACCAGTGCAATGAACTAAAATGTTTGTGATAATCCTCAAATTCGTTGAAATATATCAAATCACACAGAAAAATGCAGAATGTTTCGTTAAAAAATTTCATTATTTTACATATAAGCCTGTATAATCATCAAATTTATACATAGGGCTTAGCTTTCAGTTCAAAGTATAAAAAGAAATGCATAAAATACTGTAGAAAAATTTTATCAAATTATCTTCAGAGCTTTTGAAGTAATCAGATTTATCGTATACACTCATCATTAAAAATGTAGTTTTTCAGAAAATGCATTTAAAGGTTTTGCTTTAAACAAACACTGTTCATTTTTTACATTTAAAATTCTCCTCAATTATACACTCCTTCCCTAATTTCATAATTAAGTAATTTTTATTGGCTTTCTAATAATTTTTGTATAATTAAATAATTTTGATTAATAATTAAGTAATTAATTAAATAATTTTTAAGGCATAATTAAGTAATTTTGATTTAACCCTTTGTTGCATATTAATCACCTGGGAAACTTTAAAGGAAATTATTGTGTTTTTCATATTTAAAATTGCCCCAGAAATCAGGGAAAAAAAATTGTTTCATCAAAATTTTGTTTGTCCACTGTAGTGGACAGTATGAATATAGAAACTGGATATCTAAAGTAGAAGTGGTGATAAAAATAATAAAAGCAGTCACTTTTTTCATCGATACACAAATGAACTTTGCATTTTACGCATGAATATGTAGATTTTCTTGAGCATAAATCCATCTTACATCTTCGAGCACTATTTGATATATGTCTAGCAAAATGATCCACTCCATCGTAGAGGACAGAGCTTGCTTTGACTGACATTTTTTTTGTAGGTTTTTACACTGACATTGGCCCTTGTTTACGTAAGTCTTTCTGTATCTTGTTCATCAATTACTCTTGATACTTCTTGTATTAGTCCTCTGGCAATGGACATCTTTAAAAATCCTAGTTGCATAGAACATTGTGGTATGACAGCTCTGCAAAGAAGCGAAGAATTTATCACGGTAACATCTATAAAATGAAATAATACCCTTTTGTACCACTACAATGGACAAACGAAAACAGTCCTACATTAGCCTATGTTCATAACGTCCATTGTAGTTGACAAAAAGAAAAATACATCAGTTTTCATGAAAAGTAGCATATGAAAATAAGTGTTCTATTCAAACATATTCTAAAATGCCTAAAACTACTATTTCAAAATGCAAAATGTCAAAATAAAAAAGGTTTAGCACTCATATACATTGTTTACAATGAGAAATCATACTAACTTGGAAGTAAAGGTTGACGCTATTTTCAAACTAGCAATGCAATCTATAATTTTATATTATGCTGCTGTCTATGAGCAACAGTTGAAAGCTTAAAGAATACAGAAAGAATAAACATTGAAACCAAATATGTAAAACCATTTGTGTGAAAGGAAAAAAAAAATTTAACTTTTGTCCACTACAGTGGACACGATGCAACAAAGGGTTAAGTAACTTAATTGGCTATAACTGCGGTTCTAATTATCGTACAAACAAAAGTAAAGGTATTTGGAAACCTCAAAGATTTCTCTATAAAACAGAACAATAAACAGAAATTGGAATTTTTCTTCAAAAGTGACATTTTTAACGTAGACAGATACCTTAAATAAACACGTAATTGAAAGAAAAATAATATAACCATTTTATAATGACATATATATCCTATAGATAGGAATCTGAACATGGAATGCAATTCATCAATAGGACAAAGTTAATTGAAAGAAATACATATACAGAAAAGTATACATCGTAATCTCTTGGAAGAAATAGAAGTCTCTAGGCATAAAAGGAATCTCATGTTTCCGTTACTAATGTTTGTTACATGTATCACCGTAAACAGTTTGTATTGTAGATATGTAAAGAAAGAAAAAATATCATTAGAAATATATATATATACTCATGTTTGGGAAAATTGCAACACCATGAAGGAATGCGAATATCCTAATGATATTTATTGTGCACATACATTAATACTAAGAAGAACAATTGATTAGAATTTCGAATAATATGTACTGAGGAAACAGTACATAAAGCAGCGACCTCTGGAAGCAATAACTACACTTATCTGACTACTAGGCATTGAATCGAACCGTGATTGGATGACATATACGGGTACAGCACTTCATGAAGCTTCAACAGGATGCGACAATTCATCGATCGTAGTTACTGGTGAGTGGTGGGAGGCCAGTCGCTTTTCAACGATTAAACAGTCATTTTCATGGGTGCAAGATCAAGAGAACGCGCTAGCCAAATAAACAATCGAACGCATTCTGTATTAAGGAAGGTCCGGACAGTGCAGAAAACTTGCGTTCGTGCATTATCCTGCTTAAATATTGCGCTGTGGAGGCCTTGAATATAGAGAAGAGGGGCGGGCCTTAACTCACCAGATATTTAATGGCCGCTATTCAGAGTGCTGGGAATGCGAACTATAAGTAATCGAGACGTGTATCCAGTGGGACCCTATACCATTTCTGCAGGTGATGGACAGTATGACGATCTCGAATCCCAGCTGGCAATGTGTATTATTCACAATGCCGTTAAATACGGATAAGGCAATCTTGATGCTGTAAACAGGACTGTGATTTGTCTGTAAGGCGACTGCATGCCATTCCTGCGTCCAGGTTCGTCATTGATCACTCATTAAAGGCGCCCGTATCAGTGATGCAGTTTTGAGGGTAATCAAAATTTTGGTAGCCGCATACTGGGTTATCACCTGGAGTGATGGTATGCGGTACCATTGGATACACGTCTTGATCACCTCTTGTTTTCATCCCTGTCACTCTGAATATCAGTCATTACATTTCTGACGAGTTAAGACCCTTCGCTCTGCCCTATATTCAAGGCCTACGAAACGCAATATTTAAGCAGGACAATGCACGACCGCAAGTTGTCCGTATTGTTCGGACCTTCCTTGATGCAGTGTATGTTTGACTGTAGCTTTGGACAGTGCGTTGTTCTGATCTCGCACCAATGAAAATGACTGTTTAATTGAAAAACGACTGACCCCCGACCCCTCACACCACTAACTACGATCGATGAATTGTGGAATCGTGTTGAAGTTTCATGTAGTGCTTTACCCGTACATGTCATCCAATCGCTGTTTGATTCCATGCCTTGGCAGATAAGTGCTGTTATTGCTCACAGAGGTCGCTGTTTTATGTACTGTTTTCTCAGTACATATTACTCCAAATTTCTTGAAATTTTAATGAATTATTCTTCTTAATTAATGTATGTGCCCAATAAATACCATTCTTATATTTGCATTCCTTATTGGTGTTGCAATTTTCACAATCATGAGTGTAGATATATATATATACATTTGTGAAATATGTATTTTAAGAATATACATATATATATGTATACATAAAGGCATAATATATGAAAAGTTTTTGAAAATGTAAATATATAATATAGTAACAAGAGTTTTTATTATATCTCAGGTCTTACAAGGAGAGGTCACGACATGGAAAATTCAGATCGGGACGAAATTGCGCAGAATTATCTCGTAGGTAGCATCGAACCGAGGTCGTTTGCGTAACAGCCTTTTGTTCTATCGAGTACGCCTCGGGAGCGATGATTCGAAGGCGAAATAACTTGTATTTAAAGATAACTGAAACTTTAAAGACTTTTTTTTTCTTGAAATTGTGTGGCTAGTGCGCGCTACTTGTTTAATATGTTGTTACCTTCATAGTACACTACAATTCTGCTCAATTTCGACCGGATCTGAATTTTCCATGTCGTGAGCTCTTTTTTTTAGATGTGTTCTCCTCCTTTCTTTCTTTCATACCCTCTTTGTGTGTATACATTAAGGTTTTTCACGGTGAGTTTAAATGATTTATATAGGGTAAAAAACCTGTCGATTTCTGTCTATTTTGCACTGAGCGGGAGAGCAGTACATGTAATATTTTCGTGCATGCGCACTTGAATTTAAATTTTTCCAATGGAAAAGTGTATAAAGTTTCAAATCATTAGTAATATTCTGAAGACAACGACCATAAAATTTCGAAAATCCGTTCACTCTACCAGAAGTTGTGAAGCAACAGAATTTTCATAACCGTAAAAGTTCAAGTTGTGGAAATAGACATAAACATTTCAGCTCGACCCAGTAAAGAAGTTAGTGACGTGGAATATTTAAAGCGTTTCTTTAAAAAGCGATTTTTTTAATGTATCGCATAGAGGAGAGACTAGCTGGCATTGATGTGACCACTCCGAGCTCAAAATGCGAACTTCTTTTTTAATTATTTATTATTATTTACTATACATTATATATATATATATATGGTGAAGCACCTTGCTTTTCCCGACATTTGATTAAAAAAACAGCTTAGTTCTCTTACTGCAGCCACGAGCAATCAACCTAGACAAAGTGATGCAACCAAGACGTAGCTATGATGTCAGAAGGTCGTAATTCTTATCCGCTGCGCACGCATCCCCATAGACGGAGTCTTGGAGCACTTACGAGAAACGGTTCAGTTGACGACGGGACTTTGACGATACGGTGTCCTGTATCATGCCGCATGCTCTTCTAAAAATGGTTGAAGACGAAGCCGAAGTGCTTAGTGTTGACGAAAGTAGTGTTTACGTAATTTAAGCTGTGTATTATTTTATCTTGACGAAAGTTGTGCTGAACATTATATCATCTAGTGATAATACGTGAACTGTTTGAATAATCTAGTTGGACGGTAAACATCAGACGGGTGTGTTATAATATGCATAAGTATAAACTTCTGTTTTGACTGCGATAGTATAAGTGACTGTTAAACATTCTTAACGATGAGTTATGAGTATAACTCAGCTGCTTAATATTGATTCTTAATACCATCCTGTATATATTAAAACTGTATTATAATTATTCTTTATTAAATTTTAAATAGTTAATAGTTATTGAGTATTAATTAATTATTAACGCCCACTTTAGTTCCCCACTATATATATATATTGTTTTTAAGTATTTGAATAATTCTTTTCCAAATTAAATTCATGGCCACAAAATGACCGAACAGATTATTGGAGAGAACTGTTGCGTTACTGACATAAATGTATTTTATCACATAAAAATTATTTATTTGAAAGTAAATTCTGTAGACAGCGTTTACTTTGGCTCTCATCAGGTCCCTTAAACTTAGTAGTCAGAATAGGACATTCTAAATGGAAATGTGTTTAAAATCTTACAAAGCAGTGGTAGGAAATATTTACTCAAAAACAAAAAATGTAATAAGAAAGAAAAAAAAAAGACATGTAAATTTACTTGAATCTACTTTTCCCCTTTTATTGGGAAAAAAATAAATAAATAAATAAACATAATCCTTTAAAAGATTTCTACAGAAATAAGACAAACAAAGAAATAGAAATGCATTTTTCTTTTTACTTCAGTTAAACATTTTGTTTGGTGTTTTATTTTTTAAATTGTGGTGAATTCAGTAGTCTGTGTCTCTGGAAGAAAAAGGGTACACATGTCTATTCAGATACCTTTCTTTCGATTACTGTTTTTTTTTTTTTTTTAATGTAACAGACGGAAAATAAAGCATTCTGTTGCCTATTCGTTTGAAAAATTTTCCGTCAAGTTATTTTTAGCATGTTTAATATATTTTACAGACAACTTGTTCTAAAAAGTTATAATAAAATTTTCAGCAAACAACATTTTTCATTAAGTTTTTTTTCTTCTTTTTCTTTTTCTTTTTCTGTCTTTTTTTTTTTTTTTTTTTTTTTTTTTAACATTAAAACCTTTTTAGACTAAAATATTTAATTAAAACCTTCAGTAAATGGTTGAATAAAATTTTTAAAAACATAATAATACAAAAAGTAAATAAATAAAATAAAATAAAATAAAATAAACTGCTTCAGAAAGAGAAATATTTTAAAAAAGTTATATATAAATCAATTATTTTGATCCATGATTAAAAATATTCCCATTGTACAAATAAGAGTACTTTATTTTACAAATTTTATGTATATAACTAAACTTTTTTTTAAAATGACATGAGCTTTCCCATTTAAGATGTTTTTAACGCGCGTATTAGGGATGTTGTAAAGTTTTTATGAATATTAAGAAATCTGGATAGAATTTATTCTGCATATCTTTATTCACATGATGATATAAATTACAGATATCGATGCTGATTTTTTTCGCTTTAGAACTCTGGAATTGACTCGAAAGAGAAAGTTTTAAGAATATGAGAAAAATAAGTTTCTGTATCGACTAATTTTTTTTTATTTTTTTTATTTTTTTAGAAATAATAAAATTTTTGGGATTCTCCTTCGCATAGAAAAAATGCTTGCTTTTTTTTAATATCAACTAAGTAAGCTGATGATTTTTTACTTTCTTCTATATGTAATATATTACTTTCTTCTATATGTAATATAGAGAAAGTATTGGATTCGCGAAAATTTTCGACCTCCGTTTTTTGACGGATCTACACGTTTTGGGATGTCCTGAACACGAATTGATAGTTTTTAAAAAATGTCTGTCTGTGTGTCTGTCTGTCTGTCTGTCTGTGTGTCTGTATCATTTTTTTGTGGACGCTGTATCTCACGAACCAAAGAATGAAATTTAACCAAACTTGGTATTTAGTTGCACCCTGACATGAACTGGTGCCCATTAGATTTGGGGATCAATAGCTCAACAGGTGGCGTTGTGATCGCATTTTATGCAAATTTTTAACATGGCAGCATAGGACAAAATTCCGTATAAATGAGCATAAAGAGAGTTAATTTAAACTTGTGATTGTAAAATTAATATGAATTATTGATAATAGTAGTAGTTAACTAGGAAAAAAAATTTGTGCATGGGGGGGGCATCGGTTCCCCCCTGGGGGGTAAGTACCCCCCCGGGAGGGTTAAATTTTGAAGATGGGTATCATTCGAAAGATCTCGTCAATACCTTTAAAACGAATGGTTGAACTATAAATCTGTGATAATTTAAAACAAAGTTATCGATTTTTTTTACTTTTAACCAAAAAAAAAAAAACTTAGAAAAAAATTCGCATTTTTTTTTTTTAACGAAATTTTACCAAACTTGGTATTTAGTTGGTCCCCGACAAAAACTGGTGCTGATTATATTTGGGGATGAATAGCTCAACAGGAGGCGCTGTGATAGCATTTTATCTAAATTTTTAACATGGCAGAATAGGACAAAAATTCGTATAAATGTGCATAATAAGAGTTATTTTACACTTGTGATTGTAAAATTAATATGAATTATTGATAATAGTAGTACGTAACTAGGAAAAAAATTTTGTGCATGGGGGGGCATCGCTTCCCCCCCTGGGGGGGAAGTACCCCCCCGTGGGGGGGTAAATTTTGAAGATGGATATCATTCGAAAGATCTCGTCAATACCTTTAAAACGAATGGTTGAACTATAAATCTGTGATAATTTAAAACAAAGTTATCGATTTTTTTTACTTTTAACCAAAAAAAAAAAAAAAAAAAAAAAAAAAAATTTCGCATTTTTTTTTTTTTTTTTTAAATATTGTTACTGATTGAATATGTATAGGAAAATATAGAAGAAAGTCTTGTGGTGGCCACAACATACTAGTTTTTTCCAGTAAAAGTGTTTGTGAATTCTGCAAAATCCCTTTTCAATACTCAATCATTGTTTTTCTCTTAAGGCATCAGTAAAATATTTTAACAAAACAGTCCCCAGTTATCTTTTATTAAATGTGACTTTTTACATTGACCATGTCACAGTTTTTAGTGAAAGGCTATTTTTATAAAGGGGAAAAAGGAATATCGAAAAACCGCTAAACTTAGATAATTTGGAACAGAGTTACTCTTAAAAGTGTGTTTTTGGACCCCGCCCTTAAAAGGGGAGGCAGGGGGAAGTTTCGTAAAATCCCTTCATAGTGCGTGTTGGGAACGCATAACCAACCCATACATAAAAATTAATCTTACAGAGGTAATTTGAAGCTAAGTTATACTTCGAAACATTCTTATTGTCCCCCCCCGTCACTTCTAAGGGGAGTAAGGGGGGGGGATTTCCGCAAAATCAATGGGTGTTGCTGTTGAATACACGCAAATAAGCCACACTAAAATTAGTAGCCGCAGTTCCTATAGATTTCCCCGGACGAATTTATCGCTAAAAGGAGCGCTCAAATTTCCACCTCGTAACTCTCCCCCCCCCCCCCCAAAAAAAAAAAATCGAAAATTGCAAAAAAAAAAAAAAAAAAAAAAATGAGTTTTTGGATATATCCTCTAGCAGACGCTTGGCGGTTTTTTATGTCTTTGTGCTATTATTGGTAGAGTTCTACTCGAAAATCTGTATTTTGCTAAATTTGACTCCGAAAATCGTTTCCTCCCTCTCCCCTCCTTAAAAATCCAAAATTCCAAAATCACAGAAAGTGATTTTTTTGTACTCGCCTAGCCTCCGTATCTGCAATTTCTTCACCGTGAAGTAATTTGGAGCCGAGTTAAGCTTATAAAGGTGTTTTTGCCTTCTGCCCTCCCGGAAGGGTGCAGAGGGGGGAATCAAGCTCCTAAAACCAACCTGCTCACTCAAATTTGTGACTATCTGCCCTAGAATCCCCACGGCTCTGTTGAGTCAGTGAATGAGTGAGTTTATTCTGTTATGTATATAGATAAATGTGTTTTTAAAAGCGATCACTACAAAGTAAAAAAAAGAAAAATAATAATAATAAATAAAAATAAATGTTGTAGGGCTTTTACAGAATCTGAGTTTTATTTTAAATCGTGGTCACTTAGGTTAAACAATAGTCTCTTCCACGCCTTCCGCGTGGATCGGAAACTTGGCAACAGTTCAAGCGATAGACAGCGCCACCTGGTACAGATTGCGCGACTTTTTTTATTCAACATCCACCAAAAATTTTTAAAAGTGGGATTTGATATACATAAAAGGCGAATAGAATCGAAGAAACATCGATAATATATATCATATATGACTTCTTAAAATTATTGGTGACATTTTGAATAAAAAAGTCTGTACCAGGTGACGCTGTCTACCGCTTGAACTGTTGCCAAGTTTTCGGGCCACGCGGAAGGCATCTAGTTTAGGAGGCTCTGGTTAAATTTTTACTCTGCTGGCAGATCCTTTCCCGAGTTGCAAGCGAGTTATTTTACGTCCCCAGTTTGTCCCATTTACAGTTTTCGATCGCAATATAATTTACAGATTTCGAAAAATGAAATAGCCTCTTGGCATTTTGCACAGCTCTTCAACTTGAAATGGCTCACAATGTGTTGATCGAAAGCATTTTATTGTTTAAGTTTTGTTTTATTCATTTATTCCTTTATTATTATAGATTTTTGTGTAGAATTTCTTGAAAATGAGATGGAAAATTGAATCTCGAGTTTGTATATTTTTTGACCGCTTAAAAATGACGCATCGAAAAGATACGGATATTGTTAGAATGTATTGAAAGACGATGTTGTTATCAAAGTATCTACAGCTGGATGCCTTAGATGCTAGAATTTGTAAGGAAAAGAAAAAAAAAAGGGGGGGGGGGAGGTGGACAGACATGATTTTTTTCTTCTTCTCGTTTTCTTTGTGCGTAGATGTAGAGCGATGTTAAATCCACTCAACGACAACATCGCTTCTTCATACAGACTGATTGATTCGTACAGCAAAATCTTTTTTAGTTCCGCATTGGCTAAAATACTTTTCCTCAGTCTCAAACGCCCCCCTTTTGTTTTAAAAATTAGCCTTTGATTTAATAGATAAGATGAGCGGTCCTTCCATGGGACTTGTTCGTTTCCTTCACTATTTTCTAACCATTTTCCTATACAATTACAAAAAAAAAAAAAAAAAAAGAAAGAAAAGAAGAAGAAACTACTGTAAAAATACTTAAAATATCTCTATATGGTAGTAGTGGTAGCGAGAGCGAGAGAAAAGTTTGCTCTTTCTGTGTGATTGACACTAAGGTTTGCATTTGAGTGACCCGATGACATTCTCCTGAAGGTAAACTTAAAATAAAATAAAATTCTATGTACATAAATTTTGTAAAAGCAAATAAATTTACTGCTAAAACAGTAAAATACTATTAAAGACAGAAAAACGAAATAGTGTTAAAATACTTGAAAGACGGGGGGAAAAAAGTTAAATATTTCAACGAGAAAAGTAAAAAAAAAGAATCTCTGTTAATTAAATTAAGATTTTATTTTCTACTCAAATTAAAAAACTATTTTCCATTTTTTTTTTTTTTTTTTTTAATATACTTTATCATTCAGTTAAAATTGTTTTATTTTAACTTTATTTTATTCATAATATTTATTTTATTTTATTCATAAACAAACAAACAAAAAAGTCTTTTTGAATGTCAAACTGCATCTTCTTGAATAAAACTTTTTGTATCATTAATTTAAACTGCCCTTTTTATGTAAATGAATGAAAACAAATTTAATTTATAGATGCAAAACTATGTTACATTGGTTCAATACTATGTATCTTCTGCTATTTCTATTGATTTTTACTTTCTGAAAATTGTATGAAAAGTATTGCAAAAAAAAAAAAAAAAAAAAAAAAAAATCTGGAGTGACTCCACTCGACTTTCCGAACATTGAGTAACTAACAGTTTTGTAGATAAAATAAAGAAAGAGGAGTTGCTAAACAAACAAAAAAGAGAAAACCATAACAGAGTGTTTGAGTATTTTTCTCCATATATCACACGAGGTTTTATTTAACGCTACTGAACTTTGAGCCCTTAGATCATAAGGATAAAGAATTTTTCGTTGTGTCCCTGTAAAAATCTATAAATGCTAGATTCACCAAAATGCTTATAGTTAGTGCAACAGTGATTTATAATATTCATACAAATTTTCAGCTCAATTGAATAAGGCTTTTAGATGCTATCGCTGGTCTCATAGGCCATAAAGATAAAGAATTTTTCTTTGTCTCCCTGTAAAAAAACTGTAAGTGCTAGATTCACCAAAATTTATACAGATTGAGTATCTGTGACCTATAATATGTGTATAAAGTTTTTGCTCAATTGAATAAGGCGTTTAGATGCTATCGCACTTTTAAGATTTTGGTCCCTTGTCCATAATGATAAAGAATTTTTCTTTGTGTCCCTGTAAAAAAACTATAAGTGCTAGATTCACCAAAATCTATAGGGTTCGTACTATGGTGACTTACAATATACGTACCAACTTTCAGCTTATTCGAACAAAGCGTTTAGACGCTAGCGTGTTCACTCACAGACATACACACATACATACACACATACATACATACACACATACATACACACACACATACATACACACATACATACATCATCGTAAAAATAGTGAAAACGGACTCGTTGGACCTCGAAACGTGTAGAAACATCAAAATCTCGAATTCGGATTTTTGACATGATTACAATACTTTCCTCACTATAGTGTTCGGAAAGTAAAAATAGACTGTGACATTTTGGTATGTCTATATGCTTTAAGGCGCGTGAGTCCATTTTTTAAAGACTTTTTATCAGCTTACTTTCTGTGTAATAAACCCTCTGCCGAATCCCGGTTAAAAACAGAAAAAGGGGGGAAATAAATTAGAAATATCAGACCTATCGTTACAAATTTGGTACCAAATGAAAGGGGCAATTTTTCTGAATACAGGAGTGCAAACGGTTTTTCGACACGACAATTAGATTTTTTAAAATGAACTAAAGTATGAAATTTAAGTGGTAACAAAAAAGTTACATTATTATTGGGAATTTCTAACACACGTGACCAATAGGCAATGTAAGATTAATTTGTCTTTTTTTTTATTATTTGTTTAGATTACATTCTCTGTCATAAACCTTCCGGATTAAAAAAAAAAAAAAAAAAAGTGGGGGAGGGGTATAAATTAGAAATATCAGTTCTATCTTTACAAATTCGGTACCAAATGAAAGGGGCGATTTTTCTGAATCCAGGTGGACAAACAGTTTTTCGACATGGCCATTAGATTTTTTAAAATTTACTAAAGTATGAAATTTAGGTGACAACACTTCATTTTAATTCATTTCAGTCATTTAAAAAAGTACGTGGCGCGTTACAAATTCGGTACAAAATGAAAGGGACGATTCTTCTGAATACAGAGGTGCATACATTGTGTTCTATAACATTTATACATTGTGCTCCATAAACTCAAATAATTTAAAATTTGCATATGTAATGTGAATTTGTTTAAAACAAAAGAATTTAGGAATATTTTATATTGCGAGCATTTAAATTTCTTTTTACAGGGACGTTCAAAAGAATTCAGATACATTAAGATCCGTTAACGACGTACAACTTAAGGAGTACTGCTCAAATAAGCTACTATGATTTTCTTTTCTTTTTTAATTTATTTAAATATTTCTCTTATTTAAGTTTCGTTTATCATAAGATGTTTGGAAAGTCGAGTGGAGTCATTCCAAAATTTTTGTGGTTTAATGTAATGAGAGAATATATATATATATATATATATTGTAGTAGAAGCACTCACTATTCATTATTTTTTTTTCTTTAGAAATATAGGCCAATTTTAAGATCTTATTAAAAATAACATTTTTAAATTTGCTTAGATATTTTTATCATTCCTGAAAATTTCACAAAATTGTTGGATTAATTTAGAAAGTTATTTAAAAAAAAATTAATGCATAAAAAAAAAAAAAAAAAAAAAGTTTTTTAAATTTTTAAAGTAGATCGTATTGATATCGAGTCTTTTAATTACTTCTCAAGAATATTAAATGATACAAATGTATGTGCGATTAAAAAAATAACAACAGCAATAATATTCTATTTTCTATGTTGGTGGCCAATGGGTTGTGCAGTGGAATCGCTAAATTAAAAATAATTTAGTGTTTTGAAACGAACACCAATTAGTAATTTAGTGTGAAGTGGGGCAATTATGGCAGGTAAACGTAAACCTTAACTGCATATATTAAAAAATATCATATATATTTTTTTCATTTTGACAAATACCATAGCAGTTCTATGTCATTTTCCCCCTGAATTAATTTAAAATTAAAAAATATTGAAATGGTAATTAAATATTCCAAGCTTTTATAAAGAAAAGCACTGAAGGATAAAACTGCCTATTGAGGCAGTTTTATCTTTCAGTGCTTTTTTTTTTTTTTTTTTTTTTTTTTTTTTAAGATTTTTGCCTTTTTATCACTGGAAATCTATTCCAAAAAAGTTTGTTGTTGCAATTTATTCTAAATGGCGTGAAGTAAAGTTCATAAATATTTTACCACTACAAAATTGAATTTAAATATATCTAAACATAAAAAAAAAGTGGAGTGACTTTACTCGACTTTCTGAACGATGAGTAATTAGCGGTTTTGTAGATAAAAGTAAGAGGAGTTGTTAAATAAACAAAAGAGAAAATTATAACAGGGTGTTTGAGTACTTTTCGCCACATAGTACACGATGTTTAATTTAACGCTATTGAACTTTGAGCCCATAGATCATAACGATAAAGAATTTTTTGTTGTGTCCCTGTGTTTTGTTGTGACCTTTAAATGCTAGATTCACCAATATGCTTATAGCTAGTGCAACAGTGACTTGTAATATTTATATAAATTTTCAGCTCCATCGGATAAGGCATTTAGACGCTATTGCGCTTTAAAGTTTGAGCCATATGCCCCAATGATAAAAAAATTTTGTATTGCGTCCATGTAAAAAAAAAAAAAAAAAAAAAAAAACATAATTGCTAGATTCTCTAAAGTTAATAAAATTCGTATGACGATGATCTAAAACATGTACATAAAGTTTCAGTTCCTTTGAATAAGGCGTTTAGTCGCTATCGCACTTTAAATAATGTGAGTCTATAGGCCATAATGATAAACAATTTTTATTTGTGTCCCTGCAAAACTCTAAGTGCTAGAGTTACAAAATTCTGTACAGTTTGTGTGATGGTGACCAAAAACAAGTATATACATTTTCAACTCAAATGGATAAGGCATTTACATGCACTTTCCATTCATTACACTTTAAATAATCTCACCCCACAGGTCATAATGATAGAGAATTATTTGTTGTGTCCCTGTAAAAAAAGGATAAGTGCTAGATTCACCAAAACTTATACAGATCGTGAAATTATGACTTATAATATGTGTATAAATTTTTTGCTCAATTAAATAAAGCATTTAGATGCTATCACACTTCAAAAATTTGGTCCCATACGCCATAATGATAAAGAATTTTTCTTTGTGTCCCTGTAAAAAAACTATAAGTGCTAGATTCACCAACATCTGTACAATTCGTACAACTGTGACTTATAACATGTGTATAAATTTTTTGATTATTTAAATAAGGCGTTTAGACGCCATCGCACTTTTAAAATTTTGGCCCCATAGGCCATAATGGTAAAGAATGTTTCTTGATGTCCCTGTAAAAAAACTATAAATGGTAGATTCATCAACAGGGTTCGTGCTACTGGGACTTACAACATACTTATCAACTTTCAGCTCATTCGAGAAAAACGTTTAGACGCTAGCGTGTTCACTCACACACATACATGCGCACACACATATATACATCATCATAAAAATAGTGAAAACGGACTTAGGGGACCTCGAAACGTATAGAAACATCAAAATCTCAAATTCGGAATTTTGACATGATTACAATACTTTCCTTACGTATGTATGTTCGGATAGTAAAAAAATTACTGTCGCTGATGTCAAATTTTTGTGTGTACGGCCGCATCAGAAACGGCAGCGTCCTCCTCGTCATGAGAAGTATCAATGTGTGCCGAATACTCCAAGGCAGAAATTTCAGACGGTTAGAAATTTCTGTCATCTTAATTAACTAATTATTAATTAAAAGCTTCGGTTTAATAAAGGTACACTCTATTTGACAACATGCAAATAGTTTCTCCAAACGGTTATTCTTCCAGTCTTATGATGACAAAAAGGGAATATAAAATGTTCTCCATGGTGTTTATATATATATATAAGGAAAGTAAAAGATTCAGTGTTGCTATTGGTAACGAAGAAATTTGTCATCTGCAAATAAATAAAAAGCATTATGGGAGCTATCTACTTATCGTCTCCGAAAGCCGCAGCCTTTGTTATTCTATGGGGAATTTTGCCTCTTTATAACTCATTAACGAATGCATATTTTTAAATTTCGTTTTCACATTCAGGAAATTCACAATTATTAAACAACTTATCGCTTTCTAAGGATCGCTTTTCTTAATTTTTAAGATTTCATTTTTAAGCTTAAAAATGCAAAATGTGACATTGTGAAAATTCGTATTTTAGAACCTCAAAAAAAAAAAAAAAAATTTTTTTTAAAAGAAAAAAAAAAAAATCAATTTTCGGAAAGCGATAAATCATTAAATAGTTGTGAATTTTCTGAATGGGAAAACGGAATTTAAAAATATACTTTCATTAATGAGTTATAAAGGGGCAAAAGTCTCCATAGAATAACACTGGCTTTGGCTTTCGGGAACGATAAGTAGAGAGTCCTCTTATCTTAGATATTTCAATGAAAAATTCAATTTAGGATTGTAATTTGTCGTCTGCAGATATCCCTTTGTTTCTCTACTTTTAGAAAATTAATTTTCTTACTGGCAAATCCTTATGTTGTTTAATTTTTAAATATTTTATATGTTCTTCTTTTGTGAATAATGTCGTGTCTGTATTTTGTCGTGTCTGTAGACTGCATTTCTTTTTGTCTTTAAAGTGTATTTATCTTTTTTATTTAGAAACATACTTTAAAATGTTTGGGATATATTTTGGCACAAAAAAATATTTAGAGTCCAATTCAAACTTATTTATAAATTATAGCCATTGATAATTTTTAAACATTGCATTTACACATTCAGATATTTTCTAAACTGTAAAATTGTTGCCTATAGTTGTACATCAGAAATACATACAGAGTGTTACATGCCGACCTAAATTAACTCAAAAATTGAATAGTAAAAAGTGGTATTAGAAATGATACGTGCTAGATTTTTATTTATTTATTTATTTATTTTAAAAACAAGCAATTATATTAAAAAATTCATCGCTAAATAGGGACAAAAATTTAAAAGTCACCAAGAGGGATCGCCAATCATGTACACTGCAAAATACCAACGCCACTACAAAATAGTCTAGCTATTAGGAATTTCTATGTATTCTGAAAAAAATTACTGATTTTTAGCATAATATTTTGTTAAGAAAAAAAGAAAGTATTAAATATTATGTATTTCAATTGCACATTGAATATGGGGATTTCTATGATATTTTTTACCTTTGTCTTCTTTTATGCACTATTAATATTCCAATTCAATGAAAGGCAGAGCAGCGAATAGGCGGGCAGAGCTCTGAAAATGTTAATGGGTGAAGTGAGTCGGCGGGAGACGAAGTCTCCCTCGTAGTTTGGTGAGCGGAGCGAGCAGGGGGCAGAGCCCCCTAGTATGTGTAAGTAATAGATTTTGCATTTGAAATATCTCACTTTTCATAAAATTTTAGCGTTTGAAAATGCCATTTTAACACTTTGGTTTGATTCTTAATTAAATTGGAAAAAAAAAAAAAAAAAAAAAAAAAAAAAAAAAACATTTGAACGAATTAATAATTTTTTGTTATTGACATTTTTTTTTTTACATTAAATATTTCGAACAATGTTCTTGGGTTTGTTGTATTTTGAAAGTCTGATAAAGCATTATTTTTTATCATATTGTAAATAAATGTTAAAAAGTTATACATTAAAGAAAATACACTACGTTACGTTAAATTTATTGTAAATCATAATGGAATTAAAAACAACTATTCTAAAATAGAAATAGAAATACTTGTTGCATTCATTACCTTGCATTCAAGTGTTATTTTTAAGAGGCCCCAACTAGTGGATGAGATTTACTGCTCTCGAAACCGCGGCTGCCCTCGAAAAGAAAGTGCCAGGTTCTATCGTAAAATACGATTGTCGGCCTAAGTTTTTCGTGAGTTAAGAATTTTGCATGATTTTTTCCGAAATACGGGCTAAGAGCCCCTTACAAATATTTCCAAAGAAGGCATTCCCCTCAGGTATAGGATCCATGTATAACTTACACCATCTCACTTTTTTCAGTTTTTCATTCAAAATTTCTTTAACCCGTTAACGCCCGAATTAATGTTGCAAAATATAATTAGCTGATTATTTTACTTCTAAATTAATATAGACAATTGACAGTAAAATATGTTAACTTAAATAATTCTTCTGATAGTTTTAAATTTAAAGCCCATCCTCATTTATTGGCGTTTAGTGTTCTAGCGAGAAAAACTTTGAGATAACAGATTAATTTCCTATTATAGGTTGACAAAGATTTCTGAGAGTACAGTATTATAATATATATTTTTATTCAACTTGATTTAAACTAGTACACCTGCGCAAAAAGCAAATATAGGTGCGACGAATGAAAATTCATAAAATGATTATCCAAGTTATTTAATAACAATTAATAGTAGGCACATAAAACTTTCAGAGATCATTCAGACGGACGCTATAGACTGTCACTAAAAAGCAGAAATCATTCCAAGAAACCACAAAAAATGTCCTCAAATGAGGACACTGGGCGCTAACCAAAATAACCACAAATGACAGCAATCCGAAAGAAAATGCTTTCTTAAGTGAAATGCTATCTCGTAAAATATAAGTAACATTTATGACTTAGGAGCAATGTATTGCGTCCAATACAATAATTAAATGCATTGATAGTTTTTGCTCAATTTCCATTAGCTGAAAAAAAAAAAGAATGTTTAAGCCACTCTATCAGCGTTAAAAAACTAGTTAATAATAGTAAAGAAAAAGAGCTTATGTAGTATGGTTATAATTAAATTTTTGATATAAATAGTATTTCGCGAATAAAAAACGGGCGTCCTTCGTTTCTCTCATTCTCATTCCCTCCTCTTCTCTTGCCATACTCCAGAAACCCCCCCCCCCCCCTTTTTTTTAAAATGTTTTTTGACAGGGTTCTTTTATTAGACACGACCTTATTTTAAAGCTCTACTCACATATTAACCCGTTAGTAGTCGCTATAGACATCGCCACCTATTACAGATTGCGCACTCTATATTTAACTGTCACCAATAATTTTAAGAAGTGATGTGATCGACGTTTCTTCGATTTTATTCTCGTTTTTTGTATATCAAATGCCACTTCTAAAAATTTTTTAGTGGTTATTGAATAAAAAAAATTGGCAACACTGAAGGATGGGTGGCAAATGGACCAACTAGCGACTACTAACGGGTTAAATTGGGTGACAATTCGCTCGCATGTTTTAGCTGAAATAGGCTGTGTATAATAACAGTTTATTATAAACAACCTGTCATTTTAAAAACAATTTTAAACATTTTTCATTTGACTGTCCTTGTTTTATTTGATTTAATTACATTTTAACTTTTTTCTAAAACTGTTTAAATCAGATTTAATTTATTTACATATATATATATATATATATATACAGAGCTGCCAACCTAATCCGGCAAAATGTTAACGCCCATTGAAAAACGCCCCTTTTTCTACACCACTTAATTTTTAGAGTAATTTTCTTCAAATATATCTATGATGAATTAAGTAGTAAAATACTCTAAAAATTAAGTGGTGTAGAAAAAGGGGCGGTACTAACAAGTTGCCGGATTAGGTTGGCAGCTCTGTATATATATATATATATATAAAAATCATTATAATTGTGTAATTTCGTTATAAACAGTATAACAATCAGATCAAACACAAAACAGCTAAGAGTTACTTACAAGATATATAAGAATAAAATAATCTCCGGCTTTCTTTTGATTGATTACACCGAGGTACATAAAAACACTTGCTTCAGTGATGCAGATTACATTTCAGGATTAATGCGTCTCTTAGAGGAACATCGTAAAGCTCTCGAAGTAGAATAAATTTTAATCAAGGTCGTGTGAATCGCAGACAAGATAGAAACAAAAAGACACTTATAAAGCCTCCTCCTGTTTTTCTTTTTATTTGGGTCTCAAAAAAGAGAAATGGGGAAAAAGTTTTTTTTAAAAGCGTATTTCTTAAACTATTGTTCAAATTGTTAAGTTCAAAATATCAGACGAATGTGTGAAAAACCAGACAAAATTTTACGCATTTCTCAGACATACTTCATTTTTAAGTTAATCGCAGTTGTTTAGAGATTTATCAATCAAATATCAATATTCGATCAGTTTTAATTTTTCATATGGTATAGAAAATTATTTTGTCATTAAAAAAAATATATATATATTTATATTTTAAGTAACTTTTTCCTCTATACCTTTGTATACTATAGTATTTATAAATGCATCCACTGACTTCTGTATTCTTTAAAACCTTTTGTTTCTTTTTTAAAAGTGTAGTTAAAAATAGTTAAAATATACAGTAAATGCATTTACTCTCAAGATATTTTTAATTAATAATTATGTATTTTACCAATGCATCTTTTATCGTGATAATGAAATCTTAAACATTGAATATTATAAACATTGAATTTCAAAATATAGTATATACATGAAGGCGGATTATCTTTTATTGATGAAAGTACCATCTTTATAGGAGTAGTATTATATCTAGTTTTAAAATGATCTTGCAATAAAATAATAAAAACAATTTTTTTGTACTGATATTGGGGGAAAAAAAAACTAGTTCGCTTCTTTTCATATTCTACATATATTATTAATTGATCATGTGAAAAGTACTTGATTTAGAAATTCAGTAAAATATGTTTAGTGGGAACCGGAAAAACCAGAATAATATTTCAATATATATATATATATATTAAATGTTTTTACTCAGAATTTATATTAATTAATCGTTATTCTAATTCTATAAGTAGAAATTCTAATTAAAGCATTATCTGTGTCACTTCTTTTGTTGTATGCCAACGTATGTAAAAAAATGTTTTAATATACATGTTTTATTAATATTCGTAAGACCTTGATCTCGGTTTTAATAATATAAATATAAAATAACATATATTAACTTCAAAATATTTTTTCCTTGTTTTAATGGATATTGAAACTTTTTTATTTATTCTCTGTTCGGTGGGCGGCTACTCCGAAATTTAGCAAATGTGGTTTCAGCGGAGGTAAATGTTGAATTGAAATTTCTTAAAAGGCCTGAGTGTGAATTGCTGGTTTGATGATGCACTCATGTTTTTGTTCACTTAATGAAGGGCTGGTGTATTATTTTGATGTAGAACAACTTTTGCGGGATTTTGTAGTTTTTAATGTTTACTTACGAAATTTTTAATGAAGTAAACTAAATATTATTTGAATTTTAATAAGTTAGCTTATAAATGTTTCAAAACCAATCTTTAATATTTTTTCACATTTATGATAAAAGTCGCATAGGAAAAGCAGACATCTATCACTAACGTTCTTATACAAGAGAGTTCTGATTAAGAAACAAGGAGAGAAATTGCGTAGAATATTCAAAAGAGACTATAAAGACAAACTTACTGAAGAACATAATTTTAAGGATAAAACCATCTTTGACAGCGAGCAAAAAAAAAAAAAAAAAAAAAAAACATACTGCATTAACTTGTAAAACTAAATCTCTACACGGGTGTGATTTTGCTTGAAAGACAAATACATTTTAAACTTTTAAATCAAAAGTATAAAAGTTATAATAAGAGAATACAAAAGACAGAGCTAATTATAAAAATAAAAATAACCAATGCCACACGGAGGTTTGTATACATTGCCCGTTTAGAGCAGAGTTGTTTTCTGCTGTTACGTAGATAAGAAAAAAAACTGCAAATAACCAAAGAGATACCACAAATAGTTTAACTTGTTATAAAACATAGATAAACTTAATTAAAATTTAAAATATCGATTAAAAAAAAAATAAACTGTATTTCTCCTGCATTTTTTAATATAGCAGCATTTAAGAGAACATGAGATGGTTACAAGCAATATTGGTAATTTTAAATCGCTACTGCCATCTTTTGAGTAAAATTATATAGTAATATGATATAAATATAGTGACGAGCCTTGCTTCCCGCAACTGCTGAATTCAAGGCTACATAGTTTAGTTTTCCTTTGCCGCACCCAGAATCCTAACCAGCTGATCATCGACGGAGAATGCAGAATATTAGAGGAAGTTCGTGCCTATGACGAGAGTGACGCCACTTCCTGAACGTTCCGCTGCTAACAGCGTTTGAGGATAGAAGTTCAGAGTTGACGAAGCTTGCACACTGGACGGGTGTATTGCTTGTTTTATAAACTTCGTTTTTCGTGTTTCGACGTAATTGGTGAAGTACTAAGTGATTTATTTGTGCCACGAATTATGAATGATTTGACGAACTGTTAAACTCACTTTTGATAAGCAGTTTTAATGCTCATTAGCATTCCTGTAAATATTGTATAAAACCTTAACTTTCTTTATTAAATTTTAAGTAATTAGGATGGATATTACATATATATATATTAGCCTTTTCCCAAATAATATATTACTCTACAACACACTATATATATATATATATATATATATATGTACATAATTAATATGGATAGTGATATTATACATGAAATAAGAATCGGAATAATTATTGACTTGAATTTTTCGTTGTCATTAATATTTTTGCATTATTTACAGTCAGTTTACGAGTTATTTGTAAACCCTCTAGATTAAAATACTCTTCTTTTTAATTATTATATTTAACTGATGCGCTTGCAAATCCAATTAATGGACTTGCAAGTATTTGAAATTCTCTTCTAATTGCATTTCTTTATTAAAGAGTCGATACTTGCGTGTACTCCTCTCTATTATTATTCTCTTACTTTATAAGCTAAATTAATTTTGGAATAAATGTGAAATAGTACTGATTCTGTACGACTAAGAATACTCGACGGAAAATATTCGCTTCACATAAAAAATTATGTCTAAGATCTTTTTAATCATTTTTGCTTAAAAATCTCCTGATAGATATTATTTTAAAGTTTCAACAGTTCAAGAAGTTATTAAAGGAAAAAAATCTTTTTTAAAATTGAGATTTCGGAACATGATGTTTCTTGAAAATACTTGTCTTTATATGTCTTAATATTATTATATTTCTTATTATATAGTACTGTAATATAAAAAAATTTTAAATAATACAGCAGAAATAAATCACTATACTATTTTTTATAGCTTTAATTGTTATTGTAAACTTGAACGTTTTCTTTTGGTATACATTGCCATGGTAAAGAAATAAATGAGTAAAAGTCATGTTTTTTCCCTCATCCCCCCCCCCTCTCATATATACATACATACATATATACATATATATATGAATTTAATTATAAATTCGAAATTTCGAGCTGCAGTGGATGAGTATTTTTTTTCTATTGGTAAGATGTAGGTAACCAAGATACCTTTTGGCTTTTTCTAGTATCTCTTGAAACATGTTACAATTTTCTTCATCCTGCATTTGAGAGGTCTCTCTGATGATAGCCTCATTTTTTTTCTTTTTTGGTTAATTATCTGTCTAGTCTCATTTTTATTTTTCTGTTTATAATTATTTATTTTTTTATTTGGCTTACATATCTTCTAATTGCCGAATTTTATTGCTCACTCAGTATGTAATCTAAGTTTTAATATTGCTTATTTTATTAATTTTATTTAACCTTTTCATATTTTTTCCTCTTTATTTATGTGTGTTCGTTCCTCTAAGCATCTTGAATTCGAAATTTATGCGTACTTCATTTGAATTCATTTAATTAAAAAATAGTTCTATCCATTCCATTCTTTTATGCTATTTGTTAAAATAAAGTTTCCTCAATACTTTCTCCATTAAGAACCGAAACAGACTCGCAAGTTTTACCAGTTTTCGGAAATAGAAGAGGGATTTTACAGTTTAATTTTGAGCATGTTTAATGAATAGTTTGAATTTTTATTAAAATGCAAAATAAATAAATAGAAATATCTCCCGTTTTAAAAGTTTTACATTTTAAGATTGAAATTTCGCTTCTATCTCATAAAAGAATAATATATTTATTTCAGTTTACTGAAAATGACAATGCATAGACATACAGAAATTGACATGTTCTGTTCTGCAACGTCTGACGTATTTTATGTTTACATTTATTACAAGACCCCTCCCCCCTTTTTTATTATTATTATTTTCTTTTCCTTGTGTGTCCGTAAATCAACCACAAGGTTGACAACCACAGCAAGACACTGAATAATTTCGTACCGATTTATCCCGACCTATTATATAAAAACATCTAAAGGAAAATAAAACGATTGAGAAAGGAATTTCGCCCGATATCTTGCGTAAGAGAATCACTTGAAATGTTTATTTCCAAAATTTGCATGCACGTGCCGAATACAGTACTTAAAGCCGCTCTCGGATATTTTCCTTAAACAAAAGAAAATTTTCGATTACGTTTTAGTGCGTCTTTTTCCACGTAAAATTGGGGTATTCAAAACAAAAAACAGTAGTTAGAAAAAGATGTCATTTTGAAAAGTATTTCAAAAATGGCAAGGATAAAGTAATGAACGATACCAAAGAGAGTATTAATTTTAGAATGAAATACAAAAAATATTTTAATGAGCTAGATGACAAGATAATTAAATGTTAACATAGCATCTTCACGCCCTATAATTTTAGTAATTTGAATCAGATTGGATATCTGAAGCACGACAGATTTACGATATCTCATATCTAGCGATATGATATCATTATGAGCACTTCATTATTTGTGTATGTGATGAATAATAATGTTAATATGAATACAAATATATTTTTTTTATATGAATTAAATATTATTTTTCGATGGCCTTTGCTCCCGTACGAGTCACCGCGGCTACTTGTTTATCTTGTAAAGTGCTTAAAAAAATGTATAAATTTCAGACATCTGATTTTTCTAACAATGTAAAATACTTATTGCGTATAAAGAAGGCGCGGGTGAGATGCCCTCCATACGGTCTTTCTAAAGATTCCTAACCCGTATTCACACCAGTTTCGGAGAAATCATAGAAAACTCCGAAAGATTAGGTCTACGAGCTGATTTCGGTTCAAACTCAGCCCTTCCCTTCCGCTACCAGCTAAGAGAGCAAGACCTCACGTCTACCGTACTGATCCAATGCATCCAAGGAGTTCTTTTTTAAATCACATTGCTGGGTTTAACAAAAACGCTAATAAATATGCGGCAGGAAAAGAAAAAAAAAGTAATACTAATAAATAAACGGATAAAATAAGCTTTACTTAAAGTGGTGTAATGTAAACTACTTGGAAATTTCAAAAAATAATAATAATAGAAAAAAAAATACTTAACTATAAAATGACATTTAACTGTGATTGACTGTGATTAAACTGTGAAATGACATTTTAAGAAACATCTGTTTATCAACGGTTGAAAGTATGCATGCTGAAAGTATCTGTCCTTGTACGATCACGAAGTCAAGTGACATCGTGGGAGGTTATTACTTCGGAGGGTGAACATCTGGGAACATCGCATGTTGTTGCCATTTTTGCTTTCATTTCTTGACACAAGTCCGATACCTATGTGTCAAAAATAATGATCTAAATGGCAGCCTAAAGTTACCGATAAAGTGTCACTTTGAACTTTTCCGTATCGGAGCTGTCGGTGGTGTCCGTATTCATATCAGTTACACGATACTGGACCGACCCCCTATTTTCGTATCCATAGTAGACCACGCAACCCTCCTCATTATCTGTCTGCGACATGAAGTAGCTTCCCCAGCGAAATTATCACGTGATGTAGACCACGAGAGAGAGACGGGAATGAATATTATGTGATTTTTCCATAGGAAAGAAAGTAGTTTAGAGTTTTTTAATTTCTGTATTGTACACATACTTTTTATTTAAGCCTTTAGATTTACGCATCGTTGGAAAGCTAAAATGTCATAGATTAATTATAAAAAAAAATTCTTTTGTAAGAAACCATTCTGAAGGGGAGAATTTTTTGTTTGAATTCTTACAAAAATAAGTGATTTCTTATGGAAGAATCGCCCTCAACTCCATGTCACGTGACATACGGTGCTGACCGCAAAGGATGAAGGTTTCAGATTACACCCTCATGTTGAAGACATTCACTATAATGGGAAGTCCTGTTGGTGGCGTAGTCTATATATATAAGGTCTATGGTTTCGCCACAGAAATGCTACGACTCAGTGGCATCGGAATGATAATTCGCGTGTTGTAGCGAAAGGTATACCTTTCGCTACAACCAGACAGCACATCGCCTCCCCAGGATATATTCAAGATGTCTTCTGGATGAAAAGACATCCCAGAAACGTCCTTAAGATGTACTGTGGATAAGTTAAGCCTATCTGTGCTGTTAGGGATCATCTCGGAGTCAATCTGTCAGTACTGTGTTTGCTAGACCCTTTGCACTATTTATACCGTTTCGAATACAGAATAGGCCGTAATCAGCTTGAGTAGCACATATCATTTTCAGTGCAACCTAAAAATATTTACAAAAATTAGAGAAAAGACGGGTGGGCAGACAGACAAACATAATTCATAAACATTTTTTTAAGTTTGGGGGAAAGCGTTCAAAACATTTTGACGATTTAACTGGACTAAGAAAGATTTTATGTTAAATTCTTTACATCATTAAAAAACCCTGCTAACCGTCTTCACAGAATAATGTAATTCCGCGTCTCTCCTCCTCACCTCTCTAATAAATAAATAAACAAAATAAATTCAACATGATATTTCAGGAAATATTTAGATAAAAAATTCTTATTCAAAACTGGTAATCCATTCAATTTATTGTAATCTGCTCACTGTAGATAGTTAAAATCGTCATAGAAGATGTAAAAAAAAAAATTTTATATTTTAAATAGGGCAATAATATAAATAATTATTTATTACATTAATATACTAATAAGCATTTTATGAAGAAGACATTTTATCTTTTAAAAATATTCAAACTTAAAAAAATATTGAAAAAAAAAAAAAAATCTCAATCATGGCTATTTAACCACACAATGGGTTGTGCAGATTCAATACAGGAGCTATTAATCATTATTTTATATCTTTAAAAATGGTCGAAGTATATTTACTAAAGGGGACTTTTATTTTTTCTCAGAGAAGTTATTTTTAATTCTATTCAAAAAGATTCAAAAAGTTAATACAGATCCTTATAGTACAAAGGTCAAGAGTAAATATTACAAAATCTCACTTAAACTACAGATATTTCCTGTAATTGGTATGTAAATGTATCATTTTTTAATGACTATAAACTCAAAATAGGGAAAAAAAATCTTATGTGCAACAACCACACAACTTCCATTACACTCTATTTCACGTATTATATGCATTTTTGAAAGATAATGTGATCAGAAGGCATAAAAATGACATAACAAATTGATCACAATCACCAAAAATTTTACGGTAACAGAAAGTTGACACATGTGTAAAGACATAGAATTATTTTTGAAACACCAATTTCCGAGATCTAAAACTGACCTTCCTAAGCAGGATGACTGTTAATTTTCCTGTAACAACCACGTAATACATGAGAAAGGATATCTTAAATGGATTTATATAACAATTTGCAAGAAAACCGTTAGAGCCGTTTTTGAGATACCAACTTTTACCAAAACTTTTACTCAATTATTGACCGGAAGACAATAATTACTTACAAATTTGAATTTGGATATTTGAAAGGAAGTTAATAGGGCGTGAGTGAAAAAAATTCGTACAGCCGTTTTTAAAGGAATGCACTTGCGAGGCATTAAATTGAGCTATTTATACAGGACGCCTGTCAGTTTTCCTAAACTAATCAACTATATCATTCGAAAGGACATCTAATAGATTGTTTATATAACAACTTTGAAGAAAATCGTTAGAGCCGTTTTTTGAGATACAGACTTACGGTCCCACTTCCAGCTTCCAATGCCCCACTTCCGGCTTTCCAATTTTCCCCAAAATTTGGATGATTCATCTGTACACCAGACCTGTATCCATTCTGAAGTTTCGTATTTCTGTCTTTATTAGTTTCGGTGATATGGTATTGAGAACATTCCCCACATACACACACACACTGACCCATTGCCAAAAACTACATCTTTAGACTCGGGAGACCTTAAAACGTGTAAATCAGGTGAAAACTCGGTATCGAATTTTCGCACCGAATACAATACTTCCATCACCTACGGTAGTCGGGTAATGGAAGTAAAAAAAGAATAGCGTATCGGGAACATTTTTATGATATTTATTTCACAATTTATTCACTCAAAAAAGAAATGTCCAGTAAAGTATATTATCATGTAAGCATTAACAAAGTGGGTGTAGGGCAACAATTTAGAGTTAAATTTATGAATGTATGCCTGGATAGTAAACTGAATTACATCAAGGAATATGTCATTTATTTATTTTAAAATGTAATGCACCTTAGGAAAATGAAAATATGGGAAAGTTCAATAATGCGAGTCATTTAACCCTTTGCGGCGCAAGACTATTCAGACCATTTAAATTATACTGCAACCGGAATTCATAAACTGAATTAAACTAAAAGAAATTTGAAATTTTAAGGTTAAAAAAACCAGCCTTTTCAGCTATGTTATAAACGTAAGTTTTTGCTATAAAATTTCCGGGAGGAATTTTTGCAGCTGGATCTTAAATTTTGCATCCTCGCAGCGAGGACAGCGCTCGTTAAGGGGTTAAAGAACTATTCATTAGAACAACATAGCAGAAGTACTTTGTCAGCAAATGAAAAAGAAAATGAAATATTAATCCGAATAACAAATCTGATCCTGTAACTGCGACGCATTTGTCATTTATTTAAAACTTGAAGGAAATGCTGTAGTGTAAAAGTGTTATAGAAGGTTGCTTGCAATAATTTTTATGTATTGACGGGATGAATATTTTCATTAAAATTGAATTACCGAAAAACTAGGATTTTCTATTTCGATGTTTACGTTTCATTAAGCGCAGCAAAATTTATGAAGAAATGAGAATTAGAATGAGTCATTATTTTCGTTAATGATGTGCTTTTTCATTTTTCTAACACTACGGAAAAAGATTATTTACACAATTCTAATATGTCAAATAATTGAAAATGCACTAAAATAAAATGGGCAAGAATTATTCTTCGTTATCACACCTATATGAATACTGAAGCCGTTTTAACATGAAATATTTTAAATTATTAAACTTGGAATGGGACCAAAACTTAATTGCTGTGTTCCATAAACGCATGCATTAAAATGCAGTTGAAATAAACAATTATTGGATGCAGTCCAACCCCTCAGAACAAAACGTGTTTCACGGGGCCGATAAGTCGAAGGGGAAAAAATTCCTATTCTTTCATTATTACTAACATAATGGATAGTTCAGCATGTAGATCTCTGGGCATGCAATTATACTTCTAAAGAGTTACGCAATACTTAACATCACATGAAAAAATTTTCCCATAAATATCAAAAGTGTACCATGATATCTTATCATTGGATCGTTGCCAGTTTAGGATCTATTTGTATGCGAACTTTTAAGTTTTACGAAAAACTTAATTTTATGTAAAAAACAGATTATTTTTTCGCTTTATTAGGAAGAAGTGTTTAACATTTTTTTAAATTTCATTGTTTAGTTCAATTTATCCACGTCATAACTGAGTTACATGATTTACAAACGGAGAAAAACACAAAATTGTATCGTAATCAACTACGTTTAGCTGAAGACAAATCTTTGAGACAGTATGTTCAAAGTACTTACCTAAAATATAAAATTTTCAATACACTGTAAAAATAACTTGTTACTACATTAACAGAAACAAAAAGGGCATCCTGACAAACAATTTTTTCTTTTATGTACAAGGTGATATAAAAAAAAAACGTGAACAAAATGATATGGCAGATCAGTCATACAACAAGGATAAAAAATCGCATAGGAACAGAGGGTCGCAAACCCCTGTAGAGGGTGCTAGAGCCACGAGAGGGCGTTGCGATACAAACACGAGCTGAGCAAACGGAGATTGTCTTCATTCGAGCCGTGGATGCATTGAACGTAACATGCTAGTTACACGCACCGCGAAATGGCTGACAATCATTTAATTTACGGCATGGCCAACTGCAATGAACGAGAAGCCTTGCGAATGTATCGGGAGAAATATCCTGATAAAAAGGTGCCTAGCCGTTCATTTTTGCCACTCTGCTTCGACGATTGTATGAAACCGGCTCGCTCGACGTCCACAAGCCGGATGCTGGTCGCCAATGACAATTGATACTGAAGAAGGAGTTGTCCAAGAACTCCAGCGTAATCCTTCAACGAGTACACGGGTTGTATCCCGAAAGACCCATATCCCCCAAGCTACCGTCTGGCGCATTGTACACGACGAACTACATCCTTATCATTTACAACGCGTCCAGGCACTGGAACCTGGAGTCTACAACAATCGTATGGATTTTGCGTGGGGGTTTTTGCAAGAAAGTGCTGCAGACCGAAACTTCGCAGCAAGTGTTCTCTTCACGGATGAGGCTGCGTTCTCATTAGAGTGTGTGATGAACTTTCACAACCTGCATACGTGGGCGGAGGAAAACACGCATGCTACACGTCCGCACGGCGCACAACGCGTGTGGGCTGGCATTGTAGGAGACTGTTTACTTAGTCCGTACATTCTCCCAGAAAGACTTAACGGTCCCATTTATCTAACATTCTTGCAAGAGGTTCTGCCAGAAATGCTGAATGATGTTCCGATGCCTATTCGTCAACGCATTCGATTTCAACACGACGGAGCTCCTGCACATTTCAGCACAGACGTCAGAGCACATCTGCAGGCTACTTTTCCTGGCGGCTGGATTGGTCTCAGTGGACCAATCGCATGGCCACCACGATCACCAGACCTGTCACCCTTGGGTTTTTTCTTATAGGGATTTTTAAAAGAACTTGTGTATGAAACACCTGTTGCAACGCCGGAAGACTTGGTAGGAAGAATCGTTGTGGCAGCAGGATGTGTTCGAGATACACCTGGTATCTTTGAGAAGGTGCAGCGTTCTATGCAACGTAGATGCCAGGCTTGTCTCGATGCATCTGGCAAAAACTTTGAACATCTCCTGTAGACTCAACATTTGGCTTGCATTAGTCGCATGTGAGTTAGTAATTATCAATGAAATGATCTGTAATGGTTTTATTTCTTCTCTGTGTGTTATGTATTATTTTAGACGTCCTGTAGCAGCTCCGGTTCGCAGTAGCCATCCTCTGTTCCTATGCGATTTTTTATCCTTGTTGTATGACAGATCTACCATGTCATTTTGTCCACGTTTTTTTTTAATCACCCTGTATATATATATATATATATATATATAAAGAAATTCTATTATTTTTCAAGAAGATTTTTACTTTTCAAGAATTACTCTTTATACATTACTACAAAATAAGCGAGCCTAATAGCTGTTCTTTAAGGCAAACATGAAATTTATCGTATACTTTTAACATACAAATTATGGAAATAGACGGTTGAAAGTGGTATTATTCGAAAGGTAAGATTAGTCAGATTTCATAACATAAAAATTATTTTCTTACGACGTTTAAAAGGTAATTTAGACTACATTTATTATTTTTTTAAATAATTTTTTTCATTTTATGCACATATTCTTTTGCATTAAAAAATTCGTAAAGAAGAAGGATACTCAAATTAAAAAAGAATTTGATTTATGAAAGTTCTTTTTTTTCCTAATTTATTTGATTTTTTTTTTTTTTTTTTTTGTGATTTACTGTAATTTGAAGACACATTTTTAAGCAAAAACATAATGCATTTCAACTAACTGAAATTGACTACTTATTTTTAAATAAGTGGATTTATTAAAACAGGAATAAACTACTACGTCAGAACGTTTCTGACTGAACTACGTTTCTGACGTAGTAGTTTATTCCTGTTTTAATATTCCAACACCAAGTCTCCTGCTATTAGTGCTCCTGGATTTATTACTATATCTTCTGCATATATACGAAGAAAGTATAAGATTCGGAACTATTTTCAATTTCCGGTTTTCGATCAATTTACACGTTATGAGATTTCTTAAACACGATTGAATATTTATTATATTGATTAAATTTTTGTTCATGTTAATCAGAAGGTGGCACTGTCATATAAAATGATATAGAAGAAAGTATTGGATTCGTGAATATTTTTGACTTTCGGTTTTCGATGAATTTACATGTTATGAGATGTCCTAAACATGATTCGCTATATTTTAGAAAATGATTATTTGTCTGTGGGTGTAGAATGTGTTAAAGAAATTTTGTACTATCTCGTGGGCGGAATTTAAGAACGATTGATAATTAGTTAGACCTTCATTTAAATTGGTGCTGATTAGCTGTTGGAATATACACCCAATAGGTGGTAACAGCATTCATGTCTGTTAAGTTGTGATTCGCCCTATTTAAGTCAAGAGTATATCTCAACTTCTGTAGTGTATAAAAACACCAAACATGATGTATGATATGGACATTATGTAAAATTATGCTGTTTTAATTTGGGTGCCTATCGGCCGACAAGTGGCGCTGCTGTGTTGCAATTTAATTCCGTTTACGAGAAGGAATTTATTTTGCTTTGCAAAAAAAGTGTTCGAGCTTCGATCACTGGGTGATACTAGTACATTTCAATACTCTTCCCCCGTTTCGATTAATTTTTTTAGGGATACCACGTTAAAAATTACAAAAATTTGGAATTTTTTTTCTTTTTCTTTTTCCCCAGATAAAAACTCACATAATCAGTCAGAAAAGACCTTCTCCCACTTTTTACAAACTTAACCTTACTGTTGTGTTCGTTAAAAATAGATTAAGGGAACATTCATTTTCGAATGTACTAAACGGGATCCAATATTTTTCAATTTCAATGTGTAGCCGTACGTACATTTTACGTTAAATTTATGTAACAATTCTTACTGCTGTTAACGGAAAATCTTCTACACATAAAATACGAATTTTGATGCATGTCGCTTTTGGATCGAAATGGAAATGAAAACAGCAGCTGGGTTTACACTCGGTTCTGCTCGCCGATGTAATGAAAATACCAGTTCGAGTAGATTTTAATCTTTGTAAGATGCTAGTGTTAAAATACAGAAAATATATCTGTCATTTTGTTTCAAACAGTTTTCTTCTATTAATACGAATTATTTTTTCTATAAGTGATTTTTTTTTTAAACACAATTTTATTGGATTAAAACATCATTTTAATAAGAAAAATCAATTCCTTGTAACCCCCCCCCCCACACACACACACACGCACCTTTTTTACTTTCTTCTATATTCAATAGAAGAAAGTATTGGATTCGTAAAAATTTTCGACCTCGGGTTTTTGATAGATTTACACGTTGTGAGAGCTGTAGAACACGATTTGACCATTTTTAGAAAATGTCTGTCTGTCTGTGTGTGTGTGACAAAATTTTGAGGCAACTGTATTTCAGGAACTACTGCACAGAATTTCATACAAATTGGTATGTAGTTGCACCTTGACATAAATGAGTGCCTATCGACTTTTGGTAAAAATTGTCTGACAGGTTGCGTTGCCATCCCGCTTTTTCTAAATTTTTAACATGGTGATATAGAATAAAGTTTTGTATAAATGTGCATAAAGAGAATTATTTTTTAGTAATCATTATGAAATTTACACGAATTATTTATAATAGAGATAGTTAACTGGGAAAATATTTTTGTATGTGTAGGAGCCTCGCCACCCCCCTGGGGGGGAAGTCTCCCCTCAAGGGGAGTAAATTTTCAAGATGGGTATCTTTCAAACGGTCTCGTCAATACCTTTACAACAAATGGTTGAACTATAAATCTGTGATTATTTAAAACAAAGTTATCGATTTTTTTTTACTTTTAACAAATATATATATATATATATATATATATATATATATATATATATAATCTTTTTTTTTTTTTTTTTTAACGAAATTTGGTATTTAGTTGGCCCCTGACATAAACTGGTGTTGATTAGATTTGAGGATCAATCGCTCAACAGGCGGCGCTGTGATCGTATTTTTTCTAAATTTTTAACATTGCAATATATGACAAAATTTCGAATAAATGTACATAATGACAATTATTCTTAACCTGTGATTGTAAATTTAATGTGAATTATTGTTAATAGTAGTAGTGAATTTGGAAAAAAAAATTGTGCGTGTGGGGGCATCGCTTCCCCTCATGGAAAAAAATAGTTTTATTATTTATTTATTTATTTATTTATTTATTTATTTATTAAATTTTGTTACTGAGTGAATTTGTTTGTTTGTACGTTTAACTGGTTGTACGTTTAACTGGTTGTACGTTTAACTGGACCAACGTAATAAAACATATCATCATCAGGAGTACGTAAAATTCCGTTAAAACTGAAGAATTATTCTCTCTGCACTTTGCGAATCCTCTTTTTAACTTCAAGATGCCATGTTTATTGACAGCGAAATGCTTCGTTTTTATATATTGTAAATTTAGTTTTAATAAGTGAATAAAACGTGTTTTAAAGTGTTTTTTTTTTAATGCTTTTAATGCCTTTTAATAGTTAAAACATTTATTATTTGCACATATTATGCATATTAGAAAAAAATATATATTATTTTCATTATTCAAGTGTGCTTTCATTAACCTAATGAATATCAAGTTGTCCCTTTTAAAAAAAAAATCATTCTTTATCTGATATCGAAATGATTCAATTTTACATTTTTCCTCAAATACATAATCTATGACAAGAGTTAAGTCTTAAGTTCCATCTTGAATTGATTTACTGAGCGAAAAGCATCCTATTTATTATTTTTTAATTTTCCTTTTAATTATCATTATTTTAATATTAAAGATTATGCTTTAATTATCTTTAAAATCAATGTTTATTTTTAAAGTGAACTTAAAGCAAAGGAAAATATATAACTGCAATTTTAAAATGGTTTTTTTTTCCCAATTATAGGGTTTCCTTCCACGGAAAAACACACGCCTCAATATCTGAATTATCTTTTGGTTCATTAAACCACAAATTAGGAATTAAATTGAATAAAAATGTTAAACTACTATGTTATATTCTCTCTGCGGATGACTCCAAATGATGCGTGCTTTAAACAATTACCGCAATCTCTCTTATTCTTATAAACTCCAGATTTTTCATTTTCTTAAGTTCATTAAAATGAGTTTAATTTCATCTTTCCAAAACATGAAAACTGTATTTCTTTTTCTTTTTCAAATGGGTTTTTAACATTTTTATTGTGCTCATTCTAATTATTTCTACTAAAACTATGCATGTCTTTTATTCAAAAGAAGCAATATTTAACAATTATAACAAAAATATGTAACAGCGTTTTCCTTTAATGAGTCAAAATAAGGTTTTGATTATATGTTACCGTTAAAGTATGAAATCCGTTATTTCATAGAATAACTAGCTATTTCATGAAATAACTAGACAAGTCAGTTAAAGTATATAAAATTATTGAATTCTACGATTTAACAAGGTATTCTATAGAATAACGATTACTTGATCGTTAAAGTATGAAATGATTATGCATAATCCCCGCTAAATTTTGGGGAATGTGATTAATTATTCAATATTTACCACATTTACCGGTTATTTTAGCAGTGCTGCAGCACAAAATTTTGCATATTTTTCAGACACATGCATTTTGAGATAAAAGTACCAGGTGATTTTTTTTCATGTACGCATAGTGTACAGACGTTCGCAATACTGTCTGCTGTAGTTCAAAATTGTGCATATGTTTCAGATTCATGCTTTTGAGATAGGGTATCCAGTGATTTTTTTTTTTTTCATGTACGCAAAGCGTACTGTCGTTTCCAATGCTGGCTGCTGCAGTACAAAATTGTGCATATTTTTGAATTTCATGCATTTTATGTAAATTTTTGTACTGCAACAGCCAGTATCACACACGTCTGTACGCTTTGCGTACATGAAAACAACAAAAAGAAAAAAGCATCACTGGATACCCCTATCTCAAAATGCATGAATCTGAAACATGTGCACAATTTTGTACTGCAGCAGCCAGTATTGCGAACGTCTGTACACTTTGCGTACATGAATTTATAATCGATTAATTTATAAAATAACTTTGAATTTGTTTATTTCACATTTTAACGGTCTGTCATTAGTTATTTCATAGAATAAGTAGGTAAAGTATGGAATTTTTTTTATCTATTATATACTTTAACTGACTTGTCTAGTTATTTCATGAAATTCCTAGTTATTCTATGAAATAGCTGAATTATACAATTTAACGGTAACCATTATATATATAATGTGGAATTTATTTCGTAGGAACGTATACTTTGTTTTTAAGGGGATGTCTGTTAAATGTAATCAGTATGGTTAAATATTTATTGATGCCGGACTTCAGCGACAAATAATACGAGAGGAATAAGACCTTTTCAACAACTCCACTATTAGAACAACCTCTATCTATGCTTTCCAAATGGCTTCCTACACGAAACAATTGTTTACTTTGCTACTTAATTGCTTCGTACGGGAAGCTGATTCACAATAATTCATTTGTAGTAACTTTCTACTCGAGTGCTCTGCTACTTTTATTTAAATCTGTTTTGCGATCTATTTCCTTTATTTCTTATTCCACTCGTGAGCCGATTCCCGTTCTTGGTCAAAATTATGGATAACGCAAATCTAATTCAATTTCGCGGTGAAAATCATGGATAATGAATCTAATTTAATGTTTCTCTTGTCGTTCCGTTCCACATGCATACACATATATATAATAGTTTTTAGAGAAATTTCATCATTCTAATTTATTTTTATACTATTTGCTATTTAGTTTTGATATTTTATACTTTTTCACGCTTATACACCCTTTTCACGACTGTTTTACTTTTATATCTTTCCTACAATTCTGAAATGTTTTCAGCTTGGTTATTCCTTATCTAGGGTGTTGCCTAGAGCGCAATCCCATTAATATTCGTGCTAAAATTCTTTCCTTCAGTCTTTCTGCTATGTCCCATTTTAATTCGTATTTAACATGACAATTATTTTAATATTCCCGACGTGCCACAAAACACGTCGTCTTCACGTAACCTGTATGTCGCGTTCTTGGAGAATTTGTTCCGTGAAAGCAGGTTAGTCGGCGTCATTGTCACTTTTGTGATTTTAATTCATCGTCGGTTGAAATGTTGTATCAGATCTAATTTACAAAAAAGCTCCAGAATTGCATTTTTTTTTCTTTGGGGGGGGGGGGGGTGTAAATAAGCTGAGTTATGTATATTTTTATATTTAGTCACATTTAAAATTATTTACTTATTTATACTAACATCGCTTAGGTTTTATGAAAATGCATAAATATATCCTTCTATTTTTTGTTATATTTATGCATTTTTGATATTGACTGTTATTCTTTTACGCTTTATTGCACCTTTTATTTTATATTAGTAAGTTTTATATCTACTTTGCTAGTCACTCTATTTAAAAGAATTTTTAAAAAGTGTTAACCATTATATTTTAAATTTCTTTATTAATAAAGAATAAAAACAATTTCATTGAAATCGCTTAAAATCTCGATTCGGGTCCCTGCTGCCTTCGAAAACGTCTTCCATGCCAACGCTCTATCGGTTCTGGGACCCCACTGCTTGTATTGGCGCCTTAACCGGACCTTTCAGTTTAGATGCTAACTAAACTAGACAATAAACGGCGCCGCTGTTGTTCAAGAATTACCTTTTTCGGACAGATCTTCACTTTATGACAATAAGTAACGGCACCAGACAATCCTTCCAACTGAAAAATGTTTAGTTAATTAACTAATCAAAAATTCGAAAATCGGGCTTCGGGGTGCATCCTAAGAGGTCAAAATGAACCTGCATGCAAAATTGTGTAGCTTTACGATGAGTCGTTTGTCACCGACACACCTCTAAGTTTAATTTTGTTTTTTGTCACTTCCACGCCCTACTTGCGGTTTAGATATTCACACTGTGAAAACACTGAAAGATTTTCTTTTATTAATTGGCATCTTATCTATTATTTGCTGCTGTGTTATTTTGCAAATTAACGCACTGACCCATGGACGAATCCATGACATTCCTGTTATTAGTCTGAAGATCTAACCAACTGAGCTAAAGAGCCCTGTCAACTTTTACGTTACCCTCTGTAAAGACGATCTTTTCAGAAGTATATAGATTTTAATATCGGGCTTCGAGGTGCATCAGGAGAGATCAATATGAACATCCATGGAAATTTCTGTAGCGCTGCTATAAGTCGTTTTCCGACAAAGCAACGGGTATACACCACACACACACATACTTTTTCTTTTATTATATGTAGAGATTTCTTTTTTCTGATTTTAACAATTCTCGAGTATTTTTTCTAGCTAAGTTACCTTTTTAATTCATTGCACAACGCTCGATCTATTTAAGCACCTTTCATATCCCTCCTCTATTAGCATTTCTTTCGTTATTCGCTGATTCATAAATAAGCCCTTTTAACGTTCCTTGCGTTTTTATTCCTTTTACTAAATTAATACTTTCTACCACGTTTCTTTTGAGAGCGTGTCACGAAAAAGGAGGTTCATCGACTTAGCTGTCATTTTTATAATTTTGTTTACCAGTGTGGTTTGAGGGCCACGAAAACTTTGAAGAGGATTCACGTCTGGGTCGCCTTCCCACGTATAAAACAGGGGGAAATTTTAGAAAAATTGGTGACCACCGGCTACTAACTCAAAGTTCTTTCTCAATTCCAAGGAAGGATAAGTGAAAAAAAAACGGCCTAAATTGTGAATGGGTTCTTTATTAAGACAACGCGCCCGCTCACTGTGCCATTGTCTGTCAAGATGTGTTCGGCCGAGCATAACATCTCGGCGTCAGGCCATCCGCCTTATTTGCCCGAACTTGTACCAAGCAACTTTTATCTGTTTTAAAATATCAAATTTACGTTAAAAAGAACAAGATTTCAGTTCGTTGAAGCTGTTAGTCCCACCACACACTGAAGATACATAAGAGAAAGTTTGATGCGAAATGCGACACACGTATGTTCTAAACAGTTTTCAGGAGATGAAGTTGTATTTAGAGCATGCGTGTATCGTACGTCGCTTCAAACTTGTCTCATGTTTCGTGAATGTACGGCGGGCCTTAGATAAAAAGTGGCAAGCATCATGAAAGCGCTCCTAGAAGACGACTTCGAGCACTGTTCCGAACAATGGAAAAATGATAGTGATGTATACTGAAGGCGATAATAACTAAAAATGTATAGATTCCAAATAAAATGTTTCACAGCGATACTCCCGTTATTTTCTAGCCACACCTCGTATATTTATGAAAGACTTCTCATAACTGATTATTCTTAACTGAATTTTTAAAAAATGTATCGGAAATATTACAGTGGGATGATGAAGAGAAACAGAAAAAAGGAAAACCTTGCCGTGTGTTGCCATTTTACTCGTTTAGTGAAGAGTAGGAAATGGAGTACATTGAAGTCGTGATCCAATAAAGCTTTCTCAAATAAAAATTATATAAAATAACAAATTTTATTTAAAATTATTATTGCGTGCGGTAAAAAAAGTAATAGTTTTACGAAGGAGCCAATCAGAGACCCCCATTTTAGCGCTAAACTTTTCTTAAAAAATCTATGGGATCTGCGATCACGAAATTTGGTGAGTAAGTTGTTTATATATATCTGACACTTATTATAACGGGATTTTACGAAATTTACCCCTTATCTTAGAATGGCGAATTTCGGTGTGCAGATGTTGATTAAGAGTGCGGATTATGTACTTTGGTGGGATTATGCAAAACTTCGAACTTGCCCGCTGGGGAAGGGAAGTAAGAAGTGGGTAAGTTGCTGCCGAAAGCAGTGGGGACCCGGACTCCTCACGTTGAGAGCGAGAAAAAACTCTACCGAAACAGCGAGAATTTAGGTTATTAATAATGATATGGGATTTTGACAACTCATTTAAGTACAGCGAAGCGGGCAAAGCCTGCTAGTATATAATAAGTACAAAAGCAAACTTCCCAGTATATTATAGACCAAATTAAGTGCGCAGAAAGCAGCGAACGTTTCGTCTTCTTACAAATTTATTAAATTAATAAAAACATTAAAATATAGTCCATAATAATACATAAATAATTAATATATATAATGACCCTCATCCTCATCTGTCATTCACGATTCCGGTTTGCACCGCTTCAAAACAGAGACTTTTGGCAGCCATTTTTTTTTCCATTTGTTCAATTCAACTTACGAAAACATACATATCATTTTCATACATGTTTTGTATCGCACATATTGTTATTTATTCCGTCTAAAACCTTGAAAAACTATTCAATTGTAATGTTTAAATGTTTAATTAAATATAACGGATCACTGGCTATTATAAACATGAACCTATAAATAGAATTATGTAACTTCATGATTATAAACTACGCAATGCCAAATAAAAACAAACATAATTTGTTGCCATTCAGAAAATACAAATTCCAAATGGACAACTCTTTAATTGCAAATGAACGACTCTTTGACTGTTTCATTAAAAAAAAAAAACGCTTAAAATATTTCTAAAACATATTAAAGCCTTAAAAATCTTAAAATATATTTGTAAAAACATATTAAAGTCTTTAAATATTTTTATCAAGCTTCATTATTTGTTTACATTGTATGGTATGATTGGCGTCGAGTTCAGTGCGTAAATGTCGCCAGTTGATTTTAGTTTTGAAATTAATGTAAAGTTATAGTTGGGATAGAATGTTTGGTTGGGCAAGTAAAGGTCACCAGTTGAAATGAGTATTGAAAGTAGGGTAGTCTAAGGTGATAATATCGAGTCAAGATAAAATGTTCGGTTGAGAATGAGAAAGTCCCTAGCTGGATCCTGGATATTTTGGCGATGTTGTGGGTGAGATAGCTGGTTGGGAGTATAGAGTAGAGGTGAATTTGGGTTAGCATGGAGTGTCTGTAATTATTAGATAGTTAGTTAGAAAATACGCAAGCAAAGTGATGACGTCACTGGGCGTCAGTGGATGCAAGAAAAAGATTTCCTATGTTAATCGCCCATTGGATTTTTTGTAAAAAATTATTAAAAATTGAGGAAAATTATTTCCCGATTTTAATTCCCATATTTCGGTATAGATATGTATTAGTTATCGTGTGCATGCGTTAGATTAAATTGTTTTTGCTGTAAAATTGATAAAATTTAAATTTTAAATTTCAAAACTTTAGAAAAATAAAATAGCAAACTTCCATATTCGATTGAAAACATAACCATTTCATTTCAAAGGATGATATTTACACAATAAATATCCAACTAATATACTAATTAAAAGGAAAATGATAAATATTCTATCATAATTTGAAGTCAAATTTCTTTTCAAATGTTTAAATAAAGTGTCTGATATAAGATACTCATATGTTGCAGCGGAATAGATTTAATATATCTGTCATCCTTGGCGGAAAAAATATATCGCCAAATTATTTGGCAAACATATTTCATTCCTTTCAAAAATCATGGTTATTTTAACTGAATTATATGAAACAATATATCGTACAATACGTATTACGAAAATAAACATCTGGCATGTATATTTTCGTAGTATGTTTTTAATCGCTAAATACAAAAAACGCCAAAGATGACACAGTTTTGAAATTTAAAATTTTGTCAATTTGACAGCAAAATAACTCAGTCTAACACATGGATACGATATCATACCTATACCCAAATACGGGTATTAAAATCGGAAAATAATTTTCTTCGATTTTTAATAATTTTTTACAAAATATACAATGGACGATTAAAATAGGGAATCATTTCTTGCATCCACGGACGGTCAGTGACGTCACATTTCGCTTACGTATTTGAAAACAGGATCTTCGATAGTCTTAAAAAAAGTATTTTGGTAAAATGAAGTTAATCGTTATTTACTTCCTTACCCATAGGGTCGAGAAAGTATTGTTTTAGGGTCAAATTTTCGAACGTGAGTTTTTGTTATACTTACATGTTCTGAGGTCCCCTGAATACGAAAATCACGTTTTTAGCGAACGGTCTCTGTGTCTATCTGTGTGTCTGTGTGTCTGTTATCAGCATATCTCAAGAACAAATAGTAGCAGAAATTCCAAACTCAGTATTCTAAATGTGTATCATATAGGGATGCTACAGTAAGCTTTTCGTTAAGATGAAGCAAATGGTTCGTGTACAGGGACATTCAAAAGTATTCAAATACATTACGGCGGTGTATGGGGGAAATTGCAGGTAAGTAGAATTTAACATCTATAGACTGCACTAAACCAAATGAAACGAATACATATTTTTTGTAATAGAGATAGTCAACTGGGAAAATTTTTTTTGTGTATGTAGGAGCCTCGCCCCCCCCCCCCCTCCTGGGGTAGATGTCCTCCCTCGAGTGGAGTAAATTTTCATGATGGGTATCTTTTAAAAGATCTCGCCAATACCTTTAAAACGAATGGTTGAACCATCGATCTACGATAATTTAAAATAAAGTTATTGATTTCTTTCATTTTCAACATTTTTTTTTTTTTTACTTTAATATTGAGAATAAATTCAACTTTTTTTTAGATATTTAGTGTTATACTATTTCTCTAATATGGAAATCGTATGTATTATCATACAAGATAACTTTTTAAAATAATAATTTTAACAAATTATTTTTTTTAAACTGAATTATTTTTTAATAACCGAATTAGGTTCTATATAAATGTAGGTGCATTAATGAAACGGAGGGTTGAGGGGGGCCAGAACTAATTATTATATAAAACTCTTCCGAACCCTAATTTGAATTGTTTAACATAGGTTTACATAACAGTACACGTTATCTTACCTCTTAATCTCCAACCTGTACTTATAGCATTAAATTTCAGGGTAAGAGAAAGTCGTGTGAGTGACACACTAGATTATTCTTATTATGAGGACTTTAAATAGAGCACTTAACGGAACACTGGGATGTGTTATTGCTGTTGTGTTTTCGGGCCTATATTTTTTGTCAACCAGCAGTTTTTTTATTGTCATTCATATTTATTGATCGGGTAGAATTTTTTAAATTTCAGAACGAAAATTAGAAAATATCGAAACACATTTGATTTATAAACAAAAACTGAAAATACATTTGAATGATCACGTGGTAATCTTCATGATCTAAACATTGTTTTCAAGATTTATTGTTCACATTCCGTCATTTTTGACGGGGCTATATACTAGTAAATAAATAAAGACAGATGCGTTCCATTAATGGAATATTTTACAGTCTGATTAGATTATTCACGATTTAATTAAATTTGTGTGTAAGAGGAAAAGCAAATAAACCGAGGATTTTATTCCCAGCAGACCCATTGTGCAGCAGACATGTTTTAATGCGATAAAAGAGTGTCATTAATTTCCTGTAACAGATTCTCAAGATGGGGTGTAAAATAATAATTATTAGTTGATAAATAAGAATGGAATGTTGTTTAGAAAAAAAAATTTAATGTTTTTCTGGCATTAAAAAGAAGTCATTGATTTAAATTTATAATTGCCACTAGCATATTACTAATTCCTATCATTTTTTTTTTCTCCAAAATACTTGGACATAATTAAATCTATAGAGAGATTAAAGACAAAATAATAATAATAATAATTACATATTCAGGGACTCATTTTACTAGATTTGCTTGTATTATTTTAACTGAGACGTCCATTTTAATAAATGAAAACATATAGATAGGCACAGTCAATGTTAGATAAAAGCATTTAAAAAAAATTAATAATAGGCGAGCCTGTTGAAAGAGAAGAAAAAGCATTATTTCAATGGCTGAGAAGAGATTTTATGCAATAATAATACTTATATAAATTTAAGAAAAAATATTATGTCGCTTTGTAGGTTTAACCCCTTGGGTACGGATTTATTTGAGAAAATATTTGCATGTGGAACGGATATAATTTTCGGTTGCTTGGAGTAGTATGCAAAAGCAGTACAGTTTACGTAAGAATTTATTTATTTCTAAAATATTGTTGACCTATGTAGTATTAAGATGTCTTCAAGTAATTAGAATTGCAAAACAGAAATAAAAAACAAAAAAAAAAAGTGAATGACGTGCCTCAGCCGTCAAATGTACCCAAGGGGTTAATTTCCAAAAATTTAGTTATTCAATCTGAAGCAAAAAACATAAAATCCTGACAAAAACATGAAATCTATAGAGCGAAGCTTTTTATAATGACGTATCAACAAGTAACATGCAAAATGTAATACATAAATAAATAATAAGGAAATTAATGACACTATGTATAGGAAATTAAAATATTGCCCATTTATCACGTTTCTACATAATTCTCCTGCACGTGCAAGTATATTCCAGTTTGAGAATACTGCTCTCATAGAACTTCTGGAAGAGCCACCTTTGCACGGCCCATTTCTGTTCGTTGTTGAAGTTCAACCCCCGAGGTACCTTTACATGAGTCCAAACAGGTGAAAACCGGAGGGGCCCAAGTTCGTACTGCATTGAGGGTGCTCCAAAACGTCCCAACCGTGTCACAGCAATATTCTCACGAAATGGACGACCACTGTTATGTTTTCTTGGTAGGTAGTGTTGATTTCCTATATTAGCCGTGAAGATGAGTATAAGAAGCGTTATGACATGCAAATAACTCAGGAGTGCAAAATCTTTAATTCAATTATTTATTGGAGTCAATATCATGGTTTTTTCTTGCAAATTCAATAACAGAGAAATTCTGAAATAATTCACAGTACAAATATTTTCTCGAAAACATTAAGATAAAAGTTTTTTATTAAAGAATAAGTGGATGAATGGATGTTCCAATGGACATGAATGGACACGGGGAGTATTAGAGCAAAAAGCACAGTCTTTTTAATCCAGGAGCAACGGCAAAAGTGATTAAAAGTTTGGCTCCTTACTTCATATAAAAACCACAAGATTTAGCGCCAACTTGATTCTGACAGAGAGTTGAACAACACCCACTTTTTTTCAGTTACAGATAAATCAGTATCTCTTTTTAAAATATATTGGCGATTCTTTTCTTAGCCAAAAAACCGTTATCAATTCGTGAGAAGATTGTCAAAGGTACGTAGAAACTCAACCACAAAAACTTATGGTTAAATCCTTATTCTCAGCCTTTAGCCGATATAAAGTACATAATTTCTATTTAAAGAGCGGATGCAAATGTTCTGTTTTATGTTCAAAAGTGACACCATTAGGAAATATTTTATTCTATTTTATTTTACTGAGATGAAATGATTTGCCCTACCGCACCATTATGCGAGCAAACCACATCTTTTACTTTTATTTTGTTTTTAATTTATTGAAAGAAATAGAAAGAGAATGGCTTTGATCCTTTGCAAGAAGAGAAACCGCAGAGACTAGCTCGCTTTTTATAAAGATAGAAAATGAATTGGAAAAGAATTAAATTTTGAACTCTAATATATAATTTGGGATATGTGATTTTCGATATCATAACCACCATGCAGCCTGGTGAAGGAATTTGGATGGTGGTTATTTCACCATCAAACAGAACACAATGCTGTTGCGCTCAGTTAAAATCTTTATTGGTTATTTTTATTTTAAATTGCATTGTTAGATTTATATCTCATATATACACATTAAAGACTGCCCTTTACGGGAAAAAAAAAACAAGTTTCGAAATATTACAGTTTTTAAAACTTTTAAGAAAGGAAATACTGTTATTAGTTTTACATAGAGGGCTTTTTTATCCGTATTTCCCCGTGATATTAAAACTGGCACACTCCAGTTTTTCAAAAGCTATCAAACAGTCTTGAAAGTAGTATTAGTAAACGTGCAAAAGTATTTAGTGACCTATAGTAGCTAGTTAGTTGTAGGGCGACTAAGGACCCCGTTGAAATTTGATCCTATCATTCTATTTATTTCTCACTTCAAATAATTCATTTGCCCGTGTGAAATTTTCGCACTTTATTTATCCAGACGTCATTTTTTCATATGCATGAACAAATTTAATATTTAATTTAATTTTTTTTTTTTTTTCACGTGAAAGCATATTTTATTTTATGCTGGGGGAAAAAAAATGGCAATAATTAAAAATTTAAATGTCTATTTAAAACCTATTTTAATTAATTTTAAAAAATCTAACAAAAAATTCGTTACAAATAAGGTACCCAATGAAAAGGGCGATTTTTGTGAATCCGTCTGATTAAACAGCTTATTGATCGGAATATTAGATTTTTTTAAATTAACTAAAGTATGAAAAGTAGGTGGGAACTTGCGTTCGCACACAGAGTCCAAGGAAATCTCTTAAGCCTAAAGCGTGAGCGTAACTATATGTGCTGATTCGTATTCATTCGAGAAATGTGTCTAGTGAAGAAAATGACTTTAACAATAACAAATGAACTGATATATTATTATGAATAATTTGGTTGCGTGCGTGAACTGAACTGAGTGCTGGCATTTATCTTAGCTGTGCTACGATGGGTATAATATATGATTTACGCCGTGGAATCTGTGGAAAGGATGCATCGTTAAGGTACTTCAGAATGAGCTCACAAAAAATGTGAACGAGCGAGGTAGTTAAAACCGATGAGATAACATCCTAGAAAATTTGTGTTTACATTCAGTCGTTACTTTTTACTTTCTCTTACCCATAAGGTAGAGAAAGTATTGTTTTTGGGTCAAATTTTCGAACGCGAGTTTTTGTTATATTTCCATGTTCTGAGGTCCCCTGAATACGAAAATCATGTTTTTAGCAAATGGTCTGTGTGTGTGTCTGTGTATGTGTGTCTGTGTATGTGTGTGCGTGTCTGTATGTGTGTCTATCTATTATCAGCATATCTCAAAAACAAATTATGGCAGAAAGTTCAAACTTGGTATTCTAAATGTGTATCATATAGGGATGCTACAGTAAGCTTTTCGTTCAGATCAAGCAAATGGTTCGTGTACAAGGACAATCAAGAGAATTCTAACACATTACATCTATGGGGAATATTGTAGGTAAGTAGAGTTTAACGTCTATAGACTGCACTAAACCAAAAGCAACGAATATATATTTTTTGTAATAGAGATAGTCAACTGAGGAAAAAAAAATGTGTATGTAGGAGCCTCGCCTAGCCCCCTGGGGAGGAGAAGTCCGCCCTCGAGGAGAGTAAATTTTCATGATGGGGGTCTTTCAAAAGAGCTCGCCAATACCTTTAAAACGAATGGTTGAACCATCGATCTGCGATAATTTAAAACAAACTTATCAATTTTTTTTTACTTTTAACGAAAAAAAAAAAAAAAAAAAAAAAATCGTGTATATATAATTAATATTGAGAATAAAATGGACTTTTTTTTATTTTTGGTGTTACACTACTTTTCTAATATGGAAATCGTCTGCATTATCATAAAAGATAATTTTTTTAAATAATAATTTTAATAAATTATTTTTAAAAACATAATTATTTTTTAATAACCGAATTAAATTCTATATAAATGTAGATGCATTAATGAAACGGAGGGTTGAGGGGGGGGGCGGTGGCCCCCTTCACACAGACATAATTACCATATAAAACTCTCCCGAAACCTAATTTGAATTGTTTAACATAGGTTTACATAACATCGTTATCTTACCTCTTAATCACGAACCTGTATTTATAGTATCAAATTTCAGAGTAAGAGAAAGTCGTGTGAGTGCCACACCAGATTATTTATTACACAAATAAAGACAATTTCTGTTTCAGGTCACAATTTATTCAATATTAAAAAATAATTAATCCGCAACACTTATGTAATAATTTTTAATAAGAGTCAATATTTTTAACAACTTATATAAAAATAACTGTAATAATTTTTAACAATTTATATAAGAAATATTAAAGAAAAAAAAAGAGAACATTTACAGAAAAACTGATATGAAAAATTAATTTGTTTTTGAAGAAATGAATGATCCATAAAGAAATAAAGAAAAAGTATTGCGAATCTGTTAATAAAATTAATATATCTCCACAAAGAAATCCATAAGAAGAGAAATTCCCACGTTATCTGCTAGGCCTGTTAATATCCTGTTTAATATTCCCCCCGTTGAATTGAAACTCCCCACTCACAGGTATGAGTTCATGAGATAAGATTGTAACAATCTTATTACAATTAAGATGTTTCAGTAAAAGGAACTGAAACAAAACTTTTTAAAGACAATTAAAATATTCGAAATTTATACTTTTTATGGTTCAATGACCGTTTTGAGTTAAGATTACGTTGCTTTATTTTACTAGTAAATTTTTGTTAAGTGTAATCATACTTAGAGTGATGGGTTAGGTAATAATTATGATGTCTAATTCAGATATTCCAGATAAAGTTAACTATACCAATTTATAACTCCGGTGCTAAATCAAAGGTTGAGTTTTAGATGCATGAATATTCCATGAGTATTACTTCCTGACGTGTGACTAACAGGAGAACTTTATACGGGAAATTTAATATTGCACTACATTTCACAAATGACCGGAAACTTTCGATTTTAAACGTTTTGTACTGGACATCGTGAAACTTCAAGAGTGTGAAGAATATGTTATACCTCATATATATCAGTGAAAATTTTGCCCCGAAAGCAAAAGGGGGACCAGTAAAGAAAATAAATGAAAATGTTTGGGATCACCCTGTAAAAAGTAATGCTTTAACCCTACAAGGCTCAATTTTTTTTCAGTGCGCAACAAAAATATGTAGGTTGTAATTAGTGATCAGAAGATAGGGAAAACTTATAAAAATAAAACCATATTTTACGGAAAAATCAACTTTTTATTTCAGTTCCACATACGGTACACTGAGCCTTAACTTTACTTTTTGGTATTAAACTAGTACAATTGAATTGTTTTGGAAATAGTATTGTATATGGGACACACATACATAGAACAACACAGTATTTTTTCCGAGTCAAAACTGTTCAATAACTATTCTTTTTTTATTTTTGAAGTCAGACAAACGACTTACGTATCACTTTCATTGAAATTTCACACTGAGTGCACTCTAACAAAAACACGAACGACCTCTTTAGGTAAAGATTCGTATTATTACATTGCTAAATGTCAGTAGCTTCTATCAAGATATGTCGCTACTAGTAGTTTTATAGCTATAGGAACGATTAAAGTCGGTGTTCCACATATGGAACTGGGTGTCTTGTAGGGTTAAAAGCAATCTGTCTGTAGTATATGATTACGAAGCTCCTTATTATCTGTATTAATTTTTATAGGGCTACCACATATATTCATGGAGATATAACCATGAGATTGCTTTAAAAAATTGCAAAAAAAAAAAAAGTCCACTTTAAACTGTAACAAGTAAGGTAGGCAACCCTGTGCAAAGCCACTTTCAGAAAACTTTACATACTACAATCGACCAGTGTTGCCAGATTTGGGGACTTTTTTATTCAACCCCCGCCGCTAAATTTTAATTGTAACGGTTGCCTAAGCACTTCGAAAGATAAACGTCTATTATGTATAGCAAATATCACTTCTCAAAATTATTGGTGTGAGTTGAATAAAAAAGTCCCCAAATCTGGCAACACTGCAATAGACACAGCCTATTGCAATCAGAATGCAAAAATATTAAATATCTAATGAAATGTAAGCATTTTTACCAAATAATTTCAAACTACGCATGTTCAAGGTTTATCGAAATTTCATTTGCATAATTTAATAGCCAATAATATGGATCTACTTATGTGAAAATCCCATACAAACCTCGTGTCATTTCAAAAAGATTTACGCAATAGAAATAAACTGAATTTCAGTTGTTCTCAAAAATAAAGAAAATGGTAAGGGGTTTTATCAATATCTATATACAATCAACGAACCCTGTATTACCATTGATTGTATCAAAACAAAAAAAGTGAGTTAAACCCCTTATAGTTTACCTTTTTTTTTTCTTTCTTTTTTGACAGGAACTGAATAGACATTAGATATTTAATATTTTTGCATTATGATTGCAGTATAATTGTGTCATATTTAATGCAAATGTCCCTTGTGTGTTATCGTTAAAAAATGACAACTTCTTTCTTGCAGTTTTGTAAAGAAACCGTTATATCTCCATGAATAAAAAACTGATACAGATGATATGAAGGAACATCGTAATCCCACGTAAAGCAATATTTTTCATAGAGTGATCTCAAACATTTTCATATTTATGTCAATTTTTAATGGTCACATTTTTACTTTCGGGACAGAACTTTCACTGAAATATGAGGTGTAGTAATAAGTTTTAAAGCGTGTATCAAAGAAATGAATGTGTAATTTAGAACTGAGAATGATATCTTTATTCATCAAATTAATCCCCATCATTATCTAATACCTTACGCCATCGGTCAGGCAGTTCACGGATGCCAACAGTATAGAAATATTCTTCTTTTGACACGATAATATCACCAACCCATTTTCTTACTTCGTCCACTGTCCGGAAGTGTACAGAAGACAAGGCATTCTGCATCGACTGAAACAAATGATAGTCCGAAGGGGCTGTGTCGAGGCTATACGCCGGGTATTCCAAAACGTCCCAGCCAAGCGTTACTGACGTGTCCTTTACCGATTTTGCAACATGAGGCCTTGCATTGTCATGGAGAAATTTGACGGGTCGCAAACCTTTGCCAGTTAATAGACGTTTTTTAATCGATTTCTTGCTTCAATCGCAGCAGTTGTTGTTTATAGCGTTCAGCAGTGACACCTACACCGAGCTCCAGCAGTTCGTAATAAAGTACTCCGTTCATATCCCACCAGATTCATAGAACTTTTTTACAGTGAATGTCTCTTTTCGGCGTTGACGTTGTTGCTTTGCCAGGATTCACCCAATATTTTTTGAGCTTCGAATTGTCATAATATAGCCATTTTTCATCTCCTATCAGGATTTTCCAAAATCTAAGACACGGTCCTCTTTGTTTTTCTAGCTTAATGCATGTGGGACCCATTATTCTGCCTTCTGAATTTTTCCTATTGCATGCAAGTGATTAGAAGTAGTTTTTTGAGACACGCCTAATTATGCAGTAAGTTCATTTTTCGTTTGAGATCCATCTTTATCCAGTAGTGTTTGCTAATCATCATGGCTAGCATTCAGTGGAGCACCGCTACATTTTCGTTCGCTAACATCAAAATCGTCGAAACCAATACTCACATGTGCTTTTTGATAGGATATTCTCCCCCAAAACAGAACAAATTGATTTGCATGCTTTTGCAGCACTTTTTTGCCGGTGAAACTTATAAAGAATGGAGTGACCAATAAATGTCTTATCGTATGACATCTTTGACCTTCAAAATTCAAACTTTACTTTTGCCCTAGCTTCTGCATCGGTTTGATATTTCTAAACCGGTTTCTATCACATGACACAAACGTTGTGTACAGATTGGTATGCTACTTTGAAATAGACGTCATACAAAACTCGCTTTAAAACTTCTTACTGCACCTAATATAGGAGGTAAAACATGTTCTTCATCTTTCTGAAGTTTCAAGAGGATTCGTCGGGTACTTTTTGAGATATTTGAAAAAAATTACTGAAATCGAAAGTGTCGGGTCATCCATGGAAAAATAGTGTAGATTAAATAGGTCGGGGTTTCTATCCTTTGAAAAAACGATTTTGGACAATTCTTTTATTTTCACTTCGCGCGGGGCAATCAAATAAGAAACGAATTTCTGAGAACGAAACACTGTATTTAATCTACAGCTGATCTTTAATTCGAACATCCAAGTTTTTCCATCTTAAAAGCCTCTTACGACACAATTTACGCAAAGAAAACGAGTTAACTTAATAATACAATAATTGAAAATTAATCTCTATGCACGACCCTTTAGTGATGTTTTTTTTTTTTTTTTTTTTTTGGGGGGGGGGGGGAGAAGGTACCCTTTTCGGTATTTTTCTATATGAGGACTGCTAATTGGTGGGTTTTCCTCTCACTTTCCACGATAAACTGCAAAATTTTATTCAAAGTATTTAACTAAATTAGAGCCATTTACCGCAGAATATTCTCTCTATACAGAAAGACACTTTTGTAGATTTTGATATTTAATGTATATTGCACAAATGGGGAAAAAAATGTTATTCTTTCAGAAATTCTTATTTAGGAATTTAAAAATAGATCTCAAGTTTAATCACAGAACTGAATGAAAATTTTTTACACTCGTTAATACTAACTTTGTTAGTTGAAATCTACTTTATGATATTAAAGTAATGCCAACGCTTTTTAACTATTATTTGTCAAATTGCAATAGAAAGCTAAAAATCCATTTTTTATTTTTTCTAAGTTTGATAATGAATTTTAGTATTTCTCAATCGTATAATACATTTTCTTTTCTTTTTTTAAGTAAGTTCTCTGGTGCTTATTTTTTTTCTTGGTAATGCAAAAGGTAAGGACTTTATTTTTTGTTTATAAAGGAAATATGTTTTGAATATTATAAAATGCGAACACACTTTTGCATATAATCATTCTAAAATACTACTAAAACTATTCTAAAATACATTATTATTTTTTTAAATCTTCTTTTTTTCTTTCTCAATGAAATGATATCGAATACTTCAAATTGGATAAATATAAGGGCACTTTTCAAATTGTGTCTTTTTGTTTAAAAGGTATTCTTTTATTTTCCTTCTTTCAAGTGAATTAAGGAAAGCTTTTGCATTAGTCGTCTTTGTTACAAATTATGCTTTTTGAGATTAATAGATAGAATTTTAAAACAAGATTTTAAATAAATATGTAACAATAATCATTTTTAATGAATGATAAGTTTTATTAGCTATAAGTATTGCGCTGTCACTCTATATAGTTTCTTTTAAAACATTATTTGCAGAGTTTATTCTTTCTAATTAAGTGATTCGCTACAATGGTATATGAAATAATGTTATGAAATCTAATAAAAGAAATCTGGTAACTTAAAGATCTTTCAATACTATGTTATTCATTTATGTAAATTGCTATTAGAATATGTTTCTTCATCTATTTATTTACATATTAATTTTAGCCTTTTCCTTTTTATCTTCTAAAGTATAAATTTAAAATCATATTAATATGTAAAATTTAGATTAAAACTTTCCTACTGCAATCAGTTACCTTCTGTCCTCTCTTTCTTTATTATATATATTTTTCCTGTAATATTTAAAAAATAATAATTGGTCTATTTTAGCGTCAGTTTTTGCTGACTAAGGTTTAACGCTTAAGGAAGTAAAAAGAATTAGCGTATCTTAATCGGGTTTACTAAAAATTTTGAATTGATAAGATATTTTCTGCATTTAACAAATTGTGCATATCTTTAATATTTATCAATTATATTGAAAGAAACAGTAATAAATGTATGTTTCTTCTCTCCATTTTAAGAGTAAATAACTACAAAATTGAAAATGTTAGGTAATTTTGAGATGCAATTATAAGTTTATAACTTTCTAAAAACAACGCATGTTTTTCGAACGAAATTAAGTATAATGCAGTAATTTCGACTGATAACTTGACTGAAACAACGATTCATAGGGTCTACCTTTTCCACCAGTTTCATGCATTCACCTTTTCCCAATTTTCAGCGAAATTCTATTTCTATCAATTTTTCCCCTTACATTGATATTATATCCTCTTTCTTATTTATAGATGTTGGGTTGTAAAATGTTATTTATACTTGTGTAACTTCTTTTGAATCGAGTGGATTTCTGCTTTATCGCTTTGTATGTGTTAACGCGTTGAATGCCATGTCAGCCATCGTTGGCTAACACTGAACTTTCCGTTTAGGCCGCGCCGGTGGCTGACAGTGTAGACAGTGTAAAATCTCCTATATTATTAAAATCTGTACGCGTGTGTGTGTGTGTCTGTCTGTCTGTGAGAAACGGCTTGACGCAGGTAAGGCTCCGCCGCTAAATGTCGCACGGACTTCGAACAGGTACCGTCGGACAGAGAATTTATCGCAGATCAGGGTTATCTAATTTGCTAAACGATGCGACCCTAATTAGCGGAGATATTAATTAAAACGTTGACCATTGTCTAACGAAAAATGACCCAGAATTCACGATTAAATGCTTATAAAGCGACATTTGTACGGAAAAAGTGGAAAATAAATTAGAAATATCAGTCGTATTGTTAGAAACAAGATACCATTGGAAAGGGCTTTTTTTTCTTAAACCGATGGTTTAAACGGCTTATCGATCGGACCATTAGATTTTTTAAAATTAACTAAACTATAAAAAAATTTTGGCAACAAATTACAAGAATCTTAGCTCAAGTTATTTTTATATATCTGACTTTGTGTTATTTCAAAGTAATGAAGCAAGTTCCAGCATTCAACTTAAAGTTAAAGGATGGCGACGAGAAAGCGTTCGTCACAAACTCTCTTTAAATGATACGTACGAGTTTACATTTTGTGAAACGTAACATTTTCTATAAGTATACAAAGTTAAAAAAATAAAAATTTCCAAAAGTGTCAACCATTTTAGCCACCACTGTATGTACTTTAAACTGCAGGTTGTTGAGCTCCGAAGTTTGAAGAACTACAATGTATTATATAGGATATTGTAGGACTCACAAGGAAACATTCAAAAGGTGTCGTTTCAAAAAAATATTGAAAAAAAATGTATGTGATTCTACTCTTCCTAAAACACCAGAAGGTGAAAAAATTATCGGCTAAAATAAATTACAGCGACCACAAAATTTATCAAAATTAAGCATGTTTGGCGATTTCACATTGTCAGGCGATTAATTTTGAGTACTTTGCGGAGAAACAAAACACGGTTCTGTTCGTACACAGCAATCTCGGTGCTAGCGAACTGAACGCCTAACAGCGCTAAATCGCCAAATATGCTTAATTTTGATAATTTTGTGTGGTCGCTGTAATTCATTTCAGCCGATAACTTTTTTCACTTCCTGTTTTATGAAGAGTAGAATCACATATATTTTTTTCAATATTTTTTGAAGACTATACCTTATGAATGTTTCCTTGTCAGTGATGTTGGAACAAAAGTGATTTCCTAGATTTGACGTGTGGAATTATGCGCTATCGTCAAGGAACTGATAATGAAAGATGAAGTGTAGAGAATTTTTGGTTAATAAGAACCTAAAAAACAAAGTAATAAAAGGCATAAACTTTTCTGATAGAGTTGCAATACTTTCCCCGCAACCGTCAAGCTCTTTAAGCGTTATAGCACTAATAGATAATTGTGTATGAGATAATTTATGTTTATGCTCCAACCAGCACATGTGAAAATGAAGATATTGGTTCGGTAAAACCAGAAATCACAATCTTAGAATCCATGCATTGAAATCTCTCATAAGGAAGATTTCAATGCACAGATTGATACCAAACGTTCAAATTAACGTGTAGTTGGTGCGTTTCGAAAGAGAACTAAAGATTAAAGAGAACAGAGACTGATTAAATTTGCAGAACGTGAAAAAATTTTCATGAATAAAATTTTCATGAATTTATTTTTTTTAAAAGAACCCAAAGAAGAAAGAGACATAGAGGAGTCCCAATGGAGAACATGTGAAATTGAGTACATCTTAATTGACAAGAAATACACTTTTACTGATCGTGCCGTGATAAATAGATTTAACTCTGGTAGATGTAACTCTGGTACGTTGCAAGGTGAAGTTCATGGTGGCATTGGAAAGACAGAAACTAGTGCAAATCGGAAACATGAGAATTCAACCAGAGCTTCTAAAAACTGAAAAAACTGGAGTTCCGGCTTGAACTAAAAAACAGCTGCTTGAGAATACTGAAGACGTCAATGAATTGACGGTAATTCTGCCAATATTGTTCTGAAATCAGAAAAAAATGTTCCTACTTTGAAAGAAGATAAACCTATTAAGAAATTCTCGAAAGATACACGAAAGCTATGGACAAAAGAGGAAAAATGAAATATAACAAGGAAAATGTTATTGCAAAGGTTGAATATTCAGAACTATGTAAAACTCTGAAGAGAAAGATTGGAGAAGACACTGGAATATTTAATCGTATTATAATACGGCAAGCCACTGATGGGAAAAAAAATTGGAGACTTCAAAACGAAATTTGATACTTAGCAGGAAAATAATTCCAACTTTGAAGACAAAAAATGGAAATATCATTCGGAATCAAGAGCAAATTCTGAAACAGGCAGCAAATTTTTATTCAAAATTATACAGTTCATCAGAACAATTCAGTAGTTCACCTACCCCACTGAATACAAACGACACTGTACAAGCGATATTTAAAGCAAGGTAGCTATGGCAACAAAAGATGAAAAATGGAAAAGCTTCACAAGACAAAATGACTGAGGATAGTTTCACCCTTAAATGCCTTGTGTTGCCTTTCGGCAACCTACCCAATTTTGTCTTCTAAATTATTAATTAGAATAATGTTGAAACACTAATGCCTCCTGTTTGCCGATTGACAAAAAATTGCTTTTTAGCCGTAAACCGTAGTAATTATAAAGTATGATTTTTTAAAGTATTTTTCCCGTGATTTATTTAATAGAGGTAAGAATAAAACATTTTTAAATTGATTTAAAAAATAATCAGGCATTTAAGGCTTAAAAGAAGCTAGTAATGAAGCCATTGAAGTTCTTACTGAATTATTCAACATTATGGATTTTCCAAAGGACTGGAAAAATGTTTTCATAATTTTAATTTTTAAGAAAGGAGAAAAAGATATTAGAAACTATCCAATCAGCTTGCTCCCAATCCTGTGTAAAATTTTGATGAAAGTTCTGAGAAATCGCCTAGAGAAACAATTAGATGCAGCACAACCTAAAGAATAAGCAGGATTTTGAAGTCATTTTAATACCATTGACAGTATTCATACAATTAGAGAAGCTATTGAAAAAAATGAATACGAATTCCCTTTTTGCGTGTCTTTTGTGGATTATGTAAAAGCTTTTAACTGAGTGTCATTACTAGCAATTATGGATGAATTAAGGAATATTGATATAAATTCAAGATACATTAATCTTTCTGAAAACATTTATAAAGAAGCAACAACCAAATTAAAACTCCACAAAACGAGTAATGTGTTCAATATCAGAAAGAGCGTAAAACAGACAATTTCACCTACACTGTTCAATGCAATCTTTCAAGAAGTTTTTATGAAACTAAATTAGGAAGATAAAGGCATACAAATTGATGTAGAATTTATAATTTTATTTTCGGATGAATTTGTATTGCTTGCTTCCTGATTTGAGGATTTGTAAAAAATGCTTCAAGAGTTAACAAAAGAAAGCAAGCTCGTTGGATTGAAAATAAATCTCAGTAAGACAAAACTTATGTCAAATTTTTATTTTTACACTGAAGACCACTTTTGATATGTATGCAAGTATACTTATCTGAGACAAGTCATTACGATGAACGGGAACATCATTGGAAGAATTTAACAATCGAGTTAAACTTGCATGGAGAGCATTCGTAAGAAATAGCACTGTATTCGAAAGCGATCTCCTAATTTGGTTGTAAAGGAAAGAATTTGGTCAGTGCATTTTGCTTGTATTAACTTATGTTTCAGAAACTTGGACATTAACATGTAAAATTACACTAAAGCTTCAAACAACCCGGAGAAGCATAGAGAAATGCATCTTTCCTGAAGAGACAGAAGGCGAAACATATGGATTAGGAAGTAAACCAGTCCTTTGTAGAGTACAGAAGTTAAAATACAGCTGGGGTGGCCATCTTGCCAGAAGAAATGATGATAAATGAATCACCAAAGTCCTGTTTTGGACACAGAGAGAAGAGAAAAGACCGGGAAGGAGACCATGGCATAGCTGCCAATATTTCTAATTTTTAAATCCGATTTATCACCACAATTTATACAAAGGAATCTGTGAGATATATTTTCGACGTATAAATAAAATTTAATAAACTAAAAACATTTATAAAAACATTCCGGTATGATATCTCCGTAAAAAAAAAAAAAAAAAATGGACGCTTGGCACCAACGAGATAAATAAAAGAGAGATAAATGGTAACCCTGACAAGGTCAAACATGAGTCATGTGATATGAACCATCTATGCATTGGTTCCCTTGGTAATTTTTTTTTTTTTTTTTTTTTTAAGATTTGTTTTAGTTACTAAAAAGCTTAAAATAAAAATTTAAGTAAAAAAAAAAAAAAAAAAAAAATTGTTTAGGAAATTTGTTATTAAAATTGGATTTTTGTCATCTTGTGTTAGTACCAAAAAACGAGGCACATCTAGTTTAATGTAAATGTAAGCAAACCTTTTTCGTCGCTTGTTAGCTCAGTTGGTTAGAGTGGCATTTTGATAACGCGGTGTTCGTGTGTTCCATCCACGATGGGTTAATGTGTTACTTTTTTGCAGATAATTAATAGAAAAGATTTCAATTAATAAAAGAAATGCTTTCACTGTCTACACACTATTCTAAGAAATTCTTAGTTTTTTAAAGATTTTTTATAGTTACTAATACGCACAAAATAAAAATTTAAGTTAAAAAAAAAAGTAACACTAGCAGCTTTTTATTGTTGAGCCTTAAAAAAGCATAAAATAAAAATTTATTCTTGCAAAAACATGCTATAAAAAATAAGTTTCAGCAGTAAGAAAATTTTAAAGAAAAATACAGATATCCCACTTTTGCAAGAGATATTTTAAAATTATTTGAAAACAATATTCTTAGTCATGAATTTATGTATAAGTATTTGTTAGGGTTTCCTAGCATGTTCTGTAACTTTTCTTGGCTGTTATTTGACTTTTGGTTAGAGCGTCATAATGATAACGCGATGGTCGTGGGTTCGATCTTTCAAGGGCCGATGTGTTAATTTTTGTGGATAATTAATGGAAAAAATGTCAATTGATAAAAGAGAATCTTTCAATGTCTACACAACACCCTAAGAATGTTTGATTAGTTCTTTTAGAAGCTTTTTTTTTCCTAACTAGAATGCAGAAAATAAAAATTTAAGTATAAAAGCATTTTTTAACATTAGAAGTTTTTTATTGTGGAGTCCTAAAAAGCATAAAATAAGATTATTCTTGAAAAGACAGGCTATAAAGAAATGTAAGTTTCAACAATAAAAAAAATATAGAGAAAAATATAGATATTTCACTTTTTCAGGAGATGAAAATTTTTAAATATTCAAAATATTTTTAAAAGCTTTCGAGACCTATGGAATTTATGGTTTAACGAATACTGGTACAAAAACTAATAACTAAGAATTTTGGTCTCGGAAGCTCGTTAAATATTTTGAATACATTAAAAATTTTCATCTCTTGAAAAAATGAAGAATCTATATTTTTACCATGTTTTTATTAACTTCTATTCTTGTTTCTTTGTGTGTTTGTTTGTCCGGTTCAAATCTTGCAATCTATTTTTAACTAACTTCCCTACTAGCTAGACGTTTGAGGCTTTCACAGTAGCTCAGAACCCGGTGACAACACAATACTTTCGAAGTCAGATTTTCGAATAGTTTTCTTTTAATTAATTAAAACATACTTGCCAACTATCTCATTATGAACCGTACAATTTTTAGTACGCGCCTTTTATTTCACACCAATAACTTTTTAGAGTAATTTTAGTCTTATTTAATCGTAACAACATTTGGAGAGAATAGCTCTAAAGATATAGTGGTGTGAGAAAAGGGGCGTGTTTTCAAGGGGCGTTAACAATTGTACAGTTATTAATGAGATGGTTGGCAAGCATGATTAAAATATGAAAATAATAAATTCCTAATAGCAATAAAAATAGCCATAAAAATATTAGCTATAATTTAATTGTTGCCAAAAAATATTTACCAGTTCATTTTCTTTCGACCTAAAAATAAATACGTTTAATTAAACGTGAGCGTTAAAAAAATTGTAAAAAGTTAAATTATGCATCTGGCAAAAATGGACGTCATTATCACTTTAAAGATTTTCTACACATTGATAAAGTGCTAATGTAGTTCATGATGCAAATATATGTTGTTCTGAAAGGATTAATATTTTATTTTTAAAACCAACTTTTTTTTTTTTAATTCAAATTTCCCGTAACTCTTTAACCAATCACATCCTTACTATCGATATTTCAAAGATGGACGTTCTAATCTTTGAAATATCGATAATAAGGATTTTCTCACCAAAAGTCGCCAAATTTGTCGCCAAATCCATTACCTGCCTATTGTAGCTTTTTAATGCGTTTTAAAGGGAAGATTAAGCTATTTTAACGCGAAAAAGAGCTGAAAGTGCAGAAAATTGACATTTTTATCAACTTACTAAACCTCTTTGAAAGAATTTATACAAAAATAAATACAATTATTTACAATTTCGTAACAATACGTATTGATAAAGTGCTAATGTAGCTAGTTCTATAGCTATGTTAGTTCTATATGCAACAGAAAATTTAAAAACATGGTTTATAAAATGTTTTTTATCTTATAATTATTCTCTATAATTTTCTTATTGTTGACACTTACATTTCTTTATAGCATGTCTTTTCAAGAATAAACTTTTATTTTATGCTTTTTAAGACTCCACAATAAAAAGCTTCTACTGTAAAAAAAAAAAATGCTTTTTCCCTTAAATTTTTATTTCTGTTTTATTGCTTGTGTTTTACAATATTTATTTTGTAACAACACTTTCTAAATCATTATAATGAATTAAAACTAAAAATCGGTAATAAAATATATGCAAAGAGCATTATAAAAAAAATGCTTTACTCTATATAACTCATAAAAGAAAGAATTTCCTCTCTTACACCTTAAATCTACCTCATATTGACGTCAGCACCTAGTAGAAGACGTAAATTCCGCTGAAGATGCACTGAAGCCATAATCAGTTAAATGGCAGAACAAACTTCTGTATTAAATTATTTTTAAAAGTAAATAACGATATATACACTCCTTCTCATAATTATAAGGACACCCGTTTTCCTATATTAACTAAACACTAAACACTATTATTTAAACAAATATATTTTTAATTAATTTGAATTTCATTAATAGACTATATTTAAAGTTTTATCGTTTTTCTATCTTAAAAAACTTTAAATACGAGTAAAAAGATGATTTTTCAGGTGTTCACAATTATAAGGACAGCTCGAATTTTAGTAATTTTTTTCAGTTATTTTTTAAATTAATATTTTATGGGGTCTCTTTTTAGGGTTAAACAGTCAGACATTCTCACTGGTATGTATATATGCATTTTTTTTTTTTTATATTCAGTTTCAACATCACTTTGTATAGCATATATGATATTCTTAATACATTTAAACTATTTAAAATTGCTTTCCACTTGCATGCACTTTTCTAATGTGATAAATTAAGTTTTTTTCAACTTTTAGGCCATGGGAAAGGCAATAATACAGAAGTTTCTTTCTTCAAACTATTTCCTATTGCTCTAAAACTAGAGCAAAAATGTAAGTCTTGTTGAAAAAAATATTATTACCCCCAAAATCTAACAAAAATCTGATAATTCCACGTTTAAAATTTGCGGATATTCTCTTGATGTTCATAATAATAGAAAAAATTACTAAATTCATTAGTAAATATTCCTTCAGTAGAAACAGCTCCCCAGAGCACCATAGATCCGCCTTTAAAATGCCCGATTCATATCTTCCTTCAAAAAATCTGCTCTGTCTTTCGCCATCTTCAGATCGTGCCAGTAACTGTTAAAACCATTTGGTTAATCAAGAATAAAATGTTTTTCATCCGAAAATGCAACATTTTACCATTTAGTATTGTCTTTATTCAACTTTAACACAGACGTTCTTTCCCCCATTAAATGCTGATTGATTATTACAGTTTTTTTTTATTCATTTTAACATATTATTAATTATTTTAAACATAAGCGTGGACCCTAACCTCTCGTTAAAAATTACGAGCAAATTCAGCAGCAGTCATTTTGAGTAGAACAGTAAGAGGAATTACGAGTCTTCGATCTCTGTAAAACAACTCTGATTTTGCATCAGATCTCTCTCCTATCGAACCAGCAGTTCAGCGTTTGATTACATTTCCTTCAGCAATTTTAGACCTTCGAATTTCATTAGAAATTCGGCGGATTGAAATTATCCTCCCACTTAAAAAACACATTTATCATACTCCACTACTTGAACGTTCTTTTTTTCGAGGAATTATCAGTAATGTCCGTCTAAGAAAAATTGAAGGCTTACATATGAATTAATCTAGCCCAGTAGTTAACAAATTCGCATGTCAACTGTAATTTATTCGCTAGTAATTTAAATAAAACGAAAAAATCTTGATTGTCCCTATAATTATGAACATCTGAAAACGTGGAGAAAAACACATTTGCATTATTTTTTATTAATTTTGTTTCATATTAAAAAAATTATAGCAATTTTGGTTTTTAGAATACTAGATATATTAAGTGCACTTAGTATAATCTTGTTCACAATTATTTTTACATTAATTATTTCAAAATATAAAGTGCCCTTATAAATATGAAAAGGAGTGTATATAAAAAAAGTAGAAATAGTTAAAGGAAATCGTTATAAATTATCTTTTTAAAAAAATAGTACTTTAGATGTTGTTTTAACCTTGAATAAGGGAGGTGCATATTTCAAAAATATGCTTCATGTTACAATAATAATAATGATAACAAGAATCATTTTGCACAGAATTTAATTTAGGACTCGAATTCTACTTTTGACATACTTTTCTTTTTGAAATATCTATAAACAATTAGACTATTATTGTTGACTAATATTTATTACTTTTTTATGGCTCTTGTTAAAATAAATCTACTGACGCGTTCCTTTTCAGTTTTTATCATTATTAATACCTTTTTTCTTTGTTTCTCCTTGTAGGATGAAATCTCGAGCTTTTGCGTTTACATTTGAAAAATTTATTTTGTTTCAGAATTATGTAACACTCTTTATTTGATAAATAAAATAAATGCTGACATAATAATAGGCAAATATTCAGGTAAAATATATTTCTTTAAATGGGAATGAAGGAGACTCAGTATAAATCATCAGCCTATTGTTTGCGTTGTATAATAATCTTATTAATTCTCACTTTAGCACAGATGTCATACTCGTGATCTTGCGAAAAGTACAATCAGATAGGCTGAAAAAATTGCCGTATCATCCCGTTTTATAATTGCTAAAACTTCTAGTTGTGATCTTTCTGTGCTCGTATGAATCAAAGGAAAAATCCTAATGGTTTCCATTTAGTTTAAATTAGTACATTTGTGAAATTTTAACAAGCACAAAAATTTGTTTTTTGAAATTACTGTTACATAATTAATAATTTGGTTTTTAACGTCTGCTTTCCATACAGTAACAATGTATCTAAGATATATTTGTTTTTCTTATAGATGAAACGGAAAAATAAAATAATAACACGTGTAATACACGGATGAAAGAATGTTGAATGGAAAGTGTTGCAATGGTGACTCGCATAACTCAGTTTTAACTTGATATTATCTGTTGCCACTCATTGGATCATAATTTAAACTAACGAATTGAAATTATTACTCTTTAGAATATATATTCCGCAAGTATTCTTTTTTCTTTCTTCTCCTTCCTTTTTTTTAAAAATATTGGCATTTTAAAATTTGTGCTTTATTCTTTTTATCTACTATTTAAACCAATGCATATGAAAAAAAAAATAATTCAATTATCAAGTGCATGAAGTTTGTGAATGAATTTTTAAGAATATTTTTAACATAAAAAAATTATATATTTCTTTAAGCTTAATTATAGAACAAAAATTTCTTCCCCCGCTTTTTTTCTTTCAAAATTACTTTGTTAGTTAAAATTTTTTTTGTCAGTGTGAGATAATCCGTTTAATAAAAAATATTACAGCGGTTATTTTTTTTTAAATATATAATGAAAGCTTTATTTAAAAATAACAAAAACCTGTAAAAGAGTACATGCTGTTTGAAGATTTTTATTTTATTTACATGTTTGAACTTTCTACAAACATCAGAAACTAATGGAAACATATATATAAAGGAGATATTTAAGAAACATATTTTGAGCAAACAGTTTTACACATTAACAAAATATATTAAAAAAAGATATGTTTCAATGGTAATACTTTGTTACATTATGAATCATTTAATGAATTGAAAATTTCTAATAACATAAAAAAAAAAAAAAAAAAAAAAAGCTGAGTTAGTGTGCAATTTCTCAATTAGTGAGGATTTTATTTTTTCACTTTGAATTAATTTTTCTAAATGGAACAAATGAAGTAAATTGATTCCTATAACAGTTGTTAAAATGGAGAATTGCAGAAACCCAGGACCTTTAAGAACTATATATTGCACGGCTGTTCCAGAAACTTTAAACTACAGCTGTTACAAAGGTGTTACAAAGGTATTAAAACAATGCTCCACTCCCGAAAAGCCGAAATTCTCGCCCTATAGAAAAAGAAGACCCATGTCTAAAAAATGGACGTTTAGACAAATGAAAAATGTTTCGTCTGATTCTTCGGTTGAAAATTATTTTAAGAAAAGAAACAAGTTATTTTTGTCTGTTGCAAAATTAGCTGTTAACTATTTTAAGGTAAGTAAGATATTTATAGTCATTTTCTCTCATTTGAGATCCTTGCATTATCGGAAAATTTAATGAATACAAATCAATAATAATGATGATGATTTTTTAAAAGTAAGATCGTCTAAGTTAAGGATTTATTTTCCGTTATTGTATACTTTTCCCATTCAGCTCCATTTCATATGTGAAAATAACCGTTTAAAATACTCGTGATTCGATACATTTCTATTTTCAAATAATTTTCTTTATATCTGGTATCTAAAACTTTATACTATTATTAATTATGATCAAGATTTTTATGTTTGTTTTTTGTCATAAAAAAATTCTCACTACATAACCAAAGATCAGTTTTATGTAATTTTTTTTAATATGATTTAGATTTATAAATGTATCGATATTTTGATCACGAATGATCATAATTTATGACTGTTTCAAAAGCGTTTCATTAATGTTTCAAAAATATTTCATTCGGCATGACATTTAAATTTTCATATAAGATTTGTTATTTTAAATATTTTAAACTTTTATGTATCAAAACATCTCTTTTAAAAGTAATTATACTAATATAAAGAATGAAAATTTTGTGGAAAATTTAATAGTGAATTAATCTAGTTTTATGAACATAATTACGAAGAAACAAGAAACCTTTTTATAGGAAATTTTCATTCTAGGTATAAAATTTAAAACTATACCTAATATATATAAAACATTATAGCTCTGTTCGTTCTATATGCAACAAGTGAGGTTTGAATCAAATTTTAATTTCTTAAAATTGAGTTAAACTTTAGGCTGTCATGGCCTTAAATAACGATCGTTTAGGCCGTTGTTTAAGGAAAATGTTCGTTAGGCAATATTAGAAATAAATTGCACAAATACGTCGTTATTTACGGATTTAATCATGGATGCTCAGTTAATCCTATAATCATAGAAGAGCACATTTTCTAATGATATAGTTTTCTAGCCTCTTTTTGAGTTAAAATATTTTTAAATTAAAAGAGGCTGATTTTTTATTCTTTTTCTGAGTAAAATTTTGTTTGTGTTAATGCGCAGTAAGTATTCATTTCATTAATTAAATCGTAAATTACAAAATGAATTAACATTTTTAATTCAATGACCTGTAGCTTCTGCAGTGATAGCTGGTATGCGTGAAAGGATCGAAATAAAAACCATATTCCACTTGTTAGAATAACCGTTTGGAATTTTCCGTGGTTTACTCCGAAACGCACGGAAATTTGTTCCAGCCCCGATAGAAAGCCGCCACTGAGGGCATCTTGATTTAGTAGTGTAGACATGTGTAGACAATCTTAATCCAGCTACCGGCAAACTTTTCACCAAGTTTAAAATGTAGATAGACATTCAACCCAAAAAAATTGTTGCATTGCTTTTAGGATTTAAAATTATTGATTTAGCATTACGCATTTTAATCGTTCAAGAATCTTGTTAATTTTAAAATGAAATGTGTATCAAAAATATAAAGAAATAAATTATTCCAAAAATTGTCTGGATTAAAAAATTAGAATTTAATTCATTATGCCAAATGATAAAGTAGGGTAAAATGGATAATACTTAATTAATTTAATTATAATAAAAATTACGCATTTTCTATTCACACTATTTTGTTATTTAAATGAATGCCCGATCACTACATATTCAATATTAGCAAAATTTAAAGGATTAAACTTTGTGGCCGGTCATTAATACATTATCATAAAATTTACCATCTAAGCACAAAAATAAACAAAATAAGTAAACGTTTTAGCGCGTAAGAAAGTTTAATTAAAAAAAATGACTTACCAGTTTAATTGAAGAAAGTTGTTTGGATTAAAAAAATATAATTTAATTCATTATGCCAAATGATAAAATAGGGTAAAATATTTTTAACACAGAATTATAAAATAGATTTTATTGTTCCGAATCATGCCATGTTAGTATATTAATACGTAACAGAATAGTATTCCAATATCATAATGTATTAAAAGTCACCAGAAAGTTATTGCATAATCCTGATTTGTTTTTAATTATGTTATTATGTTATGATGCTTTAACATTATATACAGAGTGTTTCAAAACTGAACATATGTCCAGTTGGTTTTTACATCTCCCTTCCTCCAAAATCTATTAATTCAAAGCTTTCATCAAAATCATTATATCCATTTTAGAGTAAATCAAACTTCTAACATATTTTGCACAACCGCGAAGGTGAAATCTCTTGAAGATAAAGTTATTTCTATAGTCGATTTTTCCTAAAGAAAAAAAAAAAAACTTTTAATCTAGAATTTTCATCAAAATAGGTATATATGAATTTGCTTGTAAACCCAATTTCTGGAAAATTTTGGCAACCAGCGAATAAGGGGTTAACAGCTGATGCAAATTTTTTGGAAAGTAAAATAAGTATAATTGATTTTGCATCCCTAAAAATCCTTAACTATAAATTTTCATCAAAATCGTTATATATATTTCTGAGTAAACCCAATTTGTGCGCTGTGTAGCAAACGTCGGATTAAGGATTAACAGAGAACTTCAATTTTCCTGAAAATTAGAATAAGCCCCATCGATATTAAATCACAGAAAATTTTTAACTCAAAGTTTCGGCAAAATCGTTATATCCATTTTCGAGTAAACCTATTCTATGCCATGTTTTGCAACCAGAAGATGCAGCGAAATCCAATTTTTCTGAAGATGAGGATAAGTTCAATTGATTTTTCACATTAAAAAAAAAAAATCTTTACCCTCAAATGTCATCTAAAACTTTACATATATTTATGAATAAACCCAACTTCTGCCATATGTTGCAAACGGCTGGGTGAAGATTTAACAGCGAACGTTAATTTTCTGAAAGGTGACGGTAAGCAGCTCAATCGATTTTTCACACTAAAGTTTTTAACTCCAATCTTTCATAAAAATCTATCTATCTATATATATATATGTGTAAGATCTCGGCTCGTGTCTAGAGGGTCAGGGTGGGGTCAATGAGTAGATCTTGATTATACACAGCACTTTATTTGAAGACATACGAAAGATAAATTACACAAAGTACATAAGAATTACTATATCAGCAGGTATTCACTAGTAACCAATTGCTTATTCCTTTGGTTGAACAAGAAGCTCACAACATTAAGAGATTATCATAAAGCAGTATTTAAGCACCTTATCCTACTATAATACATTACAGAACTAAGGTATAAGCCACCCAAGGCTCTGCCCGACTAAACTGAGCATTTCATGCGCTAACTAAGGTGTAACGATCGGTTCAACGTACGCGCTGATGGTCTGACCAGCTTACCACTGTAGCCGGATACCAACTAACTTTTCTGCTTGTCAGCTCGTTCGCTGGTTACATCAGAGACAGCGCCATCTGTTGACTGTGCAATGAATCATTTTCCACATATATATATATGTGTGTGTGTGTAACAAGTCATGTGTTTAACTCCTTTAATATAAACAAAGGATGTATTTGTTACAACACTCTATGCAATTTAACTAAAAAGACATATTTTATTTAAATCAAATACAAATCAACATAAAATATTTCCATACATCTAGCAGTTATTAAACAGTTAAGTAGGGTAGGTGTTCCAGTGATTGGCATGCTCCAGTAATTGACATCTATCCCGAAATAATTAATAAATAAGAAAAATAATAAAAGCATATATTTTACATGCAAGAATTTTAACATTTTATGTCAAACACTGGAGCATAGGGTGCTAATAACTGGTAAAAAGAATAACTAACAGTGTCAAACACTGGAACATAAGGGGCTAATTACTGATAAAATGAAAAACTGGCACTGTCAATTACTGGAACATTGAGTGGGTGTCAAGTAAAAATTCATAAATGTGGTTATATGTACTAACTTAAGATTTCTAAAAATATTTTCTCATGACTAGAACATGAAAAACATCAGAGATTGCTCTAAAAGTGTCAATCACTGGTGCACTTACCCTACAATTTGAAATAAAAATTTCTCAAGGATGAACCGTAAAGTAGAATAAAGTAGAGTTAATAAGTAATTTTTTTTTTTTTTTTTTTTTTTAATGTGATATTGAAATTTATCCTTAAAAAAAAAAAAAAAAAAAAAAAAAAATACTTAATATGTGCTATAGCTATTTCTGGATAAAATCGCCAATCCGATAAATTCATTTAAATAGCCTTTAGAAAATTTCCTCTTTAATCTGAATATATATATATATGCATGCAATTCAGCTAAAATTATTTTAGTACAATTAAGTTAAGCATTGTGTTTCATTTTGATTACTGCTTTAAATGAATGACTGTTTATCGTTTTCGCTACTGTTTTAAAAAAATGTTGAATGATTATTTTCGATTCTGCTGTCAATAAAACTGGTTTTCTCTCAATGCGCAGTAATACTGATACGTGCTTTTAGACAATTATGACTTTCCTTTAAAATATAATACATTTTAATATTTAATGATTTAAAAAGTATTTTGAAAAATTTCTCTCACGTGTTTTATGACTGTCGTATAAAACATCAGTGCTTCGGTAGCACAAACATGAATGTGTTAAAATAGTGAAGTTAGAAAAATGAAAAGCTAAAATATTGAAAATATTGAAATCTAAAATGCTCATAAAATTAAAGAAGAAAATTCGTAAAATAAAGTATTTGATTCGAGTGTCGAAGTTTATTGTGTTTTTTTATAATAGTCATAAACAGTTTTTATCCATCATCGTTATCGATTACAATTCCTAAATATCTCAGCCATTCGGAAATGTTTCGGCTGTTTTAAAATTTTGCTTGGGAACTGTCTTAAAAAAAATAATTTTATTAAAAGCTCCCATTTTTTTTTCTTTTTTCCATCTTTGATCCAAGCCAAAATAAAGTAGCTCAATAGCACAATAATGTAGGCCCTTTAATTAAAAGATAAATATCCCGAAAGAAACAATAGAAAGACACCCCCTCCCCCACGGAGGGCACTCCCCCTTAGTCCTAGTGCAGTTAATCGGTCTTAATCCCCACAACCAAACCCAACCCGAAAGAAACAAATATTAATCTACTCTTAAAATTATTTAAAATGTAGATACAGAGAAAGTATTGACAGCTATTTGGAGTCGCATTGTAGTACACCTCCCTTGAAATGAATTCAGGATACTTTAAAACGTATTGATTCACCAAAAATCTCCTAGTCAATATTTTTTATTCATTACAATAATTCCCTTTTATAATACATGTATAGAAGTTAGGAATGCATTTTTCGAACTTTTCTGTGATTAAAAGTAAATAAATTACACTCAGGATTTATTTATTAAGACATTTTCGTATTAATACAATTAAACTTGTTTTTAAAGGTAATTTTTGAGCCACAAGACAAGAGGACCAAAAATATTTTTAAAAATATATACCGTAGAAAATAAATCAGATGGTTGTATTCCAAAATATGCTTTATAAATTTTTTTTTTTTTTTTTAACATATTATTCTGCAAATTCATTTTAATCAAAATATAATAAAACAAACTATTTACATTTTCGGTCTTTTGAAGGATGCAGTGTGTTGTATGAAGATAGAACATATTTTTCTAAATATCATAAAAAAAAAAAAATCTGGAGTGACTCCACTCGACTTTCCGAACATTGAGTAATTAACAGTTTTGTAGATAAAGTAAAGAAAGAGGAGTTGTTAAACAAACAGAAGGGATAAAACCATAATAAAGTGTTTGAGTATTTTTCTCCATATATTACACGATGTTTTATTGAACGCTACTGAACTTTGAGCCCTTAGGTCATAATGATAAAGAATTTTCGTTGTGACCCTGTAAGAAACCTATGAATGCTAGATTCACCAAAATGCTTATAGTAAGAGCAACAGTGATTTATAATATTCATATAAATTTTCAGCTCAATTGAATAAGGCGTTTAGATGCTATCGCACTTTTAACTAATACGTTGTGTCCACCACATGACTTTCTTCTACATTTTCCTATACAAATTCACTCAGTAAAAATAATTTATTAAAATTATTATTTAAAAAAATTATCTTCCATGATAATGCAGATGATTTCCATATTAGAGAAGTAGTATAACACTAAATATCCCAAAAAAGTAAATTTTATTGTCAATATTACATTAAAATATATATATATATATATATATATATATATATATATATATATATATTGTTAAAAATGAAAAAAAAAATCAATAACTTCATTTTAAATTATCGCAGATCTATGGTTCAACCATTCGTTTTAAAGGTACTGGCGAGCTGTTTTGAAAGATACCCATCATGAAAATTTACTCCCATCGAAGGGGGAATTCCACCCCCCCCCATAGGGAGGGGGGGGGAGAAGGCGAGGCTTCTACACATACAAAAAATTTTCCCAGTTGACTATCTCTATTATAAATAATTCTGGTAAATTTCATAATGATTATTAAAAAATAATTCTCTTTATGCACATTTATACAAAATTTTGTATTATACCACAGTGTTAAAAATTTAGAAAAAGCGGGATGGCAACGCAACTTGTAAGACAATTTTTACCAAAAGTTGATAGACACTAATTTATGTCAAGATGCAACTACATACCAATTTGTATGAAATTCTGTGCAGTAGTTCCTGAGATACAGTTGCCACAAAAGTTTGTCACACACACACAGAGACTGACAGACAAACAGACAGGCATTTCCTAAAAATGGTCAAATCGTGTTCTACAGCTCTCAAAACGTGTAAATCCATCAAAAACCGGAGGTCGAAAATTTTTACGAATCCAATACTTTTTTCTATTGAATATAGAAGAAAGTAAAATTTGGTCCCACAGGCCAAAATGATAAAGAATTTTTCTTTGTGTCCCTGTAAAAAAACTGTAAGTGCTAAATTCACCAAAATCTATACAGTTCGTGCAACTGTGACCTATAACATGCGTAAAAATTTTTTGTTCAGATTAAATAAGCGTTTAGACGCTATCGCACTTTTAAAAATTTGGCCCCATAGGCCATAATGATAAAGAATTTTTCTTTGTGCCCCTGTAAACGCCAGATTCTCCAAACTCTATACACATTGAGTAACTGTGACCTGTAATATGTGTATAAATTTTTTGCTCAATTGAATAAGGCGTTTAAATGCTATCGCACTTTTAAGATTTTGGTCCCGTAGACCATAATGACAAAGAATTTTTCTTTGTGTCCCTGTAAAAAAACTGTAAATACTAGATTCACCAAAATCTATAGGGTTCGTACTATGGTGACTTGCAATATACGCACCAACTTTCAGCTTATTCGAACAAAGCGTTTAGACGCTAGCGTGTTCACTCACAGACATACACACACACATACATACACACACACATACACACATACATATATCATCGTAAAAATAGTGAAAACGGACTCATGAGACCTCGAAACGTATAGAAACATCAAAATCTCGAATTCGGATTTTTGACATGATTACAATACTTTCCTCACTATAGTGTTCGGAAAGTAAAAAACTGTCATAAAATTTTGTAAAGTAGAAAAAAAAAAAAAAAAAAAAACGCGAAAATTTAGCAGTGGTTTATTACTTGTAAAAATGATCTTTCACGCTTATTTACTTTCCTAACATATACTATGCAAGTACAACATTTTGGTTGTACTTACATAGTATACAACCACAACATCAACAACCATTTTGGTTGTGTCTGTATGTTTTGAAGTCTCGTGAATTCAATTTTGCCGGTTGAGTATGCATATGTGTAAGGGAACCCGATAGCGTCTAACCGCTTCAACCGATTGAGTTAAATGCTAACAATTATGTTTTAGGTCCCCGTTACACGACCTGCATAGATTTTGATAAGTGTAGGATTTATAATTCCTATGTTTATACAACGTTCCTATAAAATTATCGTCATTACGATGTATATTAACACTTTCACGACCGCATGTTTTTGTCTTTTTGACAGTAAGGATCCGCCTGTGGGCGTTATTATCCCAAGTTATAATATTTCAGAATAAAATTTTCGATATTCACATTCATATTGCAAATGGATATACATTATAATTATACTCTTTCTAATCAAAGTATTTATATCCATAATATATCGGTTGTACAAATATGGATATTGTGTATATTTTTAAGAAATAAATGACATACAAATAGCAAAAGAAACGCCCACTGGCGGAGTTACAGATTTTGAAATGACGTGAATCTACGTCGGCGGTTGCGAAAGTGTTAAGATCTAGAAACGGAAGCGAGCGGTTAATTTCTGTTTCGTATTTAAATTTTATAGACGGAAATTGGTTGTTAAAATTATCAATTGGATTAGATACTGTATTATTTGAATAAGGCCAGGAGATAAAAATATCATCAACATTAACATCTTTCATAGTATGAAAGAATCATTTTTCTAATTCTATAAGAAGCAAGTCTTCTAAAACAGGACTAAGAGGGGAATCCATCGGGGCGCCAAAAATTTGTTTATATATAACTTTGTTAAACAGAAAAATATTATTATCAATAATGAGATCCGAAGCTTCGGATATAAATTTGGAAAAAGAGTTAAGTGAGGGAGTAGAATTATATTCATCAAGGATATTGTATTTAACTATATCTAAAGAAATATTTGGAAAAAGGGAAACAACATCCAGACTGTGAAATTTATCGGTGGGTGTAAAAGAAGCATTAAGAATTCTATTTTTAACTTCTAATCCGGATTTTACTATATGAGGGTCATGAAGGATTATAATGGTCTAAGTAAATTTACCAGAAAATTTTCTAGAAAATAGGAGGGACTATTGCATTTTGAGACGACGGGGCGAAGAGGGTGGTTAATTTTATGAGTTTTAATTAAAAAAAATATTTTGGGGATACATGGGTATGATTTTGATACTATGTGGTGCAATTAAATCTTTATATGCATGAATAAACTTTTGAATTTTACGGGTAGTATTTTCAGTGGGGTTAGATTTTATTTGTACGCTTAATATTTATAAAGTAGGGTGATATCACTCCAAGTTTTTACTATTGTACAATGATGTGTGATTCTTCATTCATATTTCCCAATATATAATAAAATTTATACTTAACAGCTTTTTTGCACGTTTAATATCCCATATTTCGCTCATATTCCTTGGTTGCGACTAAGTTTTAGAGATCATAAAATTTGTGACAGACGCGGCATTGAAGAGCCATCTTTTGAGTGTAATACGCTAGGATGAGCTGTAAATATAGCTGTCTATTAAATGTGCGTGAGCAATTCAGTGAGATAATTCCTAAATTACAGAATCTTGATAATTTTATAAACTAAAATATACGTCGAAATACCCACATTTTCTAAGAAATTATAGAATTTTTAAGTTAAAAATGTATGAATCTTTCGATAATTGAAAATTCTTATAAACGCTTTTTTTGTATACGGGGAGTGAAAGGGAGAGGTGTAAATATGGGTATGTAGTTATAAGAGATACATTATCTTGTCATAATAAAACCTAACACTTTCGATTTCTGACGTTTTTTCAAATGCCTCAAAATAGTCGAATAATACTTGAAATTTTATAGGATTGTAAATAACATGTTATACTTCATATACTTCAGTGAAGAGTTTGTCCCGAAGAAAAAACATTCATTTATATCCAAAAAACATGCCTATTCATGGAGGTATAAAGCTTTACTTAAAAAGAAAAATGTATAACATGCGGAGTTTTTAATTCAGTGGGATGCCATTTTTTAAAAAACTTAATATATAACATTAAACACGTCATACTGTAGTCAAAATACAAAACTATTAAACAGGTGATAAAATAAGAGCCTTTTTACTAAATTTTTAACTCGCATGCTTAAGCGTTAAAATTTTTTATTTTGCATAATTTATTAGTTAAATGAATTGAGCTACTTATGTGAAAATCAGAACCAAATATCGTGGAAACTTAATGTTATCGTCAACAGAATAATCTGAGTTTTAGATTCTTTTTTATGGTACATCTTTAAACTTTAGATTTGTTATATAAATCATTAAAGTCCATGGTAGATAAGTTTTCTCAAAAAAATTATTTCGTTTTCTGTTTTAAAATAGAGTATGGTATTTTACTGATAAAAAATAACTGTTGCACTTTTACTGAACATGGTACATATAAGGTATACACTTTCACCCATTACATCCAATAATAACAATAATAATAATAAAACATAGATTTGGCTAATTCTAAGTATCCCTGTTTATTTTATTTCTTTACCCACTACAATAATAGGCTTAAATTGAGTCAGTAAAAAGAAGCAAAACGCAACTTGAAACACAACTTCAAGAAAGTGAAACATAACAACATAATTTATTCGAAAAATTAAAATATAAATTATTAACTTCATTAAAACATAATTTATTCGAATTCATCAGCGAGGGGTGACTGTCTTTTTAGTTCCCCATCATACTATAGGTATGGGGAACTTAGGTAATAGTGAAAAATTTCGACCTCGGTTTTTTGACATTTTTATACGTTTTCAGGTGTGAGGAATCTGAAAATGACAAAATTTGTATGGTGTCTGTCTGTAGGGTGTCTGTTAGTGTGTCAGTCCGTTAGTGTGTTATTCCGTTAGTTTATTAGTCTGTTAACACGATATCTCACGAGCAAATGATCGCAGAGAGGCCAGATCAGTTTTAAAATATTACTTTCGATACTGGCAAGAACCCTATTCATTTGCAACATTCGAATTAAAAAACTTCGTAAGTTATGAGAAATTTACGATTTTCTTAACATGGGAGAATAGGATAAAATTTCACTTAAACATGCATTAAATGGAAAATTTTTACTGTAAAAATGTCGTACCAGTTTTAAAATATCAGTTTTGATGCCGGAATGAACATCAGTAACTATAAATAGGCTACTTTGAAAATTTCGCAAGTTATTGGAAATTTACGTATTTCTTAACATGGCAGTATAGGCAAAATTTCACATAAACGTCCATTTTGAGAGATATTTTCATCGTAAAGATGTCAGACTACCTTTGAAATATTATTTAGAACACTGGCATAATATTAATGACTATGAATTTTCTATTATAAAAATTTCGTAAGTTATTGGAAAATTACGAATTTTTTAACATGGCTGAATAGAGCAAAATTTCACATAAACGTCAATCTTGAGGGATATTTTCATCGTAAAGATGTCAAACCACTTTTTAAATATTATTTTGGATACTGGCATGAATATCAAATACTATGATTTTTCCAATTTAAAAATATTCGTAAGTTATTTGGAATTTACGATTTACCAGGTTGTCCCTAAAGTTCTGCACCATCAATGGTATGCAGATTTCGACGTGGATCGGACGACAGAGTAAGATGCGCATGCGCTAAAAAGTGCCGCCAGGTGAACAGGTAGAGGTAATAGAATAGTGTGTATGCTCATTGAGAAGAATAGCGTCCGTAGTAGTAGTGTGAAATCGTGAAAGATGTGTGATTCAAAAACCGCGACACGTGCCGTGCTTCGTTTTCTATGGAAAAAAGGCCTAAGTGCGAAAGCGGCTAGCGAGGAAATCTGTGCAGTTGAAGGACCTGATACGATCAATCGATCGACAGCATCCCGGTGGTTCAAACGTTTTTCGTCTGGCGATTTGAGCCTGGAAGAGCAGCCTCGAAGTGGACGGCCAAAATTGGATGTTGGGACCGCTGTAGCAGCTGCTGTCATGGCCGAACCTCAAACCAGCACACGTGTGATAGCCCACAGGTTAGGGGTATCCAAAAATACAGTGCACCGGAGGCTCCTTGAACAGGACTTCAGTAATAAGCGACCGAGACAAAGTCCACATGAGCTGACACAACTGCAGGCCGAGAACAGAGTGAAACTCTGTCAAGAACTTTTGAAAAACCCAAGGGATGATCGGTTCTGGAAACGCATCGTTACTGGGGATGAGAAGTGGGTGTTTCTCCGCAATCCAGACAATCGCAAACAGTGGGCAAAACGAGGTCAAGATACCCAGGCCCAGGCGAAACAAGACAGATTCGGCAAAAAGGTCATGCTGTGTGTTTGGTGGAATATCCATGGCATTCTTCACTTCGAATTGGTTCCTGAGGGCCGTGCCGTCACAGGGGACCTCTATGCCGAACAACTGGAGCGTGTTCACGCTGTACTTGTGCAGAAATACCCCGCTCTGACAAACAGAAAGAGAGTATTGCTGCAACATGACAACGCACCAGCTCATCGCTCCAGAAAAGTGCAAGCGAAACTCGCGGAACTCGATTGCATGGAGGTTCTTCCGCATCCTGCTTATAGCCCTGATGTTGCCCCATCCGACTACGGTTTGTTTCGTTCCATGACGCACTTCCTCTGTGGTAAACAATTCAATGACTATGACGAGGTGAAACACGCTTGTCAACAGTTTTTCGATTCGAAACCTGCCTCCTGGTATCATCACCAAATTGAACTTTTGGCACAACGATGGCTAGCTGTCCTGAATCACAATGGCCTGTATTTTGCTGAATAAAATACTTTGTGTTTCTGATACCATTGCTTTTTATTTCGACGCTTGTATGGTGCAGAACTTTAGGGACAACCTGGTACTTAAAATAGCAGAATAAGGCCAAATTGAGCATAAACTTCCATTTTGAGGATCATAAATACATTAGACAACTTCAAAATTACATTTATGATATTTGTTTGAACATGATTGAATACAAATATTCTAATAGGAAAATTTCGTAAATTATTCGTAATTTACGATTTTATCAACATAGCGAAATTGTAAAATTTTCACATAAAAATGAATTTTGAGGATTATTGCATTGGAAATAGTAGCATGAAAACTAAACAACGGAATCGACCCTGATAAAATAAATTAATAGATTAGAATAAGATAAATATATCGAAGTGAACGGTGGATAGCCTATTAGGCGGGGATTTCATTCTGTCACTGTATCAAGCTTTGGTCAAATTCATTTCTTTTAACATGATTACAATATGTCTCCCACTAGAAATTTATGAGAACATAAATATGATGGGGAACTGAGCAGAGTCCACCTATGCCAACTAGTTTATAAGGTGGAAGCACGCTTTTGTGTATTAAATAATAATGATACGTTTTATTATATTAAGTGTAGTCTAAAGATGTACCAACGATCCTTTTCGCTCCATAGACTGCAACGTTTTTCGATTCTTTTGTATGCTATTTGTTTGTACATTATTTTTCCTGATAGAACCAAACACAGCCCTCAATATATCTATTTTTTGCGAGTTTGATACTGTAAGTAAGCGAATGATGAATCTTTTTAGTTCCCCATCATACTGTAGGTATGGGGAACTTAGGTAATCGTGAAAAATTTCGACCTCGGTTTTTTGACGTTTCTACACGTTTTCAGGTGTGAGGAATCCGAAAATGACAAAATTTCTATGGTGTCTGTCTGTAGGGTGTCTGTTAGTCTGTTAGTGGGTCAGTCCGTTAGTTTGTTAGTCTGTGTACACGATATCTCAAGAACAAATTGTCGCAGAGAGGTCAGATCAGTTTTAAAATATTACTTTCGACACTGGCAAGAACCCTATTCATTTGCAACATTCGATTTTAAAAACTTCGTAAGTTATTCGAAATTTACGATTTTCTTAACATGGGAGAATAGGACAAAAAATCACTTAAACGTGCACTAAATGAAAACTTTTTATTGTAAAAATGTCAGACCAGTTTTAAAATATCAGTTTTGATGCCGAAATGAACATCAGTAACTATAAATATGCTACTTTGAAAATTTCGCAAGTTACTGGAAATTTACGAATTTCTTAACATGGCTGTATAGGGGAAAATTTCACATAAACGTCAATTTTGAGAGATATTTTCATCGTAAAGATGTCAGACTACTTTTGAAACATTACTTAGGACACTGGCATGAATATTAATGACTATGAATTTTCCAATATAAAGATTTCGTAAGTTATTGGAAATTTACGAATTTCTTAACATAGCTGAATAAGAGCAAAATTTCACATAAACGTCAATCTTGAGGGATATTTTCATCGTAAAGATGTCAAACCACTTTCGAAATAATATTTAGGATACTGGCATGGATATCATTGACTATGATTTTTCCAATTTAAAAAATTCGTAAGTTATTTGGAATTTACGATTTATTTAACATGTCAGAATAAAGCAAAATTGAGCATAAACTTCCATTTTGAGGATCCTAAATACGTTAGACAACTTCAAAATTACGTTTATGATATTTGTTTGAGCATGATTGAATACAAATATTCTAATAGGAAAATTTCGTAAATTATTCGTAATTTACGATTTTATCAACATAACGAAATTGTAAATTTTTCATATAAATATGAATTTGAGGATTATTGCATTGGAAATAGTAGCATGAAAACTAAACAACGAAATTGACCCTGATAAAATAAATTAATAGATTAGAATAAGATAAATATATCGAAATGAACGGTGGATAGCCTATTAGGCGGGGATTTCATTCTGTCACTGTATGAAGCTTTGGTCAAATTGATTTCTTTTAACATTATTGCCGAAACGTCAGTGGAAGCCCTCTGTTGAGACTCAAAACGGTTTTGGGCTGTGTCTGTCTGTCTGTCTGTCGCACGATAGCGGACGCCAAAAAAGCGCTATTTACTTGAAATTTGGTACACATATTCATGAGCCCCACGAAATCAGCTGTATAGTTTTTGGTATGTATTCCATTTGTAGTTCGTATACAGGGACACGCCAAAGTTTTTCTTATCATTACGGCCTATGGGAGAAATTTATATGTATCACGATAGCGGCCACAAAAATCACGCTATTGACTTGCAATTTGGTACACGTGTTCATGTGCCCCGCGAAATCTGCTGTATAGTTTTGGGTGTGTATTCCATTTGTAATTTGTGTACAGGGAAACGCCAAAGTTTTTCTTATCCTTACGGCCTATGGGAGGAATTTGTATGTACCGCGATAGCGGCCACAAAAATCACGCTATTGACTTGCAATTTGGTACACGTGTTCATGAGCCCAACGGAATCAGCTGTATAGTTTTAGGTGTGTATTCCATTTGTAGTTCGTGTACAGGGACACGCTAAAGATTTTTTATGATTAGGGCCTATGGGAAGAATCTGTATGTACCGCGATAGCCACCGCAAAAATCAAGCTATTGACTTCCAATTTTTGCCGAAATGTGAATGGAGGCCCTCTGTTGAGACTCAAAAGGAATTTGGATTCCGTCTGTCTGTCTGTCTGTCATGCGATAGCGGCCGCAAAAAACACGCTATTGACTTGAAATTTTGTACACATGTTCATGATGCCCACGAAATTAGCTGTATAGTTTTCGGTGTGCATTCCATTTGTAAGTTCGTGTACAGGGACACGCCAAAGTTTTTTTTACCATTATGGCCTATGGGAAGAATTTGTATGTACCGCGATAGCGGCCCCCAAAATAACCCTATTGACTTGCAATTTGATACACATATTCATGAGCCCATTGAGCAAGCATTTGACGAAACTGATATAGATCTGAGACTGACCGCCTTGGCGAAAATAATGCTCCTTTTATACTTTTCTATCGAAAACAGACTGTTCTGGAAAATTCTCGGATCACATCAGCCAATGAGATTAGAGCTTCCATATTTGGCATATCCCTAATAAGGATTTTCTCGCCAAGATCGCCAAAAAATCGCCAAGGAGGGAAATAGTCGCCAAATTTGGCGCCAAATTTATTTCTTCCCTTATAGGGGCTTTTTAATGCGTTTTTAAAGGAAAATTTGGCTATTTTAACGCTAAAACGACTATAAAGGCACAAAATTAGCATTTTATCAACTTAATAAACCTCTTTGAAAGAATTTATACAAAAATAAATGCATTTATTTACAATTTCGTAACACTTTATATCATATACAAATAGGTATACAAAGAGATATACAACGGGGGGTTGAGGGGGGCTGCTGCCCCCCTCAGGAATGTATTTGATTTTGGTAATAAGTCGATCGAATCAATATATACTATTATATAATAAGGAATAAATAAAAATGAACTATTGAATAATGTCTGATGCAAATAGGACGTTGAGGCTCCTGATCTGCAGATCCACTAGTAATATGTCTCGCACTAGAAATTTCTGAGAACATAAATATGATGGGGAACTGAGCAGAGTCCACCTATGCCAACTAGTTTTAAATAATACCCTTAAAAATACTATTTATTAAATAAGTCATATTGCTACAATAATATAAAATTGTTACGAATTTCTTGAGATTATATTGTAATCAGTTTGTGTATTTTTACGTAAAACTTAAACATGTGTCCGTATAACATAAATCTTTTAAGTACCACTTATTTAGAATATTATATTTATAAAATACAAACACACGAAAATAAATATTAATAATAATTTAATGCTTAGATCTTCTCTGCATGTTCCATTTCAACAGAACGAAGCTTCATCTCTGAGTCTTCGTAGAACAAAATGCCAAATTCCGTATAGCAAACAAATTTGGTTTTCTTTTAGACTACATTTAAATAAGCATCCAAAAAGACAAATAGATTGCATTGAAAAGCAAATATACGTATTCAGAGTGCAAATACTACCTTTTTTCATTTTTGTTGAAGGTAAATTCTGTAGAGCGGTGCCTATCTTTTGCGTCTTAAGAAAGTTATCCGAAGATTTTTTTTAGTATCTTTTTATTTGCGTCAGGAAAATAAAAAGAAGGCACAATACGTATAAAGAAAACATTTTTCTAGCCAATTTCTTTTTCTTTCCTATGCACAATAATAAACATTCTGGCGTGAGTTTGTGTAAATAGAAGAAATTCGTAGTTTTCGGAAATAAAAGAAATTCGTAAATTTTTAATAAAATTTAATACCTAATAATGTCAATAACGCATGGAAAAAAATAAATATTAAACAAGTATTTTAAACAAAAAAGGTCCGATAAAATTTAAACAATGTTGACGGAAACATATGAATTTAATTTTTTCCCCCTTCAACAATTAACTAAAGCAAATCAATGTCAACTGGTGCGCTACTCGCACTAATTTCTTTTAACCTACGTTAATACAATATAAAGTGTAAGATAAGAGGTTTCGTATTTGAACATTGATCAAAATTGCTTTATACGCTGTCTTCCCCATATAGTTATGTCTGAGGGGGGACTTGCCCCCATCAACCTGCCTCTTGTTTGAATATTGCAGTGATACCCATAAATCATTAAGAGCTAGTATTAATTTATAAACTATAAATATTTTAAATTATTATTACATCTCTTAGAAAGAAAACTGAATAATTATCTCTTTCTCACTAATGAATAATGTCACTCTTTCTGGAGGTGCAAATCAGTCTCTAGATGAAGCATGGAGGGACTTGTTTTCTCCTTCAGACAAAATAAGGCAATTACGACTCGGTTCCATGCAAAAATGATTGTTGTCATAAACTACTTCGGCTGTTAAAGATGGTTCCATTAGATTTTTATATACTTTACAACATAAACCATTAAAGATGAATGGGAAAGGGAAGATTTTAGTTCTATATGTTCTATGCATAGAAACTAATAATTTCATAAAAATAATTTTCTGATCCATTAAAACCAATATGTTGTTTTAAATTTTTAATTTATTAGAATTTAATATTTTGTTTTATACATAAAAGAATAAAGTATATGTAAAATACAGTACATGTAAAACGTTTAATTTTTTATTTTTACTTCCATTACCCTACTACCGTAGGTAATGGAAGTATTGTATTCGGTCCAGAAATTCGATATCGAGTTTTCACCTGATGTACGCGTTTTAAGGCCTCCTGAGTCCAAAAAAAGCAGTTTTTGGCAATTAGTCAGTGTGTGGAATCTTCCGGCTATCCTATCTCCGAAACTAATAAAGATAAAACTACAAAACTTAAAAATGGATACAAGTGTGGTGTACTGATAAATTTCCCAAATTTTGGTGAAAATTGAAAAACCAGAAGTGAGTCATCCGAAACCGGAGTGGGCCGGAAGTCCGTATCTAAAAAAAAATGGCTCTAACGATTTTTTTCAAAATTACTGTATAAACACTCTATTAGATGTCCTTTCGATTGATAAATTTGGTTAGTTCAGGAAAATGGATAGCCCCCCTGTAAAAATAACTGAATTTCAGGTCCTGCAAGTGCGTTCCTTTCAAAATGGCTGCATGATTTTTTTTTTTTTTTCAAACTCGCCCTATTAACCCTCTTTTAACTATCTTTTTGTATGTAATTATCGTTTTTTTGGTCAACAGTTGATTATGCCAAGTTCTGGTGAAAGTCGATATCTCAAAAATTTGAAAATTGTTACATAAACCCATTTTAGATATCCTTTCTCATGCTTTACGTGGTTATCACAGGAAAATTAATAGTCATCCTGATCAGATAGATCAGTTTTAGATCTCGGAATTTTTTCCCTCTTATTTTTTAACTCGTTATGTAAACTCTGTTTATATGTCTTTACACGTGTATTAACTTTGTCTTACTGGAAAATGTTCACTTGTCCAATTCATTAAGTCAGTTCTGTGTCTTCTGATCACATTATTTCCAAAAAGTGCATATAATACAATACGTGTAATAGTGGGTGTAATGGAAATCGTGTGATTGTTTCACACCAGATTTTTTTCTTTATTTTAATAAAACGAAAATATTTTCGTCACTTATTAAAAGACATGTGTTTGTGTGTATCTAAAATGTGTGTATATAAAAAAATCTATCTAGAAAGAAAAACCTGATACACTTATTATTCCTCACTTATTTTTAAGCAGATTTTGAGAATTTAATGTAAAAGGAACTTTAAAAAAAGTCGAGTTTTTCGTGAAAAAGAAGATAAATTACTTTTAATTTGCAGAAGTTTCTTTAAATATTTTATTTAAAAAGTCGAATAAAGCGTATCTATTTTTGGTATTAATTTGCATTTCACTCAAAACACACTTGCATATTTAAGTGTGTATGTGTGTATGCATAAATTAATTACGTAAATAATAATAAAAAAAAGAATTACCAGAAATAACATAGTATAGATTATTGTTTATTTTTTATCGAAGCCATTTTTTCTCTGCATAATGTGTAATTAATGTGCTATCTCTATGAAGATCACTCTATAGTAAAGGGAAAATTCAGAAAGTTAGTTTTCAAGATAAAAGTAATCATTAATTTCCTTCTCATTACATTTCGGAAGGAAATATTTGTCGTGAGAGGAAACTCCTCATTGAATAGCATCAAAAGTTATGGTTTCAGAATAAAAATTTCTTCAAAAGAATTTCTTGGTGATTTTTTCTTTTTTTCCCTTCACGATCAAAATAATGTGTCAACTTGTTATTGACTTGACAATTTTTTCTCTTTTTTCCTTCTTTCTTTAAATTTGGTTTAATTAACTAATTTATTTTTACATTATCCTACTCAAATATATAAAAAGGAAGGTTGTTTTGGAGTTTCGCTTTCGATTCACTCGAGTTTTAATATAGTTAAGTTATTTAAATAAACTGTGTTTCAGTTTATTTAATTTCTTTTAAAGCAAAGCTAAAAAGATTAGTTTCTCTAAAAATATTGCTGCAGAACATCCATTCCTAAGTGATCGTGAAAAATTTTTAGTTCATTTTTTGAAGTTATTTTTGAGGTGTATGAAATCCGAAAAGTCACAGAATGGGTGTGGTCGTGTATGTCTGTAGTAGAGCTGGACGATATCAGAAATTAAATATCGCGATATATCATCAAGTTAATATCGATATTGGTGATATATTGCGATATTTATTTCAAGAGAAGGAAAATAGATATTTGCTACTTTTTAAAGACAAATGAACACCAATTTTAATGTATACAAGTGGGGAGTGTCTTCTATATGTATATTTATATTTTCTGGTATATTACTTCCAAATCTTTTTTATTAAAAAAAAAAAAAAAAAAAAAAAAAAAAAGAAGAAAGAAAATGCATAAATAGCAACACAATGTTTTGTGTTTCTTTTAATTTATACCATTACTTTTAAGTATATTTCTGAATAGTTTGTCCTCCATTCTTTCCATTTTAAGATTTAATTATTTCAAAATCACATTTTAAGAGAGCTAATGGGTGATATGTGTTTTATTTACTCAAAGTATATCATCAAGATACATAATTATAATAAAAATATAAGCTTAAGAAAAATGAAGTTGTACTTAGAATGTAGATGATTAATAAAATTTTGCGCAGAAGTCGTAACTTAACTATCTATCTATCTCTATATATATATCAATGATTCACTTATATACGGAAATTTTAAAAATAAATATTAGTATGAGTTTTGCGCCTTATTCCCATCCCTGAGTATAAAGAAAGTTCATTTACTAATAGTCCTGTCAGTCATTGATAGCGATATGGTTGTAATTAAATTAATTTCAGTGAATAAGAAATGCACAGTAGAAATATTGTTTATAAACTTTCTATAGAATTGCTACCGAATAAACTTTCTCGGTTGTAGAGTAATATTAATTTGAGACCCTATAACTCATAAGTATTCTAAAGGTAATAAGTATTTTTTAAAAGGTATAAGTATTTTTTATCTACTTACCTGCCATTTTTATTTTATTTTTTATGTACTTACCATATCATGATTTTTTTTTTTAAGATATATATATTGAATTCATATTTTGTAATGTTTTTATAACATTTAGAAATTGTATTATATTTATATACTAGTACCGCCCAGTGGTTGAAGATCAATCACTTTTTGCAAAGCAAAGCAAAACAACTGCCATCTCATAAACGGAATTAAATTGCAGCACAGCAGCAACCCCTGTTGGCCGATAGGCACGAGTCGTCCATGAAATAGAGCGTTCGAACTAAAAAAAAAAAAAAAAAAAAGAAAAAAAAAAAGAAAGAAAGAAAGGAAATCTTAAAAATGGTCAATTAGAGTTAAAGGAATCTCAAGACTTGTAACATCATCGAAAACTGGAAATCTAAATTTTTTCTGAATCTTATACTTTCTTCTTATATATGCAGAAGGTAAAATAATAGATCCACTTTTTTAAGAATAAGTAGTCAATTTCAGTTAATTGAAATGCAAGGAAATCTCAAAACGTGTAAATTCATCGAAAACCAGAAATCGAAATTTTCCCCGTGTCTTCTACTTTCTTCTTATGCATGCAGAAGCCAGTAATAAATCCACATTTTAAATAATAAGTAGTCAGTTTCAGTTAATTGAAAAGCAAGGAAATCTCAAAACGTGTAAATTCATTGAAAACTGGAAATCAAAATTTATCCAAATCTTATACTTTCTTCTTGTATATGCAGAAGATATAATAATAAATCAACTTTTTAAAAAATAAGTAATCAGTTTCACTTAATTGAAATGCAAGGAAATCCGAAAACGTGTAAATATATCAAAAAACGGAAATCGAAATTAATTTCGTATCTTCTTTCTTCTTATGTACACAGAAACTAGTAATAAATCCACTTTTTAAAAATGAGTAGACAATTTCAGTTAATTAAAATGCAGGGAAATCTCAAAACGTGTAAATTCATCGAAAACCGGAAAAACGTTTTTCCAAATTTTATATTTTCTTCTTATATATGCAGAAGATAGAATAATAAATCCAATTTTTAAAAAATAAGAATCAATTTCAGTTAATTCTTTGCTTAAAAAAGAAAAAAAAAACACTTGACGATATTTCGAACAATCCATGGAATACCGAACACTATATCAACGAACCGATAGCAAGAACTAAACGCGATATACTGTTTGCAGTGTTTTCACTTTTCACCTGCGAGCGATGAGCAGCTTCGATATTATTGGTGTGGGGATATTATCGAATGTGAGAAGCTGGAAATAATATACTACTGCGATGAACTAAACGCGATATACTGTTTGCAGTGTTTTCACTTTTCACCTGCGAGCGATGAGCAGCTTCGATATTATTGGTGTGGGGATATTATCGAATGTGATAAGCTGGGAAATAATATACTACTGCGATAACTTGATGAATGAGGAATGAAAAATTTTATATGTTATCGTTCAAGGTCATACTTTTTAAGTAGTGGTTTCGATTTGAGAGTTCGCACAAATGAAGCAAAGGGACTGATTACAGGAATAAGGAAGAGAAAGTGTGTTCGGATCGTTTGCGGTTATTTTTTCGAGTTTAGTCAGTGAGGAGGAAGTGAAGGTGTATTTGTATAAAATATTCGGCGGTCTGTTTGTTGGGTGTTTCCGGGGTGGTACGGTGAGGCGGGGAAGCAGAATTTGAAGATATGGTGGTTGGCGTTGGACGCTGTTTATCGGCATATGGATCGATCGCGTTGTGCGCACTAGGAAATATCGTTAGAGGGATATATTGGTAGAGCAAGAACTTAAATACTGTTATCGCGATATTAAAAAAATATCGATACTTGGGGATATATTGATAAATAATCCAGCCTTAGTCTGTAGAGTGTTAAGTTTATCTCAAGAACAAATAATTGAAGAGATCGGAAGAGTTTTAACATATTAGACACTCTTTCTTTTCAACTTACTAATTTTAAAAAATCGTAAGTAATTGAAAATTTACGTTTTTTTTTTTTTTTTTTTTTTTTTTTTTTTTTTTTTTTTTTTAACATGGGAGAATAGGCAAGAAATAAATGAGGATTCTTTTCATAGCAAGAATATTGGGCAAGTTTTAATATATGTTTTGTGACAGTAAAATTAATATTTTGTACTATGAGTATTCTATAGTGTAAACTTCGTAAATTATTCGAAATTTACGATATTCTAAACATGACAGGAGGGTGCAATACTTTGCATAAACTTGCACTAGGGTGATTGCAAATAATACGGAGCCGTATGAAAACTGAAATAGGAAACCGATCTTAATAAACTCAAACACCTTATTAAGATGGGGTACCTGCATAGAATCTGAGGGAGGGTAGCCTATTGGAGGGTGCACTTCATTCTGCGACCGTGCCGAGTGATCGGTAGATTTCCTTTCTTTTATCATAAAACGATAAATCATCATCACTCTCATTATCAAATTATTATTACTTCGTAATATAAATTTACGAGAACAAATGGGGAACTCAGCAGAATTCTCCTCTGCCAACCAGTTCAGTCTTGTACGCTAGTGAAACCATCTGCAGTACGTGTTACCGAACACAATTTTTTATAATTCCATATTATTATATATCTTACCTATTATTATACGAGATGTTTTTATGTACGTCTTGGGTTCTTCAGAAACGTATCAACTATTATGATAAAAATTTTAAATTGGAGGTTTTTGGGGATGAAGAAACAATTTAACGTATTCTTACTATTTGCTGGTAAACTGAACTCAGATCGAAACAAAATCTGTTTACTGTTTTTAAATAGGCATGAAATAATTTCCTTTTTTCTGAAAACCTTAACGGTCTTCAATAAGATGGCAGATAATATTAAAAATATTGCCCTATTTCTTCGTGATTTGTGACTGCGTATGTGGAAATTTTTCTGTAAAAAGCGATGTGATTTAACTAAACGATGCAATAGTTAAATTTTTTCAATTAATTAAAATGTGGTTCACTTTGTGCTGTCGTTGCCTTTCCAACACGTGTTTCGCATTTTTATTGAGAAGAATTTGTCCGACTTTTATATCTTTATGGTTCGATGGCGAAAATTTTCCATTTCATCCACTAAACTTGAGCTTATATAGCAATCATGGTACTTTAAAAAAACTTTTTGTGGTATATTTTGTTTTTGTTTATTTTATTTATTTATTTTTAAATTCATTGAGAATTTACATGAACTCATGTAATTAAAAAAAAAAAAAAATCCAAAAGAGAATTATGCCTATTTAGGAACAAAATAAGCTCAGCCCAAAAAACAAAAAAATTTTAATAAGATATATCAGACTGGAAATTTTTCAATGCAGAAGTTAAAGAATTTCCTTAGTTTAAAAACTTTATTTTTTAAATTGTTCATTTTTAAATAATCTATAGTGTCATTCATTTATATTTTTTTCGTTTTATTAAAATCCTTTTTTGCGCTTCTATTTAAATTGTTTTATTATGGACTATTTCAAACACACTTATAGGATTTTCACATTATTTATGGATGAATTTCTAATATCAAAGATTATGGTTTGTACTAAAAAATAAACAAATATCGATTTCAAGGGGCTTCTGTGCACTTATAAAACATTTTTGCACATTTCGCTAAGTTATTTCTCTGTTTAGGTTTAAAATACAGGGTGTTTATAAAGTCCTGGACCCATTTTGATGTTTAATAACTCATAAAATAATAAAGATAGATTAAAATTAATAACATAAATGGTTAGATAGACTCAAAACGTTTCATGACCCTTGTCAATGAATTTCCACGTGTGCCCCCTTCGTCGCACGGAGAATATCAAGTCGATTGTCAATTTCACGCCAGGTAGCGGCAAGCATGTCGGCATCCACAGAGAGGCTATTGCGGTTGTAATTCTGACTTTTAGGTCATCCATGTTCGACACTCTCCTCCTGTAAACATTGTCCTTTACAAATCCCCAAAGGAAAAAGTCTAGCAGTGTTATATCAGGTGATCTGGGTGGCCAAAGAATTGGACCTCCTCGCACAATCCATCTTCCTGGAAAATGGTCATTCAAAGAACTACGAACGATGGTTCCCTAATGAGATGGTGCACCATCTTGTTTCAAAAAGACATGTGGCTGAAGCTCTTCTAGTTGTGGAAATACGAAGTTTTCCAACATGTCTAAGTATACGAGTGATGAGACCGTCCTTTCTGTGAAAAAGAAAGGCCCAATGACTCGGTCGTGCATTAGTCCACACCACACATTAACTTTTGGGGAATCCCTTTGTGCCTCACGGTATTCATGGGGGTTTTCAGATCCCCATATGCGCACATTATGGCGATTAAGTTGCCAAAAACAAAAGAGAGAAAAATGCAATTAATAAGCAGACGATATTTAGAAAAGTACAGATATTTAGACTGGAAAATGAAATTATCTGAAATTAACCACACGCGCAGACGATATTTACGAAAGTAAAGATATTCAAAGCTGAAAAGAAAATATATGAGTTATTCCATCAATAAATGCCATAAGTTTGTTTATATCTTCATTATTTTATGAGTTATTAAACATCAAAATGGGTCCGGGACTTTAAAAACCCCCTGTATATTACGTGTTGCCCTTATTATCAGTAAAAAAGTGTTTAATTTCTCAAAGCACTTTAATAGATGTAACAGAGGGGTTGCGTAGAGTACATTTATAATTTTCTTTGTTTAGGCGCTGTAAAGTAATCAGGAACTTGGGCATCCAATCAAAATTTTATCGAACAAATTTCATGTTTAGATTGTTTTGAATCTTCAATACTAAACTCCCTACAGTCAGTTTTTAAATATCGAATGGGATAATTTGAGACAGGTTCTTAAACCATGTAATCATGAAATTAATTTTCAACGTTATAAATATATATATATATATATATATATAGTAGAACTTGGATAATTCGAAGTTGAAGTTAATTATTCAACACTTTTTAAAAAATAGTCAGATATTTTGGATTGCTTCTTTAAGTACAATGTTTGTGTTATAGCATATATGACTTCAACCTATCAATTGATACAAAAATAGAATCTTCTACATTAGACATGACTTTCAATTAAAAAACCCTGAAAGTTCATGTATATGGACAATATCTTCTGATGCACTTGGTAGGAAATACTCTTGTATTTTCTTATCCTTCTTTTGAAAGACTTAAAAAAAATAATGCAACTTTAGCTGAGAAAAATCTCGGGAGCACATTTTATTGCAATGTTTTAAAGGTAATCGTGTGAAAAATTCGAATTGTCCAAAATAGAATTCGAATTATCCATGATTTTTTAACATTATTTTAATACAAAATTCAAGGGACCGTGTAAAAAATTCGAATTATCCAGAATTTCGAATTAAACAAGTTCGAATTATTCAAGTTTCACTGTATATATAAGAAAAATCATCCATTAACTGTGATCTCCCAAATATGTTTTTTAAGATAAATTGTGCAACCAGTCGAATTTATTTTCATTCGAGGGACGCAACTGAACTCTCTCTGAAATTTTAATGATTCAGCATGGTTATATTTTATTTCTATTTTAATTTCATTTCTCTGTGCCTTAATTCCCCAATATTTGTAATTGCACATTCATTCTGTATTTTTAAAAAGCTAGCTATCGCTATAATAGTAAATTTTCGAACGTTTATACGACATCTTATTCCAAAACACTAAAATATTCTTCGTTTCCTATGTACGCTCAGAATGAAATGCCGCAAAGTACCCTTTTATGGTCCCTACCATAAAAAGCATTTGATGCTCTAATGCTTTGTAAATTGTTTTTCTCCGCGTAGAGAAACGGCGACCTACACGAAAGAGCTGCAAGATATTGTACCTAAGAACAGCCCTATCGTAAATTTAAAATGAAATATTTTATTATGACGCTCTGATTTCTTTTTCATGCTTTTATTGTGTTTTTGTACCTTTTTACGTAAAACTTAAAAGAAAAGCGCATTGATGAAGCAAATTTAAGAGCGTTAAAATGAAAAGAAATGTTAGAGAACGGTCAAAAGAAATGCTGGAAAACGGTGAAAAGTTTTTTAATTAAAAAATCTGGAGTGACACCACTCGACTTTCCGAACATTGAATAATTAACAGTTTTGTAGATAAAGTAAAGAAAGAGGAGTTGTAAGAAAAAAGAGAGAAAACCATAATAAAGTGTTTGAGTATTTTTCTCCATATATTACACGATGTTTTATTGAACGCTACTGAACTTTGAGCCCATAGATCATAATGATAAAGAATTTTCGTTGTGTCCCTGTAAAAAACCTATAAATGCTAGAATCACCAAAATGCTTAGAGTTAGAGCAACAGTGATTTATAATATTCATATATATTTTCAGCTCAATTGAATAAGGCGTTTAGATGCTATCGTACTTTTAACTAGTATGTTGTGGCCACCACATGACTTTCTTCTATATTTTCCTATACAAATTCACTCAGTAAAAATAATTTATTCAAATTATTATTTAAAAAAATTATCTTTCATGATGATTTCCATATTAGAAAAGTAGTATAACACTAAATATCCCCAAAAAGTCAATTTTTTTGTCAATATTACATTATATATATATATATTTATATATATTTTTTTTTTGTTAAAAATGAAAAAAAAAAAAAATCGATAACTTCATTTTAAATCATCGCAGGTCTATGGTTCAACCATTCGTTTTAATGGTACTGGCGAGCTCTTTTGAAAAATACCCATCATGAAAATTTACTCCCGTCGAAGTGGGAATTCCCCCTCCAGGGATGGGGGAGAAGGCGAGGTTCCTACACATATAAAAAATTTTTCCCAGTTGACTATCTCTACTATAAATAATTCTGGTAAATTTCATAATGATTAATAAAAAATAATTCTCTTTATGCACATTTATACAAAATTTTGTACTATACCACCATGTTAAAAATTTAGAAAAAGCGGGATGGCAGCGCAACCTGTAAGACAATTTTTACCAAAATTTGATAGGCACTTATTTATGTCATGGTGCAACTACATACCAATTTGTATGAAATTGTGTGAAGTAGTTCCTGAGATACAGTTGCCACAAAAGTTTGTCTCACACACACAGAAACTGACAGACAAACAGACAGACATTTTCTAAAAATGGTCAAATCGTGTTCTACAGCTCTCTAAACGTGTAAATCCATCAAAAACCCGAGGTCGAAAATTTTTGCGAATCCAATACTTTCTTCTATTGAAGATAGAAGAAAGTAAAAATTTGGTCCCACAGGCCATAATGATAAAGAATTTTTCTTTGTGTCCCTGTAAAAAAACTGTAAGTGCTAAATTCACCAAAATCTATACAGTTCGTGCAACTGTGACCTGTAACATGTGTACAATTTTTTTGTTCAGATTAAATAAGCGTTTAGACGCTATCGCACTTTTAAAAATTTAGCCCCATAGGCCATAATGGTAAAGAATTTTTCTTTGTGCCCCTGTAAAAAAACGGTAAGTGCCAGATTCTCCAAACTCTATGCAGATTGATTACCTGTGACCTATAATATGTGTATAAATTTTTTGCTCAATTGAATAAGGCGTTTAGATGCTATCGCACTTTTAAGATTTTGGTCCCATAGACCATAATGATAAAGAATTTTTCTTTGTGTCTCTGTTAAAAACTATAAGCACTAGATTCACCAAAATCTATAGGGTTCGTACTATGGTGACTTACAATATACGCACCAACTTTCAGCTTATTCGAGCAAAGCGTTTAGACACGCTAGCGTGTTCACTCACACACACACACACACACACACACACACATATCATCGTAAAAATAGTGAAAACGGACTCGGAGGACCTCAAAACGTATAGAAACATCAAAAACTCCAATTCGGATTTTTGACATGATTACAATACTTTCCTCACTATAGTGTTCGGAAAGTAAAAATTTCTATATATCCATGTTTCAATTTCTCCTTTTTAAAAATCGGAACGCGCGTCTTATTCTTTTTAACTCATTCCAACAAAATTAAAAAAGTGTTTTCAATTTGTCTGTCTGTCCGTGTTTTGTAAATAGGAGTGGAATGCTTTGAAACTCATATTAAAGGTTCAATGTAGCATGTTCCACTTTGAAAATAGTGTAAGTGGAACTGCTGTTTTGTGCCAAGGGCCGACCATTCAATCTGTTTTAATACACTTATATTGCACAAAACATAACTAAATTAACAAACATTGTACACACACACACATATATATTAATCATTGGGTACAATTAGTATTAATAACTTTTTTAGAGGGCCATACAAGGCAGAGATGTTAATAAATGGCTCGTAAGGCATTTTCACACTCACGCCGTTGTGTTATATACCTTTCTTTTCCGCCTCCCCCCCCCCCCCCCAGGTAACTGTTAGTATATAAAATGGAATGTTTTTATTTTCTGACAGTACACATCGTTATCAAAATTAACCTATTTTATATTTTCTCTTTACATTGAAAGCAAAAAATTTAGTTTGTTGATTTTTCATCCTAAATAATGAATTCATGTGGTGTAAGTACCACTACTAGTTTGCATACAGGGACCCCAAAAATATTTTAAACTGTGTATGCGAGTTATTTTTTATTTATTTTGAGACATCTTCAATATTTTAATAGTGCAGAAAACACAACAAATTATCCCACTGACCAAAAGCTTGTTTTCTATGGAATAGGATAGGATTAACCTTAATGATTGGCTTACAGAATCATACAAAATTCACACACAGGAAAACTAAATAAAAATTGCTGAATTGGTAGGAAGGCATTTTTAGTTTTATTATGAAGTTTATTTTTTTCAGTATTCTAAATTTTAATACGTCCTATTTTTATCCAATATGTAGAACGAAGTGCACGAAGGAAATTTTATTAACGATTTAAAAATAAATAAATAAATAAAGCAAGCTATAAATGCAACTTTTGTAAGATTTTTCTACGAAATTTAAACAAGTAACTTATTCACTGCGAAAAATTCGTGTGCAGATAGTAGCAAATGAATTTACATACACAAAGGAGGGAAAGCTGTTTAAGGTATACTTAAAATCTTTGTCCCACCCAAAATGTGACGGATTTAATATAGATTAGCCAAATGCGTAAAAGTTACGTACAAAAGACTGCACTACTGGGATTAGTTGTTGGTTTACTGGGCCAGACCAAAAACAATCAGTTTTAGTTTGAATATAGAAATTGCCCTAAGTAAATGATCAGTTATGTTTTTATTACCTGAAGCACACTTATAATATTGAAAAGAGTAAACGATAAAACAGCCAAGTTCAGTTGGAATGTAATTTAATAATTTTTGAGAACAAACAGCACGTCTAATTCCCTGCCGCTGAAACATTTTTCCTCACATCCATTATAACTTAAAATGATGTTGTAAAGTACTATTTTTATTGACATTAGTAACTTTCATCGCTAGAAAAGTTTTATGAGTTCCATGAAGACCTAAAAATATAGTTAATACGAAATTGAAAAAGTTGGTGTGAAGTGGCGTACGCGCAACAACGTTTTGGCGTAGACAACTCTCACCTTTTTTTACTCGATTGCTATTGTACTTACACTTTAGAAACTTTTGAGGCTTAAACTACAACTCATTTACATTAAAAAATATGTGCTTGCTTTTAATAATTTAACAACGTGCCATTTAAAGAAAGGAAAAAGGAGGAGAAAAAAAAAGAAAAGTAAAGCTAAATTTGGAAGGTTCGTGGTCCTACTTTTCCCATGGTGTTGGGCAAGTGATGCTTAAACTGTTAGATGTTAGATGCTTGTTGACAAACCGAAAAATTCACAACTAGAACAAACCTGAATTCCTATTTTAAATCTACATGCAAAATTTAGTTTTCATACCGAAACTGTGAAATTTACCTCTCAAGTAAAGCAATAAAAAAATTTTAATTTTGAGAGCAGTACTCTGTTGTAGAAGAAAATATAATTTTGTTTTCAACCTTTTAAAACCCTTTGATTGGGTTTCCTATGGCTAAGCATAACAAAGAAAGATTCAAACTGACTTAAATGTCCGAATTCAGCTTATCAGTAGAGTTATAAAGTCGAGGTTATCAGCCGATTTAATATTTTGACGCATTCCATAGTTATTTGGAACGTAGATTGATGTACCATAAGTATTCGTTTATTTTACATCAGCACTGATCATTTAAAATCAGTCCAACTTAATCATTAAAAAAAAAAAAAAAAAAAAAAAAAAAAAAAAAAAAAAATCCTTTATGACATCCATCTCATCCGCAGTCGTTCGTTCGTGAGTGTGTCCGTAAAATGCATGACCCTAAATTCACTCCAAACGCAAATTAGGATAAAACTTCTTACGGATTTTATTTTTATCGAGAGCAACCGAAATTCAACTTGTATATGGTCTAAAAATGGTTTCCCCTATTTTTAAAATTAATTTACGGTTTATTTAATTTCATTAAAACGTTTTAGCTAAAATAATAATTAACTAGTTGGCATACGTGGACTCTGCTCAGTTCCCCATCATATGTATGTTCTCCTAAATTTCTTGTACAGGACATATTATATTCATGTTAAGAGAAATAAATTTGACGAAACGTTTGACACAGTGACAGAACGAAATCCTCGCCTAATAGGCTACCCACCATTTAGTTCGATATCTTATTCTTATTCTAATCTCCCATGTTAAGAAAATCGTAAATTTCAAATAACTTACGAAGTTTTTTAATTCGAATGTTGCAAATAAATAGGGTTCTTGCCAGTGTCGAAAGAAATATTTTAAAACTGGTCTGACTTCTCTGCGACTATTTGCTCTTGAGATATCGTGTACACAGACTAACAAACTAACTAACGGACTAACAAACTAACAGACACCCTACAGACGGACACCGTACAAATTTTGTCATTTTCGGATTCCTCACACCTGAAAACGTGTAAAAAATCGAAAAACCGAGGTCGAAAATTTTCACGATTACCTAAGTTCCCGCATACCTATAGTATGATGGTGAACTAAAAAATGTATGTTGTAGCTACCACGAAAACTTTCTTTTGTCAATTCCTATACAAGTTCACTCAACACAGATTATTTATCAAAATTATTTTCCATTATAAACGCAGACAATTTTTGTCACTAGTAAGCGATCCAAGAAAATCAATAGCATACAGTTCAGAAAATGCATTTTTTTTTTTCAAATTATCGCATATCTAAAATTTTATATTTATCGACGAGTTTTTTGAAAGACACTCATATTCAAAATATTGACCCCTCCCGGGGGGGGGAGGGATGGGGGTCATCACGAGTGAAGGGAGTGATACTCCCATATACAAACAATGTTTATTTTGCAATTTACTGTTACTATTATGAATAATTCTCATGAATTTTACAGTTATTTGTCTAAAATATTTCAAATTATGTGCATTGATACGAAATTTTGTCCTATATTAACATGTTAAAAATTTTGAAAAAAAAAAAAAAAGGAGATGACCTGTCGAGCGATGGATCACCCGACAGTAATCAATACTAGTTTAGGTCAAAGTCCAAATAAACAACAATTTCCGCACACATATTTTCTAAATGGGTCCAAATATGTTTAGGACATTTCAAAACACGTAAAACCATCAAAATTTGAAGGTCGAAAATTTTCACGATTCCAATGCTTTTTTAACACGCTTTTATTAGCTTCACCTGTATGTATGTTTGTAACCGCTCTGGGAGCAAACAAAAAATCTATATTGTGAAGAAAAAGACTTTCCCTACGTGAACACTGTTGCTGTGAGGTAAAGCTCCGGGCTACGAACCTAAAGGTCCTAGCGTTCGAGCCCAGTCAGGGGAGATTTTTTAAAAATGGTTTTTGTTTAATTCTAAATTATTTTAATGAAAGATTTAAAAGTGTATAAATATTATGGTGTGTCACACACACGATTTTCTCTTACCTTGCATTTTAATACTAAGATAGATATTTTGTGCTTTTTAGTTCACATTTCAATAAAAGCGTGTTCTTTAATTTTTTAAAAGTATCATTTTATTCTAATTTGTATAGATGTAAGGAACAAAAGACCATTTTTTTCAGTGAAAACAATCCTATAAAAAGATATTTGCTTCATTTTGTTTTTTATTTATTTATTTATCTTTTTTTTTCTGATTTACTAATTTCACTCTAAGAAGTATTTTTATAAAACAAATACTCTAAAATATATTTTTAAATGTGTTTTTACTCTAATTAGAAACTTTGTAATATTATTGTAAATTAACAAATAATTTTTTTTTATTTTTTTTTTTTTTAATACATTTATTTAAAGATAAATAAAGCCATGTGAGAATTGTAAATTTGACACACATTTTGTTTTAAATTTGATAAAACGAAAACTGTTTGAATCATTTTAAAACATCTCTCACTTGAACTTCCATTTTTTATATAATTCTAAATTATTTATAGCCTTTATGGTATAAATTCATACACATGACCTTTTTTTGTACTACTTAAAATATATATATATATATATATATATGTATAAACTCTTTTTCAGCCTTAATTAAAATTGAATTTTATTTTAAAAACACGTTGATAAATATGTCGGCTTTTAATTAGACACGTGTAAGCGTCTAAAAAAAAAAAAAAAAAAAAAAAAAATCTTTTTTTTTTTTTCTCTCTCTTTGTCACGGTTTTTAGTTTGGCGGATTGTTTTTTTTCTTTCCCTTCGAATCTTTCAGCATATTCTGCACAGTAAAATACCGTCCTACAATGTAATTTAATTAATCCAAGAAATCCTTTTGAGCCGGGAAAAGGATTAAGGGAGTGTTGGGCGAGATTACATTTAATCACTTACCGGGAGCAAAAACTAACAATAGGAATATTCATTGCATTATTCGCTTCGCATTTTTATGAATGGTCTTTTCAGTTTCAGCCTTTATATTTATTTTTTTTACTTATTTTTTGCAATAAATGAGTCTGTTGAAACAGTGCTAAAAGTTATAAATATTTCTAATATCTATCCTCTTATTTAATACTCTAAGCGATATTTTGCAACTTTAATTAGAAACCTACCGGTTTTATACTTATGTGTATGACACCAGTATAATATACATGAATATATGTTACATGCATATAAACTATATATACACACACACACATGTATATATGTGTATAGGGCGTGAGGGGGAGTTAAGAATGTCGGTCCATTCTGTTAGGTTAAACGTAAATCTTAGCTGCTCATATCCTCAAAAATTCTTATGCATAAAACAAATACTATAGCGATCCTATTACTTCTTTTATCATTTATATGAATTACGAAAACAAATCTGTCAATCCTTATATATGAGTTTTCCTTTCCTTTTTCAACTCCAAATGTCAGACTTGTAATTTTGGGACAATTGTTACTTAACACTATCAAGGAACATTTTTTATTTCAAGGTTGTTAACACTTTCCATCAATATTGAAAAGCTTTAAAGACTTCGGTTTGTCTGTCTGACTGTCCACGATCTAACCGTAAATATTCATGGAATTTCTTCAAACTGATACATGTTATTCAAATTCACAGTCGAATGTTCCCTATTGAAAATGTAGTGAATAGTTCTACAGATTTGAGTACAGGAACACCCAAAAGTATTCCAAGGAACTGCATTCTATGAGAGGTATTTGCATAGACCAAATTTTTATGACGAAATTGAAGTATTCATATGCACAAAAGTATTCTTTACATTGAATACAGTATGATTAGCATTGGATTTACAGGACCAAGCAAAAATATTGTTACATTAAGGATTATTATTGGAAATTTTCTGGAATTGCATTTTCGTTTACTTTAGGCGTTTTTAATATTTTCTAACAATTTTTAAATGTGAATAGGATTTCGATTTGTGTGTGTGTCTGTCCGACTGTCCATCTCTCTATCTGTCCCTCTCCCCACCCCAGCGTCCGTAAATATTTTCAGAATTAAAAAAAAAAAAAAAAATATATATATATATATATATATATGTTATTCAAGTTCACTGCAGAATATTCCCTATTTAAAGTAACATTAGTAGGTTCTGTACAACTGTTTTGTGTAGAGGGACACCCAATAAAGGGCCAATGTAATGCGATTTAGGACAGACGTTTTAATAAATCACATTTAAATAACTTTCTATTGTAAAAATCATAAAGAAATTTACATTTATTGTTTTAAATAATGTTTTGCATAGAATATGATATGCAACATGCAGATGATAATTAACCTTCAGATTTACAGGGCTACACTAAAATATTCAGTTACATTAAGGGCTGTATTTTCATTTGTGTTAAACATTTTTAAAACTTTCCAACTATGTTTAAGGGTGAATATGAATACAATCAGTCTATTATATATGCCTTTCAGTCCTCCTGTCTGTCCATTGTGTGATAACGTAGACAAAGAATTTTCAAAATTATACGATACAATAAGTACTTACAGTTGGACAGTGTTAATAATCAATTTGTACTGCGTGATTTTTAGTTCTTTTTTTAATTGTCATTATTTCTTCACTCGATTGATTTTGATTTGATAAGTTCTTAGCTCACCTTAAATCAATATATATATATATATATATATATATCTCGAAGGATTTTTGCCAACAACTGATATATATATTAAGAAATATATATATATATATCCTTCCTGGTGTTTGATCATTGTAATGAATTATTATGCATAATTCTGGAAAGAAATCTCTTTCCAGTTTCTCAAAAGAATAGAATGAATCTTGCACTGTCATTTCAAAAGCTATTACATTTTCCTTGAAATAATCCGCTTCTGGTGGAAACATTTCTGTAGTTCCTATATTGTTAACAAGAAGTGCAATGATGTATCATAAAACCAGCATTATTAAAAACTTTCTTTGCTTGTAATCAATAAAAAAAAATTAATCTTTTATAAATTGAGCTAAATGACACTTCTTAACTTTTCTATTTCGCTTACTTGAGATCTTTTTTTCATTATTTCAATTCATTTCTTTTTTTTTTTTTTTTTCTATGTTAACGTTTGATTACACTGGAAAATGTAATCTATATATGTCGAGTGTCACAGAAATCTTCACAACAAAATCTCTTTTCATGAGTAGGGTATTTTGAAGCTCTTATTTCTTTCCTTATTTATCGTAGCAATCCACTAATGTTTTTCAAACTATGCAATATTTATATTCTTGATTTAAAAAAAAAAAAAAAAAAAAAAAGAATAATGCCATACACACATACCCAAAATATTTTGTTTTAATTGGACTATATAATATGTAAAAATGGGCAATTATATAAAAATTCCATAATTCATCGATTTAATTAGTGCCTATTTTGCTTTTTATTACTTCGTAGTGCAGTGAAACCATCTACACAACCAAGAAAAATTTACAAGAAAATCGAGATTACAATACTTCTTAATACACAGTATAAGGAAGTATTGTAATGCCGATTCACGAAATTGATTTTGTGTCTTGTATAGCTCAAAAATATATGATCATAAAATTTTACAAATTTATATTTGTAAGTGTCATTATGTCTACACCAGCAACTTTGGTCTTAATACGAGTTCTTGTTTAGAGATATTGTCGACTAAAGACGATTTTTTGTGACGTCTACATGTGCGTATGTGTGTGTTTATCTCGCATTACTCAAAATGGTTGGACGTAAAACGTTGCAAATGGGTATATAGGTTTGCTATATCATCTTGTTGTGCACCTCCCTTTTTGGTCTTTCTGTGACTTTACAAAATTATATTCATTTTTTAATATTTACAAAAATTATATTCATAATGACCCAAAGGTTTTGGCCATTATATATGACCTACCATCATAGAGATTTCAAAAGAAGCTAATGATAGAGCCCGTAATATTATAAAAGTTGCCAATATTTTTGCGTGTGAAAAGTAATTCTTAAATGCATAAGCCTATTCTAGTCAACGAATGCACTTTATTTAATGAATATTTAGCTTTAGACAGAGCCCGTAATGATATTGTGGTGAAAGTTGTTGACATTTTTGCATGTAAAAGTAATTTTTACAGACATAAGCAGGTTCTAGTCGAAAATGCACTTTGCTTAATGAATATTCAGTCCGTAGTGATATTGCTAGAGAGTTGTCGACATTTTTGCGTAATTTTTAAATACATAAGTAGGTTCTAGTCGACGAATGTACTTTTTTTAATGAATATTCAGGAAATAGTTGAAGAAAGCTCTTTTGTGCCACAAAAATCAATAATTAATGAATATTCTTGAAACAATCCAATAAAAACAATCATTCTTACTACAGAAATCTAAAAAACATTGTAAATACTCTACAAAGCAGAAATTTCGCTAATTCAGGAACAACCAAAAGTCTGAATAGAAATTGAATTCATCGAGAGTACTGTGAGTAGTTTATAGAATTTTCGAGGTAGTTCAGCGCAAGAAATCAAACAATTATTAAAAAAAATTCCAGAATTCGAGTCCTATCGAAGTTAGTTTCTAAACTTTGAAATCCAGAATTTCCCTTTTTCGCCACATTTCAATGAATAATTTCATGCTAGGTCAACCGTGGAAATGAAAAAAATTACCGTCTGTTTCCACTTTTACTCTAATACCGTATAGAAAGTAGCACGTAAAGATATAGGCAAGTTCTAGTCTACAATCATCCATTATCACTCTTCTTTTTTTATAGTCTTGTTAGTCATTTATAGAATATTCGAATAATTTAGTTCTGTTCTATAAACCAATGAATCTTTCTTATAGAATGGAGTAGAAGGCTGACCTTGCCAACGTAAATTATGTGAGAAGTGCCGAGCTGGTTATCAGCCAGGGTAGCTCAGTGGTTAGAGCATCCGTGCGTTAAGCGGAAGGCCTGGGGTTCGATTCCCGGCTCTGGTATTTTTCACATAGTTGGTAAAAATTCAGCCTTCTACTCCATTCTATAAGAAATTAATTTCCAGGTTGATGAATTAAATTTCTCAATCAATGAATCTTTCCCGAAAATTCCACAACTCTTTTTTTTATTAAGTTAGAGCTTTCAAACTTTTTCGACCCTAAAGTACAAATTTTCCCGAAATTCGGTCGCCAAGTCGAAAAATCCGATGCCAAATTGCCAAAATCAATTCCAAAACCAAAATCTGTGTTGGCTAGAAATTGGGTGGCTTAGCGAGATTAGGGATCAAATTGGGTGGTAAATAATATTATTACAGTATAGCCAGAATTATTAAGCCCTTTCTCAATTTTAATAGCTTTGATAGTTTTGATAAAATGTGTCTTTTCTCGCCACTATTTTTGCCAAAGTGAACAAAAGTAGTCCATCTATACTCGAATGATTTTCATTGAATTATAAGCTGTGCATTTGCCAGTGAAAGATTCTGTAACAACTATTGCTTAAAAATTCACTATATTTGTCTCGGCGGCAAACATAATCCTATTATCGTGACCTTTGTGTTTGGAGTAGTAGTTTTTGCTTGCTTTCAGTAATGTTGTTCTTGCACTGCAACCTGCGTGTTTATTTACGAATGAGTTAACTCACACATACATGTCAATGTTTTCATAACAATATATATATTCCAATGGGTGTATAAGGAATACCTAATGTGGTGTCCAGATCAGATTTTTTTATGAAAACCTTCATGCTTCAAAAATTAATATTTTTGGGTGTTTTGTGATTCCCAAGAGCGACGGGTGGAAGCAGTTTCTTAAGCACCTAATATAGCTACTTTTTTACTAAAAAAAAAATAAGTCTAAATGAACAATTATATTTGCCTCATGTTACCCTTTTTACTGAAGTAGCCAATATTACTGAACTGAGCTTCGAAAGTGAAATACATAAGTTATAGTATCTTGTCATAATGGCCCGACATTACTTTAAAATTTCAGATGTAAAGGGAAAGGTGGTCAATTCCATCATTATGTTACATTTAAATTAGTTTAATCAGTAATAACTGTGTAGTTTATAACACTATTATAGTTCAATCTGGAAATAATCTTGTTTTCAAATGATTCAGCATTCAAAAACTATTTTTTAAACGTGCTTCTTAAAAATTATTTTAATAAATCTTCGAACACGTACCTATAAAAGGGTGAAAATAGATCGCTGTAAATAATTGTCATTTAGCTATATTATTTAAACATTAAACATTTACATTCTGGCTTTATTATATCTGACTGTTCCGCAAGATTTTATAAAATAGACGATGTCCTTGACAATGATGCTATCACTCCTTCTCTCTCTATGCAAATATATTGAATATCTTACACATAGGAATAAGTAAAAATAATTTAAATACTAATCATTATGAAGAAAGGAATACTCCAGATTCTGGCGTTTCTTTTTAAGCAAAATTTCAGGAAGTACATAATATCAAACCAGACAGGAAAATATGACTACCATATATATATATATATATATATATATATATATATATATATCAAATAAATTAGAATTAAGAAAAATGTTTTCATATATGTTTAAAGACAACTATGTAAAAAAACATAATTCTGAAAAAAAAAAGAAAGAAAGAAAGAAAGAAATGTATGTATATATAAATCCATCTATCATATTTTCGATAAAGCCTTATTATAGTATGTGTTAAAGAAATGATATTTCTTTGCAAAGAAAAAAAAAGAATGAAATATTTCTTTTTTTTTTTTTTTTTTTTTTTTTTTTTGCAGATGCGTTCCCAGATCGAGCTTTGCGAAATACCTGTTTGAGAGAGTGTGGTATTGATTTTCTAGTTACTAAAGGCACCAGAAAATACATTTCCTGCAAAAGCTGTCACGTATTATAGTATGATAAATTGAGCTCGAGTTTATTAAAAACCTTCTGCGTTTAGGTCTACCATGTCGTATCATAGAATCTTTTAAAATTCCTGTAAAATATTTAGAGAAACAAACATTTAACTTCTAGTATTTCAAGAAGCTTGGTATTCCGGTTTTTCGTGTATAAACTAATGATTAATAATATTTTTAACTAGCAAACCCGTGCGAAATTTTCGCACTTTATTTCTTTTCTTATTGACCTTTAAATTTTGAAACTCATAAATATTACACCCATTTCACCACCTAATTAAAATTTTAAGTTACCAGAAGCCAAATAATTGTTATAACCCAATAAATATTGTGCAATAGTGAAACCAAACTCATTCAAAGAAAGGTTTCCAAATAAAATTCATGACTGACGATCCAATTTTCATATTTCCGCAGGCAGTACCGTTTTAGCATAGGACCCCCGTGAACCGATTTAAATTCTTGTCGTCCTATTGGCGATGACATTTTATTTATTCGTTTTGGCATAAATGTTTGTTTAAAAATAAAAATTAATTCCTGTTTTGAGTATACTTTTAATGACTGCGTTTTTTAGTCAGTTTATGATAATAATTCATATTCTGTATATATCTTTAAAATATTGCTGGGTTTAAAAGGACGCGTGCAAAGATTATGAAGAAACAACTTTTAAAAATACATTTTTCCATAAAATGGAGACAAATGTCATTTTTTCTTATTAGATTTTTCATCTGAGACCGCGTGCTTAAATATTGTCCATTTATATACATTTTCTGTCCTTGCGTATTTTATTAATTACATCACTATCGTATCGTAATGTCAAAATGTAATCGTAACTGGTCCACGTTAGAGAAATATTATATAGATTGTTTAAAATCTGCATAATCTTCCATTTTCCCTTTTCAAGGAAAATTTTCTTTTGAGAAGATATGTAGGGGAACCCGGGAAGAACGAGTACCAAGTTGAAAATAGGCTTTAAATATAAAAAAGTTTAATTTGGACAAAATGTTTCTAGCAACACCTCACCTTTTAACGATCGTAAAATGACTATAATATTGTATTAAAACAAAATAACAATACTATTTTTTTTTTAAAAACATTACACTATACCATTTGTCTCGTTCTACCTCGGGAACAAACAGGTAAAAATACACATAAAACTCGTCGGAAAACAAGAAGATAAGTTTCTCCTGTATCTATTTAGTTTTCAGGGACTATAAATGTTTAACTGCGGTTTGTATTGATTGTCTCCTTGTTGCTGCCCTATTGGCTGGTTGTGTTGCTCTAACCCCTTGGGTTTTTCCCTGATTTCAATCTTTCTTTTGCTTCCAAGAGCAGCACGTGTCTTTTGTGCCTGAGGAAGAAAGGTCACGTCCTTTCGAAACCGGCAGTGCAGGCATTCATTTTAGGATGCGTAAAGAAGTTTTGAAGTTTAAGCATTATTATATGTCTATCATTGTTGGAAATTTTAATTTTGCACGCAGTTACGACATATACACAAATAATTAAAAATTTAATGAAAAAATTACATTGGATAAGATAAAGATGTAAATTTAAAAAAAAAAAAAAAAGTTAATTTTTTCGGAAATAACTTTTAAAGTAGACTACCAAGATCCCCGTAGCAAATGATCTGTAAGAGGTGAATGAAACATGAAACTACATTTTGAAATGGATAATGTAGTAGGATTCATTTGAGTTTCACGGGATGATGAGAACGTGAGAAAAAGTGGATCCAAAATCCAATGGAAATATGCGAGTTTTTTTAATTCAAACCGGCTGGAAATCAGTTACAACGTTGAAACCCACTGATGATTTCAGCTGATTAGTGCCGCATAAGCATACATGCATAGGAACTTCATCCATAGAAACATATCAGTTTGAATTCAAACTGGCGATGGTTTACAATTAACATTTAAACCAAAAAATGCAAGATAATATTATCGTCGACTGAAATAAAAAATACAAAATAGTATTTAACATAAAGTGAAGTGAAAAAAAAAAAAAAAATCCTAAATAATATATATAATTATCTATATTTATTCTCATTCTTTTATATCTAAATATAATTTAATGTAATTACTTTAATGAAGTATGCATTTTATATTATTTAATATATTAATAAGATTGTTTTCTCTAAATAAATATATGTGAATGCATTTAAGCAAGTAAATAATTGTGGTGTTGGTGTTATATTTGATAAAATAAAGTAAAAATTAAGTCCTTAAGTAAACATAAAGTAGCAAAGGAACTTTTAAATATAGTTTTATAAAGTTGTTAATAATTAACATTGGATTAAATTAATATAGAAATGGAGATTGTTTATTTTTTAATTCAGAAAAGTTATTGTATAACACAGAAGAGTTATTTTTAGATTAATTTTGATTAACTATTATGCATAGATGTTTTAAAAAAAGTACAACTTTTAATTTGTGCCTGTTAATTTAACAAATAGCTTGAAAAAAGAATAATAAAGGATATAGGGTGCATAAGCCATTAAAGTTATTTAATAAAAATATTCCAAGGTAAATTTCCTGGTTGCTAGCAAAAATTTCTGGTAACCAGTAAAAAATATCCCTCGCCTTATTTTTATTTATTTCTTTATTTTGAAATTTACCTGAATATAGAAATTAAAATCCCATGCATAAAAACCAAATATTTACTAGGCTGAAATTAGAATCACCAGGAAAATCTGTTGAAATTTAACATCATGAAACCGGCTTCATTATTTTCACAAACAGGTATACCATCGGTATTCATACATCATTACATAGACCAGCGATTCAGCACCAGGTTGCTAAGCATGCGCAAACACGAACTGTGTAAACAAATTCCCTAAAAGGGTGCCCTCAGTTAACACCGACTTGTGAAAACATGCATGAAGAAAAGTGGCGCGAATCTAATGGTGTATGGATTCAACACAGTGTCTCAAAACGTAGTGAGAGGAACGGGAATCAAAAGGGGGAGTGTTAGTCTATATCGAGACTGGGACCCACTTTTTCACCAAAATATTGAAAAAAAAAAAAAAAAAAAAAAAAAAGTCGAGTTTTTGTAGTGTGGAAAACATAGTCGCCAGTTAAATGCATTCGTCGCCATTGGTGGCCCGGAGATCGTATTTCACGACCTTGTATATTACACAGGTCATCGTTCAAAAAATCGTCACAAAATCGTTCTCATGGTTTAAAATGGAGTCCTTAGACCTATATATTTCGGCACAAATCTCTTTGAATTACATTTATGAGTGCTCATTTTTAATGTTAACTTACATAAGGTAAAGGTGTTCCATGCATGAGGTATATATGCAGTATGACTAAGTTACTGCTGTAACTTAATAACTGTAATAATTAGGTACAACAGGACAAAGTTGAAGATCCCACGACCGGGTTTTCTTCATTTCGACAGTGAGTCATTCATCTAGGGAACGAAACTACAAAGTAAAATATCACACTCATAAAAAAAATTGAATTGTAATTGTGTGGTTTTTTAACTCTCTACTGTTTACCACACCCCGAAATATCAGGAAAATGACTCTTTGACTTCCCATAAACCAAAAGGGGGTGAAAAAATATTCTTCGCCAGTTTATGAATCTGTTACAGATGACTATTAATCCACCGCACTTTAAAATGTAAAAAACCGGGGAAAATAGTCAAAAATCCATAGAAAATTGCATGGGATGAAAAAGGAAATTAACTCATGAACCCAAGTGTGTGTGTGTGGGGGGGGGGGGGGGAAGGCTACCATCGGAAGGAGTATTAAATATTATGTATACTGTGAGTATCATTTTGTGATTTTGAGTTAAAAAAAAAATACTTGTAAAATAATACTCAAATATTTACAAAAAAAAAAAAAAAAAAGAAAAAATTTTCAATATTTTATCTTAGTTCCATTAAAGTAATTTTGCATTATTATCAAGTACATTTTAACTTATTTTTTCTTTTTTAAAAATCAAAACCACAAAACAATACACACAGTATACATAATACTTTAACAGAATAGTATATTGGCAAAGTTTTTTTTTTTTTTTTAATTTCATCCCCTTTTGGTTTATGGGGAGGAAGGGGGGGGGGTCTTAAAATCCCATTTTTGTCATTTTTCTGGCATTAACTTTTGTTTTCAGTTATTAAGTAGGTTAAATTGAGCGCTCGTCTTTCACAAATTTATTTTGAATGTAATGATTTTATTTATTATCATCTATCTATTTTTCTTTCTTTCTTTCTTTTTTTATGTGAGTTAGTAAGGATATTTTCTAGTTTCTCATTCCTCTCCAATTATTCTCTGTATTAAATTTATCGGACTTTCCTATTTCATCGGTTACGTCTGGTTTAGATGAATTGGGCGTTGATATCTGTAAATTGTTTTGGCTTTAGGCTTACTCATAAACAAAAATTCATCTATTTTTGTATACATTATTCAATCAACGCTCCTGGTGAAGTACCGTACGCTTTCATCCTTGAATTTTGCCAGTCATTTTTAATTAAATCTTCCATTTCTTCAAATGATTTTATTTTTTTTCCTGTGAATGTTTGAAAAGGTTTTTACACACGCACACACACATTACGTTCTGAAATTTCGGTTGTGGCGGCAACATTGTTTTTACAAAAATGATAAAGATTAAAAAAAAAAAAAAAAAAAAAAAAAAAATCCATTTGTTGCTGTCTAATTGAAAATTTATAACTAATTTTTTTTTCTTTCTTTTCTTTTTATTATTATTTCAGTATTGCGCAAATAAGCATAAAAGAAAAAGAAAAAAAGATCGACGTGTAAAATTTTTATTTCAGAACTATAATGCATCCAGAAAAAAGGAGAGAGAGAGAGAGAGAAAAAAAAAAAGGTATTTCCTTAATCTACACATTTTTTGTTGTTCGAAAGAAGATAAACGCGTTTGCATGTTTCAGTAATCTGAAACCTTACAAGGTGTCCAGGCAGTACAGGTAAAACCCACTTACCCCGTTGCAACCGAAGTTAGCTCCCGTTTCATTGTTCAGAGAAACGTGCTTGGAATTTATGGAAAACATTGACTCGCAAATAGTACATATTTTAATTCATTGATTTCTCGAAATTTGTATCTTCTTAAAAATGAATACTGTACGAAGTAACAATTACAAAAGAGATTATTGGAAAAAAATAAAAATTGTGATTACTGCAGCTGCTAGTAATCCGAAAGACGAAAATGTAAGATAAAGCGGTGTTTATTTTAGTTTCGTGTCATTTTTATTGTATGTTGATGTTAGTTAGTATATTATCTGTACTTCGTTCAGTGAGAACACATTATTATTCTATAATTTCTCATTATAGTTTTTCGTATGAGGCACATTTTTCTCAAGTGTTCGATTACTCAAATGCCCTATTTTAATAATTCTAAGTTTCAATATATGAAAAGTTAGAACATTTTAAAGCTATTTTTCAAAATTGAGAGCTTAACGGCCCTCTTCACTTACGTCGCTAGAAGCCCGAGCCAATGTTATGAGAAAATTTTCTTTAAAAATAACTTATTAACTAATACATATTTTTAAATTCTGTTTTTACATTCTGAAAATTCCCAACTGTTAAATGGACGCACCTTTTTTAAAAATGTATTTTTTTAATTTTTAATATTTTATTTTGAAATTTCAAAATGAAAAAATTTCACATGTTAAAAATTCGTATTTTGCAGCTTCAAAATAAAACAAACTAAAAAAATAATTTTTTAAAAAAGGTCCGTCCATTTAACAGCTGAAAATTTTCAGAATGTGAAAACAGAATTAAAAAATATGTATTAGTTAATAAGGTATTTGTAAAGAAAATTTTCCCATTGAATAACATTAGCTTCGGCTTCCGGCGGCGGTGAGTGAAGAGGGCCCTGTTACTTTCATTCTTTTTTTATTGCTTTCTTTTATTCTTTTTTTTTTTATTATTATTTATTCATTTTGTGTGTGTGTGTGTGTGTGTAAATTTCTGCCTCAGAATAAAAATCGCATGCCATATACCGAGAATGTAGAAGTTTTAAGTGTCTTAAAATTTCTCAATAATTATTTTAAAAAAAGCTTATCAATGAATCGACAAAAATTTACCCCAATGTGGTTAAAATATATTGTTTAAACTATTATAATTTAAAGTAGAGAGGAAAAATTATAAATTAAATTTTTAATTATTATTTTTTATTTTTAAATAGTGTTCTGTAAATTTCAATATACTTAATACCACTTTATTTCTTAAACATAAGTATGTACATTTTCATACCTTTATGAAATTAAATTGTAAAATTAAATTTATAACGTCTATCCTCTCCTTTAATGAGTGCTATTCAGACTGTTGTAGATAAATACAACATCATTCAAAATAGATTTACACCAATTTGGCTTTTTTTTCCCCGTTATGCTTGGCTTTTTTTTTTTTTTTTTTTTTTTGCCGTTATGCATACGCTTACTTTAAAAACGGTGAAATGTGATAAGAATGCACATGTTGCATTATTACTAAAACTTTACTGATGTAACCTTAACATTTTTTTTTTTTTAACATGATATAATCTGCGAATGGCATGTGAATATTCACGTCAAAACTGCATTAGACTTGAATCAGCAGATGCTGATATGTTTTCATGCTGAGCAGTTTTCTTGCTGAGAAGTACTGTAGTACACAAATTCAATTTTGTGTTTTATCAATGTTTTTAAAAATTTCTTGGAATGGATGCGTTTATTTAAATAGATGTTTCCAAGTATTTTGATTACGTGCATTTCAAATTAATAATAATAAATAAATAAATAAGAGTATTTTTGCTTCTGTTAAAATGTCATCGTAGCTCATACTGCAGTACAATACTGTCGTTTTGGAAATCTAAAAATTTCGAAAAGAACGTAAGTTGTTTGCTGGTTTCTGACCGATTGACTGTCGTATGTGGATAAGTTCTTCTTAACTGAATAACAAAAAATTGAGACATTTTTAGTCTCATTCATTGATCTGTTTGCTTTTATAATTACCAACACTTATTATTATTCTTTAAAAAATAAAATATATTTTCCTTATCTTTCTTATACACTTTATTTTAATTAAATATATATAATGATTATTTTCTTATACAAAGACGAGTTACGATTTTTTATGAATCAATTGATTACGAACATTTTAAAGTACTCAGTTATTGAAAAATTTCCGAGCTAAGAATATTTTTAATATTGCACTTATTATCATTCATATAAAAGAATCGCCGGAAAATCTTATTTATAAGATAAAATAAAGCTCGCTGTTTTTCGTAAATATTATAACGAATTTATTACAACTTAAAAATTGTTTATAGACGATGCAATAGCATCAGAAAGTTAGCATGATACATTTTTATTTTGTTGCTAAAAGGTACTAATAGGTTTCACACAGTTTACATGTTAATGCACATATTTGCTAAAAACATGTAATTTTTATATTTAAAATGATTTTTAATAATACTTGCAATATTATTAAAGTAAAATATTTCAACAATTTTGGAAAAAAGAAGTCATTTTCGCTTTTACTTCTTCAAGAAAATATTTTATTCCATAAAATATTACAGATATTTTCAACATAAAATATTGTTTTAAAAATCATTTACGAAAACTTAACTATCCTTTTAAATTTTCTGGATCGGCAAAACATGAACGTGTCAACTTGAGCCATTTACTTTCTTCGTACCCACAAACATATTTTCTAAAGAAAATATATCGAGGATATTACGCCGTAAATATCGGAAAAAAAAAAAAAAAAAAAAGTAATGCGTATTTCAATAAACTGAAAACTGTCAGTTGATTCTTTGGAAGACGCTGCCCGAAGGGACAAGAAAATGATGCAAGCAAGTTTTATTGAACAAGGAGATACATTTTTTCTTAACACAATTTTAAATAAATGTGAACAACAAAAGGTGCTCTCCAATATTAAAAAATGTTGATCAATATTTCCATTTATATACGGTTGAGTTTTTGAAAATATATTGAAAGAATTATCTACTAGAAATTTATTGTTTAAATACCAAAAGAAATATATTCAAAGTTATTATTTTAAAAAACATTTGATAAATAAAGTTGCCATCTCCAAAGTTTAAAATGAGTCGAACAAAATCAAAGCATGAGCCAATCCACAACATGTCATGTAAATCTCTAATAAATACTAAAAATATAATAAAAATAATCTACCTCTTAAAATTCGAATACAACTAACTTGATTTTTTTTCCCCTTGTAAAAATGTATCGTAAAATAACTTTACAAATTCTTGTACAAAACTAATATTTAACTATAATTTAAAATATAATTAAACATAAACTGATATGTTTATGTATAAATGTAACCGCCGCTTGTACTCAAAGAATGATCCTCGAATGAAACATTGTTTATAAGATGAGAGGTTGCTTTTAAACACCTAATTTATCTGAGTTTGAGTCCTATGAGAAGGAAGTATCGTTTAGCAAACCAAATATAATTATCACTCTTTAATATAAATAAATACTATACGAACAGGTAAATAAATAGTTTTTGGTAGAACAGTCTATACACATATTGCTTTTTTTTTCACGAAATATTACATTAAAAATCTTTAATGTGACTGTCCTTTGAACCTTTTATTTTGTGATTAGACAAACACTTCACTTGTGTTAAAATATTTAGACAACTCACTCACCAAACTCAGGCAGAAAGAGACATATTTCAAATATACAACTTTAAACTCATATTCAATTTTTCTGTTTCAGTTCAAGTTAGGAAAAAGTAATTTTATACTCGTATCACTACAGTTGTATGTTGCATAACATTGATTTCACAATTGACCCTTTTCTTGCGATCTAAACACTGTCATAGTACTTTTAAACGCTCTCTTCATGTCATTTTGTGCTCCTTACATTTAGGAGTTAAAAAATTCTCTTTATACTACCAACATTTTTGTTTATTCTTTTGTTTGTTCTTCTTTCGTGTCCACGTTATCACGTCGTTACCTAATCTGATCACTCACAATTCTCTTATCACTTACAGTCTAAAAGTTTCAGTTAAGTTGAAAATCGTTACAATCTTTCAGTATCGTCCTACATTTTGGGAATGCTTTTGATTCTTTTCGATGTTCTATCTCGATAGGCGAGTAAAACTTTTTTTTTCTTTAACCCTTTCGCTACCAGAACCTCAGGAGAAAAACTGCCACCACAGCCCAGACGTCTTATTATTTAAATATGATACCAATTGCCATTTATTTTTGTGGGATGTATCTATAACGTTCTAACTAAGACCAATATCATCCTGTATCTATTTTATTGTTTTATAACATAACCCGTATGTGTGCGACACGATTTGGTGCAAAAAATTTATCATAAACTGATAATGAACACCCGTCACATATTTGTGACGACGAGCTCAGGTAAGAAAATCGGATTGTCACATATATGTGACGCTGGTAGCGAAAGGGTTAAAGATGATCGCGGACATTGCTACGTTTTTGTCTGAAAGCAAACTGATCGTTTTGAAATATTTCTGTAATAGTGTGAATGTTTCTGTTTTTTTTTTTTTTTTTTTTTTTTTTTAAATTTTTTTTTATTGTTACGGTTCTATAATATTTTGTGCTGTTCGGAATGTGGGGTAAAATGCATGATTGAATCACATGGGCTTCTAAAACAGTTTAAAAAAAACTTTACAATAGTGTTTAGCCATGCAGCTGAAGTAGATCCAATTGCTGAATTCGAAAATATTAGAATTCTTTTCTCATGCTGTATAGTTTCTATCATTATTGTACTTTCTTAGAAGGATAGCTAACAATAATTCACCCCTGTGCCATTCGAATACGCATTCCCAGTTTAAATTCCTTGTTTGTAAGTTGTGGTTTAGTAGATGGTACAGACATACCGATGAGGTTCTACGACAACAGCACGAAGCGTTGACGTTTTTATGCGATTTTATCTTGAATATTTCAATAAATGTCTCTTATTCATTTATTAACACTTTAAATCACGTGCGTGTCATTTTTCATCTCAGCTACAAGTATTTCGAAGTTAAAATCAATGTAGTTACAATACTGATTACCATTTTGCAAATCAAATTAAATACACGCCAAAGAAGTCATTGCTATGTCACTTCAAGCATTACATTTTAATCTTTGTAAGTTTTTGTGAGGAATGTGTTAATTTCGCTAGATATAAAAATATCATAATAAATAATAGACCTGGACACCTGAAAGATGAGTAGTAAATATAAATAACTTTGAATAAAAATATGTGTATAAGAATTTAAATTGTAATTTAGCTTCTACTTTTACGCACATTACATGATTTCAGACATTAAAGGTGCCACAAGCTATAGGCATTGACATCATATTATAAATGCATAAATACTTTTTATTATTTTAACATGCATATCAAAATAGACTATCGTTGCACTTATATCTACACTGCCTTCTTGTTTACTTTTTCTAGCTTAAATTCTTTGAATTATTCTTTTAAGTTTAAATTTATTCATATGATTTCTAGCAGGCAAATAAATACAGTCGAACTTCGTTAACGTGAACACTGTTAACGTGAATTACTTTTAACATGAACTCTGTCCACAATCCCCGTCAAAATGAAGATTGGTTTAGATGTATGAAGATTAATTACTGATAGCATGAACTACTGATAACAGGATCAAATTTTTTATCCCCTTTTGAGATTCACGTTAACGAGGTTCGACTGTACATTGTACGAAATATGTACTAATGAAATAATGCTACGACTCGTTCAACTAATGCCCCACCAAATAACACATGCTAAAGAAAAAAACATATACGATGAATGGAAGCTTTTTCCAGAATTTCTGTGAAACGCAGCTAAGGAAAGACACTTCTTTGGCAATGATAGATTTGAAAGCAGGAATTATCCGGAATATGCTTTTAGAAACGCTAAGTAAAATAACATTTGAAAATAGGAGGCATACGAAATGCTTGTCCGAAAATATTTAATTTTTGAAATTTCCTTTTTGTTTTCATAACTTTTAGGTTATTTTTTTTACTTTTATAATTAAACAAATATATATTGATTTATTTGAACTATCGCATTTCGAATAATTTACCCAATACTATTTAATTTTAATATTAAAATACTGTTAAATGCGTAATGAAATTGTATTGAAATGTTACTTGAATTCTTCTCGGTGTAGAATTTTGCTCATTTTTTTACTTATGTCCGAATCTATGCTATAATATATATATATTGTAATCTTGGAAAAATCATATGGGAGAATTTGGTAATCCTGTATGTTTTCAGGTCTTCGGAATTCACTTTTGGTGTTTTTAGAGGATGTAGGTAAGAAGTTTAAACAAATAGCCAATATAGTTATTATTCAATACCTATTTTTGTCTGTTTGAAATAAAAAAAGGTCTTAATTCATGCATCGTATAAATATTTCTTTAAGCATCCAACAAATAATATAAATATAAGGGATTATCAAAGAAAACTTTCTGGGATTAGTTTTAATTATGCTAATGAATAGGAACTTTTTGATGTACGTCAATCAATTTAATTCACACATTTATTAAAATATTTAAAAAATCTTTTAATTAAATGTATTGATTTTTAATTACTCTCCACTCTACAGAAGACTGATCTTACAATAGAGGATGACTTCACTCTTTGTGACAGAGTGACGTGCAGTCACTCTTTCGCAAGAAGTTAGAAATGTCCCGTTTTTAAGAGTGATAATAGTATTTTATCACCTTAATCCACGTCAAAATAGGGGTCACTTCTTTAAGAAGTGAGATTCTCACATCAAAATTTTAGAGAGTATATGAGTCATTTATAAGTGAGTTTGAATTTTATTCTATTTTTTTTTTATGCTAAAATATATACGGAATATTTCAAGGTATGTTTTTAAATAAAAAAAGATAAATATACATAAAAGAAAAAGAAAAAAAAATGTAGTCAATTATACAGACACGACATTATTATTATTATTTTTAATGAACTTGAAATTTATAAACAACGTAAAATATTGCTAATAAGAAAATTAATTTTCTAAAAGTAGAAAAAAAAATTTTAGATAACAAATTACAATCCTAAATTCATTTTTTCATTAAAAATTCCCAAAAATATCTACTAATAGCAGCAATGACATTTTTTTTTTTTTTTACACCATCGATCGCATTTTAATTTTGTGGTAGAAAATGACATCGTGACAGAAAAAAAAAATGTAATAAGAGAATTTTATTTCAAAGTGGCCTTTATAAACCCGATTTTATAGTTAATAATTTCGTTAATTAAAATGATAGAAATTTCTAAGCAGCTGAAACGTCTTCCTTAGAATTTAGAATATTCCACAAACATTGATACCTCTCATGACGACACTGCCCTCCGCGAGAAGATGCGGTCACAAACAAAAAATTTGACGTCAGCGACAGTTTTTTTTTTTTTTTTTTTTTTTTTTAAATATAGAGAAATTTTACATTTTTTATTAAACAGGATATTTAAAAATACTTGATATTGAGACACAATGAAATGAAATATACACTCGATACAGCTGAAATTTTATTTATTTATTGGCCACATGTTTACATTGAGAATACACAATTCTGTATGGGTGTAAATTTTGAAGACTGCAAAGAATTTTGATACACTGGTTTCTACTTCAGCCGAATATAAAATTATTTTCGTCCTAACACGGAAATCCATTAAAGCCATCATAGATTAGTTTTGGCTATTCTGACTACTTTTCCCAATTACGGCTCATGATCTATTTTCCCATAGGTCGTACAATCATGAGTATCATTTAATTTTTATTTTCTGGAAAGGCAACTAACTGCCCTTAAACAATCTAACAAAAGATTTTTTCTTTTGCTTCATCTAATCGATTTTTTACTCTTTGCAGATATGTCTTCATCGTTTTATGAACTGTAATTTCAATTTTATAACACCCATCTCGTCGAATAACGATACTGGATCCCACGTTGTTTCAATATTTTCTATGTTATTTTATATCACACCTATATGAACAAGTGGTAACGTTAGATTTCTAATTTTCTTGTTATTTCTCGCCGGCGTATACCGCTACTTTACAGAATGAGAACATTGGACAAGGTACATTCTCTCAGTTTTTGATCACGTGTCTTCAACTTTCTTACATGTCACACGTTATGATTAGGGGAAGCCGGGGTAATAAGAGACAGGGGTTATAAGAGACGCAGTCAAAAAACCCACCAAAAAATATACTTAGACAGCATTAAAAATATGTAATATTAAGTATCATGTGTATTCTTTACTACAATACACTTATTGAAAAGTTTATAACATATTTTGAATTATTTTTATACGACGAAAAAAAATTTTCACTTTGAACTTACCTTGAAAGTTCGTGACTTTTTTTAAATTTTTGTTTATTTTTTCTTGTAAGTAAGATGTTTGGGATTTATTAATGTGTAACCTTTTGACCAAGACTATGACTTTTGATATACAATTTTTTAAAACCTTGGAAGCATTCTTTATTTACATATTCTAGGCATGTTTCTTATTACCCCATTTTTATTTTTTGTGGGGGTAATAAGAGACATGAGTCTCTTATTGCCCCCACAAAATAAGAGACATGAGTCTCTTATTACCCCCACTGTTAATTCCTGTGTCCCCCCCAATTATAGTTCCTGGTAATTCTGTCTGACTAGTTTACGAAGAGTTTACCTAACGTTAGGCCCAGTCTAAGTTTACCAAGAGAATTTTTTTTTTTTCACTTTAAATCAAAAATCAGTTTCTCTCATTAGGCTAGACCATATTTAGTCGATATGATTATGTAAATTTATGTTTAGAATGTGTATAAGTTAGTATTTAGTCATTAATACTTCATTACATAATAAATAAGTTCATTTATAATTACTAGAAAAATATTTTATAACATTTTTTTCGCTTGTATACACTTCAAAGATACGTCTTTTTTGCCTATTTTCGACTACGCTTTAGAAAATGGGTAAAATATTTTCTGCCCATTTTAGAAATTATATTGATGTTTTTGGTTAATCCCTAGGTTATGTTGATTATGTAGAACTATCATTAAGTACAATATTATATTCTTTACGACCTAATATTAAAAGAAATGAATTTCACAAACACATTTATGACAGTTAATTTTCGAGAAAACATATTTTTTGGATGGATGTAAATAATAAAATTTAAAACTATTGGCTGATTCAGAATTGTTTCCAGATGTCTTTTATTATCCCACGTGATTTTACATTGTTATATATGGACAGTTACAAGCCTGGTCTCTTATTACTCCGCGTGGGGTTATTAGAGACAAGGATTTAATGAAAATTTAAAAAAAGAATTTAACAAAAAAATTAAGTTCAAAAATCACCTAAAAAATCAAGAGGAGATCATTTAATGAAATTAATACCAGACATTTATTTCAAGTTATTTAGATTAATAGTATAGATTTTATTAATATTTTCGGTCTCTTATTACCCTTTTTGTCTCTTATTACCCCGGTTTCCCCTATTGTTCTTTATTCCTTCACAGCTGCCGTTGTAGTTGCGTGAATATCTCTGAGAATTCGTTGTATATCATCGCATTCCTCAGCCTGTTTTGAGCATCTCTGCTTCCAATTGTTTGATTTGTTTATACAGTGACAGATTTTTCGATTTCCACCCTTTCAGATACTGGATCATTGTACTTATTTGTGAACTTTCAGAGGATCCTTTTAACAATGCCACGTTTTGTCGTCTTGGAAGAAACAGAGATCGTATCCGACAGAAATTTCGGCATCGAACGCTTTTGAAGCTGGAGGAAGGATGAAACTCGTAAACAAGACAGGATGAGACTCGTAAAGTTATTTACACTATTAAAACTGTTGTCGCGAGAACCTAGAATGTTATATGCATCAGAAAAAACATGTTGGATTTCTCCTGAATGTCGAATATAGTAGGTTATACTATTTTAATCCAGTTATTTATTTGAATCTTAAAAGTAGTACGCTTCATGACTTTGTTTGGACATTTTGGAACAGGGTACATCTCCAAAGAAAGAAGACTCAGCTTCCAAAAGCAGTATTTTTCTCGGTTGGAGAGCAGATTGTCATCGAAACAGACGCTGATTTTTTTGGCAACCAAGTAATTCGAAGTCGCAGTGAAGACCGCCGTACTTTAGAATGTAGAAAATGAGGGTAAACTCCATAGAAATAGCATGGGACGAAAAAAGAAAAAAAAATTCACAATGTCAAGTGTGTTAAAGGCTCACACCGGGAGTAATAAAAGGACAAAATTGACTAGAAAAAGACATCGAGGAGCGTGAGGGGAGGGCTGGGGCATTGCACCTATCATCCAGGATTAATACGTCAGTTTCTTATTATGAGGAGATTTTTGAATTTGAGATGCAAACAACAGTAGTTGCCAGCGTAAAGTTACGATAATCTATTAACTAGGTCGCGTAACCAGGATGCTACTCTTTGAACAACCGATTGTTCTAGCAGGAATTTCATATCATCGGGTACTTGGTGCATAGTATATGCCCTAACAGCACAAAATGTTCCAGATACGTAACAATCATATAACATTGAAACATTATAAAGATTTCCGAAACGTTTAAAAACGTTCAGATTGCTTTCCGATTAGTTTCAAAAACGTAGAAATGTCCGCGATCGTAATAAAGTATCAGATACGTAACAGAAACGTTACAATCACTTAACAGATAGAAAATCAAAAAGGGCGAATGTTTCAGAAATGTATTAGAGAGCATACTAAAACGTGTTACGTTTTTGAAAGATTGTAAGCTTTTTGCAACATAAATGAAACATTCTGTGCTGTATAGGTGGCTTAACGAAAGCCTTGAATGCGCTCACAGGGTATGATTAGGGCATGCGGTCACAGAAAACGAGTGAAACCGGTGAGTATCTGCCTGATCCATACCCACCCAGCTTTCTGTCTCTCCGAGATCGGTATCCTTTTCCAGGATTAGAGGTTATTTTCACAGCTATTGTAGAAGATGCATCTTTGCGTTTCATTTCCTCTGCTATTCAAGAATTCGAACGGACTAATGATTTCACCAATTGTATATTTTACGACAATTTATTTTGAGCAATGCGAGATACAAAATTCATTTCGCAAAGCATGATTATATTACTTTGTATGTTCGGAAAAAGATTTCTCTCTCAAAAATTCAGTTTGGCCTATCTGTAATCAAGTATTTCATTTAGAACCAAAATAACATCCATTAATACAGCAGTTTTCTATACTACATTAGATTGCCTACAGAAGTCGGCTTTGTGCTTTAAATACATAGAATACCTCTTACCATGACTACAGCGTCTAGAATAAACAGTGTGGAAAGCGGCGAATAAAATTGTACTAAAAAAATTAAGCCTGTCACCAGATGTCATTGTAATCGAAGCTAGGGTCACGACAACAAAACCGAGACTCCCTATTGGTTAATTATATGCTTAGATCACGGGATTAAACTGACGAAACTGGGAAAAGCCAATCAGGTCTTCGATTTGAGCAATAGCCTCGATCACAGCGACATCTGGGTAAGCTTAATTTTTGTAGCATTTTAACATCACGGTTATAGGCGATTGCCACACTGTTTATTCTAGACGCTGTACCATTACGTTACTTTCTAAAAATCTGTCGTATTGGAAAACTTCTAATAACCTGCGCAAGGTTATCGCAACTACGTATCTAAAGCCAACTGTGGTTGTTTCAAAATGTCCTAAAATAATCCTTACGCATGCATCCACAAATGAATTTTCAAATTGTTAATTATGACTCATTAATAGTAAAAACTGAATTTTTCACGTCTCTGGGAAAAAAAAAAAAAAAAGTTCATCTAAGTTAATCAATACACTGTCACAGAATGTCCACAAAGAATGACCCTGCCTACAAAAATAAATAAATAAATAAATAAATAAAAATAAATAAATAAAATAATGTGGTGATTATTTTCAAATGATTAATCGATTATTTAGAGTAGAAAAGTTTCGTAATAAAATAAACGCAGTGAGAGAAATGAGGTAAGGGAAAACAAAACGACGCAGAAGAAAACAATGCCCCAAGGTCTGCATTAACGCTATTTTCTTGTCATGGAACTTCTAAGATAAGTTAAGAGAATCAATATTTCCCTTTTTTGAGAATCTTATTCTCCCGCTAATTCTTCGGCATTACTATAAAACTCATAAAAGATGCCTTTACCAGCATTTATTTTATCTTGTATAATTTAGCTTGTCAGACGCATGCTTAAGTTCGCTATTTGCAAATAAGTGGGTGTTTGAAGTTACTCCAGGAAAGTTTTATGCATAGTTCATTTCTATGACGTCATGCTAGAGAGTAGCTGATTGTTTCCAACAACTTTTGTTTACCGAATGATTTAAAATGTATTGTTATTTTACGCAGTGTAATGGAGTCTTATACAGATATTCAATAAAAAAGAAAGTTTAAGCAATATCTCTGAGAATAGCTTGAACTTTTTATTTTTGAATTGCTGCAGTATGAAATGGATACATGTATCCATTTCATACTTAAATATTTGCTAAGCTGAGAAAAATTGTTTAATTTTCAAATAATTAATGTTCGTTTTTTAAAACTTTGAGAAGTAATATTTGAAGATTTGGAAATCATTAATGTTGATAGATGTTGCAGGATTTAAAAAAATTGTAGAATATTTGCTTATAAATAAATCAACTTTATATCCATAATTTGTTTTAATGTACAAAATCCTTACTTCATTTTAATATATATATATATATATATATATATAATATATATATACAGGGTGTTTCAGTACTTCTAAGAGGGGTAGGGTACATCCTGACAACTCGAAATCATATAGCAATGTGGGGTCGGAAATGATTTCCTGAAGCGGTGTTGTACACAGAAGCACCATAAAGAAAAGAGACCGTAAGTAAGAAATCGTTTTAATAATACATGAAAAGAAGCAAAAGGTACATGGATTAAAGTAAGTGTTCGAAGTTTCTTCCACGGGCTACAATGCACACCTCACATCTCCGACGCATGGACATCCGAACATTCTGGAATACTCCAGGCATATCTCGAATTTCTTGCGCAGTAGAAATTCGCGCTGTGATCGGAATTAACGTTCATTGGATTTAAAATTTAATAAATTGCATACTTTGTATATAAAAATTTGCATGCGAAATTTCGAGATGATCGAATTACTTTTAGGTTTTTTATTAATCTTCTTCTCAAAAGTGTGTATATATTAAATACTATTAGATTTTGTTTTCTGTTTCTTGTTTACAATTATGTTTTAATTATAGGTTACATTGTTTCATTTGTGTATTAAAGTAAGAAAGATATATATTACTTTCTTGTAACTATATAGTTATAGGAAAAATATTTTTAGTTTTGGATTTTAAATGAAAAATGCCATAGGAATATATTTTTGGATAGAAAAATATATTCAAAATAAGTTCCGGTACCGGAAGAATACGTTTAAAATTCAGAGAAGTTGAATTTTATCCACCGAGCTGACAAAACTCGATATATTTATTTTTATAGAAAGAAGAAAAAATGAAATGGATTCCAGATACGTTTTGAACATTCATATTGTACAATAGATTTTTGTATAAAATACACATTAAATGCTATAAAAGTTTCTTACTTATAAGTAGATTTAAAATTTTATTCTGAAATATAAATTCTGCCTGCTAATCTCTTGCTTTGACTACTTCTTATTAATTAAAAAAGTTAAAGTTGCCTTTTATTTTTTAAATTCTTAGAATGAAAATCCACACAGCAATCTGAAATAATTTAAAAAAATGTTACTGAAAAGTGGTTCTTTGGAAACCATTTTCTAACTTTTAAAAATGTTTATACGCATAACACTAATTTCTTAGATTCTATAGTACAAGATCCAATACCCAAACTATTATGAAGGATTTTTTAAAAGTTTGACTTTTGCATAAGCTAATGCTTTATAAAATTATATGTACAATTTATTAGAATATTTGGATAGAATCTCTCGAAATTTAATACACGGAATACTTATTATCATAAGATATACGGACAGTCAGTAAACTTTGTCCGACAAGGAAGTGCTAAGCCTTGTTTATGCACTTCATCTTAACCTCTATAGTACAGAAGTCTATAAAATTCGTAAAATTAAATTATTATTACGTGAAAGTATGATGTGGGAAGCTCGTTGTTCATTCTTTATTACAGTTGCTGCTGCATCGTCATTTTAACGGTTTACATACGAACTGTATTTCAGTAACCCTAGGAGAGAATCTCTGCCTATTTTGATGCGTAAAATGATTTGAATTCAAAACTACGTTCATTCATTTTTGATTGTGTGGTAAAATAAATTATTTTACTACATTGAGGTTGAATTACAAACTCTGCCTATGGCTCGCAAATAAGTGTCATTCCATTTGAAATTCAATTGAGACTTCAACTGTTGTTTAAACAATCCTTGTCTTCGTTGAACGTTTAGCGCAGTTTCACGAAAATCCCCGTTCAGAACAGACTGCATTTCATTTATAAAAACAGTAACAAGCTCTTTTCTACTATGGTGTTGCTCACTAAGCCGATTTAAATGAGAGCAAACATCTCAAAATAAATTTCATTAAACGCCCCGCAAAGCTCTTATTTTTCAACAAAAAATTCCTATTTGATATTGGAAATGAGTTATTTTTTTTCTTTCTGTTTGGAAAGAAATTATTTATTAAAGAAGTTATTTTTCAGTAAGTGTCTGGAATTTTACAATGCATATCAATATTGTTCTTATAATTAATGTAGTCTAGACAGGAGATTATTATTATTTTTTTTCTTTTTTTGTAACCATATAGCAAGAAAATAAAAAATACCAAACTTAAACACTATAGAAGTATGAGAATTTTCTTTTTTTACTATCTCTCTCTCTCTCTTTTAAAAGTTATCGGTTGCTCTCTCATTAAAATAATATTATTTATAGAAAAATCATCCTAGTTGTTATGGTAACCATTTATTAGTCAGAATGAAAATTATTTTATTTTCAAAAATGCCATTTTAGTAATTAATTCAGTTATTAAGAAGATTTTTTTTCTTTTTTTTTTTTTGAAGAAAAATGTAAGTAAATTTTCGAAAAATTAGTCGAGCATTTTAATAAAGTTTAAACATTGTTGTTCAGGAATCATTTTTTTTTCCCAAGATACTTTTTTTACATCGTTTATTGCTAAAATTTGAGTTTTATTTATTGTAAATATCTTAATTTTTTTTTTAAGAATACGCTGGAATAATGATAACTTGCATTTGAAAATGTTTTAACTGTTTAAAATATTGATTTTGGTCGTATAAGCAGGAGCTACACTATTGAAAATAATAGCTTAACATTTCATCAAAATGGTATCAGTTAAGCAAATTGAACTGCAATCAACATTTTCGGTATTAACGGGGAAATTCTGTGAAGTGTTTTAATCACCGAGTTTATTGGGGAGGAAAAAAAAAAAATGCTTCCATAAGAATTAATCACGAATAGTATTTCCTTAACAGCGCACTTATACACAGTACATCTTCAGGATGTCTTTTTATCCTGAAGACACCTTGAAGATATCCTGGGAAAAAGATATGCTGTTGGAATTGCTAGAGATATGAACTGCTGAGTCGTAACTGAAGAGTTATAAAAATTTTTATAATTTGGGCTTAAAATGTAACCATTTTTTTTTCTCGGTTTTTTAGTTAATGTTCCTTTTCTATTTACAAAGAAAGTTATTTTTAAGTTTCTGGAATTTTACAATGCATATCAATATTGTTTTTATAATTGAAGTAGGTCAGACAACATATTGTTATTTTTAACCCAATAACAAGGAAATAAAAGTTACCAAACTTGGACACTATACAAGTGTCAGAATTAAAGCTTTTTTAATTATCAGAAATGCCATTTTAGTAATTAATTCAATTATTAAGAAAGTGTAAGGAGTGCAAACTACTTTCTCTAACTTTTTTTTTTTTTTTTTTTTTCCCGAGAGAGAATTTACGATGTTTCTTTGTGACTTTCATTATTTCAGTGGCGCTTATTGATAAAATAGTAAAAGATAGCTCACGAAATTTCTAACTTTATTACTAGTTTCAGGTAAACTAAAACTGTTCTTATATGTAAAACTTTTATTATTATTATTATTATTATTTAGTGTGTTGATTGCTTATGTGGACTCTGCTCATTTACTTATCATGTAATTAACAAAACATTTTAACCCTTTATCTACTGACGGTACTTTAAAGTACCATTACTTTAAAATCGTATAAAATCGAATTTATAGAAGAAATGTCAAAGATATTTATAAGAAGGGAACAGATGTACCTCCCTTTAATCTCACTATAAAGCATTAGATTATACATATAGCCATTTTTGTTCCATAAGGGATTTTATGGAGTGCACTTGCTGTTTTTGCTTGATATTTTTCATGATGTTCATGTGTGTTAAAATTAATTCCTATATTATTTAAAAAATATCCCACTAATCTTCGAAAAAATATGAGGAACATAAAGAGTAAATATTTCTCTACCCTTTTTTCATGTCGAAATAATGTTTTCGACCTCTATGCACCAGTGGTACACTAAAGTACGACCTCACAAAATTCTCATTAATTATTATGATGAGGTGATATGCAAAATTTTTAACTTATATATATTTAAATAATGCATTTTAGAAACTAAAAATATATGTTTCAAACACAGTTTTTGTCTATATCATAATGCAGTAGATAAAGGGTTAACACGACATAGGACACAGGATATTCATAATAAAAGCAGCGAGTTCGTTATGCGGTTCGTTCGTCCCAGTCTAAAAACTGAAATACCCAACGGTTATGTTAACTTTCCTCCGTTTTGACACAGTTATGTTGTTCTAATTGACTGTGTCCCTCTGTGGATGCCAGTTTCGTTCTCATGCAACTCCATAATATTTTCTGTGCAGTAATTACCTTTATTTAAATTTCATATGAAATATTAATGGAATCTATCATGCTATGAAAATTTTAAATTTCGAATAATTTATGAAGTGGAATACTATTGAATGTTCCTGTTACTGTCATAAGGGATGCGTCAAAGTAGTTCGTCTGCTTTACAAGAATCACCCCATAGTACAATTTTTAGCAAAATTTTACTGTTTTTTCTCATGCTAAAAAACTCTTAAACTCCACATAACGTCCACGACGGTGCTTCAAAAGTAGCTTGTAGGAAATTAACAGAGTTGTGGCCAGTATTGTAAGTATTTAAAAACGGGTCTGGCTTCCTCACGATATATATTAAGATAATATCTACAAGTACTAATATTTAAAGTAATAAAATGTCGGAACTATTGTTAGACACCGCAACAAATTTGTGATTTTTGAAGTGAAAACTTCTTTAGGCGCGTTGAGCACTTTTGGGTGAACAAAAATCGTGGAACTCGCGTCATCGTGAGCGAACGCTTTGAAATTCTGCAGGCGTTCGTTACCATGACAACTCATTCACCCCGTCTGGTCGGGAAGAAATATATTTTTTACCAATTGACGCCACGTGGTTTTTCTACTAGGAATAAAAATTGCAAATTTCAAAATGCTTCAATTTTCTTCTAAATTCTTTGAAACTTTCTGTGCGCCATTAACAGCACAGGGGATAGTTGCAGTTCAAATTTCATTGATTTTGGAAAAAAAATTACATTTTAATTGGAAATTAAATTTTATTCTAATACGCGTATTTCAAATTATAATTACGATTAAATTATTTTTAATACATCATTCGAAAGATATTTTAAAGATCTTTTATATTATCGAAAGTGGAATTCGAGATTTCACCTGATTTACACGTTTTGAGGTGTCCTGAATCGGTTTTCTTTTGTATCTCAGCTACTAATTAATCACCCGAATCATATATAATACAGATCATAAACACTTCTTTAAAAACCAAAAATAATTCGAAAATAATAATCTAATAGCTCGACGATACAATTCACAAGTTACTTAGTTTTCACTTCTATCGGCAGTCCCCAAAGACTGCTTTGATTTTTTTTTTTTTTAATATCTCAAATTTACGAATGTGGAAAAAAAAAATTGAAGCTGAGTTAAATAAATTTTCCAATTATTAAAGCACCCATGCACGTAGCAAGATCGAGAACAAAAGACCGTAAAATAAAACATAAAAATTATGAGTTACATGGGGTAATAAAAAAAAGTTTTTTAACGCTTTAATGTTGCTGCATATACATTTTAAGCAATTCCGAACATTTAGAATGATGACATAAAATTCCGAATAGGTGTAACTGAACCTATTTCGTGTAATAGAAAAATCGGTCCTGTTTAACTAGTAAAAAATTATTTTTGAGAAAATTTTACTGAATTCAATGAGTGAGGACTTATAGCGAATATACATATTACATTAAAAATCCACTAACGTTATAGTGATCCGAAGGGGGAAATAAAAATCTTGTGCTATCACAAATAATAATATTATAGTTTTAAAAAATTAAAGAACACGCTTTTATAGAAATGTGAACTAAAAAGCACAAAATATCTATCTTAGTATTAAAATGCAGGGGAAGAGAAAATCGTGTGAGTGACACACCGTACTATTTACATACATTTAAACCTTTAATTAAAATAATTTAGAATTAAACAAAAACCATTTTTAAAAAAATCTCCCCTGACTGGGATCGAACGCTGGACCTTTAGGTCCGTAGCGCGGCGCCTTACCTCAACGCCACATCGTTCACGTAGGGAAAGTATTTTTTTACAATATAAATTTTTTGTTTGCTTCCAGAGCAGTTACAAGCATACATACATACATACATACAGGTGAAGCTAATAAAAGCGTGTTAAAAATAGATTTTTCTTTTAAAATATTTTTCAAGAGTATTATGCTTGTTTGCAATTACTTTGCGCATTTGAAACTTAAACTTTGAAAAAAAAATAATAATCTTCTTGTAATATTTATATTTATTTTTTGTACTCTGACCATGCATTTTGAAAATGATATTCTTAATCTCCCGATTACATTCTGAAAATCTGCAAAACTGCTGAACAATTTTCCTGATAAGTGCAAAGTGATGTTGTGCCTCTAAATCCTTAATGAAACAAGATTGCAAAATGGTAAGCTTCATTAATTGGGTCGGCAGTAACCTAGTTTGTTTTTTAAGGCAAGGCTTTTCTAGCAATGTTGCAGTGTTGCCAGACTTGGGGACTTTTTTATTCAACTAACACCAATAATTTTGAGAAGTAAAATTTGACATACATAATAGACGATTAATCGTCGATGTGATTAGGCACCTGTTGCAATAAAAAATTAATGGTGGATGTTGAATAAAAAAGTGCCCAAATCTGGCAACACTGCAATGTTGTGTAAGTACTTGACATAATTAAACGATTTGAAGCATCGTATCTAAACCTTTAGAAAAGATGTAATTGCTTTCAAATATAACCTCTGGGGAAAAAGAAAAAAAACTTTTTAATGATAATAATTACCCCCTAAAGGATTCTCTTTCTGTGTAACGTAGTAGAAAACCATGTGAACAATATGAAATTGGAAAGAGTTACTTTTCAAAAGGGTTTGCGATAGTCGTGTCTTATCGCCAAATATATATATATATGACATGAAAACTAACTGTCCATATCTATAAAAGAATAAACCCACTGTTGAAAATTCTATGGGGAATAGAATCATAAATTTTAATGTGCTGGTTGATTTTAGGACTCTGATTCCTTCTAAGGCGGGATAGTGTGAAATCCCCGTGAGGAGGTAAAATCACGTTTGCAAGCGTAATTCGCTCGCCCCATATCATTTCATGTTAAAAAACTTGAAGAGGAAAAAAATTAGGCTTGAATAATAATAATAAAACATTTTCTACGATTTTGTAATTTTTCATTTTAAAGAGGAGGGGGGGGGGGGGGGGGGTTGGACAGAAAAGACTATTTTTGATGGGAATCCGGATTTTCATGTAGAACTCGACCAATAATGGTACATAGATGTTGGAAACGGACGTGCGTCTTCTTGCAAATATTACAAAAAAAAAAAACAGTTTATTTATTTATTTATTTTTTACCGCAACACATCCGTGGCGTTTCTACGGGAGATAGATACGAATCTTGGTACGCAGTTTTAGGATCCTGACTCCTGCTAAAATGGGATTTTGCCAAATTCCTCCCCGTCCCCCCGTGGGGTTCAGGAGGCAAAAACCCGTTTGTAAGCATAACTTGACTCAAAATTACTTCACAGTGAAGAAATTGCAGATGGGGAGACTACATTTGTGGGGAAAAAAAAAAAAAAAAAAAAAAAAAAAAAACTATTGTTTTCGTTAGTTTAAGCAGTTCATAGAGTTGCTTTTAATGTAATTATAGAATCTGTTTAATAATTGTTATTGTTATTAAATCACCTAAAATGTTTCTTTTAATGCTAAGACGATTCAAAACTCATTCATAAACGCCTTTTTAAAAATTTTTAAAAATATTATTGCATAAAAGAATAAAAACGCTCTGTTGCAATTATAAATGTTCTCATTTATTTACATTCAAATAAGAGAACAAATTGTAAATTTAATATCACAAATGGGGGGGGGATTAAAATTTATTAAAGTATTGTAATTATATATAGTTTTATTAGTTGGCATTAAAGTAGAAAGAATTAGAATAGGAAAGAATTAGAAGAACATAGAAAAAATTTCGATTCATTTCAAATTTCCAGTAATAATGTTTTAATAATTTTTTTACGTATTTCAAATCATTCGTTATCCATACTTCCACGACTGGGATTTTGAAATGTCACGTACTATAACTGAGACATTTAATTTATTAAATCTTCAGAAAGGAGAAATCATTCTCCCACAAACGCGACACATCTCAAATTTTCCTTCTTTTAATGCATATCGAATAAAATTTATTGCCTCGTTCGGCTCACATCAAAGTTATGTAACGGATACCATTCCAGTAATAATGTATCGCATTTTTCAGCGAGATTTTTCCGCTTCGATTCAAAGCAATTGAATTGCAAATTCCAAATTTAGAAAACGTACATTTAGCAATTTCGATTAAAAAAATGAAATGAAATGATCGAATAATAATCTGTATTTTGTAAATCACAATTCTTCAAAAATAGTTTTCAAATTTTTAGCTTTTTACATTTATATATACAGGATAAATCATAATTCTGTTCCATTTTTACTTTCTTCTATATGTAATATAGAGAAAGTATTGGATTCGCGAAAATTTTCGATCTCCGTTTTTTGACGGATCTACACGCTTTGGGATGTCCTGAACACGAATTGATAGTTTTTAAGAAATGTCTGTCTGTCTGTCTGTCTGTGGTTTCGTGTTTTCACCGTATCTCACGAACCAATGAATGAAATTAAACCAAACTTGGTATATAGTTGGACCCTGGCAGGGCATTGTGCTGATTAGATTTGGGGATCAATCGCCCAGCAGGTGGCGCTGTGATTGTTAAATTAATATGAGTTATTGATAATAGTAATAGTTAACTAGGAAAAAATTTCTGTGCATGTGGGGGAGTAAATTTTCAAGATGGGTATCTTTCGAAAGATCTCTTCAATACCTTTAAAACGAATGGTTGAACTATAAATCTTTGATAATTGAAAACAAAGTTATCGATTTTTTTTTTTTTACTTTTAACCAAAAAAAAAAAAAAAAAAAAATTCTTTTTTTTTTTTTTTTTCTTTTTTTTTAATATTGTTACTGATTGAATATGCCACAACATACTAGTTAATTTATAATTTTGAAGAAACTCGTTTATATTTCTAGACACTTCAAGCTTTCCATCTTCTAATAGGTAGATCACCTTCATATGCCCGTCGTTTATAAAGCAATCGTTCCTTTCATAAACTGATTACGCATGTAACCCTCTCAGCGTAGATTAGTATCCGAAATAGCTTTCGAAACGAATTTGTCTTCAATTTCGTATCTAAATCTAAACACTTTCTTATTTGAATCTTTAATCGTTACTTTAATGGCAAACATGAAGCTCGAATAGAAAGAAATAATAAACTTCTGAACAATTTTTGTTTGGGAAAAAAAAAATGAATAAATAAATAAATAAATAAAATATAACAGTTGTTGTGAAACTTTCAGATTAAAAAAAACTCAAAAAGATGTAGGTTTAAATTATTGAAAAAGAGGCTCGAAAGTTGATCTTGAAGCAATATTAGAGCAGTGTATGTGCTCCGTAATTTTTCTATCACAAATCGCACATTTTTATTTTCATTCTAGTTAGTTGATAAAAATTATGAGAAAAAAAAATTGCTGTTAAAAAACTAGGTTTGAAAAATGCTGATAAAACCAACACCCCTGACATTATTAATCCGATTAAATGTTTAAACGAAATAATCAAAAAGTGTCTTTTTGTTGCCTTAGATTCTTAAAAAATACCAATCGATTCATGTTTATTTGCGTAATTGAAGTATAAACAATAATACATTTTCAAATATATACTCTCCTATTAAGAGCAAATTGCATTTTAAAAATATCACATAAATAATTGGCTTAATATACAAGAGTTTCCATCTCGAGCAAAATGTCTTTTTATAACGTATTTGATAATGAAAAATATTAATAACTTGACGTATATTTTCTTTATCTTTGGTAACATTCAAAGCTAAAACTAACCTGAAGTCAATAAAATGTCTTTTGAAGATAATGTAAGATTTTTTTTTTTTTTTCACAAAGCACGATAAATTATTTAAGCACTAAAATATTTATTAAAATTATATTTTATAGCATGTTATAAAAAAATAAATTATTGAAACATTGTTTAGAAAACTTATTTGTAAACTCTATATCTATAATGCCTTCATTGAAAAGTACACTTTCTAGAAATGAGGAAATAATAGGATATGTAATAAATAACAGTCTGCCCTCGTTCTACTCTTTTGAATCACATTTATATGGACTTCCCCGGAGTCGTTTATTTCACCAAAAAATAAACAACCAGGTCATAAAACGCATATTACACGGTTATGGATCCATTTCACGGGGGAATATTTTTATGCGAAATGAGTATAACTTTTATCTCTTCAAACATTTATTTTAAAGATATTCTTCATGTATTATGCTTAAAAGGAAATCTTAAAAATAGGATATATATTAGAGTAAAAAGTGGAAATAAGTTAGTAAAACATAATATTAGAAAATGCGAAAAGAAGTATATAGTAATTTAATTTTAAAATTTAATACAAATCTTGATTAGAAAACTTTCTTACCTAAATGAAATCTGTTTATAAAGTTGTACTAATTATATATAACTAGTTAAAAAAGGCTAGTTATAAGAGCAAAAGCATAATCTGTAACTGGGATGTTTTTAACCACTCTGGGAGCAAACAAAAAATCTATATTGTAAAAAAATACTTTCCCTACGTGAACGCTGTGGCTGTGAGGTAAAGCTGCGCGCTACGAACCTAATGGTCTAGCGTTCGATCCCAGTCAGGGGAGATTTTTTAAAAATGGTTTTTGTTTAATTCTAAATTATTTTAATGAAAGATTTAAATGTATGTAAATATTATGGTGTGTCACTCACACGATTTTCTCTTACCCTGCATTTTAATACTAAGATAGATATTTTGTGCTATTTAGTTTACATTTCTATAAAAGTGTGTTCTTTAATTTTTTAAAACTATAATATTATTTATTTTATTTTTTCTAAATGTGTCAGGAGTGGTCTCGTTTATAAAATTGAATTTTTACTGACTTTACATATAGGTGTTCTTCTTAATCCAGAATTGAAGCTTTTAGCGGTTGCTCTGTGTGTACATCCGCCAGTCTGTTATTACCCTAACTCCAAAACAAATAATTGCAGGAAGTGAAAAATCTGTCTTGTAAATTTGTACCACATGAGAATGCCACGAGGAACTTTTCGTTGAGATCAGAGCAATGGTTCGATTACAGGGACATTCAAAAGGATCCAGTGCGTCACGAAAAGCTGCGCTAAAGAAAATTAAATCGACAGATATTTTTTATGTATGCAACAACCTGTTTTCATACAGAGTATGGCATGAAAAGTATATATTCTTCGTTAATAGAGTCATACAGAATAATTCTCATAGATTAATGGAATGCGTGGAAACGGCACGAAGGACATTTTAAATTGTATCACGGAGTTTTGTGTGTGAGTTTGTTAAATTTTAGTTTACAATTTGAAATGTATATATATATATACAGTAAAATATCCAAATTATGGAAGGGGCGGCAAAAACCATCCCACAAAAATGTTCATAAAAATAATTTAAAAAAAAAAAAGTTTCATCTGTTACTTAAAGCGTTTTATAAATACAGTATATAAAATGTCTATAGTAGGGTAAGGTGAGAGTATGTGACTGTCACTGTATGTGACACCCCCCACATTATTTTCCTTTAATTAAAAATTATAAATAAATAAAAATAAGTAAATAAATAAATGATTTTTATCTTGAATGGCTGTCATCAAACTTATGTTTTTGGCGGTGTCTGTAATGTTTCTTTAAAAAGAAAAATATACTATTTGTTTTGGAATTTTTCAAAAATATATCAAAATGATAATTTCTACATCACTTTCTGATGAGAAGAGAGGGGAATGGCAAAAATTGGAATTACGCCAAAATTCTGTTTCCATATCCTTTTAGAAATTTGTAGGGGAAAAAAAGTATCAAATGGAGTATGCAGTTTTAAAATTTTAAAATCACAAAGAATTTTAAAGTGAAAAAAAAAATATATATATATATTAAGGGGACTCGTCACCTTTGATGGTACCGCTGAAGTAGGTTTCCTATAAAAGCTTCTATTTCCATTTAATATTTGTAAATTGAAATAGATTAGGGTTGTTCAATAAAATGTATATTCAGACAACAGTTCTTACGGTTTTTGATATATTTTATGGAGATCTGAAATTTTAAAAATGTGTTTTCTCAGTTTGTATTTGTTTGTGAATTCACGATCTGCAAACGGCTGAAACTTGTAGAAGTACGTACTTAGGCGAGACGAATTAATCCTGGACGTTATATATAACGCCCCAGCCCGCCCGTTCCCGCTCTTCGATGTCTTTTTCTAGTTAATTTTAACCTTTTGTTACTTCCGGTGTCAGCTGTTTTTTTTTTTTTTTTTTTTTTTTTTTTCACACTTGACATTGTAAGTTTTTTTTAATTTTCGTCCCATGGGAATCGAAATCTATAGGTTTTTAGCTCCCCCCCCCCCTCTTTTTCTACATTCTAAAGCGCGGTGGTTACCTAAACCACCAAACGTTAGTTTTCTAACCTAAGGTTAGAATTACGTACTTTTGGAACGTACTTACATAAAGGACGAGTTTGAAATTTATTAATTAGATTTACGGAAAAAAGAAATTAAAAAGCGCATGTCTTTGTAAATTTTTGGAAAAAAGACATGATTTTTGTGATATTTTTATTTTGGATATTTTTATCGTTTAAAGATATTTCAAAACCCATCCTTAATTATTTTAGGTAGGTTTTATGAAACATCCCAAAAGTCTTTTCATAAATATTTGTAGAAGTTTTAGCATTTTTAGGATCATGAATCCATGAAAAATTGCAAACTGAGAAAATGCAATGGAAAGATTTCATATCTGTAAAGAAATCTATCAAACACGAAAACAATTGTTACTTGAACATATATTTTACGGAAGAAACATCGATCAACTTATAAATATTAAAGGGAAATATAAGCTTTTTTATGAAGCAGACTACAGCGGTATCGTCAAAAGTGCCAAGTCCCTTTAAATCAAAGAAGTTTTCAGAAAACTGTTTGAAAGCTTTAGTAAATCCGGCATATTGCCTTTAGGCGTTCGGAAAAAAAAAAAATGTCGTTCGCATGATTATGAATTGCAATTTTAAACATCTATTCAACCCACATGCACTAAGCGACAAAAAAAAAAAAAACACTTGGATATTTTTCTTTTCGCCTTCTAAAACCGCCAATTTTATCGTTTAAAAGGCAAATTTACGAACAGATTTTATTATGTTGTCCTCTACATACACTTTGAGTCCAGTGTTAAAAACAAAATGCAATTGCCTGGGAAATTGCAATTTTAGAAATTATTTCAAAAATGGTAACAATAAGGCAGTTAACGACGCCACAAAAAGTATCAATTTTTGAATAAAAATAAAAAAATATTTTAATACATGAGATGGCAAATTAATTAAATGTTAACGAAATATTGGTAAAAAGATTTTTAGCAAGATATAAAAATTTTTGGCCGTTTAAACTGGAAATTTGATTTTAGGCGGCCATGTTGCTCATCCAAGCGAGATGACCGTAAGTTAAAAAGCCATTGCTTATAAAATCGGTTTGTATTACATTTAGAACATAAGAGATTCAGAAAAGGTGTTTAGAAGCATAATTTCTTTAACTACAGTACAGCAGCTGATAAACAAAGCAGGTCTAAATGACAGCAAATTTGAAAAAATTCCATTCTTAGTGAAGAGAATTAGGAAAGCAAGACCTCAGTCAGCTAAAAAAATTAAAAAATGATTTGTTAATTATTGAGCTGAACTGGTTCTCTTTGATGAGTCAAGTTTAACTTATTTCGAGCTAAAGAAAACAAGCAGATCTGACCGACTTAATGAAAATCGCACTTTTAAAACAGTGACACATTCTCCGTACATTACGGTACGGAGGTGCAAAACTTTTTAAACAGTCGGGCAATTTTTTATGCACAAGGGATCAATTAACTCAAAATAAAACACAATCTTCATAAAAGTGGTGCCTGTCCGACTATTTTGGAGGTATCTCGGACATTTCCGCAAACAGAATTTCAAGATGATAAAGCACCTTACTACACTGCATCTGTGGTAAGTTTAATCACTTTAAATTGTCAAAATTTCACATCCATTCCAATGAGAACCTATAATTCTGTAAATAATCATATCTTTTTTCACTTTAAGTTAAATCTCATAAAGGATATAGCAGATTTTCTTCTTTACCAGACATGGAAATAGTCGTAATCGCGATCCGCTCGAAAATGTTTCGTCTATAAAAAAGTGGGAGAGAGGGGAGTGGATTCGAAATCGGCAGCCTATAACTCTGCCAGAACTAGAAAAAATTATTTGTGATATTTGGCACATTGAAATTTCTGAGATTTATATTAAAACACTGTATAAAACTATGCCATTGCGTATTAAAACAGTACTTCCATATAAAGATGGAATTAACCCAATGCAGAATACCTATTTTTAATAAAAAATAGATTAGATCTAACAAATAAATAGTTTTATTTCTTATATTAAAATATAACTTGTTTATTTCATGCGTAATAAATTATAATAGAATACAAAGTGTATGGTTATTGCATTATGTTCAAAAAGAAAGTTTTAGGCAGATTTTTAAAAAGTACTTCGTAGAGTGAATAAAGCGAATTATTAAATCGCATAGGTATCATTTCACCCCTATTGGTATTATGCAAACAAGGCAGTTTTATTTGTTTCAAACATTAATTTTAAAGTTATTACAAATAAAAAAGGTACAAGTCATTTTTTCTGCAGTGCGGCTTTTTTTTCGTCGGTTAGTGTGTATATGTTACCGTTAAAGTATATAATTCAGTTATTTCATAGAATAACTAGGTATTTCATGAAATAACTAGACAAGTCAGTTAAAGTATATAATAGATAAAAAATTTCATAATTTACCTAGTTATTCTATGAGATAACTAGTTATTCTATGAAATAACTAATGACAGACCATTAAAGTATAAAATAAACAATTTCAAAATTATTTTATAAATTAATTGATCATAAATTCATGTACGCAAAGCGTACAGACGTTCGCAATACTGGCTGTTGCAGTACAAAATTGCGCATATGTTTCAGATTAATGCATTTTGATATAGGGGCATCCAGTGATGTTTTTTTTTCGGTTTTCATGTACGCAAAGCGTACAGACGTTCAAAATGCTGGCTGCTGCAGTACAAAATTTTGCATATGTTTCGAGATTCATGCATCTTGAGATAGGGGTATCCAGTGATGCTTTATTTTGTTTTCATGTACGCAAAGCGTACAGACGTTCGAATTTCTGGCTGCTGCAGTACAAAATTGTGCATATGTTTCAGATTCATGCATCTTGAGATAGGGGTATCCAGTGATGCTTTTTTTTGTTTTCATGTACGCAAAGCGTACAGACGTTCGAAATACTGGCTGCTGCAGTACAAATTTGTGCATATGTTTCAGATTCATGCATCTTGAGATAGGGGTATCCAGAGATTTTTTTTTCATGTACGCAAAGCGTACAGACATTTTAATTTCTGACTGCTGCAGTACAAAATTGTGCATATGTTTCAGATTCATGCATATTGAGATAGGGTATCCAGTGATGCTTTTTTTTGTTTTCATGTACGCAAAGCGTACGGACGTTCGAATTTCTGACTGCTGCAGTACAAAATTGTGCATATGTTTCAGATTCATGCATCTTGAGATAGGGGTATCCAGTGATGCTTTTTTTTGTTTTCATGTACGCAAAGCGTACAGACGTTCGAATTTCTGACTGCTGCAGTACAAAATTGTGCATATGTTTCAGATTCATGCATCTTGAGATAGGGTATCCAGTGATGCTTTTTTTTGTCTTCATGTACGCAAAGCGTACAGACGTTCGAAATTCTGTCTGCTGCAGTACAAAATTGTGCATATGTTTCAGACTCATGCATCTTGAGATAGGGGTATCCAGTGATTTTTTTTTGGGTTTTTATGTACGCAAAGAGTACAGACGTTCGAAATACTGGCTGCTGCAGTGCAAAATTGTGCATATGTTTCAGATTCATGCATTTTGAGATACAAAAGTTTACTTAAAATGCATGAAATAAAAAAATATGCAAAATTTTGTACTGAAGCAGCCAGTATCACGCACGTCTGTACGCTTTGCGTACATGAAAACCAAAAAAAACATCACTGGATACCCCTATCTCAAGATGCATGAATCTGAAACATGTGCACAATTTTGTACTGCAGCAGTCAGAAATTCGAACGTCTGTACGCTTTGCGTACATGAAAACAAAACAAAACGTCGCTGGATACCCCAATCTCAAGATGCATGAATCTGAAACATATGCACAAATTTGTACTGCAGCAGCCAGTATTTCGAACGTCTGTACGCTCTGCGTACATGAAAACAAAAAAAAAAACGTCGCTGGATACCCCTATCTCAAAATGCATGAATCTGAAAAGTATGCACAATTTTGTACTGCAGCTCCTAGTATTTCGAACGTCTGTACGCTTTCCATACATGAAAACCAAAAAAAAAAAACATCAGTGGTTACCCCTATCTCAAGATGCATGAATCTGAAACATATGCTCAAATTTGTACTGCAGCAGCCAGTATTTCGAACGTCTGTACGCTTTGCGTACATGAAAACCAAATAAAAAAAACATCACTGGATACACCTATCTCAAGATGAATCTGAAACGCATGCACAATTTTGTACTGCAGCAGTCAGTATTTCGGACGTCTGTACGCTTTGCGTACATGAAAACAAAAAAAAAAAACATCACTGGATACCCTATCTCAAGATGCATGAATCTGAAACATATGCACAATTTTGTACTGCAGCAGCCAGTATCTCGAACGTCTGTACGCTTTGCGTACATGAAAAAAAAAACATCATTGTATACCCTTATCTCAAAATGCATGAATCTGAAAAGTATGCGCAATTTTGTACTGCAGCAGCTAGTATTTCGAACGTCTGTACGCTTTGCGTACATGAAAAAAAATCACTGTGTGTACTCCTATCTCAAAATGCATGCGTCTGAAAAATATGCAAAATTTTGTGTTGCAGCACTGCTAAAATAACCGGTAAATGTGGTAAATATTGAATAATTAATCACATTCCCCAAAATTTAGCGGGTATTATGCATATTCATTTCATACTTTAACGATCAAGTAATCGTTATTATATAGAATACCTAGTTAAATCGTAGAATTCAATAATATTATATACTTTAACTGACTTGTCCAGTTATTTCATGAAACACCTAGTTATTCTATGAAATAACGGATTTCATGCTTTAACGGTAACATATATATATATATATATATATAGCTTTGTCTAAATAATGGTTTAAATGACATGTACTGTCGGCCACGTGATACAGAAAGCAGAAATAGCAATCCATATGAACCAGTGGACCATCCCAGTGGTTTCCTTTAGCACTGTCCCCTATACGCGTTAAGCCCGTCTTTTTCCAACAAGCATAGTCAAAACAAAAGGCTGGTATGGCTAAATTTTGAAATATATGTTGCTTTTTTCGAGAAAATAAGATTAATAAACATGTATAGAGTATTGTATTAAATTTTCTTATTTATATTGTGCATAGAATTAATTTTATGAATCATTAAACAGATATACCGATAAACGGCTAATGCTGAAAGGGTTAAGAAAAACACATAGTGCAAAATGCTCATAGCTGTTTTTTTAGGGTTCTCATCGTTTAAACGCTAAAAGACCACATTGAAAATTCTGCTGTAGTCGCCTTTTTTTTTTTTTTTTTTTTTTTTTTTTAAGTTAAAAAGTGCTAAAGACTTCTCTATCCGTTTATCTGCCCGTTTTTATGTTTGTTCACACTCTAACCGACGTACATATGAAACTGTAATGTTATTAATGTTCAGTAGGAAATGTTCCCTACTGAAAATAGGGGAAATACCACGATTGGTTTGCGTGCAGAGACAACTGAAATAATTCCAAAGCATTAAGTTGTTTGAGAGAGATTTCTACTAACCGTATTTCAGTAGCCTTATTTTGCGTAAATCATAATAAATTGACATTTTTTATTCACATGCATAAAAAATGATTTCTATAGAACATAGTATGATTATAATTAATATTTACTGGGATACATAAAATTAATTTGATATATTAAAAGCTATAACTGTAAATTACCGGAATTTCACTTTCGTTTTTTAAGGCATTTTAAACAGTGTTTGACGGTGTTTAATATTGATTATGTATTCCATTGGTGTACCTGTCTTTTATATTCAGTATGAGATTAAGTAGGCAAAGTTCAATATGCAATGAATCCGTACATTTGGAAATTGTTAATAATCTGTGGGAATAGCGTGTTTTTTCATTCTTGTTTAGAACTGTCAGCAAGATACTTCCCAAGACCATTCTCATTTTACAGTTTATGTACTATCCGAATGCCATTACATTTGCTATCTGAATTTAGAGCAACTTTACGGTGATTGAGGGGGATTTTTGGGAAGCAAAACATACGTCTATTACTTGAGAATTGCGATTATCGTTTTGACAACTCAATAGATGGGAAATGCTTAAATATGTACTATACAGAAATTCACTTTTACGTTTCATATGCCGTTATGATTGTTTAACAAGTAAACAGTCCTTCTTTATGATGAATATTACTTCAGAGATTTATGTGGCAAGAAACACACAGAGCATTGTTATAATGAGATATAAAAAGTCTTTGTTTCTTTATCTGACGCATTCAGCTTACCTTTACGCTTTTCGTAGCAAACCGGAATCGGTTACAATCCCCTCTATTTCAGCGTACTCCATTTTCTTTTTTCTTTAAGAAAGTTTTACTATTATCACATTACATGACATTAATTCAATACAATATAAAAAATTTAAAAAATACTTTTTTATTCTTTAATACTTGACTTAAATAAATTTGAAAACTACCTTCTCCGTATCCAACAATCAGTTTTCGACATTTTTGATTTTACAGCACTTCTCATTTCAAAAAAAAAAAAAAAAAAAAACTTATAAAAAAAATAATCTGGTGTGTCACTCACACGACTTTCTCTTACCCCGATATTTAATACTATAAATACAGATTGGAGATTAAGAGGTTAAATAACGAGTACTGTTATATAAACTTATATTAAAAGATTTCAAATTAGGCTTCGAAGCAGATTTATTTGAGAAATAATTCTGTGTGAGCCCCCCCCCCCTTCAAAAGTTCATTTAAAATTATCCAGACAATTTTTACATGGAACATTCCTTGAAACTTATCAATCTTGATCAAACTTACCTAGTAATAAACGTATTAACTTCAAAATACAACATTTGTTTCGCCTGAAATTATTTGTTTTTAATTTACTCTGAGACACCGACAAAGATCAAACGTTAAAAATATGACTTCAGTATTCCAGAAGCCCCAAAACGTGTAAATATACAAAAAACCAAGAGATGAATATTTAGCTTTAAGAAATACATTATTTACCATTCCGCTATCAGGAATTAATTTCAGTTCCTGCGCAGCTTTACTCAACATGGTAAAATATTACAGTAAAGCAATTTCACTAACATTAATAATCTGGTGTGTCACTCACACGACTTTCTCTTACTCTGAAATTTAATGGTATAAATACAGGTTGGAGATTAAGGGGTAAGAGAACAAGTTTTGTTATGTACACAATTCAAATTACGCTTCGGAAGAGTTTTATATGATAATTAGTTCTGTATGAGGGGGGCTCGCCCACTCAATCTCCCGTTACATTACTGCAGCTACATTTATATAGAATTTAATTCTGTTATTAAAAATAAATTTCACTTAAAATTATTCAGGCAGCTTTCACACGCAACATTCCTTGAAACATATCAATCTTGATCAAACTTTTCCAGCAGCAAACTTATATTAATTTCAAAATGCAACATTTTGATCTTCTAAAATTATTCGTTTCTAAGTTACTTTAAGAGATACAGACAAAGATCAAACGTTAAAAAAACTTGACTTCAGTAATCAGGAACCCTCAAAACGTGTAAATATACAAAAAACAAGCGATGAATATTTAGCTTAAAAATATACATTATTTACCATATCTCAATGAGGAATTCATTTCAATTCCTGAACAGCTTTACAGGACATGGTAAAATGTTATAGTAAAGCACATCCACTAACAACAAAAAATAATATCGCTTAAACATTTGAAGCCCTGTATATCGTTTAAAGATTATGTACAGACACATGGTGCACCTAAATATAATCCTATTGTAATAACACACGGCCCAGCCTGAAATACACTTCCATCACTTTACAACTATTGTCGCACTTTCATCTAGTTCTTTTGTGTAGTCCTGTAAACGAACTGTGAATGATTTTCCTATCAGATTTTACATGAGACATGTTTTTATGCATATAAATATATATGTATTCGTTTCACTTAGTTTAGTGCAGTGTATAGATGTTAAACTCTACATACTTGCAATTTCCCCCATAGACGTAATGTATATGAATTCACTTCGGTGTCCCTGTACCCGAACCATTTTCTTAATCTCAACGAAAAGTTTATTGTAACATCCCTACATCATACACATTTAGAATATTAGTTTAGACTTCCTGCTATATATATATATATATATATATATATATATTTTTTTTTTTTTTTTTTTTTTTTTTTTGAGATATGGTAATGACACACACACACAGACCAACCGCTAAAAACAAGATTTTTGGATTCGGGGGACCTCAAAACGTGTAAATGTAACAAAAATTCACTTTCGAAAGTTTGATCAAAATCTATATTTTCTCTACCTTATGCGTATGAGAAAGTGAAAAAGAATGTTATGGCTTAAATATTGGCAGCCCTGGATATTTTCTAAAGGTTATGTACACACTACATGGTGCACATAAATATAATTCTATATTAATAACACACGGCACAACCTGAAGTACACTTTCATCCTTTTTCAAGCATTGTCACACTATTATCTAGTTCTTTTGCGTAGTCCTGTAAACTAACAGTAATATATTTACCATACCCTATTCTACTTGAAACATGTTTTTTCGCATATAAAAAATATATATTCGTTTCATTTGGTTTAGTGCAGTCTATAGGATAGGTGTTAAACTCTACTTAACTACAGTTACCCCCATTGATGTATTTCAATTCTATTGCGTATCCCTGTACACGAACTATTTGCTTGATCTCAACGAAAACTTTAGTGTAGCACCTCTATATGATACACATTTAGAATAGCAAGTTTGAACTATGTGCTATAATTTGTTCTTGAGATATGCTGATAACAGTCAGACACACACACAGATGAACGGCTAAAAACTTGATTTTTGGATTCAGGGGACTCCGAATACACCAAAAACTCAATTTCGAATATGTGAGCCAAAAACAATACTTTCTCTACCCTATATATATATGGGTAAGAGAAAGTAAAAATATATCGACAGAAAAAGTTTGTTATATATACAGGTGTTCTTGTGAAATGAATCTATAACCTTGTAACTTGATTTTTGCTTTTTTCGTGAAACAAACATAAATATAGAAAATATATATTAACTTCATACATTAACTAGTATGTTGTGGCCACCAGAAGACTTTCTTCTATATTTTCCTATACAAATTCACTCAGTAACAATATTACAAAAAAAAAAAAAAAAAAAAAAAAAAAAAAAATTCAAGTTTTTTTTCCCTTAAAAATCAAAAAAATCGATAACTTTGTTTCAAATTATCACATATTTATAGTTCAACCATTCGTTTTAAAGGTATTGACGAGACCTTTCGAAAGATACCCATCTTGAAAATTTATTCCCCCCCCCCGGGGGTACTACCCCCAGGGGGGGGGAAGCGATGCCCCATATGCACAAGAATTTTTTCCTAATTAACTACTACTATTATCAATAATTCATATTAATTTTAGAATCACAGGTTAAGAATAATTCTCATTATGTACATTTATACGAAATTTTGTGCTATAATGCCATGTTAAAAACTTAGGAAAAATACGATCACAGCGCCTCCTGTTGTGCGATTGATCCCCAAATCTAATCAACACCAGTTTATGTCAGGGGCTAACTAAATACCAAGTTTGGTTGAATTTCGTTTAAAAAAAAAAAAAAAAAAAAAAAAAAAAAAATTTTTTTTTTTTTTTCGTAAAAAGTAAAAAAAAATCGATAACTTTGTTTTAAATTATCACAGATTTATAGTTCAACCATTTGTTTTAAAGGTATTGACGAGACCTTTCGAAAGATACCCATATTGAAAATTTACTCCCCTCGAGGGGGGACTTCCAGCCAGGGGGGTTGACGAGGCTCCTACACATACAAAAATTTTTCCCAGTTGACTGTCTCTATTATAAATAATTCTTGTAAATTTCATAATGATTACTAAAAAATAATTCTATTTATGCACATTTATACAAAACTTTGTCCTATATCACCATGTTAAAAATTTAGAAAAAGCGGGATTGCAACGCAACCTGTAAGACAATTTTTACCAAAAGTTGATAGGCACTAATTTATGTCAAGGTGCAACTACATACCGACTTGTATAAAATTCTGTGCAGTAGTTCCTTAGATACAGTTGCCACAAAATTTTGTCACACACATTCACAGACAGACAGGCAGACATTTTTACTTTCTTCTATCTTCAATAGAAGAAAGTATTGGATTCGTAAAAATTTTCGATTTCGGGTTTTTGATGGATTTACACGTTTTGAGAGCTGTAGAACACGATTTTAACATTTTTAGAAAATGTCTGTCTGTCTGTCTGTGTGTGTGTGTGTGTGTGACAAAATTTTGTGGCAACTGTATCTCTGGAACTACTGCACAGAATTTCATACAAATTGGTATGTAGTTGCACCTTGACATAAATTAGTGCCTATCAACTTTTGGTAAAAATCGTCTTACAGGTTGCGTGCCATCCCGCTTTTTCTAAATTTTTAACAGGGTGATATAGGGCAAAAATTTTCAAGATGGATATCTTTCGAAAGGTCTCGTCAGTACCTTTAAAACGAATGGTTGAACTATAAATCTGTGATAATTTAAAACAAAGTTATCGATTTTTTTTACTTTTTACGAAAAAAAACTTAGAAAAAAAATCCTTTTTTTTTTTTTTTCTCTCCCCTTAATTTTATCAAACTCCCACGGTTTCCGTGTTCTGACAAACTTAAACTAATTTTTGCATTTTTCCCCTAATTTTGTCAAAGTCCTACGGTTTCCGTGTTTTGACAAACTTTGACAAAATTTTGGGTAAAATGTGAAAATTATTCTAAGTTTGTCAAAACACGGAAACTTTAAGTTCGTCAGAACACGGGAACCGTGGGAGTTTGATAGATATAAGGAGAGAGGGGAAAAAAAAAAAAAAAAAAAAAGTGGGACTTTAACTTAGTCCCACTTTTTTTTTTTTTTTTTATTAATATTGTTACTGAGTGAATTTGTATAGGAAAAGATAGAAGAAAGTCTCGTGGTGGCCACAACATACTAGTCTAAAAATGGTCAAATCGTGTTCTACAGCTCTCAAAACGTGTAAATCTATCAAAAACCCGAGGTCGAAAATTTTTACGAATCCGATACTTTCTTCTATTGTATATAGAAGAAAGTAAAAAGTATGTAATTTAATTTTTTACTGACATCTAAACTTGTATATGTACATGTATTCGTACTTGTATATGTATTCTTTTTATTTGTAGTGGTTTCTCCAAAAATATTGTTTATTCCCTCATCTATTCTTAATTTTCTACGGCATATTCACATTTATTTATATATATACAATAAAAATCTGGCGTGAAACAGCCACACGACTTCCATTCCCCTCTATTACACGTATTACATGCATTTTTTTGGGGTGATGTGATCAGAAGATATAAAAGAGACCTAAAGAAGTAGTAGGAATCTAAATAAATTTTCCGGTAAGAGAAACTTTATACACATGTAAAGAAATATAACTTACATATAGTGAGGTTGAAAAAAAAAAAAAAAAAAGGTTAGTTATTTTTTGAAACACTAATTACCGATATCTAAAACTGACCTACCTAAGCAGGATGACTTAATTTTCCTCTAATAAACACATGATACATAAAAAGGGAATGGAGGAAATAATAATTTTCAAGAAAATCGTTAGAGCCGTTTTTGATATATCAACTTTTACCAAAACTCAATTAATGAACGGAAAACAATAATTACATACAAGAGGATATTTAAAATTGAGTTAATATGGCGAGTTTGAAAGAATTCCGTACAGCCGTGTTTTTAAAGAATCGCGCTTGGGAGACCTGAAATTGATCTGTTTATACAGGAAGCCTATCCCTTTTTTTTTTCTCCTGAACTAACCAAATATATCATTCGAAAGGACATCTAATAGAGTATTTATATAGCAAATTTGAAGAAAATCGTTAGAGCCGTTTTTGAGATGCGGACTTACGGTCCCACTTTCGGTTTCCGATGTTCAACTTCCGGTTTTCAATTCTTACCAAAAAGTTGGAAAATTCATCTGTACACCATACCTGTCTCAATTCTGAAGTTTTGTAGTTCTGTCTTTATTAGTTTCGGATATAAGATAGCTAGAAGATTCCATCCATCCATTCATCCATACATACACACACTGACCAATTGCCAAAAACCAGTTTTTTCGACTCTGGGGACCTTAAAACGTGTAAATCAGCAAAAAACAAGGAGACAATGACTCGTACGGTAAAAATTTCTTTTTCGCTCTGTATCAAAAAATTCTCTAAAAATGTTTTCTATAATAAAGAATTCATTTTTATTAAAATGATAAATGTCTCTAGTTTATCAATCTGTAAGTGAACTATCTAAATAGCTTCGAAATAAGTTAGAAGTGACACAATTTTCATTTGTTTATTATTACTTTATAGATGAAAATTTTAAATATCTAAAGATTTGAAACTAAAATATTGCTATTAAAAACTTATTTATATAGTTCATCTTACATAAAAAAAATAATCTGGTGTGTAACTCGCACGACTTTCTCTTACCCTGAAATTTAATACTACAAATACAGGTTGCATATAAAAAGGTAAGATAGCGGGTAATGTTATGTAAACCTAGGTTAAACAATTCAAATTAGGGTTCGGAAGAGTTTTATATGATAATTAGTTCTGTGTGAGGGGGGAGGGCTACGGCCCCCTCAACCCCCCGTTTTATTAATGCACCTACATTTATGTAGAATTTAATTCGGTTAAAAAAATAATTCTGTTTTTTAAAAATAATTTATTAAAATTATTATTAAAAAAAATTATCTTTTATGATAATGCAGACGATTTCCATATTAGAGAAGTAGTATAACACTAAATATAAAAAAAAAAAGAAGTTGAATTTATTCTCAATATTACATTAAAAACAATTTTTTTTTTTCTTTTTTGTTAAAAATGAAAAAAATCGATAATTTTATTTTAAATTATCGCAGATCGATGGTTCAACCCTTCGTTTTAAAGGTATTGGCGAGCTCTTTTGAAAGATAAACATCATGAAAATTTACTCCGCTCGAGGGGGGGGGGGCTTCCCCCCAGAGGGGGAGGCGAGGCTCCTACATACACAAAAAAATTTTCCCAGTTGTCTATCTCTATTACAAAAAATATATATTCGTTTCGTTTGGTTCAGTGCAGTCTATAGATGTTAAACTTTACTTACCTGCAATTCCCCCCATAGACGTAATGTATTTGAATACTTTTGAGTGTCCCTGTACACGAACCATTTGCTTCATCTGAACGAAAAACTTACTGTAGCATCCCTATAGGATACACATTTAGAATACCGAGTTTGGAATTTCTGCTACTATTTGTTCTTGAGATATGCTGATAACAGACACACACACAGACCATTCGCTAAAAGCATGATTTTCGTAGTCAGGGGACCTCAGAACATGTAAATATAACAAAAACTCACGTTCGAAAATTGGACCCTAAAACAATACTTTCTCGACTCTGTGGGTAAGAGAAAGTAAAAAAAAAAAAAAAATAATAATAATATATTCCCCTTAGATTATTACGAGGATGTTATACTAATTGACTTATTTAGAGATAAGAGTAAATACACACGCACATTTTAATCATTTTAGATGCAATATCAATTCACTTTTTGAATGTTCTAATGCTTGTCTCATTTTATGCACATGCGGGTCTTAGTGACCGACAAAGTCCAACGCATTTTAAATAACATTATCTTATAAAATATTTTTGTAAAATAATAGAACCGACTCCAAAAAGTAACTACTGTTCAAACAACTAAAAATGAAAGAAAATTGGCAGAAAATGGAACTGTAAATTGCGCCTAAAATTATAAAATAATTTCCTTCGCCAAACAACCTATAACACTACAATTAATCGTAACTTCTGAAGTCGGCGCAAAATTAAATAAAATTTAATTGGTTTTTAAAGGTTTGTCTTTAGATTGGTAGCAACAAATGCTGTTGTTTCGAATGATCCATTTTCATGTTTCCTTTATTATTTTATCACTGTATACAATCGGTCCATTAGTAGTATCTACATAGAACACTGAACATTCTTCACAATGCGGTATTTATGTTTCTACGAAGTTAGTTTCCTTTGCAAATTTGATATAACTTTGATAACTATCATCCTTGATTACTTTTGGATTTGGCGATCAAAACGTAAGGCAAAATGTATATTGATACGCAAGATGTATATTTTCATAATACATATTGTACGATGTGTTGTTTCCTATTCTTAATTATTCTCTTGATATACCTTATCAAAATAATCATGATATCCCAAATAAATTAAATATGTTTGCCAGATAATTTTGCGATTTGTCTTTCACCAAGGACGTCAGGTACCAGCATCTTCGCCAAATTTTGCTGCTTACGAAATCGTATTTGTTTTCTTGAACCAAAGTAGTTTTCGGCTGCGTTTTGCAGGTAACAATGTGAGATGTGTATTTCGAAGAGGATTTGATTTTTGTATTGAATAAAGGTACCAATTTTTATTTAATTTTGCGCTGACTTCAAAAGTTATGATTAATTTTAGTGTTATAGGTTGTTTGGCGAAGGAAATTATTTCATAATTTTACGCGCAATTTACAGTTCCATTTTCTGCCAATTTTCTTTCATTTTTAGTTGTTTGAATAGTAGTTCTTTTTTGGAGTCGGTTCTATTTTTTTACAAAAAGATTTTATTTTTCTCTTTTCAGTGAAAACTTATTAAAATAGCAGAGCATCAGAAGACGTTCGACGGAAGTTTCACAAATCACATTTTCCAAGAAAAGTGACATTACTCAAAAAATGGTTTATGTCACTGAAAAATACATGAAATGCACCCAATGTGAACAAAAAAGTTACGTCTCTATCTAGAAAGTTATACACTCGAAAGACAGTTGTGCCAGTTTTATTCTAGTCAAGTTTTAAGTTGATTTTTCTCAAATGCTGCATTTTAAAGTTGTGTCACTTTTCTTGCCTTTAACGTATGTTCATTCAATAGATAGTTTTTTGCTCATATCCGATAAATTAAAAAGTCTTTAGAAATGTAAAGAACGGATACGCTGTATTCGTAACCGAAAATTCTGTTAGGCATATATATTGAACTTTACAGTGAATACGTGTCACCCGCTGCGCTGGAAATTGCGCAGCGTAAAGTTCAAACAAAGAGCAAAATATGCATTGCAGCTGACGTACAGAAGTTTCAAGATCGATACTTACATACTGCTTTTACCAGTGTAGCTGCATGCGTTCAGCAGTTAGAGTGAGAACAGACTTTTGTGAGTATCCTGTAATTTGTTTATATCTTAATCAAATCATAATGAAACTTATTTCAGGCCAAGATCATCACGACAACAAAAAAAAAATATTAAAATTAAATCATCTATTACGAAGTTATAAGCTAACAAATTTCAACAACAACAACGAGAAACATGGATTGTATTGAGAGCGTTCTATTAAGCATTCTATTATATATTAAGCGTTCTATTTTTAGCAATAATGTCTAAAAACTGTCTTTTCGTAGTAAATCAATGATGCTCTAAAACTTCGTAATTAACTTTTTCTTTAGAACCGTTTTCGAGATAGGAACACTAACTCCGCTATTTTCCACCAGGTGGCGCTGCAAGCGGTTTAACCTTGTACTGCATGGCCACTTTGCTATACTTACATACCATTTTTATCACTATAGCTGCAGCCATTTAGCAGTTAAAAGAGTTGGGACTGATTTTTTTGAGCTCCCTGTATGTTCTTTAGATCGTAACGATATTACAATGGGACCTGTTTCAAATCAAGACCTTTTCAACAAAACAAAAAGTGTCAAAATCGGAGCATCCGTTCAGAAGTTATCAGCTAACAAACATAAAAAAAACATACGGTCTGAATTGAAAACCTTCCTTCTTTTTTGAAGTCGGTTAATAAAAATACTTCGATGTAATTTTTTAATTTGAGGAATTATTCATGTCAGATATGTCTTATAGTATGGCCACGATGACTTATGCACGGTGTATCCATTTACACCAATATTTCCCACTATATTCGTAAAATAACTTTATAGAAACTCAATAAAGTGTTTTTGACACATCCTACTTAAAAATATTGCATCCATCACGTATATCAGTTTTATTTAGTTTTTACGCATCTATCTATATATATATCTAATAATCATTATCGCATCTAATAATCATTATGCTAGTGTACATAATTGCCTTATATTTGACAGTACTAAGTTGCTTCTGCAATGTTCAGCATTTCATGCCTATCCAATCTTCCCTATTTACCTAAACTAAAACCACTAGAAACATAAAAAACATAATACATTATATTATTGCATAGAAACTGATTAACATAAACCATTCATAATCGATTTAAAGTTGCTTAAAAAACCCTCCATCATAATTTATCCGAATTCCTTTGTATACGATTGTAGAAGAAATATTAATAAGAAAAATGTTTGCCCTCCATTAGAGAGAGAACTGATCTTTTGTTCCCCCCTCCCCCCACTCCACTTTTCTCTTCCTTTTTCATAATAATAATAAATAAATAAGTAAAATAAAATAAAACTATTTACTAGCATTCAAACTTATTTATGAAAATCCGAACGTGAACATACTGATGACACTAACAACTTCTATCTTTATCGAAAAACGTATTAAACTTCGAAAACCTTTAAAGAAAAAGCCTAGGGAGTTTGATAAAGTTGATTTTTTTTTTCTCCTATTTAGATAAAGATCAGAAATATATTTCCTCGATACCAAGACCCTTCTTACGAACTGTCAAGTCAGTTTTTCATCTCAGTTTTTGATGGGTTTCATGCATTTCCAACGTCACTCTCTATAACTTTTCAGCCATTTTTTACGTCTTTTTAAGAAAGACTTCTACCAACTATTTAAGTATACTCATTCGAAGAATATTATTTTATTTCTTTTATTCCCATTGTTTTAAAATTATTAGTAAACCCGTGTGAAATTTTCGCACTTTATTTCTTTTCTTATTTACCTTAAAAATTTGGAACTCATAAATCTTAAATCAATTTCTCCACCCAATTTTAATTTTAATTCATCCGAAGCCAAGTTATTGTAAAAGCTAAATTAATAGTGTGCGCTGTGCTAGTGTTGTTAACCAAGATCATCCAAAGAATGATTTCGAAATGAAATGCATGTTTCACTACCCAGTTTTCGTACTTCGTCAGGCAGTACAGCTTTAATATAGGATCCCCATGGCGACTTTTACAATTTTTTGTTTTGTAACAGTGTTGGCAATGCATTTTTAGAAATTTATTTATTTTTGCATAACTTTTTTTTTTTGTTTGTTTGTTAAAAGAAGAAAAAAAAAGACCTTATATATTTTCATTATATTTTTACTTCCATTACCCTACAACCGTAGGTCATGGAAGTATTGCATTGGGTCCAAAAAATCGATATCGAGATTTCACCTGATTCACACGTTTTAAGGCCTCCAGAGTCTAAAAATGTGGTTTTAGGCAATGGGTCAGTGTGTGTGTATGTATGTACAGTGGCGGACAAAAAAAAAACTGCATCACCTGCGAAAAAATGGAAAAGTGTGCAAATAATGTGTTTCACGTATATGTTTTATGTAAAAATCCTACTGTTAGGTTATAATGAAGTTGTAGGATTAATCTCAATCAAGTTAAAATTAATGAATTATTTACACTTAATGACTCAGAAAAATGAAAAAGAGTGAAAAATGGAATATTTCATAAAACGTGCAACAAAGTAATTGATATACAAATTTTGTAGTTAATATAAATTTTACGTAACTGCAGTCATATTGCATTTCTTGAAAATTTGTTATATAAATCCATTCCTTTCTCGTGTATTACGTGGTTATTAAAGGAAAATTAACAGTCATCCTGCTTAGGTAGGTCAGCTTTCGATTTCGGAAATGGGTGCTTCAAAAAGTAACTCTACCTTTTTTTTCTTTTTTTTTTTTTATACCTCGCTATATGTAAGCTTCTTTTATATGTCTTTACATGTGTATAAAGTTTCTCTCACCGGAAAAATTTTAGGTTCCTACTACTTTTTTAGGTCACTTACTATATTTTCAAATTTCGCCAAGAGAATTCCATATTAAAGATGTGCCCTATTTTTTGCAAATCTGAGTGCCGTGCTATACAACCGATAAGAAAACATAAATGACATTCAATTATTTGGGGTTCATTATGTTGATTAGAAACACCCCGAAGTGAGGTTTAGAGCGATTTCAATGTTGGTATTTTATTTATTTATAATGTGATATGAAAAATAAATGGTGATTCAATTCTTTTTAAAATTCATTTAAATACAGTGACCAGCGAAGCGGGCGTAGCCTGCTAGTATAAAAAAAAAGCGAGAGAATATTTAAGGAATGGTTTTGTCAATATGTTTCGATGATAACAATAGTTTATACATGATTTTTTTTTAATATTTCACGAGTAATTTTTGTGATTCGATACCTGTTGCGCACAGATTTAATTTTTTTTCTCCAAATGTACATAGGTAAACCACAACAAAACAGATTTTTAAATTCAAATAATCGTTAGAATTTTATATAGGCCAAAGGTAAAACTTGTATACTAATGGGGAAAAGGTTGTTAGCGGCGGTTAGTAATGGCCTGTTTGCGCTTTCAGATTTGTCCTACTGTACCAGGAAACACTTAAACTCGATATATAAAAACGACGTTTAAACAACTTTGCGTGTCTTGTTTACGACAAAATGATCGATGATATTTTTCTGAACTTTTTATGAAAACATATAAAGAACATGAAAGTAAGATATTCAATTAGGCTCCATCTACAGATTTTTCACTTTTTTTTTAAAACTACTTTTATGAAATTCTATTTTGGTAATAGTTATTAGCTATATCAGTATCACTGTTCAAATTATCAGAATTTTGAACAGTGTTAAATTGAATGCTTCATACTGGACTCCTTTAAAAAATAATCTATTTTAAAAAACTTTGAAACCCAAATTCTTAATATATCGTATCACATAAATCTTTTCGAAGTTAGAATAAAATTTAATTTGAGAAAAAAAAAAGTAATTTTTTTGTTTGTTTATTAACCAAAAAAATTGATGAAATTTGAAATGCAAGTTGGTCTTGTGGGGTACAGACTGTATATTATATTTTTGGGTTCGTGAGAGAGAATTGAAAAATGCAATTTTTAATCCCACTTCAAAAACATGTGACTTAATGTGAATCAGATTTTTTTTTTCTCCTAACGGTTTTCATACAATCTTCTGCTGTTGCCACTTAAAATTCATACTTTAGTTAATTTTAAAAAATCTAACTGTCCGATCGATAAGCTGTTTAATGCATCGGATTCACAAAAATTTTCCTTTTCATTTGGTACCTTATTTCTAACGATACGACTGATAATTCTAATTTATTTTCCTTTTTATTAGCTTGATATTCACAAACATACCGCAGTGATTGACAGTAAGTACATAAGAATTTGGGGAAAATAGGATGGGTAGCATAACTTAGCCTATCAACAGGGTTCCCAGAATCCGTAATTTTGTATACCACTCATTTTAAATAGCAGTTTTTGTTATAAAATGAAAAAAAATAATTTCATGTTTAAAGAATAGTGGTGGAAGTATCCTTGCAAAAAGGGGGTGTTTGTGGGATCCTCTATCTGCTAATATGGAACTTCCTAAGCATATTAATATTTTTTTGTTCTCTGAAAATAAAGAAAACTGAATATTTTTTCTTGAATAGATTTCTGGTTACTTAACATAAAACATTAATTAAAATGTACGAACTTGGAGTAGATTTACATTTTAAATTTGAAAAAAAAAAAAAAATATATATATCCCATTGAAAATCAAAACCGAACTCATATTTAAACATAAAATTCAAGAATAAAACGAGTCAACAAAAACTTAACGAAATTAACAAACAAACTAAAACCAAATAGAGTACGAAAAATATCTTTAACATAAACCAAAACTAAAAATGAAACAGAGCGAAATTAAAATTAATATGGAGACAGGCGGCATGGCTTACAACATGCACTGCAGGGTTAAACTAGTTTTACGCATGCAACGTTCCCCTCACCTGTTAAGACCAAATGAAAAAACTCATGAAACCAATTCTCTAACCCATCCTTCCTTTCAAACAACTTTTTCAGCTCAGTACTCCTTTTATACTGATTCACGAATTGGTACGTCATACTTTTCACCAAATCTCTATGGAAACCCTGAGCTATGCTCTGACGACACCATTCTACCATATCCTCAAACATCTCCTCCAAGTCTGTATTTAATCTAGCAATGCGTATTAAACCATTTCTAAATACATTCTTTTTAACTGAAATATGTACGTTAGATGTAAAATGCATTAGCTTTATTGTTTTAAAATTAAAGTCTTTTCTTTTGTCATAAATTCTAGTTACCAAATTATCATTCTCTAATTTTATATTTACGTCTAAATAATTTATATTTTTACAATTCATTGAGGAGGGTTCTAGTTTTAAATTCTTAGGGTAGTACTGAAAATCAATATCTGTATTTTCACCATTCAACCTTATCAATACTAGGTCATCGATATATCTACAACATAGAGTTTCTCTGTTTAAACTATTATTCTTTTCATAAATATGTAAGTAGATATCAGCTAGTATAGAGCTGCAACTCCCCCCCATTGGGATTCCGAAAACTTGTTTGAACACTTTATTTCCCTCATACAGATAGTTCTCTTGAACGACGAACTTAAACAAATTAACGAAGAAATCTTTATCACTTTTTTTATTACTATATTTATTATAAAATTCTATAACTTTTTCCTTTAAATCTGTTAAATCAATAGTATTATAAAGGTCTGCAAAATCGTAAGCATATAGGCTGGTAATTTTATTTGATTTAGTGATTCTAGTTAAGTAACCCAATAATTCACAACTATTTTTTATTATAAAAGATTGTTCTCCCAATAGCATTTTTTCAAACATTTCACTCAAAACCTTCAACAACTTTTTATTAGGTAATTCAAGATAAGTTCCATAACCACAAGTCACTACTCTAAATTTCACAGGGTTTTTATGAAACTTTGGCACTAATATTAAATATGGGAAATTTTGGCTTTTCTGTTTTAGTTTTAGCTTTTTATAAAATGCCTTAACCCTATTCTCAATAACTGTAACTTTCGAATTAATAAGCTCATAATTTTTTGTATTATTATAACTTTCGCTTAAAATCTCACCATACAGTTTTTTACAAATTATTGCATAGCTTGTATTAGCTTTATCAACATAAGTTACTATAAACTTCTCCTGAAGTTCTTTAATTGATTTCATTAGTTCTAAATATTTTTCATGTGAAACAACATCACCATCCCTCACATATTCTCGCTTTAAATCCTTAAAAATATGATATTTCCATTCTTCGAAAACAGTATATGGTAAATTATATTTGTACATCATTTTTTGTATAAATATTTCTATATTAGAATTAAGCCGTTTTATTGCGGCACTTTTTGTTGTCATACGCTTAATTCTGTATTTAGTACCATATTCCATAAGCCTTCTCAACTCTTCGTCCTTTATAACTTCCAAATTCTCCGTAATGACATGCCCATAATCTTTGTTTACATAATCCATATATATCTCTTCACGACAATTACATACACTTTCATCAACACTCAGCTTTAAATTTTTTGCGTAATCATTGTAATTAAATATAATGCGCCCCAATGGTTTGTCATATCTAAATGCCTTAACAATTTTTAACTTTCCTACTGGTAAAAGATTATCATATTTATTTAATAATTTATTAAAGTTAACATCTTTGTAATGCTCCCCCATGTAATCCAATACACAATAAATTTTGTCAACTCTGTCCTCTTGACATATCTTTAACTCACAATACTTTTGTAATTTTTGTTTTTTAATTCTATATCTTAAAAGATCCAAACCCAAATCCACATTCACTTTTCCTGTATTAGATTGGAAAAATCTTAATATATCTGGAATTAGTTTCTTTTTCATGTTAAATACAATTCCTTTAATAGCCATAACACTATTTTTATTATCACAGTTAACTATCGCATTCTCAATATCTTTACAAGTATTTAACTTTCTAGACATATATTTGTTTCTTCTTTCACTTACTCCTCCTTTCTCTATGTATTCACATCCAATGTCTTTATATAGTTTTTCATAAATGGAATCATCCATTTTTTTAGAATTAAAGTTTTTTATTACATTACTTTTATTAAACATAACATTTAAACCGTATGGATATACCCGTTCCATATCTTATCATCATAACATTTTCACAAATTAATCTTTCCAATTTATTCGGAACTATTTTTAAAATAGATATACTTATGTTTTCTATGCCATGTTCTGCAAAATGTTTGATTTCAATATCCTGATCTTCTTTTTTACTTTTAAGATTCCTAATGTCAGATTTATGATTATTGAAACGTATATTTATTTGATTAGATGTTTCTCCAGTATATAACCTGTCACATAAATTGCATCTTAATTTATATACACAATTAAATACCTTACAGAATTTCAAACAATTTTTTTCCTCCACTTTATCTATTTCCTCCAACTCAGCACAAATACACACTTTACACCTTTTGTCATTACACTTAAACAAACTCATTTTGTTTACATTAGAATCTTTTTTAAATTTCTTATTATAGAACCAACGTGTTTTATACACTTTACCGTTATCTAACTCAACTTTTTCACTCACATTCTTATTTGATAAATCTCTACTGAAATTCCGATTATATATATATCTAGTCTTATAATTTGTGTTACTTTTATTTACCTCCTTTAACACAAAATTAGCATACTTTTTTCCTTTTTTCTTTTTTTGTATTTTTTTGTATTTTTTTGTATTTTTTTTTTTTTTTTTTTTTTTTTTTTTTTTGCTCCCCTCTGGTTCCCTGCAACATACTTCCATTTACCATTTCATCGCTACCAACATTACCATTTAAAAAATCCATACTACTATAATTCCTATACTTATGGTTGCTTTTTAACGATCCGCTCCCCACCATATATACTGGAGCTGACCGAGCACTACGGGTTTTAATAAAACTCCGTATCTTGCCGGTATCGTAATTTCTCTCACTTTCAATATTCATATTTATAAAGTAATTTTTATATATAGCAACTTTTCAAAAAAGTACTAATCTAATAAATGTTGACATACAACCAATAGCAGATCCATCATACAATATACCAAAGGAATAGTTCAACATATCTACATAACCAACACAAATATTCACTAATCTAGTTGTAGTAGGAACCAGACGAGAAAGCAAAATTTTATTTTATTATAAATAAACTTAAATTTCTACTTAAAATTAAACTCAAACAACAACTCAAATTAACTATAAATAAATAAACAAAACTATCAACCATTTAAACCAACAACATCGAAAACACTCCACCATAGATCTCCGCATCTTGTTTTCAGACACTAATTATTCAAAATCATAAAAGACATACCTGACATCAGCCTACAGTATTCCTCTACAAAGATTTGTACAACTCTCAAAATCAGATATCAACTTACTCCGTTGTTAAAGTGAAATCGTAGCCACGCCATCAAACTCCACTCAACTAAATATATATAAATATCCCATTGAAATATATATATGAATTTGTTTGGTTTTCATTTACACCTCGGTGCAGGTCTCACATACACTGAATCAGTTCTTAAAACTGTGAGATAAATGTTGGTCACGATCAGTATTATATTAAAAGTAACAATAAAATAATAAAAGTGGAATGTTAAACCATACGAAAAACTTCAAACACAAGGAAGTTTAAATCCAGAACCACTTAAACTAGTATTCTGTGTCCATTACAAAATATTCTTCTATATCCGTCTAATGTTGTAATTATTAAAAACTATCTACTTTCGAGTTTAAACATCCAGTCAGGTATCTAGAACAGTTCTTTGGGAATCATCTCGAAACTTTCGTAGTGTAAAGAATATGTCGTACCTCATAAAAGTTGTGACCTCAAGAGGAAAAGGGGACCAGTAAAAAATTAAACTAAAATTAAAATGTTTTGGATCAACCTGTAAAAAGTAACGCTTTAAATGCGTTGCGGCTGTAGGATTATAGCTGTAGGCTACGTTATTACGAGGATTTTTCGCATTATCTGTATAAATGTTTTGTTATGAGGCTACCACATATATTCAAGAAGATATAACGGTTTCCTTAAAAAAATGTCCCCCCCCCCCCCCGAAAAAAAAAAAAAAAAAAAAAAAACTTTTTTGATCATAACATTATTGGGTATTAGACCCAGTGCAAAGCAGTTTTAAAAAATTCAACATACTACATTAGATACAGTGTACTGTAATCAAAATGCAAAAAATATTCAATTATACGAAAACCCCAAACATATATCGTGTAAATTCAAAAATTTGTGAGAGGTAGAATAAACAGAATTTCAGTTTTTCTCAAACAAAAGGAAGATGTTAGGGGGGATTTATCAATATTTATTTACAATCAGCGAACACTGTATTACCATTGGGCATTCATTGAATCAATAAAAATATGAGTAAAAATGCCTTATAGTTTAACTTTTAATTTGAGATAGCTGACATTCTGTTCATTCTACCTCTCATAACTTTTTGAATTGACACGATATTTGTTTAAGATTTTCATTTAAGTTTTTAATACCTTTGGCTATTCAATTATGCAAATGAAATTTTTGTAGCGTAGTTAAAAATTATTTAGTGAAAATGCTCCTATTTCGTAAGATATTTAACATTTTTACATTTTGATTACAGTATGCTGTGTGATATGTAGTATGCCAAATTTTCTATAAATGTAGGGTGCGGCACGGGGTCTAATACCCTAAGTGTTATAATTAGAAAAGTGGATTTTTTTTTCTGTAATTTTTAAATCAAACATATCTCCATGAATAAAGGGAGTGGCCTTATAAAAAAGTTTTTATACAGATAATGAGAAAAATCCTCTTAATCACATGCTACAGCCAAAACACATTTAATGCTTTACTTTTTACAGGGCCATCCAAAGCATTTTGATATTAGTTTAATTTTTTACGGGTCCCCTTTTCCTCTTCTGGACACAACTTTTGCTGAAATATACGAGGTATAATATGTTATTTACACTGCCAAGATTTCAAGATGATTTCTAAAGAACTTTTTTAGATATTTGACAAAACGTCTCAATTCGAAAATGTCCAAATACTTATTGGTAGATATAGTGTGTAATACCAGAAAGGGACTTTTGACAGAACCGCCTATATACGTCGATAGGCATTCAAATTGAACCATTCTCTTTTTTCATGAAATCCATCTCGTATATATGAACTTGCGCACGAACTTACATCGCACATTACTTACACACAAAAAATCCTGAGGAGTAGCCTTCCCGTAAATGGAGAAAAATTAGCAACGATACCTATCAGATCATTTGTACCCGAATTGAATCAACCTTTTTTTTTTTTTTTTTTTTTTGTTTTTTTTTTTTTTGTTTTTTTACTTTCCGAACACTAAGTGAGGAAAGTATTGTAATCATGTCAAAAATCCAAATTTGAGATTTTGATGTTTCTATACGTTTCGACGTCCCTTGAGTCCGTTTTCACTATTTTTACGATGATATATATGTGTGTGTATGTATGTCTGTGTGTATGTTTGTGAGTGAACACGCTGGCGTCTAAACGCTTTGTTCGAATAAGCTGAAAGTTGGTACGTGTATTGTAAGTCACCCTAGTACGAACCCTATAGATTAAGGTGAATCTAGCACTAATAGTTTTTTTTTACAGGGACACCAGGAAAAATTCTTTATCATTATGGCCTACGGGACCCAATTTTTAAAAGTGCGATAGCATCTAAACGCCTTATTCAATTGAGCTGAAAATTTATTTGAATATTGTAAATCACTGCTGCACTAAGTATAAGCATTTTGGTGAATCTAGCATTTATAGGCTTTTACAGGGACACAACGAAAATTTTTTTATCATTATGATCTGTGGGCTCAAAGTTCAGTAGCGTACAATAAAACATCGTGTACTATATGGAGAAAAATACTCAAACATTCTATTATGGTTCTCTCTCTTTTGTTTGTTTAACAACTCCTCTTTCTTTACTTTACCTACAAAACTGTTAATTACTCAATGTTCGGAAAGTCGAGTTGAATCACTCCAGATTTTTTTTTATTACTATAAACATCTCACACATTAAAATTGGTGCACTCCTTTTTGAAGAAGCTAAGAAATTGCTGCATTGCACGATCACTTGAAGGCAAATGGCCAAAATCAGCACCAATTTACACTCCGTCTTTTATTCAGGAGAGACAGCACCTACAGAATATTAGTAAGACATATACAGGCTCTAAAGCAGACAGACATTTTCCATAAGTTGTCACAACTTGTTGCAGCAACCCCAAAAATTTGAATTTATTGAAAGCCAGAAAACTGAAATTTTCACGAAACTCAGACTTCTTATGTATGTAGAAGAATGCAAATTAAATACCAGAAATTAAAATGTTAAAATATCGATATGTTCTAGCCACTTCGAATTTGAAAAATATAGTATATTGAGAAAATGATTAAAATATGTTAATGTGTTACCAAATATTTAAAAAATAAAATTATTTGCATGCTTAGATTTTGTTTCTAAAACATTTATTCATATAAATAATGTTTGTTACATTCCGATATTCAAAAACATGTGAATAAATAGAAAAATAGAAAACTTAATAAATAAAATAATATTATTTACTTTACTATTTTTATGAATTTATTTTACTACAAGTTTTATCTCAGATAAAAATTATGTTAATTGAAATTTAATTTTAATATCTAAATTTAAAGCTTCCTCAATCTCGATGTTTAAAGCATAAAAGATGTATCTCGCAGTTTGTTTTCTCTTAATAAAAACTTTTTTTTTTTTTTTTTTAATAGATGTTATTAAATTTAAAGTGCAGTGCCTATTTTCTCCTTTTTATTAACAATGTGTTTTATAAAATTTGTTTAAATTCACATCGTGGAAAGAAAAAGCCATTACACATGCGCTATGAAATAATGTCTTAAAAAAGATGCAAGTTTATTCTGCATTTGTTTTCTAAATAACAAAAAGTATATAATGATCTTTATATTACTATATAAATTATGTTCTTAAAAAATCTATTGACTTTTTTATTATTTTTATTACAAACAAATTATTATTAATATAAACAAAAAGAAAAAAAAAAAAAAAAAAAAAAAGTTTTTCTTTCCTTTAAATACAGAACTTTATTTGTTTTAATTATTTCTTTCTTTTTTGAACTGCAATTAATTTAAAATATTCCACAAATAGCATTTTTTTTTTTTTTTTTAAATAATGAGATCTTTATATCAGTGCATAATGAAGGAAAATATTACTCAGGGGGAGGGTAAAATGCACAAAACATAATTAGTACATTAGAAAAAATAATAAAGTGTAATGAAACGACTCACACAACCGTATCACAATCATATTGTTTATTTTCCAAAAGCACTATATAATTTTTTTTGTTACAAGAATGATAAAAAAAAAAAAATTCATATTTCCAGAAAAAATTGATTTAAATAATGTATATTATTTTTACTTGCAAGCTGTAAACAAAAACTTTTTTTTTTCCAAAAAAAAAAAACATGTTTTTCGTGCTGCTTATTTTTTTATGGTAAAAGTTTTCACTTAAATTAATGAAATACGGAAAATTCTGAAAAAAAAAAAAGGATAGTTATAAGTTTGAAAAAAAAAATTATCTACGATCTGACATTGCAAACTTAACTGGTTACTTCATTTAAATGAATAATTTTTAGAATTATAGGCCTCATTTTTTTAAAATCCTATTTTTTTTTAATAAATCTCCAAAAATAGAAACAGTGACTGTTTGCTACAAATGAATTATTTTTGTGATAATAACTAAAGGTTTTAGATACCGTTTCAAGATTTATATATTTATTAATTTAATATTTTATATACAAAACAAAAATCACAGACTTCTTTTCCTATTTTTCTTATATATTTCATTATGCGTTTGTTTTCACTTCATTTATACTTTTATTTACTGACTAATACATTGATTAAAATACTTTAACAATTACCGAATTGTTAGTGAATGTATTAAATTATATTAACTATTGGCTATTGTATGTTTTAGAGTTATGTTATACGCCGCTAAGTTTATACGCCGAAAGAACTGGAAAGAAAAACTCTTAAAAAAAAAAATAATAAAAATACATCGATTTTCTTTATGTAAAAAAACAACTTTCTTAAATAAATTCAAATGACTTGAAACATTTCCTAATTTCTATAAGGCTTCGACTACAAGTATTTGCCATTAAGAAAATAATTTAATGCATTGTTGACTTTAGAACTTGGTAGATGGCATTCAAGATTCTGAATTTAGTGTTTCTGCGTTTGATTCATTTTTAAAGATATTCTTTGATGTATATACTAAAGTAAATAATTAATGATTACAATGCCCAAGTTCATTATAATAATCTTCGGTAAAAAATAAGAAATTGGGCTTTCGACCTTGATGTTTACGATTTAAATTAAAGAATCGTTCTTAATAAATAAATGTACAATACATGATGTAATTGAGTGATTTTTTAGAATATACATTAAATATTTTTATTTCTTTTATGTCAAAACAATGCAAAAATGTTTTATGTGAAAACGATAAAAAAATAATCGGGTGTGTCACTCACACGACTTTATCTTACCCTGAAATTAAATATTATAGATACAGGTTGCAGATAAAGAGGTAAGATAACAAGTACTATTATGTCAACCTGTGTTAAACAATTTAAATTAGGCTTTAGAAGAGTTTTATATGATAAGTATATCTGTGTGAGGTGGGAGGGGGGTATCGCTCCACTCAACCCCCCGTTTCATTAATGCACCTACATATAGAATTTAAATCTGTTAATAAAATTAAAAGTTCACTTAAAATTATTCAGACAATTTTCCCACGCAACATTCCTTGAAACTTATCAACCTTATTAAAATTTTTCGAGCAACAAACTTATATTAACTTCAAAGTACAACATTTGGATCTCCTGAAATTATTCGTTTTTAAGTTACTCTAAGAGACACAGACAAAGATCAAACGTTAAAAAACTTCACTTCGGTAATAAGGAGTCTCAAAACGTGTAAATATGCAAAAAACAAGCGATGAATATTTAGTTTAAAAATATACATTATGTACCACATGTCTATCAGGAATTCATTTCAATTCCTGAGCAGCTTTCCTGGACATAGTAAAATATCATATCAAAGCACTTCCACTAACAATAAAAATGAATGTTATCGCTTAAATATTTGCAACCCTGTATATCTTTTGAAGATTATGTACAGACCACATGGTGCACCTAAATGTAATCCTATAGTAATAATACACGGCACAACCTGAAATACACTTCCATCCATTTTCAGCTATTTTCCCACTATAATCAACTACTTTTGTGTAGCCCTGTAAACGAACAGTGAATGATTACCCTACCATATTCTACATAAGACATGTTTTTACGCATATAAAGAATATATATACATTTCATTTGGTTTAGTGCAGTCTATAGATGTTAAACTCTACTTACCTGCAATTTCCCCATAGACGTAATGTATTTGAATTCTCTTGGGTATTCCTGTACACAAGCCACTTGCTTCATCTCAACTAAAAGCTTAGTATAGCATCCCTATATCATACACATTTAGAACACCAAGTTTGGACTTTTTGATACTATTTGTTCTTGAGATATGCTGATAACAGACACTCACACACACACAGACTATTCCACAAAAACATGATTTTCGTATTCAGGGGACCTCAAAACGTGTAAATATAACAAAAACCCACGTTCGAAAATTTGACCCTAAAACAATACTTTCTCTACCTTATGGGTAAAAGAAAGTAAAAAATAGATACCAAATAAGTCGAAAACTTAAAAATATTAAATAATTAGCTGCAAAAAATTAAAAGCATTAAACTGACTAAAAATAAATGAAGAAATGAAGAAAAAAAAAACTTAATTACTTATAATGGAAGAATAAAAGAGAGGGCAATCATAGAAAATTATTGTAGCAGTGGCAGGAGCATATGCCTATTTTAATGTAATTGCATAAGTGTCTGTACACATTGGGTCGTTCCATAATTATTGACAGAAAATGAAACACGAAACAAAACATGAGTCACAAAGAGAGAAATAGATTTTATTCAGCAAAGTAGCCGCTATCGGCAGAAATACACTTCACCCAACGAGTTTTGAGCGAAAAAATGCCACGGGGGTAGAAGTCGGCGTCACATTAGTCAAAGAAATCATGAACCCCCTGAATCAAAGCATCCTGGTTCGGGAATTGTTTGTCCCTCACAAACCTGCCCAAATGGCGAACCATGTCATAATCATTCGGATCCAGGTCTGCAGAATAAGGTGGGTGCGGCAGAAGCTCATACCCCGACTTCTGGATCTTTTGCCGGCTACCAAATGAGACATAGGGTCGAGCTCCATACTGCAAGAGTATGGGACCTAACCTACTGACGAGTGCTGGTTGTTTGATTCGAAGTTTCCTGTGGTATTCATCCAATTGACAGTACACGTCCGTATTAATGATCTGGTCTCTCGGGAGGAATCCATAATGGACCACACGTTCTAGGCGGTCCACCAAACGGAGACGAGACTTTTCTGTGGATGGAGGTTTGGTTTTGGGATCTGTTTCGCAGGTTTGTTTTTATACAGCCACTGTGCTTTCCGTTTGCGATTGTCATAGAACACCCATTTTTCATCCATAGTCAGGATACGATAAAAGAATGGCTCTCTAACCTCGCGCTCCTGTAGAGATTTACAGGTCTCCAGGCGCCGTAGACGTTGCTCCTCCGTTAGGTCATGTTGTAACCATGTTTCGAGCTTTTTCGCCATGCCCATTGCCGCCAAATATTGGGCGATTGTCTGAGATGCTACAGGGAGTTCTGCTCCTAGCCGTTGTACCGTTAACGCTGGTCGGGCGTCGACTTTTTGCCGTAAATGGTCCATATCACACCACACTGGACGACCGGCTCCACGTTTATGGACAATCTCCGTATCGCCGTTACGAAACTTGGCATAGAGTCTACGGACTCTCCGCTCACTTGTATTGCGCACACCCCATGCTTTATTGACGTTGGCCATTATTGCAGCCGCTGAATGTCCAAGCCGGAACTCGTCCTGAATCACGATTCGCACGTCGCGTTGCTCCATCACATCCTTAAATGTTTTCACTGCCCCGACTGGCATTTATATAGTGTGTGGACTCTTCCATTTCACGTTGTAGGGTGGTTGGTGGTGTATCACTACTGTACCGATCGGAACTATTAGTAGAATTTGCCTGTATCGGTTGCTGCCAATAATTATGGAACAACCAATACATGCATTGCTTACTTATTAATAAAAAAATTAAAATAAACGTTAAATATAGAAAATGACAAAAACTTTATGCTAAGGCAGTGGTAAGATGGCGAACGACAAAGATTTGTATAACAATGACAAAAATCTATGTTGATATACCAATCTGTTTATAGATTAAATGGTACACATAAAAAAAAAATGAATTAAAAAAAGAAAGAAAGAAAACCGTTGAAAGAATGTTAGAAAAATGACTTATTTAGTCATTAAATGGTAGGAATAATTTCAAAAATAATATAAGAGCTTTAATGGCCGGCATTTCAAGGATTTCGTTACAGGCTCGAATGTATATTTTTAGATTTTCAAAGGTAATAGACACACAGTATTTAAGTGCTTATCGAAATGAATCACTTTTATGGTGTATTTTTTTTTCTTTTTACTTAAAATAGTAATGTGTCTTTTGGTAACAATGTGTCTCACTAATAATGAGTTCGTTTTCACTAGTTTTACGATGATGTGTGTGTATGTATGTATGTGAGTGAACACGATAGCGTCAAAACGATTTCTTCGAATGAGCTGAAAGTTGGTACGTTTGTTATGGGTCACCATAGCACGAACACTATTGATTTTGGTGAATCTAGCAGTTCTTCTTTTTTTTTTTTTTTTTTTTACACCGGGACACAAAGAAAATTTCTTTATCATATTGGCCTACGGGACCAAATTTTTAAAAATGCGATAGCATCTAAACGCCTCATTCAACTGAGCAAAAAATTTATGCACATGTTATAGGTTCCAGTTGCACAAACTATATAGATTTTGGTGAATCTAGCAGTTGTAGTTTTCTTTACAGGGACACAAAGAAAAATTCTTTATCATTATGGCCTATGGAGTATGGACCCAAATTCTTTAAAGTGCGATAGTGTCTAAACGCCTTATTTGATTAAGCTGAAAATTTATACATATATTATAGTTCGCCTTTGCACGAACCTCATACATTTTGGTGAATCTAGCACGTATTGTGTTTTTACAGGAATACAACGAAAAATTCTTTACCATTATGCCTTGTGTACTCAAATTCTTTAAAGTGCTATAGCGTCTAAACTCACATCTGATTGAGCTAAAATTCATATACATGTTATAGATCACTGTTATACCAACTGTAGGAATTTTGGAGAACCTGACACATATAGATTTTTACAGGGACACAAAGAAAAATTCTTTATCATTATGCTCAAATTCTTTAAAGTGCGATAGCGTCTAAACGACTAGCTAGATTGAGCTGAAAATTTATATACATATTATAGGTCATAGTCGCACAAAGTGTATAAATTTTTATAAGTCTAGAACTTATAGATTTTTACAGGGATACAACGAAAATTTCTTTATTATTGGGGCATAAGCTCAAATTTTAAAGTGCGATAGCGTCTAAATGTCTTATGCTATGGAGCTGAAAATTTATATAAACATAATAAGTCACTAATGCACTAACTATATGTATTTTGGTGAATCGAGCATATATAGAATTTTACAGAGACGCAACGAAAATTCTTTATCATTATGATCTATGGGCTCAAAGTTCAATAGCGTTATGGCAGAGTGAGCTTAATGTACAATAGCGTTAAATATCGTGCTGTATGTAGAAAAATACTCCAACACTCTATTATAATTTTCTCTTTTGTTTATTTAACAACTCCTCTTACTTAACTTTACCTATGAAACTGTTAATTACTCTATGTTCGGGATGTCGAGTAGAGTCACTCTAAATTTTTTTTTGTTTCTACTAAGAAAACAGGCAACTACTGTTAGAGTTTTACCTGATGTATAGATTAATATGAATACAAGTTTTTACTAGCTTCTAAATTTAATATGGCATACAGTGAATGTAATAAATGCATCTGCTACCAATCACTAGTAGTAATTTGAGTCAATTAACAAAATGAATATATATAATTATCCATAAAATGTTAGCTATGTTTTACTGTCAGGAAAAAACATTTTTGTAAGTCAGATAAAAACAATATATCGAAAGTTCTATTTGATCTCCATTTGTTCAGTTATTCCTATCATTGTTTATGTATACAATAGATATAAAATGAATATACTTATTCTGTGTGAACTCACTCATTTCAATATGTTCAAAAATTTCTCGTTGTAATACCTATTTCTTTTATTGTTTTTAACCCTACCATTCAACAGAAGTTTCTTTATTTTCTATCTTTAAATAATTCGTACATATTTTATTTCACTTAAATAACTGAACATCAATTTTATTTTTAATAATTAAACATTAAAATATACAATATCTGATTCTTTACACAATTTAAATTTTTTTCTAAAATTTTATTTTCGACCTGTTTAGTGAAGTGTTTACATTTTTTTTAATTGCATATATTAAATACGTACTTTAAATGCATTAGATTTTATTTTAAAATCTGCAGACGTTACCCTTAGTTTGAGATATTACAGTTTTAATTTCACTTCTTTACTTCATACATTTTAGAGCTTAATTTAGGTTTCAGTTTAGCTTTGCTACATTAATACACTCTATTTTATTTCACAAGACCATCAACAGCTATGCTAAATATAATCTTTCTGAATATAAATCATAAAAATGTACTCCCTTCCTCCCACTTTCGTGCATCCTATACAGAAATGAATTCAAATTAGTTATTGATTTTCAATTTAAAATGAAAGCACAAAATCAAGGACAGCAAAAAATCGTGCAATAGTTTCGCATTTCCTTTACAAAAATATATGTTTTTATGAGATGCGCACATTTATTTTATTTTTAAGAGAAACAGTTTTCTATATGTTTTACCCAGTTGAAAAACGTTATTTACTTTTCGTATTACATTTGGAAGTGTGATACATTGTAATTTATCTCTAAGAAATAATACTTCCAGACAGAGAGGAAAGGTATTTCTCATTTTACGGCTGATGTATTGCTGGTATAATGCTTTGTCAGAAGCCTGGATCAAACAGAACGGTATTGATTTACTGCTTTCCTCTAACGAAGGCAAAAGAATTTTTTTCAATAAAGAGACGTACTTGTATTAGGGATAAATGAAAGTCCAGTACTTAAAAATATACGTTTGAAATATTTTTTTTGCATTACTTTGTAGAATTTTCCATGGTATAATAATTCCTTTAAATATATAACAAATAAAAGCTAGTCGAAAAATCTTTATTAAAATGCAGATTCTATTAGAAATCTACGTTGCCTTTAAAAAAAAAAAAAAAAAAAAAAATCTAAAAGACGATTTTATTTGAAGAAGTGAAAAAAAAAATTACTGGAAAAGAACTTGGACTATGGGATCTAGATTTTTTAAATAAGAATTGTACAGTTGAAAAGCATATTCTGCAGGCACCAGAAAAGCCAATGGAACTATACCTGTCGAAAATAAATCGTTTGCGAGATGCGAACCATTTTGTTCTGTTATTAGAAGCTTTTTATATGAAATTGACTTTGTCTTCGTGTCACGCTAATAAACAAGGCGCCTTCATTTTAAAGAGCGTCATGGTAATAACGCGATGCTTATGGGTTCGATCCTCGCAAGCCGATGTGTTACTTTTTTGCAGATAATTAATAGAAAAAATGTCAATTGATAAAAGAAAATTTTTCGTTGTTCTTAGTATCCTAAGGAATTTTGATAGTTTTTGTAAGATGCGTTTTTTGAGTTACTAAAACGCACAAAATAAAAATTTCAGTTAAATAAAAATAAATAAACAAATAACACTGGAAGTTTATTTTTGTGGATCCCTAAAAAGCCTAAAATAAAAATTTATTCTTGCAGAGACATGCTATAAAATCATAAAAGTTTGAACAACAAGAAAATTTTAAAGAAAAATATGGATATTTCACTTTTGCAAAAGAGGAAAAATTTTAAATATTCCAAATAACTTTAAAAAGCATTCGAGAACAATATTCGTTTTGTATAAGTATTTGTTAGATTTTTCTAGAATGTTCTATGACATTTCTTGACTGATCTTAGCGTCATGCTGATAACGCAATGGTTCCGGATTCGGTCCTCGAAAATCGATATGGTACTTTTTTGCTGATAATTAATAGAAAAAATTTCAATTGGTAAAAGAAAATCTCCTGTTATCTACACAGTATCCTAAGAAATTTCGATTAGTTTTTTTGTAACTAAAAATCACAAAATAAAATTTAAGTAAAAAATCATTTTTTAACGTTAAAAGCTTTTTATTGTGAAGCCCTAAAAAGCATAAAATAAAAATTTATTCTAGCAAAGACATGCTACAAAGAATTCAACACTAAGAAAATTTTAGAGAAAAATATAGGTACTTTCCTTTTGCAAGAGATGGAAATTTTTTAATGTTCAAAATATTTTAAAAAGCTTTCGAAACATTTGAAATTTGTGGCCTAACGAATGATTATACACAAACTAATAACTAAGAATATTGGTCTCGAAAGCTTTTTAAAATATTTTGAATATTTAAAAATTTTCATCTCTTGCAAAAGTGAAATATCTATATTTTTCTCTAAAATTTTCTTAGTGTTGAAACTTTCATTTCTTTGTAGCATGTCTTTGCCAGAATAAATTTTTATTTTATGCTTTTTAGGGCTTCACAATAAAAAGCTTCTAACGTTAAAAAATGATTTTTTACTTAAATTTTATTTAATTTATGTAAAGGCGAGAATAAAACTTAACAAAGACTTGGATAATAATGTAAGCGATTAAACAGAATATTTTTGTGGAGCGAAAATAAGTCATCCTGCCATTAACTGCGGTAATGTTTATCCGAATTAGTTATTTCGATGTATGTACTGGATCCGATGAATCCGGGGGAATTTTTTTTTTAATTGTAAATTAAGAAAAATGTATCACAAATATGAATTCGAAGATTATTATGTGGTGCGATTTTATAGAACATTAAAAAATTTTTATGTATTGAATACGAAGAGAAACTAAAGAGAAGAAAATTAAAGAAGAGTAGAAAGAAAGAAAGTAAATCTATGAAACACTCCCCACCAAATTAATTCTAGATGAGCTTGTGATATTTAAGTTTAAACTTTTCATAAAATTTCACGCTATATGAAAAATATTAAAATAATAAAAAAAAAAGCTATTTTTTTCTTTTTCTACTGTTTTTTTTTTATTAATCTTTGGAAAAACAATATGAAAATATTATTTTATTAGTATGGTTTTAAATCAGCGATTTTGGCTTTGTGGAAATTTGCTGTAGCCCACTTTGAATCTGACACATACATGTAACAGGTTTTAATTTGCCATACAAACTACACCGTTCAACCGATCGCTCTGAAAATTTACTTTTTTTTTTTTTTTTTTTCTTTTTTTTTTGGGGGGGGGGGTTATCCTGTAAGTTGTTCAATTCATTTGGCTATTAAATTATGTAAATGAATTTTCTTTTTTAAGCTAGTGCATGCGTAGATAAAATTTATCTAGTATAAAAGCTCCTATTTCGTAAGATGCTTAACATTTGTGCATTCTGATTGCAGTAGGCTGTGTCTAGTGAAGTATGCCAAATTTTCTAAAAGTATCTTTGCTCTGGGTCTAATACGCTACGCGTTATAATTAAAAAATGGGAATTTTTTACTTCAATGTTTTAAATAAAACCATTATATCTCCATGAATATAGGGGGTAGCCTCTTAAAAATTTATACAGATAATGAGAAAATTCCTTTTAATCACAGGCTACAGCCAAAATGCTTTTCAAGCATTTCAAATGCTTTTTACAGAGGGATCCAAAACATTTTGATTTTTCGTTAATTTTTTACTGGTCGCTTTTTCTTTTTTAGGACATAACTTTTGCTGGAATATATGAGGTATAACGTGTTCTTTACGCTACCAAAGTTTTAAGAGGATTCCAGAAGAAGTGTTCTAGATATTTGACAAAATGTCTCAATTCGAAAGTGTCCAAATACTTATTAGTAGGTAGTGTACCTATAGAATTTCTATAGAATATTACTCATTTGCTTGTTATCAATTGCCCGAACTATATAGATTTGGATGAGTCTAGCACTTAAATTTTTTTAACCCTTTCGCTACCAGCGTCACATATATGTGACGATCCGATTTTCTTACCTGAGCCCGACGTCACAAATATGTGACAGGTATTCATTATCAGTTTATGATAATCGTTTGCATCAAATCGTGTCACACACAGACGGGTTATGTTATAAAACAATAGAATAGATACAGGATGTTATTGATTTTAGTTATAGATACATCCCACAAAAATAAATGACAATTTTATCATATTTAAATAGTAAGACGTCTGGGCTGTGATGGAGGTTTTTCTCCTGAGGCTCTGGTAGCGAAAGGGTTAAAGTGACACAAAGAAAAGTCTACCATTATGGCTTATCAGCTCAAATTATTTAAAATGTAATAGCGTCTGAATTCTTTATTCGAATGAACTGAAAGTTGATAGGTATGTTATAGGCTGAGGTCACAACGTCCCTATATTTTTACGATCATTTTATTATACTCATACCACAAATTTAAAAAAGAAAATTTTCCTGAAATTTTTCATGCTAAAATAGCTCAAAAATCTTTCTGAAAATTGTGGTGGAAGTATAATAACGATCGAAAAAAATATAGGAACGCTGCAACCCTTGGTTATAGATCACCGTCGCACGAACTATACAATTTTTTAGGAGTCTCTCACACTTACAGTTTTTTACAAGTACACAAAGATAAGCGCTTTATCATTATTGCTTATGGGCTCAAAATAGTATTTCGTGTGCGATAGCGTCTAAACGCCTTATTCGATTGAAATAATGGTTTGTAGCCACTGTTGCGTAATTTCTATATATTGTGATGAGTGAAGGAGTTCTTTCAGAGACACACAAAGAATAAATTTTCATCATTATGGTTATTATGGTCATTATGGTTATTACTCAAATTATTTGAAAAAAAAAAACTAGTATGTTGTGGCCACCACAAGACTTTCTTCTATATTTACCTATACATATTCAATCAGTAACAATATTTAAAAAAAAAAAAAAAAAAAAAAAAAAAGGTAAGATTTTTTTTTTTTTTTTTTTTGTTAAAAGTAAAAAAAATCGATAACTTTGTTTTAAATTATCACAGATTTATAGTTCAACCATTCGTTTTAAAGGTATTGACGAGACCTTTCGAAAGATACCCATCTTGAAAATTTGCCCCCCCCGGGTGGGAACTTCCCCCCCGGTGGGGGGGAACCGATGCCCCCACATGCACAAAAATTTTTTCCTAGTTAACTACTTCTATTATCAACCTGATCTTTCGAAAGATACCCATTGTGAAAATTTACCCCCCCTGGGGGGGTATTTTTCCCCTAGGGGGGGGAAGCGATGCCCCCCCATGCAGAAAATTTTTTTCCTAGTTACATACTACTATTATCAATAATTCATATTAATTTTACAATCACAAGTTTAAAACAACTCTAATTATGCACATTTATACGAATTTTTGTCCTATGCTGCCATGTTAAAAATTTAGATAAAATGCTATCACAGCGCCACCTGTTGAGCTATTGATCCCCAAACATAATCAGCACCAGTTTATGTCGGGGACCAACTAAATACCAAGTTTGGTTAAATTTCGTTAAAAAAAAAAAAAAAAAAAAAAAAAAAAATTGCGATATTTTTCTAAGTTTTTTTTTGTTAAAAGTAAAAAAAATCGATAACTTTGGTTTAAATTATCACAGATTTATCGTTCAACCATTCGTTTTAAAGGTATTGACGAGATCTTTCGAAAGATACCCATCTTGAAATTTTGCCCCCCCCCCCGGTGGGGGGCCAACCGATGCCCCCACATGCACAAAATTTTTTTCCAAGTTAACTATTACTATTATCAACGAGACCTTTCGAAAGATACCCATCTTGAAAATTTACTTCCCCGGGGGGGTATTTTCCCCCCCAGGGGGGGAACCGATGCCCCCCCCCCATGCACAAAATTTTTTTCCTAGCTAACTACTACTATTATCAATAATTCATATTAATTTTACAATCACAAGTGTAAAATAACTCTCTTTATGCCCATTTATACGGAATTTTGTCCTATGCTGCCATGTTAAAAATTTGCATAAAATGCGATCACAACGCCACCTATTGAGCGATTGATCCCAAAATCTAATCAGCACCAGTTTATGTCAGGGTGCAACTAAATACCAAGTTTGGTTAAATTTCATTCATTGGTTCGTGAGATACAGCGTCCACAAAAAAATGATACAGACAGACAGACATTTTCTAAAAACTATTAATTCGTGTTCTCCATATCCCAAAACATGTAAGTCCATCAAAAAGTGGACTTCGAAATTTTTCGCGAATCCAATACTTTCTCTATATTACATATAGAAGAAAGTAAAAACCACGCTACTATTCCCTTTTGTCTTTTTAACTACGTTTCTTATTTAAATTTATTTAAATAATCGTTAATTACCAAATGTTCGGAGAATCATTCCAGATTTTTTGCAATATTATATTTCTGTTTAGAGAACAATTTTTACTTTCCGAACACTATAGTGAGGAAAGTATTGTAATCATGTCAAAAATCCGAATTCGAGATTTTGATGTTTCTATACGTTTTGAGGTCCCCTGAGTCCGTTTTCACTATTTTTACGATGATGTATGTATGTGTGTGTGTATGTGTGTATGTGTGTATGTTTGTGAACACGCTAGCGTCTAAAGGCTTTGTTCGATTAACTTGAAAGTTGGTACGTATATTGTAAGTCACCATAGTACGAACCCTATAGATTTTGGTGAATCTAGCACTTATAGTTTTTTTACAGGGACACAAAGAAAAATTCTTTATCATTATGGCCTATGGGACCAAAATCTTAAAAGTGCGATAGCATCTAAACGCCTCATTCAATTGAGCAAAAATTTTATACCCATATTATAGGTCACAGATACTCAATCTGTATAGATTTTGGAGAATCTAGCTCTTATAGTTTTTTTACAGGGACACAAAGAAAAATTCTCCAATGGGGCCAAATTTTTAAAAGTGTGATAGCGTCTAAACGCCTTATTAATCTGAGCAAAAAAATTGTACACATGTTATAGGTCGCATTTGCACCCACTGTATAGATTTTGGTGAATCTAGCACTACAGTTTTTTTACAGGGACACAAAGAAAAATTCTTTATCATTATGGCCTATGAGACCAAATTTTTAAAAGTGCGATAGCATCTAAACGCCTTATTCAATTGAGCTGAAAATTTGTATGAATATTATAAATCACTGTTGCACTAACTATAAGCATTTTGGTGAATCTAGCATCTATAGATTTTTACAGGGACAAAACGAAAAATTCTTTATCATTATGATCTAAGGGCTCAAAGTTCAGTAGCGTTAAATAAAACCTCGTGTGATATATGGAGAAAAAAACACTCTATTATGGTTTTCTCTCTTTTGTTTGTTTAGCAATTCCTCTTTCTTTATTTTATCTACAAAACTGTTAGTTACTCAATGTTCGGAAAGTCGAGTGGAGTCACTCCAGATTTTTTAATAATGCAGGCAAGTGTAGAAAATAAAAAATAAAATTTAAAAATTAATTCTATAAAGACAGGGTTCAAAAGCGTTGTTTATTTTAAATTTTTTCTATATTCAATAGAAGAAAGTATTGGATTCGTAAAAATTTTCGTCCTCGGGTTTTTGATGGATTTACATGTTTTGAGAGCTGTAGAATACGATTTGACCGTTTTTAGAAAATGTCTGTCTGTCAGTCTGTATGTGTGTGTGTGTGCGTGACGAAATTTTGTGGCAACTGTATCTCAGGAACTACTGCACAGAATTTCATACAAATTGGTATGTAGTTCCACCTTGACATAAATTAGTGCCTATCAACTTTTGGTAAAAATTGTCTTACAGGTTGCGTTTGCCATCCCGCTTTTTCTAAATTTTTAACATGGTGATATAGGACAAAATTTTGTATAAATGTGCATAATGAGAATTATTTTTTAGTAATCATTATGAAATTTAGAAGAATTATTTATAATAGAGATAGTCAACTGGGAAATTTTTTTTGTATGTGTAGGAGCCTCGCCACCCCCCCCCCCCCCGTGAGGAGGGGGGAAGGTCTTCCCTCGAGGTTAGTAAATTTTCAAGATGGGTATATTTCGAAAGGTCTCGTCAATACCTTTAAAACGAATGGTTGAACTATAAATCTGTGATAATTTAAAACAAAGTTATCGATTTTTTTTACTATTAACGGGAAGAAAAAAAAAAAAAATAACCAAACTTGGTATTTAGTTGGCCCCTGACGTAAACTGGTGCTGATTAGATTTGGGGATCAATCTATCAACAGGTGTCGCTGTGATCGTATTTTTTATAAATTTTTAACATGGCAGTATAGGACAAAATTTCGTATAATTGTACATAATGAAAATCATTCTTAACCTGTGATTGCAAAATTAATATGAATTATTGATAATAGTAGTAGTTAATTTGGAAAAAAAAAAATTGTGCATGTGGAGGCATCGAATCTCCCCCCCCCCCCCCCCCTCCCTAAAACAAATTGGGAAAAATAGTAATTTTTTATTTATTTATTTATTTTTTTTTTTTTATTGTTACTGTGTGAATTTGTATAGGAAAATATAGAAGAAAGTTTTGTGGTGGCCACAACATACTAGTGTTTTATTATTGTTGTCCTACCTTTTAAAATTCTCATACATAAACCTTTTCCTGGCGAAACTTTCTAGTTTCTGTTTATTTCGATTTTATTTCTATACTCTATTCACATACTTCATAAAACAAAAACGATGGAGTTGCGTCCTGCTCTAAAAGCAATATATTTAATAATAATAATACAAAACTTATCAGTCCTCTATTAAAGAATATTAATATTTTAAACTTTACATTGTTATTATTTATGTCTGTATTTACCCAAATAGGGTGGTAATATTTTGGGGCAAAATTTCAGATAACTGAGCTTTTTTTTTAAAATATACCTATTTTTTGTCCTTTTGATTCCAAAAATCAAGGTATTAGTGATTGAATTGTTTGTGTCTTTCAGTCCTGAGCGATGGACGGTTCACCGCGAATTGTCGATTTAACGTCAGCATCACGACATTGATAACACGGATTTCCAATGTATGCATTAAACTTTTATGATTTAAATTGTGTCGTACATTGCCAATGGATGCCTGTTTTCTTGTTGATAGTGAAGGTGAAGTTATATGCCTAAATATTTTGTTCCACATTGTTACTTAAGAACAACAAAATAGAAATAAATTATTTGACATGTTATTTACAATATTTAGTTTACAATTGTTGCTAAAAAAAAAAAAAAAGTTTTTAACTTTACAGAATTCAAAAATATTAGCATGCCATTTGGAAACACACAGACCTATTTTTGGATATGAGTGAAAATCGCTCCAAGTTCTCGCTATAAGTGTATTTCTTTTTGGGTTTACATTTCTTGCTAAATGAACTATTTTATTTTAAATTTATGCAGAATCTAATAAAAGCTAAAAATTAATTTATAATGCTAAGAATGAACGCTTTTTCGTTATATTAAGAAAATAACATTTATATTATTGGATACAGTATTGAATTGTTATCTACTGCATGTATCTGCTTTTCTAGAAACAAAAACTTCATTTTAATCATAGGTGCATGACGCTTCATTTTCCTAAAAGTGTCTCGCTAACGTATGAATGATGCGATATATGGATGAAAACATAATCGGTTGTTGAACCTTATGTCTAATGAAGTTTACATTCGATCCAGAATGCGGATTGGAAAATAAAGTGTAAACTAAAATAATGTTAATAATGTTTATATTAACGCTATTATTTTTCTCAGTAAAACATCTTTCGGTAGAGCGTTCAAACCGATAGTCTATAGCGCTATAGACACATATATATATTTTAGACTATTTCCTGATTCAAATAGTAAAGTTCCCAATGTTATTATTACTTCATTAATATTTTACACAATATCTTATACACACATTTCTTATAGAAAAAGTAAAAGTTCATATTTGAGTTTTGAATTTGTAGAATTTTTTTAATCCAGTCTATGCTGATTTACGGAAAAGTCCTTGCATAAAAAAAAAAAAAAAAAAAGAAAACTTTAAAGAAATCAACTTAAAAAAGTGCCTCGGTGTAAAGAAAACTCTTACTCGATTTTCAAAGAAATCTAAAGCTTCCCTGGATTGTTCTGATTGATTTAAATATGCATTGACTGACTACACTGACAATATTCTTTTCTTAGATACAATAAGGTTTATTTTATTTTTGAATGTATGAGTTAGGGAATAGAAACATGCAAATAAAGAATATTTTTTTTTTCTACAAAAATAAATTTGCCTAGAAAGGTTAAAGGCTTTTCACTTCGTAAGTTGTAGATAGTTTCTTTTTTATTAATTTTTTACCTATTTATGCTATTTATTTGTAGATTTTGCAGAAATAGGTGTTGATATATAATTTTCATGATTGTGTATTACTGGGTTCTAGATGATCAGTATCCTAAGTAAGGAGCTCAGTTTTTTTTTTTTTTTTTTTTTAATTCTCACATTAACAATGAATTCATACCCATGATACACAGATACTGTTAAATGTGCAGTTAAGTTTATACTGTAAAAAGTTATAAATTTATACTAAAAACAATAATACTAAAATAAAATAAATAAATAAATTTTATAAACAAAATATTTTTTGATTAACATGCATCCACATTCCCTAGAGGAATGACAACATTTTAATGTTTGAAATTGATGATAGTTTAAACAATATTCGGTATTTCTAATCAAAATTGTGTCTTAAATTTTTGGAATAACAGGGATTCACCCTCATAGTGTTGAGTGTTATGTGTTTAAACTCGTGCAAACTTTAATACTCCTATTTATCTGAATTTCGTAACATTTCTAAGATTTGTTATAGACTTTTAATTTTTTGCTTTAATTTCATAGAATATTTGTCAAAATATTTTCAGCCAAAATTTATGTTTTTTTTTCATAGAATAGGAAACAGTCAAATTTTCGTCCTATAGGAAAAAAAGGACTGGAATTATTTTTTATTTATTCGTTTTTTCAACTAAAAGGTAAATACGATTTAACTAAGGGTCACTATGATTTAACTGATAAAATGATATTCAAAAATATTTAAAATTTTTGGTTTTTGATAGAACAAGTTTTTTTTATTTTTTAGAATGAACATTTTCAAAAACAAACAGTATTTACAAAAACAAAATAAGAAAACATTTATTTATTTATTAAAAATTTAAACTTAATCTACGTACCAAAAAAAAAAAAAAAAAAGTCAGTAATACAGACCTTAACTATAAAATCCCGTCTCCATGAAATACTTCAAAACCAAAGTTTTATATTTATTATAGTTAGCATTTCAATTTCAATTCCATACTAACATTAACTATACAAGAGGCTTTCCATTTGAAGACATATTAAAGAACAAAACAAAATGCAAAGTGTTAAAATCTTGAGGGATTCTTTTTTCGCTTTTAGATTAAAGATAAATTAAACGCAGCAATTCCACATAAATTTATCGAAATATAAAACAGCTCGCATTGAAACAGGATTCTTGTTTTCCGTCTCCATGAAATACTTCAAAACCGAAGTTTTATATTTATTATAGTTAGCATTTACGCCGACTAACATCTAAATTTTTGTAAAGAATTTCGGAACTAACTTTAACGACAAAAGAAATGAAATATTAAAACGGTATGACATGATTTTAAAAATGAATTAGAGGAAAAGAGATTTAAAACTTTTATGAAACCGGATCATTCTTTTCTGTCAAACTCGACTTTAATTTTAAATGACAACTTAATGAATACATTTCCAATAAAGCGCTTCTAACTTTTAAGACTTTTGAAGTTCAGTATTCGTTTACATCGTGCTGCATTTCCTAATTAGATTTTAAATTTCTAAATTCGGTGTCTGGAGATTAGGTAACATGATTGATTATCACTTATTCGAGATACCAAAAAATATGTAATGAGAAAAATACATTTTAATTTATTAGAGTAATTTTAGTACGCAATAAGTAATATATGCATAAACTATTTAGTTCTTTCCCAAGTTCGTTTAAAAAGGCTAATTTAAAAATATTAGATTTCATTCCTCGTAAGTTACTTAAGTCATATGACACCTGATATCAATTTTAAGATTGTTGAACAAAAGTAAGTAGCCTAATTCTGAATATAATAATATGTATAATTCTAAATAATAACTCCGAAAGACGGGATATGTGACGGACGAACGAGTAGTTATATTAATGTTAGGCGGGGGGTGAACCAAGTCCACGCTCGTCGTCTTAGCCGTTCGATGTTTGCTGCGATTTTCTCCAAAACTCGTGTAAATTCGATCTAGGATACCGTAGAAAGACTCAGCCGGAGGGCATCCCCAACCAGGCCTAGGTTCTAAGTGTAGATAAATGGGTTAAATCTTAATAATAACACCAACACATCTAACAAGCAACATTTTTACAAAATCGGTTAATAATTTGATTAAATAGAAGTTTCCAAATGATAAAATGAAACTTAAAATAATAATAATTCTAAAAATTCGCTATGAAACAACCACACAACTTCCATTACCCACTATTACATATATTATATGCGTTTTTTAGAGATAATGTGATCAGAAGACAAAATTGACCTAACGAAGTAGAATCCTAAAATTGTTCTAGTAAGAGAAACTTCATATTACATGTGTAACGACATATAAAACAAAGATTACATAGCGAGTTACAAAACTAAGAAACAAACAAACAAACAAAAAAAAATCTGGTGTGACACAACCACGCGACTTCCATTACCCACTATTATGCGTATTATATGCATTTTTTGAAGATATTTTGTGCATTTTTTGGAATTATCCAGTAAGAGAAACTTGATACAAATGCAAAGACATATAAAACAGAATTTACATAGCGAGTTAAAAATAATAATAATAATATATATACAGTCGACACCGGTTATAACGTACCTGGGATATAGCGTACTTTCGCTTATAACGTACTCAGATGCTTGGTCCCGAATGAAACCCTATATAATGTAATGGTTTACATCTTCATCTATAACGGACTATGCAAAAGCCTTAATCTGGTTATAACGTACTTTTTAGACTGGAATGAAAAGCCAAAATTGGATGTCAACCTTGTATTTCTGGTTTGGAAATCGGTATATTTTCTTGGATACCGTCTTTTGATGTCTCTTTTATCGCCTTATATCTCCTTACCTTTAAAACTTTATCGCGGTTCGTTGAATTCCATACTGACTATTCAGAGACTCAGCAAAGTTCCATTATAAATATTGAAAATGCAATTTTTACTGTGTCATCTAATCAAAGAAAACAACGAAAAATAACAGATTATTTTTCCAAATAAACATGTAAGTAGTAAAAAATTTTTTTTTCTTTTTTCTTATTTTATTTTGAGAAAATCATAAACTTTCTATTTAAAATCTCTATTATTGCGAGTGCTTTTATGCCCCTTTTTCTTTTTTTAGGCACTAAATTATATTGGAAATAATGCTTATAACGTACTTCGGTTATAACGTACCATATTTTCTGGTCCCCTGACAGTACGTTATAACCGGTGTCGACTGTATATATATTTTTTTAAACAAAATTTCCGAGATCTAAAACTGAACTTACCTAATCATGATGACCGTTAATTTTCCAGTAATAACCACGTAATACATGAGAAAGGTATCTAAAACGGATTTATATAACAATTTTCAAGAAAATCATTAGAGCCGTTTTTGAGACACCAACTTTTACCAAAACTTGGCACACTCAATTATTAACCGGAAAACAATAATTACATACAAAAGTATATCTAAAAGCTGGTTAATAGGGCGAGTTTGAAAAAATCCGTACAGCCGTTTTTAAAAGAACGCACTTGCGAGATCTGAAATTGGACGACTGTTACAGAACGACTGTCAATTTTCCTGAATTAACTAACTATACCATTCGAACGGACATCTAACAGAGTTTTTATATAGCAAACTTTGAGGAAAATCGTTAGAGTCGTTTTTGAGATAGACTTACGGTCCCACCTCCGATTTCGGATGACCTACTTTCGGTTTTGCAATTTCCACCAAATTTGGAAAATTCATCTGTACACCAGACCTATATCAATTCTGAAGTTCCGTAGTTCTATCTTTATTAGTTTCGGAGATATGATAGTCAGAAGATTCCACACATACATACACACATACTGACCAATTGCCAAAAACGGTATTTTTTTTTTTTTTTTTTTTTTTTTTTGGATTCAGAAGGCCTTAATACATGTAATTCAGATGAAAACTCGATATCGAATACAATACTTCCATTACCTATAGTAGTACAGTAATGGAAGAAAGAAAAAGATGTCAGAGTTCTTTTTTGAAACACCAATTTTCGAGATCAAAAACTGACCTATACCTATCAGGATGATTGCTAATTTTCCTGTAATAATTACGTAATACATGAGAAAGGATATCTAAAATGGATTTATGTAACAATTTTCAAGAAAACCGTTAGAGCCGTTTTTGAGATACCAACTTTTACCAAAACTTGTCATACTCAATTATTGACCGGAAAACAATAATTACACGCAAAAGGATATTTAAAAGGGAGTTAATATGGCGAATGTGAAAAAAAAATCCGTACAGTCATTTTTAAAGGAACGCGCTTGCGACATCTGAAATCGAGCTATTTATGCAGGATGTCTATCCATTTTCCTGAACTAACCAACTATATCAAGGGATCGAAACTATATCGAAAGGACGTCTAATAGAGTGTTTATATAGCAACTTGAAGAAAATCGTTAGAACCATTTTTGAGATGCGGTCGCATTTCCGGCTTACGATGTCCGACTTTCGTTTTGCCAATTTTCACCAAAATTTAGAAAGTTCATCTGTATACTAGACATGGCTCAATGCTGGAGTTTCGTAGTCTTTAATAGTTTCGGAGATATGATAGGCAGATTCCCCCCCCACACACACACACACTGACCAACCAATTGCCAAAAACTACTTTTTTAGTGTCAGGAGACCTTAATTAAGACTTGTAAATCAGATGAAAACTCGATATCGAATTTTTGAACTGAACACAATACTTCCATTACATACGGTATTCGGGTAATGGAAGTAAAAATTAATAAAGGATTAACTTTAAAAATAATATTTTTAAAGTATTTTTAAAAAGACAACAATAATGAAGAATTAATTTAAATAATGGATGCTAAAAAAAAATTATGACATGTATAACTTTTACAAAATTTATTTAAATGAATTTTTGTAATAAATTCTGAATAAAAACATGAAATTAGTTATTAACCCTTTTTTAAAACACTCTTTGCGTAGACAATCGCGCACTATAAACAAAAAATAACAGAAATTATTTCATTAAAAACAGAATAGTTACAATTTTGATAGTCGATTCTTCTTCTTCTTTTTTTTTTTTTTTTTTTTTAATGAATAAAGTTTGCTTTAAGAATGACTGTAGAAATCATTTAAAAGAAGGTGTGTAAATATTGGCTTTTTAGGAATCAGTCTATATTAATTTATTTTAAGGTATAAAAACTAAGTTTCTAAAGCACTTTAGAAAGCTGTCTGTTGCATTTGGTATCTGTTATACATATTTTATTATTTATTATTCATTCATTCATTTATTATTATTATTATTTTTTTTTTTTTGCTAAAAAATGTGAAACAATAAAAACCTTTAAAAAAAGAGTTGCCAATATAGTTTTTTTTATATATATTTATTGCAAGAGAAGTCTAAGTGGTTACATTTTAGGAAGTATAGGGAAAACTAATTTTTTAAACGGTGGGGTATAAAAAAAATCTGGTGTGAAACAACCACACGACTTCCATTACCCACTATTACACGTATTGTATGCACTTTTTGGAGATAATGTGATCAGAAGACATAAAATTGATCTAATGAAATAGATAACTAAAAATTTTCCGGTAAGAGAAGGTTAATACACGCGTGAAAACATATAAAACAGAGTTTACAGAGCGAGTTAAAGAAAGAAAAAAAAGAAGGTAGATTTTTTTTTTTTTTTTTTTTTTTAACACCAATTTTCGAGATTTAAAACTGATCTATTTGATCAGGGTGACTATTAATTTTCCTGTGGTAATGAAGTACAGCATGAGAAAGAATATATAAATAGGGTTTATGTAACAATTTTCAAGAAAAGCGTTAGAGCCGTTTTTGAGATACCGACTTTAACAAAACTTGGCATATTCAGTTATTGACAGGAAAACAACAATTGCATACAAAATGATATTTAAAAGAGTGTTAATATTGAAAGTTTGAAAGAAAGAAAGGAAAAAAAAAAAAAAAAACATACAGCCGTTTAGAAAGGAAACGCACTTGCAGTACAAGAAATTCAGCTATTTATACAGAACGCCTATAAATTTCCTGAACTAACCAACTATATCATTCGAAAGGGCATCTAATTGAGTGTTTATACAGTAATTTTGAAGAAAATCGTTAGAGCCGTTTTTTAGATACATCACTTCAGGATTTTCTAAATTTTCACCAAAATTTAGAAAATCCATCTGTACACCAGAGTTGCCTCAATTCTGAAGTTTCGTAGTTTTATCTTTATTAGTTTCGGAGATATAATAGTCAGAAGATCCCCCCCCCCACACACACACACAGAGAGACCCATTGACAAAAACCATTTTTTTTTTGACTCAGGAGACCTTAAAACATGTCAATCAGGTGAAATCTCAATATCGAATTCTTTGACTGGATACAATACTTCCATTACCAACGGTAGTCGGCTAATGAAAATGAAAATATATTTTAATTCTTACTAATTAAATCCTCCAAAATTTCAATTGATTTTCTAAAATTCTGTATCTGTTTTTTGCCGAACTCTGCAATATGTCTTCCTACATTTCAGTTATTCACCATGGATTCTCTTTCTTCTCACGTACTGAATATAGTTTATTAGTTTACACAACCCATCGCAGAGACTCTTAAACTTCGTTGGCTGAAACACTCTGCTCACGTATACGATGAATATTCATGGATTCAAATAAGTCTAAGTGTCTTGAACGTCATCCAAATAAACATTCTGGAAAATGTTTCAAAGTCCTCATACCTGTCATGCACTTACACTTACTTTTTAACTATTTTATTATTATGCAATTCATGGATCGTTATGAGCTGGCATTTTTTAGATGGGTTTAATGTGACAAGATTTAACATATAAACTTAGGCAAATAAAACACCTTAAAAAAAAAAAAAAAAAAAAAAAAAAAAATTACAGTCAAGGAAAAAAAAAATGCCTGAAGCACTAAAAAAACTGAAAAAGATAATCTGTTCTAATTTATTTTTTGAAAAGTTTTTAAAAATTAAAAAACATAATTTGGTTTTCTTAAACGTATTTTTAATAGAGAAAAACACATTTTTAAAACAATTTCTCAAAACGCAATGTCAGATTTTTAAATATCCCCTTTTCACATCCGGAATAAAATGACTGTTCGTATTGAAGTTTCCAAAAAGAAATTCCATTTTTGTCATTTGAACGCCTAATTTACCTTAAAAAAAAAAAAAAAAAAAAAAAGTATGTTAATAGATATTGACTCGAGAAACACGTATTTACATTCTCTTACACACATATGTAATGATAATATCGTATCGAGGTCAAATTTTCGATTACTGATTTTTCCTAAACGTATGTAATATCTCTGGGTGCAAAAATCAGATTTTTAGCGACTAATGTGTGTGTGAGAGAGAGAGAGATACCATCAGGAAGTCACACAGTAAACATGGTATTAGAATTCTGTATATCACATGAGTGGGCACTTTCTTTGCCGCTATCAACTTATGGTTCGGGTAGAAAGATATCCAAAAGAAATCGAATATACAGCGTTCGAGAGAATTATTCTATGCTAATTTTCTGGCGCAGAACATCTGCGTGATAGAATGAATCTCATAAATAAAATCACTGGAAAATTTCAGGGTTTTTTTTCTTTTCTTTTTAGAGAATTAAATGTTTGACATTTGCATTATAATTTCAATTTTAGAAAATAATCTTTTCTGCTGCTAAGTTAAAAATTCTTAGAATTTGTAACATTAAAATAGTGTTACATTAAAAATCAAAATTAATTTCCTAAAATTTAATTTAATGAATTCAATTATTCTATCTCCATACGTAACAGAAATTGCATAGTTAATAAATGTATCTACAAATTAAATAAAGAAGTCACGTTCGTTCTATTTATAGCGAATAAAAAATATAATAAACAGCGCTACCAACGTTCTTCCGAATAGCCACCCTTCAGTGTAAAGCCTTGGTTTTTAAGAACACAAAACGAGAACGTCAACGTATTCGGCGTCTTTGCGCATGCGTCACGACGCTCTTTTCTGCGGTTTCAACGCCAGCGCTGATATCAAGGAGACTCTGATTGGAGCGTCGCGGCGTCGAAAACGTTGACGTTTGCTTCCGAGTTCTTAAAAACCAAGGCTTTCAGCCGCTTTATATTCTTCTAAAAATGAGATTCTAAACACAAAAAGAGAGTCGATTTCTTCAAGAAAATGAACATTTCAAATGTATTAGATTAAATTCTTGCCGTCGAAATCTCCAGCATTCGTATGTATGCTTCGGTGAGCGTTGACTCATGTTGACTCATTTGATAGCACCTTACGTCACATCGTATCGTTTCCACAAAATTTAATTGTAACGGGTCCACGTTACAGAAATATTAATACAGACTTTTATGTGCGCAAAATCATGATTCACATATAATAAGGTAGGAAAACCACTTATCCTACGTTTACAGGGCTGCGTAAAAGAATTAGAGCTAAGGTTGGAGATGCCTTTGAGGTTTTTTTTTTTCTTTTCTTTTTTTCTGTGTCCAGTTTAAGTACACTGTGTATACATTTTATAGATAATATACAGCGTTATTTAAAGTGAGACAAATTCGTTTAAAGGAGTGGTGTGGATAAAATTTTTCTTAAAATTTTTCTTAAAATTTTGAAATGTTTTTTTAAAAATATATATATACAAATAAATAAATAAATAAATGGCTTAAGAATGTAACTACACTGTTCAGGATAGGGGAAAATTACCCCTTTCTGTCATTTCAGTTATAACATGTCCACCTAGGCCTGTTGAGAAAAAATGTCAATTTTATTTGACAAATGGGTTCAGAAATGTGTATGAAACAAAAGGATCTTGGGCTGTCTTTAAAGTGCAATAGAAATGTTTCAATACAGCACCTCTTGTTTTACAAATGACACCTGAAACTACAATAATCTATTCTATTTATAATAATGAATCTGTCATTGTATGTTTTTATAGTTAACATGTAATAATAAGTCTATAGCCTGAAAGACGTCAATAATGCAAGTTCCACATCAGATTTTTACTTTCCAAACACTATAGTGAGAAAAGTATTGTAATCATGTCAAAAATCCGAATTTGAGATTTTGATGTCCCTATACGTTTCGAGGTCCCCTGAGTCCGTTTCCACTATTTTTGCGATTATGTATGTATGTGTGTGCGTGTGTGTGTGTGTATGTATGTGTGTATACACGCTAGCGTCTAAACGCTTCGTTCGAATAAGCTGAAAGTTGGTACGTAAATTGTAAGTCATCATAGTACTAACACTATAGATTTTGGTGAATCTAGCACTTATAGTTATTTTACAGGGACACCAGGAAAACTTCTTTATCATTATGGCCTATTGGACCAAATTTCTAAAAGTGCGATAGCGTCTAAACGCTTTATTGATCTGAGCAAAAAATTCGTACACATGTCACAGTTGCACCAACTGTATAGATTTTGGTGAATTTAGCACTTAAAGTTTTTTTACCACTTTTTTTAGCACTTAAAGTTAGAGACACAAAGAAAAATTCTTTATCGTTATAAGGCCTATGGGACCCAATTTTTAAAAGTGTGATAGCATCTAAATGCCTTATTCAATTGAGCTTAAAATTTAAATGAATATTATAAATCACTGTTGCACAAACTATAAGCATTTTGGTGAATCTAGCATTTATAGGTTTTTACAGGGACACAACGGAAAATTCTTTATCATTATGATCTATGGGCTCAAAGTTCAGTAGCGTTCAATAAAACATCTGTAATATATGGAGAAAAATACTCAAACACTCTATTGTGGTTTTCTCTCTTTTGTTTGTATAACAACTCCTCTTTCTTTACTTTATCTACATAACTGTTAATTACACAATGTTCGGAAAGTCGAGTGGAGTCACTCCAGATTTTTTTTTTCTTATTTATATCATAAAGAAGAAAAATCTTGTTATGCTGCTAACAACGAATCTCTTGTATTCTTTTTGTGACTTTTCATTTAGTTTTCTTATTTGGGATCTCATATTTATTTTCCCAAATCGTTTTATTGTTACAAATGTGAGACTGGGGAACCCGCTGGTTAGTTTGCTTTAATAGCGTCCAGTCTTTGAAATCTTCCGTTTTTCACATGCTCACTGTAAGGAGGGTTCCCCTGATGAAACATTTCTACAGTTTGAGCTTATTTCCTAATTTTTGGCCTAAAATTGTTTTTAATGAGCCCGTTTATAAATAATTTCTCATTGTTTGTTTTTGACTTTTTTTCTGCGGGTTTGTTTCCAAATGGATTTAAGACAGTCGTCAAGGAATATTTTTAGAGTAAGTTTGTTTCTTCATATTTTATTAAAGCTATTAACTCTTAACTTTTTTGCATCTATACGCTATTCTTAACAGGTTATTGAGTTTAATTATAAATTAATTCTTTTAGGTTATTGTGGATTTCAGTGGCATTGAATCTTCTGTTATTCTTTTTTTTACTACGTTAAAATATTTTAATATAAATAGGATGCTGGTTTCTTTAATAGCAGTTAGATGACACTTTACTTACTTTTTCTTTTTTTTTTTCTTGTTAAAGAGTCGCGTTTTATTATTTTTACCAGAAACATGAATAAGGGGCTTTATTGTATTATTTAATAAAAGACTTGTTAGATTAATGTTTACGTGTATAGGTGACTATAAATGAGTTGTATTTATACTCACTGATAGAAATGACTTGAAAATGCTTGTTTGGTTTATTTTGGAATTTTTTCTTAAAGTATAAATATTTTATAGTGTGAAACTATAAAATATTTATATTAGAAAGTGTATTAAAAAAATCTGGAGTGACTCCACTCGACTTTCCGAACTTTGAGTAATTAACAGTTTTGTAGATAAAGTAAAGAAAGAGACGTTGTTAGAAAAGCAAGAGAGAGAAAACCATAATAGAGTGTTTGAGTATTTTTATCCATATATTACACGATGTTTTATTGAACGCTACTGAACTTTCAGATCATAAGATCATAATGATAAAGAATTTTTCGTTGTGTCCCTGTAAAAACCTATCTAGATTCACCAAAATGCTTATAGTTAGTGCAACAGTGATTTATAATATTCATATAAATTTTCAGCTCAATTGAATAAGGCGTTTAGATGCTATCGCACTTTTAAAATCTTTAGATGCTATCGCACTTTGGGTCCCATAGGTCACAATGATAAAGAATTTTTCTATGTGTCCCTGTAAAAAAACTGCAAGTGCTAGATTCACCAAAATCTATACAGTTGGTGCAACTGTGACCTATAACATGTGTACAATTGTTTTGCTCAGATTAATAAGGCGTTTAGACGCTATCACACTTTTAAGAATTTAGCCCCATAGGCCATAATGATAAATAATTTTTCTTTGTGCCCCTGTAAGTGCTAAATTCACCAAAATCTATACAGTTCGTGCAACTGTGACCTATAACATGTGTACAATTTTTTTGCTCAGGTTAATAAAGCGTTTAGATGCGATCGCACTTTTAAAAATTTGGCTCCTTAGGCCATAATGATAAAGAATTTTTCCTGGTGTCCCTGTAAAAAAACTATAACTGCGGGATTCCTCAAAATCTATAGGTGACTTACAATATACGTACCAACTTTCAGCTTATTCGAACAAAGTGTTTAGAGGCTCGCGTGTTCCCTCACAGACATACATCATCGTTAAAATAGTGGAAACGGACTCAATGGGACCTCGAAACGTATAGAAACATCAAAATGTCAAATTCGGATTTTTGACATGATTACAATACTTTCCTCACTATAGTGTTCGGAAAGTAAAAAGGCTTAATCTACAAAAACGTATAAGTTTTAACTTCACTTATGTGACTTTGATACATTTTATTTATATATATAGATATTTATATTTATATATTTACTTCATTTTATCTATTTTAAACTTGCACCATTTCAATTTTTTTCTTAAACATGTATAAAGATTCGGAATAGCTGAATTTAAGTTTACTTTCAAGATTTTATTGCTTTATATTTTAAATTTCCATTTTTGAAGCTATAAAACGTATTAAAAATCCATTTAAAATGGTTTAAGTCTGACCTATAAAGATAGGTCGTATAGTTTGTGGATGAAAGATTGGATGAGTGGAAAAGATGAAAAAAATGTTTGTATTTTTCCATAAAAATGCAAAATATTAATCCGATATCTTCAATCTTTAAAATTCTATAAATACGTACTTATGTTTTAACATACTTAATCAGGTTTGTAAAGCTATGTAACCTACAATTTTCTTTTCTTTTTTATCGTTTTAAGTTTGAATGATGCAAAAAGGTATCTCATGTTTAATAATTCAAATATTTCATAGTTCACCTGTTATAATATTAGGAGAATACAATGCATTAATGCGGGAAAAAATAAAGGTTAAAATGCAGACTAACTTTTTTTTGTGGACTGTTTGACAAATTAATACTAGCGCAATTTACCGCTTATTGTTATTTTAAATAAGTAATTTGATTTTATGTTTTTCAATCACCAGAATCCCTCATGTATTTTCAAAAATATGCGCGTTATAGGAGTCTATTATAAAAACATTTTAAAGCAGATGTCTTTTGTATTAAGTATAATATTGATAAACAGCGCAGGATAGGCTGTTATTCGCTTCTGTATAAAATTTCCGTCACTTCAACTGAAAACACCAAAATTCTTAATGTTAATGAAAATTGTGAAACGTTATGAAAAAGTTAAATATTTATACTACATAACTACATATTAACACGCTTTTATTAGCTTCGCCTGTATGTATGTATATATGTTTGTAACCGCTCTGGGAGCAAACAAAAAATCTATATTTTAAAAAAAGACTTTCCCTACGTGAACGGCGTGGCGTTGAGGTATAGCTCCGCGCTACAAACCTAAAGGTCTAGCGTTCGATCCCAGTCAGGGAAGATTTTTTAAAAATAGTTTTTGTTTAATTCTAAATTATTTTAATTAAAAATTTAAATGTATGTAAATATTATGGTGTATCACTGACACGATTTTCTCTTACCCTGCATTTCAATACTAAGATAGATATTTTGTGCTTTTTAGTTCACATTTCTATAAACGAGTGTTCTTTAATTTTTTAAAACTATAATATTATTTATTTATTTATTTTTACGATAGAAGATTTATTTACAACAGATTATTAGTATTTATTTAATTTATTTTTTAATCTATAAAAGATGCAGCCTAAATTTCCACTGTTTCCATAACAAATAAGATTTGTATTTGTCTTGTATATTAAAATCTTCGCCTCTAGGTCTCCCAAAACTTATCCAGTTTCTTATTTTCACTTCTAATATTAATATAGCATTACTTTGCAAATTTTTTGCTTTCAGAATTTGTACACATAAGCAATCAATACATTTTCATTGTTTTTAAAATTTTTGTTATTACCTGACAGTACTTCTAAGAACTATACATTGTGTTGTCCGTTTCATTGCAATGTGTACAGTACTCTTTAACTACATTTTTTGCGACCATGGAAGCCTCTGCGCAAGTGCGGATTCAACGAGTCCACTAGTAAAATAGGGGAGACAAGCTTTTCGTTGAGAGAAAATAAGCGATAAGGGAATACCGAATGACTGGATGCTTACTAAATTCAAACCTGTTGGTCAGCTTGGAAACCCTCCAAGATTTTCGACACGTCCTCACTGCTAGGCGTAGGAAACGTGGTTACACAATAATAATCTCGCTCGATACGAAAGCTACTTTTCTATAGGAGTGTGTCTCAGATTCTTGCTCTCTTAATTCTCCGAATTCCTCTTAAATTGAGAAACCCTAAACGTTAACTTAATCGAATTTCTTACATTTTAGGATTTAATTTTGTGTGAAGTTAGTTTTTACAAAAGATATGTATTACACATGAAATTATATCCGCTATTAATTAATATTATTAATTAATATTGGATAGAATACAGCGTTATTATTTCTTCTTTATTTGATATCGTTTTCTCGGAATAATATTTCCTCTCATGATACGTAGTAGAAATCATTTATAATTTTATAATATAACATTAAAAAAAAAAAAAATTACAGGTATTTTAAGCTTTTCACACTTCTAGAAATTTGAAAAATATTGAGGTTTTAGGGAAAAGAATGCTTCAGAGAACCTTCATTTTCCCAGTTATCCTTCTTAAATTCCTGAAAATAAAATGAATGAAGGCATTCGACGAGAAGAAATGGAACGGAGAGCATTCCAAGAAGTTCAGTTTAATATAAGGTCAAGAAAATAGTGCTGGTGGGTAGGATTTATAAAATATATTCATAATGCCTATTATTTATACTCCCACCTGTCTTCAATAGTTTTAATCAGTAAAAGGAACACATCCATGTCTTCTTTAATTAACCTGCAAAAAGGGGAAAATAAATGTTTAAATTTCTTTCATTTGTACATATTTAGTTTTACTCAATGTTTTTGTACTTGTGAAAATAATTAAGACAATTATCCTGTATGTGGTATGTTTCCACTTTAAAAATATTACAGACTATTATGATTATGTCCTTATTTATTTTATAGCATTTATCTAAGACTAGCATAGCAGGCTTTGCCCGCATTGTTGGTCATTATATTTAAATGAATTCTAAAAATTCCATACCATTATTAATATATGAAATCGTTAAAATCTGTCGAAGCCTTAGTTAAAATTCCCCTTCAGTAGTAGTATTCTCGCTCGCAGTTTGATGAATTTGGGTCCTCACTGTCATCGGTAACGCATTACCCGCTTTTTACTCGCTCCTTCCCGTGGGTAAAGATAGACGTTTTGCGGAATCCCATGAATGCGTGCACTCAATTAACACTACAAAACTTGCCCCATTCTTAGGCAATTTGAACCAGAGTTAATCTTTAAAATGTGTTTTTTGCCACACATGCCTCAAGAGTGAGGAAGGAGTGTGTAGTTTTGAAAAATCGCTTTATAAAGCATGTTGGGTAACATAACCAACTGACATATATAATTGCCTTCCTGAGATAATTTGGAGTAGAGTTCATTTGAAAGCATCTTTTTTGCCCCCCTCCCTCCTCCGTCCTTAAGGGGCGAAGAGTGATAGAACTCCGCAAAATCTCTTTACACTACTTATTGGATACGTATAAACAGACCACATGTTAAATATCGCCTTTCTGAAATAATTTGGAACACAGCTACGCATAGAAGCATATTTTTTGCTCCCTCACCCCTAAAAGGACGTAGGGAGGAATTTCGCAATAACCCTTTGCAGTGTGTGTTAGGTACTCATAATCAATCGAATTATCAAAAGACCGCATTCTTGAGATAATTTGAAGCAGAGTTACACTTAAAGGAGTGTTTAAACACAAGCGACTTCAACGCGGCAAGTGCGGTTTCTATTCAAAATACTTTGAAGTGTGATTCACGTTGCCACTTGTCTTGAAGAGCAGTTTTCTCCCCTGACAAACCTCCTACTGCGATAATTGCATGGGGAACTTGGGTCTATTTTGTAAAAGAGCAACAAAAAGAAACGTTCTTCATTGCAAACATGTCAAAATTTCAAGGGTCATTTTCGGACAGTGGATAATTTATGAGTTTGACGCTCTGCATCGTTGCTAGTGTTTGTACGCATCTTAATAATGTATTTTTCCTCCCCCACCGCCGTAAAAGGGGGAAGTCTTATAAAATCACTTCATAGTGCATTTTGGTACCAACCAACACATAAAAATTAATCTTACTGAGATAATTTGAAACAGTTACACTTGGAAACGTATTTATAATCCCCTTCTCCCGAGGGGGAAAGGGAGAAATTTTCATAAAGTCTGTTGCAGTGAGGGTTGAATACACATAAACAACACACACGCCAAAATTCGTGACCGTAGTTCCCAGGGCAAATTTAGCGCTAAAAGGGTGGGGGGGTCTCGAATTTGAAGCAGAATTACACCGCAGAGCAGAAGTAGAGTTACATAGAGTTACGAGTTTTAAATCCTCCCCAAAATCGAAAATCGCAAAAAAACAAAAATAACTTGTTGGAAATATCCTCAAAAGACACACGGCTGTTTTCAACATATTTGTACCATTATTGTTAAAGTTCTATTCAAAAATCTGGATTTTGCGAAACTTCTCCCCGAAAATTGTTTTCCCCCTCTTTTAAGAATCAAAAATTTCAAAATCGCATTGATTATTTATTTATTTATTATTCATTTCTAGTCTCCACATGCGCAATTTCTTCCACGTAAAGTAATTTGGAGCCAAGTAATGCTTACAAACGTCAAGAAGAAACACTAATTTTTCGTGAAAAGGATAAGTCAGATGGATTTATCTTCTCAGAAAACACTTGAACCATAGTTTTTATCAAAATCGTTAGAGCCATTTTGCAGACACCTAAGTTTCAACTATATTTTCAACGGGAGGAATAAAGGTTAACAACGAAAGCTAATTTTCCAGAAGATGAATATAAATCAGACTGGTTTGTTGTCTCAAATCAACCTTATTTCCAAGTTTTTATCAAAATCATTTGAACCTTTCTCGAGAAAACCAGAGTAAACTTGATTTCTGCCATATTTTTTCAACGGTTCGATTGAGGGTTAACAATGAACGCTAATTTTTCTCACTATGAGTCGGCAACAGATAAATTTGTCATCTCAAGAAATCCTTAACCCTGAGTTTTTGATTCTTTTCTAAGAAAACTAGGTTCTTGTCATATTTTGTAAGCACCCTAAGTTTTAACCCTATGATTTTATTAAAATTCTCAGAACCATTTATTTCCTAGTAAACCCAAATTCTTTCGTATATTTCAACTGACGACTGACGGGTTAGCAGCGAATGCGAATTTTCTTCAAGTTAAGGTTAAGTCCAATCGATTTTTTACCCCATAAAAGCCTTAACTGCAATCTTTCCTCAGAGTCATTATATATGTTTCCGAATAAAATAATAAACCCGATTTCTGCCATACTTTGAAGCAGGAGGATAAAGATTTAAAGCAAACAAGAATTTTCTTAATATGAGAATAAATCTAATCAATTTTTCCTTTTCAAACACCCTTAGCTAAACATTCATCAAAATCCTTTTATTTATTTGCAAACCCAATTTATTCATATTATTTATATAATTTATTTGCAAACGGTAAACCCGATTTCTGCCATATTTTGCAACAATTTAGAGATAAACGCGAACGTAAGATTTCCTGAAAACGATGGTAAGTGTAATTAATTTTTCATCCTAAACAAATCTTAACCCCAAAGATTCATCAAAATCGTTTTATCTCTTCAAGTAAACTCATTTTCTGCCATATTTTATAACTAACAGGTGATGGGTTATCAGTTAATCCCGATTTTCATGAAGATGAAGAAAACTCTAAACGAGTTTTTTTACTACAAAAACACCTAACTTCAAACGTTCATCGAAATCGTCATATCGATTTTCGAGAAAACCCAAATTTTTATGCATTTTGCAAACGGCAGTTAAAGGGTTAACAATAAACGCGAATTTTCCTGATTATAAGGATAAGTCTAATTGATTTTTTACCCCAAACTTTCACGAAAATTGTTACATTCTTTTAATGAGTAAACCAAACTTCTGCCCTATTTTGACACTGGTGCATAAAGGGTTAATTGTGAACGCGAATTTTCTTGAAGATGAGGATATGTGAAATCGACTTTATAGAACAAAAAAAGCACTTTATCCGAAAAATCAAAATCTTTGGATCTATTTCCCAGTAAATCCAATTTCTGCCATGACTTGCAACCTTATAAAGGGTTAACACTGAGCGAGAATTTTTCTGAAGATGAGAATAAATCTACTCGATTTTACATTTCCTCCCCCCCCCCCTCCAGAAAAAAAAAAAGGGAAATCTCTATTCAAAACTTTCGTCAAAATCGTTGTATCCATTTCCGAGGAAACCCAATTTCTGCTATAATTTGCAATCGGTTGATAAAGGGTTAATGGCGAGAGCGAATTTCCCTGGAGATGAGGAAAAGTCTAATCGATTTTGCACTCTAAAAAACACTTAACTCCAAACTTTTATCAAATTCATTCTATTCATTTCGGAGCGAATTCAATTTCCGGCATGTAGTGCAACCGGTGAATAAAGGGTTAATATCGGATGCGAAATTTTCTGGAGAGGGTCCAATCTATTTAGCACTCCCAAATACACTTAACCTGAAAGCATCATTAAAATCGTTGTATTAATTTCCGAGTAAATCCAATTTCTGCCATATGTTCCAAATGGCGAATAAAGTGTTAACAGCAAATGCAGAGTTTCCCGAAGATAAGGATAAGCACAATCGTTTTTTCACCCCCAAATATTCCTGACGTTAAACTTTCATTATAATAGTTAGAGCCGTTTCTGAGATTTCCGAGACAAATATGCGCAAATATAGCAAGTCACGTGATTATTTAGTTTAATATAAGAGAAGAATAAATAACATTTTTCAAATTAGTTGTGTGAAATTTTTTTTGCATGAGTTTTTTTGCTCAACTTCAATATTATTATTTATAAGTTGAGGGAAATTGTTGTCGCCAATATGGCTTAATTTAAAATATAGCAAAGCATAATATTAAGCTGTGGAAGCAACTCCATTAGTTAGCTCAAAGATTTTAAGTTAATGTGTATAAGGCAGTTCAAAAGATGACAAAGTCATTGTAAAACAAACTAACAATTTTATTGAACAAACTTAACAAGAATAAAATCTTTTTGTAAAAAAATAGAACCGACTCCAAAAAGCAACTACTATTCAAACAACTTAGGAAAAAAATGGTATTAAATGAAACTGTAAATTGCGCCTAAAAGTATAAAATAATTTCCTTCGCCAAACAACCTATAACACTACAATTAATCATAACGTTTGAAGTCGGCGCAAAATTAAATAAAATTAACTTAGTTTTTAAAGGTTTATTTTTAGATCGTTTGCAACAAATGCTGTTGTCTCGAATGATCCATTTTCATGTTTCCTTTATTATTTTATCACTGTATACAATTGGTCCATTAGTAGCAGTAGCATATACATAGAACAGTGAACATTCTTCACAATGCGGTATTTATGTTTCTACGAAGTTAGTTTCCTTTGCAAATTTGGTATAACTTTGATAACTATCATCCTTGTGGATTTTGGATTTGGCGATCCAAACGTAATGCAAAAATATACACGCAAGTTGTATATTTTCATAATACAAATTGTACGAAGTATTGTTTCATATTCTTGATTACTCTCTTAATATACCTTATCAAAACAATCATGATATCCCAAAGAAATTAAATATGTTTCCCAAATAATTATGCGATTTTTCTTTCACCAAGGACGTCAGATACCAGCATATTCGCCAACTTTTGCTGCTTATGAAATCTTATTTGTTTTCTTGAATCAAAGTAGTTTTCGGCTGCATTGTGCAGGTGACAATGTGATATGTGTATTTTGAATAGGATTTGATATTTGTATAGACAAAAGGTATCAATTTTTATTTAATTTTGCGCCGACTTCAAAAGTTATGATTAATTGTAGTGTTATAGGTTGTTTGGCGAAGGAAATTATTTTATACTTTTAGGCGCAATTTACAGTTTCATTTAATACCATTTTTTTCCTAAGTTGTTTAAATAGTAGTTGCTTTTTGGAGTCGGTTCTATTTTTTTTACAAAAAGATTTTATTTTTCTCTTTTCAGTGAAAACTTATTCACATAGCAGATCATCAGAAGACGTTCGACGGCAATTTCACAAATCACAACTTTCAAGAAAAATGACATAACTCAAAAATGGTTTATGTCACTGAAAAATACATGAAATGCACCCAATGTGAACAAAAAAATTACATCTCGATCTAGAAAGATATCCACTCGGGAGACAGTTGTGCCAGTTTTATTCTAGTCAAGTTATTTTTAAGTTGATTTTTCTCAAATGCTACATTTTTAAGTTGTGCCACTTTTCTTACCTTCATCGGATATGAGCAAATAACTATCTATTGAATGAATAAACGTTAAATTAAAAAGTCTTTTGAAATGTAAAGAACGGATACGCTGTATTCGTAACTAAAAATTCTGTTAGGCACATATATTGAACTTTACAGTGAATACGTGTCACCCGCTGCGCTGGAAATTGCGCAGCGTTAAGTTCAAACAAAGGGCAAAATATGCATTGCAGCTGACGGACAGAAGTTTCAACATCGATACTTACATAGCGCTTTTACCAGTGTAGCTGCATGCGTTCAGCAATTAGAGTGAGAACAGACTTTTGTGAGTACCCTGTAATTTGATTATATCTTAATGAAATCATAATGAAACCTATTTCAGGCCTAGATCATTACGACAACAAAAAAAAGTATTAAAATTAAGTCATCTCTTACGAAGTTATAAGCTAACAAATTTCAACAACAACAACAATGAGAAACATGGTTTGTATTGAGAACCTCTTCCTTTATGAAGTCGGTTTACAACGTTTATGCGTTAATCGATGTGACCTCTTACAATGACCATACTTTGAATTTTACATAGCATAAATGTCACCCGCTACGCTACAACATATGCAATGTCTGTCAAGTGTGCACAAAATAGGAAATTGTGAACAAACAAATGCACGTTTTAAGCGTTCTGTTTATAGCATTAATGTTTAAACTATCTTTTCGTACTAAATCGATGATGCACTGCAGTTTTATAAATCACTTTTTTCCCCTGTCTTGAACCGTTTCCGAACTCTACTGTTTTCCATCAGGTGGCGGTGTAGGCGGTTGAATCGCGTAGCACATGTCCACGTTACTATACCTACATACCACTTTTATGACTATAGCTGCAGCTGTTCAACAGTTAAAAGGGTTGGGACTGACTTTTTGGGGCACCCTGTATTTTTTTTTTTTTGATCGTAAAGATATTACAATGGGACCTATTTCAGACCAAGACCTTTACAATAAAACAAAAAGTATCAAAGCGGATCATCCGTTCAGAAGTTATGAGCTAACAAACAAAAACAAAAACAAAAAAATTTACGCTTTGAATTGAGAACCTCTTCCTTTTTGAAGTCGGTTAATTAGAGCATCTCTTACGAAGTTATAAGCTTTCAAACACCAACAACACATAGCTCGAATTAAGAACACTCTCATTTCTGAAGTTGGTTGAAAACGACTTTGCACTAATCGATGTGACCGCTTATAGTAACACTATTTTGAACCACAGAGTATACGTGTCATCCGCTACGTTGCAAAGTGTGCAACGCAGTTCACAGTGTAGGAAATTGCGAACAAACAACTGCACGTTTTAAGCGTTCTATTTTTAGCAATAATGTCTAAAAACTCTCTTTTCGTAGTAAATCGATGATGCTCTACAACTTCGTAATTAACTTTTCTCCCATCTTGAACCGTTTTTGAGTTAGGAGCGCTAATTCCGCTGTTTTTCACCAGATGGCGCTTTATTTTCTTTAGATTGTAAAGATATTACAATGGGACCTACTTCAGACCAAGATCTTTACAACAAAACATAAAGTATCAAGTAACCGTCTTTTGAACTATATAGCGTATGCCTCACCAGCTACGCTACAACTTGTGTAATGTAGCTCAAGTGTGCATAGTGTAAGAAATTGCGAACAAACAAATGCAAGTTTTTAGCATTGTATTTTTAGCATCAATGGATAAACTATCTTTTCGTACTAAATCGATGACGCTCTGCAAATTTATAATTCACTTTTTCCCCTGTCTTGAACCATTTCCGAGAGAGGAACGTTAGCATGAATCTCTAAACTATCTTTTTCTACTAAATCGATGATACTCTTCAACTTTGTAATCCATTTTTTTTCTCTAGAACCGTTTTCGAGATAGGAACACTAACTCCGCTATTTTCCACCTGGTGGCGCTGCAAGCGGTTTAACCTTTTACTGCATGGCCACCTTGCTATACTTACATACCATTTTTATCACTGTAGCTGCAGCCGTTTAGCAGTTAAAAGAGTTGGGACTGATTTTTTTGGGCACCCTGTATTTTCTTTAGATCGTAAAGATATTGCAATGGGACCTATTGCAGACCAAATCCTTTTCAACAAAACAAAAAGTAGCAAAATCGGAGCATCCGTTCAGAAGTTATGAGCTAACAAACATAAAAAAAACATACGGTTTGAATTGAGAACCTTCCTTCTTTTTTGAAGTCGGTTAAAAAAATTAAAAACTTAACAAATGAATTTTTAAGACTGGGTATGTTTGTCTTTAAATCTTTATTCTGAATTTAAAAATATCTTATAAATAAAAATAATAAAAAAAAATAAAAATTTAAATCTATCTTATGCTTGGTAAGTACCCATGCATGACCAAGTCGAGACCTCGGGTTCACTCATCACTATTTTCATACGATCGCAATGTTTTTAATACCTTTTGTTTTGGATTAAGTGCAGCCTCTAGTCATCTTTATTAAATAATTTTAAGATAAGTTTCTATTCAAGAGCAAGTAGAAAAAGTAACACACCAGTCATTTATTAAAATTAAAAAAAAAAAAAAAATATTTTAAAGTTCAAATGAATTCTTAATAAAAACAATTCGTCCGAATTTTTTGGCATGTACATAGAAAATTTTAGTTATTTATTTCCTACTTTCGTTTTTATTTTTACTTCCCGAACATATATATGTAAGGAAAGTATTGTAACCTTTGTGAAACAGCCGACTTTGAGATTTTGGTGTTTCTATACGTTTTAAGATGTCTTGAGTTCAGTTTTTTTTTTTTTTTTTTTTTTACAATGTTTCTATATGTGTATGTATATGTGTGAGTGAGCACGATAGCCCCAGAACGCTTCGCTCAAGTGCGCTGAAAGTTGGTACGTATGTCATAGGTCACAGTACCACGAACCCTGTTGATTTTGGTGAATCTAGGACATATAGTGTTTTTTACAGGAACACAAAAAATTATTTTATTATCATTTTTTATTATTTTTTATCATTAGCTCAATTTTTCTAAAGCACGATGGCGTCTAAACGCTTTATTCTATTGAGCCGAAAATTTATACTCGTGTTATAGGTCACTGTCGCACAAATCGTGTAGGTTTTGGTGGCCCTTGTAGATTTTTACAGGGACACAGCGAAAAATTTTCTATCATAATGATCTATGGCTCAAATTATTTGAAGTGCGATAGTGTAAAATTAAACAATGGAGAAAAATACTTAAACGCCTTATTATAATTTTCTTTCTTTCTTTCTTTCTTTTTTTTTTTTTTTTTTTTTTTTTTTGAATTATTTACTGAGATATCTTCCTTTAATTTTTAATTACTTAATGCTCGGAAAGTCGTGGGAGTCACTCCAAATTTTTTAAGAATTGTTGCCACTTATTTTAACGTAGTTCATTGTTTAAAAAATGAGAATCACTGTGTATTTCATAATCAGATTTATGAATAAATTGAATAAATTTATGATAGTATTATTATCTCCCTTTGACTGAAAATTTTGAAATAATTTTATCCCATGATTCTTAATCACCTTTAAATAAAGTTCAACCAGATCTCAACTATTATAAATATAATAATGAATTGGTTCATTAAACATTGATTAGGTTAACATAAAAAAAATACTACATTATTTATTTTGTTCCGTTGAAAATAATTAAAGCATCGATTTACATTTAATTACATGCATAACATGACATGTCTCTGTTTATACTACATTATTAAAAAAGTAAATTAATCTCCTTTTAAAATGTTTTAACTATTTATTAAAATATTTTCCAATCTGAATAATGACAAGAGTTATTTAAAAATGAATTCAAAGAACAAGTCTAATTATCTTTAAATAAAATTTTGATGTTAAATTATTACTCTTATTTACATCTTCTAAAATTCATTTCTATATGTTTAATTGAAAATGGCAATGACGTTAGTTTTTATAAATTTAACAAAAGTTTAACTACTTTTCTTAGAATTCGTGGTATATTCTTCGGATTTTTTAGTCATCATCTTAAATATTTTATCCATTATATATTTCAACTAAATAATGCGAATATTTATAAGGTTTTTGAAATGAAGTAGAACATTGCCTTAATGAATACTTTTAAAGGTGGAAAAAAAAAAACTAATTTATAATTAACTTATTTGACGCAGGATAAAACAAATTAATAATTTGATATTTATTAAATATTGCATTTTTTTTTTTTTTTTTTTTTTTTTTAACATTAAAAATAAGCATTATCAATATTTTAAAAATTATATACGTTTGGTTTTCAGCTCTATTTGCGTCTTCTATATTAACTGCTAAAAAATATCTATGTAATGCAAGAAAACCAGGGATACCAGATATATAAATCTATTTCTTTTATTTTAAACTTTAAACAGAGGGGAAACATTGACTTTCACACTTTATATTAACTTTCTCTTAGCTAAACTTGAACAGAAATTAAATAATCCATAAAATTAATTTCTTATCAAACTTGCGTAAATTGATAATCATAATTTTTAATTTGACATGAAAAGTGTAGTCATACCGTTTTCAGTTTTAGGAATAATTAAACCTCGATGACTTTACAAATTCTAATTGAAACTCACGATGTCAAAAGTACGAATTTCTCTAATTTCGGAAGTTTCATTTTAATGAATAAGCTGGAGAAACCATTCACTTTATTATTATTTTTTTTTAAAACATTTATCCTAATCATACCGTCATCCAATTGAATACCAAAAACTTCTCAGTTTTCTTTAACGCTTTCCATCTTTCCCCAGGAACCAAACGCCTAGTTGCATTAGATCGATTGTCAACTTTCTCTTACACTAATCCAACTCTGTCATGTAAAACCTCACACTTTCTCAAATACCCTCGACAGCTAAAACGACATTCGACTGGTAACCTTATTTCTTCCAACCTAACACACTTCCTGGAAAACTGAGCGCGATATCGAGCATTTGAAACCGAAAGAGATTGCGTGAGGCCTCTCATACTTACATATTAATCTAATGTGATAAAAACAATTTGTGAAAATTATTACTTACAAACTTTGAATAAACACCATAAAATGCAATAAACTCGCAGCAATTGTTTCGGGTCGAAAAAACACACGACCCTTCATCAGGCGAATAAAGTAAGCACGAGTGGTGCAGTCAAAGCGGCAACGCACTCGAAGCAATTGTTGGGAGTTTATTGCATTTTATGGTGTTTATTCAAAGTTTGTAAGTAATAATTTTTACAACGCCAGTTTTGTGATGCTTCTTTATTCAATTTGTGAAAATCCTATATACTTATACATTCATTGCTTAACCAAATGTACAAAAACAAAATTTTAATGAACTGAAATATTAATTTTTTGAACAATGTTTTTGTACGAAACGCCACCTATCGGCTGTTTTCAACTTTTTTTCCCCCTCTTATTTAAAAAAAAAAAAAAAAAAAAAAAAAAAAAAAAAAAAAAAATTCCGTGACTTATCGATGCTAAACCTGCCTTTTAATTTTGGTTATTTTTTTGGGGTTTTATGAATTTTTAATGTTTTTACGGACTTTTTGCCTACCCTGTATATGTATTGTTGTTTCTTTCCTTATAAATTTTACTGTTTACTTGTAACAACTTTATTATTATTTTTTTAAACAATATTTGCATGGGCACACATGCTTTGTTAATGCATGATTCCCAATATATGGGAAGAGATGATTCCAAGATCAAGTATTTCTAAAGTCAATCATGAGCTGGCAATCATATACGTACAACTATTTATGATATATTATAGAGTGAATTGGCAGGAGAGAATGATCAGTGGGTCACCCCCAGCAACGATTAGCATAACATATGTACTTGACTGGAATGCATCACCAAATTTTTTTTTACGATTCCACAAAAGCAGAATCACTTCGAAAATTTTCTGATAGAAATTAAGGTACCCAAAATGCATTATGTAATGAAAATGATTTTGTTAACGTGAAATTTACAGGGAAAAATAAATAATAAATAAAAAAAAAAAAAATCACAATTTTTGTTTCCGAATTTGAAATGAACTTTTTGAGAATAAAGGGTCTAAGTATTATTCAGTTTACATAGCTTGAAAAAGCTGACCAAAGCATTATTGTTAAAAAACATTGTGTGAAAAAGTTGTAAAAACCTACTATGTTAGGTGAAACACTCCGAATGAGAAGGATTTTGGTATTTACGTTTCACTTTTCACGTTTTGAAGATATTCATTAATTTATTCTCTAGAACAGAATAGGTCTAAACTAGGCATCTTTTACTAGTAGTTATTTTTTCAAATATTTTATTAGGCATGGAAATTTTATTTTATTTGTTTTGAATTGTTTAAACATATTTCTCTTCCCTGGTGTTCTCGTAATTGCGATGCAGCATTTGTTTTCCCTTCATTGTTGGGGGGAAAAAAATGCTATAAAATTTAAGAATTAATTTTTAAAAATAAAATAAGTATTATATCAAAAGCTACAATTGTGCTATTTATACCGTTTCAAAATATTTAAGAAATAACAATATTTTATCAAGATAGAAAACGAAAAAAGGATGAAATTTTCCCAATCTCCCTTACTTAGGGATTAAAACTGTTATTTCTACGGTACTATTATTTCAAACACACACACACATAGAGAGATAGATACGTAAAAGACATTACTTTTCTGAAGGGAAAATCTTTTCTTGTCTAAAAATAAAACAGTATAAGAAAAGAAACATAACTATGTTAGAAATAACTTATCTATTTCTTCTATTTTCCAAAGGAAAAAAGTTTTATTCATTTACTTTATTTCTTTTGGTACACTCATTAAGATTCTGCAATTATTATTACAATTTTTTGCCAGCTGGCACATATTGTTAGTTATTCAATTACACCGAAATAATATTATCAAGAATTTTATGCTTGTTAGGTGCTTATTTATTAGAAATAATTCTTGAAAGTAGAAAATGTTCTAGTTTCATCTTTCATCTCAAAGATTCATGTATTTAACATTTTTTTTTTCTATAAGAAGATTTGATAATTTCTATAATATTTAAAAATAATCGACAGTTACTAATTAACTTCTACCATGATGAACGCCAGTTCTCTTATTTATTTCATCTAAGGAATGCAGTTCCGTGACTTCTGAAAAAAAAGTTCTAATAAAATAAATATATAATAAAAAATATACAATAATTTCTAACCTATATTATTTATTCCAATATTTAATATTTAAGCGCAACGCAAACACACATTATATTCAAATTTAATGTAAAAATCCTTCTATTTCTTTTTAAATATCATATTGACTACGCATATTGACTTTATACTGAAAACAAAAGTGAAAGGGTCCGTAATTTAACAAAACTCAGATCTTACTTTCACTTAAAACGCATGGCGTCTAAAACACATTCAGACAGGACCCATGCTTTATAACTGAAAAAAGAAAAAAGACACTGGAGTGATTTTACTCGATTTTAAATAACTAACGTCTGTATGAGTAAAGTAATGTAAGGGAAGTCGTTAAATAAACAAAAGAGAAAATTATAATAGAGTTTAAACTAACGCTATTGTCCTTCAAATATTTTCAGCCCACAAATCATAATGATAAAAAAAAATTTCGTTGCGTCCCTGTAAAAACCTATAAAAGTAAAACCCTGTAAAACCTAGACTCAACAAAATCTATACAATTCGTGCAACAGTGACCTGTAATATGTATATAAATTGTCCCCTCAATCGGATGAGATGTTTAGAAGCTATCGCATTTTAAATACTTTGAGCCCATAAACAACAATGATTCAGAATTTTTCTGTGTGTCCCTCTAAAAAAACTATAAGTAGTACATAGTCCAAAATTCATATAATTAGTGTGGAGTCATGCCACATCCGATTGAGCTGAAAATTTTTATGCATTTAGACGCTATTGCACTTTAAAGCATTTGAGCCCATAGGGCATAATGATAACGAAATTGTCTTTGTGTCCCTGCAAAAAAGCTATAAGTGTTAGATTCACCCAAATTAATAAAGTTCGTGTTCGTGGTATGGTGACCTATGACACACGTACCAATATTCAGCTCATTCGAGTATAGCGTTTAGGTGCTATTGTGTTCACTCACACACATACATACATCATTGTAAAAATATCAAAACTGAACTCGAGACCTCAAAACGTAGAGAAACACCAAACTCTCGAAGTCAAACTTTTGACATAAATACAATACTTTCCTTAGATATGGATGTTCGGAAAGTAAAAATAAAAACGAAAGTATGAAATAAATATATTACTTACAAACTTTGAATAAACACCATAAAATGCAATAAACTCGCAACAATTGTTTCGGGTCGAAAAACACACGACCCTTCATCAGGCGAATAAAGTAAGCACGAGTGCTGCAGTCAAAGCGGCAACGCACAAAATCGTTTAAAATGAAAAGAAACTCCCCTGATGTCGATTTGTCCAATTTACTTTCTTTGGTCAATTCGATTGACCCATGCATTCAATTCACTTCTGAGGTTGAACAGGATTGCTCTTTGCCTTTTCTTGACGTTCCTGTGAATAAAGAAAATGATTGTTTCTCAACTACTGTTTTTAGAAAACCATTCTCGGTCTCTTTGCCACCGCATGCTCTCTCTAACCACGCCCCTCAACAAAAAATGTCTGCTTTTTACACTTATGTTTATCGTGCCTTACACATTTGTTCTGATCCGTCCAATCTTTCGAAAGAAATTATTTAAAATCTCTTGCTCTCTCTCGTGGCTATAACCCATCTATCATCGATAAAGCTCTATATAAATTTAAGAATCCTAAACGTTCTGCTCCCAAACTAAACGATCACAGTCTCATCCCAGTTGTTTTACCTTTTTATTCTTCACTCTTTTTTAAAATCTCTAAAATTCTTTCACCGTTTGGTTTCAAAGCTATTTACAAACCCGTCAATAAAATTAAATTATCTTATCTTAAGGATCCCATTCCCACCGAAAACCGTTCTGGAATTTATTTAATTCCGTGTTCGTCCTGCAACTTAGGTTATATTGGTCAAACTAGGAGGCGTTTGAAATACAGAATAAATGAGCACCGTCGGAATGTTCGTAATGAAGAGATTACCAAATCTTCTGTTGCTTCCCACTGCTGGTCTCAAGGTCATCGTTTTGATTTTTCCAAAACTAACATAATTTCATCTCCTGTCTGTTCCTCCCATTTGGATATTCATGAAGCATTTTACATATTTAAAAATTCGAAAAATCTTGTTAATGATATTTCTTCCACTCCTTTCTTCTCTGATGCTTGGAAATTACTCACATAACTTAGATTTTCGTTTAATTTTTGTTATCCTTAGATTGTTACATGTTTAAACTCATTCATTTATTTATTTTCTTGTTTTCTTGTACAATTTTACTCACACCAGTAGCTATATTTATTTTCTTCTTTATAAAGTTTTTCTTTTCATTTTAAACGATTTTGTGCGTTGCCGCTTTGACTGCAGCACTCGTGCTTACTTTATTCGCCTGATGAAGGGTCGTGTGTTTTTCGACCCGAAACAATTGTTGCGAGTTTATTGCATTTTATGGTGTTTATTCAAAGTTTGTAAGTAATATTTTTACAACGCCAGTTTATTGATGCTTCTTTATTAAATATGAAATAAATAACTAAAATTTTCTAATAAATCAATAGGGTTCGTGCTACGGTGACCTATAACATGCGTGCCAACCTTTCAGCACATTCAAACAAAGCGTTTAGACGCTATCGTATTCACTCACATACATACATGCATGAATCACATTTACATATACACACACATACATACACATATGCATCACCACAGAAATGGCGAAAGGGAACTCTCGAAACCTCAAAATGTGTAGAAACACCAAAATCTCAAACTCTGATTTTTGACATGATTACAATACTTTCCATGCATATGTATGTTCGGAAAGTAAAAATATTGTATAAAAAAATAATACAGTCGGTGAAACTTAGGAAAATTCTAGTTCACTGAAAATCTTTTTTAACAAATTCTTTCAAAAGAAATATCAGTACTACATGTTTCAGAAGAAAATGGTTACCTTTAGTTTACCATTATTTCTTCTTCCAAGGTAGTTGCGATATCTCTTGAAATTGTACTTTGAAAACGTGCAGTGCCAATAGTATCCTGCGGAGTCCGTCAAGAAGCTTTTCAACAAAAAATGCAGCTATATGAGCAACAAACACTATACAACCACAACATTCCATCGGTCAGTCATTTTTCGTCACTGATTCGACTGATCAGATCAGTCGGATGAGTGACTGCTATCGCGATTTGTAAGTACTGAAAACTACACATTTGAATCTGAAAAGGGAGGCTCGCGAACGAGTCGGAAAAGAATTTTTAGAATTCTACTTTCCAAACGTAAATTTTGTATGGAAAATATTGTACAAGGAAATTTTTGCGTATTGATGAGTTTTGAGGCCGTGTTCATTTTAGCTATTTCGACGTTCATGTATGTATAATGTGTGAGAATAAAGACAATAAGGTTCAATCATTTTGTTCGATTAGTCTGAAAGTTCATAGGTCCCTGTTACATGAATTATATAGATTTTTTATGAGAGTAGAATGTACAGTTTTTTACAGGAACACAATGAAAAATTCTTAATCCGCACGGACTCGAATGATTTGAAGTGTGCTAGCGTCTAAATTCTGCATTCGACTGGTAGGCATCATGTTATAAGTTATTGTCCCAAGAACCGTACAAATTTACATCAATGTTGGACTTCATTTTTCTTTTCTTCTTCTTTTTTTTTTTTTTTTTCTTTTTCCCGGATTCAAAGTAGAATTTTTATACATTGCGACATGTGGGCTGCTATTTCCCTATGTTAAATTGTTTAAAACAGAAAAAAAAAAATATATATATATATAAATATTTTATACTACGGGTTTGCCATTTACAGCTTTTTGACAGGGGCGCGTAGATACTTTACGATTCCATTAATCGACTTACAACTTGGGAGGGGGGGGATACTTATTAGGATTCCCCCCTTCATCAATTTATCAACATTTCTCATTTAATCTTATTTAAACAACCGTACTCATTAAATATTCGAAAAGTTGAGTGGAATCAATCCAGATTTTTAAAGTGTGTGTGACTGCAGCCATTCCATAGGTGCCGAGTCTCCATTATTTTCAACGGTCACTTCATACCGGTTTTTACACACGTTTTCAGATTGTTTCGTTTTATAGATTCGTCGCAAACAGATACCACAGATTTCTTTTTAAAAATACTAATATTAAAATCTGATTTCAAATGTTGGCAGCTATGCATTTTTAGGAAAAATAAATTAAATAAATCTCGGGTCCTTTAAAAGTAAATCTCAGATATTTTTTTTTTTTTTTTTTTTCTTATAAATAAGCATAAAGTAATTATGCACACGTTTTGCTTCCTTTCTTCAACTTTTTTTTTTTTTTTTTTTTTCTAAGATGATTTAGCTTATCCCTGCGAAAAGTAAACGAACCTTTTTAATTGAATGCTAATTTCTTTTCGAGAAATTATTTAAAATTACGTTTTACTTAGAAAGCGGCCGCATTTGTTATGGAAATGAGGGGGGGGGGTGTGATGAGGCTGAAAATTAGAATGTCAGGCGCAGATTAAGTTGAATACGAGTGGTATTCTGGTGTAAATTATAATTTAAGTGGAGTAGTAGTTAAGAAGAAAAAAAAAAAAAAAGACGTCGCAGAGGCTTCATTAAGTATTTGGTTAGGAATTCCACTCATTTAGCACTAGTTAAATATTGTTTTCTGTTGTAATTCAACTTTACTGAAACGTTTCTATGTCGTCATTCTTAGACAGTAATTTTTGAAAACTCTTAATGAAGAGGAATTTGCCTGCAGCACTGAAGTAGGTTTCATATAAATGCTTATATATTTCTATTTAATATTTATAATTTGAAATTTATTAAGTTTGCTCAATAAAATATAGATTCAGTTTTTATGTTCTTTGATAGATTTTATACAGATTTGAAATTTCAAAATTCCCTTTTCTCAGTTTGCATTTTTTCATGAATTTACGATCTTCAAAATGCTTAGAATTTTATAGATATTTATGAAAATATCTATTTTATTTTAATTAATTAATTAATTTTTTATTTTTATTTAATGGAACTTAATAAATTTCAGAACTCATCCCTAACTCTTTTGATTAGTTTTGAGAAACAAAAGTTCATGTCTGTATAAAAATGTAGGGGGGTGGGGGAAGTCATGTTTTTTATATTATTATTTTATATTTTAATGAAATAAAGGTATATATATGTACATATAGGTAAATATTTTGTAATAGATTGTAAAGGAAAATTATAATAACAGTTTTTGACATGTAGTAACTAACTAGTATTTTTATTTATACTATTTTTTCTTTCAATAATATTGCAAAAGCCATCCCTAATTCGTTTATGTAATTCCCATTGAAAAAAAAAAAAGTATTTTCTTTAATATCTGTATGCATAAATTTCAGCATTTTAAAAAGATCATGAATTTATTCAAAAGAGCAAACTGAAAAAACGCAGTTTAAAGATTTCAAACCTCTAAAAAATATATCGAAAACCATAACAATGGTTGCCGGAATATATATTTTGTTCAGGCAACAGTGACTGAATAAAATGTATATTCAGTTACGAAATTCTATATCTTTTATTCTTACGCTTTTTTATGAAATAAAGGTATCTATATATATATATATATATATATATATATGTACATATAGGTAGATATTTTGTAATAGATTATAAAGGAAAATTATAATAACAGTTTTTGACATGTAATAACTATCGTTTTATCAACTACTTATTAAAAAAAAAAAAACTCATCTAGAAGTAACTATCTTACTATTAAAAGTGATTTAATATATATATATATATCGGGTGATTCAAAATAGATGTTACAGGTTACAGCGATTATAACTAAGAAAGACAGAAACATACTTCGAATTACAAAATTGGTGCAAATGAAGAGTAGATTTAAGGTATGGCATTTTTTTTTTTTTTTTTTTTTGTACAAGAGGCTGTATGCATGTTAAATACGAAATTTAATTTTTATATGGCCCCTCCCATCATATGACTTGTATTTAAAAAAATATTCTCCTCAGTCTAAGAAGAAAAAAAAAATCATGTTTCTAAGTGAAAAATTCGTTATTGCAATTTGAAAATTCTAGCATTTTTCGCCAAGTCTTAAGGGGTTGTATCAAAAGTGAGAAATTCTAATTACTATAGCTTTTGTAATAAGGTATAGGTTGATCAGCGTTTGGGGGAAAAAAAAATCCTTCAGGGAAAGTCGGCTATTTTAACCAATAATGTCTCCCTTTCTCCCTAGTGAATACACACGAGAATACTCATTGATAATTTAACAAATAAAATTTTTGAATAATTTACATACCAAAAAAAGAATTTTCAAATTAAATTTTCCTTTTTTTCCTTTAAATTTTCCTTTTTTTCCTTACATTCTCTTACCCATATACATGGTACAGAGAAAGTATTGTTTTTGAGTTAAATTTCCGAAAATTAGCTTTTGTTATATTTGCACGCTTTCAGATACTCTGAATTAAAAAATCATGTTTTTAGCGGTTGGTCTCTCTCTCTGTCTCTCTCTCTCTCTCTGTGTGTGTGTGTGTGTTAATTATTAGCATATCTAAAGAACAAATAGTAGCGATAAAAGTCCAAATTCGGTATTCTAAATCCGTATCATATTGCGATGCTACACTAAGCTATTCGTTGAGATCAAAGGGTTATTTACAGGGCCATCCAAAAGAATTCCAAATACATTACGTCTCTGAGCGAAATTTCTCATATGTAGAGTGTGACATCTAAACAAAATGAAAAGAACAGATTTATTATACGCGTAAAAGCATGTTTATATATAGTGGTATAGCAATCATTCATCATTCATTTACAGGGTTACCCAGAGTATTTGGATATATTGGAGCTATACTTGGGAATGGCTGGAAGTGTATTACATATTGTGTTACGTGTTTTACTTATAACACTAAATTTACGTACACAAAGTCATGTGTATATAGTTTATAGACAATATACAGGGCTAACCAAAATTAAGGTAAATATTTTCTTTTTTTATTAAATGTAATTGACGTAAGTGCCTTGATGCATTTTTACTTTCTTCTATATGTAATATAGAGAAAGTATTGGATTCGTAAAAATTTTCGACCTCGGGTTTTTGATGAATTTACACGTTTTGAGAGCTGTAGAACACGATTTGACCATTTTTAGAAAATGTCTGTCTGTCTGTCTGTCTGTCTGTCTGTCTGTCTGTGTGTGTGTGTGTGTGTGTGTGTGTGACAAAATTTTGTGGCAACTGTATCTCAAGAACTACTGCACATAATTTCATACAAATTGGTATGTAGTTGCACCTTGACATAAATTAGTGCCTATCAACTTTTGGTAAAAATTGTCTTACAGATTGCGTTGCCATCCCGCTTTTTCTAAATTTTTAACATGGTGATATAGGACAAAATTTTGTATAAATGTGCATAAAGAGAATTATTTTTTAGTAATCATCATGAAATTTATAAGAATTATTTATAATAGAGATAGTCAGCTGGAAAAAAAAAATTTTTGTATGCGTAGGTGCCGCGCCACCCCCCCTGGGGGGGAAGTCCCCCCTCGAGGGGAGTAAATTTTCAAGATGGGTATCTTTCGAAAGGTCTCGTCAATACCTTTAAAACGAATGGTTGAACTATAAATTTGTGATAATTTAAAACAAAGTTATCGATTTTTTTTACTTTTAACGAAAAAAAAACTTGGAAATTTTTTTTTTTTTTTTTTTTTTTTTTTTTTAAACGAAATTTAACAAGACTTGGTATTTAGTTGGCCCCTGACATAAACTGAGGCTTATTAGACTTGGGGATCAATCGCTCAACAGGTGGTGCTGCGATCGTATTTTTTCTAAATTTTTAACATGGCAGTATAGGAAAAAATTTCGTATAAATGTACATAATGAGAGTTATTCTTAACCTGTGATTGTGAAATTAATTTGAATTATTGACAATAGTAGTAGTTTATTAGGGAAAAAAATTTGGGGCATCGCTTCCCCCCCCTCCCGGGGGGTGAAAATTTTCAAGATCGGTATCTTTCGAAAGGTCTCGTCAATACCTTTAAAACGAATGGTTGAACTATAAATATGCGGTAATTTAAAACAAAGTTATCGATTTTTTTTTTTTGTTACTGCGTGAATTTGTGTAGGAAAATATAGAAGAAAGTCTTGTGGTGGCCACAACATACTAGTTTTTTTTTTTACTTCCTTATACAAAGTATAAGGAAGTATAGTAATCCCGATTTGCGAAATGGATTTTGTATTTCACATTGCTCAAAAACGAATGATCGCCGAATGTTGACAATTTATACGTGTGACTGTCATGATATCTAGTTGCACACCTGCAAGTGTCGTCTTAACACGAGCTCTCGTTATAGAGATATAAGGGATTTTACACGATTTTTCGTGACGTCTGTATGTGTGTGTGTGTGTCTGTGTGTGTGTGTGTGTGTATGTCGCATAACTCAAAAGCGGTTGGACGTAGAAAGTTGCGAATTGGTACATAGGTTTGTTATAACATCTAGTTGTGCACCTCCCTTTTTGGACTTTCTATGATTTTCCGTTATGGAGATATTTAGGAAAATTAGGTTCATAATGACAAAAATACATAGGTTTTGGCCATAATGTATCAAAAAACGGTAATAACTCAAAAACGGTTGAACGTAGAAAGTTGCGAATTGGTACATAGGTTTATTATAACATATAGTTCTGCACCTTCCTTTTTGGACTTTGTATGATTTTCCATTTTGGAGATATTTTGGAAAATTAGGTTCATAATGACCAAAAATACATTGGTTTTGGCCATAATGTATCAAAAAACGGTAATAACGCAAAAACGGTTTGGACAAATCTTGCAATTTAACTGACTTCCCGACTAGCTAGACATTTGAAACTTTCAGAAAAGCTCAGAACACGTTGACAATGCGTTTTTTTAATATTTTTGGCCAACTGTTTCCGATACCTGCTGCCTTCGGCAGCGTTACCAGTACAAATCTTGCAATCGATTTTTAACTAACTTTCCGACTAGCTAGACATTTAAAACTTCCAGAAAAGCTCAGAACACGGTGACAATGCATTTTTTAAATATTTTTAGCCAATTGCTTCGTGTCACTGCTGCCTTTAGCAGTGTTTATATGATTCAACAGAAAATCTATTTAACTAACTTCCCGACTAGTTAGAGATTTGAAACTTCCGGAATAGTTCAGAAACACGGTGAAAATGCATTTTTTAACACTTTTATCCAATTGTTTCGGATCCGAAGTCCCCCCCCAAGGCACAACTTTGACATGAGTCCCCCCCAAGGTACAACTTTGACATGAGTCCCCCCCAAGGCATAACTTTGACATGAGTCCCCCCAAGGTGCAACTTTGAAATAAGGCCCCCCAAGGCCCAACTTTGACATGAGTCCCCCCAAGGCACAACTTTGACATGAGTCCCCCCCCCCAAGGATTTTAAAATGAGTCCCCTCAAGGCACAATTTTATTTATTTATTTTATTTTTTTATTTTTTACGTATGCATGCATTTTTTTTTAAATATTTTTAGCCAACTGTTTCGGGTCCAGTGACAATATTTTTTAACATTATGTATATTTCTCAAAGTGTATAAGGAAGTCATGTGGTGCCCACATCAGATTTTTTTTTATGTCGAAGAACACTGCTGACACAGGACGGAAAATTAATTTCTCATACCCATACTCGAAACAAAGTAGTTTTTGGAGATCGATTTTTTTCTGTATAAAGTCATGTTTCGGGACCTCCTGAATACGAAAGTTAAATTTTTTGTGGTTGATCTGCATGAATTATCAGCATAATTTAACAAGAAATAACTACAGGAAATGCAAATTTGGTACTTTGGATTCCATATCTAGTTGCCACTTGAAAAGTTGATTTGCAAGTTTCAAGGAAATTAATAACAAACTTGATTTTTTTTTTTTTTTTGATAAATGTAGGCAATATAATTAAACGGGGGTTGAGAAGGGTGGTAACCACCCTGACATAGAATTATACGTTAATACCATACCATATCATATTCTATACAAAACATTATTTTAGAATATTAACAATAAATATGAATTTCCTTATGATTTTTACAGTATAAAGTTATTTAAATGTAATTTATAAGAATGTTTGTCCCAAAACGCAATACACTGGCCTTTTTTGTGCATTCCTGAATATAAACCAATTGTAGAGGACCTATTAATGCCATTTTAAATAGGAAATATCCCATAGTAAACCTGAATAATATACATCATTTTTTTTTAATTTCTGAAAATATTTACAGACGCTGGGGGCGGGCACACGGACAAATAGACGGTAGAACAGCGATTATGTCCTGCAGTTAATCTTGTTGTTCATTGCGTTAGTCTAGGCGGCTAGTAGCTTATGGGAAACTGTTTAATTTAAAAATATTTTGTACTACTGTTATTGTATAAAAAATTCCCAGGAAGTGACATAAAAATCCAAGCATTTATTTTTGAAAAAAAGACAGAATAATCTTTGACTATCGAAACAATGACCATTAACATTAAAGTCGTCCCTCTAGTGCTGCAATTGTACAACTAGCTGGAGTGACAGCGCTCGCACTCTACTCTTTCCCTCTGATTCTCTATGTGCGCAATCTCTCTCCTAGCTTTACTTTAAATAAATTTTTAAATTTCCATTTGGACACTTTAAAAAGCTCTGTTTTATAAAAAATCGAAATCATTTTAATAATTTTAAAATACCTTTACTTTTTTTCATTTTGTTGGAATAATCAGCCTCTTATTAACTACTGATAATGTAACTTTTAACCCTTTCAGTCGCAGTGTTCCCGCTGATGGAACACCTAATTTTAATTCTCAAGTGCAAAAACTCATCCCGAAAAATTTTTAGCAAAAATTTACATTTATAACATAGCAGAAAAGGCCCTTTTTTAAAGGTGAAAATTTAAAATTTCTTGTGTTTTAATTATGTTCGTAAATTCCGGTGGCAGTGTCATTTAAATGATCCGAATTACCTTGCACCGCAAAGGGTTAAAATACTCCGGAATAAATTGAAATGTTGGGATCTGTGCAACTTTTACGAGTTTTTGTTGTCGATAATGGATACTTATAAAGTGATTTATTTGTTAAATTAAATATTATTTGAATTTAATAAGGTTTACTTCCAGATGTTTCAAACCAAAAATTTCTCGAAAAGGAACAATGCTATTTTTTTATTTTTTAAATATTTATGATCAGCTACGTGTCTAAAAGCCATTTTAAAAATTAGTTTAGTAATTTTTAAAATAAATTAAGTAGTGAACGCTAAAGGGTTAAATGAATTACTTCTTTTTGGCTGAGGTATGTCCCGAGACGTTGCTTTTCTTTTCTTCTAAATGTATGTATCTTATCTATAAAAATGTTAGCTGTGGTTAAAACAATTTTATTAAAAGCAGTAAAATTCAACAACTTCATAAGTAATATTTTTTTTAGGTAGTCACTATCGAAGGTCTTTAAAAGTAATTGCTGAAAATGACTTAGCATGCAATCTTGCAATTTCATTGGAGTAGTAGTAGTTTACTTAAAAGAGAAACCATGATGCCAAATCTCAAATAATGAATAAACAGAGTGCAATGTGTTGTCGATAAACGGATTTTATTTTCGCAGCCGTTTCTCGAAAGGACGGGCTTCATATTGCAACCGATAGAGTAAGGAAATATTTTCGATGGAGTAAGGAAAGATTCTGTGCTGCGGAGCACATCTGCAATTCAATGCTGTAAAAAGTTACAAATTCCTAGAGGATCCCTATACACTTTTATTTGATAAAATAATAAGCACATGCACTAACGTAAAAAAATTCATCACCCTTTAATGATTAAAACTAAGTTATCTCATTTCATTTATATCCTTATTTCATTTTTTTTTTTTTCGATATGATAATTATACTTTTGATGTACTGCTGCGAAAATAAAGTTCGTCAAATTCGTCTGTCTGTCAAAAAAAAAAAAAAAAAAAAAAAAAACTGTCGTTATTGCAAAAAAATATTCCTCTGTGATATAATCAGATTACTTTTAATGATAACTTAGTATTCTAATTAAAAAACCAACACAAATATTTTCGAAAATATTCTTTCTTAAGTAAAATCTACCGAGTCGTTAACAAAATAAAAGGAATAGATTCGTATTATTATTTTATGAAGTAACCTATTAAAACAGTTTTGCCCTCTTTTATTCCATGCACCGATGAAACACTTTAAAAGAAAATGTCTTTTCAAAATATATTATTTAACGGATAATTTACTGTATTCTTTTTACAAAAACAGTAGAGGGAAAAAAAAATCCGAAACAATCTTCTCTTGGAAAGGATTTTCAAATTAAATTAAATTAATAAAAGTATTATTCCTAAATACACCGCACAACATTATCAACATTAAAAAATTTAAAATATTTTTCAAAAGGAATATCTTAGAAATGGCAGAATACACCTCGGCGTTCATTTAATTTGTATTGTAAGCCCGCATAATTAAATTTGCATATTTTAAAAAGAACGGTTGGCATTCCTATTTTATCTTGTTCTGTGCTCATTTATTCGTCTTTTTTTTTTTTTTTTTTTTTTTTTTTTAAAGTCAAATAACTTTTATTTAAAATTTTTATTATTATATTTTTTAACTCTAAATTCTTTTACTTTGAAATGCTAACAAACAACTGAAACATTTTAAAAGTTTGATGGATTAATACATTTGTGTCCTATTACACACTGTAAAAAATATGTTATATTTGCTGCCAGAAATTCGCTGTAATTTGAGAAAATACGCGCAATTTACGAAAAAATTACATTACGTTTTTATTATTATTATTATTATTTTGTCGAAAAAAAAAATGGCAACAATTAAATTATGGATAAAATGTTAAAATTTAAATGGCTTTTTTATCAGAAATTAACAAATTGCAGAGAATTTCTGGCAGCAAATTTTTTACTGTGCATGTCGGTCCTCTTTGCTAAATGGCGAGTTTTTAGGCCAACTGAATGATGACAGATAAAACTCAATGTAAAAACAATTTCATCCGTAACTTGTACTTTTATAGCATTATCAGAGAAAAATAAAAGAGACGGAGGTGTGTAATGATAGTGAATAAGACTTTTAACAAGAACAGGGAATCGCAAATCTTTGTAAAACCATGTTTGTTCCTACAAACAAAACCATTCAAAATTGCTCCTCTCGTGGCATTGCTATGCACAGAAGTTCGTACTGTGAGCTTACTGAAGTGTTTCCAGATAGAAGGATTTTCCTTCGAAATAAGGGAACTTATATGGGTATGGGTCATTGTTATATGGGTACAGATACTAAACATAGAAGTTAGTTATTTATGTACATGTCCGTTGAGTTTTAGTAGCAAAATTATTTAAACGTTAAAATTGGGAGAAAAAAATTATTGGAATAAAAAGAATACAGTAAACGAGGCATTACATGTACTACCTCAATAAAATCCTATTTATAACAATTTGAATTCATTATTAGAACTTGAACAAATAAAACCACAAATAAACATAAAATTTAAATTAAAAATAGGTTTGTCTGCTCATATATTTTTTCGACGTAAAAAGAAATATATTTACTTACACGTAAATAATAATTTATTTTCTCCGTGTAATATATCTATATATATTTAAGTCTGGAAAAAAAATGAATGTGTAATTTATTATTCTTCGCATCATTTTTTTTTCTTTTTAATAATTTTAAATTGAAAAATGGGGATTTAATTTAACGTCTTCTGAACCAATTATTCATTTGAGTAAAAATTACGTCGTTAGCTAGATTTTGTCCGAATTAATAAGTGCACCAATTTTCGTAGCGGTCGAATGCTGTATAGCGAACTAAAAATCGATAGATATAACGACAAATTTTCAGCTTTGCATACATAATGGAAAATTTTTTATCACTTCCGAAATACTGAACTGATTAGAACCAAATTTGATCAATAGGCTTGTTTTACTAATATTTTGAATGAGTTCATTAATTAAGCTTCTCCACCATTTTGTTTCCAAGTATCGGCCATATGGAGATGTCATATACACATCATATTAATCGCACTTAATATTGGATTTGATGGAACTGCCGTTTTTTGGATTAGAAGTTGATCCGCCATTTTGTTTTCAAATTGCGGCCATTTGAAAATTTCAAATTCACATTAAAAAAAGTATTTATGAATGAACTTGCTTAAATGTCTGTAAATATTGATAACAAGGTGTGAAGAAAATTTATTTATTAAATATATGTGCACCATCTTGTTTCAGAATGGCGACCACTTGAAAATTAACCGTTGCAATAACCATTTCGAACTACGGCACTTGTTTCACAAATAACTTGAATGATTTCGTTAACCAATTTCAACCGTAATTTTGTTTTCAAGCCGCTTAAATATTTAAATTTTGCATTAAACGGGAAGTGAAGGGAACGGATTTGCTTAAAATTTGATACAACTATAGCTTGTATCAGGGTTTTAACCAAGTTTATTCAGTCACTTAATCCGATATCACGTTTCAAAATGGAGGTCACTTAAAATGACAGGCTCACATGTAATTACAAAATTATTTGAAAATTTGCCATCGCGATAGTTTACGAAATACTGAATTGATTCGAACGAAAGTTACAGTGGTTTTAGAAATATCTTGGATAAGTTCGCTGGTTAACTTGATGTGGCATTTTATTTCCGAGTAGTGGCCACTTGAAATTTAAAATTTGCATGAAAAACGTATTTATGAATCTTGTTGCTTAAAACTGAGAATGTACGTAGCCCACATCAAGGTCTCAATCAACATGGTCCTCCATATTGTTTCAAAATGGTGACATGAGTTTTTATGAGACTCTTTTTCATTAACAGAAAGAAGTATTTTAACATTGTGTTCTTGCCTATAAAAAAGTAAATGTAGCCTTGTAATGAAAATTTTTTATTCTAGTTTTTGTTTTTTCTTTGAGTAACTTCCTCAGCTTACACCATGATTGCAAAAACACCTAAGAATAGTACACTTCTTTATCAGGTTAAAAAAACAAGTAGGCATGCTAGAGCATGAAAGCGATATTCGCGTTTACTGCTTTACGTCTGATAACGGATCGTGTTATTATTTCGACCCAGAAACAATCATTGCTGATTTTTGCAATCCATGGGGCTTCCTTGCAAAGTTTCTTATTCGTTTCTGTAAAACACACATTTTTCGGGGCATTTTACTGTAAGAGCACATTGAAGTTGTATAAAATACATTACACATAAATTAATTAGACAAGGTAATTATAATTACTAATGTTTATAATAAAAGTTGCTGTTTCAAAACACTCTAACTTTAAAACTACAGGTCAGAATATCTTGATATTTTACCAACTATACAGCAATTATACAACAGTCATAAGACGATGGAATTTGGTTTGGCGAAAGAAAAAAAAAAAAGTTTCAAAGCATTCGGATAGACGGTGCTATCAGGTTAATGTCAGGGGAAAAGCCTAAATGGATTCGTTAAACACAGGAATAGTGTTAGTCGAAAGGCAACAATAGACTCTAAGGGTTTACGACAAATTGATTAGCGAAAAGACAACAATGCATGTTAACAGGGAAAACAATGACGGTGACAATATAGAAAGAGGAGATCATGAAACAATCGCATTACAGATGATTAATGGTACATTTTGGAACTATTTTCCCCAAATTCTTATGAACTTACTGTCATTCACTACGGTATGTTTGTGAATCTCAACATAATTTAATTGTTCCCAATTTTTTTTTTTTTTTTTGACAGAATAATAATAATAATAATAATAATAATAAAAAACCGCACATTTATTTAAAATGAGGTAAATAAATCAGAAATATCAGTCGTATCGTTACAAATAAGGCATTAAATGAAACGGAAAATTTTTGTGAATCCTAGTTTATCGATCGGACAACTAGATTTTTTAAAATTTACTAAAGTATGAATTTTAAGTGGCAACAGCAGAAGATTGTATGGAAACCGTTAGGAGAAAAGAAAAAAAATCTGCTTCACATTAAGTCACATGTTTTTGAAGTGGAATTAAAAATTGCATTTTTCAATTTTCTCTCACGAACACAAAAATACAATATACAGCCTGTACCCCACAAGACCAACTTGCATTTCAAATTTCATCAAATTTTTTTGGTTAATAAACAAAAAAGTGACTTTTTTTTTTTTTTTTTTTTTTTCAAAATTAAGATTTCTAATTTCGAAAAGATTTATGTGATACGATACATTAAGAATTTGGGTTTTAAAAGTTTTTTTTAAATAGATTATTTGTTTCTTTCGCTAAACAAAATTTCATTGTTTCACAATTATTTTGGTAAAAATATCAATCCCTTTTCACCGATAGGTTTAAAAATTATATTTGATGCAACTTTATGTATAAGTTATGTTATACAGCGGAACGCAAAATGATAGGAATACCACAGATACATCAGAAATAAAGTAATTGTGATGTGCAAATTCATAAATCACTAAAATTAAACATATGATGCTGCATTTAATGTTATAGCAATAGTTCACAGAAATTATACATATATCTATTTCTTATGTATATCTTTAATTTACGCAGGAGCAAAAGGGTAGAAACATCCTATTTTTTTCATTACTACGGTTTGCAATGGATGAAATTTCATTCAGCAAAGCATTTAAAGGACGTCGTCATTGCATTCGTTCAGTTCATAAACATTTGAAAGATGATAAATATTCTCTGATAGCGAAAGATGCCAAATTTTAGCTTGTAATATCAATGGGGATTTCCCTTCAAATAATTGCAAAAAAAAGTATAACTTCAGCAGATTGTCATTTTTAATTTTCTACAAAATCGAACTACGTTAGGTAAGGCCTACAATTACTTCGAAACGACCCGGACGTTGGATCGTTCTCATGATCACAAATAAAATACTAGCAAAAAAATTTAGAAGTCAGATAAAGACACTATCACCTGTATGTACCGTAAGAAAAGTTATTAAAAGATCAGAAGTCTGTAGATATCGTACTTTTTTCCGTAGCCAAGGGATATTTGCAAAATTTACAAATTTGTTGAAAGGAATTTTTTAGTTACGCTTCATTTTTAATACAAATTATCATGTACTAACGTTTGTGAATACCCTCCGAGAAACTTTTCTGGCTACGGCCTTGACTGAGGGGGATTTCTTATATAATTTGGATCGCTTTTTTACTTTCTTCTATATGTAATATAGAGAAAGTATTGGATTCGCGAAAATTTTAGACCTCCGTTTTTTGACGGATCTACACGTTTTGGGATGTCCTGAACACGAATTGATAGTTTTTAAAAAATGTCTGTCTGTGTGTCTGTCTGTGTGTCTTGTCTGTCTGTCTGTCTGTCTGTCTGTATCATTTTTTTGTGGACGCTGTATCTCACGAACATATGAATGAAATTTAACCAAACTTGGTATTTAGTTGCACCCTGACATGAACTGGTGCCCATTAGATTTGGGGATCAATAGCTCAACAGGTGGCGCTGTGATCGCATTTTATGCAAATTTTTAACATGGCAGCATAGGACAAAATTCCGTATAAATGGGCATAATGAGAGTTATTTTAAACTTGTGATTGTAAAATTAATTTGAACTATTGATGATAGTAGTAGTTAACTAGGCAAAAAAATTTGTGCATGGGGGGGCATCGGTTCCCCCCCTGGGGGGGAAGTACCCCCCGGGGGGGTTAAATTTTGAAGATGGGTATCATTCGAAAGATCTCGTCAATACCTTTAAAACGAATGGTTGAACCATAAATCTGTGATAATTTAAAACAAAGTTATCGATTTTTTTTTACTTTTAACAAAAAAAAAAAAAAAAAAAAAAAAAACAGAAAAAAATTCGATTTTTTTTTTTTTTTTTTTTTTTTTATTATTATTGTTAGTGATTGAATATGTATTAATTTTCACAAAAAAAAAAAAAGAAAAAAAAAAAATCTTTTTTTTTTTTTTTTAAATATTGTTACTGATTGAATATGTATAGGAAAATATAGAAGAAAGTATTGTGGTGGCCACAACATACTAGTTTTTAATTTTTTTATTTTTTTTATGGAGTTGAGCTAAATGTTATTATTTTCTTTTTTTTTTTTTAGAAGATCCACTAAACGGACTACTGTTAGTTAAAAAGAATTTTTTTGAATAATGGATCAAAAACTGCTGGTATTAATCAGAAAATTAACTCTGCTAAAGAGACAAAAAAAAAAAGTGGTTTGAAGATAATGAGTTACCATAGTCTATTAGCCGGCTTATAATCCGGATTCAAATTTGAGCGTTTAAGGTATTTTAAAGAGTTATATCTATCGACGAAATGAATCAAATACTTCAATAAAGCATTGAAAATAGCCATTAGCGAGTCATGAAGTGTTTCGTCAGTTCGGGAAGTTCGAAATCTTTTGTACTTTCTGCTGCAGCATTGCGTTGAAATTATCAAAGTACACAGGAGTATTCGTGAGAATTTTTTGGAAATTTGTGCCGTTCTTACTATTTTGCACCGATGAGATATTAAGTGAATAGGAAATTTATTACGTATTGCTATAATATAAATTTTTTTTTTCAATCTTTTTTGCATTTTTACGCTACCTATTTAGTTTCATATAATACTTCTATTTTGTTTAAATTTGAATTAATAATATTATTGATTTTTTTAGTTTAAAAAAAAATCGTTTCTATGATTTTACAGGGTGATTCAATGGTCATGGGATAAACCTGGAGGCAGGTCTCGAAACTAGCAGTCGTTAGGTGTATTTTGCAACTAAATATTTCATTTTGACGACCACTCTAGTCATCACTTTGACGCCTAACATTCTTTTTCCCCTTCAGTGTGCAATTATAATGTGCAATGAAAGTACACACACTGGCAACAATGTGTAGTAGAATTAAATTCCCAAATTTCTTTAAAAAAAATATTAGCACTAGCACATTTTTAAAATAAAAAAGCTAACTAGATAAAGTAATTATAGTTTATGTACAATGTTTATGCATATTTTTCTATGTGCAAATAACAATTTTAGAATGGCACTTTAGTACAAACATAATGGCAAATAAGAAAACAATGTTAGTTGCCATTTGGCACCCAACTACCTGATTCTAATTTCCACCTCTGCCTGGAGGAGAGGTAGAGTACATCACAAGGACTGAAAATTGCAGAGGTACCCATGGCCACAAACGTCCTTTTAACCCTTTAAGTTTCGTATTTACCTGTAACTCTGCCCACTGTGTAAATTTCGGAAAATCATACTCAGTGTTTATATTAATGAAATCAGTGCGATAAATACATCGATTAGAAACAGAGTTATTATTATGAATGTTCATTTATGCAAACATTGGCATGTAAAAAAATTTTTTTTTAATTGCATCATTCGAGAGTCACGCCATTGATGGATTTTGTTGCTAAAATATAACCAAAAACAACCCGTTTCTAAAGGATTAAAATGACGTTTACAGTTACGGGTTTCTATGAAACTCTCAATCCTTGTGATGTTCTCCACCTCTCCTCCAAGTTTGTCCTATGACCTTAGAATCACTCTGTATATAACTATACTATATAAAAGTTATGAGTTACATGCAGAAGAGAGAAAAAATAATTTTATTAAATATTTTTGTAGTACAAGCTAGCATGGTAATTAATTTTTGTGTTTTGTTTTTCAGATGAGTAAGCTCTGGTTGGAGCAGCACTTCCAGAAGCGAGAATGCATCCGATACATCGCTACTCGGGAAACTGGAAGGTAAGAGATGCATTTTTTAAGTCCTTCTACTTATAGAAATAATTTTTGTTTGTAAATTGCTCGTAATCTAAAGATTTCTCGGTACCTTAACGCTTCAGACATCAGGGAAGCGAAAAATGCCTTCACAATACTTTTTTATACTATGAGGGTATGCAATGTATGTCTGAAATGATATATTTGTCCGGACATACGTGAAAACGGCTGGACGAAATTCAGTGACACTTGGCAGGGGTTTATGCGTATATCCAACTTACAATTATATTTGTTAAACATTTCTAAGTTTTAACTATTTATAGATAGGGACAAAAAAAAAAAATCTTGTACATGCATTATGGGGATTAAACGCATAGGCAAAACGCGTAGAAGGGGGGGGGGGAATTACGCTTCAGGCATCAAAAAAGGTCAAAAGTGCCTTTAAAATATTTTCTGTGTAGGTATGGGAGAGATGACAAAAAGATCTCTAGAAACTTTTTTCTTTCGTTATTGTTCGGGTATCACTTGGAAACAACTGAACAAATTTAATCACACTTAGTAATGTTTAGGCCTTAACTCAACTTAAAATTGCATTTGTCGAGCATTTCAAAATTTTAATTAGATTTAGAAATATAGTCATGCGCCATGCACAGTAAGGCTTTTGTCAGTAAAAAGCATACAATGGAATAATTTTTGCGATGTCTTTATGTTTCTGACATCAAGGAAGCCATAAATGCTTTCAGAGTATTTTCTGTGTGTGCGTGTGTGTGTAGGAGGTGTGGATGTGGGATGTGTTTAGAACGCTTTTATGTCTGGATGTCCCGTGAAAAGGGCTGGACGGAATGAAATATTAATAGACAGGCCGTTTATGCTTCCACTCATCATACATTATGTGTATGGGCATTTCGAAACATAATATAGATTTAGACATGTAGGCAGAAAACTTCTGTGTATGAATAATAACTCTTCTCGGCAAAACGCGCTTAATGGGAAAATTATTGTGATGTCTGTTCGTTTCAATTATAAAGAAAGCCAAAAATTCTTCCAGAATACCTTATGTATATATGTATGTGTGAAAGGGTAGGTGTCAGGACATCTTTTTATTGTTCAAGTATTTTCTAAAAACATTTTGGCGGAATAGGAATAATTGGTAGGGATTTAGGCCTATACCCAACTTTAAAATTATGACTATGGAAAATTGAAATTTTTTCTTAGTTTAAAAACATGAACAAAATTGCTTGCGCATGTTGAATAAGATTTTTGTAAATAAAGCGTGTAGAATGGAAAACAAGAGGGATAGCCTTATGTTTCCGTCATCAAATAGACCAAAGTACTTACAGAATATTTTTGTGCGTATGTTTGTTGGGAGGGGAAGGCACTGCTGCCAGATTTGAGGGAAATTTTTATTCAATAGCCACCATTAAATTTTACTTGTAACGGTTACCTAATTATATAGACGATTTCTGTGAAAGATGTTTCTAAATAATTACAAAACAGTTTCAATTAAAATTTAGTGGTGGGAGTTCAATAAAAATTTCCCTCAATCTGGCAGCACTGGGGGAAGGGTTGCCTGATACGCTTTTTTTGTTTTCTGGATATCACGTGAAAACAGCGGGACAGAGTAAAAATGCCACTTGGCAGAGGTTTACGCCTGCAGCTATTAGGGGTGTTCAAAAAGTAAGTTATACTTGAACAATGAAGGTAAAAAAAAAAAAAAAAACACTTAATTTAGAAGCGTGCGACAATACAATATGACATACATACAACACACTATTTATTTGCACAATTTCGAAGTCACTGTAAGCATTTGTCAAAACTTTGCACTAATCGTTACTTGCCCTGGCAATAGATACTTGCTCTTTGGTTCTTGAGTCAATCTGGACTGAACTGAATAACTTAGAACTGGCGATGGGCGATAGAATGAGAACCACCAACAGATATTTACAATACCTGTACAATAGGTTCGACACTTACCTTGAAATTGCTGAGGATATAATGTATTCCACTCGCTGCACTCTATCTGAAGTGCTCAGCGTTGTTAGCCATCCTTGCTTTTCGAATAAGTCTGTGTGACCGTCTCCGAACTGCTGGCACCCTTTCACAATGTCTGAACGGTATATTGCATGAGATTTATACACTACCGATATTTCACTATACATTTCTATACTCGTGCAATGTTTCACCCACTGTTCCATGTATTTCGACGTTGGAACAAATTTCCAGCTGGTAAACCATTTTATCTCCTACTGCACAGCAACGGTTGCAATTATTTGAATAACATTGCTAAAACTCAGTTATATTTTGAACAAGCATCGTTTTTGTTACGCAATGGTGGCATCTGTAGGAAAAAGAGTGTATCTTACTCTTTGAATACTCTTTGTAACTTAAAATTATACCTATGGAATATTTCGAAATTTGATTAGATTTTGATATATGGGCAGAAAGCGTTTATACATACGCTTTTAGGCTTTTTGTGAGTAAAACACAGAGAATGGAAATATATTGTGATATTTCGCTAAATTTCAAACATCAAGAAAACTAAAAATATCTCCAGAATATATTCTGTGGAGGAGGAGGTCGGGGGGATTTATTATTATTATTATTATTATTATTATTATTTTTTAATTCGGATTTCATGTAAAAATGGCTGGATTAAAAAAAAAAAGTTACAATTGGTTTAGGCATGCACTCAATGTAAAATCGACGACAATAGAATTCCAACGTACTTTCTTAGTTCTATCATCATGGAGTGAAAATATCTTTATTATTATTATTTATTTATGCGGTATTGTTTTCCTCACTGAATTTTTATAATATGTTGTAAGTATTGACGATGCTTTTCCCAATCAATTATTTTATTAATAATACAACTGAGTGTTCCGAATTTTCTATTTATTAAAAAAAGCACTACAGAACTGGCGTGTTTATAAGTAATTAAAAAAAAAAACTTTGAATGAATATCATAAAATACAAGAAGTCTCAGCAATTGTTTCGAGTCGAAAGAAAACACGACCTTTCGTCGGGCAGACAAAGTAGGAACGAGTGCTGTATTCTTTTTTATGGGTACTTTTTCGCTTTGTTTGCAGCATTCGTGCCTACTTTGTTCGCCTGTAGGGTCGTGTTTTCTTTCGATACAAAAAGTTGCGAGTTGTTGCATTTTAGGGTGTTTATTCAAAGTATTTTACTTATTACTCATAAACTTCAATTCTGTGGGCAGGAGCTGAAAGAGAAATGAATCCATGGACTAACCAACGAGAGCAGTGTGCAAAGTAGACACCAATGAACTTAATTTCCTAGCGCAAGCACGGGGGAAAATACCAAGAGCTGCAGTACGAAATCTTGAGTTGAAATTAAGTATTTCTTGGCCAATAGGAGCAATGAACAAAAAACAGTAGCTATGAGAAACATAGCGCGAGCCTTGCTTAAAAGAATTGAAGTTAGGAATTTGTAAAAGAACTGACACCTTCAAATTAAAACTAAAATTACTTGAATTTTAAAGACAGTAAGCTGAAGTATATTTTTGAATTGCTTGGCTTAAATTTCAGAGATTTTGACTGTTAGAAAATATAAAGTACAACCAAACAAAACGGAGTCTTAGTATCACTTTTTCTAAGTATGTTTACCTTATTTCATCGTAGAAAATTGCTACAAACACTTATAAAAAAAATTTATCAAAACAATACAGTACTTTTCTGTTTGTTATCGTGACCAGATTCAGATATCGCCAAATTTGGTAAAAATTCGAAACAACAAAACTATTGATTGTACGGCAGAAGTCACTTAGGCAGACTTTTCGGTGATTACTGCGGTGTATACATCGCAGGTTTAGGAATATCGCTGTTTAGGAAATGTAATTGATAGAATATATTACAACCTCGTATTGGCACAGCTCAGTGGTCTGATTTCAGTGGAATTTACGCGAGTGGTGATATGCTTTCATTCGTATTCTTTGGTGAAAGTTGGGGGCGACAAATGTCAAAAAAGTTTTAATTTCGTTTTAAATTGGGAGGGGACTTCCAAATTATGAAAACCCTAAACCTTTTTTTTTTTTTTTTTTTTTACGAAACTTACACCAACATAAAAAAAAGGTTGAGCTCAGTAGAAGCTATTATTTCCTTTGCATGCATTTTCATTCCCACAACAGTTCTGATAAATGAATGTATCTTAGCTTTTGAATCAATATTATTTACCGAGGTTCTATGACTAGTTTTTGTTGAGATAAAACAACTGGTGTGATATAATGTCCAAACATTTTTAGTTTTAGTGGTTACCTCTAAAAATGAAAGTTATAAGTGATTAAATTAGGAGTAGTACAACTGGATGTACAATCCAAATAGAAATTTTCGATGTTCTAATCCCTTTTCAGTTGTGGGCGATACATGCACAGCTATATATATATGTGTGTATATATATGTAGATAATATGTAGATACAACTTCATGAATCTGTAGATTTTCGGGTATCTCTAAAGTGGAGTGTCATGTAAAGCCTAAATTTGGCGATGGTATGTCAGTTTCAAATATAAATTACAACATTCTACGGTTAACCGTTTTTGAATGATGCAAGATACGACAAGTTACCGCGTAAGGGACTCCCAATACTTTCTCTACTTCGTAAAAATAAATAATAAAAGTGAAAAAAAAGAAAAAGAAAAAAATGTAGTAAAATTATCCATAACGCGATTGGAAAAAACGTAAATCATAAGTAAGTGCATTGATTTATCATTATTGAAGATAACTCCAAGAAAATGGTTAGGAAGACATTATAGAATACACTACTGAAAAAGTAACAACATAAATAATAACGCTAAACTACCATGAAACACGTTTCTTTTCTTTTCCTTTCTTTCTTTTTAACTAAGACATGTACCGTATTTGATATTTTTTATCTGCTTCAGAAAAACAGGGGAAGGAAATTGATGATATTGGATCATCGAATTCTGTTATGGGGCAAAAAGAGAACAAATTCTTCAACAATATCTGAACTTATTTTGACATAAATTTTGTTTCATAGTTGAAGAATATGTTCGTTGCATTACAGAAAATAAGTATTTTATTTAAGACAAGCAGGCTTTACCCGCTTCGCAGGTCACTACATTTAAATGAATAAAAAAGTATTTTGTATCGCTTTAAAAATCAAAGTTAAAAAGAAAATACATTTAAATTACTTTAAATCTTTCTTCAAGTACCAGCTGCCTTCGGCAGCATCTTAGCATCTTCCACACCTTCATAAACTCAGCTCTGTTTCCCTGTTGCCTGTGGCAACGTCTTATCTCTGGACTTCAGTTTAAGTATTTATCGGATCACAGTTTTGAATCGAACAGCATCGAAAAAAATCAAAACTGCTTTATATATATGTTACCGCTAAAGTGCAGAATTCAGTTAATCTGCAGATTAGCTAGGTAATCTGCACATTAACTAGGGCGATCCGTTAAGGTGAGGAAAATTGTTTCATTTCTCAAATTACCTAGGTAATCTACGAATTACCTAGATAATCTGCACATTACCTACTAGGCACTCGTTTAAGTGAAAATAAGATCTCTGGTGTTATAATTTTACAGCACGCTGTGTTGTATTTGTTTTTTTCATTCTGGGAAAAAAAAATAGTTTTATTTCCTTTCCTTTCTTTCTTTACTTATTTTAATCTGTATGTGTTTTAATTTTTATGTTTTTTAAAGTTATATTTGTTTTAATTTTTTTACTTATTTCATCTTTTTTATTCTGTCAATATAAGTTTGAAGATGTTATGCATTTTTAATATGAAATATAATAACTTTAATAGCTTTCAATAAATTCTATTTTATAAATGAATGTTAGAATTGTAATACAGTAATGATTTCTTTTCAAAATAAAAATATTTAACCATTTAAATTAAAAAAAAAAAAAAAAAAGTTTTATTAACAACTTACATTGCTATTACTATTTTTTTTTTTAAAGTTATGCATCAATTTTTAATTCGATAAAGAAATATTAAATTAGACAATTCAGAAGCATTATTTAAGAAGTACTTCAAATAATTAAAACTGCTTTAATAATTTTTAGACCGCAGGAAAATTAAAATGACTGTTTTCCAAAGCTTTATTAAACTATATTTTGCAGCATACATATTACAACAATAAGTACAAGTTTAGCGAATATATTAATCGGTTCAAAAAACCCTTAGCGGCTTAAAAGTTTGTGACGCCGCTACTTTATGGCTATAAGAATTTGAAATATGAGTCTTAAAAAAAAATGATATCAAATTTTAAGTGACGCTTTGTAATTAGTTAAAGTATACATAGATTTTCTTAATTGATCATTTACTTTTATCTTTTATTTATATTTATAATACAAACGTAATATTTTTAACTTCAAGATCAGACAGATATATAAAATACACTCACTGATGCTTTTTCATTCGCATTTCAAATTCAAAATAACAGTTTTAAAAGGAATTATATAAAAATTCCAGTGGCGCCTCGGTGTTATTTTAAAAGTTATGTTTTTAGATTCCATTAAAATTATTTTTATTTTGTGTAATAAAGTATATTTACACATTTAAACAGTGCTTTTAATTTTCAAATATACTGTCAAATAATTATACTTTCACTGAGTTTGCATTATAAAGTAAAACTATTAATTTCAATAAATTGATTTATCTTTTTCATCACGCTATCCAAAACATAGTATCATAGTATCCAACTAAGTGAAAATTTCCTCAAAGAGGTAGTGTGACGTAAAGAAAACATTTACACAATTTTTACTTGCAGTTTTGGATAGCGTGACGCAAAAGATAAATCAATTTATTGAAATTAATAGTTTTACTTTATAATGCAAACTCAGTGAAAGTATAATTTTTTGACAGTATATTTGAAAATTAAAAGCACTGTTTAAATGTGTAAATATACTTTATTAGACAAAACAAAAGTAATTTTAATGGAATCTAAAAACATAACTTTTAAAATAACACCGAGGCGCCACTGGAATTTTTATATAATTCCTTTTAAAACTGTTATTTTGAATTTGAAATGCGAATGAAAAAGCATCAGTGAGTGTATTTTATATATCTGTCTGATCTTGAAGTTAAAAATATTACGTTTGCATTATAAATATAAATAAAAGATAAAAGTAAATGATCAATTAAGAAAATCTATGTATACTTTAACTAATTACAAAGCGTCACTTAAAATTTGATATCATTTTTTTTTAAGACTCATATTTCAAATTCTTATAGCCATAAAGTAGCGGCGTCACAAACTTTTAAGCCGCAAAGGGTTTTTTGAACTGATATCATTTCTTTTTAGTGGTTAATGATCAAAAAATTAAAATAAGTCCTTCTGGCTCCTAGGAAGGGTAAACTAATTTATCTTTTCTTATGAAGTTGACACCATTTTTTTTTTTTTTTTTTTTCAAAATGGCATCTACAATTTATTAATGGACTTAGTGGATTTATTAATGAAGGCTTGTATATATGGAGTTTTAAGCAAATTGGTTCATAAAACCTTTCAAATGTAAATTTGAAATTTTCAGTTTGCTAGCACAGGGAAACAAGAGGGTAGATTAAGTTGGCAAATGAACATATCAAATACATTTCTAAGATAAATCTACACTACAAATTTAGTGTGAATTAATTCAGTATTTCAAACGTTATCATACTGACAAATTTTTAAGTAGCCTGCCACTTGGAAACAAAATGGAGAAGCTTCGCGCTAGAAAAATTTATTGACTGGGATTCTCAAACTCTTAAAAATAATAATAAGAATAATAAGAAAGAAAGAAAGAAAAATAAGTGGATAATTTAAAATTGAAGTTAGAATTACGTAATTTTCAGTTTCCAAGTTTCTTTTTAGAGAATTACAAACTAAACAATTACAAAAAAAAAAAAAAAAAAATCAAGTAAATGTTAAAAATGAAAATCTGTATATTTTGTTTCCCCTTTTGAGGCTAAGTATGCTCCAATATTCACAGTTTAAATTTTCATCAAAATTGCAGGTAAAAATTACTTCATATATATTTTCATATAAAACGTTTAGAGGAAAAAATAGACAAAATATAAATTAATCTTTACATTTCTATAATTTTAAAAATAAGATAAAATCACCTGGAGAAAAATTTTATGGAAAATTTAAGTTAAGCTTTAAAAAAAAAAATGAAATTTCTGTGTAAAAATTCTGTTTTATAAATATATTTACAACTACAATAAACAAAAAACCCTTCTTTAATTTTAAATAATTATTTCTACATGTTTCGAAGCAATTAAAAGTTTTTTTTTTCATTTTTTTTAAGAAAAAAAAAATGTAGTGGCGCCATCTAGTAGTTTATATTAAAATCATATAGATATATATTTAACTTTATTATTATTATTATTATTATTTTCCCCTTAAAAGAAAAAAAAACTTGTTTAGAAACAGGTAGAAATAGTTATTTAAAATTAAAGGAGGATTTTTTGTTTATTGTAATTGTAAATATATTTATGAAATAGAATTTTTCATGCAGAAATTAATTAATTAAAAAAATAAAAGAGAGAATAATATTTTTTAAATACGTTATTATGAGTTTCAAAGTAAAGATGTTATTTATTTATTTTGACGTGTTTTTTAATAATTGCTATTTGACATATTTTTCATGAATTTTAATAAAATTCATGAAATAATGTTATTTCTAATAAACAGTGTAATCACTGTTTCATCCCCTAGTCATTATTGCTTTAAATAATAATTAAAAAAAAAAAAATGTGATTATGTTAATATTTAAAATATGCATCATTTTAAAGTCTGAAAAGTAAAAAATGAATAAACTCTAACTGTATTTTCAAAAGAGATTTTTAATTTTTAAAAAGAAAAAAATATATATATGTATTTACGGAAGTGTATGATTTAATTAAAAAAACGATAGATGGCGCCAAAACTATATTTGCTGTTTTTTTTCCATTCCCGGCGCGGAATGATACATGAATATGAATCGCAAATCATTGAGCTATTATAAAATCGATGTTCATGAATGATTAAAAACTTTTTCGCTTTAAAAAATTGTAAATTCATCATTATTATGATAAAATGGAATATCTAAAATTACAAAATACTTCCTTATTTAAAATATTATCTAAATATTTTTTTGACTAAATGTGAAATTTTGAAATCAAAAATATTTTTTTCATAACAGAAGAGAAAATATATTTAAGTGAATTTGACTTAGTATATCTATATATATAAAAATGAATTGCTGTTCGTTAGTCTTACTAAAACTCGAGAACGGCTGAACGGATTTATCTTATCTTAGTCTTGAAATGTTCGTGGAGGTCTAGGGAAGGTTTAAAAGGCGAGAAAAAATCGAATAATTTCCGGGAAAACCCTAAAAACAGCCCTTTTCTATTTCCCATACAAACGTTTTCTAGAGTCAATTTGAACTTTATTGCTATTCAATAAAGTTTAGGTGTGTTCCTAACGGCTGATGGCTGAGCTACAAAAATTTGCATGTTGATTCGTAATGACCTCCCCTGATGCACCTCGAAGCCGGATTTTCGAATTTTGTTTTAGTTTTCTTTTAATTAATTAAAATGTTAAAATAAAAACCTTCTAATAACTGATAAATTGGCCATTTAATTTTAATCCTTAATTTAATTGTTGCAAAAAAAAAAATATTCTTTTTTGGACAGAAAAAAAGAAAAAAAAAACGTGAACAATAAAAATTACATTTATTTAAAATATTTAATTTTATTCCTTAATTTAATTGTTGCCAAAAAAATTATCATTATTCTTTCGACGGAAAAAAAAAAAAAAAAAAAAAACGTGAACAATAAAAATTACATGTATTTAAAATGAGGAAAGTAAATTAAAAAAATTAGAAATATCAGTCGTATCGTTACAAATAAGATACCAAATGAAAGATGCAATTTTTGTGAATCCAACGGATTAAACAGCTTATCGATCGGACAATTAGATTTTTTAAAATTAACTAATGTATGTATTTTATAAATTTTCTTTCACAAACACAAACGTGTAGTATACAGCCTGTACAACACTAGACCAAATTGAAGTTCAAATTTCATCAATATTTAAATAAATAAATGAAAATAAAAATATGCTTAATGGGAAATATATATAACCATTAAAAGTTTAGTTGTCTAAAATATGTCAGAAATAGCGCTCATAGCATATTGTTACAAGGTATTAAGTCTTATTTTTACAAGGGATAAAATCTAAAATGGTGAGAAAAATTCAAAAGTCGCCAAAGAGAGCTATATTATGGCGGTACTATGATCATGCTTACAAACCATGAATACTAATAACCACAAAAAATTAATTGTCTCATGCAACAGACTTAGCCGGTCATAGCATATTATAATATTTAGCGTGAAATTGTTATCATTTTTATGGTTGATCGGGGATAAACAAAATAAACATAGGAAATAACGTAAAAGCAAATATTATGTGCACCACGTATAGCGTTGTTCATATGTAACTGGGATTCAAATATAAAGTGGATACTTCATTTTTTTTTCGATACTATCTATTTCGAAACTGTTATCTAACAAGGACTTAATGCAAGCCTATTGGTAAACCATTGTCTCAGGTAATAGGGACAAGCGCCCGAGTTTTAGCGGATGACCAAATCGCTACCGAAGGCAGCAGGGATCCGAAGCGAGCTTTTGAGCAATTTTAGTATTTTATTTTATTTTTATAAAGCTATATAGAAAAGAGTTTCCTTTAAATTTAGTGACCAGCGAAGCGGGCAAAGCCTGCTAGTATACGATAAATATTTTAAACATGTAATAAAGTACTTTTGCGTTAACAAAAAATCTAAATAATTCATTGGCTGCATTGAAGTCGGTCAATCAACCAGCCCACATACCTCACAAGTAAGAACCGCATAACAGCGTTTTCACCCGAAGAAACACATGTAATTGGCGGAGTAATATAGTTCCATATTTAAAGCGATTTATACAAAAAACAAGAGTTTTCCTGAAAAAAACGAAAACGTTACTAGATTCAGAAAGATCCTATTAACAACATATATTAATTATATGAAAATCCTTCGAGCCGTTTTAGAGATATTTTTCAGAATTCCAGTCTATTACACCAACCGTTTTCCCATTTTGGCTTAAAATTGAGATTCAGATCTCAAAACATATTGCATGTAGAAATGTAAAATTTTCAGGATAGATTAAGACCGAAGATAAAAGATTATTTTGGAAAGATCAGAACAAAATATGGCATATTTGCTGAGATATTAAGTGTCGGCTTTTACCAATCTCTTTGATGTCAAACTAGCCGTATATATGAGTGCGCAGCGTCCCGTTTGTCCCTCCGCTTGCGTCACTCAAAAAACTGTCGTTTTTCATGATTTTACAATTTAAAAAAAAAAAAAAAAAAAAAAAAACTTTATTAACACATTTTATGTGATAAACTACAATGAAATTATCTGAAAAAGTGAAAAATTAAAAATAAAAATGTAATCATGACATATAAAATATATAAAGGAAACTTGAAATTCAAAGAAATAACAACAAAATGTAATGAAATGCTAAAAAATGCATAAAAATTTCATATTATGTATTTTTTATTAAAGAAAGCCATAATATTGAATGCCATATTTTTCAGAGTTAAAAATTAAAACTTTTTTTTTTCAGTAAGTAATTGTAATTTAAATCAATTTTTAAATAAATTAGTTTATAAAAGTTGTGGTTTAATAATTTTATTTCGGGAGGAAATAATTATTGTGTTGTAAATTTTAATATTCATAATTCAAAATAAAGTTTCAGGAGATAGAGCGTTTAGATTAAGATTAGATTTCAATAAAAAATGCAGTGCAGACCCTTATCAAACTTATATTGACAGAATTAAAAAACAGAAGAAATAAAATTAAAATTAAAACAATTATAACTTACTTGTTACTTTAAGTTTTGTGATGGTCATGATAAGAAACCTATAATAACCATGTCTTCGATGCTCCAAGGTTTGCATTTACCAATTATCATAGCGGAAGCGGAGCGGAAAGGATGAAAGTTTTGGTTTGTGTTTGAAGGTCATTCGCGTATCTGTATCACATGACTGTTTGACATCATAGTGAATGTAAAAAAACTAAGGCTCGAAACAAACATTTAAACTTTAACGACACAGAAGCCGCTAATCTGCAGATTACCTAGTTAAAATGCGGAAAACTCTTGATTCCACACTTTAACGGGCCATTTTAGTTAATCTGCAGATTAGCTAGGTAATCTGCACATTAACGGATTTCGAGCTTTAACGGTAACATACTTTTATATATATATATATAAATCGCAACTGCATATGGACAACACTCTGTACATATTACACATAGTATTTACTGCCTCATTTATTCATGTATTTTATTTTATTTATCCTGTAGACCATACAATTGCACCAGTTTGATGTCAAATGTAGTATAACCTTAGGCTATGAGCACTTCGCTTTTCTATGTGCGCTATTTATATTATATTATATTTATTTATTTTGTACTTATACATAATTCCCATTTTAAATATCTTATTTTGATTTCTTTATTTAAATATTAATTTGAATTAAGCAAATATTCTCGCCCGTCAGCATGCAAGTGCACGGATACGTCAAAGTTACACATAGTTGTCCGTTTATTTGAATGTTAAATTAGTCTAGTGGTTGTTAAATAAAATAAATATATGGACTGATCAACTTCTAAATTTTTGTCTCCGTTTTGTCGATGGATTTTTTTTTTTTATTTTTTTTTTAATATATATAATTTCTTTTTAAAAAGGGGGGATTTGTTTGAGTATCTATTTTACAAATATTTTTAATGACTGCACATTTTCCTTAATTAAAAGGAATATTTCCTATTCTGTTCGTATTTTTAATGTACGGCTAGGTTTAAAATAGTATTTCAAGAAATAAATTTTGTATTTCGAAATGTGCATTTTTTTCTATGAAATGATTGAGTCAGAAAAAAACCAGATAATTTTTGTACACTGTAAATTATAGATAAATTAATTACAAATAAATAATTTACATATAATTAACATTTAAATTAATACACTTTAAATAACAACAGTTTTTACAGGGCATAATGGTCTGGCGTAAGGGCGGGGGCAGCACAGTCTGTTGTTAAAAAGGAATAATTTACAACAGAAACAACTGTAAATGGGTCTCTCGTTACCGGTGTTCCCGCTGTAAATTACTCTGTTTAACGCCAGAATGTGCTGGCACCCCTATTTCTCAGCACATTCTGCTGTAAAGGCCGCCGTTATTAGGTTGATTTCTTCAGAAATCGACCCATTGCAATCATTTTGTTTATCTATCTATCTATAATGAACATTTTGTCATCACGATAACTCGCGAAATAATGCTCCAAATCGAACCCAATTTGGACAGCGAACTGATCTTGTAAATATATCGGATCAGTTCGTTAACCAAGTTGCTCTGACTTTTTGTTTTCAAGTGGCGGACACATGAAAATTTCAAATTCACATTCTAAAAAGCGCATTTAAGGCCGGCTTTGTTTGAATTTTGACGTAAATAGAAGGGTCTCAAATAAGTTTGTTAAAAACGGCGGATAAAGTTAATTAATAAAGTAGCGGATATCTTAAATTAAGCGGGGCCACTTGAAAATTTATCGACAGAATAACTTTTTCATTTTCTTGTTAACTCCTAATATAATAGTAAACAAGAAGAAATAATGCATATCAGAAGAAAAATTTACCTACTTTTCTATAAACTGTCAAAGTAAAAAAATAAGTTTAGAAAAATATGAAAAATATCACGAGGAAATACGGGAATCGTCCTGTTCCTCGTCGAGTCGTAGTGTCTCATCCGTTCTTTTTAGACTAGATTTCAATCAAATTGCTTATTTGGAAAAAACCTGTTGCTTTTAGATTTTAGTTAACCAATAACTGCGACAAAATTTTGTTATTGAGTCAGATAAGATGAAACGTAATTATGTTAGCAAACAAAGAATGATAATGAAAACTTGCATGCAAAGTATAAATAATTTATATCTAATGTTACTTACAAACTTTGAATAAACACCATACAATGCAATAAACTCGCAACAATTGTTTCGGGTCGAAAAAACACACGACCCTTCATCAGGCGAATAAAGTAAGCACGAGTGCTGCAGTCAAGGGTCGTGTGTTTTTTCGACCCGAAACAATTGTTGCGAGTTTATTGCATTGTATGGTGTTTATTCAAAGTTTGTAAGTAATATTTTTACAACGCCAGTTTATTGATGATGCTTTATTAAATATATCTAATGTTGTAAAAGAACTTTTATTTTGTCACCAAAATGGAATTACATAAAATAACATTAAGTAGGATAGAATGACTACTCTATTAGGTAGGATAGTAATAAAGCAGCGAGTCGTTTATGCTATCATTCATGTTTCATTCCACTTCTCCATGTTATCTTCCATGCTGTAAAACATGGCATATTTCACGTTTTTATGAAATGCAGTCATATCCAAAAGTTTATAATAATGGTGAATATCCATCGTTTATCGACACGGTGCTACATTTACGCATTAGAAAATTATTTAAAATTTTTCATTTTTAAGTGTATGTTTTAGCCTTCAAATCGTATATTATCGTTAACAATTTACTGAGTTTATATCAATGCGTACTGTATTAAGCTTTAAAATGCTAAAAGAAAAATCATGGTTATTTTTTTGCCATAAAAGTTTCTTATATTATTTCGTTTGATGAAAAAAAAAACAATATTGTTTGTATCCTGTTTATAAAATGCCTGATATAGTTAAAAGTTTACATTTTGCAACTTAATTTGAACATAAACTAAGAAAAAAATTAAGTCTTGTCAGTTAAGGACGTAATGGAAAGGGACTTCTCCAAAGGGCATAATGGAAAGAGTGCTCTTATATTTTGAAACATGCGCTTCCAAGAATGTTTGAAATTCCCCTACTCCCCCCCCCCCCCCCAAAAAAAAAAAAAAAAAAAAAAAAAAAAAAAAAAGTCTGCAAGAAACAAGATTAATGTATGTTGGTACTTTGTAAATCTTTATTTATTGACTTCAATTGTGTAAACATTTAAGGTAAAATGCATGGTTTAAATATCGTAAAGATTAATCTACAGATATACACTTCTACATTTTGTTTCATTTTAATTAAGTACACTGTTTTATTTTTATTTTTTTACTTTTTTCCTAAACAAACGCTATTGCAGCTTAAACGTTGACATCCGTAATTTAGAATGAAGTAAGAGAAACACATAATAACAGGAGCCTTGGCGTTGGAATATTAAAATCCGAATAAACTACTACTTCAGAAACGCCAAAGAAAAATATTTGAGATGCATACAACTGTTTCGGTAGCCTTAAGCGTACCGTCTTCAGTGCAAAAAGATTTCTGAATCTGGAGAACTGCTCGTATCTATAGGAGAGGGACCGCTCTTTGGCGTTTCTGACGCAGTAGTTTATTCGGGTTTTAAGAGAAACACACTTTCTTATATTACAGGACAGAGACATGTGTACATAAAAAACGAGACACTTTCCCATATTTTTATGGAAGGAAAAGCCATTTCGAATGACTAAAATCTACAGAAGGCCTATTTCTACATTGATTCGTAATGACTTTAATTTATTTAAAAAGTAAATTTTGATGTTACAGATGTGCATGCGGGGAGCTCCAGGTGAATCATCCGATCAGTGCCAACCAGGGCATGAATCGAGCGCACAGTGTACATAGTCAAGCTTCCTCTCAGACGTCTGCAGACGAACACTGGAGCCCTACCAGACACACGACAGCCAGTCCGACCGACGCGTTCGGAACGATTGAATTCCAAGGAAGTGCCCATCCACTGAAAGCTCAGGTGAGAGCCCCCTTACGATGTATCTTAATGGCTACCATTGATTTAAGAATACTACAAAAAGTTAATAAAAAATTAATTAAAGGTATGCTTAAATATTTATACACTTAGAAATGCTTAACTTTCGTTTTATTCCTCAATTCATGCTCGAAAGTGAGCAACTCTGTCTCAAACGGTGCGAAAAGGCTTCTTTCCAAAATTTGTTTGATTTATGACTTCCGTAATTTATCCAATCCTCACAAATTCTTGTTTGAAGATTCTAATCTTCCGAACAACCTCTGTTTAATATTAATGATAATGACTTGTGATATTGTTTTCTGACATAGCAATTGCTTTGCATGTTTTTCCAATGCCTCACAAGGAAACATTCAAAAGGTGTCATCTTCAAAAAGTATTGAAAAAAATTTATGTGATTCTACTCTTCATAAAACACCAGAAAATGAAAAAATTATCGGCTGAAATTCATTACAGCGACCACAAAAAATTATCAAAATTAAGCATATTTGGCGATTTCACACTGCTTGGCGATTGATTTTGAGTACTTGGCGGAAAAGCAAAACACGGTTCTGTTCGTACACGGCAATCTCGGTGCTAGCAAACGTATCGCCTAACAGCGCTAAAACGCCAAATACGCTTAATTTTGATAATTTTTTGTGGTCGCTGTAATTAATTTCAGTCGATAATTTTTTCATTTTCGGGTGTTTTATGAAGAGTAGAATCACATATATTTTTTTCTATACTTTTGAAGATGACACCTTTTGAATGTTTCCTTGTCAGTCTCCTTCTATTTCCCTTACGGCTTCTCCCTTTGGAACGGTACTTATACAACTAATGAAGATCACGGTATTCTTTTGAAACGTATTTTTCCATTTTATGCATTGGATAGATTATTTGACAGTTTTTCTTCTTTTATTGTATGAACTAAAAATAGTTATAACTTATGTATATAATATTATACATAAGGTTAAATAAATAAAAAAAAAAAAAATTATATATATCAAGCTTTGATTATACTTATTATCATGTTACAATAAAGTTTAAAAAAATTTACATGAAAATTAATTTTATTTGCTTTGTCAAGTTACTTCATTAAAAAAAAATAAATAAAAAATAAATAAAAAAAAATAAAGTATGTTGCAGCCATCTTACGAAACTTTCTTTAGGTCTACTCAGGAATGAGCGACGCCCTCGGTGCCATTTCAAATTTCAACGATGCCAACAAGACGTCGTGTTGTTTTCCTGTTATACGATTTGGCATTTTCTTCTACATATAATATACATAGAAGATATATAATATACATATCTTATATATATTTATAAACTTTCTTGATATACAAATTCACACAGCACAAAATATTTATGAAAATTATTTAAATTATTATTAATTAAAATTATTTCCGATGCAGATGATCTACATCTCAATAAACTACAGCAATAATTGCCGAAAGAAAGTCGATTTTGTGCCCGACAGATAATATTTGAGGAAATGCTTCTTTTCCCCCTAAGATTTATTTTGTTAAAAATTAAAATAATTTGGTGTGTCTCTCACACGACTTTTTCTTGCCGTGTCTTTCAATACTATAAAGAAAGATTCCATACGTCTTGAAATTAATAACGTAAGATAAAACATAATTCAATCTATAAAAATAACCTAAAATTGGTTTAGGAATAGTTACATTTGACATAAAATTCTATATGAGGGGGTCGATAACAACCCCCACCCCTTTCAACAATAGTATGCCTACAATTATTTCAAAAAAAAAAAAAAAAAAAAAAAAAGCAAGGCTGTTATTAATGTGACTTCAAACTTAACAATCTTGATCAAATTTTTAAGTCTTAAACTTAATACGAACTTCAAAATATCAAATTCAAATTTCTTGCAGTTATTTATTTTTACGTTATGCTAATAACAGATATACATACAGATCAACCAGTAAAAATTGGACTTTCATAATTAGGGCACCTCAAAACCTGATGTTATACAAAAAAAAAAAAAAAAAAAAAAAAAAAAATTTGAAAACTAAATTTCAAAAAATATATTTTTTTTAAATATGGGTATGAAAAATTAATTTTCCTTCCTGAGCCGTGTTCTTCGACAGAGTAAAATGTAGCAAATCATTTGCATTCGATAGAAAAGGTCGTTAGTCTTACTTGAAAATAACTAACACAAAATGAATTACACTCCCAGCAAATTTCAGGCATAGCCCCAATGTATTCAAATATTTTGATTAACCCTGTAAACGAATGATGAATGACTTTCATACCACAATCTACACAAAGCACGCTTTTATGCATATAAAAAAATTTTGTTCACTCCGTTTTGTTTAAGTCAGCCTATGACACTGAATTTACCAGAAATTTTCCTATAGATATAATAATATATTTGAATTCTGTTGGATGTCCCTGTACACGAATCATTTTCTTGATCTCAAGAAAAAGTTTAGTGCAGCGTCCCTATAGGATACACGTTTAGAATACAGAGCTTGGACTTTCTGCTATTATTTGTTCCTGAGACGTGCTGATAATACACACACACTGACCAACCGCTAAAAACATGATTTTCTAATTCAAGGGACCTCAAAACGTGTACATATAATAAAAACTCAATTTCGGAAATTGGATCCAAAAACAGTACTTTCTCTACCCATATATATGAGTAAGAGAAAGAAAAAAATCGTTAAATTTGTTTTAAAGGGTCGCATATCTCTAGAGTTTAAACATTTGTTCCAGTCGTGTTGACGAGTTCTTTTTAAAGGTATCCATATTGAAAATTTACTTTAAGGAAGGAACTGTCTACAGTGCGGCCACGTATCCTAAAACTAGCAGTGAGGACGCGTCCAAAATGTTGGAGGGATGCCAGCGTGACCGACGGTTTGAAATTTGGAAAATATCCAGGAATACCGCGCTTTGTTATTGCTCATTTTCTCTGAGTCAGATGACTGTCACCCCTATTTTAACAGTGGACTCGTTGAGTTAGCACTTGCCCAGAGGTTTCGATGGTTTCAAGAAATGTGGTTGAAGAATATTTTTTCGAGAAATAAAGCATTCACAAAATTTTTGATGCACATACAGACATTTTCTAAATGGGGTCAAATCGTGTTTAAGGCATTTTATAACGTGTCAGTCTATAGAAAAGGAGAAGTCTAAAATATTAAGGAATGAATACACGAATATTAACACACTTTCTTTTTATATATACATATGTGAAATATTTTTTATTTTTGGAAGTTATGAGTATTTTGGTGTAAGTTGTTAAAAGGTAGAATTTTTTACGAATATTGCATGTCTCTTTATTTAATACAAGAAAACCGCAAGAAAGGTTTACTGTTAAGAAACGGTGCTACAAAAAGTGAAAAAATGCAAGCGAATCGTGCTTCGTAGAAACCGACATGTTGGTCCAGTGCATTTATATTTTTAGAGTTTAAATTTTTTTAAGTAAAATTCCTTTCATATAAGAAAAGTATTCACTTTCTCACCTCGTTTCATTTCAGGGGACGCGGTAGCCCGTTCGATAGAGCCTCGAGCTCGTGATCGAAAGGTTGCAGATTCGATATTCCATCTGGAGAAAGATCGTCGTGCACATTTCAGGATGATGGGTGCACCTGACATTCGTCCTGACTGTAATGTTTTCCACGTTATTTTATTTATTTTCTCAGAACCTCTGGTGTTTACTGTCAGGGGAGACCCTTTGAGATAGATCCGTATTGAAATTGCTTGTCCTTGACGTGAATAGCAGAGAATGTCGCAAATTGCATAACTCTAATGCAACGTTAAACCCGCGCAACCCGAACCTTGCATGTTAGTATCCCTCACGATCATTTTTCTCTAAAAATATCTTTATACAAATAAGATATTTATTCTTGCTTAACTACTTTTTATATAAATTTAACATGCGTTTAATATAACTGACTAGATTTATATATATTATAATTAAAACAAAACAAAACAAAAAATGTTTTCGTCCATAGCGTTATAGTTTCAACAATTCCTACACTTCTCTCTATTACACAGTCTTTTCTTAGCTTGCATTTAATGAGCTTAATGTATAATTAGGAAGCCAGTTGTTTTTCTAATTTTTCTTCCGAAATAAAGTAAGGGAAACGTCTCTTCTTTGCATTGATTGCATTTCTTTTCCAAAATGTCATTTGTCGTAAAGATTGTTTAATGCATAACATTCTCTGTTGATAGTTTCACCATTGAGAGGCTTTTCTTTTCCAGAACTAGTTTTACGTGTTTTATTTGGCCAACAGGAGGTACAGTGTTGTTTAAATTATTTATCAGTACACAGGATACATATAAGAAAGGATCCATTTTCTTTTGCATTAGATTTAATATTAGCAATTAGTTTTCAGAAAATTTATAAGTACTTTCTGTTACAGAGGATATTTATATCTTACACAATTTCCTGGGTTTCAAAGAGTATATATATATATATATATATATATATATATATATGTTTTAAATTAAATATGTAAGTAACTATAAAATATTTTATGTATTATATGAAAACCATACAAACTAAATAATTTATTGAATTATTTAACGATAAAAAATTTACAGTTATAAATTAAATCTGACAGTTACCAGCATTTTGGTTTCTTTTTCAATTCCCCAACGGTACAACAATATTTTAGAGGGAAAAAAAAAAAAAAAAAAACTTTTTTTTATTTTTTCAAGAATCTTTTTAATTTAAATGAACAGCTTATACGAGAAAAGGTGTCGAAGAAAATTTCAAACCTCTCCCCCACCCTTTTTGGATATTATTCTTATACATTTATTTTGCTATGGATGAATGCCTTTTTACAGTTTGTAAGACTTAAAAATTATGCTAAACTTACAATTTTTAAATAATTCAGAAGATGTTTAAGCAAACTATTTTTTATTGTTAAAATATATGAATTGTTGAGCACAATACCTTAAAAATGCAAGTTTTTCTCTTGAAAATTCTTTCACTACAAGTACTTCACGTTTTCATCAATACTATTTAAATGGAAAAAAAAAAAAAAAAAAAAAAAAAGATTAACTTTTTTCTGAGTGGCATTTACTGAATTTTATAAATGAGTTTATTTTAAAAGAGAAACTGCATCTAAGCATGTACTTTGAAATGAAATAAACGAAAGGTTTCGACTGGGGAACATTAATCTTAATTCTTTACGGAGATTTCATTTGTAAAAAGAAGTTCATTTTCCTTTTAGTTCAAACATTTTGTGTTAGTCCTGGTACATTTTAGATACTTATTTCAATGGATCGATTTTCCGGTTAGAATATATACACATATTATATGGATTCATTTAATATTGATATTGTTTAGCTAGAGGGACAGAGAATGTTTCGAATTATATTTATAATTGACTTTTCTCAAAGTTATTTTTATTTAATATTTTTTTTTCCTGTGTATGGTTTAATAACTCAGATAGAAACCCTAATTATGACAGTTTAGGGTTGAACTAACACACATGCCAACCATCTCATTAATAACCGTACAATTGTTAACGCCCTCTGAAAAAACGCCCATTTTCTCACACCACTATATTACCATGTTTTTATTAACTTCGATTCTTGTTTGTGGGTTTGTTTGTGTGTTTGTCAGGGACAAATCTTGCAATCGATTTTTAACTAACTTCCCGACTAGCTAGATATTTGAAATTTTCAGGACAGCTCACAACACGGTGACAATACATTTTTACTTTCTCTTACCCATAAGGTAGAGAAAGTATTGTTTTTGGGTCAAATTTGCGAACGCGAGATTATGTTATATTGCCACGTTTTGAGGTCCCATGAATACGAAAATCATGTTTTTAGCAAATGGTCTGTGTGTCTCTGTGTGTGTGTGTGTGTGTCTGTGTGCCTGTCTGTTATCAGCATATCTCAAAAACAAATTATGGCAGAAAGTTCAAACTTGGTATTCTAAATGTGTATCCTATAGGGATGCTACAGTAAGCTTTTCGTTAAGATCAAGCAAATGGTTCGTGTGCAGGGACAATCAAGAGAATTCTAATACATTACGTCTATGGGGGAAATTGCAGGTAAGTAGAGTTTAACGTCTATAGACTGCACTAAACCAAATGAAACGAATATATATATTTTGTAATAGAGATAGTAAACTGGGAAAATTTTTTTGTGTATGTAGGAGCCTCGCCTCCCCCCTGGGGGGGGGGAAGTCCCCCCTCGAGGGGAGTAAATTTTCATGATGGGTATCTTTCAAAAGAGCTCGCCAATACCTTTAAAACGAATGGTTGAACCATCGATCTGCGATAATTGACAACAAAGCTATCGATTTTTTTCGCTTTTAACCAAAAAAAAAAAAAAAAAAAAATCTTTTTTTTTTTTTTTTTTTTATTGAAAATAAAATGGACTTTTTTTTGGATATTTAGTGTTATACTACTTCTCTAATATGGAAATCGTCTGCATTATCATAAAAGATAATTTTTTTAAATAATAATTTTAATAAATTATTTTTTAAGAACAGAATTATTTTTTAATAAACGAATTAAATTTTATATAAATCTAGGTGCATTAATGAAACGGGGGGTTGAGGGGGGGGTGGTAGCCCCCCTCACACAGAATTAATTATCATATAAAACTCTTCCGAAGCCTAATTTGAATTGTTTAACATAGGTTTATATAAAATCGTTATCTTACCTCTTAATCTCCAACCTGTATTTATAGTATTAAATTTCAGGGTAAGAGAAAGTCGTGTGAGTGACACACCAGATTATTCTAATAATTTTAGTCAACTATTTCAAGTCCCGCTGCCTTCGGCAGCGCTTATATGATTCAACAGAAAATTTATTTAACTAACTTCCCGACTAGCTAGACATTTGAAACTTTCAGGATAGTTCAGAACACGGTGAAAATACATTTTTTTAATACCTTTTAGCCAACTGTTTCGGGTTCCTGCTGCCTTCGGCAGCGTTCTCAGCACAAAGCTTGCAATCGATTTTTCCACTAACTTTCCGACTAGCTAGACATTTGAAACTTTCAGGCTAGCTCATAACACGGTGACAATACTTTTTTTAAAACTTTTAGTCAACTTCTTCAGGTCCCTACTGCCTTCGGCAGCGTTTATATGATTCAACAGAAATTTTATTTAACTAACTTCCTGACTAGCTAGACATTTGAAACTTTCTCAATAGTTCAGAACACGGTGAAAATGCATTTTTTTAAAATACTTTTAGCCAACTGTTTCGGGTTCCTGCTGCCTTCGGCAGCGTTACCAGTACAAAGCTTGCAATCGATTTTTCACTAACTTCCCGACTAGCTAGATATTTGAAACTTTCAGGATAGCTCAGAACATGGGGGCAATACATTTTTTTTAATACTTTTAGTCAACTGTTTCAGGTCCCTGCTGTATTCGGCAGCGTTCATATGATTCAACAGAAAATTTATTTAACTAACTTCCCGAGTAGCTAGACATTTGAAACTTTCGGAATAGTCCAGAAAACGGTAAAAATTCTTTTTAGAAATATTTTTTTCCAATTGCTTCGGGACCCTGCTGCCTTCGGCAGCGTTTCTAGTACAAAGCTTGCAATCAACTTTTAACTAACTTCCCGGCTAGATAGCCATTTGAAACTTTTATAATAGCTCAAAAGACGATATCAAGGAATTTTTTTAAAACTTTTATCCAATTGCTGGGTTTCGGCTGCCTTCAGTAGCGTTTATATGATTCAACAGAAAATTTAAAAACATGGTTTATAAAAATTTTTTTATCTTATAATTATTTATTTTTAGAGTAATTCTTCTCTCAAGCTGTTACGATTGAATAAGACTAAAATTACTCTAAAAAATTATTGGTGTGAAAAAAAAGGCGGGTACTAAAAATTGTACGGTTCATAATGAGATGGTTGGCAAGTATGAATTATCAGCTTGTGTTAAATTGGTTGCTGTGGCATCGAAGTCAGTTGTAAAGTTAATATTTTTACATTTCGCTGTCATATATTTTCTCCTCAAAAACTTTAATTTTCTGCTCTTCATTATTTCTATCATAAACAAACGTTTATACTGTTTATTTGAAAAGTTCTTATTCTTCAAAATGTAATTTTGCTTTTTTAACTTAAGAAAGTAGTAAAGAATGGAGAGAACCAAATGTGAAACTAACATTAGTACTACCTCTCTTCTCCACCACCGTCCTTGAATTTAATTAAATATTATTTTTCTATAAAATCTTAAATTTGCATTTGGAAGAACTCTAGTGTATAAAATATCAGCGCATGGCTAGCCTTGAATTAATTGATATATTATTTCGCTGTAAAGTCTGCAACGTTCAATAGAATTTAAAGTTTTTGGAGTATGAAGTAATCACAGTTCACAGAATTTATTTTATTTTATTAAAATCCAGACAAAAATGCCCGATTCAATATACATGTGCACAGATATGCTCCAATCCATGTGACTTATAATTTAACATGAGTTGAATTTGAAAGATTTAGTGATTGCAAATTTAAAAATATCGATGCAAGGTGACCTGAAAAGAAAAAATAATTAATTTAAAAAAGTCAATTCACAGATTTTCAATTTCATCCAATATATTTAAGAGCCATCCATCCAACCAACTTCCTTTTTGAAGGGAAATGTAATCAGTTCTTTCGCTTGATCACTATAGTGCTACCGATAGACATAGAAACCGATAGACAAATTTTTAAGCTGATACCATCGAACTGTTTTTGTTTGGAAGTTAAAGTTAATTTCCTAAATATAGCATTGAAATTAAACCAAATGCTATAAAATTACTATAATCCAAATATATCAAAAATACATAGGCTCAGTTTGGATCATACTTTTTGCAAAATAGTAAGTTTAAAAATAAGCTCTCTCATTATTTTATTGCACACTAGTACTAGCACCTAATTCTAAACCACTACGAACATTCATGCTTAAATCAGGATTTAAACCTGGAACTTATTTACTGAAGCCACTAAGGACAGCAACATAATTATATGAAACTACATACATATGCACTAACACATACAAAATGAACATGGTCTCCGTATTGGATCTTTGCCGTTAGGATAAAGGGTGTCCAGGAATTACTGTCTGAAAATTAAAACTTACATATATCAAAAGTAAGGAAAGAAAAATTAAAGTAATTATTTGCATATGAAAATAAATTTATTTAATCACAAATTAATATATTCATTTGACACCGCTGGTGCCGTAATCGCAAACTAATCGCAATTTCCACTTGAAATGTCGAAAAATGTTTTTCCCATGCTTTTCTGCTACTAACTTCGCGATATTTAGCTATTCTTTTCTAAAAGCTGCTAAATTCGAGAGGTTTTTCCTTCTTCTTTTGTATTCTAACTTGCATAGTGCCCAGAATTTTTCTATAGGGCGACATTGCGGAACATTCGGCGGATTGTTTTCCTTGGGCGCATACTCAATATTTTTGTCTTTCAGATATGACTGCACAATTTTGCAGTAATGACTTGATGCTTAATCTGGCCAGAACAACAGCTTTCCTTTGTCTCTCTGAGAGTTAAAAAATTTCAAATACGGAACTTGCAGGATGTCCTTTAGGTATCTTTCTCCATTCAAATTCTGCTTGGAAATGAATGGTTTGCTAATGCATTCGTCTTGTGATATCGCTTGCCAGACGAGAAAATTTCCCGGAAACTTTTCCTTTCTTTTAACTTTGGAATCATCTGGGATTTCCAAACCAGGAATAACATCCCAAATTTCTTTGCATGGAATCTGTTTATAATCATAGGGCTCATAAGTTTCATCATCCATTATTATAAATTTTTCATCACCTGATTTCCCCAGTTGTTTGTGGAGTTTCTTGCAGCCCCTTTTTGCCCTTTCAGCCTGATTATTTTTATATAGAGGTGCAGAAGATTTAGTCTTAGTTACAATACCCATCTTTTCCTTCAGTTGATGAACGCATGATTTTGATATTCCAAGTTTCATGGAAGCTTCTCTGTTTGAAAGTGATAGATCTTTAATGAGAAGACGCTTCAACTTTGCAGTATTGCGAGATATGTACACTTTTGGGATTCGACCTGATGATTGTGAATATTGAACACTGCATGTCCTAGTATACTGTTCCAATACTCGATCGATGAATAGATCTCCAAATCCTTGAGTTTTGAAATGACTTCTTGTGACTTTCTTGTTAAAGTTGTGGGCCAGGAAAAAGTCAATAATTTGATTTCTTTTAATTTGGTTACTTTTTGTTTTCATCTCGATCTAAAGAGACAAAATATTTTATCAGCTTAATTTTGAATGTTTCGCTTATCATTTAAGAAAATAGAAATAAAAATTTAGCTATGAAAACATATATACATATGCCTTTTAATTTTCAGACAGTAATTCCTGGACACCCTTTAGTTTACCATTTCCATCTACACTCATGTTTGTGAAAATTACAACACCAAGTAGGAATGCGAATATAAAAATGATATTTATTGGGCACATACATTACAGTAGGAAGAACAATTTATTAAATTTTCCGGACGTTTTGAGTAATATAGCCTGAGAAAACAGTACATAAAGCAGCGACCTCTAGGAGTAATAACTACACTTATCTGCCTAGGCACTAAATCGAACAGCGATTGGATGGCACATTTCGGGTACAGCATTTCATGAAGCTTCAACAGGATGCCACAGTTCATAGACCGCAGTTACTGGTGAGTAGTGGCGGGCCACTCCCTTTTTAACGATTAAACAGACATTTTCATTCGTGCGAGATCAGGAGAATGCGCTGGCCGGAGCAACGGTTGAACACATTCTATACCAAGGAAGGTCCGGACAATACAGACAACTTACGGTCGTGCATTATTATGCTTAAATGGTGTGATACGGAAGCCTAGAATATAGGGCAGAGGGGGGGGGCTTAACTCACTAGAAATTTAATGGCCGCTACTCAGAGTGCCTGGAATGCGAACAAGAAGTAATCGAGACGTGTATTCAACGGGACCGCATATAATTACTGCACGTGATGGACAGTGTGACGATGCCGAATCCCAGCTGGTAATGTGCATTATTCACAGTGCTGTTAAATACGGATGAGGCAATCTTGATGCTGTAAACAGGATTGTGATTTGTCTGAAAAGCGACTTCACGCCATTCCTGCGTCCAGGTTCGTCGTTGATCCCACATTAAAGGCGCCCATATCAGTGATGTAGCTTTGAAGGTAATCAAAATTTTGGTAGCCGCTTACTGGGTAACCACCTGGAATGATGGCATGCAGTACCATTGGATACACGTCTCGATCAACTGTTGTTTTTACTCCCGCCGTTCTGAATACCCGCCATTACTTTTCTGACAAGTTAAGTTCCATCGCTCTGTCCTATATTCAAGGCCTTTGAAGCGCAATATTTAAGCAGGGCAATGCACGACCGCAAGTTGTCTGTATTGTCCAGACCTTCCTTGATGCAGACTATGTTCGACTGTAGTTTTGGACAGTGCGTTCTTTTGATCTCGCACCAATGAAAATGACTGTTTAATTGTTGAAAAGCGACTGGTCCCTCACCACTCACCAGTAACTACGATCGATGAATTATGTTGAATTTTCATGAAGTACTCTTACACATACATGTCATCCAATCGCTGTTTGAGTCATTGCCTAGGCAGATAAGTGCTGTTATTGCTCACAGAGGTCGCTGCTTTATGTACTGTTTTCTCAGTATATATTACTCCAAATTTCCTGAAATTTTAATCAATTGGTCTTCCTACTATAATATATGTGACCAATAAATATCATTCTGACATTCGCATTCCTTCATGGTGTTGCAATTTTCACAAACATGATTATATATATATATTTATAATGGTATTTTCTTTCTTTACAGAAGTACAATATAAACTGTTTACGGTGATGCAATTTTCACAAACATGAGTACGTAATTTTATCTTTTGAAAAATTTCAAATATACGTATATATATATATATATATATATATATATATATATATATATATATATATCAATTACTTTCTTAGTAGAGATACAGTAATGAAATGAAATAAACATATAATTTTAACCTTACACATATAATTTACAGCTTAAAATTTAGATATGGTCTGCCACTTAAGGAAAAAAAAAAAAACGAGTAAAAACCTTTTACTGATGTGTATGTCTGGTGCAAAAGCGCATTATTGCACTCTATAAGGAATCTTGGATACTAAATCCAGAAAAGTGACCATTAAAAGAAATTTCACGAGCGATAATCCGGATTTTATTTGTTTCTCTTATCCTTAAGTCAGAAACTTAATCCTGATACACATTCTCCTTTTCGAGCTCTTTAGAAGTCCGAGTCATTGTTTCTATAAATAAAGGTATCTCGGAGCAACATTCGGCGTACTTTTGGGAGAAAGAAGAAGCCGTTTTGTAATGTTACTTTTGCTATAGAAAACTAAAGAAGAAGTTTGCTAAATGTAATAATAGAAAATAATGAAAACAAAAAACACTTTCACAGGTTTGTTACAACAAAATTTAAGCTCATAAAAAAAAAACTTATTGTATTCTTTGTTATTGTCCATTGTATTATAACTCATTAAATAACTTATTTTTAAGTTGTTTTTGTATATTTTCACCCTCATTATTTTAGTTTCCTATCTTACTGTAGGTAGAGAAAACTTTGGTATTCGTGGAAATTTTTTATTTTGGATATTCCACTCTTTTAAGATTTTTTGAGTTGTGAAAATTTAGCAGATTTACAAAAATCGACGTGATATGGGTCTGGGATCTATCTGTTTGTCAGTTAACATGTTATCAATGAAGACATTATCTCAATTATGCTAGAATCTATATTCACTTTTGAACACATCGTAGGATATTTGAAATCTAAGATTTCCTTCACATGGCAGTAGAAAGAAATTTCGCACAAACGTGCTTTAGGACAATTATTTTCATCGTCAAGAAGCCGAAATAGTTTTAAAATATCATGTATGAAACTGTCATGAACATTTTTGAATATGAATATTTTATTTTATAAACTCAGGAAATGAATCAAAATTAAAGGTTTTTACAGTAGGGCAAAACCGGGAAGTAATTTCTAATTCAGTTCCTTTATGGGAATGATTGCCTTGCAAATTGCAGGGAAACTATATGCGAAACTGGTAACTATGGAACTAAGTAACATAATAGAATAAAACAAACTTATCGGGGAAGTTAATGAATGGGACAGTTTTTGGTCTCCTGCTAGCTGGCTTATCAACCGAGTTTATTGCAAGTTTACTAAGAAATTTGTGGAAACGAACATGGGATGTAAAACTAAGACTTGTGCCAATTACTACTCCGATTCAAAAAATTAGAATAATGAAAAGAAATATGGTCAAGGGAAATGAAAATCGAATTTATCAAATAAATAATCAACAATATCAAATATAAAGTACTATAATATGAATCTGCATATTTTGCAGATTATAAAAATGTAAACGCATTACAATGAAATAGAAAATATATTTAAATCAGCTAACAACAAAAAATTCAAAATATTAGAATACTTTCTAACATGGTTCAAAAAATTAGAATAATGAAAATATATTGAACATAATTTAAACTCTAAGTATTTTTACTTGCTAATCAGTACTTTGTTGCATCACCCTTAGCTTTAATGACAGCTCTTAAACGTTTTGGCATGTTTTTAACTAAAGGTTCACAATCTTTTTTATCCAAATTCGCCCATATGCTCTTTATACTAGAAATAAGTTCTTTTTTGTCTCTAGGCGCAACTTCTTGAAGTCGTTTCTTCATAATTCCCCACAAATTCTCGATAGGATTTAGATCGGGTGAGTTTGCAGGCCAAGGGAGTACAGGTATGTCCTTCTCTTTGAGCCATTTAGTTGTTGATTTGGAAGTGTGGGGAGAAGCTGAATCTTGCTGAAACAAGAAATCGTCATCACATAAATCCTCAGCTGAAGGAATCATGAAATGTTCAAGAATTTCTTGATAGACTTCTGAATTGACTGTTGTGGAAACAATACACAACCTGCCTGGGCCTTCAGCAGTCATGCAGCCCCATACCATAACAGAGGTCGCAAATTTAAACGAACGTTTTAAACATTCTTTCTTATAAGCTTCATGTTTGAGTCTCCAGACACGTACTTATAAAATGTGCTCCGTTGAAAATGAAAAGTCGTTTGGCATTTGATTGTAGCGTAGTATTTGCTTAATATGGGACGAAAGAGCGATTTATCTGAGGCTGTGAAATATCGTATTGTGTACTTGCACGAAATAGGAAAAACACAACTTTTTATAGCAAAAGAAGTGAAATGCTCTCAAGCAAGTGTGAGTAGAGTTTTGAGAGAATATTCTAATAATAAGTGTTTTCAAAATAAACACTTTAAAAGTGGTCGAAAGCCAGTAACTTCAAGAAGAGATGAAAGGCAATTGAAAAAGATTGTGAAGAAACATCGTTTTCGGAGTGTGAGATATGTGCATAGAAAATGGAAAGAAATGGGTATAAATGTCTCCAAATCTACAACACTACGACGACTTCGCAAATTAGGTTTTAGATCACGTGTGCCTAAGATAAAGCCATTCTTATCATCTAAGCAAAGGGCTGCTAGAGTTAAATGGTGTAAACAAAGGCTATTTTGGGATCACGACGATTGGAAAAAGATACTTTTCAGCGATGAAAGTGTGTTTTGTGTGTCTCACGGAAATCAAGGTATACGTGTCTGGAGACTCAAACATGAAGCTTATAAGAAAGAATGTTTAAAACGTTCGTTTAAATTTGCGACCTCTGTTATGGTATGGGGCTGCATGACTGCTGAAGGCCCAGGCAGGTTGTGTATTGTTTCCACAACAGTCAATTCAGAAGTCTATCAAGAAATTCTTGAACATTTCATGATTCCTTCAGCTGAGGATTTATGTGATGACGATTTCTTGTTTCAGCAAGATTCAGCTTCTCCCCACACTTCCAAAGCAACAACTAAATGGCTCAAAGAGAAGGACATACCTGTACTCCCTTGGCCTGCAAACTCACCCGATCTAAATCCTATCGAGAATTTGTGGGGAATTATGAAGAAACGACTTCAAGAAGTTGCGTCTAGAGACAAAAAAGAACTTATTTCTAGTATAAAGAGCATATGGGCGAATTTGGATAAAAAAGATTGTGAACCTTTAGTTAAAAACATGCCAAAACGTTTAAGAGCTGTCATTAAAGCTAAGGGTGATGCAACAAAGTACTGATTAGCAAGTAAAAATACTTAGAGTTTAAATTATGTTCAACATATTTTCATTATTCTAATTTTTTGAACCATGTTAGAAAGTATTCTAATATTTTGAATTTTTTGTTGTTAGATGATTTAAATATATTTTCTATTTCATTGTAATGTGTTTACATTTTTATAATCTGCAAAATATGCAGATTCATATTATAGTACTTTATATTTGATATTGTTGATTATTTATTTGATAAATTCGATTTTCATTTCCCTTGACCATATTTCTTTTCATTATTCTAATTTTTTGAATCGGAGTAGTAGTTTATACTGAATTAACTTACATTAAGAAATTACGGAACTTATTAAATCCTCTTTTTTTTTCAAGTAAGAATAAACAACTATTAGTGAAATACAAGGCATGATTTAGTTTAAAAACAGAGTTAAAAACGGGAAAGAGATAACCAAAAAATTATAAACCATAATCCGAAGTTTATCGGTCTTATCTTTGTGTGAAGAACTTGATCCGCACATAAATTCCCACTTCTAGTTCATGAAGGAGCGTGGAATTTCTTTCGTAGCAAAACAACGCCTCAGTATCCTTTAATGATGTGGTATGAACGTGAAAAAAGTAGAAAGAGCTAGTTTAAAAAAATTATGGTGTTTTTTTTTTTCTTTCCTGTTTGCCGTAGAAAAAGTTAGAAGAAATTTTCTGAATAAAGTTGCTTCCAAAGAATGGAAGTCAGGAAATACGAAAAAGATGCCACGTAACAAAATTTAGTATAGACTAAAATAATAATAATAATAACAATTAGGATGATAGAAATTCATTTCGCCTCATTTAGTTTTTTTTTTTTTTTATATATATATATATATATATATCATTTAAGTTCCAGTAATATAAAATCATTAAGATGTTTCTTTATGCGTGATAAACACAGTCTTACATGAATACTGATTTATTGATATTTAACAACGAAAGTAATATCTTGGATTATACATATTATACATTACCTTGCGATAAATAAATCAACACTTTCATTTTGCACATTTAAGTTTTTTAGATTTTGACGTATACACTGTGTAACTAAGGCTCCTATATATACGAGCTGGCGCATCAGGCATTTTGTTGCCTTAGGGTTACCACATGTACCCAGCGCGTTTCTCTGATAAACAAACGACAAACATATTTTTTTTATCGTCTTACGTTACTTTAGAGTAACTTGTTTTATTATATTTCCTAATTTTAGCTAAGTAAACGATGATATGGAAGTTTGTTGAGCGATAAACTTCTATAATCATTCAAGAAGCGAATATAAAGTGTTCACAGACCTTCTATTTTTGTGTATTTGAGTTTTGGCGACATTTTGTAAAAGAAACAGAAACCGCCCTAACAACACATCTTACCCCAGTACATTCATAGGATATCCTCAGAATAAAATGACATCCTGAGAATGTACTGTGAATAAAAAAAGTGTTTTTAGGAATATTATTGTTGCTTATTACTCTTATCTTGACCGGATTAGCTTCAGATCAAGATTTATTAAAATGATTAGGGAATCGATAAGGACGCCAAGCGGGAATGCTGTCCTCTTCGGAGGCAAAAAAATGGCGGTGATGTGCCGGCCTATTATTTTATTTAGGGGCTCTAGTGTAACGAATGTTTGAATTAGATTGAAAATTTGGGCCGAACTCCTTATAGTTTTATATTTGTGAGGATAACTGGAAATTCTTTTTGAATTTTCAAGATGCTTACTTGAGGTTTCATATAAGTAGTTTAATTAATAAGCAGTTAAATTGATTGAGTATAAATGCTCCTATTTTTATACGGCATGTATTACATTTATATTCTGATTGTAGTAATTTGTATCTAATGAAGAACCTCAAGTGGATGGATGTTATGTGGGTGGATGTAGCCCGCATGCTATAATTAAACAAGAACGAAAAATCATACTGTAACAATTGATTATTAACACTTTCCAACTGTACGTGCTTAATGTAGCGGATAACTTTCAATGTTCTTTGCCTACGATATCATAATTACACATTGTTAAAAAGTGTTAAAAATGTATAACGCAAAAGAAAACGCAGCCCTTAGACTCATTGTAGCCCTTAATGTATCTGAATATTTTAGTGCAGCTCTGTCAATCTGAAGGTTAACCATACTCTATACAAAACAATATTTTAGCCTGTTAACAATAAATGTCAATTTCTTTATAATTTTTTGCAGTATAAATTTATTTAAATGTCATTTATAAAAATGTCTGTCTTAAAACGCAATTCGTTGATATTTTTTTGGTTGTCTCTGTTGTACACAAACCAGTTTTGCAGAACTGATTAATGCTATTTCAAATAGAAAATTAACTATAATGGAATAACATATATAATTTTTACTTCCATTACGCGACTATCGTAGGTAATGGAAGTATTGTATCGGTCCAAAAACTCAATATCGAGTTTTCACCTGATTTACACGTCTTGAGGTCTCCTGAGTCCAAAGAAATTGTTTCTGGCAATGGGTCAGTGTGTGTGTGTATGTATACGTATTTGTGGAATCTTCTGGCTATCCTATCTCCGAAACTAATAAAGATAGAACGACGAAACTTCAGAATTGAGACAGGTCTGGTGTCGCATTCAAATCTACGCCACAAGAATAAAAGGGAGCAAGCTAGCCTTGATAGGTTATTCAAAGTGCAACTATTGCAAGTTATGTACATATAGCCTGCAGCAAAAATTGGAAAAACATATAACCATTTCACCTATGGAGCGCCCGACAGGAAACATGAATATAGGGTGAGTGTTTTCGCTGCTGGCGGTTGTTCGATCCGAAAACATGCACGCGCTTTCATGGGCCGCTACACGAAACGATATTTCTTGCTTTTCAGTCCCAGGACTGCCCGACCATCAGGTACGGAAAGTGTCATTTTGGAAACAATAGCATATTATCCAACTACAAACACACGATCTATAGGCCGTAGCTTTCGTGTATGAAGGGTGAAACGTTGTACTCAGGCCATTTTACACGAGTCTAACTACTGACTGAAGAAGTTTATTCCGATTGCACTCTGGCTGTACAGCAGTATGCAAAATGGCCAGATCTTGTGGAAACTGTTCTTTTCTTTGCTGAATGACCTTTCCCACAAGATTGTGCGTTTAATAAACTTTTCTGTATGTATGTAAATCCACATGTTTCACATCCATATGTGCATCAGCAAAACATCTCCATCAGCGTTTGGGCAAAGGAATCATCAGCGACTATGTAATGGGATCTATCAACGGACAAAACGCCTTAATGAGGCCAAATATCAGATGTTTCTGTGCGAAGCGCTGCCAGACTTCCCGGGAGAGGATGGAGAATCCAAACCATTGTATTAGAAATCACTTTTTAAAATCTGTGAATCCTTTGAGGTCCCATTACTTAGCCATCATGTCGTGACTTCATTTGTGTTTGTTTTGAAGAATCCGGAGTGGAAAATCCTCCTGGAATTTGAAGACCTAATCTCAAGACTTTCGGCTGCTGCTGGGAAGGATTGCGATATGCCTGGAATTCCAGACCTTCTTCGACATTGTTCTTCTTGTGTAGCCGTTATCGTTGATATTTAGAACACAGTGTTTTCAAAACATTGTAAACGCTTATAATCTTTATCAATTCTGTTATTTTTATGTTTATTCACTAAAATTGTTTTTATAGAGTATGCGATATTCTTTTGTTTTCTTCTCTTATTCTCCGGTTTATTATGTTTCGCTACGTAACATGTATGCATATCACTTTAGATCGTCCATTTTTTAAAATGAAAATTGTTTCAGTTGGTGTGTACTTGCATTGTTGTGTACTATCGTCTGTTAAAATGTGTCCCATCTCTTTTTTAATCACCTTGTATAAATTGAACGCGCACCACATAATGTGCTAAAATTTAGCACAGTAAAATTTGAAGAAACTATAACGCAATTTAAATTACCCTGCGAACAACCCTGGCTCCTTATGTTTCCGAATTTGCTTCATTAGAACTGGAAACGAATGATGAATGCTCTTCACTCACAATTCTGTAGGCTGTATTATGATATATAAAGTACAATCTAATATGTGGAGACACGAAACTTCATCCATAGACCGTAATATATTTGAATTGTTTTGTATGTCTCTGTTCATGGACCAGTAGTCCATTTTTAGTAAAATGTTTTGAAAATTCGACCGCGAAAATATTTTCTTACCCTGTATGGGGGGACAGAAAGTGCAGCTTACAGTGCATAGAGTTCTACACAAGTGCTGAAGAGAAATGAGTTTTTTTTTTCTTTTAGTTCTATATTTCATTCATTTCACCTGTTTTGCTTTTCATCTTCCTTTCTCTTAAATTTTGTTCCTTCATTTAACATAAAAAAAAAAATAAAAAAAAAAAAAAAAAATACCCCTTAAAATATTTTCGCACTAACATTTTGTAAAATGTTTCACCCCTAATACATAAATAATATATTTCGCATTTATTTCTCTCTTATTGTTACTAAATTCTGGTTAATTTAAAGGATATAAGAAAAGCGGCAAAATATCCCCGATGATGAATAACAAACATTAAACTAAAGGTCATTATAGTGATTTATACTAATGATAATGAGAAAAGACTACCGTTTACGACCTCAAATATGGGTTCTCTTTAACATCCACCTTGTTGTAAATTATTCATGTTGAGAAGGTAGTCATTATTTTAAGTGTTAATTAAGACTGTTTCAGTGCTGTGATGATAATACGTTTAATTTAAAAAGTGTTTTAAAATTAAATTAGGAGGCGAAAGTTTCATAAATAATTTTCTTTAAAGGTAGTGATTTAAAAAAAAAAAAAAAAAAAAAAGATGATTTTACTGTTTTATTAAACTGAAGAGATTATATCTGTACTGATAAGCATAAAGGATTTAAGTCCATATTCTTGATTTTTCAGGAGACGAAAAATAAAGTTAAACTAACTAAAAACTAATGAGCAAAATCGATTAGGAAAAAGGGATTATGTTGGTTTATACGCTTTATACCATTCAGTGATTGTCAATCTTCATTTAATAAATGGAAAAAATTGAATTAATTATTTTATACCAAATATTAATGCTAAATTTCTGACTTGAATCTTTTTTTATCAATGAATTTTCTCAAAGACTAAATGACATGGATTTAAATCCTTTATACCAATCGATAGAGAATCGATAGATTTTAAGTGTTAATTAAGACTGTTTCAGTGCTGTGATGATAATACGTTTAATTTAAAAAGTGTTTTAAAATTAAATTAGGAGGCGAAAGTTTCATAAATAATTTTCTTTAAAGGTAGTGATTTAAAAAAAAAAAAAAAAAAAAAAAAAAAAAAAAGATGATTTTACTGTTTTATTAAACTGAAGAGATTATATCTGTACTGATAAGCATAAAGGATTTAAGTCCATATTCTTGATTTTTCAGGAGACGAAAAATAAAGTTAAACTAACTAAAAACTAATGAGCAAAATCGATTAGGAAAAAGGGATTATGTTGGTTTATACGCTTTATACCATTCAGTGATTGTCAATCTTCATTTAATAAATGGAAAAAATTGAATTAATTATTTTATACCAAATATTAATGCTAAATTTCTGACTTGAATCTTTTTTTATCAATGAATTTTCTCAAAGACTAAATGACATGGATTTAAATCCTTTATACCAATCGATAGAGAATTTTTTTCTGAGTCTGACTATGTATTTAACTCAAAATCGACATTTTTGGACTTAAATCCTTTGTACTTATCAGTACAGATATTAACATAAAAGGAATTTGAAATTCGCGGCACATTTTATTGGAAGGACATAATTTTAATCCGAAATCGGTATTTTTGAATATGAATGTTTTAATGTTCGTAGTTAAAAGTGCGTTCTCCATTACACAGGATGTTTATGAACAGGAACAACATATTACTAGAATACAGAAGAAGCTATATACTTTTCACTTTTAATTAAGGAGTAAGTAACTTGATACTGATATTCGTAGGGGTGCATAATCTAGTTAGAAGACTTTGTTGTAACTATTAACCAATTCCACTATGCATATGTTAGAGCCAGAAGAATTTACGCTTACAGTATAAGATGAAATAAACAGAAAGGGTGCATTTTAAATTAGACTAGGTACGTATGTATGTAAATACAAAGTATATTGCGTAAAGCATAAGCTATTTAAGTGTGTGTATTTTAAGAAAATTATTTCTTTTACTAATAGATCGTTCTCATAGAGTGAAAAAATAATAATGAAAGCATATGTTTGCGATATTTGCTTATAAAATAGCCCTTCGATTGTCTAGTTCAATTGTAAAAGTTATGTTTAGGTAATTACTACCTACCGTACTTATTCTTCGCGTGTAAAGGCCAATAGTAAACACATAGGTACGATGCAGAATTTTTACATACAACTATCTTAATAAGCTAGTTTTTTTTTTTTTTTTTTTTTTTTTTTTACTGATGCCATTCCTGCAGATTCTTATGTAAAATGACCTCCCCATTTTGTCCTATCACCCACCATTTTCTCGGGACGTCCCCCCCCCCCTTCCCTTCTTCACACACACAGTTTTTATCATTCTTCGGTTATTTTATGGCCATGAATTTGATTTGGAGAATGGAAAATAACTATTTTAACTCTTAAAAAGAAAAAAAAATGGATAATGGATAATAAGTGATAATAATAATTGATTAATCATACTAAAAACACTTTAAACATTCGTAAAATTAAATTTTATTAAAAGATGTTAAAAAATTTTTACCCGAAGCTTTTCGCTTTAATCCGCGATTGTAATGAAATGCTCGCCTTCTGGTGGGCTAAGGTGAAATTACAATTGACATGATAGCTTTCGGCTTTCGAATAGACGCCATTGCTTGCCGATGTTTAGTTTCACATATAGTTATTGAATAAAAATGAATAAATCTGGTAAAAAAAGATAACACTTACTGTTGTGTGCCACAGTGTAACTCCAAAAAATCAAGTAATCCAGAATTAAGCTTCCATTTATTTCCAAATGACAAATTTAAAATTTCAGTTGCTTCGGCTAATGAAAGTAAAGAATGAATCAGATGATTTGGAACTAATATTTGTTCAGCTTCAGTTAAATATCTACTTCCGATCGAACTTTGAATAAACTGAAATATTTTTTCCAAAAGCAATCAATTTTCCATGATGTAATGACGGAGAAATTATAGCACGAATATTAAGTAGTAACACATATAGAACAAAAATAAATACACGTGGCTATTATATTTACTAACAACAAAAGCTGAAAAAGCGTCATCTATCGATCATTACAAACGCGGATAGTCAAGCATCATCAGGGATTTTTATTATTCGTTTCCAATGAGCAGTTTTTAAATATTTTTTCTTTTCACAGTCAACAGTTAAGTCTTTTTAGTAACGTGAATAGCAGTAAAGCCAATTTGAAGTCCGGTGAAGGAGCTAAGAAAAATAAGAGAAACTGGAACTACTGAAATATCACACGAGGCTATTGTAGGAGAAAAACCATCATCAATTAGCAGAAATAAACTATTAGCTATTTTATAATATTGTAGCATCTTTGGAATTTATTGTATTTTTGCATTTAATTATATTAATGGCTTCGGAAATGTAAAGTTCTTGGATAGTAGGTGGTGCTGTAATAATTTTGGCTTTATTCCGTATAGGGTTAGCGTTTGCAGAAAAGAAAAAAAAAATACTTAAAAACTGCTCATTGGAAACGAGTAATAACAATCCCTGATGATGCTTTACTATTAAAGCGGAAAGCTTCGGATAAAATTTTTTTAACATCTTTTGAATAAAATTTAATTTTACGTGTGCTTAAAGTGTTTTTAATATAATTAACAAATGACACGTGTTCAATTTAACTCTTTTTTTAGAGATAATATATAATAATTGATTAATAAAATAGAATAAATGTAACTTATAATTTCAGTGGCAAATCCCCCCCCCCCCCCTAAATTCTGCTCTTTCTGCAAATGTTGCGGTTGTAGAATTTTTAACCTCTTTAGGCCCTCAGAAGGTATGTAACAATTAAAATATTTCTTTTCTCCACTATAAATCAAATTTATAGCTATAAAATTGCCGCAAAGGGGTAAAAATAGGGGGACGTCCTCAAAACACGGTGGATGATAGGGCAAAATAACCGTCCTATTCGGATTCAGGAGGTCATTTTACATAAGAAGTTGCAAAAATGGTATTGGGCCGATTTTCATGGCGAGCAGTGTAACAGGAACTCAATCATTAACTTTCGTCAACGTGTACGTCGTCCTGGACGATAGGACCCATGCCCCAGCACGCCCGATTCCCGCTCTTCGATGTGTTTTTCTAGTCAGTTTTGTCCTCTTATTACTTCCGGTGCGAGCCTGTTTTTTTTTTTTTTTTTTTTTTTTTTCTAACACACTTGACATTGTGAGATTTTTGGATTTCTTCCCATGCTGTTTCTATGGGGTTTTTTAAGCTTTTTTCGCCTCTTTTTCTACATTCTAAAGTGGCGGTGGTAAAAAGATGTATTAAAAATAATAATTTTCCTGTATAAAATACGTTCTTTTATTTTGTAGAACTAACATGCAAAACGTAAGCTGACGTGTGCAAAGATGTTTTATAACATTTCTGCGCGTGTGTCTTGAAGTTTGCAGCTGAATTATTCAGTTTTGTTTAATCCGACGTTAGTTTATTTTTATTATCATTATTTATCTGCAATTCAAATATAACCCATGTACAGATATTTTCCTTTTCTCCATGAGGCTTGCATTCTGAAGGTGATTATTACTGTTCATTGCCTCTGATTTTTGAGATTTCCTATTTATTTTTCCAATCGTTATATAGTTTCACGTTCATAAGTAAGAGAATCTTCTGGATTAAAGCTATAATTATTTTCATATTTCTACTAAAGATCTTCGCAGATTATTTTATTCAGTTATTAATACATTTTGGTTGTTGGGGATTTCGGTGGTAATTAATTTTCTGTTATTCTTTATTTTACTATGTTAATATATATTTAAAAACATTATTGTTAATACATTTTTATGGTTCGTTTTATTTAGCATCGTGCATTGTAAGATATTTAAATATTTTCAATTGAGGAATTTTTTTTTCGTTTGAAAATGATTATTTCAGGTAAATCTATGTAAAATGTTACATTATTTTTAAACTAATAGATTTAATTTTCATAAATATCAAAAAATGTCGCTAATTAGAGTTGAAAAAAATTGTCGCTAATTATGAATATTACAACAATTTTTAAATATAAAATTTGTAAAATAATAATAATTGCCGAAACGCCAGTGAAGGCCTCCACGTGGAGACTCAAAAAGATTTTGGGTTCTGTCTCTATGGCTGCATGTATGTCTTGCGATAGCGGCCGCAAAAATCATTCTATTGACTTGGAATTGGATACACATGTTTCTTGACAACATAGATATAGCTGTATAGTTTTGGGTGTCTATTCTATTTGTAGTTCGTGTACAGGGACACACCAAAGTTTTTCTTACCATTACGGCCTATGGACAGAATTTGTATATATTGCAATAGCAAGCGCAAAAACTTTTGGATTGACTTGAAAATGGGTATACGTGTTCTGGCTCTATACAGAAATAGCTCTATAGATTTTGGTGTCTATATTGTTTATGGGTCGTGTACAGGGACACACCAAAAGTTTCCTTTTCATTACGGCCTGTAAGAAGGATTTCACTTAAACTGATTTTAACATAGTTACACTGCATTCAACAAAATGAAATTAACACGCATTGTCGAGATGCTTCAAAGCATTGCTTACACTTAAAATGAATGTACAGGACCTCACAAAAGTGTTTCCACAATGTCACGTAATCATCCAAACTATGTCAAATTTCGGATAATCATTCATGAGCTACATAGAATATATATATATATATATATCTATATATATATATATATATATATATATATATAATTATTGGTTTAAATAATGTTTATGGTTTGTTGGCAAGAACGACATTAGAGCCTATGGCCAGATTTTCATCAAGCCCATTTTAACGCGTTTAGGCTGTGTTCAACAAAATACGATTAACATACATTATGAAGGTGCTTAAAAGCATGTTTTCTCGAAAAAAAAAAAAAAGGGGGGGCATGAATCGACTAAATAGTTTATTTAGAGGATCACAAAAAAGAATTTCGATGACACTCTGTAATCACCCAGTGATGTCAAATTTGGTTTAATATTATTGAGTTCCAATGAATCAGTTTATAACTTTTGTTAGTGTGTATAACTATGGCTCGTGTACAGGGCCGCTCAAAAGAATTTTCTACCATTGCAGTCTATAGATGGTATTTCTTAGAAGTGCATTTTAGCATTGTTGCACTCCATTAAACTTAATTAAATAAGCAAACATTAATAGAATGTTCAAGAGCAAAGTATCTTTGAAAAAGGGTCGGCATAGAATAGGTGATTAGTTTACAGGGCTGCACAGAATAATTTCGATCATTTAAGCAATCATTTTGCAAGAAATTCTGTACAAGTGTTTGAGATAAAAGGAATTAACACAAGGTTATGACTATGAGTTACATAGAAACAGACGGGTACAATGAGGAGTTGAGGGGGGGGTAGCTCCCCTCATAATCATATCTATTTATGTAATGAGTTAATCCTATACATCATTATTTTAAATACTATATAATAAGTAAAAATGGTTTGCAGATTAATGAATGATACAAACAGGACGTTGAGGCTCCTGATCTGCAGATCCAATAGTTTGTAAAATGTTTTAGATAGAGGGACGAAATATTAAAATGTAATGGATGGCGCCCATTTTTAATTTTCATAAATTTAAAAAAAAAAAAAAAAAAAAAAAAAACGAAATATTTATTAAAGTTATACCTTGTAAAGTCTTTGAAATATATTTCCAGAAAGGTAAGTCTACAAACATAATACAAAGTATTTTCATTGAAATAATAATAATAATAAAATTATAAAGCTTATATAATATCTCTGATTTTTGGTCTAATATTAAATGTTTACATAAATACGTATTAAAATATTTACATCCTATCTATGTCTGTTAATCCATGATTTGGCAGCTCTAATTTTGTTATATGTATAATCTTTTGAAATATTAATTGAATGTCAGCCAGCCGTCTTTCATTTGAAGAAATAATTCTATCGGAAGAAAAGGATGGGAGAAAGGGACCGTGCACGGACTTAGAAGTGTACGTCCATGGAACCGTGAAATAGACTGCAGCAGGGGTGCAGAATATGCCCGAACGAGGTTCGGGGGAAATTTAAACTGACTGGGGAAATTTTGAATATTTTTTGAAAATAAAATAAAAATGTAAATCAAAAATAACAATTTGCTACTTTGAAGTGCTTATACACTAACAGCGATATTTTTATGTTACACTGTATACTTATTCTCTTAAAGATTTATTACATAGAACAAATGACTTTGTATAGCAAAGTAGATTCTTGCATTATTGAGGGAAATTTATACTGTGTTTGGGGGAAATTTCCGAGGTTTCAACATTTTCTGCACCCCTGGACTGCAGTAGAAAAATATCAAAATTTCTCGCTTTAATTGTATTTAACCACGAAGCTTATTGTATAGTCAGGATATCTACCCTGTTAATATCTACTGAAACCACTATCTTGCAGTTCACTTATTTAATTTATAGGATATTGCATACTTGAAACGATTACTTTGGCTACATATGTATATTAATCATATGGCTACATTTCTAAATTATATGAATGGTACTTTTTACTTTCTGCTGTATGCAGCTCGTGTAAAAAACTTTGACTTAAGCTTTAAATTTTAAAACATTCTCAGTTTTCTTAAATAATAATAATAATAAATGCTTATATTAGCATTAGAATGTTTTTGCAACAGACAAATTTTTGATTAATAAGTAATATCATTTAAATTAAATAAAAAATAACTTGATTTGACCATGTGAAAACTTTAAGGGCACCAGTAGACAAGATTTGTAGAAGGTAATTTCTACAACTGAAATAGGGCAAATTGTTGCTATTTCACCATCAGAATTGAATAACTTGACAGTCAATAAGATTTTAAAGCCCTAAAATTGTTGTAAATAATTTATTAAATTTGAATGATAATTATTGCAAATGAAACACCTGACGTAGGCAAAAGTCTTTATCATCTAGAGACGAAGAAAAATTTTTGCGACTTGCTTTCACAGAAAAATGTTCAAGTATTAATATTATTAGTTAAACAGGGATAAATATTTGTGGAAAACTATTTGAAAGGCTATTAACAAAACTGGCAACTTGCAGTATGCAGCGAAACATATTAACCCCCCCCCCCCCACACACACACATACACCTTTATAACGTCCATAAAATGCAACGTTTGTCATTCGCTCAAAACGTAATAACTATGGATGGTTCCCGATAATAATGGAGTTTACACTAATAAAGTTTTTGCAGACCACCTATTGCCAAATACAACTTATTTGCGGCACTTATCAGTAGAATAATGCCACGATTCCTAAAATCGAATCGCCAAATTCTTAATTCAGATCAAAAATACTCAAGTTTTAGGTTTGTCCTTTAGAAATTCTGATCTCGACTCTGTTCAGAGTCTCAATGGCTGACTTTGCTCGACGCATCTATCGACACTGAAGGCAGTATTCTTCGACCGTCGTCGAATGGATATCTCCAATGGATGAGGAGTGGTTTATAACTGATCCTATTTTGTGCCAGAGACTTACCATAACTATTAAAATGGGGATATTTGATCTGATTAAGAATAAAGAGACCTCAAAAAATAATAACTACATGTCGTTAGAAGGTATCTTTTTCTTGTGACCTTACAAATAGGCTGAAAGGAGTTGTTTTTGAATATTGTTGAAAGTTTACAGTAAAATATCTGTAAATTACAATTTTATCTATTTCATTTTTTCATGTATTTCACAGTAAGCATTAGAATTCGATTTTTACAGAAATGCCTTTCCTTTATGACTATTATATTCACGATAAGTTGTACTGGCCTTAATGTTATAAGGTTAAAGAGGCCTCTATAAGAAGAAATGATTGGATTCGTAAAATATTTTTAGAAATGCATTTGGAAATCAAATTAAAGGAGTCTTAATAAGTTCATAGTAAAATTCGCTTTTCTGCTATATCACTTAAACTGAACAAAGCTAAAAATTCACTCAATATTTGTTGTTCATAACTGTTACCTATATATGATTCACTCTGATGCTTAAGTCATCATTATACACTAAATGTCTAGATGTTTCAAGATAAGTAATACCCCCTCCCCCTATATATATATATGTGTGTGTGTGTGTGTTGAACAGAAATGGTAATAGCAAAAACTATATCATTAGTTTAGTATAATTAATTCCATTGTATAACTATTTTGTACCTTTTTTCGTTTATCAAATATTACTTTTAAACAACATTTACAATTATTTTTGTCACTCGTGCGCATTAAGAATGCGTATCAAGATTCCCCCTTTCTTCCTTTCCATGTGTTTTCTTATGGGATTTTTGTTGCTTTGTATTTATCAGAATATTTCACTGAAAAATGAAGTTTTTGAATTTTGCATTATAATTTCTACATTTCCCTGAAAATATGCCCCCGTTTATTTTGGATGATAGGATTGATTGATTGCGTGGCGTAAGGCAGATTGACTGCTCTAGGGCCCTAGGTCTGAGGGGGAGTGCCCTCCGTGGGGGGGGGTGTCTTTCTAGCCACAATTTTCATAATATCATCACGGGTTCTATCATTAGCTTATTTTGAAATCGCTATGATGGTAAGTCCTATATAATGGCCAAAACTTTCTTTATTTGGTCACTATGAATATAATTTTCGTAAATATCTCCAAAACGGAAAGTCACTGAAAGACCAAAAATGTAGATGCCTAATTAAAATATATACCAATTTGCAACGTTCTATGTGCAACAGTTTTTGAGTTATATGAGATACATACACACATACACATATACAGACGTCACGAAAAATCGTGTAGAGTCGCTGATATATCTAAAACGAGAGCTCGTATTAAGACGAAACTTGCAGGTTTATGATTAGACATCACGGCAGTCACACATATAAATTTGCAAGATTCTACGATGATCCATTTTTGAGCTATGCGAGATATAAAATCCATTTCGCAAATCGGGATTACAATACTTCCTTATACACTGTACAAGGAAGTAAAATTATTAAATAAATAATAAAATCACTATCAGTCATTCATAAAGTTATTAAAATGAAATTCAGAGTATTTTATTTCAAACATTACGAATTTTAAATTTTTATACAGCACCTACAAAAAGCTTTCAGTGATTGAAATGCCTCTAACCCACAGAATTTCAGCATTGTACCATAAAAGTCAGAAACGCAACTCATATGACGAAAGATATTTGCGAGGCTCGATCCAAGGTAGCACTCATTTGCCTAGTCGCTTGAAATTTGCTGTGATTTTTCTTCGAAGTTCATGTAAATACGAACTAGAATCCTTAGCACCCCTTCCCTCCGCATACATCACCACCATAACAGCAGTTTTTTTTTTTTTTTTTTTTTTTTTTCTTTCACAATTTTAATTCCTTTATAATACAATGTTGAAATTTTTTAAATCGCCTTACTAGGGTATCATATGGGATACATTTTACTCAACTGACATTTTTTCAATGGGATCCTTTAAAAAAAAAATTGTTATTGAAGCTCAGGTCAAGGTTATTGGAGCACCTTGTATTGCAATAAAGTTTTTAATTGATTAATGAAATTTTCTCATGTAGACACTTATCATTTTTCTAATATATAATTTCTTTTTGAAAATGTAGAAACTCAATTACTCTATCTTTCTAACAGTACGTACGTCTAAGCTTCGATACCCGGCCGGAGCTTCTACTTCAACTCCTCACACGTGAATGGCAATTAGAACTCCCGAAACTTCTGATAACGGTGCACGGAGGGAAAGCGAACTTCGAATTGCAGCCAAAACTGAAAGCTGTTCTCAGGCAAGGCTTGGTGAAAGCAGCCAAAACCACCGGCGCATGGATATTCACGGCTGGAACAAATACCGGTAAGTGATATGATTTTTCCGATCCATGACAACTTTCTTATGATTTATGGAACAAGTTTATATAATTATTATTGAAGTACTTTTTGGCTTTTCCCAAAACAAAATTGAAAAGTGTTCATGACTTCGCCCTATCTGTATGTTCACGATCTAACTTCCCTAAATATTGATAGAATTTTTTGTAATGACACGCTTCTCTATTGAAACTGATCTGAATAGCGCCACTGATATCCAAAAGAATTTTATTACGCGGCGTTCTATAAGAGTTATTTCTACAAATCTTATTTTAGTACCTTTTCACTGCTCAATACTGAATGAAATGTACACATATGTACAAAACAGGCATGAGAATTTTCCGCGGATTCGCAATTTTCCGCTTTTTTGCGATTTTTGTTAATTCCGCGGTTTTTTATTTTGTTAAAATCAAACTCCAATAATGATCAGTGTTCACACGTTGCACGAAAAACTTTAGATTTTCAATCTTTTTCCATCCAAAATATGAATGTCAATATTCATTTTAAAGATGCTTTATCAGATTCTATAACATATAAAAGAACAGAATTATTCAATATTTCTCACTCATGTAATTTTTTTTGTCTCCCCCACCCCCACTTTTTCATCTCTAACCATTGCCGATCAAACATTCTGCGGGAAGCCTTTTATTTTTGAATATTTATCCATCCACAATATTAATTTTAAACTTACTTAATGATATTCTAGAGCCCATAAAGAAGTAGAATTGTGTTTAATATTTCTCTCATGAACTACTTTTTACCCCCCCCCCCTCTTCTTTCCCATTTTCCATCACCAGCCAATTTTTTTTAACACATGTTTTATTGCGTTGATGTGCATTATTCTTTTAGTTTAATTTGTCACTTTAAAAATATTTTGTGTAGTTTTTTCCTGTGAGCATTATTTTTCATTTGAAATAGATTTTATGAACGTACATCTGTGTAGTTTTCCCCGCACGCATTATTTTTCTTTTAAAATTAATTTTATGAACACGCGTGTTTCCTCTTTCTTTAATTTTCTGCACTCTCATGCCTGACAAAAACATGTTTTACATAATCTGCTATGATTAACATTAAAGTTTACAAAAAAAAAAAAAAAAAAAAAAAAAAAAAAATTAGGCACTATAATAGCAGGAGACTTGGCGTTGGAATATTAAAACAGGAATAAACTACTGCGTCAGAAACGCCAAAGAAAAATTAGTGAGGTGCATACAGCTGTTTCGGTAGCCTAAAGCGTGCCGTCTTCAGTGCAAAAAGAATTCTGAATCTGGAGAAGTACTCGTATATATAGGAGAGGGACCGGATTTAGTTCAACCAATAGGATTACGGAAGAGGTGGGGAGTGTGGCCAATAGGAATTAAGGAATGTGTAGCTGTGTAAACAGTAGAAAAATTAAGGAAATGTGGACTGAATGTAAAATTTCCAACAATCAGACAAATAGGGAACAGCTAAATCACAATTTACAAGTTTTTAAAAATTTTTATAAATATGAAAAGCTTCAAAGAAATCGAGTTCATGAATGGATTTAGGTCTGCAAATTATTTTAGCTGAATTAAATTTAAAATTATGATTTTCCTCCCAGCAATGTTTAGAAATAGCCGATTTATTGGTTTCTTGTTTGCGGACATAATTCATATGTTCTTTTAGACGAAATTTAAGACTGCGTTTAGTTTGGCCAATATATGATAAACCACACTGACAGGAAATACTATAAATGCCCCAAGAATTATGCATATCAATAGGATCTTTTAACTGAGAAAAGGTGAGTTTATTGGAAGGCGAAAATATTATTTTAAAATCATATTGTTTGAGAATTTTAGCTATGGTTTGACTGGTTTTAGAAAAATAGGGTAAAACAATACTAATATTAGATGTGACTGATTTAGTAGACGAAATACGAGGGAGTTGTTATTTTTAGATAGCTTTGTCTATAATGGAAGGGTCTGTCAATTGCGATGGCTTTCAGGTATTTAATTTCAGATTTCAATAAACTAGGATTTGAACAAATATTAAGGGCACGGTTTACAAAAGTATAGAAAGCAGCCATTTTTTGGTTAGGTGGGTGACATGAACGCGCATGGGGAGGAAGGGAGACTGCAAAATTTTTACGATAGACAGTGGTTGAAAATCCATTTACAGTGCGAGAGACGAGGGTATCAAGAAATGGAAGGGAGCCATTGTTTTCTATTTCATATGTAAACTGGATATTACTGTCAATTGAATTTAAGGTTTCTAAGACATGGTCAATATTGTGATGAGATATGTCGATAAGCGTGAAGGTGTCGTCAACGTAACGGGTCCAAAAAGGAAAGGATATTTTCTTAAAAAGCTTGCATTCGAAATAGTGCATGTAAATGTCTGCGAGAATTGGGGAGAGAGGGGAACCCATGGCTAAACCTTCAGACTGACGATAGAACTTATTTTGGAAAGAAAAAGTGGTTTGTGATAAACAAATGCGGGTAAGAGAAATTAATTCTTGTATTTCAAAAGAGGTGAAATGAAACTCTTTTAATCTATTTTCGAGACAGCAGAGGGCGTCACTTATTGGAACATTAGTGAAAAGAGATTTTACATCAAAAGAAACCATAGTGAGATTACCATAGTGAGGGCAGTTTTGAATATTTTTTGCAAAATTTATGGAATTCTTAACAGTATAACTATTAGCAGCAAGAAGTGGAGCAAAAATTGTGGTGAGAAATTTAGCTAGATTATAGGAAACAGTACCGATATTAGAGACTATTGGACGTCTATAGGCACTATAGGCACTATAATTGGAAAATTCATTTTCAGTTGTTTTTTGACATTTTCAACAATTTCCGACAATGTTTAATAGTGATCATGTGTTCACTTTATGTTTTCTATGTCTGCGCTCTAATATCCGTTATCAGTTAGTACACGGAAAGCTTTGAAATTAATGTTATTTAAGCTCTATGCCGTGTTCTTTTTTGGAAACGATAGCGCAAGTGATATGTGTACAGGATCCCACAAAATAGAGTACTATGTTTTTAAATTTTCACTTCTCCTGGGATGTGCAATTTGAAAAAAACACAAATAATATTCGTTTATAATATTGTTAGGTATATATTATGAAAAAGATCTGTAAGAAGGATCAGTGAATAAGTATTCACATATGTATGTATCACTCTCTACATATACATTTGTGTTTGTATACCTGTTTTCAAAATCTACTTAAATCTTAGCAGCGTTTTTATTTTTGTCCCGAAACTTCATTTTCTATATAAAATAGCTCTTGATTTAAGTTTTAATAATTTACTTTTGTAGTCAAAAATGGATATATTTAAGGGGCGCATTCGAAAGTATTTCCCGGTCACTTCCCGAGTTGGGAAATGACGTCACGCGGGAAGTTCGGGAAATTAGAACTACCATATAGGAGCCCTGTTTGTTTATATATTTGTTTCCCGGGAAGATGAGATGTGTACGGAAGTAGTTATATCTCGGTCATTTTTCGTAAGGCTCCTATATGGTAGTTCTAATTTCCCGAACTTCCCGCGTGACGCCATTTCCCATCTCGGGAAGTGACCGGGAAATACTTTCGAATGCGCCCAAGATGTCCCTTAAAAATAATAATACTCAGCAATTAACCTATTTTTTATTAATCTAAGTCTTGATGTTTGATGCTCTTGTTTTTACAGGTGTGATGAGACATGTGGGTGAAGCACTAGTAAACGAAAGAACACCCCGTTTAAGAGGCAGAGTTTTGGCTATAGGGATTGCTCCATGGGGAATATTAGAGAACAGATCAGAACTTATAGGAAAAAACGTAAGTAACAACTTACATTTCTTACTTGCACTTGTTTTCTTGAAAGCACTGTTTCGGATATTTTCACACGTGTCTTTGAAACACATTTCATTTTTGGTTTTTAAGTGAACAAATACAAAAGTATAAAGTACCAGGACCCAGCTAGACTAAATAATTACACCTGGCTCGATTCAAACACTTTAATAACAACTCACTATACTACACACAGATAAACGAGTACTTATTTAAACATATGCATCGCGCGCAGTAAACAGAACAGTTGAATGTAGGTTACATAAGCCGTCTATAACTCCATACAGGACACTGCCTGTGGCCCATGGGCCACCGGCAATTAATACGAAAACAGCTACATCTTTTTGCAAGAACCGATTAACTTCTGACTACGCTTCTGACTGACTTCTGAAATCAAGATGTTTTCACTTCACTTTATGGATTGGCGAAATATCATTAGATATTTTGCCAAGAAAGGCGACAGCGCTGTCTATATTTATTAAAAGATAGGGAAGATGGCTCAATATCGATAGGCTATTTTACATATTCGCAGGAGTTTGAATTTAGTGCGTTACAAAAGCACTTTTTAATCAATGTAATGAAATATGAAGTATTAATCACGATAATATACCTTCCAAAAACGAAATGGAATTTTAAAAATATCCTTTTTTTTTTTTTTTTAACTTTATACATTTTGTTTTGTTAAGGTTAAAATTTTATAAAATACTTTGTAAATATAAAACGAAATAATATTTTTTTTTTCAAAAATGAATAGTAAAAATTATACTACTAAATGAACATTTAGAGACGTTATTAACAGCGACATTATTAACATTAAATTGAAACATTTAAAAGTTTTGTGGGTTTATGCATAGTGTTTTTTATCGTAATATTTTTAAATAATTTTGCATATTAATTAAAGATTGGCCACTTCGCTTTTATTTTTTTTTATATCTGGGAAAAAAACATGTGATATTTTTCAAGTCATTACAACATACCCTAGTTTTAAAACTACTGTGCAGCCACGCTTCCTAAAACTACCAGCGACGAGTCGTCCAAAATGCTGGAGGGCGACAGCTTGGCCAGCAGGTTGGGATTCGGAAAACATCCAATAATTCGCGCTCTGTTATCATTCATTTTCTATGAGCCGGATGACTGTCACCCCTATTTTAACAGTGGACTCGTTGAATTAGCGCTTGCGCTGAGGCTTCCATGGTTTCATGAAATGTGGTCGAAGAATAATATTGGAAGCATTTTATTTCCTAACACATACATATGATATAGAAACTATTTTCCAATAATAATAATAATAAAGTTAGAAACTTCAATTTTATAATGAATATTTAGAAGTTTTAGTTTTCGGAGAAAAGCAAGTAATGCCATTTATGGCATTTTAATGAAATTATTAGAGTTTTTTCTCTTTTATAATGAAAGAGGTGACAGAATGTGATGCAACTAAGCAAATATATGTATATTTAAAAAATAATGGAGTTACACCACTTTTACAATGAGCTGTCCATATATCTCCATATTTAATATATATACAGGGGGATTATGAAAAAAACTATCCCGATATATGAGACCATAGCTATCATACCGTTCGTAAAAACTGAATAAAAATTTGGTGGAAGGTATTTTGAGGTTTTCGCTATGGAATCATATAAAAAACAACAGTTAAAATCTAACAGATATGGTAACAGGGACAAAATTTCAAAAATTTCAAATGGTAACACCTACTTTTTTTAATTGGAATGAGACCTCCATAGCAAAACACCATAAAAATAGCGTTGGAACGGCACCTATAGCACGAAAATCGACAGTACTAGGCAGTCTAAGGAGAAAAGAGAAAACAACTGGGATGTGCCTACCAGAGCACTATTTTAATTTTTTAATGGCAATGAAAGTCTACTGTTTTTACTTTGAAACGAGAGGAAGAGACCATAGTATCCTCTTAAGACACCTTCATGACTGCATCATCGCACAAGGTGAAAAATAAGGCATTGTGAAATGTGTGATGCGTATTTTGTTTTCTCGCTCCGTGAACAATATACAGTTTAAAGTAAACAACGTAGGAAAATTGTAAAGATTTATTACCTGAACGGATAAAATTCCGCACAGACATTGCGTCTTTGGGTGTGTATCGCAGACACCATGGGCAACGCTGCAGCCCGTGTACTGTAAAAGCTGTACAGGACTTGATACGTAAATTTCAAGAAATTGGTTGCAAATGCGTTTGATCTCGGCCTGAACGACCTTTCGTTCTTGACGAGACTGTCAGACGATAAGCGAAGTTCCCCTTGCAACCGTGCAAGTACACGCGATGTTTGACACTTTCTGCATCTGCCGAATTCTGCGTTCTGTTCTCCAAATGTCTTCGTATCGGTTCCAATGCGTCCAAAAGTTGCAAGCGGGTGATAACCAACTACGGATATATTTTGCGAACGAATTTTGCATCGGATATGACGAGAATAACAGTTGGCCTTCATGTTAACTGCTCACTTTTTGTTAACTGGTAACGTGAATTCGAAGCATACGCTGGTCTCTTCTTCTCGTTTCGAAGCAGAATCAGTAGGCTTTAGTAAGAGCCGAAGGCTTAGTGTGAAATCTGACGTCACTAAAAATGAAAGTCGTGCTCTGATATGCCCATCACAGTTGTTTTCTCTTCTCTTCTTAGTCAGCCTTTCGCTGGCGATTTTCATGCTACAGGTACCGTTTCAACGTTATTTATGATTTTTTGCTGTAGAGTTGCCATTCCAATAAGAAAAGGTAGGTGTTGCCTTTTGAAATTTTGTCACTGTAATCGTAACTGCTAACAGTTACGATTACAGTTTAACTTTTATTTTTTACATGATTCTTTAGCGAATACCTCAAAATACCTTGCACCAAATTTTTATTCCGTTTCTATGAACGGTATTATAGCTACGGTCTCACATATCGGGATAGCTCTTTTTATAATCACCCTATATATATATATATATATATATATATATATATATATTTAAACACAATCATATATATATATATATATATATATATTTAAACACAAAAATGTTAGAGGTTATGTTCTTAGTAGATTTTTTTTTTTTTCTGATGTAGAATATAGCTTACTAAACTTTTACTCAGATAACATTTTTTGTGAAGTAATATTTATATTTTGTTTAACTGTTAACTGCAAAAGGACTTTGTTAAATCAGAAATAGTTTTAGGTATTTTTACGCACCCAACTCTATTTTAAATATAGATAATAAAAAACATAATTTGTTCAGCGATATTAATTATTTTTGAAAAGCGAAAGGCTTTCATTTCGAGTACGAGAAATCCTTTCCTACCGTAAGAGTCTTTTTGGAAAAATATAATTATTAATCTTGTAAACTTCGAGTGCCGTCAGAGTAATAAAATTGTCAATAAATACTTTTAAAACGAACATCGCATCCGATTTTCATGTTTGCATGTATATATACGATATTTAAGCTATATTCACATTCGGGAAAGAAAAAACAACCGAAAAGTGCATACAGAAATTAAAATCCGATTTAATTTAACATTTGGCGGCATGTGTACCTCCACCTATCCGTAATGCACCTTTGACGCCTTTTTCCATTTAGTTTTCTTTGCTGAAATTGTTTATTTTTTTTTTTCCTTTCTTCCTATGCTTACTTTTGAGAAAAATCAGTTATAACATTTTAAACATTATTACTTATGTTAAAATTATGTAAAATTCGAATAATAATTTGATAACGAGTACGCCATCCAAATTTTACATTCATATGTTCTTTTGTTTCAAAATTATGCGCAAAAGAAGAAACCGAGAAAATAGGTTGTACCTCAATGAGTGTATATAATAATTATAATTTTCCACTGGCATTTTAAAAAGATTCAAATGAATTAGCAGTGTCTTTTTACCGAACTTCCTGGGATATATATAATTTTATTGCGACTTCCTTTTCCTACAAATATTCTATTCTTAAGACATTTCAGAAAAGCCTGTATATTCTAAAGAAAAAAAAAAATGTAATACTACTAAAATCTTTAGGCAACTCAGTAAATACCACACAAACTTCCTTCGTGAACCTACTAAGGATTCGTTAGTAACCGTCACGAGTTCTTTCCTGGTGCTATGAAAGTATGAGTAGCATTATGGAAATCATTTCCGTACAGTCGCAGAAAATAATCCTTACATTTCAATTATCTCAGCAAAATGTGGTAAAATTTTTGTGATGAATTAGCTTAAAATATATTCATGACAGCGTGAATTCCCTTCTGAATTACAATGAGTCACAGACTTTTCATTTCTGCGTTAGAATCACCCATTAGCTCTTGCCTATTCATATGCAAATTAAACTTAAATTATGAATAAGTTTTAACTGAAGAGCAGAAATCTATTTTACATAAGAGTAATTAAAATTTTCTATCTTTTAAAAAAGGAAGGGAAAAAATGCTTGACGCAGCTCTCTCTGAATTAATGTTGTCTTCCTGCCTTAATTACCCGAGAGACGCAATTGAAACTTGCATTGAAATAAGAAAAAAACAAATATTCACGGTTTCAAACACATAAAATAATAAAGAAAAAGACGATTTAACAGAAAAAAGAATTGTAACACAGCTGCAACTACGTTTTGAAATTAAATAAATAAAAACTTCATTTCTGATTTAGGAGAAAAAAAAAAAAAAAAAAGATGATATTTAAGGTAAACTTACAGTTTATATTTAATTTATACCTTTATATGTATAACTTTTGACATCAGTTTAGATCCACATTAATTTCTTTTTCGTGATTATTTCTTAATTATGATGATTTAAGATAATTTTTGTTGTTCACAGTTTAATATATATACATTCATTTTGATATGACATATCGAAAAAGATGTAGTTTAGCCAACTGTATGGTATGGTGCATTGTGCAAAATTCCCCCAACTAATCACGATATCTCCCGCGCGGTGACTTTGAAAATTTTTAACTCTTTATATTGAAAAAGATAACAGAGCAAAAAATGGGTCAACAACATATCAAAGGTTAATGGGAAAATAACTCTCTAAGCACTGGATTAAACTCAATGACTCAATATTTGTTTCCTAGTTAACTAATATATTAATTTTTGGCATATACGTGATATATATTATGTATAGTTGCGTACATTAGCTTTTCAAATTTCAGATAAATTCTGAGAGCTAAAGAAAAATAAACTACAATGCATGGGCATGGTAGGGATGGGCATCATTTAACGAAATAGAAGCGTCAGTCCGTATAATTTCATGGAAGTACGTTGCTCGACTATTTTTGATACTTGTGTCCCTTATAGACACACATGAGAGATATGTAAAAGAACTTTTATTTTTTCTCTACTACTGACCTTGAATTTTGTACAGGTCATCAACAGTCGTTCTCATGGTTAAAAATATGATTATTAGAACATTATATTTCGGCACAAATCTCTTTGAATTTAATTTATGAGCGCTAATTTTAAATATTAGTGTTAAAGTAACATGAGATAAAAGTGCCACATGCTTAGTTATACTGCTGTAACTTAATAACTAAAATAATTACAATAGGTCAAAGTTCAAATTTTCGTATATTGCTATAGTGAAAACACTCTTCTAGGAAACAAAACCACAAAATATAATATCAGAATACTAATCAGAAAATTTAATTCTTTACAATTTAAAGCCCCCAGAATGTCAGAAAGAGATATTTTTAGACCCCCTATAAGCCAAAAGGGTATGAAATAAATAAAAACTTTGCAAATTTATTAATCTATTAAAGTATTATGTATACTGTTTGTATTGCCTTGTGGTTTGATTTGTAAAAATAATATGGTTGTTTTAAATTGTGTAGTTCGGCTAAGTAGTTTTTTTAAATATTTAAGCATTACTTTAAAAGTATTTTTGTTTTGTTTTTTAACTCAAAACGCAAAATAATACACATGGTATATATAATATTTTAATAGATTTAATAAATTGGCAAAGAATTTTTTTTTTCATCTTCTTTTTGTTTATAGTGGGTCCTGTCGTTTTTCTGACATTTCGGGGACCTGTAACCTTTAAAGGGTTAAAACATCACAATTTCACTAAATGGAAAAAATTTAATTGTAAACGGCTAATTTTTTTTTTCGTTAGTGTGAATGCAGAGAGTAAGTTGTGAAATTCCATTCTGTGGTTTTGTTTCCTTCCTTTGTTCATGATGGAAATTGACAAAAATTTGATGTTTGACCTTAAAACTTTGCTCGGTTGTAATTATTTTAGTTATTATGTTTACAGAAGTATAACTAAGCATGGAACACCTTTACCTTATGTATTTTAATATTAGGGGAGCCCCGTGTACCTAGGGTCGCTTTTTTTCAATGTCCAAAAATAGAGCTCCTGGCCTGTTAAAAATCATGAAACTAATATGTACATATCTTTAGAACTAATTATTTTTAATTGAGATCAATATAATCACTTAAAATAATAAATTCCGACAAATAGAAGGTTTTCAAGTAAACTTCCTAGGTACAACAAGCTCATTGTACCTAGGGCTAGATCTCATTGTACCTAGGGTTAACCATTGTAGTTTACTTAGGACCATTCTCTCAAAATTAGATTTCACTTTGTAATTAATAAAAGATAAGCATACAAACATGTATTTTATAAAAAAAAAATATCAAGTAATATATTTATTTACCATATAATAGTTATCATGTGGATGCCTTAATTTAAAACACGGAATTTTTACTCTTTTTTTTTCCGCCCTTTGGGATATTCTAATAAAATGTTTTTTTTTTTTTTTTTCTTTTTTTTTTCCCTTCAATTTCTTTTTTTCTGGAGTCTCTCTTGGATTTTTAGATCTGCCTGTTTTTTTTTTTTTTTTTTTTTTTTTTTTTGGGGGGGGGGGGGGGGGAACTTTCGGAGGGATCTTGTTTGTCAGTCACATTTGAACTTGAATATTCATCCTTAATGAATATGTTTTGAGTCACTGGCCATATGCCAGATACACGAAAGCCTGTTAGAATGTTTACAGGAGTAAAGGCCGACGGATAGGTCTTGCCAACATTTTCCGCAACGTCGTATATAGGGATTGGTTTGCCAGCATCTAACTTACTACAAGCTGTACTGTAGTATTTCTTAAGGGGTCCAAACTCACCTCTGTCCAACGGTTGAAGCTTATGATTGTTGGAGGGTTCAAACAATATCTCTCATAAAGAAATATACTTCATTTAATTATAAAAGTTTTTCAATTAAATTGTAACAACATGAAAAATATGATTGCAACTGTACCTAGGGCCATCCATGGCCCTAGGTACACGTTTTAGTAACTTCATTCAAAATGCCTTCCACTAAGAAACCCACGTGCAGAGAAGACTAATTAAATGTTTCATTTATTACCCAATATAATAAGAAAAACTATACACTAGAAATGAAAGAAAAATATTTGGCTTACCTTTGTAAAATAGCAAAAGAGAGGAGCTGCAAAATTTTATTTCAAACCATGTAAATTCTTGTTCTGCATGTAACTTGTCAAAACTTTCTCCTCAAAAGGTTGCAAAGTAGTTGTAAAAGTAGCAATTGATGTTGTTACTCACCCAACTAAGTATTAAAATTTAAAACTAAATATTATTCAAATAAAGTGCTGTGGCCCTAGGTACACGGGTCTCCTCTAATATTTAAATTTAGCGCTCATAAATTTAATTCAAAGACTTTTGTGCTAAAGTATAAAAAATTAATAATTCCATTTTTAACCATAAGAACGACTTTTGATAACCTGTATAAAATAAAAGGTCAATACTAGAGAAAAAGTATAAGTTGCTTTAGACACTTTTCATGTGTACCTATACGGGACACAAGTATCAAACGAAACAAAAATGGTCGAGCAACACAATATTATATATGGACTGACCCAGAATAAACTAGTTGGCATAGGTGGACTCTGCTCAGTTCCCCATCCTATTTATGTTCGCATAAATTTCTAGTGCGCATAAATTCTAGCTATGTAGCAATGATGCTACATAGCATCATTGTGTAGAAAATCTTTAAAATGATAACGACGTCAATTTTTGCCAAATGCATAATTTAACTTTTAACAATTTTTTATCGCTCACGTTTAATTAAATGTATTTATTTTTAGGTCGAAAGAAAATGAACTCGTAAATTTTTTTTGGCAGCAATTAAATTATAGTTAATATTTTAATGGCTATTTTTATTGCTATTAGGAGCTTATCATTTTCACATTTTAATTAATTAAAAGAAAATTCGAAAATCTGACTTCAAAGTATTGTGTTGTCACCGTGTTGTGAGCTGTTCTGAAAGTTTCAAATGTCTAGCTGGTCGGGAAGTTAGTTAAAAATCGATTGCAAGATTTGTCCCTGACAAACACACAAGAATCGAAGTTAATAAAAACATGGTAATAAGCACATGAATTTATTATTATTATTTTTTTTATTTATTTTTTATTTTTTTTATGTATTAAGATATATTGAAAATTAATAATACTTTTTTTTTGAGAAACATAAAATATCCTTCAATTAATGGGGAAAAAAATCTTTAATTTCAATTGGCGTAAATATTGAATGAAATTCAGCTTTGAAAAGATACCTTCATTAAAGGAACTAAAATTTCATTCTGACTTTTTTCAGCATTGTAACAGACATTTTAAACCCTAATTATTGTACAGATTTCTAAATTTAATTTTTCAAATCAATATGTAATAAATATATATTTTTAAATACATTAACTATAGTCATGAACAAATACCCCCCCCCCCTTTAAAAAAAAAAATTAAAAATTAAAAATCCGTCTAAACATTACGCAGAAATAATAAAATTCCTTAAAAATGTTTCAATATTTAAATCTCATCAGCCTACATCTTAAAAGATTTAGAATATATAAATTACTTGCTCATCGAGCAGAAAAAAAAAAAAAAAATCAGATAGTTAATTAAAAAGAGTGCTTAACAAATAAAGGAAGAAAATATGTATTTCAAATAAATTTTTAATCTTCTTGGTTATTCCGGTTTGTTTAATTGAAAAGCAAGTATATTGGTTGTTCTTCAAATGCTGACATTTTTCCTTTAAGCTCCTTTAAGAATCTATAAGCTTCAAAAAAAGAAATTATGAGCATTATTTTAAATATTTAATGAGTCAAATGTAGAGAATCTTGTTTTGTATGATAAAGGATTGCTATCTGTAAAATTAGAAATTGATTTTTAGAAATCGTCATGGAGTAAAAGTTTAAATATACTTTTCTCTTTTTCACTTTTAAATATTCAAATGATTTAGGATTTTCTTTTAAATACTCGTTTTTTTTTTTACTTAAAAATAAGCTTTAATTAAGCTTATTTTTGAACGTTCATCTTGCAGATACAATGCACAAATTAATAAACAAAATGGTTATTGCAAACAAAAGATATTTTTGATTTTTTTTTTTTTTATGGTTTCTGGTGGATAACTTTCTTTAAATTTTAAACGAACAATTCATTTTTTACTTGTATTGGTTCTAATAAGTAATGATTAGCGTAAGTATTGATTTCAAATTTGATCTCCAATAATGGATTTAATCAATTAATTTAATGAAAGTAAATGAAATTGATTATGTGTAACAACTGAGTGCTAAAATTTACATTGATTTAAAATTAATTTGAATGTTGTTGGCATTAACAAAATGTATCACTTGAATGCTAAATTTTACATTGATCTACAATTCTCAACTTTATATTTGTTTGATTCAGAAAACTGAAAGTTTCGATACAGATGTTGTAATGTGTGACGCTGCGCAAATGTTAGGATTAGCTTTCGAAAGTTGCTGGTAAAAAAAGAGATTATATCATTTATCTGCATTACTCTATTAATAATATTAATTTAAGGAGATTTCTACTGTTCTTTTCCAGATTGCATCGGACATTATTTCAAGATTTTTTTTTTCTTCTTCTTTTATTAGCTAACCTACAGAAATGAAAATATAATTTCATTTCTGTAGAAATTAATAGTTTTTCATTTCTGCAAATTAATTAATTTTTTTGTATGCCCCGACAACCTTATCGTCGACTCATTCAATATTAGTCTAACAAAAAGGTTGGTTGATTGATTGGTTGGGTTTAACGTCACACTAGTGCTGCATAATGGGCAATTGGTGACGGTCTGAGACACACCTCTAAAGATGGTCTGGAGATATGCCATCACAATTTTGATCCTCCACAAAGAGGATATCTCCCCCGCTTCAGTGACCCCTAGAGGTATAATTTTGATGGGAACATGGAGGATACTGCGGCCACGACGGATTTTACGTGCACCAGCCACCTACAGTGTACACGATGGTCTTTGACCGGCTCGAATACCGAACTTGGAATCCTTCAATTACGAGATCGGCGCTCTACCGTCTAACCCAATGGAGGCGTGAGGAAACGACAACTATTTCGCTAACCATCGAGGCCACCCTCTCAGCCAGAGATCGGACATTTTAGATAATTTCTTAAATAAAACAAATAAAATAATCTTTAAATTGCTCCTCTATATAAACTGACTCTGTAAAAGAAGAGTCAAATGTCAAAACTAACAAAATTTGAACTGGACTGATGACACTTCGCTGTCAAATATTTTTTTTTTCGAGCTCTGATTGATTCTTATTTAAAATGACCTCTTGAATCCGAATACGACACTGAATTTGCCCCATCATCCACTGTTTTCTCGGGACGCCACTCCCACCCCAAATTTTTATCACTGTTTGGTAGTTTTATGCCCATGGATTTGATTTCGAGAATGAAAAATAATTATTTTAACATTAAAAAAACAAAAACAAAATGTATAATAAATAATAATAATAATTGATTAATAAAATATAGTAAATGTAATTTATAATTTCAGTGGCAAATCCCCCCCTTCCTGCAAATGTTCATGTTTTAGAATGTTTCATTTCTGTAGCCCCTCAGAAGACATTTAACAGTTAAAATAATCCCCCCCCCCTCACAAATCAAATTTGTAGCCATAAAATGATTGAAATGTGATAAAAAATAGGGGGCATCCCCAAGAAACATTGGGTGATAGGGCAAAATGAGCATCCTATTCGGATTCAGGAAGTCATTGAACATATGAATTTGGAAAAATGGCATGGGGGCCGATTTTCATGCAAAGCAGTGTAATGAAAAAGACTAAGATGTTGATTGTTACAATTTAGACTCTACGTAAATATATCGTATCGGTAAAAATGTAGATTCTGTAATAAAATTTTCTTGTATTTGAGACTTATTTCTAACGTAAGACTAGAAATGTTGTTTTTCCGATTAGCTTATTTAACCGAAATTTTTAAACTGTTAAAAAAAAAAAGTGTTTGGTGTTCATTTTAAAGGCTAGTTGTCTCGTATTCACATGAATTTCGGAGAAAACCACCAAAACGATAGGTAGACAAGTTCGACTTGGTTTCAATCTTGGCTTATCGCGTCTGTTTGAGAGGCAGCTTTGAGATCCCATTCTTATCCACTAGTGGGACCGAGACTGCGAAGGAAAATTAGGCTATTGAGTAAAGAAAGTACGTTATAAAGCAAATTATTGAGTAAAGTTATGTAGTACAGGGAGTGCTATTTCGTGCAGTTTTTTAAATCAATTTAGACGTTTTGGACTAGACCTCTAAAAAAAAGGCCATGTTTAAATATGAATAAATTTACTTATAAAAGTTGACTCTGTAATGAATCGTAAGGTTTGCATGTATTATTTCCAATTTATTTTCACCCAATGATTCAATAGATCATTTTTGTAGTTTATTTATTTATTTTTACATTGGTGTATAACAATTTTTAGGGAATACAGATAGTTGCTTAAACTAGGAGACTGAGCATCAAGATAATAGAAAACTTCATATAATATCATTTAACAGAAAAAAAAAGACAAAAAAGAAAATAGTATTTAGGAAAGTGATCACTAACTTACCTTTACAAAAAGTACTATTTTGGTGCAGCGTATAATCCTCAAGTAGGAGAGAGGGGGAAAAAAAAATAAATAAATAAAAAAAACATCAGTTAAGTTATATCAGTGTGATAAGTTATGTCAGAACATTTTTATTTTAAAGATTTCTCCTAGCTGTATATAATATTGATATATATATATATATGTAGCTTCAGTTTTTTTTTTTTATTATTTATCCTATGCATTTTATACAAAATTCAATTTTATTTTATATTATTTCTTTAAATCTGAAATCTTTAATTTCGAAATTTTCCTCTTTTGGTAAATACTAAATATTAGAATTCTTTACATTTGATTCCTTAATTTGCTGAAGTTAGACATTTTATAATTGCATCAGAAATATTCCACTTTCTGAATGTATAACATTCGCAAAAGATTTAATGCGATTTGAACATTATGAAATGCATTTTGCAACCCGAATTATTCGAGATGTACCACGTCCTATGTTCGATGGGGAGAGACTATTCATCAGTGAATTGTCATCGTTGATATCTTTTGCATAATTAAATTTATGGAATATGATTGCCGCTACATGTTTTGCCCATTACTAGTTTCACACAGATTAGCTTTAATATAATATTTTTATGCATAAATGGGACAAGCATATGTTCAAATAACCGGTCACTTCAGAAAAAGCATACTGTTTTAAACAAAATAATCTGGTGTGTCACTCACACGACTTTCTCTTACACTGAAATATAATACTATAAATACAGGTTGGAGATTAAGAGGTAAGATAACGATATTATGTAAACCTATGTTAAACAATTCAAATTAGGCTTCGGGAGAGTTTTATATTATAATTAGTTGTGTGTGAGGGGGTGAAACCCCTACATTTATATACAATTCGGTTATTAAAAACAATTCTGTTTTTTAAAAAAATTATTAAAATTATTATTTAAAAAAAAATTATCTTTCATGATAATGCAGACGATTTCCATATTAGAGAAGTAGTATAACAACAAATATCCAAAAAAAGTCCATTTTTATTCTCAACATTTAAAAAAAAAAAGAAAAAAAAAAGATTTTTTTTTAAGTTTTTTTGTTAAAAGTAAAAAAAATTGATAACTTTGTTTCAAATTATCGCAGATCGATGGTTCAATCATTCGTTTTAAAGGTATTGGCGAGCTCTTTTGAAAGATACTCATCATCAGACAGACCATTTGCTAAAAACATGATTTTCGTATTCAGGGGACCTCAGAACATGTAAATATAACAAAAACTCGCGTTCGAAAATTTGACCCAAAAACAATACTTTCTCTACCTTATGGGTAACAAAAAGGGGGAAAAAAAAAAAAAAAAAAAGGAAGAATGTTTTTGACACTGTTTGAAATCTTTAAACAAGTAATATAAAAGAAAATTTTTTAAAGTCAATTCCTACTTACAAACACTATCGAAAAAGTTTTTTTTAATAATTTTGAATTAGGAATTAAGAAGCGTGCGTGCGAAATGAAATAAAAATAATTATAAGAAAAAAAAAAAAAAAAACTTTTTATATGCCATGTTTTAAAATTTCTGATGGATCATAATCATAGAGCTCTTATCAAAATGTGCATAAAATTTTTAAAGTGATAACGAAGTCAATTTTTGTGAGATGCATCATTTAACTTTTTATAATTTTTTAATGTTCACGTTTAATTAAATGTATTTATTTTTATGTCAAAAGAAAATAAACTCGTAATTTTTTTTTTTTTTTTTTTTTTTTTTTTGCAACAATTAAATTATAGCTAATATTTTAATGGCTATTTTAACGCTATTAGGATGTTGTTATTTTCATATTTTATTTAATTATAGGAAAACTAATAAAAAATTCGAAAATCGGACTTCGAAGTATTGTGTTGTCACCGTGTTCTGAGCAATCCTGAAAGGTTCAAATTTCTAGCTAGTCGGGAAGTGAGTTAAAAATCGATTGCAAGATTTGTACAAGATATATATATAGGGAGAGTGTGAACTAATAGTAGGAATTGAATTAAAAGTTATTTTGACTATGATTGTAATGACTAACTTTTATTCAAACCACTGAGGATCTAAAGGTGTTTTTCAAATGCTAACGTGTTCAATGCTTTGATTTTTCACGAAACTTATTTGACGATTCCTATTTGGTGATTCATAATGTATTCAGTTTTTAGGGGGGGGGGATCATTAATAAATAATAGCTACAAATAGGAAGATTGATATTTATTATTAATGTTCTTGATGTTGTTCGATTTTAAGTAAAACAGTGCATTGTTAAATATATATTAAGTTAGTTAATGTAAAGCTCACAAACATAAAACATTGATTTCGTAATGTTATAGTTTTTAAAGAGTAAAAATAAAATTTATTTTATAAACTTTAATATTATATTTCTACCAATGTTTACGGTAAACTAAAATTCTTTAAACAAACAAAAAACTTAAAGGCTGTCTATGAGACTTCTCAATATTTATAGGGCTATACAAATGTCTATAACAGTCTATTCATTGGTGATCCAAAGATAAAATTAATTGGTAATTCTATAGATGATAAAAGAAATATAAGTAACATTTTTTAGAAGCGTGATATACGAGTGTCAGACTGTAATAATTTTATTATCCAAATATATTGTTTGAGATGAAATTGGGCATAAGAGGAGTCCACCCTCATATGTAAAAGAGGAATGAAATAAATATGTCTTGATGGAGTTTAATAAGGTTTTCGATCACCTTTTGTAGCCATGCATGTTGCACTACGATTCCGCATACTTGCTATTATTTTATGAGTTTGGTTGTATAGGTTAAAGTATTTACAAACATCAGTCCCTCGCAGTTCTCACTGGAACTGGGCGGGATCGAAGTTGTCTCTCGATATAATTCAGATCATGTGATTGAGCAGGCCACAGTATACGTCAAACATCTTCCGTTTCGAAGAAATCGTCGATGAAGACAACAACTCCTGATAACATACACGAAAGCCTAATGCATACTTGCCAACTTTTCCGGTTTTTCCGGAAGACTTCCGGTTTTTTAACGTATCTTCCGGTCTTCCGGACAGACGATGAAATCTTCCGTTTTTAAAAAAGTCGCGGATATCGTTCGTTTTAAAAAGAAAACCCAAATGTTCTACGAAAACTCTTGATTCCCAATCTTTTTCCATCCATAACATAAATGTCAATATTCATTTCAAACTTGCTTTATGAGATTCTAGAACATGCAAAGAAATAGAATTGTTAAATATTTCTTGCTGATGTAATTATTTTTTGTCCCCCCCCCCCCCCCTTCATTTATCTCCAACTAGTGATCAGCAATCAAATGTTCTGCAGAAGTCTTTTGTTTCCTAATCTTTATCCATCTGCAATATAAATGATGATATTAAATTTAAACTTCTTTCATTAGATTCTAGAAGTAGAGTTGAAAGAGTTTAATATTTCTTACTCTGTAATTATTTTTGTATCCCCCCCCCCCTCTCCGGATTGTGATCAGTGATCAATTCTAGAAACAATAAAGCAATGGAAGTGCTCAATATTTCTCACGTATGCAATTATTTTTAGATCTTTATTGCTAAATTGAATGAATCTGTTTATTTTTCCTCAATTAAATTAAATATTTGTATGTCATATTTATACCAAATGTGTAAACATGGAAAAAAAATGAAGAATTTTTTTCAGGTAGGAACATTTTTTCCAAATCAATTTAAGAAAATTAATACTCAGTTGGTTTTATGCACGTTTGAAACTGATAATTAGCTACTGCTACTTTTTTTTATATGTATGATTAATGTACATACACAAATATCATATTCTATTTTATTTAAAAAATTAGTTATACTTTAACTTAACTATGTTTTTTTGTCTATTGTTAAATAAATTTCTTACAGATTCTGTTTTGTAGATATTTATATGTTGAAGAGAAATAACTTCATTTAAAACTTTTATATATTTAGTATAATCAATCTATAGTAAAACGTTTTTATAGATTGCTTCTAAATATTAAAAATGTAAAACTGTATTGTTGATTACGTCAAAGATAAATTAAAAAAAAATAATAAAAAAAAAACTTCCCTTTTTTTATGAAATCTTCTGGTTTTTCAACAAAAATCTTCCCTTTTTTTATTGAAATTGGTTGTCAAGTATGCTAATGCTACCCATGAAGTCTGGCGTTAGGATGACGTCCACCATGACATTGGCCGCCCCCATGATTCCTCTCGTACGTCTTTCTGTGATGTTTTCATGGTTATATCAAGTTACATCTACTTTTTATATTCTTATTCGACGAAAATTAACGTTCAGACTAAGTGGGACTCGTTATTGAATATCCCATTGATTAATTTTCTGAAATTCTAGTAATGATAATTTAAACTTAATAATAAAGGAAGTGAATGTAAAAGTGAATGCAGTAAGTACTGTTGACATAGTCATCAACATGCTAGAGTTTCCCGTAGACAGTTTGCTTAGAAACTTGTACTTTCGTGTTAACTGACTGCTGAAATTCAAATTTTGCATATTACGGGGCAGAATTATTGCCCTGCCATACAGTTGTGACTCTTGATCGACTTCGTACGGGTCGTGAGCAACAATCTCTCTCATGTTAAAATTCTTGAAGCACTTTTGAGATCCCACACAAAATTCATGACATTTTGGTTTAGGATAGTCCTAATTCCAGCATTCTGATAATTGTTCTTTGCAAACGTGTCCAGTAGCCGTCCTTGTGCCAATTTAGGGGTGCCGATCGTCCATCTCTCCTGAAAATATATAGAGCTTCTATTCGCTCTAAAATTGATTATGCCTGCCATGTTTATGGATCAGCACCCGCTTCTTACCTGAAGAGACTTGACACAACACATCATAGTGCACTAAGAATTTGTTCAGGAGCCTTCCATACTAGTCCTGTCTTTAGTTTATATGCTGACTGTGTGGAGCCTTCTCTCACTGACATCAGACAAAGACTTTAATGTGAATTGTACTTTCGCATCCTCTCACATCCTAATCATCCACTTCATTCACTTTAAAATAGTAACGATCATAATCTTTATGTGAATCACCCATCTTGCATCCTACATTTCGCTCTTAGAATTAAGAACTTTCTTGCTGGCACCTCTCATATTCATACCAAAGTTCGTTCTCGGCCTCTTTTAAACATGACACCTTGGAATTTCCAGGTTATTTCTTGTCTTCATCCGTTCAATGGGTTTGACAAATCTAACACAGATGCTTCTATTTTTCAGGCCCTTTACTTATCTCATCGCTCCCATTATAAGGACTACGTCGAGATTTTTACCGACGGATCCAAGACCACTAATAAAGTCGGTTGTGGTATCGTCATTCGTAATACAACTTTTAGCTATCAACTCCCTAATTCATTTTCCATTTACTCTGCAGAGTTTTTAGCTATTGAGGTTGCCCTTAATTTTATTTCATCTCACCCAAATCGTAAATTCATTTTATATATAGAGACTCAAAGAGTGTACTTGATTCTCTTTCATCTACCTCTTGTAATCCATCTTTCACTTAAATTTTAAAAACTTACAACGACCTTCTGAAAAAGGGATTTGACATCTTGTTTTGCTGGGTTCCTGGTCATGTTGGCATCAAAGTCAATGAAGCAGCAGACAAAGCCGCAAGGCAGGCTTCTATTCTTTTAAACTGTCCTATACCTTATGATGACATTAAGCACACACACTAAAAAGCATTTTCAGCAATAATTGGCAAATTGAGTGGAATAATCAACAAAATAATAAATTATTTGAAATAAAACCTCGAATTACAGTCTGGCCTACACTTAGTCCTAGAAAACATGATGTTATAATTACTCGTCTATGAATTGGGCATTTAAGGCTTACGCATAAATACTTACTACTTGGACAACAGGAACCTGACTGTCCGAAATGTCATTTCTGTGTGCTTATCATTCGCCATTTGCTCACTGACTGTCCTTGTCTTCGTCATCTGTATAGACATTATTTTAATTCATCTTCACCCAATCTGACAAGCCTTTTAGGTTCACATTATCACTTGATCCTCATTATCACTTGACAAATTTTTTGAAGGAGGCTGGTTTATATTTCGACATCTGATTTTATTCTTTACAATGTTCATCCCATTTTACATCTGTTTTTTATTGTATACACTGATTTTATTACTTTTGATTTTATCTTGTATGTAGTTTTGCTTATTTTTTCTGTGTTTTTTAATGACATTCTGGATGGGTAAACCCATCCAAAATCTTTTTTTTAATTTACCTGTTTGTGTGGCGCAGCATGTCCTACTGTGGACCTTGCGCCAAAAAAGGCATTCAACCAACCCACCAACATTGTACCAATATTCTTTCGTAGTGATAAATAATTTTTTTGTCGCGTCCCGTGAAAAAAAATGCAAGTATGCAAGTATTTTATAATAAATAATGCAAGTATTTTATAAAAATGCAATTCACCCATATTTATAAAATTTGTGTGACAATAACCTGTAACCTGTGTATAAATTTTCTAGTTGTTTTGAATAAGGCATTTAGACACTATCGCATATTAAATAATTTGAGCCCATAGACGATAACAATGAAGAATTTTTGTTGTGGCCCTGCAAAACAACTATCAGTGCATTCACTAAAATCAATAGGGTTCTTGTTACGGTGACCTACAACATATGTACCAACTTTAAGCTCATTCGAAAAAAGCGTATAGACGCTATCGTGTTCACTCACACCCATACACGCATCACCGTAAAAATAGCAAAAATGAACTGAGGTGATCTCAAAACGAATAGGTACACCAAAATCTCAATATAGAATTTTTGTCATGATTACAATACTTTCCTTACATAATGTGTTCGGAAAGTATAATTTCTGTTGGAGTATCTGCATTAAAGCACATGCAGTTGCTGCATGCAAGAAAGTATCTGCTGAAAAGCAAAAACTGAGGCAAATTAAAATTGCACTGCGAAAGAATTCTGCTTCGGGATTAGATATAGAGGAGAATGAATAAGAATTTTCTTACAGGTGAAAATTTTGTTGAAGATAAGAAAACCAAATGAAAAGCTTCGGAATTTGATAGATTGATGCAGATCCTTAAAGATAAACATCCTGCTGCAAAAGAAAAAAATCACAAAAGCAAGAAATTTACATTTTTTACAACTGTGATGGAAGTACAGTATTAATTTAGGTTGTTTTTATTTTTGGGTGATTAATAAGTTAAAATTGTTTGAAAGAATTTCCTCTGAACTGGCAATTGTTCTGAACTACTAAGAGTGTATTTTCTAGAAAAGTAAATCGATTAAATTGAATAGATATTCAAGTTATTTGGCAGATTCTTGAAAGTCTTCAAATTTAAATTTCGTAGAAAATTACAATTTAAATTTTATTCATAAATGAGTTTGAAAAATTATCAGTATTACACTTGAGTAATTTAAAATATCTTAATGCTTGTAAACCTTGCATCTTTTTTTTAGTCAAACAATAGAACAAGTTTTATTTAAGAGACAAAAATTTAAGTTAAAATACATTTTAAAAACAAAAAATACATATAAAAACAATTAAAAGCTAGACGTTTCGAAACCCGTCCGGGTTTCCTCATCAGTAATTACAACACAATATGCAAACATTACATGAACACTCAAGGAATTTAAAGGAGTATCGAATATTGAGGAGCCAGTGCACATGCTTAATTGATAGTGTGGAGATGCTTGGCAGTGTGCCAGCTCTCAAGGAAAATACGCGATTTATAATTATGAAAACCAGAATTTAGAATTTTTATATTATCGAAGTCAGGAATATGATCAGTTTCTATTGAATGGATTACAATTTTAGAATTTTGGTTGCAATTTTTAAAAGATCGTCTGTGCTCTTGTAGTCTAATTTTTGCTGTACGGCCAGTTTCACCTATATAAACATATTTGCAATTTTTCCAAGGAATTAAATATATTACACCAGTTAAATCCAAAGAAGGGGTTATGGGTTTAAAGTTAAAAAGGACATTTTTTAATTCTTTAATTGGCCGGAAAGCAGTATAAATATTATGTGGTTTAAGTAATTTAGAAATAAATTCTGAAGGAAAACCAAAATATGGCATAGAAATATAATTGTTCTTATTAATTTGTGAATTTTTCATTTGCATTGGAGTAGAGGGGGAAATTGCAGGAGGGAACGAAGGAGAGGGGAAGCTGATAATTTTTTCACGATAAATTCGTTTTAACCAATTAAGAGGGTAATCGTTATTTATTAAATCCTGAAAAATTCTTTTAATTTCCAACTTAAAAAGTGTCTCGTTACTGCATAACTGAAGAGCTCTATTGACCAAAGTTCGGAAGACTGCAATTTTATGAGAATTAGGATTAGCAGAATGAAAATTTAGATATTGACCTGTAAAAGTGGCCTTACGATAAACAGAAGTTTGAAAAATGCTAGGTGAATTCGAAATGCGTTCAACAAGAACATCAAGAAAAGGCAAACTGTTATTTTGTTCTATTTCTAAAGTGAATTGAAATAGAACAAAATAACAGTTTGCCTTTTCTCACGCCGGCAACACTCACCCAGCCTGCCACGACCAGAACAGGAGCCATATGGATTTAAAAAAGCAAAATTTCACAGCAGATAAATAACAATGAAACCATGAAGCAACAATGAAATTCACCTATCGATTACATTGTGTGTAATAGTATAATTAGAATTTTAAATGTACAGTCGGTAACAAAAGTGTCCGAACACTAGCAAAAATTCCTATGTAAAAATAGTGCACTTCATACGGTTTTGTTGAATAAATCCTTGTCGAATTCTGTTCTTAGTCAGTTTAAGAACATGATTCGATAAGGATTTATTTAACAGAACCGTATGAAGTGTACTTTTTTTACATAGGAATTTTTGCTAGTGTTCGGACACTTTTGTTACCGACTGTAGTAGACAACTCAAAAAGGAAGAAACTGAAATTTTATTGGAAAAAGAAAGTTTGCATAGTAATACAAAGTAAATGCAACAAGCCTTCTGATTTTTTTTTTTTAATTTAATTTCACAAACCCATCCAACCATCCGGCCTTACAACACCACCCCACCTCCGTAATCAAACATCTGCCCACCCAACCGCCACCTTTTTTATTGTCTTTTATTATTTTATAATTTTTTTGTTAATACACACAAAAGTGTACACAGCTTTTTTTTTTTATGTTGTACTGACAGAGACATGGTTAAGGATATAAAACAGAAAATACAAAGTTTTTAGGAAAACCCATTTTAGCAGTGGCTGTGATCAGTTTATTAATCTTCTTGTTTTTAAACTTCGCAGAGCATAAATTATTAATTCGAAATAAATGGTTAATGATGATGTTTCTAAATACTGAAAGATGCAGACATGAATTAAAATGTGTAAATAAGTTTACTTTAAAACTAAAATCTTGCCGTTTGTCATAGATATCTGTGTAAATTTTATTACCATCTATGATTATTTTGAGATCTAAAAAGTTAATTGATTGATTAGTTAGAGTATTTTGAGTTAGCTTTAAATTAGGTGGATAATTGAAGGAAAAGTCATTTTGTGAGTGCTTGTTGAGATAAAATACAATAACATCATCGATGTAACGATAAAATCGAACATCATCATTGCAAATTTGCTTTTCATAATAATAAAGATAGAGATCTGCCAAAATACTGGAGCTATACAACCTCCTTGTGGGATGCCTAATTGTTGCAAATAGATATCGTTGTTGTGGAAGATATAATTATTATGGATAACAAAGCTAAGAAGTGTTTTAAATTTTTCTGCTTTAAAATGGTGAGGAAGATTAATTTGAGCTTTATATTCTTAAAAAAGACTGTAAATGATATTACTAAGATCTGATAACTCAATATTATTGAAAAGATCTTCAAAGTCAAAAGTCATAATATTGTATATTGAATCGAATATATATATATATATATATATATACATTTTATGTCAAGATTTTAAAGGTAAATCAAAATGTAAAAGTATACTGATAAATTAAAGGGGTGGCAAAATAATAAAATGTACGTAAAAATATAGGACTGCTGCGGGCACTGAGTTTGCATATAAAACGAATAGACATTGTTATAAATATTTGGACTATTTAAGCAATACAAGATTTTTCATATGTAAAAGCTTACTTCCTTCTAAACAAACTAAAAAAAAAGTTTCGTGGTCCTATGATAAATGTAAAAGGAGTTACAGCTCATAACTGGAAAAATTTCTTTATTAATCTTAAAATAATTGACATTTCTAGAATTTGAAAGAAAATTTTTATAAGTGTACGAAATTTGATTTAAATCTGTGTTGCTGGGTGTCATAAACTGGATGATATGACATGGAATGACCCTTATGTAATACAGTAAATAAATTGAAATGATGGTTATGAGAATGTATAATAATCTCTTCCAATCACATATATTTTTTCTTTCATTATGGAGTTAAAAGAGTAAGACAGAAAATACTAAATACATATGCAATATAACGGATTTAAAAAAAAAAAAAAAATCGAGCGAAATAATTTTTTGTTTAGTTTACTCTTTGCTAATTCATAAATATGCATAATTGTTTCTAGTTATAATCATTGTTTCTAGTAATAACTGTTTATAATAATCATTGTTTCTAGTATTGTGAAATGCTGACGAATTCAGTTGTTCTAATCCAATGATCAACAAAATGTAAAATTGCCCTTAATTACGCGTCACAATTAAAAAGTGGTATAAAATTTTGTTTAGTTTATATCATTAAATACTATATATGTGTTCTTGACATAATAAGTTAAAAAAAAAAAATAAAAAAAAAGTGATAAATTTTATATTTTTACCTATCATTAATCATTTTCAAGTAATTTAATAGATCTGTCTGTATATACCTTAACAGCACACTTGTCCATAGCACATCCTAAATATGTCTATGGGATGTCTTTTTATCCATAGGTTATCCTGAGGATATCATGGGGAGAAAATGTGCTGTCAGGGTAGTGAGCATCCTTAAATCGTTTAATGTAGACTGCACTAGCGATGAAGTGATTGCTTCATTTATATTTTCACCAGGACATGTCATAGAACTGAAAATAAAATATGAACTAAGTGATTATTTTTGCATTTATTTCCTGCAAATATATTGAATGTCACATTTACGCCAATTGGTTCTAAAATAAATAATCTTTTTTTTTTTTTTTCCTTCTTCGTAAAGGCTGCATAAAGAATTAAAGTTTTGTAGTTCTTAGAAGGAAATTACCTAAAAATTTTAAGCGATTACCTAAAATTATGCATATCTTTTTTTTTGTAGAATACGAATATTGTAGATGTAAAGTATTTTTTAATTATTATGTTGTTCATTTTAATTATAAAGTGTGATTTTATAATTCATTTAATTATAAAATCACACATAACATACATACTCAAAAAGAAAATAAAAACAAAAAGTTTTTTTTTTTTTTTTTTTTTAACCTAGAAATTTTACACTATAAAAATAAGAATAGAGGGGAGGGGGGGGGCTTACACTCGGTTGTCCTTTTAGGAGAAAGGGATTTTGGGGGGTAGCGTAATTCGGACACATGGAAACTATGAGATAGCGCAATTCGGCCGTCTCCTTAGAATGAGCACCAGAAAAATGAATCATTTTCTGAAAAAAAATTGTCTAAAATGAATGTTATAACATAAAATGTATCATTTTTTAAATGCTACCGATTTGATGATATTCTAGCTCTATAAACTCTGTGGCAATGGAATATAAATTTCTTAAAATTGTCTCGTTACAAGCATAACTGAAATCTGTGTCAAAATGGAAAATAAATTTAATGAAGTAATTTTTTGAATCGGTTTACTTTTGTAAAACCAATCAAAAATATTTTCGATGAGTATTTTATTTTAATTATATTAATAAAAACTTTTGTAAAAAATAATTTCTTCGTTCTTCATTTAAAATAATAAGTTAAGGATTTAAAAAAAAAAAATAAAAAATGCAGACTTTCTAAAATAACTCAATTATAGATTTTTTTATTTCTTGTTTTTAATTAGGGAAAATATTTCTAATAATTTGATTTTTATTAATTGCCTAAGTTAATTAAATAAAAATATTAACTTTATAAAAACAAACAAATTATTCTTAGGATTTTGTTTATCATCATTTGAACTTTTAAATTCTTTATTCATTTTTTAGTGCAAAAACGCTCGCTTCAAACTAATTAGTTCATAAAATAAGCAATAGAAATGGGTAAAAGTAGAATTCAATCAGTCAATCAAAATTAATTTGCATATATAACGATTTAGAATATATTTATATATGTATATATACGTATAATATATATAATAAAATTAAAAATTAATGCTGGTGCTAAATGTATTCGGTAAAAGTATTGGTAAATAAAATTCAGGATTTTTTCCCTAGAAAATTAGTTAACATTTATATCCTTTGCATATTACATGAAAGATTTCAAGTCACATAAAAGACGTTATTAGAAATAACGTTAAATAATAATGAAAATATTATGTAGTTTTGATGAGAGAGATTAAATTCTCAGAAAAGATTATAACAACGATCATTTTTAGTAAAAATAACTATTGCCACGTACTTTTTTTTTTTTTTTTTTTTTTTTTTTTTAACAAAGAAACATCTTCCAATGATCGAAATTTCATGTTAATACTTTTTATTATTATTATTTTTATTACTTTCTGAGCAAACTGTTGTAGACAAGAAAAAAATTAGAGTTCGGTGCATCTATGTGTTTTGAGATCTTTTGAATTTAACTTTACTGTTTTTACAGTGTGTACGGATGCGTATGTGTCTACACGATTATATCTAAATGCTTTATTTGATTGATCTGGAAAATTAGTACGCACAGCGGGTGATTCAATTATTAGATTTCTTTTTTATTCAGTAATTTTTCTATTTCATATATATATATATATATATATATATGAATGATTCTATAGCATTCTATAGCATTTCTGAGAAATAATGAAGGAAATAATATTGAAATCCAGGCATGCAAAGAACTGTCTTAGGCTCACACTTTTCAGAAATGAATTTGTCCCAAGTGCAATTAGGAGACCAATCACGAATTAACGAAAACATTTTGGACCAAAACAAAACACTTTGGATTATTCTGTATCATTAAAAGTTTTTTAATCGGAATCAGATGATTATTGAGACAGATATATTTTATCATTATTATTTATTTATAATAATTTTTTTTTCAATAAAATTTTACAAAACTTTCAGAAAGTGAACAAAACATTACAGACACATTATTCTGAAATATAAAATGTATACTTTTAACTTTCACTGAGATATGTTTATTTACAGTAAATACTTTGTATTGCGCATGCGCGAAAGATAAAATTTTTTGTATTATATAATTTCAAAGCTAGATATATAGGGAGACTTATGCCGAAACGGCAATTGAATAGAATAAAAAAATTAATTTCTTAATTAAAAAATCAAGTTATCGTCAAAAAAGCGAGTTGAATTTTACACTTTTTTTTTCCCCTGAAAGTTTCTATCTCATAAGAGCTTTTTCGTAAAAATGATTTTTGAAATGTAGGTGAAATAATTCGATTTTAAAATTAAATATGTAATGAGGGAAAAAACGGTTGTGATCTTCTAACCGTAAATTTCAGTAAAATGTGCGGATTTTCATAATAATTATTTTTAGCAAAGTTTGTTCCTATAATTTGATCTCCATTTTAAATATGTAACATATCGAAATACCCTTATGGGAAATCCCTTTGTTGGATCAAATTGTGATGATCCTTCTTTTTCCAAATCCATTTTCGACCTTGTATTCTCGAACATAATTTCCATTCTTTTGGCTGCGATTATTCATGGCACTCAAAGCACATTTCAAAATTATGTAATCCATCTCAGGTGATTTTGCCATGTAGTGGGTCACTTTGTGGTGATATCGCGATTATTACCCCCCTGTGGATGGTTAATAACCCGTAGGCTTCGCTTTTCCAGATAGGTAGAAGGCATCCATATACGTTTTCAAGTCTAGGGTAAAGTGGTAGCTTTCACGCATGCGCACTAAAGAATTATTTCATAAAAACACCATTTTTTCGAAAAATATTAAATATATGTATTTAATGTTTCAGAATAACATTTTTATCATGTTTTGCTAATTTTTTGGTAGATTTTGTAATGTTTTATCTAAGTATTCGTGCGATTTCCTTACAAAAAAAAAGTAAATTAAAATTATGTGTTGAAGTTGCAAAACATTTGCAGGGGTTTTTGATGCAGGAAAACCCAAAGAATTTTTGTTATTCTTCAATTTGTGCTTGTTGCCCTATTTGCCCTCGGGACTAAATCGTTACTGAAAAGTGTAAGCCTGAGAATGATATTTGCATGTCTGAAGTGCAAGGCAATTTTTGAGCATTTCCTTGAAAAATAGAAAAAAAAATAATAATAATTAAACGTGAAACATGTTATAAGTCACTGTTTACGACCTGTTGAATGTAATACTTACAAATCTTTTATAGGGACACAGTTATTTTTTTTTTTTTTTTTTTTCGTAGCATAAGATTATTTCAAGTACGTTAGGGTACGAAATGTACATTCGATTAAGATTATCCTATCGTTTATCTATTTTTTTGTAATAAAACGTCTGCTTTATAAGTTTACTCTATGAGTAAAAATAAGACAAAATTTAATCTGCAAATTTTCTACTTTAATTTTCAATATTTTTTTTTTTCTGAAAGTTTATACAACAAGTTACGAAGGTGAATCCAATATAAATCGGAATTTTTGTTTTTTAATTTCTTGGTACAAGATAAAAACATGAATGATACCCATTATCGTTAAGCATAATCTTCTGATTTTGTTAAGTTTTTTTTTAATTCTATCTTCTTCAAAAGAGTAAGGGAATGATTCTATTCAATTGCGCACGAAAGCCTCAACAACAACGTCGTCGCCGAAGTAAGCTTCTTTCGGTGGCCTAAACATACAATATTCCACATGTCAGAACTGTAAGAAAGGTGTTCAAATGTCGCCTAATGAATTTCCTCCAATTTTTCGAGTGTCAGGTTGGTTGTAAATTACCGTAAGGTAAAATCACGTTTCTGATATGAAATTTGCGTCTTCTTCGACCGGTATGCACTCTTTGTCTTATTCAGTAGCGGGGAGAAGTAGGCAACATTTGTACGACTTCATGGAGAAATTCGATGTGCAAAACTTCTTTGAAGTCCCCGTTTCGTCCTTCCAAAATGTTTTTGTGTCATTCGTACACTTCAGGGAAGTCGCTTCAAACTGAGATTATTTGTGAGATGCAATGAGTGAGTTGAGGTGAACCGCTTGTTTACTTATTATCAAACTTACTGCTTATGACGCTAGTCATCACCTACCACGCCCAGCAGCATGCGCCCCCACCCAACAAATTACCGGCCACACGAAAGACACTCCGGTTCGTATTTGATTCACACTCGTGCATAACTAATAGACAGTCATACCCTATAATTTAATATTAAAAAGTGAAGTTTTTCTAATGTCTCATATCAGCCTCTAAGTGTATACTAAAAATGATTAACAAATGAATTGGCAATAATAATTCAAAAATGCATTCTTCCTTCTTTTTTTTTTTTTTTTTTTTTTTTTTTCCCACAAATATTATTGTAGGTAATCTTGATGTTCATGTAACTAGAAGTGCATTGCAAATAAAAGGGCCTTAAAGTAAGACATAAAAACAACTGAAACGGCATTTAAGACACGTAAATGTCTTAAAATGTACCTTAGACGTTATAGATATTTTAATTTAAGACAGAAATATGTCTGAAATATCAATTCAGACACAAAAATGTCTGAAACACATAAATACGCGAATTTTCAGACGCTTGCATTACTTAGAAAATTTTTCACATGGAACCTACTTTAAGAAAATATGCTTATCCTACTTCTTTCCACATTCAATAATTATATTATTATTTTATATAATAAGCAGTTAAACTACTTAAATTATGGTAGCTTTATGAAATTATATTTTTATGGAATAATACTCTAGGGATGTGAATGATATTTGCATCTTTAACACAATTCATAAACAACATATTTAAACACAAAGCTTATTTTGTAAAAAAAAAAAAAAAAAAAAAAAAAAAAAAAATCTTTGTCTACAAAGTTTTCTTATATTAAAAGAAAAAGTGTGAAGACTGATGTAGCAAGTAATTTCTAGAGAAGAAAACGAATTTATAAGAGAACAATCGTGAATAATTTGTGCTTATTTTTTTCTTTCTTTCTCCTTATTATTATCCATTTAAAAACATTTTTCTTTCACAAATTCACCTACATCTAAATGTAAAACTACAAATTTTTCTGTATTCATGATTACAGTTTGTTTTTACTTAAATATCACTTTAAGGAAAGAAATCGTTGTCATCGAGGGATACAACCTTCACATACTTGCATTATTAAAAAATTATGTTCCTCTAAATATGACATTTAAGAAAATAATATTTATTAAGATTAAGATACCATACTATCAATAGTTTTATGGCAAAAAATTAGAAATAAAACATAACACTGCGATTTGTTTCACGAATACTTTAGTATATTATATTATAAAAACACGTATTGCTGTATTCGACGGTAGTGTGATTGGTAAATGCTTCACTCTGACGATGCTTGGTTCGAGGTTTTGGTTTCCTTAGACAGTGCGAGTTCGAATCCCAACGCCGGAAAATGAACCTTTTTTTTTATATATATAAATATTTTATTAATGCTCTAAACAATTCTAAAATATATTTTTAACAGAAAAACATAATCGCACGCCTTATTCATTTATTTATTTATTTATTAAAAAGCCTTAAAAACGGTAGTATTTTTAAGCCTAACATGGCGATGTTTTTAAGCCTAAAACATGGCGGCGTTTTAAGACACTAGTAATATCTTAATTTCTGATGCAAAAAGGTGTCTTAAAAAGTAAGACATTTTTTTTTTCGCTTACAAAATGACCATCCATTTAAGACACTTTTTAAACTGAATTTAAGACATTTACGTTTACAGTGTGTTAAAGAATTTTACTTTTTAGACGTTATTAGTGAAATCATTTCTTTTATTATTATTTAAAAACTTAACTTTAGTTATATTCCACAGACGAATCGTTCATTTTTATATTACTGCTTCACTAAACCGACCTGGTGACAATTTTGAACATCATGAGTAGCATACAGGAGCCATTGTCGGGAGGAGATTACCAGGCAATGGACCCTTTGCGGGCACTGCCCATTTAGCATAATGAGAGTTTCGGATTATACGTTAGCTTAAAAAATACCCAGAATAAATAATGCGTAGTGTTAATTAAAATATTTTCATTGATGCATTATTTAAATCCTACTTTACGCAGATTTTTAATTAAAAATTAAACTATTTATTGTCATAAATTCTAATTAGAAAAATTTTTACATACTTTTAAACTGCGCAAAATGACAGAAGCAGTTTTGTCCTTTTCTATTGTCTTATTATTATTATTATTATTTCATATTTACTGTCGTATTTCTGAGAAGTTTTGAAACAAGTTAAGTTAGTGAAGTGTTAACCAAAAAAAGTCTCAAATGAGGAACTACTTACATTAGGCATAACTAAACATTTCGCAAAGTAAACTGTATTTTAGCAAAGTGAGATCTCTAACAAGAAGGAACTAAAAGTAAACGCATAAAAAATATGAATCCCTAAATTCACTCCGTGGTGTGATTTATGTCCATTTCTTCGTTCAGATATGCTTCAAAATGGCGTCTTTCACTCCAGAAGTCACGTTTTACTGTCGAGACGTGCTTTATCTTACGTTGCAGTGTTTAATTATTTAATTCCATAATACCTATGTGCAATGCATACCTCAACCCTCACCCCCCCCCCCCCAAAAAAAAAAAAAAAAAAAAAAAAAAAAAAAATTGAACTTTTTGCATTATTTCAATCAATTTATTTTTCATTCATATCTTTTTATTTATTTATTTATTTTTCATGCAGCGTGTAATATTCGATGCATATTGATTGAGATATGCATTGAATGTTATATGAATATGTGCTTGAGAGATTGTGATTGGAAAAACATTTTATTTTCTTCGAGAAAGACAGCTGATCACTGTGAATCCTCACATGATGTCTTTACTTGGTGCAGTCTGCTACCAGACAAGCGAAATCCAGTGGACTTCCTCTAAATGACCCAAGCATGTCAATTCAAAGTGGACTATTCTTATTATTGAATAATTGTTTACAAAAAGAACTGGAAAAATAATTCTTGATATTGTAAGGAAATGTCGAAATTTTTGGAGAACATGCATTCTAATAACAACATTATAGTAGAAAAATAAATGGTGTGGAATTTCTGAACCTTACACATTGATATGATTTATCTATTTTTTAAGATATTGCATCATTAACCCTTTTAGTCGCAGTGTTCCCGTTGAAGGAACACCTAATGTTAATTCTCAAGTGCAAAAACTCATCCCGGAAAACTTTTAGCAAAAATTTACTTTTATAACATAGCAGAAAAGGCCCCCTTTTTTAACCTGAAAATTTAAAATTTATTTTATTTAAATTTTGTTCGTAAATTCCAGTGGCAGTAAAATTTAAATGATCCGAATTACCCTGCGCCGCAAAGGGTTAAGAGTTCCACTTATTGAGTGTTGATAAAATACGAAATTCAAGCGATCCATGTTCATACTGTGATATCACAGTACAATAAATTTAAAAATAGAATTAAACTTGTTGGCATGGGTGGCCTCTACTCGATTCTGTTTTCATAAGTTTCTGTTATAGGACTCACTATATTCATTTTACGGGAAATGTGCACTGCCGATCTCTCGGAGAAATAAAAATAAATAGTCTTTAAAAAAAAAAATGTGTAAAAAAATGCAGTAAAAGAGATGGAAAGCAAAGCAAATTTATCAAATTTACAACATGTGATAGATTTTTAAAAAAGAAATAATGAAGAAAACATACATATATTTTATGATGTATGCACATTGCAGATACACGGAATCGTGGAATATTTAGAGTTAAAAAGGCATGTTCTCGTGTAATTAAGTGTACACGTGTGTAGTATATTGTTAACAGCCTATTTGTATATAATGTATTTATGTATGCGTGTAATAATATAAAATATAAGTATATTTCCACATAATTACATAATTTGTATTTATTTAATAAGTTGATGCCACTGCTGGAATCTCTACAGACCAATAAGAACTTGGTTGGTGGAGAAAATATTTGTCTATGGGAAGTCTATTTGAAGTCTATTCTATGGGAAATTTTTCTTTACAAATAACTTAACTAATACATATTTTTAAATTCTGTTTTCACATTCTGAAAGTTCCCAGCTGTTCAATGGACGCACCTTTTCTAAAAAATTATTTTTTTTAATTTTTTATATTTTATTTTGAAGCTGCAAAATACGAATTTTCAATATGTGATTTTTTTTCATTTTGCAATTTCGAAATAAAATATTAAAAATTAAAAAATTACATTTTTAAAAAAGGTCCGTCAATTTAACAGTTGGGAATTTTCTGAATGTGAAAACAAATTTAAAAATATGTATTAGTTAATAAGTTATTTGTAAAGAAAATTTCCCCATAGAATAACATTGGTTCGGGCTTCCGGCGACGGTGAGTGAAGAGGGCCGTTAAGAAATAGCTTTAACCAATAAAAAGGAAGAAATATCCGGTGCCCACAAGAAGTTTCCAACGATATTTTAAAGCTGAACACACGTCGGGGATGATTAGTAATTTAAACATATCTAAAGAAAACTATTCCAATGCAAAAATTGTACAGCCTTCCTGTTTGGCACAATTGCTCAAATCAACAATTGTGCCAAATAGGAAGGAAATGAATTACGACATTAAAAAAAAAAAAAAAAAAAAAAAAAAAAAAAAAAAATCAGTTGTTGTAAAATACTTACATGCTTAAATCAAGATAAAACAAAACCTGTATAATAAAATGTGATGAAAATGATTGAAATTTTCGTTTTAAACAGAAAAGATGAGCCATAAAACAAGGATGAAAGAAATGTCGAAGTCAATAATCACAGAATAATTTTTAAAAAAATAAAGGATGAGAACCGAAAAAGGAAAACAAATTATTACGATTCATGAAATTCACTAAAAAAGAAAATAAACACTACTACCTCATGAACTTGCCTCTAAGTGATATTTAAAAATTATTAAGGAAAGTATTGAAAACTGATTCAGTACCAAACTCAATTGGACATCAGGGAGAATGAGGATAGAATGAACTGGCGTGATAGACCCTACTGAATTAGGAAAGATATTGCAAAAAAGAATTACTTCTATGGATCACTTTCGTGGACGACGGAAAAGCATGTAACCACAATCTCTTAGAGACTTATAAAAAAAATACATATATATATAGGTATTGATAAAATGGATTATAAGAAAAAATATTTATAATTAAGCAACAGAAACTAATTATCTTCAGCAACAACCAATTATTTCATTTCAACAAAATGTTTTGTTCCTTAGAAACTAATTTCTTTGAGAAATCGGACTGGGAAAGGAAAATATTTAAAATAATTGGAGAAAAAATATCGTCCTCAGTTTATAAATGTCATTTCATTTTCAGTAATAAAGTTAGATATTTTTGTGTCTTCTATTAGAACTTATTATTAAGCTCTAATAGTAAGATAAATGTAAATGTTAAAAATGAGCTTATTTCGATAACAGTTAAAATTGAGACAGACTCATTAGGTGAACTGAAGATTATCTGCAGAATTTTGTGTTATTTAAATAATAATTTAAATTGAATTAAGAAAAAAAAAAAAAAAAAGCTTTGAATAAATAAATAAATGCACTTTCCCCACACGTAACTGGATTTTTTTTTTTTTTTTGCTCTGGGAGTCCCGCTGCCCCGGGCTTGCCTGGGAATTTCGGCGGGTCACGCTCTAATCCGAAAAGTGGTCGGCCTCCAGTAGCGGTGTTCTGTTCTGTCCATAGGATTTGATAATACATGTAGATTTTAACTTGTACTGGAAATGAGGATAACATGACTCACATGTATGTGTCTTTTCATTGTATAAGGGGAAAGAAATGTTTCCAAATCGCATGCTCTTTAAAAAAGCACTTTTTTTGTTTTGTTTTTGTTTTTAATACTAAGTAGGGGAGATTTATTTTCGCTAGAGCATTGGGTATTTGAATTTACAGTGCAGGTTTTAATCGAGAATTAGATCTTGTAGATGTGAAAATTTTCTGATTTTACTGTTAAAATGTCGAAGCGTCAAAAATATTTAACTGAACTTAGCGTGTTTAACTGGACGTAGAGATGAGGCAAAATATTTCAGACATTGATTCTGATACAGACTCTGAATGTAGTCATAGTGACACTATTATATTTGTTTAAAAGAAGCTGCTAAAAAATTAAGACGGCGATGCTTCGCTTGTTCACGTTCCCGCAAAAAAAATCCTGGAAAACGGCAAAGGAGTTATTACGAGTGCAAGGAGTGTAACGTAGAACTGTGTGTAAATCCTTGTTTACAAAATTTTCATACCAAAAAACAATTTTAAATTATGTATTTAATTGTCAAATGAATAATGTCAAAAATCATTAAATAGTAAATAAATACTGAAAAAAAAAAAAAAAAATGTATTTAAACAAGTAATATCTTAAGTAAATAAAGTATGTAGTTGAAAATGTATAAAACATATGATGTTTATATACTCTACAGAACATGATTAAACAATGCGTTCCTATTTCAGTAATTTCATAGATTTAGGCTTAATATCATAAAACCCTTCGGCCCTGGGCAGACGCTCGCGAACAAGAGTGCCGGCTTGAGCGGTAAGCGCTCGTTTGCGCTTCCCGTCGCGAAAGGGTTAAATAATTGAACACATTATTCAGTTACAATGGATAGGTGTGTAGGGCACACTGTTTGAAGATATAGACCCACAAACAGACACACAGATAACGTATAGTCCGTAGTCATTTCAACCTACAGCACTGCCAACAGTATCAACCTTTTAATGGTAGAAACCTAGAATCACCGAGTTTTGACTTTAGATGGTATTAATTGTTTATACTGCTGCACCAGATCTTCTGATCTAAAACTTAATTAACTTTCTTACAGACCTGATACAGCATATTATTTTTAATCTTAACTTTTCTTAAAGTTACTTCTTAAATTTTCTAATAAAAATATAATTCTTCTAAATAATATTCACTTCTTAAATAATAAAATATGGATGGGTCTCACCTGAAAGATTCTATCACGAAAGGTCCGGATGTGGAAGGTGGCAGGTATGATCCATTAACACAAAGTCTATGAAACTGCAGCACTACTTAGATGGGAAGACATAATTTAATGCTTTGTTAGCATACATGTAAAACGAAAACGAAAACAGAAACAAAAACTATTTACAGATAGGTAATTAAACTAAATCTTAATATTAAAGTTCTTAAATTCTAATTAGTTCTGATAAATGTTCATTCTTAGTTTAAGTTCTGAAAGTTTTAATAGTTCTTTTCTAGGACCGGGGCGTCTGAAAACAAAAACGATCTACACGTAGCCCCTTCTCTATTCAAGGTCCTTTTTTGTTCTGATTCTAAAAAGCATCTTTTTCGAATACTTCTCATTTCAAATCGAAAGAGTGGTGCAATCAGAAAGAGAGGCACGCGCCAGTCTGTCTGGAAAGTCATTTCTTCTGAAAGCAGAAGAATGAACGGGAATTCCCGACAATTTAATAGCGAAATGAATCGGATGTCATAATCAAGAGGCAGGGAGCAGTAGAAAATCGGAGAGAGACCCACATTCGGCTGTGAAATGAAAACTATTCACTCTTAATGGAAAAGTGTCTACACAATTGCGTATAAATTGTGATCGTTTTTGTTAAATTAAATAATGTACATTGCAGCATTAAAACAACGTTTCCAGTTTTGTGACGTATGAATATCATTATGTGAAAAAAATCATTTATTTTAATCAGTATTAAACTAAATGAATGATAATTTTTACTTTAGATAAATGCCTCTATAAGAAACACTGATGTGAAAAAAACGTTTGTTTTGAACTTCCTGCTTTCTTTCAATATATTGAATTTTCTTATCAGTTGTTAGGAGAAATTTGTTAAGTTGCGGTTAAATGTTACTATATATATTTGTTTTATTTGTATTTTATTTATTTATTTAATTCTATTTTAAGTAATGTATTCTTATTTTATTTAGTTATATATATATATATAATTTTATTTCATTTAAATTTATCTGTTTTGATATATATATATATTCCTCTTCACTATTTATTATATACATTATTTTCACTGTTTTGTAAAGTTTTTCACTCGAAGAGTTTTATAAAGTATTTTTTAACATCTATAATAAGATCGTAATAGGAACTTTATTGCTCTAATAATATATATATTTTTTATAACTTAATAAATATGACAAAATATTATATTTTATAAATTACTTAATTACAAAATAGCAATCTCAAACAATATTTATAATACAACTATGTTATTCAGGATTCTTTTCGTTTTTTATTCAATAAAGGGTGAAAGTCGTTTTATAGAATTTCAGTTGCAGAAAATTATTTCTTTATAAATTAGACACATTTGTTTTTATTTTCATATTACAACGAATGAATCACTGTAAAATGAATTTCGTTGTAGATCATATATAAATGCATCCTTTGATAAGTTTTTAGTAATAAAACAAAATAAATAAACGAATAAAAATTTCGTGATGGCAATTGTTTGCAACAAAAAATGCATCAGAGAACTATTGTTGAAAAGTAATATATTAAAAAACACTGTATGTAAATTTAACATTTTATTATATAAATTTATAATAACTTTAATAAAATAAATGTAAGTTAATGAAAATAACTGCTTGTAAGGATTTTATAAGTATTATTTATTCTGGTGAAAACAAAAATCTCATTTTAGAAAAGAGTTTTTTAATTTGATTGACAGGCTGGGAGTCTGCAGGGAAAAGATAAAATCGTTGTATTTTAAGTTCGGCGATAAGAGTTATGTGTTTGAGAAATCTTGGCAATAAATTTTAAACGAAGTTGTATAAAAATAAACTATCAACGATTCGCTTCCTTACAAAAAAATACGCTTTAAATATTTTACTGATACACACATATATATAAAACGTTTAGTTGTTTTCACTGTTTTTTAATCATTTTTCATCTCATTGAAAATTATATATCAACGACTTTTCTATAAAAATAAATCTTGTCAGTAAATTTTAAATTAAATTTTCAGTTACTATCAGTAAAGCATTTTTAAGAAATGATTATGATTGCATTTTATGCAGGATTCTTTCAAAAGTATTCCATGTATAAAAGTATGCTTTTAAACAATATCTAATTTTATGAGTTATGTAAATGCGTCTCACAACATTTGTTTTCGTCCTCGAATTCAATTTCAATTGCATTCCTGTAGTAAATAATATCACTTAATTTAATTTTTTGTTTATTTTTTAAATTCTTATCATTTGTCTCGTTTTCGACTCATAAGTATCTGAAGAACTTTGGATTGAGATTTATTTAATATACAGTAAGATGAAACAGAAAACTGAATTAGGACAAATATTTAAATTAATTTTTTTAATTAATTTTTCAATTTAATAAGAAATATATTACGTAGAACGATACTATCTTTTTCAGCGTTTCTGAAATTAATCAAGACTTGTAACAAAAATAACAATGTAATTATAAACTGGAAGTGAATTACAGTAGGGGGTTATTCTCTGTATTCGTTAGACTATTGTGTAGATCATTGTTATTGCGTGATTTCATTGGAAATAAATGCAAAAATTTTTACTTTCTTATATGTTACGGCATGCATTCTTTCAATTAAAAAATTATTGGAAATTCTTTCTGAACTTTCGTTAATTGATTCAATATAACATCATTGTAAATGTTTTCAAATGGCCTTGTACTTTAAATTCATTTATAAATGAAACATAGTATTGACTAGAACAATTGTTTTAGTAGACTACATAGTATAGAATTTTCTACAAGAATTATTGTAAAAACCGAAATTTAACCAATCCGATCATTTATTAGATAAAACAGAAAAAATTCATTGAGATGCCTCTTCTGTAATTTTCCGTTTTAGAAACATGCTTCAGTCTTTTGCAGTTAAATTTCTGAGGGAATCTAATTAATAATTTAATCCTTCTCTTATATTAAATGATTTTTTCACGTGATTTGATATATATATATATATATATATATATATATATATATATATATATATATATATATATATATATATATATTTTTCTTTTGGGGATCTCGGAAATGGCTCTAACGATTTTGATGAAAGTTTGGAGTTAGGGATTTTTTAGGGATTAAAAAATCGATTGGGCTTATCTTCAACTTCAGTAAAGTTCGCGTTCGATATTAATTCTTTATTCCCTAGTTTCACCATTTGCCAGAAATTGGGTTTACTCGGAAATGTATATAATGAGTTTGATGAAAGTTTGGGTTTAAATCCAAAAAGCACCGAGTACTAAATAGATTGTGCCTATCCTCATCTTAAAAAATGTTTGTGTTTGATGTTAACCCTTTATTCGTCAGTTGCAAAATAGGGCAAAAATTGAGTTTACTTGGAAATACATATAACGATGTTGAGGAAATTTTGGGGTAAAGAGTTGTTTGGGATGAAAAAATTTGACTTATCCTCATTTATAAGAAGATTGGTTTTCGATGTTAACCTCTATCCTCTATCTTTTGCTGGTTGCAAAATATGACAAAATATAACGTTTTCATTTCAGTTATGCACCAGAATACTATTGGCTTGAATTTTTAAAAGAAACTATATTGCTATAATATATATATATATATAGCGTTAAAAAGGAAAAATGATATTTAATAAAAAGTAATCTACGACTATTTCAGGACCCTCCACGTTTGAGATGGGGAACTAAAAAAGTAAATAAATAAAATTTAAAGTATGAAAGAAATGAAATATTAAAATAGGAATTTCGACTTTTTCAAAATTCGAAACAACCCTAAAAGGATGGTTAGAGCTCAGGAAAGGCCCAAATATTAGTTAACTGTTATTTCAGTTTAACAAGCCCCAAAATCATTTCCATTTATTTTGAGAATTGCTTACTGTTTTATGGCTGTCAAGCTATTAGATTAAAGACATTTAATTTTAAAGGACGTTTGTAACCCCCTTTTTAAATGATTGCAAAACAAACGTTACGTGTTTTTTTATGATTTCCAAATTGTTTGTTTCATACAAATTAGGTTTAAAGAGAAAATCATTCCTTTTTTATTCTTTTTCTTATGCCTACTATTTCTTAATAGCAAAGATCTGGATACTTTGTTTGACTCGATTCCTAGTTTGTTTATTTAAAGAAATTAGGGAAATTACAGAAGTAAATCAGATCAAATGGACCAAAGAGTTAACTTATCACACCACATTCGGAGCTTCTCCTAACCTTCGCTGAAATCCTCATTAAAAAGAGAGATTTTTGTGTTTTTCATTGTTTTGTTTTGTCATAAAACTCTTCCGAAGCCTAATTTGAATTGTTTAACACAGGTTTACATAACAGTACTTGTTATTTTACCTCTTGATCTGCAACCTGTATTTATAGTATTAAATTTCAGGGTAAGAGAAAGTCATGTGAGTGACACACCAGATTATTTATAGAAATTAGGGAAATTGCAGAAGTAAATCAGATAACAGACCAAGGAGTTAGCTTATTAAACCACCTTCGGAGCTTCTCACCTTCGCTGAAATTTTGAAGAAAAAATCCTCATTAGAAAGAGAGATTTTTTTTTTCATTGTATATGCACGATGTTCTAATTTATTTTAAGTCTCGGCTCAAAGAAGCGTGTTATTGAAACTGTCATCGTTGCATAACAGCGTGCAGTTTTATACTATTTGCGAATAATGCCAGAAAAAGAAGCTTTCATTTTAGTGAATATTTAACGGCTTATGCGTTAATTAAAACGAACTCGCATTTTTATTTATTTTTAAATGGGACGCTTGTCATTAATCTTTGTGACCTATGACATAAAAAAAGGAATAAATTGTACTCTTTTCAATTTACCTGCAATACAAAATATAAATCTCCAATCTATAAAGATAATTCATATTTTGGAACGCACATGCACCGTATATTTTTAAACATCATGCGATGGTCACTTCTTTTGAAAAGGACTCAACTGATTTCAAAAACAGTTAAGAGACACATAACTGACCTTAATCAGGCAGGAAGAATGAATGAGTATTTTCGAGAAGTTTTTGGTTTGAAACAACTATTGATTAGACTGATTCAATTCAAATAATAATTTATATAAAAAAAAAAAAAAAAAAAAAAAAAAACTGTCAGTAAACACTATACACTTCAAAAATCTTGCAGTCATGGTTTCCTTTCAAAATAATAGCACGGCCCTTCATCGGGAGAAAAACAAACACAAGTGCATCCTTAAAGTAGCCACTACACCCTCGCGTTTATCAAGAAAACTAAAGTAATTTCTGCATTCGGCTTCCTAGGAAGCATTATTTGTTGAATTTTGGAGAGAGGGGACACTACCTAGTCCGGCGGACAGCCGTTGCCAATGTTATTCTACGGGGAAAATTCGTTCCTATCATGACTCATTATCTAATGAATATTTTTCAATTCTGTTTTCGCAGTCAGAAAATTCATAAGCATTCAATGAGTACTCCTTTTCGAAAAATTGATTTTTTTTAATTTTTACATTTGAGTTTTGGATTCAAAAATGCGATTTTTCTCATTTTTTAGTAGCAAAATATGAAATATTAAAAATCTAAAAAATAAATTTTTTGGAAACTTCTGAACTTTTTTGAACGCTTATGAATTTTCTGACTACGAAAACAGAATTAAAAAATACTCATTAGGTAATGAGTATGGAAACAAATTTTCTCATACAATAACATAAGCCCACAGCTGTCGACGAGATTAGGTAGTGTCCGTTCTTAAAAACAAAATTAGAAATATCTATGTACATATATAATATTTTTAATGAAGGCACTGTTTTGTTCGACGTTTATACCTGCCATAAACCACGCTGTTTGGTCCTGGCCAGTGGGTGCAATCAATTATTCGAGGTTTATACACTAACACACACACACACGCACAAAAAAAAAAAAAGGTTAATTTTATAATATTCCATGAATTTTTTTATTACCAGCCATGCACTATTATTATTAATTTAATTGCAAATCTTAATATCAATAAAAGTCATTGTACGTATGGGTATGTAATTTTACAGCTTCTCCCAAACCGTTGAAAATATTTTATGCCAGAACTGTGTTAGTTAAGAAAAAAGGAAAATTTTATTTTTAAAAAGAATCTTATGTGTGTTAATTATTTTGCTCACGTATCATTGAACCCTTTTGTGAAAAACAGAAAAATACGTTATTTCATGCCATTGTACGATCGTTTTTCTTTAAGTAAACTAATTATTAATTGCAGTCTCGTAATAGGCATCGAAAATCCTGCAATTTAAAACATCATCCTATTGAGGAAGCTAATCTAATTTTAGAATTCGATTGGAAAATTGTTGGAACACAAATTATGGAATGATGACCCCTGTGGAAGTTTAAGCTAATAAATAATTAATAGAGATTTTGACAATAAATGTATAACTTAAATCACATTAAAAATGTCACTTATACCGCCACAGTAAAGAAAGTCATATCTAATTTTTGATATATATTCAAACTATTATGATATTGTAAAGTAACACGTTTCTTTCTTTCGTTTTTTACTTTTCATAAACTGAATTTCATTTACATAAAACCCCGTTTGTCAAAACTCCCTTGAATCGATAATCGATCTCGAGGGATCTTCATCAAATGTTTCTAGGAAAGTTTATTAAATTTCAAATATTAATTACAAGCCATCACTTTAATTAAGTTGAAAACATTTACAGTCGAATCTAATTCACTTTATTTCCTCGAATATCTGAGACTAAGTTTTCAGGAAAATAATTACAAACGGACAGACGAATCATCGGAAACTTTATAGAAGGATCGTTTGAGACAAAATGATGAACATGCGTTGAAGTGAAATGTGATTTCATGCAACCCTGTTAATTAAGTAAAACTGTTTTCGGACATATTTATTTATTACAATAAATTTATTTTCTTACTGTATTCTAATATGTTTAGTCTAATCTTTAAACTGAAAATTTTCAAAATAACAATCATTTAATGAAGCAGTCATGTATTCTAAATTCTTTTTATTTATTATTTATTTATTTATTTTTGTGATATTTTACAGCCAATTACAAATTATTTGCCCAATTTTTTATGAGTGTTAAAAAGTAGACTGTATTTTACTGCCGAAGCGTCAATGGAGAACTCCCTGTGGAGACTCAAAAAGATTTTGGGTTCTGTCTGTCTGTCTCACGATAGCGACCGCAAAAATCAGCCTTATTTAACTTGTAACTTGGTATGCATGTTCATGAGCCACATGGAACTGAATGTTAAGTTTTGGGTACGCATTCTATTTGTAGTTCGCATGCAGGGTCATGCCAAAGTTTTTCTTATCATTACTGCCTATAAAATAGAATTTGTATGTACCGCAATAGCGATCGCAAAAATCCTCTGATTGACTTGCAGATTGGTACACACGTTTAGGCTCTATGTAGAATTAGCTATATAATTTTTATGTCTATATTATTTATGAATCGTATGCAAGGTCACACCAAAGTTTTCTTATTATTTTGTATGAGGTGAATTTCGTTTAAACGAATTTTAACGTCGTTACTCTGCATTCAACAGACTTAAATTAGCGTAAATTTTTCAGAGGCTTAAACGTATCTTCTCTATACAAATTATGTATGCTTAGTCTTCATAATTAATATACAGAACCTTAAAAATTTTTTCCCGAGAATATCACGTAATCAACCCGATTTTGTCAAATTTCAAATAATTATTCATGAAAAACATAGAATAAGTTGAATAGTTTTTATATGTGTGCACAATGTTTTTATGGTTCGTTTACAGATACACGAAAAATAATTTCGTCACACTAGAGTCTATAGATAATTTTTTATTTAACCGCATTTTAACGCATTTATGCTGCATTCAGTATAATGGAATTAACATACATTATAAGGATGCTTAGAAGCACATTTTCTGTTTTTTTTTTTTTTTTTTTTTTTTTTTTTAAGGTATGTATAGACAAAATTTATTTACAGGATCACACAAAAGAATTCTGATGACAATCTGTAATCATCCAAACGATGTCAAATAAGGCTGAAATATTAATGAGTTATAATTAATTAGGTGTATTCTTTTTATTGGTGCATACAATAACTGTGGCTCCTTTTCAGGGACACATAAAAGAATTTTGTACAATTACAGTCTATGGGTATTTCTTAAAAGTGCATTTTAACATGGTTACACCCCCTTAAATATAATGAAATGTTATTAGAAAAGCATGTTTTTCTGAATAAAATTGTGGGCATAGAATTAATAGTTTACAGGGTTACACAAAATAATTCCGATATGTTATGCGATCATTCTACAGGATATTTGGTACAAGTATTTATGAGTTACAAGGAATTCATAGAAGGCTGTTACTAGGAAAATATATAAATATACACATACATAGTTAGATATAGACTGAAAGATACTTCGGAGTATTGAGGAGGGCGGTAACTCCCCTTAGAAACTGATCTGTTTATGTAGAAAGCCAATTATATATATATGTATGTTGTGTGTGTGTATATATATATATATGGAATAAATAAAAATGATGTGTTGAATAATAGGTTATAAAAATTGGACGTCGAGGCCCATGATCTGCAGACCCACTAGTGTTGAATCATTTCTTCCGAAACAAAATTTAAACATAGGCAGTATGTAAAATAAAATAACACTGAAACAGACGCGGCATTTCACCGAACTTACGTAGCATTAACTTTTTTAAAATAGTTTAATTAAAATGAAAATAAATAAAATACTAATAAAGATTAAAGTCTAAAAATTTTTGGCAAATATTAACAAAGCAAAAAGTAGGGGAAAACATAAATAAATAAATAAAAAAAGAGCTTCAAAGTTAAATAATCTTTGCTATTATTTTCTTACGGCCAAATGCGTAAAATGTTCTATGACTATAATTATATATATGTGTTTTTTTTTTTTTTTTTTTTTTTTCTTTCTTGTTCGAATTTTTTTCTATTTTCAGTTATAGAACATTTTTTTTTTCCCTTTCCACCCTCGTGGAACTTTTTCTTTTGTAAAACGTAATTGCACTTCGTGACAGTAATTTCGCTTTTTTGATTTATGGTTCTTAATCCCCGTATGTTTATAACATTTTATACGGGAAAACAAAAATCAAGACGTTTTCATATTTTATACATAAAACAATAAAATTAATAATAACGAAATAAATGCACTCATAAAATATTGTTAAGACTATAAACTTTGCATATTAATTTTAAATTTGTTTGCTTTCTTTTAAAATAAATTTTTTCTTTGCTGCAAAGTAGTCCTATTTTTACTTTCCGAACACTATAGTGAGGAAAGTATTGTAATCATGTCAAAAATCCGAATTCGAGATTTTGATGTTTCTATACGTTTTGAGGTCCCCTGAGTCCGTTTTCACTATTTTTACGATGATGTATGTATGTGTGTGTGTATGTGTGTATGTCTGTGAGTGAACACGCTAGCGTCTAAACGCTTTGTTCAATTAACCTGAAAGTTGGTACGCATATTGTAAGTCACCCTAGTACGAACCCTATAGATTTTGGTGAATCTAGCACTTATAGTTTTTTTACAGGGACACAAAGAAAAATTCTTTATCATTATGGCCTATGGGAGCAAAATCTTAAAAGTGCGATAGCATCTAAACGCCTTATTCAATTGAACAAAAAAATTATACACATATTATAGGTCACAAATACTCAATCTGTATAGATTTTGGAGAATCTAGCACTTATAGTTTTTTTACAGGGACACAAAGAATAATTCTTTATCATTATGCCTATGGGGCCAAATTTTTAGTTCCCCATCATACTATAGGTATGGGGAACTTAGGTAATCGTGAAAATTTTCGACCTCGGTTTTTTTACTTTTCTACACGTTTTCAGGTGTGAGGAATCCGAAAATGACAAAATTTCTATGGTGTCTGTCTGTAGGGTGTCTGTTAGTGTGTCAGTGTGTCAGTCCGTTAGTGTGTTAGTCCGTTAGTTTGTTAGTCTGTTAACACGATATCTCACGAACAAATGATCGCAGAGAGGTCAGATCAGTTTTAAAATATTACTTTCGACACTGGCAAGAACCCTATTCATTTGCAACATTCGAATTTAAAAACTTCGTAAGTTATCAGAAATTTACGATTTTCTTAACATGGGAGAATAGGACAAAAATTCGCTTAAACGTGCATTTAATGGAAACTTTTTACTGTAAAAATGTCAGACCAGTTTTAAAATATCAGTTTTGATGCCGGAATGAACATCAGTAACTATAAATATGCTACTTTGGATATTTCGCAAGTTATTGGAAATTTACGAATTTTTTAACATGGCAGTATAGAGCAAAATTTCACATAAACGTCAATTTTGAGAGATATTTTCATCGTAAAGATGTCAGACTACTTTTGAAATATTTTTTAGGACACTGGCAGGATTATTAATGACTATGAATTTTCCAATATAAAGATTTCGTAAGTTATTGGAAATTTACGAATTTCTTAACATGGCTGAATAGAGCAAAATTTCACATAAACGTCAATCTTGAGGGATATTTTCATCGTAAAGATGTCAAACCACTTTCGAAATATTGTTTAGGATACTGGCATGAATATCATAGACTACGATTTTTCCAATTTAAAAAATTCGTAAGTTATTTGGAATTTACGATTTACTTAACATGTCAGAATAAGGCAAAATTGAGCATAAATTTCCATTTTGAGGATCGTAAATACATTAGACAACTTCAAAATTACATTTATGATATTTGTTTGAACATGATTGAATAAAAATATTCTAATAGGAAAATTTCGTAAATCATTCGTAATTTACGATTTTATCAACATAGCGAAATTGTAAATTTTTCATATAAATATGAATTTTGAGGATTATTGCATTGGAAATAGTAGGATGAAAACTAAACAACGGAATTGACCCTGATAAAATAAATTAATAGAATAGAATAAGATATATATATCGAAGTGAACGGTGGATAACCTATTAGGCGGGGATTTCATTCTGTCATAATATCAAGCTTTGGTCAAATTCATTTCTTTTAACATGATTATAATATGTCTCGCACTAGAAATTTATGAGAACATAAATATGATGGGGAACTGAGCAGAGTCCACCTATGCCAACTAGTTAAAAGTGTGATAGCGCCTAAACGCCTTATTAATCTGAGCAAAAAATTTGTACACATGTTATAGATCACAGTTGAACTAACTGTATAGACTTTGGTGAATCTAGCACTTACAGTTTTTTTACAGGGACACAAAGAAAAATTCTTTATCATTATGGCCTATGGGACTAAATTTTTAAAAGTACGATAGCATCTAAACGCCTTATTGAATTGAGCTGAAAATTTATATGAGTATTATAAATCACTGTTGCACTAACTATAAACATTTTGGTGAATTTAGCATTTATAGGTTTTTACAGGGACACAATGAAAAATTCTTTATCATTATGATCTATGGGCTCAAAGTTCAGTAGCGTTCAATAAAACATCGTGTAATAGATGGAGAAAAATACTCAAACACTCTATTATGGTTTTCTCTCTTTTGTTTGTTTAACTGCTCCTCTTTCTTTACTTTATCTACAAAACTGTTAATTACTCAATTTTCGGAAAGTCGAGTGGAGTCACTCCAGATTTTTTATACACATCATCGAAGAAAATTTTGAAAAGAAAACAGCGTAGTTTTCAAAATAGATGTCGGTTGTGACATTGAATACTTTTAATAGGATTTCTTATGAAATGTCGTGAAATTATTACAGAATTACTACCTTTTTCGTTTCTTTTTATTATATGAAAGGGGTGTAAAAATATCACAATTTTTCAAAATCATTAATAAAAATTATCAGCACTATTATTTTATAACGTTGACAAACAAGTCATTGTGTTTGTCCCCTCTCAAAACCTAAATCGATTTTAAGCAAACTTGATACAGTTATTGTTTGTTATCAGAATTGAAGTACTGCATCTCTACCGCATGGGAAATGCGGTACCTTTGAGGAACCGGTGAGGAACCTTTTAAAAGTCATATTTCTGTATAATTTCTGTAGTGATATTGAGCTAGAAACTTCAAATTAAATCTGCAGGTCACTTCTAACGCGTACGTTCTAATAAGTAGAAGTTTTTAAAAATTTATAATACAAAATTTCATGCATGCCATTGAGCTCTTTGAAAGGCAAGTCATTTTTGTCACTTAAAGTCAAAAGCTGTCAGGATTTATCAACTCTATTAGAACAGAAGTAAGGAATGAAGTAAGTCCTATAACTTATGAAAGATAAATAAAAAAATAAAAAAAAAATTCTGGAGCCAGTTTTTGCAATTGGGAATTAAAATCAACGGCACCCTTGAAAAGGTTAAATATTTTATTGTGTTCCTATTTCAAAATGACGCAATGCTTAAATATAATTAAAGAAAAAAATTAAAATAATTTTTATACTGTGTTAGAATTTAGAATGACGTCAATTTGAGAAAATCCCTCAAATAATATCAGTACCCGCCGCTTTATAAAATCACTGGTTAATAAAATCAGCCGCTTAATCTGATCAAATTGCTAGATCCGGAATCAAATCAACAAAAACCGCCGTTTAATGAAATCAGCATCGCCGGTTAATAAACTCAAAAGGAAATTTCTTCAACAGTAAAAATGATCATGTATATAAGCTAAACAACGAATTATATTTTCTCACCGGATTTTTGAAATGAAAAAAAGAAACAAAATATAGCAAGCCATCACATTATTATTTTGTCAAAAATTTTTACGCCTCAAAAAAAAAAAAAAAAAAAAAAAAAAAACGCTCCGTTATGTGTTCTAGTTATGAGTTTCAAGGAATGAATTCGCCAAATGATTGGCCAATGAGTATTTTTGTCTTTCGTTAAATATTCAAGTAGTTTCTTGTTTTTATTTTGAAGCAACTTAGCTGCAAGATATGCAAGCGGATTTTTTTTATTTTGAAGGTAAAGTGTAAAATTTTGTATGATCGTTTTCTTCAAATGTATAGTCAAAGGAAAGGCGACATCGAAGCTTAAAATTTCTCAATTTTCTTCATGTAAACATAAGGATAAAGATGATATGAGTGCCTAATATGTACCTAACGGAAGAATGAACCGCAAGCGAAAATGAATAGGAAAAGCAAAATCATCAACGCTGCACTTCTCGATAAATACAAGAATGCCAGGTCAAAGAAAATTTCCCTCTTTTATGTAATTTTGTCCTTAAAAGCTGAAAACTTTACATGAATGATAAGTAACGAAAACTCCATTCCTGCGGAAGTCTAGTTAATAGACGGAAGGGCAAAGAATTTCTTTCCATATTTAGATAATGAAAACTCTTTTATTGAGTTCGGGCATGTTCGCCGGATATAAAAATCAACCGCTTAATAAAATCATTTTGATGAAAACAAACGTGATTTTATAAAGCGGCGGCTATTCTTGTGACGTCATTTCTTTGAACCATTCGATGAGAAACATTCCTTTTCGAAGAGAAAACAGCTACGCTTTACTAGAATTGTGTGAGGCTATTGACTAGCGATAGAATAAGTGGATGAATGTTGCCATTCCAGGGTTATGAAAAATTTTACAAAAACAATTCATTTTAAGAATTGCACGAATAACTTAAATTTTACTTATCCGCGATTGTAATGAAATGCTCGCCCTCTGGTGGGCTAAGGAGAAATTACAATTAACATGTATACATGAATAGCTTTCGACTTTCATCGAGACGCCATTGCTTGCCGATGTTTAGTTTTACATATATTTATTGAATAAAAATGAATAAATCCCGTAAAAAAGATAACACATACTGTTGTGTGCTACAGTGTAACTCCAAAGGATCAAGAAATCCAGAATTAAGCTTCCATTTATTTCCAAATGACAAATTTAAAATTTCAGTTGCTTCGGCTAATGGAAGTAAAGAATTAATCAGATGATTTGAAACTAATATTTGTTCAGCTTCAGTTAAAAATTAAAAGCAATCAATTTTCCATGATGTAATGGCGGAGAAATTATAGCACGAATATTAAGTAGTAACACAAATAGAACAATAATAAATACACGTGGCTATTATATTTACCAACAACAAAAGCTGAAAAAGCACCATCTATCGATCATTACAAACGCGGATTGCGAGTCCCTCTCTTATGAAGCCTGTCCTCTTACAACCACCTTAAGAGTTTATTCATTTATTTTCATATCATTTTCTTATTACACCTTTGGTGGTGCAGTCATAGATATAGTAATAAGACATAGATTGATCAGCGAGAGGGAAAAAGTGATGCCTTTTATTTTTTTGGGGGGGGGGGGGGGGAGTCACTCTAATGGCTGCCTTTTCCCGAGTAAATCACACTCAGGAATACACACGGATAATTTAGTAAATAAAATTTATGAATAATTTATTTACAAAAGGTGAATGAAAAACTCCAGGTACAGTTTCAAATTCATTTTTCTTTTTATTCTTTTTTTCAATACTCTCTAATGGCTGGTTTTAGAACTTTTTTTCGGCATAAAAATTTTTTGCTCGATAACATGCGGATGATAGATCTATGTATATTACTATATCTACGGGTGCAGCAGGGCTGTCTCACTTCTGTGAATGAGTGAGCAGTTGTGCTCCTATGAACTTGAAGTATAAACGTTTGCGTTTTCATGAGTAGCATTACTTATATTGCAAATGTTCTTGGATTTTGTAAATAGGAACAGATTCCCCCTTCAAAGTTTCTTGATTTCAATAGTTTAGTAGTATTTTTATGGCTAGCTCAGTAGAGCACTTAATGTAGTCATCAGACTAATTATTCTTTGCTTTTCCATAAAAACAATTTAATTTTAGGTGTCGAATAAAACATGAAGACTCTGCAGCCATTTAAGCACATGACAAACTTTAATGAAGACACGATACAAAAATTACAATTTTATAATACTTTAGAACATTTTTAAAAAGAATAATCACGCAGACGACAACTCTGCGAACCTTTCTGGTAGAAAGAAAAGACAGTTACTGATTTACAGTTACGTTTTCCCCCCTAATTTCCACTCCACTGGGTGCGAGGTAACGTGGGTTTGATGACGCAACTGTCGCACAATGGTATATTTAGTGATAGCTTATTCTAATGAGCATGAATGGTAAGAGTTGGGTGTATTATTTTTAAAAAACTTCTGGAAATTATCCTTTTATTAAAAAAAAAAAAAAGTGAATAAGTGATTTAACCGGATAGCTTAGTTAGTAAAGCGTTACTTTATAAATACTTTACAAAATGTTCATTTTAGTCCTTTAATAATCGATTGTGTATTTACCATTTTGGAGAAATAGAAATATCGTAATAAAGGAAAAGGATGAATGTGAAATATTTTTTTCGACTATGATTAATATATATATATTTAATTTTATTTTAAGTATTCATTTATTTTATATTCATAAACAAGATAACTTTAAATATTTTAATGGGATTCCGAACAATAGAAAACAAAGAATTTTCAAATGAGTAAAAGAGGAGAAAAGAAAAGTCTTGATTTAATTATCGAATATTTGATAATATATAATTATACGTAATAGGAATTTTTGTAACTATAGTTCGCCTATTAGAACTAATGAACGAATGAAATACTGGAGAAATTAATCTCTGCTCGTAAAATAACTCGAAAGAGTTCAGTCACTGAAATCTCTGAATATTTCACGTAGCTCTTGAAATTAAAATTTATTTTCAATAATGAAGAGCTTCAGTGTATACTTTCTCTTAGTTTAATTTCTACGGAGAAATCAATTCCTTAGGACTTGCAGTCGAAATATCTTTATAAATTGGACACTTTGATTTAAGTTTGTTAAATGGATGTGCGGATGCTGATTTACCAATGACATGCATAAAAGTCCCTCCTATGGAATACCGATTGCAAGTACAACATTTGATCAATGAAATATTTAAGTAACGACCCTTTATCAGTTAAAAAGACGAAAGTTGCTTTGACGCTGTGCTGGTACCTGCAGTAAAATTACAAAAAGTTTGTTAAATGTAAATAATAAAACAGGAATAAAGTACTACGTCAGAAACGCCAAAGAAAAATTATTGAGGTGCATACAGCTGTTTCGGTAGCCTAAAGCGTACCGTCTTCAGTGCAAAAAGAATTCAGTGCAAAAAGAAAGATTCTTTTTGCACTGAAGACGGTAGCTTTAGGCTACCGAAACAGCTGTATGCACCTCAATGATTTTTCTTTGGCGTTTCTGACGTAGTAGTTTATTCCTGTTTTAGTATTCCAACGCCAAGTCTCCTGCTATTAAATGTAAATAATGTTTGTAAGTTGCTTTGAATAAATTTTAGTTAGAATTATTATATTTATGTAGAATTTATATAAATAATTTTTGAAATTTTTAAATAAATTCTAGTTAAAATAAAATTTATTTGTTGCGACAAAAAATAAATAAATAGTAATTGTTCTGCTAAATTGATATGTTTTTGATTAATTTTTACTTTCTCTTACCCATAGGGTCGAGAAAATATTATTTTAGGGTCAAATTTTCGAACGTGAGTTTTTGTTATATTTACATGCTCTGAGGTCCCCTGAATACGAAAATCATGTTTTTAGCGAATGGTCTGTGTGTTTGTCTGTCTGCAGCATATCTCAAGAACAAATAGTAGCAGTCATTCCAAACTCGGTATGCTAAATGTGTATCATATAGGGATGCTACACTAAGCTTTTCGTTGAGATGAAGCAAATGGTTCGTGTACAGGGACACTCAAAAGTGTTCAAATACATTACGTCTATGGGGGAAATTGCAGGTAAGTAGAGTTTAACATCTATAGACTGCACTAAACAAGATGAAACGAATATATATATTTTGTAATAGAGATAGTCAGCTGGGAAAAAAATTTTGTGCATGTAAGAGCCTCGCCTCCCCCCTCCCCCCTGGGTCGGAAAGTCACTTCTCGAGGGTAGTACATTTCCATGATGGGTATCTTTCAAAAGAGCTCGCCAATACCTTTAAAACGAATGGTTGAACCATCGATCTGCGATAATTTAAAATAAAGTTATCGACTTTTTTTTAATGTAATATTGAGAACAAATTTAACTTTTTTTTTTATATTTAGTGTTATTACTTCTTTAATATGGAAATCGTCTGCATTATCGTGGAAGATAATTTTTTTAAATAATAATTGTAGAAAATAATAATTGTAAAAAATGCTAGAAAGAAGTAATTTACAGCAGAAACAGCCGTAAAAGAGTCTTTTTTCACAGATGTTTACGCTGTAAATTGCCTTATTTAACAGCAGAAAGTACTGGCAGTATGGATGCCAGCACATTTTGCTGTTAAAAGCTTCCATTATTTTTATTTTTATTTATTTATTTATTTTTATTTTTTTTACAGTGTACTGCGCGAACACAAGTACACACCCTACACACGAAGAGTGTTTTCCACATTTTCTTCCATTATTAAATATTCCTCCGTTATAACAAGATAAATTATAGGGTGAGTGCACCAGTGATTGACACTTTTGGAGCAATCTCTGATGTTTTTAATATTCTAGTCATCAGAAAATATTTTTAGAAATCTTAAGTTAGTACACATGGCATGAAAGACATTCAGAACCACATATATATTAAAATATATACATTTGAGGATAATTATTTTTTATGAATTTTTATTTGACACCCACTCAATGTTCCAGTCATTGACACTGCCAGTTTTTCATTTTATCAGTCATTGGCACCCTATATTCCAGTGTTTGACACTGCTAGTTATTCATTTTAGCAGTTATTAGCACGGGATAGATGTCACCTACCCTACTAATGGTTGAAAATATCGAAAGTAAATATTTCAATTAAGCATCTTGTAGCAGAATATGACTCCCTAGGCAAGCAGAAATTTGGTACGAGTTAAAATACAAAATAATGATCATGTAGATTAAGTTTGTAAACTCTATTTTTAAAATTGATTGAAACAAATAAATAACAACAAAAAAAAATCCTTCACTATTTTCACTAATTTATAGCATTTATAGTTATTTTATTGTGGAGGGGGGAAAAAGAAGTCTCGAATTGGAAAATTCGGGTTTTTCGTCGTCTTTCAATTTGTATAGCATGATGGTCAATTATCTAAGCTTTACGTTTCAATTTATCTGTTTTATTTTAAAGTAATTTATGTGCCACATTAAACTCGGTAAACAGGGTGCACGAGAACGCATTTATATTGCGTACTGGAATTCATCAGTGCATCAGTTCTGAAAATCCGAAGTCCCTTAGTTAACAAAAACAAAAAAAAGACATCTGTACACTTGACGTCTGACCCCTTAAAAGACAAAAAAAGACAACTGTAATCTAACTTGATACACAATCATTTTTCTTTTATCTATTTCTCCCAACTACCAAGTAGTGGTTTTCTTTCTCATTTTTTTATGCAGCGGCCAATGGTTAGAATTAACCGAAAATGAAAAGTTTTTACTTTTATCTTTTACTGAGCAGTGAAATGCAACCACAAATTCAAGTTATGTGTATTAAAATGAAATTTCCAAATACAGAAAAGTAAACACGAGTTCGTTTCTAATAAAGTTAAGTATATTTATACATTGACCGGGAATTTCAATTTAACAGGAAGTTAAAAGCAGGGCCCGACTTAGACTACCTGGAGCCCCGGGGCAAGCCTATTCTGGGGGGCCCCCTTGCATTGCCATAAGAGCTCTTTAGGTTGCAGAATTTCTGCATACGCCTGTAGGGGGGCCCCTTCTAGAAGGGGGGCCCAGGGCATTTGCCTCGTATGCCCTTGCCGTTAGTCAGGGCCTGGTTAAAAGAAATTAACAGCAAACAGGAGATTAACCTAAAAAATGAGACTATGCCTTGTTGAATTTTGTAAGATTTGATTTTATCTTCAAAATCAGTTTTCCAAAATTTATCGATTTCGTAAAAGGAGAAACACATAGAAAAATTTAAAAAATTTTCTTTTCTCAGATTTAGCTTGCACTTAAACGTTTCTCCATAAGCCTAACGAGTTATCAAGCGTTGGTGACGTTGTAGGAGGGCATTAGTTCTGAGAAACGTTAACGTCTCCACACTTATTTTGTTAGAAATTAAGCCCTTCCGGTAATCGCTTGGAAAACCACTCTAAAATACATCTTTAAAAAATTATTTTAATTCTGAACTCTTACACTCGTAGAAACTTATAGGTTTCTCAAAATGGGAGTGTTCAGATAACTTTAAGCTGAAAATGATGGTAGATATTTATTATTTAGTAATAATTCATTTAAATTAAATTAAATTATTAAGATACAAATATATAAAGAAAGAAATATATTTATTTTTCGATAAACAACTTTTTTGAAAATCGGTTTAAAAACTACGAAATCAAGATTAAACCCACCGCTCCTCGATGTCTTTTTCTAGTCAATTTTGTCCTTTTATTACTTCCGGTGTGAACCTTTTTTTTTTTTTTACACACTTAAAAAAATTAACATTAAAAAGTAAAAAAGTTTTCAATTACAAGTTACGGAATATTCTGAAAAATTCATTTGCTAAAATCTTGAATCCTATTGTCACAATATATCTAGTTCTTAAATAGTTTTACACCATACGATCTCTTAAAATGTTTGAGTAAACCAGAAATCGATAATTAATTTTGTCAGTTAATGGAGTTAGTTTAAAATTCTACAGCTTGGACTATTAAATTTAACGTCAATCACGCTACGAGATTTTAACGAATTGAAATATTTATGCAGATTTTGTTACCTTTTATCAATTAATTTGCTGAAAGATTTTTTTTTAATTTATTGTATGCTTCTTTAACATGTTTTGTTTTAATTAAACATAAGTAAGATGATGTTTAATATTATTAATATCTAACAGTCTACGAATAAATTGTACACTTAATCTGAAACATTTAATATTCCATATACAATATATGATATCTAATGCTAATTTATTTTTTAATATCTAATGTTAATTTATTTTTAAAACTCTTGTTTCATGTATGATACATAATATATCCCTATAAACGTGACTTGTTGGCCCATTGGCAGATAATGGCTTGCGCGGTTGGCACTTGTTTAGTCGGAATAGTGGCACAACATTTTTTTTTAATTATTATTAATCTCCTTTAGTGGCATTTTATTTGTTGCGATAGCTACGGTATAATGAGTCCAACAATAATTAATGTGATAAGTTTCCATGTGATGGCTCATTTCTAATCTTGGGTAACTTCAAAGAAAATGTGTAATTTTATTAGACGCATATCGTCGGGGATGTTCATTATTTGCAAGAAAATATAAAAATAGCAAATAATAAATACTGAAACGTATTGTCAAACGGCCAGCGGCCATTTTTAATTAAAGCAACAAAAAATCCAGAATTGTTTTAGTGTTGGCCCAAATAAATTTTATTTGTTGAGATGGTATTTTGCTAATCTGTTTTAGAATTCAAGAGTGTCTTATTTCAATATTTGTTGCAGCTTATATAATATATAGACTGCAATATGAATTAAGTTAAACAGTAAATATATTTTTTCTTAATTAAAATTTATGTAATTTTCCATCTGGTATAGAGCAAGAAAGGGCTTCTTCTTTGTAGCGTTCTCGATTTTAGCCCTCATGGAGGAAGATGACCAGGCTGGGGAGAGGGACAGCTAGTACCGACGAATCCTCATATTGTGACATATTCAAGGCTGTGTCCATTGTACACGACGGACTGCGTGAGGTCCATGGTGCCAGATTGTCTGCAGACTCGAGAAAACCGGACATGCCAGGCGGCTTTTCATCTTCCTAGTGTCAAAGTTCCCGCGATTTCACGGATGATTTTGATGTTGCCGCCTGCGCACCCCAAGCGAGGGTGGTACCCCGCCTTTCTGACGCCACTTGAAACCCCAATGAACTGATGAACGGGGTGTGAACCTGTATATTTCGCACGACCAAGGACTGTCTGATCGGTGGTTGTTGTGTGGGGAAATGGTTTCCCCCCTTTTCCATGTCATCAAGATTTTTTTGGAAGGACTAAAAAATTTCAGATATTAACGCTGGAGACTGGGATGATGACTGCGAAGTGAAGTCGTTCTCCAAAATGTTTTTTTGTAAATTTTTGACATGCTAGAGTTCACAGATTTTTGTGATGCATGTTGTATTTCTCTTACCTGTAAAGCAGGATGTTAAAAGTAGTTTTATTAAAGTTTCGTTAAGTTTAACACAAAAGTATTTGTGTTTTTTTAGTTTTACTAGAATAATATTTTTGACGTATAACAACGGTGATAATGTCATCGGCTCTTTCTAACTTTAAATTCTCAGCTGTGATAGAGTCGGTAGAAAGAGCCGATGACATTATCACCGTTGTTATACGTCAAAAATATTATTCTAGTAAAACTAAAAAAACACAAATACTTTTGTGTTAAACTTAACGAAACTTTAATAAAACTACTTTTAACATCCTGCTTTACAGGTAAGAGAAATACAACATGCATCACAAAAATCTGTGAACTCTAGCATGTCAAAAATTTACAAAAAAACATTTTGGAGAACGACTTCACTTCGCAGTCATCATCCCAGTCTCCAGCGTTAATATCTGAAATTTTTTAGTCCTTCCAAAAAAATCTTGATGACATGGAAAAGGGGGGAAACCATTTCCCCACACAACAACCACCGATCAGACAGTCCTTGGTCGTGCGAAATATACAGGTTCACACCCCGTTCATCAGTTCATTGGGGTTTCAAGTGGCGTCAGAAAGGCGGGATACCACCCTCGCTTGGGGTGCGCAGGCGGCAACATAAAAATCATCCGTGAAATCGCGGGAACTTTGACACTAGGAAGATGAAAAGCCGCCTGGCATGTCCGGTTTTCTCGAGTCTGCAGACAATCTGGCACCATGGACCTCACGCAGTCCGTCGTGTACAATGGACACAGCCTTGAATATGTCACAATATGCCGTGGCAGCTTCTGGTGAGGTTCCTTATATTTTTTCACAGGATCGATCAAAGCTGCCAGGTACTTGAGACTGGAAGGTGAGTTTGGGTAAAAACAGCTTGTCAGATTTAGCGTCACACATACTGGCATCTGTTTCTACAACGGAGACTTATCTAAAAGTGGATTGTTGCGAAAACAATCATATAAAAAATAAGAATACAATAAGACATCGTACATTGTGTGCACGCTGTCTCGAGTATCGTCAAGTCTGCATTCGAGCGTTCAAGTACAAGTGTGTGTGTGTGTACGTTTAACTTTTCTGTGAGCCTCCAAGGCAATAACTATCTCTGCTTTTAATTTTCCTGGGATTCAATAGTATTGGCTCTAGTCTTCATCATGATAGGTAATTAGGGCTGATCTGTGCTGAGTTGTGCTGGTTTATTTAGACGGCCAGTACTGCTTCTTGTCTACTTCAGGGAACGAGAAACTTTCTGAGATTTAACTAAAGAACTCTCTGATAATACATAAATAATAGGAAGATTTTTATGCTCTTGGAAGGGAGAAACCTCTAAAAATAATTCTCCTGGTACTAATTTATCAGCAACCTACTTAAGTGATTTAGATTGAAACTCATATTAGAGTCTCAACGGTGAAGCAAAAAGTGTAGTTTTTCGGAATCAAATGTCCTAGAGCTGGTTTATGATATTTTGTATGCTGAATACCCGAGTCCGCAAGGCTCGGGTATTCAGCATATGATTCAGCGTTCCATTGAATGATTCGGCGTGACTCAGCTACCTAGATTATTGTCGCGATAATTCGACATTTTTTTCGGGTACTTACAACTTCTTGTGAGTCTGGATCGGTTAGTTTTGTCTTCTTTTCATGCGCCTAAATTTTAATTAATGAACGCTTATATTGATGAAGAATGAGAACTGAATAAAATCTTATATATATTATAAATGTGAATGTCCGTTTATTTGACTGAGTTTCACGCTAAAACTGCTCGATGGATTTCGATGAAATTTGTTATGGAGATAGCTTATACCCTAACTTAAAAAGTTGGCTACCTTTTATTCCGAAAAAACTTTGTTTTTGCGATTTTTATGCATAAAATAGCAATTTTGTAAGCTAATAATAGCAAAAAATTAGCCATTTAAATTTATCATTAATTTAATTGTTGCCAAAAAAAAAAAAAAAAAAAAAAAAAAAACGAATTTATTTATTTTTTTCAACAGGAAAATAAATACATTTATCTAAACGTGAACGATAAAAAATTATAAAAAAAAATTATGCATCTCACAAAAACTGACGTCATTTTTAATTAAAAATTTCTTTTACACATTGATAAAGTGCTAATACGCAAGCGAAGTGATGCCGTCACTGGCCGCTCATGGATGCAAGAAAAATATTTCCTATGTTAAACGTCCATTGGATTTTTTTGTAAAATATTATTAAAAATCGAAGAAAATTATTTCCCGATTTTAATCCCCATATTTAGGTATAGGTATGTATTAATTATTATGTCCATGCGTTAGATTAAGTTATTTTTGTTGTAAAATTGACAAAATTTAAATTTTTAATTTCAAAACTCTAGGAAAAAAAAAAAAAAAAAAAAAAAGAAAAATAGCAAATTTCCATATTCGATTGAAAACACAAACATTTCATTTCAAAAGATGATATTTACACAATAAATATCCAACTAATATACTAATTAAAAGGAAAATGATAAATATTCTATCATAATTTGAAGTAAAATTTGTTTTCAAATGTCTAAATAAAGTATCTGATATAAGATACTAATATGTTGCAGCGGAATAGATTTGATATCGGTCATCCTTAGCAGAAAAAAAAAATATCGACGAATTATTTGGCGAACATAATTTAATTCCTTTTCAAAAATCATGGTTATTTTAACAACTTATATTAAGAGAGTAATGAATAATATGAAACAATATTTCGTACAATGCATATTACAAAAATATACATCTGGCATACATATTTTCGTATTACGTTTTTGATCACCAAATACAATAAGCGCCAAGAACGACAGAGTTTTGAAATTTAAAATTAAAATTTTGTCAATTTGATAGCAAAATAACTCAATCTAACACATGCACATGATAACTATAATCTATACTAATATTATAAATGCGAAAGTTTGGATGGATGTTTGATACTCAATCACACCACAACGGCTAAACGGATCTGGATGAAATTTTGTATAGAGATAGGTAATAGTCTGGAATAAGACATAGGCTACTATTTATACCGGAAAATATGTAAATGTTTAATTAATCTTCTGTATAATATAAATATTTCTTCTATAATAAAACTTTAAAATAATTTATTTTAATTTTTAATTGTTGCCAAAGAATATTTCACGCGAATAATAATAATAAAAATAATACATATTAAATTTGCTTAGGCACATGACAACATAACGTCATTATCAAAATTAAATAATAAGAAAATGAAAGCTAATTCAGATCTGTATTAAAGAGCTTTATTAGTTGATAATCTTGGGTATATTTTTAATTTTAATACTGAAGTAGATAGGACATTTTTCGCCAAGGACTCTATTTTTGTGAAAACAACCTTAAGCCAAGTAGTCCATAAAAAATATAAACAAATCTGTACATATAGAAGAGTAAACTCAATGATTCACTGACTCAACACTGCCATGACGATTCTGTGGGAAAGAGGGTCACAAATTTTAGTGACCAGGTTGGATTTCGGAGCCTGACCCCCCAACTAAGACGGCATTTTGCAAAATACCCCCCCCCTCTCTCTCCTTGGGGGGCAGAAGGCTTAACTCGGCTCCAAATTACTTAACGGTGAAGAAATTGCAGATGGAAAGACCAGACTTCAGTACAAAAAAATTATTTTCTGCGATTTTGGAATTTTGGATTTTTAAGGGGGGAGGGAAGGGAAAAGATTTTGGAAGAAGGGTACTCAACACACGAGGAAATCGAACTGAACACACACTACAAAGGGATTTTATGAAATTCCACCCTACCGCCCTTTAGAGAATGGGGGGCAAAAACATGTATTCATGCGTAACGCTGCACTAAATTATCTAAGGTTGGACATTTTTTATGTAAGGGACGATTATATGTATCTAACTCATAGTATGAAGAGATTTTGCAGGGTAGCGGTTAATTTGCAGGGTAGCGGTTAAAATAATTTAAAGCATCACTCAGCTTTAAATAATTTCATAATCTCAATTTTTTGATGTGTCGGTTATGTATGTGTATGCAACATGCAATATAAAGTAATTTTGGAAATTTACCCCCCCCCCCTTCCTCTTGGGGCGGGCGGGGCAAAAACCACATTTTGAAGCTTAAATCCGTCCAAATTACCTAAGAAAGGCGAATTTGGTGTGTGGGTGTTAATTAGGTGTGCGGAATATGCACTTTGATGAGATTTTGTAAAACTTTCAACTGTAACCGCGAGGGAGGGGGAGTAAGAAGCAGGTAAGGGACTGCCGAAGGCATTGGGCAACTTAAAATTAGATTTTGACGGATTCCAATGTTTTTTTTTTTAAAGATATTTTATTATTATTAATGATATGCTGTTTCAGGGATACATTTCAATATAACGGCCAGCGAAGCGGGCAAAGCCTGCTAGTAATACTATAAAAACACTGCGAGCGTTTCGCATCAGAATAATTACGTAATGGTGTAAAAGATATAATCCAAATATATTGCATTCTAAAATATCAAGTATTTTCGAAAATAACTTCAAACAATTTGCATTTCGAATAATTATCAAACACAAATCGGTGCTGATAAAGTTATTGCTTAAAAATTTGAATTAAAATGGGTTGTTTTAAAATATTCAAACCAAAATTTTGTAAACCCAGTAGAAAGGCAATATATATATATATATATATATATATATATATATATATATATACATACATACATATTTATGATTGTTTTAAACACCATAAAATTAAAATACTTTTCATTAGTTGCTGTTTTTGACGAGTTTTAGGTCTATAAAAATAGAATGAATTTCTATAGTTGCTTATCTCGATTGTGTTTTTTTTTTTTTTTTTATCAGACGGCTTTTGTAAAGATTTTTAAAATCTCGATGAAATGAATTTAAATGAAATTAGATGCTGTTTGGCCATTATAAATTATTTTCAGTGTCATTCTATTACAGCGCTACTTACTGATTAAAATTGCACAAAAATGTAATCTGCATAGCTTCTCACAATGAAGACGTTCAATATACAGTAGGATGAATTTTAACCTATAGATTCTAGATATTATTTAAAAATAAATGAGATTATCTAACACTGTTTGAAATACGTAGATGTTAAAAAATGTTTTCTAAAATTAAAAATGATTCTTATTTTTTATTTAACAGAAACTTGCAATTTTAAAGTCTAAAATTATTTTTGAACTAACTTTCTCAAAGTTGTACAAATTTATTAATTAAATTTTAGAATAATGACACTGTAAGAGTATTTATCAAATATATCTATACTGAATTCATCACAGTTTCATATTAACCCTAGAATGTTCCTTTTTTTTTATATAATTTATTGTGTTCACGGTTCAATTAACAAGGTCGGCACAGTTCATATTTTCCAGAACCATTGCTTTTCCCTTATAAGGTTTTCCCCTTAATTAATCTTCAAACCATACTATGGACGGTTACTTTATAAAATACCTTTTTCTGGAAAATGCTAAGCTGTAGCAACCCTGATTAACGATAATTAATTCGCCTGAATTGAACTGGATGGCTGTAAAAAAGCCTCATTTCTTAATTAATTCTTTGAATTTCAAAATAATTAAATAGAAACCTCTTTTAGTTCCAACTTTTTAACTTATTTTAAGTAAGATGCGTAAGTGGCACTCACGTGACTTTTTCTTACCCTGCCTTTCGATACTATAAAAACAGACTGCGCAGATTAAGGGATAAGATAACGAGTACTGTTGAATATACGTACGTTAAAAAAATTTAAATTTTAACTAGGAACAGTCTTGTTGGACAAATTTTGATTGAGGAGGGTTTGCTGCCCCCTGGATCGCTCTTTTAAATAAAGTACGTACGCATTAATATAGAATCCAAAGCATTTAATAAACTTAAAAATATAAACCAATTATTCAGACAATTTTCACTCACACCACTCCTTAAAACGGATCCATTTTGATCGAGCTTTTCAAGTAGTAACCTCATGGGAACTTTAAAATACAATATTTGAATTCCCTGCAATTATTTGTTACTTTCCGAACACTATAGTGAGGTAAGTATGGTAATCATGTCAAAAATCCGAGTTTGAGATTTTGTTGTTTCTATACGTTTCGAGGTCCCCTGAGTCCGTTTCCACTATTTTTACGATGATGTGTGTGTGTGTGTGTGTGTGTGTATGTGTGTGTGTATGTGTGTGTGTATGTCTGTGAGTGAACACGCTAGCGTCTAAACACTTTGTTCGAATAAGCTGGAAGTTGATACGTATATTGTAAGTCACCCTAGTACGAACCCTATTGATTTTGGTGAATCTAGCACTTATAGTTTTTTTACAGGGACACCAAGAAAAATTCTTTATCAATATGGCCTATGGGACCAATTTTTTAAAAGTGCGATAGCGTCTAAACGCCTTATTCAATTGAGCTGAAAATTTATATGAATATTATAAATCACTGTTGCACTAACTATAAGCATTTTGGTGAATCTAGCATTTATAGGTTTTTACAATGAAAAATCCTTTATCCTTAAGATCTATGGGCTCAAAGTTCAGTAGCATTAAATAAAACGTCATGTAATATAGGGAGAAAAATACTCAAACACTTTATTATGGTTTTCTCTCTTTTGTTTGTTTAACAACTCCTCTTTCTTTACTTTATCTACAAAACTGTTAATGACTCAATGTTCTGAAAGTCGAGTGGAGTCACTCCAGATTTTTTTTTATGTTACGCTGATAACATACGTACACAAAGATCAACCGTTAAATACTTAGTTTTAATATTTAGGGAACCTTAAAATGCATAATTATAGGGGGAAAAAAGCACTGAAAATTGAACATAAAAATATACATTATACAATGTATGGGTATGAGGAATTAATTTTCATTCCTGAGCAGTTTTCCTGGATAGGATAAAACACTTCCATCCATTACATTTAATAAAATAGAATGATCTCGCTCAATGAGTTGTAGTCCTGTTTATTTCCTATAAAATAGGCACACACTACATTGTGCACTTAAATAGAGTCCAACATTAATAACACATAGCAAAACACAGTTTTAGCATAGACTCCATCTATACTCTAATTCTTTTGGGCAGCCATGTAAACGAATGTTGAATGATTTTCATATCATATTCTGCAAAGAACATGCTTTTATGCATATAAAAATGTACATTCAGATCATTTTGTTTAGCATAGCCTAGAGATGTTAAACTGTACCTATGAAATATTTCGCTCTTTGACCACCGCATTTTCGCCATTGTATTTGGATTTTCTTGGATGTGCTTGTACACTAAACATTTTCTTGATCTCAACGAAAAATTTAAAGTAGCATCCCTGTAGGGTACAGATATAGAATACCGAATTCGGACTTCTTTCTACGAATTTGTTCTTGAGATATATTGATAACAGACACACACACATACATCATAGATATAGTAATATATATAGATCTATCATCCCCATGTTATCGAGCAAAAAATTTTGATGCCGAAAAAAAGTTCTAAAATCAGCCATTAGAGAGTATTGAAAAAAAGAATATTAATTTGAAACTGTACCTGGAGTTTTTCATTCACCTTTAGTAAATAAATTATTCATAAATTTTATTTACTAAATTATCTGTGTGTATTCCTGTGTGTGATTTACTCAGGGAAAGGCAGTCATTAGAGTGACTTCCCCCCCCCCCCAAAAAAAAAGGCCTCACTTTTTCCCTCTCGCTGATCAATCTCTGTCTTATTACTATATCTATGACATACACAAACCAACTGCTAAAAAACTTCATTTTGGATTCACGACACTTCAAAGCGTGTAAATATAACTAAAACGCAATTTGGAAAATTGGATCCAAAAACATTACTTTCATCACCCTATAATGGTTAGGAAAAAGCATAAAGGGAGGGGCAGGGGGTTAAAAGTCGTTTTCGGCAGTTTTTAGATTCTATTTTCAAATCACCACAAATTAAATTAATTTTCATTCATTTATTTTTCGTCCTTGAGGAAAAACCATTTATTTTAATTTGCATTAAGTGTCAAATGTATTATAATCTAATCGTTGTCATTCTATTTGAATTGGGATTTTCTCTCTCTCTCTCTCTCTCTCTCTCTCTTGAAACATAATAAAAACATATATTGATTTTCAATATCATTTGTCACAAAAAATATTGCAAAATGTAACTGAACAATAACATAAAAAATATTTTATATAAAGTTTCAATGAAAAGGTAAGAAATATGACACTTATTTTAACAATATTGATTTTCCCCCCTAAATATCTCTGTTAATACCCCCCTCCCCTCCTCTATTTATTTATTTATTTTTATTATTACTTTATTTTATCTGCTTGCATCTTTGATTTCGACACAACAGAAAATTTACAAAATGTGTTTAAAAAAAATCACACTCCAATCGCTCTTTATTGTTGCATTTGTAAATAAATTTAACCCTACTTATTCATAATAATTTTAAAACCAAAACTTTTCTGACTCACCAGCACGTCCATTAAGTAGCTTCTTGGCTACCTTATTCTGCACAGAATAAAGATTGTGTAGAATAATCTAAATCCAATGCGTCCCTATTTCCATTTGATATTTCTCAGAAAACGCATTCCGGTTCTGATTTAAAAATCATGCTTCAGTGAAGCAATGCTATTGGAATTGGCATCATTAAGAAGTAATAAAAAAATTTCTTTCTTATTACTCGAATTGATATCTTTAAATAAACTCTTATTTTAATATATTTAATAGGCTTTGATTTGAACGAATGCAATTACTTTCAGAATAGACTTTTCAGTAATTTTATTTACTCATTTATATTTTTTTAGAATTTCTATCTGTATTAAATAGTAGATGTAATGTAACAGAAAGCAATTTCGATGAAGCCTATAGATTATGTAATGGAATTATGAAAATTGAAGATCAAATTTCAGAAACTTTTACATAAAAACTCATTTTATCGGAATTTCAATTTTATATATTTTCTATTAGCATGAAGTTGAAGTTGTACATTTTTTTCTGTTTGGAATATCGGAAATTTTATGAATTTAATGTATGTTCTGTGTCATAGTATTAGGTATGCTCCTATACTACTCTCTAAAATTTTAGAAAATTTAATTAAGTTTTATTATGCAACATCTGACACATGAAACATTTAACTATAGTTTAACTCTCTTATCATTTTAAAGGAAGATTTTTTTTATTTCTATTTATTTACTTACTTTTATTAGGGAAAAAAATATTATTAACAGTATAGTTATAGCATGCAAAAATTCTCAAAAGAAATTTTCATTTTAATATATAATTTTACTGTAAGCTTTTAATTTGTTGTAAACCAAATGATTTTAAAATGTAATACTTTTAATGCAATTTATCGGTAGATTTAAGTTCTTACAAAATATTGTAACTGTATGCATGTTTAAAAATGTAACGCTATCTATATAGTAAGATAATTGTCTGCTGTGAACTGTGAAGGAGCGCTCGCATTACTTTCCCTTCCCCGAATTACTATAGAGATAATTTATTATACACGGTGATCAGAAAAGGAGTATACATTTGAAAAATTAATAATTTACGGAATAATATTGGTACACAGGTAAAAACTGACACACGTGCTTGGAATGACATGGAGACTTACAACCTCAAAAAAGGAAAAGTTCAGAAAATAGCCAACAGATTACGATGGACAGCAAAACGTCAATGACACTGCATGAGAATCATGTATAACTGGAGTTGTAATGAGAGAGGGAATCAGATGCACCAGCAATCGCAGCATGTTGACGTTACCAGAAAAGGCTCTGTGAGTGAAGCTGCACTATCAGAATGCGGAATCTGCTACTGCAGCTTTACGATCGCCATAGGAAGGGTATACGAACGTTTAAAGCTCCTGTGACAGGTTCAGCTGTGAAGAGAATGATTTTGAAGTTCGAAGCCACGGGTTGTTTAGACGATGGGCCCCGTAGTGGCCGACCGAGCACAAGTGCTAATGCTGCTCAGACAGTTCAGAAAGAAATGGAGATTGTAGCGGGTTCGTCTACGCATGGGGAAGTCAGCGCTCGTGCAGTTGCACGTCGCACTGGCATTCTATACACTACTGTTTGGGTAGCACTAAGACGTATCCTCCGATGCTATCCGTACAAAATCCAGTGTCATCGTGAACTGTTACCTGGCAATTTTGAGAAGCGGAGAGCATTTGCGGTGTGGGCGTTTCAAAAGATGGCGGAAGACGACGATTGGTTGTCTAACGTGTTGTGGACGGACGAAGCCCATTTCACACTCCGAGGGTCTGTTAACGCCCACACTACAGAATTTGGGCTATCGAAAATCCTAGAACTGTCGTGCAAACTCCATAGCACGACGAGAAAGTCACGGTGCGGTGTGGATTTACCACATCTATCGTTATAGGGCCCTTTTTCTTCGAAGTAATACGTGATTCTGGTTTTGTAACCGTTAGCGTGACGGGTGAGAGGTACGCCGATATGATACAGAATCGCATCATCTGCCTGATAAACACCTGCTGGAATGTACGATTTTTATGCAGAATGGAGCTCCACCCCATGTTGCTAGACGTGTGAACGATCTCTTGCGCACGTCGTTTGGTAATGATCGCTTGCTGAGCCGCCAATTCCGTCATGTTTGGCCTCCCAGGTCCCCAGATCTCAGTCCGTGTGATTTTTGGTTCTGGGGTTACCCGAAGTCGCAAGTTTACTACGATCGACCGACATCAGTAGGGATGCTAAAAGACACAATCCAACGCGAATGTCTGACCATAACTACAGATATGCTGTACAGTACTGTTCACAACATTGTCCCTCGACAACAGCTATTGTTGAGGAATGACGGTAGACATGTTGAGCATTTGTTCTGAAGAACATCGTCTTTGTTGTGACATAATTTGTTATGCTAGTTATTACTTTTCTTATCACATAAAGCGCCGTCTGTCAGCCATTTTTTGAACTTTTTTTTTTCTTTTTACTTTCTTCTATAGAAGAAAGTATTGGATTCGTAAAAATTTTCGACCTCCGGTTTTCGATGGATTTACACGTTTTGAGAGCTGTAGAAGACGATTTGACCATTTTTAGAAAATGACTTGTGGCAACTGTATCTGAGGTACCACTGCACAGAATTTCATACAAATTGTTATGTAGTTACACCTTCACATAAATCAGTGCCTATCAACTTTTGGTAAAAATTGTGGGACAGGCTGCGTTGCCATCCCACTTTTTCTAAATTTTTAACAGGGTGGTATAGGACAAAATTTTGTATAAATGTGCATAAAGAGAATTATTTTTTAAGAATCCTTATGAAATTTAAAAGAATTATTTATAATAGAGATAGTCAACTAGGAAAAACAATTTATACGTTGGAGTATCGCCTCCCCCGGGGAAGTCCTCCCTCGAGGGGAATAAATTTTCATGATGGGTATCTTTCAAAAGAGCGTGCCAATACCTTTAAAATGAATGGTTGAACCATCGATCTGCGATAATTTAAAATAAACTTGTCGATTTTTTTTTTCATTAAAATATATATGTGTGTATTATCGAGTATAAAATGAACTTTTTTTGGATATTTAGTGTTATACTATTTCTCTAATATAGAAATCGTACTGCATTATCATGGAAGATAATTTTATAAAATATAATGATTTTAATAAATTATTTTTACTGAGTGAGTTTGCATAGGAAAATATAGAAGAAAGTCATGTGGTGGCCACAACATTTTTGTCTTTTTTTTTTTTTTTTTTTTTTTTTACTTTTCTGAACGTTATGGGGAAAAAAAACGCATTAGAAAATTTGCATTATTTTTTGAAATATGACTGTGTTAAGTAAGCTACTACATGCTCTCATTTATTAACATTTACAACTTTAACTGCCATTTTCGCAGTTTCTTAAATTTTACTCTTGCGTGCATAGTATCTCAACGATATCATAAGTTAATTAATTTTTAATTCGTAAAATTCCACAAACAAATTTTAGAATATAATAATTGTAAACAAATTGATAACACAGCTCAACATAAATTTTGTTGCTCATTACTTTTAACTAATTTTATTCATGTATATTTCATGTGCTGGAAACAAATATGACTTTATTTATTTTTTACATCAGCTCTTGTTTGTTAGATATGCCACCGCATTGAAAAATAAGATGAGTGCATTTCGTGTCGGAAGGTGCCGATATTAAATTAAAATACTTAATAGTTTGTAAAGAATTTTGATTAATTAAAAAACGAACAGTAACTCTCAGTTACATAGGCAGGGACATAATTATAAATAATAAATCAGTATCATCAAATAAAAAGTTATTTTGTTTAGTTTGGAAAGCTCCTTTTGACTGACATTCTTGAGTAAATATCTACACAAAATCTCCTTGCAAATTCCAAAAGTCATCTGTTTATATATTAGCACACTTCCGTTCTGGTATCGATCCTCCATTTTCCTTACATTCCGGTAAAGTCCTTTTCTTTGTTCTTCATCAACACTAACAAAATTGTTAAAGAAATGTTTCAAATGGCTGAACGTATGTTTTCATGTTACATCTGCGATCCCTGCAGTTGTTTACACCATGCTGTTTACTATTTTAACGTAGTGATTTCCCTTTAAAAAAATTTGACAACAAAGGAAAATGAGATTTACACTTTTCTCTCTTTCTCATTCGTAGAATTCCCACCAAACCATTGGGACACCAAATTTTAAGTTTTCTCTCTTCCCATTAGTCCACTGGGAATTTTATAAAAATTTTGCGGATGTGAAAATCAAGTTTTATCTTGGTTATCGAAGTGAACAATTTTTTTTTTTACAAAAACACTTAATTATTTTATTCCCTCACTAAGGGCGCCCTTTCTACGTACATCGAGAGGATTAATACAACATCGCAGACTGGTTACCAATATTAATTTTTTTTTTTCTTAATTTGCAAAATTAATAACTTTATAAGTTTTGTTGTAAACACTACTTATGTCAACAAAGGCAGCAATTATTATATTCGAATACATTGATACTTACACCAGTTAATCATATATTCTGAATGGTACAATTTTAAGATTTCAAACAAATATGAAATGTTTTGCACATATACGAAAAAAAAAGTGCCAATCTTATGGAAAACGGGTTTTGAGAGATAGCAGAGCTAACCCAATCTAAAAATCTAACTCAGATAAAGTAAGACTCTTATTACATTTCAAACAGAAAACCAAATATAGTTAAAATCAGTTGACTTGTTTATTGCCTAATTTTTTATTTATTTATTTATTTTAGAATTGTTTATATCGTGCCCCAATATTTAAATGCTTAAATAATATTTACCCCCATTTTTTCCAGTTAAAAAAAAAAAAAAATCGTATTGTAATTGTGTTAATAAAGGTAAAAAGAAAATTTTACTGTGAAAAAAAATGCATTTTATTCGCAATGTATCTATAAAACGAAATAAAATCTAAAGAAGAACGAAAAATCATGCGATACGCATTGATTATTAACACTTTCCAACTGTACATACTTGTTGTGCCGTATAACTTTGCCTATTATACAACGGACAGACAGAAGCACTGAAAATAATACAGATAGACTAATTTATTTCATAATCATTCTAAATCTTTGTTGGAAAGTGTTAAAAAGGCTTAACGCAAAAGAAAATGCAGCCCTTAAATTCCAATTGTAGCCCTTATTGTATCTGATTATTTTAGTGTAACCCTTAAATCTGAAATTTAACCATATCATACTCTATACAAAACATTATTTCAGAATATTAAAAACAAATGTCAATTTCTTTATAATTCTTACAGCGGAGAACTGTTTAAATGGGATTTATAAAAATGTCTACCATAAAACGCAATGCATTGGCATTTTTTTTTTTAGTGTTTCTGTATGCAAACCAGTAATACAGGACCTCTTAATGTCATTTTAAATGAGACTCTTCCATATAGGGAGTGGTCTCTATTCATGTTCACTATAGTGAACTTGAATAACATGTATCATTTTTTAAAAATTCTGAAAATATTTACGCTGGGGGCAGGCTGACGGACAGATAGACAGATGCCCAAACTGATAGCCTATTCACACTTAAAAATTGTTAGTAAGTGTTAAAAATGCTTAATGAAAACGAAAATGCAATTACAGCAAATTTCCAATATAAGCCTGCAATGTAACTGAATATTTTTGTGTAGCCCTGTAAATCTAATGCTAACATTCTACAGAAAGCATTCTTTTGTGCATATAAGTAACATTTTTTAATTTTATTAAAATTTTTCAAAGTAAAGTTATTAAAATTTGGTTTATAGAAGTATCTGTCATAGATTTCAATGCTTTGGAATAGTTTTGGGTGTCCCTGCTCACAAGCCAGTATTTGGAATTTATTCCATTTTCTTCTTAAAAAAAGAGAAAAATCCATTAGTGAAATATTTATTTCAATTTCATTAAGATTTGTGCAATGTAAAGATATTAAAATAGGGTTTATAGAAACACCTCTCATAAAACACAATGCTTTGGATCCCTTTCGGGCATTCCCGTACACAAACTAGTGGAGATATCCACTCCATTTTTAATAGGAAACATCCAATAGTGAACTTGAATAACATATGTCAATTTCAAGAAATTCTATTAAAATTTTATCGGAGTTAGAGCACAGACAGACAAACCGAAATCATTCACAATTTTCAACCTTGTTGGAAAGTGTTAAAAATACGTTGAATGCCATGATGAATCATGAAAACATCTTATTTACATTCCCTTAAGTAGTTCGTCTTAACAATATACGGTAGAGTGAGCAGGGGTTAATTCAAGTTTCCATTTTAGGGGCCCAATTTTGTAAAAATCAAAATACTTTTCTGATTTTTATATTATTTTTGTGGATTTTTTATGTATTTTTGAAGAAAAAAATCGAGTCAACTCTTCCCTTCTAACAGTCATTCTGTATTATGTTCAATATCAAGTTAATAGAGTTTTGTTAAACCAAATATAGGCACTACTTAAATACTGAAAACATGGAAAAATTTTATAAAAGGACCACTTTTATAAAATAAAATCTTGTGAAGGAACCGTTTTTAAAAAATTAAATTTTAAAAAGGTTGACTTGAATTTCTTGAAGGGGCATCTAAAAGTCCCCAATTTTTACTTAGATCGATTCCTGTAAGTATTAAATTTGGATCCGATTATCGACAATTCAGTTTTTCATATATATACGCTTTGAGGTCTGCTGAAAATAAAAAGCAGATTTTTAGCGGTCGGTATCTGTCTATGTGTATGTCTGTGAGACTTTTATCAACATTGTTCAAAAATAAATAGCAGTAAGAAGTTCAAATTCAATATTCGGATCATAGAGCGATAGTATTTGCAAATTTTTATTGAGATCATTCGGATAGTTTGTGTACAGGATATGTATATTGTGTACAAATCTATGGACAAGATTTTTCGTCTTGTTTAGCATGTTTAGAGTGCACTGAGCATCATGAATTTTTTTTATGTGCCCAAAACACATTATATACATAAATTATATGAGCAAAACACATTATTTAACTTAGTACAAAGTATGGAAATAATTTATCTTTTGTGTGTAATGCCACACAAAAAAATCCGATTTATTAGAGTTGCTGTTGGAATGAGTGAAAGTCCATTTCAAGTTGTTCTGTTATTATTATTAATGTGTATAAAATTCATTGTTAAAAGACAAGGCTACCGAATTAATTTTAAACATTTATTTACGATCCTTCTTTGAAATATTAAAAATCGTCATTAAATTATATATATATATATATATATATATATATAAATTAATGCCAGTTTTATGAGGGTATCTGCAAGAATGGGGGTGGTTAGACGGGTTTTAGGGGATGATTACCTCCACTTGTCACACAGAAATGTATGTGAAAACTGTTTCTACAACAGCATTAAATTGTTTTAAAAATACAATATGAAATATGGAAGCACAGCATCTCTTACACTTTACACTGTAATAACCTATCTTTAGTAATGCTGAGATAAAGCAAGCGAGTGTCACACACTAGTTTATTATTTTTACATAAAATTCCTTACTCTGTTTGATAATCCATGAGGAAGGGCATTACATTTAGGCGCAAGTACCCCGTGAACACTCTTAGCCTTATCCAGTACATTATCTTGATATATTTAAAAAATAATATAAAGTTGTTTGAAACCAGAAGAAATTCAGATAGGATGGAATAGTGGGTTCCATCCTCTATTATATGTTGCTACCAAGTATATACAGGGTGATTATAAAAAAACCTATACTGATATAGGACACCATAGCTATCATATGGTTCGCAGAAACTAAATAAAAATCTGGTGCAAAATATTTTGGGGTATGTGCTAAATAATTATTAAAAAAAAAAAAAAAAAAAAAAAACAGTTAAACTCTAACAGTCACGGTTACAGTGACCTTTTTTTTTTTTTTTATTGGAATGTGATCTCTATAGCAAAAAACCGTACATAGCGTTTGGAACGGTACCTGTAGTACGAAAATCGTCAACGCTAGGCGGCAGACTACGGAGAAAAGAGAAAACAACTAGGATGGGCCTACCAGAGCACAACTTTCGTTTTGAATGACGTCAGATTTCATTAGACTGAGTCTTCGGCTCTGACTAAAGTGTACTGATTCTGCTTCGAAATGAGAAGAAGAGACCAAGGTAGGCTTAATTTCGAATTCACGTTTCTAGTTAACGAAAAACTGAGCCTCGTCCGTTAACATAATGCATAAAGGCCAACTGTTACCCTCGTCATACTGAATCCGAAATTCCTTCGCCAAATCTATCCGTAGTTGATTATCACTCGCTTGCAACTTTTGGACACGTTGGAACTGATATGGAAACATTTGGAGAACAGAGCACAGAATATTGTGGATCGTAGAATTCGGCAGCTGCAGAATGCGTGAAACATCGCGTGCAATTGTACGGGGAACTTTGCTTATCGTCTGATGAACTTCTGCAATTGTCTCGACAGGAACGAAAGGTCGTTCAGGCCGAGATCGCTCGCATGTGCAACCAATTTTTTGAAATTTACGTATCAAGTCCTGTACAGCTTTTATAGTACACGGACTTCGGTTTTGCCCATGGTGTCTGCGATAGACACCCAAAGACACAATGTCTCTGCAGCATTTTGTCCATTCAGGTAATGAATCTTTACAATTTCCCCACGTTGTTTCCCTGTAAGCAGAATATAGTTTACAGGGAGAGAAAGCAAGATTATACATCATGCATTTCACTATGCCTTATTTTTCACCTAGTGCGATGACGTCAGTCAAGACTGTGCCTTGCGACTAGAGCTCCTCCAATACAGGCTGGCTCATCAGGCATTTGGTTTCCCACTCAGCGATTGTTGCCCCCGCTGTCCGGATTTCAAGAGTTATCAAATTATATAAAATAGCTTCAAATTGCTTAAATCATTCAAGAAATGGTTTTAGAATGTTTAGATTTTCAACAGACGAAGAAAGGCGAAAGATATGGGCTACTAATTGTCGAAAAAAAATTGGACGCCTAGCTTTTAGTCACAAATAGGCAGTATTATCATATGTTTTCTTTTATTTTTTGTATCCGTTATTAGTTTTTATTGCTGTTTGATTATCTAAATGTTGTATTTTACAACACACACTACTTTTAATGTGTATAAATATTTAAAATAAATTAATCAGTAGCAGCGATGTTTACATTTTACTAGGGTTACTAAGAAAACTTCGCCAAATTTATCAAATGTAAGCAATACTTCAATCTCCTATTCAGGCATACATTTGCACTATACATAATTTTACAAATCAATTAATTGATGAATAAAAGAATACCCAGAAAAATATATCGGGCCCAAAGCAGACGAAAGCATTCAATCCAGACTATTCGTTCATTTACATTACGATTAATAACTACATTTACTTCGTCATTTTAGCCGATGAGTAATGCGTCGGCTGTGAGTCAGCTCGTATTATAGGAGACTTACTTACGTCTAACCACGAAATTAGAGCCCTTATTCAGTAGCCTTACAGGAAATTAAGCATGCCTTGGTCTCTTTTTCTCGTTTCAAAGCAGAAACAGTAGACTTTAGTCAGAGCAGAAGTCTCGGTGTGAAATCTGACGTTATTAAAATGAAAGTCGTGTCTGGTAAGAGCATTATTATTTTTTTTTCTTCTTAGTCTGCCTAGCGCTGGGGATTTCCGTGCTATAGGGCACCGTTCTAACACTATTTATGATTTTTTGCTTATGATTCTCGAGCACATACCTCAAAATACTTTGCATCAAACTTTTATTCAGTTTCTGTGAACAGTGTGATAGCCACGGCCTCATATATCGGGATGGTTTTTTTTATAATCCCCTTTAAACCCCTACTTCTATACATTCCCAGCATGGTTTGTATTTAGTGAGGTTTGCCAGCCTTCGACTTTACATTTGTCGTGGGAGAAAATTATTTACAGGCAGAAAATATTTTACAGGTATTTTTAAAAAAATGTGAAATACTTATTAGAAGTGGGACTAAAACGTGGTAAGAAGTGTGACTGAAGCTTAATGTATATTGAAAGAGAACAAGAATAAAATGATTTTATTTTAGCTTCTGATTTTGTCTTCATATGTAAAAATCACAAGTTAAAATGTTATGTTTACGAAAATGGCGTCGCGTTCTATATACCAGCAGTAGAACTGGCATTTTATACAATCTGATAATGACCAGGGGTCTGTCCAGATTTTTCCGACAGGGTCCTGTTTTTGTGAAATTGTGAAAAATTCTACACGTATTTTTGTGAATTTAAATTTAGTGTGAAAATAAAGTTTTTTCGAACTTTCAGGCTAGGGTCCTTTTTTTGTGAAATTATAAAAAATGTAATTTTGCAAAAGTTCACTTTTATAGAACTAACCTTACATATATGCATAAAATTCTTTATAAATTAGAAATTGATTATCACCTTTTTGGGAAATACAGCAAAACATGTCCAATTATTCAGGCAGCCTGTTCGTTCCATGGAAGATTAGTTTTCAAAATGAAACAGATTTATCAATGGTCTGTTTTAAAAATGGTCTGTTTTAAAATTTTTGTGAAGGGACCTGTTTTAGGATAAATAATTTTGTGAAGGGTCCTTTTTTAGGATGAATAATTTTGTGAAGGGTCCTTTAATGGACCCAGGTTTGCCTCTGGACAGACCCTTGATGACGCATAATGTATTTCCTTCTGCGAAAAATTCATTATACATCGTTATATCTAAGTGACATATTGTTTTTATAAATTCAACTTGATTGTGCCGAAAGACCATTGTATTTCTGCACATGAATTGAGCTACGTATGTTACTGAACCACAAAAACTCTGATCATACCCATGAAATATTTCTGACTGCCAAAAACGCAGATTAGCTTTCTACATTTTCAATCCCCTATTTCATATTCCATATTACATGAAAGATTAACCCGTTAGTAGTCGCTAGTTGGTCGATTTGCCGCCCATCCTTCAGTTTTTCTAGATTTTTTTATTCAATAGCCACCAAAAATTTTTAGAAGTGGCATTTGATACGCATAAAACCAGAATAAAATCGATTTAACGTTAGTCACATCACTTCTCAAAATTATTGGTGACAGTTAAATAAAAAGTTCGCAATCTGCAATAGGTGGCGCTGTCGATAGCGACTACTAACGGGTTAAAGAAGTTTCATTTGAAGATAATGAAATATTATTTCACAAATAAAATTTCTGCATCTTTTCAATTTTTGAATAAAAAAATAAAATAAAAAATAAATTAAAAAAACTTTTTTTTTTTTTTGGGGGGGGGGGGGGGAGGGGGCAATCAGTTCATTGTTGAGCAGTGCACACAAATGCGTGATATCTCATAAAACCTAAATATCATTTATTAAAACTTTTATTTAAAAAAATATCTTGGTGGAGTTTTGTTAGGAATAAATCGAAAAATATGCATAATAACGCATGCATGAAAAAGAAAAAAAATCTTAAGTTTATGAAGAGTAGGGAAGTAAGACTCATTAACTTTGTGTGTGTAAATAAAATTGGGGTCCAAAATTATTTTTCAATTAATATTTAATTCATAAATTTATAGCAATCTGCGAGACATGAATATTTTTAAATTGTGTCATGTTTAGCTGACAGTTTAAATGGCATAATGATTAATAAAGTAATTTATTTTCTTATAGAAACTGGTTTTAATTCTTTTATTCAAGAGAATTAAAATATAAAAAGTTTTAATCAAGCTGAAAAATATATTAAATATTTTTTTTTTCTAATTCTGTTTAACATTAAGTCTAGAGCTTCTACTTAAAGATGTTTAATCAAATTTTTCATTGATTGGCAATCCATCATGTACGCTGACGACGAGAACGGTCTCTTGGGGAATTCAATATACTTAAACTATTTATTGTTACTAAGAGGTAAATGAAGCTCCTATTGCGGAAAGAACTCGTTCGAACTCTTAATTAATTATTCCGTAATTCATTAATTACAAATCCTTCGTTTAAAATTTTGCGCATGCATTTCTTTCTCAATCAAAATTTTAGATAACTTAATTATGTAAAATTATGTGTGTAATAGCTGGTAGCAAAAATACTACTTAGTTTTTCATTATTATTTATTTATTTATTTAATAAAACAATCTTAGTAACATTTTTATAATATGTCCTAAATTGGTGAAAATAGTGTATTCTTAAGTAATGATCTCCATGATTTAGACAAATCTTAAATAAATTAAACAAAATATCTATTTTAATAAATTTTGTAACTAACGTGAAAGGAGCGAATTCAACTTCTCTTCGCCCATAAAAAGATTCATTAATTCTCTGTGATCTTCAAATCAAGTTATGGTAGCCAGTACTTTTATAAATTAAAAGCATTAATGATTACTACAGTTTCCTAATTAGGAATGTAATTTTATATTCTTTATAAATGGGGACCCAAAAGCTAATAATCGTAATGAATAATTTTCCTGTAAAAATTTTTAAAACTTAGAAAAACGGACTGGCCTCTAAAAAAGAGGACATCTGTTTACCATAAATTAAGTGGTATAGAATTTTGAGAATTCATTGAGATAGTGACCGGTGAACCATGTCCGCTTGTATACCTATAAAACTGTAATAAATGGTTTTTAAAATCTCTAAAATAATTATTTAAACTTTCGACTTTAAAATATCTTAAACATATACAGGTAATTTCTTACTATTGCTTTACTTACATGTGTTTTTTACCTGGTCCGAAATTTATATAGTTAGTACGACGGTGATTTATAACATGTATTTAAATTTTCAGCTCAATCCGATAGGGCATTTAGACGCGATCGCACTTTTAAGAATTTGAACCTTAATGATAAAGAATTTTTCGTTGTGTCCCTGTAAAACAATTATAAATGCTAGATTCACCAAAATCTATGCCGTCTGTGCAACGGTGACCGATAACATGTGTATAAATTTTAAGCTCTATTAAATAAGGCGTTTAGATGCCATCGCACTTAAAACAATTTGAGTCTATATAGGCCATAATGATGAAGAATTTTTCTGTGTTACCCTGTAAAAAAACTACAAATGTTCATTAAAATCTATACAGTTCGTGCAAGGGTAACTTATAACATATGTATAAATTTTCAGCTCAACTGAATTAGCCATTTAGACACTATCGCGCTTTAAAAAATTTAAGCCCTTAGGTCATAATGATGAAAAATTTTTCTTTGTGTCCATGTAAAAAAAAACTATAAGTACTAGATTCACTAAAATCAATAGTGTTGGTGCTACGGTAACCTATAACATATGTACCAACTTTCAGTTCATTTGAACAAAGTGTGTAGACGCTATCGTGTTCACTCACATACATACACTCATACATACACACACACTTGCAGACATCAGTGTAAAAATAGAAAAATCGTACTCACATCACCTCAAAACGTCTAGAAACACCAAAATCTAAAAGTCGGATTTTTGACATTACAATACTTTCCTTACATGTATGTTCAGAAAGTAATTAATAGCTTATATATATATATATATATATATATAATATATATATATATATATAAATCAAAATATAAAAATTGTATCTTTAATTTAACTTACATTAATCTCTTTGTATTGATACTTGAGTCATGGTAACAAATTTTAAAGAATTATATTCATCGATTGTACGGCGATCGTTATTAAACTTCGTGTTTAACAAATTATTATACAAGCAGCACACAAGATGAATGCTGGAATTTTTTAATTAGTTAGTCTCATGTTTGAAAATTTCAGCTAACACATTTTCATGGCCGTCATGATCATTTTTATGAATGGTAAACTTGGAAAGTTTGTGTAGTTTCGAATGTTGTATTGAGCTATTTGTGGCATTTTATTTTTCTTTGATAAGAAGAAGAATAAGATGATAAATGATAAAAATGTTTCTTATTGTTCGTGGAATTTCATGGATTCTGTGTTCTAACTAGAAATAAAGATTCCCATAAAAATTCACATTTTGTAATGGTGCACCTTTTTTAAAATATTAAAATCACGTCTACTTTTTTTTAAGAGGACAAGAAATGCTTGAGATTATTTTAGAGTCTATCGCTTCCTATATCATGTACTGCCTTGAATCTATCCTGTGTTAAAGTATAGAAAGTAATTTGAGAGGCGGAAAAAAATCTTTTACAGGAAAAAAAAAAAAAAAAAAAAAAATGCAAAGCCTCAAAATTTTGGTAATGAATAATGTTCATTTATGTGACAAATAAATCTATAATCGTTCATACAAAATTTTACAAATACTGTATGAAAAGGAAATCTGCCAGGAACATTTTCAGTAATGGGTCCTGGAAAGTCTTATTTAGGCACTCTATAAGAATGTTTATGATTGAAATGGTTTAAAAAGCTCTGATATATAGAGCATAGATATAGTAATAAGACATAGATTGATCATTGAGAAGGGAAAAGTGATACCTTTTTTAATCGGGAAATGACGGCCATTTTACTCTCTTATGGATGTATTTCCTCGAGTGAATATACACGGGAATACACATAGGTAATTTAACAAATAAAATTTATGCCCTAAAAGAGAATGAAAAATTCCAGATTCCCCTTTTTCTTTCTTTCCGTTTCCCCCCCCCCCCTTTTTTTTTTCTAACTATACTCTAGTATACTCATGTCTGCATAAAACTGTCTTTCTTTCGGAATTTATTATTATTAGGCTTCTTTGAGATAAAAATCGCCTGCATTCATCACGAAAATTAATTTTAATAAATTATTTGTATTGCGTAAATTTGTATAGTATGTGTATTTGTAATATATACACATGGAAGGAATTCTTGTGGTGGCCACAACATACTAGTTATATATTAAAACTTTCGCGGCTGCTAGCTACATTTAAAAGAATTTTGAGAATTCCATATCACTTACTAATATAAAATATTAAAAAATATTAAAATTTAAAAAAAGTTGTCCATTAAATATGAAAACAGTAATTATCTCATAATAATAACAAAGCAACCGATTATAAAAATTATATTTTTCATAAATTACTTGACTATAACTTATTTATAGAACCTACCCCATTTCTTTTCATATATTTATTAGAACACTTAAAAGCCGCGCAATATTTCGGCATTTTCAAAATTCATTACCATTCTATTCTGTTACTGTTTTCGAGTTTTAACGCTCTAATGGCTGATATCAAAAAACTTTTTCAGCATCAGAAATCTTTGTTCATTAACATGGGGATGATAGATCTATATAAATTACTATATCTATGATATAGAGAAACTTCCAAAATAGTTTCGTTAAATGACAGTACGTTAGAAATGTTTCTTCACATCCTATAATTTTTTATGCAATAGGTATCATCTACAAAACCGTACAATTAAATTATGATATGTAAGTATAAATTGCTTGAAATACATTTTTAGTTGTGCAACTTTTTTTTTTTCCTTATTAAATTATTAGTACATTATAAAATGCATACGCAGTGTTTAGAAGAAAAACAGGGCTACATAAAAGCAATCGATTTCAAACTTTCTTATTAGAAGTAAACCTTTATAGATACTTTTTGTATGTGTCACTTCTTCCTCCATTGTTAAACTTATATAGTCTACACATATGTGTGTGCACTTGCATTAAAGGCAATAAAAATAAATCTATCTAATGATTTCCCTCTAAAATTTAAAGCATAATGATTATTTAATAACACTGCTCGGCATGAAAATTGCTTCTGATACCATTTCATTCTATTCTTATGCAAAATGACCCCCTGAATCCGAAAAGGACGCCCATTTTGCCCTATCACCCACTGTTTTTCAGGAATGGCCCCCTATTTTTATCACTTTTCGGTGATTTTATGGCTACAAATTTGATTTTTAGGAGGGGGGGGGAATTATTTTAACCGTTAAATATCTTCTGAGGGGCTACAGAGTTGGAAAATTCTAAAACATGGACATTTGTGACAAGGGAAAAAATTTGGGGAGGGGGGGGGGGATTTGTTACTGAAATTTTGTATTACATATCTTATATCTGTTATTAATTTTTTTTTTTAACTTTATATATATATATATATATATATATATTGTTTTTAGGTGTTAAATTAATTCTTTTTCATTCTTCAAATCAAATTCATGGTTATAAAATTATTAAACAGGGAAAACAATTGAAGGAGCGGGTGGTGTTTCTAGAAAACGGTGGGTGACTAGACAAAATGGGAGCCCTATTCGGCTTCAGGAGGTCATTTTACATAAGGATCAGCAATAATGATACGGGAGCTCGAAAAAACCTTTTTTTTTTTTTTTTTTTTCAGAGCAGGGATTATTAATTTACCTGAAACACAAAATTGTATGGGTGTTATAATTAAGCATAATTAAGCATAATTTACATTTTTTTTTAATGCATATAGCACAAGAAATTGCGTGCTCATCATAAACAGTCGTAGATATAATAGAAATTCTAACTAATAAGTTTTTCGATATTTGATAGTTTTTTTTTTTTTTTTTTTTTTAATCTTACTTATTTAATTTATATTTAATCAATGTTAAGTTTATGTCGAACTCTTTTAAAATTTTTCTAAATATTTTATCTTTCATTACACCGAAGTCTGTCGAATTCCTCATTCATTTTCTCACTGGGAGAAATTTAAACTCTATGTAGAAGGGGGTGAAAAATCTGAGCTTTCTGTAATAAATAATCGGCTCGTTTAAATCGGACGAAATTCTTCTAAACTGCATTCTCTTCGCTCCAGACAAAAGAAGATAAATGACTGGGTTCCAATGCTTTCCTTTAATCTACTTCATTGGGTATTCAATTACAGGCAGCTATAAGTTATTTGTTTGTGATTACATCCCTTTTATTAATGGGAGTCCTTAAACTTTGAACAATAAAACAAAAACTCTCTCAATTGCAATACATTATATCTATTACTAACATCAATTGTGATTAATCATGGTGTATTTTTTTTGTTGTTGTTGTTATTTATTTCATCATCAGTATTTTCGGTTTTATTTAATGGATGTAGGTTTCATGGTGACTTAGAGTTTCTCTTTGACCCATTTGTTCCATTCAGTCTCTAAATTGTTTTTACTTAATTTTGCTATCTTTAAAACACATATTATATCTTTATATATAAATATAGATAGATATACAGATATATATAGATAGGATGAAAGAGAGTGGAGGGAGATACACACACACGTACATATATATATATATATATACATACATATATACATATATACATACATTTATCAATCTTTGAAACTTACACTGTATCAGTAGCCGCCTTTAGTATCAGCTGGTTGTCATCTCGGTAATACTTTCAAAAGTATGCGCAATCGATTCGTCATACGCCCCCTCCCCCTTAAAAAAAAAAAAAAAAAAAAAAAAAACTTAAAGCACGAATTTTTAAAGAGTGAGTCATGGTATTTGATAAAAACCTTTTGGTATTTATAAAAAAAACCTGCAATAATTTTCTGAAAAATACCTAAAGATTTTCGTAAGAAACCTATGGAGGTATTAATAGAGCTTTTATTATGGCTTTATTTTGCACCATTAAAGCCTTGATAATACCTTATTCTAAAACCTGTAAAATACCTGTGTAAAGAAACCTTTATAAAACCTTCAAAAAACATCGAAGAGGTATTTAAAAAAACTTTGTAGGTATATTAAAAATACCTACATGAGTCATGGTATTTTAAAAAAACCTTTTGGTATTTATAAAAACCTGCAATAACTTTCTGAAAAATACTTTAAGGTTTTCGTGAGAAACCTATGGAGGTATTAATAGAGCTTTTATTATGGCTTTATTTTGCACCATTAAAGCATTGATAATACCTTATTCTAAAACCTGTAAAATATCTGTTTAAAGAAACCTAAAAAACTTAAATAAAACCTTAAAATTTTAGTAAGGGTAGCTCTATTTTAATTTTTTTAATATCTCCCATCTGTCTCCCATAAATCACGCTTTTGAATGCCCTGGCATTCGATTTCTCACACCAAGAAACATTGAAACTATTCTTTTTTCAAAGATGTTTGACGGAAAATATTGGATTCAAACTTAAGTCATGCTTGTGTTCATTTCGAAAATTTTTGTGGGTTTCTTCAAAACTTGCATGCATACAGACTATTATACTTTAAAAACCCCTTTTTACTTTCTCTTACCCACCCATAAGGTAGAGAAAGTATTGTTTTTGGGTCAAATTTTCGAACGCGAGATTTTGTTATATTTACACGTTCTGAGGTCCCCTGAATATGAAAATCATGTTTTTAGCAAATGGTCTGTCTGTTATCAGCATATCTGAAAAACAAATTATGGCAGAAAGTTCAAACTTGGTATTCTAAATGTGTATCCTATAGGGATGCTACAGTAAGCTTTTCGTTAAGATCAAGCAAATGGTTCGTGTACAGGGACACCCAAGAGAATTCTAATACATTACGTCTATGGGGGAAATTGCAAGTATGTAGAGTTTAACGTGTATAGACTGCACTAAAACAAATGAAACGAATATATATTTTTTGTAATAGTTAACTGGGAAAAAAAAAATGTGTATATAGGAGCCTCGCCTCTTTCAAAAGAGCTCGCCAATACCTTTAAAACGAATGGTTGAAACATCGATCTGAGATAATTTAAAACAAAGTTATCGATTTTTTTTTACTTTTAACCAAAAAAAAAAAAACTTTTTTTTTTTTTTTTTTTTTTTTTTAATATTGAGAATAAAATGGACATTTTTGGGATATTTGGTGTTATACTACTACTCTAATACGGAAATCGTCTGCATTATCATAAAAGATAATTTTCTTAAATAATAATTTTGGGCGGTAGCCCCCCTCACACAGAACTAATTATTATATAAAACTCTTCCGAAGCCTCATTTGAATTGTTTAATATAGGTTTGCATGGCAGTACTCGTTATCTTACCTCTTAAACTCCAACCTGTATTTATAGTATTAATTTTCAGGGTAAGAGAAAGTCGTGTGAGTGACACACCAGATTATTTAAACTATAATAGCTCCCCCTCCCCCCATGATGACTTTTCGAGTAGATAGACGACTTTTCCTCTCTCCCAATCCCACTTAAAATGGCACAATTTTGAAAACAATTAATTAATTCACAAAAAAAAAATAATAATAATAATAATAATAATAGTCTGGTGTGTCACTCACACGACTTTCTCTTGCCCTGAAATTTAATACTATAAATACAGGTTGCAGATTAAGAGGTAAGATAACGAGTACTGTTATGTAAACCTGTGTTAAACAATTCAAATTAGGCTTCGGAAGAGTTTTATATGATAATTAGTTCTGTGTGATTCTTCGACCCCCCGTTTCATTAATTCACCTACATTTATATAGAAATTAATTGGGCTATTAAAAAATAATTTATTTAATTTATTAAAATTATTATTTTTAAAAATTATCTTTTATGATAATGCAGACGATTTTTATATTATTAGAGAAGTAGTATAACACTAAATATCCAAAAAAAAAAAGTCCATTTTATTCTCAATATTTAAAAAAAAAATCGTTAAAAAAAAAAAAAAAATAGATAACTTTGTTTTAAATTATCGCAGATCGATGGTTCAACCATTCGTTTTAAAGGTATTGACGAGTTCTTTTGAAAGATACCCATCATGAAAATTTACTCCCCTAGAGGGGGGACTTCCGAGGCTCCTACATACACAATTTTTTTCCCCTGTTGACTATCTCTATTACAAAAAATATATGTTCGTTTCATTTGGTTTAAAGCAGTCTATAGACGTTAAGCTCTACTTACCTGCAATATCCCCCATAGACGTAATGTATTTGAATACTTTTGAGTGTCCCTGTACACGAACCATTTGCTTGATCTTACCGAAAAGCTTAGTGTAGCATCCTTATATGATATACATTTAGAATACCATATTTTGAACTTTCTGCCATAATTTGTTTTTGAGATATGCTGATAACATACAGACACGTACACAGACACACAGACATACACACAGACCATTCGCTAAAAACGTGATTTTTGGATTCAGGGAACCTCAAAACGTGTAAATATAACAAAATCTCGCGTTCGAAAATTTGACCCAAAAACAATACTTTCTCTACCTTATGGGTAAGAGAAAGTAAAAAAAAAAAAAAAAAAAAAAGGGGGGGGGGGGCTCAGCATAGCTTTAAATGTAAAGTATGGAAGTTTTCATCCTAAACAGCAGTAAAAGTGAGCCTATCTTAGAAATTATTGAATAAAGGAGGATAAAAGGATAAAATATATCTTACGATATTTAACAAAACCAAAAGAGTATAAAAATGGTTGACACTGAATTGACTGTATATATTTTTATATTTGATTCGGGGTATTGCACTTGGCTTACACATGATAGGGGATCCTATAATATATAGATATATATTATTGATACTTATGCGTAAAATAGATTCCTTAAGTCTTTTTTATTATTATTATGGGTCCTTAAAGTCCCTTAATTTTTGAGAGTGATGCGCTAAATGCCCTGTGATATGAAAATCTTTTACCGTTCATTAACAGGACTGCACAAAATAATGCGGTTGTATTTTACACTACCCTGTGAAATCGTGGATATTGCATTTCAAATTGTGTTGTGTATATGCTGTACAAAATTTAAGTTTTGTGGTGTGTGTATAATTTATAGACACTATACAGGGTTGGCCAGAATGGAGTGACTTAGTCTTCTGAATAAGAAAATCAAGTTTTTAGCTATTTATTGGTCTCTATGTCAGCAAGACGTAGTAACAAATAACTACAGGGAATTCAAACTGGGAATTTCAACGATCCTGTGCAAGACCATCATTGCCAAGTTTCATGGAGTGGTACGATTAAGATTTGTCTGAGTCATTTGAAATAAACTTTTAAATGTATAACTTTTTTTTTTTTTTATGGATGTATGTATTATACTCAACCGGGGGTTTTAGGGTCGTGGTCATCCCCCTGTTTATTTAAATGAATAAACAAAAAATATTTTGTGATTCTGTTCTACACTTAAAGATAGAAAACCTCGATTTTACGTTACCATCCATATTTTATTTATTCTATAAGTATTTGTGTCCTTTACAAACTTTAATAGAGTTCATTTTTAAATCTATCCTAATTTAGCAATTTCTTTTTAATTTCTGAATTTAAATTTTTTCAAAGAATGTTTTTAACATTAAAACTTCATGCTTAAATAGTCTGCTCAATTTAAATAAGCCTAATTCGTTATTAAATGTGTGTAATTAGAAGTATATAACCATTTGTATTGTGTAAATTTTTATGGTATATATATATATATATATATCTTAAGTCATAAAGTCATGAAAAATAAAACATTTTCTTAATATATATATATATATATATATATATATATATATTAAGAAAACAAATCGCAAGTGTTATATTAGAGGAAAATAATTGGCTAAACAAGTAAGGATGTAAATTGTAAAACTAATTAAAAACTATTCTTAAAGTGTGTTTTACATATTTCACAAATGAAGTAAGAATAACTTTCTCAATTACGCTACGATTAAATTAAAAAGTATTTTTCAGCTCATTTTAGTTCCGCCATTTCTGAAAGTAGTTAACTTTTTAGCAGTAATTAAAAAAAGAAGAAAAAATAATTTAGAAAGCAAATTATTTCTATTGTGTGCGACATTTAAATCTGGAAGACGACTCTTTAAGACTAAACAACGTATGTTATGTGTAATCAGCTATTGTAATTAAAAAAAAAAAAAAAAGATTACTTATGAGAAAAGACAATTTAAATTTCTTTAACGTTGTATGCTTTATTTATTTAATTTAATTTTTTATTCTATTTCGTTCAAAAATTGAATTGTAAATAAATAAATAAATATATAAATAATATATATATATATATATATATATATATATATATATATATATATATATATAATAAAGTAGATCTATTAAGCATATTAGAAGCCAAGCAACAGATACAAGATCACTGAAACACCAATGACCAATAAGATAAAAAAAAAAAAAAAAATCATCAGTGGATGAAATACATTAATGTAAAGAAACCAGATCTATTAATTAACAGTCTGCAAAAACAAACGAATCAATAAAGTAAAACAACAAATCTTAACTTAAAACCATAAACTTATCAAAATTAATGAAAAAACAACCCAAGAAACACAAGATAGGAAGAAGGAGGCAGGCGGCAAGACTTGTGACTTGCCTGTGGGGTTACACTAGTTTTACGCCGGCAACACTCCCCCAGCCTGCCACAACCAGAACAGGAACCATATGGATTTAAAAATGCAAAATTTCAAAGCAGATGAACAACAATGAAGCCACGAAGCCACAATGAAATTCACCGATTGATCACATTGTGTTTAACAGTATAATTAGAACATTAAATATAGTTGACAACTCAAAAAGGAAAAATCGGAAATTTTATTGGAAAATGAAAGTTTGCATAGTAATACAAAGCAAATGCTACAAGCCTTCTACTTTTTTTTTTTTTTTTTTTTAAATTTAATTTCACAAACCCACCCAACCATCCAGCCTTACAACACCACCCCACCTCCGTAATCAAACATCTGCCCACCCAACCGCCACCTTTTTTATTGTCTTTTATTATTTTATAATTTTTTTGTTGATATACACAAGAGTGTACACAGCTTTTTTTTTTTTTTTTTTTTTTTTTTTTTGTACTAACAGAGACATGGTTAAGGATATAAAATAGAAAATACAAAGTTTTTAGGAAAACCCATTTTAGCAGTGGCTGTGATCAGTTTATTAATATTCTTGTTTTTAAACTTTGCAGAGCATAAATTATTAATTCGAAATAAATGGTTAATGATGATGTTTCTAAATACCGAAAGATGCAGACATGAATTAAAATGTGTAAATAAGTTGACATTAAAACAAAAATCTTGCCGTTTGTCATAGATATCTGTGTAAAGTTTATTACCATCGATGATTATTTTTAGATCTAAAAAGTTAATTGATTGATTAGTCAGAGTATTTTGAGTTAGCTTTAAATTAGGTGGATAATTGAAGGAAAAGCCATTTTGTGAGTTCTTGTTGAGATAAAATACAATAATATCATCGATGTAACGATAAAATCGAACATCATCATTGCAAATTTGCTTTTCATAATAATAAAGATAGAGATCTGCCAAAATACTGGAGCTACAACCTCCTTGTGGGATGCCTAATTGTTGCAAATAGATAGCGTTGTTGTGGAAGATATAATTATTATGGATAACAAAGTTAAGAAGAGTTTTAAATTTTTCTGCTTTAAAATTGTAAGGAAGATTAATTTGAGCTTTATATTCTTGAAAAAGACTGTAAATGATATTACTAAGATCTGATAACTCAATATTATTGAAAAGATCTTGAAAGTCAAAAGTCATAATATTGTCTATTGAATCGAGCGATTTTATGTAATGAATTAATTGAAAGCTATTTTTAAGACAGCGTAAATTATCAACTTTGCAAGTACATTTGTAAATTTGTTTTAGAATATCCAGTAGAGCTTTATTAGCATTGTTGTTATAAGTGTTACACCCAACAGTGACAGTGCGAAATTTAATTGGAGATTTGTGAAACTTAGGTATGAGAACTATATAAGGATAATTAAAGTTATTGAAGGGAAGTTGAAGTAGTTTATAGTAATTATGTATTTTTCGGTTATTAATAATAAGGTTATTATTAGTTAAACTGAAGATGTTACTATTATTGATTGATGAGTTTAAAATAGAGAGATAGTAGGATTTACAAATAATGGCATAATTATTAGGTGATTTGTCAACATAAGTGATCACAAAGTCATCCTGTAGTGATTTAATTGATTTAAGAAGTACAGATTTTTTAAATAACACCAGATTTGAAGAATTGATAAATAATGCATTTTTGATTTTTTGTAACACTAAAACTTTCCATTGAGTGAAGTAGGCAATAGGTTTATTATGAGTAATAGATATTTTATAAATAAATAAATCTAGGTCATAAGAAAACTGTTGAAAGATTTGTGGAATGCTAGTTTTAACTGGAAGTCTAAATTTGGTGCCAAATTTCATGAATTTTTTTAATTGATAATTATCAATAATATTGAGATTACCCGTGATAATGTGTCCATGGTCTCTGTCAATAAATTTTGAGAAAGAAGGATCATTGCATTTACAGGTTACAGTGTTAGTAAAAGAGGTAGACTTAGATACAGAATTATAATTGAATATCTTTCTGCCAAGAGGAAGAGGATATTTGAAGGTACGAGATAGATTTAAATCTTTAATCGGAAACAAACATTCTTTGTCATTAATGATAGACGTAATGTTAATACTGTTCAATATTTGATTTGTAAAATTCACAATTAATTGAGTATTTATTTTAAATTTGTTGGGCTTTTTATTAAGTTTTAAATTAAATTGTTTGATTTTGTACATTATAATATCATAAAAAATGTCTGAAAAATGTTTATTATAGGATTGGCTTTGAAAGACATTCAGAAAGTTTACTAAGTATTTCTTTTTAATTGCAAAAATAAATTTTCGAATAATGAACCAGTTATAGTTAGATAAGTAATTAGTCTGTAGATCTGAAATGAGTTTAATAATGGCACTTTTAGAAAAGATTAAATCTGTTTTTTTACTACCTCGTTTAGTTCTAGAAGTTTTATTGTTAATTTTGTGATTAAGTTGTGCAAAAATAGTCGAATAATCATGTAGAGGGTTGATGTTAGAAAATGCTTTAATAGTTTTACTAAAGTATTCGGAATTTAGGCCATATGGATAAATTGTATTATAGTATTGCATAAATTTTGATTCAAGAAATAGACGCTCACTTTTATTTTTCTGAATTTTTACAATCTCTATGGTACATGAATTAAAATTATGTGATTTAAAGTGTTGTAATTCTATAGTTGACTTAGAAGATGCAGCTGAAAGGTTTTTAGAATCTGATCGATGCTGATTAATGCGTAGATGAAGAGGAGTTGAAGTTTCACCAATATAACTAAGTTTACAATGACCACAATTGATTTTATAAATAACATTGTATGCCTGACAAAATGGAACCAAAGAGTGATTATTATTCAATTGTGTGTGAGAGGCCATAGGGCAAGTTTTACATCTATTAGAACCGCATGTTCTAAACTGAAGTAAAGGAGGAGGAGATAATAGGTAACTGGATGTCGATCCAAGGATATCCCTATAAATATCCTTGTACCGGGCACAATACTGCTGTGAAGCTAAGTATTTTTTGCCAGGATCTAAAAATTTACTAAACAGAGTCATAGAGAAAAAATGTTTTTGTATATTAAAAATCACAAGGCAAGTATGTATTTACATTAGTTTTATCGAAAGTGGGCTATACCAAATTCAATTACTAAATTAAATTGATTCTTGAATAATAAGTTTCTGGATTAATGAAAAGTGGAGAGAACTAAAAAAATAATAATAATAATAATAATAATAATAATAAATAATATGTACATATTTACACTAAACCTCCTTTGACTGAATCTATTGATTTGGTTCCAATTAAAAATTAAATTCCGCCCATTTTTTTTTTTTTTTAAAGTAAAGTAAGAAAAACTAACCATCACAATTCACAAAATGTCAGGCACAAAATGCTATATAATAATTATAATGAAATATTCGACTACACATACACAACATTAATTAAAAAAAAAAATAAATAAATAAATAAAAATAAAGAGTAAATTATTAACGTAAGTTGCCAACTATACAGTTAGTTAATAATGATCCAGGGCCAGTGACAAAATACTGTCGCAAAACTTCACAACACTACAAGAATCATAATATAATATAAATTTTAAATCAGTAAATAACATATTGAAAAAATTACAGAAATTACAGAAATAATACAAATTGTAAGAGCGCAAATGCAGCTTTATACAAAGTGTATAATACAAAAAATAGTGTTAATGCCAATTTAAGACAAATCTAAATATATGAAATTCATATATTAGATAATTTAAATGACAAAGCAATAAGTTTTATTAAACACAAAATACATTCAAAATTTATGCGCAATTGCAGCAGGTTTAATTTTAAATGTAAATATAATAAAGATGATCTATTAAGCATATTAGAAGCCAAGCAACAGATACAAGATCACTGAAACACCAATGACCAATAAGATAAAAAAAAAAAAAAAAAAAAAAAAAAAAAATCATCAGTGTGTGTTTTGTCGTGTAAAATATGTCTCAGTTAGATTGCCTTTAGTTAAAATTTAATTTCAGACTAGGATTTTGACGTCACAGTTCCAACAAGAATGAAATCTTGCACCATACTCATTGTCCAAAAATTTGAGAAAATGGCTAGAAAATCTTCGCCATTGTTAATCTACGTGGGTACTGCTTTGTAATTTTCATTTACTGATGTCCGTAAACCGTACATTCCCATCTGTACACACAAGGGAAATCACTTCCTTATAACTTGTAATTAAAAAAAAAAAAAAAAAAAAAAAAAAAATCTATAAAATTATTTTATCTCTAAAAATCTTACTAAGACCTTACTATAAATGTATTTCACATAATGCATGGTTTGCATAATTTTTCAATCTATGTAAATGTGCAGTCAAAAAAAAAAAAAAAAAAAGTCATCCCTTGACTTATTTACCGTAAAAAATTATCATAGAAACATGCATCTGGTGCTGATCGATTTGTAATAATGTCTAGTCATTAATGCAGTAGTTTGATTTTTTTTAGGAAGTCGTCTACATATTAAAACTTTACCTAAACTTACCCTATTTTCGAATAGTAACGCTTTCCTTTTTGACAGCTTATTCAAATTCCCGAGCTCAAGCCGGTTCGGAAAACAGTATGTTTTTTTTTTACTTTAAATTCATTCTTGATAGAGTTGCAAGCGAAAATGTGTTAAGGTTAAATCCTTGTATTAAAAAAAGAAAAAAAAAAAAAAAACAAGTCCTTCCGGCTTATTCGGAAGGGTAGGTTGATTTCCTTTTCCTTATCAAGTAGCCGTCATTTTGTTTCAAAATGGCGGCTACAAATTATTAACGAATTGGTAGAAATATTGATGTAGGCTATCTACATATGGAGTTTTAAGCAAATCGGTTCATAAATACCTTTGTTATGTGACTTTAAAATTTTCAAGTGGCCGTCGCTTGGAAACAAGATTGGTTGGCCAAGTCGACAAATATATCAAATGCATTTGTGAGATAAGACTACTGTACACATATAGTTGGAATTAATTCAGAATCTCAAAAGTCATGTGGAAAAATTAAGTGGCTACCACTTGAATCAAAATGGCAGAGAAAGTTGCTCAGTGAACTAATTAATCTAAGATATTGTTGTAAATTTATTATTTTTTTTATTATTTTTATTTTTATTTTTTTAATTTTTTCAAAGAGGCTTAGTAAGTTGATTAAATGTTAATATTCTGTATTTCTAGTTTGTTTTAATGTTAAAATAGCCTAATTTTCCTTTAAAAACGCATTAAAAAGCTCCAATATGGCAGGTAATGGATTTGGCGCCAAATTTGGCGACTTTTTCACTTGGCGACATTTGGTGAGAAAATCCATAGTTCCTTAATAAACTTCATTGAGACACTTATATAGTCTATGTATACATCAAAATTCAAACAAATTCGGAATACGCTTTTTACAATTTGAATTTAAAAATATTAAGTGGTCTCCACTAGAAAACAAAATGGTGGAGCAACTTGGTTAAGAAACTTATCCAAGATATTCATAACACAAGTTAAGACGCTGTCCAAATTTGGTTCGATTTGGAGTATTATTTCGGAAGTTATCGTGATTTTAAATTTTCAAGTGGTAGCCTGATTTCAAGTGGCCCCACTTAACTAAAGATATCCGCCACTTTATTAAAAATGGCAGATAAATTTCATTAATGAAGTTCACTTAGACCCTTATGCAGTGTAGATTTACATCAAATTTCAAACAAATTCGGAATACGCTTTTTACAATTTGAATTTGAAAATTTCAAGTGGTCTCAACTTGAAAACAAAATGGCGGAGCAACTTGGTTAATAAACTCATCTAAGATATTTATAAGATAAGTTAAGACACTGTCCAAATTTGGTTCGATTTGGAGTATTATTTCGGAAGTTATAGTGATTTTAAATTTCCAAGTGGTAGCCTGATTTCAAGTGGTCCCGCTTAACTTAAAATATTTGCCACTTTATTAAAAATGGCGGATAAACTTCATTAATAAACTTCATTGAGACCCTTATGTAGCCTGTATTTACATCAAAATTCAAGCAAATCTTGCTTTTTACAATGTCGGTTTGAAATTTTCAAGTGGCTGCCACTTGAAAACAAAACGTCGGAGCAACTTGGTTAACGAACTCATCCAAGATATTTATAAGATTAGTTCACTGTCCAAATTTGGTTCGATTTCGAGTATTATTTCGGGAGTTATCGTGATGACAAAATTTTCATTATAGATATATATATATATATATATATAGATAGATAAACGAAGTGATTGCAATAGGTCGATTTCTAAAGAAATCAACCTAAAAACCTCACGCAGAAAACTATTACATGCATTCATATAATAACCGGAAAAGAAGTATGACAATGTTAAATATAAAATAAAGTAATGCTAATTAAGAAATGTGTGCATCAAAAGTTACTTGAATAACTATTTTAAATCATGCGCATGCTAAATTATGGATGACACAAATGATAACAAGTGACAGCCCCCCCCTCCCCCCCCAAGAACAATAAAAATTGAAATATCGCTGTAGCTCGAAAAATAATGATAGGAATGGGTTGTCAATTTGGAAACCCATATTTTGGACGATGGCCTTTCTATTCGTGCAAAAATTAATATAGGTCATAATTCATCAATTTTTGGAATATCAATCTATTAATAATTTTCATAATTCTAAATATACTTTTTAATGAAGAGTAATGCATGGAATATGTTTGGGTCACTTCATTTTAACGCATAAAGAAAAATGAAATTTGAATATAATTTTTCAGGAAGATAAGAATGAATGGTTGTCACATTCATTTAACATTAGTAGTATACCCATATTTTGACAAATTATAACTATGAAAAATTGTGAGAATTTTATTAACTATAGTAATTTCCGGGCTCATTTGATCCAGATAATTCAAAAATTTATCGAAAATGGATGGTGCTATTTAAAAAAGGAACGAAAAATCATACGGTGATTATTAACACTTTCCAAATGTATGTAATTGTTGTATCGTATAATTTCAATGCTCTTTGATTACTTTATCACGCAACGGAAAGACAGTACTTCTCAAATGCATACGGATAGACTAATTGAATTCCAAATCTTTCTTAAACATTGTTAGAAAGTGTTCAAAATGCTTAACACAAAAGAAAACGTACCCCTATCTCTCATAGAGCACAGTGCTTTGGAATACCTTTGGGTGTCCCTTTACACAAGCCAGTAGAGGTATTTACTCCATTTTTAATAGAGAACATCCGACAGGGAGCTTGAATATCATATCAGTTTAAACAAATTCCATGAATACTTACGGGAATGAGAGCGTGGACAGACAGACAGACAGACAAACCGAAGTCATTAATACTTTTTAACCGTGTCGAAAAGTGTTTAAAATGAAGTTGATGCCAGTTTAATATGCAGACGAATCCTTAATCAAAATCTAACTATACCGTTATAAACTAGACGTTATTACTAATTGATTGGCACCAGCCACATAATTATAGGACGATTTGCGATGAAATTGTTTCTTTTTTCCCCGTCTGTATATTATATTTCAAATCTCTCTCTCTCTCTCTCTCTCTCTCTCTCTATATATATATATATATATATATATATATATATATATAAGAAATAGTCATTTTAAAAAATATTGTGTTCAGGCGAATTTTTTTTCGTTTTTTGGAGCTTTATATATTATAACTATTTTAACCATATTAGTGATTCAAAAAATTGTGTAGGTGTAGGGTTTAAGGTCGATTGACTGCACGTGGATCCCACACAATGCGGAATGCCCTTCGTGAAGGTCCATTTAAAAATTCGAATTTACGTGATTTTTTCAGAAAAACAAAGAAAACTCTTAAATGGACGTTAACTAACGCATAGCTGGGATCGAACCCGGCACTTCCCGTCTCCCAACTTCGAGAACAGAACCTGATTCAAGAAGGACAAACAGAGAAACTGAAGACACAAACACACCTTTTTTTTCCAGAAGACATTAAAAATCTGTATAATATATATTTATTTATTTATATTGATATACTTTTCTTTTATTTCGTAGTACTTCATCCACTTTCTTTTCTTATTTTATTTATTTATAAAAACCAATGGCCGAATTTTTTAGCATGATTTTGAAGACGACGCAATTTCTTGATATTTAACAATTACACTGCGCTGCGGGGAAAAAAAGATGTTTTCGAGTACCACTCTTGCTGATTTTTATGTGAATTGACCTTTTTGAATCCGAATATGACACCCATTTTGCCCAATCACCCACTGTTTTCTCCGGACGCTAACACCTCTCCCCATTTTTATCACTGTTCGGCAATTTTATGGCCACGAATTTGATTTGGAGAATGAAAAAGAATTATTTTAACGCTTAAAAACAAATAAAATAAGTAATAGTTATAATTGATTAATAAAATATAATAAATGTAACACATAATTTCAGTGGCAAATTCCCCCTAAAATTTTCCCTTGCTGCAAATGTCTATGTTTTAAAATTTTCCAACTCTGTAGCCCCTCAGAAGATATTTAACGGTTAAAATAATCCTCCTCCCCCTACAAATCAAATTTATAGCCATGAAATTACTAAAAAAGTGATACAAATAGGGGGTATCCCTAGAAAACGGTGGGTAATAAGGAAAAATGGGCGTCCTATTCGAATTCAGGAGGACATTTTACATAAGAATTTACAAAAATAGTGTTGGGGCCGATTTTCATGCAGCCGATTTTCGTGTTGTTTTAAAATTAATACATCGTTTTACGAGTTATTTCAGATCCCCCCCCCCCTAAAATTAATATTTTTAAAAATGCATATCACTATTTCCCACTCGTAACCAAGAAATTCTATTCCCAAAGTCAGTTGACTTTAAATGCCGGGTTCAGGCTAAAGTCACGCTCGCCAGATTATCCCCCCCCCCTCCATACGAAACACACCATCACACCATACCACCACTCTATTGAAAATTATAATTAAAAATGTAAATTCTGTCATTTTCGACTGTATGTTTTTAAAGAATTTTTGATTTATTTTCTAAAGATGAATCTGTACTTTTTGTAATAAATGACAGGTTGCTTTTTCGTAAATAATTAAAAAGGAAACTAAACACCTATTTTGCAAATTCGCAGCTTATACGAAGATATTTCCATACGATGCATAAATTATTTATTTTAAGCAATTAATTATGCTGTAGTGTGTATTAATAATCTCATTAATAATCGGAGAAATACGCACACAGGAGAAATACTCATTGTTTACGCCGGATGTCAAATTCATGAATACGAAAAGTGGGTGCTTCTTACAGACTCTCTGCCTAAACGAGAAACTGTGTTATTATATTAAAAACACTTTAAACACACGTAAAATTAAATTTTATTTAAAAGATGTTAAAAAAATTTATCCGAACCTTTTCGCTTTAATAGTTAAAGCATCATCAGGGATTTTTATTATTTGTTTCCAATAATTTGGCACAATATTATAAAATAGCTAATAGTTTATTTCTGCTAATTCATGATGGTTTCTCTCCTACAATAGCTTCGTGTGATTTTTCAATAGTTCCAGCTTCTCTTTTTTTTTTTTTCTTAGCTCCTTGATCCAACCTTTACCGGACTTCAAATTGACTTTGCTAATATTCACGTTATTAAAAGACTTAACTGTTGACTGTGAAAAGAAAAAAATATCTAAAAACTGCTCATTGGAAACAAATAATAAAAATCCCTGACGATGCTTTACTATTAGAGCGAAAAGCTTCGGATAAATTTTTTTAACATCTTTTAAATAAAATTTAATTTTACGTGTGTTTAAAGTGTTTTTAATATAATTAACAAATGACACGTGTTTAATTTAACTTTTTTTTTTTTTGAGATAATTTATAAAACTGCGTAATGTTTAGTATTAGTAAAAGCATAAAAATATTGCAATCAAATATTGCAAAACATGCATAAAGAAATGCCTTATTTGCTTATTAAATATTGTCAGCAATTAATTATCTATTACACCATGATCATTTTCATGCTTCTTTTCATTAACCAGGATTATATTTATTTATTTAATTTTTATTCAGCGGGATATTGAATGTTTTTACTGTTCGTGTTATGAACCCCTATCCATCATCTCTATGTTTCTCTCTCCTGACAGTTACTTTCATCACGTTTTATTTCCGTAAAAACAAAATTAAGAGCTTTACTCTCTGAACTAAACTAAAGTGATTTCCGTCATTAAAGTTCTTGGACATTTTTCAAAAAAGCAGGTTGTCACAAAAAGTTTTTTTTTTTTTTTTTTTTTTTTTAATCTTAAATCATGAAAAGGTGTTAAGAAATATAAATATAGAAAATAAATATCTCAGTGATTTTTTCCCGCCTTTAATATTTCCTTTTTGTGTAAGTTTTTTTTTTCTTTTCACTCAATGGAAGTGAGTCAATAGCTGATATATAATCGGAGAGATTAATGTTTAATCACATAAATAAAAAGGAAATGAAACTCATCTGTTTTTAATCGAGCCTATGTAGAACTCCATACGAAATAGGAATGTTTCTATAGATAAGTGGAATTAAAACACATCATCAAAAGTACTTACAACTGAAAAAAAAATATTTTACGAATTTTGAATACATATTTTTTCATTGCAAATACACTTGTATATAAATTAATAAGAAATTTGACCATATATATATATATATATATACAAGCGAGCTTTTAAGCAAAGCGAGCAGGACAAAACCATTTATACTAAATTCATTGTCTTGAAGAGACGTTTCCAGGGATGTATCACAAGACATACTTTGCCACCCTCGTGGGTGGTAGGAGTGCCGCTAGGAAAGTGCAACTTTAAAATTTCTAATGGGAAGGTATGTTTTGTGATACATCTCTGGAAACGTCTCTTCAAGACAATGAATTTGATATAAATAGTTTTGTCCTGCAGTGATTTTATTAAAGAGGATACATAAGTATAAAATCCACATTTCAAAAATCTAAAAACTCATGTATCTCCTTTAATAATCATCGTAGGGCGAAATTATTTATATCAAATTCATTGTCTTGAAGAGACGCTTCCAGGAATGAATCACAAGGCTTGCCTTCCCATTAGAAATTTTAAAGTTGCACTCCCTAGCGGCACCCTCTTGCCCGGGCTCAAACATTTTTGGGCGAAGTATGTCTTGTGATACATCCCTGGAAACATCTCTTCAAGACAATATGAATTTAGTATAAATGGTTTTGTGCTTCAGTGATTATTAATGGGGATTCATAAGCATAAAATCCACATTTCAAAAGTCTAAAAACTCATGTATCTCCTTTAATAATCATTGTACGACAAAACTATTCATATCAAATTCATTGTCTTGAAGAGACGCTTCCAGGGATGCATCACAAGACATACCCTCCTACTTGAAATTTTAAAATTGCCCTTCCTAGCTCACTCGGGCCCAAACTTTTTTCACCAAAAGAACTCCCTCTCGAATTCATTAAATGCGTGTTTCGCCATTTTTCAAAATTCCGGCTCATTTTCGAGTTAGGAGGGTGTGTGGGACTTTTGGAACACCCTGTATATATTTTTTCAAGTGTTTTTCTTTCTTTCTCTCTCTTTTTTAGATATGCCGAAATATATATATATATTTTTTTCCAATAATGTGACTTATCTCAGAGGAGAACACTAAAAAGAAAAGAGTATAATCGCTAATAATTGTTACTAAAGAATTTCTGGGTAGCAGATTTCCCATGGTATGAAGATACATTTTCCTAATTTGTTAAATTATACAAGAAATACACTAATTCTCAGTCTAATTAACTTTCCTGTTATCTCACCAGACATGAATAATTTTTAACGGGTTAATTGTGTAGAAATTTTATTTAACATAATTCTCTGTATTACAAAAGTTTTGCATTTTGACAAAGGAGTTTTTTAATTAGATACTACAGCAAATTTGCAAGTTGGGGAAAGGGGGGGGGGGGTGTCGGAAATGAAAAACTTGATAATACAAGTCTAAGCATGTTTATATAGGTTAGTCTATGAAATTATTTCATCATTCGTTTACAGGGCCCTATAAAAGAATTCTGATATATTAATATAATATATAGACAATATGCAGGGATAATTAAAAGTAAGTAAATGCATTCTATTCTACCGAATGTGAATAATGAACATGTTTTGATAATTTTTACCAAATCCAGGAAAAATCATAATTATAGTTATTTTTTATACCCTAAGTACCAATTTTTATTTAAATTTTCAACGCTTTACTGTAATTACGCGTTTTCAATGTCCTCTGATTAAGAAATTCAGGTTTTTTAAATGATGTGTATATCTAGTATGATGATATGTATGTCTACTATCATCATAGATTAAAAACAAATAATTTCAGGAAAATCAAAATAAGAATTTTGAAGATCACACGAGGTAGCTCCTTAATATGTTTCACCATGATTGATAAGTTTCAATGGTAGTATGGGGATAAAAATAATGGGAAATAAACATTTGAAATTTAATGACAACATATTTATTTATTGTGTATGATGTTGTTGTGTTCAAACAGGAGGGTTGAGAAGGTGGTAGTCTCCCTGATACAGAAATATATGTCGAATAAACTATTTCAAAAACTATTTCCAACTGTTTTTAAAGATGCAGTACTTCTCATTTTGCACCTTAACCCGTAACCTGCCTTTAGAGGGCAGGGTAAAAGAAAGCCGTTTGAGGGCTAGACCAGATTATTTTCCTCACAAAACTGTAGTGTTGAATTTGAGTTACAGATCCGTTGTTCCAGAGACTCAAACCTCACCTTCCTGACACTTCTTGGTGTCTTAAATTTAATTATTTTTCGCGGAAATTTAGAGCGGTATTGGATGCACAATATGAATATTTTAAAAGTCAAGAATATTTTAGAATCAAGAATATTTTAAGTCACAATTTACGTATACGAAATAAAGCAACAAACCGCCCACTGTTACAATGTGTCTTGAACAAGTTATGTTTAGTTAGTTTCGCTACTTAATTATTTTTAAATCATAAATATTATCGATAAAGTTAGAAAATCGATGATATCTCAGATGCAAATTTGAGTAAATTATTCTTTCACAATTCATATGCTGTACTCATATTTAATGGCAAATATTTCCTGAATAAAACATATTAATACAATATCGAATTTATAATTGTATTTTATTACAAACATTTTTGCGCACATTATATTTATATGTATATATATATATATATATATATATATATATATACATTTTACAAAACAACCATTTAGTTTTTTTTTTCAAAGAAATTAGCCTAGCTTTTCATTCAGCAAATTGTAAATTTGACGCTTTATTAGTCTGAATTTTCGTTTATTAAAATAAGCATTTATTATCGGCATCCTTTTGCCTTTTACAGCTTTTCCCCTTTCTGAATGAAAAATTTCTGAAATTTTCTGAGATTAGAATATATAAAAATAAAGGCATAAACTTTATGATATTTATAAAACTAAAACATTTTCTGCTCTGTAAATGACTATTTAGGAAATAGTCATGAATTTTTCTTTGCCTAGGAGTAAATGTTTTGAAAAAATGGTTTCATTAAAAGAGGTATTCTAATCCTATTTGGAGACTGCGGAAAATGAAAGCTCTTTCTAAATGATGTTCTTCAGTATAATAGCATGAGTTGCTAAGTTCGACATCATTAGGTAGAGGAGTCATTTATATACAGCAGAATCGAATTTGAAAACTTTTTTTTTTTTTTTTTTTTTTTTTTACTTTGTCTCTAATTTGAAATAAACTTCGTTCATTACGTGCCACTTCCCCATTCCCTCTCTCTCTGTCTATATATTTGTATATATATACATATTTTCTTTTAAGGAATTAAAATAAACTATAAAAAGATAAAAACTTGTATATAGTGATGTGATTTTATATATTAGTGTGTAATTTCTAATCACATTTACCTATAAAAAAAAATAATAATAATAATTAATTAAAAATCTGTCGTTTTCAGTAATATTTTGTGAAAGTTCTTTTTCATAATTCTTACTAATTTTTAAATAAGTTTTATGGTCGTCAGAATTTCCTTTCTTTAAAAGTTAATTACCGATTAATGCACGAATCTAAACTGTTATTTGAGATTGTCAGTGTTAGTTTAATAGTGTTACGCATAACTGTGATTGCAATTAATATTCAAAGATTCATTTTTATTTTAAACACACAATTTTTTTCCCATAAAGTTTAATGTTTGTCGTCTGTTGTAGATGCTACTTACAGTAACGAGCCAGTATTTTCATATACTCAAGCAGTTCTACAAATGTGCAAAAAGGACCTTGTTTAAAAAAAGAGAGGGGTTATTTAACCTGTTTTAAACTAGAGACTAGGGAATTCACTGGAATTCACATTGTACCCTCGCTCACACGCGCGCGCGCGCACACACACACACACACACACACACAATAAAAAAAAAAAAAAAAAAAAAAAAAAGACGCTTGTTATTAAATTAATCGCTGTACATAACCGTTAACCGCTCTGCCCACTAACGGTTCCTATTTCTGTTTGTTACTCGCAACGTTCATTATTATTTGGTGACTATTAGTCACTGTTTTATCTTCCAGCAATCATTTTTTACCACCAAATTTCGACAGGGAAGTACTCAGCAAACTATTTTTAATACTAATCTTTTTATGCCATTTTATTCAAAATTACATTTTAACCACCTTGATGTTGGATCATTTCATTATTATGAATGCAGTTTAACAATTTTAAAATGCATAAAAAGGCCACACGAGGACGTGACATATCGAAATTCTATTACTTGTCCCTGTATGCGAGTTACAAAAACAATATGCAACAAAGAAATGCGGATAATTTTATGTATCTCATTAATATTTGCATGAAACTTCAAGTCGACTGGATGATTTTTGTGACTACTATCGCAGACATATACGCAGACACCAACTTTTAGTGTTTCAAGCAGGCTTCACTGACATTTCAGTTGTAATAAAATTGTATTAAGTTTCTATAGTTAATCGAGAAAATTTAGTTCATTTACTAAATGGAAAAGTGAAAAAAGAAAAAAAAAATGTCAAATGTATGGAGGTTTATATATAAAGTATTGAGAGAAAAATTAAACTCGTTTTAATTCAAATATTATGAAGATAATTTTAAAAGTAAAGAATGTTTCGATCTGGGGAGTCGTGCAGTTCTTCCACCCTCTCCACCCCTCCGTCACAGACGTGCCCATTCGAGCAAGCCGCGACGGTTGTTTGCATGTAAAACCATAGCCTCCTAAAAATTTCGAAAGTGGGATATGATATACATAAAAGGCGAATAGAATCGAAGAAACGTCAATTATATATATCATAAATCACTTCTTAAAATTATTGCTGACAGTTGAATAAAAAAGTCACGCAATCTGTACCAGGTGGCGCTGTCTACCGCTTCAAGTGTTGCCAAGTTTCCGAGCGATGCGACAGGCATCTAGTTAAGGAGGCCATGGTAAAACTGTGTGACAAAACTCAACATCCCGCCAAAAAGAAGGTTTGTAGTGGAATTGAAAACATTGTACGTCTACAGAGATATAGAAACAGCTAACCGAGATTTATAGTCATGTGACGATTGAAGGTCCAGTTCAAAAATGTGCACTATTTTTAATGACATGTGAATGGATCTTCTTTTTAAACCACACTTGTTCCGAACTTTCGTTGCGATTGGCGAAATCAAATGAAGGATTAAGGAAAAGAGACGCTACGTTGTAGATGGACTCAGTATGGTTCATTGCTGAAACTGCAAATCGCAGTTTAAAAAATTGTCAGTAACGATTTGGGCCAACTCAATTGAGCGATAACTGAATATGCAATAGACGGACAACAGCTGACGATCATATATATTTATATGGAGACTCTGCATTGAAATAATTATAAGATAAAAACTTTTTATAAACCATGCTTTTAAATTTTCTGTTGAATCATAGCTGTAGAACTACATTATCAATTTATCAATGCGTATACAATTTTTAAAGGGATCAGGACATCCATTTTTGTGAAAATCATAATTTAACTTTTTACAATTTTTTAACGTTCACGTTTAATTAAATGTATTTATTTTTATGTCGAAAGAAAATGAACTCGTATTTTTTTTTTTTTTTTTTTTTTTGGCAACGAATTACAGCTAATATTTCAATGGCTATTTTTGTAGGTTATTATTTTCATATTTTAATTAATTAAAAGAAAACAAATCAAAAATTTGAAAATCGGGCTTCTGAGTATTATGTTGTCACCTACTGTGAAAGTTTCAAATGTCTAGCTAGTAGGGAAGTTAGTTAAAATTCAATTGCAAGATTTGTACCGGACAAACAAACAACAATCGAAGTTAATAAAAACATGATAAAATGCTCATACATGTACCGAAACAAGTTTTGCTTCATTAACTTAAATGAAAATATCTATGATTCAAACTGACAGGACGAGGATTGAAAGGTTAAAAGTATTCAAGTTCCTTTATTTCATTTGCAACCTCAAATATTTAACTACTATGCTGCTTAAAATGTGAGATTATTTATTAAGAATACGTATTAAATTTGTTATACGTTTATGTACACCTCCTTACAACATTTGTATTAGAACTGGTTTATCAAAATGAGAAGATAAAGCAGTAGCAGAATAAATAAACTTTAAATCCTCTCACCTGCTTACGAAAAAGTAAAATAAATTCAATTTTAAGTCATTTCTGTCGAGGATTCTTTATTTTACAACAGCTAGAGGAGATATCCGCAAATGAACTTTCTGTTTTAATAAACGGGAGAAAATCGCTCCAGTTTTTATCTTTGCTGAAAGATCTTTTCACGTTCAATGAAAAGGAAATTCTGCTTCAGCAGAGAGCGATGCGAAGACTTTAATTATTTTGTTAAGAGCAGTAAATTAAAAGGTTGTTAGAAAGAAATAACTTAATCTTGTACTTGGTTTTAAGATCTCACTTAGATTATATAAATATCGTGATAGGTCTCGTTCGAACTAAATGACGAAAGTGCGCTAAATAGGTTAACTTAAATATTTTATTTAAATAAAATTTATTGACAATGTACATTATTTCACTTGTTAATAATTGACAAATTCTATTATTTTGATTTTCAAAAGTAAGAAATCTAGAATTGTCAATTTAAGTCGCTGTTCTACAAACGATCAATTGCTGTTTTGTTTGCTTTAAAATTGAAGTTAAAATGATGAAATATTATTTTTTTAAATGCTTCACAATTTTAAAGATCTTTTCTAAAAAACAGCTCAATTTAAGCATTTTCTCTCTAAAATGCATCATTTAAATTCTGATTATTATTAAATAATGTGTTTTAAACGAAAGTTATTTAAAATTGAATGCCATTATGGTTTTTTTTTTTTTTTTAATATGATCATATGCTTTTATAAACATCAAAACATATTTTATCAAAATACACTGTAAAAATATTTATTAATATAAAAAAAAAAAAAAAAAAAAAAAAAAACTTATTTTCATGTCATGTTGCAATAATGTCACTTCATCTGGCGAAACTCAAAGAAGTAAAATTTGACTTAAAACCGCAAAGGTATGTTTTTGCCCTTGAACTACGCGCGTACAACAGTGTGAAGTTGGAAGCAAGCTAACGACGTTGAGCAAAACTCCAATAATATTGCGTCAGTTTGCGATTCACTGTAGGAAAGCGTGTTTGTGCCAGTCGTTGGAGTATTTCCTTTGGTAAGTATATGTATTTGTATTTTATCGTTACGAAATTGTACATTTGCATAATGCAATGTTTATGTCATGTATTACGTTAAACGGTGGTCAGAAAAGCGAGTGATGTTGTTTTTGTAGGTTATGTGCGATTTTGTCACTTCTCTGGCATATTTCCTGCCAGAAGAAATACATAAGCGCCAGGGAAGTGACGAAATTTTGTTTCGTTAATATTTAATGTTTTAAGGCTTCATTTCATTTTTTCTAGATACTCGAGCATAATCAGACATCATGGTGAATGTTAAAAAGAAGCAAACAAGGGAAGAGAGGTTAGAAAAAAGGCGTCAAACTGAAAAATTGCGCTAACAAAGAATTAAAAACGATCCGGTTAAAAATGCTGAATTAAAAGAAAAAGAAAAGCAGCAATATAAAAAGAAAAAAGGAAAGGGACAAATTAAGAGCATAAATGATATGACTAAAAGGGAACAAAGGGCTGTTAGAAAAATATGGAAGAAATTAAACTGTGCTCCAAAAGACATTGTGATGAAACTTGAAGAAAACCTTGATATTTTTTTGAAGCATGAAGCAAATATAGTGCATCAATATCAAACCGTCAAAAGTCTAAAAGATAACTTAACTAACTGAAAAGGATGCTGTGATTCATATGGACTTTTCCGAAAATTATAATACAAAATATTCTTCATCGATTCAATCGTTCCATTTTGGCGGGTCACGTATGCAAATAAGTTTGCATACTGTGGTCTTATATACCAAGGGAGAAACAAAATGTTTCGCCACAATGTCAGAAAACCTAAACCATAGTGTACCGGTAATCTGGGCTCATCTGAAACCTGTCATGGAACTCCTTCCGTCCTCAGTAGAAAACATTCATTTTTTAAGCGATGGCCCTGTTACTCAGTACCGTAACAAATATATGTTTTTTTACTTACTTTGTAAATTGACTGAAACCTATCCGAATATTTGTGATTTTACCTGGAACTATCATGAAGCCGGTCATGATAAAGGAGCTCCAGATGGTATCGGAGGGACATGTAAACGAACCGCTGACAAAATTGTAGCTTTAGGAACTGACATTGCTACGATTGTCGACTTTGCTACGGAATTAAACAAATATTGTCCCAGCATTCAAATTTTTGTGATACCCGAAGAAGAAATTGATTTTCAAAAGAAGATAATGGAAGGTAATCGACCAGACATCAAACCTTTTACTGGTACACTAAAAGTACATCAAGTACGGGGAAACTATCTGAGAAATACGTTGTACATGAAGAACCTCAGCTGCTTTTGTAGTAATTTTTGTCCTCACTTCCACTTAGGCGACATTAAATACCCCCAAAATGAAAAAACCAAATTGGATGTTGCTGCAGAATACACCGATTCTGAGGAAGATGTGCAAAACAAAATGGTTGCGCAAACATCAACTCATCTGATTAATACTATAGACAATGCAGACACTGCTATGACTGTCAAGAACGGAGATTTTGTACTTGTGGAATACCATATTAATAATAAACAATATAGATATGTTGGAGTATGTTCGTCAGATTTTGATGAAGAAGAAGGAGAGATCAGCGTTACCTTTTTAAAGATCTCCAATGAAGATGGTACTATTTTTAGAATAAATGACAATGACATGTCTGATATTAAATGGAAACAAATCTTGACCATATTACCAGTGCCAAATATACGTATGAAGGGTCACAGAGTATTCTACAAGTTTCCAAAGCCAGTTGATGTATTTGAAAAGTAAATTGTTGATTGTTTAGTATTTCAGTAAAAAATATTTAGTTTCGTGGAAATTATTGATTCTGTTCTTTGCAAAAAATGAAAGTTTTCATTTATACTGTGCACTGATAATTTTTAAGTTTATTTATTTAAATAGCCTCGAGACTGATAGGTGTATCATTAGATAGTACTATTGTTTTGTGAACGAAGTTTATATTTTTGTTTCATTTAGAAATTTTATTGAGATTAAAGAGCCTTAAACGTGGCTTTTAAGTTTTTGAACGTTTTATAATTAAAAACTATCAAACAGTATGTACTGGGATTTTCATCTCAGATGAGACTGATAAGCAGAAAAAATTAATTCTGTTATTTGATACGGGTAATTAAAACTTAAGCATTAACAAACCATTAATATTAAAAATAAGGTTGCATTTAGAAACTGTGAAGACTGAATGTATCTTGTATATTAAAAAATATACAAATACTATAATTTATATATGTTTTATTTAATATTAGTCCTCTTTCTTAGCTAATAATCAATGGCCTGTCACTTTCCTGCTTTAATTTGTCACTACTCTGCCAATAGTGTCACTCCCCTGGTAACACATTTTCCTCTGGTACTTATAAAATTAAAAAAAAAACTAGTATGTTGTGGCCACCACAAGACTTTCTTCTATATTTTCCTATAATTCACTCAGTAACAACATTAAAAAAAAAAAAAAAAAAAAAAAAAAAAATTCCTAGTTTTTTTTCGTTAAAAGTAAAAATTTAAATTATCACATATTTATAGTTCAACCATTCGTTTTAAAGGTATTGACGAGACCTTTCGAAAGATACCCATCTTGAAACTTTGGGGGAACCGATGCCCCCACATGCACAAAAATGTTTTCCTAGTTAACTACTACTATTATCAACGAGATCTTTCGAAAGATACCCATTGTGAAAAATTACCCCCCCCCTGGGGGGTATTTCCCCACTAGGGGGGAGGAAGCGATGCCCCCACATGCACAAATTTTTTTTCCTAATTAACTACTACTATTAGCAATAATTCATATTAATTTTACAATCACAGGTTAAGAATAACTCTCATTATGTACATTTATGCGAAATTTTGTCCTATACTACCATGTTAAAAATTTAGAAGAAATACGATCACAGCGCCTCCTGTTGTGCGATTAATCCCCAAATCTAATCAGCACCAGTTTATGTCAGGAGCCAAGTAAATACCAAGTTTGGTTAAATTTCGTTAAAAAAAAAAAAAAAAATAAGATTTTTTTTTTCCAAGTTTTTTTTTCGTAAAAAGTAAAAAAAATCGATAACTTTGTTTTAAATTATCACAGATTTATAGTTCAACCATTCATTTTAAAGGTATTGACGAGACCTTTCGAAAGATACCCATCTTGAAAATTTACTCCCTTCGAGGGGGGACTTCCCCCCCAGGGAGGTTCACGAGGCTCCTACACGTTCAAAAATTTTTTCCCAGTTGACTATCTCTATTATAAATAATTCTTGTAAATTTCATAATGATTACTAAAAAATAATTTTCTTTATGCACATTTATACAAAATTTTGCCCTATATCACCATGTTAAAAATTTAGAAAAAGCGGGATGGCAGCGCAACCTGTAAGACGATTTTTACCAAAAGTTGATAGGCACTAATTTATGTCAAGGTGCAACTACATACCAATTTGTATGAAATTCTGTGCAGTAGTTCCTGAGATACAGTTGCCACAAAATTTTGTCACACACACACACAGAGACAGACAGACAGACATTTTCTAAAAATGGTCAAATCGTGTTCTACAGCTCTCAAAACATGTAAATCCATCAAAAACCCGAGGTCGAAAATTTTTACGAATCCAATACTTTCTCTATATTACATATAGAAGAAAGTAAAAAATGGAAAAATCTTCTGACCCTCATCATTACAAATTTAAAAATAGTGTCAAATAAAGAAATTATCAATATTGAATGGAACAGATTACATTTCCTGCAGGGACGCAAAAAAATCAAATACCGTATATTCACCCATATCGTTAACTGTGACTTCACAATACCCCCGCCCCTCTCCCCCTTCGTCTGAATATTTTAAATTTAATTTGAAATTAAATCCACATTCTTTTAAACTCTTCTTACAATTATCACAATAGCTTATCCCTGCAATTCTATCGGCTACTAATCCGCAACTAGAATCATCCAGGCAATGCTTCCGCTAACGCATTTTGGAACACGAATCCTTTTGCGTGATGACCGTCTACTAAAACAGGTGTAGTCTACCTCTAACCCATCACCCACTTTTGTATTTCTATAAGTAACACAGTTTTCTTATTCACTATCTTTTCCACATTAATTTTGATTTGTAAAGTAGGGAAATAACTAATATTTTATAAAATTGATAAAGAAGTGTTATAGCAAGTTAAAGCATATCATAATAAACCATATTTCCATTTCAATGTTTTTAAAAATGTCAATCTTATATATTAAAAAAAATTTATGAAAACTAAAGGCAGTCCGTCTGGCCGTTCTATCCGGCCGATTTCCTTCATTTTTTTTTTAAATGAAAGGTATTTAGGCACAGATATGTCATCAATCATTGAAATTTACTCAACTTCCACCTTACTCAAGTTATACTCAAACTCGATTCTTCCCTGTACATTTCTTATGGGACACTTTTCACTCAAACAATTCGAATTCTCATAGCTCTTCTTCTAATGAATGGATCTTGATCGTTTCACTCTCAGAACACTCAGTGGATCAAGTTCTTTCTTTTGAGCTATTAACTGCTTAAATTCGTTGAGATTGAGGAAAGTTATGCTTGCACAATCAACTGTACATTCAATTTTTTCAAGATTTTCCTTCACTCAAACCTCTATAACTAGAGTTCTAATTAACGTAGGCTGTTGACACAAGTCTAAGAACACTCAGTGGATCACGTTCTTTCTTTTGAGCTATTAACTGTTTAAATTCGTCGAGTTTGAGGAAAGTTATGCGTGCAGAACGAACTTTACATTCAATTTTTTCAAGAATTTTTCAAGATTCTCCTTCACTCAAACCTCTATAACTAGAGTTCTAATTAACGTAGGCTGTTGACACAAGTCTAAGAACACTCAGTGGATCAAGCTCTTTCTTTTGAGCTATTAACTGCTTAAATTCGTTGAGTTTGAGGAAAGTTATGCGTGCAGAATGAACTTTACATTCAATTTTTTCAAGAATTTTTCAAGATTTTCCTGCGTTTGGTTAAGAAAATTAATATGAAGAAAATTTAATTTTTAATTACACGAGTTCTAGAATTAATTATCTTTCAACATACATTATTTTTCAACGTATTGAGGTTTTCTCTATATATTAAAAAAAAGTTTCTGTAGCTGGCGTCAAATTTTTTTTGTCTGCGACAGCATCTTCTTGCGGAGGGCAAAAGGCTCTGCATCATGGGAGGTATCAATGTGTTCCGAATATTTCAAGGAAGGCATTTCAGGAAGTTAGAAATCTGTATCATTTTAATTAACGAGGTTATTAAATAAAAACCTCGTGTTTATAAAGGTAGTCTATTTGCCATTAAAGAAATAATTTATCTTATTACATCATTTTCCACAATGACGTCATTCTCCACAGAGAAATAAAAATGTTATCACTGGTGTAAAAATATAAAATAAATTCCGCAAACACCCTTTTTTTTTCTACTTTTAGAAAATTAATGTTATTACTGGCAATATTTATGTTTATTTTATTTATTTGTTCTTTTTTTTGTGAATAACGAAATAATGTCGTGTATGTATAACTAACTGCATTTCTCTTTACCATTAAAGTGCATTTATTATTTTTATTTGAAAACGTATTTTAAAATACTTTGATAGATTTTGGTATACAAAAGTATTTACATTTAAATTCAAACTCAATTATAAACAAAAAATCTTATTTAGCATTGATAATTTTTTTTACACTACAGAATTAGACATTTGCATGATATATTTCCTGGTACAACTATAATATCTTCCCACAGCTGAATTTGGCGATTTTTCTTTGGCGCCGATTTGAACGATAACGATGTCGTTCTGGACTTTTTGCAATATAATATGGCAGCCTGCATGCTGTTTATTTTGGATTTATGATTTTATGATTTACGATTTGTAATCTTATATATTAAAAAAAATTTATGAAAACTAAAGTCAGTCCGTCTGGCCGTTCTATCCGGCCGATTTCCTTCATTTGTTTTTTAAATGAAAGGTATTTAGGTACAGATATGTCATCAATCATTGAAATTTACTCAACTTCCACCTTACTCAAGTTATACTCAAACGCGATTCTTCCCTGTACATTTCTTATGGGACACATTCACTCAAACAATTCGAATTCTCATAGCTCCTCTTCTAATGAATGGATCTTGATCGTTTCACTCTCAGAACACGCAGTGGATCAAGTTCTTTCTTTTGAGCTATTAACTGCTTAAATTCGTTGAGTCTGAGAAAAGTTATGCGTGCACAATCAACTTTACATTCAATTTTTTCAAGATTTTCCTTCACTCAAACCTTCATAACTAGAGTTCTAATTAATGTAGGCTGTTGACACAAGTCTAAGAACACTCAGTGGATCAAGCTCCTTCTTTTGAGCTATTAACTGCTTAAATTCGTTGAGTTTGAGGAAAGTTATGCGTGCAGAATCAACTTTACATTCAAATTTTTCAAGATTTTTTCAAGATTTTCCTTCACTCAAACCTCTATAACTAGAGTTCTAATTAACGTAGGCTGTTGACACAAGTCTAAGAACACTCAGTGGATCAAGCTCGCTCTTTTGAGCTATTAACTGCTTAAATTCGTTGAGTTTGAGGAAAGTTACGCGTGCACAATCAACTTCACATTCAATTTTTTCAAGAATTTTTCAAGATTTTCTTGCGTTTGGTGTAAATCAATTATTTGAAGAAAAAATCTATATATTAATTTGAAACATGTTTTTGTCTGTCTCCACTATATTGAGAGAACTACTTGGTGTAAAAATTTGGTTGAGGTGTCTAAAAAAAGGTCTTGGTCTGTAGTTGTGCAATGAAAAGAGAAAATAAAAAAAAAGTCGAACAGTTTCCCCCCCCCCGGGGGGGAACGGGTTAAAGCTCCAAATTACTTCACGGTGTGGAAAGTGTACATATGGGGACTAGAGTCGAATACTAAAAAATCACTTTCTGCGAATTTGGAATTTTCGATTTTAAAGGGGGGGTGGAAAGGGGGAAAGTAGATTTGGAGGGGGGGGAAGGGGGGAGATTAGTTTGAGAGGTAAATCCGTTCTAGACCCACACATGTAGCACCTCATTTCAAAGGTCTTGAAATTTCATGTCGATTGGGGATGTTCGTATACAATACGAACGATGTTGTTTGTATACAATATAGTGCGACCCCTGGTGGTGAAAAATGGAACTAGGTGATTTTGCTGTAGACCCTATTATGTTACATCTTATTTTAAAGGTCTTGGTATTTCCTGATCGTTGGTGATGTTCGTACAGAACACACTGCGCCCCTGGTGGTGGAAAGTGCAACTAAAGCATTTTGCAGTTGACACCACCATGTGACACCTTATTTAAAAGGTCTTGGAAATCCAAGGCGATCAGTGATATGGGTCTTGAAATTTCATTTCGATTATGGATGTTTCTATACAATATAGTGCGCCCCCTGGTGGTGAAAAATGGAACTAGGTGATTTTGTAGTAGACCCTATCATGTTATATCTTATTTTAAAGGTCTTGGTATTTCCTGACCGTTGGTGATGTTCGTACAGAACACACTGTGCCCCCTGGCGGGAGAAAGTGCAACTAAAGGATTTTGCAGTTGACACCTCCATGTAACACCTTATTTGAAAGGTCTTGGAAATTCAAGATGATTGGTGATGTTCGTATGCAACATACTGCGCTCCCTGGTGGAGGAAAGTGAATTTTGCAGCGCGTGCGTAGCATGCCTGCTATACGGTGCCGCAGCCACAGGCGGCGGAAACACGATTCAGAGGTTCGTGCGGTTCAAGATTAATTTTTAAGAATTTTTTCATGGTATTAGCGACCCGCATGTACGCTGCCACAGGCACCGGGGTCACGAGCCCGAGTTCCGTTCTGTTTGAGGCAATTTTTTTTGTTATATATGATTATTATTTGTTTCGCGATGCTTTCATTTAAAAATAGAAATTCAAACAAAATAGAGTTAAAGATATTAAATCATACAAATTTAAAGTTCATTTAAGGTAATTATCATGGGCCCGGGCAACTCCGGTCGGGTTCGTTTGGTTCCAGGTTAATTTTTGGGAATTTTTTCATGTTGTTATCGATCCGTGTATGCGCTGCCGCAGGTACCGGGGTCACAAGGCAGAGTTTCATTCGGTTCGAGGTAATTTTTTTGTTACAGCTGATTTTTTATTTTTTTATTTTTTGCGATGCTATGCTTTTATTAAAAAATAGAAATTCAAACATAATCGAGTTAAAGATATAAAATCATACAAATTTAAGGTTCATTTAAGGTTATTATCATGGGCCCGGGCAACGCCGGTCGGGTTCGTTTGGTTCCAGATTAATTTTTGGGAATTTTTTTATGTTATTAGCGGCCAGCGTATGCGCTGCCGCAGGCACCGTGGTCACAAGGCAGAGTTTCGTTTGGTTCAAGGTAATTTTTTTGTTACATCTGATTATTTTTTCGCGATGCTTTATTTAAAAATAGAAATTCAAACAAAATCGAGTTTAGGATTTAAAATCATGCAAATTTAAGGTTTATTTAAAGTTATTATCATAGGCTCGGACAACGCCGGGCGGGTCAGCTAACATGTAGTCATAGTATTAAACGAAATAGAAAATAAAAGATAGCAACTATTTATTTGGAGTCAGTTTGACGTCACCAATGACAATACTTTGTAGAAAGTGGTGTCGTATTTCTATTTATAAGCATTTTTCCGAATTTCTTTTTTTTAAGTGAAATGTCGTAAATTATATTAGATGTTTTAACTTGAAATACATTTAAATAATGATGCGACGGTTTTTGAAACATTACGGTCAATAAAGTGACCGTCGCATTCGACGGGTTCCAGCTAGTTAAATAATAATAAAAAGAAAAGTGAGAAAGAAAATGCTTTAGTATTGCACACAATCGTAACAAGCTAAAACGCCCAGTAATAGACGGTAAAGACCATTAAAAACAAAAACTTTTTTTATTACTAAAACTTTGACCAAACTAAACTAAAACTATTTAAAACTTTTTTTTATTTAGTGATGTTTGTGTATATTAGAGGTAGGAAGCATGTTGATTACCATATTGTGCTGAAGCATGCAGAACAAATTTTATTAATTTATTTATCTGGAGTTCTAATTTTCTTAAGTTCATTAAACGTCAGTTCTCCATAACTTATAACCTTATTAATGTTTCTTATGCCGTTTATACACTATTTTAGAATTGAATCTTTTGTAAAAAAGTTTTAGACATTTTCTAATTTGTTTCATTTTAAATAACTTTAATGTCGTTTTAATAATTTTTTTCTTCTTTAATTTAATACCTAACCCTATGTAATGAAATGCAAATCATAAACTCAAATAAAACACATTCAACGTCTATCAGTTTTAAGAAAGCATCACACCTGATTTTGTTTTCTAGATAACTTTTATATGTTTTTTTAAGTTATTGCTCTGTACAGCCTTGCTCAAAAAAGCAAGTCATGAAACAGTATTCTTTTTAATATGAAAAGAAATTAAGAACCGTAAGGTAAATAAAATTTGTGAACCGCAATACTATCCCCCCCCCCCCCCCCAAAAAAAAAAATAGTAATAATAATATTTATGAGCACGAAAATGTTGAATGTCACAACGAAATTCTTTCTTGTAAATTTATTCCTATAAATATTTTATTATAGCAAAATAAAAATAACCCTGTCTCAAAGAGGAAGCAAAACATGCCGAACCAATGTATTCAGTCTGAATGCAGTCAACAGAGTTTCCATTTCTAATAAGATCAAGGCACGAAATTATTTCTTTTCCTTATTGAAATCTGAAAATTATTATGGAAGTATTCAAACTTTAGAGAGTCATTTGAAATGCATTTTACTTCATAGGATATAAGGTATATTTTAAAAATCATTTTCTTTAACAGATAAAGGAGAGCATAATAAAACAGAATGATTAGATCATCAGATGCTGCCCCTTACTGTTAATTCTTGCAAATAAAGAGAAAAATATACACGACACGTTTGTCCGCAATGACACTGATTTTGAAAAACATCATTTTGAAGAAATTTTTATCCATTTTTTCGATTAAATTGAAATAGGTCGTTAAAAAAGTTCTTTATCATGAATATTTTAAATGAAGCATAAAATCTTGCAACATAAGTTTAAGAAAAATAAATAGTTCTCGGGTCCAAAATTAAATTATGTTTTAAACAAAATTTTAATTAAGATTTAAAAAAAAAAAAAACTCCCAGCAAAAATTATTAAAATTGAACTATTTAAAAGTTCAAAAATTTATTAAAATTCAAAAACTCTCATTTTAAAAATCCCAGCCTCCTAAATGAAGTCAAGTCGTCATTTTAAAACTACAAGTGTTATTTGAATTTCATATTTTTTTTCCCCCTCAGTAATCTAGATTAACTAAGATTTGAGACATTCATCAAAAATAGGTCACTGCAGAATTAATCGAGTCATGGATGGAATAATATTTTAATAAAAACGAAACTTTTCTTGATAGATTGGGGCTTTAGATGCATCAGTCAAACTTCGAAAGGAATCAAATGATGAAAGCGATACCGAAAATAAATTTATCTTTTTTATCCAGTTTTCTTAGACGGCCGTATTGCTTAGCATCAAAGCGACCAAAAATATTTTATGAAAATAACTATATATTATTTAAGTTACGATACGATTGGACTGTAGGGAAAAAAAAAAAAAAAAAAAAAAAAAAAAAAAAAAACGCAAAAACTATATACGCTTTTATTTAGAAACTCGTATTAATAGGCAAGCATAAAATTTTTAGTACACTTTTAACATATTAATTACGGCAGTAGAGGGTTGAAAATGATATCATTCGAATGTGAAAGTTATGGTTAGCCAGATGTGCAGAAAACAAAAATTATTTTCTTACGATGTCAAGAAGGTATTTAAAAATACTTTTATTTTTTATGCATTTTCCCCCATTTTTCCCTTTCATACACGTATTCTTTTACATTAAAAAATACCTAAAAGTAGAATGTTGTTAAATCTGGCAATTTCTTAAAACTCAAATAAAACCATAGACACAGTAATTTGTATAATGTAGCATCACTATACTCTCGACTACATATTTTTTATTCTAAGAGAAATCATTCATTAAAACGGCAGAAATTTGAGTGCATGAGTGGTAGATCAAAAGTTTATACTGTTCAAAATAAACGCAAGTTAAAAAAGATTTGATTTATGAGGGTTCTATTTTTTTTTTCTAATTTTATTACGATGAAATTAATTTGAAGACATATTTTTAAGCAAAAACATAATGTATTCCAATTAAAGGAAATTAACTACTTTCTTTTAATAAATTTATTATTATACGCAAGCGATGTGATGACGTCACTGACAGTCCGTGGGGCCAAGTGAAAATGTCCTATGTCAATCGTTAATTGGATTGAGTTTAAACATTAATTGGTTTAATTTTAAACATTAAGGAAAATTATCTCCCGATTTTAATCCCCATATTTGGATATAGTTTTAAATAAGTTACTGTCTGCGTGTGTTAGATTGCGTTATTGTTTTCTGTCAAATTTATAAAATTTTAATCTTAAATTTCAATGCTCTAGAAAAATATAATGGCAGACTTCCATTTTCGATTATAAACATAAACATTTCAGTTCAAAAGAATGAGATTCATTTCAAAAGAACAGATTTGATATCTGTCGTCCTTGGCGGAAAAAAAAAAATATTAATAATGAAAGATCGCTAAATTATCTGGCGAGCATATTTAATTCCTTTCAAAAAACATGGTTATTTTAAAAACGTACATTAAAAGAGCAATCAGTAATATCAAACAATATTTTGTACAATATATATGTGTTACAAAAATATACATCGGACATATATGTTTTCGTATTACGTTTTTGATCGCCAAATATACAATACGCCAAAGGACGAACAGATATCAAATCTATGCCCATTTTGCTTCTAGAGATTTCAAATTTAAATTTAAAATTTTGTCAGTTTGACAGCAAAATAACTTAATCGCAATAACATGTGCGCGATAACTAATTTGAAACTATACCCAAACATGGGGATTAAAATCAGGAAATAATTTTCCTCAATTTTTAATAATTTTTTACAAAAAATCCAATGGACGAACACAGGAAATCACTTACTTGGCCCACAACAACGGTCAGTGACGTCACACTTTGCTTGCGTATATATTTTGCATTTATAAAAAGAAAGTATAAGATTTGGAAAAACTTTTGATTTCCGGTTTTCAATGAATTTACACATTTTGACATTTCTTGCATTTCAATTAACTGAAATCGGCTACTATTTTTAAAAAAGTGGATTTATTGCTAGCTTCTGCATGTATAAGAAGCAAGTAGAAGGTGTGGAAAAACTTTTGATTTCCGGTTTTCGATTAATTTACACGTGTTGAGATTTCCTTGCATTTCAATTAACTGAAATTCAATACTTATTTTTTAAAAAGTGGATTTATAATTCTTTTCTCTGCATATATAAGAAGAAAGTATAAAATTCAGAAAAAATTTTAGATTTTCGTTTTCGATGAAGTTACACGTTTTGAGATTTCCCGAACTCAATTCGACCACTTTTGCAAAATATCTGTCTTTTCGAGTTCAAACACTGTACTTTATGAACCAATAGAATTTATTTAACCGAATTTGATATTTGATTACGCCTTGGTTTGACGTGGTACCGATTAGCTTTTGGGCTGTATCACCCAACAAGGAGCGTTTCCACGTTGCGATTTCCTCTCATTTCAGGAAGGGCTCAACATCGACAGAGAGAAATATATTAAGTAAAACTCTGCTGATTCAGTTAGAGTGCCTATCGACAAACAATTGCCGCAGCTGTGTTGCAATTTAATTCCGTTTAGGACAAGGCAATAACTTTGCTTTGCAAAAAGTGGCCGAGTTTCGACCACTGGGCGATACTAGTAATAATTAAAAGAGAGTGTGAAAGAGATTTTACACAAATTTCATACGAGATGTATTTCATTTTTTTTAATAGTGTAAAAAGTGATTCTATTTCTTCAATTCGTTTATGCAAAGAAGTACTAATAAAGATAATGTGACTGACGATTTCCAGTAACTGTGGGATGGATGCTTATTTAGAAATATAACACAATTTATCGTTATGTAGGGCCATTTATATCACAAAAATTCATCACAAAGCAATTAAGAAGAGGATAACGGAATGGTAAACACTGTATTATAATGGACGTTTCGATCAATTTTTTTTTTTTTAGGACTGAGGGCCTATTAGTCTCAATCTGGGATTTTTGCGTTGTCGTTTTCGATAGTCGAACATTTGTCGAATTCATTTTTCGGTAGTTGGACATTGATCGAAATCTAAAATTTATCGAAAATATAATTGAATAATTTGAAAGCGATGTTATAATTGGGAAGAAAAAAAAAACTAATAGTCATACGTCCTAAACTAAATTCTACTTTTGCCAGAATTTCATCAAAATCATTTTTTTTTTTTTTTTAAGAAAAAGAAAAGAAAATTTATACAGTATCGTTACAAACGATATCGAAAAAGTTTTTTTTTTTTTAAATAATTTTGAATTAGGAAATAAAAAGTGCGCGTGAAATATGCGCTTATATGAAATAAAAATAAGTAAAAAAATGAATTGAATGATTTAATGTTTTTGCTTTTCGGGGGCTGCTCATGCCTATAAAAAATGCGTATTAAAACGAGTCGAAGAAGGAAGCGAAATAAGTATTGAATTATATTACGATAAATACGATTGACAGTTTAAAAACTAACTTCTCCAATATTAACCATTACTTCATCTAAAAATTATTTAAAGGAATAGCAATAAACAGGAATGTGATTTTTGAGATTTTTTGTAGATTGTTACTTGTTTTTTTTTATTGTATACTAAATTTTGAGATTGTCAATATTTAAACTTACTATGTCAGAAATAAGAAAACAAAGCCATCCAATATTGAAAAGTAATTGTTAAAGATGTTGTTAGATACGACACATCCGAAAGCCGAAACCTGTCGTTCCTGTTTTGGCTCTCCTCTTGAATCCTTTTTTCTTCAGGAGTCATAAATCATTTTCTATCATGAGTTTTATTTATCTTTCAACCCTCTCTTGTTTGCGTTATTTTTGCTTAAAAGCGGTATTCAAGCTCAGTGGCGTTCATTTATGAAATGGATATCTAGAGGCGAGGTTAGTGGCAGTTTTCGATCGATGAGTGTTGTACAGACAGTTTAAGTAATAATATTAACAATAATACACTCTAGCACTCTAGAAAATCGGACATATTAGTTCCCCATCATACTATAGGTATGGGGAACTTAGGTAATCGTGAAAATTTTCGACCTCGGTTTTTTCACTTTTTTACATGTTTTCAGGTGTGAGGAATCCGAAAATGACAAAATTTGTATGGTTTCTGTCTGTAGGGTGTCTGTTAGTGTGTCAGTCCGTTAGTGTGTCAGTGTGTTAGTTCGTTAGTTTGTTAGTCTGTTAACACGATATCTCACGAACAAATGATCGCAGAGAGGTCAGATCAGTTTTAAAATATTACTTTCGACACTGGCAAGAACCCTATTCATTTGCAACATTCGAATTAAAAAACTTCGTAAGTTATGAGAAATTTACGATTTTCTTAACAGGGGAGAATAGGACAAAAATTCCCTTAAACGTGCATTAAATGGAAACTTTTTACTGTCAAAATGTCAGACCAGTTTTAAAATATCAGGTTTGATGCCGGAATGAACATTAGTAAGTATAAATGTGCTACTTTGAAAATTTCGCAAGTTATTGGAAATTTACGAATTTCTTAACATGGCAGTATAGGGCAAAATTTCGCATAAACGTCAATTTTGAGAGAGATTTTCATCGTAAAGATGTCAGACTACTTTTGAAATGTTATTTAGAACACTGGCATGAATATTAATGACTATGAATTTTCCAATATATAAATTTCGTAAGTTGTTGGAAAATTACGAATTTCTTAACATGGCAGCATAGAGCCAAATTTCACATAAACGTCAATCTTGAGGGATATTTTCATCGTAAAGATGTCAAACCACTTTCGAAATATTATATAGGATACTGGCATGAATATCATAGACTATGATTTTTCCAATTTAAAAAATTCGTAAGTTATTTGGAATTTACGATTTACTTAACATGTCAGAATAAGGCAAAATTGAGCATAAACTTCCATTTTGAGGATCCTAAATACATTAGACAACTTCAAAATTACATTTATGATATTTGTTTGAACATGCTTGAATACAAATATTCTAATAGGAAAATTTCGTGAATCATTCGTAATTTACGATTTTATCAACATAGCGAAATTGTAAATTTTTCATATAAATATGAATTTTGAGGATTATTGCATTGGAAATAGTAGCATGAAAACTAAACAACGGAATTGACCCTGATAAAATAAATTAATAGATTAGAATAAGATATATATATCGAAGTGAACGGTGGATAGCCTATTAGGCGGGGATTTCATTCTGTCACTATATCAAGCTTTGGTCAAATTCATTTTTTTTTAACATGATTATAATATGTCTCGCACTAGAAATTTATGAGAACATAAATAGGATGGGGAACAGAGCAGAGTCCACCTATGCCAACTAGTTTCAAATTGCCGCGCTTACGGCTTAATAGATTTATAAATAGTTGTAAGTATATTTTTCGCTGAAATTGAATAAATGACAATTTTACTATACATTTAATTCACTGGTAGCTCACTAGAAAAGTTTAAGGAAAACAAGAGTCATCCTTTAAAATCAACTCTTTTAATAATACAAAAATGTACACATTAATTCAATATAGAATTTTATAGCAGTTTCGATATTATCTTCCGTAAATGTATATATATATACCACATTGATTATCTGAATCCTAAGAAAATAAAAAGTTTTTGTCTTCTTTTACTTTGTTCCATGCTTCCTGGCCGGTTTTGTACAGACATTATATGTATTTTATTTCTTTTTATTTTATTATCTATACATTTTATTATTTATTCATTTTATTTTATTTATTTAATTTTTCCATTATTTTCATAACTGTAGATGGCAGCACTATTCATGTTACAATAATTATGAATAATAATCTGAATCCTTATTAGGATTCTACCTGAATAGCTGTGTGAATCCTTTATTCTACTCCATGTTCATTGCAATTTTGAACTGACTAACTGTGATTTTAACTGATATCTGATTGTTAAATTTACATGTGTCTCGTTTATTCTAACTTTGAGTTGTATCCGTTTCAATAATAATTTTTTAAGTAATGTTGAATTATTATTTGTAGTGGTGAGTTTATTTTGATCTACGATTTTAAATGGTTTTGGATTATCATTTTTAGTGAGGTGTTTTATGTTGATCTTCATTTTTTCTGGTTTTACTATGGGTGTTTCGGGCTTGTGAACAAAGAAATTCTTAGCTTTTGCTTTCTTTGTGACAGAAAAACATCCATTTTTTAGCATATTTGCATTCTTCTAGGCCCTTGAAAACGTTAGAATGCAAATAATGCTTTTTTCTCATTCCAATTTCCAATAATTCATTTCGATTTTTCTTTAATTCATTTTTGGTTTGATTTGGGTAGTCTTCGCTTGTTTTTTATTTATAATATGCAGAGTTTTAAACGAAAATTATTTCTACTTTTAAAGATAAATTGAAAAAAAAAAAACACTTTTGAAACAATGTATTTTAATCGAAATACAAATATCTTAAATATCTCATGAAATAGGAGCATTTTTATGAAATGTGTTTTCACTGTGCATGTGCGAACGATAAAAAAAAAAAAAAAAAAAAAAAAAAAAAAAAATTTTTTGCATAATTTGATAGCCAAATGTTTCGTTCACCTTATTCACAGAAGCATTGTCAAACATCATTTAAATTCAGAAAATTTTAAGCAAAAAAATTTAAGCAGTTTTTCAGTTATTAACCGAAGTTGGTTTTACTTTTCAGAGATCATTCACACATCGATATTTTTTGGGGGGAGCCGGGGGGGGGGGTAAATCAATAGAGAACTTTGCCAAATTACAGAAATTCAATTAATGTTTTTAGTACGCTTTAAATACGACTTGGCACTTCAGGTTAAAAAAGTTTTCGAAAGATGCCCTATACAGGTCCTTGATTCGCCAGGAAACACTCCAGATATTAATTCCATAATTAGTTTTTCATCAAGCTCAAATTAAGGAAATAGGCTCCAAAAAAATTGAAAGTTTTAGAGAGATTTTGTACAAATTTGTAAAAGAAATATATATATATATTTAAGCCAATAATTTATTAATAAATTCTCAGAGTCTGTACCCAAAAGAATTTACATAATTATAAAAATTCAAGATAACTAAATTATATATATTCTAAGAGGTATTAAATTTAAATATTATCTACATAAAAGATTTTTTTTTCTTTCCTTTTAGTATGTATTTTGCTTTAGATATTACAAGATATTAATTTTATTATATTCTTAATAATCTCGTGTGTCACTCACATGACTTTTTCTTACCCTTCATTTTAATACTATAAAGATAAATTGCAGATTAAGTGTAAGATCCATAAAGTAAGATAATAAAGTTCAATCTATTTTAAAAAATAAACCAAAATAGGTATAGGATCAGTTTTATTTGGCATATAATTATGTGTGAAGGAGGCTGCCACCTCTCTGAACCCTCCGCTCACTTATAGGGCTTACATTTATTATTTATTTTTTATTTTTTATTACATTTATTATTTATTATTATTTTTGAAAGACTGTTATTAATCTGCCTCCCTACTTGCCAATCTTGATCAGTTTTTTCAAACGGCAACCTAACACGAAATTGAAAATAACAAATATTATATAGCTGTATTTAACCCTTTATCTACTGACGGTACTTTAAAGTACCATTACTTTAAAGAGAGTATAAAATCGAATTTATAGAAGAAATGTCAAAGATATCTATAAGAAGGGAACAGATGTACATCCCTTTAATGTCACTACAAAGCATTAGACGATACATAGAGCCATTTTTGTTCCATAAGGGATTTTATGGAATGCACTTGCTGTTTTTGCTTGATACTTTTCACGATCTTCATGTGTCGTATAACTAATTCCTATATTATTTCAAGAATATCCCACTAATTTTAGAAAAAATATGAAGAACATAAAGAGTAAATATTTCTCTACACTTTTTTCATGTCGAAATAATTTTTCTACCTCTATGTACCAGTGGTACACTAATATATGTTTCAAACACAATTTTTGTCTGTATCATAATGCAATAGATAAAGGGTTTAAAGCATTATGTAATGCAGTGTAATTATTTATTGACTTATAAAGAAAACGTCGACTTGTCAGTGACCACTGAAGAGAAAGTCAGTTTCGGACAATACCAAAAAAAACTACTTTCTTCTTTTGCTTAAAACTTTTTGAATTTCAGTGATATTTGACTGTGCTTGTGGGTATGAGGTGGCTATCAAATTATGAGGGATTTTTTTTTTTTTTTTTTTTTTTTTGCACATGCTCAGTTGAAACAATTTTCATAAAAATGCTCATATTTCATGAGATATTTAAGATATTTGTATTCCGCCTGTAGTATATTGTTTCAAAGTTTTTTTTTTTTTTTTTTTTTTTTAATTTTTCTAAAAGTGGGAGTAAGTTTCGTTCTGCGCATTATAAATAAAAAACATGCTGAGTATGTATATATATATTTATTTATTTAAGTTTTAAAATAAATCTTATTTATATAACGTGCTATAGTTACACAAGTACATTCAAAAATTGTACTGGTTCTATATTAACATATCCTGTGGTTACAGATCATTTTGTTGACTTAATGATACAGGGTGATCGCAAACATTTATGATTTTGCTCAATGTTGCCGGCCCCCTGATTGTTGTCTTAACCTACCTAACCTTCATTGAAAAAGGGAGGAAGATCTTATTCTTTACACCTATTTTTTGAAAAGAGAAGTGATATAATTTTTTTAATTTAAAAAAAGAAAAAAAAATCTGATTATTTGTAAATCTTACTAAACTTTTGAGCAGAGGTGTATTTTCAATCAGATTTAAGTCTTGCTTAATCGCGTTTATTTACATGATTATTATTAATTTATATTTTAGCAACGTATACCAAGAAAACTAATAAAATACTCCTAAGTATTTCTTCTAGTATTTATTTGCTATTTATACTATTATATAGAGATTCTACCTGAATACTCCAAACATCCGAGTAATAATTTTCTCCAATTTACATTAGACAGAAAAGAGCTAGAGTTTGTCTAGAATAAAAAAAAAAAATTCAAGATTATTATATAAAGAAGTATATAGATGTTAAAAAAAGTACAATAATCACACCAAAAACAAAAAAAAAAGCATAAAAAATTTTAAAACAATCGCAAAAGATTTTATTTTATAAAAATTATTTAAATGTTGTGATTTTGTAAGTAACAATCAAAAATTCAAATACTAAATCATTTTCAGAAAACTTATTTTAAATAATATCATCTTAAAATTTTTGTGTTTTTTCCCCGCAAAAAAGTGTAAATTTTGTATAACTTTCAGTTTTAGACAAATTTACAAGTTTTAGGAAATACTGAATGCAGTTGAAATATATATATATATATATATATATATATATATATATATATATATATATATATATATATATATACACTCCTTCTCATAATTATAAGGACACCCGTTTTTCTATATTAACTAAACACTGAACACTATTATTTAAACAAATACATTTTTAATTAATTTGAATTTCATTAATAGACTATATTTAAAAAGTTTTATTGTTTTTCTATCTTAAGAGACTTTAAATATGGTAAAAAAGTGATTTTTCAGGTGTTCACAATTATAAGGACAGCTCGAATTTTAGTAATTTCTTTCAATTATTCTTTAAATTAATATTTTATGGGGTCTCTTTTTAGGGTTAAATAGTCAGACATTCTCTCTGGTATATATATATATGTATATATATATATATATATATAAATATTCAGTTTCAATACCATTTCGTATAGCATATATGATATTCTTAATACATTTAAACTATTTTAAATTGCTTTCCATTTGCATGTACTTTTGTAATATCATAAATTATGGTTTTTTAAACTTTTAGGCCATGGGAAAGGCAATAATACAGAAGTTTCTTTCTTCAAACTATTTCCTATTGCTCTAAAAGTAGAGCAAAAATGTAAGTCTTGTAGAAAAAAATATTATTACCCCCAAAATCTAACAAAAATTTGATAATTTCACGTTTAAAATTTTTGCGGATATTCTTTTGATGTTCATAATAATAGAAAAAATTACTAAATTCATTCTGCCCTCAGTAGAAGCAGCTCCCCAGAGCACCATAAATCCACCTTTAAAATGCCCGATTCATATCTGCCTTTAAAAAAATCTGCTCTGTTTTTCGATAGCTTCAGATCGTGCCAGTAACTGTTAAAACCATTTGGTTAATCAAGAATAAAATGTTTTTCATCCGAAAATGCAACATTTTACCATTTAATATTGTTTTTATTCAACTTTAACATAGACGTTCTTTCCCCATTAAATGCTGATTGATTATTACAGTTTTTTTTTTCATTTTAACATATTATTAATTATTTTAAACATGTATAAATGTGGACCCTAACTTTTCGTTACAAATTACGAGCAAATTCAGCAGCAGTCATTATGAGTAGAACAGTAAGAGGAATTATGAGTCTTCGATCTCTGTAAAACAACTCTGATTTTGCATCAGATCTCTCTCCTATAGAACCAGCAGTTCAACGTTTGATCAAATTTCCTTTAGCAATTTGAGACCTTCGAATTTCATTAGAAATTCGGCGGATTGAAATTATCCTTCCTCTTAAAAAACACATTTATTTCACTATTGAACGTTCTTTTTTTCGAGGAATTATCATTAATGTCCGTCCAAAAAAAATTGAAAGCTTATATATGAATTAATCTAGCCCAGTAGTTAACAAATTCGCATGTCAACTGTAATTTATCCGCTAGTAATTTAAATAAAACGAAAAAACCTGGAATGTCCCTATAATTATGAACATCTAAAAACGTGGAGAAAAACATATTTTGCATTATTTTTTATTAATTTTGTTTCATATTAAAAAAATTATAGCAATTTTGGTTTTCAGAATACTAGATATATTAAGTGCACTTAGTATAATCTTGTTCACAATTATTTTTACATTAGTTATTTCAAAATATAAAGTGTACTTATAAATATGAGAAGGAGTGTATATATATATATATATATATATATATATATGCTTTAAGTCTTCATTGTACAAAATTTTATAATGTAACTAAAGAAAATAATGCATGAAATTATGTGTGATATAAATATATGTCAAATAGGTTCAAAACCTGATGTCCAATCTCGCATGAATTCGTGGTGATTAAACTTTTATTTATAACGTCAAAGGCACTTTCACGATCGGTGTGACAGAGTGATATAGAATCGACTCAAGTTTCATGCGCAAAAGATATTTTAAAAATAAATAAATAATCTGATGATTTAATTTCTGTGCGTGTCATCTAAAAAATCGCGATTGTTGCTAATTACATTTCAATCTCTATCACATTGTGTCCCCAATTCCTTGTAAGAGGATAGTGCTGATTGAACTAGATTTTTGGGGAAAATTTAGCTATTTACCTTAATCGTGATAAAATTGTCAATGTAAAATCTGATTCCACTTTGCTATCTACAGCCTGGAAAAATTTGTTTAATTCAATTAAATAATTTCCTTCATTATGTTTCTAACATAATAATAGTTATAATAAAATTATTCTAATTAAAAAAAAATAATAAATAAATTTTTATTAAATTTACTTATTAGTATGATATTAATTAAATAAATAAAACAACAAAAAAAAAATTGATTATTCCTTCCCTCCCTCCTTTTTTTTTTTTTTTTTTTTTTTTTTTTTTGGTGTGTGTGTGTGTTCCTTTCTGATTGGTCCTGCATGATGCTTCCTATTGGTTGCTTGTGTTGCTCCTCCACCTCTGGATTTTGCCCTGTTTCAGTCTTGTTTTTGCCTCCAAGGCAGTAGCACGTGTTTTTTTTTTTTTTTTTGCACCTGATGAAGAAAGGCTACGTCCTTTCGAAACCGGTTGTGCTGGCTTACAATTGATGGTGTGTAAAGAAGTTTTAATTAGTTATTGAATGAATACCGAAACTGCTGTAAGATACAACGAAATTCTGGCACTGAAAGAGGATGAGTAAAACACTTTGGAAGCTAACAAACGGGAACTGCAAAAAGCACACTTTCGAACAAAGTCGAAAAAGTGATTCAGTTTGTATATTTGTCTGTCCATCCATGCTTTAATAGTTGTAGATTGCCTTGAAATGAATGTATGTCATTCAAACACATAATAGCATGTCCTGTATAGAAAAGGTATAATGAACACATCAGGGGGTGAAAAAGAACAAAATATTTTCGATGCATTACGGTTCATAATCATTTGTAAATCATTATTATATCATTATCTTTATACTGCACACGGAATAATGAAATTAATATAGGTTATTTAAGATGCACAAAACCCTTTTTCCTTCAGAATAAGGTAGGATCAGGGTAGCTAATGGATCTACGGAGCTCCACTCATTTGTTTTGATGCATTATGGGATAGGACGGGAAAATGATCAATGTAAATTTTTAGTGCAACGCGAATTTTTTGTAGATTATAGGGAGTGTAGGCAAAATTTTGATGATAGGTATAGTTACGGGAAAGCAAACTTTTTATGCTTTCTCTTTAAAAATAAAGCTATAAAGATGCTTTTGTGACATTTTTTACTGCATAGTTTAAATAATTTCTACACAAAAACAAAAAAGGGAAAAAATAATTTTTGAGAATGGAAACGAGGGAAACAAAATGTATTTCGAAGTGTCATCGTGGAAAGTATATTTATAATCTATGCGAATCGCACAGTTTTTCTTTCATGCTCCACCCGATGATGGATCCTACATAATTGTTTTGATACGAAATAATTATTGGCTGTGTTTTGCTTACAACATTTTTCACTTATCATTAAATGACGGATTACTTTTACCGATTCTGTATCATCAACGCATTCGGAAAAATTACCTGATGTCTATACGGGTGTGCGGAACTGAAGTGCAATAAAGTGATATAAATGTATTTCTGATATTGTTATAACCAGATGTACAATAACTAATGACTTATTCAATAAAATTTAAATTAAATACTTTTGAAGCTCAATAAACTCTCTATATTGAAAGAAAAATTAATTCCGGAATAAAACAAAATGAATTTTTCATGTCGTTCGAATTTAAAAGTAAATATATCTTAAAATACAATATAAAAATTATCCTTAAATATGAATTTCTCTTAAATTCCTGCACTCATTACCTAATTTCAAGTAAATTACTTTTAAATTTATATCCAATTAGGAAAACTGTTTTAGGAATCTGTTTTTCTATTTAAATATAATAAAACGATTTTTAAATATATTTAGGATGTCTTTTCAATTAAATTTGAGCCTTGATGAAATGCAATATACAGCTAAAAGCAGATTTAATAAAGAAAAACTTTATTAACAAGCACGAGATTCTAAATATCGACCCACAAAAGTGCTGACTGCGCAAAGATTTCCATAAAATAAAAGAACTGAACAATAAAAGAGCTCGCTTTTAAAACAAGTCACCGTAAATTAATTAATGAAAGTCACACGAACAATCCTGCTGAAGAATTCGAACATTTTGCGAAGCATTGTTCTGTTATTACTCAAAGCATTTCTCAGAAGGATTGTTCACGCGTTTTTACAGTTACAGAAATTAGGTAGAAAAATATCAAAGCGCTGAAGGTGAATATCACTGAATATCAATTAAAGCAAACTACCACCGTGTTCTGGGTATTCAAATAAATTCGGAGATGTTCTAATTCGCACGCCGTGAAAAGCTGTACAAGTTCTTTTAAAACAATCGACACATTAAGAGAGAGTTCGTGTAAAGAAAAGCAGAATTCTTGGTTAAAAGAAACGATGACAAGAAAAGAAAGCTATTCATGCTTAAAACACACTGTTGAAACAGAGTAAGAATTTCGTTGTCAAAAATCCCAATATGCGAAAATACTCAACAATTGTTTCGAATCAAAATAATTAAGCAGCGGCCGTTCTGTAATGCGTTGTTATTTTTATGTTGCATTTGTACCTGCATTTTGTAAACTAAGGAAAATATCATATTTTGGTCTGAAACGATTGTCACACGTTCCACAGTTTAGAGTGTTTCATTTGTAGCTTTTGGTGCTTACAAGCAAGTTTGTTATTTTTCATCTTTAACACCATTTCTCCTTCTGTACATTATCTGGCTGTTGCTTCAAAACTGGAATTACATAAATTAAGGATAGTTCACATAGAACGATTTTTTATGGCAAGGACCCATAAAACCTTATGCATAACAATACTTAATATTTTTGGTAAGTTATTCATAGCACTTTCCGCGAGAGATATGACGGAGGCAGAGATTGTCATCGAGGCGTTTCGATTTATTGCATGAGAAACATTTTGCTGTTATGTTCAAGATTTCCAGATCGCCTTAAAAATTCGTTAATTGGCCATTAAAAAAAACAATCAATTCGTTTGATTTCGAAGTCTAGAAACAGGGATGACCGTATATTTTTAAATGAATCTTACTATTTATATTTGTATTTCGATAATTTTTCTCGAATTTAAAAGTTAATATTCACCAAGAATTTCAACTAAACACCTTAACGTACAGTCGGTAACAAAAGTGTCCGAACACTAGCAAAAATTCCTATGTAAAAAAATTACACTTCATACGGTATTGTTAAATAAATCCTTGTCGAATCCTGTTTTTAGTCAGTGTAAGAACAGGATTCGATAAGGATTTATTTAACAAAGCCGTATGAAATGTAAATTTTTTACATAGGAATTTTTGCTAGTGTTCGGACACTTTTGTTACCGACTGTAGGTCCACATTGGATTTTAAGATTAAAAACTATTATATTCATTTTTTTCTTTTTAAAGAAAAATCTAAATGTCTGAAGAAAATTCTGTCCTTTGTTAAAAATAAAGTCTTGAAAAAAGTCTTCCCCTTGTTTGGGGGGGGGGGGGGGATGAAGAAAAGAGAAGAAAGTAAAAAGAGATGAACAATTGCATAGTGTGATATAAAAAATATTAAAAAGAGAAGCAATATGTGTGTGGGTTTTAATGTAAAAACTTGTACTGTTATTTCAAATATATGAAACATTTGTAATTGCATAAGTTTATAGTTCTATTTAAAAACTAGTGTGTTTCGGCCACCCTAAAACTTTCTTCTACATTTTCCTATACAAATTCCTGCACTATAAATCTTTATTCGAACTACTAATAATGAAATACATAGCATATATACTGTAAATATTTACTGAAAAATGCTATACATAAAAATTATAGTATTTTCCAAAGTATTAGTCCACCCTGTGTAAATGTCCCAGTTTGAAAAATGAATTATGATTTTTCAAGCCGAAAATAGGTATTTTTTGATATATTCGTTGTATAGTTAAGTCGACGGTTTGTTTCACTTTGTGAATAATGCGAAATGAAAATAGATTGTCGGTTTCATATCACTGTTACCCTATATCAATTTTAAATAATGTAGGATTCCACGATTGTTCATCAATAATTAGAACTTATGTATTAAAAAGAACATTAAATAAACATTCTTTTCAAGATGTAAATAACCCTGTAGATATTAATTTTGTTTTGTTAAATATGTGATCTAAATCGGTTATTCATTCATTTGGATGTACAACGATACAAAATCCCAACACTCATCATTAATAAATTGATGTTGGAAATAGCAGCTACTTGTCCCTACAAATTTTCTCATTGCAAAGTTTTAAATTTAGGAAATATTAATTACGTTAAGCTTTGTCAAAGGCAAAGAAGAGATTAACTTGAAAAAAAAAATATCTAAAATTGTAAATTTATATATGTACTATTATACATATATAAATTTACTGCCTCTTTCCGAATAACGTACTTTTTCTTTATAAAGAGTTTGTTACGCTTTAAAAATTGTAGTTTCCTATATTGATAATATCCAATATAATCGTTTGGAAGTCCAGCTGAATTTGCGTAAGCCTAATCTGAATTTCGTTCGATCTAACTTATCATTGATTTCTGTAATTTAAAATAGCAACATTAAACAGCTGCCAATTTTTATACATTTTTTTCTAGTTTTAAATTATCATTCATTATCATCTATTCATTTGAAAAATATCGAAATGTTCTGTTTCATACTGAAAATTATTGCCCTCCCCCGGGGGGAAAGTTGCTCCAAGAGGAGAGCAATACTCCTACATGTACTGAAATTTTATCCTGATTAACTGTTATAAATGTATTTAACTTTACAGTGTTTGGTTAAATAGAATCGTCATCGTGTACATTTATGCGAAATTTTGTCATATGCAGTTATATTAAAAATTAGGATTTTTCTTGGATAACAGCGCCACCTGTTAGTGAACAGGAACCAAAAACTGATAGTTACTAATGAATGTCAAGGTTCAATTAACTTTAACTTTTTACGACATTCTGGGTCTTAGTTCTCGCGATAAAGCAGAAATGTTTTGTTGCATGCATGCATACAGACAGACAGAAATTGGCTGAAAATGGTTCAATCCTATTCAGGGCATCTCAGAACGTGCAAATCTATTGAAAAACAGTAGTCGAAGATTTTTATGAATCTATTTTTTTTCTCAAATGAATACAGAAATAAATAAAATCTGTAATATTTTAAACTATTTAGCGTAACATGTAGTATACTTTTTATTCAGTTTCATTGTAAACTCGACAAAATTTTACAGAAGCTTTACTATAATAGACAAATATATCAAATTTAAAATTACGAAAACAAATGGCGTTCAATAAATTCTTGTCATAGAGGTATCATATATCTCTTTTACAACAAGAAAATGGGTAAGAGACCTTATCCCTTGTCAGTTTATGTTATTCGGATATGTTTATAACAGTTCAGTGAATCGAGAATTTCGTTTGGTTTCAATATTTTTCAAAAGTTTCTGAAAACTTCAATGAAAAAAGAAATGGATACGGCTCTAGATAAATCTCTGTTTGAAGAATCTACAAGAAATTCCGTAAACAAACAAACAAATAAAATAAAATAAATAACAGTAAAATATAAAAGAAAGTTATACCCTTCCCCCCCCCCAAAAAAAAAAAAAAAAAACTTTTTCTGTCTTTTGATCATGAGCAAAGTGTCAAAAAGACATCTTTTCCTAAACTTGTTTGTTGAAAATAATAGATATATTTTTCTTTTAACTTTATGCTCTGAAAAGGAAATTTTGAGAGTATGAAAAAAATCTGTAAAATTCCTTTGCATTTCAAGCCCAAATTAAGCGCGTCACTTTTCCTATTCAACAATCTTGATAATAAATGCAATGATGACGCGTTCTCTCGTTTCAGAATTTAAAAAGTTACTCGTAAACATCATGGCTCTTGGTTTTATAATAAAATATATCATACCACTAAATTTCTAAATAAGGATGTTTCACTCATTTTCTTTTCTACTGAGTTGTTCTCTTAAACTTCGATGATGTAATATAGACTTATTGTTCATAGCAAATAATTTTAATGTCGGTATCATATAGTCAAAATTAGATATATAATTAGATAAATAAGCACTCGAGAACAACATTAGTATTTCTATAAGTATTTGTTAGATTTTTCTGGTATGTTCTATGACTTTTCTTGATTGTTCATTGATTTTGGTTAGAGCATCATGCTGTTAATACTGTTGCGTACTTGAGGGTTCGTGAGTTGTCCGGGAATGAAAGGCCAAACTTACAAAAATTCAGTAATTTATTCACAGAAAGTTCCAGAAAAATACAGGTCAATAAACCAATTATCAGCTTCAATTCAAACAGTAACCACAGCTTAAACAACAGCTGTCAATAGCAAATCCACAGTACAAAACTGTATAGCAATAACACTTGAAGCAAGTCTCTCTCAAAGAGGCTCAAGAGCAATGCAAGCACTAGCGAAGCTGGCTGAAAACTGAACTGAACTGACTCTGACTGGCCTTGGCGAAGAAAACAGGCTTATATACTGTTCCATGGAATCCAGATTTTTCGAGAAAACTCTAGAAAGTGGTCAACCAATCAACTTACAGCTTCCATATTTGGTATATCCCATATAAGGATTTTCTCGCCAAGGTCGCCAAAAAAATCGCCAAGGTGGGAAAAAGTCGCCAAATTTGGCGCCAAATCCCTTACCTGCCTTATTGGGGCTTTTTAATGCGTTTTTAAGGGGAAATAAGGCTATTTCAACGCTAAAATGACTAGAAATGCACAAAATTAGCACTTTATCAACTTACTAAGCCTCTTTGAAAGAATTTATACAAAAATAAACACAATTATTTACAATTTTGTCGTGGATTCGATCCTCCAAGGGCCGATGCGTTAATTTTTCCAGATAATTAATAGAAAAGATGGTTTTTTTTTTTTTTTTTTTTTTTTTAAAAGCCTTAAAATATATATATAAACTAAAAAGCACAAAATAAAAATTTAAGTAAAAAAACAACTTTTTTTTTTTTTTTTTTTTTTTTAAACAGTAGAAGCTTTTTATTGGGAGCCCTAGTAAGTATAAAATAAAAATTTATTCTTGCAAAGAATAATTTTTTACGGTTTACAAAAAATAAAACACATACGAACCCCAACTCCTGTGTACACCAGAAATTGTACTTGTAATTCTATATAATTCCTAAGTATTTGCATTACATATTTTATTAGATAGATGTTTCTATTGACCGCTATTGCTTATATATAAAGACAGAAACCGAAAAATTAAATCACAACAGGGATGTCAGTTTCGTTTAATATTTGCTTTCGATACTCAATGTGGCTTTTATAAAATAGGAATATATATGTATATATATATCGAATAGGGAATATATAATGTTTTGGAATTTCTTTGTATATCCCTGTAAACTAATTATTTTTTGCCTACCATTTTGTATGCTTTTCGCACACCAATTTCATCATTTTTAATCCAGAGTGACGATGTTCGAAAGCACATAAGCACATTGACCCTAATAATGCGAATACTCCTGTGTGCATCTGTAGACTCCTGAAAAGTGTCACTCTCACTTTTTAACGGATTGTTCTATGAAGGTTTTCCACCTGTACCCTATGTCACGGATTTTAGAAGGTTGGAAGAAAATTTTTTGCGACATACCTTTCGACAACCATCACACTAAAAAGATTTATGAAATTTATCTTCTCACATTGCATGCGAAAGTGCTTTATATTTAAAGTTTGCACTATTAAAAAAAAAAAAAAAAAAAAAAAAAAAAAAAAAAAACTGGTGTTGATTTTGTTTTTCAGCGGGTTGTACTGAAAAGATTTGTTAAAATTTTCTTATAACATAGCGAGCGAAAGTATTTTTATATTTAAAGTTTTCGGTAGTATAAAAAAAAAACTATGAATAAGAACTTATATGGCAGCACATGTTACAATAACATATGAATCCTAATTTAGTATAATAATCTGAATCCTAATTTACGTTAGGATTCAACCTGAATAGCTTTGTGAATTCTTTATTTTACTCCATGTTCACTGTTATTTTGAACTGACTAACTGTGCTTTTAACTATATCTGCTTGTTAAATTTTTCATGTGTCTCGTTTTTCATAACTTTGAGTTGCCTCTTTTTCAATAATAATTTTTTAAATGATTTTGGATTATTATTTGTAGTGGTGAGTTTATTTTGATCTACGATTTTAAATGGTTATTGGATTATCATTTTTAGTGAGGTGTTTTATTTTGATCTTCGTTTTTTCTGGTTTTACTATGGGTGTTTCGGGCCTGTGAACAAAGAAATTCTTAGCTTTTGCTTTCTTTGTGACAGAAAAACATCCATTTTTTAGCCTATTTGCATTCTACCAGGCCCTTGAAAACGTTAGAATGCAAATAATGCTTTTTCCTCATTCCAATTTGCTATAATTCATTTAGATTTTACTTTATTTCTTTTTTGGTTTGATTTGGGTGGTCTTCGTTTTTGATCCAGAATAATTGTTTGAATACTGAAATTAAATCTTTAAATTTCAAATTTTGCACTGATAATATTATATTACTATATATATATATATATATATCATCACCATCATCATTATTATTATCATCACTATGTTACGTTGAAAATATTTAAATATAATTAACATGATCTATAAATGTAACAAAAATTTTCGACAAATTTTATTTTAGCAAGTTAGTAATACACAAATGAATATGCATGTAAATTTTCTGTAATAAGTGAAGCGTTAAAATATATATTTAACGAATTATCATCAATCTACTAAATTACTACCATCAAAATAAAATATAATTAATCAACAGACAAAATTTTAACAATTTCTATGAACTTAGTTATTTTCATTAAACAATAAATAATAATCAAAAAATATCTTTAAAGTAATTATTTAATGTTCAAATTATACTCTTTGATTTAGTACATAACTCAAAATTAAAACTAAACCAACTCTTAGCTATGAATAATATATTAATTTCTTAAAACTAAAAATTTAATTCCTAACTATTCAAGAATATAAATTTCACTTTTAAAATTAACTTAATTAAAAAATCTTAAATGAGTATACAATATCTGACTAAAATAACAAAGATCTTTTTTATAAGGGGATATCCTAACCAGCGCTGGTAGTCGAGGGGTTAACACATCGTATTCAAGTGCAAAAGACTAGAAGATTCTGTCCACGGCTAGGTACATCATAAAAATTCGAAAATCCAAGTTTGCCTTACTAAATGGCTGCGATGAAGATACAAAGTCTTGCTATTTTAACCCTTGAACAATCCTTTAAAAAATACCTTTGCATTCTTACCATTTGAAAGCCAGCATTTCTTACCTTTAGAAAGCCTGCTCATAAAAACCTTAAAAAATACCTTAGAATTTGTCGACTAGTAACCTCGTTTTACGGCTTTTGTTACGAAAAACCTACACATTCATAGGGTTAAAAAAAAAAAAAAAAAGTTTCAAAAAACTTCAATTGCTATCTGGGAACACTGCATGCACCAAATTTTATAGAGCTTCTATATAATGTATAAAAAATTTTACCGATGAAACGGATGATTTTGGGATCGCTGCTATGATAGAGATAGGCATACAAAACTTTTGGAGTCTCCCCAGAGAGAGCTTATTGACGTTTATGAAACATTCATTTCTTAACACGTTGAGTGCCATGTCAGCCTTTGATGGCTGACACTGAACTTTCCGTTTAGGCCGCGCCAACCACCGGTAGCTAACAGTGTCAAATATTGTATAAAACCGCGTCAACCACATCGGTGGCTGACAGTGTCAAATATAATATAAAACTAAAAGATTTACATTGTTTTAAATAATCACTGAAAGTTTATTTAAAATTTACTTAATTTTTAATATCAGAAATTTTTAATATTTCAAATCATATAAGTATCCTACACAAAGTTTAACTACGAGTCTTGTTTTCTTTGTATCCATTCATTTTAAGGGGAGATAAATGCATTCTTATCTAAATATATACACTCTCATCATAAAGTTATTCAATGTGGGACGTGGAAAAACATAATATGAAACATTTTGCTTTTTCTGAGATAAACTCCACCTTTTCATTGTGTTGCCAGTCGAATACACTTTTGCCTGTTGATGATAAATCATTGCGCTTTTTTTTTTTTTTTTTTCTTTTCCCAACAGCCTCTGGCTTTTTTGGTTGTTATTTGAAAAGATAATAGAAAATAGGATAGCTGTGTTGTTAAAGTTATTTATCATGCCGCGGAGTGTAAATGTGTCACCATTTTGTTTTATTAATAAAATAAAATGATATTAAAAAAGGTGTATTTTTTTTTTTTCAACTCCTCTGCAAAAACAGCCTCTGCGGGATTACAACCTTATTTTTGACACATTAGTCTTTTTGAGTATGCGGTTTTTTTTTTTGAAAGAAAATAAATTATTTCATGTTCTGGCCGGTAGGGCATAAAAAGTGCTATTGTGCTAGTGATTTGAATGAAATAGTCAAATGCACCAAAAACTTGACATTCCCTGCGTATGATTTAAAAATGGATAAAATTTTAAAACATTACACAAGAAACTCTCGAATGAACAATGTCCACATTTCGTGGACGCACGCATCCTGGCCTATACACTTATTTTTGCGAATTCAACAACTACAATTTCAGACGTTTTTCATATGATACAATCATTCGCCGAAAGTTCGTAATGGAAAATAGAATTTTGACCCAAACATTCTACTATTATAGTGATTTGATATCGGCTGCAGCATGGTTATTTCTGTGATAAGAAAAAATGGACTGGAAAAATTGCTTTATCTAATAAATTGAATCCTATTTATTGTTGAATGAACAGTTTTTTTATATTGTAGAAAAAAGCCTAATATATTTATTTTTGTGGCCCCATGGCACCTTTATAGTCCCTATCTGGCTGAAACTTCTATTTTTACTTCGGGGCGGGCCGAACCCGAGCCTAGGATTTTATTTTTATGTCTGGCTGGACCCTGTCTTGAAATTTCAGGCCCGTTCAGATCTTTAATAAGAAGGGACCCAAACCCGTCCCTTTTAATTGTAATCATCCGTCCTTATTCATCACCTTGCCGAAATTTTGTCCGAAAGTTTAGATTTTAAACGGTTTGTCAAATATCTAGAAAAATGTCTGACGAATCCTGAAACTTCAGAGATGTAAACGTGTTATACTTTATATTCTTTATTGAAATCTTTGTCCAGAAGGAAAAAGGGGACCAGTAACAAATTAAAAAAAGTAAAATAAATAATAAAATTTATTACCCTATCCAAAATAATGCCAGATCACGATGATTAATTTAATTATCTGCACTAATTTATGCGCGAATAGCATGTAAGCATTTTAAGATTTAAAAAGGTTTCATTTATAAACACTTACGCACGTTTTTAGTTTACAAATTAATTTCTGCTCACGCGGGGATCTATTCAGAGACTAAATTTTTTTTTTTTTTTTCTGAAAAATCTTTTCTTTGTTTTTCTTAGTTTCGTTGGAGGTAAGCATGGGCCGCGACCCAAGCACCGCGTTGACTTGACTTAGTTTACAACATAGTCTTCAAACGAATGCAGTGACATTTTTGAAAAAAATTGACTCATTACACTAAAGTTAACATACTGTAATCAGAATATAAAATTATTAAATACCTAATGAAATACAATAATTTATACTAAATAATGTTTAACCACAAATGCACAAGCATTAAAAAAATTTCTTTTACATATTTTATTAGCCAACTATATAATCCTCAAGGATATACCGTATAATTTCAGAAAAATATCATAGATAAAATGAATTAGATTTCAGTGGCGTTCAAAATGAATTAAAACGATAAAAGGTTCTAGTTAAATTTTTACTTTGAATAAATTAATGGCAACACGGAGTACAATACCTAGAACAGAATCATGAGAATTCTTTTGGGTGTCCCTGTGCACAAACCATTAGTGCTATTTGTACTATTTTCAATTACGAGCATACTATCGCGAACTTAAAGAAGCCATATCCAGTTTAAAGGCATTTGAAAAACATTTTGGAAATTTATTCCGCAGTCAAGCGGCGAGCCTAGACTCATTCATAAACATTTTTTTTATTTGTAAAAATTGTTATAAAAACATTAAAAAAAAAAAAAAAAAAAAAAAAAAAAACTAGCGATTTTAAGAAATCTTGATCTGAAGCTACGGTCGGCCAAGACGGTCAAGAGCAATAAGCAAAAACTATATTTCAAGGGGACTAAAGTGAAAGTTGTACCTGACGGGACTAAAGTGAAAGTTGTACCTCACGGGACTCATGTGCAAGTTGCACCGAACGAACAAACTATTTCTTTCAACGAAAATGCCTACTAACCCTGGACGATAGGTCTAATATATCGTATCCTATTATGTATCGTATTTATCATAATATAACTCAATACTTATTTCGCTTCCTTCTTCGACTCGTTTTAATACGCATTTTCTATATGCGTGAGCAGCCCCCGAAAAACAAAAACATTAAATCATTAATTTTTTTTTTTTTTACTTATTTTTATTTCATATTATTTCACGCGCACTTTTTATTACCTAATTCAAAATTATTAAAAAAAACTTTTTCGATATCGCTTGCAACGATACTGATTATTATTAATTTTCTTTTCTTTTTCTTTCAATAATAATAATAATAATAAAAGATTTTGATGAAATTCTGGCTAAAGCAGAATTTAGTTTAGGACGGAGGACTATTAGTTGTTTTTTTTTTTTTTCTTTTTTCAAATTATAACATCGCTTTCAAATGATTCAATTGTATTTTCGATAAATTTTAGATTTCGGCAAATGTCCAACTATCGAAATCGACAACGCAAAAATCCCAGATTGAGACTAATAGGCCCTCAGTCCTAAAAAAAGAAAAAAAAAAAAACTCGTAAACATTTGGCAGCTGTGGGAAACACAGCATTAAAAAAAATTACTGTGTGATTTTTGTTAGATTTTAAATCTAACAAGCTTTAATAATTTATCAGTTTTAAAAATGAATTTATGCAGAAATTAATATATATACATTTTTTCCTGATTGTAATTTTGTATGCATGATAGAAATTAAACGAGAAGGGAGTTTTATTTAAATCATCTTCTGTCTCAATAAAAAGTAATATCCAAATAGTTATCCCTCTTTTTATTATTATTATTTTCTGGAAAACTACAAAATAAAAAATCCATACAATCAAGAAAGTTTTTTTTCTTCTTTTAATTTTGTAGCTCTAATGCATCTAGAGATCATAACATTCCTTTTTGAAAACAATTAATCTTACGAAGACTTAAGCAGTCTGGGTTTATTCCTTCCATTAATTTCCAATCTAATACACTAAACATTTTTTTAAAAACAAATCCCAGATACAAACTTTTCAGACATTTCTAATAGAGCACACACCATTAGAAAAATTTCCAGTAAATAATTTAATGGAAAATTATGCATGCATTGAAAATCAGATTATCATTTCTGTACTAGACTAATTTTTACAGTATTTTAAAAATTTTCTCTTCCTAATTATTGTAACTTTCTACTTTAAACGCTTAAAAAAAAAAAAAAAAAAAAAAAAAAAAAAAGTAAAGATTGTTTTGATTTGTTTAGATAAATTCGTTAATGTTATGATAAACTTATTATTTTTATTTAACTATTCAACCATTTAAATAATTAAAATTAACTAAAGTGGTCTGTTTCAATAACAAGCTCAATTTGATAATTAAATATGTAATAGAAGATTATTTTCATATAATAATTTTAGCTAATTAATTTAATTAGAAAATTGACTCTAATATACAAAATTAGAAATACAAAACAGTGACTATTTTATAAAATTAATGAATTACTGATTCTTCATTTAAACAATTATAAGAAATTAAAATTTTGCTATTTAGTGAACGCTTAATTAGAACTTTTGTGTTTAATTAATATTTTTCCTCTGAATTTTTACTTCCATGTTCCAATATTCTAAATCTGAGGTTCATAATACGAATGTCTATGAATGATAATTGATACATTTTTGATACGTCTATAGATTCTTTTGCAATATTAAATAAGCTCGGACTAGATTTTGTCTAGAGATAAATATTGACTGTTATATAATATTTCTATCTGTGTGTGTGTGTGTATATATATATATATGTGTGTGTGTGTGTGCGCGCGCTAACTATATTTTGAATCTTTTAAGCTATATTCTGCTCATTCAAACCATTATACACTCACGAAAAAAAAGTGAAACATTAGGCAGTTTGTTAAGAGCTATTGGCGTAATATTAAAAGTGACATACCTAAGATTTAAAATTAAAAAAGAAAGTAAAAAAAAAAAAAAAGACTTTAGGCCATAAAAGATAGTTTAAGTTTTCTACAAAGTTAACGGAATAAATATTGAAAATAATATAACATTTTCCTCTTTATTGGTAATCATAAGAGTATTTATTTTTTTATCCTCGATTTTATTTTTATTAAAATACTTATTAACATCCAATAGCATGTTAATCACTTTTAAATAATACGTATTTTCAAAAAAAATTATTCCCACCTACATATACCTACATACATACAGTGGTGGTCAAAATTATAAGGACAAGGGAAAAATCGCCAAATCTTGGCTACAGTTGACCAGAAAATTATGCAAATTTTGTGGCTGGAAACGAATGATAAGTGAAACATTTCTTATTAGTTTTTATTGAAATACATGGAAAATTCATATTCATAAAATGAATTTTGGATTTTGACAGCCATGTGATATGGCCAAATTATAAGGGCAACTGTATTTGTGTGTTCTAAAAAGGAAAATTTGCGTGAGTTTTGTTCTGCACACGCCATTCTCAGATGTTACAAATGCTTAGTAAGCTAATGGGAACGTCATATTCTATTTTTTGCAGGCGTGCCACCTAGGTACTAAACTTTCTGAGTTTGAGAAAGGGAAAATGGTTGCTTTTATAGAGGTTCATGTCTTACTGCACGTCAAATTTTGACAAAATGTAATATATCGAGAAAGGTCATTTATAATTTTCTTAGAAATCCCAACAAATATGAACGGCAAACACATACACGTATGGCAACTTATGTTTCTGTGTGTGAAAAAGAATTATAAATGGCTCCAAAAAACAAATGTCGACGACAATTAAATGGAAATGGAACTTACAATGCCGTGCTCGGACTGTTCGACGTGTTTTACCAAAAGTAAAAAAAGATTGGTTAAAAATATCTTTGTCACGACCGCCTCTTACAAAAATTCATAAAAGACTGAGGGGGGAGTTATTAAAAAAAAAAAAAAAAAAAAAAAAGCATTAATATGGGAAAAACGTGGGATGATACTATCTTTTCTGATGAAAAAAAAAGTTGAATTTAGATGTACCAGGTGATTTTCGTTACTTCTGTAGTTTAATGTTATTTTCGGGAAACTACTTGACAGGTTGGCCAGAAGCCCGGATCTGAATACAATGGGAAATCTGTAAGGTATTTACAAGTTTAGTAAGGCTCAATCATGTAAGGCACAGAAAGTATAAAAAAAAATGGCACTCAGTATCAAAACAACAAGAACGCATGTCCTCCATCGAAAAAGCCTGGGTAAAAATGTCTAAGAACGTTCTAATGGAACTGTCAAACTCCATGGCGTCAAGACTGATAAAAATTATTTAGAAAAATGGCGGATATTATTAGTTATTAGTATGTTTCAGGCCAAAATATTCATTGTCTTTATAATTTTGTCCAATTTTAACAATGAATTTTTTTTTTTTCAATTACGGCAAAACATTCGTATTTTACATTTTCCAATGGTTTACATTCCACAATGGTTTCTAGCATAAAAAAGCATTTCATGTACAGTCGGTAACAAAAGTATCCGAACACTAGCAAAAATTCCTATGTATAAAAAGTACACTTAATATTTTTTTCTTAAATAAATCCTTGGCGAATCCTGTTCTTAGTCCTTTTAAAAACAGGATTTGACAAGGATTTCTTTAGGAAAACTGTATTAAGCGTACTTTTTTTATATAGGAATTTTTGCTAGTGTTCGGACACTTTTGTTACCGACTGTATGTATTTCACTTTATTACTCTAGAAATAAACTCTTTCTGTGCAATTTTTAGTTGTCCTTATTTTTATATCAGCATTTTTTTCCTTAAATGTGTTTGTGTGTGTAAAAGATTAAGTAATCTACTTCCCAAATGTAACTTTTTTCCTAGAAATAAGCTTTCTTAATGTTATCCACTACGTGATGCTGCTACTGAATGCGTCTCTCGATATTCCCAGTTCAGAATGACAGAAGTAAAAATTTATCCATTAAAAATATATGTATATATATTATTCTTTGATAAAGAAGAGATATCGGAGGTAAAAAGGTGCTTTAAAGTTTAATTCTTTCGGAAATATCATTTTATAAGAAAACGTCACGTCTCTACATTTTTTCTTTTGCTTACAGTTTCATTTTCTGTGCAAGTAGTATTGGAAAATTAAATTTGAAAACTTGCTAAGATAAGCTCACTTTTTCAGCTGATTTTACATTTTAATTTGAAAGTATAGAAGTATAGGATACCTAAAAACTTTTGATCTCGATTTCGAAGATTTGCACTTTTCGAGATGTTCTGAACACGATCATTTTTAGAAAATATCCTTCTGTATGTTATTCATAAAAAAAATTACATATGTAACCATGGACTGGAACCTTCCTTCTTTTTTAACTAGTAGTGCGACACACACAAATATCTATCACCTGCCTTCGAATTCACATTTATATATTAAAGATAAAATGCAGTCATAGACTGGAACCGGTCCCTTTGTTTACCAAGTAGTTCGACAAGCACAAATATCATCTTCGAACAAATTCATTCGTATTCATTAAAAATAGATGAATATTATACATGCAGTCATGAACTGGAACCTGCCTGCTTGTTTATTTTCCAAATACTTTCATGTCCTTGAATTTTTAGAAAACAATCTTCACGAAAAAAAAAACGATGTGAACACCACATGCCTTCTTTATACACACACTGAAATATACATATTGTTGCCTAAACGGCAGTGGAGGCTTCCATGTGAAGACTCGAAAAGATTTTGGGTTCTGTCTGTGGGTTTGTATGTCTGTCTGTCTGTCTCACGATAGCTGCCATAAAAATCACGCAAGGGACTTGCAATTTGGTACACATGTTCATTCACCAAACAGTATTAGCTGAATAGTTTCGGGTGTGTATTCTATTTGTGGTTCGCGTACAGGGAGACACCAAACTTTTCCTTCGCGGCCTATGGACAGAATTTGTTAGTATTCCATCAGCGGCCGCAAATTTCTTGGATTAACTTGCAAACTGGTACACATGTTCCAGCGCTGTTTGTAGACATAATTTTTTATGTCTACACATCGTGCTCAGGGACGCACCAAAGTGTTTGTTATCATTGCGGACTACAGGGCATTTTAACACCGTTACTCTGCATTCAACAAAATGAAATTAGATGCTTAATTAAGCGAGAGAGATGCTTAAGCATATGTTGTTTTCTGTAGAAAATAATCTGGTGTATCACTCACACGACTTTTTCTTACCCTGAAATTTAGTACTAATACAGGTTGGAGATTAAGAGGTAAGATAACGAGGACTGTCATGTAAACCTACGTTGAACAATTCAAATTAGGCTTCGGAAGAGTTTTATATGATAATTAGTTCTGTGTGAACCCCCCGTTTCATAATGCACCTACATTTATATAGAATTTAATTCTGTTATTATAATTAAAAGTTTACTTAAAATTATACAGACAATTTTCAAACGCAACATTCCTTGGAACTTATCAATCTTGATCAAACTTTTCCAGCAACAAATTTACATTAACTTCAAAATACAAGATTTGGATCTTCTAAAATTATTCGTTTTTAAATCACTCCAAGAGACACAGACAAAGATCAAACGTTAAAAACTTGACTACGGTAATCAGGATCAGGAAGCCTCAAAACGTGTAAATATACAAAAAACAAGCGATGAATATTTAGCTTAAAACATACATTATTTACCATATCTCTATGAGGAATTTATTTCAATTCCCGAACAGCTTTCCTGGAAATCGTAAAATATTATATCCACTAAAAATAAATAACTAGTGTGTTGTGGCCACCACATGACTTTCTTCTGTATTTTCCTAAATTCACTCAGTAAAAATAATTTATTAAAATTATTATTAAAAGAAATTATCTTCCATGATAATGCAGATGATTTCCATATTAGAAAAGTAGTATAGCACTAAATATCCAAAAAAAAAAAAAAAAAAAAAAAGTTGAATTTACTCTGAGTATTACATTAAAAAAAAAAAAAAAAAATGTTTCTTAAAAATGAAAAAAAAAAATCGATAACTTTATTTTAGATTATCTCAGATCAGTAGTTCAACCATTCGTTTTAAAGGTATTGGCGAGCTCTTTTGAAAGATACCCTTCGTGAAAATTTACTGCCCTCGAGGGGGGACTTCCGGGGGAGGCGAGGCTCCTACATACACAATTTTTTTTCCCAGTTGACTATCTCTATTACAAAAAATATATATTCGTTTGATTTAGTTTAGTGCAGTCTATAGATATTAAACTCTACTTACCTGCAATTTCCCCCATTTGAATACTTTTGAATGTCCCTGTACACGAACCATTTGCTTCATCTCAACGAAAAGCTTAGTGTAGCATCCCTATAGGATACACATTTAGAATACCGAGTTTGGAATTTCTGCTACTATTTGTTCTTGAGATATGCTGATAAGACACACAGACAGATACACACGGAGACAGACAGACACACACACACACACACAGAGACCATTCGCTAAAAACATGATTTTCGTATTCTGGGGCCTCAGAACATGTAAAAATAACAAAAATTCACTTTCGAAAATTTAACCCTAAAACAATACTTTCTCTACCTTATGGGTAAGAGAAAGTAAAAACGTGTGCTTATAATTTATAACACTGCTTCTGCATGAAAGTTGGCCCTAATTTTGGCAAATTCTTATGTAAAATGACCTCCTGAATCCGAATAGGACGCCCATTTTGCTCTATCACCCACCGTTTTTATGGGACGACCCCCTATTTTTAACACTTTTCCTTACTTTTATGGCTATAAATTTGATTTGTAGGAGGAACGAGGATTCTTTTAACTGTTAAATATCTTCTGAGGGGCTACAGAGTTGGAAAATTCTAAAACATGAACATATGCGGCAAGGGGGCAATTTAGGGGGGATTTGCCACTGAAATTATGTATTACATACCTCATATTTTTTAATCAATTGTTATTATTATTTATTAAACATTTATATATATATATATTGTTTTTAAGTGCTAAATTAATTCTTTTTCATTCTGGAAATCAAATTCATGGCCATAAAATGACCGAACAGTGATAAAAATTGGGAGAAGGGGTGGTCGCCCAAAAAAATGGTAGGTGACTGGGCAAAATGGGAGTCCTATTCGGATTCAGGAGGTCATTTTACATAAGAATAAGCAAGACTGGTATCAGGATTCAATTTTTTTTTTTCCAGCACAGTGCAATTAATTTACAGTACTTTACAAAAGTGTTCCGATAATGTCACGTAATAATCCTAATTATGTGACATTTCGAACAGTTATTCATGAAAAACATAGAATAAGTTGAATAGTTTTTACTGGTGTATATAATGTTTATGGTTCCTTTACAAGGACGCACAAAAGAATTTCGTGGCTTTATAGCTTATGGACAAACACTTATATAAGCGCATTTTAACGTGTTTAGGCTGCATTCAACATAACGGAATGAGCATACAGTATAGAGATTCTTAAAAGCATGTTTTCTCTCTAAAATAAAGGTATGAATAGATGGAATAATTTATTTACAGGACCGCACGAAAGAAATCGATTACATTCTGTAATCATCTAAATAAAATTAGTTTTAAAAATTAGTGAGTTTTAACTGATTAGGTGTATTCATTTTATTAGTGTATGTAATAACTTTGGCTCCTTTTCACGGGAACGCAAAATAATTTCGTACCATTACGATCTATAGACGGTACATCCCCTTAAATATAATGTAATGTTATTGGAATGTTTAAAAGCATGTTTTTCTGGGTAAAATTGTAGGCGTAGAATTGGTAATAAATTTACAGGGTTACACAAAATATTTCTAATATAATATGCAACCACTTTGCATGAAATTTGGTACAAATATTTATGAGTTACAAGGCTATCTGTTACTAGGAATATATTTAAATATACAGATAGATAGATAGATATAGACAGAAATAGAGCGAAGGGTTGAGAGTGGCGGGCGCCCCCCTCAGAAACGTTTCTGTTTATGTAGCAAGTCAATCGAGTCAATCATATATATTAAGGTAACCTTAAATGAGGTGGATTATTTATTTATTTATTTATTTATTTATTTATTTTTTTTTTTTTTTTGGGGGGGGGGGACATCCGATACGCATACTTTCTATTTTTTTTTTTCTATTTGAAATTTCTGTTAAATCGAAAAAAATTAGAGGGTAATGCGTATTGGATTAAAAAAAAAAAAATCCCCTCACATTAGGAACACTATATATATATGTGTGTATATATATATATACAGTAGAGCGTAACCATTATCTGAGGTAATGGGGAGCGAGGTTACCTCGGATGATCGAAAACTCGGATAATGGATGAAAATGCAGCCAATGAAGTGAAATAATATTACTTATTTAAATATAGTCAATTAAAAAAACAATACAATATATGCATATATAAATTAAAAAATACAGTGATGCATAGTAAAATTTGTCAAAAGTATCTACCCCATTTGTCAAAAGCCAAGCCTCGACTGGGACGTTGCTTTCGGAAATACCTCGGTTAATCGGGGCTCGGACAACCGCGTCTCTACTGTGTATATAAAGTATTTTATATAATATCGAATAAATAAAAGCGATCTGTTATGAAGTGATAATAAGTGATGCAAATATGACGTTGAGGCTCCTGATCACTAGTTATGAAAACATTGACATTTTTCTGTGTGATAACTCATAAAAAGAGCCATTTTATTTAACGTTTTTCAAAATGTTCATTAAATAAAATGCATTCGTCGACTGGAAGCTGCTTAGGGCTTTACGAACTACATCCTACATGCGATAAATGTCGATAACTTTTATAACAATATAATTACGAGCTCCATCTACGGCCTGAATATTCATTAAATAAAGTGCATTCGTCGGGTAGAATCTGCTTACGTCTTTAAGAATTAATTTATGTACGCAAAAATGTTGGCAACTTTCATGACATTATCATTACGGGCTCTATCTACGAGCTGAATAATCATTAAATAAAAGTGTGTTCGTCGACTAGAACCTGCTTATGTTTTTTCTACACGCAAAAATGTCGACAGATTTTATAACACTATCATTACGAGCTTTATAATTAGGTTCTTTTAAAATCTGTATGATGGTAGATCCTATATAATGGCTAAAACCTTTGCATTTTTAATCATTATGGATATATTTTTTGTAAATATCTCCAAAACGGAAATTCATAGAAGAATTAAAAAGAAAGGTGCAGAACTAGATGTTATATTAAACAAACGTACAAATTTGCAACATTCTACGTCGATTCGTTTTTGAGCAATGAGAAATACAAAATCCCTTTCGCAAATCGAGATTACAATACATCTTTATACAAAATATAAAGAAGTAAAAAATTAAAAAATGTGTATGCAGTCATGGATAGGAACATGGCTCTATCTTTACCAAATAGTGCGACCCACATAAATATCTATCATCTGCCTTCGAATTCACTCGTATTGATATATATATGCAGTTGTGGACTGGAATCTGCTTCCTACTTTATCAATAGTTCGACGCATACAAATATTACCTGCCTTCGATTGAATTCAGTCGCATTCATATTAAAAAAGGGAAAAAGATGAAAATTATACATGCAGTCATGAACTGGAATATTCCTCTTTCTTTACCAGATAGTGCGGCACACACAAATATCTATCACCTGCCTTCGAATTATCTCCTGATTTCAAGCCTCATATTTGGGTATAGTTATATATAAGTTACTGTCTGTGTGTCTTAGATTGAGTTTTTTTTTTTTTTCCATAAAATTCATAAAATTTTAATATAAAAATTCAAAACTCTGGAAAAATAAAATGACAGATTTCCATTTTCGAATATAAACACAAACATTTAATTTCAATTGAATGAGACTCATTTCAAAGGAACAGATTTGATATCTGCCGTCCTTGGTGGAAAAAATAAATAAATAAACAAAAGATTGCTAAATTACCTGGCGAACCTATTTAATTCATTTCAAAAATCGTGGTTATTTTAATAACGAACTATTAATAATGCGAAACAATATTTCTTACAATATATATGTATTACGAAAATATGCATCTGGCATGTATGTTTTCGTATTATGTTTTTGATCGCCAAATACACAACACACCAAGGACGAACAGATACAAAATCTATGCCCATTTTGTTTCTAGGGTTTTGAAATTTAAAATTAAAATTTTCTCAATTTGATAGCAAAATAACTAACATCTAACACATGTGCACGATGACTGATTTTTAATTTTACCCAAATATGAGGATTAAAATCGGGAAATAATTTTCCTCAATTTTTAATAATTTTTTCCAAAAATCCAATGGACGATTAACATAGGAAATCTTTTATGGACAGTGACGTCACACTTTGCTTGAGTATATCTTCTACATATATAAGAAGAAAGTATAAGATTTGGAAAAACTTTTGATTTCCGGTTTTCGATGAATTTACACATTTTGAGATTTCCTTGCATTTCAATTAACTGAAATTGACTACTTACTTTTTAAAAATTGAATTTATTATTCTATCCTATGAAGATATAAGAAGAAAGTATAAGATTCAGAAAATTTTTAGATTTTCTTTTAAGTTACACGTTTTGAAATTTCCTGAACTCAATTCGACCATTTTTAAAAAATATCTGTCTTTTTGAGTTCGGACACTGTACTTTATGATCCAATGGAATTAATTTAACCGAATTTGATGTTTGGTTGGACCTTGGTTTGACAGGGTACCGATTAGCTTTTGGGCTGTATCACCCAACAAGGAGCGTTTCCACGTTGCGATTTCCTCTCATTTCAGGAAAGGCTCAACATCTACAGCGTACCAAACTTAGAGAAATATATTAAGTAAAACTCTGCTGATTAACTTTAGATGCATATCGACAAACAATTGGCGCAGCTGTGTTGCAATTTAATCCCGTTTACGAGGAGGCAATTAATTTGCTTTACTTTGCCAAAAAAGTGGTCACGTTTCGACCATTGGGCGATACTAGTTAATATAGATACGCCAACATTTTCATTTTTTCCCAATTTGTATTTTGACCGCCTTTTTTTCGTTTCATTAATCTTGAAGGGTATTTTTCTTTCTTTCTTCTTATTATTTTTCCCCTTTAATCGTCGTAACTTATTGGAGAAAATTACACTACAAATAAAGTGGTATGAAAAAAGAACGGGTACTTAAGAATGCTTCGTAATAAATTAAAATGCTGTCATGTCTGATAAAGATAGGCCAGCTGAATACCAGTGCCAGTTGATTTAGTTTAACTCGGGAATATTCAACATTAAAACGAGCAGTTTCGCTTACTGCAAAATTTGCGAGTAACATAAAAAATAATATCAATATCTATGAAAATTTGAAATAACTAGAGATTAGGCTTTACTCAACCAAAAAAAAAAAAAAAAAAAAAAAGGGGGGGTTTGGTTCGTGAAAATCTCTCGAAGTCAACAAGAAATTAGAAATAATTACTTATTTATTTTGCCAGCATTAGCAATTAAATAACCCTTTTAAATATAGGATTGATTATTAGAATGTCTAGATAATCGTTAGTCACTTAGAATGAAACCTTAACTCCTTTATTTGAATCAAGCAAGGTTTTAATACACATGTCACTATGCAGACATTTTGCTTTAGTTCACGAGCTCTATTTACTTATCACAGAATAATCTAAAAAAGCAAACTGCTTTCCGAAAAATTTCTTAAACTTTAAGCCTATTTTTATAGGCTATTTTAAGAAAAGTATGCATTTGTCAGAAGTGTGAAACAAAATAAATACGCAACTATCTGTTTTATAGCACCGTTTCTTTGCTTCATTTTGCTTTTGTAACAAGGGTAGAATTTTTTTCATTTTCTTTCTTTCTTTTTTTTTTTTTCTTTTTTTTTTTTTAATAATAGTTATTTAAACATCTCCTGTCCTCATTAGTTTAAAAAAAAATTATAATAAATAATTTTATTACAACATAAATAATTTTTCCAATAATATTATCCTTGAAGGAATAAATTTTTCAAGAAATATTTTAACAAAAAAGAATAAATCTAAAAGTATTTCCTCGAAATGATATAAATTTTAAATAAAAAAAGGAGGGGGGGGGGGGAGAATTAGGGAAAACTCCATTTTTTTCCTCCAATGATTAAATTATTTTCAGTATCTAAAAATTTTTTAAATAAAATTTAATATGACCGCGAAATTTATAAAGCAAATGCTTCAGCAATCTCCCGCAGATGCTTCAGAAAGAAATATTTCTTAGCTGCAACAAGTTTCCAAACTGAAAAGTAAAGTAAACAACACAGAAAATAATTCCAATTTAATATTTTTACAAAATTCTCAAGGAAACATTAAAAAAAAAAAAAAAAAAAAGAGTTTTGTTTGTGAAAGAAAAAAAAGGGGGTGGGAGGGAGTTAAATATACACAACTTATAAAAATAATTTTAAAAGCTGCATTTTTTTTTTTTTTTTTAATAATAATTAAAAAAAAAAAAAAAAAAAAATCGGAATTTTTAAAGACAACTATAGAATAACTCTGTATCAGCATGCAACTAACTCGCATATTTAATTAAAACACCTCAGTTGATTATTTATTTCTCTTGAAATTCATTTGTTCTTTCAATCTAATTTTCCTAAATTTCTGTTCTGAAGGAGCGACTTTTTTCGTCTGTTTCCTATAACCCATTTCAGACAAGATAATTTTTAGTGTCAGTAGTTTAAAAAGAAGAACGATAAAATAGGAGGGTTCGCATAGGTTCTTAACACTTTCCAATTTTACGTAATTATTCAATCTTCATTATACTTTGCCTACAGATCCACACAGCAGACAGACAGAAAAATAGAAATACAGACAGAGTGACTGAATTTCTAATCAATCAAAAACTTTGATTGGTGGAAAGTGTCAAAAATGCTATACTAGCAATTTCTAATTGTAGCGCTTAATGTATCTGAATATTTTAGTGTAACCCTGTAAATCTCAACGTATCTTTAAACGATTTTTAGCATATGAATAATAAATTCGTTATGATTTGTACAGAACAAAGATATTTAAATAGGATTTATAAAAATGCCTCTCCTAAAACGCAATGCATTGGCATTCGTTCGGATGTCCCTCTACACAAACCGATGGTGCCATCGATACCATTTTAAGTAAGGAGCATTCCGTCGTGAATACGAATAACTTTTTAAGGAAATTCTGAAAGCATTGATGGAAAGTAGACATGTAGTCAGACGGTCAGAAAGATAGACAGAGAGACTGTCAGATCGACTCATTCCGATCATAATATTTAAATTAATTTCATAATATTTAATTTTTAATGTTTTTTTTTTTTAATTTAATAAAAAGACTCTTTATATTAAATCTCTTATTACTCTTTATATATTCAAATAAAAGCAAAAATGTTTGCATTTCCATTCAAGGTGATAGATAAAAATTAGTAACGACGCAAAAACAGCGGAATGAAAGAAATAGTCATACTAAAAATACGAAAATTGTCTCGATATTTTAAAAGAAACTTTACCTCCATATTAAATAGATGGATGTTGTGCTATTCTTATACAAATGCCTGTAAATAGTTGAAGCAGCATCCGAATTATGGGCTACCGCTACAACGCATTTCCAGCATTGTGCAGAGTGATCCGATCCAGATGTGAAGGTTACTTCCTGTAATTTATAAGTGGTCCCCATTCTTACTTCGAGAAACTTCTTACTTCCTTTCTAAAATATAGGAAGTCTAAAATATTCTTCCTGCCTCTAACGTTAAGAAAATCCGAATATTTCTTAAAATATTCGACAAAACGTATAAATCTGAGTGTAAGTGTTCCATTGTTTATTGATATTCTCTGTGTGTACAGTGCAGCCACATATCCTAAAACTAGTAGTGAGGACGTGTCTAAAATGTTGGAGGGATGCCAGCTTGACCGACAGTTTGAAATTTGGAAAACATCCAGTAATTCCGCACTCTGTTATTACTCATTTTCTCTGAGTCAGATGACTGTCACCTCTATTTTAACATTGCACACTTGCGCAGATGCTTCTATGGTTTTATGAAATGTGGTCGAAGAATATGCATATATCGAATGATAACTAAAATATCTCAGAAATATAAGTGTAAATGAAAATTTATATGGAATTTTTTTTAAAATAAATTTTATTCTCAGCTATAGAAAATTCATAAAGCTTTACGAATTGGTTATTTTATTCTTAAAAACCTCAGACAAGCAATATCATCCTCTTTTTTCGAGAAAGCTGTTCCAAAAAAGGTTCCAGTTTTCTAGAACAACATTAGGATATTTATTGCTTACACAAGAATTTTTGAGGACATTTGAGAAATTTACTTCAAAAGATGTACGCGAATATTTTGGGAAAAAGAACATCGATAAAGATTTATTTCTATAGATTTTATATTTCTCGTCTTGTTTTATAAATTTGATTAAATTGTTCTATAAAATGTTTTTAAACTCAACTTCAAATAAATGCAGATATTCTCGGCAAAACTTTTATATTCGGAAATTTTCTACTTCCTGTTTCTCATAAAATTTAAAATAACGGCTTGTGTTTAGTTGCGTCTATATATTTCCATTTTATGTGAACATCTTTCTCCAACACAATATTTCATTAAGGTAAAATTCAAATATCACGTTAAAATGAAGACTTGTACACTAGTAAAATAAAATATAAATAGTTGCTTTCATTTCCTAATTAAAAATGAATCGCCCTATTTGTTTAAGGATTCCAGGTGCTCTTCACACACAGTCAAACGTTAAAAAAAAAAAAAAAAAAAAATGATGCTTATTTCTCAGAGAAAATCAATAAAATTGAGGCAATTTTTTTTTTTTTCGCCGTACAGGGTGTTCCAAAAATGAGTGACATATTTGAAAATTGAATTTTAAAAAATTACAGACGACAGATATGTACCGTTTGTTGCATTTTACTTAGAAAAACAAGAAATTTTATTTCATGAATTTTTAAAACTACTTTCTCCAAAAAAAAGGGCGTTTGTGAACTATATTGTCGCTACAAATGGTAATTACTTTGAATAGAACATTCTTTAATATGAACATCGTATTTCTTACTAAGACTTTTTCATGGTACGTTAAAGCGAGAGATAAAAAAGTTGTTTATTAAAAGTCTGTTAAGAGTTAGTTTTTCAGCATTATCTATCTATCTATCTATATTTATATATAATCGTTGTTCGTGAGTGATTGAGTGACTGACTGATTCATCATCGCACAGCCTAAACCCCTGGACCTAAAATCAGGAAATTTTGTGACAATGTCCCTTCTGTTACGTAGACATCCACTAAGAAGCAATTTTACAAATTTTCCCCCTGTATAAGGGAGGGGAGGGAGTGCAAAACGTGATTTCACAAAATCCTTCATATCTAAAAAAAAAAAAACAGATAGCTAGCTACATTTTAAAGTAAAATTTTTACGGATAACACAAATATCTAAAAGCTAATTTCTGGAATTTTAGAAATTCGGTTCTCAAGGGGGGTAAGGGGGCAAAACGTGATTTCACATGCGCAAAACGTGATTTCATATAATTTTATATATCTCAAACAACAACAACAAAAACAGATATACGGGAAATTTTCGCTCTAACATATACCAAGCATATTTAGGTATTTGTATTTTGCTCTAAAATACAAATACTTAAAAGCCAATTTCTGCAATTTTAGAAATTCAGCTCCTAAAGAGGGGGGGGGGGGGGCAAAACGTGATTTCAAATAAACCTTTACATAAAAAAAAACAAGAAAGAAAAATCATGCAGTACGCATTGATTAGTAACACTTTCCAACTGTACGCAATTGTATCGAATAACTTTTAATATTCTTTGCCTACTTTATCACACAACAGACAGAACAACTGAAAAACATGCAGGTAGACTAATTGTATTTAAAATTACTCTTAGGCATTTTGGAAAGTTTTAAAAAGGCTTAACGCAAAAGAAAACGCAGCCATCAGACTATAATTACAGCTTTTAATCTCTCTGAATATTTTAGTGTAGCCCTATAAATCTGAAAGTTAATCATATCATGTCCTATACACAACATTATTTTAGAATATTAATAATGCATGTCAATGTTTCTATGATTTTTATAGCAGAAGGATTTTTAAGTATAACTTTTAAAAAATTCTGTCCTAAAACGTAATACATTGTTTTTTTTTTATTGTTGTTGTTGTTGTCCCTGTAAACAAACTAGTTGTACAGGACAAATTAATGGCATTTTAAATAGGGAACATTCCATAGGGAACATGGGTGTATCATTTTTTAAAAATTCTCAAAATATTGACGGATGATAGGAGCTGGAGACAAACAGACAGAAAGGTAGACAATCGGACAGACAGATGCACAAATTCAAATCATATTCCCACTAAAATTATATGAAAGTTTTAAAACGCTCATGTAAACAAAAGGGCAATTCCAGCAAATTTTTATTTATAGCTCTTAATGTAACTGATTATTTTTGTGTGGCCCTGTAAATCTAATGCTAACCATACTATATTACATAGAAGGCACTCTTTTGTGCATACGAATAATAAATTTCAATTGCATTAAGCTTTGTGGAGAATAAAATTATTAAAATTTGGTTTATAAAAATAACTCTCGTACAACACAATGCTTTGAAATACTTTCAAGTGCCCCTGTACACAAACCAGTTAGAAATGTACTCTACTTTACATAGGAAACATCCGATAGGGAATTGAATAACATGTTAAAATTTCATTGAAGTTTGTATACATTAAATGTATTAAAATATGGTTTATAGAAACTCCTCCCATAGAACACAATGCTTTCGAATACTTTTGGGTGTCCCTGTACACAAACCAGAATAGGTATTCACTCCATTTTCAATAGGGAACATCCGATAGTCAACTTGAATAAAATATATCGGTTTAAAGAAATGCCATGAATATTTACGGGAATTAGAGCGCACTAAAACAGACAGACAGACAGACAGACGGAAGAACAGTCAGACAGATACAGAGATTGAAATTATATTCACACTAAAAAAATGATAGAAAGTTTCAAAAACGCGTAACGTAAACGAGAGTACAATTCTAGCAATTTTTTATTAAGAGCTCTTAATATAACTGAATATTTTTGTGTCACCCTGTAAATCTAATGATAACCATGCTATATTCTATGCAAAGCATTCTTCTGTGCATATAAATGACATATTTCAATTTCCTAAAACTTCGTAGAAAGTAAAGATATTAAAATTTGATTTATAGAAATAACTCTCATAGAACGCAATGCTTTGGAATACTTTTAAGTGTCCCTGTACATAAATCAGTAGTGGTATTTCCTCCATTTTATACAGGAAACATCCAATAGGGAATCTGAAAAACATATTTCAATTTAATTGAGATATGTCTACAGTAAAGGTAAGAAAATATGGTTTATCGAAATACCTCTCATAGGACATAATGCTTTGAAATACTTTCGGGTGTCCCTGTACACAAACCAGTAGAGGTACGAACTCCATTTTCAATAGGGAGCATCAGATCGTAAATTTGAATAACATATATTAGTTTCAAAAAATTTCATAAATATTTACTGGAGTTAGAGCTCGGACAGACAGACAGGCAGACAGACGGACGGACAGGCAGATACACAAAACTGAAATCATATTCACACTTAAAAAATGTTAGAAAGTGTTAAAAACGCTTAACGTAAACGAAAGTACAATTCTAGCAATTGTTTATTAATAGCTCTTAATGTAACTGGATATTTTTGTGCCACCCTGTAAATCTAATGCTAATCATGCTTATATTCTGTGCAAAGCATTCTTTTATGCATATAAATAACATACTTCAATTTCCAAAAACTTCGTGGAAAGTAAAGTTATTAAAATTTGATTTATAGAAATATCTCTCATAGAACGCAATGCTTTGGAATAATTTTGAGTATCCCTGTACATAAACCGATGGTGGAAATTTCTCCATTTTAAACAGGAAACATCCAATAGTGTACTTGAATAACATATTTCAATTTCATTCAGATATGTCTACACTAAAGGTATGAAAATATGGTTTATAGAAATACCTCTCATAGAACATAATGCTTTAAAATACTTTCGGGTGTCCCTGTACACAAACTAGTAGAGGCATAAACTCCATTTTCAATAGGGAACGTCCGATAGTGAACTTGAATAACATATATCAGTTTCAAGAAATTCCATAAAAATTTACGGGAGTTAGAGCGCGGACAGGCAGACGGACAGACAGACAGACAAACCGAAGTCATAAATACTTTTCAACCTTGTTGGAAAGTATTAAAAATATTAGAATGTGTTAAAAACGCTTAACGTAAATGAAAGTACATATCTAGCAATTTTTTTATTAATAGCTCTTAATTTATCTGGATATTTTTGTGCCACCCTGTAAATATAATGCTAAACATGCTATATTGTATGCAAAGCATTCTTTTGTGCATATAAATAACATATTTCAATTCCTTAAAATTTGTGGAAACTAAAGTTATTAAAATTTGATTTATAGAAATATCTCTCATAGAATGCAATGCTTTGAAATACTTTTGAGTGTCCCTGTGTATAACACGATGGTGTTATTTTCTTCCTTTTTTTCAGGAAACATCCAATAGTGAACTTGAATAACATATTTCAATTTCATTAAGATATGTCTACAGTGAAGGTATTATAATATGATTTCTAGAAATACCTCTCATAGAACACAATGCTTTGAAATACTTTCGGGTATCCCTGTACACAAACCAGTAGAGGTACAAACTCCATTTTCAATAGGGAACGTGCGATAGTGAACTTGAATAACATATTTCAATTTCATTAGGATATGTCTAGAGTAAAGGTATGAAAATATGGCTTATAGAAATACCTCTCATAGAACACAATGCTTTGAAATACTTTCGGGTGTCCCTGTACACAAACCAGTAGAGGTACAAACTCCTTTTTTCTATAGGGAACGTCCGATAGTGAGCTTGAATAACATATTTCAATTTCACTAAGATATGTCTAGAGTAAAGGTGTGAAAATATGGTTTATAGAAATACCTCTCATAGAACACAATGCTTTGAAATATTTTCGGGTGTCCCTGTACACAAACCAGTAGAGGTATAAACTCCATTTTCAATAGGGACCGTCCGATAGTGAACTTGAATAACATATATCAGTTTCAAGAAATTCCATAAATATTTACGGAAGTTAGAGCGCGGACAGACAGACAGACAGACGGACAGACAGACAAACCGAAGTCATAAACACTTTTCAACCTTGTTGGAAAGTGTTAAAAAGATATATGTGAGATTTTTAGTCTAAAATATAGCTCACCCAAATATCTAAATACCAATTTCTGGAATTTTACAAATTCGTCCCAGGTAGGGCGGGAAGGGGGGTGGCTATATGGGGGCCAAAAAAAAAAATAATAAAAAAAATAAAAAATATATATATATATATATATATACAGTTAGACTGTACAAAATTGGTACAGATAGGTTGTAGAGGCCTACAAGTTAAATGAAGATATTTTCGAAAGTGTAAAGTTATTAGGAGGGGCGGAGGGGCAAAAAAAAATAAAAATAGAGCTAAATTGTCCAAAATTGGTGTATAGAGGATTTTTATACCTACAAATTGATTGCAGATATTTTCGAATTTGTAAAATTCTTAGGAGAGCCGGAGGGGGGGAGGATAGACGGAAGGGGGGTGTGAAGGGGTAAAAATATAGAAATAAGAGTTAGTGTTACAAATTAGGATGACTGGGTTTTAAGGCCCGATAAGTCGATTGTGGATATTTTCGAAAGTGTAGAATTATTACGAGTGGCTGGACGAGGGGCGGGCGCCGGGGCAAAAATAAAGAAATTCAGATAGAATGTTTGAAATTAGTATTATTAGGTTTAAAATCCTGAGAAGACGATTGCGGATATTTTTGAAAGTTTAAAACAATTATGCGAGGCGAGAACGGTGGGCGAAGGAACACGTGCGCCGTGCGTGCGTCTATACGCTGCGGCGGGCAGTGGGGGCCCTGACCAATTATTACACCGGTGCGAGAAGATTTTTGTATTTTGTATTTATGTTTTTCCTTGCGATAATATAGTTATTCCTTAAGAGCGTCGAACATAAATGAGCGCGCAATAGCCTCCGCTGCCAAAAGTAGTAGGGACCCCGTGCGACATTTTTCCCGATCAGACTTTTTTTCTTTTTCACATGAAAAAAATGAACGCAATTTTCAGAATTGATTAATTATAGCGATTCATTTAAAAATAGTGCCCAGCGAAGTATACATATACCAAAATAAATATTTTTTCAAGTCACATTTTCTGTAAGACGAAGAAGCCTTCGCTTTAATTTCATTTTATAGCGCAATATTTCTTCCGAGAAACTGGTTCATCAAAAGAAAAAAATATCATTATGCAAGTTCTTATTGTTATCGTAAATTAGGAAAAAGATCTTGTAAAAATGTCTTGTAAAGAATATTTTTACCGATTTTGTATAAATTTTAGTTGGAAAAATATTGAACTTTTCATCTCTACACACCACAGACAGTAGTAATATGGAAGACAATCTTCGTTAGCGTCTATGTGGGAAAAAATTAAGTAATTCTTTCTGAAATGCATTTAAAAAGCGAATAACACAACCTTGATATAGGAATCTACTAAATTTATTTATATTGAGTTAAAAAATGCTTTTATATGTTATCAAAAAAAAAAAAAAAAAACTCTTAGCGGGTTAAAAATTTGTGATGCAGTACTGTACTTTTTGGCTATAATAATTTGAAATATGGGTCTTAAAAATAATGTCAAATTTTAAGTGACGTTTTGCTAATAATAAAAATATACACAGATTTTCTTATTTATTTTCTTTTTTCTTTTTATTTATATTCACAGCGTGACAATTATTTTCAACACACAAACACACACACGTATATATATGTAACATTTACTCAGATACTTTTTCATTCGCTTCAATTATAATATTAAAATGTGTGTTTTAAAAGAAATGATATCGAAATTCCAGTAACGCAGTGGTGTTACGTTAAATGATATGTGTTTAAATTCCATTGCAATTGTTTTTATTTTGTCTAATAAAGTATAATTGTACATTGAAAGCTTACTTTTAATATTCAAATACGCTGTCAAATATATCACTTTCATTCAGCTTACTTTATATATTGAAATGCATTTATTCCAATAAATTGTTTTATCTTTTGCATCACGCTATCCAGAATTGCAAATAAAAATTTCCGAAAATGTTTTCTTTGCAGCACACTACCTATTTTCAGACATTTTCAATTAATTTGCCTAATATGACACAAAGTAAACTTTTGCATAAATTTTACTTACAGTTTTGGATAACGCAACGCAAAAGATAAAATAATTTATTGAAATAAATACATTTCAATACATAATATAAGCTTAGTGAAAGTGTGATTATTTGACAGTATATTTGAAAAGTAAAAGCATTATTTCAATGTTCAGATATACTTTATTAGACAAAATAAAAAAATTGCAATGGAATTTAAACTCATATCATTTACTGTAATACCACTGTGTGACTGGAATTTCGATATCAGTTCATAAAAGAGGGACAATAAGAAACTGCTAACATAAAATTAATATTAAGAATAATATTTCCCCCTTTTTATTCACAACTAAAATTTACACCTCAAGAAGCAGGTCTTAAATAGGAAGGCTTGAAAGAAATCGACATCAGTATCCTCTCAAAATCTGAAAGTAATAAAAATTAAGAAAGCTTTTTGTTTCCAGGAGGTCTGAAAAAATGAGTTTAGGTGTTTTCCAGAATAAATTTGATATTCATTGCATCGCTAAGTTCATCATCCAGTTTCGCAAGCAGTTTAAAAATTTTAATTTTTAAAGGTTTGCATGTTTATTTTTCATTACACAGAAATGTGTAGGATGATTTTTATTCTTTCTTTTTAATATACATTTTTTGTACATAAAAATATTTTCTGTTCAATTTTGTGGTTGAATTATTTCTTCGCCATTTCTTGAATTCAATATCATGTAAATTTTATAAAAGTATTTTGGACAAAAACTCTTTGTCGTCATACGTTTTCTTCTTCAGTTAATAATATAAGATATACAATGCCGGTCCGTGTAAATATCCCTAGCGAATTTCTAAGAAACTTCAAAATATATTTTTTTTGTGCGTATATATTTTTAGTTTCTTTGTTCAAAAATGTTTTCTTCATGGATTAGGTTCAAAAATCTGTTAAAAGAAGTATTTTCATGTAATAATAATATTTTTACAATAAATATTTTGAAAGAGCTTTTTCTTTTTTGAAAGGGAAAAATATTATTTATATAATTATAAAATCTAAAGATTGTTCTAAAAATATTTATAAAAATAGATTGTATTTAGTAGAATATATGTATATATGTGTGTGTGTGTATTAAGTAAGCTTTTTAAGCTATGAAAGCAACTTAATGAATATACATCAGAAATCAAAACATGCATGATTCGTACTATTTTATTTATTTGTTTATTTTTATTGAAACAGGATCGTTTTAGTTTAATTTGTATTGAGACAATATTTTTAAACTAAAAATACAATTTTCTTTGTAATTACAATAAATACGAGCTCTCAAGTCATTAATACAGTCGGCAGCAAAATTATTGAAACATACATTCACACTTTTCATGCAATTTTTCTTTTAGTTTGATCTCCAATTTTTATTGTCAACTACTCTTTTATAAAAGTATAAGACTGAGATCATGACTCTACCCATATTTACTTAACAAAACAATATTAGGCGCCCATCTTTTAAGTAGGAATTATGGCTAGTGCTTCAATAATTTTGCTGACGACTGTGTATCAAGTGGCTTCGAAAGTGATCACTTCTTAAAAGTTTTCAGTTTTCCTTCTAAACTCTATCCATAAAAAGTTTATCATTTTAATTATGCTTAGTTTTAATTCTAATTTAAAGTTGTATTTTATAGATTATTTTCTGATTTTATTCGAAGAAATCGGGCAATTTGAAACACGATTTGTAATTTATCAATTCAGTTCATCACTCACCTGGTCTTGAATATTCTTATAAAGATTAAATTTTTGATCTTTATAAATAATCACAAAAAAAAAAAAAAAGAAAAAAAAAAAAAAGAGTTAAATTGAACACGTGTCATTTGTTAATTGTATTAAATAGATATTTACGTGTGTTTAAAGTGTTTTTAATATAATTTTGATCTTTACTTTTCACTTCATTCCACAAAAAGAGGATATAAAATTTCACTTTTCTGTGTTCTAAGTACATTTAAATGTATCACACGCGCGTGTATTGCATATTAGATACATATTATACACATATACTTTTCGTTCTGAACTTATGAATGATTTATTGTTTCTGCTTGCAGCGATAGTTTTTTTTTTTCCTCTTTTTAGATATGGATCCATAAAAAATACAGTGAGAAAGGTCTACCCATCGCACCTTATAAAAAAGGCACTTTTAACAGAGGCTATTCATAAAATCATAAATCTAGCAGCGTGCACTAGAAATAGAAGTGTTTCTAATAATTTATATTTACATTATTTATGTGATAATCAATAATATTAGTGTTTTTGATTTTTTTTTTCTCAGAAGATTCATTTGTATCTCGAATTAATTTTTTCAACCTGTCATCATTTCTGAATAGATGGAAGGTCTTCATTAATCTAAATAATTTCCACCCAATTATCCTTGCACAAAGGGTTAATATTTATCTTTTAACCTAAACTTTTATCGTTTACTTTTACTTTGGCGTCTAACGTCGACACGATTCACTGAGAAGTCACTTAAGTTTATTAACTAACAAGGAAGCATTCAAAAGGTGTCGTCTTCAAAAAATATTTAAAAAACAAATATATATATATATATATATATATATATATATATGTGATTCTACTCCTCCTAAAACATCAGAGAGTGAAAAAAAAAATGAATTACAGCGACCACAAAAATTTATCAAAATTAAGCATATTTGGCGATTTCACACTGTTAGGCGATTGATTTTGAGTACTTGGCGGAGAAACAAAGCACAGTTCTGTTCATACATGGCAATCTTGGTTGATGGCGAACTTATCGCCTAACAGCACTAAATCGCCAAAAATGCTTAAATTTGATAATTTTTTGTAGTCACTGTCATTCATTTCAGCCGATAATTTTTTCACCGTCTGGTGTTTTATGAAGAGTAGAATCACATACATATATATATTTTTTTGAATATTTTCTGAAGACGACACCTTTTGAAAGGTTTCCTTGTAAAAGTAATGATATAAAGCGAAATTTACTTTTCCATACTTGAACTTCGCCTCTAAGTATGCATTTTTTGTAACTGAAATTTCTAATCATTCGCTTACACTATTCACATCTTGATGTTCAGTTATCGGGGAGCCATGGTCAGTTCAAATCAAGGGAAAATTTTTATCGCCATTTATTTATTTTTTAATGTAGCCCCGTAAAGAGGTACACAGTTGTGTATGAATCTTTCATGAAGTTAAATTAATATTAAATGCTATAGAGAATATTTGGATCGGGAAAACTAAGAGGGTGGCCCTTATATTGAATGTTAGTGGAAATTTAGACAGATTTTACTGTATAAAACATATTTTTTAAGTCTTGAAGAAAACATTTATTTATTTAAGTATTGAATAATTATGGATAACGTGAAATCTTGGTTATAGTTGCGAGGTGTTTTAAATTACTTACCTTAATTTAATTTATTTTAAACAAAAATAAATTATTTAAGCTTTTGTGTATATTTAAATTTTACAATAAAAATTATCTTTATTTATTTATTTATTTATTTATTTTTTTCTAGAACTATTCAGATTATATTATTAAAAAAAAGAAAAACTAATTTGAAATCATAGTTTAAAATGAAAAATAAATATTTGTTAATGAAAAATGACATTGGATTAAAAAAAAAGAAGAAGAATTTCGTTAACAACTTAAAATCATTTTTTACACCATGCAGAATTTTTAATTAAAAAAAAATTAAGTAAGTAAATAAAGTAAAATTTAGTTTAAGCTTAATTCCCAAGGTTCACTGCTATAGAAAAAATGTCGCAGAGTCATTTTTATAAATTTTATTTCTAAAGGAAGAAGAAGAAGAAAAATCTCATTTTCTTTTTCAAATAAAGGTTTTAAATTGTAATAACTTAATAATATTTATTTATTTATTTTTTAATCTAATAATACTTAATTATTTCAATGACTTGTCCGTAGATGACATTTTTTCCGCTTCCCTGTATGACTTACGTTAAAAATTTATTTATTACTTGTTTGATAATTTTTAAATTAATTATTAATTCTTGCAATTATTTAATAAAGTTGTATTTTTATTAAAATACAGTCGGTAACAAAAGTGTCCGAACACTAGCAAAAATTCCTATGTAAATAAAGTACACTTCATACGGTTTTGTTAAATAAATCCTTGTCGAAGTCAAGTCAGTCTAAGAACACGATTCGACAAGGATTTATTTAACAAAACCGTATGAAGTGTACTTTATTTACATAGGAATTTTTCACTAGTGTTCGGACATTTTTGTTACCGACTGTACTCTCAAAATTATATTTTTAAAAATATTGTATTTAGGAATATGTTTAAGAAAAAGAAAAAAATAATAATATGCAAGATAACATTCTTTTATAAAAATTCACTCATTTTATCAATTTTTAATGAAATTATTCTTGAAAATAATTTTCAATAATTCATAAATCATTATATAAATAGGAAAATTTCTCCCAAAAACAATTTTCTAAAATACAAAATTCCACTTAATCATTCTACTAAGCCATAATTGGATGCTTTGAATAATAATCGAGCGTTTAGTGAAATGTTAATTATTTTAATCAACATTCTCAGTAAATACTATAAAAGAAAATCTTCTAACACTTTCTTCTAAATTGCTTTCGTGCGGGGCTGAAGTGAATTGTTTATCGATGAAGCTCTAATGAAAGAAGCCCTTCCGCACTTACTTTCGTTCGTACATAAAATCTATGATGATCTTCTAAAAGCGTATCGAAGCGAAAATATTATGTTCAGTACATTTTATATATATATATATATATATATATATATATACATTCAAATTAAAGAATTTGAAAATCATCTAAAAATTATACCAAAATTTGTTGCAAAACTATTATGTCTAATAAAAACTATCTACTTAAATGTGAAATTCCGCTTATTAAATCGAGTTAATTCTGAAATTTATAGGATATTGTTTTTAACAACAGTATATTGTTTCGTGTAGAGGTTTACGCTAGCCATTTTCATTAACACACATTTAAAAAAATAAATAAATAAACAAAATTAAATACTTATTCTAAAAATTGAATTTCTTGTGTGTGGGGGGAGGGGGGGTCAGCATTTTTTTCCCTATAAGAAGCATTTTCATGCTTTGCATAGAATCTTCCTTACATTTTCTAAAAGTTTATTCAAGCGGAAATAGCACTCTACTACTCATACATTTTACAAATGTATGAGGGAGAAAAAATAAAACTGTTTTCAGATTAACTTTAAATCCCAAGTTCAGAAATTCGACAAAACATATATCAATAAATGCTTGGAAAAGAAGATTTTGAAAACAGAGACATGCAACGAAAACAACTTTCCTTTTTTTTTTTTCCTTCTCAAATCCAAAACGCAAAAAAAAACCATTTCTCCTCCATCTTCGAGCAAAAATAAACACGTCTTCTTTTAGAAAAATTTTGAATTCGAAGCATACAGTTTTTGTAATTTTTGAGAACTGAAAACGACGGAAAATTTGTCTTATTAAATATTTGTCGATAAAAAGGATCAAACAAATAGAAAGAGATAAATTTGAATCGTTCGAAAAGAATTCCAACAGAATAAATAACCTTATTTGTTCTTCCTAACACACATATATGTTTACGTATAATAATTTGCTGAAAAGATGAGAAAAAATTGTTGTTATATTCAACGTAAATAAAGAGACATTTTGATTAGATTTATATTTTACTCTGTGTTTGTGTTGAAAATTGAAATTAAATGATGTTTTACTCTAATGTTTAATAGCATTCTAAAAACAACAAATGTTTTAGGTTTCAATATTTTTGTTTGTTTTCCAAAGTAACAAAATAAAGAAACAAATAAAATAATTGTTTCAAAAACTTTTTATTGATGAAATTAAAGTCTACCTATAACAATATAGGAGTATTTTGTTGAAGAAATGTTATTCTATATTGAAATTTCTAATGGTATTCAGTTTTTTCAAACGTTAAAAATGTTTAAAATAATGTTTAAAATAATGTTTAAATATTTAGTTAAAAGCTAAAGTTCAAACTCATTACGAAGCATGAAAAATAATCTTATGTTTATTTTTTCTAACCCCCCGCCAAAAAGAGGCGTGTTGTAAATTTTTTTTTGCCTTTGACTATTTCTCTGTGTGTGTGTGTGTTAGAGATGGGATATACAGTTACATTTCAGTAATAGGTTATTTCGTTTCATACTACGTTTGGTAATATGTTAAATATCCTATTATTTTTGTAACCTATATTAAAAAAATATTATTCAATTGTTTAACCCTTTGCGGCGCAAGACAATTCGGATCATTTAAATTATACTGCCACCGTAATTCATGAACTAAATTAAACTAAAAGAAATTTTAAATTTTAAGGTTAAAAAAACCGGCCTTTTCTGATATGTTATAAACGTAAATTTTTGCTAAAAAGTTTCCGGTATCAATTTTTGCAGCTGGATATTAAATTTTGCGTCCTCGCAGCGAGGACAGCGCGCGTTAAAGGGTTAAAAAAAAGTATAACATTCCAAATCCTAAACTGCCGAATAATTTATTACATGAAAAACATGACGTCACTAGAACTATGCTGTAATAATTATTTCATAACAATTATGTTATAATTGAATTTTAGAAATAGGATTTATGGAAAGATATTAATTTATCATATTATTAAGGACTAGGGCTGGATTATTTATCAATATATCCCCAAGTATCGATATTTTTAAAATATCCCGATAACAATATTTAAGATTTTGCTCTGCCGATATATCCCTTTAACGATATTACCTAGTGCGCACTGCGCGATCAATCGATATGCCGATAAGTACCGTTAAACGCCAACCACGGATTAATAGAATTATGCTTCCGCGCTAGCGCGCATCACGAATGAAACCCGAGCGAACGAACCACGATCAGCGAACGAAACCCGAACAAAAAGAGCGCGCAATATCTTATACTAATACCCATTCTCTTATTTTTCTCCCATCACTCACTGATAAAATAAAAAAATATAACCCCACTCCAAACGATCACTCCCACAATGCATATACTTCCTCTTCCTTTATTCCTGCGTGCGAAACCTCAAATCTAAAATATCACTGTTTTAATAAGTCCACCGCATAATAAAAAAATAAACAGTATTTATTGAAAGCCATCTGCTTTGATTATCGCGCGAATAAGCAGAAATACATTCCTTTAATTACCAATGTTTCGTTCTAATCTTCCAGAAGAAAACACTACTGTCTTCATCAACCTCAGACCAACTTCATCAACCAATGATATCGCGAAACATATCTGCTCGATGGTCGAAACGATATATCTCTATCCGTCTGAATGATATTCATCAAGAAAATTAAGTTATCACAGAATATTGACTTATGACAGTATACCACTCTACATTCATTCATTTACTGACCCTAAACGATAATATGAAAGAATTTATACTACCGTTAGTATAAGTTCTTTGATAATATTGCACATCACCGATCGTGGATCGCAGGTGTATTACCACAGACAAGACGATATAAAAACAAACGTTTATTATGACGAATGAAAACAATATCTTTTGTTTTAGCTCATTTCCTGCTATTGGTTCATTGATATTGGTTTATTTCAAAGTATCGATATCTTCTGGCCAATAAGATGCGACCTTCAACATGTGTTTAACTTGCTTTGGGCTGTACATCAGTCAGATAGCTCCCTTTCTCCTTTCCCATGTTATCCAATGGGGTTTTCGTTGCTTCGTTTTATAAAAATATCTCATTCAAAAATGAAGTTTTTCGAATTCTGTTTTTTGAATATTACTCTTTGAACGGGTCGCCTTTTAGCTTGGTAAACAATTTTTCGAAAAAATTAATTTAAATATTTTATTTCAATAAGTTAATTATGGACTCTAAGTGTGGATCTCTAAGTAAAATATTTAAATTTATTTTTTCGAAAAATTGCTCACTAAGCTAAAAGACGACCTGTTCAAAGAGTAATATTCAAAAAACAGAATTCGAAAAAGTTCATTTTTTAATAAAATATTTTTATAAAACGACGCGACAAAAATCCCATTGGATAACATGGGAAGGGAGAAAGGGTGCTGTCTGACTGATGTAAAATAAAGTTTTATCTTCAGTAATTTTACAGTGACAGTTTCTTTATAGAATTATATAATATTGGATAGTTTATTTCTTTTTTTTATGTAGCATTTATTTTTTCTCTTTCCTTTTCTTTCTTTCTTTCTTTCTTTTTTTCTTTTTTAAGCCGTACATGTTAAATAAAATTGGTTTAAATGCAAAATGAGTTACTTTAAGTAACAAAATGAAACTTTAACATAATTTTGTTTAAATAATATAATTTTTATACTGACAATGTATACATATATATATATAATATATATATAATTCAATTTTCAATTATTGTGAAACTATTACGAATGTGAATTGAACACATATACATTTAAAAAATATTGTAATGATTTGGTAAGCAGATACAAAAATAAAACTGGCAAGCAACTGACATTTAGGATGCATATAAGAGTTTTAAGTAAAAAATATTACTCTCTACGACCAAAAAATGTGTATCCAATGGCATTTCTTAACTATTTCAAATGATTTTCCTTTTTATTTAATACCTACATCTTAAGAGAATTTTTTTTAAGCTTTATTTTTAGTAGAATTATGAATTTTGATATACTTGGTACAAATAAAACACAGATCACATATTAGCTGTGTTAAAATATGATTTTAAAATAATTAAAGCTTAAAATGGGAAGAATAGAGAATAAACTGTACATAGGTATACTAAAAAGCAATAGTATAAGTTACAAGAAACACAAAATATTGATTCACTTTTTATGCATTTTTTTTTTGATAAAGTTATGGTAGTAATATACCAGAAAATACATAGAAAACACTCTATACTTGTATACTTTAAAATTCGTGTGCGTTTGTCTTTAAAAAATAACAAATGTCTATTTTTTCCTATCTTGAAAATCGCGATATTTAATTTCTGATATCGTCCAGCACTATTAAGGACATTGTTTAGAAAAAGAATATTTAACTAGCTCATTTAAAACATAATTTAAGGACTAAAAAAATATGTATAAAATTTATACATGATTAAATATTTAGCAATTTTAGTATCTTGAAATATAAAATACATTATTTTCATTTAAAACAATATTTTTAGTTTTAAGGTGTAAACGGCGCTCTGTAATTAAATTCCTTTTTTTTTTTTTTTTTTTTTTTTAAGGTGTCTCTCACAATGTACTGATGTATTGTTTTTCGGTAGAAAAACATTTCGAAATTAAATCCGAAACAATTGTTCTAAAATTTAAGTTTTTTTTTTTTTTTTTTTTTTTTTCACAAAGTTCGCATAATACAATTTTTTTCAACGGGCATATGCGACCATAACTGGCTTTAATCATTTTACTCATCATAAAAAAAAGTCTTTGTAAAAAAAAAAAAAAAAAAAAAAATCACATAAAGAAATTAACTGATTAAAATAAATAAGCAAATGAAATGCTAAATACCAATACACATCCTCCTATCAAATTTATCGCCACATAAAAACACATAATATTCCCAAGCACATTCGCGTACGCGAGCACATTTCACACGCTATCACAGTATCACGTAATTTTTAATCCGAGCTGCTATCATCAATTTCAAATAAACATAAACCAGGCAGTTCTAAAGCAACATTAATTAAAAACCGCCCCAAACCAGAAACACCTCTTTCATTCTCCCCCAATCACAAGTTTTCTCGCAAATTAGCTAGTCTCTGTACACTCTAACCCAAACGATTTTATTGTCCCATGAAAAATAATCAACACCAAATATTCGTATCTAAGCTAATATCAAGGGTGTTCAATATTAGTACAATAATATTTACCCTTGACGTTAAACTTCTCTAACCCATTAAAATTATTTAAAATAATATATTTCACAAGGAATATTCGGTTATTTAGACTAATACATTCAAGAAAATATTAGAGATCTGAGCTCTATAATTTTTTTAACGTATTGAATGAATATGGAAAGAGATTACTGACTGATAATATCACTGAATAGGTTACTCTAACTTCGTCGAATCTTTCCCTCTTGTAGATCTGTAGCAAACCCTATGTATTCGTTGCTGAGATACGGGTATTCTTTCAGACTCGAAGTAACAAATTGGTATTTTCGAATGTGACTCGTTACTCGTTACTTTCGTTACTGTTGCCTGCGTCACACGGTGTGCATCATTCACATTGCGAAAGATGAGGTATCTAATGCGTTATCCGTTACTTGTATGATGTTGTGTCTAACATGCGGTATGCATTACTCGTATGATGCTGTATAATATAAGTTGTTCTTGTATGATTTGAATAGCGTTTATAATTTTGTTTTAGAACATTTATTATGCAAAGGATAAGAAATAAATTTTCGAGTTTTTTTTTTTTTTTTTTTTTCCTTAAAAGTATATGTTTTATGTGTGTGTGTGTGTGTGTGTGTGTGTGTTTAAACTAAATTACTTAACCAGAATGACTCTGGTTAAGTAATTTAGTTATCTGATGGTATTCTTTTGGCATATCGCCCGAAATTCATCGTGTATTTCGCGTGCAGAGCAGAGCCTGTTTAAGGGGGAAGCACACATTATCTCCGCTCTCACCGGAATATTTTTACAATTATTTTTTACTTCATGTCATAGAAATTCCACGCTTTGACGAGGAAATATTTTTTATAAAAAAATGAACGGTGTAAAACAATCCAATTTACTCACCGTTATTAGACACCAGAATTCTTTTAAAATAATTTTTACTGAGAATTTTCTGTTTATTATAGGAGGAAAGTATTTGTTAAAAAATAACGGTGTAAGTATAAATAATGTGTGCTTCCCCCTTAATCAGGCTCTGGTGCAGAGATAAAGTCGATAACATTATTTTTTTAATAGGACATTTTTAGTAATATATTACCATGCTAATAGGCTACAATGCAATAATAATATTACTTAATTTATTGCGTGAAATAATGCACGTCTAGTGTGTGTGTGTGTGTGTGTGTGCCTGTGGCATTATAGCTCTCAAAAGAATAGAGCGAAATAAATGCGGTTTTTTCATTGAAATCTGATTTAGTCAAGATGTTTTTTGAGGGTTTTCTTTTAAAGATTTATTAAAATATGTTTCTTTGGGTCACTTTGTAGTGTCATTTTAAAATTTGCGAGCTTTCAATCTACAAACTTCTAAATCATGTCAATGATGTCTTTATTATTATTTTTTTTATTATTGAAGTACAAATAATTACTAATTTTAATTTGTAACTGACAGAAGCTAAAAAATTGGCTATAAAGAGTGATGATGAATTCACAGTCCAAAAAGTTTTGAAAAAGTTCTCGCAGTATTTGTTTCCAAATTTTAGAAAGTGATCCAAAATCTATGCACTATATGAAGCTTTTCTTTCTCGTTTAACGTAAATGATAGTTCCATTGTAACTTTCATAAAGTTGTAAAAGAAAACGAAATGAAATATATGTGTGTGTAAAAATTTCTCTCGCCTCCATCTTAGTCTAGATGTCTGTACTCAATAATTTTCAAATGATAATGCTGACAGTGGTTTGGATATTTGTTTTCAAATAAAAATATTTATATTAAAGAAAATTATTTTTTTTTTTTCACAACGTGACTTTACATTTGAGGCAATGTCTTTAGGATGATAAGAGAAGTTAGTGAAAATTTATCTGACAGCATAAAGTATTTTATTATGCTTTGAATATTTTGAATAAATGCAAAAAGAAAAGATTGACACTTTTGAGAGAGAATTTCACAGTCCTTTCATTTTCACTCTCATTTCTATTTTAATGTTTCACAAAATGCGAGATCTGGGAAAACAGTTTACGCAACAAGTTTGAAATCATTACTGTGTACATTTTTATTTATTAAATGGTAATGTTTATGTAAAAAGCATGTTTTATCGAGAAATCTATAAAATGGGTGTTTTCAAGAAAATATGCAATATATGTATTGTTTCAGTCAATATTTAAAACCTACCTTCACTATCAGTGCAGTACTTCCTTTTAAATATATATATTATTATCATCATCATTATTATTAAAAATTTTAAAAATATATATATTTAGTTTTAAAATTGAAATATATGTTTATTTCTTTAAATTCTTTAAATTTCGAAAATTTTTAAGCAGTGTATTGTCTAATCTTATTTAATAGCACAGCTTTGATCCTTCCAAAATAAGTAAATACAATAAAAGAATAAATAAAAAAAGTATAACCTTTTTTTTTTTCAATTACGCGTAGCATTAAGTTAGGTAGATTGTTATTTCCGGAGAAATTAGTGTTCACTTTTAATTATGTGTTAGAACCATACTTTTATGCGTCATGAAATTTACAGAAAATAACACGCAAACAGCATTTACATTAAACTGCATCTTAAAGAATTTGAAAGAAAATTTTAAAAAAAATTTCTAGACTTTTTAATCTGAATTTAGAATGAATCTGTTTCTAGATTCATTAAACAGCCAACAAGTAAATATTAATTAAAAATTTTAAACCCATAATTGAATACCTAGTTCCATTTCTGTATTCTAAAATTAATGTACTTCGTGAATGCATAAAAATGTCGCTAATGAGTTCGATTTTAATTATTTTTAATGCATAATTTTACAAATTATTTATTAATAGTCATTACCGTCGAAATTGAAAGAGGCTCGTCATAATTAAAAATATTTGCGAAATTTAATTATTTCACCTTTAAAAATTATTAATGAATATAAATTAAGCCCTAAAAATGTATTATTTATATTAAAAATCCCGGCATACGAGTTCGGAACATTTTTATAGGTTATCCTCGTTGAAATTGTTTTGACAAACAAATCTATTTATACTAATGTTTGTCAGAAAAAAAAAAAAAAAAAAAAAAAAAATGTTGTCGACATTTTTATTTTCAGAAACTTATAAAAATCTGTCTCAGCATGTGATTAACTGATATTTTCCATAATTATTCAAAATATCATTCATTTATTTAGGTTTATCTTTAAATTAAATCAACATTAAATAACATTGTTAAAAAATTAGTTTCATTCATTCCTAAACTTCTAGTAACCCTAGCTTTGAAAGTAATCCTATCTATTTGTCTTTAAGAATTACTTAATTCTTTTTTTTTTTTTTTTTTTTTTAATAATTTTCGAAATTTTAAAGGAGATCTTTGTATATGTATATATATATATAACATTCGAATAAATATTTTACGAGGGATTTAAAGAGAGATATTTTTAGAAAAGGGAAGAATAATGTTACTTTAAATTGGATTTTTATGAATAATGAATACAATTCGGTCTTATTGAGTTATTAGTGAAATTTGAAAAGAGTTTTGTTAAGGTTTTAAAAATTGTCTGTAAACATTTAAATAGAGAGACTTGACAAGAAAAATTTATCTTTCCGTTTAATTATATTTACCTGATAATCAGAGAAAAAAAATTGGATACTTTTATCAGCAACGACTGAAACATATAAAAACCTTATCTTTTATCTTAAAGGTGTTATTTTATAAAATTAATTTAATTAAGCAGTAAAATTACGTTTTATTGTTTTTATTGTCTTTTCTATTCATTATATCGTCATTATACAATCTGTAGTCTACCCATTAAAATAGTGTCTCTCTATTAAGGACCCTCTTCACTCACCGCCGCCGGAAGCCGAAGCTAATGTTATTCTATGGGGAAATTTTCTTTACAAATAACGTATTAACTAATACATATTTTTAAATTCTGTTTTCACATTCTGAAAATTCCCAGCTGTTAATTGGACAGACCTTTTTTAAAAAATTACTTTTTTAATTTTTTATATTTTATTTTGAAGCTGCAAAATAGGAATTTTTAATATGTGAATTTTTTTCATTTTGCAATTTCAAAATAAAATATTAAAAATTAAAAAAATATATTTTTAAAAAAGGTGCGTCCATTTAAGAATTGAGAATTTTCTGAATGTGAAAACAGAATTTAAAAGTATGTATTAGTTAATAAGTTACTTGTAAAGAAAATTTCCCCATAGAATAACATTGGCTCGGGCTTCCGGCGACGGTAAGTGAAGAGGGCCGTTAAGGCGTAATGATCTGAAATACCACTCTGCGAGAAAGAAAAAAAAATTAAAAGACAAATATATTTCTACAAAAAAAAAGGGGGGAGGGCAGGGCTTTAGACATATTATTATTATTAATAATAAAATTTAGATTAGGAACAGTTACATAATAAATATGCTTCAGTTTTCATATACTTTGTAACTGTATAAAAATATAACTTTAACCGTAATTATGAATCGTATTTCTTTTTTTTTTTTTTAAGCTACATCTTAAAACGCTGTCTGAATGAATTATTTTAAGTTACATATTCATGTGAACTATTTTATTATTTCTGTTTAATAAAATGTTGTAGCAGAAGTCCTTTTGATCAAATTATGTTCTTTTTGAGGTACATACGCCTAGGAACTTCTTCCTGCATCGTTAATTTCTTTCTTTCTTCTTCTTCTTTTTTTTCTTCGGAAAAACATACTTATTTCTTTATCTTCAAAACGTTTCAACTGGCTGTGCGATAATATTAAGTGGTCGCCTATGATTTGTGTTCCGGCTATTACACATAAAGAAGCGTAATGCATGCCTTAGAAACGCCAGCATTTTTATATACAACATTTCTTGTCAAGATGGGCATTGAGTTGTAGGATCCATCAAACGAAATTGCATCGAAATTTTATAAAAAAATTTAATTTAACAGTTCTAGAAATCGACTCTCCTGAAATCTGTAGTTGATTTTGTAAATTTTACTTTTTACTTTCCGAACATACATGTGTAAGAAAAGTATTGTAATCCTGTCAGAAATACGACTTCGGGATTTTGGTGTTTCTACACGTTTTGAGGTCCCCTGAATACATAATTACTATTTTTACAATGGTTTATTTGTGTATGTATGCATGTGTGTACGTAACGATGAACACGATAGCGCCTAAACGCTTTGTTCAAATGAGCTGAAAGTTGATACGTATGTTACAGGCCACCCTAGAACGAACCCTATTGATTTTGGTGAATCTAGCACTTATAGATTTTTTACAAGGACACAAAGAAAAAGTCTTTATCATTGCCGAAACGTCAGTGGAGGCCCTACATTGAGACTCAAAACGGTTTTGGGCTGTGTCTGTGTGTCTGTCTGTCGCGCGATAGCGGCCGCACAAATAGCGCTATTGACTTGAAATTGTGTACACATGTTCATGAGCCCCACGAAATCAGCTGTATAGTTTTTGGTATGTATTCCATTTGTAGTTCGTATACAGGGACACGCCAAAATTTTTCTTATCATTACGGCCTATGGGAGGAATTTGTATGTATCGCGATAGCGGCCGCAAAAATAGCGCTATTGACTTGAAATTTAGTATACATGTTCAGGAGCCCCACGAAATCAGCTGTATAGTTTTGGGTATGTATTCCATTTGTAGTTCGTATACAGGGACACGCCAGAGTTTTTCTTATCATTACGGCCTAAGTGGGGGAATTTGTATGAATCGCGATAGCGGCCACAAAAATCACGCTATTGACTTGCAATTTGGTACACATATTCATGAGCCCCACGAAATTATCTGTATGTTTTTGAGTGTGTATTCCATTTGTAATTCGTGTACAGGGACACGCCAGAGTTTTTCTTACCATTACGACCTACGGGAGGAATTTGTATGTACCGCGATAGCCACCGCAAAAATCAAGCTATTTGTTGAAGACCATTAGAAGTGGTCTGTCTATTAAAATTTAATATTAAGCAAAGTTTTTGCACAATAGAAACATTTGAACTTTAAGCTTTTGAAAGTGTAAAATGACTAGTGACTAGAAAACTTGATCTCAGTAAAAACAAGGAAAATTTAAAAACTTAACAAATTTATTTATATCAAAAAACATATGTAAATATATATAACAAACTTTTAATCAAAAAAAACAATTAACATAAAGCATTAACATAAGGTAACAATATAAGCTGGATAATTACCTTGTAAAACATTAGCTTGAAGAAATACAAATGCATTTAGCTCTTTACACAACAATTCTGAAGAAAGAAAACATCTTGTCCCACAGTCCCCTTTCAAACACAATACTATTTAACACAAATCAAGGTCGCCAAGTTGACCATTGATAAACGTAAGATGATATCAAAAAGATAATGCAACTTAGAGCAAACGACGATTGCAGATAGATGGTCGCCAAGTTGACCATCGGGGGAATAATCAAGGAACGAAATTAACATCCCTTAGGGTCGCCCGGTTGACCACTAAGCAAATAAACGTTACTCCAAGGAAAACATTATCACTGTAGATAACGATCGAACAAAAGAAGATATAATTTAAAGCAAACGAAAAATTGTAGATAGATGGTCGCCAAGTTGACCATCGGGGAAATAATTATGAAGATATTAACATCCCTAGGGTCGCCTTGTTGACCACTAGGATATAACAACGAAAAGTCTTTAAAGTTTATAACAGAAGAAATTTATCATCTTTTAAAAAACGATAAGGAACAAGGACAAGAGTTCCAAAAAACTTTAACTTCATTCAGAATTTAATTAATTATTTTTAACTTCATGGTAAACCAGCATCAACTTTTAACATATTAAAACTTAACTTCGTATAAAAAAATTCACATGCTTAAACTTTTAATTAAATAAAACTTTTAACTCCAAACCAGCAAACATCTTAGCTAAACAGGAGACCAGCTCACTGGAAAACACACTAATGCATCTTGTTGCTGCACTGCTGCTACTGCTCCGTACTACGATCGAATCGAACTTTTATATGATTAAAGAATACAATATTTGCATAAAACGATCAGAAAAACATCGATAATAACGCCACCGTGTGGTCAAAACCAAAACTTAAAAAAAACGATGACGCCCCCTTATGGCCAAAGTTGAAACATTTCATAATTAATTTAATGAATTAAGATACGATGGCAACAAGGAGAAAAAGTTATTTTAACAGTGCAGAGAATGGCAACAGCTAAAAAGTAAACAAACTGCGATGTTTGCCGCGAAATAGCATGGAGTAAGAATAGGATTTAAAAGGATAAATTAAATTTGAAAAAAAGTAAGTAAAAGATATTTTAAGTTATAAGATATTTAAGTATACGTATATAAAGATAAATTAAGGAATGTTTTTACATTAGATGTGAGGACCAAAAGATAACCAAAGTTATCAAAGCCCCCCACTGCAACATATAAGAAAAAAACATTCAAATATTAACCATATTAATAATTAGTATAAACGATTTATATGCAACAATTTCATTAGTAAAAACTATTTAACAACTAACAACAAAAACTTAACAATCTAATAAAAACAAGTTAACAGCTAGCAAAAAGTGCAATAAGACGAATTAGCAACAAGAGTTAAGTGTGCATATACATGCCACCCAAGAAAATTTCAGAGTCCATAAAAAAACTGTACCACTAAACGGCACACAACCTGACAAAAGTCAGTAAGAAAAATGTACTTCAAAGATAGTACATAAAAAATTTTAAACATGCACTACGAAACAGCACATGAAAGTAATTTTAGATTAAATTTAAATTTCATTTTACAATTAATTTCCCCCCTTTTCATTATAAAGATAATCAAACGCAAATTCCCCACAATGCAGATACTAAGCAAAAAAAACATTATAAATACTCAATACAATTTATATGATTATGTATATGACCTATATTCTAAATATGCAATAAGAGATAATATAATTTATATACAATATGTACAAGACCAATGCAAAACACAATTCTAATATACAATATTAAATTACTATAAATGATGAAATAGATGAAATACTTATATACACTATATACAACACATATGCACAAGCGCTTGTGACTCACATACATACCAACAATTATATACATATATACAAAAAAAAATATCCGCAAAGTGGAGAAGAAGAGTTTTAATTACTAGAATTTTGAAAGAAAACCATATTTATAAATTTTAACAATTCATTTTTGGCAAGTGGCTTCGTGAATGGATCGGAAAGATTGGACTTAGAAGAAACATACTGAAGGTTAAATTTCCCTTCATCAAACCAGTCCCTAATAAAAAACAATTTTATATTTACATGGCGCGTGTGAAAATTTTCAATTCTAGATTTAGTGAATCTAATGGCAGCCTGGTTGTCAGCAAAAAGTGTTGGTACATCAAATTTCTCTTTAATAATTTTTAAACTTTGACATTCTAATAGTATGTTATAAAACCAATCTTGTTCCCTAACACAATCGCACATTGAAATAAACTCCGACTCCATTGTAGAAATGGTCACACCCTTCTGTTTATGTGAGCGCCACGAAACGGCAGCATTATCCAGAAGTACTAATTGTCCACCCATAGAGACATAATCGTCCCTATTAGCTGCAAAATCTGCATCAGAGTATGAAAGTAATTTAATGCTTTTACAATTTATAGAAAGTTTATAATGATTGGTAAATTTAATATAACCTAATAATTTAAGTAAGCCCTGCCAATGTTTAACTCCTGGATTCTGTTGGAACTGTGAAAAAATATTAGTGGCATATGCAATATCAGTTCTAGTGCGATTTGCAAGAAATGAAATACAACCCAATAAATTTCTGTAAGGTAAACTTGATGCTTCATCTATATCTGCCTGAACAACTGGACAGTCACTTTTAGAAAACTGAACACCTTTAACTATTGGCAAAGAAGAAACAGGAACACGGTGGTTTCTAAACCTTTCACCTATTTCACCAATATACTGGTTTTGGTGAATTAACACACCTGTATCTGTATATTCAAATTCTACGCCTAATAATTTGCGAGTGATACCTAAAACCTTCAAATCAAATTTAGATTCCAAAAGTTTTAAAATGGTTTTAGTTTGTGACTGTGTTCTAGCAAAAATGACGATATCATCCACGTACACCAACAGAACTGAAAAATCAAGATATGAATATGCACAATTACAATTTTCAAATTTATTAAAACCAAGTTCCAACAACACTTTATTTAATTCATAAAACCATAATCTGCCAGATTGGTGTAACCCGTACAATGCTCTGTCTAATCTACAAACCCAACTCTCTTTGCCTTTTTCAGCAAACCCAGTTGGTTGTTTCATATAAATTTCATCCTTTAACGGGGCATATAAATATGCACATTTTACGTCGCATTGTACGTTAACCCAGTCACAACATGAAACTAATAGGGCAAAGAAGAACCTGACTACTGAAAAATTGATAACCGGCGAAAAAGTTTCGTCGTAAGACTCACCCTGTACCTGGCTGAAACCTTGCGCAACCAATCTTGCTTTGTACCTTACTATGGCACCAGACTCATCGCGCTTAACTGTATAAACCCAGCGGTTTCCTAACACAGACTTGTTTTCAGGGAGTTTTACTAAATGCCAAACTTTTCTTGCAGCCATACATTCTAACTCTTCCAGCATAGCCTCATGCCATTTATCCGCCTGGGCAGATTTCAGGGCTTGTTTATACGTTCTAGGGACCACCACCTCTAGTCAACTTAAGGTGCTGGACGCAGAAGGTATAACGTCAGAATTAACTACACCAGAAAAAGTATTAAATTTTGAAAAATCAAAGTTGGCAGGGTTGTAATTAATACCATTAGCTAAACAAAACTTTTCAATATCTTTTGGAGATCTTTGAGGGAGCCTCTTACCCTCTCCATCAGGATAATAGTAGATGTCAATTTTATCTCCTTTAGGCCTGGGAACAACTTTTCTGTACCAGATTGGATTAGATATCCAGCTCGGGGATGACAAAACTTGAGAAGGTGTAGAACTTGTATGAGGAATGGCTGGGACGACATCCTCAGTCTCATCGGGCACGACACCAGAAGTGCCAGGCTCCGGATCAGGAAGATGAACCTGATCAACGGGCCGTGGCTGATCCTCTGGGACATACACCAATTCGAAGGAGGAGTCGCCCATCACCGCTCCACTGCTCGGAAAGTTTTTACTCTCAACGAACGAAACATTAATGGTTTCAACAACCTTCTTATCATCATCTAACCAAACCCTATATCCACGAGTACGCAAAGCGTATCCAACAAGGACACCTTTCTTTGCCTTCGAATCCAATTTATGTTTACGCCTAGCCTTAGGAACACCGACATAAGCTACAGTACCAAAAGGTCTTAAATGACGAACAGATGGTTTATTACCTGAATAGAGTTCAAGAGGAGTCTTCGTATTTTTCCCATGACAGATTCTATTCCAAGTGTAAGTAAAATGCATACACGCTTCAGGCCAAAAATCGGCAGACAACCCGCTGGATTTCAGCATTGCCCGAACACAATTCATAATGGTCTGATTAAAGCGTTCGCATGTACCATTTTGTTCTGGTGTAAAAGTATTTGTTAGCTCATGGATTACACCTGTCTCATTACAAAAAGATCTAAAATGGTCATTCTCAAACTCACTACCATTATCGGTGCGTATAGCCTTCAACTTGGTACCCAAAAACCTTTCAGCCCTTAAAACATGTCTTTTAAAAATTTCAAAGACCATGGACTTCTCTTCAAGGGGGTAAACCGCAGATTTACCAGAAAAGTCATCTATTATGGACAAAAAGAAACGTTCGCCTCTTTTCCCATTTATTTTAATAGGTCCCCAAGTGTCAAGAAACAGCCTTTCTAATGGTTTTTTAGAAAAAGAATGACCTATAGATTTAAAGGAAACACGATTTTGCTTACTCAAATGACAAGGATCACAAAAAAAATTATCTATAGACTTTAAAAGAGGCAGACCTTTAACAGCAGAATTACGATTAGTGTTAAGAATGAGTTCAGGGCTGATGTGATCAAAACGCAAATGCCATGTGTCCAAATCTTTAATATTGACGGACTCATATGTAGGTGAAGCTGAAACTTCAGAATTAGCAATTTCATCTACATCTTGCCCCCCATTCACCTTAACACCATGCCTGCTCCTAATAACTTTTGGAAAAGTGTAATATATCCCGTCATAGAGTTTTGCAGAAAAAAGAAATTTGCCAAACTTATTGATCACATTCAACTTGCCAGACTTACCAATGAATTTAGCACCACCCTGGTCGAATCTAGAACCACTTAAAAGATTTTTCCTTAGATTAGGTGAAAACAACACATTCCATAACTTTATTTCAACACCATTAAAGTTCAGCTCTACCTCACCTTTACCAGTAATAGGAAAGGTAACACCGTCAACAGCCACGTGTAACTCATCACCAGACACTTCAACAAAATTACTAAAAAGGGCTTTATCTTTACAAAAATGATGAGAGGCGGCGGTATCAAAAGCCCAACATCCCTCTCGATCAAAACTGCTAAGGTTTGCCTCAGCAATAAAATTTTGAGTTTTACGTGGGGGAGTTTTATCACGTCGAGACTGTTGACTGGAGCCAGCCTTCTTAACAAAATTACTTTTAAGTGGTTTCTCTTTTGCAGCAGATGAATTATTTTCAAGCTTAACCCGACAGTCCTTAATACCATGGCCTTTTTTACCACACCTCCAACAAACAATTACAGATTTTCTCTTAAATTTAGCACTTTGAACCTCAATTGTACATTCAACTTTACTTTTATCAAAAGTGCGTAGTTGGAGTCGTGTTTCTTCAGAACAAAGTTCAACTACAATATTTTTATACGAAAACTCTTTATCAGGCCATCTTAAAATCTGTTGAACTATTTGATCGAACTTATCAGGTAAGTATCTCAAAATTTGAAAACAAACATATTCGTCACTTATTGGTTTCCCAATAGCTTTTAACTGATCTACAATTTTTGAAATTCTAGCTGCAAAGAGACCAATAGATTCACCAGGTTGAAGAAAACATGTCATTAACTCTGAAAACAATTTTATGTGGTGACTCCTACTATCTGGTTGGAAATTGACTTTTAAAACTCTCCAAGCCTCTGAGGGGTCAGAACACTCACTTATTAAACCACGAAATTCTGGTTCTATATTTAAGTAAAGTAAAGACCGAGCAGAATTTTGTCTCCTTTTAAAATCATTAACTACCTCCTCAGATGCCTCTTTATCAGGTAATTTTTCTACCCCAGTAACAATTTCATATGCATTCCTTTCCATTAGCAAAAATTTAACGTCATTTTTCCAACCAGCATAGTTTGTAGAACCAAGCTTTTCAATCTGGGGAGTCAAATTAAACGCCATTTTCCCAATTTTCACTGAGTCAAAAAAACACTAGTCAAAGACAATTAAAGAATTCTATACATACAAAAAACTTATCCAAAAATTTCTGGGCCCATAATCCAAATGTTGAAGACCATTAGAAGTGGTCTGTCTATTAAAATTTAATATTAAGCAAAGTTTTTGCACAATAGAAACATTTGAACTTTAAGCTTTTGAAAGTGTAAAATGACTAGTGACTAGAAAACTTGATCTCAGTAAAAACAAGGAAAATTTAAAAACTTAACAAATTTATTTATATCAAAAAACATATGTAAATATATATAACAAACTTTTAATCAAAAAAAACAATTAACATAAAGCATTAACATAAGGTAACAATATAAGCTGGATAATTACCTTGTAAAACATTAGCTTGAAGAAATACAAATGCATTTAGCTCTTTACACAACAATTCTGAAGAAAGAAAACATCTTGTCCCACAGTCCCCTTTCAAACACAATACTATTTAACACAAATCAAGGTCGCCAAGTTGACCATTGATAAACGTAAGATGATATCAAAAAGATAATGCAACTTAGAGCAAACGACGATTGCAGATAGATGGTCGCCAAGTTGACCATCGGGGGAATAATCAAGGAACGAAATTAACATCCCTTAGGGTCGCCCGGTTGACCACTAAGCAAATAAACGTTACTCCAAGGAAAACATTATCACTGTAGATAACGATCGAACAAAAGAAGATATAATTTAAAGCAAACGAAAAATTGTAGATAGATGGTCGCCAAGTTGACCATCGGGGAAATAATTATGAAGATATTAACATCCCTAGGGTCGCCTTGTTGACCACTAGGATATAACAACGAAAAGTCTTTAAAGTTTATAACAGAAGAAATTTATCATCTTTTAAAAAACGATAAGGAACAAGGACAAGAGTTCCAAAAAACTTTAACTTCATTCAGAATTTAATTAATTATTTTTAACTTCATGGTAAACCAGCATCAACTTTTAACATATTAAAACTTAACTTCGTATAAAAAAATTCACATGCTTAAACTTTTAATTAAATAAAACTTTTAACTCCAAACCAGCAAACATCTTAGCTAAACAGGAGACCAGCTCACTGGAAAACACACTAATGCATCTTGTTGCTGCACTGCTGCTACTGCTCCGTACTACGATCGAATCGAACTTTTATATGATTAAAGAATACAATATTTGCATAAAACGATCAGAAAAACATCGATAATAACGCCACCGTGTGGTCAAAACCAAAACTTAAAAAAAACGATGACGCCACCTTATGGCCAAAGTTGAAACATTTCATAATTAATTTAATGAATTAAGATACGATGGCAACAAGGAGAAAAAGTTATTTTAACAGTGCAGAGAATGGCAACAGCTAAAAAGTAAACAAACTGCGATGTTTGCCGCGAAATAGCATGGAGTAAGAATAGGATTTAAAAGGATAAATTAAATTTGAAAAAAAGTAAGTAAAAGATATTTTAAGTTATAAGATATTTAAGTATACGTATATAAAGATAAATTAAGGAATGTTTTTACATTAGATGTGAGGACCAAAAGATAACCAAAGTTATCACTATTGACTTCCAATTTTTGACGAAACGTCAGTAGAGACCCTCTGTTGAGACTCAAAAGGATTTTGGGTGCCGTCTGTATGTCTGTCTGTCGTGTGATAGCGGCCGCAAAAATCACGCTATTGACTTGAAATTTGGTACACATGTTCATGAGCCCCACGAAATCAGCTGTATAGTTTTTGGTATGTATTCCATTTGTAGTTCGTATACAGGGACACGCCAAAGTTTTTCTTATCATTACGGCCTATGGGAAGAATTTGTATGTACCGCGATAGCGGCCCCAAAAATCACACTATTCACTGCAAATTTGGTACACATGTTCATGAGCTCAACAGAAATAACTGTATAGTGTTAGGCGTGTATTTCATTTGTCGTTCGTGCACAGGGACACGCCAAAGTGTTTCTTATCATTACGGTCTATGGGAAGAATTTGTATGTACCGCAATAGCGGCCGCAAAAATCCTTCGATTGACTTGCAAATTGTCGCACACTTTCCAGCTTTGCATATAAGTAGCTGTATAATTTTTATTGCTATATTGTTTATAAACTGTGTACAGGGACACGCCAAAATTCTTAACATTACGGCGTATGGGGTGAATTTCGTTTAAACGTATTTTAATACCATTACTTTGCAATCAAGAAAATGAAACTAGCGTAAGATGCTTAAACTTATGTTGTTTGAAGAAAATATGTGCTTTTAAGATTTCTAATTAATGTACAGGACCTTACAAAAGTGTTCTGACAATGTCACTTAGTCATCCAAACGATGTTAAATTTGGAACAATTATTAATTTTAAATGCAAAATAAGCTGAATAGTTTTTACTGGTGTATACAATGTTTATGGTTCGTTTACAGAGACACACAAAAAAATTTCGTAGCATTAGAGCCTATGGACAAATTTTTATTTAAGCGCGCGCTTTAATGCGTTTATGCTGAATTGAAATTAATAAAGTTACCATACATTATAAAGATGCTTAAAATCATGTTTACTCTTAAAAAAGGGTATGTATCGACTAAATAATTAATGGGACCACACAAAATAATTACGAGTATGTACTGTAATCATCCAAATAATGTCAAATTAGTTTGAAAAATTAGTGAGTTATAATTAATTAGGTTTATTCTTATTATTGGCGTTTATAATGATTGTGGCTACTTTACCGGGATACATAAAAGAATTTCGTACTATTACGGTCTATAGTCGGTATTTCTTAAGAGTATTTTAACATGGTTACACTACACCCCATCAAATATAATGAAATTTTATTAGAATTTTAAAAGCATTTTTTCCTGTGGAAGATTGTGGTATAGAATTGGTAGTTAACTTAAAGGTTACGCAAAATATTTCCGATATGCTATGTATTTTTTTTTTTTTTTTTTTGTATGAAATTTGGTAGTTATTAAATTTGGTAATTATGAATTTCAGGGAAATAATACAAGCCCGTCGTTTATTAAGAATACATATTTTTGCGTACTTGGGGGGTTCGTAAGTTGTCCGAGAATAAAAGGCGAAACTTGTAATAATTCAGTGATTTATTCACAGAAAGTTCCAGAAAAATACAGGTCTATAAACCAAGTATCAGCTTCAATTCAACCAGTAAACACAGCTTAATCAATAGCCTTTAACAGCACAACAACAGCACAAACTGTTTAACAATAACACATAAAGCAAGTCTCATTCAAAAAGGCTCAAGGCAAAGCAAACTGACGCAGATCTGAGACTAACTGCCTCGGTGAAAAAAATGCTCCTTTTATACTTTTCTATCGAACCCAGGCTGTTCTGGAAAATTCTCGTATCTCATCAGCCAATGAGATTAGGGCGTCCATATTTGGTATATCCCTAATAAGGAATTTCTCGCCAAGGTCGCCAAAAAATCGCCAAAGAGGGAAACAGTCGCCAAATTTGGCGACAAATCCATTTCTTCCCTTCTTGGAGCTTTTTAATGCGTTTTTAAGGGAAAATTAGGCTATTTTAACACTAAAATGACTAGAAATGCAGAAAATTAGCATTTTATCAACTTACTAAGCCTCGTTGAAAGAATTTATGGAAAAGTAAATACAATTATTTATAATTCCGTATCACTTTATATGATATACAGATAAGTATACAAAGAGAGATAGAGCAGGGGGTTGAGGGAGGCTGCAGCCCCCCCTCAGGAATGTATCTGATTATGATAACAAGTCTATCGAATCAATATATACTGTTATATAATAAGGAATAAATAAAAATGACCTATTGAATAATGTCTGATACAAATAGGACGTTGAGGCTCCTGATCTGCAAATCCACTAGTTATGGACTATAGGCCAAATTTTTTTTAAGTGCGATAGCGTCTAAATGCCTGATTCAACTGAGCGGAAAATGTATACACATGTTATAATTCACCGTTGCATGAACTGTATAAATTTTAGTGAATCTAGCGTTTATAGTTTTTGTTTTACAGGGACATAAAGAAAAATTCTTTATCGTTATGGTCTATATGGACCTAAATTCATTAAAAACACCTTATTCAATTGAGCTGAAAATTTATACACATGCTAGATATCGGATTCAGCTGAAAATTTATATACATATTATACTATATCTGATCACCGTCGCACTAATTATTCCATTTTGTTTTTTTAATGACATCTCTTACTTTATTTAATACAACCGTTGATTATTTAATATTCGGAAACTCGAGTAGAGTCACTCCAGATTTTTTTTTAAAGGCAACTTTGCGATATATAATCGATCTATTCAAGATACGTTTTCATGAAATTAAAGTCGAGGTCAGAATTTTGCGAGTATTGATACTATTACATAGAGTGAAATTTTTGATTCTTTCATAACACTCTAAACTATTTAATTGAATTATGCTAAAGTTTCTCATTCAGAAAAATACGCTTAATGTTTAATTCATTAAAAGAACTTTTTTTACTTTTTCCTGCACCGTTTAAACTAATTATTTAAATTAATTTATTCTAGCATTTTGGTATAATAATTTTTTTTTCGTAGTTAGGAGAAGAAAAAAAATCTTTTGTTAATAGTTAGTAAAAAAGAGCTTTTTTGCAATTCATTTCAAATCAAGTTCATTTTTCATAAGAATGTTAAAAAAATTATACATTATTTCATTAAAAAATATTTGCATCTAAATTGTTTTACAAAAGATTAATTAACAATTGCTGTCGTCTAATGAAATATAAAACTTTATAAAGTTACTTCAGAACCGTAAAGTGAATGTTCAACTAAGTTGATTTTAACTATATGTATAAAAGAGTAAACTGACTCACACAATCATTCATTCATTCATTGACTCAACACAGTTATGAAAATTATATGGGACATAGAGACACAAATTTTCGTGTATGAGTTGGTTTTAGGACCCTGACCCCCACTAAGACAGGATTCTGCGAAATCCCCTCACTGTCCGCCCGGCCTGGGATAGCAAGAGGCAAAAACACGTTTAGCCATAACTCGGCTCCAAATTACGTCACGATGAAGAAATTGCACATGAGAGATTAGACTTGAGTACGAAAAAATCATTTTCTGCGATTTTTAAATTTTCGATTTTTAAGAGCGGACGGAGGAAAAGATTTTCGGTTGGAAATTTCGCAAATTCTGGGTTTTCTAGTAGAACTCTACCAATGATACAAATATAGATCAATGATACAAATATAGATACAAATATGTTGAAAACAGCCGTGCATCATCTTAAAAATCTTTCCAAAAACCCATTTTTTCGTTATTTTATTTATTTATTTTTAAATTTTTTATTTTGGGAAAAATCAAGATTTCCCTACCTAATTTTTTCAAGTTTTCCCTTTCCGGCCTAAATTCATTCTGAAAATCTATAGAAGCTAAGGTCACGAATTTTGGTTTGTGGATTGTTTACGTGTATCTAACACCCATATCGTAACGGAATTTTGCGAAATTACTCCTCACACTCAAATTGGGGAAGTGGTAATAAACACATTTCCAAGCATAACTTTGCTTCAAATTATCTCAGTAAGATTGATTTTTTTTTGAGTGTGTGGGTTGGTTGTGCGTACCCAGCACGCACTATAATTGCGAGACTGTCTCTCTTTACGGACATGGGGGTGCGGTAAATCACACTTTTCAAGAGTAACTCTATAACGAATTACCTCGGGAAAACTATTATTTTATGTGCCGTACGTACCCAAAACACATTAGAAATGTATTTTGCTAAATTCTTCTCTATAGTCCCCCTTGAGAACGGGTCAAAAAACATGTTTGTATGCGTAATTCTGCTCCAAATTATCTTAGAAATGCGATTTTGGACGGGTAGTTTGATTATATTTATCCAACACGTAGTATAAAGAGATTTTGCGAAATTCCACTCCCTTCCTTCCCTTAAGGGTGAACAGGCAGAAAACACGTTTTAAAACGTAACTCTTCTTCAAATTCTCTCAGGAATAAGATTTTTTGTGTCGGCTGGTTATGCGTACCCAATACGCATTATGAAGCTATTTTCCAAAATTACACATTCCCCCTCCTTTAAGGCGGGTGTGACAAGAAACACGTTTTAGAGCGTAACTCTGCTCCAAATTAGCTCACAATGGCGTGTTTTGGTGTGTGGGTGTAGGTTAAGTGTTGGCAATATGAACTTTAATAGGATTTTGCGAAACTTTTAATTTTACCCGTAGGAAGAAGTAAGTAAATGAGCAGATAAGGCGTTTTGCTGATCCGGATTAATGATGTTGAGGGAAAGAAAACCATTATGAAAAGCAGCGCGAATTTTAATTGAAGTTTTGACTTTTTCTAATGATTTTTTTTTTTTCGTGTGTGTGTGTGAATGTTTTATTAATTATTTTGTAGAACGTTGAGAATTCATTTAAATATATTGACCAGCAAAGCGTGTAAGTTTATTATGAAGTTGGTTATAAACTGAACATTTTCAGATCGATTATCTCAACGTCTGAATTTCATTACTGCAAATTGTGCTAACATATTCTAAATGAATATTTAAAAAAATTCAAATTGAATATTCAAAAAACTTTTTCATGAAATAAGAGTAAAACTCTCAGTTTAAAAATCTTAAAAATTAAATACTGTATAACATAGCTGCCAACACTGCTAATTTTTAAATCAGATTCATACACCAGCATTTTAAAAAAAGAATCTGTTACAGATATTTTTAATGAATAAACAAAATTAATTAAACTGAAAACTTTTATAAAAAAATTTCCAATATGAAGTCTCTGTTCAGATGAATGGAGACTTGACACCAATCTATGAGTATAAATAATACAACAACTCGAATGCCTCAAAATCAAAAAGTCATTGTTTTTTTAAAGTAATGTATGTCGTTAGAAAAAGAATTATTTAGATGATATTGTTCTTTTACAATTTATGTGAATTATAAAGCAAATCAACTCACAATCTAAAAGCTCTACAGAATTTTATACATTCCAAAGTATTATTCAAGCATAAAGAAAAAAAAAATATTTTTCTTTTGATATTCTTAAAATGTTTTCCCAAAATTCAAAACATTTTACGATTTTTTTCCCCTATGTTGTGTTTTGTGAGAATAAAATTAAAATCAGAAAAAAAAGTAATTTATACTTATTTGAGTAGTACCTCGATCAATTTTAAATTGGCGTTAATCTACACAGAATATCATTGAACTAAGCAGAAAACCCTTAAATATTTTCTGATGCACGGTGTTTTTATTATAAGTTTTACTATTTCTGTTATCGTTAATACACCGTTTAATAAAATGTCATTCCCAATTTTCGAAATAATTTTCACGAATTTAATTAAAAAATTTTTGTTACGAATTTGTTTTATTTCGTAAAATATCATTATTCAAAATAACACACGCAGAAGAAAAAGAAAAAACAAGAAAGAAAAATCATCCAGTACGCATTGATTAGTAACACTTTCCAACTGTACGCAATTGTTGTATCGAATAACTTTTAATATTCTTTGCCTACGTTATCAGACAACGAACAGAAGGACTGAAAAATATACAGATAGACTAAATGATTTTAAAATAAACTCTTAGGCATTTTGGAACGTGTTAAAAAAGCTTAACGCAAAAGAAAATGCAGCCGTTAGATTATAATTACAGCTTTTAATCTCTCTGAATATTTTACTGTAGCCCTGTAAATCTGAACGTTAATCATATCATATTCTATACAAAGCAATATTTTAGAATATTAATAATACATGTCAATGTTTTTATAATTTTTACAGTAAAAAGTTTTTAAAATATAACTTTTAAAAAATTCTGTCCTAAAGCGCAATACATTGGCTTTTTTTTTTTTTTTTTTTTATTGTTGTTGTTGTTGTCCCTGTAAACAAACTAGTTGTACAGGACCTATTAATGAGGAACATTCTATAGGGAACTTGGGTGTATCATTTTTTAAAAATTCTCAAAATATTCACGGATGACAGGAGCCGGAGAAAAACAGATAGAAAGATAGACAATCGGACAGACAGATGCACAAATTGAAATCATATTCCCAATTAAATTATAAGAAAGTGTTAAAACGCCCATGTAAAAAAAGTACAATTCCAGCAAATTTTTATTAATACCTCTTAATGTAACTGATTATTTTTCTGTGACCCAGTAAATCTAATGCTAACCATAGTATATTACATAGAAGGCACCCTTTTGTGCATACGTATAATATATTTCAATTGCATTAAGCTTTGTGGAAAATAAAATTATTAAAATTTGGTTTATAAAAAAAACTCTCATACAACACAATGCTTTGGAATAATTTCAAGTACCCCTATACACAAACCAATTAGAAATGTTCTCTGTTTTACATAGGAAACATCCGATAGGGAATTGAATCACAAATTAAAATTTCATTAAAGTTTCTATACATTAAAGGTATTAAAATATGGTTTATAGAAACTCCTCTCATAGAACACAATGCTTTCGAATACTTCTGGGTGTTCCTGTACACAAACCAGAAGAGGTATTCACACGATTTTCAATAGGGAACATCCGATAGTGAACTTGAATAAAATATATCGGTTTAAAGAAATTCCATAAATATTTACGGGAATTAGAGCGCAGAAAAACAGACAGACACACAGACGGACAGCAGAACAGTCACACAGATACACAAATTGAAATTATATCCACACTAAAAAAATGATAAAAAGTTTCAGAAACGCTTAATGTAAACGAAAGTACAATTCTAGCAATTTTTATTAGTAGCTCTTAATATAACTGAATATTTTTCTGTCACCCTGTAAAGCTAATGATAACCATGCTATATTCTATGCAAAGCATTCATTTGTGCATACAAATAACATATTTCAATTTCCTAAAACTTCGTGAAAAGTAAAGTTATTAAAATTTGAATTATAGAAATATCACACAAAGAACGCAATGCTTTGGAGTAATTTTGAGTGTCCCTATACACAAATCAGTGGTGGTATTTACTCCATTTTCAGCAGGGAACATCCGATAGTGAACTTGCATAACATATTTTTATTTCATTAATATTTGTGTACAGTAAGGGTATGAAAATATGGTTTATAGAATTGCTTCGCATAGAACACAATGCTTTGAAATATTTTAGGGGGTCCCTGTACACAAACCAGTAGAGGTATAAACTCCATTTTCAATAGGGAACATTCGATAGTGAACTTGAATAACATATATCAGTTTCAAAAAATTTCATAAATATTTACGGGAGTTAGAGTGCGGGCACACAGACAGACGGACACATACACAAATTGGTATCATATCCTCACTTAAAAAAGTTAGAAAGTGTTAAAAACGCTTAATGTAAATGAAAGTAAAATTCTAGCAAATTTTTAATAATAGCTCTTAATATAACAGAATATTTTTGTGTCACCCTGTAAATCTAATGCTAATCATTCTATATTCTATGTAAAGCATTCTTTTGTGCATATAAATAACGTATTTCAATTTCCTTAAACTTCGTGGAAAGTAAAGTTATTAAAATTTGATTTATAGAAATATCTCTCATAGAACGCAATGCTTTAGAATACTTTTTAGTGTCCTTGTATATAAAACATTGATGTTATTTAATCGATTTTACACAGGACACATCCAATAGTGAACTTGAATAACATATTTCAATTTCATGAAGATATGTGTACAGCAAAGATATCAAAATATATGATTTATAGAAATACCTCTCATAGAACACAAAGCTTTGAAATACTTTCGGGTGCCCCTGTACACAAATTAGTAGAGGTATGAACTTCATTTTCAACAGGGAACATCCGATATTGAACTTGAATAACATTAATCAGTTTCAAAAAATTCCACAAATATTTACGGGAATTAGAGCGCGGAGAGACAGACAGACAAACCGAAGTCATCAACACTTTTCAACCTTGATGGGAAATATTAAAAAAGTTAGAAAGTGTTAAAAACGTTTAATGTAAACGAAAGTACACTTTTAGCAAATCTATATATTAATAGGCAAGCATAAAATTTGTTGTCCCTTTTTAACATATTAATTATGGGACTAGAGGGTTGAAAATGGTATCATTCGAAAGGTATGGTTAGCCGGAAGGTGCGAATACAAATATTATTTTCTTACGATGTCAAGAAGGTATTTAAAAATACATTTATTTTTTATGCATTTTCCCCCCATTTTTCCCTTTTATATACGTATTCCTTTACATTAAAAAATACCTAAAAGTAGAAAGTTGTTAAATCTGGCAATTTCATAAAGCTCAAATAAAACCATAGACACAGTAATTTGTATAATGTAGCATCACTATACGCAAGTGAAGTGATGACGTCACTGTCTGTCCATGGAGCCATGAAAAAGATTTTCTATGTTAATCGTCCATTGGATTTTTTGTAAAAAATTATTAAAAAATAACGGAAATTATCTGCCGATATTTGGGTATAGTTATATAAAAGTTACTGTCTACATGTGTTTGATTGAGTTATTTTTTCTGTAAAATTGATAAAATTTTAATTTAAAATCATAAAACTCCAGAAAAAAAAATGGCAAACTTCCAGTTTCGAATGTAAACATAAACATTTCATTTCAAAGGATGATATTTAAACAATAAATATTCAACTAATATACTAAATAAAAGGAAAATGGATTTGTTACTAACTGCTGCATGTATAAGTAGACGATACGGAAAAAATTCCGATTTCCGTCTTTTGCTGAATTTACATGTTTTGAGCTTTCTTTACGTTTCAATTGACTGAAATTGGCTACTTATTTTTTAAAAAAGTGTCTTTATTGCTAGCTTTTGTGGGTAGAAGAAGCAAGTAGAAGATACATAAAAACTTTTGATTTCCGGTTTTCGATGAATTTACACGTTTTCCTTGCATTTTAATTACGTGAAAATGACTACTTAATTTTATTTTTTTTAAAGTGGATTTTTTATTCTTTCCTCTGCATATATAAGTAGAAAATATAAGATTCAGAAAAGTTTTAGATTTTCGGTTTTCGACAATTGCCGCAGCTGTGTTGCAATTGCATTCCGTTTAGGACAAGGCAATAACTTTGCTTTGCCTCGCTTTGCAAAAAGAATGGTCGAATTTCGACCACTGGGCGATTTTAGTATTTATTAATAGCTCTTAATATAACAGAATATTTTTGTGTCACCCTGTAAATCTAATGCTAATCACGCTGTATTATATGCAAAGCATTTTCTTTTGTGCTTATAAATAACACATTTCAATTTCATAAATCTTCGTGCAAAGTAAAGTTATTAAAATTTAGTTTATAGAAGTATCTCTCATAAAACACAATGCTTTGAAATACTTTTGTGTGTCCCTGTACACAAATCAGTTCTGGTATTTACTCCATTTTCAACAGGGAACATCCGATAGTGAACTTGAATAACATATTTCAATTTCAATAAGATTTGTGTACAGTAAGAGTATGAAAATATGGTTTATAGAAATGCCTCTCATTGAACACATTCCTTTGAAATATTTTCGAGGGTCCCTGTACACAAACCAGTAGAGGTATAAACTCCATTTTCAACCGGGAACATCCGATAGAGAACTTGTATAACATATTTCAATTTCATTAAGGTTTTTGTACAGTAAGGGCATGAAAATATGGCTTATACACAAGCCTCTCATAGACCGCAATGCTTTGAAATACTTTCGGGTGTCCCTGTACACAAATCAGTAGAGGTATAAACTCCATTTTCAATAGGGAACATCTGATAGTAAATTTAAATAACATATACCAGTTTCAAGAAATTCCATGAATATTTACGGGAGTTAGAGCGCGGACAGACAGACCGAAGTCATAAACACTTTTCAACCTTGTTGGAAAGTGTTAAAAAAAATCTTATATTATAGAAAATATTTGGCAACAAAATTGCTATCAAATATGTATCTGTGTGCTAAGGAAAAATCTCCTTAAAAGAAATTTTCCTTAACCGAACAATACGGAGAATATTTGCGCCCAAGAGATTTTTTTTTTTTCCCTTAAGGTAGGCCCTCTAAAGAAAAGAAATTCTCAGTTAAAATAAAATAAAATAAAATAAAATATCTGATAAAATAAGTAGTTGGAGCTTCATTGAACTATAAAAAAATATTTTAAAATCAAGAAAGATACTTGAAAATGTTAATAATTTCATCTTACGTCAATAAGGATATGAACGCAATGGAAACAGGCAACGGCAGAAATGCATCCCATTTACTTAAAAGAAAGTAAATAAAAAATAAATAAGGTTATCAAAAGTAAAGGACACTTGAATAAGTATGCGCTAAAGAAAATCACCATTATAGTTCATAAATGTTCCATTTTGATAAAGTACCAAGTAACTTGCTTGAAGAGTCCAAGTCTCCGTGTGAAAAAAGAAAAAAAAGTGCCTGTTAGATAAAATCTGTATGAAAAATTGCGTACTTTATTTGATTACTGAAAAAATAAGTCTTTTGTCAGACTGAGACGTAATTTTACAGTAAATTTCTGCAGTTTTAGAAAATAGAAATTTTCTGAATGCGAAAGTTAAAGAATTTGTTTTTTAACGGATTTCTTTTTTTTTTTCTTTTTTTTTTTTTTTTTTTAACAGTGTAGGAAAGATTGTTTCCTAATTTGAACTTGTTGTAATATCATAGAAACAAAACAACTAAAGTGATAACTAGAATAATGAAAAAGAAATTAAAATTAAAATTAAAAAAACTCAGAGGAAAATATTATTGTGTCACTATGTAGTGTGCTAATTAAAACAGACGCCGTTAATGTTTGATTTTTATTGCCACAGAAGTGCTTCTCTAAACTCAAAAAAGTATCATTTTTCATTTCTTCTGGCTAAGGCCGATAAAGCATTGCATTTTTTTTTTTTTTTTTTTTTTTTTTTTTTGCACCCGAAAACTTGTTTGGCGGTATTTATTTCTCCTAAACAACACGGAACACTCTTTGATATCTAAGCGACATGATTTCTTGCAATCTTTTCTAAATTTGCCAAGTATTGGATTTTTCGCTCTATTTAATTTAGTAAATGACATTATTATTCGATTTACTTTTCCGATACTTGATGATCTTTTCCTGAAAAGTATCGGTTATTGCTCAAATGATCCTATCTTTCATTTTTTTTTTTTTTACTGTATATTTTTCTTTGTAATCCAAATTTAAGTTCAACATATCAAATTGTATTTATTTATTTATCCATTACATCGATGATAAGCTAAACAACTCAAACAAAATCCCACAAGTTTACTTTTCATTATAAATATCACCTAAAAAGAAATAACTGTCACTGCATAAAATCTGTAGTAGGCATTTTTAAACATATAGCTAGCTTTCAGTGGTGCTGAAAATGAAACGAAGTTAAATGTGAAATTGTACCTTTTGACAGGGGTATAATCTATTATTTATTGAAGGTAAAGCTAGGAGAGTCTGCACATGATGCAACAGAAACACATCAATAAACAAATATTTTTTGTCTAGGCTATTGCTGAATGATTTTAAATTTGTTTTCTGTGCATTTCTATTATTAATTTGTTGCCATGCTATCATTTAAAGCAACAGCTGTGATAAAATCAAAAGAGCTATTTTGCGCAATCTGTCCTTACATTGTAGGTTGGGATTCCGCACATGGGTAGGCGAGTTAAATACAATTAATTTTTAGCAATAATAATTACACTTAAATGACATTAAAAATGACTTAAATGTTGTAAGGTATTATAAACAAATACTTTTGCATCAGGAGTAGATATTTCAGGCTGATAATATTTTTTTTTTTTTTTTTTTTTTTTTTTAATTAGAAAAATAAAAGAAATATTAAAAGAATTAAAAAATTTTATTTGATGAAAAATATTAAAGAATCAGATTTAAAAAAAAAAAAAAAAAAAAAAAAAAGATTACAAAATAATATTAAATTACTAGATAACACGTTTAACTTAAAGTAGTTAAAGTTATTTCCTTTTCAATTTGAATGTTTTCTTGTTTGCTGACCTAATTTGCTGTTGTCAACAATCGTTATACATCTTGTTGTAATTGGTGCAGCTTTCTTGACGCCATTTGCTACAAGCTACATATTCCTGTCACTGCCGAAATCACTTTATGTCCAGTCATTTGTAAAAGCTGTCTCCTGGTACAGTTTTAGACTTTCAATAAACTCATCCAAGGTAACAAGGAGGAGTTTATTAAACTACCAATAAGCTGCTTAATCTCAGTGAGTATGGAATTTAATGGAATCCAGGTGCCAACTCTACTAAGTAGCAAATTCGCAAACTGTCCCATTTCGGTAGGAGAGAATCCTGGTATTCAATAATTATTCGCTTTTATAGAGAGCTTTTGATGTTCGTACCTTTAGTCTAGGTTCGTAGCTTCTGAGAAATCGTTTAATTTTAAACTATTTTATACTACTGTAATTCTATAGAAATTTCTAATAAAAATTATGAAAACTCAAGAATTTATTCTTTAAAACAAAACAAAATAACCCCGTTTTATCTTAGACGCTCGAAATAATCAACATGTATATTCAAATCGACACTCCACTATTGCTGTCGTACAACTGCCTGCAGTCGTATCTCTCCTACTCTACTCCATCCCTCCGATTCTCAATGTGCGCAATCTCTCCCACCGCGCCATTTCTCCCAGCTTTACCATAAGTTCACTGCATTATTAAAAATATTTCACTGTTTTTCATTTATTGAATATTTTTTCATTTTATTTTACAGTAATGCAAATTTGTTGTAGTAGGTATATAAATTATTGTCTACAAAAACTAAATGTATTACGTAGCCGTCTAAAAAAGAACTATTTATTTGGATATAAAAATAATATTTAAGAAAAGTTTAAATTTAATACAGCAGAACATGAATGAATCTTTTCGGGAAACTAAAAATGATTTTAATGTCAAAATTAATGTTTTATTGAGTATAAAGTTTGTTGCTGAAAATGAAAATAATAAATTAAGTGCGACAGCTGTTTTCCTCTTCTCCGTATGGCATACATTTCTGCTTTTATAAACATCTGGTTCACTATATTTGTGGTAACAGGAAATAATATTCCTCAAACATTAGGTTTATGCCAAAACAGGCGAAACTGTCAAAACTCGAGTTCCAAAAATTAAGTCAAATTAGTTTATTGTGAAAGTTTATTAGGTCTATTGTAAACAAACATCATCTACATATGTATATATATTTTTTTCAAATTGTGGTGAGTGCTTACATCCACATTCTGTTGCAGAATTTTTAGTGCATCTTGCCACAATTCGCTTTTTTTTAGGATTCCGTATACTAAGTAAACTGTACAGGTGTTTTTTGTAAGTTAATATCTATTCGTTTGGCTCTTTCCCTATTTTTGTATTCCTCTAATTTTTTGTTTTGCTATTTTTAATTTTATTCAGTTTATTATTATTATGATTTTTTTTAAATTACTCATTGCCAACATTTTCGTTTAATATTTTCTCACTTTTAAATTATTTTATGTTTCTTAGGTAAAAACAGGCTGAGGTTTCTCTTAAATTACTAACCCGTTCTCTTCACCGATAATCAAAATTGTGATGGTATCCCAGGCAGCACATAACGTTATTATAGCGTTGCAAATAAGTCTGAGCAGTGAAATATTAGTTATAACAACATTGTAACAACGTTATGTGCTGCTGAGGATGTATCGGAACTATTTTTAGGGTGAATCGCAGCTCATCGACGTCAAATGCGTAGATGTAGCGTGACGTAAAATAAACTCGACCACAACCTCCTCAATTATTATCGTTATCTGTAATCTTCCTTCTCGTTTTAAAAATGAATCAGTTTACCATTCTTGACGTTCGACTGTCATTTTGCATGTTTTTCAAATGTATATTGTTTACTTAGGTTTGTGTTTGCCATCCTTCAGTATACACTTTATTGGAAAGAGCTCTTTATGTAAAATTAAATCCGTGTAATGAGCCAGAACTGAATCTTAAATAATCTTTATGCAACTACTTTATTAAGGTTTTTATATAAATAGGATTGTTACATTTTTCTTTTCATCCATAGTTAAAAAAAAAAAAAAATAATAATAATAATAGCTTATTTTCAAAACTTCCATTTAAAAAACTCGATGGTATTTAATTTAAAAAAATATTTTTCCAAAAGCTATATTCTCACGATAACTATTATTTAAAAATTTCTATAGCAATTATTTCCCTCTGGTGACACGAGAAAATATCTTTCAAAAAGGAAACAAAAGACATATTTTCTGTTCCGCATAAAAAGAAGGAAACAAAAGAATTTGGCTATTATACGTTTTATTTAACATTTTCCGCACAAATAAAAAGCTTTTAACATTTCAAAAAAAAGAGAAAAATGCTGCACAAGACATCTTTATACGTCGTTTAACGGGTGAAATGATAGCAATTCTTTATTTTAGCACCACTTAAAGGAGGTAAGAAAAAAATTTCTTTCATTCCTCTTTACGCAGAATTTATTCTTTAATATGCAAAATATATATATATTTAAAAATATGTAAAAAAACACATCATGTACAAATATTTTGTTGTTTATAATATTGATTAACAGAATGGTGCGGTATATTCTTTATTTTTATACTTTATAAGGAATCTCGGAGCATTAAAACATAATTTTTCTCATTAAAAATTACTTTTATTTTCGCTTTACACGCTTCTTTATTGGTTCATTTAATTTGTTATTGTATTATTATTTTGCATATAAAACTTTTAAAATCAGACAAACATGTAATAATTTCTACATTGGATTATACTTCTTGTGGATAGTTATGTCAATAAATTGCAAATAACAGGTTAAAAATAAAGTGTTAAATTTGCAAGGAAATTCCTGGATTTTATTGAACATTGTTCGCAAATTTTTAAAAAGATTATTTTTTCCTACTTGGAAATATAGATCAGAAAATAAATAATTTGTTGGTTTACACAAAAGCATTAACATTTAATTAATTAGTAATTTGTAGTTATAATTATATATATATATATATATATATGAATCATCTTTTACAAATAATAAATGATATCGTAATTTGATGATCTTCATTTGTGAAAGGAAAATTTTATGGATGGTTTTTAAGCTTTAGTAGCAAAAGGCATATATATATATATATATATTTAATGTGTTTTTCCCTATGTGAGAGGAAAACATTTGAAACGAATATGCAGCATCGTGAAAAATATTTAAAAGTATTATAAAAATGGAATTTTACCTGTAATTTTACTGAGTTTGTTTGAATATTATGAATCTTAAGAATTGCTTATAAAGGAAAGATTTTTGATTTGTTTTTGATTTAATAACTGCTCCTATTCAATTTGGAGATAAATCTGTTTTGTTTTTCCTTTAGAAACTGCTTTCCCCATTAACGTGTTTTACTGCATGTGATTAAACGCACTGGGTGCTTGTTTGAAATTCATGTATTTTAAATTTAAGTAATATTCTCATAATATTCAATAATATTCTCATAGCATTTTACAGGACTCAATCGGACAAGGAACTGTCACACACTACTTCATTACATAAATATTCTTTTCATAGTGGAAGACACTTCTAATAAATAAATATACATAATTTAAGTGTGAAGAGGGAGAAAGCAGAAACTTTCTCACACTAGTGTCAGAGAATGTCTGCTCTCTCGTCTGGAGGTTCTGGATTTAAATTCAAGTAACGCTTGTCGGCCTAGATATTTGAAAATTCCGTTACTTTCTCACGGAAATTCCGTTACTTTTACGTCAATTCAAGCTAAGGCCCTTTAGATAGATTTCACCCAGAGCATTCAACCTAAAAATAGGCCTTTTGTATAGATCCCTTTCGGAGGCATTTTGCTCCCCTCCCTTGGTGCCGTGTAAGTTATCAGTTACGGCAATATTGCTACTATTTTTGCCATTCTGAGAAAATCTTGTTTTACAAAAGTTTACGTTGCAATTTTAAAACACAAGTACCCATTGTAATTATCTAACACACAGATTAACTAAGACAATATCATACCAATGGTTCATATAATAACAATTATAAATAAAAGTTTATACGGCTTCAACATACTTTTAAAGATTGAATAATGTTAGATTACAATAATTTCTAGAAATTTAAAAAACTGTAAGTAGTATTTTTTTTTAATTTAATTTTTTTGAACGAAGGTCCTATATTAAACAGGGACGTCATCATCCTATTTAGAAATCATCGTCGTGGAAGTACCTTTACTGTGGCTAACAAACTTGAGATCCTAATAATGAAAAATGCAAATCAAATTCAACGCCTTGTAAGCTGTCTCTTTTGATAGGCCAAATACCCAAATTTGAATTCTTGCGTCATGAAAAGATTTGTTTATGATCATTATCCAGTCAGTTCCAGTCAGAATAACATAAGTTCCATCATCAGATTCATCTTATTAATAACATTTGGCGTACAAAGAGGAGGGAAGGGCTGTAAAATATCTGAAGCTTTTGTATTTCTGGGTTCCTTTGCATATTTATTTGTAAAATTGTGTAGTTCCCAAACGTATGGACCGATATAAATGCAGATTTTTTATTAGAATGCTGCTTAATCAGGGTTGTTATTCACTATGTTGGATGGAAATATTTTGAAAAGTTTCTTCAATTAATTGAAATGAGGTATTTTTTCAGGCGTAAATTACATTGAGATTTTATTATTTGATAGCTAGCGAACTTTTGACTGATCTCGAACGACAAGTCAATTAGATTATGGAGTAATACATAAAATTGGTTTTTAATTACCAATTTTTAACAAAAATTACAAACTGGCTTTAAATAGTGATTACACAGGTCGACGAGGAATTTTTTTTCTCCAAGGTGATACGTTTTTCTGATGCATTTTTTGATGCTGATTAAAGAAGAAATATTCAAAAAGTTCCCTCATATACAGTTTTGACAAAATATGGAGTTGTTTGAACCTAAAGCTCCACTTTCACAACTCCCATCTAAGTTAGCTCCCGGAAAATCTGGGTGATGTGTGTGAAGAACAAGAAGGGCTATTTTATCAAGAGACCAAAGAAATGTAGGGAAGGTATAAGGGACCGTGGGGTGCTAACATGTTAGAAGATTATTAGAGATGCTGCATAGAGAATCCCCCCCCCCAACGAAGCCACCAAGCCGTGCACAAGGCAAGCTGCTCTAATTTGACACATAGATTGGTTCGAATTTGTTATAGTCTCTAGGTGAATTCTTTCGATATTCATCCTTATTTTGTGAAAATTTCTTGCGTGATAGGAAAAAAAGACAATCATTTCTGAATTCAGCCCATCAAAACACATTAGAAGCACCCAAAAACGTGAAAAAAAAAAAAAAAAAAAAAATTAAAAGTACAATTTCGCAGGCCTGTGTTATGTCCAGAACAGTTTCACAGTCGAGAAATTTTTCAATTCATTAAATAAAAAAAAAGACTTTTTTTTTTTTTTTTTTTAAATAACTATTTAATTTAATTCAAGATGCTTTGTCTGACTGGATCGGAATACTTCTTGGCTATAGTGAATGTTATTCCTCTCATGCGTCAGGAGTTTTTATAAAGATACATGAATGCATAAACATATGTAACTTTATTCTTAGGAGGTTTAAAAATTCTTGTAATATAATGAAAAACTTTACCAATTATCTTTTAAGTTAAAAATCTGAATTTTATTCCCCATCATTAATGTTTAAATCATAAATGTGATGCCTGTTATTCCAGGTTACTGTTCCGTACCACAGTATATCGTCTCCGAAGAGTCGCTTTGCCGTCTTGAACAATCACCATTCCTACTTCATCCTCGTAGACAATGGAACAGTCGGAAAGTACGGAGCAGAAATCGCTGTCCGAAAGAAACTCGAAAAGTACATCTCCCAGCAGAAAATATATACAAGTAAGATAGGAAATTATGAGTGTTCATTATTTTAGAAAAGTCTTTTAAAAGTCCCAAGGCGTGTTTATGTCAGTAAAAGATTAAAATGTTTGTTGAGAAAGATATACAGAAAAGGAAATTGATTAATAATAAATAAATATATATATATATATAAATGATAGATATCTTAATAAACTTTAACCTTAATATTTTACCATTTAATAGATACATGTCAATACCAACACAACAAAAATAAAACTGATAATAATACATTACTAAAACTATCACAAAAAGGTTGCGATACATGTTAAGATCCAATAAGAGACAAAAGCAATTTAAATTACTTACGCCCACTTGAACAAAAAAAAAAAAAGGGGATCATTAAACATAATGGCGGATAAAGTAATTTATATTTAAAGACCTATAAACTAACAGGCTAAGATTACGTAATACTTAACGGGAGATTGGAACACTACAGCTTAAATTTGGCATTTTTCAAATTCCTGCAAGTGTTTACGTCTTTATTGCATACGAAAAAGAATACCTATGCATTATAATAATTTAAGTATTTTACCTTTTAAGATTTTAAACTACAATTTAAAATAATTTAGGAGAGTCATCTGCCAGATTTCACAATGCGTTCTCCATTGTAAAAGAGTGTTAATAACCCATAAAGAACCTGCTTAAGTAAAGTCATTTCGCGTCTTTTTACTTGATCAATCTATTTATGTTTGAATGTCGGAATGAGAACGTGAATTTTGTTTCAAATTATCAAAGATGCATGGGTCTTCAAAAGTTTACTTTGAGGATAATAAGAAATTCTTTTGAAAAATATTCAAACTGAAAATTGACTTCCCCTAAAGGGGAAGTACAAGTTTGTTCTTTATACACAAAACATTTTTCCTGGTGGAACAATACTTTTCTTTTTTCACACTTCACACTAGTTGGCTAAAATTAATTCTCATTGTGTACATTTTTACGAAATTTCAACCGATACTGCCATAAAATGTTTCATAAAAGTTGTGAAAAACCGGAAGGGCAACAGGACCTGTCTGGCGATTTGCACTAAAAGTGGATGCTCATCACTGCAAAAAATAAACTTGTAAAAGTACAAGAAAAATCTGGCAACTGGGGTGCCAGTATTTCTGCGTCAAATATACAGTTTAAAACCGCAAAATTGTATCACTGACTTATATTTTATGCAGAAATCCTGTAAAACAAACTGTTTTTTTTGTTAAATGTACAGTTTTGTTCTGTATATTTGACGGAGAAATACTGGCATCCCAGCTGCCAGATTTTTCCTGTACTTTTAACAGATATTTTTTACAGTGATTGATTTATGTCACAGTACAACAAATATGTAAATTAATAGGAATTTCTAGGCATTAGATTGTCAACTAGAACTGACAAAAAATTTTTGTTGTCGCATTCACATAGGGAGAGAATTGAGTTCTTGATCTCTCAAAGCGTGACAGTCCATCGAAGACCTAAGATAATTTTTTATGAAACATGCTTTCTTTAATGAATATAGAAGGAAGTTAAAAGGAACAAAGAAGAAAATACTTTATTTTCTATTTTCGCCTGGGATCCACTGGCAACGGGATCTTTATCGATTGGGCATGTCTCGGAGTCAATTGTGTGGCTGAGTTCACACTAATTTTTATTTATTTATTTAATATAGATTTATGCATATTTATTGCGATAACTTCTTCGAAAGAATCACAATGTTTTCGATATAAGTATTAATAACATATAATTTATATTTCTTGCAGTTCAAAATACACCATTAGCACGAAAACACACAGAAAACTTTTTTATATGTTTTTCATGTTTGCCTTATCGAAGGTGTGAATTGATAATCCTGAGGTATTTAGAAACAAAGATAATGCATTTCAAAATATTAATCAAATCTTCGCCCGTTATCGCAAAAGTGATTCAATATTGGATTTAATACAAAATGTATGTGAAAGATCATTTAATTTATGAACGAAAAACAATTTTCGCATAACTGATCGTTTTTCCGTCAAAAGAACTCATTTAACATTATTTTCTAAAAATGTCTTTGAACTCTTTTTGTGCATTTAAGGAATTTGTGTATTTGCCTTTTCTATTGTTGAGTTAAAATCGTTGATAATGCATTTAAATTTGCCATTAAAAAAAAAAAAAAAAAAAAAAAAAAAGAAGAAAAGAAGAAAGAAAAAGGGCAGTATTATTTGATATTATGGTTTCCATTTAACGTATATTTAAATTAAAATGATTTTCAGCGATTTAAGTTTTCTACATGGCAGTAACTAAATCGTAGATGTAACTGAAAAGGTGTTTTATTTGATATTTCTTAAAAATGTTATTTGTGTAGAATATAGATATTAATAGGCATGATAATTTTAATATTTCTTCATGTAACGATTACTGTTTTTATGTATTCCTTGGAATATTTCTACTAAATGACGTTTTGTCCCCCATTATGGGAGGGTACTAAATTAAAAGGAATTGGATTTCTTATTGGGTCAAAGAAATGCTATTAGATATCTGTTAGAGCGCATTTTCTTTTAATTGCCATAGTTAAACTTGGCTTATTCAGAGCGCTCTGTAGCTGTAACTAAAATGCGGATTGAGTCGAAAATTTGTATATACACATTTCAAAAGATTCGCTCAAAAGTTCTGAAAAAAAAAAAAAAAATCCGCTCTGAGGAGATATACATCAAAATACAAATAAGCATCATAGTCAAAATGCTTGAAAAGTTATGCAATAAACAAGTGTGGTCTGTTTTAACATTTTCGTACGACATTTAAAACTGTTATTCTTACATTTTGCAAAGGTTTTTGTTGCCAATTTTACAGATGACAGAGTGTTTACCCGTTCATATTCCACTACTTGACCGGCGCGTTCTCCCGATATTAATCTGTAAGAATTTTGGTTAAAGATTTGGTTTTTAAAACAAATGTTGTAACTTTGGCTGACTTGAAAGATCGTATAACGTTGTATATAAGGAGGATCACTGGAAACCATAGCTGTTGAAAACACTGTTCATAGACTGCAGATTTTAAAACTTAATGATGGGGCCCACACTGAACAATTTGATTTCCACCGACAAACAGACTGTAACTTGTAACAAACAACAATTAAATCTGTAATAAATAAAGTTGTTTGTATTTATATTTGTAGCTTGTTTGTATTTTGATGTATGTCGCCTCAGAACAGAAATCTTTAAAATTTTATTTATTTATTTGTAGAACCTTTGATCGCATTCTTTCAAATGTCTCTATACGAATTTTCGACTTAATCTACATTTTAGTTACAACTACAGAGTGCTCTGAACTTGCCAAGTTTAAGTATAGCCAATCTGTATGTTAAAACACATGCTGTGATGACCAGACAATAGTAGAGACTGTGTTTAGTTTACATAAAAGGCACACAACTTCTATTTCCTGCCCCCCCTCCCCCCCGTGGAGCTAGAGCTTTGCTAGTGAAGAAGACATGTATAGGTGTATCATCCACCGTAACTTCAGTCTACTTGAAAAAACACAAAGAAAAAAATCTGTTACATGGTTTTTCTATCCTCATGCGTTATTTTTTCATCCTTTTTTTTTTCTTCCTTTCTTTTGTGTGCTCTGAGGAACCTGTAAATAAAATTGAGGAGCTGTTTATAACGGTTTTCGCCAGAGTTATTAACTGTGAATGTATGCATGTATCAGATATATATAGTTTTTCTTAATGATGTTTAGAATGATTCGTGTCCATCTTTGTGTTGGATATCCCTATAGGCGTAGTTAGTTAGGTATAGGATCTGCTGGCATAATTGTGACATAACTTGGTCTTCCTTAATCATAGTTCAAAAGTTGAAGAACCTCTCCACGTTTACCCTCAACTTCTTTCCAAGATGGTAGTGAGAGTTTTCCTTGGAGAGTTCCCTTGAATTTCGGAAAACCTCAAAAATATGCTAACAAATTACATTGAACAATACCAACAACGAATTCCACAGAATATTAAGGCCCTCCTGATCACCCTAAATGCAAAAAAAAAAAAAAAAAAAAAAAAAAACCTTTTATTTAGGGAAATATGAATCGTATCAGTGGCTCGGGAAGACTGCCGAAACCAATAACAATGAGATTCTAGTGTCCATCATTGTCAAAAAGAAGGGAAACTGTAGATGGCCCGGTGAGGAACATTTAGTTTGTACGATCGATGTAAAATTGTACAAAAATTCACCCCGTCTGTTAAAATGAACGATTTCTCAATTGTACATTCGTAGTTGATTCCAACCGTTGAGCTAATGCTATCTGAATAAACAGAGATAGCTACAATTAATAGCGTAATTTCTTTTTCTTAAATAATTCATTATTTTTTGATACATTTAGGCAGAAATTTTTGGGCAAATTATTAAAATAAAATGTTTTGATAAAATAAAGTGCTTTTCCTTCAAAATTGCTGTTCTACCGAAGTGCTCCTATCCACATTACGTTATGCCAACTCACCCGTATGCGTGTGCCGACTAATCCCGGAGGCGGGATTAATTATAAGGTAATAATAAGCTTGTAATAAGTGTTTTATATGTGGTTTTATGGTATTATTTCCCACATTTAATTAATGGGGCATATATGATTTTGTGTAAAAAAAAAAAAAAAAAAAAAAAAAAAAAAAAACAGGCTTACCTTCGCATTCATTAGCACTTATCTTCACATTCACCAGCAAAAACCAAAATCTTTGCCAACTAGTCCCGGTTTCCCCCTAATAATTCCCCATCTCCCTCAAAAGAATTAAATACCCAGAACAGTGTTGCCAGATTGGGAATTTTTTTTATTCGATAATTACGAATAATTTTTAGAAGTGATGTTTGATGTACACTGGGTTGCAAAATGATAGGAACACCTAGTAATTTTGTGATAAGACGAAAATTCATAAAGAATTGACAGAAAATGCTATTATGTGGACAAGTGCGATAATCTCACCTAATACATAAAGATAAAATAAATACAAAACTTCAAATTTATAGAAAATACAAATTATTTAAAAAAATGGTGTTGCAAAATGATATTAACACTGATCGAAGTTACTACTAAACGAGCATATAAACTGAACAGGAATACTGGATACGACTCTGAGAAGAAGAAAACGAAATATGCAAGTTAGTTAAGCGCATAAATGTGCTTCGCAGGCTTGGAAACTTTCAAACGCGTCCGCAAACTGAGTTTTAGAAGTATGGGTCGTAAAAGCACTTTAAGCGGTTTCGAGAAAGGCAAAATTGTGAATTTTCATGATCAAGGACTTTCAGAAAGAGATACTGTAAAAAATTGAAAAGATCCTTAGGTGTAATATTGAATATTCTTTAATTACAAAAGAATTACGGAGTAAAGAAATCGCCACGACGTACGCCAAAGCTATCGAAATCGGAAGAATGAGCCGCCATAAAATTTACGAGCGAATTTACGAGAGATCCAGCGATAGCGATGTCAAAAAGTACTTTGTACAGAACAGTCAATAGCTCTAAAGTGCTGAAGTACAAGAAAAGAAAATCCCAACCACGTATGATTAAAAAGTACCTGCAGATTCACCTGGATTGAGCGAAATATCACATGTTCTTGAAGTTAGAATACGAAAGAATTGTATTTTCCGACGAAAAGAATTTTAATTTAGACGGTCTTGACGGTTTTTCTTCTTATTGGCACGATCTGCACAAGTAACCTAAAGCATTTTCAAAACGGCAGAAATGTAGAGGGTCACTTACGGTTTGGGCTGCGTTTGAATTTAGTGGTAAAGTCGACATTGTGCTTCCCTGTGGCAGAATGAATGCAATAACCTACCAAAATCTACTTGAAGAAAATTTATTGCCTGTTGCCAAGGAAACTGGCGGGCCTTTCTGGATGTTCCAACAGGACAATGCATCCATACACACAGCAAAAAGCACTTGGAAATGATTCCTAAATAATGATGTACATGTAATTCCATAGCCATATGTTTCTTCTCGTTTAAACTCGGTGGAAAACATTTGAAACCTACTTGTTAGAGAAGTTTATACAAATAGAAAGCAATATGCCACAATTTCAGAATTAAAAGCTTCTATCATCTACCACTAGAAAAAATCAATCAAAATACATTAAAAGCCTTGGTTCGCTCCATGCCTGACCGCGTTTTTATATTAATTACAAAATCTAGTCCATACACTGGCTACTAATTCCTTTTTTTGGGTAGTGTTCATATCATTTTATAACATATTAAAAACGAAAAATGCAGTTTTCTTTATATAAAAACGTCTGTTTGAATTATATTTTGCTATAAAATAAAATTATTTGTTCTCTTTCTAACGTTGATAAGTCTTAAGTTTATATTATATGGCATTGTTTTCCTTCTTATGCTTGAAAAAAACTTGGTGTTCATATCATTTTGAAACCCAGTGTACATAATGAACGATTAATCTGCGAACAGGTTAGGCAACCATTACAATTAAAATTTAGTGGTGGATATTGTCCCCAATCTTGCAATACTAACCCAGAGAATCCTAATATATTTAAGTCATTTTCTTTCCGTTTATAGAACATTATCGATTAAGCAGCAGTGGCGATTGATTTAAAATAAAATGTTGTAAATAAACAGCGTAAGGATTTAAGCTACATGAATGCCTATTTTTTCTTAATAGAATATAGCTCTTATATAGCTCAGAATAAATAACGCATGTTAATATTGTTCTTACAACCCGCGACAAAAAGATAGGAACAAAGGGTTTTCCTTTGATTTTTCATAAAATAACGTTATCTAAATTGTGCTTATCATTTATTATTATTATAAAATAACACCTAGACTCATTTTTGTTTTAAGACTCATTTAGAAAAGTTTTAAGACTAAAATTTTTCTAATTTAAGACTACACTCCGCGACAAAAAGATAGGAACAAAGGGTTTTTTTTAAATTTTTCATAAAATAACATTATCAAAATTGTGCTGATCATTTATTATCATAACAAAATATTATCATATCAAAAACATATTAAATATTTGAATCATATTCAAAACATTCATAATAATCATATTCAAAAATTAAAAAAAAAAAAAAAAAAAAAAAAAAAACATTGTTCCTATCTTTTTGTCGTGCTGTGTAGTCTTAAATTAGAAAAATTTTAGTCTTAAAATTTTTCTAAATGAGTCTTAAAACAAAAATGAGTCCAGGAATAGTGTTATTTAATAATAATAATAATAAATGATGAGCACAATTTAGATAACGTTATTTTATGAAAAATCAAAGAAAAAACCCTTTGTTCCTATCTTTTTATGGGTGTATGTTAATCTTATTTAACGCTTAAACATATTTAGAGTTATTTGAATAATGTGCATCAAGCGCCCTCTATCGGGCGTCACTTTTTAATCAGTATGTGCTTGTACTTTGCAGCTAGCGGACGCTTGTTCTGCTCTATGATGAGCACGCCAATAAACTTATAATTTAAATGGTTCTTTTTTTATTACAGTCCATTTGTCTCGCTGACTGTGGCATTAAATCTACAATGTACTGAAATCAAACACAGAACAATCATCAGACATATCTATTTTTTCTCATTAAAACAATACAGATTTTACATCAACTTGATGTTCTAAATATCTTAAGTAAAGAGTAATTATTTCATCTATTATTTAACCTTTTGGAATATTACGAGGAACATACAATATATTTAGGGTTTTCGAGAAGACAATTTTCTAGAAGTAAAATTAAAAAAATACACAATTTGATCGTAAGAAAAATTTGCGTTTATTGCTTAACTTTTAATAAATTTCGACACAACACTATGACGTAAACGTTTCGGACTCGCTTTACTTATAAACATTTTTATTTAATTCAATTTACATATGCGTATTTTTAATTTTTTACAATTTTTAACAGATATAAATATAATACGTTAATTAACTTAATTTTACGTGCGTAAATTTATATGGATAATTTTTGTGATAAACTTTTTTAAAGGCTATTTTCTCATAAATATTTATTAAGGACTTACACATACTCATAAGGGTAATTATTGGTTTTAAGAAATACGTTATTTTAATTGTTTGTAGTGTTTAAAATAATAAACGGACTTTTCCTTTCATTCAATTTGTTTTAATTAAATATGAAAATTTTATTAAATAGTTGTTGTTCTCCCATTAACTCAACTAAATTTAATTTATGAAATTTTGTGTTTAACAGCGAAATATTAGTGATCAGAAAAAAAAAAAGAGTCTACGCAGAACAAATATAAAAGCTAATTTAATGAACTTAAGATAATAAGTTTTTCAAGGCATAAAACGGATGCGTATTAATCTGTAATATAATTAAATTAATTAATTTACGAAGTGGATAATAGGTTTTTGCTAAAGATTTATTATTTGTTTCATAAATCAGATTATAACATTTTTCATTCAGATGATTTTTTATTTATTTTTATTTTTTTTAATCATTGAAGTAATTTTTGGTGAAAGTGATTTGTTGAGTCATTTTTCGTAGAAAAATGATAAAGGCATAGGCGATATGCTTATTGAATACTGAATAATTCAATATCGAGTTTATAAATTAATCCAGGGAGGCACGTACGGAAGTTTAAATTGAATTCGATTGTTAGGAAAACTAATGTTTTGTAAAAAAAAAAAAAAAAAAAAAAAAAAAACTTTCAAACAGTTTTTAATAAAGTTTCCATGATTTTGTTTTTAATTGCCTGTAGTTGTTTAGAAAAATCTAGGTTTATCCCTTTATTAAAAGGACGGCTCACACAGACATTTTTGTTAAATTAACTACTTTAGACTGTTTTTAATTTGAATTCATGTAGTTGCTTCTGACTCCTGAATCTGTCTTTAGTGTTCAAATGTAGGATAGAAGAATATTGCATGAATGCCACACAACTTTTTTCACCAGACTTTTTTCAGACAACTTTTTTCAAACCGGAATATATCTATTACTTCAGTTGTCGAATTTAGTACAGCGGACCTTACTTAAAAGCGTGAGCAAAGCTTAAATTAAAAAAAAAAAAAAAAAAAAAAAAAATGTAGGTTTTAATGAAAATAAAACGTATAGACATTGGAATAAGACCCTTTGCTATACATTTTTACATAATCTTTTTTATCATATATTTTTTATTTTACTCTGGAGCATACGTAATAAAACATCGTGAATCCCGTGAGAATTAACAATTCTTCGGATCTTGAAGAAAAAAGAAGAAAAAAAACTAGCTTTGTGTGTAAACATGTCAATCACGTAGAAACGATCGATTTTTAAGTTTTGCTTACAATGTTTGTATTTCATTTGTATCAGATTTGCAATTGAGAATCACTGTAATCCTTAAAGAAATTATTTTATGCATCTAAAATATTTTGAGAAATGAAAAAAAAAAAAAAAAAAAAAAAAGTAAATAAAGTAGCACCGCTTGTGCTCGCGTAACAGTTCCCTATAGTTTTAACATAAGAAATTATTCCTACGGTAGATAATATTACTTCTATAACTAGTCCGGTCAAATTAGACCAAAAAATAAGAGTGAAGATACGTAAAGTTACAACAAGCTGATAATCAGTAAAATTGTTCAAAATATAATTATAAATAAAATTTTGAAATTCCCCACCATTCCGGTGTATGGAAAAAATTTTACTCAAGGTCAAAGGTAAAAAAAAATTAGTTTTTCGCGATTTTCAGCAAAACCGTAAGTTTTATCATAAAAATACCTCAGACAAAAATTGTAGATCATAAAATTATCTACAAAAAATGTATCTTTTTTTTTCCTACGAACCACCGTTTCTGAGAGATTACGATCCAAAAAGTTGTAATGGTCATAATATGCATGAGTACGCCACGTATATACATCTCTAGAGTTTTAATATATATTAAACTATTTTTCTATCGGTCATTGTAACTTACACTTAAAATATAAAATATAAATAAGTTATAACTATAAGAATATCAGGTAAAATGAAACCCAGTCCCTTCATTTATACACCAGTGTAACCTCGAGACAACATCTGTCCCCTGTTCAATTGTGTGCATGAATTCATGACATACAATATTTAATAAAATCACACAATCAACTGTGAAAGAAAATCATATTTATTGAAATTTAATTTTTCCGACTGAGTGAAAATAATGCCTGGACCGGGACTCGAACCCCGGATCTTTGACTTACAAGGTCAAGGCTCTACCAATTGAGCTATCCAGGCCGACATCCCGGTCAGCATTACTCACTAAGACAACCTTTTAGGCAGAAACAATCTGGTCTATCATTTAGATAGCTCAACAGAAATAAGCCGCAGGAAATAGAAAACACCATTAAACAATGGGAGAATGAAATACAATTTTTAATAAAATCACAGCATCCGGGGTTCGAGTCCCGGTCCAGGCATTATTTTCACTCAGTCGGAAAAATTAAATTTCAATAAATATGATTTTCTTCCACAGTTGATTGTGTGATTTTATTAAAAATTGTATTTCATTCTCCCATTGTTTAATGGTGTTTTCCATTTCCTGCGGCTTATTTCTGTTGAGCTATCTAAATGATAGACCAGATTATTTCTGCCTAAAAGGTTGTCTTAGTGAGTAATGCTGACCGGGATGTCGGCCTGGATAGCTCAATTGGTAGAGCCTTGACCTTGTAAGTCAAAGATCCGGGGTTCGAGTCCCGGTCCAGGCATTATTTTCACTCAGTCGGAAAAATTAAATTTCAATAAATATGATTTTCTTCCACAGTTGATTGTGTGATTTTATTAAAAATTGTATTTCATTCTCCCATTGTTTAATGGTGTTTTCCATTTCCTGCGGCTTATTTCTGTTGAGCTATCTAAATGATAGACCAGATTGTTTCTGCCTAAAGGGTTGTCTGAGTGAGTAATGCTGACCGGGATGTCGGCCTGGATAGCTCAATGGGTAGAGCCTTGACCTTGTAAGTCAAAGATCCGGGGTTCGAGTCCCGGTCCAGGCATTATTTTCACTCAGTCGGAAAAATTAAATTTCAATAAATATGATTTTCTTCCACAGTTGATTGTGTGATTTTATTAAAAATTGTATTTCATTCTCCCATTGTTTAATGGTGTTTTCCATTTCCTGCGGCTTATTTCTGTTGAGCTATCTAAATGATAGACCAGATTGTTTCTGCCTAAAAGGTTGTCTTAGTGAGTAATGCTGACCGGGATGTCGGCCTGGATAGCTCAATGGGTAGAGCCTTGACCTTGTAAGTCAAAGATCCGGGGTTCGAGTCCCGGTCCAGGCATTATTTTCACTCAGTCGGAAAAATTAAATTTCAATAAATATGATTTTCTTCCACAGTTGATTGTGTGATTTTATTAAAAATTGTATTTCATTCTCCCATTGTTTAATGGTGTTTTCCATTTCCTGCGGCTTATTTCTGTTGAGCTATCTAAATGATAGACCAGATTGTTTCTGCCTAAAAGGTTGTCTTAGTGAGTAATGCTGACCGGGATGTCGGCCTGGAGAGCTCAATGGGTAGAGCCTTGACCTTGTAAGTCAAAGATCCGGGGTTCGAGTCCCGGTCCAGGCATTATTTTCACTCAGTCGGAAAAATTAAATTTCAATAAATATGATTTTCTTCCACAGTTGATTGTGTGATTTTATTAAAAATTGTATTTCATTCTCCCATTGTTTAATGGTGTTTTCCATTTCCTGCGGCTTATTTCTGTTGAGCTATCTAAATGATAGACCAGATTGTTTCTGCCTAAAAGGTTGTCTTAGTGAGTAATGTTGACCGGGATGTCGGCCTGGATAGCTCAATGGGTAGAGCCTTGACCTTGTAAGTCAAAGATCCGGGGTTCGAGTCCCGGTCCAGGCATTATTTTCACTCAGTCGGAAAAATTAAATTTCAATAAATATGATTTTCTTCCACAGTTGATTGTGTGATTTTATTAAAAATTGTATTTCATTCTCCCATTGTTTAATGGTGTTTTCCATTTCCTGCGGCTTATTTCTGTTGAGCTATCTAAATGATAGACCAGATTGTTTCTGCCTAAAAGGTTGTCTTAGTGAGTAATGCTGACCGGGATGTCGGCCTGGAGAGCTCAATGGGTAGAGCCTTGACCTTGTAAGTCAAAGATCCGGGGTTCGAGTCCCGGTCCAGGCATTATTTTTACTCAGTCGGAAAAATTAAATTTCAATAAATATGATTTTCTTCCACAGTTGATTGTGTGATTTTATTAAAAATTGTATTTCATTCTCCCATTGTTTAATGGTGTTTTCCATTTCCTGCGGCTTATTTCTGTTGAGCTATCTAAATGATAGACCAGATTGTTTCTGCCTAAAAGGTTGTCTTAGTGAGTAATGCTGACCGGGATGTCGGCCTGGATAGCTCAATTGGTAGAGCCTTGACCTTGTAAGTCAAAGATCCGGGGTTCGAGTCCCGGTCCAGTCATTATTTTCACTCAGTCGGAAAAATTAAATTTCAATAAATATGATTTTCTTCCACAGTTGATTGTGTGATTTTATTAAAAATTGTATTTCATTCTCCCATTGTTTAATGGTGTTTTCCATTTCCTGCGGCTTATTTCTGTTGAGCTATCTAAATGATAGACCAGATTGTTTCTGCCTAAAAGGTTGTCTTAGTGAGTAATGCTGACCGGGATGTCGGCCTGGATAGCTCAATGGGTAGAGCCTTGACCTTGTAAGTCAAAGATCCGGGGTTCGAGTCCCGGTCCAGGCATTATTTTCACTCAGTCGGAAAAATTAAATTTCAATAAATATGATTTTCTTCCACAGTTGATTGTGTGATTTTATTAAAAATTGTATTTCATTCTCCCATTGTTTAATGGTGTTTTCCATTTCCTGCGGCTTATTTCTGTTGAGCTATCTAAATGATAGACCAGATTGTTTCTGCCTAAAAGGTTGTCTTAGTGAGTAATGCTGACCGGGATGTCGGCCTGGAGAGCTCAATGGGTAGAGCCTTGACCTTGTAAGTCAAAGATCCGGGGTTCGAGTCCCGGTCCAGGCATTATTTTCACTCAGTCGGAAAAATTAAATTTCAATAAATATGATTTTCTTCCACAGTTGATTGTGTGATTTTATTAAAAATTGTATTTCATTCTCCCATTGTTTAATGGTGTTTTCCATTTCCTGCGGCTTATTTCTGTTGAGCTATCTAAATGATAGACCAGATTGTTTCTGCCTAAAAGGTTGTCTTAGTGAGTAATGTTGACCGGGATGTCGGCCTGGATAGCTCAATGGGTAGAGCCTTGACCTTGTAAGTCAAAGATCCGGGGTTCGAGTCCCGGTCCAGGCATTATTTTCACTCAGTCGGAAAAATTAAATTTCAATAAATATGATTTTCTTCCACAGTTGATTGTGTGATTTTATTAAAAATTGTATTTCATTCTCCCATTGTTTAATGGTGTTTTCCATTTCCTGCGGCTTATTTCTGTTGAGCTATCTAAATGATAGACCAGATTGTTTCTGCCTAAAAGGTTGTCTTAGTGAGTAATGCTGACCGGGATGTCGGCCTGGAGAGCTCAATGGGTAGAGCCTTGACCTTGTAAGTCAAAGATCCGGGGTTCGAGTCCCGGTCCAGGCATTATTTTTACTCAGTCGGAAAAATTAAATTTCAATAAATATGATTTTCTTCCACAGTTGATTGTGTGATTTTATTAAAAATTGTATTTCATTCTCCCATTGTTTAATGGTGTTTTCCATTTCCTGCGGCTTATTTCTGTTGAGCTATCTAAATGATAGACCAGATTGTTTCTGCCTAAAAGGTTGTCTTAGTGAGTAATGCTGACCGGGATGTCGGCCTGGATAGCTCAATTGGTAGAGCCTTGACCTTGTAAGTCAAAGATCCGGGGTTCGAGTCCCGGTCCAGTCATTATTTTCACTCAGTCGGAAAAATTAAATTTCAATAAATATGATTTTCTTCCACAGTTGATTGTGTGATTTTATTAAAAATTGTATTTCATTCTCCCATTGTTTAATGGTGTTTTCCATTTCCTGCGGCTTATTTCTGTTGAGCTATCTAAATGATAGACCAGATTGTTTCTGCCTAAAAGGTTGTCTTAGTGAGTAATGCTGACCGGGATGTCGGCCTGGATAGCTCAATGGGTAGAGCCTTGACCTTGTAAGTCAAAGATCCGGGGTTCGAGTCCCGGTCCAGGCATTATTTTCACTCAGTCGGAAAAATCAAATTTCAATAAATATGATTTTCTTCCACAGTTGATTGTGTGATTTTATTAAAAATTGTATTTCATTCTCCCATTGTTTAATGGTGTTTTCCATTTCCTGCGGCTTATTTCTGTTGAGCTATCTAAATGATAGACCAGATTGTTTCTGCCTAAAAGGTTGTCTTAGTGAGTAATGCTGACCGGGATGTCGGCCTGGATAGCTCAATGGGTAGAGCCTTGACCTTGTAAGTCAAAGATCCGGGGTTCGAGTCCCGGTCCAGGCATTATTTTCACTCAGTCGGAAAAATTAAATTTCAATAAATATGATTTTCTTCCACAGTTGATTGTGTGATTTTATTAAAAATTGTATTTCATTCTCCCATTGTTTAATGGTGTTTTCCATTTCCTGCGGCTTATTTCTGTTGAGCTATCTAAATGATAGACCAGATTGTTTCTGCCTAAAAGGTTGTCTTAGTGAGTAATGCTGACCGGGATGTCGGCCTGGAGAGCTCAATGGGTAGAGCCTTGACCTTGTAAGTCAAAGATCCGGGGTTCGAGTCCCGGTCCAGGCATTATTTTCACTCAGTCGGAAAAATTAAATTTCAATAAATATGATTTTCTTCCACAGTTGATTGTGTGATTTTATTAAAAATTGTATTTCATTCTCCCATTGTTTAATGGTGTTTTCCATTTCCTGCGGCTTATTTCTGTTGAGCTATCTAAATGATAGACCAGATTGTTTCTGCCTAAAAGGTTGTCTTAGTGAGTAATGCTGACCGGGATGTCGGCCTGGATAGCTCAATGGGTAGAGCCTTGACCTTGTAAGTCAAAGATCCGGGGTTCGAGTCCCGGTCCAGGCATTATTTTCACTCAGTCGGAAAAATTAAATTTCAATAAATATGATTTTCTTCCACAGTTGATTGTGTGATTTTATTAAAAATTGTATTTCATTCTCCCATTGTTTAATGGTGTTTTCCATTTCCTGCGGCTTATTTCTGTTGAGCTATCTAAATGATAGACCAGATTGTTTCTGCCTAAAAGGTTGTCTTAGTGAGTAATGCTGACCGGGATGTCGGCCTGGAGAGCTCAATGGGTAGAGCCTTGACCTTGTAAGTCAAAGATCCGGGGTTCGAGTCCCGGTCCAGGCATTATTTTCACTCAGTCGGAAAAATTAAATTTCAATAAATATGATTTTCTTCCACAGTTGATTGTGTGATTTTATTAAAAATTGTATTTCATTCTCCCATTGTTTAATGGTGTTTTCCATTTCCTGCGGCTTATTTCTGTTGAGCTATCTAAATGATAGACCAGATTGTTTCTGCCTAAAAGGTTGTCTTAGTGAGTAATGCTGACCGGGATGTCGGCCTGGATAGCTCAATTGGTAGAGCCTTGACCTTGTAAGTCAAAGATCCGGGGTTCGAGTCCCGGTCCAGTCATTATTTTCACTCAGTCGGAAAAATTAAATTTCAATAAATATGATTTTCTTCCACAGTTGATTGTGTGATTTTATTAAAAATTGTATTTCATTCTCCCATTGTTTAATGGTGTTTTCCATTTCCTGCGGCTTATTTCTGTTGAGCTATCTAAATGATAGACCAGATTGTTTCTGCCTAAAAGGTTGTCTTAGTGAGTAATGCTGACCGGGATGTCGGCCTGGATAGCTCAATGGGTAGAGCCTTGACCTTGTAAGTCAAAGATCCGGGGTTCGAGTCCCGGTCCAGGCATTATTTTCACTCAGTCGGAAAAATCAAATTTCAATAAATATGATTTTCTTCCACAGTTGATTGTGTGATTTTATTAAAAATTGTATTTCATTCTCCCATTGTTTAATGGTGTTTTCCATTTCCTGCGGCTTATTTCTGTTGAGCTATCTAAATGATAGACCAGATTGTTTCTGCCTAAAAGGTTGTCTTAGTGAGTAATGCTGACCGGGATGTCGGCCTGGATAGCTCAATGGGTAGAGCCTTGACCTTGTAAGTCAAAGATCCGGGGTTCGAGTCCCGGTCCAGGCATTATTTTCACTCAGTCGGAAAAATTAAATTTCAATAAATATGATTTTCTTCCACAGTTGATTGTGTGATTTTATTAAAAATTGTATTTCATTCTCCCATTGTTTAATGGTGTTTTCCATTTCCTGCGGCTTATTTCTGTTGAGCTATCTAAATGATAGACCAGATTGTTTCTGCCTAAAAGGTTGTCTTAGTGAGTAATGCTGACCGGGATGTCGGCCTGGAGAGCTCAATGGGTAGAGCCTTGACCTTGTAAGTCAAAGATCCGGGGTTCGAGTCCCGGTCCAGGCATTATTTTCACTCAGTCGGAAAAATTAAATTTCAATAAATATGATTTTCTTCCACAGTTGATTGTGTGATTTTATTAAAAATTGTATTTCATTCTCCCATTGTTTAATGGTGTTTTCCATTTCCTGCGGCTTATTTCTGTTGAGCTATCTAAATGATAGACCAGATTGTTTCTGCCTAAAAGGTTGTCTTAGTGAGTAATGCTGACCGGGATGTCGGCCTGGATAGCTCAATGGGTAGAGCCTTGACCTTGTAAGTCAAAGATCCGGGGTTCGAGTCCCGGTCCAGGCATTATTTTCACTCAGTCGGAAAAATTAAATTTCAATAAATATGATTTTCTTCCACAGTTGATTGTGTGATTTTATTAAAAATTGTATTTCATTCTCCCATTGTTTAATGGTGTTTTCCATTTCCTGCGGCTTATTTCTGTTGAGCTATCTAAATGATAGACCAGATTGTTTCTGCCTAAAAGGTTGTCTTAGTGAGTAATGCTGACCGGGATGTCGGCCTGGAGAGCTCAATGGGTAGAGCCTTGACCTTGTAAGTCAAAGATCCGGGGTTCGAGTCCCGGTCCAGGCATTATTTTCACTCAGTCGGAAAAATTAAATTTCAATAAATATGATTTTCTTCCACAGTTGATTGTGTGATTTTATTAAAAATTGTATTTCATTCTCCCATTGTTTAATGGTGTTTTCCATTTCCTGCGGCTTATTTCTGTTGAGCTATCTAAATGATAGACCAGATTGTTTCTGCCTAAAAGGTTGTCTTAGTGAGTAATGCTGACCGGGATGTCGGCCTGGATAGCTCAATTGGTAGAGCCTTGACCTTGTAAGTCAAAGATCCGGGGTTCGAGTCCCGGTCCAGTCATTATTTTCACTCAGTCGGAAAAATTAAATTTCAATAAATATGATTTTCTTCCACAGTTGATTGTGTGATTTTATTAAAAATTGTATTTCATTCTCCCATTGTTTAATGGTGTTTTCCATTTCCTGCGGCTTATTTCTGTTGAGCTATCTAAATGATAGACCAGATTGTTTCTGCCTAAAAGGTTGTCTTAGTGAGTAATGCTGACCGGGATGTCGGCCTGGATAGCTCAATGGGTAGAGCCTTGACCTTGTAAGTCAAAGATCCGGGGTTCGAGTCCCGGTCCAGGCATTATTTTCACTCAGTCGGAAAAATCAAATTTCAATAAATATGATTTTCTTCCACAGTTGATTGTGTGATTTTATTAAAAATTGTATTTCATTCTCCCATTGTTTAATGGTGTTTTCCATTTCCTGCGGCTTATTTCTGTTGAGCTATCTAAATGATAGACCAGATTGTTTCTGTCTAAAAGGTTGTCTTAGTGAGTAATGCTGACCGGGATGTCGGCCTGGATAGCTCAATTGGTAGAGCCTTGACCTTGTAAGTCAAAGATCCGGGGTTCGAGTCCCGGTCCAGGCATTATTTTCACTCAGTCGGAAAAATTAAATTTCAATAAATATGATTTTCTTCCGCAGTTGATTGTGTGATTTTATTAAAAATTGTATTTCATTCTCCCATTGTTTAATGGTGTTTTCCATTTCCTGCGGCTTATTTCTGTTGAGCTATCTAAATGATAGACCAGATTGTTTCTGCCTAAAGGGTTGTCTGAGTGAGTAATGCTGACCGGGATGTCGGCCTGGATAGCTCAATGGGTAGAGCTTTGACCTTGTAAGTCAAAGATCCGGGGTTCGAGTCCCGGTCCAGGCATTATTTTCACTCAGTCGGAAAAATTAAATTTCAATAAATATGATTTTCTTCCACAGTTGATTGTGTGATTTTATTAAAAATTGTATTTCATTCTCCCATTGTTTAATGGTGTTTTCCATTTCCTGCGGCTTATTTCTGTTGAGCTATCTAAATGATAGACCAGATTGTTTCTGCCTAAAAGGTTGTCTTAGTGAGTAATGCTGACCGGGATGTCGGCCTGGATAGCTCAATGGGTAGAGCCTTGACCTTGTAAGTCAAAGATCCGGGGTTCGAGTCCCGGTCCAGGCATTATTTTCACTCAGTCGGAAAAATTAAATTTCAATAAATATGATTTTCTTCCACAGTTGATTGTGTGATTTTATTAAAAATTGTATTTCATTCTCCCATTGTTTAATGGTGTTTTCCATTTCCTGCGGCTTATTTCTGTTGAGCTATCTAAATGATAGACCAGATTGTTTCTGCCTAAAGGGTTGTCTGAGTGAGTAATGCTGACCGGGATGTCGGCCTGGATAGATCAATGGGTAGAGCCTTGACCTTGTAAGTCAGAGATCCGGGGTTCGAGTCCCGGTCCAGGCATTATTTTCACTCAGTCGGAAAAATTAAATTTCAATAAATATGATTTTCTTCTACAGTTGATTGTGTGATTTTATTAAAAATTGTATTTCATTCTCCCATTGTTTAATGGTGTTTTCCATTTCCTGCGGCTTATTTCTGTTGAGCTATCTAAATGATAGACCAGATTGTTTCTGCCTAAAAGGTTGTCTGAGTGAGTAATGCTGACCGGGATGTCGGGCTGGATAGCTCAATGGGTAGAGCCTTGACCTTGTAAGTCAAAGATCCGGGGTTCGAGTCCCGGTCCAGGCATTATTTTCACTCAGTCGGAAAAATTAAATTTCAATAAATATGATTTTCTTCCACAGTTGATTGTGTGATTTTATTAAAAATTGTATTTCATTCTCCCATTGTTTAATGGTGTTTTCCATTTCCTGCGGCTTATTTCTGTTGAGCTATCTAATTGATAGACCAGATTGTTTCTGCCTAAAAGGTTGTCTTAGTGAGTAATGCTGACCGGGATGTCGGCCTGGAGAGCTCAATGGGTAGAGCCTTGACCTTGTAAGTCAAAGATCCGGGGTTCGAGTCCCGGTCCAGGCATTATTTTCACTCAGTCGGAAAAATTAAATTTCAATAAATATGATTTTCTTCCACAGTTGATTGTGTGATTTTATTAAAAATTGTATTTCATTCTCCCATTGTTTAATGGTGTTTTCCATTTTCTGCGGCTTATTTCTGTTGAGCTATCTAAATGATAGACCAGATTGTTTCTGCCTAAAAGATTGTCTTAGTGAGTAATGCTGACCGGGATGTCGGCCTGGATAGCTCAATTGGTAGAGCCTTGACCTTGTAAGTCAAAGATCCGGGGTTCGAGTCCCGGTCCAGGCATTATTTACACTCAGTCGGAAAAATTAAATTTCAATAAATATGATTTTCTTCCACAGTTGATTGTGTGATTTTATTAAAAATTGTATTTCATTCTCCCATTGTTTAATGGTGTTTTCCATTTCCTGCGGCTTATTTCTGTTGAGCTATCTAAATGATAGACCAGATTGTTTCTGCCTAAAAGGTTGTCTTAGTGAGTAATGCTGACCGGGATGTCGGCCTGGATAGCTCAATGGGTAGAGCCTTGACCTTGTAAGTCAAAGATCCGGGGTTCGAGTCCCGGTCCAGGCATTATTTTCACTCAGTCGGAAAAATCAAATTTCAATAAATATGATTTTCTTCCACAGTTGATTGTGTGATTCTATTAAAAATTGTATTTCATTCTCCCATTGTTTAATGGTGTTTTCCATTTCCTGCGGCTTATTTCTGTTGAGCTATCTAAATGATAGACCAGATTGTTTCTGTCTAAAAGGTTGTCTTAGTGAGTAATGCTGACCGGGATGTCGGCCTGGATAGCTCAATTGGTAGAGCCTTGACCTTATAAGTCAAAGATCCGGGGTTCGAGTCCCGGTCCAGGCATTATTTTCACTCAGTCGGAAAAATTAAATTTCAATAAATATGATTTTCTTCCACAGTTGATTATGTGATTTTATTAAAAATTGTATTTCATTCTCCCATTGTTTAGTGGTGTTTTCCATTTCCTGCGGCTTATTTCTGTTGAGCTATCTAAATGATAGACCAGATCGTTTCTGCCTAAAAGGTTGTCTTAGTGAGTAATGCTGACCGGGATGTCGGCCTGGATAGCTCAATTGGTAGAGCCTTGACCTTGTAAGTCAAAGATCCGGGGTTCGAGTCCCGGTCCAGGCATTATTTTCACTCAGTCGGAAAAATTAAATTTCAATAAATATGATTTTCTTCCACAGTTGATTATGTGATTTTATTAAAAATTGTATTTCATTCTCCCATTGTTTAATGGTGTTTTCCATTTCTTGCGGCTTATTTCTGTTGAGCTATCTAAATGATAGACCAGATCGTTTCTGCCTAAAAGGTTGTCTTAGTGAGTAATGCTGACCGGGATGTCGGCCTGGATAGCTCAATTGGTAGAGCCTTGACCTTGTAAGTCAAAGATCCGGGGTTCGAGTCCCGGTCCAGGCATTATTTTCACTCAGTCGGAAAAATTAAATTTCAATAAATATGATTTTCTTCCACAGTTGATTGTGTGATTTTATTAAAAACTGTATTTCATTCTCCCATTGTTTAATGGTGTTTTCCATTTCCTGCGGCTTATTTCTGTTGAGCTATCTAAATGATAGACCAGATTGTTTCTGCCTAAAAGGTTGTCTTAGTGAGTAATGCTGACCGGGATGTCGGCCTGGATAGCTCAATGGGTAGAGCCTTGACCTTGTAAGTCAAAGATCCGGGGTTCGAGTCCCGGTCCAGGCATTATTTTCACTCAGTCGGAAAAATTAAATTTCAATAAATATGATTTTCTTCCACAGTTGATTGTGTGATTTTATTAAAAATTGTATTTCATTCTCCCATTGTTTAATGGTGTTTTCCATTTCCTGCGGCTTATTTCTGTTGAGCTATCTAAATGATAGACCAGATTGTTTCTGCCTAAAAGGTTGTCTGAGTGAGTAATGCTGACCGGGATGTCGGCCTGGATAGCTCAATTGGTAGAGCCTTGACCTTGTAAGTCAAAGATCCGGGGTTCGAGTCCCGGTCCAGGCATTATTTTCACTCAGTCGGAAAAATTAAATTTCAATAAATATGATTTTCTTCCACAGTTGATTGTGTGATTTTATTAAAAATTGTATTTCATTCTCCCATTGTTTAATGGTGTTTTCCATTTCCTGCGGCTTATTTCTGTTGAGCTATCTAAATGATAGACCAGATTGTTTCTGCCTAAAAGGTTGTCTTAGTGAGTAATGCTGACCGGGATGTCGGCCTGGATAGCTCAATGGGTAGAGCCTTGACCTTGTAAGTCAAAGATCCGGGGTTCGAGTCCCGGTCCAGGCATTATTTTCACTCAGTCGGAAAAATCAAATTTCAATAAATATGATTTTCTTCCACAGTTGATTGTGTGATTTTATTAAAAATTGTATTTCATTCTCCCATTGTTTAATGGTGTTTTCCATTTCCTGCGGCTAATTTCTGTTGAGCTATCTAAATGATAGACCAGATTGTTTCTGCCTAAAAGGTTGTCTTAGTGAGTAATGCTGACCGGGATGTCGGCCTGGATAGCTCAATGGGTAGAGCCTTGACCTTGTAAGTCAAAGATCCGGGGTTCGAGTCCCGGTCCAGGCATTATTTTCACTCAGTCGGAAAAATTAAATTTCAATAAATATGATTTTCTTCCACAGTTGATTGTGTGATTTTATTAAAAATTGTATTTCATTCTCCCATTGTTTAATGGTGTTTTCCATTTCCTGCGGCTTATTTCTGTTGAGCTATCTAAATGATAGACCAGATTGTTTCTGCCTAAAAGGTTGTCTTAGTGAGTAATGCTGACCGGGATGTCGGCCTGGATAGCTCAATGGGTAGAGCCTTGACCTTGTAAGTCAAAGATCCGGTGTTCGAGTCCCGGTCCAGGCATTATTTTCACTCAGTCGGAAAAATTAAATTTCAATAAATGATTTTCTTCCACAGTTGATTGTGTGATTTTATTAAAAATTGTATTTCATTCTCCCATTGTTTAATGGTGTTTTCCATTTCCTGCGGCTTATTTCTGTTGAGCTATCTAAATGATAGACCAGATTGTTTCTGCCTAAAAGGTTGTCTGAGTGAGTAATGCTGACCGGGATGTCGGCCTGGATAGCTCAATGGGTAGAGCCTTGACCTTGTAAGTCAAAGATCCGGGGTTCGAGTCCCGGTCCAGGCGTTATTTTCACTCAGTCGGAAAAATTAAATTTCAATAAATATGATTTTCTTCCACAGTTGATTGTGTGATTTTATTAAAAGTTGTATTTCATTCTCCCATTGTTTAATGGTGTTTTCCATTTCCTGCGGCTTATTTCTGTTGAGCTATCTAAATGATAGACCAGATTGTTTCTGCCTAAAAGGTTGTCTTAGTGAGTAATGCTGACCGGGATGTCGGCCTGGATAGCTCAATTGGTAGAGCCTTGACCTTGTAAGTCAAAGATCCGGGGTTCGAGTCCCGGTCCAGGCATTATTTTCACTCAGTCGGAAAAATTAAATTTCAATAAATATGATTTTCTTCCACAGTTGATTGTGTGATTTTATTAAAAATTGTATTTCATTCTCCCATTGTTTAATGGTGTTTTCCATTTCCTGCGGCTTATTTCTGTTGAGCTATCTAAATGATAGACCAGATTGTTTCTGCCTAAAAGGTTGTCTGAGTGAGTAATGCTGACCGGGATGTCGGCCTGGATAGCTCAATTGGTAGAGCCTTGACCTTGTAAGTCAAAGATCCGGGGTTCGAGTCCCGGTCCAGGCATTATTTTCACTCAGTCGGAAAAATTAAATTTCAATAAATATGATTTTCTTCCACAGTTGATTGTGTGATTTTATTAAAAATTGTATTTCATTCTCCCATTGTTTAATGGTGTTTTCCATTTCCTGCGGCTTATTTCTGTTGAGCTATCTAAATGATAGACCAGATTGTTTCTGCCTAAAAGGTTGTCTTAGTGAGTAATGCTGACCGGGATGTCGGCCTGGATAGCTCAATGGGTAGAGCCTTGACCTTGTAAGTCAAAGATCCGGGGTTCGAGTCCCGGTCCAGGCATTATTTTCACTCAGTCGGAAAAATCAAATTTCAATAAATATGATTTTCTTCCACAGTTGATTGTGTGATTTTATTAAAAATTGTATTTCATTCTCCCATTGTTTAATGGTGTTTTCCATTTCCTGCGGCTAATTTCTGTTGAGCTATCTAAATGATAGACCAGATTGTTTCTGCCTAAAAGGTTGTCTTAGTGAGTAATGCTGACCGGGATGTCGGCCTGGATAGCTCAATGGGTAGAGCCTTGACCTTGTAAGTCAAAGATCCGGGGTTCGAGTCCCGGTCCAGGCATTATTTTCACTCAGTCGGAAAAATTAAATTTCAATAAATATGATTTTCTTCCACAGTTGATTGTGTGATTTTATTAAAAATTGTATTTCATTCTCCCATTGTTTAATGGTGTTTTCCATTTCCTGCGGCTTATTTCTGTTGAGCTATCTAAATGATAGACCAGATTGTTTCTGCCTAAAAGGTTGTCTTAGTGAGTAATGCTGACCGGGATGTCGGCCTGGATAGCTCAATGGGTAGAGCCTTGACCTTGTAAGTCAAAGATCCAGTGTTCGAGTCCCGGTCCAGGCATTATTTTCACTCAGTCGGAAAAATTAAATTTCAATAAATGATTTTCTTCCACAGTTGATTGTGTGATTTTATTAAAAATTGTATTTCATTCTCCCATTGTTTAATGGTGTTTTCCATTTCCTGCGGCTTATTTCTGTTGAGCTATCTAAATGATAGACCAGATTGTTTCTGCCTAAAAGGTTGTCTGAGTGAGTAATGCTGACCGGGATGTCGGCCTGGATAGCTCAATGGGTAGAGCCTTGACCTTGTAAGTCAAAGATCCGGGGTTCGAGTCCCGGTCCAGGCGTTATTTTCACTCAGTCGGAAAAATTAAATTTCAATAAATATGATTTTCTTCCACAGTTGATTGTGTGATTTTATTAAAAGTTGTATTTCATTCTCCCATTGTTTAATGGTGTTTTCCATTTCCTGCGGCTTATTTCTGTTGAGCTATCTAAATGATAGACCAGATTGTTTCTGCCTAAAAGGTTGTCTTAGTGAGTAATGCTGACCGGGATGTCGGCCTGGATAGCTCAATTGGTAGAGCCTTGACCTTGTAAGTCAAAGATCCGGGGTTCGAGTCCCGGTCCAGGCATTATTTTCACTCAGTCGGAAAAATTAAATTTCAATAAATATGATTTTCTTCCACAGTTGATTGTGTGATTTTATTAAAAATTGTATTTCATTCTCCCATTGTTTAATGGTGTTTTCCATTTCCTGCGGCTTATTTCTGTTGAGCTATCTAAATGATAGACCAGATTGTTTCTGCCTAAAAGGTTGTCTTAGTGAGTAATGCTGACCGGGATGTCGGCCTGGATAGCTCAATGGGTAGAGCCTTGACCTTGTAAGTCAAAGATCCGGGGTTCGAGTCCCGGTCCCGGCATTATTTTCACTCAGTCGGAAAAATCAAATTTCAATAAATATGATTTTCTTCCACAGTTGATTGTGTGATTTTATTAAAAATTGTATTTCATTCTCCCATTGTTTAATGGTGTTTTCCATTTCCTGCGGCTTATTTCTGTTGAGCTATCTAAATGATAGACCAGATTGTTTCTGTCTAAAAGGTTGTCTTAGTGAGTAATGCTGACCGGGATGTCGGCCTGGATAGCTCAATTGGTAGAGCCTTGACCTTGTAAGTCAAAGATCCGGGGTTCGAGTCCCGGTCCAGGCATTATTTTCACTCAGTCGGAAAAATTAAATTTCAATAAATATGATTTTCTTCCACAGTTGATTATGTGATTTTATTAAAAATTGTATTTCATTCTCCCATTGTTTAATGGTGTTTTCCATTTCCTGCGGCTTATTTCTGTTGAGCTATCTAAATGATAGACCAGATTGTTTCTGCCTAAAAGGTTGTCTTAGTGAGTAATGCTGACCGGGATGTCGGCCTGGATAGCTCAATTGGTAGAGCCTTGACTTTGTAAGTCAAAGATCCGGGGTTCGAGTCCCGGTCCAGACATTATTTTCACTCAGTCGGAAAAATTAAATTTCAATAAATATGATTTTCTTCCACAGTTGATTGTGTGATTTTATTAAAAATTGTATTTCATTCTCCCATTGTTTAATGGTGTTTTCCATTTCCTGCGGCTTATTTCTGTTGAGCTATCTAAATGATAGACCAGATTGTTTCTGCCTAAAAGGTTGTCTGAGTGAGTAATGCTGACCGGGATGTCGGCCTGGATAGCTCATTTGGTAGAGCCTTGACCTTGTAAGTCAAAGATCCGGGGTTCGAGTCCCGGTCCAAGCATTATTTTCACTCAGTCGGAAAAATTAAATTTCAATAAATATTTCAATAAATATTTCAATAATTTCAATAAATATTCATGACAGTTCCAACCAGTCAACAGAAATTTCTTACAAATACTCACAACAAGTCTCGGTTCATTTCAATGTTGAAAGAAAAGTTTACTGCTGAAAATATATTGGTAAAACAAGCTAGTAATGATGCTGATGTACTGATTATTGAAACAGCAGTAGAGCAATTCAATGTGACAAATATAACTGTTGTTGTTGGTGAAGATGTAGACTTACTCGTATTACTCACTGCTCGAACTCCAACTGCAAAAACTATTTTCTTCTTAAAACCAGGAAAAGCTCAACATCAATCCGAAATATATTTTTCAAAAAGTTTATCTACTTTTGCAAAGAGTCAAAATCATGTACTATTTTTACACGCAATAACTGGCTGTGATATGACATCTGCATTTTACAGGAGGGGTAAAACAACAGTTTTCAAAATATTTGAAAAATAAGATTTAGTTCAATGTGCTCAAGTTTTAAAAAACAGTAATTCAACTCAACAAAAAGTCATCACCAACGGCATTCGCTTTCTTCTCTCTATGTACGGAGCTCCTAAAAAAACTACCTGCTTAGATAAGTATCGATATGCATGTTTCGTTAAAAATACTAAAAATAAAAAACAAGTTCAATTAGCTTGTCTTCCTCCAACCTCAGATGCTGCTCATCAACATCTTTTTCGGGTATATTATCCAGTTAAAGTGTGGCTTGGTTATTAGCTAGACCCTACAAAGTGGGGTTGGAAGTTGGTCAACAATACATTAGAACCAGTTCAAATTTTACTCCCACCTGCGCCGGAAAAACTGCTGAACACAATTTTTTGCAACTGCAAAAAGGGATGCAGCGCTAAATGTGGTTGCGAAAAAGTTGGACTGTTTTGTTCTCTGGCATGTACAAATTGTCAAGGCCGGTCGTGTTCTAATGTTGAATCACCAACAGTGGAGGATTCGTTTGATTCTAACGAGATGACATGCGATACGTCGCTATTAACGCAATTTACTTGCTCCCAAAATGAAGATGAAGAAGAGGAAGAAGAACAAGAACAAGAACCAGAAGAAGATCAAGAAGAAGAACAAGAAGAATTTGAATCAGACGAATAAGCTTCATTACTTTTTTTTAATTGACATCGCTTTTTTTTATTACAATCTTTGCTAATTTCCGTTATTTTGCAATAGTTACAAATTAAACAGGATCATAATTGACTCGTGGAATAGGCCTACTGGGGAAACCACGTTAAAAAAAAAAATGCGCTACACTACCTCATAGGTGGCATGGAAACGTGTGCATATTATGACCATTACAACTTTTACAACTTTTTGGATCGTAATATCTCAGAAACGGTGGCTCGTAGGAAAAAACGTATTAATACATTTTTTGTAGATAATTTTATGATCTACAATTTTTGTCTGAGGTATTTTTATGATAAAACTTACCGTTTTGCTGAAAATCGCGAAAAACTCATTTTTTTTTTACCTTTGACCTCGAGTAAAATTTTTTCCATACACCGGAATGGTGGGGAATTTCAAAATTTTATTTATAATTATATTTTGAACAATTTTACTGATTATCAGCTTGTTGTAACTTTACGTATCACTGAATGTCTAGATTGACCGGAATTCAAATATTCAAACTATATAACAAAATGCAGCCAACGTCGTTGCTTTTTTTATTCTATTCTATTTCTTAAAACAATTTTTACAGATGCCACACGCACCCCATACACTTTAAATTTTACATCTACTTTTTAAGATATCGCGCGATTATGTTTTATATAAAAATTAAATCATTCAATTCATTCTTTTACTTATTTTTATTTCGTTTTGCACGCGCACTTTTTATTCCCTAATTCAAAATTATAAAAAAAAAAATCTTTTTCGATAGTGTTTGTTTCGATACTGATTATTATTAATTTTCTTTTCTTTTTCTTTCAAAAAAAAAAAGAAAAAGAAAAAAGAAAAGAAAAAAAAGAAAAAGATTTGATGAAATTCTGGCAAAAGCAGCATTTAGTTTAGGACGGAGGACTATTATTATTATCTTTTTCAAATTATTCAATTATATTTTCGATAAATATTATATTTCGACAATTGTCCAACTATCGAAAAATAGCACCGCAAAAATCCCAGATTGAGACTGATAGTCCTCAAACAGTATTTGCTTAAGAGAGTACAAATTTCTGGTAAAGACAAGCCACTCGTAAGCTATTTGGTCTTACATAGCAGTGTTGAGGTGGAAATGCCTTTTACACCTGACAGAGGCTTACAGAAGTTGGCCTACAAAACGACTGCTACTCGATACAGCAGTTTCAATGGCTCACTGCGATTCCATCATAATGAGAATCTGAAGTCCCGCAACAATTAATAATGCATTTGGGGATTATTGGATCGGTTGAGGCGGTCGTCTGTTACATCGCTGGATCTTGAAGAATGATAATGAGGGCACGACGAGGCCTTTGTGCGGGCTTATGCTCTAACTTGTACGAACACATTTGGTAACATGAGTATTTTTTTTGCCAATGTAAAATAAGTCATTGAAATTTTTATGTTACGCCAGTATGTTGCTGTTTTTGTTTATTTTTTTGGATATAAGCACATGTAGAAGAAGGCATTACCGACCGTGGCATGTTACACTGTGTAAAAAAAAGTAGAAGGACACTAGCTATTTTTAGAAATAAAGAATATCTTTTATTTTTAATGAAATTATTTTTATTTGGAATATTTTGCAGATCATTTAACAAGAAAATATCAGTGTCATTATTCTTTAACCACATTACTTGGGACCCTGGAAGCCTCTGCGCAAGTGCGGATTGAACGAGTCCAGTGTTAAAATAGGGGTGACTGAGAGAAAACAAGTGATAAAAGAACACCGAATAACTGGATGTTTGCCAAATAACTGTCTCTCGGCCAATTTTGCATCCCTCCAAACTTTTGGACTCGACCTCACTGCTAGTCGTAGGAAACGTGGTCGCACTATACCATGATTTTTAAAAATAAATTATTAATGACAATAAAAATAGATTCTACTTCTTTTAACTCTGTAAAAATGTAGAAGGACAGTATTACAAAATATAAAATACAAGCAATATTAGTGAGGAATACTCTGGCTTTTATTACTTTGAATATTCTCTTTTGTAGTGAATCACATAAAGATTGGATTCCTGTTTGGCAAAAATTAGCCTATGAACTGTTCAAAGCTACTCGAAGCTGAGTAAGGAATTTAAACATTTTTCCACTAGCATATACTTGACGAGCAAACATTATCCAGATGTTTTGTACTGTGTTAAGATCAGAGCTTTTAGCTGGCTTAGGTAAAACCTGCACATTATTTGCAGCGAAACAATTTTTATCTCTATGGTGATGTCTTATTGAAACATCCCCTGTTCTCCTCCTGAATGAGAGCCATAAAGAAGAATCTCGGAATACCGCACTTCAGTACAGCGTGTATGTTTCTGCATATCACTGAAAAAGACCAGACTTGTTCTTCTACCATATCCAATTGCTTACTATATCATCAACCCCCGTCCCTCTTTTGTCGAATTGAATAAAATTCTTCAAAATTCTACAGACAATGCCAGCATTATTGGTAACCATCTAAATCGTCTAAGTTAAACTTCTTCTCGTCTGAAAATATTATATAAGTCCCTTCTGAGGTCCATGATGCGTGTTTTTTAACCAATGATAAAACAGTAATCAATCTCTGTGTGTGTTTTTTTTCCACTTTGGATGAGGTTCCCGCTTATTGAAAATGAATTATTTGGATCCTGTTATATAGTTGTAAACTGTTTGCCTTGACACATGAATAAGTCCTGCTTGATTTGAGGCCTTTGCGATACTACTACTGCACTTTTTAAGCTCATGAGCAAGTTTTCTTTCATCACAATGCCTTAACTTTTTAGGCCTACCAGTCTTCTTTCTTTTCTTATTTCTATCTGGATTTCGAAAAAAGTTAGAAAGTGTATTAGGGCTGACGTGCAGTATATGGATAATCTGTCTAGCACCTTTACTATTAATTTTATATGCAACGATTTGCCTCTTTTGTAAATAATTTTAAGGTTGTCTTCTAGGCAATCCGAAAAGAAAATAGCAATGCAGTTTTTAACAAAATAAGTTTTCCTCAACAAAAGCAGCTAAAGAAAATTCAATATTTACTTTTTTACTCGTGCACAATCCACCAAATAACAAATTTTGGAAAGTGTCCTTCTACTTTTTTTACACTCTCGCAATCATGAATGCTGGTTTTTCTACAATCGACTAATTAGCATTAGTTGTAGAGATTTCATTTTTACGTGAAATTAAAGAAAACTTTGTTAAACAAAATCTGTATAAAAAGCTAATAGCCAGGATAAAAAACACAGAAAATAATTTACAAAAATGGACTGTCCTTCTACTTTTTTTGAACAGTGTATGTAATTTTAAATTATTTTTTATTACGTACGTCTTGCATAAGTTGCACTTAATGTAAACGGGTTGTATACTCGCTTGAACGAAAAAGAAAATGGTACATTCCATCATTAAAATTGAAATAGCAACATCATGAAAGAATTCGATAATTAATGATAAATTATCGGAACCAGTAGATGTCAGTAATGCATATAACCAAAGTTAAAAAATTCAAGAAAAGATTAAAGAAATAATTATTAATATGGCCTCCTACAGGCCGGGAAATGGCTCCTAAATGGCGAGGAAACCCATCTTTGAGGTCATGAATGAAAGCCTACAACGTGTTCGAAGACGAAGTCGGGAGAGGATGCCGAGAAGGGTAGTATGTAATTGTATTCAGTTTATTGAGTTTTTTTTTTTTTTTTTTTTTTTTTTTTTCTGTGACGCAAAGTTAAACAAGCGAGATTTTAAGACAAACGTTAATTAACTTGTTTACTTTTATTTTATGTTAGATAATGACACATTTTCTTTCAAGTCGGATAATGATAACAAAATTCAACTTTAATTACTTAAAAATGTTCAGCTTTGCCTCACTTCCATTTAAAAAAAAAAAAAAAAAATCATTAAACCTGGTCTCATCACTTAATACAGCCGAACCTCGTTAACATAAATCTTAAGGGGGAATAAAAAAAATTTGAATAGTTCATGCTATCAGTATCTCAGAAACTAATCTTCATTTTGATGGGGTTTATAGAAGCAGTTCATGTTAAATGTAATTCACGTTAAGCGTGTTCAAGTTAATTAGGTTCGACTGCATAAACATTCCTTCACATGTAGTTCACGCAACCACCGATAGTCTGAACTTATCACTGTAAACGTACACGTTCCTGCGTAGACGTCAGTAGAATGCAAAAGGCGGTGGATAATCAGAAGCCGAGACATTAGAGTTTTCTATAGACAAAATGGCTCAAAACAGTTATTCTTACACAGTAAAAAAGAAATGTTCCGGAATGTGCCTGATAAATTTTGGGCAGTTATTTGTTTCATTTTTACGAGTAATAATCCTAGTGTAATGTCAATCACAATTTTTTTGCTAGCGACTCTTTTAAAATCTTGCAATTATTTCCAAATGTTTGTTTATTGAAGATCTGGTACTCGTCGTTGTTTCAACATCTTTAGAGATTCGGAATGTCTACTACAATTAAACGGTTTTTCAATGAGGCACATTCGGAATTCTTTCACAAACATTTCAGTTTGAAATCGACAATAATTCATTCCTTCATAAATATGTTAAATAGCGTCCCTTTCATATCTTTAATCTTTATTGATTTACAAAAATGATTTTTAACCTTAAATACTCAGGATATTCAACTCAGTTATTCATGTCGGTCAAGATCATTATATGCAATTATCGGCATTCTCTGGTGTGGAAGTCGAATGAATTTTTTAACATATATCATATGATTTAGGATTCTTTACAAATAATTGGGATCTTCAAAATAAATATTGACTAAGCTATGTTTAAATAAGGAAGAAGGGATGCAAGATAATATATATATATATACTATTATTATTTTATAAAAACAGATACATTGAATGGTGTATTGCTACCCCCCCCCCCCCCCCCAAAAAAAAAAAAAAATATATATATATATATATATATCTAAATGTGTCTCTTAAAAGTGTTAATATTTTTGTTTATGACCAATGTAGTATTATGTATGCATCGATTTCTACTTTTTTGTTATATTATTACTGTGGTTGATGCTTCTGATCCCCGAAATGGCCAAACAAATTACACCAAATCCATACCATCCATAAACCTTCACACAGAAAAATAAATTGGTCACAGTGACCTGCCAAAATGCTCAGCTGACAATACAGAATTGACTAACCAAAATAACTGACTAGCCAAAAAGTGTACTTGCTGAACTAGTCTCCAAAACTGAAAAGTGTACTTGCTGAACTAGTCACCGCAACTGAAAAGTGTACTTGCTGAACTAGTCTTCAAAACTAAAAAGTGTACTTGCTGAACTAGTCACCAAAACTGAAAAGTGTACTTGTTGAACTAGTCTCCAAAACTAAAAAGTGTACTTGCTAAACTAGTCACCAAAACACTACTCCAGACTAGGAAGGTTAATATTATTAGACAAAGAAGGCTAGTCGATAATCATAATTATCTGACCAGGAAGGTTAGTCAACAACCGCAGTTGCCAGACAAGGCAAGTTAGTCAGAATCTGCACTTGATTAAGACGGTTAGTCAGCAGCCAACAGGTATCTTACGAAGCAAGCTAGTCAATTTTCAATGAATATCTGAAGAGGCAGGATAGTCAAGACTATTTACCTGACTAATCTGTCTGGTAATATTTGAAAAGGAAAACTAGTCTCTATTTGACTAAGCTGCCTCATAATATTTGTGGAGAAATTTTAGCCCGAAAAAAAAAAAAATATTTGACTAGCCTGTCTCATAATATTTGAGAGAGATTAATCAAAAAAATTTAATAGATTAAAATCCCTCATATTTCATGAGGAAGTGGCCTCATACTTGTTTGCAGGGGCTTTTGAAAAAGCATTGTTGTTAATCTTAACCTCATTACTTTTGTAATCGTTTAATTTTTTTCCCCGTTCAAGATGTTCAACATTGGAAAGACATTTAAAGAACTTTTCTGAAAAAGATTACTTGTCCATCATTTGGAATAAAATACTCATAGCTGCCAACTTTTTCAATTTATTACGGAATGCTTCGCCCTTTTCTTCGTACCATATTCTTTCTACAGTAATTTTCATTAGCATGTAATTACAATTAAATATGAAGGCAATTACTCTTCAAATATGATTTGAAAAAAGGGCGGTACTAACAAAATTCCTGAATCAATTAAAATAGTTAGCAGCTATGAATACTGGAAATTTAACAAACCTAGTGAAACAAAGAATTCGCTGGTTTAAAACTTCCTACATTTATTTTAGTTCCTTCCCTACATTTATTTATCATTAACACATGCATTTATCTCGCACACATGTTCAAGAAATGAAAGTTCGGGGATCAATTGTGTGTTGGTGTTGCATATTAAGGCCGATTGACATCACGAGAGTCCTAGGCCTATTGGAGCGTTGCCCTCCGTGAGGGGGGGGGGGTCTTTCTAAGTGGTCCTACTCCGTATTTTACGCAAGTTTCAGAGAAAACTACGGAAAACACCGAACGACTGGGTCGGCGTACGCCTCCTGGAATCCCACTTTCCGTCTACTAACTTAGAACGCAGAGCCTTATGGCTGACGTCATCACAGACAGGCAAACATTATCATCACCGGCTGTGAGCGTTTTGTTTGGTGTCAGCTGCGATTTTTTTCCCTTTCCTCTTCATAAAAATAAAAATTGAATGTAGTAACAGAAGCAAATTTTCGCAACTACAATATTGAACTTGCTTTATTTAAAATCATTTGAATAATTTAGGGATGATTGGATTTAGCAAAAATTTCTGAATTTAAAACCAGTTAAAAAACAAACAAGAATACTCCAATGGCAATATCGTTCCATTTACAAATGAAAATAACTTATTTTCTAAAAGAGATTATAAAGATGCTTTCTTACTCGCCCCCCCCCCCCCCCTTAAAAAAAAAAGTTTGAAATGTTATATTTTTTAAAACTGAATTTTTCAAGTTTTCCGATATTTACGAACAGAATTCTTCCCATATTTAATTTCAGTGGACAATGATAAAATAATAAATAACTATGTAATATTAAGAGGCATATCTAATATAGTTAAAAAATAAAATAAAAAGCAAATAAAATAATCATGTAAAAAAATATCCAAATAACGGGAAATAAATTATTGGAATAAAAAACTTTAAAAGTTAATATTATTTTACATGCACAAGAACAAAGTACTGGATTCCTGAAATTTTTGAACACCAGTTTTTGATGAACTTATCTGGATACTGTATCTTTCGAATCGATGAACATGATTTAATTCAACTTGATATTTAGTTTGACCTTGACCTATATTGTGCTGATTACATTTGGGGATCAACAACTAAACATGTGGTGGTGTCATCGCGTTTTTGCAGAATTTTTTAATAGGTAGTATAGGAAAAAATTTCGCATGAGTTTACATAATGGAAATTATTTTTGACTTTTTAATATGAAATTAAATAAATATGTTTATAGTAGCAAGAGTCAACCAGCTAAACAAATTGTATATGTAAGCGCATCGCTTCCGCCCTCTTGTAAGAGTAAATTTTTAGTATGGGTATCTTTCAAAAGAACTCGTCAATACCTTTAAAACTAATGGTTGAACATAGATCTATGATAATTTTAAAAATATATATGTATCAATCTCCCCCCCCCCCCCCAATTTAAAAAATAAAATAAATAAATAAAATTGAGAAAAGTAAAGCACATATACATATATAGAGAGAAATTTAAGATTTTTATTTTGAACAAAACAGAATTTATTAAAAATAGAAACTTCCCCAAAATTTATTTGCTGTTAAATTTTCATTTAGGTTCCTATGACCATTATTAAGATTAAAAAAAAAAAAAAAAAAAAAAAAAAAAATCATGCTTTAGTGCTTTTTTTAAAAAATTATTATTCAATTGTATAATATGAAATTCCTGCTCATAATCCATAAAAGTTTCTTAAAATTACTGGGTCTTGAATTTTACAGTCTCCAAATTTGTTAACAGATTACTTTATGACATTCAAAAATTTACATTATGACATAAATACTTAAATGGTATCTAACCATAAAGGTTATGATATACCAATATTGTTGCAGTTAAGTAAAATATAGTTTCCACTAAATAAATAAACAATAATTAAAATAGTTTTTATCTATTAATTTATTTTTGTTGGATTAAATAATAAATAATAAAGTGTCTTAAATTATATATAATGTGTATATTTACTCTTTTGACAGACAACACACAATTTTGGGGTGAAAAGTTATCCTTTATGTATAACAGAGAACTGAGATTTTTGATACAGCTGAAATTCTTTGCAATATATAAAATATGAGCTGACGTGACTAAGCATAATTTTTGTTTATAGACTGTTTCTTAACATGTGTAAAAAGGGGTGCTTATTTATAAATTTTACTACAGTACTCAAATTCTCACATCTCTCCAAAATTTTAATTGCTTAATATCACTACAATATTATAAAGCTAAAAACACTACAATAAATTCACACACATACGCGCACGTGCAAACACACACACACACGAAAAAAAAAAAAAAAAAAAAAAAAACAATTTACATAAAGCAAGTTTATTAAGCATCAATCTTGATTATATGAAAAATTATAAAATTACATTTTAACACATCATAAAATAAACAAATTTAACAGATAATATTTATAATTATGAAATGATCTTTCACGATCTTCAATTTGAAAATTATCTTTCACGATCATCCCTTGAAATATGCTTTTCAGTAGGACTCACTCTTGATATTGTCTTGCGAGGACAAATTAATAGACAATCCAGAAAAATACATGGGATAGCACCTGCTTTCAAACACGGACGATGTAAAGGAACACAAAATTTCTTTTCATCATAGGCAAAAGTTTCATATTCTACATCCGATTTCTTGAAATGTTTCTCAGAAACCTGTTAAAAAAAAAAAAAAAAAAAAAAAAAAAAAAACTGTAGCATGTATTATGTTACTACCTTAGAAAATACGAGGACTTTTTGCAACTTTACAATAAAGTTGCGTATATATATATAAATCCAGTTTAATAAACATAATGCTTCAAAATAACCTTTTCATATATTAAGTTTAGATCTATTGTACGCAATACAACCTGAGATGTAGCTTTCCCTTAAATTGCGAATATCGCTGTATAGCAGCGACACCTTTTGAGCGATTGATGTAAAAAGTTGGCATAAACTAATTTATGTTAAGGTGCATCTACATATAATTTTATATGCAATTCTGTGCTGTTCCTGAGATATAGCCTTTCCTGAATTTGAGAAAATCAATATATAGTAGCGTCACCTGCTCTGTAATGGTACCAAAAGTTGATAGGCACTAACATATGACAAGGTGCATCTGCATATAAATTTACATGCAATTTCGTCCAGTGGTTCCTGAGATACAGTCACCACAAAATTTTTGTCACACACAGATGGACAGACATTTTCTAAAAATGATCAAAACGTGTAAATCCATCAAAAACCGGAAATTGAAAATTTTTCTGCATTCAATACTTTCTTCTACTGAATACAAAAAAAAAAAAAAAAGAAACTAAAGAATAGCATGTATGTTGCTTTAATGCAAAGTAATTTTAAAATAAGAAAATAATATAAAGAAGTTTAAGCATAATTTTAGATTTAAAAACAATTAATATGAAATGATTGTGTTTCTATAAACAACAATATAAGAACAACAGAAGTTTTAATTAATTGCTAAAATTAAAATTGTTATGTGAAAACAAAATTTAAGACGCAAAAAAAAACCCAACTCATTCAAAAAATTTATGTTTAATCACTCACAGCTAATTGCTCAAATACTTTTTCTTCTTCTTCCTTTTTTTTTTTTTTTTTTTTTTTTTTAAACTTTCTTCTATATTCAATAGAAAAAAGTATTGGATTCATAAAAATTTTCGACTTCCGGTTTTCGACAGATTTTCACGTTTTGAGAGTTCTGGAACAAGATTTGACTATTTTTAGAAAATATCTGTGTGTATGACAAAAATTTTGCGGCAACTGTATCTTCGGAACTACTGTTCAGAATTGGATATAAATTGACATGTAGATGCACCTTGAGCTAAATTAATGCCTATCAACTTTTGGTGCCAACTGCTCAACAGGTGGCGCTTCTATACAGCGATTTCTACAATTTAAGGAGAAGATATATCTCAAATTCTATTGCGTATGAGCAATGAAAACTTGATATAAGAGAAGGCCATTAGGAGACATTATGCTGATTCAATATGAATGCTTATGATCGACAGGTGGCGCTGCTATACGATTCCCGCAATTTCAGGGAAAGCTATATCTCAGGAACTACTGCGCAAAATTGCATATAAATTTATGTTAATGCACCTTAACCTAAATGAGTGTCTGTCAACTTTTAGTGTCAACCACTCCCCAGGTGGTGCTGCTATATAGCGATTTTTTTTTTTCAAATTCGCCATATTAACTCCCTTTTAAATACCCTTTTTTATATAATTAATGTTTTCCGGTCAATAATTGAGCATGCCAAAGTTTTGGTAAAAGTTGGTATCTCAAAAGCGGCTCTAACGACTTTCTTGAAGTTTGTTACATAAATTCCTTTTTGATACCCTTTATCATGTATTATGTGGTTATTACAGGAAAATTAAGGTTATTCTGATTAGGTCACAGTTTTAGATCTCGGAAATTGGTGTTTAAAAATATAATTCATAATTTTTCTTAATTTTTATTTTTAACTCGCTAAGGAAACTCGGTTTTATGTCTTTACACTTCTATCAAGTTTCTCTTACTTGAAAATTCCTAAAAAATGAATATAATATCTCTAAAAAGTTCATATAATGCGTGTAATAGTGGGTAATGGAAGTCTTGTGGTTGTTTCACACTAGATTTTTTTTTTTTTTTTATCATGATAAAAGTTTTTTAGACGAATGAAATTTTAGTGTACTCTTTGTCTCTGGTATGTGCAACCTCGAATTTTTAATACAAGGAAGCACAAAAATGCTCTTAATATTGGAAAGTCTGGTAATCTATGATATGTTTATGATTTTACATTTTTGTTTAAATATGAATAATCTTGTATCAAAATGTATGTATGTAAAAAAATCTGGTGTGAAACAACCACATGACTTCCATTACCCACTATTACAGATATTATATGCATTTTTTAGAAATAATGTGATCAGAAGACATAAAATCGGCCTAATGCAGAAGACACCTGACAAATTTTCCATAAGAGACAGCTGATAATATATATATAAGTTAAAAAACAAGAAAAAAGTGATAGAGTTATTTTTTGACACACCAATTTTCGAGATCTAATAAAACTGACCTACCTAATCAGGATGACATTTAATTTTCCTGTAATAACCACGTAAACATGAGAAAGGATATCTAAAATGGATTTATGTAACAATTTTCAAGAAAATCATTAGAACCGTTTTTGAGATAACAACTTTTACCGAAACTTGGCATACTCAATTATTGACAGAAAAACAATAATTACATATAAAAGTATACTTAAAAGGGAGTTAATATGGCGAGTTTGAAAAAAATCCATACAGCCGTTTTTAAAGGAATGTACTTGCGAGACCTGAAATTGAGTTATTTATACTGGGCACCTATCAATTTCTTGAACTAACCAACTATGTCATTCGACAGGACATCTAATATAGTGTCTTTTTGAGATACGGACCTACGGTCCCACTTCCGGTTTTCCAATTTTCACCAAAATTTGGAAAACACATCTGTACACTTGTCCTGTTTCGTAGTTCTATCATTATTAGTTTCGGAGATATGGTAGCCAGACGATTCCACACATACATGCACACACACACTGACCAATTGACAAAAACTACTTTTTTTTTTACTGATGAGACCTGAAAACGTGTAAATCAGGAAAAACTCTATATCGAATTTTTCGACCGAATATAACGCTTCCATTACTTACAGTAGTAGGGTAATGGAGTAAAAATGCGATTAGCAGATATTAATGTGAATAAAATAAATTGAAGGAAATTTTAACAAGAAATTAATAATTTTAACAGAAGAACAATGATGTTAATTATTATTTTCTAATTCTATTAGTAATACTATTTACTAAGGTATTTAAAATCCTTTCAAGAAATATTTTTTCGCAGTTAATTGTAAAATTTTATTTAAAGGTAATTCAATAATATATTTCAATTATTATTATAGAAAACTATGTGACATTGATACAAATTAATACATTGTAGAGAAAACAATTTAAATGTATTAATAATATGGTAATACAAAACATAATAAAAATACAAGACACATAATAATAATCATGATGGTAATCAGGCCCTGATTAACGCCAGGGCATGCGGGGCAGTTCAGAGCCCAGTTTACCCATTTAAGGGCCCGGGGCTGTGATAATAGCGGAGCCCCCCCCCCCCCCCCCCCCACACACACACATTTTTCTTTTTCTTTAATATGAATGTTTATCATTAGATAAAATTTTACAATGGTCATGTTAGAATAAGATTCTCATTACATTTAAATAAACTCTGAAACTGTTTGCAAAAAGATTAATTAAAACAGAAAAAAAAAATATTAACAACAAAAGAATCTAACTCACCAACCAAAGGAAAAGTTATTGCATCAAAAACTTTAATGAATATACTTTGCAGAATAGAAAAATGAAATTGGCTTCTTCCTAGCCTTTGCCGCGCTGAAAATTTCAATTACATCTTTAAAATCCAGGTTGCTTGTTAAATCGTGCTCTGAGCACAGCATAGCCAAACATTGCAGCTTATTCAGCTGCATTTTTGTTCTTCGAAGAGATAGAACTCTCTCTAATTTGGAGTTTGCTCTCTCGCCTTCGCAATTTGATATTGGTAGAGTTAAATAAATACTTAATGCAATAAACATATTTGGAAAAATCTCATTTAACTCGTTTTTAAACATATGATCATAAATATGTATCGGTGAATTTTTAATCATATTTATTGAAAATTTATTTTTCCAACTGAGTGAAAATAATGCCTGGACCGGGAGTCAAACCCCGGATCTTTGATTTTCACTCAGTTGGAAAAATAAATTTTCAATAAATATGATTTTTTTTCCCAATCTGTTGATTGTGTGATATTAATAAATGTATTTATTCCTCCCATTGTTTAATGTTGTTTTCCATTACCTGCGGCTTATTCTGTCGAGCTATCTACATGATAGACCAGTTGCTCTGCCTAAAGGTTGTCTGAGTGAGTAATGCCCATTTAATTGTCGGCCTAGATAGCTCAATTGGTAGAGCTTTGACCTTGTAAGTCAAAGATTCGGGGTTCGACTCCCGGGCCAGGCATTATTTTCCCTCAGTTGGAAAAATAAATTTTCAATAAATATGATTTTCTTCCCAATTAGTTGATTGTGTGATATTAATAAATATATTGTTCTCCCCCCCCCCCCCCTCATCTCTTGAATGACTTTTGAAATTTTCAAATGTTAATGCATTTTTAAAAAATACTTAAAATTTATTTTTTTTTTTTTTTAAGTTTAAGTACTAAAAGAAATTTTCAAAAATTTGTCTTTTTAAAATATTTTTACATAACAGTATCAAGGATTTAATTTTTGACTGTAAAAACAGAATTAAAAAAAAAAAAAAAACTTGTTTCTATTTACTGGGGTTTTTTGCCCCTATCTAGGGCCCCCTTGGTCATTGGGCCCGGGGCTGCAGCCCCCTCAGCCCCCTCTTTAACTGGGCTCTGGGGCAGTTCCCTTGGGCCCCTTTCTGGAATGGGCCCCCCAACAGGCATAAGCAGAAATTTTGCAACCTAAAGACCTCTTGTCACTGCAAGCCTCCCCCCCCCCCCAAGAATAAGCTTGTGCCGGAACTCGAGGTAGCCCTGATGGTAATAACTATCAACTGAAAAAGAATTTTTAATTGAAAGAAATGTTTATTGTAAACTTTATTCAAGGATATTTAAGCACTTTTATCAATTATTTACTAGAAAATGTTCACAAAACTGTCACGCAAAAAATAAATATATCTATATTAAAGCAATATAAGAAATACTCACACGTAGATATTTTTGGAATGGCTTTTATCCAAGCTTTCTTTATATCATCAACTTGAGGCAATCTGTACAGTTACAATCTTCATCATAATTACTTCTACAGGCATATTGCACCACTTATAAATAAAAAACATAAAATGAAAAATTAGTATATAATAGTGTATATTAGTACTATATAATAAAAACTAGAATGTTGTGGCCACCACATGACTTTTTTCTATATTTTCCCATGCAAATTCACTCAGTAAAAATAATTTATTAAAATCATTATTTAATTAAATGATCTTCCATGAAAATGCAATACGATTTCCTTATTAGAGAAGTAGTATAACACTAAATATCCAAAAAAAGTTCATTATTGTTCTCGATATAACATTAAAAAAAATAAAAAATATTTTGTTTGTTAAAAATGAAAAAAAAAAAAAATCGATAACTTTATTTTAAATTATCGCAGATCGATTGTTCAACCATTCATTTTAAAAGTATTGGCGAGCTCTTTTGAAAGATACCCATCATGAAAAATTATTCTCCTCGAGAGGTGACTTCCCCCCCCCCCCAGGGGGAAGGTGATGCTCCCACATATACAATTTTTTTCCCAGTTGACTATCTGTATTATAAATAATTCTTGTAAATTTCATGATTATTAAAAAATAATTCTCTTTATGCACATATACAAAATTTTGTCTTATACCACCATGTTAAAAATTCAGAAAAAGCGGGATGGCAACGCAACCTGTCGAGACAATTTTTACCATAAGTTGATAGGCACTTATTTATGTCACTCACACACACAGATAGACATTTTCTAAAAATGGTCAAATCGTGTTCTACACCTCTCAAAACGTTTAAATCCATCAAAAAGCGGAGGTCAAAAATTTTTACGAATCCAATACTTTCTTCTATTGAATATAAAAGAAAGTAAAAATAAAATGAAAAATTAGTAAATAAAATAATATTTTATGACTTCTAAGCTGCATTTATTTATTAGCTATTGTTTTAAATTAATATTTACAGAATATTAAAAGCAACGTGTTAAATTATAATGTGACATTCGCATGCATAATTAAATATACCTAAATGTAAACACTTTTAAAATATTAATCGCAATAAGGTGAATATTAAAGTATAAATTATTACTTTCTTCTATATGTATATATAGAGAAAGTATTGGATTCGTGAAAATTTTCGAACTCCAGTTTTCGATGGATTTACACGTTTTCGGATATCCTGAACACGATTCGACTGTTTATAGAAAATGTCTGTCTGTGTGTGTGTATCAGAAATTTTGTGGACGCTGTATCTCACGAACCAATGGACGAAATTTAACCAAACTTGGTATTTAGTTAGACCCTGACATAAACTGTTGCTGATTCGATGTGGGGATCAATCGCTCAACAGGTGGTGCTGTCATCGCATTTTTTCTAAACTTTTAACCCTTGTTTTTATTTAACATGGCAGTATAGGTCAAAATTTGGTATAAATGTACATAATGAGAATTATTTTAATCGTGTGGTTGTAAAATTAATATGAGTTATTGATAATAGTAGTAGTTAACTAGGAAACTACTATTGACTAAATTTTGTGTAAAACTATATAGATTATAGAAGAAAGTCATGTGGTGGCCACATCATACTAGTTTTTATACATAGATATAGTAATAAGACATAGATTAATCAGCGAGAGGGAAAAGTGATACCTTTTTTTTTCGGGAAAAGTCACTCTAATGGCTGCCTTTCCCCGAGTAAATCACACAAAGGGATACACACGGATAATTTTGTAAATAAAAGTTATGAATAATTTATTTACTAAAGGTAAATGAACAACTCCAGATCAGTAGCGGCTCGTGAGATTCCTTTACAGGGGGGCTGCATAGCTGCATGTCTATGTAAGATTTGAGAAAAAAGCGAAAATGATTTTCTAAATAATCTGTTTTAATCGGGGGCTTCGTGTTTTATATGCGTAGACTGAGCAAGAAGCAAAGTAATACAGGATACAGCATATATTTAAAATTTTATATTATTGGACATTCATTACAAAAAAAAAAAAAAAAAAAAATCTGGAGATTTTATTTTGTTAACTTTATTTATTTATGATAATCAATTTTCCCCCAACAAAATATTTTTCATCTGCATGCTATTATTTTCTCCAAGATGGTACGAAGTATAAATACATGTTTGTAAATCAACTTTTGCTCATTAAAAAGATACGCACAATGATTTATATAAAAATAATAATAAATAGTTTGATTACATACTTATGTAGATCTGTACAGTTCTTGCGATAATAACTGCAAATAATTCGAATCTATAGTCCATAATGATAAAGAATTTTTTTTTGTGTCTCTGTAAAAAAAATTATAAGTCCTGTACTCATCAAAACTATACAAATTGCGTGACGATTACCTATAACCTACCTACCAATTTTTAGCTCAATTGGATAAAACATTTAGGCGCAATCGCTCTCCATAAATTTAAGTCCATTAATCAAAATGATAAGAAATTTTTCTTTGTGTCCTTGTAACAGAAATATATAGTCTCACATCCATCAAATTCTATACAGCTCGTTTGATGGTGACCTTTCACATACTTACCAGCTTTCAGTTCAATCGATCATTTAGATGTTATGATATTCACTCACATATATACACTTACTCACACCATACATATAACACCGTAAAAATAGCAAAAATGAGCTCAGGAGACCTCAAAACATTATAGTAATGTAATGCTCGTATCTTAAAAGTACAATTATAATGATGCGTTTCATTAATTTATTTAGAACATCCTTTGAAATATTAATTAAAAGAGTTAACATCGACGTAAAATCTTGCACATCACATAGATTATGAAATGCTTGTCTAACATTACGAACATATTATTATTATTATTATTGCGAACTTTACACACATGGTACAGTAAACTAAAATTTCATTTAGATGTGAAACCTTTGTATAATTAAAAACGAATTTCGAAAATTTGCTGCGCATAGTCAGTAACGTATCCGATATCTTCTGTATTGCCGTGCATAAAAAAAAATAAATAAAAATAATAAAAAGATAAATAAAAATAAAATCTACAAATGTTAAAACACTATTTTCTTTAGATATATTTAAAAAGACTTGAATAGTATATATCAGTTTAATTTGGTTTGAAATATTACCCAAGCCAGCAGGGCATTCTGGATGTTTTGTGTGTCCTCGTAAAAGAAGTATAAATGAAAAATACAACATTTTCTAAATGGATAAGTTTGTTATGCATTAGAATAATTTACATAAATTTCCTATATTCTGCAACAGAATAACATTGCTAAAATGTATTTAAATTAATTTTCTTATAAAATGTAATGTGTAAGAAATTTTTGTGCATTCCTCCAAATGAACTGTAAACGAAACATACCCCATTTTTAATAGGAAAAATAGTGTGGTCAATCTAAAGAACGGATATTAAAATGCTTAAATTTCCGAGCATATTTCTGAAAGTTCTCACTCAAATAGAAAGACAGATGAAACGAAGTTATAAATGCTTTCCAACTTCGTTGTACGAAGATGTCAGAAATTAAAAATTTAGTACTTAATCTCGTGTTTTTAAGAAAGGTTCGACTGCTAATATTTCTCATCAAAATAGAAAAACATTAGTGACTTATATACAACTGAAAAAAAATATATATATATTATTATTATAATAAAAACCTTATCAACAAAGCGATTAAACACTTGATAAATTTTAAATATTATGTTTAAGACAAAATTTATATAAAAATTGTGATTCTGTCTATTCAACGTTTCTGCCATTGGCAAAGCAAGAAACCGAAAAACCGTGCGAAATTTTGATGTAATATAAAATAAAAATCTGTTTGAAAAATAAATAAAAATGACTTCCATTTTCTCATATAATCGTTGATAACCTTCATGCTAATTTTTTTTACCTCTCATACATAAATAATCTTCAAACACAGCGATTACCGCATTAAAAACAGTGAAGAAAAAACGTAGAAAACAAAGGGAATTTGTTCTTTTCCAGCATTACCGAAATCCCTAATCAGATTGGAGCTGCACCGGATGCAGCTCCAACCAAATGGTCGAAACTGGTAGGGAAAACGAGTAGGGGCGGTTGTAAATGTTCTTTCCCTAAAGAAATCCCTTTTTTCGGGAGCTGCAGGAATGAACAGCCCTTTACGAATTTTCGAGGTGCTATTGCGTTTAAAAATGGTTAACTTTTCTCAGCTTTTTAATAATTTTTCATGATAACGAAGTAATCTGCTTTTCTATATGCATAATACTATACAATATAATAATATTTATTTTCAAAATATTTTGAAAGTTGATAAAATAATTTTTCTAATATTTCTGGGGGGGCTGCAGCTCTGCAGCTCCTGCCACGAGCCGCCACTGCTCCAGATACAGTTTCAAATTCATTTTTCTTTTTTTCAATACTCTCTAATGGCTGATTTTAGAACTTTTTTTCGGCATCAAAATTTTTTGCTCGATAACATGGGGATGATACATCTATATACAGGGCCCGATTAAGCTCTGAAGCTAGGGGAAGCTCAGCATCATTTCGGGGCCCCCTTTCATTTCGGAAAGTCTGGTTTTCCTGTTACATATTATAATATAAAAAGGCTATAGACCAAAAAAAAAAAAAATGTGTGTTTGTTATTATTATTATTATTATTTTCATACATCTGGGTGGTTTCTGCACAGAACATCAAAATCATACAACTTTTTAATTAAGAACATTCAGATTTTTGAGGTTAAATAATAGATTTTTCCCGAAATAGTGAGTGTTTTGTCTTGTTTTAGGTAACCTTTCTCAGAAAAAAATTCAATCTCAGTGTGAAAATATGAAACAAAAAATCCAAGACCCTGTTTTTAATCCTTATGGGGCCCCCTCTTAAATTTTAGAAAGGAAGCTCGTGCTTCCTGAGCCTCAACTTTTTGAAGAAACGTTCATGAAATAAAAGCCAAATCTTAAAATTATATTCTCACTTTAGCATATTTAAATACAGAGGGGCGGTACTAACAATCTGCCGGATTTGGTTGGCAGCTCTGTAAATATAATTATGAATTAACATACGTAAAAATGCATGTTATGTTCTATATACATATATATATAACCATAGCCATATATATATATATATATATATATATATATGGCTTTTTCTTTATACAGACATGGTGCAAGCTTACAGAAAAAAAGGCTGAACTTTTCACGACCCCCCCCCCCCTCTCAAAAGTGGTATCAGGCAACTGACACAATATAAATTTTTCAATAATAAAAATAATGATAAATCTGATTGCATACATGTACACACAATAAACAAATCAGAACAATAAATCTTATATTGAATATCTATAGAAGCATTGTTTGCTGGGGCAATTGATTAGTAAAATAATGTAGTTCAAGTTCATTAGGAAGATGCAGTTGAAGTGCTATTTCTTTTTTATTTTCTCCAAGTTTGAATTTGAGATTTCTTGAAAACCAATCACATAGAAATTTCTAATATATTGCACAAATTCAGGCTGACCCCCCCCCCCCCCCTACACACGTCCAAAAAGTTTGAAAGCGGATTTACATTAATCCCAAGAATAATAATTTTCAAGCTTAAAAAGGTTGAATTCAGCCTTAAGAGGCCTCTCCACTTAACGTTCTCAGAAGCCAGAGCCAATGTTATTCTATGGAGAATTTCGCCCCATTATAACTTATTAGCTAATATATATTTTTAAATTCAGTTTTCACATTCAGAAACTTTTTAACTATTAAACAGTTTATCGCTTTCTAAAAATTATTATTTTTTATTTTTATATTTTATTTTGAGGTTGTAAAATACGAATTTTCGCAACGTGAAATTTTTCGTTTTTGAGCTTAGAAATGAAATCTTAAAAAAAAAAAAAAAATCAATTTTTAGAAAGCGATAAATTGTTTAATAGTTGTGAATTTTCGGAAAGTGAAAACGGAATTTAAAAATATGTATTAGTTAACGAATTATAATGGGACAAAATTTCCCATAGAATGACATTGGCTTCGGCTTTCGGGGACGATAGGTAGAGAGTCCCTTTAAGGCTGAAACGTAACATGTCTGTTTATATTATAAGCTAGTTTACTTATTTTTACTTGCGAATTTTTAAAAATAAATTCAAGCAGAATATGCGATTACAATCAAAACATTTAAAATAAATAAAAAGCTTTATATACAAATAAAGTGAAATTACTAAAATATGCTTAATATCACGAGTACAGATATTTTGATTCCAATTCATACACTTATTTGACTACAGATAAAAGTATAATAAACTATCATTAACGTTACATTATCAGTATTGATGTTATGTACAGATTATTCTAATATTAATACCTTATAAAAATATTCAGAACTCACCCTTATATTTTCTTGAATTACTTCATAACCTTTGACTTTCATAGACGCAGCCGACGAATCTATCATTTTTCGCTGTCGCACGTCGCAAGACGGTAAGAAAAGAGAAGTGCATGCAATGCAATGGCTTTTCTTCTCGTGTTTACAGGTTTACACGCATGTCCACGAAGAAACCAATCGCCTGCTAAGCTGACGTCATCAGATTTTTTAGAATCCGAGGTTCACTCATTCGTTGGCAACGGCCGACGCCGAACCTGATAAAAAAAAATTTCATCAACCCGGAAACCGACCCGAACCCGCTTTCTTGACACCCGAACCTGACTTTTCATACCCGAACCCGACTCGGAAAACGAAAACTAAATGAACATTACTTATTCATCTAAAAATCATGCAAAACAAGGTAACGTCATATAACATCATATAAAATAAAGTAAATTTCCATTGTCACACAGTCGGTAAATTATTTTAAAAATCTGGCGTGAAACAATACGACTTCCATCGCCCTCTATTACACGTATTATATACACTTTTAACCTTTTGGAGATAATGTGATCAGAAGACACAGAATTGAGCTAATGAAATAGATAACTAAAAAATTTTCCAGTAAGAGAAAGTTAATACACGATTTCGGTAAACGCATGAAAACATAAAGACATAAAATAGAGTTTACATAGCAAGCGGGAAAAAAAAAGTTTTTTTTTTTCTTTTTCTATACACTAATTTCCGAGATCTAAAACTGATCTATCTGATCAGGATGGCTATTAATTTTCCTGTATTAATTTTCCACGTAAAACATGAGAAAGAGTATTTAAAATGGGTTTATGTAACAATTTTCAAGAAAATCGTTAGAACCGTTTTTGAGACACCGATTTTTTCAAAATTTGGCATATTTAGTTGTTGACCGCAAAATAACAATTACATACAAAAAGATATTTAAAAGAGGGTTAATATGGCAAGTTTGAAAAAAAAAAAAAATCCATACAGCCGTTTTGAAAAGAATTCACTCGCAGTACCTGAAAGTCTGCTATTTATGCAGAATTCCTATCAATTTTCCTGAACTAACCATATCATTCGAGAGAACATCTAATAGAATATTTATACAGCAACTTGGAAGAAAATCGTTAGAGCCGTTTTTTGAGATGTGGACCACCGCACTTTAGAATTAAAAAAAAAAACGAGGAAAGAATGGCTAAAAATCCATAGAAAAAGCATGGGATGAAAACGAAAAAAACTCAGAATGTCAAGTATGGAAAAAAAAAACAAAGCCTATACCGGAAGAAATAATGCGGCAAAACTGACTAGAAAAAGACATTGACCGAGCGGGAGGGTGGGTTGGGACATTAAAGCTATAGTCGGGGGTTTAATACGACTCGCCTAGAATGTGGCTCGGCAGTGGCCTTTTATCACTTCCGATTTCGGATGTCCCACTTCCGCTTTTCCAATTTTCACCAAAATTTGGAAAATTCATCTGTACACACCAGTTCTGTCTTAATTCTGAAGTTTCATAGCTGAATCTTTATAAGTTTCGGAAATATGATAGTCAGAAGATTCCCCACACACATACACACAGTCTGACAAATTGCCAAAAACCATCTTTTTGGACTCAGGAGACCTTAAAACATGTAAATCAGGTGAAATCTCGATATCGAATTTTTGGACCGAATACAATACTTCCATTACCTACGGTTAGTCGGGAAATGGAAATAAAAAAATTCAAAATGTAATTACTTATTGTATAAAGTTAAAAAAAAAAAAAAAAAAAAATCTGAAAAGTGGATTAATAATAATGTTTAACCATTTATGCGAGTTGTGGAATTCAAGAACACAAAAATATGCATCAAGTTCAGTATTACAGTACAGTGGCGGATTTAAGGGGGGGGGGCTAGGGGGATGAAGCCCCCCCCCCAAAACTCTGTCATTCATAATTGAATTTTGCAATTGTAAATTTTTTATTGGTCTAGAATAACACTTTAAAAAATCTTAGCCCCCCTCCCCCAAAAGTCAAGTTCTGGATCCGCCACTGTTACAGTAGTTCATTGTTTAATTCTTATATACTTAAAAAAATTAATATATCAATAAAAATAAAATAAAGTAAAAAGTGTATATTTATTTATTGCTTTCGTTCGATGTGAATGTTTACTTTACTGTAATGTAATAATCTAGATAGCACGGATATGATTCATAGATAACATTTGCTTTCCCACGGATCACTTTAAATTCAAATGGTCAGCAAATTACATTCCTCCAGTTGCAATTAATGCATTGTTTATTTGTTCTAGAGTAAACGATAAAGAATATTATCTGCCTTGATGAAATCTGCTTCCTAAATGTCTTCATTTTACATTACTTTTTACTTTCATCTATATTCAATTGAAGAAAGTATTGGATTCGTAAAAATTTTCGACTTCCGTTTTTCGATGTATTTAGACGTTTTCAGAGATCCAGAACACGATTTGACCATTCCTAGTATGTGTGCGTGACAGAGACAAAAATTTTGTGGCGACTGTATCTCAGGAACTACTGCAAAGAATTGCATATAAATTTGTATGCAGATGTACCTTGACCTATATTAGCACCAATCAACTTTTGGTGCCAATTGTTCAACAGGTGGCACTGCTAACAGTTTTTTCCCCAGTTTCAGGGAAGGTAATATCTCAAGAACTACCGCGCAAAGTTGCATATAAACTTATATGAGGATGCACCTTGTTTTTAATTAGTGACTGTCAACTTTTGGTGTCAATTTCTCAACAGGTGGCGCTGATATACCGCGATTTTCAAAATTTCAGGGAAGACTTTACCTCAGGAACTACTGAAACAAATTTGCATATAAATTTATATGCAGATGCAACTGAAACATAATTTAGTGCTTACCATATTTTGTTGTTAATTGATCAACAGGTGGGGCTACTATACAACGATTTTCCCAATTTAAGGGAAGGCTACATCTCGGGAACTACTTCACAGAATTGCATATAAATTTATCATTAGATGCAACTCGTCATAAATTAGTGTTTAACTAACAACTTTTGATGCCAATATCTCAGCAGTTGGCTCTGCTATAGTCGATTTCCGCAATTTCAGGGAAGGCTATATCTCAGGTTTTATTGTTTATAATCAAACAAAACTGGCATGTAAGAAGGCCATTATATGACATTATGCTGATTTAATTTGGATGCATATCAGCCTATAAGTGACGCTGCTATACTGCATATTTACCTGAGAATGGGATGGCTATATCTCATCTTCTATGGCATATAACTGTACGGAACTTGATATATGAGGAAAAAATTATAAATACGCATTTTTTAAGACTTTACTTATCAAGAATTAAACTTTCTTTTCTTATATTTAGTGCTAGTTTTTTCTAAAATGAAAATCATCTGTATTTACTATGGTAGATAATTTTACTAAAAACGAGTTTTAATAAAATATTTTTACTGAGTGAATTTCTATAGGAAAATATAGAAGAAAGTCTTGTGATGGCCACAATATACCAGTTTTGAAATGAAGTTTCAACAAGTATTTCTTCTATATTTTCTGTATATACAAGTATAAATGGAAAAAAAAATTTCAAAATTTCGTTCACATAGAAGCGAAAATTGAAATTCACTAAAAATAAAGATATATATATATAATAGTATGTTGTGGCTACCAAAAGACTTTCTTCTATGTTTTCTAATACAAATTCACTCAGTACAAATAATTTATTAAAACTATTTATTATTCATTAAAATTATCTACCATAATGATGAATGCAGACGATTTTTATCTTAAAACTTACACAAAATTTATAAAAAAAGACAATTTTATATTTTATAAATATTATATTATAAAATGCGTTTTCATAAAGGCTATCTCAACTATCTCTCAAATTTTGTACAATTACACAACATAGAAGTCGAGATATAGCTTTCCCGTTCTGGGGGAAAAAGGCAGTAAAGCAGCGCCACTTATTGGTCGATATGCATCCAAATTGAATCAGCATAATGTTTCATAATTGTCTTTTCACATACCAAATTTTTTTCATTATGCGTAATAGAACCTGAGATATCCCTTTCTCTTAAACTGTGGAAATCGCTGTATAGCAACGTCACCTGTTGAGTTTTTGGCACCAAAAGTGAACAGACAATAATTTATGTCAAGATGCATCCACATATAAATTCATGTGCAAACTTGTTCAGTAATTTTTGAGATATACAGCTTTCTCTTAAATTGTGGAAATCGCTGTATAGCAAAGCCTTCTGTTGAGCGATGGACACCAAAAGTCGATACGCATTAATTTTAATCAAAGTGCATTTACGTATAAATTTATATGCAAATATGGGCAGTAGTTCCAGATATACAGTTGCCACAAAATTTTCGTCACACACACACAGAGACAGACTGATATTTTCTAAAAATAATCAAATCTAGTTCTGGAGCTCTCAAAGTGGGAAAATCTATCAAAATCCGATAGTCGAAAATTTTTACGAATCGAATACTTTCTTCTATTGAATATAGAAGAAAGTTAAAGAAAAAAAAAGTGAATTGTGAATTTTTTTTAATTTCTAGAACGTAAATGCGAGGTTATACAGTGAAAAAGATTTAGGATTTTCTAATTTTCGCACAGTTTGTACAAAAGATACGTATTAGTTTCGTTAAAGAAAAGAAAACGGATCCAGATATAAATACGGATCTATTTTTCTGGTGGATATCCGCGGATACGGATACGAATATATACGGAGCTCCGATACACAGTATGTTTAAATCTGTTTTATAGTTATAAATATGCCTACAACATTATGTTTAAAATTATAAGAAATATTTTGAAAGATGTTCTCAAGTCGATCAGACTTGTTGAAAACTAAACCTGAACGCGACCAGCAAGAGAAATAATTTTGTCAACCCGACCCGACGGGTAAAATGGTGTTACCCGACCCGATGCAGGTCATCCGATAATAAAATAAGTTTAAGAATTGAGAACAAGTTTTCGGAACAAGAATTTGGAATTAGTGAAACATTTAGAAAATTAATTAATTAAAAATTAATTAGGGAGCTGTCGGTGGATTAGTGGGAGATAGAATCATTTAAGTGTGTAAAATGAGGCTTTAATTTTAATGGAGCTTTTAATTATATTACATATATATATATATATATATATATAAGTAATCAGAAAACATATAATATATATAATCATATTAATTTCACTTCTAAAATAATTTGTTGAAAAGCATAATGCGATGTAATAATTACGAAGTGAAAACTTCTTTAGGTGCAATTTACACATTAATTTATTCAGAGTGAATCCTTTTGGCCCTATGTTAAAATAACTTACTCGTTTTATAAAGTCGTGATATCAATTTACGTTTTATAGTGACCAGCGAAGCGGGCGTAGCCTGCTATTTTATAATAAAGAGCACATAATAATAAAAACAAAAAAACAGTTCTCTGATTCATCCTGGCGACAGATTTCCGTCTACTACATGATGCAATCTCTTTCGATGTTTCGATTGTACTTGAGTATAGATTTTTTTTTTATCTTTTTTTTTCTTCTACATATTAGTTTTAAAATATTTTAATGTTAGTTTCCTTGAACTTTGTGTGGTTTTTAAAAAGAATTTTTTTTTTTTTTTTTTTTTAAATACATTGGAACAAATTTTGCCGCTTAGTGTCATTTCTCGGTGGAAAGATATTTCTATTTAAGTTTTCGTGCAGGGAATACAGATTTCAGTCTTTTAATTTTAGTTGGGGTAAAAAATTAAATGTCTGTTTTCAAAAAAAAAAAAAAAAAAAAAAAACCTCTTTTTCTATCTGTTATTAAAAATTGCCGAGCTCCTTTGCTATAGTTTCATGTCATACTTAGAAAATTATTTATTAGATTTAAAAATACAAAAACTGGAATTAGCATGACACAAAGTTCTTATAAAAAATATGCGTTTCCCAAATAACTTTAAGCGTAATTTTCTTTTTCAGAATTAATGAAACTGACACTATCCCGCGAAATTCGATGGGTTTATTTTTCGATTTCGGTTGACTAACTCAAGTTGTCAGAAGGAGACAAAAAATAAATAAACAAATAAAAAAAGAAAAATTAAAGAAAAAAAAAAATAATAATGCTGAGCTTTTGGACTAGCCAAACAAATCTTCTTAGTCAATTGACAAAATAGGAATAATTTATTTTTATTCTCTCATCTGACTAACCGGTCAAATTTGAGGAAAATGAAAACTGTACCTGGGAAATTAGTCATCTGACAAGTTTTAGAGCCAAAACGGATCATCAGACGAAACACATTAAAGATACATGGTAAAATAAAACGACTTTTGTGTCTCATGACTAAATAGGATTGTCAGGTAGTGTTTTGATTGTTTAAAATTTTGCGTAATTTTGTGCAAACTTGTCAATGTACTTGACAAACGTTTAGTGTCACAAAGATGGCACGTCTCTTGACAAGTTTCGATTTTTCATTTTTCTGTGTGTTCAAAATGTCTAAAACCGGGTAGACTGCGAAAAACATCGTCAAAAGAAAAAAAAAATTATATATAAACAAGCTATGCCTAAGCAGCCCTACACTTATTTATCAAAAGAAGCAGACTTTGTTAGAGAATCCACAATCTCGTTGCCAGCAATACCGACATGGGAGGAAATCCATTGGATCTGCACCTGGGAATTTATTGAAAGTCTAGAAAGTATGTTCAGGATTGAAATGCCAGCTGTGTCCCTAACATTTGTCCATTACTTAGATGTTGAACTGAACTGAACTGAAGTTCGGCTGTCAGTGAGGATCCATATATATCCAAAATTAGTCTCAAGATTATTCTCGACATAGGTCAAGACTCTTTCGATAGTGATGAGCTCGGATCTAAACACAGAACAATAACTTGAATTTCTAAGTCTAAAGGTAGAACTAGAAGTTTTGATGAAATACCACTACCAGAATAGCTTTGATCACTCTTACTGCCATCTGTAAAGATTTGAATGCAATATTTGGGTATATGACTGATAGTTTCAAGAGCCATCTGTCTCATGAATTCAGGGTTGTCGACATTTTTATGAATAGGGTTCAAAAGTTCGGTGTGAAAGTGGACACCAAAGTCACCGACAGGACTAAAGCATAACCCCAAAGAATGTTGCTCAGTTTCGGCAAGGAAGGGAGCAAAGTTATAATATTTTGCAATGTTACTTGATAAAAGGAACTGTTTCTCTTCAGTCTTTGATTACCGTCCCATTTTTTTGAGATAGGAAGAGGTTCTATTTTGGTCCTCATAACTGATAAGCTTATTATAATATTTCACCAGAGAAGAATTTCTTCTCAGATTCAGCGGCTGGAGGTCAAACTCATACAGAACAACATCGTTAGAGCAGCTATGTCTTAAGCCAGAAATGATTTTTCCTGCACTAATTGGGACTCTTTCTAACCTATTGGAATTTACAGGGACGAGGTGCCACTCACCGCTCCAGGAACACCGTCGAGCGATTCTAGCTATGATAGGCCCCTCCTCCGGAACGTTTATTTAAAAACAAACAAGCAAAAAAAATTACAAAGGCCGTCAGAGATAAGTCTCTTCCACGCGACAAGTAGCGGCAGTATAAGTGATTATATTGGTTCTAGTCAGCGTTCGTCTATGGCTTGAAAGATAGCTAATGACAGATACATGTCAGCTGCTGACTCCATCCAGATGAGAGAGGATTTTATTAGAGTTTCAGAGAGTAAATAATTTAGATTTCAGAGGAGATAGGAAGGAAGTAGAGAGAGAGTGAGAGATTTTACTAGTTTTAATATTTGCTGAATTTTTTATATAGAGTTTAATCTGTTGAATTAGAAATTCCTATTAGACAGCTATAGATTCTTTTCAGTTTTGCTCTTAGTATTGGGGGGGTTAGAATGTTGTAGAGTCAATTTACTGGTCTTTGAGGAGGATTTCTTAAAGGACAAGAAGAAGTTAGTTGGCAGGATAGTAACTATGAGTCGCAGTTCCCTCTTCACCACAAGGACCATATGGCAGAACGTGAGCAATGAAAGCGATAAAGATAACTAGCGCCCACTCAGCCACTTACATCCATAAGACTATAAACACGTTTAAAAATGATCCACTAAACGTCTATAAATATCCTACAGATATCTATTAGCACGACCAATGTCACTCTTTTTTACATCCATTAGATGTCTGTTACATATCCGATAAATCTCCAAATGCTGCAATAATTGGACTTGTTAGATCTAATAGATATTGAAAATATCTAAATCTTTTTTTCATCTAACATGTTACATCTATTAGACATCGAAAAAGACACGTCTAAATTTCATCTGTATTTAAACATCTAATAGATATCTATAATTGGTACAGGATATCCAGGACTTTTTTAGGTATTTTGTACCTTTTATGGATCATTTGGATATAATTTAGATGTTTAATGGATACCAATGACTCTATGGGCGAATGGTCCATGCGCTGATAGAGAGGCTGTGATGGGCGGAGTTAGGGACCATCTAGTTAGAGATATTCTCAAAATATTAAATCGTGGGTATACCTTCCTTTAGAGGAGTGCCCCCAGAGATCTTGCCATTCTTGCAATAGTTTTTTCTTTCGTGAAATAATTTTTTTATGTAAGAGGATGGTAAAGGAAAAGTTTCATTTGTTTGGCAGGTTTCAGTTGCTAATTTTACAATAATATCATCAATTTCATTACCTTAGACTCCCCTGTGTGCAAAAACGTGTGCTAAGGTGACTTTATAATTGAAGTGTATAAGGATTTGTTTAATTTATTTGACGAGGGGATGTCTGTTCCTGTGACGGGAGATGGCCTGCAGGCTACAGAGGCTGTTGCTATAAATAGGTATATTTGCATGCTTTTCTGAATTTTCTTTGATCGGTTTTAAAGCCTTATGGATTGCATACAGTTCAGTTTGGTAGACAGTATTTTTGTCATTTAGTCTGCATGCTCGCCGATAGGCAGATCGGTCGGTAGGAAGTGGGTTCAGAGAGAGGTCTTCCCTTGCTTTAGAAAGTGCTTCTCAGGTGCGTAGTGTTTTTGGAAAGTATCTAAGTTGTAAACATTGATTTGCCTACATAAAAATAATTTTTTGGAGATATTTATTTGTTTGTTTAAGGATTTTGAAATGAATTCCATCCGGACCAGGGGTCTTCTTGTCATTAAAATTGTTAAGTGCTGAACAGATTTCCGCCTCCGTGAAGGCTTTGTCCTCTGGAGCAGTGAAGAATAGTGTTTCTTTGGTGCTAATTACTGAAGGGGAGAAAAGTTGTTCAGTGATGAATTTTAAGTCGAGCTGGAGTTCTTTTTAGCTGCAATTCTGTTGGGGTGAAGAATCAGTTGCTATATAATTTTTGAGCTGTGCCGATTTTATTAGACTGTATTGAACAAAAGTTTTTCCAAACCATGCGTTTTGCATTATTAGGTGCTTCTTAAACTTTGCTGAAAGTAGTTGTATTTGTTCTTTGTGCTGTTGCACTTGGTTTGCTTCAATGTATTTCATTATTCTTCTCAGGGCTGTAAGCCAGTTTTTCATGCTTCTTAGCTGGGGGGACCAGAAAGAGATGGTGGAATGCTGCTCAATAGATTTCAACCTGAATAATGCTTCAGCAGCAGCGCGAATAGAGGAGATTAGTGTCTCTGTAAAACTGTTAAGTTGATCTCGATTTGTGATTTGGTTTTGTTGTAGGTAAAGTGTTTATGCATGGCGTTTTAGGAGTTTTGTGAATTTTGAAAAGTTTCCTCTATTCAATACAAATCTGCATTGTATTTTTGTTTGTGGTGACGATTGTATTGTAAATGTAATGTATTCATGGTCTGAGCAGTTTTAGGAGTGAGACTGACTATTCGTTTGTTTTTGTGGTTGTGCATAGGTTTACTAGGGTGAAGTCCGGCCAGCCTTTTACATCATTCTTTTGGAAGGTGAGTGTTGAGTTTTTGATGTTGACAAGGTACAGATTATTGATTGGGATGAATTCTATGAGGCTGCTACCTCTCGCGTCTTCACGTTTTGAACACTAGAGATGAGAGTTAGCATTGAGGTCACAGCCGCATAAGAAGAGTGTTCTGTGGGTAATTATATGTTGCCACTCCTGCAGACAAAAGTCAAGATCCAAATTGAAATTGCAATCTGAAGCATAAAAATAGATAGGAGAATCATATTCCAAAATTGGTCTTATAAAGAGAATTTCGTTGATTTCAGAGTTGAAACATCTGCTCCTCAGTGTTGTCCAGAAATATATTTTAGAATATTTAACCTTTTCCTGATTCTCACCTCCTTATTTTGGATATGCTTGTTACTAAGAATTTCTTGGTCCGTAAAAAATCCCAAATACCTAGCAATTTTAACACACCACAAAGCTTGTCCATTCATGATAATTGTAGGTTGATAGTTATAAATGTGACTTATAGTGGTATAAAAACTAGCCACAGATTTGGAAGTATTAAATGTTAATTTGTGCTTTTTTTTGCAAAAACACTGACAACTTTAAGTGTGAGATTTATGTTAGCTTCAATGGTCTTAATATAGAGCCAAAGTGCCAGAAAACAACATCATCTGCAATCATGCCAACCTTACATCTCTTAGATATCATCTTATCTATTCCAGCAAAAAACAGTAAGAAGAGCATAGGACTCAGGTCCGGTCCCCTGGGTAACACCCTGACTAAGCCTGAAGTCCCTCGACAGGGTCTTATTAAATTTAACCCTAGCAGTTTTCGCATTTAAAAAGTCAGAAATCCAAGGAAGAGCCATTACTCCTCACACTAAACACATGAAAAATTTTACTATAACTTTATTACGCCAAACCTTAGTTAGTCCAGAGAAGCAGCTACGTTGTGATTTGTAGGCCGCAAATTGTGGCTCTAACACTCGGGCAAAATTTAAAATTCGACCAATGGTACAATGTCCTTTCCTAAAACCGTACTGTTCCTTTGGAAGCAGGTCATTTGATATAAGACAGAAAGTAAGTCTATTTATCAGCATTTCCCCCCATACTTTTACAAGGGATACAATTTAAGGAGATGGGCTGGTAACCCTTAGGAGAGCTAGCAACTTTGTCTGTCTTCCTAATAGGAATTACAAGGGCTTTTTTCCAATCAAGTGGTAAGCAGCCACACTTCCACGACTGATTAAAAATATTCAATAATCGTATTATTCGTTAGACTGTTGAATATTTTTAATCGGTTGTGGAAAAGTGGCCCCTGACCAGGGCCCTTGTTATTCGTATTAGGAAGACAGACACAGTTGCTAACTCTTCTGAGGGTTATCGGCCCATCTCTTCAAAATGTATCCCCTGTAAAATTATGGAAAAAAGTGATGATAAATAGACTTACTTTCTGTCTTAAGTCTATCCAATTATATACATCTTTCTATTTTTTACTTTTCTTTTGCATCATTTAATAAATATTTAATATTTCACTCAATCATTCTTTCACTCACTCTACTTCATAATATTTCCTCATAGATTATGAATGATTGCAGTACAGATCTAAAATTATGGATCGTTATCTTGTACCGCATTCCGTAATATGAATGTTTTATAAATGATGCATAATTTTTTTTAATTTTACCTGCAGTTTTTTCTTCTTTTTTATAGCAATAACTTATCGTAGTCTAATAAATATGTTTAATTATTTTAGTAAATACAGTGTCAGGCTATTTTAGGAGACGACATATTTTCCTTTACATGCAAACAAGAACGATTCTGGGCTAAAAAAGTTTATATTTCGCTTCTAAAATTAGATTTTAAAAGAGGTAAAAGAGTCGTGAAATTCATTATCTAATACAGGATTACAAATATTTCGCTATCAATAGCATGCTGCAGCTAAAAATGGCTATACGATTGTTACCTAATTTGGTATGCGGAAGATACATAAAACACGTTCATGCAATTATTTCTATATATATATATATATATATATTTAAAAAATATCTACTAGAGGTCGCTTTAGATGAAAAAATTGCAAATTAAACTTATGAAATTACATCCACAAGTTCGGCTTATCATTATATACCGTATAAGTCCCATATTTCTTATATTTTCCTTCCTTTTTTATGTCCTGTTGTTGATATATTTACTGTATCTCGAAAGAATAATTTGAAATATGCTTAATTAACGGATAATTATTTAATATTGAAAAATTTTAATTAACAAATCAATTAAGGAAAATAAAAAATGACTGGACTCTAATGCGTTATTGAGAGAAGCATAAGATAAATTGAAATACTATAATAACAGATTAATATTTAAATATATTTTAAAATCTATTGTTAGAAATCGTATACAAATAAATTAAAAAAAAATTAAGAAGTAGTTTAATTAAATTATTTAAAAAATCATTTGTATTTTACCCACTTAGTTTTTATTTATTTTATAATATCTTTGCTTCTTTCATTAATAATTCAATATTCTCGAATTCAAATTTGCAAATCTCAATGATATTTTGCATAAATTTTATTTCGCGGGGATTAATGCAGACCATTAATTATTCATTCGGACGGCTTAGATTTTTCTATCGAATGCATTTTTAATTTCTTTTGAAATGAATATTTTGAATAGAAATGCGGAATTAAATCTGTTTTCAGAAAGTCAAGGTAATGTTTCCCACCGCGCGTTGTATATTTAATTATGTACATATCCTTTTTTTTTTTTTTTTTTTTTTTGAGTATCAAAAAATTGTAAAGAAAAACTGGAAAGGAAATGTTTTCTGGAGCATTTTTAACTCATTAAATTTTTTGAGTAGCGCGTTTTTTCATAAATATTTAAAACAGTTGTAACAACAATAATAAAAACAAAATTAATAAATATCTTTATGTTAAAGGAAGATGTGTTCAAAATATTACAAAAGTAGGGAAAGCAAAATTGCTTTGAATGATAAAGAACCTTCATAAGCAAACACAATAAAATGGAAATACATGCTATAGTAGTTACGGATCAAAATAATAAAACACGACCCATCTGTAATAGAAAAAAAATCTGGAGTGACTCCACTCGACTTTCCGAACATTGAGTCATTAACAGTTTTGTAGATAAAGTAAAGAAAGAGGAGTTGTTAAACAAACAAAAGAGATAAAACCATAATAGAGTGTTTGCGTATTTTTCTCCCTATATTACACGATGTTTTGTTTAACGCTACTGGCCTTTGAGCCCATAAGATCATAATGATAAAGAATTTTTCGTTGTGTCCCTATAAAATCCTATAAATGCTAGATTCACCAAAATGCTTATATTTAGTGCAACAGTGATTTATAATATTCATATAAATTTTCAGCTCAATTGAATGAAGCGTTTAGATGCTATCGCACTTTTAAAAATTGGGTCCCATAGGCCATAATGATAAAGAATTTTTCTTTGTGTTCCTGTAAAAAAACTGTAAGTGCTAAATTCACCAAAATCTATACAGTTGGTGCAACTGTGACCTATAACATATGTACAAATTTTTTGCTCAAATTAAGAAGGCGTTTAGACGCTATCACATTTTTAAAAATTTGGCCCCATAGACCGTAATGATAAAGAATTTTTCCTGGTGTCCCTGGAAAAAAAACTATAAGTGCTAGATTCACCTAAATGAATAGGGTTCGTACTATGGTGGCTTACTATATACGTACCAACTTTCAGGTTATTCCAACAAAGCGTTTAGACGCTAGTGTGTTCACTCACATACATACACACATCATCGAAAAAATAGTGAAGACGGACTCATTGGACCTCGAAACGTATAGAAACATCAAAATCTCAAATTCGTATTTTTGACATGATTACAATACTTTCCTCACTATAGTGTTCGGAAAGTAAAAAGGGGGTAAACACGGGTGCAACATAACTTTATACTGCCGAATACATGCATGTTAAACAAGGAATTTTTACTTAAAATTGCAAGAGAAACGAGTTGATAGTTTCAGCTCAGTTCCAAATCATACATTTGCACTTAAATAGTCTCACGTATTAGCAGATATTGTGAAAGTAAAATACCACTTACACTATCCTAAAATTATTTTCCATGATAAATTATTTTTCATGTCATGCAGGCGATTTTCAACTCTGAAAAGCAATGTGTGTATCCGAAAACTTTACTCTATTTCGCTTTATATGACAACACCCTCTACTAATGCACAAAAATTTAATCAACATAGATTCGCATAATAAAGAAGATTTTACATATGCAGTTTGGTACAGTATTAACCTGTATACTTAGCTGTTAATATCTCAAAATTCGCAGAATGTGAATTCAACGCCTCCTAACGTCCAACAGACATCAAAAGTAAATCAGCATAATTTTTCATACTATCCATGTTAAATAAGTTGGGTGCATTTAGATTTCATAGAAGCTAAGATATAACATTCCCAATAAATAAATAAATAAATAAATAAATGGATGCATTTTGCCGAAAGTTCATGTTCTGAAACTTCAATGAGCGCCAGTTTTTCTGCACTCTATTATACTGTCAATTCAGTCTGCAGGATCTTTTTTTTTTTTTTTTTTTATTATTATTATTATTTATAATCTTTTACGCCCTATTACTGGTGGAGGGGTTGGGTTCTTGAGGCTAACGGATGGAAATTGTCGATCTAGTCGTATGGAGTTTTTTTTTTTTAGCAATGTTTTAGATTTATGGGTATTTTTATTCAAAAGTAAATCTAAGGTTTTATATGTACCTATATATATTTAAAGTGCAATTTGAGGAGTAAAATTTTTCATTTATTTATTTATTTATTTCTATTTTTTCTTAAATCACTCTGAGGCGTTCTGTTTTGCGTAAATTCTTTATAATTAACTTCGTTTTTCTTTTTAATATGTAGAAACATCCAACTTGAAAAATAACCTGTGTACGCATTTCTCAATAGTGAAGCCGAAAATTTTTATTGAAAACGACATCCCAATTTAAATTTTCCGTTTCATCACATTCGAAAACATAACAAATGAAGCACCTTTTAATTAAGATAAAATCAATATTGTCACTTAATGAATTAGAAACGATAACAATCTTGCAAATATTCTATGCAAATGAATCATGCTATTAAACTGGATAGACAAACATTAGTTAAAACGAAATTCAGATGTATTTAATAAGCACCGATGCGCGATGTTTATTATTCGCAAAACTCTCCTCTCCCATTCATCCCTCTCTAATGCAATGTAATAATCAATTAATTTGCTCTGCAAGTTGATACTGCTATGAAGGGGTCCCCCAGCCATTTCTAATGAGTGCTCGTCATTTAAAACTTTCTCCTAAATTGAATTATACCTCATCCACTTAGCATCTTTTAAAAACTTGCCGTTACGGGTTAAAAAGAAAATAAATATAGACTGAATTCTTGCGGCATTTAATAAATAATGCGAAATATTGAAAGTAATCCAAAATGAACGTGCTCTCAAAGCCGAGGGTAAGCATTCTGAATTTATATTATAACTCGTAATAACTGCGGGAAATTTTGCAAGAGGAAATTACTTTGGAGCTTATTCTGAAAAATTTCACGTGAAATGCATTCAAATAGTTTCAGGCAAAGATTAAGCAGTTAGTTACGTACCTTAACAAGTGAAACATTTCAATTCCTATTTATTCTAAATGAAAGTAAATATAACTACAGAAACGTATTGAAACTGGAAATTTCTTAAAATTGTTGCGTTGAGTAATCTTTGGTGAAGGGCTGATTGTATAAAACATTCGCGTTCTGTGAATGAAAAAACAGTCTCTGCATTTTTTGTGAAATATTATTATGAAATAAAAATACATAATCTAGATTTTGATACTAGACTTTTTTGCTTATTATATTTGTTCGATATTAATTACTATTTATAGAAATGCAATTTATTATAATAAAAAGACAAATATATAAATTATGAGCTTATTAATTCGAAAGTTACAGTTATTGAGAACAGGGTTAAGGCATTTTATAAAAAGTTAAAACTAAAACAGAAAAGCCAAAATTTCCCATATTTAATATTAGTGCCAAAGTTTCATAAAAACCCTGGGAAAATTAGAGTGGTGAATTGTGGTTATGGAACCTATCTTGAATTACCCAATAAAAAGTTGTTGAAGGTTTTGAGTGAAATGTTTGAAAAAAATGCTATTGGGAGAACAAACTTTTATAATAAAAAATAGTTGTGAATATTGGTTTACTTAACTAGAATAAGTAAGTCAAATAAAATTGCCAGCCTATATGCTTACGATTTTGCAGACCTTTATAATACTGCTTACGATTTTGAAGACCTTTATAATACTATTGATTTAAAAGATTTAAAGGAAAAAGTTATAGAGTTTTATAATAAATATAGTAATAAAAAAAGTGATAAAGATTTCTTCGTTAATTTGTTTAAGTTTGTCGTTCAAGAGAATTATCTGTATGAGGTTGCAACTCTATACTAGCTGATATCTACTTACATATTTAATAAAAGAACAATAGTTTAAACAGAGAAACATTATGTTGTAGATCTATCGATGAACTTGTATTGATAAGGTTAAATGGTGAAAATACAGATATTGATTTTCAGTACTAGGGAAAGCCGGGGTAATAAGAGACAGGGGTTATAAGAGGCGCAGTCAAAAAAACCGCCAAAAAATATACTTAGACAACTTTAATAATATGTAATATTAAGTATCATGTGTATTCTTTACTACAATACACTTATTGAGAAGTTTATAACACATTTTAAATTCTTTTTATACGACGAAAAAAAACCTTCACTTTGAACTTACCCTAAAAGTTCGTGACTTTTTCTAAATTTTTTCTAATTTTTTTTTTTTTTTTTTTTTTTTTTGTAGGTAAGATGTTTGGGATTTATTAATCTGAACCTTTTGACCAAGACTATGAATTTTTATGTACAATTTTTAAATCCGGTGTCCCTCCATTGTAGTTCTTGTTAATTCTGCCTGACTAGTTCACGAAGAGTTTATCTACTGCTAGGCCTAGTCTAAGTTTACCAAGAGAATTTTTTTTTCTTTTTTTCACTTTAAATCAAAAAGCAGTTTTACTCATTAGGCTAGATCATATTTAATTATTATGATTATGTAAATTTATGTTTAGAATGTGTATAAGTTAGTATTTAGTCATTAATACTTCATTACATAATAAATAAGTTCATTTATATGTTATTATACGATAGTTTTTCTAGTTAAGTACGAATGTTAATGAATTAAGTAAGTTGTGCAAGTTCTAGTCTAGTACGATAGTTTTTCTAGTTAATTACTAGAAAAATCTTTTATAACATTTTGTTCGCTTGTATATGTTACTGTGAAATCTAAGCATGAAATCCGTTATTTCATAGAATAACTAGGTATTTCATGAAATAACTAGACAAGTCAGTTAAAGTATATAATATTATCGAATTCTACGATTTAACTAGGTATTCTATAGAATAATGATTACTTGATCGTTAAAGTATGAAATGATTATGCATAATCTCCGCTAAATTTTGAGGAATGTAATTAATTATTCAATATTTACCACATTTACCGGTTATTTTAGCAGTGCTGCAGCACAAAATTTTGCATATTTTTCAGACACATGCATTTTGAGATAGGAGTACCCACAGTGATTTTTTTTTCATGTACGCAAACCGTACAGACGTTCGAAATACTGGCTGCTGCAGTACAAAATTGTGCAAATGTTTCAGATTCATGCATCTTGAGATAGGGGTATCCAGTGATTTTTTTTTTATGTACGCAAAGCGTACAGACGTTCGAAATAAATGCATGAATCTGAAACATATGCAAAATTTTGTACTGCAGCAGCCAGTATCACGCACGTCTGTACGCTTTGCGTACATTAAAAAAAAAGTCACTGGATACCCCTATCTCAAGATGCATGAATCTGAAACATATGCACAATTTTGTACTGCAGCAGCCAGTATTTGGAACGTCTATACGCTTTGCGTACATGAATTTATGATCAACTAATTTATAAAATAATTTTGAAATTGTTTATTTTATACTTTAACGGTCTGTCATTAGTTAGTTTATAGAATAACTAGTTTTTTCATAGAATAACTAAGTAAAGTATGAAATTTTTTATCTATTATATACTTTAACTGACTTGTCTAGTTATTTCATGAAATACCTAGTTATTCTATAAAATAACTGAATTATATACTTAAACGGTAACATATGTATAGAAATATAATATTGGCAGTGCAAACATTTGAAATTTAATTTCAGTATTCAAACAATTATTCTGATCAAAAACGAAGACCACCCCAATCAAACCAAAAAAGAAATAAAGTAAAATAATTAAGTGATAAAAGTAGTTTGAAATGATCATTAAATTGCAAAACACTGAATGAGAATTGTAATACACTGAATGAGAATTGAAATAGTGTTATAAATAATAATAATAATAATAATACAACATAAAATGCGCAGATAGCATCTGTAAAATGATGTATTTCGAAATTTTTCGAAAATTAAAAATCTGCTTAAGTAATAGCAAACATTGTGCCTTACATATAATGACATAAAAAATAATAAAAAAGCTTCATTTCCAGTTAAAGAGCTATATGCAGCATTATCTTAGAAATGATAGAAATATAGTAATGTAATATTAGCAGTATATATAAATTCGAGAGAGAAATATAATTATGCATTTAATGAAATATAATTTTTCTTTTTCAAAATATTTATAGGGTCAGAAAATTTATAACGGTTCACCTTTTCCGTTTTTTTTTTTTTTCTAAGTATTTTCTAAGTATTTTTTCAGTATTTTCTTTAAAGATTTATTAATCAGGGGAAATTTCAATACCATACTTCTTAAACACGCTCGAATCGAAATCTCAACAGGCTAACTGCAATCATATTTTAATGAATTATTACTTTTCAATCCAAAATTTATTAAATTCGAGTTTTTAATTAAAATCGACGATTCCTATTATGCGAATACATTTTCCTTGAATTAAATTTTAACTTTCTGTGTATGGGAAAATAATTGGATACTATTTTTTTGCAACTTATGCACAACAATGAATGTCATTAAAAGAAGTTCTGTAATTTTAATTTCTCAAAGTCATTGAGGCGGATGCTTTTTATAATAAATTTTCGAGTACTTAAATTTCGTAGTTCAGTTCAATAATATACATGTGGTTATTATTACATAAAAGTACAAAAATACTAATACAAAAAATTACCCTGTTGACACCATGTAAATCTCGTTCTGGTAGTTGTATCTGTTAAAACTTGGTAAATACGTTATATGGATTATGAGGAAAAGAATTTTCTTAAATCATTGAAGAAAATTATTAGAAATCTTTCAAAATGAATAGTTCAATATTCGACCGATAGATTACGATGTTGTGCCTTATAGAAAATATATTATGCATATTTGAAGGTCTTTTTAAAAAATGTTACTCATTTGTTGTGAAATCAGTCTTCACCAAGCTTTTAGAGGAGAAAAATGGATCGTTCTGATGAAGTTGTTTTATCAGAAGGGTAGTAATATTTCAACTGCATTGCGAGAATGCCGACGCTTGAAAGGTTTACGAAAAAGGACACTTTCGAGACCGGGCTCAAAAAGAGGACGGTCAGATTTGATTGAATCAGTAGGTCTCGATCCTTCTCCTTAGAGAAAAATGATTTGTTGTGAATAAAAATGAATAAAGAAATCAAAATTGTTTACACACACAAAAAAAAAAAAAAAAAAAAACTGGAAAAGAAAGCAAGCCTTTTTTGGTAGTGAAGAGGATCATGTCGCCCTAAATATTTCATCCATTTCAAAATTTATTACAAAAGACAAATCCAAAATACGTGTCATAAATAACCTGTGATTTTTTAAGCTTATTTCTAATTTTTTTTATTTAGTTATATCATAATTTTTTAATAGAATAAAAATAATTAACAGTTATTTCTATTAAGTTATGTAAGTTATTTGTACTATTTAGTGTTTTTATTCACAACTTTCTTAAAAATGTAGGTTGAAAAACTTTAGAAGCACCCTTTGAAATGACAGGTCTAAATTAGGGTAACTTCAAAATTAGTGTAATGGACATTTATTAAAAGTTGATACGTTTCGCCTTTTTTTGCTGTAATTTAAAGCTATTCTAGCGGAAATTCTCAGGATTTAAAAAAAAAAAAAATCAAATCCTTCTTACAGAAGTTTGTGGTTTGCTTTTTCAATTTGTGAGAATAATAGAGACGTGTCATGGAAGTGCAATAGTATTTGTCCCATTTCTAACAAACATATGTTTAAGCAGTTGATTTACTTTACCAAGCTAGAATTTCCAACAACACGGGCCCACCTGGTGGCCTAATGTCGAGCGTTCTCGCCTTCTGTTGCTAGGTGACGGGTTCGACCCGGTTTTCTCCGCTGTTAAACATGGGTGTAGGTAGTGGTCTCGGATTCGACTTTAAGTAGTTGTCCCGGTCTCATGAATGCAAAAAATGACCAGAGGCGACACCCTAAAATGAAACTGACACTCACTTAAACAGGGAAACTTGTACAGGAAATTTCTGTATTTCAGATTAACCCCTTGAACTGCAATTTATTTTCAGTCAGCACTGTTCATGCAGACAATTTAATTTTCTTAGTTTTAAGAGGAGGGATTGATATAGAAACTTACGGTTTTGTTGCTCAAATAATTTGTTATTATTAAAAATAATATTTGTTTCACACATTTATATGAATGTTTATTGTTATATATACATATAAGAACATAATGAGTGTCGGGAAATTCATGACGAGCTGGACTCGTCATTTCAGTTCAAGGGGTTAATGAGCGAGATTTGTGCGAGATTAAATTTTCAAATCGAGTAAATCTTGTTTACAGATACTTCAGTGGTTAGTGACATCACAATCTTTTCCAAAAGCACTGTGGGCTGATAACTTTTTCTTTCTTTAAGATATACTTATCAAATTACACTTTGGATTGCGTACTACATCAAAGAAATTTGCAAAGCCTCCGATAAAAATGAATTGGCTTTTCTTTTAATTATAAAATATTGCAGTAATTAGTACTTTTTTTTAAAAAAAAATCATTGAATATTTTCTAGCAAAAATGAGTTTGGATAGGGTAACATAGGGTAGATATTTTATTGAAAATTTAAAAAAAATACTCAAAATTATTATTTTTTTTCTTCTGGTATAAGATGTTAATTTAAAACACGAAGGTAGAAAGTTTAATTTTGAATTATTTATCGCACGCTTGATAAATTTAGATTGTGCATTAAACATAATTTTATTTTGTTATTTTTAGTATGACAGGACTATTACTTTCAATCAGACATTTCGCGTTGTCATCCTTTGCCGTGTTTCCCTTTGTACGGGTTAGAATGCTCACTTTCATCAAATTTTACTATTTTATTTCTTTATTTATAATAATAGGTTGAAATGTTTAAAACTTTCACATATTTAAAAATCGACTGTTAACTAGTTTAATTGTCAAGTAGTAAAATAGACAAAATTTTTCTATTTCTAAGAAAAAAAATTCAAACCGTTCAAAATTTAGATTTAAAAATAAGTAAATAAATAAATAAATAAACAACGAGATGTTCGAATTAGCCTCTTTTCTTACATGAGTCATGAATATTACTTTTGGCGTCATTTTCAATAACGGAAGTTTTTTGTAGAAAATCGGATTCAAAATCTATTATTTAAATAAATTTAATTCATTTGGTTTATTTTCTATTTGAAACTGAGAAAATTAAAATACTGTGTTTATAATTTAAGTTTCTAAAGAAAAAAAAGATGCAATCACTGAAGATTTTATTTAAATTAATATAATAACCGTCGCTAAGGAAGGCAACTTTATATTTAAAAAAGAAAAATGAAAATGTTTTCAAAATCAATATACAAAATACACGAAATATGCAAATAGTCGTGTGGTACCAAGTTAAATTCTTTCTCTTACAGAATATTTAGTAATTTTGAAAGTTGAGTAATTGTTTAATTGAAAGTTATTAATTAAAATTAATAATAGGGTTATCTAAAATCTACGTCAAAGTATTTGTAAAAAAAAAAAAAAGGCAATAGCCATAATAGATAACAATAGGATTAATTTTACATAGAAAACAGCACTATACCTTTATAATTTTATTTCCGCGCTCCTGTTCATGTCTCGGTGTCCGTTGTTTAGTGCAAGATGTAGCGGAAATTTTTCTCTGAAATAAATATTTTTAATGGTTTTACAGCGGCGTCTTTCATTAAAGTAACTGAATTTATTTAAAGAGATATACCGAAATAATTGTGAGAACAAGAAGACTACAATTTATTGATTATGAAATCATTTTTGTAAACTGGAAGCTATTGTGATCAAGAGAGAAATGAACGATAACTTAAAAGAACAATATGGATCAAATTCAATAACAAAAACAAAAAGTACTCGAACATTGACAACAACGGTGTCGAATTTGGTAAAATGACAAAATAGTTTGCGGGTCTCGTTGTGAGCATCTATTGTAATAATATTGATATTTATTTATTTATTGACTAGTTAGTCTTGCGATTTAGCTCTGATTCCCATACGTGTATTTTTTAATTTAATATTTATTTATTTCCATGGATGGCGCAACTTTTCGATCACCTTGCATTAATGAAACACTACTCCTAATTTATATAAAATAGTAACTTCGCACTACATCTTAAAAACTTAACAAAATACTTTTTAAAAGTAATTCTTTTCTATTTTCAGTATGTTGTTGTTAAAGTAATATGTATATATATATATTCTTTTTTCCATCAAGAGAACCCTTATATACAAATGATGGCTGAAGTAAATAAAGAAACTGATTGTGTTTTTTCTAATATATAAATGATGTTAACTACAAACATTATCAAAATTAGTACACACAGAAAAGAAGAAAAAAAAATCATCCTTTTTTCTGGCTTTTTTGGTAACGACCTAATGCAATTTTTCCTCCTTATTATTTCAGCTACAACAATCGATTCTTTCATAAAAAAGAATATGGTTTTCTGCGTTTTCTCAAATTATCGCAATTTTTTCTCTCTGATTTCATCTGACACTCATTATTTGCTGAAAGAAATGTAATTTATTAAAAGAACAGGTGTCTAATGAGATGTACAATTGAATAGCAAGAATGGATATACATATAATGTCCTGTTTTATCACGAAAACATAAAATAAAGCCGTTTTAGCTTAAAAATATAAAGTTTTGTTTCAAAGCAAAGAAATAAAAACGTATTGAGTCAAATCCTCTTAACTTTAGTCGATTATGTGCTGCGTATGCAATAGAAATACCATAATTAGTTCATTAAATGAATAGTAATATAATTTATGTATAATATATAATATATTTATATATAATATATAATTTATATATAATTTAAGCTGATATTACTCTGACATTCATTTTTTTTAAATCGTTAAAAAAAAAAAAAAAAAATCGTGTAATCTTTTTTATGAACATATGCACTTATTTTAATAATTCATTATGGATTTCGGCGTGATAATCTTTACTTTTTAGTTAATTTGTCAAATATGCACGCCTAACTCTTGAGAAACAAAAACAAAATGACTGCCTTCTGTAAATGAAGTACTAAATACATTTGTTGAACACATTTTGATGCAGTCTGCTCAAAGCATTCGTAAAATATTTAAGTTAATGGAGAAACGACGAACGGAATTCATGAACGCATGTTGGAAAGTGCTGAAAATTGGAATGCGTCCGAGGTCCTCCAGACATTAAAATAAATTAATGTTTAAAAATATTATTATTAATATATTATTTTGTAATATATTAATAATAAATATTAATATAATAATGTAATATATTATTCTAATGCTATAAAATATTATACTGAATTTCTGGGAATGAATTTTGGATGTGGATACTTCATCTGAATCTTTACCAAAAATGTAAAGAATTATATTAAGAATGGACTTTTCCTTTCGACTTGTTCGACCCGAGACCTAGTTAACACATCAGCATTGGCTAAATTCAAAAAGTAATATCGTCCAATATTAAATGAACTCTCTTAAAAAAATATTCATATATATTTCTTTTCTTTCCCTTTTTTAGTTCCCCATCATACTATAGGTATGGGGAACTTAGGTAATCGTGAAAATTTTCGACCTCGGTTTCTTTACTTTTCTACACGTTTTCAGGCGTGGGGAATCCGAAAATGACAAAATTTGTATGGTGTCCGTCTGTAGGGTGTCTGTTATTTTGTTAGTCTGTGTACACGATATCTCACGAGCAAATGATCGCAGACAGATCGGACAGGTTTAGTTAGTTATGATCGGACAGTATTAGTTATGACACTGGCGAAAACCCTATTCAATCGCAACATTCTAATTGAAAAACTTCAGAAGTTATTCAAAATTTACTATTTTCTTAACATGGGAGAATAGGGCAAAAATTCTCTTAAACGTGCATGAAAAGAAATATTTTTATCGTAAAGATGTAAGAACAGCTTTTAAATATCAGTTTTGATGCCCGGATGAACATCATTAACTATAAACATGCGACTTTGAAAATTTCGCAAGGAAGAAAAATTCGTGTTCGCTGTTAACCCTTTATCGGCCCATTGCATCATATCACAGAAATTGGGTTTACTCGGAAATGGATATAGTGATTTTCAAAAAATCTTGTAGTTAAGTGTTTTTTGGGGTGCTTGGATTGACTCTCACCTTCAGACAAAATTGCGTTCACTGTTAACCCTTTATTGACCAATGGCAACATATGGCAGAAATTGGGTTTACTCGAAAATGGTTATAGGGATTTTAATGAAAGGTTGGAGTTATATGCTTTTGGAGATGCTTAAACGATTGGAATTGTCCTCATCGTCAGAAAAATTCACGATCACAGTTAAATCTTTAAAGGCCAATTGCAACGTATGGCATGGCAGAAATTGGGTTTACGGAAATGGAGAAAGTGATTTTTATGAAAATTTGGAGTTAGGGATTTTTGATGAGAAAAAACGATTGGATCTCATCTTCAGACAAACCCTTTATCAGCCAATTGCAACTCAACATAGCAGAAATTGGGTTTACTCGGAAATGGATACGTTATTTTGAGGAAAGTTTGGGATTAAATGTTTTCGGGAAGGTGTTAAAACGATTGGACTTACCCTCATTTTCAGAAAAATTCGCGTTCTGAGTTAACCCTTATCAGCCAATTGCAACATATGGCAGCAAAAATTGGGTTTGCTCGAAAAACGATATAGGGATTTTGATGAAAGATTAGGGATACATAAATGATTGGAAATATTTTCATCTTCAGAAAAGTTCGCGTTCGCTGTTAATCCTTTAAAGGCCAATTGCGATGTATGGCAGAAATACGGTTTACACGAAATTGGACATAGCGATTTTGATGAAAGAGATTTTTTGGAATTAAGTGTGGAAACATATACGTGATGGGGAACTGCGCAGAGTCAACCTATGCCTACTAGTTTTTTTTTTAATTTTTTTTATTTATTTAATCTTGTAATATTGGCCAATATATCGTGACACCTGTGAATATCATTTTCTTGCATTCTTAGATAACATAATCAATAAATTAATTCTTTAGAATTAACTTGAAAAAAATAAATGTAAACTTTTGTTTTTACAATCTGAGTCCTATACTTGATTTAAGATCCGATAGGTGCAAACATCTTTCAAAAATAAGATACGTTAATTTCCTTTTACTTTAAAACTTTGACAATGAATATCTATAGATATCTCTAGATATTCGAAAAAGGGTGCTGTTTTTCATGAATATCGAGATATATAGCTAGAATTCCGGAGGAAAAAAAACTGATTTTACAAATATAAAAAAAATATTGCTAAATGTCATAAAAATATTATCATTTTTATAACATTAGCCAATGTAAGTCAAATGTAATTATAAGACCGGGAAAAAAAATGCTTCTTTAAAAACGACAAAAAAGACCCCTTAGTATGCCTATTTCTACATAAAAGTATTCTGAGCGATGCAAACAACTTTATTAAAAATTTTCTTTTTGATATTGGTGTTGAATGATATCTGTAAATATCGGTAGATGTTGTGAATTCGATGTTTGAAATTCAACGACATTCAAAATATTGACCAATGTTGGTAGAATACTGATCAGTACCTTTGTGCTACCTGGGGAGCGATCGAGCATCAACACTTTAAGCCTTTGGTCCCAGGATTGATTGCTGGCCTGGATGTTTTCCTTTCTAAATAAATTGTTCAATTTCAATTTACCTGTAAGATTTGATAAAATTTGAGTAAAAAAACACGCGTACAAACGAATACGTCGCATACATCGATCACAATAATGAAAAATAAAATAAAATAAAGACCCTAAGCCTATTTTTGTTTCCTAAGTAATAGATATAAAACACTGCACAAAACAGAATTTAATTTAGTACGACAGACTCATTTTAATCTATTCTTTCATATAAAGGCATGAAGTTAGGGTGTTTCATTTCCTAGTATCACTAAATATATTCATTTCTTAAAATTTCGTTGTTGTAGATTTAGCATAGGAGCCCATTGGCGGCTTTTAAATTTTTGTTGTCATTTTGGCGATGAATCAAAAAGGCTATAAGAAAAGATCTTGGCGAGAAACGTCCGAGCTACTTCGGTGCCAAATTTCAAATTTCGCTAAGGGGTTCTGTACTGAAACGATATTTCTCAATTTTAGTTTAATTATTTTTAAAAAAATGTTTGTACATTCATTTTTTTCGACATAAAAAAGGATATTTACTTCCTTATTTATTTATTTATTTTTGGCTCATAAATAATGGAATCTTTAGAAATATATTTCTTATAATTTTAATAAATTTTTAATTGTCAAAGTTGTGTATTAAAATTTGTTTACTTTCAGAAACTTCCATTTCTTTTATTAAAGTCTTTTCCAGCCTTTTTCCTTTATTTTAATTTATTAGAAATTGCTATCATTATTTTATAAACTTTAATTTTATTTTCGGTAATTTTTAAGATGTTAATTATAATTATTTTCAAATGAATTATTTAGTTAACGAAGGACGCCAAAATCATAATAAACGCATGCAAGTTAACTTTTCCTTTTTTTTTTTTTTTTTTTCCAACATATATAAATGATATAAATACATAATATATATCGTGCGATGCTGAAGCTATTCCATTTCTTTAGGATGATTTTTCTAAATTTTATTTTAATTATTAAAAAAAAAAAAAAAAAGTTTGCACGTTCTTTTTTTTTTTTTTTTTTTTTTTTTGTTTTAATCCGACATTCAAAGTATACGGCTGGCAACGGTGATATCGCAAAATCACAGATTGAAAGAATTAGTACGACCTCTCCTACTAATAAACGTCAAATGATATTTATGTTATGTAGTATTTATCTCAGCTCTATTTACTTTTTCTAAACAGTTATCATTAAACATTAACAAGTTCATTGTTTGTTTCAATTGTTGTCAATTTATCCATTTTTTTTTTTTTTCTTTATGCTTTCGCTTCTATTACGTACCAGTATTCCTGAAAAGAAATATTTGGTTTTTTTAATCATTTCTATTTATTAAAATAATCTTATTTGTGGGGGGAAAAAAAAAAGCTTAAAACTAAAGAGAAGAAAAAGGGAGAAAAATATTTAAAAAATAATCGTGTCACTTTGGTTGCAATTTTCCACTATTCATGAATTCTTTTTTAAGAAATATTTTTGTTTTCTTTATCATAGAAAAATAAAATCGACAGAATAAAAATAGATATCTACTGATTTCCAATTAATCTCTAGAAAAACTATGCTTTGCATGCAGAATATTTGCTATCTTCTGAAAATGAGTGGCCAACCGTGTATGTTTTTAATAGCATTTATACAATGAGAAATAATCGGGTCGTTTGTAACATTCAAAATAATTTTACTGTTTATATCTTATAGATCATGTCTAGACACAAATAACTGATTTACATCATCCTATATAGAAAACATTTATAAGATAATTGGATTGATATCATTGAGTCATCATTTTAATTAGTTGTTTTTTCATCCGCATAGTACGCTGTTCTTTGTTCTTTTGCGCGTTGAGCAATATGTCTGAATAAGTCTGTACTGATAAGTATAAAGGATTTAAGTCCATATTCTTGATTTTTCAGGAGACGAAAAATAAAGTTAGACTAATTAAAAACAAATCAGAAGACTCGATTAGTAAAAAGGGATTTCGTTGACTTATACCCTTTATACCATTCAGTGATTGTCATCCTTCATTTAATAAAGGGAAAAAATTGAATTAAATATTTTATACCATACATGAATGGTAAATTTCTGACTTGAAATTTTTTTACCAATGGATTTTCTCAAAGACAAAATGACATATACTTAAATCCTTTATACCAATCGATAGAGAATTTTTTTTTCTGAGTCTGACAATGTACTTAACTCAGAATCGACATTTTTGGACTTAAATCCTTTATACTTATCAGTACAGAAGTACTGTATTGAGTTGTAATATGAAAGGAGTTTCAGGTAGCTAAGGTGGAATATGTTAATTTCAAAGGTAACACTTTATTCTTATTTGTTTTCCAACAGGAGCAGAGATGGAAGCTTGTGGGATCCCAGTGGTGTGTGTTGTAGTGGAAGGAGGTCTAAATACCATTCGCACAGTTCTAGAGTACGTCACCGACACCCCACCCGTACCTGTAGTCATTTGCGACGGAAGTGGACGTGCAGCTGATCTTTTAGCTTTCGCACACAGATACATGCACGACTATGAGTAAGTTTTCTTCAAATCATATCCTACAGTTTTAAGAAAAAATCGTAGCTATCAGTTTTCCTGTGATAGATTTACTAATTAGTGTAACCGATCGTTCATAATGATTAAAGGCAAAACCATTTACGATGGATTGTCACCGATATTAAATTTGTGATTTTTGTAGTCTACATATTAATGCGAAAGTATAAAATTCGTGTACGTCTTTACTCGAAAGGGACGGTTAATGTGGATTATAGAAAATATATATATTCATATAAATCCAAAAAAATTATATAAAAATACCTTTACTGTTATACACATTTTCTTTTAATACACATAATCCTTTGTAAAAAAGTTGCACTTGCAATTTTTTAAAATTCATTACAACGACTCGCAATTTAGTTTACTTTCCGAATTTTCTAATTTACTAAAACCGGATTCTTAAAAAAAGTCTCTGGATATAATACCCTCTCAAAACATGTAAATCTATCGAAAACCAGAAGTTAAAAATTTTTGTGAATTTCTTCTATTAACTATAGAAGAAAGTAAAAAAAATAGTAAATGATAAAATAATATATATATATATATATATATATGTGCATTTTTTTTTTTTTTTAAGGGTAATGAATAAAATTAAAGGTTGTATAAAATGCAAAATAAAATGTAATACAATAAAATAAATTAAAATCAAAATATCTCTGCCGTGAACCAACTCAATATCAACTCTTTATCGCTTTATTATTATTATTATTATTTGTTCTTATTAGCATACGGAAATGTGAACTTGATATTAAAAAATAAAATAAAATTCAATGGAAAAAATTAAGAAGCAAGAAAACTCAATAAATTCTATTAACAATAATGGATATTCCTTTTTGTTATATATAGAGCATCACCAATGTTAGAAAGATTCTGCTCTGGAAGCTGGAAGACGGGAAGTGCCGTGTTCTGTCTCAGGTCGCGGTCGTTCATCTAGCTGTTCGTGACTTTCTGTGGTTTCTTTCGAAACTTGCGTGAATATAGGCTAGGACTGTTTTACCCCCCCCCCCCACATCCTTTCAAGGAGGGTATTCCTGCTTAGACCCAGGTCACTAGTGTAGACAATTGGCCTTAACACGAGCACCAACGCCATCTAATATGTAGAAATTATAAATACTTACTTCTGATAGTTTACCGTATTTACCCGCGTATAAGTCGAGAAATTTTGAACAAAAAAATGATTTGAAGTTGGGGGGGTCGACTTATACGTGGGTCCTTAATTTTTTTTTTTAATCAGAAAACAAAAATGCCCTTTTGTAAGACAATTGTTCTCTTCCCACATTCCACAACACAATGACGTCGTTTACTGTCGATTTCTAGACATTGAGCTCCATTAGTAACGATGGAGCTCAGTGTTTCTAGAGAAAAAGAGGAAGGAATTGTTTTTCCTTATCAGCGCTGGGGTGGGGGTTTCGAGGCTGAGTTACGGGATTGGCCCAGGTGATGAATGTACGCCAACCACCCCCCACCTCCCCTCTCTCCGAGAGATCAGTCGGTAAGATTTCCAGAATGTATCACCCCTATGTGCAATTGAATCGTCCGCAAGTGGCTAGAAACATTTGGCATTATTTCGTCGTTTATCTTACTACCCTTTTTCTCCTTGTTTCTACTGATATGACTGATTTAGTTAGTAGAAAACAGAAACGCAATTCATACGCAGCTGGATTTAAACTCAAAGTTATTTCTTTTGCGGAAGAATCTAACCACTGTGCTGCTTCTCGTCAATTTGGGGTTCACGAAAAATTGATTCGTGATTGGCGCAAGAATAAGGGAACGCTAGAAAACATCCCAAAATCAAAAAAGGCTTTGCGGCAGGGAAAATCACCCTTTCCAGAACTCGAAAATGTATTAAATGATTGGTTTGTAGAGTGACGGCAGATAGGTTTTATTGTCACTAGAACTGATATACGTTTACAAGCCATGAAGCTTGCAAAAGAAGAAAAGTATGGTGTTCCAAACACGTTTCGTGCATCTGAACATTGGTGCACTAGATTTATGAATAGTCATGGTTTGACTTTATGCCAGCGCACTAAACTGGGACAAAAATTACCATCTGACTTTGAAGCAAAGATTATGAAATTTCAAAAATACGTCATCGATCAAAGAAAAGGAATCCTTTTCAACTTTGCCATATAGGAAATATGGATGAAACACCCATGTGTTTCGACTTACCAGAAAATAAAACATTGAACTGCAAGGGGAAAAAAGCATTTTGGTAAAAACCTCTGGGCACGAAAAAACCCGTTTTACGGTCGTAATTTCGTGTTTGGCCGACGGTAAAAAGCTTCCTTCGTTTATTATTTTTAAAAGAAAAACTTTGCCGAAAAACGTTACATTTCCATTTGGTGTGCTGGTTCGAACCTATGAAAAGGGTCAGATGGATGCTTACGGAACCATCGACTGGCTAAAAATGTGTGGGGTAAAAGACCGGGAGCTGTTTTCAAAAAAACCTTCCACTTTTGTTTACGACTCGTTTCGTGGCCACTTTTCTGAAAACGTGAATAAAGTGACGAAAGAACTGAAAACGATTGTAGTTGTAACCCCGAGAGGTTGGACATCCGTCATTTAAATCTTAGACGTTTGCTTCAATAAGCCCTTCAAAGCAAATGTTACAAAATATTGGGCAGCGTGCATTTCATCCGATCATCCAACATTTACAAAGGTCGGCAGTATTAGAAAGCCCGACATTGGATTAATTACCCAGTGGGTTAAAGATGCGTGGAATACAATTTCTTCCGAAATGATTATAAAATCATTCAAGAATTGCTGCATAATCAATGAACTAGACGGAACAGAAGATGAAGGCATTTTCGAAAGTGATAACGATAAGGAAAAATGTAGCGATACAGAGATTGAAAACGTGTACCATGATGAGCCGATGACGACAAAGGAATTTTGTGAATTGTTTGGCGAGTCCGATACTGAATCGGACCTTGAATCAGTTGAACTTTGTATATTACTATTTTACCATATCATACTATCAGTAGTGTCATATTATTATTATTCATTATTATCAGTTTAATTTTGTATACTAAATTTGTGCATTATTATCTTTATTAATGTATATTTAGATTTTTTTTTTTTTTTTCCAGATAATCTATTTTGAATAAATTATTTAAAAAAAAAAATTAAAGTTTCTTTATTATTGTATATTTAGTACTTTCTTTTTTTCCAGATGATTTTGAATAAATGTATTTTTAAAAAAAAATTCAAATTTCTTGATCAGAAAATGGGGGGTCGACTTATACGCGGGATTTAAAAAAAATCAAATTTCTTGATCGGAAAAGTGGGGGGTCGACTTATACGCGGGATCGACGTATACGCGGGTAAATACGGTATATCGGATTCATTATGATTTTTTAAATTATTCTCAACATTTAACTACTCTTTTAAAATTATTTACACTTTACTGTAATAACATCTATTAACTGCTATTTAATTTGTTTATATTACCTTGCATATCTAAGCATTTGCATTTCTACCCATGTTATAAACGTGCTCTCTAGTTTTACTTAGAAGGAAACATTCAAAAGGTGTCATCTTTAAAAAGTATTGAAAAAAATATATGTGATTCTACTCTTCATAAAACATCAGAAAATGAAAAAATTATCAAAATTAAGCATATTTGGCGATTTCACACTGCTAGGCGATTAATTTTCAGTACTTGGCGGAAAAGCAAAACACGGTTCTGTTCGTACACGTCAGTCTCGGTGCTAGCAAACGTATCGCCTAACAGCGCTTAATCGCCAAATATGCTTAATTTTGATAATTTTTTGTGGTCGCTGTAATCAATTTCAGCCGATATTTTTTTTTCATTTTCTGGTGTGTTTTATGAAGAGTAGAATCACATATATTCTTTTCAATACTTTTTGAAGATGACACCTTTTGAATGTTTCCTTGTTACTAGTATATTTATTAATATTTTATTTTTTCTAAACAAAATTTCCTAGGAAACAGTAAACAGTATTTTCCTAGTTTAATTCTCTTTAACTTTCAATTTTGTATTATTCATCGTTAAAAGTAAATTCTCTTGCAATTTTTGGAGATCCTTATTTTCAAATTTCAACCTCACAAATTAATCAAAAGAGCTTTTTTCATGAATTCATTTTATTTTGATTTATATTAATAATAATAATAATAATAAAAAGTAGCAAGACCAAAAAAAAAAAATTGTAAATGCGCTTATCAGGTAGTTACGCTCATAAGATTACAATATGAAAAAAAAAAAAAAAAAAAAAATCTGCTACAATTTTTCTACATTATTCCTCTACTCATATGACTTTTCATGATTGAAATGAATGAATTTCCTAATCTTTACTCTGTAAGGAATACAGTTATAGCAATTTATTTTGAAATTCACTATTTTGAAATCCCCCAAGTAATGTGAAAATACTCAAACAAGATTAAGCAGCAGGTTTTTTTTTTTTTTGTGTGTGTGTCAGTCTAGAATCAAATTCTCTTGGAGAATTTCAGTAAATTGTTTGTTTTATAATGATATTCTTATTTATTTTCAATTGTCTTATAACTTTGATTTACAAGAAACTTTAAATAAGAATTTATTATACTATAATGTGTATAAAGAATCTCAATCTGTTTGATTTGTATTATGTCACAGACCAGTTACTATCAACGATTAAAATCTCTTTTCAATGTACGATAAGGAAAGCTTAAAATTTTAAAATATGTTTTATCATTTTCTGTTGTTTTTATAATTTTGTTTAATTAAAATATTTATTACAAAAACATGCAGTATTATGTATATATACAGGCTGTATCAAAACTCATGGGCAAAAATTTAAGGGGTGGTACAAGCAGCGTTTCCCGAGAAGAAACGTGCCGGACTGAAAAATATCACTACAGTCCTGTGGCTTCCAGAGCATTCCCATTCGCCAGACCATACATAAAATGCATGTCCGCATTTTCTTGATTACTGTATGTCGCCATGCCTGCTGAAATCCTTGGTAGAAATGACTATCTGTAAGAAAACGTGCGCTTTATAGTTTCCATTACAGCGCCCTCTAGCGGTCACCGCTTGCTCTCCGCCCATGCATTGGATTGTGAAAATAGCTTGTTTAGATGTTTTCTACCACCTCTTAAATTTTTGCCCATGAGTTTTGAAACACCCTGTATGCATATATATATATATATATATATATATATATATATAGTGTGTGTGTGACACGTGCCTGCATGATGTCAAAATGTAAATGTCTGAAAAACAAAATTCATTTACTTCATCATTAAACTAATATGATTATTTCCTATTTTTCAATTTTTTTTTTTTTTTTTTTTTTTAATTAGAATACTGTGGGGGAAATATAACACAAAGTATTTATGCTCTCGTTCGATAATCAGCATTCAAACATACTCAAGAAAAAAAGTTTTAGAAGCAAAATTGCAAATTTATTTTAATTTTTTTTTTTTTTTTTTTTTTTTTTTTAAATCTGTAATGTTTTTTGTGCAACTTAGAAATGTGAGTAACTGATCCGGAGGAAACAAAATAATTATTTAACATTACATTTCATCACTGCATAAAGTTAAAAAAAACAATCTAAATAAAAGATTAAAAAGCTTTTTTTTTTTCTTCTTTCAATTTTCTTACAGTTATTTTGTCCTCCATAATTTTTTAACATAGAGCACAAGCTCATCAATGTATTCTTTTGATATTGCAGCTCCTTACTGGAGGATATTAAAGAACAGTTGCTGCAAACCATTGAAAGAACATTTCATCTGACCCGAGAACACGCTGAAAAGTTACATTTAGAACTTATGCAGTGTGTTCGAAGAAAGGATTTGGTACGTAACTATTCTCAACTTACAGTAACCTAACTTAAAATCGAAGTCATTATCTTTCTTTACTATACAATTTTTCATTAAAATCACACAATCAACTGATTGGAAGAAAATCATATTTATTGAAATTTTATTTTTCCGACTGAGTGAAAATAATGCCTGGACCGGGAGTCGAACCCCTGATCTTTGACTTACAAGGTCAAGGCTATTCATTTCTTTCTCCCATTGTTTAATGGTGTTTTCCATTACCTGCGGCTCATTTCTGTCGAGCTATCTACATGATAGACCAGATGTTTCTGCCTAAAGGTTGTCTGAGTGAGTAATGTCCACCGGTTGTCGGCCTGGATAGCTCAATTGGTAGAGCCTTCATCTTGTAAGTCAAAGATCTGGGGTTCGACTCCCGGTCCAAGCATTATTTTCAGTCAGTCGGAAAAATAAATTTCAATAAATATGATTTTCTTCCCAATCAGTTGATTGTGTGATTTTAATATATTGTATTTCTTTCTCCCATTGTTTAATGGTGTTTTCCATTACCTGCGGCTCATTTCTGTCGAGCTATCTACATGATAGACCAGATGTTTCTGCCTAAAGGTTGTCTGAGTGAGTAATGCCGACCGGTTGTCGACTTGGATAGCTCAATTGGTAGAGCCTTGACCTTGTAAGTCAAAGATCCGGGGTTCGACTCCCGGTCCAGGCATTATTTTCACTCAGTCGGAAAAATAAAATTTTCTTTACTATATCTGTTTTAGGCGACCAGCCGTCGTATTGTTAAGCAATTAATAAAAATGAGGCTGGGCAAATCATCTTAAAAATTTTTACCTAAATGTTATAAAAATGAATGAATAGGCTTCGCTCTTTTATAAAAATGTTTCATTGAAAAAGAGAATTTTAAAGTTTAATAATGTAATGATTAAAGTAGAAAACAGTATATTGAAACTATAAAAATTAAAAATCGGGAATGTTTACTTTAAATTATAATATTTTAGAAGAAAATTGAGGCATACAAGCAATATGAACAATTTGTTTCTCGATTATATTTTTATATGAAAAACATTTGTTTCTTAGCAGAAATTCACATAAATTCTGCGACCAAATTTATAATTTTAAATGCTCGCAAAAATACCAATTTAAATGGGAATACAGAAATTAACTTTCTCTACTACTATTATTATTATTATTATTATGTAATATTAAGTATAATATTTACATGCATAAATTGGATTATTATTTTTTATTAAAATAGTACCAAATGAAATTTTTCGGAATCAGTGAAGAATTTCCTTTTCATGGCTGATATCATGATCTTTATCCACGTAATATTTAACATTTTAAAATCCCCCATTTTTATTTTGTCATCAGCATAACTCAAAAACAGATATTAGGAATATGTATCACAAAGGGTCTTACTTGTTTATCATTATTTTTTTTAAACTGAACAAATGGTTCGTATACATGAACATATATATATATATATATATATATATATATATATATATATATATATATTTTTTTTTTAACTATTAATATTAGTATTTCAATTAATATTGCTGCTTGAATTTAAATAAGTTTGATTCTCATTTGGTTTTCACATATTATTCTTTCATATCAAACTTTTCCTTTTTTTTTAGGGGGGAGGGGGGGAAGGGGTGTTATTGGGTATAGCTTGTTGTAAATGTTCAGCAGTTTGCATATAACAAGACAGAAATAACACCTATTTTACATGCAATATTCATTCTATACCCTTGAAAACGTAATGAATTTGCATGCTTCAATTTAAGGTTGCTTGATATTCGTAATCTTTTTTTGTATTTTATGTATTTTTTCTGTTTCATCTTATTCAATGTTTCTTGTTTTCATCTATTCAATGTTTGAAAAGGTTTTCAATATATATATATATATATATATATATATCGGCGAATTTTTTGTTATTATACTTGTAACATCTTTTGACTATACGAAACAAAATTAAAATGGATTTTTTTTTTTTTATTCACAGAAGATGCCCTATATAAAATAAGATATCAAAAGCACAGGGCAACAAAAGAAAAAAAATACTGGGTATTTAGGTACTGGGTACTAGAGCTAAAGTTTTAAATCATATGAAGTGCATTTCAAGTGCTGCTAAACGTCTTTTATATCCTGCTAAATTTATGATGTGCATATAATTCACATTAAGTACACAACGGTACCCAAATTAATTTAAAGAAAAGTGTGGTCAAAAGCTCTCTCGATGATTCGAAGTAAATTTTTAAATTGATTATCAACCTTAAATAAATGTACAGCTATAATTCTATCTAAACGGGATCTAGTAGTCGATTGATGTAATAATTGCGCCAAATAAAGCCGTTTCTAAAACTAATTTAAAATGTTATTTTATATGCTTTGTGAATGTTTCAATGCAGCGCTTCTTATCATACGACATTTAATTCTAATAATAAGCTATTACAGAAAAGCTAATAATAAGACAAAGTAATAACAAGGATATTTCTGTTGACATTTCATCTCTCCTGAAGTTACCGTTTGCTTGTTTTAGAATATCGTGTCTAAAGAGAAATTTTAGAGGTTATTTTATGTTAAATCGTCACTGCGCATTATTGATTTACGAAAACAATTTTAAAACAGGGCAGAAAAATTAATTTTACGCCTGACAAAGTTTTCTCGTTCTGTGTGAAATTTCTTTGAATCTGGCTTCGTAAAAATGAGCTAGAAACGAAAAAAAAAAAAAAAAAAAAAAAAAAAAAATGAAATCTAGCACAGAAACTGAAAAACTGTTTACATGAATTTATAAGTCAAAAATATGGAAAATGACTAATAAAGTTTAGAATATAATCATAATAGTTATAACTAACTAGAAATAAAACTGCAATTGTTTCACTTGTTTTGTTTATTATTTTTATATATGTATGTTTTTAAGAAATCTGGATATGCCATAGAAAGCGATAATAATTGTCGACAACCTTTAGAAATTCCTTTGAAGTTTTCGAAATATGTAAAGCAATTTTAAAGCAATAATGACTCACAACTATAAATAGAAACTGGTATGTGTAAACTGAACGATAAACAAAACGATATGAGATTAAAATAATCGTCAGATATTACTTTTTGTAAAAGCTTTATTAAAATCAACTACAAATTGCAGATGCGATATGAAATTATTGCGTTGATTGATCCTAGTTCTCTGATAAGTAAATGTCCAAAATATAAATAAATCATTAAGACTAAAATTTAAACCTGACCATGTCCGCCATTTGAGTCGCGTTAAACCGGTATGTACACAAACTGAAAGTAAAATTGTAGGTAAGAGACTCTTTTTGAACTGCACCCAATATCATTATTTGTGGAAGCATTGGTGAAATATACTTGCTCACTTACATTAACAACTGAATTCCATACTAAAAAATTTACTCAGAAATATTATAACCTTTAAACATTTTAGATGACTGAAATTTTGTCACGCTTAATATTCTAGTACATGATTTTCCTTGATAAAACTAGTATGTTGTGGCCACCACAAGACTTCTTCTATATTTTCCTATACAAATTAACTCAGTAACAATATATTTAAAAAAAAAAAATTTTTTTTTCGTTAAAAGTAAAATAAATCGGTAACTTTGTTTTAAATTATCACATATTTATAGTTCAACCATTCGTTTTAAAGGTATTGACGAGACCTTTCGAAAGATACCCATTTTTAAAATTTACACCCCCCCCCCAGGGGGAGGGGGGAAGCGATGCCCCCCCATGCACAATTTTTTTTTCATAATTAACTACTACTATTATCAATAATTCATATTAATTTTACAATCACAGGTTAAGAATAACTCTCATTATGTACATTTATACGAAATTTTGTCCTACACTGCCATGTTAAAAATTTAGAAAAAATACAATCACAGGGCCACCTATTAAGCGATTGATCCCCATATCTAATCAGCAACAGTTTATGTCAGGGGCCAGCTAAATACCAAATTTTGTTAAATTTCGTTAAAAAAAAAAAAAGAAATCCTTAAATGTAAAAAAAATCAATAACTTCGTTTTAAATTATCACAGATTTATAGTTCAACCGTTCGTTTTAAAGGTATTGACGAGGCCTGTCGAAAGATACCCATCTTGAAAATTTACTCCCCTCGAGGGGGACTTCCCCCCAAGGGGGTCGCGAGGCTCCTACACATACAATTTTTTTTTTTTCCAAGTTGACTATCTCTATTATAAATAATTCTTGTAAATTTCATAATGATTACTAAAAAATAATTCTCTTTATGCACATTTATACAAAATTTTGTCCTATATCACCCTGTTAAAAATTTAGAAAAAGCGGAATGGCAACGCAACCTGTAAGACAATTTTTACCAAAAGTTAATAGGCACTAATTTATGTCAAGGTGCAACTACTTATTAATTTGTATGAAATTCTTTGCAATAGTTCCTGAGATACAGTTGCCACAAGATTTTGTCACACGCACACACAGACAGACAGACAGACATTGTCAAATCGTGTTCTACAGCTCTCAAAACGTGTAAATCCATCAAAAACCCGAGGTCGAAAAATTTACGAATCCAATACTTTCTTCTATTAAATATAGAAGAAAGTAAAAAAAAAAAAAAAAAAAAAATTCCAAGGTAAAAATAACGAAAGGAATTAAACATCACTCCAATAATGTTGTTGAAATAAATCTTGTTTCGTGTGAGAAAAACTTAAAAATCTGCATGATATTTTTTCATAAAAGTTCTTATTCACATTAATAAAAGCATGAGCCGATATTTGAAGTATTTGCAAATTTTAATATGACATGAATGAATTCTGGAATGCTCTTGTAGCGATGAGTGCTGCTTCACGCACTTGTTATATTCCGAAAATGAAGAGGGTTTCAAGATTTGTCGATTTTAAATAGTTTTGATTTTTACATGGAACAAGTAAGAGAAAATGTGCATTATGAATATATGTCGGATGAGTTTGTAACATTCTAGAAAAATTGCAAAAGTAATGAATATCGGTACAAATAAATAATTTTATTATTATTCGCGATTGTAATGCAATGCTCGCCCTCTGGTGGGCTAAGGTGAAATTACAATTAACATGCTTTAATTCGGCTTTCATTAAGCCGCCATTGCTGGCCGATGTTTAGTTTCACATATATTTATTGAATAAAAATGAATAAATACGGTAAAAAAGATAACACATACTGTTGTGTGCCACAGTGTAACTCCAAAGGACCAAGAAATCCGGAATTAGGCTTCCATTTATTTCCAAATGACAAATTTAAAATTTCAATTGCTTCGGCTAATGGAAGTAAAGAATTAATCAGATGATTTGAAACTAATATTTGTTCAACTTCAGTTAAAAATCTACTTTCGATCGAACTTTGAATAAACTGAAATATTTTTTTCTAAAAGCAATCCATTTTCCATGACGTAATGGCGGAGAAATTATAGTACGAATATTAAGTAGAATAACAAAAAGAACAAAAATAAATACACGTGGCTATTATAGTTACTAACAACAAAAGCTGAAAAAGCGCCATCTATCGATCATTACAAACGCGGATTATTAGATTCAATACTTTTTATTTTGTGTATCAGTTAAAATAGATGCATTACTTGAATTGCAATTTATTCTATGTAATTTACTTAATAGTTAACTATTTGCATTTCACAATTTTTAATGTCATTTCTTATTTTCTTTTACCAAATATGCATTGTAGAGAAAGTACTGTTTTTGGATCAAATTTTCGAAATTGAGTTTTTGTCATATTTAAACGTTTTGAGGGTCCTCCGAATACGAAAATCTCTTGTTTTTAGCGGTTGGTCTGTGTGCCTGTTTTCAGAATATATCACGAACAAGTAGAATCAGGAAGCCAAAGTCGGTGTCATATAGGTACGCTACACTAAACATTTCATTGAAATCAAGCAAATAGTTCATGTACAGGGACACCTAAAAGGATTCAAATTCATTACGTCTAGGGGGCGAATTTCTGGTAATTACAGTGTAACATGTAAGGTTGATGAAAGTGTTTTGCTACATTTTACTACGTCGACGAACACTTCTCAGGAAGGAAAATAAATTTTGCATATTCAAACTATAAGCAAAATATTCTTTGATGATCTGTTTTTATCTTTGTTTTTTGCATAATATCACGTTTTGAGGCGATCTTAATACGAAAATCTAATTTTAAGCAGTTGAACTTTTCATATATCTTTTATCAGCATAACTTAAAAAACAAATAACTGCAAAAATTACAAATTTGGTATTTTGAACTTCGTATTAGGTTGTCACTTAAAAAATTTGATCGAAATTGTCAAGTTTGAAGACAAATTAATAACAACCTTTGAAAAATTTTAAAATGAAGAAAAAAATAATAAATGTAGGCACTATCAATGAACATAGGATTAAAGGGGGCGGCAGTCCCCCTCACACGGAATTATATGTAAAAAAATTGTTCCTGAACTTATTTTAGTTTACTTTTAAAGTAGATTGAACGTTACTATCTTACATTTCTTACGACTTAATCTGCAGAATATCTTTATAGTGTTGAAATGCAAGGTAAGAGGAAGTCGTGTGAGTGATACACCAGATTATTTAAAACATAATCATAGTTTATGTAGTTATGTTTTGAATAAGTATTGCCTTTTATTTAGTTTTTAATTTTATATTATTTAAAAAATAACACCTAATCTCTTTAAAAACTAGTATGTTGTGGCCACCACAAGACTTTCTTCTATATTTTCCTATATAAATTCACGCAGTAACAATATTTAAAAAAAAAAAAAAAAAAAAAAAAAAAAAAAAAAAGATTTTTTTTCAGTGTTTTTTTTTTTTTTTTTTTTTTTTTTTTTCGTTAAAAGTAAAAAAAAAAAAATCGATAACTTTGTTTTAAATTACTACATATTTATAGTTCAACCATTCGTTTTAAAGGTATTGACGAGACCTTCCGAAAGATCTTGAAAATTTACAACCCCCGGGGGGGGGACTTCCCCTAGGGAGGGGGAAGCGATACCCCAAATTTTTTTTCCTAATTAACTACTACTATTATCAATAATTCATATTAATTTCACAATCACAGGTTAAGAAAAACTCTCATTATGTACATTTATACGAAATTTTTTCCTATACTGCCATGTTAAAAATTTAGAAAAAATACGATCACAGAGCCACCTGTTGAGCGATTGATCCCCAAATCTAATCAGCCTCAGTTTATGTCAGGGGCCAACTAAATACCAAGTCTTGTTAAATTTCGTTAAAAAAAAAAAAAAAAACTTACTTTTTTTTCGTTAAAAGTAAAAAAAAATCGATAACTTTGTTTTAAATTATCACAGATTTATAGTTCAACCATTCGTTTTAAAGGTATTGACGAGATCTTTCGAAAGATACCCATCTTGAAAATTTACTCCCCTCGAGGGGGGACTTCCCCCTCAGGGGGGGGGGTGGCACGGCACTTACGCATACAAATTTTTTTTTCCCAGTTGACTATCTCTATTATAAATAATTCTTGTAAATTTCATAACGATTACTAAAAAATAATTCTCTTTATGCACATTTATACAAAATTTTGTCCTATATCACCATGTTAAAAATTTAGAAAAAGCGGGATGGCAACGCAACCTGTAAGACAATTTTTACCAAAAGTTGATAGGCACTAATTTATGTCAAGGTGCAACTACATACCAATTTGTATGAAATTTTGTGCAGTAGTTCTTGAGATACAGTTGCCACAAAATTTTGTCACACACACACACACACACACAGACAGACAGACAGACATTTTCTAAAAATGGTCAAATCGTGTTCTACAGCTCTCAAAACGTGTAAATTCATCAAAAACCCGAGGTCGAAAATTTTTACGAATCCAATACTTTCTCTATATTACATATAGAAGAAAGTAATAACAACAAATTTAGATTTGCCACTTCATAAAATAATTTTGAATGCTTTTAAATTTCTGAAAGAAATCATATTTTCCATTCAACTGCAAAACAACATGAAAGGAAAATTATACACATTTTTATCTAGTTATTTATTTATGTACAAAACAAATAAAGATTAACTTAAATTCTAATATAAAAGTATCCTTCAAATAATTTACTTTCGCTGTACTTTATTTTTTACTAAACCTGGAAAATTTCTAAATCGAGTAAAACACACTAGTGCAAGCAAAACTGGAAAGAAAATACAGGAAAGAGTTTTTAATAAATAGGTCTGTGCCATAAGTACAACATGAAATTTTTCTCATATTCATAAAAATTTGAAAAGCTCTGAGAAAAATTAATAAAATGAAAATTTGTTCATCAGATGCTACGCGTTTTTTCAAGAGTACACAGTTAAGTGTGAAACTAGAGTCATTATTTTTTTTATGAATAAACATAAAAGTTAAGTATGTTATAAATTATATCCAGGATTGCAGTAAACATTATTTATAAACTTGATTGTTTTTGTAATAAATGTTTGAAAATATTCTGCATCATAAATATTCATAACATTTCTTTGTTTACGTGTTTCTTCTTGATATTCTAGAAGTGGGCTCAATTTTATTATAAATAACACTTTTTTTTTTTTTATCACATGTTTTTCTTTTATTAATTTTGCATAACATGCCATGTAAGCTAGTTAACTCGCGACATTTCTATTTGGAGAAAATCTCTAATAAAGATTAATTACATGCTTGGGTAGCAGTGGATGTCCAAATTCTATCAAGTGATAATTAGAAATTTATTGATTTTTTTTCCTCCTAGGGCTAATTTTGCGTATAAATAATAATATAAAAAGTTAAATTTAATAAAGAGTAACAGATATTCAAAGCATATAATAAATTTATTATTGTACACGTGCACACGCATCGGCATCTAAAGTTTCACATTATTTTTGTCAGCTGTGTGTTTGAAAAATAGTACTAGAGTTTATTACATCTTACCCTATATAAATTTGTTTGAAACCTAAATTTTAAAGTTGAATCTACATTTAGATTTTATTCAAAATTTGACGTTGTTAAGCATTTAAGCTTGAAGGATGCGAAATTTCAGAAATTAAAATGGATGCTGAGACTTGGTCTCTCATCATATTATGTATATGGGAATTTTTGATTTTTTTCGAATATTTCCGGCCATAGTTTTACACATTTTGAAGTGTGAAGAATCCAAAAATCCACTCTGTAGATTGGTTAGTTTGTTAGTTGGTCTATATAAAATTTATCCAAAGATCATGTAAAACACAACCTAGTTTTAAAACATTTTAAAATCCAGGACATTGTGCCTTGAAAACTTTGTAAGTTATGCAAAATTTCACATTTTCTTTACATTACAAAACAGAACAGCATTTGGCATAAACATTTTTTATGGAAATGATCGCAAAGAATCCGGACCCGTTTTAAAATATCCTTTATGATATTGTCCAGAATTATATTGAATTTCGACATTTTACTTAGAAAATTTCGTAAGCTATTGAAAATTTAATATTTCACTCATATGGCAGAATAGTGCAAAAGATTATCTTATTAACTTGAGATTAATTGCAACATTAAAACAAAAAATAAAAATAGATAAATAAAGTCAACATTTTTTTATTATTATCTATGATGCTGTCTAGAACCCTGTTGAATTTCAAGATTCAACTTTAACAGCTTCGTAACTTTAATATTTTCATGAGATGGCGAAATATTACTTATATATTTACATTACAAGGGTAGTTTTTAGGGCCGCGGTAGCCTGGTCGGTAAGAGTAGCGAGTTCGTGATCGAAAGATTGCGGGTTCGGTCCTCGAGCCGGCCGAAGACCGTCGTGTACGGTAATGGCGACTGGTGCACGTTAAATTCCGTCGTCGCAAAGTCCTCCAAGTTCCCATCAAAAATTATACCTCTGAGGGTACCGGAACATGGGTTTAACTCGCTCTGATCCGGATCAAAATTCGAGTTCTGCTTGTTTGGCTGGTGCTGCCATCTTTCACTAGCTTCTGGAGCTAGAAGTCGTACTTCCTCCCTATGAGACGCTCCTAATAACGGAAGACGCACCCCTCATGCCTTAAAATAAATCCGTAGTTCCACTACCGGGGCTCGGAATTTTCGAGTGGCATACGACAACAACAACAACAACAACAAGGGTAGTTAGTTGTCATGCAACTTCATGGAAAATATTGGGTTGGCCAAAAAGTCATTGCTTTTTTCTCTAATAGAGGACGATAACTGTCTTAAAATGGAACTAACTTCTTTTAAAACTCCAGTGTCATCGTGTAACTTCAAAGCAGACACTTCAAACTTGATTAAGGAAAAAAAAAGTGCACAATTTGGTTAGCAAATGTTTGTTTGGTGTCGATTTCAAAATGGAAAATCAAAAGGAACATTTTCGCCCTATTTTGTTGAATTACTTCCGAAAAGGTAATAACGTTGTTCAAGCTCACAAAAAGTTATATGATGTATAGGGGGAAGGTGCGTGAAAAGTACGGAAGCGTCAGAATTGGTTTGCTGAATTTCAGTCTGGCGATTTTTATGTTAAAGATGCAACACGCTCAGGAAGGCCCATCAAAGTGGATGACGACAAATTAAACGGATTGATTGAATTCAATCGACATTTAACGACGCGAGAGATCGCCGAAAATCTTAAAATATTGAAATCGATTATTGAATACCATTTGAAACAACTTCGATAGGTTACGAAGCTCGATATTTCGGTACCACGTGAGCTCAAAGAAATTCATCTCACTAAGCTTGTTGACATCTGCGATTCACTCTTGAAACGCGAAGAAAACAACCCTTTTTTGAAATGTATGATAACAGGCGATGGAAAATGGATCGTCTACAATAACACTGAAAGAGAAAGATCGTGGTGCCGGTGTGATGAACCTGCCCATAGCACTTCAAAAGCAGATATTCATCAAAAGAAAGTTATGCTGTCAGTCTCAGTCTGGTGATATTTGAAAGTTATTTTGAATTGCTTGAAAGGAACCAAATCATTCATTCTGACGTGTACTGTCATCAAATGAGTAAATTAAATAATGTAATCAAGCAGAAGCGTCTAGAATTGGCGAATCACAAAGGTGGTGTGTTTCACCATGATAACGCTAGACCACATGCAAGTTTGGTCACTCGTCAGAAATTGTTGCAGCTTAGATGGGATGTGATACCACATCAACCATATTCATCACCAGACTATCATTTGCTTCGTTATTTGCAAAACGTTTTGAATGGTAAAACCTTCACTGCTGATGAGGATATCAAATTGTTCTTGGACCAGTTTTTTTGCCGAAAAACATGAAAGTTTTTTTTTTTTTGAGTACGGAATATTGAAATTGCCTGAGAGGTGGCAAAAGGTGATCGAACAAAATGGATAATATATTGTTTAAAATTTGTTTCCCATGAAAAATTCCCCTTCCATTTATGCAGAGTAAAACGCAATTACTTTTTGGCCAACCCAACAGTGTGAAATAGCATAAAAACTTTATTGTAATAGTGACGCATAAAATATGCATTCTTCACTAGCAGGGGTGGCGTCAGCTAGGGGGCCGGGTGGGGAGTCTGTGACCCCGCATCGGGGCATACTCCTAAAATCTCTCGGGGGAAAAAAATTCAAAAATTTTCAGTTTTTCTACTTTTGGCAGCATTTTTCTTTCCTTGTACAAATTTGGAGCATTCCAGCTTTTCCATTTTGTATTCAAAAGAAGAAAGTATTGGATTCGTAAAAAATTTCAGCTTCCACTTTTCCATGAATATACGCGTTTTGAGAGTCCAGAACACGTTTTGACCACGAAATTTTTAGAAAATGTCTGTCTGTAGCACGATGATCTCCAAAACCACGAGGAGTACTAACAAATGGAATGGTACAAATATTAACAGTAATATTATTAACAGTATTGCAGTTTTTGATAAATACTTATATAATAAACTCTCTTTATGTAGTGCCCCCCTGTCGGGGAGGGGGTGTCCCCCCGTCGGGGGAATTTCTGGTGCCACTACTGTTCACTAGTGGGAGGAGAATTTCTGTGTCTGTCCTTGCCTGGTCATGATTTGAATTCATCTTATCTTAGTAATATTGAAATTTATCAGAAGAAATATTTGGTATAAAACTGAACAGAACTCACTTATGCCAAATAGTTTCTTTTTTGTGTTTGTAATTTATTTTTTTAATAATTTTTATAGTATTTATAATTTTCATCCTAAATAGGACTTGGGTGAAGCGCTTTATTTAATCCTAATGTTTTACCATTATTATTAATGCACAAAACAAAACAAAATTTGCCATAACCTTTATTTTAATAGACATTCCAAAATAAATAAAAACAAGAACAAAAAATCATGAAGTTCACACAGATTATTAACATGACCTAATTGTTTAACTTTCATCGTTCAACATCTTCGTTTATCTTTTAATATACTTTGGCTACGTAATCACATAACCGATGAACAGAAAGACTAAAATACACACAACTAAACTGAAAGAATTCATAGTCACTCCTAAATCTTAATGTAAAGAGTTAAAAATATTTAGCATAAATGTAAATGAAATTCCAGCAATTTCCGATTATCGCCCTTAATGTATCTGAATATTTTTGTGTAGCCCTGTAAAGTTTAATGCTAAACATGTTACATTCTGTAAAAAATATTAGAACAATAGATGTCAATTTCAGTCTTATTTGTGCAGTGCAAAAGTACTTAAATATGATTTATAACAATGCATCTCATAGAAACACAGTACATTGGCATACATTTCGATGTTCCTGTACACAAACCAGTTGTTATCTTTACATCATTTTAAGTACGGAACATGACATATTGAACTTGATTATAATATATAATTTTAAAGACATTCTGGAAATATGTACAAACGCTAGAGGCGGATAGACGTATAGATAGACAAAAAAAATAGACGAATTCAAATGATAATAACTCTTAAACGTCGTTAGAAAGTGTTAAAAATGATTATTGCAAACAAAAATGCAATTCTAGAAATTTTCAAGTATAGCCCTTAATGTAATTGAATATTTTTGTATGGCCCTGTAAATCTCAATAGTAATCGTTACTATATTCTACAGAAAGCATTTTCTACTGCATATGAATGATGAAAAGTGAATTTCTTTATGATTTGGGCAAAGTAAAGGCATCAAAGCATCGTTAATAGAAGTATCTCTCACGAACGCAATGCCCTGGAAGTCTTTCGAGCATCTCTGCAGACAAACCAGTGGTGTTATCTCATTTTAAATAGGGAACATTCCATAGTGAACTTTAATAACATATATCAATTTCAAGAAATTTTATTATATTAATTTCTTGTTATATTAATTTTATTATATAAATAAACGTGGGTTTGAGCACAAACAGAAAAACTGAAGTACAAAACAGTTTTCAACTTTTTTTGGAAAGTGTTAAAAAATAACAATGCTTTAAATTGAAATCCTTTACCGAAGTTATTTATTAAAATAAACAAAAATATCTTGGAATAATTTACTAACAATCATAGCAATCTAATCTAGAAACTGTTTACACCCAACATGTTACAAATTCTACTTTTATAAAGTAATATGAATATAAAGGTGTACCTTCCAAACTTTCAAATAAAGATGCAATTAATTCTACAAATCTAGCTTGCATATCTTTTCTTTGACTAAAAACAATTAAATAATTAAATATAAGTACATAATAATTAATATAAGTGTAATAATGTTAATAATAGTAATTTAAAAACTTTATAACTTATCTGAAAGAGTAAGTTAGCATTTTTCTAGATAATGAGTAGAAAATATATCTTATGCTAGGTAGATTTATGTAATACCCTTTTCAATAAATTGTTGCACTATTTCAGTGCTATTTCATATTTACTATTATTTAATGAATGATGGAAATGTCTTTCCATAAACAAAAAAATTGCAGAATTTAACTAAATTAAAAAACTTGGGGGAAAATTTTTTTTAACGTCGTTGAAGATTTTTTTCCTCTTAAATTTTGTATTTCGTATTCCTTCGAAAAAAAATTCTGAATTTCTTGAGAGTACTAAAAATTATTTTATTTCTAGAATAAAAAATGTATGGATGTTAAACTATTAATTTCATTACTTCACTTTGTTTGTTTATTTATTTATTATTTAAGGTTTCTATAAATAATATTATGCATCCCATTTCATGATTTAGTTTTTTAACAAACTAATTCCCTAATTTCATTTACAAAAAGACAAAAAGAAGCTATTTAAATAGATTAATTTATCCGGTAGAAATAAGATGGGAGGTACAGGAATTTTTTATTATCACGTAAACGACTTTGAGCCAAACTGAATAAGAGTTTTATTTTTCGAATTAAATTTTTTATGAGTCTATTTTTGTTTTTCGCTCTCATTTTTTTTGTTGAAACTCTAACAAAGGAAAATTAAATATTTTAGAATAAAACCATTATTTTCATAAGCTATTCAGGAATATGAAAACGAAACGCTTTTTAGAATCTTCTAAAGATGGTATCAAACTGAAATGCTATTTGTGATAGTTTTATTCCATTTGAAATGATTTGGTTTTTGAAACTGCAGGTTTTCTTCTTTGATAATAAAGCACTATTCATTCTTCGATTCAAGTCGCAAACAAATAAAGACTATTTTACTCTCCCAATAGAATTGTCTTTTAAAGTGTTTATGATTGGAATCGGAGAATGGACAGTATCGTTTTGTAAATGAAATAGGACAATTTTATGTATTGAAATATATTTGTTACTTGTAATATTTTTAGTTAATAATGAACAAAATCAAACTAAAGAAACAAAAATTTTAATGTATAATTAAAAAAAAAAAAAAAAATCCAATTACTGTGTGTGTGTATACGTATGTGTATTTCAAATGTAATGAATTAAATTCGGTAAAATTCAGTTGACTATCTAACCTAAATATAAAAGTTCTTTATAAAAAAAAACAATTAATTGCATGTTAAGATTCATTAACTTTCTTTCAAGTGATCTAATACTGTCTTCAATAAGTTCATAAACTCTATTTTGAGAAAAATAGAAAAATACATTCCCAACCATCTGTCAATAAATTTATGTCCTTTCCTATATTTTGTATAATACCGCAAAATTTACGAAATATTTTTTATGAGAATATTTTCAGACATAACGTGAATTTTGTTTGCAAATTCTTTATTCAACATAAATAGCTGGTTTTTTCGAGCAATAAATTGCAATAAGAGTTTTAATAAAATAATGTCACATGCAAATATCAATACTAGCAGCATTATACCGATATTAAAGTTTAAATGATTTCTTTTAAATACTTCAGTTACATTTTTCCTCATATTCACATTTTTCCTCATATTCAATGCGTTTTTAAAACTAGAAAAATTATATATATATATATATATATATATATATTGTTGCGTACTCGAGGTTTGTGAATTGTCTCAGAATGAAAGGTGAATCTTGCAGAGGCTCAAAAGTTTATTTACAGAAAATTCATGAAGAATACGGGTCTATAAACCAAGTATCGACTTCAGTTTCATCAGTAAACACAGCTTAAATAACAGCTGACAACATTAAATTATTAGTATAAACTGTGCATTAACGCACAGCAATGCGCTGTAAGCAACAGTAGTAAGAGACCAGTCAAGAACACTTTAGCGTAAGGCGGTTGGTGAAGAATTGACTGACTTGACTGTGATGAGATTCTTTATATAACCCGCGTAAAAATTTGAGAATGTTCCAGAAACTTCGGTTCTATTCGAGTTAGAGCTTGTATATCGATAATAAGGATTTTTCACCAAGGTCGCCCCCCCCCCCCCAAAAAAAAAAAAAAAAAAAAAATCGCCAAGAAGAGAAAAAGTCGCTAAATTTGGCGCCAAAGCCATTATCTGCCTTAATGAAGCTTTTTAACGGGTTTTTACAGGAAAATAAGCTATTTAAAGCTATTTAAAGGCTATTTAACAAGCTAGAAATGCAAAAAATTTACATTTTATAACTTTATTTTTTATAAAAATATCCAAATAATTAAAAAAATATATAACCAAATATAAAAAATAAAAATAACCAATTTACAAATTCGTAACATTCCTATTCCCCTCCCAAGGACTGCATATCCCAGGGAACAAACAAACTATATAATACAGAATGCGAAAAACTAAGTTGCATATGTTGAATAATAATAAATTACAAAATTACAATACAGATTGCAAGATTAAGTGATTGAAATATTTACAAATAAGTGCAAATATTTCTATACAAATATTTATATCACACAATTAAAAATACCATTACCCATGGTATGAAGCAAGTCTGTCGCAATGCACTACTTTCAGCTTTGATGAAGGTGTTTTAGTATTTCTAACAACGACGTCATACAGTTTTTTGAGAACTGTATAGGGACTGTCCCAATTGCCATGTAGCTTGAAAGAGAATCCTTTGCTTCGAAAAGGGTTCCACAACCAAACTTTCTTTGATTCGTGATGTGTAGACTTCAGGTCATATTTCCTTTTCATTCTCTTCGTTGCCATGTGAATCCGCTCCCGAGCAAAGTTGTGTACATCTGCAAATCGGGCTTGGTGATCTTGGATGTTCTGTTCTGGCAATGAAGGCGCATCTGGTGGACAACCAACCAGAAGATCACATGGAAGACGAAGTTCACGTCCAACAGCATTTGAGCTGGAGTATAGCCAGTGGTTTCGTGGACAGCACTTCGATAAGCCAGCAGGAACAATGGCAACTCCAAGTCCCAATCTTGCTAGTTCCTTGATACAAGAAGAGGGATGTTATTCAGGATGGTGCGGTTAAACCTCTTAATTATGCCATCCGACTGGGGATGTAAGGGCGTTGTCTGTGTCTTATCTAGTCTATTATCTGAGTCTATGCCGAGTAGATGGCACTATCCTTTGAATAAAGCAGAGGAAAAGTTCGCAACCTGATCGGTACGAATTGTACTTATTGCCTCTGGAAGTCCGTGGTAAAGGATCCAATATATCGAATGCGATTCGCTCAAATGGTGCTCTCCGGAATACGAGTGTAGTCTTCCTAGGCTTCTTTTCTTCGGGCCTTTACGTGCCGCTCAAGAATCACAATATTTGCACCATTTCTCCACGTTCACCCTTGTCTTGCACCAGTTGAAGCATTCTCGAACTTTTTGGAGGGTGTCTTCGTCACCCCAAAATTGCCTCCGGTAGGAATACTAGCCAGATGTTCTAAAACATCCGATATCGTCGATCTTGGTTGCAAAAATCTGTCATTTGAAACTCCTTCCATTATCATACTCCAATTTTCTGTACAATACGTCGTTTCTGGCACGAAGAGAGTCTCAGAGTGCCCAGTAACATTTCGTGACGTGGCTAAATGCGGAAATATCCTGCTAGGTAGGTCTGTTGCTGATCGTCTCCTTGAATTGAAGTATTGGTTTTATGTCAGGATCTACAAACTGGTCTTGTCTAACTTACTCATCACTCCATGGATCCTGTTTCGATGGCATTGAAACTGTAGCTTGGCAAGGAACTAGATTTATCAGCTGGTATTTCTCTTCGGCTCTAGAGCAGAACTTGCGATCTTCAAAGCTTCAAGATCTTCAAGACTCCCGCAACAAGGCATTTGGATTTCCATGCAGAGCACCTTTCCGGTGACATATTTCAAAGGACTTCTGGGTAGTTTCTTTATATTGTCTTGATTCTCAATATTGTCAATTTCGTTTGATATGCCCATCTCTTCTACAGCCCTAGCATTTAGTCGTCAAATTCTTCGCTTCTTTCCTACTCTCAAGACTGCGTAATCTCCTAGTAAAATCTACCAGATTTTTCTTTCTCTCTTAAGGTCAGCTTGAAAGTCATCCAAAGTGATTGCTGTTCTGCTTTGGCGGTCTTTATGGGAGGCTTGTTGGGCTGCCTCAGTCTCAGTACATACGCCAAAGCTGATCCGACGTTCTTGACATTGACGTGTCTAAGGCCTTTTTGAGTCTCTGGATCTCGTGCGGTATCGATGAAGTATTGGAGGGCCAAATCATCCCAAGTTTCAGCGTGGCAGTCTGAGAAAGCTAGGTGTAATAGTTTCTGAATATCCTCTTGTACACTTTCACATGCTTTTTGGTAACGGAACTTTTACTGGAGATTCTGAACTGTATTCTTTAGAACATTTTTCTCCAAAACGCAGCTCCAGTGCTCTGGTCTGGGCCTCAAATTCATACCCCTCTTCCTTTGAAAGAGTTTCCAGTATGCCAGTAGCATCGCCCCGTAATGCTAAATGGACTGTCTTGGCAGTAAAATCCTGACCGTTAACTTTAGCTACGATGGAAAACTATGTCTTATATACGTGCCAAGATGATCTGTCATCATTTGTGGATAACTTTATCGGTTCTTGATTCTGTATTCTTTTATCTTTCTTTTCATCTTCTGAAGCTACGATGCTAACTTTTCTTCCAAACTCCGGACCTTTTTTTTCTTATCACTTCCTTGTGGCACTCTTCTTTCATTTTTCTCTCAAGATTTTTAGTAAATTCAGTTTCAAGAAAATTTTTAGTAATTTACATAAAAATTATTAAAAGTTAGTCAATAAATATATTATTTCGTTATATCTTGAAGAATTATTACCATATTTTGCAACCTTCTGCTTCGTTTTATATTTAATTATCAAATATAATGTATTCAAATATATAATATATAAATATAATACACTCTAAATATAAATATTTATATAAATCCAAATATAAATATAATACATTCGTATCCAAATGCCATGCATAATAAGAACATTGAAAAACAGTTCCTGTTAATGTATATAAAATTATTAAAAAACAAAGTTAAAATCCTGTTAATGTTTATAAAATTATTAATGGGTGAGAATCATGGGACGAAGATAAAACATTGTGTATATGCAAAAAATCTCAGCTGATGTCTAAGTGTGAAAAATACCAGCACACACCGACATGAAATATACCGGTTGTAAACGTACATTTCATGTTGGTGAAAAAAATAATGCAATATTCGCATGAAGCGAATATTAAAATTCCTGTAGTTAGGAAAAATCAATCCTGATCAAGGAAGTCTAAATACATCCCAAAGACGTTAACGTAACATCCTTTTTAGTCCTGAAGTCCACATATGTCGGACTGTTTTCGTTCCTCAATAAAATCTAAACCATGTACTATTTTTAGATTTTGACTAGACTAATAAAAATCTGAATGACGTGGCTTTAAAAAGAGAACAAAACTCAGATCTCTTAAGAAATAAATTTGCTTTTATCTCGAATAATTTATCTAGAAATGTCAGAATGGTTTCGAAATGGTGTGGCCGAAAACATAATTCATTTTCACAATTGCTTAAAAGAATGATTCCATTCTGTAAAGCGTATAAACGCTTTACAGAATAAAAAGTTGTAGCATTGTGGATTATTAACCTATTTAAGGCCATAAAATTATGAATTGTGTTATACGTAGGCAAAGTTCAGTAATTTATAGGTTGGCAAATTAAGATCCATACCTACCCTTCCCTAACAGCACAAAAACGTAACAATCATATAACATTGAAACATTATAAACATTTCCGAAACGTTTAAAAACGTTCAGCTTGTTTTCCGATTAGTTTCAAAAACGTAGAAATGTCCGCGATCGTAACAAAAAATCAGATACGTAACAGAAACGTTAGAAATCACACAGAAATCACTTAACAGATAGAAAATCAAAAAGGGCGAATGTTTCAGAAAGGTATCAGAGAGCATACTAAAACGTGTTACGTTTTTGAAAAATTGTAAGCTTTTTGCAACATAACTGAAACATTCTGTGCTGTATGGGTATGGATCTTATATAACTAGCCTCCTAAATTATCAATTCCAAAAAAATACATTTTTCTATAATGTAGATCGGGCGAGAAGAGGTGGATGAATTATCTGAGTACTTATAGGGTTGAGAAGCAACGAGTTCACCAAACATATTAATTGTTGTTTTGTCATATATCTCCTTATACCAGACAATTGAGCCCATTCCTAGCAGTTCATACAGAAGTAATTTATTTTCTAAAAAATATCCAATGCAATACCAGATTTATCAACCATCTAAATCCCGCTGTTTAAATATTCACAATGTAATTAACATTTAAATGTTTATACATGTTTTTTAAAAATGCAATGATTCGTGGATTTATATTAAAATGTAGATCGTTTCTTTTTTTCCCATGAATAACTATAGCATTTTATTTTATTTATTTATTTTTAAGGATAGAAACCAAACTAACATCCTTAAATGGGGACAAGTATGTCGTTTTAATTGAACGAAAATAGAATGAAATAACTCTTTTTCTTTATGGGTTCATTAAGTTCACATAAAGACTCAAGAATGGTTACCATTAAGAACAAATCCTGAAGCAGCATTGATATTGAGTTCTTTCAATTAAGAGTGTGTTTATAAGTTTAAATTAAATGTTATTTCAACCTTAAAGATTTATGCCCGCAAATCAAGATAACTGTATATTTAATGAAAAATATTCTGTATTCTAATACCGTACGTATTTATTTGCCTTTTATTACGCTTTTATTAATTTTAATTCAAATACATTTGTCATAATAGATATTCTTTGTAATTGAAGAATAAGTTGTTTGCAATGTAAAAAATAGCGAACTCTTCTCATCTGTAAAAATAGAATTATTTTGTGAAAACGTATATCTTTGATAAGTTTTTCTCCACAGACATAAATCCTAATCAACATCGCCGTGTTTCGTTTATTAAAAAAAGTTTCAAAGCTCGTGTCATTTATCAACATTAAATGGATAAAAAGAATCCTTAGATGTATATGTACGAGAGAAACATTTATAACATTTTAATCAATATTTTACGTAGACATTTTAATAATGCGATAAATGATCAATTTTTTCCACAATGATATGTTATTCATTTAAAACTTTATGGATATGTCAGTTTAATGATTTTTTTTTTTTTCAGATAACTGTTTTTAGAATGGGAGAAGGTCCTTGTCAAGAACTTGACCAGGCTATTCTCATAGCTTTGCTTAAAGGTGCGTATAGTATACTTATTAAGGCATGTTTTACGCCTGTTATTACAAATGTCGAACATGAAAATTACGATGCGGTAATGTAAAGTTATATTGCTTCCAAAACAATCGTGTTTGTGCATTTTAGTGTGGCTCTTTACATAGGTTTTATTATTATTTATTTAAGCATTTTTTAACCGAGTTTCTAAACGTCTCCGAAATTCTTTTGTTTCAAGTTAAATAATGATAATAAATGATATTTTTTTAAACCTACTAATTATTTAACAGCTTAAGGTAGTAATTAATAAGAAACACAATGCAGTGCTACAAATTATTAAATTCTGGTGCGGATGTTGATCTTTTATGCTTAAATTACAATTATTTATTTTCTGCTACTTTCAATCGGTATTAATACCTATCAGTAAAACAATGTTGTATAGTTTGTCAGTCATTTTTAAAGGCGCAGAAAGTTTGAGACGGGGATAATTTGTATACAAGTATTTAAAAAAAAAAAAAAAATGGAAAAAGATAAAAACCGTAGGCATGTTATAAGTTATCCTCGCAAGAACTGTAAAAGAAACCGAAGCTTATTTTTCTTTTCTGAGTAAAAGATGTAAAATTCTGTACAAAACGACTTTAATTTTGTACGACAGGACAGTCTATTTTTCGATATAAAGACACGAGATAACTGTGTAGCGTTCCTTGGCAAGTTTCCTCTCACTTTTATTCTTAACGTTTTTTAAGTTGATGCAACAGAGAGGGAAAAAAAAAGATTCGTTATACTAACTTTAAAATATGAAGTTGCAATACGAAATTGTGTTCCTTCACAATGGCTGCTTTATTCATTTTCCCCAAATTCCTGTGTACTTGCTCTCCTCTGGAACGGTAAGTTTTTGAATTTCATCGTTTGAAATTTCGTTTAAAAGCGATAGCAGCCGCAAAACCGTTAAAAGGGCCAGATAAAATATAAATAATGGTCCGATTTTTTTCAGAATCGGTACCATTAGATAAGGGCAATTTTTCTGAATCCAGAAGTACAATTCGCTAATCAATGCAATAATTAGAAATTTTAAACTAAATAAACTAATATTTCTAATGGCAACAAATCATTGCTATCATCCCGGACAAATTTCTAGGAAAATAAATTATACAAAATCCTTTGGTGTTAAAATTTTCGTCTGATGTAAACGAATAAATCTAAGTTACAAATCCACTTTTAATCCATTAATCTATTGTTGTCACCAACAAAGTTTGCTTGGCGAGATTTTTGTAATGTTAAAAAACTATCGATGCGAAATTAAAAGATGAGTTTATATCAGTGTTGGGCATAATTGATTAAAAAGTAATTGCAATTATAATTATTTTACTGTCAATCGATTAACAAGTAATTGATTACAAATAAATTGAATTACTTATTCAATTTATTTGTAATCAATTACTTGTTAATCGATTGACAGTAAAATAATTATATTGTAATTTCATTGTAATTCAATTACTTTTTAATCAATTATGGTTTATATACGAGTTTCACTGGTTTATATACGAGTTATAATGAGTTATATGAGTCATTGGTAAATGAGTTTGAATTTGACTCTTTTTTTTATGCCAAAATGTTTTCGAAGTATTTTAAAATATAAAAACAAAAAAAAAAAAAAAAAGAAAGAAAGAAAGAAAAGTATGCAGTTTGACTTAATACCTTAAACCTTAATACATTAATACATTCACCTTAAAGCAATAAAAATTTCAAAATCATAACTTCGAAAAGATTTATGTGATACGATACATTAAGAATGTGAGTTTTAAAAGTTTTTTTTTAAATAGCGTCTTTAAATTTTCTTTTGCTTATTTTTCAATTTAAATGCTATTACATTAAATAAATTATGTTTTTCTTTTGTTATACTTTCAAGCTTAAATATCTTATTACTTAGAAGATTTTTTGAATAACAACTTGGAGTATCTTCTGAAACCTGTTTGTTAGGATTACAGAATTTATTTAAATGTCTGTGTTCCCACCTGCTGCTATTGATTTCTTGGCTTGCATAGCTTTAAATTTAATTTTTTCTTATATATTAATACTGTTTTTAAAAAAATAGTGTTTCCGTTGCTATTTATGCATCCCACTTTCATTTTCATTTATCGTAATTTAAATTTTAAAAAAGTTATATATATATATGTATGAATGAATTACATTATTGTTTTAAAAAAAAAACTTTATTGTTTTTAGGGATGATTTTCTTCTAAGGAAAGTCGTCCTACAATACTACCTTTGAAAAATAATATTTATGTGTCATAACCGCATATCTGTACCGAAATAATTCATATGGTTGTTTTATCGCCAAAAAAAAAGGGGGGGGGGGAGGAATATTGCACTTGTATCATCAAAAATTTCTGATAAAGTCATAACATTTTACCATTTTTTTAATTTATTTTTATTTGAAATATTAACTTCATTTGATCAAAAAACCTTATATCTTTTTATTAGGAGTGAGGACTATTAGTCTCAAACTGCGGATTTTTACAATGCCAGTTTTACGATAGTTGGACATTTATCGAAATCTAAAATTTATCGAAAATATAATTAAATTTGAAAGCAATGTTATAAATTGGAAAAAAAAAATAGTTCTCCGTCTTAAACTAAATTCTACTTTTGCCAGAATTTCATCAAAATCATTTTTTTTTTTTTTTTTTTTTTTTTTAAGAAAAAGAAAATAAAGTAGCATCGCTTGTGCTCGCATAACAATTCCCTATAGTTTTAACATAAGAAATTATTCCTACAACATCGCTTTCAAATTATTCAATTATATTTTCGATAAATGTCCAACTATCGAAAAATGACACCGCAAAAATCCGAGTTTGAGACTAATAGTGCTCCTCAGTCCTTAAAAAAGAAAAAAAAAAAAGAAAAGAAAAGAAAAGAAAAGAAAGAAAAGAAAGAAATATAATATTGTCAAAACAATTCTCAGTCGAAGAACTGTGGAACAGAACAAAGTTATTTTGTCCTGCAATGAAACTTTTAAAGGCCAAACAATCCGAAATGCCATTCTAGTGCTTTAAAGGAATAGAACTTAGGATAAAAGCTTAGGAAATTTTGTCACCCGGTAATATTAGTTTAAATGGATTCGTGTGTCAGTTATTTCGCGTCACTGAAACTGCCGTTATCTTGAACCGAACTGAGGTGGCAGAGACATCCGTTTCGTTATGAGAGCTAATAACGAAGTCTCTGTGGAAATAAATTAGAAGCAGCGCCTCGTAAATTAAACATTCATCATACTCATACAGCGACGTTGTGCGTACTATATTAGGGTCTCGCCTAAGAATAGCTGAAAAATGTATTGTAGAGAGAGAGACGCGAAGTTTCAAAAGCGCTCATTAACTACTCATTTACTTTTAAATATTTTTCATCGAAGAAAATTCGCAAGGACAGTTGTATTTTAGTAGATATTTATGTTTCGGAGTTTAATTTATTTATGCTGAAAATTTGTAAAGCAAAACACAATGGAATTACTTGGATGATCGTTTAGTTAGTTGAAAGGATTTATACTTTAATTTTCTCAATTTTAACTGTAAGGATCCTTCTGTGTATGTAAGAAAGTTAATTTGTAGTATAAACTGTCCTAATAAGTACAGTAATTGGGACCGAACCTACTTCGGATAATCGAAATTTTTGTATAATCGAGAATTTATCAATAATCATCTAGTTTAATATGTAGTATCGTCATTGAACTGTTATTATGACTGTTTTAACTGTTAAATAAATTAAAATTATAAATGAAAATAAATTTATTTCTGAAACAAAAACTTACAATGGTTTAAAGGGAAGCTTGATCTGGTGTAAATTGGCCTCCTTTTCCGAGAATTGAGCTTGCGAGAAGATATTCTAAAAAAGGGAAATCCAAAATATTTATCTGCACTCGTAGTTTGGAAAGGACGGCTTGCATACAAAAGGTTTGTGGGGGAAAAAGAAAACAAAAACTTTAAAAATGCATGTTTGTTAAGAGAAAATTTTGGATGATGGAAAGCGAAAAAAAAGTGAAAAAGAAACCGACTTCGGTTAACGGAGAGTTTCGGTTAATCGAGGTTCTACTGTAATAACTATTCTCCCAGGCGGCACATAACGTTGTTATAGCGTTGCAAATAAGTCTGAACAGTGAAAAATTAGGTTGTAGCAACGTTAAGTGCTACTGGGGCTAGCATGTTTTTATTTTTATTTGTTTTCGTCTTCCTATTTCCTTGAATTCTGGAATTAAAACAACAGGCCATTTGAATGGAGCTGGATTTAAACTCGGATAGCGTCAGTTCTTTTAACCGATTTGAAGAAAAGGGTTCAGCTTCCAATACACTCTTTGGCTTTCATATTTTTAACATTTTTCAACTAATTTGAAAAGTGTTTGTCTTCAGCCTGTCTCTCCTTATTTTTGCATCTATTTTTAGAATGCCTTTAAATGTTCTATTATTAAGGTTCGTTGTAACTTGTTCCTTTACCAAAATGGTTGTAAATAGTACTACTGGTTTGTGTACAGAGATTCACAAAAGTATTTGAATACAAGATACTCTATGAGAAGTCGATCTCAAAAGCCTGTTTCTGTTGCACAAAACATAATTATGTTAGAATATATTATCCAGATGCACGTAAGCATGATTTTTATAGAATAAATATATGGATAAGACTTTCATGATAGTTTTGCACAGACACTCAAAATATTTGTACAAAGATATTTTCAGTTGTATTATAGATTTTTCTATATTTTTAGTACTTTATTTGATACGATTTGTATTTTTAGCCAAAAAATATGAATATATATATATATATATATATATATATATATATATTTTTTTTTTTTTTTTTTTTTTTTCAAGATTTCTTCCTTCATAGTGATAGTTCATACAATTTTTTTAAATAAAGCTGCTTTTTTTTCTTCTTTTTTTTTTAACTACAAATGCAATTTTTTTTTCTCTAATTATGTCAAAATTTTTAAGATTTGGAATAAATAGAAAACTACATGCTGCATAACGAACTACATATATTGACTCTGTTTGAACTTCACAATAATTTAAAAAAGAAAAAGTAGAAACCTTTTTTTTATTCTTGAACTGCATACTCTAAAATAACAAAATTTCATGAAACATTTTGTAAATAGTTGTCGCAAAAGATCAATGATAATGCTGGGATTTTGCGATGAATTTTTTGAAAATTTTAACATCTTTAAGTACTTTTAGGGTTTAAAGGGTACTCTTTTTAAAGTTTTCTAGCCGGTATTCACTCGAGTTTTGAAGAAAACCATTAAAAACTTCGAACGACTGTGCCCACGAGACTGATCTGGGTTTGCTGATCCTAGCACCACAAAAGTAAAATATCCCGCCCACTGGTGTGGCTCCGAAGTATATGGAAGTATTTATATGTATTATTGTTACCTCATAAAGAAAAGAAAACAACCGACTACAAAAAGTAATTTCTTTTAAATATATGTAAAAATAACATAAAATTCTGTCGTATAAAATTGAAAATATTCATCCCGTCTTAAAATAAATGCTTTTTCAAAAATTGAAAAATGAGTTTTCCAATTTTAAAGGTTTATGATTTTTCTTATCAACAGTCATTTCTTTTATTAATGTATTATGACGTGCAACGAAATGATGCGTCATCCTAAAAATCCTGTTTCGAAGAACAAAGGATGCAGAAAACAATTATGTTGAAAATTAAATGAAATTTTCTATGGAGTATTGGTTTTTATTATGTTCAGAAACTTCGTACATCAGTCATACCTCTCCAATGACAGAAAACTTGTAATTAAACTTTCGAAAATTTATAGAAAGCATGAGATTGTTTACTTAAACATATTTTACGAATATATCTAGTGTAGAAAATATTACATCTTAAGTCACCGTATAGAAAAATATGTTATTAAATTATTGAATAGTCTATTTGATTATCACAAAATTAAAAAAAATCTTTTAAGAGTGTTTTTTTTTTTTTTTTTAATAATTTTCTTTGGAAACCGGAAGGTCATTTGACATTCTTAATTAGTTTTAAACAACGATTCTAATCTCTTTTATAATATTATGAGAAAGATACTATAATTTAAAAAAAGTGAAATTTAAAATGTGACCAAAAAAAAAAAAAAAAAAAAATTAGCAAATATATGCTGTAACGATACATGTATGATTATAATTAAAAATATTTGTCTTCTTAAAGCACATACACAATTTAGAAAATTCAATATATATGCATGGATAAAAATTCGTAATTTCCTGTCATAAAGATAAGCGAAAAATTGATTCGGTAAATTGGTTAGTTGAATTCGGTGAACCTGTCAACACTGATCATAAAACAATTTTGACGATGAAAAATAGAATTGAAACAACGGAAATTTTTCAAGAGCAGAACCAAATTATTTCAAGACGAAAAAAAATAAAATGATTCTGATAAAAGCAATGAATTAAAAAAAAAATAAAAAATTAAATAAAATAAATATTCAAAATACGGTATTTCTTTGCTCGACATTCTAATAAAATCAACAATAAAGCCAGGAAATATAATTACCAACAAATTAATGAAGAGTAAATTAAAGGACAAATGTAAGTAAATATGTTGTAATTATTATCAGTAAACAGGATTGAGAATGATTGCTAATTTTTAAACGATTTAAAAACACAAAGAGAAAGTTGAGTTGTATGGCGGTAATGCGATTAATCGATATTCTTACAAAAACAAAAGGTGTAACCTATTTAATTATCTCATCTAAAGTAAATAATAATTTAACAAGAGTGCTACTATATTTTAAAAGTTAAATCATTCGGAGAATATTTATATGATAATTTTAAATCCAATTGCCTAAATTAAAAATATGCTGATGTAATGTTGTAATCTTTTAAGCTAGGAGATTAATGTCATCTCGCTGGAAAAAAGTAAAACTAAAGAGAAATATTTTTCATGTTTATTAAAGCATTATATATTAAACCAATTTAAGGATAATTCCTTTTATTATAACAGAAATTTTATACTTATAATTTGCATAGGATCATTTATAAATTAATATAAAATATAGATAGCATATTTTTCACTTCAGAAATTTAAAGTTTTTTTTTTTTTTTTTTTTTTAAGCAATATATATATTTAGGCAATATATATATTTAAGCAATATATATATATTTAGGAAAAAGAATGAAAAATTATAATTTTAAACAACTTTGCAAATTTATACATTTGTGAAGGGTTAATGAGTATCACATCCCTTTAATATCGATTAAATTGTTTTAAACGAATTTAGTATAGCATAATTGCAAAAATTAATGTTTGTCAAATCTATTCGATAAGATTTTGAATATTATGCTATATTAAATAACATATTTATATTCAATTAAGTGAAAATAAATTATCGTATTATAATTATTGATATTTATAAACCAAATTGTGTGGGGTTAAATACTGTTATTGTTTAATAGCATATGATGTATATAATCAGTCTAAGATTTCGGTTGAATATTTATTAGGAAGCAGGACTTCAGGTATTTTTAAGCATATTTATTATAGCAGTTTTGAAGAATATCGTTAGAGCTGTTTTTGAAATACGGACTTATTGTTCCACTTCGATTTTTTTAATTCATAATTCCTGTTTTCAATGTCTCAGTTCTGGTTTTTTAATTTTCACTAAAAGTTGGCAAAATCATCCATACTCTGAACTTGTCTTAAATTTGATATTCCGTCGTCGTATCTTTATTCGTTTTGGAGATATAATAGTCAGAAGATTCCCCACATACATAAACACACCCTTACCAACTGCCAAAATTGAACATGTTTTGACTCAGGAGACATTAAAACGTTTATAAAAGAAGAGAAGTCGATATCGAAATTTCTGATAAAATACAATACGTCCAAAACCTACGCTTATTGGGTAGTGGAAGTAAAAATTACAATTATCACTATTCAAAAGAGATGCGATTAAAAATCAAAACAACTTTTAGAAAAAGAGAAACTAAAATCGTATAAAAGTATTACCACCTTCTACCTTCCCTCCCCCTCGCTTGCGAAATCTAGTATTGACCATCTTATACAGGATGCCTATCAAGTTCCCTGAACAACTACGAAAGCACATTTAAATAGGTATTTTGAATACCTTATCCCCTCCCCCCCCCCCACACACAAAATAATAATAATAATAATACAGTAGAACTTGGATAATTCGAAGTTGAAGGGACCAGAGAAAAATTCGAAATATCAAAAAATTCGAATTACACATACTATTTTGTCAAAAAGAAGAGATAAATTAAAAAAATAAAACTCTACGATCAAAGATTTAACAAATAAACTTTATATATAAGAATAGTGCTACATTCAACCGCTCCCCCCCAAATTAAATCAATATTTTTCAACGAGCTTAATTATTCAACACTTTTTAAAAAATAGTCAGATATTTTTGATTGCTTCTTTAAGTACAATCTTTGTGTCATAGCACATGACTTCAACCTATCAATTGATATAAAAACAGAATCTTGTAGATTAGACATGATTTTCAATGAAAAAACCCCTCAAATTTCACGCATATGGACTATATCTTCTTATGCACTAGGTAGGAAATACTCTTATATTTCTTTATCCTTTTTTTTTTTTTTGAAAGACTGTTAAAAAAAATAATGCTCAACTTTAGCTGAGAAAAATCTTGGGAAGAAATTTTACTGTAATATTTTAAAGGTAATCGCGTGAAAAATTAGAATTATCCAAAATAGAATTCGAATTATCCATGATTTTTTAACATTATTTTAGTACAACATTCAAGGGACCGACTAAAAAATTCGAATTATCCAGAATTTCGAATTAAAGAAGTTCGAATTATTCAAGTTTCACTGTAATAATTGCAAAGAATTGTCAATGAGCATTTTTCATTTCTATACATTTCTATACATTTCATCGTGATCGAAATACATTTATTAGGAAACTTTCCAAAATAAACAGGAATCTAGGAAATCCAACTGAAATATTAATCTTCCAGCAGAATCGTGGATAAAGTGGTATAGGATTCATTTATTCGTACCGCATGAAACATATTCTACGTATAGAGCGAATTTAAGAACAGATGTTCCATATTATGTAGTTTTGAAATCTAAGTTTAAGAGAATTCGTGATGCGTAATCAGTGAGAGGAGGGCTGTCATTTATTTCAACATAACTATTCAAAATGCTTCGCATAAAACAAATGAATAAATACGTTTTGGAATTGTTAGTTTGATTCTCCATTCCTTTATCGAATTCGTTATTATTTTATTTGTAAAAACGACCTTTAAAAAATACCCCACAAGGTCATAGAAATAATAAATTTTCTAAACATGTTGTATTAAATGAAATAAAATATTAAATAGGGCAAAACGAATAAATTATCATTTCACAAATAAGGATAACGTGGATTCCAAAAGTAAAGAACACAATAAGTGTTAGAAATATGAAATAAAAAAATATTAATCATAAAATTAACAAAACTTAGGGTTCCCAGCGGCGACTAAGAAGCAACTATTTGCTAATAAAATCAACTCCAGGCTACTATGGCAACTATTTTTGTGTAAAAGTGGCTTAAAAGCTACTATTTTCAGGAAAATGGAGACTATTTTGAACAAAAAATTGTTTCCTGCTACTTTTTCTGCCCCTTCACTGCATTTTTACTTCTATTACCCGACTACCGTAGGTGATGGAAATATTTATTGTAAACGGTCAAAAAATTCAATTTCGAGTTTTAATCTGGTTTACATTTTTTAAGGTCTCCTGTGCCCAAAAAAGTGGTTTTCGGCAATTGGTGTGTGTGTGTGTGTAAGGAAGGGGTGGGGCGAGGGGGTACAGGAGATCATCTGACTACCATACTACCATATCTGACTCCAAAACTAATTAATATAGAACAACAAAACTAGAATTGAGGCAGGTCTGGTGTACACATGATTTTTCCAACTTTTGTTGAAAATTGGAAAACCGGAAATGTGACATTGGAAACTGAAAGTGGTATCGTACGGCTAACACCCTCTTAGATGCCCTTTCATACGTATTAGTTGGTTAGTTCAGAAAAACTGATAGGCTTTCTGTATAAGTAGGTTAATTTTAGGTTCTTGCAAAATGGCTGTATTGTTGTTTTCCGGTCAACAATTGAATTTGCCATGTTTTAGTGAAAGTATCTCAAAAATGGCTCTAATTTTCTTGAAAATTTCTATATAAATCCCTCTTTAGCTATCTTTTGCATCAAATTATTGTTAATTTTACATGGTTATTACAGGAAAATTAACAATCATCCTGATTAAGTAGGCCAGTTTTAGATCTCGGAAATTGGTGTCTCCCCCCCCCCCCCCAAAAAAAAAAAAAAAAAAAAACCTACCGAATTTTTATTTATTTATTTTTTTTTTTTTTTTTTAATCTCATTATGAAATTCTATTTTATATGCCTTTACACATGTATCAGTTTTTTTTTTTTTTTTTTTTTTTACAAACAGGTGTCTAATTTCTTAGGTCAATTTGATCTTTTTTGACCATATTATCACCAAAAACTGCTTAAATATTATATTTATATTGTTTTTTTTTTTTAAATCCAAGACTACTATTTGGATCAGAGTGGCTACTATTTCAGACTCAGTGGCTACTATTTTGGCCATTATTTCATGTATTAAAGGCAACTAAAGCAACTATTTTTGAGTGCCTTTCGTGCTGGGAACCCTGAAAACTGAATAAAGATAAAAATCGTGAATGTATATACATATATATAAAGAAAAAAGAAAAGAAAATCGAAATCTCTCTTTTAAACATAGTTCCCATCTTAGCACCTTTTGGCTACCGGAAAAAATTAATTGAAATATTTATTTTGATTAACCCTTTCCTTCGCGCTTCCGTGAAAATGACGGGGTGAGTTTTCGCTTACTGTTTCTCGCACCCGGGATATTTCCGGTTTGGAGTGTTCAAAAGTAACGCACCAAAAAGGTTTAAAAGCAAACCCTTTCTGATACGCGGGAAAACTCTTATCTTGCACTCTAGATGGAAGTAGCAGACTATTTTAAATGTCATTGGAGATCGTAGGCTTATTTTAAACTGTCGGCACTCTCCAATTTTAAATATTTCTAATAATTATTTTGTAATCTTAGCTCAGGTGGGTTTTTAAATGCACATGGTTTTGTGCTCCGTGCCAATATGTATATATATTTAAATATTGCGTACATTATGGAGTCAGAATCATAAAATGACTCGTATTTTTATTTTATTATAAATGCATCTGAAAGTGACTTGGAAATAAGTGATATTTATAAAAGTTCGGAGAGTGAATCTGAGAACAGTATACGTGTATAGTATTGTGTTATACAAAAAATTCTTTTCATAAAATTCTCTTTTAATGTTTAAAAATACATATCTTTTATTTTTTCTACTTACTGGAAAACCAACATTCAGTCATAATAACCCTTATTGTTGTTTTTTTTCTGCAAAATTAAATTTTCTTGATTTCAAGCTAAAAAAAAAAAAAAAAAATCAAAAATTTAAAATGAATACACATATTGTTCATACAATTTATTTTATACAATTTTCTTGGAGGGAAAAGGGGGAAAAGAAAAAAAAAAGTTTTTTTTTTTTTTTTTTTTTACCGTTTTCTTGAAAATTGCGAGATGGTTAAGAGGTTAATCAGTGAACTGTAAAATTTTTCACTGATAAAATAAAATTTTATATAAATTTTCCGGTAGCCAAAAGGTGCTAAGCTGGGAACTATACTTTTACATAGTCCACTATTTCTTTTACTATGTAAATTGAAACGAACGATGCATTTTTTTAAAAATCTATATGTGTGTTAGGTCTGCCAGATTTGTCTTTTAAATAAAGGAAGAGTTTTGTTTGACCCTAGTTTGTTATGGTTTTATCGCACAACCGACATTTTTCACTTTCTACCAAACTACATTCAATCTGCTAGCAATGCATTCGTCAAAGAACTATTCTTTAATATATATATTTAATATTTAATGGGAGAGAAAATTACATAAAAATTTGTTGAATTCAGCCTTTTTACTTTAAGAAAAAATGGTGTCTGTATTTCTATTTAACGTTATCCATCAAAAAAATAGCTAAAAAAATTAAAACTTTATTAATTGAAAAACTTTTAAAATATTTACAAAATTACTTAGAATCTAATATGTAAAAAAAAAAGCAATATACTTTTATGCGGGAACATTTACAACGTATAGCGTAAAATAAGTCTACAACTTACTTGGAAAATGTACAATCGGATAACCCTCATGCGCATGTATGTGCGCGTGGGTACGTGTGCATGTTCAAATAGGACCCAAATGTGTATGCCTCCTACAGTTATTAATAGTTTCGTCCACTATTTTTTCCCCAACGCAAATGTGAAGTTTTTTGCAAATTAGGAACGATGCATAATTTTACTATGTGCGCGTGCGGGTGTATGAGCAATAAAAATCCGAATGTGTCTGCTACGTGCTACAGATACTTCCAAAATCGCTGCTTCTTTCCTTTACAGATAGGGTCAAATGTTCTATAGGTGACGCATGATTTTATTTCTTTTTCACGGTAATACTGATTTGTCTTAGATTTTTAAATAAATGATTATATGAACATAAATTTTTTATTGCACGCTCACTGTCAAATGCATAATTGATTTAATTAATAATGTTTAATTTTAAATGATAACTTTTAAAAGGATATTGATTCAACTTTCCTCAAAAGTACGTTTTTGGAGAAGATAAAGTAAGAGATAACGAATTAATATCAATTTATAAATTATTTCCGATGTCAAAATGATATAACTACTATGGTGGTGGCGACCAGGAAACTATCTTACGTATATTCATTCCTAAACAAGTTTATGCAGTATACATAATTTATTACAGTTATTATTTATTATACCATTTCCATCATAAATGTTGACGATTTTCATCACAGTATTTCCATCTAAATGTTTCAAGAAAATCAGTTTTAGGCAATTCCCAAAATATCTAAAAAAAAATACGCTTTTTTTCCCACTCCTAAGTCTTTATTTTTGTTAAAAATGAAAAAAAAAAAAAAAATCGATAACTTTGTTTCCAATCATCCCAGATCTATGGTTCAACCACTCATTTTTAAAGATATTGAGGAGTTATTATTTAAGATGCCCATATTGAACTCCTACCCACGGGGGAGCGGTTTCTCTACGTATACCCTTTATACCCTTTTTTTTTTTTTTGTAGTTTACTATTACTATTATCAATAACTTTTATTAGTTTCGCAATCATTCGTTAATAATATTATACTTTTAAAAAATTAAAGAACACGCTTTTATAGAAATGTGAACTAAAAAGCACAAAATATCTATCTAAGTATTAAAATGCAGGGTAAGAGAAAATCGTGTGAGTGATACACCATAATATTTACATACATTTAAATCTTTCATTAAAATAATTTAGAATTAAACAAAAACCATTTTTAAAAAATCTCGCCTGACTGGGCTCGAACGCTAGACCTTTAGGTTCGTAGCGCGGCTCCTTACCTCGCAGGCACGGCATTCACGTACGAAAAGTCTTTTTTTTTTACAATATAGATTTTTTGTTTGCACCCAGAGTGGTTACAAACATACATACAAACAAACATACATACATACAGGTGAAGCTAATAAAAGCGTGTTAAAAATAAGTCTGCATTTATACGAAATTTTGTCCTATACTGCCATGTTAAAAAGTTCGAAAAAAAATGGAACGATAGCGCTAACTATTGAACGATTGATTCCAAACTATAATTGGCATATCACCAGTTTAGGTCAAGATCCAACTAAATACCATATTTGGTTAAATTTCGTTCCTTCGTTCGTGATATACAGTGACCACGAAATGTGTGACACACAAACACTAACACACACAGACTGACAGATAACGATTTCTAAGAAAAAGTCAAATCGTGTCCAGGACATCTGAAATCATGTATATCCATTGAAAACCGCAGATGGAAAATTTTCCCAAATCCAATACTTTCTTCTTACAGATACCTACCGAAAAAAAGTTAAAATCAAGGAATAATTTGATAACGAACATGTCATTTAAATTTTACTTTAATATGTTTACTCATTTAAAGTGGGGTGCAGGTGTTAAGGCCAATTGAGTACACGATTCTCCTAAGCCTAAATGTAATGCTATTCGTGGAGTTCTTGCCCAGTCGGTATTTATGCATTGATTTAAAATTTATGCGGAAAAAAAAAATGATGTGAACGTTGTTTTACAAACTTTTGAAAGATAAGAAAGGTAGAGAAAGTATTGTTTTTGGGTCAAATTTTCGAAAGTGAGTTTTTGTTATATTTACACGTTTTGAGGTCCCCTGAATGCTAAAATCAAGTATTTAGTGGTTGGTCTGTGTGTGTGTTATCAGCATATCTCAAGAACAAATAACAGCAGGAAGTCCAAACTTGGTATTCTAAATTTGCATCCTATAGGGATGCTACACTAAGCTTTTCGTTGAGATGAAGCAAATGGTTCGTGTACAGGGACACCCAAGAGAATTCATATACATTACGTCTATGGGGGAAATGGCAGGTAAGTAGAGTTTAACGTCTATAGACTGCACTAAACCAAATGAAATGAATGAATATATATTCTATGTGCGTAAAAACATGTCTCATGCAAAATATGGTAGGGATATCATTCACTGTTCGTTTACAGGGCTACACTAAAGAATTGGATTATAATTCGACAGTGGCTGGAAATTGGTGGAAGTGTATTTCAAATTGTGTTTAGGTGCGATTATGTTTACGTGCACCATATGGTTTGTACATAATCTTCAAAAGATATACAGGGCTGCAAAGCGATAACATTCTTTTTTGTTGTTAGTGGAAGTGCTTTACTACAATATTTTACCATGTCCAGGAAAGCTGCTCAGGAATGTAAATGAAATCCTCATAGACATACGATAAATAATATATGTTTTTAAGCTAAATATTCATCGCTTGTTTTTTGAAAATTTACGCGTTTTGTGGCTTCCTGATTACCAAAGTCAAGTTTTTTAACATTTGAGTCTTAGAGTAACTTAAAAACGAATAATTTCAGGAGATCCAAAAGTTGTATATTCAAATTAATATAAGTTTATTGCTGGAAAAGTTCGATTAAACCAATAACTTCCAAAGAATGTTGCGTGTGGAAGTTATCTGAATAATTTTAAGTGAACTGTTAATTTTAATAACAGATTTAAATTCAATATAAATGTGTGTACAACAATGAAACGGGGTGTTGAGGGGGCGGTAGCCTCCTCACACAGGGCTAATTATCATATAAAACTCTTCCGAAGCCTAATTTGAATTGATTTAACATAGGTTTACATAACAGTACTCGTTAAATTACCTCTTAATCTCAAACCTGTATTAATAGTATTAAATTTCATGGTAAGAGAAAGTCGTGTGAGTGACACACCAGATTATTTTCTTAAAATTAGTTGAATGATTTATTATGTTGCACTAAATAGTTAAAGATAGAAAAACAGCCATTAAGCAATTTGCGGTTTATGCTTGAGTCTCCTAAAATCGAAAAATTATGCAAACTGAAATAAGCTGTTCTTAAAAAAAAATCTGGTGTTTCACTCACACGACTTTCTTACCCTGAAATTCAGTACTCTAAAGACAGGTTGGAGATTAAAGGGTGAACTAGTGAGTATAGTTATACAATATATTGTCCTTTACCTACGTTAAAAACATTTAAATTATGCTTCGGAAAGCTTTATTGGCAAATTATTCTGTGTGAGGGGGACTACCGCCCCCTCAAACTCCTGTTTAGATACTGTACCTACATTTATAAAGAATTCATTTTCAAAGAATTCCACATTTGAATTACTTGAAACTATTTGTTACTAAGTTACTCTGATAAGAGACATATACAAGGAGCAAACATTAAAAAGTTGGCTTCAGTATTCAGGGAACCTCAAAATGTGTAAATAATTAAAAAAATAATCTATTTAAAAAACTTTTAAAACCCGAATTCTTAATATAGCATATCACATAAATATTTTTGAAGTTAGAATAAAATTTAATTTGCAATAAAATTTAATTCTCTTTTGTTTATTAACCAAAATTGAGGAAATTTGAACTGTGTTAAGAAAAGAGAAATTATTTCTTAAAATTCACAACAGATGGCAACACCACACGATTGCCTATAATTTTTGTGATTTCATTTTCTGATTAAGGGCCAATATCTGCAATTTAATTATTCGTTTGAAGCACCTTTTTATTATTATTTTAGTTTATTATTCCTTTTATATTATAACTTAATATTTTACTGATTTGGTTAATGTTTATGTGTTTTTCCTAATCATTTTTATTTTTTATTGTTAATTGTTTAATTGACATTTTAGTGATTATTCTGCCCAATAGAGGGCGCTTGTAGTTCACAAAAAACTCTTTTCTGCTTCTAAAAAGAGATGTAAGAAAAAGGCTTCTTAAAAAAATTCTTCAAATATTCTTAGCACACTGTGTAGTCAACGATAAATTTTCTTTTATCAATTGGCATCTTTTCTGCTAATTGTCTGCAAAAATTAACACTCCGCACCTTCGGGGTATCGAACGCGGGACCACCGGGTTACTGACATGGCGCTCTAACTACCAGAGCCACGGAGAGACAAACATCTGTATTTACCATCTTAAATGAAACATCTTGTATTTACCTTAAAATGGAGGCACATTTTTTATTAGGTTGAGATTCACAAACATACCATAGTGAATGACAGTAAGTACATAAGAATTTGGGGAATAAGCGCTGAAAAAATAATCTTTAGCTTATTTTTTTATTTATTTTTTTACCCTATCGATATGAGAAACCAATTGTAATTCCTGATCTATTTTCTTGGACATTGCAAAATATTATAGTAAAGAACTTAATTACATTTAATAAAATACGTTTTCTCTGTTTGCAGCCCTACTTCTAGTGTTGGCGACCCTGTATATCATCTAAAAATTATGTAACACCCCACTGGGCCCTTCAATGTAATCCTTCCTTATTACACACATCACAATTGGAAATGCTTATTCTTTATGCACAGCATTTGTATTGATATAGTGAATACAAATTGAATTATTATTAATATGTGTTGCAACAAAAATTATTTTCTTTACTAAATTAATTTTAAATAAGTAAATTCTGAATTTAACTATGTTTCTTACATATCATTTTCTTCAAAATAATAAACCGTGAGATAATATATTTCGTCAAATTTTGTTTTTTAGTAACAATGTTTCGACGCGTATTACTTTTTAACGCACTTTTATTAGCTTCACCTGTATGTATGTTTGTAAACGCTCTGGGAACAAACAAAAAATCTATATTGTAAAAAAAGACTTTTCCTGCGGGAATGATGTGGCTGTGAGGTAAAGCTCCGCGCTATGAACCTAAAGGTCTAGCGTTCGAGCCCAGTCAGGGGAGATTTTTTAAAAATGGTTTTTGTTTAATTCTAAATTATTTTAATGAAAGATTTAAATGTATGTAAATATTATGGTGTGTCACTCACACGATTTTCTCTTACCCTGCATTTTAATACTAAGATAGATATTTTGTGCTTTTTAGTTCACATTTCTATAAAAGCGTGTTCTTTAATTTTTTAAAACTATAATGTTATTTAAGTACGCACTACCGAAATGTATTTTAAATTTAAGTTTTAAACTAATAAAGAACTTTCCGAATAACATTTGTTAAACACAAGGAAACGACGAAATCATTTGGTTTATTCTCCACGAGTGTTTGTTCAGTTGGATAACAGAAGGAAGCTGGAATGCGCGATTGGGTCTTCCGGGAGTTAGATTTAATACGGTTTCCTTAATGTCAGACGTATTTAAACTAATTACAAGCCGTTATGTTCCACTTCAAATGAAGCCTCCATCTTATTCCCTCGAAAGGTCGCATAATTAATTTTGAAACGTTATCGCGTTTAATTCGGTTTCAAATAGTCCAACATGGAAGACATAAAAATAAAAGGTTACAATGGAATATCCTCGAATTCTGTAATTATCAAAATAGTTTTTTTTTTTTTTTTTTTTTTTTTTTAATACTTTTACGTTATAACATATTTAAATATTTCTTTCGCAAAATATATCAATTTTTTTTTCTTTGAAAAAGCAAAATACAATATTACACATAATTCTATTTATTTATTTTTTATTTTTTATTTTTTTTTTTTGGGGGGGGGGGGACTAAGGAAATATTTAATCAGACTTCTATTGAGTATACGTGTGTGAAACATAAAAACGTAGTTTTAATGGTAATTTAGTGATGGTTAATTTAAATTTCTGCCACAAACAGCATTGTGCAGCTCAATGAACCAGCGGGGTTTGTGTACGATTCACGAGAGGCTAAAAAATTTATTTTTAGTTCAAAAATGTTCACTTGGCATGGAAAGGTTTCCAATTCAACACATATAATAAGCCCCACTGGGTCAAAATCGAACCAGTCAATGTTCGAATGGTTTATACATTCCGTAGGAGTCATTTCTTGTGTTACATTTTCGAATCTTTAACTCAAAGCACCACCTGGTAGACATTTTCTAAATTACACATGCAATAAAGCATCGATAATCCGAAAACCTATAATCCGGCACTGAAGACTTTTTTTCTCCCCCTACCCCATAAGTCGTAGTACTCAACGGGGTACTTGCACACGACATTGGCCTACTTGCCAACTTTTATCGATCGTCAGTAAAGTTTGCAGATTTTTATTTAATTTTTCTGATTTACGGATTTGCGTGAATTTTGTAAGATGATTGCCGAAAAAGACTTTAGCGTTTGAAAAGGAATCATCTTACTCAGAAATGAAAGAGTATAAGGATCGAATTACGTTTTTAGAGAGCTCCAATGCAACAAGAACACACAAATTCAAAATTATCGTGATAGGCAAAAGTAAAAAGCTACGTGCTTTTGCAGGCATGAAGATAATTTTCCGTGCTTTTAAAAAACGTTACATTAATTATTATTATTTTTTTAAATAGAGTATACATTAGGTTAGTATATATTTTTAAAACGATTTTTTAAGAAATATTTCTTTAGATGTTGTGATGGACCGACAATTTTGATAAATTTTTGGAACCCCTATAATCCAGTAACGTTTATTTCCCGCCGATGCCGGATTATCGACACTTCACTGTATTTGTTTAATTCCTTGAGAACATCTCATGAATTGTACCAAACTTAGTAACAATCTCTTATGGCTGTAGGATGTTACTTATGGTGGAAGTTTAATGACAACCCTACTGCATACCCAAACTTTATTTTTCAACATATTGATGCTTTCAGCAAGCATATAAATGCCTTCATTTTCAAAAATTTCACTCCAGTATATTTTACATTCTTTTTTTCTAATTACATATAAAAAAAAATATGTAAAAAAAAAAAAAAAAAAAAAAAAAAAAAAAAATTGAATCTGTATGAGTAAAATTTTCTGCTAAAACTTGCATCGTAAAAAAGGCTAATTTAATAGAATTGATTGGGTTGGTTGGTTGGGTTTTACGTCGCACTAGTGCTGTGCAGATGGGAAATTGGCGACGGTCTAAGTATCACCCCCTAGAGGTGGTCCGGAGACATTTTATCGCAATTTTGATCCTCCAGAATTGATTGGGAATCGTTGAAAAATGATCATCCATTATAGTAACGAATTAACCTAGGCGAAAACTTCATTTTTCAACTTTTTTCAATAAATCGGAGTTTAGTATTTGATGAATGGCAACAAGTTAAGATAAGCAGCCAAAGCAAGTAATAGTAAGCGTATTCACCACAATGGATCAATGCGTCACTAATCGATGACAAAGCCATCTAGTGCTGGCGGTACCTGAACTACTCAGACTGAAATTCTGCATGCTCGAATAAAATTTGTTTACTTTTTTTTTTTTTTTTTTACAATTAATAATAATAATAATAATAAATACTTTTTGAATATTTTTTACTATTTATGTAATTATTGGAATCTTAATTTCTTCAATTTTTCCTTCATTACGGATTAAAAAAAAAAAAAAATCTACGGAATTTTGAATTTGGTTGCTTTGATTTGTTATGAGGTCAGAACAAGTTAGTGCCTATTGTATTTGTTCATTCCTAAATGTTATTTTATCATTCTTATATGTAATTTTAGTTATTTATTTGATTTTAAAGCGATTACAAACATATTTTGTTTAGATATACATTAACATTTTCTTCTTGAATTACATATATACTAATACATGAATTTTTTCGTATTTTCAATACAATTGGCAACATTAGAAGGTTGATTAAAAAATATATATTTTACACTCATTAATTGTGGCTCTAAGTGAACACTGTAGACGTGACTATTTAGATACTTGAAATTGTTAGTGAACGCCTGACATATTTTGTATTTAAACTTAAATGTACGCTAATAATTTCAAGTAAATAATCGCATCTATAATGTTCATTTAGGGTCAAAATTAATTCTCGTTTACATTAAAAACATGAAAGAGAACATTTTTAAAGAAGAACAATAGGGGTATAGATAAGAACAATAGGGGCAACAATAGGTTTTTCATGGCTTTTATTTGGATACAGCAAACACTGCACGACGGAAAGGGCTGCCGTCGATTTTACTTCGCGACATTTTTTTATAACATTGTGTGAACGAGCTTACTCTGGAAAGCTTTGATAAGTAGCTTTATCATTTGCATTTTGCATGTAGATCGATTGGCTATTTTTTTTTTTTTTTTAATTATAATTAATTCTGTTTTGCACTACAAAGCAATTTTCCAATTTTTAAATGCCTTTTATGACCTTATTTATTTTAATTTCATACTGCTGATGTGTAGTTTCATGCTGCACAGGTAATTTCCTTCATTCAAAACAATATTTGAATGACAGTTTTTATGATTGTTTACGTGTTTACAGCGTTGGATATTTAGGAACAGCTTTAGTATAGGACCGCTATTCTGCATGACGCCAAGTTCTGTACATATGCAACTGCGAGGATAGCCCTTTCAATTCATCACCAAAATGGCGACAAAAATTTAAAAGTCCGTAAGGGGGGTCCTACATTAAAGCTGTACCTTTGATATTTCAGTGTTTCACTTTATTTTGCGTAACTGAGCGTATTTGTGTGTTTGAAATTTTTCCGAAAATGTGGGAGAGCACTGAAAAAAGTTATTGGTACAGTTTTAGAGTTTGATCTACTTGGCGACTTCTAAATTTTTGTCGCCTTTTTGGCTGTGAATTAAAATAGCTATCGCAGTTGCGTAAGTAAAGATCTTGTCTAGAAACTTCCAGTCTATTTAAATGCCAAATTTTTCAAAATTCAACAAGAGGATCCTATACTAGTGCTGCTCCTTAATTGTACTACCAATGTAGCTTTTTCAAACGTTAAAAGAAAAATGTCATTAAAAGTACTTTTTGACGATAGAAAATCAACTCCATACTCAGAAACCTTTGATAAGCCCCTGCCTGCTTGGGCTCGGCCAAGCTTAAAGGGTTTGATGCTGTCCTCCGGAGCAAATAATCGCCAGACTGTAATCCAGTCGCTGCACAGAAGAGAGCTAGCTGTGTCCGATGATCATCGTCGCAGTATGAATTCTTCCGTGAAAAACCAAGGCCTGCAGGAAGGACCCAGTTACTTCAAGAACATAATTGTTACAGGAACTTCAAAGGTACAAGAAAGGCAGGGTAGCGACTTCTGCTTCTTGGACACATAGATCGACTGGCACACCCGCACCTCCAAGATAGCACAGTGGGGCGCACAGACACGCTCCTGGAAGCTAAAAATTTTGACTAAATGCACAACTAGCTGAGATGAGCAGAAAAAAATGGATGAATTTTTAAGAAGGGGGGGGGGATATGCTGGGGGGAGCCGCAATAGGTAGTTGTACACGCTGAAATTATTGCGAAAGGTGGAGGGGGTCTTGGAGGGGGAAGGGAGGAGAGGGGACGACACCTAAACTTAAGATGCTGAACGATCACGAAAAGAAAGAAAAAAATAATAATAAATAAAAAATAAAAAATAGTAAAAAAAAAAAGGATTAAATGGGGGTGCCACAGGGGTTGGAATAGTTAGTTTTGGGAGTGCATATCTAGTATTTAGGGGATTTTGTTGTGGCTTAGCCTAGAGCAACCTAATTTGGGAGAGAAAGAGCAAAAAAAGGGATTACGCACTGAGAGGCCTAAAAGGAGAGTAAAAGAGGGACCATCACAATTTTGATCCACCACGGGGGTGAGGGGGTGACCCGCGTAGGTAGCCCGATGACTGCTTAACGACCCCATCGAGCACTTGACGGTGCAGCACAGATTAACGAAAACCAGACACCGCCACACCCTCGTAAAGTAAATTAAATTAATTAATGTAAAAAAATGTTAAAAATGTTAGCTAGATGGTAGATACATAGGAGGAAATGTACTGAACAGGGTACTATCGTAACGACTTACAGTTACTCACTTGGGAGTTCTACAGAGTTAATTTTTATTTTTGTTGAGTAAGTGAATTAAAGTTTTTATGAGTAATTGAGATTAGTAAGTAATTTAAATAATAATTTAAAAAACAATAAAAGTAAAAATAAAATAAAAATGGAAGCTATTTTTAGTATTGCAGGATGGTTGGTACTGTTGTAGAATATGCGCTTGACTGGATTCTATCGCAGCGACTTCTTATTACTGGCTGATTATTTCTGCGAATACTGCAATTGGAGTCTTTATTAATTTGGCTTGGAATTTGAAGATGTCTGTTCGTGGAAATTTAGCTGAATTTTAGATTAGAAAAAAAATATATTAAAAATTTAAATTTAAAACCTTCCATTCAACCAAACAAGCACAAAAATAAATAAATAAATAAATAAATAAAAATAAAATTATTATTTTAAAATTAAATCTTTCTATTCAACAAAACAAGACGTGAAAAATAAATAAAGAAAGGAAAGAAAGATTAAATAATTAAAACATTCATGCCCAGTCCTGATCGTGGCGTGGGCTTAAAGACCAACATTAGCTGAGTACCGTTTACATTTTTTAAACATTTTATTTTTAAGATTTTTTTATACAATTTTGTTTTTTAATATTGTATTTATTTTTTAATGTTTTTACATTTTTATTAGTTTTAAAATTTTTATTTCAAGATTTTCAATTTTACAATTTTTATTTTTACCGGGACTTTGTGCTAACTTTAACTGCACGGACCACAATCTAGACAAAAAATAAACGAAAACTGTGTTTTTCTTTTGCTTCTTTTCTTCATTGGGTTCCCCCTGGCTGATTCTTGGATTCTTCTTCTGTTGAGAGCTTGTAGAGGCCGTCACACCTTGCTATTGTGAGGTGTCGTCAATGTTGTTTGTGAGCCATCTGACTATGTATTTTGCCTTGTTCTGTACGTGACTATTATTTCTTAATTGTTTGTACCAGAGTTGTTCATTCTATTGTGTGATTTTAGTCAGATGGTGTTTTTCCGTGAACGGGCAGGCTGTGAGGTAATGTATTGTTGTTCCTATGTCACCACAAGCACACTCCGGGCTTTTCTTCTTTTTCTTAAAATCAACTCCATACTTCGAAACCTTTGGACAGCCCCTGCCTGCCTAGACTCGGCCAATCTTAACGGGTTGGATGCTGTCCTCCGGAGCGAATAATCGCCAGATCACCGCATGGCAGCTGCCTACAACCAGACAGCAATCCAGTTGCTACATACAAGTGAGCTGTGTTCTATGACCATCGTTCAGGCTTCAACCATCAAACTCAGGAAACTGGAAGGACTCCGATACCGCAGGAAAAGAGTGTTACAGGAACAACAAAGGCTCAGGATAGGCAGAGTAGCCACTTCTGCTTCTTGGACACACAGCTCGACCAGCACACCCGCACCTCCAAGATAGTACAGAGGGGGCGCACAGATACGCTCCTGGATGCTAAAAATTTTGACTAAGTGCACAACTAGCTTAGAGAGAGGGGGGGGGAGAATTAAAAATTAGGAATTTTGGAGGGGAAATCAACTCCATACTTAGACTCAGAAACCTTTGGACAGACTCTGCCTGCCTGGACTCGGCGAAGCTTAACAGGTTGGAGGCTGGCTCAATCAACTCCATACTCTGAATATCGACTGGAAGGATATATAAGCGGGGATCTCTGGCCAGCCAGCTGGTAAAGGGGACTAGTTGTATTATAAATTGTTGTTAAAACCTTAACATGTTAAGAGAAATATATATATATTTTTAATCTTTAATGTCTTCTTAATATATGTGTATAGCTATTGTAATCATAATCTGTAGCACTTAATATGCATATGCATTTTATTTTATTTTTTATTATTTTTTTATTTTAGAATTTAGAGTCATAACGTTGTTTCATTAAAGCAAACACATAGCTATAAACAACATCTTGGTTTTAGCTATGACACTAAATAAACATTATATAAGTACTGAAATCAGTGAGTTATTTTTCCTTGAACAAATTATTGATAAAGAAATTAGTGTGATACTTTGAATATTTCTATAAATTACCTTCTGGATACTTTTCTTTTTCAGTGGTCTCGATGTATAGTACAGTTCCTTTTATAGTGTTACTTACAGTATTTTACATGAGACCGATGTGAAGGAAAAGTACCAAGTTTTGTTATAGTCACTTAATAAAATTAAGTACTTTACAAGAAAATTTAAACATTTTTTTAATGAACATTATAATTCGTTGAAATAGTAAAAGTTTGAAAATGATGTTTTAATGCTTTCAAAGTGTATTTATTGACATCGCTGGATTTTCTGCATTTAGTGCAGAGTTAAAATATTCATTACCATTAAAAAAAAGAAAATGAAAATGAAAATTTTAAAATACTGATAACATTTAATTCGTTTGAAAAAACGATAGTCAAATTTATATTTACAAATATTTGTCTCTAAAAAGAAGGGGAAAAAAAAAAAAACCTTAACACAATATTTTTAACTGAGAGAGGCCTAATGTGTTTTAATAGAGTGAGTTTATTTTCGTAACATTATTTTTTTAAATCCTTATTAATTTCAGTGCGAAAAACTAATTATAACTTTCTTTAACTTTTAGGCCATCACATGCCAGCCACTGACCAACTGAGACTAGCTCTGACCTGGAATCGAGTTGACATTGCGAGAAGCGAGATATTTGTGTATGGACAGGAATGGCCTGTAAGTTAATATTTTGTTTGGCATTGAACGGATCGTTTTATTAGAATGAGTCAATTACATTGTATACAGGGTGTATCAATTTCTGAAGTACTAATTTCTAAGAGGGGATAAGGTTAAAAAATCTTGGAAATTGCTACAGTACGCAACTGAGTTGGAGTTAGTAGAAAGTTCTGTTTACACGACAGCTATAGCAGTATCGGGCCTGTCTAAGGCATTGTATCTCCAAAACCAAAAGATCCATTTCAGTGTGATTTATTTTTATTATTTTTATCATTTTCATTAAAACTCCAGTTTAAACAAAATAGTTTTAGCTATGTTAAAGAAAAATCTGTTGGATAAACATTTTTAATTATTTACTAAAATACGGTTTTTCAAGCAAAATTTGTGCTAATATTTTACAGTTTGGTAGCTGCTGGCGACATTGCCACTGATCTCAGGAGCCCTAGTAGTTTTTGTATTGGCATATAAAATAAGTTTTTTTTTTTTCTTCTTTTATTCGCGAATTTTTAACCGATTTTAACAAAAATTTAAAATAGTCTATGTAGTAAATAGTGGTTATGAGTTCTCAGTACAAAAATCTTATTCTTCATTAAAATGTATGACTATCAGGTCTATTCCATGCTGCTCGGATTGAAGTAGTGCTTACAAAATTTGTAAATTAAAGAAAAAATAAAGTAAGAGTGAGATGGAATTAAGGTAAAGTAAAAATCTTTTAGAAATTTATGATACTGCAAGCGTTACTTGTTTATATTATATACCTTTGAGTTCGAGAGAAAACTATGCATCGCCAACTTAAAGACAAAAATTTAAAAATTGCCCTATATTTGCTTATGTATTTTACTTTTGTCCTCCATTTTTAATAATTTTTAAATTAAAACCGGGTTTTTATTTAATATCTTGCGAAACAATTATCCGATTGAACTAAAAATGACAGCGTTAGTCTAGACGTTATTTTGTCTTGATGAATTACCGCTTTTCTCAGTGATCGGTTGAACAGTGTAGCTTTGTAAAGCGTAGAAAAAATCCGGAAAGTTCGACAATCATTCAGCTTTTTATGTATAGATTTTAATTATTTATTAGTTAAAATTTAGAGACATTCTATTCAGTTATATTCACGGTCTGGTTAGTTGTTTTAAGATAGTTCTTAGTTAGGTTTTACATTATTCACCTTATATGTCAGATGTTATACATATATGTAAAGCCAGCTTTACATTTGTAAAAGATTTATTGTATTTTTTTAGGTGTAAAATAGAGAATATTTAAATCATTGATGGCTGTAAAACCTTTTCGCGAAGCTGTCAAATACCAGTTCTTAACAAAATTAAAAAAAATTAAAATGAATGTCTAAAATTCTTCTGATTAATATTTGTAGATTACTTTGTACTGTAAGAAAAGGTATGTACGTTGAAAAGATTCAATGAAACATAGCTGCTGAGTTTAGAATCATAAATTCCATGTTCCTAATAATTCTAGTTATACGTGGTGCATACAATCGAATTCTGCGTATTTTCATTTTATATATTTTTCCTGGTTAAATTTTGTAGTGAATTCAAAGTTTCCCTTTTCTGTATTCTGAATGATTTTGAAAGGAAATTTAAAACGAAATTTGTAATTAATATCTGAGGCCGATGAATACCGATCTTTTGTATTTGTTGAGAAAATAAACGACAAAATTTATACTTATAATTAACCATATTAAGTACACAGAATCAGCAAAATGAAATTTATATTAAAAACACTTTAAACACACGTAAAATTAAATTTTATTTAAAAGATGTCAAAAAAAAAAAAAAAAAAAAAAAGTTATCCGAGGCTTTTCGCTTTTAAATAGTAAAGCATCATCAGGGATTTTTTATTACTCTTTTCCAATGAGCAGTTTTTTAAAATATTTTTTCTTTCACAGTCAGCAGTTAAGTCTTTTAATAATTTTAATTTCTGTTGACTGTGAAAGAAAAAAATATTTAAATAATCTGGTGTGTCACTCACACGACTTTCTCTTACCCTGAAATTTAATACTATAAATACAGGTTGGAGATTAAAGGGTGAGGTAACGAGTACTGTTATGTAAACCTATGTTAAACAATTCATATTAGGCTTCTGAAGAGTTTTATATGAAAATTAGTTCTGTGTGAGGGGAGCTACCGCCCCCCTCAACCCCCCGTTTCATTAATGCACCTACATTTATATAGAATTTAATTCGGTTATTAAAAAATATTTCTCTTTTTAAAAAATAATTTATTAAAATTATTATTTAAAAAAATTATCTTTTATGATAAGGCAGACGATTTCCATATTAGAGAAGTAGTTTAACACCAAATATCCAAAAAAAGTCCATTTTATTCTCAATATAAAAAAAAAAAAGTACGATTTTTTTTTCTAATTTTTTTTTTTCGTTAAAAGTAAAAAAAGTCGATAACTTTGTTTTAAATTATCGCAGATCGATGGTTCAACCATTCGTTTTAAAGGTATTTTCGAGCTCTTTTGAAAGATACCCATCATGAAAATTTACTCCCCTCGAGGGGGGACTTCCCCCCCAGGGGGGAGGCGAGGCTCCTACATACACAAAAAAAAATTCCCAGGTAAATGTCTCTATTACAAAATATATATATTCGTTTCATTTGGTTTAGTGCAATCTATAGACGTTCAATTTCCCCCATACATGTAATGTATTAAAATTCTCTTGATTGTCCCTGTACACGAACCATTTGCTTGATCTTAACGAAAATCTTACTGTAGCATCCCTATAGGATACACATTTAGAATACCAAGTTTGAACTTTCTGCCATAATTTGTTTTTGAGATATGCTGATAACAGACAGACACACAGACACACACACACACAGACACACAGACACACAGACCATTTGCTAAAAACATGATTTTCGCATTCAGGGGACCTCAAAACGTGTAAATATGACAAAATCTCGCGTTCGAAAATTTGAGCCTAAAACAATACTTTCTCTACCTTATGGGTAAGAGAAAGTAAAAACTGCTCATTGGAAAAGAGTAATAAAAAATCCCTGATGGTGCTTTACTATTTAAAAGCGAAAAGCTTCGGATAAATTTTTTTAACATTCTTTTTAAATAAAATTTAACTTTACGTGTGTTTAAAGTGTTTCTAATATAATTCACAAATGACACTTCAATTTAACTCTTTTTTTTTTTTAGAGATAATTTAAAATAAAATTTGTTATTTACCGTAGTTATCTTCAATTCTGCGGATCACACGTAATGATTTTATATATGCATATATATATATGTGTGTGTGTGTGTGTGTGTGTTTTAAATAATTAAAGGCCTTTTTCTTATTCTGATTTATACGAAAGTTGACTCTGAATTAATCTATTCTAATATTATAAATGCGAAACTTTGGATGGATGTTTGTTACTCAATCACGCCACAACGGCTAAACGTATCTGGATGAAATTTGGTAGACAGATAATAGTCTGGAATAGGTCACAGGCTACTATTTATACCGGGAATTTGATTAGATTTTTTAAAATTAATTAAAATATGAAAATAATAAACTGGTAATTGCTTTAATATAAGCCATTTAAATTTTTAATTGTTGCCAAAAAAAGTTTACGAGGTATTTTGTTTTTTTAAACATAAAATGAAATATCTTTCAAGTGAAAAATAAAAAAAATTACTAAATAATTGGTGAATGAGAAAATGACGTCTTTATAACTTTAAAATAAAATAGCAATAATACAAATATGGCATGTTTCTTATGAATTTTATTTCACATCATTTTTTTATGTACCCAAAGTTTAGATTTTTTTTTTTTTTTTTTTTTTTTTGCGCGGATGAATCACGCTTGGCATAAAAGCTAATTCAGCATTATAGGTATTTACTTATTGATAATTCTGGACAAATTTTTAAATTTTGATGCTGAAGTAGATTCGACATTTTTCGCCAAGGAAAGGAAAATATAGAAAGAAATAGGAACAATAATCGCATAAATTATATTTTGGTCTAAATCGGCGACAAAAATTCAAAAGTCATCAGGGGGAGCTATATTAAGGCTGTACCATGATCAAGTTTACATATTAATTAATTTATTTATTTTTCTATATACCAACTACTATTAACTAAGCATGAAGTATATATAACCACCAACAAAATAATAATAATAATAATAATAATAATAATAATAATAATAATAATAATAATAATAATTGTCTCATGCGATAGACGTAACCGATCATAGCATATTTTAATATTATATTTGGCTTGAAATAGCTGTCATTCTATGGTGGATCGATTACATCAAATAAATATAGGAAATAACTTGAAAGCAAATATTATGTACATCACATATAATGTTGTTCATATGTAACTGGGATTCAAATATAAAAGGGCTACTTCAAATTTTTCAATACTGTCCGTATCGAAACTGTCATATAGGATAAGCACCCAAATGGAAGCCCACGGGTAAGCCATTGCCGCAGGCAATAGGGACAGGCACCGGAGACTGCAAAGAAGAACAATACGCTGCCGAAGGCAGCGGGAACCTAAAGCGAGCTCTTGAGCGATTTCAGTATTATTTTTTCTTTTTTTTCATAAAGTTATATAGAAAAGAGTTTTCGTTAAATATAATGACCAGCGAAGCGAGCAAAGCCAGTTTACCATAAAATAACAAAACGAAACATTTTTTATCTTTTCAAAATTAATAGGAATTTTTGCTATTTTATAAATATATTTATGTCGTTTTAATTTTTTTTTTTCAACTGATAATATACAAGGTGTTTATAATTAAACTTCCATTCAAATGGTATATCCTGCAATTGAAACGGACGAACGTTTTCAAAGTTGCATGTTTATTGTAACTCATGTTCATTCCGGCATCAAAACTGATATTTTAAAACTGGTCTGACATTTTTACAGCAAAAATTTTTCATTTAATGCAAGTTTAAGTGAAATTTTGTCCTATTCTCCCTTGTTAAGAAAATCGTAAATTTCTCATAACTTACGAAGTTTTTAAATTCGAATGCTGCAAATGAATAGGGTTCTTGCCAGTGTCGAAAGTAATATTTTAAAACTGATCTGACCTCTCTGCGACAATTTGTTCTTGAGATATCGTGTACACAGACTAACAAACTAACAGACTAACAGACACCCTACACACAGACACCATACAAATTTTGTCATTTTCGGATTCCTCACACCTGAAAAAGTGTAAAAAAGTCAAAAAACCGAGGTCGAAAATTTTCACGATTACCTAAGTTCCCCATACCTATAGTATGATGGGGAACTATATAACAGACATTTTTAAACACGCTTTTATTAGCTTCACCTGTATGTATGTTTGTAACCGCTCTGGGAGAAAACAAAAAATCTATATTGTAAAAAAAGACTTTCCCTACGTGAACGCTGTGGCTGTGAGATAAAGCTCCGGACTACGAACCTAAAGGTCTAACGTTCGAGCCCAGTCAAGGGAGATTTTTTTAAAATGGTTTTTGTTTAATTCTAAATTATTTATTTCTCATTCCTTCATTATGTTATTTATTCAGATAATATTACGTAACTTCTAGACTTTTTAACACGTTTTTATTTTAACATGCTTTTATTAACTTGATAAAATGAAACTACGAAATCTTGCAATTCAACTTTCGACCACTTCTATTCTTTCGATTGAACTGAAATTTTGCACACGACTTCATAGTTGATGACAATACTACATACAAGTGTTTACAGGCTCCTATCCCATCAGGGGCATGTTCTAGGAGCAAACAAAGAAATCTATATATATATATATAACTCTATCGTATATGACACAGGCTTTGGCCGTATTTGTATAACATCAAGTGGCAACAATTAATCAATTTTATTTATTTTTTATTAAAGATGTAAATATTATGGTGTGCCGCCACTCACACATTTTTTTTTTTTTTTTTTTTTTTTTTAACCCTACATTTTAATACTATAAAGATAGATAGCCTTTTAGTTCACATTTCAATAAAAGCGTGTTCTTTAATTTTTTAAAGGTATAATTTTATTTCTTAGCAATTGCTAAGCTGTAAAATTTTATAAAAATTGCCAGTCATGATTCAATTTTTACACGGTACTCACGTCTGATGTCATTTTTGTTTTAGGATAGACCCTTCACTATACGTGACTTTTCGAGATCCTACATAACGAGTTATTTTAATTGCGTGAATTTTAACAATTATGATTTAAAATATCAAGTCCTATTTCTTGCTTTTATTCAATAAAATCCATAACAATATCCAATTTCATAATAACTCTAAAAGTAATAACTGCAATAGAAGCAATTTGTACGATTAGATGAGTCCAGATATAACTATTTTTTTCTTTCTTTCTTTCTTTTTTTTTTTTTTTTTTTTTTTTTTTTTTTTTCCTCTCACAATAATTTATTTTGAAATTTTTTATGTTAATATCAGATTAGCTAACTCTGAATGTCTGCTTTTTTTTCTCCTCCTGCTATATCGCAAAATGAAAAATATTACCTTTTCAAAACTCAACTTAAAAGATAAAAAAATATTTTAATCAAGTATTAATTAATTAATAAAATAACACTGTATGCCTTTTTATACTAAATTTAAGAACCTTCCAATTTTTATATACGGTTATAAAAAAAAAAAAAGAAAAAGAAACCTTTTGCATGAATAATTTTTTCTGGTAATTTCTTAATTGTTTTACCTTTTTATTAAGAGGCGTGATTAAGAACTTAAAAAAATGCTAAGCAGGTAACCTTTAAAAGAATTTCCCTTTTCTGAAATTAGTCAAGCGAATGTGCTACAAATTTTCCTCAAGAAACACTGTTTTGAAAAAAAAAAAAAAGTATTGAAATTCAGAAGATCAAATTGTACTACGCTATGTTCCCAAGCAAAATATCAATGGAGTTAAAGGGGGATAATAATGATTATAAAATATTTAATTAATAATGGTTAGTAAATATTTAATTAATAATAGAAAATTCATAATAAATTTTAATCATTCTCTAACCATTTTTTTTTCTTTAGTCATTTTATCGTAACAGTCTAAAAAAAAACCCGTGCTTTTAAAATGTTAAAATGGATTGCCATGCATAGGCTAGACAATACGAAATTATTTTGTGTGTTCTTATACACGAACCTAGAGCACACTATATACCAAACATTATTTTTATATTTTTGATATATATTATATTCATAAATATATCTGCACTGAATTTCTAGTCAATTATTATGGATATTTTTATCGTTTTGACGGTGCGTACATAGATACAAGCGTACACAAACGACTTGAATTTTAACAAAGAAGCCTCCACTGATATTTTGGCATCCCTTGATGCATGCGCGTTAATGTACATCGAAAATTCTATACGTCGAACTTTTCTTTTTGGACATTCGATTTCGATATAAGGAAATCTCCTTATATCGAATCGATTATATATTATATCTCCTTGTATTATATCGTTATTCACTGTATTTAACACTTTTCATCTGACTTGAAAATTAGTTTGTGACTTCAGTTCTGTCTGTTCGTACTTTCGTGAATATTTATAAAAGATCTTGAGACTGACGTACATTATTCTGATTCGTTGTGACAGGTTCCCTGTAGAAATGATATCACTGTACGCAAAATCTGTACGCAAAAGATTTCCAATGCACGTCAGTCTGCGAGTAGTAATTCTTTAAATTATATTTTAGTATATTTATACAACATAATGCAATTATTTAAAAAAGTAAAAACCATACATCTTGAAGGTTAAAGTGTAATTAGTGCAACTGATCTGCGTATGGGTTACCACACTGTTACCACAACAGATACGTTAGGGGATGAAAATGGAAATTTCCAGTGTTAGAGGGATTTTTTAGCGCAGTATATTTACTTTACGAACGTAGATTATGTAGTGCAAATATCCTAATCGTTGAAAAAATACAATTATGAGATTTTTAGTTTACCGATACGTTCGGATGTCATTCGTTTTTGCTATTTTTATTGTAATGTTTATAATCGTGTGTGTAAAGGAGCACGATAATGTGTAAAATTTTCGATCGATTGAGCTGATTTTTAAGATCCATTTGAGAGATCGATTTGTTAATATGTTATAGATCAACGCTGCATGATTTTTATAAATTTTTATGAGTATAGGATTGATGCATTTTTTTTTTTTTTTGCAAGGACACAAAGTTACATTATTTATTATTAGGACCTATGGGCTCGAATTACTTAAAGAGCATTAGCGTCTAAACGCCTTATTGGATTGAACTGTAAATTGGCAGAAATGTTATAATAGGTCACAGCACAGGATTTGTATAGACGGGGACCCGAAGTGAGGTTTTTCTAGTGTTTATTTTGAAAGTGATTTAAAATATAGTGATTATTTTATTTCTTTTTTTTTTAAATATAGTGACTAGCGAAAAGTTAAAGCCTGCTGGTACCTAATATGATATTCAGAAAAATCACATAAATAAAATCACAGAAACTGCAATTCTCTAACATACTTTCGCAGCTATTCCTAGGTGGTCTGAGAGGGTCTTGAATATTTTGTAATCGCTTATGCACATTTGACTGGTTTGGCGGTTCTTCTAAATCTGCGAAGAGCATTAAATGTTTCAGGATTTCATCTCCTAAGCGTAATGAAATTCTAAAAAAGTGTCAGTAAAATAACGCGTAAGTCAGTATATCAGTAAACAAAACAAGCTGGACGAATAAAGATTGCCTTTTTTTAACCCTGTTATTCACACAGTAGATAAACGATTTTTTTCTATGACAACAATTTTTGTATGAATTACTTTTTAAACGAAAAAAAAGTGGTTTGCGTTATTTTAAATGAATCTAAAACTTATAGACTCTTAGGAACGTTTTTAAAAATCAATAATTAAAATGACATTCCGTAGTACTGCGTGAATTATCCACAGTGTTTTTCTCTACTATTCTTTTTTAAATTTAGTTTACTCTATGAATAGGATGTTTGTTCTCCCATGACATCCTAATTCTATCATTTCAACAAAATTAAATCGAAACTGGTCCACGTTAGAGCAATATTTATATACGTACTGGGCTGTACTTTTTTTGTGTGTGTGTGCGTTTGTGCTGTTTCTTTCGAAATAAATAGCTGAAGATTCTTTCGTGCGATTCCTTCCACTATTGTTAAAAACAAAATATATTTTTATAGCCTTCCTGTTTTGGGAAATATATTGGGCTACACAAAAGCAAATCTTCTGTATTTTTTTTTTTTTAAGTAAATCTTTAAAAGTAATATTTGAGTGTTTTCTTCCTCCTTCATTAAAAACAATAATTATATTGGAAGATGTCATTGCAGAGGTAAAATATATTGAATTGTTTACGATGTGACGCTAAGCTGAAGAGCAGTTAGAAAATGTTACATTCTTTGCAAACTGGAGGAATTTTTATTTGTTCTTGGTTTAGAATCATTTTGAAGATGTTAGTGTAAGGCTACTTTAAAAAGCAGCAGCTACGTTCATCTCTTCGTATTGGAATACATTTTTAGCGGATTATTCGTACAACTAATCAAATATATTGAATATATCAGTTACATTAGGTACATCAATTTCTTTTCAATGGCTCTCTTTATTAGTTTTCATCAAAATCGAGCTTAAAATAACTCTATCCATTTGTTTTAAATTTAAAGTATGTGTAAAAATGTTCAATTCCCATAATTAAATTTCTCAGATTCCGAAATAATATGTCAAAAAAGAAGTTTCATTTTAAAGGGGGAAAAGAGAGGGGATTTTTCATTCAAATATAGTTTTCTGTAGCTGACATTACATTATTTTATTAATTTAAAAATGAAATGTCAAAAGTAATATAAACGATAAGGGAGGGAGTTTTAATATCCTCTTTAATTTTTTTCAACCAAATTGATTTCACGATTTTGAAACACTATTCAACGATGACAAAGCAGCCAGATGTTTTTCGCGGAGTTATTTTGTTTCTTTTAATGAGATGTGTCACGAACAAATTTCCATACGTACGAAATGCATTCCAAGCAGTTAATGACTGAATTTAAATCTTGAAGAATGAAATCGAGTATAGGATTTTAATTTCACAGAAATATTAAATATTTAAAAATGTCGACTTCGGCAGTGTTTTTTTTTTTTTTTTTTTTTTTTTTTTTTGACTGAAAATTGAGTTTTGGTAAGTGAAATGTCGGAAAACATGGAATCGCTCGATATTTTAAAACAAATTGAGTATTCTGAGTAAAGGTTTAGTATAACTGAATTTTTGACATTTAAATTTCTCTTATAATATTAAAAATATTAAAAGGTTAATTTAAGTTTGATTTATCAGATATAAGTATAAGTGTATTAAAAATATTATTAAGCTCAACGCAGAAAGAACACATTACGTGACCTTCTGCTTTTACGTTTTACTGTCTTAATCTCCAGACTTTATCTTCAAACAACATGTACAAAACATGTTATGCCTCTTATATTTCAGCGAAAATATTGTCCCGTAGGCAAAAACGGGGACTTGTAGCAAGTTAAATAAAAAAAATAAAAAATGTTAGGATCACCCAAAAATGCTAGTTTATTGTAGCTGTAGTATGTGATTAAACAGTTAGGACTTTTTAAACCATACAATGTCATTTTTTATTTTGGCATAATACAGTCAACACAATCTGCCATCAGAATATAAAAATATTACAGAAATAAAGAAATAAGAGCATCTTTGCAAGTATTTTTGAATGGCGCGTCACCGAGCAAAACATCGAAGGATAATTAAAAAAAAAAAGAGAGAGAAAAGAAAAGAAAGAATCAATTATATAAAGAGTGTACACCACAACTTCGATTTCTTCGTTAAATCTTTAAACATTAATCTTCGGCATACGTAACACATTACAAAAACGTGGTTAATAAATAAATAAAAAGGTTACAGAATCTTATAAAATCGAATAACACTTTTAGAGAATCCAGTTTCAAGAATTTTTAAATACATGTTTAGAAATTACAATTCGAATAATAAAGTGTATCTCATACCTTTATGAGTTATGTGCAGCATTATATCGCAAATTAAATTATGAATGTGTTTTCATATTTATTTGTATTTAATTTAAATGCTTACTTTTTTTTTTTTTTTTTGCTTATTTATTTCTGTTTAAATGCTTATTAAGCTATTGTATAGCTTTTATCGCGGGCTTTGAGCGCGGCGACCGAATCGAAAAATTCCGTAACGAAAAAAAAAACCTAACACAGTTCGGAAAACTTCGGTAGACTTCGGATCGAGACGAGCTGCTCCGAAATCGCACGAATACGTAAGCAGCTGTTTGTGAGAAAGTATATAGGTGTATAGGTATGTATAATCTATGTACAACAGTGAATAGCTGTACGCGTAAAATTTGTGTATAAAATACATCAGATAAAACTTGAATATCCCCATTCGACTTGCAGGACTTTAAAACCTAGTAAATACCTTTTCTCTATTAAAATTTGTTTGCTTATCGGTCACCACGCTCAAAAAGTGTAACTTGAATTAATATCAAAGAAAAAAATTGAATATCCCCATTCGACTTGCAGGCCTTTAAAACCTATTAATTACCTTTTCTCTATTAAAATTTGTTATCTTATCATTATTGTTATCTTATCATTATTGTTATCTTATTCATTAATATCAAAGAAAAAACTTGAATATCCCCATTCGACTTGCAGGCCTTTAAAACCTATTAAATACCTTTTCTCTATTAAAATTTGTTTTCTTATCATTATTGTTATCTTATCATTATTGTTATCTTATTCATTAATATCAAAGAAAAACCTTGAATATCCCCATTCGACTTGTAGGCCTTTAAAACCTATTAAATACCTTTTCTCTATTAAAATTTGTTTTATATCGGTCACCACGCTCAAAAAGTGTAACTTGAATTAATATCAAAGAAAAAACTTGAATATCCCCATTCGACTTGCAGGCCTTTAAAACCTATTAAATACCTTTTCTCTATTAAAATTTGTTTTCTTATCGGTCACCACGCTCAAAAAGTGTAACTTAAATTAATATCAAAGAAAAAACTTGAATATCCCCATTCGACTTGCAGGCCTTTAAAACCTATTAAATAACTTTTCTCTATTAAAATTTGTTTTCTTATCGGTCACCACGCTCAAAAGGTTGAACTTGAATTAATATCAAAGAAAAAACTTGAATATCCCCATTCGACTTGCAGGCCTTTAAAACCTATTAAATAACTATTCTCTATTAAAATTTGTTTTCTTATTATTGTTATCTTATCATTATTGTTATCTTATTCATTAATATCAAAGAAAAAACTTGAATATCCCCATTCGACTTGCAGGCCTTTAAAACCTATTAAATACCTTTTCTCTATTAAAATTTGTTTTCTTATCGGTCACCACGCTCAAAAGGTTTAACTTGAAATAATATCAAAGAAAAAACTGGAATATCCCCATTCGACTTGCAGGCCTTTAAAACCTATTAAATACCTTTTCTCTATTAAAATTCGTTTTCTTATCGGTCACCACGCTCAAAAAGTGTAACTTGAATTAATATCAAAGAAAAAACTTGAATATCCCCATTCGACTTGCAGGCCTTTAAAACCTATTTATTACCTTTTCTCTATTAAAATTTGTTTTCTTATCATTATTGTTATCTTATCATTATTGTTATCTTATTCATTAATATCAAAGAAAAAAATTGAATATCCCAATTCGACTTGCAGGCCTTTAAAACCTATTAAAATACCTTTTCTCTATTAAAATTTGTTTTCTTATAGGTCACCACGCTCAAAAAAGGTAACTTGAATTAATATCAAAGAAAAAACTGGAATATCCCCATTCGACTTGCAAGCCTTTAAAACCTATTAAATACCTTTTCTCTATTAAAATTCGTTTTCTTATCGGTCACCACGCTCAAAAAGTGTAACTTGAATTAATATCAAAGTAAAAACTTGAATATCCCCATTCGACTTCCAGACCTTTAAAACCTATTAATTACCTTTTCTCTATTAAAATTTGTTTTCTTATCATTATTGTTATCTTATCATTATTGTTATCTTATTCATTAATATCAAAGAAAAAACTTGAATATCCCCATTCGACTTGCAGGCCTTTAAAACCTATTAAATACCTTTTCTCTATTAAAATTGGTTTTCTTATCATTATTGTTATCTTATCATTATTGTTGTCTTATTCATTAATATCAAAGAAAAACCTTGAATATCCCCATTCGACTTGCAGGCCTTTAAAACCTATTAAATACCTTTTCTCTATTAAAATTTGTTTTCTTATCGGTCACCACGCTCAAAAAGTGTAACTTAAATTAATATCAAAGAAAAAACTTGAATATCCCCATTCGACTTGCAGGCCTTTAAAACCTATTAATATACCTTTTCTCTATTAAAATTTGTTTTCTTATCATTATTCTTATCTTATCATTATTGTTATCTTATTCATTAATATCAAAGAAAAAACTTGAATATCCCCATTCGACTTGCAGGCCTTTAAAACCTATTAAATACCTTTTCTCTATTAAAATTTGTTTTCTTATCGGTCAATACGCTCAAAAGGTTTAACTTGAATTAATATCAAAGAAAAAACTGGAATATCCCCATTCGACTTGCAGGCCTTTAAAACCTATTAAATACCTTTTCTCTATTAAAATTCGTTTTCTTATCGGTCACCACGCTCAAAAAGTGTAACTTGAATTAATATCAAAGAAAAAACTTGAATATCCCCATTTGACTTGCAGGCCTTTAAAACCTATTAAATATCTTTTCTCTATTAAAATTCGTTTTCTTATCGGTCACCACGCTCAAAAAGTGTAACTTGAATATCCCCATTCGACTTCCAGGCCTTTAAAACCTATTAATTACCTTTTCTCTATTAAAATTTGTTTTCTTATCATTATTGTTATCTTATCATTATTGTTATCTTATTCATTAATATCAAAGAAAAACCTTGAATATCCCCATTCGACTTGCAGGCCTTTAAAACCTATTAAATACCTTTTCTCTATTAAAATTTGTTTTCTTATCGGTCACCACGCTCAAAAAGTGTAACTTAAATTAATATCAAAGAAAAAACTTGAATATCCCCATTCGACTTGCTGGCCTTTAAAACCTATTAATATACCTTTTCTCTATTAAAATTTGTTTTCTTATCATTATTCTTATCTTATCATTATTGTTATCTTATTCATTAATATCAAAGAAAAAACTTGAATATCCCCATTCGACTTGCAGGCCTTTAAAACCTATTAAATACCTTTTCTCTATTAAAATTTGTTTTCTTATCGGTCAATACGCTCAAAAGGTTTAACTTGAATTAATATCAAAGAAAAAACTGGAATATCCCCATTCGACTTGCAGGCCTTTAAAACCTATTAAATACCTTTTCTCTATTAAAATTCGTTTTCTTATCGGTCACCACGCTCAAAAAGTGTAACTTGAATTAATATCAAAGAAAAAACTTGAATATCCCCATTCGACTTGCAGGCCTTTAAAACCTATTAATTACCTTTTCTCTATTAAAATTTGTTTTCTTATCATTATTGTTATCTTATCATTATTGCTATCTTATTCATTAATATCAAAGAAAAAACTTGAATATCCCCATTCGACTTGCAGGCCTTTAAAACCTATTAAATACATTTTCTCTATTAAAATTTGTTTTCTTATCGGTCACCACGCTCAAAAAGTGTAACTTGAATTAATATCAAAGAAAAAACTTGAATATCCCCATTCGACTTGCAGGCCTTTAAAACCTATTAAATACCTTTTCTCTATTAAAATTCGTTTTCTTATCGGTCACCACGCTCAAAAAGTGTAACTTAAATTAATATCAAAGAAAAAACTTGAATATCCCCATTCGACTTGCAGGCCTTTAAAACCTATTAAATACCTTTTCTCTATTAAAATTCGTTTTCTTATCGGTCACCACGCTCAAAAAGTGTAACTTGAATTAATATTAAAAAAAAACTTGAATATCCCCATTCGACTTGCTGGCCTTTAACACCTATTAAAATACCTTTTCTCTATTAAAATTTGTTTTCATATCCTTATTGTTATCTTATCATTATTGTTATCTTATTCATTAATATCAAAGAAAAAACTTGAATATCCCCATTCGACTTACAGGCCTTTAAAACCTATTAAATACCTTTTCTCTATATAAATTTGTTTTCTTATCGGTCACCCCGCTCAAAAAGTGTAACTTGAATTAATTTCAAATAAACAAGTTGAATATCCCCATTCGACTTGCAGGCCTTTAAAATGTATTAAAATACCTTTTCTCTATTAAAATTTGTTTTCTTATCATTATTGTTATCTTATTCATTAATATCAAAGAAAAAACTTGACTATCCCCATTCGACTTGCAGGCCTTTAAAACCTATTAAATACCTTTTCTCTATATAAATTTGTTTTCTTATCGGTCACCACGCTCAAAAAGTGTAACTTGAATTAATATCAAAGAAAAAACTTGAATATCCCCATTCGACTTGCAGGCCTTTAAAACCTATTAAATACCTTTTCTCTATTAAAATTCGTTTTCTTATCGGTCACCACACTCAAAAAGTGTAACTTCGACTTCCAGGCCTTTAAAACCTATTAATTACCTTTTCTCTATTAAAATTTGTTTTCTTATCATTATTGTTATCTTATCATTATTGTTATCTTATTCATTAATATCAAAGAAAAAACTTGAATATCCCCATTCGACTTGCAGGCCTTTAAAACCTATTAAATACCTTTTCTCTATTAAAATTGGTTTTCTTATCATTATTGTTATCTTATCATTATTGTTATCTTATTCATTAATATCAAAGAAAAACCTTGAATATCCCCATTCGACTTGCAGGCCTTTAAAACCTATTAAATACCTTTTCTCTATTAAAATTTGTTTTCTTATCGGTCACCACGCTCAAAAAGTGTAACTTGAAATTATATCAAAGAAAAAACTTGAATATCCCCATTCAACTTGCAGGCCTTTAAAAACCTATTAAAATACCTTTTCTCAAAAAAATAGAGTTAGATCATTGAAATTTGGTACATCGAGGTTTTCGATACCTACAAATCGATTGCGGATATTTTTGATATATTCTCATTGCGGATGTATTCTCATTTATTCAATAAAAGAAAAAAATTGTTTTCTTATCTGTCACCACGCTCAAAAAGTGTAATTTGAATTAATATCAAAGAAAAAACTTGAATTAATATCAAAGAAAAAAAAATACTGCATAAATAAAATGAATAAATAATTATAATTGCATAAGTTGATAAAAAATGCTATGCAATAGCTTTACCGCGGCAGTCCTCGAGTGCCACACGTATTTTTTTTATTTATGTTGTAATTTTTATTAGTAATTTGTGCATAATCCCTGAGACGAGATCTTACGACTTTCTTTTACCCTCAGACGTCTATGTCGAGACATTGTGTTAAAAGTCTTGTCATATCTCTTCCTTTTTTTTTTTCCTTGTACAATGCTGAATTTTTATATATGACGACAAATGGCCGAGAGGTCTTACTTTCGAAGACGGTAGACGGAAAATGCCAACTTCAATCAGAGATCGCAATCGTCTACCTCCGTGGTTTCTTCTGACACTCCCGTAAATGCAGGATAGGCAGTGACGCCAGGTCATCGAAAATTATTTCCCCAAACAGGTCTTCAAATTTCCCCAAATCAGGGGGGGGTCTTTTTTCGAAAAAATCCCCAACTTGATTTCTACTAAAAAGGGAAAATAAAAAATTTTTCAAAAGAAAATATCAAGCAGATTTAAATACAGATTTTTCCCCAAATGAAGATAACTTTTGAAAAAAATCCCCAAATAACAATAAAGCTATTGAAAATCTCTGGTCGTAGGGATAAATCATTACGTTGCCAAACATTGACAGAAAGTTGAACTCCCCAGATTTGTTCCCAAAAGTTTAAGAATTCCCTAAAAAAGTTCCCACAAACATTTGGTCCCCAAAATTGTCCCCAGAAGCCTCAAAAATCACTGAGACTGGGATTCCTTAAAAAAAAAAAAAATTGAATTGTATTTGTATTGTATTTGGGTTTTACGTCGCACTAATTCTGCGGAGATGGGCAATAAAAAAAAAAAAAAAAAAAAAAAAAAAAAACTCGACGCAGGGCACACTATCCAAATTCAGGACCAAAGTGCAGTCAATCGGCCTTAAATACCAACAATACCACCATTGCAGAGGATGAGTCATATTCCATACATTGGCGGTTCATTGTAAAAGTGGTGTAACTCCATGTTTAATATATATATATATATTTGCTTAATTGTATCACATTTAGTCGCATCTTTCATTATAAAACTAAAATAATTTTATAACTTCATTATAAAATCCCATAAATGGTATTAATTTTCTTTTTTTTTTTTTTTTTCAGAAAACTATAAATTCATATAACAAAATTTAGATAAGTGACCGATATCGTTACAATTGAAACAACGTAATTTATTTTGAGATGCCGGACCAATATTAAATTTGGATTCGCGAGTGAAAGCTGGTTGTGTGTGACCAGTACTGCGTTTTCGACTGTCATATGTTTGTTTATAATTAACTGAATTTCGTCGATTTAAGTTTATTGTATTAAGAGCAGTTTCATAAATACGCAATTTTTCTTTAAATTCTGAAAAAGATTTTGCTCCACAGAGAAGAATTTTTTCAGAGGGGTTGCCCTGTATACCTTGAATGGTGTACTGAATTACCGAAGAATCGTCAATAATGGAGTTACCGCGGTTAGCAATTTCGCGCATCGCTAAAAAATATTGCGTAGCAGTTTCATTAGGACGCATTTTTCTGTTTTCTAACTGTTTATGTATTTCGATGGATGGTATGGTATCCAAAAATTCAGAAATTAACGCGGCTTTAAATGACTCGTCAGTATTAAGTTTTCGTTGCGAAAATAAAAATGTTTTAGCAGAACCATTAATTAAACGTTTAGCAAAGATAAGTTTTTGTTGATCGGTAAGACTAGGAAATAAACAGAATTGTTCCTCAATGTCATTAAAGAAATTACGAATAGAATATGAATCATTTCCAGAAAAAGTTCTACATGTGCTAGCTAAATCTCGAAGGAGGAACCAGAAATGATTACTCAAATCAGACATTGCGTCTGCAGCGTCATTCGGAGAAATATTTTGAACACCCGAAGGGAAAGTTTCGCTTTGGGTTTGAAAAACAGAAGTATTTGGAACGATCGAAAAATGGGTTTCAACAGAATGATTATTTACACTGAGATCGTCTTCGTCTGACAAAAAACTAGTATCTAATGTTTTCTGAAACTCAGATAAGTTAGTAAGTGCATTAAAAATGTCTTTGCATAAATTTTCCTTACTACCGACTGGTTCTAAGTGTAGCGAATTAGCGATTGATATAAAATCGGATAAATTAAACGTTTTTAAAATGTTTTCTTGATGTTTGTTGATGTCGAAATCGGCAGCAAAACCGCTGAAATTTCGCATACGTTTACGCGATTGATGATCAAATGTTGGGTATCCTAACAGCGTGTTGAGTAATTTTATGGTATTTGTTTTAGAATATTTCAAAGAATTTGCAACTAGGTCACCTAATTTAAGGGCCATTTTTAGGATGCAATAAAAATAAAATAAGGATACCGAAGTAAATAAAAAAAGAAATTGTTCTTTTTTTTTTTTAAAGTAAATATTGGGGAAAAAATGGATTAAAACCAGAACATATATATTTTTAGGAATAATAAATAAATATTGGGGAACAGAATATTTCTTTATTCATGGAAAGCAATTAAATATGGGGGAAGAAAACTCTTTATTTATATAAAAATGAACAAACAAATAATTTTAAAGGGTGTAAAACGGCAATGAATGAATTTCAAATTTTAATTACAAATGAAAAAAAAAAATTTTTTTTTTCTTTATATACTATCATGCAGAGAGGAGAGAAAAAAAAATGCATGCTCGTACCTGACATTAAGGGCAGTCCCTTATGCCGTGATGATTAAAACATTTTATTGAGCAGGAACAATTAGATGATGATGAATCCGTGTAGAAAGTTCTTACTACATATAAAACAAACTCTAATCGAAATGAATCACTTTAAGAACGTCGGGCATGAAGAAAATAGCACACTGGTAAATTTTAAATCATCAACAGGAACAAAACTTGAATCATATTGAATGAAGGATTAAGTAAGGAACGTCATGAAAATACTGATATTTCATACTGAAAAACGTAAATTTACGTCATAATAAAGAACAGCGTCCACTGGATGAAACAAAGAACAAAAAGTATCCTTTTTAAAACGTCCGAATGTATTTCAATGAAATAAGTAAAATATCGTCCACAGAAAAAAAAAAAAAAATTCACAGCTACTTGAAAACAAACAACACTTTGAAGAACAACATTTTCACGCTATTGTTTTTTTGGAAAACAGAAGTAGCGACTTTTCGTGATGCTAGGGGTATTTCGGATAGGTCGAGCCCCCAAAAATATAGGGAAACGGCTACAGACCAGTATAACATTACAACATTTATTAAATAAAGAAAAGGGACATTACAGAAACACTAACATATACATATTTTACGAGCGGAGAAGACCGTCTGTCTCTCACATAACAGCTCGACGTCAACTCAATAACTAAACTAACTAGCGCGCGTTAGGTGCGCACGCATACAGTGAAAGGGATGATACACAGTGACGTACACACGTGATAGCTGCGTACACAGTGACATCTTAAATTATATCTATCAACTTTTCAGAAATTTCCCCCCCCCCCCCGTTGCCCCGGGTGGGGCAAAATACAAAAACACGTTTGTCCGGGTATCACTTCAGGACGGCTGGACGGAATTCAACGGAGCTTCGCAGGAATTTAGGTCTTTACCCAACTTAAAATTATGTCTATCAACTTTTCCGAAATTACTCCCCTTTCCCCCCTGGGGGAGGCAAAAGACAAAAACACATTTGTAAGCATAACTGGACTCCTAATTACTTTACACTAAAGAAATTGCACATGGGGAGACTAGACGTGAGTACAAATAATACATTATCTGCATTTATAAATTTTCGATTTTTAAGGGAAGGGAGGGAGGAAATATTGAAAATTCCAGATTCTTGAGTAGACTTCTACCAAAAATGGAACAAATATATTGAAAAAAGGCTATGCGACTTCCTTAGGATATTTCCAAAAACACATTTTTTTTTTTTTTTTTTTTTTACGAGGGGGCAACTCGAGACACCCCTTTTAGCGCTAAATTTGTCCTGAGAAATCTATGGGATCTGCGGTCACGAAATTTGGTGCGTAAATTGTTTATATGTATTATAATGGGATTTTACGAAATCCCGCCCTTACCCCCTTGGTGTCGAGAGGGCTATAAACACGTGTAAAAACACGTTTTCCCATTTGAATTCGCCTTAAATTATCTTAGATTGGTGAACTTTGGTGTGTGGATGTTGATTAGGTGTACGCATTATGTACTTTGTCGAGATTTCGCAAAACTTCGAACTTAGCCACTGGGGAAGGAGGAGTAAGAATCGGGTAAGTTTCTGCCGAAGGCAGTGGGAACCCGGACTCCTCACGTTGCGAGAGAGAAAAATCTCTACCGAACACAGCGGAAACTTTAACTCAGGTTAATTAATAATGATATGGGATTTTGACAACTCATTTCAGTATTGTGTCCAGCGGAGCGGGCAAAGCCTGCTAGTACTTTATAAAATTAAAGAGCTTAATTAAATGATTTTCCTCCGCTTGTAACGTGATTCATTTCTAATGCATCTGTCTGAAAACTCAAAATGTAAAATAAATAGAATTAGTTTTATTTTTTATTTTTATAACGAATAAAGGTCTACAATCCTATCTCTTAAATCAATCTTATCTTTTAACAGTATTATATATATGTACATACATATATATCCTTTTCTCCATATTTCCTGATGCTCCACATTCAAACAAAATTTAGAAAAAAAAAAGTTTAGTCTTCTCTCAACGAGCTACTGGAAGAAAAAAAAAATCTACTCCTTAACTGTCCAATATATATATTATATAAATAAAATATAAGTATGATAATAAAATAATAATAATTTGACTACACCATTACACTACCCGATCTCATAACTCTTACAAAGTAATTATCTTGCACTACCCGATGTAAGATGAAATATTAGAGAACAGCAGGCAATGTTTCGAGTCTTAAATTAAAAACTTTTATCCACTTTTTCATAATTCGTTATTACTTTCTATGACATTAACTTTCTTTTAAACAGTGCATTAGATGTTTTTAGGATTCATGTCACAGACTATTTGAATTTTTAATAATTAAAATTTTCCGAAATCTCTGAGACCTTTATTAAAATTTCTTTTTTCAAAATAACATATTTTTATTTTAACATTATTTTCTTTACTTAGTATTTTCGTCGCTTTATTAATTTCAAAATGAAAGAAAAGTAAATATTAATTACAAATTCATTAAAATTTCATTTAACTTTCTTTCCTGTGACCTTCGAACCGATATTTAGTCATTATAAATTATGCGGAGGATTTGAAAAATTTTCTTTCTTTTTTTAACGTAGAATTTTTCCTAAACAAATTTATAAATATTTTACAATTTTACGTTTGAGCATAATCTACTTTTTTTAAAAAAACTAAGAAAATGAATTTAATTTACTTGTGTAATAAGATGTTAAAATTTCAACTGCAATTAGTTACACTTACAGTATAGTAACTGTATCGACTATTATGTACACAGTACAGTAACTGGTCCGACTATTATGTACACAGTCTGCTAAGAAATTGAGATCCCTTTGATTTTTGTAATTGTGAAATAAATAAAAGTTCAACGCATGATGTATCCAATAACAATATATTTATTTAAATAAGGTTATAGTCATTTTGAATAATGCAATAAATGGTTAACTTAGCAAAGAAAAAGCAATAATTGAAAAATACACTGTTAAGAAATTGTAAGACCACTTGTTTAAAAACAAAAATAATTATAAGATAAAAAAAAAAAAAAACTTTTTATATACCATGTTTTAAATTTTCTGATGAATCATAGAGCACAACTTTTTATAATTTTTTAATTAAACTAGGGGGCTCTGCCCCCGGCTCGCTCCGCTCATCAACCCCCGAGGAAGGCTTCGCGTCCCCACGACTCGCTTCATTTATTAACCCTTATGGCACTTTGCCCGTCTATTCGCTTCTTTACCTTTCACTGGATAGGAAAATTAATACTGCATAAAACAAGAAAAGAAAAAGAAAAAATGGAAATACCCATATTTAATGTCAAATTGAAATACATAATATTTAATACCATTTTTTTTTATGAAATACTATGCTAAAAATCAGTAATATTTTTTCAGAAAAAAAAAAGAAATTCGTAATATCTAGACCATTTTGTGTTACAGATATAGTATATGAACCCCTTGGCGACAATTGAGTTTTCGTCACTATTTGGCGATGGATGTTTTGGTAGAATTGCTTGTTAAAAAATAAATAAATAAATAAATAAAAACAATTTTCTTTTTCTTAAAAAAAAAAAAAAAAAAAAAAAAAAAAGATTTTGATGAAATTTTGGCAAAAGCAGAATTTAGTTTAGTATGGAGGACTATTAGTTTTTTTTTTTTTTTTTTTTTTTTTTTTTTCAAATTATAACATCGCTTTCAAATTATTCAATTATATTTTTGGTAAATTTTCGATTTCGATGTATGTCCAACCATCATAAAACTGGCGACAACGTTTTATCCGTAGATTGAGACTAATAGTCCTCCGCACTAAAAGAAAAAGAAGAACATTTTAACTAAATTAGAATAACCTTTTCAAAAAATTAGAATCAATTTTTTATAATGCCCGTACTTTTTACTGTTGAATTTTTTTGGTTAATTTATGACAGTATATAATCGGTACTTTTCCATTTTGCCGGCGAGACGATACAGTTGCCAAGAATGATATAACCGACGCCAATCATTAAGCACCTAAGAAAGAATAATTGTTTCAAAACATTTCGGGAACAACTATAGTATCTCCCCACAACTGGATTTGGCGATATATTTTTTGAGATTATGGCTAAATCACAAAAGATAAAATCATAAGCTAAATCATAAATCACAAATCTAAAATAAACAGCATTAAGGCTGCCATATTATATTGCAAAGAATCCAGAACGACATCGTTATCGTTGAAAACGGCGTCAAAGAAAAATCGCCAAATCCATTTGTGGGGAGATACTATAGTTATACCACACTTCGAATAATAATAAGAAAAAATCTGGAGTGACTCCACTCGACTTTCCGAACATTGAGTCATTAACAGTTTTGTAGATAAAGTAAAGAAAGAGGAGTTGTTAAACAAACAAAAGAGAGAAAACCATAATAGAGTGTTTCAGTATTTTTCTCCATATAGTACACGATGTTTTATTTAACGCTACTGCCCATAGATCATAATGATAAGAATTTTTCGTTGTGTCCCTGTAAAAACCTATAAATTCTAGACCCACGAAAATGCTTATAGTTAGTGCAACAGTGATTTATAATATTCATATAAATTTTCAGCTCAATTGAATAAGGCGTTTAGATATTTGGTCCCATAGGCCATAATGATAAAGAATATTTCTTTGTGTCCCTGTAAAAAAACTGTAAGTGCTAAGTTCACCAAAATCTATACAGTTGGTGCAACTGTGACCTATAACATGTGTACAAATTTTTTGCTTAGTTTAATAAGGCGTTTAGACGCTATTACACTTTTAAAAATTTGGTCCCATAGGCAATAATGATAAAGAATTTTTCTTTGTGTCCCTGTAAAAACACTAAGTGCTAGATTCTCCAAAATCTGTTCAGAGTATCTGTGACCTATATTATGTGTACAATTTTTTTGCTCAATTGAATAAGGCGTTTAGATGCTATTGCACTTTTAAGATTTTGGTCCCATAGGCCATAATGATAAAGAATTTTTCTTTGTGTCCCTGTAAAAAACTATAAGTGCTAGATTCATCAAAATCAATAGGGTTCGTGCTACGGTGACGTGACTTGCAACATTCGTACCAACTTACAGCTCATTCGAGCAAAGCTTTTAGACGCTAGCGTGTTCACTCACATACATACACACATACATACATCATCGTAAAAATAGTGAAAACGGACTCAGGGGACCTCGAAACGTATAGAAACATCAAAATCTCAAATTCAGATTTTTGACATGATTACAATACTTTCCTCACTATAGTGTTCGGAAAGTAAAAAATTAAAGAGACGTGACCGTTTACAACTTATTTTATTTATTTATTATTTTTAAGAATTGAATTTTCTGAAGTTTTGCTTAAAGCTAGCTTTTAAAAGTGTTGTCCCATAAAAAAATACAACATTTACTTTGTCAAATCCTTAATAACGTATATAAATAAACTTTAAATTTGAAAAAAAAAAAAAAAAATCTACGTTACAAATTTATTTTTAATCCATGAGATTTGCGCCGGCGAAATGAAAAGTACCTTCTCTCCTATCTACTTCACACATTAACGAAGAATAAAATCTGTTCGATTCATTACAAGAATTTTAGGTGATGATTTTAAGAAGACGACTTTTTCATTTATAATTCAGCTTGAATTTAAATCTAAATATTTTTGTATGCCGAAATATGTCCGAAGTATTTTAAAATATGTTTTTAAATGAAAAAGACAAAGGAGATTCTTTGGAAAAAGATGCACTTAGAAATATTTTTCTTAATAGTAGCATTGTCATTGATTTTATTATTTTTTACACCATGGATCACATTTTAATTTTCCCGTGGAAAATGATGTCATGACAGACGAACGACGTCATAAGAGAAACTTTTTGTACGGTGGCAAATAGAGTACCTTTATAAACTCGACGTTTTCAGTTAATAACTTCGTTAATTAAGATGATGCAGATTTCTAATTACCTGAAACGCCATTCTTGAAGCATACGGAACACATTGATACCTCTCATGATGCAGAGCACTTTGCCCTCCGCGAGGAGATGCTGTCGCAGACAAAAAAAAAATTGACGCCAGCGACAGTTGCTTTTTTTTTAATATATAGAGATATATTTATTTAATTAAATGTATTTATTTTTATGGGATCCGGACATAATATCGTGGGACAAAATCTCGCCGGACAAAATATCTCGTCAAAAAATAGGATGATCTATTTGAAAATTTGATTTTGTGTCACGTGGAATCTCTGGCGGGGGCAGTATAAAGAAATTAATGAATGCATAATGAAATATATTAGATGCAACATGTTCTTACATGTTGCACCTAATATATTTGATTTGGATGTGGACATAGATTGTGGAAATGAAGAACTTCAACTTATAGAAATTCTTTCAGACAATAAACTCATCAATTAAATCATACTGCCGTTTGTTTATTGCTGAAAAGTTTGGGTAACGAATGGCTCTCGTGGAACTCAGATAATATCAAAAGGTATGAAAATAGGCTACGTGACGACAATAACAAACGATGCGATGAATTCGTTCACTGATAAGGACGAAGGAGAGACTGCAAATGGAAAATAATTATGATCAAAATTAGAGGAAAACGAAATTATTTTGAGTCTGAGGAGGGGTGTATCTACTTTAAACATTTTCAAGATTATTTCATTAACACAAAAAAATCCTTTAATATAACTGCAGTTACCTGTGCCCTTCCTGGGCACAGGTCCAGGAAGAGACTCACTCGGGAAAAGCTTACAAAAATTCTGGATCCTGACCTAACTGCCGCTGAAAAGACGAATTGCTCAATCTTTTAGAAGAATTTAGTGACATTTTTGACTTCAACATAAAAGTCAAAAAGTCAAGATGTAATACTGTGAAGCACAAGATAGACAAGGGTGAAAGTGTTACAACCAAACAAAGGCCTTATCGCACATCAGCTGCTGAGAGGCGTTTGATTGAAGTAGTAGTACAAAGAATGTTAAAAGATGTTATACAGCCATCAGACAACCCGTGGACATCTCCAGTTGTACTTGTAATGAAGAAAAATGGTGACAGGCGTTTTTGTGTCGACCACAGAAAGTTGAACAAAATCACAAAGAAAGACGTGTATACGCTACCACGAGTTGATGATACTTTCGACTGCCTTGCTGGTGCAAGAATTTGTCCTATGATGGATCTGAAGTCAGGTTACTGGCAAATAGAGGTTGGTGAGAGGAATTAGTTATTTATATTTTTGATGCGCTACTTGACTTAAAATGGCTATTGCTAAATTAATGTTCTTGGCGAAAAATGTTCAATATACTTCAGCGTCAAAATTTATAAAAATCGCCCATATGAATTTATAAATAAAACTAATAGAAATAAAATAAACTTATGATCATAGAGTTTAGAGTGGTAAAGAAACGCTGTGCAGTCGAATGTGGCGTCATGGACAGCTTTTTTTTTTTTTTTTTTTTTTAACAACAACTTGGCAGTAAAAGTACAAAAAATTGTAGTTTAAAAATAAAAAACCTTTTTAGAACAGAACAACATATTAAATTATATTAGCTCTTTATTAATATGTATAAAAATTTTAAAGTGATTTGACTTCAATTTTTGTGAGATGCATAATTTATTTATCAAGGAACGCGGTAGCGTTCCGCCCCGCCAAGCTAAAACAAACATTAAGAGAAATACAAATGAAATTTACAAAGTAGGAAGTCAATGGTGAACGCTACAAGTGTATATTATGTCGACATAGTATCTCGTACTTTTCGACTACATGTATTTCAGCTCCCTGATCTCCAAGACATATGATTTTTTGCACAGACCTTAAGAGCGGACAATACCTAATCTCGCCGGCAGCCTTGGCCCATGTTATTCTATGGGAAAATTTGATTACATAATGACTCATTACCTAATGTATATTTTTCAATTCTGTTTTCACATTTAGAAAATTCATAAGCGTTAAATTAGTACTTGTTTTCCAAAAATTGATTTTTTTTAATTTTAGTATTTCATTTTGCGACTAGAAAATGTGAAAAATGCATTTTGTGAAAAATCGCATTTTTGAACTCAAAATTAAAATGTAAAAATTAAAAAAAATGAATTTTTCAAAAATGAGTACTCATTTAACGGTTATGATTTTTCTAAATGCGAAAACAGAATTGAAAAATATACATTAGGTAATGTGTAATTGTCGCAACAAATTTTCCCATAGAATAACATTGGCCACGGCTGTCCGAGGGATTAGGTATTGTCCCCTCTTAAGCATACCCTTAAGACAAAACATACAAATTTGCATGTCGCTCCGAATTAAGGGGCCTGAGGTATATAACTTTAAAAACCCGAAATTTACCGGTCAGATTCTTCTTCTGCTTCTTCTTCTTCTTCTTCTGCTGGTAAATGTTAAGACAAAAAGTTTTGACGGCGATTGAGCCTAGAGTTCTGCAGCTAATGAACTGAAAATTTGCATGGACATTCCTTCTGACCCGTACCAGTGCCTTTTGCAATCAAAATTTTTTTTGGTCGGGTTACTGCTGCCTACGGCAGCGTTACCAGTACACATCTTGCAATCGATTTTTAACTAACTTTCCGACTAGCTAGACATTTGAAACTTTCAGGATAGCTCATAACACTGTGACAATACATTTTTTAACACTTTTAGTCAACTGTCTGAGGTACCTACTGCCTTCGGCAGCGTTTATATGATTCGACAGAAAATTTATTTAACTAATTTCCCGACTAGCTAGACATTTGAAAATTTCAGACTAGTTCAGAACACGGAGAAAATGCATTTTTTTATTACTTTTAGCCAACTGCTTCGGGTTTCTGCTGCCTTTGGCAGCTTTACCAGTACACATTTTACAATCGCTTTTTAACTATCTTCCAGACTAGCTAGACATTGAAAACTTTCAGGAAAGCTCAGAACACGGTGACAATACATTTTTTACACTTTTAGTCAACTGTTTCAGGTCCCTACTGCCTTCGGCAGCATTTATATGATTCGACAGAAAATTTATTTAACTAATTTTCCGACGAGCTAGAACTTCCAGGATAGCTCAGAACACGGTGACAATACATTTTTACCAATCTGAAAATCATTTGAGGACAAATGTTCTCGATTTTACAAATTTGTCCTCAAATGTCCACAAATTAAAGCATAATTTAACTGTGTCCTCAAATGTCCACAAATTAAAGCATAATTTAACTGTGTCCTCAAATGTCCTTTCAATTTGAGAACGCTATGATGATTTGTCCTCAAATTGTGTTTAAAAAATTTGGTCACCTTAGTTAAACCCAGTATCAACTTGAGTTTCACCAGAAAACACAGCTTAAATAACAGCTGACAACATATAAATCACAGCACAAACGATACCATAGTCATAACATACAGAAATAAACTACAATTCAATGGTAGAGACTTAGTCAAGCAAAACTTTCTATTTCGTAAAGTCTTAGCGAGAAACTCACCTCAGTGTTCGGAACGGGGCTCCTTTTATAGCCCGCCATTAATTCTGAATTTTACAGAAACTTCCGTAAAGACCGGTTTCCATTGCAGTTGGAACTCCGAGGTTCAAAAAACCATTAATCACGCTCCCGACACAAAGAACCAAGTGTCTTATCATCAGTTGTAACCTTTTTTTTATCAGATTGCGCAGTTACTTCAAAGGAAAGCATGCAAAATCGACAAAGATATCTGCCTCTGGCCCCTCAATTATCTCAGCTCGGGGTTAGAGCCAGGGACTATGTAGAAGTTTTAATTAATAAAAAATTTAGTTAGTAAAGATTAAAATATTATTACGCACCCCGCCGTGAAAATACTTTAAATTATAACTTTATAATGCAGCGAAAAAACTAACACAGATAACAAAGAATGTTGAAAGAGATTAGGATATATTAGAAAGATACATGCAGTGTTATTGGCAGATCTTCATTAAGCTAGGCATTGAGTACCCGGGATTCAATAGCGGCGGCGAAATTTGATATCAATCCTTTATTTGGCTGCTTAAGAAAGGTAAGAGTTTTTGCTGGTCGGGGTGACTTTTACAATAGTATTGTTTTTTATGAGATTTGTATTTATTTATTGTTTGCGTATGCATTTTGATAAGTCTAGCGCTTATCGTTTCTTTTTCAGGGATACAACGAAAAATACTTTTTTTGACGATTTCTATTTCTTTAATTTATGTAAAAAACCGTTGGTAATTTAATATTCGGAAAGTCGAGTAGAGTCATTCTAGAATTTTTCCTTAAATCTTTTGCACAATAAAAGATTCACTTTTTTTTCCAGTTTCACTTGTTGAAATTGATTTCGCTTGCCTTTCCTATTTCTTATTTTTATTACTTAATAACATTTGGCTTTAATAACAGTCGGCTTTAGTACATAAATATTCAAAATTAAATTTCGTCTAATAACTTCAACTTCGAAGAAAACTACTTTTCATTTCTAAGTAGCAGATTTAATCACTTGTGACTTTTCCTTTCATTTCAAATTAGGATTTATTTGAGTAAGTTTCATCCGAGTTTAGACATTATCCCCTCCAGCACCGGGTTTCACTTAAAACTTTTCATGTGATGTATTGCTACCAGCTACAAACTTACTTCACTCACAAAAATGACTTCGTTTTCATCTAGAAACGTATCTGGTATCTCGCGGAAACTGGAATTAGGCTTTTAAGTATTGAAACTCCAAATAGTTAGTCTTTGTCCGTAAGTTTTAAACTACTTTTATAAAGTTTGGCAATAAATCGTTATACATTGCAGTCATAAATTTATTGGACCGTGCATTCATTTGATAGTATCATCGTGAATACACTGTTTTGATATTTTAAATTGAAATTGTTTTTAAAAATTATTTGACTAAGTGACTTGTGACTCTTTGATTTGTTACTTGCGACTTTTTAATATGGCTTGTTTTAACTAATCATAACTTAGCAAACGACATATAAATGTAATTAACTAGCCGAAAGCCACACACCTAGACGGTCGGCGGAAGTTTCCGTTGGGAAGTTTCAATTAATTATAGAATACATGTATATATCTATTATTAATAATGATTATGCGAGTTGTTAATTCCAAAATTTGATCACGGGATATAGATGAATTTAATGATTCATTATAATAAGGTTTTCAGATAATAGCATAATTATCTACATAAGTGATTCATTTTTATAAGTTATTACAAAATTTTCTTGCAAATTTAATTTTTAAAAAGTAAAGTTTTATTGTAAAATTATATTCAATTTGATTCGGAAATGCAAGAGTAATTTTATTTAAAAGAAGAATTTTCCATTGTTTAAAGAGAGATTAGGTTTGTTATAGCAATTTTGTTAATAAAATAATCTGGCATGTTACTCACACGACTTGTCATTTGACACCTAATTCTGTTCGTATTAGGGCTACCGCCCCCCTCAACCTTCATTCATTTGTAATATTTACATTTATATAAATAATAATAATAATAAAATCAAAGCTGTTATTAATTTACCATGAAATATGCCAATCTTGTTCAAACTTTTAAAGTGGCAATTTCATACGAACTTTAAAAATAACAAACTTGAATATGTTGCAGTTATAACAAATATACATACAGATCAATCACGAAAACTTTGAGTTTCGAATTCAGCGAACCTCAATAATGATACTATAAAAAAACAAAGTTAAAAGTCGAACTTCAAAAAATATTTTGTTTACAGTATGGGTATGAGAAACAAATTTTCCTTCCTGTGCAAAGTTCGTCGATATAATAAATTGTAGAAAGCATTTACGCCAATGACATGCAATAGAAAAGAACATTTAGCAAACTTTTGGGAAGCCCTGTATATTGTCTATAAACTAAATATACATTACATTATGTACTTAAATTTAGTGCTCTTTGAAAAACATGTAACACAAAATTAAATACGCTTCCAGCAATTTTCAAGTATAACCTCTATATATATCTAAATTCTTTGGGTAGCCATGTAAACGTATAACGGTTGATTTCCATACTACAGTTTACACAAAACATGCTTTTATGCATATAAAAAAACTATGTTCATGCTATTTAGGGTAGCCTGCAGATGTTACGCTCTATTAACAAGAAATTTCGCCCATAGGCGTAATGTGTTTGAATTCTCTTGGACATCCCTGTACAAGAGATAATTGCTTGATCTCAGCGAAAAGTTTAGTCTCTATATGATACAGATTTAAAATTACTGAGTTTGTATTTTTTGCTACTATTTATTCTTGAGATATGCTGATAATAGATACACAGACACACACACACAGAGACCAACCGCTAAAATATGATTTTCGCATTCTGGGGACCTCAAAACGTGTAAATGTAACAAATACTCAATTTCTAAAGTTTGACCCAAAAACAATACTTTCTCTACGATATATATTTCTTTAATTGTGATTTTGAAAGTAATACTAAATTTTATTGCATAAGTCTTTTTCATTTTTGGATCAATGATAATATTTAAATTTTCAGTTATAAATATGATAATAATTTTTTTGTAAAAAGGATCATTACATTTAGAAGCATGAAAATTGACAGTTTTGACAGTGTGTTATAATTGAAAATATTTCTACCAAAAGATAGTACATTATACGTTGCATGCAAGTTATTAATTGAGATTTAACAGTATTTCTCATTAATTAATGAATTGAGATTTATTTTATTTAAGACTCCATTTGTATAATTTAATCAATAATCATTTAAATATTGTTATTTGACACTTTACATTTTTTTATTACTTTTAAAATTGAATTCATTACTTTCGTACATTATTAGATTATAATATAAATCAAAAAATTGTTTATCTAATGTTAGCAGTATAAAATAATTCAAGTAATTCACCAATATATATATATTTTTTAAGCGAATAAAAAATGTCCGTATAAATTTCCAATCATTATGTTTTAAGGAGCATTCTGGCCTTAAAAAAAAATAAATAAATAAAAAAGTTTAGACCTGTAGGAATCGCCGATTAACAAAATGCAAGAATAACGTACCATTCTATGATTTAGACTGCTGCGGACTCCTGAAACTTTTGCTCGAAACTTTAAACAAGTTTTTCTCAAAATTACTTGTGTCAAAATGTTTTGCATGGCACTGGAACCCATTTACTCAAATTTTGTACCAACATTTAATACATAACCCTCTATCGCTCCTATCACTTTTGTATCACTTTTTTTTTTACTAAAAAAAAAATCATTTAACACTTTCTAGCGAAGTTGAAAAGCGTTTATGACTTCGGTTTGTCTGTCTGTCAGCATTCTAACTCCCGTAAATATTAAGGAAATTTCTTGAATCTGACATATGTTATTCAAGTTCACTATCGGATGTTTCTTACTGAAAATGGAGTACTGGTTTATGTATAGTTACATTCGAAAGTATTCCAAAAGCTAATGTTCTATGAAAAGCTTTTTTGTCCATTTTTTAAACCATGTTTTAAGGCCTTTTTCATGGCTCTGGCATTTTTCGTATAGTTGGTATAAAAAATCAACTTACACTGTAGTCTTTCTTAAATGCATCTTTTAAGGCATTTTTTCGCCCAAATCTTCATGTAATTGAACTATATCAATTAAATGTTATTCAAGTTCAATATATCCTATTAAAAATAAAGCTACATACCACCACTGGTTTGTGTATAGGGGCACGCAAAATATTCAAAAGCATTGCGTTCTGTGAGAGCTATTTCTATAAGCCGTATTTTAATATCTTTATTTTACACAAATCATAATAAAATTGACATTTAATATTCATATGAAAGAAAAAAAATATTTCTGTAGAATATAGTATGATTAGCATTAATATTAACCGGGTCAAACAAAAACATCCCGATATATTAAAGGCTATTATTGGAAATTCATGCATTAACATTTAACAAATAAAAATAAATAAATAAAATAAAATAATGTAGTAACATTGTTAAAGAACTCAACACAGTTACCACATGTTTTTATACGGAAGAACAGATTTAAAAAAACGCGACCTTCCTAAATTAAATTCTGTTTGGGCCAGAATTTTATAGCTGTTACTTCGAAAACAAAAATAGGCTTCGATTTCTTTTTAATAATATGTTATCCCAACTTAACGAATCCCTTTTCCGCAACAAGCAAAAATTTATAACAATGTAAAATTAACTCATTAATCCACTCCAATATGTCAGTTTCCTGAAAAGACATTTTAAAATGCAGCAACACGATCCGAATTGAAAATGATTTTCTTTCAAAATCTCCCGAGAGGCTATTCAGTTTTGCCATCATTTTAAGTAACGAGTGACACTTGACATATCTGCGCGTTCAGCAGTGTAATAAAATAATCCCACTTGTTACAGATTAACTGAATAGCCTCTTCACTTTAACAAATTAATGAAGACGTTGCTACTTTAAATAAGAATGGAGAAAATTTAATGATTCAAATTCATATGTCCAACTAAATTAAGACGTTATTGAGAGCCGGTTTTAAGAAGTATTAGTGATCATTTAATGGCAACGGCAATACAATGGCATTTTGTCTGACAAAAGCATTTCAAAATTAGAATTGTGATGAAATTTATCAGTGTAAAATGAAATTTGTCAAGATGAAATCGATGTTCTAAGCGGATAAATATCTAAATAAATATTTATTTGCTAAAAATAGCCAATCGGGCAATAAAGCATGCGATTAGAAATATTTAGAAATAAAAGCTTAGAAAAAATGTAAGTAAAAATTGCATTTTTTTAACAGTAGAAGCTTTTTATTGTAGATCCCTGAAAAGCATAAAATAAAAATTTATTCTTTCAAACACATGTTATAAATAAATGAAAGTTTCAACACTATGAAAATTTTGGAGAAAAATATAGGTATTGGACTTTTGCCAGAAATGAAATTTTTAAATATTCAATATATTTTCAAAAGCTATCGACACCAGTATTCTTAGTCATTAGTTTCTACATAAGTATTTGTTAAGCCATAAATTTCAAAGGTCTCGAAAGCTTTTTAAAATATTTTGAATATTTAAAAAATTTCATCTCTGGCAAAAATGAAATATCTATATTTTTCTCCAAAATTTTCTTAGTGTTGAAACTTTCATTTATTTATAGCATGTCTTTGCAAGAATAAATTTTTATTTTGTGCTTTTCAGGGCTCCACAATAAAAAGCTTCTACTGTTAAAAAATGTAATTTTTACTTAAATTTTTATTTCCTGCTTTTTAGTTATAAAAAAGCTTCTAAAAAAATGAATCAAAGGATACAGTGTAGACTTTGAAAGATTTTCTTTTATCAGTTGACACCTTTTCTGTTAATTATCCGCAAAAAATGAACATATCGGCCCTTGGAGAATCGAACCCACGACCCGCTCTAACCAAAAATCAAAGAACAGTAAAGGAAAGTTATAGAACATGCTAAAAGTTCCCAACAAATACTTATACAAAAAAAAAAAAAAAATATTGTCCTCGAATGCTTTTTAAAGTATTTTGAATATTTAAAATTTTTCATTTCTTGCAAAGTGAAATATTTATATTTTTGTTTAAACAATTTTTTTATTGTCGAAACTGTTATTTTATTTATTATTGTTATTTTATATGATGTCCTTGAAAGAATATATATATATATATATTTATTTAATGCTTTTTAGGGCTACAGAATAAAAACTTCCAGCTTTTCTTTTTTTTTTTTTACATTTTTATTTGTGCGTTTTAGAAACTACAAGAAGCTTCTTAAAAAAAAATTAAACAAAAATTTTTGGGATAGTGTGTTGACAACGAAGGATCTTTATTTTATCATTTGACATCTTTCCTATTGATTATCTGCAATAAAGTAACACATCGGCCTTCGAGGATCGAACTTAACTATCGCGTTATCAACATGACGCTCTATTCAGTTGCGCTAACAAGCGACGAAAAAAGGTGCTGACATTTACGTTAGAGTGGAGGCGTTTTGTTTTTCAGTGAGACACGATGACAAAAATCCAATCTCAATAAAAAGCTTCTAAAAAAAATATTTATTTATTTTTAGTTAAAACTTTTTATTTTGTTCTTTTTTAATATCTAAAATATTTTGTGTTTTTTAAGATCTAAAAAAAAAAAAAAAAAAAAAAAAAAAAAAAAAAGCTTCTTTTAAAAAAAGAACACTTGAAAAATTCTTAGGATACTGTGTAATCAACGAAAAATTTTCCTTTATCAGTTGACTCCTTTTCTACTAATTATCTGCAAAACCTCCGAGGATCGAACTCTCCACCACCGCGTTATTAACTTGACGCTCTAACCAACTTAGCCAAGGAGCGACAAACGGAACAACTTATATTTACTTTAAAATGGAGGCAAAATTAAATTGCACCTTGTTTGAAGACGCGATAACAAAGTCAATTTCATATAAAAAGCTTCTGAAAACAGAGTATTAGAAATGAAAGAGAATTTATTTAAAAAAGAAATTTATTTAAAGAAATGAAAGAGAAATTTATTTAAAAGAAATTAACTGCTTCACAATTCAGTGTATAGCTCTGAAATGATTTTTCTTTCTTTTCTTTTTCTTTTTTCCTTTTAAACTGTAAATTTATTTGCCATTTAAGTTGTTTAAATTTTTACCAACATAAGGTAAAAATGTAAGTATGTATTAGTTTGACTTCTGTTGTATAAGAATAAAACAATGTTTTTTAATGCACAAAGTAAAAGAAAAGGGTGAATTTCATTTTCAAGTAAACAAATTGATACATAATTTTCTTTTAAAAATTGAAAGCTTAAAATAATGTTGGAGAGGTTCATCTTTTTACAGTGCCTTGCAACTTCGCACGTTCGCTCTTAATGCTTCAGACCGTCCAACAATGAAAGTAGAAGTGTTCACTCTGTCTCTTGAGAAATACTTTGTTAAAAGAACTCGGTTGAACACCGGTTCCAAACAACTAAACCTTTTTTCTTTTAATACTTCATGAAGCTATCTTTCTTATCATAACTTAAACAGCAGCCAGAAGTGAGATTTTAAGTCTAATAAATTTTTATTCGCCATGTACTTTCAACTATTTACAATCGCGGTCTCCATTTTATCCGATGTGTTTCTGAATGGCACTGGAAACACAGATAAAAACAATTGTCTTGAAATATATATCTATATATATATATATATATATATATATATATATATATATATATTAAATATAAATAATATAATTTATATATTATATATAAAATATTCTTTCTCTCAATAGAGAGAAAGAATATTTTATTTTCAAATCAATAATATATAAAATATATTTATTAATTTAATAATTTACGTATAATAAATCGAGCTGTAAATTGGATTGCAATATAAAAATACTTATCTACTATACATTAATGGATCCATGTTATATTAATAATTAATTTGTAAATCGATATAAAATGTAGCCCTTCGATAATAAAACGAGTAACAAATTAGACTTTTGTGCTTTATGTAGACAAGCATTTTTATTTTATTATATTTTCTATAGACATAAGAAATATATAAGAAAATATTGGATTTGGGAAATTTTTCGACATCGAACGAACTTTCACGTTTTGAGATATTCTTAAAAAAATTTTAATCTTTTTTGAAAATGTCCATCGATCTATATAGATGTGTGTAACAAAAATTCTGTGGCAGCTTCAGATGGACACAAAGGAACCGAATTTCATAAAAAGACGCTCTACATGTAGCCATTGTCTTCGTACAATTTATTTTAATAATTACTATGACAATGTGTGACAGAACCTCCTAAAATGTACATCATCGAGATTGTTTTTATTTCATGTATTTAATGCCTTCCCTTTGATTGAATGCCTTCCTCCCTGCTTTACACCTGAATTTCCTTTAAATAAAAGACAGATTTCTATGTATTCAAATAAAAGATAGATTTTAATATTATTTATTTCTTATTTAAAATTAACCTTTGTAAATGCGAACATTGATCTGTTTTTATAATAAATCGGACGCTGTGATTATTTGAAAATGGAAAACGTAAACTTCCTGAAATATAGCGGCATTTTTTTTTTTTTTTTTTTTTTTTTTTAAACGATTTATTCGAAGAAGCAAAAATGATTTTCTGAATTTTCTCATTTAGTAAAATACCAGTTAACCAAGTTTTTTTTTTTTTTTTTTTTTTTTTTTTAATCACTGCAACCTAAATATATATATGTTTTGTTTTAAAATAATTTTTTATTTCACTAAATTTTAGCAGAAAGATATATGTCAATTTCTACATTTTTGTCAAAATTTACGGTGTATATTAGGGCTGGATTATTTATCAATATATCCCCAAGTATCGATATTTTTTAAATATCCCGATAACAATATTTAAGATTTTGCTCTGACGATATATCCCTTTAACGATATTACCTAGTGCGCACCGCGCGATCAATCGATATGCCGATAAGTACCGTTAAACGCCAACCACGGATTAATAGAATTATGCTTCCGCGCTAGCGCGCATCACGAATGAAACCCCAGCGAATGAAACCCGAACAAAAAGAGCGCGCAATATCTTATACTAATACCCATTCTCTTATTTTTCTCCCATCCCTCACTGATAAAATAAAAATATATAACCCCACCCCAAACGATCACTCCCACAATGCATATACTTCCTCTTCCTTTATTCTTGCGTGCGAAACCTCAAATCTAAAATATCACTGTTTTAATAAGTCCACCGCATAATAAAAAAATAAACAGTATTTATTGAAAGCCATCTGCTTTTTCCACAGTATATTGACTTCCCACAGTATATTGATACATTCATGCATTTACTGACCCTAAACGATAATATGAAAGAATTTATACTACCGTTAGTATTTGATAATATTGCACATCACCACTCGTGGATCGTAGGTGTAATACCACAGTAACCACAGACAAGGCGATATAAAAACAAACGCTTATTATGACGAATGAAAACAATATCTTTTGTTTTAGCTCATTTCCTGCTATTGGTTCATTGATATTGGTTTATTTCAAAGTATCGATAACTTCTGGCGAATAAGATGCGACCTTCAACATGTGTTTAACTCGCTTTGGGCTGTACTTCAGTTTCAGTCAAATAGCTCCCTTTCTCCTTTCCCATGTTATCCAATGGGATTTTCGTTGCTTCGTTTTATAAAAATATCTCATTCAAAAATGAAGTTTTTCGAATTCTGTTTTTTGAATATTACTCTTTGAACGGGTCGCCTTTTAGCTTGGTGAACAATTTTTCAAAAAAATTAATTTAAATATTTTATTTCAATAAGTAAATTATGGACTCTAAGTGTGGATCTCTAAGTAAAATATTTAAACTTATTTTTTCGAAAAATTGCTCACTAAGCTAAAAGACGACCTGTTCAAAGAGTAATATTAAAAAAACAGAATTTAAGCTAAAAGACGACCTGTTCAAAGAGTAATATTCAAAAAACAGAATTCGAAAAAGTTCATTTTTTAATAAAATATTTTTATAAAACGACGCGACAAAAATCCCATTGGATAACATGGGAAGAGAGAAAGGGTGCTATCTGACTGATGTAAAATAAAGTTTTATCTTCAGTAATTTTACAGTGACAGTTTCTTTATAGAATTATATAATATTGGATAGTTTATTACTTTTTTTATGTAGCATTTATTTTTTCTCTTTCCTTTTCCTTCTTTCTTTCTTTCTTTTTTTTTTTTTTTAAGCCGTATATGTTAAATAAAATTGGTTTAAATGCAAAATGAGTTACTTTAAGTAACAAAATGAAACTTTAACATAATTTTGTTTAAATAATATAATTTTTATACTGACAATGTATACATATATATATATATATATATAATTCAATTTTCAATTGTTGTGAAACTATTACGAATGTGAATTGAACACATATACATTTAAAAAATATTGTAATGATTTGGTAAGCAGATACAAAAATAAAAATGACAAGTAACTGACATTTAGGATGCATATAAGAGTTTTAAGTAAAAAATATTACTCTCTACAACCAAAAAAGGTGTATCCAATGGCATTTCTTAACTATTTAAAATGATTTTCCTTTTTATTTAATACCTACATCTTAAGACAATTTTTCTTAAGCTTTATTTTTAGTAGAATTATGAATTTTGATATACTTGGTAGAAATGATCATATATTAGCTGTGTTAAAATATGATTTTAAAATAATTAAAGCTTAAAATGGAAAGAATAGAGGACAAACTATACAAAGGTATACTAAAAAGCAATAGTATAAGATATAAGAAACACAAATTATTGATTCACTTTTTATGAATTTTTTTTTTTTTAATGATAAAGTTATGGTAGTAATATACCAGAAAATAGATGGAAAGCACTCTATACTTGTATACTTTAAAATTCGTGTGCATATGTCTTTAAAAAATAACAAATGTCTATTTTTTCCTATCTTGAAAGAAATATCGCAATATATCACTAATATCGATATTAACTTGGTGATATATCGCGATATTTAATTTCTGATATCGTCCAGCACTAGTGTATATGAACCCCCTCCTCAAATATATCCCGATTTTCCTTGAAGATTTAGAGGACACTTGAAGTGTATTTTATGGTATATATATATAAGTAACAGAAAATTAATTCAGGTATTAAAAAATTACAAAATAAACTCATGATAACTTATGTAGATAATGCTGCTTATAATCATTCTATAATGTGTAATATACATATATATATATATATTACACGTATATAAACAACTTATTTTTGAAAGTGTGGATAATAGTAATATCTTTGTTAAAACATCTGTGAATATTGATACAAAAAATAGACATATTTTCAATTATTATAAATTAATTAATAACAAAAATGGTAATTGAAATTATCTTTATTTAGTTGTAATAGCTAAATTTAATTAGAATTCAATAAAATTCTGTATTGTTGCTGTTGCTTGCAACACATATTTCACAAATGCTAATTTTTTCCCAAAACATATAGTTTTCAACTCATAAAAAATATTAAAATATCAACTAACATAACTAAGGTGAATACTTTTGATTTTAATGATCTTTAATAATATAATTTTTTAATATTGAAGATATTCATGAAATTAATAATATTCTATTTGAAAAAAAAAAAAAATAATAAACATCATTTAAATCTTAAAGATAAAATTAATTTATCATCTTGTAAAACTTTAACTAGGTCTATATTATTTCATAATTATGTTTAAAAATGCAATTTATAAACAGCACATCGGATTACCACAAGGTGGAATAACCTCTAATATGCTAGCTAATTTATATTTATTATGAAAAGAATTTAATTTGTACCAGTTTTAAATTATATAGATTTATTGATGATATTGTATAGTATTTAAATAAATATAACAATAATTTTGCTTTACCTGATAATTACCATAATAATAATTTTCATAATGACACTGCTCTAAAATCTAATGAAATAAACTTCTTAGGTGTAAAAACAATTTTTAATCACAATCTACAATTCGAATTTAATTTATATGATAATCGCAAAAATTTCCCTTTAAAAGTTATTTATTTATTTATTTTTACAAATTTCAAAACTTGTATTTCCTAACATTTTTATAAACTTCAGTTGTACGCATCAGACATTTAGCTTCTGATAAATATAAGAAAAATCAATAAAAATGTCTAAAGAAAGAATCTTTCCATAGCCAATGGATATCCTGTTAGTTTAATAAAATATATTTTTCATCGCTAATAAAAAAAAAAAAATAACATTTTCTTGATGTGTAAACTGTTAATAAAACAGTAAACCTATTCAACTCGTCACTTTAACTTTGGCAATTTTCTAATTCATGCATGTGTTTTTTTATCTTTATTTTTTCACAACGTAAACAAAACCCAGCTCTTATTTAACATTAGAAAGATTCTAGTTCTATTCATTACTGGTGCAATAGATGAAGAATGTTTTTACAAACTACTTATTAGTTTCACAGACACATCTTAGTTACACTTTTTTAAACATCTATATGCGTGAAATTTTATCTCAATAAATCTAAAATAACTTTTCTATATTATGCAATAACTTCCCGTGTTAAAACATTGTTAATCTCAATTTGTATATTAATTTGATTCAAGCTCACATTAATTATTGATCACTTTATAAAAGTATATTAAAAATTACTTAATTACCTTATTTTTATTTTATTTTATCAAATATTTCCGAGATGACAGCACCATAATTATTTACATGTTTAAATCCATTCATATATATTTATTTAGAGAAAATAATTTTATTTTATTAAGTAATATAGCAGGCATAATATAATACTTAAAAAATTATCATATTTATTATATTAAATTACCTTTAGATCTAAAACAATTAAAAAAAAAATCCTTTTTCCCCCTTTTACTCTGCGTTAATACTACCTATTATTATTATTATTATTATTTTTTTTTTTTTTTTTTTTTTTTTAACTTCACTTTATGGTAACGCTGTCCTGTATTTTTGGTTTAAGTGTAACCTATAAACCGGCTTTAATTTATAATTTATATTTGTATTCACGTGTTTTATGAATGTAGCTGATAAGTTGCTTTTGCATAGTTTTTTTTTTTTTTTTTTTTTTTTTTTAATCTATTTCCATATCTTTTCATTTTTGTTGTTCAGGTAATAAAATTCATTAGCATTATGCTCTTGACTTTACGGAAAAGTACAAAATTTTGCTTGCCCTATTTGCATAGTACCTCAGATGAAGTTACGAAAAGCTTCCATTATTTTCATTGATTTCGTCTTATTTTGATCCTTTTAAAACCGTTCATATTTTGCTAATTTCCTGTAAATTTTCGCGCAGTCATGTATAATAACTTGCGTGTAACCAAGGTAAAAATCTTTGTATAGGGTGGAACATTGCAGAATGGACTCCGTGAACTCAAAAAAAGTAAAGTATACTTACATTCTAAAATATAAAGTGATATTTTCTTTTATTAATTAACAAATATTCTCATAAAAAAACTATCTTTAAAAATTTCAATTTTTCAATTCTTTATAAAACGAATAATTAATCAGTGAATACTAATTTTAAGGCACATTTATTTACTTTATGGTGTCGAATAGGAAGATCGAGGTAAAATTATTCTCCGCTGCCTTCAAAGTAATTAGTCAAATCTCTTTGTTTGAAGAAAACTAAAACCATTCATTTTCACTACCGCTAACCTAATTAGAAATTCATCCCTCTACTCTCAGAACAACTCTATTTGATTACTTTCTTCAAAGATAATCATTATTTGGTGTTTTGTCATTCTCAGGTGTGTGTGTGTTTTTTTTTTTTTTTTTTTTTTTTTTTTCAAAAAGTAAACAGTGAAAGAGGATTTTTCGATGAAAACAACAATCAACATTTATCAACCACATAAATATTTAATTAAAGTTGTATAGTTATAAAAAAAAATTTATTACTTTCATTACCCTACTACCGTAGGTAATGGAAGTGTTGTATTCGGTCCGAAAATTCGATATCGAGATTTCACCTGATTTATACGTTTTAAGGTCCCCTCAGTCCAAAATATTGTTTCTTGGCAATGGGTCAGTGTGTGTGTATGTATGGTATCTTCTGGCTATCATATCTCCGAAACTAATACAGATAGAACTACAAAACTTCAGAATTGAAACAGGTCTGATGTACAGATAAATTTTCCAAATTTTGGTGATAATTGAAAACCGGAAGTGGGACATCGGAAACTGGAAGCGGAACCATAAGTCCGTATCTCAAAAATGGCTCTAATAATTTTCGAATTTGCTATATAAATACTTTATTAGGTGTCCTTTCGAATGATATAGATAGTTAGTTCAGGAAAATGGATAGGCGCCCTGTATAAAAAGCTCAATATCAGGTCTCGCAAGCGCGTTCCTTTAAAAACGGCTGTACGGATTTTTTTCAAACTTACCAGATTAACTCACTTTTACGTATCCTTTTGCATGTAATTATTGTTTTCCGGTCAATAATTGAGTTTTGGTAAAAGTTGCTATCTCAAAAACGGCTTTAACGATTTTCTTGAAAATTGTTCTATAAATCCATTCCTTTCCCATGTATTACGTGGTTATTAGAGGAAAATTAACAGCCATCCTGCTTAGGGAGGTCAGTTTTAGATCACGGAAATTTGTGTTTTAAAATATAAATCTACCATTTTTTTTTTCCTTATTTTTTCACACCAGATTTTATTTTTATGATATATCTAAAAGCGAAATAATGTATTATTAAATAAATGATAAATATCAATTATTAATTTAATATAAGAAGTCAAAATATTATTTAATTTGTAAATTTTTCAACGACTATAATAAAATTTTACATCCAAAATGTAAATTTTCTCAATATTGGAATTACGATATGGAAATTTGCTGTTCATTCGTAACTTTTTGACGTTTGCTTTTACGGTCGAGATGAACTTTTTATGTACATTATAAAATATAAAAACGAGTTTTTTTTTTCATTGTTACAATTTGTTTGCAAAATAACATAACGTATTCGGTTTCTTTTCGGAAGATCCCTCACTTGTAAAAAAATTTCTTAATAATATGGTTTCTTTTTTGGTGAAATTAAGAATATAATGTAGCATAGTAAAGCATCGTTACGCTTGACGCAAATTATTATACATGCGTATCATAACATTTTAATTATTATTTTTAAAAAATACTCTGGATATCAACTTTAATTTTTGGTGATTATTCTTAAGACTCTTCTGAAAGTCACTGTCCACATTTATTACATCTTCTTTTGACCTCATTGACCGCGAGATCTTTAGTTTCCTGTAAGAACAAAATCGACATTAATAACTGTCTCTCAAGGATGTACACAAGGACCAGTCAGCATGCAGGGGGGGATTTTATCCGGTTATCTTTATTTATTTCCTTTATTTATTTATTTATTACTTTGCAAATGATATCCTTCCTCTCTTATGAAAGAGTTGTAGAGATTTGCGCTTTACTTCAAACTCCCAGAAATCTCGCAAATCAACATTAACATCTGTTATGTTATAAGAATTACTTTTAACGAAGTTTATAATACATATTTAAACTTAAAATTAAATACCTTTAACATAACTTCGTGCTGGCAGAAAGCTTTTTTGGCAGGGGATCCCCTCCTTCGACGGTGCCGACTGCACTTTGTGGTTGGCGGTCATCCAAAGGCTGATCTTCTCTTTTATAGCTGTACATGTGACGCCACACTTTGTCTATTTCTGCCGATTCGTGGTTGTTAATCACGTGATGATTCGTTAATCATCAGTCGTTAATCATCACTTGATTAACGACCACGAATCGGCAGAAATAGACAAAGTGTGGCGTCACATGTACAGCTATAAAGGAGAAGATCAGCCTTTGGATGACCGCCAACCACAAAGTGCAGTCGGCATCGTCGAGGAGGGGATCCCCTGCAGAAAGGTAGTCCCAGGATCAATTTTTCTCTTCCTTAATTGATTAAAAGATACTTCTTCTAGAAACTTCTCCATTGTCGAAGAAAACAGAAATTTGCACAAAGAAAGAGCACAAAGAAAGTATGCACAAAGAAAGAGCAGTCACAAGTGAGAGAAATCACGATAACACTGACCTAACAGTTTTATCGCGTGAGTGAGCTGTTTTTGTGGGGTGGAGCAGGATCGCGATCTCACAGAGAAGGAGATGACCGGTTTTGAAACTCACCAGCCGTAGGATTTGACCCATCTTACAGCACATCGTGATTTTCAAACGCACATAATACAGGGATGGATCGGCTTTGGCATGATTTCTTGTTTCCAGATGGTGGAAACGTATGCGTAGAACTGAAAAACGCATTTTCTAAATTTAAGGAGTTGGCCGGTTTTGCAACTAGGCGACATATATATAATAGAGAAAGTATTGTTTTTGGGGCAGTATTTTCGAAATTACGTTTTTGCTGTATTTACATGTTTTAAGGTCACCTGAATCCGAAAAACATGTTTTTAGCAGTTGGTTTCTGTATGTGTCTGCATGTCTATCTCTGTGTGTGTTTGTTATCAGCCTGTCTCAAGAACAAAGAACAGCAGAAAGTTCAAACTCGGTATTCTAAATCTGTATCCTATAGGAATGCTACATTAAACTTTTCGTTGAGATGAAGCATATGGTTCTTGTACAGGGGCATCCAAGAGAATTCAAATATACCACGTCTGTGGGCGAAATGGCACGTAAGTAGAATTTAACATCTATAGGCTGCATTAAAATAAGCTCAATTAATATTTATTTATTTATTTATTTATATGCGTAAAAACATGTTTCTTATGATATGAAAATCGTTTACTATTCGTTTGCAGGGCTACAGAAAAGATCTAGAATATAGTAGGGACACTACTTGAAAATGGATGTAAGTGTATTTCGGGTTATGCTGCGTGTTATTAATATTATAGGATTGCACCTTGTGGTTTGTACATACTTTTTAGAAGTTATATAAGACCGCCTATAATTAAGCGAAATCATTCTTTTTTATTGAATGTAATTAGTGGAAGTGCTTTACTATAATATTTCTCCGTGTCTGAAGAAAACTGATCAGAAAATGAAAATAATTCGTCATCCTCATGCGGCAAATGAAATATATATATATATATATATATATATATACCCTAACAGCACAAAATATTTCAGAAACGTAACAGTCATATAACATGGAAACATTGTAAATATTACAGAAACTTTCAGTTAGCTTTCCGTTTACTTTCATAAACGGAGAAATGTCCGCGATCGCAACAAAAAAAATCAGATACGTAACAGAAATGTTACAATCACATAACAGAGAGAACATAAAAAAGGGTGAATGTTTCAGAAAGGTATCAGAGAGCATTTAAAATGTGTTACTTTTTGAAAGTTTGTAAGCATTTTGTTACATAACTGAAGCGTTCTATGCTGTATGGGTATATATATATATCTTATACTATTAAGTGAGCAATATTTGTATATATATTTCACTGTTCTCGAAAACGGTAGCTCGGACAGTCACGAGATTTAACACAAAGGTGCCCCCCGAAGGATCATTGTGCACATCGAAGTCAGAATTTCGAATTTCTGTTTAGTTTTCTTTTAATTAATAAAAATATGAAAATAATAAGCTAATAATAGCAAAAAATTAGCCATTTAAATTTAATCCATAATTTAATTGTTGCCAAAAAAAAAATACGAGTTTATTTTTTTTTTCAACAGGAAAATAAATACATTTATCTAAACATGAACAATACTACACACTACTGATTGCAGAGCTTCCAAATTTGGCATATAGTTACCTGGGACCCTGCAGGACCCTGCATCGTGATTATTTCGAATTTGAATTTTTTAAATTAATGTTTGTTCGATTTTAAACATTGGCTTTTATGTTTCATTTTTCATGAATTTATTCTTCGATTGTAATCGTCTGCGTATCCTAGCAACGGCTATATTATGCAATTTATTTTTTATTTAATACATTTATTTGAGGGCGAATCTTTTCTCTCTTTTTAATTTATTATATTTATTGAAAATAAAATGGTAATGCTGTAGAAAAAATTAAATATATTAAATTTAAAATTTAAAAACGTAAGCCAGTTATGTTTATGTATAATTTTTGTAGTATAACAACAATTATTTTTCATTTGTTAATTTAATTTCTTTAAAAGTTTTTTTTTTTCTTCTAATTTATAGTATTTGTCAGGAAATAATGGTTGTATATAGTAGAAAGGATTAAACTGATTGGAATTTATTTGTTTTTTATGTATTTAATTCATTCTAAAAGAAAATCTACTTTTTATTTTATTTCATTATATTGGTCGGAATCAAATTGTAATACAGTGTAAATAGCATGAGCAATAAAATACTTGGTTCAAAAACTAAAATATTTAATAGACGCTGAGATACAGTTATCTTTAAAATCGTAGTTCTTAAATAATGGCAGACCCACCTATCGTCAATAAATACCCATATTGAAATACATAGGAAAGAGATTTCTGCAGGCAGTGGGGACCTGCTCCCGATACAGTGCGGGCAGAGAAAAAACTGCCGTAGTCAGCGAGTACCCGATGCGAGGTCTAGAGCGATTCCAATGTAATTATTTTAGTTTTTATTTATAATGTGATGTGAAAAATAAATAATGATCCAATTCTTTTGGAGATTCATTTAAATATAGTGGCCAGCGAAGCGGGTGTAGCCTGCTAGTATTAATTAAATGTCTATCATTTGTTTATTTACACATTTTGTGCTTTTCTTGATACCGAAGTCAAGTTTTTAACGTTTGATCTTTGTCTCTATTTCTTATTAGAGTAACTTAAAAACAAATAATTTCAGGCAATTCAAATGTTATTTTGAAGCGAGTTATTTTAAAAGTTTGATCAACATTGGTAAGTTCCAAGGAAAGGTTGTGTGAATAATTTTAAATGAACTTTTAAATTTAATAACATATTTGAATTCTATGTAAATAAAATTTTAAACAAGGGGTTGGGGTGGCGTAGCCTAATGGGGATTATGTTTAATGCAGATTTATATAACAGTACTCGTTATCTTACCCTTTATTCTCTAACTAGCAGGCTACGCCCGCTTCGCTGGTCACTATTTTTAAATGAATCACAAAAATTAATGAATTCTCAAAATTGCATTAATTTTTATCATGTGATAAAAAAAGAGAAAAAAAAAAATCTGATCAGGAAAAATGTCGCACCGGGTCCCCACTGCCTTCGGCAGCGTAGACCCGTGCGCTGCGCGCACGTATTCCTTCACCATCCTTATGACTTCTCAAAATTCCATGTTATTACTCATAAACTTTCATTCTTAAGAAAAGGAATTAAAAAATATATCATTTAGCATCGGGTAAAAACTCACACCGGGACGCCACTGCCGGCGGCAGCGCAGACCAATGCGCGCTGTGCGCGCACGTTTGAGGATATACGTGCGCTGTACACGCATATTCCTTCTCAACTCAAACTTTTATTATTAAGAAAATAAAATAAAAAAAAAATCTTTTATCAACGGGTAAAAACTCGCACCGGGTCCCAAACCCATGCGCGCCTATTCCTTCCCCACCGTTCCAGCCCCTCCTAATTAACTTGCATATACCAATTTTGAACGGTCTTACTCAATTAGCTGAGATGCAAAAGAAAACCTGATCAGGACACTTTAAATTGTAAATCAGGTGAAATCTCGAATTCCACTTTCGATAATGTAAAAGAACTTTAAAATATCTTTCGAATGATGTATTAGAAATAATTTAATCATAATTAGAATATGAAACATTGAAATTTAAAAATATTACAGCGCCATCTGGCTGTAGAAATTTCTGTAATCTATTGTTCCATTCCAGATCAACAAAGCTTTCAAATGATGTATTACTCATGAAATTATTTTAATTAGTAGATGAGATACAAAAGAAAACCTAATCAGGAGACCTCAAAACGTGTAAATCGGGTGAAATCTCCAATTCCATTTTCGATAATGTAAATGTACTTTAAAATGTGTATCAACTAAAATAAGCTTTCAAATGATGTTTTACTTATGAACTTTTTTTAATTAATAACTGAGATACAAAAAAAAAAAAAAAAAAAAACTGATTCAGGACACCTCAAAACGTGTAAATCTGGTGAAAACTTTCGATAATTTAAAAAACTTTAAAATATCTTTCGAATGATGTATTACAAATAATTTAATCATAATTAGAAATTGGAATATTGAAATTTTAAAATGTTACAGCGCCATCTGACGGTACAAATTTCTGTATTCCACTGTTCGATTCCAAATCAAAAAAGCTTTCTAATGATGTATTACGAAATTATTTTAATTAGTAGCTGAGATACAAAAGAAAACTAATTCAGGAGACCTCAAAACGTGTAAATCTGGTAAAAACTGTCGATAATATAAAAGAACTTTAAAATATCTTTCAAATGATGCATTAAAAATAATTTAATCATAATTAGAAATTCAAATATTGAAATTTGAAAATATTACAGCGCCATCTGGCGGTAGAAATTTCTGTAATCCACTGTTCGATTCCAAATCAAAAAAGCTTTCTAATGATGTATTACTTATGAAATTATTTTAATTAGTAGCTGAGATACAAAAGAAAACCTAATTAGGAGACCTCAAAACGTGTAAATCGGGTGAAATCTCGAATTCCATTTTCGATAATGTAAAAGTACTTTAAAATGTGTATCAAGTCAACAAAGCTTTCAAATGATGTATTACTTATGAAATTTTTTTAATTAATAACTGAGATATAAAAGAAAACTGATTCAGGACACCTCAAAACGTGTAAATCTGGTGAAAACTTTCGATAATTTAAAAGAACTTTAAAATATCTTTCAATTGATATATTAATAATAATTTAATCATAATTAGAAATTGAAATATTGAAATTTTAAAATATTACAGCGCCATCTGGCGGTACAAATTTCAGTATTCCACTGTTCGATTCCAAATCAAAAAAGCTTCCGAATGATGTATTACTTATGAAATTATTTTAATTAGTAGCTGAGATACAAAAGAAAACTAATTCAGGAGACCTCAAAACGTGTAAATCTGGTGAAAACTGTCGATAATATAAAAGAACTTTAAAATATCTTTCGAATGATGCATTAAAAATAATTTAATCATAATTAGAAATTGAAATATTGAAAGTTAAAAAAATTATAGCGCCATCTGGCGGTAGAAAATTCTGTAATCTATTGTTCCATTCCAGATAAACAAAGCTTTCAAATGATGCATCACTCATGAAATTATTTTAATTAGTAGATGAGATGCAAAAGAAAACCTAATCAGGACACCTCAAAACGTGTAAATCGGGTGAAATCTCGAATTTCATTTTCGATAATGTAAAAGTACTTTAAAATGTGTATCAACTAAAATAAGCTTTCAAATGATGTATTACTTATGAACTTTTTTTAATTAATAACTGAGATACAAAAAAAAAAACTGATTCAGGACACCTCAAAACATGTAAATCTGGTGAAAACTTTCGATAATTTAAAAGAACTTTAAAATATCTTTCAATTGATATATTAAAAATAATTTAATCATAATTAGAAATTGAAATATTGAAATTTTAAAATATTACAGCGCCATCTGGCGGTACAAATTTCTGTATTCCACTGTTCGATTCCAAATCAACAAATCTTTCAAATGATGTATTACTTATGAAATTATTTTAATTAGTACCTGAGATACAAAAGAAAACCGATTCAGGAGACCTCAAAACGTGTAAATTAGGTGAAATCTCGAATCCCACTTTCGATAGTATAAAAGTACTTTAAAATATCTTTCGAATGATGTATTAAAAATAACTTAATCATATTCAGAGTTCGAAATATTGAAATTTAAAAATATTACAGCGCCATCTGGCGGTAGAAAATTATGTAATCTACTGTTCAATTCTAAATCAATAAAGCTTTCAAATAATGTATTACTTATAAAATTATTTTAATTAGTAGCTGAGATACAATAGAAAACCTAATCAGGAAACCTTAAAACGTGTAAATCACGTGAAATCTCAAATTCCATTACTTATGATAGTCGGTTAATGGAAGGTGACAGAAATTTGTGGCGTCTACTCTTGAAATTCCATTCAAATAAGTTTCAAAATGACATATTACTTTTGAAATTATGCCAATTAGAAGCTGAGATACAAAAATGATATAAACACTATTATAAAACGATTTATGTCTGACTTTTTCGTGGTTTTCTCCGAAACTTGGGTAATTCCGGGCTAAATACTGTTCAAAATCCATAGTATGAAATGTGAAAGGAGTATCAGAATTCGAAATTCTGCAAAATATAAAAGAATAAAGGCGTTCTGGGTTTTCCGTCGTTTTCTCCGAAACAACCGTTCCTTTTCTACGTTTTTGCCCCTCCCCCCCTTTCCGTCCCTTCTAATAATTTTACACTTGTAAATATCCGCAATCGATTTATCTTTCCTTGAAACCTAATAATAACAATTTCAAACGCTGTAACTCTTTTTATTTTTTTTTTTTTTTTATTTATTTATTTTTTTTTTTTTCTGGCCGTTTGTTTGCCCCCCCCTCCCTCCTCTTCAAGCCCTTCCTAATAATTCTACACTTTCAAAAATATTCAGAATCGAAATATCGGGCGTTAAAAACACCAATATTACGAAATTTCAACGGCATATCTCAATTTAAAATAGTTGAAAATATAATACAAAATTTAATCTCATTTTTTTGTTTATCCACATATTTTCATGAAAATTGAACAGTAGCTTTATAATATGCTGTCTAGGCCGAATATGAATTCAAATGTAACGTGAATTAAAATTTGAAAAAAATTGAAAATGGCAATATTTTTCCCTACTACAAAACACGTGACATCTTGATCGGTTGCAATCATTTCCTTTTTGATGACAGACGATGGGTCTTCATTACTGGCATTTGAAATGATGTTGCCACAGAAAATTCATACTTTAGTTAATTTTAAAAAATCTAATTGTTGTACTGATAAACCACTTGCACACTTAGATTCAGAAAAAATGCCCCTTTCATTTGGTATCGAAATTGTAACGATCGGACAAATATTTCTAATTTATTTTCCACTTTTTCTGCTTTGAGATCGCTTTTAGATTAGACATGAGTGGACATTTTAATTAATATCTCCACAACTAATTAAAATTTTTAAATTCTGTTTCGAGGAAAACATCGGAAAGGCTCCAGAGCATCCGTATGTCAATTTTTGTACTTCTGCGTTCAATAGGGGCTGAACGTATAAAAGAACAGACAGACAGACAGACAGACAGATAGACAGACAGACAGACAGACAGACAAACCTTTCCTTTTATTATTATAGATCTGTATTTACAGTAATGATTTTCAGGGTGTGAGTGTCCCACCAGATTCTTTTGAGAGGAATTGAAAAACAGTTGTTCTTTCTATTGCGTACAACGGTTTGAATTTTCACGATACTTGTTTGAGATTTTCATATAAATAGTTCAATACATCTGTCTGTTAAATTTTGTGAAAGAAATTCTGCTAAAGCATGCGCATATGCAGATAAATATTATTTAGTAAAAGACTCATATTTTTTAGATGTTCAATATTTTTGCATTCTGATTGTAGTAGGGTGTTTCTAATTCTGTATGTCAAGTTTTCTGATGATGTCTTTGCATTGGGTTAAATACATTGCATGTTATTGTTAAAAAAGTGCATTTTCTCTTTCTTTCTTTGTTTCTTTTTTTTTTTTTTTTTCCCAATTTTTTTGTAGAAACTTTTATATCTCCATGTATATATACAATAACCTGATAAAGATTTATACAGATAATAAGAAGGAACCTTAAAATCACATGCTACAGAGTTTCAAGTATTATTTTTTACAGGGTGATTACAAATATTTTCATTTTTATTCGATTTTCTACTGGTCCCTCTTTTACTTTCACCGCAAAACTTTCCTTGAAATATATGAAGTATAACATGTTCTTCACACTCCTGAAGTTTCAAGGTGATTCGTTCTGTACGTTTTGAGATCCGTGAAAAATCGTCTGCAATCGAAAATATCCAGTCATTTATGGAAATGTTGTGTATATATCCCAACGCATTGATAACATGAATATCAACGGCAAAAGACAAATATTGTAATGATCTTGATTAAACCATCCGTAATTTATAGTTTAATTATTAATTAAATTTTTCACTTTTAAGCAGGTTTGATTTCTTAAGCTCTTTTTTCGAAAAATGAATTTTCTGATAACTAGAGAGAAAAACCATAGTATTATTCAACTTAAATAACAGCATTTGTAGCATCTTTTGAGGATAACCTATGCCAGTTTTGTACTTTTAGTTTACTTGCAAATCACAATGAAATAATGTCCAAAATCTAAATTTTTACGAAACCGTTGTCTTGTTCTACCAAGTTATGAAAATTTTTATTTTTTACGAAGTTTTTAAAGTAGAATGCTGAAATTCAATTGAGTTCTGATCAATGTCGTACATGATAACTTAAAACTATACACGCTTCTTTAGGATATTACTTCTCATCGTAAAGCATATTTATGTATAATTTTGATCTGTACTACCATTTTAAGAAAATATTCCATGTCTGAAAACGTGGGATTTTTTTAAATTAAAATGTTGATATTCATTACTGTTCATGATAGTATCGTACATTAAATTTAAAACTAGTGTGACTTGTTAAAATCCCATAATGCACGTTTATGCGAAATTTTCAATTATATTTTCCAAGTTAAGAAATCCTTCAAGCTAGAATGCTGATATTCCATTGGTTTCTTGCCGGTATCATATGCGTGATATTTTAAATCGTATCCGACGTTTTCATGAAGATTTAATTTTTGAAATAATTTCTGCACCGATCGATTTCGTGATTTATGAACTCCTGATAAAAACATTTAAATGCGTCCAAACTGCACTGTAAAAAATAACGGTAGTTTTTGCAGCAGAATGTGCTGGCAAAAGGGAGGGGGAGCACAGTCTGCTGGTAAAAAGGAATAATTTACAATAGAAACAGCTGTAAATGGGTCTCTCGTTACCGGTGTTTTGCGCTGTAAATTAGTCTATTTAACAGAAGAATGTGCTGGCAATATGGGTACCAGCACATTCTGCTGAAAAAACTACCGCAGAGCTGCTAACCTAATTCGGAGGATTGTTAGCTCCGCCTCTTTTCCTAGAGTATTTTTCTTTTTAATTCATCGAAAATATATTTGAAGAGAATTACTCTAAAAATTCTTTTCTCTCTGTTTCTGGAGGGATTGGAGGAGATGCTAAATGGGATCTGCAAGATCAGTATATTTGCTGATGATATCGTTCTGTGGGATTCAAACTCAGATATGGAGATGAACCGGGTCGCGCTCTGTCCTTCAGGGGTGTTAGAGGAAGATCAGACTGCGTTCACCAGATTTATCAGTGGCCACCTTAAGTGCATGAAATTTGAGCAGCACCGAAAAGTCTATTCTACTTGCAATAAATATTCCTCCAATGCAGCTAGTCCAACCCACCTGTGGATTTCCTGTGCGATCCGGTATTTTTCTTTGATTTTCTGAGGGTGAAAGGACTCATGGACCTCTGTTAGACCAGTGGAGATGAGAAACAACAACAACACTCTAAAAATTAAGTGGTGTAGAAAAAGGGGTGGTATTAACAATCCTCCGGATTAGGTTGGTACCGTTACTTTTTACGGTGCGAAATCGAAAATTTTAAGAAATATTTATGCTCCCAATATCTTATAATAGGATGGAGAACCTTTTTTTAAAACCATCAAAATATTCTTTTAATGCTGCCTGAGCTGTAAGACATCTACGTACCCTGTTAATTTAAACAAAAAATTAAAGACTTTTTTTATTTGATTTCAGCCAGGAGCATTGGACCAAGCCATGATGGACGCATTAGTTATGGACAGTGTCGACTTTGTCAAGCTTATGCTAGAAAATGGAGTTAGCATGCACAAATTCCTCTCCATACCTCGACTGGAAGACCTCTACAACAGTGTAAGTATGGCTGACACTTATTCACTTGAAATTGTAAAAGCACTCCGAAGTGAGGAAAACAGCAAGATCATAGCGTCGATTGTGAGGTTCAAAAGTATATTTTTTGCTTTTTTTTAAAATCATCATTATATAAAATTTTATTTAAAAAATCTATGGATGATATAAATCGTAAATCATTTTGACAAATGATCTCGGCAACAGGTTTGACTTTATCAGGCTGAGAATATTTATTCTTGTTGTGGCGAAGAATTTATTCTCACAAACAACATTTAACTATATTATTACAGAACTATTTTAATGTTTTCATATTTTATAAAATGCATTTAAAAATAACTTTTTTTAGCTAATAAAAAAAGAAAAAAAAAACTTTTACTAAAAATTATTTTAAATAGAGTTAATTATTGTTAAATATTCTTTTGTAATCATAAATATAATTATCTAGAATTATAAATACATAGTTATAAATTCATAAATAATCTGTTGAAGTAATACGAGACTTTCCCTAAAAGTCTTTTAAAATTCCAACTTTATTTTTCTAGGACTTTCATTATAAAAAAGAGTATTGTAAGATTTTCATTAAAAAAAAAAAAAAAAAAAAAAAAATTACAATCAATAAAAGTAAAATAAATAAATGAACGAAACTTAAATATTCTTTTTCTGCTTTCAGCGTTATGGGCCAAACAACACACTCCAGTATCTCGTGAGAGATGTCCGAAAAGTAAGTGTCATTTATGGAGATGTCTTTAATTAAATATGTTCAGAAATTAAATACTCTTCTTTAAAAGCACGATGGTCTAAAGTATTGTACTCGTCTGAAATAGCAGCTGGATGTTATAAAACTGGATATCAGTCATTTTGAACTGTAATACAAATGCATTATAATCCCAAGAAGTCTATTTTTGTGGAATGCAAAGAATTTTTAAATGTTTATTTATTTTACAGTAAGTATTTCCGCTAATTAAAATGTATATGTTTACATAATATATATATATATATATATATTGAACTGACTAACTGTGCTTTTAACTGATATCTGATTGTTAAATTTTTACATGTGTCTCGTTTATTATAACTTTGAGTTGCATCCGTTCCATAATGATTTAAGTAATTTTGAATTATTATTTGTAGGGGTGAGTTTATTTTGATCTACGATTTTAAATGGTTTTGGATTATCATTTTTAGTGAATTGTTTTATTTTGATCTTCGTTTTTTCTGGTTTTACTATGGGTGTTTCGGGCCTGTGAACAAAGAAATTCTTAGCTTTTGCTTTCTTTGTGACAGAAAAACATTCATTTTTTAGCATATTTGCATTCTACCAGGCCCTCGAAAACGTTAGAATGCAAATAATGCTTTTTTTCTCATTTCAATTTCCAATAATTCATTTCGATTTTACTTTATTTCTTTTTTGGTTTGATTTGGGTAGTCTTCGCTTATGATCCGAATAATTGTTTTAATACTGAAATTAAATCACCTTTAAATTTCAAATTTTTGCACTGATAATATTGTATTACTATATATATATATATATATATATATATATATATATATATATATATACATACATACATATCTTTACAAATTTCCTATTACTTTCTTTTAACACGTTCGCTTCCAGTGACACTTATGGGTGACACTAAATAGGTGACTTCCAGTGACAATAAAGTGATGCCTTTCGGCCTTCGTTTAAAACGTTTCATTATTAAACAAAAGTTTCATGAAATCTCGTGTTTCACTCCTTAAATGCCGTCGGCGTACTTAAATAGCAGTGGTATTTTAAGACAATTCCTGGAACTAAAATTTAAGTTATTTAAGCAGGGGAATGCAAAATATTTTGTTAAATAATGTAACGCAATGTGAACTTATTTCACATGACATCGTGATAAAAGGAATTAAGCATACTCTCGCAAAATGTTTAGACTAATGAAGTTTGGAAACTTAAAAGTAAAGAACAAATCCAATCCTGGTATTTTAGGAATTTTTTTTTATAATTCGAGTTCTGATCAGGTATTTCAACAAAAGAGCTATCGGTTCAGAGCTATCCTATCAGATGAAAAAAGACTTTACTTTGTTTATGCTTTTGTTTTTCAAAAATCCCTACAAAATTCAAGAAAAACAATTATAGTTCTGTATATTAAAAAAAAAAAAAAAAAAACTGTTTAAATTATAATATATATCTGTTAATTTTTTAATTTCAGTGTAGCAAATATTTTAAAATTCCATACCAAATATTGAAGAGAATAAGTTGGAATTTTCTGTACTACACTCGCCCCCCCCCCCCCATCGGCCGAGCGGTTCTGCTCTCAGAGTTGGTAGATGGAACGTGCCGGGTTCGATCGCAGGTCAAGCTTATCGACCTAGCCTTTCGGAGTTTTCTGTGGTTTTCTCCGAAACTCGCGTAAATAGGGCTAGAATTCCTTAGAAAGATCCCCACGGAGGACATTTCACCTATTATCCTAGTACCCCAGCGTAGTCAATTGACCTTAATCCCTATGACCAACCAACCAACCAACCGTACTACATTTATTGCCTTAAAAACTTACACTATAATGATAATAACAGAGCTGCCAACATTTTTAACTTTTAAATCAGAATTGACACCAGTATTTTTAAATGGAATATGTTGCATATATTTTCGAGGATTAATATTACAGAAAACAGCTCTAAAAATTTCCGGTGTGAAGTCTCCCTTGAAAAACGGGAGACTTGGCACCTATGTAATAATAACAAGAATTAACTAATAAAAGTTAATGAAACTAATAGTAGGGTATCAGGGTTTCTACCAAAGTTTCTACTAAAGGGCAAGTTAGCCCACATCACCCATTTAATGTTCCGATACTGTAGAAGTTAATTAATGTTTAAAATTAGTACTAAATCTTAATTTTTATATTGTGTAAAAGGAAGCACAATATCTAAAGAAAATCATTCATACAACATACTTTAATGAAGCCATAAAATTTGTAAAAATACAAAAATATGTGTGAGGGAAAAAAAAAATACTTAAAAATGTCAATTTTAAGTTTTTAAGCTAGAATGAATGCTTTTATGGATATAATTTTCAATGAAGACTAACATGAAATATCGTTTCTCCAGTAGTAACACACGATGCAGCTTTTGCTGATGGTACATTGAATCTTTTGTTCCCCATCTTAACTGCTTTCAAATGACTAAGAAAGTAGGGGCACAGACTCTCCTGATCCTCCTCAGTTTCACATCACCACATGTTCACTACATGTTCTTCTACGTTGCTTTCTGGCGCAGTTTTTTTAGAAAGGCTTTTTTTAAATTTACTTCTTTCTTGTAGCAGATTTTCTTTTTTCTGTTTTATTTTCGTTTCTTCTTCCTGCAATACTTGTTTAACTAATATGCTAGTAAATGCAACAAAATTGCGTTTTCTCTTTCACTACAATTTTTTTCTGGGTTCTACTATCTTAAAAACAAAATTACTTGGAGAATTTTTTTTTTTTTTTTTATCAAAGCTTTTATTTGAGAATTCGTTGGTACTCAATGGAGGTACTCGTCTAAATCGGTGGCTGACTTGGAGGAGTAACTATAGTGGTTTCCGATGTGGAATGTGACTTAAGTCGATCTGAGTTATATATCTAGGATCTGTATATATCTGCGTTAAGTCGATCTGCAACAGCATAAATTCAAATCCGTAAAAATACTAATTTTTTGTTCAACAGAGAAGCTGTTGTTGGTGTTGTGTTTTCTTGGAGACCTAGCTGCTGGGGTTGTCGTCTCGAATGTTCCAAGGATTACAAGAATATGCAAAATTAGGTTATCTCTAAATAAAAGTCAACAGCTTTATCTGAACCGATTGGTAGAATGCAAAAAACCTAAGAACAAAGAAGCTGATTTGATGTGGGGAGACGGTAAACAATATTATAACGTCATTTTTTAAAAGGCTGATTCTAATAATCAGGAATTCAATTGAGCGACACTAATTATGTAGTTATCAAAATCCTAATCCCTCTCCAGGAGCCAAATTCTGGTTCTTCCAATGCATAAATAAATTGACTCTGACGACCTCCTCCGTTACTGTTAGTCTTTGGTGGTGGTGTAGCATGTTGACCAGACAGGCAAACGTGCTCCAGGTGAAATGAGTCAAGTAATCCCGCAATGCCATTTTTAATTATCATGAGTGTAAAAATTTATAACGAAAGCATTTCAAGAAACAAGTATACCCTGTAATAACTTTGAACAATCATCTCCACAAATATTAATTAGCAAAATCTAATTATGTATTACAATCAAATAAAAAAAAAACATTATTTATAACCAAAAAAATTTACTCATCTCAGCAAAAATTTGAAAATTTTCTTAGGTTCTTTAATAGCCTTCAATGACATTTATATGGGAGAAAAAAGTCGAAGCAACACAAGCTCATTTGGAAGGACAATGGCATCGGACGGAAAGTTTTAAAAATATCGCGACTGGGCCAACGTACCCCTATGGCCAACTAGCCCATATCTACCCTATTCAAGTTAGGGGCGGGTTACTCGGTTAAATAATAGTTAGAACCTCCATTCAAGTTTTTCCTCTATTTAAGTAGGGTTTTTTTTTTCTTTCTATTAAAAAAATATATATATACCATTTTGCTTTAATTATGTAATCACTTGTTTATATCAACATTATACTCGGATGTATAAAATTTCGTTCCGTTTGGCAACCTCCTTCTTGGTGCGACATTTTTTAAGTCGATGAATACATCAAATAGGGTAATAGCTAAAAATTTTGTTATGTAAGCTTTCACCATTTAATTATTTAGTAATCAAGATTTCAGTCTTCTTTCATAGACATATTAAATTTATAACATTATGCTGTAACATAATGTATTGAAAAATAGTCTTCAAAACATTTCTTTCAAATAAAAATTTTCTAGAAAATATGGACAAAGGGCTGAACTGAGTGTTATCCAATTTCATAATGTAAAAATAGTATTCAATTGAAGTAAATATTAAAAATTTGTAAATAGATTTGAATTGCAGAGTATACCAGAAATTATCAGAATTTTAACATGAAAAATCGTTTGGTGTAGGGGTATAATTATGTATTTATCAACAGAATAATTACCTGTTAATTTCATTCAGATGTGAGAAAAGTATGCCAAATAAAAATTAGATATAGGAATGGTAAATTTACCCAAAAATATTTAATTTCTTATTGATGAAAAAATTAAGTAAACAATGTTGTGCTTTTTACTTTATTTATTTATATTATTATTTTTTTTTTTTAAGTATTATTTACTGAAGTTATTACAAAAATTCAATAAAAAGTGAGCAATTTTGGGTAATTCTATTTTTTCCTCACAAAAGAGAAGAAACTAACTAAATCTCTAAAATAATTCTTAAATAATTACATTGCGATAAAAATTAGACTTTGCACAAACTTAGTTAATTGTTAAGTTGAATTTGTTCCTTTTCAGAACATTCCAAGACTGTACCGATACACCCTGTATGATATAGGTTTGATAATTGAAAAACTAATGGGTGGTGCATACAGGTCATCGTATTGCAGGAGAAAATTTCGCCATCTCTACAATAACGTGATGAGAAAAATCATTGCTGTCAGTGCGGTAAGTACAACTTCTTATGTAAAAAGATTCTTTTAACAGCAACCTTTTCTTTTCGTTTTTTTTTTTTTTTTTTTAAGGAAAATGGATAATTTTTTAACTATAAACAAAAGGTCTGAGCTTTTAAAAATATATCTTTCCTTAAACGTAAAATGTCTAACATCAAACAATCACAAATATTTCAATTTTTAAACTCTTGCCATTATCTTTTATGGATTACTTATTGCTTATTAGATACCATGGATGTACTTTAGCAGTAGATGTTAATCTGAATGAACCAAAATCACAATGACGATTACTGTTATTTTTTTCTTATTTCTATTCTTTCTTTCTTTCTTATATATATATATATATATATATGCTGCGTGCATTTTCAATATTTATTTATATATCGTGTTTACTTACGTGGTCGTGAAATCGGAGTTATTTGTAGAATGGACAGTGGCAAAGGCATATGCCAGAAAATATTAAGCAAGAGCCATATTGGTCTTAATATTGTCATATTATTTAAAGCTATTGAATGTACACATAACTAAAAACATTTTTCTTCTGAGATGCTGAAATTCTTACTTTTTTTTAGCTACGCTTTCATATTTAATTGAAATATCTAAATGAAAGCAGAATTATCTGTTATATAAAGTTCTTCCAATCAGGTATTATTGCTGGAAATTCTATTATAAAATATGCCTTTATGTACTACATCAAAGTCACTAAATTTAAATTTAGATATTTTTTTCTGCATATTTTATACTATGAAAGCTGAACCCTCTCTTGCTGTGGTTTAAAATGGGTTGTTTCCGTTTCCTAATTGTTTTCAGATATTGTTATTTATTAGTTTTTTTTTCCCTTGTTGTAAATAGGGTCTATGCCTAAAAACTGGATCATCAGACATGAATTTCTTTTACGAATAGCTTTGATATAGGGCCCAGTGGGCAATTTTTGTAATAAGGTGCCAAAGTGAGTCTCCCGTTTTTCGCCAAAGATTTCAGTTCCGAAATCGCTATAAACATTTTAGTTCTAGCCGGGCTTTAAAAATACAAATAAATTTGAAAATAATGCACAATAATAATAACGATGGTGAAACATTAAAAATAATCATATAAATTATTTATTTATAATGTGTCTGAGTATATCATTTTTAGCCCACTTCAAAAAGGATGGGGTTCTCAATTCTAACCATATTTATCTCATAACTTTTTAACAGTGTTTAACAGTGAAGCTTTTAAACTGACGAAAAAAAGCAGGCACTTTGCTCGATGTAACAAAACTTCCCGAACTACGTGAAATCATTTTTCAGTTATGCGATCTACACACATACATATATCCATACAGAGAAAAAATCTGATAAAAATCTTGCAATATTGGAAATTTCTCTATTGTGGGAAGAATTCACACCGGAACCAAAATGTGCCTAAATACAATTAAATAAGAAATCTCAACATTATACGTTAAACCGCTCACAGACGATTACATACATTTTTGAATTGTTTCAAAACAAATCTGGATACTGATTCAACGACATTACTTTTTCTTCTAAATAAAAATCATTTTTCCTGAATTTTCCCCGGGGTATTTTGTTCTAAGTTTCTTTAAAATCTTCAAATTGATTCTTTAAGCTTATTTTATTTTTCTATATATTTGAACTCTTAATAAATTTATCTAGAATAAAAAAGTAATTAACGGTAATTATCTAAACATTTTGAAATTTATATTTCCTAATTATATGAGAAAAAAGCTTTAAAGCTTAGATTTATTGACGTCATCTATCTAAAACAGGAATAGCCCCGGGAAAAAATCAAAGTGAGTTTCAAATAAATCTTCACTGTCGAGAGACAAAATGATTCGGTAATTGAATAACTCCCTCTAAATATCAGAATCGATGTTCAGAAAAGAATATTCCTTTAGGAAGTTTATCTGAACCTTCTTTTTCTTTTTAACAAGTTTAATAATTTTTCTTGTATAACAAGTGACTTTTCTAAAAGTACCAGATATCATTTTTCAAAGAATAAATAATTAGTTAAATACAACTCAATAAACATTTCAGTTTTCTTATTTTGTGATGTTTATTTGAAAATATCTGAAAATATTCTAATTTATTTTTATTGAATCTGAGTTACATATGATTTTTTCATATTATATTAAAGCTTTTAGTTGTTCATTATTTTAATATCTTTATTACAGACGTCACGGTATTTAATTCAGTTACAAATTAATTTATCTTTGCTATTGAAGATTTCGGTGGCAGTCAACTGTTATTCTCTCTCTCTCTATATATATATAGGTTGGGAGGGAAGATGCTTGATTACGGAGGAAGGGTGGTATTGTTTGGCTAGATGGTTGGGAGGGATTGTGAGAAAAGAAAGGTCTGTACTTTTTTTCACTGTAACAGATGACGCTCATTCCTCTATAACTTGTTCTTTTGAATCCATGAAACATTTCTATCTCTACATGATATTTATGAATTGCGAATTTACGTAACTCAAATAAATTCAAATTAAATTAATTAAATTTTAACTTTAAGGTTTATTTGTGTTTAGAAGAAACTAATTACACTAAAATTTAAACTAAACTTTTTTTACTTAATCGTTCAGTAGATGAATTCATTTCCCTTATGAACTGTAAATTTAACTGTTTTTGGTCTCATGGCTGTTGTGAAGTGTTTTACCTTTTTCGGCATACTTTTCAAAACAAAAGTAAAGAAAGTTAAAATTTGGTTTTATTAAATTTCCTTAGGGTTGATTTATTATGAAGGGATTGGTGTTTTATGTTTAATAAGTTATTTTTTTCTCACAAGTTTTTCCACTTCATAAATTTATTATGAAAAAATTGGTGTTTGAAGTTTAATATGCTTATTTCTTTCTTGGTTTTTTCCACTTCATAAGTTAGTTTCTAACTTGGTTTATTCCACATATTGCTTGAAATCATTTTCAAGTCTTTTAGGTGATCTCGTGCATTGCATGCTGTAAATTTTTAGCAGTCTGCATACAGCATGGCAGAAAGATCACCTAATTTGCATACAACATTCATTCAGTGCCCTTGAAAAAGTAGTGAATTTGTATGCTTCAGTATCGGGTTGCTTATTTTTTTCTTATTGTCAACTTCATTCATTTTTTATAAGTTCTTCATGTGATACTTGGTTTCATATAATGCAATGTTTGAAAGGATTTTCAATATATATATATACTAGCAGACCCGGTCACGCGTTGCTGGGGCTAAGTTATACGTTGAATTATATTGCAGTAAACTATTCAATACAGTCAAATTATTATTTACGAATAAAACCGAAAACGTTGTAGCCGATCTAAAATCCCACAGGATTGAGATTTGAACCTTAGGTCAAAATTTGAAAGCCACTGATAAAAATCTTCGTAGAATTCATATTAAGCACTAATTAATTTTATTGTAGGGTCTTATAAATTTTAATAGAGAAGTGAAATATATTATTTCTAATGCTAAGATGGCAATAGCTGTAGTTATAAAAAGAAAACAATATGGCTAAGTCAAAAAAATAAGTCAATTTGATAAATATTTTAAAACTTTAAAATAGGATATCTTATGAAATATTGGGCATTTGAAGTAAATACAGGTATCATTTTAAATAGAAAAAGATTTTGAAAAAGATTAATATATTTTAACGAAGTGGTGAGAGGATTTTGAGTATGTTAAAATTTTAATAGTAAATTCAAGTTAATCAAGATGGTAAACATTGAGGATTAAGATTAAAAAAAAAAAAACTTTTTATATACCATGTTCTTAAATTTTCTGTGAAGTGATGACGTCACTGACAGCCTGTGGAGCCAAGAAAAAAATTTCCTATGTTAATCGCCCATTGGATTTTTTGTAAAAAAATAATTAAAAATCGAGGAAAATTGTTTCCCGATTTTTAATCCCTATAATCTTTTATAAATGTGTATTAGTTATCGTGTGCATGCGTTAGATTAAGTTGTTTTTGCTGTAAAATTGATTAAATTTGGATTTTAAATTTCAAAACTCTAGAAAAAAAAAATGGCAAACTTCCATATTCGATTGAAAACATAAACATTTCATTTCAAAGGATGATATTTACACAGTAAATATCCAACTAATATACTAATTAAATGGAAAAGGATAAATATTTTATCATAATTTGAAGTCCAATTTGTTTTCAAATGTCTAAATAAAGTATCTGATATAAGATACTAATATGTTGCAGCGAATAGATTTCATATCTGTCATCCTTGGCGGAAAAAAAAATCGCCAAATTATCTGGCGAACATATTTGATTCCTTTCAAAATTCATGGTTATTTTAACAACTTATATTAAGAGAAAAATTAATAATATGAAACAATATTTCGTACAATACATATTACGAAAATATACATTTGACATGTATGTTTTCGTATTACGTTTTTGATCGCCAGATAAATAAACGCCAAGGACGACAGAGTTTTGAAATTTAATATTAAAATTTTGTCAATTTAACAGTAAAATAACTCAATCTAACGCATGCCACCATAACTAATACATATCTATACCCAAATATGGGGATTAAAATCGGGAAATAAATGTACTCGATTTTTAATAATTTTTTACAAAAACTCCAATGGGCGATTAACATAGGAAATCTTTTTCTTGGCTCCACAGACGGTCAGTGATGTCACACTTCGCTTGTGTATAGAAATACATTAGCACTTTATCAATGTGTATAAAATTTTTAAAGTGATTAGACGTCAATTTTTGTGAGATGCATAATTTAACTTTTTATAATTTTTTTTAAGTTCACGTTTGATGAAACGTATTTATTTTTATGTCGAAAGAAAATGAACTCGTAAATTTTTTTTGGCAACAATTTGGCTACATATAATTATAACCCTTTGTCATATAATAAACAAATAATTTGTAAAAAAAAAAAAAAAAAAAAAAAAAAAAAATATTGTGACTATAAATTGAAATAAAAACTATCCTATCTCTCAAGTTGTACCAAACTGCACACAGTGTGCAAAATTTCATTAATATCGGTTTATTAGTTTAGGAGTTCATCGCGGACAAGCATCGTGACACGAAATTTATATATATATACTAGCAGACCCGGCCACGCGTTGCTGTGGCTATGTTATACGTTGAATTATAATGTAGTAAAATATTCAATATATTAAAATTATTATTTACGAATAAAGACCATCCTTGATAACATCCTTGATCTTAGCAGACTTAGCCCGCTTCGCTGGTCCCTATTTTTAAATGATTCACTATAATTAAAGAATTCTCAAAATTGCATTAATTTTTAACATGTGAAAAAAAAAGAGAAAAAAAAAATCTGATCGGGAAAAATGTTCGACACTCATAATGAATCCATATATTATCGAAAGGAAAATGATATAAAATACAAAAAAATCTTCTCTCATTGGTGGAATAATCTGTTCGGACCCCCACTGCCTGCGGCAGTGTATACCTGCGCAAACCATGCGCACCGTTTCTTCATCCACCGTCCCCGCCCTTCTTAATAACTCTATACTTTCGAAAATATCCGCAATCGATTTATCGGGCCTTAAAACTTAATAATACTAATTTTCAAAGTTCTAACTCTTATTTCTATTATTTTGCCCCTTTGCCCTCCCCCCTCCCACTATTCTAAATAATTTTACAAATTCGAAAATATCTACAGTTTATTTGTAGGTGTCAAAAACCTGTATGCACCAATTTGAACGATCTAACTATATTTTTATTTTTTGCCCCTCTGCCCCCCTTCCCGCCCCTCCTAATAAATTTACAAATTCGAAAATATCCGCAATCGATTTGTTGGTATCAAAAATTCTATGCACCAATTTTGAATGATCTAACTCCATTTTTATATTTTGCTCCTCTGCCCCCCCCCTTTCCCGCTCCTCTTAATAATTTTACGAATTCGAAAATATCTGCAATCGATTTGTACGTATCAAAAACTTCTATGTACCAATTTTTAGCGATGTAACTCTATTTTTATTTTTTTGCCCCTCCGCCCCCTTACCCGCCCCTCCTAATAACTTTACACTTTCGAAAATATCCTCATTCGATTTGCAGGCCTCTAAAACCTCTCTATACCAATTTTGAACAGTCTATCTGCATTTCTATTTTTTTTTTTTTTTGGTTGTTGTTGTTTGTTTGTTTGTTTGTGAAATCACGTTTTGGCCCCTCCCCCCCCCCTTTTGGGAGGCGAATTTTGCAATAAAAACTATCCTATCTCTCAAGTTGGACCAAATTGCACACAGTGTCCAAATTTCATTAAAATCGGCTCATTAGTTTAGGAGTTCATCGCGGACAAACATAATAAATTTTATATATAAAGATATATATATATATATATTATATTATATTAAATTATAAAGTTTTGATCAATGAAGCACAAATAAGTAAAAAACAGGATTAATTTCACTGTATTATCTTCATTATAATATGAATTCAATTTACACTTCAGTCTAAGTAACACGTGGCCGGCTATGCTAACACCAAAAATTTAAAAAGTGGAAATAATTGAATTATACGAAATTTATTAATAGGTTAAAAAGTTGAAGATTCTTTGTGTAGATGGCAGCACCAAATATATTTCAGCTTTCATTTCAACCCAGTCGAAAGGTATCGACATCTGTTAAGTGGAAATAATTGAATTATACGAAATTTATTAATAGGTTAAAAAGTTGAAGATTCTTTGTGTAGATGGCAGCACCAAATATATTTCAGCTTTCATTTCAACCCAGTCGAAAGGTATCGACATCTGTTAGAATCATTTGGAGTTAACAGATAATTGTGACTGTCAAATAATAACAGACAAATAATTAGCAATAAATTAAAATTGCGACTATAATTTGAGATTTAAACTATCCTATCTCTCAAGTTGGATCGAACTGCACATGGTGTGCGAATTTTATTATAATCGGTTAAGTGGTTTAGGAGTCCATTGAGGACAAACATTGTGACACGAGATTTATATATATTAATTTATATATATATATATATATATATATATACAGAGAGAGAGAGAGAGAGAGAGAGAGAGAGAGAGAGATATTGCCATCGAAATCTTCAATATTGTGACTAGCAAAGTGAGCTAAGCCCGCTAGTTTATGTATATAGTAAAATAGTAGAGTTAAGAATAATAGTAGATTGTCACCGAAATCTTCCATATTGTGACCAGCAAAGTGAGCTAAGCCGTAGTGAACGGATTTAGCTCACTTTGCTGGTCACAATATTTATTTAAACGAATTACTTTTAATTCCAGCCCAAAAACTGAAGAATTTTACTAAAATCATATTTTTTTGTTTTTCCTAAATCTAAAAACATCTATATTTTATAGAAAACTAGCAGACCCGGCCACACGTTGCTGTGACTAAGTTATACGTTGAATTATACGACTGTAAACTATTTAGTACAGTCAAATTATTATTTACGAACAAAGACGAAAACGTTGTTGCCGATGTAAAAACCCACAGGTTTGAGATTTGAAACTTAGGTCAAAATTTGGAAGCGATTGATAAAAATTTTCGTAGTGTTGATATTAAGTACAAATTAATTTTATTGTAGGGTCCTATAAATTTTAATGGAGAAGTGATATATATTATTTCTAATGCTACTTTGGATAAAATTGCTAAAATGACTAATATATAAATTAAATTCTATTAATATTCTATTAAAATAAAAGTATAAAAGAAACAGACGATTTTAAAATCAATTTTTATGGAGGAGTGAAATATAATATATGCTATAATGGATAATTTTACCATAAAATGACCTCATCATTTTAAATATTTTAAAGAGGGCAACAGCTGTAGTTATAAAAAGGAAAACAATAAGGCTAAACCAGAAAAATAAGTAAATTTGAGAAATATTTTAAAACTTTAAAATTGGAAATCTTATGAAATATTGGACATTTAAAGTAAATACATGTATCATTTTAAATAGAAAAAGATTTTGGAAAAGTTTAGTGTATTTTAACGAAGTGATGAGAAGTTTTTGAGTACGTTAAATTTTTAATAGTAAATTCAAGTTAATAAAGATGGGAAACATTGAGGATTAAGATAAGAATAATTATAAGATAAAAAAAAAAAAAAACTTTTTATATACCATGCTTTTAAATTTTAATATACTAATAATATACTAATTAAAAGGAAAATGATAAATATTCTATCATAGTTTGAAGTCAAATTTGTTTTCAAATGTCTAAATAAAATATCTGATGTAAGATACTAATATTTTGCAGCGGAATAGATTTCATTTCTGTCATCCTTGGCGAAAAAAAAAAGAATATCGCCAAATTATCTGGCGAAAATATTTAATTCCTTTCAAAAATCATGGTTATTTTAACAACTTATATTAAAAGAGTAATGAATAATATGAAACAATATGAAACAATATTTCGTACAATACATATTACATGTCATACATACGTACAATGAATAATACATATTACATTTCGTACAATGCATACATCTGGCATGTATATTTTCGTGTTACGCTTTTGATCGCCAAATAATAATAATAATAATAATAAAAGCCAAGGGCGACAGAGTTTTGAAATTTAAAATTAAAATTTTGTCAATTTGACAGCAAAATAATTCAATCTAACACCCGCGATAACTAATACATATCTATACCCAAATATAAGGATTAAAATCGGGAAATAGAACTCATAGATATAGTATAGCATATATAGAATAGAGTGATCATTGGGGAGAAAAAAGTTATTCCTTTTCATTTGGGAAAAGACGACGTTTTTACCAAAATATGGCCGTCTTTCCCCGAGTGAATACACACGGGAATACATACTAATATTTTAGCAAATAAAATTTATGAATAATTTATTTGCTAAAGGGGAATGGAAGACTCCAGATACAGTTTCAAATTCATATTTCTTTCTTTCTTTTCTTTTTCTTTTTTCTTTTTTTTTTTTTTTTTTTCAATACCACTTAATGGCTGTTTCCAAAGCTTTTATTTTTTATCTTTTTTCGGCATCAAAAATCTTTCTACGATAACATGGGGATGAGAGATCTATATATATTACTATATCTATGATAGAACTACATTAGCACTTTATCAATGTGTATAAAATCTTTAAATTGATTATGACGTCAATTTTCGTGAGATGCATAATTTAACTTTTTATAATTTTTTAACGTTCACGTTTGATTAAATGTATTTATTTTTATGTCGAAAGAAAATGAACTCGTATTTTTTTTTTTTTTTTTTTTTTTTTTTTTTGCAACAATTAAATTAATGGTACTCACAGATATTTTGGAGCAACTTTAATAAAGGTCTATAATTAACAAATAATTGCAATAAAACAATATTGTGACAATAAATTGAGATAAAAACTATCCTATCTCTCAAGTTGGACCAAACTGCACACAGTGTGCAAAATTTCATTAAAATCGGTTCCTTAGTTTAGGAGTTTACCCCGGACAAACATCGTGACGCGTAATTTATATATATATATACAGATATTCCACTGGAATCTGACAAAAGCATGGCTCATGTTCCCTCTGCTTTTTGGAGCCCCTTTTAGGTAGATTCCTTATAGGAGATCTACCTATTGCAATGGTTCTCATGACACGACTTCTGGAAAATTTCTTCATATCTTCACCGATCATGACCCCCTAGAACCCAAAACCACCCTCCGTTCAAAAGTTTATATATATATATATATATGTATATGTATGTATAACGCTTTTTCCCGTGTTAAGTTGTGAACACGATAACTGGAGTAATTTTTATTTAAATTTAACCAGCTCAGGATATGTTGTGAGGACAGTAAAAATCTCGGTCAAGTTCGTAGATAGGGTATCCAGCTCAAAGGGGGTGGAAATGGTGGGGGGTGGAAATTTTCCTTTGCCCATAATTTCTTTAATATTGAAAATAGGGGGAAATTTCACATCAGTCGAATTACCACCTTACTGTAAAGATCAATTTTTGTATTTAAACTTTTTCGATAGCTTCAATCGCTTAGAAGTTACAAGCTAAAAAGTGATTTTTCATGTGTTGAAGCCGACATTTTCTATAGCTTTCATTGCAAAAAATTTATAATCTGATGCTTATGTCACGTGCAAACGATAATAAAAAAATAACTGAAAATATAATAAAATTTTAATCATGTTTTTAAACAATATAATAACATGATTAAAAAAAAAAAAGTTTAATTTAACGGAAAATATGACGTCACAATTACAACAATGTACTCGTAGTGAGAAAAGAGAAATAAAATTTTATCCGTGATTTTAAACAAATGAAATAAAAGTTAATAAATAAATAAATAAATATGTAAATAAAATCAATATATCTTAGGGCTAAGCAGATTTAGACTTAGCTTTTTATTATGACATAGATGCTGGCTATAATGTAAAAAATAAATGTCATCGTTAAAAAAAAAAATAAAAAAAATAAAAAAAATCGTGTAAATCGATGCTAAACGAATTAAACTGTCATGGTAGAAAAAGTAATAAATTTGGGGACATTTAGGTATTATCCCTTTGACAAATGCACTGGGGACGATTTTAATGAATTTTACGTTGAAGTTTGTTTTCATAAAAACTTAAATTTAAATTAAAGTATTTCATTACTCGAATTCTCTTATTTTGATAAATAAAATTATGCCATTTAAAAACAAAAATTAAGAACACTCTTTTATTGAAAAGTGAACTAATAAAGGTTTTAGAAAACTACTAGCAGGCTTTGCCCGCTTCGCTGGACACTATATTTAAATGATTTCTTTGTAACTGAATATATTTCGATTGGCGACTATTTTCGTCACAGCTTTAGTATGGGACCTCCTTGGCAATATCAAACATTTTTTGAACTTCTCGAATCTGTACAAAAAAACTATTATTAAAACAAATATTTTCGAAAATAGTCCAATAGCTGGTGTTAATTCTTCGAATATTCTGGAACAGTTGAGCTGAAGAGCTCAATCCCTAAAGTGCAATGACTCAAAATAGGTCTCTGAATAACTCTGGATCGCAGTGACTACATACTCTTTCGCAAAAATCAACACACACCTACTTATAACTTTTGGTGATGGGGCTTGGAGATGACTCCATCGAGAATCCCTTGGTAAGCTCAAGGTCTAAGTTCCCGTGTGTCGGAGAGCTTCGAAACAACGGGAACCCTAAACTATCATTTTTCACCCAAATTGGTCGCCCACTCGCCAAGTTTGCCGCCAAGACTATGCTTTCTATCAAACATATCTTTATTTAGTTATTTAAATATTAATTTGAATTAATCAGATATTTCTGCCCGACAGCGTGCAAGTGCAGTCACACACAGCAGCTCATTTATTTGTATGTTAAATTAGCGTAGTGAATGGTATATAAAAAAATAAATAAATAACTAAACATTATCGTGCTACACAACTTTATTAATTTTACATTTTTCTTGAACTACCTAGATTAAAATCGCTGTTGCTAAATTAAACCTCTTTTATATTTTTCTTGATCTACCTAGATTAAAATCGCTGTTGCTAAATTAAACCTCTTGGAGAAAATGTTCGGTGTACTTCAACGCAACAATTTAAAAAATCACCCAGGAGGATCTATAAATAAAACTGATTTTAGTACAACACACATTAGCATCGTAAACTATATTAGCACTTTGTAAAAGAAATTTTAAATTTAAAATGACGTCAATTTTTGTGAGATGCATAATTTATTTATTTATTTTATTTTTTATTGTTCACGTTTAGATAAATGTATTTATTTTCCTGTTGGAAAAAAAAAATAAACTCGACAACAATTAAATTATGGATAATTAAATTTAATTTTGGCAACAATTAAATTATGTTTAAAATTTAAATGGCTAATTTTTTGCTATTATTAGCTTACAAAATTGCTATTTTATGCATAAAAATAACAAAAAAAAGTTTTTTTCGGAATAAAAGGCAGTCAACTTTCTAAGTTAGGGTATAAGCTATCTCCATAACAAATTTTATCGAAATCCATCGAGCAGTTTTAGCGTGAAACTCAGTCAAATAAACGGACATTCACATTTATAATATATATAAGATTACATACTTTTAAATCTTTATAAAAAAAACTAGCAGGCTTTGCCCGCTTCGCTGGACACTATATTTAAATGATTTCTTTGTAACTGAATATATTTCGATTGGCGACTATTTTCGTCACAGCTTTAGTATGGGACCTCCTTGGCAATATCATACATTTTTTGAACTTCTCGAATCTGTACAAAAAAAACTATTATTAAAACAAATATTTTCGAAAATAGTCCAATAGCTGGTGTTAATTCTTCGAATATTCTTGAAACAGTTGAAGCTGTTACTCGTACAGTATAAGTCATTATTCGATGAATGTTTTGGAACAGTCTAAAAAATAGTCACTTGTTCCACAGGAGTAAAGCAAATAACATCAACTACACCAGAGCAAAAATTTTCACTCACTCACGAAAAATGCCCAGTTGCTTAGAGCTCAATCCCTAAAGTGCAATGACTCAGAATAGGTCTCTGAATAACTCTGGATCGCAGTGACTACATACTCTTTCGCAAAAATCAACTCACACCGACTTATAACTTTTGGCGATGGGGCTTGGAGATTACTCCATCGAGAATCCCTTGGTAAGCTCAAGGTCTACGTTCCCGTGTGTCGGAGAGCTTCGAAACATCGGGAACCCTAAACTATCATTTTTCACGAAATTTGGTCGCCCACTCGCCAAGTTTGTCTCCAAGACTATGCTTTCCATTAAACATATCTTTATTTTGTTATTTAAATATTAATTTGAATTAATCAAATATTTCCGCCCGATAGCGTGCAAGTGCAGTCACACACAGCAGCTCATTTATGTGTGTGTTAAATTAGCGTAGTGAATGGTATATAAAAAAAATAAATAAATAAATAAACATTATCGTGCTACACAACTTTATTATTTTTACATTTTTCTTGAACTACCTAGATTAAAATCGCTGTTGCTAAATTAAACCTCTTGGCGAAAAATGTTCCGTGTACTTCAACGCAACAATTTAAAAAATCACCCAGGAGGATCTATAAATTAAACTGATTTTAGTACAACACACATTAGCAACGTAAACTATATTAGCACTTTGTAAAAGAAATTTTTAATTTAAAATGACGTCAATTTTTGTGAGATGCATAATTTATTTATTTATTTTATTTTTTATTGTTCACGTTTAGATAAATGTATTTATTTTCCTGTTGGAAAAAAAAAATAAACTCGACAACAATTAAATTATGGATAATTAAATTTAATTTTGGCAACAATTAAATTATGGTTAAAATTTAAATGGCTAATTTTTTGCTATTATTAGCTTACAAAATTGCTATTTTATGCATAAAAATAACAAAAAAAAGTTTTTTTTTTTTTTTTTTTTTTTTCGGAATAAACGGCAGCCAACTTTCTAAGTTAGGGTATAAGCTATCTCCATAACAAATTTTATCGAAATCCATCGAGCAGTTTTAGCGTGAAACTCAGTCAAATAAACGGACATTCACATTTATAATATATATAAGATTGTTCACGTTTAGATAAATGTATTTATTTTCCTGTTTGAAAAAAAAAAAAAAAAAAAAAAAAAAAAAACTCGACAACAATTAAATTATGGATAATAAAATTTAATTTTGGCAACAATTAAATTATGGTTAAAATTTAAATGGCTAATTTTTTGCTATTATTAGCTTACAAAATTGCTATTTTATGCATTAAAAAAAAAAAAAAAAAAAAAAAAAAAAGGTTTTTTTTTCGGCATAAAAGGCAGCCAACTTTCTAAGTTAGGGTATAAGCTATCTCCATAACAAATTTTATCGAAATCCATCGAGCAGTTTTAGCGTGAAACTCAGTCAAATAAACGGACATTCACATTTATAATATATATAAGATAATAATAATAATTGTTGCCACTCGACATTATACAAATACATCCAAATACTGTGTCACATACGATAGTTTTGTATAAGTGTAGACTTTCTGTTTGTCCCTGATGGGAAAAGTGCCTGCAAATACTTGTATCTAGTATTGTCATTGATTATGAAGTCGTGTGCAAAATTTCAGGTCCTTCGGACGACAAGAAGTTGCCGAAAATTGAATTGCAAAATTCCGTTACATATATTAATAGTTGCATTATATCAAGTTTATAAAAGTGTGTTAATTAAAATCCATGTTGAAAGCTTTAATTAATGATTTAAAAATAAAAAATTAAAATAATACGTCAATCTTAATACAAATATCGTTTGTGGTGAATAGTTTAGAATGTCGGTTTAGACAAGAATATAAAATTTACAATTGAGAGTAATACAGCTTCCTTTGACTTTTTATCTTGTCGAAACGAGATATTGATCTGTGAAGAGGTATGAGGTTTTTGCGTGGAAAGAAAATATAATGACGCCAAAGCTGCCTCTCTCCATCGCCAAGCTCTCCAAATTTTGTCGTCAGACAACGAATTTTATCGCCAAGTCAAAACTTTCGTCGTCAACTATCAAATTTTGCCGCCAAATCACAAATTTCATTGCTAAGTCGCAAGTTTTGTCACCAAAATCTCGCCAAATCATACAATTTATTAAATTCGTAACAATTAACATTGAAATTCAGCGGTGCCAAATGGTCCAATGTTAACTAATGTTAATGTTAATGTTCCAGCTTATGTGAACCAAAACAGTTTCACTTTACAATTTTTACTCATCTGACAATAAAGTCACAAAAACACAATACAAAATTTTCAATAATTCAATAAAAATTACAGTGAAATAACTATACAAAAACCGCTACCACTTAACTATATTTGACTTGACCATAGCAACGCCAGGCTTATCAGTGCTTGACCATAGTAAGGTCACAAGTGCATTTTCACGTTTGTGTTATTATTATTATTATCATTATTATTATTTTAAGAAAGATATTGAACAACAGTTATGGATTTTAAATAAAATTTATAATTTTGATTAAGCTTGGGTGGGGAGGGGGGTGTAGCCCAATAGCCCCCTCCGGGATTCACTATTGCTGGGATTGTATATCTTTAAGACTTCTGTTTGTTGAATGATTATGAGCTTGAATTTTAAAAATATGAAACATTTACAGACCAATAAATCTAGCTTAAAATTTTTAGGTAGATTGAATAAAACCCTTTTCTAGTTGAAAATTAAATTTCTTGAAAACAGAATAGCGACGTAAATAATGCAATGTGTGAGAACAAAGCCATTAGCTAAGTATTAATGCAGATGTAAAATTTCTTTACATTTGTAAAATTAACGTAAAGGAATCTACCTTTGCCTTTAAGCTTGCCGAAAAGTGATTTTTTTCATCTATGCCAGGTCTGGGTGAATTAGTTTTTTTTTTTTTTTTTTTTTTTTTTTAAACTCTTGAAAGATTTTATTGAAATCGAGGAAAATCGCAAAACAAATGTGTTTTTCCTAATGGATACAAAATTATATCAAAATTAAATATTTAAATTGTATAATCTGTTATTTTTAAATAAGGAAGTTTGTCTTTACTGCATTTAGTAAAGCCATGCATTTATACACATTCCTCTTTTTATTTATTTATTTTTTTTTTTTTTGGGGGGGGGGGGGGGAGAATGAAGCATTCTACTTCCCTGTTTTACACCCCTGTTGATTTTAGGCCAATACCTGAAAAAATGAAATCTCATTATTTGTGTTCCCTGTCAAAATGTCTGGAAAAACATCACGAAATGAATGAAAAACACATAATTTGAAGAAAGGCAGTCAACCAGTAAAATATATTAAAATAAATATTGATTGTTAAACATTCTTAATTTTTAACCGATCCCGCATATTTCTGGACTGGTAAATGATAACAGCTATTAATGATCCATTTCCAATTTTTGCTAAAATTAGTCTAAAATTCTTGCATTTACAAAAAGAACAATTTTATCCTAGTTTAGTAGAGAGACACCTGATTTGGAAAGAATGAAAAGTAGTTATCTCTGATCATTCCCAAGACATGTGTTTACAATAGAAAAAAGTATTTCGAAAATAAATATTTAAATTGTAAAATTTTCTTTTTAAATCTAGAAATTTCACAGCGTTTGGTAAGGTCCTACCCAAGTTTTCGATAAACTTGGAGCAATGTTTCACTATTCTTGATTAATCTTGATTTTGTTATCTGTAATCCTTGCTAAATGTCATCTGTACACCATCGAAGATCACGACTACGTGCAGATGTTTGCAGGTTTGCGTTCCGTATAATTTGCCGACAAACTTTCTTCTTCATTTAAATTTAGTAAAGATTAATTTAATACAAATATCCATGAAAGACCTATTCGTATTTCAGGTATAAATTTACAATGTCGTTCTCAATAAGAATCGAGAGCAGAAATATGACAAAAATCTTCAATACTCACTTAATAAGGATACGCTTCCTTACCATAAATTACCGGACACTTTCGATTTCAGACGTTTTGTCAAACGTATAGAAAAATTGTTGACCCATTACCCTGAAACTTCGGACGCGTAAAAATGTTTTTCCCCGAAAGAAATAGGAAGTTTAGTGGAAAAAAAAAAAAGAAAACTTGAAATGCGTTTTGGCTATAGCATGGGATTATGAGGCTTATTATGGACTGTTCCCAGTTTCGTCTGCTCAATCACGTGATAGAGGAAAACGAATAATCGAATTCAATTAAATATTTTTCTCAAGAACAAAAATGTTAATATTTAATATAAAACAAAATAAAAGTAATATTGTGCATTTGTAAACAGTAGAATAGTTGTATTTGTAAATTTAAGAATTTTTTAAAAACACTTTATGTGTTTTTTTTATTTTCAACTGTAAGAATCGATTTTTGTATGTTCTAGTGTAACTCTTACATTAACTGATCTAGCAATAAATAATAGCTTGTTCTTGTGGAATGTTTATGGATTATAATTTGAAATTTTAAAATGTTTTCATTTTATTTAATTGCATAAAGGTGTTACAACAACTTAATTAACTTAGTTACTGGTCTAAATGAATTTACGCAGTACGATATTGCACTGTCACTGATTTAAGTACCAAAAATCAAGCGTATTTAACATGTTCTTTATGAACATCAATAACAGGTATAAACTAAATGATGATTGTAAATGTATACAGCAAACAAAAGGGGGTGAATAATGATATAAAATGGATTAAAAATGATGATGCATGAAAAAATAACACAGATTAAATAAGATAGATCAAAAATAAGAATAGAAAATACGTTATTTCAGCAATCGTTATAGATAAACAAGACTTCGTCTGCTATTTGTTTTTCCTCTATCATATGACCTCTGACGTCAGGTGGGAAGGGCCCATTAAAACCTGCATTTATTTATACGGAACTGATGCATACATTCACGGAGATATAAAGATTTTTTTAAAAAACCTGTAAAAACAACTTTAAACGAAAAAAAAAATTTACTTTTTTATATACAGTCATATTTAATCAAAGAATTTAATATATATATATACATATTATTTTTTTTTTCGGCATAAATGCAAGAATCCTTTAAAATGTTAAAATTTTTTTCATTTCAAACTTTGGATCTGCAAGATAAAATCAAGAAGAAACAGAACACGACGTCATCCTACGCAAACAAATTCAATAATGCCCTGCTCTTACATACTGACATTCTTTGTTCGGAGAAACTGCTTTACCCTGGGGAAATTTCGCCTAAAATCAGCGTACCTCGCGAGCACTATCTTTTGAGTAGCACTTTTTTCTGAAAAAGTTTTATTCGGCACAAATAGAATGAAGTTTTTCTTATATTAATGCCGGCCTATTTTGAGTCATTTACGTTCTATGGTATAAGGATAATTTCTCAGTGTATATAAATTCTTGTTCTATTAAAGAAAATTGTTGCCATTTCAATTTGTGCTTTAACATTTAATCAAAAGTAGAAAAGCGTCTGAATTCATAGAGTTTATGAATGTTGATAGATTTTGGAATTGATAGATTTTGGATTTATACTTTATTTTGTTATTATTATTATCTAAAATTATGGATGCAGTTTGTTTCGTGAATATAATTCGTTCTTAAAAAACAGCTCGTAAAAAAATAAATCTTTATTTTCCATATTTATGTTTAAATATAGTATTTGTTTTATTCGTATTAATTTACTTGGTCTTCGATACAGGCGGATAAAGACTCTGATTGGCAAGATAAATTGATGTTAAATAGTGCAATATTTATTCTTAAATTGTAAGTGAAATATCCATCTTTAATTTTTTTTATGGGTAAAAATCCCTAAAACAGAGTTGTTCATTATTATTATGAAGGTTATTTCTATAAAATAGATATTTAAACAAATACTGCAATAAACTTTATGCAGAGTAATTTAATTTTTCTTACGTTATTTTTCTTTGGAGGATGCCTGGTTTTGATGAAGAGGGAAGAATATAAGATATACGTTACACGGAGGTATCACAACTATTCACTTAAGAAATGAGAATAAAACTGTATAAATGTTATTTTGCATACCTAAAACCGCATCGATTTATTAATTAGGTCTGCCTTGCCCAGTGGTCAATGTGTCCAAATGAATATATTTTTTAATTAATCCTTGTCTTTTTAGCTCTTATGGCGGTTCTCCATTTAACATTTGTTTGCATTATATGTTAGAAAATAATGGCATTATCTTTTACATCGTAGTGTGCTAAGTCCACGAGGATCCAAAAAGTTAAAAAACAACATGATAGTTACTTTAATTCAACTCTGTTACATTACAATCAATTAAATAACAAAACTCCTTTAAAAAAAAAAAAAAAAAAAAACTAGTTTTAGAATATATAGAAAATAATAAGGGAAGAAAGTGTACTAAAACCGCAGTCGTGTAAATAAACAAACAAAAATTTCACAATAAAACTATATATTGTGCAATAAAGATTTATTTCCTGTAAGTTAACTCATAGTTTGTAACTTTTTTTTTCTCTTTTTTTAAATAACATTTCACATTTTATTAACCACTACATATCTTCCTTGCTTTTTTTTTTCTTTTTGAAAGCTGAAACCCCTAATCAAAACGGGCTTTGACAATAATCTGCGAATTAAAAAAAAAATATACCGAGCAGTGATCTCATCTACATCTTTTTTTAAAAGAATAAATTATATCAGAACAAAACGAATTAATAATATATATATATTAAATGAAGTAAAAGAACATAAAATTTTATAATTAAAAATATCAATTTTCTTTTAAGTTTATTTAAATTCTGATTTTAAATAATCTTAAATTTAAAACTAAAATATGAAACAGTTTAAAGCAAAAATGCGAAAAAAAAAAAAAGTGTGATCTGCAAATAGAATTAAGTTTCTATGCAAAAGCACTGAAATGCCAACGGAATTATGAGCCTGTTAGTGATTTTTCTTGTTTCAAACAAATGTTTGCTTAGCCCTACGACGACATTGTTACATTATTTCCTTTTAAATTATATATTTTTTAGTCCGTTTCAAACTATGAATAAAATGTTATCTTCTCTTTTTCAATATATAATCGCAATTGTGAATTCATTTTTTTCTATTAAATTATCTTTCTATTTTATTTATTTTTAATTTATTTTTTTCAATCCAGACCATGGAAGGGTCAAATTTTTATTTTCTCTATCTTAATATTTTGTTGTAATTGAGATGTCATAGTCTCAAGCAGAGTGGCCCTAAACGAAATGGTGAGCACCATCAAAGTATGACTTCAGAGAAAAAAAAAAGAAAATAAATATTTACATTATATAGGCACAGTATTATATTTTTACTACTAAAACCTTTTACGCATTTAGCAAGGGGATTAATTTTTGCCCTCTATTTTTTTTTTTTTAATCAACCATCTAATTTTATATGTATAATTTTGTATACTAACTAGTATCGCCCAGAGGTCAAAACTAAACCAACTAGAAGTAAGCATTCAAACAATTAATATAAAAGTTTAAAATTTTCTCTGTAAGCAATGTTCTTAATAACTCTATCCTTTCAAAAAAAAAAAATTATCAGCATCTTTATTTACATGACAATAGAATTCTTAATTAATATCTATTTGCTTCTCTTATCCGGCCGATCAAAGTTCTTCTTCTGGGCATTTCAATAGCAAAAAATACTGTCTATATCGAAACAATATGTCAATAATTTGAAAAAAAAACACACACTTCCGTTTCCAAACAAATTAAAAGTAAATGGAAAAAAAATAAATCCAGAAAATAAGCTAAATCACGAGCCGTTGTAAACCATTAAAAAAAAAAAAAAAAAATCACATACAGACAACAACTTTCTTCTATAGAAATTTCAAATAAAAAAGATTACGTATAAAAAAAATGAAAAAGAGTATTAAAAAAAAATGTCTGTAGACTTTTTAAAAATTCATAAAAGAAATAACAGAATTGGTAGGATGGAACGCCATTTGCGAAAAATTTATTCTCGTGAAGGGTTATTTATTTATTTTTTTATTTTCGTTAATAAAAAAAATAATAGTTAAAATTTTAATCGGTAGAGGGCACTGTGTGTGAGCAAAACAGACATTTCCATGAAAACTATATTTGTTTGCATGCAAATGTATACAAGCATATAATTCATATTCTGTTTGACCACCATCACCACAAATTACTATTTGCAAACGTGTTCAACGCCGCTAACTGTAACAACGTAGTTGAAACAACTTCATCAACAACGTTTTATCAGCAGCATTACAATTAAAAAATGATGTATGCACAAGTATGAGGGAAAATAAAAGATGAGTAAAGTCGTAAACTCGTCCAACTTACAGAACTCTGATTTGTATATTTCTCATTACGCGTCCGTGAACCATCCTCTAGCGACGAAAATGTTAACTATTTTTTTCTTTACAAAAAAAAAAAAAAAAAAAAAACCTTCACGATAATAACTTTTTATAAACCGCATTCAATTCTACCAATTCTTTCACTCTTTTAATGAAATTTTAAAATGCCTACAGACATACGGTAGAACCGGTATTATTTTTTCAGTGTTAAGCGAAAATATTCAGGGAATTTAATGTAATGAATTTAATGTAATGCTGGTAAATTGAAATAAATAACTTGGTGAATCACGTAAGAATTTTATCCATTCATGCAACTGTAAAAAGAAAACAGTTTTGTTCGATTTTTTTTTTATTATTATTATTATTTATTTTAATAACTGAATTATGCATTTATATAATAATAAAAATAATAAAGTGCTTTTATTCGCTTTTTCTACTTTTAAAATTCTACTTCAAAATAGAATCAATTGATTTTGATATTTTAGCCATAAAATACTTTGTTGTGTTGAATGTTAGTACAAACAAATGCCGTTATACATTTCTGCCAAGTTTTTTTTTTTTTTTTTTTTTTTTTTCCCAATGTTTTTTTTTTTTTTTTTTTTTTTTTTCTTTCCTTTTGTTATACTATTTAAGGAAAATAAATTGTGACTGCCAGATATAATTGTCAAAAGAAAAAGTTTTTTTTTTTTTGTGTGTGTTAAAAATTAATAAACATGAATAATTTTTTTAAAAATACAGAAACTTTGAAATTTTGTAATTCTTTCTCGACAAACGAAACTGCCTCGGTACAAGGACTCGATATCACTGCTTTAGCTCTTGCAAATTTTTATCGCTGAAAGAAATTACTTTATAATGTACGAATAGATCTTTTTACTTAAATATTTATAAACAGAATTTTGCACAATTTATAAAAGTATTTAAAATGGCAGCGCTTTTCGAAAATGCTAGAACTCACTCAAACTTAGGCTTGATTCGCCTATAACTGTTATTTAGATTTCTCACGAAACCCTTTTCGTTCATGATGCTCATGGAGATTCTTTATTCCAGAATAAGCAAAGGTCTGACCAGTTGTATATTACGCAAGATTTTAACGTCAAAGTAGGTGAAAACTGCATGCACCTTTCTTTCTTTTGGGAATGCTATGCTATTGCATCTGCATGGTAGCACACAAATAGTGTGTGAAGCCGAAGATGAAAATTAGAAGAAAGTGCTTTTGCATGATCTGCATTCTAAAAAGAAGCAGAAAATAAATAAAAGATAATGCACTCTCTGTAGATTTATTTGCAGTTAGTTTGGGGGAAAAAAATAAATAAACTATACATGCGACAAAGATCGTATGCATGGCTATAATAGAAATATAATAGCCGTATAGAAGTAGGGTGCATATTGTGCATTATGATTACTATGCATATTATTTCTCAAAATAACTTTACTTACACTATGTGATAGTTAATGAGATGTAGGTAAGTTTTGACTAATTTTACTATTTTAACAATACTTCTTAGAAATGACTGTTTTCAATAATTTTACACGACTTCCCCTTCTTCAAAATTTAAGTTCTGTACTTATAGGATGCAGGCAATACAAATAAGTGGTGCACTGTTAAATGTTACAGCAGAAAAAAATACATTGAAAATAATTTTTTTATAATGTTTTGTAATATTACTATGAAAAATTAACGGAAACGTTAAATGTCTATTTTATATTCACATTAATGATAAATATTATCTTAATCATTTTTTAGCGGAAATTTATTAGTAATCTATAATGCTTTTCTAAAGCAGCTATAACAATTGATATTTTTATTTTGAAATAAAACATTAAATAAAAGCAAAAATAGGCAATAAAAATTGAGAACTTAGACAATTTGTTTTTAACGAAGCCAATTATAAATTTTGGAGGATCATTAAAGTAAAAGTTTAGAAATTTTTTACAGAATGGCAATGACAGCGTAGGGATTTTCCTCATTACTAATATTTATTTATTTTTTAATTGTGCCAGAAAAGGTAGAGATATAATTTTGTTATAATATAACATTATGCCTTGCAATATATAATTACGGCCATGTTTTGACTAGTATAGAATATTTGCAGTGTATTACATTTAAGAAGAATTTATTATCCCACATACAATGTCGTCTTCTTTTTCTTTCTGTTAAAAAGAAAACTATATATATTACAGTTATATATATTTAATTTTAATATATATATTTCTGCATAAGTAGAAAGATGCATTACGTGCATTTTTTATACATGTTAAATAAGAAAAGGCATATGTTGAAATAATCTGTTTCAGCGAAACAGTTTCCATTCTTCGCATATTTTTTTATTAATACAAAAAATAATTATATTTTTATAAAATTTTAATTACATTAAAAATTGAGACAATATACATTAAAAAACACACAATTTAAAACATTAAAACACACCAACATAAATTTAAACGTTTCGAGCCTTTTATAGGCTCCTCATCAGTAAAAAAAAAACATCAAAAAGTAATCACCGAGTAACAACCAATCTTCTTTAGGAGAGTACAGCGAATTCAGTGGGGACTGCGCATGCCTCTCATTAAGCGATGAAATAAGAAACAGCATTTTCCCCCGCTTAATGAGGCATGCGCAGTCCCCGCTGAATACGTTGTACTCTCTTAAAGAAGATCGGTTGTTCTTCTCAGTATTTACTTTTTGATGCATTTTAATTAAGAGGAGCCTGTAAAAGGCTCGAAACATTTAAATTTATATTGGTGTGTTTTAAATTGTGTATTTTTAATGTATATTCTCTCAATTTTTAATGTAATTAAAATTTAATATAACTGTATGAGACGTAATGATTTTTAAATATTTAAATACATTTTTATACTTAGTGATGCATTTTCAAAGTTTACTCATTTTAAATTAAACACCCACTGCTATTTAAAATTAAGCATTAAATTTTATTTATTTATTTATCTCTTTTGGTTATGTCGAAAGGTTTATTAAAAATTAAAGTGATGTATATGATACTGCATTGAAAATATCACTCATTTGTTTTAATACTTTAATTTTCAATAGGTTTAGAAAAATAACATTGATATGGACTCTTATGAAAATAAGGACTCTTTGACATTAGCTTGTTTCGTATCATTTTCTTAATAGATAAACAACTTTTATTTTGCTCAATTATTAATTACTTTTCAGCAGATATCGAGTGATGGCGACTCGATGTATATACCGTAATATTCTTGTTGAAAAAGCCATTGGTGCAATCCACTAATATACATGGAATTACTGCTCTAGGATAAGACTAACAGGCAAAATCAGCCTTCACGCTATCTCATCCATTCCTTTGTGTTCTGTTTATAAACAAACTCGTTCGTGAATAATTCACGAACAGGTTTGGAAAAGTAAGGGATAAGATAGGAGTACTAGCAGGCTACGCCCGCTTCGCTGGTCACTATTTTTAAATGAATCACAATAATTAATGAATTCTCAAAATTGCATTAATTTGTATCATGTGATAAAAAAAAAGAGAAAAAGAAATTCTGATCGGGAAAAAGTCGCACCGGGTCCCCACTGCCTTCGGCAGCGTAGACCCGTGCACTGCGCGCACGTATTCCTTCACCATCCTTATGACTTCTCAAAATTCCATGTTATTACTCATAAACTTTCATTCTCAAGAAAAGGAATTAAAAAATATATCATTTAGCATCGGGTAAAAACTCACACCGGGACGCCACTGCCTTCGGCAGCGCAGACCCATGCGCGCTGCGCGCGCACGTTTGAGGATATACGTGCGCTGTACACGCATATTCCTTCTCAACTCAATCTTTTATTAAGAAAATTAAATTTTAAAAAAATCTTTTATCATCGGGTAAAAACTCGCACCGGGTCCCAAACCCATGCGCGCTGCGCGCCTATTCCTTCCCCACCGTTCCAGCCCCTCCTAATTAACTTGCATATACCAATTTTGAACGGTCTTACTCAATTAGCTGAGATGCAAAAGAAAACCTGATCAGGACACTTTAAATTGTAAATCAGGTGAAATCTCGAATTCCACTTTCGATAATGTAAAAGAACTTTAAAATATCTTTCGAACGATGTATTAAAAATAATTTAATCATAATTAGAATATGAAATATTGAAATTAAAAATATTACAGCGCCATCTGGCGGTAGAAATTTCTGTAATCTATTGTTCCATTCCAGATCAACAAAGCTTTCAAATGATGTATTACTCATGAAATTATTTTAATTAGTAGATGAGATACAAAAGAAAACCTAATCAGGACACCTCAAAACGTGTAAATCGGGTGAAATCTCGAATTCCATTTTCGATAATGCAAAAGTACTTTAAAATGTGTATCAACTAAAATAAGCTTTCAAATGATGTATAACTTATGAATTTTTTTAATTAATAATTGAGATACAAAAAAAAAACTGATTCAGGGCACCTCAAAACGTGTAAATCTGGTGAAAACTTTCAATAATTTAAAAGAACTTTAAAATATCTTTCGAATGCTGTATTAAAAATAATTTAATCATAATTAGAAATTGAAATATTGAAATTTTAAAATATTACAGCGCCATCTGGCGGTACAAATTTCTGTATTCCACTGTTCGAAAAGCTTTCTAATGATGTATTACTTACGAAATTATTTTAATTAGTAGCTGAGATACAAAAGAAAACTAATTCAGGAGACCTCAAAACGTGTAAATCTGGTGAAAACTGTCGATAATATAAAAGAACTTTAAAATATCTTTCGAATGATGCATTAAAAATAATTTAATCATAATTAGAAATTGAAATATTGAAATTTGAATATATTACAGCGCCATCTGGCGGTAGAAATTTCTGTAATCCACTGTTCGATTCCAAATCAAAAAAAGCTTTCTAATGATCTATTACTTATAAAATTATTTTAATTAGTAGCTGAGATAAAAAAAAAAAACCTAATCAGGACACCTCAAAACGTGTAAATCGGGTGAAATCTCGAATTCCATTTTCGATAATGTAAAAGTACTTTAAAATGTGTATCAAGTCAACAAAGCTTTCAAATGATGTATTACTTATGAAATTTTTTTAAATTAATTTCTGAGATATAAAAGAAAACTGATTCAGGACACCTCAAAACGTGTAAATCTGGTGAAAACTTTCGATAATTTAAAAGAACTTTAAAATATCTTTCGAATGATGTATTCAAAATAATTTAATCATAATTAGAAATTGAAATAATGAAATATTGAAATTATAACAAATAATTAGCAATAAATTAAAATTGCGACTTTAATTTGAGATTTAAACTATCCTATCTCTCAAGTTGGATCGATCTGCACATGGTGTGCGAATTTTATTATAATCGGTTAAGTGGTTTAGGAGTCCATTGAGGACAAACATTGTGACACGAGATTTATATATATTAAGATGGCTCACTGACCAGGTTCAGTTGTCTCTGGTATTCTGGATGCTGCACTTTGAGGCCAGTTATGAGCATTATAAATCGATGGCATAACCACTGGCAAGATTGAATAGTCTCACGAGAGCTTAGAACAGTGCGTGGTGTTACTTCGTTATCCTTGTAATGTTCCTCTATAATCTAGTGCCAGGAGTAATCATACCCAAACATTACACCTCGATAATAATAATAATAGTAATGATTAAAAAAAATTATAACTAATGGTCATACCGTAATTTTTATTCTATACTAAAGAGTTTAAAGTAATGAAGTGATCATTAGAAAAAACTAACAGCTTCAAGTAAAATTTGAGAATCAGTAGATTTAAAATTAGGCAACAATAGTCATTCTACTCATGGTTATAGTAAAGTTTTATTTATTACTATAAATAAGGAAGATCGAAATAAAACTTTTATCTAAGGCATAGTCATCCTGCAGAGTTTTCCAGAACATTTTATCCTTGATGTTTTGAAGACTGTCGTGATAAAATAATGCAGATATAAGTTACTTCAGTTTGCAACTTCACGAAACGAAACAAATTGTCAGGAATGACTGCAATTTATAACATCATTTACATAAAATTTCATGAGTGCGCAGAATAAAATTTTATCAATTATATTGGTTATTTCTTAATAATGAGTCGATTATTGTGTATGTATTAAAATTATATTAGTACACGAGCACATAAAAATGAATTGCTTCTAGCGCAAATTATTTCGAAAATACATACGACATGAATCATGTATTATATGAGCAGGAAAATTAACGATATATTTAACAAAATAACACGTGCTGCGTGCACATGAACTGAACTTTAAAAACAAATACCAACACGTGCGTTCGTTTTACAAATATTAAAGTAAAAATACAAAACTGAAGAAAAAAGTCTTGAAATTTTTTTGTTTTGTATTTTTGACCTCTATATGGCACATTCTAAAACTTTTATTTTAGTTTCATATAATAAATATTAAAATATGTTTTCTTAGCTTTTTCTCACTACTGATATACCTATAGAAAGTTATTTACTATCAATTAATTCTTCATTTTTATTAATATTAGCTATTATCTGGCAGTAACGGACGTATTAATTTTATTTAAGATTATTCAATTTATGCCAATTAATGTCCATTATTTGTTAATCTCTTTCAGACCCCGACCCTAAGTCGGAGTATCAACACCAATGAAATGAATTCTCCGACCGAAAGTTCCTGCATGAAAGATCTCCGGTTCAACTACCCCTTCAATGAGCTGTTGCTGTGGGCAGTTCTAACCAATCGACAGAAGATGGCCCTCTTCATGTGGCAGAACGGGGAAGAAGCCATCGTTAAGGTTCGGAAATGACATTCTTAATTTATACAGCCTGAAATCAAGCATTTAATACAAACTTAAAACTAAAACAAAATTATCTGGGTGTAAAACTATCAGTGGTACTTTTTTGATAGTGGTAATCTAGTTATAGAGACATCTTGCACAAATGGCTGTTTTGTTAAAAAGCCTTCAAAGCGTTCAATTCGTATTGAACGCTATCTCTATATATAATAAACGAAGATGTGTATGTGTGTGTGTGCTTGTATGTTCGTCGCTTTATAGACAAACGGCTGATCACAGAGCGACAGAGTTTTGCATGGTGATCCGCTATGGCTTCTTTTGGTACACCTCGAAGTCCGATTTTCGAGTTTTTTTATTACATTTTTTAATTAAGTAATTTTTTTTTTTTTTTTTTTTTTTGCAGCTGGAGAGATTGTTTGGTGCTGCCATCTTATGTCATAGACTGAAGATGATAATGTAATGTGCCCGAGAAATGCCTGTCCGAAAAACGTAGTTCTTTGAATAATAGCAGTAACACTTATCGTCCAGTCAGCGCCGCCTAAAATAAAATGTTCGGGAAAGGCGCATAGTCATTCCGATCTCCTGAAAATAGTTGTCGATTTCAAGTGTATGTAGAATATTAAAAAATGTATAAAAAATTGTAAGACTTCGTTTATATAAGCCCATCTCGTGGCTGAATGGTTGACATTCCAACCTTCAGCTAACAGGTTCTAGATTCAAGTCCTAGTTCAAGCATAGGTGTTCATAGTGGATCGGAATTCCCTTATTTCAGCAGCAGGCATCGATCTAATTATCCCTAGTGCCCACACAAATGGCCCTACAGTGACAAACTAATCTAAACTGAAACAAGTAAACTTGCAATTATACATATGAACAAAATCTTTCTATTAAAATCACACAATCAACTGTGGAAGAAAATCACATTAATTGAATATTTTATTTTTCCGACTGAGTGAAAATAGTGCCTGGACCGGGACTCGAACCCCGGATCTTTGACTTACAAGGTCAAGGCTCTACCCATTGAGCTATCCAGGCCGACATCCCGGTCAGCATTACTTACTCAGACAACCTTTTAGGCAGAAACATCTCTGGTCTATCATATAGATAGCTCAACAGAAAAGACCAGAGATGTTTTTGCTTAAAAGGTTGTCTGAGTGAGTAATGCTGACCGGGATGTCGGCCTGGATAGCTCAATGGGTAGAGCCTTGACCTTGTAAGTCAAAGATCCGGGGTTCGAGTCCCGGTCCAGGCATTATTTTCACTCAGTCGGAAAAATAAAAATTTCAATTAATATGAACAAAATTCGCACTTTCTTTTTACTATACGTTAGCCAACTACCTCCTGAAAATTTACATAAAAATTCCTGATAAGTATCGTGAAACTGTGAAAGATAGCAGAATGAACTGCATTTCAGTTAATTTTTAAAGTAGCCTAATCCTAAGAGATGTTAGTAAAATGAAGGATGCTATTTATATAATACAAATGTTTTAACTTAAGTAATGTAATACTTATAATTAATTTGCACAAATTTTGGACGATGTATGTCTATTTAGCACATATCGTTTATGCATTACCCAGCAAACATATAAGTATAAGAACGTTACATTCTGGTGTGTTTGAGATTTACCCTATTGATCGAATTTCGTATAACATTTATTTATCTTTTTCATGAAAAATAGTTAGATTACATACGCGATGTCTGTACGATACCAAAAATGTAATATTTCTACTCAATTTACAGATATCCGATAGTATCCAAATAGACAGGTATCAGATACCTGAGAGATGCCACTAATGTGTCGATACTATCCTGATATCAGAGATATGATAATTTTTCAACATCACATTTAAATTAGTATGTTGTGGCCACCACATGACTTTCTTCTATATTTTCTTATACAAATTCACGCAATAAAAATAATTTATTAAAATTATTATTAAAAAAAATTATCTTTCATGATAATGTAGACGATTTCCATATTAGAGAAGTAGTATAAAACTAAATATACTCCGACATACACATTTTTTTTCCCTAGTTGACTATCTCTATTACGAATAATTCTTTTAAATTTCATAATGATTATTAAAAAAATAATTCTCTTTATGCACGTTTATACAAAATTTTGTTCTATGCCAACATGTTAAAAATTTAGAAAAAACGGGATGGCAACGCAAGCTGTTGAACAATTTTTACCAAATGTTGATAGGCACTAATTTATGTCAATGTGTAACTACTTACCAATCTGTATGAAATTCTGTGTTGTAGTACCTGAGATACAGTCGGCACAAAATTTTGTCACACACACAGACAGACAGACATTTTCTAAAAATGGTCAAATTGTGTTCTACAGCTCTCAAAACGTGTAAATCCCGAACGTGTAAAAACCCGAGGTCGAAATTTTTTACGATTCGAAAAACCTCTTAAAATCTCACAAATCCTAGTAAATAAATAAAAATGTTACATTTACAAGTTTATAAGGGGTTTTTCACAAAAAAGTGCTTTTGGAGCGTGGTTGAAATAGTTGAATCTTCAAATTAATGACGCGACATATGAAAAATCCCTAATGGAATTTTAACACTGAAAAATAACTTAAAATTTAGCTCGTTCTTTTGCTGACAATTTGCTTCATTTTTATTCTGTTCAAAGGAAATTTTGATGAAGTTGCCCAATATATCTAGCTTTTAACCTATGCAATAAATATTTTTCTATCTTTTGCTCATGCGCAGCGTTTTTCATAAAAATTCTCATATTTCATGAGATATTTAAAATATTTGTATTCCGATTGCAGTATATTGTTTCAAAAAGGGTTTTCCAATTTATCTGAAAGTGGGAATAATTTCCGTTTAAAGCTCTGTATATTATAAACAAAAAATGTGCTGATTTTTTATTTTTAAGCTTTAAAATAAATGTTTGTATCTCCGTTATTTAAAATGCTATCGTTACACAAATTCATCCACACATTGTACTAAGTCTATATTAACATATCCTAAAGATCATTTCATTCATTTAATGATGTAGGTGATCACGAACGTTATTGATTTTTCTTAATTTGTTACCCCCTAAATGTTGTGTTAAACAAATCTTCACTGAAAAACATGAGGAAGACACAATTCTTTAAATACCCAATGTTTGAAAACACATCATTCAGAAATAAGATTTTAAAGGTGAAAAAAAAGAAAAAAAAAAAAAAAAAAAACTAAATCTTGTTAAACTTTTGAGCGGGAGTGTTTTATAAGAGATGTTACTACTAATTTTATCTAAAATTTTATGTCTGTCCAAAACAACGAATGCCTGTGAAAGGATTGAAAAATCTCTTTCACGCGCCTAAAAATTTAAGGAAACAAAAATAAATTTATTTCAGCTCTATATAGATAATTTTTACTATAGAGACTGTGTAAGATTTTCTGCTTTGCTTTTTAGATGTTAAATGCATTTAACTGAACTAGTGTTTAAGTTTCACTTAATCAATATACTTTTTTTTTAATTCCTTTTTAAAACTTTCATGGTTACTTTTATTGTATTTCTCAAAACATTTAAACTTTTTTCAAAGACGTTTTATTTATTAATAATAGATTCTTTCTTTTGTTGTTCAGGCTCTGGTGGCTTGCAAGTTGTATAAAGCGATGGCTCAAGAAGCTGCCCAAGACGACATGGAAGCAGACGTTTGCGAAGAGATGAAGAACAACGCAAGGTAGCGTTACATATCTAAATTCCAAACGTTTAATATATATTAGGATAGTTTCAACCCGCATGACTTTCGATTTAAACTTGTAAATTGGAAAAATAACTCTACAGAATACGTAAATTGAATCCCATAACTGGTCATAATATTTTCGGTGACTCTTTCATAACATTATACTCTAATAACGTTTTACGTTTTTTATTAAATAGTAATAATACATGTTAATATTATAAACAATTCACAAATCTACATGCTATTTACTAGAATTTCGTGATTTGGATCGCCAGTGAACGATTTTTCAATCCTCGCACATGCATTTTTTTCTCAGGTACATCTCTTTAAAGTCAAAATGATTAATAAGGTGTATTGTTATACTATACTTCAGAAATTTGTATTGACATAAAGAGAAAAATTATCAGTACAGAATTTATTTCGCTGCAGCGTACAATGTCCTCCAAAGAGGAGAGCGTGTTCTTTTAAAATCTAATAAAATAGGCTAGATAACTTTTATGTGTTAATTGTTTGTATTTTATATTTTTCATTGTTTTCATATTAACTTGAACCTGAGATATTCGTCAGTATATATTTATCATTCAGATATTAATGGATTAAAAATAGTTTCCGCGAATGCATCCGTGTGATGATAAAAACTAGAGCCCCTAAATAAATTAATAGGCCGGTGCATCACCGCCATTTTTTTTGCCTCCAAAGAGGACAGCATTCCCGCTTGGCGTCCTTATCGCTTGCATAATGATTTTAAGAAATCTTCTGAAGCTAATCCGGTCAAGATAAGAGCAATAAGCAACAATAATATTCCTAAAAACACATTTTTTTCTCAGTACATTCTCAGGATGTCATTTTATTCTGAGGATATCCTATGGATGTACTGGGGTAAGATGTGTTGTTAAGGCGGTTTCTGTTTCTTTTACAAAATGTCGCCAAAACTCAAATACACAATAATAGAAATGTTGGTCGTTTGTTTATCCGAGAAACACGCTGGGTACATGTGGCAACCCTAAGGCAACAAAATGCCTGATGCGCCAGCTCGTATATATAGGAGCCTTAATAAAAACTAATCTCAAGCATCTACTCCATGCGTAAGAGTTATTATGATTTTTTTTTTTTTTTCAAATGGTCTTAGATCACATGCACTTGAAATCTCACTTTCGACTTTTCGATTACTCACACACATATATATATATATATATATATATATATATATACACACATATGTATATATATATAAAGTTTTTGATTTTGTATTTGGTATGAGTTGATGCTTTTTACCAAAGAAATGTGAATTTCAATCCAATTTACATGAATAAGAAAAAAAAAAAAAAAACATTCACTTCCATATATTTGCCCCCTATTAAAACTAACTACAACTTTTATTATTATTCTAAAATAATTGATCCAATTCACTTGTCCTCCACTTCATTTAAAAACTTTTATATTTTTGTGAAAAGATTAGTTCTTTTTAATTTATATGTAATGATAAACTACTTACAGGCGAAATATCAAACGAGTGATATTTTCCCTTAAATTCTAAACAAAAACATTTAATGATATTAATAGTTAAATATTGTAAGATCAAATATGTTTTCAAGAAATAAAATCAGTTTTTCCCCTTTAACAGAAGACGAATAAATCCTTATTTGAGCACAAAGTATCTAGCATTTTTAGCAGGAAAATTCTGCTAAATTACAAGAATAAATTATTGCTTTCAAGTGTTATTATTGCTTTGAGTGTTCTGAAACAATTACTCACTTACATAATCAAATACCGTTTGCTGTAACTTTCCTCAACTCACCGTTGTATCTATATGTCTATATTTGTCTGTGTATGTATATTTCTTTTTAACTCATGACCTTGTGTTAATAACCTTGTAACTGTCGCCTTGTGTCGCCTTGTAACTCATAAATACTTGCACTAAATTTGCTGCGGAATGATTGCATAACGTTTAGGAATTCTTTTGTGTAGCTCTGTAAACAAATTACTAATTCATTGCCTACCGTCATTTTCTACATTAAACAAGCTTTTAAACATTCTAATAATGTATATAACAGTTTAATAATGTTGAATGTAATGTAAGCATGTTAAAATGCACTTGAGAGATATTCCGTCTATAGACCGTAATGGTACAAAATATTTTTGTATTCTCTGTACACGATCCACAAACGTTATATGCACAAATATAACGTTTAGGTTTAGTTATAGACCTAATTCCATATAACCCTTAAATATTTGTACCAAATTTAACTTCATTCGGATTGATTGCATAACGTTGTCGCAATTCTTTTATTTAGTTCTGTAGATCATTATTAAGTGGCATTAATCAAGAGAAAACATGCTTTTAAGCATCTTCATAATGTATGCCAATTTCCTTATGTTCAATGCGCTTAACTTGCTATAATAATAAGAAGTTCTTTGGTATACCAAAGAACTTCTTATTATTATAGCATTAATAAGAAGTATTAATAACCTGTATACGAAATAAGAAGTATTAATAACCTGTATAATTAAAGGTTATTACTAGTAGTATTAATAAGAGTATTAATAGAAGTATTAATAACCTGTATAAGAAGCATAAATAACCTGTATACGAACCATAGACAATATACACACCGAAATATATACAGATATTTGTGTATGGCGTATAAATATGTGTACCTATTTTCAAGTCAATCGGGTTATTTTTGTGGCCTCTATCGCAGTACACATAGGCCCATAGGTAGAACACCAAAACTTCTCAAGTCTCAACAGGGAAGCCTCAACTAGCGTTTCTGCAATAATTGTAGTATGATCCAAAAAAACTATTTATTTATTCATTTTATTTAATTAATTAATTAATTAATTTTTCGTTTGTTATGATTTTTGTTTTCTTCTGTAAACATAAAAAGAAAGTACTGATTCGTTAAAATTTTGACTTCCAGTTTTTGATCGATTGACACATTTTGAGACGTCCTAAACACAACGATTTTTAGAAATTGTCTGTCTACGTGTGTGTGGACAAAATTTTATGGGAGGCGTATCTCGAGAAAAAAAAATTATATATATATATATATATATATATATATATATATAGTTGCGCCTTGATATAAATAGGCGCTTATTATATTTTTGAATATATTGCCAATCAAGTAGCTTTGCTATGCAGTAATTTTTCCCATTTAAGATGGGGCTGTATCTAAACTTCTATAATGTATAAATGCCCCCGATTTGACATATAAAGTAGCTATTATGTAAAATAGCTATGATGTTGATTCAGTTTTGATGTATGATATATAATTTTGATGGCGATATATTAGAAAACTGATATAGATGGCGTTGCTTTGCTACAATTCCCATAATTTACGGAAAGGCTATATTTCAGTCTTCTTTGTGTATAAGAATACCTAATGATAGAATAAGTAGGTAGCAAGAAATATTAATCTTAATTCCTAATTATTATTTAGATAGCTGTTCTACTTGTTCTTCGTACAGAGAGAGAGAAAAAAAAAGGCGGCTAAGCCGATAAATTTGGCCTGTTGGCAAGGGATTGCTTATTCATAGTTCTGATGAAGACCAGGGTTTGTTCAAATCTGTTGAAGAATTCTTTTGGAAACCACTGCAATTTTCCCCGTGTGAAGAACGGATAAAAATGCTAGCCCCCCCCCCCCCCCCCCCTCTTTCACACCCTTAATCCTAAATTTCGGAAGATTCTCCTCTTTTACTTTTGCCTATGAGAAAACATTTTGCTAAATTTCAAGCTTCTATTGAAAATCAAGACAGAGATAGGGTGAAAAGCTTAAAAATCCCCCTCTGCCCCTTTCAATCTCTTCATAGCGGACAGTACCTAATCTCGCCGACAGACGTGACCCATGTTATTCTATGGGAAAATTTGTTTCCGTAATGACTCATTACCTAATGAATATTTTTCATTTCTGTTTTCACATTCAGAAAATTCATAAGGGTTCAATGAGTACTTGTTTTCCAAAAATTGATTTTTTTTAATTTTTAGTATTTCATTTTGCTACTAAAAAAGGAGAAAAATGCACTTTGTGAAAAATCGCATTTTTGATCTCAAAACTCAAATTAAAAAAAAAAAAAAAAATCAATTTTTCGACAATGAGTACTAATTTAATGCTTATGAATTTTCTGTCTGCGAAAACGGAATTAAAAACAAAAAACACATTTGGTAATAAGTGAATGTAGGAACAAATTTTCCCTCAGAATAACATTGGCAACGGCTGTCCGATAATATATTGTTCCCTCTTAAGGGTTAAATTTCGTTATATCCTTTTACAGTGAACTCCTATGCCACGAAAGATATACTGTCTAAACGGCACGCTTTGAGCTTCAGCTATTTGGACTCGACGTTGACACATGGAGGAATTAATAGGTGGTATTTTGCGTTTATATACATAGATATGAGAAGGTTTTTCCCGCTACTGATAAATCTTGTATTCGCCTGAATAACAAAAATTCAAGTTATTTTCTTAAAACAGCAATTTTCCTTTTTTAAGAGTGTTGCCATTCGAGAATTACATTTTACGAATGAATTATTTTTGAAATAATTCATTTCTAACAAATGATAACTATTTATATTATTGCTTATTAATAAATAAGGAATAAAAAAAAAAAAAATACACTTTTTACTGTAAGGAGGATTCTTTTAAATATAATGACCAGCGAAATGGGTAAAGCCTAGTATTAAATCAACGTTTATTATTCCCATATAAATTGCAAAATTGCTATATATATATTATTATTTTTCCTTTCTAAATGATACTGTATTAATGCTCAAGCATAAATCTCTTACCCATTTTGAATTAAGATTTATTTTTTCAATATTTATTTTAATTATTACTATCATAAATATGATAAAATAAACCTAGAGAATTTTTATCAGCACTATAATGTTTGTTAGTATTATAGATTCGCCTTTTTTCGCCCAAAATCCTTGCCATTTGCTTCCCCTGTTGTTCCACATCTAGTGCTTCAGTCAATCATTTAACTTCTAATATTAATAAAATAATTTATTTTGTAAAATAAATGTGTATATACGCTTATTTCATCTTTTTTCATTTTCAGAGAGTTCGAGAACTTAGCCCTTGATCTTCTGGATTACTGCTATAGGACCGATGTACACATTACGCTCCAGCTCCTAACCTACGAGCTTCAGAACTGGAGCAAGCACACGTGCCTAGGAATTGCGGTTGCAGCCAAACACAGTGCATTTTTAGCACACACTGCTTCGCAAATGCTTGTAACTGACCTTTGGATGGGGGGACTTCGTACTAGAAAACATACAAACCTCAAGGTGATTATATTTCTTTAATATCTACAAGAAAACCATTTTGATAGTGATGGATAGGATGGATACCAAATATGAAACAAAATCCAATAATAGACATTCCTGCAAAAATATCTGTCCGCGCATGCTCGTAATAACTCAACTGTGCAATTACAATTAGCATGAATTCTGATTTCTGAATTCATGAATTTCTGATTGATCTTAAATCAATCAGAAATTAATAAAATCGATATTTGTTAATAAATCATGGTTTTGCACTAAAACTTTAATGCTTCATCTGCTACTGTTTAATTCTATTAATCTGTTTAATTCTATTATCCATCTAATCCTTTGGTAATATTTTTATGCAGACAATTTTAGATAATTACAAATTGGTTAAGTGAAGTGACGTAAGTGTATTCTCGGCTTGTAACTTAGCTTAATAGTCATCCTATGAGTTTGTTTGGAGTTTTCTTTGTCACATTTAGCATTTCGGAAACGAAATCGAATAAGAAATAATGCTAGATTTAGAAGATTGCTCCCATTTTTCTCCTTTCCAAATTCGAAGCTTCGTCATTGCTGCACTTGAGAAGTGAACTCCTCCTTTTTTAGTTAGAAAACCAAGTTTTGAAAATAACTTCAGATTTGTTCTATTTTTTAAGCTTTTTATAGTTTCTCACCGATAGCTACACTTACTTCAGAAATTTTGCATGTCGGGACCAGGGTATTTACATATGTCACAAGCACCTCAACTGCATGATTTACATATTTTACTTTGAATTTTCAGTCTTGTGTTTTAATTTTTAATGAAACTTGATATCTGGATGTATTTTAAAGTTTCGTCGAAGTATTAAAAAAAAAATTAAGGTATGAAATGTTAGTTGGAGCCGTACGGAATTTCGTAACGATTCCAGATATTTTGAAAATTCAAAAAGTTCTAGATTCGTGAAAAATTTCACTATCCGGAAACTTGACATGCCTATCTCTTAATATACTGCATATAGGTATTGTAGGTCGATGTTAACCTGAAGCCCGTAGGCCGAGCCGCTCTCCTTGCACATTGTCAAATTGTAAAAAGTTCGTTTTTTTTTTTAAAAAATCCTATTACATGTAGAGTAGATTAGAACTAAAAATTTTCAGAAATGTAAATATAATCGTAACTAAGCAAAATGAGGTCTAACTATGTCGAAGCGTTATTAGAGTTACCTCACTTCACCCTAGTGCAGTGTTGCTAGATTGGGGACATTTTTATTCAATTGCCACCACTAAATTTTAATTGTAATGGTTGCCTGATCACTTGGAAGATTAATCGTCTATTTATGCATATGAAATATCACTTCTCAAGATTATTGGTGGTAGTTGAATAAAAAAAAGTCCCCAATCTGACAACACTGCCCTAGTAGCATATGGAAGAGTTAGGACTGTTGAAATAGTCCATTTTAAAATTTCATGTAAACTAAATCCCAAGTCACAATTAGTATAATGAGTGAGTAGTAATGCATACAATTTATCGTCTTGAATCTCAACGATAAAGGTTTATAAATTTTGTGATCCCAAAATTTATAAACTACTTTAGACACTACATTTTTTTAAACTTTACAATAGAAAAGATATGCAATATTTTAAATGAATGAATTACATAAAAATCAATATTTTCTTTACAAATTACTTACAAAAGAAAGAAAACTAAAGAAATAACTTAATGGTTCTAATATCCAACAAAAAATTAAAAACGTATAAAATATTTGTATAATACATCAGTACAAAAAACCCTTAACGGGTTAAAAGTTTGTGACGCCGCTACTTTATGGCTATAAGAATTAGAAATATGAGTCTTAAAAATAATGATATCAAATTTTAAGTGACGCTTTGCAATTAGTTAAAATATACGATTTTCTTATTTGATCATTTACTTTCTACTTTTATTTATATTTATAATGCAAACGTAATATTTTTAGCTTCAAGATCAGACAGATATATAAAATACACTCACTGATGCTTTTTCATTCACATTTCAAATTCAAAATAACAGTTTTAAAAGGAATGGTATAAAAATTCCAGTGGCGCCTCGGTGTTATTTTAAAAGATTTGTTTTTAGATTCCATTAAAATTACTTTTGTTTTGTCTAATAAAGTATATTTACATATTGAAACAGTGCTTTTAATTTTCAAATATACTGTCAAATAATTATACTTTCACTGAGTTTGCATTATAAATTAAAATTATTTATTTCAATAAATTGATTTATCTTTTGCATCACGCTATCCAAAACATAGTATCATTATCATAGTATCCAGCTGAGTGAAAATTTGCGCAAAGAGGTAGTGAAACGTAAAGAAAATATTTACACAGATTTTACTTGCAGTTTTGGATAGCGTGACGCAAAAGATAAATCAATTTATTGAAATAAATAATTTTAATTTATAATGCAAACTCAGTGAAAGTATAATTATTTGACAGTATATTTGAAAATTAAAAGCACTGTTTCAATATGTAAATATACTTTATTAGACAAAACAAAAGTAATTTTAATGGAATCTAAAAACAAATCTTTTAAAATAACACCGAGGCGCCACTGGAATTTTTATATCATTCCTTTTAAAACTGTTATTTTGAATTTGAAATGTGAATGAAAAAGCATCAGTGAGTGTATTTTATATATCTGTCTGATCTTGAAGCTAAAAATATTACGTTTGCATTATAAATATAAATAAAAGTAGAAAGTAAATGATCAAATAAGAAAATCTATGTATATTTTAACTAATTGCAAAGCGTCACTTAAAATTTGATATCATTATTTTTAAGACTCATATTTCTAATTCTTATAGCCATAAAGTAGCGGCGTCACAAACTTTTAACCCGTTAAGGGTTTTTTGTACTGATATCATTACTTTTTAGGGGTTATTGATCAAAAAATTAAAACAAGTAATTCTGGCTGCTAGAAAGGGTAAGCTGATTTATCTTTTATTATGAAGTTGCCACCATTTTTTTTTTTTTTTTTTTTTCAAAATTCTACAATTCTACAATTTTTCAATTCTACAATTTATTAATGGACTTGGTGGATTTATTAATGAAGTCTTGTATATATGGAGTTTTAACATAGAACCTTTCTAATGTAAATTTGAAATTTTCAGTGGGCTGACACAGGGAAACAAGAGGGTAGATTAAGTTGGCAAATGGACATAACAAATACATTTCTGAGATAAATCCAAACTACAAATTTAGTTTGAATTAATTCAATATTTCAAACGTTATCATGCCGACAAATTTTCAAGTAGCCTGCCACTTGGAAACAAAATGGAGAAGCTTCACACTAGAAGAAAATATTGAGTGGGATTCTCAAACTCTTTAAAATAATAATAATAATATTAATAAGTGGGAAATTTCAAATTTAAGTTTTAGAATTACGTAATTTACATTTTGCAAGTTTCTTTTTAGAGAATTACAAATGCAAATTAAACAATTTAAAAAAATCAAGTTAATGTTAAAAATGGAAAATTATTTATTTTCTTTTCCCTTTTGAGGCTAAGCTCCAATATTCACAATTTTAATTTTCTTAAAAAATTCAGGTAAAAATTATTTCATAAAAATATTTGGTGGAAAAAAAATAGACAAAATATAAATTAAGCTCTACATTTCTATAATTTTAAAAATAAGATAAAATCATTTGGAGAAAAAATTATGGAAAATACAAGTTAAGCTAAAGTTAATACAAGTTAATTAAAATACAAGTGAAGCTTAAGTTTTATGGAAAATACAAGTTATATATATATTTCTTTTTAAAAATTAAAAATCTCTTTTTAAAATACAGTTAGAGTTTATTCATATATTTACTTTTCAGCCTTTAAAATGATACATATTTTAAATATTAACATAAACTAATTTTTTATTAGTATTTAAAGCAACAATGGCTAGGGGTTGAAAGAGGGGATAAACACGCTATATATATATGAAAATAGAATTAAAATTCATGAAAAATGTGTCAAATAGCAATTATTGAAAAACACGTCAAAATAAATAAATAACATCTTTACTTTGGAACCCATAATAATTTATTTAAAAAGTATAATTCTCTCTTTCTTTTTTTTAAATTAATTAATTTATGCATGAAAAATTCCATTTCATAAATATATTTACAACTACAATAAGCAAAAAAAAAAACCCTCCTTTAATTGTAAATAATTATTTCTACATTTTTCTAAGCAATTAAAAGTGTCTTTTTTTTAAAGAAAAATAAATTTAATATGGGAATGTATATGGTTTCAATACAAGCTACGAGATGGCGCCACTAGATGGCCAAATTATTACCTTTATGATAAAACCATATACTTTCCGATATTTAAGCTATTTTTCTTAAAAAAAAAAAAAAAAAAAAAAAAAAACACTTTTAATTGCTTAGAAACATGTAGAAATGGATATTTAAAATTAAAGGAGGGTGTTTATTGTAGTTTTAAATATAGTTATGAAATGGAATTTTTCATGCAGAAATTAATTAATAAAAAAAAAAAAAGGAAAAGAAAGAGAGAATTATATTTTTAAAATAAATTATAGGTTTCAAAGTAAAGATGTTAGTTATTTATTTTGACGTGTTTTTCAATAATTGCTATTTGACACATTTTTCATGAATTTTAATTCTATTTTCATGTTTTTTAATATACAGTGTCATGAATATCCCTTCTTTCACTTCCTAGTCATTATAGCTTTAAATAATAATAAAAATATTAGTTTTATTATGCTAATATTAAAAATATGTATCATTTTAAAGTCAGAAAAGTAAATATATGAATAAACTAACTGTATTTTAAAAAGAGATTTTTAATTTTTAAAAAGATATATATATATATATATATATATATATGTAGAATCTTGGCTGGGTGTCTAGGGGTGGGGTAATGATGAGTTGCGACTTTGATAACGAAGACATTTATTACGAAACACACATACAATACAGGATACACAATGAAAAAATGATAATAGCAGACTTTCTATTATTAACCAACTGCTGGTTTCAAGGCTTAGCGCATAACAAGCTTTCTTCATCAGTATAACCGTAACGAAATAACATTTAAGCACCTACTCGTGCTTGTATTCACAAAAACACCTACGCGTGCTATCAAATAGTAAAATTGAAGTAATGAGCCCTCCATGGCTCTACACACTTATTAAGAGCATTCTGTGCTCAAATTAGGACTAAATGACGACATCAGCCTTCGCGCTGACGGTCTCAACCGCTTTTCACTGCAGCCAGATCTCTACTGACTCCCGTCCGTCATCTCGTTCAAAGATAAGCATCAGAGACAGCGCCATCTGTTGGTTGTGCAAGGAACTTCCCACAACGCTCGGCCATTCTGATGTGCGGTGACCTCACCGTAAACCAGCCTGGGATACTAAAGGATATCTGCAAAATACAATTAAAAGAAAAAAAAACAAAAAAGAGAAACAGACATTAAAAAAAATTATGTACATAAAAATTCACAGTTAACGTTTTCTTTAAAGTTTATCAGTCTAATTTGATTTTAGTTTAGTCAGTGGACCATAATTTCATATGGTCTGCAGAAGTACTAGTATGTATAGGTCCTTCGTGATCACCTATCTTCTCGACTTCATATCTGTCTCTGGACTTTACTCGCACAACTTTATAAGGACCTAAGAATTTTGGTCTTAGTTTCATGCCGGTTCCAAACTGAGTTCGCTGGATGGCAACTAGATCATTAATTTTATATACATGGGCTTTCTTTCTCTTCTTGTTGTAACATCGGCGATTTTCTTCTTGAATCTTAAGAATGTTTTTTCTTGCTTCTTCACGAATGGTGTTAAGATTATCAAGCATGGAATTTATCCTTTCCTCTTCGAGAAGTTCTAGTATTCTCTTATCTTCTTTCTTTCTCATTGTTACTCCAGTGAGTAGTTCAAAAGGAGTTCTTTTGGTACTTCTCGATGTGGTGGAATTAATAGTTCTCTGAACAGCCTCAACAAACTTGTACCACTTGTTAGGGTCATTTATACATAACTTGGATAATACAGGAATGATTGTTCGATGAAGTCTCTCAATTTGACCATTCCCTCTTGGAATTCCGGTTGTGATGGTGTCATGTTCGATTCCCTCTGATTTACAGTAATCTGCAAACTCCTTAGATATGAACGCAGGTCCACGATCAGATATTATTCTTGCGGGGTTACCAAAAATAGCAGCTTGCTGTTTTAATTTTTGCAAGGCGTCTGCTGAAGAAGTTGATTTTACCGGGTGTAGCCACGAAAATTTACTAAATCCATCGATGACTGTAAAAATGTGATTGTAGTTTTTGTTAGTGGTTGGTAATGGACCCACAAAATCGATGTGATACGTGGATAATGGTATATCTCCTTTAGGGATAGGGTTCAAAAAACCTTCTCCTTTTCCCTGTTTCTTATTTACGAGAATACATTCTACACAACTTTTTACAACGTTATCTACGCATTTTTTCATATTAGAAAAATAGTAATCTCTTTTTACTAACTCTTCAGTTTTATTAGCCGAAAAATGTCCTAAGGCATGACATTTCTTTACGACCTCAAGTTGCATGATCTCTGGGACAATTAGTACATCCCTATCATTTAACACTTTATATAAAACATTATTTTTTAACACATATTCGTCATTTTGGTTTTGTTGTAAAAGAGATTTCATAGTATTGATAAACTCATCATTTTCTTGAGCAGTAGCAATACGATGAGTAAGGGTATCAGTATTTACAGCCATTACAGGGTGTCTGCTAAGAGCGTCAACATGCTGCATTTGTTTACCAGGACGGTGTTCTACTTCGTAGTCGAATTCCTGTAGCAGGAAAGACCACCTGGCTACCTTAGGTGTCAATTCACGTTTATCTAAAGTTTTAGTGAACGCTTGACAGTCAGTATAAATTTTAAATTTACTACCTAATAAATAGTTCCTAAATTTTTTAAGGGCTTCTACTATCGCTAACACTTCTAACTCGTAACTACAGTATTTTTCTTCTTGTAAAGAGGTCTTTTTACTCATATAATGAATTGGATAGTACTGTCCATCGTCATCTTGTTGTAATAGGATTGCACCGAATCCTAATTTAGATGCATCTGTATGAACTTCTAACTTATAGCCTTGTTTAAAAAGGTGTAAGACAGGTGCATTAGATAAAATGTCTTTCAGCATTTGAAAAGCTAATTTCTGCTCTTGCTCGAATTTAAATGGAGTGGAAGCACGTAATAAGTCACTGAGTGGTCTTGCTATGTTGGCATATGAACGAATAAATTTTCTAAAGTAACCCGTTAAACCTAAGAAACTCTGCACTTCCCTAGCATTACGGGGTTCTGGGAAATTTTGTACTGCAAGAGTTTTTTCTACTGAGGGTTTAATCGTGCCATTCTCAATTATGTGACCCAAGAAATCGATCTTACGTTTCAAAAACTGACATTTCTTTAAATTTAACTCTAGACCAAATTTTGATGCCGTTTCTAACACACGTTTTAATTTATCTAACCCTTCATTCTCATCTTTAGATGGAATAATTATATCATCTAAATAAATAATTACAGTACCATCTTTTAATAAGTCTTTAAACACATAATTTACATATCTTTGAAATACTAAGGGACTATTACATAATCCATAGGGAACTTTTAGAAACTCATACTGGGCATTATCGGTCACAAAAGCTGTATATTTCCTACTTTTTTCCTCTACATCAACTTGTAAAAACGCATTCTTTAAATCTAGTGTCGAAAAAACTTTACCCTCCCCTAATCTATCAAATAAATCTTCAATATTTGGCAATGGGTATTTATCTTTAATTATTTTCTTATTTAAAGCACGATAATCACAGCATAACCTTATTCCTCCATCTTTTTTCCTACACACCACTATTGGCGAAGCATAATTTGATGTACTTTCTCTAATTATACCATCCTTTAACCACTGGTCAATTTGTCTATCCACCTCTGATTTCTCTACAAATGATAATCTGCGAGAGCGTAAGCACACTGGTGTATCATCAGATAAAATAATGGACATTTTTAAATCAGTACTTTTTGTTTTAACTGGCTTATAACTTTTTATTAATTCGCTTAATCTCTCTTTTAACGACTTATCTAAAATATAACTGACATCGAATTTTTCTTCTTCTGAAAAATTGCACATATTTGAAAAAAAAGAATCTATTTCATTTTCCTTTCGATCTTATACAGGAAAAGAACACTCATTTGCTTCATCGAAATTGCTTTCCCCCGAACTCAGAAAATTTTTTCCCCCCATGTCGGTAGAATTCGAAACATGTGTTTCCTGTTTATTTTGTTGTTACAAAATATGAAAGATATTACCAGGGAGAATTACGTCGCATGTCAAATTGCTGCATAAAGCACCGATTATGTTTACTGAATCATGATTAGGTAAAGATATTTTAAATTCAGTCAGATTTGCATCTTTCTTTTCATTAAAGCAGCTAACTAGAGTGGTTGAAGAAATAACATTTTTAGTCTGTGGAATGCTATTTTTATTTACAATTAGAATCGAAGAACCCGAATCTTTCAACCCTTTAAGTGGAATATCATCCACTAAAATATCAACATATTCGAGCTCATTAACAATTAGGTTAATCGGACTTGTTTCGGATTGAACTACTGAATTCGTTGGAAGATTTTCACGGAATTCTTTTTTCTCAGCAATACGTTTAGGACACACTCTAGCGAAATGAAATGTTTTCCCTTTTGCACCACAAATATAACACATTCTTTCATGCTTTTCGTGAGTTTGATTAGATACCGAATTACGTACTATGGGATCTTTATTATTATAATGTGTCTTTCTAAAAGGAGTTTTGTTTACAAACCGCTTATTCTCTGAACTTTTGTTTCGCGTATTATTATTAGTTTCAATTAACGATTTCCCTCTAGAAGAGTAGAATAAATCACACTCCCGACCTAATTCGTTGGGTTTAAACCAATTTTGACCTTCTCGAACACTAATATGTTCCTTAGTTCTAGAATCCAACGTTTCATATAATTTATCAGAAACTATAAGATCACACAATTGCTTAACATCGTTAACCCCTCTCAATCTACAATAGTAATCAAAAGAAGCGCTTAGACGTGAAGCGAATTGGACATGAGATTCTGACGGATTACGCAACGCATTTTTAAAATTACTTAAACATTCACGCGGCGTTGGTTGAAATTGTCTTAAAATTAATTCCTTAACTTTTTCATAATCGTTAATTTCTTCGGTGGTTACGTACGCAAGAACCTGATTACATTTATCTCCCAATAAATTAATCAATATTTCCGATTTAAATTTAGACGGTACGTTTTTAGAAACGAATGCTTTTTCAAGGGATTGAAAAAATAAGTGCAAAGCTTCCGGTTTTTCAGGTACTGAAATGGTTAAAGTTCGAATACTTCTAATTAAATTTTCTAATGATTGTGAAGTAGTTTCTGAATTTGATCGCTCAACATTATTACTAGAATTATTTGCTGCAGCCTGTAACTTTAAATTCTGTAACTCTATTTCTTTTTCTAACTGGGATAATTTAATTCTTTCTATCTCAATTTTGGTTTGTTCTTCTACAGATTTCAACTTTTGTTCTTCTACTAACATTTTAATAACACCTCTAACAAATTTTAAATCATTTTTATAAATATCAGAACTCTCAATCAAAGTTTTGATTTCAAGTACCTTAGCTTCCGCCGGAACAGTTAGGCCTAATTCTTCAGCAATTGTTTTTAAATCTGCTTTTCTAATACCTTGTAACACGTTTTGGGCCATTATAACTCTAAATAATTATTTATACCAAAAAATATTTCAATATTTCTACCAAATTAATATCATACTTAAATAGAAACAAAATAATATGAGAACAATTTTCTCAAAAATGATTCTATGGTTTTTGTTCTCAAATCAAAGTTATCATGATTTTTAAATAATCACATGCAGAACAATTTGTATTATACAACAGAATATTTAGATCATCTTATATATTTCTTAATTATTACACATATTTCATATAATATCACCATTATCATTATTGTTCTCTATTTAATAATTGTTATCACTTTCGTTTTAAAATAATATTGTTATAATATTGTTAAAATATTATTGCAAACAGTAATAAGCAAAATTATAAAAGATTACTCAGAATATTTTTTCAATCATAATTCTTATTTCTATTCATTCTTCTCAAGTAATGTATTTATTTAATTTCATCACACACTGAAACCAAAACAGTTCTGAAAAAATATTTCACCATTAATTTCTAATTCAAAACTGTATTAAATTCCTTTTTCTCAATTTATGCATTAATCATTAATTATCAAATAGAATGATAAATATATAACAATAACAGTTACCTTTTATAACTTGTTGGTGGTAATATCGCGGCAGAGTCCCCACTTGTAGAATCTTGGCTGGGTGTCTAGGGGTGGGGTAATGATGAGTTGCGACTTTGATAACGAAGACATTTATTACGAAACACACATACAATACAGGATACACAATGAAAAAATGATAATAGCAGACTTTCTATTATTAACCAACTGCTGGTTTCAAGGCTTAGCGCATAACAAGCTTTCTTCATCAGTATAACCGTAACGAAATAACATTTAAGCACCTACTCGTGCTTGTATTCACAAAAACACCTACGCGTGCTATCAAATAGTAAAATTGAAGTAATGAGCCCTCCATGGCTCTACACACTTATTAAGAGCATTCTGTGCTCAAATTAGGACTAAATGACGACATCAGCCTTCGCGCTGACGGTCTCAACCGCTTTTCACTGCAGCCAGATCTCTACTGACTCCCGTCCGTCATCTCGTTCAAAGATAAGCATCAGAGACAGCGCCATCTGTTGGTTGTGCAAGGAACTTCCCATATATATATATATATATATATATATATATATATATATATATATACATATATATATATATATTTGCAAAAGTGTATGTTTTAATTTAAATTAAAGACAAAAGATGGCGCCAAAACACCATATACTGTTTTTTCCCATCTCTGCGTGGAATGATACATGAATAGGAATCGCAAATCATTGAGCTAGTATAAAATCTATGTTTATGAATGATTAAAAATTTTTTGCTTTAAAAAATTGTAAATTCATCATTATTATGATAAAATGGAATATCTAAAATTACAAAATACTTCCTTATTTAAAATATTATCGAAATAATTTTTTCACGAAATGCGAAATTTTAAAATCTTAAATATTTCCTTTATAACAAAAAATATATATATTTAAGTGAAATTTTATTTCGTATATATACAATAAATATTTAAAAGAAACAATAAAGTTTCTTTCTTGCATTAAAAAACAAAATCTTAATTTTTTATTGACTGCATTCAAATTGAACCAACCAACCAACTACAAGACCAAACCGAATAACACCTGTTCAGAATTCTGAGAATTATCAATAGAAATCTTTGCATCGCGTAGTAAAAATAGTTCGATTTTTAACTAAGTTATAAAAAAAACAAGAGTTTTCCTAGGGAAAAGGGAGATGTCAGGCACATCAGATAAAAGCGATTAATATCATATATAAATTAAACTAAATTCGCTCGAGCCATATTCGAGAAAAAATTCTTACACATTAGGCCGCCCATTTATAGCTTAAATGAGCCAATTCATATCTCGAAATATATTGCACGCAGAAATGTAGCGATTTCAGGGTAGGATCAGACAGAAGGTGAAAGACTATTTTGAAATTATCAGAACATAACCTCCCATATTTCCTGAGATATTAAGTGTCGGCTTTCAGCGGTTTCTTTGATCTTTAAATTGGTGTATATATAAGTGTCCCAGTTTCGTTCGTTTTTCCGTTTCCGCTGAGTGTCGTGGCGTTCGTTTGTTTTTGCGCTTGCGTCACTTGAGACTCTGCCGAGTCTCTTGATTATCTTTTTAACGTAAGCAGGCAATAATAATATAAATGTTATTATTATGTATAACTTTTGCGAATATTCGATTATAGAAATAACAAGAGGGAATTATTCAAGTCTATGAGAAAATTATGCTGCTATCGTAGTTTAAAGGATGTTAGTGGTTTTAGTAACAACATCATTCAATAATAATATTTTGTGATTCCTTTTACGCTTACAAAAAACTTCTATAACAAAATCCAATAATAAACATTTCTTTAATAACTTAACTGATTCAATTAGCCTGAATATCGTAAAAGTGGATACATTTGCGATACGGATGCTAATATTACAGACTCGTTCCGGCAGGTGTAATCGGATAAGCATTTTTGTTCCTCCTCCGATAAGCTGTTTCGTTTGCAGATGCATACTATCTACTACGCGATGCAAAGATTTCTATTGATAATTCTCAGAATTCTGAACAGGTGTTATTCGGTTTGGTCTTGTAGTTGGTTGGTTGGTTCAATTTGAATGCAGTCAATAAAAAATTAAGATTTTGTTTTTTAATGCAAGAAAGAAACTTTATTGTTTCTTTTAAATATTTATTGTATATATACGAAATAAAATTTCACTTAAATATATATATTTTTTGTTATAAAGGAAATATTTAAGATTTTAAAATTTCGCATTTCGTGAAAAAATTATTTCGATAATATTTTAAATAAGGAAGTATTTTGTAATTTTAGATATTCCATTTTATCATAATAATGATGAATTTACAATTTTTTAAAGCAAAAAATTTTTAATCATTCATAAACATAGATTTTATACTAGCTCAATGATTTGCGATTCCTATTCATGTATCATTCCACGCAGAGATGGGAAAAAACAGTATATGGTGTTTTGGCGCCATCTTTTGTCTTTAATTTAAATTAAAACATAAGAGTTTAAAGGTCCTTGCCTATTTAGATTTCATTTTAATCTGAAAATACTTTGACGTACAAAGTATGATTACAAGTTATACACGATTAATATTAAGATTACAAATTATATTGAATTAAATAATTTTAATGTAATTGAAAATTATAAAAATTAAATTATATACGATAATATACGATTAATCATGATAAAAAAAAAAAAAGTTTTGAATTCTTTTCTTTTCTGAAATGAGTTACGTCATAGAAGAGACCACTCAGCGTGAAGCATTGGGAGTACGAAAAGAGGAATTTTAATATTTTTTGAAAAACATCCAACTGCGACAGAATTGTAAAGAAAGAAGCCTCGTGTTTTAATGGCGAGACGACGTTAAAATAGCGTTGATTCTCGTCTGAGATATTTTTCGAGATGGGGCTGGGTGGTCCAAAGTATTCCATATATTTAGCAGAGAGCTCCAACGAAAAAAACTAGTAATATGCAGTCATATAAGGTAAACGCACCATTAGTAGACATTTTAAGGACATTTTCCGGCTATTTTTTATGCAATTTCCTAAATTTTAGAGTTTCAAAAAATAATTAATATTTCACACTTTTACTAACTCTTTCTTAATCCGACTGTATTATGAAAATTGCTATTTGTAGCATTTATCTATGTAAAAAATCAAACATCCGGAGAGCTTAAAATGAGCCAGTAGTGGACACACTAAAAACCCAGTAGTGAACCCCTTTGAATTTTTGCTTTAAAATTAAGGTGACCAAACGTTTCTATGTCTTGGGGATAGACCCGTTTTAGCACTTTGTCATCACATACATGAATCACCGTTGGGGCCAACATTTAGGGCTGAAATTTGAGTGAATTTTATGTCGCACTAGTGCTACACTATTGGTTATTGGAGACAGTCTGGGAATCACTAATAAGGCTAGTCAGGAGACATCCCATCACAATTTTCTCTTCGTGGCCGCAATGTCCTTCATGTTCCCATCAAAGTTAAACTTTTGAGGGTTATCAAATGTCTCCGGACTATCCTTAGGGGGGGAGTTTCAGACCGTCGTTAACTGCCTATAGTGTAGCACTAGTGCGACATAAAATTCACTCATGCTGAACCCTCTCAACACTGACCGCAGTTATGCTATTTCAATGTCGATGTTTGAATGGGAACCGAACTTAACCAACAAGTCCAATAATGAACCCCCCTCCTTACACACACACACACACACACACACACACACACACACACAAAAAATGCGAATAAAAAAAATTAAAATGTCCCAAGATTATCTCATGATTTAAGCGAATTTCCATTTTGTTCAGTTTTCTAAATTTGGGAAAGCCTGGGATCCACCTTCTCCGCAGAAGATCAAAATTGTGATAGCATGTCTCCTTGCCCTCCTAAGAGTGAGTCCCAGACCGGTGCCAATTGCTTTAGAGAGACGTTTAAAAACACTGAATTCAACTCTAAAATTGCGAGATTACAGAATTGTGTTCACTACTGGATCTGACCTTAAAAGTAATATGAGCCAGTAGTGGACAGGGCTGTCCACTATTGGTCATGATGACATTTTTTGGTACCAGTAGTGGACATACAAGATTTAAAAAACAGCAAAAGAAAATAATTCTGCATACATATTTTAGTCGTATGAAAACAAAAGGTAGAAGAAATCAAGTTAAAAATAAGCAGAGCGGGAGCAAATAAAATTTCATTTCCTTATTTAAAGTGATAAGAAGAAAACGGCAAAATCACAAAAAGTGCAAATTTTTTTAGTTAAACTAACATTATTTTAAAACTAATGGCCGGAATTGTTTTTAGTTAAAGGGTTTAACAGTAGAGAAATATAACTTCCTTCCTGAACACTGCTCGAATCTTCAAAATTATTAGGTAGCTTATTTTCCGAGTTTAAAATTAAAAGTGTCCACTACTGGTACAGGGTCCCCTACTGGTGCGTTTACCTTAAATTAGCAATTTTAGAGACGTGTATTTATTTTCCTAACTAAAAAAAAAAGAAGAGTTTAATTTGTCGGGGGTAGAAAAATATAATAGTCTAGATTTATATCGCTGGAAAATGCTGACATACAAACAGTCATTTCACCAAAGATTTAACACATACATTGCAGCATCTATAACAGCTTCTTATAGAAAATCGAATAAAAATATGACCATTTTGATAACACAAATCATTTATCATTTATCATTAACTTTTATCATTTCATTTAATCTTTCTTAATGCTTAATGAAGGATTTCTTTTAAAAGGTAATCCTTGGCCTTATCTTTCCTGTAACAATCATATACCTGGAGTTTCGAACCCGAGAAGAGCTCCAATTAATGCCCCAGACGGAGGAAGAGCATAACCTTGAGATGGCTGAGATGGACGACGAGGTACAGAATACCGGAGAGAAAGAGATGATGGTCAGACAGACCCCCAGACCCCTCAGAGAACAGTATGACGTAAGACGAGAGAAAGAAAACCTTTTATTGCTTCCAGTAATATTTATTTGCTTAACTTTTAAGTGTTCACCCTCCAATAAGTGTCCAGTGGTGTCTTGTCTGGTGAATTGTTTTTCGATATTTATTTCTCAATCATCACATTATACATTTTCCTGAGCAGGATAAAATAATAATAATAAATAAATGAATAATAATTGAAGGGTTAGAATTGACAATAATAGTAAGAGGGGGTAACACCTAAAACAAAAAGTTAACAATAATTATTTTTAAAAGTACCACTTTTTTACTGAAATTTAACTAGTAAATATATTTTTCAATGTTTTATAGCTGGTATTTTGAGAAAGTCATTGACACAGAGAAATATAGTTAAAATGTATATGGTATTAAACAAAAAAAGAAAAGCCCACCAGCGGCCAAGTGTTTTTACTTTTAAAGCTGGTAGACGTGAGTAAAAATTTTCATGAGTAAAAATTCGTTTTTTTTTTTTTTTTTTTTTTTCCATAAACAAAACAATTTAAACATTTTTTCATAGTAAACTAACTTGCAAATACGATGGAAAGATAATATTAACCTAGAATAATTATCTGTTTTAACAAAGTATCAGTCTTTTACAGAAAACTCATTAAAGTTTGTTATGATTATAAAAAATAATTTTAAGTATGTTCCAAAAATTTAAATATTGATAAGGGGAAAAATTAAATACTGACTGTCCACCCTTTTCTCAACGAACTTTAAAGGAAGGAATTAATAGTTACAGCAAAACTGGACTCGTAAAACGCATTTTTAAATAAGAAAGAAATTAAAATAATTTTAGTCGTTTTTTTCTCTAAAACTACTAGATGTATCTGAAAATATATTCTGTGAAACCTTTGTGCTTTCCTTTCTAAATATAAGTGGTTTTTGTTGTAAATGTAAGTGCTTTGCTATCCTGTATTTGAAAAGCATGTATCGCATGTACATCGTAAATATTTCACGTTACGTTGTTATTTATATAAAAATTCTTTTAATCGGTATACCTTTGGCCTTTGTAATTATTATTATTACTATTATTATTTTTGAAATATTTACAGTAAAACTTTTTTTTTATAATTTCTACAGCAGTACACTTATGATGACTCAAAAATGCGTGCTTATACACAGATTTTTTCCTCATTTTATTTTTCATCAATTCATTTTTTATTTCAACAGTTTATGTTATATATATATATATATATATATATATACCTGTAGTAAAGAATATATAATGCATATGTAATTAAAGTGGAGCACATACTATTCATTAACGCAACATACTTGCACGATAAAACTTAAAGTAAATTCGTATTTCGAATACTTTGAAAACTCAATAACATTTCATCATAAACATCTTTAAAAATAATAATAATAAATAAATAAATAAATAAATAAATGCTATTATAAAACGTTTTAGCTCTTTGACGGCAAAATCCTGTGATATATTCGTTTAATTTCCTCTTTCCTTATTGTTATATATATATATATACACCACTGTGGCTCCTCCTAAATATAAGTGGCTCCATCTTTTGTTTAAAGCATCTTTTGCTTGCAACCCTATGTTTTTTAAATAATCAGGGACGATTAAGAATTCTTACACCATTAACTATACTAGCATTTGAATGCATTAATAAATCTCGTTTCGACTGAAGTAAAATTATTAGCGAAATGAAAATTAAATTTGAAATGAAGTAGAATAAGAACCATCCTACTCCGAAAAAAGAAAACAGTCTGAGTCTTTTTCAAGGATGCTTTCCGATGTAGGGAAAACATGTTGAGCTGTGTTAAATAAGTCAACAATTCGTATATAATAAATTCATCATAATTTCTACAAGAAAATGCCTGTTATTTGGATTAACGAGCACTGTGTTATTGTCTGGACACTTCGCAAGAATTACAAAGCTGTTTTTCTAATTCAAGTTCAATTATCGACGACCATCTCAATAAACACTACATCCTTTAAGTTGCAATTTAGAGGTTATGAAAATGTGTTCGTTACATATTTTATTTTATTTTTAATATAATAATATATTTTGTAGAATATGTGATTATCGACATCACAAAAATATGTAAACCTGCATCAAAAAACTTCAAGAAATGCGTACACACAGAAAAATAAATTGGTCACAGTGACCTGCCAAAATGCTCAGCTGACAATACAGAATTGACTAACCAAAATAACTGACTAGCCAAAAAGTGTACTTGCTGAACTAGTCTCCAAAACTGAAAAGTGTACTTGCTGAACTAGTCACCGAAACTGAAAAGTGTACTTGCTGAACTAGTCTTCAAAACTGAAAAGTGTACTTGCTAAACTAGTCACCAAAACTGAAAAGTGTACTTGCTGAACTAGTCTCCAAAACTAAAAAGTGTACTTGCTAAACTAGTCACCAAAACACTACTCCAGACTAGGAAGGTTAATATTATTAGACAAAGAAGGCTAGTCGATAATCATAATTATCTGACCAGGAAGGTTAGTCAACAACCGCAGTTGCCAGACAAGGCAAGTTAGTCAGAATCTGCACTTGATTAAGACGGTTAGTCAGCAGCCAATAGGTATTTTACGAAGCAAGCTAGTCAATTTTCAATGAATATCTGAAGAGGCAGGATAGTCAAGACTATTTACCTGACTAATCTGTCTGGTAGTATTTGAAAAGGAAAACTAGTCTCTATTTGACTAAGCTGCCTCATAATATTTGTGGAGGAATTTTAGCCCGAAAAAAAAATATTTGACTAGCCTGTCTCATAATATTTGAGAGAGATTAATCAAAAAAATTTATTTGATTAAAATCCCTCATATTTTATGAGGAAGTGGCCTCATACTTGTTTGCAGGGGCTTTTGTAAAAGCATTGTTGTTAGTCTTAACCTCTTTACTTTTGTAATTGTTTAATCCCCCCTCCCCTTTTAAATGTTCAACCTTGAAAAAATATTTAAAAACTTTTCTGAAAAATATTACTTGTCCATCAGCTGGATTAAAATACTCATAGCTGCCAACTTTTTCAATTTATTCCAGAATGTTGTTAACATTCGCCCTTTTCTTCATACCATATTCTTAATAGAATAATTTTCTTTAGCATGTAATTACAATTAAATATGAAGATAATTACTCCTCAAAGAATATGGTTTGAAGATAGGGCTAACAACATTCCGGAATCAATTAAAAAAGTTAGCAGCTATGAATACTGGAAATTTAACAAACTACTGAAACAAAGAAAATGCTAGTATAATCATTCTTCCCTACCTTTATTCATCATTAACGCACGCATTTATCCAACACTTTTTTATCAAGGCATTCTAAGAGGATTGTGGCGCCACATGATTTAGTCCACTTTTTATGCACATCCTCATATATGGATTTCGAAATATATATGTTACCGTTAAAGCTCGAAATCCGTTAATGTGCAGATTACCTAGCTAATCTTCAGATTAACTAAAATGACCCGTTAAAGTGTGGAATCAAGAGTTTTCCGCATTTTAACTAGGTAATCTGCAGATTAGCGGCTTCTGTGTCGTTAAAGTTCAAATGTTTGTTTCGAGCCTTAGTTTTTTTACATTCACTATGACGTCGAACAGTCATGTGATACAGATACGAGAATGACCTTCAAACACAAACCAAAACTTTCATCCTTTCCGCTCCGCTTCCGCTATGATAATTGGTAAACGCAAAACTAGGAGCATCGAAGACATGGTTATTATAGGTTTCTTATTATGACCAACACAAAACTTAAAGTAATAAGTAAGTTATAATTGTTTTAATTTTGATTTTATTTCTTCTGTTTTTTAATTCTGTCAATATAAGTTTGATAAGGGTCTGCACTGCATTTTTTATTGAAATGTAATCTTAATCTAAACGCTCTATCTCCTGAAACTTTATTTTGAATTATGAATATTAAAATTTACAACGCAGTAATTATTTCCTCCCGAAATAAAATTATTAAAACACAACTTTTTAAAACTAATTTATTTAAAAATTGATTTAAATTACTATTACTTACTGAAAAAAGAGTTTTAATTTTTAACTCTGAAAAATATGGCATTCAATATTATGGCTTTCTTTAATAAATACTTAATATGAAATTTTTATGCATTTTTTAGCATTTCATTAGATTTTGTTGTTGTTTCTTTCAATTTCAAGTTTCCTTTTATATTTTATATATCATGATTACTTTTTTATTTTTATTTTGTTCGCTTTTTCAGATAATTTCGTTGTAGTTTATCACATAAAATGTGTTAATAAAGTTTTTTTTTTTTTTTTTACTTGTAAAATTAATATATTTGCTACACTTGTACTTGTTGTTGTAATATGTATGCTGCAAAATATAGTTAATAAAGCTTTGGAAAACAGTCATTTTAATTTTCCTGCGGTCTAAAAATTAATAAAGCAGTTTTAATTATTTGAAGTACTTCTTAAATAATGCTTCTGAATTGTCTAATTTAATATTTCTTTATCGAATTAAAAATTGGTGCATAACTTTAAAAAAAAAAAAAAAATAGTAATAGCAATGTAAGTTGTTAATAAAACTTTTTTTTTTTTTTTTAATTTAAATGGATAAATATTTTTATTTTGAAAAGAAATCATTACTGTATTACAATTCTAACATTCATTTATAAAATAGAATTTATTGAAAGCTATTAAAGTTATTATATTTCATATTAAAAATGCATAACATCTTCAAAATTATTTTGACAGAATAAAAAAGATAAAATAAGTAAAAAAATTAAAACAAATATAACTTTAAAAGACATAAAAATTAAAACACATACAGATTAAAATAAGTAAAGAAAGAAAACTATTTTTTTTCCCCGAATGAAAAAAAGAAATACAACACAGCGTGCTGTAAAATTACAACACCAGAGATCTTATTTTCACTTTAACGAGTGCCTAGTAGGTAATGTGCAGATTATCTAGGTAATTCGCAGATTACCTAGGTAATTTGAGAAATGAAACAATTTTCCTCACTTTAACGGATCGCCCTAGTTAATGTGTAGATTACCTAGCTAATCTGCAGATTAACTGATTTCTGCGCTTTAGCGGTAACATATATATATATTTTCTCATCGGTGCTTTAATTTTATACGCTGTGGTTACAAAAATAAATGTAAACTTTTTTTTTTTTTTTTTTTTTTTTTAAGTTCCTTTTTTTAATATTTAAGCCACCTGAATATATGCATATATTTTTTTAAATAATGGATTTTTTCCACCTGATTAAAATTACAGATAAGTACGACGATACAATGTGCTTTAACAATTGATACAGGCAATATAAACAATATGCACGGTATAGACGATACACTGTACTAAACTATAAATAACATCGAACTCAAATTTCAGGTTATTTAAAGTTTTAAAATCATAAATATTAATGATATACTTTTTTTTTTTTTAAGGTGAAGGTGGACATAAAATTTGCATAAAAAAACACTTTAACATATATAATAAGAATTTTTATTTTTAATCATCTCTGTAAATTTTATGCCCAGAGAAATTTTAATATATAACAATAATTTATAAGTATTTGATCAGCCAAAATAACTCTTACTTACCTGATAACATTACTTTCAACATTCTTCAAATCATGAATTTAAGTGGCTTATTTAAATAAGATTTCTCCTTCATTAAAACTATGTAATTGAAATAATACATAAAAGACAAAAATCAAGATAAAAATAATTTTATTGAAAATTATAAATGTTTCATATTTTACATGAAGAAGATTGCTCCATAATTTACATAAAAATTAATCATAATAATAATATAAAAGCACAAATATAATTAGGTAATAAAACGTAATTTTTTTATGCCTAATAGCTCTCCATGATGGCAAGCCACTGAAAATTGTAAGAATAGCACCATCTTTAACAATTGGTTTATTTCTTGGGACTTCATATAACTTTCCTTCTTTTTCATCAAAATATGTTATTGTTTGTATAATTCCATCAGGTTTAAAATAGGGCTCACAAACCTTAAAAAAAAGAAAAAAAAAAAGACATCAGGACATTACTAAGAAATACGTTATATGAGGTGTAAATTTCACCTCATTGCATAGGTTGCATTCAATTAAGAAGTTGCATATATCATAGATGGCTTCATTGGAAATCAAATAAATCAATGAGGAGACGAAATATTCTATCAAAACCTTTCTTAATCTATGCATAAATTATTATATATATATGTGTGTGTGTGTGTGTGTGTGTGTGTGCGAAAACAGGGCAGTTTGGAATCGCCTAGCAAAGGCCTTCATCCTGCAGTGGGTTGATAGAGGCTGAAATTGGTAATGATGATATATATATATTCTCATATAACACCATACCTTATAATTCGTATGATTGCGTTAGAAAAGCAAGCACGAGATTTTTTTAAAAATCGATCTGGTTTTATTGATTTTTTTTATTGAATTATTATTTTTTTTAATGAATATATCCCTGTTAGAACACTATTGTTAAGCATATTGGAAAGTTGACAGCCATATTATAAATGCTATTGCTGCATAGAAGCGCCACCTTTCGAGCGATTGACACCAAAAGTTGATAGGCACTAATTTAGGTCAAGGTGCATCTACATATAAATTTATATGCAATTCTGAACAGTAGTTCCGTAGATACAGTTGCCACAAAATTTTTGTCACACATACATACACACACAGACGGACAGACAAGACATTTTCTAAAAATGGTCAAATCGTGGTCTAGTCTAACCTCTCAAAACTTGTCGAAAACCGGAAGTCGAAATTTTTTACAAATCCAATACTTCCTTCCATTGAACATGCAAGAAAAAAAAAAAAAAAAAAAAGATGTAATTACTAATTGTATTGCGTTAAAAATCTGAAGGGAAAAAAAAAAAAAAAAAAAAAGAGAGACTAATAATAATGTTTAAACACTTATGTGAGTTGTGAACTTCAAGATTGCAAAAATGTGCTTCAAGGTCAGTGATAGTAGTTCATTGTTTAATGCTTATATTCTGAACAAAAAAAAAAAGTATCTTTATTTATTGCATTTGTTCGACGATGTGTTTATTTTATATTGTTTTTTACTTTCTTCTGTATTCAATAGAAGAAAGTATTTCAATCGTAAAAATTTTCAACTTCCGCTTTTCAATGGATTTACACGTTTTGATGGCTCCAGAACACGATTTGACCATTCTTAGAAAAATATGTGTCTGTGTCTGTGTGTGTGTGAGACAAAAATTTTGTGGCAACGTATCTCAGGAACTACTGCAGATAACTGCATATAAATTTATATGCAGATGTACCTTGGCCTAAGTTAGTGCCTATCAACTTTTGGTGTTATTTGCTCAACAAGTGGCGCTGCTAGACCGCGATTTTTGCAATTTCAGGAAAGGCTATATCTCAGAAACTACTAAACGAATTTGCATAAATTTATATGCAGATAAACTTTAACGTAAGTTAGTGCCCACCAATATTTTTTGTCAACTTCTCAACAGTTGGTGCAGCTATACATCGACTTTCGCGTTTTCAGGGAAGGCTGTATCTAAGGTTCTGTTGTGTATAATCAAACAAAACTTGACACGATTCAACGTAGTCATTATATGACATTACGCAGATTCAATTTGGATGCATATCAGCCAATAAGTGGCGCTGGTATACTGCAATTTTCTCTGAGAACAGGATATGGCTATATCTCAACTTCTGTGTCATATAACTGTACAAAACCTGATATATGAGGTAACCATTATGAAGAAGCATTTTTTAAGACTTTATTTATAGAGAATTAAACTGTCTTTCTTTTCTTATTATTAGTGTTAGTTTTTTCTAAAATGAAATTATCTGTATTCATTATGGTAGATAATTTTAATAAATAATAGTTTTAAGAAAATATTTTTACTGGGCGAATGAATTTTCCTATAGGAAAATATAGAAGAAAGTTTTGCGGTGGTCACAACATAATAGCTTTAAATGAAATCACGACAAGTATTTCCTCTATATTTGCTTTGAAAATTTCGTTCACATAAAAGCGAGGATTGAATTTTATTAAAAATAAAGGTATTTAAAAAAAAAAAAAAAAAAAAAAAAGTATGTTGTGGCCACCACAAGACTTTCTTTTTATATTTTCTAATACAAATTCGCTCAGTACAAATAATTTATTAAAGCTCTTATTTATTTAAATTACCTACCATACTGAATGTAGACGATTTTCATCTTTGAGAAAAATTGCATTGAAAGTACAAAGAAAGACAGCTTTATTCTCTATAAATAATATATTAAAAAATGCGTTTTCATAATGGTTATCTCACATATCAAATTTTGTACTATACACCATAGAAGTTGAAATATAGCTTTTCCGTTCTCGGGGAAAATTGCAGTACAGCAGCGCCACTATTGGCCGATATGCATCCAAATTGAATTAGCATAATGTCTGAGAATGGTCTTTTCACATATTATTTATTATTATTATTGTACGCAATAGAACTTGAGATATCTCTTTTCCTTAAATTATGGAAATCGCTATATAGCACCATCACCTATTGAATTATTGATACCAAAAGTGGATGGACAATAATTTATCTCGAGGTAGATCCACATATAAATTTATGTGTAGTAGTTCCTGAGATATAGCCTTCCCTTGAATTGTGAAAATCACTGTATAGCAGCGCCATCTTTTGAGAAATTGACATAAAAATCTGATAAGGACTAGGTTATGTCAAGGTGCATCTGCATATAAATTTATATGCAATTTTCTGCAGTAGTTCATGAGACATAGCATTCCCTTAAATTGTTGAAATCGCTAGAGACCCTGTATAATATAGTTTCCTAATATATGGTCTCTAGAAATCGCTGTATAGCAGTACCATTTCTTGATGGATGGGCACCAAAAGTTGATAGGCACTAATTTATGTCAAGGTGCATTTACATATAAATTTATATGCAATTACGTGCAGTAGTTCCAGAGTTGCAGTCGCCACAAAATTTTTGTCTCTCTCACACACACAGAGGCATATCTAATATTTTCTAAAAATAGTCAAATCGTGTTCTGGAACTTTCAATACGTGCAAATTCATCGGAAAACGGAAGTCGAAAATTTTTATGAATCTAGTACTTTCTTCTATTGAATATAGAATAAAGTAAAAAAAAAAAATGTAAATTGCGAAATCTTTTCAATTTCCAGGATGTAAATACGAGGTTATACTGTATTTATTTAATTTATATATTAATAACAATCAAAAAAGATTTATAATACTTTTCTAATTTTCATACAATTTCTACAAAAGATACATATTAGTTTCGTTGAAGAAAAGAAAACAGATCCATACAAATACGGATCTATTTTTCTGGATACGAATAGGGAGCTCCGATACATGTCTAGCATGTGTATAATGTTTAAATTAGTTACAGAGTTATAAATATGCCTACAAATTTAGATTTATAATTGTAAAAAGTATTTTGAAAGGTGAGCAGTACGATAGCTGTGAATTGCAGTCGTAGATCGGATGTGCGCTATCGAAGATAAACAAACACAGAGAGAAAAAACACACACACACACACACACAGAGAGAGAGAGAGAGAGAGAGAAAAGGCTGATGGTCGTCTGTCTGTTGTTTCAGAAAGAAAATGAAAAAAGGTTTATCAATTATTCGTACTACAGAACTGGCGTTGCAAAATAATCCTTACAAAACTTTGAATAAACACCATAAAATAAAAAAAATTGCAACAATGGTTTCGGGTCGAAAGAGCACACGACCCTTCGTCAGGCGACCAAAGTAGGCACGAGTACAGCAGTCAAAGCCGTGCATTACCACTTTGACTGCTGCACTCCTGCCTACTTTGGGTGCCTGACGAAGGGTCGTGTGCTCTTTCGACCCGAAACAATTGTTGCGAGATATTTTATTTTTATGGTGTCAATTTAAAGTTTTGTAAGTATTATAATATTCATGCTCACTTAAATAAAGTATTTTAAATTACTTGTTGTAAATTATTAAAAAAAGTTTTATTGTTAAATTGGAAATGTTTGCCATTTATACCATTAATGATAAACTTTACATACCTTTTCCGTGTCTTGATACTATTGTGGGGAAAAAAATGTTACGTATTAATGAATTTAAAAAAATTTCTGGGGGAACTATATTTGACAATTTATAAGTAAATCATTCATAATTACCAGTTGCAAATTACTAACATATATTTAACCCACTATATCTAAAATTAGTATATGCTGTAGCCATTACAAAATTTTCTTCTATTATTATTTAATATAATAGCACCATATATCAGTTACAATGCACAAAGTAATTAACACAGCTTCTCACAAATAAAGATTTTACAAACTAATTTAACAAATAGATGCTGAGATACTATAACTATCTGGAAATTTACAAAGAGTAATAGTAGCGCGGCACGTCATCTGATGTACACCCAAATTGATTCGGCATAGTTTTTAAAAAGCTAGTTTGGCATAGTTTTTGGATGTATGACATACACCTTACATATCAAATTCGGTGCACATACGTATCATAGAAGCTGAGATATGGCTCTCCTATAAATAGAGAAAATTGCACCATGCCAACGTCACCTGTCGGCCGATATGCGTCCAAATTAAATCAGCATAATAGTTCATAATGACTGTTGCACATATCAAGTTTAGTGCATTTATATATCACAGAAGCTCAGTTACAGCATTTTCTTAAATGTGAAAAGTTGCAACATACTGGCATTACCTGATGACCGATATGCACCTAAGTTGAATAAACATAGTCTTTCACAATCGACTATTTGAACATTAAGTTATGTGAAGTTCTACACAATAGAAGCTAAGATATAGTCTTTCCTTAATTGTGGGAAATTGCAGCATAGTAGCGCCACTTCTTAGATGATTTTTACAGGGTTGCCAACTTTTCAAAAACAGTTTGAGGAGTATTCAGAGAAATTTTGAGGAGCATTTTGGCTACTTTGAGGAGCAATTTTAAAAATACATAAAAAAAAAAAAAAGAAAAGAAAAGAAATAAACTACTCACAAAAATAAATTAACAATAATCATATGAAATTTAGAAATATTTATTGATAATCAAATATATTTAGCAAAACAGTGAAGAGAGATAAGAATGGGAAATGATTAAGCCTGAATATAAGCTTAAAACCCAAAAGTAATTTGTTTTTTGCATAATGGCATATTTTCCATACATAAATAAAGGCAATATATGAAAGTAGATTATTCAGTTACATTAAAAAAAAGAAACAAAGAAAGAGAAACACAAAGGGAAAAAAAAATTAATTTCCAACAATTTTCATGAATGTCAAAATAATTATACTATCACATAAAAATCTAAAAACGAAATCTTATAAATGTGCAAATGATCTCATCTCTAAGTCAACTCCCTCTAATCTGCATAGCTTGGGACCATATGTTTTGTAAACTTTAGAATTTTTCAGATAATTGGTCATAATTTGTTTACTTATTTTTTTTCCCAGATACAAATGAAGATATGATAATAAATCATTAATGCTTTAAGTGAATGATAAAATAAAAGCATAATTATTTCAAATAAATCTTAAATAAAGCGTTGTCAATCGGCCTTAAAGTTCAGTAGCTTTGAATCCATTATTTTTATCGATAAATAATTAAAATAAACAATTTTTTAATGATAAATGAAACATTGATACAGTTTAAATGAAAATCAAAACAGCACATAATCATAGCATTTGGTTTCTTTCTTCCCCCCTTTCAGCTTGTGGTTTTAATTAAACACACTCTTAGCTAATGTAAACAAATACTTGTTCCTGTTCTGAGTCAGCAATATTTCGATCACTAGAATGTTTTCTTTCTTTCATTCTTTTTTTTTTTTTTTTTTTTTTTTATTTACTATTTATTTATAAGTATTGTAGGCGTGTGGTTCTTCAGCTAAATTGTAAAAGTTCGTTTTATTTTTTTTATTTTCAAGATACGTTGAAGCGCTTTCATAGATAAAAAATAAAATTCAAAGAATAATGTTTTATGCGGCAACTGTTGGAAATGCAAAATCAAAAGTTGATAAGGATTGGACAACGATTTCTGCCTAGATGTGTGCAAGGAAAAAATTAAAATAAAGAAAGAAAGAAAAAAAATTTTTTTTTTCAGTGTCTGCCACTATTCAATTTTATGTATAAAAAATATTTAAATAGGTGGTCAAGACTGAATTTGCGGAGCATAACCATTACTTCACGGAATTGCGGAGTTTTTAAATTTTTTCGGAGAAACTCCGCAAAAATCGGAGCAGTTGGCAATCCTTGATATGTACCAAAAGCTATTCAGCACGAATTTATGTGAAAGTGCATCTAAATATAAACTTTTGTACAATTATGTTCATTATTTTGTGAGATACAGCAACCAAAACATAAAATTTTGATTAAACACAGACAGACATCTCCTAAAAATGGTTTAATCGAGTTTAAGGAAATCCCAAATTTGTAAATGCACCAAAAGCCAGAAAAAGAAAATTTTGAAAAATCCAGTACTTCATTCTTATATATGTTGAAGAAAATCAAAATTAATTTTAAGTTATTGTGGAAATAGAGTATACAACTAAATGTTTGCAAGAATTACTTAATTTATAGAGCATAGTTAAAAGAAAAAAATGTTGTTTAAATTGACATACCAAATAGTTTTTAAATTTAAATGTGTTAAGAATGAAACAAATAACATGAAATTAAGTACATATTTTTAACAAGATATCTTTTGCTTATCACGAATGCTTAATATGCTGCGCATGAACAATTTGATTTTGAATCGAGAATACAGTATCTAATAATTTAAACTTATATTATTTTTGATTAAATTTGTTTTGAAAAAAAAAAAAAATATATATATATATATATATGATATCAAATTTTTAATAACTAAAAATATCAACCTTTTACTACAATCATCAATCATTTGAATGAAACAAATAACATGAAGTTGAATATGTATATGTATCTATATATATTTATTTATTTACCAAGATATTTATTATTTATCGCTAATAATTAATATTGTATACAAGAACAATTTGACTTTAAATTGAGAGCAGAATATAGTATGCAATATTAAATTCATATTATTTTTGCTAAAAGTTGTTTTGAAAAAAATTGGTGTCAAACATTTAATAATAAAAATGTCATTTTTTTATTACACACTATTATCAACCATTTGCCAAACTTATTTAAATTAAAAAAATTATTTATTTAGAACAGGAATTAAAAAATAAATAAATAAATAAATAATAACAGATAAACGAGAAACCTTTAAATTTTTTTAATTTATCTCATTAAAAAGTTTAAATGTAAAAAAAAAGTATTAATATTATTTTTTATTGTTCTAAGATAGATATAATGTTGCAAACGATAATTTAAAAACCATACCTTAAAATTCGGATTTCTTTCAAAATCCCCATGGATAGCATTTTTCTATATCTTTCTTAAATTGACGTCCTTTGGAAATCCAAATACCTTCTGAACCATCTTTAGGGAAAAATAAATCATTACTATTCTGTGTATAAAAATATTAATATGAGCTTAATGTTAAAAGTGTATGTAAACAACTATAGCTTAGACAAATTAAATATACTTACTTTTATAATACAACGATACGTAAAACTAGATTTATAATAACGTATTTTAAATTTTATACAACTTTATAAATTAGAACAAATTCTAATTACGATTCATATTGTTAGAAGATTGCGGAAGCTTTAGAATTCTACAAATTTACAATTTACTATTCTTACAAAGCTTACAATAAAATAAAGTATTTAGCACTTACTTTTGGCTGTAAACTCGATTCGCTGATTCTGATTACTAAAAAAATCTCTCGTTCTCTTTCTAAAATGAAAATGACTCTAACCTCTAACGGCAATTGCAGTATCCCGCCAAATGCGATTAGTTTTTTGTTTATTTTTCGGTTTCGGTTGACTAACACAAGTTGTCAATAGGAGACAAAAAATAAATAACAAATAAAAAAAAAGAAGAAGAAGAACAATGTTAGCTTTTGGACTAGCCAAACAAATTTTTCTTAGTCAATTGACAATACGGGAACATTTTTTTTTTTATTCTCTCATCTGACTAACCGGTCAAATTTGAGGAAAATGAAAACTGTACCTGGGAAATTAGTCATCTGACAAGTTTTAGAGGCAAAACGGATCATCAGACGAAACACATTAAAAGATACATGGTAAAATAAAACGACTTTTGTGTCTCATGACTAAATGGGATTGTCAGGTAGTGTTTTGATTGTTTAAAATTTTGCGTAATTTTGTGCAAATTTGTCAATGTACCTGACAAACGTTTAGTGTCACAAAGATGGCATGTCTCTTGACAAGTTTCGATTTTTCATTTTTCTGTGTGTATGACTAACTCACCTAGAATAAAAGCAAGTGAAACATTGACAGGTATTTTGAATGTTATGAATTAACTAATTTTATTTAAAAATATCTTTCTGTTCGTCAATCATTGGAATAAGTAATAGAAACAAAGTAAAAATTCCGTATATTTAAATGTAAATTTACATTAATTTTGCTAAAGTTCAAAATATCTTAAAAAACAACTGGGAGGAGAATTAAAAAGAACTTATACATGTATAAACGTACAGGTGAAACAGTGGGTGAAATATTTAATTGGATCATTATTTAAGGTTTATACCATTTAATTTTAAAGAGGAGTAGCAAAGTTGAATTTTTATAAAACAAACAGCAAAATATTTTCCTTAAATGCGATCCTGTCAAAAATGAACCAAAAATTATAAAAATAATAGGCCAAATTTATATACATACAACGGAATTGGGTACAAAGAATTATTTATACAGATAATGTATTGTGTACAATATTTATCTAGGTAATGTATATAAAAACATTTTAACAGCTCTTGCTGTGATTTAAAACTTTAGAATTTTTTTCAAAAATATTTTAATTTTTTCCAGAAATTTCATGCAAGAATGTAAACATGCATTTAGGCTATCGTCCATATACGTGAATATTATTATTATTATTATTATTATTATTTTTTATTATTAATGTGTTTTGTAAATTAGATGAACTAATTTTCACAGTTATTCAAGTTTCATTTGTCTCCAAATTGTTGTTTTTCTTCCATTTCAGTCTTACGTGAGCATCCGCTCTGGCAGCTTCTGCAATTCCAGCACCCGAATCAGCAAGGTTGAAAACGGCAAGGTGTTCCCCTTCGAAGTCAGCTTAGACAGCGAAAAGGGAAAAATGAAAAACAAACAAAAACCTCTGAAACTTGGGAAAAAAATTTATGAATTCTACGGGGCACCCATAACGAAATTCTGGGGCCATACGGTAAGATTTTCTACTTCCTTATTTATTTATTTTTCTTAAGGTAGTTAGTTAGCAACTGCAATTTAAAGATGGAACGATTGTAGAAGGAAATAAAATAAATAAGTAATTGAATAAATGGCATTTTTATTTGAACATTCCTGTCAGTCAATGTATTCTAATGACTGAAAATCAGCGTAAAACGAAGCAGCCATTCTATCATGCAACTTAAAAAAAAATAAAAGAAAGAAGGAAGGAAAAAGAAAAGAAAAAACATTCAGGAATTCAAAAACCACAAAAGAAATTTAATATAAATTCTAAAATAGCCGTTTTTATAAAGCGCATTTTTTTTTTTTTTTTTTTTTTTTTTAAGGTAAATAGCAAAAAAACGTGATTCGCATGAATTCAAGTATAGAAAAATATAGGAAGGAATCATAACAAAACAGGACCCAATGAATTTCGGGTTTTTTTTTTTTTTTTTTTTTTTTCAAAAAGCAAATTTTTAATTCAAACCGTATTTTCTTTTTCTTTGTCCACTCATAATTTCTCAAACGGGTGCTGCGATTTTGATACTTTTGTTGTTGCTGTTATAAAGACTGTGGCTACCTTAAAGAGATTTTATTATGATAGTATTAAGATCTGAGCAAAATATAGGGTCAACACTCTATATTTTGCACAGATCTTAATGTCCATGGTGCCTAGACTAATAGGGTGTCTAGATAAAATGGCTATGGCGGCCACCTGGTGAAAAACACCGGAGTCAGCATTCCTATCTCGAAAACGGAACAAAATAGAGGAAGAAAAATAATTACAAAGTCATTAATTTAGTATGAAAAGAAATCTTGTAGACATGAATGCTAAAAACAGAATTCCTTCAACGTGCCGTTGTTTGTTCGAAATTTCTTACACCGTGATGTGCCGAAACGATCTGAAATGGAATACGACAACTATTAATCACCTCTATTTTCGATTTTCAAACTTCTGTCCTTCGGTTGTAATGCTCATTCAGACGTCTGTTTAAATTTTACGTTGTCCACGTTGTAGCGTAGCGGAGGACACGTATGCTACGCAAAGTGTCCAGATAGGCATTGAAGTTGGCGGACAAACATCGAAAATTAAGATATCTTCTTTCTTCTAGTAGACTAGTCTCTTCTTCTGATAGTTCTCTTTTCTTTCTGAGATCGTTTTCTTGCGTCACAGTGTAAGAAAAGTAGCGATGATGAAACAGATTCCCGATTTTTAAGTGTTTATTTTTAGCATTCATCTCTACAAGGTGTATTTTTGCACTCAATCGATGATGCTGTACGATTTTGTAATTCTCTTTTTTTTTCCATCTATCACATACCACTTTCGCTAACACTGACATTTTCCACTAAGTGACGCTATAATCAGCCACATCTAGTAGCACACAGTCACTGGTAGCACACAGTAGCACCAGTCTATATCTGGACACCTCTTTTATGATTATAGCTGCAGCCGTTCAGCAGTTGAGAGTGTCGGGACGGACTTAAGTGTATGTATATCTGCCTTTATTTTCATGTTTTTTTGTCCGCCTATACAATTTTAAAAGAAGTTCCGATTTTGATATACTTTTATTTTTGAGGAAATTTTCTTTATAAAACCACTAGGTATAAAACAAAATATACTTGCCTGTTTTCATTATGTTTTTTATTTATTTATTTATTTTTAAACGACGGGAGTATTTATAAAACAAATTAATTTGCCAGGCAGCATGAACATTGCTATTAATCATAACTTTTGAAATCGGAGCAAAATTAAACAAAAATTAATACTTTTTATTCAATGCGCAAATTAAATTCACTTTGACATTTTTAAAACACAACAGAAAACTACTCAGATCCAAAGAAACATAGTAACAATTAAGATTTAGCAAGCAGCAAAAATTTGCAACGAAAACTCTAGTAGTTTGATTGTAACATCAATACACATTTACAAAGGATTTCTCTGCTCTGTATGGATGTTGCTAATAGTCCAATTGTATACCGTGATAAAACAATAAAGGAAACTATGAAGGTGGGTCAATCGAAACAACAGCATTTATAACTATCGGTGGAAAATAGTAAGTAACATTTATTTAATTTTGCACTGACTTCAAAAGTTGTGATTAATAATAGTGTTTATGTTGTGTGGCGAAGGAATTTATTTTAAACTTTTAGGCGCAATTTGTAATTCCATTTTATGTCAGTTTTCATTTTACTTCTAGTAGTTTTAATAACAATTGTAATTGCTTTTTAGAATCGGTTTATATATACATTTCTTTAAAAAAATATCCACTTACTTTTGGGGTTTTTAATTTTGTAGGACATTAATAAAATAAATTAAGCAAAATATTTGAACAATTGTAGCTAATGTTTTTGTCATCTGTTTATTTACAAAACAGACAGTTTACATAAAAGGTGCGATTTATTTTAAATTTTAAAAACTTTTACAAATATATAGTTTAGCATGGGATTTAGAAGCTTACTCCTGGAGTGCTACAACTACGTAAAGAAATGAAAATTTTCAACGTTTCGATATGAATTAACTTTTATTTAAAACTGATTAAAAAGTACTTAGAAACCTAAACTAGGATGATTAGCAAATATTAAATTTACGTAACCGCATATCATCGCATGCGGTTGTACAACCTTTTACAAATAGAGTGAAATTGTATCAGTTGTATACGTTAGAGATATGTTAATACATCCTAAATAACAGATCATAAATACGGTTCTGATTCAACCCACAAATAACTTTTAAAGCAGTATTTTTTTTATCTGTGCTCATTTTAAAGTAAGGTTTTTCTAGGTCTTTACTTCAGAAGCAATGACATCCGTAGAACATTTGCATCTAAAAAATCTAAAGAACAGCCATTCTTCAGTTTTAGTTTTTTCATACGTTTCCATAGAACATTTGCATCTAAAAAATCTAAAAAACAGCCATTCTTCAGTTTTAGTTTTTTCACACGTTTCCATAGAACATTTGCATTGAAAAAATCTAAAGAACAACCATTCTTCAGTTTAAATTTTTAGTTTTTTCGTGCGTTTCTTTGCTTTTGGTAAAAAAGTTAAATTTTTTTTTTTTTTTTTTTTTTTTTTTTTTTTTGTTGTTGTTTTTTACATACTTGTGTTGTATGACTTTTTTTAATATCACATGAAAAAAACCACACCTTATTTTTCTTAGTGTTATGGTCCTAATTGTTAACATTAGCTTAAGAAATTTAAAAGGAATTTATCTATTAATTGATATACTGGAAATGAATCATAGAAAAAATATATGCTAACATTTAAATTGAATTACAATAATTTTTATGTGAGTGTTGTTGGTGTTATCATGTATCTATTAATTGCTAAATTTTATAACGTTATTAAATTCTTCGCTTTATATTTACATTTCAATTCAATAGGCTGCTTATGATGCGCAAATATTTAAATATATTTTGTTTATTATAAATTCTTAATGTTTTTCAGAACATATAAAAATCTTGTTTATCCATAAATATTTATATAATTACATATATACATATTTTGGCTTTACCATTAATTTGAAAATTACATACACTTTCTTTATAGCATAAACACTTGTGTAATATTTCAATTTTTAATCCAATTAATAATTACTTTTATCATAATTATTTACCATAATTATTAAATTATATATTTATATCTCTTATTATATTTAGCGTATTTATTAACTTCTTATATTAACTGGATGTTTTCAACTATATTCTTGTAAACAGAATTGTTAACTTTAAATATTAATATTTGGAAATTTTATCAATTGTGTTTACTTGGATTAAATATTGCGGTGAATTGAATCATTAAGGAAGTCAAAAAATCATAAATTATCTGATTTTTAGTGTTTCATGCTGTTATATACTGACAATCAAAGGAAATTATATTTCTCGTTCTGGTACGATTTCAATAGTTTTTAAATTGATAAAAAAATTATTATTATAGTTATTATAATTTTTTTTTCTTTTACATACTTGTGACGTGTGACTTTCTTGAATTTCACATGAAAAAAATCATACCTAGTTGGTCTTAGTGTTATGGTTTTAATTGCTAACATTAGCGTAAGTAATTTAAAATGAATGTATCTATTAATTCATATACTGGAAATGAGTCATCGAAAAAGTATGTGCTAATATTTAAATTGAATTACAATAATTTTTATGTGAGTGTTGTTTGTATTATCCTGTATCTATTAATTGCCAAATTTTATAACGTTATTAAATTCTTCACTTTATATATATTCAATCATATATATATTCATTTAATACAATCATATATATATATAATTGTATATGTAAGGCAATATAATTAAGGTAATATAATTTTGGTAATAAGGTAATATAATTTTGTATTATGTAAGGCATAACATAATACAAAATAAAATAAATAAATATAGATTTAAAAGTAATATTTTTTTCAATATTTCTTTATTAGGCGATATTTTCAATATTTGTTATCTATTTTTAACCGTCAATAATATCTATATACATGTGTCAGGTGAGCCATAACTGTTTTATTTTAAAACATTCATTAGATAGTCATACGTTTTTGTAATCAGTTTTATTAATGTGATTATTATTATTGGGGAAAAAATCAATTTTGTCAAAAAGGGGGAAAAACTGATTTTCCCCCTTACGGAATTTATGTGAAATAACACGAAAATACTCTTAGTTGGGTATAATAAATAAAATAAAATAAGGAGGTGGTTGCTAACCTTGGAACAAAGCAATGGATTGTAGCACGATTCTGTGCTACTGAAATTGAATAAATAAATTTACATATTTATTTAGCAAAATTGAAAATCATATCTTTGACTTTATTTCATAAAAGTAAAATATATACGCATATCTATTTAATAGAAACCCTAATGCAGGGTTTGCAAAAGTAATTGCTTGCATTCAGTGCCCTCTGTCGACAAAAATAATTTAAAAAAAAAAAAAACATTTTTTCCTTTACTTAAAAAAAAAATAAAAAAAATAAAAAAAAAAAAAAAAAAAAAAAAACTTTTTTTTTTTTTTTTATTTATTTTTTTTTTTTTTTTAAGCACATTAAAAAAAAAATTGAAAATTAAATTTGAAAATTAAAAATAAACATCTGGCCTGTTTATGAATTTATGTATCACCCAGTGTGAAATTTTGAAATATTCGGTGTGTTTATATAAGATCAAAGTATATTTCTTTATTTCTAACAAATGAAATTATTTAAAATCAACTTTTTCCTGAAATGAAGTATTCCTTTACAGATGGCTTACGCTGTATTCCTGGTGCTTTTTACTTTTGTTGTTCTAGTGAGGATGGATTCAAGAATGTCGTGGCAAGAAGCTTATGTCACTTCTTACATCTGCACTATCGGACTGGAGAAGATACGAGAGGTGAGCTTGATTCAGCTTCCTATTTATTTGCACGGATTTCCCCCCTAAAATTATTAGACGAGAGCTTCTGGTCACACTCGTCGGCTCAGCTGTTCAAATGTTTATGCCGTTTTCTACTAAATTCACAAAAACAGTAAAGGGTGATAGCCCCCAGTAGGCCATTTCAGCCATCACACAATGAATCGGGATATTATCCCCAACACACTTTTCTGCAACAACTTTAACCCTTTAACGTTCACTACTTAATTTATTTTAAAAATTACTATTTAAAAATGGCTTTTAGACACATAGCTGATCATAAATATTTAAAAAATAAAAAATTAGCATTGTTCCTTTTCGAGAAATTTTCGGTTTGAAACATCTGTAAGTAAACCTTATTCTATTCAAATAATATTTAATTTAATAAATAAATCACTTTATAAGTAAACATCATCGACAACAAAAACTCGTAAACGTTGCATAGATCCCAACGTTTCAATTTATTCCGGAGTATTTTAACCCTTTGCAGCGCAAGGTAATTCGGATCATTTAAATTACACTGCCACCGGAATTTACGAACATAATTAAAATGGAAGACATTTTAAATTTTCACGTTAAAAAAAAGGGCCTTTTCTGCTACGTTATAAATGTAAATTTTTGCTAAAAAATTTCCGCGATGAGTTTTTGCACTTGAGAATTAAAATTAGGTGTTCCATCAGCGGGAACACTGCGACTGAAAGGGTTAAAAGCTTAGGAAGTAAAACAATTTTACGTATTTTTTTTCTCGTTTATATGCCATTTTTCTTTTGTTTCTCCCTTCCTTTCTTTTTTCTTTCTTTTTCTTTTTTTTTTTTTTTTCTTTTAATTTTCCAATTATACTACAAGAATGGGGAACTTAGGTAACCAGGAAATTTCTCGATGATTTTATACGTTTTAACGGGAGAAGACTCCTATAACGAAGTAAAATACACCGAGGTTATCTATCAATATAGCCGTGTCATACTGCCAAAAAATGTCCATGAAGAAGAGAGAACACTGCAAGCAAAACAAAGCATATCCCTTGGAAACAGTCATTTATTCGAAGCAAGCAAGTTAGACATCAAATAATCAGATACTTCTTGTTAATTAGTAATAAAAGGGATAAATAGTCCCAAAAGCAATCCGCGTTTGTAATGATCGATAGATGGCGCTTTTTCAGCTTTTGTTGTTAGTAAATATAATAGCCACGTGTATCTATTAATGTTCTATTTGTGTTACTACTTAATATTCGTGCTATAATTTCTCCGCTATTACATCATGGAAAATGGATTGCTTTTGGAAAAAAATATTTCAGTTTATTCAAAGTTCGATCGGAAGTAGATATTTAACTGAAGCTGAAGAAATATTAGTTTTAAATCATCTGATTAATTCTTTACTTCCATTAGCCGAAGCAACTGAAATTTTAAATTTCTCATTTGGAAATAAATGGAAGCTTAATTCCGGATTTCTTGATCCTTTGGAGTTACACTGTAGCACACAACAGTATGTGTTATCTTTTTTACCGGATTTATTCATTTTTATCCAATAAATACATGTGAAACTAAACATCGGCAAGCAATAGCGTCTGGATGAAAGCCGAAAGCTATGCATGTTAATTGTAATTTCACCTTAGCCCACCTGAGGGCGAGCATTTCATTACAATCGCAGATTGGTGGTGAGGGTGAGGACGTCTGCTAAAACCCAACTTCTTTTCAAGACCAAAGCAAGCGGAGAAGTGAGCGATCAGTGATGCCAGATGGTCGAAAATTACTTCCCCAAACAGGTCTTCAAATTTCCCAAAATCAGGGGTTTTTTTTTTTCGAAAAAATCCCCAACTTGAATTCTATTCAATAAAGGGAAAATAAAAAAAATTTCAAAAAAAAAATATATATATATATATAATTATAAAATATATATAAAATATATATATATATTTATATATATAAATATTTTATATATATAAAATATATATAAAATATATATAATTTTCTTTTATATATATATATATATATATATATATATTTTATCAAGCAGATTTAAAATCAGATTTTTCCCCAAATAAAGGCAATTTTTGAAAAAAATCCCCAAATAACAATAAAGCTATTGAAAGTCCCTAGTCGTAGGGATAAATCATTACGTTGCCAACATTGACAGAAAGTTGAACCAATTCCAGAATTGTCCCCAAAATTTTTAGAATTTCCCAAAAAAGTCCCGACAAACATTTGGTCCCCAAAATTGTCCCCAGAAGCCTCAAAAACCCCCCAAAATGGGGACAAAGTCCCCAATCAGGCATCACTGGCGAGAATTCAACGTCTCGAAAGAATAGACGCCAACCGTAAATCTGGCTTAGTTTAAAATTAAGCCAAAAAGAATGCCAAGCTGTTTCTTTGTTCCCGTACATTTTTAATACAAAAATTTCGAAAATAATCTGACCGTTATAAAAGTCAAACTAATTTGGCATAAAAGCGACACCTGACAATCAAACAACGAATCGCAGACGAGAAAAAATAAACTTATTATGAAGCGCCAGCCATTCGTCTATAAACCCATTAAAAATCTATTTTTAGAAACACATTCGTTTTTATGGAAAAATTATTACATATTAATAGTTTTTATGTGAAGAGAAGCATTGTAATTGCTAACTGAAATTCCTTTTTTTTTTTCTTTTATTTATTCCGAAATATGCTAGAAATATGTTCCAGTGATGTTTTTTGGTTTTAACATGCATGATAGTGAATGCCGCGGAACCGAGTTTCGTGTGTTCTGAGATTCATGCACAGCGTTGTAGGGCTTTCCAGAGATTTTTTTTCTCCATGTGCGTGAAGCGTACATACATGCGTTATAGTGATTGCTGCGAAAACGACTTACGTGCGTTCTCTGATTCGACCCATCTTCGAATAGTGACTTTTACTGTACAAGAAACAGCTTCAACTGTTTCCAGAATATTCGAAGATTTAATATTTCTATTTGACTGTTTTCGAGAATATTCGTTTTAATAATAGTTTTATTGCACAGATTCGAGAAGTTCAAAAAATATTTGATATTTCCAAGGAGATCCCAGACTGAAACTGTGACGAAAATAGTCGCCAATCGAAATACATTTATTTAAACGTTTCAATTGTTCAATTAAAAAGAAATCCTTTAAATATAGTGCCCAGCGAAGCATGCTAGTTTTATATATATATATATATATATATCAACAAGTGGTACATTGTTATTAATATATTAAGATCTTCTTTTAAAAATTCTGTTTATTTATACCATTATTTTGGTTAGATTACAAGTACCATCATACACTTATTTAAGAATAGGTATCAAATCCCCCTTAGAAAAACCTCCGACGTAGAGACTCCCGCCTAAGCCTACGTCTCTCGTGTAGCCAATTGGCACAACACTACGTCTATATCATAAAATCAAAACTTCGCCTTTTATCCCAATTTTATTAAAACCTATCATACATATTATAATGATACATATTACTATCATATTTTTAAAAGCTCTTAAAACTTCACACAAGAAAAATAATAATAATAATAATTTTTAAATTTTATCGCAAAATTGGAGTTAAAAACAACACGGACATATTACGTTTGTATTACAATGCGTTTTTTTTTTTTTTTTTTTTTTTTTGGTAAATGTCCACAATTGACATTAAAAATACGTTACTTGAATGAGATTTGTACGCTCATTCAATTCAATTATTTTGTTTTTATTTTATTTATTTATTTGTATGATTACACTAATTTGTGGCAGCCCATTTACTAAAGCATTTAAAAAACTAATACTCCCGATCCTTCAAGAATGGTCATATCAATGATGATTTTGGAGTTGGGATAAATTAACCCTTTGGGTACATTTGACGACTGTACCACTCGTCATCTGCTTACTTGGGCGAAGTTACGGTGGACGAGTCTGACTCGTCATCTGAATTTAAGAAGTAGGCGTTGATGTTTGCGGCATCCCCGCCAGTGGGCGTTGATCGCAAACACTTTCCTGGCGTTTTTTATGATATCGTACAACCATACTTATATCATCAATATAAGTATATTCCAAATAAAATGTATTACTTTTTACATATTAACACTTTCGCGACCGCTGACATAGATTCACACCATTTGAAAATCTGTAACTCCACCAGTGGGCGTTTTTTTTGCAATTTGTATGCTATTTTTTTCTTAAATATATAATCAATATTAACAATTTTACAATGAAATATACTATGAATACAAATACTTTGATTAGAAAGAATAAAATTATAATTTATATCCATTTGTAATGTAAATGTGAATACAGAAATTTTGTTCTGAAATATTGTAACACGGGAGAATAACGCCCACAGGCGGACCTTACTGTCAAAAATTCAAAATCATGCGGTCGCGAAAGACAAATTAAATCCGTCCCATGGGCATAAAAATCTTCAAATAATTCAGTACTCAAAGGGTTAAGTAGGATCGTAGCCCACATTCATGCATGTTTTGGAAAAAAATAAAAATAAATAAATAAACATCAAAAATAAGCTCTGCCTACGTATAAGATTCACATTTAAGAAGTGAAAAGGTAATTTAAAGTGCCGTTAACCCCCAAAATATCTTAATACTTAATATGAAAGAGAAAAATCGATTTACCTTTAAACTAAGAAAAGGATAAAGAAAATACTGTACGATAACTAGTAAAATGTGTGAGTTATAAAAAAGTAATGTAACTGGAAATTGAAGTACAATTAATATCACTAAAATTTGTTTCAATTAGGTTTAAATTTGTTTAAATAAGTTTTTTTTCTTTCTGTTTGCATCAAAAGATAGTAGATGGCAGCACTAAACATTCTACGATTAAGTTTTAAGTAAATAATTAAAATGCAGAATTTATTTTTAATTTATTGATATTATTATTATTTTAGCGATATGCATACATACATATGTGTTTATATTTAAGTAATTCATTTAATGAATTTTGTATTTACGGATAAAGAAATGCGGTGGAAATAAAAAATATTGAGGATGTAGCATGACAATTTAAATTTTAAGCTAATATATATTAAAATCTGTTCACGTCTGTCTGTTTGTTTGTAACTCACCGAAAAAAATTTCGACTATCTCCTAAGTTTCCCTTAACAAAAATAAAAATGAAAGTTTTTTAAAAAGAAATTTGACAAATGTTTTTAAATGTTTGGTGCTGCCATCTATAAACTCTATATCAAAACAAAAGACATTGACTTTATCAAACACCTGATCAAAGAAGGGCAACCGTTCCCAGCCAATTTTGCCCATAGAAAATTTTGCAGCCCACGGCAGAATTCACGAAATTTATGAATTTTTAATCTACATACAAAAATTTAAGAAATCCATTCAGAAATTTTTGAGTGAAAACAAAAAAATTGTCGACTAAAGAGCTGTAACAGCTGCGACATTGCGGCTTATGACACTGTATTTTAATAGTTACACTGTAAATAAATTAATATGAAACGCCATTATATACATCGATACATTTTTATTAAATTCATAATTATGTGTGTGTGTGTGTGTTTTATATTGCCATAGATCGTAATACACACACAATGCTGCTTACTGCAATAAAAGACATTTCCAAAGCCGCTCTCCCCAAATTTATTTTGTTTTATTTATTTTATTTATTAATTTTTCTTTGAAGGTGGTAATGAATGGGGAATCTGAGATAAATTTCCAGTTTCCCTTATTAATTTATTTTTTCTTAATTTCTATTTATATTGCTGAAGGGTTTTTAATTTTACAGGACTTTAAACTATAACAATTACGCTCCTAAACAGGACCGGCTCTAGGATATCTTTTATGTCCTTTATCCACGAATGTAATCAATGTATCAATAAATATTATTGGAATTTTTGCGAGATGTCCCTTAACCTTTTAACGTTCACTACTTAATTTATTTTAAAAATTACTAAACTAATTTTAAAAATGGCTTTTAGACACATAGCTGATCCTAAATATTTAAAAAATAAATAATTAGCATTGTTCCTTTTCGAGAAATTTTCGGTTTGAAACATCTGTGAGTAAACCTTATTCAATTCAAATAATATTTAATTTAATAAATAAATCACTTCATAAGTAAACATCATCGACAACAAAAACTCGTAAAAGTTGCATAGATCCCAACATTTCAATTTATTCCGGAGTATTCTAACCCTTTGCTGCGCAAGGTAATTCAGATCATTTAAATTACACTACCAATGGAATTACGAACACAATTAAAATAGAAGAAATTTTAAATTTTCACGCTAAAAAAAGGGCCTTTTCTGCTATGTTATAAATGTAAATTTTTGCTAAAAAAAATTCCGGGATGAGTTTTTGCACATTAGAATTAAAATTAGGTGTTCCATCAGCGGGAACACTGCGACTGAAAGGGTTAATAGGATATTTCTCCTTGATTGTGCCTAGTACACCTAATCCTAGAGCTTATCCTCTTTCTGATTATTATTAATTATTTTGTTCTATTACAGGTGGTGGCATCTGAACCCGTGAACTTTGCTCAAAAGCTGATGGTGTGGATCGAGAAGAAGTGGAATCCCTGTGATTTAGCTGTTATTATCTTTTTCCTCGTCGGCCTCAGTCTGAGACTGAATCCCGCGACGCGGGACTACGGGCGTGTTATTTATTGCTTAGACATTATGTACTGGTACATACGCTCACTAGACTTCCTCAGTGTAAATAAATATTTAGGACCTTATGTGACAATGATAGGTAAAATGGTACGTTTGTGCATTGTTCATTTTTCATGCCTATTTTATTGATATTTCTTAATTTTGGATGAAGTTTCTAAATTATAATTTTGATACTTGCTTATAGTCAATGAATAATGATTTTTATTTAGATAGCTTAAGTAATAAAACATATGTAGACTTTTTATATAAAAAAAAATTATAATCTGTGTTATGTTTATTTTTAAAACGATGTTCATAAACTTTATATAGATTATACAGCATAAAACTAAAATATGTCATAATATTTTATCAGTTATTGGGACTGAGGGCCTATTAGTCTCAATCTGGGATTTTTGCGTTGTCGTTTTCGATAGTTGGACATTTGTCGAAATCATTTTTCGATTGTTGGACTTTTATCGAAATCTAAAATTTATCGAAAATATAATTGAATAATTTGAAAGCGATGTTATAATTGGGAAGAAAAAAAAAAAAAAAAACTAATAGTCCTCCGTCCTAAACTAAATTCTGCTTTTGCCAGAATTTCATCAAAATCATTTTTTTTTTTTTTTTTTTTTTTTTTTTAAAGAAAAGAAAAGAAAATTTATACAGTATCGTTACAAACGACATCGGAAAAGTTTTCTTTTTTTTTTTTTTTAAATAATTTTGAATCAGGAAATAAAATGTGCGCGAAGAATATGAAATAAAAATAAGTAAAAAAAAATGAATTTAATGATTTAAATTTTATATAAAACATCATTGCATGCTATCATAAAAAGTAGATGTGAAATTTAAAGTTTTATTTTTTTTTTTTTTGCAACAATTATAAATTAAAATAAATAATTTAATAAAAGTTTAGAAGTTAGATTTTATATATATATATATATTGCCAGTGTTATTATTAAATGCAAAATTCTAATATCATCTAAAAAATACAGTTTTTTTTTTTTTTTTTTTTTTTTTTACGCAGAGCAGAGTATCCTAGATAAAAAAACGAATATTCATGTATGTTAATTTTGAGTTGAAATGGGTGGAGACGAACACAGCAGTAGTGTTATAGTTTAGTTACTATCCTCTAAAAAATGATAGAGTTTAGTTACTATCCTCTGAACAAATATGGCGGACGTTTGTTTAAAAACCACTGGATGGCCGTAGGAGGACGTAATTTTTTTTTTTTAATCATCTTCTTAACTTTTTGCAATAGTTAAAATACATCATAAGTTATTTATTTATTTATTTTTTTCAATAAGAGATACGATATTATTTTATACTAAAAAAAGAATCAATCGATTCTATCTTTTATATCGATTTTCATGATTTAAAACCTTTTTTTTTTTTTTTTTTTGTAAATTCTGAATAACAAGATCAGTGTATATTGCAGGCATGAGAATTTTCCGCGGATCCGCGATTTTCCGCTTTTTTGTGACTTTCGTTTATTTTGCGGTTTTTTGTTTTGTTAAAATCAAACTCCAATGATGATCAATGTTCAAACGCTTCATGAAAAACTGTAGATTCTCAATCTTTTTCCATCCAAAATATAAATGTCAATATTCATTTTAAGCATGCTTTATCAGATTTTATAACATATAAAAGAACAGAATCATTCAATATTTCTCACTCATGTAATTTTTTTTTGTCCCCCCCCCCTTTTTCATCTCTAACCATTGCCAATCAAACATTCTGCGGGAATCCCTTTATTTTTGAATATTTATCCATCCACAACAAAAATGTCAATATTAATTTTAAACTTTCTTTATGATATTCTAGAACCCATTAAGAAGCAGAATTTTGTTTAATATTTCTCACTCATGAACTACTCTTTACCCCCCCCCTCCCCCTTTTCCTATTTTTCACCACCAGTCAATGTTATTAAATGTTGATTGCTAGCTAATTTTTTTTTTTTTTCTAAACTCTTTTTATTGTGTTGATGTGTTATTGTTTTCGTTTAATTTGTCACTTTAAAAATATTTTGTATAGTTTTTTTCCTGTGAGCATTATTTTTCATTTGAAATAAATTTTATGAACACATTTGTATAGTTTTCCCGCGCACGTGTTATTTTTCATTTGAAGATAATTTTATGAACACGCGTGTTTCCTCTTTTTTAAATTTTCTGCACTCTCATGCCTGATATTGAGCGAAAGACCTCTTCTCCCTTTTTAAGGTGATAGACATGATATACTTCGTGGTGCTATTGTTGGTCGTGTTGATGAGTTACGGCGTGGCGCGACAAGGCATTCTGAACCCCGACGAGGAGCCCTCCTGGAGACTCGTGAGACAAATTTTCTTCATGCCCTACTTCATGCTTTACGGGGAAGTGTTTGCGGACAGAATTGATCGTGAGTATAGGCATTTTATCCATACTGATTTTAAGCAATAACGACGGTAGATATTAGAATAGATTGTAATGAAAAATAATTCGCAGTTCAATGGTATTCACATTTTAAGAACATAAAGAATCGAAATTGAAATGCCGGATTGCTTTGAAACAAGAGAATGAATTAAGTAGAACGATGCATATTTTTTCTTAAGGTTTAATAATCATAATAAAATAAAAATTCTATTTTCATTATTTACAAAAAAGAATACTTAAAGGAACGTAGTTCCTAATCTAATTAACTCTCATAGTGAGAGATCGAATAATTTTATCTTCGAACACAGCCGAAGAATCCAAAATCTAAACTAATCTTATTGGCTGTTGCCAAAATATATAAGTTCTTCTTTTTTTCTTTCTGCGGGGACACAGCGCCGTCTAAATGGAATTGTTTTTACTACACAACTCCCCGCCGTGAACTCTTACAGAGTTCACAAATCAAAAATCTCATTAATTCAAACATAAATCTCAAATCTGAACACCTTCTAATAATCATAAATTGTACAGATTTGAGATTTATGTTTGAATTAATGAGATTTTCGATTTGTGAACTCTGTAAGAGTTCACGGCGGGGAGTTGTGTAGTAAAAACAATTCCATTTAGACGGCGACACAGCGCCGTTTAAATGGAATTGTTTTTACTACACAGTAATATTGGTGCATTGTTTTATAATCTTATAATAGATGAAAGCCACAAGGCCTGTCCGACGACTCGCGCATTCCAGCGTAACTGACTCCAGCAAGTAGACCTTTTTCCGCTGATTTAGTGCCTCCCCCCCCCTTCCTTCCAGAAACAGAATAACGCAGTCAAAATAGTCGAACGGGTCGCCCCTCAATTGAGTATGGGAACGATTCATGAGATGCGCTCAAGAAATTGCAAAAATGTCCAGTAGGCGGCGCTTTGCATATAAAAAAAGAACAATAAACGAAATACTGACATATTTTAACCTTTATTGTGTAGTTTTGGGTCATTCCACTTGTTAAATCTGCCATTTTCCTGTGCAAAATGCCGCCTAGTGGACTATTTTAAACTATTCACTCGTTTTTTAGTTCCTTCTACAAAGTACAAGGAAGATTAGCAAAATGGATTTTGTATCTCGCTTAGCTCAAAAACGAATGGTCGTAAAATGTTCTATTTATGATTATCATGACGTGTATAAAATGTCTGTCATGATGTGTGTAAAATTATCTACGATTTTACACAATTTTTCGTGATGTCTGTATATACGTAGTATCTGTATGTATGTAGTACATAGCTCACATAATACAAAAATGGTTAGACGTAAAACAATGCAAATTTGTATGTAGGTTTGTTATAACATCTAGTTCCTTTTTGGTGCTTCTGTGCCTTTGGAGATATTTACGAAAAGTATATTCCTAAAGGCCAAAAATACAAAATTTTTGGCCATTATATTAGAGATTTCAACAAAAGTTAATGATATTATTATAAAAGTTGTCAACATTTTTGACCGTTGAAAGTAGTTCGTAAAGACATAAGTATCTTTTAGTCGACGAATGCACTTTATTACTGAATAATCTAAAAACAATCAAAACTGTTTTTTTTTTTTTTTTTTTTTTTTTTTTTAAATTAATCTCCATAAATGTTACATCATTAGAAAGATCTTTCAAAAGTAAACATATTTTGTGAATACGCTTTTCCCTTAATCTCAATATGTAAAAAGATATAAGTATGTGAAATTTGCTTTACAAAAACAATAATCAGTTAATATTCTCGAAATAATTCAACAAAACAGTCATTCGTACCACAAAAGTCAAGTAAGCACTCTACAGATCAGGAATTAAGCTAATTCAGGAACAATTATTAACCACATAGTTCAGAATCTGAAAAGAATTTCAAGTCGTCGAGAATCTTGTCAATTGTGTATGGAATTTTCGAGGTAGTTCTGCACTAGAAACCAATGAATCACTTAGGAAAATTGCCTAACTCAGTTCTTATTTTAGTTAGAGCTTCCAAATTTTCGCAAACCTGTACTAGAAATTTTCGCCAAATTAGACGTTAAGGCCAAAATCTGCATTGGCAATAAACTTGGCGATTTGATGAGATTAGTAACCAAATTTAACGGAAAATAGTAGTTTAAGGTTAGCAGAATCAGTAAGCCTTTCTCAATTTCAACGGAATCATTATTATTTTATTTTATTTGACGTAATGTTTCAGTTTTTGCTACAAATTGTTGCTGAAGAGTACAAAAGTCAGTCATCGACACTCAAGCTAAATCTTTTTAACTCTAAGCTGTGATTTTGCCAATGAAATATTCTGTAATAAATTGTAGAACAAGCATAAATGTTGTACATTCCTGAACAAGCTATATTCCTTCTCTGCAATGTGTAGAATCTTAGCAACTCTGATCTTATTGAAGTTAGAGCTTCCATACTTTGGCAACCCTAAACTAGAAAGTTTCACCAAGTTTGGCCGCCAAGTCCCCAGATGTGACGCCACATCACTAAAATCGAATCCGAGACCAAAATCTGCGTTGGCGACAAACTTAGCAACAAAATTTGGCGGACTATATTATTTCAGAGCAGAAAGAATTAGTAAGCCTTTTATCGATTTTAATGCAGTTAATTGTATCGTTTCTTGCCATTAATTTTCACCAAAGAGAAAAAAGTAGGCCATCTAAACTCGAGTGAATTCCATTGAACGCTAAGCTATACATTTACCAATGAGCGATTCTGTAATAATCAGCGGTATACTGTTCCTGAACAAGCTGCTGTATTCGTTTACTGAGGTATCTATTATCATGACTTACTCCTATGACTTAATCCCATGACTTAATCCTATTATCATGACTTTTATGGTGGGAATAAGAGTTTTCTTGACTTGTTTTCTCGAATACCTATGGACTCGTATTTGCCTGTTTATTTACGAACCAGTTACCACACACAAAAATGTCAATGTTTTCTTTAACCCTTTCAGTCGCAGTGTTCCCGCTGATGGAACACCTAATTTTTATTCTCAAGTGCACAAACTCATCCCGGAAATTTTTTCGCAAAAATTTACATTTATAACATAGCAGAAATGGCCCTTCTTTTTAACGTGAAAATTTAAAATTTCTTCTATTTTAATTATGTTCGTAAATTCCGGTGGCAGTGTAATTTAAATGATCCGAATGACCTTGCGCCGCAAAGGGTTAAAATACTCCGGAATAAATTGAAATGTTGGGATCTGTGGAACTTTTACGAGTTTTTGTTGTCGATAATGTTTACTTATAAAGTGATTTATTTATTAAATTAAATATTATTTGAATTAAATAAGGTTTACTTACAGATGTTTCAAAACGAAAATTTCTCGAAAAGGAAAAATGCTAATTTTTTATTTTTTAAATATTTATGATCAGCTATGTGTCTAAAAGCCATTTTTTAAATTAGTTTAGTAATTTTTAAAATAAATTAAGTAGTGAACGTTAAAGGGTTAATATATGTATTGATATCTCAATGGGTTATATGCATGTGGTGTCTACATCAGATTATATGTATATAATTCCTTGGGTGCATCTCATGAAACGTCATGTTACTAAATTAAGTGGCAAAAACCGTTTACCAATTTTAGTTTCAGGCTGCTGCTTACAGCAGCGAAAGTTTCATTATCTTTTAGGCAGCGTAGTGTTTATAAAAAGTAGAGATCTATCTTTCAGATGAATCTGTAAATCATAGTCACCCTAAATTAATATATTTTTTTTTCTTTTTCGTTTAGTGTCAAACGGTATGTACAGTAACATAAAATGACTCAGTTTCACACAATCGCAGAAGTCATTTTACCATTGGGATGATTCCAGTTTTGGAAACACGATTGAAAAAATTGGAATGTTGGACACTATAAATTTTCTTCTGGCGTTTGAAAAAAACTTCAAAGAATTTTTATGAATTAGGCTGTAGGCACGAAATGAAAAAAAAAAAAAAAAAAAAGAATATAAAATAAATTAGAATATAAATGTGATTTTATATTCTTTTAGTAAAAGTTATGTATATGATTGTGAGCATTTAAAAAGTACATAATGTTTTAGTACATTATACGTCTTAGAATTTTGTTAAGTTATAAAAAAAATCAGCAAAGTATTTAATTTACTGAAAATCTTTCAAAATGACCGGAAATCTTTTTTATTTTATTTATTTATTTATTTCGTGCGTGTATGTATTCCAAATCTTAGTTGGATTATCGAAACTGAGGTTTCTATGAGAAAAAGTTTTCATAAACTAATACTATACCTAAATATATCTTGCTGTAGGTACAAAACTTTTTAAATGTAGTTATAATTGAAATGTTCTGTGCATAATTGCTCTAATGAGTTTATAAAAATTGAAGAGAATTTTTGAAACCTTTTTTCTAGCCCAGTGCGGCGATAAAGAAGGCCAACTACCTTGTCGTCCTGGCATGTGGATTAACCCAGCTATCATGGCTATTTATCTCTTGATAGCAAACATTCTTCTGGTCAACCTTCTCATAGCTGTATTTAAGTAAGTATGAAATTTTTAATGATTACATTATTGATTTCATTTTATTGATTACATGCAGGGAATGTACAATTATTATTATTTAAGGGCAATGAAAACTTTTCAAACGGTACAGTATAACTGAAAAAAAAAAGAATATTACACAAAATGTTTAATAAATCTATGTTTATTACTATAATTGTGTTTTTATAATAATTTCGGTGATTTGAAAACAGTAGAAGTTGAAGAGTTTTACGTCGCATTAGAGGTACCATTTGTCGACGGTCTGGAATTCACTCTTATGACTGTATTCACCAATAAATTCAACTCTCGGCCCTCAGTTTTTTACCGAAATGCTTTTATCCTGAAGTGGCATTGTTATTTTCAGATATTTTAGCTGAAAATAACCAATCAAAGGTTATATGAAATCTGTTGAAAGTTAAATTTTGTTGGAAAGTGACACCCTGACTTTAGACGCTTTTCAAGTACGTGCATTGATCCAGGAGTTGCAGTAAATGGTGAATACATAGCATGTAATCCCGAGTAAGGCTCCTATATATACGAGCTGGCGCATCAGGCATTTTGTTGCCTTAGGGTTGCCACATGTACCCAGCGCGTTTCTCGGATAAACAAACCACAAACACTTTTTTTTTTAATCGTCTTACGTTACTTTAGAGTAACTTGTTTTATTACATTTCATAATTTTAGCTAAGTAAACTATGATATGGAAGTTTGTTTAGCGATAAACTGCTATAATCATTTAAGAAGTAAATATAAAGTGTTCACAGACCTTCTATTACTGTGTATTTGAGTTTTGGCGACATTTTGTAAAAGAAACAGAAACCGCCCTAACAACACATCTTACCCCAGTACATCCGTAGGATGTCCTCTGAATATAATGACATCCTGAGAATGTACTGCGAAAAAAATGTGTTTTTAGGAATATTATTGTTGCTTATTGCTCTTATCTTGACCGGGTTAGCTTCGGATCAAGATTTCTTAAAATCATTAGGGAAGCGATAAGGACGCCAATCGGGAATGCTGTCCTCTTCGGAGGCAAAAAAATGGCGGTGATGCGCCGGCCTATTATTTTATTTAGGGGCTCTAATCCCGAGACATGTCAATGTATTTTTTTTTTTTTTAATCCTCCGTTTAGGAAGTGGTTCTCCCGTTTTGGTAACACTCAGAGGTCTAAAGAACCTAAAGCACCATGCAGCTACAGTAGATTTAACGTACAATATCCATCAATAATGAACAGGATGATCTTGGGGCGGCTCGATTATCGAACTCACAACCTTTCAAATACGAGCCCGGTGAGATACCAACCAGGTTATCGCGTCCTAAAAATAGTGGAATTCAATTTAGTAACCAAGGAGAATTTATGAAGTTCAAAATCCCTCCGAAATGTACCCGATTTCTCGAAATTTTTTAATTAATGCTTCATTTTTTAACTGTATTTCTCGCAGAGAAAGCTTCAGCTATAAAAAATTAAAAATTCAGTTTAGATGTAGTGAATAGTAAGAGTGTGTGTGTACGCTTGAAAATGAAAAATTCGTGCATAACTACATTTTAATTCTATACATGTTTAAACAGACATTTTAATTCTTTAGCAGAGCGACCCTGCGAGTTTTTAAATAAATATTCAAATACCGCCATAAAGAAGTGTGTAAAACAGTCAGTGTACAATGACTGAAAGCTCTTTCGGTGACAAATGAACGCATTTCGATGTTCGATATATTTTCCCGGATATGCAAAACTAACTTTAGAGGCCTTTCGCATTCCGAAAAATTTTTCTGTCTACAGAATTATTCATACGGTAGAACATAGAATCCTATTCATTTGTACAATTTTGCACTGAACTGTTGAACATTGTTTATAACCAATATAGCAATATTATTTTAAAAATTATGTAAAAATGGCGCGAAATTTTTATTGATTTCTCCGAGCAATTGAGAAGTCAAATTTTACAAGATTATTTTATTTAAAAAGAAAATATTATAGACTGTTCCATTTGATCAATACAAACTTTCTCAATCTCAAAGCAAGAAATGATTTCCTTTTTGATTATATTTATTTATTTGCTTAAAAAGGATTCAAAACTTTTTAATTACCTTTTAATTTATTCCTATTAATGATAAAACTTTTCTTGCTGAAATACCATGTTTAATATAGTACACTCCTAGTCTGCTCATAAATTTAGAAAAATTTGCGACACTTTTTTTTCTTTACTTCCATTACTCGACAATTGTAGGTAATGAAGTGCTGTATTCGGTCAAAAATTCCGATATCGAATTTTCACCTGAGGTTTTAAGGTCTCCCCAGTCCAAAAAAAGTGGTTTATGGTCAGTGTGTATGTGTGTATGTGAGGAATCTTGTGACTATCCTATATTTCTAAAACTAATAACAATATAACAATAAAACTTCAGAATTAAAAGAGGCCTTGTACTCAATTGATTTTTCCGACTTTGCTGAAAATTGGAAAATCGAAATGGGACATTAAAATTCGGAAGGAGAACCGTAGGTCCTTATCTCGAAAACGGCTCAAATGATTTTATTAAAATTGCTATATAAACACACTTTTAGAGGTTCTTTCATGTGTTCGTTAGTTCAGATAGATCGATAGACGTCCTGTATAAAAAGGTCAGTTTTAGGTCTCACATGTGCGCTCAATTAAAAGTAGCTCTGCGAAATTTTATTGAAACTTGCCCGATTTACTCCTTTTTAGATATCCTTTCATGTGAATTTGTTAGTTTCTGGTGAACAGATAAGTTTACCAAGTTTCGGGGGGAAATCGACAGCGGGATCGGAAGCCTATATCTCAGATTATCCTTAAATTTGCTATATATCAAGATTCAGAATTATTTTTATTTTTAACTCGTTATGTAAAATTACTTTTATTTGTCTTCCCAACACATGTATCAGTTTTCTCTTACAGGAAAATTGTTAGGTGTCTAATCTGTTAAATGAGTTTTATGTCTCCTGACCACACTACTTCGAAAAAGAGTATAATATGTGTAGTACTAGGAAGTCGAGTGATTGTTACACACCATTTTTTTTTAAATATATTTCAATTAATATATTTTTAAAATATAATATATAAAAGTAATAAAATATATTATAATATATATTAATATATATATATTTAAAAAATATGTATATTAATATATTTTTAATATTAAAAATATATTTCAATTAATTGAAATATATTTTTTTTGTAACATATATATTTCAATTACAGAAAAAATGCTAATAGAAAATATTTATTGAGTTTCATTAACTTGTAATTAATTTGGTTTGTCGTTTATTTTTTTCAAGCAACATCTTTTTCGAGGTGAACAATATGTCTCAGGAGGTGTGGAAGAGTCAGCGGTTCAAAGTGGTGATGGAATACGAACAGAAGCCGCTTCTGCCACCCCCTCTCATAGTCTTCTCACACATTCATCTTCTCTTCAAGTACTTCTTCACGCGGTGCCAGGGGAAGGAGGACTCCTTCGATCACGGACTCAGTAAGCTTTACGCTCAATTTTAACACTTAAATTGTCACCAGATATGTTATTTAGCCACGTCGTTATATAACGTTGTCCGTTACATTATTTACATTATTAAATTCGTATGTTTTTAGGCTGCGTACTTAGACTTATAGCTTGATTATAATTATAATATCCCAGGCTTTAAAAAACTGTATTTCCCCAAATATTACACATGAAATAGTGTGTAATATTTTTAAAACTGGGGTATAAAAATAGGCACAACGAATTTTAACACTGGAGACTGTTTAATCTCCAGAGTTCAAGGAGTGTATAATTTCTTTGTTGCGAGCTATGTTAAAAATTCTGTTTACATGCCAGTGCAAACAGAATTTCAGTGGGTACTTTGAATACAAATACTTTTACTGATTACAAATTAATTTTAAATTGCATTTTTTTTTCAATTACTTTTGTTAATAGTGAATCAGATAAATACTCAATAATATATCTGTATATATTATTGAGTATTTATTTTACTTCGTGCAGAATACAGATACAGGCTAACAGTCATATACAGGGCGCGTGCCCCAAATACAGACTAGCGTCTCGCCGCAGCGCCGGCTCCCTACGAAAAAGTTGAATAAATTGCCTTGGCAGGTTTGGCATGCTGTAATTTAGCGATGCACTGATACACTTCTGAATTGTTGTAAGATTGTTTTCCATTTATGCGTTAGATGTGTATAACAGTTAATACTAAATTGAATTACTATTTATTTTTTATTTATTTATTTATATATTTTTTTTTTTAACAGTAACTTTATTTTTAGGAAAATTAATAGATAATTAAAAAAAATTAACTATTTTTTTTTTTTTTTTTTTTTTTTTTTTTTTGAGACAAAACTGCCATTTCCTTGAAATATCTTCAATACACATTTAAATTTATTGCAACTTTTTCTTTTCTTTTCTTTTTTTTTTTTTAAACCTCTTATACAATTTATTATTTTTTTTACTTAGCTTTAAAAGCTTGAGTTACAATACAAATTTAAAATATATAAAATATTTATTTTTATGTTTAAATAGTAAATAAAAATTACTTTATTTAAATTTAAATTATTATTTATACTTGTTTAAATTTGTTAAATATGCTATTTAAATTACTTCTTTTTAAAATTCTTTTAATGCAAAAATGTTTCAAATGACAAAAACACCCCCTCCCCCTAAATATTTCTTTTGATATTTTATTACAATAATTGCAATTTATGAATTAATAGACTGCAAAGAGAATTTGAAAAATTGCCCAGGTAAAATGTTTTATTAAAAAATAACAACTTTTTTTTTTTTTTTTTTAAGGAAAATTAATAGATAATTAAAAAAAATTCTTTAAAAATGAAACTGCCATTTTCTTAAAATATCTGCAATACAAATTTAAATTTATTGCATTTTTTTTTTTTTTTTTTTTTAATCTATTAAACAGTTTATTTTATTTTACTTAGGTAAAAAAAAAAAAAAAAAAAAAATGGGTTACAATAAAAATTTATAATAGAATTTTTAAATTTGTAAGATATTTATTCTTATTTTTATGTTTAAATAGTAAACAAAAATTATTTTATTTAAATTTTAATTATTATTTAAACTTATTTAAATTTGTTAAATATGTTATTTAAATTACTTCTTTTTAAAATTCCTTTAATGCAAAGATGTTTCAAATGATGAAAATATCCCCCCCCCCCTAAATATTTCTTTCCATATTTTATTACAATAACTGCAATTTATGAATTGATAGACTACAAAGAGAATTAAAAAACTGACCAGGTAAAAAGTTTTAGTAAAAAATATTTTTTTTTTTTTTTTTTTTTTTAAGAAAAATTAATAGCTAGTTAAAGAAAAAATAAACTTTAAAAACGAAACTGCCATTTTCTTAAAATATCTTCAATACAAACTTAAATGTATTGTTTTTTTTTGTTTTTTTAATCTGTTAAACGGTTTATTTTATTTTACTTGGCTTAAAAAAAAAAAAAAAAAAAAGTGGATTATAATAAAAATTTATAATAGAATTTTTAACGATGTAAAATATTTATTTTTATGTTTAAATAGTAAACAAAAATTATTTCATTTAAATTTTAATTATTTTTTAAACTTGTTTAAGTTCGTTAAATTATTTTATTTAAAATTCCTTTAATGCAAAGATGTTTCAAATGACAAAAACAACCCCCTCCTAAATATATTTTTTTCCCGTATTTTATTAAAATAACTGCAATTTATGAATTAATACACTACATAGAGATTTTAAAAAATATACCAGGTAAAAAGTTTTATTAAAAAACAGCAACCTTTTTTTTTTTTTTTTTTTTTTTTCTTGTTAGGAAAATTAATAGGTAATTAAAAGGAGGTAAAAAATTCTCTAAAAACGAAACTGCCTTTTAATTATTTTATTTAAATTACTTCTTTAAAAAATAAAAAAAGCCTCAACAAACATTTCTGTACTGATAAGTATAAAGGATTTAAGTTCATATTCTTGATTTTTCAGGAGACGAAAAATAAAGTTAAACTAACTAAAAACTAATCCGAAGAATCGATTAGGAAAAAGGGATTATGTTGATTTATACCCTTTATACCACTCAGTGATTGTCAACCTTCATTTAATAAAGGGGAAAAATTGAATTAAATATTTTATACCAAAGATTAATGCTAAATTTCTGACTTGAATCTTTTTTTACCAATGGATTTTCTCAAAAACTAAATGACATGAATTTAAATCCTTTATACTTATCAGTACAGATTTATGAATGCATTTTAAAGGAGTTGTGCTTTATCTTGGTGCTCAGGGCAGGGGCCACAGGTTCCCGTGTCAGGCTTTGACTACAAATGAAAATTTGTCGTCAAAACCTTTTTAATATTTTTTATTTATATGGAAAAAATAAAATAAAAAATAAATAAATAAAAATACTAACAAAATATCAGTTTAAAACAAAATCCCTTTTAGTATTTGAAATCTGTATTTCAAACAAATTTCTTATTCTGAATTTATTGCACTGGCAAAGAGATTCTGTCATCCAAGGTAATAGATGGTAGGTGCTAGCTTTGAATCAGGTACACACTTGTTAACCTAGTTGTGCGACTTTTCTATGGTCTTCTTAGGAACTCGCATTAGAATGTGCTATGTCACCTTATAAAGACTGCCCAGAGAACATCTCACTCAGGCCTAATCCCACATTCAGAAACAAACTTTTAAAGATTCTGTAGAAAAATTGCTGCAATGTGCTGATGCATTCATGTTGCACATTTGCATGTTTTTTTTATCTGATGGTGAGTCATGTTTTATTAAATTGAAATTACTGTTGAATGCTTTTACAATTTGAGGGGTTTCTTATTTTCTTCACATTAATTAACTTAAATAACTCTCATAAAAAAATATATATTTTTAAATCTTCGCAGGAATTAGTATTAAATAAAAAAGTAATTCTCGGTGTAGTGTATTAATTCATAAATTGCAGTTATTTTAATAAAATATGGAAAGAAATATTTAGGTGTGGGGGGGGGGGTTTGTCATTTGAAACATCTTTGCACTAAAGAAATTTTAAAAAGAAATATATTTAATAAATTTAAACAAGTTTAAATAATAATTAAAATTTAAATGAAATAATTTTTGTTTACTATTTAAACATAAAAATAAATATTTTACATATTTAAAAATTCTATTATAAATTTTTATTGTAATCCATGTTTTATTTATTTTTTTCTTAAGCTAAGTAAAATAAAATAAACTGTATATTAGATTTAAAAAAAAAAATGCAGTAAATTTAAATTTGTATTCAAGATATTTCAAGAAAATGGCTGTTTGTTATTTTTTATTAAAACATTTTACCTGGTCTATTTTTTAAATTCTCTTTGTAGTGAGGGGGGGGGGGAGGGGTTCTGTCATTTGAAACACCTTTTCATTAAAGGAATTTTAAAAAGAAGTAATTTAAATAGCATATTTAACAAATTTAAACAAGTTTATATAATAATTAAAATTTAAATAAAATAATTTTTGTTTATTATTTAAACATAAAAATAAATATTTTACATATTTTAAATTTGTATTGTAATCCAAGGTTATTAAAAAAAAAAAAAAAAAAAAGGCTAAGCAAAAAAATAAATAAGTACATAAATAAATAAACTAAGTTAAAGGTTAAAAAAAATAATAATAATAAATAAATTTAAATCTGTATTGAAGATATTTCAAGGAAATGGCAGTTTCGTTTGTTAAAACAAATTTTAGTTAATTTTTTTTAATTATCTATTAATTTTCCTAAAGATAAAGTTACTGTAAAAAAAAAAAAAAAATAGAAATATTTAGGGGTGGGGATATTTTTGTCATTTGAAACATATTTGTATTAAAGGAATACACATAAATTAGGAAAATGTGCTAAAAGGGTGATGCCTCGCTAAACTCTGTTTAACTTGCTAGAATCCAACAACTTTCAAAAATCGAAGTCTGTACGCATGCTCAGTTAGCATTTTTGTAGGGAGCCGGCGCTGCAGCGAGACGCTAGTCAAATACAGCGACAACCTTTAAAAGGACAGACTACTTTTAAAATTGGGAAGATGAAAAAATTTTCAATTAACTTTCAGAATAAAAAAAAAAAAAAAATGCACAAACAATTTTTTGTGCGTGTTGATTAAAAATATTATTTTGGTTTACTTTAAAATAGAAAATTTTTAAAATATTATTTTATTGCAGATTATTCTTAAAGGGGCTTTCTGACTGCGCGCAATATACCTGAATTACAATTTCCTTTATCTTTATCATTTTTACATTGAATGAAACAAAACATTCAAATTAAGAATCTGAATCTAATTATTTTAACAATATTGAGTTTAATTAGTAATTAAATTTGAAATATGAAATGACCGTTAAAATTTTTATATTTACATAATCATAATTTTTTTTCTATTCAACACAACTTCTTGTTTTTTAGTTCATTTTATTTATTACGTCAAAATGTATGGTTGAGAAAAATTTTAAGATCTTATCTCAAATACTTTTCGAAGTATCATGCGTGCAGTGAGAAAGTACCCTTGAAATAAATAAATAAATAAAAAAATTATCTGCCGTAAAATAATTTTCTATTTTAAAGTAAACTAAAATAATATTTTTAATCAATAGATTAATGTTTTAAATACTAACACACAAAAAAAATTTTGTTTGTACATGCTTTCATGTTTTCATTTTTTTTTTTTTTTTTTTTTTTTTTTTTTTTTAATTCTGAAAGCTGATTTAAATTTTTTTCATCTTCTCATTTTTAAAAGTAGTCTGTCCCCTTAAGGGATGTGACCCTTCCTAGATGGGTCACATCCTAGGAATTTAGAATTGCATAGAAACCCATAGATGATAGCTGCGAATGTCATCTTAATACTTTCGCTACCGCTTACATCATTTGGAAATCTGTAACTACACCACTCGACGTTTCTTTCGCAATTTCTACGCTACTATATTTCTTAAAAATATTGGGAATATTCTTAAGAATTGCGAATTAAGAATAATCTTTAGAATATTCCCAATATTTGTACAATTAAAATACTTTAATATAGAGTATAATTATGTAATGTATCTTAGAAGAATAAGAGCGCTTTCACACTTGCCGACACGACACCGATAAAACGTATTCGATTGTCGTTATCCGACATCCGTGCAGGCAAAATACAGTGCTCTACGTGCTTTCACACCCACCGATTTGAGGAAGTATTTGTCGTCCCGATAAGTCGACATCGTTTGGCTGTCGTCGAACAACCAAGCTCCCCATAAAATCGTTCCCACAATTTTCTCTCATTCTCCGCCATGTTGGTTTTATAATCAACGTGAAAGTTTTTATATTTTCAGTATTTATTGAAGAAATGATATTTCAGTGCTGTGGGTAGATATAAAATGAACATGTTGATGGAATTGATTAAAGAAAAAGAAGAATAACTATAAAATATCTCAATATCTCATTGGAGTTGAATTATGGAAGCAGATACTGTTTGTCTCGGATGAAGTTTTTGTAATTATTCAGACGCCTGTTAGCATTTCTCAAAAATGCGGAAGTCTAGTGAGTTCTTTACAATACGAATATTGTGCATGATTTTGTGAAAGGATGGATCGTACAAGATTTAAAAATATAGGTAGGCGCAGTTACAAATAATTAAAAAAACTATTGTACTTGTGAGCCGTAAATTGTGAACACATGTGGAGTTTAGTGCTAAAATAAAAGAACGAGAAAACACCGGGTGCTCAAGAGTTCACATGTTCACGGACAACAACGTGGGCAGTGGAAAACTTGCAACAAAAAATATGTTTCCTGCCATTATAAACAAATTGGAAAATGAAACAAGCATATTAAAAGGCTGGTTCGTTTCGTCACCAAAGTATTCATCATCCGAGTAGTAATAGTCACAGTGGAAAAGCATGCCATATTATAAAAATGTACAACTGGCATACATCTTTGTTTATGATTGTTGTTTTGTTATGGTGATTTGTTATGATTTTTTGATTTGACCATACTTTGTTTTCGCGTGTGCATCAATATTTGTGCCCATATTCGACATAAAGGCAGGCCATGATTAATTTGTACGACCACTATGGAAGAGTATGCATTGGATGTCGTACAGAGATATTTGAGTACCAGCATACGTTTTGTCCTTTCTACCGTAATAGGATTACGGTACATTATCCTAAAAGGTACATCATCAAAGGGGATCATCTTGTACGTGAACTTCTTGCAAATTAGTATTTTCAAAAATGTGCCCAAGAAGCCGATTTCTCATCACTTGTGTTATTTTTCTCATGATGCGAATTTAACGAGAGACGGTATATTTAACCAACACTATGCGCTTTCGTAGACACAGGGAAACCCCCCACGATATGGAACCACATGATGCACATCACATCTCAGTCAATGTCTGGGTTAGTTTAGTCGACGACTGTGTAGTCGGGCCCTATATTTTGCCATCATCTATAGTAAACAAAACATCTCATATTTTTGAAAGTGGTCTTACTAGGCTTAGTTAATCCGGTGCCACAAAATGTCCGACGCCAAATGTGGTTCCAACACGATGGAATGCCAATACTATGGGATATGTGTTCGGAGCTTTTGAATTCAACGTTTGGTTATTACGAGCTTTTGAATTCAACGTTTGGTTATTATGAGCTTTTGAATTCAACGTTTGGTTATAACGAGATTGACCGGTTGCTTGGCCCTTCACGCTCTCCGGATTTAAGTAGCCTAAATTTCTGCTTTTGGGGTACACTGAAAGCAGTTGTGTAAAAAACATCAATCGAGTCGAAAATGAATCTGGTTTCAAAAATTATCTGCATACATCCAAGTAAAAACAAATGTTTTTAAATGTATTCGTTAATCCATGATCCATCGGTGTAACTAGCGCATGCATCTCATGTAAAGGTGGCATGTATCGGCTGTTCATGTGTAATCTAATGCTTTGGTTATTTGTAACTCCACCTACCTTGTAAATTTTTAAATTGTTTACTATCCATCATTTTACAAAGTTCGAACATATTCTGTAATATTTTGAAGTAGAATTATCTTATTTATGTGCAATAAAAATTTCAGCTAATCTTTGCTTTTTGTCTTTCATTTCCAGTAAACACTTTCTAATGACTGGTTATTCCATTCTCAATCTTTTTGATGGGCAGTTCTTTTAAAATTTGTATTTCTGTTTAGTCGTACAAACTTTATTATGTGGGTGTAGATAATATTTGGAAGAATAAGAAATACATAGCAACATCCTCTTGATTTTTTAAAGAGTGAATGCTTTCTGGTGTTTTCAAACACTTTCCTACATGTATGAGTATTATCGACTGATCATGTGTAGTCTAATGCTTTGGTTATTTATAACTCCGCCTACGTTATAAATTTTAAAATCGTGTACTATCCATTATTTTACAAAATCGTACACAATATTCGTATTAATGCAATGTATGTTTTTTATGTAATTATTTAAACGATTTTTTTTTAATTGAACTTTCAAAAGACACCCCCACATCTGTTCAAAAGTAACCCAAAACACCCGATTCTGAAAAGGTTAAGAGGACATTTACGGTCTTGGTTTCCTATGCAAATCTGAATTCTTATGATGAGCCGTTTGTCGTTGTACTTATGGGACACCCTGTATATACAACAAAATTTGAATCAAACTTACTCTAAAGGCTTCAACCACGGCCCTACTAGATCACTCCTCGGCGCCAACGCGCCAACGTCGTGAAAGCGGCCGTAACAATCGACGATTTTTCCTGAATCAAATGCATTGGAAGTTTGGGTCGGCGCACAGCGCCGCCACGGCAGAACTAACGTATTTGAAACTGCATACGTTTTTTTTTTGTTTGCAGAGCATTTAAATTGATTTAATTAAATTTAAAATGCAGTCTTCCGATACCCCAAAATATATGAATCATAAAAATAATTGTGGCGATAATTTTAAACCAATTTATTGAAAAATAATAAATGATATTAGTCGTTTCCTCCTAAATAAAATATACTGTTCTTCAAATTTTTGTTTTGCATGAAAGAAATGAAATAAGGACTAGAAAGAAAGAAAAAAAAGGAAAACAATCATTTAAGAATTTTTTTAAAAGGGACAAAAAAAAAAAAAAAAGAGGAGACAGATCCCTACCCCTTCTTGATGAATAGCAAGGTACACAATAGTACACCATTTTACAAGATACACGTTTGTTTACAATTGATAACACAAACTGATTTTCAGGGTTGGCAGCGAGCATTGATCTTTGCAGTTTTGTTACGGCCACTTACGACGTTCACGCGTTGGCGCCGAGGAGTGATCTAGTAAGGCCGTGCTTCAACAGAATACGAATTAATAATACTTATCTTTTTTTTTTTTTTTTTTTTTTTTTTTTTTTTTTGTCTATGCTAAGATTTTCTTCCATTATATAAAAAGAAAAGCGAGTTTCATATCCCTGAAGTTAATAAAAATTTCATCAAAAGAGATTTCTTCCGTAAAATATCTTTATATATAATAATAATTCAATTTGAAAAAGATTTAGAAATAACCTCTTTATTCATTGTTATAGAAAAAGGCATTAAAAAAAAATCAAAATTTGATATAAACAAACTTTTGCTTCATGTTGCGAACGATCGCTTCAATATACATTTTTGAAGCGTAATGTAATGATTTGATAATGTAATGATTTTGTGATTTGATAATGTAATGATTTGATTGATAATGTAATGATTTTGTGATCGAGCGCTTCAATATACATTTTACATGAATTGGTATTGTCATACTTTCTTACTTCATGTTGCGATCGAGCGCTTCAATGTACATTTCTTCGTGAATTAAACATAACCTTTTTCTTACGATCGAGCGCTTTAGCATACACTTTTGTATGAATTTATTACCCTGTATTTTTTAGCATTTAAAGAAAATATTATCACTGAATACATATTTTTTAAAAACAAATTCATACATTTTTTGTCATTTTAGCGTTTTCATTTTTTCTAATGAGTTTACTATTTGAGTCTGTCTACTTTTGAAAGAAGACACATTTTTACTTTATTTTATTGTTATCGTTATTGTTATTTTTTTAGATTCCTGCTTTTATAGTATAAAATAATAACAATGTATTTATAATGCAAAAGGAGAATGTTGAACAGGAGGTAAAAGGGTTGTTTCCTTTCAGAACTTTTTTTATCCGAGAACGATGTTCAGAATATTTACGATTTCGAAGAGGAGTGTGTCGAAGGTTATTTCAGGGAAAAGGAAACGCAACTGCACATGTCGACGGAGAAGCAAGTCCGATTTACAACAGAAAGGTAAGTTTTCCAAAAATTGCTTTTATTTATTTATTTAAGTTGTATCGTAAAGTTTTGGTTTTTTCAAGAAATGACCGAGATATCTTGATAAAATTTTACTCTGCCTATTAGTGGATCCTTAAGTCAGAGAATAATAATAATAAAACACCAACCTGCCCTGATTAATTTTGTCGAAAATCATCCTATAAATAGGCGTCTGGTGCCAATCGATTGGGCATAACGTCGATGAATGCTGTAATTGAATTTTCTTTGAGGGTCTTCTTCATATTAAAACTTGCATCAAATTCATTTTCTTGAATGGTGATAGTCATGTTTTGATTCCCTATTCAAACGTCTCTGAGATCAAAACAGTTCAGGAAATGGTGCTACTTATGTTTTTAATTCAAGCGAAAGTATATGAGGAGTCAATCCCTATATCTACACAAAAAGAAAAAAAAAAATTAATTATATGTCGCATAGAATGTAAATTGTTCATTCAGATATTAACCGGAAAAAAATGAACATTTTAAATATAAAATAAAATAAAATACTAAAGTTATTGTATTTGTATCATAACTTATTTAAATGACTATTTCAATTCCTTAATGCGCAAAATGTAAGATCATTCTTGAATTTTTAAAACAGATAAGTCATATTATTATACTTTGTTTTTTAAAGTATTCTTCCATCGTAAATGGGAATGTTACGCTGTGAATAGATTTAATTGGACATAAATATTGGAACTTTTTTTTTTTCGATAAAAGATGTTGTACGCTAAAGAACTTTAAAACAACAAATGTCCAACATTTGATTCAATATAACATATTTACATATATATATAAATTTAATAAAAATTAAATATTTTATTATGTTACTTCGTGCGTTACAATTTAAGTAACCTTGAGGCATTTAAACTCTACACTAATCAAACACAAAAAAATATAGAAAACAATATTAAAACAGAAAATTTACAGTAAAAAACTTATACAAAATATTAAATATTTAAGAAAAATCTGGTGTGAAATAACCACACGACTTCCATTACCCACAATTACACGTATTATATGCATTTTTTCGAGATATTATATGCATTTTTGGAATTTTCCAGTATGAAAAACTTGACAGACAGATAAAACAGAGTTTACATAGCGAGTTAAAAAAAAAAAAAAAAAAACACCTATTTCCGAGATCTAAAACTGACCTATCTTATCAGGATGACTGCGTTAATTTTCCTGTAATAACCACGTAATGAGAAGAGTATCTAAAATGGATTTATGTAACAATTTTCAAGGAAATCGTTAGAGCCGTTTTTGAGATACCACCTTTTAAAAAACTTGGCATACTCAATTTTGACCGGAAACGATAATTGCATAGAAAAGAATATTTAAAAGGGAGTTGATAGGGCGAGTTTGAAAAAAAATCCGTTCAGATATTTTTGAAGAACGCACTTGCGAGACCTGAAATTGAGCTATTTATACAGGACGATTATCAATTTTCCTGAGCTAACCAACTATATCATTCGAAAGCACATCTAATAGAGTGTTTGTATAGCAACTTTGAAGAAAAATTTAGAGCTGTTTTTGAGATGGGCTTACGATCCCAGTTCCGGTTTCCAATAAACCACTTCCAGTTTTCCAATTTTCACCAAAATTTGGAAAATTCATCTGTACACTAGACTTGTATCAATTCTGAAGTTTAGTTGTTCTATCTTTATTAGTTTCGGACATAGGATAGTCAGAAGATTCCCCACATACATGCATACACACACACTGACCAACTGCCAATAACTACTTTTTTGGACTCAAGAGACCTTAAAACGTTTAAATCAGGTGAAAACTCGATATCAAATTTTTGGACCGAATACAAATACTTCCATTACCTACGGTAGTAGGGTAATGGAAGTAAAAAGTTGTATATTGCTATTTTCAACAGAAGGCCCCGCCTTACTGCGTTTCTTTAAAACGAACTGGCGGTGGACGAACCCTACAATATTCAAATACAAACTACGGACAACAAGCTTAAAATAAAAAATTAGCAGTGAAGAACTAGGAGAAGTTATTTAATAATTAAAAAAAAAAAAAAAAAAAAAAAAGACTTAACATGACCATAGTGAATATATTCCTATTTTGAAAAGTAAGTCCCGCCGTTAGGCCTTTTGTCTAAAACTTTTGTTCTGGGGTGACTCCACTCTACTTTCCGAACATTAAGTAATTAGCGGTTGTATAAATAAATTAAGACGTCGTTCAATAAATAAAAGTGAAAATTACAATAGGGTGTATAAGTACTTTTCTCCATTGTTTAATTTTGTGCTATTGCACTTCAAATAATTTGAGCCTAGCGATCATAATGAAAAAGAATTTTTAGTTGTGTCTCTGTAAAAATCTGTAAGGGTTAGATTCACCAAAATCTATACAATTCATGTGACGCTGACCTATAACACGTGCATAAATTTTCATCTCAGTCATATAAGGTAAATTTTTTAAAGACGCTGTCGCACTTTAAAAAATTTATGCCATAGGCCATAATGATAAAAAATATTCCTTCGTGTCTCTGTAAAAATCTATGAGTGCAAGATTCCCCAACACCTATACAGTTTATGCGACTGTGACCGTTTCGTCACTGTGACCTTTGACTGTGTCCTTTTGTCACTGTGACCGCTTATAAGTGTCGACTGTGACTGCGTTTGCGACTATGACCGTTATTACTGTGACCTTTTTATACGTGTATGCATTTTCAGTTAAATCGAATAAGGCGTTTAGTCACTATCATACTTAAAAATATTTGAGCCCATAGACAATAATGATAAGTAATTTTTCTTTGTGCCCCCGTAAAAAACTATAAGTGCTAGATTCACCAAAATCTATACAGCTCGTGCGACGGTAACTTATAGCATGTGTATAAATTTTCAGTTTAGACAAATAAGGCGTTTAGACGTTAACGCACTTTAAAAAATTTAGGCTCATAGGCCATAAAGAATTGATAAAGAATGATAAAGAATATGATAAAGAATTTTACTTTGAGTCCTTGTAAAATAAATAAATAAATAAATAAAAAATAACTTTAAGCCCTAAATTCATGAAAATCCATAGGGTTCGTGCTAGGGTGGCCTATAACATATGTACTAACTTTCAGCGCATTCGAACAAAGCGAATGCGCTGAAAGTTAGTATTCCGGCTTTATCGTGTTCATTCACACACATAAAAATACATATATACATCACCGTAAAAATAGTAAAATGTACTCAGGGAACCTCAAAACGTATAAAACACCGAAATTTCAAAGTCAGGTTTTTGACATGATTAGAATACATGTGTATGTTCGGAGAGTAAACAAGTCAACGAATTCACGATACAGTTGACGTCATTGAAGAGGTGCAACAATCTGCTGTGTTCTATAGGATGGCCTTTGAAAAGAATGTGTGTCTAAATCTGGATGGTGAACAAATAAAAATCAAATTTCTGTCTAGATTGAATCCAAATAATAATTAAATCTGTATGACGCCCCTAGTATGACGCACCTAAATACTTGAACGGCTAAATATAACATGAAAATGAACTTTGATAGGTTGGATTCTTATTAATTCAAAAATTTATAGTATTGTGCAATTCTCGTACCGTTCCTTTTTAAATACTTTCCATCAAACATGAAAAGGAATCAATTCTCAATTCTCTGTTAGTCTACGCTCCGATTTTAATAATTTCGAATCAGTTAACACAGTATACATTCTTTCCAATAAAATGGGTATAGTGTATCCCTTATTGTTTTGTTACTTTTTCTTAGGAATTCAAATTCAACTCATTCTATCAACGACATTTTTTAGAAATTATACGATATTTGATTAGATTTTTTTTTTTTTTTTTTTTTTTAAGAGTAACCTAATACATTTGCCTAATAAATCATGTAAAAGAAATTTCGTTAACGCTTGCCCATATACAGTTAAAAATTATTCAGTAAAATTTTTAAATGCTTTCTTTATCATTCAGTAAAAATGTTTCGCTCGTATTTCATCCTATATTTTATATTTTTATAATGACGTTACTTTCGTTTAAAGATCTTTCATGTCATGAACATAAAACGTTCGAAAATTTTTCCTGGTCGTCAAAGAAAACTTTATATTTCCAATTTATTTGATTGTGTGTTATTCGCATGCAATCGAATCCGGCCTTATAACAACATGGCACAGCTGTATGGAATATAAAGCTTACAGGGGGATCCCAAACATTGTTTTTTCTTTAACTTGTGACTGGTCACTTTTTAGCTTTCGAAATAAAACTTTCTCTGAAATCTAGGAGGTATTATAACATGTTCTTTACACCCCACAAGTTTGCAAACTGGAAAGGCAGAAATTTAGGAAATGTTAAAGGTCTGGGATGAATAATAATTAGAACACTTGTGTAAATATATACATCAAACATATTTTTTACCAACTAAATTCAACAAAATTATTTATTTACAATTTTTTATGTTTCTCGCTGTGTTCTATTCTTCTGTTTGTCGCTTTGATATTAGTTAAACTATCATTGATTTGACTGATTAGTTAAACTATCATTGATTTAATAACAGGAGACTTGGCGTTGGAATATTAAAACCCGAATAAACTACTGCGTCAGAAACGCCAAAAGAAAAATATTTGCGATGCATACAGCTGTTTCGGTAGCCTTAAGCGTACCGTCTTCAGTGCAAAAAGTTTTTCTTAATTTTTCTACTGTTTACACAGCTAACATTCTTATTGGCCACACACTCCACCTTTCCCGTAATCCTATTGGTAGAACTAAATTCGGTCCCTCTCCTATATATACGAGCACTTCTCAAGATTCAGAATTCTTTTTGCACTGAAGACGGTACGCTTAAGGCTACCGAAACAGTTGTATGCATCGCAAATATTTTTCTTTTGGCGTTTCTGACGTAGTAGTTTCTTCGGGTTTTATCATTGATTTGACTTGTCTCTCCTACATTGCTTGAATTTCGATGGTTATTTTCCAGGGTAGAAATGATGTCTCAGCGCGTCGAGGACATCAACAGTCGAGAGAAAGAATCCAGCAACTGCATCAAGACGTTAGAATTCAGGCTATCGAAACTTGAGGACCTCGCTGAACAGACGGCCGCCTCGCTAGCTATCATTCATCGTTACATCGTCACGTCCATGGCGGAACCTGGCTCGAACCGGTCTACTTCTTATTCACATAGGTACAGTGGTTTTTGTCATTCTTTGCCAATAAAATTTCTACGCGCATTAAACTAAGAAATTGGTACAAAAGATCAGCAAGTTAAAAAAAAAAAAAAAAAAAAAAAAATTCTACTGTGTGCACAGACGATTTGTAGACAGTAGATAATGTTATACACACACACATATATATATATATATAATATCGACTGTATTCATATCGTGACTGATCCGCTAAAAAAGTGTACTTGGAATAAGGTATCTTCCTTTTACTAAACGCATTACATAAAGATGCTTCATAAAGATAATTACATTATCTTTATGAAGCATTTTTGGTCGATTTCTTTGCTCTGTATTTATTATTGACTAGCAGGCTACGCCCGTTTCACTGGTCCCTATTTTTGAATGAAACACTATAATTACTGAATTCTCAAAATTGCATTAATTTTTATCATGGGGAAAAAAAAAAAAGAGAAACAAAATCTGATCAGGGAAAATGTCGCACCGGGTTCCCCCTGCGCTAGTCACTATATTAAAAGGAACTCTCAAAACTAAATCTAATTAATAAAAAAAAAAAAAATCATCGAAATCGATAAAAAATATATTTTGCGGTCTGCTCAGTAAAAAATTCCCAAAATGCTGTAACTCTTATTTATATTATTTCCCCTTCGCCACCCCCCCTCCCGTCTATCCTAATAATTTTACAAATTCGAAAATATCCGCAATCGATTTATAGGTACCAAAAACCTCTATGCACCAGTTTTGAACAATCTAACTCTTTTTTTTTTTTTTTCCCCTTTTCCCGTCCCTCTCAATAATTTTACAAATTCGAAAATATCCGCGATCGATTTGTAGGTATCGAAAACCTCTATGTACCAATTTTGATTGATCTAACTAATGGTCTGGAAGATGATGAATCGCCCACTAACTTACTCACTCAGTATGAACGATTTTATATATATAGATAACTCCAGAGGTTTTTCTTTCTAATGCATTATTTGTAATAACATAAATTGATAAAATTTTTACGCATAAATATATTTGCAGTATCAATCTATATGTGGTAACGTGGTATAACATAAAATGTAACATCAAAGACAATTATAAAAATGAGTCTGTTTCAGCAGGATAGAATGCGCATCCCTCACCGAAGCATGCATTAAAATCACGTGACGAGTGCTTTTTCAGTTTTCACTTTTGAAGGTCACCCCATATAACAAACCGGTTTATAGCAACCAAGTAACTAACAAAAATCACCCTCAGTCCTTTGGACAGTACTGAAGGCGCTCTCTAGTAAGATGCTCTAGGGTTTCATCCTTCTATTCATTAGCAAATTATCAATTATTTCAAACCACGATTATGCGTTTATCAAATTCAGTTGAAATGAATTGTACTTCAATTCATTTCAACTTTGTACAGCGTGTGAAATTTTCATATTCCTTAACAGTGAAGAAATATTTAAAAAAATTAATGGTTATAAAAATTAATACGACAATTTCACTTATAGTTCCTAAAATACTTTTTTCCCTCCAAAATAATTTTAAATCTCAGGAAGGAATAGATTTTTCATTTTTCTGAAACTCCCTAGTATCTAGTGATACTAGTTTATCCACCCCCCCCCCCCTCCAGACCGCAAAATGTTTGAGTGGTTCAGCACAGGGTAAGAATTATTTTACATCTTCCCCCTTCCGCATACAAATATCCATCAGTTTGTCTATTTAAATTTTATTTAAATAGCCAATAGAAAAATGAAATAAAATAATAACCTTTAAAATAATAATGAAATAATAGCCTGAAAAAGAAAAAAAAAAAAAAAACTGAAGTATTTTACTACATTGGCAGTAAAACAATTTATTATTATTAATTTATTTTACTTATTTATTTATTTATTTATTTATTTTTTTCAGTTGTTATTATGGACCCCATACTTTGTTTTTCGCTGTTCTATTTATCATTGTGTTTAAAATTTCGGTCTGTTTGTCCTTTATTTATTTATTTATTTATTTTAAGCACTAAAAATGTAATACACTATATGGGACGTGTTCTATTTTTGACAATATACAAGGATACTCAACAGCAATATATTTTGTGCTTTCTCTTAAAAAATAAAGCCGATGATCCATATCTAGATGTAGCATGTCCCCCCTAGAATAAGTTATGATTAACCCCCCAGAATAAGTTAGTAATTAGAATGAGTAACATATTTTATTGCAGAATCCCCCAAAATATTTAAATGCATCTGTTAGAAAACTGCTCGGAGTGTTAATTGCATTGATGTATTGCAGTGTTTTATAATTGAAGCAGAAAGCATGATGTTTATTCTTTGTTTTTCATTGCATTCAGAATGTCTTCCATTCACGACGAGTCCGAGCCTTCCGGTGAAGAGGACGAAGAGTACCCAACACAGAGGTTCGCACCCTTGCGGCACACCGACACGCCGAAGATTGTCGAACCCTCCAACGAAGCCATGGTGCTCGAGGACAATCCGGAATCCTCATTACCGAAAGTAAGACAGCTCTAGTACTTTAGTAATGGCTATAATCACCAAAACACGTAACAATTACTTTTATATGAAGTTCATTAAATTAAGTACTTTTTAATTAAGTGCTTTCAAGCACGCCAGTAAATAAAAACCATTATAAACTGAAGTGAAATGACTAATGAATAAATTTAAACACATTTTTTAAAATCACCCTTCACACTTTTAACTTACAAACGGTGATCATATTCAATATGGTACGTACAATATTTATTTACTCTCTGTACATGCATTTATTTGTTTAGATTTATTTGCTATATTTATTATTATAGGTATTTGTTTAAATAATTTATACTATATATATATATCAGATTTAAATACTATGCCTTTTCCTTACACTAGTAGTAGTGCGTTATTAAACACAGAAGAGTTCATAAATAGCTGGCATGCTTAATCTTTGCTGATTTCGGAAAGGTTTGGTGCTGACATCTATTGACAGTAAATAAAATAATATTGAAAAATGCATCGAGAAAGGGTGCTGAATACAGACGAATGAAGTCTGTGTTACAGTATTTATGTATTTACTTATTATTTTTTTCCTTAGTTATCTTTTCCTTCTTTTTAAATTATGTCTCAAATTTTTTAGACAAAATTGTTTAAAATTTTTGATTTAATAATCGAAAAGCCATTCAAAATTAATTTTTATCTAGAAAGCAAGAAAAAAAAAAAAATTAAACCTCCTCATATTAAGGAATGTATCAGTAAAATTTTGGAACAAACTTCTATATATTCGAATGGAATTAGAAATTTTCATCTGTTTGCAATATACAAGTATTATTTACGAATATTTTTTTTTATTTCAAAATTTATTTATTTGCTTAATTTCTGCATTTAGATATATGAATAATTTATATAATTAATATATTTATAATTATTTCATATTATATATAATTAGAAGATATCTTTATTATTATTTTAATATATAATAATAACTATCTATAATAACTTTTAACTATTTGTATGTATATATATGCATTCCTAATAACTTGTAGTCTTGTATTAATTCCTTGTAATTCATAAATACTTGTATCAAATTTTATGCAAAAGCAGTATATAGCATATCGGAATTATTTTGAGTAACCCCGTAAACCAATTCATGTCCACTATTTTCAACAGAAAAACATTCTTTTAAAATTCTAGTAAAATTTTTTTATATTTAATGGTGTGCAACCATGTTAAAAAACACTTTTAAGAAATACCGACTATAGACCGTAATAGCTCGAAATTCTTTTATGTATCCTGGAAAAGGAGCCACAGTTATTATATATGCCAATTATAAGAATACATCTAATTAATAACTCATTAATTTTTCAAACTAATTTGACATCATTTGAATGATTACAGTACGTCATCGGAATTCTTTTGTGTGGTCCTGTAAATAAATTTTTTAGTCTATACATACCCTTTTTTTTTTAGAGTAAATAATTTTTTTAGTGTTTGATTTTTAGCATCTTGATAATGTATGTTAATTCTATTAAGTTCAATGCAGCATAAACGCATTAAAGTGCGCTTAAATAAAAATGTGTCCATAGGCTCTAATGTCACGAAATTCTTTTGTGTGTCTTTGTAGACGAGCCATAAACATTCTATGCACCAGAAAAACTATTTAACTTATTCTACGTTTTTCGTGAATAATTGTTCGAAATTTGGCATAATTTGGATTACGTGACATTGTCAGAAAACATTTGTAAGGTCCTGTAGGAAGCCTAAGCGCACATATTTTCTGCAGAAAACATAACTTCAAGCATCTCAGTAATGTACGCTAATTTCAGTAATGTACGCTTCTCAGTAATGTACGCTTTGATTGTAAAGTAATGATGTTAAAATGCGGTGCATACAAATTCTTCCCATAGGCCGTAATAATAAGAAAAACTATGGCGTGTCCCTGTGCACGAACTACAAATGGAATACACACCCAACACTATTCAGCTAATTCCTTGGGCTCGTGAATGTGTGTACTAAATAAATGGTAAGTCAATAGCGGGATTTTAGCGGCCGCTATCATCGCACGACAGACAGACACACATCCGGAACACAAAATATTTTTGAGTCTACAAAGAGGTCTCCACTGACGTTCAGTAATAATTTGGTGCTGACATCTATTGACAGTAAATGCAGCAATGCATCTAAAAATGATGTTAAATACAGATCAATGAAATCTTCGTAAGCTAGCACCATAGAGATTTATAATATTAGCTTACAAATTATTTATTTTCTTCTCTGGTATTTATTGTTTAAACGTACTTTATGTTTAATAAGTATTATTACTTTACATTAATTTGGACATAAAGGATGTTTTCGTCAAACATGAAAATTACAAAGAAAGTATATTAACAGTACAATTATACTCTTCCTTTTTTTTTTTTTTTTTTTTTTTTTTTTTCCTTAATAAATAATGTTTAAAATTTTGGCAAGGCTTTTTGACCTAATCTAGGAAGCTAATAAATTGAATTATCCTAAATGAAGTAACATATCAAATAAAATTTTCGGGTGTAAACTTCTACATATCCGGATTTAAAATTTTCATATGTGCCGTTATACAAGTAGTATTTGAGTAATATGTAGGTTATAATACATTAGTTTGTTCAAAGTAAAATAAATTCTATGGTTTTAACAAAATTAAAATGTAATTTTTTCTTTCCTTAGGATTGAAATGTTGACATGTGTTTACATATTTTGACTTTTAATTCAAATATCAATTTTCTACAAGTTAGCAACTTTTTAAAAGCATAAAAGTATAAACTTCTTCCATTTTTTTTATTTTTAAATATTTATTCTGGAAAAAAAATTTTGAATTTAAAAATTATATAGAATTTAAATACTTGAATTTGCTTTCATTAAAATTTAGATTATTTTGATGAACAATACAAATGAAACTCACACAGAATTCTTAATTGAAAATACTTATCATCCACTTTTAAATCCTAATCAAAGACAAATTTTCTCAATCTCTGCATTTTCAAAATAAAATTTATCTGTGACTTAAATTCGATGGGGATTTCGTTTTCTTAAACAAATCTATCTACAGCCGGTAACAAAAGTCTCCGAACACTAGCAAAAATTCCTATATGTAAAAAAAGTACACTTAATACTCTTTTGCTAAGTAAACCTTTGTCGAATCCTCTTCTTAGACTGACTAAGAACAGGATTCGACAAGGATTTATTTAACAAAACTGTATTAAGTGTACTTTTTTTTATATAGGAATTTTTGAGACTTCTGTTACCGACTGTACGTAAAATTCAATTTCATTTATATGGCATATTAAACTGTTAACTGACCGTTAAATTTTACAGTCTTGCTAAAAAGTTTAAATCTTAAATTTTTATTCTCCTTAAGCATCAAAATCCTTGGAATTATTCTTTGAATTTTAATAAAATAATCGTATATTCTAACGGTATTTTGTTGTACTATAAAAATTGTCTATTCAATTTCAAATTGCGAAAATGCTGAAACAAGTTGAAATGTTTTGTTTTTCAACATACAAAATGAAGTCCGTATTGGCCCAATCCTCAGTTTCTACGTTTTTTCTCTTTTCCTTTCTAAAGAAGTCAAATCAAAAAGTTTTGGAGTTGAGACAAACCTACTTTTTCGGGTATATTAAACTTATTTCGTTTCGTTTCAATATTTTAGTTCTAATAATAGTTTACCATAATTAAACATTCTTATGAGATTACACAAAGTTATTTTTCTTAGTGTCTTGTAAAATTCTAAACACAGTGTAACGCTTATAAATTGACTCCGAATATAAAGTCTTTTTTCGTATCGTTCTAAAGAAGTCCTGCTCGACTCGATACATTTATTGGGCCACATGCGACCCACAAATGCATTTGAAATATAGATTTTTATTCATACGGGCTGCATACCTATAGAAATCAAGTATGTATATAATTTTTTTCCTCCTTAGAACGTGCGAATATTTAGAATAATAAGTTTTTCATGTTAAGGTTATTCATAAAATAACAACAGAATAATTAAAGAATGTTTACACTATATTGACAATTTTAATATTAAAATGAGGATATGTTATTAAGAATAAATAGTATGATATTTGTTTCTCTAGCTACCATAATCGATAATTCGCACAAAAGAGTCAGAGCGAATTTATTAATTTTTAATGTGGTAAACAAAGAGGAAAAAATTAAAATTTTGTTGATTCCGTAGTGGGTCAGTTGTTGCACACCTCTGTTTTGAAAGATAACTGTAAGCAAACACCTTGAATTGCAAAAATGCCCTATGTTTGTTTTGGGACGAAATAATTCAGCACCACTCTATCAGGTTTTAAAAAATGATAATAATCATTATACCTGAATACAACACAAAAGCTTCAACGTACGACTATATTATAAATTCTGCTTTGTATTAACCTATATTAACTATAAATCATTAATGAGTATTACATTAATGATTAACATTTTTTTTTTCTGTTTTATAATAAATGCTATTTTATAAATAACTGCAAATTTTGTTTTACGAAAAAAAATGATAGTAATAATAATCAACAAATCTTAAATTCCATTAAAATTAAAATAAAATAAATAAATAAATAGATAAAAATAGAAATAATATTTTTTTATAATTATTTTTACAGTCAAGCTCATCGAATAAGGTTCAGTTCAACGAAACCAGGGAAACTGTAACGTCGCAAAACACTTTGACGCCCCAGTATTCTATCGACTCAGCTGATAAACCAGGGGTTTTTATCGGCGGTCGGCACCAGCGGCGACTTTCCCGGACAGCCATCGACCGCCTGGGGCTTATGCGACAGACGACAGTTCCGCCAGCGGGCGAAGCTTCCTTCGCTATTCATTCTGTGGACTCGGATGTCGTATCAGAGCCGTCCTTAACCAGGGGCGGAAGCGTGACACACAGTGTGGACGAACAAGGTTAGTAAAGCATTTCTAACTAGTATGGAAAAAATTTCATTCCAATATGATTCTGTACCTTTTATTTTGATGCGAATATTTTATTTAAATTGGACGAAACTACATAAAACCTGACAAGTACTGGATAACATGGTCCATACTGAATCAGCTTAGTTTCTCATTAAAGCCATCTCACCCACCATTGATCGATATTTAACAAAACTAAGTCATCATAGTTTTAACCCTTTATCTACTGCATTATGATACAGACAAAAATTGTGTTTGAAACATATGTTTTTAGTTACTAAAGTGCATTGTTTAAAGATATATATGTTAAAAATTATGCATATCACCTCATCATAATAATTAATGAGAATTTTGTGAGGTCGTACTTTAGCATACCACTGGTACACTAAGGTCGAAAAAATTATTTCGACATGAAAAAAGTGTAGGGAAATATTTACTCTTTATGTTCATCATATTTTTTCTAAGATTAGTGGGATATTCTTGAATAATTATAACACACATGAAGATTGGAAAAAATATCAAGCAAAAACAGCAAGTGCACTCCATAAAATCCCTTATGGAACAAAAATGGCTATATGTATCGTCTAATGCTTTGGTAGTGAGATTAAAGGGAGGTACATTTGTTCCCTTCTTATAAATATCTTTGACATTTCTTCTATAAATTCGATTTTATACTCTTTTTAAAATAATGGTACTTTAAAGTACCGTCAGTAGATAAAGGGTTAAATAATAGCCCTCTTACAATGTTGGTGCAATTGTACACTGTAGGAGTTTGTGTGATCCTTTCCGTAAATCGGTAAAACTGATTGTCCGATAAACACCCAAATTGAATCAGCAAAGGTTTTCATAATAACCTTCTCATTTCTTAAGCACTTATAACAAAACATTTATATTTGATGTACTTAAAACTATACAAGCTAACCTATACAGCTTTCCCACAAATGAGTAAAATGCCAGCAAGGTAGAGCCATCTGCAGAACGATGTACAGTCGGCATCAAAAGTATCCGAGCACTAGCAAAAATTCCTATATAAAAAAAAGTACTCTTAATACTTTTTGTTAAATAAATCCTTGTCGAATCATGTTCTTAGACTGACTAAGAACATGGTTCGACAAGGTTTTATTTAACAAAACACTATTAAGAGTACTTTTTTTACATAGAAATTTTTGCTAGTGCTCGGATACTTTTGATGCCGACTGTATGCCAGAAATGTAATCAGCACCAATTTATATTAAGATCCAATTAAATATAAAGTTTCGTGAAAATTTTTGCTTGTTTTTGATGTACAGTGAAAGTTTGATATACACCTACAAAATTTTGCTAACAAGGATATACACCTTGTAGAATAAATACTTTTTTGCAAGTATTTATTCTACGGCAGGCAAGTATTTTTTTGAAAATGATCAAATCATGTTTAAACATCTTAAAACGTGTAAATCTATCAAAATATTGCATAAAATCCACATATTCTTGATTTTCACGTACCATTTACATAGCTTTCTATATCCTAATTTCCCATTGGGTAAAACTTCTAGTTTCTTAAATTCCTATTGGCTGCTTTTCCGATTCTAGAATCCTCTTCCCTCTATGCATATGGAGACAGTAATCCGCATTGTCATTCTGCACTGATGATAGAACACTTAACGCTACCGAAACTGCAGTTTGCTTACTTAATATTTTTTATATTGGCGTTTAGAACGTTGGATTTATCCGAATATATTTACTTTATATTCGGATTTATATCGTCCGAATATTTATTTTATATTCGGATTATTAGTCTTACTTTTCCGTTAACAAGACTTTTTATCCACTAACAATCCTTTTATGTATTTTCTTATCATTTAACTTATAGATACAGGAATTGCCATTGTTAATTGATGTTTAAAATAAACAAATACCACTATTCTTTCAAAATAAGAAAAGTTATTAAATTTGTCTGACGTTAAATAACATTTATTTATCAAAAAATCCGAAACGCTTCTGGATTGCTCATTGCGCAGCACTAGTGCGACGTAAAATCCAACCAACCAACCGGAACGCTTCTGGAAAATTTTGGGCAATTTTTGCGCAAGTTTTACCATGAATGTGTCTTAGATTTAGAGTAACCCTTAAATACTACTAAATTCTTAAAATCTTTGAACTTGAGAATTTCATGGAACAGAACCAGTTTTTCGCTGGAATCTGTTCGGATTTACAAATCCAGGAACATTACACGATGTCGAAGAATAACGTTACCAACAGTTTTACAATCCTTTTCCTTTGTGTTTGAGAATAAATATTACATAATACAATTAAGATATTTATTTAATTTTTTATTTCAGCATCGGGAAGCCTGTCGATGCCAGCGAAGCAGCCTGTCGAACGAAGTGCCTCGGTAGCTGTTGGTGGAATGAGACGGAAGGCTACCATCAACAGCAGCGAGTGCAGCCTGTACCCACCTATGGGAAGCCTCCGACCTCATCTTGGCCTCACGCGTGGAGAATATACCAGCATCACCGACGACATCGAGAGCTTCTCTATGACCCGGTTCGCCAGACCCAGAGCCACTTCCCCTCTCACTCACACTTTTGGACCCTCTTTCTCGCGGCAAAGCAGCGCTGACTACCAAACGTTACTTTCAGTGGAATCCGAAATACTTCACGGTGCTGAAGAGGCAGACTACCATGCGATGGAAGGACTCATCAAGCGCAGGCTTCACAGAGATTCTGAAAATCTCACCGTCAGTCTTGAAGAGCTGTGCAGCGTAAAAGGGGAATCGGATTCGGAACTGGAGGACAACGACCGACGTGATTTCTGTACCCTCCATTGTGGAGGTTTAAGTCCTTCCCCTTCTGCACCCAACGTCACCATAGACCCCGCATCGGATTCCTCTCTTTCGGATTCACCACTCCCCAAATCTCAGTCTGCACACTCTATACAAACTTTAAAATCAACCCATGAAGAAATCGTTGAAACCAGAAAAGAGACCAATATATGAGTCAAAAGTGGTCAAGTTGAAATTCAAAAGTAAGAGGTTTTATATTGGCGATCAAACGAATTCATGTGATAAATTTGGTTTTGTATATTTGTATGTTTTTTTTTCCTGTGTTGTACATTTTGTATAACGTCTGTATCATTCAAATGGGTGCAAAATTACACTTCAATTGTTTGAATACTTCTGTTGTGGAGAAAAAAAAACATGGTAGCAGATTGTATGAATCGCTTATAAGTCACAATTTGTTGAGAGAAAACAGTGTTGTATGTTCTACAAATTTGTAAATATCCCAAAATGTTTTTTGAGAACTAAAGTAATAGCGTCTGTTGAAATCAGTAAAAGAGACAAATATTTAAGTGTGTGTGTGTGGGGGGGGGGGGGTCAAATTAAACTTAAGATAGTCAAGTAAATAATTGAAATTATATTATTAACATTTTCTTTACATGTGCAGTAAAGGAAATAATTTAAGCCTATACTTTTTCTCGTCCCATACTGGATGCATAAACTTGAACTACAAATTATTTTAAGACAGAACTGCTCAGGAACGCGATTTAATTTTGAGAAGAGGGATTTTCGAAACTAACTGCTTTGTAGTAAAGATAGTGTTTGTTTCACACGTTTATACGAATTACATTCAAACTGGTACTAGAAATGTAACTTGCTGCTTTTATACATATGTAAACAGATGTATCAAAGCAGCAGCGTATGGAAAATCGTATGGAAATCGTATGGAGCGTATGAAAATCACTCGATGTGATTTCCATACGCTTCTCGTTCTCTTATAAAACGTTTGAAAATGTTGACAGCTCTTCGTTATCAATATGCTCAAGAAAATTCATGACGTGCATTTCAGTTCAAAGAATTAGAAAAAGTTGAAATAATTTTTCTTTAGAGAAATGTGAAATGAATGGAATGGATTGATATACTGATAAATATTTTTTCCTGTTTCAACTAACGTTAGTTATTTTTTCCCTATAAACAAGTTAATAATCCATTTAAAAGACTCGTTGGTGTGGTGGTATGATGGAAATTTTAAATGCAAATGAACTTTTATAGTCCTTTAATTCTATATTTGAAGGGAAAATTGAAATTTTTTCACAAAAAAAACGACATTCATTCGCTTTATAATAATGTTGTTGAAAAGTTTTTCATATTTGATGATTTTTTAAACATATTTACAAATTTATACAACACACTCTACTTGTTTTCAGTCAAGAAGAATATTCAATAAAAATTGTTAAAATTTTGCATATATTATATCGAATTTAAAATTTAAATTGTGATAAAAATTAGATTGTCAGTATCATTCAAAAAGCTATTACATGAAAATTTGACCCTTAAAAGTAGTAAATTTCTTATGAGATAACATTATTCAGAAGATAAACATACTTTATCTTCTGTATAATGTTTCACTTTGGAAACGTTTGTTTTCAGTTTTCAAATTCATGTATTTTATTTGTGATAAAAACTCAGTCAAATATTTGCTTATTTTACTTTTCAATATGTATCACATATCTTTAAGTATTGAATATGACGTTTTGTTTAGTAATATTAAAAAAATGGTAAGTGTAGATACTTCTTTTTTTTTTTTTTTTTTTTTTGGAGTTTTTAAACATGTAAAGTAGCACAGTATTATTATTTAGTAGTAATATTTATGAGTAATATTTAATTTCATAAGCTATTACATTTTAAAATGTATTATTTAATTACGTTTCAATAAGTTCTATATTTTCACTCTATAAATAAAGAAGAAATTCTCTTATCAAAGTCACTGAATATGTGTAATACTAAGGTTGCTTGTTAATGAAATTCCTACAACAGTGCCTCTTTGAAGAATTTATTTAACAAATGAGTTATAAAAAGTAGTCATTTATATATATATATAATCTTAAAGATGTTTTATTGTTAGAAAATTTTAACATGCTTTTATTTTTCAAGCATAATAAAGGTATTTAAAGACCCCTTTTTTACTGCATTTATTTGTTTACGTTTTCATTTGTTACCATCCATTGTTTTTTATATAAATAACATGAGAATTTTAAAAATTTTAACCTTCGTAGAATCTTATCCTCTAGCTGATATCAACCCCTGTTATTTATTATCTTACTCGTACTTTCGAGAAGAGATCCATTCTATATCGAAGTCTCTGTACGTTTCACTTCTGTTCTGTAATACCAAAATAGTGTTTGAAGGAAAAAATTAGTGTTTGAAATTAAAATCAGAACGTCTCTGATTTTACTTCTTTTTGCAGGAATCCCCGTTGTCGCCCAGTTTATTATCTTGTTTACTTTTAAGGAAATAATTTATCGTTGTCATTATTTAAAATTATTAAGTTATTCATTATTTAAATTCATTTTAATTGTTTTAACTTATTTTTTGAGGTTGCTTCTAATTTGGTTAAATTTTGTAAAGCTAATTTGGCAGTTTATTGTGAGAAGGGTTCCTGTAACAAAGAAGTACCAATTTTTGAATAATTTCTTCGTCTTGTCCCAAAATATATATTGATACATAAATATATATATATATATTGATAAAAATATATATTGATACTATATGGATGTATTTGTCATATTTTTGCCTGTTTTGTATTTTCTTAGTTTGTCTATTATTATTATTTAAAAATTATTTTTCATGAAAAGCATTTTTATTAGCTTGGTGGTATGAAGTAAAGATTTGGTTAAAAAAAAAAGTATTTCGCAACAATCAAAAATGTATTGCAAAGTATCTAAAGATGTTTTGTAAATGTTGATACATTTATAAGTGAAGGAATGAAGTATTTACATATGCATGTGTATGTATTTATATTTGTAATGGTACTATTTATAAGTATTATCCTCAATCTGTGCGATTTGATAGCGCACAGATATTGCGTCTTTACTCAGCTGCATACTTTTCTCGTCATATAATGCTCAAGTGCATGTACGTCGTATTTCAGATTGTCTCCTTGACACACCTGCACTCAATACATGTAAGTAGTATACGTGTTTGATAAATATCCTTTGCACTGAATAATTTTTTATACAAATTTATAGACAAAATTGTAAACTGTCGTGGAGAAGTAGTTCTTGTTGCGACTACTGTATTCTTTAGATTCTTAGATTCTTAGGACGGATTCATGTTCTTTTCTTTTGTAAAATTATGCAGTGTATTTAAAAATAAGCTAAATGTTTATAATTCATGTCATTAAATGGGTTCACAATACCTGCACATACTCGGGAAAAAAAGAAATGACTCCAGACAGAAAATATTTTATTTTACTTAGTTATTAAACAACTTTTAAGAGTGTAAAAAACGCTCTGTATCACTTTTTATGAAGGAAGGTTATTATAAAAAAAAAAAAAAAAAAAAAAAAAAATGCAAAATTTGCTGTTAATTTTCTGCCAATAATGTATACAATGTGACATTTAAAATAATGTGCAGAACAGCAATTTTCCGTTCAGTTCTAATCCTATTTCGTTAACATTTCATCATTGATACGTTTTCATAGTCCTATTTCAGTGTCTCCAAGTTATTTTTATTCTGATGAGTAACTTTTATTCTCTGAACTGTACCATAAATACAGTAGTCGTAATGAAACTGATCTGTCCATACGTCTGAAAAGCTAAGTGCACTTTAAAGTAAAGCGCACTTAGGATGTTAGAGTTTTTTATACAGTATATTGTTACTGTTCGTAAGTTATCATTGTTTGCTATGTACTCTGAAAATCGCACGTGGAAATTCCTTGAAAAAAGGTTATACAACAGAAAAAAGTTGTGCTAACAAGTCAATGAGTTGTGCTTTGTCAGCAGTATTCTCCCGCAAAAACAAAATAGTTGATGCATTTATTTTCCTATTATAATTAATTCAAATTGAGTAAATTATATTTAATTATGAAAGAGAAAGAGTTTATCAGTATATATAAGATTATATCACGATTTAGCAGTAATTGACATTCATACTATTGGGCACTTAAACGTGAGAAAGTGCCCAACTATATATGCAGGATAGATATATCCCGCAACAAACTTTACATTTTGAATAAATAAATAAATAACTTAAATAAAGCCTTTTACACCAAGAAATTTTATTTTTCGAGATAAAGTCGCACTTATATACTGAATATTTCATTATAAATGATTAATAAATAAATATAATAATAATTGATAAATAATTATTCATTTGGAACTGCATATAAAGTTTTTCGCAATAATTTTTATATGCTGTTTCATTTATTTTTATTTTATCTCTATCAGTCTAACTTTGTTTTTATTATTCTGAATTATATTAAGCTTAATTATTATTAAACTTGTCAATTACGCTGAAACATTTTTCTTGGTAACTGATAAAAAATTGTTATTTTAAACCAAAGTAAGCAAAAATTACTTTAGAACTACTTTATTCTCTATTCATTGGAAATAGAAATGAAATAATAATTTACTAATTTAGATGCATTTGTCAACTTCATACCCGGCAATTTAATATCAATAAAAAAAATTTAAAAAAAAGGTTTAGAAATGAAAATTATGAAAGAATTATAACTATCAGAAAAATAAATACATACAAAAATATATTGATATGATGATACAATATTTTTTTTTAATTACAAAAAAAATAAATAAAATAAATAAATAAATAAATAAATAAATAATAAAAATAATTAATTAGTAATAAATATTTAATTTAATTAATAAAGGAGTAATTGTTACGAGTTACAAATGTTATTATTCAGTTTATTGTATCATTGATACTTGACACTATAAGAAGAATGAAGGAACATGACTGCCTGTAACTGTGCGTTTTAAGGCTAGGTGAAAGTATCTGTCAAGTTAAAGGGTTCTGTGAAGACAGTATTTAAAAGACAGAAATTGTATGCACAAGTCAATGACTTAAAGAAATGAATGACTTGAAAAAAAAAAAGTCGAGAGCTTCCATTCAAAGATATATGTAAAATATTTTTTAAATCTCTGTATTATCTCTTTCCGCGAACAGAAAGTATGTTATTTAACTTTTACTAAATATTTTTTTTTTTCTTTTTAAGTCATATCGCACACTTATATGTAAATAAACAGATAAGTACAACTATTTTACCAATTGATGGTTAAAAATAAAATTTGCATTATTCAAAACGTTATTGTCTTTTAATATTAACAAATGTTAGTGTCAACAAAGTGATGATAATCATATGAGTCAAATTTCAAACTGTTATATAAAGTCAATTTCAAAGTGTTTACACTTTGAAATTGACTCATATGATTATGAATGATATAGTTCTGATTTTATATTGAAAATTATAAAATTCACAATATATCTAATTTAGAAAACAAATTATTTTGATGTTTTAAAGAATACGGTCTTTTCCGAAAAACTTTGTATCACTATGGGTGTGCGATATGGGATGTTACTCCGTATATGTGAAAATGTGTGCGTGCCTATTTGTGATTTTTATGTATATAGTAAAATGCACCTGTACACATTAGCACAATTTATTAGTAAAACTATTTTTTGAATGTATAAATATCGTCAAAAAATATACATGTTTTAAATAGACAGTTTCGTTAAGTTAAAATTTAGAAATTGAAAATACTCTCTTTAACATCTAAGGCAAGCTTGTAGCTACTGTTAGTCATTCAGCTATTAAATAAGTTGATAAATATTTCAAAATGTATTTAACTTTAAACCAAATGGACACCATAATTGATTTAATTTTTGCAAAACAATTTAATTTCCATTAAGCGTAAAAATGATTAAATTTTTAATGTACAAAGCTTTAGTTTTCTGTTATCTTAAAAAATAATCACGATAATTACTGTAAGAAAAAAAATTTCATTTTTTCTGTAAATATATATATACATGGGATATTTATATATAGATATGAAAAAATATTTTTTTTTAATTGTTTCTTTGTAAAATAAATAAATAATTTAAATAATGCCATTGAAAAATTAAACTTTTCATATAAATCTGAAAAATTTCCCATATATAATGTATTTTTATTACTTGTATGCATTTCAAAATATTAGACATGTATCTTAATTGAAACTGTTCTAATTAAGTGCTGCCGCTCGTTATTTTAAAACACTATCTGAAAAAAAAAATGAACAAAGAAAGAAAAGAACAGTTTATTTGTGTAATGTCGAAATTGCCTACTTTGTATTTTCAACTTCAGCTAATAATGAACATACTGATAATTTCAATCCATAATAACAAATAGCTTACAGAGTTAACCAAACCATTATCTTTTAAATCACATAATATAGAGTATCTTTTATTTATTCAAAGTTTATTTTGCTTTTTTATTTTTTATTGTAGTAAATAAGACTTCTTTTTAAAAAGTATTAAAATTGCATCTTCAATGGAGTTTTTTTTTTTTTAAACAATAACTTTCAAAAACGTTGAAAGGAAAAGTTAGTCATCCTCATTGGCATGCAAAATTGAGTTTACAGTAGCTTTTCCACAACATATATAATATTCTAGAACATTAAAGATAAAATTTGAGGCGAGATTTTATTTTTCGTTAGACAACTGTCGCATGACGATTTGGCAGGCTCCCGTCACGTTCCTCGCGGTTAAAATATTCAAAGCAGGCAGTTAAAAGAGAGAAAACTCTAAAAAAGTAAATGTTTGTCACAAATTTAAATAATTTAAAAATAATAATACAAATAATAAATTGAAAATGAATTAATTGATATACTATATCTTTGTACCTTATTCTTAACTACAAATAAAATCATAAATTGAAGTGAATGGAAGATGGTAAAAAAGATGGTAAAAAAATTACAAATATCTTATTCATTCCTTTCTCAATTATAAATAAAACATAAACTGAAATGAATGCAGTGTGTTCCGATTTTTTCATTCCCATATTTTATTCTTTTCTTATGAGACCTATGAAGAGCAAAATGAAATGAAATTACTAATAGATTTTCTTTTTAATATTTAAACAAATGAATAAAATGAAGACGAGTGATTGGACAAAATTTAATTAAAAATGGGAATTAGAACCCTATGATAGCCTTCCTACTATTCATATTTCTTAGGGCCACTGTTTCTTGTAGGAATCGTGATAATTCGAAATATAACTATCAAGAAAGAGTGATTCTAGGAAATACGCTGGACGACTGTATCTTGTTTGCTTCAGTTTTTGATATTGCAAAACAAATTTAAAGGGAATATTATTTGTTTTTAAGAGTATTTATTTTTAATGGGATATAAATTGTTTGTTGATGTTTTAAACTTATAAACATGTTGAATAGATTAAATTACTGATATGTATACTCCTTTATTTGAGAATTTATATTATGTAAAATGGAAAGAGTAAGAATTTGAATGTGAAATACAATCAATGTTACAATTAAACTCTATTTTCATAACTATTTGTAATTAAAATTGTACTATCGCAGTTGCTCTTTAAATCAAATTTTTCTGTAAACTTCTAAAAGATCTACAAGATTGCATAATATCAGTTATCCATATTTTTAAAATGCCTTCTAACTATTGTAAGAAATGAAATTTCGTTAAATTCATGTAAATAAAAATGTTTCACTAAATGTTTTCTTTTATTTGTATGTCTGAATAATCTTGCTTGACACTTGCACTACTTTATAATGAACTTTTTTGAATTATAAGCAAAGAATTATTTATTAACTTCCCTACATTCCTATTTAAGCCTCGCTGTGCAGCTGAAATCTATTCTAAAGATATAGATTCCTGGACAAGGAAAGCACTTCCATCAAATGTACAGAAAAAAGAATGAATTCAAATGATTTTGGATAACCTTTATAATTTGCTTGACCTATTTTTTATCCACATTAGTTATGTTTCTCATTACAGAATGTTTTATATGGTTTCATTTTATAAGTGACTGTATATTTTCTATTAAAAAGTAAAAATGATATTTTTTCTACGGGGATACAAAGCGTTCAAATTACAAATATGGAGTCTTATTTTTTTTTTAAATTCATTGCAAAATACCTAAACTTCACACAGTACAATGAGATACTAAAGAAACTTTTGAGCAAACGCGATCGATTTCAAATGAAAATGCACCGGTGTCACTGTCATGATATACTCCTACAAACATTTTTCGTCTGATGAAAGTGTACCACCAGTGGCCGATAGGTTCTGCTCGGAATTCTGGTTAGACACGAGTTGCCGTATTCGATCCCTGGTCGTGCTCATTGGCCTTCGGACTTTTCCGGGATTTTTACCTAAACTTGCGTAAATGCGGGCTAGGAACCCATTTAAAAAAAAAAAAAAAAAAAAACACCAAAAGGCAGCACTTCTTTTCAGGCCTAGACCATAGCGCATTCAGTTGGGTTTAACTTTAACGCCAAAACATCATGAAAGATCGCACTTTTTTCAGTTCAAAACAACTGTTGCGATATTTCACATTTTAAGGTGTTTGCTCGTAAAGTTTTTATTCATACACGTCCCCTTGTATTTGTTGATCCTGCTACATGCACAACAAATTTGTAATGGATTAATGTAAACGTATTAAAACTAGTTCCCCGAAGCTAAATAATGTTGCGGTAGTGATCACAAATTTGATTTATTTTCCTTACTATTAGACATTACATTACAAGGCATTAAATTTTTTTAAATTAGAGCAGAATTTATGGTAAGCTTCTAAAATTCATAAAACTTTTATTAGCATTGTGGTTTCCTCTCTCTTGGAAATATTTTTTTAAAGTGCTGTCCTCTCCGTTCAAAAATTTCAACTGCCTGTCTCTAATTGGTTTTGTTCTCAGACATACCGTGGGTTTTGTTTAGCAAATATTTGAAAAACTGTCATGATGATGGCCTGTTTGTTGAGACTAAAAAACGGCGTGTGTATTTTTAATTTCATTATCTTATCTGCTGACTTCATTCGTTATTATCTTCTGTTCATTATTTTTTCTCTAATTAAAAAAAAAAAAACAATCCTCGAAGCAAGATTATTTGTCTCAAATTTGAAGTATAAGCCTGCCTTATCTTCGACTGAATATGTTCATTTCCAAATCATATCAAATTACTCGTACGACGACCATATGACCATATGACACTGTACCATATGACTATATGATATGTACTATGATATGTACTATGTATATGATATGTATAATATCTATGTACCATATGATATGTACCATATGACACATCAGCGATATAGCGAAAATTAATGAACGACAATTTTTACTTTCTCTTACCCATAAGGTAGAGAAAGTATTGTTTTTGGGTCAAATTTTCGAACGCGAGATTTTGTTATATTTACACGTTCTGAGGTCCCCGGAATATGAAAATCATGTTTTTAGCAAATGGTCTGTGTGTCTGTGTGTGTCTGTGTGTCTGTCTGTTATCAGCATATCTCAAAAACAAATTATGGCAGAAAGTTCAAACTTGGTATTCTAAATGTGTATCCTATAGGGATGCTACAGTAAGCTTTCGTTAAGATCAAGCAAATGGTTCGTGTACAGGGACAATCAAGAGGATTCTAATATATTACATCTATGGGGGAAATTGCAGGTAAGTAGAGTTTAACGTCTATAGACTGCACTAAAACAAATGAAACGAATATATATTTTTTGTAATAGAGATAGTTAACTGGGAAAAAAAAATTGTGTTTATAGGAGCCTCGCGTCCCCGGAAATCGTCGGAATATACGGAAATACGGAAATCGTCTGCATTATCATAAAAGATAATTTTTTAAAATAATAATTTTAATAAATTATTTTTTAAAATTAGAATTATTTTTTAATAACCGAATTAAATTCTATATAAATGTAGGTGCATCAATGAAACGGGGGGTTGAGGGGGGTGGTAGTCCCCCTCACATAGAACTAATTATTATATAAAACTCTTCAGAAGCCTAATATGAATTGTTTAACACAGGTTTACATAACAGAACTCGTTATCTTACCTTTTAATGTGGAATCTGTATTAATAGTATTAAATTTCAGGGTAAGAGAAAGTCGTGTGAGTGACACACCAGATTATTTTCTTTATTATTATTTAAATGGAATTAATATGAGCTCTCTGCTATCAAACTGTATTTTAAACTCTCCTCTTTCTAAATCAATGTTTTCATGTTTTGGATATCTACTGGTATGAACGAATGATCCTGTACGATGAACAGAATCTTCCCCTCCAGCGAAACGATCCCGAAAGTGATTATTAAATCCCTCTCTCAACGAAGAATAGGAGTAATTCTTGGAGCAGATTTATATACTTAACGTTTCTATTTTTCTATTCTTTTTTTTTTTTTTTTTTTTCTTTCCGTTTACAATGTTGTCACGAAATGTTTAAGAATGAGTCTAAATACACTCTTAAAAAAATTATAAGGAAAAAAAGTGAGCGTGTTATGGGTGCCCTCCCCCTAATTTCTCAAAACTCTTCTATCATTTGGGATGGTAGAGCTTGCGTGCCATTTCCCACGCCCCTAATTAAATGGCGGGCCGGACCAATAGGGGCCCGGGGCGATAGTTGTCAAGGAGGGATTTTTTTTATTTTTCTTTGATTATCAAGAAAAATGAATTGCGTTGAAAACAGTGGGAGATCGTAAGGCCCATTCTGACTCAGGAGTGAAGATACTTTTCCGATCTTTCCAGTATATCTGTACTGATAAGTATAAAGGATTTAAGTCCATATTCTTGATTTTTCAGGAGGCGAAAAATAAAGTTAAACTAACTACAGACTAATCAGAAGAATCGATTAGGGAAAAGGGATTAGGTTGACTTATACCCTCCATACCATTCAGTGATTGTCAACCTTCATTTAATAAAGGGAAAACATTGAATTAAATATTTTATACCAAATATGAACGCTTAATTTCTGATTTGAATCTTTTTTTACCAATGGATTTTCTCAGAGACTAAATGACATAGACTTAAGTCCTTCATACCAATCGATAGAGATTTTTTTTTTTTTTTTCTGAATCTGACTATGCACTTAACACAAAATCAACATTTTTGGACTTAAATCCTTTATACTTATCAGTATAGATATATCATAGTACATATTTAATTAGAAAAAAAAAAGTGAGTGAAATAGAAATGAAATTCATGAAATGAGGTTATATTTCCTGATTTAATATGTACATTTTGGTCTTGCTAGTAAGCAAGTGAAACAGAAATCTAAACACGGGAGTGAGGTGAGGAGATTATGTTATTTTTATTATTATTATTATTATTTTACTATCTATACATTTTTGTGGATTTATAAAATAAAATACATTAGATATCCTGTCTATTCAAGCTGAACGCACTCTTTGATGAATTTCTCAAGCATCCCGTTTATGTTTGTTTTATCGAATGTTTGAAAAGGAGTATCGACGTGTTTACTTCTCCTAAGTTGTGTTCAATCTCTATTCTCTTCGTGACGATACCACAATGATATTAGAAGGAAAAGAATAAACCGAGTTGGAGCAATCAGTCGTTCAAACAGACCGTCAAAAAGCGATCAGGCGGTGATTGAAGTTGGAAATGCTCGGTGCGTGACGATTGGGAAAAATGTAAGGGAATGGCAGCTTATGGGTATAGGGTGTTAAGAAATTTACTAAACTACAGGTGAATCGATTGGAAATTGCAGCGGGTGATGAATCTTCTTTTGTGTCGGAGCAATACCTGATGATGTCTGCTTCTGCAGTGGGAGTGGTGGAACTGCCTAATGACGGGAAGGTGATCGAAATGAAACTGCCGGTGTGATGTGGATAGCCAGAACCCATAAATGGGATATTTTTTAAATGGAAGGTTCAGGTTTTCCGCGATAAGATTACGATTTAAATGACAAATTGGAGCATCGGAAAAATGTGAATTGAAAGCAAAACTGTGCTAACAAAGAAAATGCATAACTGTTTTAAATAGGAAAAAATAAACGAAAGAAAATTATTTAAAAAATATGTACTTGCGATAAAACTATTTTCAAATGATTCACTGCCAATGATGCCTTAATTGATTCCGAGGCATTTTTAGAACCGCCTTTTCTTCATACCATTTTTGTTACAAGGATGCCTTTTTTTTTTTTTTTAATATTTTATCTTAGTTATATACACTATATAACAAAAAAAGTGACGCACCAAGAAGGAGTTATCCAAATGGGACAAAAATTGGTAGATGTGAAGAAAAACAATTGATTACAGTTTCAGAAAATTTGAATGATTTAATCAAGAGAAAGGGCCTCAGAAAATATTCAAGCCGGTCCACTCGTCGGTCCACTTCTGGCCCTTAGGTACGCAGTTATTCGGCTTGGTATTAATTGGCAGATGTGCTCCTGTGAAGTATCGTGGCAAATTCTGTCCAATTCGTGCGTCAGATTGGTAAAATCCCGAGCTGGTTGTAGGACTTTTCTTTATGATGCTCCAAACGCCCTCAGTGGAAGAGAGATCTGGGGATTGAGCTCAATCCCATTTCACTGAGCCACCTATTAAGGGGTCTTTGAAGTTACTGAAGTACAATTGCACGTAGGATCGATGATAATGGTGAATTGGAGCTTTGAGTACCGCTTTGACGATTGCCTGATTCTCACTTTCTGTCCTCTCTTTAGGCCGACCGTTTTCTCCCTGACGCTGTATTCGACCATGGTTGAACCATTCCTGTCAATATTGGCTATCTAATAGTGGTACCGCTCCTATCCAGTTGTCAAAAAAATAGCAGATTAGACCAACCGGCTTCTTTGAGCCCAACTACACACCATACTCAAATGCTGACATTTGCGCATGTTGTTTGCGCACCTGTATGCGAGGCATAGTTACTGTCTTTCTGAGAATATGGAATAAAATTCTCGAAGAATTTATGACCTCGAATCAAAATTTCTCATTTTTAATATTGTGCCAGTTGCGCAGTTGAGATGCGCTTCAGCGTCGCATGCTCATTCGATAGCAGCCAAACTTTAAAATTTTGCATTTTCCATCGAAACTTGTATGTATGTCAATTCTTGTCCAGTTTGCATTACTCCTTGGTGCGTCGCTCTTTTTTTGTTTGTTTGTTTGTAATAGAGATGTTTAGTTTAGATGCTATAGTTTGTTTGTTATATATTATAGAAAATTATTTTATAAATTAAACTCTGTAAAATAAAGGCAGTGCTAAACGTTCTCCGGAATAAATTAAGAAAATGTCAACTCTGATGTCATATCAATTCGAAAAATTGTTCATTCCTCGAATGAATAAACAATATATACGGGATTTTCGAAAAAACCTTGGCATCCATGATAAATATTTTTTAAATTAAAAATTACAAATAAAAACTAATTACAAAAAAGTTTTGTAAAAGCAACAGAATTTTTAAAATCTGTCAAATATCTCAAGGGAATCTGTTTTAAGAATCAAAAAATTAAAATTTTCATACAACTACATACAAAACCAATAAAGGAAAATATTCCCTACAATGCAATTAAATCATGTATAAATCTTTGTATCATAAAAATGTATATATTTCAACAAATTTGTTGACGAATTAACGTTATGATTATTTTCATTCAATTTTCTGAAATTTTTAAAGGATTTTATGAAACAGAAATTGTTTTACGTTGGAAATTCATTCATTGACCTTGCAATATATATTTTGTCAGTTTTTAATGCAAAGTGCCACCTGGTAGACAGTTCTTGAACGTCAGAAAGCACCACAGAACTGGCGTTTTGAAGTAATAATTACAAAACTTTGAATAAACACCATAAAATGCAATAAACTCGCAACAATTGTTTCGGGTCGAAAGAACATACCAACCTTCGACAGGCGAGCAAAGTAGGCAGAGTGCTGCAGTCAAAGCGGAAACGAACAAAACTGTTTTAAAAGAAGAGCAAAAAAAGTATAAAGAATACCAGTAAATATAAATACTGATATGAGCCGAATTATGAAATAAAAGAAGAAAATAAATAAATAAATAACATTAAAACATATAACAAAATCTAAAAATCTAAAAATTAAACGTAAATCGAACTCATGTGAGTAATTTCTGAGCATCAGCAAGAACGGAGTGGAAGAAATATCAGTAACAAGATTTTGCGAATTTTTAAATAGGTAAAAAGCTTCATGGATATCCAAATGGGAAGAAGGGACGGAAGATTAGTTTTAGAAAAATCCAAATAATGACCATGAGTCCAGGAGTGAGAAGCAATAAATGATTTGGAGATCTCTTCATTACAAACGACGGTGCTCATTTATTTTATATTTCAAACGCCTCCTAGTTTGAGCAACGAACCCGACGAACATGTGATTAAATAAATGCCAAAACAGTTTTCAGTAGGAATGGGATATTTAAGAGAAGATAATTTAATTTTGTTAACGGGTTTGAAAATGACTTTAAAACTAAACGGTGAAAGAATTTTAGAATTTTTAAAAGAAAATGATGAATAAAGAGGTAAAACAACTGGGATGAGACTGTGACCGTTCGAATTGGGGGCAGAACGTTTAGGATTCTTGAATTTATATAGAGCTTTATCGATAATAGAGGGATTATAGCCTCGAGCAAGAGATTTTAAATACTTAATTTCTTTCCAAAGACTAGGCGGATCAGAACAAATGTGTAAGGTACGAAAAACATAGGTATAGAAAGCAGACATTTTCTGTTGAGGACCGTGGTTAGAGAGAGCATGTGGCAGAAGAGAGAGAATGGTTTTCTAAAGACAGTGGTTGCGAACCGATCTTTGTCTTTTGACACTAAAACGTCAAGGAATAGAAAAGAACAATCCTTTTCAATTTTGAAAGTGAACTGAATGCATGGGTCAATCGAATTGACCAAAGAGAGTAAACTGGAAGAATCGATATCAGGAGAAACAAGAACGAAATTGTCAACATACCTGAACCAGTGAGGAAATTTTTATACACCGAAGAGTTTTTCTCCAATACAGTGCATATAAATGTCGAAAAGCAAAGGAGAGAGAGGACTGTCATACCATCATTTTCGGAATAATAAGTATTAAAGATGAAGGCAGTTTGCCTGAACATAGATGAAATAGATAGATGAACTAAATTCACAAGCTCCTCAATTTCAATTGAAGAAAAATGGAATTCACGTAATATCCTCTCTAAACAAATCAGAACACTTTGAATAGGATTAAAAGTGATTTAACATCTAAAGAAACATAGTAAAGTTAGAGGGAGAGATGCATTTTTGTCCCCAAAGTCATACGAATTTTTTACAGTATAAAACCCATTATTCTTCATTACACTGTCTCCCTCTTTAATGGTACTTATTATTCCCAAAATGAGGGTAAGGCTTCCCTCTCTCTCCTTTGCTGTTCACTATTTTAAAGAAAATGCACTATTATAAAATAAATGAACTGTTATTAAAGAAATGCACTATTATTATTTTAAAGATAATTCACTATTATTTATATGCACTATTTTAAAGAAAAACGGTAAAGAAACCGGTATATATAAATTTCCTCACTGTATGTTGATGACACTTTCGTTCTTGTTCCCCCTGATGTCGATTTTTCCAGTTTAGTCTCTTTGGTCAATTCGATTGACCTATGCATTCAGTTCACTTTCGAGATTTCGGTTCTCAACTTTAGAAAACCATTCTCTGTCTCTCTTCCGCCACATGCTCTCTAACCACGCCCCTCAACAGAAAATGTCTGCTTTCTTTACTTATACTTTTCGTTCCTTACACATTTGTTCGGATCCGTCTAGTTTTTAAATTAATTAATCTCTTGCTCTTTATCGAGGCTTTTTATCCCTCTGTTACCGATAAAGCTCTATATAAATTCAAGAATCCTAAACGTTCTGCTCCCAATTTAAACGATCACAGTCTCATCCCAGTTGTTTTACCTCTTTATTCATCACTTTCTTTTAAAATTTCTAAAATTCTTTCACCGTTTGGTTTTAAAGTCATTTACAAACCAGTTAACAAATTTATTATCTTCTCTTAAATATCCCATTCCTACTGAAAACCTTTCAAACTGGCATTTATTTAATTCCATGTTCGTCGTGAAATTTAGGTTACATTGTTCAAACTAGGAGGCGTTTGAAACATATGAACAAATGAGCATCGTCTTAATGTTCGTAATGAAGAGATCCCCAAATCTTCCATTGCTTCCCACTGATGGGCCATCGTTTTGATTTTTCTAAAACTAACATAATTTCATCTCCTCTGTCTCTTCCCATTTGGATGAAGCTTTTTACATATTTAAAAATTCGAACAATCTTGCTTATGATATTTCTTCCACTCCTTTTTTGTCTGATGTTTGGAAATTACTCCCATAACTTTGATTTTCGTTTAATTTTGATATTTTTCAGATTTTTAGATTTTGTTATGTTTTAAAGTTATCTATTTATTTGTTTTCTTCTTTTATTTCATAATTCTGCTCACACCAGTTTTTATATTTACATTTGTTTTTATTTTTGCTCTTCATTTAGAACAGTTTTGCGCATGGCCGCTTTGACTGCAGCACTCGTGCCTACTTTGTTCGCCTGGTCGTGTGTTCTACCGAGCCGAAACAATTGTTGCGAGTTTATTGGATTTTATTCAAAGTTTGAACATGTTTCTAAAATTCCTAAAACACACTCCTGTTTTGTATGGAGGTATATATTATATGCTGGTATATGTAGAGTCCACATACCAGATTTGTTGGCCATCCGCTTACTCCTTTCAACTGTAGGTTGATTTTTATAGTGGAAGCTTAATTATATCTACCCTGTATGTTTTGTAGGTTGAACTACAATTTTATGATTTCGTATCTTGTTCATTCTTTCACATTTTTTATGTTTGTTTGTAGCTCTATATATATTTTTTTTATTATTACTAATAATTGTATATTGATTACATAAATAGCAATCTCTGATAAGAAATTATTTTGTAACAAATGTACCTGGATGATTTAGATTGAACACAGCCATTAAAGTGTCAATGTGTTGTTTAGATAAATATCTAAACAACATTTTTGTAAATTTTGGTTGGTTTGTTGGATTTAACGTCGCACTTTTACTACGCAATGGGTCATTGGTGGCTGTCTGGGACACACCCCTAAGGACGTTCCGGAGACATGCCGTCACAATTTTGATCCTTCACGCAGCAATTTTGATCTCCCTCTTCGCTGTTCTAGATAATGTGTAATATTAAATAATTATAATAAATAATTAATAATTAAAATATACTAGACATTAATTATTATAATTTTTTTTTTTAATGTACACTTTCATTCATTGCTAATGTTCCAATTTTTAAATATGTAGAGTCCTTTTAAATTTTTCTAAAACAACCTTACACAAGCGAAGTGGATATGTTATGCTTATATTATCCGGATCTGTATTTTAATTCGCAAATATAAAATTAATCGTGCTATTTTAGCCTATTTTTAACAAGAAGATAAAAAGAATATCGAAAGGCATGAAAGAAAAAAAAAATATTCTGTTACAAAGAAAACTTAAACACGATAAGGATTTTGTATGCATTCCTCGCACGAGGAAGGCATACAAAAATTCCTTTTTTTTCGTGTAATTTTTATTTATATAGGTACTTATATTTAAAACTTATATTTAAATATGTATAACTTAAGTATAAGCTTAAATTTAAAACTTGTATTACTTATACTTAAATTTCTACTTTTGTATTAAAAATATCAGTAGAAGAGGATTTTAAAGATTGTGCATTTTAAAAAATGTGCGTCAAATCTGCACGCACAGTTTTAAAATGGCTAGTGATTTAGTTTATTTTCTGGATTTATTTTTTCCTAATTATTATGCCCAGAGTAAAAATAAATAGGCTACATCTAAGACAAGATTGTTTTGTCTTAGATGTAGCCTCGACAAAATAGCTCGATAAAATAATTCAACAAAACAGCTCTTTAAAATACCTCCGACAAATTAGACCGAGAAAATTTAGCCCCGACAAAATAGCCTTAGTAGAAAACAAACCCGATGAAATAGCCCAGGCGACCAGGAGAACAAAATATCCCAAACGAGAAAAAATAGCCTCAGGACAAATTAGCACTGGAATTAAATACCCCCAACAAATTAGGCGGAGAACAAAATATCCCTCTAAAATTAAATACTCCCGAGAAAAAAGCTCGATAGCAAAATTGTTCCAAGACAAATAGTTCCTTAAAAATAACCCAAAATAAAGATCGACAAAATAGACACTAGACAAAAAACCTTCGACTAAGGACCTTGGATAAAATACTTTTGACAAAATTGCCTTAAGACAAAAAAGCTTCGATTAAATAGTTCCTGGATAAAATACTTTCGACAAATTACCTCCACAAAATTGCCCCAGGGAAAATTAGCCCTATAAAAAATACCTTCGATAAAATTAATCTGATAAAATAGCCCACGAAAAAAATAGTCCTGAGAAAATGACTCGATAAAATAGCCGTTGGACAAAATACCCCGAGAATACCCCGCTTCAGGACAAAAATATCCTTGATGTATTTCATCAAGGATAACCCTAGGATAAAATACTTCCGTCAAATTAGCCAGGCATATGGCTAATTTTTTTATTCTGGGCGTATGCCTAGAATAAAAAAAAAATCGCGACAAAAAAGCTCCAGGAAAAAATGCCGAAAATAAAACTGCCTCGGCAAATTAACCCCTCTCCCGTCAAAAAACAAAGAGTTACGACAAAATAGTTCCAGATTAAAATAATTTTGACAAAATTGACCCGACAAAATAGTCCCAGGAAAAATTAGCCCGACAAAATGCCCCAAGACAAATTATTCCTAGAAAAGATACAATCGAGAAAATTGCATGTGAAAATAGTTCGAAATAATAACATACCCCAAACTAGCCCGAGAAAAAATAGTTCCAGAACAAGATATTCCCGACAAATTAGCCCAAGACAAAATAGCTCCAGGACAAATTGTCCTTAAGGCAAAACTGCCCCGAGAAATTAGTACGAGAAAAAATAATTCCAACGAAGTAGTTCTGACAAAACAGCCCCGGCAAAATAACCCCAGCGCAACACTGTCAGTTCAAAAGATAGTCCTAACAAAATAACCCCGACAAAAACCGTCATCATCATTTGCAACACACCGTCTTGCTTCGCTGCAACTTTTCATACTTTCTAACCACTTTTTTTCTGATTAGTTATTTTCGTTTAGTTTAATTGAATACGTTTTCTTACTAAATAAACCAAAAGTATTTAAAATAGTGATATTAGAAAATCACCATGGTTGGTAGCTATGACCTTATTTTTAACTTTTATACGAAATAGTCAATAAAATAATAGAAAGGTTTCAAATGCGTAAAGAGTGTGTACAAAATTGGACTCGGGTCCTGAAATAAATTCTGTTCAGAAAAGAATTTTCTTTTTTGTAAAATTATATTAATAATGTACGTCATCCTCTTTTTTAACTGAAAAAAAAAGGAAAAGAATGAAAAAAAGAGAGAAAAAGAAATGAATATAAGTTTATTTTTTTCAAACTGTTGACATATTGTTTCATTGTAGATGGTGTTCTTTGCCATTTAAATGCCCTGGTGAAGAATTTTGATGAGGCAGATGCATTCATAGGGATATCCATTGTCATGTAAATAAAGATGCTGACAGTGGATTCTTTCCTTCTCTTTCTTTCTTTTTTTCTTTTTTGAGTAGAGTAATTAGTAGAACATAAGAACATAGTTTTCATGGAAATTTTCAATTTTTATATCTATTATCTAAAAAGTTTACCTAAAAAAAATTGGTCGTGTTTCGACCACTGGGTGAGAATAGAACATATTATTTTGTTAAACTACAGTTTATATATTAACTTAAATCTATAAAATTATCGCCCACCTTCGATGTTCATATATAAAACTTTCAGTTTCAGAAAAATCTAGAAGCGAAATTTGCAACAAAAAGAGCAAAAACGTCGGCTCCTGGAAAATAATATTTTATTGGCGTCAAATGTTTCAAAACTTCAAATAATACTTTGTTTATTGAAGAAAAGTGCAATGTTAAACATCACTCTCAAAGCACTGTTATCCGTCAAACAAACACTTTAACTTCAGTTGGAGCGCCGCTTCAAAAGATTCCAGGCAACTTGGGACATTTTTCTATTGGCGCAGCATGGGCAGACACCCATCGCTCATAAATGTGATCCGCTCTGAAACTCGGCCACATAAGGGAATGGATTTTAAATTTTATTAAATCGGTTCCACTTCAGAATCCTCCCGGAGAATCAGTCTGTACCGTGATAGGATCAATCGAAGCAGATTTTACTCGAGCTCCCGTGCTTTATCAGATGGGATCGCACCACCTTCGATAAAAAGTAGAATAAAAATCAGTTTTCAAAATGCTGGTAAAAGTAAACTCAAAGCGAAATTTGGCTGATTCATAGATAAAGGGAAAGAAGTGATAGCCACAGAATACTGTTTAAACTGTGGTACTAACATTGTGAAGTTCTAAGGGTTGTCATGATCCTTTAACTTAGGATTTTAGATTAATTACCTAATGAAATTATGAAGTAATGACAAAGTCAGATATATAAAATAAATATAGAGCTTTTATTTTGAGCTTAATGAAAAGGTGGGCGTTGGATTATAATCACCTTTAATACCCTTATAAACTTAAAAGGGCAGCCTTCATAAATATTCTAACTTTAAATAGATAACCACAATTAATCTCAACTACTTCATTTAACTTCGTTAACTCTCCCGACTATACTCGTCTTTCGTAAGTGGGAGGATTCCCTTACGCCACTATACTACTTGACTAACTATCTTCTAACATAGCCGCTCGCTACTAACTCCTTTAGCCTCCTACTTCTCTCTAAGCCGCTAACAACTCTTCCAAAAACAATCTTCCTTCTCCTTTTATACAATTCACTTTCCAAAATATTAGCATATTACAACTTCGTTTGTTATAGGAACTAACTCCATCAATCAACTGAATCCTAAATTCTGCACATTCACGTGTTATTCGTAAAGTGCGAATTTCATTTGTAGCATTACGCTAGCATTGCTTCACCTCACAACATCACTAGACATATTATTACAGTTTAAAGTGTAACATATACAGTGCAATATCTGAACCTTTAAAATGTAAAGGAGAAGTTAAAGATAGTTTTAGAAGCAGTTTTATTTGAAATAAATTTTTGTGGAAAGGAAGGGTTTACTAATTCCTCTTCTTTCTGTTTGAATATTGTAACTGCATTCAAAAATCATTTAGTTAAACATTTAACATCACACAACTCTTTCATTTGACTCGTTTTGTTTCTAAATTGTATACACTACCCGAAGGAATAAACATTACTCAAAATTCACTTCAAGCCCCGTAATGTATCCAAATTCTGAGTATGGCATTGACCACGAATGGTGAATGTTTTTCGTACACTTTTATTTGTTAGATTTTTCATAGCCACAAAAGCAAATTCCTATGTTAGTTCTATTATTTTAAGTACACCCTAAAAGTGTAATTTTTGGCTAAAAAATCTATTTTTCGATTTTGCCGAAATAATGTACTTTGATTTTTTATTTTGCTAAGATTGCTTCCATTTTATTTCTACCTTATGTAGCATAATAATTATTTAAAAATTCGTTGTTTCCGAATTTGAAGAGCCAGGCGTCATAATTGGCAAACGGGGTAAATGTGAAAAAGAGTGTTTTAAGGACTTAATTCCTTAAGATCTTGACGATAAAAGGGGAAAATGCGTAAGTCGCAAACAAAAACTTCAATTTTTATGTAAGTCGCTCTCCAAAAAATATAACTATAAAGGCCATTGCTTCCAGTGTAAATACACCTTGTACTGCGAGTTCTTCGAAACTGAAAATCATATCCGTAATTTATGAATATGAAATCAGTAATATTAGTGGTAGCAAAATGAGAGATTCTAGTGACATTTTTAAAAAATTAGATTTGTTGTTTGCAATTTACAATTATTTGAAGAGAGCGGAATTGGATCAGCTCAGTCAGATGTACTCTGAAAGACTCCGAGAAAGTTAATAAGATTCCTGAAGTCAATATGTGATTTGTGTATTTCATGCGACAGATAAGGAAAGGTGCCACTTCTATGCCTATAAATTATGTACAACACAAACTATTCACTGTCAACACAACATTTCAATTCCTGAGCAGCTTTCCTGGACATAGTAAAATATCATATCAAAGCACTTCCACTAACAACAAAAAAGAATGTTAAACATTGGCAGTCCTGTATATCCGATTAGGCCAACGTCGGTTGGCCTGATCTTTTTATAATCTCTTAAACTGAAAAGAAATCTTCATTGCTGCTAAGGAAGAAACAGAAAAGTCTATACATAAAAAAACTTTTAAAAAAAGCAGCAGAGAAAAATAAAAATCTCAACGATAAAATTGCTGCCCCTAGAACATCTGTGGATTGAACTTAGCAACGTAGAATTTTCACATCATTGAGTGGGTGGTTAGCTGCAATTTCTATTGGTGCAGGAAAAGTTGCAGACATTTAATACATACAATAACAGTTGTAGGCATTGTCGTTACATTGTTGAATAACCAAAAATACTGGAAATAATCTGGTGTGTCACTCACACGACTTTCTCTTACCCTGAAATTTAATTCTATACAGGTTGGAGATTAAGGGGTTAAGATAACGAGTTCTGTTGTGAAAACCTATGTTAAAACAATTCAAATTAGGCTTCGGAATAGTTTTATATGATGATTAGTTCTGTGTGAGGGGGGCTACCGCCCCCCTCAACCCACGTTTCATTACTGCACCTACATTTATTAATTTATTAATTTAAATCCGTTATTAAAATTAAAAGTTCACTTAAAATTATTCAGAAATTTTCACACGCAACATTCCTTAAAATTTATCAATCTTGATCAAATTTTTCCAGCAACAAACTTATATTAATTTCAAAATACAACATTTGGATCTCCTAAAATTATTCGTTTTTAAGTTACTCAAAGAGACACAGGCAAAGATCAAACGTTAAAAAACTTGACTTCGGTAATCAAGAAGCCTCAAAACGTGTAAAGATGCAAAAACCAAGCGATGAATATTTAGCTTAAAAATATACATAACACATGTCTATCAGGAATTCATTTCAATTCCTGAGCAGCTTTCCTGGACATAGTAAAATATCATATCAAAGCACTTCAACTAATAATACAAAAGAATGTTATCGCTTAAATATTGGCAGTCCTGTATATCTTTTGAAGATTATGTACAAACCAAATGGTGCCTAAATATAATCCTATAGTAATAATACACGGGTATAAATATATAAACTCTACTTACCTGCAATTTCCCCCATAGACGTAATGTATTTGAATTCTCTTGGGTGTCCCTGTACACGAACCACTTGTTTCACCTTAACGAAAAGCTTAGTGTAGCATCCCTATATCATACACATTTAAAATACCAAGTTTGGACTTTTTGATACTATTTGTTCTTGAGCTATGCTGATAACACCTGAAATGCACTTCAGCTATTGTCGTACTATAATCAACTACTTTTGAGTAGCCCTGTAACCCTAACAGCACACTTACCCATAGATGACCCGAGAAAGTCCCTTGGATGTACTTTCATCCATAGGATATCCTGAGGATGTCTTGTGGATGAGATGTGCTGTTAGGGAAACGAACAGTGAATGATTACCCTACTACATTCCACATGAGGCATGTTTTTACGCATATAAAGAATATATATTCATTTCATTTGATTTAGTGCAGTCTATAGATGTTAAACTCTACTTACCTGCAATTTCCCCCATAGACGTAATGTATTTGAATTCTCTTGGGTGTCCCTGTACACGAACCACTTGTTTCACCTTAACGAAAAGCTTAGTGTAGCATCCCTATATCATACACATTTAAAATACCAAGTTTGGACTTTTTGATACTATTTGTTCTTGAGCTATGCTGATAACAGACATACACACACAGTCCATTCGCTAAAAACATGATTTTCCTATTCAGAGAACTTCAAATCGTGTAAATATAACAAAAACTCTCGTTCGAAAATTAGACCCTAAAACAAAACTTTCTCTAACTTATGGGTAAGAGAAAGTAAAAACCCGAGTACACGACTTCAAATTACGATCATTGAAGTTTTTTTGTCAAAAATAAAAACTGTCGGTGCGTCACGAATCTTACCAAGATCCATGAAGGATGTTCATGTTTTCATCTAAACACCGTCCTTACATTTTTAATGCTTATAATTTAATTTTAGATGCATTCAACTTAATATTTAATGTGTATGAAAACCATACGTATTATGTAGGTATTTCATACATAATGTGTCGCTAGCGACAGCGACTCGCATCATCGTAGCGATATCGTATCGCGTCGCAGTCGTTAATGATAGTGACGATAGTATAGGGTTACATAGACACCACTGAAGCACTGCTTCACTGTGCGTGCCATCCAATATCTCGCATGGGCTGTGTTGTCCAGCTGGCAGGATATTGGGTGCTGTTATCAACGTGAAACAACATTACAATTGCATGTTAAAGAAAAATATTTTGATTAACCTTAAAACATTCTTAATGTTGTAAAGCAAGTATGTTTAAAGTTATGCTGCTTACGAAAACTTTTGAACATGTGCATTTTGTATAGCAAAACGTAAAATACAAATAAGAGTTTGAATGAGAGTTTAGGGCAACGAGTGCCAAAAGGTGCATTTGTGGATCTCTGCTTTCTAAAATTTTGCTCCTGTTTTCAACTGTAATGATGGTTAAAATTGTTTTCAGGATATCCTGATATAAAATTGGACCTCGCAATTCGATAACCCCATTCAAGAAAGCAAATATTATAAAAAGAAAGAAATAAAATAGATCTAACAAATACCAAAGAAAGTTAATTTTATAAAATGGGTGGATATTAAATTTTAATGAAATTTATTTAGAGTGTGGAAATCTATCTTATGGATATTATCACTTTAAATTAATTTTCTCTAAATTCAATTTTTAAAAGAAAATTAATTTTGGAAGACATTAAATCTATTAAAAAATATATATCATGTTCATTTGTTTAAAATTCATATATTATCGAGTAGCGTAAAAGAAACGTTCATGTTTTCCATCAAAACACCGTCCTTTCAAAACATCCGCCGGGCATACACTTCCTATCAAGGAGGGGAAAAAACTGCACTTTAAAAATCTTAGCAAAGTCTGCATTTTATTTTTCAAAAGTATAAAACTGTAATCATTATTAACTGACAGTTCGCCTCAAGAAGCGAATGCGGGCAGCGGTTTTTTGTGATCGCTGGTAATCCAATAGAGTCACACTCCTAAAGCGTTTGGAACATTCGCGTCTTTTATTATTTCTGAAAATTTCGAAAAAATGTTTAAGCGGCATAATTCACAAAGATTGAAATTTAAGATATGGACAGTTTGTTAAAGGGGAGGTGGATACACGTTTTGATGGACAGTTATGGTCATCGGATTGGACATTTTCTGGGTGTTAGAGAACATTCCCATGTCTGCCCAATATCATGAATTGTTTTCTCTTGCTCCTTGGCAGTGATGAACGATAGTAAACAAAAACAAAATGAGCAAATATTTATATGAGATGTCATATAGTTATTATTTTATTATATATATATATATATATATATATTTAGTTAGTTATTTATTTGTAACAATGAAATGTAAATAATGTATTTTTTTTTTTCGTTTTTCATTATCATGATGAAGAAAAGAAAAAATTTAATGAAAAAAAAAAATCGGGATTCTTTCTAAATTTAATTTAAAAACTACGATTCTGCTATCTGTCTTTCTATGATCTAATTAATAAATTAACATCTATTTTGGTGTAATAATATATACTTTTAACCATCGGAAAGTATTTTAATTGAATTTAATATGAATTAGGTTTATTTTAGATGAAATTTTGAATACAACAGGAGAGACAGATATTTTAATTCGTAATCATTTGCTGTCCTTCACCTTGAATAGGTCAGGTCTTTCGCTATGAAAAGTAACACTGTTCGCTACGAGAATTGGTATGAGATCGTACAAAAGTTTATATATATATATACATATATAAACTTTAAGATATTATATATAAACTTTTATACATAAACTTTTAACTTTTGAACGGAGGGTGGTTTTAAGTTCAAGGGGTCATGATCGGTGAAGGTATGAAGAAATTTTCCGAAAGTCGTGCCATGACAATAGGAACCATTGCAATAGGTAGAGTTCCTATACGGAACATTAACATTAATTAACAATAGACAATTTGGGCATCACTAAATTTCAATGTTAATTGTTATGAATTTAGTAAATGTATGATTTGGCGAGATTTTGGTGACGAAACTTGCGACTTAGCAATGAAATTTGTGATTTGGTGGCAGAATTTGATAGTTGACGACGACATTTTTGACTTGGCGACGAAATTTGTTATTTTACGACAAAATTTGGCGAGCTTGGCGATGGAGAATGGTAGTTTTGGCGTCATTATATTTTCTTCCCACGCGAAAACCTGATATCTCTTCACAGACCAATATCTTGTTTCCACAAGATAAAAAGTCAAAGGAATCGGTAATGTATTATTCTCAATTTCAATCGTAAATTTTAAATTCTTCCGTAAACTGACATTCTAAACTATTCACCACAAACGAAATTTTTACGAAGACTAACGTATTATCTTAATTTTATATTTTTAAACGATTACCATGAATTACCATGAACGATTACCACGAATAATACAATACAGTTACCATGGTTTTTGTATTTTCAGTGACCTTTTACGTGACGTAAAATTACGTGACGTACCTTTGTCCGTGACGTAAGCATCAGATTATAAATTTAAGCAATTAAAGCTGTAGAAAAAGTCGGCTTCATCATAATTGACGAAAAATCACTTTTTAACTTGTAACTTTTAAGCAATCGAAGCTATCGAAAAAGTTTAAATACAAAAATTGTTCTTTAGGGTAAGGTGGTAATTCGCCTGATTTGAAGTATTTTTTCCTATTTTCAATATTAAAGAAAGTATGGGTAAATGAAAATTTCCACCCCCTTTAAAAACTGTATCTACGAACTCGACCGAGAATTTTACTGTCCTGACAACATATCCCGAGTTGGTGAACATATCCCGAGAAGTCGTATCATGAGGACCATTACAGTAGGTAGATTTTCTATTGCATACAAAAATAAATTACTATCTAAAATAAGTTATTGCCACCGCTTACCGATTTTATTGTCTGCGACCGCATTGCTTCGTGAATGGAAGGATGCTCAGCGTTATGAGCGGTATCAATGCCTGCCGAATAAAGCTAACACAAGGAACACATTTCTTTTGGACAGGAATTTCTATCGCCTTAATTAATGAAGTTATTAAGAACCTCATGTTAACCTAAGTTGCGTTAATGAAGCTCGGAATGAAGTTATTAAGAATCTCGTGTCTATTCTCGATTCCGAGTACAGTCTGAATTTTGTCTGAATTTTCAGAAATTCAGACACTTGCAGCAAATTCTAAGCAAATTTTTCCTGTGTCATGTACTTTAAGCAACATTTTTATCTGTTAAAATGTCTTTCCACATTTAATAAATATAATATTTTATATAATAAGAATTTAAGGTATTTAACCTATGTTAGCTTTCCGATATGAAATTTTTAAGGAATAATATATTTGAGATTTGTATGTCATTTACATGGAATTATGTTATAACCTTATTTCATATTTTATACTTCATAAAACAATATTTGCTTTTTTATTTTTTTTTAAGTGCACTTTAACTTTGTTGTATTTTAACAAAACAATAAAAGACAATGGACTTACCCACATTTTCAGAAAAATTCGCGTTCTGAGTTAACCCTTTATCGGCCAACTGCAACATATGGCAGCAGAAATTGGGTTTGCTCGAAAAACGATATAGAGATTTTGATGAAAGTTTAGGGGTACATAAATGATTGGAAATATTTTCATCGTCAGAAAATTTCGCGTTTGCTGTTTCGCGTTCGCCTTTAAAGACCAATTTGCGGCAGAAATACGGTTTACACGAAATTGGACATAGTGATTTTGATGAGAGTTTGGAGTTAGAGATTTTTTGGAATTAAGTGTGGAAACATGTACGTGATAGAGAACTGCGCAGAGTCTACCTATGCCAACTAGTTTTTTTTATCAGTACAGCTTGTCCCATCTGGAAATTTGGTTCAGCAAAAACTTCTATCATAAATCTCTTCTATTGGTTGTATATATATATATATATACACGTGTGTGTGTGTATTAGCAGCAAAACATTCTTTCTTTACATAGCCATTCTGATTCAGTGTCATAAGTGGCGAGTTATCGTGAAAATTGTAAAAGAGTACACCTTACAGTGTGCAGTGTACAATGGTAATGTACAATGGTAATCATAAGGTAATCACAAATGTATCATAGGTACAATGGTAATGTATTCCTGATTTAACCTATTGGTCTTCTGATAAGTGACGTCACACAAATATACAGGTATCTGTGAACTGTATCGTCCAATAAAATAATCTGTATCAAGTCCTTTACTTGTATTAATGCTAAAACAGATCAGTCTTGAAAATGTAATCGTTTGTTGTGCTTGTCATCTGGAATTGTTCTTAATGTTTCATTAAATTTTGGGTAAGAAAATTAGAAGTATGCCTCGTCATAATTTATGGCTTTATCGTAATAATCCTTTTGCTAAATACAATATAAAACTCTCATCATTTCTCAAAAAATATATAAGATCAAAATTAGATTTACTTGTACCAAATGTTAAGAATCATGTTGAAAATAAGCTACATAAAAATGCTCTTAACACACACACACAAAAAAAAAAAAAAAAAGTAATTCAAAACGTTGCTGCAGGTAATTGCAGAACATCGGGAGATAAATGGAAAATAAGCATCATAATTGCTAGACTAGGCAAATTGCATTATAAAATTCAAGTAGGTACATATGTGTGGAAAAGACACATACTGTCAAAAGTAGGCTCAAGGTACAATTGGAAGAAACTACTAGTGAAAGTGAGGGAAAAAATCCTCGATACAAATAAAGTGAACTGATTCTTGTCATCCTATGGTTCCCGATGACAAGAATCTACATCGACAGTATGATGGAAAAGCCACGTCTAGTGAGAAGACACCATGACACCAGATCCATGATACCAGATCCGGAACTGCTTGATTCAAGAAAAAAAGGCACTTAGTGCCCATTGCTGCACCAGATCCGTTACCAACCGACAGAAAATCTACGATGTCTAAAAAGGCTAGAGAAATTAATAGGACTGATCCAAATGATAAAAATCTGTGTACTAAATGAGCATTCACATTTTAAAAACTCTAATATGTTTTTTCCCAACAAGTTTTAAAGATCAAATAGGGTTAGAAGACATTATGGTGTCCATTATGGTGTAAGAAACTAAGGGGTGGAGAGTTGTGGTGTACACCATCATCGTGTTCCTGATTTAACCTTCTGGTCTTCTGGTAAGTGACGTAACACAAATATACAGATACCAGTGAACTGTATCGTCCAATAAAATGATCTGTTTAATTTCCTTTACTCGTATTAATGCTAAAACAGAGCAGTCTTAAAAATCCAACGCTTCCTTCTATTCTCTTCTTTCTTCTTCTTTTCTATTAAACATAGAAAAAAGTAAAGAATGATTTTATGCAATGGACCGTTAGATCACTACTTAAACCATAAAATTCATTAGAAACTGGCTAAACTCAAATCAGTCGATGTGTACGATAGGCTCAAAGCCCTATTTCAATGGTAATTATTTTCCTATTAACATAAATCATTTTAAATCGACCATTTATCTCATTTCACTGGCGTCTATAGAATCCCAACATTTATGCTTTCTTTCTTTCTTTTTTAATTCCTTCTGCTAAATCCCAGTAGCCAAAAAAGAGGCGTTACTAAAAGATATAGTCTTGCATAGAGGCTGAGTAAAAGAACCTCATTTAATGATAGGCCTTGAGAATTGGTCGTCAGAATCTTTACCAAGTTGCCGTAACTGCCCCTAATAACAAGTGCCTAATAACCGAGGCCTATTCATCATTATCTTGCGACGTCGGAATCATAGAAACTGGACGTAATTGAACAATTTAGTGGACGAACGCTTCTTTTGTTTTTAAGAAGCAGTGATTTTATTATTATTATTATTATTTTAATTTATTATTTTTTCCCTAACTTGTCGCTTGCTAGAAGGCAACGACGCTTGCTAGAAGGCACGAAGGCTCAGTTCGTGCAAGATTTCGACGCAGATAACTTTAATCGGGCTTCTTTGACATGTTTTGGTGCCGACCTAAGCAGAATTGAAACTTCATATTAAACAACGATTGCAAAACTACCAGAGATAAGAAGTTTTAAGCATGCCATATTAGTCGTCAGGCTAATAATATTACACTAAACCTTTACATTATTTTACAAGTAAAATGTATAATTACTTTACTAATTAGAAAATCGAGCGAACGAAATGGTATGCTGTATATTTTTTCATTTTTGCAATGAATCAAAATGAGTCGCATATAAATATGTAATTACATTGTTTTTACTTTATGAACTTTTATTCAAAATTTTATTGCATAAAAAAAGCATTGTAATCAGGAAAAATTTCCGCTGTCTGCTGTTGGTGTATCTACAGGAAAAACCCTGGAAAAACCCCTTATTAATTCATAAATCTAAATAAATAAAAATATGTTAAAGTCTAAAAATTTTTATTGCGTAGAAAATTTATAAAGGGTTTTTCACGAAGAAGAACTTTTGTGCAACGTGATTGAAATAATAGGATCTTCAAATTAAATACGCGGCAGGGGAAAAACCCCTTATGAAACTGGAAAATATCTCAAATCTAACTCATTCTTTTGCTGACCATTTGCTTAATTTTTACTCTTTTCAAATACATTTTTGGCAAAAGTTACCTTTTTGCTTCGGACAGAAGTTGTCCTATTATGCATAGCTTTCAAACTATGCAATAAAATTTTTACTATCTTTTGAGCATGCGCCGTGAAAATATATTTATTATATAGTAAAGTCTCGTGCAAAGCGGTGGCAGAGAAGACAAATAAATAAAACAGTTTTATTTTTTAACGCCACTCAATTTTTAGAGTACCAATCTATTGGTTCTCTATTTAGTTTTTGTATATAAAGCAGTTGTTTTGATATAAAATCAGTGGTGTTAAAAAATAAAATTGTAATATTCATGAGGCAAACTTGCACACATGCACTGTACGAGACTTTACTGTACATACACATATCTTAGCAGAAATTACATGTGGGAAATTTGTGTTTCAGTTTTGTCACTTTTTCTGCAAGTTTTGTTAAATGTTATTAGCAAAAAACTTGCCAAAAAAATTAATAATTTGTGAATATATATATATATATATATATATATATATATCTGCCAAAATAATTGTACAATTCTCGAAACAAAGCGTAGAAATATTGCTCATAGTGTGTGCAACAACTCACTCAAAGTTACGAGTCATTCGTAGTTTTTCATGATACAGGGTGATCCTAAAAATAGATGCGCTTTTTGGGGGTATGTGCGCTTTTCTTTAATTTGTAGTTTGTCTCCTAATTCTTTGTAACTGGTAAATACTTGTACCAAATTGAATGCAAAATGAGTACATAACGTAGCAGGATTATTTTGTGTAGCTCTTTTCTCAGAATCTTTCGAAGAGCGTCTTCGAAATATACCGATATATAATATCAGTATAGATCTGATTATATATCGAGTTATCCTATATATCTATGTGTATATAGATATTAGAATATGTGTATATAGATATTAGAATTCTATATATATTAGATGCATGAATGTTAATAATTATTTTAAATAATATCTATTAGATAAAAAAGTGACTGTAATATTCTTTTAAGTATCTTAATAACTAGTATATAACCCCGTGAAAAATGACGGAATGTAAAATCAATTAAGGTAGTGAATCAACGAATGCTTTGCCTGCTTCGCTGGACACTATATTTAAAGGAGACTAATGTGCAAGTTACACCTGACGGAACTAATATGCAAGTTGTACCTGACGGGACTCATGTACAAGTTGCACCGAACGAACAAACTATTTCTTTTAACGAAAGTACCTACTAACCCAGGACAAAAAGGTCTAATATAACGTATCCTATTATATATCATATTTATCGTAATATAACTCAGTACTTATTTCGCTTCCTTCTTCGACTCGTTTTAATAAGCATTTTTTTATATGCATGGGCAAATTTAATATTTTTTAATTTTTCGCGTGAAAACGTTATTTCATCTCATGCCTCCTCCCGCCCCTCAAAAAAAAAAAAAAAAAAAAAATATATATATATATATATATATATATATATATAACTGGTAAATTTTTTTGTCAACAATCATAAATTTAAATGTCCAATTTTGAAATAATTTTCAGATTTTAATTAATTCTAAAATATCTAATCAAAACTTCGTTACAAATAAGGTACCAAATGAAAGTTACTATATTTGTAACGAAGTAACCTTATTTGTGACATTAAACGAAGTACCTTAACGAAGTATTGTTAACGAAGTATTGTTAACGAAGTACCTTATTTGTAACATTATTTATTTTATCTAATTTGATAAATATGACGTCACAATCAACTGTTTGTTTATATCAGATAAGTATATTATCATGATTGCAAGAAAATGCTGCAATAACTATTAGCCCATAATTTTATATTACATTTTAATTTTATCCACCATGGGTATTTTAGAATTGCAATGGTAGTTATAAACTTTCGTTGAAATCTTTTTACATATTGAGATTAAGGGAAAATTGCAAGCACAAAAATTGTTCCGTTTTGAAAGATCTTTCTAATGATGTAACATTTATGCAGATTAATAAATAAAAAAATAAAAATAAAAATACATAGCATTTCTAAGGGGAAAAAAATGGCCACCAAAAGTCTCTGTTTTGAAGAGGTCTAAACCGGAATCGTTCCTGACAGAAGATGGTCATTATTATTATTAATGTTATCTAATAATAATTCTTCTAACCATCTTAATCGTTAGTTTCACTATGTTGAATATTATGTAATGCTTTTAAATTAAATTCTATCCATAGACCATTATGATACGAAATAATTTGATGTATCTCTGTACCCGAACCATAAACAAAGTAGACAGTAAAAATTATCCTGTATAGCACTTGAACCTGTATATCAAATGGCAAGTGTTTCGGATGGATGTTGCAGCTTCTATCGCGGTACATGGAAATTCTGTCTATAGAGTGTAATGATAAGAAAAACTTTGTTTGAGTCCTTGTACACGAACCACTAGTATTAAAAAACACCCACTAATAAACAACTAATTGTGTGCGGTTTATGAGCATGTGTATAATGATAATTGTGATGATTTTTGGACACAAACACGCTTGATGCACAGAATCCAAAAGCCTTTCAAAACTCCTGCTCTCATGTTTCGGAAATAAATCACGAATGTGTAAAATAATACAAATCATGACAATGTTAAAACTTAACAGGCCAATCCAATTTAGGAAATTCAAGTTTGTGAATCTGAAATTTATGGAAAATTTTTATCAATTTAAGAAACTCAAATTTATATAAAATACCTTTAACAATAAAGATTAAACAAGTTATTATAGCAAATAGCGCATGAATATATTTATGTGTATATAAAACTCTTATATCTTCTCCTCTGCTCATCTCTTCCCCCCCCCCGTATTTTTTTTTTTTTTTTTTTTTAGATAACTGACCGACCGTAACATTATCTAAAAAAAAAAGGGTAACTTTAGATAGATAAATAAATGGCAAAATAAAAACCTTTCAAATATTTTTTTTTTTCCTTATCATACTTATCTTTATAATACGTTTTCCATCATTTAGAATACATTTCAGAAGAAGCAGAATTACTCCATGTATTCAAAAAGAACAAACATTTGCTGTTTTTACATTTTGCGTTTTAAATTTAAGATATTTTCGAAATGTTACAATTAAAATAGTTCGAAATAGCTATTTGATTTTCCATTTTGACACTATAGATGGCAGCATAGATTCCAGTATTTTCTCAATATTCAGACTTTAGAACTTCTAGCTATGAAATTTAGAAAGAAAACTTGCTTGAAAAATAATTGTTAACAATTAACTTTGTTACAAATTAATTGCTATTATTCAAGCGGTTTGTTTATTTTGACCTTGTAAATAATCTTATTGAAAATTTCTTTAAGAAATATCGCAATAAAATAACAAAATGCATACAGAAGTATTGTAGAAGAAGTATTACAGAAGTATTGTAGATAATAAATGTATATATAAATGTAGTATATAAATGTATTACAGAAACAAATATTTTGTTTATGTAAAATGTATAAATTAATAAATATGAATATAATTTCTGCAACATTTTAAGATGCATAATCATATTCATTTAAAAATTGTAAAACTTTCTTAGATGCTTTAAAATATTTGTTTCAATAATGAATATATTTCTTTTTCAAACGTATATCGTTTATTTCTTACTCTCTATACTTCTTTTATTTTTGTTGGGAAGAATTATATATAATCACGTAACTTAAAAATTAGCGTGATCCAAAACCTTCCTTTTGTTGAAACCATTTTTTTATTCTACACGACGTGCACACACACACACACACACAAAAAAAAAAAAAACCGGATTATTACTAATTAACAAATGATAATAATTTCAGTATTATTGTTATAGGGGAGACCGATAACAATCCTCTGAACAATATCCTCTTCCTATCCTCTTCCAATATATCTTCTTACACTGAGAAAAGAAATATACCGTCCTCCCTAAACTATGCCTCTAAGGTACGCATGTGCTACGTAGGTGCTTTAGGTGCTCAAGTACCCATAGAAATCTTTACATGGGTGCTGAGCACGAATAAAATTCAAATCAAAATTTTAATTTACAAAGACAGAAAATAAATAATAAATGTGATTTTTTTTTAATCAATATTATTATTTTCATTAAGAAAAATAAAAAAGCATTTATATGAGTGTATATGTGTTGATGTGTTGTATCTTCTAGTAAAATAAACAAAATAATCAGTTATGACATTCACACGACTTTCTCTTACCCTGCATTTCAATACTATAAAACCTGATTGCAGATCATAAGTAAGATAATAAAAACTAAGATAATAAGATAATACTAAGATACTTGCAACCTACGTTAAAACAATTCAAAATAGATTTAAGAAAGTTTTATTTGATAAATAATTCTGGCCCCCATGAACCCTCGCTCAAATATAGTACCTGACTAAATTAGAAAGTTTGTTCAGACACTTTCATATTCGTACCACTCCTTCAAATTTATCAATCTTGATCAAACTTTTCGAGTAGCAATCCCATGTGAACCCAGGGAAATTTTAAATGCAATATTTAAAATTTCCCTGCAATTATATTTTTAGGTTACTCTGATAACTGAAGATCAACCGTTCATTTGACTTTAATATTCAGAGAGCCCCAAAACGTGTAATTATACAAAGAAAGCTGTGAAAATTTAACTAAAAAATACTTTATTTACCGTAGAATTATGTAGAATTAATTTTCCTTCTTGAGCAGTTTTGCTGGACTAAAGTATTAGTATATTCTATATAAATAAAGAGAAGTGTCTGTGTGTGTGTGTCTGTGTGTCTGTCTGCGCTCTGGTGCTCACACTGCTGATCGCAGAGCTTCCAAATTTGGCATATTAGGTACCTGGGACCCTGCAGGTGTGCACCTCATCGAGATTATTTCGAATTTGAATTTTTTAAATTCATGTTTTTTCGATTTTAAACATTGGCTTTTATGTTTAATTTTTCATGAATTTATTCTTCGATTGTAATCGTCTGCGTATCTTGGCAACGGCTGTTACGCAATTCATTTTTTATTTAATACATTCATTTGAAAGCGATTTTCTTTTCTTTTCTTTTTTTCTTTTTTTAATTATTATTATATTTATTGAAAATCAAATGGTAATGCGATTGAAATAAATTGTTACGTTTACGTATAAATTTTACAATATAGCAACTTTTTATTTTTCATTTTTTTAATTAATTCCTTTAAAAGAAAAATCTTATATATATATATATATATATAATATTTATTGGGTGAAAAGAATGGTAGTTTATAATAGAAAGGATTAAACTGATTAAAATTAGTTTGTTTTTCCTGTACTTAATTCCTTTTAAAAGAAAATATACTTTTTTATTTTATTTTGTTGCACTGATCGGAATCAAATCGTAATATGGTGTAAATAACGGGGCTATAAAACACATGGTTCAACAACTAAAACATATAAAAGATGCTGAGATACAGTCATCTTTAAATTCGTAGTTCTTAAATAACAGAAAATCCACAAGTCGTCGATAAATACCCAGATTAAAGTGCCCGGGAAAGACCTTTCTGTAGACAGTGGGAAACTGCATCCGATGCAGTACGGGCAGAAAAAAGAGATTTAAATATAGTGACCAGCGAAGCAGGCGTAGTCTGCTAGTTATTAATAAATTAAAGTATTTCTTCCAGTTATATAATTCCAGTTAATATTCCAGTACCAATAAACAACTTTTCGCTTTGCCATTGGTTATAAATACGATACTTCAGTATATAAAGTATCGTTTGTAAATTATATACACACAGTAAACAGTGTTGTTAACACACAGTGTACTTAAATATAACCCTAAGTATAACCTTAAATATAACCCTTAAATATAACCCTTATATATATCAACACATAGCACAACCTGAAATCCACTCCAGCATTTTCTAAGTGTAGTCGCACTATTCTAGCTCTTTTGGAATGACGAATAATTTTCATATCACATTCTACACTTCATATCTAAGCACGTAAAAAATGTTCATTTCATTTTGTTTAACCTGTGCATATCAGGAATTTCGCCCATAGACGTAATGTATTTGAATTCTCTTGGATTTTCCACTACACGAATCAATATTTTCCAGGATCTACGAAAATTTTAATGTAGCACCCCTGTATGTTACAGATTTAAAATACCGAGGCCCAAAAACTTTCGCTGTGGATATGAGAATGTAGAAAAGAACTACTATGAGAAAAAATAGAGGTAGATAATTATAAATTTTTAAGAGTTTTATTAATTTCTACCTATTCATTTCTCCCCGTTCGTTTTCAAAGTTTACACATTTTAAATTTTTACTCGAAAAATTGGGTGTCAATTAGGAAATTTTTATTTTTAATAAAACAACGAATAACGGGAAAAAAAAAAAAAAAAAAAAACGCATTCTTGTATATTTATAATTGAGTAAGATATATTTAATTAATATTTGAACCTTATATGAAAATCAATACTTAAGTTTGTAAACTATTATAGAAATATAATATGCATGATAATTTTTACAGCAAAATCGAACCGTTCTATAATGTTTTTAGTTTCGTGAATAAGGAAAAAGTATTGGATTCATGAAAATTTTTGACCCCCGAGTTTAGGTGGATTTGTACTTTTTTGAAATTTCCCGAACACGATTGGACCCTTTTTCAAAAAATGTCTGTCTCTAAGCCTGCAAAATTTTGTTATAACACCGTATCTCCCGAACTAATAGACGAAATTTAATTAAATTTTATCTTTCGTTGGTACCTCGACTTAAGTTGGTATGGGAGATCAATTTGGAGATCATTTGTTGAACAGGCCGTGCTGCCACCCCATTTTTTTTATAACTTTTGATAGGGATGTCCATAATGAAATGTGCATTATGAGTTATTTTTAACGAATTAAAAAAAGAACGATTGTTAATAGAAAAAAAATATTTTGTATATACAGTCGGTAACAAAAGTGTCCGAACACTAGCGAAAAATCCTATATAAAAAAAAAGTACGCTTAGTACAGTTTTGTTAAATAAATCGTTGTCGAATCCTGTTCTTAGTTAGTGTAAGAACATGATTCGATAAGGATATATTTAACAAAGCCGTATGAAGTGTACTTTTTTTACATAGGAATTTTTGCTAGTGTTCGGACACTTTTGTTACCGACTGTATGTGTAAAAGCATCGCTTCCTCTCTAAGGGGAAGTCTTCCCCCCATAAGAGGTGTAAATGTGTGTATTTTCAAAAGAATTCTTATAATATCTCTTTTATATCTTTAAAACGAATGCTTGAACCATAGATTTACATGATTTTTTCGACATTTTTAACAGAAGAAAAAAAAAAGTAATTATTTATCAAGTATTAATAAATAAAATAAAATTTAATAAAATAAGTATAATAGCATAAAATTGATTGAGGACATTTGTCGTCACAACTCTGTGACGGAAATCCTCATGGAAAAATAATTTTAATAAATAATAATTTTAATAACTAATCTGCGTGTAAATAAATAATTTATAAATTATATTTCATCAATTACATTCTTTTTTTTTTTTTTTTTTTTTTTTAACGATGTCGACGAAAGCTGCTCATGAATGAAAATTAATTTGTCGCACCAATACAATATACAAGGTATTACTTGAAATTTGTGTGCTTTTTTTTTACAGATTTACAGTGCTTTATTATTATTATTATTATTATTTTAATTTTTGTATAAAACTGCATTTACTGGTCCCTTGATAACGAAAGTCAAGGTTTAGCTCTTCATCTCTTTGTATTTAAAGTTGAATAATTACAGGAAATTCAATTTGGAATGAATATTTAATTTATTAACTCATACAAAAATAGATGTCTGGTAAAACTTTTTCTAAAACTATTTTCAACTGTTTTTATGACATTGTTTGTTGTGTTGTTATAGTGCCCTTAATCTATAATAGTCCGAGTTCAAATGCATGTTAAGAGATAGTCATGTGTGTGGTAGCTTCTTAAATCACGTACTGACGTCAAATCATTATCCTGCAAATATTTTAATGTATAAACGGTAATTTCAGATAAAAAGAAAAGCCTGTTTTATAGAGGAACATTGCCAATTAATACCCGATTTCAAAATGCTCCATACGAATTCTAAATTAAACTAAACCTGCAATCATTTTCTCTGTTATCATTTTAAAATTATGGATGTATGTTATCATAATTTAAAAACGAAAATGTGTCCTATCATCATGTCTTTGCACCAATGTCCTTTGTTGAATCTGGCAGACGAGAGGTGCCTGGTTCAATCCCAGATTGTGATGATCACCTAGCCTTGAATACGGGTAAAGACCCCTTAGAAAAACCCCTACGGTGCCCTAGTGTAGCCAATCGGTCCAAAGATCAACACTGTGATTTTTTTTTTTTTTTTTAATCATTATCTTTTGGGGCTCATACTAATAATAAGAATAATAATAATGATAATTTCTTGATTCAAAATTGAATGCAAAATCATTGATTAACATTTATATTAAAAGGAGTAGATGAAAACGAATGCGCGAGAAAAATTATTATTCATTCTTTATTCCCGAAATTTGAAACGTAAGAAAAACAAATTTAAACTGTAAAAATTTTAATTTTTTAACATTTAATAATAGTTAATTTAATTTTTAATTAATAATTAATTTAATTTTTGTATATTTATTTAATTTTTAATTAATTTATTTTTTACATCGATGTTGAATATTTTCATCATTTCTTGTCTCTTTAAACTTGAAGGTACGTGTGAAATTAATAACAGGTAAAAATAAATGTATAGACGCAACACATAAATACAGGGATAACACGTGAGATAAGAAGTCAAGACGCAATTTGAAATCTCATTTGACTCAAAAATTTTGTCTAATCCTGTTTGAACTGCTAAAACAGTCACTGGATGATGATATATATTTAGAAATAATAATAATTTAAGAAAAAGAAAAAATCTCATTACATGGAAATTTTCTTAAGTTTTAATTGAATGTCATTTTTAAAACACTCGACTTTTTGTGATTGAAGAATGCTTCTTTTGTCAGTTATTTTTAACACATCCTTTCCTATTTTAAATGAAATTAGGAATTGAGAAATTTTAGCTTGGCTGTGGAATAAAGCAAAAGCAGTCGATCCAGTTTGCAGTGTCATATCATAATTGCAGTGAAATACAGATTGGCTCCCATTCTTTCTGGTGCACCTTTTCAAACATATTATAGGTCGTTGGCTCCCTTCAATAAGAGTTGACGGAGTGCCGGAACAAATACATGAAACGCTTAACCTTTCGCTAACAATTAAACATCGGAAGAAATTAAAAGATCCCAACCCATCATGTGTGAACTCTTTCTTTTGTGGGCCCTGCTGACAAGGGACTGGAATGCACCGTAACGCTCCACGTATCGTCTAGCAGTGTTCGACGGGCGATGATGCAAGGACGGGAGATCGAAGGGAGATTGCAAACTTGTTGCGGCTGAATTTGGATGTATTTAAAAATGTGTCGTTTTAAAGGTCGCGTTCGTAACTGTGGTGATTATAGGCTGAGTGATTACAGAGGCTGTTCGCACATATTTCAGACGATTTTGATGGAATGTACTGAAACAATTTCACTCATATTTCGTGTTTTATTTGTTCAAATTGATAGCCCTTGTTCTTAACTATCATTCTACATCATAATTTCTATGGTAATAATGCTTTTTATAACATCGGAAGAGGTATATTTCTCTACTCCTCTTGAACGTCTTTCCAAAGCCCACAAGCCACAAAGCGTTGTAGGTCGGTGTTTGGATAATGCTGATTTTAAGAGTCGAAAAACACAAAAATGCAACGTTGATACATCAGGAGATTTAGCAGGAATATCAGTGAAGGGTATGGTTTTAATTCCCTTTTTTTGTTCCATTTTTTTTTTCTAGAAAAGCAATTGCGGATTGCGATGTGTGGCTGCTTGTTTTGTCTTGATACAGTTCAACGGATCGATAGCATTGTGGATAATGATCTGGATTTTCATTTTTAAAAATTGGAATTAAAATATGTTCTTGATAAGAGCTGATTTTGACATTTTTGTCACCTTTTTTTTTTTGCTTTTTTCTTGCACTTGTATTAAAAACCAGCGACAATCATAAATCCTTTAGAAAAACTTTCTTTTGATTCTATGAACCATGTAGCAAAAGTTTTTTTCTCCTCTTTTGTGATAATAAATTGATTTTTTTTATTGCAACCATTTACATAGACTTAAGATTCATCTATTTTTGCGACATTTTTTAATTTTTCTCCTGATAAATGCTTTTCATAAAGATTTCACTAAAAACTCTCTTCGGAAAGAGAAGAAACGTATCCTTCCATTCACTGCCTCTTTAAAAGTGCATTTTTGCATGTAAACAAAAATTCTAAATATCAGAAGATAAATAAAACTTCCAAAAATATAACTGTTTTGAAAATAGAATTCTCCATGCAAACGATTTTTCCTTACTGAGAAATAAAATCGTCTAAAAATTTTACGAACAGCCTCTGTATAAGGCATTTATCGAGTCGGCAAATACATCGGTACAGTTGAAACGAATGATTTGCGAGTTGTTTCAGATCACTTGTCTGAAACGAAAATTTCCGATCTATTAACATTATGTAACATAAGAAAACTAAATAATCCAAAGATATGTTTTACCCATAGTTAAGAATATAACGTATGTGTATATATTCATAAAATATAATGCATGTATCTATGTTTATGGGGGAGAACATAACTGAGAAAGTAAAGTCATATTATTTATATTAGTTACATTTTTAAACTACATTGAAGTGTATATAATGTTATAAGTTTCTCGATTATTTCTGTGTAATATTTTTTAATAAAATCTTACTAAAAGGGAGGGGGGGTCTATGGATACAGAACGAAATAAAAATGGAGTTAACAATTTTGAGTGGTATATTTCTGCAATAAATAAGAAAATTTCCACGGTTTTCGTGTTAAATAATGTGCATAAGTGCAATGTCCCGTTGATATTTAACATTAATATTTCTGATTAAATAAAATGATTAATGTTCAATAGTCCCAGTCTACCCTGAAAAGCTATCTGGTGTAACATTTACATTGCTTTTAAAAATGTATTTCAAAACAGTTTTATTTGACAAAATGTTCTTAGATATGTGGGGCGGCTCTCCTCGACCCTTCATTTGAACATTCTAGCTAAAAGCTAACAACATTGCAAAGAACATTTCAACTCCTGAAGCATTGACCCCCCCGGAGGGCATTCCATCTATAGGTCTATCTTTCACCCTATCCCTAACAACACACTTGTCCACACAACATCCCGAGGAAGTCCATAGGATTCCCCTTTTATCCACAGGACATCCTGAGGATTCCTTTCGGAGATGATGTGTTGTTAGGGATGTAGTCATTCGACCTTAATCCACACAACCACAACTTTGTAAGGCTGTTTTAAATTTTTTAAAATTCCTTTTATTTATTTCATAAGAGAAAGTAAAAAATAGCTCTTTTTAGAACATTTTTGTGTTTTTAAATAATAGTTTGAAAAATCATTAATCGATAAACAGAAAAAGAAAATAAGTTATTTTAGAGGAAACATTCGAAAGGTGTCGTCTTCAAAAAATATTGAAAAAAGTATATGTCATTCTACTCTTCATAAAACACCAGAAAGTGAAAAAATTATCGGCTGAAAGGAATTAGGTACATCGACCACAAAAAATTACCAAATTTAAGCATTTTTGGCAATTTCACACTGTTAGGCGATTCATTTTGAGTACTTGGCGGAGAAGCAAAACACTGTTATGTTCGTACACGGCAATCTCGCTACTACAATCTCGCACGGCAATCTCGCTGTCTCATTACTATACATTTCGTTCGCTGCTAGGCGAACTTATCGCCTAGCAGCGCTAAATCGCCAAAAATGCTTAATTTCGATCTTTTTGTGGTCCCTGTAATTCATTTCAGTCGATAATTTTTTCACTTCCTGGTGTTTTAAGAAGAGTAGAATGACATATATTTTTTTAAATATTTTTTGAAGACTACAACTTTTGAATATTTTTTTGTTAGTGTAATCTTTTAATGGGTCGCAAAAATAAATCACAGATAGTGGGAAAATCGTCCTTTTAGTAAATTTAACAACGAAAAAAAAAAAAAAAAAAAAAAAAAAATCAATATTTAGAGAACTTTTATATCATGTTTGTAATCAGGTTTCAATTCATTACTATACATTTCGTAAACATGCTGTTCATTTCATCTTCATGCTGATCGGTTCTAACCCACAGATACTGCAATCATTCAAATAAAACTGATATATAAGACATTGAAACATTTTGACATTAAATTTTAATGTGTTAGCTGTATCTTAATTAAACACTTAATCAGAAGAAACTTTTTCAAAATTAACCAATCTGATTTTTATCAGGAATATAGTTTTCGCGTCAAACTCCCGCGTCAAATCATTTTTTACATTTTTTTACCCATATTTCCATCCAATTCGCAGTAAATCCAATATCTGCCATATTAGTAAATCCAATATCTGCCATATTAGTAAATCCAATATCTGCCATATTTTGCAATATGGCAGATATTCAGATATTCCTGTAGCAGATATGGCAAATATTCCTGTTAACAGCGAACAGGAATTTCGTGAAGATGAGAAATCTTTATATCCATTTCCGCCACATTAAAACCACATTCTGCCGTATTTCCAACCGGCAAATGTTTCTAAAGATGAGGGTAAGTCCAATTGATTTAGCACCTCATAAAGCACTTAACACAAACTTTCATCCAAATCGTAATATCCATTTTCAAATAAACTCAATTTCTTCCATATTTTGCAACCGACGGAAAAAGGATTAACAGTGAACGCGAATTTTCCTAAAATTGAGGCTAAGTCTGACTAGTTTTTCATCCCAAACAATTCTTAACGCCAAATTTTCATTAAAATCGTTATATTTCTTTCCGAGTAAGCCAAATTTTTGCTGTATGTTACAACCGGCAATCTAATCGATTTAACACTTCAAAAAATACTTAACCCCAAACTTTCACCGAAATTGTATTTATGAGTAACGGCCGATGAAGAGTTAACACCAAACGCGAATTTTCTCCTTAAGGCTAAGATAAGGATAAGCTCTATAAAATTTTTACCCGAAAAAACCTCTACCCCAAACAAAAATCGTTAGAACCATTTCTGAGATCCTCAAGACATATATATATATATATATATATATATATATATATATATATATATACATATATAGCAAATCACGTGATTAACTCGTTTAATATAAGAGAAGGATAGAATGATTATGATAACAATTACGAGACTATTTATATTATCTGTAAATTAGATGAATATATTTTTATTCCTTTCATAGTTTGATTTGGGTCTGGATCGGGAAGTAAAGTTTTCATGGATTTTGATTACATTTTCTTTTATTTCAAAATGTATTAATGAAATGCTATAGCACTTTAGTATATAAAAAATTAAATGGCATTTTTTTTTTTTTTTAAGATAACATTTGTACGTCAAACATACATAATTCAAAGTTATAATCCAAATTATATGGGAAGGATATATATATATATATATAATGAAATATATATATATATATATATATTTCTATATATGTGTTTATTTAACATAGGAATATTTTATACACTGAAATCATAATTACATCTGAACTTTTCGATCTCGTTATTTGTAATTCCTGTTGAGAATGTTAGCACTTTCTTAAAAATTATATACATATATATATGTATATATATATATTCAGTTTTATTATTTTGAATGTTTCGTAATGTTTTTCAATGTTTATTTCACCAATCCACGCAGGTTTTTTTTTTTTTTCCCAGCCCATATTTTTCGTGCTATTTTAAAACATTTTTTCCATTTCTTATTCTAGTCTGTATGTGTTCAAGGACTTGTAGTGTTCTAATCGAATAATATTTTACACTGCATCAGAAATCATTTGAGTTTACATTTATAAAGTTTTATAAGCAGAGTACTCATTGATGAAATCTTTTGTTGTTGATGTTATTTCTAATTTTCTAATTTCATTTTGGTGCGTCTCCCCCCCTTTTTTTTTTTTTTTTTCCTGAACAGTGTTTAAATGCATAATTTTTGTGACGTTTCATGAAACTTTTTCTTGCATCGAACTGTTTATTTTTCAAAATAATTATAGTATAAAATTTAAATATAACAAGTTATTAGCTGTTGCTCTTTTTTTTTATTGTAAACCTATTATCAAAATATGTACTGTCACTATTGTCGTACTTTTATCGATCAAATGTATGATGTATTGACGAAGTTTGCCAAATATAGATTGCTCTCCTTTTCAAGCGTATCATTATTATTAACGAAAACATTAGGAATGTCATTGGGTGTTTATTTAGAGAAAAAATGATATTAATGAATATACGAATGAATTATTAATGAAAATATTTAATATTAATATAAAACTTTTCCAAGGAAAATTAAAAAATCAAAAATTAACCTATTTTTCAAATATATGCATATCTATATATAATGTATATAAATGTTATATATATAACATTTAAAATTATCTTAAAAAACAATTAAAAATTTCCTTTATCTTGAAGTAATTATTTATTGTTTACTTTATCGTGAATCAATATACTGACATCTATTTTCTAATTTTATGAAAGTTTGCATTAAAAATTTTATCATCCTTTTATCTCTTACTTCCATAAGTATATCCATATCTACTATCTGATTAGAAAGAACTGACTGCAGGACTGCTCGTAATGTCCAAACTTAATGTGCTCAAAATTTTAAAACACGGCAGCAATATGTTACATCAAAAGTACTTGTTATTTCTCTTTTTATGTACACCAACTGAAAACTTTGAAAATAATCTATTTCAAATAGCACAATAATTGGTTCTGTCAATTGGTTCTGTTAATTTTACAACATCTATAAGTATTAATAATAATGTTTTGTGTTTTTAAATATTTTATTGAGAATTTTTTTTTTTTTTTTTTTTTTTTTAAATACTATTAAAGATTAATTTTCCATTAAGATATAGAGCGCCGTATATCTCATATTCATTATATCATTTTGTTAAAAACTTTCGACTATAGTTTTTCCGAATTTTCCAAAAATCATTTTCAATTTGACTTTAAAAATTTACTTTTAATTCTTTTTGAAAATAGAGCCCTATAATCTATATTAATAAAATCAGAGTTTTGTCTGTAAATTTATCGGAATTGAAAATTTTTGCGATATCTTCACGTTTTACAGCCCATGAAAGCCGAAAATGACTTCAGAAAATTTTGCCTGTGTGTGTGTGTGTGTGTGTGTATGTGTGTGTGTGTGTGTGTCATCGTGTCCAAATGTCGCGTTTTTTGTCCGGGCATCACTTGAGAACGGCTGGACGGAATTCAACGATGTTTGGCAGGAATTTAGGTCTTCACCCAACTTAAAATTATATCTATCAACTTTTCAGAAATTCCCCCCCCCGTTCCCCCCCTAGGGGGTAAACGTTTGTCCGGGCATCACTCGAGAACGGCTGGACGGAATTCAACGGCGCTTGGCAGAAACTTAGGTCTTCACCCAACTTGAAATTATATCTATAGAAATTTTCAAAATTATGATTAGTGTTTAAATTGTGGGTATAATACGCCTGCGCATGCGCATGCAGCATTTTTTTTCAATAAAATGCTTTGAATGGAAAAATAAAATATAAAAATAATTTTTTAAGTTAAAGATTTTTGTATTCGCGTGATTCGCACTACAAATTATGAAAAGATTGAAATGAAGTGTTGCCATCTAAGTTTCATACTTTAGTTAATTTTAAAAAATCTAATTGTCGTATCGAAAAACTGTTTACACCCCAGGATTCAGAAAAATCACCTCTTTCATTTGGTACTGAATTTGTAATTATAGGTCTGATATTTCTAATTTATTTTTCCCTTTATTCGTTTTTCCGTTGCCACTTAAATTTCTTACTTTAGTTATTTTTTAAAAATCTAATTGTCGCATCGAAAAACTGTTTAAACCCCTGGATTCAGCAAAATCGCCCCTTTCATTCGGTATCAAATTTATAAATATAGGTCTGATATTTCTAATTTATTTTAAACCTTTTTCCGTTTTCAACCCAGATTCGATATGGAACAGCTTTAGTATTGGATCCCTTTGGCAAAATTTGAAATTCGCCACCGAAGTACCTCGGACGTTTCTCGCCAAGATCTTTAATTGTACAATTGAGATAGCCAATTCAGTTCATCGCAAAAATGGCTTAAAATATTTAAAGTCACCAAAGGGTTCCGATACTCAAGCTGTGCTTTTTGTATTTATTTATTTATAATACTGTCTATTAAAGACTTCTGTGGTCACGAAATTTGGTGTGTAAATTGTTTGTATGCATCCGGCACTTATTGTAACTGCATTTCACGAAATTCGAAATCCCACCCCCCTTCTCGGAGTCGGAGGCCAATAAACATGTGTAAAAACATGTTTTTCCGTTTGAATTCGCTTTGAATTATCTTAGAATGGCGAATTTTGGTGTGTGGATATTGATTAAGTGTACGCATTACGTACATTAGTGGGATTTTGCAAAACTTCGAACTCACCCGCTGAGGGTGGGGAAGTAAGAAGTGGGTAAGTTGTGCCGAAGACAGTGGGGACCCAGACTCCTAACATTGGGGGCGAGAAAACCTCTACCAATCACAACGAGAACTTAGGTTATTAATAAAGATATGGCATTTTGACAAATCATTTAAGTTTAACGTCCAGCGAAGCGGGCAAAGCCTGCTAGTAATATATATACTCACTATACCAATAGAGCAGTAGGTCAATCACTATACCAATGTTCCTGCGTACAAAGCCTTAGAATGAAAGGAGGTAAACTAATAGTTTCACGACTTTTCTAGTTGTAATCTACTTTCATAATATTGGTTTAAGCTTGTTATAAGGACTAATTATGGGTCACGACACTACCTTTCTCTAAATGTCAGGACACTTTTAATTTCAGACTTAAAAAAAAAAAAAAAAAAAAAAAAAGAAAAGAAAAGAAATACAGTTATCCTCGGTTAACCGTGGTTATCCGAGCCCCGGTTAACCGAAGTTGTCCATGCACCGGAGGAGGCATGATAAGAAGCCAGAGAATTTCACTAAACACTTAGACTTTTTCAAGAAGTAACTTTTTATATTTCATAAATTTTACTATACAGAATTTACTATTTTATAATTTTTGTACTTGATACGTATTAATGTACGTAATTATTAATTTACTTAATGTACGTAAAACTTCTATTATATATTTAAATGTAGTGTCATTTTAACTGACTACGTTTAAATACTACCCTATACTACCTAATACTACCCCCTTTGACTTACCCTGTATTACATTTAAATACAGGTAAGTCAAAAGGAATATAGCGATTACAAACGGCTATAACTATTTAATGGAAAATAATTTATCAATAAGATTAACACAGAATGTAGACGGAACTCCAAAATTTTGTATACATACGTCATAGATGTTCTATGTGACTTCCCTTGGTCACACGGACAATATTTAGACGGTTGTCCATTTCACGCCATACATTCTGAAGCATGTCTGCAGTCACCGGTGCAAGCGCATTACAAATGCGTAGTTTGAGACCCTGCGATTTTTATCTGTGGGTTTATGTGAAAGACAGGGTGTATGTGCTTCTCATGCCCAAAACAATTGAAGAACTCAAAGTACGCATTTGTAATGCGCTTGCGTCGGTGACTGAACAAATGCTTCAGAATGTATGGCATGAAATGGACTACCGCCTAGATGTTGTCCGTGTGACCAAGGGAAGTCGCATAGAACATCTATGACATATGTATACAAAATTTTGAAGTTCCATCTACATTCTGTGTTAATCTTATCGATAATTTTTTTCCATTAAATAGTTATAGCCTTTTGTAATCGCTACATTCATTTTGACTTACCCTGTATAATAGAAGTATTTTTATTTTTTTTTAAACTTCAATGAATACGTTTTCCTTCATTTTAAACTTTACCACATGTTTTCCGAAAACTTGTTTAACGTTATGAATACAGCAACAATGTACTGTTTTGTTAATAATAAAAAAACAATATACACTGGTCAAAAAAATTTAAGGATCAGCCCGTTTTCTCTTTCTCTTCTTTTGCACATAATTTTTAAACAAATAAACATATGAACATAAAATTTGAATGGCCTGTTCATTATCATATTATTAACCGAATCTTATGTAATTTTAGCATAAGAATAATTTTTAAGCTAATAAATATTCATTTTTCTCGCAAAAGTAAGCTTTGGAAAAAATGAAAAATTTCAACAAATTTAGGAAAAAACACATAATGAAAAGTGGTGTTAAGGATGCATTAGAGATAGGTAAAGACGCTCATACCTTGAAATGTTAAACTAAATCTCGATTTTTCTTTTTGTATCAATATTTCTTTTACTTTTATAATGAACTTTTTAAAAATATATAATTACTAATTTGTAAACTATACTCAGCACTAGAATAATAATGATGTCGAAAAATAATTGTATAATGAACATCTTATCCAATTTTCATGTTTGTATGCAAATTTTTTAAAAAGTTATTCACATGCGAAAAGAAGAAGAAAAAATAAGAAACAGAAAATGAATGCAGGTAGAAAGATTTGGTTGTAATCTAACATAGGAACGCGTGTGCGTATTTACCTATCTGTAAGGCATCCTTATGACCATTTTTCATTAAGTGTTCTTTCCTAAAATTATTGAAATTTTTCATTTTTTTTAAAGCTTACTTTTGAGAGAAAACTGAATATTTATTAGCTTAAAAATTATTCTTATGCTAAAATTACATAAGGTTCGGTTAATAATATGATAATGAACAGGCCATCCAAATTTTATGTTCATATGTTTATTTGTTTAAAAATTATGTGCAAAAGAAGAGAAAGAGAAAACGGGCTGATCCTTAAATTTTGTTGACCAGTGTATATTACAAAAATACAATTACAAAATTATTTTATTTATCTAACATATTAGCATAAATAAAATAATTGTATTACTCGTATTAACAGCTATTAATAATAATAAGAAGATTGAGATAAGAAGATAGACTCGATTTCAGGAACAAACAATTTTATTTTTTACCGCCATCTATAATAATTACATCAAGAAATGAACACTCTTTGGGGTAAGGAACTTGACAAGGATAGGATGGAACATTTTATAGTATTGTATTTCGATTATTGTAATTATTATTATTATTTTGCATTTGCTCTTGCTTATTTTCATTATTCTGCAAATTATATTTTATATTTGTCAAACATAGATGTACCAAATGAAGCATCCCATTTTGTTTGGGCGTCTGGTAATAAAAAGCTGATAACTTTCTATTTAGACGTCGTTTTTTGAAAATGAAAATGGATAATGAAAATGAAAATGGATAAATTAAGAAGAAGAAAACAGGCGCGGACGGCGATGCAAAGAATCACTGAAACTATTATTGTGCTTATTATTGTTATCATTCAGATTTTTTTTTTTTTTTTTTATGGAGCTGCATCTAATCATTTTATCAGTCTATTATAATCTGAATATTGTTTAACAACCATTGAATGGATTTCCTTAAATACTGATTTACAAGTGACACGTAATAGCGATAAAGTCACAGAATCAACAACTTGATAACATGAAAAATATTTCCTGCCTATTACAGAGCAAGTGGAATGTTTGTCTATGTACAGATGAAATATGTAAACTAAACAGAACAACAAATTTAAAGGACAGAAGTTTGTCAACATATTATTTGCTATGAAAGCAATATTCAATATTGCTGAAAAGATGTATTTCTCCCCGAGGAAAAACACCTGCGTAGTCCAATTGGCACTGTTTATAGATAATTATAAGAGTTTCACTTTTATATTGACGCACAAATTTTCAAGACGTAGGGGGTGTTTTGTCTCTTTTCATTCTGTGGTGGTGGTGATTTTCAGCTTCACAATGGTTATCCCTGTCGGATGCGGAAAGAAATACTTTAGGGCAGTCGTCGACAGGGCACGGTAATAAACTTGGTAAATGAGTCCCTTCGTAGTGGTCCTTAAGATGAGAGGAATCTACGAACAGTCTTTGGCAGAATTTACAAGAATAGCGACCATCTGAATCTGGAACAAGTTCTGAGTTCAATGTCATGGGCCTCCTACCACTCCTACTATACTCGTCCTTATCGGGTGATACTGACGAGGGCGAAGAAGATTTAGGTCTAGGACTTGGCGTAGAACTTATTGAGCTGATTGGAGTATCGTCTCGACCATCAGATATTCGGGTAGTGCTTTCCAGCATCGATGAACCAGAAGTAGACGTGGGTGGAACCATAAAAGCAGGATGAAAAGGAGGTATCACCCCAAGAGGAGCAGCAGGACCAAGTGGTCCTCCGAAAGGTGGTGGATGCAGGAAGTTTTCACCAAATCTTCCATGATATAAATCAGCAAAATTCAAAGATAAATTCTGCGGATCATATATTCTAGGAAAATAATCGGCAGGTGGGAAAGGAAATAAGCCTTTATCGAAATAGTGTCCTTTATCCGCGGAAGTGGATAAAAGTTTTCTGTGCAGATTTAAGTTAGCACTGTGTCTATCTCGACTGCGTTTCGACGGAAAGGCCGCATTGCAACCTTCCACTGTGCATTTGTGCATTAATTTCAAATGCACATTTTGATAATGTGTTTTGACGCCAAAGTGATTTTGAAATATTTTTCCGCAAGCAATGCATCGTCTTGGATTTTCTTTGTCAACGGGAATATCTACAGCACCAATCATCGATGCATCTCTGTATACAGGCAGCATAGATAAATGTCCGTCAGGATCTGAATCGCTGTTAGGAATACCAATACCACCACTCGGAATCGGAAGTGGAATACTTTGAGAGTCTGGTGGTGGTAGATGAGATCGTCTGTCTCTGGAAATATCTGACATTGAAACTGCCGGAGTTGATGCCAAGCCAAGACCCGGCGCGTGATATGATATTCCAGTAGTCGATTCAATGTGGTGAGAAAAAGTAGACTTCGTATGATTGGAAAGCCCTGTGAAAGCTCCTAAAGATAAAGTTTCTAAATGTCTGAGAGGGCTCTCAGGAACTTCTTCTGTTTCATGATTATGTTTAATGAAAGGGTCTTTGTTTTTAGATGACAAATCTAAAGAAATCATATCATTATCTTTCAAAGATATTTTGTTAGTCGTAAAACTAGAACCGGAAAATGAAGTAATGCAAGATGCTCTTGAAGTCATCCTATCATCTAGTTTAGATGATGAATGCGCTGGAATACTAGCGGAAGGAGTGGAGGAAATAGGTTTCGGCAAAGATAATGGAATGTGTGATGATGTTGAAGGAGGTGGAATTGAATCTTTACCAATATCTTCATCTTTCGAGTCATCTTCTAACAAATCAGAGCTAAAACCATCGGATTTCGAGAGTGCACCATTGTCGTCCACAAATGTATCACTACTACTGTCATCTGTTGAAACATACTGCAAATCATCGTCGCTTGTAATAGCACACTTTGTAGGATTGAAACTTTTTCTTTTTCGAACGCCTTTGTTGTTTCCCGAATTGTTTCCATTTTCAGTATCTTTCATTGACAGATCGATGCCTTCATCACCGTCATTGCTTATGTCGCCGTTCAGTTCCACGCGAGGTCTTTTAGTTAATGCCAAAGCCTCGTCTGCTGAGTTAAAAGATGATTTTCTATGTTGCGAGAAATTCTCTTGTTGCCTAAAGCTACTTCCTTCTTGAATTGGATCATCGATAGTACTTGACGGTAAGTTTGATTCGATCCTAGAAGGACCACCCTCTGATAAATTCACAGAGTGTCTTTCGTCTCTTTCCCTCTCAGAAATAAGAGGTGGGTGAATGGGTAACATGCTATTACTGCCAGCAGCACTAGCGTTAAAGTTTATTAAAGTGGTTGACGGCATTATTGGAAATGGTAAGGAACTACGACCGTCATGATGAGACAGTTTTCGTCTCAAATTTGGAGTGTGAAGTTTGGGGTTTGGATTTGCGCTATGTCTGTTACGACTTCGCCTAGAGCTGAACATCATATTACATCCATCCACAGTACATTTATGCATCTCTCGGAGATGAACAGCACTAAAATGTATTTTCAGCGCACCCTTGTCACAAAATGTCTTCAAACAAACATGACACTGCACCCTTTTCTTTCCAGTAGCTGGATTTGTAGTGAGTCCACTAAGCATTAGTGGATTCCATCGACGTTTCATTGGATTAGCAGACTTCCTCAGGTGTCTTACTTTTTTAGCTGCGTAAATAGAATCCAAATGGCTGTGTCCCACTACAGAATAGGACTGGTGGTGGGTATGATGAGAATGCTGAGATAAATTGATAGCCTCGGAATCATTCTCTGATCCTTCGTCAGTAGCACTGAAATCAGACATCATTCCACCGAGTTGAGATGAATTGTTCGATGCAGCATAGGTATCACTTAAAGTCGTTGTGGGGAAAAAATTAGACGCTGAAGTTGTGCTTCCAGTTATTGCTATAGAAGTAGTAGTTGTTGGAGAAGGAAGTGGAGTTGAATTCTGTTGGGAAAACTGAAGATACAGGTTATCTCTAGTATCTGGGCTGGCATTTCGATCTCTTCTGTAGTCGTATGGCTGCATATTTTGTAACTTATTCAATGGAGAAGACGACAAAGGACTGTTAGCTGGAGATCTCGTAACTGGAGACAGAGATGTGGTAGAACTGAAAGAGAGAAAATATTTTATTAGTTCTTGAAAGGATATTGTGTATACATCTATTGTAACTCCTCTCTAAATAATGTTTAAGCTTAAATAAAAATAGTTAGAAAAGCTAGGCAATAAATTATTATTTTATAAGTGCATAAATTAAGGTGCTACACTCTTAATTAATGCACCTATATAACAGGAATATAAATAATTCACCTGATTTTATATAAAAGGAAAACATTTTTTTTTTCTTTTGTAATTCAGGATAAGTGGAGGTACTCTGTGAAAGAAGATAGAAAGCGTAGAAATTTTTTTTTTTTTTTTTTTTCCCCTAATGAAAGAATAATAAAATTCTTCACATATTTAAACAACATTTTAGTTTAAGTTATTGCCTAGAATATTACTTTTAATTTGAGGTAAAATTTATGCAAATTACACAAAATTTGATCGAAATATCTTAGGCACAGTAAAATGTAAAAATTCTTCAGGCATCACTTCGAAACTTGACCAATAAAATTTTAATTGCAAATTTGATATGTATTGAGTTGATTTAAAAACAATACCTGGAACAATACTAAATAATAATCGAAACTTTCATGCTTCTAAAACAATAGTTTAAAAGCAAAACAAAAGTTGACTGTATCATAATTTTTAAGTTCTCCGTGCCCCCCCTCCCCCCCCCCCAAAAAAAAAGCTTTTGTGTGATTTTTATGAGAAGTAGCTTTATTTTAAGTTGTTAAAAATTCAAAACTAAAATTGAAAGAAAACATATTTAAACAACATGTATCAGTAATCCTGTTAAATTTATGTTTGTAGTAAATTTCCCATGCAGATTGAAAGTAATGAGAATATGATTATAAAAAAAAACGATTTTCATTCTTAAAGAATTGTTAAATTGCACATATTAAAATTATATTGTTATTTGTCTATTGTTAATTTGTTAATTATCACCAGAAAATAAAATATTCACGGATTTCTCAAAAACTGTGTACTATAAACTTATGATTTTTTTTTATAATGATACATAATAAAGAAAGGAAAAAAATTAAGAGCACTGCATAAAGAATTGTCAAATCGCCAAATTTGTTAAATTGGTAAAATCGCAATTTATGATGAAACAATAAAAATGATAATAAAATGTGACAAAGAGAATTTAGAAAAAAAAAAACCCCTAACGAATTTATGTAAAGATAAATTAAGACATGAGAGTATTTAGAAAAAACTAGTTGGCATAGGTGGACTCTGCTCAGTTCCCCATCATATTTATGTTCTCATAAATTTCTAGTGCGAGACATATTATAATCATGTTAAAAGAAATTAATTTGACCAAAGCTTGATACAGTGACAGAATGAAATCCCCACCTAATAGGCTATCCACCGTTCACTTCGATATATATATCTTATTCTAATCTATTAATTTATTTTATCAGGGTCAATTCCGTTGTTTAGTTTTCATGCTACTATTTCCAATGCAATAATCCTCAAAATTCATACTTATATGAAAAATTTACAATTTCGCTATGTTGATAAAATCGTAAATTACGAATGATTTACGAAATTTTCCTATTAGAATATTTGTATTCAATCATGGTCAAACAAATATCATAAATGTAATTTTGAAGTTGTCTAATGTATTTAGGATCCTCAAAATGAAAGTTTATGCTCAATTTTGCCTTATTCTGACATGTTAAGTAAATCGTAAATTCCAAATAATTTACGAATTTTTTAAATTGGAAAAATCATAGTCTATGATATTCATGCCAGTATCCTAAATAATATTTCGAAAGTGGTTTGACATCTTTACGATGAAAATATCCCTCAAGATTGACGTTTATGTGAAATTTGGCTCTATGCTGCCATGTTAAGAAATTAGTAATTTTCCAATAACTTACGAAATATTTATATTGGAAAATTCATAGTCATTAATATTCATGCCAGTGTTCTAAATAATATTTCAAAAGTAGCTGACATCTTTACGATGTAAATATCCCTCAAGATTGACGTTTATGTGAAATTTTGCCCTATACTGCCATGTTAAGAAATTCGTAAATTTCCAATAACTTGCGAAATTTTCAAAGTAGCACATTTATAGTTACTAATGTTCATTCCGACATCAAACTTGATATTTTAAAGCTGGTCTGACATTTTTACAGTAAAAAGTTTCCATTTAATGCACGTTTAAGTGAATTTTTGTCCTATTCTCCCATGTTAAGAAAATCGTAAATTTCTCATAACTTACGAAGTTTTTTAATTCGAAGGTTGCAAAAGAATAGGGTTCTTGCCAGTATCGAAAGTAATGTTTTAAAACTGATCTGGTCTCTCTGCGATCATTTGTTCGTGATATATCGTACTAACAAACTAACGGACTAAAACACTGACACACTAACGGACTGACACACTGACACACTAACAGACACCCTACAGACAGACACCATACAAATTTTGTCATTTTCGGATTCTTCACACCTGAAAACGTGTAAAAAAGTCAAAAAACCGAGGTCGAAAATTTTCACGATTACCTAAGTTCCCCATACCTACAGTATGATGGGGAACTAAAAAATCTATTAATTATTTTAACAAAATGAAATTGTAACTTTCCTCACGTGTGCAAATGTAATAATATATATGTATAATAATAATGAAATGTTACAAATATCAGTGTGTAATATAGTGCAAATTTGCACACTACTGCAAATACACAAATATAATATAACTGCAAATAATATAATATTTTTTTATTATTTGCATAAAATTCCTTCGTATTATTTTAAGAGATCTCTTCTTAAGATATTACTCTTCTGAAGATAATACTAATTCTCTTAGACTTATCTTCTTCGTATTATAAGTTTTTTTTTTTTTTTTTTTTTTTTTTTTTGCAGAGCAGTGTTATCAATTGTCCTGCGCAAAAAATAAATGTTTTATGAAATGAAATCAGTTATAAATTATTCATGCTAACTTGATGACAAAAAATTAAAGATACAAAAGTAAAATAAATAATTTCGCGTGTCACTTACAGTACTGTTACTCTCTTACCATGAAATTTAGATTGTAGATAAAGGAACTTGAATTGCATTTAAAACATCTAAAATTCACCATTAGTTTTTTACCTCCAAATCTTTTTTATCGGGCGCCCGATTATCAGAAGGCAAATTTTGTTTCTAACTGCTGTTATCCTGTATTGTTATCGCTGTTATCCTGTTATTGTTGTTGTTATTGCTGTTATCCTGTATACTATACTGAGCCATCTTGTTGGGCTCCATATAAGCTGCATGAGTTGGTTAGTATTTCGATTGTTTCGCATCTGAAGACATAGCAGTTAGCAAGTTTTTTAAAATAATAACCATAACTGTGCCTAAATGTGCGCAACAATTGAAATACTAACCAAATCACAACTGGTATAGCTTTATACGTTTACTTTATACTTGCTTTATACGTTTGCTTTAACTTTACGTTGGTATCGCTTTAGCATAGAAACCCAAAGGCGGCTTGTAAATTTTTGTTGCTATTTTGGCGATGACTTAAGATGGCTATCGTAAATCCATAAGAGAAACGTCCGAGCTACTTCGAGGCCCCGCCCCCTACCACCCCCGTTTCATTATTTACCTATATTTATAAACAATTCAAATCTGTTATTCAATTTAAAAGTTCTTTTAAAATTATTCAGACAACTTTTACATGCAACATTCCTTGAAACTTATCAATCTCGATCAAACTTCTCTAGTAACAAACTTATATTGACTTCAAAATAAGTTTGCTACATTTGGATCACCTGAAATTATTTGTTTTCAAGTTACTCTAAGAGACACAGACAAACGTTAAAAACTTGACTTCGGTATTCAGGAAGCTTCAAAACGTGTAAATATACAAAAAGCAAGTGATGAATATTTAGCTTAAAAAAATACATTGACTATGAGGAATTAATTTCAATTCTTGGACATGGTAAAATAATATAGTAAAGCACTTCCGCTAACAATAAAAAAGAATGTTATACCTTAATACATATTTTGAATTTTATGTACATACCAAATGGTGCACATAAATATAATCCTATATAAATTCCTATAAGTAAACCTATAAATAATAAATATAATCCCATAAGTATATTTCAAGTATTGTCGCACTATAATCTAGTTCTTTTGTATAGTCCTGTAAAGGAACAGTGAATGATTTCCGTACACTAGTCTATATGAAACATATATTTTTACTCATATGAAAAATATACTTATATTCGCTTTATTTGGTTTAGTGCACTCTCTAGATGTTAAACTCTATTACCTATAACAACTCCATAGACATAATAGTCTATGAGGCACTTTCTTTCAAGATGATGGACAAAAATTGGTAACGATACTGTCCGAAAGAAATAACCCGATTTGCTCGTTTTTTTTTTTTTTTAAGAAATAAAATGGAACAGCAGTTGCCTCCTGATGATGATCGAAAAGACTTCGAGGAAAAGTATTAATGGAAAATTTTGAATGTTCAAAAGATAAATTTCTCTACCTCACACTTGAAGCTGGCTTAGTGGGTCTGCTTGGACAGGAAGATTGTGATGTCAGTGGTGTTGGGGAAGACTGAGACGCAACCAGGGATCCACCAGGGGGCATCATGGGCATTAGACGACTTGTCCTTTGAAGAAATCGTTTAATGTCAGAGTCCGAATAGTCTCTCGATCCCTGGATCGCTTGCTCGATTCTTTCACTGCTGTCTTGCAAAAGGAGCTGTTGGGCAATGGGCTTCGTTTCGCCGAACCTTAAAAATTGTTGAAGAATGAGAGGTTCTTCTTCCCGTGTAGGCATGCTCCAGCGTTCCAGAACTTGTCCTCTGGTATCCTGAAGAATAAAGAAAGTACTGAGTATTCTTAAATTTGAAATGGATTTTAAAAATGCAATTTCGCCTCAAAAAGAAAAACTGAACACATTCCTTGAACTTATTTAATGTATTTCTAAAAAAAAAAAAAACATCGAGGAAACTAAAATCGTATATTTGAAAAAGTAAATAAATTTTATTAAACAAAATCTAATGTGTAAAAGTAACCTTAATGTAAATGTTATTTATGAATGTTTCTTCATGGTTGGGTTTAAAGAGAAATTTAAACCCAAATAACTTTTTTTTTTTCGCGCGCGTGTGTGTGTGTGTGTGGGGGGGGGGGGGGGTCTTGGATTATAAGGATTTTTAAAAGGTATTTATATGAATGTAACAGTAGATTTGATATAGGATAAGCCTCTAGCATGCATTATGAATCCGATGTCAATGTGTTCAATATGTGGTCATTTCACATTTCAGTTTATTATAATTTACGTACAGAAGCGAATTTTTCTCATACTAGAATGCAAAGATTTATATATCTCAGTATTAAAATAAATATAAATTAAAAACAAAACTCCTGAAAATAATAGATCGCTTAAATAGAATTTTTAAATAGTTTATAGTGTTCAAAAACACAATCAACATATCGTAATAATTTAGTCACAACAATTTCAGAAACCTAGGGCAACTTTATATATATATTTTTCGATTATCAGAATGTCACATCTAAATAGAGACTGTCGAGACACTGATGTCTGTAAGTCACAGTGTCTGGAGACTGTCAGCCAGTGTGTTTTCAATTTTTCCTATCACAAAATGGTGTGATACATCACTCCATTTTGGGATGATACTGATGGGGATGATCCATTTTGATGACCCATTTGGGGAAGGCTAAATATATTCTTTCTACTACGACAAGATTCTGTAAGCGATTGAAAAATTATTATTACACTATTGAAAAATTATTATTGCATAATAATGCATAATAATTTTCATGTTATATTTTGAATTATTTTTGCGACGAACTTATCAACAATAATTTAAACGGGAATAAGTTGAGTTGCATAAAATATATTTTTGAAAAACGTAGAATTTAAGATAGCTTTTGAAGGAATTTTATTTGCCTTTCTTTTATCTGTTCTTTTATCTGTTCTTTTATCTTCTTTTTTATCTTTCATTTTTTTCATTCCGCGCATCTGTTTTTTTTTTTTTTTTTTTTTTTTTTTTAATCAGCAAAGAATATAGAGATAATAAAATTCCGTAATATTTGCAGCTGAAAAGTGTGTTTAAACTTTTTTTGGCCTTTCATGAAATGCCTAATAAAGGTGTTAATTATCTAACATCCATAAATCTTAATTTACTACAAGAAGGTCCCCAAAATGCCATCCAAATAAAAAGCAGCCAATTTTATTTTTCAACGGCTGAAACTGGACTTCAAAATCATCAACCATTAGAATCTGTTTATTCATTTTCACATTCCCCATTCGAGACATTATCCTTAAGACAGACTCTAAAGTTCATTCATCAGAAAACCTGAAAGGGGAAAACAAAACCTACCCTCTATGTCATCTTAATGAACTGTCACCATAAATGACATGTTAGTTGTCACAAGCCTATTTTTTTCAAGCTAACCTTGTCTCAGAAGTGTGAAGGACTAAAAGCCAACGACGAAGAATAACATTGTGATGATCACACAATAAAAAGCCTGTATATACATTTATAAAAAAAAATTATATATCTTGTCGTCAGAGCCATAGTCTTTGAACGGGACATCCTGTCATTCGTTTTGGAGATAAAAATCTTTAGTTTTTGTCCTTGGTTCGACTTGATGAGCTGTTTTTTTTTTTTTTTTTTTTTTTATTGGAATAAATAGTTCTTCAAATTGAATAGTCTTTATTTTCCTTTACCTATAGAAGCAGGAAGTACTTCAATGAATTTTCTTTAATGCGGCGTTCTTAAAGCATCATAGATGTGTATTTAATTAAAATCTCTTTTTTTCTCTCTCTCTCTCTCTCTGCCTCAAAAAAAAAAAAAAAGAAGAAGAAGAAGAAGAAGAAAAAGAGAAAGAGAAAGGAAAAAAAAAAAAATACATCCATTCAAGAAAAGTTGAATGAAAAATGATTTTTTTTTAAATATCAAAATTAATAATTCAAAATTAAGTGTAGAATAAGGGAAATCGAATACAGTTGAATAGAAAGATAAAATTATAAATATCATTGTAAACAAATGAAACTGGTATCATTGTAACAATAAAATCCGATTTAAATCAAATCCAGTCGACACAAGAGCAGAAATCTACGAAGTTCTTAGAAAAATGACTTTCAATTTCAGGTGCTAAGAAATTTCTAGTTGTATTTGTTTCCGTCATTGAAATATTAAATTTCATACTAATCAGCAATAGAATGGATCATTTTGCAATAAAAAAATTGGATTTTATGTATCTTACCAAACGGCAAATGGAAGTTCTACAAATCACTCTATAGTCTAAGTTCTTCTTTGAAAGTAATAGCAGGCTTTGAAATTCCTACTTTATAAGCCGAAAATAAACTAGTGGATCTGAAGATCACTGGTTTATTTTCGGCTAAGGACGTTGAAGATCACGCCTTATCACCGGCTGCGATTTTAATGAAATTTTAATTTCTGATAGAGAGCATATACCAAATATTTTTTATCATAGAAATTTTTGCTATCGTCCATGTTTTCTATATTTATTTAATTTTTAAAATGTTAAAAACCACATCAGTCACATATCAACAGTAAGCTCCGCCTTTGGGCATGACTTAAAAATACTAAATGATTTTGCGCTTTCATGTTTAAGTTACAAATGAAAATTTATAGTACCGAAAATTATTTCAACTGAATTATTCATTTGAGTATCCACTTGCTGTATAAATACAAAATTTTCGCTTTTTTTTTTTTTTTTTTTTTTTTTTTTTTTGAGTAAAATTTGATAGCATATCAAATATGAAAGAAACGCCTCTCTCTCATTGAAATCCGAGCCGGACACTTGGGTGATGTTCCTTGTTAGGAAGATTTAGGACGTTGAAGATCACGCCTCAACGTCCTATTTGCATCACGCATTATTCAACAGATTATTTTTATTTATTCCTTATTATATAATATATATCTGTACTGATAAGTATAAAGGATTTTAAGTCCATAATCTTGATTTTTCAGGAGACGAAAAATAAAGTTAAACCAACTAAAAACAAATTAGAAGACTCGATTAGGAAAAAGGGATTTCGTTGACTTATACCCTTTATACCCTTCAGTGATTGTCAACCTTCATTTAATAACCGGAAAAAATTTAATTAAATATTTTATACCATACATGAATGCTAAATTTCTGACTTGAACCTTTTTTTACCAATGAATTTTCTCAAAGACTAAATGACATAGACTTAAATCCTTTATATCAATCGATTGAGAATTTTTTTCTGAGTCTGACTATGTAAATCAAATTCGGCATTTTTGGACTTAAATCCTGTACACTTATCAGTACAGATATATTGATTCGATTAACTTGCTACATAAACAGAAACGTTTCTCAAACCCTCGCTGTATCTATTTTTCTATATCTATGTATATATATATATATATATATATATATATATATATATATATATTCCTAATGACGGATTGTCTTGGTAGTCTACGACTAAAAGCTTGTCTTGTCGTCCTCCTAATAATAATTTATTAGATTGTTTGTTATTCCCTGTAATTCATAAAAATTATTTTTATGAATAACAAAACAATTTAATTATTAGATTGTTTTGTTATTCCCTGTAATTCATATATACTTGTACCAAATGTCATGCAAAATGATTACATAACATATTGGACATTAACACATTATTAACACATTATTTTGTGTAATCCTGTAAATGAATTACCAAGTCTTCGCCCTCACTTTTCTACCGGAAAGCATTCTTTTAAAATTCTTAATAAAATTTCATTATATTTAACGAGCTGTAACCATGTTAAAATATACATTTAAGAAATACCGACTATAGACCGTTATAGTACGAAATTCTTTTATGTATCCCGGAAAAGGACAATATACACTAAAAAAGAATACACCTATTTAATTAATCATAAATCATTGATATTTCAACCTAATTTGACATCATTTAAATAATTATAGTACGTCATCGGAATTTTTTTGTGTGGTCCCGTCAATAAATTATTTAGTCTATACATAATCTTTTTTTAGAGTAAACATGCTTTAAAGCATTTTTATAATGTATGTTATTCCATTATATTCAATGCAGCATAAACGCATTAAATAAAATTTGCTTAAATAAAAATTTGTCCATGTCACTTACGAAATTCTTTTGTGTGTCTCCGTAAACGTTATGACAAACTCCGTAAGTTTAAGCATCTTAGTAATGTACGCTAATTTCATTCTGTTAATAGCAAAATAATGATGTCAAAATGCGTTTAAACGAAATTCACCCCATATGCCATAATGATAACAGGGAAATTTGGCGTGTTCCTGTACACAATCAATAAACAATATAGACATGCAAAATTATACAGCTATTTCTATACAGAGCCTAAACATGTGTGCCAATTTGCAAGTCAAACATAAAAGTCGAAAATCGAATTATATTAATATTACAGTAAAAAATATTAAGGTCAAAAATCGGAGGATTTTTGCGGCTGCTTCTGCTACATGATTTGCGCTTTCATGTTTAAGTTACAAATGAAAATTTATAGTACTGAAAATTATTTCAACTGAATTATTCATTTGAGTATCCACTTTCGGTATAAATACAAAATTTTCGCATTTTTTTTTTTCGCAAATGGAATACCCATCGAAAACAATTCAGCTGATTCTGTGCGGCTTATAAACATGTGTACCAAATTGCAAGTCGATAGCCTGATTTTTGCTGCCGCTATCGCGGTATATACAGATTCTTCCCATGGGCCGTAATGATAAGAAAAATTTTGGCGTGTCCCTGCACACGAACTACAAATGGAATACACACCTATACAGCTAATTCCGTGGGGCTCATGAACCTGTGCCAAATCAATGGCAGGCTTTTTGCGGCCGCTATCGCGAGACAAACAGGCACACAGACAGAACGCCAAAACTGTTTCAGTCTCAATATGGATGCCTCCACTGACGTTTCGGCATAGATAAGCGGAGGGTATAAAAACGAATTTTTTTTAAATTTAGAAAATACTTTTAAAGTTTTAAAATGTCGAATTAAGGATTCTTAAAAAAAAAAAAAAAAAAAAAAAAAAAGCCTCGTTTTACACTGGTTTTTCAAGAAATCGACCTATTGCAATCATTTAGCTTATCTATTCAAGCTTTATTCATATTTAAAGGAAGATTTGTCATCAGGATAGCTTTCGAAATATTCAATCCCCATTCGAAACAAAGTCAAACAGGGAGCTTATCTTCGAAATATTTTGGACGAGTTTGTTTGTCCACTTCATCCGCCATTTTGCTTCAAACAAGAAGCCACTTGAAAATTTCAAATTTTAATTAAAATGTAATTAGGAATCGATTTGCTTAAAACTGTATATGTACATTAAGGTCTCAACCCAACAATTGATCTGCCGACATTTGACAGTTCAAAACTTCAAACTTACATTTAAAAAAAAACGTACTTAGAATCGATTTGCATGAAGCTCAGTATGTACATAGAGCTCATATCAAGATACCATCCAAGTATTGGCTGGTATCTTATATTGTTTCAAAATGGTAGCCTCGTGAAAAGAAGAAACAAATCAACCTACTCTTACGATGACTAAGCGGGAAGGGAATATGTTAGAAAGTTAAAAGTTAAAAATATCAATTCGGTTGCTTTCTTCAAGAACATCAAATTCATATTTTTAACTTTTTCCACAATAAAATTGTTAAATTACAAAGCGATTTTAATTGACAGTTAAACCGGGTACTTGAATGGACCTAAATAATTTAATTTCGTAGATAATAATAAATTTTCGTAGATCGAACATTTCTTATAACAGTACTTATATAATAAGAAAAAATACCGTAGAGTTATTTTTTGAAACACCAATTTCCGAGATCTAAAACTGAACTACCTAATTAGGATGACCGTTAATATTCCTGTAATACATGAGAAAGGGTATCTAAAATCGATTAATGAAACAATTTTCAAGAAAATCTTTAGAGTCGTTTTGAGATACCAACTTTTACCAAAACTTAATTGTTGACCGGAAAACAATAATTACATACAAAAGGCGAGTAATATATGGCGTGTTTGAAAAAAATCCATACAGCCGTTTTTAAAGGACAGTACTTGCGAGACATGAAATTGAGCTATTTATACAAGATGCCTATCAATTTTCCTGAACTAACCAACTATATCATTCGAAAGGACGTCTAAAAGAGTGTTTATGTAGCAATTTTGAAGAAAATCGCTGGAGCAGTTTTTGAGATACGGACCATTTTCGGTTACCATTTCCGGTTTCTGATGGCCCACTTCCAGTTTTCCAATTTTCACCAAAATTTGAAAACTTCATCTGTACACCAGACCTGTATCAACTGTGAAGTTTCGAATTTCTATCTTTATTAGTTTCGGAGATATGATATCCAGAAGATTCCACACATACACACACACACACACATTGACCAATTGCTGAAAACTAATTTTTTGGACTCGGGAGGCCTTAAAACATGTAAATCAGGTGAAATAAGTATGACAGGAGATATAAAATTTTTGGACTGAATATAATACTTCCATTACCTACGTTAATGGAAGTAATAATGAGAGTAATGGAAGTACTTATTGGTAGGTATATAATACATACAGGTATAATTAAGGTAATACATTACTGATATTACAGGTACAACCGCCAGGTTCTGCTAGCATTTTTAGAATGATAACGTATTTTTTTTAAGAATGCTATGGATGCGGAAATTTAATATTATATACTAAATTTTTTAAAGGAGAAAAAACAATAGCAAAAAAGTATTATCTCTCAAAAGTATTTATACAAATTCAAGGAGGATTTACACTTAATAGTGTATGGAGATATTCATTATCAGCTTTACTGGCAAAATACTCACAATTTCCTAACATAAACATTTACATGTTTTACACATTGACGTGTTTTACTACTTCAGTATTTTAAAATTTTCATTGCCGAAACGTCAGTAGAGGCTCTTTGTTGAGACTCAAAGAGATTTTGAGTTCCGTCCGTCTGTCTCTCGCGCGATAGCAGTCTCAAAAATCACACTATTAACTTCAAATTTGGTACACATATTCATGAGCCCCATGGAATCATCTGCATAGTTTTGGGTATTCCATTTGTAGTTCGTGTAAAGGGACACGCTAAAGTTTTTCTTATAATTTGGGCCTAAGGGAAGAATGTACTGCGATAGTGGCTGCAAAAATCACGCTATTGACTTGCAGTCTGGTACACATATGCATGAGCCCAATGAAATTTTAGCTGTATAGTTTTGGGTGTGTATTCCATTTGTAGTTTGTATACAGGGACACGCCAAATTTTTTCTTATTATGGCCTATGGGCAGAATTTTGCAATAATGACCGCAAAAATCCTCCGATTTACTTGCGAATTGTCACACCCATTCAGGCTCTGTTTTTTCTCAGTGTAGAATAGCTGAATATAATAGAATAAGCTGAATAGTTTTTACTGTTGTGTAAGATGTTCGTTGTCTGATGTGTACTGTTCGTTTACGGAGACACACAAAAGAATTTCGTGACATGAACTAATTTTTATTTAAGAGCACTTTAATGCGTTTATTGCTGCATTCAACATAATGGAATTAACATACATTGTAAAGATGCTTAAAAGTATGTTTACTCTAGAATAAGGATATGTATAGACTAAATAATTTATTTACGGGACCCCACAAAAGAATTCAGACGACGTATTGTAATCATCCAAATGATGTCAAATTAGATTGAAATTAATATTTCAACTTAATATTTATGATTTATGGCAAAATTAATATTTATGAGTTATAATTAATTAAATACGTGTATTCTTTTTAGTGTATATAATTAAAGTGGCTTCTTTTCTGGGATACATAAAAGGATTTCGTACTATTACGGTCTATAGTCGGTATGGCATAGAATTGGTAATTCATTTACGGGGTTACACAAAATAATTCCGATATGTTATGTAATCATTTTTCATGAAGTTTGGTACACGTATTTATGTATTACAGGGAATGAATACAAGACAATCACAGACTCAGCTGAGTAATGATTGAGTTTCACTGAGATTCACTCATTTCACTTTGATTCACTGAGTATTTTAAGAATACATATATATATATAAATAATTATAGAAAGAGAGATAAAGCGGGGGATTGAGGGGCAAATGATCATTTTATGTAGCAAATCAATCGAATCAATATATTATATAATAAGGAATAAATAAAAATGATCTGCTGAGTAAAGTGTGATGCAAATAGAACGTTAAGGCTCCTGATCTGCAGATCCACTAGTTTAAATTGAAATATTGTTATTTTAAAAATGTCCAATTAATCTGTTCTGAGCATAAATGTTCTTGATAAGACTGAAACACAAATAGGACAAACAGCTTTTAACGCCGCTAAAAAGAAGCTTCTATAAGGGACGTCAAAACGATTGATTTTTGTTTCAATAACTATTATAATTTGCTTAAAATAAATATTTATTATAAGGCATACTAAATTACAACTATTACTTATAATTTAATATGCATTGTTTATTTATTTATTTTGCCTGTAGCAGCAACTTTACTAAATAATATTTCAATAATTTCAAAGACGAAAATGACGAGATCTTGTTTAAAGATTCTTTGTATATTGACGGAAATGAATCTGTAATCCTTATTACTACATAAATATATTCACATTATAACCAGCCTCTTCTTTTCAGGCTCATCATGACATAAAAGTCATTATTTATTAATCTTCGGGCGATTTAAAATGTCTGTCTTGTGCGGTAAGTAAGTTAACCAAATAAGCTTTGATTCTTTCAAACAAGTTTCGCCGTTTTCAAACACAGTTCCGCGCAATTAAACAATAATTACAGAGGAAGATTCGTATGACACATTCAGTGATAACCCGTTGCATGAAAAACACATTTGACATGTGTCCTCTCGGGACGACCGCTCAAAGGCCTTGACATTCAATAACAGAACCAACGAGAAGGAAACCTGTTGCGACAAAAATCATTAACTTCAAGGGACTGCTTTTAACCTAATACCTATTTCACGAAGCTATTAAAATGTAACAAGCTCTTTCAGAGTGCTCTTTTTTTTTCGCCTGAAAGACAGGAATGAAAAAAAAAATATCATCAATATGTCGTATGCCGTGAGAGATGAGGCCATGACAAGGCCCTCAACATCATCATCTATCATTGTGCCCGGACATCAGGGTGAAATCGGATTGAAAAGACGGACAATGTTTTTACAGTCGGCATTTTTGTGATTTCGGTTGCTTTTGCGTGATAGCTTCCATTTTTTAATTTTTGAAGATAAATGTCTCGTATTAATTTTCGACGATTCAGTAAGCTAAAATTTATTTCTGCGAAAAAGAGGTACTACGCCTCTCGGAAGAATTGGGAGAGTCGGCAGCTGTCCTATGTGCGATGTGGTTTTGTGGTGGTATATTTGTATATGTTTTCTGGTGATGTGTTTTGCTGATGCGGAAAACTCGTACAAATACTAAAATGATTTATTATTCTACGAAAAACAAAATCTGAAGTGGGCACCACATAATTACATTCTTGTACACCCACTGGAATATATACATCTGAAAACATCCACATTTTTGTGAGGTAACTGATTCGACAAGTATAAATACGATAATTCCTGAAACAAGCAAGAAAAAAAAAAAAAAAAAAAGTCACGATGATTGGATAATGTATACCGCGGAGACAAATACAGTAGTTTTTTCAGGAATAGTGCTCCCCAGCTTATTACAGAATCTCTCCTTGCCAAATGAACAGCTTCAGTTCAATAAAAATCATTCGAGTATGGCCTACTTTTGTTCTCTGTGGCGAGAAACGATATATTTTATCAAAACAATTAATTCTGTTAAAACTGAGAAAAGCTTTACTAATTCTGGCTATCCTGGAAAAATATTTGCCGCCGAATTGGATCGTCAATCTAGTCAAGCCGCCAAATTGGTTGCCAAAACAGATTTTGGTCTTGCCATCGATTTTGCCGGTTTGGCACTGAATTTGGCAAAAATTTGTAGTTTAAGGTTGCCAACGTTTGGAAGCTCTATCTTCAACAAGAACAGAGTCCTGGAATTTCCCGGAAGCTTTCATTGATTCATAAAGTTCTTTAAAAATCCTATAAGCGACTAACAAGACTATAAAAAAAAAGAGTGATTATAGATGATTGTAGATTAAAACTTGCCTATATCTTTACGTGCTACTTTTTATACGGTATTTCCTGTAAAAAGTGAAACAGATGGTAGTTTTTTTTGTTTCCACGAGGGTGGGCATAAAAAACTACCTAAACTACCATACTCAGCGTCAAATTAGACATTCAACTGGGGCGAAAAGTAGCAGTTAAAGACTATCAAAGTTTGGAAACTCTAACTTCAATAGGGGTCGAGTTCTAGAACTTTTTGTAATGATTCATTAGTTTCTAGCTCAGCAACTAATGAATAATGAAGCATTACCTCGAATGCAGAAACTAATGAATCATTACTTCGAGGTAATGAATCACTCGATGATTTCAAATTTCATTCAGACTTCGAAATTTTCGGTTTTTCCTAAATTAGCAAAATTTCTGCTCTGTAACGTATTTAGTTTAATGTAATTAACAGTGTTTATTTCTGTACTAAGAATGACTATTTCATTGGATTGTTTCGAGAATATTCATCGATTATTGATTTTTGTAGCACAGAAAATTGTTTTATTCATTAAATATAATGTATTAATCGACTAGAAACTGATTATATCTTTAAGAACTACTTTCTACACGCAAAAATGTAGATAACTTACATAGCAATATCAGCTCTATCTAAGAACTGAATTCATTACATAAAGTCCGTTCATCGACTAGAACTAGTCTTTAAGAATTACTAGAACCAGTCTTTAAGAATTCCTTTCTACATTCAAAAAATGTAGATAACTTCCATAACAATATCATTACGGGCTCTGTCTACAGGCTGAATATTCATTAAATAGTATGCATTCATCGACTAGAACCTGCTTATGCCTTTCAGAATTACTTTCTACAAGCAAAAATATCAACAACTTTCATAACAATACCATTACGGGCTCTATCTACGCGCTGAATATTCATTAAATATTTATGAAATAAATATTTAATTAATAATAATATATATAATTAATAATAATAATAATAAATATTTAATATTCAATTTAATTGTTATTGAAATATAATAAGTGCATTAGCAGACCTGAACTCGTTTACGTTCTTAAGAATTACTTTCTACACGAAAAGACAAGTTCATTACGTGTGATATGTATGGGCTGAATATTCATAAAATGAACTGCATTGGTCGGCTAGAATACTTCAATACTTCAATTATATTGATTTTTAATAAAATTGTTACCTGACTTTGCTTTGCAGACGAGTCTTATGAATTGTTTAACTGTTAAAGTTAAGCCCTAGTGAAAAGTATTTTCCGAAGCCATTAAATTTTTACTGCAACAAATCTAGTGTAACCAATCAAAACTTTCGGCGTTAGTCAAAGGAGTCGCCTTAAAACAATGACCACCAGGAAGTCAGGATCTTCCCGGACTTCATTTAGCTGAAAAAGGGTAGGGACAACAAGAGTGGGGCTCATAATGGTCTTCATGGACATGGTCCATTACCAACCCCTTGTGTTCGGGAAACAGAAAGGGGTGAACACTCATAATTGATGTCTTGCCGCCACGAGGAGGATGAAAAGAGAACTGGTGAAGCGAAATATGTTGTGTCCACCCAAAGGATTAAGTAAGTTGAATAGATCGTCATAAATGCTGTTCTACATTATCGAACAGCAACTTTCTTTAGATTAGTTTCATCCGAGGAATAAAAATGAAATTTCGGTTATTCTCCCCCCCAAAACCCCCTTCTTTCTCTCTTATATATATATATATAAATAAATACTTCATCCAAGAAAGTTGAAATTAAAAAAGGTTGGTTAGTTAATTTTCTAACCAACAACTATGCGTACAAAATTGAAATGTTTGTTTGCTCTTTCAAGAAGAAAATCATTCCATTATTTAGAGGTCAAAAGCACTGTTCTTAAAATTATCCTAACTCTCTGATATTTCTTTAAAGCTTTCCAGCAAAAATTTTCAGTACTCGTCTTTTTTTTTTTTTTTTTTTTTTTTTTTTTAATATAAACTCTATATTATTGATCGCAATCTGGATTTGGAATTCAACACAAAAAAATCTCTTATTGACACAAACACAATATAAGAAATTTGAATACACTTGACCTCTTCGTGCGGAAAGTTTTAAATGCCAAAGTGAAATGGGATTTTTTAATTAACACAACAAAAAATAATGTTTAAATAAGTAAAGACATATTATATCTTTATCTATTGTATGTGTATGATCTATGTATATATCATCTTAACTGATATATGTAACAATGTAGACTCATTATTGGTGATGTAATTATAAAGCACTAACAACTTACAATGGGATACTTACTTGTAAAATGTATCCTCTAGCGTAGTCTTCGTAAGTCCAACCAAATCCGTGCAAAACGTGGATGACCTCTTCGTGCTGTAAAACGCTGAATAACCTGTCGAGAAGTATTTTGAGTCGAATAGGCATTGCTTCTGTTCCGTACAACATCAAAGAGGCGACATCAAAGGCGACAGTGGGCTGAACCAATTCAACTTGATGACTGTTAAACAGATGTCGGAAGCCGAGTTTGTCCAAAGCTGAAAAAAAAATTAATGTAAAGCTTTTAATGAATGCAAGAAAAGAAAAAGAAAGGAAATATAAATACAGAGAAAAGCACAAAAGTAAATCCAGACTCATAAAATAAGGTAGGCCGGATTCGTAACAAGCATTCAGCCTGCTATAGTTTAACGTCTGCGATCACATCACAGCGTATCTCTAACAAACACTTTTCAGTCTATTGCTTCTTGCAATATGTAGGTTGTTATATTAATATATAATATGTTATATTAAAATAATTTGCATTTTATTCTATAAATTGAACACTATTTAATTTATTTCGACATTTTTAGTTGCATCTATTACATACAAGCAGTTCATCACACTTGGAAAAGAAATTGAAGCAGAAGAATGAAAACAAAGTCAATTAATTTGACACGATGGCAGGAAATTATTATTTTTTTCTGTATTCTGATAAAGTTCTTTGTCTAACAAGGAAAAAAAAAATCTGGAGTGACTCCACTCGACTTTCCGAACATTGAGTCATTAACAGTTTTGTAGATAAAGTAAAGAAAGAGGAGTTGTTACACAAACAAAAGAGAAAAAACCCTAATAGAGTGTTTGAGTATTTTTCTCCATATATTACACGATGTTTTATTGAACGCTACTGACTTTGAGCCCATAGATCATAATGATAAAGAATTTTTCGTTGTGTCCCTGTAAAAACCTACAAATGCTAGATTCACCAAATTGCTTATGGTTAGTGCAACAGTGATTTATAATATTTACATAAATTTGCAGCTCAATTGAATAATGCGTTTAGATGCTATCGTACTTTTAAAAATTGGGTCCCATAGGCCCTAATGATAAAGAATTTTTCTTTGTGTCCCTGTAAAAAAACTGTGAGTGCTAAATTCACCAAAATCTATACAGTTGGTGCAACTGTGACCTATAACATGTGTACAATTTTTTTGCTCACATTAATAAGGAATTTAGACGCTATCACACTTTTAAAAGTTGCCCCGTAGGCCATAATGATAAAGAATTTTTCTTTGTGTCCCTGTAAAAAAACTATAAGTGCTAGACTGTCCAAAATCTATACAGATTCAGTATCTGTGACCTGTAATATGTGTATAAATTGTTTGCTCAATTGAATAAGGCATTTAAAAGACGTTATCCTAAGACCAAAATTTTAAAAGACGTTATCGCACTTTTAAGATTTTGGTCCCATAGGCCATAATGATAAAGAATTTTCTTTGTGTCCCTGTAAAAAAAACTATAAGTACTAGATTCACCAAAATCAATAGGGTTCGTTCTACGGTGACTTGCAACATGCGTACCAACTTACAGCTCATTCGAGTAAAGCGCTTAGACGTTAGCGTGTTCACTCACACATACACACATACATACACAAACACATACACACATACATACATCATCGCAAAAATAGTGGAAACGGACTCGTGGGACCTCGAAACGTATAGAAACATCAAAATCTGAAATTCGGATTTTTGACATGATTACAATACTTTCCTCACGGAAAGTAAAAATATGATTTGTATGTAACCACCCATCCCTTTTCCACCCCTTTAGAAACTGAATTTCGGAAAATTCGGTTCAATTTTTACCGTAACGTCCTACCTTAACGTCCTACTTTTACCCTAGTCTAAAAGGAGAAGTTTTTCTAAGTTTCAAACTTCTACATGAAATGACTGCTCGAAAACTTCGACTCATAAACCTAACGACTCCTTTAAGATTAATTTTGCCTGAAATTTTGTCTAAAGGATGAGGGTTCATAAGAGGATTTTTATTATGTGAATGGTTAGACCACGACAAATAAAAAATGATGCGAATTAGCTCCAGAAGTATAACTTCTATGAAATAGGACAACAATGTGTATGCAGCCCTTCTATAGATGTAACTATACTTATAATCTATAGATTATAAGTATAGATTATAGATTATATATATATATATATATATATATATAAAGAGAGAGAGAGAGAGAGAGATTATAAGTATAGTTATATCTATAGATTATATATTATTTCTAATCAAAATATTTGTATCGATTGTACATTAATTGTAGAATGAGGAATATTTATATTGCGCATATTCTTAACCGCCTGACCATCGCTGACGAATATATTCGGCTACTGAGATGCTCCTTATTCTACAATACACTTATAATTCAAAATTATTGTTGAAAAATTTAGCTTCTTTTTAAAATTTGGAAGTCTTAAATAAATTAAATTGTTAATCCCAAATTGAAATGAACATTATTTCAGTACATTAAAACAACAGTGATTGTTTTAATGTACTGAAAACATTACATTAAAACAACGAAATTGAAAACAATACAATTTCGCCCTTTGTCACCAGGATTAAGAAATATTGTAGCATACAGACTGCAAAAGAGAAATCCACAGGCAGAGTTACAAATTTCCAAAAGTATCAGATTCTACTTTCTGCACTGGATGTGTTAATATTGTTTAAGATTATTATGCAGAAAAAAAAAAAAAAAAAAAAAAAAAAAAAACTTAAATAGATAAGAATATTTAGAGTAACAAAAGTGAGATTTAAATAGGATTTGATTTCATCAGTTTCGTCTCTGTAAAACTGATGAAATCGAATCCATCGAACATTACAGAAGAAGAGTGTTATTTTTCAATTTTATATATATATATATATAAAATATTTTTTTATATATATATTATTTATATATATATATATATTTCATTTATATATGTATATATATATATATATATATGAGCGCAGTGGAGCAACACTTTCATTTTCATGTATAATACAGGGCATGTATAATGTTCATATATATTTCATAATATATTTCAATAAGAAAGTGTTGCTTCTTTGCGCTCATATAAAAAAAAAAAAAAAAAAAAAATAGGTCAAGTCTCGAAAAATGCAGGAATTTTGACCAAAAATGCAAAATTATGAATCTTTGGGCCTCTGGGTACAAAAATTACTGGAATAATATAACAATGTTGATTGAAACATGCATGCTCGAAAATAATTAAATGCATAAATTTTTCCTGTGTGATCAATGTGGTATTTTGCTCAATTTCATAGGTTTAAAAAAACCATTATGAACCCTCATCCTTTGAAGTTTCTATTAGGCTCAAAAACTTCGACACACCGTTTTCAACTCCTTAAGTGTAAGCTATCGTTAAATCCGTTTATAGTCAGCCCTCACGTCCTGGAAGAATCTGCTGTTTAAATGTCGTATGAAGATGATGTAATAAGATTCATGTAATAAGCTTTAGCGGTTTCGACAAATGAATCAAAGACACTTCGTGCGCTACACAAATTATGTTACGTATATTATGATGATGTACCAAATTATGTTATTATTGCAATACACTAATGCGATCTTCTATTACAAAATATCAGTTAAAAAGTGTTTTCAGCGTTTGACGTGATCAGTGCCCATCTCTGTATTAAAATGACAGATAAAAGAATAAATTTTAAAAAGAATCAAAATCTCGTGAAAAATAATTCCATTGTCTCTCATTTAGCAAAAATAACACGAGGCGTCAATGGCCAGTACCAAAATATCTTGGAAAAATTATACTTATCCATTGAGGTTCTCCACTGAATGAAATAATTTCCATAACTAATTTAATTTGACAATAAGTTTTAAATAAATAAAAAAGACATACGTCCAAAGGTTTTTAATTAATGCGAAAGTTAAATTGAAAAAGAAATTGTGTCTGCGAGAAAAAGTATAATTTATTTTTCATTAACAAGATGTAAGTTAAATTAATGAAAAAGATATATGACGGTTTATCTGTCAGTAAACGAAAAGATGAAAAAAAATATTAATTCTTTTAAAAATGAACCCAGTTTCCTCTGAAATGCATAATTGTGCATAGCCTATGTATACTGGACAAAAGTTTCAATTTTTAAATCAGATTTATCACCACTGCTTTTGAAGAGAAATCATGTCAAATTATTTTCCTACAATTCAATGAAGTAAAAATTGTAGTAGAAATTTTTTGATGTGAAAATATTCCGCCAAAATTAGAAAACAGGTGACTATCAGCAGAAACATGTTTTTCTTTATGAATCAAAAACAAACTTTTGACTCTACCGTTCGTCGTTAGGAAAAAATTTCTAACGTACATACAAAAAATGTATCGCAAACCCTAAAGTAACAAGTCGTAATAATCATAAAACGTAATCATAAAACGTAATAATCATTTAACATCTTTATTTTATTAATTCTTACAAGATTTTAGTTTATTATTTTATCTGTTGCAAAAGTTTCCTTAAAAAAATAACAAATAATAAGCCTTTTTTTTTTTTTTTTTTTTTCTCAATACGAATAAGGTTGGATCATTCTAAGAAAAACAAAAAATCTGGAGTGACTCCACTCGACTTTCCGAACAGTTTTGTAGATAAAGTAAAGAAAGAGGAGTTGTTAAACAAACAAAAGAGAGAAAACCATAATAGAGTGTTTGAGTATTTTTCTCCATATATTACACGATTTTTTATTTGACGCTACTGAACTTTGAGCCCATAGATCATAATGATAAAGAATTTTTCGTTGTGTCCCTGTAAAAACCTATAAATGCTAGATTCACCAAAATGCTTATATTTAGAGCAACAGCGATTTGTAATATTCAAATAAATTTTCAGCTCAATTGAATAAGGCGTTTAGATACTATCGCACTTTTAAAACTTGGGTCCCATAGGCCATAATGATAAAGAATTTTTCTTTGTGTCTCTGTGAAAAAACTGTAAGCGCTAAATTCACCAAAATCTATACAGTTGGGGCAACTGCGACCAATAACATGTGTACAAATTTTTTGCTCAGATTAATAAGGAGTTTAGACGCTATCACACTTTTAAGAATTTGGCCCCATAGGTCATAATGATAAAGAATTTTTCTTTGTGTCCCTGTAAAAAAACTATAAGTGCTAGATTCTCCAAAATCTATCGGTTGAGTATCTGTGACCTATCACATGTATAAAAATTTTTTGCTCAATTGAATAAGGCGTTTAGATGCTATCGCACTTTTAAAAATTGGGTCCCATAGGCCATAACGATGAAGAATTTTTCTTTGTGTCTCTGTAAAAAAACTGTAAGCGCTAAATTCACCAAATCTATACAGTTGGTGCAACTGTACAAATGTGTACAAATGTATGTGTACATGTGTACAAATTTTTTGCTCAGATTAATAAGGAGTTTAGACGCTATCACACTTTTAAGATTTTGGTCCCATAGGCCATAATGATAAAGAATTTTTCTTTGTGTCCCTGTAAAAAAACTATAAGTGAAAAAACTATAATAAAAAGAAAAAAACTATAATAAATTAAACTATTCACCAAAATCTATAGGGTTCGTACTATGGTGACTTACAATATACGTACCAACTTTCAGCTTATTTGAACAAAGCGTTTAGACGCTAGCGTGTTCACTCACAGATATACACACACACATACACACATACATACATACACACACACATACATACATCATCGCAAAAATAGTGAAAACGGACTCAGGGGACCTCGAAACGTATAGAAACATCAAAATCGCAAATTCGGATTTTTGACATGATTACAGTACTTCCTCACTATAGTGTTCGGAAAGTAAAAATGAAGTTTAAAATATTAAAAGAAAAAAAAAGAAACCATCAAAATTTTAACAAATACGTTTTAATAAAGTGTTTTCTCTCCCTCTCTCTCTTTATATAAACAACACAACCTTCAAAAAAGCATTCCAACCTCTTTCCGAACAAAATTTAATCAGAAACGCCCCAAACTTCTCTAGAAGTACGATCCAATTTTAAAATCTTTTAGCATCGTGTGAAATACACACGAACAACTTAACTAAAATTTTATACTACTTAATATTAAAGCAATTTAGTGAATACAACCGCTCTAACGCTGCACTTACTCAAAACAGCTTTTGAAAAACTTTTAATATTATTCGGATAAAATTTTTCTGAAAATAAAGTGTATTCTATTAAAAAAAAAAAAAAAAAAAAAAAAAACGTGCCGTGAAATAGTAACTATTTTCAAGAGAGAGGAGAAAAAAAAGTAAATAAATGAGATGAAAACACTGTAAAATATGTAAAACTATCCTTATACGATAAAATGTTTCTATGATCAGACTGGAATAATAACTTCGCAGTTGCATAAGGAATTTGAATTTCTCCATCACTATTATTTATGCATGCATCGATGAATGAAATAAGATTTTTTTCTTTTTTTTTCTTTTATGTAAAAACATTTCTTGCTACATGAGTTAATTTTGTTTTTTATAAAAACGTGTTGCAGTCTATTTTGCAATTGGTAAAGAAGTAAGAAAAAAAGAAAAAAACACTTTACACTATTTACTAAAAAAAAAAGGTACTGACAGTTAGTATTTAAAGTGAAATGTTTCCTTTTTGAAATTCTTTGTATCAATTTTAAACGCGTTAAAATGTTACAAACGTTGTTAAGAAAAGTTTTTCTTTTCATTTTAAACGATTGTTATTTTATAAAGAAAATGAATGTCATTAGGATTTCAATGAATAAAATTATAAACAATAACTATAATTTAATAAAAAAGCACCACAAAACTGGCGTTGTGAAAAATATATATTTCTTCCACTCCATTCTTCTCTGATGCTTGAAAATTACTCACGTAACTTAGATTTTCGTTTAATTTTTGATATCCTTAGATTGTTATATGTTTAATCTCACTCATTTATTTATTTTCTTGTTTTCTTGTACAATTCTACTCACACCAGTAGTTATATTTACTTTCTACTTTATAAAGTTTTTCTTTTCATTTTAAACGATTTTGTGCGTTGCCGCTTTGACTGCAGCACTCGTGCTTACTTTATTCGCCTGATAAAGGGTCGTGTGTATTTTCAACCCGAAACAATTGTTGCGAGTTTATTGCATTGTATGGTTTAAAGTTTATGGTTTAAAGTATGGTTTATGGTTAAAGTATGGTTTATGGTTTAAAGTATGGGTTCAAAGTTTGTATGTAATAATAAATATAATTAGTTTATGACATTTAAAATTAGCCGGGTTTAAAATCATCGCGTATAAAATGAAAATAAGAGACAAATCTGATTGCCAATTTTGTGTCTTAACCTAGCACCCAAACTCTAACAGTACATTAGGAGCATTTTATATCCAGTGAATAAAATGCCATCCAAGGATTAGCCCTCAAGATGTACTATGGATAAATGTGCACGGAAAATTTCTGAAAGGCGAATCAGGGCTTCTTCATTGCATTATTTCAATCAGAAGTACTGATGAGAAAATCCTCGAAACGGAAATTTTAAAATGTTTTCTACAAATTTATATGAAATGTGTAAAACAAAATGTAGAACATATTTTTTATTGAAAAGAACTATTTATTTCTATAAAATTTTCAATAATATGTAATTGGAAATTTATAGGGTTTAGTTAAAGTCAATTATGTGTAGCTTTATACTTTTAACATAAATAAAAAACAGCACGAAAATGTCATTATTGTGTATTTAGTATAAATAACAAAATATATTTAACGTTTTGTCTTTAATTTTTAAAGCTAAGCATCCGAATTTGTACCAGAAATCAGTAAGATGTAACAATTCCATTTCATTTGTAACCAATGTCACAACAATCTACATTTGAAAAGAAAAAAGGCATTTGTAAAAATTTATAATCCACCACAAAATGAGAATGATCTCTGAGTGGCATTCATTTAAAAAATAAATAAAGTTTGAAAATAAAATCATAAAGTCGCTTTTTTTTTTCTCTCGTTCTGTTATTTTACAAATGTTATTTCTTACCCAAAATTCTCATAAAGTCAAAAATGACATTTTATAGGATATACAGTTCCCGCCGCTTATTAAAATCACATTCGTTCTGAGCTAAAATGATTTTATTAAGCGGCTGATTTTTATATCCGGCGAACGTTCCTGCACTTAATATTACTTCCCTAAATTTAGAAAGAAACTTCAAAAGGTAACGGACAATGGATTTAATAAACAATATTAATTAATTTTTGGTAGATAATTAATTAATTGTTCCTTCATTTAAATGTATTTATATGAATATATTTCATTAAAATGTATTTTGTAAATTAAACGCATTCCAAGTTCCCATGTGCTTTCCTTTGAGGAAAATCATCATTACTTTACCAAAAGTTCATGCTGTTCTTATAAATTTAGAATCTTTCTGTTTAAACCTCATGAATGATAGTAATTTCAAAATAAGAACTAGAAATTGCCTTTTAATAATTAGAAAAAAAAAATTATCATTTGAAATCAAATTTTAACTCATTACTGCGCTTTGAAGAATACGTTCCTTGAAATTGTTATGGAGATAAGTTATGAGGTGTGTTTAATTTGTAACTGTGTTGCAAGTGTAAAATTTTCCATAATGAGCGATAACGAAGGTTTTGTTGTGCTTGAATTTCTTTTACTATTTACGAAAAAAAATGTAAGTAATTTTTTTTAGTGTGCATAAATGATATTTTTGGCTACTGAGGAGATATTTTTGAGTTTATTAACCGGCGATGCTGATTTTATTAAGCGGCGGCTTTAAAAGCAATTTGTATTGATTTGATTCCGGTCCTGGCAATTTGATCAGATTAAGCGGCTGATTTTATTAACCAGTGAATTTATTAAGCGGCGGTTACTGTATTATTTCACAGATAGAGACAATTTAATTCCTCCTATCTCATTAGAGTACTCCATCAGAATGACACGCACTGCGATTAATATATTCTGTTCTTTTCACCTTTGGTTTTTGGAATCCAATAATTTACGAAAATTAATAAAATTCTTGAATAGACATCTAGAAACTGACCCACTGAGCACGAGGGAATTTTCAAAAGAAAGGATACACCCAGGCCAAAATGCATTCCATTCATCATTCTCTCGGGATGACTCGACGGTGTGAAACGGGTTATGTCCAAGGAGACCCCATCCATGCATGTCAAGAAATAGAGCTGGAACACGATGCCCCTTATGCAGCCATTTTGGTTCTATGCCTGATCTTATAGAATAATAATAATAATAATAATAATTAAAAAAAAAAAAAAAAATACATTTTTTCATCGCTTTTGATATTTATGACGAGAGCTCAAACAAATTTATAAAATTCGCATTTTTGAAAGTGGACGGAAATATTTCCAACTTTTGTTTATCTATAATTTTAATTTACATCGTTAACGTTGAGTCTGATATATTTATTAAAATAATCATGTAAATGTTAAATTTAGATAAGTTATCTACTGACAGTACTTTAAAATATCATTCGTTTAAAAAACGCATGAAATCGAATGTATGGAAGAAATGTCAAAGGACTCAAATGCATACACTTTTACGCATTACTTTTCAGTAAATGCATAAAATAATTATACTAAATAATTAGTACAATTCAAATAAATATACTTTGCGATTAAAGCGGTACTTCATTTGTGTAATATACTCAGAGTGTACCATTCACTCTGAGTTGATTATTTTACTCTCATTTTAAACCGCCAGCGTGTTCTAATTCGGATTCTGCCATGCGCAGAAAACTAACAACTATTCTGATTTTTAGTACGTTATTTTTTAACCAGGATTATTAATATTCATTGAATCACAAGTTCTGTTACAACTATTTTCGACAGGCTCGTTACTGAAAACAAAGGACTTTGATACTCAATGGGAGGCTTTTAAGTGGGCAAAGTCACTATACCTCAAAAGATAATTTTCCATATTCCCCAACACAATATAATTCAAAAAGAAAAAAAAAAAAAAACTAGTATGTTGTGGCCACCACATGACTTTCTTCTATATTTTCCTATACAAAGTCACTCAGTAAAAATAATTTATTAAAATAATTATTAAAAAAAATTATCTTCCATGATAATGTAGACGATTTCCATATTAGAGAATAACACTAAATATTCAAAAAAAAAAAAAGTCCATTTTATTCTCAATATTTAAAATATATATATATATATATTCGTTAAAAGTAAAAAAAATCGATAACTTTGTTTTAAATAATCACAGATCTATAGTTCAATTATTCGTTTTAAAGGTATTGACGAGACCTTTCCAAAGATACCCATCTTGAAAACTTACTCCTCCCTAGTGGGGGAAGCGATGCCCCCACATGCACAGAATTTTTTTCCTAGTTAACTACTACTAAATTATCAATAATTCATATTAATTTTACAATCACAAGTTAAAAATAACTCTCATTGTGTACATTTATACGAAATTTTGTCCTATATTGCCATGTTAAAAATTTAGAAAAAATGCGATTACAGCGCCACCTGTTGAGCGATTGATCCCCAAATCTAATCAGCACCAGTTCATGTCAGGGTCGAACTAAATACCAAGTTTGGTTAAATTTCGTTCATTGGTTCGTGAGATACAGCGTCCACAAAATTCGTGATACACACATACACACCAACAGACTCACAGACATTTTGTAAAAACTATCAAATCGTGTTCAGGATATCCCAAAACGTGTAAATCCATCAAAAAACGGAGGTCGAAAATTTTCACGAATCCAATACTTTCTTTATATTACATATAGAAGAAAAGTCAGATTTACTCTTAAGAAAAAAAAAAAACTACGCAGTTTAATTAACGTGGTAACTTTCTAGATGATGGGATTTGTTTAAATGTTTCACAATTGGAATCTTTTTTCCTCTTCTTTTTTTAACTAACATGTTAAAAAAACAATTTATTTCTTCATTATTTTTACATATCCAATGACTCTAATAATAGAAATATCCTAAAAAACATTTTTTTTTTTTTTTTTTTTTTTTTTTTATTCGACATAATAATCCAAATTGGCGTTATTGTCACACGTCAATTGGGAATAATAATAAAAACTACGCAGTTTAATTGACTGGGAATTTTGGAATATTATTGCACATTTTTAAGCCCATGAAACCGCGGGCTTAAAAATGCGCAGTAGAGTATAAAAAATTCAAAATTGAAACTTGTTTAAGGGATTTTTTAACAGGAGTAACCATGAGGAATACAAGTAGATAGTAAGAGTGCATAGATAGGTGGAGGCACTTGTTTCCTCCACTTCTATTCAAAATTTGCCGAAACGTAAATGTTCCAAATTCTTTAATTATTATTTTTTTTTTTTTAAGAATTTGGTATATATTTTGGTTAATAAATTAAATAATATATTAATAATCTATATAATATTTCTCTAATGTGGACCAGTTTCAATTATTTTTTGTCGAAACAAAAAGGATAAAAAAAATAATATTTATACACAGACAATATTTAAGCACGCGGACTTAGCTCAATGGACTAATACGAAAAAATGACGACATTTGTCTGATGAGATTATTTTACGAAAAAAATGTATTTTTAACAGTTGTTTCTTCAGAATCTTTGCAAGCGTCATTTTAAACCTAGCAATATTTTAAAGATATATACAGAATATGAACTTTTGTGTCATAAATTGACAAAATCACAATCATAAAAAATATAATCAAAATAGGAAATATTTTACTTTATTTTATTTTAGTTATTTATTTAAATAAATACACACACACACACACACACACACACACACACACACACACACACACACATATATATATATATATATATATATGTGTATTGGTATATATATATATATATACCAAAATTAATAAAAAGTCATCGCCAACATGACGACAAAAATTTAAAAGGCGTCGTGGGAGCCCTATATTAAAATTGTACTGCCTGTGGAAGTATGAAAATTGGGTCGTGAACCAGGAATTTTATTTGAAAACCTTTCTTTGAATGATTTTGGTTTCACTATTATACAATATTAATTTGGTTTTATTAATAATTTGGCTTCTGGTAAATTAAAATTTTAATTAGGTGGTGAAATTGGTATAACATTTATGAGTTTCAAATTTTAAAGGTAAATAAGAAAGGAAATAAAATGCGAATATTCCGCACGAGTTTGCTAGTAATATATTATTAGTAATATAAATTATAATATATTATTAATATATTATATTAATAATATATTAATAATATATTAATATTAATAATATAATAATACATTCATTTTAATATTTGGTAATAAATTTGGTTTACATTTTTTAGTATTTTTTAGCATTTCTTGTTTCTTTTTATTATTAATATTTACTTTAGGTGAAATATGAACTTATTTTAGCAAAATTAATAAATGTAAAATTTAATTGAAAATTTCTTACTGATTTAACTATTCACTTCAATTCGTAAAAGTGCAGTAAAGATTTCCTAAATATAATTATAAAATACAACAGTTATTCTACACCTAAAAACTGGCGACAAGAAAACCAAGATCAGCTTTGAAAATTTAAATCCATTTCAAAGTTCAAGAATTTATTTAGCACTTTTATTCTTGGTTCAGAAGAGATAAGCCGAATAACAAGAAACAAAATGGCGGAAAATGTTTGGATTCGTAATAAATTTTATAGTTGAAGGGGAAAAATTGTGGTCTGTCACTTCTAAAATAAAACTGTTTACAGGATCATATTTTATCTCGTCTGTTGCGATTATGATTTTTTTCCCCTTTAAGCTCGCGGTCATTGTTATTAAATAGCAACGCTGACAAATTTCATCTCGGTAGGGGTCATGAATCATTTGTTAAAAACTTGTCTGACTTTCAACGAATAGGTCAACACCCAAATATCGCGGCTTGTTCCAAACGGCACCACGCCTCGCTCTGTAGTGCTGCCATCTGTCGTGCACAGCAACAAGATAAAAATACACACTCAAAATCTCCTCCAATATTTTGAATTAATTATAACATGAATTATGTTTAATTAAAATAATAATAATAATACTGTGAAAAAACTGACATAAGAAACACACTAAATTTGATTATTTTTTCTTTCTTTCTTTTCTTTTCTTTCTTTCTTTTTAAAAATATTTAAAAGGAAGGGAGTGAAAAACAGGATATGAATTTCTAAGATGTATGTAGATATAGATAGAATGTATGGAAATTTCTAACTTTTGAAAAAGTTTCAAAAGGTTAGCTATTTTTAAGGAATTACAATAAAAATATTTTTTAAACCTTAGAGTAATACTGTTACACGTGACTCCAATGTTATCTACCGTAATTTTCGGTGCACGAGGCCGTAGGTCGGACACAAATTAATTAGTAAATTTCTTTTACACCAGAAATTTTATTAAATAAAACGCAATGTTTTAGTGGAACATTTTATAACATGTTGGAATTGGGTAGATATTATACAAATTTCTGTATAATGTTATTATCATTGTAAGTTAAGTAATTTTTTTGGTCAAAAACGGAACTATCTAATTTGCGGCTCATACACCGATGATTATACTAACTAAGCCAGAAAAAAAAAAAAAAAAAAAATTGGAATGAATTAAAGAAATTACGCTTTGAATGTTTTATCTAAGTTGTTTGTATTTGTTAGTATATAAATATTATAAATAATATAAATATTTATGTTAATTTTGATTATTAATGTCTAATTCAAAATTAATAAAGAAATGAATAACTGAATTGCAGCAATTCATAGGCCGTAGGAGATAATCTATGCTTTTTATTCCAAGCAAAGAGAAAAAGAGCATGACGTGGCATTTAAAATGCTGAGCGGCAAATGCCGCTCAGCATTTGTAGCAAAAAATAAATTAATGAATGAATGAATTAATAATAAAATAATTAATGATATATTCATACTTTTTTTTTCAGAATAATTTAGCTGATTGATTCATTAATTGAAACTATTTCTTTAAATAAGAAGCGAAAATTGACACAGTGCTTTTTTAAAATATAAATTAATTAGCAATGCAATTTTTTTTTATCGTAATTTAATAAAGTAAAATTTATTTTATCATTTATTTTTTCTTTATCCTCTGTTATATGAATTAAAATAAGTTTGAAGTTTGCTTCACGTATATCCAATAAAGCATCCGATTTTAAATTTTTAATTTTGTACAAGCGTCAAAATTCAAACTAATCGAAAAATACTAATCAATACTAATACAAATAAATTGCACCATGTATTTATTACATGTAGAATTATTTCTATAGTTTAAGATCTAAGGGATTTTTTTGGATTATATATTAAATATATTAAATATTATATATTGCTTTAATATATATTTAAGAAAAGTTTGATACCTGGACCGGGAGTCGAACCCCGGATCTTTGACTTACAAGGTCAAGGCTCTGCCCATTGAGCTATCCAGGTCGACACCCCATCGACATTACTCACTCAGTCAACCTTTAGGCAGAAACAATCTGGTCTATCATTTAGATAGCTCAACAGAAATAAGCCGCAGGTAATGGAAAACACCATTAAACAATGGGAGAAAGAAATACAATTTTTTAATAAAATCATACAATCAACTGTGGAACTCTTCCACAGTTGATTGTGTGATTTTATTAAAAAAAATAGTAATGTATATTAATATTAATTTTTAACATACTAATTTTATCTGGAAATTTACACTGTACTAACTATACTATCTGAAATTCACCCCCCCCCCCCCAGGGGTGGCGTCAGAAGGGGGGCCGGGGGGGCACAGGCCCCCCCGTCGGGGAGTTCGTGCCCCCCCATCGGGGCAGATTTCCAAAATCTGTCGGGGAAAAAATACCCTTTTTTTCCCCTTTGTTCAGCAACAAAATATTTTGTTTCCTTTTCATCATTCGGAGTTTGTCTTTCTAGAGAAGTTTTTTTTTTTTTTTTTTTTCCCAGTAAAACTAATGGCATGCAACTGTGATGGCTTTGCTAGGATTGATATACTATGTATTCCTCTTCTATGTCAGTTGGTGGGAACAACAACAGGATAAAGAAAGCGGCGAGTATTATTACTACAAGGATTGACCCATTCCTTATCTATTCCTTATCTTCTAAAATCACACTTGCGATGCTTCTGTGAAGAAGTCGTTTTTTATTGCCTATTATCCAGCTCTTTTTGAAATGGACAAAAAGCATGTAGGCTACGTATGTTTCCATTTCTGTGAACAGCAACTAGACCACACACACACACACACGTTTTTTTTTTTTTTTTTTCTTCCCTGGAAATTTTTAAGAATAAGATATCTCTTTAAATAGTACATCGGAAAAAAGTACATTTTAATCCCCCCCCCCGTTAATAAGACAAAAAAGAACGAAATTTCATTCAAATAGATCACGAAAATATAATTTACATATTGATTTAAGTCACATTTCCTTTAATTCTATTAATTCTTATTCAGGATACTGTTTTCAAATATTGTGTGTCTATGTCGGCTGTAGCTTTAGGGAGGATGATACATCCAAAGAAAATATCTAAAAAATAAGATGAAAATTTGTCGCTTTTGCTTTGGAACTTAAAGACAGCTTTAACAATGAGAAATGAAATAAGTAAAATAATTGAGACCTCTTAATAAGATTTGTTTTTTGCATTCTATTTCTAAAGAGAAAATTCTTTTAACTATTTGTGAAATTTTATAACGATAATTTGTTTAATATCTGTCAAATTGAAAGCATTAAAATATTTCCGTGTAATTAAGAGCCGTTTTAATAATTATATTAAATTAAAATTGTTATATTTATTTTACATCGCTACAGTCTGCATCACCAACAAATTAAAAATGTATTTCTCTTTTTAAAATTTACTTTTAATTATTTTTTGCTAGAGAGTCAGGGAACAAAAGGGAAGAAAAAAAAGGCAATCGGGGAACAATACAACTTTTACCGATTTTTAATGCTTGTTTGTATGAAAATCAAAAATTTCGGAAACAGTAAAGAATGTTCTTGCTCTATTTTATCAATTCAGCAGCTCATGAATGTTTATATTTTATTATCTTCAAAAGTCATATTGCAATTTTTCATTCAGCATTTTTTTTTTTTTTTTTTTTTTTTTTTTTTTTTTTTCATAACAAAAATATTATCCCCTCCGTGGAAGATCAAAATTGTGATGGCATGTTTCCGGGCTATCCTTAGGGATAGGGTACATCCCAGACCGTCGCCAATTGTCTATTGAGCAGCACTAGTGCAACGTTAAAACCCAACCAACTATAAAATACATTAATAATTATGAAATAATTCAGCCAACGACTGAAACATCTGTCGGTTCAATTTATAAATGTCAGAATAGTGAAAAACTACCTCAGAACTTGCAGTGCAGAAAGCAGGTTGCAAAATTTGATGATTTTAGGGCTTCACAGTGCAAGATCAAAGAAATTAGATTTAGAAAGAATAGTAACAATATTTGATAAAACCTATCCCAAAAGCCGAATTCAGTTATAATAATACGTAAATGGATTTTATTCTTGTAATTTTAAATTTAAATTTAATGTGTATGCAGGAGATTCCCAGAAATCCACACAAATTGGAAAAAAATTATGTGTATTTTGAAATTTTGTGAAAATTAGCATTTATGAAACGAGATTTTGATACTGTAATGCATAAAAAATGACGAAAAATACAAATAAGTATGTTTGGAAAATAATTAACATAATTAAAAAATTAAAGAAAAGATTAAAGAGAATAAGCAACTTAGTAAAAAATATGCATATAATGAAGTTTAATTTAATTTTTTCTTGAATTAAGAACTTAAAATTTATCTAATAAAGTAAGATACAAAATTTTACACAACATGTAATACAATATAAGCTTCTACTACAAGTATATTACCTTTTATTACTTTTTTTTTTTTTTAATACAGTCAAAAATAGCTTTTTATTTTATTTATGAACAATTATTATTTTTTGTTTATAGCATTAATGCATTTAAAATTTATCATCAACAGAAAGTAATCTGCATAAAATTGACTTTCTGTGTTATTTCTGATGAATCATTGTTAGTATCAGTGCTATCTTGAACTTTTCATATTAAAAATTTTACTGTCAGTTTGATAGTTACATTGGTTACAACATGCGGATTTCTGGAAGTCTACTGCATTTGTTCATGAAGTATTTTTATTTAACATTATGAAGATTAAATAACGTAATTTTAATATTGATGTTGTATGATTATGAGAAAATTATACCTTAAGTGCATATTTAAATCAGCATATTGTAAGTAAAATTTGAACATTTAAGAGAAATGTAATATGTATATACTTGGTTACAAATGAAATGTATTCCATGTTAAGAAGAAAGTTTTATCTGACATATGTTGGATGTCTTTGACTCTATTTATTTTTTCACAACTATGCTCATGCTCTAATATGCATGATTTACTTTTTTTTTTAATATACATATTACATATATATTATTTTAGGAAGGTAGGGAATAGCTCGATACATTGACGAGATGACACGGCGTTTAAGTGAAAAGCTAACTTTATAAAAACAATCTACCTTGAATTTAATACTCTAATTTTTCCATAAAATCTCTAATTTTCAGCTGGAAGAACACTAGCTCATAAATTATGAAATGTGAATGTGGCACTGGTGATGAATTTAATTAAATATAATTTTTCTTTAAAAACTCCAATTTTCAACTGAATTTAGAAGTTTTTTTACTGTGAAATCATAATCATTATTTTTAATTTTTGACAAAACCAATTAAAAATTTCTTTTTTGTTAAAAACGGTACATTTCTATAATATGATAATAATATAACGTGATTTATCATCTAACATGAATTGGAAGTTAAAAGGCTGGCAGCTTGTAAAATTAATTTAAAATGTCAATGTAAAGTGGCTTGAAAGGAAAAAAAAATCACATTTTAAATTATTTTAAAAATATCTTAAAACTCAATAATTTTGAAATGAATTGAAAAAAGTTTGACAGTGAACTCATATCATTTTTAACCAATTTTTAACTCTTGCCAAAATCAGTTTACAATTCAAGATTTTTAAAATACTTGTTATTCAGCTTCAATAAAAAAAAAAAAAAAAAAATACGGGATTTATAATCTAACATGATTTAAATTCGGAAGATTGCAAGCTCGCATGTCTTAGCCGAATAATATGAAAAAAAGGAATACTGCTATAGCACGCAGATATTAAAATCTTAATGCAAAGTGACCTGAAAAATTAGATTTTAATCAATTAATTAAAAAAAAATCTATCAAACAGAATTTTACTAAGAACCATCCCGATTAAATCAGCCTTTTATTATTATTTTTTTTAATAAGGGAAAAATTGCATTAAAGACGGTCTATTCGTTTGGACGTTACAGTGCCTCAAACACACAAAGTCTTCAAACTTATCATAACCCCCTCCTCTTTCTTATCTTAGTCGGTGTTAAAAAATAATACGGAAGCACTTAAAAAAAAACAGACAAACAAACAAAAAGAAAAGTACCATTGTATATTTGACATAGCGGATAGACACTGACAGGAAGGAGCATGGTGTTAAATATGCCTGTAAAAATGTTTCTACATATAGTGCCCCCCTGTCGGGGAACCGGTGCCCCCCCGTCGGGGAATTTCTGACGCCACCACTGCCCCCCCCTCCCATATGACATTTCTTGAAATAAAATGGAAGAACGGAAATAGAGGCAATGAAGAAGAGGAAAAAAACACAGCTCGTCCTTCCATCGAAGAAACTTACTCTTATCGAGGATCAACACATAATAGACAATTTAACGCTTTTATAAGTTTTATCAAGTTGCCTGTCAGAGTGATAGATAAGTGAGGCTAGTAAGCCTTAGAGAAAGAAAAATTTAAACTCTTTTTTTTTTTTTTTAAAGTGGACACCTACATGAAATTATACCCCCCCCCCCCTCCCGCCTTTTGAACAGTTTTATCCGCCCTATTATTACTTCCCCTTTTCGACTCCTACACAAGTGAACATTTCTTATATATCTCTCCCCTCCCGTTCGGCGCAAGAGATATTATATTTAAACGGTAGCATCAACACTGTTAATAGCTTGATCAATACTTGAGACAACGCCCTTACTCCAATACTAATTGAACTTTTATAAGCCAATAGGTTCATTCATCCATCAGATCTTGGCGGGGTTGCCCTCTTAATCAGTTCTTTTTGCGGTTATTAAAGAATATCAAACAAATTGGGTTGAGTGAAATTTATATTAAAGAAAGCGTGGGGAGAAATAATGTGTAATGGCTGATTAACACTCGGAGAAGATCCTAATCTCTGGTAGGCTACTGTTCTAAAACAAATTGTTTTTCCTTTTGGCAGTTTAAATTGAACAAGTCAATAAATTTTGTTCTAATATGCATAATGATCTTTTTAAAAGAATCACTGTCAAAAGGAAATTAATGCCTTATTATTTACTTTTAACTTCAACGGATAAAAAATTATAACACCCGAAGCATTCATTATCCTTTAAAAAAAAAAAAAAAAAAAAAAAAAATGCTGACATCTAGCGTCGCAATTTTATGCCGGGAAAAAGTGGTCGTTTCGCATCGATATTTTCAGGCGCCTAAATAGAACTTTAAAAAGGTGTCAATTGCCTACTGCGTAGCTAAGTAAATCCAAATCTTAATCTTAAACATTCATTTTTCCTAACCAGTAATTGCATATTTTAGAAAACGCTAATCTAGCTAGTAATTTAGAAATATATAATTAATTAAAAATATGAGGCACGTAATCATATCGAAATCGCAAGTCGCATGAGTTTGCATGAGAAAGAGAATTTTTCCTCGATTACGATTCAACCTGAATTATATTTAACCCAGAGATGGATTTTTTCCCAATTGAAGGGAAACATTAATTTAACTACACAGAGGTCATCGCTGATAGCTTAATTTAAAGAGACATCTCGAAAAACATCGTCATTTATCACTAATTACAGCCAAAATGTCATCAGAAGAAATTGGAAGAATGTGTCATTTTGCATAGCAACGTATCAAACTGCAAATTGCGTAAAAAGTTGAATTCTGCATGTTCTATGAAGTTCTAAGGAATATATAATTATGACAATGTTTTTAAAAATGCCGCAGATCTGCAGTTACACTTCATTAATCGACGTCCTATAATCTAGATGTGGTTACTATGCGAACGCATACAGTGAAAAGTACTTTATGAGTACATATTTAGGAAACATGGTAGTAACATTCTCAAATATTCCCTTAGTCTCATCAGTATTGTATACTGAAAAGATAATGATTTATTGAAAAGAAAAAAAATACAAATACAAATTTTGCAAAATTACTGAGATAGAACTTGGGGGGAGGGAGTGGGTGATAATCACTAATGTGAGGTTGCTCTTTCTATATAACGTATTATCGTTGTGACATCGTCAAGGTTTTCTTCTTCGGTACTCGACTGCCAGTGTGGAGTCCGAGGTGTTTCCCTGTCTGTAGACTCATGAAAACGAACATTCCATGCAGCCTTTCACACTCCCTGATGCAAAGTCCCCGCAATTTTACGCTTGACTTTGATAATGCCGCCTTGCGCTCCCAGGCGAAGGTGGTACCCAGACATTTTGACGCCGAGCAAGCACCAATGAACTATTAAACTAGGTGTGAACTTATGTATCTCACGTGACCAAAAACTTTCTGATTTGTTGTCATCTTGTGAGAAAATAGTTTTCCCCCACCTTTGCATCTCATCAAAATTTTGAAGGACTAAAAAATCAAAAATAACTCTAGAGTCTTGGATTATGACTGTGTTGAGAGAAGTCGTTCTCCGGAACTTCTCTGCTAGGAATCCCATATATATGTGATGCATGTTTTTACGATTATCCTGTATGAACAGGAGGTTAAATAGTATGGTTATGTACCATTTCGTATTATTATTAAAACTTAGTTATGTTTTATTCATTAGAGTATTTATTCTTTTAGTTTCACTAAAATAATAAGATTGACTTCAGATTCTAAATTAAAATAAGATTGACTTTAACAGAAGTTGCAAATGTCATGTGTGCCTAATCCTGAATATATCACATCGTTGACCAAGTTTGACTATTCTAAATATTTAGAGATGCGTTAAGGCACTGTTGGTATGGAATATTACTAGAAACTTTGTAACAGAAGACGAAAAAACTTAATGCTAATTAAAAATAGGCATCTTCACAATTTTGTAAAAACTTCTTGTCAAAATATAACGAATTATAGAGAGAACGAATAAAAATTGTCTATAAGAGGAAAACTGTTTTACCTGGTTTGGAGAAAGAAGCATTCTAGTACAAAAGCCACATAGAAATACATACCACATACTGCTCTTTACTATTTGATATAATATTAGTAACTAATAATAGTAATTTATTATAGTTACTATTAGTAATAACTAATAGTAACACGACTAATAATAGCAACACAACTAATAATCTCTCTCTTTTCTTTTCTTTTTAATCTCTTTGCTTATAAGTAAAGTTTACTATCGGCTAATTTGGGTGATTTTAATCTTTTGTACAGCATGTGTATGATGTAAATATTTAATGTGCATTTATAAACGTTGCAGTTATAATCTTTTTTCTCTTTTAAATTGTCGATGACCTCTTCTCGGGTCATTATACGAATTTTGAAACATTTTTACTCATCTAGTCAAAATCATATTCATTATCAACATCCTGAAACGTTCTGTAAATCATTTCCATTTAGTTTAAGAAAGTATTCGACAGCAAGTCTTATTCTGTCTGTCGTTATTCATATAAATCAAAAAGACCAGACTCTGTGATGATATTTTATGTAAAACTGAATCGAGCAAGAAATTTGTTGAATCTAATCTAAAATCAAAAGAATCAATAATCATGTTGCATGGTATCAGAATTCATCTTGCGTATGATCTTGTGTAATTCTTTTTCGGTGGCATAAAGCATGATGCTATGATCTAGAAACAAGCTATTCCAATCCGGATATAATGAATCATGAATTCAGCAAGAGAGAATGAAGATCGGGCCGCTCTTTCATAAAAAAAAAAAAAAAAAGAACAATTTATTTTGCATTCCATTAGTTATTCACAGCGCATGGTGTTCCGAGGTGACCACTGCATTAAAAAAATCATTAAAAGTCCAATTGTGTTCTTAGTTTTCTTTGGGGCATTTGGTATATTACCGCGGATTGAAAATGTCCCGTCTCCAACACCACGCCTGCTTCTTGAGGAAAAGCTAATGACACAACCAGGTCAACATAAAGCCTTGCACCACCCTCGCCCTTTGTAATCGAAACTCTGTTGTTTGAAAGCGACCGAGAATAGCGGAGGAGCTTTTTTAAATGAATGCATACCTTCTGAGACACGCTGCAACTGATTTCCAATAGCAGAGGTATTAATCACAGTCGGTCACTTCCTACTCGGCAGTCGAGTCACATAATTCTATAAATTAAGAGGGCATGAAAAGTGTTGAGCTTTTTGATTGCTTTGGGCTTGAAAGAAGTAAGTTAATCCATTGAAAGTTGCGGTTCAGTCTTTCAAATTCATTGTCATCATAAAATGGGATCAGAACATTTTTTAAATGTTATATTTTTTGCTTTTATAAATCTTTCTTTTTCGTATTTACTATTTCATAGAAAAATGTATCAGTATATTACACAGAAAATATTAAATATGGGTTTAAAAGAAATTTTGCACCACATAGCATAATGTGGCACAAATAGCACCCTTAACTTTTGAAAGAAATAAGAAATTGCAATTTCCATTGGATTGTTGAATAAAAATTTTGACATTATTATTATTATTATTATTATTTTTTTTTTTTTTTTTTTTAATAAAAAATTATATTTTTTCCCTCTTGATTTTTTTAATCTTAATATTGCATATAACTTATTATCTAATTTTATTTAAAATATTTTTTTTAGAATTTGTAAGAAATAAAAATAAATTGCCACTAAATTATCATTCTGCTGATTCCTTCGGACAGAACTCTGTCATTTAGAGTTGTAGAATAACAATGACAACTCACCCCTTCCAGTATGGTGAGAATGGGGATGGAGGGTTTGTGGGACATGACCTGCAATATGGGACGACGAGTTCATTAGCTCCGTCAATAACAGGAATGGTCAATTGGATTTGCTGAGAAGAGAACCCTCTTGGGCATAGAGAAAGCCAATATTTCTTTCTCACCCTTTCTCCTGGCACACAGAGAAAATTAAGAATGAATGAGCTTCTCTCTGGCTGTAGGCACTTAACGGCTAAAAGACAAAGTTTTTGCTTCGCTATGTTCTAGAACTGCAGCAATAAACATTTGAAGAGGTACTATTTCTTCAATAATACATACAATTTAGAAAAAAAAAAAAAAAAGAGATAGGTTCGCAATTCCATAATCAAGATTAGGTTCGAGATTTTGGTTTAAAGTGTTTTGGAAAATAGAATCTATAGCAAACAGGCATTGTTCGATAGTAAAATTAAGGAAAACAACTTAACTTTTGAGATCAATAACATTTATTGTACTTTTATGAAGTAGACCTTACGTTAAGAAAAGTAAATAAATAAAATTAATACAATTCAGAGACTGAAATACTCCATCTAATAAGTTATCGTTATCTTTCCTTCTGCTTCGACACATTTTTCTTACTCTAATAAGCAATGGAATTATATTGGTGTCAATTTCGTATTTTAGTTTTCATGCAATTTATTGTGTGAAGTCTAAGTAATGTCCTCAGTAAAACAGTAACTAATCATCCAGCTGTACACAAACAAACAAAGCGTAGACATATTCCTAAGTTGCTTAAGGATAAATATTATTATTATTTTAATTCCTAAAAATAATCTTACGATATCAAATACTGGTTTTGTTATTTTTTTTTATATACTTAATTTTAGACAGCTAACAAAAGAAAAAATTAAACAACAAGAATGGTGTATGTTTGTACTTACTTTTATTTCTTAAAAAGAACGAAGAAGACGATGATAATAATGCATTGAGAGAAGCATATATCACAAAAGAAAAACGACCACTTACATGAAAACAATCAAGTCAATGAAAACCTCTTCTAAGGAAAAAAAAACACCAGACTTTCTTCAGCAAAGGTGTGCCTCTCCCATTTCCAATAAATCATCCGAGAAATAAATTTTCCCGATTCGCAACAAACACAAAGTAAAAATTTTTAAAACACATCCCAGAATACATTCATACTATTGGACAGTCCATTTCAGAAATAAAGCAAAATATAATTATTAGTAACTCCCCAAAATGAAAATGGGGAAGATGTTAACCCTCCCCCCAACTGTCACGTATCCATAACAACAGGTGGAGCTCATCCGTTGTCAACTGGCAAAATCTGGCACTTCATTAGTCCAGCTGCCTCAGAAATTACAGGGTACCTGAGCATTTTTTATTTGGAAGGGTTCACAGGGGTCAGCCGAATGGGGGTGCTGGCCGGTTCCGGCATCTCGACTCTAAAGTCCGGTTTCCATTTGCGCTCACTGGGCGCTTTCTATTCAGAATCCTTTGATGTGGTTAGGCTAGCTCACATTAGCTCAAAGCCTTCGGACGGGCTGTTTCTAACCCCCTGCTGAGATAATTGAGGGGCCGGGAGGCAGATATCTTTGTCAATTTTGCATGCTTTCCTTTGAGTTAACTGCGCGATCTGATAAGAAAGGGCTACAACTGATGACAAGACATTTGGCTCTTTGTGTCGGAAGCGTGATTAATGACGTTTTGAGCATTGATCTTGAGCCCAAGTCGAAACTGGCCTTTAAATTGGAAGGGGTGGCCACGTGATCATTACCGGTTCTGAGGAAGACCGGCCCGCGATACATCATAGTGTCCCGCGGCCATCGTATATATGACGAACTCATAGGACCTCCGCACCCCCCTCTCCCCCCACATTCAACAGCCTTATCTCATTTATCAGCCTGAAGCTAGCCAGGCCTTTGTTTTCTGTATATTCTGATCCCTTCGAAGGATCAATGAATAAGGTTATTGGATAAATGCATTAAAGGTAATTGAATTGCTGTTTACTTTCATTAAGTCCTCTGTATAGTGTGGGGTTTCGTGTCCGGGTGTAGAATGGAGGTGTTTCATCACCCATTTCTCTGTGCTTTCTAGGAGGGCTCATGCCCTGAGGACACCTATTTTCTAGAGCCAGAACGACAGCTCTGCAATTAGTCAGTGAGTTCGTAATATAACTATCGTTAATTTTGGTATTACTATAATGAATGAAAAAAAAAGGAATTCTTTTGGTAACAGATGATTCGAATAGATTCATTTGTTTTCGTGTCAGATTAGATTGAAAACACTTACACAGTAATGCACTATTTTTATGTTTTGCAAGAAATCGTGCCCATAAAAGTATAACAGCTAAATGAATAACATAGCAATGGATTAAGTTCAAAATAATACATTATCTTGAATAATTAAAAATAAATATATTGTTAACATTTTTTTTTTTTTTTTTTTTTTTTTTATAATGGTCAATAATATAATTTTTTATAATTTTTATAGGAGGAACTCAAATAAACGACTTTATTCTCCTCTAAAATCTGAACAACTTAGATGGATTACGATAGATAGCACGTGGAATCAAAATCACATCATCACAAACAATTCCGATCAACATCGTCAAAATCTAATAAATTTATCTAATCACATATAACGAATGTCAAGTGAAAATACTTTCATAATTTTTATATAAAAAGGCCATGATTATATTTTCGTGATAAATCATGGAGTTGTACGGTGGGTTTGCATTTGAGTAAAAAAAAAAAAAAATTATATAGTTGCCGTTTCGTATCACTTGTTACTTACCTCATAACATTTCTCTTTAACATCATAGATTTTTTTTTCTTTTTTTTTTTAATCTTAATAATTCAAGAAAATGACGAAAATAATCAAATTAACACGAAAAGGCAACCATTGCTACCAACTTGCAAGGACATTTTTATTTAATAATTTTGAAGAATGACATTTGATATGTGTGACAGTCAAATAACTGCATGAACAGCAAACTGTATGGTTACAGTTAAGCAAACAACACAATTAAATATTTGTAAAGAATATTGAATATAATAATCCTCACAATTTGGCAACACTGCTTGTTATCTTACAATGTAAATTTAAGAGAAATCAATGCATCTTTTTACATATTATTATTATTATTATTATATGTTTTGGAAAATATTTCCCAAATTCATTGTTAGAACTATATTACAAAGTCCAAGAGCATCGTAAATCCAAAACTGAAGACTATCGTCAGTTATGTTTATGCTACTTTGATCGATTTAAAACTATATCTAATGCCACTTTAATACTCTATTCTTGTAATGGATTAAATTTATTTTAAGACCAATTAACGATATAGTATTGTAAGATATTTTCAGATCCAGAGCTTGGTAAAGCTCAAAATAAAATCCACTGAGCAATTAACATTGACAAATATTTATTCCCGTTCGATAAATTTGAAAGTGCCACTGCAATTCCTGTCGGGGAAATAAACATAATTATAGACCAATTGACGATAGTGTGTAGAAATGCAGTCATATGCATCTAACAACAACGAGTCTAACTATAACAGCATTTATTATATATATATATATATTATTTAATAACATCATGTTGCATCTAGTTAGATGCAACATGACATCAACTATAGATGAAACATTAAATATAGTAATATAGAGCAAAACTAATCAAAGATAAAAGAATTGCTAAATTAATCTTGACATACTATCTAGATTATCTGTCCTTCAGAGGAAACTTATCCGACAACTTTTTTTTAATCACACAATATAATAAATGATCATTTTTTTTTTTTTCATTCTATCATGTTGTTCATTTCGGACGCTGTTGTCAAAAATGCGAGAAGGTTGGTCCTTTCCATTGCTGGGATGGTCGAAACCCACCCACGCCCCAAGCGAGTGATTGCCCACCACAGATTCCGAGTTGGTCACCACTCCCTTGAGTTCGAGACGTTTGTTGTTTAACAATGAAGAGAACTAAAATATCCAGTTCTATTATCATGCTCAAGTACCTTTCATCTTCGTTGTTTAGTCTAAAACGAGTTAAGATGGAACAGCATTATCCCACTGATGGAGCTGTTAAAGCAGCGATTACTAGATATGGAATTCTCATCAAACGAAATACAATACTAACAAGCAAGACCTACTTAACCTTCTTAGCGTAGTTACTTTGTATTTCATTATGCATAGATGAAGGGCGAACTTGTATATAATAAAAAATTGTAAAGCTATGTTTGTGCGAAATAATGGTTGTACAAAGTTACAGCAATTATAAAAATAAGTATTACTTGTGTTCATTATACACACACACACACACACACACACACACACACACATATATATATATATATATGTGTGTGTGTGTGTGTGTATTTAATTTTTCAGAGCTAATATAAACAACTGAATTTAAAGGACATAAAAAAATCCCAGTTATTATTAGATTTCGGTTTTAAAATTTGACTTTCGTCGTTTTTCATCAGGCTTTATCAAGCAAGATACACCGAAATACCGCTAAAGAAAATTCCACCAGGATAGACCCCCATTGTCCTAGCTACAATAACTGTAACTCTAGGACGATTCATTAAAATTTGGCATCATAGTTTACACAGAACGAAATAAAAGTGAAATATTTCATTACATAATTATTTTATCTGTAATATATGTGTCTGTCTGTTTATATGTGATTAAATCGATCTTTTATTTTCAAAATTTAGCTCATTTTAGCACGCATTTTGTATAACAGGTATAATAGTCACCTGATAACAGCAATTAATAATTAAACGTTTAATTGCAGTGAAATAATCGAGTTCACAGTATGTTAAATATCTTATAGAAAAAACACCAATATTCACTAAAGGCAAACATATTCATTATAATTAATCGAATACGTTTGCCTTTAATGAATAATAGGATCAGTGATAATATAGAATTTGTCTCTAATGATAAATACGATTACACGTTATTTATATCGATGATGAAAAAAACTTTGCAAACAATCATTCATTTATGCTTACAAAATTTTGTTCATCGTTCAATTTCGTTCAGCACCCTATTCGGTGCTGTGCACTTTCTTTGTTGCAAACTCTGTTTAAAAAAAAAAAAAAAAAAAAAAAAAAAAAAAAAACTTGTAAATTAACTTAAATGATTATCCAGAGTTTCTGCAAATTTGCAACAGTTATAAATAAATAATATAAATTCTTAATCTTTACTCTAAATTAGTATTATTTTGTAGTAATTTTGTTTCCCATAAAAAATAAATAAATTTCTTCTTCTTCAAAAAAAAAAAAAAAAAAAAAGTATTAGGGATCACTAACATATTCCCGCCAATAATTAATTATATTAGCCATTAAACTGGATATAAAAAATTCATTTTTTTTTTTTTTTTTTTTTTTTTTTTTTAACATATACTTTTCACTGTCATTTTACATAAAGCAACTCATTTCCTGTCGAAAATTTTAACAGTGCGCAGCTGTCCCACGAACATATAACAGTCATTTAACCGTATTATGCCAACAACAGACGCACACTGTTAAAGTAATGGTGCATTAAACAAATTCAATGCTCTACGCACATTTAATAAACTATGCCAACATTTAAGAAATCGATTAAATGTTTACAGATTAAAAAGAACATTATTAAAGATTCACAACGAAAAAGTTTTGGTGGGCATTTATAACTTTTTGTTGCGACATGCATTAGAAGAAGTACATGCTATGTGCATTGCCATGTCAGATTAATTCACATTAATTAGATTGCATACTTTTTTTTTTTAACGAAACAGCAGAATATTTAAGAGAAAAAAAAAAAAAAATTATAAATAGATTTCACGTTTGGACATTTTTATACATAACAAATTTGTGTGTCATGAAAAAAGATCTTCGTAGTAATTATTTTAAAAGTATTATAGTAAGTGCACCAGTGATTGACACTTTGAGAGCAATCTCTGATGTTTTTAATGTTCTAGTCATCAGAAAATATTTTTAGAAATCGTAAGTTAGTACATAGGGTATGAAAGACATTCAGAAACACATATATGTTAAAATAACATTTGACAACATTTTTTTTTTTTTTATGAATTTTTATTTGTCACCCACTCAATGTTCCAGTCATTGACACTGCCAGTTTTTCATTTTATCAGTGATTGGCATCCAATGTTCCAGTCTTTGACACTGCTAGTTATTCATTTTACGTTAGCACCCAGTGTTTGAAATAAAATGTTAAAATTCTTATGTGTAAAATATATGATTTTATTATTTTTCTTATTTAATAATTATTTAGGGATAGATTACTGGAGCATGCCAATCACAGAAGCACCTAACCTATGACAATTATTATTAATGTGATTTCAAATAGAAAATATTTCCTGATAACAAAAGTGTTCTGTTGAGTATCGAGGGAAATTTCTGTTAGAATTACGGAAAAAATGAATAAATAAATAAATAACAGATTTTTACCCGCATCCTATTTTTGTCCCTTCCTCAGAATCATGAATTATCCCAAAATACCACTTCTTCTCTAGGATACACACTCTTTTTCAGAAACCTACCTCCCCGAGCGAACCAAAGCAAGTAAAGACCTCCAAGCGACACTATATTTATTGACTCTTTGACTATTTATTTTTTCTCTAAAAACATTTTCCCACGATATTTACCTCAATTGCAAAACTACTGTTTCAGGAAAGAAGGTCTAAAGTCCCAATAATTTCGTAGGCAATTTCGGGCACCCATAACAACTAATAGGTATTATTAGGTGTCCCGAAATGGGCCCTAATGGAGAGAAACATGCCCCCCTTTTAAGAAAGATATTCCCTTATGGAAATAGCTGCGTACTGGATGCTCAAGATAATTATGGATCACTTTAACAATCCTCATAAACATGAGCGAAAGAAACCATTTGCACGTATATATTTCTTCTTCGTAACCGTTTTTCTTCCGCCGTGTCCTAGAGGAAAATCGTGCTCAACGAGTATTGTCATGGTTACAATAGCGAGGTCTTCCCTCGGGAGTAACTAAAAATCTAAATTCAGAAACACCTGAACTTGATTAAAAATACACTGGTAGTGAAGAAAAAAATAGAGAGAGAAGATCGTCAATATGTCAAAATATAGAAACTTTAAATTTTTATGAAATACATGGATACCACTAACATACATGCAAATATATTGATTAAAATAATAAATATTAAAAAGGGCTTTCCCTATATATTAAAAATAAACAATATTTTAACCAACATTTAACATTCCTTTCTTTTTAATTTGTCATTTTATGACACGTTAAAATCTCCTGCTCCAGACCTTAATATAAGACATTAAAGTCTGGAGCAGTAAAGTAAAATTTTTAGAAAAATGCACTTTATGCATCGTCTAGCACATGATTTCTGTCTTGATATCATATTTATATCATGTCAATTTTACTGTAAATATAATATATATATATATATATACATATATATATATTTGATTTTATAATACTTGTAAAAAAATTTTTAAAGAGAAATTTTTAATCGCATGCAGAAGCCAGTAAAAGTTTTAGAAAAATGCAATTTATGCATAGATTTCACATGATTTCTGCACATGATTTCTTTTCGCAATTTATGCACATGATTTCTGTCTTGATATCATATTTATATCATGTTAATTTTACTGTAAAATGTATTATATCAAATATACATATATATATATTTGATTTTATAATACTTGTAAAAAAAATTTTAAAGAGAAATTTTTAATCGCATGCAGAAGCCAGTAAAAGTTTTAGAAAAATGCAATTTATGCATCGTCTAGCACATGATTTCTGTCTTGATATCATATTTATATCATGTCAATTTTACTGTAAAATGTATTTAAAAAATATATATTTATATATTTGATTTTGCGAGTTAGATATAGTATAATAAAGTTAATATTTTGTCATTGCAAAATAGGTCATGATTTATTTCAAGTCCTCAATCCCATCTTACTATTCCTTCGTCTTCTTCTTAATGAGATCTATATTTATTCGTATAATATTTATTAATATTATGAGCGATTAGTGTATCTCGTAGTATTGTTATTAAGCATATCTCGAAATAAGAGAATCTCGAATTTATCTCGAGTATATCTCAAGTTTAAGAAGTTTAAAAAAGTATTAAAAAAAAAAAAAAAAAAAAAAAGATGAAATTTCCTAAAGCTAATAATAAATTAACAATTCATATGTTACTAGCAAACCCGTGAAATTTTCACACTTTACTTCTTTTCTTATTTACCTTTAAACTTTGAACCCAAATTAAATTTTAATTCATTAAAAGCGAAATTATTATTCGAACCAAATTAATATTGAATATGAATATTTACATTATGATAGGTGATAGTGAAACCAAAATCCTTCAAAGAACGTTTCAAAATAAAATTCGTGTTTGACGACTCAATTTCCATACGTTCCCAGAGAGTATAGAAATAGGATCTCGTTGGCGACATTTAAAATTTTGTTGCCATGTCGGTGATGCCTTTTATTTTTTTATTTATTTTCGTATACTTTTTTTTTTTTTTGTTCTTTAAAAAAAAAATTATGTGCCTATTTTAATTAGATTTATTATTGTGTTTTTTTTTAGTCAATTTATGACAATACTATATGTTCTGTTTATATCTTTAAAGTGTTGCTAGATTTAAAATGACGTTAGCAAAGATTATAAAGATGCAATTTTTAAAAATATATTTTCTTCAAAATAATCTCATTAAACAAATGTCGTCACTTTTCTGATTCATTTAATGAACTTTATCCGTGTCACACATTAAAGCCCTTGACATGTGACCACTGTATGGAAAAATGCAACATTATAATGTTTATATTTGAACTTATGGGGAAATGCTTGTATTCTATAGGGAAATATCTGTATCGTATAGGGAAATTCCTAGAGAAATGGGGGATCAGAAATCGCATGTTGGGTATGATTTAGCTCCGAACAGAAAAAGACAGATATTGTCCATTGAGTATGCGCGTTTAAATATTGCGCAGGTATAAACATTTTTATTTTTTTTATCCCCGCGTTATTAATTATGTGACTAACGTATCATTTCGACAAAATTTAATCGTTACTGGTCCACGTTAGAGAAATATTTATACAGATGGTTCAAATTTCTGAAACATTTAAAACGATCTTTAGAATATATAAATTCTTAAACTAGCAAAAAGAAATAAAAGTAAATGTAAATAAATTTTTTTTGTAGATTTTTCTTGTAGCCGAATAATTTGGCCTTTAGTTAAAATATGTTTTGAATCGAATACTGGAACAGGCATGCATATTCGAAGTGATTCGGAATCTTTAAGCCATAGGTCCCGATCCAATGACCCTTCGTGTGCGAAAAATGATCGTAACACCCCTAAAACAACCTTTATAAATGTGATATATATATATATATTACTAATCTGATAATTTTGCTATTGTGTCAAAACTTTTTTTTTTTAATGTGGTCATTTACTTTGCTTGCTGAAGTTGAATAAAAATCACCCAACAATGTTGAACTGATAATCCCCCCCCCCTTTTGTTTTTTTAATGTACGAGAAATAAGAAGAAAATAATATTTGTCTAGGTTCCCCCCCCCCCCCCTTCTATGATTTCGTCAAACTGGCGTAATTTTCATTGATCACTTTCCTCTTGTGCAGAAAAATAAGATTAAGAGTTGTTTTTCTTTTTAAAGTATGATACGCGTGGTTAATTTTAATTGGATGCCAAAGAATTCAAAAGCCTGTAGGGCCTATTAAAACAGCGGTAGACGCTAATCTATAAATTAAAAAAGAAAAAAAAAAAGGCATATTTTGCTTTAATAAATCAATTTCTAGGGTATTTTATCATCAAAACACAGCTGTGTACCAATTATATTTTCTCTTCCTTTTTACACGATACTGGCGAGATGAATGAAGAAATAATTCCTTTAGCACCGAAAAATAACGGGTTGGGGGGGGGGATCCCTATTTAAGCCTATTTTAAGCTAAAAAAGCTCAGTTTTTACAAGTGACAACCACACTTTTCAAAACCTACAAATAACTATTTTCACCGAATACAAGCACACCGACCGCGACTTTACCTGGAGAGGTTGGTAACAGAATTACCAGAATCGTGAACACGACGTTCATTTTTTTCCCCTTCTATTCCCCTTCCCTTTACCTTCTTTTCTCCTCAGCCGCTTTGATCCTGTTAATTTGTTTCTATCCAATTTTGCGGGGAACAAATCCCATCAGTCGCGGGGACCCGCAAAAAAAAAAAAGACAGGGGGAGGGCATTGTTCCTCCCGGGGCCCCAGTAACAGTCATGTCCGGGCCCCGTAGAATTTTCCCGCAACCTTTGACATGTCCTTATGGAGTAGAGAGCCTTCTCATGCTTGCTCCGAATAAAATTATATTCGTCCGTCCTAATGGAAGGTTCACTCTCAAGTGGCCATTTTAGAAGCCAAACTTAGAGCTCTAAGTCTATCAATCTTCAGACGAGTGAAACCACATAGAGAAATGCGTGACTCTTGTGCGCAATTTCCATTCAGACAAAGGGTCCCGGGATGAAGAATGGACTCGTATTCCAATAAAATAATCCCAAGTTGCTTTATGATCTTAATAGTGTGCCATTGGCAATTTTAGATTTTTGTGGTATAATAAAGGCTCACTCATGAATTAGGATCATAAATTTTTAGATTTAAAGTTATAAAGGGGATTACACTTTGCCCCGATGACACAGAAATTGTAAATCTCTATTCAACTTCGCAATGATAAACAGAAAATAATTTCTCAACTTTAGTTTGATAAAAATCACTATACATGAAATCACTGATAAAATAATGAATCTTGGATAGCTTGATAAAAATCACTATCAAAATGACATAGCTGTCATTTTTATCGTTTGTGAAATTTAAATTAACACAAGAAAAATACATTCATTGTTTATTTCTTCGTACTCTTTTTTTTTTTTTTTTTTTTTTTTTATGCTTAACTTAATTATATTTTGTAAAGAAAACCTTCGAAAATACAATGTATAAACTAATGAACAGAATATAAAATATAATCTTTTTCCAGGATTCAAGCATTCATTTTCAAATTAATAATAATATTTATTTTATTATTCTATAATAAAATTTATTTTAAAACTGAAAATATTATCTCGTATTTGTGCAGTCTATTCAATATCAATACTTATTATTCAACATTAAATACTAAATAAAATTTTAAATTTTTCATCGAAATCATTATTACTTTTTATTTAAACTGTTACATCCACGACATCAAGATGTTAAGAAATTGTTTAAACCACACCAATAATTCGCATACAGAAGCTAATATTCGTATAACAACCATCTTGATATTGTAAGTATGATAATTGCTTTTTCTTAATGCTTGTTATTACCTCTTTAATACATAAGTACGTTCCCGGATGATTATTACAACAAAGAAATAAAGATGTGATTAATTGCTTTTTCCAAGAGTTGTAATGGGCTCGTAATGGAGTTTCTAGAGAAAAGGTGCACTGATAGAGGCCGCAAACCACAAAGCACATTTCCTGCAGCTCGAGCAAGAACGGTCTTAACCACGCTGAGCCACCTCAAATTTGAATAAGAATTACAATTTTGTCATTATTCGATAACGTCTGAAAGCGCTTTAAGTAAGCACGCTGAAGCACGGCACACCGAGAAAAAATATATATACCGCTTTCATCTAGAACCGCTTTCATCTGAAGCCCTAAACTAGAAATATAGATTTCCGAGCTATGCGTGTAAGCCACGCCAATAAGCTGAATACATGAAATGATCTAGAATTTATAGTCTATACATTTCTAGATGGGGACACAATATTCCGAATCGTTTGTATTGCAAGAAATTCTCGCTTGATTTTCTAGAATTGGGTCATAAATCAAGATTATAGTTGCTAAAACTCGCCTCTTGTTTGCAGAGATTTTTAAATAAGTTTGACCTGGATAATATAGGAAAGCACTCTAGAATTCTAATAGGGGTTTCTAGAACTCGCTTTCAAAAGGGACTAGAATTTATAAGGATGACATGCAACTATTTTTACTAGAGTCACAATTTACATTCTAGGTGTCAGTTACAGAATTTTTTCTAAGTGCAGCTGAAGCACGGCAGCTGAAATACTTCGAGTCTCATAATAATATGCAAGTATTACTATCAATTTACCATTAAAAAAACAAAAGGATTATTATTCCTACTTTGTCCCCTATGTATCCTTTCTATTTTTAGGGTCGCTCTTTCTTTTCTGATGTTTCTATATCAATATATCTTATTTCTGAACAGAGATTTAGTTTAATACTGAAAACTGACATGCATATAGAAAAAATATAAATAAACGTACTCCTTTTAAATTTAACGTTTCGACGGGATTAACATAACAGACTGAAAACGAGACGAGATTTTGAGAAAAGACACGAGATTTTGAGAAAATGCAAATGCAGAAAAAATTGATTTAGTATTTACACATTTCATAATTTAAATATAATTGTTTCAGTTTTTTATTATTTATTTATTTATTTATTTATTTTGTTCAATACATACAAGCAATGTATTGAACAAAAGTATTTCAAGCAATGTATCATGTAGTTCAAGCAATGTATTGAACATTGCAAGCTCATTGCTTGCACTAAGAGGAAAGATAGATAATAAATAGAAAATTTTATATAAAAAATCTCGATTTTAAAATAGTAAATTAAACTTTATTACTTTGTAAACGCGTAACAATCTATTCATTTTTTCTACATGTAAATCTAACCTAGATGTCAGAAATGAAACAAGTATTTACAGCAGGTTTTATAAATTATGGTATGCACAATGAAAATCGTCAAATATCAATTAATTTACACTGAGCAGATGACAATTTTCTATACAATGAATCTTTATCTTTGAAAAGAATGATTTTTGATGAGATCAGTTCTCATCGATTCTAAGGAGTCCAATATCACAACTTAATAGCTTTACACTCCGATGCATAAGTTCTGTAGGAGTTCTTAAAGCCCCTCCATCATTCCTTTTCCAAACTTCACACAGACAGGGGGAAAAAAAAAGAATAAGTCCCCTTGATAATTGAAAATGATCCTTCATCAGTGACTGAGGGACTGTCGCACGGAATGACGGATGACTCCAATTGGTGGGAATAAAAAAAAAAAAAAGAGAAAAAAGTGAAGAAAAACTTTTTCGTATTAAAGCCCCAAAAGGCACCAAATCAACGACTGTCCTTAAAAGTCCCTAAATGACAATAATTTCCAAGAGAGGAAAAAGCGAATGGTAAAAGAAAAGAAAAAAAAGAAAAAGTAATGAGAGCAAAAACGGGAGTTGATGATGGTTTCTAGTTTCTGTGGTAGCGATTGAGATTTGAAGAGATTATCTTTTTTTTTTTTTTTTCTATCTTACCATTCGTAACGGTTGCATCTAAAAAGAAAAAAAAAATCAGTTCGGGTTGATAAAAAAAAGTAAACATTTATTACAGAAGTATTTATAAACTTAAATTTTGAAATTTATAGTGCTACAAGATTCGATTAATATGCAACCCTTATGATATTAAGCAAAAGTCTTTCGAATAACGCGTTGTGTGGTCGAGATTAAAAATGTTAACATTTGTACCTCAAAATAATAATAATATAATAATAATGATAAAATAAATAAATAAGTAAATAAAAAACTAAAGTCCAAACATACATATCAATGCAAAAGGAAGTCATTTCGAAATGTCTGTCAATGTTTTATCTGTCAATATTACAGATAACAGTCTGTGCATAATTTTCATAATTTTGCATTTCTTAATTTACTTTATGAATATTTTATGAGTATTAAAATACTTTGTTTGTGGAAGAATTTTCTTCTCGCCCTATATGTGTGTGTGAACTTTAATTTTAAATCACGCATTAGTGCAAAATTAATGTAATATAGTGGCAAGAGAAAAGTGCATAATGTATCAAATTAAGCAAAATTATGTGCGTTTTTTCTTTTTCAATTTAAAAGATTTTTAAAATAAATATTTGTCAATCATATGTTTGAACCAATGCCATAATAATCCATAAAGTGAGTCAAGTTATTCGTATTCATCACGAATTAGAGAATGTAGGCTATTTCTATGTGATGTTTTTGATAGTGATGATGCTTTTGAAAGTGACATAATGTACGATGAATTTCAGATTCTATTTTATGATTTTTTTTTCTTTTAATTACCTAATGAGTCATCCATATAAAATTAAAATATATATATTCAAAAACAAGATAGCATTAAATTTATGTTAGGTTGTGTGCTTTTTAAAGTTATTTTTTGTATCATGTTAATTTTTCTTTGTAATTATTATAATTAATTTAAATAACTTCTTTTTTGTGCAATTTCATTAAAATAAAAACTATTTTTTTCTCCATTTAAAACTAATATGCTGTGACCATCACAAAATTTTCTTTTATACCATTCCGTATAACAGCACTACCAACCGGTTCACATGCAGAGAAATCTAATCAATACAGTTTCTCGCAAAAAAAGGTTTTACGTACGCAGTTTGGTGCAATTTTAACCAGTAGATGCCGATCCATCACGAAAATTGCAGAAAGCTATTTATAATAGCACTGTCTGTCGGTCGATGTACATATCCAAATTGAATCAACATATTTTCCCATAATAACCATCTGTCATACCAAGTTCTATATCATAGAAACTGAGGAGTAACCTTCCTGTAAACAGAATAAACTGCAGCTTAGCAATCCTACGTGTTAGCTAATCTGCAGCCAAATTAAACCAGTAAAGTTTTTCATGACGTCTATCACATATAATTAAGTTTGGTGCACTTATACATTATAAAAGCTGGTATACAGCCGTATTATAAATGGGAGCAAATCGCGGTGTAGCAGCGCCGCCTATTGGATGATATATGTCAAACCTTATAATCACCCATTTACATGAAGGTGCAAACGAATATAAATAATTGTAAAATTCGTGAGATACCACCCACATACACGGAGAAAAAAATATATACCGCCTTCATCTAGAATGAATAAGTGGTCATTTTCCAAATCCCTTAACTAGAAATATAGATTTCCGAGCTATGCGCATAAGGCACACCTATAAACTGAATAGACAAAATGATCGAGAATTTCTAGTCTGCACATTTCTAGATGGTGAAACAATATTCTGAATATTCTGAATCTTTTGTATTGCGAGAAATTCTCGCTTGATCTTCTAGAATTAGGTATCCAAGATTATAGTTGCTGAAACCCGCCTCTTGCATTCGCATTTATTGGCAGAGATTTTTAAATAACGTGTAAGTCCATCGAATACCGGGCAGAATTTTCACGATTTTAAACATTTTTTTTATTTTATAATTTTGTTATAAAATAAAATGTTATATGTATAAATGTTATAAAATATATGGAGATTAAAGCAAATATATAAAAGAATTTTAATTAAACGGACATGTAAGAATAGATATTTCACTGTTCTCCAAAATTAAACAGTAGGGCTTTACAGTGGGCGAAATGAGAAAGAATTTTTGTAGACAAAAAAAAAAAAAACTACATCAATCCAAATTTTATTCACACATAGCCACGACTTAGTTGGTAGAGCACGACATTGTTTAAAACTTTGAAACTTTCATTGTAAATTAAAATAAATAAATTTGAGATAAGATGAAACCACGAATTTTGTGTAACAAAACAGTTTAATTGGAGAACATTTAATGATGACAGGGACACTGTAAAACATCGCACAGAGAGCCTCTGCCCTCTTCTGGAAGCAAACGTTGACTACTACGGGGTGAAAAACTTTACTGGTATGAAAACAACAAGTTTCATTGCAAATTGTTAAAAATTGCAAAGAATGTGTATATAGATTATTAAAAGGATGCTTGTTAATATGAAAAACTTTACTGGTTTAATTTGGCTGCAGATTAGCTGAGAAGTGGGATTGCTAAGCTGCAGTTTATTCTGTTTACGGGAAGGTTATTCCTCATTATTTTCCGGGGATCACATTTTAATTAGCATAGTCTCGAGTTCTCTCTTCAAGAGTCAAACGTCGACTGCTCGAGTAAAACAAATGCAAAAGGGATCTGCCAATCAGATTGGACAAGAGAGCAATCGCATTTATTTCTGGTTGGTTCGTTTCTTTTTTACGTAAACATGCGTATTTGTTGCTGCAACTATAATTTCTGACCATTATTTTCTGATTTCTGACCACTAACTCTAATTTGCTGCAACTATAATTTCTGAACCATAGAGATGTTCATAGTCAACATATTGTACATCGCCGATTATACACTGTGAAAATTTAAAGCCTCGCCCAAAGTTTAGCCGTAAAAATTTTTCGGGTGAGCCTTATGTTCTATACTTTATGTGCCGTATTCGGAACAAATTACAGCTTATTTATCGTAAATTCTACAATTTACAGTTAACGTTTCAGAGTGAGATTTCGATTCTTTGCAGTGTACGTTTCTAAATCCTACGACTTTCGTAAGTCCTGTAACTGTAACTAAAAAATGTCCTCCTAATTAATTTTTTTATATTTTCAATTATATACCATACCACATATTACATTGTTATAGCAGCTACAGCGCTGACTTGTAAAGAATCATATTCAATATGTTTATACGTACGTATAAGTTTAAAAAATATGATATTGTGTTTTACACCAAAATTTTGTGTGTAATTAATGTTACACCAAAATTTTGAGGTGTTACCTCAAGTATTTGGCGTTACACATTTTTTTACAGTGCAAATTTTTGACTGTTATATTTATAAGTTTCTAAAAACATATAAAAAAGTTATTTAAAATTTTCATCAGGTCTCTCTATATATACTTTTAATTTATATATTTAATTTATATATTCTTATACTATTAAGCGACCAAGATTTGTATACATAAATATATGTATGTACTGTTATATGTATGCACTGTTCTCGAAAACGGTAGCTCGGACAGTGACGTGAATTGATACAAAGATGCCCCCGTGGGGTCATCGAAGCCCAATTTAAAAAAATTTTATTAGTTTTCTTTTAATTAATTAAAATATGAAAATAATAACCTCATAATAGCGGTAAAATTAGACATTTAAATTTTATCCATAATTTAAATGTTGGCACGAGTTTTTTTGTTTTTTTTTGACAGGAAAATAAATACATTTATTTAAACGTGAACAATAAAATATTATAAAAAAATTAATTATGCATCTCACAAAAATTGACGTCATTATACACATGGATAAAGTGCTAATATAGTTTACGATAGTTTACTTTTTAAACCACTATTTTTATATTTTTACTGTCAAGTTGTTATTTAAAAAAATTGGCCATGACAGTGGCGGATTTAAGGGGGGGGGGGCTAGGGGGCTGAACCCCCCCCCCCAAAAAAAACACTGTCATTCCTAATTGAATTTTGCAATTGTAAATTTTTTATTGGTCTAGAATAACACTTTGAAAAATCTTAGCCCCCCCCCCCCCCCCAAAAGTCAAGTTCTGGATCCGCCACTGGGCCATGACGTCACATTCGACTGCCTAGCGTTTCTTTATTACTCTAAATAAACTATAAAATATTACAAAAAGAAAAAAGAAAATAAACCGAAATAGTAGTCCTAAAACCTAATTTTTTATCTGAGTAGATAAAAATTAGGTTTTTGTAGAAAAAAAAAAAAAAATGCGGTTTTAAAAATAAAAAATTTATTTCAGCAAGCTAAAAAACTAAAAACCATTTTTAAAACTAAAAACCATTACAAATATAAACAGAATATGAAGGAATCTTATATATTAACAAAAATGTGTCCGATAAAAGCATTAGCAAAAATGATCGCCAATCGAAATATATTTTTTTTAAACATTTCAATTGTTCAATTAAAAAGAAATCATTTAAATATAGTGCCCAGCGAAGCGGGCAAAGCCTGCTAGTTATTTTTTAAATAAGCCCAAACAATACAGCTTGCACTCATCTGTTAAAAACATGTTCTGTCAAAAAATGCCTTCGAAATGTACACATCATGGAAAACATTAAATATAATTCTCCAAACTGTAACGAATAGAGCAACAAACAGATTTTAAAAATTGCAAAGAATATATTATTAAAAGGATATTTGGCGCGGGGTTATTTAAACTAAGGAAAACTTCAACGTGTTTAACGCCAAAGAGAAAAAATTGGAAAGCAGACAGCTGTTTCGATAGCATTTATACTGGTACGCTAAATTCTACCAAAACGACTACCTGCTTTCCAATTCTTTCTCTTCGGCATTCTAGACGTTGAAGTTTTCCTTAGTTTAAATATGTATAGATAGATATTTCATAAAAAGTATCATACAATTAAAAAAAGAAGTGTGAACACCGAACTTTTTACACGAATTTATTTATTTATTTCAGCCATTGTCTCCGGGCAATTTGAAATTCTGTTGTTACCAATATAGACTACTGTCATGCTGGACGATCTTTTTCGTTGTAGACCCCATCAGAGCAAGTTAGCCAAAATCTGTAGTAAAATAGCATTAATGGACAAAGTAATTTACTATTAATTTTAATGGATTATCTAGTAAAACTTCATTCCGATTCTTATATGTATTATTATTCTAAATAACTGATAATAAACGTAAATGTTTCATTATTCCAGTAAAATGATTCATGGATTAAAAATAATATATATATATATTTTTTTTTTCCCTTGTATTTCCTCAAAACCCGTATGCGATGTTATAGTAAAACAAATTTGTAGTCAGAAACATTCTCTATTAACTCTTTATGAAATTATGCTTAACAACGTACAAAAAGAGTTAATTAAGGTATCAAATACTGATTGTAGTTACAGCCTATAAAATTACATAAAGCTCCCCACCCCCTCCAAAAAAAAAAAAAAAAAAAAAAAAAAAAAAAATGTCCACTACTGATACAAAATGTCCCAGGTACAAAGTGTCTTTCTCAAAGTGTCCACTACTGGTACTGTTATATACATATACATATAATTTGAAATTTTTTAGTACCATTGTAACACTCAGCAGACAAAAGATAGATGAAAATACCAACATAAAATAAATTTTAATTGAGATTTATTTCGATTAAAATTAGTCACGGTATTATATTAATTTGAGTACCAACAAGTTACATACAAGTTAAAAACAAGTACTTACGCTGACCCTAACATAACACATAAGCCTAACACATAAGCCTTCAGGAAACTTGCAACGATGAGAGAATTTGCAAAAACATTGAATTATTAGTAACAGTCAACATTTGAGAAAAGAGAAAGGATAAAATCACCAAAGAGTTCCGTTAAAAGGAGAAAAAAAAAATAGAGTTCATGAATTGAAAATTGGAATTTTAAATGCTGAAAAATAGAAATGTACTCTTCAGGAAACTTGCATTTCTATCAGCATATGCAAGATTTCGTAAGACTGTATAGTTAATTCCAGCAAATATACAGCTCAAGTCTCTATCTTGCAACAAAACAAAAAAGAAAAAAAGAAAATTGAATTAAAATAAAAAAGGAAATTAAATTAATCAATAACACAAACCAAAATTTAAACAAGGAATAAGTAATTTAAGCAATCCACATGTTAAACGTTACTTAAGGAGATAGTAGAAATTGACAGGTTGCCAAACGAACATAAGTAAAAAGAAAAGATTAAAAGTTTAGAAACGATTAATCGATTAAGGTGCTACTGAAATACTTTAATTGTATATATTCTCTAAAACTTACAGGGAAACACTTTAATTTATATATATACATTCAATGCGTATGTTTATTTATTATCAGTGTTTTTTCTTCCACTTCTATTGAAACATTTTTTTTTTCTATTTTCGCTTATGTGCATGTTATTATTATTTTTTATTCATCTACGCTATCTCAAGTGAATTGGCTGTGTCAGCCGTCTGCTGCCGACCTACGTAAATAGAATTGTGTCCTTCATGCTCTGACAGTCCCATTGACTCCATACTGAACACCCCATCTATAGGATGATCCCCAAACAGCCAAAAAGTTGCCTTTTTCTCCTCCGAGTTCCCCACGCTTCACTGCGACTCAACGCCACTTAATAAGTGGCGATTAAACTGTCAACTGACACATTCGTCGACAGTGGAGGGGGAATCGTCAGAAGAGTTTGGGCTCATGTGGAAGCGAAAATTGACATCGACTGTCTAGTCTAGCCATGAAATTTCGAAAGATAACTTTAAGAGTTTACTCTAAAGAATGTACAAGAAAATTTCCCCATTGACAAACATTTTCAAAATATTTTTTTTAAATAGCTTTTACTATTAATTAACCCAATGAACTCAATTTTGCAACGTGCAATAGATATTTTATAGAATGTGTGAAAGGATTTCCCTCTAAATCAAATTTTATATAACATTATCTGATATGTGTAGTTTTAATAAATATTATTTAAAATAATTATTTATCATTTAATAAATATGTGCAGTTTTAGTAAATTTTATTTGAAAAAAATAATATTTCTTTTTCTGTATTACCCCGTTATAATTATTACTTTAATATTTAGTTATAAAGTTTTAAATCTCTTTGTAGGATAGTTCTCAAACTTAACTTGAAAAATAAAACTATTTTTGATTTTTTTTTTAAATACGTATTACATTACTATATTTATAGTAAATAACATTAATAATAGAATAAACGTAGAACCTTTTTTTCAGTTCCCCATCATATGCACATCCCCCCCATAGTATGGGGAACTTAGGTAATCGTGAAAATTTTCGACCTCAGTTTTTTTTTTTTTTTTTTTTTTTTTATACTTTTTCAGGTGTGAGGAATCCAAAAATATGAAAATGGGTAGGGTGTCTGTTAGTGTGTTAGTCCATGTACACGGTATCTCACGAACAAATGAACGCAAAGAAGTTGGACCAGTTTTAAAATTTTATTTATGACACTGGCAAGGACGCTATTCATTTGCAACGTTCTAATTAAAAAACTTCAGAAGTTATAGGAAATTTACGATTTTCTTAACATGGGAGTATAGCGCAAAAGTTCACTTAAACGTGCATGAAAAGAAATATTTTTATCATAAAAATGTATGGACAACTTTTAAATATCAGTTTTGATGCCGGGATGAACATGCTTTTTTGAAAATTCGAAAATTATGGCTTTTTAACATGGCAGAATACGGCAAAATTTCGCATAAATGTCCCGGGATATGAGGGATATTCTCATCGTAAAGTTGTCAGACTAAATTTAAAATATTATATAAGATACTGATATAAAAATCCTTGACTATGAATTTTCCAATTAAAAAATTTCCTGAGACATTGGAAATTTACGATTTACTTAATATGGCAGAATAGAGCAAAATTTCGTATAAACGTCCATTTTGAGGGATATTTTCATGGTAAAGATGTCAGAGTACTTTTAAAATATCATTTAGGATACTGGCATGAACACCCATGCCTATGAATTTTTTAATTTAAAAATTTCGTAAGTTATTTGGAATTTACGATTTAGTTAACATGGCAGAATAAGGCAAAATGGATCATAAACGTCCATTTTGAGGATAAAAAAATGTATCAGAAAACTTCAAAATAACATTTATGATGCTTTTTTGAACATCATTAACTACAAATAAAAAAGGAAATAGGAAAATTTCGTAGGTAATAGGAATTTCGTCTACTAATAGGAAAACTTCGTAAGTTATTCGTAATTTAAGATTTTATCAACATAGCAAAATTGAGCGATATTCCATATAATAATGCATTTTGAGAATTTTTGCATTTTTGCATCGGAAATAGTAGCATGAAAACTAAACTACGAAATTGACCCCAATAGATTAGAAAAATAATAGATTAGAATAAGATAAAATATCGAAGTGAACGGTGGATAGCCTATTAGGCGGAGATTTCATTCTGTCACTGTGTCAAGCATTTGGTCTAATTCATTTCTCTTAGCCTGACTATAATATGTCTCGCACTAGAAATTTATGCGAACATGAACTGAGCAGAGTCCACCTATGCCAACTAGTCTTTTTTCTTAAAGGTTAGTATGACTTTCCTAAATGAAAATATTTTGTAATATATAAACTTTAATTCCGTAAGTATTGCTACTCGGAAAAACTTGCGATAATAAAAATAATAAAAATAAAATTATTATTTTATTCATAACAATAATAAAAATTAATTACTGTTATTGCATTACGGACGCTTAATTAAACAGACTCCAAAGTTCAGTCTCATTCATTTAAATTGCCTGATGGTTCCTTGTTTAAGGAGTTTACTCGATTCTCGGTTGATCAGTTACCTACTTCGTCTACTTACGAATTTTTCAATTTCGTATTCTTTAATTTAAAACAGTTCAAAAACTTACCTTTATAGATATAATTGCAAAGAAAATGTTTTGTTGAAATGTATGCCATTCTTATTTTTATTTATTTATTTAATGAGTAGTATAACTTTAATATCATAATAATAATACAATAGCTACACATAATCAATTTCATTAAAGAAACATCTACCATCTAGTATTTAAGATCTATACCGTAATTTACTGAAGTATGTTAAAACTTCGACAGATACACACATACAAAATTATACATGATTATAAATAATGAATGATTATGAAATGATCATATTAATTACATGGTTATGAAATTAATTACATGATTATAAACAAATATTAATGTGAGGAAATAATGAATTCTTTGAAGGAAAATAACGTAAACTGCAAAACGACCCTAAAAGTATTCATTTTTTCCGGATTCAATCCGGATTCAAATTTCCGGATACAAAAAAAAAAAAAAAAAAAAAAAAAAGAAGAAGAAGTATGTCCCTACATCAGGTAAAAAAAAACATAGGTACAAGTTGCACTTGAGCAGCAAACACAAAGGCAGCAAAAACAATATCTGAGAAGTTGAAAGATAAAATAAAATAAAAGGAGTTGGTGACTCTGTATTCTGGTGACTCTCTGTTGTTGACTTTGTATTAAATAAAAGGTGAAAATTAGGTACATAAATAATTAAAAATAACTTAAAAAGTTTAAAACATAATGTTAAAGTAAATAAAATATGTAGTTTTCATAATCCCATGTGTATTTATTTATTTATTTTTCCCACAGACAATTTTTATTAGTATTATATATATATATATATAGTATATATTAATTCGTGTAACTTTTTTTTTTTATGTTAAAATAGTTCGAAAAAATTCTTTTGTATATATATATATATATATATATATATATATATTAATTCATATAACTTTTTTTATGTTAAAATAGTTCGAAAAAATTCTTTTGTATATATGAAAATACTAGTTAATTTAATTTCGTGTTATTATTACTATTATTTTTTAAATGAATAGCATTATTTTTATCTCATAAAAAAAAAAAAAAAAAAAACAATAGCTATACAGAAAACAAAAACTTTATCGAACAATTAATATCAGTTCTGCAATTTATGGATGACACGAAACAAATTCAATACCCCTGAGTATCTTTTCACTTTATATCTCAGTTAGCGGCAGTCTCGTGTCACATCTCCGCTTCTGAGAGCGACCCAAACCTCTTAATTTGTCAGCCGGTATGTTGTAAATGTCATATTCGGAGAGATTGGGGAATTCTCCAAACCCCTGTTGCTCCATCGTCCACTTTGTCATGTGACAGTTCGCAATGATGTTATCGGAACAGAACATGGATTCGTTTAGTGCCGCAAACGTGACAAGAACTCCTCTTCTTTTATCTCGACGGAGAACAGCGTCTTTAGGAAGTGTGGAAAAAGTTTAGGAAGTGTTAGGAAAGTGTCCAAATAAAAAAAATTCTCTCTAGATTCGTAAAAGCGTTCTTGTAAAAAATGGAGAGGAAGATTGTGTGTACTTTATATTTTAGATTGATTAATTTCATTTTAATTAATTAATTAATTTTTATTTATTTACTTTTATTTTTATTTATTTTATTTTATACATACATATATATATTTATATATATATATAATATTTTTTTTTGGGGGGGGGGGGATGGAATATAATTAAAATAAATTATAATAAAGGGAATATAATTATAATGATTCAAAATCTGTCTGATAGATTTTAATTTAGCGCCTTTAATTAAAAATGTTACAAAACGTGCCTAAAAGCCAGATAGAAATATAAAACTTTCTTATTAGCTGACATCTAAATTTAATTAACAAAAAAAAAAAAAAAAAAAAAAGAAAAAAAAAGAAAGAAAGAAAGAAAGAAAGTGGCACTAAAACATATTCGTTTACCCATTCGTTCATTTTCTGTAGTGTCAACAGGAACGAATTTTTACCCAACGGTTTTCTATGACTGCGTGACAATGAATTATCCATTCTAGGGTAGGTGCTCCAGTGATTGGCATGCTCCAGTAACTGATATCTATCGCGAAAAAATTAATAAATAAGAAAAATCATAAAATCATATATTTTACATATAATAATTTTAACATTTTATGTCAAACAATGGAGCATAGGGTGCAAACTAGTAGTGTCCAACACTGGAGCATAGGGTGCAAACTAGTAGTGTCAAACACTACTAGTTTGGAACATAGGGGTCAATTGCTGATAAAATGAAAAACTGGCAGTGTCAATTACTGGAACATCGAGTGGGTGTCAAATAAAAATTCATTTAAAAAAATAATTGTTATCAAACGTATATATTTTAACATATATGTGGTTCTGAATGTCCTTCATGCCATATGGATATGTACTAACTTAAGATTTCTAAAAATATTTTCTCATGACTAGAACATTAAAAACATCAGAGATTGCTCTAAAAGTGTCAATCACTGGTGCACTTACCCTATGTAATTATTCTTTTACACGGAAAATGAACGCCGAAGTAAAAATTATCTATGGTATTGTAAAGATTTTTTTTTTTCCTCGGTTATGTCCTTATCGATTAAATCGTTCATTTTAAATGGATGCCAAAAGAAAGAGAAAATCTGTTTCACATAATTAAGGAGACTATTCACTCAAAAATGGTCCAAGTTCATTCTTCTCACTTGATAACTTTAAAACAATTTTTTTTTTTTTTTTTTTTTTTTTAACAGGAATAATTTTAACGGTTTTGAGTTTCCCAAATGGGAAAAACGGAATAATAATAATAAACATATTAGGTAATAAGTCATTTTTTAACCAAATTTTCTCTTAGAATAACATGGGATTCGTTTGTCGGTGGTGACATTTTCTCGCTCAACTAGGAAAATACAAAAAAATGAAGCGAAGCTAGTTCTTGTACAAAGAAGAGCAAATAATTTACTATTGTAAAAATAAAAAATATCAACAACGCGACACCTCCCCCCCCCTTTTTTTTTTCCTTCTTTAATGACAGATTTCGTTTGCGTAATTGTTCTGAAAATGAAATCTTCAGAAAAAACTACCGTCCGTCGAGTACCCTCGGAAACCATGAAATAAAAAAATGTTAAACAATTCATTTAAAAGGAAAATAAATTCACCCCTTCCCCCCACCCGACTGCGAATCCAACACCATGGCATCGGTAACCGATAAGTTGACTGCAGGCCCAATTGGGTTTTAGGCTTATTACACATCAGCTTGAAATTTCAAAAAGAGAGGGGATGGTAGCGAAGGAAAAAAAAAAAAGAAAAGAAAAGGCGAAAATGCTCGTGAAAAGATTTAAAAAAAAAAAAGAAAGAGAGAGAGAGAGAGGGGGGGGGGGATAATAAAAGTTTATTCAAACATGGTTTGAAAGAAATTATAACTTTATTTATTTATTTATTTTTTTTTTTTAATTATGAGGGGTAATCGTATGAAATGTGTAAAAATGACGCCATTTTGACGCAATCATAGAAAAAGGTTAGGCGATGATATTTTTATTTTATTTCATATATATGTTCTGGAAAAATGAAAACTTGATTCACTTTTGTTTAATCGTAAATTATCGCATACTGATCTGAAGAAAATAATCGAGGAATATTGTTACCGTTGCTTGTTTATTAATTTAAATAATTTACTTTATTACAGTCAGTAGTCTTAACTATTCTAGTGTATATTCTAGTAGCTATTCTAGTCTCTATAACTAGTTAGTAGTTCTAACTATTTATAGCATTTATGGGTTATTTAATTTAGTTAAAAAATAATTCTTATTGCTCACTGTGGTTTTCGTGAGCATTAAATATTCTATTGCTTTTCAGTTTACTTTGTTTTTAAATAATATTTTAATATATATTAAGAATATAATATAATATATATACATATATATATATATATATATATATATATATAATTTGAATTGTTTAGTACCATTGTAACACTCAGCAGACAAAAGCTAGATGAAGATACCAACATAAATTAAGAATATAATATAATATATATACATATATATATATATATATATAATTTGAATTGTTTAGTACCATTGTAACACTCAGCAGACAAAAGCTAGATGAAGATACCAACATAAATTAAATTTTAATTGAGATTTATTTCGATTAAAATTAGTTACGGTATTAATTTAATTTGAGTACAAGTAAGAACAAGTTAAAGTAAGAACAAGATAGTAAGGACAAGTTAAAGTACTTACGCAGAAGAGAAATGACACTAACATAACACATAAGCCAATTATATATATATATATGTATGTGTGTGTGTGTACTTTAACTCGTTTTTACTAATCATTGGTACTCAAATTAAATTATCACCGTGACAATTTTATTCGAAATAAATCTCATTGAAAATTTAATTATATGTTGGTATTTACATCTATCTTTTGTTTGCTGAGTGTTACAAAGGTATTAAATTATTCAAATTATATATATATATGTATAATATGTTATAATAATTATATATATTATATATAACATATTATATATATATATATATATATATATAATTATTATACAATATATACGAAAAGCTTTTGTAATATGAAATCCTTTTCAAACATTGCAGTAGATGAAATCAAGTATCAGATGAAGAGCTAGATAGAACCCGAATAAAGATTTCTGAAAACATTAATCATCCTTTAATTAAAACATACAAAATCAATACTTTTTCAGGGGCGTAGATTGAATGTTGCATGCAAATTAGACGCTATTTCTGTCTGACTGTATGCAATTTGCTATATATATATATATATATATATATATATTCCTTGTTTACAAATGATACAATAATTATATGAAATGATTGACAAATGACATCATATTGACTCAATCATAGAGAAAGTTAAGTGTCATTTTTGTTTTTACTAAAAACGGTCCTTTTTCTTCTTCTTCATCTCTCCCTCTTTTTTTTTTTTTTTTTTTTTTTTTTTTTAAATGTAGGCCTTTGGAACTAAAACTAAAATATATGAAATACAATTTTTTTCTGTTTTTTATTTTTTTAAATTAGTATTTGAATAATCTTAATGTTCTTCTTCATAAAAAGAAACGATTATTGCTGCTCTCACATAATTATTTTGATTTTCCATAAAGTTGAATGAGGAAGATAAAATTAGTCATTCTGGAGGTAATAAAAAATGCCTTCTGCTTTTGAAATATTCGAGACGGTTTTTCCTAACGCATTTCGCAACACAAATATAATTTTATTTTTTCAAATCATTAAGTGTGTGAGTTGCGCAAATACTATGCATTCTAACCCTGTATCATAAATATGTAAGATGATATTTAAAAAAAAAAAAAAAAAAAAAAGGAGGAGGGGTGATAAGAAGGTGAAAAGAAAAGTTTAAAAGTACAGCATACGTAATCTGATACACACAAAATTCAGGAGAATCAAAAAACAATTAAATTAAAATAATTATAAATTTGATATTGAGGTATGCGACACTATAATAACTGTTTTTTAATTAATTCTTTTAAAGTGCTAGAAATAAAGTATATTAAAAATAAGTATATTAATAATATTATTGTTAGCCGAAACATTAATTTAATAAAAAAAACTCCTTATAGAAATATTATCTATTTTTAATTAAAAAGAATAAGAAACAAATGTTATTTGAAATATTTATGTAAAATAAAAGAATATCTCTAAAATATAGAAATAAAAAGAAAAGAATAAGTAATACTCAATATTTGAAATTAACTTTTTCCATTTCTTTCTTTTTTCTTTTTTTTTTTCAATATGACTGTACATGTAAGCATACTTTTCCTTTTCTACGCCCAACATCACTTAAAAAATAAATAAATAAATAAAATATTAAATTTTTATGGATCTCATATTTTCACGTTATTACAATAAGTGCAGTGCAATTACTTTGTTATGAGTATTATTTATACAGAAAACCCATCTAAATACTAATTTTGGAATTTTTCTCTAACTATGTCGGTTATGCAAATGATGATAATAATAGTAAAGTTTTCCGTTTCTCCCTGTATCGTGATAGCGGATTCACTTGAAATGAGCCACCAAGTATTAGTTAGTCTATGTAGAACTTGTTGCTTATGTAGTGTTTGTGTTGTGGACTCATGGACACATGAAAGTATGACCATTACGGTCTATAGGCGACATTTTGTTTAAGATCATTTAAACACGATTATTACCAATTTACCTATTAATTCTATAATCCTTGGATTTTTTTTTTTTTTTTTTTAATATAGGCCGATTATGCAAATTATAATAATAATCATCATCACAATCACTTGATTATTTCCAGTGATATGAACATGCTTTGTTGCGATGCTCAAGGGCTTGTTTTTTGTGGGAAAACAGTGTTCACAGAACTAACAATTACATTTTGGGGCTATATACAAAACAAATTCGGATTGTTATGCCACGATAACTGTTCTGTGTGTATTTTCGACAAGTGTTATGCTGGTACTTGATATTAAATGGATGAGATACAGAAATGATTAAACGAGTCGACACATTGTGAGAGAACTTATTAGCAATGAGTCATGGGAATGAAAAAGATTTGTAGATCTGTTAATTACATTTAAATATTTGAGAAAATTGGATTTGAAAGTAAACAATAAATAGAAAGAAATTAAAACTTCTTCACACACCATAAATTATAAATCAGCACAACCGGTTTCGAAAGGACATAGCCTTTCTTCATCAGGTGCAAATTTATGGTGTGTGAAGAAGTTTTAATTTCTTTCTATTGACTGCACGCCAATTTTTGAATTTATTTTTGGTGAAATAATAAATAGTCTTCTGTAAGTTATTGGATGTGTTATTTATTATATATATTTAATATTTGATCAAAAAAGTTTGTTATACTTTTATATTTTCATGGTGAAAGTATCTTCCGATGCCATTCATTCTTCCTGTAACGTCTTCGATCGATTTCATGTCATTTTACGTTCAAATAATCTGTCCCCGAACTTCCGATAATAGCTGTTAAACTAAGAAAAATAAAATCAGACAAAAAGCATTCAATAAAGGGGGGGGGGGGGTGGAGGCTCTAGATTCTAGATCCCACATGTCCTAAGTGGCCTTTTTACTTTTCGTTGCAGTACTCGGATTTCGTAATGACCCGGCGTCTAAAGAGGACTCAGTGACCCATGTCCATTTTCTCCAAAAGACAGAAAAAGAAATTATGGGGGTGATGGGTGATCACTCTCTCTTTATCTTCTTTCTCTTCACATGATCATTAAATTGGGAAAACAGGACTGTAGAGTACACTATAGTTCCGAGAGAATTCTGTTCCATTGTCCGCGAAATGGTATTAGCGCGATTTAATATTAGCTGCTCAATTGAGGAACGGGGATTTTTCATTGGACTCCTATTATTTCGAAGTTGTAGGAAATAATCTTTTGATGGATCGTTAGAGTGATGTTCAATTTACAGATTTACCGAGCTTTATTTTTTAAACATTTCAATTTTAACTGAAAATGAGGTTTTATTTTTATTCAAATTCAGTTCTTCTAGAGCATTTGAAAATTGATTTTGATTTAGAGATGTCAACCTCAAAGAGCGAGAAAAGAGCGCCAAAATTTGCGTCCGTCTGATCACTATTTCTTTACTGTCTTATAACACACTTTTACTGAATAATCGACTGGTATTCATGTAATTTTCCTTATTAATGACACGTGGTAAAATTGTCTTATAACACACTTTTCTGAATAATCTACTGGTATTAATGTAATTTTCCTTATTAATGACAGGTGGTAAAATTGTCTTATAACACATTTTTACTTAATAATCGACTGATATTAATGTAATTTTCCTTATTAATGACACGTGGTAAAATTGTGATGTTTGTATTATACTTATACAACCCAAATGATAGATGTTTTCAAGACATCTACCATGGACGTCTTGAAGAACTAGGACTTCGAGTCTTAGAAAGAGATGAATTGAATTCAAACAAGGTAACTTTTTGTCATGTCGTTATTTAGAATAAGGTAAGCTACAGTATTTATGTAGATGTAAAAGTAGGATTATTTCGAGCTGACTATTTTATTAAGTATTTTTGTATGTAAGTATTTTTCGAGCTGATTTCTTTATTAGGTATTCATTTATTAAGTATTTTTGAGGTGATCCGAGTACGAACACTTTAAAAGGTCACTCGCGATTCGATCCTAGACAGACAGTACTAGCAGCATTTACAATATTAGAGCAAAGAGTCGGACAATCCAGCTCCAGGAATTTCTAACATGTTTAAGATAGTTCAATTAACTATAAGGAAGTGTTGAAGAAACTTTATGCAGAAAAATAATTACTGGAAAATAAGAAAAAAGTAAGCGCTAGTTGAAATTGTTAAATTTTTAGATAAAATTTCTCTTTGGTTTTCTGATGTAAGTTATGTTTTCTGATATAAGTTATATATTAAGATTAACGTATTAATGTTTCGAAAAAAAATCCTCGTTAATTAAATATATATCTTTAATATAATTAATTAACAAGGTTGGCTTTTTATTTCTCTTTTGTCTGCAAAACTTCTATCTAAAGGTGGGACCGAAAACTACTACCGCTGGAACAGAAAAAGTTCACAAACAGTTTTTGGTACCTCCACCAACTGGTTCATTTTAAGTTTTCCTTAAAAAAAAAAAAAAAAAAAGTAAGCATAAAAATGCTAGCCTAAACCTTGTAACTAAACTTTGTTTTAGCTACTTGACAGTACAAATATCTAGCACATAAAGAAAGCTATCAACCAAAAAATCTTCTGAAATAATAGCCGGTTTCCACTGCAGTTACCTTAAATATAATTAAAGTTACCTTAAATTTAATAAAAAATTAAATATAGCTATGAAACATTTCTTAGTACTTTAATCTAATAAAGTAAGGTGATACCTAAATAAGGTTTAAAATTAAACCCACTATATTCTTAATAAATATCAATATTACGGCTACTATAACCGATTAATTTATACATCGCTCCCTTTCTACCCTCTCTGCCCCCGGTCTCTCTTAAAAAAAAAAGAAAAAAAAGAAAAAGAAAACAAAAAATTAGCCGCTATGAATGCATAATTTGCTCGTTCTGACACAAATAAAAAGAAATGTGAGGTAGCTAACACAACAGTTTCCCTCCTACTTCCCCATAGTTATCCCTCCCCACTACCACTTTTTTTGAAAACTTTGCACTCTGGACTACCTTGTTTTAGCTACTATCGCAACTCTAATGACGAATTACCGACCGCGTTTTATTAAACGAGATTTACTTACATATGGGTACAGGTCGATAGAATCAATGGAATGAAATTTTAGACGGCTCAAGCCGCTAAATATGCGTGGATAATAATAAAAAGAAAGAAAAAAAAAAACTTCACCCCTCCTAAGTGGCGAGATTAAGAGCCTAATGTGTATCAAGGTTGGAGAAAAAAAAATTGCGTATTGATAACTCCTAATGTTGCATGTAGGAAAAAAACCTCTAAAAAATACTGTAATCCAAGTTCAATATTTTCTGTGGGTAAGAGGGAGTTTTTTTTTTTTTTTTTCCCCTATCGAATCTTTTAAAATATTTTAATTTCTTAGTGTCCCATTTTGACCTCTTGTTTCAACGTATAATTATTTAATGGATCGATAATGGGGAAGATAGGAAAAAAAGAGATTTAATATACGAATCGATAATGTCGCGGTCGTTCGTTTATTTATTTATTTTTTGCTTTTTTGCTTAAAGAAAATGGTATGTCGATTATTATTATTTTTTCCATGCACTTTCTTCAAAAAATATCAATATTGGAATGTATGATGGTTTGTAGAAATGTTTTGCCACGTGATTTTTAACAACTCTATAATAGTTACAGTGGTGTTATATAATTCCTAATGTCCTAATGTTCTCTAATTCTGTAATGTTAAAAAAATTATCATTGCAAAATTGAAGACGAGTTTATATATGAGTTATAATGAGTTATATGAGTATATATGAGACATTTCAGACTGAGACATAGGTGAGTTGGAAAAAAAAAAAAAAAACAGATCGTCCTTTGCGTTAAAAAAAAAAAAAAAAAAAAAAAAAAAGATTGACAAATTATTTGGCAAATATATTTAATTCGTTTGAAAAATCAATGTTATTTTAATAAGGTATATTAAGAGAGCAGTGACCTCTTGAAACGATATTTCGTACAATATATATGGAACAGATTTGATATCTGTCGTACTTGGCGTAAAAAAAAGATCGCCAAGTTTGAGATTTTGATGTATCTATGCGTTTTGAGGTGCCCTGAGAAAAAAAAGCATGAGGTGCCCCTTTTGAGGTGCCTTTTTTTTTAAATATTTTTACGGTGATGTATGTGTGTGAATAGGATAGCGTCTAAACGTTTTGTGGGAATGAGCTGCAAATTGCTACATATGTTATAGGTACCGTAGCACGAACCCTATTGATTTTTGTGAATTTAGCGCTTATAGCTTTTTGTACAGGGACACAAAGAAACGTTCATTCAGCTCATGAGCGTGTAAATGCCTTATTCGAATGAACTGAAATATATATGTTACAGGTCACCGTGGCACGAACTGTACAGATTTTGGTGAATCTCGCATTTATAGTTTTTTTTTTTTTTTTTTTTTTTTTTTTTTTTACATCGACACAATGAAAATTCTTTTTCATTAATCCCAGATTATTATTATTATTATAATTTTTTGTTTATTTAACGACTTTTCTTACTTTATTTATAGAACCGCTAATTACTTAATGATCGGAAAGCCGAGTGGAGTCCCTCCAGATTTTTTTTTTTCATCTGTCAGTCTATCTCTCAAGTATTTGAACATTCCTAAAGACTCCTTAATGCAAAAGGGAAACAAGAGACATCGAATCGTTAGCTCAACTGATCTTCTATCGAGTTAATCAAAAAAATTTTCTCCCACACCGCCGTACATTTTAACGGACACAGTTCGTCCTTGTGCATAAAGAGAAAAATATCCCGACAACCATATGTTGGCCTCACGTAATCCCCCCCCCCCTCTTCTTATTTTTGGTAGCAGTCACATTTGCATTTTAATTTAAATGGATTTTTTTTTTTCCCCCTTGCCGTTCCTACCCTTCATAACATTATAATTTTTTAAACAAATTTCTTTTAATTTTGGGACGTATGATTTATGGGGATGAAGTGGGGTAGTGGTTAGGAAAATAAAAGACAATGTTCATAGGGAAGTGATGATGCTATTGCATGACTCTGATATTTTAAACGGTCATGTCACGACCCGAAATTAGATTTCGGTCCCTCCTGCCCCTTTATATATATTTTTCTTTTTAATTTTTTCAGATGAATTAAGGTTTTTAGTTTTTAGTTTTGTTTTCCTATTTGAAATAGGGTAAGAAACCAATAAAAAAAAAGAGAAAAAAATTAAAATCTAAAAAAGCACGATTTTTAATTTTCCCTCACTGAATAGAATTTGATTAAATGTTTTAATTTTTTTTTCTTTCTTTCTGTCTTTTTTTTTTTTTTTTTTTTAAATCTACTTCCAATTTAGTTTTAAGAATAAAGACAAAAAAAAAAAAAAAAAAAAAAAAGAGTACAATTATTGTATAATTATGTAAATTACTATTATAATGTATAAACACTATTATTACTACAAACTAAATTATAATGTGTATTAAATGTATAATTACTTATTAAAAATGTATTATTATTTTTATTTTATTTTATTTTATTTTTTTAGTATTGGAAAATGTCACATTCTAATATATAAGATGCATATGATATTATGATATTTATATAAGTTTACAGGTAAGATAAGGTGGTGTGTGAGTATAAAAATAAAATTTAATCTTGTAAGCATGAAGTTTTCACCATGCGACTACATGTTGTAATTGAAAATTAAAAACCGTCTATTAATCTTAAGCTCTCTGAGCAAATAAAACCTGCTGATATTGGCAGGATTTTCTGTCTTGAAGGTTTTGAAATTCTCTTTACTGTACCCATAGGCAAGTTTCAAAGAATTTGTTGTTCGACGTTTTTTTTTATTTATTTAATTTTATTCTTTTGCGTATATAACTAAATGGAGAGTGGGCGCACGATTATTTCGACATGCCCCACCTCACGCCCTCTTCACTTCACTTCAGCGGTAGGGGAGTGGATCGTCCGAAGATGTCCCATGTTTATTCATACAGCTATTGCACGTGATTTGATTGTTACATGCACCAAGCCCCCAATCATTTTTGCTTGTTTGATTTGTGAATTGTCAGCTTTTGAATATTGCCAGAGTTGACATCCGTTTTCGAGTGCATTATGTTCGTCAGAAAGATGGTTAGAGGCAGTTTAGGGGAAGGGGGGGGCGACCCGTTTCAGGTTGAGTCACGGATCGGTATCTGACGTGGTAATTGGAAGTGTGGTTCGGAATAAAGATTCCGGAACTAAAAAAGAAGTGCGGTTATTTGTATATTATGCTGCCTTGCTTGGCAAAATTTCAAAGCTATGCCTGGATGTGTGTTCAAATATTTAAAGCAGATATCGGATATAACATAAGGCATTAATGAAAAAATAAATTGTAGAATACCTTATTATTATTATTTTTAATAAAAAATAAAAATTAGAAAACACGAACTATTTTCAAGTGCTTTTTTCATTTTGAAAATTCTGAACTCAAAGTATTTTATTAAAATTGTACAAAATACGACAACAGCAAAATGACAGACATGTGATCAAGGTATAAAAAGCTTATTACAGAAGAGAAATCCCCTTTTACAAGAGCTTTGATATAGACGTGATAAAGACGCATTAATTTCTAGAATATACATCAAACGTTCTTCAGTCTGCAAGGAAAGAAGCAACTTTCCGTACCATTGAAAATAATTTCTGGAAAGTTGCTCTTTTTTTTTTTTTTTTTTTTTTTTTTTTTAAATAAGTTTACACTAAATTAGAACATACAATAGCTTCCGATTCTTAAGAATTGCAAGCATATGCATTTGTTATATGTTATAATATAACATATAACAAAAATATGTTACTTTTAAGGAATATGTTTCAAAAGGCAACAAAATAGCATCAGTTTCCTTACGAATAATAGGGGCAACATCTGTGTGTGAGTCACATAGAGTCGCCAATTGCCCACTGCGTAGCTATAGTGCGACTTGAAACCAATTTATTTCCATATGGACGATAAAATGTTTAACGAAATTAAATGTAAAGAACACACTAATTTTTACTATGTATCAGAAACAGTGAAAAGAGAAGGACACATTTTTTTTTTTTTTTTTTTTAAATGAATAAAATTAACATCAGATGAAATGTTTAACGCTGTAGAAACTAAGATCGTGTGTGGTGCAGATAGAAAATTTTAGTGAATCATTTGATGTTGCAGAAAAAATTCGAAGATATCATATGTGATAAAAGACGTGAAAAAATAACTTTTTTCAAAAATTAATAATTTTTGAAAAAAGTTTATATCTGCCTAAATAATTGCGCAATTCCCTTACCAAAACATACAAATATTGTATATAGTATATGCAACGATGTGGTTAAAGTTACAAGTCATTTGTAACTTTTTATGATACAGGGTGACCCAAAGTATGTGCACTCTTCTTCAATTTGTGGTCAGTCCCCTAATTGCACTCTAAACTAAATCGATTGTAGAAAATGTAAGTTTTTAAATGTTCATTACATGTCTGAAGTCACGGACTATTTTGTCCAGTATTTTCTTAGAAAATCTAAAAAATCTTAAAGAAAGAAAAAAATCTTATAATTTGAACACCTACTGTATATAAAAATATTTTTTTTTTTAATAATATGGAATAAATAAAAATCATTTGCTGAGTAATGAATGATGCAACATTGAGGTTTCTGATCTACACATCTACTAGTTAGAATATGTATATGTATTACGTATGTATAGTATGCATGTATCCTTTACACTAAATAAAAGATAGGGGAAAACCCTTTTTTTTTTAAACTTTCGTAGAAATATACACATTAACCACAATGTAATCTGCGTACATTACAGAAGAGAAGGGGCTTCGGTCGCACTGATACCAATTGCACTTAATGTTGTGAATGGTACTGGTTCAACCAAATCATAATTGGTTGTCCCAATGAATATTTGGTGTCACCAAATCACAATTCGATTACACCAAATATACCAGAAAGGAAGGGGGAGGGTAAAAAGCTACAATTTTGGTATTTGATGCAAATATATATAAAATATACAACTTTTCAAATGTTTATTACCACTTGATTTGATATTAACAAAAAATGAATTGCTTTTTTGACCGTTTTGAGGATGTTTTGGCACTAATTTGAAGGATTATTAGTCCGTACTTTTAACACGTGTATCTTAAACACCCTTTTTACTTATATTATTTCGCACATTCAAAATAACTGCTTTGTACGTTAATTTAATTGCGAAATCTTTTTGTATGCAATTGCATTGAAATATATACATACATAGGAAAATAAAGTAAACGAAGAACTCATCATGCGTCTAAAATTCAACTAAATAAAAAGAGCAGACACAGAAGGTAAATTTGCTCACTGTTTACTAAATTTCACCAATGCATCAAAAGAAGCTTTGCAGGGAAATGAAGCGTCATGAATCCAAAAAACGCCTTGTATTATCTGATTCAACACCTTTGCGCTGAGTAAAGATGCTATAAAATCGCAATTACCAATAAATTTTATGCCGTTGAGTGTGGTCTTTTGAGAAGTATGAGATAGAACCACAAACTTGGGTGTGGTTGTGCAACAGATGTAACCTGAACCGAGGTGATAAACGACAATTCCGGATCGAATACTTGGTGGCCGTGTCGCGTAGGAAATAAACTAGAAATAAAAAATAAATAAATAAAATAAAAATAAGGTGTGGCACTGCCCCTTTTATCATTCACGACACCTGTGGAGTGGTGCCCTACCCTGTGAATGTCAGAAGATCCGCAATCGAAGGAAAATTGCTTGTTGACTATTTACTCAAGGTCTAAATTATGTGTGTCAACTACACTGATCAATCTATATTTACTTTTGAAGACTTTGATTCAATCATTAATTATTCAGTTGATGCCCTTCAACTCATTGTTTTTAATTATGTAAGTTTTTTTTCAATTGTTACGTAATGGAATAAAACTGAAAAGAAATAACATTATAGTTTTAAAAAATTAAAGAACACGCTTTTATAGAAATGTAAACTAAAAAAGCACAAAATATCTATCTTAGTATTAAAATGCAGGGTAAGAGAAAATCGTGTGAGTGACACACCATAATATTTACCATACATTTAAATCTTTCATTAAAATAATTTAAAATTAAACAATGACCATTTTTAAAAAATCTCCCCTGACTGGGCTCGAACGCTAGACCTTTAGGTTCGTAGCGCGGAGCTTTACCTCACAGCCACAGCGTTCACGCAGGGAAAATCTTTTGTTACAATATAGATTTTTTGTTTGCTCCCAGAGCGGTTACAAACATACATTGATACATACAAACATACATACAGGTGAAGCTAATAAAAGCGTGTTAAAAAAGAAAACATCGTCTGGAGTAAAGTGGAGTGATTTTATAAGTAATTTCATCAACTGAATTCAATTGTAAATTCATAATAAAAAAATCTTATGTGGACACCACATGACTTCCTTATACACCCATTGGAATATACATATTGTTATGAAAACATTGACATTTTTGTGTGGTTCTAACCCCGAAAAAAAAAAAAAAAAAATGAAAAAAAAAAAAATATATGAAAAACTGCTACTACAACGACAAAAGTCATGATAATAGGATTATATAATACTGCCAAACATATATACTAGTTTTTTCAGGAATGGCTTATTACAGAATCTCTCCTTGGTAAATTCATAGCTTAGAGTTTAACGAAAATCATTCGAGTATAGATCAGGGTTGCCAAATTTGGCCTTTTTTTTATTCAATAGTCACCAATAATTTTGAGAAGTGACATTTGATATACATAATAGACTATCAATCTTCGAAGTGATTAGGCAAACGTTACAAATAAAAACTATTGGTGACTATTGAATAAAAAAAAGGCCAAATTTGGCAACCCTGTAATAGATGACCTAGTTTTGTTCTCTTTGCCGAAAATGAGAGATGAAAAACGGTACATTTTAGTGAAACAATTAATTTATTTAAAACTGAGAAAGAATTTACTAATTCTGGCTAACCTGAAGCAATATTTCCTGCCAAATTGGATCGCTAATCTCTCCAATTTATAGTCAACGCTGATTTTGGTCTTGGCATCGATTTTGGCGATTTTGTGTCGAATTTGGTGAATTGGCGACCAAATTCGGCGCAAATTTGTATTTTAGGGTTGTTAAAGTTTGGAAGCTCTAAAAACAGAGTCCTGGAATTTTTCGGAAAGATTCATTTGTTTATAGCGCTGAACTAAATTCTTCAAAAATTCTTTAAATGACAAACAAGACTAAAACAAAATTAAGTGCATTCGTCGACTAGAACTTGCTTATATATTAAGAATTACTTTCTACACTCGAAAATATCGGCAACTTTCATAACAATATCATTACGTGCTGAATATTCATAAAAATGCATTCGTCGACTAAAACCTTTCTGTGTCATAAAGAATTACTTTCTACACGTAAAAATGTCGGCAACTTTCATTAAAATATCATTAAGGGCTCCATTTATGGGCTGAATATTCATTCAATAAAATGTATTCGTCGACTAGAACCTGCTTATGTCTTTACAAATTATTTTCTACACGCAAAAATGCCGACAACTCTCATAACAATATCATGACGGGCTCTATCATTAGCTTATTTTGAAATCTCTATGATGGCAGGTTATATATATATATGTATAATGGTCAAAACCTTTGTATATTTGATCATTTATGAATACAATTCTCGTAATATCTCCAAAACGGAAAGTAATAGAAAGACCGAAAAGGAAGATGCACAACTAAATGTTGTGACAAACCTATCTATCAATTTACGACGTTCTATGTCTAATCGTTTTTGAGTTATGCGAGATACATACACACACACACAGACGTCACGAAAAATCGTGTAGTAATTAGTAAAAGTAAAATAAGTATAAAGTAAGATTTATATTTATTTAAAATAACTAAAATAATACTTTTTAAGTAATTAAAAAAATTAAATTGATTTAAATTAATTAAATTTATTTTTTTTAATTTAATTATTTAAAAAATGATTATATTTATTAATTATTATATTATTTATTAAATTATTATATTCATTATTTATTAAATTTAATTAATATTATAAATAAAAATTTAATTCTAAAAATTAATTAATTTAAAAAAATTAAATTAATTAATTTAAAGTAATTTTAAAATTTAAATAATGTTTTTTAATTAACTAAAATAATACTTATGGTAAACACGTAAAAAAGAATAAAAATAAAAATAACATAAATTTCCTATCGATAGCGGGCGCTGAGCGCAAGTTTTCCTGAAAAGCTATGTTTCTTTTCATTTTCATACAGAGAAACGTTTACAAGCATATCGCACGCATATAGAATGTATGTACTCCATTTTAGAAATGAGCTGTTAATCTCTCTTTTCAATTTCTAGAACTCTGCTTTGCCTATTTCCCGTAGTTGCCTGCACTCTCTAATGAAGAATAATTAAAACTAAGTATTCCCTTTTGCTTAAAATAAAATAAATAATACTCCTTTATTGATAATCTCTTTTTCGTAAACCACGTTAAAAAATATATCTATACAAATTCCGTTAGTTTTCAATATTTTTTAAACAAGCTGCCAATATGAAACAAGAGAACTCAAAGAGAAAGATTTATTCCTTGCTGTTGTGCATCTTTTATGGGACCCATTAGGGGATGTCATACGGTGTATAGCAATTCCTTTAAACGTGATTTAATATTTGTTGATATCGTTTGAATGCAATTTTTGTCCTAATGTCTACTTCTATATTTTAACAATTCGCGGTCTCATCGAACTAAACCTGTAAAACACTTTTTCCAGCAACCGTATCACTAACGCGAGGAAAGAAACTTCGACCAGTTTAATAAAGCAGTAGAATGTAACACCCCTCGCCCCCCCCCCCCTCTCCCCCGAAGAAAATCAGGTAATAGGTATTTATAATTCAAAGTTTATTTCCAATATTTTCCTCTGAACTTTGTATCGTTTCGTTTTTAACGAGCAAACGATGAAAATTAGATAAGATTGTGTGTTTCATTCCATTCAGCCATTAGAGTTTGGTTCTTTATTTTATTTTTTTTATTTAACCTTTAGAATTTAACAAAAGTCATCATTTAATAATTTTTATCTGTCATGTCCACGTATTTCACTTAAAAGTAAAATCATTTTTCGGAAAAATTGATTGTCGCACTACTTTTACAGATTGTTATTTTATTTTTTTCATAGATTGAAACAAAAAGCCTTTGTAAGCTGAAAAAATAAAAAAAATAAAAAAATGCTCGATTCTTTTGAAATGAGATATATATAAAAAAAAATTCCATGTGATACCTCATTACTCCTGTGCAATGTTTGAAAAAAAAAAAAAATCATTATATACATATATACAATAAATAATAATAATAATAAGAAGAAGAAGAATACAAAAAATTACAATCTTGTGTAGTGCGTATATTATCTTTTATTAAAAACATCAATAGAAAAATTACTAAAAATTATTTATCTTATGTAAAATGACAGCGAAAAGTAAACAGAGATGTTAAAAAAGAAAAAGAAAAAAAAAAGTCTATTTTATTGATTTATTTATTTATTGAATTATTTATTGAATTGAATTATTTATTGCCAGGACTTTTTCTGATATAGAAATATTCATTTCCAATTTCTTTTTTTTTTTTTTTTTTTTTTTATAAAAATAAATAAATAAATAAAATTCAAATACAGAATGAAGGTTGGGAATCTTAAGTATTTAATTTAACTGAAACCATTGCATATTAGTAAAAATTGACAGTTTTTTTTTTTTTATTATTATTATTTTTTTTTTTTAGCGTAAACTTTATAAAGTTTCAATACACTAGGAATAGCTTTCACAAATGTCACTTGAACAAATGTTCAGGCTCTAAAAAAAAAAAAAAAAAAAAAAAAAATCGATTTTGAAAATAGAAACATTGATGACCGAAAACTTATCATTTACAAGTGACTATTTTTGAACTCCTGTTTGGAGCATTTGCTCTAGTGTCATCTGTAAATTTATGTTATGCCATCCGTTATTTTGATGATATGGAACTTTAAAACTATTGCAGCAAACGATAAATTTGCACCGAAGTTCTTGTGAACGCCTAATACGTGGTATGTAATTTTTTTTCCCTTAAAAAAAAAAAAGTTTTGTTACACGATTTTTATAAGCAGAGCTGTAGTTACACCGAACCATGCAGAAGTTCAGAAATAAACTCTGAAAGTAGACGGGGAAGTATTAATGAGATGTTTCCTTCGTTATGAAGTTTATAGTTGCCGGATTCGAGTCTGGTAGAGATGTTCGTAGTCGTTTGGTGGCGGGAAGAACTAACTCCCGCCATCCAATTAATCTAGGCAAAATCAGACTCAATACACACCATAAGAAAACAACAAAATAACACTGTAGAAAGTTACCGGCAGTCCTTTCAAATCCGGTTTCTGAAAGCTCAAAGATGCGTCTTCCGTAACAGTGATGCCAGATGGTCGAAAATTATTTCCCCAAACAGGTCTTCAAATTTCCCCAAATCAGGGGTTTTTTCCGAAAAAATCCTCAACTTAATTTCTACTAAAAAGGGAAAATAAAAAAAATTAAAAAAAAAAATTTCAAACGATTTAAGTGGATTTAAGCTCAGATTTTTCCCCAAATAAAGGCAATTCTTGAAAAAAAATCCCCAAAAACTATTGAAAATCCCTAGTCGTAGGGAAAAATCATTACGCTGCCAACATAGACAGAAAGTTGAAGAACTCCCCAGATTTGTCCCCACAAATTTTAGAACTCCCCAAAAAAGTCCCCACACACATTTGGTCCCCAAAAATCCCCAAAATGGGGACAAAATCCCCAATCTGGCATCACTGTTCCGTAATGTCATCATTCTGCGATCGGTGGGCGACACTTGTCGGCGACACATTCCTTGCACCTCCGTACCTGATGAAGAGCAATTCGATCACCGAATACCGCCCCAGGCACTGGATGCGAGGATTTTAATTGGCCGCCTGACATCCGGGTTCGGGACCGCTGTCGGACGATGGGCGTGGTAACGGCGTGACACGACTGTCACGACGAACGTCATTCAAACTCACGACCTTGGAGAAGCAGGGTTGCCAAATGATGGGACTTATCGCACGTGGAATCTTAATTTATCCGTTTTTTTTTTTCTTCTTCTCTTGCTTCATTTCTCTGAGCAACTAATGGGAATTCGTGTATGTAGGATTTTCCTGTTAAACAGAAAGAAATATTTCTCTCTATTTAAAAAAAAAAAAAGAAAATTGTCATAAAATTAATTATGAAGAAATAGTTCGTTATCATCAGAAAAATATCTACGATAGCGACACCCTCGTTTCGTACAGTTTTCTCTGTTTTGTTTTTCTCTTTGTTCTGTTTGAAGGATTTTGTAAAACATCGCAAGGGAAAAATCATGATCTATGCACATAGACACACCATTATTCTGTTACAGTTCGAATATAGATATATATATATATTTTTTTTTTTTTTAGAGTAAAAGAAATTTTAAATACAGTAAAGCACCGTTTATACGTCTTTTAAAATTTTTAACACATCTTTTTAGTGAAGTCCGGATTCATTCCTATTCATTTTAATGCAAAAATTCCTCGTTTATACGTCTTTTCCACTCTACTAAAATTCGTAAAATTTTTCGACGTTTCATTATTTCCCATTCTAAATAAGACGGATTTTTCCTAGAAAGCATCTTAAAAGGAGGAACACAGGAAAGATAGAAGAATACTGACCAAAGAATCAATTGAATTCACAGCAGAAGTTTTAATGCTCATAGGCAAGCAGCCAATGAGACGAATATTAAAGATTTTTAATGTTATTAAATAACTATCTGTATGGACATAAATCGTATGCTTGTTATTAAAAATTCGCAATATATATATATAATTGTTGTTCAAAATGTATTCATACAGTTCTTAAGAAATGTAATATAATACTCAATATATGGTACAATATGTAATTAGTACCCAGTCATGCATTAATAGTATGATTTTTCTCACTTTTTATAAGAAATCTTTTTTTTTTTTTTTTTTTTTTTATTAATTATTGTTTTAAAAGAAGTCTAATATACATTTACTAACTTAAGAAGCTTAACTAATTAGTATTTTCATGCAAATTTTGCGTAAGTATATCATTAAATTTGTAGTAATCAAAGTGTTATTATTAAAATTTTGATTATACGTCTTTTCACGTCAGTCCTTTCAAAGACGTATATAAACGATGCTTTACTGTATTTTGCGGTACATTACTTATTTAGTAAGCATTTTTGACAGATTTTATTTATGAAAAATTTTTGAAACTCAACATTTAAAAATAGTTTTTTTTTACTGTATTTTTATGGTATAAAGAAATTTTGTAAATTAGAAATAGAGTATAGTAGTTTTAGATATATATAAATCAAAAATAAGCTTTCTACTGGTTTTTATTCATTTCCGAGAAACTTTTGAAACAATAATTAACGCATAGTATAAAAAGTTAAAATCAGAGAATTTGTATTTAACATTCACTTTATTCCGAAAGTAGAAATATTTTTTCAAGAAATAAAAAATAATTTTGCTGGCACTAATGTATCGAAAATTTATTCAAAGTGACAAATAAAAAATTTAAACTTCTACCGCACACAAAAATGTAAACTTCCCAACGGCGCATACTCGATACATAATTAAAACATATCTTGATATTTTTTTTTATTAATATATAAACAGTTTTCCCACTATGCTCCTTTTAAGAAAACTTTACGAAAAATTAAATGTATGAAAACAAAATGAAATTCGACATTGGAATTAATATGCAAATAATTTTTACGGGATAAAAAATAATAATAATAATAAATTTCATAACAAAATAATTCAGTAAATAACAGTAAAGATGGCAAACAAACAATATTAAGATAAAAATGTTAACAAAATTAACACAGTTCTTTTTTCCTCTCTCTGTTTGACTTGTTTTCTTAAACTATTCTAAACTCTTTTCTTATACTGGTAAAAAGAAATCTATCTAAAACGTAACTTAAAAAAAAAAAAAAAATATATATATATATATAGTAATCACGCATATAAATTAGTTCATATAATATTTAAATGGTGAATTTTCGTTATTTCAAATAAAATGGTGCTAATAATAAAAAGCTCCAAAACAGAAAAAAATAAATAAGCAATACCAGAGTCTCAAAAATATTTTTGGACACGTATCAACTTGACATTAAAGAAATGGATGACACTGAATATATATATATAATGAAAATAAATTTGCAATCTCCATTAGGGAGAAATGCCCCTGCATATAGTTGCTCCACAGCTGTTAAAAATCTCTATCAGTACATTATTCCTTGTAATAATTTAACATAAATAAGTATGCATAAAGTGCAAAATAAAGTTATTCCAGCCTATTTCTATATTACCCCCCCCCCTTTATTTATTTATTTATTTTATTTTATCCAAGAGGTGAATGATTTGCGCATAACCGTTGGATCCCTTTGCTCTTAAAACAGAGTATTTGAGAAAGCAATGCAAAGAAACGACTTTTACAGGGAAAGAAGAACGCAGAGGAAATTGAATGTGGAAATCTGAGTCAGCGACGCATAAAAGAAAAACGTTTAGTTGGATAGAGGGAAATAAAATTGAATAACAATAATAATGAAAAGAAGTAAATAAATCTCCATAAAGATCTAAATAAAAGTTTTTTCAGCACATTACATTTTCTCGAAATTTCAAAATTAGATTTTCTTTTTACAATACAATTCTTTAGCTATATTTCAAGGTCGAAATAATATATATATATATATATATATATATATATATATATATATTTAATTAGGAATTCTATAAAAACTGATTTTTTTTTTAAATATATATGCATATAATTTCGTCATGGCAATGCACAGAAACTGGGGTACAAATCATACATTTACTGTTTGAATTTGAAAGGGGGATGATTTAAAGCTCAAATTATATCATTATGTAGCTTTTATTCTTTTATTTATATTCTTTTTCTATTCTACAATGAGATAAGAAGCCAGGTTTAACACATATGATAATTAATAAATGTTTGTATAATAATAATAATATGGATGACAAGATGTATAATATGATGGATGACAAGATGTTTGTATAATAATAATAATATGTATGCGGGTGTGTATATGTGTACTTCGTACGTTATACACTATATAAAAAAAATAATAATAATAATGTCGTTTTATGTACGTTATATCTTTAATTATTATATTGAAAACTAATTTTACTAGTTTTATTGAAAACTAATAAAGTTATTAATTCTAAGGATGCTGCATCTCTTCATAAAATATGGCACACGTTGTGCTCCTAAGATTATTGAAAATTGTATTGAAATCTTTTTTTTTTTTTTTTTTTTTTCAAGTTTTTTGCCATGTAGTTCCTGTGCGACCTTTTGTGAACTGAACTTTTTTTTTTTTTTTTTTGTTTTTTTACTTTAACCGTATTGAACTTCTCAATTATATATTGCTGGCTACTATGTAACTATGCATCAAACACCTGATGGTGCTATTTTGATAATAGCGAAAAGCTTTGTGTCTGGTTTTAATAAAGAAATTTTTATATACGTGTTTTTTAAAAGTGTTTTTTATACTTTTTTATATAATATGTGTGCACGTGAAACGCTTTCTAATTTTAAACTTTCAGTAGTTTTTAATTTTAACTAATTTTATTTTATTTTTTACAAAACTGTAAGATAATTGACTTTATCAAACAAATTTCTGAATTAAAAAAAAAAAAAAAAACCTTTTTCACCAAATGATTATTTTCAAATAAAATTATTCATTTAAATATTATTAATTAATTAATATGTAAGTTTCAAAATAAGGTTAAATTTACATATATAAACATTTCATGATACGAGTACAAAATTGAATTTTTGTCGATTTCGAATGTTATACTTTTTCGAGATGAAAATCACCTACATTCATAGTGGAAAATTTTAATAAATAATTTGCACTACATGAATTTATATAAGAAAATTTAGAAAAAACAATTTTTGTAATAACCAGTTTTTGTAATTTTATCACATGTATATATCTGTACTGATAAGTATAAAGGATTTAAGTCGATATTCTTGATTTTTCAGGAGACGAAAAATAAAGTTAAACTCACTAAAATCTAATTCAGAAGAATCGATTAGGAAAAAGGGATTATGTTGATTTATACCCTTTATACCGTTCAGTGATTGTCAACCTTCATTTAATAAAGGAAAAAAATTGAATTAAATAGTTTATACCAAAGATTAATGCTAAATTTCTGACTTGAATCTTTTTTTACCAATGGATTTTCTCAAAGACTAAATGACACGGAATTAAATCTTTTATACCAATCGATAGAGAATTTTTTTCTGAGTATGACTATGTACTTAACTCAAAATCGACATTTTTGGACTTAAATACTTTATACTTATCAGTACAGATATATAAGTTGCATTTACTAAAAACTTTTTGTAGTGAAAAACTATGTCTTAAATAGTCTCTATCTCTATTCGAACTATAATAATATACGTATAGTACGTATCAAAAATTAAAAAGAGAGAAAGAAATTAACTCATGAACATAGCGGCATCTCTACCACACAGTAAATTAATGAGCATAAGGAAGTCTTGACACAACTTCTTTCCAATCAGTTACAACCAAATCCATTTTCGATTTTTATTCAATTCAATTTTAAAGTTATCTCATAACAGCTGTCAGTTACATTAAGGATAACTTGCATAAGGAATCGGGGAAAAGAAAAAAAATTGTCGTAACTTAATTCAATTTCCTTCATTATTGATCCGATTTAACAAATACATGGGTGCAGCTCTTAAAATGATTATTTAGTATGCACGCACATAACATCGTGTTTTATTTCTCTTATTAAAATACATGCTTTTTTTATTGTTGTTTTTGTGATGACTGTTATTGATTCAGACATTCCTGTAAAAATAAAGACAGCTTAATCATTCAATCGAGTAAAATTCCATTTAATACTTTTAAAGTTCTGTACTTAAAACAAATAAATAAATAAACTAAATAATTTTATTTTAAGTAACGCAAATCAATTGAGAAGTAAGTTTAGTTTTTTATCTATACATATTATATACATTTCATAATATAATTATTATTAAGCAACAGAGTTTAATAATATTATAATTTTACAATTTTTTAAATTCTATCATTGACATTTCATTAGTATCTATACATTTTTTTTTTTTTTTTTTTTAACACATTACATAAAATTATGGCTGTCAGTACAGATATTTTCCCATACACAATCGCTTAAATATTTATTTCGTTTTTATTCTCTATTATTTATTTATTTATTTATATAAAAATATTTCAGAGACAAAATCATGAACTTTTCTGAAATATATTTCGTTTTGACACAATACTAAATGAAAGAACTGGTATACAATAAATATTTGAATTTTAAAAAACATCTTCACACACTAAAAAAAAAAAAAATCTGGAGTGACTCCACTCGACTTTCCGAACGTTGAATAATTAGCGGTTTTGCAGATAAAGTAAAGTAAGAGGAGTTGTTAAATAAACAAAAGAGAAAATTATAACAGGGTGTTTGAGTATTTTTCTTTATATAGTACACGATGCTTAATTTGACGTTATTTTACCGAACACGTAGATTATAATAAAATAATAAAGAACATTTTGTTGCGTCCCTGTAAAAACCTACAAATGCTAGATTCACCAAAATTATTATAGTTAGTGCAACAGTGACTTATAGTATTTATATAAATTTTCAGCTGAATCGGATAAGACGCTATCGCACTTTAAAGTTTGAGCCCATATGCCACAATAATAAAGAAATTTACACTTTGTCCCTGTAAAAAGAAACATAAGTGCTAGATTCTCTAAAGTTCACAAAGTTCGTGTGACAGTGATGTATTTCAGTTCATTTGAATGAGGCGTTTAGTCGCTGTCGCACTTTGAATAATTTGAGCCTATAGGTCTTAAAGATGAACAACTTTTATTTGTGTCCCTGTAACACTCGTTAAGTGCTAGAGTCACTAAAATCTATACAGTTTGTGTGATGGTAACCTATAACTCGTATATAAATTTTCCACTCAAACGGATAAGGCATTTAGATGCTATCGCACTTTAAATAATTTCACTCCATAGGCCATAATGATACAGAATTATTTTTTGTGTCCCTGTAAAAAAAACTAGAAATGATAGATCCACCAAAACCTATACAGATAGTGAAACTCGGACCTATAATATGTGTATAATTTTTTTGTTCAATTGAATAAGACGCTATCGCACTTTTTAAAATTTGGTCCCATAGACCATAATGATGAAGAATTTTTCTTTGTGTCCCTGAAAAAAAAAAAAAAAAAAAAACTATAAGTTCTAGATTCACCAAAATCTATGCAGTTCATGCAACTATAACCTATAATATGCGTATAAATTGTTTGCTCAGTTTAATAAGGCGTTTAGACGCTATCGTACTTTTTAAAATTTGGTCCCAGAGGCCATAATGATAAAGAATTTTTCTTTGTGTCCCTGTAAAAAAAATATAAGTGCTAGATTCACCAAAATCAATAGGGTTTACGCTACAGTGACTTGCAACATGTGTATCAACTTACAGCTCATTCGAGCAAAGCGTTTAGACGCTAGCGTGTCCACTCACACACATACACACATCATCGTAAAAATAGTGAAAACGGACCTCAAAAAGTATAGAAACACCAAAATCTCGAATTCGGATTTTTGGCATGATTACAATACTTTCCTTACACATGTATGTTCGGAAAATAAAAAGGCCACACCCTTTCGAAACCGGCAGTACTTTTATTAATTTTGTGGTATGTGAAGTTTTTAAGTTTAAATATTTGTTTTGTTTCACATTTTTATTTTATTTTGCACTTTTAACCCTTTAACGTTCACTCGCTATTTTCTTTTAAAAATGGTTATTAGACATATAGCTGATCATATATATATATATATATTTAAAAGATTTTTAATTTTCGAGAAATTTGTTGTTTTAAAACGTCTTTTGCAGTGTTTCTAAATTTCTACATACATTTTATTATTTTGTCACCACTTTTTCAGAAGAAGCATTTTTAAAATGATAATACAGCACTAGAATCTTCAGGATTTTTTTTATATATATTTTTTTTTATTTTATCTTAATTTTGGAATAGTTGCAACAGTATACTAGATATGCGCGTAAAATTTTAGAAATTCGGGAAGCCCTGGTTGACTCGGTTGAAATCAAATAATAATTATTTGAATAAATAATTAACTTTGTAAGAAACGTAAACACCATAAACAGGGAAAACTCACAACAGTTGTTTCAGATTAAAAGAATCGTGCAGTTCTTCACTAGGTGAAAAAAAAAAAAAAAAGTCGCGAGCACATTATCCAAGCAGGAAGGTGGACTCGCGCCTATTAAGAAATTTAAAATAATTTTTCCAAGTAGCTTATTCTCAAACATCATTTAATAGTGCCGCTATTAATTGAACTAGAAAGGACAAAAGTTTCAAAATGCAATTAAAACAAAGACAGTATATTGAAAAATTGTTGCCTTAAAAAATGTTAAATATTTGGTTTCAATGCAAAAATAATGAAAATGAAAGGCTTTTTGTTTTTTTCTTTCTTTCAAAATTGTAATAGTATACGCGTCAAAAACAGAAAATAATAAAAGTTAAAAAAAAAAAAAAAAAAAATTAGATTAAGAATAAAGGAAATAATAAATAAAGAAAACAAAATATAAAATAATTAAAGAAAAGTAATTAAAAAAATTCCACAGAAATTAATAAAAAATAAACTATTTCTTTGCTTATTTTTATTTCATTTAAATTCCATTAAAAATATTAATTTTATAGAGCGTCCTATTTTACTGTAGTACAATATAATAATCGCGTCCTTTTTTATTGGTATACAACAGCAATAAAATCAATTCAAAAGCAAAAACGTATTTAAACTTACTCTTCCCTATACTCTATATAAATAACGGGTTTAGAAGAAGAAGAAAACAAACGAAATAACAGGAAATTGATATCATTCTGGTTCTCTTCTGTTTAGTACCGAATCGAAAACGCAATAAACCCTTATTACAAGACATATGTGTGCATAAATGTACATGATATTAAGCATCTATACATGATATGAATGTGGCATATCATGCATAAATGTACATTCATAATTCATAATTGTAGAAGATTAAATTAAAAATCCCGGTAGCTCAAGATAGTTACAATTCCGTGGTACTATTTGACAACGGTCAAGCTCATTAGGGACTGACATGCGCTACACATGTTTTCTTTTAGACAACATATCCTGCATCCGAATGAAAATGTCACTTCGGTCGACGTCCGTCGGCTGAAAAGAGGTAGCAGGAAGACACACACAATAACTGAACCGATACGCGGAAAACCCTTTGAACCCTGCTTCCCTTTAGTTCATCGTTTGGCATTCTATAAAATTTTGGTAGTATCAAAATATTTCTTTCGGGAATGAGTACCGTATCTCAAATAGTCTCATAAATATTTAGCAGTTCATTTAGTCTAAGTATTTTTAATGGTATACACTTATACTCTACACTATTATAATTTCGCTAAATTATTATAACTCAATACAGAAATACTTTGACCGAAACGTCGGAATAAAGTTTTTTAAAAATATGTGATAGGCTGAAAGTATATTTTATTACTATTTCATAATTATTTTCACTCGAATGAAATACAAATGCAAACTGATATAGGAGGAATGTTTTTTTTTTTTTTTTTTTTTTTTTTTAAGTCTGTCATTTTGTTATATGCGGAGGCTAGTGCTTACGAACAAGAGAATAAAAAACCAGCATTATACAAATGTATGATTTGGATACGTAAACCACTAGAATTTTTCAGAACTATATCCATTAATAACATATGTCTGAATACAAAAATTGATAAAGCAATGCCCTTTTTTCCTAGCGTCAACTTTTAACAGGATTGCCACGGAATCGGATGCAGTGTTTCTACCTCCTATCTCGCTTGATATGAAATGCAACAAACAGCATAAATGTTTGGCACAGTGAAAGTATTCAGCCCCTAAATTAGCAACAACTGAAAAACCATTTGCGCCAACAGATAAGAGTTCTACCTATCCCAAAGGCACTGGTAACTGAGATTGTAGTACTCGAGTGATTAACTGAAACCACCCCACGCACGTGGGCAACTTTAATATTCATCTTCAAAACGATATCGGCGTCTCACAAATCATAATCTCCCATTAATCTATGCACAAGAACACTCTCGATTATTAACCCTGTGTCATTATTAATCTCAAACACCGATTACATGCGTCGAACATCCGGGTTCGGTTTTTACGTCCCCCTCCTTCCATCGTTGCATGTTGAACAAGCTCGAGGAGGGCGAGAGGGGTGATGCTTAGTCTTTTTGTCACGAGTCAAAAAATGGGAACAACAACAGGTGGCCGACCACTGAGTTTTTACCAATTCAGTTTTTCTTTTCTTTTTTAGTTTTAGAGGACCTTAGTAAAATCGTGACAGGTTTTCAACCACGCTGTCCTGCTGGAGGATTGGCATTATCTTGCTACGGGGAACGGTAAGTAGTTTACATAATGACTTTGTAAAAGTGGAATCTTAATAAAAGTGACATTTATATATTCAATAGATTACTTTCAGAATTATTCTGTAAGAAATACGTCACTTTAGAAAGACTTTTTAAAGGGACCCGTTTAGGGTTTACAAATTGAAAAATGTAGACAAAATCTGTTCAACTGCCTACTACAGCCCAAAACTTATTTTAGAAACGTTTATCCTGTAACTAATTCCTTCGGTAAGTAAATGTTTGTTTCTAATTGCAACAAGTATGAATGCACAAGGGACAAAATTTATTGAAAAAACATTTTTAAATTCCTCTGTTGTTAATATATATTTTTTATCAGTTTATCCCCAGGGGGAAAAAATAATTTCTAAAATCACTGAACTCTTGAGGTAAATATAAAAATAGTATCGAAGTATATCCATGCTCTAGAGTGTTCAAAATTTATTCCTAATTGTATTTCTGTAAGAAAATCAATTACTATAGTTTTTTGGGAATAGTATTTTGTATTTGTAAAATTAGAATGGAACTGAATAAAATGCATAAAATTTTAAGTTGCTCATTAAATTAAGATGTCCATTTCAAATATGTACGCAGGAGTACTAATAATGTATTTTTAAAATCTACTTAAATACATTCTCTGTAGCCAATTGACTTTTTAGACTAGCAATGCTGCATGATAAAGTCTTTGACTAATGTTGCCACCTTTCTATCACGAACCAATAGAAATTTTCCGATTGTCGAACAGTAACGTAGAAATATATTTTCAGAACTTATAAAATCAAAGAAACAACCGTTTAGCTCACCCATTCCACATCGAAATTATTTTATGATATCTATACTAACTTTATTTATTTATTTATTTATTTTTTGAAGAATACGAAAGGATTAAAACCTTAAATTAAAACCTTAAATTTAATTATTAAAACCTTAAATTTATTTTCAAAATATTATATCAGAATGATGTAACATTCGACCATAGAAAGACTTAGATACGTTCGCGGTAGCACCCTTAATTTTAATGACACTTAACTGTGAGATTAAACTTTATCTAAAACAAGAAGAAAATTAAACACCATGATGCATACTTAAAAGCATTACAATCATCGATTTTAAAATATTTTGTGCTTAATATTGCAATCTAAAATAATAATAAACTTTTTCATAGTTAAATTTTGTCATTAGCTTTTATAACTTAATTTTGAAGATTAAACAAAATTATTTCATTTTATATGACTTTATTTCATTTCAATTTTGGTATAAAATCAGACATTAGAGAATAGAGAATGAAAATTCCTGCAACCAAAAATGCAAATTGTTAAGACTAATCGAACGCTTTGTTGTCGACATTTTTCTCAAATAAATCAAACAGTTTAATTCGTAATAGATTAAAAACCGATTTCTTGATTAAAGGAAAAAATAACTAAGCAATTACTTACTTGTCAAATTTTATCTTTTTCCAAACACTATAACTTTCACTTCATATTTAATCATTTAATAAATACTATGACACACTTTTGTACGTCAACTCCATTTGAAATAGTACCAATGCGTACACGTGTACGTCCACATACACCTATATCCCTAACAGCACACTTCTCCACAGTACATCCTCAGGATGTTTTCTGGGATATCTTTTCATCCTGAAGATATACTGGGAAGAAAATGTGCTGTTAGGGATAGTACATCCTTTCCTCCTTATGGAATCGATGATCCTTGGAACATCCTGGACCACCATAGGACCTTCATAGGATCTTCTGAGAAGAGAATGTGCTATATGGGTAAGCACATAAGTACACAACTCGATGTTTCGATAATTCTTTTCTTTTTTTTTTCCTTTTTCTTTCCCCATGGGTCATTAAAATTGTGAATTGGTTATTAAAGGACGCAATAATTTGCACTCAATAAAGCACGCTTAGTTTTCTTTTCTTTTTTTTTTTTCTTTTTTTCCCTTCGACATTTCTAAATCATTACTTTAATAAAACAACAATAAGAAAAAAATACAAAATTTGCGCATTTACTATTAGTTTTTTTTTTCAAAGCTAATTTCTATGTTTTCAATTTTATAAATAAATTTTATTTCGATCTCCTATCCACGTGAAATGAAATATTTCATATGAAATTAAAAATAATGCCACAAACTATTTTTGACGAAAGTGAATACATCTGCGGTACATCTCTCACATCGTACATCTCTCACTTAACTGAACATGTTGTTGTCCGAACTTTTTAAGTACTCTACAAATTTTTACTTCTGTCCCATGGCAGTTCGCCTTAGAAATGGAACAAATTCATGATTTGCAACCGTGAATTACTCGCAAGTAATTTATTATGTAGTCCCCCCAAGTATGGAGATAGCTAAAAGAAATTCTGTCGAAGACTAGATGAAGAATGATTTGAGAACTCTGAGAGACCGATAGGCGGTGCCCGGTCTTTTGTTGCGCGTAATTACATTGTCAATCGTCTTCAGGGAGAGGCCCACCAGAAACAATTGAAGTCGAGCTTCAAGTGTCGAACGCACCGTTTTGTCAACTCCCTCCCTCCTTACCGCAATTTTGCTAGAAGACAACCTTGTCTGGGAGCGAATTAAGAAGGCTCGAAATGCCGATTCGATTTTTCCTATTGATGTCAGTGACTTTTAAATGCGGTCAAATTTCGTTAATTAGATTTCATGCTAAGATAATTTATGCCGATAAAGCGGAGATGAGTCGAGTTTCGTAATAAGATAAATGATGACGAAATCAGTTGTTTTGCTCGACTTTGTAAACAAGCACCATTTCAATGGCGCAGCAAAAGGGGGGGGGGGGTCTATCGTACCGCCTGCGCCACTGGCAGGGGCACGCCAAATGGTCCAATTTATGATGTCAAATAGTCTGTTCGCTCATCCTGCAAACTACTTTTTAAAATTCGCTAGCGATCGTGTTGCGATCAACCTCCCTTCTTGAAACCGTGAAAACTACCTTTAAAGTTTTTGACAGTAGAATATTTCCGGTCGGTGGCGCCTGTGGCGGGCTAGTTTGCCCGTTCGCTTAAGAATTTTACACTTTCAAATTTTTGCACGATCGATTCGTCACCCCCAAAAGCCTAAAAAAACGAATTTTCAATGCATAGCTCTATTTTAATTATTTTAAATCATTTGCCCTTTATCTGCCTTCTATAAACTTTACGCTCTTGAAAACATGCGCAATCAATTCCTCGCACAAAGAAAAAAAACTTTGAAACAGAACAAAAACTTTTTAAAATAATTTGCTTCCCATCCGCTCTCTTATAACTTTACTCCTTTACTCCTTCAAAGGTACAATCGATTCGCTCTCCCCAAAAATCGTAAATATGTTTTTTTCAAGGCTTTAGAAAAATTTTAAAGCTTTTAATATAAATCAGCATTTTACACCTTCGACAGTATGCACAGTTGATTTCACACGCCCAACAAACCTATAGGTTCATTGTGTAGTTTCTTAGTTTGAATTCTCAATTTTGTACATTTTAAAAAAATTTTACACCCCCCCCCCCTAAAAATTTCATAGATGTAGTAATTTATACATATTTGTCATCTCCATGCTTTCGGCCAGAAATTTTTTATTTCAACAAGAGTACTTGGAACAACGGCCATTAGGAAGGTGGTATAAAAGAAATGATTGTTGAGTGAATGGGTGGCGGATCAAAATTTTATATTATTGACATTAAATATAATTAAAAAATAATTTGATTTATGAAATTACTTACTTCTTCATTTCTAGTTTAATTTTATCCTTTTTTTTTCTGTGATTTATGTAAGCTCAAATTTGCACTCATATTTCTGTACTGATAAGTATAAAGGATTTAAGTCCAAAAATGTCGATTCTGAGTTAAGTACATTGTCAGACTCAGAAAAAAATTCTCTATCGATTGGTATAAAGGATTTAAGTGTATGTCATTTAGTCTCTGAGAAAATCCATTAGTAAAAAAAGATTCAAGACAGAAATTTAGCATTCATGTATGGTATAAAATATTTAATTCAATTTTTTCCCGTTATTAAATGAAGGTTGACAATCATTGAATGGTATAAAGGGTATAAGTCAACTTTTTTCCTAATCGATTCTTCTGATTAGATTTTAATTAGTATAACTTTATTTTTCGTCTCCTGAAAAATCAAGAATATGGACTTAAATCCTTTATACTTATCAGTACAGATTTTTAATGTAAAGCATATTGCATTTCAGTTAACTGTAGATGATTCTTCATTTTTTAAAAAGCGGATTTATTATTTGCTGCTATATACATAATAGAAAACATAAGGTTAGTGAAAATTTTAAGTTTATGATTTTCCATGAATTTACACGTTTCGAGATATCCTGAACACGGTTTGACCATTTTTAGAATGTTTGTCTGTATGTGTTAACAAAACATTGTGGTCGCTGTATCTCCTGAACCAATGGTCAGACTTTAACCAATCTTGATTTTTGGTTTGATCTTGACTTAAACTTGTGCTGATTAACTTTTGGGATACATCAACCAAAAAGTGACTCTTCGATGATAGGATTTAACTCATTTATTCACAGGCAGCTCAGCTTCTCGAGTGTAAGATATATACTACGTAAAACTCTGCTAATTCAATTTGGGTGCATTTCAGCCGACAGGTGATGCTGCTATGCTCCATTTTAATCCTATTTAAGGAAAGACTACATCTTGGTGTGTATAGTGTAGGTAACTTGGTGTGTGAGATTGATACTGATAAAAACTATACTACTAGTCATTAAAAATGCCACTCCAAGAAGGAATGAAAATAACAATATGAAATTTATTGGATACATGCATTAAGAACAATTGGTAAGAAGAACAATTGATTAAATTTTCAGGAAGTTTGAAAATATATATCCTGAGAAATCAGGATATTAAACAGCGAACTTTGGTAGCAATGACAGAACTTATCCGCCTAGGCACTGAATCGAACAGTGAGTAATGACATGCATAGGTACAGCATTTGATGCAGCTTCAACACGATGCCATAGTTCATGGACCGTAGTTACTGCATAGCAATACCGTACCAGTCGCTTGGCAATGATTAAACAATCGCTTTCATTTGTGTGACATCAGGAGAACGCGCTGGCTAAAGCAACAGCCAAACACATTCTGTATCAAAAAAGATCTGTACAGATGGAAAATATGCGGTTGGTTCGAATATCAGGCAGAGTCACAGACTTTAACTCGTCAAAAATGTAATTCAGAGTGCCAGAAATGCAAATAAGTGCGACGACGTTCGAGACGTGTATCGAATGATTTGCCATTCCATCACTCCAGATGATTGGCCAGTATGACGATGCCGAATACCCGTTGACAATGTGCATACTTTAGGATGCCAACAAAGGCAGACGCAGTCATCTTGATGCTGATTGGTCTTCTAAAGACGTCATACCATTCCTGAATCTAGGCTTGTCGTTAATCACACATTGAAAGAGCTTCTGTTAGTGCTAGGGTAATCGGCATATTAGTCACTTCATACTGGTTAACCACCTTGAGTAATGGTATGTGTTGCCATTGCGTACACGTCTCAGTCATTTTTTGTTTGCATTCCCGACACTCTTAATAGCAGCCATTATATTTCTGATGAGTTTTGATCCCTCGCTCTGTCGACTGCCGTACATCCGAGGCCTCCGTAATACAGAATGTGTTCGACTGTTGCACTGAGCAGCGCTCTCTCCTCATCTCGCACCAACACGACTGTTTAATAGTTGCTAAGCGACTGGCACGCCACCACTCTCCAGTAGCTACGGACAATGAACTGAAGCATCTGGCTAATACTGCATGGACATGCTGTATCCGTCATTGTAATCCAATCGCTGTTTGATTCAATGCCTACGCAGCTAACTGCTGTTATTGTTTCCAGAGGTCGCTGCTTTATCTACTGATTTCTCAGGATATATATCCTCGAATTTCCTCAAAATTAAATTGACCATTCTTCTTATTATAAAGTATGTGTCCAATAAATATTATTTTGTTATTTGCATTACTTCCTGGTGTAATAATTTTAATGGCCAGTAGTGTGTGTGGATTCAATTTAGGCGCATATCGGCAGACTGGTGGCGCTGCTACTCTGCAGTATTTTCCTTTTATGAGAAGTGAGCTATATCTCAGCTTCGAAGCTATAAGCTCTATCTCAGCTCAACCAGGGCTCTTGATTATGTATTAAAATGTATTTGGTATTGTATGCTTTCATCATTTGGATTCTGGTTATATTTTCTTTTTTCTTTTCTATTTCTTCATGTGATATTTTTCATTTCCCCCCGTGCAATGTTTGAAAGGGTTTTCATATTATATATACATATGCAGTAAAACCTCTCTAAGTTGGACACCTACGGTTCCAAGAAAAAATGTCCAACTTATAGGGGTTAGACAAAGACATAATGTTAATGGATACATTCAGTTCCGAAAAAAGCGTCCAACTTAGAGGGGTGTCCAACTTGAGAGGTTTCACTGTATATACACACAGGATTAATATTTCAGGAATTAAAGGTGAAGATTTTCTTTTCTTTTTTTTTACACACTGTATACATCACTCATGTATTATCGGCATGAAAAAGTGAATGGAAATTAATTAAGTGTGTTTCCTGTTCTCAAAACTGCATGCCCGAAAACTACGCTTTCATTTCGCAAACGCATCGCTAACTGGCTTTCATTCCGATTGATGGATGGCCCGCTAATTATATCATCGGATTTCGACAAGCGCGAGTTGCGAGTTTCCACCAATCACTTACTGAAAATCGACTCAATTGTTTTCACGTGGCGTGAAAATACCTATCTTCGATTCATGCGAAACTGAAATTTACCAGCAGATAACTCTTAACCCCACCCCCCCTTTTTTTTTTTTTTAATTCTCTCATTTTCTCGATATCCTGTGCTGCGACATTTCCATAATTTATCACGACTTCAAAATACGTTTCTGTTTCAAAAACTATACACAGCTGTTCTCCGTGAGGTTCTTTTTTTTTTCTTCCGCGAGTTTCTTGAGGTAACAGTTTCAGAACATAAGAGAGTTACTTCCGCAGATTACTGTCGTATATATACACTTTTTATATCAGAGAGGGGTGTTGTGCAGGCTGACCATATGTTATCGAACACTTTTAGAGCGATTAATCATTGAACCGTGATTGTCTCGGGGTAACAACCGTCTCTGTCACATTGGACAAAAGCGTGGGGAAATTTCACAACGGATGTAATGTGTAACATTAAAATGATTGCGATGACGATAAGAACAGGAACAGTTTTTTTGTAAAGAACGACAGAGATGATTGTCGATGGTTTGTTAGACATGGAAAAAAAAAAGTAAATAATGAAAATAATAATGAAAAACAGAAAAAGGAAATCCCAATCGATATATTTGCATGTAGTTTATAGCCATATTTTCTATATAAATTAAATGTTGTTTAAAATAAGGACACGATTCAGGATTTTCACACAATTAGCTATTCTAACATCATACAAATAATATTTGTGAAATTATTAAATAGGTTCATTTTAAAGCCTAAGTATTAATATTTTTAACCCTACATAACCATACTTAAGTCAGTGTTTCTCTGAAACTAATCATTCGACTTATAGTCTACGAATAAAAAACAAATATTTTTTGCATATCCTTTATTTATTTATAACAAATTTCGTAATTTCTTTAACCGAGTAAGGGCGCCCAAAAAAATTTAGTTAGAGGAGAGGGCGCACACAAGGACACCCTGTCCTCCCGGACACTTTGATGGAAAAGAAAAATGACCAAAATGAAAATAAATTTCTAAACCATCTTACCCACCCCCCTCAAAAAAAAAAAAAAAAAAGACAGAGAGAGACAGAAATTAGATATTTTCAAAGGTGGTGTTTTCAGCTGTTGGAAAAATATACAAGCAATTTCTGAAGTAATCTAGGATTGATTAAAAAAAAAAAAAAAAAAAAAAAAAGCTATAATTACAGTATCTGAAATTAAAATGAAAGCAAGTAAAATCTGCAGACAAATAAAATGTTGCATCGCAGAAACTGTAAGATGTTTTAAGTGCCGCTAGTAAAATACTAAAAAGCAGTACAGCTCAGTATATCTTACCAAAAGAAAATAATAAACCGGTTAAAAGTTTCATATGTGAAAAATAAAAAATAGTTTGTGTACAGAATTAATAATAATAATACAGGCCTATTAAAAAATAAAAAGAAAAAATACATCAAAAGTTTAAAACTAGTTGGCATATGTGGACTCTACTCAGTTCCCCATCATAGATATATTCTGATAAATTTCTAATGCAAGCCATATAATCATGTTAAGAGAAAAGAATTTGATCACTTCGATATTTTATCTTATTCTAATCTATTAATTTATTTTATTAGGGTCAATTTCGTAGTTTAGTTTTCATGCTACTATTTCCAATGCAACAATCCTCAAAATGCATATTAATATGAAAAATTTCCAATTTTGCTATGTTGATAAAATCTTCAATTACGAATAACTTACGAATTTTTCCCAATAGAATATTTGCAGTCGATCATGTTAAAACAAGTATCATACATGTTATTTTGAAATTGTCTGATATATTTATGATCCTCAAAATGGACGTTTATGCTCAATTTTGCCCTATTCTGCTATGTTAAATCGTAATTTCCAAATAACCGACGAAATTTTTAAATAAAAAAATTCATAGTCAGGGATGTTCATCCAGTATCCTAAATGATATTTTAAAAGGGTTCTGACATCTTTACGATGAAAATATCCCTAAAAATGGACGTTTAAGCGAAATTTTGTCCTATTCTGCCCTATTCTGCTATGTTAAATCGTAATTTCCAAATAACCGACGAAATTTTTAAACAAAAAAATTCATAGTCAGGAATGTTCATCCAGTATCCTAAATGATATTTTAAAAGGGTTTTGACATCTTTACGATGAAAATATCCCTAAAAATGGACGTTTAAGCGAAATTTTGTCCTATTCTGCCATATTAAGTAAATCGTAAATTTCCAATGACATGAAATTTTTCAATTTTGAAAATTCATAGTCAAGGATATTTATACCACTACCTTATATAATATTTTAAAAGTAGTCTGACAACTTTACGATGAAAATATCCCTCAGAAGGGACATTTATGCGAAATTTTACCGTATTCTGTCATGTAAAAAAATTCGAAAAATTCGAATAATTTGCGAAATTTTCAAAGTAACATATTTATAGTTAATGATGTTCATCCTGGTATCAAAACTGATATTTAAGCTGTTCTTACATCTTTACAATAAAAATATTTCTTTTCATGCACGTTTAAGTGAAATTTTGCCCTGTTAAATCCATTATGGAAAAATGCAAAATTAAATGTCGTAAAAAAATGAAAAAGATATTCAAAATCTAAGAATGAAAGAATACTTTAAAACAATACCTCTTCAGGAGCAGAGGTTGATTAACATATGCAAATAGGTAAACATCTTTATATACCCGTAAGTCTAAAAATCCCCCCCCCCCCCCAAAAAAAAAAAAAAAAAAAAAAAAACATGTATTACCCAAGCAAAGTGGACCAATGAAACGTAAACGCACGATAAATTTTGTACAGGAATTAAATGAAAAGTTACAAGGAACAAGAAAATAATAATTACTTACTTACAGAAATAAATAACAATAAAATAAAATCGTTTTTACAATCAGAATAATTTGTCCAAGAAGAGCGTTAACGTAAGAAGTTTAAATATCTAACAAGGAGACGGCAAGGGTGTGGGGTCCTCAAATCGAACGGAGGTTCCGCGTGTAATTAGCACTCCGTGAGTGTATTCATATACTCAAACCCTAGAGCCCACTACTTAGCCGTCGCCGAGAAAAAAATTCCTGAAGTTTGAAAAAAAAAAAAAAAAATTTGTATTAAAATTTAATGAATCGTTATAAACAATCTCTTTTCAACTTTTATACATTGTTAAATCGCGAATTTAATGATATCTAACTTTTTAACGATTAGAACTTGGAACTGTAGATAGAATAAATACAAAAGCCACAGTTCTTTTAAACATTACCATTTATTTTTTATAAAATAACATATTATTAAATACAATGAATATTTATGATTATACGTTTATAGCATTAGCAATTCTTTCAATCATTCATCTTTACGAATACACAAACCTGGATGATATTTATCATAAAAACAAGAAAAACACAAATTTTGTCGACAACTTGCACAACTAATAAATGCAGCTTTTTTACAGGAGCACGTAAATTCTTCATATTATTTTTGATATATTGAATTTTATTTAATTCCAACCACATGCGAATAATAAATTTCCATATGTTTAATGTTAAAAAGTTAGAAATCATTAAATTCGCGATTTAACAATGTATAAAAGTTGAAAAGAAATTGTTTATAACGATTTATTAAATTTTAATACAAATTAATTATTTTTTTTTTCAAACTTTTTCAAATTGTTTTCTTGGCGATGGCTAAGTAGTGCGCTCTAGCGTTTGAGTATATGAATACACTCACTGAGTGCTAACTACTCACGGAACCTCCGTTCGATTTGAGGACCCCAAACCCTTGCCGTCTCCTTGTAAGTAATTTTCAAAACAGAAATTTAAAATTATTTGTAGACAAAACTATTTAATTAATAAAAACTTAAATAAATGATAATTAATATTTTTGTAACTGATCAGTGTAATAATAATCCAAATATTTAATATATATATATTAGTATCAAGTTTATATTTAAACTTAATAATTTAAATAATCAATATTAAATTCCTTGCAAAAATGAACACCATGGAATGTGATCCGCAATCTTCAGAGTATCGTAGAATTAAAATAAATAATGTGTGAAATAACAAAGAATACCTCGAAATGCAGATATTTATTGTTAAAATATAAATAAATGTAGGATAAATTTTTATGATGAAACCATTGACAATAGATTTCCCTAAACTCAAGAAACTATTTAAGACAATATATTATCGCGATCTCGAGATACTAACATAGTCGCACGAGTAATTAAAAAAGTAAATGTATTAGCAGTTCTAAGATTTTTGATATGTAAGAAGGTAGCAATATAAAATATAATGTATTTATTGTTAAATTCTATGCCAATAAAATTGCTATATGAGCAAAGTGCTGAGTAGGATTTCTTAAGACTAAGTAAATCCTACATACATACATATATATATATATATATATATATATATATATATATATATATAGATAGATAGATATAACAATAAATGTATAAAGCAATGACCTCCCTTTTTTTCTGGAAGTTGTTAATTATATAATATATATATATATATATATATATATGCGTATATGTATATATGCTTTATATAAATAATAACGAGGACCCTCTCACCGACCACAGACTCCTCAACAAGGATAAAAAATGCATTTGAAATAAGATTGGCAGCTAGAATTTAATAGATCTTTAGGATACCCATAAAGTTCAGCTTGTTAGATATATTAAGTTTTTGCATCTGCATTTATGTGAGCAAAAAGTATTTAGTTTTATATAAGAAATTAGAATATTTTTATTTAAACAACATTTAAAATGAATCAATAAGTTAATTTTAAATGGAAATTCTCTTCTTTTATCAAAGATGTCAAACTGTAACTTATCTTTAACAACATTGATTTTTACATTTAATAAGTTGATTTCATAACATTTTTAGCTAAAGTATGATTAGGAGATATCATTAAGGGCCCCCTTCACTCACCGTCACCGAAGCTAATGTTATTCTATGTGCACTTCACATTCCTAGCGATCGTCGGAGCATATGGGAAATTTTCTTTACAAATAACTTATTAACTAATACATATTTTTAAATTCTGTTTTCACATTCAGAAAATTCCCAGCTGCTAAATGGGCGGACCTTTTTTAAAAAATTATTTTTTTAATTTTTTATATTTTATTTTGAAGCTGCAAAAGACGAATTTTCAATATGGGAAATTTTTCATTTTTCATTTTGCAATTTCAAAATAAAATATTAAAAATTAAAAATTAAAAATAATTTTTTAAAAAAGATCCGTCAATTTAACAGTTGAGAATTTTCAGAATGTGAAAACAGAATTTAAAAATATGTATTAGTTCATAAGTTATTTGTAAAGAAAATTTCCCATAGAATAACATTGGCTGGGGCTTCCGGCAACGGTAAGTGAAGAGGGCCGTTAAAACACATAAAGAGTTAATATGGAATATAAAATTATAATGTCATCTATATATCTATATATGTTCATTACTTATAGAGAAATTTATTTCATAAAAATACAAGCGGAGATCAAATAGAAGACTACTACACTGTAAAAACTACCGTTATTTTTTACAGTGTAGGAGATCCATTTTGTGGCATTATTTCTTTAATACTTTGGCTCTACTCAAATGGTTGCTCCGAAAAGAAAAGACCGAAGAAGCTTGTACATTGAAACTGAACTAGGTGTTGCAGAGGTAGAGTTATTATTCCAGTTTCAATCTACAAGTCTGCTCTCTTCCTAGCAACCACCTCAAATACTGCTCTATGACAGGACGTTACCTCCTTGTGACTCAACAAAGTCCCTACCAATCTAATCCTGCGATTTGTCTAAAACTGAATATCGTTTGTGGAATGTCGTTTTGTAATCTTTTTTTTCCTCTACATCAAGCTTAACTTCATGTATAACTGTAAGAACAAGATTGAAAAAATGCTTTCCCGATGGTACTTTGTTAATCAAAGCGAAAAGCTTCGAAACAAATGTATTTTAAATTTAATAAGTTTTTAATTAAATATAATGTTTTATATCTATGTGTATCTTTTAACAAATTGTATATTAATGTCTTTTACTTATCTATCTTTATATATATATCCATGTTTCAATTCTGGTTTGTGTTACTGTTTAATCTAATTTCCTTTTTTATTTTGTTTTGTTGCAAGATAGAGACTTGAGTTGTATATTGCTTGAAATAGCTATACAGCTTTCCGAAATCTTGCATTATGCTGACAGAGGTGCAAGTTTCCTGAATAGTATCATTTCTGGTTTTCAGTATTTAAAATTTTATTTTTCATTTCATGAATTCTCTTTTCTTTTATCGGATCCTTTTGGTTAATTTATCTCTTTCCATTTTTATTATTTGATGAATGATTCTATTGGTTTAATGGTTTTTGCAAATTATCTCATCGTTAGGCTTATGTGTTCTGTTTGTGTCATTTCTCTTTAACATGTTCTTAATAATCAGTGAAATAAAAATAAATTATCATCGTGAAAATAATTTTATTCGAAATACATCTCATTTAAAATTTCATATGTTGGTATTTTCATCTATCTTTCATTTGCTGAGTGTTGCAAAGGAATTAAATTATTCAAATTATATATATAATATATATATATATATAATGAGTGCTGGGTGCTGTAATTTTTAGCATTGAGTGCTATAAATGGTTAGCCAATTGCATACAGCCCGACAGGAATACCACCTTATTTACATGCAACATTCATTATATGCCCTTGAAAAAGTAATGATGTTATATGTTATAATATCAGGATGCTCAATGTTTAGTAATCTTTATTCATGTTTTTTTTCTAGTTCTTTATGTGATTCTTGATTTCACCCACTGCAATGTTTGAAAAGGTTTTCTATATATACATATATATATATATATATATATATATATATATATATATTATGTGTGTGTTAAATGGTATGTACCGAAGGAAAATTCTTTTGCAGAGTTTTATGCGAAACGAGCAAATAATAACAAAAAATGCTATTGAATTTAAATGGAAAAGCCTGAAATTAATCTTATGAAAATAGGTAAAATTTCACCAGTTATTCAAATCAATATCTGCCTTGTACTTTAGATCCTATAACAATTCCAATACTACCCACAATCTCAAAGGATTTCTCAAACGATCAGTTTTTTCCCCTGCAATAAACGAACTTTTTCTTTCTAAACAATTTTCTAAAATAATATAAATGGCTGTCCAGACGATTTCCCAAACTTTTAGACAAGTGCACTCGAGCGTCCGAAAAAGTTCGGGAAACAAATGCATGGCCTTTTGCGACCCACTTTCGCACACAGTCGTTTTCCCCCCAGACCGGGCATTAGAAGACATTACTTTTGGGATGTTAAAAGATATGTGCCTAAGACAGTCTTCCTTTTACACTTTTGGCGGGATTGGCAAGGGAGGGAGAAGACACCCACGTTCCTCACTCCAGGTCTTCAATCCCCGCCATATGTTTGGGACAAGATAACAAAATTTTAGCTGTCGGAAGAGGTAGAAGCCAAATCCTCTTGTGACAGATTAAGTCGAAATTTTTGAGCATGGCCATTTACAAAAATTTTTATCAAACATCTCCAAGCTTTGCCGAGGGATGGAGGGGGCTGCGAATGCGACCGAACGCAGTTGTTGTACGTACAGGAATGGGGCGCAGGGGAAGGAGAGAGAGTAAAGAAGAATTGAGTGGGGGTGGGTATTCCCTGGTGTGTGCTCTTCTGTTCGTATAAAGAGCGGCTTTAGGGTGCCACATATTATAAACGCTTTCGCCGTTTGAGTTATTCACATTGACAGGGTTGCTCGGAATTGAAAGATTTTAAAACAGCGCCAAGTGATATGTAAATAACAGAATTTGAGAGCAACTAAAGAAATCGCAGATATATTCAGTTTATTTATTTATTTTTATTATTATTATTATTATTTTTTTTTTTTTAATTTTACAAAAAAAAAAAAAAAAAAAAAAAAAAAAAAATTATTAGTAAATTTATCAGTAAAAATAAAATAAAACAAAAAAGGGAATACGATAATATTTTATTTCTAACAACAAAATATTAATATTGATTTTTTAATATTTATGTTTCTCAAATACTCAGAATGTTTATTTAAATATAAATGAGTTGTTATTTAATCTGAAACAAAGTTAAATAAGGTAATATTTAATGCTTAATTACAATGGTAGAATAATTAAATAAATAAATAAAACCAAAATGAGATATAAAACAATATTTTATATGTAATTTGATTTTTTTTTTAATGGAGCAAATCGTTTATTTCATTCAGATATTATTATAACGCCATGAGAAATTTTACTCGGGAGACTCAGGAATCTTTATTTAAATCTATTATTTTATCCAACTACTTTAAGTTCCTATGGAAACTCGTCGAAGACATATCATGCTACTGATTGTACAAAACCACAAAGCACATAAAATAACATAAAGTTTTATGTTTTGAGACACTCAAAAATAATTTTCCTTAGTTTAAAGGTTTTTTTTTTTTTTTTTTTTTAATCACTCTTCTATAAAAAAAATATTGAATAATTTTTTTAAGATTAGCAATATACTGCTGTTTTTATATTCTGAAAAATTATTTGCATCTTTATAATCGATAATTAATTTTAATAATGATTTATTTTATTTCTACGTGAGGTATAGTCGAATAACTTCTAACATGCTTAAAAGTAGAAATTTCATATTTTCTGTTGCATACAGTGATGCATACAAATACACAGTAAAACTAGTATGTTGTTGCCACCACAAGACTTTCTTCTATATTTTCCTATACAAAGTCACGCAGTAACAACAACAAAAAAAAAAAAAAAAAGATTTTTTTTTTCTAAGTTTTTTTTTTTTTTTTGTTAAAAGTAAAAAAAAATCGATAACTTTGTTTTAAATTATCACAGATTTATAGTTCAACCATTCGTTTTAAAGGTATTGACGAGACCTTTCGAAAGATACCCATCTTGAAAATTTACTCCCCTCGAGGGGGGACTTCCCCCCAGGGGGGGTGGCGAGGCTCCTACACATACAAAATTTATTTCCCAGTTGACTCTCTCTATTATAAATAATTCTTGTAAATTTCATAATGATTACTAAAAAATAATTCTCTTTAGGCACATTTATACAAAATTTTGTCCTATATCACAATGTTAAAAATTTAGAAAAAGCGGGATGGCAACGCAACCTGTAAGACAATTTTTACCAAAAGTTGATAGGCACTAATTTATGTCAAGGTGCAACTACATACCAATTTGTATGAAATTCTGTGCAGTAGTTTCTGAGATACAGTTGCCACAAAATTTTGTCACACACACACACACACACAGAGACAGACAGACAGACAGACAGACAGACATTTTCTAAAAATGGTCAAATCGTGTTCTACAGCTCTCAAAACGTGTAAATCCATCAAAAACCCGAGGTCGAAAATTTTTACGAATCCAATACTTTCTCTATATTACATATAGAAGAAAGTAAAAATAGTTTCATAATTTATTTTCAATGCATTATTTTGCACCTTTTGATACATTATTGGTACTGTCGATTGATCCGTATAAGATTGACTGAAATGCACATTATAGGCAAGTTTTTTTAATGGTTATTCTTAAAAAAAAAAAAAAAAAAAGTGTATAATCGATAGCAAAATTTTTCGCTTTTTGAAAACCGGCCTATCGCCAACAATCGCAATAGACAAAAGAACGCGACGGCTTCCTACGGAAGACGTGTTGTTCCCGCGAGTGACATTTAAAAAAGCTGATCCCGACTTTCAGATTTATGGATAGGCAGACACGTCTCCCCTTCTCACCCTCCTCTTCATCCTCCCGATCTCATCCCTACAACATTTGGCTCAATCGGCTGCCCTCATCCACGACGAAAAGGACGAATATAAACAAGTCGGAAAAATTGGAAACGAAAAACGTGAGCGACCAAGTCAGGTTTTGCACGTCAATTTCAAGAAGAACGTGCCAATATGGGTCGCAAGACGGAAGAAGAATATCCTATGTTTCAACTCCTGCTCAGAATTTTACATGTTAACATTTAAAATTATCGAGATAAAAAACAATAAAAATAAAAATATAATGAACTTTTTTTTTTTTTTTTTTTTTTTTTTTTTATGTTGTACTCTTTACTTGTTTTGATCCATTGACGTCAGTCTCATCGTCATTGAAAAATTTGTTTCCTTTCTATACAAGAGACATTTTAGAAGATGCTCTCAGAAGATTAAAAAGGAACTGAAACAATCTCTATAAAACAGTCAAGTAATTAAAAAGTAATTAGTAAGTTAATAAAAATAAAAATTATTAAAAACAGTCTTCTTTTTTTTTTTAATTGATAAATGGAAAATCATAATATTTTACGAAGTTAAAGTATTACTTAAACTTAACAAACTATCGAAGCTATCCACAAGTGGAATAATGAACTTAAATAGGGTTAAATTTGATTAAAAACTCTTTTAACTAAAATTGTAATGAATAAGCTGATCGGATGATTAACTCCTGTTGTTCGTACTCCTTCCTATTTTTAACGCAATCAAAATAAAATAGGCGAATTATCAAAATTATGCGTTTAACTTAATACGGTTAAATTTTTGTAACGAAGTTCCATCGAAAAATAAAATGCCTTTACAATTCCGCTTGCTGCACCGTATGAGAAAAAGAGAAGAAAACTTTTGGCCAGACTCATATTAATGACAAACGTAGAGCACTGCCCTCTGGATGTAAAGGTTTCGGGTTCGATTCCTTTAAAGGTATGAATGCTCGGGATGTCCTATGTATCAAAGATATTATGCATTTATGTAATAATGTGAATGGATGTAATAAGGATCATTCGAGACAAGCTATTAAAATAAATACCAGTGGCGGTTTGATAGGCAGATGCTTGATTACGGAGGTGGGGTGGTGTGGTATGGCTGCATGGTTGGGTGGGATTGTGAAACTAAAAAAAAAAAAAAAAAAAAGCAGAAGGCTTGTTGCATTTACTTTGTATTACTATGTAAACTTTCCTTTTCCATTAAAATTTCAGTTTCTTCTTTTTTGAGTTGCAAACTATTCTTAAAATTATAATCATCCTATTAAACACATTGTAATAAATCAGTGAATTTTACTGTTGCTTCGTGGTTTCTTTGTTATTCATCTGCTTTGAAATTTTGCTTTTTTAAATCCATATGATTCCTATTCTGGTCTCGGCAGGCTGGGGGAGTGTTGACGGCGTGAAACTGGTTTAACCCCAAAGGCAAGTCACAGGTCTTGCCGCCTGCCTCCTTCCTTAAGTTTCTTAAATTATTTTTTCATAAATTTCGATATAGTTTATGGTTTTAAGTTAAGATTTGTTGTGTTGGTTTATTGATTCGTTTGTTTTATAGGCTGTTAATTAGTGGATCTGGTTTCTTTAAAATTGTGTATTTCATCCCCTGATGAAATTTTTTTCATTTTTCTGAACTTCTCAATTTTTTTTTTTAAATCTTATTGGTGATTGGTGTTTCAGTGATCTTGTATCAGTTCCTTAGCTTCTACTATGCTTAATAGTTCATCATTATATATATATACTTTTTTGTGAGGAGGGGTATTTTAGGGAAAAATCAGACAGCGATCTCAACAATTGTAAAATATCGACCGCATTTTCGGGAAATTAAGAAAAAGAAATAATGTGGTACTTTACTACTTGAAATAGCAAATCTGAATATTTCCCACATGTCGAAAAACAAATGCATTACTCCACTAAAAGTACTCTGAAAGTAAAGAGAGATGAAGATTCTATAGAGCCATTTTTAAAACAAGCCTGGTTACTTTTCGGACGTTATCCATCGAATTTGTAAAATAGTCTTTAATTTATAATTACTACCTAAATAATGACGTATATAGGTCGTTATTACTTGTACAGTGGAGTGCTTAGAGGATTCCCCCTCCCTCCCCCCTCAGACCTTTACTGAAATATACTTTAAGTACAATTTAGCAATATAATTCAACAGTATAATTCTGTACTGATAAGTATAAAGGATTTAAGTTCAAAAATGTCGATTTTGAGTTAAGTACATAGTTAGACTCAGAAAAAAATTCTCTATCGATTGGTATAAGGGATTTAAGTCTATGTCATTTAGTCCTTGAGAAAATCCATTGGTAAAAAAAGGTTCAAGTCAGAAATTTACCATTCATGTATGGTATAAACCATTTAATTCAATTTTTTCCCGTTATTAAATGAAGGTTGACAACCACTGAATGGTATAAAGGGTATAAGTCAACGAAATCCCTTTTTCCTAATCGATTCTTCTGCTTTGTTTTTAGTTAGTTTAACTTTATTTTTCATCTCCTGAAAAATCAAGAATATGTACTTAATATCAAGAATATGGACTTAAATCCTTTATACTTATCAGTACAGAATTATGGAATTGAATATTAGAAAATATTACTTTTATTAAAACTTGTGTTGCTTTTACATTGTGTACAGCGTTAAATATTCTTTATTTTATTTATTTATTTATTTTTTTACTGAAACATAATTTCAGACACGGGTGATTAATGACTCAAAAGAAAGAGAAAATTCTACAAAGGAGAAACAAATAAATAAAGATAAAATTGTTCTTCTCCTTCCAGCTCTCTTTTAATTTGTCTTTTTCGGTCATTAAACATCGAAGCTCGAACTTGGGTGACGCGATGGCAAGGATTTTCTTCCTCGCGCTTCACTGATGAAGTACCTTGGGACTCTTTCACGTCAGGAAGTGATGCGGCTCGGCGCCAGAAAACAGGGCTTTTCAGCAGCAATGAAGGGTCATCTTATGGTCAGCCAGATCTCTGATGAGTTTCTCTTTGGACGACTTTCTCATTCACATGCATCAAAGAGTTTCGCGAACATCGATGGAAACAAAAGTTTTTTCCTCTGCGGATCTAATATTAAAATAATAACAAAATTCCTGCATAAAAAGTAAATTTGGTGCATTTCTTTCAACGAATAAAAAAAAAAAAATTGCGATTTCAATTTCTCAAAATCTTGCAATAACAGAGTGTTTTCTTAAGAGGAAAAAATAAATAAAATTATAGCTGCAAAATGGCCTTTCCCACCACTTTAAAATTTATTCGTTTCCTTACTTTTGTAGCAATCTCTTTTGTCCTTATATTATTTAAATGTAATCAGTTGCATTAACTTTGAAACAAGTTTTCTTTCTCCCTTTAAAAATTCAGAATTTTAACGGAAGCAATTTTCATTATAATATTTATATTTTTAATAACTTCGTAATCTCTATTTTATATAAAAATTCCGAATGTCAATTATCATGTCATTCTCTATATTTAAATATCTACATTAACAATGCTTATCTATACTTTTACCTACATTTTTAGGTTGATTTCTTTAGAAATCGACCTATTGCAATCACTTCGTTTATCTATATATATATATATCTATCTATCTATAATGAAAAATTTGTCATCACGATAACTCCCGAAATAATACTCCAAATTGAACCAAATTTGGACAGTGAACTGATCTTATAAATATCTTGGATGAGTTCGTTAACCAAGTTGCTCCGACTTTTAGTTTTCAAGTGGCAGCCACTTGAAAATTTCAAACCGACATTGCGAAAAGCATATTTAAAGCAAGATTTGCTTGAATTTTTATGTAAATACAGGCCACAAAAGGTTCTCAATGAAGTTTATTAATGAAGTTTATCCGGCATTTTTAATAAAGGGGCAGATATTTTAAGTTAAGCGGGACCACTTGAAATCAGGCTAACACTTGAAAATTTAAAATCACTATAACTTCCGAAATAATACTCCAAATCGAACCAAATTTAGACAGTGTCTGAATTTATCTTATAAATAACTTAGATGAGTTTCTTAACCAAGTTGCTCCGCCATTTTGTTTTCAAGTGGAGACCACTTGAAAATTTCAAATTCAAATTGTAAAAAGTGTATTCCGATTTCTTTTTTTTTTTTTTTTTTTTTTTTTAATGTATACATAGATTATACAAGTGTCTCAAATAACTTTATTAATGAACTTTATCCGCCATTTTTAATAAAGTGGCGGATATCTTAAGTTAAGCGGGACCACTTGAAATCAGGCTAACATTTGAAAATTTAACACCATGATAACTTCCGAAATAATGCTCCAAATGGCACCAAATTTGAACAGTGTCAACTTATCTTATAAACATCTTAGATGAGTTTGTTAACCAAGTTGCTCCGCCATTTTGTTTTCAAGTGGAGACCACATGAAAATTTCAAATTTAAATTGTAAAAAGCGTATTCCGAATCGCTTGAATTCTGATGTGAATACAGACCACATAAGGATCTCAATGAAATTTATTAATGAACTTTATCCGCCATTTTTAATAAAGTGGCGGATATCTTAAGTTAAGCGGGACCACTCAAAATCAGGCTCCCACTTGAAAATTTAAAATCACGATAACTTCTGAAATAATACTCCAAATCGAACCAAATTTGGACAGTGATATTATCATATAATTATCTTGAATATTTTCACTGAGCAACATGTTCCGACATATCGTTTCTAAGTTCCAGCCACTTGAAATCACACTGCCACTTGAAAATATACCATCACGATAACTTTTAACATACTAAACGGATTCAAATAAAAGTTGGATAGTGAACTTATGGTTCAAATATCTAGGATAAGTTCACCTGGTGACTTGATCCGCAATTTTATTTCCAAGTGGCGGCCACTTGAAAATTTGTCATTATGGTAACTTTAGTAATACAGAATCAATTCGCATCAAATTTGGGTAGTGGACTTATCATTCAAATATCTCAGATAATTTCGCTGGGCATCTCACTCCACTTTGTTTTCCAAATGGTGCCACCTGAAAATTTCTTATGAAGATAATTTTTGAAATACTGATTTAATTTAAACTAGAACTGGACAATGAACGTATCATACAAATATATTGGATGATTTCGCTGGGCAAGTTGTTTCGCCATTTTGTTTCCAAGTCGTAGCTACTTCGACTGCCACTTGAAAATTTGCCATAATAATAAATTTTGAAACACTGCACTGATTTAAATCACAGTTGAACAGTGAACATATGCTTCAAATATCTTGGATGTATTTGCTGGACAATTTGTTTCACTGTATTGTTTCCAAGTGGCGGCCACTTGGAAATTTGTTATCACGGTAACTTTAGAAATACTTAATCAATTCAAATCAAAGTTGAAAATTGGATTTATCATTCGAACAACAAAAATCTAGAAAATTCACGTAACTTGTGAACCAATCACGTTATTGCGTCTATCTTTGGTATATCGATAATAAGTATTTTCTCGCCAAAAAAGTCGCCATAGGAGAAAGGTCGCCAAATTTGGCGCCAAATCCATTACCTACGTTACTGGATCTTTTTAATGCGTTTTTAAGGACAATTTAGGCTATTTTAATGCTAAAACAAACTAGAAATGCAGAAAACTAAAATTTTATCAACTTACTAAGCCTCTTTGAAAGACTTTCTACAAAAAAATTATTTTCAAATTTGCAACGATATCTTAGATGACCAACTTTCTCTGCCATTTTGATCGAAGTGGCAGCCACTCAATTTTTCAACACGATGACTTTTGAGATTTTGAATTAATTCGAACTATATGCGTACAGTACACGTACCTTACAAATAAATTTCATATATTTGTCAGCTTAACCCATCATTTTGTTTCCAAGCGCCGGCCACTTGAAAATTTTAAATTCACATAAAAATGTATTTATGAACCGATTTGCTTAAAACTCCATATGTTCGTAGCCTACATCAATATTTCTACCAAGTGCATTAATAATTTGTAGCCGCCATTTTGAAGCAAAATGACGGCTACTTGATAAGGAAAAAGAAATCAACCTACCCTTCCGAATAAGCCGGAAGGACTTGTTTTTTTTTTTTTTTTTTTTTTTTTTTTTGGGGGGGTGGGGGGGGGGGTGGGGGTGGAAGGCCAGAGAGGAGTACTTTTCTCCTACTACTGCATATTTTTAACATGATTGTTTGGAAGTATGCTAATTATGCACGCCATTCTATATTTATATAATATGAATTGTTATAAAAAATAAACAGTCATCTCGATATCCCATAATATATTTTAATTTTTCATTGCGTGCACGTGAAAAAAAAAAAAAAAAAAAAAAAAAAAAAAAGGTGAGATTTATTTTTAAAACATATTACAGGGTTAATGTTAACATTGTATTCAGATTTCCTTTTAAGTCTGAATATTTTATGCTAACATAATAAATGATAAAACATTATCCCAATAACTAAATTTAAAATACAAATTCTTCCACACTTGACAACCTAAAAGTTGGTTTACACGAACTATTTTACAATAACAACCTATAATACAAAATATATTGATTTTTTTTTTTTTTTTTTTTTTTTTTTTTTTTGTGTGTGTGTGTGTGTGTGTGTCACTGTAAAAATCTGTATACGCAAGACCATAGACAAGGGGTAGTGAGAGGGTACTCTAAGTTTTGAGATTTGTCGAAAAAATCGGAGTTATACTTCATTTCTAACACTCAACATTATGCACAAAAGTTTGAGCTCTCTCCGAAATTTTTTTTTTCTGCCTACGGCCTTAAATTGAATATGGCCAACAGTTTTCTTTTCTTTTTCTTTTTCTTTTTTTTTTTTTTACGTCGTGAATCGTAAGAATATATTAAAAATTTATTGACAAATTAAGCCTCAACGACTATAGGAAGGATACAAGATGTCGTATTTTAATTTTCCCGTGCCATTGTAAAAACGTCACAGTGACTATGTGACTACAGGGTAAGTATCATGCGTTAATATTATTTGAGTTCACCTTTCTTCATACATAGATCGTGAGACTATAACCTATAATATTTCTAAGAAGTATGAGTGTAAAATCGATGCTCTTAGATGCTAACGGGTTCACCCGCAAACATACATATGAAAATAATATTTACACACACACATTCCATTTAAAAAAATAATAATAATAACAAATAAAAAAAAATAAAAAAAATCTTTCCAAAAATCTGTTTTTTTTTTTATTATTATTTTTTTTTTTATGATTACAATACTTTCCTAACGTAGTATAAATATGGGAAATAAAAATGCTTTTATCACCCTGATTCCATTAGACAAAATGTATTTATTTTAGACCAAACTGATTCAAATTCTGCGTTCATCTAATATAGATTTCTGTTTTTGTATTTCTCAGTATTCAAATATGTTTCCTTATATAAGAAGAAAGTCGATCTGGCTTGGCGCCAATAAACAACCTTCGGAAGCAGTGAAGGGTCCTCTTCTTATGGTCAGCTGGAGTCGACAGAGTCCGCTAATGGACTCCTGAATGGACTCCTGAATACATCACATGGATGTTGTGTTTGTGTAAATGTCATTTGGATTAAGTAAGTGTACATTGATATTGGTGTATTATTAAGAAAATAAATGTGCCTCTTGTCACATCATGCGTTCTAGAATTTATCATAAAAAACTTGGCGAAAATAAATAAATAAATGTATATATATATATATATATATATTAAATTATTTAATTCCTTTACAATACTCAGCAAATGAGAGAAAGATGAAAATACCAACAATGAATTTAATAATTAGATGTATTACGTATAAATTTATTGTCACAATTACCATTTAAGTAAATTTCACTGAATAGTAAAAACATGTTAAAGTACTTACGCAGAAGAGAAATGACGTATATCACTTAAACCTAAACTATGAGTTAGTTGTCTTAATCCATTAGTCCAGTAAATTCATGCAACACAAGATAAGAATTGAAAGAAATTAACCAAAATGACTATTGAAATAAAAAGGAATGCATGAAGGAAAATATATATCATCTTATTCTCCAGTTTGGTTAATTGTGTTACACATGGCTACTATGCTTTTTTCTAGTTTTCTATCTGGTATCCATGAAGATTTTATTTAATATTTGTTTTAATTTAATATTTCATTTAAATTCTCATTCTATATGGTTTTGCTGCTTCGATCGGGGCTGAAATGATATAATTGCTATGATTAGCTATATTGTTTTACGAAATCGATGCAGCTTTCACAGCTTTATGAAGTACATGCCCCCTGATGAGTATTTTACTTCTAATTTTAAACATTTTTATCCAATTATTTCTGTGGTTATTTATTTGTTTTCTCTGTCATTAAGTTTAATGTTCCTTTTTTTTTATTATCATCCATGTCGGCGTAAGTAATTTAAGTTATTTTTGTCTCTTAATGGTTCTTAATCTAAATCGCAACAATTTTGTGTAAGTCTTTCCTCTATGTTAAAATCAGTTCTATATTTTTGTGTGTTGGTATTGTTTTGTATCTACTAATTGCTAAATTTTAAGATTAAACTTTATTACGATATCTATCATTTATATATATATATATGTGCATAGTTACACTAAAATGACCATGTAAATGAATTTTATTTTGCTAGAAATACTTTCCTAAAGAAGCATTTTCGCTTTTTTTTATGTGAATGATTTTAAAATTTTGATTTGAAATCTTTCTTATCTGCATATTTTTCAGACTATGCACAGACTTGTAAATTTCTAAAATATCGTTTACCAAAATGAGAATTCGTACAAAAAATATTCAGCCCAAATAGTTTTAGTGTTTAGGTGAAACCACGCAGAAAAGAAAAAGGAAGAAAGAAAGAAAAACACTCCACCTTATTAATATACAATTCAAAAATTGACTTGACAGTTTCGTTTTTAATTGCTCGAGACAACTTATATTTGTGACTAATATTAATACTGAGAAATTTTTCAAACATCTGCTGTCTATCTACTTTTTAGAAAATTCCATTTTAGAAATAGGCAATAATTTATTTCGCGTCAAAATGATCAAGGCTTACAATTTCAACGCCTCCGGTCACTCATTTTCTATGCAGATGAAATGACTGGATATTAATGTATTTTTTAAATTCCGATTTCACATTCGCAAAACTCACAACCCATTGTCTTATTATCGAATAAATGATTTAGTTTGGCATGTTTACATGCCAAAACACACATGTGTTTGTGTGCCCAAAACACACATGTGTGCCACACACATGTGTGTTTCGTGTTTGTGTGTTTCGTATGTAAACATGTTTTGGCCCATGTTTACATACACATATTATTTTAAGCTGTGTGATAAAAATGTTTTAAGTCTAAAAATTAGTCACCAAATCTATAATTTAATTATAAAATAATTTTTTTGCGTATTTCCACTTTGCTCAAATAATAATAAGTAACATTTTAACTACACTTAAATAACTTGTTTTTTAATATATAAGTATACGTACATTTTAAATATAGAAGAGTGTCTATGGAAATTACTGTACGCTTGGACCAATATCAAATGGAAAATAATGTTATTTATAAAATAAGGGGGGGGACGTTACATCTTTTTAAAATTATTTTAAAATGGAAACGTCCATGCTTATATATATACTCAATTTTAATTAATACTTTTGCATCACACTTTACACATATAAATGGCTACCCAAGTTCCACGAAAAACGCATCGCGCACAAAACCAAATAATACCAAAAAAAAAAAAAAAGAAAAACGAAGATTACGTGATTCTTCCCCCACACGCAGCAAAATCTTGTGTCACCCTATTTGTAGTCGGTGTCAAGCGTGTAATGGAACATGAAAGGAAAACACAGGTAGAAAGAAGATAAAAGGGAGAAGTTTTGGTTTCGAATAGAGAACACGATAACACTACATTATGGCGTTATCTGGGAAATGACATATAATAGGGTTCCTGACAAACCGCAAAATATATCGCCTGATAAAAAAGAAATATGAGCCTGAGTTTCTCTTTCGGCCATCTGACACGCGAGGTGTTGCTCAACATGTGTTGTCTCCTGCATACGCTGCCGTTATTTCAAAAATCGTTCCAAAAAAGTGAAACTTATAAAAGAGTGGTTGAATACTTCCTAATAGCAATAATACCAATAAAAATATTTTTTTTTTTAACAATGATTTTGCATATATATATATATATATATATATATATATATATATATATATATATATATATAAATGTTATGTGTGTCACTTCTCTTCTGCGTAAGTACTTTAACATGCTTTTACTACTCAGTGTAATTAAATTAAATTATCATCGTGACAATAATTTTATTCGAAATACATCTCATTTAAAATTTCAATGTTGGTATTTTCATCTATCTTTCATTTACTGAGTGTTGTTAAGGAATTAAATTATTCAAATTATATATATAAGTGGTTCTTTCTTTCTTCTCTCGCCCGTTTCTTTTCTCTTTCATCTCTTTTTTCTTCCTTTTTCCTGTTTTTTTTTTTTTTTTTTTTTCTTTCTTTACTTATGCATTGAAATGGGGAGGAATGAGTTTAATTCTTTATTTTTGTTTAAATGATTTAAAGTTTATAGGTTGAAAAAACAAAAATGCATTTCTTTGTTTAACTCTTTACAGGAATCATGGAAGTTTGTTTTTGTAAAACAATTTTCGAAATTTTCAATTCTTCATGTTTTTTTTTTTTTTTTTACGTGTTTAATTTTTCTTCTCTAAATGATTGTTGCATCCCCCCCCCCTTTTTTTTAGGGGGAAATGGGCTTAATGGTATTAATTCATGCTCTTCAAACAAATTTACCCTTTTATATATCCAAATTAAAATGTTTATCTTCGAACGATTTTTATTGAGTTGAAGCATACATATATATCACATTGTCAGAAAATGAAACATTTTAGTTTTCACGTAACTGTTACACTAGTGATTGACACCAGTAATAATCTGTCATAAAATAAACTTTAACTGCATGTCTAAAGTTGCTTTACACGTCAAGTATTGCATCGTAGCTAGCCATGAACTTGGCACTTTATGTAAATGGAACCTTTTGATATTCAGAATTTTATATTTATTTATGATTCTATAGCTTCGTAAAATGATATTTTTTGTGTTCTGAATATTCAGAGTCCACATGATAATGCTACAAAATAAATAAATAAAATAAAGAATAAATAAAATAAAAATAGAATAAAATACAATCAGAAAGTTTCTTAGAGCTGATGATGGATAAACGTATTTTCAACAATCTAAATGCACTAGAAAAGTGATTTCATTTCCCATTATAGTTATTCTTAGTATCAATAATTAAAAAATGGCTACAAAACTTTTCTCGAAAACAAATTCTCTTTATCAATCTGAATTTTTGTGTCCGATTCATGAATTTCCGCTTTATGAAAAAGCTCTCAATAACCTGAGTAGAATTACTGGCTTAGTTTATTGTTTCTCCTATCTTAGCATTATTACTTAAGGTACAACTAATATAGTATTTCCCCACAGCTGAATTTGGCGATTTTTCTTTGGCGCCGATTTGAACGATAACGATGTCGTTCTGGACTGTTTGCGATATAATATGGCAGCCTGCATGCTATTTATTTTGGATTTATGATTTATGATTTTTAGATTTATGATTTAGCCATAATCGCCAAAAATAAATCGCCAAAAATAAATCGCCAAATTCTGCTGTGGGGAAATACTATAGTTGTTCCTTACTTAAATACCAAACTAATAAAGATTTATTTTATTTTAATCTCTATAAATTCGAATTATTAGCAGTTAGTAACACAACACCATTAACACCATGACCTTCAGCCCCCAACATTCTGTCTTATAAAATAGTTTATAAGATAGTTATTTAACGACAACTTTCAAGATAATTTTTGAAAACATTTCTTAGTTAAACGAAAAAAAGAAACTTTATATGTATAAGAATTGGGAGGTATTTTAATAAGAATACATTCCAAAAAAAGTTTGTGAAAGTAGTCAATTTGGATTGAAGAGCAACAAGGCGCAAGATTTTTTTTTTTTTTTCTTTTTAAATTTCGCTTAGTCTTGAACAATACCGACGCAACTATGTCATTAAGAGTTTTGGATCAGAGTTCAGAGCATTATCACTCCTACTCAACTTTGATATATACAACACAAGCGTATCGAATCTTTCGTCAACCGCGTCTGATTTCGTATAAACACGTGCCCATAAAACCTAGAACAAAGAATTCAAGCAAATCCAATTGCAACAACGAGGGTCCACCCTTGTCCAGATTTATAGTTGTGCTTCGAGGTGGAGGAACATTCGGACACAGAAAGGTTTTATTTTATTCTATTTTTTTGTCTCAGTCAACTTTCGTGTCACGGTGTTCATAAACAACCCTGTTCCAAATATTTCAACCTATTTAACGAAAATAAAAAATTTCCATTAGAAATTTTAGTTTGACGAAATTTTTTCCCTTCCTATTTATTACACATTATTCTTAAAAAGACATAAGGGAATGTTTTAATTTTAGATAAGACGCCCACGACAAAACTTTCTTCAACAATTAATGTCACGTTTCGTACAAACGAACTGCTTCAGGATTTTTTTTATTTATTGTAATTATTTTTTTTTAAGGACAAACTGATGTTTTGGTTATTCAGTCCTGTGTTGTATTTATCGAATGTCTTTGAAAAAATATGATAAACTTACCGTGGGCCACCCATCCGTGATGGCAGGAATCACATGATCGAATAGCGGGTTTACTAGGAATAAATCCATCACAAGTACAGCTAGGAGCCGTACAGCGGATTGCCTGAAATAAAATAAATAAATAAAAATAAAACAATGCAAAGTTTTCATAAGTAAATGTCAGTTTTACACAAAAATGTATATAGTAAAGAATAAATAATCTGGTGTGTCACTCACACGACTTTCTCTTACCTTGAAATTTAATTCTATAAATACAGGTTGCAGATTAAGAAGTAAGATAACGAGAACTGTTATGTAAACCTGTGTTAAACAATTCAAATCAGGCTTCGGAAGAGTTTTATATGATAATCAGTTCTGTGTGAGGGGGGCTACCGCCCCCTAACACCCCCGTTTCATTAATGCACCACATTTATAGAATTTTATTCGGTTATTAAAAAATAATTCTGTTTTTAAAAAATATTTTATTAAAATTATTATTTAAAAAAAAAAAAAATATTTTATGATAATGCAGACGATTTCCATATTAGAGAAGTAGTATAACACTAAATATATATATATATATATATATATATATATAAAGGGGAATTTATTCTCGATATTACATTAAAAAAAAAATGTTAAAAATGAAAAAAAAATCGATAACTTTATTTTAAATTATCGCAGATCGATGGTTCAACCATTCGTTTTTAAGGTATTGGCGAGCTCTTTTGAAAGATACCTATCATGAAAATTTACTCCCCTCAAGGGGACTTCCCCCCCCCCCCCCCAGTGGGGCGGCGAGGCTCCTACATACTCAAAAAATTGTTCCCAGTTGACTATCTCTATTACAAAAAATATATATCCGCTTCATTTGGTTTAGTGCAGTCTATAGATGTTAAACTCTACTTACCTGCAAGTTCCCCATTGACGTAATGCATTTGAATACTTTTGAGTGTCCCTGTACATGAACCGTTTGCTTCATCTCAACGAAAAGCTTACTGTAGCATCCGTATAGGATACACATTTAGAATACCGAGTTTGGAATTTCTGCTACTATTTGTTCTTGAGATATGCTGATCACAGACACACAGACATACACACAGACAGACACACAGACCATTCGCTAAAAAAATGATTTTCTCAGAACATGTAAATATAACAAAAACTCACGTTCGAAAATTTGACCCTAAAACAATACTTTCTCGACCCTATGGGTAAGAGAAAGTAATAAACGAGCATATCGTAAACTATACGGCTCTTGAAAAAGTATTATATGTTGCATGCCTTCATTAAAAGGATTCATAGTGGTCTTTCAGAAATCTTTAATTCCTGTTTTTCTAGTTCTTCATGTGATACCTTCATGCGATACATGGTTTCATCTTGTGCAATGTCTGGAAAGGTTTTCATAATGCATATATGTACAACCGCGAACCGTGAATTTTATCATGTTCAGAAGTGTAAATCATGATAAAATTCAGTATACAATATTAATGCCAATTTCATTCAAAAAAGTATATAAATAAAGTAAATTAAAGACGAATAAGATGCTCATGCTATTATTTCTTATTAAACCTATTCATGCATGCCAATAAGGAATAAAATTATGCTTCGGGGAAATAAAAAAAAAACCTTTAGAAACTATTAATTTGGAAATGGAGAAGGCAGAAAACTTGAAGAATTCATATATATATATATATATATATATATATATATATATATATATATATATATATATATAATTCATCATTACCGTAATGTAACACAAGGAAGGAAGACTTGAGTTAATCAATAAACAATTACATATGGAACTGAAGCCTTTTGCAAGCCAAAATATTTTGAAAAAATTAATAGGAGTTGTTTCTGAGACCTGGATGAATGAGATCAGATATTTCAAATAGGAAGAAAGTATAACAGGAAAAAATAATAACTAGAAGAAGAATACTGTATATCTATAGATATAAAAAAGAGTATGTGTGCGTTTGTCACGAATTGCGATGACTACTAACGCAAGTTAAAAAGTGTTAATAAATTAATAATTTACAATGAAAAACAGTCAATAAAAAATATGCAGGGTGAGCCATAAAAATATTATATCAATGAATACATTATGTATATGCATGTTAAATGTATTTAATTATTAATTTAAGTTTCATTTACTTACAGTATTTTACTTTGATTTTTTTTCTTATTAGTCAACATTATTTTCAAAATAATATTGGAAGAAATAGTTTCAAAGATTTAAGAATTTTTTGAAACGTGTGTCAATGATGCACGTAAGTAACTTTATGAGTGTAGTGGCAGGCAACGCCGACATTTTTACTTTCCGAACACTATAGTGAGGAAAGTATTGTAATCATGTCAAAAATCCGAATTCGAGATTTTGATGTTTCTATACGTTTTGAGGTCCCCTGAGTCCGTTTTCACTATTTTTACGATGATGTATGTATGTGTGTGTGTATGTGTGTATGTGTGTATGTTTGTGAACACGCTAGCGTCTAAAGGCTTTGTTCGATTAACCTGAAAGTTGGTACGTATATTGTAAGTCACCATAGTACGAACCCTATAGATTTTGGTGAATCTAGCACTTATAGTTTTTTTACAGGGACACAAAGAAAAATTCTTTATCATTATGGCCTATGGGACCAAAATCTTAAAAGTGCGATAGCATCTAAACGCCTTATTCAATTGAGCAAAAATTTTATACCCATATTATAGGTCACAGATACTCAATCTGTATAGATTTTGGAGAATCTAGCACTTATAGTTTTTTTACAGGGACACAAAGAAAAATTCTTTATCATTAAGGCCAATGGGGCCAAATTTTTAAAAGTGTGATAGCGTCTAAACGCCTTATTAATCTGAGCAAAAAAATTGTACACATGTTATAGGTCGCATTTGCACCAACTGTATAGATTTTGGTGAATCTAGCACTACAGTTTTTTTACAGGGACACAAAGAAAAATTCTTTATCATTATGGCCTATGAGACCCAATTTTTAAAAGTGCGATAGCATCTAAACGCCTTATTCAATTGAGCTGAAAATTTGTATGAATATTATAAATCACTGTTGCACTAACTATAAGCATTTTGGTGAATCTAGCATCTATAGATTTTTACAGGGACAAAACGAAAAATTCTTTATCATTATGATCTAAGGGCTCAAAGTTCAGTAGCGTTAAATAAAACCTCGTGTGATATATGGAGAAAAAAACACTCTATTATGGTTTTCTCTCTTTTGTTTGTTTAGCAATTCCTCTTTCTTTATTTTATCTACAAAACTGTTAGTTACTCAATGTTCGGAAAGTCGAGTGGAGTCACTCCAGATTTTTAAAAACTGGTAAGAGAAAGAAAGGATTTGGACTATCAAGAATTTCTCTCTATCTTCGAGAAACTTATTTCCGTTTAAATCAAGCTTTGAATAAAATTTATTTGTCGAGGTTACTGAATTTTCTTTGTTGGTATATTATAGGAGCCAGGATTGTTTAATGTATATAAAAATGTATTAAAACTCATCGAGTTAAATATATATATATGTATATATTAACCATCATGAAAGAAACAAACATTGCACTTGAAACATACCTTTTTAGCTACTGAAAGATATGTGCAATCAAAATGATGCATATCCCCTCATCCTAGTCTTGAATGAGGATTTTGTGAGGTGGTTTCTTCAGTGTACAGTCGGTAACAAAAGTGTCCGAGCACTAGCAAAAAATCCTATGTAAAAAAAGTACACTTCATGCGGTTTTGTTAAATAAATCCTTGTCGAATCCTGTTCTTAGTCAGTGTAAGAACATGATTTGACAAGGATTTATTTAAGAAAACTGTATTAAGTGTACTTTTTTTACATGGGAATTTTTGCTAGTGTTCGGACACTTTAGTTACCGACTGTACTACTTGTCCGCACGTCCACAGAGGTCGCAAAAAGATATTTGGACCTTAAAAAAGTGTAAAAACATATTTGCTGTACTCCTTCTGTTTTTTCAAAGATTCTTGAGGTAATATTGGAGTCCGTTTTAACACGCGTGAAGATAGTGAAAAATGGCCCTTTCTGGAACAAACACGTCTAGAGCCTTGTCGTGAGATTGATGGTGAGGCTCTATTTTTTATAAATATCTTTGACGTTTCTTTCATATAAATTCGATTTTATGAGCCTTTTAAACTAATGGTACTTTAAAATACCATCGGTAGATAAAGGATTAACAAATCAAAGAGATAATATATAACAAATTAATTTCGACTTAAGTAATAAACGAAATGTCTAACATGATAACTCATTCAAAAATGACACTATTAATTAAAAACAATTTATTAAGTCAAAAGCATTTACTTAATATATTCCTTTTAATTTTTTTCGGTTTTATTCAGTAATGATTTAAATTTCTAACTTCAGTACACATAAACCACCCTTCATTAGAAGCCCAGAGTGCAAAACTTTTCCAAGTGACATTATAGAATCAACATCTGACACTTCAGTAGTGCAGGATGCAAAAAGTTCATTGTTTACATCACAACGCATACAAACAATGATAATAAGGTGACAATCGAATGTCAAATCGACCGGTACATTTAAAAAATTAAACTCACCGTCCGAATTTCGATAAAATTGGATATACAACTTTTCATGCTGATTTTAGAAATGTCAAGAAGTTTTCATTTACGTCGAAAGGGCCGATAGGCCCCCATTTTGAATGTTGCGCACTGATATAAATGTTTGTAACTCCTTTTAATTTTTGCATAAAATAAGCAAACTTTTTTTCTGTTTGTTTAGAAAAAAATAAGCTTTTTTTTTAATTGGAAATCTTGTATTGATAAAATAATAAAAATATTTATGACAATGACTCTTTTGTCATATATTTTTATTTACAAAAATTAAATAATTTTAACTGATCATTTCACGTTCTGTCTTTCCTTCAATTTTCACCAAACTTTGAATACAGACAACTCTAGTTATGGTTTCGTGTTTCATAAAAAAAATAATAAAAAATAAAAAATAAAATAAAATAAAATAAAAGACGGTTTTACAAGCATTTTAGTTAAATAAGGAATTTTTTTTTCACTATTCAAATGTAATTTGATTTTATTTATTCTTTTTTTTTTCTATTTATCTATATATAATTTTGTATTAAATGAAAATTTAAAGCTGTTAAGAAACTGTAAAATAAGTTGAATATTAATTTAATTTAATCAATTATTAGAAGAATTTACAGAAAATTAACAGATAATTGTCAGAGGATCAAGAACAAATTTGCATAAAAGAGTATCTTCTTCTTTTTTTTTTTTTTTTTTTTTCCCTACATTTTATTTGTATTTGAGCCAGAAAAAGAAAAACAATATTCTGTGTAATAAGTTTAAGTCAAGATAAACTTATAAAAATAAATTGCATATTGATGCCATTCCTCGTAAGAATTTTTTTTTAATCTGTAGAAAATAAAAAACAATAAAATTATCAGAAAGTTATAAACACAATGTTTCGTTTGAATCTAGCAGTTCATCTGTAAAATATTTTCTGTAAAGCATCCTATCCGACGCATCAAAAAAAAAAAAAAAAAAAAAAAAAAAAAAAGAAAGAAAAGAAAAGAAAAGAAAAATTTAATGAAAATTTAACTACTTCTGCTCGAGTGTCTTTAATAAAGCCTCGTGCTTTATTGAAGATACATTATAACAGCTAATACACAAAGTTGTTGTAAAGTGTCTTCTGAAACGCAAAAGCTGGGGCAAATTAAAACTGCACTGCAAAAGAAGTCTGCTGCAAGATTGGATATACAGGTAAATAAATATTTTCTTATACGGAGTTTTTTTTTTTTTTTTTTTTTTTTTAAATGAAAGAAAAGCTTTGAAATTCAGTAGGCTGATCACTGCTACAAAATAAAAAATATCACCTATTTGAAAGCATGAAATTTAATTTTTTTACAACTGTGATGGAAGTACACTATCATCTTATGGTGTTTTTATTTTGGGTTGATCAATTAATTAAAACTGTTTGACTGAAATTCTTCTGAACTAATGAGAGATTCTTTTTTGAAAATTTTTCGAGTCATTGATTAAATTAATAAATACACAATTTATTTGACAGATTCTTGAAAATTTTCAAATTCCCATTCTACAAAAAATTATAATTTTATTCTTAAATAAGTTTAATTAAAAGAAAAAAAAATGCAAATACATTTGAACTGTTAATAAGATTTTTGTATAACTAAAATGCTTGTGAACCGCCCATCAAAAAACATTTTATCAAACGTAAAAACATACATTGAATTGTCTGTATAAAAAGATTCGTGAAAATTAATGGGGGAGCCATGCATGGAATAATTAGTTCAATTTATTCAAGTTGTAAAGAAAATGACAAAAAAGTCATTATCATAAATATTTGTGCTATTTTTTCAAAACGAAATCTTCAATAAATGAAAGCTTACTTTATTCTAAACAATCTAAAAAAAAAAAAAAAAAAAATGGTAATTTTCTATTTAAAAATAAAGAAAAGTTACAGACATTTACATCTTTGTGTGCAGCATTCAATCTGGTGGCAAATTTTGCCACCATTTTAAAACTCATAACTTGAAAAATCCTTGATTAATCTCCTAACGTAATTAATACTTTCAGAATCAGCATGAAAAGTTCTAAATATCCAATTTCTCGAATAAAATGACTATATTGTCAGTTAGGCATGAAGTTGTTAGATAAGTTTCATCACTGCAGTGCTGTTATCTATGTACCAAAATACGAACCATACAAATAAATAATAGGAGTGGTCCATTTTACTCCATGGTCCATTGTACACCAGTCACCCCTATATTAAATTTCATTCAAATCTTGGATGTTGATTTGGATGTTGTTGTTGGAGGGGTTGATTTGACATGGAATGACCCAGTATTTTATATGTATAATATTAATTAAATCAAAAATGTTTATTCAACAGATGAAATTTTCACTTCAGTTAGGAATGAGCTAAATTTCTAAGTTTTAGACATAAATCGCCATAGAAACAGAGTGCGCAAAATATCTATATAAACGACGTTATGAAAAAAATATTTGTTATTGAATGATATAAAAAAGTTATTATGGGTACAGTCAACAATGATTCTCTTAATTAAAAACAGTTGCCACAATTAAACGTGTTTGTCCAAAACATTCCTTTCACACCCGAACTTCTTTTCATTTAAGTTAAGTAATGAACTTAATTCCACTTGGACATCTACTCCATCAAATGGTGTCATGTTGAACGCTGTTCATCTAGATGCTTGTCAATCCTCATTACCGCAACACAAGTAACTAAAAGCGAAATATTTATCACTCATTAAAATTCTTAACAACAGCTTCCGTTTCAGGTGGTATTCGGGGGGGGGGGGAGAGATATACAGAAAGGGTTAATTGCTTTAGTAATAGACATTAAAGTAATTTTACTAAACAGATATTGTTTTGCAATTAATTTTTTTTTTTTTTTCAAATAAATAATGGCATATGCACTTGCCATATGTTATGGTATAAGTAAGAACATTTTTTTTTAGACTAAAAGATAGGTGAGCACCACCTGTATTAATATCCGGTTAAAGTTTTAATTATGTGGTAGATTTATGGTAAGGTATTAATTTTATGCAGATGATACATAATGTATACGTAGGAATAATAAGACGATTGAACAAAGACCTGGGCATGTAATTCTCACCAAAACATATCCGAGAGATAGTTTTTTTTTTTTTTTTTTTTTTAACACGCTTTTATTAGCTTCACCTGTATGTATGTTTGTATGTATGTTTGTAACCGGTCTGGGAGCAAACAAAAAATCTATATTGTAAAAAAAAAGACTTTCCCTACGTGAACGGGAAATAATTTTAGAAATCTCTCGTTTTCTAAAGGGAAAAAAAAAAAAAGAAAAAGAGAGAGTTGTAGGAGAAGGGAGTCTTTTAACTGAAGTCGCCATTCTGTTCTTATTTAAAAATAATCAAGTAAATTATTTTTTTCCTGACGTTACTAAGTTGCAATTATTTGATAATATCTGATCTACGTCGGCAAAATAAATAAATAAAAATAAATAATTCTTATTACGTGCATTTATACGAAATTTTGTTTTATAATGCCATATTAAAGTTTTATTTTTTATTTTATTTTTTTTTTTTTGGGGGGGGGGGAAATTTCCATACTATTATTAATTTTCTTTTTCTTTCTAAGAAAAGAAAGAAACAGAAGAAAAAACGATTTAATGAAATTCTAGTAAAAGCAGAATTTAGTTTAGTACGGAGGACTATTAGTTTTTTTTTTTTTTTTTTTTTTTTTTCCAAATTATAACATGGTTTTCAAATTATTCAATTATATTTTCGATAAATTTTCGATTTCGATAAATGTCCAACTATCGTACAACTGGTATCGTAAAAGTCCGTAGATTGAGACTCCGTAGATAGTTCTCCGTTCTAAAAATACATTTGAGCAGTTAATAATGATTTTTATATAATTAAAATGCTTGTGAACCGCCCCTCAAAATTTTTTTATCAAACGTGAAAACATACCTTGGAACTCGGATTGTCTATATACAAAGTTTCGCGAAAATTAATGCAGGGGCAATGCATGAAATAATTAGTTAAATTTATTCAATTTGTTAATCAAGTGACAAAAAAAGTCATTATCATAAATATTTGTACTATTTTATTAAAACGAAATCTTCAATAAATGAAAGATTACTTCTAAATTAACTAAAAAAAAGTTTGTTCGTTCTATTTAAAAATAAAAGAAGTTACAGACATTTACATCTTTGTGTGCAACATTAAAAATGGTGGCAAACTTTGCCACCATTTTAAATCTCGTTAAAAAAAAAAAAAATCTTTATTTCAAATGAAAGTATTTACATGACATGTTATTTTACAGCTTAATAATAATAGTAGGCTAAAGAAAATTAAAAAAGCTTATTTAATATTCTTTTATTGAGGGGTAAAAAAAAAGATTATGCATTAAACAAAAATAAATAAATAAATAAATAAATAAAATAAATAAATATATATTTGAAAGGTTTTTTTTATGTTACTTTACTGCAACATAAAATATGGTGGAACAAAAGCTGATAGCATAGTCTGAACGAAATTTACGGAGATGTTGTAATTTTTTTTTTTTTTTTTTACGTGAAAGGTTGAAAATAAAATTAATTAATTAAAAATCTTTATTTGAAATGAAAGATTTAACTGTTATTTTACTGGAACCTAATTTAAGGTGAATAAGATGTATTAACAAGCTAAACGAAATTTCAGAAATTATTTTCTATCTTCATGTTGAAAAATTAAAAAGAAAAGAATGCGCCTAACACAATTTAATTAATTAATAAAAAATAAATAAATAATTGAAATTAAAAGCATGCATGAGTTACTTTACTGCATCGTAACTTAAAGTGGAACAAATGCTAACTGAAGGATGATCGGGATTTAAGGATATTCTATTTTACTGATGTGAAAGAAAACAATAATAATTATAAAGTTAATTGATTAATTGAAAAAATCTTTATTTAAATTGAAAGCCTTTGCTCTTTATTTTACAGCAGAAAACGT